>OY728129.1:101463503-111463503 GCA_963277665.1 Viscum album
TTGGTTCATAATTTCAAAATGACTTTGCTATGTTGACCATAGTCCAAGGGGTAATTATTTCATCATATATAGAACAAAAATAATGAGAAAATTATAATTTATATACAATACTTGTACTCTTAAAAACTACCATTAAATATGGTTATGAAAAATGAATTATGTTAAAATCATGGAGGTTATGGGTCATACATACACATAAGTAACATTTCCATATTTCAAATATTATGATGTGAAGATGGTAAGTATTATTTTATCATTAACTAATAATTATTATAACATAAGTATAATACTATATCATTAAATAAATTATATATATCAACCATGTGAGACAATGATGAATAGTTATTCACATCACTTCATGGATGTGGTAATCAATAAATGGGTGTGAATATAATTTTCATTTCTAAATTGATATAAAGGTAAGAAAATCGATTATTATTTTTTACACTAAAAAATTTTATTCCAAAAAAAAATTAAACTATTATAAAAATAATTTGTTCTAAAAACATCAATCGAAATAAAAAAATAACTATTTTAGAAACAAGATCTTTAAGTAATAGTGTATTGACCTACCATTGGAACAGAGAGTAGTGGATCGTGACTCACCACTGAAAATAAATTGTGGAGATTCATAAATCAGCACTAACATATGAGAGCGGTGACTCCAGATACACGACATAAAATGTAAAATGGTGGATTAATAGAGTATATGATACCATTTCACTTATAGACATAAAATAAATAGAACCAACCAAATTAAAACCAATTCCATGTAAAATAGTAATAAAAGGATTCAAGATGAGAAGTAAAAATTTTCTACCACTGGATGTCCAATGGAGACTCAAGAATCACCATTTTATTTGTCCAATGGTGACTCATGAATTACCATTGTATGTATCAAAATATTTATCTTTTAAATTAATTTCTAAAAAATATAAATAAACAGAAGATAATAATAAACTTAAAAGAATATAATATAAATTCAATGATTAAGAAAAAGTCCCGAATAAAAATAAATAATCTTATTACAATAGAAGAGACTAAACTAGAAAATAGAAATAGGAGACATAAAGAAGGTGTCGATGTTCAGAAATAAAAAACATATGAAATAATCTACTGATATAATAATAAATCAGAATAAAATAGAAGGGATTATCTATTTCATTTGTCAGAATAAACAAGAGGAAATACTATTGGAACTTTTAAGAACTTCTTCAAAAACTTGTACACCAAATAGACGAAACAACCAAAATTTATGAAAGATTACTCACCACTTATTTCCAATGGTGAGTTAGAATACTCACTGTTTTAATCTGGCTGTAGCTCACTAAATTTTCATTGGATTCCAATGGTGACCCACTATCTCACCATGAGTATCTAATGGTGACTCGACACACCATCTGTATCTAATAGTGAGTCATGACTCACTATTGGTATCTGATAGTGACTCGTGAATCACTATTGGTATCCAATGGTGAATTATCGAGAAACCAACTGAGGAAAGGATTTGAGCTAAATGAAAACCCTGAGGAAGAAGTTTAAGAACTTAACCACTTCCAAAATATTGGAAATACCTACAAAAATATGAAGAGAAAAATACTATAAAAACTTGAAAGAATTTTTCATAAGATGAAAGTGATACAAGATCAACAGTATTGAATAAAATTGAAAGAAGAAAGAAATCATAGTAGAGAGAGAGTGTTAGTGGAGGATCCCAAAGGAAATTAATGTCAAAGATGAGTGGATTTCAAACAAAAATATGCATGAGATTTTAAAACATGATATCTGGATAAACATTAGGATCATATGTAAGAGAAATAAATTTTCTAATTGTATAGATAACTCATTTTTATTGTGCGATATATAAATATGGATGGATAATAAATAGAATACTGAGTCCCACATAGGTTTGGAGATATGTTGAGAATGTTGTATAATAATTAGGATGCACTGATCCTTGGATCAAAATAAAACACAATTCACACATGAATCCTATACCAGTGGGAAACTTATCCCAACCCTGAACCTCCAAGAACAATCTCTAGAACTTATAAATCATCCTACACACAATCTATGAACACTATGTACATTGGATTCCCCATCCTCATTGTGGGATTCCTATGGTTGGATTTTCGATGGGGTTGACCGAACAGGTACCCTATGTGATTAATATGTTGCCATATGATTTATAAGGATGGCATATTTTTTTAACAAAATAATTAAAATAAAAAACTATTAAGTAACATTATAAAAATTTACCAAATAAAATTATTAAAATAAGTCCATCAAAAAAATATAAAACTATTATTATAACTTTTTAGTCAAAATTAATTTATTAATTAAAACATATAAAAATCTAACTAAATTATAATTTAATAAAAATTATAATTGATAAATTAATAAACATGATAATTTAAAAAATGTTAATAGAGAGTAATTAATCAAAATAAATAAAAAAATTTATTATATTTAAAAACCCAATAAATACTAACACATTTTTCATTGGAGAGTGGGGTTATCTGATGGGAAGTAGAATTTTTGGGACAATTCTAACATTTATTGAAGGGGTTTTAGTAGGATTAGTAGATGTTGGGATGGTAGAGGCTCCCAATGTTAAATATGAATTTTTATATACTTTTATAGAGGTGGTTGTGATGCTACCCCCTCAACGTGATATTGAGTTTGAGATAAATTTTAAATCTGGTGCTTCTTCGATTTAAATGGATCCTTATCATATAGAACCCTCAATGTTGTAGGAGTTGAGGATTCAGATAGATGATCTAATGTAAAATGGTTTCATATGGATTAGTGTATTTCCATGGTATAATATTGTGTTTTTTATCGAGAAAAAATATGTTAGTCTGAGACTCTCTATAGACTATCAATTTTTGAACTAAGTAAGATCATGAATTGGTACCCACTTTTGAGGGTTAATGATATTTTTAAATAGTTGATAGTATTAATCCTATTGTCTATGATATATTTGTTTTATAGGTATCACCAGTTGAGGGTGAAGGAGGAAGATATCCGGAAAATTTCCATCCAGTGTAGGTATGATGTCACAAACCAGCCCAAGTCGACCTTGAACTGGTCACAAAGGCTAGCCCGCGATAGGTCCCGGGAGGCATTCTCAATCCTCCGAGGATGGTGAAAAGCACTAAGGGAATCAATAGAGTACACAAGGGAACAATTTCACCCATATATAAAAAATCAAACAAATAGCCGAAAGAAAGGGACAACCCAAAATGCATTTATATAAAAATTGAACTGAACATTATTTGTTCAAGAAACTGAAATTAAAACTAAACCAACAACTCCTCTAACAAAAACCAATACCCAACTAACTCCATGTGACCCTTCTGGTCACTATCCAACATAATTATCACATGTCACCCATGGTGATCGAACTCAAGCTAAAACCTATACAAGGACTAAAAATACAAGAAGACTATAGGGGTGAGTATTAAAACTCAGTAGGTTAGACATATATTCTATTCCCAATGAACATACTTTAAAATAAAATAAGCATCAATTTCAAGTTTTAAATACCAGATATAAAGGTATGTTTTCCAAATGATGTCCCACGTTATATTAAAAAATTACCAAACAATAAATTACATGTTTTATAAACAAGAATGCTAGTAACAATTTTCAATAAGGTGCAACATCAAAATGAAAATAGTTTTCAAGAGGGCTGCTTTAAAGAATTAAATATTTTAAATAAATAACACAAAATATTGAATTAACCAACCAAACACACCGTATTCTGATGGTGAGTACAAAATATCCAATGAGCACAAGTCACAGGAACACCCCTAGGCACTAGTTAGTTGTGTGCCCCAGGTACCTCGTATCTCGGTGAATGTAACCATAATAAATATATACTCTCGTGCATACGAGCCACTAGTAGAGAGAATAACCGTAACCTATTGGTCCCCCAACATCATCATCATTATAGTTTAGTTAGTGTTTTCATCATTAAAATTGCTACATGAAACAGGGGCCAAACCCCACAGAATCACTAGCATACTAGTACACGTCCTTCTGCCTAGATACCCGAGATTCCATTTTGTGCTCAATCAAGGTACACATATTATCAAATTCACTTTCCAAATAAAAATTCCATTACCAAAACAAAAACACACAAACAAACCACAAATATGATTCACATTTCTTTCACAAATCAATAAACCACTAAAAGGATTTGCAAAATAATATCAAGGAGTATAACGAGGCCTTTCACATAAAATCCATTCAAAAAATGATCATTTAAGGCCAAAAACCCATAAATAACATATCAACCAAGATATGGAATCCCTAAAACCAATTAATAAATTATTTTCATGGACCATTAAAGTTTCCCAAAATATAGAACATGAAATATAAATGGAAACCATTTTTACAAAAAAACAAATACCAAACGGGCCTTTAAGCCTTTATCAAAACTATCATTTGACCAAGGTATGAATTTAAATTTTATTAAGGAGGTACATACAAACCATTTAAATAATCAAAACACATTCATAAATCCCTTAAAACATTCAGGTTACATATTCAAAACACAACCATTTTTATAAGGATGTGAAACGGGCCATTTTCCAACAACTCGGTACAAAACATGTTGTAAACCAAAAACTATTTGTTGGTAAAACCAAATACAAATTGGAAAGCCATATAAGGACCCATAAATTACATTTATAATTCTTAAAATTCATTTTAAAATCCAAACAAATAATTTTTAAATCAAACATAACACAGAAAATCCAACCAAGCAATTTACCGAATACATGACATGCCCTTTTAAACAAAACAATTTATTTGAAAAACATAACAAGGAATAAAGCACCAATTGCATGAAATATTTTATGAAATATAATTCAAAATATTTAAAATCCCACAAACCAGGTTTTAAAACTCACAAAATAGTTTTGAAAGATAGTGGAACATTTAAACAAACACTTGGTGTGAACTTTTATGACAAAACAACATTACCTTTCATAAAACAAGGATTAAACAACCATTTTACACACTAGGAAATTTATTGAAATGCTTAAAAATAATAATAAACATATATATAAGAAGAATACAATAATAAAAATATTAATCTCAAATGATAAAAGCATGTTCAAGAGATATCCTACCTCAAATCCTTAGCGTAATGGAAACACACACCCAATATCACCATCTGAGGGTTTACAAATCCAAAACCTTTTAAAACCAGAAAAAAATGAACAAAACCCCTATAAAAACAATAGGATAGAAGGAACCTAGGTTGATCATGACTAGTAGAGATTATAAAACCAAGAAATAATGAATGGAGGAAGAACAGGGAGGAGAAAGGAGAAGGAATCTTGCATTTTCAACTAGAAAACTCTTCGTCTTCCATTAGATCTTCACCCTTAGTGACAATTTAACAGATTGAAACATATTTGAGAGCCTCCTAGGGTTTGGAAGTACTAGGGGAAGATGATTTTTGGGAAAATGAGTACGAATGGAATGATTTATGGATGAAAGAATTTACCTTTGTGATTCTGGGTGATTTGAGAGACATTGATAATGTTTCCCTAATACGAAACTCATATGAATTCCAAAGAGGTAAAATCGATAATGGAGGTTAGGATAGGGGTATTTTATTCTGTTAGGAGGTGGAATAACTGAAAAATATTAAACATTGAATTATATATAGAAGGAACAAACTATTTTTTTAAAACTATAAATGGGCCCTTAGGCTGGAAAATACATAAATAAGTAACCCCATTTCACCATCCTTTAGAATTTATAAGGGGCAAAAAAGGATATGGTAGTTAATATATGTTAGTTTAGGACTAGTGGGAAGTGAAATGAGTTATAAAAGATACAAAATATGTTTTTAAATCTGGAAATGGGCTCACAGTTGGCCCAAATTTGGAAGTAACCACCCTTTCTCCAAAAAATCCTAAACAAGCAATGGAGAAACCAAATTAGGGTTATTAGACATATATGGTAGTTAAAAACAAAAAAATTATCTCACCCGAAAACCAAGAAAAAGATCAATATTTTCAATGAACCAGATCAAAACCATGACATGAAAATAAAAAAATGGGAGTGACAATTCTCCCCACCATTAGAGCTTTCCACCCCCAGAAATTCATAACACATTACAGCTGATTGATCAACACCGAGGGATTAAATATCTATATGGTACAACCTACTAATCTAATTAAACACCATAAACCATTAATGTAACTTAATCCTCTTACCTCAACAAACACACCAACTCTCAACCACTTCCCGAGAATCAACCGAAAGATCGAGTCACTACCTCCATAACCAAACCAAGAACCTAGTTGATAGAACTTCTACCAATGAACCCAAAAATCACCAAAACCAAAGGGAAATCATTGAAACTAAATATTCCAGTGGATTACGGAATGGAATCCTCACCATTAAGAAACAACTATCACTAGATAAGTTCTTAGGAGGAAAAAAACCAACGGGACCCGTGGTGGGTCCCCCCACCATTAGAACCCAACTTGCAACGAACAAACAAGAATTCAACATTTACTAGAATTGGTAATCACTTATACATGACCACCAAAAATCTCCCAAACCACCTAAATAACCATGCTAATAGGGTTACAACATGGACATATAAACCACACACTCCCAAACGGAGGGGACAAGAACTGGGCTAACACTTTCGACACTAATCCGGACCCCCACCACTCAGGGAGGGGAGGGAAGGGGACGCTATAATTAGGCCACTAAAACCACAAAATAAATAAAGGAACTACCCAAAAAATCTCCACCTATGAACAGGTAACCCCAATACCACACCCTATTTTCACAGGCGGTCCACACAGGGACATTGATCGAAAACCCACATCCATGAAGGCATAACCATAGACACTATCTATGGGGTAAGTCCACCATGCTCACTACGACAAGAGAAAATTCAAAGTGATGAGGAAAAAAAATAGATTAGAAACTGACATACCAAAATGGTTGAGGCAGGATCCTAGTCAAGAACTCTACACCTCTAGCGATTTCTTGACTGCGTGGAAAGCTTCCCTCTGAGGCCTATGGCTGGAGCCCTAATTATTGAAGCATCTGCTGCACCACAGTCTGGGTGGTGGGGATCACACCACTAAAAAAACTCACATGATCAACAAAACACCTTCATCTAAATAGGAACTCATATATATATATATATATATAAATTCTTTCTCACTTCAAACGAGGGAAAAAATTCACAAGAAATACAGCGAAACACATCAACATCACTCAACACAACTGCTATGTCCAAAAGAAGTATCACAACCTGGAAGCAATTTAAATTGATCCCAACCAGATCTCTATTCCCAAAATCAGGTTGAGGAATCATTCGAAGAGGTGTATTTAACATTTTAAATGAATCCTTAGGTTAATCAACAGGAATTCTTTCCAACAGAGAACTATCCATGGTCACATCACAACATCAAACACATCTTTAGAAACACAATAAAGATTTCTCCAAAACTAAGACACCAATAAGAAATCATTTTAATATAAAAAATAGTATTAATTCTATATCACAAGAAAGAAAACTGAATAAACAACTTTTCTAAGACTAAAAAAAAACTAGCCACATAACCATTGGTTTATATTCAAAGGCCATAATTTTTCAGCTCAAAACAGTTTTGAAAAACAAACTAGCTTGGTGGGTTTCCACATTCACCAAGGGTGTTTCATCAAGTCTCACCCACTTTCTCATTTCCATGACACCCTAGGAACCCAACCACCATTCCATATATCCCATCCTTATAGATATCAATAAAACCATTAATTTGAGAACCCATAAAAACTCCAAAGACTAAAACAAAACAACATCATTCCAAAAATCGCGTACCTTCAAAAGGAACACCAACCATCAAGTCAAAAACCGTTTTCATATTTCACAAAAAAACCACACTTCATCAAGAATAATTTTCTTAAAAACCTACCCCTTTTAATTTTTAACAACTATTAAAATAACCAAGATACTCCAAAAAATTGTTCCCATTTTCTAAAATTCATTAAGGTATCTTTTCATAATATGATGGTCATTGAGACCAATGCCCTTTCTAGGAAAACACCAACCTCTAAAAACCAATTTCCAAAACCAACTAATCAGATTCAAACACTTTTCAACATCCCAAAACACCCCATTTAATACAAATATTCAGAATCAACTTAAAATGAATCACACTTTCAAAACATTTTATTTCAAAAAACCACAAGTTTAGATTATTGAAAATCAACCCATTAAATAATTTTCATTTCCTCCCAAAATGTTGTTTCACAAAAAGAACAAACTTCCAAAACCATTATTATAATCAATTTTTGAAAACCCCTTTCCCAATTTTCAAAAACCAAACACTCCTTAAAAAATAATTTTTACAATTCTCACACAAGTATTTACAAAAAACAAATTCAGAATTCAATAAAGGTTCAAGAGACCAAAAAACAGAACTAGTGTTGGTGGGTGACTTGACGATATGGTTGGAAACCATATTTCAAAGACAACACCAACTCTGAGAGACTTACTAGGACCATGCCCTAGCTCCATATGGCTTTCTAGGCCCTGTGATCTCATGGAGGCCATTAGTCAGACTCCCCTTGTCATATCCCAACACCAAAAAATACAGAAGAATAAAAGACACTAATGAAACTACACTTCCCATGGAAACCTGAGGATCATAATGAGAAAGAGTTCGCGATTCTCTTACTGAACTTACCCCTCAAGTCCCAAAAATATTACTCCATCTACCATGAAATCCCCTAAATAAAAAGGGAACTATGAAATGAAAGGTCTGTTAAGAACAGACCTCCATTGACACCCTTTTGTCATGTACCAGCCCAAGTCAACCCTGAACAGGTCACAAGGTCCAGCCCACGACAAGTACCGAGAGGTGTTCCCGATCCTCCCGGTATGGAGACAATCACCAAGGGCATCAATAGAGTACATAAGGGAATGATTTATCCCATATATAAATGATCAAAAAAATAGCTAAAATAAATGGACAACCCAAAAAACATTTATATAAAAAATGAACTGAACATTATTTGTACAAGAAACTAAAAGTACAACTAAAACAACAACTCATCTGACCAAATCCGATAACCAACTAACTCCATTTGACCCTTTTGGTCACTCTCCAACATAACAATCACAGGTCGCCTATGGTGATCGAACTCATGTTGAAACCATCACAAGGGCTAAAAATAGAAGAAGACTATAGGTGTGAGTATTAAAACTCAGTAGGTTAGCACGATATTCTATTCCCAATACACTTCCTTTAAGATAAAAGAAACATCAATTTTATGTTTTAAATACAAGATATAAAGGTATTTCTTCCAAATAAGGTCCCATATAATATAAAGAAATTACCAGACAAAAAAATTCATGTTTTATAAATAGAAATGTCAGTAACAATTTTCAAAGAGGTGCAACTTCATAATGAAAATAGTTCACAAGAGGTCTGATTTAAAGAATTTACACTTTTAAATAAATCAAACAAACTTCTGAATTTATCAAACAACCACACCATATGCCGATGGTGTGTACAAAATAGCCCATTAACACAAGTCACGGGAACACCCCTAGGCACTAGTTAGTTGTGAGCCTTAGGTACCTCGTATCTCAGTGAAAGTAACCATAATATATATCCATTATCGTGCACACGAGCCACTAGTAGGGATCATACCTATAACATATTATTACCCCAATAACACCATCATCATAGTTTAGTTAGTGCTATCATCGTCAAAATTAATACGTGAAATAGGGGCCAAACCCCACAGAATCACTAGCATACTAGTACACGTCTGCCCACCTAGATAACTGGGATTCCCTTTTGTGTTCAATCATGGTACATTTATTATCAAATAAACCTTCCACATAAAAATTCAACTAACAAACCATAAACACACAAACAACCCAAAAAAATTCTTCACATTTCTTTCACGAATCAATAAACCACTAAAAAGATTCGTAAAACAATTTCAAGGAGTATAACGTGGCCTTCCACAAAAAAATCCATTAAAAAAATGCTCTTTTAAAGACAAAAACACATCAATAACATATCAAACCAGATTGGGAAGCCCCAAAAATAATTAATAAATCATTTTCATGGACCATAAAATTGTCCCAAATGATAGAACATGAAATGCACATGGAAACCATTTTTACAAAAAGAAAAATACCAAATGAGCCTTTAAGCCTTTCTCAAAACTATACTTTGAATTAGGTGTGAATTTCAATTTTATTAAATAGGTGTATACAAACCATTTATATCATAAAAACACATTCATAAATCCCAATAAACATTCAGGTTACATATTCAAAACACAACCATTTTTATAAAAATGTGAAATGGGCCTTTTTCCGACAACTCAGGCCGAAACATGTTGTAAAGGAAAAACCGTTTGTTTGTAAAACCAAATCCAAATTGGAAAGCCATATAATGACCAAAAAAATACCATTTATCATTATTAAAATTCATTTATAAATCCAATAAAATAATTTTTAAATAAAACATAACACATAAAATCCAACCGTCACATTTACCGAATACATGACATGCCCTTTTTAAACATAACAATGTATTTTATGAACTTGATAATGAATAAAGCGAAAATTGAATGAAGTATTTTATGAAATCTATTGTAACATATTCAAAATACTAAAAAACCAGGTTCTAAACCTCAAAAAATAATTTTGGAAGGTAGTGGAAAATTTAAACAAACACATGGTGTGCACCTTTATGACCAAACAACATTACCTTTCACAAAACAAAGATTAGACAACCATTTTACAAACCAATAAAATTATAAAAATTCTGAACAATAATAATAAAAATATATATCAAATGAAAACAATAAAAAAATGATTAATCTTAAAATATAAAGGCATGTTCAAGGGATATCCTACCTTAAATTCTTGTCGTAATTGAAACACACACCCAATATCACCATCTGAGGGTTTACAAACCCTAAACCTATGAAGATTAGACCCAAACAAAAAAAACCATAAAAAATAATAGTATAGTATAACCCTAGGTCAATCATGACTAGTGGAGATTATAAAACCAAAAAATTATGAAAGGAGAATGAAGAGGGAGGAAACAGGAGAAGGAATCTCACCTTTTCAAATAGAAAAATCTCCGTCTTCCATTAGATATACACCCATAGAGAAAATATAATGACATTAAACTTCTTTTAGAGTCTCCTAAGGTTTGTAAGAACCAAAGAAAGATTATTTTTTGGAAAAAGAGTATGAATGTAATGATTTATGGATGAAAGAATTTACCTTTATGATTCTGGACCATTTGAGATACATTGAGATGTTTTCTCTAATCCGAGACTCATATGAGCTTCAAAGAGGTAAAATAGATAAAATTGGGATGAGGATAGGGGCATTGGATTAGGGTGGGAGGTAAAATCACAGAAAAAGTTTAAATATTGAATTAAATTTAAAAGAAAAAATTTATTGTTTTTTAAAAACTAGAAATGAGCCCATGGGCTGGCCCAATACCTAAATAAGTAACCCCATTTCACCATGACTAAGAATTTATAGAGGGTAAAAATGGATATGGTAGTTTTAATATGTCAATGTAGGGAATGTGGGAATTGTAATGAGTCAAAAATGCTAAAAAATTAATGAGTTATAAAAGAATAAAAATATGTTTTTAAATCTGGAAATGGGCTCACGGTTGGCCCAAATCATGAAGTAACCACCCTTTCTCCCAAAACTCCAAAACAAGCAATGTAGAACTTAAATTAGGGTGATTATTAATATATGGTAGTTCAAAACTCAAAATTAATCTCACCCAACACCCAATAAAAGGATCGATATTTTCAATGAACTAGATCAAAACCATGACATGAAATGAAAAAAAATCGGCTGTGCCATATGGTCACATTCAATTGTTGGTCATACTAGTCAATATAAAAAAATCACCATTTATGTCCATAGGGATCCTTAAATCCATGTTCTGATAGTTCATGAAATATTTTTTTGTTGGGTTAGTTGATGATATCTTGATCTACTTGAAGTTATAAGAGGAGCATGTTGATGATCTCCGATCAATTTTGTAGATCCTTAAATACCACCAACTCATTGGAAATTTTTCAATGTTTTGTTTTGGACTTGGGAGGTACATTCCCTTGGGAATGTGGTGTCCCAAAATGTTATGGTCATGGAACCCTCAAGGATTAGGGAAATGTTTTCTTAGTAATATCCCAACAATGTGGAATAGGATTGTAGTTTCCTTGATCATGGGGGATATGATCAAAGGATATTGTTTGATTTCACATAGATTATGAACCTCTTGATATCTTTGACTTAGAATGAAAAGGTTTTTTATAGACTAAAAGATGTCATTCAATTTTTGACCACTTGATGCTGGGATTAATTAGTTATCCTATGCTTCCATTGCCACATGAGGGGGATGATATTTGATGTGTTATATGATTCTTCATTTTTAGGAATGTGATACATCTTGATGTAGTAAAAGGAAGTGATCTATTATGGGTCTATGAATTTATGAACCCATGAGTGAAACTCTTACACCCATGGTCTAGATCTAATAACAATTATGCTTTCATTAAAGATGTATAAATAGTACCTCATTAGGGAATGATTTGTATTATTCACTGATCATAAGAGATTTAGGTATATTAGTTCTCAGTATGGAATGAATCTATTTCAATGGAGGTGGATGAATTTTCTCTAGAAATATGAATTTGAGACCACCTACTCCTTAGGGAATGAGAATTTAATCATTGTTGTATTGTGTAGGGATTCATAAAGGGATGTTAATAATGATTTCAAAGATATATAGAGGGAAATGGAGGAGTTTGTAGCCCTGCACCTAGATATAGGGGTGGTTCATAAAAGAGTATTCTAGTTTTAGATTAAAACAAAGTCTTCTCTAATGTGGTAGGTGGAGGAGTCTTAGTGGTAATACTTGGTTGTGGAGGTGATACATAACTATGCTTGACATAGAGATTCCCTAGATGCTTGTTTAGAGGATGGATAAAACCTAATGTAGTTTCACGGGAGGCTATGTTTTCTTTTAGAGGTTTTTGATATAGTACTTCATGAGTTTCATAGACCACCTTTAGAGATACACCTAAGAGTATGTGTGGTGTACCATTTTTAAGGTATTATTTTGTGGTCCGGAGAAGAAATGGTTAATGGTAGATTTTATTGGTCAATTTTTGGTTTTAAAATATGTAAAGGAAGAGTATCTTCTTCCTATAGGTTTGTTGCAACGGTCATATTTTACTAAGTGGAAATGGGATGAAATCACTATGGACATTGAGATAGGGTTACCCCATACTCAGGGAGTCCATTATGCTATTAGGTTAATCATGGATCTATGGTAAAAGTCAGCTCGCATCCTAGAAATCAAGGAGTTGAGAAACGTGGATGTGATTGAAAGGAGGTATGTGGATGGTATTGTGTGTTTATATAGATTTATATGGCCAATTATCTCATATTAGTATATTGTTTTAACTCTTGAGTTTATAGAGGACTTTATCATTCTTTTATCAATTAGCTGTGACTTAGCACTAACTTCCACCCATAGATGGAAGGTATGAAGTATCTGATTCTCTAGATGTTGGAGGATATGTTTTGGGAATGTTTTTTAGGATTCATTTGATCATGGAAAAATCATTTTCTTTGGTTTAGTTATCCTATTACAATAACTACCACTCATCCATGGACATGATCCCATATTAGGATATGTAACGGTGTCCATGCCATTCTTTATTATTTTGGTCCAAGGATACGGGTCATTAGTGCTTGGTCTCATTGTTTTTCAGAGCAAGACAATATTATTTTTGGTTGTTTATGAGAGGATTAAAGTGTTATATTACTAGTAAAAAATTTATACTGATCATTGGAGGAGGCCCGTAGATTTTGATGTTGGAAACCATGTGTTCTTAAGGATTTCACCGAATCTCCCCAAATTGTGTTTTTTCATGGGGAGTAAGATTTTTTCTGGGATCATGGGACCATTCAAGGTGTTAAATAATGTTATTTAGGTAGCTTATTAGTTGGATCTTCCACTATGGTTGAATATGATCTATGATGTCTTCCAAATTTCACAGCTCCAATGATATCTTCATAATGAATCCCATTTATTTTACCAGGGAGAGTTGAATGTCATGCATGAAAAAACATTTGGGGATAATCTAGTAGAGATCCAGGATTTTCAAAAGAAGGTGTTGTGTGGATGAAAAATTACCTTATATTGTGAGCCGTGGAGTCATAACAATTTAAAAAAGAGTACTTTCGAGTATTAGGAGATTACTTTTTCCCATCACCCTATTTTTTTGAATTTTATCATGTTTTTTTGTGTTTGCTGATTGGATGATTGAACCATTTTGGTTTATGAAATGTGTCATTTTCAATCGATAATGATTTTTGTTCACTGCTAAAAAATATTAAGAGATGAAAACTATTTCTTAATCAAGACAGATTATATGAAATATTTAAAAACTGTGTGGGTGAGTCAATTGTTCCCATAGAAGATAATATATCTCTATTGGGAATAGATTTCATTTATTTGGGTTCTTGGGCCCATACTCTATATTTTTTGTGGAATTCCCTAGCTTGGTTATGGTGGAGGATAGAATTGTAGTGTGAATGGTTGTGTGAGGGTACTATCTTAAGTTTTTTTGTGATATAGTTTCTTTTTAAGTTGTACTATGATACTTGAGAGGTCTCTCATGAGATGTTTTTTTGACTATTCCTTTCCTCTATGTGCTCTGGGTTTGTTTTTATTCTCAAGGAGGATAATAGTTTAATATTTAAATGATCTAAGGTCCTAGTTTTTCCTAAGATTGTCCTATATTGTTATGGGGTGTCCTATTGTTTGGGACTTATTTAAAAAATTCTAGAAGTTTTTCTAAAATCTTTTTTTTTAATTTATAAATTAGTTTTAAAAAGATTTTGAAAATTTTGGAAGTAATTTCAAATTAATAAACATTTATTTTAAAAACAATTTAGCCATTATTAAAACGAATAAAATGTTTTTGAAAGTATTATGGAATTTTAAAACTAATAATAACCCATTTTCTTAATTATTTATATTTTTATTTAATTAAAAATGCATTTTTCAATAAAATGCATTCCCTTATGCATTATTTAAAAGTTTTGTAATGGTAAGGGGATTATTCTATGAGTTTCATAAGGATAACCCCCCCTTTATGAACCTATGTAAAGTTAACATGAACCTTCTAGGTATTTTTTAAAGGTTATTACCAACCTATATAAGGGTATCTCCAAAACCTTTAGTTTTGTAAGGGCACTAATGAGGTTTCAATACTTTTTTATGGGTAGTTATTAGCACTGAGTAAGGGTAAATATTTTTTCCCATTACCTCTATAAATTTCTTACTGGGATTATTAAAGGGTAAATGTGAATTTCTATATAATGTGTAAGGGTTATTCTCAGATCACATAAAGGTAACCAGAGTCTCAAATAATGATAAGTCTTTTTTCATAATTCTTGCATAAGGGTATGAACAATTGACCCTTATCTGATACTTGAACTAATGCTACATAAGGGTAAAACAAGTTACACTTATGCTAAAGACCTACCACGCATAAGGGTAATAAATAATTTTCAATTGTTTTGTAAGGGTAATATAGAGTTACCCCTAAATAATCCCTTATATACCATTGTGTAATGGAAAAATTAACCTTACTTAGAACCCCTAACCTATGTAAGGGTAGAATTTTAACCAATTTTCTCTACTTTTCATTTTAATATATAACCTATAGTGAAATAAGTTCTATTTCAATGTTAATAATTTAATAAAACCAAGGAATTAATTTTTTGAATCATTTAATGATTTAAATCTTATTTTGGTAGGGTTCAATTGATCCGCAACTATTTCTCAAACCACAAACTCTTGATAAATTTTAATGGGAGTTTAAACACCACTTTTCCACTTTACACATTACCACCTTTTAAAAATACCTAAAACCATATATATTTCCTTTCCTTCATTTTCCACTCATCTTGATGACCACATGACCCTTTATTCAAGTTGATGAGCTTGGGTTACTCACATGAACTCTTCCTTTTCATATTCAAGGTGAGCCAAAACCTTATCTGTCTCTTTGATTCCATAGATGAAGGCAAAAAATACTAGTTAGTGTATCCTTAATATTTATTCTTGTTGTAAATTTGGGAAATGTAAATTTCTATCATTTTCTAAATATGAAATGTACTAATTAGATAAACATAATTAACTCGTTAATTGAAGTTGAAGGGGAAGGGAAGAAATCAAATAAAGCTACTTATTCTTGTGTTTTTTCCAATATATTGAGAATATTTTTTATTCTCCGATTATTTGATTACATTGAGTTATATTATATTTTTTAAAATTTTAAATTCAAAAACATAATTTTTCTTGGTCGTTTAAACTCACAACACGTGAATTTAGATAATAATGTATATCTGAATATTAAATTGGTTTCCCATTGAAATGTTGGTCTACGTGAGAATGCCTTAAAATAATGAATTTAATGTGATAAAATCGCATATATTAATCTAAATTAATAAATCTTAAATTTTTTTGGTGATTTTAATTTGGTGTGGTGGTGTTTTTGTTGCGATGAGAATTGGTTATGTTGTGTGGTTGAGATATGTGGTTGTTGTTATGAGAAAATGGATATGATGTCAAATTGTGGGAATATAGGGATTTTTTATATGAGGAGTATGGGTTGTTTATGGTTGTATTGTATTATGATAGTTTCTTGGTAATAATGGAATTTTAATATTTTGTGATGAAACTAGAATGGCTAATAGGTTGGAATAATTAATGAACACTTAAATTTCAATTAGAAGTGTGAGTAGAGTGGCTGTTGATAAATATGAAATGAAGGGGCTTGATAAATGAAAATGGTTGGTAATTGGTAAATATATAAATGTATTAACATAAAAATAAATATGGATTATGTTTTGTAGTCATGGTTTTCTTGTGTAATATTTTTTCATTTATAGGAGACATCAAAAGTAGTGGAGGTTGTGAGGTAATGTGGTGATGTTTTGAGTGATGGTGGTATTATTGTTATGAACCCATATGTTGTGATTTGTGTGTGGATTATATATATATATATATTATGTTATTTGGATTTCAATATTCACCCCACCTGAGTCAATCACTATGTCCTAACACCCAAATGTTGGGGGGTGTCTTTCCCAACATCAAAGACGACGAGGATGGATGGTTGACTAACCTCTCTTCCCCACCCTCTCTTTCATGAGTGGTTTTAGGCATGGGTTTTGATGGATTGTGTATTATTGTGATTTTTTTGTGTTTGATGAGATGATGATTTCACCACTAAAAAATTGGCCATTAATAGCGCTAGTAAATGGCCTTTATCAGTGATTAGAAAGCGTTGAATACCAAATTAAAGTTAAAGGACATACTTTATCAGCACTCGAAAAAAATCTCTGATAAAGGAGGCCTTTATCAGTTCTTGTTTTTAAGCACTAATAGGGGGTGTTTTTATCGGACTCTATGATCCCCGTTTATCATCACTCCCCACATTTTCAGCACTTTTCACCCACTTTCTAACCGCCCCTTTATAAGTTCTTCCCCAAACACTTTATCTGTGTTCACCTAAATTATAGCCGCTTACATACTCTTGAAATTGATCCACGTACCTCTACATTGGAGCTCAAAAAACATTACCGCTACACCAAACATGTTTTATTGTTTATCTTATGATATATCTATTTATTTATATACATATTTAATGATATATTATTCATCCATATATTTATATACATATTTTTAAATACATCTATAAAATACATGTTTGTGTGTGTTTGTGATATATATATTATTATACTCATTTAAATATATTATATATTATATTCATTAACATATACTAAAATATAATATAAATATATATCCATTTATTAATACACATATATGTATATATATATATTATATATATTTGTGTAAGTATATATATATATATATTCATATATTTTTTAATGTAAAAAAGGTTAGATATCCTTTTAAATAAATTTTTTGAATATGTATTTATTTACATATATTAGAATATACATATACATATTTATATTTTTTATTGACATACACATGTTTATATATAAAAAATACTTGTATAGGTATATATAGACATATAAATGCATTTTTATACGGAAAATTAAAAGGATACTTTTTACTAAAAAAAATGAATACTAAATTTTTATTTTATATATTTTAAAATAATTTTTTACATAAATATATTGAGATATGTATTTATACAGGTGACTTATGATAAGTAAATATTAGAAAATATGCATTTATTTAATTATAATAAAAATAAATTGTAAAAAATGAATGAAAATCAAAATCATAATATCAATATGAATGTAAAATTTGGGAATAAATTAGGTCTCCAAAAAAAAAGATGATAAGGCTCCCTTAAACAAGGATAAAATTCCACCAGATAATAAAAAATTAGGATACCCGACAAAAAAATCATTTTTGGAGGCATATTAGGCCTTTTTTGGCCTTGAAAAATTAGACCTATTGTTTCCCTAATATCAAAATCAAGGATCTCATTTTAGGCTTCAATGTGATTTGTAGAATAACCTAAAAGGACACTCGAGTCAAATGATATGGCTGTTTTAAGTTCATGCCATGTTTTATACTTATCATAAACTGATTCTTAATTCGTGTAATTTTTAGGTCATATATATGTTATTAAATGACTATTACATTATTATAATTATCAATTTACTAATTAATAAAAAATTTAATTATCTTATAAGCAATTTTCACTAAATATATTATATATTAAGTGGAAATTTCTTATTTATCATTATCTAAAACACATTTAAAATTATATATATTATATTTATATCAATATAAAAATATTTGTAAATTAATATATTATTTTTGATCAAATATATATTTTTTATGAAATATACACTTTATCAGTGCTACAAAAAAAGAACTCATAAAGGGGGATTTTATGAGTGCAAGTAAAAAAGTGTTGATAAAGGCCCCCTTTATGAGTTTTTTTACTCGTGTGGATTATGGTTTCCCCTTTATCTATTAATTTGTAGTAGTTCTGATAATGGCCCCCATAATCAGTGTTTTTTTCTTGTGGTGATAAAGTGGTGGACTTTATCAGTTCATTTTTACATGTTTTGTAATAGGACCCCCTTTATCAAATATTTTTTTAGCGTTGATAAAGACCCCCTTTATTAGCACTAAACAATGATGATAAAGGGGCAATTTATCAGTTATTTTAGCTGGCAATGATCATTAATAACACTAGATAAAACCAATTTTATAGTTGTCAGTGGTTCATAGTGTGGTTAATTTATTATAGGAAGAGGGAATGAGGTTTATGTCCTTTGTTTTGAATATACCCTCAAATTATGGATATGGGAAGTGCTTTGGATATAAAGTGGCTATCTAGATGTCTTTGGGTGAGATGTGATACAATGGGATAGGTGTCTTCAAGAAATACTATAATATAGATGATATGGGATCACCAAGACTTATGAGTTTGGGGGCGTGAGAGTGGCATACCAATGAGAAAGTAGTGTGGGGAACCCTTTTTATCGATATTCTCCATATTATGTTATTATAATTGGTATTGTTATTTGGTGATCATGTCATAGAAAGGATGTAATTGGTTAGTTGACCTTATTAGGTGATTTTGGTTCTACTATTTTCTCAAAAGTTCATTAGTATGATATTTTCACATGTTCGTGATAGACATTGGGTATTATACCAATGATTATAACTGTTATTGTCACCCCATGAATATAGAAAATATTTTTTAGGTTTCCAAGAGAACTTAAATTATTGATATAGAATTTATTAGATCAAATTTTTAGTTATTCCTATCTCATTTCCATTAGAAATTATTTGGGTATTTTATTTGGATACTCTTTGTACTTTTTTATATTACAGATGCATTGTGGGATGGTTTTGTTTCCCATTACATTCATATTATGTCATAGAGTTTCTTGGTGGTTGATTTTTTTATCTCCCAATACTATATTATATATTGGATAATTTCTCGAAAATGTTATATTTTATACCCTCAATGGTAGTTTTGAACCCATGGCCTACTGAAGGCGAGAATTGTGGATCAGTATTACTCTTCCTTCATTGTAGGCCTATGGGGTTTCTTCAGAGGGAGAGGGATATGAAAACCCATCCAACTGATGAGAAACCCACCCTAAAGTTCACCGTGTATCAGCATTAGGAATTGATTAGGTAGGATGAACAAGATATAAACCCTCTCAAGGATGAAAAAGTGGTGTTATATTTTCACTACACCAAAAGTGGAACCTATCCATATGTGTGTATGGTACCATGAAAAAGGTGTATGTAATCACTTTAATGGTCACCAAGAAATGTTTCTTAAGTTTGATATGAACATAACTAGAAAGTTACAATTATTAGATAAGTCAACCAAGAAGATCATTGTGGTTGTATCTGTCATGTTCTTGTGAAAAAATGGTGATCAATATGCCGTCAAGAAGGTATACTACACACATAGACTTTGTAATAATATTTTTAATTATTGGGAGGATGAATGAATTTTTAAATGAGGTGAATATGTATATAAATGACCTGATTTTTTTTTAATAAGTTTGTAACACTTCTTATGATGGTGATGCATTCTGCAAACCAAATATAAAAAATTCATCTGGTAACCTCTGATTTTGTTTACCTCTTATACAACCTTTATGACCTAACATGGAATTGGAATGAAAGAATCTATTAAATCATCTTGTATTCTTTGAAACATATGGGAGAATATTATATAGTGATAAGGAATCCCACCACAATTTACCCTAACAAGTTGTGTGAAGGGTTCTTATTTTGCAAGAAGAATATGTAACTATTTTTAGAGTAACCTTATTTCAAGTGAAGATATTTCTTGAATTTTTTTATAGTGACCTCTGTGGATTGATCACATCAAACACCCTCACTGGTAATTCCTATTTTATTTTCATTTTTGATGATTTTTTTATTTATATGTTGGTATTTTTCATGAAGTTGAAGAACTAAGATTCCTCATTTTTCAAAAAGTTTGAACTCATGGTTGACAACGTATCTATATACAAGATAATTATATTGAAAACTATGATGGGAAAATCTAATCTTAATGATATATAATTCCCCTAATAAGAATGAAAAAATAAATATAAATAAGGAAAAGTGATCCATGCATAAGAAGATACATGTGAACAAGAATTAAACGATGGGAAAAAGAACAAAAGAAATGATAAAATATGGAAAAGAAAAGAACATAAATGATTTATGTGTTTTGGACCATATTGTTCCTAAATAAATATCATTAACAACACCACTATAATTTATTACTATGAAAAAATGGAAAACATATGACATATAAGAATAAATAGAGAGCAATGCACACAACAAAAGAAGCTATCTTAGAATGGAGGCCTCAAGAATTTATGTATCAGTGATGAATCCTAGTTTCTGACACATGAAAACCCCCAAACTAACCATGAAGGGGGAGATAAATAAAAAACAACAATAAAATAATTAAATACCCAAGAAATCATGAATACCCAGGCCTATACCAAGAACCTAGGGGGATGATCATCAGATGAGATGACTGAAGCTGTGATGTGTGTATATTCATGAATGCATTGTAGTCAAAATAGAGCTCATAAGATCTGATCTCTCCACTTGTTCTTGTAACCAAAAAAAGTGTTATGAAATCCATATTCATGATCAAAATGACCCTTTATCTTAGAATATCTTCTCTATAGAATGGTAATGGCCCAATATACCCTGACCTAAAATAATTAAGGAGACTACCATAGAAAATAAACTGAAATAGTGGATTAATAATAGAAGATTGGGTGGCAAGGAAGAAAACAAGGCATGTGATACAATTGAGGCTAGGTAGGTGGATAATGGAGGGAGTGTGAGGAAAAAATCATGAAATGATGGTGTAACAAACCCTAAATGGTTACATGGACATGTGGGAGCTACATAATTTTGCCGAAGAAAGCACAAAGATCACCCCAATATTTAGTGAGTTAAAAAACACAAGTGAGAAGTATAAATCCCATAAAAGAGAGAAGATGCATTGAGGGGATCAATGATTTTCGATGAATATTGAAGGGAATAGTAGATCCAATGAAGGGAAAAAATATGAAGAGATCTATAGGATAGATGAACAAAGACAAACCCAAATTATAATCATAGTAATGGTTAATAAACTATCAAGCATAATTCCTAGAAGAAGATCCCACATTAAAGAACAAACAGAAATACCATAAATATAAAATTGACAATAATAATAAAATTGGAAACTTTTTTCAATCCAAATACTAAAAAATCATTTATTAAAAAAAAGATAAAGATATCAAAAAACACTACCATATCAAAAAAAAATACTTGTGATGTTCTTGTAAGTCCTATCTAGCCTACCAATCATTTTCAGTAGATCTCTATATTTTGAAATTCATAAGTCTAAAAATATTCACCAATTGTTAATAACACATAGAGTTTGACACAATGCCACCTGTTATACCTCTTACTACCCATATAAATCTATAAAAATGATAAAACCTATTGTGAAGTATGAATAAAACTGAGAAACAACATTCAAATGAGATATTACTACCATTTCATGGGTTTTTTTTTTCTGAAGTTGAATATGATGTATTACTAAGGATTCATGGAAACCTTTAAATAAGAAATAATATTAATTAGTGGAATAAAAAATAGTAAACTTGAAAACTGATAAATTATCAAATAAAGAATACTATTAAAATGAAGTAGACCCACAATAACAATAACCTGGAATCCAATATCATAATCTCTCTACCAAATACTAAATCGATCAAACTAGCCTTTCCTCACCTTCTCATCAAACTAGGTTCCCCTAAAATTCATATACCGGTGAAGTCGTATGATCAATAAAGAGAGAAAACCTAGAATCGAAAACTAAAACTAATTAAGGGATACAAAATGTAAATCAAATAATATCATTAGTGTCAAAACCTGGGTGTGCCATATTAGAATAGGTTGTATTATCTTTAGTTTCTAAATTGGTGTAATATCATTTAATATGGATGAATTTTCAACACTCAAAAGACAAAAATATCTTAAACAGATTCTTATATTTGTTTTATTCTGTTTCATTTTGAAACAGACCACTAGAATGCATTAACATTGGTTTTTATTTCACCCCAATATGATCATCCTTCAAACCATGTGTTTGAAGTTCATAATACAACACAACTAATTTAACATCATATACAGTAATAGAATCTCTACCACATAACACAAATTCATTTAATATATTAAATGAATGATTATGAAAATTCAATAGAATTATGGATTTATCCTTATTATTAATGCTTACATAAATATTATCCATGTTAAGAAGAAATTTGTTAAAATCATTTAAATAAGCATGAATAAAAGCTCCATGAGTCATCTCAAAGTATATAGGTGAATCTTCTTATAAATATGACCAAGAAGAGAATTAGATATATAAAGATGTTTGAGTTTGGACTATATTTCCAGAGCTATGGTTTCATGAAAAACTTACCATAATATTTCATCCCCTAAGGTCATCGTAAAATACAATCTGCATTTTTAAGAAAGTTGGGCTCTATATCAAAATAGGTGGTTGAATATTTCACTTAAGTAGATAGAACCATTATTGGATTCATGGGACATAATAAATCATGTGTGGGTCTATTGTAGATGATTAATTTAACCATATTAACTCTCTATAGATTAAATTAATTTTCACTAACGAACATCTTAACTTCTCTTTTAATTGAAGATATTTATAAAATGATAAAAAGGCTATGATTCTAGTTATGATGGGTGGAGATGGTCCGAAAGACATATAATTCCCTCAGTATGAATAAAGAATTAATGATAAAGAAAAAAATTGATTTGGGAAGAAGAAGAAACATGATATATAAAATTAAGTGATGGATAAAAGACCAAAAACAATGATAAAATATAGAAAAGTAAAGAATGAATAGTATTTATGTGCTTCAGATTGATGGGGCTTATCCTGCGCCGTATATTCTGGTTGTTTGAAGATAAATATAGTGTTATAAAATTTAAATTGAAGGCCTTTTATTTTTAAGGAATGGGAGATATATTGAAATATTTTTTTCATGATGAAATGAGGATGATATAAGAGATGCTCATGTTGTCCATTAAAATTGGCGGTAAGAAATTACTCTTTGACTCATGATTAAGTTGTTCCATTTTAGAGGATATGGGAAGAGAAAAAAGTTACATACCATTAAGAGGTTTGTATAGTAGACCGACATGAAACATGATACAAGAGTGCAATAAGTCATGTCTTGTGTAGCATATATTTGGGCAATAGAAATCATAGACAATATTAGGTTATAAAATGAGGTGCTGCAATAATGCGACATGTTTGGTTAGGAAATATAAAAAGTAATGTCTTTTTGTGACACTATTATCAGAGAGGTGATGGAGGTAAATTAGGATCTGGATTTTTACTCTTATATTTATACACTGAATTTATAATTTGTGTATCTGGATTTACATGGATTTTAAAAATCTGTGATTCATAATGAATTTTATCACAGTTGCCTCGTGTTTTTCTAATCCTATGCCTTGAGAGATTTTTTCTTTATTAGAATCCATGAACCTTTTTATTATTATTCTATTTGGGCTTGTGGTAAAATAATGTAGGATATCCTCAAAATTATTGTTTTTGCAAATATATTATTATCCTAGAATTAATATTTTTTCAACCCACAATATGGTATCACAGGGATGTTATTCAAGTTTTATTATTGATTAAATATAGTTGATTTATTCCTTGGAATTTTTTCACACATTGAAGAACATAACAAGAAAAATGATTTTACACTTTGGAAGCAAAGAGTTAAAATTATGTGGGTTTGTGAGAAGACATCGAAGGCATTGGAGGAAAAATTCAAATAAACCAGAGATGATGAGAGATTGTGATTGGAATTATATGAGAGAGTTTGAGACATGCATTATTTAGATGTATTTTTCTGGCAATACACTATAGGAAGTGATGAGTCTGAATGATCTAGAAGAGATATGGATGAAGTATGAAAGTAGGTAAAAATCGAAATCCCTCAAAAGTCATTTATATCGAAAAAAACAGTTATACCATTTTATAGTTCTCGAGAATGGAGATTTAGGAAACCATCTGGATGAGTTTACCAAAAACATGAAAGATATATATTCATTGGTTGTCAGGGTTGATGATAAAAGTAATGTGGTACCTGTTTAAAAGGAATAAGAAGACAAGGATTTTCTTTTTTTATGTTCGTTTCCAGATTCATATGATAATATTGTCAACACACTATTGTTCGATAAAGACACACTCATTTTGGATGATGTAATTTCATCACTGATGATGAATGAGACTTGATGAAAGACTATCAATGGAAAATAATAGGTAATTATGGTACTCTAGCTTTGGAATATGAATGTGGTAATTAGAGAGGTCAGTCAAAGAAAAGAAGAAAGGTTAAGTGATTCTTTTGTGATAAAGAGGTTCATGTGTAGAGAAACCAGTATGAATTGAAAAATCTTGTGGAAGAAAAATATTGCAAGACAGTGATCACGAGGATACCAATGTAAGTATTATTCAGGGAGGGGGTTATTTACTTTCAGTTTGTGTTGATTGTCACGTGTATGATATGCACACCAAATGGGTGGTCGAATTAGCAACATCATTATATATTAAATTGATGATTTATTTATTTTCATCATATGAATAAGGTGACATTGACATAATGAATTTGAGAAATAGAGCTTCTTTTTATGTAATTAGTGTTGGAGATATTTCTATCACTACAAATTTAAGTCGTATGATTACATTGAGGGATGTGAAACATATGCTAGGTATACACCATAATTTGATATCTTATTGTACTCTTGACACTTATGGGTTCTAGAGTTCATTTGGTGGTGGAAGATAGACCTTTTCTAGAGGATCAATGGTTTATGCATGAGGCAGAATGTATGAAAATAATTAGATGATGGATGCAAAGTTCTGTGTTGATTTGATATATATAGTTGTGAAGAGTACTTTTTTAGATTTGCGTCACTTATGATGGTCCTGTATGAGTCTAGGAACATCAAATAAGATGAAAATAGTTTTGAATCTGAATCATGTATGACCGGGTGTTTCAGTTCATACAACTTTTTTCCTTCAAAGAGTGGTACTAGTGAATAAAAATTTAAAATAGAAGATCAAGGTTATATACTATGAGTTTTAGACTTCTGAGAGGATGACGAGAAGAGGGAGTAATTAATTCTTGCAGCTGCCCCACACTATGTACCGATCAAAATTATGGAGGATCCAGCTATTATTGATTTTGGTATTGGCAGTGCAGATTTAGGTATGAATAATATTTTGGAATTTGGGTTATTTTATAGGGGGAATTAAGGTTTCAATTATTGATGAAAAAGGGGGATTCCATATTTTTTTGCCAAGGTTGATGGTCGGTGCAATACCATCCAGTTTTCCTTCCAACTGAATTTGTGGGATGTGATATACTTATTCGATGGGTTGAAGGGGGTAGATTGATGGGATTCATCCAATTCCACACTTTCTGATTATCTGAATAAGGATATAATGTTTTAAAATTCAAATTCAATTAATTTATTTTTCAAGTAATGAGATATATATTTATATCTTATTTTAAATGAATACATGGGGTTTAAATGGGATATGCCAAAGATGTCTTTTAAAAGGGTTTTTAGGCAACAAATGTTTGATGCGTGATCAAGGGGGAATATTTTAGTAGATACAAGAAGAGGAATTAGATATATACCTGATGTTATTAATATTTTCATAACTTTTTATATGCTCCCTTTAAGGATTTTAGATTAAATGTGCATAATTTTTATGAAATATTAATGTTTAAATTGGAAATGTAAATTTTGAGAATTATTTGAATTAATCCAATCAATGTCAGTTTATTATTATTTTTATAACATTCCCAATACTTATACAAATTTCATGGTACTTATTTTTTATGAATCCTAATTAAGTATAAAACATTTCATTATAAGGTAGTTTGGGTCAATTATTCCATTTGAAGGGTCATATGGATCACACAAGAAGGCCCACATAATCAGTGAAGAAACTGGACCAACCATGAAGATTGAAATATTGGGCTCAATCCAGAATTTAAAATTCATTCATTCTCCTAAAACATTCATAGGGATATTTAAGGAGTTTTGGATAAAGATTTCATGGCCCATATCTAAAGAAAATGGGCCCAACTGATTCAATTAAACTCAACCCATCATTCCAGATGGGAATTAAAATCAGTACAATATTCATGACATGTCTCCTGATCTAGTTATCAAATCAAGCTAAGATTTCACAATGTGAAAGATGAGATAATATTTTAGTAATATTTAATATAATCCCTTTACTTATTTTATATGAAATATTCGTAATTGTTTTTGAAATATTAATTTTTAAATATCAAATATATTTTTTCAGCATTATTTGTATTAATCCAATCAATGTTAGTTTAATTTTTTTAAAACTATCACTATACTTATCCAAATTTATTTTTTCTTATTTTTAGGATTCTTATTTCCATATATAACATTTAATTTGAAGAAATATTGGGCCAATTATTCTATTTGAAGGGTTATATGGATCACACAAGAAGGCCCAATGAATCTGTGAAGAAACTAGACCATCCATGAAAATTGAATTACAGGGATCAATCCATATGTTAAAATTCAATCATTGTCCACAAATGTTTGGGGGAAAAATGAAGGATTCTTGGATAAAAATTTAATGTCCCAACTCTAAATAAATGGGTCCCAACTGATTCACTTAAACTTATCCCACCATTCTATTCGTGAATTAAAATCAGTACAGTATTCATGACATGCATCTTGATCTATTCAATAAATCAAGATGATATTTTATATTTTGAAAGAGGAGTTACAGGAGTAAAACTTTGGTGAAGAAATAATTTTGATTTGAAGGCATATTATTATTCAAAAATCCATTCACATTTCATCCATTGAAAAAGAAATGGATATAAATGGAATGTTTAACTTTGTTTAACAAAACCTCCATCACTTTGTCTCCATAAGTCCAAATGACAAAAATTTTTAGAGTAGTAGGAAAAAATTATTTTCTACAGCTTTTAAGAAAGAGATATGTAGATATTCAAATGTCTGGATGTGTAAAGAGTTAATCCAAGTGGAGGGGTAGTTTTTGAATGAAAACAGTCCACAAACTTGGGCTATAAATACATCCCCTCATCTCATTTCAAAAGGGTTGATATTTAAGAAGAGAGGATCACATATTGTAATGACCAAATCCTTTCCAAGGGCTTGGAAGAACCTTCTATACTCATGTTTTTACTTTATATACCCTTCCTCCTCTCATATATTCCTATTACTTTTGTGTTCTTCATTATTGTATTCTTGTAAGTCTTTTTTTTTGTAATTCTATTTTAACGAAAGTTTCTTCTTCAAAATCTCTAATTCTCATCCACATTATCTAGTTTAATATTAATTTTCTTAAAATTGTTTAAATATAGTTGAATCCCATTTCTTTTGTTTTTATTTCTCATTCAATCTAATGTTCATTTTTAATTATTATCATCATTTGTGTGTGTGTTCGACGCACCACTCTTTTCTTATCCCTTTATTTTTCTTATCTTCTTAATTTATCATCAAAATAATTATAACCAGATAAATAATCATTTTAACATCTGAGTGAATCTCTCATTGGGGTGAGTTATAATTTAGGTATGTTAAGTGATTGAGAGATTTTTCTCGATTAATAGTCTTTAAATTAACATTGTGTATGTTGGATTTAACATTTCATGTATTAATGAAATATTTTGTTTAACATATGGATTCCATGGATTATTGGAACAATAAATACAGAACCATAATCATGTACCAATTGAGTTTAGAATCCTAGTTAAGTTATGTCTTGGATTAAAGCTTTAACACTTAGGAATTCAATCAACGTCAACTTGTGACATGTGTGTTAATTTAATGAAATATAAAGCAAGTCTTGAGGATATCATAATCTTAACTACTTAATGATGAACTCACCCCAATATTTATAAAATTGTTAAATAAAACACCAATCATAAATTATTTCATAAGCTCTAGAAACAAACCCCCCAATAAAAATAAAATCAACTAAAAACAACCTACTATTAAAAAGTATCATCGACGAGGATTCGACCCGAGTGCTGCTATACACATTAAAAGAGCACCAGAACCTTGACCGATCGATAGGTGACAATCAGGTGCTCTTTCAAATGGCACCATTAATGGGGATAGTTCTTTATGTAGTGGTTAGTTTCGATTTATTGTAAAAAAAACAAAATCTAAAAAAATTGAAAAAAAAACACAAACAAAAACCTGACTTCTCATAAAAATCATAAACTGAAAAAACAAAAAGAAAAAACCATCTTCCTCTTTCTTCTAACATCTCTTTGAATGCCATGTAGCCTGCCAAACAATCCCTAGGATTTTTTGACCCTAAAATTGAGTGAAATCTTCCCCAACTTAGGATAAACATGAGGGATAGTCAAATAATTGAAGAACCAATCCTTATCTAACCAGTTGAATTAGAAATGTCTAATCCTAGGGAACAAACACTTAAAAAACTAACTTCCCCTGAAATGAATTACCAACCCCTTGGTATTCAATATCCAAACCATAGATGTTTACATGAAACTCAAATCAGGTTTGATTCATCTTGTCCCTCATTTCCATGGGCTAGATGGTGAGGATCCATATCTCCACCTTAAAGAGTTCCAATTAGTATGCTCTACCATGAAGCCTCAAGAGGTTTATGAGGAACAAATAAAACTCCTAGAATTCCATTTATCCCTAGCTGACTCTTCTAAGTCATGGATCTACTACCTCCCTCCTGGTTCCATAACCACATGGTATGGCATGAAGTGACTCTTTTCATATAAATTCTTTCCTACTTCTCGTACTGCTTCTATCCGAAAGGAAATAAGTTGTATTCATCAATTCCCCAATGAATCACTCCATGAGTATTGCGAGATGTTCAAAAGTCTTGTAGAAACCCTCCCACACCACCAAATCCCTGACCAACTCTTGATCTAATACTTCAATGACGGGTTATTGGCTATGGAGATAACTCTCATTGATGACGCAAGTGGTGGTGCTCTTTTTGATAAAACTCTTGCAACTACAAGAGATCTCATACGAAACATGGCTGCAAACACACACCAATTCCATACTCGAGCACATGCTCATGTAAAAAATTCCAAGATAATCAATCCATAGAGCCAAAAAAGATGACCGAGTGGATGAGTGAACTTATAGGTCTTGTGCGACAACTAGCTGTGGAATCCAAAGCCCCAACCTCATATTCTACAAAATATATATTCCCTAAACCTATCAAGAACTATAGAATTTTCATATCCCCATCTCATCCAACTGACACAAGTCCACAACTTTAATAGGATCCCAATGATTCATCCAGACTAATGGAGTTAAATGAAACATATGCTCAGCGGAACCCCAACCCTCAACAATTAGGTCAGTTTGTTAGAAACATCAACCAACCCCATCTCAATCCCTTTTCTCTACATATAACCCTAACTTGAGATATGGTAATCCCATTTCTCATCCCCCTCAATACCCTCATCAAAACCCAAACCAATTATAATATGGTCAATGTGTTGGTAACTTCCAACCACCATAACCTTTTTTTCCTCAACCTCGTAGGATCAATCATCCTCTTTCTACTCCTTGATTCCACTATCCTAGTGGGCCATTCCATTTCCCAAACCAAGACAGTCGCTTTCCCCAGAACCAAAATCAAGGTAATACTAATCTAGGAAAAGCCTCTTCTTCCATGTAACCATGGAAAAGTGAAGTGGAAGATCTTGCCTCCTTTACCCATTCCATCATTGAAAACATTGAAATGAAAATTGGTCATATTGCATCCCACCAGATCTATCAAGAACAATAAAATTCTTCCCAACTCCCAACTCAACCATTACCCAACCCCAAGGGTAATGTAAGTTAAATTGCACTTAGATAGGGGAAGCAAATTTCTACACCTCACGAAAAGTCCTCTGACCCTCCTTTGAATGTTGATATAGAAAATGAAAATAAAAAGAAACATGAAAAGGAATATGAAGCCATTCCCTTGACTCCTTCCACTTCACTTAGGAATCCAATTCCTTTTCCTCAAGCTGTTTCTAAACCAAGGAAGTCCTTTGAACCCAATCCTAAAATGCTCGACATGTTTAGACGTGTTAAAGTCAACATTCCCCTCTTAGATTCCATAAAACAAATCCCTATGTATGCCCAGTTTCTCAAGGAGTTGTGTACCCATCAGAGGCCGCTTAGAACCTTCGAAAATGTTTCCACCCAATAGTTTATTCCCATAAAGTCCAATGTTCCAGGGACCATTATGGTTCTATGCCAAATTGGAAGTTCCAACTTCTATGATGCAATCATAGACCTAGGAGCATCAATTAATGTGATGCCAAAATCCATCTTCAACAACCTTGGTCTTGGTCCCTCACATCCAACCAGTGTTGTCATTTAGTTTTCCAATTGAAGCTCTGCTAGTCCTGAGGGTATAATTGAGGATGTCCTCATTTGTGTAAATGATCTCATCATCCATGCAAATTTATATGTCCTTGACATGGAATTTGATCCAAACAATTCTTGGTCTCCCCTAATTCTAGGAATACCATTCCTAATGATAGATAGAACCAAGATTAATATCTATTTAGGAATCTTGTCCAGGGAATTTGGTGACCAACTGGTCAAGTACAACATTTTACAAGCCATGCGATACCCATATGAGGATCACAATACATTCTCAATCCATACTTCTGAGTAAAATTATGAGATTAAATTTAACCCCATTATATCATGTTCATCATGTTCTAAGAATAAAGGATCATGTGAAATATGCACTATGATTAAACAAGTTATATATGGTAAAGTTGATGTGGACCTCTCATTCACAGAATCTATCAATCTAGAGGAACTTGAAAACTCTGTTAAATCCCACATCAACTCTGATTTCTACTACTCCATCTTGGACAGTATTAGAGAAAATGAATTTGAAGAAACTGAAATCCCTTCCTCTATTCCTGAGTTTTCAAACCCACAAATGAAAGATGAGACTGATCTAAAACCTCTTCCTACACACCTGAAATTTGAATTCCTTTTCCATGATAACTCTTATCCTATCATTATTTCTACATCACATACCGAAACTGAGGAGTCTAAACATGTTCAAGTGTTAGAGTAAAACAAAAAAGCCTTAGGTTGGACCCAATATAACATACAAGGAATCAACCCTTCCCTTTTCATACATCACATCCATCTTGATGAATCATAGAAACCAATTAAACAACCACAAAGAAGAATAAATCCACTCATACTTGAGGTAGTTAGAGAAGAGATCACCAATCTTATTCAAGTTGGTATTATCTTCCCAATTTCTGATAGTGAATGGGTTTGTCCAATTGAATTTGTACCTAAGAAAGATGGGATAACTGTTGTCACAAATGAACATGGCAAGGTGGTCACAACTTGAGTAAAAAACAAATGGCGTGTGTTCATCAACAATAAGAAATTGAATGTTGAAACAAGAAAATATCAATACCCTCTTCCATTCATTGATCAAATTCTAGAACAATTAGCTATAAAGTCACACTATTTCCTTATTTATAGATACACTAGCTACTTTGAAATCCCCAACGCCCCTCAAAACAATGAAAATACTACTTTCATATTCCCCTTTGGAACATATGAATATAGAAGAATGCCTTTTGGAATTTCCAATGCTCCTACAACATTCCAGATATGTATGATGAGAATTGTTTCTGAATTCATTGAACACTACATGGATGTATTCATGTATGAATTTACCATTTATGGTGAGTCATTTGAATCTTGCTTGAATTCACTCTCTCTAGTCCTACAAAAGTGTATCAAGTGTAACCCTATGTTAAATTTTTAAAAATTTCACTTCATGGTTTAAAATGGGATTGTTCTAGGGAACATAGTTTCAAAAGAGGGTATTGAAGTTGATCCTACCAAAATTAAAGTGATCTAGTCACTTCATGAACCCACTTCTGTTTGAGGAAACCATTTATTTCATGGTCATGCTGGTTTCTATCGTTGATTCATCTATAAATTCAGTATAATTTCCTTCCCACTCACTTAGTTTTTCCAAAATGATGTCAGTTTCCATTTTTATGATGTTTTCAAGAGAGACTTCATTGAACTCAAAACTTTTTTTACATATCCCCCGATAATCCAACACCCAGATTGGTCCTTACCCTGTGAGTTGATGTTTGATGCTTCTGATAGGGCCATTAGGGTCGTTCTTGGTCAAAGAAGAGAAAAAATTCATCAATTCATCCATTATGCCCCAAAAACATTGGATGAAACTCAATATCACTACATTATCACTAAAAATGAACTTTTAGTAGTGGTTTTTCCTTAGATAAATTCCCGCCCTATGTCATAGGTGCCAAAATCATCATCTTCACAGACCATTCTGTTATAAAATTATTACTTAATAAAAGTTTCTCCAAACCAAGGATAATAAGATGGATATAAATGCTCCAAGAGTTTGACCTTGAAATCAAAGATAGAATAGGAAAAGAAATCCCTATGGCTCATTACCTGAGTGGAATTTCTTAATCTTCCCATTTAGAAACCATTGATCCAAAATTCCCAACTGATCACCTTTGATCTCTAACTCCAAAAAATACGATGGTATGCCCCATTTGTAAATTACTTGGTTTCTAGTGTTTTTCCTGAAAATATTTCAAAAGAACACAAAATGAAGTTGAAAATTGATTCAAAATAATATTTTGGGGAAGAAAATAAGCTTTGGAAAACTAGGAAAGACAAGGTAATTAAAAGATGTGTTGATGAAAATGAACATTCTTCCATCTTAGCATTCTGCCACTAAATGTATGGTGGTGGACATTTTGGACCACAAAGGACCTCCCAAAAGGTCCTAGACTCTGGATTCTTCTAGACTTCACTCTTCAAGGACTCACATGAGTTCTGTCAATCATGTCCCACTTTCCAAAAGTTTGGCAAAATTTCCAAAAGAAATGAAATAACAGAAAATCCATTAATCTTTTGTGAGATCTTCGATGTTTGGGGAATCTATTTCATACAACCATTTCACTATTATAATATATTCTCTTATATCCTTATTTTAGTTGATTATGTTTCTAGGTGGTTCGAGGCCAAACCCACTAGAAAGGATGATTCACATACTGTTAGTGAGTTCCTAAAGACACACATCTTCCTCTAATTTGGCACACCATGTGCCTTGATAAGTGACATAGGAACCCATTTTTGTAATAAAAACATGGAATATCTTCTGAAAAACAATGATGTTTTATATAAAACTTCAACTGAATGTCACCCCAAACAAATGGAATGGCTGAACTTTCAAATTGAGAAGTGAAAAGAGTGCTTGATATAATTTTAAAACTCATCAGAAAAGATTTTCCTAAAAGACTTGGTGAAGCACTTTGGGCTTATCGAACTACCTATAAAAAACCCATTGTGTTGTCCCCTTTTAGGATAGTTTTTGGTAAATAATTTCATTAACTAGTTGAAATACAACATAAGTCTTTTTGTGCTGTGAAAAATTGAAACTTTTATTGTGAAGAATCTAGTGAAGAAAGATTGTTACAATTGGCTAAACTGGAGGAGCTTCAACTTGATTCGTATGAGAATTCCAATCTGTACAAAGAAAATCTTAAGGTACTCCATGATAAACACATCCTGAGAAAGGTATTTCATTAAGGTGAAAAGGTAATGATCTTCAATTATCAATTTCGGCTTCACCAAGGTAAGATTAATTTTCTTTGGGAAGGTCCTTTTGTTATTACTAATGTTTACCCATTTGGTGTAGTGAAATTACAAGACCCCTATTCAAAAAGGACATTCATAGTTAATAGAAATAGGTTAAAGAATCACCATGAGAGGACACACAATCCTAGAACCACATCAAATTCCATCGAATCCCCAACTTCTGTAGTCGACCCACCACTGGATGGAGACGATAACCAACCAAATGTAAACCAAGGGGAACCTATTTCCCTTTAACTCTCTCTATCTCTCTCTCTATATCTCTTCCTCTCTCTACCTCTTTCTTATTCTTCCTCTCTCTTTCATTTTTTACCACTTTCCTTATTAAACCCTTTCATTTTATCATTCTCTTTTGTGTGGGTGTGTTTTTAAAAAACAAAAAATACTAAATAAATAAATAAATTATTAAATAAACGTAAGAAAACCAAAAGAGTCATATTTACTCACCAACTGGTATTAAAATTTTGTCCAACCATTTTGGGGAGTCAAAAGACATGGTTTAATCTAAAAAATATAGTGTTTTCATCATATATTTGGATAAACAATATTCTATCAAACCCAAAAAATTTTGAATGATCAATTTTGGATTTGGAAACTGTTTTTCCCCACCCGTGAGGAACAACATTTTCTTTCATGACAAGGATTCCTTTGGCAATCTTTTCATAATGTGTGTTTTCACCTCTATTTGTGAGTCTTGAGTTTTTGGACCTTCGAGCTGAATTTCTTACTTTGCTATGCATTAATATTATAGAGGAATTTTCTAAACCACATGAGAATCACAATAGCCAAATAACCTCCCATTTCCCTTACATTAATACTCCTTTTGAAATCCCCTTCAAGCTTATGAAAACATTTTATTTTATAGACACATTACAATCCCAATACCTTTTCCCACCCAATATCAACATGGATTTTCAAATAATTTTTTTTTGGAAATTTAAGGGTGGGGTGAATGGATTTCATTTTTTGGGTGCCCTTTTATTGATTTTCAATGAGTTAACATATGATTTAGGGTGAGAAACCATTTTAGTATGGGGGAGAGGTTGTCATTCAGTGAGTTTTGGGGAATTTAATGTACTTTTATTTATGTAATTTTGTAAATTTTATTGAGAAGTGTTAAAAAAATTCAAAATAAAATCAAAAGAAAAAAAGAAAAAAATGGGTTGTGTCTTGGGAAGGTAAAAAATCACTCTTCCTCAACCTTTTATCTTGTTATTACTATTAATATTTTTTTCACGAGGAGATCAATCATGTTTTGGGATAAGAGTGTGAGATCTATTTCAAGTTCCACTTTCGAAAAATGCAAAAAAATGAATAAAGAAGAAAAAAATAACACATATGTAATTGGGAGAAGTTTTGTGTTTATTAAATATTTCATCTTCTCATCCCCTTAAAATTTTCTTCCTCTCTTGTGTCTTAATTCACACAATCATTCTCTTGTAAATATGTGTTTCCATTTCCTTCCATGTTTCATTTCAAAAAAAAATTCATTGCTTTTTCCATTTTAGTATTTTACCCCCTATTTCCTATCTTTTGGATATCACTTTCCTACCATCCTATAGACACAGAAAAACCCCTAAAAATACTTCTTGATTCTAGAGCACTTTAGGACATGGGGTGGAATCTGAGAGCACTTACAAACTCTAATATTTTCAATTTTGGTTGGTGAATGAGTGAATATCCATAAATTAATTTTATCATCTTGAGAGGAGTTAGTTTTGTGTGTCACCATTTCCCATTTCTAAATTTGAGCATGAAAATAAGAATTGTTTTTGGAAAATTGTTTATATAACAACATGTGGTGTAATTACATATGGATGAGTGAAATTGACTAAACCTCCCACGATTGGGGAAAACAAAATTTTTATATTTGTTGGTGTGTGAATATGATTCTATCATGGTTTTATATTTGTTGTACATGAGGACATGAACAAGACTAAGTTTGGAAGATTTGATGTTATTATTATTCTCAAAACGTTTTATACACTCCTTTTACAGATTTCATATGAAATGTGCATAATTTGTGTGAAATATTAATTTTTAAATATGAAATGTAATTTTTGAGAATTATTTGAATTAATCTAATCGATGTCAGTTTATTATTTTATTTATAACTCTCACTATACTTATCCAAATTTAATGGTTGTTGTTTTTTATGATTTTTAATTCAACATAAAACATTTAATTGGAGTTAATAATGGGCCAATTATTCCATTGGAGGGTCATATGGATCACATAAGAAGGCCTAGAGAATCTGTTAAAAAACTAGAACATCTAGGAAGATTGAATTACTGGGCTCAATCCAGAAGTTCGATTTCATTAATTCTCCTCAAACATTCGGTGGAAAAGTTAAGGAGACTTGGATAAAAATATTTAGGCCCAAATCAAAATAAAAGGGGCCCAAGTGAATCATTTAAACCAATACCACCATTATGGTCGAGAATTAAAATAAGTATAGTATTCATGACATGTATCCTCATATAGTCATCAAATCAAGATACGATGTTGCAGTATGAAAAGGGGATATAGTTGGACAACTTTTTTGAAGAAAGAATTCATCTTTGAAGGCATCTTTTTATTCAAAAATCCATTCAAATTTCAGCCATTGAAAAATCATGGATAGAAATGGGAAGTTTAACATTTTTTAATCAAACCATCAAAACATTGGATACATAAGTCCAAATGTCTACATATTTTGAGAGTAGTTGGACAAAATTATTATATACAAATTTTAAGAAGAAGATATCTCTAGATTCAGATGTCTGGATGTCTAAAGCGTCGATCCAAGTGGAGGGGTAGTTTTAGAATGCAAACAATACACCACCTTGGTATATAAATACATCCCCTCATCTCCATTAAAAAGGGTTGGTAATTCAGTAGATAAGAGAACATTTTGGCATGACCAAATCCTTGAAAACGGATTCGGAGGACCTTCCATACTCAATTTTTTATTTGATATACCCTTCCTCCTCTCTTTGATTCCATTTACATTTTTGTTCTTCATTATTGTAATCTAGTAAGTCTTTTTTTGTAATTCTGTTTTAATGAATGTTTCCTCTTCAATATCTTTAATTCTCATCCACATTATATAGTTTAATATTAATTTTCGTAAAATAGTTTAAATATTATTGAATCTTCTTCCCTTATTTTTCATTCTCATTCAATCTAATGTTCATTTTTAATTATCATCATCATTTGTGTGTGTTCGACACACCACTCTTTTCTTATCCCTTTATTTTTATTATCTTCTTAACTTATCATCATAATAAATACAACCATATTATTAATCATTTAAATTTATGAGTAAATATCTCATTGGGGTGAGTTATAATTTAGGTATGTTATGTTATTTAGAGGTTTTTCTTGATGAATAATCCTTAAATTAACATTGTGTATGTTGGAATTAACATTTCATGTATTATTGAAATATTTTTGTTTAAATTATAAATTCCATGGATTATTGAAACCATAAATACACTACCATAATCTAGTACTGATTGATGTTAGAATCCTAGTTAAGTTAAGGATTAGAATAAAACCTTAACACTTAGGAATTCCAATCAACATCAACTTGTGACATGGGTGTTAATTTATTTCAATATAAAGCAACAGTCTAGGATATAACAAGCTTAACTACCTAATGATGAAATCACCCCAATATTTATACTTTTTTAAATAAAACTCCAATAATAAATTATTTCATAAGATCTACAAACAACTCCCCCAATCAAAATACTCTCAACTAAAAATAACCAACTATAAAAAAGTATCATCACTGAGGATTCGACCTAAGTGCTGCTATACACATTAGCAGAGCACCGAAACCTTGACCAGTCAATATCAGACAATCGTCCATGCTTTTAATAACATAAATATATTTTCACATTATATTGGAATGTAGTGTGATACACGAGTGATGGATGTCACATCTTATGCAGCATATAGGTTGGTAATGTTTGTTAGTTGTTGGAAGCAATGAGAAGTTTTAATATCATGTTTTGAAATGAGGTGCTCCAATGAATCCACATGTTCATTTTTGATCTCTAAAGGGTGACATATTTTTATGAGACTATCAAGGTGTGGATATTCACAAAGGTTTTCACTACTGGAAATCCGGGCTATAGCCACGTTTTTAAACCGTGGCTATAGGCCCTCAAACCGTGGCTATACTAAAGGCCGGACAGAATATATTGCCACGGTTTAAAACCGTGGTATTATGTCTATAGCCACGGTGAAAAACCGTGGCAATAAACCAATAGACACAGTTTAGAACCGTGGCTATAGGGTGTCCAAATCCATAAAAAAATACCCCCTGGACACCCCCTAGACACCCCCTGGACACGCCCCTGGACACCCCCCTGGACACCCCCTGGACACCCCCTGGACACCCCTTGGACACACCCGGGACACCCCCTGGACACACCCTGGACATACCCTGGACACCCCCTGGACACCTCCTGGACACACCCTAGACACCCCCCCAGACACCCCCCTAGACACCTCCTGCAGACCCCCCCCCCAATGAGTGCTACCTGAGATGAGGGAATTATGGAAGGAATTTCATCTAAAACAGCCAAAAGCAGACATTGAATTTCCATCACAACATGCTGATCCGGTTTAGACGACTTGTGCAGAGGATGAGGATGATCTGGTTCAGACAACATGTGAAGAGGATGAGGAAAAAGAAGAATTACCGAACAAATATTATGTGATACATGTACAATAAAATATGCCAGACAATTCCAAACCCATGTTTTTAGTTGAATTGAGCCTTTGTACCACCAGCTATGCACGTTTTGTGGAAAGATGGATGAGAGGTAGCGCTGAGAGGAGATATAGTTTAGGAATGAGGAAATACGAAAAATTATAGAGCTAACCATTCAATGTTTCTCTAAGGAGGAGTAACCGCCACAGGGTGTCGTCCTGAAGCAGGGCCAAATCGTGGCGTGACCACGGCGTGACCGCGGCGTGACAGCGGCGTGACCGCGGCGTGACCGCGGCGTGACCGCGGCGTGACCGCGGCGTGACCGCGGCGTTACTGCGACATGACCGCGACGTGACCGCAGCGTGACCGCGGCGTGACCGCGGTATGACCGCCGCAGGGTGTCGTCCTAGAGGAGTAACCACCACAGGGTGTCGTCCTGGAGCAGGGCCAAATCACGGCGTGACCACGGTGTGACCGCGGCGTGATCGCGGCGTGACCGCGGTGTGACCGCGGTGTGACTGCCGCAGGGTGTCGTCCTGGAGGAGTAACCGCCGCAGGGTGTTGTCCTAGAGCAGGGCCAAATCACGGCGTGACCGCGGCGTGACCGCGGCGTGACCGCGGCGTGACCGCGGCGTGACCGCGGCGTGATCGCGGTGTGACCACGGCGTGACCGCCGCAGGGTGTCATCCTGGAGGAGTAACTGCCGCACGGTGTCGTCCTAGAGAAGGGCCAAATCACGGCGTGACCGCGGCATGACCGCAGCGTGACCGCGGCGTGACCGCAGCGTGACCGCGGCGTGACCACGGCGTGACCACGGCGTGACCGCGGCGTGCCCGCCGCAGGGTGTCGTCCCGGAGGAGTAACTGTCGCAGGGTGTCGTCCTGGAGCAGGGCCAAATGACGGTGTGACCATGGCGTGACTGCGGCGTGACCGCAGCGTGACCACGGCGTGACCGCGGCATGACCACGGCGTGAACGCAGCGTGACCACAACGTGTTGGCCCGGTCCAGCGACATCCGCAGGGCAACATCTTCCACTTAGATTCAAACAGGATGATATGGATGGCATGAGAGGATGTTTTCTCAGAAGATTTAAAGAAATGAATACTAATCTATGATGACTAGATGATTTGATGAACCCTGATATACCTAATTCGGTGAGGTTTGGAGATCTAGAAATGTGTAGGAATACCTAGAGGAATAGCCCATCGGATCAGGAAAATCAAAGGTTACATAACATGTAATCTGACATTACTGGTACTGTGGGACCCCTGGGCTGTGGAACTGGGCTTTTGGTTGGATTTAAATATCACATGCCATGTGACATGGTCACACAACATCGGACCCATCTTAAAAGTCTAACGACACTTAAAGATTGTCTTGGTTCAAACATCTGTATTAATAAAAAGAGGGAAACCCCCTACAGGGATATAAAAAGGTTCAAGTACGATGTGTGATTTATGACTAATAATGACATCAAGTATAAGGAAAACATCAATGCAATAATGTTAAGCAAGGTATACCACTGTGAGTTTTCGCAGACAGCACACCTCCGTTGGAGGGGTTTTATTACAAAACCAGGACTTATTTATCAAACGAAACAATTATATGAACTAATAGTTATTCAAGAATTGCAATTTAATATAAACATGAAAAATTAAGAAGGAAACTAAATGCAATTTAAAACATTCTCGAATTAAATGGGCTAGGAGAGGGACCCTACCTCAACCTCAAGGCACGTTTTCTTTTGACGACGACAACTCGAATCTTCATTTTTTCCTCTTGCACGCATATGCAACTTAACAAATATGTAAGGACACCTAGCCCCTATGTACATATTTTCATGGCCAAATATGCACAAGGGGGGCCTTAGATATTTGTTTATACTTGAATGTACCCCTTTATACTTACACACCTATGCATTTTTCATATCTATATATAAGCACACCTAGCCCCAATATATATATATTCATACTACCATGAGTGAATATATATAAAGGGGGAACTTATATATGCATATGCCTACCTATGCATACACTTGTAAGCCTTCGTCAACGGCGATTCGAATCCACCTCAATGAAATCCAAAACACACAACAAAAATATAAAGAACCCAAGCCCTGGACACCCCTTCCAGTCCCCCCCCAGACCCTGGACACCCCTGCCAGTCCCCCCCCAGACCCTAGACACCCCTCCCCCCTGGCTGGACAACCCCTCCCCCTGTTGGACACCCCTCCCCCTGCTGGACACCCTTGCCCCCTGCCCCCTGCCCCCTGCCCCTTGCCCGCTACCCCCTGCCCCCTGCCTTCTACCCCCTGCCCCCTACACCCCACTGGAAAGCCCCCATGCCCCAACTGGATAGCCCCAATGGACACCCCCTGCACCCCCTGGACACCCCTACCCCCTGCTGGACACCCCCCCTGCCGGACACCCCTCCCCCTGCTGGACACCCCCCATGCCACTGATAAGTGCAGAATTATACAGAAATTCTGCAAGCTATCCTCTATTAATACTTCATTGAAAGATGCTCTGAAAGGGAAAAATATTAATACCACACACTATGTTAGAAAAAAATACAAAGAAGGTTAAAAAGAGGTCAGCTGGGGTACCAACAACCAACATACATGAATCAAGAAATAGAAAATAGATTGTTCCCAACATTTTTTACACAACCAGAACATGTCTAGGACCATCATTACAGACCTCAACCTATAGGTTAAACATGACATATACTAATAGGGCTGCCACATTTTACTCTACCTGCTGTTACACCTATTCATACTCCTTCTCAGCTAGACATTCCTCAAGGACAGCCCCTCCCCCCCTACGGGACATCCCCTCCCCCTGCATGGACACCCATCTCCCCTGCTGGACACCCCTCCCCCCAGCTGGATAGCCCTCCCCCCGGCTGGACACCCCTCCCCCCCTGCGGGACAGCCCCTCCACCCTGTCGGACAGCCCCGCCCCCAGCCTGGACAGCCCCTCCACCTACCTGGACAGCCCCTCCCCCCTACTGGAAAACCCCGCCCCCTGCCTGGACAGCCCCTCCCCCTGCCTGGACAGCCCCTCCCCTAGCTGGACAGCCCTCCCCCCTTTCTGGAAACCCCTCCCCATTGCTGGACACCCCTCCCCCTGCTGGACAGCCCTCCCCTACTGGACAGCCCTCCCCCTTGCTGGACAGCCCTCCCCCCCTGCTGGAAAGCCCTCCCCACTACTGGACTACCCTCCCCCTGCCGGACAACCCCTCCCCCTGCTGGACAGCCCCTCCCCCTGCTGGACACCCCCTCCCCCCTGCTGGACACCCCTCCCCCTGCCGGATACCCCGCCCCCCTGCCGGATAGCCTGCCCCCCTGCCTGACAGCCCGCCCCCCTGCCGGACAACCCGCCCCCTGCTGGACAACCCCGCCCCCTTCCTGGACACCCCTCCCCACTGCTGGACACCCCCCCTTCTGGACAGCCCTCCCCCTACTGGACATCCCTCCCCCCTGCTGGACAACCCTCCACCCTACTGGACAGCCCTCCCCCTTGCTGGACAACCCCGCCCCCTACTGGACAGCCCGCCCCCCTACCGGACACCCCTCCCCCCAACCGGACACCCCTCCCCCCTGCCGGACACCCCTCCCCCCCTGTTGGACACCCCTCCCCCCTACTGTACATCCCTCCCCCTGCTGGACAACCCCTCACCCTACCTGGACACCCCTCCCCTTGCTGGATAGCCCCTCCCCCTGCCTGGACACCCCTCCCCCTAGCTAGACACCCCTCCCCCTGCTGGACACCCCTCCCCCTGCCTGGACAGCCCATCCCCCCTGCCGGACACCCCTCCCCCCTTTCAGACACCCTCCCCCTACTGGACAGCCATCCCCCCCTATTGGACACCCCTCCCCCCTTCTGGACAGCCCCTCTCCCTGCCTGGACACCCCTCCCCCCTACTGGACACCCCTCCCCCCTGCTGGACACCCCTCCCCCTGCTGGACACCCCTCCCCCTACCTGGACATCCCATCCCCACTACCAGACACCCCTCCCCCTGCCGGAAACCCCTCCCCCTGCCGGACACCCCTCCCCCTGCCGGACACCCCTCCCCCTACCTAGATAGCTCTATTGATACTCACACAATTTTTGGGAAATTTTCTCAGTTGCGGGGAACTCAATTTGGTTGGATATACATACCGATAACCCAAGGTTTGGACACTATGTGATAACCCATGTGAATGTGGACATGTATATAATGATTCTAGAAGAATTAGTCTTAACTAACTAGATGAATGTCTAAAATTTCTGATCCAATATGAATGGAAACCACAGTTCTACATGAATTATATGTTTTTTCCATCATTCTCCAGAATGTAATAGGGACAAGGAGTGTTCTTTTTACAATATGAAGGGGAATGATGTCTCTAACTATGAAAGTTGGAACGGTAAGATGAATATCCCAATCTATGACTTGGAGAGAAAATAAACTACTGTCCCTTATAATGTGGATAAGATAGGGGTTATATCAGTGTAGAAGGATACTGGGAAAACTACAGACTTAATCAATTCAACATCACCTTAGAATGGTCCTTTTAATGAAAAAAACATAGATTATTCTTAGTTTGTTGTATTTACTCTAGAGGGCCCACCCTCAGGAAAATCCTTGAATGAGGACAATGTACCCCTTCCTGATAGAGAGATAAACATTGGATAGAACATCCAGTTCGAGGGGCATGTATTTTGGGGGCACCTTTCCATGATGTTTTGTACAGATCCAAGGGACTATAGGTATTTTCAACTTTGTAGGAAAGCCTAATGTAAATACTCACGAATGGGAAAAATAGGTAGAAAGTCAATGTGGACCTCTATACAAATGTAGCTGGTCTTGAAGAGAGTACTTCAAATAAGGCAACATTTGATGGCATGCCTACATAGAGGTGTTGCTTTTAGGATGCTTTACCTAACCTGATTGCATCTCATCATTCTCAAGTGGTGAAAAATGGGAAAAAATTCTTGCAGGTTCCTACCTATCATTAATTGATGATGACACATTCTGAGGGACCCCTCATGCATGTTTCATACATAGCTATCTAGGAACAATCCAGGAAGGAAACCTCACCAGGTTCGCTGAATATGAGTACACCCAAGGATCATCAAAATAAGTTGCAGCAGAATTCCTTACCTACTAAAAATAATGATCAGTATGGGGTTTCATGAAAGTACCTGCTGCAATGATTACTAAGAATAAGGCCTCCATAGAGTCACAATCTTATCCTAGATAGTATATGGATAAATTTACACACTTAAGTCGTGTATTATGGTATGATGATGATGAGGAAATTTAAATCAGTTAGAAGGTTATCATTACCTTCAATATGGTAAATGAAGATGAATATCCAAAAGCTAAATACATGTATGATAAAGGCATGGGTAGTGACCCAAAATTAAAGAACAAGAAAAATAATTGGAGTAATGGTATGGAGAAACTGCCCCTGCCCCCTGCCCCCTGCCCCCCTCTATCCTGCACCCTACCCCCTGCCCCCTGCCCCCCTCCACCCAACCCCTTAGCCCGCACAACACCCCTTGCACCCCCCTGCACCCTCCCTGCCCCCTGCCCCCTCCACCCTCCCCCTACCCCTGCCCCCTGCCCCCTACCCCCCTCCACCCTACCCCCCCTGCACCCCTCCACCCTGCACCCTACCCCCCTCCACCCAGCCCCCTATCATACTTCAATACATTATGAAGATATTATCAAAAACACTTCAAGACATAAAATGACTATTTTCAACAAATATAAAAAAAGACCAAAATATATGATGCAAGAACCACAAATCAAAGACCCCTCTCAACATACATGATGTAGTATGGTAAAAAGAAATAAATGAACTTACCAAAATGTTACCATCATACAAAATGGTGCCTTAAGATTACTTTGGGTGCATATTTCTTTTTCACCCTAAGCCTATATTTTACCTACAACAAATAAATAAAAAAAGATAAAAATAAATCAGAAGTAATTATGTAGAGAATAAATAATTGATAAGAAATATATTTGTGTTTATTTTCCTGAATACAAACATGTATCCAGCAAAAATAGTAGATGCAAGAACCACAAATCAAAGCTTACTTTAGAGGAAAATGTTTTGTTTTGAAAAGTTCAACTATTAGAAATTAGAGCTTCAAAAATTTCATCACCAATTTCACCCTATCTTCATCAAACTATAAAAGGTTTATGGAAGAAATAAGGTGATACAATCATATCGAGAACAACAATTGAGTACCGTAGAATTCAGCTCATAAAAAAGATTTTAGAATTGGAACCATAAAACTATGACTAAATTTTTATTTTATGTTTGTAAAACTACATGGGAACAAAATAATATGTTAATATCACTCTAATCAAAACCAATAACTGAGAAGTGAAGTTCACATAGATGCCCATTACCAAGAATGGATGTTCTCCCTTGCTTGTCGGTTTCATGCCAACGTGCCCGCATTTGAACCAACACCAACCACCTCGTCCTATGGTAGAAATGATTAATTAGATATACACATCAATTTGTAACAATAAAGATTTTTTTTATCTAATTACAAACAAAGCATATAACTAATATGTTAAAAATAAAAGAAATGAAGAACATAGAGTTCAAACAATCACACAAAATGCATGAATGATACCCACTAGTTACTATATTAACAACTTCAACACATATTCATGGATTTTAATGTAGATGCATGTTAACATTTGAAGTTCAAAAATGATTTTTAATAAAACATTAAAATAAGCATACACACCAGAATTTCAATACAAAAAGGTAGTAAAAAAGGAAGCAACAACCAACAGATTTAACAAGATGATTTCAGCATAAAAAATTTATTAAAATGAATCTTCCAACCATTTATTTCAACTAAAAAAAGAAGTGAATTTTCAAGTTTAAGTAGAAAAATCACCAATTTTAAACTATTACTCCCATGGTGTAGATGCTCTATTCATTTGAAATCATTGGAAAAATTTCCCTTCATTTCTTGTTGAATAAATACCTTTGGTTTCCAAAATTTCATCTCCTATAAGTGTAAACATATAAATTAATTTATAAAATTTAATGTTCAAAACAGAACAAAACTAGAGTAAAAACTAAGGTAGATTGGTTCAAAGTTACTATGAAATATAACTTCTCTAGATCTATAAAAATCGTTGAATCTATACTTCAATAGGATGTGAAATTATTATCACCAAAGTACTAAAAAAATACAAATTATAACGTACATTCACTTATTCTATGTGAATAACATAATTTTTTTAATAAAAATCAATAAAAAGGAATGTTTAAGAAATGATTTAGAATTATAAAATTTAGTATTAGAAAAAAATAGTGTATCCTTACCTCACACTTAATTTGAAGTATATAATAAGAATTTAAACTCTTAAAAATTTAAGGGTGGAAGGAAACAACCTGAAAATTTTCTTAGAGTGAAAGAAGTTACTCAAAATGGGTAGCCATGTGAAGTGACCCACCTAACTTCCTACAAAAAAAGACCTCAATAAAAAAAATCATTAAAGAAGGTCAAATAAAAAAACTAAAAAAAGTAAAAAGATAATCTTGGATTTATCCCCCAAGGGGTTCTATATTTTGATTACTCACAGTTGAAAAATCACTGATTCAACCCCAATTAGATGGAGGATGTGTCTTATTACTTAAGAAATAGCATAAAATCTTCTTTCTAGCTATAGTAATCAAATCAAATAGTTTTTTAACACCCCATTTTCATATACTTTTAATTTCACCACTTTGAAATTATAACTTCCAAGGAGTAGTGGAAAGGGGGGAAAAGGGGGTATATTCCCTCTTGTTCAACTTGAGGAGTGATGTGTATAAATAGTAAAAATTCAATTCTTGGATGTGATTTTTCATACGATTCAATATCCTATATAAATTCATTATTAAGAACTACATATGTATCAATATCTACTTTTTCATTAGTGCGCAACTTCAAAATATCCTCTTGCTCTTCGACCACTCCCAAACTTTGAATTACAATTAGATATTTTGAGTTTCAAAAGTTTCTCATCAGGTGTATTAATAACCTTCTCATGTACCTCTAGTAAATCATGAAGTTCACTTGAATCTACACAACATAGATAGGGAGAAGAGAAATCAAAATCATACACAAAAAAATAACAATAATATAAAAGAAAAGCTTTTTCAATTAAATAAAAAACCTCATTAATTTGGTCATCATGCTCTTTTTAAAGAAAAAACGGTGATCCTAGGAGTGTTTCTAAATTAGAAGTGATTTATTCAACCTCCTCCAACCTCTTATCAAAACAAAAATCCTAAATTTTATAATTTTTCAAAGTAAAGGAAAGGGTATCTTTAATTGGTTCATCATCTTATGATTTCACAATAATTTTGAAAGGATTATCAGGAATATCCCACTACTAAAAGACCACCTTGGAGAGGTGGGTAACATTCCTTATATTTGTCCTTTGACATATTCATAGAACTAGTCCCCATTGGTAGAGAAAAATATGAGCAATCCCTTTTATCTTTCTAGTTGACCCTCCCTGTCTTACTCTTCTCATACATGGATACATTTAATCCTGAACTTAGTCCTCTAAATCACCTAAAAAGTGGAAAGAACATTCATCACATGAACAATTTTCAGGGACCTGCTCCTCTCCAACGGTTCTGAACAGGTATTGTTCAAAATTCTAGACTAGTTCATCATATGAAAAAAGATCAAAATGGTTATCCATCACAATACCTCCCACTTCTGTAGAACTCTTCATGAATGTGGCCTCACTCCCTTAAACCTATTCCGATACATTACCGCTTGTTGAAAATGAGAAAACGGAGGGATTCTTGGGACCACCCTCATCCATATTCTTCAGTTCCATAACTGAGTAATGCTCACTGACACCATGGAGAGGAGGGCGCGGTGCGGAGGAGGTGTCAGCGAGGAGGCGTCGGGGATGAGGGCGCGGCGAGGAGGTGTCTGGGAGGAGGGCGCAGCGAGGAGGAGGGCGCGTCGAGGAGGGCGCGGTGAGGAGGGTGTGGCGAGGAGGGCACGACGCGGAGGAGGTGTCGGCGTGGAGGCGTCGGGGAGGGGGAGGGCACGGTGAGGAGGAGGAATCGCGAGGGGGAGGAGAAGGAGCCCGATGGGTTTGAAAAAAAATGGTGCTGCTGGATATAGCCACGGATGAAAAAATTAACCATGGCAATATAAAAGATATAGCCACGGACCTATAAAACCATGGATATAGGTCCGTGGCTATAGCTCAAATTTGTAGTAGTGTTTCTATGATGTATTTTCAATTCAAGTTTCAGTCTTTACTTGAATATTTGTACTTTATAGTTCATAGTTTACATTCTCAGAGTTGACCTATGGTTTTTTAGTCCTTCACATTGAAGAATTTTTCCACATTAAAATATGATTCCAAATTAAAATTCATTTTCCCATTTATTATTCTACTATTTAGTTTTGCACATTTTTTATGTTGTTGATTCTAAAAATTGATATTGTCAAATCTACGTTATTATCCGAGAAGAAATCCACTTTTGACCCAACACAGATCTCATTGGTTGAAGTGTATGGTAAGTGTGAATTATGGTATTCATTTTTCTATTTTAAAATTGAAATATAATGTTCTAGATTATTTAATTTATACTATTATTAGTTAAATACATTTAATATTTTTATCATTATTTGAATACTAATTTTGGTTTACTATTGGGCCTATTATTACTGGGCCTCTTTATTTGTTCAACTGTGATTTTTTCCTAAGCCTTGGAATGAGTGGACCATTGGCTATTTACCCTATGTGTAGTTGTGACTCATTAATTCTATGTATTTTAATTCCGATATGTTGATTAATGTTTCCACCCATTTCATCAACACAACCCACTTTTCCCGCCTCTTGATTACTCAAGTGTGTTTCTGTTTCTACGACTTGTGCATGACATGCGCTGGTTAGTTGTACCAGTTCATCGTATAAGCAGTGTCTGGGGGAATTGATATCCCCACTGAACCAAATCAATTAATCGGATCGATTTTGATATTCTTATGTGTTTTTACCTCAGTTCATCCAGGTGAATATCTGGTTTTCCACTATTATTGTGCCTCTTTGAAGCCTTATTAAGGACTATCACACTCCCTAGAATTATCCAGTTTCTATTCTTTTTGTGTATATTATTTCCTTCATTCTTTAATTATGTTAATCCCTAATTCATTGTGATGGTTCCATGAGTTCGAGTGGGAGTGTCATATCCTGGATCCAGGTTCATTGCGCATTAGGCTTCCAACATGAAGTGATCAAGATAGATAGACTATAATTAGTCCAACATTGTAAGTATTTTTTTGTTTTCTATTATCTTGAAACATGTAAATATTTCTTACATATGTTATATTTTGATCTTTTAGTAGTTACTAGATCTATTCACTTTGTAGAGTTTTCTATTGAGCATTAATAAAGTGCGTGTATGAGTGGGTTTTGTTTTTTTCATACAGGTTGGCCCCCACAGGACAAAATTACATTAAATATTGTGTTCTTATTCTTACTTTTATTTTCATTCATATTTTTTGGTTTTATTTTTTGATTTCAAATTTTTTCAGAAATGATCTAGATTGTTAATATTGTTTTTTGGTTTTCAGTTTTTTCTAGGAACACTATTCAACCTCACAAAGTTGTATCAAAGCCCCACTATTTACTTTTTATGTTTAATTATATTTTTGTGTCCCTATTTATTTATTTACAGTTTTGGTTTATGGTTTTATTTCCTTATTGTAATCTCACTCTTAAATCACCATTGTGATTCTAGATTAAAATTATTTAATTCCACTATGCCATCTATATTTTATTCATTTTATATCTCTATTGATAATGCATTGTTTACCCAATAGATTCATCTATATTTTGGTTCACACACTTAACATTGTCTTCACTAACATGAATTATACTCTGTGGGTAAATATTTCAAAAATGATATATGAAATTGAGAAATTTTATGGTGACAATGACTTTATCTTATAATGAATTAAGATGAGATCCCTTATTTTACATAAGATTCTTATTGATTCCCTTTGTGTGACTAAGAAACCTACTATTACTATAAGTGAAATTGGATATCATACTACTAAATACATGGATGTTCCCCCAGAAGTGCTAGTTAAATCACATAGATACCTTTTTTTCCTTTAGGTGATAAATTCATTAGATAATTAACTTAAGACTCTACTACTGTTGGAATTTGGGTTAAACTTGGTAAAATTTACATGAATGCTTCATTATTTGGTTGGGTTTACAAAAAACATCAAAAAATTTACATTCAAGACGAAACATTTTATTTATATTAAATCCCATCAGGATGAGTTTAATTAAGTCGTATATCCAACGTTAATGTTTCTTTTGATGATGAAAATCAAGCAATTATCCTATCAATCTATTTAGATAATGCCAACAACACCCTTGATGAGACCATGATGCATGTCTAAGGCTCTTTAACCCTAGAAGATGTTTAATTAGACCTTATTTTTAAGGAATTACATTCTAAAACAAGAATCAATGGTGATGATAAAGACTTAATTTATTAGGTTATACCTCAAACTAAAACTAAGAAGAAATAGTTTAATAACGAAAAGAGAAATAGAAATAAAGATTCCAAGTCTAGGAATAATTCTAGTGACTGAAAGGTTTCCTATTTTAGTTGTGGTAAAACATGGCACATAAAACCAAATGTAGGAAAATCAACCATGAAATAGATTCTAAACAACCCACTAATCGATTCCTTCTTTAAAAATCTAGTTAAGAAACTACTGGGGTACTTAATGTGTCCACCCATACACTCTATCAAGAGTGGGTCCTTGACTCAAATTTCTATTTTAATATGTTTCCATTTAGAGAATCCTTTCTAGAATTGGTTGAGAGGGTATAAAGAGATTTCCTTATTAGTAATAACAATAGGTGTAAGGATGAGGGTAGATGTTCTTTTTTTTAGAACTTAATGACCATATTACCATTACATTCCTTCATGTAAGGTGGGTTCCCAACCTCCAAAAAATCCTTGTTTCCTTAAAGATCCGAGACCAAAATGGATTTAAAATTATTATTGAAACATATTTTCTTAAAATATTTAAATTCTCTAGAACCATTCAAAAGGTATCTTCAATCAACGAGATATATATCTTGAATGGAAGTTCCTGTTAAAGGTAGTTTAGTAGGGTCTATTCAACTAATACTGATAATACTATGCTTTGTCATAGAATATTGTGGAATGTTAGATCCAATATCCTTGAGGTACATAACAATAAAGGGATGTTGAATAAAATATCACAAACCAATATTTCATTCTAGAAAGATTGTGTGAGTGGAAATAGAGAGGGTGATAGTTTTGAATGGTCTAGTTTTAAGGAAACATGCCCTTTAGAATATTTACACTCTGATCAATGTGTTCTATCTATGACTTCCACCCATTATGGAGGTTCCTAAATTTTTTACTTTCATAGATGAATTATCTGGGAGAGTGTGGATTTACATTCTTAAAAAAAAATATCTTTTTTTCCATACATTTAAAACATGGAAAAGTTTTGTTGAAAATCAAATTGGGAAGAAAGTTAAAACACTAAGAACCAAAAATGGAATTGAATACCTATTCACTGAGTTCATAAATATTTTCTAATATAAAAGTTTTAAAATAAATAGAACAATTAGGTCAAATCCTAATAAAAATGGATTAGTATAAAAAATGAATAGAATTATCCTTGAAAGAGTCCAGATCACGATTTCATACTCATGACTTGTAACATCCCGGACCCGGATGCCACCCAATAGTTCCCCATGCCCGATTGACCACATGGCCTCAAGAACATCTCCAAAAACTCTAGAGGCTACTAACTAACAGTGAGTGCCTAGGTGAGTTAGTGGGGAGACTATTCCCTCCTTACTAGAGTATCATAGTGGAAGTCAAAAATATAATAAATATCAGAAGAGAAATAAATATCAGGCAACTAAAAGTATGACAAGATAGAAATACATATCAATAACCATAAGTATATCACGTACAAAATGATACAAATGATACAATTATCTAGAAATGACATAGAATATTACATGAGATTAAAATATAATACAGATATCCAAAAAAGGACTAAAGACCATAAAGGTATCCCAACATCCCAAGCCTCAACTTGGTCTTATGCTCCCCTAATCCAATTCCACAGTGAACAACATGTATTAGGGAACTTTCTTTTGTCATCACCTGTAACCATAAAATCTATTTGGGTCCCCAAGGAAGACCAAACAGGGTGTGGGATAAACATCCCAGTAGGATACCACAATGGTCTATACTATTCTAACAACAATTCTACAAAAGTGACAACAAGTGTAAAAAACTAGAAAATTATGGTGTGTATGCCCATGGAGTAAGTCTATAGTAATAAGTAAAACCAACCATCCCTCAAGGATACCTGAAAAAGAGTCATCTCCAAACAAGTTATCTAAATAAAAATTAAACAAGAAATTCACATAACCAGACTGTAAATCCATATGTATCTAGTAACCCATAACAATGTTTTATAGATAAGTCAAGTATCCCACAACCATGTTGTATACCGAAGTCAAATATCTCATGACCACATTGTATAGTTAAGTGTATACCACAAGGGTTGAATCCAAGGTTTCATGTCCCAAAGAATCCATGTAAAATATATCTAGGCCAGAAAGGGCTAGATCCAAGGAGCTTGTCCAAGGCATGCCATCATGTTCCATGGGTGTCCCTAGTGGAAACTCATTTAGGCACTTGTTGGGGTCCTAAGAGCATGGAAATAACAAGTCATATATGAGCCTAAGAAAGCCAGTTCCAAGGGGTAGCAAGGCCTGAGGCATCCCACTGAATGAAGACCCAAGGGGAAGAGTCAACCCAAGGAATCCAGTACCACATTCCATATTCATTCATTTAAACATTCAATTTAAACAAACATTCCATGTGAGTATACCCACTCACATCAACAAGTATAAGCCATGAGTATACCCACTAATGAAAACCATTTATCAAAACAATTATATGGGCTTACCATCCCATATAAACCATTAAAAATTCCATTACTATAATTTTATCTACACATACCCACCAATAAAATTCATTTAAACATGTCAGACTATCAAAAAAATCAAGAAAAACATGAAATTTATTAATCAAGGAGGCATTACATCTCTAAAACAAGCTACTCAAGCTATCATGGAATCTAAGGAATTCCTATAAATAAGAAATCAGAAGCACACACCCCTTGGGTGGTTTAAACAGGCATAAGTAGCATAATTATTTAATGGGAACCCCTTGGGAGATCTTGAAATGAGAAATGAGAGTCAACTCAACTAAAAAATCCTACAAGAATCCTTACTAGGTATGACTACATCTACGGAAATCAAATTGCTAAAGAAATATGCCACACCAAAATTCTTATGGGTAGAGAAAAGGAGAAACACCTGAAAAGCACCCAAAAATCCAGAAGAAATATAGACCTCGTACCTCTCCTCGATAGCTGACAGCTCATCCAGTATCAAGTCCTGATTTGTATTGGTTTGGGAAAAATTGGAAGAACAGACAAAAATGGGATATTAGGGCATGTGAGCCTAAATCCAAATAGCACAGTCACTGTTCTAATGAATCAATAACGACTCAATCAGAATCGATTACATAAATATGTGGTTCCAATGAGATAGAAGATGCTTGAATCAGAGTTCAGAAAAATTCTATATATTGTTTTTGGGAAAGAAAGGGGAAACATGCAGAAATATGGTTTCATGCCTGGTACACATCATGTACTTGGTCTACACGCTATGTACTTCCAGTACACCCCATGAACTAGCCTATCACGGCATGTAGCTATTCTGGCTAAAAAAAGGATGTACACCTTGTGTACTTGGTCTTTATGCAGTGTACTTTCCTAAAACTAGATTATAAGGTTTTTTGGTTCCAAAAATGGAATAAATATATTTGTCTATCAAAATATAAGGCTACTGTATCATTAATAAACAAACCACTTTTGGAAAGTGCATGGCGTGAAGACCAAGTACATGGGGTGTACATACCTTTTATTTTATTTTTCTGAGCCAGACTGGCTATACATCATGACGGGACAGTTCACAGGGTGTAATAGAAGTACACAGTGTGTAGACCAAGTACACGATGTATACCAGGCCTGCAACTCTATTTCTGCCTTTTTCCCTTTTCTCTCCCCAAAAAAACCCAATCGACCCATGACCCAGATTTGGTTCTAAGACAAAAATGGAATGTAAACACATTTAACCCTAATAGAATTCCCATACATCATGAAAAATAAAAGATCATACAATCTTCCCCTATTCTAGAAATTTGTCCCCGAATTTCTCTACGAAGGTTGGCCAAGAATCATCTGAAAACAACTCTGGCCACTGAGCACATATGTCGAATTACCTCCCCAAAGTATCATCCTATAAATGGTCATTCTTCCATAGCACCCATACTAGAGAAACTTCCATACCTTGAAGATCCATTTTGCACCTATCAACAATAAAAAATAGATACTCCTCAAAGGATGCATCAAGCAGAAGCTCAACCTCATTGGGATAAAAAATGTGAGATGGGTCTGAGTGATAGCGGTGCAGCAGAGATACATAGAAGACATCGTGCATGTCTTGGTACCTTTGAGGTAACTACAACTAAAAGGAAACAGAATAAACTATCTCTAGAATCACTAATTTCCTGACATATCTTAGTGAAAGTATACCATGTCTCCTAATTTACTTATGTCCCAAGCTCTTTGAGACATGAAAGAAAACCCGATCCCCAACCTAAAACTCTAGAGGTCATCTACGGTGATCAACGTATGATTTTTTAGGATACTGTGTAGTAGCCACCGGATTCTGAATCAACTGGACCTACTCAGAAGTCTCCTACATGGGACATGGCCCTAGTAAATCTGTCTTTCCTACCTCTAACCAGCATAGGGGAGAACAACATGGCCTACCATATAATGTCTCACAAGGTGCCATCTGTTTTGTTTCATAATTACTGTTATTATAGGAAAACTCAACAAAGGGAATGTGACTCTAAAAAGAACCCCTAAAATCCAGGACACATGCTTGCAGCATGTCCTCTAGCACCTGTATCATATGCTCTAACTAGCCATGAGTTTGAGGGTGGAATGATATTTTTAGAAGAACTTGTGTTCCCAGTGCCCTGTGAAAACTCTCTCAGAAATGAGCTGTAAAGAGAGAATACCTATATGAAATGATAGTGTGCAGGACACCATGAAGTCTTACCACCCCTCAAATGTACAACATTCGAATATCATCAACACTGAAGGTCTCCTAGATCAGAATGAAATGTGCGACCTTTATAAGTCGATCAACTACAACCCAAAAAAAATAATTACCAATAGGATACCTCAGCAAACCCATCACAAAATCCATCGTTACATAAAAACATTTCCACTTTGATAAAGGTAACTATTGTAAAAGCCCAACTGGTCGCTGATATTCCACCTTCACTTACTGACAGGTGGAACACCTATTAACAAAACCATCTACTTCATGCTTCATTCCCGGCCACCAGTACTAACGTCGCAAGTAATGATACATCTTGGAGACTCTATGGTGAACTACCCAAGTAGAAGCCTGAAACATCAACATAAACATCTAACATATGTCTAATAGAACCTATACACATCCAGGGATACACATGATCTCATTATTACCTACCATATAACAAAGAGGAGTGTTCTCACCTGACACACCTTCCCATAGAACTAGGTCTTTAGAATACAATAGCTTCCTCATCCTAACTCTGTCTAGTAGGGTAGATGTCACAACTAAGGATGATATAAATGTCTACCCCCACCTATCGTGAACCACCATATGCATCTCTGAAAACTACCACATAAGATGTCACTTGCTAATGTCCTGCTGCACTATCTGTATCTGAGTCTTCATACTCTGTTCATCGGCCATTGCATTTCCCTTACTAGGAATGTAAGCAAGCTCTATGTAACAAGAATGTTGGTACTGCACCCACCTTCATGACCTCAAATTCTGATCACATTGCATAAATATATACTTGTGGATTTTTTGGTTCGTGTACACCACAAAGCTCTCGCCTAGTAAATAGTTCCTCCAATAGTGCAATGCATGAACAACTACAACTAACTTGAGATCACGTGTAGGTTAATTCTTCTTATGACATGTCATCTGCTGAGACCCATTTGCCACGACTCGATCTCCCTGTATCAGTACTACCCCCAACCTAATACCTAAAGCATCATATTACAAGATGTACCTATTTTCCTACTCTGGAAGTATCAGGACTGGTGTTGACATAAACCCCCCTTTCACCTCTTAAAAGTAAGACTCACAAGATTCGTACCACACAAAAATAACTCCCTTTTTAGTCAATCCCATCAACAGCCTTGAAAATCATGATAAGTCCTATATAAAATTCATGTAGTAGCCTGCTAGCCCCAATAAACTTCATATGTCAAAAAATTTCTTGTTCTGTTTCGGGGAAACTACAAATCTCACCTTCTCTAGGTCCACTCGACCTCCTTTCTCTAAGTTGATTTGACCCAGGAAGAGTATCAAATCCATAAAAAAGTTGTAAATTGCAAGCTTAGTATATATCTGATTCTATATCAGTGTATTCAAAAAAAATATCACTATAGTTGACATGGTCATGTAGATTATGAGAATACACTAAGAAATCATCAAAAAAACCACCACAAATGAGCCAAAGTAAGGATGGACCAATCGGTTAATCAAATCCCTGAAAACCATTGGCGCGTTCGTGAGACTGAATGGAATAACTAGATACTCATATAACACATACCTACTAAAAAAGGCTATACAAGGTTTTTCTGTAGGTCAAACATGCACCTAGTGATAACCTGAACTCAATTCAATCATCGAGAACACTCAAGATCCTCGAAGCTGATCAAAAATGCCATCTATAGGTGGAAAAGGATATTTGTTTTTAACCATCAGTTGGTTTAGTTTCTGATAATCCTTGCATATCATAAGATTTATTTCCTATTTTTATTGTAAAAATGATAAGAGAACCCTATAGAGAATTACTTGGTCAAATAAACCCAGTTCCCACCAAATCCTCTAGCTACCTTTTGAGAACCTATAACTCTGTCGTAGAAATTTTGTAAGGAGTAATAGAAACTAGCACAACTCTTGACACTAGATTGATGGAGAACTGTACATATTTCTCATGAGGTAAACTAGAAAATTTGTCATGAATGACATCCTGGAAGTGCTCAACCATTGGAGGAAATTCCGACTGACACACTCCCTAATAATCCATAGAAATACTACAAATATGGAATGTCATCCTACTAAGACAAAGATGATCCAGTCCATCTATGCTCACCTGGACATCCTATTCACCCTTGAGAATAAACACTACACCCGCTGGTGATGTGAAAGTCACCCTCTATCGACAGTAGTCAATATACTTTTTATAATCCATGAGCTATTCCATTTTGAGAATGACATTGAACTCTGTCATCTTGAGGACATACAAACATCAGAGGAAGTGGTACCTACAAACCTCAAGGGGACACTCTATACACTGTACCACTTTACCTGTTATAACTCCCAATGGCGTTTCTAGCATCAAAACAACCTCAGAAAGAAAAACCACAAGACAAAGTCTTTTTACCAATCATGTAGAGAAAACAATGTTAGAGGAACCTATATCAAAAAAATAATATCCAATAGTTGAAGCTGCTAAGCTCATACCTATCACTATAGATGGTCTAAGATCCTGATTCTACTGGGTCTATTGCACTACAAAAGTCGATCCTATAATGCAACCCTCTAAACCTGTATGTATTCCCAAATCTGATCCACCCAGCTGACTCTGAGAACATGGTGTCTAGATACCACAACCATGACCACCATTGCAATGGACTAACTGGATTGCGCTGATCTAGCTCCCAGCTAGACGTGGAGCTGAATAACTTTTTGTCAAACCTGACATTTGGGATAACCCCCTACACCTCATAGCTATAGTTAAGGTCCTGCAAAACCACTACATGTGCCCTATATTGTATAAATCTCGACACTTGACTGGGTCACAGTCTCAATTATTTTTTATGCGGCCTCACCTACCACACTGATGGAAAAATACCAAGATACCTACACTGACAACATTACTAGAACTCACATCATGAGAAGCCTCAAAATGATGCTTCTTGGATGTATACGTAGATCCACTAGGGTGAGAAACATCACTCCCATGTTCTATACCCCCATCTTCCCCCATGTTCCACTCTGTAATCTGTACTTGATTCACAATCTCAGTGGTAGAAGGAAACCTGAACATGTTGATATGATATTTAATAACATGAATGAGACCTTCCTAGAAGCGTCCCTCCCTTAAAAAATCATCAGTAAGATACATCAAATGATAACACTGTATCTTTGTAAAGAGTGTCGAGTATTCCATAAGCTTCATCACACCTTGCTCCAAATGCATGAGCTCACTTTCCCTCTATGCCCGCAGTGTCGTGGGGTAAATGTAGTCGTAGAAGAGGGTTTAAAATTCATCCCAAACCATATTTCACATCCCATCAGCATGGTTTAAAATATGAAATAATAAATTTTCTACTCCACGTATCACATAAGTTGTAAGTTTGAACCTTCACTCCATAGGAATCTTCAAATGCTCAGATATTACTAACATCATATCTAGCCATAGCTCTATAGACTATGGTCTGCAATCACCTAAAAGCATAGAAGGATGCTGTTAATGGAACACACATGTTATCTCAGCCATAGTAATGGCTGGCTACGGTTCTCCAAAGAATGTATGCATATATCGATAGAAATCCTCACTAAAATATGCCTCAGTGCCTGTTTCTGGAACATCCTCTGGTGTCATAGCTGGCCCTATGGGAGGATCAACCTGTAACCTATGGCACACCATCTCTAAAGTATGGTCATCACCTCCATCACGGTGTACCACTTGAGGTAGTCATCATGTCATTTCTCTATAATTATAAACACACACCAAGAGGAAGAACAATATCAAGCATAAATCTAAAAAAATATAACTTGTCAAAACCCTCCTGGAAACCAAGTCAAACCCATAACCTACTCCAAAATCCAAAACTCTATAAAGAATATCCAACGAACCACTATAAAATATGCCTCTTTCCTACTCAAAATCTCATTCTAGGTCAATTCTCTCTCCATTAGTTCATGTTTCTATTTCACCTTTAGTTATTCAAAAAAATTCACTAAGGGTTTAACAATTTTTAAATCCATGAGGGCCCATAACAACTCATGAACCCAAAACGTGGTTCCATTTCCAAACCATATATGTAACAAGTTAATTTAACATGAACATTTCATTGGGATATTTTGTCCAAACTCATAAGGGCCCATAATATTTATGGATTGAAAGACAACGTCACAACATTATCTACTAAACCCAACTAACACAACAGCAGGCACAACTATCACATCAATTATCAAAACAACATTCAATATCTAATTCATCCTATATGGCATTGCATAATTCATGTAATGTGACTCTAAGAAGTTCCTATACTATGAATTAGATGGAACACCCTCATATTATCTTGTTGAAACTAAAATAGAACCCACAATTGCATCAATAGTAATAGAAAAAATCATGTGTGTCACTAATAGGTGAAATAAAATCAACTGTAATAGTCATAATACAGAAAATCAGAACTCAATTCAAGTTAATTTTCCATTTCCAAGTATGCGGGGTAGCTACTACCAGGCATAGTTTATTACCAAAATTCATTTTCTTAAAACCCCTATATAATTTCTCAAAACATTAAGTAAAACTAAAAAAACTACCTTTGATACCACTTTGTAACATATCAGACAGAGATTTCACCCTATGGTTCCCTTATCCCAATTGGCCACATGGCCTCAAGCACATCTCCCCAAATTTTAGAGGCTGCCGAAAAGCAGCGAAGGCCTATGAAAGTTAGTGGGGTGACTATTCCACCATTACCATAGTATCATAGTGGAATTCTAACATAAAATAAATAGAGGAAGTGAAATAAACAGTAGATAACTGAAATTAAGACAATATAGGAATACATATCAATAACTAGAAGTGTCTCATATACAAAATGATTCAGATAATACAAGTACCTAGAAAGCAGCCAGAACAGTACATAGAAATACTATACAATACAAATATCCCAAAAAGAACAAAATACCAAAAAGGTATCCCATCATCGCTAGCCTCATCTTGGTCCTATGCTCCCCTGCTCAAAAGCCACAATCAACAACATGTATTAGGGTTCTTTCCCATATCATTTTCTTCAACCATATAATATGTTTGGGTCCCAATGGAGTCCCAAACAAGGTGTTAGATAAACATACTAGTAGGCAACCGACAAGGTCTATATAGTTCTAACAATAATTCTAGAAGTTCAATCAAGTGTAAAAAACCGGAAAATTAAGGTGTGTATGCCCATGACATAAGTCTGTATAAATAATTAAAAAACTATACTTCAGGGCTACCAGAAAAAGAGTCAGATCTTAAAAAAAAGATAAAAGAAAAGAAAACAAGCAAGTCACACGCCCACACTGTACATCCATCTATATCATGTAACACACAACCACACTATATGGAGAAATTAATTATCCCACAGCCACACCATATAGTGGATTCATATAACCCATGGCTACGATGTATAGTGAAGTATAGACCACAAGGGTTGGATCCAAGGTGTCATGTACCAAGGAATACATGTAAAATATATCTAGACCATAGAGGGCTGGATACAAGGAGCTTGTCCATGGAATCCCATCGAGTCCCATGGGTTTCCCTAGTGGAAACTCAGTTATGCATAGTTTGGGGTCCTAGGAGTATGGTAGTAGCAAGTCCTATGTGAGCCCAAGAAAGCCAAATCCAAGCGGTGTCAAGGCCCGAGCCATCCCACTGAATCAAGACCCAAAGGACAGATTTTACCCAAGGCATCCATTACCACCTTCCATATCCATTCATTCAAACATTCAATTTATATATTCAATTTAAACAAACATTTCATTTAAGTATACCCTATCACATCAACCGACACAAGCCATGAGTATACCCACTCTTGCAAAACATTTATCAAAATAAGAATTTTTTCCTCCCCTCCAATATAAACCATTAAATATTCCATTACTATCACTTCAGCTAGGTATACCCACCCATATAATTCATTTAAACATTCCATACCATCAAAACAGATCAGGCATAACATGATATTCATTAATCAAGGAGGCATTACATCTCCTAAACTAGATACTCAATCTATTAAAGCATCTAATGGATTCCTCTTACAAGGAAAGAACAACCACACCCCTCGTGTGTGATTTAAACTTGAATAAGTAGAAATATTCTTCAAGGATCAACCCTTAGGTGACCTTGAAATGAGAAATGGGTGTCAATGCATCTAAAAAAACCTATGTGAATCCTCAATAGGTCTGAATATTGCTACGACCAGAAACTCTCTAAAAAATGAGGCCTCTTTAGAATGTCCAACGGGTGGAGAAAAGGCCAAACATCTGAAAAGAACCCAAAAAGCTAAATGAAAATTTATAATACATATATCTCCTTGGTATTAGACAGATCATCTAGTATCACATCTTGATTCATCCTAGTTTGGGAGAAATCTGGAGAACAAATGAACAATGGGGTATTAGGTCATATGACCCCAATTCCAAATAGCGTAGTCATTGTTTCGAAGAATAAAAAATGACTGAAAATGAATCTGGTACATACCAATGTAGTTCCAACGAGATAGATGGTGCTTGAATCGGGATCTGGACAACTTATATATATGAAAAACTATTTTAGGTGGATTTTGGGTTCAAAAAAAGAAAAAATAGATTTTTCCATCAAAATATGTGGTTACTCCTTCTTTTATAAAAAATCTCAGACTGGGCAAGTACACAACATGATGGCCAAGTACATGGTGTGTGCTTTCCTTTTATTTTTTCTAAGAAAGACTGGATACATGTAGTGACGGCCCATTTAATGGCGTGTTTTGTAAGTACACATCATATAGACCAAGTACACGACATGTACCTAGCCTTTAGCCATATTTTAGCAAGTTTTCCCCTTTATTTCCCCAAAACAACCCAACCAGCCCACATACCATCTTAGGGTCTAAGACAAAAATAATGTAAACACATTTAACATGAAAATAAAAATCTTTACCTCAAGAAAAACCCAGGATCTTATAGTACTCCACAAATCCTTTTGGGTAGAGTCTTCTAGCACTATTTTATACCTAATAAATAGGTGACTCTATTCTGTTAATTATTATAAAACACCTGATGAATTGTGGAGTGGAAATCCCCCTTTATATATCTACTTATGAGTTTTTTTTTGTACAAATTATTTCAATATTATGAATTAAATGATAGAACCAAGAGCTCTAAAATGTATCTTATTTTGGTATCATGATAGTGTTAGGGGGTGTAAACTCGGGGTAGAAAAACAAGTTTTTCAAAATTTCATTATAATTAGAGGTGTTTCTCTTCATGTGTTTTAATATCCTAAAACCAATTCTTACACATTTGGAATTTGTGATCCATCACATGAATAGGCTGATGAAACTGAGCATCTAGCCCAATTTGAGGTCCATATTTAGCCTTCTTTACCTAATGAACATCCTGCTACATAGTCTAAATATTCTTCTACTTTTGAATCAGATTATGAATCTAAACCTACTACCCTGAATATAGACTACCAACTAACCTGAGATAGAGAAATAAGGGTTCAAGGAGTTTTATATTAGTTTGTTTAGTATGCCATGTCATTATATTCTTTTCCTGTTTCTTAATATCTTATAGATTATGATCCTAAAATCATTAGGCAATCCATAAATAAAAAATAAGCAATGCAATGGTTATTTTAAATGATTTATGGAATGTATTTTTTATGAAATAACCATACATGGACTATTGTAAACAATCTAACTAATGCTAAAATAATATGTTCTAAGTGGATCTTTAAAATAAAATATGACCTCACTGATGGAAATAATGTCATGTATAAATCGAAGTTATTTTTTAAGGGTTTTCCTTTAAATAGAGGGAATTTATTACTCCAAAAATATTCCCATTTTTTTAAGAAATATTTTATTAGACACTTATTGTCTTTTTCTTTTTATAATAATCTTTATATTGAACAATTTTTTTAGAAGGAGATTTGAATAAGAAATTTTACATAAAACCTCCCAATGGGTTTCCTAATGAATTCAATTTAATCATGTCGTCTTTTTTAAAAAATAATTTTATTTTCTGAAATAATCCTTTAGGTACTGGAACATGAAATTTGATTCATCCATGATAGTTATCCATATAATTACAAGTCAATATAAGGCATGTGTTTTTTTTGAATCAAAAAAAAATTCATTACTTACTCATATATGTTGATAACATTATTATTGTTTACGAAAACATGAATCTCATTTCTTATGTTAAATCCCAATTAAATGGAAATTTCAAAATAAAATACTTTGGTGTAGCTAAGAAATTATTAGGTATTGAGATAATTAGGGAGATACCAAAAACATTTCTTTATTTATCTCATCATTATTATGTTTTAAAAATACTCTATAGATATATGTTCTACTCTCTCAAACTTGTAGGTATACCTATTAGTCGTCATTTTAAACTATCTTTAACACATGAACCCACAAATGATGATGATGTAAACTTTATGTATCATATACCTAAAGCTAATATTTTGGGTATTTTCATGTATTAAATTATTTTTACCCACACAAATATATATTATGATATATAAACATTAAGATGATTCATTTCCACACTTGAAAAGCCACATTATCATGCATTTAAGTGGGTTTTAAGATACCTCTACTAAGATCTAATATTACTTTATGTTATAGTAAAAAACTGGATATTGCAGAAATAATTTCTGGTTATGTTGATATTGTTAATGATGGAACCATTGACACTCATAAGTCTTTAACTGATTATGTATTTACTACCTGTGGTGGTCTTATTTCCCATAATTGAAACACACATACTGTGGTTTATCTTTCAGCCATAGAATCTGAGTATATAGACTTAACTAAGACAGTTAAAGAAGGTTTTTGCATAAAAGGTGTCTATTATGAACATGTCCTATATAATTTAGTTATAAATGTGTATTGTGATTGACAATAATCAATTCAACTAACCATAAATTTAGTATTCCCCAAAAAATATAAGAATATAAATATTAGTATACATTTTATAAGAGATGTTTTGGAATAAGGAACCATGTTTGTCAAGAAGATACCCAAAGACATGAAACAGATTGGTAGTTTGACTAATGTTGTGGTGTTATGTAAATTTAACTTTTTCTTACATAAGTTTAATTTTTTTATAATTTCATAACCATAGGTTAATAACATCATCAATTTCAATTGAATTTTTTTGAGTTTTTTGACCTTTGATATTCATTTATTTTTTTTTTGATTCTGAAATGAAATGTTGTAAATTCTTCCATTTATATTTTTATTAGATTCATGTATGAAATATTTTTGGTTTTATTTAAATTATCATTTTCTTCTACTACTTTTTTATTATTGTAGAGATTCTTTATTCATTTTCATGGGATTTTGTACTGGACCTTGCTATGAGGGGCCCACTGGATGTTTACCCTATGCGTGGTTGTGACTCAGTGATCCTTGGAATTTTAATTCCTGGAAATTGATTGCTTTTACTTACCATTGTATCTGTATCATCCAATTATCTGACCTATTTATTTCTAGAGTGTGTTTCTTTTTCATAGGTGCGTGCATGGAGTGGTTGTGCCATTTTTTGGTACGGGCGGTGTCAGGTGGAATTGATAACACCATTATACCAAATAAATTTATAGGATTCATTCTGCTATTCGTTTGGGTTTTTCTCTTGGTTCCTCCAAGAAAATATCGTGTTCTCCATTGTTTTGTACCTCATTAGAGGGTTGTGAAGGCCTATTTTTTTCCCTAGCCTCATTCGGCTGCTGATCTTCTGGTTGAGATGATGTCCTTCTTGTATGGAAGATGAGAGGCCCTTGTTCTTGGTGACTATTCCATGGGTGTGATCAGAAGCATCAAATCTTGGATCCATGTGTGTTGCACATTAGAAATCCATCATAAAGAGATTAGTATAATCCTACTTTGAATAGTCTATAAACTTAATTCTTTGTCTGTTTCGTGTTATATTGAAGATTTTAAATATTTTTTTAATTCTTTTATATTTTGATATTCTAGTTGTTATTGGATCTGTTCGCTTTGTTGTGTATTCTTTTGAGCATTAATAAAATTTTTGTGTGAGTGTGTATTGTTCATACCATGCACATAGGTCCCCATAGGAATGAATCATGTTAAATCCTCTATTATTATTCTCCCATTTATTTTCTTGTATTCTGTTTGGTTTGATTTTTGTGATTTTAAATTTTTCCACCAATGATCTAGTTCATTCATATTGTTTTTTGGTTTTCAAATTTTTTCATGATCAACAAACATCCTAAGTTATAAACCTCCACCTAAATTTATTATTTTAAAAAATAGTGCACATACAACAAATAAAAAGAAATTCAGTGAAGCATGGACTATAGTAGCTATCAAAAAATAGAGGTTTCATCACTTCAGGAACCATATATGAATCCTCTTTCAAGAAGGAAAATGTACCCTCCCATACCAGATATACTAATGCATAAAAAACCCCACACTAACCAAGAAGGGGAAGAGAAATACAATAAAACACTAAATAAATAAATTGACAAGAAAGCTTACAATCCCATGCCTATAATAAGAACTGGGGGGGGGGGGAAGACTGAAATTTTCTCTAATTAATCTTATAAATGGATATTCTGGTACACCCTAAAGATACTGAAAAATTTCCTATTATATTGTATGTTGTTTGATCTTTTTCTAAGGTGATTCCCCACATTTCAATTTTTATATGTGTTTCCCCTTTTCTGAGGGAAATTCTTGAGACAAATCATGCTTTGGATGTAGTAACTCTAGAGACTGCGAAGACAACTAAAAATCAGGAACTATGGTGACATGGATGATTATATATAACTTCAGGGACAAATTTGTAGAGTCTAGTATTTTTATAAATAGTGAATAATTCACCAAACACAATGCCGCATCATCCCCAAGTCTCCTCCAAATCAAATGCATAATTATTATTCTCTGAGAACATCCCTTCCTTTGGTGGTATTTAGTATTTAACCCAAAATAATTTTTTGTATGAAAAAATTCACTAAAGGATGAATAAGGTTTCATAACTACCTTGTGTAAATATTGGTGTTGTTATTTCCCATTTTATGTTCTAGTGGATCTTGCACTAGAAATTCTAGTGGAACCTCCAGTCATAATCTACCTTTAAAACCTATACAATAATTTATAGAATCCTTAAAAAAAATTAGTGACATTTATATAATATTCATAATTTATTTTCTTTATGTTTTTTCACACTGGAACTCCCAATGGAGGATCCACATGAACATATAGTCCTTTTAAGTAGGGCACACTATTCTTTTCCATAGGACTTGTAATAGAGCTTCTTCTTGGAAACACCGCTGCTGAAATAGATATAAACAATTGAACAACCTAGTTTTTAATCTATGGAATCAAACAATGATTTAAATGATTCTCATGTTCTTAAACATTTATACAACACAACTTTATGGGTATTACAGAAAACTGTAATTGAATGTTGTCAGGTTGTTAAACAATTATACATCCTATTTTTAGGGATGTGACATGAAACTAGAATTGAATGTTGATTTTTGGTCCTTCTATAGATGGGTTATTATATGATATAACATCTCAGTGTGGTAGATATTTTTTTGGTGGTTTTGGTTAAAGGGATGTTCAATAATGTTTGTTTTTGTTTCTATAGTAGATTTTGATTATTGTGTGTGGAATGGAATTGTTTCATTGGCGGGTTTTGTTTCAATGATGAGTTTTCAATATACCATAGATGTATCATCACAGGGTTTCTATTTTAGGTTGTTAATATAATAAAAATGGTGGTTTCTTTTTATTCATATTGATATTTAATTATTGGTGATCGTGTGTTCACAATTGTTTATGTTACTGGTTGAAGGATATTTCATCACTATTATACTATTGGATAATATATTTCTATTTTACCACTTTAATTTCATTGTTATTATGATTTAACAAACGGAATATGGTATTTAAATGTTGACATTGATGGCATATTTTTTTATATATAGTTATTATTTAGATTTTATATAATGTTGAATGAAATATTATGAGTTTATGCTTCTGTGATGATTTTTTTTTCATGTTGATGTTACTAATATATCTTTTTTTTCATTTATTTACTTAATTATAGAATCTATAATATTTCTAATACATGGGTTTATTGAGTGGATTGATTTTTGGTTACATTATTTTATTGTTTTAGGGGAAAGCTTTTGGAATGTTATATTTTTTTTGGGTGAGTTGTTTCTTTGTTGGGAGAATTATTTGGTTTCGATATTGTAATGGATTGTTTGGAAGTAGATTGTGGGATTCCAATAATGCATCACATTTAATGTTTTCCTTTTTTTGAGCCACAATATTTGAAAAAATAAACCTCTTGAAAATTATCCCCAAGCTCAGTTTTCCTTATTTTATATAAAATTTGTTTTTAGATTATGTTTCAACATTAAAACGAACATATATTCAAAACTACCTAGGAATTTTTTATGTCCTGATATATAATATTATTTACATGAAAAGTTATTTTAACATTTTTAGTATAGAAAATTTGATATTCTCTAGTTTCACTTTCAAATTTACATACAACACATTTTCATATCGCACATATATGTTTTCTTGAAATGATTTACAAATTCATAATGTAATTTGAGTAGGTGTCATGTTATCATTCAAAACATTTTCATACAAATTAAATTTTCTCCAAAAGGTATCCAAATCTATTACATATAAAACTAGACTATGAATTCTTATAGTATATAAAATCATTAAGTCCAACATTAAAACATGAAACAACCTATACATGGTGTAGAAATAGCACAATGAAACCTATTAAAACAACTATCATCTAATGTTGTCTACATTTCTCGACCTCTTCCATTTCTATGTTTTTCTACCTCTAAAGGTGAAATTCCAAATTGGTTGATAAGTCTTCCTCAAATTAAAAATAAAAATAGTTACAAAAAATATAGAAAATATTTGTTCGAGAAAATTACATTTAAAAATGTTTTTGAAGCTAAACCACCAAAATTTGATCTTTCTTGATCTGAAATTCCCTGCATTCAATGAAAAATAATATCAGATACCACATTACTATTATAATATTTCAATCATAAATGTCACTAATCATAAATTGAAATAACATAGTTATCAAAGCAGTAAGATATTTCTTATTTTTATTCAATTGTGTCTGATTTCTATAACCATTTTCTAAATAGAATTTGATTATACCTCCCTCTTTCATATTTCATTTCATATTAAAAGATTCCTTTATTAAAATATTTTCTAAACTGTCATGACAGGTAACTCTATCTGATTATGTATTTACAGTATTTAAATCGTTTGAAAAATTACTGAAATTAGAGAAGGAAATGTCATAACCCACATCTGTATCACAAGCTACATCAGTCTGCTTCATTTCCATTCATGACAAATATTTGAAATGTTGTTCTATAAATAATTTTATTTCAGAATTTACATCAATAGAATCCCCTTATAACATCACAATATTTCTATCTAATTGGTTCCCCCTCCAAAAATATATATATTTTTGGTATTTTACTCACATAAAGATGATCATAAATTATCAAAACATGAAAAGAAAGATACCCAACCAACTTAGAAATTCAAAAATAATAATCAACAATTTTATTGGAAGAATCATATGATATAGAAAATTGATCTTCACAGCCAACCATTCCAATAAAATAAATAAATTGAACTCAAATTTCAATGACTGACATTAGAATAAAGCATTAATCATTTGATATTCATGTCGAAATAAATCAAATAACCTGGGTTCATATCTAGTAGAAAACTATCACGTAAATTAATGGTAATGATCATGATTATGTGATAACTTCTCTCACATCTCAAATTAAGCCTTTGTTTTGTGATATCAACTTTTTTTCTAACTATCTCTCCAACTAATTAAATAAATAAACAATAATTAACTTATTATTAACACGATCTTTATGAAATACATTAAAACATTCAATTAATTCAGTAATGCAAATACCTAATGTTAAATAATCATTACAAAAGAAATGCACCCACATTTCTCACAACATAATTACATCATCTGACCATTGTGATTTTCCATCCCCATAGTCTACTATAAGGGAATCCCAATCCTGATAAAATTGATGTTTATCATGGTTTTGGATAATACACCACTTAAATTTAGTTAGAGAATGAGATCGACAATTCATCCAAATAACTAAATGTTTAATTTCATTTTACATCAAATTCCCTAAAAATATTCAATGTTGAGTTCCCACTAAAACTTCAAAAATGTATTTTCCTATAACAAAATTTTAATCATAAAATATAGTTTCCGGTTGATTCATGTGATGAAATTATATTTTATTGAAAAAACAAAGATAACAAATTCACTGTTTCATCATATAATAATGCTTCCACAAAAACAATAATTTTCTGATGATTATTGAAACCCACGAAGACACCTAACAGAATATACTCTTTATTAGTGCTCAATGTGGTGTAAAAAACAACAGAATCTCCAAAAAACTCAAAATATGTTATTTTTTTGGATCATCGTAGAAAATATTACAAAATTTACCATTCATGTTGAACTTCATATTACTCACATATAATGGATTTTCTTAACTTTATCTTTCCAGGTACTCTAACATAAAACATATATCACTATGAACCAATTACATTTCCTTTTTAGACCATAAAAAATTAAATTATTTTTATGTGTGTACCCTTAAACAAGGGGTGATTATAACCTTCAAATAACTTTATGAAGTGTTTACCTCTATGTAACCTATTTTTGATTCCATTATTTCTCTATGGGAACTCATTATATGAATTGATTCAGGGCTGTGCAAGCGATGATTATTTTTTTAACAAATATATAACGTACATATTTCCTAGAAGAAAATAAACTAACCCCCATTATAGCTAGGATAACTATACGTGTCTCAACCTGAGGAAATTTCACCATGCTGTCACTTTTTTCAACATTCATATGACCTTCTTCGCTACATGCACAAAGGCTTTATGTGACAATTGATTTATCCTTTATCATTTTATTCAAGTATTGTCAGTGTAAAATAAACACAATTACTCCCCCATATGTGAAATAAAAACATTGTGCATCATTAAGGAATTTTAATGTCATTGCTACAACTAGTTTAATATAAGCTACTACAACCTCAACATCATCATCATTGGAATATCCTGCTACAAGAAAACTTAAGTTCAAGCCAAGTGCAATAATTTTATAACAAGATATAATCAGTTTTAAAATCTATGAACTATATGAATAAAAACGTAACTAAATATTATATAATTTGGAAAATATTTATTTAAAAATATATTAAATTTAATGGTATTTCATGAATTACAAATAAATAATTTATAATATATATTAAATATATTTTACACTAGAAGTTCCTTTGACAGTTCTAGTAGAAGTTTCACACAATAAAACAATATTTTTCTAAAAATATTAATATAAAATAAACTTTAATAAATATATTCTCATGAAATACATAATTTTATAATGACGAATTAATATAACCTCTAAAAATTCATAAAATATTTTAAAAAACTGAAAATAAAAATTACATAATTGGGAAAATAATACAAGTGGAACTTCTAATAGAATTTTATAAATATATTTTTATTAATTATAATTATAAAAAATTTGAATTGAATGTGTTAACAATTTTTTTTAAATATATTTAATTTAGTATTTTAAATTGTATAAATTTTTTTAAATTGAATTTATTTTCCACTACCAGTTCTATTAGAACATCCACTGCAAGAACCAGTGGAACTTCCACAATGAAACAAAACTATATATTTATTTTACTAAAACATCCAATAACAAATTCATTATACATTCATGGATAGAAACTAATTATATATTTACCACAAAAGTAATAGTAAAAAAACATCAAATATAATATCAAATACCTTCACCTCCACTAAAAAATTCTACATATGGTTAATGATAGAAACTACTTCAAGATTTAAAACCAAACAAATAGTAAAAATATATAAAATATAATCTATAAAACCTTCTTCTATTTATATTACAAGAATAAGAAAAAATGAAAAACACAAATTGTGTTGGGACTCTGGTAATTAACATAGTGAAAACCCCCAAAAAATGGAAAATCATGATATAATGAAAACCACTACAAAGAAACCCACAAAACATTAAAATCATCATTAAATACAAATGAAATTTATTGAAAATTAAGCAATACCTCATGCCTTTAGTGTAATCTAAACCCAACAAAAAATCCAAATCCCACCCACTATGATGAAACCCAATAAAAATACCGAACTGTCATGCAATACATATGAAACCAACTAACATGTTTCCTATAATACTATAGAGCTCACCCGACAAAATCTAATGAAAATTTAAAATTCTTATCATGTGATGACTCATTTACTAGGAGACAAAAATTTACAAGAGTTCCCTCTTGAAAAAAAAAGACACTTCTATGTGTAAAAAATGAACACGTTTTAAGATAACAACATGCCAACATACAATCCTATAATAGATGTAATAGTAGGTGATAAAATGGGGGGGGAGAGGAGGGATAATTTGAAGAGTTTTCTGGAAATTCATGGGCTCAATAACTTTGAAGGCGTTATGGTTGAAATAGACCTATCTAGAGTCGAGATCTCCACCTGTTGCTTTCAGTAGAATAGGGGATGCCTAAGTAATCAGATAACATATTTATCTTCCTCTCTCACCCCTATCTCCATTATTCTCTCTACCTCTCTCCCCCTACCTTCTCTTAGTGTGTGTGTTTCTCCCTCTCTCATCAGAAGTCAGAGTTCCTCTTTCTCTCTCTCTATCTCAAAATATCTTCTCTCTGGAACATGTGTAGGAGAGTGTGTGTAATGGATAATAGTATTATAGTAACAAATATCCAAGATTAATGGAAGATAAATTTCTTTATTACTAATAGAATGATTTAATTACAATTCTGTATAACAATGATGCAAGAAAGAAAAGAATACAAAAATAAGAAAAGGATTTTACATGCTTCAGTCCATCTAGGACCTACATTAATTGTAAGAACACTACCCACACACACATGTATTGTTAATGATAAAATAAAAGTAGAACATGTAAAAAGATAGAACAAAATCGAAAAAAATATAAAGATACATGAAGAATCCATGAATTAAAAATGTAGAAATGAATTATTAGTAAATAGAAAGCCCAAAATAAAATAAACAGGTAAAAATGGACTTACTACACCAAAAAAGTCTGTTAATATTGATCTATTCAATATTCTATGGATGATAACACTACTGCTCTAATGGGAATCATCGATGGAGGATCTTTCTAGGTCTTCAAATTCTAATGATGGTCACACATATTCGGATAAGGATGATGAAAAATTACCCTAGGAACCACACCTTAGTGGTGTGTAAGGGGGTTGACAAGATAATTAATATGGTCTTCCATTGAGGAAGAAAACAAAAGTTGATCCAAAGGATCTTGAGAATGGAGTAGCACAAAACCAACAACATGAGGTGAGATTTGATAAATATATATATTTACTAGATGAGACCTACCACTAGGGGGATTAAATACCTTAATAGAACATGAATATACTAACAACATGACCATGGAGGAAGTTCCAAAATCCACACTGAACAGGTCCTATCAGCAGCAAGAACAACCACCCAAAATGAGTGGATGGTCAAGATCAAATGGGAGGTAGTGCTATTTGTAGGTTTAGGGAACAATAAAATCATGCGACATGTCATTAAAAACTTTTAAGTTTTCCATGAACAATAATCAATTCAATATTTACATAAAGATAAGAGTTTCGATTTATAGAATGAATCAGAGAATATTGATAAGGGATAGAACGTTGAAACCAATAGAGGATCTTCAAATATTATTTATAATCAATTCAATAAAATAAATAATTACCTTGATGGATTTATTTCTTCATTTACAAATCAGATAATAGATCTTCATTGTACCATCATTGAGTTGTAGGAATCAATGTAGATTCCCTAGAGAAGTGATCCACACAAGTTCCACAGATCTCTAAACATTTTCGTAGGAAAATCTCAGTTCTATCATGGAATTAACTAGCATTTAAGTTATCTGCCTTTGATTGCCTTGAGAACTTCTACCAAAGAGTTCTTCTCAATTTCTCTTGACTTGGGAGTGGGAGGTGGGGGAAGATCGCTCTCTATTATTTGGAGCATTAATAGAGAATAGATCTATTTAGGGAATGATAGGATTCCTGAAATCTGTTGTGCACAACCAATACAAACGAAATTGGATCTAGAAAAAATAACATAATTGGGTTTATATTATTATACAGTTAAAATAAAATAATTTCACAAGTGGCGTAATATTTATATAATCCCCACAGAACTCCATTTAAAATAGTTAGAACCAGATTATTATTTTTAGACCTGTGAGTAACTTGTGAATTTAATTAAATATTATTTAATCAAATAATATTCAATATTTTTCATTTCTCACCAAGACACTAAATCCAATCCCCCACTCCTCCACAGTATTTATTGGACCCTGAATAATGAATATTTATTTATTATATAGATATCACTACATTATTCACCAATAATTAAATAAATATTATATTCACTAAATAACAAATAAATATTTATAAGATATTTTTCTCACATTATATTCCCTCGAATAACTGGTGACATAAAAAATGAAATCAAGAAAACATGAATAATTATTAAACCCTATACAAGAATAATATTCATTCAACTAGTCAAATAATAAATAAAAAAATTATTATTTAATTGAGATTTTGGATACACATAGTGTGTGACCCTCTAGGCCTCTTTCTCAGTGGAATTAGGTGAAGCGACCTAAAGTCCAAGGTTAACATCTAGAAACATTTCAAAAAACCCATATATAAAGAAGTTAATTTCATTATGACAGAATACCTCATAATGATGGTTACAATGTGATATAATCCATTTATCACAATATCTCAAATCAAGCAGGTTGCAAGTCGGTTCCATCAACCTATGTACTCGATGTCTCCTTCGTTGAATTTACCGAAATAGAATATTTCTTTAAAACATCATGGACATGGATTTTTTTAGGCTATAATATTTTCATAAAATGTCTTGAGATATCAACTTTCATTAAATAGTAGAAGTGAGAAATCATTTCTCACATTATTCATTAATACAATGTTACTCATGATGCAACCTATGTATCCTACATCACCGTAAAGACCAGTAGTCACAGTTTTGATTAGTACATCAAATTACATGACTTATAATACTCATTATTAATAATTTTAAATTCTAAGGAACAATACACACATCTGTAGATAGGAACATCCAATGACACTTAGAAATGTGGATTTATTATTGGAGGGTCTTGTTCTCATAATATCCTACTAGATATTACCAAGGGAGTACACTATGAGAAGGTCTCTCAAAGTCATATGAGTATCTATACCTAATAAACAATATCATTTGTGTCCCTAAAATGATATCATTCATCCATTGAAGATATATTAAAGAATACATTTGTGGCACTTATGATTTCACATCATTGCGGGGAACTGTTATAACCATTTAGTGTGACAAATACTCCAGGGTCATTATCACATACTATGATACATAAAAGAACAATAATGATGTGATATAATTTTACTAATATTCCCAAAAAAGAATAAATTTTAACTTAAAGTAAAAATAATTATGTTCTAGGGAACCAACTCTAACAGACTCCCATTTTCACTATATTCAACTGCCAAAAACCAATAGTCTGCTAGCTCTCACATGATACTTATGATTATACTATGATATGAATTTTTTCAAGGGGTACACAATGATCTCTTATGTGGAAACTCTACTCACTAAAAATTCACCCCTTTGATAAAAATACCGCAAGAGGTGATACTTATGGAGTTTGTTCTTTATCTGTTAGTGTGGACTTGGATCTTTTTATAGATCCATCACTACAGTATTATCACAATACAATGTGATAAGGTCTTTACTATTAGGTACCATATCAAGAACCTATAAAATATTTTCAATACAATTGGCTTCCTTGGCTACATTAGAAGCTGATATATACTCAGACATGACTATGGAATCAGCGACAACTGGCTTCTTTGAACTCTTCCGGCTCACAAATCCTCTGTTGAGACAACAAAAATATCCTTGCTGCAAGATTAGATCACTTTGATATATCTAAAATGTAGCATCAGTATAACCCCTGATGACCATATTATCATCTTCTCCATACAACAGGTGAATATCCTCAGTTCTCCAATATACTTAAGGATAGCCTTAAAGGCATTCCAATGTTGTTCTTTTGGATAATCTTGATATCTTTCTACCATGATCAATGCATAGGAAACATCGAGTCTAGTACATAACATGGAATACATTATTGATTCTATCACCAAAGTGTTTTTGATATTACTCATTATCCTTGTCTCATGTTGTTTCTGAGGACACATTTTCTTGTGAAGTTGTAAACTATGTGACACTCAAACCAATCCCTTACTGGATTTTAGCATACTAAATATCTTTAGTATTTGGTGAACATTTGTACATTGAAATATTACTAGTAGTCTCTTAGATATAACATGAATGATCTCATTCCCTATATTATAGGATACTTCACCCAATTCCTTTATATACAAACACTTGTTTAACTAGTCCTCAACTGACTCTATGAATGGTATGTCATTTCTAATAAGTAATATTTCATAAATATTTAATATATGGATAATGACCGTACTCACAAAAAAATTCTTGTAAACACACATCTCACTTTCTTTCTTAATGAATCCAAATTATTTTATGGATTCATAGAATCAAATGTTACATGTCCTGGATGTTTTCTTCAATCAATAAATGGATCTCTGCAACTTGCAAATCCTTATTGAATCACCCTGAGTCCCAAACGCTTCATGTTGTGTCATATAGGCATATTACTGAAGGTTCCCATTAAAGAATTCATTTCTAACTTCCATCTACCTAGTATCATAGTAATGGTATATTTCTATATCAAGTAGTATTCTGATGGATTTAAACATGCATATTGGCTAAAAATAATTAATCGCAATCGTTTCCTAGATGTTTTTAAACCCTTTATCCACTAGCCTTTCTTTATAGGAATTTACTTTACCTTCTATGCACGGTTTCCTTTTTCATTCCCATTTGCATCCAAAGGGATTTATATCAACTGGTTCATTTACCATAACCCAAACTTGGTTCCAATACATGGAATCTATTCATAATTCATGTATTCTTTCCATCATCAAGCTTACGAGATATCCAATACCTCTGTTTAGGATATAGGTTCATCATTTTCACTAATAACTTATCTAAGGTGACTAGTTAACCCCATACTTCTGGTTCTCTTACCTCTCTTACATGCCCACATAGTACTTATGTTTCAATAACTTCTTCTTCCAAGGGAACTAATCGAATTTGTTCTTATACCAATAGTTGTGTATCTTGAGCATAAACTTCATCAAAGTAAATCTTTATTCAACAATTCTTTTTGAGGATGTTCTCCCTCTTAAGAAATATGGATTGTTTGGATGGAATAACATTTTTTACCATGGGGTTTTATAGGTAGCATCCATTCTTTTCTTAGGATACCCAATAAAGATTCAATTTGTGCCTCAGGGGGTTAGTTTTTTTCTTGAGACGACCTTAACAAATTACTCTCAACACCATAAACATGTGTGAGAAAAAATGGGTTTCTTTTTTATTCATATCTTGAAGGGAATTCCATTTCTTTCCTTAGTTGGTACTCGACATAATGAGTATGATTCTATTTATAATTCATATCCCTAAAAGGACAACGAAATATCATCATGACTCATCATCAACCTAAAAATTTCCAATAAGTTACAATTCCTTCTTTCAATAACACCATAACACTACGGTGTATAAGGTGGAGTGAGTTGAGATAGAATCCCAAACTTCCATATGAAATTGATAAACTATTTGTTAATATATTCACCACCTCGATCTAATCAACAATTCTTTATCTTCTTACAAATCTTATTATCTACTACATTATTTAATTCCTTGAATTTCTAAAAGGAATCAGACCGATATCTCATCATCTATAAATAACCATATCTACTCAAGTACTCAATAAAAGTTATGAATTAAGAATATCCACCTCTAGATTATACTGGAAATGGCGAACACACATTAGTGTGTACCAATACTAGAAGCTATGTGGACCTTTCACTCAATCCACCAAATGGTGGTTTGGTCATTTTTCCTTATAAAAAACATGACATCTTTCAAGTTTTTTTATCAGATGAGTCTAAACAACCATCTTGAAAGAGAATTTGTTAAGGGCTTCTCATTTACATGACCAAGTTGGTGATTCAATAGATGAGAGTTATATGAGTCATGTGGACTTAATTTTTTATTGATTTAAATCACATAGAATTCAGAATTTCATACAGAATGACCATTGTTTAAATGTTACATATCATAAAATATGTTGTCCTTATAGAAGAAACAATTTTTATTTCCAATCTTGGAAATAAAACCACATGTATATAGGCATGATATAGAAATTATGTTCAGGGTACCCATCGATACATAATAATATTCTTTTAAAACTAATATGATTCCTATTGTTAATGAAAAGTGGTAGCCACCAATGGCTACAGAATCCATCCTCACACTATTAGTAGATTTCAGATCCACATATCCTATGTATATAATTTTAAATCTACATGGTTTATGTATTAGGATAATGACGTGATAACCACAAGCTATATCTAATAGCCATTATGTATATATTTAATGATTAAACTAGAAAAGGAATGCACCTTTAGCATCCCATTTCTTCTGGGTGTATTTCCTCATCTAGTGGCCTATATTTTGACATGGAAAACATACTGCTTCCTTTTATCCTCCCTACCTCCAAATATTCCTTTTCTTTGAAGGATGATGGTTGAGAGCATTAGAATATTTAATGATATTTGCCCACATTGCCTTGTTCTTCCTTTTATGGTTCACAATATTGACCATGGGTTTATCACTCCCCATTTCCTAATCTACTTTTCGAGTCAAGGTCAGATGTTCCAAAAGACTCCCCTCATTATTTATCATATTATAATGAACAATAAAACTAGTTAAGGACATGTGAAGTGATGAAATTATGAGATATGTATGAAACTCATCAAGGAATTTAATCCCTAAAATTTCTATGTATTCAATGTATCCAATAATCTTGACTATATTATTTCTAGCTGGTATAGACTCTCCAATATTAGTTGTAAATAAATAATTTGAGATCTTGTACCTCTCTTGTCTCACCTTATCTGGATAGAAATCCCGAAGGTGTGACATCATGCTATATAGATCCCTGTCCTCATGTTTCATCAATAGATAATTGTACATAGATGATTTAATGAAACATTGAATATCTATAGCATCATTCAGATGTTTCTCATAGAGAGATAAGATCTTCATCACTTTCCTCATTACCAGACATAAATGGAAAAGGTACTTCAAGCTCATACAATTAAATTCATGGTGAAGTATAACACCTGATCACATTTTACACTCTTGTAAATTTGTAATGTTGAGAAGGTTATCCTTATGAAGTATGAATTGAAATGATATTTTTAGGTCATTTTTTATAGAAAATAAGACGAGAGGAATTTTAGTAGATTATCTGATAAAATTTAGGCAAATAAATAATATTAAATTTATTAGTCTCCCATAATTTTATCAAAACCCAATATCCCCACCATTGTCTTTAGAATATCTTTTTTATGGGATATTCTTGTGTAAACGATCCATATTACCATTATAATTACCCCCAAAATGTTTGATCAAGAAACTCGATTAGTTTTTGGTAGACATTCCAAATTCCATCTGTATTAACATAATATTCTATGATTTGTTGAGTGGACTCTACAATCCTGAAATCTTAAAATTTATTTTCTCAAGCCTTGCCTCTTAGTTACACCATAAATTTATTTAGGAGTCAACCCTTGATGTGAACTAATTTAAGTCAACCTAAAACATCATGTTTGAATTCCACGATAATTGAAAGCACCAAGAGCTAGCTGGTTAAGAAATTTGAACTATGGTTTGATTTTAACTGTAATAGTTGTAGGATATATCAACATAATATATATAATTGGGGGATTTTATCCTTTATTCGTCAATTTCCAATTATTATCATTTTCATATTCTGTTTAATATTAAGTGTATTTACATTAATGATTAAAGATGTTTTAGATAATATTTTTTAATAAGATAATTTGTTTTAGTTATATCTTGCATTCTTATTAATTTCATTAATTCATGTGATTGTGGAAAAAAATCCATAATGAAATAACTGTTCAACTTGACAGAAATAAAATAATAAAGTGGTATGATCATGAGATTTTACTAATGGTTAATTTATCTAGCGGTTGATAAAATAAACATTTACAAAGGGTAAAAACACTTTGAATCAATTAAGGTTCAGGTTACAACTTTCCAACTGTCCACTAATGTATCTCTCTTGGATTGGTTTTTTATGAAGCACCAAACATGAACTGTCTCCACCTGCTTTGGAGCTCCATCCATTACACATGCTTTTATTTAGATACAGTTGTGGAGAAAGGGTTTACAAAAAAGAAACCATGGGAACACATGAACTAACATAATAATAGGAGAGAAGGAATGAAGGGAAACTATGTAATTAAATATTATATTAAATGGAACCAATCCCATTAAAAGATCCAATATATTTTTATGATCATCCACATGCATAAAATGAATTAAAAATTTAATAAAACCGGCATGCAATTATTAATAATTACTATATAAGGTAAATCATGATAAAATCAATTTATTATCATTCTTAATTAACAAATTATTTTATCTTAATTATTATATGAATTCACTTGAGATCCTCATCCATCATAATTTTAAATAAATTAAATAAATTCATTCAAAATTAATTGTGTACATAAATGCTCCCTCAAAGAAACACAGTGAATACTTATCCAAATCAACCCAACATGTATTATACTTGTATAATTGTTTATTATTTGTGACATATAGTATACACGACTTATGACATACATTAATGATGTCTAGTGTCAACATAATGATTACACGAATTAAATTACTTTTCTATAATGTGTCATGCTTTAATGAACATATAATAACAACTTTAAAAAAACTCATACATGATATATAGATCTGATCATTACATATATGTTATCTAAAAGTATTAATATATAATAATTAAAACCTATCAGATAGTGTGTCTTATAAACTTAATGACCACACACATGATAATGTATATAAGGTTTACATAATACAACAAATTTATTTTAAATATTTATTATTTGGTATGATTACACGAAGCATGCATCCAAGCTATATGACATTTACATGTCTTACCATCTATCAGAGGCACAAAACTAGGGACTCGTTGAGTAAATTGTTCCCCCAAAAATGGAGTACAGTCTGTGTGCAATGGGCTACATGGCATGTGGGCTCCAAATTTCTAGGTCACAAGTCAGGTAGGATATGTATGTTAACACATGGACCATCTATGACTTAAATGTTCTACATTCTAGGCACATGGGATAAATAGAGTGTACTCCAGTTTTCTATGCATCACCCTAGTCCGATGAACAGGTGGTGTAAGGTGTATAATGCACTGTGGGTAATCAATGCACACATTTTGAATTAAATACTTAATTAATTCATGAAGCATTGACCAGAAGTAAACATATTTTAATTCCAATTACAAATCATATACTTCTGTGTTATCTAACTAGAATACATTCCACCTTTGGATGAGATCCTAAATTTTATTTCGTTTATTAAATTAATCTTTTTGATTAGATCTATCAGAAACAAAGGAGGATGAAGAGAAAAATACTCATCCATATTAAAAGAAATATTAAAAATGAATTGAAAAAATAAATTAAAAATGTGTAAATCATGAAAAGATATATAAATAATTGTAATTAATTATGTGATAGCTATGATACCATTTGGAGGTTTGAGGAAGAGGGGAAGCATACGATGGGTCATACCCAACTTTGTTTTATTCCATGACTGATGATCAATATGAAATTTACTCAATGGTAAACAAAATGATCTATGGAATTTAATCCAATAATAATGAAAAGGGATAGAACAAAGAAACCTATAGAGGACTATCACATATTATATAAAATAAATTAAAAAAAATAAACAATTACCTTGATGATATTATTTCTTCATTGATGAATACGAGAACATATCTATGTTGTACCATCGTTTCATTGTATGAATAAAATTAGATTTTCAATAGAGGTGATATTCATGTTTTCCAAAAATCTATGAACATAGTTGTATGAATTTATGGGGGATAACACGAAAGATCATAATGCTTGCATCATTCAGCTTTCATTTCCTCGATAACCTCTTCCCAGATATTCTTTTGGTTATCTCTTGACTCATGATTGGGATGTGGAAGAAGATCACTCACTATTATGGGAGTTTTCTTGGGGAAGGGAGCTCTCTAGGGCTTGATAGGATTCTATAAATCTGTTGTGCACAACCAAGAAAAATGAATTTGGATCTTGAGAAAATGACCTAATTGGGTTTATATACTTCTAGAGTTGAAATAAGATAATTTCAAAAGTGACATATTATTTATTTAATCCTAATAGAACACCTTGTCAAATAATAATAACAATATTATTATTTATGTACATGTTCTTAACTTGTGAATTAAATTATATAATATTTAATCATATAATATTCAATATTTATAATTTCTCATCGGACCATTAGACTCAATTCACTAATCCTTCGCAATATTTATTAGTCATTTAATAATGACAATTTATTTATTAACAAAATATCACTAAAATATTAGAAAATACAGAAATTAATATTATATTCACTAAAAAAATAAACATTTATTAGATATTACACTCACAAGAAAACTTTCTCAATTATATTAAGAGAAAATTCCACAATGAAATAATACCTCATACAGAGAGTTACTGTATAATATAATCTCTTAATCTTGATATCTAAAATCAAGTAGGTTGCATGTCAGTTTCATTAACATCTATGCTCAATTTATCTTTCTTTGAATCTTAGGAAATAGAACATTCCTATAGAAAAACATGGACAAGGATTTATTTAGTTTATATAAATTACATCAAATTGTATATGATACCAAATTACATTAAAGAACATAATGGAAAAATCCTTTCTCGCATTATTCATTAATGAAATATTACTCATGATGCACCCAAAACATCTTACATCCCTAAAAACATCTGTCATCATGGTTTTCATCAATACATTAAAGTATATACCTCAAAACACCCATTAATAATAATCCTAAAGTCTAAGTACTAACACATACATCTAAAGATAGGAACATCCAATGAAACATATAAATGTAGATTTCTTACTTTTGGGACTTGTTCACATAATATCCTACTAAATATTACCAAGGGTGTATACCCTGAGAATGTGCATCAATGTATTATTGGATCTAAAACCTTAATATCCTATATTATTTATGTCTCTCAAATTTAATCATTACCCTATAGAAATTATATTTAAGAATTGATTTGTATCACTTTCGGGTTCACATCCTAACAGAGAACTATTGTAAACTTTTTGTGGGAAAACGAATCTAGGGACATTATCACATACAATATTTTATAGAATAATAATAATGATGTGATAATATGTTTATCAATATTCAAAAATATGAATTCAGGTTATCAAAAGGTACATAGAAGTTTTTTTTAGGGCACAAAGTCTAACACTATCAATGATCAGGAATAATGCAACCACATATCATGGATTATCCAAGTGGAAAGTGAACCAATACAATATGGGAAGCCCAAACACAACCCAATAAATGAGTCCAAGTAGAAACAAACAATACCAATAGATATATAAAATGAGATAATAAATTATCAACAAATTTCATGTTTTAAAAAAAATTAAATTTGTAAAAAATTAAAATGGGTAATCTCAATATGAAAACTAAAAAAATAAATACCCAAAAATTAAGATAAAAATATTGGATAAAGAACCTATCATATTTGACAATGAAGTTTACTACCATGAAAAATGAAGTGAAACAACAGAGGTATAATAGAGGATCATATAGTGAGGCAGACAAAAATCCAGAGGAGTTAGTCGAGGTGGTATAGGTGAACAGTGGAGGGTGCCAGATGCTGGTGTCATGGAAGGTTGGTGTACCAAATGCTAGTTGGGAAGATGTATATGTGGGGGTTATAGAATGGAATATAGGCTAATACAAATATCACCCTAATAAATTGAGGTTAAATGAAAATAATATTAAAGAACATATGTCAAAAAGGAGAGGTGATGGATTGAGTATATCAATGGGTGATGATGAATCTCTTAAGGAACATCAGATTCAACTAAGAAATGTAGGTTTAAAGAAACTAATTTTAAATACACCCAATGCTAATCCCAAATTCTCATCACAGTATGGACTAATAGACCAGAAAGTGGAGGCCCAAGAAGAAGGGCCCACATATAATACTAAATAGAAAGCCCAAACATATAAAATGTGTAATAATATTAAAATCTAAAACATTTTTTTCTTCCAAAAACAGAAAAATAATAATTTATTTAAAAACAAACCAAATAATATTTCATAAGCAGAGGTATTCATATTGAACTTTTTTTCAGATGAATTCATCATCATGTGTGAAGAGTAGGGGGTTGAGAAAAACCTCATTGTACTATGTACTCTACAAAAAAAATCATGTGATAGAGTTGAGGAACAAGAAATTTATTGAAAAAATGTTGTTATTTCTAAATACAATGCACTGTTATATTCTAGGGATAGGTGATAAGGCATGTTACACACATATTAATTTGTCTAAAAAAAGATTCTTGATTTTAACATACTTTTTGAATCCTAGATTGGGAAGAACATCACCTTTCTCATCTAAGGTGTTTGGGTGCACGATCCATTTGAAAGTGATGATGTCAGGCTTAAAAAACCTAATTATCAAATCCAATCAATGATATATTTTGGGGTTTAAGGTAGATTCAAATATTTCAATTTATTTTAATCTCGTAGTGATAAGATGCATTTTCATAGAGATATCATTTTTAAATAATATTTAATGATGAATTGGAATACAAATACAAATGAAAAAGCTTTATATTTTCTAGAATTTCACATACAAGATTATCTACAACATGTTCAAGTGGAGGAAGTATCTAAATTTTTTGAAGCTATTATGGTAGACATATATGAAATCTATTGAAATCGCCAGACCAATCAACATGTAACAATGACTGAATCCTTGAAAGGATTAAGGAAAAAATGCTAGATTGTGAGAGGGTTTTTTGCGCCACCAAATTGGGATTATTTTCTAGGGTGGTTTCCTTTTCTTTATATACACAAAAAAATAAATATGTATTTATAATGAAATTAAAACTTGGTGGAAAACATAATGATGTAAAATCACATTGAAACATAGATGTTGGAGAAGAATAATGGGGAAGGAAAATATTGGTGAAAAAAATCCTAATTATTCAAATTATTCAACAATAATCCCCTAATATTGGTTATGTTCACTGTGTCTCAATGTAAGTAATCTTCACATGAAGGTCCTGATCCTAGTGCACCCAAGTGACTTCTTGAGAATGTCCACATAATGACATTACTTCATTTAAACCTTCTCATTGATTTCCATGAGATTATTTTTAATGAATGTGGCATGCATGTGGATGGGAATGGATCTTTGGCTGTAGTGAAGTGTTACTCACTAGGGTCTAGATCATGTTTTTTATACCCATGCGATAGTGTTGGAACAATAATGTTATTGATGGTGAAAAACTGAAATAGGGCATCATTGTGATCGACGTCTAAGGATTCCTCCATGTTGGATGGAGGGAATGAGAAGTCCACTATGGTAGATGGTAAAAGAATCAACTTGACCATGTCTGGTTTTGTAGTGTCTGTAGAGTGCACACTAGTGGGTTTGAGTGATGATATCTAGTCTCCAATTGTGTTACCGGCCTCAACAGTCCCTGTTATATATGACCTTGTCTGTTTGAAAGTGAATGGATCCTCACTAATAAAAACACCTTGTTCATCATTAGAACTGCAATAACATTGATTTTCATAATCAAATATGACCATGTGTGTTACAAACATGCACTTGATGATAGTATTGTACACATGGTATACATTGGACCAAGACTCATACCCAACAAAGATCATCAGCGTACTCTAGTCATCCAACTTTTTCAGGATATACTTCATGTTATTAAAAAGAACGATGCAGCCAAAGGTGCAGAAAAAGTGCACCACTGGTCATTTTCCATACCAGGCCTCGTATGGTGTCATACCTTCAAGGTTTTGTGTTGGAACTTGGTTAAGGATGAAGATGGTAGTGGAGAGAGCCTCACCCTAGAAAATCTCAAGAAGACCCTTATCCTTCAGCATGCTTTGAGCCATGGAAACCATGTTCTGGTTGTGTTGTTCAATAACCCCATCCTACTATTGTGAATAAGGATCCTTGATTTGTCATTGTACACCACACATGGTTGAGTATTCATGTAATTTCACTTAATGAACCTCTTCACAATAGTTTTTGAAGAGGATATTCAGCTTGTGCCCTGTCTCCACCTCCACTATGGCTTGAACGAATCTGATTCCCTCCAAATCCTGGACCTTATATGCGAGTAGATTGATCCAAATGTAGCGGCTCATTTCATCCCTGAGTAGTAGAATGTAGCAGTTCTCTCTTGGCATTGTCAGCGTGCTCGGCTTACAAAGTTCACCAAGGCAAATCTTGAGTGTAAGTTTGGTATGGTGCATCACTTGATCATGGATAGACACTCACCGTTTCTTCGTAGTGAGGCAGCTGTCATAGACTTGATTCACCTGATCAATTCATGGAATTACTCACCACATATGTCATTGATAAATCTTGCATAGAGACTAGCAATTCAGGTGGTCATACCTCACATTCCTATTACATTCCACCTTTTACCCCTTGTTGACAATAGTATAGGTTGAGAAATGTTGAGTCTCAACTTGTATAACTAAAAAAAGAAGCACTTAACCCGAGCCAACATGATCTGTTTCTTATTGCATATATTCATGATGACTCTATTTATTATTACATGAAAACATTCCCATCATGCTATCTAATTCAGATGATGTTTTTGGTGAGGATCATGATGAAGTACACCCACACGAGCATGTATTTTTCACTAGTCTTACAAGAGAAAGTGATCATACCACACCCCTTGATATTGATGATAGACCCATCACCAAACCTGATGATGATATAGATCCCATTGTCATTATCGGATGAGAAAGAAATGAATGTAGTCTTGTGGTTTGTGTACCCAGTGTTTATGTACCATATGTCATCCTCACAAACCTCCTTCTATGCATATTGTGATAAGACCTTTCCTCAACCTTCCAAAGAGGACTGCATTACGATGGTGGGGAATTATAAGTGTTTGATCATGGGGTTGGTGTATCATTCAATGTGGTGCATTCCCTTTCCATTAGGAGTGCTAGAACATTTTCATCACCATGGGTTAGAAGGGCCTTGTTCAGTTTCATGATGTTGTAGAAATATTTGTCCTAGTGACCCATTTTCCTACAATAGCGACATTGGTATCCTGAGAAATCATGGTCATTGTTGTATCCCCTCTCATCCCTTCATGGTTGTCAGTGGTTCCATTTGGAAGACTTTGAGTCTTTGAAGGGTACCACCCCCGTATTTTTCTCCTTAAACCATGCAACCTAATCCTCTTCAATGGGTGGAAGGTTCCATGCATTGTCAACAGTGGGTGTCGGCTCAAAAAGGTCCTCCACCACTTTGATTCTCCCTTTTACCACCTCTATATAGAGCATCGATATATAGATAAGCATCTTAATTTAATGAAAAATTTGGGATAACCTATTGGGGATGATGTGCAAGTACTTATCAATGACCTTTTCTTGAGTCTCTAGATCATCGAGGATCATGAGTTGGTTGACCAATATAGTGAGCCACATTGTGAATTGATCCACTGATTCACCATTGCAAAGAGAAATGCATTAATACTTTTTATGGAGATTATAAGAGTTGGCCTAGAATACATGATCAAAGATAATTCACATGGTCTTGACGGTGTCCCACACTTCCTTGGAAATTTCCTTGATAGTGATAATGGAGATCATATATAGTGGGACATCATAGGGGATATATTCTAGCACCATCTAATCATCCTGGAGTTCAGCACTGCGGGTGTCGACAATATCCCAAAGTCCTCATTTTTAGAGAAAAACCTTCATTGTCAAGGAATAGTCATTATCTTTTGTCTTCATTAGGAAAAGATACTTCATCAATCCCCAGATCACTTTAATCACCCGATGTACTACCAAAGGGCTACTACAACCATCAATGAGGGCTCTGAGACATGAAGATGATTTCCAAGAGAGTCAGGGTTATGAGTGCTCAAAGTGTGGAATCATGGATCAACCAACCTTTCTTTGATACCAAATGTTTGAAATAACTGACCGATCAACACAAAAAATGGGAGAATCCTTGGGAGGATTAAGGGAAAAATTCTTGAACAAGGGATATTATTTATGCACCACCCAATTTGGATGCTTTTTAGAGAGCATTCCATTGCATTATAGACACACAAATAGAAATACATATTTACAATGTAATTAAAACAACATTGCATCCTTAATGAGGTAAAAATGTTTTAAAACATAATTGAGGGAGATGAATATGGGGGGAATAATTGTGGAATAAGTCCCCATTATTGAAATTAGTCAACAAAATCCCCCTCTAGATAAAAATAAAATGTTCGTGGTTTTTTTATTTTATTTTTACTGCCTGATCTATTGTGATTATTTATCCATCTACTCTTGTTATGTTAGTGCATGAGATTATTACTCTGACATCCTACATTTGGTGAATTAGACTGATCAGGTTGATTTCCATTAATGGTTTTATTTATATCTACATGTGGGATATTTTTTTTCATTTGATTAGATTTTATATTTTTTCATTTATATTTGGAGGTTTCTTCTACATCTGACTAATTGCCTTCAATGGTGTTTTGTGTATCTAATTTTCCACATATGATTTTTTTACTAGGTCTTCTACAACTAGTCATCTGTACTGATATTTTGTATTAACCGAAATGATGGTGATTTATTTATTAATCTTCTAAATTAGGTCATTTTCATCAGTCATTCAAAATCAGATATTTAGTAGTCTATTATACCTCATATATGATTTCTTCACTGCTCATCTATTTCATACTCACCAATCTTCATCATCATGATTATTTATAAACTTTTTTATCATCATTCTACTTCATGATTTCTTCTTGATCATTAACATTGACTATGTATTATTTTGTGACCAAAGTGTACTGCCCATATCAGTTCTAAATCAGGTATTCATTATTTTCCACATAAATTGTGATAGATTAGTGTTTTCTTCAATGATCAATACCATATCATTTTCATCTATATTATGTATTAGGTTTTATGTGTCTTGAAAAACTATCGATCTGTATTAGGTTGACTGTATTGTCTGATAAATATGGTTCTGGTGAATCTTTATAAAGATCTAGATTCATCTGGTTTGTGGTGTAATGTCATCATGGTTGAACAAATAACTTATTGATTGTATTATCAATACTACAAAAGGGCTATTAGTGACCATTTAATGTATTACAAAGTGGCCTATACTAGCTTCCTAGCTACAGTCAAATGTAAGTCATTATTGGTCAGTCACTATTGATTATAATTACCCCTATTTGGCAGTCAATATAGCCCCTACCACATGGAATATATTGACCATTCATATATAATTTATGAAAAAATGGTTCATACCATGGTTTACAAGGCCCCAAAAATTTATTATAAAAAAAATTCAAGTAAGGAAAATAGGGTTACAAATGTCAACAAAACATAACCAACATTAATATCACATTAACCAAATTTTATGTCTACCACCCCTTTCACAAAATCCACCCCGAACCCTTAGGTGTTGGGATCTTTTACACTCATTGGGAGTCTTTCAGTTTCCCTCTTGATCTCCATGTTTTATGGTTCATATTTCTGAACAAGTGGCTGAGTACAAGTTCTATGAACCATGAATACTCCTTAGGAAAGACGTTATTACTATTACATCTATTTAGGATCTCAATAAATGAGAATTTATTCATCCTAGGATCATAGAACAAAGGTGTACCATCAACATCCATCCCATATAGAGTGCCAACAACAACTGTACCTGCCACTAGAGCATCCTACTGGACATGTGATTTCCTTGATATGGAAGAATCATAATGAGAAGACTGCCCCTTCCAGACCACTATCCCAACATCTATACAATCAAAAAAAAATTCATCCTCCTAGGAGATCATTATCTCAATCTTCCAAAAGAGGGGTATCTTTATCAAATAACTCCATATAAGTAGTAGAATGGTATCTTCCATTGGGATTATTTAAATTTGGATCAATTCCCTTAAAAGGGACACATGAAACCACCTTAGATCTTTCTGGATCACCCATGAAGGTATCACTAGTAGACACCAATCCATTAATTGGTATCTGTTACCTTCATAATAGGGGATTACTCCCCAAAGACATATCATGAGCTTGCGTACAAGAAGAAGAGAAATACACACTCACCTCCAGACCCCTCCCATGGGATATTGAGAGACCAACTTGATATTTGATGGAATTTCAATATATATTCATTGGTTTACATTGTGACCCTTGAAGAAATTAGTTGTTCCTGTATAACATGTCGATTAACCAATTCATGAACACAATCTTCACTAATTGGTTGGTTATCCTGTGAATCATCACCAAAACCATCACCAACCTTATGGATTCCATCCTTGATTGCAAAGTCCTTATCCCCTTCTTGAGAACACCCAACCATGGAGTCCTTAAAAGAAATACCATATTTAACAAGAGAAAAAAACAGTTGATTATCCTTTTTAAAAGTACCTGTTGATGTTGTTGATACCTGATCACCAACTTGATTCTATCCAGATGAATGTAGAACATATTAATTCCCAATTGTGGTGTCCAGAATCATTTTCATGGATCACCACATTCTTATCACATTTCAGACTCAAAAAATAATTATTAGATTTTTATTTTTTCATGAAGATAACAACATTATATACATTTTCTTAAGAAGAATTAGTACATTTAGAACTTTGGAAGGAGTCTACAGAACAAACTATTTTTTAATCTCAGAATATAATGGCGGGATCTTCTCAAAAGAAAACTGTAGTGTCAACTAATCAGATTCTGATGATAGGACAGCCCTGTAAATAAGATTCTTGCTGAGATCCACCTCCAAAATCATACAAGAAAATTATCAATACATTCTTTCTCAGTTTATTTTTCCTTCTTGATGGGAATACTAATTGAAGTGGAAATTCCAAATAGGATTTCTGAATGACACAAAATCCAATTCAGTGCAATGAACTTGACCCATACCTATGTAAATGAGTTTTTTTTACTTCAAACAGATTGAAGTTAAAATTCCATTAATAGATTCTCAAGGATCTAGGATTCAGAAAAACCATACAAAATCCCCAAGAATGTTTTTTCATCTTATCATTTGGGAATAGTATATGAAATTATCCCCATTATAAGGGGATATATTTCCAGTTAAAAAAACCCAGATTTATGTAAACCATCGAATCAGATATGGGGATTTCAAGAAATGGCCATCTTTTGAGAGCATGATTTTATCGATTAATGAATTCTAGTAGGACTTGACACTAACAAAAATCAGTTCCTCTCTTACAAAAACATATTAAATACTACCATTTTTAAAAAATTGACCAGTAAAAGATCTCCCATTCGAAGAGAAAATCTCATGACATGGGTGGTTATCTGGATTCAGAGCCTAGACCCAATGAAAAACATCATGTTCCACTTGATAGTTATCCTATCTAGGGAGAACACATCCACCCACATCAAGATTCATCGTTTCCAATGCATCCTCCCCAGAGAAAGACATGAGCACACCCTCAAACCCTCAATCTCCATTGAATCTCTATAGAGAAAATCTCACATAGACTGAACCCATTTCCTCCTCTCATCATATATAATTTAATAATCACACAACTATCCCTTAAAATTTTTTTCCATGCTGAACTCATCATATTATAAAATTAAAAATAATTGAAACTAAAAATAAATTTTTTTTACAGTAAAGTAAATCTAATAATTAATACCCACTAGATTAGATTACATAAATATTTCAAAAATATATAATTTTTGGTTATTTTTTTTCAATATATTACTTTATTCTAGTCATTTTAAAGTATAAAACTGGTCATTCCATTATTCTAAGAACACCATATGTGATTTTGATGTATCATATGCTGGAACACATGATAAATGATTCAAATATTGTTTTCTTATTATTTCATGTCAACATGAGGTCATTTTTTTTTATTTTTACCATTACACACACAATTTAATGTTTTACAACACTAAAAATTTGTTTTTGTTCATCCCTTGAAAATGAAAAAATCGATTAATATAATATAAGTTACTAAATTACACAAATTAATCAATGGTTTTGTCCAACAATTTTATAGAAATTAGTGATCATTTTCTGGGCTTTGATCTATGAAACATGTTTTTAACGATAATCAAAATTTTAAAACTATTTATTCCATCATTCCGAGCACACCAGAAACCAAATTGACATTAATTCAACTCATAGACATCAAAAATTATTCAATGAAAATTTTCCTATGATTTCACATTAATGAAGGATTTTTTTCTATGGTTTTTACAATTATATACACAATTCACAATTTTAAAACACTAAAAATATATTTTTAGTCATAAATAGAACAAAAATTATATGGTAATATTTATAGTTCCTACATTCCAAATATTAATATATAATTATTTTCAAATGATTTCAGGGCAATCTAAGGTCATTTTCTTGAGGTTTACCCCCAAACACCCATTTTAAAGATGATTAAATAATTAAAACAATTTCATCAGTCATTTAAAGTACACAACGTATCATATTGATGATATTTACACTCATACATGTCAAAAATAATCCAAATATAGGATTCGTTTGATTTCACATCAATCTAAACTAATTTTTTATGGTTTTGAACTCTATGTTAATTTTTTTATTATTTTTAAATATTGAAAATGTTTTCAAATAATCTAATGTAACTAACAACTTAGATTAACGCATCATCAGTTTTTATATTTTAAAAAAAAGTATAGTTGTTTTACTATGATATTATGAAAATTAGATGTCACTTTCTCACTTTTGACACCCTCGAACACATTTTAAAAGAATTTGATAACTTTTATAACTATTAATTTAGTTATTCTGACCACACCACACATCATATTGATGTGTCATATTCTCATCCACAACAAAATTAATAAAAAATATATTATTTCTATTATTTCATGTCAATCTGAGGTCGTTACCAATGGTTTTGACAATCAAACAGATGTTTTAGTGTTTTATAACATTAAAAATACTTTTTCAGTCATACTAAGAAAAAAACTCATATTTATATGAATTCAATTATAATATTTCATAAATAATTCTATGATTGTTTTCCTATTATTTCATGTAAATCGATGGTTGTTTTCTTGGTTTTGACCTTCTGACACATGTTTTTTAAAGGCCATCAAATATTTAAAAATTTAATATTCAATAATTTTAAGAACACTGCAAATTGAATTAACATGTTGTTTACTGATAAACATAAAAAATAATTTATAGATAGATTTAATATGATTTTTCATTTATTTTAGGTCATTTTTATGGTTTTCCTCTTACAAAAATGTTTTAGTTTTTTAAAATACTAAAACATTAGTTTCAGTCATCTACAGAAAATGAAAATTTTTATGGATGATGAATTAGTTCGTTTATTTCAAAAAAATCTATGAATACAGTATTTTGATTTCATAAAAAAAGTGTCTTTTTTTTTATTTTTGACCCCCCTAATGCATGTTTTAAAAACTATCAAATCCTTAAAAAACAACTTATTCAGAAATTTTAAGAACACTGCATATCATATTAATATTTAATCTATTTTTTCATGTAAATATATAATTAAAATATAATTTCTTATGATTTAACATCAATATGTGGCCATTTTTAAGGTTTTGACTATGAAAAAACATTTGTTTCTTTTAAACCCCTAAAAGTGTGTTTCCAGTAATCTCAAGAAACCAAAAACTCAGATTAATGTAGTGTTAGTTCCAAAATTTGAAAAATTAATATACAATTATTTTACTATGATTTCATTAATATTAGATGTTTTTTTCTTACTTTGAACCCGCCAATACCCATATTAAAATTCTTATATATTTTTTAAAAAAATTATTATTTTGCCTTTCTGAACACACCCCATGTGGGATATAACTTTTTTCTACTCATATACATTGAAAATAATTCAATGAAGGTTTTCCTATGGATTTTTTAATATTATCTTTATTATGGTTTTGAATGATACACACATGTTTTAGTGTTTTAAAACACTAAAAATGTGTTTTCAATCATATCGACCAAACAATGATAAGGATTGATGTGGTGTAAGTTTCTACATATAAAAAATCATCAAATATTTGATTTATTATGATTTTATAGTAGGTATAGGTCATTGTTTTACCCTTTTCTAGGTGACACGTGTTTTAAATCATTAAAAAATATTTAAAAACTAATTATTTAGTTATTATAAGAATATTGCACATCGAATTGGTGTGTTTTATCCTCATAAAAATTAATGTTAATTAAAATATATTTATCTGAATAATTCACATCAAACTATGGTTTTTTTGGGTTTTGGAAGTTATATTATTGTTTTTGTGTCTTAAAGCACTAATAATATGTTTTCAATCATCTCGAGAAAACATAAACTTAGATTCACTTGATATCTGTTTTTTATTTAAAAATAAATATATGAATTTTTTATTATATTCACAGTAAATATGATGCCATTTTATATGTTTTAAAGCTATGAAGCATGTTTTTAAAAAAATTTAAATATCTAAAAACTACTTATTCTGTCATTCAGAGCACACCAAATGTCTTATTAACATTTCTTCTATACATGCACATCAAAAATAATTTAAAAATAATTTTCTTATTATTTCATATCAATATATGTTTTTTATATTTTTTATGGTTACACAAATGTTTTAGTGTTTTAAATTCTAAAAATTCGTTTTTATTCATCATGATCCAATAAACACTGATATTTCCATAGTGCCACTTTATACATTTTTCAAATTAATCTATCGGTGTTTTTCTATGATTTCATGGAAGTATGATGTTTTAATATTTCCATTAACCATATGATGGATTATTTTAATGATTGTAAAATCTTTTAAAAATAGTTATTCATTAATTCTAAAGAAAATATACATATGATAGAATTTTTGATGAGAGCCCAATTTTTTTGAAATATTTTACTCATATTCATTGAAAATACCCTTTATTTAATTCAATTCATTAGTAAAATATGGTATTTGTTCTACATGGTGAATTTTGTGACTTAAGTGTTTAATGACACAATTAATGATTTTAATGGTTTATACATATTTGGAATCAAATTAAGAAGTCTTACATCAGGTTAGAAATTTGAATTTTAATTACCAGAATTTCATATGAATTGTTTAAATAGTGAAATTATTATTTGAATTTTTTTTACAATTTTTTATTTTATTCCTACTATAATTTTTTTTCTTCATGTAAACCATTAAAAAACTAAAAAATAATAGATTGACTATGAAATTCCTTATTATGATCAATCTTGTCATCAAAAAATTGAAAAGGTATGGTCTGACCATGATTTCTCTTCTTTTAGGCGATCCAGTCACTGAAAAGAATTATGAATGGAGTTTCCACATGATAGGGTAAATCTACCACATGAAGAAATCTCATTTTGTTCTATCATTAGGTTAATTACCTTTTTATTTTGATCCATGCAACGCAGCCCCCTATGAAGGTAATTGACTAAAAGATTGAAAATGGATCAACCTTGCTAGTGAATAAATTAATATTTAGAAAAGGTAATCTACCACAGTGAAAAGAAGAAAAGGGATTATGAATTATATTTAACATGTACTATATATAGACCAAATCATTTTTAGAGGCATATAATTTCCCTAAGAAAAGGTTGGATGCATATGGAACCCTTCGCATGGTCGATCCTCCTAATCTACCATCCTACCATCTCACATGGAGATTGAATAAATTTCAAAGTGTTCCATGATGAAGATAAATAGATTCTCACTAGAGCCCCAAAATAGACAATCCTGAGGGATAAATGAAGAATCCTCATTCATTTCCATATATAACCATTGCTACACTTCATATGACAGGAGATCGTAGTGTGTCAATGATCCTCTATACATCAAATTTTAGATCACTGGACAAAGATAAAGAATCACCAAGATATTGAGATCCATAATGAATCAGAAGTACTCAAAACCACTGAAGGTAGTAGTTTCCACTAACCTAAACATAATTTGAATACATTTACTTGTTTAATCTCACACTAAAGTTAGATAAAATTGGGGATGATGAATTTCACCAAGGTAAGATAGTAAAAGTTTTTTTATTTTAGAAGAATTAAAGATTTATGATTGAATTATACCAGACTATTGAAATAAGAATTTTTGAAATCACACCTCCTATGATCACCAAGGCTCACTATCAGATTTCACATTCCTATGATGATATGCCACTGTTGGATATTAACTGACCACTGAATAAATAATCATGCCCTTAGAGTATGAATATCGGGCATGTTATTTCAATTTTATTACAGAAGAAATACTAATAAAAATTATGGAACCTATGATATATGAAAGTTTTAATTTAACGTATAATGATAAAATGGATATATTATTTGTGTTGTAGACTCTTTTAATATAGAATGTCATAAAAACAGCATGTGACAGAAGATAACGGTGTTTCCCTAATACCTTCTAGACCGAATCCCAATGATTAAGCATAAGAATTAATTCCTAAGAATATTATAGTAGATATATGGAAATAATTTATATCTATTGATTGAACACATTAAACTCCTCAAATAATTCTTTTTTGCTTCCACTGACGGAACAGAACATTGAATAATTTCTACAAAAATCAGTATGAATCTTAATCATGGGAAAAAAATAATTTATTGATAAATATATTTTGTATAATGAATAAGAAAAATATTAAACATCAATTCATTCATTTTTAATAAATAATATGAATAGAAGTGGTCTTCAAATTTGAGGATTGAATTTGGTATAATGGGGTTGTTGGAAAAGGATTTTTTTCCTTCAAGAGGCAGGTATACAAAATGAAAAACATACGAATATAAATATAAAAGGAGGATGATGGTGATATAATATGATGATGAATATATGAGGGATAAAATAGAAATTTTCATTTTAATTATTTACATTTTATTTCCTTTTAATTGTTTATTCTATAGTGATGAAACACTAGGAAAATAGTATTAATGCTAAAGATAATTCCATCATTCCCCTATTCATGACTTAGGATCAGTTATTCTTTCAATTTAATCCTCTATGTATTTAAATGTTATTAATCAATTAGGTATTTCTTCAGGATTTTTCTTTTAATTTATTCTACACATCATCAAGATTTCGTATATAAGCCACCCAAACATAAATAACTTCATGTGATAGCTATAATGTGGTAATCCAAGGCTGATCAAAGAAATCCAATTACCAAGCTATCTAAGGATAAAGGGTAAAATGAACATTTTTTTCTATGAAAGCTAAAAAAACTAGATAATGAAAATTAGTGAGATATCAATTTATCAGTGGAAGAATAGTGAAAAAATTGAATAATTATTCAATATGAGAATGGGGGAATGATCGAAGGTTGGTTCACTATTCTTTAAGTTGATTTTAAAACCATTCAATTACATCCTTTTTCTAACATTTAAAACCCAATAAACATGATTTTATCACATCAATAACACTATATTCTATAAAGACAACCAATGTCCCACTATTATTTCATTTCTCTCATGTTAATAATTTTTCTTTTTGAGCACCCAGTGATATTGACACATCAAACCTTGTTCTATTATTAGGGTGCCCACTTTCAATATTTTAATTTTTTAAATAATTTTAAATGGCCATATCCCATTCTTCCAACCCCTTTAGTTTTGATCTAGAGGTTGAGGTAACTGCTCTTAGTTGAGATCAAACTCTTAAAATCATAAAATAATATGGAGAATTTTCACTATTCTATTGGATAACTATCATTCCTCAACTTATTCATCCACCAGAGATACATTTTTAGTGAAATTATGGAAGAAAATTTTTATCAATTGAATATGAATTTTAGGGAAATTTATGAACCCAAATTCATCATCAATAACAAATAATGACAAGTGAATGGTCAAAAAAATTGTGAACTCAAAATATTAATGATAGGTATTCTTTTTAAATATTATGGATTATCATGTGAGAGATCCCAAAATACATTTGATATTATTTAATGAATTATAAAATGGATTTAGAACTAGAGTAGTCACTAAGGCACAAATTAGATGAAGTAATACCCCCTAATATCATAAAGGGGTAGCTAAAGAGTGGATCTACCACTTTAAACCTGGAGAAGTAACGTTATGGGATAAGATTCTGAGGCCTTCCTCCAAAGATATTTCCTTTCTCGAAAGAGGTCTCAACTAAGGAAAGATATTTGTGGCATCATATAAGAAAATGGATAAAATAAATATGAGTTTTGGGAAAGGTTCATTAGATTGACCACATCCTACTCACATTATCCGTATGACAAACGACACAAATTGGAATATTTTACCAATGATTAATGAATAATGATCAAAAACTACAAGACACTTCTTCTGTAGGAACCATAACTGATAAGTAACCAATTTAAGTTAGAAAAATGTTTGAACAAATCTATAAACATTCCCAATAATTTGGTATGCAAAATTCAACTAGAGGTGTGAATGAGGTAAAAATATCAAACTCACATTCAATGGAAAATAAAATTAAGTAACTAACATATCTTCTGAGATATCTATCTATGAACAAAGTGTAGTATTCATCACCCACCACACCCCCAAGGGTCTTCCAGATCTACTTCCATTTGGAGAATTTTACTGATGGATGCTCTCAATTTCAAGGGACTAAATTTTTTAAAGCCGTCTTCTATTTGTACTAATAATATCAACCAACTAGAAAAAAGGTTTTATATATCTTAAAACTAATAAATTTAGATATGGAATCCAAAAAACATCAAAGGAATCCATTCAAAGAAGCTTTAAAACAACCATTACAACCCCCTCCATTCCAGAGACAAAGTTTCCAACCATCAAGAAGTTACCATCATGGAATATAACTAGAAACCCCATGATGAATCAGTATAATAGGAGATCGAAGATATATTAAAGAAATTAAAAATAAAAATTCTTCTGTTGGAGTACATTCTTCAAATTCCAGTGAATATTAAATCCATTAAATACTTGTGTACCATGTGAAGGATATTATGATTAAATGAAGAGGTAATATTATGTAATAACATTTCTTTTCTTTTTATCAATTAAATCCACCAAAAATTCCAAGATATGGGTACTTTTTGTATGACTTGAACTATTGGTAAGTTTATTTTTTTAATCCATTGTGTGATTTAGAAGCCTCAATTAATGTGATGACTTATTAAATTTATTCTTAATTATATATGGGAGAACATAAATACACCTCAGTGGTTATATAGAAAACAAATCATGGCACTACATACCCATTAGGCGTTCATAAATATATCCTAGTAATTGTAAATGATTATCCATTCCCAAATAACTTATACATTCTCAACATGGAATAAAGAGAAGTTAAAGATCAATCTCCCATCAATCTAGGTAAACCAATAATAAGGACTACACAAAACATAATAAATGTCAAAAAAGGTCCCCTTTTCATGATTTTTTTCGAGGAGAAAATGGATTTTATTATCCTTGAATCAATGAAACAACCACATGAAGATCATTTAATTTTTACAATAAATCATTGTAAATTACCATTACATTATAAATAGTAAATTGAAATTTTCTATGACATAATTTGACTTGGAGAAGCTCAGAAAATACACCACATGATTGAAAAATAAATTTAAGAAAATTAACTCAAATTGGGGATAAGTTTGATTATTGAAATTTTAAAGAAATTTATGTATTTATTTGGATGAGTTACTCAAATATTTTACTATTATTTTTAATTTCATTTGAAATTTGAAAACATAAAGACACCTGAAATAAAATAATCATAAAAAACTTCCACTGAATTTGAACTTAATCTGTTTCAAAAAAACAAAAAATCTTCATTCTTAAAATAAAATAAGAAACTTACAGCTATAAAATAAAATAATTTGGACCCTTTCTGAGAAAAATTTCTACTGATCATTTGAAACATAATGATTGGTAAATTGGTTGGACATTAGATTATATCACAAAGATTATCTATACCACATATATTAATGGAATTTCACTTTAATATTATTCCAAACCTGTGAGACAAACCCAATGAAGGGTCAACCATACCTTTTTATAGTTTTAAAAACGATGTATAAATATTTTTATAATATATAAAAAGATATCCCATCATAGACAACCAATGGGTAATCCTCATCCAAATTCTCCCAAATAATACACGACACACAATGGTGAACAAGTAGAATAATGAGTAAGTTTCAACAAGGATTCAGAACCACTAGGGTGTCAATATATAATATGTAACACCCCATGCTTCTATGGTACACTTCTCTTTTAATAATGTGATAGCGTGTGTTGTACGCAACACTGAGTTCTAACACACCATAACCAATCAAACTAGCCGTTATGAATAATAACACCTACTTTTGAAATTATATATATTTTATATTTCAAAATGGACTTCATTTTTGGAATCCGAATATTGAATTTAGCCTAAGGTGAAATTTTGGTACTTTTTGGATAACTTTAATATTTTGATGAATAGTGAAAATTACTAAATTTTAATTAAAAACACATTTTTTTATCAAAATAATTAATAGTGATAAATTATGAATTTGAGTGGTTTTAAAGTATATTTAGAATATATTTTTACCATTTAATATAGTGTTGGTCATTGTAAATAATTTTACAATTAAACCAGACATAAACAAGTGTCAATCTTTTGATAGTTATTATCTCTTAAAAACACTCTTTTTGTTTTAACAACGGGAATTAATTTTAAATTAATTTCTGCCACTTATGTGTTTTGAATTTGGAAAAATGGATTCCATATTTGGAATCAGGATGTTCAAATTGTGTAAATAGGTAACTTTTATTTTTATACATTTTGAATAATTACTGCGGTAAATATTTTATTTACCATGGTTAAGGGTAAATCTGGTAAATAAGGGTTAAACAATAATATTATAATAATACTAAATTAGCCTAAAACGTGTCCTAGCCTTATTGGTTGATACATGTTCTACCATAGGCATATTTTGGTCGATTTTGGGACCCCATGGTGCCACTTGTAGGTGATAGGGACACTTAATTTTAATTAAGTTAAAATAAGTACAGAAATGACATAAGCATATATCTTTTAGAAAAACAATTTTTACATAGGGTTATATATGTTGGATTTTCTACTAGAAATATTAATTATAAAGATAAAAATATTTCCTAAATAATGATATTTTATTTATAATTTTTAGACATTAAATAATTTAATTTATTTATGACACAATGATGATACAGTAATTACCATAATAGTGAAAAATTAAAATAATTGATATTATAAATACAAAAATAAATATAATTTGAGACAAAAATTGAACTAATTATATAAGTTAATATGACATGTTAGGAATGATTTAATTAAATTTGTTCGAAGTAATCATTCTGTTATGAGTTTCAAAAAAATCAACTATTGAATAGTGTCAAAATTGACATAAAAGAGTTTTTAAAACAAATATTATATTATTAATTGATATTAAATTCCTAAAAATAGAAGGTTCGGCCAAAAGACTTATATCATGATAGGTGTATCATTAATGGACCACTTGGGGGTTTCTTGGGTGTATATAGGAAGTTTATTAACCATATTATATAAAAATACAAAGAGATATTGTAAAAGTGAAACTAATTAACTAAGAGTTAATACTTAAAGATAAGGTTAATATAAGTACCCAAAACTGTCTAAATTCTATTGGTTGAGTGCTTTTCGACCAATCCACACATTAAAATTTAAATAATAAACTTTGGAGCCATTAGAAACCGAATATGAATTTATAAATTAATATTTCTAGCTTTTCCAAAGGTTCCCCTCACCCCTCTTATAAAAGGGCACTCCTCCTTCTCATTTATTCACACCTTCAAAACCTTTTGGATCAGCCAAACTCTTCCCAAATACTCTCCCAACTTCTCTCAATACAACTTAGAGGCCTTAGTTTGATCATAAAGCCAACCTAAGAATCCCTTTTGATCAAATCAAAAGGAAGAACCCGAAGAAGAGGTAATGATTTCACCACCCTTTTCCAAGTTCCTTTCTTCTTCCACTTCTTCTTCCTTTTTTATTACCATTATAAAATAATCACTACAGTATCATATATATACTGTGATGTTATTATAAATATGGTACAACCATATTCAGTATTATATCCATCCTTTGAATAACATGTCACCATACGTGCGTACGTACGGCTTACCGTCTCCACGTCGTGGGGTAATTGTTATTCAATAAATTAATATTTGGATGGGTATAATAATGATGTGTAACACATGTAAATAATAAATATAACATGTTATATATTCTGTATATATGATATACCATCCATTTATATATTATTTTAATATGAAAAGAATGATATTGTCGCTCGTGCGTACGTACGGACTACCGTCTCCACGAACGCGATGAGATTCATTCTCCATCATATCCATTCAAGTATAATTATCATTTTATGATTTAAAAATAATGTTTGAGGACTTGATATAATTATTTATATGAATAATATACAACCTATCCATTACAAACATGGATTACATAATAAAACATATAAAAGAAAATGAGTAAGTTAACACCCGAAACAACGATAATACTAAGATATTATTAACAAATCAATGTTAAAAGATAATATATGATATCATATTAATGTATATGATTCTTGTATAATTTAATAACAATTATTTCACCATTATACAGGAGGTTAACCTACCCCAACCAAGGAAAAGTACAAGGTAAGGGTTATTTCACAATCTCTTCATTATCCGAGGTTGTTTATACGTAATAATCTACTGGGATCTCTTTATCATCCACATCTATGTTTCTTAAAAATGAATTTCAAAACATTTTTACTATTTAAAAGAATATGGGTTAAGGTCATTTATACCCTTGTTGACTTTTTATAAGAGTTTTATAAAGGAATATTTCCATCATTTTCCAAACAAGGTGCTTTTTAACCTTTTCGACAGAATTAAGGTAAGAATGTTTTTTTAACTTATACGGAGGGTGCGGTTATTTCCCACCATTATAAAATCATCGAAGCTTCCCTTACATGCTTATAAGAATATTTTCAAAGAAAATGTTTTATTTCATAAATATAAGACTCTTAAATTATTTCAAAATAGAAATAGACATTTCTCTAAAAAGAGTTTTGATTTCATCTATGTCAACATCCTTTGAGGGATTTTATGCTTATTTGAAGTTGATTTATTATGATACAAAACTTCTATATTTTATTGAAGGTTTTGTGATATGTTTGACTGTGTATGCGCTATTTTTTATACCGTTCATAGTTTATGGTGAATGTATTGACATTTCGTATGCTAGTTTTAATACGAATGTTTATGTTATGTTTAAACCTTTTCATATGGGAATGCATTGGACTTAATATGTGACGGGTGGAGCCCACTATAGCTCCTCGATGCATCGGTAGGTCTCATGAGACAAACTAGTGTCTTGGCATAAGGCCTTGGGAAAATCTTATTTGTAGTCTTGGCACGAGGCCTTGGCTACGTGGTTATGATAGTCTGGCATTATGCATTCCATCATTATAAAAGTGGTTATTGATATTGAATGTGATTATTCGATTAGTAGAATATCCATGTGAATAAGTAAATGGAATTATTTCATTTTACTTTTGCCATAATAGGTTGAAGTTCAAGTTTAAAAGGCTTTTGTTTTAGTAATGCATTGACTTAAATGTTTATGCTTATTTTTAAAAGTTTCCGCTATATTGTTATCCTTACTGGGCATTTGAGCTCACCCCTTTTCTATGTTTTATTTTTCCCAGGATGTGAAGAAGTAAGTTATAAATGACCTACAAAGATTTTATGTGGGGATATGAGTGTGGAATATGGAGACTATGTTGTTTTAGTAGTTTTTCACTTTATGATGTCATGTAAAACTTTATGAATATATCTAGTGTTTCCAAGGCTACTAAACCAATTGGTCTTTCAAGATTTGATCTTTCTTGTGATCATGACAATGTTATGTAATAATGCACCGAATCTAGGTAACTGGGGTTGGGGCGTTACAGTTGGTATCAGAGGAAGTTTAGTACAAACCTTGGAAGCTAGATTTAGGTAAACTCTGATTAGAGCACGTAGACCTAAGATGAACTTTGAGGATTAGTATATAAGAACTTTCTAGAATTTTGGTATTGTAGAGATTTTGTGAGTTTTTCGAGCAATACATCCCTGTCTGGATACGAGCAGGTAGAGGCGGCTATGGCACAGATGTACCTAGAGGTAAAACCTAAAAACACCGCTTTGAGCTAGACTCGAACGGGAACTGGTGCATGACAACGGGCCTTGTTGCACTCTTGGTTACGACACTCCCAGGGGATATGCTTAGGATAACTCTCATTTTCTTTACAAATCATTATGAAGGGTTTATGAGTATATACTATTTCAAAGAAAACATTTTTATGATTATGGATTATATCCATAAATAGTTCAATTTATGTTATGTGTTTTATAAGTAGGGAATTATGTATTTTGATTCATAAACTGATCTAGTTTATGCCATTGTTTATAAATGGCGCCTAGTAGAAGAAATGGAAACCGTATCAATGCATGCACTCCATGTAGGGATTTCCCTCCTGCTCAAGATAATTATAGTGGAGCTGGGGATGCAACTGGTGCCGATCAGCTAATCACCATACTAGGACAACTCACTCAGGTTATAAATAATAACCTTACCCATATGGAGCACCCTGATCCGCAGCGTGGAGGATCAATGTTAGATCGATTCATGAGGCAACAACCACCAACGTTCAATGGGAGTATAAATCCCTTAGTAGCTGAGCAATGGATAAATTTCATAGAGAAAATATTTCAGGCTTTGGGGAGTAGTGAAAGGGAAAAAGTTATCATGACAGTTTACCGCCTCATTGGAGATTCTGATCAATGGTGGTCATTGATTCAAAACACGAAGTAAGATGATGAAGTATCAAATATGGAATGGAGGGAGTTCAAAGATCTGTTTTTAGAAAAATACTTTCCTCGTGACCATCGAGCAGATATGAAAGAGCAATTTCTGAGGCTGAGACAAAAGGAGGATGAGAACGTCGCTAAGTATGAGGCTAACATTACAAGGTTAGCAAGGTATGCTGGAGATTATATACGTAACCCATGAAGTAAGATTGATTGTTTCTTTTATGGGTTAAAACCATTTCTCCATCGAGCATTAGTCTCACAATCCTTCTTGTCGTACGAAGACATTGTCTCATGTGCTATCAAGACTGAAAAGGAATTCTCTAAGTCTTATGAATTTGAAGAAAAGAAAGAGAAGAAGAGACCTGCTGATCAATCTCGGAATGGAAATAAGGGGAAGAAGGGAAAGGTTGAATATCCATACTGCAGTAAATGTGGGAAGAAACACCTCGGTACTTGCTTCAAGGGAACATGAGTCTGTTACAAGTGTGGTGAAAAAGGCCACCAAGCTCGTGATTTCAAGGGGAAGAAGGAAGCTACCAATGTTCAGTGCTACAATTGCAGGGAGATGGGGCATTATGCAAATGAATTTCCTAAGCGTCATGAGAACTTACCTCAGAAAAGGCCAAGGGATCAAGGCCAAGCTTATGATATCACTACTGCTGAGGTAGAAGCTCCGAAAGACGTGGTGGCAGGTAATTTAATGGTTTCCTCAAGTTTAGCAAATGCATTATTTGATTCTAGATCATCGCATTGTTTCATATCTTCCCAGTTTTCTAAGAAAATTAGATATTTCCAATTTGATTTAACAAGGGAGTTGTCAGTTAAAACTCCTAAGGGAAGTATCATTGAAACAACGTTTTGCGAATTAGTCCCCATTAGAGCACATAAATGTTCTTTATCTACTGATCACATCGTCATACCTATGATTGAGTTTGATATAATCCTCAGTATGGACTGGATTTCAGACTATGATGTGGAGATTTATTGTAAGAAGAAAGAGGTTATGATTCTTGATGATTATGATAAGGAACACCTTATCTTTAGAGCAGAATCGTCACCACCTAATTCTTATTTAGATCCACCCCCAGTAGCTCAACTAAATTCAATTATTGGGGAGGAATAGTATGAAATAACTGTGGGTGAGGAAAGGAATGTCCAAATAGAGGATGTACCTGTTGTGAAAGAATTTGTAGATGTATTTCCGAAAGATTTACCTAGACATCCTCCAGAACGAGAAGTTGAGTTTTCCATTGATTTAATTCTTGGATCAAGGCCTATATCGAAGACCCCTTATAGAATGGCCATTGTAGAATTAGTTGAACTAAAGAAACAACTAGAGGAATTGAGTAATAAAGGATTCATTCGCCCTAGTGTTTCTCCATGGGGATCCCCTGTTATTTTTGTTAAAAAGAAAGATGGGTCTATGAGGTTATGTATTGACTACAGGGAGATCAATGCTATAATGATAAAGAACAAGTATCCCCTACCTCACATTGATGATTTATTTGACCAACTGCATGGAGCTCAATACTTTTCAAAGATTGACCTTCGATCTAGATACCGTCAGTTGTGTGTGAAGAAGGAAGACATTCCGTAGACAGCATTTCAAACCAGGTATGGGCATTACGAGTTTACTGTAATGCCTTTTGGATTGACTAATGCACCCTCTGTATTCATGGATCTTATGAATAGAGTTTTCAAGGAGTATCTCGATGAATTTTTGGTGGTATTTATTGATGATATCTTGGTATACTCCAAAAGCTACGAAGATCATGAAAATCACTTGCGCATTATCCTGAAGACTCTGAGAAGACATGAATTATATGGGAAATTTAGCAAGTGTGAATTCTGGCATCATGAGATTTCTTTTCTTGGCCATATTGTCTTTAAATATGGAATCTCTGTTGATCCTTCTAAGACCAAGGCAATCCAAGAATGGCCAACACCTATGAGTATAACTGATGTACATAGTTTTATTGGTTTTGCAGGTTATTATCGACGTTTCATCCAGAATTTTGCCCGATTGGCTAACCCATTAACGAAGCTCACACGTAAAGGGGTTAAATTTGTTTGAAAAAAAGAGTGTGAAGAATGTTTTGAAGAACTGAAGAGAAGATTAGTCAATTCTCCTATATTTACTCTACCATTGGGGAATGATGGGTTCGTTATTTATAGTGATGCATCGAAGAAAGGACTTGGTTGTGTCCTTATGCAGAATGATAGGGTCATTGCCTATGCATCACAACAGTTGAAAATTCATGTGCAAAACTATCCTACTCATGATCTCGAGTTAGCAGCTGTGATCTTTGCTTTGAAGATATGGAGGCACTACCTCTATGGTGAAAATTGTGAGATTTATACTGATCACAAGAGTTTGAAGTATATTTTCTCACAAAAAGAACTCAACATGAGGCAAATGAGATGGCTTGAATTACTCAAGGATTACGATTTCAGAATACACTACCACCCGGGGAAGGCAAACAAGGTGGAAGATGCTTTGATCAGAAAAGATCATGGAGTTATGAACGTGATGAGAATTGAAAGGGATCCAATTTTGATGGATTTAGTGAAGATGGAAAAGGGAATAACCAGGGAAGGTGAAACATCAATTCTTTTTCAAATGGTTTCCAAACCATCTTTACTAGAAAGGATTAAGAGTTATCAGACCGATGTTGAAGAATTTCAAAAGAAGATTAAAGCTGTGAATGATGGGAGATTGAGAGATTTTGTGTATGAAAATGGAATTTTGAAATTTGGGAAGAGGCTTTGTGTTCCCGATATTCCTGATCTAAAATGGGAATTGCTGGATGATGCTCATAGTTCCAATTTCTCTATACACCCTGGGAGCACCAAAATGTTTAGAGATTTGAAGGAACATTTTTGGTGGGACAACATGAAGAGGGAGATTGCTGATTTTGTGTCAAGATGTATGGTTTGTCAACAAGTGAAAGCTGGAAGGCAACAGCCTAGAGGAGTCATGAAACCTCTTCCCATACCGAAGTGGAAATGGGACAATATTACGATGGACTTTGTCATGGGGCTACCAAAGACTCCTAGAAGGAACGATGCAATATGGGTTATTGTTGATCGTCTTACCAAGTCAGCACATTTTCCTGCTATAAGAGAAGATATACCCCTGGAACATCTAGAAAGACTATATATTAATGAAGTTGTGAGACTTCATGGAGTACCCATATCGATTGTTTCTGATCGTGATCCCTGTTTTACATCAAGATTCTGGAAAAGTGTTCAGAAATCCCAAGATACTGAACTTCATTTGAGCACTGCTTACCACCCTCAGACAGACGAACAATCAGAACAGACTATTCAAACCTTAGAAGACATGTTGAGATCTTTCTCACTTGACTTTCATGGAATGTGGGATCAATATTTACCTCTGGTAGAATTTTCCTATAACAATAGATTTCATTCGAGTATTCAGATGGCACCATATGAAGCTTTATACGGAAACAGATGTCGTACACCAATCTGTTGGGATGACATTGGTGAAAGAAAACTTGTAGGCCTAGAACTGGTGGAGGAAACGATGGAAAAGGTGAAGGTAATCCAAAATCACATCAAAGCAGCTCATAGTAGGCAGAAGAGCTATGCCGATAATCGAAGGAAGGATTTGGAATTTCAAGTCAGCGATCATGTTTTCCTGAAGGTATCTCCATTGAAGGGAGTCATAAGTTTTGGTAAGAAAGGTAAATTGAGTCCCAGGTACATCGGACCTTTCGAAATTCTAGAACGAATTGGGGTTGTAGATTACCGATTGGCAATGCCGCCAAGTCTCTCCAAAGTTCACGATGTGTTCCACGTATATCTATTGAGAAAATACATGTCTGACCCAATTCATGTAATCACCTATGAGGAATTAGAACTGGAACCTGATCTGTCTTATTGCGAAGAGCCCATCAGGATTCTTGATATGAGAGAACAAGTACTGAGAAACCGGATGACACGTCTGGTTAAAGTTTTGTGGAGAAACCGTAAGATGGAAGAGACAACGTGGGAACCCGAGGAACTTATGATAAAGAACCACCTGAGTCTTTTCATGTGATAAGTATTATAGAAATTTCAAGGACAAAATTATTTGAAGTAGGGGAGAATGTAACACCCCAAGCTTCTACGGTACGCTTCTCTTTGAATAATGTGATAGCGTGTGTTGTACGCAACACCGAGTTCTAACACACCATAACCAATCAAACTAGCCGTTATGAATAGTAATACCTATTTTTTTAAATTATATATATTTTATATTTCAAAATTGACTTAATTTTTGGATTCGGAATATTGAATTTAGCCTAAGGTGAAATTTTGGTACTTTTTGGATAACTTTAATATTTTGATGAATAGTGAAAATTACTAAATTTTAATTAAAAACAACTTTTTTAATCAAAATAATTAATAGTGATAAATTATGAATTTGAGTGGTTTTAAAGTATATTTAGAATATATTTTTACCATTTAATATAGTGTTGGTCATTGTACATAATTTTACAATTAAACAAGACATGAACAAGTGTCAATCTTTTGATAGTTATTATCTCTTAAAAACACTCTTTTTGTTTTAACAACGGGAATTAATTTTAAATTAATTTCTTCCAATTCTGTGTTTTGAATTTGTAAAAATGTATTCCATATTTGGAATCAGGATGTTAAAATTTTGTAAATAGGTAACTTTTATTTTTAGACATTATGAATAATTACTGCGGTAAATATTTTATTTACCATGGTTAAGGGTAAATCCGGTAAATAAGGGTTAACAAATAATTTTATAATAATACTAAATTAGTCTAAAACGTGTCCTAGCCTTATTTGTTGATACATGTTCGACCATAGGCATATTTTGGTCGATTTTGGGACCCAATGGTGCCACTTGTAGGTGATAGGGACACTTAATATTAATTAAGTTAAAATAAGTACAAAAATGACATAAGCATATATCTTTTAGAAAAACCATTTTTACATAGGGTTATATATGTTGGATTATTGACTATAAATATTCATTAGAAAGATAAAAAGATTTAATACATAAGGATATTTTATTTATAATTTTTAGACATTAATTAATTTAATTTATTTATGACACAATGATGATGTAGTAATTACCATAATAGTGAAGAATTAAAATAATTGATATTATAAATACACAAATAAATACAATTTGAGACTTTTTATGAATTACACTAATTATATAAGTTAATATGACATGTTAGGAATTATGTAATTAAAAGTTTTAGAAGTAATCATTCTGTTATGAGTTTCACAAAAATCAACTATTGAATAGTGTCAAAATTGACATAAAAGAGTTTTTAAAACAAATATCATATTATTAATTGATATTAAATTCCTAAAAATCTACAGTTCGGCCAAGAGACACATATCATGATAGGTGTATCATTAATGGACCACTTGGGGGTCTCTTGGATGTATATAGTATGTTTATTAACCATATTATATAAAAATACAAAGAGACATTGTAAAAGTGAAAATAATTAACTAAGAGTTAATACTTAAAGATAAGGTTAATATAAGTACCCAAAACTGCCTAAATTCTATTGGTTGAGTGGCTTTCGACCCCTCCCCACATTAAAATTTAAATAATCAACTTTGGAGCCATTAGAAACCGAATATTAATTTATTATAAATTAATATTTCTAGCTTTTCCAAAGGTGCCCCTCACCCCTCTTATAAAAGGGCACTCCTCCTTCTCATTTATTCACAACTTCAAACCTTTTGGTTCGTCCAAAATCTGCCCAAATACTCTTCCAACTTTCCCCACTACAACCTAGAGGCATTAGTTTGATCAGAAAGCCAACCTAAGGAGCCCTTTTGATCAAATCAAAAGGAAGAACCCGGTGAAGAGGTAATGATTTCACCACCCTTTTCCAAGTCCCTTTCTTCTTCCACTTATTCTTCCTTTGTTATTACCATTATAAAATAATAACTCCAGTATAATATATATACTATGATGTTATTATAAATATGGTACAACCATATTCAGTATTCTATCCATCCTTTGAATAACATGTCACCATACGTGCGTACGTATGGCTTACCGTCTCCACGTCGTGGGGTAATTGTTATTCAATAAATTAATATTTGGATGGGTATAATAATGATGTTTAACACATGTAAATAATAAATATAACATGTTAATGATTCTTTAAATATGATATACCATCCATTTATATATTATTTTAATATCAAAAGAATGATATTGTCGCTCGTGCGTACGTACGGACTACCGTCTCCACGAACGCGATGAGATTCATTCTCCATCATATCCATTCAAGTATAATTATCATTTGATAATTTAAAAATAATTTTTAAGGACATGATATCATTATTTATATGAATAATATACAAACTATCCATTACAAACATGGCTTATATAAAAAAACATATAAAATAAAATGAGTAAGTTAACACCCGAAATGACGATAATACTAAGATATTATTAACAAATCAATGTTAAAAGATAATATATGATATCATATTAATGTATATGATTCTTGTATAATTTTATAACAATTATTTCACCATTATACAGGAGGTTAACCTACCCCAACCAGGGAAATTACAAGGTAAGGGTTATTTCACAATCTCTTCATTATCTGAGGTTGTTTATACGTAATAATCTACTGGGATCTCTTTATCATCCACATCTATGTTTCTTAAAAATGAATTTCAAAACATTTTTACTATTTAAAAGAATATGGGTTAAGTCATTTATACCCTTGTTGACTTTTTATAAGAGTTTTATAAAGGAATCTTTCCGTCGTTTTCCAAACAAGGTGCTTTTTAACCTTTTCGACAGAATTAAGGTAAGAATGTTTTTTTAACTTATACGGCGGGTGCGGTTATTTTGCGCCATTATAAAATCATCAAATCTTCCCTTAAAAGATTATACGAATATTTTCAATGAAAAGGTTTTATTTCATAAATATAAGACTGTTAAATGATTTCAAAATAGAAAGAGATATTTCTCTAAAAAGAGTTTTGATTTCATCTATGTCAACATCCTTTGATGGATTTTACGCTTATTTGAAGTTGATTTATTATGATACAAAACTTCTATATTGTATTGAAGGTTTTTTGATATGTTTGACTGTGGATGCGCTATTTTTTATACCGTTTATAGTTTATGGTGAAAGTATTGACATTTTGTATGCTAGTTTTAATATGAATGTTTATGTTATGTTTAAACCTTTTCATATGGGAATGCATTGGACTTAATATGTGACGGGTGGAGCCCGCTATAGCTCTTCGATGCATCGGTAGGTCTCATGAGACAAACTAGTGTCTTGGCACAAGGCCTTGGAAAAATCTTATTTGTAGTCTTGGAACAAGGCCTTGGCTATGTGGTTATGATAGTCTGGCATTATGAATTCCATCATTATGAAAGTGGTTATTGATATTGCATGTGATTATTCGATTAGTAGAATATCAATGTGAATTAGTAAATGGCATTATTTCATTTTACTTTTTCCATACTATATTGAAGTTCAAGTTTAAAAGGCTTTTGTTTTAGTAATTCATTGCCTTAAATGTTTATTATTATTTTTGAATGTTTCCTCTATATTGTTATCCTTACTGGGCATTTGATCTCACCCATTTTCTATGTTTTATTTTTCCCAGGATGTGAAGAAGTAAGTTATAAATGACCTGCAGGTATTTTATATGGGGATATGAGTGTGGAATATGGAGACTATGTTGTTTTAGTAGTTTTTCACTTTATGATGTAATGTAAAACTTTATGAATATATCTAGTGTTTTCAAGGCTACTAAACCGATCAGTCTTTTGAGATTTGATCTTTCTTGTGATCATGCCAATGTTATGTAATAATGCACTGACTCTAGGTAACTGGGGTCGGGGCGTTACACAATATAGGATATTGATCCATGTGATATGAAAAATACCACTTTTCTATAAGTTTTTTTGATCAAATGTTGGAGAGACTAGTTAGGAAGAGTCATTATTTATTCCTTGATGTATTTTCTAGGCAATTTCAAGTTTCAATAACTCTTAATGTCTAAGTAAGACCATTTTCACATATCCCTTCGATAATTTTTCCTATTAATGGATGCATTTCATCATTTTTTTATGACTCATGTACTTTTCAGTGCTGCATGGTAAGTATCTTCTCTGATTTAATGATGAACTACCAAGAGGTATTTCAGGTCGACTTTGCAATAATTGTAACTCTTTCTCAAAGTTATGTAGAAAGTCGAGATAAGGTTTTAGAAAGATGTACTGAGAAAACATTAGTTATAAATTTTGAAAAGTGAAGTTGAATGGTTGGAAAATACATTTCTGGGCCATTTAATTTATAAAGATGGAATTGAAGTGAATAATGAAAATTTTTATGTTATTTACACATTTCTTACCCCGCCACTATGAGACACCCTATGTCATATCTAGGCCACATTGGGGTTTATAGAAGGTTTATTAGGTACTTCAAAAAATTTTTGTTCCCCCTAACTAACCTACTCAATAAGGATACCAATTTTGATGTCAATTATTCATGAAACGTCTAATTTGATAGATTGAAGGAGTGTTTGACCACTGACCCAATTATCTACACAAAAAAAACAAGAATTTCCGCTTTAAAATTATATTTTATTCTTATAATAGAGCTATGGGTGTTGTGATTTACAAAGTGATACATATACTTCCACAATTGATAACCTACATGTCATAGACCCCAAAAACTACCTAGCATAACTATACAATAATAAATAAGGGTTTTTTCTTATTATTGTAGATTTAGAAAAATTATGTTCCTATGTTTTATGGATTAAAGTAACTATTCATTCTAATCAAGAAACATGTAGGTATTTAACAAAGAAATCTGATACAAATCCTAAACTAGTGAGATTGATTTTACTATTTCAAGAGTATGTCCTAAAAAGTAGGGATAATAAGTGATATGAAAATATAGTGGAAGGATACATGAGATGGCTGCCTCACACTACACAGGTAGAAATAATTCTTAAGAAAAATCTTAATGATTCATTCCCTAATGAGAAATGGTACAACCTCACCGATATTCCCTTGTATACTGAAATAATGGATTTTGTGGTCACAAAAATTATACCGTTTTCTTTTCTAAACATAATAAAATAAAATTGATATTTGAATAAAAATATTATTTCTTGGTGGATACTTATATATAGAATATTTGTATTGAACATGTCATTTGAAGGTGCATCCTTGAAGAGGAAATAAACCTTGGGATTTCTTTATTCTATACAATTTCATGCAGAGTCAATTATCAAGATTAAAGAAACAATAAGAAAAACATGGACGAAATATTTTTTTGGCCCTCAATTTTTAAAAACTCGCATATTTTTTGTAAAAAATTTCCCAATATCCTTTTTACTAGAGGAGTTTCTAAAAGTGACAAGATCCCCTAAAAAAATTTATTTTCTGTGCGATTTTTGATGTACATGGAATTGACCTCATGGGACTATTTATTGTGTCAATTAGATTTTTATACCTTATATTATAAATATTGTATGTTTCCAAGGGTTTTGAATCAAAATACACTAAGTTTTATGACTCAAAACTATGATTGTATTTCTAAAATAAAATATTTTTTGTTGGTTTGGAATACCTCAAGCTTTAAATAGTGACCATGAAAACCACATCAGAAACAGGATCATAGTGGCCCCAATGAAGATATATGGGGTAATTTATAAAACATAAACTACCTAACACAAACATAAAAATTGATTAGATTAGGTGTAAAATAGATAATCCAAATGAATTTTTGATAAAACTGTACAACACAACCCGAGATATTGGAGAAAAAAATTATAAGATACACCATGGGTATACAAATTTTCCTGTAAAATCACCTTCGGTATGTCACAGAAAAGAATTATTTATATTAAACATTACCAAATTTCCATTTAACTACAAAACAAATCCTTCTGGGATGTAAAAATAATGATCTATGTGTTTTCAAAGGTCCGAGAATAAAGGAAGTTGAAGATGATAGAACTTGAAGAGTTAAAAAGGGAAGTATACAAGAAATAACTGTTATACAAGGAGAAAACTAAATCATCTAATAAAAAATTAATCTTAAAAAGTGAATTATTAGTTGGATAAATAGTGTTATTATTATATTTAAGGATGAATCTAATACCTTTGTTCTATGTAGACCAAGTCATTATTAGAAACTAATACATTTCTTTTTTGGGAAGTTGAAATTGAATGAGAAGGTTGAAAGAATACAATAAAGGTGAGTGAAAAAATTTGGAAAAAATACCCAGAATATATTTGGAAAGAATTTTTAAAGGATTCAGAACTCCTACCTAATAATATTAATTAGAGAACACTTAGGATATCTCTTTCCCTCATGTTGATCTGACTTCTTTATTTTGACATGATTTATTGTAAAAATGTATTTTGAAATTAAATTGGACGTATCTTTAATCTAAGGGTGGAAGTGAAGGTAAAAGTATTATTAGGGTGTAAATTATATTATTTTAAATTTAAAATTATCTTGTTAAAAACTTTATATATTGAGAATGAACATATTTTTGTATAGTTTTTACTTTTTCAAACGTTCATTGAGATGGATTGGAAAACTCAATTCATATTGAACTATAAGTTATTGTTAGTAACTTGATCATATTATTGAATCTAAAAATATTATGTAATTTTTGAAATTTATTTTTTTATTTAGATATTATTTTCAAATGTTTTTATAATTTTTTACTTAAAATTAATAGCCAGAACCACTGGTGACTATCCCAAATTTTAATACATATCCTGAGAGGTTTCTGAACCAATTTGAAAACATGTTTTTTATATAATAGCCTCCTGTGAGAACATTTGGATTTTATTTAAAAACTAGAAATTGTTTTTATTACCTCTCAAATATTTTAAATTCATGAGGTAAATTCATTGTGATTGAGGAATTTGATTGTCAAGACCCTCATTTTTTTCATGAAACCAACCTTTAAAATTGATCCTTGTTAAGTCCTTACATAAAAAATGGACTTATAGGTTTAAGACACATTACAATCCAATTCATACCTTACCATCTCTTTCAATAAAACATAGTTTCATGAATAATTCTAGTATTTTTAATGTGGAATGGAGAATCCATGTGTTTTTCTATGAAAATAGTCACTTTCTAAGGGGCCTATGAGAGTTCTGATTCACTATTTAGGCATATGAGGGAGGAAAAATGGAAATGATTCACCTTATATAAATTCCATTTTCATTGTTATCTTTTTTAATTGGAATGAGTTTTCCACATCCTTTATACTTATCTAAGTGATTCATGACCCTAATAAAATAAAACGAAATGATCATTATTAATTGAGACATAAATTGAAAACTCATTTCTCTTAAAAGGAGGGGATTACAATGATTTTTTTGATTATTTTAATGAATCATGCCCAATATATTGTAGAATGAATTTGAGGAGTGTGCGTAATGTCTAGTTTAGGGGAGGATTGAGTGTGATATTATTTCTTTCTTTACTATATAAATCATGAACTATATTTAAAGATTAAAACATTTCTCATTCTATTAAAGAATCTCTAAATTATTTTCCACCAACCCCAAATCCATTGAAAAACCTTTTCAAAGACCACATTATTGATTATATATTTCATTATTCAATGAGTAAAGAGATTATTATTTTACTAAGACTATGGTAAATAATAACTTTCTAAGTATGATAATTTATTTGCATAAAACATTCTTTTGAGTGAAGCATGGAAGATTACTATATATAAGGTAAGTCACAAAATGGAATTTGGATGGTTTTTGATGGTTTAATTTTATGTGAATCAGATAATTTTATGAATTTAAATTTAAAAACATTTATAAATAAAGATTTAAATATTTTTGGAATGAATCAAAAAAGGTTTCCTCACTCCCTACATGATACTTTGGAATTTTTTGTGATCATATCTTTTAATTTAATAGAAAACCTTTTCTTTAAAATGAAAATTAATTTAAAAAATATTTTTTTAAGTATGGAAATTTTTATAAATGAAATTAAATGATAAAATTTACTGGATTGAAATATTTCAAGGGGTGGGGAGCTATGTGAGCCCAAATATTTGAAATTTCTTCACTGATATTCATTTAAAATAACCCATATTTAATTCAATTCTCAGGTAAAATAGTGTTGTTTTGTATATGATGAAATTATGGAAATAAGTGTTTAATGACTCAATTAATGATTTAAATGGTTTATTAATCATAATAATTAAATTGAGAATCCATACATTAATTTTGAACATTGAATTTTAATTACCTAAACTTGAAATGATCTGTTGTAAAAGTAAAATTGTAATTTTAATTTTTTCCATTTTGAATTTAATCCTGTAGTAAAATATGTTTTTTCTATTAAGACCATAAAAAATGGAAAAAATGAATGGATCAACCATAACATTCCTTAAAATAATATTCCAAATCATCGAAAAATTAAAATCCATGGATCAACCATGACTTAACATCTTACGGATGATCAAGCTATAAAAGAATGAAAAATGGAGCCGCCATGAGACAAGGGAAATAAAAAAAATAAAGTGATATGCTTGTGGTTGATCATTTCCTAACACCCCTTATTATAATTAATACATTTAAGGTGACTCCCAAAATGTAAATCTACTATATGACAGAAAATGGATTGACCATGCTTAAGGAAATTGTGATATTTGGAAAAGGAAATCGACCATAAGGGAAAAAGGAAACTGTTCATGCCTTATACTAAACATTAAACACAGAAGACCCAAATATTTTTATAGGTATGGACCTGCCATAAAAAATTGGGGAACCATACTTACCCCTTCTCATTATTAATCATACTGATCACCCACACCACCATCATACACTGAGTTGGAAGAAAATTCAGAGCTATCCATAGATAAGATAAACAAAACATCAATAGAGTCACAAAATAGTCATTTATTATAGATTAATGATGGAAACTCATGATTTAAAAAATTAAATCCTCACTATAATTTCAATGAATAATTCTTTAAGTTTGTTAATGAAACTCGCAGTAACAAATCCTTGCTCGTAGGACCAAGTTAAATACTTATCAAGTTGCTCAACAGCCTTACAACTCTGTACTACTCGACACAACCAAAGGTAGTTGTAGATGCTAACCTAAACCATATTTGAATAAATTTCCACACTAAATAGTGAACAACCATCATGTGTTATTGTGGATAAATATACTCTCTTGTGGAGGATTGTAAAAGACTTCCACTTCTATCACCATTGAAGATTCATGACTAAATTCTTCCACCATATCGAACTATAAACAAGAATCACACCTATAATGATTGGTGATTATCATTATCTAATGTCACACACTTGTGATCCCATGCCATTTTTTGAACTCGACTAATCACTAAATAAATATTCATGCACATAGAGCATGAAAATCAATACTAAAATAAGAATTCTTACTGTAGAATTCTCCATGTTAAAATTTTGGTTTCTATGATAAATCTAGGTTTAGATTTACTAGATAATGATAAAATTATAAGTGATTTGATTTATTGAATATTTTGATGCAGTATGATAGAAAAACCGAGTCGATAGTTTAAAGCGGTGATACTAAACACTATTTAGACCTCGGCCTAGTATTCAAGACCTATAACAAAGGCTCAGTCCTATTATGTTAAATTTGAGGAAATAATTTAAGTCTATTGAATCAACATATGAGACTCATAACATAATGCCTTTACCTTCCACTAAAGCTATGAAGAAGTTAATTATCTCTTTGAAAATAATTATCAACCTTGATTATGGGAGAAATATGTATTTCCTATAAATATTTAAAGTATGTAAACCCATAGAAATCCAGAACATTGATTAATACACATGGAAAAAATCAATGTACTGAAACTGGTATATAAATTTTAGGAGTGAATTGGAAATACGAGTGTTATTGGAAAAGTTAATTGTGCCTATCATTTTGAAGGTATAAAAAACAAAAAACATGGGGATATAGATATAAATATGGGAGGATATAAAGCTAAGATGAGGACAATGATGGGGGATCAACTGTTGTTATGATGTCTACTTATTTCCATTTAATTTTATATTTTTTATTTATAATCTATTGATTTTAAGGGTATTAATCAATTAGAGATTTATTCTTGGTTTAGATTTTGATTTCTTCTACTCTTTATTGGGATTTCACACACAATTAACACTAACATAAGTCACAAACTATGGTAACAGTAGTGGGATAAAATGAATATGATTAGAGATATCCAATTACTAGGATATAAAAGAATATGTGATACAATGATCATTTCATTTTTCTATCCAAATAAAAATAACCTAATAGGGGAAATTAGTGAGATATCAAGTTATTGTATTATGAGTAAAGTACAATTTGAATAATGATTTAATATGTGAATGGGGGAATGATATTAGGCTGGACCATTGTTCTTTAAATTGATATTAAAACTCATCAATTTAATCCAATCTTTTCAATCTTTTTAAACTCACTTAACAATATTTTAATACATATACAACACTATATCCTCTATATCCAACCTGAGTCCTACTATGATTCCGTATTTCTAAATTTCATAATTTAGTTTTTTTGAGCACCCCATGATCGACATAAACCAATTTCCAAATATGCATACACATAAAAAATATTTTCTAGAAAAGTTTCCATATAATTTAAATAAATATGAGGTTTTTTCTATGGTTTTGACTATTAATTTTTTTCATGTTTTAAAAAACATAAATTATGTATTCTGACATAAAAAAACAAGGCTTATAATGGTTCCAATTCATACATTTTATTCGCCAATATATGTTTTTTGGTTTATAATTTTATAGAAATTAATTTTCATTTATTTTCTTTTGACTCCCTAACAGACATTTTAAGGAACATAATATCTTTGAAACTACTTATTCTATCATTGCAGGCACACCACACATGATATATATGTCTTCCCTACAAATATTTTTCAAAAATAATTAAAATATATATTTATTATGATTTAAAACAATTTGAGGTTTTTTTGGTTTTCACTATTACATGAATGTTTTACTATTTAAAAAAAATGTGTTTTCAATCATACTTTGAAAAAGGGAACCCTGGTTGACATGGTGTCAACTCTTACATTTTATAAATTAATATATAGTTTTTTTAATTTTATTTGACTATAATTGGAGATATTTTTATAAGTTTTGATCCCGTAATTCACATTTTTAGAGGCATAAAAACCATTAATAACTTCTTATTCACTCATTCTGAATGGATTCATTTTAGGAATATACTTTTTAAATTAAAGTGAATTTATTTTGAAAATTAAATTACTATTCATAGAAACATATTTAATATTTTATTTACATTACAGAATGATATTTTTGAATGAAAAATTGGAAGAGAATATGAAATGGTAGATATAATTCATGATGAAAAAAGTTCCCTATGATGTAAATAATTCAACTCTAGAATATGAAACTCAAAATTGAATATTTAAGTAGAAATGAAAATGAATATGCTAGAAAATAAAAATTCACAATGTGAATCACTTATTCAAAACATGAGATTCATCGAAAATTAATGATGGAAAATGGGACAAAGGAAGATGATACCCATGAATGGACATTGAAAATCCATGGTGTGATACCATGTGTCATGCAGGGAAACCATGTGATGAGAATTTTTTATTCCAATTTTTTAACATTTAATTACTGAGTTGTGAAATAAATAACTGGAAACCACCATTGTTTACCTTAGAAATTACAATGGATGATTATATGGACATTAATCCACCTGCAGTTCAGTTATTCATTTAAATATAAGGTTTGGGTGATCCTATAAAGACATAATTCTATGATGGATGCAAGCCCTAGGAATAAATTGTCACACAACATAGTCTTTCTCTAGGATGTTCCAACATTTTCCATAAGTTTTATTTTATTTTCTCCCTATCTCATTTTATTAGGATTAGAATGAGGATTTAATTTTATCATGTCTCATGTTATGTAATTGTACGTTGATTGTACTGATGGATTTTTCTTATTAATTTTATTTTAGGCCGGGTTATACATTCATGCCACTATTCTATCTCTCCCCATTTCCATCATCCTGACCATTGATAATGGATTTAGGATACATCATCAAATATATGAATAATTAACCTAATTCATGCATTATCATTATATGAATAAGGATAGTTATTCATAAAAATCTTTTTTAATCACCTAATTAATTGATCCACCTATAAAATTCACTGTATAAAAAGGGAAAAACAATAAATTAGAGAGATTTAATTAAGACCAAGTGAATTATTAGATTCAATTACTATAATAAAAAAACTAAGTAGGCTTACTTGTTAATCCATTAGAACATGAACCTAAAAATTACTAAACATGGAAACTTTTCCCTATTTGATTTCAAACAAAATATTTTTCTTCACTTCAGTTCTCTATAAAATTCAGTTAATATTTTTAAATTTTTCTTAAGTATTTTCAAAATCATCTAAATAGTTCGACCTCAATATCACTATATACTATATTCAACTAGTTAATAGTGTATTTTTGTGCTTTAAAAAAATTATTAAATTTGATTATCCCTATTGGAAATAATAATTACCTTCAGTAGGGTCAAATATTTGATGCCATTCCAAGGGAAAATTGTTAATTTCTTAGGTTAAATTGAAATTGTTAAAATTTATTTTATTTTATTTCTTTATTTTATACATGGTCTTTTTGTGTTGAGGTCTCATATTATACTCCAACACACCAATAATCTACACATGGTAAAATAAAGGAGGTTGACTGTAACATCCCAAGTAAGTAAAAGAAAATAGATTTTAATATCTATGTCTATCTATGAATTAGATAGTGTTTTAGTGTCTTAAAATGAGAATAAATCCAATCTTAAGCATAGAATACTCAATTATTTTTAAAAGGTTGTTTTATAGCATTTTGATGGAAACCCATTTTTAAATATAAATTTTGACAATTTTATAAGCACTATTTTTCAATATAAACTTTATATTTATAATTGGAACATTGAAATTTACTTTGGATAAATTTTTGGTATTTTTCTGACAATGTTCATTTTTTAATGAATAGTGAAAAATACTGCATTTTACCTCAAAAATGATTTTTTCATCTAATTTAATTGTATGGTTATATTATATTTTAAATTAGTTTTAAAGTGTAATTAGAATATATTTTTACCATTTAATCCAATTATGGTCATTATAATTAATTGCACTTTGAAATTGGACATAAACAAGTGTCAATCTTTTGATAGATATTGACTCTTTAAAACATGCTATTTGTTTTGACAACGAGAATTATTTTTAAATTAATTACTGAAATTTATATGTTTGGAATTGGGTAAAATGGATTCCATATTTTTAATCATAAGTTCCAAATTATGTAATTAATACTCTTTTGTTTTTGGACATTATAAATAGTAATGACGGTAATTATCTTTAATTATCGTGATTAATTTGTAATCGGGTAGTTAAGGGTAATAAAATAATATCATAATAATATAAAATGACCCCAAAATGTGTCCACATCCTGTTTTTTGAGTCATTTCCGGACATGGGAATATTTTTACCTAACTTTAGGGCCCATGGAGTCACATGGGTGTAATAGTGATATTTATGACATTATTTTTTTTAAAGAAGAGAAATATTACAAAGGTTTGTATATCCTAAGTAAAAGAATTTTAATTTTGTTTAAACAAGTTATATATAAGACTATAAATATTTATTGGAATGATAAAAATATTTCCTAAATCATGGTATTTTTCTTTGTAATTTTTAGACATTAAAGAAATAAATTTATTTATGACACCATGATGATGCAGTGATTACCTCATTAATGAACGATTTAAGTAAAATGAAAAAAATAGGTAAAATATAAGACCTACACTTTTCTAAAACCTATTGCATGGGTGGATTTAAAACCCTTATCACCTTATCCACAAAATATATCATTGTGGGACCTTTAAAATCCAAAAATCATTTTACAATAAAGTAACATTTCAAGACATTCCAAAAGTGACCCTCCTCCCTCTTATAAAAGGCCCCCACCTCCACCCCCTTACCCACACCTCTCAAGACCTTGGATCGTCCAAATTCTTCTCATATTATCTCTCGAAATCCCTCTCTTATTCTTATAAGACTCACTTTGGGCTGAAGTCTTTCCAAGGAAGCCTTTGGCTCAAATCCAAAAGAGTTACCCGATTTAGAGGTAACGTCTTCTCTCCAATTTCTTTCTTTTATTTTCATTCTTCACTCATGAGTATCTTCTTATTATTTGATCCCATAATAAAAAAATTATCATAAATATACTAGTATGTTGTTATGATAAGGATTATTGCTACACTTACACACACCTTCGTCTAATGGTTAAAGAACATACTATTTCTGTAGGTGGCAAATTACTGCCTCACGAAACGATGATTGTTCAATCTTATTTTAACACATTTCATGGTGGCCATTATGATGTCACTGTCTTTATATATGAAATATATTATATTTATGTCCTCTCTATGCTTCTGTATTTTATATTTAAAACATACCATTATGCTTTCCATGTTGTTCAAAGGCGATAATTTCATCTGAGGAAGTGTGGACTACTGCCCCCTCAAGTGATGTGACTCGTTCATGCCAAACATGGAATTTCTAAATAATGAAGTTAATGAACTTATGTTACCTATATAACATATATATTATACTGGAATTATAAAATATATATGTCTCATTTAGTTTTAAAGTCCATTAATATGACAACAAATGAAAGTAGTGTTCATGCGTACGTACGGCCTACCGTCTCCATGAATGGTGCATTTTATTTTTTTATTTCCAAATGTTATGTAGTAGTATAAAATGAATATATACTGGATATATATGATATGTAAATCATTTATACCATTCTAGAGATAATGTACTTATTACTACATGGGAAATTCTTTTCAAACAAGTTCATTTTTGACTCATGTACCGAACATCGACAAAATGACATGATAATATGTGATATTAATTGAATAATAAACTTTAAAGGAAGTCCTTAAGCAATTATAAATTTACCAAAGTTTATTATTTAGGAATATAAAGAAACAAACTAGACAAGTCAGACTTGAGGTAAGGGACTTTGTCTCAATCTCTTTTCGTTGAGGCATACTTCAATTTTATATATGACCTTATTTGATTAGTTGTATAATAAACCCTTTTGAATATTAATTTCATTCAAAAGGAATCTTTTTACACAAAGAGTTTTACTAAATGGAAAAAAGGGAATGTTTTTGTCTTACGTATGCAGCGACAACGATTTCTCCGCTGCTGTGACCATTATTTGAGCTTCAGCTTCCTCTACAAGCCATAACTTTTTTTAAATGAAAAATAAATACCATGTTTTACTATTTTGGTATTGAAAATTGTTTTGATAATGTTTTGATTGTATCAATGTGTTGTATTGCTATCTTCTGATTGAAATGTGTAAATGTTATGTTTATGCATGTTTTATGTGATATGATTATGTTATGGTTACTGGGAATTGTTTATGAAGATGGGTGGTTCTGTGATAAACTAAGGGTGGGTGTGCCTGAGATAGATCTCCAATGCATTGGGTAATGTGAATGAGTTAAACGCTATGGTTTCTCCGAAGATATTTAGGGAATATATTGTGATGGGTATGCCAAACGTAACCATGAGGGTTACTCCCTATGTAAGAATCTTATGAATGCCCCAACTTACCTTTATGTCTTATGATTTCTACAAGTTATTCAGAAATCTTATGATTTCATGATGTATGTTAAAGTGATTATGTTTTATGATTAAAGTATGATTTCATTGATTCTTATGTATACATGGACTAATGTTTTCTTTCTGTTTTTTTATATCCATTACTGAGCTTTGTATGCTCATCCCAAGTTTTTGAAATGTTTTTCACAGGTCAAGGGAAATGTACATGATGTGATGATAGTGTCGAGGAAGTGTCAAGAAAGAAACCATGTTTTATTTTAAATATGTTTTGTTTTGTGGAAAAAATGAATACTGTCTTTGATGTAACCACCTTGTTTAAATGTGGAATGTAATGCATGATTTATGATCTAATTCTCTAAAACTGTAAATCTGAAAATCTCCTCAATTTGTATTATTGAAAAAACTCAAGATTAAGTAATGTTTAAGGCTGGGGCCTTACAGTTGGTATAAGTGGTCGGTTTAGATAACTTTAGGAGTTATAATTCTATTAAATGATTATCCAAAAATATATTTTTTACATTATGGTCGAATTGAAATGATATAACATTTAAATATTACCATGTTATTTAATCTAAGACATGCTTGTTCAGAATAGTTTTCTGTAGAGGAAACAGGGAAGCAGTGCTAGGAAGGCATACATAAGGAAATGACCTTCCAAATTAGCATCCTGTGATGGTCGGAATTGAAACTGAACAGTTTTTTGCAGTAATGGAGTAGTTGACTCAAGCGATAAATGGTGGTGGTATCCATGCACGAGATCAGCCAGATCAACTATAGAGGAACATGTCAGTTGTGGAACATTTCATGAGGCAAAATCCCCCATCATTTAGAGGATCATATGACCCTGTGCTAGCTGAAGGGTGGATTAATGCACTGGATAAAATTTTCGATGTCATGTGGTGTTCATAAAATCAAAAGGTTAGCATCACTATTTAATGTTTGGAGGGTGAAACAGATCAGTGGTGGTCAATGGTTAAAAATATCAGGGATGTTGATGAGATTGAATCTATTGACTAAGATAAATTCAGAAGGTATGTTTCTTGAGAAACATTTTCCTAAGGTTGTTCGACTTAGGATGGAAAAAAATTTCTTGTAATTTATGCAAGAGTACAACTCAGTGGGTTCTTATGAAGAAAAGTTCACTCAATTGGCGTGGTATGCTCCAAATTTTATCTGAGACCTTGATAGTAAAATAAATCGTTTTTACTCAAGATTAAAGACACAATATCGAAGGTAATTTGATTCTCGTGAGTTTAGAAGTTATGAAAATCTTGTTCAATGTGATGAGAAGGTGGAAATGGAGTTTGCTGATGATCAAGTGTTCTATGTCAACCAACATAAGAAGAGACCGAGGTGGTAGGAGAAAGGGAAGAATCCATCAAAAAGGTTTGATGGTAAGAAAACTAAGTTTGCAGTTTCAGATAAACTTGGTAAAAAACATTCTAGGGAATGTCTTTTGAATCCTGGAAAGTTCTTCTGATGTGGTAAGATGTGACATAAGGCTCGTGATTGCACTGGAAAAGATCAGCGTAATAGTCATACCAAATTTTATTTAAAGTTAGTGAAATGTTTCATGTGCATTGAGATGGGTCATTATACAAATGATTGTTTGACCAAGAGCTCGAAATATGGGAAGCAGTCAAACTACAAGTAGAAAGGTGTGGTGAAATCATTTTCAACTACTTCAGTAGATGTTGGGCCATAAAATGAAGCAGTGTCAGGTACTTTGTTTTTTTTTCAGACTATGCCAATGTGTTTTTTGATTCAGGGTCTACACATTCTTTCATCTCTGAAAAATTTTCTAGTAAATTTGGAATTCCATCTCAAGAAATGACTCTTGAACTTTTGGTAAAAACCCCTGGGGGAAATGTTGAGGCAAAAAGAATTTATAAGAATATTCCTATCCTTATCCGTGGAAAGAACCTACTTGGAAAACTTATTGTTTTACCTCTAGTAGATTTTGATGTTATCCTTGGTATGGATTGACTCTCTATTTACCAAGCTAAGATTGACTGTAGAGATAAAGAAGTTTCTTTTCAGAATTACATTCAGTTTGTGTACAAGAATGAACTATTACTGTTGATAACATATCAAGAGGATGAGAAACTTGTAAAATATGGAAATGAATGTTACCTTGCACATATTGTTGAAAACAAAGAAACCGTTTAGATTAATGATGTGCCAGTGGTAAATGAGTATCTTGATGTTTTTCCTGATGAGTTTCCTGGAATAATACCAGATCGGGAAGTTGAATTTACTGTTGACTTAGTTCCTGATTCTAAGCCAATTTCAAAACCCCCTTATCGAATGGATCAAATTGAACATTTAGAGTTGAAGGAGCAATTTAAAGATTTATTAAAGAAATGTATCATTTGATGTAGAAAATCACCAAGGGGTGCCTCTGTCTTATTTGTTAAAAAGAAAGATAGTTCAATGAGGCTTTCCATTGATTATAGAGCTTTCAATAACATCATTGTTAAGAACACATATCCTTTGCCTCATATCGATGATTTGTTTGATCAGCTCTAGGGAGCTCAGTATTTTTCAAAGATTGACTTGAGATCGGGGTACCATCAATTTAAGGTAAAGGAAACAGATATTCCAAAGACCGCATTTCGTACAAGATATGACTATTATGAATTTGTAGTGATGTCTTTTGGGTTAAAAAATGCACCTGCTGTATTCATAGACCTTATGAATAGAATTTTCCATGAGTTCTTGGATAAGTTTGTGGTTTTTTTCATTGATGATATTTTGGTGTTTTCTAAAAGTAAATAGGAGCATGAAAGTAATTTAAGGATTATTTTTCAAACCTTAAAAGAAAAGAAATTGTATGGAAATTTCAGCAAGTGTGAGTTTTGGTGGTAAAAAATTTCTTTCCTTGGTCACATTATTTCTAAAGATGGAATAACTACTGATCCTGCAAAAAACAAATGTTGCTAAAGAATTTCCAAGACCCACAAATGTAACTGAGATTAATAGTTTTCTTGGTTTTGTAGGCTATTACCAAAGGTTTGTTAAAAAAATTTCACAGTTGTCCACCCCATTGACTAAGCTAATTTGGAAGGGTGTTAAGTTTATCTGGACAAAGGAATGCGATGATTATTTTCAGGAATAGAAAAGAATATTGGTAAATGCTCCAGTATTGTCACTACCTTCTAGGAATGGTGAGTTTGTTATCCACAGAGATGCATCATTTAAAGGACTTGGTTTCTTCCTAATGAAGAATGATCAGGTAATTTCTTATTCTACACGTCAGTTGAAAACTCATGAGATAAATTACCCTACACATGATTTGGAATTAGCTGATGTTGTTTTCGCTTAAAAATTTGGAGGCATCATTTGTATGGTGTAATGTGTGAAATATATATTGATCACAAAAGTTTAAAGTATATATTCACTCAGAAATAATTGAGCATGAGATAGAGGATATGACTAAAATTTATCAAGGATTATGATTATACGATTCACTACAACCTAGAAAAATAATATAAAGTGGATGATGCTTTGAGTCAAAAAAGTAATTTTTCATTGACCATGCTACGTTTGGGATGAGATACTTTGGTTAAGGATTTTTTGAATTTTCGCTTGGAAGTTGTTGGTGCAAGGAATTCTTCTGTTTTGTTTTACGTATCAGTGAAATCTTTTCTATTAGACAGAATTAAGCAAGCACAGAAGTAAGACAGTGAGTTGCAGAAAAAGGTAGAGCTGGTTTAGAAGGGTATGTTACCCAAATTCAACATTGATAATGATTGTTTTTTGAGATTTGGGGAGAGATTGTGTGTTCCTTGTGATTCACAGTTGAAGAGAGAGTTGTTATGTGAAGCTTGTAGTTCTCCATTTTCAGTTCATCCAAGCAGTACTAAGATGTATATGGATCTTCGTGAGTATTACTTGTGGGTTGGAATGAAAAGAGATATTGATTATTTTACAGTGAAGTGTTTGACTTGTCAACAGGTTAAAGTAGAGTGGTAGTTACCAAAAGGGATGCTTTGGCCTTCACCAATGCTAGAGTGTAAATAGAAGAATATATCTATGGACTTCATTGTGGGATTGCCGAAGACACCTTGGGGTAATAATGCAATCTGGGTTATTGTTGATCACTTGACAAAATATGCTCATTTCCTTGCTATACGAGATTCTTTTTCCCTAGATCAACTTTCTCGACTGTCTTTTAAAGAGATATTCAGGTTATACAGAGTTACCCTCTCTATTGTATCTGATTGTGATCCCAGGGTCACTTCTAACTTTTGGAAAGGCCTTCAGAAGTCATTGGGTACTGAATTAAATTTTAGTACAACTTTTCATTCTCAATTAGATGGGCAGTCAGAATGATAAATTCAGACTTTGGAGGATATTCTATGTGCTTGTTCGATGGATTATCAGGGAACTTGGGACCAACATCTATCATTGGTTGAGTTTTTTTATAACAACAGTTTTCATTCTAGTATATAGATGGAACCATTTGAGGCATTAAATGGGAAGCAGTGTCGAACTCCAACTTTTTGGGATGAAGTTAGGTGAAAGGAAGCTTATGGGACTAGAATTGGTAGAATAGATGGCATAAAAAGTTCAGTTGATAAAGAGACACATGAGAACAGCTCAGAGCAGGTAGAAAATTTATGCGGACAACAGGAGGAAGGATATCTTTTTTGAGGTAGGTGATCATGTCTTCCTCAATGTTTCTCCATAGAAAAGTGTCATGCGATTTGGTAAGAAACAAAAGCTGAGTCGAAGGTTCATTAGACCATATGAAATTCTGGAGAGAGTAGGATCAGTTTCATACCGATTAGATTTACCTCCGAGTTTATCTCAGGTACATAATGTTTTTCATGTTTCAATGTTAAGGAAGTACATGCCAGATACATGTCATGTTTTGAGTCCAGAGGTATTTCAGCTGTAAGAGAATCTATCTTCTGAGGAACAACCGGTCCAGATTCATGACCATAGGGAGAAAGTATTGCCGAATAATGTGATTCATCAAGTATAGGTTTTCTGAAAAAACAAAATGATTGAAGAGGCAACATGGGAATCTGAAACTGCAATGGGGGATAAATACCCCCACTTATTCGATAAGTAAATAAATTGCGGGGATGCAATTTTCTAAAGGGGGGAAGGATGTAACATCCCAAGTAAGTAAAGAATAATATATTTTCATATCTATGTCTATTTATGATTTATATAGAGTTTTAGAGGCTTAAAATGAAAATATATCCAATCTTAAGTATAGAATACTTTAATATTTTTAAAAGATTATTTTACCGACTTTTGATAGAAACCCATTTTTAAATATAACTTTTGACAATTTTATAAGCTTTATTTTTCAAAATATACTTATTATTTAAAATTAGGGCATTTAAATTTAATTTGGATAAATTTTTGGTATTTTTCTGATAATGATCATTTTTAACGAATAGTGAAAAATACTGTATTTTACTTCAAAACTTATTTTTCATCTAGTTTAATTATATTTTTATATTATATTTTTAATTGGTTTTAAAGTTTAATTAGAATATATTTTTATCATTTAATCCAATTGTGGTCATTAGAATTAATTTCACTTTGAATTTGGATATAAACAAGTGTCAATCATTTGATAGATATTGTATCTTAAAAACATGCTATTTGTTTTCACAACAGGAATTATTTTTAAATTAATTAATACAATTTTTGTGTTTGTTATTGGGTAAAATGGATTCCATATTTGGAATCATCAGGTCCAAATTATGTAATTAAGACTCTTGTTTTTGGAAATTATGAATAGTAACGACAATAATTATCTTTAATTATCATGATTAATTAGTAATCGGGTAGTTAAGGGTAATAAAATAATATCACAGTAATATAAAATAACCCCAACATGTGTCCACATCCAATATTCTGAGTCTTGGACGACCATGGGAATATTTTTACCGAACTTGAGGGCACAGGTAGTCACATGGGTGTAATAGTGACATTTATGACATCATTTTTTAAAAGAAGAGAAATATAACAATGGTTTTTATATCCTAAGTAAAAAAAATTTAATTTTGTTTACACAAATGATATCTTAGACTATAAATATAAATTTTAAAGATAAAAATATTTCCTACATCATGGTATTTGTTTTATAATTTTTAGACATTAAATAAATAAATTTATTTATGACACCATGATGATGCAGTGATTACCTCATTAATGAATGATTTAAGTAAAATGAAAAATAAGGTAAAATATAAGACATAAAGTTGTGTAGAACCCATTGGATGAGAGAATTTAAAACCCTTATCACCTTATACTTGAAATATATCATTTTGGTACCTTTAAAATCTAAAAATCATTTTACAACAAAGTAACATTTCAAGACATTCCAAAAGTGACCCTCCTTCCTCTTATAAAAGGCCCCCACCTCTACCCCCTTACCCACACCTATCAAGCCCTTGGATCCTCCAAAATATTCTCATATTATCTCTCCTCACACCTCTATTACTCCTAGAAGCCTCACATTGGGCAGAAGTCTTTCCAATGAAGCCTTTGGCTCAAATCAAAAAGAGTTACCCGATTTAGAGGTAATGTATTTTATCGAATTTCTTCCTTTTATTTTCCTTCTTCACTCACCAATACCTCCTTATTATTTTATCCAATAATAACAACAGTATCCTAAATATACTAGGATTTTGTTATGAAATTTATTATACCTACACTTACACACACCTCTGTCTAATGGTTAAAGAACATACTGTTTCTGTGGGTGGCGAATTACTGCCTCACGAAACGATGATTCTTCAATCTTCTTTTAACACCTTTCATGGTTTCCATTATGATGTCACTGTATTTATATATGATATATATTATATTTATTTCCTCTCTATGCTTCTGTATTTTATATTTAAAACATACCTTTATTCTTTGCTTATTGTGCAAATGTGGAAATTTCATCTGAGGAAGTGTGGACTACCACCACCTCTTGTGATGTGACTCATTCATGCCAAACATAGAATTTATAAATAATGTAATTAATTAACTTATGTTACATATATAACATATATATTATACTTGAATTATAATATATATATGTCTCATTTAGTTTTAAAGTCCATTAATATGATAAAAAATGAAAGTAGCGTTCATGCGTACGTACGGCCTACCGTCTCCATGAACGGTGCACTTCATTTTTTTATCTCAAAATTTTATGTAATAGTATAAAATAAATATATAATGGATATATATGATATTTAAATCATTAATACCATTCTGGAGATGATGTAATTATAACTACATTAGTAATTCTTTTCAAACAAGTTCATTTCTGACTCATGTACCGAACATCGAAATAACTTACGATATGAACTCACATAATTAACTAATTATTATAACATGATAATATGTGATATGAATTAAATAATAAACTTTAATGTATGTCCTTAATCAATTATAAATTGACCAAAGTTTATTATTCAGGAATATAAAGAAACGAACAAGACAAGTTGGACTTGAGGTAAGGGACTTCGCCTCAATATCCTTTTGTTGAGGCATACATCAATTTTATATATGAACTTCATTTATTAGTTGTATAATAAACCCTTTTGAATATTAATTTAATTCAAAAGGAATATGTTTACATGAAGCGTTTTACTAAATGAAAAAAGGGAATGTTGTTGTCTTACATATGCGGCGACAACGACTTCTCCACCACTGTGACCATTATTTGAGTTTCAGCTTGCTCTACAAGACATAAATTTTTTTAAAATGAAAAATAAATACCATGTTTTACTATTTTGGTATTGAAAATGGTTTTTATAATGTTTTTATTATATCAATGTGTTGTATTGCTATCTTGTGATTGAAATGTAGAAATGTTATGTTTTCTTTATGCATGTTTTATGTGATACGATTATGTTATAGTTCTTGGGCACTGTTTATGAATACAGTATGTTCCATGATAAACTAAGGGAGGGTGATGCCGAGATAGATCTCCAATTCAATGGGTAATTCAAATGAGTTAAATGCTAAGGTTTCTCTGAAGAGCTTTAGGGAATATACTATGATGGGTATTCTGAACGTAACCATGAGGGTTACTCCATACATATGAATGTTATAAATGCCTCAAGTTACCTTTATGTCTTATGATTTCTACGAGTTATTCATAAATCTTATGATTTCATGAGGTATGTTAAAGTGCTTATGTTTTATGAGTAAAGTATGATTTCATTGATTCTTATGTATACATGGAGTAATGTTTTCTTTCCATTTTTTATATCCCTTACTGAGCTTTTTATTCTCATCCCATGTTTTGAAATGTTTTTCACAGGTCAAGGGAAAATTACATGATGTGATGATAGTGTCGAGGAAGTTTTAAGAAAGAAACCATGTTTTATATTAAATATGTCACCTTTGGTGGAAAAAAATAATACTATCTTTTATGTAACCACCTTGTTTAAATGTTGAATGTAATGCATGATTTATGATCTAATTCTCTAAAAATATAAACCTGAAAAGATCCTCAATGTTTATTATTGAAATAACTCAGGATTAAGTAATGTTTAAGGATGTGTCCTTATATTGATCATTCATATGATAATAAATGAGAAATAAACATATGAAAACCAAAAATAACTAAGGAGAAGGGACGACTAGATATGAAAGACATTTCATTATTGGTGATGTACCATACAGACCACTAGATATGTATACAATCATGGACTATAAAAGTCCCTCTAGTGTGTGTATTCATCATAGTATTCCAGTGCCTCAATTAATAGGACAAACAATTCAAAATTAAGTCAACTATTATTTATATTATCTCAAATTTGATATAGTTTTACGAGTTACCATACAAGGATTTTAATGCTCACATTGGGAGTTTCCTTGACTATGTGGCAATTTATAATTCTAAAATTTCTCAAATAATGTGGTGAGAATATAATTATTTGGTTTTTTAATACATAATTAAAGAAACTGGATTTAAATACTACCATGTCACTCCATCACTATATGGGATATGTTATTGGAAAACATCTTGAAACCATTAATTCCCCCTTCAAAATCCATGAACATCAGAGATGATATTTTATTCTTTAACCATTTTTATTATGAATCTATATAAAAATTATGTGAATTATTTTAAGATTTAAATTAGAAAATTCCATAATCATGGTAAATAAATATGGCTATTAAAAAAAATTATAAAGGTTTATCATAGGAAAATGGGTACATCATTGATATTGTATTAGGTGGGTCATTGATTAGGAAATCACTTGAGGATATCCATATCCTTTTTGGTGAGATGTAAAAATTAATTTTTAGTGGGGAATAGAAGGTACACAATGGGGAGGGGTGAATATAGTTTACAAACATATAGAGATGTTTTATTATATAGAATCCGTGATAAAAAACATGGATGCAATAACAGATTATCCCACCACCCAAGTCATGTATTCTTAAGATGTAAACTATTTTTATTATAATATCTAAAATCATATATAGGGGTAGAGGCCATAACAACAACATTATGAAGGATTACCACCAAGGAAACATGGGTAAGTCCCATAAGCACATCAAGGTCCCAAAATCACACACCATACTCACTCCTTAGATGAGACGTTGGCCAAATTCATGACCACCACTAGAGAGTCTATAAAATAAATTAAAGAGGATTAAAACACTGAAAAATTTTCCCTATAAAATCTATAGTTACATGTGTGTAATATTGATGAAAAACTCTAATAAATTCGGAAGGGGAGTTCTACTGGGAATCCAAAAAAACTACCCATATAGAGAATTTAAGGCAGTATTTTTAATAATTGGTAAAATCACCCATGAGAATCCCAAATCAATAAAGAAACAAAAATAAAAATAAGATAAAATTGTGAAATAACATCTAGTACGATTGAGTGAACTAGAATATGAAAAACCACCATAACTAATCAATCAAACCCTACCATTTCCTAAGAGATTGAAATAAAGAAATTGTGATTCGAAGTGAAGAAATTTCATTGTAAAATTAAGAAAGTTATAAATTAGTATTCCTTTTTCAGAAGACTTTTCCAACATCCTGATGTACACAAAGTTCATGAAAGAACTAAGGAGGAAAAAAATTGATCTTGAAGAGATTGGAATGATACTAATCATGACCGAGTTTTCTTCTATAGTATCAAAGTATCTACCCAAAATGAAATAATACCTAAGTAGTTTCTCAATACATATTTATATTGGGTCTCATAAATTTTGAAAATATTTATGTGGATTAGGTTTAGGTGCCAACATCATTTACTACACCACCATTAAGAGCATGGGATTGAGGACCCTAGGATTACAATAATTTCATGTCAATTAGATAATTTAATAGTGAAGTACAGATGATAATTGATTGAATAAATTATGATTAAAGTGGAAAAATTTATCTTCTCCGTAGACTTTTTGATGCTACGTACGGATGAGGAGTAGAGACCTATCATTATGGAGAGAATATTTTTAGTGAAAAAAATATTGTTGATAGATGTAATTTTTTTGTTTCAATGACTGGGTTTTGTACAAGTCAATTTCAACATACAACGATCAATGAAGAACTATGACATGAAGTAGGATGACTTTCATGAAAACGAAATATTTGAAGTTGAAGAGTTTTCCATCCTAGAAGAATATAAAGAGATTCATTTTATATAGTATAATTAAGAAGGATAAAATATTATAAAAATAATGGAAATTAAAGTGATAAAATATCCAATGGTGGTTCCATATTTGAAACGTAAAACATTGAAGAAGGTTTGTAGGTTAGGAAAATTCATGACAAGGAAATTGGAATTTCTAGTCAGAAAAACATTGGTGGATAGTCCAGATGGATATAGAGATGGTTCTACCCCAAGGAAAAATAATGTTTTTTACAATATGTAAGGATGCATATATATATATTTATGGATAGGTAACATTTGAGGCCATTTGTGGATCCCGACTAGGTAAGAACCTTCAAATCCTTTATTACCGAAGTAGAAGATTTTTGATTGAGCCAAAAACATTAAAAAATTTCTTCGAAGAGGAATCTTGTGCGTCCTTATGAATATTAATTTTTAATTTGATTTTTAGGAACTTTATAATCCCTAGAGTTTTTATAAATTATTATTATTATTTAAATAAATTAAATCTCATTGATAGCTTGTGTTGCACGAAACACCAAGTTTTAACAAACCCTAATATATTATTAATGTTATTATTTAAAAGTAATCACTATAAATAGGATGTAAAACATATTAACATGAATATTAATAAATTATTTTAATATATTAATTATAATTTTTTATTTAAATAAATAATATTTAGAAAATTACTTAATTTCTAGGAATTCGTTCTATGTTTCCGAAAAAAAAAAGTTTCTAAAAAACATATTTATTTTCGTAAATTGTAGTAATATTAATTTTTGATAGTTTTAGAAAATGAATTTGATAAAATAAACTTAATTGTTTTAATAATCATTTCTAAATTATCATAGGTTGATTTTTTTATTTATTTTGAAATGATTAGTTCTTTACTGATTAAGGAAAGATACTTGTTTTTATTGAAAAATGCGCTTTCGTTTAATGAATTTATTAGGATAATTTTTGATTTAGAATGGGATAAGAAGTAAAATTAGTTCAATTATATATCAATTAACCCAATTTCTTTCTTTTTAATTACTTTCAAATTGAATTGTTATATAAAAAGAATTTAAAATTATAAACAATTTTTTGGGTAACCGCTTTCTCGTTTCATCTACGGGTATAATTTTAAATTAAAATTTCAAATTATATCAATTTAATTTTTAAAAATTATTTCTATATTTTAATATATAATAATTTATATAATATATTATTTTGAAGTTAATTTTTTTCCACAATCAATAGTAAACATAGTAAAAATTAATTACCAGAGTTATGGTAAAAAATGGTTTATCAGGGTTCAAACATAAAAGATAACCGTTAAAAATGACCAAAATATTTTTTAATTAATATTTTATAGAAACATATTTACATTATATATTATAGGCCCTATATTTTTCCATTATGTATCGTTTATTAATGAGAAATTGTGTGTAAAAATTTTTATTTTAAAAAATTACAAGTGTACTACTCACCTCACATATAAAATTCCATCTATTATCCCCTCCAATTCACACTGCAAAAACCATTCTGTTAAGAAAATATCTACTAAAATAACTTCAATAATTCGATAATATCATCCTCTATTCCATAGTTTTTTTATAAATCAAATCTATGATTTTTTTGGGGGAAACCAAAAGAAGTTTTCTGAAGAAGAGTCAACACCCCTAACTGAGTGTTTTACATAATTTCTTCGTCAACCCCCTTACATTATTATTATAACATGACTATATAACAACATAATTTTCCCACATATACATAGAAATTATTATTTTAAGCTAATTACCTACAAAAATCTCCTCTACCATCAAATGGGATATGAAACCATCACTCATTTGTACAATAGACAATAGCCTTGCGAACCGATGTTATTCGTTTTCAATCACCACCTCTCATGAATATATATAACAATAGATTAAATATTTATATATGATATTTATGATGTTATTAATTTTTTTTAATTATTATATCACATATACCTTCATACTTTATATTCATTTAGAATACCATAACGTTGCTCATGTGTATTACAGACTACCACCTCACGAAGTGATGTGATTCATTCATGTTTTACATAAGTGGTAATAAGGATTGGTTTGATGGAAATATTTAATATATATGATACAAAAATAATTATTTAATATTAATATATTAATTACATTTCTTTATTTTAAACTTTTGAGAAAAGACAAACAATGTTCATGAATATGTATGACATACCGTCTCCCTAAATGAAGTATTTTATTTTCTATCTATAACTCTTATGGATTAATATAAAAAACATATATAATGAATATATATTATATTTAAATAATTTTTTAAATAATTTTTATTATTTAATAATGATCAAGGTGATAGGTTCAAAAACTAAAAATCAAAATACACATGAAGAACACAACAATTATTTCTTAAAACATGACTTTAACATGTAATCATTAAAAAATAGGTAATGAAAGGTTAAAAGAAAATCATATATGGTATTATAAAAATTATTATAATTATTTAATAGTTGTATAATAAATGTATATTTATTATATAGGAGTCTTGAATTTTTTTATTGAAAGTTGAAACTTAATGTAAGGTATTTCTGCCTGCATGTTTTCTTCTGTGAGACGCATGACATATTCACCACCTATTTATTTTATGGGGTGTATATACTTACCATTAATTTATTTTATGAATAATATATTTAAAATTATCGGTATTTACATATACATTATAGGATCTCTATTTTATGGGGTTTATGTTTCGAATGCTATCAAAGGGGTAATGGATCTTTGTCTTAAATTGCATTCTTAGGGAACTATGTTATGTTATGAACCTATATTCTTATATAAGGTGTATATACTACCCCATTGACATGATAAATCATGATTATAATTATTTAAATGATATCAATGTTTTGTTAAATTTTATTCTTTCAAGGGTACTATGATTCAAAGTTACCTAAGTCGTAAGATTTTTGTTTTATAATATCATTGTTTCTTTGGAATGATTTGGATTATGATTCCAATGATGAAATATTATGAAATATATCTCAAGAAACTCTTAAATTTTATTCTACTCAAGTTATGTAACTTCAATACATGTTTTACCATCATTTTACTCTATATATGATCCTAGAAGTTCAAAATAATGTTTTTAAGAAAACCCGTCTTTATTTCTCTCTTCCGTCGAAAACCGGCGTTTTCTCCCAAAACCATGTTTCCTAAATAATTTTTTATTTTTTAAAAAATATCCGAAAGAATTATTAAATGAAATTTTACCCCTTTTTAACTTTTTTATTTTTTTGTATATAATCTTCATGTTAGTTTCTAAAAAATGCTCATTATGACATTATAAAAAATGTTATTGGAATCTCTGTTTTAATGTGTACAACATGAAACGAATTCTTAACCATGATGAAAAATATATAATTTGAAGATTTAATGAAAATAAACTAATTTAATTTTCAAACAAAATAATTTTGAAAATTATTTATTTTTCAAAAATACTTTTTCTAATGTGGAAAGGATATTTTCCAGGAATAATTTTTTAAATGACAATTCAAAATAATTTTCCATCTAAGGTAACATCTATTGAAGTTACCTATTCCATATAGAGGATATGGTCCCTGAACACTATTTTAATTAACTCTATGAATAATTAATATTAATTTTTAATGTAAAACCTGTTTCACTTCCACTTGTTAAATGGTTAAAAAATTCTTATGAACCCTGATTCTTTTCACAAGGTATACTCTGATGAAACAAAGAAATGATTATGAGAGATGTCGGTTTTCCATAGGTGATGTAATGATACAATCTATAATAATCCCATTTTATTTCATGGGTTATTATATGATTAATTTCCTATGATCTTGAGTAATAAATATGTTTGATTTTAATTATGTTATGAGTGGGTCCAATATTTCTCCCCAATGCATTGGGTAGAACTTTCTTTCTTATGAGATATACAGGACTACAATGGGGAGTAATCCATGTTTAGAAAGATATGTTTTCCTCTATGATGGTCTTGGGTGTAAACCTTGACTACAATGATGGTTTTAATAGCGAACCAATTCCATTATTATAGACTTGGAAGTGAGTATTGACTACTATAGAAATTATTTTAGATTCTTATATGTATGCCACAATTTTATGTCTTTTTCCGTTGTTATGCTCTCATGGCCCGTTGATTTAATTATGATTCATGTATTATGAACAAACAATATTTATTCCATGTCTCATGATTATGATATTTTATATTAATTATCTGGTTTTAAAATTTTATGATCATAATCTCATACCCTTATGTTCATGTTATGCTTACGTATCTCCCTTTTTTACCCATGTTCATCATCTAAGCTAACCCATTATTTTTTTTTCTTTCCCCAATTTATGAATAAAAGTATTATGTATTATTTTTAAAATAATGGTGATAGAGATAGAGAACCTATTTGTATATTATTTAGTTCACCTATGAATTGGTTGTTTATGTTTCAAATTTTCCAATGGCAATATACCTTTACGATATTCAAGTGTTTGTTTGTGTAATGTAATGAATATTTATCAAAAAATTATGTATTGTCTATGTATGAAAAACTTGGGTATCTATATTTGGTATCATATGGTAGGTTTATTAAACCTTTTGAAACTAGGATGAGAAAAATTTAGTTATATCCCTTAGGATATTTTTAAGGATAATTCAAAGGAAGAGTCAAAGTATAATAAAATTCATTGGAATTTTTGTAAAGGATAGAGCGAGTGTCTTCCAAAAAATTACATCCAAATCTAGATACTATAAGTGAATATTTATTTGTATTATTGTTACCTATGGGTAATAACTCTAAAAAGGTGCATTGAGATGGACTCGATCATCACCTAGTGCCTGAAAATTGGCCTTATTGTTCACCTTGTTTGACACTCCTGGGGGATATTCTTTAGAAAATCTCAAACTCTTTATAAATCATCATAAAAGATTTAAATAGATGTTTTTTTATAAATGAACTAGTATATACCTATGATGTTAGATATTAAATATAAGGTGGAATGATTTATACATCTTATATGTTGTTTTTCCTAATAATGTCTTTCTCGAGTTTGATTATTGTTTCTTACACTATATATTTAGGTTTTTGTTAAGGGTTAGAACCTAAATAATTTTTTTAATGTTAAGTGTGGCAGCAAATTAAATGATTGTCCTAATTAGTAGGAAAATGTTATGGGATATGGAATAAAAAATATCATTTGTACAGTCACACAACTTTCTCAATACATGAATCTTGATGAACTTCTAAATGAGAAAATGAGGGAATAAAGTTTTGTAAAGTCCTCCATGAGGTAATGTACACCATTTGTTTGTGGCTCTACTGATCAAAATGTTTCTATTTAAGGAATCAGTACCAAAAAACATATATTTTCCATTCCATAGTGTTCGAAAAATGATAAAATAATTTTTTTTGACTATCATTTGGAAGGTGAAGCAGATCAATGGCTGGCTCTCATAAAAAATACAAGGTAATATGATGAAGTTGAATCCAAGGATGAAAATGAGTTCAAGAACATACTTTTAAATAATTAAATTCATCATAATCTTTATATAAAAATAGATATTGATTTACTATAGGTAAATCAAAAGGATGATGAGTCTATTGGTACTTATGTGGTAAAATTTAAAACACTTGTGAGATATACATCTAGTATTATCATCCAACCAAAAGTTACGGTTGATCAATTCTTTAGTGGCTTAAAAGAAAGTATTCAAAAGTTATTATCCATAAGAGACTTAATTATCTATTAATATATTGTACTATGTTCTATCATGGTTGAACTATAGGTTGGATTTACATATCAAACTCATGGTTTTTATGAGAATAAAAAATGGAATTCAAAAATATATATAAAAACCATGGAGAGAAGAAAATGAGCCTTCCTTATGCTCAAACTCTGGGAATAAACATTGAGAAAAAGTTCATAAGGGTACTATTAAATTTTTTATGTGTTAAAGGGATGTTCATCAAAAAATTGGATTTCAATGTGATGGGAAGAAGTTAGATAATGATTTCAATAGGGATACATCACCAAATAATGAAACATCGACAATCCATTGTTTCAATTTAAAGGATTATGGGAATTATTATAAATAGTTCACAAATATGAAAATTAATTATGGTTGTGGGCATTATAATCGTATTAATTTTATAAAAAAATATAAATCTCATTTGATCACTATTTTTGATGAGGTGTGTGATAACGACATGGTGAAAGGTACATAAACCATCCACTACAGAGCAACTAATATCTTATTCAATATTGGATCTAATCATTATTTCATATCTGAATAATTTAATATTGATATAACTATTCCAACATAATGATAATATGTATAATTAGTAGTTAAAACCTTAATTGTGATACTATGAAAAACTTAAGTAAGAACCTTGTATTCGATATCGTGTATGACACACGATAACAAGCACATAAGTTAATATAATACACGAGTACTTTATAATATATATACTATTTAAAATAGATTATATGTATTTCAATTCATGAATAATAAATTTTTCCTACATTACACATAATAGATACCTTCCTTTATAGATTGTGTTACATGCAAAAGTGACCATCTTCGATGTCTTTCTCTACACGCAATACCGAGTCTTACCAAGAAACAATCTATAAATAAAACATTATAATATAATATAATAAGATATAAACTATCTGTTATGAATTTTATTAACCAATTAATGAAAATATATTGTTTATAATAATATATGATTAATTAATAAGTTAAAAAATAATTATAAGTGAATATAAGAACCAATTGAACATTAAATGGATATTATTAAGGAAAACTATTTTTCTACCCACAAAGATGTTTTACCCAAATAGATTACATTAATTACAATTATAGTGTGATATTATTATAATAACATATTCAATGAATAATTTTTTATATTCATCCACTAGATTTGGTAAGTATAAGATAAGTGAAAACCAAATATTTCACATAAAAACCAATATTTTTATTAAGGAATTTTTACAATCTTTTAATGGAGACCATATTGTAAATATTAATATTAACACATTTATGAACTTAATTTGATAAAATAACCTTTATTTTTTAATTTATAATGTAAAATTTATTTTATAGTGATTTGTTTGGATTTTTCCGAGAAACATCGTTTTTATTGAATAGTGAAAATACTGCGTTTTAGTTAAAAACTGCCTTTTCGTTTAAATAACTATTAATTATTAATTATATTATAAATTTGTTTTAAAGTCACATTGGATAAATTATAAATATATTAACAAAATTTAGTTCATTATAATATATTTACCTTTTTAATTTGAAAATAATAAAAATAAAAATCATTAAACATTTTTCAACCAAAACTAGTTAATCTGTCTCTCTGCAAGATTAACAGTAATCATAATTTTTCTAATTATATGATTTTAATTTTTAAAATAGAAATTAAAAAAATTTAATGAATATATTTTTTTGGTCTAATAATTTAGAATTATTTTTTGACAAAAATGATTACTGAAAGTGATTAAGATTAATTATAGAATTTAAGGTGTAATTAGGCATAAAAATGGACTAAACCCTTAATTTTAAGGGCCCAAATGACCTAGAAACTTGATAAACACTCATTTTTGTGAAATAGTTTTGAAATTAACCTGAAATTAATGAGTTTGGGTGGTTTTTTATGACTTTTATTAGGTAATAACATGTGCACACCTAACTTGTTTTCAAGAATAAAAAGTAAGTCCTTTTCCTTCCCAATAAAAGGCCACCACCTCTACCCATTCATCACACCTCTCCTAACTCTTATGTTTGGAAAATATCTACTCATATGGCCTCCTAAAATCCCTCCCATAAATATATAATCCTCTTATTAGTCATAATATCTTCCATGGATGCCTTTTGGTTTAAACTAAAAGAAGATACCCGATTAAAAGGTAATGTCTTTTCTCAATATCTCTAGTTTCATTTCTAATTTCCACCACCCAAAATAAACATATTTTTTTATTGTGTAACAACATTATACTAATTATACCATGATTTTTTATACTGAGAGTTAAACCTACTCTTACACACACAACCATCTAATGGGTAACTAATATTATGTTTCTGTGGATGACAAACTAGTACCTCGCGAAATGATGATTGTTCATTCTTCCATTTATGCCTCTCATGGTGGCCATTAAGACATAAAATATGTTTATATATGTTATATATGATATTTATTTGGTTTTTATACATATTTAATACTTTTATTACACCCCCATTAAAACTTTTCATTTTACGTTAATACGATAATATCGTTTGAGGAAGTGTACTACCCCAAAAAGCGTTGTGATTCATTCACACTAAACATGGAATGTATAAATTATGGTTTTAATTAAAAATAAATAACATATAAAAGATAAAAATTTTATTCCTCACATAATTAAATTTTTGGATATATATATATCATTTTCATTATTACCTCTTCACACACTTTAAAAGAGATAACATTGTTCATGCACGTCTGGACTACCAGCTCCTCAACATGATGTGGTTACTTTTAAACCACATAATTATATATATAAGTATATATTATTAAATAATATAATATTTATGATACAATTATCATTCTAGAAATTTTGGAGTTACTTACCTTCCTTAGACAATGATCATTTGAAAATTGGAATGTTACTCATGCGTATGTATGACCTAACATCTCCATGATTATAACATATTCTCATTTCATAACCATATTTAATGATTGATTTTAAAACTATAAAATATATAAATAATATGATAATTATTTAATTTTAATTATTCTGGATATTTTATATAATGAACCCTACGACCATAGTTAACCAACAATAGTTGTTTTGACACATAAACCGAATTTGGTAAATAAACACCCAATGTAAGATTAATTGTTTGTGTACTTGTAAAAAATTTGGTAATAAGTGAAATAAAAGTAATAATAAACATGAATTTTTTTTAAGAATGTATAAAGTTAACATGAGTTTATTAAACATGAATCTAAAGGATATTCACCAGAAAGGAAACCCAAGGTAAGGGATTCCTTTCTCATTTTCATTACATGAGGCATACTTAATTGTTGTATACATAATTTCTTATATATGGTGTACTTACTTCCTTGTTGACATAAAATATCATGAACCATTTTATCTTCATGTTATTTAAAATTTTCATTTATTGATTAATACCTTTGCGTTTTCCAATTCATTTGATACCACATTGGTATGGGACTTCCATCTCACTTTTTAAATTCATGATATAAATGTTATGTTCACCACATACATATTTTGTGTGGTGTATCTGCTGCCCATTTTTATATATTATATCATTAATTATTTTTCATTTATAGTATTTAATACTTTAATTAAATATTATTACTTCTTTAGTTTTATGATTTAAATATTTTTCAAAGTGGTATGAGACACTTTGGAATGTTTAAAGATTATTTTCCTCAAGACTAATCCTAATGATATTTCAATGGAATTTCCATTTGAGGAAATTATATAACAATAGTTAAATAATACATTTAATTATTCTCTAGTTAGTCTTTACCATTTTCATGTTTTATTATAATTTTCCCACTCTTTGTTAGTCAAGTGTTTTATAAAATGTTTTAATAAAAACCCGACTGTATTTCTGTAACGCCCTAACCCCAGGTACCCAGAGTCGGTGCATTATTGTGTAACATTGGCATGATCACAAAAGATCAAGTCTCGAAAGACTGATTAGTTTATTAGCCTTTGAAACACTAGATACATTAAAAAATGTTACATTACAACATAATGTGAAAAACTACAATAACATAGTCTCCATTTTCCACACTCATATCCCTTTCAGACTATCCCTGCAGGTCATTCCTAAAATACTTCTTCACATCCTGGAAAAATTAAAACATTGAAAGGGGTGATCTCAGATTCTCATTAAGGATAACAATATACTGGAAGCTTTCATAAATAAACATAAACATTTAAGGAAATGTATAACTAAACAAAATCCATTTAAACATGAACTTCAACATAATATGGAAAAAGTAAAATGAAATAATCCCATTTACTTATGCACATGGATATTCTACTGGTCGAATAATCAAATGCAATATCAATATCCACTTTCATAATGATGGAATGCATAATGCCAGACTATCATAACCACGTAGCCAAGGCCTCGTGCCAAGAATACAAATAATATTTTGTCAAGGCCTCATGCCAAGACACTAGATTTTCTCATGAGACCTGTCGATGCATCGAGGAGTTATATCGGGCTCCACCCGTCACTTATTAAGTCCAATGCATTCTTCGTATGAACAGGTTTAAACAAATTATAAACCATAACATAATCATTTCACATAAAACATGCATAAAGGAAACATAACATTTCCACATTTCAATAACAAGATATCAATACAACACATTGATATAATAAAACATTATCAAAACCATTTTCAATACCAAAAATAAAAGAAAATTGAAACTTGGTATTTAATTTTCATCTTAAAAAAAGTTATGGCTTGTAGAGGAAGTCGAAACTCAAATAATGGTCACGGAGGTGGAGAATTAGTTGTCGCCACATACGTAAGAAAAAACATTCCTTTTGTAGTTTAGTAAAAACGCTTCCTATAAAAATATTCCTTTTGAATAAAAGTAAAAGTCAAATGGGTTTATACACTGTATTAAAGAATTTTGTGTATAAAATAAAATATGCCTCAATGAAAGGAGATTGAGACGGATTCCCTTAAAAAGATCATTTTTTTAAATAAAATAGATCTATTTTGTGTATTCACTATGAGAACACATAAATAAAGTATAAATACAAGATAGGACATAATAATATCATAACATAATTTGAAAGTAGGAGATTAACCCAAAGAACGGAAATTGGGTTAAGAAGTCCCCTTACCTCGTCTCCGACATGACTCGATCGTTCTTTAATATCCATAATAATAAACTAGAGTTAATTTATATTTTCTTAAGAACCTTTTTCATGTTCATTATTCCTTTTATATCACTTATTACCATGTTATGAACATTATGTAATTATTTAAGTTAATAACGGTCATTTTGTCGATCTTTGGTACTTGAGTCAAAAATAAAATTCTTATAATTACATGTTGTTCATGTGGTGAAATATCCATTATATCCAGAATTATATTCATGATGTAGATATCATATATATCATATATATCTAGTATATACATGCATTTATAATATTACATAACATTTATAGGTAAGAAATGAAATGCACCGTTCATGGAGACGGTAAGCCATACGTACGCATGAACGCTACTTTCATTTCTATTTCATATTTAATGGAATGAAATTATATAAAGGTATAATATAATTCCAGTATAATATAATGTATAATACCATTTACTCCATCCTTTATACATCCCACATATGGCATTAATGATTCAAATCACTTTGAGGGGGTGGTAGTCCGCACTTCCTAAAATGAAATTATCGCGTTTACCCATAATGGAAATCATAAAGGTATGCCATAAATAAAAAATACAAAATCATAAGGAAAACAAAAAAATAATTTATATAATATATAAAAATAGTGTCATCATAATGTCCACCATGAGAGGTGTTAAAAGAAGATTGAACAATCATCATTTCGTGAGGCAGAAATTTCCCAGCCACAGAAATAGTATGTTCTTTAACCATTAGACGAAGGTGTGTGTAAGTGTAAATCAAATACTTCTCATAAAAAAATCCATGTATAATGAAGATACTTTTTTTTTGTTACAAAATAAGGTATTAAAAATATTTTAGGGGGTTGGAGAAGCAAAATAAAACAAAAGAACACAAGAGAAGACATTACCTTAAAATTGGGTAACTCTTTTTGATTTGAGCCAAAGGTTTCCTTGGGAAGACTTCTGCCCAAAGTGAGTCTTCTAGGACTAAGAGAGGTAAGTTTAGAGAGTATTTGGGCAGAGGTTGGCCGAGCCAAAAGGCTTTGAAGGTGTGAGTAAGGTGGTTGTGGTGGGGGCCTTTTATAAGAGGAGAGGAGGGACACTCTTGGAAAGTCATGAAATGTTAGTTTATTATATAATGAATATCAGATTTTAAAGGTACCACCCTTATATATTTCTAGGATAAGGTGATAAGGGTTCAAAATATACTCATCCAATAGGTTTTTTACAAGTTTAAGTCTTAGATTTTACATTATCTTTTTATTTTATTTAAATCGTTAATTAATGAGGTAATCGCTGCATCATCATGGTGTCATAAATAATTTAATTTATTTAATGTCTAAAAATTATAAAAAAATTATCATTATGTAGGAAAGTTTTTTAGTTTTATAATGAATATTTATAGTCAAAAATATTACTTGAATAATCCCATTTAAAAATTGATTTAGTAAAACAACTAATGTTTGTGACATTTTTATTTTAACATTAAATAAAAAGTTTTTAATGTCATTTTCCTACCAAAGTGGCTCCATGGGGTCCCCAAGTTGACCCATGGATTTTATTGGTCGGACATGACTCATAAAATAGGGTTAGGACAAGTGTAAAGGTTTTTTCATATTTTTATAATATCATTTTTACCTTAAATTTCACTAATTACCTTTAATCGTGATTAATTAATCTTAATAGTTACTATTCACCAATAAATTATTTTAATCCCATTGAACCACATTGTACTTCCTAATGACAACCATGTATGTCGGATTTTTGAAACAAATCACAGAAGTGGTAATGTTTCATTTAAATGAAAAATCAGTATTTTAACTACCACTTAGTTGTTTCACTATTCATAAAAAATTGAAGTTTTTCAGAACAATGCCAAAATTTCACCCTAAGCTATAATTGATATTCCGAATTCAAAAATGATGTCTATTTTCAAAAATTCCAAACATATAAGTTTAATTAATTAATTTTATAATTAATTCCTACTGTCACAACAAATAGTGTGTTTTTAAGAAACACTATATATCAAAAGATTGATAATTGTTTATGTCCAATTTCAAACTGAAATTAATTCTAATGACCAACATTGGATAAAATAGTAAAAATATATTATAATTATACTTTAAAACCACCCAATAGTATAATTTATCACTATAAATTATTTTGATTAAAAAATTTGTTTTTAAGTATTTTCTCTATTCATAGAAAATTGGAAGTTCTCAAAAAATTACAAAAAATTCAACTTAGGATAATTTCGATATTCTGAATATGAAAACAAAGTCCATTTGGAAAGATAATATTTATAAAATTTCAAAAATTTGGTATTACTATTCAAAATGGCTACTTTGATTGGTTTTGGTGCGTTAGAATCTCGAACTTGCGTACAATGCAAGATATTTCATTTTTGAAAGAGAAGCGTATCATGGAAGCTTGGGGTGTTACATTCTCCCCTCCTTCAATAAATTGCGTCCTCACAATTTGACATTTTTATTTGAAAATAAATGGTTGAAAATAGAAAATACCTTTGTGGAAAACCCACATCGAAAATAAGGTTAATAAAAAATATAACTTTAAAAGAAAGAAAGATAAGTACAAAGGTCACCTGAGATAGCCCATACTAGGATTCTATGAAAATATGTATGTGGAAGAAAAAAACCATCAAGGTCTGATGGAGAGTTGTAGAAAACAGGATTAGGAGAAAGTTAACCACAAGAAAATCACAAACTTGTGATTGGTTAAACGTTCATTGAATCCCTAGCTGGAAACGTTAACCGACAACATTTTTGTTTTAAGTTACCTTTCACAAAATTAAGGAATTTATTTAAGAGATTTACTAAGAACGTAAGGAAATATACTTACATGTCATGTAGACTTTCATTCTTTAATAAATTTTCACCACAAACCCATCATTCACTCCAAAAGGTAATAGAACTCAAAAATATTCTATTTATCCTAATTTTATAAGGTTCCAAATATTAACACATACCATTTAGATTAGGAAATTTTTTTTGTAATAACCAGGGACTTCTTTTAGGCTACTGGTAGGTAATAAAGGCTTGTCACACTATGGATGTGGGTTCGATTCCTACAGCTTTGTCCGACACGACGGGTTATCCCAAACCTGCAGGTTGTCCTTTTCCTAAAACTATAATATTATAATATTCCAAAAATAATCTTCATAAATGTTTTAACCTAAAACAATACTATCCAATGTTCAACTTAATCCATTCCAGCCTTTATAGTTATCCAAAATACCTTTGTCTAGACTTTCTCTAAAATGTCTCTAAATTCCAAAATCAATTGTAACATCAGATTCCAAAGTAAAGTTTCTCTTATTGTCACATACTAAAAATATGATTACCTTCATCATATTAAAACCTTAATGAAAAAAACAAGTACTACAGTACAATCCTTATATATATCACATTATTCTTATAACCAAAATATAATCCTTGAGTCCAAAAGCACCAATACATTAATTATTCCACTTCAACTGTAGTAACATCATAATATTGTCCTTGATCCCTTGGCCTTTTCTGAGGTATGTTTCCCTGATGCTTAGGAAATTCATTTGCATAATTCCCCATTTCCCTACAATTGTTGCATTCAACATTGATAGCCTCTTTCTTTCCCTTGCAGTCACGTGCATGGTGACCTTTTTCTCCACATTTATAACAAACTCCCATTCCTTTTAGGCAAGCATCGGGGTGATTCTTCCCACAATTATCACATAATGGAAAATCCTTCTTTACCTTTTTACCTTTATCTGTCTCTTGTTCCACCATTCTCTTCTTCTCTTGCTTGACTTTATTGTCAAAAGATTTAGAGAATTCCTTTTCTGTCTTGATAGCACATGAGATAATATCTTCGTACGAAGAGAAGGTTTGTGAGACTAATGCTCGATGGAGAAATGGTTTTAACCCATCAAAGAAATGATCAATCTTACTTCTTGGGTTACGTATATAATCTGCAGCATACCTCGCTAACCTTGTAATGTTGTCCTCATACTTTGCAACATTCTCATCATCCTTTTGTCCCAGACTCAGAAATTGCCTTTCCATATCTGCTCGATGGTCACGAGGAAAGTATTTTTCTAAGAAAAGATATTTGAACTCTCTCCATTCCATACTTGATACTTCTTCATCTTCCTTTGTATTTTGAATCAATGACTACCATTGTTCAGCATCTCCAGTGAGGTGGTAAAATTCCATGTTATGTTTTTCCCTTTCACTACTCCCCAAGGCATGGAATATTTTCTCTACGGAATTTATCTATTGCTCAGCTACTAAGGGATTTGTAATTCCATTGAATGTTGGTGGTTTTTGCGTCATGAAGAAGTCTAACATTGATCCTCCATGTTGTGAATCAGGGTGCTCCATACGAGTAAGGTTATTATTCATAACCTGAGTGAGTTGTCCCAGTATGGTGATAAGTTGATCATGACCAGTTATATCTCCAACTCCACAATTATTATCTTGAGCAGGAGGGCAATCCCTACATGGAGTGCATGCATTTATTCGATTTCCATTCCTCCCACTAGGCACCATTTCTAAACAATGGTATAAACTAGATTAGTTTATGAATCAAAATACATAATTCCATACTTGTAAAACACTTAACATATATTGAACTATTTATGGATATAATCCATAATCATAAAAAAAGGTTTTCTTTGAGGAAGTATACACTCATAAACCCTTCATAATTCTTTGTAACGAAATGAGAATTATCCTAAGCATATCCCCCAGGAGTGTGGTAACCAAGAGTGCAGCAAGGCCCGTTGTCTTGCACCAGTTCCCATTCGAGTCTAGCTCAAAGCGGTGTTTTCGGGTTTTACCCCTAGGTACATCTATGCCAGAGCCGGATCTACCTACTCATATCCAGACAGGGATGTATTCCTTGGAAAACTCATAAAATCTCTATAATACCAAAATTCTAGGAAGTTCTTCTATACTAATCCTCAAAGTCTATCTTAGGGCTATGTGCTCTAATCAGAGTTTATCTAAATCTATCTTCCAAGGTTAGTACTAAAATTACTCTGATACCAACTATAACGCCCCGACCCCAGGTACCCAGAGTCGGAGCATTATTGCATAACATTGGCATGATCACAAAAGATCAAGTCTCGAAAGACCGATTAGTTTAGTAGCCTTGGAAACACTAGATACATTCATAAATGTTACATTATATCATAAAGTGAAAAACTACAATAACATAGTCTCCATTTTCCACACTCATATCCCCTTCAAACTATCCCTACAGGTCATTCCTAAAATACTTCTTCACATTTTGGAAAAATTAAAACATTGAAAGGGGTGAGCTCAGATGCTCAGTAAGGATAAAAATATAGCGTAAGCTTTCATAAATATACATAAACATTTAAGGCAATGTATAACTAAACAAAACCCTTTTAAACATGAACTTAAACATAATATGTAAAAAGTAAAATGAAATAATGTCATTTACTTATACACATGGATATTCTACTGGTCGAATAATCACATGCAATATCAATAACCACTTTCATAATGATGGAATGCATAATGCCAGACTATCATAACCACATATCCAAGGCCTCGTACCAAGACTAAAAATAATATTTTGTCAAGTCCTCATGCCAATACAGTAGTTTGTCACATGAGACCTGCCGATGAATCGAGGAGCTATAGTGGGTTCCACCCATCACTTATTAAGTCCAATTCATTCCTCATATGAACAGGTTTAAACATATTATAAACCATAACATAATAATTTCACATAAAACATGCATAAAGGAAACATAACATTTCCACATTTCAATCACAAGATATCAATACAACACATTTATATAATAAAACATTATCAAAACCTTTTTCAATACCAAAAATAAAAGAAAATTAAAACTTGGTATTTAATTCTCATTTTAAAAAAAAGTTAAGTCTTGTAGAGGAAGCCGAAACTCAAATAATGGTCACGGCGGTGGAGAATTCATTGTCGCCAAAAACGTAAGACAAAACATTCCTTTTGTCGTTTAGTAAAAAACGCTTCATATAAAAAGATTCCTTTTGAATAAAAGTAAAATTCAAAGGGGTTTATACATTGTATTAAAGAATTTTGTGTATAAAATAAAATATGCCTCAATGAAAGGAGATTGAGATGGAGTCCCTTAAAAAGATAAATTTTTTAAATAAAATAGATATATTATGTGTATTCACTATAAGTACACATAAATAAAGTATAAATACAAGATAGCACATAATAATATCATAACATAATTTGAATGTAGGAGATTAACCCATAGAACAGAAATTGGGTTAAGAAGTTCCCTTACCTCATGTCCGACTTGACTCGATCGTTCTTTAATATCCAGAATAATAAACTAGAGTTAATTTATATTTTATTAAGAACCTTTTTCATTTTCATTATTCCTTTTATATCACTTATTACCATGTTATGAACATTATGTAATTATTTATGTTAATAACAGTCATTTTGTCGATCTTTGGTGCTTGAGTCAAAAATAAATTTCTTATAATTACAAGTTGTTCATGTGGTAAAATATCCATTATATCCAGAATTATATTCATGATGTAGATATAATATATATCATATATACCCAGTATATACATGCATTTATAATATTACATAAGATTTATAGGTAAGAAATGAAATGCACCATTCATGGAGAGGGTAAGTCGTACGTATGCATGAACGCTACTTTCATTTCTATTTCATATTTAATGGAATTAAATTATATAAAGTTATAATATAATTCCAGTATAATATAATTTATAATACCATTTACTCCATCCTTTATACATCCCACATATGTCATTAACGATTTAAATCACTTTGAGGGGGCGGTAGTCCGCACTTCCTAAAATGAAATTATCGCGTTTACCCATAATGGAAATCATAAAGGTATGCCATAAATGAAAAATAAAAAATCACAAGGAAAAAAAACATAATATATATCATATATAAAAATAGTTTAATCATAATGGCCACCATGAGAGGTATTTGAAGAAGATTGAACAATCATCGTTTCGTGAGGCAGAAATTTTCCAACCACAGAAACAGTATGTTCTTTAACCATTAGACGAAGGTGTGTGTAAATGTAAATCAAATAATTCTCATAAAAACATCCATGTATAATGAAGATACTGGTTTTGTTACAAAATAAAGTAATAAAAAGATTTTAGGGGGTTGGAGAAGCAAAATAAAACAAAAGAACACAAGAGAAGACATTACCTTAAAATCGGGTAACTCTTTTTGATTTGAGCCAAAGGCTTCCTTAGGAAGACTTCTTCCCAAAGTGAGTCTTCTAGGACTAATAGAGGGAATTTGAGAGAGTATTTGGTCAGAGGTTGGATGAGCCAAAAGGCTTTGAAGGTGTGAGTAAGGTGGTAGTGGTGGGGGCCTTTTATAAGAGGAGAGGAGGGGCACTCATGGAAAGTCATGAAATGTTACTTTATTATATAATGAGTTTCGGATTTTAAAGGTCCCAAACATATATATTTAGAGTATAAGGTGATAAGGGTTCGAAATACACTCATCCAATAGGTTTTTGACAAGTGTATGTCTTATATTTTACATTATCTTTTTATTTTTTTTAAATCGTTAATTAATGAGGTAATCGCTGCATCATCATGGTGTCATAAATAATTTATTTTATTTAATGTCTAAAAATTATAAAAAAATTATCATGATGTAGGAAATAGTTTTTTATTCTTAATGAATATTTATAGTAAAAAATACGACTTTTATAACCCCATTTAAAATTGTTTTAGTAAAAAACTCATGTTTGTGACATTTTTATTTTAACATTAAATAAAAAGGTTTTAATGTCATTTTCCTACCAAAGAGTCTCCATGGGGTCCCCAAGTTGACCCATGGATTTTCTTGGTCGGCCATGACTCATCCAATAGGGGTAGGAAAAGTTTAGAGGTATTTTCTTATTTTTATAATATCATTTTTACCTTAAATTTCACTAATTAACTTTAATCGCGTTTAATTAAACTTAAAAGTTACTATTCACCAAAAAATTATGTTAATCCCATTGAACCACATTTTACTTTATAATGACAACCATGTATGTCGGATTTTGGAAAATAAAATCACATAAGTGGTAATGTTTCATTTAAACGAAAAATTAGTTTTTTAACTACCACTTAGTGGTTTCACTATTCATAAAAAATTGAGGTTTTTCCGAACAATGCCAAAATTTCACCCTAAGCTATAATTGATATTCCAAATTCAAAAATGATATGTATTTTAAAAAATTCCAAAAATATAAGTTGCATTAATTAATTTTATAATTAATTCCCGCTGTCACAACAAATAGCGTGTTTTTAAGAAACAATATATATCAAAAGATTGAAAATTGTTTATGTCCAATTTCAAACTGAAATTAATTATAATGACTAACATTGGATAAAATAGTAAAAATATATTCTAATTATACTTTAAAACCACTCAATATTATAATTTATCACTATAAATGATTTTGATTAAAAAAGTTATTTTTATGTATTTTCTCAATTCATAGAAAATTGGAAGTTCTCCAAAAATTACAAAAAATTCAACTTAGGATAATTTCGATATTCCGAATACAAAAATGAAGTCCATTTGGAATGATAAAATTTATAAAATTTCAAAAAGTAGGTATTACTAATCACAACGACTACTTTGATTGGTTGTGGTGTGTTAGAATCTCGAACTTGCGTTCAATGCAAGCTATTGCATTTTTGAAAGAGAAGCGTATCGTGGAAGCTCGGGGTGTTAAAATTTCTATATTTAGTCAAAGAACATGTTTTATTATAAAAACAATGTTTTAATAAAATATTTTCAAAAATAATTTAAGAAATAATTTGTAAAGATAGTTTTACCCTTTTTTTATTTTATTAATCTCTTATAATGAATATTTTTATTTCATATCAAATGAGGGATTTTCTAACCTTTTTCCATATAAATGGAATATTCTTTTTACCTCGTATTACATGTACAGATCTATCCACCATCATTTTATTGAAGCCTCCTTCTCAATTTCAAAAGGTTTGTTTTGAATGAAAATGTTTTTATAATGGGATTTCAATCAATAATATTTCAAAAGTATTTTTAATAAAAAATGATATTTTTCCAAATAATATTTTTAAATGTTAATATTTCACTTCATCAATGACAAAAACCCTAAATTTTAATCCACTTGGTATTGGTTGTATTGATACCTATTTTTGTTATTCCTCTAGATGGTTTGTTATTTATTTGAACAAGGATAGTATTCACATTCACATCCTTGATTTATTTTTTAGTTCCCTTTAAATATTCAATATCCTATGAATAGTAAATATTGAATTTACCATAAATTATCTATTTCGATTATCATGGATATTACTATTTCCAGAAAAATTTACCATTTGACATAAGATTCCTTCTTTGAGATTTATTTGATTATTTGGTGAAATATTGATAAATACATATACTTTATTCAATATGGATATTTGATAAACACACAATACCTATTTGACATATGAGTAATGCTTTGGACATGCAATACATGGGTTGGGGACCGGTGAATGAAAGCCCATCGATACATCAATAGTCTCATGGGATGAATTGGTTCCACAAATTGTTATGGTTAAACTATCTTTTTATGGTACATGTTCTATGTAACTAAAATATATAGTGTCCAATAATTAAGCATTACATTAATATTAGTTCAAGTTATTATTCATCCATGATATTTTATGTTGGCATATCAATGGATACGTTTTCTTTTAATTTCATTGATTAAATGACATGTTATTCAGTTTCATACCTTGATGAATTTATTTAACATATCTAGTTAGTTCAATGGCATGTGTTTCTATTTATTTATCTTTCCATATTGACTATTCTCCTTGATTCATAATTAATTAAACTCTATTTTTCTATTACTATTCATTCGAGATCATCCTTATTATGTTTCACTCACCTGGAATCCATAAAGCTTACTATGAATGATATGTAGGGATTTACGAGATGGATTAGAGTTATCCTCTACATTTTTAATTTAGAAAGGAGGAAAAAATATGTTGTTATCAATGTATTAATTTATAATACAATACTTATTTATGTATCATGTTTACCAAGACTACAAAACTGATTAGTCCTTTGGGGCATGATTCCTTGTAATCATGATAATGTATTTAGTAGCATTCACCGTCTATGGGATATCTAGGGATGGGTCTCTACATTAATGGTACAAAGATAGTATCTCATGTATATGATTCTTCTCCTATAATGGTTTGTGAGAATGGGATTCCTAAAAATAATTTCATTCTTCCCATGGTTGAATTTGACGTCATCTTAGGCATGGATTCGATTTCTATATAGAAATCCCATCTTAATTTCAATGGAAGGGAAGTAATACTTGATATTTAAAATTAAACTATAATAATATATCATTGAAATGATAAATATAAACATAAAATAAAAATTATATTCATTTTATTGGTTTTTATTACTATTAAAGAGGAGTGTTATTCTTATATGGTTGGGGAGAAACTCAATATTAATGATATACCTATTATGTAGGAGTTTTTTTATTTCTTTTCAGAAGAGTGTCCTAGATATTCACCGAAATGTGGAGTTGAGTTATCAATATAACTAATTCTTAATTCCACTCCAATTATAAAGACTCCCTATATAATGGTCCTAATTAAATTTTAAGAATTGAAAAATAATCACTATGATAACCTTAAGAGGGGATTCATTTGGAAAAGTATGTCACCTTGGGGTGAAACTATTCTTTTTGTTTAAAATATATATGTATTTATGAGACTCTGTATTGATTATCTGAATATGAACAAGATTATTATTATGAACAAGTAATCCAAACCCTTTATTGATTAATTGTTTGATCCTATAAGTAGGGATAAATACTTTTCCAAGATGAAAATATGTTTTTTATATCATCAATTGAGGTTTAATAAAGAGGAATTACCCAAGATAACATTCTTTAAAAGGTATTTACACTATGAATACAATGTTATTCCATTCATTATTACTAATTCCCCTGATATATTCATGGAATTAAAGAATAAATACTTTATATATTACCTTTATATGTTTTTTTGTAGTATTATATCATGGAGATTAACTGAGAATTGTTATAAAGACACTGAGGAAGGAGAAACTATTTTAAAAATAGAAAAAGTGTAAATTTTGGTTTGAGAAGGATTCATTTTCAGAACACATAATCTAATGATAGGGTATATTGGTATATCCCTAAAGGATGGATGATATTAGTTGTTGGACCAGACTGACCACAATGACTGAGATTCATAGTTTTCTAAGTTTACCTGGATATTATCTACGATTGGTTTATAATTTATCATTACTACCTAATCCAATCACCAAATAAACTTCAAAGGGAGCTAAGTTCTTTGGAATATTTGAGTGTGAGGATTATTTCAAGAAATTAAGGATAATATTAGCCAGTGAACTTGTTTTTACATTACCCTATAGTGGAGAAGTTTCTTTACAATATTTTGATTGATCCAATAAGGTATTGGGATGTATTCTTATAAAAAATCACATGTTTTATATTTATCCTCACTCTAATTGTAGGTTTATGGAAAAAATTACCTAACTCATGATTTCGAGTTTTTCTATAATTTTTTTAATAAAGATATGGATGAATTATCCATATGGATAAAAGTGTGATATATATATTGTAATCAGAAAATTTAAATTAAATATTTGAACAAAATGAGTTGAATACGAACTGGAGAAGTTGACTAGAGATAATTAAAAATTACGAGTACTTGATACATTACCACGCTGGGAAAGTGAAAAATGTTTCCAATTCATTGATTTGAAATGATCTTGCTAACTTATCTATAATTATGATAACAAAAGGTAAAATATTTCTGGATTTACAAAGGGAGGATTTAAAACCATAAATAAATGGAAAAAATACTATCTTTCTCAATTGATTGTTCACCTATCTATCCATGTAATGATTAAAAAGTCATAGAAGGAAGATGTTGAGATGTAAAAGAAGTTTAGAAATTTTCTTGATTATAACCTTCATCATGATTGAATAATGAGGTTTATGAACTATAGATGTGTTTAATCCATACTATAATTTAGTGACTTTTTAGAGGAATCTCATATGTTTTCCTTATTTATTCATCATAGAAGTATGAAGATGTATATATATTTGAAATATTTTTTCTTTTGGGATAGAATAAAGAGATATATCATATAGTTTCTATATTGGTTCTTGTAATGTTAGAAAGTAAATCCTGTGTGACAAAATTCTAAGGGGATGTTACATTGATTACCTATACTAGATTGGAAATGGGAAAACATCACCATGTATTTTTTTCATTAGAATCCACAACATATCTAAAGGGTTTAATTCTTTATGGGTGGTAGCCAATCATAAAACATATTCAAAACACTTTATCACTATCAAATAAGAATTATATCTTGATCATTTTTCTAGAATATACATTAGGAAGTGGTATGGTTTCACGGAGTACCATATTCAATTGTATCTAATTGGGATTATAGGTTTACCATAATGTTCTTGAAAACTTTTCAACATTCTATAAATTCAGAGTTAAATTTTAGAACTATATATCATCCTCAGATAGATGGTTAGTCTGAGATAAATAACCAATCCTTAGGGGATCTGTTTAGATATTATTATTTGGATTTCAATATTGGTTTTGATGAAAACCTTCCCCTATTTGGGATTTCATACAATAATAACTTTCACTTGATAATTCAGATGGATCTTATGAAGCCTAGTATAGAAATAAGTGTAAAGCTCCAATATTTTGGAATTCCATTAAAGGAATAAACATACTGTGACATGAAATAGAAAATTAGATGATAGATATGGTTAGATCCATTCAACAACACATCAAGGTAGATCGAATTTAATTAAAAAGTTATGTTGATAATCACCAACATGATGTATAATTTGAATTTAGTGATAAAGTGTTTGTAAGAATTTATATATCAAATAAGTTAATGATATTTTCAATGAAGGTAAATATAATCCCCAGGTATATAGATACATTTTTTATTCTTGATCATAATGAGATGGTATCCTTTCATTTGGTGCTTCCCCCAAACATCTCTCAAGTCTATGATGTGTTGTATGTATCTCTCCTATGGAAGTACATACCTGATCCTTCACATGTACTAATGTTAGAGTTCATACCACTGGAGAATTATAATTATTATGAGAACCATTCAATAGATAGTTTAGATCATACAAAGAATGTTCTAAAAAATAGGACCATCCACCAAGTCAATGTTTTGTGGCAAAACCACATGTTTGAAAAATCCATATGGGAACCTAAAGAAATGATGAGAAAGAAGTATCCTCATTTTTTTATTATTGTGATGCATTTAGAGGGATAAATTTATTTTAAGGGTGGTAGAATTTAATACCATTAGTTTCTATAAATTATTATTGTTTTTTAATGAATTTTGATATCTTTGATAGCTTGCATTACATGCCACGCTGATATTCAACAAACTACAAAATATTATTTATATTATTATTTAAACATGTCCATTATAACCCATACATTAATCATAGACACATGAATAGTAATAACTAATTTTAAAATATTATTTAGAATGGTTTCATATAAATAAAATATATTGATAAATAAAATAATTATTTTTTGGAATCCTTTATATGTTTCGAAAATATTTTTTTTAAAAGTATTTTTTTATTTGTTTTTGTTAAAATAATAAAATTAAATTTTAAAAAAATTATAAAATGAATCTAATAAAAAAAATTTAATTTTGAAAATTATAATATCAAAATTATGTTAGGTTGAATCCTTGGTATTTTTATGAAAAGATTAATTTCTCAGTAAATAGTGAAAAATACGGGGTTTAATTGAAAAATGCGTTATCAATTAAAGAATTTATAAGGTTTATTATTTTTTTGTAAAATAGGATTAAAATTAAAATTTGTTCAAATATATATCAATTATTCTAATTTTTATCATTTTAATCATTTCCATATAGAATTTAAATATAAAGACTTTTTAAACTTTTGAATATTTTTACTTTGGAAAATATCTTTCTAATCACATCTACTAATTTATTTTTAAATTATAAATTTCATTTTATATATATTGAAATCAGTAAAAGTATTAAATATTTTAAATTAGTATAATTTATTTTATATAATTTTTAATCTTAATTTTTGACCATAATTAATAGGAAAATAGTAATAATTATTTACTACGGTTATGGTAAAAATGGGTTTATTGAGTGGTTAAACAAAAACGATAAGGGTTATAAATGACCAAAAACTTTTATAATTCATATTTTAAAGATACATATAAAATATATTTAGTATAAGATATATAATTTCCCATTTCTTATACTTTTTTCATGAGAACAATTTTGGTAAACATTTTTTTCGTAAATTACATGTTTTTTATTCGCCTCACTTGTGAAAGGCCACCCATTCTCATCTCCCCTAAAAACATAAAATTACAAATGGTTTGGAAAATACAAACCAACATAACTTACTCAATACCATACTCACATCGTAGAAGCCTTATTTTTGTTATAAATCCATCCTTAGTACCCTTTTACTGCAAAACAATAGAATTTTTATGAAGAAGAGTTAACGACCGTAACCATGAGGTTTATATCATATCTTCCTAAACCTCCTTAAATTATTTTTAAACCATTATGAAATAATAAAATCAGTATAAATAATATAATGATATATTTTTATGTTAAATCAATGACCAAAAACTATATCCTCTTCCATCAAATGGGATACAAAATCTTCCCTCATGTGTACGACGGACTACAACCTCGCAAATCGATGTTATTTGTTTCTATAACCACCTCACACGGATGGATATAATGTAGTATTAAATGTTTATATATCTTATATATAATTTAATTATACATTTAAAATTATAGTATAAAATATACTTTCATAATTCACATTCTGTGGGAATATGATAACGTCAATCTTGCGTTTGGCAGACTACAACCTCATGAAGCAATGCGATCCATTCAAGATTTACATGGAAGATAATAAGGTCATTTTTAATTAAATTTTGTGGAATAAATGATATTTAAACCATTTATTAATATTAATATTCCATTTAACTTTTTTATTTCAATCCATAGGGATAACAAAAACAACGTTCATGCGTGCGTATGACCTACCGTCTCCAAGAACGATGTATTATATTTTATATATCTTAATAATATGGATTTATATAAAAACATATATAATGAATATATATAATATTTATATAATTTATAACATTATATAAATTATTTAACCATGATCTAGTTAGGTGTACCAAAAGTGACAAATCAAAACATACACAAAAAAGCAGTTGTTGTATGAAAAATGAACTTCACATGGGATTGTTAATAAGGGGGTAACAAAATGTCCTAATCAAATAATATATAGTATGAAATATTTAATTATGTTATATTAATAAATTTATAATTAACTTATTTTTATTATACATTAGTGTTGTATTTTTACGACATAATTTGACGCATTAGGTAACAGATTTTTTCTCACTTTTTACTTGTATGATACAAATTTTTTATTCACTACTTATTTCTTTTATGTGGTTCATATACTGACCAGGAATATATTATATTTTTATTATAATTAAAATTATGGATATTTACATATAAAATTTTTCATCTCCTATTTATTGTGTTTACAATTCAAATATAACCAAATGTGGAAGGGCATTTCTATCTAAAATTGTATTCTTGGGGACCTTAGTTATGTTATGCACCTATCTTATTATATGAGATGTATGTACATCCCATATTACATGTTATATAATGAATATAATTATTTTCATGATATTAATATTTTCATTTATTGTTATTATTCATGGGGATTACGATTGAATGTTACCTAAGTGGTAAGAATTTCAAATTACAATCTAATTATTTATAAATGTTATCTGTTTTTAAAAATAAAATGATGAAATATTGTTATCTGTATCTTAAGAATATCATGAATTTTATTCTCATATGGGTTTTTCATAAGAATTCATTTTCCCCTTTCATCTTTCTCTGTTTATGCTCTCAAGAGTTAAAAATAATTGTTTTAAATCATCTTTATTTCTCTTGTCGATCAAAAACCATTTTTTCTTCGAAAACCAAATTTTCAAAATATGATTTCAAATTTTTTTCAAATTATCCAAATTATTTATTAAATAATTTTTTTACCTAGGTTTTAGTTTTTTTAAATAATGATCATTTCATTTTCCAAAAAAATGACAATTTGGCTTTTACAAAGAATATTAGTGGAATTTTTTTTTAATGTGTATGAAATGAATTGAATTCTCCTCCATCATGAAAAACCATTTCACTAGGTATTTCATTATAATATTATATGGTTATTTTCAAATAAAATTATTTTTAAAATATTTTATGATTTGAAAAGTGTTTTAAAAATTTTAAATAATATTTTAATCAAGAAATGTTTTAAATGATCGTTAAAAATAATTTTCCATCTAAGATGATATCTGTTGATGTCACATATTAAATAAAAGGGATATGATCCAATGATATCCTTATTATTCCTAATATTAATGATTTATTTTTATGATGAAATTAGTTTTATGAAATTATTTCATGTTTCATGGTGTACAACAAGAAGAAATAATTATGAAACAGACATATCTTCATGGGATATACTATGATAAAATGATGAAATGATTATAAAACTTTTCTATTTTCCATATTTTATAACATTATTAAATTATTATGAAACCCATTTAATTTCGTAGATTTTTATATAATGATTTTTATGATATTTTTTCACACATAAATATGTTTTTTATTATGTGATGGGTGAGACTTTTTTCTCTCTCCAATTTATTAGGTAAAGATTTATATCTCATATGATAGATAGTACGGGATTAGTTAGTGAACCCAAATCAGTTAGGGTATTTTCCCACTATGATTGAAAATGGAGTGAACCTTGAATTCTATTATGGTTTGGGGGTGAACCTATTCCACTATTATATCCTTGGAAGTGAGCCTTGACTATTAAGGTAATGATTTTATATACCTATTATTATGCCAAATTATATGTCTTATGAAAATGTTATACTCTTATAGATAATATTATTTGATTTCTATAAGATTCATGACTTATGAAATGCCAATATTTATGCTATGAATCATAATTATGATCTTTGATATGAAAGGTATGGTTTTCAAATGTTACACTCATGTTATAAAATCATTATGTTCATGTTATTATTACATGTCTACCTTATTTACCCTTAATAAGAATCTCGTCTCACCCTTTATTATGTTTCCATTCCCCAAGTTATAGTAAAATGTATTATGTATGATTTTTTCTAAAAAGGGAGCTAAATATGAAGAGATTAGTGGGAGAATATATAGTTCACCTATGAACTAGTTATTTTTGTTTTAATGTTTCCAAAAGAACTATACCATTCTGATACTTAGGAATGTGTTTGTATGATGTAAGGAATGTTCATCTAAAATAAAAAAAATATCTATGTATGAAAATTTTGGATCTATATACACTCTCGAATAAATTTTATTAAATTTCACTAAAAAATGAAATGAACTTTGACTTTTGAATTTTTATTTTTACATTAGAACAGGTGGAGAAAATAATAAAAAAAAGATTCTATGATTTAAAGTAAAATCAAAAAATTCAAAAGGGGAGAATTAGTTTTTATTTTAGTATTTTCTTCAACACCACGACATTTCTTCTTACAAAACATTAAATTTAAATTCCATTCCCTACACTATAATTTTTTATTGATTCATTAATCAAAGAGACATACACTATTCAATATAATCATAATATCATCTTTTAAATTTATTTTTCAATAAATTTAAATAATAAAATTAGGGTAATGAATTACTAATGATAAAAAAGGGTATTTTTATATGAAAAATCATGATTTGGGAGACATGTTAATTTATGTAAATTTTGTTTTTCTAAGAATTTCGGTTTCTTTAATATATGAAGTTTTTATGGATTGATTTATTTTTTTGTGTGTTTCAATGAGTATTTTTTTCCAATAATATGTTCATATTATTATGGATTTTTCTGATCCTAATATTTATATTTATTTTATTGAGTATATTTATTAAAATTCATAAAATCTTTCTTTTAGATTATTTTTAATCCTTGCAAGTATATGTTTATAAAAAGATAAATTTCAAATGATTGAGGAATATTTTTTTAATACCTTATCCTAAAGACCACATTTTCATTATTCCTTCTTAATCCCATATAATCCAGGAATAGATTTGTTAAGGAAGACAAAATTTTTAATAATATCTTATTATTTCTTACCATAATCAATTTATTTTGAATTATTATAAAAAATTAATGTGGGGGAGACATCCCCATGGTCAAAGGGATGATCATATTAAAATAGATAATTAGGTGGTATTTACATGGGAGTTTTTGTAAATGGATAATGATTATTCATTTATTTTACATTATTTCACACCCTATTAAAAATAAAAAATTTAAATAATAATAATAATAAATGGGTTATGTCTTGGAGGGTCAAAATAACTATTTACAAGACCAATGATTTTTATCATTTGGGGTTGGTTAGTTAATGTGAGACTTATCTAAGATCAAGCACTGCAAAAATTACCACAAAATCATGGGGGTGTATCATACATTATATATTAGTCATTCATGTGACCACTTTGAGTTGGGGGAAGGGAGGAGATGATATTTGTAAGGGGATAATTATTCATAGTACTATTTTTTATTATCATGCAAAGTACCTTATAAGATAACCACTTTTTGAGATTTAATAATTTTACATCATTAACATTAAACCCAAATTCCTCAAAGTAATTTTAACCTAATAGTGAATCCACCAAGATTAATTGTGACTTTATATATATGGGGTAGAGAATGTAGATTCTTTGTAAGCATATGGTAAAGAGTATGATTCAGTATGAGAATAAATCTATTTTCATTTGTACCTTAAATGATGAGTGAAACTTATTCAAAGAGAGGTAAATTAAAAGTGGCATGCACATTTATTATAAATTGAAAAATATGTATTAAAGAATAAATAGGAATGGTTATGCCATATGAGAAAATGAAAAAAATATTATTGACTTATGAATTTGAAAAACAATGAGTTGATGAAATTCTCTTATGTGATGCTCGAACATTTAACTCCCCAATTAATAAATTGATTTTTTGAAACTAAAATTTACTTATTAGTAGGGAGAGAACAATTTGTAATTTTTTCATTTTTTATTTATGATTATAAGAATGTATTTAACTCTTCTAAATTCTAGGAATTCATTTCATTTATATATTTTTAACATTTAAATATATTTATTTTGAAAATTAATTTATTATTCTTTCTAATATATTTAATAATTTTTTATATTGTGGGAGAAATTTTTTTATTTAATTTGGAATAAAATGAGAATAGAAAGATGAAATTCATGATGAAAAGGTTTCTCCATGATATAAGACAAATCAAGGATAAAATACAGATCTTGGAATTGAACATTAAAGTGGGGAAAAATCGAGATATTCTATAAAACTATAATTCATATTGTGAATCACCTATTCATGAAGTGAGATTCTTCAGAAATGAATTATTGAAGAATAAATGATGTAAAACAATACCCAATTAAGGACCATTATAATTCACCATAAGACACCAAGAGTCACATTGTGAAACAATGATATGAGCATTTAGTTTCTAAATGTTTTACCTTCAATTATCAGGCCTTGCACTAAATCATTGGTAACACCCATGGTTTACCCCGAAATATACAATGGATGATTTTATGGAAGTTAAGATAGCTTAGGTGAATTTATGCCAATAAATACAAGTCCTAGAGACTCCTCCAAATTCATTATTCCAAGATGGATGGATGTTCTGGGTGTGAAGTGTTGTACTATATTGTCTTCCTCTAGCATAATCCATCATTTCATAGAGGATTTCTTTTATTTTACACCTCTCTTACCCTATCAGGAATATAATTAGGGGTTCATTTTATCATGAATCGAGTTATTTAATTGTTAGGGTATTTTACTAATTGTTGTTTTTATTTTATTTTAGTTTATATTGGGTTGTATGTTTTCACGATAGTTATATCTCTTCCCATTTCATTCATCATGACCATTGAAAATTTAATTTCGAATAATCATAAAATATACAACTAATTAACCTAATTCATGCATTAACATTTTATGAATTAAGATAATTATGTTAAAAATGGTTTTGAATCATCTAATTAATTTATCCAACCAATGTTATTGACTATATGTATATGGATAATTAATAAAATAGAGAGAAGAAACCAATACCAAGGGGTTTTGTAGATTCAATTATAGTGATAACATAATATGAAATATTAATTTTCAATCCATTAGAACACGAGACAGAAAATTAATAAACATGGAATGTTTTGCCTATTTTATTTTAAACCATGATATTTCTTCTCCTTCTCTCCATATCAAATTCAATGAATTATTATTTTCCAAATTATTTTCAAGATCATATCTAGGGCATGAACATGAAGTAAACACATTATATTCAATCAGTTAGTAGTGTAAGTTTCAATTTTAAAATATTTTATTTTTTTGATGATCCCCATTTAAAATAATGATTCCCTTTGGGATGATCATCATTTCACATCTAATTGATGTTTCCTCTACTCATACACATTAAAAAATAAAAATATAATTATTCAAAAATTTCTCATCAATCTGATGTCATAGAATATTGTTTTGATCTTTAGATGCACATTTTAGTGTTTTAAAAATCAAGAAATAAAATTTTGGTCATCCAAAGAAAAAAAACATATATTGATGTGGTTTCAGTTAAAAAAATTTCAATAATTAATCTATTGTAGTTGTTCAATTTTTTCAAAAAAATAAAATATTTTTTTGCATAGATTTAACTCAATGATGGATGTTTTTAAATATTGAAAAACCTTTAAAAACTATTTTTTCAGTCATTTTGTGAACACTAAATTTTAAATATATTATATTCATAGTCTTACTCCTAAAAAATTATTTCATGATGTTTTTAAAAATATTTCACAACAATTTGAGGATGTTTAATTTTATTTTTATTATAATATACACATTATAGTATTTTAAAAAACTAATAGAATTTTTCCTATTATTATAAACAAAAGAAACATTAAATTGATGTGGAGTTAGTTAATAAATTTTAAAAATAAATCTATAATTGTATTTCTATAATTTCATAGCAATCTGAGGTCAATTTCATGGTTTTGACCCCCAGATGCATGTTTTTAAAGACTCTAGAATCTTAAAAACCTTATTCAGTTATTCTGAGCACACCGGTCGCTATATTAGTTTTAAATCAATAAATAAAAATAAAATTGTGATTAACAGATATTTTTTCTAATATTTCAAATTAAATTATGGTCGGATTTTGGGGTTTTTATTTTTACAATTGTTGGTCGGAGTGAATACTCAAGAGTGGGGTGAATTGAGTTACAATTAAAATTTCTGTTTTAAAAAATTTGTCTTAAAAACCCCAAATAAAATACTGAATTAAACTGTAGTGAATTTATATCAAAGTAAAGGTTCTGTTGGGTTCTCAAGGGATTGATTATTTCCCAGTTAATCACAACAGATGAGTTGATTAACTTTTGAAACTAACTTACTGATTCACAACTAATATAAACACTTGCGAGTTTAATTATCAAAGTGACTTTAAAATAGTTTTGGTTTTAAAGTAATTAGCAGCAGAATAAAAAGGAATAAATTTGAATGATGTAGCACATCAGATATATCCAAGAGGTTCAGTCTTAAGCTGAGACTTATTCCTCTCAACACTTTATATAAAATTGATCCACACCCTGGATCGGGGTTCACAACAGTTTATAACTGTCCAGGTCCAAGACCTCTACCACAGTTATTCGTGGGAAAACAAAACAACAGCAACCAGCTATCCAGGTCACACACGACCTATACCACTATTACTATGGGAAATGAAAGGTGTAAAGAGTTTGATGAGGATTTACAGATCCTCCAGCTAAAGTACATGAGACAGTGTGTGTGTGTTGAATACAGTAGATAACACAGACTTCTCAAAATGTAAAATAATGAATCACAGAGCAGAGATGTAGAGTTTAGAAATGGATCTAGTAATTGTAGTGAAGCTTTGGACTCCTTGAGTTTGATCAGAAATGATTCCGAGTCCTCTTCTGGTTTTTTTATGAAAAATAGAGTGTCGTCTGCTTGGCATCCACGTTCAGAGATAGTGATAAATGTTGTCGATGAAGTTCTTTAATGTCCTCATGAATATACAGAACTTTTCTTATGTAAGCTTGAGCGTGTATGAGGTTCTGTGTCTTCTGCAACTATCTCATCCACCACTCTTTTCACTCATATGTGTCTCGTCATTGTCACATGGGTATCTTTGCATTAACATGGACTTCTTGTATTTATAGCACGAGCTCCAGCAAAGGAAATGATTTATTTTTGCAGGTACGAGGTACGGTTCCCTGACATCCAACAACCTTCATTTAAAAAATGACAGAGCATTAAAATATTCCTAATATGACCGTTGGTTAGATTAAAAAAAGATAAAGAAATTCAAACAGCTTTTTATGACTATCGGTGAGTCAAGTGATCAGTAGGTCATCAACATCAGCATCAGTGGCTAGACATCGGTGTGTCATGATCGGTGACTCATTTGATCAGCATCAGTGAGACATCTTCGGTGACTCAGATGATCAGCATCGGTGTGTTATGATTGGTGACTCATTTGATCAGCATCGGTGTGTCATGATCGGTGACTCATTTGATCAGCATCGGTGAGACATCTTCGGTGATTCAGATGATCAGCATCGGTGTGACATGATCGGTGACTCATTTGATCAGCATTGGTGTGTCATGATCGGTGACTCATTTGATCAGCATCGGTGAGACATCTTCGGTGACTCAGATGATCAGCATCAGTGTGACATGATCAGTGACTCATTTGATCAGCATCGGTGAGACATCTTCGGTGACTCAAATGATCAGCATCAGTGTGACATGATCAGTCACTCATTTGATCAGAATCGGTGAGACATCTTTGCTGACTCAGATGATCAGCATCGGTGTGACATGAACAACATCGGTGTGTCAGTTGTCTTTTGATATGGATCGGTGCGATCATTCACTTAATAGAACACAAAGTGTCTGTTTGATCCAGAAGGCTTCCAGAATACTTGAAAATCAATAACAAAGAGATAAAAACATGATCCAACCAATATAAATAGATTCACTAAGAGATTGTGATTATGTATATGAGAAATCCAACTGGATTAAGTAATCGATGATTTGTGATTATTAAAACAGCAATTATAGGAAGAATTCAACAACCTTCCAGAGGGCTCAACAATCTCCCCCATTTTGATAATCACAAATCTTTTCCATAAATAAAAGTAATATATCATCAATAATAGTGACAAGGCATAATAAGAATAAAAAAACAATGAGATATAAATCTCCCCCTGAATTTATGCCTTTGTATATTTATGTAAACATTTCTCCCCCTGCCATAGTATGTTTCTCCCCCATAGATATAAATCTCCCCCTTTGGGATAATCAAAAAGGAGGAAAAACATATAAAGAAGAGATTAAAAATAAGGAATCATAGAGAATAGAGAGATAGAAAAGAATTTTTGCAAAGTACATCAAAGTATAAACAGAACACTGGTCACCCTATCAACAAAAATACACAACTATTTCTGGGGATGTAACAGGGCTTTGCCTTTGTAAGAAGGATCAATGGTTGGAAAGTTGGAGGGCTTGGAGGTAGGTTGAACTGGGCGAGTTTGAAAAGGTGGTAAGATGACTCGGTAAGGTGGAGGAGTAGATGCCACAAGGATTTGCTGTGAAGCAGTAGCAGCTGGTTGAGAAGATTGCTGAGGAACTGGTCGGAGTTGAGATAGAGCTTGAGCAACAGAGATCTGATTTGGTGCAACATCAGAGGCACTGAGAGGGTCAGCAGTAGGAAGTACAATGGCAGTGGCTTGTGTATTCAGATAAGGCTTCAAAAGATTTATGAAATTATGAATAACTTATACACCATACTGCATAGCCTTCTCAAAATCATCCTTATTCTCCATGAACCATTCCAAGGTAGGAGTAAAATCTTGCAACTGATGAACTTGAGTCTTGAAATCTTGAGTGACTGGAGGTAGTTTCAGATTACCAGCCAACACTTTGAAATTCGCGGTCATCTCATGCTTTGTATAAATCTTTGAAAAGTAATGGTCAACCTTTTCATTGATCTCTCTCTGAGCTTTAGTGGCATCTTCTGAATATACTGTTACCATCTTATGAATGTGATCACTGTGCTCCTTCATCTTCCTCAGCGAGTCCAAATCAAGAACTTGTCTAATGGCGGAGAATTCATCATGCACAATCTGCCTTAATGCCTCTAGCTCACGAGTAGTGATCTTGGTTACTTTGGTTGTACTGGCTTGAGCAACTATCTGAGTTATCTCAGATTTCAACTTTCTCAGATCAGACTACTTAAGATGTTCAATCAGATTCCTCAACACTTCCATCATACCATATATGGTTGATCTAAATTTGTTTGATAAATAAACTAAGTCATATTGTAGATTCTTTAGAATCTAATTTAGAGAGGCTATGTGCCTGCCAATAAACTCACCAGTATTGGCCAGGTCTGGTCTAATAGCATTTGAAATTTCTTCTCTGACTGTATTTCTCACAGCAGCAAGCAACTCAATTTTGAACTTATCAAAATCAGACTGAGAGACAGTAGAACTAGGGAGATGAGCATCTGCAGTATCAACAACATGAGCAGACCTTGCCTCAACAGGTTGGCTTTCCTTCACACCCGCAACAGATTCTGATTCTCCCTCCTCTTCTTTAGAATACTGTAAACCCAAAACAGCAAAACCAGGGTAATCATCACAGACATCAGCACACAGAGTATATTTCAGTTTATCATAACTTTCTTTTCCACTGATTTCTAGGGAATCTCTCTTGCCATTGGTATTTGTTTCTGGTACAGTTTGATGTGTTTATGTTGGAGGTACAGCAAGACCATCCACTGGTCAGTTATCACCACCATCATCATTATTATCATCATCATCATCATCATCATTGTCATTACCATTTCCATTCTTCAGAAAAACTTCACTGTCAGATACTTCAGTGTCACTAGCTTCTTCATCACCAAGAACCGGTTCTGATTCAGGTAAGGGTAAAGGAGGACTGGCAAATCCAAAGTCCACTCTTCTCTTAGGGCTCACAGTATCAGGATCACTCCTATCATCAGGAGGTGACATACTTCCTTCTTTTGTTTCATCTTCTTCCATCCCTTGTTTACCAGACTCTTCAGTGTCCTTATTCCTTTCAACATCTACTTCTTTCTCATCATCAGAGTAAATTGAATCCTCATCTGATTTCAAACCAGGGTCTCTTAAACCCTTCGGCCTATTTCCATGATCAGTGGGATTTTAGGACTCATACAACTTGTCCTCATCAGCAACCCAGCCTTTCCTCCATGGGTTCTAGTTTATTTTCATCCTTTTACAAATTTCTTTGTTAACACAAAAGCACTATCGGATTCAGCTATCTCATCAGCTTCATCGTCACATTCCAGATTCTTTAACATAACAGAGATCATTTTGGAATAGAATATGGAAGTGGCTTTCTTATAAGGTTTCACCATTCCATCTATGTTCACCATTAGATATCTAGAAAAATTGATCTTCTCATGGGACTTTAGCAGAAACAATAGAAAAACATCCTGTTATTTTACAGCAGCAAAATCTCCTTTCCTGGGGAAAATTTGGTGCTAAATAAACTTAAAGAGAATTCTACATTCACCATCCAACTCTAAGGCTGTGATTCTCCTTGACTCTCTGTTTCCAGTCAAAAGCTCTAAAGATAACTCATAAGAGAATTATTCAGTAGTTGGAGGAATATTTCCAGCATAATCCTCATACCGACCCTCATGGGGTACATCTAAACATTCAGCCCATTGGTTAGACGGAAAAAATATTTTCTTTCCTTTCACTACAGAAGACATTCTGGTAGCCTCTACACCATATAAATTAACTTGCAGATTTATATAAAACTCAAGCACTAGCTTTGGGTAGTATACATGAGTGTTATCTGGGAACCAGGCTTTCCATCCTTGCAATTCTAAAACTTGTAACAACAGCGACTTACTTGTAAAAAGCTGGGCGGAACTAACTTACTTTTCTACAGCAAAAATCTGAGTTTCCAGGTTCGGATTTACTGATCTTTGAGTGTAACTACTCGACTCGCCTCGAGCATGCTTTGAAGGTACATGAATTTCTGATCCTTTGCTTGGGCTCTTTTGCTTAGCCATTTGCAGATTCTGGGGAATGCAGGAGTTCGAAGGTTAGAAGTAGAGGAGAAGAGAGAAAATAAGGCTTGGCGGGAAGTGAAAGGTCGATGGTTTGGGGAATAGAAATAGCCACGTATCATTTATTTCATAATTTAGGGTTTCCATAATAAATATAAAAGTAATTAATTAATTACAACATAATAAAAAGTAATAGAAAGAAAGATCGGTTTGACAGATCAGTTTCACAGATCAATTTCACAGATCAGTTTCACAGATCAGTTTCACAGATTAGTTTCACAGATCGGTTTCACATATCAATCATAAAAAATTCGTGTTTAATAAAATTCATTCTTTCAGAACATAGAGGATTTGTAAAAATATCATCTAATTAATGTTCAGAACTAATAAATTCTAGAGAAATATCACCTTTCTGATAATGATATCTTAGAAAGTGATGTCTGACATCAATGTGCTTAGTCCTAGAGTGAGACACAGGGTTCTTAGATATGTTGATCGCACTAGTGTTGTCACAGTTAATTGAAACATGTTTAAAATCAAATCCATAGTCCAATAAAGTGTGTTTCATCCACAGAATCTGTGCACAACAACTACCAGCAGCTATATATTCTGCTTCAGCAGTAGACAATGCAACTGAGTTTTGTTTCTTACTACACCATGATGCTAGGGACTTTCCAAGTAAATGACATGTTCCAAATGTGATTTTCCTATCTAACTTACATCCAGCAAAGTTAGCATCTGAATAACTAGTTAGGTCAAATGATTGTCCTTTTGGATAAAACAAACTTAAATTCACAGTATACTTAAGATATTTAGAAATCCTTTTAACAGCCAGTAAGTGTGATTCTTTAGGATTAGCTTGAAATCTAGCACACATACACACACTAAACATAATATCCGGTCGACTAGTAGTAAGATAAAGTAAACTCCCAATCATACCTCTATAATAGGTTTGATCAACTGGTTTCCTAGTTTCATCAACATCCAATTTATAGGTAGTACTCATAGGTATATCACTTTCCTTAATACTATCCAAACCAAAACGTTTTAATAAATCCTTATTATATTTACTTTGATTTAGAATAATACCATCTTTAGTTTGAATGATTTGAAATCCAAGAAAATACTTAAGCTCTCCCATTAAGCTCATTTCAAACTCATTTTGCATAACCTTTGAAAAATCAGTACATAAAGAATTTTTAGAAGATCCAAAAATAATATCATCAACATAGATTTGAACTATTAACACATCTTTTGAAATCCTTTTTATAAAAAGAGTGGGGTCAGCTATTCCTTTTGTAAATCCTTTTGAAATAAGAAAGTTTGAAAGTCTTTCATACCAAGATCTTGGAGCTTGTTTTAAACCATATAAAGCTTTCGAAAGTTTAAAAACATGATTTTTAAAATGAGGATTTGAGAACCCAGGTGGTTGTTCTACAAAAACATCTTCAACAATAAAACCATTTAAAAAAAGCACTTTTCACATCCATTTGATATAACTTGAAATTCAGATGTGATGCGTAGGCAAGTAAGATCTTAATAGCCTCTAATCTAGCTACAGGTACAAAGGTTTCTTCATAGTCAATTCCTTCTTCTTCATTGTAACCTTGTGAAACTAGCCTAGCTTTGTTTCTAATGATGTTTCCAGATTCATCAACTTTGTTTCTAAACACCCATTTTGTGTCTATGGTTATAGTGTCCTTAGGTATTTCTACTAATTTCCAGAATTTGTTTCTTTCAAATTGATTTAGCTCTTCTTGCATAGCCATTACCCAAAATTCATCATTTATAGCATCATTGATATTTTTAGGTTCTAACTGTGAAAGAAAAGCTTGATGTTCAACCTGATTTCTTAGACAAGCTCTAGTTTGTGTTCCTCTATCTAAATTACCTACAACAGCATCTAAAGGATGGTTCTTTAGAGTCCTAGTTGGTCTAGAAAATTTAGGACTAGAGATTTCAGGTTCATCTATAGGTTGGGAATCAACAGAAGCATGTTCTGGGAAATTTCCATAACTGGATGATTTTACTACAGGTCCACTATCCTTATCATTAAGGTTCAAAGCAGATAGATCATATTCAAGATTTTCAAGAGAGGTCTTAGGTTCATGTGGATCAGTTTGATAAAATTTGATTTGAACAAATTCCTCCGCACATTTGATTCTTTTATTGAAAACTCTATAGGCTTTACTAGAAGTAGTGTAACCTAGGAAAATTCCTTCATCACTATTGGATGCAAGATTGTCGAGATTGTCTTTAGTATTAAGAATAAAGACTTTGCAGCCAAAAATGCTGAAGTAGTTAACCTTAGGTTTCCTATGGTTCCACAACTCATAAGGGGTCCTCTTAAGAACAGGTCTGATCAAGACTCTATTAATAACATAACAAGCTGTATTGACAGCTTCAACCCAAAAATAAACAGGTAGGTCATACTCATTAATCATAGTCCTAACAATTTCCTATAGGGTTCTATTCCTCCTTTCTACTACACCATTCTGTTGGGGTGTCCTAGGGGAAAAGAAATTGTAATTATAGACACTGTGTGAGCAGTAAGATTCAAACTCATGATTTTCAAACTCACGGCCATGATCACTTCTCGGGGTTTTAATTTTAAGTCCACTATGGTTTTCTATAGACTTTGAATATTTTAGAAAGCAAGAACAAGCTTCACTTTTGTGAGCTAGAAAATATACCCAAGTATGTCTAGAAAATTCATCTACAAGAACATAGACATAGTGCTTCCCATTTAAACTAGAAACTCTAGAAGGTCCAAATAAATCCATGTGAACCAACTCGAGAGGATGAGAAGTTGAAACTTCTTTATTTGATTTAAAAGAAACTTTGTGTTGCTTTCCCTTTTGACAGGGATTACAAACTTTGTCTGCTGGAAATTCAAGTTTGGGTAGGTCTCTAACTAAGTTATTTCTAGCAAGTTTTCTAAGTGAATGCACATTGCAGTGTCCTAATCTTCTGTGCCAAATCCAAGACTCTTTATGAAAAGCATTTAGACATGTAATATTTTTCTTAGCTAAAAAATTTAAATCAATAGCATAAAAATTTTCATTTCTTAAAGCAGAAAACACTAAAGCTTTTTTAGAATTAAAAACATTGAAAGAATCATTTTCAAATTTAACATAAAATCCATCATCACATAACTGATAAATACTTAACAAATTGTATTTAATTCCATCAACAAATAAAACCTTAGAAATTAATACTGAGTTAGTGTTACCAATCTGTCCTAATCCGATGATTTTCCCATTAGAGTTATCACCAAAAGTGACAAACCATCCATCAAATTTGACTAAGCTTTTAAAGCATGAGAAGTCTCCTGACATATGTCTTGAACATCCACTATCTAAATACTAAGGATTTCTACAGGAGCTCTTTAAGCAGGTTCCCTACAAAACAGATTTTGATAGGAAATGATTTTGGTACCCAGATCTTCTTGGGTCCAGAAAGGTTAACCAATAAAACTTTAGGTACCCATATTTGTCTAATGGGTCTCATAAGATTTCTAGAGTTAAATGATTTTGAAAGATAAACCTTATTAGATACATAACTATGAATATAACTAGTTGAAGCATATAAAGTTTCATAACTAGCCACATTCTGTCCAGATTTAGGAATGAACTTAGTTTTGGTGATTTTCCTTTGTCCAGGTTGGTATCCTATACCAGTTGTGTATCTTGGTGCTATTTGCTTACCTAGCATCTGATTAAGAGTATCTTTCCAATTGGTAAATTTCTCTAAGTCTTTCTTGAGTTGCTCATTAGATAATTTCAGTTCATTGTTTTCTTTACGCAACTGAGCATTCTTTTCCATTTCAATATCAAGATCAGATTTATGTTTAACAGTTAAAGCATACTGTTTCTTTAAACCTTTGTATTTTTCTTTTTGCGCATTACAAGGTTATTATAACATATCACAGTATTCAAATAGTTCAGATTTTGACATGTTTTCTGAGTCAGAATCATCTTTAGAATAATATGAATTTAAAGCAGGAGTTTCATATGCTACCTCAGATGTGTTTTTCATAAAACACATGTTTGCATCATTTCTGTGTTCAGTTTCAGAAACTTCAGATTTAGTGGAGCTATCCTCAGAAGCACTTCAAGTAGCCTTCATGGTTTTCTTAAACTTATTTTCCTTGTATTCATACCTCTTCTTGTATTTCAACATTTGACAGTCTGCTTTTATGTGTCCCTTTCTTTTGCACTCATAGCAGACAACTTCATTTGATTTGTCAAATTTCATCCAATCCTTTTTCCAATGTCCCTTGTTATCATACTTACCTTTATAATTTTATTTTCTGAAAAACTAATTCTTCCTATACAACTTTTTAAACCTTCTGGCAATGTGAGCCATCTCACCATCACTATCGGAATCACTTTCACTGTCTTCACATCTTGAACTCTCATTTATATCTTGAAGCTTTTCCTTTTCCTTGTTCATTGAAGTTGAAGTCTTGAAAGCAACTGACTTCCTTCTAGGTTCATCTTCTTCTTCTTTGTTAACCTTGAGTTCCTCTTCATACATCATCAACTTGCAAATTAGTTCCTTGACTAGTAGTTCACCAATATCACATGATTCTCTAATTGAGACAGAAGTTCCTCTCCATCTTTCAGGTAGACATCTCAGAATTCTCATAATTTGTTCCTTTGATGGAACATCCTTTCCCAAAGAAGTCATTGTGTTGAAAATTTCATTAAACCTGATATACATGGCAGAAATGGGTTCATCAGGCTTCATATTATAATTATCATACTTAATAGTATAAGTATTCAGTCTCACTTCCTTAACATTAGTTGTTCCTTCATGAGAAATGGCTAAGGTATCCCAAATTTCATAAGCAGATTTATAGGAAGATATTCTATTAAATTCCTCATCTCCTAAAGAACAGTACAAGGCATTCATAGCTTTGCAATTATTATTGTAGGAAGCCTTAGTAGCTTCATTCCAAGTAGTTCTAACAGTAGTAGGAATTTTATATTCTAATTCTATAGCAGTCCAAATATCAAAACCCATGCTTTCTAAATGAATTTTCATCTTGATTTTCCACTGAGCATAGTTAGTGCCATTGAAAAATGGTGGTCTATTGGTAGCAACACCTTCATGTCTATTATCCATGATAGCTTACTTAAAGCAAAGATTTTAAAGAGATAAAAATTTAGAAATAACAGAAATTTTAAGAACATTAAAATACAACTAAAATCACAGTTGAAAAAACAGAGTACTTTAGAAAATATTTAAACAACCTCTGATACCAATTGTTGGTTAGAGTGAATACTTAAGAGGGGGGTGAATTGAGTTCCAATTAAAATTTCTGTTTTAAAAACATTGTCTCAAAAATCCCAAATAAAATACTAAATTAAACTGTAGTGAATTTATATCAAAGTAAAGGTTCTGTTGGGTTCTCAAGGGATTGATTATTTCCCAGTTAATCACAACAGATGAGTTGATTAACTTTTGAAACTAACTTACTGATTCAAAACTAATATAAACACTTGAGAGTTTAATTATCAAAGTGACTTTAAAACAGTTTTGGTTTTAAAGTAATTAGCAGCGGAATAAAAAGGAATAACTTTGAAATATGTAGCACAACAGATATAACCAAGAGGTTCAGTATCAAGCTGAGACTTAGTCCTCTCAACACTTTATATAAAATTGATCCACACCCTGGATCGGGGTTCACAAAAGTTTATAACTGTCCAGGTCCAATACCTCTACCACTGTTATTCGTGGGAAAACAAAACAACAGCAACCAGCTGTCCAGGTCACACACGAGCTCTACCACTATTACTGTGGGAAATGAAATTTGTAAAGAGTTTCTTGAGGATTTAAAGATCCTCCAGCTAAAGTTCAGGAGATAGTGTCTGTGTTGAATACAGCAGATAACACAGACGGCTCAAAATGTAAAATAATGAATCACAGAGTAGAGATGTAGAGTTTAGAAATGGCTCTAGTGATTGTAGTGAAGCTTTGGACTCCTTGAGTTTGATCAGAAATGATTCTGAGTCCTCTTCTGGTTTTTTTCTGAAAAACAAAGTGTCGTCTGCTTGGCATCCAGGTTCATAGATAGTGAGAAATGTAGTCGATGAAGTTCTTTAATGTCCTCGTGAATGTACAAAACTCTTCTTAAGTAATCTTGAGTGTGTATGAGGTTCTGTGTCTTCTGCAACTATCTCATCCACCACTCTTTTCACTCATATGTGTCTCGTCATTGTCACATGGGTATCTTTGTATTTACAAGGACTTATTATTTTTATAGCATGAGCTCCAGCAAAAGAAATGATTTCTTTTTGCAGGTACGAGGTACGGTTCCCTGACATCCAACAACCTTCATTAAAAAAATGACAGAGCATTAAAATATTCATAATATGACCATTGATTAGATTAAATAAAGATAAATAAATTGAAACAGCTGTTTATGAATATCGGTTAGTCAAGTGATCGGTAGGTCATCAGCATCAGCATCGGTGGCTAGACATCGGTGTGTCATGATCGGTGACTCATTTGATCAGCATCGGTGAGACATCTTCAGTGACTCATATGATCAGCATCGGTGTGTCATGATCGGTGACTCATTTGATCAGCATCGGTGTGTCATGATCAGTGACTCATTTGATCAGCATCGGTGATACATCTTCGGTGATTCGGATGATTAGCATCGGTGTGACATGATCGGTAACTCATTTGATCAGCATCAGTGTGTCATGATTGATGACTCATTTGATCAGCATCGGTGAGACATCTTCGGTGACTCAGATGATCAGCATCGGTGTGACATGATTAGTGACTCATTTGATCAGCATCGGTGAGACATATTCGGTGACTCAAATGATCAGCATCGGTGTGACATGAACAACATTGGTGTGTCAGTTATCTTTTGATATGGATCGGTGCTACCGTTCACTTAACAGAACACAAAGTGTCTGTTTGATCCAGAAGACTTCCAGAATACTTGAAAATCAATAACAAAGAGATAAAAACATGATCCAACCAATATAAATAGATTCAATAAGAGATTGTGATTATGTATATGAAAAATCCAACCGGATTATGTAATCGATGATTTGTGATTATTAAAACAGCAATTATAGGAAGAATTCAACAATCTTCCAGAGGTCTCAACAACAATGATGTTTCGGTGTCCTAGAACACTAAAAATGAATTTTTGACCATATTGAGTAGATTTAAACTATGATAGACATTATATTAGTTATTATATTTTAAAAAATAAATATATTATTATTTTCATATGATTTCATGACAATATATGTTTTTTTTCTTGATTTTTACCCATAGGCACATGTTTTTCAAGACTATTAAATCTTTAAAAAATACTTATTCAGTTATTACGAGCACACTACATGTCTAATTAAAATGTAATATAATCATATAAATAAAAATATATCAAATATTATTTTATGTTTTCTGATAAATATTAGTTTATTTTCTTCGGTTTTGACCATTACATGAACATTTTAGTATTTTAAAACACTAAAAATGTGGTTTTAGTCATCCATAGAAATTGATACCACAAATTTTCATGGTGTGAGTTAATATATTTTATAAATAAATATATCAAAATTATTCTATTAATTCACAGTAATTGTTTCTTGATTTACTACTTTAAACCCCTAGAAATATATTTTTATAGACTTTAGAATATATTAAAACTACAGATTCAATCATTCTGAGAACACTTCACATCATGTTGAACTGATATCTTCTCAGAAACATTAAAAATAATTCAAAATAGTCTTATTTTGAATTCACATTAATCTGAGGTTGTTTTATATTCTATTGACCATTATGTTCATGTTTTAGTGTCATAACACACTAAATATTTCTTTTCTAACATCCCAAGAAAATAAAAACTCCAATTGACATGAAATTAGTTGTTTCATTTCAAAAATAAATTAGTTGTTTTTGATATATGATTTTATAGAAATTTATAATTTTCTTCTTATTGTTTACCCCCTAATATGCATCTTTAGATACTAAAAAATAATTAAACTCAACTTATTATGTCATTTTGAGAAAACTGTAAGTTGGATTGATGTGTCTTTTCCTCTAATATGTAAAAAATATTTCATTGATAGTTTCCCTATGTTTTAATGTGAATTTAATGTAGTTTTTTATGGTTTTGATTATTACATGAATATTTTAGTGTTTCAAAACACTAAAAATGTATTTCCTATAATTACATGAAAATAAAAGCCTTAATTGATTTGGAGTCATTTATTACATTTACCAAATCAATCTATATGTTTTTTCTTTGATTTTACAGAAATGTGAGGTCATTTTTTTAGTTTTGACCCTATAGCTCATGCTTTTAGAGACTGTTGAAACATTTTAAATCTCTATATTCAGTAATTTTGACCACACCACTTGAATTGACATAAATTAAACGCATAAAAAACAAAAATAATTAAAAATATAGTTTTAATATGATTTTAAATTAGTCCAAGATATTTTTATATGGGTTTGATCATTATATACATGTTTTAGTGTTTTAAAATACTAAAATCATGTTTTTGATCATCCTGAGATAAGGAAAATTAATTTTTTACATGGATTGAGTATATAAATTTCATAAATCCATAAACTTTTATTTTCTAATGATTTAACAGAAATTCAAGGATATTTCCTAAATTTTGACCACCTGACACATGCTTTTTAAGACCATCAAATCTTAAAAAATAGGTTATTCTGACCATCTTAGCACACCATATGTCTGATTGATGTTATGTATACTCATTTATATATAAAACTATTCAAATACAAATTTTCTAAAATATCATGTCTATACGAGGTACTTTTCTTTGGTTTTGGCCAATACAAGAACATTTTAGTGTTTTAAAACACAAAAAATGTGTTTCTTGTCCTCCTAAGAAAACAAGATGTTGAATTTATATGAAATTAGTATATAAATTTAAAAAATCCTTTTTTGGTTTTTGTATTTTGATTTCATAACAAAAAGAGGTTGTTTGTTTGTTTATAAACCCCTATCATGTATTTTTAAAGACTTTAATATCATTTAAAACTACTTACCCATTAATTCCAATCATATCCTATGTTTCGTTGATGTGTCATATGATAGTATATCCCACAAATAATTGAAAGGAGTTTTTTCTATGATTTAAACCCAATTCGACTGTTTTTACAGTTTTTACTGTTACACAAATGTTTTAGTATTTTAAAACACTAAAAATATGTTTTATATAATAATAATAAAACAAACAAAAACTCAGATTTACGTGGATTGAGTTAAAATATTTCATAAATAATTATGTTGTATTTTTTAATGAGTTCATAGTAATTAGAGGCCATTTTCATTATGTTAACCCCTGATGTGTGTTTCTAAAGACTATCAAATCATTAAAAAAATATCATTCCATCATTTAGATCACACTACATACAAAATTTTTAGTTCTTCTTCTCTTATAGAAAAAAATAATCGAAATTTAAATTTACATTGATTTTATTGTAATTTGAGGCCATTTAATAGGGTTTTAACCCTTTCATTTAAGTTATTATGTTTTTTAAAATTTAATGATGCATTTTTTGTCATCCCGATCAACCAAAAAAATTGAAATAACTTTAATTAATAAAATTCAATCTACAGTAGACTTACTATGATTTGATGGAGATATAAACTCATCTTATTGGGTTTTAACACTACCAAATGCCTAATTTTGAACATTTTCAAATGTATAAAAATATTAATTTTTTAGTTCCAAGAAAACTACATGTTATATTGATTTGAACACTATTATTAAATGTTAAAAAAATTCAACAAAAAATTTTCTATGATTCCACATTAGTATGAGGTAATTTTCTATGATTTGGACCATTACAAGCATGTTTTAGTGTTTTATAACAACACAAATGTGTTTTCAGTCATACCAAACATACAAAAACACATATTTCTATGGAATGAGTTCCTACATTAAAAACATATATGTTTTTTTACAATGATTTATTTGTAATACATGGTCATTTTGTTAATATAGACCCCCAATACAAATTTTTAATGACATTAAAATCCATAAACATATCTTATTAAGTGATTTAGAGTACAACACATATCAAATTGAAATGAAGTGTGCTCGTACATATAAAACAATAAATCAAATACGGGTTTTACTATGATTATATATTTATATGAGGTTGTTTTCAATTGTTTTTATTGTTACATTCATGTATTAGTCTTTTAAGAATCTAAACTTTCGTTTTTCAATATTTTTTGAAATTAATAACTTGGATTGATTCAACACCAGTTCATAGATTTTAAAAGTAAATTTATGTTTGTTTTTCAATGATTTCATGAAAATCGGAAGGTATTTTCATTCTTTTAACCACCTAACATAAATTTTAAAATTATTTTATATCTTTCAAAGCTATTTATTCATTCATTTTGAGAACATCACATGTTAGATTGACCTGTTGTCAACTAATACACATAAAAAATAATTAAGATATATGTTTCATATGGATTCATGTAAGAACATAGTTTTTATCTTAGGTATGGATCCTTTAAAGTTCAGTTAAATTCCTTATATTGGACCTAATATGGATTCCAAAAGAGTTAGATAAGATCCTATAGGTTTCTAGGGATTGTACGGAGCCTGGAACACATCTTTTTGGGAAAACTGGCCAAGTCACGCAATTGGTGCATAGTTTTCCAAACCGGGAAGCTTGTGTTTTTCTAGGAAAATCCACCTCTCATTATTGGTGGAAGACTACGTGGCCGAACCATACATGTGCCCCTTTTACCCAGGTAACTATGAATGTTTTGTGCATGGCTTAACAAACCATGTGGACAACTCGTGAACATGCCATTTTTCTGGGTAATTTGAAAAAATATTCCATAATAATCTAATTAGAATACATCTTCCACCTTAATCTATATTTCAATTGGATTAACCTATATTTCTCTCGTTTTGATCCATTTGAATATCTAAGGAAGGAATCAATAGATCTCCTTCATCTGAAATCTGATTGAGCATCTGTTCATCACATTGGATGTGAAATGACAAGTACTCAAGTCATCTCGACCCATTCGTCTTCTCTATTTCTCTCAATTGAGTTATCAGGGTTTGAGAAATTTTTTTCTTGGATCTACTCCAATACATGAAAAATCATGTGCCAATAATGGAGGAGTATATTCATACCAACCTATGGTGGGTGGTCTATAACTCATCCCTAAAGTTCGTTGATTTCAGAATTGTCTTGTGGGGCCCACCTTTTTCATACGGTTCCATTTATTGTATTTATATTCCATGATTATACTTATTATAACCATATATATATATGATATTTCCATATATTTGATTAGTTTTTGGTGGTTACTCCCAAAAATCCATTCATCCCATGTTGGATGTTGTTTCATAATTGTCGTTTTATTGTCTTGACACATTGGAGCCATTGTTTGGGTGTGCCTTGGATTTACCTTCTTAAGGGTAAGAATTTTTATATTAAATGGAATGTTTATAATAATAATTTCACAATGGAATGTACCATATATTTTCACCATTTCACCCACCAATGATATGTTCTTCAATTGATTATTAAATGTGAAATGTGGATTGGAAAGTATACTAAGTATACGACATCACCTAAAATGTAAATTAATTATAGGTTTCAGATCCATAGAATCCTTTACAACATTAATGGAATGAAGTGGAATGAACCTTGAATATGGATTACGATTCAAATTACTTTATTAAAAGAGTTCATGAAACTTGACCTTATCAAACTACTGAAAGGAAAGGCATGAACCGAATGACTTGAATAAAAGGTTTCCTACTACTTGACCTTATCACACTAATAAAAGGAAAGGATAGAACTATATGAAATATTAAATTACATCATTCTTAATCAGGAATGGTCTGAATTGAGACCACCTTGGATTATAAAAATTTAATTCCATTAGCACTTGGTATCCCTATTCATATTCAAGGAAAGAACTTGTTATGGTGGAGACCCACCTATATCCTGATCCTTGTCAATTATTTTGATGCTGATTATGAAACTGTAGGAACCCTTCTACAACATTACATGATTACTTGGATACACTCATTGGATCCAGCATTGAAAAGTTGGTTCCATGGAAAAATCCCATACAGACTAGTCATTACTTAGCCACGTTTTACATGGGATTAACTCCTTGGACTTAGTAGCCATATCATTGTAAAATTCCTTGGACTATGCTAATTAGATTACACTCTCACCCCATGCCTAACATCAATTATTACTTATTTGGTTACCCTTGAGGTTTGTGTTTCCTCGGTTATTACCTTGGGACTTCACTATTAAATATCATTATAGGTTTCCTTGTTATAACTTGGAACCATTTCAATTGAAAACATGTGAAATATATACAAAATGTTAATAATCAAATAATGAATTTTTTATATGTTCATACCCCAGATGGGGTATGAAGCTGGTACTTGGGTATTTAGTTACATTGCACTGCTTTACTTTATATATGAAAGCCAAGACATTGTACATTCCCATTACATGAGGCATATGTTATAGACAACATTGGTGGTGGCCAACTAAGATTTATCTCACACCCTCTCGGGGCACCGTTTGGTACCCTTAATAGATTACATAGTTATAGGTGTAACACCTGAGATTTTTATGAGAAATATTTTGGTTTTATGTTATATACATCATCAAAGGAATCTTTCACTACACACAACACTAGCTTTTCTTGCTTTACACGCAATCGTGACATTCCTTGATAGCTTGCGTTGTACGCAATACCGAGTTTCATGAAACAACAATATGCTATTAAAATATTATTAAAACTAGCCGTTGCGAATAGTAATACCCACTTTTTTAAATTTTATAAATTTTATCTTTCAAAATGGACTTCATTTTGTGATTTTGAACATCGAAATTAGACTAGGGTGAATTTTTGGTATTTTTCTGAAAACATTCAATTTTTGATGAATAGTGAAAACACTGGGTTACTATTTAAAAAATGATTTTTAAATAATTATTTATTTTATTAAAATTTATTTTAGGTAAAAATTGATACATAATACCTATATAAGTTCAATGTAATTCATTTGAGTTATTTTATAATAATTATATATATATATAAATTTTATTGAACTTTTCACCGTCTTTTACCCACCTCCTAGGAGAATTTGAAATTTATATGAAACATAATTTTACTGCTTCTGTAAGTGGAATATCAAAAATCCGAGATACATGGTTAATATCAAGGAGTAAAATATGGTTCATTAAGATAATTTTTTTTGGTGAATAGTAACTTTTTACTTTTATTTACCACGGTTAAAAGTAAATAGGGTAATTAAGGGAAACAATGATATTTTTATTACCCTAACACATGTCCTAATTCTATTGTATAAGTTTAATTCGACCAAAAAAACCTTAGGAATAAAATATTATTATTTAGGTCCACTTGGATTAGATTAGGACATTTAATATTATTTTATTTAAATAAGAGTTAAAATAGTAAAAATATAACTTTAATAACTAAAACATATTTAATAAAGGGTTATAAACAAGATAAATTAGACTATAAATATTCATTATAAATATAAAAATAATTTCTACATAATGGTATTTTATTTATAATTTTTAGACTTTAAATAATTTAATTTATTTATGACACAATGATGATGCATTAATTACCTTATTAAGGAAATATTAATAGAATTGATATTATAAATACCCAAATTAATGTAATTTAAAACTTTTCATGAATTAAAATATTTTTATAGGTTAATATAACATATTATTATTGATTTAATTAACGTTTTTCAAACTAATCAGATTGTTATGATTTTCAAAAAAATCAATTACCAAATACTGTCAAAATTGACATAAAATGGTTTTAAAACAAATATTATATTATTAATTGTAATTTTATTCCTAAAAATCTAAGGTTCGGCCAACGGACTTATATAAGGTTATATATATTAATAATTAACCACTTGGGGTTGTTTTGGCTTGTTATAGTATGTTTATTAACCATATAGTGTAAGAAAACAAGAAGACACGGTAAAGGTTAAATTATTTAACTTAGAGTTTATTCTAAATGATAAGGTTAAAATAGTAACCTAAACTTGTATAAAATCTACTGGTTTAGATGATTTTGACCCATACACACCTTAGCTTAAAAAGAAATCAATTTTAGCTATTAAAAACTGAATATGACTTTATTATAAAATAATATTTTATCTTTTTTCTAAGGTTCCCCTCTCCTCCTTTATAAAAGGGAACCTCCTCCCTCTCCTCCTCACACCACTTTGAGCCTTCATTCTTGGACAACCCCAGCCAATTTCTCATCTACACTTCCCTAGAAACATCCTATAGGTCCTGGTCTTCCTCAAAGACCATCTTTAGTGCCCTAAGAGGAGGTTAAGAAGAGGCGCTTCAAAGAAGAGGTAATGTCCGTTACCGATTCTTTCACTTTATTTCTTCTTCTACTTACTCTTATTTAGCTGTTTCATTATAAAGTAATAACATCAGTATCACTCATATACTTATATGTTATTATAAATACGAAACAACCATATTTCACCTTCTATCCATCCTATAGAAAACGAAATCACCGCGCGTGCGTACTTACGGAATACCGTCTCCACGCCGTGGTGTAATCTATTTTCCACCACCACCTTACATGGATGGTTATAATGGTGTAAATAATAACTATATATGATTCTTGTAAAGTGATATTGATTCTTAAATAGTATACATAAACTTCATTACAATTCCACGATCATGGGAATGATATCATCGCTCGTGCGCACATACGGTCTACCATCTCCACGATGTGATGTGACTCATTCTGCAAGATCTTCATTGTATAATTATTATATAAATGAATTTAATGAATAAATATGATATATATTACACTAATACCATTTTGTAAATGAGTTATCTATAACCTAAAATGAAGAATAAGAATTTATTCGACAAAACACGCATAAGAACAAAAAGCAATAAACACCTGAATAAAAAGTAGAAATGAAATATTATAAATAAGAAGCTAAGAATATGACCATATAAGATATCATAAAAATGAGTAAGATTCTGGAATAAGTCAATAACATAATTTAAATCATTATACAAGAGGTTCAGACACGTACGAAGCAAATCAGACCTAAGGTAAGGGAAAATCTCGCAATCTCAATTTTTATTCGATATTGTTTATACTTCAGTAATTATTGGGGAATATTTATCATCCACATCCATGTTTCATCAATATTTATTATTATTTCTATCCTCCTAAAATTTTTTAAGTCCAATTTTACCCATTGGTGAGTATTTAGTGAAACATATGAAAGGAATCTTTTGTCATTTTTAGAACAAGGTACTTTTTGACTTTTTCGGACAAAGTACGAGAAGAATGTTTTTTTTACATATATGGCATGAATGGATTAATAAAACATTATTTCCATGAATCTTACTTTACAAGTTTTCAAGTTTATTTTTAATCAACTTTTTCTAGTTTAAAATTGTATGACATGTTAAGAAAGGAAAAAAATTTGAAGTAGAAAGGATATTTTCCTCAAGAATGAAGTTAAAGTGTTTTATCAAAATTACTTTCCATCTAAGATAATATAGGTTTCTGTTTCTATCCCTACTATTACATTGATTTGATTATGTTATGATGGAATTATTTTTATGAAGTTCTTTTATCTTATATATATTATGTTGTGATGACATGATGTTTAAGAATCCCATTTTATTACATGGGTTATGCTATGAAATATGATTTATGATTTTATGGAACACATAAGAATGGTTTAATTATGAGATGGGTGGGACCTATATCTCCCTCCAATGCATTGGGTAAAGATTTATATCTCATGATATAGACATGGATGGAATGGCAGGTTAATCCGGTTCAGTGATACAAGACTGAAACGAGGAGTGAACTCGGTTCAGAAATGGACTTTGTCCGTAAGGATAGTCTTGGAAATGAGTCTTGACTACTAAAAAATGATTCTCTATGATTATGTGTGTATGTCACAAAGTTTCATGTTTTATGTTATGATTATTGGGATTACATTTCACTACTATGATTTATCCCATGTTATGAAATTATGATCTCTTTTGCAGGTTAAAATTTCCAAAAAGGAAATGTTCTTTTGAATATGATGTGATTGATATTAATTTTGTTAACCCTTACTAAGAATTTGAGCTGACCCCTTTGTATGTTTTCTTTTCCCCAGGTCAGGAAGAAAGGCATTAAGTAGGATATGCAAAAAGGGATTCTAGATATGATGAAATAGACGGGAGACAATGTTTATGATTTATGAACTAGTTGTTTATGTTTCCCAGTTTCTAAAGACACTATACCTATACACACCTATTGTGGGTTTGAAATATGTTTTAATAAGTATGCTTCAATTATGAAGTAATAACAATGTATGTAAAGTATGGGTCGTTATAGTTGGTATCAGAGGAAAGGTATATTCGACCTTTGGAAACTAGAATGTGAAAGCCCTAGTAAGAACCCTAAGGATATGTCTAAGCATAGAACACAATCTTAGTGTTTTAGAAATGGCCATGAACAACCTATGATAAGAACTTAAGTGTGAAATTTTATTCTTAATTATGTGATTTTCCTATTATAATTGGTGTTGCTCACACTATTCTTCTTGGTTTTAGTCAATGGCTGGAACCCGAAGGAACCATGTTAATGCAGAATGCGACGAGAAATGAAATAATTGTCACCCTGAGCAACCAAACATTATGGGAGTTGGAACGAAAAATCATGTAGCCATGCTCACACCCCTTTCTCAAGCTATGAATCAAGCAGGACTTCCAAACGAGCAAAATAATGAGAAAAATTTTGTTGAATCCTTCATGAGGCAGCGTCCAACTTCATTCAATGGGTCTACTGATCCATTATTGGCTGAACAATGGATCATTACCACTAAAAATATATTTTTAGTTCTTTAATGTTCTGAACATGATAAAGTCATCTTAGTAGTATATCATTTGGAAGGTGAAGCTGATCAATGGTTGAATCTTATCAAGAATAAGAGTCCAAGTGATGAAATTGAGTCCATGTAATGGGATGAGTTCAAGAACTTATTTTTCAATAAGTACATCCCTCGTATTCTTCGAACAAAGATGGAGAAGGATTTCCTTGAATTGATGCAAAAGGATGAAGAATCTGTTGGTACCTACGAAGAAAATTTTACAAGACTTGCAAGGTATGCTTATGGGATTATTATCCAACCTGGGAGTAAGATAGATCGATTCTTTAGTGGATTAAAACCAAGTCTTTAAAGGGAGTTATCCATAAGGGAAATTAATAGCTACGAGGAAATCGTTCGATGTGCTCTCAAGGTTGAGATGGAGATTGGAGTAACTCATCAATCATATGCGTTTATAAGAAGAGGAAGATGGAATTCAAAGGGAAATATAAAGACCACATAGAAAAGAAGATGATTTTTCCCTTATTCTCAAAGTGTGGAATGAAACATGGAGGGAGTTGTCTTAAAGGGACAAGTAAATGTTTCAAATGTGGAAAGGAAGGTCATTGGGCATTTGAATTCCGCAATGATGGGAATAATATGTCTAGTGATGGGAACAAAGAAAAGTCTACACAGAGTGCAGTTCCTACACTTCAATGTTACAAGTGCAAGAAAATGGGGTATTATGCCAATCAATTCCCTAATCTAAGGGTTGTTGATGATGATCGACGTCAACAAACTCTTAAGGCTAAAGATAAAGGAAAGTCACATGAAATTTCTATTAGTGATGTGGAGTATGATAATGAAGTGGTGAAAGGTACACTTACCATCCACTCTAAAGTAGAAAATGTTTTATTTGATTCTGGATCCACCCACTCTTTTATTTCTGAAGAATTTTCTAAGGGTGTCACCATTTTACCTCAGCAGTTAGATATTGAGTTAGCTGTGAGAACCCCTAATGGAACAACAGTCGCATCAAAAGTTTAGAATTCTTCTCAGATTGAAGTTTGTTGAAAAGAGATTCCTTCAAATATTTTGATCCTTCCTATAGTGGAATTTTATGTGATTCCTAGCATGGATTGGATTTCTTTATATGGAGCTCATATCAATTGCCAAATAAGAGAAGTCACATTTCATATTCCAGATCAATCTATGATCGTCTATATATGGAAGGATGAACATAACCTTCCAGTGGAAATTTCATCCATCCTATGGGTCTTGATTCCACTAAATGAAGGTTATTTATCTCAAATGGTTGGAGAGAAACTCACGATTTAGAATACAACCATTTTATGGGAGTTTGATGATGCCTTTCCAGAGGAATTTTCTGGTCTTCCTCCAAATCGTGAAGTTGAGTTTTCAATAGAACTCGTACCGGGTGCTTTACCTATTTCAAATACACCTTATAGAATGGCCCAAATTGAGTTGCAGGAATTGAAGAAGCAACTTCAAGAGAATCTTGATATTGGATTCTTATGCCCCAGGGTATCACCATTGAGAGCACATGTTCTATTTGTTAAGAAGAAAGATAGATCAATGAGACTCTGCATTGATTATCGAGAACTTAAAAAGATCACTATCAAGAACAAATATGCTCTCCCACGCATTGATGACTTATTTGACCAACTACCCGGAGCTCAATACTTTTCCAAGATTGATATTCGTTCAAGGTATCATCAATTAACGGGTAAAAAGAGAGGATATACCAAAGACGGCTTTCCGTACAAGATATGGACACTATGAATTTATAGTGATGCCGTTTGGTCTTACTAATTCCCCTTTTATTTTCATGGATATAATGAATAGAATCTTTAGAGACTATCTTGATCATTTTGTGGTAGTCTTTATAGATGATATTCTCGTCGATTCAAAGATAAAGGAAGAACATGAAGATCACTTGAGAATTGTATGGAAGACCCTGAGAAAAGGAGAAGCTTTATGCCAAATTTACCAAGTGTGAATTTTGGCTACAAAAAGATGAATTTTTGGTCACATAATCTCTAAATAGGGGATATCTGTGGGTCTAACAAAAACAGAGGTTATCGAAAGATGGTCGAGACCAACAACAGTAACTGAGATCTGAAGTTTTCTTGGTTTTGCTGGATATTATCGATGTTTTGTGAAATATTTTTCACGATTATCTAATCCACTCACCAGGTTGACTCGAAAAGGAGTTAAGTTCTCTTGGACAGAGGAGTGTGAAGAGAATTTCAAGGAGTTAAAAATATGTTTATCCAGTGCACCTGTACTCGCACTGCCTTGTAGTAGAGAAAGGATTGTGATTTACAGTGATGCATCCAAGAAGGGACTGGGGTGTGTTCTCATGCCAAATGATATGGTGATAGCTTATGCCTCATGACAGTTGAAAATCCATGAGCAAAATTACCTAACTCATGATTTGGAGTTAGCTATGGTAATCTTTGAATTAAAGATTTGGAGGCATTATTTTATGGAGATAGGTGTGATATTTATACTGATCATAAAAGTTTAAAGTATATTTTCACACAAAAGGAGCTGAATATGCACCAAAGAAGATGGTTGGAGCTGATTAAGGATTACGCCTGCTCAATTCTTTATCACCCTGGGAAAGCAAAAAAGGTGGCATATGCATTAAGTCGACAAGACCATGCTAGCTTATCCACGATGAGGATCACAAAAGATCCAATATTTATGGATTTAAAAAGGATGGATCTTGGAATTATAATGGAAGGGGAAAAATCTTATCTTTATCAAATGAATATTGAACCATCTATACATGTAAAGATTAAAGAGGAACAGAAAGAAGATGTAGAGTTACAAAAAAAGGTGAGAAATGTTCCTGAATTCAACCTTGATTGTGATGGGATAATAAGGTTCATGAATCAGGTTTGTGTTCCTCCCATCCCAGAATTAAAGGCGCTGATGGATGAGGCTCATATTTCTTCATTCTTTATTCATCCTGGAAGCACGAAGATGTATAGGGACCTGAAAGAGTACTTCTGGTGGGATGGAATGGAAAGAGATGTTGCTGAATATGTCTCTCGATGTTTGGTTCATTTGCAGGTTAAAGCTGAGATACAAAAGTCTAAGGGGATGTTAAAACCATTACTCATACCTTAATGGAAATGGGAAAAATCACTATGGACTTTATCACCGGACTTCTTAAACATCCATAGCCAATAATTCTATCTGGGTCATAGTTGATCATCTTACAAAGTCGACACACTTCATTGCTATTAGAGAGGATTTATCTCTTGATCATATTGCCAGGATATATGTAAAGGAAGTGGTAAGATTGCATGGAGTACCGCTTTCCAATATATCTGATCAGGATCTGAAGTTTACCTCAATGTTTTGGTGAAGTCTTCAGTATACTTTAGATACAGAGTTGAGTTTCAGCACTGCTTATCATCCTCAGACAGACAGTTAGTCTAAGAGAACAATTCAAACTCTAGAAGATATGTAAAGAGCTTGCTCTATGGATTTAAAAGGTGGTTGGGATCAACACCTAACTTTGGTGGAATATTCTTATAATAATAGCTTTCACTCTAGTATTCAGATGGATATTTATGAAGCTATCTATGGAAAGAAATGCCGAACTCCAACTTGATGGGATGAAGTTGGGTAAAGAAAGCTATTAGGACCTGATCTTGTTGATGAGATGGAAGAAAAGGTCCGATCTATTCAACAACACATAAGAGCAGCTTAGAGTCGACAAAAAAGTTATGTCGATAACCGAAGAAAAGAACTATAGTTTGAAGTGGGTGATAAAGTGTTCTTACGAATATCTCCTTGGAAGAGAGTAATGAGATTTGGAAAGAAGGGAAAGCTGAGCCCTATGTATATTGGTTCTTTTGAAATACTGGATCGTGTTGAAAAGGTAGCTTACCGATTGGAACTTCCACCGAATCTCTCTCAAGTTCACGATGTGTTCCATGTATCTCTCCTGAGAAAGTACATTCCTGATCCTTCACATGTACATAGCTCAGAAGTTGTACTGTTGGAGAAAGATATTTCGTATGAAGAATAGCCGATAGAGTTTCTGGATCATAGAAAAAAAGTCCTATGGAACAAGAACACTCTCTTGGTGAAAGTTTTATAGAGGAACCATCAATTAGAAGAAGCTACATGGGAGCTTAAGGATATGATGACGGAGAGGTATCCTCATCTGTTTGTTACAATGTGACGAATTTCGTGGGAGAAATCCATTTTAAGGGGGGTAGAATGTAACACCCGAGATTTTTATGAGAAATATTTTGTTTTTATGTTATATACATCATCACAGGAATCTTTCACTACACACAACACTAGCTAGACTTGCTTTACACACAATCGCGACCTTCCTCGATAGCTTACATTTTACGCAAAACCGAGTTTCACTAAACAACGATATGCTATTAAAACTAGCCATTATGACTATTAATACCCACTTTTTGAAATTTTATAAATTTTATCTTTCAAAATGGACTTCATTTTTGGATTTGGAACATCGAAATTATCCTAGGGTAATTTTTTTTATTTTTCTGAAAACTTTTAATTTTTGATGAATAGTTAAAACACTGTGTTACTATTTAAAAACTGATTTTTTAATAATTATTTATATTATTTAAATTTATTTTAGTTCAAAATTCATACATAATACCTATATAAGTTCAATTTAATTCATTGGAGTTGTTTTATAATAATTTTAGATATATAAAAATTTTATTGTACTTTTCACAGTCTTTTACCCACCTCCTAGAAGAATTTGAAAATTTATATAAAACATAATTTTACCACTTCTGTGAGTGGAATTTCAAAAATTTGAAGGACACAGTTCATATCAATGAGTAAAATTTGGTTCAATCAGATAAAAATAATTTTTGGTGGCTATTAACTTTTTACTTTTATTTACCACAGTTAAAAGTAAATAGGGTAATAAAGGGTAAAAATGATATTATTATTACCCTAACACATGTACTAATTATATTTGATAAGTTTAATTCGACTAAAAACAAACTTAGGAATAAAATATGATCATTTAGGTCCAACTGGATTAGATTAGGACATTTAATATTATTTTATTTAAAGAAGAGTTAAAATAGTTAAAATCAAAGTTTAATAACTAAAACATTTTTATTATAGGGTTATAAATAATATTAATTCGACTATAAATTTTCATTAGAAATCTAAATATATTTCTACATAATGGTACTTTATTTATAATTTTTATACTTTACATAATTTAATTTTTTTATGACATAATGATGATGGAGTAATTACCTTATTAAGGAAATATTAACATAATTGATATTATAAATACCCAAATAAATGTAATTTGAAACTTTTCATAAATTAAACTAATTTTATAGGTTAATATTAAATATTAGTATTGATTTAATTAACTTTTTTAGAATTAATAATGTTGTTATGATTTTCACAAAAATCAATTACCAAATAGTGTCAAAATTGACATAATATAGTTTTTAAAAAAAATATTATATTATTAATTGTTATTTTATTCATAAAAATCTGAGGTTCAGAAAAATGACTTAGATAAGGTTATATATCTTAATAATGAATAAATTTGGGTTTTTTGGCTTGTTATAGTATGTTTATTAACCATATGGTGTAAGAAAACAAGAAGACATGGTAAGAGTTAAATTATTTAACTTAGAGTTAAATCGAAATGATAATGATAAAATAGTAACCTAAACTTGTCTAAAATATATTGGTTGAGATTTTTTCGACCCATACCCACCTTAGCTTCGAAATAAATTAATTTTGAGATATTAAAAACTGAATATGACTTTATTATAAAATATTATTTTAAGTTTTTTCTTTAGGTGCCCCTCTTATCCTTTATAAAAGGGCACCTCATCCCTCTCCTCATCACACAACTTTGAGACTTCAAGATCGGCCAAAACTTTCCACTTTCTCTTATACACTTCACTAGAAACATCCTAGAGGTCCTGGTATTCTTTAAAGACCATCTTTAGTTTCCTATAATGAGGTTAAGAAGAGGCGCTTCAAAGAAGAGGTAATGTTCGTTACCAATTCTTTCAACTTTATTTCTTCTTCTACTTCCTATTATTTAGTTGTTTAATTATAAAGTAATAACATCAGTATCACTCATATACTGATATGTTATTATAAATATGAAACAACACTATTTCACCTTCTATCCATCCTACAGAAAACGAAATCACCGTGCGTGCGTACGTACTGAATACCGTCTCCACGCCGTGGTGTAATATGTTTTTCACCAACACCTTACTTGGATGGGTATAATGGAGTAAAGAATAACTGTATATGATTATTTTCAAGTGAGATTGATTCAGAAATAGTATACATACACTTCATTACAATTCCACGATCATGGGAATGATATCATCGCTCGTGCGTACGTACGGCCTACCGTCTCCACGATGTGATGCGACTCGTTCTAAATGATCTTCAATGCATAATGATTATATAAAAAATTGAATGAATAAATATGATATATATTACAGTAATACCATTATGTAAATGGGGTATCTATAACCTAAAAATAATAATAAGAATTTATTCGACAAAACACTCATAAGAACAAAAAGCAATAAACACCCGAATAACAAGTAGAAATGAAATGTTACTAATAAGAAGCTAAGAATATGACCATATATGATATCATAAAAATGAGTACAATTCTGGAATAAGTCAATAACATTATTTAAATCATTATATAGGAGGTTCAGACATGTACGAAGCAAATCATACCTAAGGTAAGAGAAAATCTCACAATCTCAATTTTTATCCGAGATTGTTTATACTTCGGTAATTATTGGAGCATATTTATCATCCACATCCATGTTTCGTCAAAATGTAATATTATTTCTATCCTCCTACAATTTTTTTAATCCAATTTTACCCATTGGTGAGTTTTTAGTAAAAGATATGAAAGGAATCCTTTGTCGTTTTTAGAATGAGGTACTTTTTGACTTTTCCATCCAAAGTACGAGAAGAATATTTTTTTAACTTATACGGCATGAATGGATTCATAGAACATTATTTCCATGAAGATTCCTTTACAAGTTTCAAGTTTATTTTTAATCAACTTCTTTCTAATTTAAAATTGTATGACATGTTAAGAAAGGAAAAGTTCTTTTGAAGTAGAAAGGATATTTTCCTCAAGAATAAAGTTTAAGTGTTTTATCAAAATTATTTTCCCTCTATGATAATAGAGGGTTATGTTTATATCCCTATTAAAACATTGACTTGATTATGTTATGATAGAATTATTTTTATGAAGTCCTTTTATCTTATATAGATTATGTTGTGATGACATGATGTTTAAGAATCCCATTTTTATTAAATGGGTTATGCTATGATATATGATTTATGATTTTGTGGAACAGATAAGAATGATTTCATTATTATATTGGGTAAAGATTTATATCTCATGAGATAGACATGGCTAGAACGACATGTTAATCCGATTTAGTGATACAGGACTGAAATGAAGAGTGAACTCAGTTCAAAAATGGACTTTGTCCGCTTGGATAGTCTTGGCAATGAGTCTTGACTACTAAGAAATGATTCTCTATGATTATGTCTGTATGACACAAAGTTTCATGTTTTAATTTATGATTATTGGGATTACATTTCAGTACTATGATTTAGCCCATGTTAGGAAATGATGATCTCTTTTGCATGTTATGATTTCCAATATGATATGTTCTTATGAATATGATGTGATTGATATTTATTTTGTTTACCCTTACTGAGCATTTGAGCTCACCGTTTTGTATGTTTTCTTTTCCCCAGGTCAGGAACAAGGGTATTAAGTAGGATATTCCAAAAATGGATACTAGATATGATGAAATAAATGGGAGACAATGTAGATTCTTTATGAACCAGTTGTTTATGTTTCCCAGTTTCTAAAGACACTATACCTATATGGTCCTATTGTGGTTTTGATATATGTTGCAATAAGTATGATTCAATTATGAAGTAATAACAATGTATGTAAAGTATGGGTCGTTATAATAGATGTTGACAAAGGGAATAAAACGGCTTCAAACATGTTATTGCTTTCTATTTAGTATGGATCTTTATAACTGATGACTGATCCGGAGCTCAGTATGCTTGGGATAGTATTTGATTTCATGTATACTTATATGGAACATGTTATTCCTGAAATTCTGTATCCATGTTTTCCAGTTTTATAGTGACATTACATATCATCAGTTATTGAATGCTATTCTGGTAATTTTAGTTATTATTACCGGTGTCTCTATTTTCCTCTATACCTTCTGTTTACTTATATTACTTCTTCTATTTAAATCTATTTATTTTCATTAGTTTTGTTACACATTGTTGATGAGGGAATAGTCTCCCCATAGACACACCCTAGACCCTCACTGCTAGTCTAAAGCCTATAGAATTTGGAGACATGTGCTTGAGTCCATTATGCCCACCAGGATTTGGGCACCTTTTCAGTGGCATATGGGTCAATGACATCACAAAGTATTATCAAAGGAGTTCTTTCATCATTTACTATTAAGATACATTATATTATAGATTAGAAATGCTTGGGACTTGTCATAAGTTGTAATTTTGCTTCACGAACCCATGTTATGTGTAAAAACCAAGTTACCTAAATTATCATTGCTGTTAATATTTTTCCTATTACAATTGATATTATTTCACCATTGGGTGACACACATGTTGTGTGGTGTCGTTGTTTATTACACTATTTGAGTATTTTTCTTTATACTTGACCCAATGGTATGAGGGAAAAGATAATTTTTTACATATATTCTGATAGGAACAAAGAATTCTCATGTCAAGCACATTTCCATGCCATATAGGTTCATTTCACTACTTTTCATTTCATGATATGCTTGTGATTGCTGAGTGATGATTTGATACTTATCTTATATATGTATTACTTCTAATTGAGATTGATTGATTTCTTGTCTCAATTCAGGATGTGTATGAGCCATCATGGGTTGGGACGAGTAATTTACTAAGTCAAACCATTACACTATAAATAAATGGGTGTCATTTCTAGGGAAAAGTATATGGGAACAGATTCACTAGAAATGGATATCCAATTAAAAGTGAATCATGACATATAAAATGAATTATTTACCCATAATTATCCCACCATATCATGTTTATGAATGCTAAATGTGTGAAACCTGAAATTAAATGTAAAATGAAATGAAACTTATAATTGAGAACTTACCGATACCTGGCCATCTAAGTAGGTGGTTTGGGTAGTATGCCATGGCTAGTGAGTTTTATTGCATTAGTCATTTTCTAATTATGAAATCTTTATGAATATAGGATTGTTCTGAGGTATATTATTAGAAATTCAATATCAATTCCATCATGACGTCCTCGTGTCATACGCTATGTTGGTGGCGACAACCATGCTCCAGATATTGTCGGCCTTGGGCTGCCAGTCTTACCTCCAGAAGTTCCACTTGAAGAACCACCTATTGTATCTGATTTAGTAACTGACACCCAAGTTCTTGAAAGTTTCCAATATCTAATATATTCCATTCATGGTGCTCCATTCCTTGAACCTATGATGGATTATCTGACCCATGAGTTCCTGTAGCAGCAGCCACCTACTTTCTTATGGGGTGGCGGTCTGCAGGCTGCTATGTCTTGGCTAGAAGACACTTTATCTCTCTTTGAGCATCTAGAGATGCCTCCAGAGATGAGGGTCAATCTTTACACATAAATTCTTCTTGATTTGGCTAGGTTTTTGTTGGATGTGACTTCCTAGGATGATTGTCAACAAGTCATGTTACAGGTGTATTTCCAGACTGCCTTCTATGATTAGTTCTTTCCATAGATGCTGAGAGATGAAAAAACCAAAGAGTTCACGTATCATGAGAAGGATTATATGTCAGTTATAAAATATTCAACATGTCTCATAGAGTTTAATTTCTTCACACTGCTTCTAGCCGGTGATGAGCTTTCACTTTCTAGATGCTTTGAGGATGGGATACAGTATTCCATCTGTACATAGGTGAATGTATTTCTCCTACCTATTTTTTCATAGATATTCAATCAGGTTCTTATCATTGAGTGAAACATGAGGTAAAAATAGTACTCTACATGAAAGATCAGTTTCACGGTAGGAAAATAATTATACCGGTGGTAGGAAGCATTCCCTCATGGTTTCTCATTTTGGAAGTGACAACCAGAGTGCCTGTATCAGTAGATCTAATGTGCCTCATCAGTATGGAGGATGGGGGAATTAAAAGCCTCATTGTGATAGGGAACCACTGGAGTTCTAGAATTCAAGCCATATGGAGTATCTCTAGTGTTTCTTCATGACCTATCCATCATCTTCAATTGGAAATGGATCAGTACTAACTTTACCTTCAGAAGCGAGTTCTTTTGCACCACATTAGATGGGGAGTTGGAATGTTACCAGAAGGTCTAGTCATGGAGGATGTCTAGGACATGGTATCAAACCCCTGATTTCCAGTAGCATCATAAGAGAAGTTATAATCATGGTAGTCCCTATTTATCACAGGATGATGGATCAAGTCAGTTGAATGCACCAAAGACGATACCTGAGGATCTGGCAGTGAGACTATTTATAGTATGATGTACAATTTATGTAGAATCATCCATAGTATCATCTTTATTTTATATAAGTGACTCAATATATTTTATCTATGATGAAAATCATGGAAAGTATCGGACTAGAGATACAGTATTACAGTGGTGTAATGACCCTTGATATGCCATTATGTGTACGAATAGAGGGAATACGCTAGTGTCGGGATTGTCCCATTGAGTTAGGCAGTTACCCTTTCTTAGGGAACCTCTTTGTTCTCGAGATGATGGGCTTTGATGTCATACTTGGGATGGACTAATTGGTTTAGTATCATGCTTTTATATACTGATATCGACAGAAGGTATCGTTTATGTTACCAGAGGAAGCAGTTATCTACTTAAGGGTGAGTGTGATTTTCTGCCTGGTTGAGCGGGACCATAGAAGCATGGGCTAGGTTGAGTTACCTCCCATATTGAAAATATCTTCATAGAAGATCAGGTTTTATGATATCCTTATTTCCCCCAGTAGTGGATCATTTCAAGGATATCTTTCCCAATGATTTTTCTATAATACCTCCTAAGAGATAGGTATAGTTTATAATCAAGCCTGATCCTAGGGAAACTCCAGTGTTTGTTCCTCTGTATAGGATGACACCAATTGTCCTTTAGGAGATCAATTGGTAGTTAGGGGATTTAGAGGAAAAACAATTTGTATATCCCACTACATCAACTTGGGGTTCTTTTATTCTTTTAGGAAAGAAGGTGGATGGAAAATTATGTTTATGCATGGATTACATAAGTTTGAACCATATTATGTTCAAGAAACGAAATCCACTTCCTTAAATAGATGGACTCTTTTACTAGCTCCAAGAAGAAAATGTCTTCTCTAAGATCAACCTGATATTAGGCTATCATCAGGTATAATTAATACCATCAGACATACCTTATACAACATTTTGTAGCAGGTATGGTCTGTATGAGTACCTTGTTATGTCATTTGGTCTTACGAATGCACCTTTCGTTCTCATGGCTTTGATGAATAGGGTTTTCCAGCCCTATTTGTATTCTTTTTTCATGGTTTTTTGGATAGAATCTTAGTGTATTATCACACATGTAGAGACCATTACAAACATCTTGAGATCATTTTCAGTACATTGCGAGAGCATCATCTTTATTCCATGATTTCTATGTTCCACTTCTAGATTGACAATGTCCACTTCTGGGGTCATATTATCTCATAATTAAGAGAATTTGTTGACCCAGAAGAGGTTATTATTGTAGTTTAAAAAGAGAATACCATGAATGTTTTTGAAATATTGAGTTTTTTAGGACTAGATGGATATTACAATAATTTCATACATGACTTCTCACATATTGATTAACCTTTTTCTTATCTTACAATGAAGGGTGCCAAGTTATTTTGGGAAGAATCAAGTGAGAAATCCTTTAAAAAGATGAAGGGGAGGCTTTTATCGACACCTATTCTGACTTTTCCAATTCCAGGAATTATTTATACCATCTTATTTTATGCATCATGTATCGACCTAGTGGGAGTGTTGATGTAGGAGGACATTGTTGTTGCATACATATCTCAATAGTTGGGGCCTCATGAGAGAAATTACTCAATACACAAACTTGAGCTAGCAGTAGTTTTCAATGAATTACATTGTTGGAGATATTATCAATTGGGTGAGTGTTTTTTGGTGTACATAGATCACAAGATCCTCAAATATATCTTTCCATATTGTGAATGGAACCTCAGATAGTAAAGATGAGTTGAGAATCTACAATCCTTTGATTTTGAGCTAGCCTATATGTCTGGAATGGGTAATGTAGTTGCAGATGTGCTGAGTTGGAAAACTCAAACATAAGCCATACAGGAAGCTAGTGATGAATGGATATTAATGGCCATCTTTTCTATGATTTATCTAGAGTTTCATGAAAATCACAAGAAATATTAACTCCCATCCTTGACAGTTATCTCTTCCCTCCTTGAGAAGGTAAAGAGTAGAAGAATTGTAAATCATGAAGGCATGGAACTCTGTGAGATTATATAAGGAGATACCCCACCTCCAGATTGGCCCATGGGTTGAGATGACATCTTACATCTACGTGGACATATTTGGGTTCCTACAGATATGAGACATGAGTTGATGAAAGAGTCCCATGCATCTCAGTGGGTAGTTTATCCTGGAATATCCAAGATGTGTTGAGATATGTGACACCGTTATTGATGGTCTTGGAAGAAACTTTAGATGGCAGGCTTTATCACTAGGTGTTCTACCTATTAGCAAGTGAAGGTGGAGCCCCCGAGACCTATGGGCTTGCTACAACCACTTCCAGTCCTGGAATGGAAATAAGAATATGTTTCTATGTATTTCATAGCCATATTTCCAAGGTCAATGAGGTGTAGAGATGATATTTTTGTATTAATTGACAAAATAATGAAATCATCCCACTTCATTCCAATTTGGGTGACTTTTTCAGTTGATGAACTGGGAACACTTTATGTCCATGAGATCATATGACTACATGGGGTTCCTAATACTATCGTTTAAGATTAGGATTATTATTATCATAGTTCTGGAAGGGTTTGCAAAAGGATATAGGGACTCAGGTGATTCTAAGTATAGATATTTACCCTCAGACCGATGGACATTCATATTGGAAAATACAGGTTCTAGAGGATATGCTTTGAGCATGTGTACTTCATTTCGATAGTTTTTGGGAGATGAATATCCATATCATCATGTTCGCATATAAAAATAGCTTTTTGGTGAAAATTTATATAGACTTGTTTAGGTAATTTTATGGTAGGCCTTTTCAATTACCCTCATGATAGCTAGAGGTAGTTGAGGCAGCCCTACTAGGTCCTATTCTCATTCAATATACATCAGAGAATATTCAGCTGATCAGAAAGGGTATGACAACTATTCTTTCTAGATTGAAATCTTCTACTAATCACCATCAATAACATCTTGAGTTTGATGTGGGGGTCATTTTTTTTCATGCATCACACAGGTTGTGGAATAGATGGTTTAGAAACTAGGGAAAGTTTTCACCTCTTTATGTAGGTATGTTTGAGATTCTAGTGAGAGTTGGGATAGTAGCCTATTTTTTTCTATTACCTCACATGTACCATACCATGACATTTTATTTCATGATTCACAACTTTTGTAGTATCATGCTATTCCATCTTATACCTTTGATCCCAAGTATGTTGAGTTATATGTTGATGCTACCTTTGAGGAGTATCCATTACCCATCGTTGACTAGAGCACGAAGGATCTATGAGGCATGTTTGTCCCTCTAGTATGGGTGCTATAAAATCATGGACATGTACAATATGAGACATAGGAGTTGGAAGATGCCATACATTCTATGTGGATAGATTTTTTCACAGACAGTGTTTCTCCACCTTAGGAAGGTGAACTCGAGGACGAGTTCTTTTAAGGGGGATGATTACAAGAACCTAGTTTTTCAATCAAGTATAGATCCTTTAAATTTCGTTCAAATTTATTATATTGGAAATAATATAGATTCCAAAAGAGTAAAAGATGGTCTCTAGGGTGTTTGGGGCTTTTTGGAGTCTGGAACACATCTTTTTGGGGGAAACTAGCTGATTTGCATAATTGGTGCATGGCTGTCGCATAGTTTTCCAAACTGTGCAGATTGTGTTTTTTCAGATAGAGCCATCTCACACGGTTGGCGCATAACCATGTGGCTTAACCAGGATAGTTCACCTTATATTTCGATAAACATGTATAGTTTGTTCATGGTTTATCAAACCATGTGGAAAAACCATTCACATTCCATTTTTTTGGGTAATTTGACAATTGTTTCCTTAATGATCTAATTAAAACCCATCTTCCTCCCTAATCTGCATTTCAGTAGTATTATCTAAATTTAACTCATTTTGCTGACTTATGAAGATATATAGTAGGAATCAAGATATCTCATTCTTCTAGGACCTGATCGTGTTTCCATTCATCTTGTTGGATGCACAACATTCATTACTCCAGTCCTCTTGAGCTGTTCTCTTTTTCTCTTGCTCTCAACCAAGTTGTTGGGGTATGAGAATTTTTCTATTTTTATTAGATATACTTTTATCCATGAAAAATAGAGGTAAAATACAAGAGGAGGGGGTTTGTAAAACCATATTATGGGTGTTTTTATAACTTATCTCTAAACTTTATTGATTTATGAATCGTTGTCTGGGGCCCATTGATTTCATCAGGGGTCATTTATTGAATTTATATTCCATTATTATACTCATTAGAATCGTATGGATATGCTCTTTCCATACAAGTGGTTAATTGTTTGTTGTTTCTCCCACAACTCCATTCATCCCATAAAGGATGTTATTTTATAATTGTCATTTTTGTGTTTTGACACGTTAGAGCCACCGTTCAAGTATACCTTGGATTGAAATTCGTAAGGGTAAGTTTTTCTATAGTAAATGGCTTATTTATAATGAGAATTTCAAAATGGAAAGTACCATGTATTCTCACCGCTTGGAAATCCTAAGTTAATTTCTTCAATTGATAATTAAATGTAAAATGTTTAATGGAAAGTATACTAAGTTTATGTCTTGGTTTTAAATGTTAATGAATAGTAGGTTGCATATCCCTATCACCCGATACCAAATTAATTCAATATAGCAGAATGAACCTTGAATATAGAATATGCTTCAAATGACCTGATTAAAAGGATTCTTGCTACTTGACCTTAAGAAACTAATGAAAGGAAATTCTTGAACCGAATGACGTGAATAAGAGGTTGATTGATACTTGACATAATCACACTAATTAAAGGAATGGATTGGACCAATTGAAATATTGCATGACTTCATACTTAAAAATAAATGGCCTTACTCGATCTCACCTTGGATTTAGATTGGAGAATGCAAAGAGGACTCAAGAACCCCATTCTGATTCAAGGATATGAAATGCTTAGGTTGAGACCCACCTTGATCTCGATCCATATATATTATTCAGATGCTGGGTATGAAACTATATGATTTTTTCCATATCATTACAGGATTCCTTGGATACACTCCTTGGATCCATCATTGACCAGTAGGTTCCATAGTTAAATCCCATCAATCCCATTTATTTCATAGCACCATTTTACATTGGATAAACTCCTTGGACTCGGTAGGTGTCTCACTATGGAATGTCTTGGACTATGCTCTGGGGATTACACTCTTACCTCAAGCCAGGGTATAGTTATTAATAAGTTGGTAACCTATGTGGTCTATATTAAATTGATTATTACCTTGAGACTTCACTATTAACTATCATTATAGGTGAGCTATTACAACTTCGAACCATTGAAATTTCCTAACAGGCAACTTATGTATAAATTTCAAATAATCAAATAATGAATTGTTTACATGTTTAGAGACCATCCAAGGGATGAAGAGAGTACTTTGGTATTCAGTTATAATGTACTTATTTACTTTATGTTTGTATACCTACACAATGTTACATTTCTATTTCATATTCTCAGTGTAATATACATCATTGGTGGTGGCCCACTACGATTTATCTCACACAATTTCTGGGCATCATTTCATACTAGGAGTAGATTACATTGTTGTTGGTGTTGAAAAATAGAATCATACGTCTTAAAAACATTATTTCTTATTGTTTAGTATGGATATTGATAGAATATGACCAATATGGAGCTTAGGATGCTTGGGATAATATTTTATTTACCTTATACTTATGTGGAACATGTTATGCCTACTATCTTGTATCCATGTTTTCCAGTTTTCTAGTGACATGTCATATCATCATTTTTTTCAATTCAATTCTCGTTATTTTAGTTACTATTACTATTGAATCTATTTTCCATTGTGACTTCTTTTTTCTTATATTGGTTCCACTATTTAGATTTGTTCATACTCATCCACTACACTACACTTTGGTAATGAGGGAATAGACTCCCCATAGAAACACCCTAGGCCCTCACTGCTAGTCGACAATCTCTAGAATTCAGGGAGATACAGTTGAGGCCATGTGGCCCACTAGGCTTGGGGTACTGAATCAATGGCATCTGAGTCTGGGGTGTCACACTACATATCAATCCTATGTCATTTTATATCATTTAGATAATGATAGGCATGTTTTATTGTTTTAAAACAAAAAAAAATATTTTATTTTTCATTCTAATTAATTGAAAATTCATATTTACACAACCCAGTTCCTATATTTTAAAAATATTTTTTTGGTTGTTATCCTACGATTTAACAGTAACAAAAGGGTTTCCCTTTCTTTTGGAACTTTGATTCATGTTTTTAATGAGTTTTAAATATTTAAAAACTTCTTAGTTAATCATTATAAGAACATTGAAAATCAAATTAACTTGTTATATTCTTTTTCTTGTAAAAAAATTAAAAAAAAAATTCTTTTTTATTTCATACAAATATGAGGTTTTTTATTAGTTTTAACCCCTGACTCAATTTTTTTAATGACATTGCTATCTTTTAAAACTTCTTATTTAGCCATTCCAAGTGCACAATATGTTATATTTATTTATATTCTTCTCCAAAACATAAATAATTATTCAAATTTATTTTTACCAAGACTTCACATTAATATAAGATCTTATGTTGCGCTTTTGATAATTATATGCATGTTTATGTTTTTTGAGACACAATTTTTTTTTAATCATTATTAACATAAAAAACTTATATTTATTATTTCATGACAATTCATGATTTCCTATTTTGTTTTTACTGTGACACTACAATTTGAGACACATCTTTTTCATTAACATTAAAAAAATTTAAATTGTAAATTAATTTTATTATACATCAAAAATAAAATATTAAATAATAAACAATTAATTTAAAATTCCTCATATATCAGGTGAATCCCTATACAATATCCGAAGAAGTCATAATGACTCTAACTCTCAGCCTGTGGACACTAAAATATATAATAATATTATTAATTAAAAGATGATAAAAATAATTAGGGTGAGTGTACTACATTTTCTATTTTACTATTTTGTTAACATTTATGCACCATTAACTGGATTTATTCATCACCTTTTATATAAGTTCTTACATCTTTCATAACTTATGCCCATACATTGCTAGTAGATATAGAAACTAATTATACATGAATTACTCCACAGTATATACTAAAATATATAGCACAATATATGTTCACATTCATACATATCTTCATGCACCCATCACCTCTTTTAGAACAATTGAACATGATGGTACATATTTTCCATAGGTTTAAGAGTAACCATAACCATTACACCCCATGACACACTAAAATATCCCATATCTACAAATAATACCATGTTTTCTATTCGATGGTAGCTCTACTAGCTCAGCATCAAACCATGTCTACTGAGTATACATAATTAGTTGATGAACAAATTTGAATATGTTATATAAAATAAAAAGTATGTTTAAACTAAATAATTTACTTACTAAAATACTAGAAACATCAATATAATGAACCCTATGAGTCCTCATCAATATCTATATCCAATCAGGGGCTCACCACATAGATGTAACTACAATAACGGTGACCCAAATTAAATATATTTATATTAATATTATAATAAAATATTTTAAATACATATGTGAGAAATGAATTATAAACATGCCTTATGTTTAAGTCGTGTCACGAGTTGATCACAATGTCAAGAAGGCATGAAATGCATTGCCTAATTATGTGAATAGTTACCAGACTTGGTCTACATTCAACATATTAAATTATTAGATCTATGAAAAAATGAAATTATTTATTTTTTAAAATCAATAAATTCTACAATCCCCACCTAACTTGATGAAAACACAACCAAATCCTACCACTGGATGAGAAGAACGTCTGCAGTGACTCATTTTACAATGTCTGATACACCCACATATGGTTCTTAATAATTTATCTTTACTCTTCCCTTTCGATAATACTGTAACTTTCATAATTTTCAACTCAAACAACTTATAAATAATATAGACATTGTTTCAAATTATCCAGTTAAAAAAATTGTTAGTGGATATGATAATAATAAAACAATCATGAAAATTTAAATAATAATTTTTCCCAAACCTCCTTCCACAATCATTCAATAATATAGGGGGTAAATATGTCTACTCAGGATTCATTAGAGAGAATATGTGGGGGTCTCATATCATATTCCTTATTGAATGAATCATTTCACAAACACCCTCTCCAACTAGAGGAACGATTCTAACAAGTCACACATCACGCTAAGTACAAGATTTCCATGATCGAAACCCTCTTCCAGTTTTATAAAAGATGCATTAGTTCATGTTAAAGATAAACTCATAAAATGATAAACAATAACATATTGTAAATTCAAAAAATTAAACTTAAAAAAGGACATACTTGTGGACAGCTATAGTAAAATAATATATAAATAAAAACATCAATATGAGAAATGATATATAATTCACCTATGATTCTAATGAAAAATCAACATTAAAAACATAGTAAAATTTATAAATTTTAATACTAAAAATTCATAATTTTTTTAGAAATTATAATATTTTTTATATATAACTGGAAAACAATTCATAGGAAAATTTTCATTGACCATAAAAATATTTTGTAACTCCTCCAAATATCTCTTTATGCCATTGCACATCTTCTTCTCATTCATCTTAATTGGGAATGTTATGTGTGTTCCCAAAGAGGTAGTAATATATAATTCCTACCATTCGATCAGAAACACAATCTTCTAAACAACTTCACCATAAATTTCTAGTTCTAAATCATTATGGAGAAAGTAAACACGCTCTGTCTACAATGCCAGTATAAAGGGCTTGTTTCTTACGAGACCATCTTTATACAACATATTATCAAATATTAACCATTTAAAAATGAAATGGTACACTTTTTTTCATGAATTGGATCAACCCAATCACACATCACCAATACAAATTTTATGCAATGACTCTAAGTAACCTCAATAATGTCCCTCAACAGTCCATAGTAATAACCCGCAACAACAAAAATCATCATCACTATTTTGTGTCTCTAGATTCATGTCGACTATTATAATTTAAAATAAAATTTCATTAACTTGCATATACAAGTAATAAGAAGCTATAACAAATGGGCCATCGGCTAATTGGTCAAATTATTTAATTGTTATATGCGAACCTGGTTTACACATCTTATGAATGTAAAAATTTCACATAATTAAATGGGTATAGGGTTACCAAAATCACCCTATATATAGTATAAAAATATTAAATCAATTATACATACATACATGTGTCTTGAACCACTCATTATATTTTTTTAAATGATGGTTTTAGATATAATAATATTTTGAATGATACCTTTCCCATTTCAACATAGATATATGAAACATAAATTACAACAAAATAGAAGATATGGAAGAAATTTAATTTAAAAGAAGTCTTAATAAAACAATAATAAAACTCACTGAATTAATGAAATTATCAATGGAGTGTTGAATAACATGTATCAATGATATTTAACCCACATATCATTATCCATATCAAACATTTCCCTATCTCCAATTGGATCTTTCATAATCAAGGAGGGTTTAAACAATTTTATGTCAACCTCATCAATATATGAAACATAGAAACTGGTGAATTTATCCACCAAATAACCCTTGAAAACTAAATATTATGTATTATATCTAACACAATGGAAGATGAGGAACAATTTTAATATTGAAAAAAGGATTAATAGATCAACTATACAACTTACTGAATTAATGAAATAATCAATGTAGTGTGGAATAACATGCATAGATGAGATTGAACCCACATATCATTATCCATATAAAACTCTATCCTATCTCCAATTGGGGCATTTATAATCTAGATGGGTTTACCTAATTTTATGTTATCCACATCAATATATAAAACATAGAAACTTTTCCACCAAATAACCCTTAGAAATGAAATATTATGGATGATATCTATTGTGTATATAATATTTCAATTTATTTAAATATTTCTCTATTATATACATCCACATGAATTGGATGGGACTTCTAGTAGTTGATTCTCTAGTTAAATGTATAGTTAAGTGGATTGTAACATAAAGGAAATAAGAAGGTGGAAATAGTTTCTCGATGTGACATAGTGTAAGAGAAATATTGTCCTCCAGATTTTCCAAATATCTATTGTGATGATTTATTGAACAAAGATGTATAAAAACCCATAAAATTTCCCCAACGACTCAACAACATGAGTAGGAAAATAATTATTAATTTCAATTGGGATTGATTTTCAAATAATAAAATGACTATCCTAAGTTTTCTATCCATTTTATTTCATTATTTACATATTAATTTTTATTAATATTTTATCTATGACCGTCAATAAATCTAATGATATTTAAAATTTGTTAAAATCTTCCCGTATCTATTGTACTCATCATGTACCGTTTAGTAAGAACATGTTCCCTATTAACCTCAACCAACTAGAAATGCAATGATTTTCTCAATCATATCTATTTTAAATCACATAGTGCATTAAAATTTTACATTAAATTCCCATTGAAAACCAAAATGGTGTATTATATATTATAACAGACATTTTTCTCAATGTGCATCACATCTAAGTTATTTCTTACAATGTAATCTTTCTAATAAGTAAATTTTAAAAAATACCCCACTTTTTAAAATTATGATTGTGTAATGTTAATTGGAAGAAGAAAAGTATTTTATTGTAATTTCCTTGTTGGAAAGTTTAAAATTTAATGAACCATTTTAATGTGATGCACATTTATTATATATTAGTGGATGACCCAAAAAATATGAATCTTATACACTATATAAATGATTTTTTTGTAAATTTTTGCTAGAATTGGAACCCTAGATACAATTTCCAATGATGATTTTTCCTCTATGTTACCATCAAATTACACACTTCCTTTTTGAAATTTTATTTCGGAGTAGGAAATAATATGTTACTAAGGTAATCCCACCTTATATAGAACTAAATACATGTAGATTTAGTACTTTTAATATAATAAAATTCACCTTTCTTAATCCAACCTGGTAAATTAGAATACAATGGTAAGTTATTAATTGTCTATAATAAAATGGACTCAAATATGAACATTTCATTAGCTCCTAACTAAACATTGATTACACTATCTACCAAAAAATTCTTACATATAATCAATTAATGAATTAATGTAAATCAATTTTTTTCCATGGGTCATATAGTTCGTCAATAAGTGTGCAAAATAATTAAAATGGTTTCTCTATTCATAACTACAAGGGAAGTTTATAGGGAACCAATACAATTGGACATGTATTAAGTGTTCTACCAACCATATACTTAAATGGTTCCAAAGAATCTTTTTCCAATCACAATCGAGAAATATGAAAATATTTGGAAAATTTCAAGTGTATTTAATCAAACTCCTTCCATAGAGAAGAATCCACTATGAGATTTAACATATTACCCTCTTGGTTTCTCAAAGAATTATGCATAATTAGTTTAAAAATTTTAGTTGACATGAATAATCTATTAAACTGATGATATATTTGCAAGTAGTGCATATTCATAGAAGTGATATATTTCCCTAAATTCAACAACCCACTAGGAAGAATCTAAATTCCTTATTAATCTCATTTTCCTTCCATCTGGACAAGTAAAAAACAATAAAATTAATGAGTTTAACATTATATATTTTTCAAAACATACAATTGTTGTAGAATATATCAAAGGTCTCATATATTAAAACATGGTTGTTATCCAACTTGTGGGATTAGTAGTACAAATCAGAAATCTATTTTCTACTAGGGAGTATATTCGGTAATATTACCATCAATGTAAGTAAAATTATTATGCTAGCTAATTGACACAAAACTTGAATTGAAGTACATTTCCAATCCCCAAGGGATGGGAACTAGTGTTTGGGAATCAAATTCACATCTTTTGGAATAATTTTTCTAAAAAAGAAAATATATATAAATAAAAATTCCACTTCGGTGTTCAACATAACCAATTCATATTTAATAAATCCACACACAAGAAATAAGTATAAACCATAATATTTATAATCAAATACTACATAAGAATGAATCTATTAAGCATACAAAATAAAAATAAATAAAATTATCAAATCCAAAACACTCGAATATAAAATTTAAATAGATTCTAAAATTCAATTATAACATAATAAAGAAATAACTCTTAATTAGAAATAATAACATGCAATGATACATCAGTTAAATCAAATAATGTGAAATAAAAAAACTACTACATCCCATCATTATGCATCATGTGAATCACCCTCACCTTATCCCACTAACATGCCAAAATTGAATTTGAAAAAATAATATAGCGTACCAACCAGAACCTTCACTAAACTAATAATATGATAAGAATGAGAAAAAAATTTCAATAGTTTTCCTTCCCACACCCCATGCATAAACCTTAATCACAAATCCATATTTATTCCAATTTGAAAAAAATATAAGTACATAGTTTTATCCTTATTCGAATTCCTATAATGAGTCTTTTAAAACCATTACATTTAAAATGATGGGAATCATAACTTCAAAATTACCTTTCTAATAAGGGGTGGAATCAAAAATTAAAGAAGATAATTTTGAAAAACAATTAAGGATATTATTCTTCTCAATGTATGAAATGAAAACAAAATATTTTCATTTTTGTTTGAACTTTTTAAAAAAATCGTTAAACTATTCTATATAAATGTTTAAAGAAACCAAAAGAAATAAAACATGAAAATCAGGTACTGACACATCAATATGAATAATATAAACACATTAATGCAATGGTTCTAGAGATCCAGATGAGTAAAAGAGGATATATATAGTTTATAAATTTTTAATTCTCTAATATAATCAACAACATTTAATAGACATGATGGGTAACACAGTGGTCACTAATGTAAACCAATACATGACCAGGATATGGAATAAATAATATATAATCAGCCTATCCTTAGTGAACATAAAATTACTTAAACATGGATTATCCTTGTGGTATCCCAATGATATAACCACTAGTACATATTACTTAAACCTAGGGCACTATCTATTGCATAATATTTGTTGTTAATTATCTCACCTCGAAATTTCAGTTATTACATAGGGTTACTAGGACATGCCTTAATAAAGGTGAGCTATAATAAGAAGTAATAATCACATGCATTAATAAACCACAATAAAAAATTTCACCTCACCTCAAAAAGCATCGCATGAAACATCCCTTTCTACATCATAAAAGTATACAATAATACACAACATCCCAGAAGGGGAAATGGTCGAAACAATGCATAATAAGAAGAATAAAAGGGGACGTAACTCACAAATAGTATCACACCCTTTAAATATCTATATTGGAATATAAAAATAGACATTGAATGAAAATCCATTACACCACAATTTGAAAACAAACCATTGATATATCCTTTGAAATTAACCTTAAAAACAACCCTTAATTATTATGCTTAAATGACAATTTGAAATATTTTATTTTGAATGAAAAACTAAGTATAGGAAAGAGAAAAATGAAATATTAAGGGGGGTGAATGTGGTGAATATTGATATCATTACCATAATTGAAAAATTTATCTATTAGAATAGAGACAACACCAGAAAAATAATCAACAACAACTCCTAAACACCTTTGGTAGATAGATAATATGCCATTAAATTCCCCACACACCACAATAAGTCTTACAAAAATTTCAATAAGGGCTACTAACCCTCCCATTATAAACCATTCAATTAAAAAATCACATATATTTAAAATCACATAATTCAATTATGTATCTTTACTTTTAGGAATTCAAATAGGCACTAGGGGTGCTTAGTTGACATGAAAACATATTTTGAGCATCAAGACTCGGTATGTACCCCTCATGATAGTTTTAAAAACCAATAAAAACAATCTTATTTAAATATGAAGTATTAGGAGTCAATTTAATAATTCAAAATATCTTAAAACAAATATTATAACATGAAGGAAAACAATGGATTTATATTTAAATGATCAATCATGGTGCATCATACCTTAAACATGTCACTTTCCTAAACTATATTTTTTATCCACCATAAAAAAACTAGAAAAGCCTTAAAATCCAAGAGAAACCATAAATAAGAACAATACCCAAATAAAACTGAAATCAAATTTAATCATAAGTTTTCAATACCAAAAATGGGAAAGAATAAGACGGAAAATGATAGAGAGGAAGAGGGGAGAAGGTCTAATGAATCTTAACATGATGAAACCACCTCAAATTTTGGAGGGATTCCAAGAAATAACAAAATAAAGAGGAAGTATTGAGGGGGGTCACTAGTTCTATGGGAGTTGAATTTGGTGAAAGAGGGGTGTCCAAAGGGTTAAAAACCCATGAGTTCATAATTGAAAATTCATACTTTTAACAAATCATAGATTACCAAATAGTTTGTGAACATTTTTTTGAAACTGTGTTCCAACTGTATAGTTGGAAATATCTACACTTGGTAATAACTACATTTTTTTTGAAACATAGTTAAGAAAAAAATTCACTAACCATGAAAATGGATTAGTTAAAAGTTTCAAGCGCTATTTCATGGTTAGAAAGGACTATTCCCTAAATCATGTTATATAAAAATTCTTATGGTTTCCAAAAAAGTTAAAAGGAAAGTGTCCAAAACTCAAGGTAAATAATATTAACAAATAAATTAATTATTTTATTAATAAATTCAATGTTTTTATGATATATTTCTCCCTACAATTACTATTTTTTACCTTAAAAATAATCTAGTATAAAAGTCTTTCTAAATATAGGATGAGGATTAACTCTCACCTATAATTTTATTTTAAAAACCTAGAGACACGAGGAAATCAATACAACCAAGGACAACACATATCAAAATGAACCTCAATGTCCATAAAGAAATCCAAAAATCCAACCTCAAAACAAGGATGAGTGTTCCTGTTAACTGAACCCTCCCACATACAAGCCTCCATAATGAATATTAGTCACATCACCAAAATGGGACCATAGCTAATGAAATAATATCCCATTAAAGAGATGGATCAATCAAGGATAACTAAATACCATGTATGAGTGTCTCAAATTACAGAATTTATAAGGAATCATGTAAAAATTCAACAAAAGGAATTACCCATGGTTGTCACCACACCATTTAGGAATTATAATATGCTACTAATACTCCAAAATAATCATTCACTACCAAATCACTAATAGGGGAAAACTATATGTATGAAGAGACTCATCGAAGATAAAAGATCAAGAGTGAAATTTCATTAAAATAAAAAAAAACATTCCAATTGGTAATTATCCACTATAGGCACTAAACAAATAATTAGATACAATTCCTAAAAAACTACAACCTCACATAAAACAAATAAGGTAATCGATGAATAAAAAGACTAGACTCCATCAAAAATATCTCAAATAGAAAAATAACCCAAAAAAACAAAGATATTATATTGGGTAGATATAGTGTAATTTGGGACCATAGTTCTTGAACACCATCTCTTGGGGAACCCCATCAAACAAATAGAATACAAACTAGATTATAATACATTCTCAGAGAAATATTGGTCCTAGTTACCCCAAAACACACTCAAACCTTCTCTAATAAAACCCCTCAAAAAACCTAAAGAATAGGATAAAATCACATTAAAGAAAATAGGGTGAAACCAAGCAATGATTCATCATTATTTTAAAAAAAAACCAATGTTCCATAAGAAATAATCACAGGAGTAACTTTAGGATGATACTCTAAATATAATTTCCTCAAAATCATCAATTATTCTCATCTTGATGATCTTAAGCCCTAAAATATGCACTCATCATCATTTAGAAAACAAAATATAGTAAATGATTATATATTGTTCCGATTTACACAACCTATAAATAATAATTACATGAAAACTACAGGGAAAACCCTAATTCTCATCATAAGGATAAAGTTTCTACCATTCATTGATGCATTTTAGGGGAATATATTAAATAACATAGAACAAGAATCACTAAAAAATAAGGTTTTTAAATTGAAATCAATTAGAATTTATAAGAACCATAAAAAATATCCCAACATATTTGTTTTTCATATTATTATAGTATAAGAGAATTATTTTTAAACAACTAGTGTTCTAAGTAGAATCAAAAAAATAATTCTTTCAATTCAATTCCTTTTAAATATATGACCATATACTAGGTGGTTCAAAATGTTCACATAAAGCCCATTTTTTATTTGGTAACATTTTCCATGATCTAGAATGAATTAAACACCTAAAAACACTACAAAAGGGGGAAAATATGTTTTTAAATAAATCATATATAATTTAATATATAAATATCACTCATGGAAGCATCTCTTCTCATTTAGAAAACAAAGTCAAATTAATCTCATGTATTCCAAAATCAATAGCCCAATTTTAAAAAATGAAGATGGTTTTATAAAACCACTATTTAAATAATCTCAAATATATTAAAAATGTTCTCCATATGGTTCCTAAAATATTTTACTCACCCCTTTCAAAACTAGTTTTCAGATAAAATTGTTTATAAAATTTCGTTCTCCATCAAAAAAATCCCTTCAACATCAAACATAAAAAAACATAGACCAACACACTATATAAAATTAAATCATGTGAAAAAAATATCATATATTCTCTATTAAACTAATATTTAATTATTTGAAATTGTCTTTTATGAAATTCAGAATCAGTATAATTGGAATCATTAAACGGGTATACATAGTTTGGCCATACATTTTGTTGAACCATGTACAAACCGAGTAAAATGATATGATAAGTCATCAAAACCATTTTGTATGAGATCTACATAGGTTACAATGTTTTTAATCACAATATATGAGTATGTTTTGATGATCACTAACACCGGATTGTGTTATTATAATGTTCATTTCTTGTATTTCAGTGATTCTATTTTAGGATTTTTTTCTATGAAGTTGTTAGACCAAACTGAGGGATTAAGAATCGCCTGGGGGAAATTTTAGGAGTCATCCACTTAGAGGTACTGGTAGCTACATGGTTGGACAAAGCCTAATGGTTTGAGGTATCTATAAAAAAACATCATCTATATCTAAATCCCATTTTCTACATAGTGGTAACCCGACAGAAAAAATAACCATTTTGTTGGACCCCGATTCCTTATTTTGACTCCCAATTGTTCTCTATGACCATCAGAGACTCTTGAACATTCCCTAAGACCTTGGAGTATGTTAATACATCCCTAAAGGTTCTTAGAATCTAGTGTATATCTCTATGATCATTTAAAGGATCTATTGTTATGTAAAGACATGGAAATTTCAAGGAAATTATTTTCTTAATTTCTTTGGAATTTTACGAGTCCGTATTTTTCGACGGCGCCAGATTCCGAGGCCCGATGTGCCCAGAATCAATTTCTGATGTTTTGTCTAGGTACATTCGGTAAACGTATGTGTGGGTTTTTCTATATTTGGAACCCGTGCTCGGAATTGAAATCTGAGGACTCCGATGAACTTGCAGCACCGATATTCGCCTAAGGGGACCTTTACCGCAGTTGCGTTTGTACGGGAGGATAAGTTAATTTTTGCCACTTATCTAAAATAAATAAATAAAATTATGTGTAACATAATTTTTGTTAAGGGGTGGTTATTTTCTCCAAAGAGGAGATATAGGTGGGTCCCACATCCCACATAACCTCCCATGGGTAGATAATGTGTGGTGGGGCCCACACGAGCCTAACCCCTCAACTTCACCTTAAACTCCCCTTAATTAATTTGACACCTCCCCTCTTTAATTGAGACTTTCCACTCTCCTCTCATGAATGTGACAACACGTTTTCAATTAATGATTAATTAATGAATTGGCTCCTCTAATGTTTGATCTATTTTGAATTGCATGGCATTATTAAATTATGTGGGAGCCTTTCATTTTATTGCTTGGAAATTATTCTATGGAGAATATTTGGAGGATTGGAAGGAAAGATTTCATCACGCAAAGAATGAAATATTTCTCTCAGCGAAGGAAACCTCCTCCACTTCTTCAACCAGGGCCAGAACGTGAGGTGACGTCCACGAGGAATACCATAATTATTCTTCTTCCTCCGTGTCAAGGGAGAAGACTATGCCCGTGAAGAACTTCTCCAACGACGCTTCCCCTTCGGAGGCACCCCGACGTCAATGAAATCGGCATCCATCTTCCGTGGCTCATCGACGTGAAACATACCTAGAATCATGGTAGGGGGTTTATGTATGATTTTAGTTTAATAAAATTATACTCACGTCATGGATGAATGCAAGTAATCATCTATGGCATTTTAAAATCACCTAATGCAGAGGGCACGAGTCGAACGAAGACAGCCCGACGAACCTCTGTTTATCCTTGTTTTTATTCACAATGGAGGAGGTGATGGAAGAGATGCTGGTGACTGGAGTTGATGACGATTGAGGGCAGTGACGACCGAAGGTGGTGGCAACAATGGCAGCCACATGCCGGCCAGTTAGAGGACCATGGCACCGGGTGCCACGTTGGTAGATGAGACCACGCCCCACTGGGTCTGTTGTTCCCCACCTAGCTAGGCCAACCCCCATCCAGGTCGGACCCGTCGAGCCAAGACAGGCCGACCCACCAGCCCACTGGGCTTGATGGGCCGGGCCTGTTTCACTTAAATGTGAATAACTTATTGACCTTGTGTTCGATAAATGCTTCGTCTATGGAACTGGGATCCTCGTGACAAGACGGTCCTTCTGTGATGCTCTATGTGTGTTTTAGAAGACATTGGAAAACAGACAGGTTTAGAACGGGCGTAATTCCAACTAGACCCCTGGAACGGAAAATCCAATAACTCTTAGACCGGGCATCTGATTGATGCGTCGTATGTCGCATTGGGTTCCTTTTGATGAGATGGAACTTCGAGATACATCCACTCCAGACTTTGTGATAGTTTATGTATCAACCCATTTTCTCGAGAGCAGACCCTCCCAGAATTGAGCATGCCGTGTGAGGGAACCCTAGAGCTGGCTGCAATTGTGATGACTACTATACTAGGATCTTCCATGGGTTCGACAGCGATGACTACTATTCTTGTATCCTATGTGGGTCCGGCTGTTTGACCTCTTTATTTGTATTCTGTATGGGTCTAACAGAGTAGCTGGTCTTGTATCCAGTGTGGGTTTGACAGCATAGCAAGTCTTGTATCTTATGTGGGTCCGACAGCAAAGATGAATTAGTGACAACATCTGATCATCTCTATTATTCTCGAGATAATTGGTCTGGAATCCTGTGTGAGTCCGACAGCTTAGCTGGTCTTGTATCCTGTGTGGGTCTGACATCTTAGATGATCCAATAGCTACATCTGATCAGCTATATCTATCTACTATTGTGGCATATTTGTGTTATCTGATAGATGTATTTAAACCATTTTCATCATGGTTATTGACTTTAATTTCTTTGTAAAATTGGTTTGTGGTTGGGCTCGTGGGTTGGAGCCGGACTGTGTTTGGTAACTTAGGTATATGTATGGCCATATACTTAAGTAGGGTTGGATGATACTTTGTGATTGTATCTTTCTTCCGTGGTTTATTCTTTGTGGATTCTTGGGGACATTTGGGGGTCTCGGGGTCCCTACTGAGTATTGTTATGCTCACCCCTGCACTGGCTATGCCCGCACTTCGTTGTGTTGGATGCAGACGTCGGACAACATTAACGGAGGCAGAGAGAGAGCCAGGACCGAACGATACCCAGAGGTGGACCACACGGCGAAACGGTACACGGAGTGGACCGATAGACGTGGAGTGCTGAGGTCGACATCTCTACCTACCCTCCAGGTAGGATAATCGGCGGACGTTCTAGGAGATTCCCTTTTTATCTCTTGTCCCTTTTTCTAGTTGTACTTGCTTTCCATTGTACCTATACTTTACAGTTGGGCTTGTATTTCCATCCCCTTTACAACCAGCACTCATTTTTTTATAAAGTATTAACTTAGTGTTTACTTCATGTTGCGTACTCTGTTGTTTTTGTTTACTTTCATATGGAAATGCCTTCCTAGCATAGGGATTTGCGACTTTGGTGCTAGTCGCCAGCCCCTGGCCTATGGAAGGCGGGATTGGGGTAGTCACGACACGGGCCCCGAGGACAGGTCGTGAAAATTGGTATTAGAGGAGTCATTTCTACCTCATAACTAAAGACTCTGATTCTTCTTTTCTATGAAGCAATATTGTTAAGAGTATTGAGTATGGTTTTCAGTCCAGGGAGTCCAGTGTTGGTGCGGCGGCTGACGTATCAATACACGAGGACCCTGACCACTGATTTCCGACTTAGTGCACGAAAAAACTGATTATGTGTGTGTTTCAAGAGTTTCCTTTGTGGTCTCTTGAGCCAGCTCACCAAGTATAACTTATTGACTGTGGAGCACATGTTCCTTATCAGGATGTCGCTACGTAGACAACCATCTAAGGTTCCCAAGAGACTACCCTATGACGGCCCACCGAGCGAAGAGGCTCAGGTTTAGGGCGCTATTACTATGTTGGCACCTTCGGGTGGTGTACCAGCAGCACCACCCCCCGTTGGTCAACATATTCCACCAGTCGCACTGGTGGACAGTGCACGTCGACTAAGTACATTGTACGAGTTTCAGTAGTAGAGGCCTCCGATGTTTTGAGGCGAGACAGATTCCCAGGCAGCAGAGGACTAGATGGAGGCGATTACTGGAGTTTTCTTCCTAGTAGAGAAACTAGTAGAGTAGATGTCGATCATAGCTACTAGTATATTTTAGTGAGTGACCATGCAGATAGTCCGCATAGTGGTGAGGTTTCGGAATGTGGACCATTACCCAAGATAGTATCTCCGGGTAGTGTGTCAGCTATACCACTGCTTGTTCGTCAGTAGTTGCAACTGACAGTACTGGTAAAGAACACTTGTAGGCTTAGTGACTTACACGTGTTTCATCACCAGATATCCCTCATGTTCCGAGGTGAACCCGACCCATAGGTGGCTAAGGACTGGCATGAGGAGGGGGATGAGAGTTTTCTAGAGCTTATACAGCTTTGGTAGGATGACGTGTCGGTAGCAGAGTATTCATCGAGGTATACTGATCATTCCGGGTACTCGATGAATATGATTCAATTAGTTCATTAGAGATCTGACCTTTGAGCAAGGTTTTTTTAAGGATATCTGAGCCAACACTTCTTCTATGAATTCTTACTTATGTTAGGGTGCTAGAGAGAACCTTTTTGGTTGAATGTTCATTGGCTAAGTTGATACAACCAGTGAATGTTTATAGTTGTAAAGCATGAAACGAGCGTCAGCCTCAGAGACTTGAGTGTGTAAAATGTTTCTAAGAGAGGAAGTGTTAAGGATAGATGAATCTGCCGGGCAGCAGACGTGAAAGCTGATCTAGGAGAGCAACATGAGGTGGTGAACATTTTGATATGTTACAACCACCCGCCTTTGCAGTCCCCGCTAGGCTCATGGAGCTGGAGGGAAGGGGAAGAGAGTAGCTGCATGTGGTCAATGAGTGTGACCCAAGGGCTCTAAGAATAATTTGAGGTATAGTATGTGTTTACTACTAGCTGTCGTATCAATAGACATAGGTACCAATAATTCCTTCCTTCCATGAATCTTGTCCCAGACCTAGAGTTTCCGGTTAAGCTGTTGACTTGACCCTCACATATGGAGATACCTTTGGGAGGAGACTTAATAATCACACTTACGCCGACGGTGTGATCTGACCCTTGAGGTGAGATTTTCAGTTGTAACCTCTTGTTGGCAGCGTCAAGGCCTTATGACATTAATTTTGGTATAGACTGGGCAACCACAGTGCATACATAGATTGACTGTATTAGGAAAAATGGTTATGGATTATCTACAATGTTGGGACGAGGTTTTATTGGTCGGTGAAAACGAAAATCCAGGAAGCACAGGATAAAATCATGCATAAGAGGGGGCAGTCGATCACTTAGGGGTCGACCAGACTTACCTTTGTGCCAGACTTCTCAAAAGTTGCAGCACCACTATTAGCTTTGACGAAGAAGGGGAAACCTTTCATTTGGTCAGATAGATGCCAGTAGAGATTTCATGAGCTGAGTTAGAGGTTGACTAGTGCTCTCATCTTGAGGCTAGCCGAAGGAGGGCATGGGGTACATAGTTTACTACGGTGCATCAGGGACCAGACTCGGGTGTGTCTTGATGCAGGATAGAGCCGTGATTGTGTATGGTTCATGGTAGTTGAGACAACACGAGCAGAACTATGCTACCCATGACCTGGAGTTAGCAGTAGTATACTTTTCCTTAAATATGTGGCGGCACTATCTGATGGGTGAGCATTTTATAGTCTAATCTGACCACTAGAGTCTCTGGTAGATCTTCTCGCATAAGGACTTGAACATGAGACAACGAAGATGGCTCAAGTCCCTCCAGGACTATGACTTTGAGATAGTATATAGTTCTGAAAAGGGGAACGTTGTAACAGATGCTCTGTGCAGGAGATCAGGCATTCAAATGCAAGGAGAGGCGACAATGAAGCTATCCGCATTGCTAATATACTTTGTGGCTTGAGATGGAGCAGACTTTCTTCAGTCTCTCACAGTCACTCCTCCACTTCTTTAGAGAGTCAGGGAGGCACAGTGAGGTGACATTGATTGTGAGGTGTGACGTGCTTAGATATCCTTAGGACAGGCACCTGATGGGTTTTCTGAAGGTAGGGAACACGTCATCCACTTCAGAGGACGTACCATGGTACCAGTTTCATTATAGGAAGAGGAGTTGAGGGAGTTCCAGACTTCCCCTATAGTAGTACATCCAGGAGTGGCGAAGATGTATCAGGACCTTAGATGACAGAACTGGTGGCTGGGTATGAAGAAGGCTATAACAGAGTTTGTATCATGGTGCCTCACTTTTCAACAAGTAAAGGTAGAGCACCATGTACCAGCAAGATTTGTACAACCCTTAGAGGTTCTGGAGTGGAAGTGGAATATTATTTCCATGGATTTCGTGACGGGGCTTCCATGTACATCCAGAGGACATAACTCTATTTGGGTGATTCTCAACCGAATCACCAAGTTGGCCCACTTCTTACCGATCATAGAGCAGTGCTCAGTAAAGATCTTGAGACGCCTCTACATTCCGGAGATCATACGGCTTCATGGTGTTCCATCGACTATCATCTCCGATCGAGATTCTCGTTTCACTTCCCAGCTATGGAAGGGGTTATAGGAGGCTTTTGGGACGCAACATCATTTGAGAACCACCTTCCATCCTCAGATGGACGGTCAGACTGAGAGGACCATTTAGTCTCTTAAGGAAATGATCCATGCATGTGTCCTTGACTTTGGTCGTAGCTGGGAGGATCACTTACCCTTGGTGTAGTTTGCGTATAACAACATATATCACTCCACCATCGGGATGACACCTTACGAGGCACTGTACGGCCAACCATGCAAATCACCTCTGTGCTGGACAGACCCAGGGGAGTCAGCACTTGTAGGAACAGAGATGGTTCAGGCTACGATGGAGAAGGTGCAGATCATCCAATAGCCGATGAAGACTGCATAGAGAAAATAGAAATCCTACGCCGATAGAAGATGGAGACCACTGGAGTTCGAGGATGGTGACCACGTCTTCCTACAGGTCTCACCTCGACGAGGTCTAAGGAGATTTGGATGGGACGGGATGTTGTCCCCATGTTTTATTAGGCCATTACCAGTCCTCAGAAGAGTAGGCGAGGTGTATTACTTTCTGGACCTTCCACCTCAGTTGCACTGGGTGCATGACGTCTTCCATGTATCTCAGCTGAGGAGATATGTCCATGACACGACCCACATCAGCGATCATGGGGAGCTGGACATCGATGACGGGGTGTCTTTCATGGAGTTCCCAGTGGAGATCGAGGATCGACATGAGCGGGTCCTATGTGGATGGTCGATTTCTCTGATGTGCATTCTCTAGAAGCACGAGAACCTCCAGGAGAGCACATGGGAGTGGGAGGCTCAGATGCATTCTCAGTACCCTCATTTGTTTCGTTAGTGTGTGTTGTAGCTTTACGGGGACGTAAAGACCTGAGGTGGGGGTAATTTAAAGACTGGGAAATTTCAAGGAAATTTTTTTCTTCATTTATTTGGAAATTTACAAGTCGCAGTTTCTGACTGCGCCTGATTCCGAGGCCTGGTGTGCCCGGATTAAATTTCTGAAGTTTTGTTCAGGTACATTCAGTAAACGTACATTCCGGGTTTTCTATCATTTGAACCATTGCGTAGAATTGAAATCTGAGGGCACCTATGAACTCACATCACTGGTATTCGCCTAAGGGGACCTTTACCACAATTGTGTTTGTACGAGAGGATAAGTTAATTTTTGGGACTTCATTAAAATAAATAAAAAAAATTATGTGTAACATAATTTTTGTTAAGGGGTGGTTATTTTCTAAAAAGAGGAGTTAGAGGTGGGGCCCACATCCCACATAACCTCCCAAGGGAGGATAATGTGTGGTGGGGCCCACACAAGCCTAACCCCTCAACTTCCCCTTAAACACCCCTTAATTAATTTGACACCTCCCCTCTTTAATTGAGACTTTCCACTCCCCTCTCATGAATGTGCCAACATGTTTTCAATTAATGATCAATTAATGAATTGGCTCCTCTAATATTTGATCTATTTTGAATTACATGGAATTATTAAATTATGTGGGATCCTTTCATTTTATTGTTTGGAAATTATTCTGTGGAGAAGCTTTGGAGGATTAGAAGGAATTCCTTCTTCCCGTGAATAACACAATATTTCTCTCTGTGAAGGACATCTCCTCCACTTATTCAACCAGGGAAAGAACATGAGGTGATTCCCATGATGAACACCGTCATTCTTCTTCTTCCTTTGCATAAAGGGAGAAGACTCCAACCACGAAGAACTTCTCCATTGATACTTCTCTTTGGACGCACCCCGACGTCAACAAAATCGACATCCGTCTTCCGCGGCTCATCGACGTGCAATGTACCCTGAATCAAGGTAGGGGTTTTTTGTATGATTCTAGTTTAATAAAATTATACTCACATCATGGATGAATGCAAGTGATCATCTATGGCTTTTTGATATCACATAACGCGGAGGGCGTGGGCCGAACGAACACAGACCGACGACCCTCCGTTGATCCTTGTTTTTATTCGCAATGGAGGTAGTGATGGAAGAGATGCTGGCGGCCAGAGTTGACGATGATCGGGGGCAATGACGACTGAAGGCGGTAGTGAAAATGGTGTCCATGCGCCAACCAGTTAGAGGACCACAGTATCGGGTGCCACGCGGGCAGAGGAGACCGCACCCCACTGGGTTGGGCTGCACCCCACCGGGTCGGGCCGACCCCCCCAGTCGGGCCGGACCTGCCATACTAGGACGGGCCGACCTGCCAGCCCACCGGGATTGACCGTTCGGCCCTGTTTCGCTTAAAAGTGAATAACTTCTTAACCGTGTGTCCGATCGACACGCCGTTTACGACACTGGGATCCTCGTGACGAGACGGTCCTTTTTCGATACTCTAAGTGAGTTTTGGACAACTTTGGAAAACAGCCTGGTTTGGAACAAGCATAATTCCAACCGGACCCCTAGAATAGAAAAACCAATAACTCTCAGACCATGCATCCGATTGATGTGATGTCTATCACGTTGGGTTCCTTTTGATGAGACGGAACTTCAGGATACATCCACTCTAGAATTCATGAATGTTTATGTATCGACCCCTTAGCTCGAGAAGCAGACCCTCCCGGAATCAAGCGTGTTGTGTATGGGAAACCTAGAGCTGGTTGTGATTGCAACGACTACTGTACTGGGATCTTCTGTGGGTTCGACAGTGATGACTACTGTTCTTGTATACTTTGTGGGTCCGAAATTTTGACCTTTGTACTTGTATCATGTGTGGGTCTGACAGAGTAGATGGTCTTGTATCCTTTGTGGGTCTGACAGAGTAGATGGTCTTGAATCCTATGTGGGTCAGATAGCTTAGATAAATCAGTGACTACATATGATCTTCCTTATTATTCTCGAGCTAGCTGTTTTTTTATATTGTGTGGGTCTGATAGCTTAGTTGGCCTTGTATCGTGTGTGGTTCTGACACCATAGATGATCCAATGGATACATATGATCATCTATATCTCTCTACTATTTTGACATACCTGTGTGAGCTGATACATGTCCTTCAACCATTATCATCATGGGGATTTACTTTACTTCCTTTGTGGAATTAGTTTGTGCTTGGGCTCATGAGTTGGATCCAGACTGAGTTTGGTAACTTAGGTAAATGTTTGGGCATATACCAAGTAGGGTTGGTTGATACTTTGTGGTTGTATCTTTCTTATGTGGATTATCCTTTGTAGATTATGGGAGACCTTCAGGGGTCTCAGGGTCCCTACTTAATATCATTATACTCACGCCTGCACAGGCTATGCCCTCACCTCGTTGTGCTGGATGCAGACGTCAGACAACATTGACGGAGGCAGAGGGAAATCCAGGACCAGACGGTACCCGGAGGTGGACCACACGACGAGATGGTACACGGAGCGGAATGATAGACGTAGAGTGTTGAGGTGGACATCTATACCTACCCTTCAGGTAGGATACATGGCAGATGTTCCAGGAGCTTCCCTTTTTAGCTGTTGTCCCATTTTCTAGTTGTACTCGCTTTCCGTTGTACCTGTACTTTACTGTTGGTCTTGTATTTCTGACCCCTTTACATTCAACACTGTTTTTTGTTTACAGTATTCACTTAGTGTTTACTTCCTATTGTATACACTATTGCATTTTTTTACATTCATAATGCAATTCATTCCCAGCTTAGGTAATTATGCATTTGGTGCTAGTCGCCAGCCCCTGGCCTATGGAAGGCGGGCTTGGGGTAGTCACAGCTCGGGCCCCGAGGACAGGTCGTCACATGTTATACTTTTTTTCATTCTTAAGATCTCTTGTACAAGTGTCTATATTCCTCCCATATTTTATTATTGTAATATTACTAGATAATTGACAGTGTGATTCAAAGAGATTGTATATAGAATGTATCTCCATTTTTCTTTTCATGGATCTTCTACTATTGAGTGAGATGGGTTTTGTTGATCGCAAAATTAAGTGAGGATGATTAGGTTCTCACTACCATTGGATTGTGTTGAATCCCTATAAACTAACATTATATTGTGGGCATCATGTTTCATGTTATAATTTTTATAAATCAAGGGTTATCGGTTTTCTTGCTATAGCCACAAAACATATGGGGGCATTGGGTTTATTTCTACAAAAAATTAGATAGCAAAGACCATAATCTTATAACATATTGTTTTTTTAACAAAAAAATAAAGGGATTAATCCATAAACTGCTAATGATATTGAAGGGAGGATAGGTAGGGATCTTTGAGTAGTTTATTTATGAACCCCTTTATCAAATAATTTATATGTTGTATTTTAATTCATATTTCTTTTATGTTAAACTCTTAAATTTTCAATTATCACTTCAGTTGTTTAAATTGTATCTTGTTAGTTTTTAATTTCTAAAATGGTTTTAAAAAATTTTCCACCCCCTCTATATATCTTTATATATAGAAATAATTGGTATCAAAGTGAAAATTGATTTCAAAACCATAACTAGTTTTGAGGAATGATTATTTAAATATGGAATCGACCTAAAATATCTAAGGTCTTACTAAGGTACACTCAATAGGTATAGATACACTATTTGATTGATTTTCCACTGATTATTAGAAAACTAGGTTGTCTAATTTTATTATAAGTATAGTTTATAGAATTTGTAAAATATTTATGCATGAATTTACTCCCACTTAAGGAAAATAATAAAAATATACAATTTATGATACAAAAACTTTTGATCTTGATTAAAAATCCATGAATTCTATACATTTATGATTAGATTGAAATTAATTTAATGATGTTTCCATGTGAAAAAATTCCCATGAAATTTGAAGATTATTAGAAATTTCCCATGAGGGTATCAATAAAGTAATGGAAAATATGCTTGATATGTATCACCATGATTTTGAAATATTTATTATGTATCCTAACTATTCTAGAAGTAAAATGTTTACCCACTTCAATAAACGTTTTAGTAAAATAACTTATTAAGATGGGAATCCATCAATTGAGATGGTTGTAAAGAATATAATTTTTATATTTCCTAGTACTTCGGAACCCAAAGTGATGGTGATACAGGAATAATAGGATAATAAAAATATTCCAATTGAAAATATTATTGGTTCACTCATGACCAATGAAATTACAATTCATTGAAAAGTAGTAATGGAATACAAATAATTCAATTCCTATTGAAAAGTTACTTTATGAAAATTGATGATGACTTATTCGAGAGTGATTATAATGATGAACACTTGTCCAATAAGCAATAGAAATTTATAAAGAGAAATAAGTCCTTATAGGGTACTATAGCACAGTTTAGCAGCGTCAGCACTATAGAAACTGTGGGAATTGTAGTGGCGATAGGTCAATATAGCAGTGGCAGTGTAATGTAGCAGCAGCGGATACTGTGGAGTACTGTAGCAGGCAGAGTACTGTATCCGTACTATTCATAGAATAGGCCTTGGGCCAAAAATTTGGGCCTACATGCCTTGTAACGGGATAAATTTCCACCGGGCCTTTGGGCTATGTAATGGGTCTCCCACTAAACAGTTAAAGAGGTCTTTGATTTGCATTAAATAATAAATGAGGCTTCAACCCCAACATTAAAAAAAATAAATAATTCCTTAATTAATAACATTATGGAGAAGTAATAAAATTATTCAGAGGTAAGGTTATATGGTTAATGAAAAAGGGTCAAATCAAGATTCACTTCCCCTAAATAAAATGAAGGAAATTTATTAAATTGAATTAATAAGGCTTTTAATGTATCAACTTACAGTGCTAATGATGACTCTTTTTCCTCATTGGGCTCATGTGATTGAATTTTTAAATGCCTCATGAACCCTGAGGAGGTAAACTCTCAAACATAATTTTGTTATTATTCAAATTATTCTTCTTCCACAAGACATTTAAAATTTTAATATCTTAATAATGGTTGATATTATTAAAAATATTTTTTTGTGATCATTACAAAATTAAATGATCTTAAAAAGAAATACAATCACATTGTTTTCAAAAAATATAAACTTACCAAATAAAATGATAAAGTAAAGTGGATAATGAAAAAATATTTTTTTTTCAAAAAATACTGAATATCCTGAAATATGATTGAAATTTTTAGTGGATGAAAATGAATTTTTGAGATATTAATTAGATAAATATAAAAGTAAAAGTTTTTTTAAAAGATAAAACCAATATTGAAAAATTATAAAATAAAATTAAAAATATTAAAAAAATTCATTCAAAGTTCAGTCAAGGTCGGTAAATATTTATTTTGATGTTTGGTTCTCAAAGTCATGGAAAAGGTTCATCTATTATTTGTTACTCTAATCAAGAAAGATATTATAGAAATATAAAAAATACCAATTCTGGAAGAGTTATCTCTCAAAACAATTTTTTCCATTATTATAGAAAAAAAGAGAAAATGAATTATGATTGTGATTATGAAAATGAACATAATGGTATGCCCAAATTTATTCACATCTTGTCATAAATTTTTCCTAGATAATATAATATTTATTATGGAAGTTTATATCCATTGAAAAAATGGTTTCAAAAGTTGTTGTTTTATAACACTAGTGTTCCCAAATTTTGTGCATCAAATGCTATATTTTCGTGATTGTTTTATAGGTATAATGTCTCAAGTGAATAACCCTTTTTATTTAATGTTATAATATTTTTGAGGGGGATTTATGGTTATATATATCATGACATTTAATTTTTAATTTAATAATAATGAGTGTAATCAATTATTTTATTTTACGATTTCTATTTAAATTACAAATTTAACTTCTATAAAATTGTTCTTTTACTATTTTATTCTTACATAGAATTTGAGAATTTGAAATATTTTAAAAATATCAATTTTAATATCATTTTAAATTTTTTTTATTCACTTGGATACTTACTTAAGATTTCAAAAATTTCATTCAATTGTGTTTTCAATTGATTTTTTTTGAAAATGGCTTCAAATTTTACCTTTTTAATGAATTATTAATTTTATATTTCAAATGATATCAATACTCAACTTTATTTTTTCCCTTCATTTATAATTAATTCAATTCTTGTTTATTTTATGATGTTTAATTAGTTTGATATTTGAATGTCTACTTATTAGAATTTATTGATCAATTTTAACTTCTTTTAGATTGATTTTTTTTAAAAATCATACTTTTATTATATTATAATGATTATTATTGTTTGATCTTCCTTGGAATCCACTGGCAAGCTAGTGCTTCCTCACCGGGTAGCTGGTGGTGACATCCAGATTGGTGATTCTATTTACCTCCATTTTCGATCTAGTATAGCTCCCCACCTAGTTGATAACATTACTCTAGGAACACTTGAACTCTTAGGTTGGGAAGGTACTTGTTTTTTTACACCACTATAATCTTAAACTCACTATAAAAAATTCATATTCATCCAATATTATGTAATCAAAATCTTATTGATGTTAATTCTCTTAAAATTTCATTTATCAATGTATTCCTATTATTCTTTATGAATTATCAATTGTTCATCCCACCTTGTTATTAGATTTTCGTTTTTATAATAGTTACAAAATGGTAGAGTTATTTTATTTCTTAAAATGGGAAGAATGAATTAAATTAAACACTATTATCTCTAGAAATATTAAACTATATTATCATCCAAATTACTCTTATGGTTTTTTTATAAAATTTCAATGTTTTCAATCATATATTTATAATTTCATCCTGAATACTTTATTTATAATCTAAATGAATATGATTATGTTGTAATTATTTTTGAAAATATAACAGATCCTTGTATTTATAATTACCTAATTAATTGGGAGCCAATCGTTCTCTTATTTTTGAAATTTTCTAAGATGAGAAACTATTTTTGACAAATCTCTTAAATTTATTGATAAAATTATTATATTTAAATATTTATCTCACAAATAAATTTATTTTCTTTAAATATAGTGATTATTTATCCACTTATCTATTTTATTTAAATATTTATGTGGTTGATCAATTTCTATCACTATGTTAGGTGTTTGTTTTCATTTTATTTTACTTTTGATTTAATTTTCTCCACTTAATCATTTATGTATGTGAATTTATTTAGGGAGAAACAATAATATGAAATTTCTTAATCTTAAGACTTTTTTTATTTTATTCTTAAGAATGATTTAATTATTTTAAATGAAAAACTTTACCGAACCTGATCATATTGAAAATATTTTTTATTCTTAAAAGATCAGGTAATATTTTCTTGTTTAAAATATTATATATATTTTATACATTGATAACGTCCATTGTGATCTTGATAAACCACTAATTTTTTTTTCATGATAAGATCCTATAAATATCCAACATAAATTCATGTGTTATAATCCTAAAATTATCCTAGAGGGAGATGCTATTTTTGGGATTAAATGTTATATTTTCATTTATAGAATCATACAAGTGGTGTGAAATTTTTGGTTTTCAAAATCTATATTAAAATATTGAAATATAATTTTTTTGAAATGTGTTCTTATGGAAATCCCAAACATATATTTAGAATGAAATGACAATTTTTACTCTCTTAAAATAACATTAACTAAGTTATTTATAAAATAAAAAATATTTAATCTCTCATACGAGGATATACTATTATTAATGAATTACCCTTGTTTCTTTAACCCTTAATTATGGTGAAAATTTCTTGGTGTTTTTATTCTTGGGGATTTCTTTGGTCATACCGATGATAGTCACCATTTATGACTCTGAATACTATAACACTAACCTAATCTCGCATTCAACGACTGCTCTCTAGGTCGAATTTGGAGTGTAGATAACACATGGGTTTTGGGTTAAGGGGTTCAGCCATCGTCATTTCTACAGGCGATTATACATCAGACCGTACTTGGTTATGGATTTTGGGTTCAATCTCACTGTTCTACTGACGTTTAGAGACCTAGACCGCTATTATACCTTATTGGACCTAAATTCCCACTTCTTCACTCAAAGGAAGATTTGAAGTAGTGGTTCATCAATGGTTTTTTGAGGTGGGGTTCGGTGGACAACAGTTACCCTCATGTGATATGCTTCGGTTTTCAGTGATTTTTTTTTCATTGGTGGTTGATCTACTTGATTCTTTCTTAGTGATGGTACTATTTGTTTTTTTTGGAATGATTTTTCTCAGTTTTGGTTATGGTTGAAGCTATTGGTGGTTCACGACAATGTTGTTTCTGGTTAAGGTTTCATTATTTTCACGTTTTGTGGAAGTGAGTTGAAAATGTGCTGATGGTGTCTTGGATATTTCTAGATTGTATCAGCTTGGTGTTATTGTTTTATGATGGTTGAAAATGTCTCTGATGATTGTCATCAACTCGTTCGATGTTGGGAAGGTGATGACGACAATGGCCTGGATGGTGTCGATGGTGCATAGTTTCTTATCTAGCAGTGAGAATAAATATTATGATGTCACTGATAGAGGATGGTAGTGACATGACCTGATCTCTTGGTTTGAGGTTGTGATGGACGATGGATTTTGGGTCGAGGTGAGTTAACTCGTGGTTCAAGGTTGATTTGATGGTATTTTTGAAATTTCTCTTTTGAAATTTGAATGAGAAATTTTTTAAGTTCGAATGTGGTGTGTAGTGGTTTAAGTGGATGTGGGATATGCATGGACTAGTGGATCTCTATGACCTGGACCTTCTCTGTCATGGCTTGGACCATATTCGGTCCCACAAGAGCTGCAAATATTTCTTCTTTGCCGATAAGAGAAATCGGATCTCATCACCTGGATGAACCACTTTCTTTGCCTAATACAGTCAATCCCGACATGGATGATACGAATCCATACCAAGGATGACGTCATAAGTCATCAACGCTACTACCAAGATATCCAACCGTTACTCTCACCTCCAAGGGCTGAGTCACATTGTCGGCATCAGTTTGTGGTAACTGGGTCTCCTCCAGTAGATGTCTCACAAGTGAGGGTCAATTCAATAGTCTAAACTGGAACCTCTTAGTAACAAAACAAAAGAGGACAAGAATGAAAACATCACAAGGGTATGCGTCTTTTATTATTTCTGCTCATAATACAAAGACACTACACAATAGCAACAAGGAACTAGAAGTACAAAAGACGTATCCACTAGTTCCGCTCCTGTCCATCTGCTCCCAGAGCTCCATGATCGAAGGCCTCAGCTACCTAAAGCTGAGCTCTCCCATGTCCACCAACTCCCTGCGGTCGGGGTGGACCTCCTGGTGGTGGTGGTGGCAACCCCTCGAAGCGTCGTCCACCACCTGCTGCTTGGCTAGCTCCTCTGCCTTTCCCGCCATGGTCAAACCTCTGTCTGGGAGGTCCCTCTACCACCTGCTGCTCATCTGTAAGACGAGTCGGGCAGTCTCGAGCCATGTGACCTTGCCCGCCGCATGTGTGGCAATGTCGGCCCCTCGTGTAGCTGGCTCTCCTTCGTGTGCCCCGCATAACAAAATCTTCATCCTGAGACTGCCCATCTGATGGTCTGGCCCGTTTAGACCTCTGCATCACCTGTCTACTGCCAACTGTAGAAGACCCTGCTACGGGCCGTCCTGCGGAGGGCCCTGTCATTGGAGCCTGCTCGGAGAGAAAACTCTCCATTAGAAGGGCTCTCTCCAACACCTCTGCCTACATTAGAATGTTGAGGGAGATCATCGAATCCCTGATCTCATGCCTCAGTCCCTGCTCGAAGGTCCGAGCCCGGAAGAACGGGTCTCGTACCATATCTGTGGAGTAGCGCAAGAGATCAGTAAATCTCGCCGAGTACTCGGCCACTGTCATGCTGCCCTGCCGTAGTTGTAGTATCTCTTGGATGCCCACCGCAAGGAGGGTGGCTTGGATGAATTCGGAGCGGAAGATGCTCTCAATGTCCGTCTAGAGGAGAGATGTCTCTTCGTGAACCTGGAGCATCAAGCTCCACTATCTGCCTACTGCCGCGTGCAGGAGGCTCGCTGCGAGGATCACCATGAGGTCTGCTGGTGTCCTCACTAACCATAAAACTCACACCACTGCCTCCAACCAGTCCTCGGCTACCTGGGGGTCCATCTCCCCACGGAAACTGGGCGGTCGCTGGCACTAGAACTCATGCAGTGCACTAAGGTGACGTGCATCGTCAGCGGCTGGGGCTGGAAGCATCGGTGGCTCGGCGGGTAGAGGTACCGCCGGTTCCTCAGCTATCAAAGGGCCCTGCACTGAGGCCTCGTCACTCGACGGGCTGTCGTCACGCTCAACTCTTGGAACCCTAGCTGGATTCCGTCGTGGGGCCATCCTGAAGGGAAACAGGTGCGCCACGGTCAGAACAGTATACCTGGTGAGCTGATACAAAGTAATCACAAAGAAATCTTGAAACACACAAGCAATCAATATTTTCGTGCATTAAGTCAGAAATCAGAAGTCAGGGTCCTGGTGTACGGATACGTCGGCCGCCGCACCAACACTGGGTTCCCTGGACTGATAACCACACTCAATACGCTTAACACTATTGCTTCAAATAAAAGAAAGATCAGAGTATGTGGTAGAACTGACCACCTATGATACCAATTTGTCAAGACCCGTCCTCGGGGCCCGTGCCGTGACTACCCCAAGCCCGCCTTCCATAGATCAGGGGCTAGCAACTAGCATCAAGGCGTAAATCCTGGTAAAGGGAAGGCATTTCCTTTGAAAAGTAAACAAGCACCACAGAGTAAGCAAGGGGAAAAAGTAAACACTAAGTAAAAACTGGTACAACAGTAAGTGAGGAAAGTAGTGGGCCAGAATACAAGCCCAATTGTAAAGTATAACTGAAAGGGGAAAAACAGCAACTGAAAGAAAAAGCTGCAGCGTCGAGCTGTCCTCTCGAAGTCCCACCTAAAGGGTGAGTACAGATAGCCTCCACATCTCCTCGGTCTAGCCGTCCGCTCCGAGTACACCCCGCCCAGTGGTCCACCTCCAGGTACCGTCCTGCTTGGCAAACCTCGACCACGATCAATGCTTTCTGTCGTCTGCAACCAACACAATGTAGTGCGGGCATAGCCCGTGCAGGGGTGAGTATAAGCTATTCAGTAGGGACCCCGAGACCCCCGAAGGTCTCCCAGAATCCACAAAGGATAATCCACAAAGGAAATATACAATCACGAAGTAACATCCAACACTACATAGGTATATGCCCATACATATACCTAAGTTATCAATCCCAGATCAGCTCCAACATCTGAGATCAAGTGCAACCCAGTCCACACAGGAAAAACATACCCAGTCCACAAAGGAAAGCACAACTTAGTCCACACAAGAAAGCACAACTCAGTCCACACAGGAAAGCACAACTTAGTCCACACAGGAAAGCACAACTCAGTCCACACAAGAAAGCAAAAAATTAGCCCACATAGGAAAGCACAACTCAGTCCACACAGGAAAGCACAACTTAGTCCACACAGGAAAGCACAACCCAAATCATCTTGATGATAAGGGTTGAAAGTCAAGACTCAGCTCACACAAGAATACATAATTGAAAAGGTGAAAGAGATGATCAGATATAGATACTGAATCATCTAAGCTGGGACCCACATAGGATACAAGACCAGCAGTCTTCATCGATTCATCTATGCTGGGACCCACATAGGATACAAGACCAGCACTGAATCATCTAAACTGGGACCCACATAGGATACAAGACCAGCAGTCTTCATCGATTCATCTATGCTGGGACCCACATATGATACAAGACCGACACTGAATCATCTAAGATAGGACCCACATAGGATGCAAGACCAGCAGTCTTCATCGATTCATCTTTGCTGGGACCCACATAGGATACAAGACTAGCACTGAATCATCTAAGCTGGGACCCACATAGGATACAAGACCAGCAGTCTTCATCGATTCATCTATGCTGGGACCCACATAGGATACAAGTCCAACACTGAATCATCTTAGCTGGGACCCGCATTGGATACAAGACCAGCAGTATTCATCGATTCATCTATGCTGGGACCCACATAGGATACAAGACCAGCACTGAATCATCTAAGATGGGACCCACATAGGATACAAGACCAGCAGTCTTCATCGATTCATCTATGCCGGGACCCACATAGGATACAAGACCGGCACTGAATCATCTAAGCTGGGACCCACATAGGATACAAGACCAGCAGTCTTCTTCGTTGCAAACGCAGCCAGCTCTAGGGTTCCCGCACACAGCAAGCTCGTTCGGGAGGTTCCGCTCCACGAGTCATGGGGCTGATACATCAACTGACATGAAGTACTAATTTGTTGTATCCAAAAGTTCCGTATCGTCAACAGGAACTCAACGTCGCAGACGTCGCGTCAATCGGATGCCCATTTTGAGAGTTATTGGCTTTTTCGTCCCAGGGGCCCGGTTGGTTTTTAAGGAAAAACTAACCCGACCGTACTCCACCTGCGTCCAAACCTTGGATGGAGTAAGCGAAAATATCCTCTTTACTTAGAGGAATCCACCAAGGTCAACCGCACGTCAATCGGACGTCCGGAGCTCATGATATGAGCATTTCCGCTCCGAGGGCCCAGTTGGTTTCGTGTACGAACCAACCCGACCAAACCCAAAGTATTCCAAAACCTTGAGTGTGATATACCGAAACGACCGTCTCGATCCAAGGATCGTGTTGTCGATGACAGCGGGTCAATCAGAGGTCCGTAGCCCAGGATATGGGCAAAAGACAAAAAAGGTCCGGAAACGGGGGGGGGTCTGGGCCCGGACCGACACGGCCCGGCGGGTCGGCCCGGCTTGGCTCGGCCGAGCGGTCAAGTGAGGGGAAGCCGCGGGGGGCTTGCTGCCCCCGCGTGAAGGAACACCGCGACCCTGGGTGGGGCTGCCTCACCAGCGGACGTGGCGGCCGGGCCGCGTCCCTCCTCCCGGTTCCGCGCGACCGCAGAACCGGCTCGCCGCTGCGGCTTCAGTCACGGCGGGTAATGCCGGCGGCGCGCCGGGCGCCGCCGCTGCGCCGGCGTGGCGCGCCGGCGGGAGCTTCCGCGGGCCACCGTATGTGCTTTGGTGGTCCGTTTTGCGTGGGGTCTTCGCCAGTGGTCCTCCCGGGACTCGATCTTCACTACCAGGCCCTCAAATCACCCTTGCGGCCCCATTTGTTGTCATCCTCCGTTTCGTGCACCAAGAACAAAAAGGTGCGGTGGGTTCGGACATGTTCGTTAGTCTGCACCCACCGCGTTAGCGGTCTTAATGATATTCACCCAACAATATTTAAACGACCGGGGATTTAATCACAAAGATTTAAAAAATCAAACCCCTACCTCGTTGTACGTGCGTTCTTCGTGGAATTGATCATCGCGGAAGAAAAGAATTGTCGCGTCACGGAAGAGCGTCGCTGTCGCGCGGTACTTGGCATCGCGTCGACGAACTTGTCGTTGTCGATCGAAGGTTTTCGTGGGGTTGGATCGTCACGGAAGGATCGTCGCGAAGGGAGATTCATTGGCATCGCGGTACATGGCTTCGCGTCGTCGATCTTCGCGGGTTCGGAATTCTTCGTCGCCTTTCGTCGAAGGCCAGCGTTCTTCGCGTTCTTCACGTTCTTCGTGAAGAAGGAGGAAGATCATTAGAGATTCTCCAAAGGTTTAACACAACATTCAAAAAGAAGGTGTGGTGGCCTTATTTTATTAAGATGCCAAAAAACGAAAAACAACCTAAGAAATGACCCATTAATTCATAAAATTAATTTCAACGAATAAACCGCCCAATTAATAGGAGTGTTTAATTGTTTAAGAAAACGCCCCAGTTGACTTTTAATTAAAAGGGGTTTTCGCAGGTGCGTTACTTAGCGGAATGAAACGGTGGGGCTCATGCGGGCCCCACATCACAAATATCCTACCCAGAGGGTAGGATATTTTGAATTGTACCCTATCTGCTTTAACTCGGTTTAAGCTGCTTAAAGTGGCTTTAAGCGGCTTTAAGTGAAATAAAATAAAGTTTGTCGTACAAAATTATTTTATTTCTTAACTTAAGCCCAAATAAATTAAAAACCACACCCGTGAAAATGCAACTCCGGAAGAGGCGTTTCTAAGCAAATATCGGCGGTGCGATTCCACCGGTGCCCTTGAAATTCGATTCCGAGCACCGGTTTAAAATTTAGAAAAACCCGCTCGTTCGTTCACTGAACGTACCTGAGCCAAACTTCCGAAAATGATTCCGGGCACACCGGGCCTCAGAATCATGTGCCATCAGAAACTGCGTTCTTGTAAAATTCCAATGAAAATTAAGATAAAATTTCCTTGAAATTTATGAGTCATTACAGTTTTGATTGGGTACGTTCAGTGAACGAATGAGTGGGTTTTCCTAACTTTTGAATCGGTGCTCGGAATCGAAATCTGAGGGCACCAATGGAACCGTAGCGTCGGTAATTTCTTAAGAACACCTTTTCCAGAGTTGCGTTTTCTCGGGTGAGGTAATTAATTATTTGGGTTAACTAAAGAATAAAAATTAAATTTTGTAATACAATTTTATTTTTATTATAAGTAATGATAACCTAGGCATGGTGGTTGGAGTGGGACCCACTAATACCCTAACTCTTAGGTAGGATATTAGTGAGGTGGGGCCCACACGATCCCCACACCCTTTATTTCCTTTTTACCTTCCACGAACCCCCATTAATTTTATAACTCACCCGCACCCTCCTTAAATGAAAAGTCAACTCTCGACTTAAATTGGATTATTAAACGCCTTCAGTTAAGTCCAATAATTTAATGTGATCTTTGAAATTCAAAAGGGATTGGCATGGGAAATAAAATAAAGTGAAAGCCTTGTTTTATGAAGTGGTTTTCATTGTGCGAGAAGGATTTGAAGAGGAGAGCACAAGCCTGGGAATCCTCTTCTTCCTCCTTGAAGAACGCAAAGAATGCACCATCGCCGATGAAGAACGCCGAATCCACGGAGATCGACGACGCGACAGTGTGTACCGCAATGCTGACGATTATCTTCTCCGTGACACCGACGACGCTTACCGAGCCTCCATCCGCGACTCTTTCTTCCACGATGTTCTTTTTCCCGCGATGAACCTTCATTCGATGACACCTTGAGGTAGGGGTTTGGTTTAATTTAATTTATGTGGATTATATCCTCATATTATGATTAAATTGTTGAAAGTCATTTGAACCACTAATGCGGTGGGTGCAGACAAAAAAACAAGTCTGAACCCACCGATTCTATGTTCTTGATGCGTGAAACGTTGGGCGATGATGAAACAGGACCGTTGAGTGATTGGAGGCCGTCACAGTAATCTACGGGTCCCGAGACGACCCCAGGCACAGACGCGAGCAAGAACAGACCACCGGAGCGGCTCCGGTGGCCCGCGGACTTCACCGGCGGTGCGGGTCGCTGGCGCGGCGGCGCCGGTGGTCGGCAGCAGCCGGCCGCCCTGAGGCAGCGGCGTCCTGACGCGCCGCCAGGAGGGACCGCCCCGGCTGAATCTGCGGCGGCAGGTGATCGGTCCCACGGCCGCGCGAGACTCAGGGGAGACGCGGCACCCAGGGCCATGTTCGTTTCCAAGGGAGCGGCCCCCACGTGGGGCCTCGGTTTCATTCAAGGGGGGAAGCCACCCCCCCCCATTCCGCTCAGCTCGGTGCTGGCCGAGCTGGCCACGCGGGTCGCGCGCATGCGCCAGGCCAACGGGCCGCCCATGCCGGGCCGGGCCGCCCAGACCGGGCTGGGCTGCACCCACCGGGCTAGGCCGCACCCTAATGGGCCGGACCCGGACCCGGGTCGGGTCGACCTAGGGGGGTTAGGTCGGGTCGGACAGGGCCCAGACCCCCCACTTTCGGACCACTTTCGGTCTTTTGGCCATAACTTTGGCTTCAGACCTCTGATCAATGCACCGTCATTTGCGTTGTGATCCTTGGATCGAGACGGTCATTTCAGTATATTACACTCAAAGGTTCGATGAACTTTGTGTACGACATGGTTGGTTCGAGCACGAAACCAACCGGACCCTCGGAGCGAAAACGCTTATAACTTGAGCTCTCGACGTCCGATTGATGTGTCGTCAACTTTGTTGGGTTCCTCTTAGTGAGACGAACCTTTTGGCTTCCTTCGATCGAGGTTTGGACACGGTTGGAGTCCGGTCGGGTTGGTTTTGACTTAAAACCAACCGGGCCCCTGGAACGGAAAAGCCAATAACTCTCAAACCAGGCGTCTGATTGACACGCCGTCTGTCGCGTTGAGTTCCTCTTGTCGAGAGGGAACCTTGAGATACATCAAATCCAGACTATGTGTCAGTTGATGTATCGAACCCCCTTGGATCATGGAGCGGACCCTCCCGGAATCAAGCATGTTGTGTGTGTGAACCCTAGAGCTAGCTACGACTGCGACGACAACTGCCCTGAAATCCTCCATGGGTTCGACGGTGATGAAGACTGCACTAAAATCCTATGTGGGTTCGGCAGCGACGAAGACTACACTGAAATCATATGTGGGTTCGGAAGCTATGAAGACTGCACTGAAATCCTATGTGGGTTCAGCAGCGATGAAGACTGCACTGAAATCCTATGTGGGTTCGGGAGCGATGAAGACTGCACTGAAGTCCTATGTGGGATCCGCAGCGATGAAGACTGCACTGAAATCCTATGTGGGTTCGGCAGCGATGAAGACTTCACTGAAATCCTATGTGGGTTCGGCAGGGATGAAGACCATACTGAAATCCTCTGTGGGTTCGACGGTGATGACTCATTTCTTGCTATCCTACGTGGGTCTAGCAGAGTAGATGGTCTGTATCCTATGTGGGTCCGACAGGTTACATGGTTTAGTATCCTACGTGGGTCCCAGCTTAGATGAGTCCGTGGCTATATCTGATCATCTCTATCACCTTACGATGAATTATACTTGTGTGAGCTGAGTCTTGACTTTCAATCACTATCTTCGATATGATTGACTTGCTTTCCTATGTGGATTGAGTTGTGTTATCCTATGTGGATTGGGTTTTACTCATATGTGGACGTGATCGAACTTCGGATTGGATGTTGAAGCCGAAATGGAATTGATGACTTAGGTTTATGTATGGGCATATACCTAAGTAGTTTTTGTTGTTACTTCGTGATTGTATCTTTCCTTTGTGGATCATTCTTTGTGGATCCTGGGAGAACATCAGGGGTCTCAGGGTCCCTACTGAGTAGCGTATACTCACCCCTGTATGGGTTATCCCCGCACTATGTTGTGTTGGATGTAGACGAAAGACATCGCTGATTGTGGTTGAGGCTAGTGGAGCAGTCGGTACCTGGAGGTGGACCATTGGGAGGGACGTACACGGAGCGGACGGCTGGACCCGAGGAGTTGAGGAGGCTATCTGTACCCACCCTTCAGGTGGGACTTCTATTGGATGACTCGACGTTGCTGCTTTACTTTCCGTTGCTGTACTTTCTTTCCAGTTGTACTTTACTTTTAGTTTTGGTTTGTATTCTGGACCACTTACTTTTTCACACTACTTTTGTACCTAATTTTACGTAGTGTTTACTTATTCTTGCTTACTCTATGGTGTTTGTTTACTTTATAAAGGCAATTCCTTCCACCTTTGTTGGAATTTACACCTTGGTGCTAGTCGCCATCCCCTGGCCTATGGGAGGCAGGCTTGGGTAAGTCACGACATAGGTCCTGAGGACGGGTCGTGACAAATTGGTATCAGAGGAGTTCGGTTCTACCGTAGAACTCTGGACTCTGATATTTCTTCTATGTGAAACAATAGTGTTAATGGTATTGGGTGTGGTTATTAGTCCAAGGAGTCCAGTGTTGGTACGGAGGCTGACGTATCCGTACACCAGGACCCTGACTTCTGATTTCCGACTCAATCCACGAAAACATTGATTGGATATGTGTTTCAAACGTTTTCTTTGTGATTACTTTGTGTTAGCTCACCTGGTATACTGTTTTGAACGTGGTGCACCTGTTTCTTTTCAGGATGGCCCCACGACGGTAGCCGGATATGGTTCCGAGCTCTAAACGAGACGATAGCTCACCAAGCGACGAGGCCTCGGAGCAGGGCCCTTTGACAGCGGAGGCACCGGTGGTACCTCTACCCGCCGAGCCACCGATGCTACCAGCCCCAGCTGCTGAGAGTTCACGTCTCCTTAGTGCACTGCATGAGTTTCAGCATCAGAGACTACCCAGGTTCCATGGGGAGACTGACCCTCAGGCAGCTGATGATTGGCTGGAGGTGGTTGTGCGAGTTTTCGTGTTAGTGGGGACACTAGCTGACCTCATGGTGATCGTCGCAGCGAGCCTCCTGCACGCGGCATCAGGCAGATGGTGGAGGTTGATTCTCTAGGTGCACGACGAGGAATCTCTCATCTGGACGAACTTTGAGAGAATCTTCCGCTTGGAGTTCGTCCCATCAACCCTCTGTGTGGTGCACATTCAGGAGCTACTATAGCTGCGGCAGGGCATCATCACGGTCTCCCAATACTCGGAGAGATTTACCGATCTCTCGCGCTATTCGATGGACATGGTACGGGAACCATTCTTCCGGGCCTAGACCTTTGAGCAGGGATTGAGGCATGAGATCAAGGCATCAGTGATCTCCCTCAGCATTCTGACGCAGGCATGAGTACTGGACCGAGCCCTTCTCATTGAGAGATTTCTTGCTGAGCCTACACCAGCAGCGAGACCTACCGCAGGGCGGCATGTATCAGAGTCGTCTGTAGATGGAAGTCGACGGACGTCATAGGGTCCAGGCAGACCAGACCATCAGGTAGACGACCTCAGGACAGTGCCTCAGAGGTGCGGGGCACATGGCACAAAGCCAGCCTTCCGAGAAGCAGACAGTGCTACGCATGCAGCGGGCAGGGCCACATGGCTCGTGACTGCCCGACCCACCGTGCAGAGGAGCAGAAAACGGTTGAGGGGCCACCTAGGCAGAGGAAGAGGGTCGACCGTGGCAGTCTGCCGAGGGCAGGTGGACGAGGCAGGGGAGCTGGCTGAGCAGCAGGTGGTGGGCGACGATTTGAGGCTTTACCACCACCACCACTAGGAGGTCCACCCCAACCATAGGGAGCTGGCGGGCAGAGACAGGCTCACCTTCAGGTAGCGGAGGCCTACAACCACGGTACGCCAGAGATGATTTGAGGTACTATCTGTGTCTACTTCACCCTTGATGCTGTTCTTATAGACACAAGAGCGAGTCATTCTTTTATTGTCGCTGCCCCTGTTCAGAGATCGGAGATTCCGACAGAGTCGTTGGCTCGATCCTTACAGCTAGAGACTCCTACGGGAGCATAATCGACGATTATGCACTGGTTCCGGTAGTGTGAGCTTACTCTAGGAGGCGAGAGCTTCGGCTGGGATCTTCTTGTAGCGGCTTCGAGGCATTATGACATCATCTTGGGCATGGATTGGTTATCTACAGTCCGTGCTCAGATCGACTGTATTAGGCGCAAGGTGCGGTGTATTCCCACCAATGGGAGAATGTTCACCTTCACTGGAAAGAAGGGAGCCTTTGCACTGTAGGATGGAATCACGCAGTGGAGAGGACAACCCATCACTCATCAGTTGGCTAGCCTCATCCTAGGAGCAGTTGACATGCGAAGTCCGAGTTTTCCTGTAATGGTGGATCAGTATGCGGACGTTTTCCCCGATGACGTTCCAGGACAACCTCCTCGCAGAGAAGTAGACTTTTATATTGACCTGTACCCCAGTACATCCCCGATATCCACTCCAACATATCAGATGGCTCCCGCTGAACTTTGAGAGCTACGGGTACAGTTGGAGGACTTGCACGACAAGGGATTCATCCGACCCAGTGTTTCACCCCGGGCTTCCCCGATATTTTTCGCCCAGAAGGCGGACGGGAGCTTGTGACTTTGTGTCGAGTATCGTCGCCTAAACCAGGTGATCGTGAGGAACAAGTATCCACTACCGAGGATTGACAAACTCTTCGATCAGCTCTAGGGATCACGGTGGTTCTCAAAGATAGACCTCAGGTTAGGCTATCATCAGCTCAGAGTTTGAGACGAAGTCGTGCCGAAAAAGGCCTTCAGATGTCGGTATGTACACTATGAGTTCTTGGTCATGCCTTTCGGTGTAACCAACGCTCTAGATGTGTTCATGAGTCTCATAAATAGGATCTTTCAGCCATACCTCGATCGATTTGTTGTGGTCTTCATCGACGACATTTTGATTTACTCGACCACTGAGGAGGAGCACGCCTACCACTTGCGGGATGTTCTAGACACACTTCGAGAGCACCAGATTTATGGAATGCTCTCGAAGTGTCAGTTCTGGTTATGTGAGGTCCAATTCTTATGACACGTCATCTCTTTGGCGGGAGTTGCGGTGGATCCTGCGAAGATCTAGGCAGTGCTAGCTTGGGAGCCACCCAGAAGCGTGACGGAGGTGTAGAGTTTCCTGGGTCTAGCTGGGTACTAGAGGAGGTTTGTGCTAGACTTTTCCAGAGTTACGGTACCACTCTCAGCTTTGACGAATAAAGGGAAACCCTTCGTGTGGTCAGACAGATGTCAACAGAGCTTCCAGGAGCTGAGACAGAGATTGACCAGCGCGCATATCTTGAGGATACTGGAGGAGGGAGTGGGGTACATAGTCTACTACGATGCATCAGGGACCGGACTCGGATGTTTCCTGATACAAGAGTAGGCAGTGATCACCTATGGATCACGTTATTTGAGGAAGCATGAGTAGAACTATGGTACCCATGACCTGGAGTTCACAGGAGTGGTCTTTGCTCTGAAGATGTGGAGACACTATCTGATGGGAGAGCGCTTTACGGTCTACTCTGACCACCAGAGTCTTAGGTACATCTTCTCACAGAAAAGCCTAAATCTGAGACAGCGGCGATGGCTCGAGTTCCTCTAGGACTATGACTTTGAGATAGTCTATACTCCTGGAAAGGGGAACATAGTAGCCGATGCTCTCAGCAGGAGGACGTGCATCCAGCTACTCAGGGAGGCGACGAAGCAGCTAGCCACTTTGCAGATATCCTTCGTGGGTAAAGATGGAGCAGCCTTTCTTCAGTCACTCGCAGTCACTCCTCCACTACTGCAGCGTGTCAGAGAGGCACAGCGTGAGGACGCAGACTGTGAAGCGCGACGTGCGCAGATATCCTCAGGAAAAGAACCTGATTGATTATCTATAGGAGGAGAGCATGAAGTCCTTTTCAAAGGACATACCATGGTGCCAGTTGCATTACAGGAGGAGGTGCAGAGAGAGTTTCACACTTCCCCTTTAGCAGTACATCCAGGAGTGGTGAAGATGTACCAGGATCTCAGACGACAGCACTGGAGGCCGGGTATGAAGAAGGTTGTGGCAGAGTTCGTTTCTCGGTACCTCACTTGCCAGCAGGGGAAGCCAGATCACCGGGTACCAGCAGGCTTGGTACAGCCCTTGGAGGTCTCAGAGTGGAAGTCGAATGGGATATCTATGGATTTCATGACTGGACTTCCACGTAATTCTAGAGGTCACGACTCCTTTTGGGTGATTGTCGACTGACTCACCAAATCGGCCCACTTCTTACCCATCAGAGAGCAGGGCTCAGTGGAGAGCTTGGGACGCCTCTACGTTCCGGAGATCGTACGGCTTCATGGTGTGCCATCATATATCGTATCTGATCGAGATGCTCACTTTACTTACCGGCTTTGGAAGGGGTTGCAGGAGCCATTAGGGACGCAGCTACGTCTGAGAACTGCCTTTTACCCTCAGACAGATGGTCAGACAGAGAGGACCATTCAGACTCTTGAGGACATGCTCCGTGCATGTGTCCTCCACTTTGGTCACAGCTGGGAGGACCACCTACCCTTGGTGGAGTTTGCGTACAACAATAGCTACCACTCCACTATCGGGATGGCACCATACAAGGCATTGTACGGCTGACCATGCAGATCGCCTCTGTGCTGGACAGACCCTGGGGTGTCAGCACTTGTGGGACCGGAGATGGTCCAGGCCATGACAGAGAAGGTCCAGGTCATCCAGGAGTAGATGAGGACAGCTCAGAGCCGGCAGAAGTCTTATGCTGATAGGAGGCGGAGGCCACTAGAGTTCGAGGACGGGGACCACTTTTTTTTGTGGGTCACACCTCGATGTGGATTACGGAGATTTGGCCAGGGCGGTAAGTTATATCTACGCTTCATCGGACCATTCCAGGTCCTTAGTACCGTAGGAGATGTGTCTTACCGCCTGGCTCTACCACCTCAGTTGCACCGGGTGCACGATGTCTTCCACGTATCTCATCTGAGGAGATACGTGCACGACCCGATGCATATAATCGACCATGGGGAGCTAGACCTTGATGATGGGGCGACTTTTGTGGAGGTCCTGGTGGAGATCGAGGAATGACAGGAGCGGGTCCTATGTGGGTGTTCGATTCCTCTAGTGTGCATCAGATGGAAGCACGAGAACCTCCAGGAGAGCACTTGGGAGCTAGAGGCTCAGATGCGTGCTCATTACCCACATTTTTTCCCTAGTTTATGATGTATATTTATAGGGACGTAAATCTCTGAGGTGGGAGTAATGTAAAGACCCATAAAATTCAATGGAAATATTTTTTTTTATTTTCTGTGGGATTTTACAAGAATGCAGTTTTTGACGGCACCTGATTCCGAGGCCTGGTGTGCCCAGAATCATGTTCCAACGTTTTGCTGAGCTAAGTTTAGTGAACGAACGACCAGGTTTTCCTAACTTTTGTACCGGTGCTCAGAATTGAAATCTGAGTGCACTGATGGAACCGCAGTTCCAGTAATTGCTTAAGAACACAATTTCCGGAGTTGCGTTTGCTTGGGTGAGGTTATTAATTATTTGGGTCAACTAAAGAATAAAAATAAAATTTTGTGCTACAATTTTATTTTTATTCTAAGTAATGATAACCTAGGCATGGTGGTTAGAGTGGGACCCACTAATACCCTAACTCATAGGTTGCATATTTGTGATGTGGGTCCCACATGATCCCCACCCCCTTTATTTCCTTTTTACCTTCCACGAACCCCCATTAATTTTGTAACTCACCCTCATCCTCCTTAATTGAAAAGTCAACTCTCAACTTAAATTGGATTATTAAACGCCTTCAGTTAAGTCCAATAATTAAATGCGATCTTTGAAATTCAAAAGGTATTGGCATCGGAAATAAAATAAGGAGAAGGCCTTATTTTATGTAGTGGTTTTCGTTGTGCGAGAAGGATTTGAAGAGGAGAGCACAAGCCTTGGAATCCTCATCTTTCTCCTTGAAGAACGCGAAGAACGCACTGTCGCCGAGGAATAATGATGAATCCTCAGAGATCGACGACGCGACACCGTGTACCGTGAAGCCGACAATTCTCTTCTCCGTGACGACGACGACGCTTAGTGAGCCTCCATCCACGATGCTTTCTTCCGTGACATTCTTTTTCTAGCAACGAAATTTTGTTCGACGACACATTGAGGTAGGGGGTTTGGTTTAATTTAATTTATTTGGATTATATCATCGGCTTATGATTAAATTGTTGAAATTCATTTGAACCACTAACGCGGTGGGTGCAGACCAATGAACAAGTCCGAACCCATCGATTCTTTATTCTTGACGAGCGAAACGTTGAGCGATGATGAAATGGGACCGTTGAGTGATTGGAAGCCGTCGTAGTAATCTACGGGTCCCGAGATGACCCCAGGAGCAGACGGGAGAAAGAACTGACCACCGGAGCGGCTCCAGTGGGCCGCAGACTTCACCGGCAGCGTGGGTCGCCGGCGCCGGCAGCCGGAGGCGGCAGCGTCCCGGCGCGCCGCCAGAAGGGACCGTCGCGGCTTCAGCCGCGGCGGCAGGCGACCGGTCCCGTGGCCGCGCAGGACCTGGGGGAGATGCGACCTGACGCCCAGTGCCACGTCCATTGGCAAGGGAGTGTCCCCCACGTGGGGTCGCGGTTTCATTCAAGGGGGGCAGCCCCCCCCCCCTTCCGCTCAGCTCAGCACTGGCCGAGCTGGCCACGCGGGCCGCACACGCGCACCAGGCCAACCGGCCGCCCAGGCCGGGGCGGGCCACGCCGACCGGGCTGGGCCGGGCCCTAATGGACAGGACACGGCCCCAGGTTGGGTCGCCCCGGTTCGGGCCGACCCAGGGGGGTTGGGCTGAGTCGGACCGGGCCCAAACACCCCACTTTCGGACCACTTTCGGTCTTTTGCCCATAACATGGGAAAAAGACCTTCGATTGATGCACTGTCAGTTGAGTAGAGATCCTTGGATCGAGACGGTAATTTCAGTATATTACACTCAAGGTTTCAGATAACTTTGGGTACGGCCGGGTTCGTTCGAGCACGAAACCAACCGAGCCCTCGGAGCGGAAACACTTATAACTTGAGCTCCGGACGTCCGATTGACGTGTCGTCGACTTTGTTGGATTCCTCTTAGTGAGACAGACCTTTTGGATTACTCTGTTTGAGGTTTGGACACGGTTGGAGTGTGGCTGGGTTGGTTTTGGCTTAAAACCAACCGGGCCCCTAGAACGAAAAAGCCAATAACTCTCAGACCGGGCGTCCGATTGATGCACCGTCTGTCGCGTTGAGTTATTCTTGTCGAGACGGAACCTTGAGATACATCAACTCCAGACTACATGTCATTTGATGTATCGACCTCCCATGGCTCGTGGAGCGGACCCTCCTGAAATCGAGCATGCTGTGTGCGGGAACCCTAGAGCTGGCTGCGACTGCAATGACCACTGTATTGAAATCCTCCGCTTGTTTGATGACGATAAAGACTGCACTGAAATAATATGTGGGTTTGGCAGCGACGAAGACTACACTAAAATCCTATGTGGGTTCGGCAGTGAAGAAGACTTCACTGAAATCCTATGTTGGTTAGGAAGCGACGAAGACTGCACTGAATTCCTATGTGGGTTCGGCAGCGATGAAGACTGCACTGAAATCTTATGTGGGTTCGGCAGCGATGAAGACTGCACTGAAATCCTATGTGGGTTCGGCAGTGATGAATACTGCACTGAAATCCTATGTGGGTTCAACAGCGATGAAGACCATACTGAAATCCTCCATAGGTTCAATGACGATGACTCTGTTCTTGCTATCCTACGTGGGTCTGACAGAGTAGCTAGTCTGTATCCTATGTGGGTCCAAAATCTTAGCTAGTTTAGTATCCAACGTGGGTCCCGTCATAGATGAATCAGTGGCTATATCTGATTATCTATATCACCTTACAAAGAATTATACTTGTGTGAGCTGAGTCTTGACATTCAATCTCTATCATCGATATGATTGACTTGCTTTCCTATGTGGATTGAGTTGTGTTATCTTGTGTGGATTGGGTTATAATCCTATGTGGACGTGATCGAACTTGGGCTCGGATGTTGGAGCCGAACTAGAATTGATGACTTAGGTATATGTATGCACATATACCTAAGTAGTGTTGGTTGTTACTTCATGATTGTATCTTTCGTTTGTGGATTATTCTTTGTGGATTCTGTGAGACCTTAAAGGGTCTCGGGGTCCCTATTGAGTAGCGTATACTCACCCCTACACGGGCTATTCCCACGCTATGTTGTGTTGGATACAGACAATGGACAACGCTGATCATGGTTGAGGCTAGTTGAGCAGTTGGTACCCGGAGGTGGACCATTGGGCAGGACGTACACAGAGTGGACAGCTGGACCCGAGGAGCTGAGGAGGCTATCTGTACCCACCATTCAGGTGGGAATTCCAGTGGACGACTCGATGTTGCTGCTTTAATTTCCGTTGTTGTACTTCTTTCTAGTTGTACTTTACTTTCAGTTTGGGACTGTATTCTGGCCCACCTACTTTTCCGCACAACTTTTGTACCCATTTTTACCCAGTGTTTACTTCTTCTTGCTTACTCTGTAGTGTTTGTTTACTTTATAAAGGCAATTCCTTCCCCCTTTGTCGAAATTTACGTCTTGGTGCTAGTCGCCAGCCCCTGGCCTATGGGAGGTGGGCTTGGGGTAGTCACGGCACAGGTCCCGGGGACGGGTCGTGACACACTCTTCAATTCCTACGGCTAACTCTTTAATGTGTATGTGTCACTCTACGATACGTGATGGTAACTCATTGACATATAAGGTTCTTTCATTGATATGTAAGGGTCATTAAGTGGAAAGTAATGGTAAATCTAATTCGTAAGTGTAAATCTGTACTTCTCCACACAAAAACTGAGGATCATATTGTAAATATGACATGGATGTCTATAATAAAATACTACTAATAGTTATTAAATAGTTTAAGAACATAGCTTATCATTTATATTTTACTTTTCCCTATATATGGTTAATTATGATTAGAAAATGAAAAAACATGTTTTCTTCAATTTAAAATATGATTTGATTTATATGGTTTATAAAACATTTGTGAATAATAATAAAAGGTATTTTAGAATATTTATTTAATTTCTAAAGTTATTTTTCAATTAATTAATTATAAAATGTTTATAAATAATTAATTTAATGATTAAGAAAAATTAAATGAATAAATTTCAATAAAATGTAGAACTTTAATATAAAAATTCCATATAAAATTTATATAGAATGCAATATTATTTAAAGATAATTTGTTTATTTATAAAATAGAATAGGTCTTTATAAAGTGTTTATATGATAAAAAATATGAAAATATATTAAAGTGTTTACATTTAAATTATGAAACGCTCATAATTAACAAATTTTAATTATTAAAATTAAATATATTATTTGGGAAAATTATATAAACTACATAAAAATGAGTTTTAATGATTGATTTCATCTATGATTAAGTAATGATATGTGATAATTAGATTATGTAAAAAAATTCATAATAAAATTGAAATTTAAAGTGTTTATATTTATTATAATATCATATATTTAAAGAAATGTTACATATGATGAATAATTTGAATGAGTTAAAATTAGAAAATGAGTATAAATTATTAATATTTAGAATTATGGAATTTCTTTAAGATTAGCTAAAATTATAAATAGTTAATAATTATCATTATTTATTAATTTTTTATAAATTTTTATACCATGTTTAAATGCAGGAGTTGTTCATTTTTTTAAATGTTATTCCCTACATTATTTATATATGTAATTGAAATATTATGAACTATTGTCTATGTTATAGTTTAAATTTTTAAACTTCTTCTATAAATTCTCATACATATAAGTAGTTTAAAGGAAGTAATGACATTGTATTTTTTTCTTCTACCTCAACATTTTTTTATACTGAGTTATAATCTGGAATTATGTAGTTAGTTATGATTTAAAAATATTAGGAGTTAGAGTTTTGATGCAATTGAGATGTATTATGAGTAAAATATCCTAGTCTATAGAGACTATAGGTTAAAATTATCACTTGTCTAGTGGATTATGCATTTTCTAGAAAAGTTATGGTTGAATTTATATAGCTCCTACATTACTCATGTGGTGATTTTTGATTATATATAATTTCTATATTTTACATTAAAGGGCTTCATGTACCTTATTCATGGAATACATTTGGATATGAATGAATACAGTTGGACTTTTATTTATGTTAGTAACATAAAGTATGAGTTATGTAAAGAGTTATACAACAGAATAGAATGGACATATTATTTTGTTGGAAGGAATAAAATTAAAAACTAAATCCTTAGAAGAACACATACATAAAGGGAATAACATAATATAAGATCATGTGATTAAATCCCATTCAAAATACTAAGTTTTAGATTCCTTCTAAAATCGAACTTGTAAGTACCCTCAATCATCCAACTGGATAAGTTATGCCATATTTGGATGCACCTAGATTAACTTGTTTATGTTATATAATAGGTGTCCCTAATAAGATTAGATACATGTTATTATCATTTTCATTGAGTCAAACATAGAAAAGAGACCCTAACTAGTTTAGGTTACTAATGAATAATGTTGAATTTATCCATTAATGAATTTTATAAAGATTTATCCTCTCAAAAATCGATAAATCATATATGATATTTTTGAGCACTTGAAAAATTCCCCAAGGTAATAAAATACTCCCATAATCACATTGTAGAAGGAATAAATCATTAATAAAAGTCTAGTAACAGGAATAGACTCAAATTTAGTTTCAAACATCAAAAGAGACTTTATGGAATTAAATTTATGAAAGAGTTTCAAGTGACATGTGTACCATCACCGAGAAGGGTTCACGATCAACATGAACTGCAAACCACCAGTGTGCGGAATGACCCATGAGGTTCCAACCTGTGGAGGGATGGCCAACAAACCTAGGCACCCGTGAACCACATCGTCGGTTGAATCAACCACGAGGAGGCCATCCACATACTGTCTCATGAACTTATTAGTTCGCTGATGAAGAAAGTTGTTAAGGTTTCACAAACCATGACTCTTGAACCATAAACTCAACAAACCATAGTTGAATGTGTCTTCAGTAGAATAAGATATCGCTTCATGGAATTCTGCAACTGGTGTAATATGCCTATTGAAATGGTTTCCCCAATTCTCTATAATAGGATCATAGAAGGAATTGAGAAAGGATGGATAAAGAAAGCACAGAGGAGACCGCAGAAAATGCAAGTAAGAATTCAGAGAGGATTCCATCTGTAGTCTCGAATCATTGGTGAAGCCCAAATTGCAAACCATGTTTCCACATGTATAACCTGATGAATACCATAAAACTAAGGAACTTAATAATAATGGGATAAGTATGAACCTAATTGGTGAAATTGAGAACCACATATTCCTCATGGATGGACTCCCCGTGAATGATAGTCCCAAGGTCCCTCCATCAATATGGTGTTCGACATAGTGTATCACTATGCAGATTAACCTCAGAACCACATACTGTATCAATATGCTGATAAACCCTAAGTAATAGGGCACACCACATCCAGGACTATGTACCAATGTGGTTCATGGTGGTTCATGCCCATACCCATGTACAACTTCAGTACGTGGATGACCCCTATAGGTGAATACCACTTTGGTATGCAGTTATCCCCCTATCCCATATAAAAAACAGTACGTAGAATGGGGATTCTTTTGGTGTTCTTCCTTCCAGATCCAATCTTTCCCCTCTGTTACCATATATTCATCCGTAGCCCCTCCACAAACCAGTCCCCCATATAATGACCCATAATTTACATACATTGTTATTACTTCATAATTTAATCATACTTATTACAAAATATAACAAAACCACAATAGGACCATATAGGTATAGTGTCTTTAGAAAATGGGAAACATAAACAACTAGTTCATAAAGCATCTACATTTTCTCCCAGTTTTTTCGTCATATCTAGAATCCCTTTTTAGTATATCCTACTTAATACCCTTCTTCCTAACCTAGGGAAAAGAAAACATAAAAAAGGGTGAGCTCAAATGCTCATTAAGGGTAAACAAAAGCAATATTAATCACATCATATTCATAAGAACATAACATTTTGGAAATCTTAACCTGCAAAAGAGATCATAATTTCACAACATGGGATAAATCATAGTAGTGAAATTTAATCCCAATAATTATAACTTAAAACATGAAACTTTTTGGCATACACACATAATCTTAGAGAGTCTTTTCTTACTAGTCAAGACTCATTTCCAAGACTATCTTATAGGATTAAGTCCATTTCTAAACCAATTTCACTCCTCGTTTCAGTCATGTATCACTGAACCAGATTAACCTTCCATTCTGGACATGTCTATCTCATGAGATATAAATCTTTACCCAATGCATTGGAGGGAGATATAAGTCACACCCATCTCATAATGATACCATTATTATGTGTTCCACAAGATAAAAAATCATACATCATAGCATAACACATGTAAGAAAAATGGGATTCTTAAACATCATGCCATAATAACATAATCCATATAAGATAAAAGGACCTCATAAAAATTATTCCATCATAACATGATCAAATAAATGTAAAAATATGGATAGAAAGAGAACTCTATATTATCTTAGATGGAAAATAATTTTTATAAAACACTTGAACTTCATTCTTGAGGAAATTATCCTTTCTACTTCAAAAATAATTTTCCTTTCTTAACATGTCATACAATTTTAAACTAAAAGAAGTTCATTAAAAATAAACTTGAAAACATGTAAAGTAAGATTCATGGAAATAATGTTCTAAAAATCCATTCATTTTGTATAAGTTAAATAAAAACATTCTTCTCGTACTTTGGCTGGAAAAGTAAAAAAAGTACCTCGTACAAAAAACGACAAAAGATTCCTTCCATATCTTTTACTAAAAATTCAACGAAGGGTAAAATTGGATTTAAAAATTTTTAGGAGGATAGAAATAATAATACATATTGAGGAAACATGAATGTGGATGATAAATATTCCCCAGTAAATTCTGAAGTATAAACAATCTTGGATAAAAATGAGATTGCACGATTTTCCCGTACCATAGGTCCGATTTTCATTGTACCTGTCCGAAAGTCCGGTATAATGATTTAAATAATGTTATTGACTTATTCTAGAATCTTAATTATTGTCATGATATCATATATGGTCATATTCGTAGCTTCTCATTAGTAATATTTGATTACTACTTGTTATTCAGGTGTTTATTGCTTTTTGTTCTTATTCGTGTTTTCTCGAATAAATTATTATTATTCTTTTTTGGTTATAGATAACTCATTTCCATAATGGTATTAGTGTAATATATATCATATTTATTCATTAAATTCAATTATATAATCATTAAGCAATGAATATCATGTAGAACGAGCAGCATGACATTGTGGAGACGGTAGGCCGTACGTACGCACGAGCGATGATATCGTTCCCATGATCGTGGAATTGTATTGAAGTGCATGTATACTATTTCAGAATCAATATCACTTTAAAATAATAATATATAGTTATTATTTACACCATTATACCCATCCAATTAAGGTGGTGGTGGAAAATAGATTACACCACGGCGTGGAGACGATATTCCGTAAGTACACACGCGCGGTGATTTCGTTTTCCGTAGGATGGATAGAAGGTGAATTAGGGTTGTTTGATATTTATAATAACATATCAGTATATTATTAATACTGATGTTATTAATTCATAATTAAAAAACTAAATAAGAAAAATTAGAAGAAGAAATAAAGTTGAAATAATCAGTAATGGACATTACCACTTCTTTGAAGCACCTATTCTTAACCTCCTATTATGGCACTAAAGATGGTATTTGAAGTAGACCATGACCTATAGGATGTTTATAGGGAATTTGAGAAGAGAAATTTTCAGGTTTTTTCCAAGCTTTAAGACTCAAAGTGGTGTGAGGAGGAGAGGGAGGAGGTGCCCTTTTATAAGGGAGGAGAGGGTCACCTTAGAGAAAACATAAAATAATATTTTATAATAAAGACATATTTGGTTTTTTAATATCTCCAAATTGACTTATTTAGAATATAAGGTGGGTATGGGTCGAAATCCTCTCAACCAATAGATTTTAGAAAAGTTTAGGTTACTATTTTAACCTTATCATATAGATTTAACTCTAAGTTAAGTAATTTAACTTTTACCGTGTCTTCTTGTTTTCTTACACTATATGGTAAATAAACTTACTATAACAAGCCAAACGAACCCCGAGTGGTTCATTATTAATATATATAACCTTATATAATTCATTGGGATGAACTTTATATTTTTATAAATAAAATAACAATTAATAATATAATATTTGTTTTAAAAACTAGTTTATGTCAATTTTGACAGTATTTGGTAATTGATTTTTGTGAAAATCATAACAGAATTATTAGATCAAAAAATTTTAATTAAATCAATACTAATATGTCATATTAACCTATAAAATTATTTTAATTCTTAAAAAGTCTCAAATTACATTTATTTGGGTATTTATTATATCAATTATGTTAATATTTCCTTAATATGGTAATTACTGCATCATCATTGTGTCATAAATAGATTAAATTATATAAAGTCTAAAAATTATAAATAAAATACTATTATGTAGTAAATATCTATATCTTTAGAATGAATATTTATAGTCGAATTTATCTTAATTATAACCCTATATTAAATATGATTTAGTTATTAAACTTTGATTTTAACTATTTTAACTCTTCTTTAAATAAAATAATATTAAATGTCCTAATCTAATCCAAGTGGACCTAAATGGTCATATTTTATTCCTGAGGATGTTTTTGGTCAAATTAAACATATCCAATAGAATTAGGACATGTGTTAGGGTAATAATAATATCATATTTACCCTTAATAACCCTATTTACTTTTAACCGTGGTAAATAAAAGTAAAAAGTTACTATTCACCAAAAATTATTTTTCTCTTATGGAACCACATTTTACTCCTTGATGTTAACCGTGTCTCTAGGATTTTTTAAATTCCACTCACAAAAGTGGCAAAATTATGTTTTATGAAAATTTTCAAACTCTCCTAGGAGGTGGGTAAAAGACGGTGAAAAGTTCAATAAAATTTTTATATATCTAAAATTATTATAAAATGACTCCAATGAATTAATATGAACTTATATAATAATTATGTATCAATTTTGACTTAAACTAAATTTAAATAAAATAAATAATTATAAAAATTCAGTTTTTAAATAGTAACCCAGTGTTTTCACTATTCATAAAAAATTATCAGTTTTCAGAAAAATACCAAAAATTCACCCTAGGCTAATTTCAATATTAAAAATCCAAAAATGAAGTCCATTTTGAAATATAAAATTTATATAATTTCAAAAGGTGGGTATTAATATTCATAACGGCTAGTTATAATAATATTTTAATAACATATCATTGTTTAGTGAAACTCAGTATTGCATTCAACGCAACCTATCGAGGAAAGTCACGATTTAGTGTAAAGAAAGCCAAGCTAGTGTTGTGTGTAGTGAAAGATTCTTTTGATGATGTATATAACATATAAACAAAATAGTTCTCATAAAAATCTCGAGTGTTACATTCTACCCACCTTAAAATTAATTTCACCCTCGAAATTCGTCACTTTGTAACAAATAGATGAGGATACCTCTCCCTCATCATATCCTAAAGCTCCCATGTAGCTTCTTCTAATTGGTGGTTCCTCCATAAAACTTTCACCAAGCAAGTGGTCTTGTTCCGTAGGACTTTTTCACTATGATCCAGAATCTCTATCAGCTGTTCTTCATAAGAAAGATCTTGCTCCAGCGGTACAACTTCTGAACTGAGTACATGTGAATGATCGGGTATGTACTTTCTCAGGAGAGACAAATGGAACACAACGTGAACTTGAGAGAGATTCGGTGGAATTTCCAATCAGTAAGATACATTCCCAACACGATCCAGTATTTCGAAAGGACCGATATACCTAGGGATCAACTTTCCATTCTTTCCAAATCTGATTACTTTCTTCCAAGGAGACATTCATAAGAACACTTTATCACTCACTTCAATCTCTAGGTCTTTTCTTCGGTTATTAGCATTACTTTTTTGTCGAATTTGATCTGCTCTTATGTGTTGTTGAATAGATCAGACCTTTTCTGCCATCTCATCAACAAGATCAGGTCTTAATAGCTTTCTTTCCTCAACTTCATCCTAGAAAGGTAGAGTTCTGCATTTCATTCCATAGAGAGCTTAATAAGAAGCCATCTGAATACTAGAGTGAAAGCTATATTTATAATAAAATTCCACCAAAGGTAGGATTTGATCACAACCACCTTTGAAATCCATAGAGAAATCTCTTAACATATCTTCTAGAGTTTGAATTGTCCTCTTAGACTGACCGTCTGTCTGAGGATGATAAGAAGTGCTGAAACTCAACTCTATATCCAGAGTATGCTGAAGGCTTCGCCAAAACTATGAGGTAAACCTCAGATCCCGATTAGATATAATGGAAAGTGGTAATCCATGCAATCTTACCACTTCCTTTACATATTTCCTGGTAAGCTAATCAATAGAGAAATCCTCTCTAATAGCAATGAAGTGTGCTGGCTTTGTAAGACGATTAACTATGACCCAGATTGCATTATTTCCTTTGGATGTTTCAGGAAGTCCAGTGACAAAGTCCATAGTGATGTTTTCCCATTTCCATTCAGGTATGGGTAATGGTTGTAACATCCCCTTAGACTTCTATCTCTGAGCTTTACCTTGCTGACAAACCAATCATCAAGAGACATATTCAACAACATCTCTTTTCATGAAATCCCACCAGAAGTACTCTTTAAGGTCTCTATACATCTTCGTGCTTCCAGGATGAATATAGAATGAAGAAATATGATCCTCATCTAGCATCACCTTCTTTAATTCTAGGATGGGAGGAACAAAAACCTGATTTCTGAACTTTGTTATCCCATAATAATCAAGGTTGAATTCAGGAACATTTCTCACCTTATTTTGTAACTATACATCTTCTTTCTATGCCTCTTTAATCTTCACATGTATAGATGGTTGAACATTCATTTGAGAAAGATAAGATTTTTCCACTTCCATTATAATTCCAAGATCCATCCTTTGTAAATCCAAAAATATTGGATCTTTTGTTATCCTCATCATGAATAAGTTGGCATGGTCTTGTCGACTTAATGCATCCGCCACCTTGTTTGCTTTCCCTGGGTGATAAAGAATTGATCAGTCATAATCCTTAATCATCTCCAACCATCTTCTTTGGCGCATATTCAGCTCCTTTTGTGTGAAAATATTCTTTAGACTTTTATGATCGGTATAAATATCACACCTTTCACAATAAAGATAATGCCTCCATATTTTTAATGCAAAGATTACCACAGCTAAATCCAAATCATGAGTTGGGTAATTTTTCTCATGGATTTTCAACTGTCATGAGGCATAAGCTATCACCATATCGTTTTGCATGATAACACACCCCAATCCCTTCTTGGATGAATAACTATAGATCACAAATCTTTGTCCACTACAAGGCAGTGTGAGTACAAGTGCACTGGATAACCTTCTTTTTAACTCCATGAAATTCTCTTCACACTCCTCTGTTCAAGAAAACTTAACTCCTTTTCAAGTAAACCTGGTGAGTGGATTAGATAATCGTGAAAAATCTTTCACAAAATGTAGATAATATCCAGCCAAACCAAGAAAACTTCGGATCTCAGTTATTGTTGTTGGTCTCGACCATCATTCAATAAACTCTATTTTTGCTGGATCCATGGATATCCCTTATTTTGAGATTATGTGACACAAAAATGCATCTTTTTTAAGCCAAAATTCACACTTGGTAAATTTGGCATAAATCTTCTCCTTTCTCAGGGTATTCAATACAATTCTCAAGAGATCTTCATATTCTTCCTTTCTCTTTTAATAGAAAAGAATATCAACTATAAATACTACCACAAACTGATCAAGATAGTCTCTAAAGACTCTATTCATTAGATCCATGAAGATAATAGGGGCATTAGTAAGACCAAATGGCATCACTATAAATTCATAGTGTTCATACCTTGTACGGAAATTCATCTTTGGTATATCCTCCCTTTTGACCCTTAATTGATGATACCCGGAACCAAGATTAATCTTGCAAAAGTATTGAGATCCGCGTAGTTGGTCAAATAAGTCATCAATGCGTGGGCGCAGAAATTTGTTCTTGATAGTGATCTTGTTAAGTTCTTAATAATCAATGCATAGTCTCATTGATCCATCATTATTCTTAACAAACAGAACAGGTGCTCCCTAAGGTGATGCACTAGGGTGTATGAATCCCTTATCAAGATTCTCTTGGAGTTGCTTCTTCAATTCCTGAAACTCAATTGGGGCCATTCTATAAGATGTCATTGAAATAGGCATAGCACCCGGTATGAGTTCTATTGATAACTCAACTTCATGATTTGGTGGAAGACTTGGCAATTCTTCTGGAAAGACATCATCAATCTCTCGTACAATGGGAATATTCTTAATCATGAGTTTCTCACCAACCATTTGAGATAAATGACCTTCATTTATTGGAATCATGACCCATAAGATGGAAGAAATTTCCACTGGAAGGTTATGTTCATCCTTGCATCAATAGACAAACATAGATTGATCTGGAATATAAAATGTGACTTCCCTTTTTTGGAAATTAATATGAGATCCATATAAAGAAAGCCAATCCATTCCACGAATCACATCAAATTCCACTATAGTAAGGATCACAAGATTTTGCAGGAAGCACTTTCCCACAAACTTCAATCGGAGAAGAATTGTAAACTTTTTATGTGACAGTTGTGCCATTAGGGGTTGTCACAGCTAAATCAATATCTAAATGCTGAAGTTATATGGAGATACCCTTAGAAAATTCTTCATAAATAAAAGAGTGGCTGGATCCAGAATCAATTAAAACATTTTCTACTTTAGAGTGGATGGTAAGTGTACCTTTCACCACTTCGTTATCATACTCCACATCACTGATAGAAATTGAATGTGACTTTCCTTTGTCTTTAGCCTTAAGGGTTTATTGACATCGATCATCTTCAAAAACTCTTTGATTAGGGTATTGATTAGCGTAATGCACCATTTCCTTACAGTTGTAACATTTAAGGGTAGGAGGTTCACTCTGTGTAGCCTTTTATTTGTTCGCATCACTAGACATCTTCTTCCAATAATTGCGGCATTCAAATGCCCGATGACCTACATTTCTAAATTTAAAACATTTACTTGTCCCATTAAGACAACTCCCTCCATGTTTCTTTCCACACTTTGTGCATAAGGGAAAACTCATCTTCTTTTTAGTGTTCTCTTTATATTTTCCTTCGAATTCCATTTCCCTCTTCTTATCAAATGCATATGACTGATGGTTTACTCTAATCTCCATCTCAACCTTGAGAGCACATCGAATGATTTCCTCGTAGCTATTGAAGTCCCTTATGGATAACACCCTTTGAAGACTTGGTTTTAAGCCACTAAAGAATCGATCGATCTTACTCTCAGGTTGGATAATAATCCCAGAAGTGTACCTCGCAATTATTGTAAAAATTGCTTCGTAGGTACCAACAGATTCATCATCCTTTTTCTTCAGTTCAAGAAACTCCTTCTCTATCTCTTTTCGAACAATACGAGTGAATTACTTATTGAAAAATAAGTTCTTGAACTTTTCCCAGTCCATGGACTCAATTTCATCTCTTGGCCGCGTATTTTTGATAAGATTCCACCATTGATCAGCTTCACCTTCCAAATGATATACTGCTAAGATGACTTTATCATGTTCAGAACATTGAAGAACTGAAAATATCTTTTCAGAGGTACTGATACTTTGTTCAGCCACTAATGGATCAGTAGACCCACTGAATGAAGGTGGACGCTGCCTCATGAAGGATTCAACAGAATGTTGCTCTTTACTTTACTCGTTTGGAAGTCCTGCAAGATTCATATCTTGAGAATGTTGTGTGATTATGACTACAAGATTTTTCATTCCAGCTCCCATAACGTTTTTTTGATCAGGGGGACAATCATTGCATTGCCCATCACATTCCGCATTAACACAGTTCCTTCAAGTTCAAACCATTGACTAAAACCAAGAAGAATAGTATGAGAAACAATAATTATAATACGAAAACCACATAATCAAGAATAAAATTTCACACATAAGGTCTTATCATAGGTTGTTCATGGACATTCCTAAAACACTACGATTGTGTTCTATGATTAGATATATCCTTAGGGTTCTTACTAAGGCTTTCACATCCTAGTTTCCAAGGTTTGACTATACCTTTCCTATGATACCAACTATAATGACCCATACTTTACATAAACTGTTATTACATCATAATTGAAGCATACTTATTACAATATATAACAAAACCACAATAGGACCATATAGGTATAGTGTCTTTAGAAACTGGGAAACATAAACAACTGGTTTAGAAAGCATCTACATTGTCTCCCATTTATTTCATCATATCTAGAATCCCCTTTTGGCATATCCCACTTAATACCCTTCTTCCTGACCTGGGAAAAAAACATACAAAAGGGTGCACTCAAATTCTCAGTAAAGGTAAACAAAATAAATTTCAATCACATCATATTGATAAGAACATAACATTTTGGAAATCTTAACCTGCAAAAGAGATCATAATTTCATAACATGGGATAAATCATAGTAGTGAAATTTAATCACAATAATCATAACATAAAACATGAGACTTTGTGGAATACACACATAATAATAGAGAATCATTTATTAGTAGTAAAGACTCATTTCCAAGATTGTATTAGCAGACAAAGTCCATTTCTGAACCCAGTTCACTCTTTGTTTCAGTCCTGTATCACTGAACTAGATTAACCTGCCATTCCAGCCATGTATATCACATGAGATATAAATATTTACCCAATGCATTGGAGGGAGATATAGGTCCCACCCATCTCATAAAGATACCATTCTTATTTGTTCCAAAAGATCATAAATCATACATCATAGCATAACCCATGTAATAAAAAAGGGATTCCTAAACATCATGCCATCATAACATAATCCATATAAGATAAAAGAACATCATAAAAATAATTCCATCATAAAATAATAAAATAAATGTAAAAATAGGGATATAAATAGAACCCTATATTATCTTAGATTGAAAATAATTTTGATAAAACACTTGAACTTCATTCTTGAGGAAAATATCTTTTTTACTTTAAAAACATTTTTCCTTTCTTAACATGTCATACAATTTTAAACTAAAAGAAGTTGATTAAAAATAAACTTGAAAATTTGTGAAGGAATCTTCATGGAAATAATGTTCTAAAAATCCATTCATGCTGTATAAGTTAAAGAAAAACATTCTTCTCGTACTTTGGTCGAAAATGTCAAAAAAGGTACCTCGTACTAAAAACGACAAAATATCCATTTCATATCTTTTAATAAAAACTCATTGAAGGGTAAAATTTGATTTAAACAATTGTAGGAGGATAGAAATAATAATATATATTTAGGAAACATGGATGTGGATGATAAATATTCCCCAGTAAATTCTGAAGTATAAATAATCTCGAATAAAAATGAGATTGCGATATTTTCCCTTACCTTAGGTCCGATTTGCTTCGTACGTGTCCAAACCTCCTGTATAATGATTTAAATAATTTTATTGAATTATTCCAGAATCATAACTATTTTTATGATATCATATATGGTCATATTCTTAGCTTCTCATTAGTAATATTTCATTGATACTTGTTATTCGGGTGTTTATTACTTTTTGTTCTTTTGCGTGTTTTGTCGAATAAATTCTTATTATTATTTTTAGGTTATAGATACCTCATTTAAAGAATGGTATTAGTGTAATATATATCATATTTATTCATTCAATTCATTTATATAATCATTATTCAATGAAGATCAAGTAGAACAAGTCGCATCACATCGTGGAGACGGTAGGCCGTACGTACGCACGAGTAATGATATCGTTCCCATGATCATGGAATTGTATTGAAGTGTATGTATAATATTTAAGAATCAATATCACATTACAATAATAATATATAGTTATTATTTAAACCATTATACCCATCCATGTAAGGTGGTGGTGGAAAACAGATTACACCACGACGTGGAGACGGTATTCTGTACGTACGCACGCGCGGTGATTTCGTTTTCCGTAGGAGGGATAGAATGTGAAATAGGGTTGTTTCATATTTATAATAACATATTAGTATACCAGTGATACTGACATTATTACATTCATAATGAAACAACTAATGAAGAAGAAGCAGAAGAAGAAATAATGTTGAACGAATCGGTAACGAACATTACCTCTTCTTTGAGGCGCCTCTTCTTAACCTCCTCTTAGGGAACTAAAGATGGTGTTTGAAGAAGACCAGGACCACTAGGATGTTTCTAGGGAAGTGGAGAAGAGAAATTGGTAGGGGTTGTCTGAGCTTGAAGGCTCAATGTGGTTTGAGGAGGAGAGGGAGGAGGTGCCTTTTTATAAGGGAGGAGAGGGGCACGTTAGAAAAAACTTAAAATATTATTTTATAATAAAGTCATATTTGTTTTTTAAGAGCTAAAAATTGATTTATTTAGAAACTAAGGTGGGGATGGGTTGAAATCATCTCAACAAATATATTTTATACAAGTTTAGGTTACTATTTTAACCATATCATTTAGATTTAACTCTAAGTTAAATAATTTAACATTTACCGTGTCTTCTTGTTTTATTACACTATATGGTTAATAAACTTACTATAACAAGCCACACAAACCCAAAGTGGTTAATTATTATTATATATGACATTATCTAAGTCATTTGACCGAACCTTAGATTTTTAGGAATAAAATAACAACTAATAATATAATATTTGTTTTAAAATCTATTTTATGTCAATTTTGACAGTATTAGGTAATTTATTTTTGTGAAGATAATAACAGAATTATTAGTTCGAAAAAAGTTACTTAAATCAATACTAATATGTCATATTAACCTATAAAATTATTTTAATTCTTAAAAAGTCTCAAATTACATTTATTTGGGTATTTATAATATCAATTATGTTAATATTTCCTATAAAGGTAATTACTGCATCATCATTGTGTCATAAATAAATTAAATTATTTAATGTCTAAAAATTATAAATAAAATATTATTATGTAGGAAGATTTTATACCTTTCTAATGAATATTTATAGTCTAATATATGTAATTTATTACCCTATATTAAAAATGTTTTAGTTATTAAACTTTGATTTTAACTATTTTAACTCTTCTTTAAATAAAATAATATTAAATGTCCTAATCTAATCCATGTGGAAGTAAATGGTAATATTTTATTCCTAAGGTTTTTTTTGAATTAATCTTATCCAATAGAATTAGGACATGTTTTAGGGTAATAATAATAGCATTTTTACCCTTAATTACCCTATTTACTTTTAACAGTGATAAATAAAAGTAAAAAGTTACTATTCACCAATGATTATTTTTATCTTATTGAACCACATTTTACTCCTTGATATTAACTGTATCTCTTGGATTTTAGAAATTCCACTCACAGAAGTGGTAAAATTAAATTTTATATAAATTTTCAAACTCTCCTAGGAGGTGGGTAAAAGACGGTGAAAAGTTCAATAAAATTTTTATATATCTAAAATTATTATAAAATGACTGCAATGAATTTATTTGAACATATATAGGTATTATGTATCAATTTTGACCTAAAATAAATTTAAATAAAATAAATAATTATAAAAAGTCGGTTTTTAAATAGTTACACAGTGATTTCACTATTCATCAAAAATTGAAAGTTTTCAGAAAATTACCAAAAATTCTCCCTAGGCTAATTTCGATATTATGAATCCAAAAATGAAGTCCATTTTGAATGATAAAATTTATAAAATTTTAAAAATTGGGTATTACTATTCATAACGGCTAGTTTTAATAATATTTTAATAACATATCATTGTTTAGTGAACTTGGTATTGCGTACAACGCAAGCTATCGAGGAAGGTCGCGATTGTGTGTAAAGCAAGCCAAGATAGTGTTGTGTGTAGTGAAATATTCCTTTGATGATGTGTATAACATAAAAACAAAATATTTCTCATAAAAATCTCGGGTGTTACACCCCAGCTTTAGGCCAAAGCCTTCTCCAAAGCCACCAGACCCATATGATCAGATCATCAGGTGTAAAAACATGCCCCTTTAAGTAAAAATACCCATGGTAAGAGGAGTTACGAAGGCTCTCCCCACAATGGTTCAGACTCCAAGGATGTCTGTAAGTCTAAGTTACCATGTTGAAAAGAATTTGAACCTTGGGACACTAACATAAACCTCCATGTTCTAGAGATTAAGGGTGAACACTTACTTTTCCATAAAATGAGGAATGATGATCTGTCGATGTAATCATGTTCGCTTCTCCTATTGATGGGAGGTGACATTCCTCTCCTTTCCTAGAATGTGTACCGAGGAACTCCCACTGAGGTAAGTCTGAAATATTTTGAGGGCCAAGCTGCATGACCACTAAATGCATCCCACATTGAATGGTTCATTGCTTCACACCCTCTTCCTCGATCACCTCAGCTTCTTCTGTCTTAGGCCCACCCTCTCCTATTAGTGGGAGAGGAGGTGTGTGGTTGGTTGGATCTTTAAAATCCTCGTCTTTCTCACATCGAGTATTAATCACACGATCTTAGAGATTTTTGAGGATCACAACATTCATGCAACCCAAATCAAGTCTTGAATAATGAGAACTCTGATTCTAGGTCAATCGAGGATACATAGGACGCCTTATTGAAGGCCCATGATCAAAAGGGTGCCCCTACAAATTGTTTCACCTAATCATGACCTCTCAAATGGGAAGATCTCATGTATAATCCACAAACCAAATCATTAACTTCAAGAAATCTGATTCCTGGTAAAGGCAAGATACATAGGACTCCTCCTTGAAGTCCCCATATCAAAAGGGTGACCGTCCAAAAGGGTTCACCCAATAATGATCTCTCAAATGGGTAGATTCCATGTATAATCCCTACCCAATATTTAAATAATAAAACACTGATTCCTGGTTAAGCCAGGATATGTAGGATGCATGCTTGAAGGTCTGGTCTCAAAAGGGTGCCCTTCCTAAAGGGTTCACCCAATCATGACCGCTCAAATGGGTATATCTCATGCATCAGTCCCGAACTAAATATTTAACTAAGATAACTATGATTCTTGGTCAAACTAGGATATATAGGATTCCTTCTTGATGGGGAAAGCACAAAGGGATTTCCCTTCCAAAATGGTCCACCCAACCATGTCCCCTCAAATGTCTTGATCCCATGTGTATGCCCCAAGTTTTCCAAACTACATGTGCTCTTATACTGCTCCCAAGGATACTTAGGAAGCCCGTCTTATGGTTCTGATCCCAACATCAAGTCCCCTTCCACCCCCTAGATGATGATAAACTCCAGAGCACCTTATTTTATGGCTTAAGACTACATTGCCTCCATAGAATCAAATTCATGTATGCCTATGATGATATTAGAAACCAGGGGTAGCCTGTGGACACACTTCATGTGAATAAACCAAGGATTCAAGAACATATGAGCATGACTTAAATCCATAAGAGAGTCCTAGAATTGGAAATAACTCCCCCCAAAGGGTGCGATGATCCCAAATTCCCATCTTCTTTACCGATGGAGTCCTTAAGTGTCATTGGAAGAATCATTATCCAATGAGCGTCTACCTTTGGAAATAAATCCCATGAGTCATGGATACTAGAGTCGTTGGGTGTTTCTCGCTCTACAAATAAACTCATTGGAGACTATCCAAGGAAGTTATATCCTAATAGGACTGATTTCATAAGTATTTGATCCCATTAAATCACCCACTTGGACCATTTGACTATGGAACCTCCTTTGAAATACATAAGGGATATATTACCCAGTCCCTGTGGGGTCAATCCAATCCTCCTTTAAAGGATGACGGTGTAGATCGGGTTGAAACAATGTTGGTGACATGAAAGATTCTATAATAACAGACAAATTCCTATCACCCTTCATACTATTTTTCATTCTTACCAACAATGCTCTCACATCACCCTTAGAGGAGAAACAAAAATGGTGAACCCAAAATGAATCCTTAACCAAGGATTCAGTCTTACCCCACTCATTCCTATTCTCCTCACAATATAAAAAAGGGGAAGGAGGCAAACTCAATTGTCAAATATGAATATGTTCAAGAGAATACTACTTTTAATGGTTTTTTGGTTTGTATATGTCATCTATGTATATTGATGTTTCCCTCAGAGAAAACTATGATACAAATGACATCTGAAGACCAATGCAGACACATGCCTCAGTGAACCTGTAGGAGGCTAGGCCCCCGATGAAGGACCCCCTTGCCTTCCCGGTATATTTAATGATAGGGATCAAAAATGATGATAAAAAAATACCAATGGTACTCTAACCATGGTGGAGGCCATGATATAATCCCTCCAATCTGTGAAGGCTCGTTAGCCGCCTCCTGAGCTGAGGCTGACACCCCAGCACAAGGAAACCTTGGTGGTTGCTTCAATCCATTTCGAGATCCTGTCTCTAGAACGTTACAATGAGTACCTACCTTATCTTAAAGAGGAGGATGAAGTTGATGATGACCATGTCATCTCAACTGTATAGGGGTGGTACTCATGGGACCCTTCAAGAGAGCATCACCACTGACACTTGGGGACCAAGTCTCCTCGCGCTGAAGAGTACCTTATACCAAGGGCACCAGCTGAAGTCCAGAAGACCTGGACACCTCAGGCTTCCCGCCAAGGGTGGAAAATATATAATAATAAACATGTTATCACCCTAGTTCCGAAGGAGCAACACTACCATACTAATGCGGGAACATTCAACAAGAAGACCTTTAACTCTACCCTTTCTGCTGAAGAACCACACATAAATAGGGTGGCACAATATGAGCATGTGCACATTTCTGCTAGTGCTCTCTGGTCCCACCGTGCAGAATGAGCAGCAAACTATAGGCAGATGCAGATATCTATAGATGCACAAGAAGCTCATCATCCAAATAAGGTGGAATCTAGCTACATGCATACACAAATACCTACTAATGCATATCAAGATTGTCATCCAAATAGGGTAGAATCCAACTACACACAGTCACAAATACATGCAGATTCATATCAAGACCTTCATCTAAATAGGGTAGCATCCTGCTATATGTAGGCACAAATACGTACTGATTTATATCAATCCCACCATCCAAATATGGTGGCATGAAACTACATACAAGCAGAAATTCATACTGATGCATACCAAGCCCACCATCCAAATAGGGTAGAAAAACAAATATGAGAAGATTCAAATTCTTACGTATGCATACAACACTCGTGAAAAAAGTACAAAGAAAATAGAGAATATGAATATAGCCACTTATGAATATGAAGCCCACCAGTCAAATTTGTGGGCAACTAGAGAAGATGATAGGTAATAGACTCGTATCTCAGTCCTGGAATAGGAGAACATCCATTATATATTGGAAACCCATGGGGGACCGAAGCAGGCACAAACTCCTACTCGGACATCGTAATGGGCCTTCATATCTATTCCATCCCAAGATGTATCTCATCACACCCTAGAAAAGATGGAGGATCAGTCTTCAATTCCAAACATATCCTCCAAACATGCCAAGATATCATTGCATCAGCAGAAAAGGAGAGAAACCAGGCCCAAAACCCAGTTTCCTCGAACGTAGTGACTTACTCACAAAATGGTTTAGTCACTCCAGAGCAGTTGTGCATCCCTACTATATTTTCGGAGGATCAAAAAAAATATCCTACGATACTCTAACAACCAAATTCAGAATAAATACTTTTTTCAACTGGGGGATACGGTCTAACATGGTGGTCATAAAAGGGAATTCATACATCCCTAAAAACGTTCATGATGCACATCGGCATATCCCAGCAGTATCATGAGATCCACCATGATAGACACCCATATATAAAGGCCATTACTGATAGTAGGATGCCATGGTTTCCCAAAAGAGATTTCCCAAAAATAAAATGTACCAAAGGAAATTAGAAAATGAAGAGCACATACATGAACCTACTCTCTTGGATGTTGGGGTTCATTACGACGTCAAACATATATCAATAATGGATCAAGACCATATCAGTCTATTACTAAATTATGGAAGTGGGTGTAGAAATTGGAAAGGACCTCTCTATGATGTCTCTACTATCCTCTTTGAAGGTCCTCCTCAAAGAACCCTAGGGGGCTTACTCTGTAGGCCAGGAATGATTGATCATGAGATCCTATCCCCTTATGCGTGTTTGGGTAGCCCACCCATTGACCTGAAGATCAGATAGTAAGAAGGTCCTCCCCTTTCTTTCGTCTTCACAAATGTTCCTCCCTAGGGTATACACTATAGATATGATTCTCCCTGTAGTTGGATGTCAAGTCATGATGATAGTCCTTAACATGATGATAATCATTGTGAAGGACCACCATACAATAGAGGTTCCTGTGAAGGCCCTCCCCAGAGTAACATCATGCAACAAGAAGGTACTCCCCTCATTGTAGTACATCTTAAAGGCCCTCCCCATGATATACACTGTAGAAATTCTCCATTTAGCTAGGTATCAAGTTGTGATAGTAGTCCTCACCATCATAATAGTCAACATGAAGGTACTCCCCTTAGTGAAATCAAGCACCTAGATGGTCCTCCCCTCATTGTATCATGCCCTGAAGGTATACTCTGTAAGAACATTTCCCATGATTGGGCATCAAGTTGTAATGGTATCCCTCATCGTTACAGCACCGATTGTAGAGGCCCTCCCCACAATCCAAATTCATACTTTCAAGAAGACCCTCACCATTCTATAACAAATTTGAGAAATCCCTCCTATGCGGAGGTAGTCGGATTTATTGATTCAAACATATCAGGCACTCTTTCTATGATGAGTGATATCCTTTCTCAATAAGAGGATGGTCCAGGGCCACACTCATCTTTTGAACCACCCCCATGCCATCCACATATTAGTGAGGCTCCCACCATATTGGCCGCTTGGAACGGAAATTTTATGAAGCATTTAAGATGGGAATATCAATTGGAGGAGTCCCTAGAAGGACAAAAAACATGATATATTTCTCATGAGAAGACAACTAGTTGAGGATAATATACCTGTGATGTATTGGCTTACAACCACTTATGACTTAGACATACGAAGGGGGTTTTCTAGGGAATGTATGCATGAAATTTGCCTCAATATATGATGGAATATTTTCCAGATAAAAGAAAAGTTCTTTCCCTATGAAGGTTATACAGACCATGTCAACATGTTAGGGGAGATTTGTCATCTAATCGACCTGAAATCCTTCTCATCAGCATAAAAACCAAAATTAGAAAGACAAAAGGAAACCTTGAACTAGAATGCCTCCATACACTACACAAGTTGTGTTTCCTCACCAGTGATTCCCTGACTAGGGTTTATATTTTGGGTGGGGAGAACATAGATCTCTAAAATTCACCCCACATCCTATCCAGAAAACAAAATTGGAAATGACATCGTTCAACATCATTACCCAAAGTCAGTGATCAAATGAAATCATTTCTCATGAAATATGGAATACTAAAAAACCATCCCAGAGTAAGTCTCACATGCAGCAGGACCAAAGTGATCAATCTATCGAAAATCTTCTAAGCATGGAAACTGAGAACATCTATAAGTTTTCCCTCCTAAGTAATGTCAACTAGAATGAATTTATCATGTCTTAAATGGATCATAAATCCCATACTGGTCCAATTCCATTCTCAGCTCACACCCGCATGGGAGTGCGTGAAATCAAAAAGGTGGAAATAGTTTAAGTTACTACTGCAATATGAGAAAATCCATAGCCTTCAGGGTTGAGGGAAATTTTTAATCAAAACTCCCCTATATGGAAAAAAAATCTTGGCCATATAGCATCAAGGGAAGAACAAGAGTAACCCGGTCCTTCAGGTCGGGGGGTATGTTTACCACATGTTCCTGCACAACAGATGTCTTTCTTCTCTCGTATGGGAAGAACAGTAAGCAGAGAAGTCACCTGTTCCACCCCATATTGTGGTTCACACCCTCTAAGATGAAGGAGCATTATGAGGTTAGATAAGGTCTCCCTTCGGGTCAATATTCATTGATAAACCCAAAGAATACCACAAAATAGAAGGAGAAAGTCCAAAAAAAGGTCATAGAATGCCTTCTTACTATTTTATACTAGGTACACAACCCCCAATTAGGTATGAATCAATAATATTTATAAACATCAACACTAGATATCTCACCATAAATGATGCAAAGGGAGAGGAAACAAGAGAATATGGTTCCCTCCCAAAGGTATCCCACACCAAGCCTGATAGTTTGTATACCTGGAATTAAAGAGAGGTCCTAAATTTAGTGGCTCCCTTAATAAATTTGTCATTACCTCCCTTGTGAAACCCGAACAAGGATAAGAATAAATCCCAGGTCTTTTATGACCCACATCCTCCTCCACTTTATAATGTGTACCTCACCCATGATAAATTATTCACCAAGCAAGAGGAAGAAATGAAAGAGCTCGGGCAAATTAATGTCGGGCGGTGTCATGGGAGCTATCTTGTCAGATGTGTTCCCAATGTGGAACGTCAACAGGTATTGCTATAAGAGGTTCCCTTTCCACATGCGCTCATCCCAATGAATGAATTATAGTATAGAGGCACATCCAAACCGACACTGACACTATCAACCTACTTAAATCTAGCCCCAAAAGGACATAACACCCCCCGCTAGGAATGAAGCCAAAGAATATTCAGTTGAACTGACAAAGGATACCCCTGGATTGGTATCCACCCCAAATTAATGTAGCACCAACATGTCTAGCTCTGTCCACTACTGCACCATCCCAAGTTGAAACTCGGAATGGTATGCATCATGGTATCATGAATACCATCAAGCAATTAATGGATCGACTAAAATCCATGGAGGGAAGGTGCACTCTGATACAACCAATGTGCAAACCCTACCCCGATTGGGTGAGCATCATTCCTCCACCGTTGAACTCTAGAAACCACTTATTCCTAGTGTTAAATGGCTCAGGAGACCCCTAAAAACATCTAATTTACTATGCTTCTTACTGTTCCCCTATGATAGGAACCTTAGAGAAACAATAAGTATTTAAATATAGGTGCTTCATGAAAACCCTCCAGGGTTCAGCCTTCATATGGTATACTATATATAGCTAACTCAACCATAGGCTCAGAGGACCTACAATGATGGTTTGTCTTCCAGTTTAGTTTGAAATTTACTAAGACAATGGCTAGTGATATCATGAATAGAAAACAGTGTGAGGATAAACTATTTTCAAACTTCATTTCAATATGGAAATGCCTGACCTATTTCGTAAATTGACAGCTCCCCTAATATGAAATGACAATATGTGCATCGATAACCTTCATGATGAATTTTGAACACCACTCATCCCGGTGATGTACACAAGTGGGTTCTATGATTTCGCTCCCCTTTCTCAAAGGATAGAAGAATCCTTACATCAGACCAATCACAATTCCAGAGTGGCCCCATCTGCCCCAGGAAAAAGAGCTGGAAAAGATGAAGCGTCTTCTATCACGATTAAGACACCCCAGGCACCAGATTCAGTTGTGAGGCCTCCACTGAACTGTACGGGACCACTGGATTCCAATAGCCACTCCTTCCTCATCCATTTGAGAGATGGGGTGATAAATGAAATTATTTCAAGGATCTAAGAGATAAAGTCTACTCATTCCGAGATGACCCTGTCTGTGACTACATCATAGCTGCTATGAATTTCATATTGTTGCTGCTACTAGAGACAAAATGAGAAGATGAAGTGGGTCTCTAATGTACATGGATTTTTACATATATTTGTATAACTTTCTAACTTAGTTTTAATTAATTATTTTAACCAATTTTTATATTTTTAGTTTATTTTTGTAGTTTTGTAGTAATTTAGATATTTTGATAATTTTTAGTTAATTTATATACTAATATTAGTAATTTAGTATTTTTATTAGTTGTATTAATTTTATATATTATATTTAACACTATATTATTATTATTATTAGTTTCACTAATTTTATTTTAGTTTATTTTATTTATTTTTATTAGTATGTATATATTTTAATTCTCTATTTGTATTATATTTCATTATTTTTATAGTATTAATAATATAGTACCTCTTTATTAGTTTATTATTTTTATATTTAATAGTATAATATTTAAATACAAGTGCACTAATATATTATTATTATTATTATTATTATATAACATTAAATATTTAAATAGTTGTTTTTTTTAATTTGAATTTTAATTTAAGTTTTAACTTTGATTTTATTTTTTTTATTTTTGTTTTGATTTTATCTCCCTAACTACCCACACCCTCTCTCCAATTCCATTCCCTCTTTGACCATTTCCCCTCTTCCACGCCACCCCTCCCCATTTTTCTCTCCCTCTCTCCAATCACCCACGCCACATCCCATATTCTTTTTTTAAATCCTCTCTCCAATCTCCTCACGTCCTCACCCCTCGCCCCCCTATCTCTCCTCACGCATACCCTCGCTCGCCAGCCGCTCGCCACCTGGCCTCCCTTGGAAGCCGCCGCCTCCCATCTCACCCACGGCCCTCCCCTCCTGCTTCTCCGCCATCTTCATCCCACGGCGCCCCATCTCCCGGCCGACCCCACCTCTCACCAGCGCCTCCCCTTCTACCCGGCTGGAGATCCGGTCCGCCATCCTGCCAGAACCCTCGCCGTCCTCTCCCCTCGGCCGCACTCCCCCTGGCGCCCCCCTTTTTCTCCACACGGCAGCCCTTGCCTCTCCTCCTAATCCCGCACAGCCACCACACCAACCGGTCTCCCTTCTCCACGCCGCTGGCCGACCCCGCTCCCCTCTCGGCCGCCAGCCCTTCGACCCCCAACGCGCACCCCCAGGCGCCTCTCCGGCCTTCTCCATCACCATTCAGCCACCCGCCCGACGTCACCCTACCGCGCTCCCCCTGGCCGCACTCCCTCTCCGGCCTTCTCCATTCGCCGCTGCCAACTCCCAACGAACCCGCAACTCCTGCCGCGGCTTCCTGCTCTCATTTCCCAACTGACCTTCTCGGCCACTTCAAGTGCAACAGGTACACCAAGAAGCCGGGAGCTCTCATCGACGTGCGCAGCGATTTTCTTGGCCTCCGAAGATTCACGTCGCACGGCGATAGCAATTGCAGATCAAAACATATTTTTCAGTGGCGCGGTGGTTTGATTCGGGTGCGGCGTCAGTGACTGCACAGAGCGGAGCGATGGTTATTGTTTTGCGATCGTTGACGACGTCTCGCGGTGACAATTACGTCGACATGAGCACGGTGATTTCTGTTTATTATTTTATGTGCTGCTGTGTCGTCGCGATGGCAGGCTAACTTTCTTTGTGTCGGAGTTGTGACGAAAGTGATGGTGAATGCATGTCTTTAATTTATTTCTACATTTGATTGCCTTTTAAATTAATTTTAATTGGTTATTTATTTAATTAATTATATCTGCGTTGAAATTAATTTTTATTGGGCTCTGCACACATGCTTTGGTGCCCGTTCGTGTGATACCTAATAAGTAATCACGAACGGGAGTTCATCAGAGAATTTATTTATCTGGAATTCGATCAAGCGCGCGATCGAATTTTGAATAAATAAATATATTAATTGAAAAATTAATATTTTGTGTGCGCTCTCCTTCAAACTTGCATGAGTGATACCTAATAAGTAATCTCATGTGAGCGAACCCAACGCAGGTAGATACTTCGACTTTGTGAGAAACGGGTCATTGTATTTCACCAAGTGATTCAGCACTATAAGGACGCGCAAATTATTTGTCAGGACAGAGAACGAAATGATAAATAATTTGCGTGAAAATTAGAATGTTTTCTAACATCATAGAATGAGACCAGATGACATTTTGATTAAATTTGGAATCGGTGATAATTGAATAAATAAATATTCAAATGTGGGAATTAAATAATTGACATTGCATGCACTTGAACGGACATCACGACTCTGACACTTCCATCTCCGCCAGTTTCTTTCATAGCTTAATTCACTTAGATAGTTTAGTCAATTTAAATAGTCATTTTTAAAATAGTCATTTAGTTTTTTTTAGAACTTAGTTGTTAATCACACAATTAAAACTCAATTGCCTGAACATTCCTCCAAAAGGACATTTCTAGTGTCTACTCACATTCTCTCTGTGGTTCGACCCTGCTCGCCACTTCTACAGTAGTTAGTAGGTAAATAAATATTGCAAATTTGCATGCGTTGCGACACGCGTGCCAAATTTCTGGCGCCGTTGCCGGGGAGAATAGTAGCATTAGGAGTTCCTTTAAAAGAGTAATTTAGGTCACAAATTAAAAAAAAATTAATTAAAAAAAAAGTTTACTACTCTAGGAATTTTTCATTGCAGGGATTTTCAAGACACCCAGAAGTTCAAAATGACGTGGGCCGTACCACACAATTACAACCAGTATCCGCCCTATGCAGCCCCGACTCAAGGTATGACATATAATGCTTCACCACACATGAGCTATCCAGGTAATCCCATTTATTTCAATGGTCTTTACTCAAGTCCATGCTATGATCCATATGAGAACATTTCACCATGCTATGAAACAAGTCCTTATACATCTGTTAATCATTTTCAAAGTCAATGCATTCCTGAAAATTTAGAACTTGACAATTCATGTCAAACAAATGATTCAATAATTGAACACATGTTGCATTGTGCTATCACTGAGACCAATCGGAGGTTTGAACTTCAAGATGAATGCAATGCAAAGTTGCTTTCCTCAAAAAAAGATCTAGAAAATCAATTGAATAATTTAGTAGATCAAATGAATCATATTTCCGAACTAGCTGCTTCATTACCCCTTGATGATCTAATTCAAAACAATTCTTTTAAGGAGAGTGCAATAGAGGGTCCATTTGAACAACATCTATGTCCTGAGTCTGATAATGGGATTGATCTGCCTTCTTATCATAAAATTGATTACTCCCCTCCATCACAAAATAATTCTTCCAATCTAATCACATTTCAAGAATATGAGAGCTTGGTCTTCCGCCCTGTTGAACATAATGGTCCCTCAGAAAATGTGATTTCATGTCCTTCTGTGAATTCACAACCTAGTCATCCCAAAGTGAAAAAGGACACATTCAATGTATATCAAACTGCACCTTTTGAGGATGAAGAGGACATTGAACTAGGATCATTCTTTACCATGATAGATTTAGAATTGAACCAAGAGACATTGGATTGCCACACTCAAGAGGACATCACTTCAAATGACATTGAATCACCTCTTTATGAAAATCTTTGTGAGTCCGAAACTTTTTCTAAAATGGAGACATCTGAAACATTTCTGGAGTCGAAGAATCAATCAGCATTGGTGGAAGAGAACACTCATAATTTTCTAGAAACAATGGAAGAATGGGATTGCTTGGAGGATCCTGATTTCGTGGTGACACATGTGCCAAGAGTGAAATATGATGAGGGTGATATAGAAGAAAAAATTGAAAAAGATGTCATTCTTGACACAATGTAGTCATCTGCTCCAATTGATCCTGAGTCACTTGATCTATGCGTCGAGGTTAAAAACACTTCACTTGAAATACCCACATATTCTAACAATATTTTTGACCTTGGCACAATCAATGAAACCATCAAGCATAAATTGAGTTGGGAACCAGTGGATTTTTCTGTGCTAGTAGTTGGGTGTGAAAACGAATTGGGATACATCATCAACCCAGATACTGCATTCAAGAATGTGATGGATATAAGCGAACCACTGAAGGATTCTAGTAATGGCACTTTTTCACCTGTGTATGTTCAAGGAGGTAATCTTCTTGATCTTTCCATTGACAACCTTTTCCCAAAATTCAACAATTCGATGAGTCTTTCTTCAGGTGAGGTATATTCATTCCCTTGTGAGTTGGCATATTTTCATTTCATTCCACACATCCACTATTCTAACAAGATTCCGTTGAGATTTTGTGCAGCTTGGAGGATAAACTCTTCTTCAACAAATAGATTCCACACTCCTACTGAAAAAGAAGCAAATGCATGGTTTACATTTCCGTTCGATCCTGGTGGAGTTTCAATAACGTCTGGCTGAAGACGAAGTAAACTTAGCGCTCAATGGGAGGCAACCCATCATTTGTTTGTTTTCTTTTCACTGCATTTCATTTCATTTCATTTAGTTTTATTTTAAATAAAATGGCATGCATTTACAACAATCTGTTTTCTCCCGGCACAGTAGTGGATTTAAATTCATCATAAATATTTTTATCATCCACATTTTTTTATTATGGTGTGACTTCTTTGATATGATGCGAGTATGTGCTGTTAATGTGTAGGTTTTACAGGTATACCATTTTTGGAGCTTCATCAGATACAAACAACCTCTCCGCGTCAATCTGCACTTACACAGGGAAGTGTTCTATTTTTTTCCATATTTTATGCTTCCAAAAACACCATGTAAAAAAAAACACACAAAAAAAAAGAGAATTTTTTTGAAAAATGAAAAAAAAACTAACATTCCTTTCATTGATGAACCCACATAAAAGCTATTGTATTCTTGTCGCAACACAGTTGGGAACATACCACTTGTGTCCCTATGCAATTTGAGCACCTGATTCTTGTTTTGGAATTTTCTGATCCTTTCTCTCATGACTTAGATGATTGCGGATATTATTTTATGCTTCGAAAATGTTTTTCAAAAACTTGTATATTTTTTACACTTATTCGCACTCATGATCATCTATGCTGTCCAAAATTATATTTCCATACCCATGAGGACTCTAATCCATTTCAAAATCATCTCTTATTTCTCTTTTTCTTGAGGTAATCTCAACCATGTTTTGTCTTCTAGAACTTGCCATGTTTTTTCATCAAAGCGATAGGAATTTTTGAAAGTTGCACTAAAATGATCGAGGCATCTGTTTGATATTTTAGCCCCGTTGACCCACTGAGCCACCCAAACATTTTCTCCATCGTATATCCCTTAGAAGCCATGCAGGAGCCTTTTAGGATGAGCGCAAGCCGATACCCTTCCCTACCAATTTCTTGAATTTATGCATGATTATTTCAATCTAAGTGTGGGGGAGAGAGACTTACTCATGGAGAGGGTTCTTCGAGGGGCAGTGAGTCATTTGATGTCCACGGATTGACATTATTCCATCCTGATCATTGAGTTCTTTTTCACAGTAGCGACATTCATTTCATATTATTTTGATATAATAATATAGAACCCTTTTCAGTTCCAACAATGAGTACATTGGTGGTCATTACGCGGTAACCCTCGACTTTGGGGATACCTATTAAAGTGATGATCCATTACTCCAGGAACTAAAAAGTTTTCTATATGACCTACCTTCATTGAGATGTTACAGCATATACGCTGCTTGTGTACCATTCTTTGGGATTATTGTCTGACACCTATTCCATGGGGTTTTTGGGTTGATACTCACCAGTTTTTCCTGACCATATTGTGAGTGAGTTGTGTTTTTTTAAAAAAAAAAGTGAAAAAAAAAGAGAGCGAAACATTGGCTTATCATATGCTTGGGGACAAGAAATGTTTTAAGTGTGGGGGAGCGAGAGTTTGAGGGAGACATTTGGATTGACTTATCATGCATTTATTTCAAGATTCAACCCTCCTTTTTACCAAAAAGATGTCAATTTTTTTTTAAAACCCACCGTCCCACAGCTTCAGAAACATTTGAACCTCATGTTAAGTCCTTGAGATTGGTAAATTCTTTTGATTTCCACTAGTGGAGATATGAAATTCATGGCAAGCCTATGGTAAGCATGCATGTGTATGGGAACTGAGAAAAACTTTGATCAAATGTTTTTGAGAGATGAGAGTGATGGTGAGGTAGGTCACATGATGAATGAGTGCACGTACTTGTTTTGAAAAAATGCAAGTGAAAGAAAAATTGTTTTTGAAACTAAAGTTTTAAATGAAGCATGATATATTATGAGGAAAGAGATTGGAAAATTTTGAACATGTAATTTTGATGTTTTGATTTGTCTATGGGTCCACTTGTGTTCTCTTTCTGATTGTTTTGCCCAGGAGTGCAAAAGTTTAAGTGTGGGGGATTTTATGTACATGGATTTTTACATATATTTTTATAACTTTCTAACTTAGTTTTAATTAATTAGTTTAACCAATTTTTATATTTTTAGTTTATTTTTGTAGTTTTGTAGTAATTTAGATATTTTGATAATTTTTAGTTAATTTATATACTAATATTAGTAATTTAGTATTTTTATTAGTTGTATTAATTTTATATATTATATTTAACACTATATTATTATTATTATTAGTTTCACTAATTTTATTTTAGTTTATTTTATTTATTTTTATTAGTATGTATATATTTTAATTCTCTATTTGTATTATATTTCATTATTTTTATAGTATTAATAATATAGTACCTCTTTATTAGTTTATTATTTTTATATTTAATAGTATAATATTTAAATACAAGTGCACTAATATATTATTATTATTATTATTATTATCTAACATTAAATATTTAAATAGTTGTTTTTTTTAATTTGAATTTTAATTTAAGTTTTAACTTTGATTTTATTTTTTTTATTTTTGTTTTGATTTTATCTCCCTAACTACCCACACCCTCTCTCCAATTCCATTCCCTCTTTGACCATTTCCCCTCTTCCACGCCACCCCTCCCCATTTTTCTCTCCCTCTCTCCAATCACCCACGCCACATCCCTTATTCTTTTTTTAAATCCTCTCTCCAATCTCCTCACGTCCTCACCCCTCGCCCCCCTATCTCTCCTCCCGCATACCCTCGCTCGCCAGCTGCTCGCCACCCGGCCTCCCTTGGAAGCCGCCGCCTCCCATCTCACCCACGGCCCTCCCCTCCTGCTTCTCCACCATCTTCATCCCACGGCGCCCCATCTCCCGGCCGACCCCACCTCTCACCAGCACCTCCCCTTCTACCCGGCTGGAGATCCGGTCCGCCATCCTGCCAGAACCCTCGCCGTCCTCTCCCCTCGGCCGCACTCCCCCTGGAACCCCCCTTTTTCTCCACACGGCAGCCCTTTCCTCTCCTCCTAATCCCGCACAGCCACCACACCAACCGGTCTCCCTTCTCCACGCCGCTGGCCGACCCCGCTCCCCTCTCGGCCGCCAGCCCTTCGACCCCCAACGCGCACCCCCAGCCGCCTCTCCGGCCTTCTCCATCACCATTCAGCCACCCGCCCGACGTCACCCTGACGCGCTCCCCCTGGCCGCACTCCCTCTCCGGCCTTCTCCATTCGCCGCCACCAACTCCCAACGAACCCGCAACTCCTGCCGCGGCTTCCTGCTCTCATTTCCCAACTGACCTTCTCGGCCACTTCAAGTGCAACAGGTACACCAAGAAGCCGGGAGCTCTCATCGACGTGCGCAGCGATTTTCTTGGCCTCCGAAGATTCACGTCGCACGGCGAGAGCAATTTCAGATCAAAACATATTTTTCAGCGGCACGGTGGTTTGATTTGGGTGCGGCGTCAGCGACTGCACAGAGCGGAGCGATGGTTATTGTTTTGCGATCGTTGACGACGTCTCGCGGTAACAATTACGTCGGCATGAGCACGGTGATTTCTGTTTATTATTTTATGTGCTGCTGTGTCGTCGCGATGGCAGGCTAACTTTCTTTGTGTCAGAGTTGTGACGAAAGTGATGGTGAATGCATTTCTTTAATTTATTTCTACATTTGATTGCCTTTTAAATTAATTTTAATTGGTTATTTATTTAATTAATTATATCTACGTTGAAATTAATTTTTATTGGGCTCTGCACACATGCTTTGGTGCCCGTTCGTGTGATACCTAATAAGTAATCACGAACGGGAGTTCATCAGAGAATTTATTTATCTGGAATTCGATCAAGCGCGCGATCGAATTTTGAATAAATAAATATATTAATTGAAAAATTAATATTTTGTGTGCGCTCTCCTTCAAACTTGCATGAGTGATACCTAATAAGTAATCTCATGTGAGCGAACCCAACGCAGGTAGATACTTCGACTTTGTGAGAAACGGGTCATTGTATTTCACCAAGTGATTCAGCACTATAAGGACGCGCAAATTATTTGTCAGGACAGAGAACGAAATGATAAATAATTTGTGTGAAAATTAGAATGTTTTCTAACATCAGAGAACGAGACCAGATGACATTTTGATTAAATTTGGAATCGGTGATAATTGAATAAATAAATATTCAAATGTGGGAATTAAATAATTGACATTGCATGCACTTGAACGGACATCACGACTCTGACACTTCCATCTCCGCCAGTTTCTTTCATAGCTTAATTCACTTAGATAGTTTAGTCAATTTAAATAGTCATTTTTAAAATAGTCATTTAGTTTTTTTTAGAACTTAGTTGTTAATCACACAATTAAAACTCATTTGCCTGAACATTCCTCCAAAAGGACATTTCTAGTGTCTACTAACATTCTCTCTGTGGTTCGACCCTTCTCGCCACTTCTACAGTAGTTAGTAGGTAAATAAATATTGCAAATTTTCACGCGTTGTGACGCGCGTGCCAGTCTCGATGACCATCCAAATTATTTTCCCTATCACCAAATATTGGGATACACTATCCAACAATGATTTGTCTTTAATGATCTCCTACAAATTATGGTGGATTTTGAGAAAGTCAGGTTGGGTGCAACGCCAGCACAAGTGGCATATGTTTCCACCTCATACCCAAGAGAGGAAGAAGAATAAAAAATAGTCACAAGTAAAAAAGGAGTAATAATTTGACAATTGGATGTCCCAGAAAATATTCAACCGAGTTTATGGAATCCTCCATGAATAATTGAAACAACCGACAGTACCCTCGATAGATCCTGATGCTGCCCAATCATCATCCTCACCCCCACTGTTCATCAAGGACCAGAAAGGAAGAAAGCCGGAGAATGAAGATGTGATTTTTCCAAAGCCAAATCTAGTATTAACACCTTCATAATTCATGTTTTATGAATTGGTACAATAGACACTGCCCCACCAAAAAGCACCATCAAGAGGAGACAGTCATACAGAAACATTATCAGATCAATAACTGGTCTTCTGCTCCATTAATGTCATTCACTTGATGGAACCCTACTCTGAGGGAGACTATAGCCAAAAACCTAAATTACCCACACCCAAATAGAGAGTTCTATAAAGAGGTTTCAGAGGCCGAGGGTTTCGTGGAAGGCTTGATTGTGGTAGAAGTCAAATTCCTACCCCCAACTCAAACTGTTAACATTTCAGAAACTCACTGAAGGACCCTACGACAGACACAATGGGAATGAGAATGTTCCTCTTCCCCTATCAAAAAATATGATCCCAGTTATTTAGAACTATATATCATAGGAAGATCATATGTCAAATAGACCAAGGAATATGGGCAGACCGGTTGGGCCGAACCTGGAAAGGACCATAGCGCCACCATCACCTGTCATTAAGGTCAGACCATCTACATCAAAAGCTCAATCCCCTAATGTGTCTTTGAAAGAGATTACCTAAACTAGGAAGAACTAACATTTAGAGAAGAAATATGATATTCTAAATCAACTAGATTCCGTACAATAAAAGCTATCAATCCTGGATTCTTTGAGTCTGTTTTCATACCATAAGGAGGTGCTCATTGAAGACTTACTAAGTCCCCAGGAATTCAAATCCGAAGTACCAGCGGCCAAAGTCTATCAGACAGAGACCCATCCCAAAGAATTATATACCATCACCTTAATTACAGAAAAAGATAAATTCACCATTCTATTGGGGCACATCAAACCCTTATATGTGTCTGGAAAGATAAATTGCATTGATGTCTAAAGGATTTTCCTCGAAAATGGCTCAGAAGTCAACCTCCTTCCACTGTGAACTCTTCGTTGACTGGGATATGATGTGTATAGTTTAACAACTTACACAAAAACTCTTCTAGGATAGAGAAAAAGTGAGTATAAGTCATTTGGATGAATCAAGATTAAAACGTGGCTTGGATACATCTTGTCTGATTCTAAGTTCCTGGTAGATTGTAAAATTATAGCCTTCAATGCCCTATTAGGGAGGCTGTGGCTGCAAGAGTATGCTGAAATTCCATCATCATACCATCTGTGTGTCAAATATTATGATAATGGGAAAAATGGGACATTGAGCACTTATAATCCCCATTAGAATTCTGTGAGTCACATTAGACTAATGTAGGTTTCTAAGAACTAAAAGAGAATCAGTATTTGGATAACGATGTTGATTGGATCACTGCCCTAAATGAATTGGAAATGGCTCCCACTTACCCCCTCTAGTATCTGGGAGTAAGAGTATGTATTACCCCTCAACCATATTAAATGAATAACTTCAATCCCAGATACAGACTCAATTATCTGCATGATTTTTGCTATAACCTCTAAGTACAAAGACACAGAAGAGTGGGATGACTCTTATGATGTTAGTAAAATCCCAAAGAAAGATTCTCTCGACTCTTCCTTGGGAGCCCAAGTTGTCCCCATGTTACTCACTAAGGTAGACAACGGTTTCTCTCCCAACATTGGAGTGTTCATCTTGAGAATCCTCTCTCCACCGGAAGAGGAAGAAGATGATGAAGAGGATGATAAAGAATAAGAAGAACACATGAAATATTCCCCTCTCATGTTCCAAGAAGGTTTCTCCACCATAATCGATGAAATTAGGGAGATAAACCTGAGCACCGAATATTACCTACAGACCACTCTAATTAGTGCGACTATGTAGTTCGAGGATAAAGAGGCTTATACCTCCTTCCTAAAAAATAATCAAGTTGTGTTTGCATGGAACTACATAGAAATGAATGTCCTTGATCATGAGGTCTCCACTATTCATCTAGGTCATCCAGAAGATCACCAGGGCTATAAGAAAGCAGCCAGAAGGAACCACCCAACGCATGCTCCCAAATTTGAGGCTGAATATGACAAGCTGATCAAAGAAAACGTTGTACTGTAAGTCCAATATTTGATTTGGCTGGAAAACATAGTCCATTTAAAAAGGAAGAACATATAGATTTGGGCGTGCATCGTCTTTAGGGACCTTATTCAGAAATGACTGTAAGATGATTTTTGAGCCCCGATTATAGAATTGTTACTCGATGAGACTATCTGATATGAGGAACTCTCTTTTATGGATGACTATTCTGGATACAACTACCTCTAAATGGAACTAGGAGATGAAGAAGCTACTGATTTTTGGTTCCCTCATTATTTTTTTTGTTATAAGGTGATTCTCATTGGCTTAAAAAATGTCTTCACTACATATCAACACATCATATACTACATCTTCAAGATCTTCCCGGGAAAATTCATCAAGTGCCATGTCAATGATCTGGTGGTTAAATCACGACAGTTCTCAAACCACCTGACTGATCTTCAAAATATCTTTAACAAACTATGAAAACATAGTATAAAGATGAATCCTCTAATGCGGGACTTCGGCGTTACCTCTAGAAAATTACTTTGATTTATCGTACGCCATTGTAGCATTGAATTCGATCATGAGAAGGGAAAATAAATCCTTTTTATTTCTCCACCTTGCAAACTTATCGGGTTTATAGGTATCTAGGGGAACTGAGCCTACATCTGACGCTTTATAGCCATCCGTGCGGGCAAATACTTACCTTTCACTAGGTTAGTGAAGAAAGGGGTTATGTATAAGTGGGATAATTATTGTGAGTATGTGTTAAACAATTTAAAAAGATATATTTTGATCCTACAGGAGCTAATGCCACTAGTCAAGGGGATAAAACTCATTTTGTATGAACATCCTTGGAACGGTCAATAGGTGCATCCCTCATGCAAAAGAACAATGTTGGAAACAAGAACAATCTATATTACCTCAGCCAAAAAAAAAATCATACTAAGACTTGATATTCACGAATTGAAAATAACATCCAAGAACTAATATTAACAATTAAAAAATTCAGGCATTACCTACAGCACCACGAGGTCCATATGGTCTCGCACTAAAACCCACTCAAATATATCCCCAACTGTCCCATGCTATATGGATTCCTCTCACAATGGGTAGTAATCCTAAAATAGTTTGATATATGGTAGGTTCCTCAGAAGTCCATCAATGGGTCGGCAATAACATACTTCTTATAAGAGAGCCCCTCAAAAGAAACAACCCTGTTGGATGAAGAAATTCTAGATGAAGAAGTGTTATCCATCTAAGAGGACCCCCAGACATGGTAAATGTACTTCGATGATAGTTCAAGAAGCCTAGTAGGGAAAAGGATCGAGGACCCCAAGCTCAAACAATTGGGGCTAGGGGTTATACTTGTATCCCACAAGAGATCCATTTTTCTTTATTACTTTTTTCTTTCTGAGTGATATACAAATAATGATGTAGAATACCATGACCTCATTGCGGGACTAGACCTAGAACTTCATGCACGAGCCAAAAAAATGAAGATAAAAGGTGATTCTGATCGAGTTATCGATAAGTTAAATGGTGAATATGATATTGTGAAATAATTTATGTCCCCCTTCATGAAATACTTTTGAGAACTGATGGTAGAATTTACGTCAGAACCAACACTGACCTGTGTCCCCCGGTCACAAAATGCTCATCCCGATGCATTGGAAAATGCAGCCACAACCTTGGATGATCTAGACCAGGATGAAATGGTAATTTTTATCTCCCACTGTCGGAAGGTCTTTCCATTAATTAAGAACAAAATAGTGGAAATCAATGAGATTAGTCCCATTTCTGAGCCTTATGGTCACACCCCTGTCTAGATGACTCCCATTAAAAATATCCTATAGAGGGGAGAACTCCCCCAAGATAGGGATAGAAGGGAACAGATCTAGAGATAGACAGTCAAATTTGTGTTGTACAATGGGGTAATCCATGAAAAGGTTCTCTACAAATGAGACCTTGATAGAGTTCTTCTCTGGTGCATCAATGGTGAAGAGACTACTACTATAATGAAATAATTGCATTCTGAATCTTGTGGAGCACACCAAAAGGAAACCAAAATCTCTAATCAAATTCTATGACTGGGATACTATTAGCCCATTATGATATAATATTGTGCCATATTCTCCCACAAGTTCCATTCCGGTGAAGTTCATGCCAATTTTATTCACTGATCCCCATATCTACTTCACAAAACTAAGTACTCCTAACCATTTATCACTTGGGGGATGGATTTTTTGGGGCCATATCCCCCACCACACCCAAACAATTCAAGTTCATTCTCACAATAGTTGACTTCTTTTCCAAATGGGATGAAACCACACCTCTTAATGATTTCCGGGAGAAAACCATTGCTAGCTTTGTGAAAGCCGAAATCATTACCAGATTTGGTGTCCTTTACACAATACTGACATAAAACGACACCAAATATTTCTCTAATGAGTTGGACAAGTTATACCAAGAGTATGGAATCATAGACAACTGTTCATCCCACTACCATGCAATGACCAATGGGAATATAGAGGCTTTTAACAATTCTTTGTCAAACATATCCCAAAATATGGTTGTTATGGATAAGAAATCATTTCTAGACATGCTTCTTCAGGCTTTATGGGTTTACCAGACCACAACCCAAACTTCCACCTCTGAAACCCTTTAGTCACTTGTATACAGGGTAGTAGTGCTTTTGCCTATAAAAATTCAAGTTTTATCACTTCCTTTAGCCATTTGTGATCATATTTATATTGATGAGAAATCCCAAAGATGGTTTGATGAGTTAGAGATTCTTGATGATAAAAGGCTACACACTTTTCACTATTTGGAAGTCGACCAAAATTGGATGGCTTGAGCCTTCAACAGAAAAGTTCACATTCAATCATTCCTCAAAGGAGAGATGGTTTTTGTCCTCAGAACCCTAATGATATTTGGGAAGAATCCCACAAACCTTGAACCAATGTGGGAGGGACCTTTGGTAATCCATAGGGTCTATTCCAAGGGAGCATACACCTTAATATCAATGAACATATAGCTCATCATGACTCTTAAAAATGCAAGGTTTCTGAAGAAGTACTTTGTATAACAGTGATGCCCATTTATTTTCCAAACTCTATGACCCAAAACTATGAGTTATCATCCAAACCATATGATGTTAAATTATATGGTATTAGTCCCAGAAGTATATAATTAAACTAGGATTCTAGTGTCCTTGATGCATGTAGAGACACAATATTTACGTACATGGAAATCACCTTTATTTTGTGGAATACTTAATCAATAACAGAAACAGATGCCTGAAGACCATATTAGTTTAGTGTATTTGGAAACTTGGAACATAATATTCTTATCGTGGTGAAAGATCTTTAAAATATCCCAATTAGATCTTACCTTTTTTTAACCTAAAACCATTCTTTATATCCCGTGGAAAATAGAACATAAAAATGGTGATATCAAATGCTCAATAAGGGTAAACATGGAGAACATAAAACAAACTATAAACACTTGAACATAAAAAAACATGAATATAAAGTTTAAACAACAAAATATTGAGCAATGACATAAATATTGGTAGTACATAAGGCATAGATCCTAAAAGAACATTAACAGTGATATAACAACGCTATCATAAAACGTGAAATTATGGAAAACAAATAAGCACATAATATTATTTCTATAGTGCACTGATTCCATTACTGAAATAGGTTTAATTTCCATTCTAGCCATGTATTACTGAACAATATTTAATGGTCATTCCAGTAATGTCTATATCATGAGATATAGATCATTAACCAATGAATTTGAGGATGATATAGGTCCCACCCATATCATAATGAAATTATTTTTACATGTGTCACAAAAACATAAATAATTCATAATAGCATAACCTAATAAATAAAATGGGATTCTTAAATATCATTCCATAAAAACACAATCCTTATAAAATATCATTCCATAATTAATGTAGTCAAACCATAGTAATAATAACTATTGAAACATAACCATTTTTAAAGAGAGTTATCTTAGATGGAAAATAATACTTGAGCTTAGTTCTTGAGGAAAATATCCTTTAATATTCAAAATAATTTTTTTTCTCAAAAATACCGCTCAATTTTAAAAAAATTATTTAGTTGAAAATAAGCATGAAATATTGTAGAAGAAGCTTCATGGAAATAAGGTGTCATGAAACCGAAAAAATCCATTAATGTCGTGTAAGTTAAAAAAACATTCTCCTTTTCCTTTTACTGGAAAAGTCAAAAAGTAACTCATATGGTAAAAAAAATAAAGATTTCTTCCATACTATGTTGTAAAATTAAAAAAATGAGTAAAAACGACTTTAAACATACATATTAAAATAGTAAACATTTTATTAAAACATATTTATAATAAATGGATAATAAATATATGCCCGGTAAATAATTACGTATAAATAATCTTAGATAAAAATGAGAATGAAAAATTACCCATTACAATAGGTTTGATATGCTTAGTATGTATCAGATACTACTGTATAATTATTTATATAATTTTTATGATTTATTATAGAATCATAATCATATTTATGATAACATTTATGACCATACTTTCATCTATGTGTTGGTAACATTTCCTTATTACTCGTTATTCGGGTATTAACTAGTTCATGTTCTATGTATGTTTTGTCGGATAAGTTTTTATTACTCTTTTTAAGTCATAGTTATATCATTAAAAAATGTTATTATTATAAAATATATCATTTTTTCATTATATTCATTTATATAAAAATGGTTTAATAAATATTATTTATAACGAATCACATCACACCGTGGAGAGGGTAAATCGTATGTACGCATGAGCGACGATATTGTTTCCCTAATTTCTTAATGGTATTGAATTGGATGGTGTATAGTATATAAGAATTATTATCATGTTATATTAATCCTATCTAGTTATTATTTCCACTATTATACCCATCCAAGTATGGTGGTAGTGAAAAATAGATTACACCATGGAATGGAGATGGAAAGTCGTACGTACGCACACACAATGATTTTGTTTTTTGTAGTATGGATAAAAGGTAAAATATGGTTTTGTCATAATTATAATAAAATATCATTATATGAGTTATAAATATGTTAATAATTTATAATAAAACAAATAAAGGAGAGGAAGTTGAAGAATAAATAAATTTGAAAGAATCAGTAGAAAGGATTACCTCTTCCTCGACGTGCCTCCTTTAAATTTTATCTCAGGGCACTAGATTTGGACTTTTGGGAAGACCATATCCTCTTGAATTTAACTAAATAAGTTTAGAATATAAATTTTAATGGTTTGGAAGATATTGAAGAATCGAAATGGAGTTAAGAGGATAGGTAGGAGGTTCCCTTTTATAAGAGAGGAGAAGGGCACTTAAGGAAACACTCAAAATATTAATTTATTATAAATTCAATTTAGATTAAAAATAGTTCAAAACTTATTTAATTATAATATGAGAGGATTTTGGTTCGAATACCCATCATAAAATAATTTCAAGACATGTTTGGAATATATATTTTATCATTATCTTTTTTGTTTAACCCTTATTTAACACTTTTTAATCATACCGTGATATCATGTTATTTACACATTGTGGGTTAATGTAAACACTATACCATGTAAGATGACCCACAATAAGTTATTTATGAAATATTTGGACATTTATTATCCATTTTGATGAATCTTTGATTTTTAGTAATTTAATATCATTTGATAAACTATTTTATGTTTTAAGTTATGAATTATTTCAATTTTGGACACTATTCATAGGTGACTTTTTTACAAATTTTTACAACCAGATTACATTGAAAATAAGGAATTAAATGAAAGATAATATGTCATTATAATCAATAAAATTCGTGTATGACATATAAATAACCAAATTAAATTTATTTTAACTTTTATAATATCATTTATGTGAATCCTTTTATTAATGGAGCAATCACTACATCATCATTATGTCATTATTAAATTTATTAATGTAATTTTTGAAAATTATGAATAAAATACCATGATGTTGGAAATACTTTTATATTTATAAGTAATATTTATAGACATAGATATCAGTTATATAAACATATATTAAAATCAATTTTCTAAAATATATATGTTTAGGTTATAATTATCTTTACTGTAAATTAATTCCTATAAAATGTCCTTTTCGCATCCAAGTGAATCCATGGGGTACCAAAATCGACCCAAGGATGCCCATGGTTGGAAATATCTCATAAACTAGAATTAGGACATGTCCAATGGTAGTTTAATATTATTATAATATTATTTTGTTCCCTTAATTACCAGATTTACCTTTTAACCATGATAAACAAAATAATTATTAAATTTAATATTCATAATGTTCAAAAATAAAAGGTACTAATTTACACAATTTGAAACTTATGATTCAAAATATGGAAACCATTTTTTCTAATTAAAAACACAGAATTTTTTGTAATTAGTTTAATATTATGTCTCGTTGTCCAAACCAAAAAGTGGGTTATTATGAAGTAATATCTATCAAAATATTGAAATGTGTTTATGTCCAATTTAAAATTAAAATTACTTCCAATGAAAAAAATTGAATTAAATCATAAAAAAGTAAAAAATTTAAAATTTAAAACCAATTAAAAAGATAATCTAACTATATAAATAAATTAGATGAAAAGTCCGTTTTGAATTAAAATGCAGTAATATTTACTATTCATTAAAATTTTAATTTTATCCTGAATATGTTAAAAATAAAAAATAATGTATGTCCCTATTACAAATAAGATGTTTATCTTGCCAAATTTAACTTATAAAAGTGTCAAAAACTAGACTTAAAATGGGTACGCGATCAAAAGGCAGTAAAACTTCATTTTTTTATTAATACGTCTTTTATCTGAAAAATTAATTTTGTTCTCATACCATGTTCTAGTAAATGTGTAATATTAATTCTAATGTTATATAAAATTAAAAATGGGGTTAATAATACTCATAAAATCTAGTTTATATCCCATTAAATAATAATATTTTAATAATATAACGTTGTTTAGGGAACCTCAGTATTGCGTACATCACCAGCTAGCGAGGAAGGTTTCTCTTGTGTGTAATGCTAGCCATGTCAGTGTTGCATGTACTGAAAGACTAATTTGTAAATTTGTATCACATAATCCAAACTTATTTCATTTACACATTGAACCAAATCTACACTCAGTGTTTCGTGAAAAGAATTTTATTAAAAGAACTTGCAATTGGGGGTAACAGAAGCCAAGAGTAGTGTTTTCTATACTATATTCTAATACGATGTTTTGTATAGCGCATGATAATATTGGTGTAGCATAAAACACAAGACATCAATGAAATTAAAAAAAATATATCTCATGAAATCTTAGGGTATTACATTCTACCCCCCTTAAAATGAATTTCTCCCTTGAAATTCGTCGGGGTTATAAATGGTTTTCTACATGAATATTTCTTTCATCGAAACCCATGTACTAAAAAGGGATACAAAAAAAATATTTTAAGAAGGATGATTTTTAACATAACAGCTACCCAAAGTAACTCATAACTGGGTTTGGACATAGGAGAATATATTTGGGAAGTGAAAACATGGATACATAAGAGAAATATAACCATCATGTTATGATGGATATTGATAGATAATAAGGTTTGGATAAAGTTAACTACTAGAAATCCATAAATCTGTGATGATTTAAGGGACCATATGATTCATTAGATAAGATGGTACTGGGATAAAATTTTGGTTTTCTAGATCCATTTCCAAATGTTGGTGAATTTTTCATGAGAATAAATAATTTCTTGATTTTCATACAATCTCAACATTGTTCGTTCCCAGAACAATTTCCACTTCATCTATTATTTAAAGAAATGATGTTGAATTTTTCATTATAGAAGTGTTGGAATATCATGTGATAGAATGATAGGTTATTCCATCTATCTCAACAAAAAAGATAGTATGGGTAATCAAATATTCATAAGTCCACCTGTAGTGAGATAATACATTTATATAAAAAACTTAAAATGGAAAATAACTTATACTATCCATAAATGGATAACATCACAATCCTTACAAAAACTAAAAATATAAAACGTTAGAAATAGGTGAACTAAATCGACATAACATTTATCTCTCATATCTCATTTGTAAATTATCAGTTGTAATATTCAAAACATGTGAGTAATTTAATCATATATTCTATTTAAATAATGATCATAACATGAATTGCCACAGAACCTTTAGAAAAACATGAATGCTTTCAAAATTTAGCTCCTTACACAGACCAAAATGCCAAAAATTCAGTATATTCAATCCATGATATTATTTTTCGTATATCAGTCATGAGTTTATTAATTCTATCAAATGTCTCATTATCTCCTTGTCCCGTAATTATGCGCATATCATGTGATTTCCAAAAATATTGAAATCACATTTCATGGTTATTGGTACAATATACTTATGGAAAACCACAACGGACCAATACATATATATTCCAATATTCCATAATACAATAAAAGTAATTCAACAACACTATTTTGGAATCCCATTACATAAACACTTAATCATTTCACCACTTTATTTTCATACAAAACATCCCCAATAGTGATTTCATGTGACTTCCCTTTGTCTTTTTCGTTAAGTGGTTGCTGACATTATTCATCATTAACCCTTATATTAGGTTATTGGTTATCATAATGACCCATTTCCTTATACTTGTAGCAATGAAGTGTTGGTGGTGTGTTATTTGTGGTCTTTTCTCTATTCACATAATTAGAAACCTTTTTTCCATTATTTTAGCACTCAACTACTCAATGAACATCTTTTACACACTTGAAACATTTTCTAGTCCTTTTAAGACAACCTCCACCATGCTTCTTTCTACACTTTGAGCATAATTAAACATTCATCTTCTTTTCAAAATTTCTTGAGATTTTCCCTAAAACTCTATCTTTCATTTCTTGTCCACACAATGATATGGATATGTAACAAAAATTTCTTGTTCTACCTTGATAGGACAACTCATAATAATTTCATAGATACTAAATTATCTAATAGGTAATTTCCTTCTAAGACCTGTTTTTAAGCCACAGAATAATTGATCAACTTTACTTTTATTTTGGATGATAAATCCAAAAGTATACCTTGCAAGCCTTGTAAAATTCACCTCGTATGTACCAACAGATTTACCATACTTTTGGTTAAGCTCTAGGAACTCCTTTTATATCTTTGTTTGAGGAATCTGAGGGTTGTACTTATTGAAAAATTAGTTATTGAACTCAATTCCATTCAATGGATTCAATTTCATTTTTTTTGTCTTGTATTCTTAACTAGAGCCCACCACAGTTCTGTTTCACCTTCAAAATTATAGACAACCAAAATTAATTTTTCATGTTCTGAATAGTGAAGGATAGAAATTAGATTTTGAATGGTACTGATCTATTTTTCAGCAACAAGTGGATCATAAGACCCACTAATAGAAGGTGAACGTTTCCTTATGAAGGAATCAATAGAATATTGTTCCCTCCCATGCTCATTTGGAAGTCCAAAATGATTCATAGCTTGTGTAAGTTTTGAAATAAGATTTTTCACTCCATATCCCATAACATTTGTTTGTTTAGGATGAAAATCATTGCATAGCCCAGTGCATTGAACATTAACACAGTTCCTTCGAGTTCCATCCATTATCTAAAACCCAAAAAGAACAGAGTGATAGGAAAAAATCATAAAAGGAAAACAACATTACCACAGAGGAGTGCATTCAATTTCTAACATCTTAGTTATAATCCTAGGTTATTCATGATTATTATCAAAATTCTATGGCTATAACCTATACTTATACTTAACCTTAGGGAAATCCCAAAACATACCTTTGAAACATCACTAGGGATCACACTAATGTTATCGCATCAAAGTTTACAATGGTTAACTAAACCTTTTCTATAATACCAATTATAGAGTCCCATGCTTTAAATACATTGAAATTGAATTTTTTTAGGAATATTTAATACATGACACAAATATTCTCCCTAAGACCATATTATTTTAGTGTGTTTGGAATCTAGGAACATGATCTTCTAATCATGGTGGAAGTTCTTCAACATCTCCCATAAAAATCTTACACTTTAGTTTTCCTACCAAAAACCTTTTTTTATATCATGGGGAAAAGAAACCATAAAATGGGTGAGAATTAATTCTCATTAAGGGTGAACATAGAGAACATAAAACGAACCATAAACATTTGAATGTAAAAAAACATGAATATAATGATTAGAAATTAAAATCTTGATAAATGACATAAATCATGGCAGTACGTAAGCCATAGATCATAAAATAAAATTTACCATGATAGAATATCATTGGAATAAAACATGTAAATGTAAAAAACTAATATGCACATAATATTATTTCCATAGTAGCCAAGGCATTTCTTCCAAGACCATTATAGTGGACAAATTTCATTACTGAACTGGGTTTATTTGTTATTCCAGCCATGTATTAGTGAACTTGATTTACTTTTCATTATATTAATGTCTATCTCATGAGATATAAATAATTATCTTGTGAGTTTCAGGGATATATATCTCCCACCCATCACATAATGAATTCATTCTTAAAAGTTCCACAAAAACAAAAATCATTCATCATTGCATAACCCATGAAATAAAATGGGATTCTTAAATATCATTCCAACATAACAAAATCCTTATAAATTATCATTACATATTTAATTCAATCAAAACATAGTAAAAATAGGAATATAAAGATAACCCTATTTAAAGAGAGTCATTTTAGATGAAAAATAATACTAGAACTTAGTTATTGAAGAAAATATACTTTCTTATTCAATTTTTTTTTATTTTCTTGAAATGATAATAAATTTTAAAAGAAATTAATTTAGTATAAAATAAACTTGAAATGTGATAGAGGATTATTCATGGAAATAATGTTTCATAAAACCGTAACAATCCATTCATGCTGTATAAGTTAAAAAAACAATCTCCTCGTACTTTTAGCGGAAAAGTCAAAAAGTACCTCGCATGGTAAGCAAAAGATAGATTCCTTCCATACAATGTAGTAAAAGTAAAAAATGATTAAAAATGACTTTAAAAATACATAGATAAATTTTAAGCATATTATGTATTTTTTTAGAAAAAAATGGATGATAAATATACCCCGTGTAAAAAATAATGTATTTTTGGCCAAAAATCCCTTAAGGCATCATTGAAGTATTTTTGAGGTGATTGTGTTTGTTGACAAAGTGAACATCTGTGTTGTGACTGTTGACAATGCAAACCATGAAATACAAATTTGTTGAAAAAGGGGATTTCATGGTGGAATGTCGAGTTCAAGAGATATGGTCAACGATCCATGTTTGATTCAAGAACGTCGACAAAGGAATGGATGATCTGGAGGTGGCATAAAAAGAACAGATACAAGGTGGTGCCATTTTCCAATGTTTTCCAAATTTTTGGGACTGAAAATCAATAAATGAAGAAAAGTGTTTTTGGAAAAGAGACTTGCATGTCGAGGTCTTGGAGGATAGGAAAATTGTGTGCCATATGTTTTGGAAGATCAGATCATCAAAATATGGAATAGGGATAATGGTCGTGCAAGTATTGGTGTGGTCGCGCAGTTGACTTGTACGCCATGAAGAGACTTGCGCGCCGATGCCTAGGAGGCTTGGGAACTTGCGCGCCTGTTGTTTTTCAAGATCAAAAGATCAAAATATGGCAAAGGAAACAGGGTCACGCATGTATTTGGTTTGGTTGCACAAGTGTCTAAGAGGACAGAAGACTTGTGTGCCGAAACTTGTGCGCCGAGGGGTGACTTGTGCGCTGTTATTCAGGGTATTCAAAAAGACTATAAATACTGGACCACCCCTCCTCATTTCTCACTGGAGTTCAACACTTTTAGAAATCATATCTCCCGTTGCGCAGGTGTGGTGGCCGCACAAGTGATGGTGTGTCGCGCAAGTGGGACTTACGTGCCAGATTTGAAGAAGCGCGGTTGTTGTTAGTTGCACGCCAATATTGGTTTGGGAGTAAAGGGAAGTGAGTCGCGCAAGTTTGGATTTGAAGAAGCTTGTGTCGCGCATGTGTCTGAGGTGGACTTGTCTGCCAGTTGTGACTTGCGCTCCGATACTTGTGCGCTGGATTAGACTTGCGCGCCATGTATGGTTGGTTCACGGCAGAGATTCAGGGCTGCATGAAAGCTGGAAGATTTCATAATACCTTCGGTGCAAAGTGAGATTCATCTATAGGTGAAAGTTGGACATTAACAGAGCATCCACATACAACATAGGATGTATTCATTAGAGATAATGAAGAGACCTACATGTCTATAAAGTATGAGTGGATTCCTTCCAGAGCAGTGAGTAATGGAAGAGAATAAAGGTGATCCTCTCCACCGACAGTGAGCTAGAGAGAGAGAGAAACAGAGAGTGACCCTTGGGAAAGCAGTGAGCTGACCCTAAACATTGTAAAGGCAGTTAGCCTGGGAATAGAAGTGATCTATCCCGAACCATTGAATCCACATCTAGTGAAGAATAGTGGAATTTGGTACTACCATCAACTTGTCGGCATATGCTCCTTGGACGTAGCCCAGTGAGGGTGAACCAAGTAAAAATATCTGTGTCTGCCTACTTACTTGCCTGCATTGCATTTAAATCATCATCATCAGATAAAGAAGAAAATAAGTGATCATAATAAACACATAGGTGCAAAAAAGTTACCCTTGTAATAAAGAGGTGAAGATCCAGTGGGGCAGGAAGAACTTTGAAAAAGAATATCCATACCCTGATTCACCCCCCTCTCAGGGTATACAGGCCTATATTGGTCCTAACAATTGGTATCAGAGCAAAGGTTTATTTTATTAGATTTGTTTTCTCTGGCTTGGATTAGTGGATTTCTCAAGTTAAAGATTCAATCTTCTCTTATCGTATTGTGCCACAGAAAAGGGAAAAACATCAAAGAAGAATCAGAAGTCAGGTGATATCCCTCAGTGTGGAAGTGTTTATGGAAAAAGTTTGATTCAACTAAAAGAATAAAAAAACTTATTGAAGGAAGGACTGGATGAATCTGATAGGGAAAAGATTGATTCACTCAATCATAATGTTGTCACGAGTGAAGTACATGAACATCAATGTGATACAGAAACAACTGATGATGAAGGAGTTTTAAGAAGGAGGCCACCAGTAGATATTGTCCACATGAAAAAGAAATTGGATCAAAAATTGGATGAAGAAGTCAAATATAAAGATATTAGGATCCAAGTATTTGAAATTGAGGTCAACAAGCTAAGAGGATTAAATTAAAGGCTTATTGATGTGGCTACTAACCTAAAGAAGAAGAATGATTCTCAAAGTGAAGAACTAAAAAAGATTGCTAAAATGAAAGGAAACCAAAAAGCTTATTATTTTGAAGAGAATCAAAATCCATATGAAGTTTGGAATCTGAAAGCTAGAAATGATGATCTAGAAACACACTTGTCTGAAGAAGTTTATAGGAATCAAATGCTACAATAAGAGAATGAATCTGTCTCTGAATCTATTTCTCAAGAAAAATTGAAAGTAATAGAGCAAATTGATATGGTAGAAAAGATCACACGACAACTAGAAGATGAGATGAGTTGTGGAAATAATCTCAGAAGATAACTCAATGCCCAACTTTAATCAAGGTATATGAAGATTCAAAAGTTGGAAGAAGAGCTAGAATGAGTCAATAAAGAAATGGATAAATTTAAATCAAAAGATAAGCCCAAGTTAAAGGATGCACTCCACTTATATTTGATTATCCTTCGACAGGTGATGATAAAATAAAATCCAAATATGCTACATCAAAAGAGAAGCATGAAAGGATAGTATCATCCCAAAGGCCATCCATGTTGTGAAAATATGGAATTGGATATGATGATCTCACTCCTATGCGTGATAGTAAATGTGCAGTGAAAATATCTAGAGATAAGAAAAACCTTGCAGGTGCTGAAGATAGACCTAAAAAGGATTTTATAGGAAAAAATGATAGAATGTTCTATTTCTATGGGATTCATGGTCATACATCTAGCTTCTGTTCAGACGATCCGAATACATCTCAGGTTGTGAAAATAGAAAAGTTACTAGATCTGAGAAGAAAAAGATGTGTCATGAGAAATTAGAAAGAAGAGTCTCTCAAAGGAAAGCTTTTATTAGAAGCTATTACTGTGGAAGAATGGGACACACCATGAATTTGTGTCAGGAAGCTTAGGAGCTCAATATCAGAGGAAGAACTCAACTTGCATCAACATCTTGGCTAAGAGATGATGAAATGAGGTATACCTTTAATAGAATGTGTGTCATATGTTCCAATCATGGGAATTTGGCAAGAAATTTCAGCAAGAATAATGTGAGAAAGGAGGAGCCCAGAAAGAGAATCTTGAATCCAGTGATGTATAAAGAGAAGTCTTATATTGTGAGACAAAGAGGTAAGTTGGAGAATAGGCTCAGAGCCTCAGGGGAATCACATGGAGCTGAACGAAAGGTGTATTAGTCACCTCCTCTGTCACACTCACAAAATCTCTCAAAGAGAGAATGTGAACAAACCTGGAATATTATGGGGAGATCTACTCCTGCTATGATAATGAAGAATGAAAATTCATTGGAGGACTCACCACCAATGAAAAAGAGTGTGGTGACTCAGACATCTGATAAAAGAATGATGAACAAAGAATGTATTGAAAAATTTTCATGTCGTGTTCCACAACGAAAAGTGGAGGAAGGTGCTAGATCATTGCAATGGAGGAAGAAGAAAGGAAATATGGAAAGAAAACATATTCCTACTTAGAAAAGGAATCAAGGGAAATGAAATTTTGGTGGAACATCAATGATGGAAATTTGTACTACTGGGTTTAAACCCAAAATGGTGAGAAAGGATAGGCATGTTGAATCATCATATTAGAAAAAGACTCAGCATACAGGTGATGGATGCTTAGTCATATGTCCAGAGCAGTTGAAGTTGGCTAGGAAGCTAGAAGAAGCCAGGAAGGAGTGTGATGCTCTTCAGTAAAGAATCAAAGGGTTGACCCATCAGGATCAACCACAATCCTCATCTTAAGGAGTTTGGAAGATGCCCCTCTCCCTATGTATATAAATATTTTTAACTGATGATTCAAGTGTTTCAGTTTTTAGGGAGATATGATCCAAGGGGAAGTGTCATCTAAAGATACAAAGTGGAGAATTGATATGCTTAAGAGTTTTGATTGACTCAAATTAGGTACCAAAGTTGATGATGAAGAAGGGGAGGAACATAGAACAATAGGAAGTGATTGTGTGATTAAATTTATATCTTGTTTCCTACACCGAGTTCCAACTCAGTAGGATTAGAGATTTTGTTAACGGATCAATTCCAAGTGGAATATGAGAATTGATGATGGAGGAAGAGAAGAATGGATATGGGTCCATATAGTTGGGCCTGACAACAGGAAGAGTTTCATAACATAGGGGGATCATTCTCTATCTCCTAATCAGATAAAATATTTCAATGGGATTTAAAGGATGAGTGTTTCTGATCAAGAAGACATATTTTGGGAGAGGTAGAAAAATTCATGTATTTCATAATTGTAAATTCTGTTCTAACAATATGGTATCAACTGACTGTTTTTAGGATGCCAAGAAGCTACAAGAGAAAATCAAAAGTGTGTCAACAAAAAATCCGAGAAAAGATGTTCAAAGAAATGACGTCATTGAATAGTGACACCTTGAAAAGTTTTATATTAAAGGTGAGGAAGTGGTAAGAGACTCAGAGAGAGAAGGATTGTTTGAAGTTGATTCAGAAGAAGATACTGATGGTGAGTACGAGGAAGTAAAATCCTTATCTACACAGAAGCCAAAGAGTCGAGCTGAAATTGACAGGCAAAACATCATCAGTGATTAGTCAACACCAGTTCAGACAAGGAAAATGAAATCACTACAGCAGGAATCTTTTCTATTTCAAGTTGAGCTGAATTACTTTGGTGATGCAGCTAAAGATGAAAACTAGGGTCAGGCCATGAATGAAGGGCTAAATCAGATTGCGAAGAATCAGACGTGGGAGATTATTTTGAGGCTAGTAGATAAGAACGTCATCGAGACTAAATGGGCCTTTTGTAACAAGATAAACGAATATGGCACAGTGATTCGAAACAAATCACGACTAGTGTGCAAAGGATACTCCTAGATAGAGGGAATAGATGTTGATGAGACATTTGCACCAACTGTAAGGCTGGAGACAATCAGATTATTTTTGGTCATAGCAGTGTAAAGAATGTTCAAAGTGTTCCATATGGATGTCAAATCCGTATTCTTGAATGGAGTTCTAGAAGAGGAGGTGTATATGGGGTAGCTAGATGGTTTTCTCATTCATGAGGATGAGAACAAAGTTTGCAGGCTGAAGAAGGCGTTGTATGGGCTGAAACAAGCACCAAGGGCATGGTACTCAGGGCTTGATCAGTACTTGAAGAAGTTTGGTTTCCAGCGTAGAGGAGTTGATTAAAATCTCTATTTCAGCAATCATAGTAATCAAAGGATGATGGTGCTGGTGTATGTCGATGACATAATTTTTGGTGGATCAGATGAAGTGACACAATGAAGTAATGTAACTTTTATTTCTCAATCCAATTACGCCAAGGAGGTTCTGAGAAGGTTTGGGATGGAGAATTACAAGGAGATGAAGACTCTGGTTGCTACCTGGATGAATTTATCAAAAGATGAGGATGGAAAGGCAGTTAATATTACCGAATATAGTAAAATTATTGGGATCTTTATCTACTTGACCGCAACAAGGACTGATATTATTTTCACCACATTCCAAGCAGTAAGATATCAGAGTAATCCCTAGGAAAGCCACATGCTGGCAGTGAAAATAATACTTTGGTATATTCAGGGCACAGTGGATTTTGGATTGACATGTACTGACAAATATCAGACATAATTATTGGGATATACTGAGGCAGACTATGCAGGTTCAACGGATGATAGAAAATCAATGTCAGGTGTTGCATTCTATCTTGGTGGATTGTGTATTTCATGGCTTAGCAAGAATCAAGACTGCATTTCATTAAGCACCACATAAGTTGATTATATTGTGGCCACTCAAGCATGCACACAGTTATTGTGGATGAAGCAACAACATGATGATATGAGAGTTGAAGTGAAGTCTCTGATCGAAATGCAGTGTGATAACTCATGTGCTATAAATCTCAACAAAAAATACCATCCATAACTCAAGGACAAAGCATGTTGAGATAAAGTATCATTTTATCAAGGATAATGTTGAGTAAGGAATCGTGAAGTTGGAGTATGTGCCTATAGAGCTACAGGTTGCAGATATTCTGACAAAGGCCTTACCGAAGGAATAATTTGAAAGGCATCGATTTTCTCTAGGAGTTCAGTCGACTCCCCACACTTGAAATAGTGTGGATGTGGAACCTTACCCTCTCCCTGAGGTATGATGTGTTTTTTTCCCTAATGTACTGATATGTGTTCTCTACTCTGTTACAGACTACATAGAAGTGACCTTTGGGTTCGTTGACAAAGGGGGAGAAAATAGTGATTTTTCAAGGGGGAGACGGTGTGGCAATTTGACAAATCGTGAATGATATGGGGAGAACCTGACAGGTGGAGCAGTGAGATAGGGGGAGAGCAATGAAAAGGGGGGGGGGGGGCGTATTAAATCTGACAATGCTAGAAGTGATCGATCAAAGAATAGATATCACGATAGCTGAGTATCGTGATAAAAGAAAAAGAGAGGTGTTGGAATGTGGTAAGAAGATTTCCAACAATAGGTATTAGTTTGGTAAAAATTGGTATCAGTTTGGTGTCAAAAGTGGATGTCATAGATGAAGTGATTCATTGATAAAATTTTCATTTAATCTTGTTTCTCATGCCGAGCATTGCTCATTTGGGTTTAGAGTATGTGTTGAGTAAATCCTTAATCGTTATCAGAATCACAATAGGCAAATGGTGGCTAAAGAATTAACGATGTATCTTTTTATGGAAGAGTTGTCAACAAACCCAAAGGGGGATATTGTTGGCCAAGAATCCCTTAAGGCATCATTGATGTATTTTTGAGGTGATTGTGTTTGTTGACAAAGTGAACATCTGTGTTGTGATTGTTGACAATGCAAACCACGACATACAAATTTGATGACAAAGGGGATTTCATGGTGGAATGTCGAGTAAAAGAGCTGTGGTCAACGATCCATGTTTGATTCAAGAACGTTGACAAAGGAACGGATGATCTGGAGGTGGCATAAAAAGAACAGATACAAGGTGGCACCATTTTCCAGTGTTTGCCAAATTTTTGGGCCTGAAAATCGACAAATGAAGAAAAGTGTTTTTGGCAAAGGGACTTGCACGCCGAGGTCTTGGAGGATAGGATACTTCCGCACCATATTTTTTTGAAGATCAGATGATCAAAATATGGAATAGGGATAATGGTCGCGCAAGTATTGGTGTGGTCGCATAGGTGACTTGCGTGCTGTGAAGAGACTTGTGTGCCGATGCCTAGGAGGCTTGGGAACTTGCGCGCCTGTTGATTTTCAAGATCATAAGATCAACATATGGAAAAGGAAAGAGGTTCTCCCAGGTATTTGGTTTGGTCGTGCAAGTGTCTAGGAGGAAAAAAGACTTTCTCTCCAAAACTTGCGTGCCGAGGGGTGACTTGCGCGCCGTCGCGTAGGGTATTCAAAATGCCTATAAATACTGGACCACCCCTCCTCATTTCTTACCGGAGATCAAAACTTTGAGAAATCAGAGCTCCCATCACGCAAGTGGGGTGGTTGCGCAAGTGGTGGTGGGTTATGCAAGTGGGAATTGCACGCCATATTTGAAGAAGCACAATTGTTGTTAGTTGCGCGCCAATATTGGTTTGGGCATAAGGAAAGTGAGTCGTGCAATTTTGGAGTTGAAGAAGCTTGTGTCTCACAAGTGTCTGAGGTGGACTTTTGCGCTAATTGGGACTTGCACGCCGATACTTGCGCACCGAATTGGACTTGCGCACCAAGTAAGGTTGGTTCATGGCAAAGATTCAGGGCTGCGTGAAAGCTGGAAGATTGTTCGATACCTTCGGTGCAAAGTGAGATTCATCTACGGGTGAAAGTTGGACTTCAACAGGGCATCCACATACAACAGAGGATGTATTCATTAGAGATAATGAAGAGACCTACAAGTCTATAAAATGTTAGTGGATTCCTTCCAGAGAAGTGAGCAAAGGAAGAGAAAGAAGGTGATCCTCTGCACCGGCAGTGAGCCAGAGAGAGAGAAACAGGCAGTGACCCTTGGGAAAGCAATGAGCTGACCCTAAACTTTGTAAAAGAAGGGAGCCTGTGAATAGAAGTGATCTATCCGAAACCATTGTATCCACATCTAGTGAAGAATAGTGGAATTTGGTACGACTGGCAACTTGTCGGTGTATGCCCCTTGGACGTAGCCCAGTGAGGGTGAACCCAGTAAAAAACTCTATGTCTGCCTACTTACTTCCCTGCATTACATTTAAAATATCATCATCAGATAAAGAAGAAAATAAGTGATCATAATAAACACACAGGCTAAAACAAAGTGACCATTGTAATAAAAAGATGAAGATCCAGTGGGGTAGGAAGAACTTTGAAAAATAATATCCATGCCTCGATTAGCCCCCCCTCTCAGTGTATATAGGACCCTATTGGTCCTAACACGTATAAAAAATATTAGATAAAAAGGATATTGGAAAATTATCCCTTACTTTAGGTCTGATATGCTTTGTATATATCCCAAACTCTAGTATAATGATTTAAATATTGTTAATTATTTATTCCAAAATCATAATAATTTTTTTGATTACATTTATGATCATATTTTCATCCATTTCTAGTAAAATTTCATTGTTACTTGTTATTCGGGTATTAGCTGCTTTATATTCTTATGTATGTTTTGTCATATATGTTCTTATTCCTATTTTTAGGTCATAGTTATATAATTTACAGAATGGTATTATTATAATATATATCATATTTTTTCATTCAATTCATTTTTATAATAATGGTTTAATAAAGATTATGTATAACGAATCACATCGCCCCATGGAGATGGTAAGTCGTCCGTACGCACGGGCGATGATATCATTCCCATTATTGTTGAATGTTGTTGAAGTGGATGGTGTATAGTATATAGGAATTAGTATCATGTAATATTAATCATATATGATTATTATTTACACCATTATACGCATCCATGTATGGTGGTTGTGAAAAACATATTACACCCTGACATGGAGATAGTAAGCCGTGTGTACACACACGTGGTGATTTTTTGTTCATAGGATGGATAGAATGTTAAATAGGGTTGTTTCATATTTATAATAACATACCATTATATGAGTAACATTTATTTTACAATTTTATAATTAAAAAACTAAATAATAGGAAGTAGGAGAAGAAATAAATTTGAAATATTCGGTATAAGTGATTACCTCTTTCTCGACCTGCCTCCTTTAAATTTCCTCTTAGGGTACTATAGTTAGTCTTTTGAGAATACTAGAACCTCTAAAATGTGACTAGGAATTTTTAGAAGAGAAATAAAAATGGTTTTTATGATATTGGAGATTCAAAATGGAGTGTAGAGGAGAGGGATGAGGTTCCCTTTTATAAGAGAGTGGAGGGGCACTTTAGGAAACTCTCAAAATATTAATTTATTATAAATTCAATTTTGATTAAAAAAGGCCCAAATCATATTTAATTATAATATAAGATGATTTTAGCTCGAATAATGATCAACCAATAATTTTAGGACAAGTTTTGAATATAAATTTTATCTTTATCTTTTTTGTTTAATAGTTAATTTTCAATTTTTAATCTTACCGTGATATCATGTTATTTACACATTGTAGGTTGATGTAATTACCCTATCATGTAAAACGACCCAAAAAAAGTTATTTATGACATATTTTGACTTATATTAACAATTTTTCTGAATATTATATTTTTAGGAATTTAATATAAATTGATAAACAATTTTATGTTTTATGTTATGAATTATGTCAATTTTGGACACTATTCATACTTGATTTTTTTTTAAAAAATCATAACAACCTGATTACTTCAAACATAAGGAGCTAAATCAAAGATAATATGTAAATATCATATATAAAATTCTTTTATGACTTAAAAATAACCAAATTACATTTATTCTACCATTTATAATATCATTTATTCGAATCCTTTATTAATGAATCAATCACTACATCATCATTGTGTGATTATTAAATTTATTAATTTAATTTATAAAAATTATGAATTAAATACTATGATGTAGTAAATTATTTCATATTATTAATTAGTATTTATTTAAATAAATATCATTTATATAACCCTACATTAAAATCGATTTTTTAAAATATAAATGTTTAGGTTATAATTATCTTTACTTTAAATTAATTCTTGTAAAATGTCATTTTCACATCCAAGTGAATCAATGGGGTCCCAAAGTCAACCAAAGAATTACCATGATTGAAAATATCACATCCAATAGGATTAGTACATCTGTTTGGCTGGTTAATATTATTATAATTTTATTTTTTACTCTTAATTACCATATTTACCTTTTAACCGTGGTAAATAAAATAATTACTCAAATTAATATTCATAATGTCAAAAAATAAAAGATACCTATTTAAAAAATTTTAACCGTATTATTCCAAATATTTAATCCATTTTTTCAAATTCAAATCACAGAAGTTTAGGTAATTAATTTTAAATTATGTCCCATTGTCAAAACGAAAAAGTGGGTTTTTAAGAAGTCATAACTATCAAAATATTGGCATGTGTTTATGTCCAATTTAAAAGTGAAATTTCATCTAATGAAAAACATTGGATTAAATGATAAAAGAATAATCTAATTAAATGTTTAAAAGAATTAAAAATATAATCTAATTATATAAATAAATTAGATGAAAAAGAAGTTTTGAATTAAAATGTAGTATTTTTCATTATTCCTTAAAAATTTATTTTTTTTCAGAAAAATACCCAGAATTCAAAAAAAGTAAATTTTAATGTGCCATATCCAGAAAAGAATTTTAACATGTCAAATTTAACTTTTCAAAGTGTAAAATAGTATATTTAAAATGGTTGTGCCATCAAGAGGTGATAAAACGAGATTTTTTTTTGAAAAATACTACTTTTATGTGAATAATTGATTTTGTTCTCATACCATGTTCTAGAAAATAGTAAGATGAATTCTAATATTATATAAAATATAAAATTTGGTTAGTATTTTTTATAAAGACAACTTTATATCACATTAAATAATAACATTTTAATAATATATCGCTGTTTAGTGAAACTCTGCATTGCATACAACACAAGTTATCAAGGATGGTAGGTCTAGCATGTAACGCAAACCAAGTCAGTGTTGCATGTAGTGAATTATTCCATTGGAGTTTCTTATAACATAATATAAACTTATTTAATTTATACATTGAGAAAAATATATGCTCAATGTTGCGTGAAATGAATTATATCAAAAGAACTTGAAATTGTGTGTAACACAAGCCATGAATAGTGTTGTGTATACTGGGAGCTAATAGGGTATTGTGTATAGTGAAATATAAACATGGTGTAGTGTACAACACAAGGCATAAAATAGATTAAAAATAATTTATCTCATAAAATATTTGGGTGTTACACTGCATGACTCTAAACTACATAGCATAGCTTCTAAGCTGCAAGACGTTAAACCACCTAGCATAAATAGTTCTAATCTCATGATGATAAACTACACGATCACTCCTAAAAAAATGTACGGATTAATTCCCATTCATTATTGGGATACGTAGTGACACCTCGATCTTCAATCTCCCCCCACAAATGCCTCTATCTAATCTTTTTATCCCAATATTTACAAGGGAACCCATGTCACTCCTTGTTTATCATATCGAGTATAACTAACGTGAGATTAGGATCAGCATTTAGGATTTCCTTATGTAAAAAACTGTGGAGAAATATGGTAGACCCGACATCCATAGTGGATGAAACCAAAATTCCCCTACTCATATGTCTGATCCATATTGTTGCAGTGAACATTTAGAACTACGTACGACAAGATTCATTCTTTTGTAGGATACCTAGTGATGCCCAGAATTGGCATCCTAGACTAACCAACATAAAAATGCCCTCTCATGTCCCTACGCATAGAACAAAACTATGTAGGGAACACTTGGAACTATGTACGACTTGATTCGTTCCCATGCAGGATACGTAGTGAGGTCCAGATCTGGTATCCTAACCTAGTCTCCATTTAAAAAACATGCCCCTTCTTCCATGAAAATGTCAAACCCGTACATAGAGTCCATGAAAGGTCCTAACCACATGAAAATAAACTGTGAGATTCTTCAAGAGTTGTGTGTGACCTGATTCTCAATATTAAAAGATCTCAAACAATCCCCCCACTCATAAAAAGTCAAAATATCATGCTTCCCCACATACATAAGAGTTATATATATGTGGAAGCTTCCGTAGTTCATAGCTAATCATGGTTTTGGATATTTCAAACATTCTCAGACACATCTTTCCTTATTGTTAGACTCTATACTTCAAAAAAGCATGAATCCCCATAAACATTCATGGCCATCGGAGACGGAAGACCAGTGTCCTACAGACACCTTTGTTTTACTATTCACATCATGCCTCAGAAGATCTACATATATCTCCTATAAAACATCCATCGATAAAAGGAAAATTCTTCTTTAGGATATTACTCTCCTACCTTAGTATGCCTAATGGCTTCCAAGCCCCATGTCATTTTTCATGATCCATGTTGCCCCTGAGACTATGGTTTTCACATTCTATCATCACTCATGTCCAATGAATGCCAAAATATCATGATCAAAATTATATTGAAGCTATTAATGATCATTGTGACAACATAATTTCATCGCTGCATGACTCTAAACTGCACAACATAATGTCCTCACTACAAGTCTCTAAACTGCACAACAAAATTTCCATGTTGTATGACTTTAAACTGCACAACATAATATCCTCACCACATGACATAGAACTGCAAGGCCAAAATTTTCCTCACTTCATGTATCTAATCTTCCCAACATAACATCCTCACCAGACGGCACTAAACTTAAAGGCCAGAATCACCCCTATTGTATGACATTAAACACCATAGCATTGGTTTGAGCCTAAAGTGCTCGATATCCTTAATTTTTCTATTTTAATGTGGTAATCTAGAATCATTGTAATCCCTTGTTTCTCACACCAAGAATATCTCATGTGACCTTAGGGATCTCAGAAAGAGATCCACTATTACATTAGGGAAAATCAGTCTTGGAATTTTGTCCTTACAGAATTACCTTAAATGGCATGTCATAGTTCCCTTCCTCATAGGGAACCCCACATCAGGGTTATACGATGTTAAACTACAGGGTACCAGAAAGATGGTATGAATTCTTCACCTGGATTATGAGTTAGATCTATGTTAGGGATACCTGATTCCATGAGTGAATCAAAGCCTGAATGCATCTAATGTATCTAGATACACTCCTACCATACCTCAATCTCTATGCATTGAGTAATCCTGAATCACCATAATCTTCCATGGCCATCAGAGATGGAAGGCCAGTGTAATATGGATATCTTTGTTTGACTATGCACATCATGCCCCGATGGCTTTTCATATGTCACCTAGAAAATGACCATCAATCAAATAAAAATTATCCCCCATGAGAGTCTTATCCTATCTCATTAATCCCAATGGCTTCCAAACATCGTGACATCCCTCTTGATTCAAGGGTCCTCAATGTAATGGTTTACATTCTTATTCAAACCCACCTCCTGGATATATCATAACATGCTAGCCCAATGTACCTCTGGTTTCTTTTGTGGCTTCTGTAAAATAATGATACCCCATCCATTTGCATGAAGTTGATCTGCATATAAAAAAACTTCCAACACTTATTTCTAGGTTCCCTGAAGAAGACCAACTAAAATAAATGTCCCTTTTCAGACTCAGGTGCACCCATTGTCAAATGTTATATACCATTTTCATAAAGGTCCCAATATCTATAATCCTTAATAGCCATCAGAGATAAAAGGCCAGTGCCCTACAGACACCTTTGTTTGAATATGCACATCATGCCCTGATGGCTCGGCATATGGAGCCTACAAAACGACTACCAGTCAAAGGAATATTCTTCATATGGAGAGTCCTTTCCAGTTTCATTACACTCATATGACATTCAAGCCCTGTCTCACCCCCATATTTTTAATACCCCTCTTGATAATAGCTTACATATCCTACCATTTTAAAATGCCCATAGATGAAGTAGATTTCTAACTGAACTGATCATTGACTGACTCTCTCTTACGTAATAACGAATCTTGTGGGAGCGGTTTCCCACTCAAAACCAATACGAATTCCCCTAATACTTTCAAACATCATCACTCAGATAGGATTGCCAATGTGGCTCCAACATCAAAACAATTTTAAAGTGTTGTAAATCATCCTGGGCAATCGTATATGAAAGGAAATTGTCCCCTGAACACCTTTGTTTGACTATTCACATCATTCCCTAGTGGCACTTCATATAACGCCTATCAAACAAATGTAAATAAAAACAAAGTTTCCTCAAGAGAGTACTCTACAACCTCTGTATGCCTAAAATGGATCTTGAGCCTCATACATGTCCAAAAATCACAACTATAGGTTCAAGAAAATCCCTCATTCATGTGTGAATGTTATTAGGACATTCCCAGGTGATGAATCCCAAATTGGGGCCCCTACCCCATCATGTTTTTCCAATGATGTTCGACCTAAAACAATAGTAAAAAGTATGATTAGAAGGACAATAAGCTGCCAATGAAAAATACACAATACTCACCAGTTTAAAAACCCAACAAGGGAACCCCTGGACAAAAGTAGAGTATTAGCTCGATAAACCTATACTACATATGGTCTAGAAAAAAAATTTGATGCTATTAAAATAGTCATAAAGCTTGTTAGGTCAAAAACCTATAAATGGTGGCCAGAGAAAAAGTCATGTTATAACTGTTATGCCCGTATCAATATGGTTTTGGAAAAAATTTGGGTAACAATGAAAAAGATGAAAAGTATTGTTTTATTTTCCATGGAACCTTAGAAATATTTGAACTATGCTGGCTATGTCTTGTGGATTAAGAAAAAATTAGAGCCCGTTTTGATTATTTCAATTTACTGGATTCTAATTATGGTATAAAATTAATACTTGTTTGAAATGATGTTTATATGATTGATTCAGATCAATTGACATGAAAGTAAAAGGAAAAGTAGAAGCATTTAAAGTAAAATTAATTTCACTGAGTTCAACAAAAAATAGAGGAACATACTCATTCCAGAGTCTCTCCATTGTATAAAAGGAAGATGAGTACACATCATGATATAGTGATAATTAAAATAAGGCTCAGCTTTCAATTCCTATAAAAATGGAAAGTAACTATTGTGGGGTATTAATAGATTATTCAAAAGAATCTCTCTCATCCACTTCAGCCTTGACACTTGAGCACAGACATTCCATAACAGCTTTACGTTCCTGCCATTTCTTCTTTATAGCATCGTAATTGACACATGAAGAGGATAGTAGAGCCTTAAACCTTACTACAACAGCCTCTCACTCTCACAAATCTTCCTTTTGGGTGATCACCAGCTCATGCTGATTTTCCTCTTCATCCATTAGTTGGTCAGGTTCCTCTGAAACATATTATAAGTTCATCACATGATGATGGGAAGAATTGAACTTTTCATGTTTATCCGCACAAGAAATGAGGTCTTACTAGTTTATGAATATATGGTAGATAATGATATGTAATTTCCAATAATAAAATCCACTAGAACCTATATCTTAGAATACCCGATGAAAGTTGTTAGTTTCATCAGCAAATATTGCCATAGGTTTTTCTGAGGCAATGTCACATAATTGATGCCATGGCTGTTTTCACAATACCTGATGCCTACCTGGGAAAAGAGGGACTTGGACCTCCCCTGCCACAATAGGTCTATAGATAAGAAGTGTCATTTTGGTCTTATAAAGGGACCTAGGATAGGTTACCCATGATGGGGGGCTCTCCTTACCCTCAGATGGTTTGACCACTAGAGCCAGACGTGGAGGACTAGCCATGAGTTCTGGGGTATTCGGTGATACACAGTTGGGGATATCCTCATTAGGGTAATAGAAGGTATCCATAGGAGAGGAGTAGTCCGAATCACTCCCCACTAAGATAGGTTGCACTGATGATGACCTTTCCAGATGCATCTGATGGCGGATTGAGTGTCTCCACAACAAAGGGGTGAGAACAGATAGTGTAACCATCATGGCCTCTATAGGGATAGGGATAGAAGACATAGTTGTCACACTCATTATAGGATAAGGAATATATGGAATTGTTTTCGGGGTCATGATGGCATGTAGGATGGTTAGAGGCTTTTGGACTCATCGAACTGGGTTTCTTAGCATCCTATCAGGGTAACATCCATTCCACAGTTGGGCATATTCCAGTGATGGAAAAGTAGATCCAATCGTATTGGGAATGATATCCCCCATAGTGGCACCTTCCCACATCATCATAATCCATACCGATATAAGAATTACAGGGTGATATTATCCCCTTAACTGAATTGTAAGAAGAAGCATAGTTTTTTAAAGGCAACCAAATTTCCTAGAGAACGGAAAAGGGATGTATGGCTCACAAATGGCCACTCGATCTATGCGATCCATGATCATCCAGTCTTGAAGAGTGATAATGTATGAGAGTTAATATGATGAACCGCCCTTGACACCACTTAATGAACCATGAGGGGTCGGGTGTGGTTCATTTGAAAAGAAAGAAGTGTTATTCTGTATCCCAATTGCCACACTAACACTTAAAGTCCTATAATGAATAACAGAAATTTTTAGAAGGGCAGGTTGAAAGTCAGAGCGAGGAACCCTCACATTGTGTTGATATTCATAACCAAAAAATTGTTCTTCCATCCACCCATATAGGAATTGAAACTGTCTATTAACATGATGTGGAGGTGTACCTTCTTGTATCTATCATAACAACTCATAAAGTCAGGATAGAGTAGTAGTGGCCCGAATAGTGGGTCGACCCTCTGCTAGCATAGCCACCGTTGTCAGTGTGCCTGACTTGACCCTGGTATATCCATCAAGGGATGGGAATATCCATCCAATACAAAACATGGAAATGAAAACTACTAATCAAAACATACGCGACACATCAGGTTGAGCTCATATCCCATTGCAGTATATTGTACCGATTTGATGGTAGTGCAATATGACCATAGAGTTTGTCGATACTGAAGGGATATATGAGTTTGGCTATAGTGAACTCTCGGATTATGTGCATTCTCCTGCAAAAATAACCTTATCCTAGCCTCAAATGGGATATGATAGAGAGCCTCTAAAGGATGATAAAGTAATCCATCTTCCATAACTAGTAGGTTCCTTTTCAATGATGACACATGGTTGGTATTATCCCAAGTAGAGGCTGCCGGAAGAAACTCTTCATACAACTCTCCAAGGATGGGGAGTCCTCCAAGATATTGGATTTCACATAAGATGATTACTACCTCCCCTTGTGGAAAATGGAAGGTGTTGGTGCTTCAACACTAACCGCTCAGAAGTTCAGGAAGGATCTCACCTGGGGAAAAAGCTACAAACTGGGAAACCCAGCCTTCCTGATACAAGTTCACCACCTCCAACCAGTCATAAGAATCTAAATAGGTTTGATGTAACAAGAATTCCTAGGCCCATTCATCAGAGATGCATCCTTCAGTTTGCAGGTTCTTCTTGGTGCTCTAACACCGTTTAGGTTTTCATGGGAAATGTTGATAATAGATGGGTACTCTTGGGCAACTAGTCTTGATCTAGTGATGTGACACCCACAATCGCCCCAAGTCCATGTCGAGCCTTCTAATATAAACAAATTTTCCTAAATTAGAATATCTATGACTTCTTATACTAAGGAAATATTGGCCTTATCATGTCCTTGCGGTTCTTCTAAGAGAACGAATGGAGTATTGGGGTCAACCAATGGCAGAGGAATGTCATCAAGAAGACCAAAGTCATAATGTAGAAACTATTCAGAAAAGAGGTAATCTAGGAGCTGTGGCATGAAGAGATATTTTAAGAATATATCATGAGGAACAATGTATGATTGAAAATGGTCATCCCTATCACCAAAAATTGTTCCCCTCATCTTCACCTATTTCATAGAACCTTGTGAAATAGCTATTGCAGCCTACACAGGATGATCTAGAATCCCACAAAAAGTTAGTCCAATAAAAAAATTGAAAAAGGACAAAAAAGGATAAAGGACATAAAACATTCTCTACATGGGGATCTGAATAATGTTCTTGGAAAGAGTACATGATAGTCGTTTCCCACATGTTACACAATATGCATTGATTATACACACATATTTCTGCGGTACACAAAAGCATTATACCATGTACAACCACGGTATGTGCACTACAAGAAAATAGGAATTTCGCAGGGGTTTTTTCACCGCGGTTTTTAAAACCACCACGAAATGTGTAAAAAAAAAATTTAATTTTTATAATTTTTTCTAGGATTAGCGGTAATTTTTTAAGAAACCACCACAAAATAGCGGCGGTTTGGGTAAAACCGCCGCGAATTGAAATGAAAAAAATAAAAAAAACATAAGAAACCACAAAATCACTAAAATGACCATAACGTTTCATTTGGGCGTCCGTTGAAGCGCCAAGACCTGTCAAATCGAAGCTCATGAAGAGATTTAGAAGCACGTATAATCAAAACCATGAGAAGTTCTACGGTGTGGATGATATGAGAGTTGTATGAAAGTTGAAAAAATTTCTCCAACTTCAAACTGACATAACTTTCGCTCCGGGTGTCCGTTTGGGCTCTACCACATATCAAATCGAAGCCAGCGTAGAGATCTACGCACCAAATAGACACAAGAAAGCTTATGTCTTGTTTTTAGACCCCAAAATCCCCTCTGAAGGCCCACAAAATCCTATTTCTATCACCGGTGTCCCTTCAAACTTGTCTTCAAACAGACCTAACTTTCGATCCGCGTGTCAGTTCGGACTCCTCCACCTGCTAGATCGTAGGTCGTTCCATAAGCTTCGGTTTGATTGGTCGTAGCGCCCACATTGTAGAGACCTGAAGCTTGACGTACATTGACATTACATTACATTTGCGGAATACTTAGTACATAACAAAAACACACACACAAGGATCGTAATAGTTTAGTGTCTTTGGAAACTCGGAATATAATCTTCTAATCCTGGTGAAAGATCTTCAAAATCTCCCATAAAGATCTTCTTTTTTTTATACCTAAACCTTTCTTTATATCCTGGGGAAAAGTATACATAAAAGGGTGAGCTCAAATGCTCAGTAAGGGTAAACAAAAGAAATATCAATCACATCATATACATAAGCACATAACTTTTGGAAATCTTAACCTGTAAAAGAGATCATAATTTCATAACATGGGATAACTCATGGCAGTGAAATGTAATCACAATAATCATAACTTAAAACATTAAACTTTGTGGCATACACACATAATCATAGAGAATCATTTCTTATTAGTCAAGACTCATTGCCAAGACCATCTTAGTGGACAAAGTCCCTTTCTGAACCGAGTCACCCTCGTTTCAGTCCTGTTTCACTGAACCGGTATAACCTACCATTCTAGCCATGTCTATCTCATGAGATAAAAAATCTTTACCCAATGCATTGGAGGGAGATATAGGTCCCACCCGTCTCATAATGATACCATTCTTATGTGTGCTACAAAATCATAAACCATACATCATAACATAACCCATGTAATAAAAATGGGAATCTTAAACATCGGGACAACATAAAACAATTCATTTAAGATAAATGAATTCACAAAAATAATTCCATCACAACATAATCAAATCAATGTAATAATAGGGATAGAAACAGAACCCTTTATTATCTTAGATGGAAAATAAATTTTGATAAAACACTTGAACTCCATTCTTGAGTAAAATATCCTTTCTACTTCAAAAATACATTTCCTTTCTTAACATGTCATACAATTCTAAACTAAAAGAAGTTGATTAAAAATAAACTTGAAAACTTGTAAAGGAAGCTTCTTGGAAATAATGTTTTAAAAATCCATTGATGCCGTATAAGTTAAAAAAAATTCTTCTCGTACTTTTGTCGGAAAAGTCAAAAAAGTACCTTGTACGAAAAACGACAAAAGATTCCTTTCATATCTTTTTCTAAAAACTCAAATAAGGGTAAAATTAGATTTAAACAATTGTAGGTGGATGTAAATAATATTACATATTGAGTAAACATGGATGTAGATGATAAAATACACCCCAGTAAACACCAAAGTATAAACAATCTCGGATAAAAATTAGATTGTGATATTTCCCTTACCTTAGGTCCGATTTGCTTTGTAAGTGTCTGAACCTCCTGTATAATGATTTAAATAATGTCATTTACTTATTACAGAATCATATTCATTGTTATGATATCATATATGGTTCACTTATGGCTTTATATTACCCGTTCTTTTGTAAATTCCATGTTAAAGAGCGTTTTGGGTAAAATTGTTTCATTTGTCGTCTGTGTTTTGACTTGTAATTATTCATATGATTACTTAGATCATGATTACTTAATTCCAGAGTATAAAACATGATTTATATATATATATATATATACAGAATATACATATATATAATAAATCAGTAAATGGAAAGAAATACACCGTTCATGGAGACGGTAGGCCGTACGTACGCATGAACGTTGTTTTCGTTCCCTTATTGAGTTGAACGGAATTAAGTAGATGACATAAATATATATACACATAAATCCAGTATCATTATTATGTCATATATTTCATGATTACTTATTATATATACTTTATAATCATTCATGAGTGGAGAATGAATCTCATCGCGTCGTGGAGACGGTAGTCCGTACGTACGCACGAGCGATGATATCGTTCTCATGATCATGGGACTATATTGGAGTGTATGTATACTATTTCAGAATCAATATCACTTTAAAATAATAATATATAGTTTTTATTTACACCATTATACCCATCCAATTAAGGTGGTGGTGGAAAATAGATTTCACCACGGCGTGGAGACGGTATTCCGTACGTACGCACGCGCGGTGATTTCATTTTCCGTAGGATGGATAGATGGTGAATTAGGATTGTTTCATACATATAATAACATATCATTATATGATTGATAATGATGTTATTACTTCATAATGAAACAACCTAAGAAGAAGAAGTGGAAGAAGAAATAAAGGTGAAAGAATCAGTAACGGAAATTACCTCTTCTTTGAAGCGCCTCTTTGAGACCTCCTCTTAGGGCACTAAAATTGGTCTTTGAGGAAGACCAGAACCTCTAAGATGTTTCTAGGGAAGTGGAGAAGAGAATTTGGCAGGGGTTGACCGAGCATGAACTCTCAATGTTTTGTGAGGAAGAGAGGGAGGAGGTGCCCTTTTATAAGGGAGGAGAGGGGCACCTTTGGAATAACTAAAAATATTATTTTATTATAAAGTCATGTTCGGTTTTAAATAGCTCCAAATTGATTTATTTAGAGGCTAAGGTGGGGATGGGTTGAAATACTGTCATCCAATAGAATTTAGACAAGTTTAGGTTCCTATTTTAACCTTATCATTTAGATTTAACATTAAGTTAAATAATTTTACATTTACTGTGTCTTCTTGTGTTCTTACACTATAAGGTTAATAAACTTACTATAAAAAGCCAAAAGTACCCCAAATCGTTTATTATTAATATATATAACCTTATCTAAGTCATTTGGCCGAACCATAGATTTTTAGGATTAAAATAACAATTAATAATATAATATTTGTTTTAAAAACTATTTTATGTCAATTTTGACACTTTTTAGTAATTGATTTTTGTGAAAATCATAACAGAATGATAAGTTCGAAAAAAGTTACTTAAATAAGTACTAACATGTCCTATTAAGCTAGAAAATTAGTGTAATTCATAAAAAGTCTCAAATTATATTTATTTGGGTATTTATAACATCAATAATGTCAATATTTCATTAATAAGATAATTACTGCATCATCGTTGTGTCATAAATAAATTAAATTATTTTAAGTCTAAAAATTACAAATAAAATACCATTATGTAGGGAATATTTTTAGCTTTCTAATGAATATTTATAGTCTAATTTATCTTATGTATAACCCTATATTAAAAATTGTTTATTAAATAAACTTTGATTTTAACTCTTTTAACTCTTCTTTGAATTAAATAATAATAAATGTCCTAATCTAATTCAAGTGGGCCTAAATGGTCATATTTTATTCATAAGGTTGTTTTTGGTCAAATTACACTTATCCAATAGAATTATGATATGTGTTAGGGTAATAATAATATCATTTTTACCCTTAATTACCCTATTTACTTTTAACTGTGGTAAATAAAAGTAAAAAGTTACTATTCACCAAAAATTATTTTCATTTCATTGAACCACATTTTACTTACTGACATCAATCGTGTCTCTAGGATTTTTGAAATTCCACTCACAGAAGCGGTAAAATTATGTTTTATGAAAAATTCAGTTTTTTTAACTACCACTTAGTGGTTTCACTATTCATCAAAAATTGAAAGTTTTCAGAAAAATACCAACAATTAGGCCTAAGATATATTTGATATTATGAACTCAAAAATGATTTCTATTTTACCAAATTAAAAACAAATCAGTTGCATTAATTAATTTAAAATTTAATTCCCGTCGTGAAAACAAAAGGCGTGTTTTTAAGAGATAATAACTATCAAAAGATTGGCACTTATTTATAACTGGTTTAAATGTGAAATTACATCCAATGACCAACATTGTATTAAATTGTAAAAATATATTCTAAATATACTTTAAAATCACTAAAATTAATAATTTATCACTATTAATTATTTCCATTGAAAAAGTTGTTTTTAATTAAAATTTAGTAATTTTCACTATTCATAAAAATATGAAAGTTATTCGAAAATCACCAAAATTTCACCCTAAGCTAATTTCGATATTCCGAATCCATAAATGAAGTCCATTTTGAAAAATAAAATTTACAAAATTTCAAAAACTGGTTATTACTATTCATAACGGCTAGTTTTAATAATATCTTAATAGCATATCGTTGTTTAGCGAAACTTGGTGTTGCGTACAACACACGCTATCGTGGAAGGTCGCGATTGCGTGTAATTAAAGCCATATCAGAGATGTGTGTTGTGAAAGCTCCTTTTGGTGTGGCATATAACACAAGACATTAATGAAATTAAAAAGAATATTTTTCATAAAATCTCGGGGTGTTACATTCTACCCCCCTTAAAATGAATTTCTCCCTCGAAATTCATCGGGGTTATAAATGGTTTACTACTCGAAAGTTTCTTTAATAGAAACCCACATCGTAAAAAGGAATACCAAAACCAATCTTTAAAATCAAAAGTATGAAACGTAACAGTTACCCAAATAAACTAATCACTGGGTTTCCACATAGGTGAAAATATGGATATGGAAGAGAAATCTAACCATCATGTTCTGATGGAGAGTGGTAGAGAACATGGCTATGGAAAAGCCAACAATCACAAATCCATAAATTTGTGACGATCTAAGGTACCATCTGATTAATCAGATATAAAAGCACTATGACAACATTTTTGGTTTTCAAGATCATTTCCCTAAAGTTGATGAAATTGGAATTAGAAGAAATACTTTCGTGATTTTTGTATAGTCTCACTGTTTGTCATTCTTTGGACAATTTCTACTTCATCTCTTAAAGAAATGAAGTTGAATTTTTCATTCGTGATGTGTTAGCAGATCATGTGATAGAATGATGGGTCATTCCATCTGTCTCAAACAAAAGGTTAGAAAAGTTATCAAAAAATACATAAGTCCATCTATAGTGAGATTAATGATATATGGTTCCTAAAATGAACTTATAATTCATATATCATACTGCTTAATATAATAAAACTAGTTTCTACTAAACAGGGAATTCTTGTAGGCCAGTGGTAGGCGAAAAAGGTCAGTCGCACTTTATTTGTGGGTTCGATTCCCACAGCCTTGTCCGACGTGATGGGCTGTCGCCCATCCTGCAGGTTTTCCTTTTTCTAAAGCTATATTACTATAACATCCCATCAATAATATCGAAAAACATTTTATCCTAACTTATGTCCAAAATAATCCATTCTAATCTTTAGGCTTATCTAAAATACTTCGGTCCAAGCTTATAGTATAAAAAAAATGATTACTTGAAATGTCACAGAACAATCACGTGAATGCCATCATTTATCCCCCATAAATCTTATTGGTCACATTCCAATCATGTGAATACATTAATCATGTATTCTCTTGAAAAATGAATACCCATTAAACCTTAGTGAAAACATGAATGCTTTCAAAAGTTAACTCTTACCACATACCAAAATCCTCAAAATTCTATATACTCAAACCATGATATCACTTAGTCCTTTCAATCATGAGCTCATGAATACTGTTAAACATTTCATTTTCTCGTTTTCCCTTCATTATGCGCATATCATCTTATTTCCAAAAATATCTCAATCACTTTGAATACCACATTAGACCAATACATAAATATTCCAATACTCCATGATACAAAATTTTTTTGGAATCCCATTACATAAACACTTAATCATTCCACCACATCGTTGTCATATTCAACATCGCCAATAGTGATCACATGTGACATCCCTTTGTCCTTTTCTTTAAGTGGTTGATCATGTTGATCATCACTAACCCATGGATTAGGGCATTTATTAGCATAATGCCCCATTTCCTTGCACTTGAATCATTGAAGTGTTGGTGGTGCGTTCTCTGCAGTGTTTGCTTTATTCACATCATTAGAAACCCGTTTTCCATTACTTCGACACTCAGCTGCTCGATGACCTTCTTTTCCACACTTAAAACATTTTCTAGTCCCTTTAAGACAATCTCCACCATGCTTCTTTCCACACTTTGTGCATAAGGAAACATTTATCGTCTTTTCACCATTATTCTGAGATTTCTCCTTGAACTCCATCTTTCATTTCTTGTCAAAACCATGAGATGGATATGTAACACCAACTTCCATTTCTACCTTTATACCACAACACACAATTTCTTCATATCTACTAAAGTCTCTTATATCTAATTCCCTTCGAAGACTTGGTTTTATGCCACTGAAAAATCGATCAACTTTACTTCCTGGTTGGATGATAATGCCAGATGCATACCTTGCAAGTCTTGTAAAATTCACTTCGTATATACCAACAGATTCATCATCCTTCGGCTTCAGCTCAAGAAACTCCTTTTCCATCTTTGTTCGAAGAATACGAGGGAAGTACTTACTGAAAAACAAGTTCTTGAACTCTTCCCATTCCATGGACTCAATTTCATCTCTTGGCCTCGTATTATTGATAAGATTCCACCATTGATCAGATTCACCTTCCAAATGATATACTGCTAAGATGACTTTATCATGTTCAGAACATTGAAGAACTGAAAATATCATTTCAGTGGTACTGATCCATTTTTCAGCAACAAGTGGATCGGAAGTCCCACTGAAAGAAGGTGGACATTGCCTCATGAAGGACTCAATAGAATATTCTTCCGTTCTCTGCTCATTTGGAATTCCAGAATGATTCATATCTTGTGTAAGTATAGTAATAAGATTTTGCACTCCATCTCCCATAACATTTGTTTGTTCAGGAGGACAATCATTGCATTGTCCATTGCATTGATCAACACGGTTCCTTCGGGTTCCAGCCATCGTCTAAAACCCAAAAAGAATAGTGTGAGAGGCAAAAATCATTCTAGGGAAAACAACATTATAAAGGGGGAGTATCCTCAATATCTAACTTCCTAGGTTAAATTATATGATCGTTACCGTAGTTCTAGGACTGTATCTTATACGTATACTTATCCTTAGGGACATCCCTAGACATACCTTAGAAATATCTCTAGGGATCTCACTAACGCTTTCGCATCCTAGTTTCAAAAGGTTGACTAAACCTTTCCTCTGATACCAACTGTAGAGACCCGAAGCTTGACGTACATTGACATTACATTACATTTGCGGAATACTTAGTACATAACAAAAACACACACACAAGGATCATAATAGTTTAGTGTCTTTGGAAACTCGGAATATAATCTTCTAATCCTGGTGAAAGATCTTCAACATCTCCCATAAAGATATTCTTTTTTTTATACCTAAACCTTTCTTTATATCCTGGGGAAAAGTAAACATAAAAGGGTGAGCTCAAATTCTCAGTAAGGGTAAACAAAAGAAATATCAATCACATCATATACATAAGCACATAACTTTTGGAAATCTTAACCTGTAAAAGAGATCATAATTTCATAACCTGGGATAACTCATGGCAGTGAAATGTAATCACAATAATCATAACTTAAAACATTAAACTTTGTGGCGTACACACATAATCATAGAGAATCATTTTTTATTAGTCAAGACTCATTTCCAGGACTATCTTAGTGGACAAAGTCCCTTTCTGAACCGAGTCACCCTCGTTTCAGTCCTGTTTCACTGAACCAGTATAACCTACCATTCCAGCCATGTCTATCTCATGAGATATAAAATCATTTCCCAATGCATTGGAGGGAGATATAGGTCCCACCCGTCTCATAATGATATCATTCTTATGTTTGCCACAAAATCATAAACCATACATCATAGCATAACCCATGTAATAAAAATGGGAATCTTAAACATCGGGACATCATAAAACAATTCTTATAAGATAAAGGAATTCACAAAAATAATTCCATCACAACATAATCAAATCAATGTAATAAGAGGGATAGAAACATAACCCTTTATTATCTTAGATGGAAAATAAATTTTGATAAAACACTTGAACTCCATTCTTGAGGAAAATATCATTTCTACTTCAAAAATACATTTCCTTTCTTAACATGTCATACAATTCTAAACTAAAAGAAGTTGATTAAAAATAAACTTGAAAACTTGTAAAGGAAGCTTCTTGGAAATAAGGTTTTAAAAATCCATTCAAGCCGTATAAGTTAAAAAAAACATTTTTCTCGTACTTTTGTCGGAAAAGTCAAAAAAGTACCTCGTACGAAAAACGAAAAAAGATTCCTTTCATATCTTTTGCTAAAAACTCAACGAAGGGTAAAATTAGATTTAAACAATTGTAGGTGGATGGAAATAATATTACATATTTAGTAAACATGGATGTGGATGATAAAATACACCCCAATAAATACCAAAGTATAAACAATCTCGGATAAAAATGAGATTGTGATATTTCCCTTACCTTAGGTCCGATTTTCTTCGTAAGTGTCCGAACCTCCTGTATAATGATTTAAATAATGTCATTTACTTATTACAGAATCATATTCATTGTTATGATATCATATATGGTTTACTTATGACTTTATATTACCCGTTCTTTTGTAAATTCCATGTTAAAGAGCGTTTTGGGTAAAATTGTTTCATTTGTCGTCCATGTTTTGACTTGTAATTATTCATATGATTACTTAGATCATGATTACTTAATTCCAGAATATAAAACATGATTTATATATATATATATATTCAGAATATACATATATATAATAAATCAGTAAATGGAAAGAAATACACCGTTCATGGAGACGGTAGGCCGTACGTACGCATGAACGTTGTTTTCGTTTCCTTATTGAGTTGAACGGAATTAAGTAGATGACATACATATATATACACATAAATCCAGTATCATTATTATGTCATATATTTCATGATTACTTATTATATATACTTTATAATCATTCATGAGTGGAGAATGAATCTCATCGCGTCGTGGAGACGGTAGTCCGTACGTACGCACGAGCGATGATATCGTTCTCATGATCACGGGACTGTATTGGAGTGTATGTATACTATTTCAGAATCAATATCACTTTAAAATAATAATATATAGTTTTTATTTACACCATTATACCCATCCAAGTAATGTGGCAGTGGAAAATAGATTTCACCACGGCGTGGAGACGGTATTCTGTACGTACGCACGCGCGGTGATTTCGTTTTCCGTAGGATGGATAGATGGTGAAATAGGATTGTTTCATACTTATAATAACATATCAGTATATGAGTGATACTGATGTTATTACTTCATAATGAAACAACCTAAGAAGTAGAAGTGGAAGAAGAAATAAAGGTGAAAGAATCGGTAACGGAAATGACCTCTTCTTTGAAGCGCCTCTCTGAGACCTCCTCTTAGGGCACTAAAATTAGTCTTTGAGGAATACCAGAACCTCTAGGATGTTTCTAGGGAAGTGGAGAAGAGAATTTGGCAGGGTTTGGCCGAGCTTCAAGTCTCAATGTTTTGTGAGGAAGAGAGGGAGGAGGTGCCCTTTTATAAGGGAGGAGAGGGGCACCTTTGGAATAACTAAAAATATTATTTTATTATAAAGTCATGTTTGGTTTTAAATAGCTCCAAATTGATTTATTTCAAGGCTAAGGTGGGGATGGGTCGAAATACTCTCATCCAATAGAATTTAGACAAGTTTAGGTTACTATTTTAACCTTATCATTTAGATTTAACATTAAGTTAAATAATTTTACTTTTACCGTGTCTTCTTGTGTTCTTACACTGTAAGGTTAATAAACTTACTATAAGAAGCCAAACGAACCCCAAATCGTTTATTATTAATATATATAACCTTATCTAAGTCGTTTGGCCGAACCTTAGATTTTTAGGATTAAAATAACAATTAATAATATAATATTTGTTTTAAAAACTATTTTATGTCAATTTTGACACTATTTAGTAATTGATTTTTGTGAAAATTATAACAGAATGATAAGTTCAAAAAAAGTTAATTAAATAAATACTAACATGTAATATTAACCTATTAAATTAGTTTAATTCATAAAAAGTCTCAAATTATATTTATTTTGGTATTTATAACATCAATTATGTCAATATTTCATTAATAAGATAATTACTACATCATCGTTGTGTCATAAATAAATTAAATTATTTTATGTCTAAAAATTACAAATAAAATACCATTATGTATTAAATCTTTTTATCATTCTAATGAATATTTATAGTCGAATTTATCTTATGTATAACCCTATATTAAAAATGTTTTATTAAATCAACTTTGATTTTAACACTTTTAACTCTTCTTTGAATTAAATAATAATAAATGTCCTAACCTAATTCAAGTGGGCCTAAATGGTCATATTTTATTCCTAAGGTTGTTTTTGGTCGAATTACACTTCTCCAATAGAATTAGGACACGTGTTAAGGTAATAATAATATCATTTTTACCCCTAATTACCCTATTTACTTTAAACCGTGGTAAATAAAAGTAAAAAGTTACTATTCACCAAAAATTATTTTCATCTCATTGAACCACATTTTAATTACTCACATCAACCGTGTCTCTAGGATTTTTGAAATTCCACTCACAGAAGCGGTAAAATTAAGTTTTATGAAAAATTCAGTTTTTTAACTACTACTTAGTGGTTTCACTATTCATCAAAAATTGAATGTTTTCAGAAAAATACCAAAAATTAGGCCTAAGCTATATTTGATATTATGAACTCAAAAATGATTTCTATTTTACCAAATTAAAAACATATCAGTTGCATTAATTAATTTAAAAATTAATTCCCGTCTTCAAAACAAAAGGCGTGTTTTTACGAGATAATAACTATCAAAAGATTGGCACTTGTTTATAACTGGTTTAAATGTGAAATTACATCCAATGACCAACATTGTATTAAATTGTAAAAATATATTCTAAATATACTTTAAAACCACTAAAATTAATAATTTATCACTATTAATTATTTACATTGAAAAAGTTTTTTTTAATTAAAATTTAGTAATTTTCACTATTCATAAAAATATGAAAGTTATTCGAAAATCACCAAAATTTCACCTTAAGCTAATTTCGATATTCCGAATCCATAAATGAAGACCATTTTGAAAAATAAAATTTACAAAATTTCAAAAACTGGTTGTTACTATTCATAACGGCTAGTTTTAATAATATCTTAATAGCATATCGTTGTTTAGCGAAACTTGGTGTTGGGTACAACACACACTATCGTGGAAGGTCGCGATTGCGTGTAATTCATGCCAGGTCAGAGATGTGTGTTGTGAAAGATCCTTTTGGTGTAGCGTATAACACAAGACATTAATGAAATTAAAAAGAATATTTTTCATAAAATTTCGGGGTGTTACACACATGAACTCTTGGATCATAAGTTATGGCCTTTTTAGTGGGTATCAGGTTTGTTATGTTTTTCGATGCCTCGTTTCTAGCACCCGTTCCCCGTTAGATTTTTTTTTAAAAAGTCGTAACTTCCGATCCGTCGGTCCATTCGGTCTCTTTCACCTATCAGCTCGAAGATCATTTTAGGATCTTTGATTTGACTGGTCACGGATCTGGAATGGACTCTCGGATCATAAGTTATCTCCGTTAATGTGAGTCCAATGTTTTTGTCACTTTATAACCATTTGATGGGTTTTAACGGTTGCTCCATTTATTACTATTTATTTGGGTTTCCACGACTTGTTATCTTTATCAATGTTTTTTGTGGGTTATTATGATGATTGTGTTGAATTTTTAAGGGGTTTTCCAGAGTTGTCATGAGTTTTCATGCTTTCTCATTCTTTCTAATGCCTCATTTTCATGCTTCTCCATCCATTTTCATGCGTTTTCATGATTTTTCATCCCTTATCACGTCTTTTCATACTTTTTCATGTGTTTTATTTATTATTTATTATTTATAATATACTTTAATTTATTTATTATCTATTATTTGTTACTGGTTAATTATTATTTATATTCATTTATTATTTATTATTTATATTCATTTATTATTTATTATTTATATTTATTTATTATTTATTATATATTATATATTATTTATTATTAATAATAATATAATAATATTATTATTATTAATATTTGTTTCTGGTTATTTATTATTTATTATTTATTATTTATATTTATTTATTATTTATTACTTATTATTTATCATTTATCATTTATTATTTATTATTTGTTATTTATTATTTATTATTTATTATTTATTATTTATTATTTAATAATTAATAATTAATATTTATTATTTATTATTTATTATTTATTGTTTCTTATTTCTTATTTCTTATTTATTATTTATTATTTATTATCTATTATTTATTATTTATTATTTCTTATTTCTTATATATTATATATTATATATTATATATTATTTATTAATAATAATATGATATTTATTATGTGTTATTTATTATTTAATATTTATTATTAAATATTTTTTATTTCGTATTTATTATTTATTATTATTTATTATTATTTATTATTATTTATTTATTATTTATTATTAATTATTTATTATTAATTATTTTTTATTTATTATTTATTATTTGTTTATTTATTATTTGTTTATTATTATTTATTATTTGTTTATTATTATTTATTATTTGTTTATTATTATTTAATACTTATTATTATTTATTATTTATTATTTATTATTATTTATTATTATTATTTATTCTTTATTATTATTTATTATTTATTATTTATTATTTATTATTATTTATTATTTATTATTTATTATTTATTATTGTTTATTGTTTATTATTTCTTATTTATTATTATTTATGATTTATGATTAATGATTTATTATTTATTAGTTATTATTTATTATTTATTATTTATTATTTCTTATTTCTTATTTCTTATTTCTTATTTCTTATTTCTTATTTGTTTATTATTATTTATTATTTATTATTTATTATTATTTGTTTGTTATTATTTATTATTATTTATTATTATTATTTTTTATTATATCTATTAGTTATGTATTATTTGTTTTTTCAATTAATATATATAAGTATATTAAATTCTGTTTATTAACCACTTGGTGAGCTTGTTGGAGTGGTAAAGTCTTTGGAAAATATGCATGAGGTTAGGGGTTCAAATCTCTCCAAACATAGTATTTCTTTATATTGCATGGGAATGTGCATTTGCATGTGCATAGGATGTGCATGCATGGATAAATAAAGTAAATAAAGTATATAAAGTAAATAAAGTAATACGAAATAAATAAAATAAATAAAATAAATATGAAATAAATAAATAAACTAAATAAAGTAAATAAATAAATAAATAAAATTAATACGAAATAAATAAAATAAAAAATAAATACGAAGTAAAATAAATAAAATAAAAAATAAATACGAAATAAAATAAATAAAATAAAAAATAAATACGAAATAAAATAAATAAAATAAAAAATAAAAATTAAATAAAATAAATAAAATAAATAAAATAAATAAAATAAATAAAATAAATAAAATAAATAAAATAAATAAAATAAATAAAATAAATAAAATAAATAAATAAATAAATAAAATAAATAAAATAAATAAATAAAATAAATAAAATAAATAAAATAAATAAATAAATAAATAAAATAAATAAGTAAAATAAAATTAGTAAATAAATAAATAAATAAATAAAATAAATAAATAAATAAAATAAAATAAATAAATAAAATAAATAAATAAATAAAATAAAATATAAAAAATAAAAAATAAATAAATAAATATGAAAAATAAAAAAATAAAATAAATACGAAATAAAATAAATAAATAAATAAATAAATAAATATGAAAAATAAAGAAATAAAATAAATACGAAATAAATAAAATAAATAAATAATAAATAAAAAAATTAAAAAAATTAAAATTAAAAATAAAAAATAAAAAATTAAAAAAAATTAAAAAAAATTAAAAAAAATTAAAAAAAATTAAAAAAATTAAAAAAATTAAAAAAAATTAAAAAACAATTAGAAAAACCTCCGCTAAAAAACCACCACAAAACGTTCTGCAACGGTTTTGAAAACCGCCGTGAATAGTTTCCCGACACATGATTTCGCGGCAGTTTTTCAAAACCACCGCCAATCTATTTAGCGGCGGTTTAAACCACCGCGAAACGTAAAATCAAACCGCCACTAAATGCCTTTTTCGCCGTAGTGGTGAAACATCCACGAGGCACTAGCCTGTGGAGTGTTAGCCAGTGGATAAAAGGGTTCACAGAAGGTACATACCCAGAACCAAGACCTCTTCATGTCCATATTAAATGTTTTTGTTTAAATTTTTATGTTCATATTATTAAGGCTTAATGTTTAGTTCGCCGCTTCATGTTCGGTGTGAGGGACTTGAAAACCATGTAGTTTTTTTCTATGTAGAGGTCTGAATCATAGTTTTAAATTCCACAATGACTTTTAAAAAACCCAAAATCTAGTTCATGGGCAGAAGCATTAGTGAAAAGTTTGGTTTGTGCCACGTACGAAGCGGTTACTTAATATGAATTTCCCAAAAGGGATGGTATGAGAAGGCAGAGAAAGCTGAAAGAGATTTGAGGGAACTTTTTTGCATAAGAACGGTAAAATAAAAAAACATGGTCACCTATATATAGGTGTGGTACCATCATAAAAGATCTATATATTTTACCATGAACCACTTCAGTTCCAGACCACTTCTACATCAGAAAAGTCTCCTCTTTGTATCAAACGGACCACATTCTGATGGGGGGAATTTTTAGGGTCCTAAAAACTTCTCCAATGGAAGAAAATTCTCCCTCAATCACTTTGAAGAAAGAATAAAGAATTCCTACATGTACAGTAAATATAATGGACTCAAATTGAGTTGAAAACATTGGGAGAAACTTAAAGGTATTAAATTTATCAAAGTGTTTTAAGTGACCCACATTCCTTAACTAGGAAGGGTTCACAGACCACATGAACCCCAAACCACCAGTATGTGGAACAAACCATGATGCACTGACACATAGAGCAATTTCCAGAGAACCCAGGCACTCTCAAGCCACATCACTGGATGAATCAGGTGCGAAAATCTCATCCACATACTATCTCGTGAACTCAGCAGTTCGCAGATGAAGAAAATTGGAAAGGTTCTTCAACCATGACTCACAAACCACATCCTATGAAAATCGTGGTTGACCGAGTCTTCAGAAGATCAAGATATCTCTAAATGGGCTTCCACAAATGGTGTTGTCGGACCATAGATACGATTTCCCCAAAGCTCTATAAAAGGATCACAAAAGGAACTGAGAAAGGATGGATGAAGAAAGCCTGGCAGAGACCCCAGAGGTTGGAAGTAAGAATTTAGATAGGATTCAGACTTCAGTCTTGAGTCATCAGTGAATCCTAAATTGAAAACTGTGTTTCTACAGGCATAACTGGCCACAAACCATAAAACTAATGATATTTCTAATAATGGGAGAACCAAGAACCTAATTGGTGAAATCATGAACCACAAATTCCCCACAGATGAACAGACCATGAACGATAGTCCTAAGGGCCCTCCATTGATATGGTGTTCTGCATAGTGTATCACATTGCAGATTTAACCCTCCACCATGTACTACATTGGTACACAGATGGAATTTGAAGCGGTATGGAAGACTACATCTAAGACCACATACCACAATGGTGCATGGTGCTCCATGACCAAGCTTTCCTAATTATTTTGTACATGGATGGACCCTCTACCCACATACCACTATGGTATGCAAATCTCCCCCCATCCCACATAAACAATTGTACATGTAATGGGGAATCTTCAGGTGTTGTTCCCACATGCTCGAATCTTGCCCCTCTATTACCATCCATTCCTCTGTAGCCACTCCATAAAACAATTCCCCCAACATTAGGCCAAAGCCTCTTCCAAAGCCACAAAACCCATATGATCAGATCATCAGGCACATCAGCGAACCCCTTTGAGTCAACAAACCCATGGTAAGTGGAGTCACGAAGGCCCTCGCCACAACGGTATAGACTCCAGGGATGTACGTAAGTCTAAATTCCCATGGTAACCCAGAGTCCATCCATGGGACACAAATGTGAACCTTCATATTATAGGGATTAAAGGTGATCACTTTCTTTTACCATTCAATGAGGAATTGTGATTTGTCAAATGAATCGTGTCCACTTCTCCTCTTGACAGGAGGTGACATTCATCCCATTTCCCAGAACATGTTCTGGGACACTCCCACTGAGTTAAGTCCCCAATAAGAAAGGGCCAAGCAGTATTACCTTCAATTTCATCCCACATTGAATGATTCATTTCTTTGTGACCTCTTTCACGGTCGCCACACCTTATTCTGCTATAGGCCTGCCTTCTCCCATCAACGGGAGAGGAGGTGTGTGGTTGGTTGGATGTCTCACATCCTCCTATTTCTCACACATAGTGTGACTCGTGTGGGCTTAGGTATTTTCGATGATCATGAAGTCCATGCAACTGAAATCAAATATTGAACTATGAGAATTCTGATTCCTGGTCATGCCAGGATACATCGGATTCCTTCTTGAAGGCTGGAGGTAAAAAGGGTTCCCTTACAAAGGGGTTCGCCTAATCATGAACTCTAAAATGGGCAGCTCTCGTGCGTAAGCCACAAACCAAATATTGAACTGTGAAAACTTTGATTCCTGGTCAGGCCAGGATTTGTAGGATGCCTGCTTGAAGGCATGAGCTCAAAAGGGTGGCCTTCTAAAAGCGTTCAACCAATCATGACCTCTCAAATGAGAATCTTCCATGCGTATGCCCTACCCAATATTGAACTAGAAGAACATTGATTCTTAGTCATTCCAGGATATGTAGGACACCTTCTTGATGTCCTAAGCTCAAAAGGTTCCCTTCCAAAAGGGTTCACCCAATCATAACCTCTCAAATGGGCAACACACATGCGTCAGCCACAAAACAAATCTTGAAACAAAAGAACTCTTATTCATAGTCAAACCAAGATATGTAGGATTCCTTATTGAAGGCCCGAGCATAAAAGGGGTTCCTTTCTAAAAGGCTACACCCAACCATGCCCCCTCAAATGGGAAGCTCCTAATGCATAAACCCCAAGTTTCCCAAACTACGTGGTCTCTGATTCCTCTCCTAAGGATATGTAAGAAGACCATATTATGGGTCTTATCCCAATATCAGGTCACCTTCCATCCCCCTAGATGATGATAAACTCTAGAGCACCATATTGCATGGATTAAGTCAGCATTTCCTTCGTAGAATCAAATTAATGTATACCTATAATGATCATGCAAACTAGGGGTAGCAAGTGGACACACTGTTTGTGAATGAACCAAGGATTCATGAACATATGAGCACAAATTAAATCTATAATGGAGTCATAGAATATGAAATAACCCCCCTACCCCAAGGGTTGGGTGAACCCGACATCCCATCCTCTTGACCAATGAAATCCTTAAGTGTTGTTGGGAAAATCATCATCCAACGCATGCCTGACTTTAGAAAGAAGGTACATGTATCATGGATACTAGGGTTTAAGGGTGTTTCTGGATACCTGAATAAACCCATTGGAGACCATTCGAAGAATTTATATCATTAGAGGACAGATTACATAAGTACTTAACCCCATGTAATCACAAGTTGAGACCATTTGACTGTTTCACCTCCTTCACAATACAGAAGGGCTAAACTACTCAGTCCCCATAGGGTTAATCCAATCCTTCTTTAAAAGATGATGATATGAATTAGGTTGCAAAAAAAAATGGTTACGTGAATGTTTTTATAATAACGGACAAATTCTTGTCACCCATCAAACCTTTTTTTATTTTTCCCAACCACACTCCCATGTCACCCTCATTGGTGAAACAATATTATTGGGATGATTCCCAATATAATTACTAGGTCATAAGAGATACTCCATAAAAAGTTAATTACTTAACAAGTATGTATTTTATACAAATAATGGATATTATGAGTTTACAATGGGTCATCAATTTAGTGGGAGCACACTTAATAAAATTTCATAGTAATATTTTTAAACTCAATAGTCATTTGATAAGAGATTCTATTTTACATGGATATAATCATCAAAAATGTTATCTTTGAGATCAATCCTTAGAAAAGATAATATTAATGTATGTGACTCATAAGACTCATAAATTAAGAAAAGTTCTTCTATAAGAGAAATATTATATGTTGGAGAAACACCTTCCGGAGTAACTTAATGTTCAATTTTTCAAAATATGAATTTAGATGCATATGTGAGTAATAGAATGATTAATTTAAGATTTTGAATGTATTGAATTTGAGATAACCAAAGGAATTTCATCCTATACACATAATAACAATATAATTGAGTGTGCTAATCACTTAGTGATACTTGAGGTTTCATCAAGGCTCATTCAAGTAATGGAGTTAATATTGTTGCTGTTAATGGATGTGTTCCAAAAATTTACATGGGTTCAAAAAATATTTAGCCTATATTCTCAAACTGTTGAGTATGATGAACTTAGTATATTTTATCTTGGTTTTAGTTTTATTTCAACCGTACAAGTTGGAAAATAGTCAAATTGGAAGAATAAAAATTAGTTAGAAAGCCCAAGAAAGTTTCTTCAAGTAGCTGGACAAGGCAATTGAGACATTGATTTATCAAAAAGGAAGAGTAATGATTCTTTATGATAGAATTTTCTTGAATAGTTAAAGGTGTTTGGGAAACTCTATGGATTGTCCATATTAGGTATTAGTGTTATAGAGATTATTATTTTTTGGTTTTAATGGGTATGTGGTACGATATATATACTTTAAAACTACTCTAAATATATATGAGTTAAAAACCAAAGGAATAATTGAAATAGATTATAATTATCATTAAATTGATGACATAAAGTGTTTATAAATCAATGATTTGAATTTAAAGGAATAGATCAATCTAATTTAAATCTAAATAAATGATGTGTATAGTCATATTATTTCTATTGTATGATAAGAAGAGTAATTTATTAACAATGTGTTGTTGTTAACAACATTTGATGATTGATTTTATGCACATTTCTAATGATTTATCAGATTATATAACATATATTAAAAAGATACATGAAAAAAATATTCTAGTTGGGGGAAAAGTTTTTATTTGTAAGTTTGTTAATATATAAGGAATTGGGATTCCACCACCACCAATGTATTTTTTATTGAATAATATTTTTTTCATGAAAATTTCCTAGAAACAGTGTATGCCATATATGATATACAATAGTTTATTTTTTAAATATTCTTACAAATAATACATATGTGTTTTTAATAAGACAAATGGGTTTTTTGTGTATTATGAAGATATTATGAAGAGAATAAATTGTATAAGAGGCTAGTGGGGGTATCTTGAGACAAAATATCATTAAAATTTACAAAGAAAATATAAATTTAGTTAGAATTAAAAGTTAGTGTAAGTTGAAATACTAAAAAAATTTAGAATGAGTTGGTAATGTAAGAATTAATTAGCTAAAACTATCAAGGAAAATGTTTGATGTAAATGGTTCCAAAGATGATGATGATAGACTTTGAAATATTTCTATGGAGACAATGGATGTTATTAACATCAAATGTTTTGATGTTGTAATGTTTAGTAGTTTGAATATGTTCATGGTGTTGAACATTATAAATTTGAATCCAAATTTGACTATTAATCTAAATAATATTTTTATATGTTACTCATTAAATAGTTGAGTGGGATTTTATTATTAGGTTACACATAGATATGTCCCAAGAATCAAATAGGGATGTAATGAGTTTAATAAAACTCTAAAAATTTTCATATAAATAAGTATTATTTGGAAGTATATCACATATAATATGTTATATGAGTGATTATGTATGGTTTTTTAATTATTCTTAACAGATTTTAATAATACAAACTATATCATTTTACACAAAAGGAAATCATCACTTTAACATTATTTAATGTTTTTATCATATATATATAAATACATATATATATTGATATAGATATTATGAAGTGAAATGATAATTGGATTCCCAAAGTATAACTTTGAGTTATTCATAACAGATGTTCACCATGGAGTATTATAGGTTATGATTAAATCTTTAGGTTAGTAAGAGAAATATTTTTATCAGGATATAGATTTTGCTTGATATGTAGAAACCAAGTTTTCTGTGTCAGATGACCAACAAATTATACCACATATAGTTTGGTAAACTATATTTTTGGTATACCATGTGTGCATGATTTTTTTAAGTCCCCTCTACCTGAGGATAGTTAGATACCTATCATGAAATCCATTATAATTTCATAAAGTTGTTATGATATCCTTGAGGCATAGCTAATCCAGGGGTGGATGGTTATGTTTTCGATCATGTCATTGGTTAGAGAAAAACCAAGATTTTACATGTCCTATCGTATGATGATTATAGAATCTATGAGTTCAATTGAGATAGACTAAAGAATATCATGGTCTTTCATAAGTGGTATATAAAGTGTTCTTATCTATTTAGGTGATAGAAATGTGACATTCTCATTCATATAGGTGAATAAAATATGATGTATTCATCGATATAGTCATTCAATTGCCACAACCTATCCAAAAGGGTATTGTACCATGGTTCCCCAAGCTCACCTTTAATAGGCCCGGGGATTGAGACTAGCGCTAAGTTGGAATACCACTAACATGGGAGGCCATAGAATAAGTACCTATACACACACACATACCTCAAGGCTCATAAAATGCTAAAATGTTAAAATACCTAAAAACCATGAATTCATACATCTAAATACCCCAAAAAAGAGTACAATGGGATGTGAAGGGAAGAAAACATGGAAAACAAATTCCCACCAAAAAGAGATTAAAAATAAGTCCTACCAAAGAAGAAAGAGAGGTACTTCTGTAAAGATACCATAGAAACAAGCCTCGGTCTATTCAGACTCCATAAGCACCATCTGATCCTACTCTGTCTAAGTATCTTTCAAAAGATCAATCATTTACATAAGAAATGACACATGATATAAAATCCCACATAGGGGTGACTATAATAATACCTTGTTGGACTCTCTAAAACCAAAACACATACAATAAATGAATAGAGTCAGTAATACAAAGGTTTTTTTCCATAGCACAAATAACAAGAACATCATGATATTCTAAACAAAGACACATAGTTTAAAGGTAAGACCCAACCATAATACTAGCCTAGGATTCTATTTCAATGGTTCCACATTACACTCATCAAGGAGAACAAACTCCATGAGTCTAATAAGATATATTACATCCATCTAAGAGATAATGTTCGCCAGGTCTCTTGAAAGGAAGTACATGCTAAAAATTCCAAGGAGTTATGATACCTAGATGAGAATCACTCCCAAGGCCATGTGTTATACCAACAACTCAATATGGATAAAAATTCCATGTAGTGGATCGGTGCACATATAGTGTTGGTCACTAAGATACCAAGTACACTATAGGGCACAAAGATGAATAGAGGATCTCAATTCATGCCTCACAAAAGGATTCCATCCCATATAATAAAAAATTACGGCTGAAGGGATCAATTTATTATGTATAGGAGGCGATTTAATAAAAACCATAAGGAAAAAGGATATTAGGAATACACCCTAACAAAACTTGTAAAAGATACAGAGGAAAAGGGATCCAAGACAATATTTTAAGAGTAAACAACAAATAGTAGGGTTTCATTCCATGTCCCTTCGACCCCAGGACTTTCCCATGTAAATGGTCTGTGTCTATTCCCATGTCCATATAATAGTACATTTTGTGTGGCTTCCCATTTACTCATCTTGTGTACCAGTACACGGGTATTCATGTGTACACCTGGATAACCTATGTCCGCGTGGGAGCACATGATGTTCCCATTCTTTTGTACCGTATCCCTTTTTTATGTAATCTATTATGTACACATCAAGCTCAAAAAAGGGAAACACACACTAAGTGATGATGTCACATTCTATGTAAAACTTATCTTCTTTCGAAAACTCTAACCACTTCTAATACGGGCCTATATGGCATGTAGCTCCGAATTACAACCTGTCTTGTTTGGGATTTTCTTGAATCCTATATCTGGATTCCGTGCATCTTCTCTACTACTAAAGCAACCAATTCATCAACGTCTCCTTCCATAATCATATAGTATTATCATATGTGACCTTAATCAATCGAACCATTGACAATCAACCAAAAGATCCATTCCAAAAACACCATTACACACAGTTATTAATTATAAATTCAAGAACACATAATCTAGTATCCAAAACCATTTGACTCATCACTATTACCAAAATCTCATAACCGTGATATTGTGATGATTATAGATTTATAATATCAAAAATTTCCCTAATTAATTTGTATAAAATGATCGATTTCTTGGGGTGTGTCGAACCACTGGCCAAATGATGAATTACCACAATGAATGAATAATTGGGGGATAAAAGAATAATAAAAATCATTAGTAAAGGACCTTATTATTTGTTTATGTTAACCTTTATTATATTCAATTATAATGACGAATGAAGAGAGTAAAATTAATCACAAAGATATTCTCCCAGTAGAACCCCACAAATAATCTCATCCCACAAGATAACCAACCCACCAATCAATTTGTTGATTGATTGATTATTTTTCATCATATGAATAAAAAATAGGTAAATAATTCAATGATAACAAAAAATCTACCTCAATATAGATCGATCACTTATGAATAATGAGTCGATGTTATTGTCATTGGAAGGGTCTATGTATCTCATTGCACATTGAACACCGATCATTTATTTAGTTGATGTTCACCTAAGAGAGATCCTCCAATTTTTTCTCCAAGGGTTCCTTAAGGGATCCACATTTATGAGGCTAACCCTAGAATTACACCTTATTTGTATACAGAAATATACGTCAGTATCTCTATTGAAGAAACAAAATTAAAAATAATTTAATTTATTATTTTATCTATTTCATGCCCATGATGACTTTGCCTCAAATTCCCCACACCAACAACTGGTATGCCATACCAAGGGTAAAACCAATGTCATAAAATCAATGGTTCCCATTGATTTATTATTTGGTCTCCCATTTATATTTTATTCCACTTTTTCATGAAAATTTTCCAGGCATGAAATTTAATATATATAATATAATTCAAACATTTATTTTGGGCACACTGGGCCTCAGAATCGCACTCTGTATCAGCACCTAGTCTCAAAAATAATACATTCAATATCTGAAAATTTTAAATGGAATATCCATGTCATTAAATTCCCCCCAACTTGGGTATTTACATCCCAATAATATATGATAAGGGATACCCAAATATATGTGGGTACAAAGAAAAAAATATGATCCTCCTACTCCCATGTGCTATCTTGAAGATTATCATACTGAGATCAAACACACTCTAATGGAATTGACAGCCCATGAAGTATCCTATACTACATATCCCAAATCTTAACCGAGCACTCAGTAATGGTATCTCCACCCTCTCTGTTCATCTATACCATTTTGATAACATGTGATAGGTCATGCACATACCTCAGCTATGAAACACGTAAGATGTTGTGTTACTAGTATAACTACGGAGGTATAGCTGAGAACTATTCCACCTTTCCAACTCTATATGTAATCTAAAAAGATTCAGTGAATATTTGATACAACTTTCCACCTAAGTCAAACCTTCATAATACACATCAAGGTGAATCACATTGGAATATGTGGTCATCTTCCTTGAACTCGAAATACCTATATTGTCTATGCGCATAAAGATTATGATGGATATGTGAAGTCCTCATCCAATCCTGGATGATATAAACCTTCTCTGTTGTAGCTCTTACCAAATCTTGTTCTATAATGGATGACTCTCTTGGGTCAGTCCAACAATGTTTTGACTTTTGGGGTCTCCAATACAAATCCAAGATCAGTGACATACGATGGTGTAACGATATTTATTATTTTAACAAAACTCCATCAATGGTATGTGATCCTCGAAACTATTGAAAAAATGAAATCCAATAGCATATCTTCTAAGATCTGAATGGTCATCCCTATCTTCCAACTATTTGGGGGTGAGATATTATGCTAAAGTGTAAATGAGTCTCAAATTATTCATGTAATCAATTCTATAAATAATATTTGAAGTGGGAATCATGATACAAGATGATAGTTGGGGGAACACCATAGAGTCATAAAATATCCAACACATAGAGGCATTCCCTGATCTCTAGAGAAATCTTCTCTCAATTAGCTTAGAAGTGGGCTGACATGGTGTGTAAACCTAAAATCATGTATATGGAATTGTGTCACCTAAACATACATGGTAAACCCATCATAGAGTCCATGGATATCCCATCCCACTTCTACTATGGAACCTCAAGGGGTTGAACTAATCCCGTTGGAACATGGTGTTCAACCTACACTTATTGAAAATTTAGTCATTGAGAGAAAAAATCTGTAACTCCCTTCTTCATTCCTATCTAGAAAAACTGATTTTGAAGGTCCTAGTAGATGTTTTTAACACTTGTATGTACTAAAAATAGATATATATTAAATGCTCTCAGAACCTACTCCTGCAACATCTCAGGTACCATCATGCATCCTCTAATAAGAACAACTTTCTCCCCACCTTTATAAAATCCATCAGGACCATGTCCAGTGGATAAATGAGTTCGTAGTGTCTCACAGTAAACATCCCCAAGATGCGCCTCCCTTACTCACTGTAAAAGAGGGGTGAACACCATTTACTAGAGGTAAGCTTCTCCATCTACATCGACAAAGTATAAATTCATTGAGACCAACTTCCTTGATTCCTTTTTCAGTAAATCTGAAAAATATCTCTTACTGAGATCATGTCAGAAAATTTTTTCCATCCCATGTGAATAGAAAATCTCAAATTCATAATACTGGAAGACCTCTATAAATCACCTATATATAATTTTAAGGTCCTTCTGAGGGAATATATAATGAAACTCTTGTGATTATATTAGATAATAAACCTCTTTCCTAATGGTTATCGTATCAACAACTTTAGTGAAAAGACTTCCATGGATAACTCAAGATCATGGGTCACATGGTTATTTCCAGGTGGTCTCAAGTAATGTGAACCATAGAAAATCACCACCAACCTCTTCATCAAAACAAAACAAAGACTAATTCATGATGCATCATATGACACTACGTAATCGAAACTTTCATCTAGAAATATCATGATTGGAGTGCTCATCAAACAACATGTCAACTGCTGAAAAGTCTAATGTAACCTCTTTTCCACACAAAAGACATCCCCTTTTTGTCAAAGTTGTCATGGGTTCTGATATCCTAGATAAATCATGTTTTAATATCTAGTAATAACCTACCTACCTAAGTAAATCCCCAAACCTCCATCATGCTTTTGGGATGCTCTAAAGCTAACACTACCTCCACCTTGGAAAGTTCCACTACCACACTATCTGCTGAAATAGGATGTCCTAGGATGTTTACAACCATAATCCACATATTTAATTTTGAGAGATTTTCATAAAGATGGTTCTTTCGTAGTATGTATAAAACACCCATCAAGTGTCTCATGTGATCTTCTTCAGAAACCATGTACTCTAGGATATCATTGATGAAGACTACCATAAATCAAACAAGAGAATGATGAATGATCTTGTTCATGAGTCCCATGAAAATTGTTGGGGTGTTCTTAATGCCAAATTGTATCTACACATAATCATAGTTAATGTAGAGAAATATTAATGTCATATCTAGTATACCCACATCCCATACTCACAACTCATGATTGCCTAACCTGAAGTCAAACTTCAAGAACCATCAATCCCCTATCAACTGATCAAATAGTCCATTGATCCTCAATAATGTACAATATTTCTTCATGATCACTTAGTTTAAGAACAAATAGTCCACACATAACTTCAATATACCTTCTTCCATCTTAGAGAACAAATTGGGGCTGCCCAGGGTGAAACACTAGGTCTAATTAATTCCTTCTTCTTTAAGCCCTCAAATTGCACCCTCATCTTGTGAATATCGGTGGGAGACATCCGATATTCTAGTGCATATATTGGTACTATCCTAGGGTGTAGATAAATACATATTTCCATCTCCCAGTGGGGAGGTAAACCAATAACATCATCATGTAATACTTCCTCATACTCAACCTCTACTACAAGAAACTTATAACTCATAACATCTATTATACCAAAGGATATAAATCCAAATTATGAGTAATTTTCTAGACCCTAATATTAGTGAGTCCGCCATTCACCTCCTGGGTTTCCTATTCCTTGAAAAAGGATATCCTAGTCCCATCAATGTAGAAACACCACATCCTATTCAAAAAATAGTCAATATGGGATTGAACTGTAAAAAAAGTCCACACATATGATGAAATCACAATGCCACCTTTATACTATGATGAAATCCCAACTGAAAATCTTTCCCTCAAAATTATTGTCATATTGTCGACACAATTTTGCGACCACTGAGTTATATCCAGTAGGGGTTTCCAATCATAAGGGTTAAGATAGGAGATCAACTAGAATATCGAATCCTAGAAAAAGTTAGGTTTAAATATATTAATGGCTAATAGTTGAATCTATTATTAATGAATCTAAGTTATGAAAGACATATATTCTACCTCATATAATTCCCAAAGCCTATGGGTTCTATGCCTCAACTTCATGATGCTATCCTCACCTCTATCCACTAGCTCCCTGAGCCTGGTGTGGACCACTAGAGGTGGTGGTGGTAACAATTCAAACATCTACAACCTCCAACTAATAACCCATCTACTGTTCCATGTTTACTGCCTTGCATAATATCTTGATACAATAGGTTCCTTTACCTCACTTTCCCATCTATGGTCTCTTTTTCTTCTCTATGGTGGGTCAGAAAATATTGGGCATGATTTCCCCTGTCGTCACATGAGTAACACCGCCTCTCTCAGGGATGAATGGACCCACACACCATGTCAAGAACTATAGAATCTATATCCAGGGACATCCTCCTAAGACATCAATAACATCCAGGTTCATCAGATAGATGTAAACTCGCAAAGTATTGAGGTATTTTCTCTTGTGTTCCAATTATTGGAAACCACTAGTTTTTTCTACATATACAATAATTTCTCACCATGAAAAGAATTACATAACACCCCATTAAAGGTATAAAGAATTTAGAAATAATAATGGCATAGATATATCTGAACAATACTCACTCGAATGTATAATCCATAAAGAACTAATCGCAACCCTTATCCATAGAGTACCTGGAGGTGTTGGTAATCTTTGATGAATACTCATCTATCATCATTCTAACCTAATGGTGATGCAAAATCTCTTGGATAAATATATCAATCAGCATAGCTAGAGAGAACCCCTCATTGAAAAGATGATCAATCTCTGACCAAGCTAGAGCCATGTCATCAAAAGGCCGGTTCACTAAACCCCACCATAATCTTGTTGATCCACGAAAAAGGCTCACCGCTAGGACCACCATATGATATGCATGTTTCCTAGACATATGTAAATCTTGGGTCACTATATCAAGCTAGACCTCATATTCCTGTGGGTCGGGTGCTCCTCAAAACATGAGAGATATCTATTATAGAAACTTCAGAAGTGAGATCAACCCAAGCACACTGTGTGCTGGTAATGTGGGTACATCTATTGATTTACATGTGGTGATATACCACATGGATGTAAAATCAGTGGAACTAGTCCCTGTATAGATTCCTCATTACTAAAAGGAACATCCTTGTGATCCTGATGTTGAATCCTAGCTAGTAGAAGTCTCATATTATTCCTGAAAAAACAATATGTTCCATGGTCAAGAATTATGTCTGGAGAGATAATATTATAATGAATTGGAAACCACAAACTAGTTTTATATGATTCATGTGCCACTATTTTCCCTGCCACCATTTTTCTCATGTATCGAGTCAAAAAGATTTTTATTAGAGTCTTAATGTAGGGATATATCATGTGCCAAACATTCACAAGAATATATAACCCAAAAGATGAATTCGAAACACTTAACACTTCTATCCCAAAACCAATCTTACAAACTCTGGGCTAAGGTAGAACCAAATGGCTCTAATACCACTCTATCACAACCTACCCCAAAGGGAACCATTCCATGTCTCTGTTATCTAGACACCAATAGGCTAGGTATTAGGGAATAGAAATGAGTAAACATATCAATAAATTGGAGGCATTAGACTATGTAATTGTACACTCGCATAAAAATACTATCCCATACAATGACGAAATGTAACGAAAACATAACAAGAATGAAAAAATAAATATAAATCCAATAACTAGATTATGTTTGTAAGTAAAGGAAATTAAATGGGACCAAATAAAATCCCATCAAAAAGAGCCTTCAAATAAGTCAAACCTTAGAAGAAATATAGGGACTATAGTCATGATATCGGGTGAAAACACCTCTGTCTGTTTGGTCTCACTTAGCACCATATAGTCCTGGTCCATCTAGGACTCTATAAAAAGGTAAATAATCTAAAAAAAATTATTTGTGTGTGGAAAATCCAATTTCGGAATGAGTATAAAAATTTCTAGTAGGAAACCCTAAAACCACAAAGAATACAACAAATAAATAAATTCATCTCTATACAAGTATATTTCTAGAAGACATATAATAAGAAAATCCAGATATAATGAACAAATACACATATTCTAAACATAATTCACCATCATAATACCATATTAGGATTCCAGTTCAAAGGATTTACATAGCACCCATTGATGATAACACACTCCAAAGATTGATAACAAAGATGGTGTTCATCTGAGAAGTAATTCCCATCAGTTCTGTCGATTGGAACTACACACTGAAAAGTTCAATGTGATATGATACACATATGAGGATCTCTCCCAAATCCATGGGGTATACCAAAAACTCAATCTAGATTTACACGATAAGTAGAGTATCGATGATGGTGTAGTGTTGGTCACAAAAATACCATGAACTCCACCAAGGGCACAAAGATGAATAGTTGATCTCACTCATGGCCTCATAAAAGCATTCCAAAAACTCTATCCATGAATTCCTGATGAAGGGATCACTTTCCTATGTTTAGGAGGAAATCCTATACTAACCCCAAGGGAAAAGGATACAGGGAATGTACCCTAATGAAACATCTCCAATATATAGAGGGAAAAGGTCTCTAAGAAAACAATTTAAGAGTACACATCACGTAGAATGGTTACATGTCATGTCCCTTGGACCTCGGGTCCTACCAGTGTAAATGGCCCATGTCCATGTCCATGTAATAGTAATCCATTTGTAGCTTCCCATGTACTCTTCCCATATACCAATACACAAGTATTACCATGTACACCAGGACAAGCTGTGTTTAAGTGGGAGTACATGGCATTCTCAGGTCAGTGTACTCCAGCCTGTGTCTATGTACCCTCAAAGGTTGACACCTATCTCACCAAAGGTAACAACATGTCATGTGAAAATGTAACATAGTGTGTGAAACTTATATTCCTCTATAAATCCTTGCCACTGCTGAGATGGGTCCACATGGCGTGTAGCTCCAAAGTAAAAACTGAGATTTTTGGGATTTTCTAGAATCCCATATTAGGATTACGCATGTTTTCTCCATTTCTCCACAACATTCTGATCCGTTGTTTCTTATATCATTGAACCACCATCATGTTTTTTTCTATAACATCTCATAATTTCCATGTTTAATTTTTATATATTATATTGAATTATTAAGACTCTAGGTGATGAGACGACATGTGAATCTGAGGCCTAGAGTTCCTGAATCAATTTCATGAAAAAAATTAAAAAAAATTAAATAGAATGCATACATAGAATTCCTAAAAACGTGTAATATGATCCAAATGGGTTCCTGGATCAGATATCCAAGGGAACCATTGCTTTCAGAGTATTGAATTTACCTTAGGTGGGGCCTAACATCAACCGGCGCGGGACAAACATGAAAATAAATTTTTTGGATGTTTAAAGAAATAAGATAAATTAAGTTTTATTTTATTTAAAGATATCTGGAAATACATCAATTTTTTTATTTTTAATAAAAAATTTCATATAATTTAGGGTTATCATCATAACCCTTGAAGTTCTATGAAATTTGGAGGAGGATCTCTCTCTAATGAACGATGGAAAATCGAGGATCGACGACAAGCGACCTCTGTTCTTCGTCTAAAAAGGATTAAAAATCCAAGTAGGGAATTTTTTTTTATTTTCCCATTATTTATTTCTATGATGAACGTATACTAATCAATGGAAAAATTATTTCGAGGATAGATCATATGTTGCAGGAGGTATTTGTAGCGAATTAATGGGATTCGACTTAATCCTTTTTCTAACCCAGATCCCTTGGATCTTGACCATTACCCAAGAACACTAGGAAAAAATGTTAAAAATTTATATGTTCATATATCCATCCATTATTTATGTTCTTCACTGTTAGAACACTATGATTACTAGATTGACATTTCTAGTTGGTTATGATCATGATCAGACCCTCAGATTTGAGGAGAATCGATAGAAGAGGCTGTAGTAAGGTAGATAGGGTCAAGAGGAACCCAGGTCTATAATGTCACTAAATTGGGTGCATCATAGGATCCCTATTGTTCCATAAAAAAGACTACTAGTGTGGGTTTAGTGTGGTAGTCTGATGAGGAATGGTAGTGGTGTCAGAAAGGAGAGGTAGCGATGGATGGAGAGGTAGTGGATGAAGGTGATGTTGTGTAGCAGTTAGTAGAGGTTGAGAGGGACTCATACGACAGACCATGTGGAGCCCATGAGGTGTAGAGATGCAGTGAAGACGAGCTATGTGCAGTGATCGCAGATTGGATGGGATTCGAGGATAGTGGAGGCGGCAAGTGCATTGAGGTCACATGCTAGTTGGGAATGACGTTTGATAGAGGGTCCATGGGACCATGAGGCATGTGGTCAAGGCACAATACATGTGGTAGATAGAACAGATCGTGTGCATGCAGCCTGAACCAGAGGATTCAAGAAAGGTTTGGTGGGTTTGATCAGCCCCTGACCAGACCTGGTTCAGACCTTTTTATGAAAACATCTATAATTTCCCATTCATGTGTTCATTTGACCAATTTTTTGCCAATTCAGGACACTTGTGACACAATAGTCCTTTTGAGATACACTATATGAGTTTTGTCTAAGTGTGAACATTTACTAATGGATTGAGGAGTAAGTTCTCCCATAATGACCGTGCTATGAGCAGAATCCTATGACTAGTCGTGAGATTGAGGCTATGTAAATTTTAGGTCGTCACTTTGAGAATATGTGAATTTGACACTATGTGAATTTTTAAGACTATGTGACTCACATAGAGTTTGTGTCTTATCGAGACTACATTTCTTACTGAGACTATATGTCTTACCAATACTACGTGTCTTATCAAGACTGAGTGTCTAATTAATACTACCTATCTTAATGATATTGGGTGTTTTTTGGATTCTGTCAAATAATCATTTTTTTGCATACCATAGTCCAATAATTATGTGATCTGACTATGTATTTAATTGTGGTATACTCCATATATCTTTTGGTGGTATACTTCATGTATTTATTTGGGGAATACTTCCTGTATTTCATCTTGGTGTACTTCATGTATTTACTGGTTGTATACTATGTGTATTTCCTAGTGGTATTTTTTATGGTTTTGGGGTGTAATGCTGAGTATTGTTTTACTCACCAATGACCAGGTGGTTCTTAGTGAGACATGGTAGTAAATGTGTAATCCTACGAATTGAGATATTTTTCCAATACCTTTCCCTTTAGGTAGGGTTTTCTGGGGATGAGTTTCAGGAACATGAGCGTTCACCTATCCAGACTTCATTATAGGTAAGAATATATTGTGGCCAACTTTACATTCAATTTTCCTATTATCATAAATTTTTTAGGTATCGTAGTGGAATTCAGGCTTTTTTTCTTAGTGTACTACATTTTAGCATTTTGGGATTTCATCTGTGAGTGTGTGTACAGGTACTTAAGAAAATAACTCTCATTTTTGGGATATTTTTACTTAGTGCTAGTTGCAAACCCATAACCTATTAGAGGAGGGTTAGGGTAGTCACAAAATGGGACCCTCTGGAATGGGCCATGACATGGTTTTATCAGAGGGTTGAATTATAAATGAGGACCAACAATTTATGAGATTGGTTTGGGGTAATAGTTTTATGTGTTTTGAGTTCGTCTTTCAAGCTAGGGAATACAGTGTTGGTGCGGCAACCAACATATACATACACCTGGACTATGAATTTTTATTTTTTATTTGGTACATGAAAACACAAGTTTTTGGAAAAAATGGTACTTGTATCATATATTATTTGGGAATGTTCTCATTTACTTCTTGAGTTTGATCACCGCGTATACCCTATTGGTAGTGGTACATCTTTCTCAAATTTAGGATGCCTCAATGTAGATAGCTAGGCAGAATTTCATTGCATGATAACAAGGATGATCCTCCTATTGTTGAGGAATCAGTATATGGGTGTGTATTATAGATTGCACCTCTGGGGTGTTTATCAGTGATACCACTACCCTTTGAGTAGACATTACTACTAGCGCTACAAGTTGAGGGTCAACCCATGCTGAGTGAATTTCATGAGTTTCAAAGGTTGTGGCCTCCTAGTTTTTGGGGTGAGATAGACCATTAGTAGTTGATAATTGGCTAAAGTAAGTTACACATGTCTTTCCCCTTGTGAGGAAGACTCCCAACAAGATCAAAGCCCTAGCCGTGAGTCTTTTTTAGGGATTAGTGTAATGATTGTGGAGTTCAGTTACCCTGAAACACGATGATATGACTCTATCCTGGGAATACGTCGATCATATATTTTGAGAGGAGTTCTTTCCAGCTACATTACTCTTTGTGTACATATAAGAGCTTTTACATCTGCTACATGGTAGTTAGATAGTGGAAGAGTACTCAGTGATCTTGACTGGTCTCTCTCATAACTCCACAGATATGGTACGAGACCCATTATTTTGGACTCAGACCTTAGATTCGGGTATACACCAGGAGATCATGGAAACCATGATATCCCTTAGAATTCCTAAAAATGCTGGGGTACTGGACTGATCTATGCTAGTATAGATCATTCTAGAGGAGCAGACACCGGAAGTGGGAGCTACTATCGGGAACTGGGTAGTTGGGCCTTATGTAGCTGGTAACTAAAACTAGTTGTAGGGACCCAAGTAGGTTGGAAACACCTGATGATGACCCCAAGACACAGATCAGTGGTGCAGGGCTCCCAGGGCAGAGCGAGTCAGCTAAAGTATAGTTTGTGTAATGTGTGCGACAAGGGCAGACTTCTGGCATGAGATTGCCTGACCTGTCGTATAACTGGTCATGAGATGGTCGAGGGACCACCAAGAAAGAGGCAGTAATATGGTGGTCTGCAGGGTGGTGGATGTGGTATAGGATCATGTATGGCAGAAGAAGGTGGGTGGAGGTTTGACGAATTACCACCGCCACCACTATGTGGTCCAAAACAGGCTCATGGAGCTGGTTGACTGGGAAAATGATAGCATCAGGTGATGGAAGCTTATGACCCTGAGGCTCTAGGGATGACTAGATTTATGACCTATGTATTTTCTAACATAGATGTAGTTTTGATAGACACTCATTTCATTCATTCTTTTTTTTCAAAATCTTTGTTTGAGACTCGTAGATTCTGGTTGAACCATTAACTCAACCCTTACTATTAGATACTTATATGGGAGGTGATTTGATGATCACACACAGGTGATAACAATTTTACCTGAGTCTCAGAGGCAAGAGTTTCAGTTGGTATCTCTTGGAAGCAACATCGAGGCCTTATGACTTCATTCCCAGTATGGACTGTTTATTCACAGTCCATGATCAAATTGACTATTTTAGGAATAGAGTGAGGAGTGTCCATAGTGATGGGACAAAGTTTTTTTTTCTATGAAAAGAAAATACAAGCAGTGCAGGATAGAGTCACTCATAAGAGGGTTCATCTAATCACACATAAATTGGCTATCCTGACCCTTGGTGCAGTGGATAAGTTGACTGCACAGTTTCCTACAGGGGTGAAAGAGTGTGAGAACATTATTTTTGAGAATTTTATATGATTACCTCATCATGAAGAAGTATAATTATATATTGATCTATACCTTGAGATGACACCTATATCTACACCTACATATCATATGTTTCTCATAGAGCTTCTTGAAATGAGGGTATAGTTGGATGAACTGTAGAGGAAGGGCTTCATGAGAGCCAGTGTTTTCCCATGGGTTGGACCAATTTTTTTTCAAGAAGGAAGAGATGAACATGAGGTTCTTTGTGGACGTCTAGCACCTAAGTAGTTGATCATGAAGAACAATTATACAATACATATAATCGATGACCTCTTCAATCAGTTGAAAGGGGCATGATGGTTCTCAAATATAGACCTCAGATCAGGCTATCACCAGTTATGAATACATGATGAGGATAAACTCAAGATGACTCTCATGTGTCGGTAAGACCACTATGAGTACCTAGTGATTCCATTTGGCATGATGAACACCATAGTATTGTTCATGGGACTCATAAACAAGATCTTCTAGCCTTATTTAGATTAGTTCGTGCTAGTCTACATTGATGACATCCTATTGTAATCATCATCTAATGTGGAGCACGTGATACACTTGAGGATGGTCCTAAATATATTTTGAGAGAACTAGCTTTACGGAATGCTCTCCAAGTGTCAGTTCTAAAAACCTGGGGTCTAGTTTTTGGGACACTTCATTTCATAAGTATGATTTTTGGTGGATCCATTGATGATTGAGGTGGTTCTTTATTGGGAGCCACCAAAGGGTGTTACCAAGGTGAGGAGTTTCCTTAGTTTGTCTATGTACTATCAGAGGTTTTTACCTAACTTTTCTATAGTATAATAACTATTCACAGCTTTGACATGAAAGGGGAATCCTTTTGTGTGGATGGAGAACTGGAATGAGTGTTTTCCCCAGTTGAGGTAGAGATTGACGAGTTCTCCAATCATGAGATTTCTAGAGGAGAGGTTCATGTATGTTGTGTTCTATGAAGAATCAGGATCTAGGATTGGTTGTGTCATGATGCAAGGGAATGTTATGATTACCTATGGTTCACACCAGTTGAGACCACATGAGTTGAACTACATGACCCATGATCTTGAGTTAGTAGCGACAATATTCGCATTGAAGAAGAGGAAACAATACCAGATGGGAGACCACTTTTTCATCTAGTCTAACCACAAGAGTCTCTAAATATCTTCCCTTTGAATGATCTAAACATGAAACAGAGGTGAGGGATAGAGTTCCTACAATACAACGACTTTGAGATTTTTCATACTCTTGGGAAGGGGAATATGGTGGAATATGATCTCAGTAAGAGATCCAGTTCATAATTGTAGAACGAGGTGTCAGATTCGTTAGACTCATTGTAGTCATCCTTTATGGATGGATATGGAATAGATTACCTCCAGTCGATGGTTTCATCCCATCCACTCTTATAGGGAGTTAGGGAGGCATAGATCAAAGATAAAAACTATGAGAATTCACAGACTTAAATGTCCACAAAGCATTCCACTAATGGATATTCAAAAGGTGGGGAGCATATAGTTCTTTTCAGGGGACACAAATTAGTACCAGTGGAATTACGAGAGGAGGTCTTGAGGGAATAACAAACATCATATTTGGTGGTAAAAACTGGTGTGGAAAAGATGTACCCAGACCTATGATGTTAGTTCTGGTGTCCAGGAATGATGAAGGTAGTGGTAGAGTTCATTTCTAGATTCCCCACTTATCAGCAAGTGAAGGATGGGAACCACGTTCCAGTAGGTTTGAAACATCCCCTTTAGCTGATAGAATGTATGTGGGATTTGATATCAATGGAGTTTGTGATAGGAATACTATATACGTCCAGGGGGATGATACAATCTGCGTTATCATTGACCGACTCACCAAGTCAGCCAACTTCAATGCGATGTGAGAATAGAGATCATAAGAGATCCTGAGATGCCTTTACATACAGAAGATAGATCGACTACATGGAGGAACATAAACAATATTCTCATATTGTGATGATATCATCACATCCCAATTGTGGAAGGGATTGTATGAGGTGTTTGGGACTCATCTATGCATGAGCATAGCATTTCACCAGTAGATGGATGACCAGACCGAGGAGACCATTTAGGTTCTTGAAGACATGTTATGTGACTGCATCCTAGATTTTGGTTGTAGTTGGTACGATCACCTAAATTTGGTGTCTTTTTCATAAAAAAACAGCTACCCTACCACCATCTGTATGGAACCATTTATGTCCCTATATTGGTGACCTTGTAGGTCACCACATTTCCGGATGGACTCAGGAGAGTCAGCACTCATGGGCCCAGAGTTGGTACAAGAAACTAAAGAGAAGGTGCAGGTCATACCGGAGTGGATGACCACTGCATAGGGATATCCAAAGTCTAATGTTAACAGACAAAGGAGGACTTTGGAGTTCAAGGAGGGAGACCATGTATTCCTTTGGGTCTCTCCTCGATGTAGACTATAATGATTTGGATGAGGCGAAAAGTTATCTCTGAGAATCATCATCCATTTTCAGATACTATGTAGAGGTGGTGAGATGGAATACCACATAGCTCTAACTTCACAGTTAGATTGGGTTAACAACATCATACACATGTTACAGATGTGTATATATGTATGTGATCCCTCACACATCATCGACTGGGATGAGCTGGACATTGCCAATGGGTCAGCTTTTGCAGTGTACTCAGTGGAGATTGAGGATCGATATGAGAAGATCCTTTGTGGAAAGTTGATTCCTCTAGTGTGTGTTTAGAGACAACATGGTAATCTCCAAGATAAACATGGGAGCACGAGGCTCATATTCATACTCAGTAGCCTTATTTTTTTTTGTATAGGCTTTTTTGGAATTTGAGGTTATAAATCCCCAAGCTTAGAAGAATGTAACATCTTAGAATTTACATTTCTTATTTTTATATATTTTATAGAAATTTGAAGAGACTAGAATCTGAGAGATTGTGTGATTTTGAAACCTAGAGTTATCAAAACAATTAATCGAAGAATATTAAAATATTAAATAGCACACGCCCACAGTTTTACAAAAAATGTGGAATTACATATAAATGGATTCCTGGATCATAAATACGAGAGGACCAATGTGTTTAGAAAATCAACATTACCTTAGGAGGGCCTAACATCGACCAGCATAGGTCGAATTGGAATGGTATGTTTTTGGATTATTAAATAAATAAATAAATGAAGTTTCAATTTATTTTACATTACGTGGAGATGCATCAATGGTTTGCTTTTTAATAAACTTTTTCATAGAACTTAGGCTTATCTTCATAACCATGTAATTCATTAGAATGGCAGATAATGAGGTCTCTCAAATGAACTATGGTGAATTGAGGATCAATAATGACACCACCTTCATTCTTTGTCAACATAGGATCAAAAATCCAAATAGGATGGTTGTTTATTGGTGATTTCCCCATTATTTATTTCTACAATAGATGATGGCTAATCCACAAACATATAATCCCACAGATCGATCATATGTAGTGAGATAGATTTGTTGTGGGTTATCGGGATTTGATTTAATTTGTTTTCTAAGGAAAATATCCTAGATCTTGATCATTGGAAAAGAATGATTGACTAATGATGTTAAAGCATTTCTATGTTCATCTCTCCCTCTGTTAGTCAAGTTCTTCAACATTGGAACCCTGTGGTTCCCATATCGATGTTGTCGGGTGGATTCAAAAATGATTAGACCCTTATATTCGATTAGAGCCTATATTATAAGCCATCTTATGGTATATCGGGTCATGAGAAACCTGGAACTACAATAAAAACAAATTTCATGCATTGGAGGAGCCCTGATGGTATATCGAAGGGACCAATGGTATGGGTACAGTGTCAGGAAAGGCATGACCGCAGTGTTGGGGAGGTGAGATGACAATGGCTGGAGCTATGTGTACCAATGGACATAGGTGGTGGTGTGCAATGGTCAGTGGAGTCAGAGCGAGAAATAGCAAGAGGAATGCGTAGACAGAGTGTCAGAGCCTCATGGGGGTCGCGAGATGCAGAGGTTGGAGCCGATCGGACCCATGGGTGGTGGTCATAGAATGTGTGGGATTCTGGGACAGTGTAGTGGGTGAGAGCATGGGGGTTGTCAGCTAGTGAGGTTCAGCTCAATGCGATGGGGATGTGGGACTAGGGGCACGTAGTTAGAGCAGACCATGTGCAATGGGTAGACCAAATAGTGTGCATGCAATTCATAATAGAGGATCCAGGCTACTCTAAAGGCCCGGTGGGCTGGACTAAGTATCCCAACATGCCATTGTCTAGCAGGCCCATCAGGCCAGGCCATGTCTTGCAGGTCAGATCAGACCCGGACTGGACCTGTGTAAGATCTTTTTACGAAAACAACTATAACATTCAAACCTTGTGTCTGTTTGATAAGTCATTTATGGTGTTGGGTCCCTAGAGACAAGGTGATTATTTTGATACAATTTAACTGAGGTTTTGTGGAAGTGTGAATATGAACTAATGGATTGAGGAGTAGGTTCTCCCAGAATGAGTGCACTACAAGAGGAATCATGTGACTGGTGGTGACTTTATGACTACACGACTTTGAGGCTGTCATTTTGAGACTACATGAATTTGAGACAACATGAAATTGGGACTATGTGACTTTCAGAGACTATGTGACTTACCGAGACTACGTGTCTTACCAATACTATGTGTGTTACAAAGACTATGTGTCTTATTAGGACTGATTGTCTCATAGAGACTACGCATCATGTCAGTACTGGGTTTTTTATGTATTTTGTAAGATAATCCTATTTTTCATACTATAATCCTATACTAATGTGAGATATCTATGTATTTATTTATGATATACACCCTTTTTCTTTTTTTGGTATAATTCATGTATTTCATTGGGGTATACATTATTTATATCATTATGGTATAATTCATGTATTTATTTGTGGTATACCTTGTTTATTTCATAGTTTTATTCCTTTTTTGGTTTTGGGTTGTTCTTATGAGTAGTGTTTTACTCACCCCTACATGGGATTTTCCTGCACATGTCTTGTCATGTGCAGATGATATTTGATTTTACGGAGTCCTAGGTGGACCTAGACCAACTGTTTCTTAGAGAGTTGTGTACTCCTACAGCTTTAGAAAGATGACTTGTACCTTTCCCATCAGGTTGCTTTTTCTATGGATGATTTTCAAGAACTTGTGCATTCACTTTTCCAGAATCCTTTTTGGATGGGCTTGTATTCTGGTCCTGTTTGCTTTCCAGATTTCTACTATTATACTCTTTTGATGGTATGTTAGAGGTATTAATTCTTGTTTACTTAGTGTTTTACATTTTAGAATTTTGGTTTTGGGGATGTGTACATGTGTATAGGTACTTATGAAATTTCCTCCTATTTTTCATATATACCTACTTGGTCGTAGTTGCTAACCCATAGCCTATAAGAGGTAGTCTTGAAGTAGTCACAGAATGAACCCTTATAGGATGGTTTATGAAATTTTGAGACCAGATCAATAATATCAAATCATAGTTCCATGAAATTGGTGTCCAATGATCGATTCCTCAAGGGATATTGAACCAAAATCCTAACAAAGAATGCTCATGGAGAACAAATAATTAGGGGATAAAATCACAAGAACAACCACGAGGAACGACCCTCATTTGATGTTTTTTTCCACTGTGATTCATCTCCATTATAATTGAGAATGAGGAGATAAAAATTATTGACAAAAAATTTCTCCCAATAAAGCCCAGTAAATAAACACATCCTACAAGATAATTGGGCCATGAATCAATCTGTTGGTTGATTACTAATCATTAATCATAATAATAGAAAATGGGGATTGAATCCAAACAAAAAATGTCCTACATAAAGATGGTTTGATTGCAAATGATGAAATTTCCAATGTTTTCATCATTAGTGAGATTATTGTATCCTATTACACACTGAACTCTAATATTCAATTCAGTTGATGTTTGCTTGATAGAGATACTCCAATATTCTATCTAAGGATCTTCAAATGGATCTAGGGTTATACATATAGACCAATAATTCCACCACAACATTCTACTTATAGATATTTCATTCACTACATCAGCAAAACATAAATAAAATAAAATAATTAATTATTATATTCATTTCACGTCTTTGATGGCCTTTCCACAAACGACCCTCACCAAAAAAGGTTACATTGTGAAAAGGTTAAAACTCGTGTTATGAACCCAACTATGACCTTGAATTTCTGATCTAATATCCAATTTATATTTTATTCCACATTTTAAAAAAAATACCCATGCATGCTATTTAATATATATAACATATTTGAAACATTTAGTCAGGAAAAACGAGCCTCAAAATAACACACTATATCAATACAAAATCTAAAAAATAATCCATAAAATATTGACAAAATATTACATTTTAAATATGAGTCATTACATATATACATAGACAATCAAGATCAGATGAGTACGATATATGGGATTTACATAATATGTGTCTCAGAGTCACTCGATTTCTTGGAAAAAGGGATTATATGAAAATGTATGACTTTATATAATGCAGCTAGTTGAAATTGGCAAAATGACACATGAGTTTGATGGATAACTTTCTAGGTTTATTTATAACTTGGGTCTCATTGGTTATTTTCTAAAGGATATGTTTTTCTTTTATTTATTTTTATTATGATTCTAATTTTATTTTCAATGGTTAAATGTGTTGTCACACATTTTGGTTAAATAAATGGGGATTGAGTTTAACATAGAGAGTTTCTCTACAATTGTTTTAAATAAAACCCAAAAGAGTTTTTTGTGGGTACTCACAAGGTATTTCTTATAATGGAAAACATGGTACTATTTTTCAAAACGTTAAAATTATTATTTTTGAATACATCTAAAACGAGTTCATGATATGAATAATCATGTTATATTATATAATATAGTATAAGGTAAATTGACACAAATTATATGATAATTTCATGAAAGTGAAATATTGATTGAGATGTTTCCTAAATCCTTAATCACATATGATTTTATTAGGCTATATTGTACTTTATACTTTTGGTATATATTACAAAATGGTATAGTGATATCATTTTTCATTGCCTTTTCATGATGAGACTTTCATGGAATGGTATGTGATATCATTTACATGCCTAGTGAATGTTAAACATTAACATTAACATTATCTTATAATAAATATCATTACATTGGAATCATTTCATAAGACTAAATTCATGGGTTTTGTGTGGATAAAGGATACATTTAGTGTAACTTATAGAGTGAACTCATAATGTATAATTTATAGCATGTTCACTCTAAGAGAATCCAAAATAATTGATTTAGTATGGCCAATAGACACATCACATATGATATATTCCATTAGTTTACCATTTATTTAATCTTAATCAACCAAAAATGATGAATACGGTTGCATTAGTTCTTTAGAGAATGGTAGAATCAAAGTTCATCATTTCATAGTTTTCATGATTTTGTTTATAAAGTATTATGTTCTTTGATTTGTGTTTCAAATTTGTTTCCACTACCATTCATAAGTTTTATATAGTCATATAAAACCCAAAAAAAATATACTGAAAAAATAGTTCATGTTTCATTCATCTAAATTTATAAAAAATATTAATTTCAAAGTTTTATTCTCATTAATCACTTAAAATTCAATATAAATGTATGAAACATACACTTAAAATTTAATAAAAAAGGGAATATTAAGTGTATGATATGTAATAAAAACAAATAATTATACTCAATGAGATGAGAAAACAATTGATTTTTCAATATCATGTGTATTTGTGAAAAAAATTCCAGATAGAATTTTTTCCTTGTTCGTAACCGAAATGTTGAAGACTAGTGATTTTTAAAATGTTTAGGTAATTTAAGTGGTATAATGAATGATATTTTAATATTATTACCCCACAAAACTAACATTTTTTGTTATCTTATTACTTTCGTATAGAATACAAGAGATCAAATTACATGTGATTTAATAGGTTTGAAGTATTAGGATTCCAAATAACTACATGATCCTTATATTACATTTGATTACTGAAAATAAATTATAAATATTTAATGAAAACTTTTTTATTCACATTAATAATTCCTATCAATCAGTCATAGTATTATTCTTGGTTCTCTTCTTAAAAGGAAAAAAAATAAATGGGTGATCTCGGATGCTCAGTATGGGGTAGTGTACAATGGAAGATATCATTTAATAAAATTGTTATAAATAAGTGGAATGAATAATTAATATTAAAATGGTTCATTATAAAAAATAACATGAGCATGAAATATATACATGGATAACATAAAAAATTTAAATAAAAAATCATGTAGATAATAATATATTATTTTTTGTTGATTGAATGTTTAATTTCAAACATCATAAATAAACTGTTGAGGCATTATAGAAATCCATCATGCATAAATTGGTAAGGCATAGACTAAATACCCTAACTCGTTTATCTCATGAGTCCTCATGATACATAAATGAGATATATAATTTTAGGTCCCACCCATCTAATAATAAGTCAAATACACCCATCAAATGATATATTTTGTCTAGTAATACATATCATAATTTTACAAATGACACACATGTATTGGTAATTAATACTTTACTATATAAATGTAAAAGGTAAATAGATTTTCATTATTTCCTCATCAATAATTACATGTATTACTCGGTAAATTTTCATCAATATAGTAGGAGTTATAGTGTATTTACATTGAAAAATAAAATATCCAATATGGTAGTGGATTGAAGAGGGTTTCATTCATAACATTTGAATATAATTAGAAATTGGTAAATTTATACAGTGGTTAGAGACCAATGCAGTCATTAAAAAATATCATTTTGAATGAATTTTTTGGAATTATAATGGCTTATGAGGGTTTCATAATAAGAATACTTGGAAATATCATTATCTCAATAAAATTATGGATGTATAATATTTAAATATAACATAATTACAAATGGAAATATAATAGAATCCAAAATACTTTTGAAAGATTAATGAATAAAAAGGTGTGTAAACCCTTACATTTATATGTACCTTATAAAATATTGAAATTGATCTTTTTATATCCTTAATGTTTTGTACATCAAAACATAAATTTCGATATGGTATTTGGGAACCCAAACCCTACTATGTCACTTCATAAAAACTATTAGGTCAATCTTTGAGATAGTATTATAGATATATTATAGAATTATTATCTACCTAAGTATCTCCCAATTGCATCTTGTATGGGAAAATTATAGGAAACCCATTTTCAATGGTTTTGGAGCGTTTAAAAATGTGATGATGGGTGGGTAATTATATCAAATTAGGTAGAGTTTTTTATTAATTTCTAAACATAGACCATAGAATTTAGGTTTTCAAAAACTAGAGAACCACTGGCCTTACCATGGTTTTAAACCAAGGTATATGAAATTTTGGACTTGGTTTTTACCTTTTGTTAGACTAAGAACATTAATCCATTGTATAATATTACTTTGGTTACAAAAAATATATTTATTCATAAAGAAATATTTTTATAATCATAAAATATACTTTAGTCTTTTGAGTCTTCCTTATTGTTTTGTAAAATTAATCCTATTATTTTATTATAAATTATTTTAATGAAGAAACATTTTCGGGCCAATAAAATCCTTTATATTATTTAACATTTAATTTCTTATTCATTATGATATCCTAATAATTACCGTATATTCATACTGCATTTTAATTTTTACCCAAACATTTTTCTAGTCTATGAAAATTATGAAAAGTCAAAATTGGATAATATTTACTTGAAAATTCCAAATTTAATGTCTTTTTATGAATATAATTTTCCATATATGATATTTTAATAAAAACAGTTGTGTATTTAAAAATGGATATTTGGCACCAAGAATTAAAAATTATATTTAAAAGTGTTTGAGCTGCATTATTTTTAATTAATAAATATATATTATAAATAATTAATAATTTTATTATTAAAAATGGTTTTATGTATTTACTTATACAATTGAATGTATAAAAATTAAATTACAATTTTAATGATTATATTTATTATTATGAAGATAATACTTCAATGGTCACATCTATATTTCAATAAATTCACTTCATTCTTTCATTTAAAATCATTCAATTCATTCTAAATGTTTCTATAATACCCATTCTTCTATTCTTAATTTTCTTTATAAAGTAAATCTATCTAGTATACATTCCATTCATTTTAGAGTTTCATCTTCTAAATTTCAAGATTATTTTTTACCTATATTTTTATTTGTTCTATATTACATCTTCTAGTTTTTTTAGTAAATGAAATCTTCTAGTTTTGTGTTATAATATTAGGATTAAATAATATAACGAGCATTGTGTAATAGTTTTTTTAAGAAGTGTTTATTTAAAATAGTTTAATATAAAGTCATAAAATCTACACCTTAAATAAGGTCTTTCTCAAATTTCATGGTATACATGTAACACCCCAAACTTCCATGGTATGCTTCTCTTTGAATAATACAGTAGCGTGTGTTGTACGCAACTTCGAGTTCTAACACACACCACAACCAATAAAACTTGCTGTTATGAATAGTAATACCCACTTTTTGAAACTTTATAAATTTTATTTTCAAAATGGACTTTATTTTTTGATTTGGAATATCGAAATTAGCTTCAGGTGAATTTTTTGTATTTTTCTGAAAACATTTAATTTTTGATGAATAGTGAAAAAACACTGAGTTAAAGTTTAAAATTGAATTTTTATTTAAATAATTATTTAAATTATTTAAATTTTATTAAGGTCAAAATAGATACATAATACATATATAAGTTCAATGTAATTCATTGGAGTTATTTTAGAATAATTTTAGATATATAAAAATTATATGGAACTTTTCACTGTCTTTTACCCACTCCTGGGAGAATTTGGAAGTTCACATAAAACATAATTTTACCACTTCTCTGAGTTGAATTTTGAAAATCTGGGAGACATGGATAATATCAAGGAGTAAAATGTGGTTCAATAAGATAAAAATAATTTTTGGTGAATAGTATCTTTTTTACTTTTATTTACCACTGTTAAAATAAATAGGGTAATTAAGGGTAAAAATAATATTAATATTCCCCTAAAACATGTCATAATTCTATTGAACAAGTTTATCTCGAACAAAAACAACCTGAGGAATAAAATATTATCATTTAGGTCCACTTGGATTAGATTAGTACATTTATTATTATTTAATTCAATGAAGACTTAAAAGAGATAAAATCAATTTTTAATTACTAAAACATTTTTAATAGAGGGTTATATATTAGAGAAATTATATTATAAATATTAATTATAAATATAAAAATATTTCCTATATAATTATCTTTTATTTATAATTTTTGGAAATTAAATAATTTAATTTATTTATGACATAATGGTGATGCAGTAATTACCTAATTAATGAAATATTAAAATAATTGATATTATAAATATCAAAATAAATATAATTTGAGAATTTTTTTAATTACTTTAATTTTATAGGTTACAATAACATATTTTTATTGGTTATATAAATTTTATTTGAATTAATAATGCTGTTAGGAAATTATCAAAAACAAAATACCCAATAGTGTTAAAATTGACATAAAAGTGTTTTTAAAACAAATATTATATTATTAATTCGTATTCTATTCCTAAAAATATAAGGTTCTACCAAAAAACGTATATAATGATAGGTTTATCATTAATGGACCACTTGGGGGTCTCTTGGAAGTTTATAGTTAGTTTATTAACCATATAATATAAAAATACAAAGAGACATGGAAAATGTCAAACTATATAACTAGTTAAATATAAATGATAAGGTTAATATAGTGACCCAAACCTATCTAAAATCTATTTTTTGAAAGTATTTCTACCCATACCCACATTAAACTTTAAATAATATACTTTGGAGCCATTAGAAACCGAATATGAATTTATTATAAAATAATATTTCTAGCGTTTCCAAAGGCGCCACTCACCCCTCTTATAAAAGGGACCCCCCCTTCTCTCTAATTAACATTTTTAAAGCCTTTTGGCTCGGACAAACCCTGCCCATATATTATCTCAACTTCCCTCACTTCAACCTAGAGGCCTTAGTTTGATCAGAATGCCAACATAAAGAGCCGTTTTGATCAAGTCGAAAGAAAGAACCCGAATAAGAGGTAATGTTTTCACCACCCTCTTTCAAGTTCCTTTCTTCTTCATCTTATTATTTCTCTGTTATTTCCATTATAAAATAATAACTCTAGTATATTTTATATAATGTGATGTTATTATAAATATGGTACAACCATATTCAGTATTCTATCCATCCTTTGAATGACATGTCACCAAACGTGCGTACGTACGGTCTACCGTCTCCACATCGTGGTGTAATTGTTATTCAATACATTATTATTCAGATAGGTATAATAATGATCTTTAATTCATTTAAATAATAAATATAACATGATAATGATTCTTTATATATGATATAACATCCAATTATATATTATTTTAATAACAAAAGAATGATATTGTCGCTTGTGCGTACGTACAGATTACCGTCTCCACGAACGCGATGAGATTCATTTTCCATCGTATCCATTCAAGTCAAATTCTCATTTGATTATTAAAAATAATGTTTATGGACATGATATCATTCTGGATGTGAATAAGATACAACCTATCCATAACAAACATGGCTTATGTAACAAAAAATATAAAATAAAACGAGTAAGTTAACACCCAAAACGACGATAATACTAAGATATTATTAACAAAGCAATGTTAAAAGATCATATATGATACCATATTAATGTATATGATTATTTTATAATTTAATAAAAATTATTTCACCATTATACAGGAGGTTAACCTACCCTCAACCAAGGAAAAGTACAAGTTAAGGGTTTATTTCACAATCTCTTCATTATCCGAGGTTGTTTATAAGTAATTATCTACTTGGACCTCTTTATCATCCATATACAGGTTTCTTAAAAATGAATCTCAAATCATTATTACTATTTTATAGAATATGGGTTAAAGTCATTTATAAACTTGTTGACTTTTTATAAGAAGTTTATAAAGGAATCTCTCTGTCGTTTTCCAAACAAGGTCCTTTTTAACCTTTTCAACGAAATTAAGGTAATAATGTCTTTTTTTTAACTTCTACGGTGGGTGTGGCTATTTTCCATCATTATAAAATCTTCGAAGCATCCCTTATAATCTTATAAGTATATTTTCAGAGTAAATTTTTATTTTATAATTATATTACTTTTAAATGATGTCAAAAAAAGAGATATTTCTCTCAAATAGTTTTGATTCCATCTATGTGAACATCATTTAATGGATTTCAAGCTTATTTGAAGTTGATTTATTATGATAAGAAACATACATATTGTATTTAAGGTTTTGTGATATGTTTGACTATAGATGTGTTATTTTTATACCATTTGTGGTTTATGGAGAAATTATTGACATTTCGTATGCTAGTTTTAATATGAATGTTTATGTTAAGTTTAAACCTGTTCATATGAGTAATGCATTGGACTTAATAAGTGATGGGTGGATCCCACTATATCTTCTCGATTCATTGGTAGGTCTTATGAGACAAAATAGTATCTTGGCACAAGGACTTGACAAAATATTATTTGTAGTCTTGGCACAAGGCCTTGACTATGTGGTAATGATAGTCTGGCATTATGAATTCCATCATTATGAAAGTCGTTAATGATATTTCATGTGATTATTTGATTAGTATAATATCCATGTGAATAAGTAAATGGAATTATTTCATTTTATTTCTGCCATATTAGGCTGAAGTTCATGTTTAAAAGGCATTTGTTTTTGTTATACATTGCCTTAATTGTTTATGCCTATTTATGAATGTTTCCGCTATATTGTTATACTTACTGGGCATTTGAGCTCACCCCTTTCTATGTTTTATTTTTCCCAGGATGTGAAGAAGTATTTTATGAATGACCTACCAGGATAGTATAAGGGGATATGAGTGTGGAGACAAGATGTTGTTGCAGTTTTCATTTTATAATGTAATGTAAGACTTATGAATGTATCTAGTGATTCCAAGGTTACTAAACTAATATGTCTTTCAAGACTTGATATTTTGTGATCATGAAAATATTATGTAATAATGCATCGAATCTGGGTAAATGGGGTTGGGGCGTTACAGTTGGTATCAGAGAAAGTTTAGTACAAACCTTGGAATCTAGATTTAGATAAAATCTGTTTAGAGCACATAGATCTAAGATGGACATTGAGGATTTGTATAATAGAAATTCCTAGAATTTTGGTATTTTAGTTATTTTTTGAGTTTTCTAAGAAATACATCCCTATGTGGATATGAGCAGGTAGAGGTGGCTCTGGCATATATGTACCTAGGGGTATAACCCAAAAACACCATTGTGAGCTAGACTCGAACAGGAACTGGTGCACGACAACAGGCCTTACTGCACTCATGGTTATGACACTCCCGGGGGATATGCTTAGGATAATTCTCATTTTTTTACAAACCATTATGAAGGGTTTGTGGGTATATACTTAATTAAAGAAAACAACTTTATGATTATGTATTATATCCATAAACAATTCAATCTATGTTTAGTGTTTTACAAGTTTGGATTTATGTATTGTGATTCATAAACTAATCTAGTGTAATACATTGTTTAGAAATAGAACATAGTAGAAGAAATGGAAACCATATCAATGCACGCACTCCATGTAGGGATTTCCCTCCTACACAAGATAATTATAGTAGAGCTGGTGATGCAACTATTTCTGATCATCTAATCACCATACTGGGAAAACTCACTCAGGTTATGAATAATAACCTTACACGTATGGAGCACCCTGATCCGCAGCATGGAGGATCAATGTTCGAACGCTTCATGAGGAAACAACCACCAAAATTAAATAGGAGTACAAATACCTTAGTAGCTAAGAAATGGATAAATCCTTAGAGAATATATTCCATGCCTTGGAGAGTAGTGAAAGGGAAAAAGTTATCATGGTAGTTTACCGCCTCACTAGAGATGCTGATCAATGGTGGTCATTGATTCAAAACAAAAAGGAATGTGATGAAGTATCAAATATGGAATGTAGGGAGTTCAAAGAGATTTTCTTAGAAAAATACTTTCCTTATGGCCATCGAGCTGATATAGAAAGGCAATTTATGAGTCTGAGACTAAAGGAGGATGAGAATGTCACAAAGTATGAGGCTAACGTTACAAGGTTAGAAAGGTATGCTGGAGATTATATACGTAACCCAAGAAGTAAGATTTATTGTTTCTTTGATTGGTTAAAACCATTTCCTCATCGAGCATTAGTGTCAAAATCCTTCTCTTCGTACGAGAATATTGTCTCATGTGCTATCAAGACAGAAAAATAATTCTCTTGGTCTAATGACTTTAACGCAAAGCAAGAGCAGAATAGATCTATTGATCACTCTGGGAATAGAAATAAGGGGAAGAAGGGAAAAGTGAATTATCCATCCTGCAGTAAATGTGGGAAGAAACACCTTGGTACTTGCTTGAAAGGAATGGGAGTCTGTTACAAGTGTGTTGAAAAAGGCCACTAAGCTCGTGATTGCAAGGGGAAGAAAGAATCTACCGATGGTCAATGCTACAACTGTAGGGAGATAGGACAATATGCAAATGAATATCCTAAGATTCAGGGGAACTTACCTCAAAAATGACCAAAGGATCAAGGCCAAGCTTATGCTATCACTTCTGCTGAGGTAGAAGCTCCAAAAGATGTTGTGGCAGGTAATTTAATGGTTTCATCAAGTTTAGAAAATGCATTATTTGATTATGGATCATCGCATTGTTTCATATCTTCTCAGTTTTCTAAGAAAATTGGATTTTTCCAATTTGATTTAACAAGGGAGTTGTCAGTTAAAACTTCTAAGGGGAGTATCATTACTACAAAGTTCTGTGGATCCGTTATCATCAGGGCATATAAATGTTCTTTATCTGCTGATCTCATCGTCATACCTATGGTTGAGTTTGATATAATCCTCAGTATGGATTGGATTTCAGAATAGATGTGGATATTTATTGTAAGAATAATGAGTTTACAATTTTTGATTTTGATGATAAAGAACACCTTATCATAAGAGGAGAATCGTCACAACCTAATTCTTACCTAGATCCACCCCCATTAGCTCAACTAAATTCAATTATTGGGGATGAAGAGAATGTAATAACTATGGGTAAGGAATGAAATGTTGAAATAGAGGATGTAAATATTTTGAAAGAATATGTAGATGTGTTTCCGAACGATTTACCAGGACATCGTCCAGAATGAGAAATTGAGTTTTCCATTGATTTAATTATAGGTTCAAGGCCCATATCGAAGACCCCTTCTAGAATGGCCACTATGTAATTAGTGGAACTAAAGAATAAACTAGAGGAATTGAGTAATAAGGGATTTATTCTCCCTAGTGTTTCTCCGTGGGGACCCTCTATCCTTTTTGTTAAGAAGAAAGATGGATCTATGAGGTTATGTATCGACTACAGGGAGATCATTGCTATAAAAATAAATAACAATTATCCCCTACCTTGCATTGATGATTTATTTGACCATCTACATGGATCTCAATACTTTTCTAATATTGAACTTCGATCTAGATACCATCAGTTGTTTGTGAAGAAGGAAGACATTCTGAAAACAGCATTTCGAACCAGGTACATGCATTACAAGTTTACAGTAATGCGTTTTGGGATGACAAATTCACCCTCTGTTTTCATGGATATAATGAATAGAGTTTTCAAACAATATCTCGATGATTTTGTAGTGGTATTTATTAATGATATCTTGGAATATTCCAAAATCTACAAAGATCATGAAAATCACATGTGCATTATATTGAAGACTCTGAGAAGACATGAATTTTTTGGGAAGTTTACCAAGTGTGAATTATGGATTCAGGAGATTTCTTTTCATGGCCATATTGTCTCTAAGGATGAAATTTCCATTGATCCTTCTAAGACCAAGGCAATCCAAGAATGGACAACAAATATGAGTATAACAGAGGTGCACAGTTTTATTGGTTTAGCAGGTTATTATCGACATTTCATCCATAATTTTTCCCGATTGGCTAACCCATTAATGAAGCTCACACATAAAGGGGTTAATTTTTTTTGGACAAAAGAGTGTGAAGAATGTTTTGAAGAACTGAAGAGAAGATTAGACAATGCTCCTATAATGACTCTACCATCGTGGAATGATGGGTTCATTATTTATAGCGATTCATCAAAGAAAGGACTTGGTTGTGTCCTTATGCAGAATGATAGAGTTATTGCCTATGCAGCACAACATCTGAATATTCCTGAGCAAAACTATCCTACTCATGATCTTGAGTTAGATTCTGTAATCATTTATTTGAAGATATGGAGACATTATCTCTATGGTAAAAAATGTGAGATATATACCTATCACAATAGTTTGAGGTACATTTTATCACAGAAAGAACTCAACATGAGGAAAAAGAGATGGCATGAACTACTCAAGGATTATTATTGCACGATACACTACCACCCAGGGAAGGAAAATAAGGTGGAAGATGCCTTGAGTAGAAAAGATCATGGAGTTTTGAAAAAGATGAGAATTGAAAGGGATCCTATTTCCATGGATCTAGTAATGTTGGATATGGGAATAACCATATAAGGTGAAACGTCAAGGATTTTTCAAATGGTTTCCAAACCATCTTTACTAGAAATGATAAAGAGTTCTCAGACCGATGATGAAGAGTTTAAAAAGAGGATTAAAGATGTCAATGATGGGAGATTGAGTGACTTTGTGTATGAAGATGGAATTTTTATATTTGGGAAAAGACTTTGATTTCCTAATATACCTGATCTAAAAAGGGAATGATTGGACAATGCTCATAGTTCCAATTTCTCTATACACCCTGGGAGCACCAAAATGTATAGATATTTAAAGGAACAATTTTGGTGGGACAACATGAATAGGGAGATTGCTGATTTTGTGTCGAGATGTATGGTTTGTCAACAAGTGAAAGCAGGAAGGCAACAGCCTAGAGGAGTCATGCAACCTCTTCCCATACCTGAGTGGAAATGGGATAATATCACGATGGACTTTTTCATGGGACTACCAAAGACTCCTAGATGGAATAATGCAATATGGGTCATTGTTGATCGTCTTACCATGTCAACACATTTTCTTGCTATAAGGGAGGATATACCACATGAACATCTAGCAAGACTATATATTAATGAAGCTGTGAGGCTTCATGGAGTACCCCTATCGATTATTTCTGACCGTTCTCCCCATTTTACTTCAGAATTCTTGAAAAGTCTTCAGAAATCCCTGGATACTAAACTTTGTTTGAGCACTGCCTATCACCTTCAAACAGATGGACAATCATAACAGACTATTCAAACCGTAGAAGACATGTTGAGATATTTCTCACTTGACTTTCAGGGTATGTGGGATCAATATTTACCTCTGGTGGAATTTTCCTATAACAATAGCTTCCATTCAAGTATTCGGATGACACCATAATAAGCGTTATATGGAAATAGATGTCGCACACCAACCTATTGGGATGATGTTGGTGATAGAAAACATGTAGGCCCAGAACTGGTGGAGGAAACGATGGAAAAGGTAAAGGTAATCCCAAACCACATCAAAGAAGCTAAAAGTAGGTAGAAGAGCTATGCTGACAACCAAAGTAATGATTTGGAATTTCAGGTTGGAGATCATGTTTTCTTGAAGGTATCTCCATGGAAGGGAGTTATAGGTTTCGGTAATAAAGGTAAACCGAGTCCCAGGTACATTGGACCATTCGAAATTCTAGAATGAACTGGGGATGTAGCTTACCGTTTGGCAATGTCACCAAGTCTCTCCAAAGTTCACGATGTGTTCCACGTATCAATGTTGAGAAAATACATGCCTGACCCAATGCATGTACTCACCTAAGAGGAAGTAGAACCAGAACCTGATCTATCTTATTGCGAAGAGCCTATCAAGATTCTTGATACCAGAGAACAAGTTCGGAGAAACCAGACGACTTGTCTGGTAAATGTTCGATGGAGAAACCATAAAATGGGAGAGGAAATGTGGGAACTTGAGAAACTTATAATGAAGAACCACCCAAGTCTTTTCACGCTTTAGTATTCTAAAAATTTCGAAGATGAAATTATTTGAAGGAGGGGAGAGTGTAACACCCCAAGCTTCCATGATACGCTTCTCTTTGAATAATACAGTAGCATGTGTTGTACCTAACTTCGAGTTCTAACACACACCACAACCAATCAAACTAGCCGTTATGAATAGTAATACCCACTTTTTGAAATTTTATAAATTTTATCTTTCAAAATGGACTCTATTTTTCGATTCGGAATATCGAAATTAGCTTTGGGTGAATTTTTGGTATTTTTCTGAAAACATTCAATTTTTGATGAATAGTGGAAAAAAACACTCAGTTATAGTTTAAAACCGAATTTTTATTTAAATAATTATTTATTTTATTTAAATTTATTTAAGGTAAAAATATATATATAATACCTATATAAGTTAAATGTAATTCATTGGAGTTATTTTATAATAATTTTAGATATATAAAAATTTTATGGAACTTTTCACCGTCTTTTACCCACCTCCTTGGAGAATTTGGGAATTCACATAAAACATAATTTTATCTCTTCTATGAGTTGAATTTCTAAAATCCATGATACATGGTTAATATCAAGAAGTAAATTTTGGTTCAATAAGATAAAATTAATTTTTGGTGAATAGTAACTTTTTACTTTTATTTACCACGGTTAAAAGTAAATAGGGTAATTAAGGGTTAAAATTTTATTAATATTACCTTAAAACATGTCTTAATTCTATTATACAAGTGTATCTCAACCAAAAACAAACTTATAAATAAGATATTATCATTTAGGTCCACTTGGATTAGATTAGGACATTTATTATTATTTAATTCAAAGAAGACTTAGAAGAGTTAAAATCAATGTTTAATTACTAAAACATTTTTAATATAGGGTTATACATAAGATAAATTCGATTATAAATATTCATTAGAAATATAAAAACATTTCCTACATAATTATATTTTATTTATAATTTTTATAAATTAAATAATTTAATTTATTTATGACATAATGGTGACGAAGTAATTACATAATTAATGATATATTAAAATAATTGATATTATAAATATCAAAATAAATGTAATTTGAGACTTTTTATGAATTCCAATAATTTTCTCGGTTAATATGACATATTTTGATTGGTTATATAAATTTTGTTCGAAGTAATAATGCTGTTATGAAATTATCAAAGACAAAATACCCAATAGTGTCAAAATTGACATAAAAGAGTTTTTAGGAAAAATATTATATTATTAATTCATATTCTATTTCTAAAAAACTATGGTTTGGAAAAATGACTTATATAATGATAGTTGTATCATTACTGGACCACTTGGGGGTCTCTTGGATGTTTATAGTTTGCTTATTAACCATATAATATAAAAATACAAACATACATGGTAAATGTGAAACCATTTAACTAAGAGTTAAATATAAATGATAAGGTTAATATAGTGACCCAAACCTATCTAAAATCCATTAGTTGAATGTATTTCGACCCATCCCCACCTTAACCTTTAAATAATTCACTTTGGGGCCATTATAAACCGAATATGAATTTATCATAAAAGAATATTTCTAGCTTTTCCAATGGTGCCCCCTCACCCCTCTTATAAAAGGGCACTCCCCCTTCTCTCTAATTCACACCATCAAAGCCTTTTGTATCGGCCACCCCTACCCAAATATTCTCTCAACATTCATCACTTTAACCTAGAGGTCTTCGTTTGATCATAAAGCCAACCTAAGGATCCTTTTTGATCATGTCAAAAGGAATAACCTGAAGAAGAGGTAATGTTTTCATCACCATTTTTCTAGTTCCTTTCTTCTTCAACTCCATATTTATTTGTTATTTCCATTCTAAAATAATAACTCCAGTATATTTTATATACATTGATGTTATTATAAATATGGTACAACCATATTTGGTATTCTATCCATCCTTTGAATGATATGGCACCATACGTGCGTACGTACGGTTTACAGTCTCCACGTCGTGGTGTAATTGTTATTCAATGCATTATTATTTGGATGGGTATAATAATGATCTATAATTCATGTAAATAATAAATATAACATAATAATGATTCTTTATATATGATATAACATCCAATTATATATTATTTTAATAACAAAAGAATGATATTGTCGCTCGTGCGTACGTACGGATTACCGTCTCCACGAATGCGATGAGATTTATTCCCCATCGTATCCATTCATGTATAATTCTAATTTATTGATTAAAAATAATTTTTAAGTACTTTATATCATTCTGGATATGAATATGATACAACCTATCCATAACAAACATGTCTTATGTAACAAAACATATAAAAGAAAATGAGCATGTTAACACCCAAAACGACGATAATACTAGGATATTATTAACAAAGAAATGCTAAAAGAACATATATGATATCATATTAATGTATATGATTCCTATATAATTTAATAACAATTATTTCACCATTATACAGGAGTTTAACCTACCCTCAACCAAGGAAATGTACAAGGTAAGGGTTTATTTCACAATCTCTTCATTGTCCGAGCTTGTTTATACGTAATTATCTACTAGGACCTCTTTATCATCCACATCCATGTTTATTAAAAATGTATTTCAAATCATTCTTACTATTTTATAGACTACGGGTTAATGTAATTTATACCCTTGTTGACTTTTTATCTGATATTTATAAAGGAATCTTTCCGTCGCTTTCCAAAAAAGGTCCTTTTTAACCTTTTCGACAGAATTAAGGTAAGAATGTCTTTTTTACTTATACAGTGGGTGCGGCTATTTTACACCATTATAAAATCTTCGAAGCTTACCTTAAAAGCTTATAAGGATATTTTCAAAGTAAATGTTTTATTTTAAATTATATAACTTTTAAATGATTTCAAAAAAAGAGATATTTCTCTCAAATAGTTTTGATTTCATCTATGTCAACTTCCTTTGATGGATTTCAAGTTTATTTGAAGTTGATTTATTATGATACAAAACTTCTATATTGTATTGAAGGTTTTGTGATATGTTTGACTATGGATGTGTTATTTTTATACCATTCATGGTTTTTGGAGAAAGTGTTGACATTTTGTACGCTAGTTTTAATACGAATGTTTATGCTATGTTTAAAACTGTTCATATGAGGAATGCACTAGACTTAATAAGTGATGGGTGGAGCCCGCTATAGCTCCTCAATGCATTGGTAGGTCTCATGAGACAAACTAGTGTATTGGCACAAGGCCTTGACAAAATCTTATTTGTAGTCTTGGCACAAGGCCTTGACTACATGGTAATGATAGTCTGGAATTATGCATTCCATCATTATAAAAGTGGTTATTGATATTGCATGTGATTATTTTATTCGTAGAATATCAATGTGAAAAATTAAATGGAATTATTTTATTTTATTTCTTCCATATTATGCGGAATTTCATGTTTAAAATGATTTTGTTTTAGTTATACATTGCCTTAAATGTTTATGCCTATTTATGAAAGTTTCACTTATATTGTTATCCAAACTGGGCATTTAAGCTCAACCCTTTCTATGTTTTATTTTTCCTAAGATGAGAAGAAGTATTTTATGAATGACCTGCAGGGATAGTATAAGGTGATATGAGTGTGGAGATAATATGTTGTTGTAGTTTTCATTTTATGATGTAATGTAAGACTTATGAATGTATATAGTGATTCCAAGGCTAAACTAATCGGTCTTTCAAGACTTGATCTTTTGTGATCATGCCAATGTTATGTTATAATGCACAGACTCTGGGTAACTGGGGTCGGGGCATTACAATACATCAGTCCAAAAAAGGGTGGGTGTTTTTCAACATTTCTTCCTTAGGATCCAATATTTCTTCCTTTAACTTCTAATTCCTGTAAATTAGTTTCATTTTTTATGTTTTATGATTATGAAATAATTCCCCTATGGTGTCAAGAATCTAGACTATATCTTAATTATTATATAATCTAGGTTCCATCACTATTTCCATAGTTCTGTGTATTTGTGTAAAGTATGGAATGTACTTACTCAGTAGAGAGGGATTGAAAATTCCATGAACTTTAGTGGTCTTGGGTGATGTAGCTAAATGGTAATGCCTAACTCCAATTACCTCAAAAAATTATAAAAGGCATAATGTAGCATAGTCATATACCCCCCTTCTTACTAAACATTATTACTCCTTTCCATGGTGATAATTTCAAGAAGACATGATCTCCTATAAAAGATTATAATTCCTTCTTTAAATTATCAGAATAAATATTATATCTATAATAATTTTTCATGATACAATTTTTATTTGGTGTAAATTTTTCAAATGTAACCTCAATGAGTTCTATAACAGCTAGTTTACTTTCCAAAAAATCATCCTACTAAGATGGGGTTCGATATTTTTCCTATACTAGGGTTCATATGGTGTCATTTGAATTCTTAACTAGAAGTTATTACTCTATGAAGATTCCACAAAAGAAACATATATGTCCTAGGTTCCTTGTAATTCATGTGAGTGTCACCTCAAAATTTCTTTTAATTCTTAGATATTTGTTTTAGAATTTCCATTAGTCTAAGGATAATAGGAGGATATCAAATGTATTTTAGTTTTTAGAGCCTTATGGGGACTCCTCCATAATTTTGATGTGAAACACAGATTTTGATCTAATACAATTTATATGGGTTCACCCTAATGTCTCATAGATTCGTTAATATTTATCTATGTAAGAATATTAAGGGTAAGATCCTCACTTATTTATAGTAAATTTGAAAAAATGTTATACTGATTCATAATGACCCATATAGAATCATTCCTCTAAAATTTCGTGAAAATTCTAACAAAAAAGTCCACTGTGATATTTTTCCACATCCAAATTAGTATATGGATCTGTTACCAGACACCCTTAGGTTCTTTCTTATCAGCCTTTACTTATTAAAATTATAAGAATATTAACACATAGTAAAATATTTATCACTTCATGTTTCCCCCTATGAAATTTTATCTTATGTACATATAAACCGTGGTTTCATTAGGTTGTATGGAGAAATTTGAGCTATAAGATTCATCTAAAAATTCCCCCTTCATTCCAGCTACTGATAGAACACATATTCTCTTTAAAAATATCAATACCCTCAATTCATTTATGATGTCTACCAATATCTCATGATCCATGGATTTAATACTATTTTCTAAATATGTATTATATTTTTGGGACATCTTTATCTCTCTAGTAAATATGGTCAGGTAATTACTATAAAAAACCAGCCGGGGTACCCTGGTAACCTGATAACCGAGCCGGACCTGACATAGCCTGAAGGGTCTTCTCGATCCCCACGGGTCGGTGAATAGCACCTGGAATCACACAATATGAAAGTGGGAATAATTATTCCACAAGAATGCGGAAGCAAAAGACTCAAGATAGTATGCATAACAAAAAGAAACTCCACTGGGATTAATGTACCATAATATAAGGATGCACAAAAAACCCAAAGTACTATAACACATGTACTAAAAAGGGGAAAACAACCCCAAAGTCCCTAAGGACACAACACACCAGAACCAAAGATCAATAGCTGGATAAGCCTCCAAGAGGTCCCTTCCCTTTGCTCGATCCTGGAAGAAGAAAGTTTACAAACACCCAAAGGAAAAAGTTGGGTGTGAGCCTAAGCCCCGTAGGATACCACCAAAGAATTTGTAACAGATGCCAAATATAGATTATCTAAAGAAAATATTTCAATTTTCAAATAAACAGGTTTGGAAACTCAAAAGAATATATAAAAAAACAAGCTATACGTTTTTAAATGATGGAAAAACTACTTTAAGAAAAGGATTTACAATGATGGAACATTTCTAAAACAATGGCTTAAGAAAAATAGTTATATAAAATAGTTTATATAAATTCTGTAGGCATGTAAGGATTTTCAAAAGCATTAGTATACATTTATATCTCACATATAAATAAACAAGTGAGCAATATGGTCATCTGCCAAAAGGTACGAAAGTATTAACCAGTTATAGGATTCCGTACTCTTTATGTGAACTCAGAAAAATGTGTATACACATGTACCTATGACACTAGCCAAAGTAGACTCATCACCAACCTGTTGGGGATGTGACCCACAAAAAGTATGTTTTAGAACGTTGACGTAGCATAGAGTATATCCAAATAACTCACTAACTACCTAAGTCTTGCATGCACTCTTACATGATGGGAGAACTATTTTAAGAATTATTAAAAATATGATCAATCTCATTCATCCATTTCAAATGTTCCAATTTCTTCCCATTTAAAACCAAAATAGATTTTATTCAAAAACATGCCTTTTCACAAGATAAAACCAATGGGTTTCTATAAAATCATTTTACACCATTTTCACTAGTTTGAAATCCAATAAAATCTAATTCCATCATCACATAATTTATTTCCACAATTAAATTCAAAAATTTAATTGAAATAATTTCCATCAAATCCACAATTTTAATTAAACAATTTTAATCTACCAATTTCTATAAACACACACAATTCAATGGAATTGGGGTTTTCCAAATTTCTATGCCAAAACCATTTCAAATATCTCAATTCACTGGAATCGAGTTTTTATCAATTTAATTGAAATATTTTTTTAGAAATTGAATTTAAATCAATAATTGGAATAAATCAGGAAAAAATAATGATAATCAATTTGGTAAGTCGGGACGGAACCACCTACATCGAAGGTTTTGACCAAAACCACAACGGTCGAGAATGCTCAAGAAAACCAGGTTTCTTCTTCAAGAACCCACCTTAGATCTCTTCTCCTAGCAAGATCAAGTCCAAACCTCATCATACGTGGTACCACACACTTATATATACCCATAACGGGCGTAGATCTAAGAAACCAAGAGAAGTAGAGAAGTAGATCTAGATAGATCTTTGAAACTGATCAAGAATGATGAAGAACGATCACTTACCTCTAGAATTCAGCTTCTATTCACCAAGAGGAGACTTTGAATTGCCTTAAGAATGATGCAAGAACCTTATATGACCTTAGGAGAAGACAAATACAGAGTTAGGGCTGCTCAAAAGAAATAACGAGGCACATAGAGGCAAAACTGAGTGAGATCCAAAATATAAGGATCTCATTTAAGTGACCGTACGGTTAGTTCACACGGTTTGACATACCGTGATCTAGTTGTGCATTAGCTTCTTCCTTGGCCACCGTTCACGCACAGTTTGGCCTCACTATTAGAAAAATTGTGCGCTACCTGTGCAGAAGCTACAACCTCCAAGACTAACTTTCCATGGTTTGGCCGCACGGTTTATACAACCCGTGTGCCACCCGTGCAGCTTCCCCTTTGACTCCAAACAATATTTAATGTTCTCCTGACTCTCCCAAGTCACTAATCTAAATTAAAGGTTCTTAGAAACATCAAAAGTACCTGAAAACGTAACATGATGTTACAACCTCCCCACCATAAGATCTTTTTGTCCCTAGAAATCCTATTAAGAAACCTCCACATCAAAAAGATGAGGCCCAAACTCTCCCATTAGTGACTCCCTTTCCCATGTCTCATGAGAATCAGAGCCATGATTCCAAAGTACACGACCAGAGGTATCATTTTCCCATGAAGTACCTTGGTATTAGAATCAGCAACCTTGACTGGTCGTTCAGTAATAGATAAATCTGGTTTAATCTCAAGATCACTCCATCTCAAAACATAAGATGGATCAGAGAGATACTTTAGCAGCTGCGATACATGGAACACATTATGTATCGATGACAGCTGTGGTGGTAGGGCTAGACAGTAATCAACTTTACCTACAAGACCAAAAACCTTGAAAGTTCCTAGAAAATGAGGAGCAAGCTTCCCTTGCCTCCCAAGCCGTCGATGACCTAATCGGGGTGAAACATTCATGAACACCCGGTCACCAATTGAGAACTCTAAAGTTCTACGACATCGATCAACATAAGACCTGTACCGACTCTATGCTGTCAACATTCTCTGACGAATCAACTAGATCTTAGCTGCCGTCTCTTGGACCAAACATGGTCCCACCAAGGAACTTTCACCAATATCCGACCAACATAAAAGAGATTTACATGGAAGACCATACAATGCCTCTAAAGGAGCCATTTTGATCCCAAACTGGTAACTGTTGTTATAAGAAAACTCAACTAGCCCTAGATGATCATCCCAACTCCCACCAAAGTCGAGAACACATGCGCGGAGCATATCCTCAAGGATCTGAATAGCTCTCTCTGTCTAGACATCCGACTTTGGATAGTAGGCCGTGCTCAAATGGACCTGATATCCCAGTGCCTCCTGAAGGCCTCTAAAAAAGTGAGAAGTAAACTGAGGATCCCTATTAGAGACTATAGAAGATGGAACTCCATGGAAACAAACAAAATCTTTCACATAGATATTTCCCAACTCCTCAACTTTGGTTGTATCTCGAATAGGTATAAAGTGACCCGACCTGGTCAGTCACTCGATCACAACCCATATCATGCTATTCTTTCTCTAGGTTTGAGGTAACCCAACCACAATTTCCATAGATATTTCATCCCACTTCCATGTAGAGACTGTAAGTGGTTGAAGAAAACCCGATGGTTTCTGTTGCTCGGTTTTCACCAGCTGGCATGTACAACAACGAGATACAAACTCAACAATGTCTCGTTTCATACCTATCCACCCGAACTATCTCTGTATGTCATAGAACATCTTCGTGGTTCTTTGGTGCACAACCCACTGAGATTTATGGAAACCCCCATCACATTCTTCCTTTCCGCTAACAACACATCATAATAGCTTCAATAACACAAAATACCCTCTTTGGAGAACGGCACTAGGTGTCGATCTACCCACCATAAAGAGAGTCCCTAATGCTATGTAATTCATCATCCGGTTTCTTTTACTGAAGAATTAACTCAAGGAAAATAGAAGTCAACTGAACACTATCTAAAGAAAATTCATTCCCCTTCCATTGAATTCCAATATGCAATTGTGAAAAAAGAGCCATCAAACTCCACTCTTCTGAATATTCTTTCACAACCTGTGATGGATGTTTCCTATTTAATGCATCTGCAACTACATTTCCTTTCCCCGAGGTATAGGCAATGTCAAAGTCGAAAGATTACTAGTACTCCACCCAATGCCTTTGGCATAGATTCAAATCTTTTTGAGAGAAGATATAACTCAGGCTCTTGTGGTCTGAATACATAGGAAACCTTTCTCTATAAAGGTAATGTCTCCAATGCTTAAGTACGTGCATTATAGTTGCAAGTTAAAGGTCATGGGTAGGATAGTTCTTATCATGAGGCATAAGTTGACGAGATACATAGGCAATAATATGATTACCTTGCATAAGGACACATCCCAAACATGAACCCGATGCATCACAGAAGACCATGTCACCTATCCCAGCCTTTGGAAGAGTTAACACCGGTGTAGTAGTCAAAAGGTACCTTAGATCAACCAAAAAACTCTAACATTTTTCATTTCAGGAAAACTTCACTCCCTTTAGAGTTAGAGAAGTCATTGGAGAAGCTAACTTTTAGATGTATTTAACAAACCATCGATAATATCCTGCTAAGCCCATGAAGCTATGAATTTCGAAAACATTTCGTGGTTGTTCCCAAGTCATAACAGCCTTCACCTTTTCATGATCAACTGATATTCCTTGCTCTAAAACAACATGTCCCAAGAATTTCACTTTCCAAATCTAGAAATTGCACTTTGAAAGCTTGGCATAAAGTCGGTGATTCTTTAGAAGACTCAGAACTGTTCCCAGATGAAGCACATTATCCTCCTCAGACTTGGAGTAGAAAAGAATTTAATCCACGAAGACTACCACAAAAGTATCTAGACACTCACAGAAAACCTTGTTCATCAAAGCCATTAAAACTGCAGGAGCATTTGTTAGGCCGAAGGGCATAACATGGTACTCATAATGGCCATACCTACTCCAAAAAGCAGTCTTATGAATATCGGATTATATTATCCTCAACTGATGGTAACCTAATCGAAGATCAATTTTTGAAATCCGCTTTGCCCCTTTCAATTGATTAAACAAATCATCAATTTGGGGTAACAAATATTTTTTCATTATCTTAACTCGATTGATATTTCAATAATCAGCACATAAGCAAAGAGAACCATCAGCCTTCTTAGCGAAGAGAACTGGTGCAACCCAAGGTGACAAACTCGGGTATATAAAACCTTTCTCCAGAATATCGTCTAACTGAAACTTCAGTTCTTTCAGTTTATCTAGAGCCATTAGGTAAGAGGGAATAGAAACTGGTTGAGTACTAGGCATTAAGTCAATAGAAAAATCAACCTCTCTTACTGGTGGAAAACCAGAGATGTCAGAAGGAAACACGTTAGGAAACTCAGCGACGATTGGAGGAAGATCACCACACATTGAATCTATCTCAAGATCAAAAGCAAACACAGATATAACTTTCCCTAACTCAGGATAAGAGGGTCCGGATCTGCCTGACCTTGGGTCCCATTCTCCTTGAAAAACAAGAGGCACACCAATGGTTGTAGTAAGTTAGACCCATCTAAAATAACAATTGACTTGGGCTTTATTGGCAATGAGCCAATCCATCCCAAATATGACGTTAGAAGATTTCATGTCGATAATGAAGAAACTCCAAGAATGGTCAACATCTGATAGGGAGAAGACAGAAACATGACTACGGAGCCCCTTCTCTCTCATTGTACAAAGGGGTATAGTAATATCCATCACACAATTTAAAAGTTCCATAGGTAGATTAAGAATATTAACAAGATGGGTTGAAATAAATGACTGAGATGCACCAGTATCAAAAAGAGCTATCACTAAAGATAAAGCTATTGTAATGGTACCTCTCATAGTTGCAGGACCTACATCAGCTACCTCTGGAAACTCTTCAACTGCGTGAAGAAGCTTCATTTCAGATTCCTGTGGCTAGAACCCCTTTTTACCTGAAGTATTTGATTGCCCCGCAGTTTTTGGATGTGATGATGATCATGTTCCACTACATGGAGTAGAGAAGTGATGGAAGATTCTCTATAAGTGCCCTAAACGTCCGCATGATCTACAGTAATTGGGTGCCTCAGTGCAAACCCTATTAGAATTTTCTGGCTTCCCACACTAATAGAAAGTCAAAGAATCCCTTCCTAATTCTACCAGAGGTCTGGGATGACTCTGATGTTGAGAAATACCTTGAGAAAAGTCATGCTTCCATTTTCCTTTAAAGGAACCCACACTGCCACTAGGTGGGAAAGGAACCCCATTCAACCCAGACTTTCCTGCCAATTCCATCTCAACCATCGTCGCCCTATCTATCACATCAGCATATGTTGGTACATTCAGTAGGAAAACCTATTAATGGATATCTGATCGAAGTCCCAACTTTAATCATTGAGACTTTATCTTCTCATTAGATACAATCTCAGGAGTAAACTGTACTAACTCGGAAAAGGGATTTGAGTCCTCATTCATGGTTTTCTTGGCCTTCTCAAGCTTGAAAAACTCCACAGCCTTGGCCAACACTATTGATTCTTGATAGACCTGGTTAGAGAAAAGAACCCTAAAGTCTTTCCACTCCAAACCCTCATGTTTCCCAGCCATCACCATCGTGTCCCACCATCTCCTACTTGGTCCCTCCGGTACGATGGTGGCACACTTAACCTTGATCACATCAGGTGTCTCCAAGAACCCAAACAGACGTTCAATCTTACCCAACCATTCCTCATCATGTTGAGGGTTAGTGGATCCTTTGAAAACTAGTGGCTTCTGGCATAGGAATTCTTGAGTACAACTTCATTGAATATCACTATGAGGATCTATAGCTGGAGTCTAAACAGAAACTAGAGGTGGTTCCTGTCCCACAGCTTGGACAGTGCGAAAAATCACCTCAACCAGACTTGGATCCACAATAGGACTCGCTTGCTGAGATTTGGCAGCAGCCTATTTTTGGATCCTATTCTCACGTCTTCTCGGAGGCATGTTTCTATACAAGACAAAAATACATTTGATTAACACTCAAATAGGGTAACAAGGAAAAATATTCTTAATATAATGAATAACAAGATTTGGATTCTACTCTATCCAAATTAAAATAAGGAAAATACTAGAACTAATACACAAGTCGTATTTCCCTAACCAACCCTGGTGACTTAAGGTTCATTGTGGTGAGAGTTAGCCAGACACTCAATCAAAACTACCTCACAAGTCCCGACAAGAATACTCAAATACATACTGTCATCAAGGAAAGATGCTTAACCTGCCCTCTGATACCACTTTGTCATGAACTAGCCTGGTTACCCTGGTAACCCGAAAACCCAGCCAGCCCTGACATAGCCCAAAGGGAGTTCCCGATCCCCACGGGTCGTTGACTAGCACCTGGAATCACACAACATGCAAGTGGAAATGATTTTTCCACAAGAATGCAGTAGAAAAACAAACAAGATAGTATGCATAACAAAAAGAACTCCACTGGGAGTAATCTACCAGAATACAATGAGGCACAAAAAAGACCAATGTATTACAACCCAAGTAATAAAAAGAGGTAAAACATCCCCAAAGTCCCTAAGGACACAACACACCAGAACCAAAGATCAACAGCTGGATACGCCTCCAAAATGTCCCTTCCCTTTGTTCGATATTGGAAGAAGAAAGTCTACAAACACCTGAAGGCAAAAGTAGGGTGTGAGCCTAAGCCCAGTAGGATTCCACCAAATATTCCTTAAAAGATTACAAATATAGATTATCTAAATAAAATATTTCAATTTTCAAATAAACTGGTTTGGAAACTCGAATGCAGATTTTAACAAAACAAGCTATACATTTTTAAATGATGGATAAATTACTTTAAGCAAAGGCTTTACAATGATGGAATATTTCTAAAACAATGGAATAAGAAAAAAATTTATATAAAACAATTTATATAAATTCATCAGGAATGTAAAGTAGTTCAAAATCATTGGCATACATTTATATCTCACATATAAATAAACAAGCGAGCAACATGGCCATCTGCCAAAAGGTATGATAGTATTAATCAATTATAGGATTCCGAACTCTCTATGTGAACTCAGGAAAATGTGTATACCCACGTCCCATTGACATTGGCCAAAAGAGAGTCGTCACCAACCCATCGGGGATGTGACCTGCCGCAAGTATGTTTTATAATGTTTTCATAGCGTAGAGTGTATCCAAATAAATCACTAACTACCTAAGGCTTGCATGCGCTCTTACATGATGGGATAACTATTTTAAGAATGATTAAAAATAAGACTAATCCCATTCATCCATTTCTAATGTTCAAATTTCTTTCCATTTAAAACTAAAACAAGTTTTATTCAAAAACATGTCTTTTTCAAAAGATAAAACCAATGGGTTTCTATCAAATCATTTTACGCCATTTTCACCAGTTTGAAATCCAATCAAAACTAATTCCATGATCACATAATTTATTTGTGAAATTAAATTCAACAATTTAATTGAGATCATTTCCATCAAATCTAAAATTTAAATTAAACAATTTTAATTGGCCAATTTCTATAAACACACCCAATTCAGTGGAATAGGGGTTTTCCAAATTTATATGCCAAAACCATTTCAAATATCTCGATTCACTGGAATTGAGTTTTTATCAATTTAACTGAAATAAAATTTGAGTAATTGAATTTAAATCAACAATTGGAGTAAATCAAGCAAATACAATGATAATCAAATTGGTATGTCATGATGGAACCACCTACCTCATAGATTTTGACTGAAACCACAACGGTCGAGAACGCTCAAGAAAACCAAGTTGCTTTTTCAAGAACCTGCCTTAGATCTCTTCTCCTAGAAAGATCAAGACCAAAACTCATCATACTTGGTACCCTATACTTAGATCTACCCATAACGGGCATAGATCTAAGAAACCAAGAAAAGTGGAGAATTGAATCTAAGTAGATCTATGAAACTGATCAAGAACGATGAAGAACGATCACGTACCTCAAGAATCCGGCTTCGAATCACCAAGAGGAGACTTTGGATAGCCTCTGGAATGATGGCAGAACCTTCTCTGACCTTAGGAGAAGACAAATCCCAAGTTAGGGCCTCTTAGAAGGAATAATGAGGCACTTAGAGGAAAAACCGAGTGAGATCCACAATTTAAGGATCTCATTTAAGTAGCTGCATGGTTAGTTCGCACAGTTTTGACAAATCATTCTCTAGTTGTGTGTTAGATTTATCCTTGGCCACCCTTCACACATGGTTTGGCAGCACAGTTTGGCTACACGGTTAGAAAGACCGTGCAATGCCCGTACAGAAGCTACTGCCTCCAAGACCAAATGTGCATGGTTTGGCCGCACGGTTTAGACAACCCGTGCGCCGCTCGTGCAACTTCCCCTTTGCCTCAAAACAACAATTAAAGTTCTCCTGACTCTCCCAAGTCACTACTCTAAAACAGAGGTTCTTAGAAACATAAAAAGTACCTGAAAACACAACGTGATGTTACAATTACCTAGAAAATAATTGAGGTTTCTCATTTTCTATTTATTTCCATATCCATCATTAATAAATCCTTGAATGTAAGATACATGTACGTCCCCATTATGGATATAAAATCTCAATTATTCCTATAAAATGAATCATTCTTTTAATTTTCCTTCCCATGGTGGTAGTGTATCAAGCTTTTATACATATTTTTTAGATTCATCCATCTCATTTTCTTCATGTTGATATCTTTTTATATAAATATGTTCTTCAAAACATTAAGAAATTTTATATATTAAATTTTCACTATAGTTTTAGTTTCTATATATCTTCAAGGAAGATATAAAAATTATATATAAACAATAATGAGTTTGATGTTTTTGTTCATAGGTATTCAATTTTCCTAATGTAGAAGAAACAAATTTTTAATTTTTATAAGGAAACACCATGATCCATTCATCAATGCACCACTATATACAAGAGATCCTTTTTTCATATTTGTAAAGTTAATACGAGTGAAATTACCAATATCTTCATCAATTTCTCAAAATGTTCTTCAAAATCTTTAACCATGTGAATTTTACTCTGCTACATGTTAGCTTGGTCAATGGATTGGAAAATCCACCAAAATTTTGAATAGATCACTAATAGTAGCCATCTAAACCAAGTAAAATAATTTTTTTGGATATATTAATTGGTATGGTTCAGTAATTAGATTCTTAAGTCTTTCATGGGATAAAGTATATTTAATTATGGAATAAAATATGGCCATGTTAAAAAAATTAATGTATATAAAATTCATACTTTATGAATTTACCATATAACATATTCTATTTTACAGTTCTAAGAACAATTCAGTAATGATTTTCATTCCTTTTATATATTTTATAGTAAATAAAGATATCATTAATAAATAACACCAAAAAAATTCAACATTATCCATGAAAACTCTATTTAACATATATATTAACATTGAGGTTGTATTAGTTAATCCCTATTTAATTACTTCAAAATCATAATATTCTTACCTTTTTTGGAAATTCCAACGTTAGTATAACATCATTATTTACTCTTAATAAATGAAAACAAAAATGTTTATCAATCATTGATAAGTATTGAGATCATTAAATTTTATCATCAAATCCATCAACTTTTCATGAAGGATACTAATTCTCCATAGTAATTACACTGAATTCTTCATAATCGACTCACAACATCACAAAAACAGCCTTCTTTTTTACAAAAAATATAGGTTTTCACATGGTGAGACACTAGGGTGTAAGAATACCTTCTCACATAAATCAGGTAGATGTTTCTTGAACTACACCAATTCAATAGGGGTTATTTTATAGTGAGGATTACATATTGGTTTTTCATAAAGGACGAGTTTGATGGAAATTTAAACTTCTCATTTTTGTGGATTTATAAGTAATTAATTAGAAAATAATTTTTTTATTCTGGTATAATAGGCACATCATCTATTCTTATGATATCCATCATATCTATAATTTTTTCACTCTTATTCATCTCTATGAATTTGATTAAGATGAGCTACTAGAGTTGGATCTAAATAAGAATATAAAAATTAATTATATACTCTAGAAAAAAAAGATTATATTCATTCATCACAAATTTTAACCTCCTTATCTTAGAAGAAAATTACTTCATTATACATTGAGACACAATCCATTATATGTAATATTTAAAATTCAACCATATGTATGAAAATAAATTTTTTAACTACAATATCTTTATACATATTAATAGAAACTATAAATGATATCCTCATTGTAATGATATTTTTAAAATGTATTTTGATTGAAAAATACTTTATTACTGTCTCATGGGATGATTACTTTTTCTTAGAAAATATGCAATATATAAAATATTACTTATTTCTAGAAAAAAAATTAGTTAAATCTGATTTTATGATCAAACTACCATCTATAAAATACTTTCGGAATTCTACTTATACTATAGTAATTACATATTCCAATCCATTCCCCCTTATAATCATCTAAGTTATATTCCTTGTAATTTGTGGCATTTATTAGAATAATTCCTAATCTCTTTAATGTTTAATTATTTACCATTGGAATCTTTTTTTCCTTTTTATTCATGCTCTTGAATAAATTTATAAAAACACTTGTAGAAAACTGGAATTCCCTTCAATAAATTCATTGGGTATTTCTTTCTACAATTACTATATATTGATAATTTTACACTTCCTTTGTTTGAATTTTTCAAATTTTTCTCTCTATGGAAATATTCATTCTCTAATTCCTTTTGTTTCTGTAAAAATACCATACATTGATATTTTTTCATCTATATTTATAATATATGATAATATATACTCATATGTTGAATTTTTTTGAGATACTAATTCCTTTTGAAGGATATTCTTTAGCATATCAATGAAATTATCAATATTTCTTTTTATATTACATATGTAGTCCTTAACTTGTCTTGTTAACCTTGTAAACTTAGCATCATACTCCACAAAATTTTCCACTTCCATTTCTCTTAAATTAATGAATTTATTTTCCATATCAACATGTTTTCCATGAGGAAAATAATTTTCAAATAATTTCACATCTAAAGACTTTTATTCTATATTATCTATATTCTAATCCTTTTTAGTGTTTTTAATAAATTTAAACTATTGATCAAAATCTCTCCATAGTCAATATACTTACATGATATCCACACCCTTTTACTAATTCCTAGAGTGAGGAATATCTTCTCAGGGGACTCAATCCATTGTTTAGATACAAATTATTGGTTCCACTAAAGTATAGAGGTTGTTTTCATGTGAAGCTATCATGTATTTTACACCATGTTTTAGAGAGATAGGTTGTTCCATAATTGTAATGTTATCGGTCATAATTTAATACAATTATCCTAATAGATTTATAATCTTCTCAACTCAATCACCAACCTCATTGACTTTCTCTAGATAGAAATCTATACATTAATTATAGGTGTTGACACAATTTGTATTCCTTTCCTAAGGTCCCATTTATAAAACATGTCATACATTTAATGAACTCATAAAACTATGAATACTAAATCATGTTATAAATTCTAATTTAGATAAAGTATTCTAGAAAAATTTATTGAATATCCTTGGGGTTTAACATAATGTTTACATTGTCTAATTATGTTCTTATAAATATAGTTTCTAATGTTTATGCTAATCTTTCTATGATTCCAACTGTGACACCCTAACCTCAGTAACTCTACGTAAATGGTTTTTTTCTACATTGGTACATACTACAATATTTAAAATTAAATAGGATCCAAAAGTTTAGTAGTTTCAAGAAACTAGATACATAAATGATCCTTACATTACATTTGAAAACACAAAGTCCATATTAAATATTAAATGGAAACTGTATTATTCCTTTTATCATTTATTTGGATTGTTCTTAGCACTCATCTTAGTTCTAGAGAGTATGGAGAAACAAAATAAAGGGATAAACACATACACTTAGTATGGGGTAGAATGCATCCGATGTTATCAAGGGATAAAAAAGGAATACATAATTTGGTGGGAATAAATAATAATAAAATAGATCAATATAACTAATAATATGTCCATGAAATATATCCATTATGTAACACCTAGGATTTTTATGAGAAATATTTTGTTTTGATGTTATATACATCATCGAAGGAATCTTTCACTACACACAACACTGGCTTGGCTTACTTTACACGCAATCGCGACCTTCCTCGATAGCTTGCGTTGTACGCAATACCGAGTTTCACTAAATAACGATATGCTATTAAATTATTATTAAAACTAGCTATTATTAATAGTAATACCCACTTTTTGAAATTTTATAAATTTTATCTTTCAAAATGGACTTCATTTTTGGATTCGGAATATCGAAATTAGCCTAGGGTGAAGTTTTGGTATTTTTTTGAAAACTTTCAATTTTTAATGAATAGTGAAAACACTAGGTTACTATTTAAAAACAGACTTTTTATTTAAATAATTATTTATTTTATTTAAATTTATTTTGGGTCAAAATTGATACATAATACCTATATAAGTTCAAAGTAATTCATTGGAGTCATTTTATAATAATTTTAGATATATAAAAATTTTATTGAACTTTTCACCGTCTTTTACCCACCTCCTAGGAGAGTTTAAAAATTTCCATAAAAATTAATTTTACCCCTTCTGTGATTGGAATTTCGAAAATCTGAGAGACACGGTTATCATCAAGGAGTAAAATTTGGTTCAATAAGATAAAAATAATTTTTGGTGAATAGTAACTTTTTACTTTTATTTACCACGGTTAAAAGTAAATAGGGTAATTAAGGGTAAAATGGTATTATTATTACCCTAAAACATGTCCTAATTCTATTGGATAAGTTTAATTCAACAAAAAACAACCTTAGGAATAAAATAAGACCATTTAGGTCCACTTGGATTGGATTAGGCCATTTATTATTATTTTATTTAATGAATAGTTAACATAGACAAAATCAATGTTTAATAACTAAAACATTTTTAATATAGGGTTATAAATAAAATAAATTAGACTATAAATATAAATTAGAAAGATAAAAATAGTTCCTAAATAATTATATTTTATTTATAATTTTCAGACTTTAAATAATATAATTTATGTACGATACAATGATGATGCAATAATTACCTTATTTAGGAAATATTAACCTAATTGATATTATAAATACCCAAATTAATGTAATTTCAGACTTTTTATGAATTAAACTAATTTTATATGTTAATATGACATATTAGTATTGATTTAATTAACTTTTTTCGAACTAATCATGCTTTTATGATTTTCACAAAAATCAATTACCAAATAGTGTCAAAATTGACAAAAAATTGTTTTTAAAACAAATATTATATTATTAATTGTTATTTTATTCCTAAAAATCTATTATTCGGCCAAATGACTAAGATAAGGTTATATATATTAATAATTAACAACTTGGGGTTCGTTTTTCTTGTTATAGTATGTTTATTAACCATATAATGTAAGAAAACAAGAAGACGCCGTATAAGTTAAATTATTTAACTTAGTGTTAAATATAAATGATAAGGTTAACATAGTAACCTAAACTTGTATAAGATCTATTGGTTAAGAGTATTTAGACCCATCCCCACCTTATCTTTGAAATAGATCCATTTTGAGCTATTAAAAACTGAATATGACTTTATAATAAAATAATATTTTACGTTTTTTCTAAGGTGCCCCTCTCCTCCCTTATAAAAGGGCACCTCATCCCTCTCCTCATCACAACACTTTGAGCATTCAATCTCGGACAAACCTTGCCAATTTCTCTTCTACACTTCCCTAAAAACATCCTAGAGGTACTGGTCTTCTTCAAAGACCATCTTTAGTGCCCTAATAGGAGGTTAAGAAGAGGCACTTCAGATAAGAGGTAATATCTGTTACTGATTATTTGAACTTTATTTCTTCTTCTACTTTCTCTTCTTTAGTTGTTTCATTATAAAGTAATAACATCAGTATCACTCATATACTTATATGTTATTATAAATATTAAACATCCCTATTTCACCTTCTATCCATCCTATGGAAAATGAAATCACCGCACGTGCGTACGTACGGAATACCATCTCCACGCTGTGGTGTAATTTGTTTTCCACCACCACCTTACTTGGATGGGTATAATGGTGTAAATAATAACTATATATGATTATTGTAATGTGATATTGATTCTGAAAAAGTATACATACACTTCAATACAATTCCACGATCATGGGAACGATATCATCCCTCGTGCATACGTAAGGCCTACCGTATCCACGATGTGATGTGACTCATTCTAAATGATCTTCAATGCGTAATGATTATATAAATTAATTTAATGAATAAATATGATATATATTACACTAATACCATTCTGTAAATGAGGTATCTAAAACATAAAAATAATAATAAGAATTTATTTGACAAAACACGCATAAGAACAAAAAGCAGTAAACACCCGAACAACAAGTAGCAATGAAATATTCCTAATACGAAGATCAGAATATGACCATATATGATATCATAACATTGAGTATGATTATAAAATAATTCAATAACAATATTTAAATCATTATACAGAAGGTTCGTACACATACGAAGCAAATCAGACCTAAGGTAAGGGAAAATCTCGCAATCTCATTTTTATCCGAGACTGTTTATACTTCAGAATTTGCTGGGGAATATATATCATCCACATCCATGTTTACTCAATATGTAATATTATTTCTATCCTCTTACAATGTTTTAAAGTCAATATTACCCTTTGATGAGTTTTTAGTAAAAGATATGAAAGGAATCTTTTGTCGTTTTTAGTACGAGGTACTTTTTGACTTTTCCGGCCAAAGTATGAGAAGAATGTTTTTTTAACCTATACAACATGAATGGTTTTTAATGATTTCATAGAACATTATTTCCATGAATCTTCCTTTACAAGTTTTCAATTTTATTTTTAATCAACTACTTTTATTTTAAAATTTTTTGACATGTTAAGAAAGGATAAATGTGTTTTAAGTAGAAAGGATATTATCTTCAAGAATGGAGTTCAAGTGTTTTATCAAAATTATTTTTCATATAAGATAATATAGGGTTCTGTTTCTATCCCTGTTTTTAGATTTATTTGATTATTTTATGATGGAATTATTTTTATGAAGTCATTTATTCTTATATGATTTATATTATGATGGCATGATGTTTAAGAATCCCATTTTTATTACATGGGTTATGCTATGATGTATGATTTATAATCTTGTGGAACACATAAAAATGGTGTAATTATGAGAGGGGTGGGACCTATATCACCCCCCAATTCCTTGGGTAATGATTTATATCTCATGAGATAGACATGGATGGAATGGACAGTTACTCTGGTTCAGTGATAGCGGACTGAAACAAATAGTGAACTCGGTTCAGAAATGGACTTTGTCCACTAAGATAGTCTTGGTAATGACTCTTGACTACTAAGAAATGATTCTCTATGATTATGTTTGTATGCCACAAAGTTTCATGTTTTATGTTATGATTATTGAGATTACATTTCACTACTATGATCTATCCCATGTTATGAAATTATGATCTCTTTTATAAGTTAATATTTCCAAAATGTTATGTTCTTATGGATATGATGTGATTGATATTTCTTTTTTTACCCTTATTGAGCATTTGAGCTCACCCTTTTGTATGTTTTTTCCCAGTTTAGGAAGAAGGGTATTAACTAGGATATGACAAAAGGGGATTTTAGATATGATGAAATAAATGGGAGACAATGTAGATTCTTTATGAACCAGTTTTTTATGTTTCCCAGTTTCTAAAGACACTACACCTATATGGTTCTACCATGGTTTTGTTATATGTTGTAATAATTGTGCTTCAATTTTGAAGTAATAACAATGTATATAATGTATGGGTCGTTATAGTTGGTCTCATAGGAAAGGTATAATCAACCTTTGGAAACTAGGATGTGAAAGCCTTAGTAAGAACTATAAGGATAAGTCTAAGTAGAGAACAAAATCTTAGTGTTGTAGAAATTGCCATGAACAACCTATGATAAGACCTTAAGTGTGAAATTTTATTCTTGATTATGTGGTGTTCCTATTATAATTAGTGTTTCTCACACTATTATTCGTGGTTTTAGTCATTGACTGGAACCCGAAGGAACCGTGTTAATGCGGAATGCGATGGGAAATGCGACGATTCTCCCCCTGAGCAACCAAACGTTATGGGAGATGGAATGAAAAATCTTGTAGCCATGATCACACAACTTTCCCAAGCTATGAATCATGCAGGACTTCCAAACGAGAAAAGGAAAGAGCAATATTCTGTTGAATCCTTCATGAGGCAGCGTCCACCTTCATTCAGTTGGTCTACTGATCCATTAGTGGCTAAACAATGGATCAGTACCACTGAAAAGATATTTTCAGTTCTTCAATATTCTGAACATGATAAACTCATCTTAGCAGTATATCGTTTGGAAGGTGAAGCTGATCAATGCTGGAATCTTATCAAGAATACGAGTCCAAGAGATGAAATTGAGTCCATGGAATGGGACGAGTTCAGGAACTTATTTTTCAATAAGTACTTCCCTCGTATTCTTTGAAAAAATATGGAGAAGGAGTTTCTTGAACGAAAGAAAAAGGATGATGAATCTATTGGTACCTACGAAGAAAATATTACAAGACTTGAAAGGTATGCATTTTGAATTATTAGCTAACCCGAGAGTAAGATCGATCGATTATTTAGTGGCTTAAAACCAAGTCTTCGAAGGGCGTTAGCCATAAGGGACTTCAATAACTATGAGGAAATCGTTTTATGTGCTCTCAAGGTTGAGATAATGATTGGAGTAACCCATCAGTCATATTTGTTTGATAAGAAGAGGAAAATGGAATTCAAAGGGAAATCTAAAAAGCACACTAAAAATAAGATTAGTTTTCCCTTATGCTCAATGTGTGGAAAGAAACATGGAGAGAGTTGTCTTAAAGGGACAAGTAAATGTTTCAAATGTGGAAAGGATGGTCATCAGGAATTTGAATTCCAGAATGATTGGAAGAAGATGTCTACTGATGCGAACAAAGAAAATGCTACATAGAGTGAACCTCCTACACTTTAATGATACAAGTGCAAGGAAATGGGTCATTATGCCAATAAATGCCCTAATCCAAGGGTTATTGATGATGATCGATGTCCCAAAACTCTTAAGGCTAAAGACAATGGAAAGTCACATGCAATTTCTATTAGCGATGTGGAGTATGATAACGATGTGGTGAAAGGTAAACTTACCATCCACTCTAAAGTAGAAAATGTTTTATTTGATTATATATCCACCCACTATTTTATTTCTGAAGAATTTTCTTAGGGTATCGCCATATTACCTCAACAATTAGATGTTGAGTTAGCTGTGACAACCCATAATGGCACAACAGTCGCATCAAAAGTTTTTAATTCTTCTTCTATTGATGTTTGTGGGAAAGTGCTTCCTGCAAATATTTTGATCCTTCTTATTGTGGAATTTGATGTGATTCATGTCATGGATTGGATTTCTTTATATGGATCTCATATCAATTGCCAAATAAGGAATGTCACCTTTCATATTCCAGATCAATCTACGATCGTCTATCGATGCAAGGTAGAACATAACCTTCCAGTGGAAATTTCATCCATCCTATGGGTCTTGATTCCACTAAATGAAGGTTATTTATCTCAAGTGGTTGGAGATAAACTCATGATTAAAAATATTCCCATTTTACAGAAATTTGATGATGTATTTCCAGAGGAATTTCCTGGTCTTCCACCAAATCGTGAAGTTGAGTTTTCAATAGAACTCTAACCGGGTGCTTTACCTATTTCAAAGAAACCTTATAGAATGGCCCCAATTGAGTTGTTGGAATTGAAGAAGCAACTCCAAGATTCTCTTGGTAAAGGATTCATATGCCCTAGTGCGTCACCTTAGGGAGCACTTATTCTGTTTGTTAAGAAGAAATATGGATCAATGAGACTCTGTGTTGATTATCGAGAACATAACAAGATCACTTCCAAGAACAAATATCTTATCCCACGCATTGATGACTTATTTGACCAACTACGCGGAGCTCAATACTTTTCCAAGATTGATCTTCGTTCAGGGTATTATCAATTAAGGTTCAAAAAGGAGGATATACCAAAGAAGACTTCCCGTACAAGGTATGAACACTATGAATTTATAGTGATTCCATTTGGTCTTACTAATTCCCCTGCTATCTTCATGGATCTAATGAATAGAGTCTTTAGAGACTATCTTGATCAGTTTTTGGCAGTCTGTATAGATTATATTCTTGTCTATTCAAATAGCAAGGAAGAACATGAAGATCACTTGTGAATTGTATTGAAGACCTTGAGAAAGGATAAGATTTATGCCAAATTTAACAAGTGTCAATTATGGCTTCAAAAAGTTGCATTTTTGGGTCACATAATCTCAAAAGAGAGGATGTCTGTGGATCCAGCAAAAACAGAGGTTATTGAAAGATGGTCGAGACCAACAACAGTAACTGAGATCCAATGTTTTATTGGTTTGGCTGGATATTATCAACGTTTTGTGAAATATTTTTCATGATTATCTAATCCACTCACCATGTTGAATTGAAAAGGATTTAGGTTCATTTGGATGGAGGAGTGTGAAGAGAATTTCAAGGAGTTAAACAGAAGGTTATCCAGTGCACCTGTGCTCACACTTCCTTGTAGTGGAGAAATATTTTTGATCTATAGTGATGCATCCACGAATGGATTGGGGTGTGTTCTCATTCAAAATGATATGGTGATAGCTTATGCCTCATGACAGTTGAAACTCCATGAGAAAAATTACCCAACTCATGATTTGGAGTTAGCCGCGGTAATCTTTGCATTAAAAATATGGAGGAATTATCTTTATGGTGAAAGGTGTGCTATTTATACTGATCATAAAATTTCAAAGTATATTTTCACACAAAAGGAGATGAGTATTCACCAAAGAAGATGGTTGGAGCTGATTAAGGACTACGACTACTCAATTCATTACCCCCCTGATAAAGCAAACAAGGTGGCAGATGCATTAAGTCGACAAGACCATGCTAGCTTATCCATGATGAGGATCAAAAAAGATTCAATATTTATGGATTTATGAACGATGAATCTTGGAATTATAATGGAAGGCGAAAAATCGTATCTTTCTCAAATGAATGTTCAACCTTCTATACATGTGAAGATTAAAGAGGCACAAAAAAAGTTGTAGAGTTACGGAAGAAGGTGAGAAATGTTCCTGAATTCCACATTTTTTGTGATGAAATAATAAGGTTCAGGATTCGGGTTTGTGTTCCTCCCATCCAAGAATTAAAGAAGGTGCTCCTAGATGAGGATCATAGTTCTTCATTCCCTATTCATCCTTGAAACACGAAGATGTATCAGGACTTGAAAGAGTACTTCTGGTGGGATGACATGAAAAGAGATGTTGCTGAATATGTCTCTCGATGCTTGGTTTGTCAGCAAGTTAGAGCTGAGAGACAGAAGTCTAATGGGATGTTACAATCATTACCCATACTCGAATGGAAATAGTAAAAATTCACTATGGACTTTGTCACCGGACTTCCTAAAACATCCAAAGGCAATAATTATATTTGGGTCATAGTTGATCGTCTTACAAAGTCTCCACACTTCATTTCTATTAGAGAGGATTTCTCTCTTGATCAGCGTTCCCGGATATATGTAAAGGAAGTGGTAAGATTGCATGGAGTACCACTTTCTATTATATCTGATCGGGATCCAAATTTTACCTCAACGTTTTGGCGAAGTCTTTAGCATACTCTGGATACAGAGTTGAGTTTCATCACTACTTATCATCCTCAGACAGATGGTCAATCCAAGAGAACAATTCAAACTCTAGAAGATATGTTAAGAGCTTGCTCTATGGATTTCAAAGGTGGTTGGGATCAACACCTACCTTTGGTGGAATTTTCTTATAATAATAGCTTTCACTCTTGTATACAGATGGCACCTTATGAAGCTCTCTATGGAATGAAATGCCGAACTCCAACTTGCTGGGATGAGGTTGGGGAAAGAAAGCTATTATGAACTGATCCTGTTGATGAGATGGCAGAAAACGTCCGATCTATTCAAAAACACATAAAAGCAGCTCAGAGTCGACAAACAAGTTATGCTAGCAATCGAAGAAAGTCCTAGAGTTTAAAGTGGGTGATAAAGTGTTCTTACAAATATCTCCTTGGAAGAATGTAATGAGATTTGGAAAGAAGGGAAAGTTGAGCCCCATGTATATTGGTCCTTTTGAAATACTGGATCATGTTGGGAAGGTAACTTACTGATTGGCGCTTCCACCGAATCTCTCTCAAGTTCACGATGTATTCCATGTATCTCTCATGAGAAAGTACATACCCTATCATTCACATGTACTCAACTCAGAAGTTGTATCGCTGGAGCAAGACCTTTCTTATAAAGAACAACCAATAGAGATTTTGGATCGTAGAGAAAAAGTTATACAGAACAAGACCACTTGCTTGGTGAAATTTTTATGGAGGAACCACCAATTAGAAGAAGTTACATGGGAGCTTGGGGATATGATGAGGGAGAGGTATCCTCATCTGTTTGTTAAAAAGTGAAGAATTTCGAGGGCGAAATTCATTTTAAGGGGGGTAGAATGTAACACCCGAGATTTTTATGAGAAATATTTTGTTTTTATGTTATATACATCATCAAAAGAATCTTTCACTACACACAACACTAGCTTGGCTTATTTTACATGCAATCACGACCTTCCTTGATAGCTTGCATTGTAAGCAATACCGAGTTTCACTAAACAACGATATGCTATTAAAATATTATTAAAACTAGCCGTTATGAATAGTAATACCCATTTTTTGAAATTTTATAAATTTTATCATCCAAAATGGACTTCATTTTTGGATTCGGAATATCGAGATTAGCCTAGGGTGAATTTTTGGTATTTTTCTAAAAACTTTCAATTTTTGATGAATAGTGAAAACACTGGGTTACTATTTAAAAATCGAATTTTTATTTAAATAATTATTTATTTTATTTAAATTTATTTATGTCAAAATTTATACACAATACCTATATAAGTTCAAAGTAATTCATTGGAGTCATTTTATAATAATTTTAGATATATAAAAATTTTATTGAACTTTTCACCGTCTTTTACCCACCTTCTAGGAGAGTTTAAAAATTTCCATAAAACATAATTTTACCGCTTCTGTGAGTGGAATTTTGAAAATCCGAGAGACATGGTTAACATCAGGGAGTAAAATGTGGTTCAATAAGATAAAAATAATTTTTCCTGAATAGTAACTTTTTTACTTTTATTAACCACGGTTAAAAGTTAATTGGGTAATTAAGGGTAAAAATGGTATTATTGTTACCCTAACACATGTCATAATTCTATTGGATAAGTTTAATTCGACCAAAAACAACATTAGGAATAACATATGACCATTTAGTTATACTTGGATTAGATTAAGACATTTTTTATTATTTTATTTAAAGAATAGTTAAAATATATAAAATCAATGTTTAATAACTAAAACATTTTTAATACAGGGTTATAAATAAGATAAATTCAACTATAAATATTCTTTATAAATCTAAAAATATTTCTTACATAATAATATTTTATTTATAATTTTTATACTTTAAATAATTTATTTTATTAATGACACAATAATGATGTAGTAATTACCTTATTTGGAAAATATTAACATAATTGATATTAAAAATACCCAAATAAATGTAATTTGAGACTTTTTATGTATTAAACTAATTGTATAGTTTAATATGACATATTATTATTGATTAAATTAACTTTTTTAGAACTAATAATCCTGTTAATATTTTCACAAAAATCAATTACCAAATTGTGTCAAAATTGACATAAAATAGTTTTTAAAACAAAAATTATATTATTAATTGTTATTTTATTCCTAAAAATATAATATTTGGTCCAACGACTTATATAAGGTTATATATATTAATAATTAACAACTTGGGGTTCTTTTTTCTTGTTATAGTATGTTTATTAACCATATAATGTAAGAAAACAAGAAGTCATGGTAAAAGTTACATTATTTAACTTAGAGTTAAATCTAAATGATAAAGTTACAATAGTAACCTAAACTTGTCTAAAATATATTGGTTGAGCGTATTTTGACCCATCCCAACCTTATCTTCAAAATAAATCCATTTTGAGCTATTTAAAACCGAATATGACTTTATAATAAAATAATATTTTATGTTTTTTCTAAGGTGCCCCTCTCCTCCCTTATAAAAGGGCACCTCCTCCCTCTCCTCCTCACACCACTTTGAGCCTTCAAGCTCGGCAAACCCCTGCCAATTTCCCTTCTCCACTTCCTTAGAAACATCTTATAGGTTTTGTTCTTCTTCAAATACCATCTTTAGTGCCCTAAGAGGAGGTTAAGAAGAGGCACTTCAAAGAAGAGGTAATATCTGTTACAGATTCTTTCAACTTTATTTATTCTTCTACTTCCTATCATTTAGATGTTTCACTATAAAGTAATAACATTAATATCACTCATATACTTTTATGTTTTTATAAATATGAATCAATCCTATTTCACCTTCTATCCGTCCAACGGAAAATGAAATCACCGCGCGTGCATACGTACGGAATACCGTCTCCACGCAGTGGTGTAATCTGTTTTCCACCACCACCTTACTTGGATGGGTATAATGGTGTAAAGAATAACTATATATGATTATTTTAAAGTGATATTGATTATGAAATAGTATACATACACTTCAATACAATTCAACAATCATGGGAACAATATCATCGCTCGTGCGTACGTACAGCCTACCATATCCACGATGTGATGCGACTCGTTCTACATGATCTTCAATGCATAATGATTATATAAATGAATTGGATGAATAAATATGATATATATAACACTAATACCATTTTGGAAATGAGGTATCTATAACCTAGAAATAAAAATAAGAATTTATTTGACAAAACACGATTAAGAACGAAAAGCAATAAACACCTGAATAACAAGTAGCAATGAAATATTACTAATATGAAGCTAAGAATATAACCATATATGATATCATAACAATGAGTACAATTCTGGAATAAGTAAATAACATTATTTAAATCATTATACAGGAGGTTTGGACATGTATGAAGCAAACCAGACATAAGGTAAGGGAAACTCTCGCAATATCATTTTTATCCGAGATTGTTTATACTTCAGAATTTATTGGGGAATATTTGTCATCCAAATCCATGTTTCATCAATATATAATATTATTTCTATCCTCATACAATTTTTTAAATCCAATTTTACCCTTTGTTGAGTTTTTAGTAAAATATATGAAAAGAATTTTTTTTCATTTTTAGTACGAGGTACATTTTGACTTTTCTAGCAAAAGTACGAGAAGAATGTTTTTTTTGACCTATACGGCATGAATTGATTTTTATGATTTCATAGAACATTATATTCATGATGATTCCATTACAAGTTTTCAATTTTATTGTTAATCAACTTCTATTAGTTTAAAATTTTATGACATGTTAAGAAAGGAAAAATATTTTTGAAGTAGAAAGGAAATTTTCCTCAAGAATGGAGTTCAAGTGTTTTATCAAAATTATTTTCCATCTAAGATAATATAGGGTTCTGTTTCTATCCCCATTTTCAGATTTACTTGATTATGTTATGATGAAATTATTTTTATGAAGTCCTTTATTCTTATATGATTTATGTTATTATGGCATGATGTTTAAGAATCCCATTTTTATTACATGGGTTATGCCATGATGTATGATTTATGATCTTGTGGCACACATAAGAATGGTATAATTATGAGATGGGTGGGACCTATATCTCCCTCAAATTAATTGGGTAAAGATTTATATCTCATGAGATAAACATGGCTGGAACGACATGTTAATCCAGTTCAGGGATACAGGACTGAAATGAGGACTGAACTCGGTTGAGAAATGGACTTTGTCTACTAAGAAGTCTTGAAAATGAGTCTTGAATACTATAAAATGATTCTCTATGATTATGTTTATATGTCAAAAAAGTTTCATGTTTTATGTTATTATTATTGGGATTACATTTCACTACTATGATCTATCCCACGTTATGAAATTATGATCACTTTTTCAGGTTAAGATTTCTAAAATGTTATGTTCTTATAAATATGATGTGATTGATATTTTTTTGTTTACCCTTACTGAGTATTTGAGCTCACCATTTTGTATGTTTTTTCCCAGGTTTTTAATAAGTGTAATAAGTAAGATATGCCAAAAATGGATTCTAGATATGATGAAATAAATGGGAGACAATGTAGATTCTTTATGAACTAATAGTTTATGTATCCCAGTTTCTAAAGACACTATACCTATACGGTCCTACCATGGTTTTGTTATATGTTGTAATAAGTGTGCTTAAATTTTGAAGTAATAAAAATGTATGTAAAGTGTGGGTCGTTATATATTAGTAACAAGAAAATGAAAATAATTAGTTTCATTGACAGTAATATATGATTTCATAGTGATAGAATTCATAATTTTGAACATTATAAACATATAATAAAAGATTTATTCCAATACATTGTACATAAATGGGCAATACATACACCAAATAACCAAACTAGTTAGGCTTATGACATCCATAATATGAAATAGTTTGTATTACAATAGATATATTATAATGTCCCAAAAGGATAACTTATATGAACAATTTTTAGTAATATATACTTGTCTATATCTATGTAAGGAGTATATGGATTTTCAATGTTTCCCTAGTCAGTTGAATTAAAAATATTATTGTAAAATATCCATCAATTTAGTTGGAGATATAATATATTCACATTGAAAAGGAAAGTATCCATGAACATAGTGTAAGAGAGAGGTATAATTTCACCATATATGAATATTATTCAGAATTAGTGAATAAATGCATTGGTAGGAGACTAGTGAAATGATAGAAAAACACCCTCTTGAATAAAGTTTATATAAATATAATGGATTGTGTGGGTGGTATAATAATTATTAATGTAAATATATTATTTATAATACAATTCTGGATTTGGAATAATGAAACATAAAATGACTACACATGGAAATGAAAAGGAATTAAAATGTAATTTAAATGATAAGTGAAGATAAATTTATAGTATACCAAACCTTTTTATATCCCTTAAAAATATTGAAAATGAAATCCTTTTATCCTTTGAGTTTGTGATCTCAAAAGATAAATGATTATAAGGGTTTTGGGAATCCTTAAGATATTATGTCTCTTGAGAAAAAACACTTAAGGCTAGAATCGCGAGAGAAATGAAGATAGAGTTTAGAACACTTAACAAATTTTTAATATTTACAAATATTATTGAGAGGGAAAATGATAGAAAATCCATAATCAATGGTTTCTGATTGTAGAGAAATAAGAAGATGGGTGGTTATTTATAAAATATGAGTGGGAATTTGTTATTAATTTCTAAACATTGTCATCAGATTTTAGTTGGTAGAGAAATAAAAAATCATTGTCCTTTGAATTGTTTTAAACCTTGGTAGTTTAAATTTAGGGATTTTTTTAGAATTTTATAAGCTTAAGAACTTAAATAACATAAATTATTTTTCATCGGATATAGAAAAGATATTTATTCATAATTAATTTCTTTAGGATAATAAAATACACATTAGTATTTTGAAACTTCATTATAGTTTTTTAGAATTAATATAATTATTTTAAAATACATTTTTTAATGCATAAACATATTTTTATTTGATAAATAATTTATATTTTTTGAAAAACTTTTATATTAATTATGAATTCATAATAGTTATCGTATATTTAAATCTGACTGAAAACTAATTTTTTTTTCTAAATGTTTTTTAAGGGAAAAGTGGGAAACCAAACAAGTAAAAATATTCAAGCATTATACATAGAATGTACTCACAAATTAATTATAATATAAACTAATTTTATTGAAATGACTCACCATGTATAACCCCTAATGACGTTTTGATACTTGCGTATCCATATCTTCCTTGATATGATTTTCAAAATTATTATCCATATTGTCCCATGTTTGGATATATTTCTCTAAATTGATCTTACTCTCATTGAAGCCTCACACAAAAATATGATCATGTTTTTTGGTGCACACCCTTTAAACCTCATTAATATTCACTAAAATAATTCTCTATCTATATATATTTTTAACGACCCCCTTTAGATCACTAATATGAAAGATTCATTCTATCATTTCAACCATAGAGTGGAGAATGTGCTCCATAATTTTCTATTTTTACACTTAAACATTCCCTAAAAACCTATTCAAGCTTTTAGCAGGACCCAATTCTTGGTATTTCATGATGTATTTATGTGACTCACTAGGGTGTAGCTCACCCGAATTACCAAACTCTAGATTTACACTTTCAACGATTATTGACTGATCCAACCTTTGGTCGAACACCTTTTTCATTGACTTACTAGAGGATCTGTTAGCAATGGATTTTGGTTAATTCTATTAATATTTGTTTGGCCTTACTACCCCTTGTAATATAAAAGATTACTAGAAATAAGAGTATCTTTATTTCCCTTTATCATGATAGAACCAACAATTATGGCCTTTTTGTGGTCCATCACATAATCTATCATATTTTATTAGGGTCATGTTCATAGTCTGTCATTGGTTGTGAATCTGTTTCATTTTCACATAGCTCAGTATCCCTAAAATAAAATGATCCAACCTTATTTCATTTCCATTTTGGAATGTATTTTCTCCATCCTTTAGGGTCAAAATTCTAATTTTTATTTCAATTCGTGGATGATAAATGTTTTTGAATCTAAATTGGATAAGAAGAGTCTTGTTGACCATGAGACCCAGGTCTCAGATTCAATGCCTCATTAATACAATGAAAATCATTTTCAATTTCCTTACCTTTAACCTATAACCCCTATTTATGGTTTTCTCCATTATCAGTTCTCACTGCCTCTAGGTGTGATGAGGAATTGGATGCATTGGTTGGATCCAACTACTCAGTTATACACACAACTTCATTCCCCTCTTACCTAGATATGGCATGCACTGTTGAATTATGACCATCCAAATCACATCTCATTATAACGTAGATATAAACTACCTTTTGAACAATATTCAAAGAGAAATAATTTTTCCGGATGGGATGATATTTGTTTTACTTAAATCCAACAAGTCATCTACCTGTAATGATCTTCCATAAAATATATAGATAGAAAGACCCTCCTCCATTTTATCCTTTAAAATAAAATTCTATGTAGGATTTTATATAATTCACACTACCATTGAATAAAAATAATACTAAATTTTGACAATAATTCATTCTATAGCACCACTAATAAAAACCTATTCCTTTAAACCTGCTTCAAACACAAACCAAAAACCCTTACCACCAAGGCCTGACCTAGAACCGGCATCTTTATTCTAGTGGTGGAACATGATTCTATGCCTATAAACTACCATCAGATGACCTAGTATATTAACCAATGAATATAAATAAATCAACATCTCAAAGGAAACTGTTTTCTTATATCAGAACACTTCCTCAGCAGCAATATAAACAAACTTTGTTGGCATTCTTGAACCATCAACGTCAACGCAAACCCACTGGGAAACAAGGTGAAGAAAACACGAGTTATTCAATTTGAACATATATAATGATTAACTAAATTTTTTAATATTATAATAATCAAAGGATTATAAAAGTTAAGATGGAGTTCCTGAAAAATAACATAGATCACCGTATTCGGGGTATCTTATTTCATTTGGAAATCATAAGACAACCTAAATAAGTTAAAATGAGATCCATTGTGAATACGAGAAACTATGGACAATGCATGGATCAAATCATTATTTGATGAAAGGAGAATCATTATGTTCCTATTTTTATGAAGTCCATATGTTTAACATTCCTATAAGTCTACATATTTAAAAACCCCTATAAAATGAGTCCACCAATGCACAAATATGTTAGGTGTGTGTAACTAGGGTAAGATCCATATGGGACGAGGCATCATATAACTTGGAATCTGAGAGTGAGAGTTACAGGAAGCCATTGAATTGGTCTGAAACATTAGGGATAAGTGAAATATGTGGGAAAGGGGAATGCATATTGTTGTTAGATGAGGGGGAAAAATAATGAGGGCATTCCCCCTTATTAGTAAAAAGAGGACTATCCCCCTCCAGTGGTTGAGAGGCTAGAACTATGACTATCACTATTTAGGTCAGGAAGGATTCAACTTCCATAACCACCCAAAGAATATATATTTATATCAAATTTTACTTCTTACCAAAAAAATATAATGTTTTATAAAATTATGAAAAATTCACCAATGGATAATTTTGAAATGTTGATTCCAAATTTAAATAATATTTTTCTAAAATAATTTTTCATTTATGAGAAATTTAAATATTAAATTAAAATACTTGTGTATTTCAAAATAAAACATTTTGAACAAAAATTTTAAAAAGTATTTTCTAAGGCGTATGTAAATAGTTACATTTTCATTTATTAATAAATACACATTATTATAAATTAATAATCATGTTATTACTAAATTATTTTATGTATTTTACTAAATATAATTATATATAAAAGTTATATTAGTATTACAATGACCATAGATACTACTATAATGGTCAGATTCCAAATGCTTACATTCCAATAGCTATATTTCTATTCCTATAAATTCACCTCATTCATACCCTTAATATTATTCACTTCATTCTCTATGTTTCTACAATGTTTATTCCTCTTCATATTTTTTCTTCAAAATAGCAATGTACATACTATACTTGTCATTATTTTTAAAATATAATCATATAGAGTTCAAGACTGTAGTGTTTCCCTATATTGTTACATTATCGACGGTAATAGTCATAACTGTTTTAATTAATGAATTCTTATATTTTTGTGTTTTATTATTATGATAAAATAATAGAATCTTCATTTTGAAATGGTTTTTATAATGAAGTGTTTATTTATTATTGTTGAATATTTGGTCTTATAGATATAGTGTAGAAAATAAAGATCAACCCTTACCCCACACTTATTTTCAAAATTATCCATAATGTTAAGTCATAAGGTGGGTAAGAAATTTTAAAATGTATTTCATAAAAAAATCATTTAAACACAACAATTATCACACCCAAGGGATGTCACAAATAAATCCATCATTAAATATTTGTGAAATTCAGACTAATTCTAGCATGATTTGAAGAAAATGGGTAAACTGATTAAATGGAAGGAAGTAATCTCATGTGTTTATATCTAACTATCTTAAATACATACTAAAAAATAACTCCCTTTTCTATAATGGTTGACCTGATTTTTCCAAATTAAATTCCATAAAGGAGGAAAAATAAATATTTTAGTGTAGTTAAAATGTTCAAGAAGTATACAACCATATTAAAGTAAAGAAGAATTTATTAAACCTTGAAAATATCAAAAATACCGATTTAAAAAAAATAATTTTTTTTCTTTCTTATTTTAAGATTAATAATATTGAATAGATATAAAAATTAAGCAAATGATGAAAAAATTGAAACTAAATCACTAACATTGAAAAGGCTAACTAAAAGTAAAGTTGACCCATTCCCGCAAACACGAGTTCTGTACTTCCATAAATATATTCCAATAGAGCATCTCAAACCCAATTTAAAACAGTGGAAGACACATCAAAAATTACTAAGAGGGAAGGAAACAACCTGATTACTCAAAGGTAAATAATATACAATAGCAGGGTCTCCTCTTCCTAAATCTATTGTACATTTTCCCTGATTATTTTCAGTTGATTCCCATCATCAGTGAATGATGTGTCATTGGTTTCTTTTATAATATGCACAACACCAATAGAATACACATTAGTGACTGTAAAAGTTGTAAACCCCTTGGGTTGAAAATTACCCAGATGGATTATTAATTGGGATTTATAAAGCATCACTTTTTTTCCATTTAAAACTCCTTATTCAAGGTCATTTCATAATGGAAAGCCTTAAATTTTCCTTGAAAATCCTGAATTTATATAAACACTCCTCCAAGTTTCATCTATCTCTTGATGTAAATGTAATATTTATTTTACTTCGAGGGACTAGTTTATATAAAAAATCATTACAGTCAAATATAACCTATATTCCACCTCAATAGGGAGATGACATGATCTTCTATAACCAATCTAAATAGATACATTATTATGAGTGTTTTAATGGTTTTTAGTAATCCCAAAGAAAATTGTAAGGTCTAGGGCTCCACACAATCCTATTTGGGTCAATTTTCCTATCCATGATTTCCTTATAATTGTCTTATGGGATCTTTCTTCACAATTATATAATGATTTATCTCTATAAATGATATTTAATATAATGTTTATGGGATCATAATCATCTCAATTGCCCATATAAAATGGGGAGTTAATTTGGGGCTTAAGATTGTGATGCATATCCACCCAAAATCGGATGGTTTATCATTTATGAAGCCTCCCCAAAACACCCTAATTCCTAGAAGTGCCCCGTATTCATCCCTAAAAACCCCAATTCATTTTCACTCTCACACATTAATTTTTAAAATAGAAATATTTGATCTAATATATTCTTTTCAAATGATATCAAAATTTCAATCTATTAGCTCCAATTTGATCATTACATATATATGAATAATTCTATACCCATATGAGATATTTTATTTATTTTTAAAATTTTCTTTTGCAGGTGCTATTTGGCACTGTAAATTTTCAATATTTTGTTTAAATTATTTACTGTTATTCATTTAAAAAAATTACATTATGAAAATTACCAATAGATATATTTTTTAAAATATTTTTAAATATATGTATATATATAATTATTAAAATATAGAAATACATATATATATATATATATAATTTTATTCATACATATATTACTATAATTTTTTAAAAATATATATATCTATAAGTACATGGAATTATATGTATGTACATACAAACACCCATGAAAATATAAAATTATTTAAAAATACAATTATTTAGATGTATACATTAATATAAATACATACTTACACACATATATCACATTTAGACACATACATAACATTAACATATGTATATATAATAATAAATATAGACATACTTACATGTATATGTAACATTCACATATGTATATATACATTAATATATATATTATTATACATACAGCACATTTTTTTCATAAAATTTAGAAGGTATTTTTTTATACACTTCAAGTAGTAATTATAATTTTTATACCAACCTATCAATAAATATATATAAAAATACTAATCACATACACACACAAACACATATATTTATATATCAGTGAATATGTATATACATAATGTATTCTTACATAATTGCATTCACACATATAAAAATTATTGAACACAAACCCATACACACACTGATATGTATATATATATAATAAAAATTAGTGTATATTTACATACATACATATATGTATATTTAAAATATATTCCTACATATATAAATGAATATATATATATATATATATAACACATAGGTACATTTATGCATGCAAATTAATATAGTCATATACATGAATATATACATAAACACGTATAATGAAAAATGATGTCATACACATTGATACAATCACTCGTAAATTTAAATATCAGTGTCTACATATATGCATGAATATGTATATATTAATGAAATTATTTATAAAATTATATAACAACATTCATAATCATATATACATGCATAAAAACACACATATATATATTTAAGTGTATTCAAGAACATATATAATAACATACATATATGAATGCATGAATTTGGTTTTTATATGTAACTATATAGATTTTTATTTATAAATAATTTCATTAATAAGTTATTTATAAAAAAAGGCATTTATATTTTTATTTACACCACATTATATGAATTTACATATGCAATTTTATATAATATTTTACATGTACTTATATTTAAATGTTCATAATTTTATATATGTATATCTATATATAGCTATTCTAATATATATTCATGCACTTATATCAATATATATTCATGTATGTATCTGTGAAGATACACTAATTTCAATATATGTGGGTAAGTCTATATGTATTAGTGCGCACACATGGATGATTTAAAAGTCCAACCACCATAGGAAAATCTCTAATGAGAGATTTATACTACAAACATGTAGCGAGAAATCTCTCATGAGAGATTCACAGTGCCTATCTACAGTGGGAAATTCCCATCGGGTTATTTTTTCATTCTTACATTTACCTATTTAATTTTTAAATAATTACAATAATATATATGAATTCATGGATGAAGGTGGGTAATTATATTTATATGTTGGGTTTTTTATTTTTGTGTTTGTATACACAAATATTTATGTATGTATACATGTATATAAGATAATGATTATATATTTTTTTTAAAATTACATTAATAAATATGTATTCATTCATATACTAATATTTATATGTATGTATATATATTTATATGTATTCATGCATGTATTCATGTATTATAATATTTATATTCATGTCTGTATATGAATTAAAATATACAAACAAATATTTGTTGTTGTATATAACTATATGTCTGTGTGTGCAGGCATAAAATTAGATCTATAAGTAAATAAATTAATTATATAAACATATAATTTCAACAACATATATTTATGTCCTTATATTAATATAGATTTATGTATGTATGTATAGATACACCTTAAAATACAGTTATAAATATTTTTATTTGTATATGCTTACATAAATGTATAATTGTAAATAATTACAGTAAAATATTTTTATGTATGCATGTTTATATCTATGTGTATGCATGTACATGTAATAATAGTTAGATTCATGTATGTACATGTATTAAAATAAGCTTATAAATACTCATATTTGTATATACCAATAATAATTATTTTTCACACACCTAAATAAAAACCAATGAATATATATACACATACATACATACATATATACATACATACATACCTACATACATACATACATACATACATACATACATACATACATACATATATACATACATACGTACATACATACGTACATACATACATACATACATACATACATACATACATACATACATACATACATACATACATGCATGCATACATACATATTAATATAATTATATTTAAACACAAAACTCTATACATAATAATTAATTTTTCTATATAAGAACATAGTTAAATACATATATGTAAGGATAAGTACATGCTTACATATATATAATAATATATATTAATATGACTACATTAATATATATTATTTCATTTATTTTCAAATATAAATAATATAATATTAACAGGCATGCATACATACATACCTATTCATACAGGCATATACAATTATAAATATTTGTAAGTATAATTGAATATTATTACAAACAAATATCTAAATATTATTATAAATACATACATACATATAAATACAATCATCTTTACATATAATTATAATTTTATAGAAACATGAATGTACTTTTATATATTAGTGATATGGGATATTCTTTAGGAAAATATTCATCAGAATATTAACAAAAGTAATATTAATTGGGTGATTTTTATTTCAAGTGTCACATATATGTTTGTATGTACTTATAATTATGTGTATCTATATAGGATATTTGTATGCAAAACATTCAAAGGGTGATTCACAAGCCCAAATTCCAATTACAGATTTTTAGGAAAATTCTAGATAAGAATATTTTTCAATGTACTATGTATGTTTTTATATACTTATAAATAAATATAATTTTTTTGTACATTTGTATTTTTATGTATTAAATTTATAAATAATTATTTTAATATATATGCATGAATGTGTGCACGTGGATAATTATATTAATATGTATTTTTGATTTTTTGTATGTGTTGTTATAAACTTATATATATGTACACATTCATGTATAATAAATTATTCATATAATTATATATATATATATATATTCGTAAATAATTATATTAATATATTTTTATTCATAGATGTATGTATGTGATATTTATTTGTATGAATTATTTTATATGTACATATGTATGTATGTATGTATGATAATATTTAAATGCCTATGTGTAGATGTATTAAAATATACCTAAAAATAATTGCAACTATTTATACTTATATGTGTGTGTCTGTATATGTTTTCATGAACTTGTATTTATAAGTAATTACATTAATATTTTTTACATATATTTGTAGTAATATATATTTATGTAATTATTTTAATGTAAATTTATATATGTTTGTACGTATATACTTTTCTAAGAGAAATAACTTAAATAATGTTTATATATATATATTTATTTATATTTACATTGTGTGTACATAATTGTGTATGGATAAATTTTATATATATATATATATATATATATTGATTTATTTATTTATGCACGCATGATTAATACTATTTAGGTATATTTATTTATATGTTGGTATAAATGACTTAATTTCCAGATAAACTGTTTAAAAAATACAATCTAAATATTATTTCAAAAATATATGTTATTTCTATAATTATATATATAGTTATGTATAAATACATATGATTAAGTGATATATGTATGTAACTATGTATCTATTTATATTTATATATAATTTAAAATAAATATATTAGTAAATAATTTTATATTTCCATAGATGCATGCATGTATACACATATATTTTTATGTACTCATAGATAGGTTTATTTTTAAATAAACATAGTAATATGTATGTATTTAATTAAAATTAAAATATATATTTTAATATACTTGAAAACAATTATATATATACCCTTATACTCATTAATTTTCTACAAAAATCCATCTATATGTTATTTTTAAATTTATTTTGTTTGTATAAACTAATTATATGTAATAATTTTTAAATAATATGTTGTAAATTAATAGTATAAATCCATACATGTATATAAAAAATTTAAAATTCAAAAAGAAAATCATCATATATGGGTGTAGATTTATTCAAATTTATGTAACGATCACATTGGTGGAAATAGATTAAAATTATGACACCATTTGAGAAGAATATATTAGATGAAATATTTTTTATTGAAAAAATGAATGCATGAGAGAGAAAATTAACTACTAGAACTGGGGGGAATGAACAGGTTGGTATTTAGGTGATTAAATATTTTGAAATTTAAAAAACCACAAATCAATAAAAAATAAGATTGATCTTTTCCAAATGTCACCATCAGCAACCCAAAATTATTCAATAATTTTATGTGGGAAATAGAGAGGAATAAATTTGAATGTTTATGATTATAAAAATGTACTGATATATTTAAAATCAAAGAATGTTTTCACTACAATCCTTGAAAGTGTTAGGTCCACAAGCCTAGATTCCCTAAGAGGGGGGTGAATTAGGGTATAAAATATTAAAACAACTACCCCTTTTGAACTTATATTGTTGTTAGAAAAAACTATATTCTCTCTTCTTCCCATTGTATAGTATGAACAAATATTAAAGCATGCGCATGACACACCAATTTTACTTGGTTCACCCTCACTGGTCAATTTCCATGGAGAATACACCGGCGATGTGTCGATGTACTAAATCCATTATAAGCGCATTGTTGTTTACATGTTAAAAGTGGACTCACTATCCCACCTAGTTTACAAACAATCACAATTCAAAATTTGACTACTCTGTCAACAGAACTGTGTTCACTGCTTCTTTACAAGATTCAGTTATACTCTATAGACTTGTAGGTCCTTTTATTTACAAGAATACATGCATCCTAAATTTTTGCTAGATACTTTGTTTAAGTTTCACTTTAATCCACAAGTGAATACCACTTTACCACCAAACACTAGAAAATCCCTTTTGAAAATCATTCCCAAAGCACACTACTTTTGGGAAGCTCACACCTTTCCAAATATCCAACAAACCATTGCAATGATCCATCCACTTCATGTATCTCACATGTTTGTAGAGCGCACAGGTTTGCAAAGCACAGTAGATCGTAGATCTCTCTAGATTCCAGAGTTCACTGCTTCATATAGCTCACTATGGCCTTTGTGATTTCACAAAGCTAAACAAGCCTTCACGAAGTGCACATACTCTATAAAGCCAAACTAGCATTTGCAGTGCACCATCCTTTCTCAGAGCTCAACTACCTCCACAAATTCTATTATCTTTCACGAAGCTTCATACTATGTGAATATCCTTCACAATTTAAGAGCTTAATGTTATTCATTTTATCTCCCTACTTTTCTCGAGGGGGTTAGGTCAATTTATAGCGATTCCACCAACTCAATAACCTTCCTTGCAATGTCAACTCCACGTCATATCAAATCACAAAGCTCTAAAACATTTTCTGAAATTCTATCTATATCATGAAGCACCAAAAATATTTCTGGATTGCAGAGCTCATCATAATCACTGCGAATTCCATCAGTTCCTTTGTAATGTCACTGCATTTCTCACTCGAAATGCTCTTCACCTATATTGTTCGTGAAGCTCTTCATAATCGTCGAGATCACCATCAATATTATTTTCTTCTCTAATATTCACTCTTCATAAATCCCATCTTCACAAAACTCACAACTTTTCTATATTATGATGAGATCGTCAAAGAAATCCAAATTTTCTGATGCTCACAAAATCCCAAATTTTGGACCAAAAATATTTGGAAAACACTTGAAAATAGAACCACCTAGTATTTTTTCTTTTACAATGCCTCTAGATATTCTATTAATTTATCATGTTTATTTTTTAACATGGATTTTCATTTACATCTTTGGAACTCAACAATTCACCATGAAAACCAATTTTTTCAACTAATAGAACCAACCCAAAAGTGTTGCAATGATACCTGGAGGGACTTTTACCCAACAACAAGTCAATTAAATTTTAATGAAATGACAAAATATTTAATAATTACTCATTATGTCAAAACCCATCCTGTCTGATAAATAGAATTTTGAACAACATAAACCCATTGAAACCATTCTTACAATGTTTTGTGGCCGATATTTAATATCCTTTCATTAATTCATAATATCTTCATTATTATGTAATATTAATTTGGGTTATTGAAACATAATAATAGAAGATACTATGTATATTAATTTTCTAGGAGTATGTAATGTTTTTTTTGTGATTTTTTGGTCATGAAGGGAGAATAGTATTGGAAGAAATTGGAAAGAAAAATAGTCTTTATTTCAACTTGAAAAAAATCTTAAAACCTCCATTTTACACCTACCTCTCTACTAATAGATCTCTCAATGCTTTATCACTAGATAGAAGAGATCAATTATCTTAGATATGATGAATCTCTCTTGGATCTAATTATTGATGGTGGAATGATCTCATGTACCTACATAAATAAGCATGGTGGAAGGTGTTATGTTTGACACAAATCCCCCACAGATACCCACCAGTCCCCACCAACCACAGTGGTTGGAGTAGTTGTAGTAGCCACTTAATAAGGTAGCTAGAAAATTTTATCAATTATCACCCTCATACTATAATCCACTGGAGAATCTAAAAAGGTCAATCTTCTCCTATGAAAAAACATTTTCAATCATATCTTCCAAGTTATCCTTTGTGTGGATCTTCATAAGTTACAATAGTTATCGATCAATCACTTCTCATATCCATTTATAGTGAATTTTTATGTGCTTAATCAATTATTGGAGAGAAATAAGCTCATGATATCCACTATATGGTCAATGTAAATATCTTACTCACCATAGAGTACATCATGCTTCCAACTACTAAGGATTATTGTATCATCTCCATCACCTCGATTTCTTCCTTGGACAACAGAAACAGACTCGTTCTTAACATCAAATAGCTAGGAAGAGTAATGCTCACTACTTTGTCTTTGTCTACTTTTAAATGTTTCAAAACATGATCAACATATTTCTCCAAAGATAATAATTACCAAATTCTTTTTTTATCCTGAATTACTTGCATCCCCAAAATCTGTTAAGATACTACCAAGTCCTTCTTGTCAAAATACCAATATAAGTCCCAAATTAGGCTAATATTCATTCAATACTTCCTAATTAACAAAATTTCATTGATATAAATTATATGATCAATACAGTTACTATCGTGAAATATTTCTAAGTAAACACATTGGTCCTATTATATCTTATTGTTACCATGACTCACCATGAATGATTCAAACTTCTTATACCACTATATAAGAGTTTGTTTTAGTCTATAAAAGATCTTCTTCAACTTATATATGTGTATTTCTTGTCATAAAACCTTGAAACATTCATGATTTTTCAAATAGATCTCCTTAAAGAGGTCACCATGAAGACACTTTGTCTTTCTGTCCAACTATTAAAGCTCTAAGTCCATTATAGACACTAATTTGAAAATCACATAGATTGAATCCATCATTACCACAGGTGAAAAAATATCCTCCAATTTGAACCAATTCTTTTAATGGAATCCCATGACTACTGATTGAGCTTTTTTCATGACCTCCTTTTTTCCATCCTTCTTTAGCATCAAGATCCATATTTTTTTTGTTAGTTCCTTCCTAAAATTGGGTATTTCTACCAAAACATATTTCTGGTTCTTCATCAAAGAATATTTGTTGTCCTCCATTTTTTGTATCCACTCGAGGTTATCAATATGAGACACTTCTTCCTAGTATCCTTATGTCTCCCAATAATCTTCAAGCAATATGTACTCTAAATCTAATTTTTTGAAAGAATCTATCATAATGAAGATATTATAACCATTGAAATTTTATGATTTTGTTGTAAAAATTCACCGAGCTCCTATGAAGGTTTTGCAACTTCTTATGGAGAGGATTGGGTCTCCCCTGCTCAATATCCTCCTCCACTACCTCCTAGTTCACTTCTGATGACTCTTCTTACACTTCCAACTATTCATTTAATGGTGGTGTTGGTATATATGCTTGATCATAAATTTATTCCCCAACACATTATCTTAGATAAATTTTAGGACTTTTAATTTCCCCAATCATATGGTTCTCAAGGAACATGACATCTCTTCTTAAAATTACCTTCATATCCTTCAATTCCCTAGGCCTGTATATGAACTCATAATCTCCATAGATAATGAAGATATATAGACTATATCTACTATATAGATTTTTATTGATATCCTTGGATACATGTGAAAATAAAAAATATCTAAATAAACATAAAGAGATTAATATAGATGCTTCTTATACCATCTATTCTTTGTAATATCAAAATCTAGTGGGACCAATAGTGTTTTGTTCATGTTATAGAATGAAACCTGAGCAGCTTCTCCCTATAATTTCATAGAGAGATTATCCAATCTAATCACACTTATGGCCATTTTTATGATGGGTTTTCTCATCCTTTCCACAAAACTTTTGTGTTGTGGGGTGTGTGGGACCATACTCTCATGTCGGTTTCCCTGACTCCTACAATAGTCATAAAATTCCTTGGATGTGCACTCTTCATTATTGTATGAACTAAGAAACTTCATATTCCTTCATGTTTTATGCTCCACCTTTCCATGGAACATCTTGAAGTAGTTTATTATAAGGTCCTAAGTATTCTATAAGAACTCCCACACCCTCTAAGACACATCATCAATACAGGATAGTAAATACATGTTACCTCCTAGTGAATCCACCTCCATGGGTTTACATACAACAGAGTTCACCAGATCCAGCAATATTGATCTTTGTGATGAATAATCATTTAATGATGCCCTTTTTTTATTTCCATATAAGTAATATTTTCAAAGATTAAGTGAAGCATTATTTTTAGTATTTTCAATGATCGAGTGGGTTCACCAGATAACCCACTCTCAATCATGTAGATGAGTCCTAAATTCCAAATATTAGATGTTGTCTATCATTCCACTATGTTGAGTCCATCGTCACATATCTTCACATGTGTTTTGTACAAAATACCACATATGTGTGTCCTCAGGCGATGATGATGGATTATTTTTTTATTTCTTATGCTCCAATTCTGAAAATATTTTCATAGCCTTGTGGTTGAAGGCTATTTTAGATAACAAGTTGATATGATGTCTTGAAACATGTAAAAGATACGTTAGGGTGATTGTGTTTTCGACATTCTTCTTGACTTGGATATCACCCATGCCACCATTCTCCACCAAACATGTATTCCCCGTTTTCACTACAACAAACTCATGAGGATGATAAGTCAAGAAATACTCAATATGTATAGTGATGTTGTATGATGCTATAGTTTCCACCACCCATTCTATATACTGTCATGATGTGTGAAAGAATGTCTCTTTTTTGTATTTCGGTAAAATAAAAACTTCTACAGTAAAACATACATGTATGTATCAATTTGTTATTTGATGGATACTACTTTAGCCCATTTATTGTAACAACTTTCATAATTTTTTTTTCATGTGTCTATCCTTTCTAAAATTGTATCACTTGTATATTGGACTCTTACTATATTTGGGCCTTCCTCTTCCCTTTCATCGATCTCTACTTCCTTCCCCTCAACCTCCGCCTTTTTTTATTCTTGGATTCTCTTAGATAAGAGCATACATATGGTTATAAATCACATCCTTCCATTGGGCCTCCTAATTTAATAGTACATCCTTACCCATTTCCATGGAATTATTACCTCTAAACACTGATTTTTTGAGTAACACCACAAACCTATCCCATCTATTAGGAAGTGTTCATAATGGGTGGTTCTCTTGATCTTTATTAGTTAGAGTCTTACCTGCATGAACTAACTGATTCACAAGGATTTGAAACACTTTGGCATGTTTGTCTATAGAGCATATAATCTTCATATTAAGATTCATCAACTTTTTCCACAAGAGGATATTTTTTTATGTGGTATTTGACTGGTATGTATTTTCCATCTTTATCGAAAGTTTGTACATCCCGGTATCTTGGGAAACATGGGGGTAGAATATTTGCTTGATCTATTAGAGAATTTGACAAATTTTTTTCTTATTCAGCTTCATCCAATCGTATTCCTTAATGGAATTATGGTTGACTCCCTTGTTCTTAATGTGGTCAAAAAATATCCTTAGCATTTAGGATATCATCAATTTGAGACTTCAAAATGTAGTAGTTCAAATAATTCAACAAGATCACCCCTCATATAGATTCTCCCGCCAATTAATTTTTATTTTTTAAGGAATGATGATGAAATTGAAAATATGTAGCTCATATTTGTCTCCATAATAGTCTAAAATGGTTGAACCAGGACCTGTATCATAAAAATAAGACATAGATTAATCATGATATGACTAAATCAGTGATAACGGTTGAGATAGAATGATTAGTGTAAATGACATTGTGATGATGTAGAAATCCAGAGAAACTACCAGAATCTCACCATAAATACCTCTAGTGTTAGAATCGTAATTCATTCTTAGTCAAGATTATATTTTAGCATTGTAAATTTTACCAAAATTTGACCAATTCTATGGAGCTCATTTTAGATACTTTTTCAATGTCCATTATGCTCTGGGAATCGCCATGACAAAACATTCAAAATATACATTTAAAATACGATTCCATGCAACTAAAATTCACATGTCATTAGAAAATCTATACTACTCACCACAATTTCACCACAACTTCCTTTGATACCACTATTTCAACTTTATGATCATGAAGTGAGAATAATGCAGAAAGAAAATGGGAATAAAAAATGGGCTTTCTTTCAACTTGAAAAAATCTTACATAAACTTCCTCTATACACTTGTATCACTCCAAATGGAGTTACCAAGTATGCCTCCCTAGATAGAATAGACATCATAGCTTGGATTCGATAAAACTCTATTAACTCTAAAAGTTGATGGTGTAAATCTCCAATTACCCTCCTTAAATAGGCCTGGTGGGAGGTTTTGACACAAATACCCCATTAATCCCAACCTACCATGGGGGTGGAATTCGTGCACAACCACCTACAAAGATAGCTAGAAAAATCAATCAATCCCCCCCCTTTTTGTGCGGATTCTCATATTTGAATTATATTATAGGAAAATCATGTTTGTTTTTTTCACTAATAAATTTAAAAGATAAAATAAGGTATACATTAACCATGTGGCTAAAGAAGCTTTGATGTAAGTCTTAAAAAAGGATCTTCATCATTATCAAATAAAATTTTTAATTGAATATGGTCGAGGAATAACTTCTACTAATTTGGAAGATGATTTGATCTTGGCCAAGTTGTGACTACCAGTTCTGATGATGAGGTTGATCCAAGAAAGATGTAGTCTATAAGATGAGTCACTACACCGAGTAATGGAACATGAATCGAGATGAAGATTATAATGAATTTTAGGAGATCAAGACTCATAGTCCAAGACCTCCAGTATGTTGGATTACAATCATCTATAAACTTATGAATGTTGGGTGACAATGATTATGATCAGTGATAGGGGTGGATAATGTTGATGATGATACATCTTATTCATTGGTTTTTCTTAAAAAGTGTTATATTATTGAATATTCCAATCTAGTTCTCAGTAGTTGTTGAGTTTGGGATTTTTATGAACCCACATAATTCAGTCGATGAATTTTCAGGACAATATGGGATGAGATCCTTTTGGGATTACACATTTTCATTGATGATATCAGAGAATGAGATGCTTGCTGAAGCTCCATTTTGATTGTATATTTTGAATATCTGAAGTACATGATTAATAGAGGAAAAAATAACTGACATAGGGGGTAGTTAAGGAAAGGGATTATGTCAAGAGATGGATTTACTTATATAAATTTTAAAAAAGAATAAGATAAAGATTGATAAATTTATATGCATCATCATGTTGGGTTGATATTTTGGTGATCGGACCTGGGAGATATTAGGTGAAACCCACTCTTATATTCTATTCTCTCATTTATTGCATTTATAAAAAAATTACTTCTTCTAGAACAACTTTTTCTATATAACCATTTTATTCCTACATTAAAATTAAAATTTTCTATTTTTATTACATGTTAGAGTTATTTTTATTGAAGAATTATTATGTGTGGTTATTATTATATATAACCAAAACATTCCAAGAAGGAGTTCAATGGGTTGATGTGATTTAGAATTGTTTTTCTAGATTATGATAGTCACCATAGCATGTCTAATTCATTGAACTAAATTAGTAATTATTGAATATTTTTTCATTCTAGTTTAAAATAGTATTGACTCAAAGTTATTATTGTGAGATATTTATTCAATTTAGAATATTCATTTGATATATCTACATTCAAAAAATAGAATTGAGAATAATTTATGAGGGAAATATATATATAATTGTGAATTGGGGTCACCTAGTTTGACTGTTGTCATTGTTATTGTTCTAAGTCATATTCTTACATCCCAAAAACTGAATTTCCATTTCTTTCATAAACCAATTTTATCAATTGATTCATTCTTGTTTTCATACTTCAAAATTCCATGTTTCTACTCATATTTTAATCAACCATCATTTTTTTTAATCATAAATCCATTCTTTCATTTTGAATCATTTTGAATCAAAATAAAATATTTTAATGGAAAAAAGTTACTTATAAACCTCTACAAAAGACAACATGGAACTAATTTACTACAATCTTATGAATAAATATATTTTTTAATGATCTATGTTTCCACTCATTATTCAATAAACCAAATCTTGATCTACAACATAAATCCATTCTTCTATTCTGAATCACTTTTATTCAAAATAAAATCTTTTAACAACAAAGCAACTTACTTATAAACCTCTGTAAAAGACATAATGGAACAATATTATTGTATTATTAGGAATAAAATATTTTTTTAGGTATCAATGAAAAATCATTACTACCAGTCCCCAAGATACCGGACCAATATACATTGTCATTTTTACCATTATCACATATCTCCCGAGAGCCCCCTCCATGTGCACATTTTCACAAACACACATGAAAACGAAAATCACAAGAATCCCTCACTCACCAAGACTCAACCTTGTGATGGGTCATCAACGAATACTTGGACTACTAGTATAGGTACACAATTAATTTTTTAATATTGTGTTTGATATTTTCAAAAATCATAATACATATATATATATATTAATAAATATAAATATAACACATTATTATATTAATGTAAATTTAATATGTCAATAGATTATATTTATTAATATTTTAATGTACTAACCTACATATAGTTATAATATATATATAAAAATATTAATATATGAACTAAAAAACATATAATTACATATATTAATATCTAAGTAAATGTGTGTGGGTGAACTTTTAAATGTATATTTACATAAATATATCTTAATATATAAAAGAATAAATACATAGATTCATGCATTTAAACATACATACATACATACATACATACATACATACATACATGCATACATACATGTATATATATATATGTAATCTAATTAAGATATATTTATATATTATATGAACAAACTAATATATATATATATATTGTAGATTACATCCACCATAGTGGAACACAAAGAAGGAAAAGAAAAATGTAGTAAAAACATAGGCCTGGGGATGTGACTTTGTGACTTGCCCCACTCCCGCCCCCAAACCCAAACCTCCCCACCACCAATAATAGAGAACATATGTTTATATGTGTGTGTGCGTGTGTCATTGTGTTTTTGTGTAGTAATTAGTTTATATATTTACATATTTATATATATGGTATTTAAATATTGCATAATATATATAATATAATAATCGAATAACACCCACACATACACATATTATTTCAATTTTTAGGTTTTCTGTGCAGTGGAAGTTCCTTATTGGGATATAAACATATTTAGTTTTTTCAATTTGATTGATCATATTCAATATTTCAAATTATTTGAATAACATGACTAATAAAATCATTCCACCTAATATTGACATAGAGAAATCCGGATACTAGATATGATATTTTCACATTAAAGTTATAAATAATTTATATTATATATATAGAAAAAATACTAGCTTTTATTATCTTTATATGATGAATATGATGATAGTCTGAAATTAATTTTTCTGGATTATCTTTATTGCACTCCAAGGATCAAAGTGTAAAATCCATCTAGAGGTGATCCACACATGCTCCATTGGTTTCCAAACAATTCAAGTTGATTTCTAGATTACATCATAAATAATCAATCATCTTGCATTGTTTGTCTTGTTCACACTAAGATCATTTAGGATCAAATTATTATTTCTCATTATTGAGAAGATGATTGAAAAAACGTGAGAGTAAATTCTATTGTGCACAAGAATTATCAATTCTCGATTAACTCAAGATAATATATATAAACATCTAATTATAGATCTAGGGTTTAGGTTTAAAAAATTTATTTAATTGTGTAATGACCCATAAATATAATTATAGTCCTTAATGAAACTCATGCCACATAATAATAAATATTTTATTATTATTTTATGGTGTTAAATAACACATGAAATGATAAATATTATTTACCAACTTGTGAATAAATATTCATCACTGAACATGATATTGGTCCACTCCAACACCTAGATATTTATTGAATAGTTGAATAAATATTTAATTAAATATTTCATTCAATAATAATAAATATATTTTATTTATAACTCTTTGTATAAATAATTATTAAATATTCTAATAACTAGATAAATTATTCATTAATGAATAAATAATTTTGTATTACCTAGAGAATATTAGTGATTAATAAAACATGAATAATTTTATTCATTGGTTGTGAGAATAATATTTTTCCATTAATTAAAATGAAATAGAATTTTATCAAGAAAAACAGAAACATTTAATGTGTGACCCTATATAATTGTTTCTTTTTTACATTAGCCATTCTTGCCTAAATATCAATACTATTATCTAAAAATGGGTCAATTTCTTAAGGAGAAATAACATAATGTCACAACATCGACAAGAAAATAAAAATTATTGCACTGTAATGTAATCCATTTTACATAATATATCGTCAAAGATTTTTTACATCCATTTCATTAACCTATATTCTCGATATTTATTTCTTTGAATATCAAAATTAAATAGGAAACAACACCATGGCCATTAAATTTAATGTGAGGATTCAATAATAATAAAAAAGCAAATATATCAACTTTTATAAAGATGCATGTTAAAAATCCTTTCCCAACATATCTATTAATAACATGTCATTTGTGATACACCCAACCTACTTTACTACCATGAAATATACAACATCATGGTTTTGGTTAGTAAATTTTGCGAGACATGACATGAAATAATGATAATCTTAATGTCTTTATAACATTACAAATACTCTAAAATTGGAATATCCCATAACATTGAAACATGTGTAATTCCTACTAGAGGGTTTGTTATCATAATTTTTTATCATGGAGATTACCAAGTGAAAAATTCATGAGAATAATACTCATCCTCTTGTGAGTAATCGCTGATAACACTCTATATAATATGTTCCCTATAATAGTATAGTATCCAACCATAGAACTATATTTAATAATATCCTCATTTCACTTCAAGGTTATCATCATAATAGGTATCTTCTATAACCTTATCAATTTGACATATACCAAAAGAAATTTTGACATTAATTTAAAAAATTACAATTAAAAACATGTAATAATAGGTTTTATTAATATTCAATGTTCAAATATACATGTAATAAAATTAAATGCAAAAGGTTGTCGAACAAAAAATCCAACAATATCTCACTTGGACTAGATCCAACTACCAACAACTTTTAGTTTTATGTAACTGAAATGATAGTAATGTTTTTGAAAAATAAATTATTTAGTCATGGTGTCAACTATATTGCCTTCCTTAGAAAATACTCACTGAAACATCACATCTATGATAAAAATATCTCCAGAGGTGATACTTCGAAATTATATGGTTTTCTATGTGTCCATGGGTCTTTTTCATGATCCACGGTCATATTATTTTCACAATATACTGTTATAGTATCTTTACTTCTAGGTACCACGTCATGATCTTAGAAAAGGATTAATATCCATACATATTTTTTTATATCTCAGAAGCTAATGTATAATCAGAATAAGTAATAGAATATACAACCATAGCCTGTTTTGAGAACCTACAACTCACATCAACTATATTAAAAGTGAAAATAAATCCCATATATGATTTTATATCTCCTCAAAAAAATTCAGGACTATAATATGCATTACTTATGATGACAATTTCATCATATCCCCCATAGACTATGAATGTATCCATAGTACACCTCAGATAGTTAAGGATAGTCTTGACTAACATCCAATGACATTCAATTGGGGAAACATGATACCTTTATAATATAATAAATACATATAAAACACTTATCCTACAATATAACATAGATGACATGACTGACCTATTAGATGATGTGTATGGAATCCTTTCCATTCAGTTCCTTTCCTCAGGTGTGTGAGGACACGTTTTCTTACAAACATAAATGACATGCGAAAAAATAAAAAAACAATACCCTCTTAGATTATTCATAAAAATTTTCCCTTATGTATATTCTAGTTATGCACCATGACTTTGTATGATCTACCTCTTGTATATACCTTGACGGATACTCATCCCAAGGATGCATGATGCTTCACCAAATTCATTCATGGAGAAGAATTTATTCAACCAAGATTTAAATGATTGTAAGATGGTATTTAATTTCCAAAATGTTACATGTCATTCATATATACTATCAAGAAAACATTATCACACCCACTAATACACATATTGAACCAATATTTATATTCATTCTTTATGAAACCAAAAACTTTTACGTATTCATCAAAATGAATATTCCATGAACTGGATTCTTATTTTTATCCATAAATGAAGCTTTGTAACTTCTATAAATTATTGGGATATTTTTGAGTCACAAAACCTTCATGTTGTTTCATATAGGTTTCTTTCTGTAGGGTTTTATTAAAGATGAATATTTTCACATCTATTAACCAAAACTCATAGTCCTAGAAGGTCATAATATAGATTATAATTCTGATGGATTTTAGTATTGAAGCAGGGGAAAAAGATTCTTCGTAGTGAATTCCTCGACATTGTTTAAACCCATTTTCAACTAATCATGCCGTATAGATACTAAATTTCCCATATGTGTTAAGTTTATTCTTGAATACCCATTTAAAACCAAAATTATTTACATCCATGGGGGGATCTACCAAAATACAAACATTTTTTTGGTGTATGGAATCCAATTTAGAATTCACTACTTCATTCCACTTGGTAACATCTGTTACAAGTACTTCATCGTTATAGGTTATAAGATCATTATTTTTAAATAAAAACTATTAAATATTATTAGTGACTAGAAAACCATATCATTAAACCTCTCTAACCTATCTTATACTCTTACACTATACTTATGTCTTGAGAAAATTTTCGTCTTTCTTAGGGAATTTTGGAATATGTTCTTATTACAATTCTTGTGTACCTTGATCCTAAACATCATATAAGTATACAATTCTCACACTATATCTTTTAGAGATGTGATATCCCTTAAGTAATATGGTGTATCTGAAAACTATTACCTTTTTTATGATGGGTTTTATTGGTAACATCCCCTTATTTCCTTGTGGTATCATAAAGAGGTACACTATTTTCATCGGGGTGACAGTTAGTTATCTGAATAAGGCCTAAAAATAGTTTTTAATCCTACACATGTTTGTAATACAACTTGGGTTTCTTTCCATTCCGTAACTTTAATGGTATATTGTCTTCCACTTAATTTGGAATTTTATTTAGTATTTGTGTTTCTCTTTGTAATTTATATCCCCAAAAGGATAATCAAAGACACACATTAATAATCATTGATCTTATAATGTATAAAATGGCTTGTTTTCTCCTTTAACATACACCGTTCCTATAAGGTGTACATGTAGGAGTGAGTTGAGATAGAACCTTAATCTCGTGTAAATAATCAATGGGGTCATGATAAAGATATTTTCTATCATTTTTTTAGTAGATTCTCTTAATCTCCTAACCAAGATGGTTCTAAACTTCAGTATTGAATTCATTAAATGTATACAAGGAATCTTATGCATACCTCATCAAGAATACTTATCCATATCTAACAAAATAATCAGTAACATATATGAATTATATGTACCAATAACATGATTGAAATGGAAATCTTCCACCCACATCAGTATTAACTAATTCAAGAAGATCTTTGGACCTTTCACCTTTTTCAATAAATGATGATTTGGTCATTTTAACTTTTAAATGTGAATAACACACACCAAGTGGTTTTTAACAAAAGAATCAAATTATCCATCATTGTATAATTGTTTAAACCATTTTTTGTACATGACCTAGCTAGTGATTCCATTATTGTGTATGGTGTGAGTCATGTGAAGTAGTTTCATTATCAACTTCCATTACTTGGTTTTTGTAATCATACACATAAATTACGTTATTTATATGTTCCTTAACATAAAAATTTATATCTTTATGAAGAGGAATCATTTATTTCGGAACATGAAAATTAATCCATCTATATCATGTTGGGATATAGAAATAATGTTTTTTGGTAACAAATGTAAAAAATAAAAATCCTTTAAAACCAAGATCATTATCATTGGAAACGTGAGCTTGTATTCTCGGATATCCCCAACAACTTATTTGGATCAATTAGCCACTCATATATCTACCTCGGTCAATATATATGAATATAAATGGTTCTGGCATTTTAATATATATTTGAGTACAAAAATTTGTATCTAATACCCAATTTTTAAAAATTTATAAAATGAACTCAATAACATATGCACATGAAGCTTCCCCATGATTCTTTGGCAGGGTGTAGTTTTTATTCTAGTGGACCTTCTAACCACATAAAAAACATATATCATCATTCTCACTTGAATTCATCATGATCTTATCCTTCTTATAATTCCATTGACATGTAGCTTTGGTCTTAGAGATCATCGCATGGCCTTTCCATTTATTCAGTATAAGGATGTAATAATTGTTTCACATTGTCTCATTATCTACATGGAGAATAAGAGTGAGTATATTTTCAAGATAATTATCTATGTTGTTCATATTAAAATTTACAATAAATTTGGATAATCTCTGAGGTATTTATGTAAAAATGATATTTATGTGTTGTTAATTAGGTAGTTTAAACCCTATAATCTCTAGACACTCAATATATCCAATAAAATTGACTACATTAGGCATAAATGGTGAACCATATCCAACATTAATATGAAAGTGTGACTTAGAGATCTCAAAATATTTATGTAATTCTCTGTCCTAATGAATAAAACAAAAATGATCAATCATAATATATGTATCCATGTTTTCTGTGGATTCATGAGATAAAATGACATAGATGAAAGAATTGAATATGGAACGTTGATAGTGTTTTTAAGTATTTTTCATAGATAGATAACACTTCAGCACTCACCTCCTTTTCAATTTGATATGTTAATGAGGTTTCTAGCATGTAATAGTTTTGTTCATGGAACACCATAACCCGAAAGAATCTAATCAATTCCTAGAAGTTACTTACATTTAAGAGACAATCTTATCCAAAATGGATCATAGGGATATTGTAGATGATGAGGTTTCCATTATTGTATAATTATAAAATAACATATGAATATTACATTTCTTGAATTCATATTATTCAAGAATTAATAATAATTAATATTATCAAATACCCCACTATTTTTATGAAGCCTCAAGATGCACCACCATTGGAAATATAATGTCTTATTTTCGTGACATTATAGTGTAAAATATCCATATTCCCCTTCAAATAACCCCAACAAGGGCCAGTCAAGGTACATGGTGATATTTAGGTAGGAATTTCATTCCCAACTATGGGATTATAGCTCCATGATATGTTGAGTGGACACCAAAATCCTGAAATTCTGACATGGATTTCATCAACCCTTGCCTCTAATTTGAAACAAACCTAGTGAGGGATACTTATATAGATGTTATATAATTAATGTAACCCAAAACCATCATAATAATTCCATGATAAAATTTTGTGGGACAATAAGGGTTGGTCAAACAATTACTTATATGGATTTCATTTATAATCATGTAATGTAAAGTAATGCTTGAATAAATATTTCGTTAAATGATTTTTTATTTATTATGACAAAAAGTATTATGTTTTTTACTTTACATGTCTTATTAATATTATGTTGATTTTATTTAAGTGATTAACCTCATATTTATAAAACAAATATGCATAAGGCACTTATTTCTTTTCCATATTATCATATTAGTTCATTTATTTATGTGATCGTGGTCTTGAATCTATAAAATAAATAATTCATAGGATAGAAAAGATTAAATAAATTTATTGATGATTACATTATCTAATTATTTATTTGTTATGTAGTTAATAATTCAACCTATGTCCTAGTGGAAAAATCCTTATGTCAGTCTCAGTATGAGTTACAATAATACACATGACCACATGTGTTTCACCTTAGTAGGAATTTTATATTTTTTACCTTGAAATAAATCCACATGCCATGGGATACTCTATTTATTATATTTATTTCATAACTCACATCCATATGAGGGTTACCAAATTATTGGTTTATGGTAATTACATAAATCACCTTGGACACATAGGTTCTATGTTATAAAGATGGGAGTAGGGAGGTATGACTCACAGGCAAATATATTTAATTTAATATTTGTATATTTTCAAAACCATACAATAAATTAAATTAAATGATGAAAATATATACATAGGTATTAATCAATCTCATGAACGGTCATACACATGAAATGGTTACATAATATTATATTGGAAAAAATTCACTTTTATACATTATTTTTTATTAAGATAAACATGCTCACATTGATTAATTAGTTAATTTATTATTTAGTTCCTATAAATCATAATGAAGATTTCAATTCTATTAGAGATACCCATAATAAATTAATTCAAGGAAGAAATTGTAGGAACAATATTTACCTATAATTAGAATACATTAATTGAAAATTTAATAATTATTTAAAACCATTATTAAATTTTCAAACACAAGAGGTACCAATGAACATAATAAGGTTTTAATTCTATAATTCACAATTTAATCTAATTTAATTCATTCTATTTTTGGGATAATACACATCCTTTACATATGAGCTACACATCATGTACCTCAACTTCCATATATATGGGATACATGCATATGGATTTAATGTATACCTCAGTTGGACTACATTGTGGGTACTATCTTGCTACACACCATGTATCACACTTATCATGTGTTTACATAACCCACCAAATTGATCGGTGTGTACTTCATACATGGGACCATACAATGTTTCCTCAAGCTATATTTTGTGAATTTGACTATCTCTATCTCCTCTTGAATCTAAAAATGGTTTGGAATGTACATTGGATATGAGACCACATGACATGAACTCTAGCTACACACTGTGTGTTACGCTAGTGGTGTTCCCTTTTAACTCACTAAATGGATCAGTGTATACCTCCAATGTAGAAAATAATGAACTACACACCTTATAGGATGGCTACATGTAATGTATGGCATTATTTATCCTAGTTTTTAGTCTCACATGGCTTGACATTGTATTGTACCTAATGGTTTGTGTGAATTTCACCACTAAATTGTGTAGACTACACACTATGTACACTAGCGACACTTTGTGACTTTCGAAAAGTAATGTTCTTAAATGGATTAGTATATGAATGGTGTGTAATAAATTTACCACTTATAATTTTAATTTTTCAAATCATGTCTCTCACAACATGGACATATGAAGTGCGCATTAGTTTACAACATGTATACAGACTACATGCCACGTAACCCAATCATAAGGGCCATAATTCATGGAAATTCTTGATGATTTAATTGTTCATTCAGTATATGTTTTTATTAAAATAAGAAAATAAAATTCTGAATGATTAAAATAAATATGTTTATGAACTATTTTTTAAAATTGGATGATAGTATGAATGTTCATGAAATAAAATAACTTTCCAATATTGTTCATATAGGTCAACAATCAAATAAGTAATTTTAAATTTGAAATGTGACACCTATAATATTTCTTTTAATTTCTGAGCATAGAGGAATAAACTCTAGGGTAAATAACCTATAAGGTTTTTTGACATTATGGATCATTTGAAATATTATACCTGATGTGAATTCCATGAACAACAAAAAAATTTCACCAAATATTGGCAAAAAGAAACTCTAAAACTAAAAAAGATGTTTTCATAATAAATTTATAATTAATTTGTATTAGAACTAAATAAAGAATGTCTGATATCTATATCATTATACGTAAAATATGATGATCATATAAAATCCTTTTTCCTGGATTTCATTCATTGTGCTGTAAAGATCCTAGTGTATAATCCCTATTGTGATGATCCACAAAGGCCTTTTTGTCTTTGAATGATGCCAATTGATTTCTATGTTATTTTGTGGTGAATCAATTTTTCTTTATTTTTATTCTTGATCACTTTAAGATCCTTCAGGATTGAAGGAGTTCTTCTCATTATCGATAAAATTATAGGAATAAATCGAGAGAAAAATTCATAGTTCACAATGATTCTGAATTCTCAATTTACCCAGCACAATTTATATAAACATCTATTTCTAGAGCTAGTGTCAAGGTTAAAATATAATATTTAATTTCATTATAGACCATAAATAATATTATAATCCTTAATAAACCCCATTCCATATATTATTATTATCATTATTTTAATGTGTGAACTAACTCACGTAATGATAAATATTGTATACCTGCTTTCAAATAAATATTCATCACCACACATGGTCTTATTCCACTCTAAATCATTGATATTTATTGAATACCTATATAAATATTTAATCAAATATTTCATTTATCGAAAAAATAATTATTTAATTCACAACTCAGAGAACAAATATCTGGTAATATTCAATTATCTAAATAAATTATTTATTGCTGAATAAATAATTATTTAGTACCTTGTGAATATTATGAATAAAAAAACAGTATTAAATTATTCCTCATTCTTGAGAATAAAATTTATTCCAATAATTAAATTCAAATAAAATTATATCAAGATTAAAGGAATCACTTGTTTTGTCTTATGAAACACATAAAGACCATTATTTAAGTGTTCCTTAACATAACAATTATTCTCATTATAAAATAAGATTACTTTTATCCTAAATGCGAAAATAAAACCATTCGTAACAAGTATAGATACATAAATAATGTTTTTTTGTAATATATAGAACAAAATATCAATCTTCTAAAACCATGATCTTTCAAGTTAGTGATGTGAGGTGGTAATCCCTGATATCCACATCAACTAGTGTGGCTCTGTTGGATTCTTAAAGATCCACTACCCCTTAGTAAATCTTTCAAAATATATTTTGTTTTTATATTTGAATACTTATTGGATCACCGAAATATGTATCTAGTACCGAATTTGTAGAAGTAGATAAATTTCACTCTATAACAAACCTAAATATTATTTTAACTTCTTTTAATGGGTGAAAATTTTATTCTAGTGTCCCTTCATTCCACATGAATCAAATAGCACCATACCCAATACTTTCTTATTTATTTTTCTCTTTTTAGTAGGTAGTTACAAAAAAAGATTTCTTCTTAGAGGTAAATTATTGGAATTTCTGTTTTCGTGGTTTATCTCATAATGTACTAGGAAAAGAAGTGTGCGAATATTTGGAATAGATTTCTAAATATTTTTTTTATTAAAATTTAGAAAAATTATGGTGAATATTTGAGGGATTGGTGAAATAATGATATTGGTGCACATTTTGTTAAGAAATTTAAAACCTAAATCCAAAAAAAGACGAAATGTATCCAATGAGTTTGACTATATGAGGCTTTTCTAGAACAATCTCTATAAGATAACTCAAAAAAAGTGTCTTGGATATCTAAAACTATTCAATTATTTCTCTCTCAGGGGTGGACCATGGATATTCTTGTAACACCCAAGATTTTTATGAGAAATATTTTGTTTTTATGTTATCATCAAAGGAATATTTCAATACACACAACACTGACTTGGCTTCCTTTACACAGAATCGTGACCTTCCTCGACAGGTTGCGTTGTACGCAATACCGAGTTTCACTAAACAACGATATGCTATTAAAATATTATTAAAACTAGCTGTTATGAATAGTAATACCCAATTTTTGAAATTTTATAAATTTTATCTTTCAAAATGGACTTCATTTTTGGATTTTAAATATCGAAATTAGCCTATGGTGAATTTTTGGAATTTTTCTGAAAACATTCAATTTTTGATGAATAGTGAAAACACTGGGTTACTATTTAAAACCCGACTTTTTATTTAAATATTTCTCTATTTTATTTAATTTTTTTCAGTCAAAATTGAAACATAATACCTATATAAGTTCAAATTAATTCTTTGGAGTCATTTTATAATAAATTTAGATATATTAAAATTTTATTGAACTTTTCACCATCTTTTACCCACCTCCTAGGAGAGTTTGAAAATTTCCATAAAACATAATTTTACCGCTTCTGTGAGTGGAATTTCGAAAATCTGAGAGACACAGTTAACATCATGGAGTAAAATGTGGTTCAATAAGATAAAAATAAATTTTAGTGAATAGTAAATTTTTACTTTTATTTACCACGGTTATAAGTAAATAGGGTAATTAAGGGTAAAAATGGTATTATTATTACCCTAACACATGTCATAATTCTATTGGATAAGTTTAATTCGACCGAAAAAACCCTTAGGAATAAAATATGACCATTTAGGTCCACTTAGATTAGATTAGGACATTTAATATTATTTTATTTAAAGAAGTGTTAAAATAGTTAAAATCAAAGTTTAATAACTAAAACATTTTTAATATATGGTTATAAATAAGATAAAGTCGACTATAAATATTCATTATAAAAATAAAATTTTTTACTACATAATGGTATTTTATTTATAATTTTTAGACTTTAAATAATTTAATTTATTTATGACACAATGATAATGCACTAATTACCTTATTTAGTAAATATTAACATAATTGATATTATGAATACCCAAATAAATTATATTTGAGACTTTTTATGAATTAAAATAATTTTATAGGTTAATATGACATATTTTTATTGATTAAATTAACTTTTTTCGAACTAATAATGTTGTTATGATTTTCACAAAAATCAATTACCTAATAGTATCAAAATTGACATAAAATAGTTTCTAAATCATTTTATATTATTAATTGTTATTTTATTCCTAAAAATATAATATTCGGCCAAATTATTTATCTAAAGTTATATATATTAATAATTAACAACTTGGGGTTCGTCTGTCTTGTTATAGTATGTTTATTAACCATATAATGTAAGAAAACAAGAAGACACAGTAAACGTTAAATTGTTTAACTTAGAGTTAAATCTAAATGATAAGGTTAAAATAGTAACCAAAACTTGTATAAAATCTATTGGTTGAGAGGCTTTCGACTCATACCCACCTTAGATTCTAAATAAATCCATTTTGAGCTATTAAAAACTGAATATAACTTTATAATAAAATAATATTTTAAGTTTTTACTAAGGTTCCCCTCTCCTCCCTTATAAAAGGGAACCTCCTCCCTCTCTTCCTCACACCACTTTGAGCCTTCAATCTCGTCCAAACCCTAGCAATTTCTCTTCTCCACTTCCCTAGAAACATCGTAGAGGTCCTGGTCTTCTTCAAAGACCATCTTTAGTTCCCTAAGAGGAGGTTAAGAAGAGGCGCTTCCAAGAAGAGGTAATATCCGTTACCGATTGTTTCAACTTTATTTCTTATTATACTTCCTCTTATTTAGTTGTTTCATTATAATGTAATAAAATCAGTATCACTCATATAATGATATTTTATGATAAATATTAAACAACCCTATTTCAACTTTTATCCATCTTATGTAAAACAAAATCACCGCTCGTGCATACGTACGGAATACCGTCTCCACGCCGTGGTGTTATCTGTTTTCCACCACCACCTTACTTGGATGGGTATAATGGTGTAAAGAATAACTATATATGATTATTGTAAAGTGATATTGATTCTTAAATACTATACATACACTTCCATACAATTCCATGATCATGGGAATGATATCATCGCTCGTGCGTACATACAGCCTACCATCTCCACGATGTGATGTGACTCGTTCTACATGATCTTCAATGAATAATGATTATATAAATGAATTGAATTAATAAATATGATATATATTACACTAATACCATTATGTAAATGAGTTATCTATAACCTAAAATGTATAATAATAATTTATTCGACAAAACATGCATAAGAAAAAAAGCAATAAACACCCGAATAACAAGTAGCAATGAAATATTACTAACACGAAGTTAAGAATATGACCATATATGATATCATAAAAATGAGTAATATTCTGGAATAAGTCAATAACATTATTTAAATCATTATACAGGAGGTTTGGACACTTATGAAGCAAATCAGACCTAAGGTAAGGGAAAATCTCACAATCTCATTTTTATCCAAGATTGTTTATACTTTCGAATTTACTGGGGAATATTTATCATCCACACCCATGTTTCCTCAATATGTAATATTATTTCTATCCTCCTAAAATGGTTTAAATCCAATTTTACCCTCTGTTGAGTTTTTAGTAAATGACATGAAAGGAATCTTTTGACGTTTTTAGTACGAGGTACTTTTTGACTTTTCCAGCCAATGTATGAGAAGAATGTTTTTTTAACCTATATGGAATAAATGTATTTTTTTTGATTTAATAGAACATTATTTCCATGAAGATTACTTTACAAATTTTCAAGTTTATTTTTAATCAACTTCTTTTTTTGAAAAAATTGTATGACATATTAAGAATGGAAAAATGTTTTTGAAGTAGAAAGGATAGTTTCCTCAAGAATGGAGTTCATGTGTTTTATCAAAATTATTTTCCATCTAAGATAATATAGGGTTCTGTTTCTATCCCTATTTTTAAATTTATTTGATTATTTTATGATGGAATTATTTTTTTGAAGTCCTTTATTCTTGTATGATTTATGTTATGTTGTCATGATGTTTAAGAATCCCATTTTTATTACATGGGTTATGCTATGATGTATGATTTATGAACTTGTGGGACCCATAAGAATGGTAAAATTATGAGATGGGTGGTACCTATATCTCCCTCCAATGCATTGGGTAAATATTTATATCACATGATATAAACATGGCTGGAACAGAAGGTTAATCCAGTCCAGTGATACAGGACTGAAATGAGGAGTGAACTCGGTTCAGAAATGGACTTTGTCCACCAAGACAGTCTTGGAAATGAGTCTTGAATACAAAGAAATGATTCTCTATGATTATGTGTGTATGCCACAATGTTTCATGTTTTATGTTATGATTATTGGGATTACATTTCACTACTATGATCTATACCATATTATGAAATTATGATCTCTTATGCAGGTTGAGATTTCTAAAATGTTATGTTCTTATGAATATGATGTGATTGATATTTCTTTTGTTTACCCTTACTGAGAATTTGAGCTCACCATTTTGTATGTTTTTCCCCAGGTCAGGAAGAAGGGTATTAAGTAGGATATGCCAAAAAGGGATTCTAGATATGATGAAATAAATGGGAGACAATGTAGATGCTTTATGAACCAGTTGTTTATGTTTCCATGTTTCTAAAGACACTGTACCTATACGGTCCTACCATTGTTTTGTTATATATTGAAATAAGTGTGAATTAATTTTGAATTAATAACAATGTATGTAAAGTATGGGTCATTATAGTTGGTATCAGAGGAAAGGTATAGTCAACCTTCGGAAACTAGGATGTGAAAGCCTTAGTAAGATCCTTAAGGATAAGTCTAAGAATAGAACACAATCTTAGTGTTTTAAAAATGGCCATGAACAACCTATGATAAGACCTTAAGTGTGAAATTTTGTTCTTGATTATGTGGTTTTCCTATTATCATTAATTTTTCTCACACTATTATTCTTGGTTTTAGTCAATGGATGGAACCCAAAGGAACCGTGTTAATTTGGAATGTGACGGGAAATGAAATGATTGTCCCCCTGAGCAACCAAACGTTATGGGAGCTGGAATGAAAAATCATGTAGCCATGATCACACAACATTCCCATACTATGAATAATGTAGGACTTCCAAACGAGCAATGGAAGGAGCAACATTCTATTGAATCCTTCATGAGGCAGCGTCTACCTTCATTCAGTGGGTCTACTGATCCATTAGTGGCTGAACAATGGATCAGTACCACTGAAAAGATATTTTCAGTTCTTCATTGTTCTGAACATGATAAAGTCATCTTAACAGTATATCTTTTGGAAGTCTAAGCTGATCAATGGTGGAATTTTATCAAGAATGCGAGGACAATAGATGAAATTGATTCCATGGAATGGGACAAGTTAAAGAACATATTTTTCAATAAGTACTTTCCTCGTATTCTTCAAAAAAAGATAGAGAAGGGGTTTCTTGAACTAAAGCAAAAGGATTATGAATCTGTTGGTACCTATGAAGAAAATTTTAAAAGACTTGTAAGGTACGCTTCCAGAATTATTATCCCACCTGAGAGTAAGATCGATCGATTCTTTAGTGTCTTAAAACCAAATCTTCGAAGGGTGTTATCCATAAGGGACTTAAATAACTGCGAGGAAATCGTTTGATGTGCTCTCAAGGTGGAGATGGAGATTGGAGTAACCCATCTGTCATGTGTATTTGATAAGAAAAGGAAAATGTAATTTAAAGGGAAATCTAAAGAGCACATTGAAAAGAAGATGAGTTTACCCTTATTCTCAATGTGTTGAAAGAAACATGGAGGGAGTTATCTTAAAGGGACAAGTAAATTTTTCAAATTTGGAAAAGAAGTCATCGAGCATTTGAATGCCGTAATGATGGGAAGAAGATGTCTAATGATGCGAAAAAAGAAAAGACTACACAGAGTGCACATCCGACACTTCAATGTTAGAAGTGCTAGGAAATGGGGAATTATTCCAATCAATGCCCTAATACAAGGGTTGTTGATGATGATCGACATCAACAAACTCTTAAGGCTAAAGAAAAAGGAAAGTGACATGCAATTTCTATCAGTGATGTGGAGTACGATAACAAAGTGGTGAAAGGTACACTTACCATCCAATCTAAAGTAGAAAATGTTTTATTTGATCTTGGATCCACCCACTCTTTTATTTATGAAGAAATATCTAAGGTTATCACCGTATTACCTCAACAATTAGATGTTCAGTTAGCGGTGACAACCCCTAATGGCACAACAGTCGCATCAAAAGTGTATAATTCTTCTCCGATTGAAGTTTTTGGGAAAGTGCTTCCTGAAAATCTTATGATCCTTCCTATAGTGGAATTTGATGTGATTTTTAGCATGTATTGTATTTCTTGATATGGAGATCATATCAATTTCCAAAGAAGGGAAGTCAAATTTCATATTCCAAATCAATCTATAATCATCTATCGATGCAAGGATGAAAATAACCTTACAGTTAAAATTTCATCCATTCTATGGGTCTTGATTCCACTAAATTAAGGTTATTTATCTAAAATGGTTGGAGATAAACTCATGATTAAGAATATTCCCATTGTACGGGAATTTGATGATGTCGTTCCGGAGGAATTGCCTGGTCTTCCACCAAATTGTGATGTTGAGTTTTAAATAGAACCTATACTGGGTTCTTTACCTATTTCAAAGACACCTTATAGAATGGCCCCAATTGAGTTGAATGAATTAAAGATGCAACTCCAAGAGAATCATGATAAATGATTCATATTCCCTAGTGCATCACCTTGTGGAGCACATGTTCTGTTTGTTAAGAAGAAATATGGATCAATGAGACTCTACATTGATTATCAAGAACTTAACAAGATCACTATCAAGAAAAAATATCATCTCCCACGTATTGATGACTTATTTGACCAAATATGTGGAGCTCAATACTTTTCCAAGATTGATCTTCGTTCAGGGTATCATCAATTAAGGGTCAAAAGGGAGGATATACCAATGATGGCTTTTCATACAAGGTATAAACACTATGAATTTATAGTGATGCCATTTTGTCTTACTAATGCCCCTACTATCTTCATGGATCTAATGAATCGAGTATTTAGAGACTATCTTAATCAATTTTTGGTAGTCTTTATAGAGGATATTCTTGTCTATTCAAAGAGAAAGGAAGAACATGAATATCACTTGAGAATTGTATTGAAGACCCTGAAAAAGGGGAAGCTCTATGACAAATTTACCAAGTGTGAATTTTGGCTTCAAAAGATGCATTTTTAGGTCACATAATCTCAAAATAGGGGATATCTGTGGATCCAGCAAAAATAGAGGTTATCGAAAGATGGTCGAGACCAACAACAGTAATTGAGATCCGAAGTTTTCTTGGTTTGGATGGATATTATCGATGTTTTGTGAAATATTTTTCACCATTATCTAATCCACTCACCAGGTTGACTCAAAAAGGAGATAAGTTCGTTTTGATGGAGGAGTGTGAAGAGAATTTCAAGGAATTAAAAAGAAGGTTATCCAGTGCACTTGCGCTCACACTGCCTTGTAGTGGAGAAAGATTTGTGATCTATAGTGATGCATCCAAGAAGGGATTGGGGTGTGTTCTCATGCAAAATGATATGGTGATAGCTTATGCCTCACGACAGTTGAAAATCCATGAGCAAAATTACCCAACTCAGGATTTTGAGTTAGTTGCGGTAATTTTTGCATTAAAAATATGGAGGCATTATCTTTATGGTGAAAGGTGTGAGATTTATACTCATCATAAAAGTTTAAAGTATATTTTCACACAAAAGGAGCTGAATATGCGCCAAAGAAGATGGTTGGAGCTGATTAAGGATTATTACTGCTCAATTCATTACCACCCTAGGAAAGAAAACAAGGTGGAAGATGCATTAAGTCGACAAGACCATGCTAGCTTATGCATGATGAGGATCACAACAGATCCAATATTAATAGATTTACAAAGGACGGATCATGGAATTATAATGGAAGGGGAACAATCTTATCTTTATCAAATGAATGTTCAACCATCTTTACATGTGAAGATTAAAGAGGCACAAAAAAAGATGTAGAGTTATACAAGAAGGTGAGAAATGTTCCTGAATTCAACCTTGATTGTGATGGGATAATAAGGTTCAGGAATCGGGTTTGTGTTCCTCCCATCCCAGAATTAAAGAAGGAGCTACTGGATGAGGCTCATTGTTCTTCATTCTCTATTCATCCTAGAAGCACGAAGATGTATCGGGACCTGAAAGAGTACTTCTGTTGGGATGGCATGAAAAGAGATGTTGTTGAATATGTCTCTCGATGCTTGGTGTGTCAACAATTAAAGCTGAGAGACAAAATTCTAAGGGTATGTTACAACCATTAACCATACCCAAATGGAAATGGGAAAACATCACTATGGACTTTGTCACCGTACTTCCTAAAACATCTAAAGGCAATAAATCTATTTGGGACATAGTTTATTGTCTTACATAGTCGGCACACTTCATTACTATTATAGAGGGTTTCTATCTTGATCAGCTTGCCAGTATATATGTAAAGGAAGTGGTAAGATTGCATGGAGTACCACTTTACATTATATCTGACTGGGATCTGAGGATTACCTCAATGTTTTTGCGAAGTCTTTAGCATACTCTGGATACAGAGTTGAGTTTTAGCACTGCTTATCATCCTCAGACAGACGGTCAGTCTGAGAGAACAATTCAAACTCTAGAAGATATGTTAAGATCTTTCTCTATGGATTTCAATGGTGGTTGGGATCAAAAGCTACCTTCGGTGGAATTTTCTTATAATAATAGCGTTCACTCCAGTATTCAGATGGCACCTTATGAAGCTCTCTATGGAAAGAATTGCCAAACTCCAACTTGCTGGGATGAAGTTGGGGAAAGAAAGCTATTAGGACATGATCTTGTAGATGAGATGGCAGAAAAGGTATGATCTATTCAACAACACATAAAATTAGCTCAGAGTCGACAAAAAAGTTATGCCAACAATCGAAGAAAAGACCAAGTGTTTTGAAGTGGGTGATAAAGTGTTCTTACAAATATCTCCTTGGAAGAGTGTAATGAGATTTGGAAAAAAGGGCAAGCTGAGCCCTAGGTATATTGGTCCTTTTGAAATACTGGATTGTGTTTGGAAGGTAGTTTACCGATTGGTGCTTCCACCAAATCTCTCTCAAGTACATGATGTGTTCCATGTATCTCTCCTGAGAAAGTAAATACCCTATCCTTCACATGTACTCAGCTCAGAAGTTATACCGCTGGAGAAAGATCTTTCTTATGAAGAAAAACCGATAGAGATTCTGGATCGTAGTGAAAAAGGCCTACGGAACAAGACCACTCGCATGGTGAAAGTTTTATGGAGGAACCACCAATTAGAAGACGCTATATGGGAGCTTGAGGATATGATGAGGGAGAGGTATCCTCATCTGTTTGTTACAATGTGACGAATTTCGAGGGCGAAATTATTTTTAAAGGGGGTAGAATGTAACACCTGAGATTTATTTGAGAAATATTTTGTTGTTATGTTATCATCAAAGGAATATTTCACTACACACAACACTGGCTTGGTTTTTTTACACACAATCATGACCTTCCTCGATAGCTTGCGTTGTACGCAATACCGAGTTTCACTAAACAACGATATGCTATTAAAATATTATTAAAATTAGCCGTTATGAATAGTAATACCCACTTTTTGAAATATTATAAATTTTATCATTCAAAATGGATTTTATTTTTGATTTGGAATATCTAAATTATCCTAGGGTGAATTTTTGGAATTTTTTTGAAATCATTCAATTTTTGATGAATAGTGAAAGCACTGGGTTATTGTTTAAAAACCGACTTTTTATTTAAATAATTATTTATTTTATTTAAATTTATTTTAGGTCTAAATTGATACATAATACCTATATAAGATCAAATTAATTCATTGGAGTCATTTTATAATAATTTTAGATATAAAAAAATTTTATTGAACTTTTCACCGTCTTTTACCCACCTCCTAGGAGAGTTTGAAAATTTCCATAAAACATAATTTTACCGCTTCTGGGAGTGGAATTTAGAAAATCCGAGAGACACGGTTTACATCAAGGAGTAAAATGTAGTTCAATAAGATAAAAATAATTTTTGGTGAATAGTAACTTTTTAATTTTATTTACTACGGTTAAAAGTAAATATGGTAATTAAGGGTAAAAATGGTATTATTATTACCCTAACACATGTCCTAATTCTATTGGATAAGTTTAATTCAACCAAAATAAACCTTAGGAATAAAATATGACTATTTAGGTCCACTTGGATTAGATTAGGACATTAAATATTATTTTATTTAAAGAAGAGTTAAAATAGTTAAAATCAAAGTTTAATAACTAAAATATTTTTAATACAGGGATATAAATAAGATAAATTCGACTATAAATATTCATTAGAAAGATAAAACTATTTTCTACATAATGGTATTTTATTTATAAATTTTAAACTTTATATAATATAATTTATTTATGACACAATGATGATGGAGTAATTACCTTATTTAAGAAATATTAACATAATTGACATTATAAATAACCAAATAAATGTAATTCTAGTATTTATATGGATTAAACTAATTTTATAGGTTAATATGACATATTATAATTGATTTAATTAACTTTTTTATAAGTAATCATGCTTTTATGATTTTCACAAAAATCAATTACCAAATAGTGTCAAAATTGACATAACATAGTTTTTAAAACAAATACTATATTATTAATTGTTATTTTATTCTTAAATATCTACAATTCGGCCAAATGACCTAGATAAGGTTATATATATTAATAATTAACAACTTGGGGTTATTTTGTCTTGTTATAGTAATTTTATTAACCATATAATGTAAGAAAACAAGAAGACACGGTAAAAGTTAAATTATTTAACTTAGAGTTAAATCTAAATGATCAGGTTAAAATAGTAACCTAAACATGTCTAAAATTTATTGGTTGATATTATTTCGACACATCCCCAACTTATCTTCGAAATAAATCCATTTGAGCTATTAAACACCAAATATGACTTTATAATATAATAGTATTTTAGGTTTTTCCTAAGGTGCCCCTCTCCTCCCTTATAAAAGGGAACCTCCTCCCTCTCCTCCTCACACCACTTTGAGCCTTCACGATAGGTCAAACCCTACCCATTTCTCTTATAAACTTCCCTATAAACATCCTAGAGTTCCTGGCCTTCTTCAAAGACCATATTTAGTTACCTAAGAGGAGGTTAATAAGAGGCACTTCAATGAAGAGGTAATATCTGTTACCGATTCTTTCAACTTTATTTTTTCTTCGACTTCCTCTTCTTTAGTTGTTTTATTATAAAGTAATAACATCAGTATCAATAATATACTTATGTGTTATTATAAATATGAAACAACCCTATTTCACCTTCTATCCATCCTACGGAAAATGAAATCACCAAGCGTCCGTACATACAGAATACCGTCTCCACGCCGTGGTGTAATCTATTTTCCACCACCACCTTACTTGGATGGGTATAATGGTGTAAGGAATAACTATATATGATTATTTTAAAGTGATATTGATTCTTAAATAGTATACATACACTTCAATACAATTCCATGATCATGGGAACGATATCATCACTTGTGCGTACGTATGGCCTACCGTCTCCACGATGTGATGCGACTCGTTCTATATGATATTCAATGCATAATGATTATATAAATGAATTGAATGTATAAATATGATATTTATTACACTAATAACATTCTCTAAATGGGTTATCTATAACCTTAAAATAAGAATAAGAATTTATTCGACAAAACACGTATAAGAACAAAAAGCAATAAACACCCGAATAACAAGTTACAATGAAATATTATTAATACAAAGCTAAGAAAATGACCATATATGATATCATAACAATGAGTAAGATTCTGGAATAAGTAAATACATTATTTAAATCTTTATACTGGAGTTTCAGACACGTACGAAGAAAATCAGACCTAAGGTAAGGGAAAATATCGCAATCTCATTTTAATCTGAGATTGTTTACACTTCATAATTTACTGGGGAATATTTATCATCCACATCCTTGTTTCCTAAATATGTAATATTATTTCTATCCACCTACAATGGTTTAAATCCAATTTTACTCTTTAGTGAGTTTTTAGTAAAAGATATGAAATGAATCCTTTGTCGTTTTTAGTATGAGGTACTTTTGGACTTTTCCGGCCAAAGTACAAGGAGAATGTTTTCTTAACCAATACGGCCTGAATGGATTTTTATGATTTCATAGAACATTATTTCCATGAATCATCCTTTACATGTTTTCAAGTTTATTTTCAATCAACTACTTTTGGTTTAAAATTGTATGAAATGTTAAGAAAGGAAAAATGTTTTTGAAGTAGAAAGGATATTTTCCTCAAGAATGGAGTTCAAGTGTTTTATCAAAATTATTTTCCATCTAAGATAATATAGGGTTCAGTTTCTATCCCTATTTTTAGATTTATTTTATTATGTTATGATGGAACTATTTTTATGAAGTCCTTTATTCTTATATGATTTATGTTATGATGGCATGATTTTTAAGAATCCTATTTTTATTACATGGGTTATGCTATGATGTATGATTTATGTTCTTATGGAACACATAAGAATTGTATCATTATGAGATGGGTGGGACCTATATCTCCCTCCAATTCATTGGGTAAAGATTTATATCTCATGAGATAGATATGGATGGAATAAAAGGTTAATCCAGTTCAATGATACAGGACTGAAACGAGGAGTGAACTCGGTTCAGAAATGGACTTTGTCCACTAAGATAGTTGTGGAAATGAGTCTTGAATACTAAGAAAAGATTCTCTATGATTATGTGTGTATGCCCAAAAGTTTCATGTTTTAAGTTATGATTATTGGGATTACATTTCACTACTATGATCTATCCCATGTTATGAAATTATGATATCATTTGCAGGTTAAGATTTCAAAAATGTTATATTCTTATGAATATGATGTGATTGATATTTCTTTTGTTTACCCTTACTGAGCATTTGAGATCACCCTTTTGTATGTTTTTTCCTAGGTCAGGAAGAAGGGTATTAAGTAGGATATTTCAAAAAGGGATTCTATATATGATGAAATTAATGGGAGACAATGTAGATGCTTTATGAACCAGTTGTTTATGTTTCCCAGTTTCTAAAGACACCATACCTATACGGTCATACCATGGTTTTGTTATATGTTGTAATAAGTGTGCTTCAACTTTGAAGTAATAATAATTTATGTAAAGTATGGGTCGTTATAATTCTCATGCATTCTATAAGAATCCATGTTCTCATGTGACTTTATTAGCTCACTAGGAATATATGAAAGAACTAAAAAATAAACATGCACCACATTGTTCAATTATTTTTAATTTATAGAGAACTCTTTGTCACTCTTCTTCTTTACATGAGGATCAGGTAATGAGGAATCTAGCATGTAATATTTTCTTTTTTGTTGAAACACAACCTGAAGTCATCTAAACCATTCTTAGAAGTTACTATTAATGAGAAGATGGTCCATCTATAATATTAATTGTAAGGAGAAAGTAGATGATGTACATGAAATTATTATAAATTCATATAATATAATATTATTAATAATTTTCAAGATTATAAATTATATGAGATATAATAATAATAAATTTTATTAAATATCCATCTATTTTCTTTAGGTCCTAAAATATACTTCCATTGGACACAAAATATCTTATTGACAAGACATTATACTATCAAGGATATATATTCCCCTTTATAGAATCCCAAAGAGGGTTATTCAAGATACTTAAAATGTATTTAGATAGGTAGGTATTTTCCATCTATGGGAATCTCGCTCCTTGATCCCTTGAGTAAACTCTCCCAACCTAAAATCCTATCGTGTATTTACTCAACAATTTCCTCCATGTTACATCATGTATAGAAAGAGCTTTTTATCATGGTTAGGGATTGTTAATTAAACACATATCCTTCATATGAACACTATGATAAAATTATGTTTCCCGATGAGGGTTGTTCAAACACTTACTTCTATAGATTTCATTCCTAATAAAGTAATACAGGGTAAATAAAAAATTTATATTTAGTTGAGGGTTTTCAGTTTCTTATTATTAAAATCATCTAGGATTGTCCTCTTTTTGTCTTTTTAATATTAAGTGGATTTTACTTATGGGATTAACCATGTCTTGGTAAAACATTTATTCATAATAAATTTATTTATATTCTATATATTCACATATTTTATTAATTTATGTGGTCTTTGTCAGGTATTCATAAAATATATAATGTATAAGATTGAAAGAAATAAATAAATGACTCAATCATGAGATTATATAATAGTTGATTTATTGAGTAGACAATAAATCAACCAATAACCTAGGGGAAAACACCTTCTGTCCATCTTGGCGTGCATTATTGAATTACACTTATCCAGCTATGTATCACCGGGGTAGGCGTCATTTCCATTTCCTCTTGAACTGTATCTACGTGTCTTGGGATACCCCATGTATTACATGTATTAGTAACACACGTACAGGTGAGTGGAACCATAATATTAGTTTATGTTAATTACATAAATCACCATAGAAACACATTTCTTACCAAATAAAGGAGGTCGGGGTGACTCACATGCTATCATATTTAATTTAATTGTTATTTAATTGGAAAACCATGAAATAAATCCTGAAAAATAATTCCAACACATACCCATGTCTTGGTTAATCACTTGATTAGTCATATACATGCAACAATTATCCATAAGTATACTGAATATCATTTATTGTTTTACATAATTTATTATTAATATAAGCACACATGCATTAGTCAACTAATTATTTAATTATCTTTTATCTTAATGACCATATGAATCATTATAGAGATAGCCATCATACATTTTTTAATGGAAAAAATAGAAGAATCAATATTTATTGATAATTACAATAAATCAATTGTTCATGTTGTAATTATTTACATCCTTTATTAAATTTTCAAACACATCAGGTACTAATTAATATAATACGGTTTTAATGCCAAAATTAATGACTTAATGAAATTTAATTTTTTTGTTTACTGGATACTAAAAAACATATACTTACAATGTACACATTATGTACCTTGATTACAGTGTACACAGGATGCAAAAATGAGTTGTTTTTGTGTACCAAGGACATACTAAATGGTGTGTACTATCCATGTACACATTGTTTATTGCTCTTTCCATGTGTCTATAAAAACTTCCAAAGGGATTGGTGTTTACTTCAAATGTGGGACCACACGATGTGTACTCCAGCTACACGGTGAGTGTTCCATTATTATGTGTGAGATTGACTCGCAAAAATTGATTGATATGTACTTTGAACATGGGACCACCTGACATGTACTTCAGTTACATTTCATGTGTTCCACTTTCTATTTGTCTACATCATTCAATGAACAGATCAACATATACTTCATACGTGGGAGATAATGAACTACACATTTTTCACACCAGCTACCCATAATGTATGTCATTATTTCAATAGGTTGTAATTCTCCAAAAGTTTTGACTGTTAATTTGACCACATATTTTACATGATTTTTACATCTAAACTATGAATACTAAACAATATGTACACCATATAAATGGTGTATTTCCTAAACACGAAAAAATGAAGTGCACAAGGGGACACATTTTGTACTTGAAATAAACATAGTGTAACCGAGTATTATGGTTAATAATTCATTTCACATCTCAGAAGAATCTTTGGTCATTTTTCATATTTTCTTAGTCCTTTAGTAGAATTAAATTCTTAATGATTGTGATTAATATATCAACTGCATGTTAATTAAAATGAGATTAAATAATGAATATTCTTGAAATGAAAAAAATAACATCTAGTGCATATATAAAAAAACAATCAAATAAATAATTATAAATTTGAACCCTGACCCCTCTTATACCACTTGTAAGTTCCATAAACAGACAAAAACCCTAGATGGGTAAAAAAATTATAAGGTTTTTTCAAGATAATGTATCATTATAAATATTGTACATGATATGTGCACCATGAAAAATTAATTTCTTATTTATATATTTTCATATAATAAACCATAAATTGGAGAATATATTTCCATGTTAAATATATAATAAATTTATATTAGACATAAAGAAATAATACATGATATGACGGTCATTCTGTAATTGATTTTTTGATCATCTGAAAACCATTTTCCCAGATTACCTTTGATGCATTGTAAGGATTCAAGTGTTAAATCACTCTAACGGTGATCTACACATGATCCTCAGATATTAAAATGATTAATATTTATTTCCAAGTTCTTACATAGTGAGTTAATCATTTTTTCCTTGATCCCTTAATGATCCTTTAATATTGAAGTACTTCTTATCATTATTGAAAATATGATAGGAAAAATAATATATAAAAGTCTGTTTTTTAAAAAGATTCTCAATTATCTATTAACCCTATAAAATAAATATAAAAAACTATTTATAGATATTCATTTTGGGTTACAAAATAATATTTAATTGTGTACCAACCCTTAAATAATATTATAATTCTTAACAAACTTCATTATATACAATAATAATATTCTTTTTATTCTTCTTCTTTTATCAAGTTAGCTAACTCACGTAATGAGAAATTTTATTTACCAACATTCAAATAAATATTAATCACCAAAAATGATCTATGTCTTCTCAAACTACTCATCATTTTTTGAAAACTTGAATAAATATTTAAACAATTATTTCATTCACCAATAAAATAAAAAATTTATTCACAACCCAGTTAATAAATATTTATTAAATATTTGTGTGCCTAAATAAATTATTTATTAATGAATAAATAATTATTAATTACCTTATGAATATTAAAAATCAATAAAACTCGAATAAACATATTCCTATATATTTATAATTCTAATTAATCCACTAGTTAAATTCTAATTTAATTTAATCATGGCCAATAGAAATAGTTAATTTTTTTTCATTGGCATTAGGCAGAATTTTCAAATGTCTAGGATTTCTATCATGCAAGGGGTAAAGTAACCCAAGATAAAAAAACATAATATTACATTGAAGAGATCCACATATAAACATTTTCTACGTAATATAATCACTTTTTCACAGTATCTCATCAAGGATGTTTCACATCTATGTCCAAAACCAATATTCCTGATATGTCTCCCTTTGACTATCTGAATTAAACACATCATTGCACAATGTACAAGGAATTTGATGTGAATGTTATATTCAAATAAAAGGGTCAAGATATCATCTTTTATAAATATGGAAGGTAAAAAACATTTCATGACTAATACATTAATGATATGCCATTTGAGACTCACCAAACATACCCTTCTTCTTCCAAACAAATGAAATCCAGATTTTTGTTAGTATATTTGAGACTGTGATCCATGACATGGATTAATGGTAATATTAATGATTAAGGACCAAGATTCACGCTCAAAGATATGAATATATAATGAAACAAAAAATATAGAATTTATAATGGTAGGGTTATTCTCATAATCTCTAATCATGGAGATGACTAAGTGAAATCTTTATGAGAAGAATCCTAATCAACATATAAATAATTAAAACTAGTAGTCTGTATACTACATCCCCCTCATATTTCATTGTCCAATAATGGATATATATTTAATAATATCATCACATAACACCAAGTTTCTCATTATAGTGGGGAACTATTATGACCTTATCAATATGATATATACCATTATTACATTAAATTCATAAAAACTAATAAACAATATGTAATAAGATGTTTTTTAACTTTTAAATGTTCTAATATACATTTAATTAATGTAAAATAATTTTTTTTAGAACACCAATCCAACAAATTAACTTCTTAATTAAAATTAAAATTTATTATAGTTTATATAGTATAAATTTTGTGTGAACGTATTTTTGAAATGTGAGAATAAATATATCTATATATATTACATAAATAATATTTATTTATTTTTTAATTTTTTAGGGTTTACCAAAAAGAAAAAATAAACATTATATATGTTTAAAAATAATGTCTATAAAATGTTGTTAAATGTAAATTTAGAAACATTTTTTAGAAAAAATATCTAAATTTAAGAATAATAAATTTTTAAAATATAAAAAAAATAAAAATTAAATTTGTTATATTTTTTAAGAAAACATGGAAAAGTAAAAATTAGTGATGTTTTAAGAAATTTTGAATCACTTCTCATTATTCTACAATGTTCCATGTATTGTTCCTCAATTATGGATAACACCATAAGTGAATGTAATTTTTAATGTGAGATTAGAGTTCCTCCTTTAAGAGTAAGCACATAACATTTAGTGTATGTTCTACTACAACTATAACCTATAAAATTTGAATCAATATAGAATTTGATAGTGAACTCTGATCCTTCACAACATAATTCTACATTTGAGATCACCTTGGTATATCTTTGGTTTATTTTTAATGTGTTATAGTGATTTAATACATTATCTCCCATATATATACTAACTACTCCCACTACATGTGAAATTCATATTCTAATACAGACCATGGTTGATATAAGACCCCCCCCACACACACACACACTACTAATGAGTCTGGTACTTGAGACATTTACACACTCTTTTACTATGTGATATAATGATAAATTATAGATTGAGATTAAAAGGAATAGGGGAAGAAATTTTCTTACAGTCGTGAATATAGAAACATTTCAATACTTTTTCTTACAGTTCTTCTATAATATCCAAACCTTCCTATTATTCCAGTATTAGTAAATTGGAATCCCAAGAATCTTGTTTATCAACCCTAAATCATTCATATAAAAATCCCTAGAAAACTATGTTTTAGTATTAAGGATTTAATATTTTTTGGATCATATAAATAACATGTCATCCATATACCAAAATAATAATGATAAAATAATTTCCTATAAAATCCTTAAAAATATATATAAGGATCCTAATAAATGCAATTCAATCTAGGAATCGTGATAATAGAATTAAATCTCTTATATCAACATCATGGTTACAATTTCTGACAATAAAAATATTTTTTAAAACTCTAAACAAGTTATCCAATTATCTTGATGAAAAACCTTCTAGTTGGATATTATCAATTTCTTTATCATGGAAACTATGGTGAAACATTATCATTACATCTAACTTCATTTAATGAAAACATTCTATATCACACATTATCAAAACCCCTGTAACAGTATTGAATATGACAACCAGAGAAAATATTGTATTGAAATAAATATCATTCTTTTTATAATAACCTTTCGCTACCATCCTTACCAAATATCATTAAACCTCATAATTTCTATCTCACTTGATCTTAGATTCCCATTTTATATCAATGGCCATCCTTCCCTGAGGAAGTGAAACAAGATCAGATGTCTTCTTCTTGTGAAAATATTAAATTTCTTCTTGAATAACTTACATCTATGAGCATACATTTTTAATGGGTCTCTATGGATTGAATGACACTCATTTAAAAAAATTTAATCAATTTGTAATCACATTTCCCATGATCAATCATACTTGGAACCAAAACAATGTATAAACATAAATAATGAACATATTGCGTATCTTACACTGAGGGGTTACACTAACAATATCTTCTATCATTTTCTTGATGAATATCTCTAAGATGTAACCATAAAACTACCACCTCCATGGTTTATCCATGGGTTATGTGAATCAATATGAAAATGAAAATGGAAATATTAAATAGTTATCTTTATTTTAAACATTTGTTTAGAATTATTGGATTATTTGGAGGATATTATTAAATTTTTAAGAATTTTATTGAAGTAAGAGTAGTGACTGAAGCCATTTTGAGAAGGATGAATTATGTTCTATGTTCATTTAAATATATTTGAATTTATGTATTTAGAGACGATTATTAAAATACTCTATACATAATAGTCATTCCCACTCTCTATATAGAGAAATCTATCAAAGAGGGACTACAATAAGGGTTATTGAAATTTTCATCAAATTCATTTTAGATATGAAATTACTTATTTAAAAGGAATGAAAATTCAATTATATTACTTTTTATTTTAAAAGGATATATTTTGGGATTCAAAATAGTCATTGGGAAAACACTGGGTCATTCAAGGAGTTTATAAGAGTCACTTGAGAAACTGTAAGGTTCATTCCATGATTTCATAATATTATTTTAAAACATTCATAAGAGACATTTTACTAAAAAAAATATATAATTTAATGAGATTAATTAAAAATGTACTTATATTCTAAGGAAATCATAAGATTAATTTTACTCTTATGAAATGGAAAATATTTGGAACATATTAAGAGTTTCCATCTAAGAATATTTTTTAGATTTATTGAAATTAAGTGGGATGGTGTTTATCTATTATGAAAATAAAATAATCATATGATAATTATTATATGGTGACTCAATCTATGTTATTATAATTTCTTGTTCTTATGGAATGTGTTAGGTATATTAGGTTAAATACCTTGAGAGGGGGTGAATCTGGGTATGACAGATAAAAGCAACTTCCCCTTTTGATATTGTTTCGTTGTTAAACAAAACTCTCTTCCCTATATTTATAGAAGAAAAGTTTGAACCAAAATTAAATCATGCTTGAGCCACAAAAAATTTTACTTTATTCACCTAGATTGGGATACTTCTTAATGATATACAAGGGAAATATTCTAATGTACAAAATCCACTAAAAGTACACAACTGTTTACAATGATCGGAGTGGTCCCAATTCCCCAACTATTTTACAACCATTCTCTATTTGAAAGCTCAGAACTCTCTCATCTTATGTGTGTTCAATGCATCTTTAAAATAATCAATCATAGTTTCTAGACATGTAGGTGCCTTAATTATCTCTAATGAATGCATCCTCCACTATATTTAGATTCTCTATTGATGTCCCACATTTATCCACTAATGAATACCACTTTACCATAGATATAATGGGAAACTCCAAATCTTGGGTGCAACCCTTATTGGGTCTTTCACACAACTTTACTTCCTTGTGTGAAAAATATAACATTTGTCAAAAAAAACTTTTTTCACACAACTTCAATCTTACGTGTAACTTCATTATTACACACAATGTTATTAGATTTTTCCCAACTCAAATTCTATCATGAAAATACCTTGTCATTATCTTTTTACACAATCCATAGGTCAGATTCTGTCTAAGTGTTGAGTTGATTTGAATGAGGTGGGTTACCTATTATTTAAATGCATTGATGACCCATGCATGGAAAATTTTACACGTCATATAAGATCCTTTATTTTTTTTTTTTCAAAATCTAATTTGACGTCACATTGGGCATGAAAATATCCTTCGCCAATCATTATCTTTCACGCACATTACCAAATCCGACACAAAATTCCTCAATTTTCCATATTTCTATATTATAATCATGAAACATGACTTGTGCACATGTTTCCATACCATCTTCAATATTGTGCATAAATTCCTTTTCCAAAAACACATATATCCATTTTCTTGATTTTGAGGACCCAAAATTTGGAAAACACTAGAAATGGTGCCACCTTGTGTCTATTATTTTTATACTGCCTCTAGATATTCCATTCCCTTTTCAAGGATATTTTTCGTCATTGGTTGTCAAAAATATCTCTAGAACACCAGAGATGTCCAAGGAAACCCACTTTGTCAATAAACACAATAAACCTAAATATGATTCAATGTTTCCTTGAAGGATTTTCCGAATAGTATGGATCACATAAAAAATCATATTGAAGGAGATACTATATGAATCTAGTTCAGTGAAATGAAAATAAGAGATTACGGGTCAAAACTTATATAATTTTCACATTTATATACTTTTGAATTTTTTTAAAATTACTTACATAGAATATATAATCGAGTATTTTATCTAATAATCTAAAATTATTAGATGATTATCTGTGGAATTTAAGATGAGGGTTATAGGGGAATACCAACATGAACCATTAGATGAAGAATTGTGCAGAGGATTGTGGTTTACAATCAATCCATAGAATACTCAAGAATGTTAGTTGGCAATGAGTTTATTGAATTTAGATACTAAAAATAATTTAGGTTAACCCAATACTGGGGGTAATTCTTTTTACCCAAGATCAATGGGAATGAGTAATATCATGTGATTAAGAACATCAAATAACTGAAAATGAAACTATGGAGCATGGTAGAAAGAATAAAGATATAAAGAACCATATTAACTATTGAATCGATATCAATAAATAGATCATTGAAAGTATGGAAATAATGAGAATGGTTAATTGGTTTATATTAATCATTTAATATTAAAGTATGATGCTCTTGAATATTTGATCACATTCTAATAATATTTATTTGTAGGATTGAGAGGATTATGACCATTTATAGATGAATATGCTTTGAATATGAAGTGATATTTCATATCCAGTCTTGAAATACTCATATATAATAAGGGTTATCTATATTTTTAGTGTTATTACATGTTTGTTTCATGAAATACACATATGTATATGATGAATCATTCCTAACCATTTTTAAATTCTAATTCATTCTAGAAAAAATATTTGTGTCTTGAACTCTCTCAATCACAAAAAAATGTAGGTACCCAATTTTGGACCAATCGTTGTGAAAATTATATGTTACTTATCAATCATAAATTTATATTTTTTTGGGTAAGTAAGAGATTCTTATTAGTGTGTATCAGATACTAATGGATCACATTTGTTTTCTTCTAGAATAATAAACTATAAAATAAGGAAACACCTATTTAACCCCCTCTTGGTGATATACCCATTCTCTAAGAACATTAATTAGTATCAAAGCATTCCAAGTTCCATCTATAATATCATAAAGTCATTGAAAATGGATAATATGAATTCTTTGAATATTATTGGTGTCCCCACATTCAATAAAAATAAGTACCATTTCTATAAGAATATGATGTAACACTATCTTCTATCTCTTGGCCAAGAAGTTATTGATGAAACAAGAGTAAAGTTTACACTAACTGAGAGAGATTATAGTATGTCATTTTTTTGGAAAAACTAATTTCTTTAGTGTATGGAAAAGTTTTAAATTACATTCTTATTTCCCTGTAGAAAAATTATTACACAACATTTTTAGAGATTCAATCAACTAAAGATATTTTACACAATCTAAAACTTAGTTATGAAGGAAATGATAATGTTGAACAAGTTAAAATATAAATATAGATAATTGTATTAAAATATAGTTATATTAATAAAGAATAAACCATTGATGAATACTTCACAATAGTAAGTTAAATAGTCATCAATATCAAAGGTTATAGAGAAAAGATGGATGAATTCATAAAGGTAAAAAATAACATGAAAACTTTACCTAATAGGTTTGATCCTAAACTTTTTGCATTAGAGTATAGTAAATATATTAATCTTTTTGAAGTGAAAAATATACTCATTATATATAAAATAGTAAAGTATACAATATTAAAAAATAAATTAAAAAAGAAATGGAATTTGAAGCCCTGAGAAAAATCCAATGCAAGGATGAATTATTTGAAGAATATTGTGATTATAGTGATGATGATTAAATAAATGAGGACTATAAGAGATTCATGTCAGTCATCTCAAAATAACTTTAGAAAAGGAAATGGTATGTATAAAATCCAACTCCCACAAAATTGTTTCATGTTTTTAGGAATTATTAACATTTTTATAAAAATTACAATGAAGAAAAGTGGTGAGTAAGAAGTTAATAATAAAAATGAGAAACCTCAGAACGAGAAATTTTTTTAAAAAAGTTTTTTCAAATATAGTGATAGAAAAAAGTAATTGAAACGAAAAAAATAAGAATTTTTATGAGTAAATAAGAAGAGCATTACTTATCTTCATATAGAAATTCAGAAGAAAAAACTATTTAAAGGATCACAAACATCATGACTCATGCTGACCGACATGAATAATCCTCTGGTAGTGAAGAATAAAATGATGAAATAACATATAAAAATAATATTTTTAATGAACATTATGCATATATTTTGTAGAATAATAAAATAAATAATAAATTTATATTTTTGAAAAATGAAAATTAAAAGAACAATGAAGGAAAAATATATCTTTATAAAAAAGGAGATATTTATATAGGAGAGATAAAAAATAAATAAATATAAATGTTAAAAATCAAGAGAAATTCATGAATTTTTTGGATTAAAAATATATTTTAAAGGAATAAAGAACTAATTGATACATAATAAATGTGTATTAAATAATGGGATTCATAGAAAAATATGATACAATACTTTAACAAGGTTATTGAAATAAAATTAAAATCGTCACAACCTATCCAACAGTGAGCTCAAAAGATATGGTTATTTGTCTTCTTGATAAATGTCAAAATAAACAAACTATAACTAATAATACTAGTTTAAATTAAAAAAATATTCATGTCTTTTCCATGAATAATAATGAGAAACCTTATTCTATATCAAATTATGTGATGAGTGTCTCTAAGAAGTAAACTACTCAAAGATAAAATTAATCACAACATCAGATATATTATTAGAAACAAAATTTTAGATTGAACTATTAACAATATAGATGAATAATAATAAATTGATACTACTGGTGATATGGAATTTTTGGTAACAAAGGTTACTCATTATGGTAAAACATGTTATTGTCGTGGTTAAGGAAAGAATAAAGTGAGATAAACTCTAATAATGTTAATTTAGAAAATCAAATATTACATGTTGTATTAAAAAATACAGTAACTCTTTATATATAGTACATTGATGATTTTATAGATGAAATTTGTTGAATTTTTGACCAAATAGGTCACTATGTTGATGAAATCATGAAATATATTTGTAATCATCTTTCATATAATGAAAAGGAAATAGAATTTAGAAAGTAAGGAAGGAATAAAAATCATTAATTATAGAATTTTATTTGAAATCATGTAAGAAAATCAATACATGGAATTAAATTAGTTCTTATTCCTCATGTATGTTTGGTGACATAAAAATTATGAATAATACTAAAAATAATGATAGAGGGCTATGACATTTCGAAATGATATATCTTTGAAAATTAATAGAATCAAAACTGGTGAGATATAATTTCAAAGGTTACAAAGCAAACATATTATCTATGTTAAATGGTTTTAAAAAAGTATTTTATGTGTAATAAAATTATATGGTCATGGAAATGAAATGGTTTTCTTGAATAATATGTACATCATTAAGATTTCAAAGGATAGATGAGTTATCATTAGATATGAAAAAGTGTAAATCTATTTAAATTTGGTCCTCTAAATAATTATTGTTATTTATATTCCAAAGTTGAGAATAAATTTCATAACATAAGGCTTATACAGTATTATCAAAGAAATATGAGTAGATTCTCAAAAAAATAATTTGGTGATAAAGAGTTAGAGATAGAGAGAGGGATTTTATCTTTGAAACATGTCAGAAGAGGAAATGGTTCAAGGAACACCCAAAATAGTGGAGAATAATTCCACTAAGAAACTAATGTCAATTAAAATGAATTTTTTGTCCATATGATAAATCAATATTTTATAGTTGATCTATATTTCATCAATTTAATTGATTATTACACACGGATTTCTAATGTTTTGTTTATGAATCATATGCCAGAAGATGTCCATATGTTTAAAATATTCTAAAGACAAGTAAAAAAGGGATTGTTATTCTACATGAAGAAGTTGAGATTATATATTTTTGAAGAGTATAAATGTATTTCATTTTACATATATCATTAGAATCTTGGAATTAAGAATAAATAAAATGAACTATACACTTTCCAAAAAAAGTATAGGAGGAAGAAAAAAGAAGAGTTTGGTTGATATTGGATAAACAATTCTAGTTGAACACCATTTCTTTAATATTCTCCTTGGGGAAACTAGATGTGTTATTCTAAACATGCATAACATGTTACTTTTGGGACCTTAGAAACACATGACACTATATAATATGCAATATATGTGAAATATAATATTTAAGTACATTATTGTTAATGGTAGTCCTTGTTACATGATGCTTAAAAATACTAATCTTAAAAAAAGTGAGGAGAAAGAATATAAATGAATCATAATGGGATACTTTTCAAAAAGTATAGGATAAAAATATTAGAATAAGAGGATAAAAAAATCGATAAATCATTTGATGTGAATATTATTAAAGATCATTAAAAATCATATATAATAAATAAATAATTTTATGAAAATTCAAGAGCATAGAACATATATATTTTAGCATAACAACTAGTATAAGAAGTTGATAAAGTGCTAATTTCTATTGATTTTTATTCTTAAAAACCCATTAATAATGATGGAGCTATAGGAAATGAAAAAAATATGGAATTTTATATTGAATAAGCTTATTGATTAAATACATATCATTGTCAGTCAAAAACCAATAAAGAAGTCAAGAATAAGATTAAGGCTTGAAAATCAATGTGCTCACATTTCAAAATTTAAACCAAGAACTATAGTAAAAGCAATTAATTTATTAATTCTATATATTAAATATAAGAATGTATTATGAAAAATTTCACCAAGTAACTTACACAAATACTTGAAGAAAACATTGTTATGGGATCCAAGAGCATATTCAGAAAAAAAATTAAAAAGGAAAGGTTTCAAGAAACAAAGAAAGAATAGTATTAAAGGGGCATTCATGGATGGAAGAAAATTATTTTGATGAGAATTTTTCACTAGTGTTAAGACTAGACACATTGAAATTTTTTGTTATAGTGGAAACTAACATACACTAAAATATATATTAGATGGATATGAATTTATCTTTTTTAAATGGATTCCAAGAAGAATAGTTTTTTATTGAAAACCCAAAAGGATAAATTATTTATATATATTGTATCATGGTATACAAGATTAAGAAGAAATTATATATATTACAATATTTCCTTATACTCATGTATTCTATGATGGATAGATGTCAAAAAAATGAAATTCACTAATGTCATGGTTTAACAAAACCTCTACGTGAAATAAATTTCCATTGGTACACTTACTGTTAATGTTTATATTATGATAGAGTATTTTCTAAAGAAAAGGAGACAATCTATGAGTAATTTTCCATATAGAAAGAAGTTAGACTTTGAAATATTTATGTTGTATAAGGTGAATAATTCTTTGGGGATAAAAATTACATATAAAGATGATTAAATTTTACCATCCAAAGATAAATATTCTACATAATTTTTGATTAAATTTGGAATATATAAATATAAATAAGTATTGACACACATAACATTTAAAACTAAAAAGATCAAATATGGTGAAATAATTATTGTTTATTATAAATATTTCATAATAATCATTCGGAGTCGTATTTATCTGACATTATCAAGACTATATATAGTATATGTTTCTACTATTTATGAAATATATCAAATTGATCCTATGAAGTTTCACATGCAATTAAAAAGAATAATTCTCTAGTATTTTATAGGAATTCTGAATTATGGGATCCTATATAAAATAATTATAGAATTAAATATTCTATAATTCTCTTGTGTATATTGGGAATGATATAATAAATATTGAAAAGTCACCTCAGTTGGAAAATTATTTTTAGGTGAACGTTGTGTATGTTTTCAAAATAATAACCATAGTTTAGTTTCATTAAGCCATGTAAAGGCAAGAAATGTTGCACCAATTCATGCCTGCACAAAAGTTTTGTCTATGAAACTAAGAATAGAAGTTCAAGAAGTAAAATTAGGGAAGTAGCTGAGGATTTATTGTGACAATCAATGTGTTTTATATCTATTTACGAACCTAATAAAACTATCGAGATCAAAGTGTATTAATATTAGTTTTTGATTTCAGAAAAGATAAATAAAAAATAGAGATGTTAAACTGGAAAAAATTTCCACAAAGTATCAAGGTATATATGTAATTACAAATAAAATTCTAATATATATATTTATTCTGTTGAGGCAGAAACAATATTCTCATCATTCACCTATCTCTTGGTAATGTGGTGGAAACTTACCCCCGTAATGAATTAGATTATGTTTTTAAGGGGGATAGATAGTGTACTTTTCTTTATCAATAGAGGAGAGGTAGAACTCATTTTTATCTATTAATATTAATTTTTTTACTAAAAGTGTAATAAATGGAAGTATGTGTTAAGTAAGAGACGATCTTATTTTCTATAATAAATAATATTCTCACCAAGAGATGTAACTATCTTGAAAATATTTTCTTTTCTTGTAGTGTGATCTTAAAACACTTATCTTTGTGAAAGGTTGTTATTTTATAACTCTAATAAAACCTTCTATGTCTTTAAATGAGTCTATTAATGTTTTATGACAAATACAAATTCAGATACATAAGTTATTAAAAGAGTTTTAAAAGTTCATTAATTTCAAAATTTATTAAGAATAATTTGATTTGTTGGCTAATATTGAACTTATAATAATTTTTTTAATGTGATCCAAGGTGACTAAAAATTTTCATAGAATGATGGATTAATTATTATGTTCATTTGATGATGTATAGAAATACATATTTAGAAAATGTTAGAAATTTCCTTTATGCATAAGAGTCGTTTGATACTAATAATATAGAAATATCCCAAATAGATAGTTCTGTAATGGTTACTCACATTTTAATAAGATTTATTTTTTCCTTTGGAATTTAATTTTAAAATAATCCTTATAATTTTATAAGATTTATTTGATCTTCTGTAATATTTGATTTAGGGTTTATATGTTCTATTATCTGTGTTCATAAGAGTCACTTGAGAATACATAAAGTTCATTTTGTGTTTCCATATGAGTTATTTCATACTTTTTTAAGAGTTATTTTTTCCTTCTGAAATATCACTTTAAGAGATAAAAGAAAAAGTTAGGAAACTTTAGAGGAAATCATTAGAGTTGTTTCACTCTTATGAAATGGATAATATAGGGAGTGTGATAAGATTATCCCCTTAGAAAAAATATGTGATATTTCTATAAATATAATTTTAAAATGTTGTTTTGTTCTAAAATTCAGAGAACCACATGATAATGATTAAGTTATTATTCATGTTGAATTATTAATACCATTTTACATGATGGGATGGGTCACAAAGTAAATAATATTGAAGGAGATTCTAATTAATACTAGTTTAGTTAATTTAAAAAATGAGATCACTAGTTAAAAATTCAATAATTCATAGACTTATATATTTTTGAATTATTTTTTAGTGATCACTACTAAAAAATACCCGAGTATTGTATTTATAAGATGAAATTAAAAGATTGATATTTGTGGAATTTGAGTTAAGGGTTCTATGGTACAGACCCTTGTGAATAGTTAAATATGAAAATACATAGAGGATTGTTTATAAAATTTATTGAGAGAATATTTTATAATATGAGATCACATGAAATTTCTAGAATTTAATTATTTAATATTATTTTGATATTTCTAATTTAGAGAGAAATTAGGGAAAACTAAGTCGCTATTAAATTGTGTAATATTGAGAGAATGATAATATTATAAAAAATAAAAAATAATTGGGATCATGGTATAATGATGAAATATTTAAAGGTCCTTATAATTAATGAATAGATATTATGAAACTGATCATTAAGGTTCTAGAACTAGTGTGAAAAAATAACAAATATTTATTCATCACTGATTATCAAAGGTTGATTTCCATGATTAAGTGAGTAAATTTTGATACCATTTATTTTAAGTCTCATGATTAGGATCATATTTTGAAGATGAAACTGCTCTAAATGTGAAGTGATATTTCTCACCATATTTTAAAATACATGTATACAAGAAGGATTCAGTCTATATATTGTGGGATAATGTGTACGTTTTGATAAATACATATTGGTAAAGGATGATACCTCCCGAACCACATGTAATGTGTGGTTCATTCTACTGGAAAATTTGTGACTCGGACTCTCTCAATCACAATAAATTGTTGGTATCATCTTTATGAACAAGAAATATAAAAAATATATATACCTTGTCAAACAACTTTCTTAATCATGGTAAATATATGATTAATATTTTAGTGGATCGTATTTTATCATGTCCTAAATGTTAATTTATAGAATACAAAATTATAAAATAAAGCACCAGAGACTCACCCCTCACCCCACTTAGTGGGGTAGAAATTCTTAGCATATATCACACTCAGTAATTTGATGTGAACAACTATCCTTATATAACATGTCATTGTAACAGGTGGTAAAGTGAAGATGAGAAAGAGTGAAAATGTGAGAATCATGAGGAATCATGATCCACCAATATCAATGGGTTTTTCTTATTTATATAATCATCGAGGAACTCCCAATATATTCCTTGGAATTTACTCAAACATTAAATTAGAATTATAGTAATTTGATATGTTTAAAACATTTGAAAATGTTTTTTCCATTCACTTTACTCTTACATTTGTTTAATCTTCCAATCATTTTTTCTCATGATGGATTTAATGTTAGACAATGCATGAGAGAATGTTAATGGAATATGAATTAGTATGTTATCATTATAACATGGATGGAGATATTTTATTCAGGTCATAAATTATTATGTAGTTTCCACACATGTCATAATATATAATATAATAATATTTTTCCCTAAAATATAGAGGATTTAGTTGATACATCAAAACATCCCCCACCAATACTAAATCCTCAATGATTTTTTTCATTTGAGCTTATATTGTATCGTATATCGTTACTTGTGAAACCGTATCCAAAACACATTTTAGATAAAGTCCAAAATACTTTAATAAATATGTCATTAAATTAATTATCATATGAAATACCTTGTGAATAGAAATCTAAAATTATATTTGGTTAAACTATAAAAAACTTTTAGAGCATCTTTTTGAGTAAAAATTATCCACTATTCATAAAAACACAATGTGAGGACCCACATGTTTTGTATTGTGTACAAAAAATATGAATTTATAAATTCATAAATGTAATAAAATAGATTCATTTAGAAAATCATCAATTATACTCAAGATACAAATGGATATAGCATGATATCCATTAAACACGCGTATCTCTATAGATGTATCCACAAGCTATGTCGTATGAAATAATTCAATTTAATATGATCCCTTTATTTAAAAAAATAGAATAATAATGGGTAACATATTATGTCAATCCCATATAGTTATGCATATGTTCTTAATTTATTAAGTATCGACTGACCAAGGTGATGAATACATAAAATTTCATTCACTTGTATACATGAGCATATAACATTCCAATCATATGATAAAAAATTATATTATATGGTATATCAAGTTATGTGTACACACTTCAATAATCAATCTCAATTGATGAACCAAATGTCATACTCTCTATTTGAGAAGAAAATTACTATCATGGTTTAGATAAATCCAATCACATTATTAGGAATGTACACAACCACCACATGATTAGATATACCTCGGGTCTTATACAAGGAAGGTATCAAAGTATGAAGGTTCGCATGCTTATTGTATTACCACCCATAGGTGTGGGGAAATCTAAATATTAAACAGAATCCCCTATTATACCAAAGACATTGTGTATTTAACTCCATATAGTATAATATTTAGGTCATCTAAAGTAAAAAAAGCTATTTTGGGCCTCATGATCAAATTTTATATCATAAAACATGAATCATACTTGCACTAACATTAATATTTTATCAGATACTATATTAATCCATTATGAAAATTGGTCAAGGATAACTCAAAATAATACATTGATAGGTCAATTATTTTTAAACAATAGGTGTATATGTAGATACCATGAAAGAGTGATAAAATTGAGAGAGAATTTCATTTAACATGGTGTATTTTATAAAAATAACCTTTATTATGATTTTTAATAAAACCATAAATAAATCCTCATCTCATTATATAATATATTATAGAATTCAATACCATCCTTTTGTTTCCCACACTTTTAGTGTTTTGTTAAACTCATTAACTCTCTATGTAATTCCTCACAAATTCTTATATGATCATCTAATAAAACCATTTTACTAAAACGATTTAGTGACAAACATCTTTTAACAAATTATGTTTGAATAATTGTGTGACTAAAGAATCATATTTCAAATTTTCAACTCTTAGAACACATTATTCAATCTACTTAAATTAAAAAATTCTAATGTAACTATGCATTATCTTTTGGTCTCTACTAAGAACTCTTTCTATATTCATCATCCTTATCATCACTATATCATTTTCTAGTAAATGTTTTCATTAAAACCATTTGGTAACTAATGTAACAGTATACATTAAAATATTACATTCATACCTTAAACCATTTATGATATTAAGTGACATTAATTTTTTATTTTACCTATAATAAGCTTTTATTTTTCTTGATTTAACATATCCAAGTATAAACATAACCCAACTGGTCTCTTAAAAACTATATTATTTTTATAATATCTTTTTATGATAAAAAAATCTTTATTGTGATAAAAAAACACTTATTTCATTTAGTGGGAGTATTTAACAAAACACTATTATATCCATATCATTTATTTCATTTAGTATGAAAATTTAACAAAAAAACTATTTTAACCATGACATATAGCGAATTCAATGTTTATAGATCATTATTCCAAAAACAATACCTTATTCTTTAAAATAGTATACTGATGATTGTATAAAATATGTTTTATTTGAAAACACGTATGTATAGACGATTTCAACCTAAATAAATCATTTATAATCTTATATCTTCTCCTTAAGTATATTATTGAAAATGGTGAATCATAATCCATGTGCATCATATCATATTGTTCATAAATATAATTTCTTAATAAAAAATTATATATGTATAAGAGAATTGAGATGCTAATAAAAAATATTTTATTAGGATTCATTTGATCATGATATATTCCTATAAATTCATATAGATGATCCAACAACTATTTATTTCATTAATTGAATGAAATATACAGGATTTATTAATTCATTCCTTGTTTTTTTAACTCTTATATATTTATATCATTTATAATACATCATATTGTAATCATATACCATTATAATAAAAGAATTTATTTTTTATAATAAAATTACATAATATGAAATTTATATGAAATTTATCAAACTCATTCAGATATCATGGATAATTCCATCATAGAGAAATGATTTACATCCCTGATAACTCTACCATTAGGCATTAACGACCTTGGATGAATGTTATGAAGAAACATTGTTAGAATATAAAAATAGTTTATCTTCATACATTTTTAAACATTACCCATTTGGATTTTCAATACAACACCAGAACAAGGAAATCACATGTCCAAGCTCATTTATCATCAACCCCTTTATAAAATTGGGCAAAAATTTCATAAACTCAGTCAAATTATTTGAATATCCCAAATTCTGATAAAATAATTAATTCTATATCCAAAACAATAATTAATGAAATAACATGAGCACTTGTATTTAATTATTTTGAAACCTTAGTTGAATCATTCAATGCTTCTCATAATAATTTAGATCCACTTACTGGACAACTTAACGATTTTTTTAGCCATGAAAGTGTTTCTCTAACACATACAATTTTCTTATAACATACGAAAAATTCTTATATTTATAAACTACTCTAATGGGTTTCATACAATAATATTTTTCATTTTTTAGGATTTATCCCAATGATAAATGTGAAGTTGATAGGGAAATTTATCTAAAAGGTAACTTTTATCAAATTAGTATCATGATTTATTTTATATAATTAGGACTTTTGTTAAATATTTTCTTGCTAAAATGATGAATCTTTTTAAGATTTGTGGGACAAGATTCATTTTTCTCTATGTAAAGAGTTTTACTTGGTATTTTTCTAATGAAATTGTTATTTAGGATTGTACTTACCCCAATTATATCATATACAACTCTTGGATAATTGAGCGAACAACTCTTTTTATTGTCCATTATAAGGATAAACATAAAATGGTTTCATTGGTATCTTTATTAAGGGTTTCTAATTCACACCTATCATTGGGAAAAAAATAAAATTTATATTCTTAATACGTCATGGAGGATGAATAAAGTCATCTCACTAGAGGAGCTTAATAGTTTTTTATACACAATCTAATTAATGTAAATATAATTGTTTTTGTTGTTTTTTATTATATATAAAAGAACAGAAATATGAAATTGGGTTGCTGTTCATTTTTTATATAGTGAAAATACATGGAAAATAGAAATTATAAACATAAACTGGCATTAAATGATAACATAATGTGATTAAAAAAAGAACATAGACTTTTTTGTTTGGTTAATTAATTGAATTTTTATACTAGTTAGTTTATAAATATAGTGTCATAATTCAATTCTCATATCTAATGAATGAATTTCTATTATTTTATTATCTGGTTTGAAATATATAAATCTAAACTCAACATCCTCTGGTAATCAATGTTTGCGGGACACCTCAATTGAGATTGTGAAATATTTCAAGAACATTCTTGATCTTATTCCATTTTATTCAATAGATAGATCAAATCCATCATTTTAATAGCATATATTCAGTATAAGTGGAGGAAAAAGGTTTGATAAAAGTATAAAAAGGAGTTTTGGCTTAGATTTAAAGTGTAAAACCACCACATTCGTGCACATCACAATGTCTCTCCACAAATTTAAATAAAACATAAGATTCAAATCACCTAAAGAATGGAAAATAACACTTAACTCCCCTTGGTGAAGCATCAGGTTAGCCCCACATTTTTTAGGGTAATAGGTCATGGTGGTAAGATGATAAAGAAGAGAAAAAAATAAAAATATAAAAAAAATAAAAAAAATATTATAGAGATATTGAGAGAGAAAACTTAGTAGTTTAAAATAAAATATAAAATATAAAACATATGAAATAATAAAATAAAAATAATGACAAGAGGGATAATAAGAAATAAAATTATATAGAAAGGATTAATAATAATAATAATAATAATAAAAGGGTTTGAAACAATAGTTAAAATTAATAATGAATGTATTACTTTTATTTAAAATAAAATAAAATAATGAAATGAGAAATTTAACCAAAATCAAAAATTAAAAGAAAATAAATAAAGCAAAGTAGATGAAACAACTTCAGTCTTGGGTAGTGTCTTCATCCTCATATTTGTGGGAACTGTATGGTTGTGGTCTACTCATACTTCATTTATTCCGGAAGAGTGCCTCATCTCTCACTCGAGAGTTAATGGATCTTTGAATCTCTCTTCTAGGATATTCTTGATACCTGGTGTTGTGATTTTAGAAATAAATATAGCTCTCTGGTTTCAAATTTGTACTGGACCAAGCCCATGGGTAAACAACTTTGTGTGGATTCCCTAATAGTTTATGGAGGGCATGTAGTGCCTCAGGACGTGTCAATGGAAATGGAGAATGGCACATGGAATTGGTGGGAAGAAGATCTTCTACTTTATCTAGACTTAAAATTGGTCGGATGGGGACTCTAGATGGTCTCAGAGTAATAAGATAATTTTCACAAGGTGATCCATGGTGATCAAGGGGCCACAATAGTGGTGTGGAGATCATGACCGATCTCATTTAGTGAATTTCATGGTGAATTATCTTTGATTAGGGTAATATTGTGTTTTTATTGAAGGTGGTGACTGATTTAGGTTCAATCCATGTGGGGGGGGGGGGGGATTTCAGAATGTAGGGGTATGACAATGCTTTAGTAAAAATGAATATTATTGGTGAATTATTCATCCCACATCAGAAAAGAGTGTTAGTATGAGAGTGTTTATAAATAAAAAACTCCCATAGATGTCTTAGAAACCTACTATAGGGATGGACTCAAGGTTCTCACTCTTACACACAAAAATAAGGGACACACACACAAACAAACCATGTGGGATTCAACCCAGATTATGATTCTTGTGGGATTGAACACCCATATGCCTCCCCACTTACTTGATTCCTCTATGCTCTATTGGCTTCATTAGGCCCTCCCGATGGGAAGCACGACCAGTCGGCCCTCTTGGACTAGCTAAATAGTACATGGACACCTATTTTTAGGATTTATTGGTCCAAGCATAATGTTTTAGGTATATTATTGAAATGATAAAAATATACTAATCAATTCAGTTCCACTCTGCAGAATAATAATTCAAATTTCATAAAATAAAATTATAAATCCTAAAACACAAATAATTATAAATCATTTAAACCAATTTTAATTCATCATTTATAAAATCCCACTTTTTAATAAAACATTCAATTTCATGGATATTTAGGTCAAAATCCATTTAATAAAATTAAAATTGTTTAAAAAAATGCATCAAATTTGTGTGCACCTATTTCCCAACTAATTATAACCAAAATCAAACACAAAAAATTATGTAAATAACTATTAAGGTCACCAAATCACTTTATTTCCACATACAAGATAATCAAATTCCACCTAACATTAGCATGGCTTATCTAGTTTGATGACCGATGTTTTGATAAGTGTTTTCTTTGGAATCAATTTGACTCATTGAATTTTTAATGGGGATTTAATATTACCATCTTATCTAATTTTATTTCATCTATACGTATTCATACTAATAATTATTATGTTTTAAAATTTATTACTTCTATAAAATCAATATATTCAAATAATATTTATTGTTACTCTCTACACATATAACTTCTTATGTTGTTAGCCAAAATTAAGAGCCAATAATGTTAACCCATATCCCAATACATATCATGGATAAGTTACATAAAGTCCTTTCATTAAAAGACTTAGAATAATATGAATTCAAAAACCGCCCACAATAGTAATATTGTTATGATACATACCTAACTCCCACTTTTCTAGAGAAGGTATAAACCTCTAATCCAATGGGAAGTCCAACCCAAAGTCCCACTACCCAAGAAAGTTTTTCTCAAGATAGATCCCAAATCCATAAAGATTATAGCAGCAAATATGTATAAACTATATTTAATTTATTAATTCAAACTAATGAGCTTATACAAGATAAAGTTAAGGTAGAAGAAAACTAAATCAATTATCATAAAAAAGTATATAACATTGTATATGCTTGTACAAATATTTATAGAAGAAATTATTCACATTAAACTAATTCATACATCATAATTCATAATATAACAATTATATTTATGAATAAATATTAGAATAATCTAAATAATTGGGTAATTGATATAATTAAACATGAGCTATAAGGTTTATTGACAACTCATATAAAAATCAATTATAACAATTTTATTTTTTAGTTATGCATTTTGTACATTTTTTAAATAAATATAAATAATTTATAATTATTCCTGATGTAAACACCTTTGTACTATTCATTATATGACATTTCACATTAAAGATATTATATGAAATAAAATAATTAAATATTATATTTTAAGTAGATTATGTAAAATTTTTACATAATCTAAATATCACATATTTAATCTCCATTAATCCATGATCATATCAATTATCACAACACATTTGCATTTGATTTAAATAATTTCTCAAATAAGACCCCTTTAATTTGAACAATTCAAATTAAATATTTTCAAAAACTCATAGTATTAAATATAAAATTATTTTATTTTTGACTTATTTTTTAATTTATAAACACTTTATATATTAATCCTAGAGTTTCCAAATAAACTTGTAATGCATAAATTATGTATTTGGGGGCTAAATTTTTTAGTAAATTCAGCATGTAATTTTTTATTAGACCATGGTTCAAATAATGATATCATACATAGGGGGATTGTGTTGTCAATTTATGGTATTTTAATAGGGTCTTAGACTATGTAGAAATGGACAATTGGATGCATAGTGGCATGCAGTAGGGCTTCACCATGAAACTAGGTGGAAAACACAGTGCGGCTAACTCTCATTATAGCATGGTAACATACATGAGTAGTAATGTGGGTATCTCAAAAGAGTGAACAGCGCACTAGTACCCATGAAACAGCCCTCTACCCACCAGAGTTTCTAATGTGGTATTTAGTGTGGGCTTTCATGTTATGTCTAATATAGTGAGATTAGTCATATGGCATGATGCGACTTGGAAAATGGTGAAGTGGAGTTCTACACAAGCATTGTAAGTTGGGATACATGAAAGAGTGATGGGTGTGTTTAAATCTATTAATATAAAATATCCTCATACAGATCATTAATGTGGTATAGAGGGGTTTTCTACCATAGTTAAACATAGGGATGATTTTTATAATGATTTTTGGAAAGTGTGGTATGATATTAGGAATGGTGTTACATTTATATAATTGTTGGTAGGGGCAGTGTGGCATAAGACTACTAACATGGTGTGATTAAAGCAACTCATTTATTCCCTTGTCTCATCTCCTTTATGATCAATAGGTCCACACTCAATAGGGCCTTAGGTCCATCTATAATTTGGGTCTTAAGGCTACACTATGTAATAAAATAGGTCTAATGGGTTCTTGTAATTCCTTATAGGGAGGGATGATGCTTGTTACACTATGGTTAATCAGTACATGTGTATGTTTTCTTTATAATCCAATCTACATAATATATATTTCATGTATAAATTATATGACATTCTATATAACTTTAATTTAATATTAAAATTTAATAATATGGAATATTTATTTATTAAATCTCTGAAAAACACTTAATTATTATACATAAGAAGTTTATAATGAACCAATTTAGAAAAAAAAAATATAAGTTAAATAAATATCCCATAATATCCTTTCATATGATTTGAAAACAATTTATAAACCATCTTATTCCAGTAATAATTTAAAATTTATAAAATTAAAATATTCGTGATATAATATCTTATGATATGAACTATATCATGGGGTGTGACTTGCGTCATTATCTATCGTATTTTATGATAGATATTGAATGAATGTGATATATCCTTTCATTTCATAGTAATTTTTATTTATAAAAAGCATTGTAATGCTATTATGATGTGGTTCTCTATTTTGAGCTACATGGGTTCGCACTATCACTGGATATGATCCCCTATATCACATGTTATGATATTATGAAAAACCTTGAGAACCCATTTTGTGTCAGTCTATGATATCTTACATTATGCGGAATGATCATATCACTGCCTAAAATATAACATTACATGTGTCTAACTATAGAACAAAATTATCATCTTTTTTTAACAATATAGAATGTGATTTACAATTTCTTCATTTCATAAAATGATTTCAAGAATTGGAAAACATGGTAATTATTTGATACAACTGATGGATTTTTAATGATCGAACAATGCTCATTACAGTCAATAGAAGAAATTTGAATCTATATTTTCCATAAAAACCCATGATTAAAATAAAAAACTTGTATAAACACTAATGAAGTAAACATTGGATACCTTTCACTGATGATTTCCCCTACCACTTTGTTTGATCATGTTCTTGACGAATATCTCTAAGAGTAATCCATCAAACTCCCTCCTTCAAAGTGTATCTATGTGGTGTTTTAATTCCCAAATTATCATGAAATATTCTATTTCATTCCATGATGTGATAGCTTCTAATGTGGTAAACATCCAACAATTCACTTTAAGTTTAAGTAATTTTTACCACCAAAGAATTTTGTATTATTAAAAAATTATTTATAGCAAATGTGAGAGAGAATTTTAATGACATAGGTAGTAACATGTTTTGAAAATAACATTCATTGAAATATGATTTTCAAGCCATATGATTTGTTTTGGTTTTTTATGCATGTCATACTATATGATAGGTTGATACTATACTATATGATATATAGACTTTTGGTAGTATCTATAACATGTCAGACTCTTATTTTCCTCTATAAAGGAATATGGTTCTCTATAATCTAACAACAAGAAATACACAATATTTCTCTCAATGACATAATCAGAGTTCCATATTGGTTCTATTATGATCTTTGTAGATCATCATGATATAGACTCTCAGGTTCATGATCATCAGTATATGGTATTAATTTAGGGGAAATGTTTTCTTCCTTCTTTTCATCCTCCACCATGACTACTTTATTTTATGTACTCTCTTTATTATTGTATTTACCAATCATCATTCATCCCTTATATTATATAAAACATATATCCATGTTAATTACATTTTCTAATGTAGTGGAGTCCCATAAATGATACACATTTACACCATTAGTGTATCTTAAGAATATAAATTTCATGAATCCTGAATCAAACTAAAATATTTCTCAATCATCACACAATGAAAAAAACTAATCTTATAGATTTATACAATTAATAGTCATTAGTAAGCTTACCAATCTAGGTCTCCATTTATGTCTTCAGATAAATAACAATTGAAGGATATTGATTGATCACATAATAGGCAGTCTTTCCTACACTATCTGAAAATGGATTGGAAAGTTATAGAGTCTTAAACACCACCCCTATTCGATAAAACATGGTCTTATTATTCTTCTATTTAATCTATTATATAGATGAGTTTATTCCATCTAAAATTGACTCTCTATTACTTCTTATTGATTGAATATTATAAACATCCCACTTTATATTCACCAATATTATCATTGTTAAAAAACATTATTTTATTTTTAAATATGTGTTCCTTCCATGTTTTTAATGTTTTTATGTGTTTGAAAACATTTTCCTTTCACTTTATTGGGTACACCAAACATATCTAGGAATATTCATTAATGAATTATATAAATTATTATGCTCCTCTAATAGATACAAATGGTTATTTACAAAAAATGAAATGAATTGATTCTAAGATCTCTTTGCTCAATGCCATTAATATTTCATGAATCAATATGGGTTTCTTAATAAAATCAAAGTATTCCTAAAATTGTAAATATACATATTTAAATATAGGTATAAACTTCAAATCAGGAAGAATGTTCAATAATCTTTCATACATATAGATATGATTTAAATTCCCTAATTTCAAAAACTCTTGTATTGAGGAAGTGGGGTGACAAATATCTTCACAGATGTGTAGGTTTCTCCATGTATAATATAAAATTCATCAAGAAATTTCATTCCATTAAAACTCAAGAGGTCCTCTTACAATCTTCATTGTTCATTTCTTTGTGTGATACTTACACTACATGTCATAGTATTTCCTTTAACCAAGTATGTTCTTTTTTAGATGCTTTACATTCCATTCTCCTTTGACAGTATGTATCATACTGCTATTTATTATTTTGGAATAATAATTTTCTATTATAAAAATAACCCCCTTTTAAGGGATGAGGGGGAACCCAAAATGAAATTAAAGACATAAAATAAAATACATGTTTCTATGATACAAAATCACAAAATAAATCAGATCAGTTCTACATGATAAATCCCCTCTACAAAATCAATGGAATTAATAACAGCTCTTACCTTCACCTCACTACTCTTCTAGCTATCCCATGAAGTGATACATGGGCCTGGTACTGATGGAAATTGTCATACCCTCTCAAACATCCTAATCTACATAGTAATGCCTAGGTGAAAAACTCCCTACTCTAAACCTAATATGGAGCAATCCATGTTGGTGAATGGGTTTCATAGTTCCTTATACTATGAACTACATGTCCACAAGGAAAACAGCACCACAAAATCCAAACCACAGAGTCAAAAAATTCATTTCCATAATTCTGCATATCTAACCTCTCCTATACCTCTATAAAATTCAAAACAACTTCCAAGTGCCAACCATGGAAGTAGAAAAAGAATTCAAACCATCAACAAAGAATCAATCAGAAAACTAACAGATATATCAAATGAATTCCACTAAATAAAACCATCAAAACTATTATAAAACCAAAATATCAATTGTGACACTTAGCTCCTCCACCATAGACTATATCCCAGATGCTAGAACCAAAGCCGAAAGAAATCCCCATCGCATCCATGAGACACCCTCCAATATCCACCTAAGAAAACCAAAGAGGGAGAATAACTGAGGAGCACAATTCTAAGACATCATCACCCATGACAGAATTTCCCAACACTACGCTGAAGGAGCATCACTAATGTGGGTGTCCAAGTCGAACTGAACCAAAAATGATGCTCTGGGATGGAACTGGATAGATCTGAATCGTAGAAGAACCCTTGTTAGAGTCTGAATTGTGGAAACCAAAAAAAGTGAAATGGGGAAATAAGGATGGATAGGGACACACCAGCTAAAACGACGCTACAAAACCACATTTAGAACTTCCAACTTCAGGGGAATCTCAACAAAACCCTTATTGAGCTACAAAGAAAAGTCAAACATTGATACCAAAAATATAAAATTAACAGGAGTAGGAGGAAGGGGGAGGAAACTCTAAAGACCATCTACACAATGCTGAAGACTCATGAGCCTCCCCCTCTTGATCTATATCAAGGGAGAAACCCTAGTTCTATGAGAGGTAGAGAGGATCCTCTCTTACTGTCATGCATTATTTATTTGATTGTTTAGATTCTAGAAATGTTTATGAAATTATAATATTACATGTAAAAAATTCTTTATGGTATATATTGAAATTGATCAGACCATTCCCTTTGGGATTTCATGTGCCACATTCCTCCTGAGTTAATAATATAGGCATATCTAAGGTGTTTTCTATCTCAAGTAATCATTTCCTCATCTATAACTAATAATTCTCATTTGAAACAACTACTTAAAACAATTCTCTTAGATTTTTCATTGAAACACTTCTTGAAATAATAATACTTTCTAAAGTGATTCTTCATTCTGTAATCATAACATATGGCCTTTTACTTTCTCATTGAATTTTAACTACCAAGATTCTAGAACCCACTAAATCAAAACTCTATCATCCTTCTTATCTTCATTTGTATTTCCTTTACATTGTGTTAAAATTTTTTTCTCTCCTCCTTGTTCTTACATTTATTTTATTCTAAAAGAAACATAGTTTTAATTTCATTGAAGACTAACACTTTAATCATTATAATATTATTGTGATTGATGATTAGATAATCCTATGAATCTTGAAAACTCTTTAGAAGAATCCCTATATTTTTATTATGGCATATTTTTAATCCTAATGACATGAAATGGGGAAAATAAGGTGTTAAAAGTGTTGAAGAGGTTTTTCATTGACGATGAATCTACTATTTGAAGAGTTTATAATTTTTATACCAAATAATATTATTATAAAGTGACTTTTATTCATATAGATTTTTTTAGGAATGTGTTAAGTGAACATTCAAGTTTTTTTTCTTATGTTTATAATGAGTGAGTTTAGATAATGGGAATCAAAATTACAGAGTATTACAAAAGAAAGATACCAAAATGAGGTAGGTTCGCCTAAAAGAGTATGTTCAAGAAGTAGGAATTCAAGTCATCATGTCCGAATGATGGATGTGTGTTAGCTAAAAATCATATAATAATTGATTTGATGGTGTTATGTAAGGTGTGCCGAGTGGTTTGGAAGGATTGAATATGAATCATCATAGGGATTCATGATATTATATGTATATTTCACTAGATAACAATTATTGAGGCATGGATACCTATCATAAATAAAATGTAGAAAAAACCAATGGTTGGTTCCGCATAAATTTCAGAAGGTGGAAGAATTGGTTGAATAGATAAGTCCCACTAGATTTAGGTTATGTGGGACTAAAATTTTGTGTGGTTTAAAGTGATCTCATATCAGAAAACTTTGTCTATTGTTATTTTAATATCTACTTATTCAATGAAATGAAATGAAGCTTCAATGTTATCCCAAGGATGTCATACTATAGTCCAAACCATGTAAAAATATTTTTGACATTCCTTGTTTAATATTATTTTTTATTGTGTGTTAGTTTCTTGGAATTGTAGCAGATACATTATCAATTATGGTATAAGTGAAACTATTTTTATGATTTAGGCCTACGGGCCATAGAACTAGGCATTTGTCCTGTAGGACCTTCCAGCCATGGGGTCTTCAGGACACTAAAGTCTTTCAGACTATAGGGCCTATAAGACATCATAGAAAAATAGGTGATGAAAAATGTGACTAGATGTTCTATGAAATGAATTATGTATGAATTGTAGATAGTATTTAGGTTGCAAAGATAGTTGGGAAACCTGAAAAAGCTATAGGTGCATTATCACCTATCATCTGGCCCTCTAACATCATGGGACAAAGGGGCACTCTTCAATGGAATTAAAAATGGTGGTATGATGTTATGGTTATCAGTATAGGGGGATATGAATCATATAAAATTTAATGATTAAAAAATATATGTGACGCATCTTGAAGGTAGTGTGGCATGGATACATGCAGGTGTTTCTGGGTGGGAAACTCTAATGAGCGATGAGTGCACTGGAACCCATTATCTAGAACTCTACCATGACATGGGTTTAAATAGGGGTTACCTATGAAGGTCCTCATAGTGGGGTACTGCAATGAAATAGTTTATGGTAGGGGTGTCGTAGTGAGAAGACTGGAATCATGATGTGAATCATGGATGTTCGGATTGGGACTTCAGGTCACAAGGCCCTTGGGCTATCAAAAATTTTAATGGGACTCTTATTCATTGGGACTTTGGGTCACGTAAGGGTTACCTCTAGACCCTATTGAAAATATTTATATCATTTTTTAATAAAAAGGGGGGTTTTACCACTGTATTTTTTAAAAAATATGTAGCTAAGTAACATTCTTCATTTTTGGAAATAGACACATCAATTAGTATTTATGTCTCAATGATTTTTTATTTTAGTGGGAGTCAACTTTTTTAAGAGGAATAGTGTAAGAATAATGAAATGTATGGATAAAAAATCAATGGGATAAACTATGGTTTATAGATAATGTAGATGGAGTTTTATCTTTTTAATAAGGATATTGAGGTTTCTATGAATGGTTTCAAACTAGAATCAAAAGAAAAATTTTAATCGGAAAGGATTAATAAGAAGAAAATTAGAATGATATGGATGTCATTGGAAGGAAATATTTCTTATAACATATGGTTGTTGAATACCATAATAATTCTAGTGAAGGCCATGACTGAAATTTATTGGAAGCGAAGAATAATAAAAAAAAGTTTTCATGATTTTTAAGTTATTCTACTTAAGAATGAAAGAAGTAATACAATTGTATGATTATATAAATTACATTAAAATGACTTTGAGTCATCTTGAATAAGATAAAGTAAAATCAAAAAATTATTTTTTGGGGTTTTTAATACTATCATTTCTTATAAAATAATGGGATATGATGGTAACTATCATAATATATTATAATATAAATATAATACTAGCTTTTAGGCTGTCTATGGTATCATTTTAAATGGATGTATTGGGAGGAAGGATGTCCCAACCCTTATCAAAACCACCCTCAATATAGATGGTATATTTTATTCTTTTAAATATAAAGGATGAATGAAATTATAATATAGATAAATGGAACGAAGTTGAGATAAATTTGGTGGGTCGAGACCCTTATATAATATGGTGGTAATAGGGTACACTTAAAGTATGATTTCAGTTATCAAAAGGTGAACTACTAAAGGGGTTGTTATTAATGTTCAGTTTTTCAAAATTTCATTGATGAAGTGGAAAATAGTTTACTATGTTTTATAAATATTTTATTATAATCATGGATCATTTATCTTGTATAATTGTGTCATTCTATGACCAAAATTGGATGAATGGTGAATTATGTGTCCAAAAGGTTCTATAGGATCTTTCTAACTAATGAGAAATTTCATGGAATTGCCGAGAAGGATGAAATTAATTTCAGAATTTTAAATTAATGTTTAGTGTAGTTACTAGGAGCTTGGAACATATCAAGGTTCTTTAAGAATATAATTTGTTTTAGATATATAAAATGTATTCTAAACCAGAATCAGAATTGTAGAATGAAAGATTACATAGTGTTCTATGGTTGTGGATGTAGGTGTTAAAGAGGGTATGTTGTGTGTAACAATAATATTAAGTGGATCAAGAATTATTAGAATGATAAAATGTAAATCTCTAGTGTTGTGTCATTGTCATCTTGGGAACCTATGTTAGAAGAACATGTTAGTGTAAATGAAAAAGGGGTTCCAAAACTAATTCACAAGAATTTTAGATCTTTTGAGAGTTATAACCTTATAAATTATTGAATATTTTTATTAAAAATGAAATAAAACTAAAGTATTATATGTTAAATCTCAATAATACATATGTTTTGGGGACTATGCTATTTTTTTCTCATTTTAGGTTCTTGTACTTTGTTACATTCATCGAAAATTCAACAAGGAAACTATGGGTTTATTTACATAATCAAAATATGAGGTGTTCAAAATGTTTAATTAATAGAGATACTTAGTGTATATAGATACCAAGAATAAGTTTAATAATTTAATGTTTGATAATGGGGGAGAATACTCTAGCTAGAAATTATAAATATATTTCTGGAAGAAATTAATAATGTTTGAGAAGACCATTCTAGGAACACCAAAATTTAATGGTATAGAAGATGAAGATAAACCCAAAAATTAATGATAAGTATTTTACAATGAGACTAAATTTTGTAATTACCATGCATTTCTTGGTATATTTAGTCAATTATGGATCTTATATTTTGAACAGAAGTCCTTTGGTATTGTCAGAGTATGAGATTTTGAATCATCTATGGTTGAAAAATCAAAAACCAAATGTCCAACATAATGTTTTTTGGAATATCTTCTATGTACATGTTGACAAATATTATTTTTAAAAACATGAAGAATTTTCCCAAGAATTATTATTTTTTGTTTATGGAAATTAAATATTTGGGTTTTCACTTTGGGAAATTGAAAATCAGAAGATCAATATAAGCTAGAATATTCCCTTCAATGATAACATATTTTGGAATAATTAAAACATTATGGAATGTGGATTTTAAAAAATGAAGGAACTGACTATATCCAAGTTTATTTGAATATAAGTTTCAAAATTTCATAAGTTCAAAAATATTACACATCATAAAAATTCTAGAAGAATCGTCGGGGATAGAGGAAGTACCAGAAAGATCAAAAACTATAGATGCTTAAGGAAGATCTCTTGAAGATGAAATTTCAGAATCCTCAGTTCTTGAAATATTAATATCATAGGATATGTTATGAAGTTTTACCAAAAAAACATTAGAGGTTTAGATCTAATTCAAACTCCTTTCTTCGTGTGGATATATGAATGATTTAGACCTCGGAAGAACTGACATGTATTAGTGATTTCAGGAAGTGTTAGATAGATTTTTAAGATGAAATGGATTCATTAAATTAAAATAGAACATAATAGATAATATAATTACCATATGTGAAGAAATAATTATAGAATATATGTTTTTACCAATAAAATGATGAATTAGGTTATAGTATGAGGTTCAAAGATAGGATTATTGAGTAAGGGTTTTAAAATAAAGGAGTGTATTTCTTCAAAATTTTCTCACTCATTATTAAACAAACAAATACTTGAATGTTATTAAATCTACTTATATCAAAAATTATATATATGAATAATATGTATGCAAAAACACATTCCTTGACATAAATTTGGATGATTTTATCTTTTAGAAAAATTCATAAGGTTTAATGGAAAAATGGAATAAGGGCCTGGTTTGTAGGTTTAAGTGAAGGATTTAGGGTTTAAACTAAGTTCCTAGGAAATGAAATTAAAATTCTAATGAATTTATGGCTGAGAATGGGTTTGATTGAATTATCCCAGACTACTGTTTCTATAAAATGTTTATTAATTAAAGGGTTTTCTTCATCCTTCACATGTATGAAAATATAATTTTAGGATCTACTATAGAAATTATTTTACGACCAAGGGGTTAGTTTCATTGATAGGAGTAAATATGATGACCTAGTTTTTGACAGCTTGGATAGAGATTTTTGAGAAACAATGAAAAGATTACATGATTCCCATATATTAGGAGATTTAAAGTCATGTAGACCTACATGGAAGATGATGTCCTCAAAGGATACAAAAGGACAATGTGGGTGGAATAATATTGCTGGACAGTGTATTCAGATGGAAAAATTGGAAGGTTCTTGTTAGATATTACCCTTTATCACCCATATTAGAAACATTTAGGGAAGAGTAAATTCTTGTAGAAGGAACTGTATGGTAGATTTAAAATATACACAGTACACAAACTGGATAAATTTAAGTGGTTCAAATTTCTGGCTTAATAGAGGGCTTGTTCATGGATATTTGATCAGGTTGACTTTATCTCATGAAGAAAGGGAGGTATTGACTATTAAAAGTAGCACCTAGTTCCAACTACAAATAGTAGTATATATCAATTTATAGGACTAATTTTTATCAAGTTATTGTAATCAAATTTTGTTTTTTACATATAAATAATAATTGTGGTGTTTACCAATGAATTAGGATGAAAATATAAACTATATAAAACATTTAATATTCTCATGAAATTTCTTTCAATATATCATAATAATTTGATAGTTCACTTCTAATGGTGTTATGATTTTTTACATTTTCTTACAATGATTTTGGTGTAGTGTGTCTTCCATGTTTTGAATGTTATAGTGTAATATCTCTATAGGCACTTTCTTTCCTCCTCTGTATATTCCAAGGGGTGTCATCTGGTGGGTATACCATAATATAATTGTGATCCAAAAAATTGGCATCATAGCCCCAAATAGAGTATTTTAGACAATAATAACCAAATTAAATTCTTTAATAGGTCATTTCAATGACATCATTATTCCCATTGGCTTATAGGAGTACATCAATAAGCTATTCTTTGTCTCTCTTTTATGTTGACAAGAAGTTTGTGGGAGTTCACAATTGGGGGGTAGAGTTTTAAGGGGTAAACTTCTAGGTTTAGATGTTTTGAAAATTGAATTTTGGGTTTTAGAAATTATAGAAGGATGATTTCATACAAAAAGAGGACTGTAATCTCCTATTCATGGGTACCAACCCAAAAGTGATGAAAAAGAATGAATTGGATTGTTTGGATAAGAATTTATTCTGGTTGATATGGATTTCATTATGTTGGAACTAGGATTATAATATTCCTAATGAGAATATCCATATAAAAATGTATGACTACCCTCGCTAACATGTATATGAAACCCATGATGATAAATAAATTATTCTTTATTAGGGTATTTTTCTTTAAATTTATATCATAATGGAATTATACTATCAATCATATTAATGATGTCAACATGATAAAAATTTAGTAAGATTTAATGAATATGAACTTCAAATATTTGGTGTGTGATTATTTGTTATTATAATCACTTTCTGAATCATGGGTTATAATGGTTACCATTGTGAGTAAGTCAAGTAACATTAATAACCGAAGGTTTTTATTACAAACCATATTTTGATACACCAAAATTCATTGATTATTACACATAATAAAATCCTAGAATATTTTTGGGGCTAAATGTATTTTTGGAATTATATAAATATCACAATAACTTAAAACATGGGTACAAAATAATTTTTAAAAAACTATGAAAATTACCCTTATGTTCATTGGAGTTATAAAACAATAGTGACATGGGATTTTTATAAATGGATATTACAAATATTTTTAGGAATAATCATTATATTACACAAACACGCACCTAAGGATAATAATAGTTTAGATTATTTTGAAGCTTGGAAGAACAAGAAAATGTTCTATAGGTAAACTGAATCATATCCCAAAATGATCTTAATAAATAGAACATTTTTTAGAAATATCATAAATAATACACTTATTCATAACCTGGGGAAGGGAAACATAAGTAAGGGTGGTATTATATTCTCAGTAAGGTTAAGAAAGGGTGATATGTAAGCATTGCATGAACATAATTTTATAGTAAAATGATCATAACATTGGAATACCATATCATGCATATCAAAGATCATAATCAAGCATCATTGAATAATTTTTGGTAGTTCATTAGACATGAATCATAAGGGAATCAAATAACGTGAGCCATGAGAGCATAACATTGGAATAATACATCGATTTCTAGAATACACATAAGCATAGAAAATAATTTCATTATTAGTAAAAGATAATTTGAAACGAATATCATAGTGGAATGGGTTCAATCCTAATACCATCATAGCTCACAAAGTCTATAACAGAACTGTGTTTAGTCCCCATTACTGACCTTTCTATCTCATGAGATATAAATATTTTCCTAATACATTAGAAGGAGATATAGGTCTCACCCATGTCATAATGAAAACAATATTTATGTGTGATAAAATATCAAAAAAAATATCAATAATATCATAACCAATGAAATGAAACTGGCTTCATAATCATTTCATCATATCATAAGAATATTAAAATAGATTTTTTTATAATAATTTCATTATTTAATCATAGCATAACCTATGGAAATAGGATTTTGTTTCATAATAATTTTACCATGGTATAACCCATGCATGATAAATGAGTTTTCTAAAAATTCTACCATAAATAACATAATCCATTTAGGTAATGAATTAGAATGGTATCCTTGGATAACATACTCAGTAAGTAATAGGTAATATTAATAGATTTAATCTTATATGGAAAATGATTTTGAGCGATCATTTAAACCATTTCTTAAGAAAAATATCCTGTCTACTTTGAAAAAATATTTTTTAAATCCTAATACATTTTGAAAACATTTTTATTGGAAAAGAAACTTTAAAAAAATGAATTAATCTTCAATGAAAATAATTTTCATTATGATTGGAAGTTTTGTGCATGGAGTACATGTTAAAACAAATAATCTTTTCAAATTTTTTATAAAATATAAACATGAATTGTCTGGAAAATGACATGAAGAATACATTATATTTTGTTTTTGTAAAAAAACTGAAACCGTGTAAAAAAATATTTTACAAATAATATGGTGATAAAAAATGAAAAAAAATTAGAAAAAATAGTTTTGGAATAAAATGGATTTCAAGCTGAAATGAGAAATAAAGTTCATTTCCTTAAAAACATTTTCGCGATTATTTTAAGTACCAAAGAGTGTAAAATGGTACTATTACTTGAAAATATCATTAATAACCATAGAAGAATAAAAGTAATGAATTTTTAGAGAGGTGTATCATTATATTTTTTTCTTATAAATACAATCTTTCACAAAACCTAATAAACAAATAGATCGTACCCTAAAATCATTAACACATTAGTAACATTGAATTATAATCCCCATTAGGGAATACCATTAAATAGAACATAAAATAGAATTAGGATAAATAAATTCATGAAATTAAATGTTAAATCATATATATATACACCTTTCAAAAGAATATAGGTTCCTAACACAATGTATATATCAAAGAATGATATTTGAGAAAAAATCAATTACCACTTTTGTAATCTTTAGAATCATAAAAACTAACAAATAATAACATAAAATAAACCTTTAAATATCATTAAAATAATTTTATTTACAATATAACATGTCAAAGAGTTAATATATACACAACACAAATGAAATTATTGGTGAGATTTCATATGTATCCCATAAATAAAAGAGATACTTGAAATATTTACCTTCTGTATTGAATTCTTCTATACACCTTCAAAGCTCATACATAATAAATATTTATTTTATACATATATTACAAAAAATATTTATATATATCATGCAATTTTTCATTTCCTGTTTTCATTTTGTTACTAATTTATTACTAATTCAATTTTAAAGATACATTTTAGGTAATTATATCTTTTTTCGTAAATGTTTTTATTTGTTATTTTCTGTAATATTAATTTGAGTGTGGTTCCACCATCTCAATAATGTTAAACATGATATAAATAACATATATATTTATATGAATAAGTCAAATTTAACCAACAATAAAAAATTACATATTTTTCATAGGATAAACTTTCATGAACCATATTTGGAATATCATGATGTAAAAGTATTACCCAATTCATTAGAGGGAAATATAATTTTAGGCCCACCTGTCACATAAATATCATGTACATTCATATGTGTTCCACATAGATAATACAATATATGGATGTATTTCATCACTTTTAATATCCCGATTAAGGAGTTTACATTACATACATTCAATACCCAAATAAATTAGGGATAGGTACATCTATATAAATATACTTGAGTGGAAATTGGGATGGGTATTCATTGCACAGATGTTTGACATAAATAATTTCTTACCAATTTCAGCTGCATAACGAGGGTACATAAAGATTCTTAAAAGTTATTAATTATATTAAAATGGGTCTCTTATAACTGTTGTGCCCAAGTGAAGTAATTGTATTTGTTGTCAATAACTTGTCATGGTGTGCCATCTGATGAAGTACATCTTGAAGATTGATGATTACAGAAGCATTAAATCAGACGATTGTTGAGCTGTTCATAAAGCTCCAAGAACTTGTATCAACTGGATACAATTTTACAACAATGTTAGAAGACCATGCATTGTATTGACAATGCATGAGGAGATGAAAGGAGATCCATCCACACCTCCTAAGTGGATGAAGTGAGCTGAAGAAGTCCATGCACTAACACTTAGTGCATGTGAATCTGAAGAAGTCCCAATTTGATCTCTGATTAGATCAACAAAGAGAATTGAAGAAGTTATGTGATTCAGGAGCTCGGTTGATGAAGATCCTTGAGAATTCTCTCCTAAGTAGAAAATCAAATGATGAAGAAGAATTATAAATTGAGGAGTTGTTTCTTATCAAGAAGATTAATGTTTGAATTCTCAAGAAGAAGATGAAGGAGAAGAATGGCTTAGAAGTGGCTTGGAATGTGGCATTTGGCTTATACTCATATGGAGGAGAACTTTGTTTTTTTTAACAAAGTCTTTATATTTCCTTAGCCAAAAAATATGGCCAGCCCGTGAGCACCTTGTGGGTTCAACCCCAAGGTTCATGTGGGCCTAAGGCGCCACGCCCAAGGGGGAACCCGTGGGGCGAGCTCAGGGCGGCAGGGGCGCACCCGCAGACACCACAGAGGCGCTGGGGCATGCCCGGAGGAGCGCAGGGGGCCGTGTATAAGCCCCTGAGGGCACGCGGTGGTGAAACCCGCGCGCCGGAGGAGCATAGTGGGCGCTAGGAGCGCGCCCGCAAGAGCAGAGAGTGGGCGCAGAGCGCGCCCGCAGGGAGAACACGGTGCGGGGCGGCACCGTGGAGGGAGAAGATTCAACTGGCGGGTTGAGGCAGCGCCAGGGTTATAAGCCGCGGAAAAATCCCGCACCGTTTCGATGTGGGACACGTATTTTTCACCGGGAGCAAATCTCCGCCGTCCGAGCAATCGCGCGCTCGATCTGGACCGCTCATCTAATCCGCCGCGCCCCCGATTTAATCCGGCCGTCCGATATATCTCAAATGCCCGATCCGACGGCTCCCGCCTCGTCCTCTTCCCCGAGCTCGGCAGAGGTCTCCCCGCGCCTTCCCGCGAGCTCCGCTCGAACCAGAGGCAACCTGAAGCCGGTTTTCGAGTTCCCGGCCACCTCTGAAGGATCTAAGACCTCCATTGTGATTGTCTGGCCACACTAAACACAACCATGCATTAAAATATGCATGCATGCGATGAGAGGAGAATTCGAAGCAATGCCGAGGCAAACGAAGTTGCCGAGGCTTCATGGGTTCGTTCCTTTGCATGGATTGGGTTTAAACAGAGGCTTTGCATGCATGGGATAGAAGAGGCGAAGGCCGTGCATGCGTTATAAATCGCATGCATGAGGAGAAGAGAAAATAAAAGATCCCGCGTGAAACAGAGGGTAAAAATCACGATTTGAAAATATCTTTGAAGATCCGAAGATTTCGGGGATTCAAGATTTATCTCACGCGGATGGAAGAGGCTCTCATCGCATATATAAGGAGAGCCCGTGCACTCATTTTGTTTGCTGAAACGCTGCTGAAAAAACTTGGAAGACCCGCGAGTGCTCTGCCTCGCGAAGTCGAAGCTTTGCGCGCCCCCTGCGCGGCAGTGAAGTCCGGAGCAACTCTTGCTTCGTGAGGTTCCTTTCGCACATCTCTTGCGCGAAAGAGGTGAAGGAGGAGGAGGAGTTCCCTGCGCGCCTACTCCCTTGCGCGACAGGAAGAACCCGAGGCCGCATTCTTGCGCGCCCAAGGTTGCATCCCTCTCTGTCCGCTGACTTGCGTGGCAGGAGGTGTTTGCGCGGCAGTGGCCCTTGCACCTTGTGCTTGTGCTTTTGAAGAAGGCAGTGAGGTGTGCTGCCTTGTGCCCCTTGTGCACTTGCGCGGCCAGTGACATCCACACCCAACGTGGTGTTTTAAGTGAGTAGAAGGCCGCACCACTTGCGCGCCTATTTTGAAGGTGGAGTTCGGGCAGTGTGTGCAAAGGCAGTGAAAGGCCAAGGCATTGCCTTGTGCTAAACAAGAAGGGGACCCGAGGCTTGCATGCCTTGTGTGTGCATAAGGAGGAAGGACACCCCATTTGTGTGTGTGCACATGTGAAGAAGATCAACTTTGAGGAGTACACACTTATGTGTGTGAATACAAAAGAACTGATCATTCTAAGTGATTGGGTTTTTGTGAGCAAGACCAACGAGATCTTTTGAAGACTGTTGAAGCTACTTGAAGTTTTGAACAACACCTTTGAAGAAGTGAAGTGAAGCCATGATGAAGATGATGCTGTGGAGTTGGGGGGGTTAACCAACTTGTAATTGGGGGGGGGGGTAACCAATTACTGTGTAATCATCTTTTGGCATAGTGAAGAATCCGTGTTGGGGGGTGTAACCAACACGGCAAGGAGTAGGTCTTTGTACCGAACCTTGTAAATCTCTGTGTTCTGTGCTCTCATTATTACTGCACCACTAAAAGAGTAGATCTAGGCTTTAACCAGCTGCAGAGGTTGAATTGATAATCCAAAGGGAACAATTCATAAAAAGAAAAAGTTATCACTGATTCACCCCTCCCCTCTCAGTGATCACAACCGATCCAGGCATTTCAAGTGGTATCAGAGCGAGGTTACCTCTGTAAGGATCTACTTCTGAGAAGATGGACAATCTGAATTCTGTTAATAGTAGGGGTGTTCCTACATTCGATGGAAAGAATTACCACAGCTGGAAGAATCGGATGTTACCCTACCTTCTATCTCTCGGCCTTGAAGTTAGAAATGCAGCCTTATTTGGATTCCCTCCTCTTGCTAATGAAGCTGCTATGACACTCGATGAGAAAATAAATATGGAAGTTGATGGTAAAGCTCAAAATGCCATTCTTATGTCACTCTCAGAAAAGGTATACACAAAAGTCATGGGACTCAAGAATGATAAAGAAATTTGGGACAAATTGGAAAGTAGTTATGAAGGCAACATGAAAGTCAAGGAAGCCAAATTACAGATTTGGAGAAGCAAGTTTGAAGATGTCAAGATGGGAGAAGAAGAAAATATTGATGATTATTTCACAAGAGTCAATGAAATTGTCAGTAACATTCGGGGCTTTGGAGAAAAGTTGGAGGACTCCACTATTGTTAAAAAACTTATGAGAAATTTTCCTGACAGATTTGACCCCAAAGTCTCAGCATTAGAAGACAGAGATGATCTCTCTCTTGATGAACTACACAACATTCTCATTGCATATGAAATGAGGAAGATCCCAGTATTCAAGAAGAAGATCAAGGATGAGATGGCTTTTGAGGCCATGAGACAACTCAAGATAAAAGATGACGAAGTCCTAGAATCAAGTGATACTGACAATGAAGAAAAGGATGAAGATCTCAACACGATTATTTCTCTTTTTTCTAAAAGGTTTGGAAAAACTAAATTCAGGGGAAAAGGGAAATCACCATCGATATGTTTCAATTTCAATAACATCGGACACTTTGTTGTAAACTGCCCCAAGAAGAGATATAGTGCTCCAGAAGTTGAAGATGAGAAGTCACAAAAGAAGAAATGGAGTAGATACCCAAGAGAAGGAAACAAATCAGGTGTAAGAAAGAAAAGGTTCGTTCCAGGTGAAAGAAGAAGCTATGTAAGCAAAGAGGAAGAATCAGACTCTACTTCAGCCAGTCAATCAGAAGAAGAAACGAATTTTATGGCTCATGTAGAAAAAGGGTTTGATACCTGCAGCAGTGAAGATGATGAAAGTGAACGAACAGAGCTTGAATACAGATTGAAAGATGAATTAGTGGCTTGCCTTGAACAGAACACTGGACTCAAGAAAGAGAAGATATTGTTACAAAAGGAAACCAAAAGGATGACTGAGGAGTTGGAAGAATGTATGAAGAAATAGACAATGTACATTGATGAAATCAAGAGACACAAACTGAAGGTAGCTGAGCTGGACAAGATAGCAAAAGATCTTGAGGAGAAACTTCACTTCAAAGAAGAAGAACAATCACTGACACATTCCAAGTGGATTGAAGCACAGAATAGCTTGACAAAGATGAGAGAAGACTTCAACAAGGCTGTTGAGGTCAAGGCAGAATCATCATATGCTGGTGCTCAGAGGCAGGTCAATTTACCACTGAGTAAATCTCAAAATACATCTGTTATTTCTAACAATGCAGGTTCAAAGATAAAATTGAGACAAACATGGCATGAACCAATCTGTGTAAAATCATCTTCAATGGAAGAAAGGAAATCCTCAGGGAGGACTACTCAAATCTTGGACAGAAAATTACAACATGACTCTTATCAACAAAGAAGGTCAAGGTTCAGAGGCTACTGCTGGTGTTGTGGTGTGTTTGGACATAAGGCCTATGCATGCTGGTATAACATGTCTCGTCCAAACATGAGGCATGAGTCAAGGGGGAGACATCCTGACACCCAGAGTGTTTTGCAGAAAGCATCAAAACCACCAACTCAGAACACATTTGACTGCCTGAGTGAAGCTTGTGGAAGATGTGACCAACAAGGTCATAGAACTGATAAATGTATGACAACTCTTCCTAAACAAAAAGTCAAAGACATGAAAGGGAAAGGCATTCAAGAAACCAATGATGAAATCACATGCTTTGCTGAAGTGGCTCTAAAAGCCAGCAGTAAAACCAAGTCATGGATTCTTGATAGTGGATGCTCATCCCACATGACTGGTGATACAAAAATTCTAAGCAACCTTGAAAGTCATGAGGGAGGAACCGTGGTGTTTGGAAATGATCGTTCTCTGAAAATCAAGGGAGTTGGAAAGGCTATGATTGCAACAACAAATCTAAAATCCAATGATGTGTTGTTTGTTGAAGGATTAAAGCACAACCTACTGAGTGTAAGTCAATTATGTGATGATGGACATGAGGTGTTGTTCCAGAAAGACTCATGCATCATCAAGAGCTCAAAGGATGGAAAAATCATCACTCAAGGAAGAAGAACTACTGGAAATCTATTTCAAATTGGTGATCCCATCAATTCTTGTTTTCTTAGCTCTAAAGATGAAAACAACCTCTGGCATAGAAGACTTGGCCATCTTGGTCAAAGGAGTATGAGTAAAATTCTGAAGTACAATGTTGTACGAGATCTACCCAAATTAAAGAGAGAAAGAGATGAAGTCTGCGACACATGTCAGAAGGGAAAACTGACCCATAGGTCACACAAAGGAGTTGATATCATGTCTACTAGACCTCTTGAACTCATCCATACAGACATATGTGGACCAATGAGACAGAAGTCTACAAGAGGATATTTCTATTTTATAACCTTCATTGATGATTACACTCGGATGACCAATGTCATGTTCATGAAACACAAGTCAGAGGCAATCACGATGTTCAAGACTTTCAGAAGGCAGGCTGAGAAGGAACTGGAGCTCTGCATCAAGAAAGTAAGATCAGACAACGGAAAAGAATATACCGGTGATGTCTTTGAAAGCTATCTGGTCAAGCATGGAATCAAACATCAATATAGTACACCATATACTCCACAACAGAATGGAGTGGCTGAACGAAAGAATCGAAGCATAGTTGAAATGGGGAGGACTATGTTAGCTGAGCATGATATCTCTAAGTTTTTCTGGAGAGAAGCAGTATGCACTGCTATACACATACAGAACAGATGTCTCCTGAGACCAGAAACACAAACGACAGCCTATGAAATGTGGTTTAACAGAAAACCAACTGTTAAATATTTCAAAGTCTTTGGCAGTCCCTGCATCATCAAGATTAAAAACATCAATCTAGGAAAGTTTGAAGAAAAAGGTGAAGAAGGAATCTTTATGGGTTACCTACCTAATGGAAAAGGCTACAGATGCTGGAATAAGAGGTTGAATAAAATGATTGACTGCAGTGATGTCATAATAATTGAAAACAACACCAAACCACACACTGTGGATGATGATGACTCAAAGAATGACACAGCCTTGGAACAGAAGAATGCAGAATTACCTGAGCCAACACCAACTGCTGGTGAGATCAACTCTGAATATACCAGTGATGAAGATGAAGGCAATGAAAATGGAAGAAGAAGATACAACAAATTGAAGAAGCATGTTGACATAGAAAATGTCCTTGGAGACCTACAGTCCTCAGTAAGAACTAGAAGAAGATTGAGATTGGAAGATCAGACTGCACTGGTTTCTCAAGTTGAACCTCACATAGTGGCTGAAGCAGTTGTACATGAGGAATGGATACAAGCTATGCATGAGGAACTCAATCAAATTGAAAAGAACTCCACTTGGGATCTTGTGCCAAGGCCAAAAAATAAAAATGTTATTGGGACAAAGTGGGTGTTTAGAAACAAACTCAATGAAAAGGGAGAAGTTTCCAGAAACAAGGCCAGACTTGTATGCAAAGGATATTCACAAATGGAAGGAATCGACTTTGAGGAAACCTTTGCACCAGTTGCAAGACTGGAAACTATCAGAATGTTCTTAGCAGTTGCAGCACACAAGCAGTACAAGGTCTATCAGATGGATGTGAAATCTGCATTTCTGAATGGAGATCTTGAAGAAGAGGTGTATATTGAACAACCAGAGGGATTTTTGCTGGACAAAGATGGTAGTATGGTGTGCAGATTGAGAAAAGCCTTGTATGGATTGAAGCAGGCCCCTAGAGCCTGGTACTCAAAATTGGATGGTTGTCTTAAAGACATGAAATTTGTCAAAGGAACAGTTGACAGTAACCTCTATGTCAGAGAAATGGCCAATGGTACCCTCATAGTCATTATCTATGTGGATGATATCATTTTTGCTAGTAACAAGGAAGGACTATGTGAAGAATTTGCTGAGCAGATGAAAAGAACTTTTGAAATGTCAATGCTTGGTCAAATGACATATTTTCTAGGATTTCAGGTGGAACAAAGACAAAACTCCATATTTCTTTCACAAGAAAAGTACGCAAGGGACTTAGTGAAAAGGTTTGGAATGGAAAGTTCAAAGGAAGTCTCCACACCCATTTCTGTCAGAACCAAGCTATGCAAGGATGAAGAAGGCAACAATGTTGATCAGAAAGAGTTCAGAAGAATTATTGGCAGTCTACTTTATCTCACGGCTTCAAGGCTAGATATAGCATATGCAGTGACTTTGTGTGCCAGATTCCAAAGTGACCCAAAAGAATCTCATTTAACTGCAGCCAAAAGAATCCTGAGATATGTTAAAGGAACCCTCAACTATGGACTCTTATACAAACACAGTGCAAACATACAGTTGTTGGGATTCACAGATGCTGATTGGGCTGGTGATTGCACTGATAGAAGATCCACATCTGGTGGAACCTTCTTTCTGGGAGAAGGATGTGTTAGCTGGTACAGCAAGAAACAAAATTCTGTAACGTTGAGCACAGCTGAAGCAGAGTATGTGGCCGCTACACATGCATGTACTCAAATGATTTGGATGCAGGTGCAGCTATCAGATTTGAGGATTAAAGCTGAAAAACCATTGAGGATCTTATGTGATAATCAAAGTGCAATTGGGTTGTCTAAGAATCCTATCCAACACTCCAGATCCAAGCACATTGATATAAAATATCATTTCATCAAAGAAAGGGTCATCAGTGGAGACATCAAGCTAGACTACATTCCTACTCAAGATCAAGTGGCAGACATTTTCACCAAAGCTATGCCTACAGAAAGATTTGTTGAGTTGAGGCTGAAACTTCATGTTCAGCCTTCTACTCTCACTTAAGGAAGAAGAAGGTCCCTCCTTATTCCCTAAATTTTTTGTATTCTTGTACTTACATGCAGGGAATTGAAGGAGATGAGTGTATCCCCTGAGGGGGAGCATTGGTAGTTGGAGATGTGCAGGTTCCAGAAGCTCTATACTATGAGTACGGCTTTCATTCATCCCTTTGCATTTGTTGGCCAATAAGGGGGAGAAATCATCAGGCACAAGGCACACGACATTCTATCAGTGTGCTTCGGAGTATTGACAACCAAATACAAAGGGGGAGATTGTTGTGCCCAAGTGAAGTAATTGCATTTGTTGTCAATAACTTGTCATGGTGTGCCATCTGATGAAGTACATCTTGAAGATTGATGATTACAGAAGCATTAAATCAGACGATTGTTGAGCTGTTCTTAAAGCTCCAAGAACTTGTATCAACTGGATACAATGTTACAACAATGTTAGAAGACCATGCATTGTATTGACAATGCATGAGGAGATGAAAGGAGATCCATCCACACCTCCTAAGTGGATGAAGTGAGCTGAAGAAGTCCATGCACTAACACTTAGTGCATGTGAATCTGAAGAAGTCCCAATTTGATCTCTGATTAGATCAACAAAGAGAATTGAAGAAGTTATGTGATTCAGGAGCTCGGTTGATGAAGATCCTTGAGAATTCTCTCCTAAGTAGAAAATCAAATGATGAAGCAGAATTATAAATTGAGGAGTTGTTTCTTATCAAGAAGATTAATGTTTGAATTCTCAAGAAGAAGATGAAGGAGAAGAATGGCTTAGAAGTGGCTTGGAATGTGGCATTTGGCTTATACTCATATGGAGGTGAACTTTGTTTTTTTAACAAAGTCTTTACATTTCCTTAGCCAAAAAATATGGCCAGCCCGTGAGCACCTTGTGGGTTCAACCCCAAGGCTCATGTGGGCCTAAGGCGCCACGCCCAAGGGGGAACCCGTGGGGCGAGCTCAGGGCGGTAGGGGCGCACCCGCAGACACCACAGAGGCGCTGGGGCACGCCCGGAGGAGCGCAGGGGGCCGTGTATAAGCCCCCGAGGGCACGCGGTGGTGAAACCCGCGCGCCGGAGGAGCATAGTGGGCGCTAGGAGCGCGCCCGCAGGAGCAGAGAGTGGGCGCAGAGCGCGCCTGTAGGGAGAACACGGTGCGGGGCGGCACCGTGGAGGGAGAAGATTCAACTGGCGGGTTGAGGCAGCGCCAGGGTTATAAGCCGCGGCAAAATCCCGCGCCGTTTCGATGTGGGACGCGTATTTTTCACCGGGAGCAAATCTCCGCCATCCGAGCAATCGCGCGCTCGATCTGGACCGCTCATCTAATCCGCCGCGCCCCCGATTTAATCCGGCCGTCCGATATATCTCAAATGCCCGATCCGACGGCTCCCGCCTCGTCCTCTTCCCCGAGCTCGGCAGAGGTCTCCCCGCGCCTTCCCGCGAGCTCCGCTCGAACCAGAGGCAACCTGAAGCCGGTTTTCGAGTTCCCGGCCACCTCTGAAGGATCTAAGACCTCCATTGTGATCGTCTGGCCACACTAAACACAACCATGCATTAAAATATGCATGCATGCGATGAGAGGAGAATTCGAAGCAATGCCGAGGCAAACGAAGTTGCCGAGGCTTCATGGGTTCGTGCCTTTGCATGGATTGGGTTTAAACAGAGGCTTTGCATGCATGGGATAGAAGAGGCGAAGGCCGTGCATGCGTTATAAATCGCATTCACGAGGAGAAGAGAAAATAAAAGATCCCGCGTGAAACAGAGGGTAAAAATCACGATTTGAAAATATCTTTGAAGATCCGAAGATTTCGGGGATTCAAGATTTATCTCACGCGGATGGAAGAGGCTCTCATCGCATATATAAGGAGAGCCCGTGCACTCATTTTGTTTGCTGAAACGCTGCTGAAAAAACTTGGAAGACCCGCGAGTGCTCTGCCTCGCGAAGTCGAAGCTTTGCGCGCCCCCTGCGCGGCAGTGAAGTCCGGAGCAACTCTTGCTTCGTGAGGTTCCTTTCGCACATCTCTTGCGCGAAAGAGGTGAAGGAGGAGGAGGAGTTCCCTGCGCGCCTACTCCCTTGCGCGACAGGAAGAACCCGAGGCCGCATTCTTGCGCGCCCAAGGTTGCATCCCTCTCTGTCCGCTGACTTGCATGGCAGGAGGTGTTTGCGCGGCAGTGGCCCTTGCACCTTGTGCTTGTGCTTTTGAAGAAGGCAGTGAGGTGTGCTGCCTTGTGCCCCTTGTGCACTAGCGCGGCCAGTGACATCCACACCCAACGTGGTGTTTTAAGTGAGTAGAAGGCCGCACCACTTGCGCGCCTATTTTGAAGGTGGAGTTCGGGCAGTGTGTGCAAAGGCAGTGAAAGGCCAAGGCATTGCCTTGTGCTAAACAAGAAGGGGACCCGAGGCTTGCATGCCTTGTGTGTGCATAAGGAGGAAGGACACCCCATTTGTGTGTGTGCACATGTGAAGAAGATCAACTTTGAGGAGTACACACTTATGTGTGTGAATACAAAATAACTGATCATTCTAAGTGATTGGGTTTTTGTGAGCAAGACCAACGAGATCTTTTGAAGACTGTTGAAGCTACTTGAAGTTTTGAACAACACCTTTGAAGAAGTGAAGTGAAGCCATGATGAAGATGATGCTGTGGAGTTGGGGGGGTTAACCAACATGTAATTGGGGGGGGTAACCAATTACTGTGTAATCATCTTTTGGCATAGTGAAGAATCCGTGTTGGGGGGTGTAACCAACACGGCAAGGAGTAGGTCTTTGTACCGAACCTTGTAAATCTCTGTGTTCTGTGCTCTCATTATTACTGCACCACTAAAAGAGTAGATCTAGGCTTTAACCAGCTGTAGAGGTTGAATTGATAATCCAAAGGGAACAATTCATAAAAAGAAAAAGTTATCACTGATTCACCCCTCCCCTCTCAGTGATCACAACCGATCCAGGCATTTCAATAACTTATAAATTATAAGGAATATAAAATAGATGTTTCAAAACATACCCCAATAGGAATAATTTGAAATAAAAAGGCATAATATAAAAAATTTTCACGAATAAAGAGGAGAAGGAGATGATCCCTTACCTTGAGAGGACACTTCTGAAATCATTGGGGGGCTTCTTCAGATCATGGGAACACAATGGGAGGGAATTATAGTGGGAGAGGGAGAGGAAATTAATTATTAATTTTTTGACAAATAGGAGTGGGAGGTTTGGTGATTATTTATAGAATTAGAGGGAGAATTCATCATTAATTTATAAACAATTATTTTTAATCCTATAAGATAAAATAAATAAAATCACAAATATTATCATAGTTTTTCCCATGGTTTTCACCAAATATGAGTATTTGTCAATATATTATAAGTATAAGAAACCAAATCATTAAAATAATACACATACTGATGTGGAAGTAAGTCATCTTTATCATGACATCAATTTCAAGCATTAAAATATATTATAGGTTTTGGTGGAATCATTAAGAATTTATAAAATGAATCAACTTAAATTTAAAATACATTATTTTAAAGGCGAAAATTTATTTTAGTATTTTTTACTCTTTATAGTATATATTAAATCACTATTTTATTTATGATGTTGTAATACAGGCCTCATATTTACACCATAATTAATTTTTACACATATTTTTTACTATATCCAAAAAAAATTAAAAATTAAAAATTGGATAATTTTGAGATTTGGATTTCAAATATATTATTTATTTAATCAATTTTTTTTTATAAATATGAAAAATTAAAATGAAAAATGAAAAATTCCCATTTATTGAAAAAATAAGGGTTTTTACAATGATAATAGATTCTGGCCTTTATAAAAATTACATTTCACATCATAAAATTATATTATTATTTATATTTTAATAAATATTGTTTAATAGGAATATTTTATTGAAATAAAACCTATTTTAAAAATTATTGAATTTATCAAAAAGTGTTTCCTGGCAAAAATGATATATTTTTTAAAAAATATAATTTATGTTTCATCATATCATTTTTTTAAAAACTCATTATTTAATAATTTATAATTTTATAATTATAAAGGATAAATATTATGATTATTTTATTATAAATAAATACATAAAAATGTATACTATTAGGGTTTAGATACATAACCCCTTATTACAAAAGTGTATTCCCTTAGGGTAAGGAGTATGATGGTGGCACATTCTCGCATGGTATAGAAAGCATGGGTCATGACATGATCTTGATAAGGATAAACTTATCTGATAAAATGTTTTTCTCATTCCTTTGTAATTTAATATCATATTGGAATAGTCACAAGAAAATATCACTGATTCTATCTCTCATGGTGGTTCTGATAAATATGCTTTATGGTGTACATTCCTATGGTCGAGGTCATCACTTTTTTCATCTATGTCAGTTTGATTTATCATAACACTTAATATATACTAATCATAAGGATAATTGTTCAATGTATATATTATTAATGTTTGTGATGTTTAATTATCATTTAAATATGACCTTATATAACTTATAATGGCCCAAACTAACTAATGTAATGCATGTGTTTTCTTTAACTTCATTACAAAATAAGGAATATACTCTTTTAAAAAGGGAGTTTCATTTATAAATGTTGGGGTCGTTAAACTATTCCTTGCTTTAGAAATATTTCCAAAAAAATATTATTTCATATACTAAAATAGGTGAGGGCACTTTCCTTCCATCGGATCTTTTAGTTCCCATGTGGTTTCATCGAACTTATTTTTCTACCACAATACTTAGACCAGGTGAGTTTTAATTGTTCATATACGTTTAAATCTATGATATAAGATCTTCAAATGTTGATCATCTTATGAAAGATAATTTTCTAAAGCTACCAACTTTGGATTTAGTAAATGTTAGGTGTCTGGTATGTACTACTTTGAGAGTGATACAAGGAACACATCATGTACTAGTGATTTGTTAGGTGGGACTGTTATGCAATTGGTCACAACTCTGATTCAGTAAAGGATCTCAAAGGGTTGGATGTATCTTATTTTCCTTTTTCCATAACCTCATGATATTCTTCCATGATAATATATAAAGGAACACCTTATCTCTATCCTCCAACTCTAGATCGCATCAAAGATTATCTATATAGATTTTTTTTTTGAAATTGTGAGGATATTGTATAACATTGAATGGTTTAAACATTATTTTTCATCTATTGGATTATATTCTTCTCTCCAATATCATCCCACCAAGAAGATGTCTGACACTACTTCATATATAAATCCTTATAAGGTGACACTTTAATGCTAGAATGGAAATTATTTTTAGATGAGAATTCTACTAGGAGAAGGTGCCGATTTGAACATCCTTTTAAATCCATTGATCATGATATTGGTATATCCTCTAATGTTTTAATGGTTCCCATTGAAAAAATATACCTGAGGGTGATATGAAGTAATGAAACTCAACATTGTATCCAAATCTTGTTGAAGGCTTCACCAGATCGTTGAAGTAAACCTATGATATCAATCAAACTATATGGATAGATACACTCTAGTAGTATTACCTACTATATTATATATATTCTATTGAGTCATTCAAGAGATAATCTTCCTTAATGGTAATTAAATTCATTGACTATATAATGTGATCGACTACAACCCAGATGAAATTATTACATTTTTATGTATTGGTGAGTCAAATAACAAAATATATGGCTATGTTTTCCCATTTCAATACTATGAGAAATAATTTTATCATAACCTTATATTTTTTCATTCAACTATTACTTAATGTCATACCAAGAATCGAGATACAACTTCTTCAATATCATTATTAATGTTATCCAACCATAATTTTATATATATATATATATATACATACATCTTACTACATCCTTGATGAACATAGAATAATGATCAATGAAAATCATCTAAATGATCCCTATTTATCTCTCCTATTTATGGGAAACATATCTGATTTCCAAACATTATAACTCGTATCTAGAGAAATTGATCTCTGGAATATTCTTTATCTTGTTATTTTGAACATTATCAGCATTTTTGGAAAACTTGATCAACTCAAAATTGGATGGTTGAGTAGTTATTTTACAAAGGTAGTATGGGTATCCTTTTATAATTACCATGTCTATCATCTATATGTCTAATAATATTGGATCCCTTGAAATCATGAACAAGGATAAGGTTACATGTTCCTTTCTACTCAGAGAATCTGCCACATTGATTCCCTTACTAAGATGGTAATGGATTTAAAAATCACAATCCTTAATCACATATAACCTCCTTTTTGGGTGTATATTGATCTCCATTTTTGTTAATATATACTTGAGTATTTTATCATCCATATATATGTCACACTTCTACATGATTAGATGATGTATCCATGTATTCATTGTGATGATCACTACAACCAATTATAGAACATGAATTGGCTAGTTATACTTGTGGGTGTTTAATTGGTTATATTCATAAAATATCACTTTTTCATCTTGAATGAGTATACAACCTAGGATATTTTTCGATGCATTGTGGTAGATAATAGATTATTTCCCACTAGTGGGTAATGTGAGCAAAAATTCTATAATTATACTATGCTTTATCTATTTAAATATATCATCACATTCATCAGTGTTGAAAACCTATCTCACTTTTTATTTATCATGGATAGGGGTCATGAAAATAATGAGATGTCTCCCAAAAAGTAATTAAAATACCCTAAAAATCATAGGAATCTATATATATCTGTCATATATATTGGTTCAGGCAATTTATAAATTTACAATGTTTTTAAAAGATCCACATTTAACCCTTTTTTGTGATAATATTACCCAAGAATGTCACTCTATCTATCTAAAACTCCCATTTACTATGATTTTTGCATAAATTTTCTCTTTGATGGTCTTCATTACAACATTAAAATGCTCTTCCTTTTTATTGGAGTGGATTAGAATATCATCTATATAAAGACTACCCCAAATATTTTACAGAAATACCTATATACTATATTCATCATGTCCATGAATATGGATATATAAATAGAGAGTGCAAATTTAATCACTATGAACTCATAGTGGTTGTACCTTTTTTGAAAATAAGACTTGGGGATGTCTTATTCTCCTTTATTTGATACAATATCAACCGAAGATACACCTTGGAGAAGTATTGGTATTTATGTGGATAATCAAAAAAGTCATCAATCTGTGTAAGATGATACTTTTACTTTATCATGATCTTTTGTATCTCAAGATAATCAATTCATAGGCACACTGACCCATCCTTCTTCTTATAGAAAAGTACTGAGGCACCTCATGGTGAAGCACTTAGGTGTATAAATCCTTTATCCATAATCTCTTGTTGTATCCTATTTAGGTATTTATGTTCAATGGTGTCCATTATGTAAGAACTCATTGATATTTATTGTGTTCTGAGTATAATTTTGATCAATAAATGGACCTCTCATCTAAAGGGAAGATGAAAAAATTCTTCAGGAAACACATCAGCAAATTCCCATACAATGGGCATGTCATCAAGGTTGATCATTCTCTTAGTCTCAATTATTTGAGATATATACTCTATCATAATAAAATAACATCCATTCTTGATATGATGATTCCAAAATAGATACATACTCATCCTTTCCCTTTTATAAAATGAAAGGGAGATTTTTGATATGAAGGGTGATTTCCTTCTCTCAACAATTTATCTTGGCTATATGTAAGGAAATCCAATTGAAACCCTAAAATGCATGAAATTACTCTAAAGTAAGTATAATATGTTTTTCCAGGAAATTAAACACACAAAATATGACATGGGATGAGTTATATTCATGGGATGAAATAATTGACTGATTTTTCATATTTATTGGTAACTTGACAGTAATGTTTTTAGGTGGTGTTTGAATTGTTCTACCAAAATTGGCTGATATAAATGAATTAAAAGAATCAAAATTAAATATTACATTATATTTCATTGAATAAATAACTAGAATACCTTAAATCATTTTTTTGGGAATCCACCTCATCAATTGTGATTGAATAAGCTTTCCCTTTCTCTATAGCCCATGGAGGTTGTTCATGTTAGTTATCATAAAAAACCATTATATTTTTTTCTTTGATGTAAATAGTGTAATTATAAATTTATTTTTAAACATTATAAATAATGAATGAGGTTTTATTAGATCATTTCATCCTTCCATCACATCATTGGGTTTCTCTCATCAACAGTCTCTAACTTCGATCACTTTCTTCCTGTACCAAAATAATCTGTTTTTCCCATTTATGGAAGTTTTGAGATTCTTTTTCCCATACTTTTTACAAGTGGGGTTTTCGAATTTATTTACAACATAGGTTTATCTATCGTACTGAAATAATAAAATTATTTCCTCCACATCATATCTCTAGGCCCATGAAGTAACAACCCTGCTTTTATATTACACAATTAAACATAATTTATTACATAAACTTCATTTGATACATCATAGAAGATCTAGAGGTATAGTGTCTTTTGGGATTAGGATCATTACATAACAACTTAAAACATTAAAAACAACATCTTTATAGAAAACTTCTTTTACATGACCACTATATTCAATCATACATGGCACTGCATGGGATAACCTGAGGACATGCATAAGAAAAGGGTGAGCTATAAATCAAGGTAAGGGAATAATGATGGAATAAAATGAGGAATTAATTACATGTTATAATATAGGAATATCAATATAGAACAATATAAGTATAAACATAAAGTCATGATAATGCATGATAATCATAACATCGAAATCTGGTAACAACACATAACATGGAATTAGCATGAGCCAAGGCTCATTGAACATGGAGCATGAGTAAACCCTCATTACAAATTAATCATGAGTAAAAACTCATTGAACATGAATTATCATTATTAAACACCCATTTCACATGACGTATCATGATACTATACTTTACCTAATTCATTGGAGCGCTATCAGGGTGCACCCTTCATAAACATTTCATTTCATGAATAAATGTGCCACATGAATCATAAAAAATTTAATCATTCAAAATAATCATTTATTCTAAAAAAAATGTGGAATACATACTTTAAACTCTTTAAAACAATAATTAAATGTGAAACACTATTCATAACCTTGATAGATAAATGGCCATGGTATTCACTACACAATGACTTTGGCTTGGAAAAACGTGGTTCAATTTCGGCAGCATAACGGCGTGACATAAGAACTCATAAAAATGGTTGATGAGAGATAAAGGGGTATATAATCAAATTTAAATTACATGGACAGTAAGGGGTCACAAATATACATTTACAAACAAATATAATGGAATTTATATTCATGATACAAAATAATTGCTTGAATGTAAATGAGGAGAGAGAAATTCCTTTTGGAATTTCTGCATAGTAACAGGTGTACATGGGAGGCATTGGATGAGAGAGAAAGGGGTCTCCCATAATTAAAAACTAAATAGGGAAGTATGTGGGAGGTTCAAAACCATACCCTAACATTTATTATTGAAATTAAAAGACAATAACAACTTAAAGAATGTTGGACAAAAATGGGAAAGGTAGAAAACCATTACTTGGAAGTCTGCTTCTAAAGGCTTGAGAGGGGGTTAAGAGAGGCTTATTGGGAGATCAGGTCACCTTGGGAGGATTACAGAGATATGAGGGAAGAATTATGATGAACTCTAAATCCTTTTAGAGAGGAGGAAGTGGGATCTTGGGTGGGTTTATATAGGAAATGTGCGGGAATCCTTTATATTTTGGTTTAGGACACCCCACATTAAACTTATCAAAACCACAAACCATACCATGGTTTATGCACATGGTTTTAGGAAAAGGGAAGTGGAAAACAATATTTTATAAGGTCAATTCCCTAACTTCTTAAAATAATGGGGTTGCATATGTGTAGGTGAGTCACACTCCCAAGGAAAACAATTTAAAAAGACAGAATGTTTAATAAGTCTTGAAGGGTCCACTAAAGATTTTTAAAATAATTAAAACAAACCCAAAATCACATTATTTTAATGTTAAGACATATATTGGCTGAATATAATGTTTATAGTATTTTATTAATACACTATTCGGTCATTATGATGTCCTAAAACACATTATATATTTAAACGGTAATTAATTTTTACCCAAAAAATTGACTTTCTGAGAAAATTATGAAAAATTAACCATTGGATAATTTCAAAATCCTGATTCATGAAATAATATTTATTTTATCTAAATAAATCTCTAAATATGTTAATTTTCACTTTTAAAATAAAAACGGACATTTATAAAAAATTCATGGGTTTTGAAAAAAATGGCTTTCAAACCTTAATAAAAATTAAATTGCATTCATAAAATTTTAAGATTATTTATATTTAATATAAATTAATTTAATAATAATAATATTAATTTATTAAAATATTATTGAATTCCAAAATCCATTAATTCATCAAAATATATTTCCTAGTTGAACATTAACTAAAAATACTATTTGTGCTTTAAAAACTATATACAAGGTAACAATAATAAAATGAATGTACCTTCATTATTATATACAAAAATAATGTACATAAACATAGTGCTGAGGTCTTATTACAAAACCCCTTATAACACCCACATAAGACACAAGAGTGAGGTGTGCGATGGTGACAGACTCTTGGGGTGGCTCTGATAACATTGCTCGGGTTGTAATCCCTATCAACATCCACTTATCTCTTAGGCGGTCCCAGTCGATCATAACATATTCATGCTCGTCATGGAATTTTTCAAGAGTGAAACCCAAAGACTCAACCTCCTTTTTGAGGTCTGAAAAATGGGCTTCGTATGGGGCACATCTACTGGATGAGTCCATCGCTTCCTTTGTCTTTGTAAATTGGATTTGTTAAAGCCCTGTATTTATACTAATCATGTGATCATTGTTCAATGACTATATGAGCAATGGTCAAAATTCTTAACAGTATTTTAAAATCCAGAAACATAAAAACAATGAAGTTTACATTTTATATAACCATAATAAGACATTTAATTAGATTGAGAAAGTTTTTCCTTAATGATTGTCTGGGTCGTTAAAATCTTCCCCCCGTATAAAATTTCCCCTTAAAGATTTCCTTTTCACACACTAAAACAGATGTGGGTAAATATGATTCATCATTTCCTCTAATTCCCACGTCGCTTCTTCAGACATGGGGTTTCTCTATGACACCTTGGCAAGGGGTATTGTGTTATTTTGTGGAACATTTTTTTCTATGATCTAAGATCTTCACTCGTTGCTCCTTATAAGAAGTATCATCCTCTAAATGTACCACCTATGAAGATAGTACATGTGAATGGTCTGGAATGTACTTCTTTAAGAGGGATACATGAAAGTCATCATGTACTTTGTCTACAGTAGGTGTAAGTGCTAGTTGATAGGCCAAAACCCCGACACGGCCTAGAATCTAGAACCGCCAATGTACCTTGGACTTAACTTCCCTTTCATTCCAAACCTCGTGAACTTCTTCCATAGAGATATGTGAAGAAATACCATGTCTCCAAATTTAAACTCAAGGTCTCATTGATGGTTATCTGCATAACTCTTTTGTCGACTCTGGTATGCCTTGATATACTACTGAATAGTTTTCTCCATCTCCACCATTTCTTCAACCATTTCTGGTCCAACTAGCTTACACTCACTGACCTCATCCCAACACGCTGGTGTTCCGCACCTATTCCCATAAAGGGCTCCATATGGTTCCATTTGGATTATTGAGTGGAAACTATTTTTATAAGGGAACTCATCCAGAGGAAGATATTGATCTCATCCTCCTTTAAATTCCATTGAGAAAGCTCTCAACATGTCCTCAAGTGTTTGGATAGTCCACTCAAATTGAGCATCAGTTTGAGGATGATAGTTCATACTGAAGTCCAGTTCAATATTCAGAGCATGTTAGAGATTCTTCCAAAAAATAGAGGTGAATCTTGGATCTCGATCAGAAACAATAGATAGTGGTACTCCATGAAGCCTTACCACATCCCTGATATATATTCTATCTAGTTGACCCAATGAGAAATCCTCCTGAATAGTAATGAAGTGTGCATCCTTTGTAAGACGATCCACAACAACCCAGATTGCATTATTACCTTTGGATGTCTTCCGAAATCTGGTGACAAAGTCCATGGGGATGTTCCCCCATTTCCATTCTGGCATGGTCAATGATTGCATCATCCCCTTAGACTTCTGGCTCTCAACCTTCACTTTCTAACACACCAGGCACTTTAATGTATATTCAGCCGTCTCCTTCCTCATATTATCCCACCAATAATGCTCTCTAATATTTCGATACATCGTTGTGTTTCCTAGGTGAATAGAGAAATTTGAACTTTGTGCATCATCCAAATGTTCCTTCTTCAGCTCCAGACACGATGGAACATATAATCTTTTCCCAAATCTCACAATTCCTTCTTCATTAACATTAATCTCTAAGGATTCCCCTTTTCCGATAGATTCCACTTTTTCATGAATTCCCACATCATCATTTTGAGCATCCATTAACCATTCCAAAAGTGAAGGTTGAGAAATCATTTGTGAAAGGATTGAGGATGTTCCCTTATTTTGAATTCCCATGTCCATCTTCATCAAATCTAAGAGGATTGGATCCTTTTCAATTCTCATCGATGATAGAATCATAGGGTCCATTCTAGATAGGGCATATTCCACCTTGTTCACTTTATATGGGTTTTAATGGATTGGGCCGTCGTAGTCTTTGATCATATCTAACCATCTCTTTTGGAACATGTTCAACTCTTTTTGTGTGAATATATACTTGAGCCTTTTTTGATTCGTATATATTTCACAGATATCCCCAAAGAGATAATGCATCCAAATTTTCAAAGTGAAGATCACTACATCCAACTCGAGGTCATGTGTTGGATAGTTCTGTATTTGACCATTCAATTGACTTGATTCATAAGCAATGACTTTGTCATTTTTCATCAACACACATCATAGTCCCTTTTTCGAAGGATCATGGAATATCATAAAAAGTACTCCACTTGTGGGTAATGTGAGCACGGGCACAGTGAAAAGCCTCCTTTTTTACTCCTTGAAGAATTCTTCGCATTCATCACTCCAAGAAAACATTACTCCCTTCCATGTTAGCTTGGTAAGAGGGTTGAAAATCGTGAGAAATTTCTCACAAATCATCGATAATATCCAGCTAACCCCAAGAAGCTAAAGATATTCGTTACCAATGTTGGTCTCGGTCATCCCTCAATTGCATCTACTTTGGAGGGATCCATAGATAACCCATTGCATGTGATGATATGGCCCAAAATGAAACCTCCTTCAACCAAAACTCACACTTGTTATACTTTTCATAGAGTTTCTCTTTCCACAAGGTCTCTATTACAGTTCTTAGATTCTCCTCATGATCCTCTTTGGGTTTGGAGTGTATCAGAATATCATCTATAAAGACTACCACATATTTGTTGAGGTAACCACTAAAGACATTATTCATCAAGTCCATGAAGATTTTTGGAGCTTTAGTGAGTCTGAAATCCATTACTATGAATTCATAGAGCCTATATCTTGTATAAAAAGCATTCTTGGGGATATCTTCCTTATTCACCTTTACTTGATAATATCCCGACAGCAAATCAACCATGGATAAGTATTGTGCTCCATGTAGTTGATCGAACAAGTCATAAATTCATGGTATATGATACTTGTTCTTTATTGTTATTTGGTTCAGATCATGATAATCGATGTAGAGGCGCATTGACCCATCCTTCTTCTTAATGGAGAGGACTGATGCACCCCATGGTGAGGCACTTGGGCGTATAAACCCTTTATCTAAATTCTCATATAGTTGTTTATTCAGCTCCTCAAGCTCCAAAACATTCATTATATATGGATTCTTGGATATTGGAAACACCCCAGGTATAAGATCAATGGAGAATTCATCATCTCTTATAGGAGGAAGACCAGACAATTCCTCGGGAAACACTTCAGCAAATTCCCTCATAATAAGAATGTCTTATAGGATGGTTTCCTCCTTAGACTCAATCATTTGATCTAGATACACATGCTCATAAGGTATTAATATCCACACTTGAGATGATAGAGCTAAAGAAGATTCATATTTCTTATTGCACTTGTAAAGAATCAGGGGACGATTCTCCACATGGAGAGTGATTTCCTTCTCATGAATATTTATGTTGGATCTATATAAGGAAAGACAATACATACCAATAATTGCATCAAATTCCACTATAGGGAGTATGAAGAGGTTCAAATGGAGGTTCAATCCACATATTATAACGAGGGAGGAGTTATATTCATGGAATGCAATGATTTCCCCATTTTTCGTACTCACTGGAATCTTCACTTCCATGATTTGTGGTGGGGTTGGGATTGTTCTACTAAAATTTAGAGATGTAGAAGAATGTGTGGAACCTGAATAAAAAAGTATGTTCATTATTCTTTAATGAGTAACTAGAGTTCATGTCACCACTTCATTTTCAGGGTTCACTTTGGTAGTAGTGATGAAAAAAGCTCACCCTTACTACCTTTGAGGTTGTTGGTTGCCTCAAAAAACCCTTGGCTTAGGGCCCTGATTTGCAAGATGCCCTGGTTCTTTGTAGTTGTAGCAGTGAAAAACTCGTTGAGGTCTGAATGGAGCGTACCTCTCCTATTTCTTAGCTGTGGGTCTTTCTTACCGACCGTTAATAGCCAGGTGCCCTTCTCTTCCACACCTAAAGCATTTACTCATCCCCTTAAGGCAATTTTTGGACTGCTTCTCACCACACCTTTGGAAAGAGGGGTGCTGGATCTTCTTAGAATCATTGGATTTATTTATCAGACCACCATCATTGAATTACACCTTATGCTTCTTATACCCACGATACCCCTGAGATTATCCAATCTTTATTTCGACCTTAAGGACACATCAAAAAATTTCCTCATAGCTATCGAAGTCATGGATCACCAGCGCTTTTCAAGGGATTGGTTTCATCCCACAAAAGAAGTAGTCAACCATGCATTAAGGGGTAATGACAAAGATGGATGTGTATAGTGGAAGCCGTGTACATTTTGCGTCGTACGCTCCAAAATATTCGTCACCTTTTTTCTTGGGGGCAAGGAAGTCCCTTTCAGTCTTATGCTCGAGGGTGCGTGAAAAATATGTATCGAAAAACATTTTCTAAAAATCCTTCCATTCCAACGCCCTGATCTCCTCCTAAAGCTTCGTATTTTTGATCAATGTCCTCCATTGATCAGCTTCACCCTCCATATCATAAACAGCTAGGAGAACATTCTCTTGTTCAGAACATTGAAGGATGAGGAAGATCTTATCAATGGAATTGATCCATTGTTCTACGATTGAGGGATCATATGATATATTAATAGTAGGAGGCATTTGACTGATGAATCTCTCAATAGCGAATTGTTCTTTCTTGGGGGGGTTGAACATTCCTCTTGACCCATGTTTCTATTCAAATATGGAGTCATATGAGTGAGAAGTGTGAAAAAGTTTGTGATTCCCACTCCCATTCAATTGGGCATCCCATTAGTACAGTCATCACATTGATCTTCACATCAGTTGTTAGCTTGAGTCCCCCTATTACCGGCCATTGGCTAGAATAAAAATAAATTTAGGGGTAACACATAAAGGGTAATCCAAGGACAAAATTGATGATTTATAGATAACTTTAATTTCCTTAACATATGAATCTATTGGCTTCAGTCTATGTTATCTATGATCTACTTTCTAACATATATTCTTAGGGATTTTTTTTGTCCCTTGATAACGGTTCACACTAAGCCTGTGAATTTACCAAAGCATATCCATCGAGAGTTTCATATCCAAGAGTTCAGAAAGGCCCATTTTCGCACACCGGTTCCCATTTGAGTCTAGATCAAAGTGGTTTTTTTGTGTTTTACCCCTATGATACATCTATGCCATAGCTGCCTCTACCCTCTCGTATCCAGACAGGGATGTATTTGCTTGATAAACCATGTACTCAATACTCACCAAAACATAGGGATGTTTTTATGAAACATAGTCTTGTCTCTAAGGCTTTACTAGGGTTTTCTAATCCCAATACCAAAAATAACTAAACCTATCCTCCAATACCAACTTCAACAACCCCTCTTTTATTATTACACAATTAAATATAATTTATTAAATAAAATTCATTTGATAAAACATAGAATATTAAGAGTTCTAGTGTCGTTGGGGATTAGGATCATTACATAAGAACTTAAAACATGAAAAACAACATCTTTATTGAAAACATCCTTTACAATACCACTACATTCCCTCGTACTTATCATTGCATGGGATAACATGAGGAAATGCATAAGAAAAGGGTGTTATATAAAGCCCAATAAGGGAATAATCATGGAATAACATGGGTAATAAAATATATGTTAGAAAATAGGCATATCAGCAGAGATAAAGTATAACATTAACATAAAGGCATGATAAATAATGATAATCATAACACAGAAATGTGGCAACAACACTTAACAAGGAATTAGCATGAGCCAAGGCTCATTGCACATAGAGCATGAGTAAACCATCATTTCACGTGAAACATGAGTAAACCCTCATTACACTTGAATTATAATGAAAAACACCTATTTCACATTACGTGACATGATACTATACTTTACCCAATGCATTAAAGCACTATCAGGACACACCTTTCTTAAACATTTCATTTCAAGCATAAGTGTGCCACATGGATCATGAAACATTGAATCATTAAACCTAATCATTTATTACATGATAAAAGAATGTAGAATAAATACATGAAACTCCTTAAACAATAAGTAAATGTGCATAAAGGTGCATACCCTTGATAGAGAAATGGGTATGGTATTCACTACACAATGACTTTGGCTTGGAAAAATGGAGTGCAATTTTGGAAGCATAACGACGTGACATAAGAACTCATAAAAATTATTGATGAGAGAGAAAAGGTTGTGTAATTATATTTACATGACATGGATAGTAAGGGGTTTATAAAGATACATGTCCTAACAAATGTAATGGAATTTATATTCATGATACCAAAAAATTTCTTGAATGTAAATGAGGAGATATAAATTCTATTCGGAATTTTTCCATAGTAATGGGTTTACATGGGAGGAATTTAATGAGAGAAAAAGGGGTATCCCATCATTAAAACATAAATAGGGTAGTATTGGAGAGGTTCTACACCAAACCGCAATATTTGTAATTGAAAATAAATGGGCATAACAACATAAATAATATTAGACAAAATTGAGAAAGGAAGAAAACCCTTACTTGGAAGTGTGATTCTAAAGGCATGAGAGAGGCTTGAGAGAGGCTTCATGGGGGAATGGGGAACCATGGGAGGATTATAGATAGATAAGGGAAGAGGTTGGACGAACTCCATAGGCTTTTAGGGAGGATGAAGTGGGATCTTGGGTGGGTTTATATAGGAAAGGTGAAGGAATTCTATATTTTTTAGGTTTGGGTCACCTCACATTAAACTAATCCAATCTACAAACCAGCCCATAGTTTTTTCCCATGGTTTTTGGAAAAGGGAAGTAAAAAAAATATTTTATATGGAAAAAGTCCTGATCTTCCTAAAATAATGGGGTTGCTTATGTGGTGGTTAGTCACACTCCCAAGGAAAACAATTTAAAAAGACAAAATGTTTAATAAGTCTTGAGGGGTCCACTAAATCTTTTTAAAATAAATCATATAAACCCAAAATCATATCATTTTAATGTTAAATCATATATTGACCTAAAATAATGTTTATAGTATTTTATTAAATCACTATTGGGTCATTATGATGTTATAAAACACATTATATATTTAAACAGTATTTAATTTTTACCCAAAATGTTTTCTGTCCCAGAAAATTAGGAAAAACTAACCATTGGATAATTTTGATGTTCTAATTCCAGAAATAATATTAATTTTATCTAAATAAGTTAATTTTTACTTTTAAGATAAAAACTAACATTTATTTAAAATTCATGGGTTTTGACAAAAATGGCTTTCAAACGTTAATAAAAATTACCATTGCATTCATAAAATTATACGATAATTTATATTTAAGAAAAAATAATTTAGTATTATTATTATTATTTTGTTAAAATATTATTTAATTCAAAAATCCATTAATTCATCAAAATAGATTTCTTATTTGAACATTAACTAAAAATACTGTGTGCGCTTTAAAAACTATTTACAAGGTAACAATAATAAAATGAAAGTATATTCATTATTACATTAAAAAATAATTTACATAACTTTAGTGTTAAGGTCTTGTTACATAACCCGTTATGACACCTATATATGACCGAAGATTAAGGAGTGCGATGGTGATAGACTCTTGGGGTGGCTCGGATAACATTTCTCGGGTGATAATCTCTATCAACTTCCACTTCTCTAGTAGGTGTTCCAACTCGAGCATAACATATTCAAGCTTGGCTTGGGCTTGGTCAAAAGAGAATCCCAAAGATGAAACCTCCTTTCCAAGCTCTAACAAATGGGCTTCAGATTGGTCACATCTACTGGATGAGGCCATCACTTTCTTTGTCTGAGTAAATTGGATTTGTTAAAGCCCTATATTTATACTAATCATGTGATCACTATTCAACGGGTATTTTAGCAAAGATCAAAATTCTTAAAAGTATTTTAAAATAGAAAAACATAAAACCAGTGAATTTCACATTTTATATAACCATAATAAGACATTTAATTAGATCAATATTAATTTTCATTAATGATATTTTTGGTCATTACACATGAGACCCTTGAGATTTACTAATTTACATTTCAACATTTTTGGAATGTCATATAATTTACTCATAACTGTTGAAGTCTCAAATGACTAACTATTTTCAAAAAACTAAACTAAATCCCACCAAATATGTGGTAAATTAAACATTTTGGTTAGATGAAAAGGAAGAAGTATCATCATTAAAGTCTTCAGAATTATTCCTCATACAATCTAATTGAATCATTTTCATTTTCATTAAGGCTAATTAATTCCCCCACCATTTTCATTCAGATAGTAAAAGGAAAATTGTTATCAAAAAACATTTTTTATGATTCTTTCCACATCTTCCCTTCAATATCATCCTCGATCTTTTTATTTTTGATTAATATCCACCATTGTACAGTTTCTCACTTTATATAATCAGTATCAAACATGACCTTCTATTTCTCATAGTATTTAAGGATAAAGAAGATCTTTCAAATTGATTTGATCTATTTTTCCATGATTAGAGGATCATATGTTCTAATGAATATTAAAATCCTTTATCCTATAAATGTATAGATTTAACCATTCTCTTTCTTAATGTAATGTAGTATTTTCCACTTATTCATGTTTCTATTCAAAACATGAGTTAATTGGGAAATTATTTTCATGATGTTTAGGACTCCTCCCATTGGGTTGGGTATCACATTTGGGTCGTAATCACATTTTCCCTCACATTGGTTGTGGGATTAATTTATTTTTCTCTTACTATTGGCTAGAATTATGGTAAATTTTCGATGGAAATTTTTAAACTAATAAAAATGTAACAGGGAACAATTAAAATTTAATGCAGAACTCATAAATGACATATATTCTTTAACCTATAAATGTTTAGGTTTCAATATAATTTTTACATGATCTATTTCCTAAAATAAAATCTTGTTAGAATATTCTTTTTCTAAATAATGGTTCATAAGAAGATTATGAATTTAGAAAATCATATCCACCCTGAGAGTCACACCAGGTGTGCAATGTGGACTTTTTTCTACATTAGGTGATGATTGAGTCAATTTCCAATTCATCCTTTTTTGGGTTATTAGCCCTTGGTACAAATGTGCCATATCAATAACCACTTGTAGTATATAGACATGGATTGAGTTTCTTAGAAATCACTTATTATATGCATTACCATGATTTTGGGATGTTTTCCCATGTTTAATCTTATTTATAAGGCCATCAATATGGGATATTATTCTTAATATAGAAAATAACTTGACTTTCCTTTAATACCAACTATGAAAATCCATAATCTAATACACTGTAACTAATGATTTATTGCACACAATAAAAATCTATAAGATCATGAGGTCCAGTGTCTTTGGTAAATTAGGTATATAACATAATAACATAAAACATGGGTATAACATCATTATTTAAAAATAGTAAAATGAGCCCTTATATTTCTTGGATCTATAAAACTACGCAACATAACATGGGGATTTACATAAGAGAGGGGTGAGTTATAAATCCTAGTAGGGTAATAATCGAAGCATTACATTAATAAATTAATACATATTAGTCAAGATGAATATAAATGTGACATAAATGTGATGATATTAATAAACATGAACATAAATTCATGATATAAGATGGTAACATCAAAGAAACAAATGAATATATAAACAACATGAAACATGAAATCAAAATCCTATGTCAAGGATACCCAAAAATAAATCATCTGTAACATCCCACCCCTCTTAATTTTCTTGAGACAAGGAAAAATTTATAATTGTCTTTAGGTGGAATACCCATGTTTCCAAAGGATGGGAATAAATTCTAAGGGCTTCATAACAGTTGGGGGTGACTTTCCCTTTGAGAATAAAAACAACCCAAACAAGAAAATCATAAAAAAGTAAAAAGAAAAATAAATAATTAATATTTAATATTTATACAACTAAATGTATAATAATAGATAAAAAAATAAAATAAAACCATGAACTATATCAGAGTACCAAGTAGAAACCAAACTAGAATCATAATACTAAGTGTATGACAAACCCTACAAAGCTCAAAGAGTCATAGGACACCAACACAAAAACTCCCACCATTGTCCAAGATCCAAATTCACAATAATTTCCCATGTATAACGGAGCATCACTAATGAAATGTGATACCTTTCCATTACCCATGTATCGATACACAATATATAAAAATGCACAAAAGTTCCCAAGAAATGGGTGTGTAATGAAACCTTGTAGGTTTTCCCGAATGACATCCCTATCCACACCACTAGGGTAAAACATGTTAACAAAATAATCTAATTTTTTTTATAAAACAATTCAAACCAATTTATTTCAAAACGAAACGATTTCAAATTAAAACAACTATCATACAAAAAAACATTTTTCCAAACCAAAGACAATTCTATAGAAATTAAAAATATAATCATTCAACTAATTATCAATAATAATTTGACATAACCCATTCTAATTCAGAAAACTATAAACACACACACAAACACAATATTAGTGTTACAATTTATGGTGTAACTTCATGTCCATACTTCATCCCTTTTATGATGGTACTTGATGACCATTATACAACCCATTCAACTCATTATTAACTCATTAGGACAACAACCATTCCAACACAATATTTTACAAACAATTTCAATAAAACAATACATTTATTGAAACCATTTGCCATACATAAAAACTAAACAATAATTTTAAATTATCATTTTAAAATAATTTTACCACTTCAATGTTTCCACCAATGCACTCAATTTTCACAATTACATAAACCTTCAATAAAGAGGTTTTCCATAAAACATTGGATAAATATTTCGTAATAAATTTATATAAAAACAATCCATTTGAAGGAAATCAATTATGTTTTACTAATAGTATTTTATAGTGAAGCCACCTACCTTAGGAACTAGGAAAAAAACTTGGATTGGCATAAATTCTTCAACAAAACTGGGTTGAATCACCAAAAACCCTTCCATAGATCTTGTTCCCTAACATGAATATATCCAAACATCAACATGATTTGTCTCAAACATCATAGATATATCCCGAATGGTCTAGATATATGAATAAAATATAGGGTAGAAGAATTGATCTATGGACATCATGAAGGGAGACTTTACATGAACACTAGCCTTCAACATCTCAATATTTTCAACATATCATTCTAGAATCGAACTGAAGACTCTCCAACCTTGGGGGGGGGAACTAAGTTAGTGACTCCAAAGAGGAAAAAATAATGGTGTCGTGATAATAGGGAATGAGATCCACTCTTTTATGACATAATTTTTTATTTGTGCATGTTTAGGTGGCATGATATGACAATCTATTCAGAAATCATGAACCATACACTACCTCCAAACACCATTCACATGGTTGGAACACATGATTAGATAAACAGTGTGCCAACCATGTTTTTACATCTATTCCAATTTGAACTATTAGTCATGGTTGGCCACACATTTTGGATAAACCATGCACCAACCTAGTAGCATCTATCTCACATTGAATGTGTTGTAGTAGTATTTTCATAGTTTATAAACAATTTTCTCAAACTATGCACTTGAAAAATAATACCCAAAAAATCTCAAAAGTCCTCCAAACCCTCATAAACATCACTCAAAAACATTACATTCTAAAAATACATAAATAAAGGGCTACTTACATGAAGTAGGGGGGTGTTACATTCTCCCAACATTGGAAATTCCATCCCCATAAAGTAGAAAATCATCGTTGGCATGAAAGAGTTCATGACACTGCTTGACCATTTCCATTTATTATTACCATGTTTCTTCTTGAATTTGACCATGTTGCCACAACACCCACACTAGATTGATGATTTTCCCACGCAAGGCTTTCTCTTGCCTATCCACTATCTATACTGGTATAAGAATCAATGAATAATCTAAATCATCTGAATCTAGGTCCATGTGATCTCATAGAATCACATGTTCAGGATTAAGATATTACTTTTTCAAATGAGATACATGAAACCCATTATTCAATGAACGAAACCAAGGTGGAAAAGAAAAATGATATTCCACCTCACCAACCCTTTTTTGTTTCTCAAAAGGGACTCTTTATCAAGGAGATAACATACCCTAATTTTTGAAATGATGATTCCAAATACATGGAGAGATTCTTAATAACACTTGACCACTCACCTAAAATGACAAAAACTATCGATGATGATCCACATATGATTTATAGGGACTGTTATCTCTCTCCATTATCTTCCAAATCAACTGAATCTTCTCCATTTTCTTAGGGATAAGGATAATCTCAAATTGTGGAGTATCTCCTATTCCCAACCAACAAAGCTGATAATGACATGGAAACCCACACGATGCTTCAAAGGGATCCATATGTGTCGATTCTTGATAACTATTGTTATATGTGAACTCTAATAATTGTATTTAATCCTCCCATGATCCACCAAAATCAATTAAAAAATCCCACATCACGTCTTCCAATGTTTATATCATCCTTAGAACATCACATATCTCTTATGATGACATGTTGTATTCAAGGTCAGCAAAGTCCCAAGGGTTTGATTTATGGATTTATATAAATGACATGTAAATATCAAATATATTTCAGATACTATTAGAACTTTTATAACATAACTCATGTAGAAAACTTTTTTTACGGTGGTTATTTTTTAGTTTTTATGTCGGTTTTTGGTTGACGTTATTAAAGGAGGCATTATAAAGATTATTTTTTATGTCGGTAATTTTAAAACCGATGTGAAAAACAAAAAACAAAAGCATTTTTTGCATAGGTTACTCAAAAACCTATGTGGAAAACACTTCGGAGTCATAATGTATTACATCGGTTATTTAAAAACTGATGTTGTATATACTTTATCATGTCAGTTATTATATAACCAACATTGTAAATCATGCATCTGAATCATGTATCACGTCGATTATGAAAATAACCAATGTGATTAAGCAGTCTGCCAACTGGTTTTTCATGCCGGTTAAATAATAACTGACGTGAGAACATATTTACTACGTTAGTTATTTTATAGCTGATGTAAAAAACTATTCCTTTCCATTTATTATGTCGATTATGAAATAACCAATGTTAAAATTAATCTTGGTGCACTTTTTACGTCGGTAATAAAATAACCAACATAAAAACCAATTTTTTTATGTAAACTATTCAACCACAATTATGCACAGCAAAAATAATAACTGAAATAGAATAAAAAAAGACCCCCCATCCCACTTGGACAGCCCCACCCATACACCATTGGACACCCCCACACCCTTGGACTTTCGCCACCACCCTAGATAGCCCCAACACCCAAGGAAACCCACACAACTATTCCTAGCCAAAAGAATACCTGAAACTGAACAAAAACAGACCAACCCCTCCCCCCAAACCCACCTGGACAACCCCCCCTGATTTCCCCACCCTCCTATAAAGCCCCCACACCCCTCGACACCCCCACAACTATGCCCATCCAAAAGAATGCTTGAAACAGAACAAAAACTGAACAACCCCTCCCCCCACCTACACAGCCCTCCAACCCCTGGAAACTCCCCACCCCACTAGACACCCCCACACCCCTAGACTAACCCCACCCTCGTAAGAAGCCCCCACACCCCTGAACACCCCCCACAACTATGCCCAGCCAAAATAATACAATAAAAACATCAACAACCCCTGCCCACCCACTGGATAGCCCTCCCCCACCCCCTAGACAGCCCTCCCACACCCCTGGACCCCCCCCCATCCAACTAAATAGCCTTACCACAAACCTAGACACCCCCACCCCCTGGACATCCCCCACTCTCTGGACAACCCTTCCACCATCCTAGACACCCCCACCCCCATGGACACCCCCACACCCCTGTATAGCCCTCCCACACCCCTAGAACCCCCCCCCCCCACCACCACCACCACACATACCCCTGGACATCCCCCACCCTCATGGACACCCTGAACACCCCCTACCCCACTAGACTGCCCACCCGCACCCCTGGAAAGACCCCTCCCCAATGGACAGCCTGCCCTACACCCCTGGACAGCCCTTCCACACCCCTAGACCCACCCCCCCTGTACAGCACTCCAACCCTCCTAGACACTCCCCACCCCCACCCCACTGGACAGCCCTCCCCCAACCCTGGATAGCCTTTCCACACCCCTAGACCCCCACCCCACCCCATTAAATAGCCTTCCCACAACCCCATACACCTCCACCCTCCTGGACAGCCCCACCCCCCTGGTTAGCCCTCCCACCCTCCTGGACACCCCCACCCCCATGGACACCCTGGACACCCCCACACCCCTGGACAACCCTCCCACACCCCTAAAACCCCCCACACCTCTGGTCACCCCTGTACTACCCCCACCCTCATGGACACCCCCCCACTGGACATCCCTCCCACACCACTAGAAATCCACAACCCCACTGGGAAGCCCTCCCCACACTGCTGGATAGGCCTCCCACCCTCCTGGACCCCCCCCCCCCCCACAGACCAACCCTTCCCACCCCCAACCCACTAAACAGGCTGCCCACAGCCTAGGACACCCCCTCACCCTTCTAAACAGCCCCCCCCCCCCCCCCCGGACAGCCCTCCCACCCTCTTGAACACCCACAATCCCATGAACACTGTGGACCCCCCCCCCCCCACACACACACCCCTGGACACCACTCCCACACCCCTTGAAACCCCCACACCCTTGGACAACCCCTGGACGACCCCACCCTCATGAACACCCTGGACACCCCCACCCCACCCCACCCCACTGGACAACCCTCCCACACCCCCTGGAAAGCCCACAACCCACTAGAATGCCCTCCCCACACCCTTGGATATCCCTCCCACACCCCTAAAAACCTACCCACACCCCGGGACACCCCCTAGACCGCCCTCCCACCCTCTTAGACACCCCCCACCCCACTGGACAGCTTTCCAAAAACCCTTGACACCCCCACCCTTCTGGATCGCCCCCTACTCCCCTGGACAACCCTCCCACCCTCTGGGACACCCCCACCCTCATAGACACCCTGAACACCCCCCACGCCCCTAGACACCACTCCCACACCCCTAAAAACCCCCACACCCCTGGAAACCCTATGGACTGTCCCCCACCCTCATGGACACCCTGGACACCCCCCCACCCCACTGGACATCCCTCCCACACCCTTGGAAATCTCCGCACCCCACTGGAAAACCCTACCCACACCCCTAGAGATCCCTCCCACACCCCTGAACCCCCCCCCCCCCACCCACACACACCCCTAGAAACCCCCTAGACTGACCCCCACCCTCATGGACACCTTGGACACATCCCCTACCCCCTGGACAACTCTATCACACCCCTGGAAAGCCCCCTAACCCCACTGGGAACCCCCCCCCCCCCCCCCCCCCACACACACACACACAGAATTCAATAGCCCTCCCACACCCCTGGACCCCCCCCCCCCCCGACCAGAATCCATACCATAAAAACCATAAGAACTAGAAAAAAACAAGAAGCTTCACAAAATTAAACATTCACATATATAACATTCTTAGCTTAAAATTTCCACAAAAACCTTTAAATCCAACCTAAAATACTACCAAATACACAATTATAATGAAAATATTCAAAATTACATTTTACACTACAAAGAAACTAAAATCCAATCAAACCTATAAAATAATTTGACCATTCCACTTTTAAGTGTTTGACCTCTTAAGAACCATAGGGTTAAGGGTCATCAAATAGCTACAAATTAAAAGGATAGTAGTTAACATGTATAATGAATAAATAAAATGAAATGTTATAGAAAAGTTTAAAATTAAATCTTACAATGTTAAAGTTTAAAATAAAATCTTACCCTGTCAAAGTTCAGAAGTGTACTAGTTGTAATTTTTTTATATATAAATATTAACATATAACATCCCAATTCGACAATGCCTTGTTGTTCAGGAAAATTTTGTTTAAATGAGTGTCAATTCAAAATATTATTTTTATGTAATATATCAAAAAGTACAAATTGTAAATGGATATTTACCTTTACTTTTACATATTTGATCTTGGAACTCCTTTTCTTTGTGTTTTTTTAAATAGACCCATCCCCTGTTAAAAAATAATATGAATAAAATAAATTTATAATTTGTTATAATATATACAACTGTTAATAAATTTAAACTTACTTTTCCAACATATTATTAAAACTTTCCCACACATCGCCATGGACAGAGCATATCCAATAAAGTGTTTTATCACTTGGGAAAAAACACCTAACATCCAATGATCACTGATAAAAGATAATTTAAGGTTAGTGGTTTTTTATGGTAAAAGATAATGAACTCTTTTCCAGAGATATGTTTCATACATCTGACAAAAATGTGTTATCGAACACTGTGGGATTATATTCTATTCAAATCTTTCAGCAATATAAAGTATTCTTTGTTACTCATCCAATGCATGTGCTTCAAGGGAAATCAAATACAGGTCTATGAATCCATATACATATGTCTGGTCATTCTTCTCAGACATGTTATAAAGATACCTAATACAAAACAAACAAAAGTATACATTTTTAATAAATATAACATAGGTAAATGGTGTTAATACTTACATGGAAAAAAATTCCACCAAGTTGATGCCCAACATATCTCCAGTAAAAAGTTATAGGATATCAGTTTTCACAATCCCCATAGTTATTTCATGTCCACAAACATGATCTTCAATTATAAACTTTTAAATATCCCCCAAAAAATTTGAATATATTGACAATATGTCAAGACTACTAAAATGTGTATCTGATGTCATAGGCATTTGTCTTTGTTGTTGTCTATATAGTATTTATTTACCTTTGAAGTATTCCTGTAAAAATTAAATAGAAAAATATATTAGTTTTAAAATTTTAAAAAAAAATTAATAAAAAAATAAAATAGAAGATATAACATACATACCTCTATGGTAATTAGTCGCAGAAGTCTGGATGGACAAATTAAAAAATGGTCGATACATTGTCCAACTATCATCACCTCATTTGTAGGTAATGGTACATGAGCTAATCGTTCTATAATATCTTGTACAGTGACCTTATGATCACTACCTATAACTTTTGATGATGAAATGTATCTTCTATACAATATAATAATACATATGCAACTATATGATGTTGAGGATCATCAACATACAACTCGCAATAAGTAGGAAGATTGGTCGGAGGAGTAGGATATGAAATGGGATCCTTGGGATGAGGTGGGGTAGTGGGAGCTACTAGAGGAGGTGGAGGATAGATATTGGGGTCTGTAGGGGGAGGTGGAGGAGTGGGAGATATAATCTGTAATTGTCTTTTCATGTCTGCAAACATAGACTATACCGATGCTCCAATCTTTTCCTCCATCATCGCATTAATATTATGAACTTCATCCTCCAAGGATTAAATTTTTTTAAACACCCTCATTATAAGAAGTAGAAGATCGTGGCAACACCTTTTTACCGATACACCCATCAGATATCCTCATACATGAACAGGATGATCGGGGTTTCCCAATGCTGCAGATATAATATCTTACCTCCCCGTAGCTGTAAATACCCACTGTGTGCTCTGCTCCTCAAGAGAATCCTATAATAATTAATTGAACATTTCTGTAATGATTCAAATTATAAGAATAATATAGTTAACGTAACTAAATAAAATAAATATCTTACAATTTTCTCAGCTACGATTCTTGAATCATTTGAATGATATTTCCCCTTTTTATCATCCAAGATCATTTCCATTTTTCATATCTAGATAGAGGGTGTAGAGGGGCAGCCTCTCCAGAGCTTGAATACTCAGCTCTCAGTTTTTGTAATTTTTCTACCATCATTTGTTTTTCTAATAATGTATACCCTCCTTGAGATAAACTATGAGGGTATGAATTCTTAGATTGGATCTCCTGATGAGATTGCCTTCTTTTCTGTAAATTCAGAATAAGAAATCATTAACAAAACATTAATAAGATCATTTATATAAGAAAGATTATAAATGTTTACATTGACATTACCCAAAATAAATCTTTTCTTCTACTTTCAACAAACTATCTTCATGTGTCTTCATCTATGAAAGGATATATATGACATGAATTTTCAGGAAACCTATGACCAAAAAATGAAATCATATGTGAGGGTTGATTTGAAATCCCTCCATCTTCTAGTATCCATTGATAAACATTTCTTTTTGACTTCTCTAGTGTCAGGAATACCAAATGCCATCTGATAAAGAAGAGTTAAAATATATTATACTAGAAAAATTTAAAGAATAGGCACACAATAGTGAAAGAACATACCAAAAGTGTCTCCTACAACTGAGATATTATCACTTTGTCCACACTTCTCCAAATCATCATACAAAATGCTTACTTTCCCCTTACCCTGAGTTGATACAAAACTCTTAAATTTTTTTGCATTTGGACCTCTAGGAATATCATTCTCATCAAACTCAATGAGTATCCTCTGGTCCTATGTACGGGCAAGTGATAATTTTGGTAAATGACTGCACCCATGTTTACCAACTCTTTAACTCTTTGTCACTATGTGAGCACATGAGGAATATTGGGGAACATCAACAGGAACATGTGAATGGTCCTCTCTAAAGGTATGATCATTATGCTCATCTCCAGAATCATGTGATTGATCAACTATTCGATATTTCATTATTCTTCAAATAAAAAAACCAAATATTAGTTCACAAATATACCAATTTAAATATTACAATACTAATGTAAAGAAAAAATAGAAAATTTAACTAAGTTATGTAATTGTAAACGTGGTTAATATGGTAAGCATGTCAAACAATGGTAAATATGGTAAATGTGGTAAACATGGTAGTGTAATTTTCATTCAAAAAAATCGTTAAATATATAAATTACATAAAGGTAAACTACGGTAAACAATTGTAAACTATGGTAAAAATGGTAAAATACACTAAACAAAATTAAAATAAACAAGAAATTCTACTTATTTAATTTAATACGCATTTTAATAATGAAAAAATTACAATATCTGACATTTTAGGAAAATAATAAATGTAAATAAGAAATAAACATATGTTACCTGTAATATTAGGAATGTACAAATGGATTGTTTTCCCAAATTCCTTATCCATGATCGTTCTTTAAGGCACAAACCATGTCTTCAACATGCTAATCATTATGTTATGCTAATCATTCCATGGAAGTAGTGAACTCACATAAATCAGAATCTTCATCAAGTTGATCCTCACCAACATATTTTTTTCCCTTGTAAAACAATAGACCATTGCATATCTGATTGATCAAGTACAATGAAAATCTTTTTTTCATGTGTCGCCATTATAAAAGAATCGGGTATGTATTCCAATCTATTTAGATTAATAGCTCTCATTCCAAATTCATCTTGTCTGACACTGTTGTTACCAATAAACCATGTACAATTAAAAACATGAACTTTAATTTTGAAGTAATCAACCTCCTATATTTATTCAATAACTCCATAAAATGCACTTGATACAGAAATTGGGTTTTTTTCTTTAGAACTAGAAAAAATCATTTCTTCTACAAACACTAATACACCACTATTCTGAACTGCACATCTATTTTCCTGAGCTTTTGTATAAAATGTATAGCCATTAATGTCATAACCGGACCATGTTATCACATTTAAACATGGACCACCCACTATCCATCCTAATGTCTCTGATACATTTGATCTACCAAGCAAGGTCTTTTTAATCCATGAAAAAAGTGTTTTATTGTGTTCATTAAAAATCCACATTTTTTTCTTCTTTGGATGACATTGTTTCAACTCATTAATATGCAATGTGATATACGGTTGAACATCAACTATGTTATTTAAGATGTATAATTATTACTTCTTCATCTGTTCAGCTGAAAATGATTTGACTTTCAAGCCACGAATCCTCTTTACCTAATTATTAACACATTCATGGTGAGATGGAGGCAAACCTATGTGCTCCGTCGTAGCCAAGTAGCTCGTACAAAACATTTCAACCTCCTCATAAATATAATTTTCAATAATAGAGGCTTCACGTTGATTTGGATTATTAACATACCCGTTTAATATTTTCATATACCTTTCAAAAGAATACATATAATGAATATATACAGGTCCATAAATCATTATTTCTCAAATAGATGAATAATTAAATGCACCATTATATCAAAAAAAGATGGAGGAAAATACATTTCCAGTGGAAAAGGTATAGATATTGCATCTTTTTCTAAAATGTTCAAAGCATTCACATCAATCACCTTATTAAAAATTGAATTGAAAAAATAAAACAACTTCATTATAGTCTTTATGACATGGATGGGAAATATTCCATGAAGTGAAACTGGTAGAATTTGTTTTTTCATGACGTGACAATCATGAGATTCCATACTTATCAACTTCAAATCCTTCACTAAGAATAAATTTTTTACATTTGAAGAATAACCTTGAGGCACTTTGATATCATGTAGACACTGACAAGAGATAATTTTCTCCTGTTTGGATAATGTATGACAAGCTGGGGGAAGAAATTTTCATCTTCCATTAGGAGTGGGAGATAATTCCAAATGTATTCCCATTGATAGTAAGTCTAATCTTGCATTCAACCCATCTTTTTTCCTTTCCTTTAATATCTTTCAATGTTTCAGTCCAATTATCACATATATTCTTATCCACATTCATGAAATCAATATTATGTTTAACTTCATTATATCTCTAATATGGTACCTCAAAAAATATTGACCTCTTCTTCCAAATATGTCTATCATTACCAGATGTCTGTGTCTTTCGCAATGTCACATCAAGGTTTTCCACCCTCTCAAAATACACATCAGGGGATAAAGGTTTTGGAGAAATTTCAAATTCTTGTGATCTATTGAAGGCCTTCTTTAGTCTTATATAAGATTGATCCATAGGAAAAAAACATTCGATGACCCATGTATAATGTTTTCCTCCTATGATTCAATTGACAATATAAATCTGTTGTTCACAAATTGGACATTCTTTATTCCCCTTAACACTGTATCCATAAAAATTTCCATATGTTAGGAAGTCAATTATAGTGAAAAAAAGCACTGCATGCAGTTGAAAATATTCCATTTTATAAGAATCATAGACCCTAATTCAATCCTCCCATAAAATTTTCAAATCATCAATCAATGGTGACAAGAAAACATCAATATGATTTTCGGGTTGCTTCGGACCAGAGATCATTATACTCAACATGATATATTTGTGCTTCATAAAAACATCATAAGAGAGGTTGTAAATTACCAATAAAATAGGCCATTAACTATGTGTGCTACTGACGGTTCGGTATGGATTCATTCCATCTTTTTACAACCCTAGTCTGAGATTTCTAATTTCATTTCCAAATGTAGGATACTGCTCATCAATTTTCTTCCATTCTGGAAAATATTTTGGATGAACATTTTTTTCAGCACATATATACTAATCAACATGCCATCTTAACCTTTTTTTCTCATGATAATTAGCACATAGATGTTTCATATGATTAATTATAAAAGATACAAAAAATAACATGGAAGGGATCTTTATAATCTCTACATTAGCTTATGATTTTTCTTTCAACTTATACCGTGATGTCCCACATTTTCGACACCCTTGCAGAAACTCATATTCCTTTCTATATATCATACAGTCATTCAAAAATGCATGTATTTTCTTGTATCCCAATCCCATCGGGCATAATATTTTCTTGTCCTTATAATGTGAATCTAGAAGATCTTTATCTTTGGGTTGAATGTATTTCATCAATTGTAGTGGCTCTGTAAAACTTCTATCACTCCATCCATGATTTTCCTTTAGGTTAATATATATTAACACCACCAACAAAACCATAAAATCCATACAACTAGGATATAGTGGTTTATCAGCATCACCATATAGATGCGAAACTGCGAGTTCTATCTCAATTTCTTCTATTGCAATATCTCAAATCATTTATTGAATTTTATCCGAGTTACCATCTTGCGAATCAACATCATCAGTAGATCTGACATTCTGTCCAGTTTCACCAATCCAAATCCAAGGGCTGTAACATGGATTAAAACCATGACAAATCAGATGATCTTTGATCTCTCTACTTTTAAACATCTTCAGACATGGACATAAAACAATTTCACTGCATGAAACATTTCGTTTAGAAAATTCAAAAAATGCATCAACACCATCCTCATATTCATTACTCATTCGATGTGCCGTAATTAAATTTTTACTCATTATTAACTTATACCAAATATAAAAATTATACATCTTGTTAAGATAAGACAAATATATATTTATATTAAAAATATCAAAATTTTAATGTAAAAACAATTTTGAATTATAAAACATATATGCGTATTTGAAAAAAATATTCATTAAAATCATTTTAAAAAGAAAATATAGTTAGATATAACAGTTTTAAATTACTATGGAATCCTTTCTTCTTAAGGTACTCAAAGAATAAATCCCGGTGCAACTGGATACCAAATTCACCCTTCCATAAAAAATAAATATGAAGTATAAATATTAAAATATGTATACATTCAAAACTAAAAATTACACAGATCCCACCAATTTGAACCCATTGAGATAACCCCTAAAACCATTGGGGTAGCCAACGGTTTCACACACTGTTGGCATGATGGTCATTATAATATCCCTATACCAACAATTCTACCGGATCTATTGGTATAGACTACCAGAAGTTAAAATATTCCAACAGTTTCAATAAAACCATTGGGATATATATATAACAAGAGTGTGTCCAATGGGGTTGGGGGCCCACTACCCCCTTGGACAGCCCACCCCCCCCCCCCCCCCCGACCCCCCCCCCCCCCCCGGACACCACCCCTAGACACCCATACCCCATTGGACTTCCCACTCACCCATAAGAACCCCCCCCCCAGGACACCCCCCCTGGACAACCCCTGCACACCCCCCTGGACAACACACCCACCCCCTTTGATACCCCCACTGGACACCCCAATCCCTATGGACATCCCCAGCCCACTAGACAGCCCCCACCCCTCTTGACAGCCCCCACCCCCTGGACACCCCACCCCCCCTTGGACAGCCCCCACACCCCCTGGACACCACCCCCACCCCCTTTAACACCCTCTGGACACCCCTATCTCATGGGAATCCCCCCCACACCCTGTGCATTCCCCACCCCTCTAGACAGCCCCCCCCCCCCCAACTCCTAGACACCACCACACCCTAGACACCCCCTACCCCCTTTGACAACCCACTCACCCCCTGGACACCACCCCCACCCCCTAGACACCCTTACCCCCTTGGACAGCCCCTTGACCCCCTGGACACCCCCCACCCCCATAGACACCCCAACCCCCTTGGACAACCCCCACACCCCCCTGAACACCACCCCCACCCCCTTTGACACCCCCTTGGACACCCCAACCCCACTGGATGCCCCCCACCCCCGGACATCCCCCACTCCTCTAAAGAGCCCCCCCCCCACCCCTCAGACACCCTCCACACCTTGGACACCCCCAACCCCCTTGGAAATCCCACACACCCCCTGGACACCCCACCCCCTGAACAGCCCCCGCCTCTCTAGACATCCCCCCCCCCCCCCACCCCCTAGACCCCCCCCCCTCGGACACCCCCTACCCCCTTGGAGATCCCACTCACCCCCTGGATACCACCCCCACCACCTGGACACCCATACCCCCTTGGACAACCCCCTCACCCCCTAGACACCCCCACCCCCTTGGACAACCCCCACACCCCCTGGACCCACCCCCACCCCCTTTGACACCCCCTAGATACACCACCCCTCTGGACAGCCCCCCACCCCTTGGACAGACCCACCCCTCTAGACAGACCCACAAACCCCCTAGACACCCCCACCCCTAGACACCCCAACCCCCTTGGACAACCCACTCGCCCCCTGGACACTACCCCCGCCCCCTAGACACCCCTACCCATTTGGACAGCCCCCTCACCCCCTAGACACCACCCCCTAGACACCCCAACCCACATGGATAACCCCCTGCACCCCCTGAACACCACCCCCACCCCCTTTGACACCCCCTAGACACCCCCACCCCTCTGGACATCCCCCCACCCCCTAGACAGCCCTTTCCCCACTCTAATTCCCCCCCACCCCTATGGACACCCCCACCCTCTGGACACCCCCTACCCCCTTGGACACCCCACTCACCCCCTGAACACCCCTACCCCCTTGGACAACCCCCTCACCCCCATGGACACCACCCCCTTGGACAACCCTTCCACCCCCTAGACACCACCCTCATCCCCTTTGACACCCCATAGATAACCCCACCCCTTAGACACCCCCCCACCCCCTGGATAGCCCCCACCCCTCTAGACTGCCCCACCCCCTTCGACACCCCCTATACGCACACACACACATGATGGAACACACAAAAAGCATAAAGTTGCATGATATCACTTCCATGGTTTCTTTTACCAGAAAATAATTTAGCACGGTATAAATGAAAACTATGAAAATTACCATAATATCAAGACCAAAGATAGAAAAATAACATCCTAAAAAATTAGTTTGGGGCATCGTGACAAATAAAAACTGAATCCGAACCGTGTGAAGTTTACATGAGTGTTCTGAGTCGACCTGATAGATCTGGTGACAATAAATATGATCAATGATGTTCGAAAAATGAGGTTGGAGGTCACCTCTTTGAAGAATAATTTCTAGGTTTTCCATGTGGGAGATACGAGCCATAGTTCTACTGATTGAAAAAAATAGAATGACTAAATACAGAGCACGATAAATTATTTAAAAGGTTTATCATGTCGGTTATTTTATAAGCGACGTGATAAACATTTTTTATGTTTATAACATTGGTTATTTAATAACCAACGTAAAATAAAATTTATCACGTCGGTTATTTTATAACCGACGTGACAAATGGAACTTTATCAAATCAGTTATTTTATAACTGACATGATAAAGCGCCCAGATTGGATTTTCACAGTGGTTATAAAACAATCGACGTCATAAAGTTGACCTCAGTATTTTTTACATTGGTTATAAAATAACCAATGTAAAAAATGGATTTTAATCAATGTATCGTACTGAATATAATATAACCGACGTGATAAATCAATTTTTATAGCTTTGCACATCGGTTATATAGAACCAACGTGAAAAATGCTGACGTGTTAAACATTTTTTCCACTACTGCATGCCTCATTAAAACTTATTTGATATTGATTTTTGAAGAGTCCTTCTCTATATGATATTCATGAATAAGTATGAAATGGTATCACTTTGTGAGCTGATACACTTTCAAGAATATGGCATCGTGTTTCCATGCCATTTTTGGGAGACCTATCACAAAATCCATTTCAATATACTCTCATTTCCAAATTGGAATCGGTAAAGACTAGAACATTCCCCCTGGTCTATGATGTTATGATTTAAACTGGTGACAAGTTGCACATCTTAAAACAATCTCAAACCCCTTTACTTTCATGATGACCCATGAAAACTATGATTTCAATGCCTAAAACAACTTTCTTATTCCATGATGAACAAACCATCTTTAATGGTGGTATTCATGAAGAATTTGTTCCTGAAAACCAATAGGTTCGACCATACGATTTCAAAAATACAAAAATAAACTCACATCTAGATTATATATCTTAATGGTCTCCAAAACATTTAGTTTCTACTTTATAGAAAAACATTATGACTCGGATGTCTATGCCTATTTATCAGTTTCAACCAAACTTGTATCAAATTAAAATAAAATAAAAACTAAAAGAATACCTCAGTTCTCACATTTCAACTGCATGTTGACTATCACTGTCATTAACTACCATCACTACTACAAAAAAGGGCTTTATCGGCACTCAAAACGGGCTTTAATAGCACTAAAAAATGATGTAAAGCCCGGTGCTGATAAAAGAGGGTACCCTTTATCAGTGCTAAAAAAGTGTTGATAAAGGGATCTTTTATCATCTCTGAAAACATGCTGAAATAGTGCTCCTTTATCAGCACTGATAATGGGAACTTTTTCTGTGCTAAAAATGTACTGATAAAGTGATCCTTTATCAATGCTTCTTTAGCGTTGATAAAATCTCCCTTTATCAGTCCTTGTTTAGTGCTGATAAATAATCCCTTTATCAGCCACTTTTTTAGAGTTGATAAATTCCATGCTTGTTATAACATGAAATTCTATAGTAGTACACCCAAAAAAACCTACAAAAGAATTAGCATATCAAACAAGCAGTTCAGACAGATAAAATATGTATTGGTTGTCAATTTGAAATCAAATGATGGGAAAAATCTATACCTAATGTGATTTACTAATTATTCATTATTATTATCAAAAGGTAACATTAATACTATCTCCTACAAAGGATATCTTACATTTCTTAAGATAAAATATATATAGAGAGTTCAATGTCACAACCTTAAGAAAAATTTGATTAAGGCATGCATGTGAGTTATTCTTCATGTTTTTTGTGGTTACAATCCATGTCAAGCTTGGATATGGAATTTGTATAGATATTTTGAGTTCCCTTTGAGATATGTTGCCTTAGGACTTAGAGAGTTTCCCCTATATTCCCCATGGTATATAGATTTCGGTGATTCTTAGGACACTTAAATAAATGTGTTCTTAGGGTTTATGCCTTTATCTTATGGTGTGTTGTCTTCTCTTCATGCCATTTATAGAATTTATAAATGGTGGGGAGATATACTCTTATTCTTTGTCCTTCCAAGACTCTTGATTAGTTATCATGTAGTGATTTCATCGGGGGACACAATTTAGAAAAACCCATGGGGGTACACTTTCATTTGGATGTTTCCTATTAATTTTGAACTTTTATTTTTTTACCTACATAGTAAAAGGATGGGTTGTATGACTACATGTAAAAAACATGCAACAAGAATTTTTGAGGGAGTTGTTAGGAACACAAGTTCTTCACAGTTATAGGAGAAACCATGTGGTATGGATATATAGTTTAAATAAGTAATTTTGAATGATTGGAACACGGTTAGTTAAATGTTTGTCCAAACTTTGAAGAAGATGGTTTCTTATCAAATGGCTGCAAAAAATATGGTGAATAGTTTGGAAAACTACCCAAATAGACCATGAAAGATTCCAATGTTATGGAATAATTTAAGGAATTTCAACCTATTTAATCTTGTCTCCTTCACGAATCTTAGTCTAAGAGATCTTGATCTTGAAAATTTATACAATTTAAATCCTATATTATTTTTCTTTCCCTTCTCTTCTTCTCCCTCTCCCTTTCCTCTTTGTGTTCATCCCTCACCCTGAACTCTACGGATAAAGGTTTATATTTATGGTGTGTGATGAATTATTAATGGGTTTTTATTGTATAAGGACTAATCAAGACTTTATAAGGATTTTCTAAGTGTCTTATGACATTGGTAATGACTTTTGGATTGATTTCCGTAGGTCAGTGGTTGTTTTAACTTAAGAATTATGTCCGGTTTAAACAAAATAGAGACATTATTAGTGATACTAGCCACATTGTTCCTTGTATTGAGGTGGTATTGACCAGTACATGTCAAAAATGACCCATGGATCATTTTCCTAAAGTATAAACACAATCCGATTGTGTTTTGTCAGTTTTCCATACGTCAATTGTTGTTTTCACTTAAAATTATGTCCACTTTAAACAATAGAGAGACACTTTGAGTGATGCTGACCACACAGTTCCTCAGATTAATGCGGGGTTGACTCGTACACATCACACATGACCCATGTATTTCTTTCCAAATGTATAAACACAACATGAATGTGTTTGGTCAGTTTTATGTATGTCATTTTTTGCATTCACATAAAATTATGTCCATTTTGAACAAAAGAGAGACACTTTGAGTGATATCGACCATACCATGCCTCTGATTGAGATAGGGTTGACACTTACATGTCACACATGTCCCATGGATCGTTGGCCTAAAGTATCAACACTTTCCGAATGTGTTTGTTCTGTTTTCTGTATGTCAATTGTTTTTTCACTAAAAATTATGTCCATTTTAAACAAAGGAGAGAAACATTGAGTGATACTGGCCACACCATGACTCATATTGAGGAAGGGTTGACTCTTACACCTCAAACATGACCCATGGATAGTTCTCTGAAATTATCAATACAATTTGAATGTGTTTAGTGGGGTTTCCCTACATCAGTTTTTTCACTTAAAAATTGTGTCCATTTTAAACAAAAGAGAGGCACTCTGAGTGACACAGGCCACACCATTCCTCATATTGAGGGGGGTGACTCTTACATATCAAAGATAACACATGGATCATTTCCTAAACTATCAACACAATCCGAATGTGTTTTTTCAGTTTTTTCGTACGTCATTTGTTGTTTTCACTTAAAAAGTATGTCCATTTAAACAAAAAAGAGACACTTTGAGTGATATAGGCCACAACATACCTTGGATTGAGGCAGGGTTGACTCTTACATGTCACAAATGTCCCATTAATCATTCTCCTAAAGTATCAACACAATCCGAATGTGTTTGGTCAGTTTTTCGTACATCAGCTGTTGTTTTGACTTAAAAATTATCTCCATTTTAAACAAAAGAGAGATATTCTGAGTGATAACAGCCACACTATGCCTGATATTGAAGTGGTGTTGACTTTTAAACGTCACACATGACAAATGAATCATTTTCCTAAAGTATCAACATAATAAAAATGCGTTTGGTTGGTTTTTTGTACATCAGTTGTTGTTTTCACTTAAAAATTGTGTCCATTTTAAACAAAAGAGAGACACTCAAAGTGATACTGGCCACACTGTGCTTCAGATTAAGGTGGGGTTGAATCTTACAGGTCATGAATGATCCATATATCCTTCTCCTAATGTATCAACACAATCTGAATGCGTTTGGTTGGTTTTCCATACATCAATTATTGTTTTCACATTAAAAGTATATTCATTTTAAACAAAAGAGAGACACTTTGAGTGATAACAGCCACACTATGGCTTGGATTGAGGAGTATATGACTCTTACACATCAAAAGTGACCCATAACTCATTTGAATATGGTATCAAGAAAATTCTAATGCATTTGGTCTATTTTCCATACGTCAGTTGTTTTTTTCACATACATTATGTCCATTTTAATCAAAAGAGAGACACTTCTAATGATACCAGCCACACCGTGCCTTGGATTATGGAGGGGCTGACTTTTACACTTCCCACATGACCTAAGTATCTTTTTCCTAATTTATTAACACAATCTGAATGTGTTTGTTCAGTTTTCTGTATGACATTTGTTGAATTCAATTTTAAATTATGTCCATTTTAAACAAAAGAGAGATATTGTGAGTGATACTGGCCACACTGTGTGTTGTATTGAGGAATGGCTGTCTCTTACACGTCAAACATGACCCATGGATAGTATACCTAATGTATCAACATAATCCAAATGCATTTGGTCAGTTTTATGTATGAAAGTTCTTGTTTTTACTTAAAATTTTGTCCATTTTAAACAAAAGAGTGAGACTTTGAGTGATACCAGCCACACCATGCCTCATATTGAGTAGGGGTTGACTCTTACACATCAAAAATGACCCATGGATCATTTAACTAAAGTATCAACACAATACGAATGCATTTGGTCAGTTTTTCATTTTTTAGTTGTTCTTTTCAGTTAATAATTATGTCCATTTTAAACAAAAGAGAGACACTCTAAGTGATACTAGCCACATTATGCCTCATATTTAGGATGGGTTGACTAGTACACAACACAAATGAACCATTAATAATTTTCCTAAAGTATCAACACAATCTGAATGTGTTTGGTTAGTTTTCCATATGTTTGTTGTGGTTTTCACTTAAGAATTATGTCCATTTTAAACAAAATAGAGACACTCTGAGTGATAATGGCCACAACGTGCCTCGAAGTAAGGAATAGTTGACTTTTACACATCACACATTACCTGTAGATAATTGGACTAAATTATCAACATAATATGACGGTGTTTACTTAGTTTTCTGTATGTCAGTTGTTGTTTTCACTTAAAAATTACGTCCATTTTAAACGAAAGAGAGACACTCTAAGTGATACTGAGAGCACAGTTCCTTATATAGAGGCAGGGTTGACTCGTACCTATCCCACATGACCCATGTATCATTGACCTAATTTATTAACACAATCTGAATGTGTTTGGTCAGTTTTCCATATGTCAGTTGCTATTTTCACTTAAACATTATGTCCCTTTTAAACAAAAGAAAGACACTATGAGTGATACTGGTCACACCATGCCTCGGATTGAAGAAGGGTTGACTCTAACATGTCACACATAACCCCAGGATTTTTTTAATAAATTATAAACAAAATATGAATGCATTTGGTTAGTTGTTTGTATGCCAGTTGTTGTTTTCACATATAATTATGTCCATTTTAAACAAAAGAGAGACACTCTTAGTGATACCGGCCAAAAATTACCTCATATTGAGGTTGAGTTGTCTCGTATACATCAAAAATTACCCATGGATCATTGGCCAATAGTATCAACATAATCCGTAGGCGTTTGGTTGGTTTTCCAAACAGTAGTTGTTGTTTTCACTTAAAAATTATGTCCATTTTAAACAAAAAAGAGACACTCTAAGTGATACCAGCCACATCGTGCCTCAGATTGAGGTGGGGTTGACTCATACACGTGAAAAATGAACCATGGATCATTTTACTAAATTGAAAACGTGGATTTGGGGGGGGGGGGTCTATGGTGGAAGGAGGTTCCAACAATGTTCATTTTCATATTATGGATAATTAGAAAACATACAATTTCTAAAAATTAAAATGTTCAATGCATGGGATGCGCCATCGTATCCTCGACTTCTGACGTCGTCGCCCTTTGATCCTAGTCCATCTGTTTCATGTGAAGCATTACGATCACCCTTGCCGGTTCTTAGACATGAGGGACGGCGTGCATCGGTGTCTTTCAAGGATGCCCTTCTTGCTCATCAAGGCTCACGACGTTCTATTCTTCCAGAGACCTAACCGATTATATCGTTGATCTGTAGGGATGATTCTTGTTTGAAGGTGGATATTCTATCATATGCCTACGATGAATTTTTTGAAGGCCTTAAGTGTAATCTTATTGCGCGATTTGGTTTGGTGAAGCTGCCCCATTTCATTTTCAAGAAGTTCGTTGATTCTTGGGGTCTTTCTGATATGATTCAGGTATCAGTTATTCATAGAACTTCTTTTTTCCTGGTTTTTGCAGCTGAGGAGGATTTTATTCATTTGTGGTGTAAGGATCCTAGGATTATGGGTCGATGGAGATTCAAATTGACTCGATGGTCCTTCGACATGCATAAATGGAAGGAAAGTTCTCATGTGGTGGTGTGGATTTCCTTTCCAAGTTTAGCGCTACCTTTTCACAATGTTTCCCTTCTCAAAGCCATGTGATACTCTCTCGGGGTTTTATTGTGTTCCGATGTTAATAATCGAAGTGGTGTTGATACTTCAGTGATGTCGATTTGTGTAGAGCTTGACTTGTAAATTCCTCTTCTGGACAAGATTTTGTTAAGAGTTAAGGGGTCGATTTCTTGGAGTCAAAATATTGTATATCCTGTGATGCCAAGATTCTTTGCCCGCTTCTCCCTTTAAGGACATTCTATGCAAAATTGCAGTAAGAGACATCGAGGGTACCTTTGTCACTCTAACAATGGCCTGGAGGATGTGCCCAGTTCTGATGGTTCCCCTGATGAGTCAGAGAAGGTTTGTTCATATTTGGGTAAAAATATGGATCTGGTCTGTAGAAATGAATATTTGGGGTCAAATTTACCAATGATTCTGGGTGGTTCTTCTTGCTCAGCCTTAGTGCAAAGTACTTAGAATTTATCAATGATACTGGGTGGTTCTTCTTACCTAGACTCGGTGCAATGTACTTTGTTTTTATCAATGATGCTGGGTGGTTCTTTTTCTTTGCCTCTGTGCAAAGTTCTTGGAATTATTTTTTTATATCACCGCCTATTACCTTTATTGTTAACCACCCAACCTTTCCGGGTATCAAAATATATTGGGTGAAGTTTAACTGGATTTTATCCTTGTCGGGTTTAATGTATATTACATATGTGCAGGACATCTTGAATATCACAGCTACTTCTACGGCTAGGATTATCAAAGAAGGTATGTCTTTGAAGGAGTCAAGTAATCACATGAAAAATGGGATTGATATCAAAATACATAGGAATAGTGGTATTCGATGCCCACAGATTAAGAGGAAAGGAAAGGCTATGAGGAGACGTTCTTATTCGGTTTCTACCATAAAGTATTTTTCTCCTAAAACCAATAGAGTGTGCACTAGAGAAAAACATTGATCTATACAAGAGTTATTATCCCTTAATCATAATATGACCAAGGTGCCTGGGGCCAAAACTAGGGAAACATTTTGTCAATGATTCCAATAATCATTTGGAACACTCTAGGCCTAAGAGCGCGGGTGAAGACATATTTTTTAGCCATGGAAATTATGAAATATAAGTTTTGTATTATTGCTATGCTGGATCATAAACATCATAAGTCAAAGATCAAGGATTTTTCCTAGAAACTCATAATACATGTGAGTATGCATGCTGATCCAAAGAACAATCACATATAGATTTTTTGGAGAATGGATATGGTAGTGGATCTGGTTAAAGCTGGTGATCAATATATTACAATGAATGTAAATATAGGCTGTGATTTGCTTTTCATCTCATTCATTTATGGACGTTGTGATGAGAAAAAGGGGAGAAATTCTATGGCAGGATTTGAATGACTTTGATCTAGTGGAATACCCATGGAATACAGTAGGGGATTTCAATATTATTTTGGACCCAGTGGAGAAGAAAGGCAGGGGAGTTTTTCCGCATGTGGCCAGCACATGTTTTGCTCAATTCATTGCAGGTAAGGGTTTTTTTGACATGGGTTATTATGGAGATCGTTTTACTTGGTGTAACAACCAAAAACGTGGTCTACATTTTTGGAGTCATCTAGACCGGTGCTTCGAGAATGCGCAAGCTATATCCATGTTTCCCAATGCTAATGTTGATCATCTTGTTCATGGAGTCTCAGACCACTCACCTTTACTGGTCTCTTTATCACCTTGGCAGTATGGTCATGAATGTTTTTGATTTTATTCTCATTGGGTTGGTTTGGATGGTTACCATCAGCTTGTTAGTGACAGTTGGAGGGAGTCTATTTAGGGTTTTTCTTGGGTTTCTATTCACATAAAATTGAGGCGGCTCAAACATAAAATACAAAACTGGGTGAAAGACAATCCTCCTGTTGACCAAGTTTTGGTTAATCTCAAACAGGAGGTTGAGCGGTTGGAACTAAGTCCGGAAGATGCATGGGATGAGATGGTCATTGATGATCTTTCTATTAAGAAAAAGATGGTGGCCGAATTAATTCTGAAACAAGATCGCGTTTCTTGGGAAGGTTCGAGGGTGAAATGGCTTCATGAAGGGGATATAAATTCATCCTACTTTCATGCATGTATTAAAGAACAAAGACGGGTTTTTAAACCTAATATTCTTCTTGAAGATGGATCCTATTCGAATGACAGAAATGTGGTTGGAAATATGGCATTTTCGGTTTTCAATGATTTACATGCAAGTCCAAACCACAGTATGGAATATGGGTATCATAGTGGGAATGGTGAAATTTTTTAGGTAATTTCTAACATGATGTCTGAACATGATAATGCTTTCTTGGAAGAAATTCCTAGTGAGAAGGAGATTTATGATGCTATGATGAAACTCAACCTGGAGAGTGCTCTGGGCCCAGATGGCTTTCTGGGTTCATTCTATAGAGTGTCATGGGTGGTGATTAAGGATGATATAACTATGTCCATTCAAGACTTCTTCTGGGGTGGTTTAATTCCAAGGGTGGCGGGTGCAACAACTCTAGTCATGCTTCCAAAAATCAAAGACCCATCTTCTATTCATGACTATAGGCTGGTAAGCATGTGTAATTTCCCTTATAAAATTTTATTGAGCATTATCAACTCATGGATATCCATTTATGTTCCTCAGTGGATATCTCTTGAGCAACATGGTTTTGTTAAAGGACGACCTATTTAGGGAGCGGTGGGCTTGTCCGAAGAGATGGTTCAGGATATTTACATCAAAACTCGTGGATCCAATATGGACTTAAATATGGATATGAAGAAAGCATATGACCGCATGGAATGGGGTTTTATCAATAGTGTGCTCAAAGGTATGGGTCTTTTCACTTGGGTCGCGGATATTATTTTTAGATGTTTTAGTTCTTCCTGGATGGCAGTTTCTTTTATGAGAAAAACATATTGTTTTTTCAAAACTTTTCATGGAATCAAACAAGGGGACCCTATATCTCCAACCATCTCCATCGTCATGCAAGATCCCCTAAGCTGAATTATTAATAAAAAATCTCCATGGGAGAACTGCTGCCATACCGAAAGAAAAGGAACCAGCCTTCGATACCTCATCTAATTTTGCGGATAACATGCTTATTTTTATTAATGCAAGTGGGAGATCTATTTGTGTGTTATCTAACATACTGGATGAATATTTTTTATGGAGTGGTATGTTGATCAAAAAATCCAATAGTAATATATATATTTCAAACAAATGTGGAGACAGACAAGCTTCTTCCTTGTGCAATAGTTTGAATATGAGAAGGGGAACTTTTCCAATGGCTTATCTTGAATCTCCTATTACTCCGGGATGAATTTGGATATGGTATGTTGACAGTATTTATAATAGTATTATAAGTCATGTACTAAATTAGAATAATCTCTTCTTATCTTTCGGAGGACGGATAACTCTAATTAACAGTGTTTTATCGGCCATCCCTATCCATGCATTCTCAGCATGAAAGGTACCTAAAGGGGTTCTCTCTTTTATTGAAAAAGTACTGGAAAACATTATTTGGGATGTGCAAACTGAGGGGAAGCACCATTGTACTTCTTGGGATAGACTAGTGAGACCTGTTTATGAGGGCGGAATCAATGTTTGATGTCTGCAAAATAGTGTTCACTGCATGCTTGGAAGGTTCGCGTGGGAAGTTGTGGAGGAATGTACTCTTTGGGGGAAAATTATGTATTACAAAGATGACAGGTTTGAAGATAAGGTTAGAAATCATGGATCTCCTTTATGGTTATTAACACATGATATGATACCAAAAATCAGACAACATTCTCGATGGATTATAGGAAGAGGGGATATATCTTTCTGGCATCAAAACTGGGCTGGTTCGACAATTGGTTTCCCGGGATGTCCTTCCGCATTGATTTCTTTTCGAGAGTCTAGCATGTATTCAAGGTTCATTAACACTATCCTGGATATGGACCAATGGATGGTTTTTTATCTCATTGATTTAAATTCCGACCCTGATAAATTTGTTTTTACTACTTCTAGTTCTGGGAAATTTTCTACAAAGGACTTTCGCAGGATTTCTTTTCCTCAGGGATAGTAGGACTCCTGAAATAATCTAATATGGTGTGACAGTATTCCAAATAAGTTAAACTTCTTCTTATGGAGGATAAGAAATCAGGATGTACCCACTGATGACAATGTGAGGAAGATGGGTATCATTATTGTATCCAGATGCCATTGTTGTAGTGTATATAATGAGGAGCGTTCAGATCATTTGTTTTATAAAGGTGAATGGGATATGAAAGTTTGGAGGTTCTTTGGTGACTTCACTGGATTGTTATCATCTTAACTTATTGGTGATTATTTTCATGAAAAATGGTTTCATGGTTCAATCTGCAAGGGGCCGGAAAAAGTGGCAAGATCGGTGGTTTTAAATGCTGGATGTTGGTACATCTGTATGGCCAGAAATAAGGCCATATTTGAAGGAATTTCTTCCACTTGGGATTCTATTATCATGAGAACAAAATTCCTTTTAATTGATCTTGTCTGTAGCATTAAAAACTGGTCTAATGCTTCTTCTTTGAGAGCTATGCAGGTGAATGTAGTGGGTATGCAATAGTCATATACTGGGATAAGAGGTAGGTGGGTGTGCTGGTTACCGCCTATTATGGGTTTCAAACATAACTTTGATGGTTCATGTAATTCGGGTATTATGCGTGGTGGTGGAGTGGTTAGGGACTACAGGGGGAGTGTCCTGCTATTTTTTTCTGCATATTATGGGAGGGGAAGCTCCATCCAATGAAAGGAAAATGCTATGTATTTGGTTCTTAGACTGTGTGCTTAGAAAGAGATTTCTTTGAATCAGATTAAAATAGACTCTATGGTAATTCATGATTTCATGGAGGGATTAATCTCTCCTCCTTAGTCGATAGCCTATATCATCAAGAGGTTTCGTTCCAGCCTCAACAGTAGCAACATCCAGGTGGTGCACACGTGGCACGAAGGTAATAAGGGGTCCGACTATTTTCCTTCTTTTTGGTGGAAGAACAAGGTACTTATATCAATTGCTTCCCAAATTCTAATCTTCTTGAACAAGAGTGAGTGAATTTTATTAGGGGAGACCAGCTTGGTCTTCACTACTTTATACCTCCCTATGTTTGTATCTTTAGCCTTTCCCGCAACTTTTTGTGTGGGTGTTCTTTCCACTTTTTAATAAAAATCTAATCGATGATGATGATGAAAATGTTCAATGCATGGGAATATATTTGGAATCTTGATGCTCAAACAACAATCAGTTTAGGGTGGAGATGTTTACTCGTCTTTTCTTTGAATGTGAGTGGGCATACATTATATGAAGGTATTTTGGTGATTTTACTGGTTTTGTTAATCCAGAGCCCAAAGAAAATTGGCTCATCATTCTTGCATGTTGTTGGTGCATTTCATCTGTTTAAATGGACAAATTACTCATTAATGAATGAATGTTTTATTTAATAACAATTACAATTTTCCAACGAAGATTTACATACAACAATGTTTCATCTTTTGATCTCTGTGAACCTCTCTAAAAAATGTATGCCAATAGTGCACATCCCCTAGTTAGATATTCATGTTATTTGTGTGCAATCTTTTATCAGGAATGCGGCCCACTCTTTTTTGAACCAATCTATATCGTCTTGTGAATATGAGGCTTTTTGACTGTCATAGTGGTACTGAAAAATTTAAAAATAAAGAATTAATAGATAATTTAAATGAAATAGTAGTAGTTTTTTAAAATACCTCTTTAGGGATGCCGATTTGTTGATGGAAGATGATCTCTCTCATAAATTTACAAACATAATAACCGCAATATTTATCAATTTTTGGTTTTCGACACTGAAAAAACATTGACCATTAGGATAATATGTAACTTTTTTTATATGAGTTTTGATAGTGAAATTTTATTATATATATCCCGATACTTGTTCAGATGTAGTACTTTTTCACCTCATTATTCTTAGCCCCTGTCCTCATTCTTTTTTAGAGGATATTGATACACAGCCCTGTAAAGACTCGAACCTTAACTTACATGGACACTACATTACTTTTGCGGAATACTTAGTATATAACAAAAACACACACACAAGGACCGTAATAGTTTAGTGTCTTTGGAAACTTGGAACGTAATCTTCTAATCATAGTGATAGATCTTCAACATCTCCCATAAATATCTTCCCCTTTTTTTTCTTACCTAAAACCTTTTTTTATATCCTAGGGAAAAGAAAACATAAAAAGGGCGAGCTCAAATGATCGGTAAGGGTAAGCATGGATAAAATAAAACATACCATATACATTTTAACTTAAAAACATGAACATAATGTTTTAACATCAAAATAATTAGCAATGACATAAAACATGGAAGTACGTATGGCATAGATCATAAAGAAACATTAAGAATAATAAAATAGCATGGGAATAAAACATGTAATTGTGGCAACCATTAAGAACATGTTATGATTTCCATAGTATCCAAGGCATTGCTACCAAGACCATCTTAGTGGACAAAGTCCCTTTCTGAATCGAGTTCACTCCTCATTTCAGTCCTATATTACTAAACCTATTTAACTTTCCATTCCAGCCATGTCTATCTCATGATATATAAATCTTTACCCAATGCATTGTAGGGAGATATAGGTCCCACCCATCTCATAATGAAATCATTCTTACTTGTGCCACAAAATAAACATACATCATTCATAATAACCCACCGAATAAAATGTGTTTCATAAACATCATCCCATCATCACATAATCCGTATAAAATAAATGGAATCATTTCATAATAAGAAACCTGAAACCATGTAAATCATAGAGACTTTATACTTGAAACATACACATATGAAATAATGTCATCTTAGATGGAAAATGGTTTTGATAAAACACTTGAAATGAATTCTTGAGGAAAATATCCTTTCTTCTTCAAAATAAATTTCTCTTCAATAAACATCATGAAATTCTAAAAGAAAAATATTTTTTTGAAAATAGTCATGAAATATTTTGGAAGAATCTTCATGAAAATAAGGCTTTATAAAACTGTAAAAATCTGTTCGTGCCGTATAAGTTAAAAAAACATTCTTCTCGTACATTTGCAGGAAAAGTCAGAAAGTACCTCATAAAAGTAAGATACCATGTAGTAAAAGTAAAAATGGGTAAAAAGGACTTTAAACATACATGAGAACACTTTTATAAAACATGGACATGGATGATATAAATAACCCCAGTAAATACTTACGAATAATCAATCTCGGATAAAAATGAGATTTGGAAAATTATCCCTTACCTTAGGTCCAATATGCTTTGTACGTATCGAAACCTCATGTATAATGATTTAAATAATGTCATTGACTTATTACAGAATCATATTCATTGTTATTATATCATATATGGTTCACGTATGACTTTATATTACCCGTTCATTTGTAAATTCCATGTTAAAGAGTGTTTTGGGTAAAATTGTTTTATTTGTCATCCGTGTTTTGACTTGTAATTATTCATATGATTACTTAGATCATGATTACTTAGATCATGATTACTTAATTCCAGAATATAAAACATGATTTATATATAATATATATTCAGAATATACATATATATAATAGATTAGTAAATGGAAAGAAATACACTGTTGATGGAGATGGTAGACCGTACGTACGCATGAACGCAATTTTCGTTTCCTTATTGAGTTGAATGGAATTAAGTAGACGACATACATATATATACATATAAATCCAGTATCATTATTATGTCATATATTTCATGATTACTTATTGTATATACTTTATAATCATTCATGAATGGTTAATGTGGAGAATGAATCTCATCGCATCGTGGAGACGGTAGTCCGTACGTACGCATGAGCGATGATATCGTCCTAATGATCGTGGAATTGTATTGGAGTATATGTATACTATTTCAAAATCAATATAACTTTAAAATAATCATATATAGTTATTATGTACACCATTATACCCATCCAAGTAAGGTGGTGGTGGAAAATAGATTACACCACGGTGTAGAGACGGTATTTCGTACGTACGCACGCGCGGTGATTTCGTTTTCCGTAGGATGGATAGATGGTGAAATAGGGTTGTTTCATACTTATAATAACATATCAGTATATGAGTGATACTGATGTTATTACTTCATAATGAAAGAACTTAAAAAGAATAAGTGAAAGAAGAAATAAAGTTGAAAGAATCAGTAACGGACATTACCTCTTCTTTGAAGCGCCTCTTTGAGTCCTCCTATTAGGGCACTAAAATTGGTCATTGAAGAAGACCAGAACATCTAGGATGTTTCTAGGGAAGTGGAGAAGAGAATTTGGCAGTTTTTGGCCGAGCATGAAGGCTCAATGTGGTGTGAGGAAGAGAGGGAGGAGGTGCCCTTTTATAAGGGAGGAGAGGGGCACCTTTGGAATAACTAAAAATATTATTTTATTATAAATCCAAATTCGGTTTTAAATAGCTTAAAATTGATTTTTCCAGAAGATAAGGTGGGGATGGGTCTAAATAATCTAATCCAATAGAATTTAGACAAGTTTAGGTTCTTGTTTTAACCTTATCATTTAGATTTAACATTAAGTTAGATAATTTCACTTTTACCGTGTCTTTTTGTGTTCTTACACTATAAGGTTGATAAACGTACTATAAGAAGCCAAAAGAACCCCAAGTTGTTTATTATTAATATATATAACCTTATCTAAGTCATTTTGCCGAACCTTATATTTTTAGTAATAAAATAACAATTAATAATATAATATTTGTTTTAAAAACTATTTTATGTCCATTTTGACACTATTTAGTAATTGATTTTTGTGAAAATCATAACAGACTGATTAGTTCGAAAACAGTTAATTATATCAATACTAACATGTCATATTAACCTAGAAAATTAGTTTAATTCATAAAAAGTCTCAAATTACATTTATTTTGGTATTTATAACATCAATTATGTCAATATTTTATTAATAAGATAATTACTGCATCATCTTTGTGTCATAAATAAATTAAATTATTTAATGTCTAAAAATTACAAATAAAATACCATTATGTAGGAAATCGTTTTATATTTTAATTAATATTTATAGTCGAATTTATCTTATGTATTACCCTATATTAAAAATGATATACTTATTAAACATTGATTTTAACTATTTTAACCCTTCTTTAAATAAATTAATAATAAATGTCCTAATCTAATTCAAGTGGGCCTAAATGGTCATATATTATTCCTAAGGTTGTTTTTGGTCGAATATAACTTATACAATAGAATTAGTACATGTGTTAGGGTAATAATAATATCATTTTTACCCTTAATTACCCTATTTACTTTTAAACGTGGTAAAAAAAGTAAAAAGTTACTATTCACCAAAAATTATTTTCATCTCATTGAACCAAATTTTACTTTCTGACATCAACCGTGTCTCTATGATTTTTGAAATTCCACTCACAAAAGTGGTAAAATTAAGTTTTATGAAAAAGTCATTTTTTAACTACCACTTAGTGGTTTCACTATTCATCAAAAAATGAAAGTTTCCAGAAAAATACCAAAAATTAGGCCTAAGCTATATTTGATATAATGAACTGAAAAATGATGTCTATTTTACCAAATTAAAAACATATCAGTTACATTACTTAATTTAAAAATTAATTCTCGTCGTCAAAACAAATAGTGTGTTCTTAAGAGATAATAACTATCAAAAGATTGACCCTTGTTTATGTATGGTTTAAATGTGAAATTACATCCAATGACCAACATTGTATTAAACTCTAAAAATATATTCTATATATACTTTAAAACCACTCAAATTAATAAATTATCACTATTAATTATTTTGATTAAAAATGTTTTTTTTTCAACTAAAATTTAGTCATTTTCACTATTCATCAGAAAATGAAAGTTATCCGAAAAGTACCAAAATTTCACCCTAAGCTAATTTCGATATTCTGAATCCAAAAATGAAGTCCATTTTGAAAAATAAAATTTACAAAATTTCAAAAAGTTGTTATTACTATTCATAACGGCTAGTTTTAATAATATTTTAATAGTATATTGTTGTTTAGTGAAACTCGTTATTGCGTACTACACACGCTATCGAGGAAGGCCGCGATTGCGTGTTATGAAAGGCAAGTCAAGGATGCGTGTCGTGCAAGCTCCTTTTGGTGTAGCGTACAACACAAGACAATAATGAAATTAAAAAGAATATTTTTCATAAAATCTCGGGGTGTTACACTCCCAATCATAACAAAATCCTCAGTAAAAGATCATATAAATTATATATCTTGATGTTTAGATATAAAACGTGGGATTTAGTTTCTTACGGATTCACACACTCAATCATGTGTGGTCGGGTTGTGGGAAAGACTTGCATTGAATCCAGAAAATAAATCATTTGAGTATCCAAGTTGACCACAATTTTTAGCTAATATTGCCTAAAAACACAAAAACAACAAGTAATGGAAGAAGTTAAAGTATAAGTGATATGTTATAATCATAGAGTTTTACCCAATCATGGTTGGTATTAGGAAGAGTCTATCATCTATAATATTTCTTTCAAATGCTTCCACAAATCCTTTCACTATTGCATCCCTTATTGATGGATCTAATATCTTTAGTTGTGTAGATTTGATATGAGGATGAACTAGTCTGGATTTTGGCTCATGGGAAAATTCCTTCAATTATTTTTCATATATACGTTTTCCAATAATATAAAATGCATTTAGTCATAATTATTAGATTATATCAGCTTTTATAAAATTAATTCATGAAAACATAGCTCATATAAACATTTACAATAGTGAATCCTAGCCAACCGTATTCAAGGATGTCATTTACATTTTTATCAGCAACATAATATGTAATTTCCTCTCTGTATATATTCTCTTAAAAACAAATATATGACTACTACCACCTTTTAGCTATGTATCCACATGAGACTTCAATGCTAGTAAATGCTAATAGAGAACATGCGGTGTAATTGTGCTTTTAATAGATCTTTTTGATCTATAGGTCGATCCTTTTGATGTTTTTGAGCCCACTTTTCTTGTCACACCCTTACCTTTCTCCATATATAATAACATTCATTGGTTCAGACCTTTTTTTACTCACTACTGGAAATATGAACTATACCCACAATTCAAAATCATGGGTACAAACTCCATAACCAGGGGTATAGGCTATACCCACAATTTTGGGAACCATGGGCCACCAAGGCCTTTGGATAGGTCCCCAACCTATACCCACAGTTTTCCAAACCATGGGCATAGATTGTTTTCCACCATTTCAGAGCATCCTACCCTATTTCCATGATTTCAAAACCTTATACCCACCTTTTGAAAACCATGAGTATATTTTTTTTACAAAAAACGAGTAGCATGTGTTGAACCCGCAACCTGCATTTCTAACTTGGCATACCTCACCAATCAAGCTATGTAAATTATAGGTATATCTATCTATATTTTTCTAAATATATTCATTAACGTCGATATTTGAAAAAATTCATCCCACAGGTTTAGAACCCGCATCTTTTATTTCATTCATTCAGCGCCTAACCAACTGAGCCATCTCAGTTTTATATTAATATATCATCATTTATTTTAATATTTTAATAGTTCTCCCTATTTTATAAAAAAACCGTCTAGCCGGTTTCTCACATATGACCACAGAAAACATTACACTGCGCCTCACCAAATCAGCTATAAATATTTTACGTTTTTAAATTTTTATCTACCTAAATAAATTAATCCAAACTGTGGGTATATGAGGCAAAACCATGGGAAAGGTTTTCCCACCCAATATTTTCTATGCCCCGCAAAAAAAAAAATTCCGCCAGAATGTAGGAAAGCTATACCCACGATTTTATAAAAAAATGGGTATAGTTCTTTGAAAAAAAAATCCCATACCCATGGTTTTGGAAAAACCTTGGGTATAGGTCTTGAAAAATTTCCTATACCCACGATTTTGAATAAAACTGTGGGTATAGCAATCTTTTTCCCCACGGTTTTCCAAAACCATGGGAATAGGTCTTCAAAAAAAACTATACCCACAGTTTTTTCCAAAACTCTGGGTATAGTTGACCTATACCCATTGATTTGGAAAACTGTGGGTATAGGGGTGTCCTATACCCACATATTTGGGAAAAACTGTGGGTATAGGGAAATTTTACTGTAGTGATTAATTGTTAAAGTTTTAGCTTGAAAAAAATGGAAATAAATATCTCTTTGTCCACGTGTACTCTTACAAATTCTGATAGACATGAAATGAATGTCCCAATAGCCTTTTCGACTGTATGAATATCATCATCTTCAAGTGGAATAGGTAGCTTTGCATTTGGATCAGGAGATACATGAATCGTCACTTTCAGATGATCTGTTAGATGTGGTCTATTATGCATCTTGTACTCTGGGATGTTGAACACCGTAGCCCTTTCTACATGGTGATAGGTGGGTGTTGATAAATATAAATCACAATCATTATCACCCTATTGAAGATCCATATAGGAAAAATATCAGTGTTTATATGGTTCACATTTCATGGTAACTATTTTATAATATTTATTACCGCAACTGTGACAACTCTTTGAGGGGAATGACTCACCTCAAAGATGTTGGGGGTGGGGAAGGATCTTCATGCACTTGTTGTTCCTATGTTTTTTCTTATTCTTGATTCTTACCCATAAAAGTTCCTAGGAACTCTCCCTACCATTGAAATCATTCTTCAAGAGTTTCTAGTCTTTCTCTCATTTGTTTCATTTCAACATTTTTATCATCCGTTTGTTTTTTCCTCTAAAAATATACTCGGGGTGTTACCCCAAACCCCACACCTCTGACACATCCATATTGTTTTGTCCTCTTCAATTTCATCGATAATAGGCCTGCATCCGCTACCAGAGTAGTTGATTCATGTGACTATCGGAATATAGGAAAATACTTAATTATTATTATGTAATAGATATTTAAAACAAAACTTTTTAATGTGTCATACTTACACATATTTCCCACACTTTTTTGTGTTTTCATTTACTAGCTTAATTTATTTGTTCACACGTGCCTCCTTCCATATCACATGATGTGGTATGGAAGTTTCTTTGTCATTAGACTCATCAATCTACATATAAATATAGAAATATCTTTATTATGTTGTTTCTGGGAACATAACAATATTACTGTAAATTTAAAATACGTACCATTTTCTTTTCTAGTGAAGCGTACCGCATACTTGCTTTTCGATAGGGGTATGTTGGTTTTGATGCACATTATTTATTTTTAGTACTGAGTTGTTGTTTCATAAATGAAATGTTGAAAATAAAAGTGATTATTACATGTATCCTCAAAGAATGTATTATCCTCCATAATATACCTGAAACTTCTCACCCCCATGGTGGCCAATAAATGCTTCCCATGCTTCTTGGGATATTAAGTGAGCATATAATAGGGGTAGGTGAAGGATTATTTTAACATTGGAATCTTTTAGGTGAAATTTTGTTAAAATAGCGCGAAAAACTTGATGAATCCTTCTTGACAGCCTTAGTATATAATTCTAGTGTGAATCATCTACCATAAATGTACTCTGGAAGGAATTGAGAAGGGTAAGACATTGTTTCATTATTTTATTTGCTAGTAAATTAAAGAAATAATATCATAATGTTATAGTAATTTTTTCCTAGATCATAACCTTCATCCTAGACACAACATGGTGCCATGAATCTATGTCAATCGGCATGCATTTTTGAGGGACGATTCCAATGTAACAACTAAACATAGCCTTGTTGGGATTTACATGTTGGCCTCATGCATTCCATCCGACATCAAATTTGATTCCTTTTCTTTTCACCTTAAGAACTTTGGCTAACACTGTCAAACTACGATGAACCCATTTTTCTACAACATCGGTCCTTCTTCCTCGACCATTTCATCGATATCAAAATCATCAATATATTCATTTGGAATGGTAGCAATGGAATTTGTCGATGGTTATTGGACCTAGACACTAAGAGTAATAACATGTTCATAAACTTGTTTTTGCTCGACACTGTGAGTAGCAGCAGTAGCAGCATCTTGAGAGACTTGTTCATCATCAAGGTTAGGATCCCCAGAATGTGAAGAAGTTATTATTTACAAAAGTGGCTGAACAGATAATTGAGATTACATAAATTCACTAATTTTAAGATAATAACATGAGATAACAAGATCTATATTACAAACAAAATATAACATGTTTATTGAAAACTATTTCATTTTTTCAAAGGATGAATGGATTTGACACCTATATCAATTATCCAAATCCATTCATTGTCGTCTCTTCTAACATAAAAAACATCATCTATATTGGGACTGCTGTGAAAAGATTGTGACGTACCACCAAAAAAATCATCCTCAATTGAATTCTCATTGAACCCTTCTGTAGTTTCAGATGATAACAAAACAATCAACCACATTCATTTTTCAAGGTCTAGAACATAAAATACTTGTACCGATTGTGATTCCATTATAAATTATTCATCTTTGTGCCCTTTTTACTAAAATCAACTTTCACAAATCCCAATTCATCTATTTTAACACCACTGTTGTTATCAACCCACATGAATTGCAAAATCAGCCCATGGAATTTCATATAATCCAACTCCTATATTTTTTTCAAGATTCCAAAGTATGATATATTCTCATAAATTAGATTTCCATCCTTACTACAAGAATCATTCATCACTTTAGCCACAAGTGTAACTCCACTATTTTTCATGGTACTATCTTCATCATGTTCATCTGTATAGAATGTATAACCATTAATTACATAACCATTATAAGATAATATATACACACTTGGTCCAATGGCTAGAAATTAAAGTCATTCTAAAATTCAATTTATATTTCCATATAACTCCTAAAAAACATGGTCCCGAAACTATCCTATAAACTAGTGATTATGTGTATTTGATATCCATTTTTCAGCCCTTGATGAATCCAACTGACTATGAATTTATCTTTGGGTTTGAATATATGTAGCAACCTCCTAAATTTTATGCAAAACATAAAGGTGGGCATGCTCAAAATCTATAATATTGATTGTGACAACATCTCTTCTAGAAATTCACTCACCCTCAATGCCTCCAGTGTGACGAAATTTCAGGAGACCAATGCTTTCCACATTAGATAGGTATTCAGTAAATAATTCAATGGCTTTTTCAACAATATATCTCTCTACAATACAACCCTCTAGTCAACTTCAATTTTTGACATACATAGTCAAAATCTTCATATACCATTCAATGGGGTATATCAATCTATAGTGCACATGACCACAAAGTCGAATCTCTTTCACCAAGTGAACCATCCAATGAACCATCATATCAAATAATGATGGTGGGAAGAATATTTTTAATTCACAAAATATGATGACAATTTCTCTTTCCATAGTTGGCAATTTCACCAGGTCTAAAACCTTTCAAAATGTAGCTTTGAAAAAGAAATAGAGTTTGGTTAACATATAATGAATGTTCTTGGAAAAATGCAGTATACATCTATAGAAATTAAATCATGCATCCAAACATGGTTGTCATGTGATTTGATACCTTTTAACATAAAATCATTAATTGAAACAATGTTATTGATATTTTATGAATACCCCTCTGAAACCATTGAATCATTGAAGAAGTTGAAAAACAGATATATCTCATCCCAGGAAATAGTGTAAGCAGTTGGAGGAAGAAACATTTGATTATCACCCTTCATGGGAGCCAACTCTTCTCATATTCCCATGTCAACCATGTTTATCCTTGCCTTAATTCTATCCTTTGTTTTTTAGGGGAATTTAGAAATGTTCTGATGACATTGTCACATAAATTTTTTTCCACATTAATCACATCAAAAAAATGTCTGACTTACATACAATTCCAATATAGTAATTCAAAAAAAAGAGATCTCGTTTTCCTACTGGTTTTTGTAAGGTTTTTGGAAAATGGTTTTCCAAAAATAGTGTTCACATATTTTACTTTCTTAAAAAGCTAATCACCTATTAGTGGATATGTTGTAGTGTGTTGTTCTAAACATCCATTGAATGATTTAATACAAGATAGGTTCTTATGCTGACAGGGTAGAAAACTACGATGTCCCAGAAACTAAGATTTTGATGAATGTATAATACTAATGGATTTTGTATCTTCTTCACACTTGGGAAATCCTTGAGTTCTTTTAATTCTATAGCCTAAAAAATTTCCATAAGTAGGAAAATCATTTATTGTCTTATAAAACATTGCTCACAATGTGAATTATTCACTTTTATAAGCATCATACAACATAACACCTGAATCCCACAGTAACTTCAAATCCTCGATCAAAGGATCCAAATAAACATCAATATCATTACCTGGTTGTTTTGTTCCTGATATAAGCATAGATAACATGATGAATTTCCATTTCATGCATAACCAGGGTGGCAAGTTATAATTTCCCAACATAACAGACCATGTACTGTGAGTGCTAGTTTGAAAACCAAACGAATTCAATCCATCTGTAGATAACGCAAGACGAAGGTTTCTTGGATCATTTCAAAATTCAGGATACTCAAGATCAATTATCTTCCATTGAGGAGAGTCGTTCAGGTGACATAATTTCCCATCTTTATTTCTTTTATCTGCATTCCACGACAATTGTCTTGAAGTTTCTTCGCTTCCTTATAGACACCTAATCCTTGGACTAATTAGAAAGTACCATGAAACTTCCGTAGGACTGGATTAATCATTATTGTATCAAGAAGCACCACATTTTGGACATTCTATATGTGATTTTTTTTTTCTCCATGAGAAAAAATATACAGTCTTTCAGGCAGGCATGTATTCTTTTAAAAATCATACACATCGAGCGTAGCTTTCTTTTGGATTCATATATCTGGCTTGGGTGATTATTATCTTCCAAGAGCATGTCATTCAAGAGATCAAGTAGTTCCATAAAATTGAAATCACACCATCCATTTCCTGCTTTCAATTTATAAAACATCAGTATATCTAACAATGATGTATATTTAGTGAAACCAACATACAATGGCATCTTTACACAACTCTTTAACTTCTCAAAATATTTTGGGAAATCATGGTGTTTATCTTAAACTCTCCCTATCATTTCCTCAATATGATCTTCCTCATCATTGACATATGTAATTGCATCCTCCATATAGTCTTCTTCATTATCCATATTTTTAATCATGTCTGATGATACATAAAATGCAGTTTATCTCAGCTAGTAGCTACATTGTCTTTTTCTCCATGTTTATTTTAATATTTATAACTCCAATCTATTCCGTCACATATCAAATGTTATTCTAACTCCTGTAGAGTAATTAGTCTAGTATAACAACAATGTAAAAATAGAAAAATTATTTGAGAAGGATCCATTGGGTTACCCTTTTCAAACTTGATGAACTCTTTCACTCCATTCTCATACTCTATTATCAAATTATTAGCATCCATCCAATATTTATTCATCTCCATCCTATTTGAATCTCAAAATTATTATTATTGATTCAAATACACAAAACAGGACTTCTAAATATAGTATAAGAGAAACACTTATAAAAATAGAGATTAATAGAGCCTAACCATTTCCAATGAAGATTTGGAAAACAATAGAACCAGGATAGACCCCCATCAAAATCAACACACTTTCCTTCCCCCTTACCAATAGTTCTAGCACCCACCATCATTTCACCTAAACATTAAATATCCTTTTAACCACCCCTACCACCCTCCTCACTAATAATAACATAATCACATTAAACATCCAAAAACTAGTGACGAAACTCAAATAAAATGAAAACAAGGATGCAATTTTGATGAGAAAACTAATATAATAGATACATTTCCAAAAACAAATGGGTTCATGAGGGAGACAAATAACCTAGGTTTATCCAAAATTACTATGGAATATCATAGGTTTTGTTACCCAAATTAACATAAGAAATAGAAAATTGAGGTTAGTGAACATAAATTCTATCAAACCTCCTCTCACTAACTATTAATTCCTTCCATAATATTGAAAAAATTAGTGAAAATAATTTTATAAATAAATTATTTCCCAAAACCATGACCTTTAGATTAGAAAAATTCATATCCATTTAGGTAAAATATAAATATTCTTCCCTTTTTTCTTATTAATCATTAAATTTGGAAAAACACACTAACCAACTCAATAAAATTCACATTTTCACATAAATTTAAAGGTAAAGTGAGATACATAATTCCATTAAAAAAATATACTAAATCATTTAGTATCAATTGAAAGAGGGTATTGGTTAATAAAGGGATAAGGTCAATGGCTCAGGACATAATCATTCGTAGACTCTCAAAACAAACTAACCTCATCCTAAAAAATTTACCAACTAAAACATGACCATCCGACTAAATAAACTGCACCTTACTGAAACTAAGAAACACCATGAATCTTGGGGAACTCATACTACTAATGAACCACTGCATCACCATTGAAATAGATAAACTATACTATTATGGTACACCTTGAGATAATCAACCCTAGGGAATAATCCCTACCCTACATCTTGAAAATCTCTTCACTCCCTTATTCCTCATTCTATTAGGACCGCAACTCAAGGAACCATCTTTATCCTTCTCAGAAACTCGAAGAAAACCACTCTTGATAACTTCATCACAATCCCTCAACTACAACCAAAACCTCAAACAAAAACTCACAACCTTCCTTATAATCTCTAACCTCAAAGATGACTCAAATTACAAGATTTCATTTATTCATCAACCAAGTGTTCTAAAAACTAGACCATTAATAATCAGATGTGAATCCCAAGGGAAAGAACATTGTATCCATCTTGATTGAATTCCGTGGTACTCTGTATACACTCTTACTTATATATCTAGGAAATAAAAATCTTCTTAAAACCACTTTTGACTAAACATGATTTTCCTTCTATCATTCTCAATCCACACTTAAAATTAATCCCACTACTAAGGAAACCCATAAATGAGCTAGAATATTTTCCAATTCAAAACCCTCCTCAACTACTTCTAGCCAATTCATAACCTTAGTACCTAACACATAGACAATAAAAATAAACACCTCATACTATTAAAATTTGACAACACTCTATCCCAGGTCTCTTTCTACTTCTCGTGCACTTTAGAATGATAATGTTTCAACATGTATAAGAATCAAAATTAATAAATTTAATCCAAAAACTGAATATCATACCAACACCAAGGTATATAATTCCACGCTAAAATAATAATGTATACACCAACAATTATAAAATAAAAAACCAATTCATAATCCATTAAAAAATATTATATTCTTAAGAAATCATAACCATCAGACCCTCCAATAACACAACCACCTCGTCACCCCATGCCACCATTCTTAAATGCATCAAAAAATATGACATCCTCTTTTCTCCTTTTCAATACTCACATTTAAAATATTGTGTTTAGATTAATATTAATCTTTAAAATAACCATAAAAACCCTATAAGTAATAAACAATTCACTTGGAAAAAATTTAATCATTTCAGAAATTTTTGAAAGAATGTGACCTAAAATGTAGCCCAAACAGACCACAAAACCAAAACAAACTAAACTAAACAACCATAATGAATATTAGAATTAGAAAAAAATGAAATGGATTAATATGAGTAGAGAAATCACCAATTATCAATGATGGGAACCTGAGAATCTAACCTCATTGAAAAAATCCTAAACACTTGAAGTAGGGTTCAAGGGTAGAAGGGTCCAGTGGGGAGAATGAGAAGTAGGTTTTGCGGGGAGTAGGATACATGGAATGGGGTTGGAGGGGGAGTATAAGAAGTAGGGCTAGTGGCGGATTAGGGATTTTGGCGGCAGAGAAGGGCGAGTGGTGAGTAGGGTAGCGGCGGCGGAGTAGGGTGGCAGCGGCGAAGTAGCGTCTGACAAAGAGAAGATCAGGGGGAGGGGAGTTGTTGTAGGGGTACAGTCCCACGAGATATTGAGGGTGTGATAATCAAAGGTCACAATGTACCCCATTTTATATAATGGTATTATGGTTTTTTTCATTTCTAGAAAAGCACAGATAAATGATCCCTTTATGACTGCTAAAATTTTAGTGTTGATAAAGGGTGCCTTTATCAGCACTTTTTTAGCACTGATAAAGGAAAATCATTTTCAGTGCTAGAAAAGCACTCATAAAGTAACCCTTTATCAGCACTTTCAATTAGCACTGATAAAGGGTTACCTTTATCAGTGCTTTTTTCTTAGCACTGATAAAAGGTTGTTCTTCCCTTTCCCATTTTTGTAGTAGTGCATGGATATAAATATTATTTTTCCATCTGAGTGTATGACATTTTTCTTAATCCATCTTCCACTGAATTTCCTATATTCAGTATATACATCAATTTAATGTCAAAAATTTGGTGTTACTCCATTCAAATTTATTATCTCATATTCAAATAACCTTGGGATGAAGTATGTTTCAAGCTCTTATAGTCTGTAAACACTATAAATTTCTCAACAATGTGGTAATGATGTTATGTTTTCAAAACATGTACTCAAATGAAAAACACTAATTAATTTTTTAGGTAGTTATTCTCATGAAATTTAAATAGTCTTTATCTATAAAAAAACATGATATCCCTATATGAGAACAAATCCCAACCCAAATCATCACAGTACACCACGTACCCTTATCCTAATTCTGATAATATCAAATTGGTCCTGATGTAAGTTGAACCTCAATCTCTTTAAAATACATCTAACATTACTCATTCCATTAAAATAGAATATTCATCAATTTAAAATCTATCATCAGTAAAGCTAGTCATAAAAATTCATGAACAAAGCATAGGTAATAACTATCCAATCCATGGAAACTGTATATCATAAGGTATTCTTTGGATTTTTCCAACAGATAACAACCTATATTTTTTATGGATCCACAAAAACACCTCTTTATGAGATAAAATGAAAAATTTAATGAACCTCTCGTACCAAATAAAATCACACATTGATAATTTGGAATATAAATGATGATTCTGCAAGATCCCCAACATAGTTGTAAAGTGTTGCTCATGTTTAGCACTTGACCTTGAATACATAAATATATCAACCAGAAAAAAAACCACAAAATAATATAGATACCTTAGAAATATTTTACTCATCAATGCCATAAAGACTATTTGTTAATTCATAAGAACGATAGGAATAAATATATAATTATAATGGCTATATCTAATTTTAAAATTTGTCTTTGGAATATCCTATTTCTGAACCCACAATTAGTGGTATCTAAATCATAATTCAATTTTAGAGAACCATTTGTCTCCCCAAAATTGATGGAAAAGATCATCATGCTATAGAAGTGGATAATGATTATTTATCATAAATTGGTTATGTTTATGACAATCTTCACATAACTGAAGAGTTTAATCCACATTTTCACAAACAAGACTTTTGTTTCCTATAGAGATGTCCTATATTGAATGAAAACTTTTCTTTATAACTCTCCCAACTATATTCTCAATTCCCTTAATTTTGTTGTAACATCTGTTAAGATAGAAGGGAAATAAAACAAGTCCCTAAGATGAGATCAATCATAAATTCTACTTCTCTCATGGATTTCATCCCTAATAAATTATTGGGAAAACATCTAGAAACAAGTCAACAACTGTTATAAAATTGGTATTCTCAATATAGTCCACCCATGACAAGTTAAAAGATTCAAAAACATATAAGATCATTCCTACTACATATTTCAACAATATCATTTAACTCTCCTTCCCATTCTGGTCTCCTTTAAAGAGATTCTTGATGCTATTATCAGTTATAAAACTAACCCTTCAAGTATAATAGTTCATGTGAGCTTTGAACATTTTCAACTACTCCATACCAAGGATTATTTCATAGACAACCATTTCAAGCATATATAAATCCCATATCAACTCATATCCATCAACAATTATATAACATTATCTAGACATAATGTCTCAACATATTCTCTAGCCAAGAGGAGTTTCATTTTTTAAAAAAGAAGGCATCATCTACACATGAAAACCCAACTAGTCAATAGCACGATAAATAATAAATGAATGGGATGCTCCTATATTAAAAAAAAAGTTGCATATGGTTAGAATTAAAAAGAATCATACCTCTCACCATCGATGGTAAAGATGTATCATCCATTATCAATTGAATAGTTCCATATAATAGCATACTCCCTACACATTGTTCAGTATTTCCCTATTGATATTGAAATACTTGAGGAGTCATGGTATTCCAAGAATCACCATGGATATCTAAGTTCTACATATGAGGGTTTTTTTTCTTCCCTAATCCAGCTGAATCATATGGTGTCTATGAAACATGAGATGTCTCCTAAAAACTACACCTCAAATCACTATGACAATAGTGCTGAAGAAAACACATCTGGTAGTAATTATGGAATTCTCGAGGTGGTGTCGTACAATCTCACTTCATGTGGTCCAAAGATCCACATTGAAAACATATTAGGTTACTCAAATGTTTTTGATGAATATTCATTGATCCATCTATCTAATTCTGATTCATTCTGCTACCTTGGAAATAGGTGTCCCTCTCCTTATTTTTCTCTACATTTGAGTTCCCACCATTTCTCATAGGTATGAACAATACCTCTCCACCCATAGATTTTGAGATGTCCCTTTATCTCACCTTTTCTCTATTGACAATCTCCCTATAACCCATTATACAAAGAACAATAAATTTTTAGAGAATATTCTACCTCAATCTCAATTCAAAAAGAATTCATTCAAGGATTCACTAGGAAAAAAATTAGGTGAAAAAATGGACTAAATTCCTAAATTTGGCCTCATACTTTATTACTTCATGGTTCTCCTACTTCAAGAAAAAAAATTATATTTTTATTACAATCTTAAACATATTAGGATATAATTTTCTGTTGAATAATTATTCAAAATTATCCCATATAATTCTTTGGTATAATTTATCCTGAACTTCAAAATCCCACCAATGGAATGAAAGATCCTATATTATTAACGGTGCCAACTTGAATATCTTCTCTGATGGTATTCCAAGGGAATTGAAGATTTGATTCACCCTATTCAGAAACACCTCTACATTCCCTAGTTCTGAATTATACTAAAATATTGTTGTATTTTACTTTTGAAACTGAATGGAATGATCCACTTTCCTAGGACCATACCTCATATTCACTATATCTATAACATTAATGGAATGGTATGTACTCTGAACTAGTTGTTGTTTCACCCATAGTTCATATAAAACCACATTCTCAATGGGCTCTTCTAGTTGGTTTCAATGATGCCCACTGGGTTCCATTTTATATAACCAAAACAAAACACCATAAAACTAACTCATAAGAAACTGAATTCATAACAATTAAATCTTTTGATTTCTAATCTATCACGAAAATATTTTCCCAAAATTGTTTAATTTTTATTTTTAAACCATTCTTAAAAATCCCATATACATTGAAAATTGGTCCTTTTTCAAAATACTACTATCATTCCATTTTCAAAATATCATATTTGAAAAAAATTAATACTTTTAAAACATCAACATTTTTCACCAAAATAATAAATCATTACTCAAAATGAAATATTCACTCCTAGTGGGAAGTCATTTATATCAATTAATTTCATGCTCTTCCCATTGGATAAACCCATGAAAATGAGTTTACAACTCCTATAACTTTCTCCAAAACCCTTATGTACCCAACTCCATAGTAACATTAATTTTAGAATAAATATGTTAGTTACACCTTCTTAATCTCAAAATATCATGATTCAATGATCCTACTCATTTTTAATATCTTAACTCAAGGACTCAACCGATATTATTTTCAACTGCAAGACCAAAAAGCTAATTTAATTTTTCCCAAAAAGAAAGAAATATTGTCCAAGACAGATACCATTTTAACATCCCACACATCCTCATTGGAAAGAGATGAGTTGGAATTCTTACTTGGCCTTATAAAACATCCCAAAGATAGAATATTCTGGAAATAAATGCTAATGCATTCATAAGAGTTGGCGGAAAATTTACCTTTTGAAAATAAAAAACCAACAAAGTAAAAAATTCCCAAATAACCACTAAATGGTTCATGAAAACAATGTTTACATGACAAATTATATAAATTGATAATAAAAATCAACTATGACCACAAACCACATCAGAGTACCAAATGGAATCCAAACTAGAATCAAAATACAAAGTAGAAGAAAAAACTAAAAAATCCCAATGACTACAAAAACACCAACACAATAACTCCCTACATGCTTCAAGCTCCATCTTCACAATTAATTCACAAGTATCATACAGAATCACTAAAGAAATTTTATATCATTCTATTACCTATGACTTGAAGAAAATATCTGAAAATGAACCAAATTTCACATGTATGTGGGGAGTAGTGAAATTCAGTAGGTCTTCCCAAAATTACATCTCTACTCACACCACTGGGATAGAACATTTCAACAAATTTATATAAAATAATTTATTTAAAAAAGTTAAAAATATTTTATATCAAATCCAAGACATTTCTAAGTAAAATAGTCTTCATAACAAAAAAATTCTAATCCAAATCCATTTCCATGGAATGAAACAATATATTTCATTCAACCATTTATCAATAATCATTTATAATAACCCATTCTGTTTCAAAAAAACCTACACACAAAATCAAGATTGGTGTTACAATTGATATAGGAACTTCACATACATACTATATCCCTTTCAAGATGGTCCTCCACAGCCAATATCCATCCCATTAAACTCACGCCTAACCCTTTAAACCAACAACTATGCCAAAAAAAATAATTTTCCGAACCCTTTCAATAAAACTATAATTTTATTGAAAATAACGTTCCATAAATAAAAACCAAAAAATATATATTAAAACTATCATTTTAAAATAATGTCACCTCTTCCACTTTCCACCCAAACATCAGATTTTCAAAATTCCATAAACCATCACTAAAGAGGGTTTCCATAAAGCATTTCACAAAAATTCCTCAAAAGAGTTCATAAAAAACTATCAATTTGAAAACATGTGTCAATTTTTTCATAAGAGTAGTCGAGAGTGTTTCCACATACCTCATAAACTATGGAAAAATGGAATAAAGAAACAAATTCTTCAAAAAAACTGGGTTTAGTCTTGAAAACCCCTCCTTAGATATTTTCCCCTAATATCTACACAATAAAATATCATCATGATTGGAAAACAAAATGTCACATATATTTTCCTAAAAGACTAGATATATAAATCTAGGAAAGGGAAGAAGAATATATCTAAGGAATAACATCAATAATGGATACTTTCCTTACAATTCAGCCTTCAAAGAATAAAAATTTTCAAACATATCACTCCCCAATCCAAGGGAAGTTTCTCCAAAAGCATTGGAAGAATGTAAAACTTAGTTAGGGTTTCTAAAGAGTAAAAATGATTGTTTTAGAGGTAATAATGAATGAGATAAACTTTTTTGGAACTAATATTTTAACTTTTCATTGTTAGTTCACAATTTTTGAAAAACAATTCCCAAACTATACACCATCCATAGCCCCCAAACACCCTTTTCATGGATGTCTCACTCTATTAGACAAACTGCTAACCAACCATATTGTTCCCTCTATTCTAAATTGAACAGTTACTCATAGGTGGACCTACTTTTTTCCAAACATTTTACATAACCATGAATCTACTTGGTACCATCTGTCTCACTTTTCACGGTTTATTGTAGGATTTTTATGGTTTCTAAAAACTATTCTCAAACTATCCACCTCTAAAAAAGGCCGAAAAAATCTCAAAATTCCCCTAAACCATCCAAAACTTCCCCCAAATACTATAAATACTTAAAATACCCAAAGAAGGGTTACATGCATGAAAATGGAGTTGATACATTACTACATATTTTTCATAGTATAACCAACCATGGACCATACATATAATATTACAAGATTACAAAATTACCTAATGCATTCAGGTGCTATATAATTAAGGGCACACTTGTCAAATTTAAATCATGTACATTCAAAAGTGTGCCATATAGATCACACAATATATGTATTTGTTTTATCACTTTTAAAATCATAATTATGTAGTTTTGGTTATTTAGATGGATGTCCCTAATCAATCAAGAATAGCAATATCTAGGTGAATTCACTTAAGTGGGAATGGGAATCAGTATTCACTAAATAAATGTTTTTCATTGAGAATCACATGACAATTCTGGTAGCATAACAGGGGTACATAATTATTCATGGAAGGGTTTAATGAGATTAAATGGGATCTATAATAATTTTGACATCATAAATATGGTAAGGTGCATGTGTAAAAAAATACCACAACACTAACAATGGTAAATAAAAAAGCATAATATAAAGAAGTTTCTTGAATAATGGAGAGAAAGACAAGATCTATTACTTGAGAGGGTGCTTCTAATATAATTTGGGAAGATTATTAAGAGATAGGGAACACCATGGGAGTTATTTATAGTGGCATAGTGAGAGTAACATCATTATCAATTTATTTTTAGTGAATATGAGTGGGAGGATGGATGAGTACTTATTGAAAAACATGGGAGAATCCTTTGTTAATTTCTAAACATAAATTTGGAATATATATGATAAAATAATCAAAATATAAAATATTACCATGGTGTTTACCATGGTATCTTCCAAATAAGAGTTGTTTTCAATATTTCAAAATTTTAAGAACTAATTCATTAACATAATACCATTAGTGGTGTGGATGTGGGTCACGTTTATAAATAATTGATTTTAAAATCATAAAATATTATATAGGTTTTAGATTATTCCTTAAGGATTTATAAAATCAATCAAAAAAATCAAAAAAATCATATTAAAGTGGAATATTATTTTGGTTGTGGAGAATATTTATAGTATTTATTAGATCTCTTTTGATATTCTATAATTTTAGAATATGTTCCATATATTTATACTATATTTAATTTTTACCGAAGAAATTTAATTATCTTATAAAATATTGAAAAAATTACCATATGATAATTTTAATGTGATGATTTGAAAATATATATATATTTAATCAAAAATAATTACGAAATATGAAAATTTAATCTTTTAAATTGAAAATCCACATTTATTGAAAAATAAAGGTTTTTATAATGATCAGAGTTCCTAACCCTTAAAAAATTATATTTGACTTTATTATTTTTATTTAAATATATATTATTTAATAATAAAATTTTATTAAAATAAAAGTATTTCAAAAATTCTTTAATAAATCAAGAATATTGTCTTGATTGAAATAATATATTTTTCAAAAATACATTTTGTGTTTCATCATACCAAAATATATTATTTATAAAATTAATTATTTAATTATTTATTAATAAATAATAAAAAATGACAAACATAATAATTGTTTTACTAAAAATAAAAATATAAAAAATCACACTCTTATGGTCTAGGTAAATAACCCCTTATTACCCTCAACATATTTTCTAACAGTAAAGTGAGTGATGGTGAAACATTCTTGGGGTGGTTAAACAAACATATTTGGGTCATGAACTAAAATAAGAATGAACTTCCCAGAAAAACGGTTTCTCTTATGATTTATTTCCTAAATCCGGGCTTGGTATTACTCAAGGTAAATTCTTGGTGATGTCATATCCCTCTGATGCTTGGATAAATGATCATCATAGGGTATGATCCTACGATTTGAGTACATCACATCTTTTTTATATATCAATTGGATTTATCTTATCCTTTAATATATACTAATTATAATGGTCACTGTAAAATGATTATATTATCAAAGGTTATAGTGGTTTATGATCTTTTAAATCCTAGAGGTTATAACATAAAATGGTCCAAAATAACCAATGTAGTGCATGTTTTCTCTATAACTATATAATTTAATAAGAAAATTATTTATTTAAAAATAGATTTTATTGGTAAATTTTTAGGTTGTTACAATATTTGGAAATTTGATACTTCATTTAAAATGGGGTGTTTCACCAGTGAAAAGCCACTTTCCTCTATCACATCACGAAATCATATGTTCTTCTCATGTACTACATGGTATCCCGAGAACGAAGTCAGTATGAATCTATAGGCCACCACTAGAGATGTATATAACCATATCTAGACTAAAAAATGAAGTTCATATTGATGTATATATTAAATAAATAAAGGAAATCATAAATGAATAGACAACCATCAGTCCCCGAGTTCCATGGTGACACATTGGATTTATTATACCTCCTCCGGCCTAGTCTGAGCATCTCTATCCACAAAAATATATAGGTATAACATGATCTAGGGGACAAGTACCGAGAATCCCAAACTAGTACTCATTCAAGATCCATGGATTTAATTTAATAAAACACAAATCTATATCATTATTAGTTTCATATGAATCTATTGAGAAACTTCTTGACATTCCAAATTAGAAATACTCATGAATCCAAAGGTTATTACCCCTTATAATCCCAAACTAGAATTATCTCAAATAAAATGGGGATTTATATTTATCATTCGAACCCAATATAATCAGGAACCCAGGGGGATATTCCCCTTAAAATTCCAAATCATAGTGATAATGAATCTAGTGGGTGATTCCCTTTAACATTCAAAATCGTAGTAATGATGAATCCAATGGGGGGTATCCCCTTCGAATTCAAATCCACTGTCCAAAAAATCCCAAAGGGGACCTCCCCAATGAATTCTAAACCAAGTGTCACCAAGAATATAAAGGCGGTTTCACCAATGAATTCCATGATAGAAGGCATCCTCATTGAATCCCATGTGAATCACCCCAAAGAAAATCTCAATAATTAATAATAATTATAATACATAGGAAATTATTTATGTAATTCACTTAATTATATTACATGAATGTATCACCTAACAATCACTCACTCAAGATCCTAGTAATTTCTCTGGGAATATCAACCCACAAAAATAGATCAATTTCATATGTTAGGGTCACCTCTTTAATTTCTCAAATTATGTCTCATGTTTGAATCGCCAAATTTGGTGGGTAATGTATTATTCAAACACCCACATTTTAACACCCCAATCTTCCATGGTACGCTTCTCTTTGAATAATACAATAGCTTGAATTGTACGCAACTTCGAGTTCTAACACACCACGAAAACCAAACAAGCTGTTATGAATAGTAATAATCACTTTTTTGAAAATTTATAAATTTTATTTTTCAAAACGGTTTTTTTGGATTAAAAATATCAAAATTAGCTTAGTGAGAATTTTTGATATTTTATGAAAACTTTCAATTTTTGAGGGATACTGAAGAACACTGGGTTATTGATTAAAACCAACTTTTTATTAAAATAATTATTTATTTTATTTAAATTTATTTAAAGTAAAAAAATATACATAATGCCTATATTAGTTCAATGTAATAAATTAGAGTCATTTTATAATAAAATTAGATATATAATTTTTTATTGAACCTTCAACCGTTTTTTAACAACCTTCAAGGCACATTAGCAAATTTTCATAAAATATAATTCTACCACTTCTGTGAATTGAATTTCAAAAATCCGAGAGACATGCTTGATACCAGAAAGTAAAATGTGATTCAATGAGATGAAAATAATTTTTGGTTAATAGTAACTTTTGACTTTTATTTACCATGGTTAAAAGTAAATTGGGTAATTAAAGGTAAAAAAGATATTATTATTACACTAACACATGTCCTAATTCTATTTTATAAGTGTATTTGGACAAAAAAACCCTTATAAATAAAATATGATCCTTTTTTCCCACTTGTATTAGATTAATACATTATTTATTATTTTATTTAAAGAAAAGTTAAAAGTGTTAAATTCAAATTTTTATAACTAAGGCATTTTTAATATCGGGTTACACATAAGAAAAATTGTACTAAAAATATTCATTAGAAATAAAAAAATATTTCCTACTTAATGGTATTTTATTTATAAATTTTAGATATTATATAAGTAAATTTATTTATCACACAATGATGATGCAGTAATTACCATATTAATGAATGATAAATATTATTTATATTATAAATATTCAAATAAATGTAAATTTAGACTTTTGATGAATTAAAAAAAATTATAGGTTAATATGACATTTCAGTGTTGATTAAATTAATTTTTTTAAGTAATCATGTTTTTAGGACTATAAAAAAAATCAAATACTAAATTGTGTCAAAATTGACATAAATGAGTTTCTTAAAACAAATACTATATTATTAAATGATCTAATAGTAATAAAAATATAATGTTTGGACAAATGACTTATATAATGATATAAATATCATTAATAAAGCACTTGGGGATAACTTAGAATTTTATAGTAAGTTTATTTCCCATAAAATATAAAGATAAAAGGATAGATGGTAAAAGTAAAACTATTAAACAAAGAGTTAAATCTAAAAGATAAGGTTAATATAGTGACTTAAGCCAATCTAAAACCTATTGGTTGAGAGTTTTTCGATCCACCCACACCTTAAGCTCAAAATAAGTCATTTATGAGCCATTAAGAACCTAATATTATTATATAATAAAATTATACTTCAAGCTTTTCATAGAGTAACCCTCACCTCTCTTATAAAATGGTAATTCCCCTTCTCTCAAAATCAAACATACAAAGCCATTTTTCTCAGCCCACCCCTGATCAAATATCTTCCCAACTACCCTCACTTAGACCTAAAGGCCTTAATTTGATTAGAAATCAACTTAAGGAGTCCTTTTTATCAACTCAAAAGGAAACACCTGAAGAAGAGGTAATTATTTCACAACCTCTTTCAAGTTCTTTTCTTCATCCACTTCCTCTTTAATTTTTATTACAATACCAAAATAATATCTCAAGTACCTTATTAATACTGTTTTCTAATTATAAATATGGTTCAACCATATTCATTATTCTATACATCCTATGAATTACCAAGTCACCATACGTGTGTGCGTACGGCTTACCGTCTCCAAGTCGTGGTGTATTTTATTATTCAAACACTTCATTATTTGGATTGGTATAATAATGAGTATAACTATTGTAAATAATAAATATAACATGTTAAGGATTATGTATATATGATATAACATCCAATTACATAATATTTATCCATCAATATAATAGTATTTTCGCTCCTGCATGCGTACGGATTACTGTCTCCATGAATGTGGTGATATTCATTCCCCATCGTAACCCTTTTGGAATAAATTTCATTTTATGATTAAAAAATAATTTTTAAAAAATTTATATCATTCTGGTTATGAATCAAATAAATATTATCCATAATAAACATGACTTACATAACAAAAGATATAATGGAAAACGAATCAGTTAACACCCGAAACAATGATAGTACTGAAATATTATTAACAAAGCATTATTAGAAGAGCATATATGATATCATATTTATGTATGTGGTTATTTTATAATTTAATAACAATTATTTAAATATTATATAGGTGGTTAATGTACCCTTGACCAAAGAAAAACATCATGATAAGGGTTAACTCTACAATCTCTTCTTTATTCGAGGTTGTTTATACGTGAGTATCTATTGGGACCCCTTTATCATCCACATATGTGTTTCATAAAAATGTATTTCAAAATTTTTCTACAATTTCTTAGACTATGGGTTAAAGTCATTTATACCATTGTTTTAATTTTTATAAAAAATTTATAAAGGAATATTTCCATCATTTTCCAAACAAGGTACTTTACAACCTTTTTGAAAAAATGAAGAAAAGAATGTTTTTTAACTTATATAGATAGTGTGGCTATTTTACACCATTATTACACCATAGAAGATTCCATTATAAGCTTATAATACTATATTAAAAATAAATGTGTTCTTTTATAATGTTTTGACCTTTAAATGATTTCACAATATAAAGAGATATTTCTCTAATGTAGTTTTGATTTCATCTATGTCAACATCCCTTGATGGATTTAACACTTGTTGGAAGTTGATTTATTATGATACAAATATTTCATATTATATTGAAGGTTTTGTGATATGTTTGATTGTGGATGTGTTATTTTTATACCATTCATGGTTTATGGATAAAGTATTGACATTTTTTATGCTAGTTTTAATACGAATGTTTATGTTATGTTTCAACCTTTTCATATGAATAATGTATTGGACTTAGTAAGTGACTGGTGGAGCCCGATATAGCTCATCGAAGCATCAGTAGGTCTCTTGAGACAACCTACTATCTTGTAACAAGGCCTTGACAAAATTTTATTTGTAGTCTTGGCACAAGGTCCTGACTCTGTGGTTATGAAGTTAAGTGTTATGCATTCCATCAATATGAAATTGTCTATTTATATTGCATGTCATTATTCAACTTGTAAAATATCCATGTGAATAAGTAAATGGAATTATTTGATTAATATTTTCCATATTATGCTGAATTTTAAGTTTAAAAGTCCTATGTTCTTGTCTTATACATTTCCTTCAATGTTTGTATTTATTTATAAAAGTTCCCTCTATATTGTTATCTTTATTGGGCATCTGATCTCACCACTTTTATTTTTTATTTTTCTATGGATGTGAAAAAGTATTTTATGGTTGACCTATAGGGTAGGCTAGGGGATATAAGTGTGTTCAAAGGAGAATTTTTTTTTTGTTTTTATATCCTAATTTAATGTAAAACTTATATTTGTATCTAGTATTACCAAGGATACTAAACTGATCAGTCATTCGGGACATGATCCCTTGTGATACTGTAAATGTTATATAATAATGGATCAAATCAGGGAAACTAAGGTCAGGGTGTTACAGTTGGTATCAAAGGAAGTTTAGTACAAAACTTTTAAGATAAATTTAGAAAAACTCTAATTAGAGAACATTACCCTAATATATACTTTGAGGATTAATATTGATTAATTTCCTAGAATTTTGGTAATGGATATATTTTGTGAGTTTTCCAAAAAACATATCTTTATCTGGATACGATCAGGTAGAGGTGGCTTTGGAACAGATGTACCTAGGAGATAAAACCTTGACAATGAGTTTTGGGCATACCCTTGGGTATCCCGATACATGACAACGGGCCTTGTTTCACACTTGTTTATGACACTCCCAGGTGATATGCTTAGGATAATTCACATTTTCTTTACAACCCATTATTAAGGATTTATAGTATATAACACCTCAAAGAAAACATTTTTATTATTATGGACTATATCCAGAAACTGTTCAATTTATAATAAGTGTCTTACAAATTTGGAATTATGTATTGTGATTCATAAACTAACCTGGTGTTTGCCATTGTTTAGAAATGGTCCCTAGTAGAAGGAATAAAAATTATATCGGTGCATGTAATCCATGTATGGATTTACCTCCTATTCAAGATATTTATAGTGGATCTGGTGATGAAACTGGTGTTGATCATTTTATCACCATACTAGGATAACTCTCTCAGGTTATGAATAATAACCTTACCCGTAGGGAGAACCGTGATCACCAACGCCGAGGATAAATGTTAGAAATCTTCATGTGGAAACAACAACAAATATTAAATGGAACTAAAAATCCATTTTTAGCTTAGCAATAGATATGTTCCTCAGAAAAAATATTTCTTCCTTTGGGGAGTAGCGAAAGGGGAAAAGTTTTCCTTGCAGTTTATCACCTCATAGGAGATGCAGATCAATGGTGGTCATTAATTCAAAACATAGTGGAGGATAAAAATGTTCCAAATATTTAATTGAGGGAGTTTAAAGAGATTTTCTTAGAAAAATACTTTTTTCATGACAATCAAGTGGATATGGAAAGACAATTTCTGAGTCTGAGGCAAAAAGAGGATGAGAAAGTCACAATTATGAGGCTAACATTACAAGGCAAGGAAGGCATGCAGCAGATTATATATGTAACACAAAGATTAATATTTATCAATTATTTTATGGGTTAAAACCATTTCTCCGTAAAACATTAGTCTCAAAATCCTTCTCATCATACGAAGATATTGTCTCGTGCGGTATCAAGACATAAAAGGAATTCTATATGTCTTAGGACTTTAAAGAAAACAAAGGTAAGAAGATATCTACTAAACACTAAGTAAATAAAATTTCGGGGATGAATGGAAAACATGAATATCTATACTAGTGTAAATGTGGGAAGAAACATCTCGTTACATGCCTAAAGGGAATGGTAGTATGTTACAAGTGTGGTGAAAAAGTCCACCAAGCTCGTGATTGCAAGGGAAAGAAAGAGGCTGCCAATGTTGAATGCTATAATTGTAGAGAAATAGTGGCATTATGTAAATTAATTTCCTAAGCGCCAAGGAACCATATCTCATAAAAGGCCAAGGGAGCAAGGCCAAGCTTATGAGATCACTACGGCTGAGGTTGAAGTTCTAAAAGATGTGGTGGCAAGTAAATAAATGGTTTCCCCATGTTTATAAAATGCTTGATTTGATTCTGGATCATTTCATTGTTTCATATCTTCCCAATTTGCTACAAAAATTAGATATTTCCAATTTGATTTAATAAGGGAGTTTTCAGTTAAAACTACTAAGGGAAGTATCATTGTAATAATATTTTGTGAATCAGTTCCCATTAGGAAATATAAATGTTCTTTATCTGATGATCTCTTTGCCATACCCATTATTGAATTTGACATAATCCTCAGTATGGATTGGCTTTCAGACCATGATGTGAAAATTTATTGTAAGAAGAATGAGGTTACAATTTTCGATGTGGATTATGAATACCTTACCTTTAGAGCATAAATTTCACCATCTGATTCTTATCTAGATCCACCAATAGTAGCTCTACTAAATTCAATTTTTGGGGAGGAAGAGAATTAAATAACAATGGGTGAGGAAAACAATTTTTGAATAGAGGATGAACCTATTGTACAAGAATATTTAGATGTGTTTCCATAGGATTTACCTAGACATCCTCCAAAATGAGAAAATAATTTTTACATTGATTTAATTCCTAGTTCAAGGCCCATATCGAAGACCACCTATAGAATGTCCACTGTGGAATTAGTGGACCTAAATAAAAAACTAGGGGAATTGAGTAATAAAGGATTTATTCTCCCTAGTACTTCATAATGGGGATCCCCTGTTCTTTTTGTTAAGAAGAAAGATGGATCTATGAGGTTGTGCATTAACTAAAGGGAGATCAATGCTATAATAATAAAGAACAAGTACTCCCTAACTCGCATTGATGATTTATTCGACCAACTTCATGGAGCTCATTATTTTTCAAAAATTGACCTTCAATATGGATATCATCAGTTGTGTGTAAAGAAGGAAGACATTCTGAAAATAGCATTTCGAACCAGGTATGGGAATTAAGAATTTAATGTAATGCCTTTTTGACTGACTAATGCACCCTCTGTTTTCATATATCTAATGAATAGAGTTTTCAAGGAATATCTTAATTACATTATAGTAGTATTTACTAATGATATCTTGGTATATTCAAAAATCAATGAAGATCATGAAAATTACTTATGCACTATTTTGAAAACCCTTATAATAAATGTATTATATGGGAAGTTTAGCAAGTGTGAATTTTGGCTTCAAGAGATTTCTTTTCTTGGACATATTGTCTCTAAGGATGGAATCTCTGTTGATCTGTTAAAGATCAAGGAAATCCATGAATGGCCAGCACTGACAAGTCTAACTAAGGTACACAGTTTTATTGGTTTAGTAGGTTATTATCGACGCTTCATCTATAATTTTTCCTGATTGGCTAAACCATTAACCAAACTCATATGTAAAGGGGTTAAATTTTTTTAGACAAAAGAGTGTGAAGAATGTTTTTAATAACTAAATAGAATATTAGTCAAAGCACCTTTCTTGACTTTACCATCGGGGAATGATGGTCTTGTTATTTATAGTGGTGTTTCAAATAAAGGACTTGGTTTTTTTATTATGTACAATGATAGTGTTTTTTCCTTTGCATCACGGTAGCTAAAAATTCACGAACAAAACTATCCAACTCATGATCTTGAGTTAGCAGCTGTAAGATTTGCTTTTATGATTTGGAGACACTATCTCTATGGTGAGAATGTGAGATATATACTAATCCCAAGAGCCGAACAAAACTCTCACACTCATGATCTTGAGTTAGCATATGTAATATTTGCTTTGATGATTTGGAGACACTATCTCTATGGTGAAAATGTGAGATATATATAGATCCCAAGAGCTTGAAGTATATTTTCTCACAAAAAGAACTCAACATGAGGTAATGGTGATTAATTGATCTACTCAAGGATTATTATTGTGCTTACACTACCACCAGAGGAAGGAAAATAATGTGGATGATGCTCTGAGTAGAAAGGATTTTGGAGTTTTTAACCAGATTAGAGATGAAAGGAATACAATTTTCATGGATCTAGTAAATATGGATGCAGGAATAACCATGGAAGGTGAAACATCAATACTTTCTCCAATAGATTCCAAACCATCATTACAAGGAAGGATAAATAGTTCTCAGACTGATGATGAGGAGTTTAAAAAGAAAATTAAAGCTGTGAAAGATGGGAGATTGATCGAATTCCTATATGAATATGGGATTTTGAAATTTGGGAAGAAACATTGTGTTCTTGACATACCTGATCTAAAAAGTGGATTGTTGGATGATGCTCATAGATCCAATTTCACTATACACCCTGGTCGCGCTAAGATGTATAGATATTTAATGGATCATTTTTGGTCGGACAACATGAAGAGAGATATTTCTGATTATATGTTAAGATGTACGGTATGTCAACAAGTGAAAGCTAGAAGACAACATCCTATAAGACTCAGGCAACCTCTTCCTATACTTTAGTGTAAATTATATCATTTTACGATGGAATTTACATGGGAATACCAAAGACTCCTAGAAGGAATGATGAAATATGGGTCATTGTTGAACATATTACCGATTCAACACATTTTATTGCTATAAGAGATGATTTACCACATGAACATTAAGCAAGACTATATATTAATGAAGTTGTAAAACTCCAAGGAATACCCCTATCGATTATTTTTTACCGTGATCCCCATTTTACATCAACATTTTGGAAAATTCTTTATAAGGCCTTTGGTACTGAACTTCATTTGAGCACTGCCTACCACCCACAAACTGATGAACAATCAGAACGGACTATTCAAACATTCGAACACATGTTTAGATCTTTCTCTCTTGACTTTCAAAGTATGTGGGATCAATATTTACCCTTGATAGAATTTTCCTATAAAAATAGCTTCCATTCAAGTATTTATATGGCACCATATAATATGTTATATGGAAAGAGATGTTGCACACCAAATCGTTGGGATGATGTTGGTGAATGAAAACTCATAGGCCCAGAACTTGTTGAGGAAACAATGGAAAATGTAATGGTTATCCAAACCCATATCAAAGAAGCTCAAAGTAAGAAAAAGTGTTATGTCGATAACCAAAGGAAGGATTTTGAATTTCAAGTAGGAGATCATGTTTTTTTTAAAGTATCTCCATGGAAGGGAGTTATACGATTCAATAATAAGGGTAAATTAAATCCCCATTACGCCAGACCTTTCAAAATTCTATAACAAATTGGAGTAATAGCTTATTGTTCGGCAATGCCGCCAATTCTCTCCATAGATCATGATGTGTTTAACATATCATTGTTGAGAAAATTCATGCCTGAACTAATGCATGTACTCACCTATGAAGAAATAGAACTAGAACCTGACCTATCTTATTGTGAAGAGCCTATCAGAATTCTTGATACCAGAGAACAAGTGTTGAGAAACCGGATGACTCGTCTAGTGAAAGTTCTATAGAGAAACCATAAGACCGAATAAGCAACAAGGGAACCCGAGGAACTTATGATGAAGAACCTCCTAGAAATTTTTGTACAGTAGTATTCTAGAAATATCAAGGATGAAATTATTTGAAGGAGGAAGAATGTAACACCCCAAGCTTCCACAGTATTCTTCACATTGAATAGTACTATAGCGTGCGTTCTATACAACTTCGAGTTCTAACACACCACGACCAACCAAAATAGACGTTATGAATAGTAATACCTAGTTCTTGAAATTTTATAAATTTTCTTTTTCAAAATTGACTTAATTATTTGATTCGTAATAACAAAATTGCCTTAGGGTGAATTTTTCATAATTTCTGAAAACATTAAATTTTTTATGAATAGAGAAAAACACTGCGTTATTGTTTAAAACTGACTTTTTATTTAAATATTTATTTATTTTATTTAAATTTAATTTATCTCTAAATAGATGCATAATACCTATATTATTTCAATGTAATTCATTGGAGTAAATTTTTAATAAAATTAGATATATAAAATTTTATTTAACATTTTACCGTCTTTTACCCACCTTCTAAGCACATTAGAAAACTTGCATAAAATGTAATTTTACCACTTCTATAAATTGAATTTAAAAAATCATAGAGACATAGTTGATATCAATAATTAAAATATGGCTCAATAAGATGAAAATATTTTTTTGGTAAATAGTGACTTTTGACTTTTATTTACAACGGTTAAAAGTAGATAGGGAAATTAAAAGTAAAAATGATTTTATTATTACCCTAAAACATGTCCTAATTCTATTGGATAAGTTTATTTAGACCAAAAACAATCTTAGGTATAAAATATGATCCTTTTTTCCACTTATATTTGATTAATACATTTATTATTATTCTATTTAAAGAAGAGTTAAAAGTGTTAAATTTAAATTTCATAACTAAAACATTTTTAATATAGGGTCACACATAAGATAAATTCGACTATAAATATTAATTATAAAAATAAAATGTTTTCTAACATAATGGTATTTTATTTAAAATTTTTAGAAATTAAATAATTAAATTTATTTATGACACACTGATGATGCAGTAATTACCTTATTAATGAAACATTAAAATAATTTATATTATAAATATCCAAATAAATGTAAATTGAGACTTTTGATGAATTATAATAATTTTATATGTTAACATGACATGTTAGGGTTTATTAAGTGAATTTTTTTATAAGTAATCATGTTTTTAAGAATTTAACAAAAATAAAATACTAAATAGTATTGAAATTGACATAAATGAGTTTTTAAAACAAATACATTATTATTAAATGATATAATAGTATTAAAAATATAAGGTTCAGTAAAAGAACATATATAATAATATAATGTCATTAATTAACCACTTGGGTTTCTCTTTCCATTTTATAGTATGTTTATTGGCCATATAATATAAACAAACAAGGAGACATGGTAAAAGTTAAACAACTTAACAAAGAGTTAAATCTAAAATATTAGGTTAATATGATTACCTAAACCTATATAAAACCTATTTTTTGAGAGTTTTTTTAACCCATCCCCAGCTTAGCTTCTAAATCAATCATTTTTGAGCAATTATAAACCGAATATGATTGTATAATAAAATAATATTTCAAGCTGTTCCTAAAGTAACCCTCGCCTATCTTATAAAATGGTGCAACCCCTTCTCTCAAAATCACACTTCCCAATCCATTTGGAAGGGCCAAAACCTACTCAAATATCCTCCCAACTACTGTAAATTCTACCTATAGGCCTTACATTGATCATAAATAAATCCTAAGGATCCCTTTTGATCAACTCAAAAGGAAACACCCGAAGAAGAGGTAATTATTTCACCACCTCTTTCAAGTTCTTTTCATCTTCCACTTCCTCTTACTTGGTTATTCCCATACCAAAATAATAAATCTAGAACCTTATTCATACTGTGATGTTACTATAAATATGGTACATCCATATTAATTATTCTATCCATCATATGAATAACAAGTCACCATACATGCGTATATACAGCTTACCGTCTCCATATTGTGGGGTAGTTTTTTATTCAAACACTTCATTAATTAGATGGGTATAATAATGAGTATAACTAATGTAAATAATAAATATTACATGATAAGAATTCTGTATATATGATATATCATCCAATTATGTACTATTTCACCACCAATATAATGGAATTTTCGCTCGTGTGTATATACGGATTACCGTCTCCCTGAACACGATGAGATTCGTTCCCCATCGTAACCATTCTATAATAAATTTTATTTTCTGATTAAAATATAATTTTTGAGAACATAATATCATTATGGATATGAATAAAATACATCTTATATATAACAAAAATTACCTATGTAACAAAATATATAAAGGAAAACCAATTAGTTAACACCTGAAGCGATTATACTACTGAAATATTATTAAAAAAGAATTATTAAAAGATCGTATATGATATCATATTTATAAATGTGGTTCTTGTATAATTTAATAACAATTATTTAAAAATTACATACGATGTTAATGTACCCTCAACCAAGGAAAATTACAAGGTCAAGGTTAATTCTACATTCTCTTCATTATCTGAGGTTTTTTATACACGAGTATCTACTAGGACCTCTTTATCATTCACATCTGTGTTTCTTAAAATTGAATTTCTAAACATTTTAAATATTTCATAGACTATAGGATAAAGTCATTTATAACATTTTTTTTACATTTTAAAAAAATTATAATGTAATCTATCTGTCATTTTCCAAACAATGTATTGTATGACCTTTTTGACAAAATTAAGGAAATAATGTTTTTTTAACTTATACGGAGAGTGCAGCTATTTTCCACCGTTATATCATCTTCAAAGCATCCCTTACAATCTTATAAAAATATTTTCAAAATAAATGTTTTATTTTATAATTATGTGAATTTTAAATGATTTCAAAATAGAAAAAGATATTTCTCTCAAATAGTTTTGATTTCATATATGTCAACATCCTTTGATGGATGATACACTTATTTGAAGTTGATTTACTATAATTAAAATCATCTATATTGTATTGAAGGTTTTTTTACATGTTTGACTATGGATGTTTTATTATTATACCATTCAGGGTTTATAGATAAATTATTGACATTTCGTATGCTAGTTTTAATATGAATGTTTATGGTATGTTTCAACCTTTTCATATGAGGAATGCATTGGACATGGTATGTGATGGGTGGAGCTAATTGTATCTCCTAGATACATTGTTAGGTCTCATGAGACAAACTAGGGTCTTGGCACAAGGCCTTAATGAAATCATATTTTTAGTCATGGTAGAAGGCCTTGACTATGTGGTTATGAAGTCTGGCATTATTCATTCCATCAATAAGAAATTGGATATTGATATTGCATGTGATTATTAGTCTAGTAGAATATCCATGTGAATAAGTAAATGGAATTATTTTATTTATATTTAAAATATTATGGAAAAGTTTTAGTTTAAAAGGCTTATTTTTCATTCTTATACATTGCCTTAATTGCTTGTGCTTATTTATGAAAGTTTCTACTATATTGTTATCTTTACTGGGCATCTGAGCTCACCAATTTCTATGTTTTATTTTTTCCAGGATGTGAAGAAATATTGTATGGTTGACCTGCAGGGATAGACTAAGGGATATAAGAATGTTAAAAGTGGACAAAGTTTTTGTTGTTGTTTTTTTCTCATGGTGTATTGTAAAACTTATGTTTGTATCTTGTACTTCCAAGGCTACTAAACTTATCAATTTTTCGGGATATGATCCCATGTGATCATGCCAATGTTATATAATAATGAACTACCTTTTGGTAACTTGGGTCGGGGATTTAGACACATGTCCACATATGATGTGTAAGTTATCCCTTGGGAAGCCACTTTAGTTAACCATTCCCAAGGTCTAGCACACACTATAAGTGGATACATTTCATGTTTTCTCACTATTAGCATGTTAGTGGGTCCTGGGCTAATTCAATATCATGATTTAGGGCTAATGGTATTTAATTTATAATTATTCATCCAGATCGTGGTAATGTTAATGTGGATACAAAATTAATACATAAATAAATAGTTCTATAATTTTGGGATAGATAATAAATTTTCAACCTTATACTTTAATAAATATTATAATCATGTATATGCCTTTTATTTAAGGTAAAAAAGTATAAATTTAAAAAATATAAAAAACACCTAGAAATATATAATAATAAAAAAAATCTTTCTAAATAGAAGAAACTATAAGGCACAAAAGGTAACATACTCATAGATTTAACATAATATCTCTAAAATAATGAACAAAACATGATTCTGACATGAAAGAGAATAGAAAAATCAATACGAACAAAAAGGGGAGAAATGTTTTGTATAGGGGGAGATGGTGGCTAAAATGGAAAGAAAATAATATAAGATTTAAGTATTTAATTACTCAAGGAAAAGTGGTAATTTTTTCTATTTATGTATCTCACTGTTTGGCTGCACAGTTTTCCAAACTCCATTCCAACCCAGGTAACTCCTTTTCGACTAGAATTGTAACATTACACATGGTTTTTATAAAACTATTCATGAAATCCCAAGTCTTGGACAACACACATGGTTTAATTTTAGATCTTCATTGTTTCCCATAAATAATTTACGAACCAAACTAGAAAATTATGCACTATAAAAATTGTATTGGAAACCTCATCACATACGGGTACCTACTTATTTTTCCATAAATAATGTGAATAAAACCATGAACCATGGAATATTCCTCCAAAATATTATAAATAGTAACCAAAACCATCCAAGACTCACTTAAGGACCCATGATACCTATCTAGACTCAAATCACTCAAAAAATCCCAACATAGGATTCTTTACCTATATTATCATCTATTTCCATCTTGGTTTTAAAAACAAATCAGCCACCAAACTCTAAAATTCAAATTCTATAAATATTTCACACCGAAAAAGGGTACATGGTTTTAAAACCTACCCAGTTTAATGATGTTCATCATTGAGATGCTCTCCAAGATAACACCATCCCTCAATAGTAAGTACTCCATCCACAAATATCTCATATATGAATCCCAATCTCATGCATCTCTTATATACGTCCATGTAACCACTACATAATAGGAGGAACTATATTTTTATATGGATCCTATCCATTATAAACCACTATATATATGTTGGACACTCCACGATAGACACATAGGTCTCAAGATCAATATCTTTCTAGAAACCCTACATTCATATTATTACTTATACCCATCATCCATGAAACCAACTTCATTTATATCCAAACAATGATGACCTAAAATTACACCTTCATGATGTTTTATCACATGATTCACCCCATGAATCGTGAAATAAAACAAGTTTATGTGTTGAACTGATTTATGATATAAGGCATCACCACTTGAATCATGTCATGAACAACTATCAGTAGTCACAATTTATTTTTGGGTTAGGCGAACAAACACTAAAGTCTCTCACATGAGATTCAGTTTATCAATAACTAAATCATTATCATCTAGAAAACATAGATGTGAACTCCACTGAAGCCATGTGGTTCTCACAAGATCCCCCAAAACAAAAAATTCATGCTCCCAATATTACCTCTAGGATATCAAACATCTTTTAATAATATCCATCGGTCTATAGACAATAGGTAGTTCTAAAAAAAATTTGTACCAAGAATCTTTTCTAACTCTCACCAAAAGTATCCTCTTTCACCATTTATGAACCATCATGGTCAAAAAACCCTAATGTATGAACCAAACTATATGCCTCCCACTATTCATGTTTGTGAAAACACTACACCCACACCAGCTCTACTACTCAAAACTCACAAGACCACACATTGTGATTCCAATTATTTTTTGACCAACTACACTATGATTCCTTATATTGGGTGGAATTAATGAATTACAAAAAAACCAACATTAAACATTATTGGTTGATTCCACTAGTCTGCATTACTCTATATATGTCTTAATTATGCTATTAGAACCAATAATATCTCCCCTGGTAATATTTATAAAACAATTAATTTTATCCTTATTCATGTTGGAATTTCATTCTAGGTTACAAAAGTTCGATGAATTCAGTCATATTGTTAACCCTATTCCCGATATTAACACTCTAATATACCACCAGACTTTTATCCCAAATATATAAGTTAATAAAAACCTTTCATAGTAATAGAAAAAAATTAATTATATAGAACTTGTACCTTCTTACCTTTTAATTTCTATACCAAAATTTACTTCTTACACCCAAGAGACCTCACAAAAACTAAAACCACCTTTGATATTCTTTCAACAACATGTCTCTTCTAACATTTACAAAAAAATACTCTAAATGAGTAACACAGACTTAATCATTCAATGGCGTACTCCTCACTATAATAATTCTTTATTAAAAAATCTAAAAGAAAAATATTTCCCCATATAAACCATCACCCAACATTGGAATCCTTCATCCCCACACATGTTACATAAAAAAGTCCCAAACTCCAGTTCAGTCTCCTCTTATTTCACCAGATTAAAAGGTCGATACACTACATATAAATTTATTCACAAGACATCATAAATTTTCTATCTTATGTGTAGAGAATTTTGACATCACTAAGCCCTCATTAGCCTATGATAATTTCATATATATTTGTCATCTCATGCATTGATCACCCCCAACACATCAACTTCACAAAAACAAACTACCCCTAGTCATACCCAAAATCAGATATTTCTTATAACAACATAGGTCATCTCATAAAGGGATTATACTGACTTTGACTTCTCAATATGATAAGGAATATCACACCTTTCCAAAAAAAATTCAGTGATGATCATATAGTTATCCTATTACAAACCCATTACCAAATTTCATATAGTCTAAAAAAATTAAGGAGTTAAAGACCCCACTAGAACACATTGATTCCTCATAAGGGTCTACACCCTTATGTGTCTCAACCAATATACTAGTACATAAAATGGAACCAATGGGAATTTTTTCCATTATGAAGATCTCACATTGGTTGTCATGTAACATTCCCAACACAATCTCATTATCCTGATGAGTTCTCAAAACCACCCCTCGTCATGACTCACATACAATTACTATACAACCACATCAATTCGACCCCCAAGATTACCTTCACAAGTGTAGGATTATATTTCACCAATAAAACATCCTTATTGGTCAACAAAATCCATCCATTTCATATATTGTTTATGAGAATCATGTTTAACCATTCACAATAGTGTTCAACCGTCCAATATACCAACATGGAATTCCTAGTAACTATAAATCCTAGTGTTATTCTACTGAAAGTTTCGAATTCACTATCTTGATTCATATCCCATCAATACATGTCTTACATTCCAAACAACCCATATGTCCACGTTCATTTTATGTTAACTAATCTAGTTTAAAGAACTCACTTGGTCATTTTTTTTGGATGTTCTTAGGGCACTTCATTCATACCAAGGTCAAATATACGATCATAAGTTATCTCAGTGTCACAACCAAACCATAAGAATCTCTCCATGCTATAACTATTATATATCCCACTATATAGGGTTACACAACTGGTAGGGTTTGGAAACTAATTCATCCTTCCCCATTGAAAACCAAACTAAACCTACAACATCAATGTTGGGAATCTATGCCCACAACCCACAAGGAAGCGACACATAAATCAAAGTATTTAATAGTACCGCCCATGTATATATATCCATATAAAACATCTACAATTCCTCTCATAACTTAAGAATATAATGTAATAGTTTAAACTCTCTCTTGTGTAATCATCATATAACACAGATATTTCCATAATAGAAGGAAAACATCATACCAAGTCACAATGCATGAATCATTTGTATTCTGAGCCACATATAATATTTAAAAGGAAACTAATAGAATAAAGAAATTTCCCAAGGTTCATCATAGAAATATATATAAATAGCCCACACATAATCGAGACACCAACTCTAATGTTATCCTCAACTCATTTTCATACTCATTAGATGAAAAGTGGCAATAGGCAGCACATCGTGTTACTTACCTCAATCCCTATAATATAATGATATCACATACTAGTTCAATTATAGTCTACTAAAAACAAGGTAAAACTTATAAATATACCCTATTAAATACTTAAAACCTTGAGAAATGACATTAAGGTCATAAATTTTTTATAACATACATGTAACATAAAACCTGTTTTACATTATAAAATATGAGTCATTAACTAGAATCACCTCTCCCAAATGTTTTAAGTGAACCTTGAATACCGATATTCATTCATTAAATATTTTTCATGTATTCACTTAATAACTTGTGAATATCATGAGTGAAAAAATTCATCCCTCGTTATTAAAATCAATAATAATGAATTTATTTATTTATTATGATCAATTCAACTCAAATATATTCAAATCTCCTCATTAGGTTCCCCCATGTACTAATCTCAAATTAATTAAAAATGAATGGGATTCTAAATACCCTATTTGTGACCCTCTAGGACCATACCTTGACAGCAGCGAGTCATACACACAAACCAAGAGTTGTATTTCAAAACAAATCATAACCCCTAAGGAGATAAATTTTTTTCATTGTAATGAAATACTCTTTTGAATACACACCATGCAATATAATATCTTTATCTTGTGATATCTCAAAAATACAGATGCACAGTTCATGTCATCATCCATTATTAATTTATTATTTTAGGACCTCATTGGATGGACATAACATATTTTAAAATTTTCATGGATTTAGTAAAGTTACTAACATCCTGGTTAACTCGGTTAAGGATTTATCTTCCTTAAAAATGTAAAAAATAATGTCATGATCATTAAATAAATATTATATTTCTAATGACATGCCCTAAAAACGAGACTTCCCCATAAGAAAAACATTGTGGTTTTCATCATTCATCAAAGTATGTGAACAAATGATACAAATTGATATTTACCTCAATTAAAGGGACCAATACACATTTTCACATATTGGAACAAGCAATAACACATATAACATGCAATGTTCCTATTAGAGGGTTAGTCCCCATGATCTCTTCTACTCGATATCACTGAGTGTGAATTTCATTAGAAGATATATCAATGATTATGAGCCCCTACAACCTGATAGTTAGACATCATCTATATCTATTCATTATGATGTATCAATAAAATATTAAATATATTTGATATTATTGTCATATAATCTTCATATTATCATTATAGATGATAAAATATACAAACGATTGATATGAAAAATAATACTTGGACATTACCATGTAAATAGTGGGGAAAAAGTATTTCCTCTATTTTGGAAAGATAAAATTATGCATAACTCTATGTACCCATGATATGATAATTTAAAGTTTTTGTTCAAGTTATGTCTTGGTAATCCAATTTCTCAAAACTATCATGAATACTAGGTTTTTTTAGAGATGCAAAGTACCACAATATATAGTCAAAATAAAATTACATAAATTTACATCAGCAATGAAAACCTAAATAAAAATGTATTCTTGGATGACCTATGTCATTGTAATATACTCAAACTCAGTGGATGAGGGGTCATAAATTATTTCATATTTCACTTCTAAGAGATAGGTCCTCCACATACATTAGAAACCTAACTAATTAAGGATTTTTATATATCAACATTTCAAGCATAAATAGATTCCATATTACCAGACACTAAATCTCAAGGATTAACATTCCTATAGTAGAAAATTAATAAATATGAATTAGAACAAATGTACATTAACAAAATATTTAAGTCATACCATTTTATCATATCTATATTCTACATAAACCCGCTCAATGTTTAAATAAAACAAGAAACATCTAGATTGTTATAGATTATAACATGCATAATTCTACACTCACCATTAACATATTATATCCTAATCATATATTCAATATCATAAAAAATTATATGAAATAAAGACAATGAAAATAGTGGTGGGAAAATGGAACACTAACTTGTTTCAATGTATAAATAAAATATCTCTCAAGAACATTATTATCTTTTCAATGTAGAGATAGATAATGTAACCTATACTTTATATCCCAAATGATTTCCATTCCAATGATATTATTTATACAACATAAACATTTCATTTAAAAATTATAATCCAATTCCATTTTAATATTTCTAATTTATTCATATGTAATACATATGAGAAACTTGTCATCAACATAAAGAATCAGTTTAATCATGTAATATTTAACATATTTAAAATAAAAATGCTTCAAAATCACTCATCTTATAACCATTTTGTAACATCAATGAATAAAAAAATTAATCAGTTTTCTAGAATATATTTTTAATTCATAAAGGGATTTATTCAACAAAAATACTTCGTTATATTTAAATTTATATGAACAATAAGTATAATTCATCATATATAATTTCTCATTTAAAACACTATGAAAGAAATAATATTTTCAATTTGGATGTTCAATGTGAATATATAGATAAGTAACAACCAAAATTAATATTCAAATAGAATATTGCACAACTACAGGTGATAGTATTTTTTAATAGTGAATTCCCTCAATTTGAAGAAATAATTTGGCCACTAATATGACCATAAATTTGATTTTATTTTCTATAGTATAATATTATTTTATTTTATAGATCCAATTATTTCCAAACACCATAAAATATGTGGTTTATTTACTATATACTAGGTATGTTTCATTCTATGGGACCCCCATATCATATTCCATAGCAGTAGTCCAGTACTTGTAGTTTATAACATTTATAACCAACTTATAGGATTAAGGATCCTCATCATCAGTATCCTATGAAACATGTAGGGAAAAGGAAACCATTTCACCATAGCTATACCTAAGAAGGAGGTCTAATAAATCTATTATACCTATCTCAAAATATTTTAGGATATATTACACCACTGGTAGCTTCATCATCTAAATAATCAATATATTCATATCTTTATTCTTGATCTGATTAAGGAATAGGTGGATAAGTATCAATAGTAGACTCATCATCAGTGGAAGGATAAACCTCAAAATATTTATTCAAAAAAGGATCACCACTAACCTTAGTGTGAGGATAGACTCATGTCTGTAATGACCCTTGAAACAAAAAATCCTATAATAAAAAAATTCATGAAATCTAGGTTTTTCTACCCATAGTTTATACCATTTCACCCCCTCAGGATAACCTATGAAGGTACAATTTACAGCCATAGGTTCAAGATTTTCATTCTTAATATGAACATATACAGTGCATCAAAATCCTTGTTTTGTTCTTAAGATGGGTATGTATACTCAAAATTTTTTCTATATTCTTAATACCATTGGAAAATAAGGGACTTATATATATCAAGTAAAAATATGTAGTGGAAACCTCAATAGAAAATGACTTGGAAATGTCTACGAAAGAATGAATTCTAAGAACCCAGTAAGAATGGTTCTGTTCATATACTCAATTATACCATTATACTAAGGACATTGACTCATTTTTTCATCTCTCAAAATTTCAGCATCCTTAAATAATTTAGTAGACTTTGTAGAAGTGTACTTTAGGCCATTATCATTCATGTAAGACTTTTGTTTCATCCCATATTGATTTTACTTATAATATATACATGCTTTATACATGTACAATACATCCAATTTATTTCATATTATATTGATCCATAAATTCATAGATAATTCATCTATAAATGTGAAAAAATAGGAGCCTCCACAATAGGAGGTAATCATAGAAGGACCCCAAAAATTACAATCAAAATACATAAGTTGGTGAATTACTTGAAGAATGATTCATAAAAATGGTCTATTTTCAGCTTAATTAAGACATAATCCACATAAAAGGGATAGTTTCTTAGTTTAAATATGGTAAGAATCTCTTTCACACTCAATTCCCCCCATAAAAAACCTTTTGTTCCAAAGAATATCATTGTCACTTTTGGTGACATGGGTATTTCCCCAAGCTTAATGTATGTCTTCCCATTCAACAAATATAACCCATTAACTAAAGAAAACTAAGTGATTTTAAGGTAACCAGATTCTGATTTGAAGGTAAAATGATTATGATATAATAAACACAATAAAATATGATTTTTATGTAAATCTAGAACCCATATAACATCCAAAAAGTTTACAAGAGAATGGTCTAAGACTTCTATCATAGGTAAATTTCTACCCATGATAGAACATATCTTATTGTTTCCTAAGACAACCTCTGCATTAGGTCCCACGATCAATTTAGAAAATGTATTCATATCTGGGAACATATCCGAAGAACAACCTTTGTATAATACCTAAAAATAATGTAGTGTGTTATGAGATACTATTAACACATCATCACTCTCATATCCTTGGATGGAAAAGAGTGAATGATCCATGTATTTATTATAAGGATCCACGAATATAAACATAGGACATTTTGAGCCTAATATACCTAGGTTTATTAATATGATACCATGTAAAGTCTCAAGGATTGGATTTAGATCGAGACTCCCTAAACATGATATATTTCTTTCCCCCCTTCTTGTTCTTAGAATTCTTTTTTCTGAGAATCTCATAAAAATCTCTAAAATTTGGGCCATTAGATTTGGATTTATCCTTATCCTTGCCACACAACTCACAACAGAGCTAGTATTATTAGAAATCATATAATATCAAAGAATCTCTGCCATACATCATAGCATCTATAAGATTATCATAAGAACTATCCAAGGATATTATAAGTATAATGGATCAGTCCTCCTCTTCTACATTAATATTGTTATTGGCTAATTCAAACAAGATTTAAATAAACCCATCATGAGGTGTCTGGATAGAATTTTTAGGGTGAATATTGTGAACATATAATTGTATTCTTTTATAGAAAACCTTCCAATGTTTTTATCATATTGAAATTTATATCTTAGAACAAATTTGGACTACAAAATATTAATAAGAAACTATCATAGGCTTTTATCATCTAAGGATAATTCTAATGAGATTTTACTTTTCATAAAAATTAAATAGGTGCATCTTACTATGTCATCATGGTCTTACCCTTAGTGGAATGAAATATATGTGGTTTCATGGGGTTAAAATTATCAAATTTCATCTATTTTTTTACTATAAATTCTTTCGTATTAATTCACTACTTGTTAAAATCATTCCCACCATCGAATTTACAAATATCATACATACTGAAATATATTATTATATTTTTAAAATCTCTTATACCAACTATTGAGGAAACTCACATGGGTATTCCCTGATTAAATTACCAAAATCACTCATAGATTACAACCCTTCAATGCATAATGAGATGAGAAATAAAGTAAGAACAATATATTAATAATGGGAATCCAATATAAGCAAATAAAAGAGGAAAGTGAAAAAGGATACATAGTATTTTATGGTGTTTGGTACCAGTTTCGGCTTATACCATGGTAAGAACACCACCTTACACAACCTTTATTAAATAATCATAAAAAATAATAACAATGTGAGATAAAAAGATGAATAATCCAATACTAAGACAAGAATTCAATTATGAAATCAAAAATAAATATTAAACAGAAAAATTGTACTTTATTTGGGTCTATCAACTGGATCCCACTGATGAAATTTATGGATATATTAATTGATGTCAGTGCTTGGAAATCTATGGAACCTCATGATTGAAAGAATCATGGTCTTCATAAATAAATTACCACCAGTAAAGGAATCAATATTTATAGATAGATCTATATTTTTTCTATCAAGGTACAATGCCTCATCTTCAATTGACTTTCTCTCAAGCTCAAGATTTTTCACTCATTGAAAAGATGAAAATAAAAATTTCATGAAATCCCCTTCAACTAAATCAAATCAACTTTATAAGGTGAGTTGAGTCAAAATTAAAAATTAAATTTATGATTGATTTCAATATCTCAACAATAAGATGAGATATAAAAACCTACATTTAATCAATCTGTAACAACCCTATCAAATAATGAAACAAAAAAAACCATGTGTAAAGGTATTATAAAACATCTCATAATAGTTAGATCAAAACCTTCTATGTAAAGGTATTTTGATCGACTATATTTATGCACAAGGTTCAATCGAAGCTTATATTAAGGTAAGTCTCTAAAAATTTGTGTTATAAAATGATACACAGGGAATTCATTCAAAGATAATCCAACATACATAGAGCATTTGTAAGGGTACTAAGGTTCTCATGTGAGTGTAAAGGAATTTATAATAGGCTCACATAAGGTTAAACCAATACTTAGGTAAAGGGAAAAATGATTATAAATAAAATAAAAACAAAGTGAAAGAAAATGAGAAAGAAAATGAATATCTATGACATGTTTTCTTTAAATATAATTCTAACAAAAACATTAATTTCATTTATAAATAAATTTAATTTCTAAAAAAATAATATTACCAACTATTATAATTAGATATTTTATATTTTCTTCTTTAAAATTATATCTTCTATATTTTTCACCACCACATTCTCCTGACCTGATATATTTTCAAGTGTTATCATTATTAGGTTTATCTCTTTCCCTTTTTTTACTTTTTCATGATTTTGTTTTTTGGATTCCTAATAATATTCTTATTATTGTTTCCTATTATATTTAAATAAAATGTACTTTTTTTTATTAATATTGTTTCTCTACTATTATTATCTCTGTATATATAATTTTCATATATAATTCATTTTTAGATAATTTATTGAATCTTGTACTCTCCATCCACCATTATCTTTGTTATTTTCTCTAAAAATGAATTTATATATTCTATTTTGGGATGAAATATATTTTTTTGATAGCAATAACTATTATCTTTGTGTTGAATTTTCTATATATCTTCCATTATTTTAATCCATCTATCCTGAATGAGCTATCTATGGATGTTAAAGATTATCTATATGTCATGTATTACCATATATTTATCTTAGAGATCTTACATTTGTGTATAATATTTATCTTAAAGATGTTACATTATCTATATTTCATGCATTACCATATTTTTTTTTGTAAATGTGGAGTATTTCATGGAGTTGGGAAATATGTTTTGTGGTTAAGGATATTATTTTTATTACCAAGATTTTATAGAGCTAACAAAATAAAATTTATGTTATCATGTTGTACTGTGTGAAATTTGAGGCTATACTTCATGGATGGATTAAAATTAAATTTTTAGTTTTTTATAATGTTTCATGTTTCTTATTATTTTCATGTGGAATGTTCTCTTGGGATTAATGAATATTTAATAACCAATTTTTATGTTTTTTTTTAGTGGTCCTCAAAGATGGAAAATAAATTTTAATATGTATATATGGGGAGGCTGCCTATAACATTCCATAAATATAATTTTCATCCATATCAATCAAATTTACTTAAAATATATTTATAAAATATTGATTAATGTAAATACATTGATTTATAATAACCATGAGACTATAAAATAAATTTTTATTCTTCCTACTCTAAATTATTATATCATAATCCTTATTTAGTTCAAACCACAAGTTGCATTCAATAATTGAGTAAAATTTTAAAATATAGAATATGACTGAGTCATTTCAAACCGTTCTCAAATTCATATATTGATGTTCTAATAAATGATTCGATATTGAATAACTAATCTACAAAAAATCATTAGCATTCAATAATCTTACTAGTGTGGATAACCAACCCAAGACATCATATGTTAAATGTATTGATGGAGATTTTAACAAAAGTCTTATATAAATATGGGTATTTTTGGATAAATCATATTATACAATATAGAGTATGACATAATATATGATATAAATGTAGACAAGGAATATTATATAGTTGGATAGGTATATCATAGGGCATGATATATAGACAGTGTATCACTAACTCACCATAAAATTTAGTGTACGATATAGACACATCATATTGATATTATATGGGTTAATTATATAGTGGGATTAATATTGTAGTTGAACATTTAGTGATAATGTTATGGAATCTTCCATGTATAGATATCATTGAATATATACATTTTTATGATGAGATGATTGAGATAATAAAATTAATGCATTTTAGTGATAGATGAATGAATGAAGAAATAATTAAAAAGGGTTCATAATCAAAGTCTTACTTGAACATTTCATAACGTTCCAAAAAATGTATGACGGTTTGTGTATAATCCTTCTAGTCTCTATAAAGAAGGTATATATTATGAAAATTTTATCCAATCTAAATGAAAATTTTTATGATTCATCCCAATTCAAATATTTTGTCTCGTTCATCCTTTATAGTCAATGTACAAGTACCATATCTACAAATCAAAGTTATACCCATTACCCTAAACAAATGATTTGAATAATTTTTTAGTATAGGGTTATATATATCAATAATTTACACAAAACATTAGTATATACATAGCTATACCTAGGGTTTTAAAAAATCTTCAATGTACCCACCCCATTACCAAACCATTGGTATAGTGTCCCTAATATATTCCTAATGCACATCCCTCTCCCCTTGATCCCTAATTACTCATCCTATCAAGTCACGACCTCCCATAAAATCTTCCTACATCGACACATGATATATCCCTCCAGTATTCTATATATTAATTCAAATACTCTCCAACACCATGTAATTTTGTTCTTGGTACATCATCTCTTTTGATTGGATCATGTTTTTTCCTTTGTATCATATAGAAATTGATATCTTGTTATGTAATATCCCAATTTTTATTCAAGTTAAAAAACATAATTCATTTCAAACTCTCATTTAAAAAAAATTGAAGTCCCTAAGGAATTTTAGGAATTTTTTGGATATTTTAGGATATTTTGGGGCTTGGGCTTACGGATTTGGGAGAAGTAGGATGCATCACATAGTTACCATATGGTTTAGTTAACCATTACCCTAAACTATGTTTCCTAGAAAAGTATAAGCCTAGTATGTTTAACCATGTGAAAGGGTATTGTAAACCATGAAACCATTGACATTTATTGGAGGTTCACTATGCATGGTTTTTTTCATAGATTGTCTAATCATGAACATAAACTATCAAAGATATAGTGCACTTGGATAGTAGGTGTGCATGGTTGGTACAAGGTTAGTTTAAACATACCGCCAATCCATGGACCTAGTCAAAAATCCTAGAATTTTTTTATTTCTATCCATTAAATTTAAAAATAAACCAATTTCCCCTCCATAATTTTCACAATAGGGTACTGTTAGTATCTTACCCATATCAATATTTTTGGTTTTGGTGGATCTCACTCATTCAACATCAAATTACTTCACCGTCTATTATATTGGATCACCCTCGGTAAGTCTAACACTCCGTTACCTTTTTTATTTTCTTTATTCACTATCTTTGATATCGTATCCATGAGTTATAATTTATCCTAGTTTCATTTCTTTTATATAATTTTCCAATTTTATGCCTTCTATCCCAAATTTGTGGGTGATACTGGACAATGATTCATTTATAAGGCTATGGTAGGTGGCCTATTACCTTTCCATAAAAGTTATGATATTTATAAATTATATTTTGTGTCACCCATAAAATTTCAATGTGTGGACCCTAAAATATATAACTCTAATAAATAATAAATTAAATATTTACATTGTTGTTCCGTGAGACCCTTAACACCATTGATGAGTAATGACCTAAAATCGAACCACCCCTTATGGTATGTCTGTTTAAATGACCATGAAAACACTTCTTATTGAAAACAAAAACAACCCTAAAGTTTGTTTGTATTGAAAATTATAAAAAAGAATAAAATAAAAGAATTAATTGAATTGTAAATTAGAATGGATTCTTCACGTGACCCATTATCCCTTTCTATATTATGATTAATTATTAATATTGGACTAGATCACATTAGTGGTGTATCCTACCTTGAGTAAGACTTGGATTATTGACTAGGAATACATTGAGTAAACTTATAGTACACTATCCAATTCATTAATGAATCTTTTATGCGGCATTACACACCTTTATTTGGTCAATGTCATAGATATGTGAATGCATAGGTTGATATCGATGATTCACTTGATACCTATAGAAAATTTGAATATTTGTGATGAACTCCTTGGATTCATCTTGAAGTACAGGGACACCAAATACCTTTGATGATCTCCTTTGACTCTAATAAGTTCTATCATAAGATTACCATGTAATTTTACATAGGACTAGTTAGACACATTTTTATTATAATACCAATGGTTTATACTTTGTATTATACTCTTACACTATATCCTAAGTCCTCGATAGATCACTATAAGTGGGATTGACTTTCTAAACTCATGGATTCAAAGGGTCAATTATGGATCTATTAAGATTATTATAATTATAAACCATGGTTATTTTCCTTGGGTATCTATTTGATTAATGGCCATATGCTCAGAGAAACCTAGCTTAGGCCGATGCAGGTTGGGTTGGTTAGGTATCACATGAGGATCCTAAGCATTTCATGGTTTATATTAATGTAATTACATTAAATTTATTATACCTAAACACTGTTAAATTTTATACTCATGGGATGGATTTGTATTGAACAAAATTAGTTGTGTCCGACTGAGTTTTACTAACACCTTCTTTAGGCCATAATTAGTTACTTGGGTAGATTTCATGGATTCATGTAAGGATAAATGGAAGCTCTTAGGTACGAATGTTTTATTTTCTTTTAATATGGGTTCTTGGGAGAAGATGATTGATCCAATACTAAGGATTCTCATCAGGGTAGTTATTTTGGGTCATTTTGTTTTCCTTTTACATGTTGGTATTGTTTTATTCAAACTACCATGTCCATCTATTTCACATTTTTTATAGCCATGAAATCATCTTTATATAGAGTCATTTACTACTTATGTATTACTATTTGTGATCTATATAGTTTAATTCTACAACATTACTCATTATTTATGTTCTATTTGTTTATTATTTATGTTGCTTATTTATCACTATGTGTCACTCAGATAAAGTGGGTATTGTCTCTCCACTATACCACTGTACACCCTCGCTGATATTCGGCAGCATCAGGAATATGGGGGGTCCACACTAGAGGCCATGTGGCTAATTAGACTGGAAACATATCTATGAACTAGGCCCATGGCATCAAAAATTGGTATCCTAGATTTATTTTTTGCTTCTTCTCACTATTTGGGTTTGGTAGACAAAAAACTGGGAAGTGTCAAAACATGGTAATAATTAGTTCCTTGGAGTAGCTAAACAACATGTGTGGGAAAATCCAACTTTCCAAGGATGGGATTTTTTGTTCTAGATTACTCCTATTATTGTTGAAACACATGATTTATGATTTCAGGTTTTATGGATTTATACCCTTGGCTAGTATAGAGATGAACCATTATTTAATGCATCATTATAGTCTCATAAATATTGATAATCCATGCATATTCCTTGTCACAAACATTTCATTTCTTGATTTCATGATCTATTTGCTGCATATTCTATGTGCATATATTTCTTTGATAGTACTCTCTAAAATTTATTATAGGAAAATAAGGAGAGATAAATTGATAACATAAAGTGCATGCATTAACTTAATGGATGTTTTGCATCATTGATTGATGATGGAAGCTTACCAATCCAAATTTTATTTACTTTACACAACTGAAAAAAAAAACCTATTTCCATGGTTCAAAACTGTGGAAATAGGCCCCAAAACTGTGGCCATAGGCTACGGCCATGTTAATGGAAAACCATGGCCACTATCATCATGGAAGTAGTTCCCAAACTTGTGCCACAATTTTAATCATGGAAATAGCTACCTATGGCCATGGTTTTGAAAACTGTGGCAATAGCTGTCTATGGGAACGGTTTTGAAACTATGGAAATAGGTCATAAAAACCGCCACTTTGGTAGTTGACCTATGGCCACAGTTTAAACCGTGGCTATAAGAATATTTTTCCACATTTTTAACAATGGCAATAGCCTTGGTAAACCGTGGCAATAGCCTAAATACAAAATGTCACCAGTAGGTTTCGATCCCTGCACCTTTGCACTACGAACCATAGTACTTACCACTACACCGAGTGACATTATGGGTTTATATCTATATATATAAATATATTATGACATATATACATATATTAATATAATCTATGTAAATATCTTTAAGACCATGGCTATAGGTTTTCCCTCCAATGCGCGAGAACCATATTGCCATCGTTCTGAAAAACTGTGGCAATAGGCTATTGAAAAAAGTGACATGTAGCCACGGTTCTAAAAGTTTGGCTATAGGCCACATAACCATGGCTATAGCCACATCCTATTACCACGATTTTGAAAACTATGGCCATTAGCCATGATAACTGGCCTATGGCCACTATTTTAAAACTGTGGCAATAGGCCCTAAAAATCGTGGCTATAGGACCTTGGTAGAAGCCTCATTTTCTAGTTGTGTTAAGCTATGGAACCATGGTTATATAATCCATAAATTTGAGGTTGTTAGAGTTAAATTTACTTTCAATTATAATTTATTTTTTTATGCCTATATAAAATGGGAATGGAAATTCATATAATTGAACCATTTTATATTACCCTGTTAAATCTTATTACTGAATGTAAAGAATATGGTTTTTGTAAAATGGAACAACAATTTTTACTTATATGTTTTATGCCTTTATAACATCGGAATGGAAATCTATATAACAATAATGTTAAATGATTTTTTTTCAAAATAAATTGTTAATTATGAAAAATTGTTTTCATTAAATGGGGATAATAATTAAAACTCATGGAGTGTTATCCTATATAACATGTAATTGGAACCCCATATGATTGAACCCTCACAATTAGGTATTAAAAAATTATCATATGAATTGAATTTATAAATGAGTAGTTTGGGTAGTGTATCTTTTATAGTGAGTACTTATATATACCATTTTTATATATATATAATCTCTTATATATTGTAGTGTGTTTTTAGGTGTGGGATTCACACTGTAGATATTTTCTTCCACAAAATCTTTAGGTCAATATCTAGGAGGGTGGTGAAGACCATGCTCCTGAAGTAGTGTGACCAGAACCACCAATTGTTCCACCTTTGACACCTCTCATAGTACTACCAGTAACGACCCAAAATATTATGAATTCAATTTTTTAATAAATTAAATTACTTATTATGTAATTTGGATAAAGAAATCACATTCACTACTTTGGTTGTTTTATACTATTAAAAATTAGATACTATCTGGTTTAAAATACTATTAATCATCATAATTATTGAAAATATAGTCATTTTTAATTAATCATGTGATTAGTATATATTTAAAGGTTATGATAAACTCCAAATGATATAAATGAAACAATTTATGGCCACAAACAATATGATCATACCCCATAAAGTCCATTTATAGAAGCTTATAAGAGAGATAAAATGACAATGGTTTTCTCTTGATTAAGCGAAATCCAATATTTAAAAACTAAAACCTGAGAAAATCCATTTATAGGAGATGTTCTATCTCATTGATATCTTTACTCAAACCATGTTTGTTGAAAAACCCATTGAAAATATCACCATCACAAACCTTACACTCAGGGAATTCTCTAGTGTAAATAAGTGTTATGTATCTAGACCATAATGGTATGATTTTTTATTTTTTCAAAATAAAATAATTATAATATTAAACTCTTTTTAATATCAATTTTTAAGTAAGTAGATATTGATTTTGGTAAAAATTATATTTTGATATGATGAAACACAAATTTTATTATGTAAAGTATATTGTTTCAATCAAGAAACTCATTTTGAGGAATTCAAGAATTTTTCAAGTAAATAATATATAAAAAATTATAATAAATTTATATTTTTTATATATAAATGGTAATATATTTTTTAAAGAGAAAGATAATATTTATAAGGGTCAGAAAACATTTATTGTAAAAAAAAGTACTTTTCAATGAATGAGGTTTTTATACATAAAAATATAAATTATCATATGTATAGATTTATAATTATAAAATGGACATTATTTTTTAAATTTGAACATAAAAATTTTCCTATCATGAATTTTCATAATTTTAAGAGACTACCAGTTTTTTTTGTTAAAATTAAATGCTGTATAAATATATTTTGTATATTATTCCATAAAAATGACCTAAATGTTATGTAATTTTTTCCATAAAATATATCTGTCACTAAATATATATTTTACATTAAGAAATATATTTTTAGGTTATTTGATTAAATTTATGAACCCATAATGAATCCTCCAAAACCTATATTATATTATCAAGTTTTAAAATCAATTCTTTGTAAACATGACTCACATCCACAACACCAAGGGTTTAATTTAAATTTTATACTTTCTTAAACATGTATATATTAAAAACAACTCAACTTTTCTTGAAATCTTGGTAATAAACCAATGCTTGTTTTTTGGTATTGATTACATTTTTATATAGACTTAAAAACCTATGTTTTCAAATTAATAAAGAACTCTCCTCTATTTTGAAATATAAACCAACCCCCCCCCCACACACACACACATTTATATCCACTAAAAACACATGGATAATAAAATAACTCTATCATTACTTCTATGGCTCAACCCCATGGTGTCCCCGCACACTTAATAATCTCCTCTAATTTTTTTTGAAACACCCTCTTAAAGTAAGGGATACTATCGTACTCCTGTTTATTCAATAACCTCATTTATGTTATGACTTTTTGTTTTCCATTTATTAATGTTTTTATATATTACCTATTACTACCCTTTTTATTCTCATTTATTGACATACCACTTTCTCCCTCATTAATCCCCCCATGAAGCTTTATGTACCCAAGTTAAGCTATAAAAATTATTATGCGCTTTTCCATGCCAAATATGTGAATTGTGAATACTAATCCACATTTATACTTAAGTGTATTCACCTAGATTTAAATATAATTAATTTAATATGGAATTAAATATAATTAAACCACTCTTCTGATTCCTAGTATTAAATTTGGAATAACTTTTTAATGTTTTTAATGATCAATGTGGCACAAATGAGCATGTAAATATTTTTATGGATGTACCCAGAAAGTTATCCAATGCATTGGGTAATTATTTAGTCTCATTAGACATCATGTGATTGATTCGGAGGTTAAGCTAAACCATTATGGGATATTTTCCACCATGTTATATTTTAATAGTACTTATCCATGACTAATTTTTATGGCATGATTTATGTTGTTTCCACAATCCCAATTTTTCTTTATGTAATCAAAATATATCATGCCTCATTGTTCAAGGTTATTATTCTCACACTTCTTATGTAGCATTTAAATGTATCTTTTCACACATGTACTACATTAACTTATGATATTATTTGTTGACTCTCTTACTAGGATTGGTATCTTCTCACATTCTTTTGTACATCCTGAGGTTTTCCCATATAGTTTTAGAAGAATGATGGATTCCAAGGATCCTATTAAAGAAATTATCAATAATGTCATTGTACTTATATTGTGAGTTGTTCATCTAGGTTCCTAATTTCCAAAATAAACTACTTCTTGTGATCATATGGGTTGTATTAAGTGTGTTTTTATTTAGTAAATCTTGAAATAAATTTTATCAAAGATATGTGTCATCCTAGTTAGTATCATAAGAAATTCTAATTTTCATAATATTTTGATGTGAAAACTATATAGAAAACCTTAAGGATAATACTTGACATAAGAAAACATCCATAATTTTTGTTTATGTATATATTATGTGTTTTCTAGGAAAATTAATCTCTTTTTGAATATGATAAGTGTATGTGGCTCGAGCATAAAGGTACCTCGTGTAAATAACTTCAAAAAGGTTGTGTTTATTTGGACTTGATCATAACCTAGTGTTGGAAATGGTTTATTAATACCACATGGTTTTACATTCTTGGAGGATATTCTTTTGTAGATTCACATTATCTATATGAACAATTATTATGGGGAAAATTACTATAATATTTTTTGTTGGTAAATAGATCTTGGAGAGCATATATTGAAACCTAAAAACTCATAGATTAATTTATATATGTCATTTAGGATTTCAATTATTAATATTCATAGTTTCTCTTTTAAAAATAAATAGTTTGAAGCTAATCATCCCTAATTATATTTTAGATGATGTGTACCATTAGAACAAGAAGAAAATAGTAAAAGTTTGTCTTATGATGCATGGTTCTAAACATTCATTCTTGTTATTAAAATTTAGTAGAAGTATTCAAACAAAACCTCAAAACATGAAAGTTGAGTAATTAGTGAAGATGAAAAATGATCCAATTGTTGCGTACTAAGCATAAAAATCATCTCCTAGGTATATTTGTGAGCCTAATTTCCCCAAAAAATATTGGGATGCTTTTCTTAGAGTAATTTAATGCTATTATGGGAATGAGTTTTTTTACCTATATGGAGACAACATAAACTTATGAGAGAAGGAAATCATCCATTTTATATCAATTTTTACACTAATTCTATATAAATAAAAGGATGGAGATAAATACTTATTAGTATAATCATGTCAAGAATGGATATTATTTCCTTTTTAGAAATCATATTTAGATGAAGTGATTGACCACAAATAAAGGATAATTTTTATGACATGTTCATTGTAAAAGAATTCATTGACTTGTTTTCTGAATGATTTCTTAGTCTTTCTACTAGCTGTGACATTGATTTGTCCGTCGAACTTGTACTTGGATATATTACAAAATCCGAGAGTCTGTAAAGAATGGTGATTTTTAAACATGAGGAATTGATGAAATAATTATAGTAGAATCTATATAATAGTATTATATTCCCATGTTCTTTACCATGGGGTGCACAAGTAATAATTTTCAAGAATATATATTGTTCAATGTACCACTGCATTGATTATAATGTTCTAAAAAATATCATTATAAATAAAAATCTCATATACCATGGATTGATGACTTGTTTGATTAGCTATGTGGATCCCAATAGTTCTATAGGTGTGTCTTCAGTTAGTAAATTAAAATGTTATGGTAAAGAAGGAAGATATAACCAATATTGATTTTCATAAAAGTGATAGGAACTATGAGTTCATAGTGATGCCTTTTGAAATCATTAATTATCCAGATATAATCATGGAATTGATGATCAGAGTCCTTTGAGATTAACTTGATGAATTTCTGGTAGTATTTATCGATGATATTCTTTTCTACTATAAAAGAATGTATGAATAGTTGGATAATTTAAATATTATACCGAATACTTTAAAAACATTATATGAGAAGTGTAGTAAATGTGATTTCTATCAGTTTTGGTAGCTTTCTTGGGGATTGTTATCCCCAATAGAGGATATCTATGGTTCCATTAAAAATATAGGAAATCGATGGATTTCCATGACCAATATCTAGCATATAAATTCATCATTTCCTGGGAATAACATGGTACTATATTATATTTTTGAGATACTTATCTTAATTTTCATTCCCACTAACCATTCTTACTCATAAGAGTTTCTTGTTTTTTGCAAATTTGAATTTAAATAATGTTTCAATGATCTGAAGAATAGGCTAATCACTACACCTGTGCTCACATTACCCACTAGTGTGGAAGTATTTTTGATCTATAGTGATGCATCCGAAATGGGATTGGATTTTTTACCCATTAATGATAATAAAGTGATATCCTATTCCTCTAAACAATTGAAAAAGGACCAAAACTACCCAACACATGATCTAGAATTGGTAGTAGTGAAATTTCTAATTACGATTCGGTGACATTATCACTGTGGAGAAAATTCTTATATATATATGGATCATAAAATCCATAATTATATCTTCAAACAAAATGAGATTAATAATATCCAACTATTTTTGTTAGAGATGATAGTGGATTATTCTTTTTCCTCATATTACCTTCCAAGAATTGTGAAAAAAGTGGTAGATTTTCAATGTAAAAAAAGATCCTCCAGCTCTATCCATAGTGAGAATTGCAAGGGATCCAATATTATTGAACATGATAAAGATATAAATGGTAATAATTAAAGGATCCTCACCCTATAATTCTAAAATAACTACTCAACCATCAATTCATAAGGGGATTAATAATTCCCAAATATATGATTTGGTGATACAGAATAAGTATGATAATAGTCTGCAGTTCAAAATTATAGAATATGGAGTTATAGGGTTTGGAACTCGGATACGTGTCCCATGAAAACCAATATTGAAGAGGGATATTATGAATGATTCCTAGATCTAAACGTTCTCTATTCGTCTGAGAAACACTGAGTTTTTTTAATATTTGATGCCAAACATCTGGTTGGACTACATGATGAGTGAGATCGAGGAGATTATATCTCAATGCTTAGTTTTACAATGAGTGAAGGAGGAATAAAATATGTGTAAGGGAATTATTTATATATTTCCCATACTAGTGTGAAAATGAGAAAACATAACCATGTATTTTATTATAGGACTCCGGAGGATACCTAAGGGAAATAAAACCATCTCGATGGCATTCGATTTCCCTACAAAGTTAATACATTTAATTTTTATCAAGGAATATTTCTCTCTTAACCCAATAGCCGTGATATACTTTATGATTATGGTAATACTACAAAGATTTCCACTCTATATTGTTTCTAATATACATCCATGGTCAACATGGGGTTTTGGAGAAGCCTTTACCAACTGTTGAATATATAACTCTACTTCATCACTTCTTATCACCCTAAAAAGAATATCCACTCTGAAAGGACCATTACAACACTGTAGGATATTATGAGAATGTGTTCAATGGATTTATAATGATTTTGGGACCAACGCATTCCCCTAGTGGAGTTCTCATATAATAGAAGACTCCTTTCAAGTATTCAAACTGAACATTAGTAGGATCTGTATGGGAAGAGGTGTTGGACTGCAACATGATAGGATGAAGATGGAGAGAGGAGGCTAATGGGATATGATATTGTCCATGAAATGATTTAGAATGTTCAAACCATCTAGTATCACATGAAATTATAATAAATTAAATAAAAATTATATGCATACAATCATCAACGAGGCCTGAATTTTGAGGCCAAAGATAAAATGTTAATTTTTATATCTCTATGGTAGAAATTGATGAGGTTTTGGAAGAAGGGTAAGCTTAGTCCTAGATAAATATTTCCATTTTAGAACCTTTAGTACATTGGATAACGACCTATCGACTACCACACCCACCTAACCTATCTCAATAACATGATGTGTTCCATGTATCCCTTTTGAGGAATCACATACCAAACCATTCACGTGTATTGAATATAGGGTAGAACCATTGGCTAATGTTATTTTATAAAATCATAATATAGTGAAGATGGTAGGTTTTAGATAAAAGTTTTTAGGAAATAATACAACTAACTGAGTCCAAGAGTTGTGGAGGAACCACAAGTTTGAGGAAGCAACATGGGAATCAGAAGAGGTGATGAAAACAAGTAACCATATATTTTTTTTGTACGAAATAATCATTTTTATGATACAATTTTTAAATGAGGGAATAATGTAATAGCAAGAGCTTTTTTAAATTAATTTCTATTTGTGTAAAAATTGAATAACATATTGTATAATATGGTGGTAGAAAAAACATTCAATACTTTCGTTATTTTAGACCATTATATGTTATATCTTATAATATTTAAATGATTATTAAGTATTATAATGATTCATAATATAGTCATTATATAGGGATTATCAGATTATTATTTTTTATAGGTTATGATATATTTCAATTGACAAAGATGAAAGAATCAATAGAATCATCCAATGGGATCATACCATATAGGGCCAATTTTTCAGATCTTATGAGGGATATAACATCTATTGGATTTTTCTTTGACCAATCCCAACCCAATAATCAAAAACTAAAACTAGAGTGAAATCATTTATGAAAGGAGTTAAATCTCATGAAGATCATGACCCATGCCATGTTTTCCAAACCATCCCATGATAATCTCATTTTCACACACCTTACTCGTATGTCATTAACTTGTGTAATAGAGAGATATCTATCATGACCCTAATTGTCTGAATTTTCAAATTTTATTTCAATAAAAATATATTTATATTTATCTATTTTTATTATTACTTTTTTTAGTGATCATATAATGAGGTGGATAAAAATTATATTTTAATATGATGAAATATAAAATATTTTTGCGAAATATATAGTTTTAATCAAGAATCTATTTTTTGTATTATAGATTTTTTTAAATAAATTATATTTTAAATACATATTTTTATTAAATAATATTTATTTAATATTAATTTTAATAGTATTTAAAAAGTCAAATGTAATTTGTTTAAGGGTCAGAAAAGTGTTATTTTCTAAAAACCCAATATTTTTCAATAAATATTAATTTTTATTCAAAATTAAAATCCATAATATTTAGTGATTTATAATTATAATATTATTATTAATTTAGAAATCAGAACATAAATATTATCTAATGGTGAATTTTTAACAATTTTTAGAGATAGTCAATAATTTGGTAAAAATTAAATTCGGTAAAAATACACATTATGTTTTATGTCATCATAATGAACTAAAAGTGATGTAATATATTCCATATAAGGTATCAATGATAAAATATATATTTCCCTTCAAAATAATTCGTTTTCATGGTTATTTCAAAAATTTGTTAAACCCGTAATGAATCCTCCAAAACCTATATTACATTTCAATGTTTTATAATCAATTCTTTGTTAACATGACTCACTTTCACATCATTGAGGTTTTTATTTTAATTATATCAGTTATTAAACACATAAATAATTATAAAATCTCCAATCTTTCATAAACCATGTTATGGTTTGTGGTTTTTATTACTTTATCATATAGAGTCCCAAACCTATGTTTGCAAATTAATAATGAACTCTCCTCTCATTTAATATATAATACCACTCAACCTCCAATTTATCATGACTAAAATATCTTATATCACAAAATTACTTTGAATTTTGTTTTATATATCCCTCCCAAGGTGTCCCTATTCTCATAATAACCCCCTCCTCTGATTTTGGAAACACCCTCTCGGGGTAAGGGTTCGTCTCCTTCTCCTCTATATTAAAGAACCTACTTTAAATTATGTTGTTTCCCATTTTTACATGTTGGGATATGTTATAAAACATACTTATTACTTCCCTTATGATATAAATGTTATTAGATACCACATTATCCCTCACTAATCCCCCTATTAACCTTTATGTACCCCCATTATGCAACATAATTATAATGCATTTTTACACCCCCAAACTTTTGAAATATGAATACCCATCGCCATTTCCACCCTAGGGTATTCACCTATATTTTCCTATAATTAATTTATTGGGTAATTCCTATTATCTAAAACATGATCCATATTAATGGGATTAAATGTGATGAAATATTCCCTTTTTTTGAATGATATATTTGGCACCCATGGGAATGTACATATTATGATGGTTGCACCCAGATAGCGTTGTGATGCATTGGGTGTTGTTCTAGTCTCGTGAGATTTCATGTATGGGATTAGGGAGTAAACCTAATATATTATTAAACTATTTCATCCCTATTATGTTTTATTTTTAGTTATCCTTAACTTATGTTTATGACATGATTTATGTTTTCACCGCATTCCCAGGATTACTTTAGACTATCATGTTATATCATTTCTAATTGTTCAATATTATTAATTTTATCCCTATAACATTAAATTTTATATGCTTCCCGGATCATATTTCCTACTTTAACTTATGATATGAGTCGTTTATTCTTTTAATAAGATTTATTGACCACCCCATTACTATATTCATACCCAGGTTATCCCATGCAGTTTTAGAAGAAAAATGGAATTTTAGGAGCCTTTTGAGGAAGTTTTCAATAATTCCATTATACTTATATGGGATGTTGTTATAAGATATAATTAATCATCAAACACAATATTCCTCCTAAACTTTTGGGTTTTTCTATGTGTGTTTTTATGTCATGAAATAAATTGTTTTACAGGTATGCATTATCATTCCACCCATTGTTACTAGACTAGTATTTGATTATTGACTTCAAGAGGGGTTTTTTCACCTAGTGTATTCTATCAATGAATATCTACGAACTGCCCCAACTATGTCATAATTAACCAGTGAATTCATACAGAAACTCTATTTCATTTTTTTCCTAGAAAGGTGGTCCTCAGGATATGAAATCCATGTTAGAGGAAATGCATATGATATTTGAGCATCCAGATACAGCTTTGTAAAGGAGAGTGAGGATCGCAACATATATTCTTTGAGGATCCACAAAGTGATGTTAGGATGTTCTTACATAGGTACATCATCATAATGTCATGGACTAGAGGGTTTTCTAGACCACTTTTCAAGATTACTTTTTACCAGTCACACTTAGAGATGACTGAGCTTGGGAGTTGAAAAATCTAGAGCATGGGAAAATGTATTTCATGGTTAGTTCAGCTCATTTAAAAGAGCTCCAATTCTTGATGCCTAATTTTTTGGTGATGAGATATCCAAGGGGTTATTTTTTTATGATGGGATCATGTATTCCCTTCAATATCATGTGAACGATTTTCAAATTACTACTATCTTTGAAATGGTGAACTAGGCCCTTATTACCAAGTATAATCTAATGAAATATAAGGGTATGGGATATGGTAATTCAGAATCTATATAGGGATGTTTTTCTTCATGTTCTAAGAAGCATCACTTTGGAAATTCCAACAAGGTAACTGGAAGTAATAGTATAATAATATGTAGTTATTTGGACTTCCATTTGTATGGAAGGTTAGGTCACCTGAATCACTACTATAGAAGATACCCATTAGAATGATGATCCTATGGTATAATAGTCTATATATTGATACTTTTTAGGACCATTCCATTAGTTATTAGTGAGAGAGTATCTTCACTAACTCTGAATTCTACAATGTGATTTATTGAACTACACCATGAAAGAAGATGGAGTACCATAGGCCTTTTAGGATGGGGAAGTCGTCAAGGTTGAGGAATTAAGATATAGGATTTTCAACTCCAATATAGTGGGCCTACTCAGGGAGTTCAGGTTATAGCTTAGGGGCAAGGATCTGTCCAATTTTATGTATTATAACCAACAACTGAGGGGTAGAGTGTTGGGACATCTACAATATGAGGTAGGATCTTGGTAGTCTCAACTTCTATTTATACTTTTTTACATAGGATCATTAATATTCATTATATATCCAAACCTAATGGGTATTATTGGTCTTAATATTGAATTCTATTGTGGGCTTTTGTGTCTTTACACTATATTGGGAATGTGTTCATAGATCATTTTCTGGTTCAAGGAGTGTCCTATGAAGATAGTTAGCAACTATTTATTATAGAACATTTTTATCCTAGATATTATAATATTTGGAATAATTAATTGGGTGGATTAATTTGGACCATTTTCATCCCATATTGATTATTATTATTGAAGGGTTTCTTTTTCATCACCAAAATTCGGTATCTATGTTTACAAAGTTGAATTGGATGTTTAAGAAACATGAGATGGACCAAATAATCATGGGTTAGGTGGAGGGTCATTCTTTATTTATATTATTTTTCTTGATGATCATAAATTATAAAGGTTATTTTTTATCCTTTGGTGGATTGATTCCTATCTATCTTTCCTAGCAAAATTTTTGTGCTGCCACCTCATAGATAGGTAGAGTCTACCATTGAGCTTGTTCCGGGAGAAGAACCAATATATTTCCACTATAATGGATGGATCCAACGTAGCTTTTGGAACTCAATATGTTGTTAGAGGACATGGAATCCAAAGTGTTTATATTCCCTAATAATTCTCCTTGGGGTTCATATATCCTTTTCAACAAGAAGGTTGATGGTACCCTGAGGCTACGTGTGGATTGCGATGGTTGAATCAACTCCCTATTAAAAACTAATACCCCTTACTCATATAGATGACCTCTTTGACCATATTTGAGGATCTAGGTTCTTCTCAAAGATTAATTTCAGACCATTATATCATCATGTGTCAGTCAAGCCTTCAGATATACCATGTACATCTTTCAAAAGTAGGTATGTCTTTTACATGTATCTAATAACATCGTTTAGTATAGAAAATTCACCTATTTTCTTCATGGACTTGATGAATCAGTATTTCTAGTTGTATCTAGATGAGTTGGGGTTATTTTTGTGGATGATATCTTAGTGTACTCTCAGAATTGACTTGATCATTCCATACACCATGACATCATTCTGAGTATACTAAGAGGGCACCATCTATTTTTCATGCTCAGATAGTAACACTTTTAAATCAATAAATTTGACTTCATGTGTCACATAATATCTAAATCTATGATATTAGTGGATCGGGAGAAGGTGAGATCCATTGTTTCTTAGTATATGGCCATGAATGTTTTTGAAATTCGATTTTTCTTAGGAAAATATAATTATTACCTATTCATCATCTACAAAATTTTACACCTCGTAGAATCACTTATAGGCTTAACTATGAATACTGTAATTTCAACATGGTTTGAGACTTGTGATAAGTCATTTCATGAATTAAAATAAATTTTAATCTCAATATTGATCAATTGTTTACCTAATCCTAGATGGGGATTCATTTTTCATTATGACATTTCAGGAATCAGGCTGGGTGATGTTTAGATGCAAGTAGAATCATTCATGGAATACAGGTCCCATCAGTTGATCCCTCACGAGCATAATTACCCAACACATGATCTTGAGTTAGCAGGTGTTGCTCATTCCTTGTATTACTAGAGTTATTATTTTCTAAGGGAATATTTTTTGGTATATAATGACCAAAAAATATTCAAATACATATTCTATTATCATGACATAAAACTATGATAAAAGGTATGGGTTGAATATATTCAGTATTTCAACATTAATATTGATTACAATCTATTTAATGTTTATATATTTGATGATTATATTAGCTGAAATGCTCAAAGTAATTCTATTAAAGAATATAGTAGTGAATGGAATTTATTTAATATCCATTATAAAAAACATCTATAATTTCATGAATGAAACAAGAGGCCTATTATAACAACTTTATTTATGGAATCAATAATCCTAGATTGTGTACAAGGGTAAACTTTTAGATCTTGGGGGATTGGTCCTGAGGGAATGTGTTTATGGTGAGGAATCACTACATGGTTGGATTGTTGATGAGGATGATGGGTTTTATATCCATCGGAATGTTTTGGCTCCTAAAAACATGTTATAGGAACTGATGTGATAATATTATGATTCTAAATTGACAGTATATCCCATACATACAAATATGTATCATGATATACATTATTAGTAGTGATGGTATAGGATAAAAAATGAAATTGTTGAATTTGTTACTTGGTGTTACACCTTTCAGCAAGTGAAAGAAGAGAACTAATATCTTACTGGCTATTTATAGTCATTACCCATCCTAAAGTGGAAATGGGATGATGTTGCTATGGGATTTGTGATAGGGTTATCGAGATCATTTATAGGCAGTGATACTTTATTGGTAATCATGGATAGGCTAACAGAGGTCACCCACTTATTTCATATTTGAGAGACCCTCTTAGTAGACTACATTATGATGAATTTTTTATGACATATTATAAGACTTCATGTGACTCCTTGTACCATTTTACCAAATTGGGTTTCTTAGTTTACTTCTCATATCTAAGAGTGGTTGAGGAAGGTTATTGGATCAACAATACATTTGAGTATATCATTCCAACCTCAGACCAGTGGTTTTATGAAGAACACTATACAGGTACTTGAGGAGACTCCATTTACATGTGTCATTGATTTTAGAGGTTCATGGGAAAAGAACATACTTCTTACTAAATTTTTAATAATAATAATTTCCAAGAGAACATACATAAGGATCCTTATGAAGAACTCAAAGGTTGACGATGTAGTAAAACTATGTACTTGTTAGTGGTAGGGTAGGTAATATTACTTGGACTGAATCCTATTCTGGAAACATCAGAGCAAGTACAATTAATCAGTAATCATATTCCTATGAATCATTATAGGAAGAAGTCATATGTCGATCACCATCGCCGATCTATATAGTTTTATGTTGGGGTTCGAGTCTTCTTTTGAGTCTCTACAACATTGGGTCATCGACGAATTCATAGGAAAGGTATTTTGGCACCCAGATTAATGAGACCTTTTGAGATATTAGAGTGATTTGGGCTGGTATCAAATGATATAGCTCTTCCTTAGTGATATAGGGTTATGAACGATGTGTTCCAGGTTTTATATCCCTGTCATTATTTCTATGACCCATATAATGTATTTCATTAAGTGGAAGTTGAGTTAGATTTTGATGTCACATTTTGGGAGTATCCATTTCATATCATCGATCATAGAACACAAACACTCTGATGTAGGATGGTTTCACTAGTTTTGGTGCTATGGTAGAAAATCCATATATAAAAGGATTTGAGGTAGTGGATGTTTGATTTACATTCTCAGTGGTCTGTTTTTTTCTTAGATTAAGCTCAACCACTCATATAAGGGAATCCTGAGGATTAGCTGACTTAAGGAGCAGAGGTTATAAGATTCTAGATTTTCATTGAGGTAAGAATCATTCAAAATTATATATAACCACTATTTTTCTTAAAATCAAAGTTCCCAAGGGATTAGAGGCGGTTGTGGTATATTTTTAGAGGTTTTAGGCCCAAAGATAAGGTTTCTTAAGAAGAAGGATGAGGTACAGAGTTAGCACATAGTTTGGATATCCATGCACCTCAACCATAAATTCAAGAAAGGGAGGAACATGGTTGTTTTAGTCATGATAAGTGGTACCATAAACCATGAATCTTATTTTATTTATTATAGGTTCACGACTCATGGTTTGTGTGTTCTTTTTCTAACTGTGCACCTAAACCATGTAACGTGCAGAGCACTTGGATAGTAGCAGCACACAGTTGGTGAAGAGTTTGTCTTACCATGAATCCAAACCATGTACCCTATTAAAAGTTCCATAAATTACCCTTTACCCCTCATTTTATTTAAAATCTAAAACACCTTACACCTCTTTCATTTTCATACAATCACATCAGACATATCTCTCCTCTCTCATTCTTCTTTGTTTTGGCGGATCTCCATCATCTAAAATTTGATTCATTCAATTCCAGTTAAGTTGGACCACAATCGTTATGTCTAATACTCTACCTTACATGTTGAATTTTATTTTCTATATTTTTTATCTTAATGGGAGATAATATACCCTATTTTTAGAGATTTTTTATAGTTTTCCATTTATAGATTTCATGTCCAAATATGAGACTGATACTAGATGAGGAGTCTTCTACATAGCTATGTTAGGTGTTCTATTACATTCCCAAAAAAATCTTGACATTTTTAAATTATGTCATTGTGCTGCATGTTGGACCTTCCATTTTAATCCCCAAAAATGTGTAAATCTTCAAATTAATTAATTAGATCAAGAAATTGATGTTCCAGGAGACTCTTAACACCATTGAAGGCTGATGACCTCCCCTTCAACCACCCATTAGGGCGTGTCTGATTTAGTTTCCTTGAAAACCGTTTTTTACCAAAACACAACTAAGCTATGATTTTTTTGAAACTTATAAAATGAATGAATTAAATGAATTATTTGAAATGTAAAAGAGTATATATAGTTCAATTATACCTTGATAAATTATTGTATAGTTCTTAATTTTTTTATAGACTTTGATCACTTTAAAGGTGTGGTATTACTTGAGTAAGGATTGGATTCCCAGCCTAAAATTCCTTGGGAAAGCTCGTAACACACGATCCATTTCATTTATTCATCTAGAATGTAAAATTACACACTTAGATTCATTGATTTTATTAGATGTGTGAATTCCTTAGTTGATACCATTGATTCACTTGAAATATCTAGGAAATTTTATTGCCTCAGATGATTTCCCCATATTTGGCTTGATTTCCTTGGAAATTGACTTTCTTGGATGATCTCCTTTAACTATAATAAGTTATTTCCCAATATTACCATAGATTTATCCCAAATATCAGTTAGAAACATTTTGGGTACAATTCTAAGGGTTTATTACATAGATTATATTCATACCTTGTCACCTCCAATACATTTTCTAAAGGTATTTTTCATTTAATTACTATTATTGAATTTTTTGTGGGAAGCTTACCATGTTGTTTTAGATGAAATGGTGTGTTTTCATGATTTGGGCCAAACCATGATCCCATTTCATTTTTAATTTTTTTTATAACTCTTTAATATTTAACATTTCACCCCCATTTCACTTCCCAATTAGAATACCCTTGTATATTAAAACCACCATATCCATTTGGACCACATAAGAATCCATAATCATGATGGATTTGGGGTTTTTATTAAGTTATTGGGCCTGCCTATAAGCCCATTTTCTTCTTTAAATTATTTTTTTTATTTTTCTATATATCATTCATTTCTTACTTTGTTTCAGTGATTCCGCATCCCAATAAAAGAAAAAATCCTATGGCTGACCCTCACTATCGAGTTTTCATCTTTGGAGCACATTTCCCTTGCATATTAGGGAAAACTTTCTTAGGCTATCTCAAATCGCCTAGATTTGAAGAGGTAAAACGTTTCTTTCATAAATCCTTTATTTTTCACTCCTTTTCCCCACCTTTCAGTGCCCAATTGAACTAGTAAGACTTATTAGAGCCTACCTACTAGTTTTGTATGCTTCAATATTCAACTATTTGTGTTTTTGGGGTGTTTTCTTCAAGATCCCTTAAGTGGGTTTCCTTCCTTCCTACTCCCATTTTCTTATAGTTTCTTTATTTTTCATAGGGTTACACCCATGTTTTCTTGAAAATCCTAATTTAAAGATGTTAGGTTTCATACATGGGGTTTAACCTTGTGTATTTTTGGTGAAATCATGTATATTAAGGCCGAATGTCACTCCCTTGTAATGCAGCGGTGGTATGGTTGATGTTTTGTACAAGGGTTTGAAGTTTTTGGCACAAATGGTTGGTGATTACATGTGTAAGAATGATTTAATAAGTTATTTTTTCTTGATTTATATTTTTAGAATGATTTTATTGAATTGTGTGTGGTGAAAATATTATATTTGGTATCATTTGTTAAGTAGTTGGTTTTTAAGTTGAATCTTTGTGAAAAAATGAATGTTTTCATATGTATTTCTTATTGCATGAAGTGGGGTTTTTCTATGAATCTGAAAATGGTTATATTAAAATTTTTTATGTCTTCCAATAATAGTTTTATATTATATTGTCATTCCATTGAACTCAAAAGAGGGTTTTAGAAGGACTTTATGTGCAAGACTTGTTACACACCTTTGAATTGTTTTGTGAAGGTTTTAAATGTTCCTTGATTTATATAATAGGTGAAACAATGTTTAAAAAATTTTTGGTAGGAGTGTACTTTTGAAATGGTATATTTTAATGAGAAAGGGATGTTATATGACTTTTACTATATTTTAAAAGTTTTATTAAGCTGTTTAAAGGATTTTTTGAAATGTGAAAGAGAGGTGAAACATTTTGGGGGCTGTTTTGGTCTGAGTATGATTTCCAAAATGAATTTAAATGAAAAATGGGATCATGTGACATGTGTATGGGTTGTTTGGTGTGTATGTGAATTATAAGTGGTATTTTCATTGGAAAATTGTATTTCATGTCTTATGGAACCTGTTTGAGAACAAGAGAGAAAACCCTGGTATCTAGGCGGGTGGACGTGTACTAGTATGCTTGTGATCTCGTGGGGTTTGGCCCCTATTTCACGTAGCAAGTTTAATGATGCCAAAACTAACTAAAATATGATGATGATGTTGTTATTTGGCCACTAGGTTATGGGTGTGATACAAACTAGTGGCTCATGTGCATGAGAATGGATGTTTGTAAGGTTACTTTCACTAAGATATGAGGTATCTAGGGCCCACTAGTGGCTCTCGTCGAACATTCTGAATTACTGAAAAGATTTTTGAATTGAATAAAGTGTTTTTGTATTTTCGTATTCATTTGAGAAGTGAATTTCTGATTTGGTAACTAGTGAGAATTCGGAAAGGTTTATAAATCATTTGAACCTTATTTTAATTAAGAAGAGAAGATTTTTTCAATGAATGGTTGTCAACCAAATGACTTTTTTCATAAAATGGGAACTGTTTTGAAAGGGGTTGAGATATTTTGAAATATATGTGAATATATTGAAAGTGATTTTTCATTTGAATAATTGTTCCTTTATAAAAAGTTTTTTAATCTATATGTTGGGTTTGATTTTGTGGTTAGTGGGATTGAGATAACAAAAGTGTTGATAGAATGTTTTGGTTCTGAAAAGTGGAAAGAATTTTTTTATCCTTTGGTATTATTGTGAGAAACAATATGATTGTTATTATATAGGATGATGGATGGTTAATTGAACATATAGATGAGTGTTGGGATGGATATGAGGAGGTTACCTGGTGTGGCACAGAAACATGCATGTGTAAGGCCGATGGGGTACCATTGGTGGATAAACTAACCATAAAACCATTTATTTTCAAAGAGGGTATTTTAGAAGAATACTTTATGTCCTGATAACTAGTTTTAGGTCATGTGTCTTATGTAATTTTGGAAATGTTGTTGTTGTGGGATGTTTTGAGTCCAAGAACCCCTATTGTTTGAATGGTGTTCTGGGATTGTGCTTCGTTGGTAAGTTGCGTTGAAGGGCAGGTTAGTGGTCTCTTCTAAGAAAAGTCCATGAAGACTTTACTATGGTTCTCCTCGTGTGTTCTGTTCTTGTTTTTGGCACATTTTGACCAATAGACCAGCTTGGTCAGGTCCTTGGGTTCTCTCGTTGGATAAGTTATGCCCCCATTAAGAGTTAATGCATGACTGAAGAGCATCCCAAATTTTTTGTCCATTAGAATATCCTCTAATTGATCAATATAATGAATAGTTTTCTATAGAATTAGAGAATGAGTCTACACCATTTCCTTTCTTGGTTTTCATATCCACTTTTACCAGGAGAGTGCTCGTGAATGTTTGAAAGAGACCTTAGTTTCTCAAGTTACCTGATTTGTCAAAGGTGAAATTAGCTTGGGGTTGTTTGTGTGAATTGTGTCTAAGAGAGTTTCTTGGTTCTTATTAGTCTCTTTGAAGAAAGGGTTCATGTTAAACCACCATAAGTGAAAATATGGTCATGATAGGCTGTTATGGCCACTTGCTGGAATTGTGTGTGTTTGGGTACTTGACATACGACCCCTTTACATGAATTATTTCTATTAGTCATAATGGTCTTGTTTAGTGATGCCTTGTGATGTTGTTTTTTCATCTAACTATAATGGTTAAGGTTGTGCAATCATCTAAGACTCTCTGTTTTGTAGGATGTGTGTCCCTTTAGAAAATTTCGACATCCTCTATTTAGTGGAAGGTGTTTCCATGTTTACTTTCCTCTTCCATTTTTCATCCGAAGAAACAAGGGGTGATGTGTGTGCATATTCTATGACCTTGTTTCAGAAAAATTTTGAGTTTTTGTATAGTGATTTTTGGAGTGTGTTATGTCTGGGTAAACCCATCTAGGATTGCGTAGTAGTTGTTTGTAGAACTGGAATAAAAAGTTCCATTTGATGGTTTCCAAAGAATGACTTTGAGGATGAAGATGCTTTAATCATATGATCTCCACCACAGGTCCCAGAGTGAAGTCGGAACGTAGTCTGGGGAAATCCCAGGGTCATTCAAACATTTTTTCAAAGTCCTATCCTCGGTATGAAAGATGGGAATAGTTTAAACCTCCGGTTTCCTTGCCCTGTTTTGGTTGTTATCATTCGTTAGTAGAAGTGGGAAGTCCTATTTTACATGTAATAGCCTAAGTTATTATTATTTCCTTGGGTTTCCTTTCAATTTTAAGAGAAAATGATGAAATTTAGGATATGCAGATTGAAGATCACAGTTTTTGCATGGTTAGTAGTAACTATGTGCCAACCTAGGAAACTGAGTGATAAGAGACAGTTGCTACCGCACAGTCTCCCCATAGCCATGTTCCTTGGCCCATGTAATCATTCAAAGCTTCCCCTTTTTATAGAATAATCCATAATATTAGTGCATGGATTCCCAAACCATGCTGACTAACCATGCGGTCATGCCAACTCTTTAAATTTTTGGGGTCTTTCCTAATGCCCCATGTTGGTCGTTTAGGATGGTTGGATCTTATGGTGGGGAGACCCACTATGAGTCTCTTGTATGTTCTTTTGGAAATTTCTAATGAAATTCTACCCCTTAAGATGGGAGTCTATTTAGGCATCCCCCTGTTACTGTCCCAATTCAATCTTGAAAAAATATAGAGTTTCCCCTTATGGTGGAGAGTCTGTTTGTGTCTCCCCGTATCAGTAACTTGGTCTTACCCCTAGTGTTGGTATGGCAGTAGGTAGTGTCGTTGGAAGTTATTTTAACACAAAATTCCTCATTCAGTAAATGATGCGATAAAAGTGTGCCCAACGGTTTTGTTGAAGTAAGATTGTAGTGACCTCGTTCGGTTTTGTTGTTCATTCCAGGTATGTTCATTGAGTCTTGTTTGGATAGTGTTTGAGGTGTTTTGTTTTGGGATGTAGTTCAAATATACCTGATCATTTCAGGAAGTGATGTATGTTTTTTTTGTTGAAGGTATTCCTTCCTTGATTGATCAATTGGAGGTGTTTTGACATTTTGGGGGAGGGTGAAATGGGGAAAAGGCGCCCATTTTTGTCTTTCTGTTGGGTTTGGTTTTTGTTTTTGGCCTTGTTGTAGCTTTTAAAGGGCATAAAGTTTTATTGTGGGAATAATTGTAACATCCATGACTTCTTTTAATGGTAATTTTAATTTAATTACTTCTCTTGATTTTTTTTGTGGGGGTTTCCCATGATTTTTTTCCGGAAAGGGTGTGTTTTCATGATTTGAGCCAAACCGTGGGCACATTTCATGTTTTAAAAAAAATGGTTTTTAATAAATCCTTCATTTTTCATAATTTTACACACATTACACATCCCAATTTTCATTATCTGATATATAAAAACCACCATATCCATTTCTACCTCATAGGAATCCATAATCATGATGGATTTGAGTATTTTATTAAGGTATTGGGCCTGCCTGTAAGCCCATTTCCTACTTTAAATTATTTTTTACAATTTCTCAATATCTCATTCATTACTTACATTCTTTTTGTGATTCCACCTCCCACGCAAATTCAAAAACATATTTCACACCCCCATTATCAATTTTTTCCCATTGGAGCTTATCTCCCATGCGGATTAGGGAAATCTTTCATAGTCTTTCTCAAATCTCCTAGATTTGAAAAGGTAAAATGTTTCTTTCATAACTCCTTCAATTTTCACTCTTTTTCCAACATTTCTGTCCCTACATGACCTAATAAGACTTATTAGATCTTAAATACCATTTTTTGATTATTCAAAATTCAAATATTGGTGTAATTGAATCGATTTCTTCAAGATCTATTAAGTAAGTGGGTTTTTCTCCTTCCTCCTCCCAATTGCCTAGGGAATCTTCCTATTTATTTGGGTTTCATACATGTTTCATTGATTTTAATAATTTCTAAGAGCTATGGTTCGTACACAGGGTTTAACCTTGTGTCATTTGGGTAAAATCTTTGGGATTAGGGGTCAATTTGACTCACTTGTGGTGCGGCGTTAGTGTAGTTGAAGATTTGCACAACAGTTTGGAGTTTTTGGAACAAATGGTATGTGATTCCATGTGTAAGAATTATTTGATGAGTTAGTTTTGATTGATTAATATTTTTAGCATAATTATCTTCTATTTTGTGTGCTATGAAAATTATATTTGATATCATTTTCTAAGCAGTTGGTTTTTAAGTCACAACTTTGTGCAAAAAAGATTAATTTTTATATGTATTTTATATAGTATCTAGTTAAGTTGTTCTATGATTCTTGAAATGGTTTCATTAAAAGGTTTTTGGGCTTAAGATTCTGGTTTTATATTATATTATCATTCCTTGGGTCTTAAAATATGTTTTTTGAAGGATTTTATGTGCAATACTTGGATACACTCCTTGGAATTGTTTTTTGAAAGTTTTAAATAGTTTCTGGATTTATGTAAGAGGTGAAACTATGTTGCGAAACTATTTTTGGAAAGATTGTACTTTTGAAATGGAATATTTTAATGTGAAAGGTATTTTATGTGATGTGTACTATCCTTTAAAGGTTTTATAAAAAAAATTAAAGGTTTTGTTGAAATGTGAGTGATAGGTGAAACATGTTGTGGGATTTTTTTGTGTGATTTTGATTTCCAAAAAATGTATTTGAATGAAAAAGGAGTTCATGTGACATGTAAATGGGATGTTTGGTGTGTCTGTGACTTGGAAGTGGTATTTTAAGGTGGAATTTATATTTCATGGCATGTGGAACTTGCTTGAGAACAATAGGTAAATCTTGGGCATCTAAGTGGGTGGAAGGGTACTAGTATGCTAGTGATCCCATGGGGTCTGGCCAATGTTTCATGTATAAATTTTAACGATTACTACACTAACAAAATAATGATGATGACGTTTTTGGGGGGCCACTAGGGTATGGGTATGATACCTACTAGTGTCTCATGTTCACGAGAATGGATATTTGTACGGTTACTTTCACCAAGATACAAGTTACCTTGGACCCACATCAAGCTAGTGCATAGGGTTGTTTCTCATTGCTAGTGCTTGTTTGTTATCTTATACTTACCGTCAGCATAAATTATGTTTGCCTGGGATAAATCAGTATATTTTTCATTCTATTAAAAAAATTATTTTTTTAATGTATCCCACTCGAATGATATTTTTTATTAAATGTTTTATGTTTTAGAAATTGTTACTAGAATTTATTTTTTACAAGACATGAAATCTTTTTGTCTTATAATGATTATGACAAAGAATATTTTTGTGGTGGCATTCTACTAGGCTTTTTCCCACACCCTACTTACACCTTTTGGTGTATATATACTTGGTTATTTTGTCTCAGGTTTGGGTAATGCTTTCATTTCCTATGGTTTGGGTTTTTAGCGGTCCTTCGTTATACTGTGTTGTGGAGATGGCTTGGGGGCGGTGCCTCTTGATAGGAGGAAGTTCCTGGGATGACCTTTTAGGTATTTCTACTTTTTAATAGTATTTAATCATTTTTTAAAATTGTGTAATTCAATTCTGATATTTTGTAAAATATTTTTTGGTTTGAAAATTTCAGATTTGTTTAATTGGATTTGTTTGTTGTTTTATGCTTATAAACTCTAGTAAAATTTTCCCAAATTTCATTTTATCATAATTGGGAACTTGTGCCAGCCTGTCGGGATTAGGAACACCCTTTGGATATTTCCATGGACTGGGTCAGGTGCCGGTTCTAAAGGTGACCAAATCTGGTTCGTGACAAAATTGTATTAGAGGGGTCAGGTTCACTCTTTGGGTCATGATATTTGGGTAAGTGTTGGGATTGTCTATAGTTTGGATTTTCAAGGATTGGAATTACGATTACAAGTATGATGTCTGGCTATCACACCATGTGATGGTATTCAATTCACCAGGGTAAGTTGGGTTTTATCTGAGTCCTTTGGTTGTCTAGGTTTGATGGTGATTAGGGGGAATTAAAAGAGAGTTGGGATAATGGTCTCAGTGAGCTCAGAGGTCCTGGAATGCCATGTTAATCTGGGTATATTTCCCTAGAACACTCTCTGTTATGGTAAAGTGATTTACGTATGGCCATGAACCATGTGTCCATGTCACCCACCTAAACTAGTTTGTTCTTGCACTTTCTTATGTCATTTAGTTATGAAATATTGGAAGTTTCGTTTTAATGAAAAAATGATTTGGTATTAAAAAATGTAATGTTTTGGTGAAATGATTTTATAATAAAGAAGGAATGGTTTGATTTTCTAAATAGTGAAACTGAATTTTCAAATTTTTTCTGAAATGGTAAATGGTGTATTTAAACTCTTTTTAAAGTATAAATTACTTCAATGTGGAGTTTGAAAATCTGTTTCAAATGAAATATTCTGAATTGTTAGAAAAGTTTTTTGAATTGAATACAGTGTTTTTCAATTTTTGTGTGGAGTTTAGAAATGGAATTTTTATTTGGTAACTAGTGGTAATTTTTAAATTTTTACGAATCATTGAAACCTTATTTTAAATAAGAAGAGTTGTGTTTTTCAATGAAAAGGTGTTGATCAAATGACGTTTGCCATTAAACTATAAGTGTTTTGAAAGGGGTTGAGGTGTTTAGAAAATGATTTTCATATCTCAAAAGTGAGTTTTAATTTTAATTATTATGCCTTTCTAAAATTTTTTGTAATGCTGTAAATTGGGTTTGATTTTGTATTTAGTCGGTTTTTGAAAAAAAAAGTGTCTGTTAAATGTTTTAGTTCTGAAAAGTGGAAAGAAATTTTTGTTTTAACCATTAGTATTTACATGAGAAACCAAATTCATCGGGTTATATGAGATGATGGATGGTTAATGGAATATAAGGACGAGTTTCTGGAATGATATGGGGAGGGTACCCAGTGTGGCATGGAAACATGCATGTATGAGGCCCATGGGGTACCATTGTTGGATAAGCTAACCTCTGAACCATTTAATTTCAAATAGATGATTTTAAATCAATACTAGATGTCTTGATAACAAATTTGGGGTAGTGTGTCTTTTTTTTGAAATGTGGATGTTTTGGGATGTTTTGATTCCAAGAACCCCTCTTGTTTGAATAGTTTTTTGGGTATTTAATTTTTTGGTAAGTTGGGTTAGAGAGCTGGTTAGTGATATCTTCTAAGAAAAGTCCGAGAATCATTTAAGGGGGTTCCCCTCTGGTTTTAGGTTCTGGTTTGTGGCATGTTTTAACCAATGGACCATCTTGGCCGAGTCCTTGGGTTCTCTCATTGGATACGTTACACCCCCATGTAGATTTAATGCCTGATTTTTGTGCAGCCCAGATTGTTTCATCATTGGAATATCCTCTAGTTGATCAATATTAGGAATATTTTTATCAAGAATTGGATATTGAGTCAACACCAATTCATTTCTTGGTTTTTGGATCCTCTTGTTGTGGGATAGAGCTCATGGATGATTAAAAGATACCTTAGTTTCTCAAGTTACCTGATTCATTGAAGGTGAAAGTAGTATGGGGTTGTTAGTGTCAATGGTGTCAAAGAGGGCCTCTGTGTCCTTTATAGTCTCTTCGAAGTAGGAGTTCATGTTAAACCACCAACATTATAAATCTGGTCATGAGAGGCTGTTATGGTTACTTGCTGGAATTTTGTGTGTTTGGGGACTTGGCATAAGATCCCTTTCAATGTATTGATTATATCAATCACAATGGTCATGTTTGGTGATTCCTTGTGATATTATGTGCTTGTCTGACTATAAAGGTGAAGGTTTTTCAATCATCTAAGAGTCTCTGTTTTGTAGGAAGTGTGTCTCCCTTTAGAGAATCTCGACATCCTATGTTTAGAAGAAGGTGTTTCCATATGTCCTTTCCTCCATCCATTTTTCATCTGAACAAACAAGGGGTTTTGTTTTTTTTATCTTCTATTCCCTTGTTTCATAAAAAATTTGGGTTTTTGTAATGTGAGTTCGGAGTGTGTTATGTCTTAGTAAACCGATTTGGTATTACAGTTTAGTTGTTTGTAGCACCAAAAAAATAAGATCCATTCAAGGGTTTCCAATTCCTAATTGTGAGGCCAAAGATGCTTCAATTGTATGAGATCCATCCATAGCTCCCAGAGAGAAGCAGGTATGCAGTCATATGAATCTCGGGATCATTCAATCCTTTGGTCAACATCCTATCCTCAGTATAAAATATGGGAATAGATTAAACCTCTGGTGTCTTCGTCTTGTTTTATTTGTTCACATTTAGTAGTAGAGGTTGGAGGATATAGTATCCATGTTATATCCTGAGTTCATGTTATTACTTTGGGATTCCTTTGAATATTTAGAGAAAGAGATAAAATTTAGGCTATGGATATTGAATAGCACAGTTTGTGCATGGTAAGAAGTAATTGTGCGCCAACCTAGGAAACAGTGCGATAAGAGATAGTAGCTATCACATGGTCTCCACATGGCCATGTTCATTGGCCCATTTAATCATGAAAACCATCCCCTTTGTACATAATTATTTTCATGGTTAAATCATATTTTCCCAAATCATGTGGACTATATGTGTGGTCGTGACAACTCTTTAAATTTTTGGGTCTTTTCATGTTAGCCTATGCTGGTTGGTTAAGATAGTTGGTTCTTATGGTAGAGAGACCCACTATGAGTCTCATAAGATCTTTTTGAAAAGTGTAATTAAATCTACCCCTAACTCCATGAGTCCATTTGGGCCTCCCCTGTTAGTGTATTGATTCTATCTCAGAATAACATTTAGTTGCCCCTTATGGTGGGAGTCTATTTATGTCTCCCTATATCAGTAACATGGTCTTGTCCCTTGTGTTGGTCTGGCAGTATATAGTCTCGTTCAGAGTTAGTTAAACATCAACTTCCTCCTTGAGTAAATGATTGGATTGGAATGTGCCCAATGGTTTTGTTTAAGTATGACTGTGGTGGCCTCATTCATTTTCGTTGTTCATTCCAGGTAAGTTTCTTGAGTCTTGTTTGGATAGTTTTTAGGGTGTTTTGTTTTGGTATGTAGTTCAAATATGCTTGATTGTTTCTATAATTGGTCTATTTTTTTCATGATGAGATTATTCCATTATTTATCAATTGGAGGTGTTTCTTCCATTTGGGGGTGGGAGAAACATGGCAAAGGAGTGCATTTTGGTTTTCGGTTGGGTTTGGTTTTTTTCTTTTGGCTTTGTTGGGGCTTTCTGAGGGTAGAAAGATATATGATAGGGAGAATTGTAACATAAATGAATTATTTTAAAGTTATTTTTCATTTAATTACTATTTTTAATTTTTTGGGGGGTTTCTCATGTAATTTTGGAGAAAAGGGGTTTTTTTCGCGATTTGGGCCAAACCATAAGCCCATTTCATGCTTTAAAAACAAATTTTGTTTTTTTATAACTATTTAATTTTTTAAAATTTTAGACTCATTAAAGATCCCAATTATAATCCCATGGCATATTAAAACCACCTAATCCATTTGGACCTCATGGGAATTGATAATCATGAGGGATTGGGGTTTTTTTTAAGGTATTAGGTCTGCCCGTAATCCCATTTCCAACTCTAAATTATTATTTTTTAAGTTTTCAATATCTCATTCATATTTTACTTTTTTTAGTGATTCCACCTCCCACCCGAATCCAAAAACCTAAGACACACCACAATTATCGGTTTTTCCTCTTTGGAGCTCATCTCCCCCACATATTATGTCAATCATTCTTAGTATTTCTCAAATATCCCAGATTGGAAGAAGTAAAAGGATTATTTCAAAACACCTTAAATTTATACTCTATTCCCTTATTTCAGTCCCCACGTGACCAAATAAGACTTATTAGTGCCTACCTACCATTTTTGGATACTTCAAGATTCAACTATTGGTGGATTTGGGTAGTTTTCTTCAAGATCACTTAAGTAAGTGGGTTTCCTTCCTTCCTTCTCCCATTTTTTAGGGTTTATTCCTTTTTCTTATGGTTTCATCCATGTTTTCATGAAGTTAAAAATTTAACCTTGAGTATTTTTGGTGAAATATTGTGGATTAGGCCTTGATTTAACTCACTTGTGGTTCAGTAGTGGTGGAATTGATATTATTCACAACAGTTTGGAGTTTTGGCTCAAATGGTAGGTGATTCCATGTGTAAGAATTATTTGATGAGTTTGTTTTGCTTGATTTATATTTTTAGCATGATTCTATTCCATTTTCTGTGCTGTGAAAACTATATTTGGTATCATTTGGTAAGCGGTGGGTTTTAAAGTGGAAACATTGTGCAAAAATGATTATTTTCCATATGTATTTCATATTGTATCAAGTGTGTTTGTTCTATGATTCCTAAAATGGTTTTATTAAAAGGTTTTAGGGCTTCTAATTATGGTTTTATATTATATTTTGACACCTTTGGAATACAAATATGATTTTTATGAGGATTTTATGAGAAAGACTTTGTTACATTCCTTGAAATTTTTTTGTGAAGGTTTTAAATGGTTTCTTGATTTATGTATGATTTGAATCTATGTTGAAAAACTTTATTGGTATGAGTGTACTTTTGAAATGTTCTATTGTAATTTGAAAGGGTAGTTATTTTAGGTGTATTATTGGAAAGGTTTTATAAAATTTATTAAGGGTTTTGTTGAAATGTGAAAGAGAGGTGAAACATATTGTGGGTTGTTTTGGTGTGAGAATGATTTCCAAGATGAATTTGAATGAAAAGGGGGATCATGTGACATGTGTATCAGTTGTTTGGGATTTTTAATACTTTTAAGTGGTATTTTCATGTGATAATTTTATTTCATGGCCTGTGGAATTTGTTTGAACACAACAGAAAAATCCTAGGTATCTAGGTGGGTGGATGTGTACTAGTTTGCTAGTGATTCCCTAGGGTTTGTCCCCCGTTTCACGTAGAAAGTGTGACAATGACAACACTAACTAAACTATGTTGTTGATGATGTTGGGGTACCACTAAGTTTTGTGTATGATGCCTACTAGTGTCTTGTGTGCCCAAGAATGGATATTTGTATGTTTACTTTCACCGAGATACGAGGTACCTTGGACCCACAGTGAGCTAGTGCCTAGGGTTGTTTACCATTGCTAGTGCTCATTGGTTATCTTTTACTTACCATCATCATATGGTATGTTTGGATGTAAAAATTCAGTAGTTTTTGAATTCTATTTAAAAATGTTTATTTATATTGAAGTATCTCACTAGAAAGCTATTTTTTATTTATAGTTTCATCTTTTAGAAATTGTTACTTGAATTTCTTGTTTACAAAACATGAAAGATTTTTGTCTTATAATAATTATCACATGGAATATTTATGTGGTGGAATCCTACTGGGATTTTTCTAAAACACTACTTACACCTTTTGTTGTATGTAGATTTGGTTATTTTTTCAGATTTGGGTAAATCATTTAGTTTCAATGGTTCGTTTTTCTACCGGTCCTTAGTGATACAGTGTTGTGGAGATGGCTTGAGGGTGGTGCCTCTTGAAATGAGGAGGTTCTTAGGCTGTCTTTTTTGGTTTTTTTATTGTAATAGTCATTAAAATTTGTTTCAAATTTTTTAATTCTATTTTCAAATTTAGTTAATGTTTTTTTGGTTAGAAAAAACATGGTTTTTTATTGAACTCATTTGTTGTTTTATATTTATAAACTCAGATAAATCATTCCCAAATTTCATTTTATGATACCTGGAAAATTATGCAAGCTCATGGGGATCAAGAACGCCCTTTTGGTCTTTCAACGGACTAGGTTGGGTGATGATTTTGAAGGTGACAAAATCTAGTTTGTGACATATCCTATAACATATCATATTAGTGGATCACTGTGTGTGGGATCAACTTTTGAATGTCATAGATTTCATTGGTCGCCCATGGATCTCCTTTGATTATTATAATTAGAATCCTTGGAATTCTTCCTTGGAACCCTAGATTATTAATGGTCATATTCTTAGATACATACAACTATGGAAAAAGTAGTTAGGGTTGTCAAGGTATCCAATGAAGTTCCTAAACTCAACATGGTTTATATTGACATTACTAATTTAAATTTATTATACTTGTATGTTATTATAGTTTATACTCACAGACAAAATTTTCATTATACATCATTATTAGTGGCATACTGATATTTACTCAAACCTTGTTTCAGCTACTGTTTGGTACCTAGGAAGGTTTCATGGATGTAGGTAAGGATAAAGGCATGAACATAGTTATAAAAATTTTATTTAATTTTTTGGATGGGATATTTGAAGTAGATGACTAAGCCAGTGCTTAGGATTCTCATGGAGATGCTTTTTTTGTATTTTTTGATTCTTTTAATCTATCGAAGCTCTTTTATTCCTCAATTAATGTCTTCCAATTTCATATTTTTTATATATATGAAATCATACTTATATAGTGTGGTTTTCATCTTGGAACTTACTATTTTTGATCTATATGGTTTACTTAACTATCTTACTCATTATTTATATTGTGTTCAATTATTATTTCCACTTCTTATTTATTATTATTAGACATTATAGTAAATAGGGTATAGTCTTTCCACCATACAACCATACAGTCTCGCTATTAGTCAGTAGCCTCTAGTATATTGGTAGGTTCACTTAAGGGAATATGTCTAACCGGACTGGCCACATGTCTATGAATCGGGAATGGGACTTCACATGTTATTCCATGATTTTTCCTTATTTATCAAACCAATATTAATTTTGAGTATTTTTTTATACTGATGATAAATAATTTTTATTCTAGTCACATTTTATTAAATCATAATTACTCACTATCTATGCCATAATCCAATGTAAATTTGTTTTTGAGGTGATATTTATTAGGGGATTATGGATATAATCATATTTTGGTGTAATTTTTTTTCAAGGTACCATACACAGCCGATATCCCTTTAGTTCATTAATCTTCATGCTTCATCGAACCAAGGTTCATTTAGATTATTTTTAGTAGAAATTATTATTTATTGTTTATATTATTAATCATTTTCTATCAATATTTTTTTTTATATTTTTATTAATATTCATTTAGGTTATTTTATATTTTATAGGATATATTGATTAGGGTATTATTGAATTAGTAATTTTAGTATTTATTTAATTTTTGTAAATGATTATGGGTTTATGAATATATTCGTCGAATAGTTGTATTTTGTTTAATGAATTATCCTAAATTTGGGATAATATATACAAATATATTCAATTGTGGACTTTATGAATAAGTGTGATGGTGATTATAAATATTTAAAAATGGTTCGAGTGGGTGAATTAGCAATTACAAATAAAATATACCACTTTTTAAAACATACTTGGGAAGACTCGAACTTGAGACCTCCTCAAGATCCTTATTTATTGTAGATATTTGTTGTTTTATTTTATATTTGTTCACCGCATTTATTTTTTATTATACGTGAACATAATGAGATTGATGGTTTGAAATCAACACATTAAAATAAATCTAAAGGAATATCTATTTTAAAAACAAGTTCATTAAATAAAAGAAGCACATTTAAATTATATTACAAATTGAAAACCAAACTTTTAAAATTTAAAATCAAGTAGGTTTGGCCTAATTATGTGGGGTCCATGATCCTAAAAATACAAAAATAAATCATAAAAACCTAAAATGAATCAGGATAATATGACTAGGGTCATTCCACTAAGGATGGGTTACTCATTCATGTTCTTGACATTAATCCTAACAAAATATTTTTTTTCATTTTAAAAGAATTAATTAATAAAAGGTGAAATAGTGTACATGAGTGAATGGAGACTAGTGTATGTGAATTATAAATAAAATAAAAAATAAATGGTTATCACATTAATATTCCTCACATTCACTCCATCACAACACATCATAAATAAATTCACTCTCTAAGTTAATTCAATAAATCGATCAAGACCTCCCTATAATCACCATTTACCATTGTTTTTGTCTTGGGAAACCAATGTAATAACCTCTATATTCATTTCATTAGCTTCGTGTTAGGATTTTATCTCGATTTATGATAGTAAGGATTAATTGGAATTTTAATTTTTAAGTAAATCCCCCTTTATTTCATTTAATTTTTTAAGATTATTTTTTAATTTTTAATCGAATGTTGGGATTTCATCTTGGTTTAATCCTATATAATTTTTAGATAGAAACATCCCACTTTATGTAAGTGGTGTGGTGTCTTAACACCTTGAAATTCCATTTTCTCATATATATTTATAATTTTAATTTATTCATTGATTTTAGAGTGTCTTAACTTCAGGTAATTAGGTTTTTTTTATTATATATGGATGAACAGTTTGAGAAAATATAGAGTAGTAACCATGTGGTCTATATAGTTTTGGACAGTAGTGATTCACATTCACCCCATGGTTTGTTAAACCACATGACCTAATTAGTTTTGGAAATTGTTTTATTTCACAATTTTTTTTTTATTTTATCCCGCACTTTTTTACTTTAGAACCTTTAACCTAGGAACCACCCAAGGTATTATCTCTACCTTCCAAGTAACTCCAAGGTAAATTATTGATGTTTTAAAGGTGGTAATTAACTAGATAAAAACGTTAGGGATTCTCCTTACTTATCCTTTAAGTTTCCTCTTTTCTCTAATATTCTTTTAACTCCAGAATCCATGGATGGATTATATTGACATATAGGGTTATTTTAGTTTGGTATTTATGTTTCTCATAGTGTTGATCCATTTTATGAGAGAAAATATTATAGTTTCAATTTAAATAAATATGGGGTTTTTATTGAGTTATGTGGTTCCTTAACATTGAGTTTCATTAGGGAGTTCCATGGATGTTTGATGAATTAATTTTTTTAACTAAATTAATGAATTATATGATATTTATTCTAGTTTTTTCAATTATTTTCTATGCTTAGTTGTGTTTTTTATTTTGATAAATAAGTGAGTTTCAATGTTCATTTACAATTTTTCCTAAATGGTATTTAATGAATTCAAAGTGCTTGATAAAATTATATTAGTGTATTTATTTAAAAAAAAGGTGCCCGTGTTATTTTATCCCATGTATGATTTATAAAGTGGGGTTTTACTCTTTTTAAAAATGGGTTTTACTATCTTAAAGATTGTTTCATGTTTTAAATTGGGTTTCCATATTTGAAAAGGGGTTTTCCTTATTTTAAAATTGTATTTCTTTATCAAAATGAGGTTTTATTTTAAAAAAAAATTGATGTACTAACATATGATATTGTTTAGTGATTTACAAGAATTGATAGAGACCATAATTTAATATTGTTTTTTTTATACTATTGGTGTTAGGGTTGTTTGGGTTTTGGGTGAAGAGAAATTAGCAAGGTCAAGTCTTAATGCCTACATTTTTACTACAATATTATTTTCTTACATTGTGTTCTATAGTGGAATATTTAATCAACCCTATATTTCCCTTTATTTTCCCTTGATTTATGATTTGTATTCAAATTTTGTTTTAAAAAGGTACTTCTGAAGGTGTGGAACTTGATTTCTAGGTAATGGCCTATCTAAAATCTACTACAAAATATGGATTTCATTTATAAATGTTTAACCCATAGATGAGATCCATTATTACCCATTTATTATGATTGTGATCATGTGTTAATTTTTAAATGAATAATGATTAATGTTAAGAGATATGGGTTATTGGAACATGTTTAAAGGGGGTGTGTTTTTTGTGGGATACACATTATAATTTTATTATATTTCCCTTGGGTTATGGGGTTGTTATGATATTGACATTATATTTATTCTTCTCCAACTCCAATAATAATGAAATGATAAAACCTAGGCTAGTAAGTTGGGATTTTATCGATTTTGGCTATGATAGTTGATAGTTACACATCTGATAGTATCCTCTAGTTGAATTTTATGAACATGATAGGGGTATTTCACCAAAGAGACATGTTGAGACGGATTCAAGTGACGAGTTGTGTGAATATTAACCTATAAGTAGTTGGATCCACCTATATACATTAAGTATGTGTTACATTAGTCTCTATGGTGTTGAATCATGATATATATTCTATGTTATGACTCTTTATTGTGTATTTACATATAGTTATCTTATATTTTTTTGTCCTAATATTATGTTTTGGTTATTTATGATAGTGATTTATTTTTTTAAGGCTCGCCTTGTGTTATTATTTCAATTTTTATGAATATCTTGGAATTTTATTTTATTATAATTTATCTTTACTCTTTACATGTATTTGAGAAGTGCATATGTAAAATATTTTAAAAGTAAAGGTGATAGTTTTCTTAAATTTAAATACACTGTGAATTTTTTTCAAAAACATTGTATCCCTTTGAGAATTGTTGTTTTTTGGAAAGGTGTGTTTTAAATGAGAAGGAATGTCTTAAATTGTTTTTCTGAATCATAATTTGTTACGGTAAATGGTTTTCTTAACCCCATGAAATTTTTTGAGCTTTTCCTTTTGATTTAATTTAATATTTTAAATATTCTACATTACATGAAACACTGAATATATATTCTATTATATTAAAGCACAATGATTGGATTGAATTTCACAAAAAACCAAGAAAATATTGAACTACACAAAAAACTATTGGATCTATATATAGAAGTATATGTATATTAGATGGAACAATACAAGAGGGGGTGAATTGTATGTTCAAAAACATTGTGTTTAAAAACATAAGAAAATTAGTTTAAATGATCTTAAACTAATACAATCCCCAAAAAATACAATTAACCACAATTTTATTGAGTATAAATGTATGATATGATGTAAGACTATGAGAAGTGTAATGAAATTATATTTAAAATGAATACACTAATCAGAGTAATAAAATATTGATGTATTCTACCATAAAGCATAGATAATATATCGATACAATATGTAATAGTATAATTGTAATTGAAATAATTAAAATTGAATATCAAATAAAGAAAGAAAACAATACAATTCCCTTTCTAAAACAAACAGTAGCAAAAATGTAAAATTATTATAATTCTTTTATCCCAAAGAGAATGGTATCCTTTCACCTGGGATAAGAGGTATGTCTTACCACCACCTTTGAAAGACCTCGATACGATGATCGGAATGTCAATCTTGATATCCTCGCAAGCCCTCGATATGAGGATCGGTACGTCTGTCTTTCTATCCTTACAAGACCTCAATACAATGATCGGTACGTCTTTCTTGATATCCCCGCAAGCCCTTGATACGATGATTGGTACGTCTGTTTTGCTATCCCTACAAACCCTCAATTTTGTAGGTAATCGGCACATCTGCCTTTCAAACACTTGAAATCCCTCGATACAAAGATCGGTAGCACAGTCTGCCTATCCTCAGTATCCCTCGATCGTTATCACTTGATTAGTCGCACAAAGCAAAAAAATAACTTATTGAAATACAAAAACTAAGAACGAGTTGTTCACATTTTATAATTTCAAGGCTTTCTCATGAAGCAAGATAAATGTCACAGCGTCTCTCTATAGAACTTGATAGTATCAAATAATGATCAAAGTCTCTCAGTTGTTCTTCTCAGCTTCAAATAACCTCCAATTTATAGGCTTTAGGTTCCAACAGTCACATTTCCTCCAACGGTCTTATTTCTCCTGAAAACTCAGAGGGACTTGGACACCTAGCATTATAACAGTCATATTGAAATATAAAACACAACATCATTTTTATTAGTTTATAACTAGCTCCATGACATCATTTTGGTTAAAACAAAAGATATATGAAGATGATAAACATGAGTATGATTGACATGTGTTGATAAAGGATAAAATCAAGCATGTGATAAAAATATGAGTACTATATGTATTACATAGTGTAATGTATTGATATGATACAAAGTGAGTACGATTGACAGAGTCTATATGATATATTCTGTATGATTGACAGAGTCAGTATGATTGACAGAGTCAATACAATTGATAGAGTCAGTACGATTGATAGAGTCAGTACGATTGATAGAGTCAGTACGATAAACATAGTCAGTACGATAAACATAGTCAGTACGATAAAAATAGTTGAAATGATTTGTGATTTCCAAAACAAGACAAAAAGGTCAAAAGAGAACTTTTGACTCAACAATATCCCCCTTTTTGGAAAGCACAAAACATAAAGTAAAAAAAAAGAAATACTTATCTCCCCATGAGTTATAAGAAACACTTTTGAAAAAAATTGAATACAACTAACTCCCCCGTAGGTATGTACTTTCCTAAGGATTGTATTCATAAATTTTCCTTGATTTATAAGTATTTTATTAAAACATTCTCCCCTTATAAAACATTCTCCCCCTTTGTGATTTACAAAAAGAATGGGGTAATCTTGAGTTTCCTGAAGGAGTGAGAGAAAATAAATGCATGGAAATGGGAAGGATAACATAAATCTCATTGAGATAACAATAGTCTATAGAATTATAGAAATGAATAAATAATGATACAACAACACTCATTTGGTTTCTATTTCCTTTTCTTTCTTGATCAGCTCATGAAGAACAACTTTCATATTTTTTATTTCTTTCTTTTATTCAGAGATAGAATCACCCAGGGATTTGAGAAGATTTTGTTGATCGCCAAAAAGCTGATCCTGATTCTTGATAGTCTCTTCTTGGACTCTGATTATTTCTTCAAGAGTATCAATTCTGTATTGAAAATACTTATTGTCTTTAGATAACACAAAACTTTTCTTCTTCAACAGTACTATTTAATCTTTTAAAGATGAAACCTTCAAAGAAATTCACTAAAAAGCATTAATTATCTCTCGCAGCTCTTTTAATGAAGGGATATCGGTTCCATGAATTTTTGACACCTGATTCAGCCTATCAATGGTTTCATTGTCAAGCTTATTGAAAGAAATAACAAGATCATTTGAAAGCCTCCATAAGTCTTCAATTGATATTTGATGATAATTCACTGACCTTTCTGTTTTGTATGACCACTTAGTCATTATATTGCAAGCCTTCTTATGAGCAGCCGAACTTTCTGACAGTACTTTTAAATTAGCTTCAATTGACAATACTCACTTTCTATGTTCTCTTATAGAACCAAATTTCCTTCTTTGATTGTCAGTGATGAAATAAATTTTCCCTTAATGTCTAGGAAAATAAGGAATTTTCTTCTCAATTCTCCTCAATACATGAACATTGTAATCACTCTTTTTTAGAGAAATTTTGTGTTCTGAATCAGTATCCTTATCATACGAATCCAGTTCATTTGATCAGCTTGAGTATTCAACTAGCTGTTTTCCTTTTGATTTTTCTTTCTCCTTTATTTCTTCTTCTACTTTTTCACTGATAATAATTACTTTTTCGGTATGATTAGATTGAGCACCTTGATTTACTTGGTAAGGAATTCTATCTGTAGTTTCAAGAGATTTAGTTAGTGCTTAATCGGCATGAGGAACCTGTTTAATACCTTCACTTTTTATTTGAAAAAATTCTTTTGTACTCTTTTTTGAACTCTGAAGAAATTCCCAAAGAAAATATTCTTTCTCTTATTCAACTTCATATACTTCTTTAAAAAAATCCCTTTCTCTTTCTCTGAATGACTCTGTACGATAGGTTCTTGATTCAATTCTTTCATTAGTTGAGCACTAGCCTCCTCAACCATTTTCATGATTTTAGAAACATCAAATTCTTGAGCTTCCATTTTCAAAAGAGTCTTCTTTTTCTTATTAGCTTGAGGAGTATCCTATACCCTTATTCTCTCATCTAAAGCTTCATCTAGATCAAGACCAAACTTAGGATCACCTTCTTTTCTTTGTTTTCTATCTTTCATCCACATTGCCACAACCTCCTTGATGTATTTAGTTTTCTTCTTTGGCTTAGTACTGGTTTGCGGAACTGAATTTTGAGGAGCAACAATTGTCGGATTATCTTCGATTGGCAAACGATGCTGATTGATTTGGTGTCAATTGGTTTGGTGCTGATTCAACTTCCAAATATTTGACAAAAAACTTTGAGTTTTCATCGAAACAAACATACATCTTCTTCAACTTATTTTTACTTATCCAAGAAGGCTTCAGTTCTTTAAATTTCCTATTCAATGGAATATTACAAAACATCAAGATCTCAATAATAATCTTTGTAAGAATATATGGATACATAATCAAATGAGATTTAATCGCTCCTGACTTGACATTTTTATTGTTTCAAAAATGTACCCCATGAGATTTACCTTTATCATGTTTACAAGATAGTCTAGCATAAAGATATTAGAGACTTTAAGAGTTTCTAGAGTATACAGGCACAAGCCTAGCTAGGTGCACAAGAAACTGATAGAGGACACGAGTATAACTATTTATTCAAACATGAAAAGTTACCAAAGCATGGCCAGTGTACACAAGTTCACCCGGAGTACAAGGTCATGGGTAGAATTACACGGGAAAACTCATGGTAACCAAGACATGCCATGTACATTCTATACACTCTGTGTACTCTTTTATGAAATATCTATTTTGTGTATCTCCTTTCAGACTCATATTTGGTCCTTCTAGTAACCTATTTTATGTGGTGTTCTACGTAGGATTCTATGTTGGATTTTGTTTTCAAATTAGATATACAAAACAAGGTGTCATGAGTTTGACTCTACATTCCATGACACATGGCTGATGTTTGTGATTTTGTCTTGTCATTAGAGAGATACTAGGTCTTGTACTCCATTTTTCCACGAGAGTGCTAATTTCCTATTCACTTTACACTGGTAGAGATGGTACACCACATAATACAATAGGGTGTGGTTCCTCTAAAAATGGAGTAGGTAATCCCCCTTAATTTAACTCTGTTAGGAAGCCAGATCTACAAGGTATTTATTACTCCCTCAGTTGGGGAGCACAGTAAAAAAAGTGCCCCCTCCACTCATATATTGGTGTGGTTATGTGTTATGATGAAGATAGAGATAGACCTTTAGAGCAATAGGTAGACTCATTATTTTTAGTTGGGTTGTAGATATGGAGATCCACTTTATCTCACACTTGGATTTAATTATGAGAAATAAATATATTGGGTTTTGATTCCCTCTTTCTTACGTGTTAATTTGGTTGTTGTATCTTTCTATTACTCCCACCATGGTATTTGGGGTTTCATACTAGGTATGTATATACTCACCAATGCATGATATTTTTCTTTACATATTTTGTCTTATGAAGATAACAAGAAGATTGGTGCTGACCTTAATAGTCCATGTTTTGAAGGATCATAGATATACCTAGAAAATTTGATAATGTTCAGTGGTTTGATTTGAAGATTGTGATTCATGATCTCTTTAGTCTCCCATTTTCTAATTGGTGTCATGTTGGGATTTCATTTCTAGTTGGTTGTGTATTTTTTCCCCTTTATACTTTCTTATTACATTGTTGTATATTGATTCTTTACTTAAGGGTTCCACATGCATGGTTTACACTCTATATGTTTAGTCATTTATTATATCTCTACAATATTCCATAGAGTTTGTTGTGTGTGAGTATACAAATGCTTAGTCTACATTCTCTCTATTAAGTGATATGCCTTCTTGGAACTTGTCATTATACTATGTCCTATTGGAAGTAGGCTTGGGGTTTCACACTTACCAATGGCTAGGAAGTCCCTAGTGGGTTGGGCCATGAAATTCTGCACATTCCTATTATCATTTTTAAATGACTTTCAATCCTCATCTTTTTTCTACTTCTCAAATATCCAAGAGCATTTTTTTCATGGTTCCTCAACTTCTGCTCCATTTCATTTTGATCATTAAGAACATATTTATCATTATAATAATATATTTTAGGATACTGATCCTTTATAGACTAGGTATCCATTTGATCCCACTGATTATCCTTGCTCTAGTATATGTATACAACACTATTAAATTTCTTAACCATTATTTATTTTCATTGTAAAATATATTAATTTTATATTTTTCTTTTATCATTTCGTAGTTGGATCTACTATTATTTTGTATATTGGTTTTACTCACTTATGTGAAGTACATAACTTCCCTACACAAGTAAAAATAGAGTAAAAATAATAAAATCAAATTATTGGTAAACATGGTAGTGAATGTAATACTTTTAGTGCACAACTTTAAAATTATAGTGGCATGATTCCCATGATAGTAGTCACTTATAGATATATTAGAGATGAAATCAAGGATATTTCTTATCCTGGAATATTTGTATACAATTTTACAACATTAAATTATATATTATTATTTTACTTACCTGAATTAATATTTTTGTAGTGCTCCCAATGCATTTTTTTCTGATGGTCAATCTATGACAGCTACATGATTGATGGAACTAGGTGATCTTTGGAGAGCATATAAGCATAAATTATATGGTGCAGGGTCTAGAAGATTTAGCCCACAATTAGAGGGTATAAATATCCTCAATGATTTTCTATCCACAAATTTCCATGAGAATATTGACTAATATAAGAGTGAATAATTTACTATATTATTTTAATTTTCCGTATTTGAATGAAAATGATTGTGATTTATGGTAATGCTTTTATTCTGAATCTAATATTTTTATTTTATAGAATTCAACATAATGAAAACAAACAAGATTTTTATGAAGTGGTTACACACTTTGGGATGAAAGAGCATGCTGGAACATGGGGCAAACTATTTATTTTTTAAGTAAAATTGTAATTTATATGTAACGAATCAGCTCAGGCTGCCACTGAATTTAGCACTCAACCTGATCCTCTACAAGAGATGAAAGAAATTACCAATCCCCGCGATCTAGAAAGAAGTGTCTGGGAATCAGAAGAATTCATTTGGAATAGATTTTTTCCAAATTAGGGACAAATACATAAGAATAAAAAAAATAATAGAGCTAATATAAATGAATATGCCAAATAGGTCATGACCAACTAAACTGATCCAACCCTTTTGTGTAAATAAAAAAGAAATCCAATTGAAGAATACAACATGATATTATATTCAACACTAAATAAAAATAAAAACCATCAAATGAACTCAATCCATTGTTGAAACATCTATATGAAACCTCTTGTTTCTCAACACCACCCGACTCACCCCATGTTTCCCTCAAGGAATAAAGTATTGAACCAACTACAAACCTGAAACTTGAAATATATAAGCATGAGATAAAAATCCTAATAAGTTACCAAAACCCAAAAAATCTATGAAATATGTTTCATAACTCAAATTTTCAATTCTAATTGGAATATAAATCTTGAAAGAAGATTTTCCCCATACGCCCAATAAAAAACCAATCATGACACAATAATATTCCAAAAAAACTATTTGTTTCCCAAAACTAAAAACACATTTTTTGATATCATACCAATAGAATAAGGTATTAAAAAACCAAAAACCATTTAAATTTTCCAATATAATTCATTTATTTTACCTAAAATGAAAATGGACTCTTTAAAATATTCAACTAGAAGAAGACATCCTTTAAGTCAAAAAACCCATTTTGAAATCCACATTGAGGCACCCACTTCAGAGTCATTAAATTCAAAACTGGGTTTCACAGACATTTTTTAATTATATATTTCCAATGTAAAGAAACCAAAAAAAATCATGGGTTAAACACAATAAGAAGTCACTATATATCATAAATCCTTTTTCAATATAAATGAAAGAAAAATTCTATAAAAATGAATGTATGGGGAATGATACAAAGGAAATCTTTATCAAACTCTCCTTAATCAATAACTAAACAAGAAATAAAATTCATTTTGTGATATACCATGGGATTCATAATGTGAAAATAACATAATAGCATATGAGTATACCAACTAGCGAACAACAAAATGGAATGTGTTGAAGTTCAAATAACTAGTCATCCTACTAACTAACTAAAGTTTCATTATGATGACTACCCCCCTCGAAAATCTTATTCCTAGATATAATAAATGGTATTTATAAAAAAAATTCGGAATATTTTAATGATTATAAATGATATAATTTCTTCACATTGTGGTAAATGTGTTCATTTATGAAATATTTGGGATTAGATCATTTATTTGAAAATTTGTTGAAAATTTCAGTTTTCCCCTTTAAAATTCATTGTAGAATTTCGAACATAAATATTTTGATATGTATTATTGGAACGTAAAATTTTGAAAATATGTTCAATATTTAATGGGAAACAACTTTACTTTAGTACATTGGAGCTAAATCATGCATGTGGTTAGTGCAAATGGGCCATGAAGTCAAAGTTGGGATCAACTCGCAAGAATGGAAAATGGTTCTGTATTAGGGACATAACTACTAAATATGTGATTGGATTGGGCACAAATTTAAATAAGAGATCAGGAAAAAAATTCCCACTAATAATATATCTAGATGGATAGTGGGTTTACGTGTTTGGTGGTCAAATAGGCTATGCAAGTTGGATTAAATTATTTGGTCCAAATTCCCTATTCACACTTGAAACATCTTAAAACCAAGCCTCTCCTCCACTCTATACATTGATGTTTTTCTCATTTGGAGGGGTTGGGATGTGAATTAAAATATTTAAGGCAGTGGATAATTGGTTTCACTCATATTATCTAACCATTGTAATATGGGTAGCTCGTAAAGCAAGGATCCCCTCATCAAAGCCGTCTTCTCTTCTTCATGTTGTAATGTTTGCATTTGTGCAATAAACATATTTGTTCTTATTTTATTTATTCTCTTTTCTTCATTTTTTATTTAAAATTTCTTCTTCAAATAATCTTACTAATTTGGATGGAATCAATAGTAGAAACAATATTGGGTTCTACCCTCTCTAAACCTTTTCAAATGCAAAATGATTCTAAGTTGACTACACCGCCCATGGAAGAGTAGTTCTTTTTAGTAATCAGTCTACATATAACCTCCTTCATTCATTTATTTTGAATCAATGATCTACTTTAATTTTCATAATATGATATATTAATTGATTTTATAATTTAAATGATACTAATCAAGAAATTGAACAATTAACACAAATCACGTGAGGTTAAGAATTGTGTGAATTGTGAGAGGGCGAACATAATAGGTAATTCAAAACCACATGGGATCAATTTTTAGTGTTAAAATATAATCTATAAACTCAATTAACTCTAATTTATAGATATTAAATGTTCCTCAATTTACCACTTACCATAATATAACCATAGAACATCAATCAAAGTAGGGTGTTGTGATTGCATGTTCCAAAGTTAGCGTATGGTTAAATTCACTTCGTCTTTGTGGTAAAGCTAATTCTCGTAGGGTTCAAAATTTAAAATATTATAGGATAATAATTAATTGGATATTAATTTAAATTATAATGATTAATAAATTATTTAATAGGTGTAGTTAGATCAATTACACTTTCTAAAAATAGTTTACTAAAAAACATTTTCCCATTGTGTTTTGTTAACCAACATTCATTTCAAAATTAAAAAAAATGAAATCTTCTTCCAGAAAAGTACTTTCAGTTTTATAAATGATAAAAATCCGCCCATACTTTAAATTCTTGTTTTTATTATCCTTTATTTTATTTTTAGAATACCTTTATAAAGTTGTTTCAATGACTGTCTCTTTGAGAGATGATCTTGGTCAGCCACTCTACTCCACCTAAGTACCCCAAAAACTATTAATCATTTTAGGGTTACCATGATGGTGCCTTTCAAATTATAACCATTTCTAGGGAGGAAAGTAATTATTTCAACCAATTAAAGGTATTTATTTTATTTTACATTTTATTCTATTCTTCTCTTATTTTTTCCTTCTTTACCCAATCTGAATTTTTTTCTTCTCCTTTTATTTTCGACTTCTTCTTTTTGGACCATCAACTCAAACTTCTCATTTTTATTTTACTATGGTCCAATTTCATTCTTTTCATTTTTATTGGATTTATGACATGAAATAATCATGAGTATCTCCTAGATCTTGACCCTTATATTGAAGGTATCCTTATTTCTCGAATTAGACATTCTCAGTCTATGGGAAGTTTCAACATTCAATCAGTTGGAGAATTCCCCCACTCCAAGACCACCGAAACTGAAAAAACATATAAATACAACTTAAAACAAGAACCAATGGATGAAAATAATAATAATGAAATCAATAAAACCATTCGATTATTGGTTGCACTTGATAATAAATATCAACTAATTTTCATTGCATACACAAATCTTGAATCGTACTTTGAACTGAAATCTAGATTAATTCATCTTCTTCCAAAATTTCATGGATTATCTAGTGAGGACCCAAAAAACACCATAAATAATTTAATGTGGTTTTGTCAAACGTGTAACCAAGAAATTTCTATAGAGATCAAATAACACTATGATCATTTCCATTTTCACTTGGTAGAGCTATAAAGGATTGGATGTAATATTTACAACTCGAAGATGTAACATATTGGAATGATTTGAAACATATTTTATTTTAGAGAATTTTTTCAGCATTAAGGACCACATCCATTCGAAAAGAGATATTTGGGATCAATAAATCAAAAGGAGAGTCAATGTATGAGTATTTAGAGCGATTCAAGAAGTTGTGTGCATGTTTTCCACATATAAAAATCAGTGAGAAACTCCTTATGCAGTACTTCTATGAAGGACTCACAACTATGGAGAGGAGGATGGTGGATGGCACGGCTAGAGGAGCATTGGTGAACAAGACACCAGTAGCTTCACATTCTTTGATTTACAATATGGCCCAAAACTTCCAACAATTTGGTGATTGAGGTACACTATATGTCAGGGGAGTACATCAGGTAATTCCTTCTTCTATTGAAATTCATTAGATTGATACCAAGTTGGAATAGTTAAAAACTATAGTGAGATATATTTATTTGGAACAAAAGACATCCCAACCCCATCCTTCAAGTCCTTGTGGAATTTTCACTGAGACAAGCCACCCAACTGACTATTGACCACAACTACAAGAGACATAAGATTATGCAGCAGTGTTTTCTATGAGACCATATCAGCCTCAACAATAGCCACATCCCCTAATGAAGTTTGATTCCTTTTCATCAGCATACAACCATGGGTGGAAAGATCAATAGGACTTGAGGTATGGGTTTGGACAGCAATAAAGGCCCCATTTTCAACAAAACCTCCATCATCCACTGCCCTACTAGTAAGGTTTCCAACAACCCTAAAGAAGATTTGAAGCCCAAGAATCAACAAGACCGTAACAAGTGAATCCCCCACCCAATGTATATTCTAACATTGATGACCTTTTGAATCAAATTGTTCTTAATCAATAGAATGAGTTGAAGAGTCAAGGTTCAGAGTTGAGGGAGTTGAAGACACAAATGAACTAGATTAACACTGATGTCCATGAACTTGTAAGTAAGAACTCTGAAAATATTCCTTCCCAACCTACTCCAAATCCCATGGGGAATTTCAGTGCCATAACATTGAGAAGTGATAAGAAAACAACTAATAAATCTACACCTATCGTTCCACTGGGATTCACCTCAAATCTAGAGAAGCCCTATTCAAAACAGATGATGAGTAACCCAAGGAGAAAGATAAATGTAAGAAAAAGATTAATGATGTTCCACCTAAACCCCTTCCCATTCCAAATAGGGTTGTACAAACCAAGAATATTTCTAAAGTGGAAATAAAAAAGTGTTTTTTGGCACATTCAACCGTTTGGGGATCAATATCTCTCTAATTGAAGCCATCGATAAAATCCCAAGGAATGAAAAATTATTAAAAAAACTTTGTACAAATTGAAGTGGGATCAAGGGAAATGAGGGGTTCAATATTAGAAGGACTGTTTCCGCACTCATTACACTAACTCTATAAATTCCATCAAAGTCAAAGGATCTAGGGACATTCACTATATTATGCACCATAGGGGAGTTACACTTTTCTAATGCTCTTTGTAATTTAGAAGCATCCATAAATGTGATGCCTCACTCTGAATTTTCTTCTTTACAGGTTGGTGAGTTGAAGCTGACAAGAGTAGTGGTGCAGTTGGAAAATAGAGCTACAGCATATCCAGTGGGAGTCTTTGTGGATGTACTTATCTGCGTAAGTGACATGATATTTCCAGTAGATTTCTATATGATAAACAAGGAGGATGATCAGGTAAGTTTTCATGCTCCCATTATCATAGGTATAACCTTCCTTAAAACTAAAAAAACCATCATAAATGTCAATGAGGGTACATTTTCCATGGATTTTGAGGATGAAGTTGTGATATTTAATATTATGGACTCCATGAAGTACCCCTCAAAGGACCATTCTATATTTTTTATCTCCCATTTTGAACCACCAAATAAAAACCCCATGGAATTTGATTGTATTATTCTTAGAGATGTTATGAGTATTGGTTCTAGTTATATTTCTAAGAGAAATTTCACATCCATTTCTAATGAACAAGAATCTCTTAGATTTTGTTTTGAAATGGATTTATATTTTGATTTTGATCATGTGAACTCTGATTATGACATGGCTATTGAGTATGCTGATTAATTTGATGAACTATTCTCTAATTTTGATGAGTTCTATTCCGATAAAGATGATATTTGTGCATATTTTTCAATTCCTTCACTATATTCATCCATACATCACCCTCTACATTGGATCTCAATCCATTTCCACATTATCATAAATACTCATACTTGTTAAATGGTGAGAAATTACATGTTATCATTTCTAACAACCTCTCTTTTGAACATGAAGAAAAAAATTTGAATCTTTTGAGGGAGGACATCAGGGAAATTAGGTGGAACTTGGTTGACATATCAGGTATTATCCCCTCCATTTTCATGCATAGGATTATTTTGGAGGATGGGGCTAAACCGATTAGAAATCTACAAAGGAGACTAAATCCAAAAATTTTGGAGTTTGTTAAAAAGAGGTTGAAAATTTTCTCAAGGAAAGTCTAATTTATCCCATTTAAGATTCTCAGTGGGTGAGTCCTATTCAGTTTATGCCCAAGAAAAGTGTTATTACTGTTGTTAAAAATTATAAAGAGGATTTAGTTCTAATGAGGGTGAAAAACAGTTGGTGTGCGTGTACTGGTTATAGGAAAATAAATCATACCACTCACAAGGACAGTTTCCCCATACCATTTTTGATCAAATTCATGAGAGACTAGCTAGAAAGAAATATTATTGTTTCTTGGATTGATTTTTTTGGATATTTTCAGGTTCTTATAGCTCGAAAGGGTCAAGAGAAGACTATGTTCACCTGTCCCTTTGGCACATTTTCCTACTGGAGGATGCCATTTGGACTTTCAATGCCACGGGAACCTTCTAGGGATTCATGGGCACTATTTTTTCTGATTTTATTAAGACCTACATGGAGGTATTTATGGATGATTTTACAGTGTATGGGTCTTCATTGGATGATTGTATCTCTATCTTGGGAAAGGTTTTGAATCATTGTATTGAGAAAAATATGGTCATAAACTTTGAAAAGTTTCATTTCATGGAAGAGTATGGGATTGTCTTAGGGAACGTAGTGTCAAAACATGGGATAGAGGATGATAGATCTAAGGTAGATATCATTTCATCCTTACCATATCCTTCATGTTTCCATGATATTAGATCTTTCCTAGGGAATTCAAGATTTTATCAGTGCTTCATCGTAGATTTTAGTAAGATTTCTCTTCTTATGTCACGATTACTTCAAAAGGACTATGATTTTGTGTCTAATGATTGTTGAAAGACTTACTTTGATGATATAAAGAAGTTTGTAACCACTCCACCAATCATACAACCCCCACATTGGGAGCTTCCTTTTGATCTTATGTGTGATGCCTCTAAATTTGCGATCAGAGCTGTCTTTTCAAAGATGGTGGAGGGACATTCAAATTTGATCACCTATGCTTTGAGGAAATTGGATTTAGCCCTATCATATTACACAACCATGGAAAAGGAGTTTCATTATGTCATATTTTCTTTAGATAAATTTCGTTCATATTCATTGGGATCTAAAGTAGTTGTTTTTTAACCATGCAGCTCTGAGGTAGCTCTTGAAGAATCTAGATGCAAAGCCCATGCTTATCTGATGTATGTTCCTTTTTCAAGAATTTGATATTGAGACAAAGGACAAGAAGGGTTCGGAAACCCTAGTGGCAGACTACATGAGTAGTCTTACTCACACACTTGATGATGACACCTTGGACCAGGAACCACTTCAGGAAACATTCTTCGATTTGTATATTTATTCCATCTTAGGTACGCATCCTTGGTATGCTGATTTAGTTAACTACCTCGTTTCCTCTAAAATCCGTACAAATTTAAAGAAACATCAAGTCCGAAAATTAAATAGTGAGTCAAGATTTTATGTTTGGGATGATCTGTACCTCTGGCGCATGTGTAGTGATCATGTTATTAGGAGTTGTGTTCCTGATCCTGAGTTTGAGTCTGTTTTAAATTTTTGTCATACACTTGAATATGGAAGAAACTTCGGACCCCAACAGATAGTTGGGAATGTTTTAGACTCTAGATTATATTGTTCTAGATTATTCAGTTATGCTCATGTTTTTTGTAACTCTTTCTCAGGTTTCCAACACATGGGAAACATTTCTAGAAGACATGAGATTCCTCAACAACCCATATTATTCTGTGATATTTTTTATGTGTGGGGAATTGATTTTAAGGGTCCCTTTCAAAGATATTTTGTTTTCTTGTACATTTTGGATTTTTATTATATGATTAAATGGGTGGAGTCTAAGTCCACCATGATTAATGATTCTCATGTTGTTGTTTACATTATCAAAGCATAGCTTTTTTGAAGGTTTGGAGTACCGTGGCACTCATCAGTGACTAAGGGACACAATTTTGTAATAGAAATTTGCCTCCTTACTATGGAATTATGGGGTGAAACAAAAAATATCAACATCATACCACCCCCAAAATAATGGTTAGTTTCAAATTTGGGAGTTAAAATAAATTTTTGAAAAAAATCGTGCATCCAAATAGGAAAGACTGGATCATGTTCTTAGATGATGCATTGTGGGCTTATAGGACAGTATACAAGACACCCATCGTTATGTCCCCATTTCGAATTGATTTTTTGAAACCATGTTATCTCCCCATGGAGTTTTTGCATCGAGATTATTGTGAAATAAAGAAATGAAACATGGAATTGTCCAAATATGGAATTCAACAGAATCTGAAAATTCAAGAGCTTGAAGATATTCGATTATCTTCATATGAGAACTCAAGGCTCTACAAGGAAAGATCCAAATACTCTCATGAAAAAATGATTCAGAAAGGGAATTTCATGTTGGAGATAAATTCCTTCTCTATAGTTCACGACTAAAGCTGATGTATGGTAAGTTGTGTTTCTGATGGTTAGGTACTTATATTGAATCTAATGTTTTTCCTTATGGTGCGGTGTAGATTGCACAAAAGGACACTGGAAGGAGCTTTACAGTCAATGGGAATCATTTTATGAAATACATTGAGGGACTTCTAACTGATTTAGTGGATTTCATCACATTTCATGACCCCATAATCACTTGAGTATATCAATCTATTCCTAACCCATTCAGTTTTATAATATTTGTCCTATTTAAAATTCTGCATTTCATGTGCACATATCATCTAATGGTTTCAGATTAAGGACAATGAAATGTTTTATGTGTGGGGGATGGGACAATATTTTGGGGGGAGATATTTAGGATTTTCATTTGTGTATTTTTTGTGTTTTTTCTATTAAGTTTTGGGATAAAATTTTCAAAAAAATCAATAAAACAATAATCAAAAATATCATGTAGAATTCTCATGTGAAACATATGTAAAATTAATGTTTTCATAATTCATTAGTAGAATGATAAATATGATTATAATTTAATCATTAAGGGTTTATTTTTATAAAAATTGAAGTCATCGATGATATGAATGATTATGTCATTATAAAACGTTTTAGATTTTGACATCATTATTTGTGATACTTTTTCATGGTAAATTACGTCATTAATTTTTTCACACAAATTTTCACTCAACCATGACTTGTGAAATTTTTCTTGCTCAATTAAAGGTATAGTAATGTTTGGTAAAAAAATTATTGGTTGATCCAGATGTTCATTTCTCTTCTGATCAGTTCCATTACTATACTGAATTGACCTATGAATGTGTACCTATTATTCGACTGTTGTACGTCCTCAAAAAATATGGGTTTTATCTTGGTCAGGTCAAAAACTACTCTTCATCGACCTTTGATATTGTTATAACTACTATAATTAGTGTCATGGGGAGATAAAATATGGGTTAAGAGATGAGTGTGAGATTTGTTCCATGTACAACATAAAAAAAACAAAATAATAATAATAAATAAGGGTAGTAATGAAATGTACAACATATGGGGATATCTAGGTCGGGAGCTTAAGGTTTGACTTTCAGGAATGCTTAAGTTAGTGGGTCTTGAAATTCAATTGCAAAGGAATGCAGAACAGGTTCGATTAATTAAACCATGTAATAATAATTGTTTTATATGACCTGCATATACTGAATAACGGGTGGATTTATGGGAATGGAATGGTTGGCACACACACGCATGGAGAATTAGTGGCCTGGTAGACCGATGACTTGTTTCTCTATGATTATTATTATGAATCTCACTAGATTTCGTTTTGACACATTTTATGAGACACTAAATTTAAAATTTATTGATATTTACTCTTGGTTGCATTCTTACTTTTCTTATATTTCTACTTTGGATTGAGAAATATAAACATCCATATCTTATCAAAAAAAATACATGATATGGGGTTTTTCCCAAGAGTGAAAAAGTTTAAGTGTAGGGTAGTTGATAAAACACATTTTAATTAAGTATTTTATTTATTATAAATGATATAATTTCTTCATATTGTGGTAAATGTGTTCATTTTTGAAATATTTGGGATTAGATCATTTGTTTGAAAATTTGATGAAAATTAAAGTTTTGAAAATCAAACTTCACTATAGAATTTTAAATATAAATATTTTGATATGTATTATTTGAAAATAAAATGTTTTAAATAGGTTCTAGATTTAATAGGCTACAACTTTCATTTAGTACATTAGAGCTAAATCATGCATTTGTTTGGTGAAAATGGGCCATAAAGTCAACATTGGGCTGGACTTTCCAGATTGCAAAATGGTTTTATATTTGGGCCATAACACCTACATCCATGCTTGTATTGGGTTCAAATTCGAAGAGGATCTTGGGAAAAAGTTATGAACAAAACATCTATCTAGTTAGAGAGTTGGTTCATGCATTTTTGTAGTCAAACAGGCGGTGCAAGTTGGATTAAATTATTTTACTGAATTTCCCCATTCACACATGAAACCACCTAAAACCTAGCCTTCCCTCCACTAAATAAGTTGATGTATTCTCATTTGGAGGTTTTGGGACGTGTATTAGGAGATGTAAGGAATAGGATAATTGGTTTCACTCAAATTATCCAACCATTTTAAGAGGGGTATCTCTAGAAGCAAGGATCTCCTCATCAAAGCCTTATTCTCTTCTTCATGTTGTAATGTTTGCATTTGTGTAATAAACATTGTTGTTGTTATTTTATTTATTCTTTTTTATTCTTTTTTGTTCAAATTTATTCTTCTCCTAATCTTCCTAATTGGTCTGGAATCAAGAGTATAAATGAGTTTGGGTTCTACCCTCTCTAAACTCTTTCAAATGCAAAATGTTTCTATGAAGACTACACCACCCATGGAAGAGTAGTTCTTTTTAGTAATCGATCTACCTCTAACCTCGTTAATTCATTTATTTTTAATAAATGAGATACATTAATTCCATAATATTATCTATTAATTGAGTTTTTAATTTAAATGTAACTAAGCAAGAAATTTAACAATAAACACAAATCACATGAGGTCGAGAATTGTGTGAATTATGAGAGCACGAACTTAATTGGTAATTCAAAACCACATGGGATCAATTTGTAGTGTAAAAATATACTCCCTTAACTCAATTAATTATAATTTATAGAGATTATATGTGATTTAATTAACCAATGACCATAGTCTAACCATAGAATATTAATTAAAGCAGGGTGTTGTGATTTCATGTTCTGAAATTAGCCTAGGGTTAAATTCACTTCATCTTTTTAGTAAAATTAATTCTGATATGGTTTTAGATTTAAAATATTAGGGGATAATAATTAAGTGGATATTAATTTAAATGATAATTATTAATATATTACTGTAGAGGAAGAGTTAGATCGATCACACTTCCTAAAAATAGTTTTCTAGAAAATCATCTTCTCATTGTGCTTTGTTAATCAACATTCATTTCAAAATTGAAAAAGTGAAATCTTCTTCCAAAAAACTACTTTTAGTTTTATAAATGATATAAAACCTTCCATACTTTAAATTAGTGTTTCAATTTTTTTTATTTAATTTTTATAATCCCTTAATGAAGTTGTTTCAGTTACTGCCTCTTTCAGAGACGACCTTGGTCAGCCACTATGATGCTCCTATGTACCCCAAAAACCATTAATCATTTGAGGGCACCCACAATATTGCCTTTCAGGTCTCTATTGGTCTATTAATCATCTATTAGAAAAATATAGATCCCCCACTTAGTACTTGGTTTCCATTGACCACTACAAAAATTTTGGTGTAGGAGCAGACAATCCAAGTCTAACACACAAGGCATAACCAAAGATACCCTCACCCCTAACACCCAATGATGAATATCCCCATATAAAAAAAATACACAATGATATAAAAAATAACATTCCCACATAAAGAGACCAAACAAGATTCACATAGTAATCAATATTCAATGAAAGGGGTAAAAAATTCAATGGGTGATCAAGAGGTGTCCTTCATAACCACTTTTTTAAAACAAAAATTTGAACAAAGCCTTTAACCCCAATATGTGCCATAGTATTTATAGCCCTTACAAGAATTCATAACATTGCACTCTTTTAATTTCTTAAAAAATGATGGAAATAGAACACACCATTTAAAAATATTTCAATTCCTCCCTTAAAACATGGGACTTCTTTTTTGAAATAAAAACCAAGGCCAAAGGCCATACATTTTCATCAAATCATTTAAACGAATACATCAAGGCATTATTAAAGGGGAAAATAACCCAAAAATTTCAAATCATTATGTAAAATCCATTAAATAACCCATTTAAAAATCATTTTTAGGTCAAAACCCCATTTTAAATCAAAATTACCCTTTTTAACATTGTTTTCACTCATTGGAAACCAAAACTTGAGTTGAAATCCAAAAAATCATCATGAAAAAAAACAAAAAAACCCCAATATGATTTTTAAAAAAAACATAGAACATTTCTAACATAAAAAATTATTTCACATGAATTCTAATCACAAAACGCAAAGATATGGTTTTAAAACACCATAAATATATCACATATATTCAGACATTCAATAAAAATGAATTTATAAAAAAAATAGAATTTAAATTCGAAATGAAACAAATCCACAGAAACACTTACCTCAAAGATATGGGAACTAATCTAAAACACTTTGGAATGTGTTGTCTTCAATGTTTACAACACCCATTATGATATAAATGGTTTCTATAAACCCTAGAAACTAAAACACTCAATATCATATCCACGTGGAAAATTAAAACTATCCAAAATTGATCTATGGTTCATGGGGGTGGTCAGAACCAAGAGAAAAGGGAGAGGGAAAGGAAGATGATATTAAAGGATGAATAAATACCCCAAATACACTTCAAATTTTCCAAACAAAGGATAACAATTGAAGGTGGAAGGGATATGAGATCCCCTTTACTCTTGAAAGTGTCATCAAACATATTGGGGAAAAGAGGGTTTAAACCCCTCTTAATTATCCATAGAAAAATAAGAATTCCAAAAAAAATTAAACACCTAGATATGTCACATGGTTAGGCCACACAGATTTCTAAACCATGGTCTAACCAATTGAATCCCACTACTTAGACACCAGGCACCCACATGGATTTGCTTTAGGGTTTTCTAAACCGTGTTCGGGCCTCTTCCTAAGAAAAATATGTTGTATAGTTTCTCATAGGGATCCAAGGGGTTTGGATAAATTGTGTGTCTCATCTTAGACACACCCAAAGCCCTTCATAGCTTTTCAATAGCTCCAAATATTTAGAAAATCCATATCAAAATGGTAAAAATATCCCTATGAAAATGATAGGCCTTCACACATTATAAAAACATAGTTAACCTGAACCGCACTCCACCAAAAAATCCTTAAAAAATATAAAATCTGAAACATAATTAACCAAAACTCAGAACCAATCAATACATGATAAAATCACACAAAAACAAAAACACTATGGAATATGGGGTATTGGAAACTCTATACTCTGCTACTTTGTGACCCAAAAATATCTTGTCAAAATAGGAGGAGAAACAAATTTATGGTGCAAAGAGAACATAACAAAAGAATATATCAACCTCAATGACCACAAAAAAGTCCACAAAAATGATCAAACAAATAAAAATCACTTATCTAAGGATTATAAACATGTATATGATCAACCACAATGGGAGCCTCAAACAATATGTCTTACAAATATATGGAGAAATAACATGGTCTCCATACCATTTAGAATTTCTATAACATGGTGGCTCCAAAGAAAAACCATTGGAAACACATCCTCAAACAACTGAACAACCATGATATAAATTAAATCTCAACCTAAAATACCTTCAAAAACCAAAATATGGAATAAAAAATAAACAGACTCAAAATAATGACTTGATCTCTCAACTTGGGTCACAACACATGTAGATATCCTTGGTAAAAAATTGGATCACTTGGATAAAGTGAATCCAAAATAGAACAATATCAACACCAACTAGTATAACAAACTCAACTACTAGATCACAAACCCTAGTTTTTCAATCATGTATTCAAGGATTATCTCAATTCCAACATACTACAACCTCAAAGGCTCAATAAAAAATGGGCATAACCTACTACCACAGTGGACACCATGAAATATATTCTATGTACTTTTCTTCAAAATGTCCTCAACCAGGCTCTAAAAGTTCACGATTCAACTATACATTTTTTATGGGGGTTAGTAATAGTAGAGAAGGCATTGGCCTGAAGGGCCATGACTGCAACCCAGCACTGAGCCCATGTATGGGTGCAAGGGTGCATCCCATGTGGTATAGATAAATTATTTTCTCTAAGTCCCCAAAGAGGCACCCAAGGTACTTGTGTGAAGACACCTACAAACCACCATACTGAAGATGAATGAATAAATAATTTCGGATAAGTCCTCAAAGTGTCACCCCAGTCTAGAAACAACACCTTCGGTGTGCAAGGTACTTCAATGCTATAATTATGGTGTGAAACCCCACATGTGCACCCAAACTACTTTCTCCCAGGGTCCTATTTCTTCCTATAAATAGACCCTTGGGTCCTTCATTTGTACGAACGAATTTCCCTAAAGCCTAATTGCTTCTCTAGTTTCCTTAGTAATTCTTCCAAGCCTTACGAAACCTTAAAGGTAGTTCTCTAACACATAGATTTGATAAATTGACGGAGTATCATAGAACATAAGTCCTTTTAGTGTTTGAAATCCATAACACTTGCACGCCTAAATCGCCCAACCTCTCTGAATTAGAAACACTTGTGAGCCCCTAATTCTTCTAAAAGGAACTAGAGCGCCCAACTTTTGGGAATACCTGTGAACACTCTTGAAGGCATCAGTCAATTTTCTCTCAAGTATTAACATCTAAGTAGTTTTTCACTTAAGTTTAAATCAGGTCTTCTAAGCCTACTTGTGCATCTATACCTATGTTCCAGATATTTACATGGGATACCTTCTTTGATTCACTTAATCCCTTCAATCTACAAATCCTTTCATCAATACTTCTTTAATAACATTAATGTAAAGGCTTCTTCTTCATTGAATTCCTTTTCTGAAAGGGATTATGTTGAAACCTCCACCAAAACTTCTTGTCTCGTCAAATATTTGGGAAAGGAACATTAGTGTGTCTCCTATTTGGGTTTTTATATCCGTAGTCAGAGGATTCAAACATTTGTTTTTCAATGGGGTTAGGATCCGTGGAGTGTATGTGGGTTTGTATATTTGAAGTCACATGGACCTTTTTCCTAGGAATAGTGTTGGGAAGTTCTTGGTTTGGAGGATTAGGGTTTGGGTTCTATCTTCCCCTTCTCATCTATAAAACCCAGAATCTCAGGTCTCTAGTAGGGAAGGTATGGTCCACACCTATATTTACTTTTGAACAAATTAAAAGTCCCCCTACCCTACTAGGACTAATGTTTGGGAACCCATCCAAGTGTAATCCCCTAACCTTTCAAGTAGGATGTTGTAGTTTTTCTTCTCTCTACTTTTTTCACCTTCACTCTTTCCTTACATTGGACCCTTGTATAATGTAAAAAGAATAGAGGGAAGGCTCATCACCTCACCCTCTTCCACAATCACCTCGGCCTCTTCCACCATCACCATCGTAGGTGCATCCTCTTCCACCAGCAGAGGAGGAAAAGTGTGGGTTCCATCATTGAATATTTGACATCCTCTTGTTTCTCACACTGAGAATGACTCGTGTGGCCCTAATGATTTTTCATGACCACAACATTTCCACATACACCTTTTCTCTTGAACTATGAAAACTGTAATCTCCACCATAATTGGGATACATAGGAATCCTTCCTACGGCCCGAGATCCATCTCATTTCATCCATAAATAATGCATTCATTTTAGGAAGTAATCCCAAACTCATTTATCTCACAAGAATATACTCTCCTATGAGACTCATCGAACTACATGGGATTTGATTCTCATACAAATGGGATACGTAGTAATCCTCTCTAAGGTTCAAACCCAACACTTCAAATCAACCTTATTCTTCATGGTCCATATTCCCAACAAGGTCTATTATAACATGTAAACCTATATTCTTTCCAAGTTCTTGGGGCTGCTTAGGCATAAGTCCCACACCAAAACTTGGCTAATAAACTTTTTCTTAGATGTATTTACCACATGAAATTAATCTATATGTCTTGGAACTTATCACATGACCATAAAAGGTATTATGTGTCCCATTAAGCGGCACCAAACAACAAGTGTTTTGATTCCTTTCACAAGGATATGTTGGTAGCCCATTTATGGGTACGATCCCAACATGAAAACAATCTTTCGTTTACCTGGGCAATGATAAATTCCATAGTGCCCCACTAGGTGACTTAAAAACCAGTATCATCATAATGATGGTTAAAATAATCTCTAAATAGTATATGAGAGGATACCATTGATAGAGAACCTCAAATACATATGTATCTTTTCATTAATTAAGAACCTCAAATACTTATTAATGATTCTAATTTTCACACATGATAATAATTGATTGAAAATATATGAGAAACCTACCTTATACTTGATGAAATAATAAGGATTCATGAAAATATATCAAACCTATAAGAGATTCCATGAGTAGGAAATAATTCCCTCCAAAAGGGTGTGATGAGTCCGGACTCCCATCCCCTTGACCAATGCATGTTCTTAACTATCATAAGATCAAACATTACGAATTTATGCCTTTGGAAAGAAGGTCCCTTTGGATAAATAATCATTGGATGTTTCCAGTTCCATAAATAAATCTAATGGAAACCACCTTGAAGTAGTTTTTTTAACTAGAACACACGTTCCAAGGGATGTGAAACAACTTTCAAGAAAGGTCCACCAAGAAAATAATTCAAATCAAAATGGAACTCACATCCATCTAAAAAATATACCCATAATGGATTTCTTTCATTCCATAAGAAAACATAGGTATTAGTAGAACAACACACATAACCATACCCAATAAACATCTGAAAAAGGTAAATTCCCCGTGATCCCAACAACAATAGCTAAAACTCCACAACCAAGACTACAACCATTAATGAAAAGGTCATGAAAACAACACATCCAAAAAGATTAAAACCTAATACCTCTTCCAAAATCCCATATCAAAAAACATTTGAATAGTAAATAGATGTAAAAAATGGAGGAAAATCTAGGAGACTTATGATAGGTGGGCTTATCATGCCTCGGGGCACCACACAAGAATCACACCAAGGATTATTTCTCCCCATTAGAAAGATTATTTACCACAAGAATTATCTCATCATTATTATTATCCTTATTCTATTGGTTATACTTATAGGCACCAAGAAACTATTTTTCACTATATATATCTAATGAATAACCCACCACATGTTTCTAAGACTAGAAAGTTGATATTTTCAGGGCCTTACGGACAACTTCATGAAAATATATTAGGCCCAATGAAAGTATATCTGGACCAAAATCTGGGAAAACGCTACCCCACCAAACTCATAAAAAACAATAATCAATCTCTCAAAAGCTCTAACCCATTATGTTTTAGGTTTCCCAAGATAAGTGAGGATTATAAATATCCCAACCCCTATAGCCAAGATTGAGTGATTACTTTACTACTATAGTATAAAATACAAATTATCACATCCTAAAGGACCAAATAGTATCGTATCATTGGTAAACTAGATAAATAATGCAATTTTAATTACATGTGAAAACATTAAATATGACACAGTGAAAGTAAAAAATTTAGCAACTTTGAACTTATTTAATGATTCATTCTTCATATCCTGGGGAAAATAAAACAAAATAAGGGTGAACTTGGATGCTTAGTAATGGTTATATGAAATATATTCTATCATGAATCAATAATACATAGTAAATAAAGAAATTTAAATAACTTAATACATAATAAATTTAATCAATAACATTATTATCATGAATGTATAAGGAATAATAAATATTGAAAGGTAAATAACTTAACCAAAATTCCATTTAATCAGTAATTTTATAAAAAAATGAATCATTGTATATTATAAATAGAATAATCTCAAGGATAATAATAACCTAATTCTTAATAAAGAAAAATAGAAATATTTTATTTCCTAGTCTCAGACATCTTGATATCTATATCATCAAGACCTTCCAAAAGATAGTTTAAAACAATGGGTAAAACCACAATTTATATTAGATTACTAATTCCCCTAATGAGACTACTGATGAATTAGGGGATATATAATTTCAAGCCCCACCCCTCAATAGATGTCTAAAACAATCCTCATATATCGAATGATCGATTTAATTCATTAATAGTTGTATTTATCAATAAATGTTAATATTGAATAAAGAATATGGAATATTAATATTTCTTTAGTTAATTAGATAATATTCAATGTAAAACATTGTATATATAATTTATATACAGTTTAATCAATATGAATATCCATGATAAATGAAATGGATATTTAGGGGAAATGTAATTTACAATTATTATAGGAAAGTGAGTTTTTAATGGAAATTTTAGTGATTAAAATAATTAATCAAGAAAGATAATTTCAATACCTTCCCTCATCAAACTGATCATAAACCTTCTAGAAAAAGCATAAGGATAATATAATTACAGTATATCCCCATGGATTATATATAAAAAGTTTTTTTGTTGATTATGAATAAAAATACCATAAAAAGATCTTTCAAAATTTTAGAAGAAATACACTTTTCAATTTGAAAATCACTTTAAAAAACTTGAAATTTAGAAAATATTAGGAAATTTTTTTCTTATATTAGAAACTATTAAACATGGAAAGGAAGATTCAATTAAATGAGTGGTCATGATAGAAGAAACGTATTATTCATTATGAATAGGTTAAAAACAAATATTACATTAACATTTTTGTAAGAAAAGTAAAAATTAACTTTTTGGAAAATGGTAGGAAGATTAATTTTATTTTTTTTAAACCAAATTATGGGTATGAATGACTATAAACAATCGTAGTAAAATATTTTTGAAAAATGGATTTGGAATAAAAGGTTTTTCGATTAAAGAGATAAATGAAGTAGGATTTTGTGAAAAACATCTTCTAAAACAATTTACGTACCAAAGAGAGGAAAATGATACTATTAAATGAAAATATTATGAATAAGAAAAGTATAATAAAATTAATTGTTTTTATTATAAAATGATAAAATAATTTCCATCAATGGAAATTTAAGCATATGAAATCCCAATTAAAATTTGATTGAAACAAAAATATCTTACCACATTGGTAATTTTTAAATCATAATCCCCATAAAAGGAATATAATAAAATTAAACAATAAGTAACATGAATTTAAATAAATTCATGATATAATATATCAAATTTTATATATATAAACCTCATTAAGGGGTATATTTTTATAATATAACACATTCCCCAAAGATGATAATTTGAGGCAAACAACCCATACAATGATCATGATATTGATGTGATCATTAATAAATGAATAGATTATGTGTATCAAACATAAATCCACATAAATCAAGTGTAAATAGAAAATAAAATATCCAAAATTCATCAAAAAAATCTTATAATAATTGAGAAAATAAATATGCAATATAACCCATTGACAAGAAATTGAGTTATGAAATTACATACCACTTTGTAATATTCTTTTCAAATCCCCTTAAAAGAAATAATTGAAATTGAAGAATTAAAATAACATTAATTATAAAGGAATAAACATATAAAATTTTTATAGAGAAAAATATACACTATATAAAGGTAATTAGGTGCATAACATTTCAATATTCTTTAATGAATGGAAATTGGTACAAAATCCCTTACCTCACATTTCCCTTTACTTGAACATGATTTAACCTCTAGTATGACACTTTTAAATTTTTAATTTATTTATGAATTAACCATATTCATATTTATAATATCATATATGATCTTATTATAATATCTTATCAGCTGTTAATTAAAGAAATTATTAGTACCATTATTTTGGGTGCTAACTTCTTGGTTTTCTCAAGCATGTTTTATCACAAAAGTTCTTGTTCTTGTGTGTGGGATTTTTATCCATCATCTCAAAAATGATACTAAAGTTTTAATTAAAATTTATACTCATTATATACATTTATATAACCCTTATTGAATTTTTTACATGGAAAATTAATCACATCACTTCATGGAGACGGTAGGTCGTACATACACACGAGTAACGATATCATTTCCCTAATGGATTAAAGGGTATGGAAGGTGATCACATATTAATTTACCATAATAAATATCATGTCATATATAGAATATATATTAATTATTTATAACTTTATGATTATTCATATGATTTAGTGATGGAAAACAAATTACATTGGTTCTTGAGGTAGGAGTATGCCATACACATAAGCAATGACATTGTTTCTCATTTGATGGAGAAGGTGGTGGAAAAATAATATTCCATAAAAACAACAAAATATAAATACATGGGAAATACTAATGTTATTATATATGTAAAATGTTTATAAATAATTCAATTTGGTGAAAGAAGAGGTAAAAATAAAGGATCTTATTTGAGATAATTACATTTAATAAGAAGAACCTACTTTGGATATCTTATTAAGGATCCTAGGGTTGGTATTTTTGGAATACCATAATTCTAGAATATGTATAATGATTTTAAGGAAATATTATTGAAGGTTTCTATCGAGATAAATGTTTTTAGAGTTTTGAATAAGTTAGAGATGGATTTCCCTTTTATAATTGAGAAAGAGTGGCATTTTTGTAATTTCCCAAAACTATACTATAATGGAAAGTCGCACTGACACCAAGTTCCCCCAAAATTGATAAATAATAGATTAGAAGGATTTTAAGGTTGATAAAAACCTTAGAAACATAAAATGAAACATGTTTTAAACATTTCGATCCATTAGACTCTAAGTTTACTTTTACCATTTTTTGTCTTAATATGGTCACTAGTTTTTTCTGAGAAATTTATACATTAAGACTAAAATGAAATGATCATTATACGATATTTTTTACCAAATTATTGAAAATATTTAAGAAATTTTTTCAAACAAAAATAATATGTGTTTAGAAAATGAATTTTAACACAATCTCATTTAACGAGCAAAACCTCATTTTAACCTTACCCATGGTAAAAAAATTAACCCTCTTTACTAACCATTTTGAATAAATATTAGGTTGAAAATATTATATGAAATACATTATTATGGATATAAATATAGAATTCATTTTTTAAAATTCATTTCAAATGCGTAGAAAATTTTAATTTAAATATAAACCATAAAAATGTGTCAAAATGTTTTTCCAATAGATTCATTTTTCAAGCATAATATCGTCTTATATTTACTATATGACTAGTAATAGTAATGATATGGATTTAAATTAAAATATTTAGATATATAATCTATAAATTTAATTTAAATAATCCATAATTAAATATTATTCTAATTAATTAAAATGGAAGAACATTATTCCATTAAAAATAGTTTTTAGAAAATAACATTTCAATCCAAAAAATAAAATCACATCAGAATTTAGTAAAAAGATTATTAAAAGTTAATTAATTAGTTTAACTCTATATATATAATAATTTTGTTATATTTAAATAAAATTCAAAGGATAATGGGGTGTTTAAATTACATAATTTATTAACAATGTTTGAAATATTGGTATTTTTCATTATTCACAGAAAAATATTCTTTTTTAGAAAAACACAAAAATTTCACCCTAATAAAATTGTGATATAATTATTTTAAAAGTGATGTTAATTTTATTAAATAATGTTTCTATATGTGATAAAAATTAATTATAATATTTTCTCTCAAAAGAGGTAAAACTCATTTCTATTGAAAATGTGTTTCTGAATAATAAATTAAATTTTCGGAAAATTGGGCGATTATTATCAATAAATTTGTATTAATTATGTACTATATATATTTAATAATTCGATTAATCCTATTTATAACCACCAATTCAATGATTATCCCATAATTATCATATTTAAAAAATATATTTCATGGTTCGTTTATGCTAGATGTTTCATGTCGTATACACTATCGAATATAATTTTTATATTTTAAAATTTTTGGGTTGAGTATACCAAAAGCTATCTAAGAGATTAATTTTTTTTAAAAATAAACATACATTAAAATATCAATTTGTAAAAAGGATCACCTCAATCTCTTCCAACCACCTCACTGATTCAACTAGACCTTGATCCCCACTGAATGAAGGCAGTTTATGATTCAAGAGGTCCATAATAGGGTCTGATATTGAATAATTTTTAACATAAAACACTTCACTAGGTGTCCTGAAAGGTAATAAAATAAGAGAAACTCTTCTGAACATCTTAACAGAAATAGTACAAAAACAACATATGAGAGTAACACCAATTCCTACCTCCTTACATAAACCAACTGATTCCTTCATGAGCCAGGAATAAAACCAACATAGCAAGCCCTATTAGGAGACACAAAACAAACATATCAAAAGAAATTTTCTATTTAAATCACCATTTTCCCCAAGTAATTTTGAAATCACCTAACATCATGTTATATGATTTAAAACCAATCTAACCCAAAGTATAAAATTAAAACAGCCTCATTGGAGAACATACTGACTAAACATGAATCATTTCAAAAATCCCTTTCAAACATCTATTTCATTGTTGAAAGAATGTTAATGAAGAACTCTTATCAAAACTCATTTCTTATTTTTGAAATAACTTTCAAAAATTTATTAAAAAGATCTTATTTTAATCATTAAATGCTTTAAAAACTCATTTTTGAAACCAATTAATTTTTGGAAAATCTGAGGATAAAATTTTAAAACATCTCTTAAAATCATGTTCGGAAAAAAAATTATTTCACAAAAATCCATCAACATTCCCAAAACAAGGTTTAAAAAACAAGTGCAATCAACCACCAGAGTACGATTTCAATAATGTTCATAAGAACCAAATCCATGAAGGGAATAAAAACACTCCTCAATCCATGTCCAATAAGTGGAAACCACTTTTTTAGAAATCTATATTTGAGAGGAGTCAAAATAGTTTCAATAGGGTTGAAATAGTGTTTCACATGCTTTGGTCGAATGGTTTGGGAATCTATATTACAATCACTCCACACAATCTAAAGAGTAGTTAGAATTTACTATACATATACTACATAGTTCTCTAATCCATGTGGGATAGCCACGCCACTCAAGTCCTCCTCACTTTTTACTTGGATACCAAAGAGATATCCCCAATATAAGTTATAAAATCAAAGGGTCTCAACAACATTTAAACCCATAAAAATAACCAGAAAAAAAAATCAAATTCACTGTCCAAAACCCAACTTCCACACGCATCTTCAGGCTATGGATGATCAAGATCTATCTAGACTCTCCCAACAAAGCCCAACAGAAGGCCTAAATGGAATTCGTGATCTCCATGGGCTTAAAACTAGTTCTTGGGAATCACAATAATAACTTTAAGAAATATTTCACCCAAATTAGAGACCAATATTGTGGAATAAATGAATACAAGATCCAAGATAGATTAACTTTCCAAAGTGTTCAAAACCAACTAAACTTATCCATCCCATTTTCATAAAAATAAACAACATCCAGCATAATAATACATCAAGGTAGAAGATATAACACTCAATAAAAATAATAAAAACTACCAAAAAACTTGAATTGAGCCAAAACTATCTCCATGAAACCTTATATTTCTTACTACCACCCAAATCACCACACACTGACCTCAAGGAACAAAAGACAGATCCAACTAAAAACTCATAACCTAAAATATATAGGTGTGAGCTAAAATTTCTAGTAGTTCCCCCCAACCATTTGAATTTGTTTAATACTTCTTATATGGAAATTCGTCCCTAATAGTTTGAAAATAAAGTTATAAAGAAGGTTTTTACCATACACCATATGAAAAACAAAAGTTTCTACAATCATATTTCAAAGAATTACAATTTTTTCCAAAACTAAAAAATAGTGATTTCAAATAAAACCAACATCCTCATCCAATCCAAAACTACACACCATTTACATTTCACAAAATAATTTATTTTTATCAAAAATTAAAATGGTCACATTAAAAAAATAAACCGGTTGAAGATGTCATTTATGTAAAAACACCCATTTCTAAATCCACTTTAAAGCACCCACATTATATTCTTTAAATTCAAAATTATTTTTTAAAATCTATTCTGAAATCTCTCTTAAAAAAAGAAACAACCCAAAACACACATGATTCAAGCACAACAAGAAGGTCAAATATATCACAAGGCAAGTATCAATGTAAATTAAAGAATAGTTCCATAATAATAAATGTAGGGGGATTGATAAAAAATAAACTCTAGACCAAAATTCCCTCAATTAATAACTAACCAAGAAATCAAATACATCATGGGATCTACCCATGTACTCCTAACATGTGAATCACCTAACTATATAGTAGTATACTAACTCACAAACCATCTATCGGCATGTGCTGAAGGTCAAGGAATGAATCATCCATCTAAACAACATAATCACCATTATGATGACTACCACCTCCAAGACCCTATGTCTATCATGACTAGAGGGCCTCTAGTGGTGTCTGTACCAACTAGTGTAAAAACTATATCTCCCACTTAGTACCTAGTTTCCCATGACCAATAAAGTAATTGAGGTGTAGGAACAAACAATATAAGTCTAACACACAATGCATAACCAAATTAACCAAAACATCTAACACCCAGTGATTAATAACACCAAATGAAAAAAATGAACCATGGGATAAATAATAACATTCCCAAAAAATGGATAAAAACCTAGAATTGTGATCTAGAGCCTTGAAAATGTGTAAACAAGTCCAGGGGAAATTGGGGGGATTATTTCAAAACCACTATTTTATAAACAAAGTTACAATGGGGACATTAACACTAAAAATGGCTTGGGATGATAAGACCTTTTAACATTTCATAAAGGTTCCACTCTTTTAATTTCTTACAAAATTTTGGAAGTCACATACACCATTTAAAAAAATAAAATCCACCAATAAAACATATTCAAAATTAAATTAAATAAACAATAAGACCAATGACCATCCATATCCATAAAATTATTTTAAATAATACATGAATTCATTCCACATCAAGTGAACCACTGAAACATTTCAAATCACCATGTAAAATCCATTATAGATCCCCGTTATAAATCATTTTGGGGTCAATTCCTCATTTTTACACAAAATTCTCTTTTAAAACATAGTTTCCACTCATTGAAAAACAAAACTATGTAGAATTATAATAAATCATAATGAAATATATTTCAAAAGATGCTCAAGTAATTAAAAAAATTGATACACTAAACATTCCATTTCAAACATAAAAACATAAAATTCACTTGAAACCCAAATTATGTTGAGCAGAAAAAAATGAAATGGTTTTAAAACACAACAATGATATCATATATATTTATATTTTTAATAAAAAAATAAATTAGAAATAAAAAACACCATTTTAATTCGAAAATTACATAATTTCATAGAACTACCCACCTAAAAATGATAAGAACCATAGGAAAATGATTCAGAATGTGTCTCCTTCAAAAGTGACCACACCCATAAGAATAGAAACGGTGTCCAAAAACCCAAAAAACTAAAAAATAAAACATTACATCTACTCAGAACACTAAAATTCTCCACAAGGGATCTACAGTTCATGGGGGAGGCCCCAACCAAGAGAAATTAGATGGGTAAATTAATAAGAGATAAAAGATCGAATAAATTCTTCTAAAACACTATAAAATCATTAAATAAAGGCCATGAATAAAATAAATAAGGGAGTGGAGATCCTCTTTGAGCACCCACTGGTTGGTAGATTTGTTAGGGGAAGAAAAAGGATAAAACCCCTTATAATTAGAGAAGGAAAATAGGAATTCCTTAAAATTTACCGATTTGGTAGGCCACATAGTTTGACCTATTAGTTTTCGAAAACATGCGCCAACCATGCGTAGCCCATTGCTTGAACACCAGGAACCTTCATGGCTTAGCCATATGGTTTTCCAAACCAAGGACCAATTGTGTTCTAACCTCTACCTAAGCCAAACATTCCACATGGTTACTCCTATGGTGCCTTATGATTTGGAAAATCTATGTGTCTCATCTTATACATAACAGAATCTATGCCCCACTTCTAGGTAGCTCTACAAAATTAGGAAAACTGTGTGGAATCCATAAAAAATGCTTAATCAAAATGACAGACCCACTCGCATGGAATCCAAAAGGTTACTCCTAACCATGTGGGATGACCATATTTCTTCTAAAAACATTTTAAAAACATGAAATTTTATTCTCTGTCCAAAATAAACTCAAAATCAATCATGAAATAAAATACTTGTACAAAAACAACAACACCATGAAACAAGCGGTGTCAAATTTTAATCCTTTTATGATTTAGAGAATAAGAAACAACATGTTACAAAATTAGTTTTTATTATTTAGGATTATATCATTAAAAAAATTATTGAATATTATTTTCTTAAATTCATTGACTTTTTAGTGATCATTTATAATATTGAAGGGATGTACCTCATGGAAAATTATTTTTCTCAAGAAAAAAAAGAATAATGATGGAAGTGTAGTTAATTTCGAGATGTAAGAAAAGATGTTAAGATTTATTATTTGACATAGTATTTTAATATGTATTCAATATATATTTACCTATTTTATAATGTAAATAAAATGATCAAATGGTTTTACATGAGAAATAATATGACAACTTTGACAACAGTGATCATTTATGATGGGTACTAAGTGAGGATCCCCAAGGCTGGGTCCGTTGTCAATCTGGGATTTCTATCATGGCCACTAGGTATTTTCCCAAATCAATAAATTCAAAAAACTCTACTCTTATTGAGTAGTTTTTTCAAGATAACCATTTATAAATCTAAGATACAAAAATATTGGAAATCCAAGAGCAAAAAAAGGTTAAAAAATTATCTAACATGACATAAAAGAAATGGTGGATATCTTTCCATTACTTCCACTTGATACAATTTCATTTTTTGAAACCTATTACATGGATGATTCAATTTTTGTTAAATAATTAAATTTATGGATATGATGATCCTAGTAGTGATCAAATAAATGGCCTTTTAGGTGCTGATGGCGTTCGTGTTGATCGGTCCAATGATTCGTTAGATGAGGTTCAGGGTGAGGATGATTATAGTGATAACCAATATGATAGTAGTGACTATGAAAAGATTTATTTTGGAGCAAGATATTGATCCATACTATTTATTTCATTATATTCACAACACTTCCAACCTTGATTATGGTTTTTATGACTGAAATAGATAGTTTATAAGTGTAATAATTTACTTTTTAAGTAATTTACTGGTTGAATATAAAATATATAATATGTATCCTATCCAAATGAATATCTAGATTTGAATTGATATGTTGGTTAGTAGCTATTCTGAATGTTGTTTAGAATTTTTTTTATTGGGTTTAAGTCTAGATTTTATGGATACTTCTTAAAGGAAGAGTTATGCTAACTATTTTAAGAAATTGTTGGTATAAAAGATCTATACAAATGTTTCCTCGAACCATTGGTCTAGAATTTTTTAGTTGGGTATATACCAATGGTATCTAAAAACCATTGGTATAGCTCTATCCTAATAGTTATAGTACCATGTTGGGAAACCATTGGGGATATACCAACAACTTCCTATCATATACCAATAGTTTTAAACCATTGGTATATACTAACTTTCTAGTAATGAATATTGTGGATTAAAGGAGGATCCTACAAAAGCGTTGGATGCTTTTTCAACCCATGGATACCCTAGGAGGAATGAATCCTTTCTATTCTTCTAAATGATCTCATTAAAAAAGTGATTTAATACATGAGGCTTGACTATATTTTGTGTATGATAATTTCTTCATTTGATATTAAACATGGTATTTTTTTGAAGTATGGATTATCATTGTTTATGGTTCTATAAGTATTCCACTACTTGATAATGTAATATTTGATACTAATAATCCCATAAATCGACTTCAATAAATATCACAATTCAATTTATTCGTAAAATCATGTATCTAATAAATAAAAATAGATATCGTATTTGGTTTTGTAAAATAAAATTTATATTTACATTTGAAATCTCATATCATATTCAGAATCCTTAAATAAGATATAGATTTTCAAATATGACTTATAATACAATAAGAAATATCATAAGACATGATAGTATAATATTATATGATATAGAACATTTATATTTTTGTCATATGTTGATTTCTTCAGTTTTGGAATATCATGATGAATAGAATTGGATAATCATAATATATGATAGTGTCATTTTGAATTGTTTTTTTCAAAAATAGAGCATCATGTCATGATTATGATACATGGGATGCTTTGAAATATGATTCATAGTGCTAAAGGATGATATCACAAATCATGATGTTCCAATTGTAAACTTTGATATAATTTTTTCACTATACCACAACTTGAAATTTTTCATTATATTGGAAAATATATTTTAGAGGAAAATTTTTATTTCAAAGTTTAAAATATGAAATGATTCAGATAATTAATAAATTGTTTATAAATTATAGAAAATGAATTTTTGGGATTTATTTAATTTATGAAGTATTTGTAAATTAATTTATTTTAAATTATTGAAAATTAATTACTCTTAAACATTTAATAGATAAATATATTGAATATTAATTGTTAATGTTAAATACCTTTTATCGATATGTCATGGATTGCAATTTTTATACAAATGGTTTATATTGAAATCAAATGGAAGTGTTTATAAATTAAAAAAAGGAAACATATAAAATAATTGAGATTACATTATGAAATGCTTGTAGTTCTTAATTTGAAATGTTGAAATTAAATTCATTATTTTGTAAATTATATGAACCATATAAAATATAGTTTTTATAATTGGTATAATAAAGGTTAACATATTGTTAAATATATGGTATATTAATTTTATAAATGGTTTATATAATATAAATGAATTGTTCATGTGAAGTATTAAATAATTATATTTCAGTTAAATATCGTATATTTAAATATATTATATATAGAATGATTATATATAAGAGTTAATTTTGGAAATAAATATAAATTGTCTATACTTATTTATTTATGAAATTTCCAAGATGTTTATTTAGTTATAAAGTGATTATAATATTTATTTATTATTTGATCATAAATTTTTGTATCATTTCAAAATTTGTGAAATGTTTGTATATTTATTTTATTATTTGAGGTTTACTCCAAGATTTAGAATGTTTATTTTATGAATTGATGTATGATTTTCCACAAATCAATTCAAACTACTTTAATTTATCAAACATGAATTTAAAAGGCTACATGCATGGTATGATATTTTATTTAGTTTTTTACCTTGATTATGATATGATTAAGAGTTATGAGCTTGAGTTTAGGGGAATCATTCCTATTTATGGGAAATTAAAAAAAAAATTAATTCCCAAAATAGAGTGTTCGATAAACAATTTTACAAAATGGGGGTGGGGGTTTTTTAGAGAACAATGGGTGCTATCGGGGATGGAACCATCTTTTAAAAATTTTAAAAGAATGTTTAAACTAGTTTAGATATTTCTTTTTAAAAAAATAAATTTTTTATAATAAATTATGTAACTAAAAGATTTAAAACAAATTAAAAAAATAATTAATAATAATTAATTAACTAACCAAAAATATATATGAAAAATAATATAATGAATTACATTATTAATAATTGTTTTAAATACTAATTTTATTTATTAATTATTCAAAAACTTATGTGGTAAGGGACTCTATAGGAAATAAAAAAGAACCCTGAATAAAGGATGATGGGGTCAAAAAAGTTGACTACCCTCTTTCTCAAGAAGCGAGCACAAAGTCTACTTTTAAGAAGAAAAATAAAAAATAATCCAAATATAGTAAGAAAACTCACCATGAGACATCAAGTCTTGAGTAACCTACAAAAATAGTTCACCTTTACCCTTATTCTATGTCACACTACTAACACATGGCTGCTAACCTCTCTTTTAAGTTTTATGATTTTCCAAGGGTTTGTTAGGACATTAGTATCAAAAGATTTTAGTTAATTCAACTCAAAAATTGTATTCTCTACCCTCATGTCTTCAAAATTTATGTCTCAAGATTTGTATGTACCATATTTCCACATTTATAAGAGTTATGGGGTAATAGAAAGAATCCACTAAAATTTATTTCACAGCCTTATCCATTTATTATTTAGTTTCAACAATTTTAGTAAAGGAAATTGAATATACAACTCATATTCTCCCTAGAAAGGATCATTTAGTAGTCCTACAACTCATTGGGGCCATAACCCATTTTTTGGTAGAATAAAACTATTTATAATTCTTCTAAGATGAATTTGGAGTGAAAACACATTTATCATCACCTAAATAATTTCCATTGAAATAACTACATGTTTGGGTAATGGTCATGAGCTTCCCACTACAACTATTTTCTCCAAAAAAACATTGGATTCTTTGAAATCTATAGCCTTCAAAAAGGGATTCATCATCTATCTCTCTATGTGAGTTAATCCAAGGATGATCAGGAGAATATTTATGATACATAGCATATTAATCCAGAGAATTTGACTCTATGGCATGTTGATCTCAATTTGTGTACAGTTCACCATATACTTTTTCTAGAAACACCTTACCATATTGAGGCTTCTTTTTTATTGAGTTATAATAGGAATAGGTTTCCTCTAGACTTAATTTAGGAGTTATATATGTATCCAAAACATGATAATCAAGACTTATTTCCTTATATATCTTATAGATACCCTTTGTATTGAATGTATTAAGAGAATAAACTAATTTTTAGGTCTTAACATTGAGGATATTCATTGTAGCATCAATAACCACTTCAACATTTATATCTAATGATCTAGATGTATTCCTAGATTTCCCATGACCAATGAAAGTGTTATAAGTTACTCCAACAGATATTTTATTCATTGAATCATTGGAGAACTCTTAAAGATGACCGACCAAGCTATAATTATTCCTAATACTAGCTTGATCATAGGAAGTGGATGAATGTTTTTTAGTCCTGTTATATGTAATGGCCGATGGGAGAGACCAATAAAATATGGAATCCTAGAAACATCCCTTTTGCATTCTAAAAAATAGAGTCTTGAGTTGAGAAGTACAATGGGATTTTATCTCTTGTGATTTCATTCCTTTTCTAGTAGATAAATGAAGGTACTAGTTTTCCATTTCTTTCTAAGATTCATCTAAGAAGTGAATCTCACCATCAATATTAGAGAATTTTTAGAAACTCTTATCAGCATTCTTTGAAGCCCTTAACTTGGAAGAACCATATTCATTGGACATTTTAGTCTCTTTATATTTAAACTATTCAATTATTTGTTCTTTGAATTCCTCTTTCGCATTTAACAGAATGGTTAGGTACTCCTTCATATAGTGAGCAATAGGTCCCTTCCCACCACCGATAATTTGGAAGTCCTCTTCAAGACACTAAGACTTCATTTTTTTATGATATACCACTCTATCCGTAGATGAGTTCCTTGTATGATCTTAATTTAAAGAGGTATCCTTATCCACACAAATTTTAATTTCTAAATATTATGTCCCTCCACCTCAAAAATTTTACAAAAAAATATTATTCAACATCTATCATGGTCATTTCCAATATTGTTTTAGCTTTTATGAAATTCTAGAAAATCTTCATTATCAATAACTAAATCAAACCTGTAATCATGATAACATAGAACCATTATTTTAATTAGTGTTAATATGAGGTAATCCTCTACTAGAATCCAAAAAAAATTGAAATATATTTCTTTTTTAGTGTCCTTGTCCATATTTATTGAAGCATCGATGGCCAAGGAAATCTCTTACAATATATTTGGGTGCCAAGGAAACCAGTTAAACCCATGATTGGAAGAGTGAATTTTTTACATTCAAGGGAATAAAGGTAGGATCCCAATACTGAATCCTAATAAAACATGGTTTCAAATTAATGATTCCACAACCCTATGATTTGGATTACATATATGAATTATTAAAGGAAATATGAAATAATAAATTCCCCAAAGATATAATTCATAAACCATCAAAACCCCATGTATTAATTGATAGAATGTTAAGCATAGAAAAGATCCATTAGTTTTAATTGGATTCCAAAAAGATTTTTTTGATGATATAATGATTAAATTCATTAATATTTTTAGAAATAATGATAGGATTTTCCTAAAAAACGTTGTAAATCCCTTCTTTATAAATTATTGAGATGCTATTTCAGTTCCTTTAAAAACCTGTCCAATGTTTGATCATTCATGGAATTGTTACATCATGTGGGCGCCCTAGAGTAAGGATAGAAACGGAAAAAATTTAATTTCCATCCCCCACCATAGATTTTGAGAACCCATGTGTTGACAGTCTGTTTTTCTTACTGGCATTGGCACATAGAAAAAAATATATTTATCGGGAAGTGCATAATTCCCTAGAATATGTAGAATCAATCTTTATTAACATTCCATTACCTTTAAAATAATTACATACCAAATCAGAGGGGGTAATATAGACATAATTATCATCTTTCTTAAAAATATATTATGTAATTCTCCATGCCACAACAATCCTTAGAATATAAAAAACTAGATTCTTCAAGGGAGTTTGGTTTTTCAATGCCATTGTAACTAGGATCAAAAGAGTGACATATTCAACATAAACTGCATTAAAAGTGTTACGAGGATATTACATTAAAGGTTATAAGGTTTATATATCATTCCGATCAGCATTAGGTATTCTAAATATATATTATTATTAATCGAAACCATTCAAAATATATATATTAATTATTTTTAATTTTACAAGTAATGATAAAAATTAATAATAATAATAATACAATTAAAAATAAAAAATAATAATGAAATTAATAAGATTGTTAATTATTTATAATTAATTATAATTAATAATAAAAAATAATTTATTTATTTCTTAGTATTAGGTATTATTGATTTTATTTTTAATTAAAACATTATTAGGGAAGATTATAGTTCAGATTAGGAAACTCCTTGGGTTATCACGAGAATAGATCTTAAATCCTTGTATTGATGCTATTTGAAAACAACATTTCAACGTTTTATCCTAAGGAAGGTACCTCTAATCCTTTCTATGTGAGTTATCCTTGAAATAATTTTATTTTACCCATTAAAAAAATTATGAAAATGGTTGGTTTTATGACCAATATAGATTTTCAGGGAGTTGGTAATGGAAATGAAGCATCCCATACTCAGGTTGTAATAGGAAATATAAATTTAAGATTTTATAAATCATCTAAGGCAAGGGTGGTTAGAAATACTTCACATGTTACATCCCCTACTATTGAACCTCTAGGTATTATAAAATATTATGTTTCACCTATGGATACATTTAGCTTTGAGGAGTTCCAAAATATTAATTTACCAACTCATAGAATTAAGTATACATGTGATACCACCTTCATTGAATAAAATTATGCTATTTTTATGGAAAAACTAAAAGGGTGAAAGAATTATATTATTGTTAGTTTTTATTAAAAGTTCTTGGATAATATATTTGGGTTTTAAAACCTTAAAAAAACTTATTCTAGAAATATAAGGATTTCGTATCAAGCACATGACATCTTCCAGAAAAATATTTGTTTGTTTCTTTGTAGTTATGAATTTGAAATCCAAATAATGTAGACTTGGTTTCATTTGCATGAAAACTAAAAATACATATAATTCAATATTGGGCCCCCTGTTTAATACCTTAATTGTTAATAACTCAAACACTCAAATTTTAGTGCGAATTTGAGTGTTGAGATGGTTTTTCTGGAATCCCCAAATCTTATTGGACATCGCCTCTAATATTGGTGTGATGATCAAGATAGGAAATGAAATAAAAATGTATAACTATGGTCACTTTTCAAGTATTTTAGTTGATTTTGTACATATAAATCATTTGACTCGTATAATAATTCTAACTATTAATGATCATCACTTTGATTTAGTCATAGAATATGATATTGTACCCAATTTATGCATAGGTTGTAAGAACATTAGGCATTTAATTGATCACTACCATAGAATAATAGTATTTGGTAAATGTAGAATTAAAGGCCACACCTATGATAACTCTAGAAGATAGTTAAGGAGTCAAAATACGGTTTTGTATGTATGTTATGTAACACCATAATATTTTATGATATATTTATATTTATGTAAATTTTTAGTGTGAAATATCTTTCATAACACACTACACTAAGATTTAGTTAAACTATGATATACAATAAAAATATTATTATCACTACTAGAATATTCACCAATATTCATGTGAAAACCCATTTTTATATATATATGTACATATAAAAACTATGGATATAGTTATAGACACAATATATCTAGTTGTTCCTCATATTATATTGGTAACAGGGCCAGTGATATTTCCACTATAGAGGACAATGGGAATAGATCAATATTCATGGTTCTGACCATGGATATATACCTATAACCATGGTTGTATCCATAAAAATAGGTAAATTTCCATAGGACTCACCTTTGGATACTTCTTATGGCAGAAATAACTTGTTTTATTTATAAATACATGGTTTCAAATGTGAAAAAAAGCCTATTATCACAATCCATGACAATGTCTATAGGATTATTTTCATAGTTTGAACCATGGATATTGGGATATTTCCACAGTCATAGGCTATGTAAATAGAAACCATAGAAATAAACCGGTATCTATGGGTTGTGATCATGGATATAGTTCTATTTCTATAGTTTGAACCTTGGAGACATGTCTATTTCCCCAAATCACCTTAAATGATTTTCAAAAATTAAAATAAATGATGTAGAAGGGCATACCTGGACTGAGGATCACAATGCAAGTGAAATTAGAAAGAAAAACTCCCTAATTCAGCGGATTTGGAAGTGGGGAAGTCGGGTGTCATACGAGCGAATAAATGGGGAGATGTGAGGGTTCCACACGACACGAGCTAAATCCAGGTAGTCCACTGCTTTTATAGGCGAGTTACATGGTGTGTACAATAGACTACACACCACGTATCCCTTTTTTTAGAATAATATATATATATATATATATATATAATAATTTTACTAAACTATATAATATATAATAATAAATATATATATATACATTATTTATTAAAAATAAAACTATACACGTAATGTATCTAGAAATACACGTCGTGTGTCCTAAAATTGAAAAAGGAGAGGTACAACCTTTGGTTTAGTGCTTGGGGTGAGGTTCGAACCAGCGATTGGCCATTCCAAACAGAAGCCCTCAACCACTGCAGCAGCGGTTGTACTTCTGGTCATATTATGTTTTTAAATATAGTTAAAGTAAATAGGCATATACTATATGGGAAGAAGAAAATGCACGACATGTGGTTTTTAATTAGACAAAAAGGGATGAAGTGGGGAGATTAGCAGATTTCGAACTCGGGTCTTTTGGATCCGGGGCTGAGACTCTGCCAATCTGCCAACTTCACCGGCATGAATTACTTTATGTAAAAAATATTTTCTGTTTTTAGAAGGAAAACAAGTAAAAAACGACATATATCGAAAGAAACATCATGTGGGTTTATTAGAAAGGAAAAATTATAGAAATGGGATGCTTGTCAGGACTCGAACCCAGGTCTTTTGAAACTGGGTTATGATCCTAGCCAACCGATCCATCCCCACTATGGGGTTTCTTATAAACAGATATATATTTATATATAAATATGAAAATATAACACACATGTCGTGTAAGAAAATACATGGAGAAAAAGGAGGAACTCTATGCTAAAGGTAGGTCAGGAGAGATTTGAACCGGTGATAGCTCAGATAAACTCCAGTGACCTTACCATCAGCATTGGAATCATCCCTATTTATTACTTTGTTAAGATTTATATTTATAATAGTTAGATGTTAAATGAAAATAAACAAATACATTTTGTCTATATAGGTGGTACATGGCATGTATCTGCTGGGTTACCTCCCAGGTAACGTCTTTTTTTAGGTCATTGGCTCGACCTTCTTACCTTTTCTTACAAAAGTTTTATGGTGGAAAATGTTCCCATTGTGACATCCATGTGAGGGTAAGCTTTCAACTAATTTCTTTTTATCTTGAATGGTTGACCATCCTCTCCAGATATTTCCACTGCTCTATGATAGAATACGTGTATAAATTGGAATGGCCCAGACCATCGTGACTTCAACTTCCTTGGGAATGATCTAAGACAAGAGTTAAAGAGAAGTACCAGATCACCAGGATGAAAATATTTTCATGAAATCATCCGGTCATGAATTTCTCTCATCTTCTTCTTGTATAGATTGATGTTCTCATATGCCTCTAATCTAATATCATCAAGTTTCGACAGTTGGAACTTTAACTTCTCTTCATCTACCTTCAGATAAAAATTCAGGTCCATGATGGCCCAGTATGATTTATGCTCCAATTCTACTGGAAGATGGCATGGATTTCCATAGATGAGTTAGAATGGGGACATTCCTAGTGGTGTTTTAAAACTAGTCTGATATAACCCTAAAGCATCGTCCAACTTCTTAGACCAGTCTTTCCTCGAAGTGTTGACTGTTTTTTCTAGGATCTGCTTGAGCTCACGGTTGGAGTGCTCCACTTGTCCACTAGACAGGGGATGATATGGAGTCCCCATAAGATGCTTTACTCTATACTCCGACAGTATTACTCTCATCAGTGTGTTGTTGAAGTGGGTCCCTCTATCGCAGATCAGTAATCGGGGAACTCCAAACCTGTTAAAAATATGTTTCCTTAAAAATATCATGACTACCTTGGCTACATCGTGAGTTGTAGCAATAGATTCTACCCACTTGGAGATGAGTCGACATAGACCAAGATGTAAGTGTTCCCAAAAGATGGGGGAAAGGGGCCCATGAAATCTATGTCCCAGACATCAAATATTTTGACCTCCATAATGGGGTGTTGGGGAATCTCAGCTCTACATCCAACATTACCAGTCATCTAGAATTGATCACAACAGAAAACAATGACCAAGGCATCTTAATGCATGGTGGGCCAGAAAAATCCAGATTGAAAGATCTTTGCTATCATATGGTCAGGTCCATGATGTCCCCCAACTGGTGAGTTGTGATAGAATTTCCGGACTTCATGGACATCATTTTTGTGGATGAAATGAAGGATCACCCCATATCTATATGATCATAATAGAAAAGGATCTTCCCAGAAGTACCTATTAACATTAGAGAGAAATCGCTTCCTTTTCTGGAAGAAGAGGTCGGCGTGAACAACACTTGTAACCAAAAAAATAGTGATATCAGCATAACAAGGTCTAGGTGTTTCAATGATTGAAAAGTGGTGCTCATCAGGGAAATCCTCCATGATCTCTCGATCTTTCTCCTTCTCCAAATGAGGCAACTCCATGCCGGAGAGATGATCAGTAACAAAATTCTATCTCCCTTTCTTGTCTTCAATATCTAGATCAAATTCTTGTATGAGGAGCACCCAGTGGATCAATCAGGGCTTCACATCTTTTATGTTCAGTAGGTACTTTAGTGCTGCATTGTTAGTATAAACAATAAATTTTGATAGCACTATGTAAGAACATAACCTATAAAATGTGAATACCACTTCCAACATCTAATTTTCTATGGTGGTGTAGTTCATTTGTGCCTCATTGAGTATCCTACTGGCATAATATATAGGTTGGAAAATCTGGTCAAGCCGCAGGCTCAAGACTGCTCCTACTTTGTAGTCACTGGAATCGCACATAATTTCAAATTTTTCCTCCCAATTGGTAGAAATCATCACTGGGGATTCCACCAGGTGTTTCTATAGGTGCTCAAAATATATAGTGTATGTCTCATCGAACTCAAATATGGCATCCTTGGTCAGAATATTGGTGAGGGGCTAGGATATTTTTGAAAAGTCACAGACAAACCTCCTATAAAAATATGCATGCCTAAGGAAGCTGCGGATGGCTCTGACGGATGTTGGAATAGGAAGTCGTGAAATGAACTCTATCTTCACCGAGTCCACCTCTATCCACTTTGTTCAGATTTTGTGGCCAAGTACAATGTCACTTTGCACCATGAAGTGACAATTTTCCAAGTTCAAAACTAGGTTAGTGTTTTCACATATTTTCAGAACTTTCTCCAGGTGCCACAAACAATTGGTGAATGATTTTCTGTAAATTGAAAATTCTTCCATGAATACTTCCATGATCTGTTCCAACATGTCATGGAAGATAGCCAACATACAGTGTTGGAAGGTGGAGGGGGGTGTTTCACATTCCAAAAGACATTCTTCGGTAAGCAAACATATCGTAGGGGCAAGTAAATTTTCTTTTCTCTTGATCCTCTAGAGCAATGGAAATTTGGCTATAGCCGGAATAGCCATCGAGGAAGCATTAAAAGTTGTTCCCTCCTAGTGTATCTAGGATCTGGTCCATGAAGGGAAGAGGGAAATGATCTTTCCTCGTGGCGTCATTCAGCTTCCTGTAGTCCACACAGACTCACCATCCCATGACAGTGTGTGTGAGGATGATCTCCTTCTTATCATTTGAAATCAAAGTGATACCCCCATTTTTGGGGACCACTTGTAGGGGACTCACCCACAGACTATCTAAGATTGGCTAAATGATGCATGTATCCCACAATTTAATCACCTCCTTTTTTATAACTTCCATCATGGTGGGGTTCATGGGTCATTGTGGTTGCTGATATTTCTTGGTACCTTCTTCAAGCATCACCTAGTGGGTGAAAATGGTAGGGCTGATGCCCTTGAAATCTACAATTGTCCCCCCAATAGCATGCTTCCGCTATTTTAAAACCTGTAGAAGTGCATCTTCCTACTCATGTGAAAGTTTTTTGCTAAGTATTATTTTCAATGTTTTATGGTCTTCTAAATACTAATACTTTTGAGAAGACGAAAGAGGCTTCAGTTATAGTTTAGGCGCCTTTAAAATCAAAGGTACAAGTGGATCCACCTTTTCCTATTCTAAACTATTAGGAACAACTACAAGTTTCCAATAGTGGCCGCCCTGGCCTTCTAGGAATTGCAAGTCCTCTGGCACTTCTTCAACTAGAATTTCTGGAATGATAAAGTTATCTAAGGTAAAAGAACATACCAGATCATCCCATTTTTCTCTCAAGTGATAGTCCACAGTGGTTACCGCATAACATCCCTCATTCTTAGACAATGATGCATACTTGATGCCTTTGAGGACATTGTAGGGGACTCTCGCGTCTCCTACGTAGAAAATTAGCTCCTATTGGTGCACATCGATCAGTACCTTCCTAGTTGATCAAAAAGACCTTCCCAAAAAGAGAGGTTCTTCCTGGTCATCCTCCATGTCGTGGATGATGAAATATGTAGGAAGTATCAGCCTACCCACCTTGACTAGCATGTCCTCCAATATCCCTTTTGGATATTTGATGGATCGGTCCACAAGCTGAAGGGCTACTTGGGTAGGCTTCGGGTCATTAAGACCTAGAGTTTTGAAAACTCCAAGGGTCATGAGGTTGAAACTAGCCTCTAAGTCACAGAGGGCCTTCCCAAAATAACATTTTCTAATTGTTTAATGAATAGTGAAGCTACCTAGATCCTAGAGTATGGGAGTAATTGAATGTTGGATGACTGCAGATCAAACCTTGGTTAGGGAATGGTTCCCAGATCCTTCATCTTTATTTTGTTGGAGAGGATTTCCTTCATGAATTTTAAATAAGTGGGAATCTGTGTTAGTTCATCTAAAAATGAATATTTATGTGTAGATTCTTGAACATGTCACTAAATTTGCAGAACTGGTGGTCCAGCTTTCTCTACTTCATTCCCTCTGTGAAGGGTAAGGCAGGCTCAATGGGTTTGACAATCTGCATTCATTTATTCTGTGAAGCCTCCTTCTGTGGTATTTTGGATGAGAATGGGCCTGAATCTGTACAATTGTCATCAATAGGGGTGTGGATTCACCTAGTTGTGCTGGTTGATTTTGTTGTAACTCTTTTCCACTCTATAATGTGACGGCATGGGCCTCCTCCCTCAGGTTCTTCTCAGTGTTACCTGATAGTGTAACAGGTTGTGTTCTTCAGAGTTGGTTTTCCAGCTGTCCAATCAGGTTCTCCAGGCATCGAATTAATTCCTCCTAATTTTGGAACTAGGTCTCAGAAGTAGAGATAAATTTGATCATGATATCCCCTAACCTTGAGGTAGTCTCTTACTGAGGTGGTTGTTGCTCTGGTGGAGGTGGTGGTTGTTGTGGCTACTGTAGGCAAGGGTTTTGATACCCTTTCTGCTGATAAGCTCCATGTTAGGGATGTTGTTGCCTTGGGTACTGTTTCTGATAAGGAGAGAGTTGTAGCTGAGCAGTCGCTGGGGAGAAAGATTCTGTTGTTGTTGGCCCTAACATGTTTTTTGTAGATCACGCCAGGTCAGGTTCTGGTACTACTGGTACAAGTTTGGCCCTCGATTTTTTGAAACATAACTCACCTCACTTGTTGAAGGGCCTATAGTAGGACCCGATCATTCTCCCATGATGTGTTTATCACCACATTCGATACACACTGGGTGGTCTACCGCATGTACTTGGGATGCTCTCTTCTGACTGAGTGCATCAATCTTTTTGGAAACAACATCCAACTGGGCAGCAAGCATAGTAGTAACATCATTGTTTTGAATACCTTGTTTCTGTTTCCCCCTCTCAGAATTCCATGAGAAGCTGTTGGTAGACATGTCTTCCAGTAGCTCGAAAATCTCTTCAGGGGATTTCCTCATTACTGTACCTCCAGCAACAACATCCACCATGTACATTCTATTATTCATTAGTCCTCTATAGAAGGTTTGGACCTGCATCCAATGTGGGAGTCCATGGTGTGGGTATTTTCACAACATCTCCTTAAAGCGCTCTAATGATTCGTACAATGACTCTGAGTCGTGCTGTTTGAGGTTGTGGATTTCATTCTACAGAGTAACCATCTTTGAGGGTAGGAAGTATTTAGATAGGAATTTTTGGGTGAGGTCCTTCCATGTGAGGATGGATCATTATGGAAATCCTTTAATCTAGTGTTTTGTCTTATCCCTTAGAGAGAAGGGGGAGAGGTGAAGACAAATGGAACCCGTGGACACTCTCTGGTAGCGGAATGTGCTGCGGACCTCCAATAAATTAGGGAGATGGGCATTAAGGTCCTCCATGGGTAGGCCACTGAATTGAACAGTGTTCTGGATCAAATGCATGATATTAGGCCTGATTTGTATGTGTTGGGCCTGCACCGGTGTACGAATGATGCTTGTGTCAGCTATGTGGATTGATGGCAGGTCGTAATTCATGAGATTACAGTATGGAGGTGGTTGTTGAGGTAGTGGAGCCGGCATGTATTGTTGCTCTTGAGGGGTGTAGTATGGTCCCTGACCTGGGTGTAAAAATGGAATTCGCTCCGGTTGGAATTGTTGGAGCTGCTATGGGCCATACCCTAGAGCAAGTGGAGCTTGCTGGTTTCAGTTGTCATCGGGTCCTAATAGTTGTCTAGCTCCTTGGACAATAGCTGGATTTCTTTCCTTGTTATGTGCCATGGGATTATTGTGATTGTGCTTGATCATGAGTAAACATTGGCGCCTCAAAAGCATATGTTTGATCTCTGGGTCAATTGGGAAAACCCTAATGACTCAGCATTCTTGGAATGTGTGAGGTAGCTGCTCATACACCTAACGACCTGCATAATACAAAACACACCAAGAGTAAATGATGAAAAATAAAGATAAATAGTATGAGTTCAGAAAAGAGATTTTTTGGAAATTATGATTTTTGTTTTCAATGAAATTCGATAAAAACTTAATTAAAACAAAGGAAAAATTAACTTTTCTTTGTCTCCTAAGAAATGATGCCAAAATTTGGTGACTTTTTTCACTAAAGTTATGTTATTAGTGTCCCAAATTATTTTTAACCTAACGAGTATAGTACCAGTAAGGGGTCGATCCACAGGGAAAAAAAGAAGTTATTTTTATCTTTTCATAACTAATTTGTATTTTTTTCTTAGTGAACTATGATGAATTTAGATTCAATTTTTGTTTTTTGGAGAAAAATAATAATTTTTTTAGGTTTCTTTAATAAATTACTTAATGAATAGAGGAAAATACATAAAAATTGGTTTTGATGCAAATTAAAGAGAGAAATGTGTTGGGGATGTGGATTTATGAGAAGATGATTATTAAATAAAATTGCTATTGATGTTGTGTTGTTCATAATAACCCAACACTCTAGGTTCATTTTGTAACAAAGTTTCCTTGGTCTAGTAAACTTATATTTAGATCTAAAGAAACTAACTCCTTGGTTTGGTAGTTAGTGTTTAACAGTTATATATTTGGCTTAGTCCATTTTTGAGTCAAAAAATACTTATAATGATCATGAAAATATTTATTTTTATTCTTCTTTTAAATCCTTTAAAATTATTCCCTTGGTCTGGTTCAGAATTTGCAGTGATAAGATGAAGTTATTTAGGAAGAATAAGAAGAAGTTAAAATAACAATCACTTTCAGAGCAACTAATCTATATTACATATATTACATCCCCCACAACCCCAACACACTCAGTATTTAGTTACATGTAGTGGTAAATATAATCAAAATATCCTCAATACCTGATATGATCAGTGGTTGGAACTTTGAGGAGGGAATGACTCTTTGGTTGAATAGTAGAATGGAGAAGTAGTAGAATAGTGGAAGAATGGCCGCCGAACTTCTTTTCTTCAGACCTTTAAACATTTCTATCCACACATTCTCCTCTTTAGAACCGAAGGCCAAGGCCTCTATTTATTGGAAATAAAACTACACGACGTGTGGAAAAATTACACGGCGTGTATTTTTGTCAATGCGCTTTTTTCATTGTTTTCTTCACTAGTAGGCAGCCTAACACGCCGTCATTGACTTAGAAGATGGTGCCACCTGGTAGGTAGATATACACAGCGTGCAGCGCCGCCATACATGGTGTGTTGTCTCACTTTTATTCCACCAACTGCTTCTAAAAATGTATACACATTGTGTACAGGTTGAACACAGTGTGTCCCTGTCAGTCGGCCACATGGGTGTGTAGACTTATTCTCATCCACCAACTACTTCAGGAAGGGTGTACATGGTGTGTAAACTGTGAACACAATGTGTACCATCTTCTGGTTACTTGGGAATGTACTTCTCTTGGTCAATATGTGACTGAGTTTGAATGTACTTGATGTGTGTATATGTACATGTCGTGTAGTTTGTAATTTTTTTCTCAATTATCCCCCATTTTATGTATTTGGCCATAAATCTCCTGAAATTGAACAAGATTACCAAAATCAAAGTATTTTCCACTAAGCATTATGTAATTTTTGAAAACTTGTTCTTATTTTCAATAAAGTATGTGAAAATATATACACAAATTGGGGGCATCAAACTCCCACATACTTAGTCATTTTCTTTCCCTCAAGAAAATATAAATATCTAATTAAGAGAGCCTATATTTTAAAATGAAATAATTCAGTTAATCATAAATGTAAATAATAAGTCAAAGGAGAAAATTTTAAAAAACTTACAAAACTGTTTCAATTCAGGAGATGTTCTACTCATGCCTCATATATAATTTAATTAACTATTGTCATCCTCTTTTAAACACATGTTTCAACCTTTCAAAAATAATCTTGCCATTCGATGATCTACCTCACCAATAATATACTCAATACTCAAGATATTTTAAATTAAAGTTTTTCTCAATCAATGATATATACACTCTATCAATAGGTTTTCTAGAAATCTAGTTCTCTACTTCAGAAAATTGATTTACAAAAATCATGAGGACTTTTCAATAAGGATTAGATGTTTATGTGGCTAAAGTTTTATAGGTAAAGATGTAAAAAATAACTCTAAGGCTTGAAAAAGGATGCTAAATTCATAAATAATAGTGCATGATATTTGAAGTTAAGCTCAATGTAAAAGCATACTCAACAGGATCTATCAAAGGATCTCATCAACACAATCACCTTTAGTTAGGTAGTTAGGGTTCACAAACCAACAAGTGAGTATAAAGTTCCTTTTGTCTGTACCATTTTTTAAAATAGAACCAAGGGAGCCTTTAAGAATTCCCACGAATACAGGTTTGGAACCCTTTATTCCCCAAATTATCAAGAGGCTCTCCCCCATACTTAATTTTAATACAATTCACAAAAATATTCCATGTGTTGCCAATCCCTTATTTTAAGCTCAAGTGAATAATCATGCAAAATCATAAACGAATTAGGGTAGGAATAGAAATAGGCTTGTAATATGGAATCCTATAAAGGTTATTCATGGTTTCTAGAAGATTTACAAAGATAAGATGTAGGGTTGGTCTCAAGATAAAGGGGTTTAAACAATCTAATACCTCAATCAGTTTAATGTAATTCAAAAAATCCTCATGTTTTGAAAAGAAAACATGAAAATTATAGTAGTTGTGTATATCCTAAGAATCTCTCAAGAAGTATGGTATTATAAATAATATGAAAAAGGGGTTTTAATACCTCTTAGGAGTGGGAAAAAGAAATAAAGAGACAATCAGGTCTTGACTTGCATATAATTGATTAGTCTAATCGATTTAATTATCCAAGGAATTTAAGTTGTAATTTAAACTATATCAGCAATCATATGAAAACACTTTAGGAACCAAAATATGCATGGAACTTATTAAAATTTTCCCACTTTTAGATCTATTATTTAGAAATATGATTGACTAGAATGTCTTCACATTTTCAAATATATCTTCCAAAAATGATGTCTCCTAGAATGATGATAAGGGAAAAGACTAAAGTGGTTGAAATATCCCCCCCCCCCCATACTTAATATCACACGTGGTCCAATAAGTGCCATAGAAAGTGAATAAGGGAATGTAGAGACACAGTTGTGGACCAGAACAAGAGGATGTATTGAAAAAAAGTAAACTAAGGAAGAAAAGAAAACAATGGAAAAACATGGAAAAACAATACTTCCCTCATGTCTAGGAGAAGAAAGACAAGTAGTGATTGAGAAGGCTAGTCCATATCATTCCAGAGTACCTATGATGGTCATGGAGATAGAACACTACAAGAATATGTAACATACATAGGCACAAGATATCACAAAGAGATATATAATGAAAAACATGTTTCCAAACACCAGTTAGGGGGTTGCCTTAGAAGAGGCATCATATGGTACAGAAACAGCCAATAGAGAAGGATCAAGGTCTGTGCAAACTGGAGGCCCAGAATCTTCACTAAGAAAAGAATCTGTAGAAGTAGGAGTCGCAGGAGCTAGACGTAGAAAAGGAAGCTTGGCATCACTTTATTGACTAGCAGTAGTGGTGGTAGTAGCAGGGCCCATAGTGAATAGAAGAACTGAATCTGTGCCCAATGCAATAAAGGGTGGTGGAGCTGTGGAATAAAGGATAGGAACCGAGGTAGATGTAGGTGGTGGGGTAGTGGTATACCATGATGCAAAAGAAGAAGCCCTGACATCTACTCTAGTCAGTCCGGGCGATGATCGATAAAAACCAAGTGATGCTCCGTCGTGCCTAGGCAGAGGGTAAAGGATAGATCAACCGAGGGTGCGAGGGGTAGGGGTAGTATATGTAATAGAAGAAGGTTGGCCAGAAGAAGAGGGGTCATAAGAAAGGGGTGGGTGGTGAATCAGGAAGGGGTGGGGAAGGAGGAGCAGGTGCCTCGGTGGGGGCAGGAGGGTTAGCAGGTGGTTGGGATGGTGCATGGTCAAGGACATAAGCACCACCTATTTCTAGACCTATCCCATACAAATAATCATGAGATAGTCTATCTGCTGGGGGGAACCTAACAGGTCGTGGGAAAGTGAAAGCTCAAAAACCCCAAGGGGGTGGGCAAGGCGGGTGGCGTGGAACCCACCGTTTAGGTTTACCTGATGGTCGGTAAACATGGCATAGAAATAGGAGGCATCAAGGTTAGGGAGGTTTAGGTAGTTCTACCAAATGACATAGGTGAGGAGATCTATGTCCTGATCGGTCATGACCCCCATATCCTTGTGGATGGGGAAAAGGATGGTGTTGAAGTAGCGGTCGGTGAAGCGAAAGATGGGGTCAGTGATGAGGGCACTCTTTTGGGAAGTAGGGGTATAGCGGTGGTCAGGCCCATCAATATCCAGCCACATAGCAATGAGCTCAGAGCGCTTGGGTCGGTTCAGGGTGGAGAAAGGGGGTGGGTGATGGGATGAGGATAAAAAATGCACCCTTGGCCAAACTCGGTCATAGTAAGGGAAAAGAGTCAGCTGCCTAGCTAGAACCAGACCACTAGGACTGCATCACCAGGTGTCTCCTAGTACTCAACTTTTTCAAACTCAAAGGAAGTAGAAAACTCCAAAAATAAATCCCTAAAAAGAGGAGTGCTAACCAGGAAGATCATGAGTAACTGAGTGTGTCCATGTAAATCCTCCAACTCACCCCAGATATCCAACTGCTAAGGGATGTAGCTGTCAAGATAGAAGCTTCTCAACGGGATTGGGTGGTGAGAGAAGTGTTCGACCCTGTCGTGAGCAAAATCGGTGACCGGGAACACCATGAAAGGGTAAGGAAAACCTGTGGGGCCTAGCCCAGGTGGAGGTACAGCAGCGGTAGCTGGCTCTGGGGGCGGAGTGGCTGTAGTAGATGAAGGGTCGCTGGATGGGGCGGTCGATGATGGACAAGCTGCGTATGAGGAGATCTCAGGTGGAGTGGCAGCTGGTGGGGAAGAAAGGGTGGTGCTCTGAGGCTCGGTGCTAGATGGTGGAGGTATGTCAGTACTAGGACTAGCCTCAACTGAGATAGTGAGTGGTGGAAGGATAGAAAATGGAAGGGAGCTGGTACACCAGAGAGTCTGGATCTAGTGACATCGCAGGACAGAGTCAGATCGAACAAAATTGGGCCTCTCGCCCTTAATGGCGGAGGTGATCTGCTTCCCCCGTGAATGGTCTATGGATTCCATACCCTAAAAAAGAAAGAAAAACCAAAAACAGGAAAAAAAAATTAAAAGAATAAAATGTGAGAAAACTGAAAAAAATTAAAAAAAAAACTACTCGGTATGTGTATCCAAACTACACGGAATGTAGTAAAAGAATGTTAGCATCCTGTGTTCATTGGATAGACATGTCGAGTGAGCATCTGAGACTAGGGAAGGAGACACTGCGTGTACCAAACATACATGCCATGTTCATGAAAAGTGGTCATGGTTGTGTGTTTGCAAATACATAACCATCATGTAAGCAGTGATAATAATATAGGACATGCTGTGTGAGAGGACAACATGGTGTGTTCAAGAGAAAATGGTAAATGGCCGTGTGAAGTTCTAGGCATGGACTGGCTAGAAGAAATGGTATACACAGTGTATACCAAACAGACACACCATGTATATGAACATTGTGTGTGAGGCCTTGTGAAAAAGGTACCTGAGAAAAATAGGGGATGGTACATGGTGTGTACCGAACTTACACACCGTGTATTTTCAAATTGTGTTGCATTCAATCTGTAGCCTTGTACAAAAGTACATGATGTGTGTTCTTCGATTCGTACCCATGTATCGCAGAATCTGAACGGTCGGATGATCTGAAAATCACCCTAAACTCTTATGAAAACATAAAATAAAGGGTGTATAAGGGAATACCTAGACTGAGGATCACAATGCAGGAGAAATCAGAAGGAAAAACACCCTAAATCAGTGGATTTGGAAGTGGGGAATCCGGGTGTTGTATGGGGGAAAAAACGGGGAGAGGTGAGGGTTTCGTGCGACACGGGCTGAAGCCAGGTGGTCCGCGGCTTTTATAGCCGAGGTAAACGGCGTGTAAAATAGATTACATTCCATGTATCCCTTTTTTATTTTTTTTATAATAATATATAAATATATATATAATTATTATATTAAACTATGTAACATTAAATAATAAAAATAGATATATATATATATATATACATAATTTGTTAAAAATAAAACTATGCATGTAATGTATTAGGCAATACACGTTGTGTGTCCTAAAATTAAAAAAAGTTAAGTACAGCCTTTAGTCTGGTTCTTGGGGCGAGGTTCGAACGGGCAATCGGTCGTCCCGAACGGAAGCCCACAACCACTAGAGAAAAGGTTGTACTACTACTCATATTATGTTTTTAAATATCGTTAATGTAAACACGCCTATACTATATGGGAAGAATAAAATGCACGGCGTGTGGTTTTTAATTAGACAAAAAGGGATGAAGTAGGGAGATTAGCCGAGTTCGAACCTTGGTCTTTTGGATCTAGGTCTGATACTCTATCAATCTGCCAAGTTCACCCACATGAATTACATTATGTCAAAAAACTTTTCAGTTTTTAGAAGGAAAACATTCCACACATGACGTATATCACAATATATGCCCTATGGGGTTATTAAAAAGGGGAAATGATGGAAATGGGGTTTTTGTCAGGACTTGAACCCGAGTCTTTTGAAACCGGGTTACAATCCTGACCAACTGATCCATCCCCACCATGGTTTTTATTATAAAAAAATATTTATAAATATGAAAAACTACCACACACACCATGTACGAAAACACATGGAGAAAAATGAGGAACCTCGGGCCAAAGGTAGGTCAGGAGAGATTTGAACTGGAGATGGCTCAGATAAACTCTAGTGACCTTACCATCAACACAGGCATCATCCATGTATATTACTTTGTTAATATTTTTATTTATAATAGTTAGAAGTTAAATTAAAAGGAATAAGTACACGTTGTGTATATAGGTGGTACACAGCATGCATCGGCTAGGTTACCTCCCTGGAAGTGCTTTTTTTAGGTCATTGGATCGACCTACTTACCTTTTCTTACCTAAGATATACGGTGGAAAATGTTCCCACTATGTTGTCCATGTGATGGTAAGATTTCAAACGTTGTCCATTCACCTTGAATAGTTGACCATCCTCTCCAGATATTTCCACTTCTCTATGATGGAATACGCATATAACTTAGAATAGACCCAACCATCATGACTGCAACTTATCTGGGAATAATCAAAGACAATAGTTAAAAGAGAATTACCTGATCACCGAGTTGAAAATACTTTTGTGAAATCATCCGGTTGTGAGTTGATCTCGTCTTCTCCTTGTATAGCTTGGAATTATCATATGCCTCTAATCTGATTTCATCAAGTTTTGAATGTTGGAACTTTTTCTTCTTTTCAGATGCCTTCAGATCAAAATTTAGAGCCTTGACAGCCCAGTAAGCTTTATTCTCTAATTCTACTGGCAGATGGCATGGTTTTCCATTGATAAGGCAGAATGGGGAAATTCCCAGTGGTGTTTTGAAATCAGTCTGATGTTCTCATAAAGTATCTTCCAACTTCCTGGACCAATCTTTCCTTGAAGTTTTCACTTTTTTCTCCAGGATCTGCTTGAGATCACGGTTGGAGATCTCCACTTTTCAACTGGATAGGGGAGGATTGGGCATCCCTATATGATGTTTTATTCCATACATTGACAGTATTGCCCTCATCTGTGTTTTTTCAAAGTGGTTACCTCTATCATTGATTAGTACTCAATGAACTCCAAACCTATTAAAAATATGTTTTTTTAAATATCATGACTACCTTGGTTGTGTCCTGAGTAGTTCTAGCAACTTCCACCCATGTGGAGACGTAGTCGACGCAGACCAAGATGTAAGTGTTCCTGAAAGATGGGGGAAAAGACACATGAAATATATACCCCAAACATCAAAAATTTCAACCTCTAGTATGGGGTGTTAGGGCATCTGAGCTCTACATCCCACATTACCAATTCTCTGGTATCGATCACAGTAGAAATTTAAGGCATGTGCATCTTTATGCATGGTGGGACAAAAAAACATAGATTATAATATCTCTGCTATCGTATGGTCAGGGCCATGATGTCCCCTAACTAGTGAGGCGTGACAAAATTTTAGGACTTCATAAACTTCATTTTCAAGGATGCAACGAAAGATCACCCCATCTCTATAGGATCAGAATAGAAGAGGGTCCTCCCAGAAGTACCTCTTAACATCAGAGAGAAACCTCTTCCTTTGTTGTAAGGAGAGGTCGGGGTGAATGAAACCTATAACCAAAAAATTAGCAATATTATAATACCAAGTTCTAGGTGTTTCTTTGATTGAAAATAGGTTCTCATCAGGGAAATCCTCCCAAATCTCTCGATCTTCCTCCTTCTCTAAATGAGGCAACTCCAGACAGAAGAGATGATCTGAAACAACATTATCGTTCCATTTCTTGTCTCAAATCTCCAAATCAAATTATTGTAGGAGGATCACCCATTGTATCAATTGGGTCTTCACATCTTTCTTGTTTAGTAGGTACTTTTGTGCTACATGGTCAGTATAAACAAGAACTTTAGATATCACTAATTAAGAATGGAACCTGTAAAATGTGAACACCAATGCCAATATCTCCTATTCTGTGGTGGTGTAGTTCATTTGTGCCACATTGAGAATCCTACTGGCATAATATATAGGTTGGAAAATCCAGTCAATTCATTGGCCCAAGACTGCTCCTACTGCGTAGTCACTGTCATCGCCCATCACATTGAAGTGTTCCTCCTAGTTAGAAAAAATAGTCACTGGAGCTTCTATCAGGTGTTTCTTTGGGTGATCAAAATCTATTGTTCATGCCTCATCAAACTAAAATATGGCATCCTTGGTCAGAAGATTGGTGAGGGTCTGGGCTATTTTTTAAAAGTCGTGGACAAACCGCCTATAAAAACTAGCATGCCCCAGGAAGCTGCGGATGGCTCTGATAGAAGTTGAAATAGGAAGTTGTGAAATGAATTCTATCTTCACTAAGTCCACCCCTATCCCCTTTGTTGAGATTTTGTGGCCAAGTACAATGCCACTTTGTGCCATGAAATGTCACTTTTCCCAGTTCAAAACCAGGTTAGTGTTTTCACATCTTTCCATAACGAGCTACAGGTGCCACAAACAAGTGGTGAAAGATTTTTCATAAATAGAAAATCCATCCATGAATACCTCCTGGATCTGTTCTGCCATGTCGTGGAAGAAATCCAATATACAGTTCTGGAAGGTGGCGGGGGAATTTCATATGCCAAAAGACATCCCTTGGTAATAAAACATACCATAAGGGAAACTAAATGTTCTTTTCTCTTGATCCTCTAGAGCAATGTAAATCAAGTTGTAGCCGAAATAGCCATCGAGGAAGCAATAAATTTTGTGCCCCACTAATATCTCTAGTATCTTATCCATGAAGGGTAGATTGAACTAATCTTTCTTTGTGGTGTCATTCATCTTCCTATAGTCCACACGGACTCGCAAGTCTGTGATAGTGCGTGTGGGGATGAGCTCGTTCTTATAATTTTAATTCAGAGTGATACCCCCCTTTTTGGGTACCACTTGTAGGGGACTCACCCATGGAATATCTGAGATCAGATAAATGATGCATGTATCCAACAATTTAATCCCCTCTTTTCTTACAAATTCCTTCATCGGTGAGTTCAGGTGTCGTTGTGGTTGCCGATATTTCTTGGTACCTTCTTCAAGAAACACCTTGTGGGTGAAAATGGTAGGGCTGATGCCCTTCAAATTTGCAACTGTCCACCCAATAGCATTCTTCAACTATTTTGAAACCTGCAAAAGTGCATCTTATTTCTCCTGTGACAGTTCTGCGCTAAGTATTACAGACAATATTTTATGGCCTCCTAAATACGTATAATTTAGAGAAGACGGAAGAGGATTCAGTTCTAGTCCAGGAGCCTTTAAAATCAAAGGTACAAGTTGTTTCACCTTTTCCCATTCTAGACAACTAGGAACAACTGCACATTTCCAATATTGGCAGCCCTGGACTTCTTGGAATTGATATTCCTCTGACTCTTATTCAACTGGAATGTCTGGAATGATAATTTTATCTGAGGTAAAATAACATTCTAGATCATCCCATTTTTCACTCAAGCAATTATCTATGGTGGTTATCTCATAACACCCCTCATGCTCAGAAAATGATGCATACTTGACCGCTTTGAAGACATTGTAGAAGACTCTCTCATCTCATACCTGAAAATTAGCTTCCCTTGGTGCACATCGATCAGTACCTTCCCATTTTTTAAGAAAGGTCTTCCCAAAATGAGTGGTGACTCCTGGTCATCCTCCATGTTGAGGATGATGAAATCTACAGGAAGGATCAGCCTACCCACCTTGACCAGCACGTCCTCCAGTAGCCCTTTTGGATATTTGATGGATTGATCTGCAAGATGAAGGGCTACACGGGTAGGCTTCAGGTCGTTGATCCCATGATTTTTTAAAACTTTGAGGGGCTTGAGGTTGACATTGGGCCCTAAGTCACATAGGGCCTTCCCAAACTCACAATGTCCAATAGTTCATGGAATAGTAAAGCTTCCTGGATCCTGGTGTTTGGGAGGAATCGAATGTTGGACGACTGAAAAACACTCCTTGGTTAGAGAAATGGTGCCCAGATCCTCCATCTTTCTTTTATTGGAGAGGATTTATTTCATGAATTTTGCATAAGTGGGAATCTGTGTCAGTGCCTCTGCAAATGGAATATTTATCTGCAGCCTTTTAAATACTTCCATGAATTTGCTGAACTGGTGGACCAACTTTCTCTTCTTCATTCTCTATGGGAAGGGTAATGTAGGATGAAAGGTTTTTACAATCTCCTTTCCATTATTCCACGAAGCCTCCTTCTGTGGGCTTTTGGATGAGGAGAGGTCTGAATATGTTCTTTTTCCATCAATAGGGGGTGTATATGCACATGGATATGCAGGTTTGTTCTATTTTAACTCTTTTACACTCTATAGTGTGATAGCATGGGCCTCCCACCTCAGGTTCTTCTTAGTGTTACCTGGAAGTGTACCAGGTTGCCTTCCCAAGATTTGGTTTTCTAGCTGGCCAATATAGTTCTCCAGGCCTCGATTGGAAGCCTCCTGATTTTGGAACCTGGTCTCAGTAGTAGATATAAATTTGGTCATGATATCCTATAACCTTGAGGTAGTCTCCTGTTGAGGTGGTTGTTGAGATGGTGGAGGTGATGAATATCATGGCTATTGTGGGTGAGGGTTTTGATACCCTTGTTGCTGATAAGATCCTTGTTAGGGTTGTTGTTTCCTTGGGTACTAGTTCTGATAAATAGGTCGGTTATAGCTGGGTGGTCAATAGGGTGGAATATTCTACTATTGTTGGCCCCAACCTATGTTCTGTTGATCACGCTATGCCGGGTTCTAGTACTGCTAGTACTGGTTTGGCCCTCAGTTTTGGGCAACATAACTCACCTCGCTTATTGAATGGCTTCCAATAGAACTGTGGAATTCTTCCATGATGTGGTTATCACCGCATTCTATACACACTAGATGGTGTGCCGAATGTACTTGGGATCCTCCCTTCAAATTGAGCGCATCGATATTTTTGGACACAATGTCCAACTGGGCCACAAGCATAGTAGTAGAATCAATGTTATTCATACCTCATTTCTGTGTGACCCGCTCGGAATGCCACTGGAAGCTATTGGTAGACATGTCTTCTGGTAGCTTGAAAAGCTCTTCGGGGGATTTTCTCATCACTATTCCTCTAGCAGCAGCATCCCCAATGGACTTTGTATTCATCATAAATCCTCCATATAAGTTATGGACCTACATCCAAAGTGGGAGTTTGTGGTGTGGGAATTTTTAAAACATCTCCTTTAAGGGCCCCCCTAATTCGTACAATGACTCTGAGTCGTGCTATTAGAAGTTGTGGATTTCATTCCATAGATTCATTGTCTTCAGGGATGGGAAGTATTTAGACAGGAATGCATGGGAAAGCTCCTCCCTGGTGAGGATCGATCGTTGTGGTAATCCGTTAATCCATTCTTTCACCTTATCCCTTAGAGAGAAGGGGGAAAGCTGAAGACAAATGGCATCTGTGGACACTCTATGGTAGCGAAACGTGTCACAGACCTCCAAGAAATTGGAGATATGGGAATTGGGGTCCTTGCTGGGGAGGATTCCAAGTTGAACAGTGTTCTGGATCAGCTGCATGATTGCAGGCTTGATTTCAAAGTGTTGGGTCTGCACCAATGGATGGATGATGGTCGTGTCAGCTCCATGGATTGATGGAAGGTAATACTACATTAGAGTATGGCGTGGAGGTGGCTATTAAGGTAGTGGATCCAACATGTATTGTTGCTCTTGAGGGGTGCAGTATAGCCCCGGACCTGGGTGTAAAAATGGAATCCTCTCCGGTTGGAATTGTTGGAGCTGTTATGGTCCATACCCTAGAGTAAGTGGAGTTTGCTGGTTCCAGTTGTCATCTGGTCCTAATGGTTGTCCATCTCCTTAGATGATAGTTGTATTTCCATCCTTGTTCTGTGTCATGGGATTGTTTTGATTGTGCTTGGTCATGAGTATACGTTGGCATCTCAAAAGTGTATGTTCGATCTCTGGGTCAATTAAGAAAAACACTGACGACTCAACGTTTTTCGAACATGTGAGGTAGCCACTCATACACCTAATGACTTGCACAATACAAAACACACTAAGTGTAAATGAGGAAAAAGAATGATAAATACTAATGACTTCAAAAAATAGATTTTTGGGGATATATTATCTTTATTTTTTCAATAAAATTCAATAAAAACATAATTAAAACAAATATAAAATTAATATTTCTTAGTTTCCCCAACAATGGCACCAAAATTTGGTGAGTCATCTCACCGAAGGTATGTTATCAGTGTTCCAAATTATTTTTACCCTAACGAGTATAGTAAAATTAAGGGGTCGATCAGAAGGGAAAAAGAATTTATTTTTGTCTTCACTTAACTAATTTGCATTTTTTGTCTTAGTGAAGTGTGCTGAATTTAGAGTTGATTTTTGATTTTTGGATAAAAAGAATAATTGGTTTTAATTTTCTTTAATAAATTACTTAATGAATAGAAGAAAATATGGGAAAATTGGTTTTGATGAAAATTAAAGAGAGAAATTCATTGGGGATGTTGATTTATGAGAAGTTGATTATTAAATAGATTTTCTAATAAGTTTGTGTTGTTCATAATAACCCAACACTCTTAGTTCAATTTGTAACAAAGTTTCCTTGGTCTAGTATACCTATATTTAGAGCTAAATAAACTAACTCCTTGGTCTGATAGTTAGTGTTTAATAGTTATTTATTTGTATTAGTCCATTATTGAGTCAACAAATATTTACAATGATCATGAAAATATTCACTATTAATCTTCTTTTGAATCCCTGAAAATTCTTCCCTTGGTCTGGTTCATAATTTTCAGTGATAAGATGAAGTCATTTAAGAAGAATAATAAGAAGTTAAAAGAACAAACACATTCAAAGAAACTAATATATATTACAACTCATACATCTCCCACAACCCCAACACACTGGGTATTTAGTTACACATTGAGGTAAAGATAAGCACAAAAACCTCAATACCTGATATGATCATTTATTGGAACTTTGAGGAGGGAATGACTCTTCGATAGAATAGTAGAATGGTGAAGTAGTAGAATGGTGGTAGAATGGTAGTAGAGATTCTTTCCTTCGGACCTTCAACCCTTTCTTTCCACACATTCTCTTCTTTGGAACCAGAGGCCAAGGCCTCTATTTATAGGAAATACAACTACACGGCGTGTGGAAAAAGTACACGCCGTTTAGTTTGTAAATTTTTGCTCAATTCTCCCCTGTTTTTTGTATTTGCCCATAAATCTTCTGAAAATGAACAAGATTACAAAAATAAAAGCAATTGTCCACTGAGAAATAAGTAATTTCTGAAAACTCATTCTTATTTTCAATAATGTCTATGATAATGTATGAATAAATCGGGTGCATCATAGGGATTCATGCATCATTCCTCACAGCATGGTCAAAAAATGAAATAATTGTTCTATTGATTTATCTCTCTGAATATGAAATAAATGGTGAGGCTATCCAAATATAAGAAAAAACAGTGTATCCTTTTAGAAGAAATTTAAATGAACATATTTTGAGGTCTGGAAGCATATCAACCATTGTAATCTAAATGGTTCAGTGTCACTAGAGTTGAATTGATTATGATTTCATGTGGCTATACATGTCAAATGAAGTCTACTCATTGGTTTTTATTGTATGAAAATATAATCCACCACTTTTTGAGGGTTTTTAAATAGTATAATTTTTGTGTATTTGGTTATGGTTGTTGTATCTTTATTATGTACATTATATTGGGTGTCACCAGGTAAAATATTGTTGGACGCTTGGAACCTATTTATATTGGCTCAGATATTTTTCATGTCACACCATTTAAATATTCAAGGTTTTCCAATTAAATATAGTGGATTTATGTATTTCTATACTTATAAATTTTATAATATTTTCTACATTTGAATAAAATAGGATCATTGGTTCATGCTCTGGAGCATCGGTGAAGATTTTTTTTTTACTACATTAATAAAATATTTCATAAAAAGTGTCATTCCACAGAAGCTCTTCAATACAAGAATTCCGGAATAATCCCATTTTGATGTACCTTGAGATAACATATACCAACCCAAATGTAAAGCCTATAAATTATCATCCAAGAAATTAAGTTCACAACTAACTATCTAGCACACTACGTACCACTTTAACCATTACCTATACACACTATTTGATGGTTTATAAGAAAATAACCTATGTTGAATCATATTTGAACCTAATTCTTTAAAGTTAACATGTCACATAAATTATAGAGTAGTATAAAAAAAATTATTAAGGATGGATAGAAGAGTCTCTCTGAGGATACAATATTGACATTAATCTACAATGTGATTTCTCTAAAAAATCAATATTTATAAATTATGGATTGAATAATCTCTAAAATTATGTTTTCACCTTATGGGATGTATGGGGAATGAACCACTCATTATGGTATTACCACAAATTAATAATTTTTTACACATTATATTTTACAATTTTGACAATAATAAATATTTTTATTGGGATTTTCATCATCTATTTCATTATTCTATGATAATTTTCATATTTCTTCATTGTTTTTAGGATGTTTTAATTATGATTTTACTTATATTGTGATATATCTTCTAATTATTATATAATTATTACTATTTGATATTTTTATCTCTTATCCCTATTTTATGATAGATAATTCTCTTTTCTGGTCCAAAATAATGAAATTGGGCTAGTGATTCTAATTTCCAAAAATTATTACACTACTTCTCCTTTGGTGAGGAGTTAGGTACCATCCTATGAATCTCTAGCTTGTGTTTTATTCAATTTCACTTGGATTATTATCATTACTTTATAATAAATAAGGTTTTATGATTCATATTGAAAAATAATTACTAGATTGGTTACTTTATAGATATATCAGTTAGGCACAACTATAAAATGAGAAAAAGATTATTTCCTGATGAAACAACTTCCAATGAGAAGTTATCACCATTTTATAGGTAGCGTGTTATAGAAGGAACATTATTATATCATTTATTAATGAAAATTATTTAGTTATATATAAATAGTTTATGATGTTAAATATAACTTGATTTTCCTATATTAAGTTCTAACATAGTGTGATTAATGCTTTTTAAGGATTGTTAAGAATAGATAAGTTTACTCACTATATTGTTTTTTAGAATAATGATCTTGTAATATGAATGAGTCTTGGAAGTCAATGTTTCAATAAAGTATGGATGATATAAATATATATATTTCAATGATCACCAGTATATTGATTTAAATGAAGTTATTAATTAAATATGACCTTGTATAATGTACTCCCAAATTATAAAATTCTTGAAGGAATTACAAGATGTTGACTTCATTTAAAAAATAATGTGAAACCCAAAGGGAGATATAATAATTTTTAATATTAGAAAGGGTGAATAAAATTTTTTATTTTTTAAAAAATTTAGAGAATAAAGATGAACTATAAAATATTTTCATGGATTTTGTTATATTTTTCAAAAAATTATGATTAGGGAGAATAATGTAACCATGAGGTGATATGTTTAATTTTTTACAACATATATTGTAGTGATTGGAAAATTAGGCTATTATTTACATACATGGGTTCAAAGTATGTGTTATGTTGTTCATAATATATATAAAACTTGTTGAATGAATTAATACATGAGTATCAAAGAAATTTTTCATGTGCATAAATAATTCAATGGTAACTATTTATAGGGAATAATTCTTTGACCATTTTGAAGAATGTAAGATTTTTATATAATACTAAATATTTTAATAAGATTTTTTTCTAGGTTACCATATATTATTAGTTTGGATGTTATAGTTTTTGAAAAAAATATTTTGGATGTTCCAAAATCTATTCTATTTTTATAAAAAACCCATATTGTTAATTTGGAGTAATTCGAGTTTTTCAGTTATGACTGGAATAATGATGTATGTAAGACTATATTAAAAATGGAAAAATCCTTCTCATCCAATTATAGTATGGCATATACTTATTGACAAGAATATCTATGATTATGCTAGTGTGAGTAGGTGTTTGGATTATTAGAGTATATAATATATATTTTGGGGAAGAAATGTGGGTAATATTTATTGTAATGTATGGGGGAAGAATGGGATAACATTTAGTTGATGATAGTATTATTAAAGGATCACTACCTTTATGGATATTGTTATCCACTATGATTCAATACATGATATTCCTTAAAGGATGAAATTTTTTTGAAATACCATTTCAAAATATTTAGATGTTTAAAAGGTGAAATTTGGCCACATTATATGGATTGATTCATTGACCTACATCATGCCACAGTAAAACCTTTTACTCTTGAAAAACTAAAATATAAATAAAATAAATGAAACATTCCATTTTAAATGTAAAGGTTTTTGAGTAATGAACAAATCCATTATTATAATTGTAGAGTAATATTTGATTGTACTAATATTTTGGGTGGTTCCTAGAATGATCATTGCTCGTAGAATAAAATGTTGTGATTCACAACATTTATTAAGATTTTTGGGAGCCATGGATATTTAAAATATTTCTGTTAGCACTTTTAGTGGAAAATATTTTGAATTTAAATATTAGATTCTAAATTAGGGATATAATGGAGAATAATATGAGGATATTAAAATATCTATGATTTATAGAATAAGAAATGGAATTCCATAGGGATGAACGTATTAACACATCTAGTTTAGTGCATGTGGAGGCTCATGACAAAATGGAGAAAAAGAATCATTAATACACCTAGCTATAGATAAAGTTCACAAAATTTAATTTCTAGTTTCTTAATTATTAGCAGATAAAGAATAATTTCTGATTTAATTAAAAGGATACAACATGGATATGTTGTCTATTCATTTCCAATTACTAGTGTGAAGAACATTTTGAAGTATATATTATTATCATCTTTATAAAAATTAAAAAAATTGATTTGAAAATAAATTTGTAGTGAAGTAATATGAAAATAAAAATAGTTGTGTAAAAAATCATAAAACTAAAAAACAAACAAATTTGAAACACTAATAAAATATTAAAGGTAATAAATCTATATATCAAGAAAATAAGATTGATTTTTTAAATGTGAAATTACCTGTACTTGATCATGATTAGTGAGAGAAGTGTGTCATAGAGTGTGAATGTATTTTATTAAACTTTTATTTATTTAACTATATCAGATTACCCCTATAAACTGAAAATTGTACAATTTCATTAATATCAATAATTAATTAATTTACTCTTTAAAAATAATTTTCAAATAAATAAATGATTATATATATATTTAACAAATACCTTAAACTTTGGAATCTTCCAAAACCCAATTATCCCTCTGTACTAGGATATTGGGAAATCCGAAATAATTAGTATTTCTTTAAGCATGGTATCAGCTCTCCATTTCTAACTAAAATTAAATTCATACTTGTATTCTACAAATATTTCACCCAACTCTATTAACCATGTGTCCCTATAATTTTGTCTATCCATAAAATTATATTTTTTTTGCATTGTAAAAAATATTTTTTAATAGAATATTATAAATTAATATATATATATATATATATATTACCATTACTTGCCCAAATCTCTAACAACACAATTCCTTTTATTTGGTCTCTAACTTCCTTCTATGTTATTTCATGAATGGAAATGATGTTGTTATGTTTAAAAAGTGTTCCCAAAAATTGTTTACATTACATACCATTTTTTATAATGATAACACTATCATCATTATATTGTGCCATAATTTGGGTTTTTCAATTCCATAATTTTTAAAATCATTGCGACCTTGTCATCTAGAATAAGGTGTATCTAATCATTATAAACTTCTATGTTTTTTAATCCGGTTGAAAACCTCTCGTGTTTTTAATTTTGGAAATAGTGGGAGCGCCCTTTTATTTTTTTCTGATTAGAAACAAATTATGAGAGTTATTTCAGCCTTATATCTTCTTTTTGGATAGATTTTGGGGTTTATCTAAAGCATTGGGCGTTTAGGAGGGTTTTTTGTAGTTCCATAGGACCAATGTATGGTTTTAGGGTTGCTAACTAAGGCACACATTTTATGGTAAACTGTGAGGCCTCCTATAGCTAACTGTGCACCCTGATTTTAAACAACCAAATTGTTTGGGTAAACTATGTGGGGTGGCACATTGTCGTCCAGACTACTCTAAAGTTCTTTAAGAGGGATATCATGTGGTTTGCGCATGGTTAGAGTAAACCATGAGGTATTCCACACATCTAGTTCCACTTTAGGAGTACTCATGCACTAGAGCCCTCATGGTTTGCTAACGGTTTGGAAAACTGTTCTAGTTAACCATGCAGCCTCATTAATGGGTGAAATTATTGTTTTTACCTCTCCCTTATTTCATTCATTTATTTCCCTTTTTCTCCTTCTTAGTTATGTATAGTAGCATGGGGGTTCCATTTTTCTTCTTCCCATGGATTTGATTCCACCTCTTAGTCTGTTCTCCATTTTCATATTCATCATTTGAGTTGGATATGCGTTGGTAAGGCTATCCTCACCTTAGCTACTCTTTCATTTATCTTTCACCTAATTAACCCCTAATTCCATCTAATTTATTTTACCCTATTTTCATACCCTTTAATAGAATCATTGATTTCTTTCCAATATCTTTTAATTAGATGGTGATACTAGAAGTGACTATGTCTACAAGTCCAAGGTAGGTGGTGCACAGGTTTTTTTAGGAAGATATGTGGGTGATGATTTTTGTGCGGTGGTGGGTAATTGAGTGATGCCCATTTATTTCGTATTAAATTTATCATGTGACCATGTGGGGTTATTTTAGGCATTCCCTAACCAAATGAAAATGTGTGAGGTCGGGTTAGAGGTTGTAGAAAAGATTAGGTCATTAGATCTGGTTGTGTTCTAGGATTATTTTTGAAACTATTTCTAAATTGGAATTGAGTAATGGAATTATATTGAATTTTTTGTTAAATTGGTATTATACAATTAATTTTTTATTAATTTTCTTATCTGAATTACGTTTTCTAATTTAATTTCATTTAATTTATTTATTAAAATGATTTGAAATGAATATATAAAATGTTTATGATAATCTGCTAAGATACATGGGATCATGATGGGTGTGGCCTGAGGATTTGAGGTGGCATGGACATTGGTATTGATGTTATGCTGATTGTCTACTTGGGTTTCGATTGGATTACATGGGTGGTTTTGACCATTGGTTGGGAATTAAGGATGTCGGATGAGGCAGTGAGGTCATCAGGTTGAAGGCATGGCCCGTTTTTCTAGATTACAAGGCCTTTAAATTTGAGAGACATGGTTGAAGAGGCCTAAGGTGTCAGATTTTATGTGGTTTAGGTACTAATTTGGTGATTTCCACTCACCCATCATGGCCAAATCACTGATTGGAGTCATGTCCACATAGGAGGACTCAATGATGAGGGTTTCTTGACCCCTCAAGAGGGTAGAGGCCCACAGTATTTGTGGATTATGGGATTTTGGTTTGGGTTTCTGGTCATATAAATCAATAGGGAATGTGATGAGCCTTCAGTTAATTTATTTGAGGATATCATTTGGGGGTCTATGCTCATTGTGCTTGAGGCCACTAGGACTAGACATATATTGGGTGATGAATATATTTGTTTATCAGGATGTCGTTCTTTGAGCCTATGGTTGTTTTTATTTGACGATATATATCATTATGCCTCTAAACATTGGGCTTTGAGCCCACAGTTTCTTTTAAGTAGGGGTATGAGGGTCCAGATTCTTCATTTGTCCCTGCCCTCTGTTCGTCTAGGGTTTTACTTAGGACAGGATTTTTTGGATGGCACAAGGTGCCGATGACTTTAAAGGTTAAACATGAGGGTTCACATGGTCCTTTTTACATTAAGGGGCGCCTTCAGCCATGGTCTAAGGATCCTTTCCTATCCATTAAATCTAGTGTTAGCCCAGGTAGGTGATGACTTCTTGGTGGGCATTGATCTCTAGGAGAGTCTTTGTTTATTTAAATTTCAATGTACTTCATTTTTTCACACTTTCTTAAACAATTATGTTGGGTATTAACACTTCGGTGGGATCCTACTAAGACTTGTTCTCACACCGTCACAGGACCTTCAGGACATGTGTAGATTTTATGTTGTTGTAATCAGGTAATTTTTTATCCATAAGAGCTAGATCAAAGTTTATTTTTTCATGGGATGTTGTAATGGGACCTTGAGGTATTTCCTTAGCTGAAGATTTAAGTTTTAGTTTCTCTTTCACTTTTAGAATGCTTATATGTATATAGCTACAATGTTCAGCCATTGGTGACGCTTATGGATATTTTTTGTATGACCTATATTGATATGCATGCCTAGATTTAGTTTCTACAAGTGTTATGATATCATTTTTATTTACTTCCATTGTTTTATTCAATTATGATTCTGTTATTTATTGATATTGATTATTATTCCATCAATAGAGGGTATAGTTCAAGTCTACTAAGTATTATTTCTTCCACTTCATGTTATATAAATTTACTCGGGCCAGTATCATATCATAGCCCCTTAGGGTAGAGCCTTACCACTTTACCTCTTCAAACCCTCACTACTAGTCGAAAACCTCTGGCATTTGGGGAGGTTCTTCTAAGACCAATAGAACTCTGGTGGATAGAACTGTTTGTGTGGATAATTAGGTCAGTGATGCTACATGTGGTATTAGAGAAATTATTGACTAGGATTTAGTAATAGTGTAAAGATAGCAACTAAGGAGATCTAGAATGATTTTATTTTATATTTCTCTTACTAATTGTAAAATGGTAGACTAGATATTAAGATTTGGTTAGAACTAGATTTAGAAATCAAAATTTGGTTCCCATAACCTCATATATGAGGGACAAATCGAGATACCATAGGTGGAAATTTCTGTTCCATTTTTCACATTTTACTGTTGGTTTTATTTCCATATAGAGTGTATTATTTGAAATGTGAATGGTTAATTATTATGATTTTTGATCCTTGTCCTGATATAGAAATGAAAGATATTTGGAAACATGGTTTGGTATTGAATGTTGTGATTGTGATGCATGTTTGCGATTTTTATTAGGCACATATTTGGATGTTTTAAATTTTAAATTTTCATGTGTCTGTTTCAATTTGATTTTTTGTATGTGAAATGTTATATATCATGGTTTAAAATTATATATACCTGTATATATATATATATATATATGGATATTTATGTGTGAATTGGGACTGGATCTTATAAGATAATGAATGTACTATGGAATGGGGTGATTTTGATCACCAGGTTGGGCGATGAGGTCATTAGTTTAAGGAAAAGTTGTTTCTCAAGACTGGCCTGGCCCCAGTGACTTTTGATACATGGATATCCTAAGGGATGGTAAGGAGGAAATTAGGATATGATGTCATGTGGAATGGTTAAAATGGAAAGGCAGGTTCCTCTTTGATGGCTTATATGGAGCATCAGGTGGGTGATGGATTGGTGTCGTAGGAGAAAGATCAGGTTGAGGCCCCTAAGGGTCAGACAGAGCAAGATACACAAGTAAATTCATAGGTACATGATCAATGAATGGATCAGGTACAAAAACTTGTGAGTTTAGGGAATCTTTCAGATCTTACTACTATTGGGCCATGGCTTGATGAGAAGCTCTGGGTGATCCCAGTATAGGTTATCCAGTGTATCAACAGGGGTTCTCAGGGAGCAGATCCATCTACGAAAAATCTGACAAGGGTATTTCAGTCACTTTACCCCCCCCCCCCCCACTATTTCAGGGTGAGGGTGGTCCACATGTGGCTGAGAGTTGGATTGAATCCATGGAGACGATTTAAAAATGTATAGAGATACATCCAGGGAAGAGGGTGAAGCTGTAAACCTACATGCTTAGAAGACTGACAAAGCACTTGTTGGAAGTGAAGGTTTAGGCTAGAAGACATGAAGGTCTAGGCTAGAAGTTATTTTAGTCTAGGCTCTCTGAGAATTTTTTTCTAGAGACACTGAGGGTGGAAAGGTCTTGGGAGTTCTTGAGCCTTCAGCAGGGCGGCATGTCTATCATGGAATATGAAACAACGTTCACCAAATTGTCTCTCTTTACACCCAGTATTGTCAATGACCAAACCTCTAGGGTGAGGTGCTTCAAGTGTGGTTTATGTAATGTCATTAGGGTGTAGGTAAAAATATTTATATTGGCCTAATTATCATAGGTGGTGAATCGGGTGCTTATAGTCAAGGTAAATTTGACAAATAGGTCATACTCGAGCTGTGTAGTGACTTCATGTGGTTTTAGTTGTGAACAATCTAATGGAAGGAAGGGGGGAAGAGGTGAGTTAAAATAGATTAGTAACGCCAAGGACTCAGTTAGACCACCTCATAGTGGGTATTCAATGTTTTTTTAGTTTGGGCTGCCAAGACATGTCTGGACTTAGTGCGAGTGGCCTCTAAAGAAGGTTCGGGCGTGTGGATAGGTTTGGCATCTCGAGAGGTTCTACAAGAAGCCTTCACAGAACACCGATAGTAGGTACCATGGTAACCTAAAGAATATTATGTTAGACTTGGTGTGTTACCAAGTGAGGGTAGCTAAGGTTAAGTTGTAAGTGGAGTTCATGGGAGAGACAGTGAGACCCAGCAGTGGGGTTAGTGATCGGTTGCTGGTTCAGCACTGTAGGTAGTTCAGGGTTTAGGAAGCTAAAATTTAGGGCTAGTGAACACCGTGGTGCTACTAGGGTCTGATAATATGGGTTACCTAATGATAATTAGAGGTATACCATGGTCGTATCTTGGTTTCTTTATGTTTTTTTGGAATGACCTTTGATGCATGTTTATTTTGGGTGCACAAGGTTCACATGATATATGTATGGACTGGCCAAACACTAATCTTTAGGTTGGAATCATATCATATGTGTCAAATATATATATATATATATATATATATAATGTGAGAGTTTATTGGTTTTGTATTTCATCATGGATGGATTAATGATTTTGAGATGCATTTTCATCAGGGCATAGAGGGGATATGGTTTCTTGAGGTGTGTTGGAATCTATGCATCGTGAGATACATTACATGGTTAAGGTGTCAGGCACTGGGATGATTGTAGTATCTTTTGAGATGCAGGACCTTATTATGTCATGTGATTCATCGTCATGAAGTAGGAACCGATGTATTGTGAGACTTGCTGGGTGTTGGAATGACATAAGATCACCTGATGAGGTATATGAGTGAAGAATCATCACAAGAGGACCATTAAGTCTAGTAATTGGTTGATAAAACATTGTTTGATTTTATTTTTGTGTCTTTTAAGACTGGGGTAGGTCACCCCTAAGGTTGGGAGGCCTCATTTGATAGTTGAACTATGCTCTTCCAACTGGGGTAGTCCGAGTTTATTTTTTATGGGTTGAGAATGTTCGGTATCATCTCTCTGTTTTGTTTCATAGGTCATGGATGATCTATGATAAGTACGTAAGATTGTAACATTTTGGGTTTTGGAATCTCGTTGAAAACCCCTTCTGTTTTTAATTTTTGAAATGGTGTTGGTTCCCATTTTTTTCATTGATCGAAACCAAATTTTGAGAGTTCTGTCAGTAATATATCATGTTTTTGGATTGGTTTAGGGGTTTAGAAAAATCCTTAAGTGTTTGAAATGGTTTTTCGGAGCACTAGAGGCTGGTAGGCTAGTTTAGTGGTTTCAGACCAAATCCTATAGTTTAGGGAAAGATTTAGGGCCTCTTGTAGCTAAATGTGGACTCTGATTTTAAACTGCTACACATTTTGGGTAAATCATGTGGGGTGGGGCATGGACAAGCGAACTTATCTATTGTTTTTTTAGAGGGATATCACATGGTTTTCATGTAGTTAAAGAAAACTATGTGGCATGCCACATGAGTTGTGCCACTTAAAAATTACTCATGGAAAATAGCTCGCATGATTTTCTCATGTTATGGAAAACCCTGTGAGTTGAATGTGAACCCTCATTAAAGGGTGAAATTAGATTTGTGTCCTCTCCCCTTTTCTTTATTTTCTTTCTCTTTTCTTTCTTCTTTTCATGTACAATAGCATGGGGGTTTCACTTTTCTTCTTCCCTTGGAATTGATCCGACCTCTTTATCAGTCCCCAATTTTTATATCTATTGATTGCATTGGATTCATCTTGGTAGGCCTCTCCTCATCATATATTCTCTTTTTATTTGCCTTTAGAATCACTAAACCCTAATTCTATATGGTCTATTTTACCCTATTTTTAAGGATTTTGATGAAATCATCAATTTCTTCCAAATTTATTCAATTAAAAGGGTAATACCATACATGCATATGTCTACAAGTCAATGGTAGGTGGTGAATACCTTTTTTTTCTGTGGATTATTTGTATATGAAGATTTTAGCTCTTTGGTGGGTAATCGAGAGAGATCCCTTTATTTAATATTAAATTGACCATATGACCCTATGCAATGACTTTAGGTAATCCCTAACCAAATTAAATCATTTGAGGATAGATTGGAGACTTTTGACCACCTTGGGTAGTTAGGCCAGGTTATTTTCTTGGTTTATTTTTTAAACTCTTGCTAAATTGGAATTGATAAATCCATTTATATTAAAAAAATTAAATTCAGATTGTACAATTCATTCTATATAGAATTATTTATTTGATTCAAGTTTTACCATTCAATTGCATCAATTTTTTTTATTAAATTGACTTTAAATGTATATATAAAATGCTAGTGATAAGCTACTATGATCCATGGGATTGTGATGGGCATGGCCTAAGGAGTTGAGTCAGCTAGGCCATTAGGATTGAGGCGATGATGATCATCTAGTTGGACTTGGACCGGATTACATGGGTGGTGTTGACCATCGGTTGGGATTCAAATACATTATATGAGGCGGTGATACCATCAGGTTGATGGCATTGCCTATGTTAGTGGATGGAAAGGCCATCGGATTTTAGTGACATGGTCGCAGGGGCTTGAGGTTCTTGAGTTGATGTGGATTAGGTGATAATTTGGTGATTGTCTCTTGCCCATGATTGCCAAAGTATCGATTGGAGTCATGTGAACATTAGAGGACTCAATGATGTGGTTGTTTTGACCACTCATATGGATTGAGGACCCCAATAGTTTCCATTTATTTAATTTTAGTTTGAGAGTACTTTAATGACCCAAAATGTTATAAATGGAGATTCCCTTTGTGATTTAATGTCTTAATATGGAAAATAGTTATAGAAAATATAACAACCCATACTTTACATACATTTTTATTACTTCAAAATTGAATCACACTTATTACAACATATAACAATACCATGGCAGGACCATATAGGTATAGTGTCTTTAGAAACTGGGAAACCTAAACAACTGGTTCATAAAGCATATACATTGACTCCCATTTATTTCATCATATCTAGAATCCCTTTTTGGAATATCCTACTTAATACCCTTCTTCCTGACCTGGGAAAAAACATACAAAAGGGTGAGCTCAAATGATCAGTAAGGGTAAACAAAAGAAATATCAATCACATAATATTCATAAGAACGTAACATTTTTGGAAATCTTAACCTCCAAAAGAGATCATAATTTCATAACATGGGATATATCATAGTAGTGAAATGTAATCCCAATAATCATAACATAAAACATTAAAAAAAATTCATACACACATAATCATATAGAATCATTTCTTAGTAGTCAAGACTCATTTCCAACACTATCGTAGTGGACAAAGTCCATTTCTGAACCGAGTTCACTCCTCGTTTCAGTCCTGTATCACTGAACCGGATTTACCTGTCATTCCAGCCATGTTTATCTCATGAGATATAAATCTTTACCCAATGCATTGGAGGAAGATATAGGTCCCACCCATCTCATAATTATACCATTCTTATGTGTTCCACAAGATCATAAATCATACATCATAGCATAACCCATGTAATAAAAATGGGATTATTAAACATCATAACATAAAGAATATAAGAGTAAAGGACATCATAAAAATAATTCCATAATAACATAATCAAATAAATATAAAAATAGGGATATAAACAGAACCCTATATTATCTTAGATGGAAAATAATTTTGATAAAACACTTGAACTCCATTCTTGAGGAAAATATCCTTTCTACTTCAAAAACATTTTTTCTTTCTTAACATGTCATACAATTTTAAACTAAAAGAAGTTAATTAAAAATAAACATGAAAACTTGTAAAGGATGCTTCATGGAAATAATATTCTATGAAATCATAAAAATCTATTCATGTCGTATAGGTTAAAAAAACATTTTTCTCATACTTTGGTTGGAAAAGTCAAAAAGTACCTCAAACAAAAAACGACAAAAGATTCCTTTCATATATTCTACTAAAAACTCACCAAAGAGTAAAATTGGATTTAAACCATTTTATGAGGATACAAATAATATTGCATATTTAGGAAACATGGATTTGGATGATAAATATTCCCCAGTAAATTCTGAAGTATAAACAATCTCGGATAAAAATGAGATTGCGAGATTTTCCCTTACCTTAGGTCCGATTTGCTTCGTACATGTCTAAACCTCCTGTATAATGATTTAACTAATGTTATTGACTTATTACAGAATCTTACTCATTGTTATGATATCATATATGGTCATATTCTTATCTTCGTATTAGTACTATTTCATTGCTACCTATTATTCGGGTGTTTATTGCTTTTTGTTCTTATGCATGTTTTGTCGAATAAATTCTTCTTCTTCTTTTTAGGTTACAGATAACTCATTTAAAGAATCGTATTAGTGTAATATATATCATATTTATTCATTAAATTAATTCAATAAACTTATATAATCATTATGCATTGAAGATCATGTAGAACAAGTCGCATCACATTGTGGAGGCGGTAGGCCGTACATACGCACAAGCGATGATATCGTTCCCATGATCGTGGAATTGTATTGAAGTGTATGAATACTATTTCAGAATCAATATCACTTTACAATAATCATATATAGTTATTCTTTACACCATTATACCCATCCAAGTAAGGTGGTGGTGGAAAACATATTACACCACGGCGTGGAGACGGTATTCTGTACGTACGCACGCGCGGCGATTTCATTTTCCGTAGGATGGATAGAAGGTGAAATAGGGTAGTTTAATATTTATAATAATATATAATTATATGAGTGATATCTTATGTTATTACTTTATAATGAAACAACTAAATTATAGGAAGTATAAGAAGAAATAAAGTTGAAAGAATCGGTAACGGATATTACCTCTTCTTTGAAGCGCCTCTTCTTAACCTCCTCTTAGGGAACTAAATATGGTCTTTTAAGAATACCAGGACCTCTAGGATTTTTCTAGGTAAGTGGATAAGATATATATTCAGGGGTTGGCCGAGCTTGAAGGCTCAAAGCGGTGTGAGGAGGAGAGGGAGGAGGTTCCCTTTTATAAGGGAGGAGATGGGCACCTTAGGAAAAACATAAAATATTATTTTATTATAAAGTCATATTCAGTTTTTAATAGCTCCAAATGGATTTATTTAGAAGATAAGGTGGGGATGGGTCTAAATCCTCTCAACCAATAGATTTTAGAAATGTTTAGGTTACTATTTTAACCTTATCATTTAGATTTAACTCTAAGTTAAATAATTTAACTTTTAATGTGTCTTCTTGTTTTATTACATTATATGGTTAATAAACATACTATAACAAGATAAACGAACCCCAAGTTGTTAATTATTAATATATATAACCTTATCTAAGTGATTTTTCCAAATCATAGATTTTTATGAATAAAATAACAATTAATAATATAATATTTTTTAAAAAACTATTTTATGTCAATTTTGACACTATTTGGTAATTGATTTTTGGGAAACTTATAACAGCATGATTAGTTCAAAAAAGGTTAATTAAATAAATACTAATATTTCATATTAACCTATAAAATTATTTTAATTCATAAAAAGTCTCAAATTACATTTATTTGGGTATTTATAATATCAATTATGTTAATATTTCCTAAATAATGTAATTAATGCATCATCATTGTGTCATAAATAAATTAAATTATTTAAAGTCTAAAAATTAAAAATAAAATACCATTATGTAGGAAATCTTCTTATATTTCTAATGAATGATTATAGTCGATTTTTTCTTATTTATAACCCTATATTAAAAATGTTTTAGTTATTAAACTTTGATTTTAACTATTTTAACTCTTCTTTAAATAAAATAATATTAAATGTCCTAATCTAATCCAAGTGGACCTAAATGGTCATATTTTATTCCTAAGGTTTTTTTGTTCGAATTAAACTTATCCAATAGAATTAGGACATGGGTTAGGGTAATAATAATACCATTTTTACCCTTAATTTCCCTATTTACTTTTAACCGTGGTAAATAAAAGTAAAAAGTTACTATTCACCAAAAATTATTTTTATCTTATTAAACCACATTTTACTTCTTGATGTTCACCGTGTCTCTCAGATTTTTGAAATTCCACTCATAGAAGCAGTAAAATTAAGTTTTATTGAAATTTTCAAACTCTCCTAGGAGGTGGGTAAAAGACGGTGAAAAGTTCAATAAAATTTTTATATATCTAAAATTATTATAAAATGAATCCAATTAATTGATTTGAACTTATATAGTTATTATGTATCAATTTTATCCTAAAATAATTATTTAAATAAAAAGTCGGTTTTTAAATAGTAACCTAGTGTTTTCACTATTCATCAAAAATTGAATGTTTTTAGAAAAATACCAAAAATTCACCCTAGGCTAATTTTGATATTTCAAATCCAAAAATGAAGTCCATTTTGAAAGATAAAATTTATAAAATTTCAAAAAGTGGGTATTACTATTCATAACGACTAGTTTTAATAATATTTTAATAGCATATCGTTGTTTAGTGAAACTCTTTATGGCATACAACAAAAGCTATCGAGGAAGGTCGCGATTGCATGTAAAGAAAGCCAAGCCAGTGTTGTGTGTAGTGAAATATTCCTTTGATGATAACATAAAAACAAAATATTTCTCATAAAAATCTCGGTTGTTACAGAAAAAACATTCACATACATGATTATATGACAGGATTTAAAAGACCATTTATAATATTACCTTTTTAATATAGCAGTTAAATATAGATCACATGATTAATATATATATATATAGTTCTTTAATGAATTTAATTGAAAAAAACAAAGGAAGTGATGGCCTTATCCAGTAAAATGGTACCCTATGAAGCTCATTTATCGGAGCTTCCAAGGGATATAATATCACTAGTATTTTCCCTTGATGAAGCCCAACCGATGATCCAACAACATAAGAATGAGTGAAACTGTTTATTGGATAAGTTCAAGCTCATTGAGATCATGACCCAAACCATGTTTGCCGAATGGCCCCATGAAAGTCTCTCTACCACACACCATACTCTTAGGGAGTGCACTAGTGTAATAAAGGGATATATAGAAAGACCTAATGAATATGAATATATATGTTGTATAGAATAATTAATTTATTTCCATTTTTTATTGTAACATTATAAATGATTTTGATTTTTATTCAATTCAACACAAATTTTATTTTAATGTAATATTAAAATTCAATTAAAGGATTTATTTTGATGAAATAATGGATTTTTTAAATAAATATTATTTTCATGAAATTTCATTTTTAAATATGTTTTTTTAATCTTATATGATCATATAATTTTTATGAAGTGAAATGTACTTTTTATAAGGGTTTGAAAACTATTATTTTAAAAAACCCAAAAAAAATTAACAAATGTCAAATCACATTTTAAAAGTTAAAATGAACATATCTAAAAAAACTATATAGTATTAATTTTTTTTGGAATCATAAAGTTGAAATTATCTGATGGTGAATTTGTCATAATTTTCTAAGACAATTGAATTTTGAGGTAAAAATTAAATACCGTATAAATATACGATGGGTTTTATGACATAATAATTAAAAAATGATATAATTAATACTATAATTGGTATCCTTGTAGAATAAATGTTTTATACTTAAAATAATGTGATTTTAAGTTTACTTGATTAATTTTATTAAGCTTTTATGGATCCTCCAAATAAAATTAATATATTTTATAGTTTTAAATTCATTTATTTAAAACTATGACTCACCTCCACATAATAAAGGAAATTATTTTAATATTTTAGGCCCTTTTATTAATCCACCCAATATCCCAATTACCTTCACTCAAAATCCTTGTATCATGAAATTAATTTTACCTCCACTCTCTGTAATCCTCCCAAGATCTCCCCAAGCTCTCACGAATCCCTTTCAAGCTTTTGGTGTCAAGCTCTTAAGGTAAGTGGATCCTATTTTTCTCACTTTTATACAAGAATATCCTCTATGTTATGACCTTTTTCTCAATTCACAATGATGGGGCATGTTTTACCACCTCCTCTATAATTCAATTATGATGTATAAAAGGTGATATACCCCTTTTTCTCTCATTAATCCATCCTAATAACACTCGTAACCATGCGGGCATTTTATAAGGGTTCTTACCATCCTCATCTTTATCCATGTTTTTTTCTCTTTTTATGCACTTTTATTTTCAATTAATAATGATGTGTAATATTTTTGAACCTCCTCCATACTTCTATTATTATTTATAAATGATGAGATACCCCTTTTATCTGATTAATCCCCCCCATGTATGCCAGTTACCATGCTGAAATTTCATCAGAATCATTTTTTCTCTTTTTATTAAAGTTAATTTATTACCATATGCCTTCGTTTTATAATTATAAAGTTGTGGAATTGTCTTCCCATGTCCCAAATACTATCCACTTATTTTAAAAATGATGAGAGACCCATTTCTCTCTCATCAACCCATTTTATGAATTTTTATGTGATGTCGTTATGCTGCATAATTTTCACCATGATTTTCCATGCCAAACCATTTATATAGTGAATATCATACCCATTTCCTATAAAGTGTGTTAACATTTATGAATATATAACTTTTTATTAGGGAATTAGATGTATTTATTCCAATCTCCTTGATCGTGGAATAAATTTTGATGATGTATAAATCCATGTTTTATGATCTATGTGGAGCACTTAAGCATAAGATTTAAATAAAAGTGGCAAGTGCACCCGAAATTATATAGAGCTCCAATGAATTGAATAATGTTTAGTATAATGATATTTCATGTTTTGGATGGGAGTATACATGATTATTTTATGGTAATTTGTCCACCATGAATTCTTTGTAGTTTATCCTTGACCTATGATGCAATTTTTTATGTTGTTTCCACATTTCCCATGTTGTGATTATCATGCTATATCACGCCTTATTATTCTTGTTTCTTTATTCCTCATTGATATTACTTGTCTAAAATGTATTATTAACTTCATGTTATTCCTTGTTTATTCCCTTAATAGGCTTTATGACTCACCCCCTTTCTTATGTATTTTTCCCTGGTTATCCAATGTAGTTTTAAACTCAAGCATGATAAAGAAGTTATTAATAAACATATTGTAATTCATATTTAAAATTGTAATAAAATGTACCTAATTCCCAAAGACACTAGACATATCGATCATTCAGGTTGTATTAAGTTTAATATTATGTAATTAAATCATGTATTAATGTGTAATAAAATGAAGTTTGTTATAGGTGCATTCTGTAGAAAGCCGCATGGAAGGTGAGGGGCCTTCAATTGATAGCATTGATGATATCAGTTGGGGACTAAAGTTAACTATGCTTAAGGCCATTGGGTGTGGACTTATATTAGGGGATAGATATTTCTATTCCTTGAGATTTCATTTTATGTGCCCATAGTGGTTTTTATTTGAAGATGGATATTGTTTTGCCTCCATACATCGATCTTAGAGCTGACATGTGCTTTTGAAAAAGGGGCTGAGGGACCCAATACATCATTTGGACATGCCTTTGGGACATCAGTGGTTTTACTTGGGACACGATGTGTCATATGGCATGAGGTACAGATGAATTTCAAGATGGAACATAAGGGTTCACCTAGGATTTGGAAATCAGGGGACACCTTGGTACTATGCCCAATGATACTCTCCTATCAAGTGATTCTAACATTAGTCAAGGTATGTGATATATTATTGGTGGATATTGAGGAGTAGGGGAGTCTTTTTTTTAAATTTCAATGTGGTTCCTTGTTTATTTTAATATTTCACACCTACTTAAACACTAATGTTGGGTATTCACACTTAGGTGGTATCCTACTGAGACTTATTCTCACACCCTACATAGGCACATCAGAACATATTTTCACTCAGGTAAAGGTTCATCCTCACGAGATGGATCATATTGGTAGTTTTTTATGGGATGTTGGCATGGGACCTTGAGGTATTTCCCCAGTTTGAGATTTATTCTTTAGTTTCTACTTCAATTTAATTATGATTATATGTATATATATACTATGTTCAACCATTTCTGACCCTTCTAGATATTTTTTGTATGACCCATTGTGATATGTATGCTTAGTTTTGTTTCTTCAAGTAATATTATATCATTTTTATTCAATTCTTCTACTTTATTCAATTATTTATCTCTTGTTTATTGATATTGATTGTGCTAATTCAAATGGAGGTTCTGGTTTGAGTCTACTAAGTATTATTTATTCTACTACATACTATATATATTTACTTGTAATAGTGTCATATAATGTCTATAGAGGGTATAGCCTCCCCAATTTCCCCTCTACACCATTTCTGTTATTCAGTAGCCTTTAGTGTTTTGTGAGGTGTGCCTTAGGCCAGTGGCACCAGGCCCGATAGCACTTTTTTGGGTGGATAATCGGTTTTGGCATGCTAAAATCATGAAAAATAGTTAGTAAAGTAAAATAATATATATTAATTTGTCATTAATCATAATTATTAATTATTAATAGTTAATAGTATATGGTTGATCTATTGTCCCATAGAGTGAAAATTATATAGGAGGGGTATCCTCTGTTGTTGGTGGGATATCTAAAGCAGGAGTATTGTGTATAATTTATGAAGATAAATGTACCAATATAGGGAAGAACCTTATGAATATTCATGTACATATGAAGTAAAATATGGATATGGTTTTTAAAATATGGTGGAGTAGTGCCCTGTATAGTTGGTAGTGGGAATATGTAATAAGGATAGATGTGAGTCTAATCCCTTCTATCCCATGTGGGTATAGGTGAAAAGGGATATGGAAAATATTGGTATGGAAAATAAGTAGATGGAAAAATTGTAGGATGAACTCCTAGTGATAAAGCGGCATGATGGGAGGATAAAATACATGACCTCTTAGTGAATGAAGTGGATGGTGGTAGGTTGACTTGTATTATTGACCATACTGGTACCACTACCATACTATCAAGACCGACAGTATAATAAATCATATTATAGATGAAGTATACTAAAATTACATGTATGATAAAATAAAATGAATGATTAAAAGATATGTAATATGAAAGAATATAAAATTCAAACATAAAATGTAGTTATAGTTGAGATTGGCCTAAATCGTTAATTTGTTTTTCATTTCTCTGTATTCTTCTCCTTCTAACTTCTTAATAATCTAGCATGCATACCTATAATTTTAAAATTGAATTATAATATAAATATAAATTACTAAAATGTTAAATAATAAAACTGGTTGACTTCAAAAACAAATTAAAAGACACAAACTGCTATTTAATGCAAGGATTAATGACTAAAATAATAATAAATTCATTATATTTCATATTTAGTTACCAAAATGACAACTCATTTGAAATTTTTTCAATGTAATTAAAAATATTAATTTGATATAATATCTAGAAGTTAAAAAACATGTATAATATTGAAGTGATTTCATGTAAATACTTACAAATGTGTCAATACTATGTGTTCTTTGTTATAATTTCTGGTTCACAATCTGTTATAAAAAATTAATCATCTATTTCTTTAAATAAAGCTCTAAAATACATACTAACAAGTTTATCCAAAATATCATTATCATCCATACCTTCATCAAAATTTTATCTTTGAATGATATCAATATTGACACCAATTCTTTTTCTAATGGGTCATTAATATAAAACACTGCTAGGACCAATAGGGGCCTATATACCCTGAGAGGGGGGTGAATCAGGGTATGGATATTCTTTTTCAAAGTTCTTCCTACCCCACTGGATCTTGACCTCTTTATTACAAGGGTCACTTTGTTTGCTCTTGTGTGTAAACTATGATCACTTCTTTACTTATTTATCTAATGATGATGCTTTGAATGAAATACAGGGAAGAAAATAGGCAGACACAGATATTTTTTCTTGGTTCACCCTCACTGGGCTACGTCCAAGGAGCATACGCCGACAAGTTTCCTGTTGTACCAAATTCCACTATTCCTCACTAGATGTGCATACAAAGTTCGTTCTAGATCAATTCTATGCCCAGGATCACTGCCTTTAAAAAGCTTAGGGTCAGCTCACTACTTTCCCAAGGGTCACTCCCTATTTTCTCTCTCTGGCTCACTGTCGGCGGAGAGGATCACCTTCTTCCTCTTCCTTCGCTCACTGCTCTGAAAAGGATCCACTCACAGTTTATAGAGCTGTAGGTCTCTTAATTTTCATGAAAGAATGCATCTTCTTCTGTATGTAGATGCTCTGTTGAATTACAACTTTCACCTGTAGATGAATATCTCTTTGCACCGAAGTTATCGGGAAATCTTCCAGCTTCCAAGCAGCCCAAAAATCACTGCTGGAACCAAACCATACTTGGCACGCAAGTCAATCTCGGCGCGTAAGTATAGGTGTGCAAGTCAATCTTGGCATGCAAGTCACAGCGGGCACGCAAGTCGTCCTCAGACACTTGCGCAACTCAAGCATCCTCAACTCTAAACCTGCGCGACTCACTTCCTTTTATGCCCAATCCAATATTGGCGCGCAACTCCACACTGGCACGCAGCTTCAAACACTGGTGCGCAACTATCAACCTGGTGCGCAAGTCCCACCTGCGCGACCACACACACCACTTGCGCGACCACCACACCTATGCGACGGGAGCTCTTATTTCTCAAATTGTTGAACTCTGGTGAGGAATGAAGAGGGGTGGTCCAGTATTTAAAGGCAAATTGACCACCCTGCATGAAGTCTCACAAGTCTCCCTTCAGCGCGCAAGTCTCAGCGCGCAACTCTCTGCCCCTCCAAGTCATTTGTGTGACCTACTTCCAAACTTGCGTGAACCTCTTTCCTTTTCCATATTTTGATCTTCTGATCTTGAAAAACCATAGGCGCGCAAGTTCTCAAACTTCCAAGGCATCGGCGCGCAAGTATCTTTCACGGCACGCAAGTCACCTGCGTGACATCACCAAAACTTGCGCGAACATTATCCCTTTGCCGTATTTTGATGATATGATCTTGAAAAACATATGGTGTTAATGTTTCCAAGCCTTCATGTACACGGTGCGCAAGTCCCTTTGACAAAAAACACTTTTCTTCATTTGTCGATTTTCAGGCCCAAAAATTTGTTAAACACTGGAAAACGGCGCCACCTTGTATCTGTTCTTTTGTACCGCCTCCAGATCATCCATTCCTTTTGTCGACGTTCTTAAATCAAACATGGATCATTGAGCTCAGCTCTTGAACTCGACATTCCATTATGAAATCCTCTTTGTCAACAAATTTGTAGGTCATTGTTTTTCTTTGTCAACAATCACCACTCAGATGTCCACTTTGTCCACAAACACAATCACCTCAAAAATGCTTCAATGATGCCTTGAGGGATTTTTGCCCAACAATCTCCCCCTTTGGGTTTGTTTACAACACTTCCATAAAAAGATACATCATTGATTCTTCAGCCACCATTCACCTTTTGAGATTCTGACAGCGATCAAGGATTTAATCAACACATACTCTAAGCCTATATGATCAATGCTCGGTGTGAGAAACAAGAGTAAATGAAAAGTTCATAAATGAATCACTTCATCTTGAAAATCCACTATTGACACCAAACTAATAACAATTTGTACTAAACTGATACCAATTATTTAAGGACTTGTTGGAAGAACAATTTTTGTTTGGAAATAATTTTACCACTCTTCTGCTTTTATCATGATCCTCAGCTGTCATGATATCTATTCTTTGATCGATCACTTCTAGCATCGTCAGATTTAATATGCTCCCCCTTTTTGTTCACAGCTTCATCCCTTGTCAGCTTCAAAACCTCTTTATCCCTATTTCCTGTGTTGTCCAAGCTAAGCTATAGATAAACACATTCAACTAGCTTCTACTCCCCCTATCTGGCTCCTCCACCTATCAGCTTCTCCCCATATCATTCATGATTTATCAAATCTCCACATTGTCTCCCCCTTGAACAATCACTATTTTCTCCCCCTTTGTCAACGAACCCAAAGGTCACTCATTTGAAATCTGTAACAGAGTAGAGAACAGATCAGCACATTAGGGAAAAACACATCATACCTCAGGGAGTGGGGGGGGGGGGGGGTTCCACATCCATACTATTTCAAGTGCGGGGAATCGACTGAACTCCCAAAGCCAGTTGATTCCTCTCAAAAGCTTCTGTGGGTAAGGCATTTGTCAGAATGTTTGCAACCAGTAGCTCTGTAGGCACATACTCCAACTTCACGATTCCCTGCTCAACATTCTCCTTGATAAAATGATACTTTATCTCAATGTGCTTTGTCCTTTAGTGATGGATGGTATTTTTGCTGAGATTTAGAGCACTTGAGTTATCACACTAAATTCCAATTGGAGACTTCACTTCTACTCCCCCTATCTAGCTCCTCCACCTGTCAGCTTCTCCCCATATCATTCATGATTTATCAAATCTCCACATTGTATCCCCCTTGAACAATCAATATTTTCTCCCCCTTTGTCAACGAACCCAAAGGTCACTCCTTTTTAGTCTGTAACAGAGTAGAGAATAGATCAGCACATTAGGTAAAAACACATCATACCTCAGGGAGAGGGGGGGTTCCACATCCACACTATTCCAAGTGCGGGGAATCGACTGAACTCCCAGAGCCAGTTGATGCCTCTCAAAAGCTTCCTTGGGTAATGCATTTGTCAGAATGTCTGCAACATGTAGCTCTGTAGGCACATACTCCAACTTCACGATTCCCTGCTCAACCTTCTCCTTGATAAAATGATACTTTATCTCAATGTGCTTTGTCCTTTAGTGATGGATGGTATTTTTTCTGAGATTTAGAGCACTTGAGTTATCACACTAAATTCCAATTGGAGACTTCACTTCAACTCTCATATCTTCAAGCTGCTGCTTCATCCACCAAGATAGAATGCACCACCTAACATTGATTTTCTATCATCCGTTGAACCGGCCCAGTCAGCATCAGTATATCCCAATAACTTTGTTTGAGATTTTTCATTATATTTCAAGACGAAGTCCACCATGCCCTTGATATACCGAAGTATTATTTTCACTGCGAGCATGTGACTTTCCTTCGGATTACTCTGATATCTCGCTGCTTGGCATTTAGCGAAAACAATATCAGGCCTTGTTGCGGTCAAGTACAACAAACTTCCAATAATTTCCCTGTATTTTGTGATATTAACTTCTTTTCCATCCTCATCTTTTGATAATTTCATCCGGGCAGCAACCAGAGTTTTCATCTCCTTGGAATTTTCCATGCCAATCCTTTTTAACACCTCCTTGGCATATTTGGATTGAGAAATAAATGTTCTATTCCTTCCTTGTGTCAATTCATCTGATCCACCACATATTATGTCATCATCATAAACCAACACCATCATCCTTTGATTACTGTTTTGGTTGAGATAGATATTGTAAGAAGCTCCACCACACTGGAAACCAAGTTTCTTCAAATACTGATGTAGCCTTGAGTTTTATACTCTTGGTGCTTGTTTCATCCCATATAATGCCTTCTTCAGCCGAAAAACCTTATTCTCATCTTCATGAATGAGAAAAGCATCTGGATGCTTGATATGAACTTCTTCCTCCAGAATCCCATTCAAGAATAGTGATTTGATGTCCATCTGGAATACTTTTAACATTTGTTACACTGCAATGGCTATGAATAATCCGATTGTCTCCAGCCTTTCTACTGGTGTTAATGTCTCATCAATGTCAATACCCTCTATTTGGGAGTATCCTTTGCACACCAGGTGTGCTTTGTTTCAAATCACATTTCCATCTTCATTCATCTTGTTGTGATAGACCCATTTAGTCCCAATGACATTCTTTTCTGTTATCCTCGAAACAATCTCCCTTGTCTGGTTCTACTCAATCTGGTCAAGCTCTTCATTCAAAGCCTGAACCCAGTTTTCATTTTCAGTTACATCAGTAAAGCATTTAGTCTCTACATGAGATAAGAATTATGTCTGCTGTATTGACATCATTATTCTAGTCTGAACTGGAGCTGCCTGATCAACAACGATATTATGTCTATCAGTTTCAGCTCAACTCTTTGGCTTCCTTGTAGACACATACTTGACACTTTCTTGTTCATCATCAGTGTCTTATTATGAATTAGCATCAGCCACTTCTTCTCCACCTGTGTTTCTTTCTTCCTCAACACTTTCGTCAGGAAATTGTTCACTGAATCATTTTTCAGTGGCTTCATTTCTTTCAGCTACTTTTCTTTGTGTCATTGTTCAATGACGTCATTTCTTTGAACATCTTCTCTCAGATTTTTGTCGACACACCTTTGATTTTCTCTCATAGCTTCTTGGTATCCTGAAAGCAGTCAGCTGATACCACATTGTTAGAACAAAATAGATAATCATGAAAATCTGTGTGTTGCTTCATTTTCACCAATTATTCTTCATGATCATAAACATTCATCCATCATATCATATTGAGATCATGCATCTGATTATGATATAGAATGCTCCCACTGTGTTATGAAACTCTTCTAGTTGTTACGCCCAATAGTTTAGACCCATAACTATTTTTTTTCTCCTACATCATTTGTTCTAATCTTTCACTCAAATTTGAGCCATTAACAAAATCTCTAAGCCTACTAAGTTGAAACTCGTTGTAGGAAACAAGAGATAAAGTTAATAACACAATCACTTCCTATTGTGCTCTATTTCTCCCTTTCATTATCAACTTTGATACCTGATTTCAGTCAATCAAAACATTGAAGCATATCACATCTCCACTTTGCATCTTTAGATGCCACTTCCCCTTGGATCGTATCTCCCTAAAACCTGAAACACATGAATCATCAGTTAATAGAATTTATATACATAGGGAGAGGGTCTTTTCTCGAATCCTGAAGACGAGGGTATTGGTTGATCCTAATGGGTCAACCCTTTGATTCTTTCTTGGAGTGAATCACACTCCGTTCTTGCTTCCTCCAGCTGATTGGCCAACTTCAACTGCTCTGGACATATGACTAAGCATTCATTACCCATATACTGAGTCTTTTTCTGATATGAAGATTCTGTAGGCCTAGCCTTTCTCATCATTTGGGGTTTAAACCCACTAGTACACATTTCAGTCTTTGATGTTCCCCTAAAATTCCATTTCCCTTGATTCATACTCTGAGCAGGAATATCTTTTCCATCCATCTTCCCTTGCTTCTTCCACCACTGCAAGGACCGTCCTCTTTTCTCCACTTCTTTTTGTGGCACATGACTTGCAGATTTTTCAATGCGTTCTTTGTTTATTTTCCGCTTATCATATTTCTGAGTCACCACACTATTTTGCATTGGTTGTGGGTCTTCTACTGAACATACATTCTTCTTACTCACAACTGAAGCATTTCCTCCCTTTTTCTTCCCGATTTGATCATGTTCTTTCTTAGAGGGTAGTTGTGAGTGTGACAGAGAAGGTGACTGATACACCTTTCGTTCAGAACCATGTGATTCCCCTGAGGCTGTAAGCCTATTCTTCTCCTTACCACGTTGTCTCCCAGTGTGTAATTTCTTGTTATGCATCACTGGAGTCAAGAATCTCCTTTCGAATTCCTTTTCCTTTCTTACGTTCTTATTGCTGCAATTTCATGCCAAATGCGCATAATCTAAGCATATAAAACATCTTCCCTCAAAGGCATACCTTGTTTTTTCATTTCTATATCGAGATGCTGATACACCTTGAGTTCTTCTTCTGACATGAGGCTCTTGAGCTTCCTGACACATACTCATGGTGTGTCCCATTCTTTCACAGTAATAGAATCTAACAGATGCTTTCCTATGAGAGATTCTTCTTTCTGATTTCTCATGACACATTTTCTTTTTCTCAGATCTAGTAATGCTTCTATTTTCACAGCCTGAGATGTATTCCTGTGCCTCTAAATTGAAGCTTGATGTGTGGTCAGAAATCCCACAGAAATGGCACATGTCTTCACTACTTCTGGGAACTGTCCTCTTAGGCCTATCTCTAGCACCTAAAAGATTTTCTCTACTTTTGGAACTTTTCCCAGATCTCCTTATATCATGCACGGGAGGGGATTCATCAAATCCAATGCCAGATTTTCCCAAACTATATGGTCTTTGATATGAGAAAATATTTTGTTGTTTCTCCTCAGAAATTTAATACTTCCTTTTCATTTTATCATCACCTTCCGAAGGACAATCGAATAGTAGGTACAGTGCGTCCTTCAACATAGGTTTATCTATGGATTTAGACTTATCCATTTCTTTCTTGATGATTCTAGCTCTTTTTCCAACTTTTGAATCTTCCTATCCCTTGATTCAAGTTGGATATCAAGTTATCCCTTTAGAATCTTCCCTCTACTCATCTCATCTTCCAACTCATGTGTCAGCTTATCCACCATGTCACTCTGCTCCTTTATTTTACATTTTTCCTCAGAAACAGATTCAGTGACAGATTCACTCTCTTATTGTAGCATTCAATTCTTCCGAACTTCTTCAGACAACAATGTTTCTAGATCATCATTTCTAGCTTTCAGATTCTGAACATCATCTGAATTTTGATTCTCTTCTTAATCATCAGCCTTTTTTCCTTTCATTTTAGCCATATTCTGTATCTCTTCGGCGTGTGAATCATTCTTCTCTGTTAGGTCAGTAACTAAATCAATAAGCCTTTTATTTAAGCCTTCTAGCTTGTTGACCTCAATTTCCAATACTTTTATCTGAATATCTTTAGATTTAACTTCTTCATCTAACTTCTGGTCCACATCATTTGTCATGTTGACAACATCTACTGGTGGCCTCCTTCTTGAAACTTCATCATCATTAGTTGATCCGGAATCACTTTGATGTTCATGTACTTCACTCATTCCAACATCTTGATTGAGTGAATCAATCTTTTCCCTATCTGATTCATCCAGGCCTTCCTTCAGTAAGTTGTTTGATTCTTTTAGTTGAATCACACTTTTCCCATAAACACTTCCACACTGAGGGATACCACCTGACTTCTGATTCTTCTTTGATGTTTTTTCCTTCTCCATGGCACACCGAGATAAGAGCAGACTGATTCTTTGACCACACAGATCGACTATACCAATTCGGAGCAAACAAATCTGATAACAACAACCTTCCCTCTAATACCAATTGTTAGGACCAATAGGGGCATATATACCCTTAGAGGGGGGGTGAATCAGGGTATGGATATTCTTTATCAAAGTTCTTCCTACCCCACTGGATCTTGACCTCTTTATTACAAGGGTCACTTTGTTTGCCCTTGTGTGTAAACTATGATCACTTATTTACTTATTTATCTAATGATGATGCTTTGAATGAAATGCAGGGAAGCAAACAGGTAGACATAGATTTTTTTTACTTGGTTCACCCTCATGAAAGAATGCATCTTCCTCTGTATGTAGATGCTATGTTGAAGTACAACTTTCACCCGTAGATGAATATATCTGTGCACTGAAGGTATTGGGAAAACTTCCAGCTTCCATGGAGCCCGAAAATCACTGCTGGAACCAAACCTTAGTTGGCGCGCAAGTCAATCATGGCACACAAGTATCAGTGTGCAAGTCAATCTCGGCGCGCAAGTCATAACAGGCACGCAAGTCCTCCTTAGACACTTGCACGACTCAAGCTTCCTCAACTCTAAACCTGCATGACTCACTTCCTTTTATGCCCAATCCAATATTGGCACGCAACTCCACATTGGCGCGCAGCTTCAAACACTGGCGTGTAACTATCAACCTGGCGTTCAAGTCCCACCAGCGCGACCACACACACCACTTGAGCGACCACCACACTTTCATAACGGGAGCTCTGATTTCTCAAAGTGTTGAACTCCGGTGAAGAATGAAGAGGGGTGGTCTAGTATTTATAGGAAAATTGACCACCCTACATGACGGTGTGCAAGTCTCCCTTCAGCGCGCAAGTCTCGGCGCACAGCTCTCTTCCCCTCCAAGTCATTTGCACGACCTACTTCCAAACATGATCAAACCTCTTTCCTTTTCCATATTTTGATCTTCTGATCTTGAAAAACCATAGGCGCGCAAATTCTCAAACTTCCAAGGCATCGAAACAAAAGTATCTTTCACGGCGCGCAAGTCACCTGCGCGACATCACCAAAACTTGTGCGAAAATTATCCCTTTGTCGTATTTTGATGATTTAATCTTGAAAAACATATGGTGTGAAAGTTTCCAAGCCTTCAAGTACAAGGTACACAAGTCCCTTTGCCAAAAACCACTTTTCTTCATTTTTCAATTTTCAGGCCCAAAAATTTGGCAAACACTGGAAAATGGCGCCACCTTGTATCTGTTCTTTTGTACCACCTCTAGATCATCCATTCCTTTTGTTGATGTTCTTAAATCAAACATGGATCATTGAAATCAGCTCTTGAACTCGACATTACATTATGGAATCCTCTTTGTTAAAAAATTTGTATGTCATTGTTTTTCTTTGTCAATAATCACCACTCAGATGTCCACTTTGTCAATAAACACAATCACCTCAAAAATTATTCAATGATTCCTTGAGGGATTTTTTCCCAACAAACACTTTTCAAGATTATGATAAAATAATATAAGGTTCATCAATTTCAATCTGATGTTTCATATCAACAACTCTAAATCCATTTTTATTTATATTCATTTCTTATTGTGTAATTTAATCAAACAACTTTCATTTCATCATTGCCGCATGGCTATGTTTTTAGTAATCTAATAAAATGATTCTTTTGAGAACCCCATAATATGATATATACATATTTTATCAAGGTTTCTTGTATGATTAACTCGCTTAAAAATCTATTGTGTTTGTTATCATAACACCATCATTATAATTTTTTATTTCTTCTCAACTATTTATAAGGAATTTAAATTCATTGTCCACCATTTCCCTATAATCCCATAACACATTATTTTAACCGAATGAATTTGCCCTTATTTCATCTGATACACCAACAATAAGTAAAAATTTCACCGGAAAGATACAAAAAAAATATTAAAAATATATTTATGATCAAGTTACTTAAAAAAGTACATCTGTTAACTTTGACTTTAACTAAGCCATAAATTTTTTGTTTTGAGATTGATAATTATTCTTAATAGATAAAAAATATGTCTCCTTTTTATAATTTCTAGAAGTTCTCTACAAATATGAATTCATCAAAATATCATAAGCTATGAAAAAATCAAACAATGAAAAAAAAAATATTAGTTTACATACATGATGTAATTGTCAAGAAACCCATACTTGAATAATATTTTATGATGATCCATTACCCACTCTTCCGTGCAGAAAGTAAAAAATGAGTATGATCCAAATATTCCCCCAATTTGGGGAAGTTAAGGAAGTGGAGGCTCAATGGGAACATATTTCTCATCATTAGTTCTTTTCATCCAATTAGACCTCATATTTATTTTATCCATGTACGATGAATGAAAATTCCTACATTCTTGTACAAAATAGACTTTCACAATTGATCTATTCATATTATATTTATTTGTCATATAATATTTCAATGTAGACGTAATTATTTCTATTAGATACATTAAGTGACTTTAAACTATATGACTGAAAAGAAATTATATAGGAATATGCACATTCATATGTAATATACATGTGGAAAATGATGATGGGAAAAAAATCTTAGCCAAAAAGAATAATCATTGAATCTATCTATAATTTATGAAAAAAACATCTTTGTTGTCTTTTGGCACAAATGAATTAATTAAAATATCATAATATATTAACAAAAACTCTAAAATATTGTGAAATAAATTTTATAATGGAAATTGGAATCAACACATGTAACAAGACATGGTAGTCATGGGTTTTATGATATTTTAGTTCTGCATCTACTATAATAATGTAACATCCCAGGTAAATAAAGAATATGAATTTTTCATATTTGAATTAAATATTAATTTTACTTTAGAAGGGTTTCTATGTTCGATAGCGTACCTGATACGCAACAACGGGTTTCTTTGAAATCTTACGTTGCACACTAATAATATATTATTATTTTAAACGGCAGTTAACTCCTAGCCATTTTATTAGAAGGAATGAACAAAACTAACCACAATATGAGTATAAATGATTGTTAAATGTATTTACATTTATCCAATAAAATTAGAGGCTTAAAATTTGAATTAATCTAATTTTAAGCATAATTTACATTAAAAGGATGATTTATCACCTTTTAATGGCGAACCCTTTTTAAATCTAGTTTTGGTCTCTTTAATACATTCTATAAGACCAAATAAAATCCTTCTTTATAATTGGGACATCAAATTTACTTTGTGTAAATTTTTGTAATTTTTCCAATAAAGTTCCTTTTTTAATGAATAGTGAAAAATATTATATTTTAACTCAAAAGTACCTTTTAATATAATATATTTATATGGTTAGATTTTCTTCTTAATTTGTTTTAATGTGAAATTAAAATATATTTTTACCATTTAATCCAATGTTGGTCATTGGAATTAATTTCACTTTGAAATTAGACATAAACAAGTATCAATCTTTTGATAGTTATTGTTTCTTAAAAACACGCTATTTGTTTTGATAACGGGAATTAATTTTAAAATTAATTAATTCCACTTATATATTTTGAATTTGGAAAAATAGACAAAATTTTTTAATTTTTAATATAAATATATCTTAGGCTGAATTTTTGGAATTATTCCAATAAAGTTCATTTTTTAATGAATAGTGAAAAATATTATATTTTAACTCAAAAGTACCTTTTAATATAATATATTTATATGGTTAGATTTTATTTTTAATTTGTTTTAAAGTGAAATTAAAATATATTTTTACCATTTAATCCAATGTTGGTCATTGGAATTAATTTCACTTTGAAATTAGACATAAATAAGTATCAATCTTTTGATAGTTATTGTTTCTTAAAAACATGCTATTTGTTTTGATAATGGGAATTAATTTTAAAATTAATTAATTCCACTTATATATTTTGAATTTGGAAAAATAGTCATAATTTTTTGAATTTTTAATATAAATATATCTTAGGCTGAATTTTTGGTATTTTTCTGAAAAACTTAAATTTTTGATGAATAGTGAAACCACTTAGTGGTAGTTAAAAAAACTGACTTTTTTCATTTAAATGAAATTTTAACACTTCTACGAATTTAATTTAAAAAATCCGACATAAATGTTTGTTATCAAGAAGCAAAATGTGGGTCAATAAGATGAAAATAATTTTTAGTGAATACTAACTTTTGACTTTTATTTACCGCGGTTAAAGGTAAATAAGGTAATTCAAGGTAAAAATAATATTATAATAATTTAAAATTACCTTAACACTTGTCCAAAACTTATTGGTTGAGTCATTTACGACCATGGGAATCTTTGGATCGATTTTAGAACCCCATTGAGCCACTTGGGAGTGATAATGACAATTTAGATTAATTAACTTAAAGTAAAGCCAAAAATGAAAAAAGAAAATATCTTTTAGTAAATTAATTTTTATATGGTGTTATATATGTCATATTTTCGACTATAAATATTATTTTGAAATATAAAATGATTTCCTACTTGATATTATTTTTTTATAATTTTTAGACATCAAATAATTCAAATTATTAATGACACAATAATGATGTCATGATTACCTCATTAATAAATTATTTAAATAAATAAGATTATAATGATAACAATATTATAAAAAACCTATCCAATTCTTATTTTATGATTTTATTTCGACCTTGAGTCATCTTATATTCAACTATAACTATTTTTGGACCATTAGAAACCGAATATCAATATATAATAAAATAATGTTTTCACAATTTCCTAAAGAGCCCCTCCTCTCCCTTATAAAAAGAGACCACCTCTAACCAATTATAAACACCTCTCAAGCCTTTTGTATCATCCAAACTCTGCACAATTAAGCTCCCTACATCCTGTTACTCCTCCTAGAAGCCTTACCTTAGGCATAAGGCACTTCAAGAAGTCCTTTGGTTCAAACCAAAGGGAGTTACCCAAATTAAAGGTAACGATTTCACTTAATTTGTTTTATTTTATTTTACTTCTCAAACCCTTAAACTCTTTTATTCCATTATTTTGTAAAAACACCATTGTCCTCAATATACTAGGATGTTGTTCTGATAAGGATTCGAATTACACTTACACACACCTTTATCTAATGGATGAAGAACATAATGTTTCTGTGGATAGAAAACTAACGCCTCAAGAAACAATGATTGTTCAAATATCTCCAACTGCCTCTCATGGTGGCCATTATGATGGCACTGTATTTTAATATGATATATATTATGTTTATGTTTTATTTATTATTATGTATTTTTCATTTATAGCATGCCTTTATGGTTTCCATAGTGGGTAAATACGATAATCTCATTTGAGGAAGCGCGAACTACCGCCCCCTCAAAGTGATGTGACTCGTTAATGCCTTATGTGGGATGAATAAAGGATAGAGTTAATGATATTATATATGATATTATACTGGAATTATAATATAACTATATATCATTGTGTTTTAATTCCATTAAAATAAAAAATAGAAATGAAAGTAGCGTTAATGCGTACGTACGGCTTACCGTCTCCATGAACGGTGCATTTCATTTCTTACCACTAAATGTTATGTACTATTATAAATACATGTATATATTGGATATATATTATATATATGATATCTAAATCATGAATATCATTCTGTATATAATTAACCTTTTACCACATGAACAACATGTAATTATAAGAAGTCCATTTTTGACTCAAGTACCAAATATCAACAAAACGAACATTATTAACTTAAATGATTACATAATGTTTATAACATGGTAATAAGAGATATAAAAGGAATAATAAACTTTAAAAAGGTTCTTAAGAAAATATAAATTAACTTTATTTTATTATTCAGGATATTAAAGAATGATCAAGTCATGTCGGACACGAGGTAAGGGATCTGACCTCTCACTTTCTTTTCAAGTACTCTCTTTTATGTCATTTCTTTTATACTCCATGTTCATATGTTGGAGGATGTTATTTTATATTCACCATAATTTAATTTGTATTTTTATCTGATTATAGAACCCCTCTTAATATCATCAATTCATTTTAAGAATTTTTATGTGGCGTAGTTAGGCTACCAAATTTTTGTAAGGGATTTCTTATCTCACTTTTTATTCTGTGAGATTTCCATTGTTCACCAATTATTTATTGCATGTGGTGTAATGTGTACTTCCATTGATATATATTATGATGATTATCTTTTTATTCAAGTTATTATGTGATTCATTTTGTGGTCATTAGATTTTGGTCATACGACTCGATTTGATTACAATGAAGTAAGAGTTTTTCATCCCATTTTTTATTCCCGTGAGATTCATGCTATATTTTCCACTATTTCCTTTTGTGTGGTGTATGTACATTCCATTATTGTAATATTTGTGTAATATACTTTCATTTATGAGTATTTACATCTTCATTGTATGATCCTTTTTTATGTGGCCTATGTTTTGAACGTTACCAAATCGGTAAGGGAACCTTTAACCCTCCTCTATTTAAAAGACTAATTTTTATTATGTCTTTTAATTTTCATCTTATTATGTTGGGATATGTTCTTTTATATCCCAATTGATGTAAAATTTATGTCCAAGTGATGATATACCCTTGTTATCTTATCAACTCATTTTCTGAATTTTAAAGTGATGTCGTTAGGCTGTCAAAGTTTATCAAGGGAACTTCTAAACCCAATGTCAATTCTTTGGGTTCAAATTTTACTTATTGAATATGTCATCCAATGAATATGTGTGAATGAACTATAATTGTTTTACACATAATATCCACTTATATTGGGTGTATTTATATTTTTCACACATAATTATGTGATTGATTTATCCTTAATTTAAGGATACCATCTTTATAAGGGATTTAATCTCAATTTACATTTCTATTGAGACTTCATTGTTGTTATGCACAAATTCACTCTTATATGGTGTATATAGTTTAATTTGAAATATTATATCATGAACCCCTTTATTCTCATGATATTATAAAGTTCTGATTAAATGTTATTCCTCAATTATTTGTATTCAAGTGTCTCTATTTTTGTTAAAAACTCTTTAACTAAAATATCATTTTAAATGTTTTAAAGATTTATTCTTCTAAATATTTCTCATTAATGTCCATGTTTTCAAAATGGGTTTTAGGATTTATTTATATGGACATTAATTTTTTCAAATGGTAATTCATTTATAAGCTTCAAAGTGGTATGGGACACTTTGATTCAAAAATCACTTTTTAAAAGGTTTTGAAAATGATTTGATAAAACATTATTTATTTCAATATCTTGATTTGATATATTTGAATGTGGAGAATGTTATCTTTCCTTTATACATGTGTTATATGTTATGATTATGTTATGGTTATTGGGAATTTTTTACGTATACGGGTGTTTCCGTGATAAACCTATGGTGGGTGAGCCCGAGATAGCTCTCTAATGCATTGGGTAATGTGACGGAGGTAAACGTGATGTTTCTCCTAAGATATTTAGGGAATATACTATGATGGGTATTCCAAGTGTAACTCCCTACTTAGCTGTGATAGCTACAATGTAAGTTTTATATGGATTGCATAAGTAACCTTAATGATTTATGATTTGTGTGTGTTATATATAAATCTTATGATTTCATAAGGTATGTTATGGTTGAAAAGTATGGTTTCATGGATTTGTATTTATTGTTGTGATAATGTTCTCCTTCCTTATTTTATAACCCTTACTGAGCTTGTTATGCTCATCCCATGTTTTTGAAATGTTTTCCACAGGACTTAAAGATGAATAGGTTCAATGATGGGATCAAGGAAAAGTCTTGTTGTCTAAAACCTGGAACTAGACATGTGTCTTTTTAAGAGTTTTTATTTTATGAAAAAAATGTATACAGAGTAGTAGTGTCTACTTGTAATATTCAAGTTGTTATGTAATAGTTATGGCCTAATTCTCTAAAACTCTAATCCTAAAAAGATCCCCAATGTGATTTATTCATTTAATTCAAGATTATGTAATGTTTAAGGTTGGGTCCTTATAGTTGGTAACAGAAGTCAGTTTAGATAACTTTAGAGGTTAGGGAATTCTTTAAGCATAAGTGACATTCCCATAATGGTTAGGATTTCAAAAAGAGTCATAGTTTTTTTAAGATAAATTTAATGAGTTTAAGATAACATGAATAAGTATATCATAGTGTTTACCCTCCTAATATAATATTATATGATGATTTTACTGATATACTCACATTGGACATTTTGGTTTTAGTAACTGGTTGGATCTAGCAGGCACCAAAGTAATAGTGGATGTGAAGAAAACTGTGACAGTTTTATGAACGAGCAACTGAATGATATGGGAGCTACAAGGAGAACAGTTGTGGTTATTCTCAAAAAACTATCTGGAGTCATGATTGACCACCTGAACCTTAGTGATCTTTATAAGGCATCATTTATGTGAGAAACAAATCCCTATGGAAGTTCAGTTAATAATCATAAAGGTAAGTGTATTGAAAAACCTATGTGTCAAATATGTGGAAAGAAATTCCTAGTAAAATGTTTCAAAGGGACAGAAATATGATATAGATGTGGAAATGAAGGTCATAAAGGAAGAACCTACCATGGAAAAAGGAAGCATCTAGTTGACTCTAGGAAAGAGAAAGAATTCCTTTCTGAGGGATCAATTGAATGTTTTAAATGTGTTGTGCATGGTAATTATGCAAACACTTGTCCTGTGAAAAAGTTTTGGGAATGGGATCACAAGGATCATAAAAATATTCCTTAACCAATACATAATTCCATTCCAACTAAGGATGAAGAAACTGACAATGACCAATGAAAGGTATGGATTATTTCTTAACATATGTTTTCCTATTATTGAAATCCTAGGATATGATTCATGATTTTTTTTTAGAAAATAATTATTTCAGAATAAGTTTGAAAGGAATTGTTAATGGATCATTAATAATGTTAAATGAGTAAGAAGTCAATATATAATGGATTCAAGAGTTCGGGTAGAGTTTAGGATGGTGAAATGCTTAAAAGTAATAAGGCTCTTCTAATGATGGGATTACATTAGAAGACTTCTTATAGTATGTGTAACCTTGATGTTTGATATATGAAAATTTTATTCAAGGAATAATTATCTTCTATTTTGTGGATGTAGTTATAAAGAACCATTTGGGTTTATATGATCCTTGAATTTGAGGTAATTACTAGTTAATACATTTTGCGATGCAAAACAAAAGTTATTAGATAACCTTTGTGGTTAAAATATGTTTTGGTTATTTTTGATGAATTTATCACCATTTGGGAATGTTATAAAATTATTTAGTTTTTGAAAAGGGACAACACGCAGACTGTGTGACAACCCGTCGCGTCGGACGAAGCTGTGGGAATCAAACCCACAACCAAAGTGTGACTAGTATTTATCACCTACAACTGGACTACATGAAGTCCCTGGTTAGTATGAATAATTATTTTTAGTTATATGATCTTATGAATCATAAATAAGTTGATTTTGGGTTATCTGTGTAAATTATTAACCTATCATGGAGGATATGTGATTAGGTTAATTACTTTTCAGTATTAGACTTTAAGAGTAACTGATGTTATTTGGAGATAAATGTTAAGATTTACCTTGGAAGACTATGTGATTAAATCCTTTAGAGATTTGGGTTTCAATATTAGTTTGGATTAATTTGAATAATTTTAAGTATAACTGTTTATTTAATAGTCTTTCTTGAACCTTGGGTTCTTTTTGTTGAATTTTGGAGATTAAGAGTAGTATTTCTTTTTATAAAGGATTATCCTTTTGGTGATTATCTTATCTTGTTCTAACAATTTTTTTAGTTGATGTCTAAATATAAGGGAAATATATTGTTCTCCTTTTGTGGATTATGTGATTCTCTAGAAGATGATTCTTGTGCTTTTGATGTGACCAAGTCTTTTTGATTTCTCATCGTTTAGAGAAATGATTAGTTTTGGTAGAAACATATTAAAAGATGAAACTCTACTTGAAGGTAAGTATATTTCATTATGTTTTAATTCTATGTAGAAGTTGAATTCCTCAAAATTATGAAAATGAACATAAAACAAAAACGTTGTTGGTTTGTGTTTCCTACAGGGTAATCAAAGATAGTTTACACACATCATAAGTTTGTGATTTTCTTATGGTTAACTTTCTCCTAATCATGATTCCTATCACTTTCCATTGAAACTTGACTCTTTTTTTTCTTCTCCAAATCCATGTTTTCATGGAATATTAATATGTGTTAACTCGGGTGACAATTTTACTTCTCTTTCTTTCTTTTAAAGTGATAGTTTTACGGACACTTTTTTCCAGTATGGGACTTTCAATAAAGTTTCTGAGCCCAAGTTTTAAAAATTGTGAGGACGCAATTCCCAAAAGGGAGAAGGATGTAACATCCCAGGTAAATAAATAAAATGACTTTTTCATATTTTATTTAAATATTAATTTTACTTTAAAAGGGTTGCTATGTTCGATAGCGTACCCGATACGCAACAACGGGTTTCTTTGAAATCTTACATTACAGACTAATAATATATTATTATTTTAAACAGTAGTTAAATCCTAGTTGTTGTACTGGAAGTAATGAATTAAACTAACTACAATATGATTATATATGTTTGTTAAATGTATTTACATTTATCCAATAAAAGTTCGAGGCTTAAAAAGTGAATGAATCTAATTTTAAGCATTATTTACATTAAAAGGCCGATTTATTGCCTTTTGATGGTGAACCCTTTTCAAATATTATTTTGGTCACTTTAATACATTCTATAAGACCACATAAATTCCTTCTTTAGAATGGGACATCAAAATTTACTTTGTGTAAATTTTTGAAATTCTTCCGATAAAGTTCATTTTTTAATGAATAGTGAAAAATATTGTATATTAACTCAAAAGTGCCTTTTAATATAATTTATTTATATGGTTAGATTATCTTTTTAATTGTTTTTAGAGTTAAATTAAAATATATTTTTACCATTTAATCTAATTTTGTTCATTGGAATTAATTTTACATTAAAATTGGACATAAACAGGTATCAATCTTTTGAAAGTTATTGTTTCGTAAAAACATGCTATTTGTTTTGATAACAGGAGTTAATTTTAAAATTAATTAATGCCACTTCTATGTTTTGAATTTGAAAAAATAGTCATCATTTTTTAATTCGGAATATAAAATATGGCTTTGGCTGAATTTTTGGTATTTTTCTGAAAACATCAGTTTTTGATGAATAGTGAACCACTTAGTGGTAGTTAAAAAACTGACTTTTTCATTTAAATGATATTTTACCACTTTTTTGAATTGAATTTATAAAATCCAACATAAATTTTTATTATCAATAAGTAAAATTCGGGTCAATAAGATGAAAATAATATTTTTTGAAGAGTAACTTTTGACTTTTATTTATCGCAGTAAAAGGTAAATAAGGTAATTCAAAGTAAAAAGAATATTATAATAATTCAAAATTACCTTAACACTTGTCCAAACCTTTTTGGTTGAGTCATTTACGACCATGGTCATATTTTGGTCGATTTTGGAACCCAATTGAGCCACTTGGGAGTGATAATGAAAAAATAGATTAATTAACTTAAAGTAAAGGAAAAAATGACAAAAGCAAATATCTTTTAGTAAATTAATTTTTATATGGTGTTATGTAAGTCATATTTTCGACTATAAATATTATTTATAAGGATAAAACTATTTCCTATATGATAGTATTTTTTTATAATTTTTAGACATCAAATAATTTAAATTATTTATGACACAATAATGATGCAGTGTTTACCTCATTAATAAATCATTTAAATAAATAAGATTATAATGATTAAAATATTACACAAAAACTGTCCAATTCTTATTGGATGATTTTATTTGGACCTTGAGTCATCTTATATTTGACTATAATGATTTTTGGACCATTATAAACCGAATATCAATATATAATAAAATAAATTTTTCACAACTTCGTAAAGAGCCCCTCCTCTCCCTTATAAAAAAAGACCACTTCTAACCAATTATACACACCTCTGAAGCCTTTTGGAACATCCAAACTCTGCCCAATTAAGCTCCCTACATCCCTTTAATCCTCCTATAAGCCTTAACTTAGGCAAAACGAACTTCAAGAAGTCCTTTGGTTCAAACCAAAGGGAGTTACCCAAATTAAAAGTAACGATTTTGCTTAATTTGTTTTATTTTATTTTACTTCTCCAACCCCTAAACTCTTTTATTATTTTCTTTTGTAATAGCACTATTGACCTCAACTATTTTGATAATCCCAATTATGCTTTCACATAATTTAATTATCCCAAATAATGCTTATCTATATATTAATTTTTTTAATCTATGACATTATATTTGATAATAATATTAAAATAATCTTTAAAATATGATAATCAATGTTTATCTATGTTTATATGACTTTTAAATTAATTCTAACTCAATTGGATATGTTTTTCATAAAGTATATAAGTGTTAAGTCATTGATATGCTTATAGCTACCGATACAGATCTACCGGTACTTAGTCTACTGGTAGACACAGTCACCAATAAAAAAAGGTCGCTGATACGCAGAGCTACCAGTATGTATAAGTCCACCTATAAGCACATGCCACCGATAGATCAAGTCCAAAGATACAGAGAGTTGCCGATAGGATCTTATCTACCGATAGAACAAGTCTACAGGTATGCATAAGTCTACTGATATACACTTCACTAGTACAGAACGGAGCTACTGGTATGCACAAGCTACCGATACAGAGTTCCCCGATACAAACAGTCACTGATACACCAAGCTACCGATACAAGTGAGTTACTGCTAGAACAAACAAGCTATCGATAGAAGGAGTCACCGGTACATAGAGTTGTTGATACATGGAGTAACAGCTACTGATACAAAGAGCTACCTGTACAAGGAAAAATAGCTACTGATAGGCGCTCACTACTATACAAAGTCCACCATTTCTCATCTACCAATAGAATGCTACCGATAGAATGAACAGTCAGAATCTATAATTTCAATATTATTTAATTATTAATCAATAGTAATACATTATTATTTTAATGCAATTAATGTTATTTAATGAAATTTTTTGGCATGTCAGGGAACCATACCTCGTACCTGTAAAAAGGTAATCATTTCCTTTTACAAGAACTGAAAGCTATAAAAGGAAGGAAAATGGCTAGACAGAATGTAACAAACAAGTCACGTGAAGTGTGTGGAAAATCAAGGGTTGAATATCATTGGAAAGAGGTGCATTCACACAAAAAGAAAGGCTACTTTCATACTGTAAGAACACTGGACGTACATGAAGCCATTCATTCTAGTGAAGAACACAAGCTGCACCTTAGTCAATGAGTGAATAACTACAATGAGCTCTTCATACACTCATGCTGATCGAGATGAACCTGAAACCCAAGGAAGCAAATGACACTTTGTTTTTCAGACAAAAACCAGATAAAGACTAAGAAGCATTCCTGATTAATCAAAATAGTCGAGAGCTTCACTTCAAATCACTAGAGCTTTCTAAAACTCATATCTACTCTCTCAGTGATTCTTTTACTTATATTTTGAGTAGTGTGTATATTTTATACACACACTGTCTCCTGTTCCAAATTGGAGGATCGTTTAATCCTCGCACAAATATTCTATAACTCTTTTATTTCCCACTGTGGATAGTGTTTGAGGTCAAGTAGCACCTGGACAACATGTGTGCTGTTGTTTTGTTTTCCCACGAAGAACTGTGGTAGAGGTCTTAGTACCTGGATAGTCTTTGCACTGTTGTTTACCCCGATCCAGGGTGTGGATCAAATTTATATAAATTGTTGAGATGACTAAGTCTCATCTTGAGACTGAACCTCTTGGATATATCTCTTGTGAATCTTAGTTTAAATCTAAAGTATACTATATATATTTTCTATTCCACTGCTAATTACTTTGAAATACAATTTTTTTTAAGTTTCTTTGATAGTTAAATTAGCAAGTGTTTGTAATTATTGTAAACCAATAAGATAGTTTCAAAAGATAATTTAATCTTCTAATTAAATTAACTGAGACATAATCAATCTTTGATATACTAATTGACCATTTACAATTTGTACAAATTCACTACAGTTTAACTTGTTTTTGAATAGGGGGATTTTAAGAGAAATCTTTTTAACAGAAATTTTAATTGGAACTCAATTCAGCCCCCCCCCCCTGAGTATCCACTCTGAACAACATTTGGTATTAGAGGATTTGTTTATCATTAAAGGTTTTCAAAATAATCTATTTTTCAACTCTAATTTTAGTTTTATCTTAAAGATCTTAAATTTAAATAAGTTCTAAATTTTATATCTTTAAATATTTTTTCTAAACTCTATCTATGGATAATAGATTAGAAGTTGCTTCTACCATCAGGCCACCTTTCTTTAATGGTGCAAATTATGCCCAGTGGAAGTTTAAAATGAAAGTTTGTTTAGAAAGTATGGGATTTGATATCTGAACTGTTATAGAAACTCAATATAAGAATCCAGAATCTGAAAGAACTACTTGGGATGAACCTAATAAAACAGCTTACAATAATAATTGTAAAGCTATGAATTCCTTGTATTGTGCTCTAGGAGATGAAGAATTCAATTGCATATCTGCTTGTAAAACTGTTTATATAATTTGGGACACTTTGGATATTTCCCTTCAGGGAACAACCAATGTCAAGGAAATGAGATTGAACACTTATACTATTAAATATGATAATTTTAAAATGAATCCTGATGAACCTGTCTCTAACATGTATCTCAGGTTCAATGAGATTGTCAACACTATGAGCTCCCTTGTAAAGGTTGTTCCAGTAAAGGAACAAATTATGAGAATATTGAGATGTCTGCCAGACTGATGGAGAGGCACATCTGGTTCAATAAGAGAGTCATGTGACATTGGTGATATGCCTATCAAAGAGATAATTGGTAAGATTATTATGTATAAGGAAGAACTCAAGGTGAATAAGGAAGAAGATGATGAACATAAAAGGAAGTCAGTGGCTTTTAAGTCTACTGCCTTAAAGAGCAAAGATAAGGAGAAAATTCACATACTTACTGAAATCTCAAGAAGTGAAAGTTTATATTATGATAGTGATGATGAGATAGCTCAGATAGCCAGGAGATTCATGAAGATCTACTGGAATAATAAATTCCTCAGAAAATAAACTTACAAAGGAAAATATGACAATAAAGGTCATTGTAGAAGGATTGGAAGAAGCCTGAAAAGAGTGATGAAGTTATCTTCTGTGAATTCAAGAGAAAAGGTCACATTAAAGTAGACTATCCAAAGTTGAATTTCAAAAAGAAATATGACTACAAGGACAATAAGTATAAGAAATATATGAAAGCAATCTAGAGTGCTTTAGAAGATAGTTCAAGTGATTCTGACTCTACTCAAGATGAAAAATATTAGAAAGCTAACATGTGCTTTATGAAAAACACATCTGAGGGAATTTTCTTGAAAAGTTCTCACAAGAAGTTATGGTACTTGGACAGTGGATGTTCAAGGGATATGACTGGAGATTACTCATGCTTCAAGAGTTTAATAAATGTTGATGGATTCCATGTCACCTTTGGTGACAATTCTAAAGGAAAGATCATCAGCCTAGGCCATATTGGTAACACTAACTCAATTTTAATTTCTAAAGTTTTATTTTTTGATGGACTTAAATATAATCTGTTGAGTATTCCTCAGTTATGTGATGATGGTTTTAATGATAAATTTGAAAATTATTCTTTTAGTGTTTTTAATTCCAATTTTTTTTAGTATTTTCTGCATTGAGAAATGAAAATTTTTATGTTGTTGATTTTAATTCTATAGCTAAAAAAATGTTACCTGTTTAAATGATTTTTATAAAGAATCTTGGATGTGGCATAGAAGATTAGGACACTGTAATGTTTATTCACTTAGAAAACTGACTAGGAATAACTTAGTTAGAGACCTACCCAAACTTGAATTCCCATTAGACAAATTTTGTAATCCCTGTCAAAATAGAAAGCAACATAATGTTTCTTTTAAATCAAAGAAGGAGGTTTCAACTTCTCAACCTCTCAAGTTGGTTCACATAGATTTTTTTTGTAACTTCTAGAGTTTCTAGTTTAAATGGGAAGCACTATGTTTATGTCTTAGTAGATGACTTTTATAGATATACTTGGTTATACTTCCTAGCTCACAAAATTGAATCATGTTCTTACTTTATTAAATACTCCAAGTCTGCAGAGAACCTTAGTGGACTTAAGATTAAGACTTTGAGAAGTGTCCATGGTTGTGAGTTTGAAAATCATGAGTTTGAGGATTTTTTCTCACACAATGGCAAGTCATAACTTTTCTGCCCCTAGGACACCATAGAAGAATGGTGTAGTAGAAAGAAGAAATAAACCCTTCAAGAGATTTCAAGAACCTTTCTTAATGAGTATGACCTACCAATTTATATTTGGGATGAATCTATAAATACAGCTTGTTATATTATCAATGGATTCTTAATTATGCATGTTCTCAAGAATACCCCTTATGAATTGTGGAATAATAGGAAACCTAAGGTTAGTTACTTTAGAGTCTTTGGTTGCAAAGTCTTTAGTCTTAATACCAAGGATAATATTTACAAGTTTTCTTCCAAAAGTGAAGAAGGAATTTTTCTTGGTTATTCTATAACTAGGAAATCCTATAGAGTATTTAATAAAAGAACCAAATTTGTTTAAGAATATATTTATATCAAGTTTGATGAAACTGATCCACATGAACCTAAGTCTTCTCATTAAAATCTTGAATAATATTTGTTTGTTCTGGACCTTAATGATAAAACCAATGAGCCTGTTGTAAAGACATCCAGTTCTGGACATATTTCAGAATATGCTTCTATAGAACCCGAACTAAGAGAAGCACCTGAAATTTCTAGTCCTACCTTTACTAGATCAACTAAGATTCTATAGAATCATCATTTAGATGATGTTGTTAGTAATCTTGATAGAGGGACACATACTAGGGATTCATTAAGAAATCAGGTTGAACATCAAGACTTTCTTTCACAGTTAGAACCTAAAAATATCAATGATCATATCAATGATGACTTTCGGGTAATGGATATGCAAGAAGAACTAAATCAATTTGAAAGAAACAAAGTCTGAGAATTAGTAGAAAGACCTAAGGAAACTTTGACCATAGGAACCAAATGGGTTTTTAGAAACAAAGTTGATGAGTCTAGAAATATAGTTAGAAAAAAATCTTGGTTAGTTTCTCAAAGTTAAAGTCAAGAGGAAGTTATAGACTATGAGGAAACCTTTGCCCCTGTAGCTAGATTATAAGATATTAGGATCTTACTTGCCTATGCTGCTCATCTGAATTTCAAGTTATATCAAATGGATGTAAAAAGTGCATTTCTAAATGGTTTTATAGTTGAAGATGTTTTTGTTGAAGAACCACCTGGATTTACTAATCCCCATTTCCAAAATTGATTTTTCAAACTATCTAAAGCTTTATATGGTTTAAAAAAAGATTCAATAGCTTGGTATGATAGACTTAGTAATTTTATTATTTCAAAAGGTTTTACTAAAGGGATTTCTGATCCAACTCTTTTTATCAAAATAATTTCTAAAGATGTTTTGATAGTACAAATCTATGTTGATGATATTATTTTTGGATCTTCTAAACATTATTTATGTACTGATTTTTCAAAGAATATGCAAAATGAATTTGAAATGATTTTAATGGAAGAACTCAAATATTTTCTTGGATTCCAAGTTTTTTAAAATGAAAATGGTATTATTTTGAATCAAAGTAAATATACAAAGGATCTTTTAAAATGTTTTATTTTGGATAGTATTGAGGAAAACGATACTCCTATGAGTACTGTCTGTAAATTGGATGCAGATGAAACTAGGAAACCAGTGGATCAAACAAATTACAGAGGTATGATTGGATGCTTACTTTACCTTACTGTTAGTTGATCAGATATTATGTTTAGTGTGTTCATCTGTGCAAGATTTCAAGCTAATCCTAAAGAATCACATTTGCTTGTTGTTAAAAGAATTTTCAAATATCTTAAACATGCGAAAAATTTGGGTTTGTTTTATCCAAAAATACAATATTTTGAATTAATGAGTTATTAATATGCTGACTTTTCTGGTTTAAAGTTGGATAGAAAAAGCACATCTGGAACATATCATTTATTGGGAAAATCCTTAGTGTCATGGTGTAGAAAGAAACAGAATTCTGTAGCATTATCTACTGTTAAAGTAGAGTATATAGCTACTGGTAGCTGCTGTGCATAAATTCTGTGGATGAAACACACTCATTTGGACTATGGATTTGATTTTAAGCATGTTTCAATTAACTATGATAACACTAGTGCGATTAACATTTCAAAGAATCTTGTGTCTCTCTCTAGGACCAAACACATTGATGTAAGGCACCATTTGTTAAGAGATCATTACCAAAAAGGTGATATTACTCTTGAATATATAGGCACTGAACATCAATTAGCTAACATTTTCACCAAACCTTTAAGTTCGGATAGGTTAAGTTACATTAAAAATGAGTTAGGAATGATTAGCCTTGACCGGTAGATACCTCACTGATGTACCTCACCGATGTGATACCTCACCGATGTACCTCATTGATGTGATACCTCACTGATGTACCTCACCAATGTGATACCTCACCGACGTATGGCCTCGATGTGATACCTCACCGATGTACCCCACTGATGTGATACCTCACTAATGTACCTCACCAATGTGATACCTCATCGGTATACCCTACCGATAAGAATGTGATGTTTTAAACCTCTATCTACCACCAGAATATGTATTATTTATACCTTACTTTTTATATTTTAATTATTTATGATTCCTAAATGATAATACTAAGTCTTAATCACTTCTCTATCCACCTCAACCCCTTTAACCTCAAGCCTTAGCTCCCGAATCTCTCAAAAACCCTAAGTTCCTCAAACCAAAAGTGGAAAAAACCAAAATCCCTACTGTTAGAGATGAAATTGATGAGCCGCATGTGAAGAAGTAGAAGACTGATCCAGAAGAAAGTGGCAGTGTTGGTAGAATGAGGTCAGGAAGGAGACCAGTGAACCCTCATTTACAAAATAGAGTTATTGTGATCAAAAAAGAGCTATGTGTGGAATGGTTGTTGTCTAGTAAATCATTAGTTCTGGAGGTGTGGAAAGATCACATGTAGGTATAATTCTTTTTAAAAAACAATGGCCCCTACTATCTGAAGCTCGTGAAACAGTTCTATTAGTATGAATACTTTGAGAAATCAAAAGATGAGAACCGAATGATTTCACTTGTAAATGGAATGGAAATATCTTTTTCATCTGTTGAGTGGGTTGGATGCCTGAAGGTTCCACACGAAGGTGTGTCTGGATATTTCTCGAAATATGTACCACCTACAAGTGACATATATGACTATGAGATTACGTTAGAGGAACTCACCGGTAGTGGCGAGCAAAGACAGGTGGTGGCTACTGAAATGGATGGAGAGAACCGATTACTGTTCAAGTTTGTTCAGCATGTTTTAATTCCAAGGAGGGGGGACTTTGAAAATTTAAGATATCAAGATATCTATCTGTTACATCTTTTGAGACATGGTGTGGAAGTGAATCTATGCAGGTTGCTAATGATTCAAATGGAAGATATGATTAGGCCAAAATCAAAAACCAATGCCTTATTCTTTTCCAATTTGATCTCAGAAATGATCAAAGTGAAAGGGGTAGCTGAGTCTCAAGATGAGATAGTGGTAGTAAGGAATAATTTTTATATCACAATCACTGTTTGCAAGTACATGAAGATAAACTGGAATCCATGGAGAAGAGAGTGGGTTAATGATGACAAGAAGATATATGCTAAGTTCAATCATGTGGATCATCCTTCAAGGCCTAAGGATGTGAGGGTTCTAGGTCTAGTACCTGATAAAGAAAAACCTGAGTACAGTGATGAGACTGATGAAGAGGATACTTCTACGGCTGATGGAAGGGATCCAGAATTTCCCCCAAGTCTTGTTGCTGAAATTATATCTTCAGGAAAGGAAACTTTACTAGAAGAAGAAACACCTGTTGATGAGGAAGACCAACCATCCCCTGAGAATGAAGAAGAAAGAGAGAATGAATCTGAAGCCTCTAATTCTATCTGCTTAAGTATGAGTCCATTGATTGGAAGATCATTTGTGCCTATTAAGGATGTAGTGGGTGAGATGGGAGGACCTTTACCTATTTCTGAGGATCCTCTTGTTGTTGCAGAGATGGATTTGATTGTAGAAGATTCTTCTGAGGAAGAAAGACCTGCTGAGAATGTTGTTGTTTTACAAGAGATTGCACCATTTGAGGGGGAGCATCCAATCAGGTTTCGTAGTGTTTCAGTGGTAGTTGAAATTGAGTATTGGGTAGAAGACCCAGGTTTTGTGGTTTGTGGATTGGATTATCTAGATTATGATAATGAGACATCCCTCAATAGACCAAAAAACAATTATGATATTCATACGGAGTTGTTATCTAAAGATGTGGTCAGAATGCATGATCTGGATAAGCTCAAGTCTGGTCTCAAAATCATTTTTGTGTAAGAGATAAGGAAAAAGGAAGCTTCACTGGTTTCATCTATTCAATCGATTATTAATGAATCAGTGGCCAGTATAGTATCTGAAAGAGCACCTGTTGTGGTTGAACCTGGTGATATGATCACCAGGGCTGATCTTGAATCCTTAAAGAATGAGCTGAAAGAGTCTTTTAGTGCCTCTTTTTCCGAGTTAAAGCACTTCTTTGTTGAAGAGATGAGCAATTTGGAAATGTCCTTTGAACTCTCTCTTGGTTATAATGTCTCTACCTTTGTGACAGAGATAGTGGATGAAGTTACAACTTTCCAGAATCAGATATCTAGCCTGGCAGAGGATGTTGAAGTTCTAAAGAATTATGTTATCTCTTCAGAATCATATATGAGTTCTAGTCCTCAAGAATAAAAATATTTAGCTTATTTAAAAAGTGTTGTAAGCCAGATGGTATCAGTATTTGAAGGATTTAAAACCTCCATGAAAGATCATGTCAGCACCCAGGATTCCCCATTCAAAAATCTTATCAGTGGGTTGACCAAAAACTTCAAGGAAACAGTAACCTTCTCTATTGGTTATCTTGCCTCCCGACCTTCAATAGAACTGAATCAGATTCGATATTTTATGAAGGAGGAGCTTGGTTTAGCATCAACCAGTGGCTCTGTGGACTCATCTGATCTGACCAAAGCAGCGACTTATACTTGAGATACCACTAGAGAGATAATTAAGATAGTCCAAGACTATATGAGAGATGCTTCTACCTCTCAAAAAAAGGCTAAAGACAAGGTAGATTATTATTTCCAAAGGGTTTACACCAAGCATAAACTTAACAATCATTTCAAGCTTATGTTAGAAAACATGAAGCTACCACTAGTCAATCAAGACTTCAGGGAGAAAGTAAGAAAGCTAAGGGAACTGACTCCATCCTTGGACAAATTCATAGAAAACAAGGATGATTTCATTTCTTCCATGGAAAGAGGAGGAATAATCATTATGGATTTCAGAAATATCTTATTGCCCTTCTTGCATATCGATGTTAGAACAGTTATTATACCTCCATTTTTACCTGCATCTGCCTCTAATACTTCTTCTGTTCAGATGACTCCAGTCCAATCCATCAGAAGCCTTACTCCGATGATCACTCAGAGAGCTACACAGTATAGACCAGCAACAGTTTCAGTAGCTCAGCCACCTCTGATCATCTCTGGAGTTCCTATGCCTTCACCTACATCCACCTCACCTAAATCTTCTTCTGATACCAATGGGAAAGCTCATGCTGAGGATGTGGATTGATCAGTGGATAGGATTTTTTTGATAGGAATCAGCTATATTTCTTTTTGTATTTCTTTGTATCTGTTTTCTCCAAAAAAAATATGATCCTAATTTCTTTTACCATCTATTACTTCTCTTCTCATATGTTTTTTCCTCTTGTCCCACTTTTTGATTATTACAAAGGGGGAGAAATATTATCTAAGGGAAACATATCTGGGAATAATAACTATTATGATAAAGGGGGAGAAATACTATCTTTTATAATCGTATGGTCCATTTGTTACATTTTAACTTTTCTATATATTCTTTATAATACATTATTTTTTCTCATACAATTCGATCTAATTCACTATCCTTTGATAAATTATTAATTATATTGGGATTATAATATCATAAGTTGTGATTATCAAAAAGGGGGAGATTGTTGACCTCACCTGATTTGATAATCCCAATTATGCTTTCACATACTTTATTATTCCCAAATAATGTTTATCTATATATTAAATCATTTAATCTATGACGTTATATTTGATAATAATATTAAAATAATATTTAAAATATTATAATTCGTGTTTATCTATGTTTATATGACTTTTGAAATAATTCTAAATCAATCGGATATGTTTTTCATAAAGAAAATAAGTATTAAGTCACTAATATGCTTATAGCTCCCGATACAGATCTACCGGTATTTAGTCTACCAATAGACATAGTCACCGATAAGAAAAGGTCACCGATACACAGAGCTACCGGTATGTATAATTTCACCGATAAGCACAGGCCACCGATAGATCAAGTCTACAGATACAGAGAGCTACCGATAAGAGCTTAGTTGGCGATAGAACAATTCTACCAGCATGCATAATTCTACCGATATACACTTCACTGGTAAAGAATGGAGCTTTCGGTATGCACAAGCTACCGATACAGAGTTCACCGATATAAATAGTCACTGATACACTAAGATACCGATACAAGTGAGTTAATGCTAGAACAAACAAGCTACTGATAGAAGGAGTCACTGGTAAATACATCTACTAATACACTGAGTAACAAATACTGATACAAGGAGCTACCAGTACAAGTAAAAATAGCTACTGATAGGCACTCACTGCTATACAAAGTCCATCGTTACACATCTACTGACATAAGGCTACATATAGACTAACCAGTCAAACTCTATACCCTCAATATTAGTTATTTATTAAGTAATGGTAATACTTGATGATTTTAATGCAATTAATGTTATTTAATGATAGTTGTTGGCATGTCGGGAAACTGTACCTCGTACCTATAAAAAGGTAATCATTTCCTTTTACCAGAGCTGAAAGCTATAAAAGGAAGGAAAAAGGCCACACAGAATGTAACAAACAAGGCACGTGAAGTGTGTGGAAAAGTAAGGGCTGAATATCGTTTGAAATAGGTGCATTCACACAAAAATAATGGCTACTTTCATACGAGAAGAACACTAGACATACATGAATCTATTCATTCTGGCGAAGAACACAAGATGCACCTTATTCAAGGATTTAAGAACTACAACAATCTCTTCATACACTCAAGATGATCAAGCTGAACCTGAAAACCAAGGAAGAAAATGAAACTCTGTTTTTCAGAAAAAAAAACCAGAGAAAGACTCAGAAGCATTCCTGATTAATCAAAAGAGTCCAGATTTGCACTTCAAATCACTACAGCTTTCTAAAACTCATATCTACTCTCTCAGTGATTCTTTTACTTACATTTTGAGCCAAGTGTATATTTTATACACACACTATCTCTTGTGCCAAACTGAAGGATCGTTTAATCCTCACACAAATCCATCATAACTCTTTTATTTCCCACTGTGGATAGTGGTAGAGGTCAAGTAGGACCTAGACAATGTGTGTTCTATTGTTTTGTTTTCCCACAAAGAACTGTGGTAGAGGTATTAGTACCTGGACAGTCTTTGCACTGTTGTTTACCCCGACCCAGGGTGTGGATCAAATTTATATAAATTGTTGAGAGGACTAAGTCTCATCTTGAGACTGAACCTCTTGGTTATATCTCCTATGCATCTTAATTTAAATCTAAAGTATACTATATATATTTTCTATTCCTCTGATAATTACTTTGAAATACAATTTTTTTTAAAGTTACTTTGATAGTTAAATTAGCAAGTGTTTGTACTTATTGTAAACTAGTAGTTAGTTTCAAAAGCTAATTTAATCTTTTGATTAAATTAACAGAGACCTAATCAATATTTGATATACTAATTGACCATTTACAATCTGTATAAGTTCACTATAGTTTAACTTGTTTTTAATTAGGGGGATATTAAGAGAAATCTTTTTAACAGAAATTTTAATTGGAACTCAATTCACCCCCCCCCCCTCTTGTGTATCCACTCCGGAAAACAAACACCAATATCCTCAATATACTAGGATGTTGTTATGAGAAGGATTCTAACTACACTTACACAAACCTCCATCTAATTGATGAAGAACATAATGTTTCTGTGGATGGAAAACTAATGCCTCACGAAACAATGATTGTTCAAATATCTCTAACCGCCTCTCATAGTGGCCATTATGATGGCACTATATTTATATATGATATATATTATGTTTATGTTTTATTTATTCTTCTGTATTTTCCATTTATAGCATGCCTTTATGGTTTCCATAGTGGGTAAATACGATAATCTCATTTGAGGAAGCGCGAACTACCGCCCCCTCAAACTGATGTGACTCATTAATGCTTTATGTGGGATGAATAAAGGATAGAGTTAATGATATTATATATGATATTATACTGGAATTATAATATACTTATGCATAATTGTGTTTTAATTCCATTAAAATAAAAAATAGAAATGAAAGTAGCATTCATGCGTACGTACGGCTTACCGTCTCCATGAACGGTGCATTTCATTTCTTACCTCTAAATGTTATGTACTATTATAAATACATGTATATACTAGATATATATGATATATATGATATCTAAATAATTAATATCATTCTGAATATAATTAAACTTTTACCACATGAACAACATGTAATTATAAGAAGTCCATTTTTGACTCAAGTACCAAATATCGACAAAATGAACATTATTAACTTAAATGATTAAATAATGTTTATAACATGGTAATAAGTGATATTAAAGGAATAATAAACTTTAAAAAGGTTCTTAATCAATTATAAATTAACTTTATTTTATTATTCAGTATATTAAAGAATGATCAAGTCATGTCGGACACGAGGTAAGGGATCTGACCTCTCTCTTTCTTTTCAAGTACTCTCTTTTATGTCATTTCTTTTATGCTCCATGTTCATATGTTGGAGGATGTTATTTTATATTCTCCATACATTAATTTATATTTTTATCTGATTGTAGAACCCCTCTTACTATCATCAATTCATTTTAAGAATTTTTAAGTGGCGTAGTTAGGCTACCGAATTTTTGTAAGGGATTTTTTATCTCACTTTTTATTCTGTGAGATTTCCATTGTTCGCCAATTATTTATTGCATGTGGTGTAATGTGTACTTCCATTGATATATATTATGATTATTATCTTTATATTCATGTTATTATGTGATTCGTTTTGTGGTCATTATCTTTTGGTCATACGACTCGATTTTATTACAATGAAGTAAGAGTTTTTCATACCACTTTTTATTCCCGTGAGATTCATGCTATATTTTCCGATATTTTTTTTTGTGTGGTGTATTTACTTCCCATTATTGTAATAATGGTGTAATATACTTTCATTTATGAGTATTTACATCTTCATTGTATGATCCTTTCTTATGTGGCCTATGTTTTGTACGTTACCAAATCCGTAAGGGAACCTTTAACCCTCCTCTATTTAAAAGACTTCTTTTTATTATGTCTTTTCATTTACATCTTATTATGTTGGGATATGTTCTTTTATATCACAATTGATGTAAAATTTATGTCCAAGTGATGAGATACACTTTTTATCTCATCAACTCATTTTCTTAATTTTAATTTGGCGTCGTTAGGCTATCCAATTTTATCAAGGGAACTTTTTAACCCAATTTCAATTCTTTGGGTTCAACTTGTATTTATTGAATATGTAATCCAATGAATATTTTTGAATTAACTCTAATTTTTTTACACTTAATATCCACTTATATTGGGTGTATTTATATTATTCACACATAATTATGTGATTGATTTATCCTTAATTTAAGTATACCATCTTTATAAGGGATTTCATCTCAATTTACATTTCCATTGAGACTTCATTGTTGTTACGCACTAATTCACTCTTATAGGGTGTATATACTTTACTTTGACATATTATATCATGAATACCTTTATTCTCATGATATTATAAATTTATAATTTAATTTTATTCCTTAATTATTTGTATTCAAGTGTCTCTCTTAGTGTTAAAAAAACTTTGTAACTAAAATATCATTTTATATGTTTTAAAGATTTATTCTACTAAATATTTCTCATTAATGTATATGTTTTAAAAATGGGTTTTAGGATTTATTTCTATGGAAATTAATGTTTTCAAATGATAATTCATTTAAAATCTTCAATGTGGTATGGGACACTTTGATTCAAAAATAAATTTTTAAAAGGTTTTGAAAATGATTTGATAAAACATTGTTTATTTCAATATCTTTATTTGATATATTGGAATGTGGAAAATGTTATCTTTCCTTTATACATGTGTTATATTTTATGATTATGTTATGGTTATTGGGAATTGTTTACGTATATGGGTGGTTCCGTGATAAACCTCGGCGGGTGAGCCCGAGATAGCTCTCCAATGCATTGGGTAACGTGACAGAGGTAAATGTGATGTTTCTCCTAAGAGATTTAGGGAATATAGTGTTATGGGTATTCCAAGTGTAACTCCCTATGTAGTTGTGATATCTAAAATTTAAGTTTGATATGGATACCATAAGTAACCTTTATGATTTATGATTTGTGGGTGTTATTCATAAATATTATGATTTCATAAGTTATGTTGTGATTGAAAAGTATGGTTTCATGGATTTGTATTTATTGTTGGGATAATGTTTTCTTTCCTTATTTTATAACCCTTAGTGAGATTTTTATGCTCATCCCAAGTTTTTGAAATGTTTTACACAAGACTTAAATATGAATAGGTTCAAGGATGGGATCAAGGAAAATTCATGCTGTCTAAAATATGGAACTAGACATGTGTCTTTTTATGAGATTTTATTTTATGAAAATAATGGATACTGAGTAGTAGTGTCTACTTGTAATATTCAAGTTGTTATATAATAGGTACGGCCTAATTCTCTAAAACTCTAAACCTGAAAAGATCACCAATGTGAATTATTCATTTAATTTAAGAATATGTAATTTTTAAGTTTGGGTCCTTGTAATTAACCCTTTTGAAAATGTTACTTAAATAACCATTTCAAACCTTCCAAAATTCCAAGACCTTAAGGAATTGCTTTTTCTCCACATTTTTTATTGAAAAAATAGAAAAAAGGGACCTTCCACTTATTTTATCTTATTAAATCAAGATTAAGTATTGTTATTATATCCCAATCCATCAAATCATTATGTGACCACAAAGTTTAGTTTTTTCCTTTGACATTTAAAAGTGAAGCAAGTAACAATTCACAAACATTATTCTTTAATATGTATTACATCCATCAAAATACTCAATATATTAGATCACCAATATGATAACACAAAGAATATACTTTTCATTCCCAATTGCTATTGGAATTAAAATTAATATTCCTTATCATTCTGAAATTTCATTGACTCGTTCCAATAACATAATTCAAACCATAAAATTTGTTAAAAATATCACTACCCAATATTCATTGATGTGTTTAATCAATATCTAAAACATTATTAAATTGTCTCTTATTTTCCTATATGGATCATACATTTTTGGAAGTCATTTATGCCTTATGAAGTTGAATGTTCCTCAAAAAATTCATATCTGTGAATGTTTATTTTTCATACAAATAGGGTAGGATAATTTCCCTTTTGTACACCAACCAAGAATCATTTAATAAGAAGGTAAATCATTTATCATCCATAAAAAAGATACACGAAACATAATGTACACCATACTAAATTCATTATATGGTTTCACACAAACAATAAAAATCTCATTTAACTCATCTATTAATGGTTGAAAGTATATGTTAATATTATTTCCAAGACCACTAGGTCCATATATCAATATAATCATGATTGTAAATGGATTATTCATACAAATCCATGATGAAATGTTTCAAATGTAAATGAAAATAGGATAAGTAATGTGTATATTATGCATCCTATAACATCCTCTACCTCAAGGCCACTAGACTATGGCCCCGATCTGGTTCTCTGTGTGACCTCAAGCACGACTTCCCATACTCCATAGGTTGCTGACTAGTAGCGAGGTTCTGAAAGGTCACATGGGGAGACTATACCCTCTTTACCATAGTAATACATAGTATAAAATTAATAGAATATAAGAAACAACATGTAATAACTAATAAAAATGCATAAAAAATCTCCCAAAATTGGGTACAAACCATAGCCAATAGTAAATATTTCATGTCATGATAATAGTTCCAAGTGAAAAAAACCCAAAATAAATAAAATTAGTGGAATACAAAAAAAAAAATTTAACTCAATTCCTGGAACCTCATTCATGTACACCCTAAGCCTGACTTAACTCCCAAGAATGGGGCATTTTCCCTTATTTGAACCAGCATGTAAGAAATATACTCAAGTACTTAACGATGTCCAGATCAATGTGTGAGTACAACCTTTTAGGCTACCACCAAGGATGTTTACAAAATATTCAGTCTAAATATATAGTTCATGTAATTAATAAATAAATGAAAATTAAATAAAATAAAGTTTGGGTGCCATTAGTTAAAAACCATTACTTTCATTATTACTAACCATAGTACCAAGTACATTAATTTCATCTTCTTCATTACTTAATTCCTTAAAAACATGTGTTCCATGAGTTAGTTATTTACATCACAACACATAAGGGAATAATTCAAGTCCCTACCTTACTAGGGATAAAACATCACAATAAACACATTTTCCTCACCTTGAAGCCTCAGTCTGGGTGGAATAAAGTTCTTAGGGGAATAGATCTTTGTCCCCATCTCTAAATCGTGCATTGTGTGGCGAAGTTTAGAGCATCAGTCTAACTCAACCTATGGGCGTAGAACCTCAATGAATACCCCACACTACCAATACATGTATGTATGATTATTTTACCATTAACCACACACACAAACCTACACAACTAAACAAAACCAATACATATAGTTATCATAATCAATAAAAATAAACATAGGAATTAATATTATACTGTAACCCATTAACACATTTTCCATTTACATTACATAGACCATTTATCCCAATTCGTATTCTCATTCCTAGCTCACTGTGAATATTCAATAATTCCCTTATATCAACCCATTTAACATATTCATCTATTACCTTATGAAAACCAATTTAGCATATTTTTCATTTCACATGCCATTAAAAATTTTACATATTCATCATTTCATATACACTAACTCTCTTAATCATTTTACACATAATTCATAAGCCATATGACTAGATCTCAATTAACCTGATTAACCCATTTTCATGCCTTTCCTAACAACCCCTTAAGCCATTATCAAATCTACTCACACTATCAGTATTCCATTTTCAATTCAACTAAAAATATCAACATGTTAAAAAATGGATCTACATTATCACACATCGACCATGCACTTAGTTTGTTGGTTCCTAGGTCTGGGAATGTCAGTGTACCCAATGGGTGGCTCTAAATCAGTCAAACCATCCTTGATGCATCCCACGAGGATCATGAGGTGTTCAATTAATTATTTAGATACTCAATTTAATAAATATTACCAAAGGAATCAAACTCACAATAAGTAATAACCAATAACAAAACCAAAAATGCAATAATCTATAAAAAACTATGGGATATAACTTGTAGACAACCTACCTCAAATCCTTTGATAAATGAACTCATAGTCCAAGATTTAGATATACATTCAAAATGGCCAAGAGATGAGGGATATCAATCCTTGGAAGATCTTGGAGCTTACAATATCATCACTAGGGCTGGAGATAAGAGAAAAGAGAGAAAACTGGTGGAACTTAAAAATCATGAGGTGGAAAATTTTTAATTTTTATAGCTATTAAAGGGGAACAGGGTTTACCCGTATGGTTTTCCAAACCATGTACAAGGCACTATCCATGGGGCGTTGGGTCACATGGTTACCTAGATAGGCTTCATAGTTTGGAAAAACATACACCAACTGTGCGATATGATACTATCTAAAGTTGTACGGTTTTCTTGGGAAGGCCGCATGATTTACTTAACCATGCGCAATTCGTGCACCTTGTATAGTTTGGACCGATTTTCCTTCCTTTCATGACCTGAACCCCTAGAAAACCCTTAAGGACCCTCATACTCTCAAGAACTATTTCCTTAACCAAAAACAATATTGAAACAAAAAATTAAATAAATACATACCTCCATGAAGTATGGAATCTAACAATATCTCCACCTTATAATGGATCATCCTTTAGCCATGCTCCCAAGAATCATTGAGTTTTTGAAGAAAATAGATTTTTCCATTAGGACTTCATATCTGACTCTCTTTCCTATGTTTCTTACTGAACATTTCTATGTTTTCATAAAACCTAAACTAAGGTAACAATATTTCCTCACAAGACTTCTCACTACAATCCACAATACAAATAGGATGCTTCTCAAAGGACACATCAGCCTCAAGCTCTACTTCATCAATATTAATCACATGAGATAGATCAGGGTGATATTTAAAAGTTGTGAAAGATGAAAAACATCATGAATTAAACTATAACATTATGGAAGAGAAAATTGGTAAGATTCCAGTCTGATTCTTTGAACAATCTCAAATGGCCCCACATGCATGGGCACCAATTTTCCCTATTTCTGAATCAGATAGGGACCCAACCTTGGAGACACCTAAAGAAATACACTATCACCCACTATAAACAAAAGTGATTATAGAATCCAATATTTATATTACTTCATCCTACTCTAATCCATTTTCATGCATTTCAGAATCAATTGAACATTTTTCGATGTCTCATGCATGAGAATCGGCCCTAATAGCTCAGATTCTCCAGCTTTTAACCAACATAATGCAGATCTACACGGTCTCCCAAAGAGTTACTCAAAAGATTATATTTTAATTATAGCCTGATAACTATTGTTGTAATAAAACTCCACAAGTGATAAGTGTTTTTTTTCAAGAACCAACAAAATTTAGGACAGAATCCATCAACATATCCTCCAGCACCTAAATTGTATGCTCTGAATGCATGTCCATCTGCATGATAATCTATAATCAGAAACACTTGGGTACCAATCACCTTTTGTAATCACTCCTAGAAGCGTGATTTGAAATGAGGGTCATGATCTAAAACTATATTTCTTGATACACCATTAAACTACACTATTTATCCAGCATACAACTCACCCAACTGATCAATAATGAAGGTCTTTTAAATCCGCAAGAAATGGGCCACCTTAGTCAACTGATAGGCAACTACCCAAACTAAATCTTTATTTAGATACATCCTTGGAATACCCACTATGAATTCCATTGTTATCTCATCCCACTTACACTCAAGAATGGGTAATAGATGTAATAAATGACCTAGTTGAAGATTCTCATCCTTCACTTATTAATAGGTAAGGCATCATGCCACAAAACCCGCAACCTATTTTATTATTCTCAGTCACAAATACTACCTATAAAGATTATGTACATTTTAGTCACACTAGGACACACTTCCCACATTTATGAATTGAATTCATGCCTCAAAACATCCCGCACACACACCAACACAACCACACGAGCACACATACTAACAATCCCATCATCACCAATAGCCCAACTAAAAAGTGACTCCCCACCTTTAGGACTTCCCTTCATATACAATCACTCTATTTCCTCAAGATAATTCCTTTTCACCCAGATTAAAGGGGTGGACTCAACTGCTATGCATGCAAGGGTCATCTTCACATTCTCATCCTTCACCTCTAGTTGCATCTCAGCAAACATGGCTATCATTTTCCAATCATATTTTGATTCCTAAACCACCTGATTCTGAGACTTCTAACTCATAGAATATAAAAAAGTGTTCCATTTTCTTCATTTGTAAACCAACTAAAAGTCAAAAAACTTCATTTATTCAATACATCTTAATTTTTGAAGATTTAAATCATGCTAATATAATTTTTACGTAAGACTTTTATGATTGGTAAAAAACGTGAACCCCTCTCCCACAAGTAGTGCCTCTAACACATTAAGGAATACAACACAGTTGACAACTCAAGGTCATGAGTTTGGTGATTTCATTTATGAGTCCTCAACTATCATGACCCATTGCTACAACCTGATCATACTGCATCAACACTACCCCAAGTCCTACACCAAAAGCATCACAGAACAAGGTGTGCCTCTTACCTGGTTTGGGTAAGATCTGGATCGGTGTGGTCATAAAATACTTCTTCAACTCTTGAATAGAATTATTGAATGACATAAACCACTCAAACATGACACCTTTATTGGGTAATCCTTAGAGTGGTACTTCCAAATGGGGAAATATTTAATGAACCTCTAGTAATAACAGGAAATCCCAAAAAACTTTGAACATCAGAAACATTCTTGGGCTGATCCCAAGACACCACAACAAGCACTTTCTTGGGATCCACTGACAAACCTACCTTAAAATGATGTAACATAATAAATACACTTTATCAATCCATAAATAAATTTTTTATAGCTTAGCATAAATTCTATTCTCTTTTAGTGTACTCGGGATGATTTCAAGATGTTTGACATGACCGTCTTGAGTTCTTGAGTACACAAATATGTCATCAATGAAGAAAACTGTGAACTGACCTAGATATGGGTGAAATATTTGGTTCATTAAATACATGAACACAAATGGTTCATTGGTCAACCCAAACATAATCACAACAAAATCATACAACTCGTACATGCTTCTGAAAGTTGTCAGTGGTTTGTTAAAAGGTCTCAACCTCAACAGATGGTATCCTTATCTCAAATAAATCTTAGAGTACACTGAAAACCCCATATGTTGGTAAAAATGACCTTGATTCTGGTAATAGGGTATCAGTTATTAACAATCATATTATTGATTTTTTATAGTCGATACACAACCTCAAATATACCTCATCATTCTTGGAAAAAACATGGGAGATCCACAAGGAGACATACTAGGATGGATGAACCCCTTATGCTCCAACTCTTCTAACTAAACAATAAGTTCCTATAGTTCTACTGGTCCAATTCGATATAGTGGAATGGAAATTGGTTATTCTCCTAGTATAAACTCAATCATAAACTAAAAAACTCATTTGGGTGGTATCCCTATGAATTTCTCAAGAATAAAATCCTAAAATTGATCTAAAATATGAGGAAATACCAGTTTCTCCATTCCTCCTTCATCTTGAACAAAACAAATCCACTTGGGTTGCGAGTTCTTATAATTGTTAGAGAAATGGACATGCATGGCCTGCTTGATCATTCCACTCACCATGAAGGTCAAAAGTTCCTTCATTGGGAGATTTGAACATTACCCGACATCGGTAATAGCCGATATGGTCTTGGTACAACACCAACCAATCTATGCCCAAAATATGGTGAAAACCTGACATTTCAAGGATAAAAATTTATAGAGAAAATGGTTCCCAAAGACCTCCAAACAATACCCATTACAATGTCTAATATCCTCATCTCATACCCCCAATGGAGTATTAGTTGACATAATCCCACACGCACATTCCACGACTAGGCCCAACATGACTACAAACTATAGAGAAATAAAATAATGTGTGGAACTTATTTTAAATAAATCACTAGGGATTGTGAAATTGATAAGAATCTTGCCTCAGAAAATATAGTCTTTCCTCACCATCTCTATGTGTAGACTGAACAATGTTAAGGTTACCTTCCCCTCTATCATGGGCTCCATCCTATGTACCTTACACTGCACAGGCATGTTGTTATTGGTTATCTCGCCCCAAAGGTCTATGTCCAACACCCCTAATAGTATGGCCCATGGAGCTCCAACTACCTACCTGATATAGGGTAAATGACCCCCTTCCGGCATTTGGAATATTCCTCTACACTCCATATACGCCCATCTGTCATTGGTTCTTACTTAACCTCTATACATGTCTCAACCTACCACATGAACGATACTTAAATAAAGTTTGGGGAAAATAGTCATACATGTGCTTCATCATTCCAAACTAGTTTCATAAAACCCAATCACCACCCTTTGGTATGGTCCCACTCTTATGACTACTCTTCACAGTTTATCCATGATGAAAATTCCCAAAATGGTGCTTCCTTTCCTCAGAATCTACATCAATCACCTACCTAGCTACTACAGCAAGTCCACCACAAGAAGCACACTTTAGGTTCCCTTTTGAGATAACGACCTCATCCACTACCTCCATAAACCACTTCAATTGAGAGATATTCACTTAGGACATAATCTCGTGTCTAAGACTATCCTAGAAACATTTCTCCATAATCTCCTCATCTCCTTCCAATGTCGGGATGAAGCGTCATAATTCAATGAAATGACTAGCATAATTAATTACTAATTCAACCCACTAGGTGAAAATCATTAACTCAGCAGCCTTACCCTTCCATAAGGTATTTGGGTATAAGTGTTCTAGAAAAAATTACAAAAAAACATTCCATATCATTCCTTCATCTTTCTTAGTCTCAACCATGATGTCCCACCAAGGATTTTCTTGACCTCACAATATAGTGGCTACCAACATGACTCACTTCTCGGAATGAGTCTCCAGATGATCGAGAACTCTCTATACGGAATATATCCATAACTGTTCAACCTTTGTACCACCCTATCTATTAGAATTTGGAGGTTTCTATAGCTGAAACTCCCTAATTGGCTCAAATATACTCAGTAAAACCCACCTTGGGTCTTGTTCCCTCGTTTACATGAAACTATAAATGTTTTCATGGAACTTATCTCTTATTTTTTCATAAATCACCAGGTATTATTGATCCACAACTAATGGAGAATTATCCACCACATCCTCTTGTCTCCCTATCATAAAACTTCTTAGTGGTTTCATTTCTCTAAAATTATAAATATGATATTTACAACAGAATAATTAAAGCTTATACAATCCATATAGAAGAAGGATCTCTACTGGCCTTAAACAATCCTTTGCATACACTATCCCAAAAGTCATATTTACATCCAAAACACTGCCATCAACCATCCCTACCAAATTCCATGGCTAACACAGGTAAACCAACATAATCGGATACATATCTTACATTTTACATAATTTATTAATTATTTCCATACTTAACACACAAATCATTTCTCCAATGCACATTTCCCATTTCACAACATGCTACAATTACCATTTTTACCCATATACAACCTCCTATAAGAATAATTCCTCAACCATTATTAACATTTTTCTTCCCTTTTTACCCATTTGCATCATTTAATTTGACACCATTTTCATCAATTTCATGAAAATAAAATGCATCTTACACTTTATATCCTACAAACCTGTCTCATCTATGTGCCTAGAATGATGCAGGTCACTTATATAATTAGGTTCCTAGAATGATGCATGAATGGAAAACCATGTTCCATTCCTTCCACGAGTGAAATATCATAAAATTATCACATCACACAACAAGTGCATCACCCAGTGGTGAAATATCATCAAATCTAACAACATAAAAAATGTTGAACAATTCCCACCCTGGGTGACTTGGGTTTTCCCTCATACATGGGTTAGCTACTCCTAATCATGAGGTCATTTCCAAGGCCTGACACTATCCAAACCTCCTTTCTATCATCCAAAAATAGTATTTCATGGAAAATACCTACCTTAACCCCACTTTGTAATGTCCTCGACTCGGAATCCACTAAATTGGTGCCCCGATTCCGGTAGCCAAATGACCTCAAGTGCAGCTCCCCATGCAACATAGGTTGCCAATTATTAGAAGGGGTCTCAGATGTCATGTGGGGAGACTATACATTATTTACCACAGCAATCCATATTAGAAAATAAATATAATAGAGTAAATAACATGTAATAACCAATAAACATGCATAAAAACTATCTTAAAATATTGAGTACAAACCATAGACAATAATAAATATGTCATGCCATGCTAAAGTGTCATGTGAACAAAACCCAAAATAAATAAAAAGAAACTAGAATAACCAAAATGTTCCTAACTCCAAGTTTGAAACCACATTCATGTATACACCAATCCCGACTCAATTCCCAAGTAAGGGACCTTTTCCCTTATCCTGACCTACAAGCATGAAATCTACTCAGGTACCAAACGGTATCCTGAGAAGGGTGTGAGTAAAAATCAGTAGGAGACTAGAAAAGGTGTTTTAAAAATATCAATTCGAAAAAGATAGTGCATTAAAGTACTAAATAAATGACAAGAAAATAAAAGACAGTTCAGGTTCCATTCATTAACAATCTTTACTTTACTTATTACTAACCTTTGTACCAAATTCCTTAATTTCAACTTCTTCATTACTTAGTTCCTTGTCAACATGTGTTCCATGAGTTAGACATTTACATCACTATTTATAATGGAATAATTCAATTCTCTAAATCACTAGGGATAACACATCACAACAGGCACATTTTCTTTACCTTGAATCCTATATCTCAGTGTAATGCAATTGTTTGGGGAATAGATCCTTTCCCCCTTCCCTAACCCATGCATTGCGGAGTGGAGTGTAGAGTATTAGTATAACTCAGCCCATGGGTGAAGAACCTCAGTCAATACCACACACTACCAAGCAATGTGCACATGTTTATTTATCCATTCACCACACACAAACTATATCACAACCAAAAACAACCAATACATATAGGAATCATAATCGATGAAAATGAATATGGGAGTTAATATTATATTATAACCCACTAACATAGTTTCCATTTACATTACATATCCCATTTAGTCCAATTCTTATTCTCATGCCTATATCACTAAGCATATTCAATAATTCCCTTAAAAAATCGATTTCACCTATTCATCAATTCCCTTATGAGAACCGATTTAACATATTTTTCATTTAACATTACATTATCAATGTGACATATTCATAGATTCACATGCACTAACATTCTTATTAATTTCTAACATAATTTATAATCCACCTGACATGATCTCAACTAACCAAGTTAATCCATTTCTATGCCATGCCAAACAGTCCCTTAAGGCATTATCCAATCAAGTAACACTACCAATATTACATTTTCAATTCAACTAAACATATCAACATGTTCAACAAGGTATTTATGTTATCACACATTGACCTTGCACATACATTACCAATTTCAAGGACTGGAAATGTCAGCATACCCCAAGGGTGGCCCTAAATCGGTCAAATCATCCTCGATGCATCCCATGTGAATCACAAGGGGTTAAACTCGTTATTTAGATTCCAACTTTACCAAATATCAAAAAAGGCATAAAAATAAAAATATTTAATAACCAAGAACAAAACCAGAGATGAACAAATCTATAAAAATTTTGGGATATAACTTATAGACCGCCTACCTCATATCTGTTGAAAAATACATTCATAGTCATTCCCTTAAATGTTGATTCAAACACCCCTTCAAGACTCAACCTAGAAAACACTTGAAGATTATGGTTTTAGGGATTTGGAATATGATTTATCAAAATACAATCCATAATCTGGAATAGTTAAGAAAGAGGGATAATATACTTACTCAGATCTTTGATCCACAATCTAAGGCACTCCAAATGTCCAAGAGATGACGAAGATTGGACATTAGAAGACCTTGATGGTTATATCTCATCACTAGGGATAGTGGAAGGAGAAAGAGGGAAATGGGTGGAACTTAAAAATCACAATGTCAAAATTTTTAATTTTTACAACTATTAAAGGGGCTCATAATTTTCCAAAATATGAACAAATCGTGTGCAAGCAACTATCCATGGGGAGTTTCATTGTGTCATTACTTAGGAAATATTTATGGTTTGTAAAATTGTGTGCCAACTATGGGTTATTCAACTACCCAAGTTTTCACAGTCTTCCTATGAAGGCCGCACATTTTACTTAACTGTGCAAAAATCATGCGCATTGCATGGGTTGGCCTAGTTTTCCTTCCTTTCATAACCCAAACCACTAGAACACCCTTAAGGACCCTCATAATTCTAAGAATAATTTCATTTACCAAAAATAATATATTAAAACCAAATTTTATAAAATTACATACGTCCACAAAATTTTGAATCCTAAACATATAGAGAGATGGGTTGAAACTATAACATTACAAACCAAGTCATTATCTTGAGTAGAGATAGAGTGATACTAACCCTATATGAAATTCTCAACACACCAAAGGTTGGTAGTAAATTCCAAGGTCTTAAAATAATTTCAAAGTGTGGTTTTCCCTAAGAACCCAAAAAGCCAATCGAGAATGAAATAATAACTATGTTCGTAATAGGATTCATGAGAAATAGACCACAAAACTCAACAAAACACTAAAATAAGAACAATATCCTAGTAATAGTGAAAAATAAATAATAGTGAAATTCTAGGACTCTAAAGTATAAATTCACTAGAACTAAAGTTCCACCTCACCATGATATGATGTATACACCCCTTATATCCAACTCCATAAATGATATCAATAATTTCATGAAATATCACTATTAATGTAGGAAACATTCCTATTCCCATTATCTTGGAATATGGAATCTATAAATGAACCAAAGTGTCCAAGCATGGGGTAAGTAAATCATTTAGTTGGTAATACCTAGAGACATCCAAAAACACTTCATTAGGACAATACAATTCATCACATTTTACAAAAAAAATTATTAAGAAGAAGACAAATAGTTGATACATTCTATAAACATGTTACATAGAAAACAATGATTTTAAAACTATTTCTTTTTTACTTTTCATAAGAATTCAAATTCCGCAACTATACACACACCCAATACATGAAACCATGGACCTCTATATACTCATTAGTGGTGAGCCATCCATTCACCATTATTTAATGTGGTGAACCATTTTACCAAGGATACTTTCAAGCCCATATTCCATCCAATTTTTATGGGGGTACTTCCACACCCATGTTTCATCCCATTTTGATAGGGGTACATTGATGCCCTTATTCCATTCCATTTTCACATGAACACACACACAAAAATGTATTCCACAATAGCAATTACAAAATTTCCTGAAAACATAATTCTCATTAAGCTTCTTTTAAAATAAAATATATTACCATATTTCAAAATCAAAACATTATAAATAAAATAAAAACAAGTATTTTATATATAATATTTATCAATAAATTTATAAGAAAATAACAAGAATAATTTAAGAAAAATCAATCCAACAAGTTCTGGAATAGTAGAATGGGAGATAAGCCACCTAAATAAAGTTCATTTGGAATAAAGTATCTAAAATTATTTCACAAATATAACCTATTCATTTCATCCCTATATTAAATTCAATTAAGATCTCATAAAAATATCCAAACCCATTGATCAGGGTATTACAAAACCAAACTATTTTTTATTCAGGGAAAACCTAATAGATAAAATTCAAGAAGGAATAATGAGATCCTAACATTTGATTTTGATAATAAAATTATAGAACCTACATTAGAATTAGACTTTGGACATTGGAGATCCATAATAATAACTTAGGGTATCTATAAAGGTTTAGAGGGAGGAAAAAGAAATTGTGTAAGAAATTACAACTCTAGTCATGGATAAAACTGGCTAGAACCAGACTAATTCACATTGTAAATGGTTGAGGGGTCACAAACACTAAAAAATCCATATTATTAGTTGAAAATACCAATAATAAATTAATATATTTAATCACTCTCACATCATGAATTTACATAGACATTGACATAATGAAATATTTTCACCTATTGAAGAAAACTCACAACATCTGAATAAAATTATTCAGACAGTGAATACTCCATTAATTGTGTGAATAATTCATGTAGTCATATTACAACTACCACATCTAAAAATATTTAAATTGATTCCATAAATTTATTCAAATTAATATAAATGTAAAATAAAAAGGCATAAAATGATGATGTACCTCAAACTTGGATGGTACCTTCTCCTCACCATTGGTATTTATATCCTCGGAAAGCTATATATCAACATTGCCTTTGAAAAACATAGATCATTCCTCATGTATAAACTTTTATCATTCCAATATTTCATATGTAATCTGACCATGATACCATAAAACTAATAAAAATAAATAGATCTCCCCAGCAAGGTCTTTTCCTTTCGATCCAGAATCCCAACCAGATTATGGACAAACTTTGCCTTAGGCTCAAGAGTAATAAGATCAAAAATGATCACATGAAAAGGATATGGGTGATTTTTTTTAGTTTAGAATCATGTATGACATTATGGATTGTACTTAATCACATTGGTAAGGATAAATTTACACCATAGTACCAATCTATTCAATAACACCAAACTGTCTTACATATTTTGGTGCTAACTTACCTTATTTCTCGATGGATCAATGACCAATCTTAGTGAAACTTTCTAGAATATTTGGTAACTCACATAAAAATTTAAGGGTTAGTTAAAATTTTATGATTAAAATTTCATAGAGATTTGAGACGTAAACATCTTATTCTATATTATCTTTTTCTTCTCTATATTCTCATAGAAAATTCTTATTCCAGTCAATGATTTCTCTCGTGTTTCCACCCAACATAGTGGAGAATTAAAAGGATGGTCATACAATGAATTTAATGGGACTCTTTTTACTATTCCTTGATGTATATTATTATATGGTAATTCCACTAATGTAATGTGGTCTCTTAATGATCCATTAAATTTCATCATACAAACATTGATAATATCTTATAATATTTTAATTGTATAATGCAATAGACCATTTGTCTATGTATGACCTATTGTGTTCCTAGCCAATTGAATCTAGAGAACCTGTTGCAATGATCACAAAAACGATAAGTGAAATGAAGATATCTTTTAAATAAAACTGAAACTATGACCCCATGAAACTTGGATACTTATGGGATAGAAAATGTCTTCATATCCTCTACTATTTTGGATTTTCTGATAGAGAGAGTGTGTGAAGAAATGGTAAGTTAGCACACAATCACCCAAATTGAATCATGATGTTGTAAAATTCTTAATATACCATTTGAAAATTCCATTGGAATATATTCTATATTCTATTCAGGTATATTCATATACTGCATCATACCATCTAGTTGTTCATGTTTAGCATTTATCTATTGATTAATCAAGAATTTCATCACAAAATATTCAATCTTTAATTTATTACCTAACAACAACAAAAATTCTTTTGTTTCCTTGTACATTTTCTAAATTCCTAGATGAATGCCCTTTATTGAATAGTGATATGTGAAGATAATATATTCCTAGAAAAATGAGAAATAACAACATGATTTTGATAATGAAACAAGGAATTTTCATCCTCTATCTTGCTATCAAAGGTCTCCCCACTATTTTTGTTTGACCTATTGGTGATAAAATAAAGATATACAATCTAGTAATATTTCATAAAATCCATATACTAGGGAAAAATAAAAACTAGAAAGAAAATTTCATTCTCAACTTGTGTAGAAGAATCTAGATACATGTTAGCAATCATGGTCATCAACTACCCATAATCTTGAGATTCTTAGACCACTTTACTATATAATTCCAAAATCAATACATCTACCTCATAATTATATTTATTGAGTATGTATACCAAGTCAATATCAAACATCTATAGGTACCTCATCCATCTTTTTTTCCTCGTGTTCACGTCTCACTAAGAAAATACAACTGTATATAATTCCAAGACTGCATAGGGTAATTATTCACATGTGATCATAGATTTATAAAATAATAGGCCACAACAAGATCTCCATACATAATAGCACAACTAAGACTGAATCTAGATGCATCATAATATGCCACATATCCTTGAACTAGATCCCGAAATATTAGAATTGGTTTCATAGTGAGATGATTTTTAAGTTCAATAAATATTCTCTGACATTCATCAATTTACATGAATAGAATACACTTTATTTTTAGAGAATCCCTGGGAGAATAAATTATTGAGAAATCCCAAAAACTGAGTTAATCATATCCTGATAATAAAAGAAAATTTGAAATGTCAAAAACAATCATAGTAGTTACCAAGAATCAACTAAATCAATACATCCATGGTCAATCGATATTCCTTCTTTATAAATAACATTCCTAATGAAACAAACTTCTTGGATCCATACATTACAATTAGAAAATATAGTATTCAAATTATGGTCCTAAAATGTACTCAGTAAAATTTTAATGTACTCGTCATGGTAATTTCTACATAAAGAGTAAATAGGAATATCATCCAAAAATACAAAAAAAAAGGAGTCTAGGTACATATGGATGATATGGTTCATCAATTCCATGAATAAATCTAGATAAATCACCAAACCAAAGGGAATCATGACATATTCATAATATCCATAGTGAATTAAAAAATTTATCTTCATAATATCCTCCCTTCTAACTCTAAGCTAATTGTACCCTAACCATAGAACACTCTTAGAGAACTATATATCTCCCTTTAATTGATCGAAAAATTCACCAATATAAGGAATAGGATACTACTTTTTTTTAACATGATTCAATTTATGATAATAAATACATAACTAAAGATAACATTATGACTTATTTATAAACAAAATGGATATATCCCAAGTTGATGTACTAGACCTGAAGAAGCCTTTAGTTTCCTACTCTTCTAGTTGAGCCTTTAACTCTCAAAACTCGGTTGGAGACATTATATAAGATGGTAGTAAAATAGGACTTTTTTCTACGATTGAATCAATGAAAAATTTTATTTTATTTTTAGGTTGAAATCCAGAGAAATCATTTGGAAAGATATTTGGGTATCAATCCATAATAGTAGGAAGAGATCCATTTCCTATTTCATCAATATCTTCCAAGGTCATTGCTGCTAACTTGATAGAGATGGTCCCATCCACTATTACCAAAGGTCATTATCTACCAACATTTATGTCTCAATCCCCTTTTATACATGAAGGTCTCTATCTGGGGATGTGAACATAACATTCTGAGTGTAGTAGTATATATGGGCTTTAAATCCCACTGACCAATCCATACCAATGATCAAATAAAAAACATCCATATCTATGACCATATTCTTATAGAGAAACTACATTTATATCAATGTTGATGAAACATGTTGGGAATTTGAATCCTCACACCATGGATGTATCAGTTTTATCCCTCATAATAGCTTGATTTGATTTGTAAAGATGTCGATTAGCTTCCATAGGATAACTCTTTCTTTCATGATGAGGTATTGACTAGACATCTAAAGTGTTATTATAATTTTCCTAGTTCACTTATGTCTACAGAAAAGAAATATCTTTATGGGAATATTCCATCCAATCATATAAGACCTAAGTTTGAGTTGAGCCTATACTTCTTGGTGATTTCAGAAGTCTATGTCAACTTCTTGTGAAATTCAATTTCTTTACATAATGGTGGAAATTCTTGTGTGGTTAAGTGAATTCCTTCTTCATATGTGTAAAAATCACATTGGAAAAAAATTATGTTTCTGTCAGATCTTGTAGTAAAGTTAAAGGATTAGATAGTTTGATTCAGGGGTGTACAATCTCTTTGGGAATGGGTATCCATATTCTATTTGATTCAAACACTATAGTTCCAACCTATTCCCATAGAAACAAACATACTACCTACATTAGGATCTCAAGGTGGATATCTTTATTCCACTATTTACTTATTAACCATTTCAATATAATATATAATATAAAGTATAGTTATAATAGATCAAATATCTAGTTGAAATCATGACTCAAATATGTATTCCCTCATTGATTCACTTGCAGAAACTTCTAGGGAAAAATGAACCATGTTCATAAACTTAACTACATACACTTCCACAAATAGGATTTCTTTCTTTGAGATAAAAATTTATATTATTATTGATATCATGAATGAATGGGGATTTGATTTATCAATTAAAAATTCCCCAAAACCCTCCCACAAAATTCTATTTTCAAATCTAGCTTTGATATCTAGAACCCACCATTGGTGTGAAAAGATCCCCAACATATTAAAAACTATCTTAACCTTTAGTCCATCTAATATACCAAGGAAATAAATTATTTTTTTCATTAAGTTGATCCACATTTCCTTTTTTTTCTTGTTTATAGTCCTCTAAAAATAGGAGGATTATATTTTTAAAACTAAATCAAATGATACACATTCCTTGGTTTATCATTTCAATTTACTCTTTTAACTACTTGAAATGTTTTCACAATTCTCTATACAAGTTGTTAGTTCCCCTCTGGATCAAGTGAAACCACATTTTTTATAGCCTCCTCCTACAAATTTCTATGACATTTACTTACTTCCATTTTATATAACAGTAACAAAAAAATATTTTGTCACTTCCTAGAAAATGAAGGCTTGAAAATCCAAATTACATTAACCAACCATCACAACAATTCTCTATTTTTAAAAAACCAAAAAAAATAATCCTTTTTCAAAAATCGTAAAATAACATATGAATAATAAAATCATAGTGGAAACTCTTAGTACTAATTTATGATATGAAACACTCACCAAATAAACACATAAAGATGAGATACAAATTTACTTGTACATATCATACAACAATTTTATACCAAAAACAACTTGATAACATGATGTTTTTCATAAAATGGTTCTCTAAATTTTTTTAAGATATAAATTTCATGTTAAAACATCTCTATATCCTTTCTAATGTCCCAAATCAAGTACTATACAAGACATATAGCATTTGTAACATCCAACCCGAACTCATTGGATTTTGAATAGATGAATTTCAACTAACATTAGGTGACATCACCAAGAAAAAGAGTTGGGAAATAAATATCAAGGGAATAAGAGAAAATTGGGGGGTGATTTTCCCTAAGAACACAAACAGCATGTCAATAATGACATCACCAAGACAACAATATAATGCATGATAAATAAACCATATAACTCAATAACAAACCAATATATAAAAAATATAAGAGTAATAATGGAAAAGTAATAAGAGTAAAAGGATAAGACACCATATTAGAAAGAATCTATCACCAAATTGGAACCACACCAATCCAACATACAAACACTCCCAAACTCCAAATCTAGAAACCAGATCAATGAAATCAAGGAATACAACTAGTGAAGTAAGAAACATATCCTTTCCATGTATCTCATCGTATGACATCTGTAAATGAACTATATTTCCCAAAAAGGGGGTGAGTATACCACCCAATAGGTAAACCATAGATACTTCACAACACATTTCACTCAGTAAAGAAAAAGTTAGTGAATTTTATATAAAAAGTTGATAAATATATAAAAAAAATTTACAATCTATAAAAAAGTTTCATGGAAAACATTTAAAAAATATTTTTAAACCATTTCTTGTTAATTATAATAATCATTCCAATAACATAGTAATGCACACACCTAGTTAATGTAACTATAGAAATCATAATAATCATGAGTGGTGAGTCATCCCTTCACTAAGTCATCTCTGGGTGAACCATTTTGACAGTGGTAAATTCACTCCCTTTTTACATCCAATTTTGATAGGGGTAATTTTACACCCTTATTCCATTCCATTTTTTATGTCGGTAATTTCACTCCCTTATTGGATACCATTTTTTATATTAACACATGCCAACATAATTATTACACGCTACCCAAAAAAATTTCTTTAAAACAAAATTCCCTATAATGATTATTTTAAAACAAATTTTTTTCCATCTTTTAAAACTATCCCTTTTGAAAAAATATCAATATATGGATTTCCATATAAATTTTCCGAATATATTTCAAAGAGAATCATAAGAATAATTTATGGAAAAGAAATTTAACATGCTCCATATTATTAGAGTGGGAGAGAAACCACCTACCTCAAGTGTATTTGGAACAAATAATATCAGATGAGTTAAATAATATCACATATTCCTTTCATCCATCTAATAAAAACAAACAATATCTAATAAAACATATTTGAAACCATATATTTTGGTAATAAAACACTGAACTATGGTTCTGTTCAATGAAAAATGAGGATATCTATGTCCAAAAGGATCAATAATATCCAAAATTTTTATTTCCACAATCAATCCATTTAATATCTATTGTAACTATATTTTGGATGTTCACAATCACCTGAAGTTAGTTATGGTAGTATTAGAAGTTGATATGGAGTAAAAATTAATTATTTGAGAAATTAAAATTTTACGTTGGGTTACAAATGGATTGCCTTAAACTAATTCAAAAATTAAATTCCCCATTCACATTGTGAATGGTTTAGGGGTCACTTTTACCAAAAAAACTAGTAACCTTAAGTGAAAATCCAAATAATAAATTGTTTTCATGAATCACAATCTCATCAATAGTTGATATATCCCTTCACCTAAAGAAACACTTTCACACATTGGAGAAAACTCATGACATTGGGATATAATAATTATTAACATCATACATACTCCATTAAAAGCATAAATAATATTTGTAGCCATAGTATAACTTCATCTTATAAAAAACATTGAAATACATCAATAAAACTATCCCTATGATTCTAAAAAAGGAAAGTCATAAAATTGTGGAATACCTCAAACATATGGTGCTATTAAAACCATCACATGATAATCAAAATCTAAAATTTCGGGGGTCAACCACAAAATCATGATGTAACATTTCAAACTTGTTTTTAGTTATATCATCTATAGGATGCACTATTTCATCAATATCCTTATTTTTTATCTTCATTCCATAATATATATACTTCCATTTATTATAAAATAAATTGTTATGAAATCCTATGAATTAAAATAAAGTTCTATATCACTTTTTTTGGAATATTAGATTGAGGTTCCCCTTTATTTGTCTTCCACCTTGATATACCACATTATTTTCGCTAAATCTACTATGAATTTATCTCTCAGAAAAAAAAAATTGATTGGTAAATCATGTATCTTAGTAGAAGAAAATATAAATTTTTCTATAGACATTGAAGTAATTTAATCATTTTATGGAATAAATTCATCATCGGGTAGTAAATATTTAATAAATAAAGTAGATATTCAACCACAGTATTATAAATCTATACGTATCTTTCCCATGGTATAATATCTTGAAAAACTCAAGTTTACACATTTTTTCACATTCCTGATATATTTGGGTATTCACATCTTCTATTAACTTTATAACATTAACAACATCATCATTCTAATCAACAGATGAAAAATATATTCCATTATTCATTTCCTCTTAAACTGGCCTACATGTGGAGTAGGCTTGAGAAAAGATGGCTACTAATAATAAATAAATAAAATTATGTCATTAATTTCATCTGAATAAATTTTATTACCCACATGATATTTTTCTTCATTGTGATACAACACATGATATTGTTTTGTAATAAATTTTTATTCATTTGGTAACTCAATTTCTCATGAGTTACCCATGGTCTTTTGGCTTAATCGAAAAATTGAAATCGAATCAATCCTATATTTTAATAATTATTGAATGCAGTGTATCAAACAATTTCAAATCCTTTTAAAAGTCATTAGTAGTCAGATCAATATTTTAAATCCAAATTTTATCCATTCGGATGAAAATAAAATTATAGTAAATAAATGATCTATAAAATCATTTAACATGATAAGTATTGTTTCATAAGATAAAAACTAATAATTAAGAATATATTTATAAAATAATCATAAGAAATATCTTATATAGAAGGTAAAATAATATATTATATGTTAAATTATAAGTTACATTCAATTTTCTATTCATAGTCTTCAATATTTATTAATTAATTGTTTATAAATATTTTATAGTATATCTTCATCAATAATAATTTTGTAAAACTATTTTATAAATACATATTTTTGTATCAATGTATTCACTATAATTAAATTTTGTTACAATACCCTAATGGGTTATTATACTCAACACTATATTTACACACACCCATGAGATATCATATTCTATTGAGTTGAATCATTTATTTATATTCATTAGAAAATTTCTATGTTTCTCTAATCAAATAGTTATTTTTATTGAATTATGGTATCCCAATTAAAAAGATTTTCATTATATTTATAATATTTTTGTGATTTTTCCATTTATAGATAACCTAGAAAATTTTTAGTTGGTATTTTTCATTTAGGTAATTTGTATGTTTGGAGAAAAATAATCTAAAAAATGTTGTCTAAACCCATGGTTTTTGTCAACAGTTGTTGACATTCCCTGGAACATGCTCGAGGTTAGGGGTATCCATGTATGTGGATTCATAGTTATCTTGTATAGTTCTTTAAAACAATATTCTCAAAAATTAATGATGTATCTATTAAAGACTTTAAACCCCCAAAACATTATTTTAGTTACTCAAACCATCAATTAAAAAATCGATTATAGTATTAATTATTGATTAGTATATATTAGTAAACTCTTTAATTCTTTATGATTTTATTATTTTCTATTTAAAATAAGATAAAAAATTATAATAATATTTTAATGTGTGCTATGAGACCCATCAGGTTTGAATATTATAGTTTTAAAAGGTACGATTATTTCATGTCTTGGTTTTATTATAGAAAATATTATTTTTTTGGTAAATGAATGTACTCATTTTACTACTGTTTATTTAAATGTGAATTTTCTTTATGAATTAAATATTACTTCAAATTATTCAATAAAAAATGGTGTGGTTTCTCATTTTTTAATCCATTATTTATCGTAATGTATATGAAATGATATCAAATTCTATTTTTGATAAAGTAAAAAATCATATTACATATTGAATATTTTATATTTCAATCTTAACTCATCAATTTTAAAGTAATTGTTTTAGAAATATGAATTTGAATCCACATATCCTAGGGTGGATGAAAAGAAAATGATATTATAGTTTTTATAGAAAAAATATTTCTAGAAATGTTTGATCCACCACTATGTTTTTGACTTAGGATTAACATCAAAAATCATGTCATGTGATAGGTTTCGTTGTCAGTAATTATCATGACAATGAAAATATCTGAAACATCCAAAATATAGAAAATAAATATTGTGACATAATATATTTACACAGTCTACTATAAATGGATACATTGAAGGAGAATATATATTTTGATGTGTTGGTGTACCAAAAAATCAATTTTCGTTGTATACAATTAAAATATTTCAATAACAATCGATATCATACCAAGGTCCAATACCACTATCTTCTTATTCACACACTACATAAAATAATAGATTTTAGAATCAATAATGCACATTTCATTCAAAATTAATATAAATTTAATAAATAAACCATGTAGAAATGGTGTTTTATATTTAGATACATCCTATCTGATCAATTTTTTATATTTTATTATGATTGAAATATATTTACAAAATCAATAAAACTACTAAAGATGTGAAAAACATGGTCTCTAAATTTCCAGAACACTCGGTATTTCTCTCTGATAACTATTATCATCCTATTTATAACTTATAAAATTTATCTTCTGAAAAGTTACCTCATCAAATAAAATATATTTTTTGTTAATTAACATTGAAGTCTATCCATTTAGTTAAAATTAATGCCATCAAAATAAGGCCAATATTTCTAGATTAGAAAATTATTCAAATATTCCAAGTATTTTCAATCCATAGATTTATAATATGACACATCCAATTGTGGTGTAATATCATTCAATAAAATATTCAACAAAAAATGATTTCCTACTTTGAATATGATATCCCAAAATCAAGGGTCTAATAACTATATATATTTCTAACCGTAAGTAATTATGGTGTAACATGTAATTTACTATCATATTATGGCTTCAAACCACTATATAATATTTTATACAAATGATACATCCTGAAACCCATTTTTAATGGACTCCTAGTATGGTATTATATATATAGAATAATGTAAAAATACATCATGGACCATAAAAACATGAATAAAATTTGAATAAATCTATAAAACTAGAAATTATGAATAATCTGATAGGGTTTAAACTGAAATGAGGACACTCAAACACATGATTGTGGATTAAAGAAGAAGATAGAGTGTTTGTATTGGGAGGATAAGGTTTTCAGAAAAGAGTAGGGCTCATAATTCTTTGGCCCTTTTCATGGAATTTTTTGTTATAGCACTCATGGATTGTCCACTCATAGAAGGAAAAAGGGTTCATCTAACACACTGAATCGAGTTGGAACATGCGTAAAAGGGGATATAAGAGGGGAGGAACATTAAGTTTATGGATAGGAGGTATAAATAAAGTAATAGAGAAATAAAATATTGAATTCATTGAGGAATAGCTAAGGCTGAAGGGATTGGTCGGGTGAGGATCGGTCAAGGGATAAAGGCTTAGGGAGAAGGGATCAGGCATGCATAGGTTGGAGAGAAAATCTGTATTGAGTGTATTTTTTTAGAACACCATTTCCATAGGTAATTTTTACCATATATATAATAGATATATCCACAGTCTTCAAATTCACATGGAAATATATGAAGTAATTTCCTAAGACCTATTAGAAATGGTTGTAGGTCTACGGCTATAGGATATTTTTATAGTAGTGTATTTAAATTTTACCATTAAAAAATAGAAGATATGTGAGTGGTATAAATAGAAATAAAAAATATTAAATATATGTATAATATTTTTATATAATGAAACACATAATAAATAAATATTCAATTTTCTATACAGTCATTTTCTTCTTAAATTTTTTTCTAATTTGAAATGGTTTTATTATATTTTAGTTGAAGTTATTATAATTAATTTATGCCATTTTAAAAAAATTATTAAATTAGTAAAAATTTTAAATTATCATTTCAATTTTATTTAATAAATTTTTTTCTGATTTTTCTAAAAAGATTTATTTTTAAGTGAATAGTGAAAATACTTATTTTTGTGAAACCTTCATTTATTTTAAATAAATAAAGTGATTTAAAAGTCTTATTATGATTTAAATTTTCTATTTAAGTAAAATAAGACTCATTTAATTATAAATAATCTAATTAATCACAAATTAATCATTAATATACTTGACTTTGGTATAAGTTCATTTTTTCAGTTAAACACTTCTTTCTAAGAATATGTTTTTATTGCATTATGCACATTTATATTAAAATTGATTTATTAAAATTATATAAATTGATTATTGAAAACTTTATTCCATATTTGGAATCTGGATTTTCAAATTTTGTAAATACTTCCCTTTTATTTTTGGTCATTATAAAAAATAAATGTAGTAAATATTTTCCCCATTTGTACGGGTAAATTAGGATTAAAAATTTGAGATAAGGCATAAAAATCTCCCTAATACATTACATTATCCTATTAAATGAGTTTTTCTCAACCAAATACATAAAAAAAATATTAAAATTTAGAAGTTTCTTTCAAATTTATTAGGATTATAACACATATATTATTTTAAGGAATTGATTAATACCAAAAGGTCACTTTCCTGATTTTAATTTATCTTATATGTTAATATAAGGATAAAAAGATTTTATGAAAAAATCTAAAAGTTTCTATTGAAAATAAATAATTTTTATTATTATGGTGGTATTTTTATAATTTTTAGTGATTATAAAATTACCTTAAACTCTTATGCAATATCGATACAGTATTTGTGCAAATAGTAAAAAAATAATGGTAAATGATTTTAAAAATAATAAAATTATTGTGTTTTAGAAGAATTTTTGTATTCAAAAAATTTAAGAAGGTAAATATTAATTATAAATTATGGAAAAATAAACTATATTTGAATTTACCAAAGGAAACGGAGCCATTTGTGGTGCTTACTATATCAATATTTGAGGATCGTGTTATACAGGCACTTATTAAGTTAGCGAACAAGCTCTAAATCATTGTGATGGGTCCAAGAAGGATCAAAGTGGTAGTAAAGTGGAACTAGAATCATTATTGGGAAGGGATTTAACTAATGGTTTCTGAGAGGATTCTATAAGGGAGAAAGTTTAAAAAAATATTTTGTTCTCATAATAAATTCATATGAAGAAATATTATAGGATTCCTTTGATGTCTAAGATCCAAAATAGGCATCTGATATAATGTTTGGGAGGAATCTCCAAGTTGATGTTAATGATGAGGAAAAAATTGATAATAAAATTGGATTGATCATGGTGTATAGAATCAATGAGTGGAAAATAAACCTATAGGATTATATTCAGACTTGGGACAAGATGGCCCACCATTTCAAGGACCCCATCATAGAAGATCTTGACATGGAGGTAACCTCTATCGATTGGATCCTTTTTAGGGTGAAGGATTTTAACTCCTTGAAAATTTTCTGGAATGCAATAGTGGTTTCTTATATAGATTCATTTAGGATTGGTTGTTTTTTTCAGGGTTCTAATTTATCCATTAAAAGTGTTATTGAAATAAAAAATTAAATTTATTTATAGTATTTATATTTGAATTCCATTTTTGTCTTCATGTCATTGCATTCAAATAAAATAAATATTATTGAAACTGACTAATGACATTCCCAGTTAAATAATATTATATTAAATTAATTAAAAAACACAAAAAACTTTTAAGAGGACATGTGGGATGGAAAATGCGCAAAAAGTTCATCCATGGACCATTTGTGATCAACTTTTCACCTTATAAGTAAATATATAAACCTTAACAAAATAAAAAAAAATTACCATAGTTAAAGTTTAAAAATATTTCATGAAGGGTTTAAACTAAATGATAATGTTTAAAATGACACAAAAACCTACCTAAATTTCATTGGTCAAGGGTATTTTGACCATAGCATTTTTTCTTCAAATCTATGGCAATTTTGAATCATTATACTTGTTAAACACATTAATTATATTTAAATATTTTACATAGTTCCAAGTGTGTCCTCTACCAACATATAAAAGGGTACCTTCCCTCCTCCATTATTCACAATTTTTTTCTAACATAATAAATTTTTAATATATTATTTCCATTAAATAATAAAATTTGGTTGATAACTAACTTTGTATGCAACAATGAACAAATACAATACCTGGATATATTTTGGTAACATATAAATATTTAAGTATGATAATTAAATCCTATACATTTAATTATAAGTAATAAATAATATTAATTACTTTATTAAATCTATGTATAATGAAAATAAATTATACTTTTAAAATGAATAAAGGTCAATTAGTTTACCAAAACTGAACAATAAGATCGTTTATTATTTATAAAAATATTTTTCAAAAAAATCTATTATGTGATGCACATTTATATTTAAATAAACATATGATTAATGATAACTTTTGTTTTATATTGAAAATTGATTAACACCAATTTTTTTAAAATGATATGAATTTTGAATATTATAAGTTAATATTTTAATATGTCATTTTTAGATAAAAATGTGTTTTTATTATATTTAAGGATATTATTCAAAAACTAAAATCAAAAAATTTAGATTTATAATAAACTAAAAATGAATTTTATTTTTTAATTTTTCATATGAAAAATGACATAGTGTTATAGTTTTAGTATTTTCTAAAAAAGTTTTTCTAGTCGAAAAATGCAGGATCTAAGAGAATATAATTTCCTTGATTTTATCCCTATATAAGAATAAAATAATATAATGAAAAACCAATTAATTAATAAAATAATCATTTTCATAATGACATTAATAATTTTAAAACATTTTTTTATGTTATAAAACCTATAGAAAACGGTTTTATAACTAATTAAAATGTTTCTTAAATATAAGAAATGTTTTGTCCTTTTCTATAAATTAATTATTTTCAAGGTGGAGTTTAGTTGTTTTCCTTATAAACCTAAAACCTTTTATCCAATTCATAATAAATCAATTTATGAATGTAAAATCAGTAACCATGTTAATTTTATTTTATATATAAATTTAAAGCTTAAAAATGTTATTTTTCTAAAAATTGTTTTTATGTGATTAAGTGTGTTTATTTTAAAATTAAAATTTCACACCTTTAACAATTATATTTCATAAAATGATTTTATAATTATAAATAAGAATTATAATATTTGGTAAAAGGTTACTTCATAATGTTTTTAAATAAAATTAATTACTAAGGTTTGAAATGGATTTCCAAGGTAAAAGTAAATTAGGGTAAAAGATAAAAATTTAAATCAAGATGACATAAAAATCAATGTTTTATAAAATTGAGTATATGAGGTGAATTTAGAAACAAACACATTATCTTTTCATCTTTTTTACATTTTTTCCCATTGAAATTGTAATAGTAAACTTGCATTATTGAAATTGTAAGGGTTACTCCCAAAAATAACCTTTCCTTCACTTATAAAAGGGTAACATCTTTACTATTTCAAGACCCACATATAAGAATAATTTCTCTTCAAAATATACTATTTTTGTTTTCTTAGAACCCTATCCCAAAAAATTAATCCCCTGATCACATATAGTTATACCAATCCCTTCAAATTCAAGGATACTTCCAACGAAAATTCAAGTCTTCAATGTGAGTATTATTAACTACATAGTTTACTTCTTAAATATATTATTTATAATTTATTCTAGACACTATAATATAATTATATTATTATAATTGATATATATTAATGTCAATATATTAAGGTATATATCCTTATTTATACATATACCCCATCCATTAAGACAAACAAAACAGTTGTTCTTGCATTTTATGGACTACCATCTCCATGGTATAACGTGTTTCCATTTCATTCATTTCATTACGATTTATGATATAATGATGAAAATAAAGTATAAATATTATTTTTATGATATCATAAGGTTCTGGTGTTTTAAATTTAATAATCAATTAATGATACGACCAACAAATGATTATCAATAATTCAATTATTTAAAACGAGTGAGCTAAGTGGAATATGATCTCTTCTTTCTATGCAATGAATTTATATAAATTATATTCATATATAAATATTATTAATTTTGATATAAAACACTAATAATTACTAAAAAATATTATTTTTCTTCTGGTATAATTATATTACAAATAAACCATCTCATTATCATCCATTAATCATTGTATACTCATGTTGGGGTCATCCCAACCACGTACATGAAAAATGTTATAAATTTTTTACATGGATGACTATAAAACATATTTAATATTGTAAAATCATATAAATTTGCATATAATGATTTTTTTGGAGATTTTATATCAATATCATGTTCATCAATTAATAAAATACCCTTCGTTCATAGAAAATCACCAAAACATGTCTATTATCGATTTCATCTTCAAGGATAAAGAATAAAACACTAATTAATGGAATTTGAAACGTCATAAATTATTATAAATAATCAATAAAATTTAATTTAATTACCTATTATTGATTAAATTTTTATGAATAATGAATACATACCCTACTATTATGAATCTAGTAAAATAGATCAAAATTATAAACACCTGATGTAAAAAATAGAAAAATTCATGCAGAGAATTATTATTTGTGAGGAGTATAAATGAAAATAGATATGATTAAGTTTATTTATTAAGTGATTAGAATATATATATTTTTTATATATATATGGTTAAATTATCTTAATGGATGTCATGATAAGAGGTAATGGTCTTCATCTCAATTTACCTTTATTGAGATAAGCATTGTATTTTTGCACTAATTTCATTTATGTGGTATATATCTAATTCCCATTTGAGATATCATATCAAGAATTATATTCTAATCATGTAATTTAATTTTTAATTTCATGACCTCTATTTCAATGGGTTTTGATTAGAATCTTTCTAAGTCATAAGGATTTTCTTAGTCTCAATTTCAATTCGTTGTGAAAAAATACATTTTTTGCACCATGTTTCCTTTGTATAGTATAATTACTGCCCATAGATATAAATTTATCATAATACATTAATTTAAAGGTATTTACTAGACATGTATTGTTACCTTATTCAAGTATAAATTGATTCACTTATTTCGCCAGTAGTGATGCTTTTTGGTAACTCAACTTTCGTTCATTGAGTTATGATCGTTCTTTGAACATATTTCACTTAAGTTTCTAACATTACTCCATATAAATATATTATTTGTTATTATCCCATCATTTTAAGAATCATACATTCCTACCACTTTTAACCCCTATTAAAAATATTTCTCACTTTCTAGAATATTTTCTTTTCGAAACAACCACATTATTTTCCCTAATTGATTATCATCATATTATTTCAATATTGACTTAGTAATATTCTAATGGTTTTATATGGTGTAAACATAACATTTTAAATTAATTATATTGGATAGTTTAGGCCTATAAATTATGATATTATATTGATACAGGGAAGAGTATTAATGTACCACATACTTTTATTCTAATACATACTATTATTCGCACGTTCAACCTTCCACCTTATTTCTCAGGATGGGTTATGATCTTGTTATCCATTATATTTACATTATGAAATTTATTGGTATTATATATATTGTTATTTCAATAGTTCGGAGTATTTTGAAGTTTAATTATGTTTTTTTAAATTTCTCTTATGGTGAGTGCATTGTACTTAAACAAGTGATAGGTGGGGGGAAAATTATATTTTCCCTCGATGCATTAACAGGACTCATAAGACAAAGCATGTAGGGTTTTGGTGTATGATTCTTCCCATAATAAGATATTATCTTGGAATAAATCTTTTATAGATGTATATCTTTATAGAAGTCCCAAAAACATGTTAAGTGTCTTGGTATAAGGCCTTGATAGTAGGATTTTGTTGTCTGACATTATTCATTTCATCAGTATGGGATCATTAATACTAATATCGATGTTTCCATTTATTTTCATAGTTATAGAATGATCCCAGTTTCAATTTGATTATGGCTTCATGTTATTTAACAAATATTATGATAATATTTATGTTATGTTTATACCATGGTTTCTTTGATTATATGTTTCTCTTACTCATAATTTCAGCTAACCCCTTATTATGTTGTCCATTTCCTTGAGTTAAAGAGAAAAATAGTACATCTGAAATGTTTTTAAGGATAAAAACTATGAAAGTTTTTATCATATATATTGATGTCCTATCAATAATTATGTATTTTATCATATAATAGGAAATTTACCCATTTGATATAAAGAATATGAGTTATTTTCAGTATATGTTGTGTTCTAATTCAAAAAATATTTAAACCTGAAAAGATCTTTCATGTGTTAGTGATGAACCATTTTTTTATTTTTTTTATTAGAGTTGGTTTTAACCTGGATTTTATAGCTAATATACTTCAAGATTTTAAAGCATGTGTCTTTGAGCACTAGATCCAGGATTGCGAGTTAGGAGCATCATAGTTGGAATCAAAGAAAATTTTTAGATAGATTTACAAATTATGATGTTTTTTTAGGATAATTTCATGCTTGATAAGATATGTTTGATCATAAGTTGAAAGATTTAGATAACCCTTTAGTTAAAGTATATGATTTAATAATAAAACAATAATGCACAATTTTTTAAATATTTGGATTAAAAAATCCGTAAAACCCTGTGAATATGTCTAAGTATTAGTTAACATCCTTATCTTTTGGTAGATTATATATTGTGTGATTTTTATGAGAAATAAATCCCTATCATGATATTAGAAAGTGGATGTGTTTATAGAACAGATGCACCTAGGGGTAATCATCACAAAAATAGTTAGTTGAGCATTGAATCAATAATCATGCCAATTCACAATGAAGGGAGCTAGAATTTCATACCTAGAGAGATACTCCAAGTGGAAATGATTTAGTTAATCTCATTCCCTTTATAATATATTATAGATAATTTAAGAATGATGTTAACCAATTAGTTTAGATATCCTAATTAAAAAATGATCATAGTTATACATGGATTGAACAATGTGAGTTATAGGTTCATCTGAAATATTCATATGTCAAAAAAATGTTTCATAAAGGAGGAAATGTTCATAATGATGTTTCTATATTCATATTTTAGATATTATAATAATCATTTTGGTTTTAGTATTTGTTTGAAACAATACTGTGGAAATGGAGATGTGAATGGTATATTTATGTAAATTACAACTTTTTATTACTAAATAAAAGATAATACTTAAATGGTCTATAATCTTATTATATTCCAATTAATATGGAAAGGTGAGTTTCCTAGTGATTCTTAAGGTAGTGAGATTGATATTTTATTGAAACTCTTATTTATTTTCATTATTATGTGATAATTAACAATAATATTATGGTATATTTTAGAAGTTATAATGATGATGTGAAACTTCTAATGATTATTATTTAGTAAATTTACTTTAATGTTATGATTAAATATAATAAATGATATTAATAAAATTGAAAATTGATTTTTTTTCAAGGTGTTATTTTTAGGAATAAAAATTGGATATCACATTATTTAGTTATGGATAACTCTTACGTTTAATATATTCTTGAAGTTAAGATAGTAAAGGGTTATTTCATTTTAAAGAAGTAAGTTATATAGTAATTGATTTAAGAGACTATTTTTCTAGGAGGTTTGGATCCTTGAAATTTTAGAATAATACTCTTGTTTAATGTAAATTATAATGACTAAAAGACAAAGAAATGGTTTGGGAGAATTTCAGGATTATTCATAGCTCGAAGCTCTAGTATTTGAAGAAACAGGTTTTAGTCCACGGCTGGAGAAATTTTGGTAGTAACCATGAGACCCAACTTTATATCCACAAAAATGAAGGATAATGACTAGTTTAACAATAAAAAAGGAGGCATGTGTCTATGAAAAAAAAATTGATTGTTTATTGAACATGGTTGGTGCATGGTTTTTTAAATTATTCACCTAACTGGGAGAGGGGGTGGAGGATTGGGATAGTTATCATGCAAGGGCTATGAAATATTGTAAAACCAAGAAATTATCTATTTAGAAGTGTGTGTCAGTTATATATTGGTGGTTTGTGGTTGGTGTATGGTTTGGAAAACCGTGGAGTCAAAATGTGAACCCCTTAAAAATGATTGAAAATTATCATTTTTCCTTTTCCTTAAAAACTAAAACCCTCCTTTATCCCTCAGTTTTTACCATCCACAATTTCCCCTCTCCTTAACCTCCACTCCTCCTCCATAATCTAGGATTTGATATTACACATCAATCTAGAATCTGATTCTAACTTCATTCACCATGTTGGAATTCTCTCTATAAGGCTATCATTCCTCTTTCTTCTTTTCTTGGTTTCTTTTATCATCTTAAGTGTTATATCTGTGTGAGATCATATACCCTATTTTCAAGGAGTTTTTAGGTTTGTTGATATATCCATTTATATCATAAATCAATAGATGTTAATAGATGAGGATTATATAACCTGTATAAGTTTTTTGGTCTAGAAATTTTCCCTAAAATTATATTGTTCATATTATATGTTATTGTGCCACACACCAGACCCTCTATGTATCCCCCCTAAATGTCAAATTAAAAAAATAAATTATTATAACATAAATTTTGTATCCCTTATGTACAAATTAATACATTTTACTTTTTTAAAGTGACTCAAACCACCACATAATGGTGTGTTTCTTATAGTAATAAGGTGCAAGATAACCTTTGACTTGAAATTAAACCACCCTTGATGTAACACCCTAAAATTTTTAAATATAAACATTAAATTTGAAATTGTGTATAAAATGAAACACGAAGTGTTTAAGGGAGTATAACATCTTGAGACTTTTTTAAATATTTAATATTTTAAATAAATTCAATATGTCATATAGCTTGAAATTCACTAAACACTGAGTTTATCTTGCATTACACACAATAATGATTTTTAACAAACAAATATATACTATTAGTAATATTATTTAATATGATAATCATATCCAATAAATTGGAATTAAATAATGGAAATGATTAAATAAATAATGAAAATATATAGTTTTCACATATTTATTAATTATAAATTGATTAGTAAAAAGTAATTATCATTTAAAAGATAAAGAATTTTTTTTTGAAAAACTATATTTTTCTAAAAGAATGATTAGTATCTCTTTGTGGAAGTAATATAAAATTAATTTTTACCACTATTAGACTATTTATATGAAAAAAATAAACTTCTTTTTTTATATTGGAATATCAAAATTATTAGAGGGTGAATGTTTTGGATTTTTCTAAAAAGTTTCATTTTGATGAATAGTGAAAAATACTAGATTTTAATTGAAATATACCTTTTAGTATAAATAATTAAAAATGTTAAATTATATTTTTAATTGGTTATAAATTAAAAAAATTATAAATATATTAATACAATTTATTTTATTATAATCATTTTCATTTTGAAATTATATATAAAAGCTTTGTAAACTTCTTAACATTTTCACTTACAAAACCATGTTTCTCGTCACCATTATAGGATTAATATTAAATTATATTTATCCATATCTATTAATTGATTTTGAAATAATGGATTTCATATTTTTAATAGAAATAATTTATAATATATAAAAAGAAAAACTTGAATTTTAACTAATGTTATTAGTGAAAATAATTAAAATTAATTACATCGATTAAGGTAAAAATGAGTTTACCAAGAGATTAAGCTGTAATGTTAAGTGGCCAAATAACCTATAATATTTTCCAACATATATTTTATTTCCATATTTATAAAAGGCCACCCACTATCCTCCTATATTAACACATTCAAAACTAATTAATTCTGATAATACCTACCCAAATAACATTAAAAAATTCCCCTCATCCTAGTATCCTTGTATTGCCCATTAATCCAACCTAGGAAGGTGTTAGTGAAAACCTAAGGAGGATACCTAAAGAAGAGGTAATGTTCTTCAATGACCTTCTTTATTTTATATATTTATCCACCTCCATAAATTTTCATTATATCATGATGATATAATATCCTCGATATATTCCATATACTATAATGTTTTTTTATAATGTATTGACCTAAAACCATCTCCACTTCTATCAAATGGGTTATGAAATTGTCATTCGTGTGTATGATGGACTACAACCAAGAAAACTGATATCGTTCTCTTTTCCATTTTCAACTCTCAAGGTTGGGTAGGATATTGGATATAAAGTATATATATGTTATTTATAACGTTATTATACTTATAGTATCATTATATCATATATATATTATTATATTTTATTATGTAGGTGACACGATAATGTCGCTCATGTGTACAGTGGACTAACACCTTGTGAAGTAATTCAATTCATCTTTCATTAACACTGTACATGGAAGGTGATAAATAATAATATTAATGATTATATGTGATATAAATTACATAATTATCAAATTCATGAAATATTTATCATTATTTATAAATAATATACATCATTTTCATTATTTCATTTTCACTCACATTATGATGAAAACATCGTTCATGTACGTATGGACAAACACCTTTATAAAGCAATGTGACTCTCTATTAATCACCAAACCATATTGATGAAATAAATAAGTATAAAATATGGTATATATGATATAATTATAATTATGTAAGTGTAATTTATTACTTATCTGCTTTCCATAATAATCAGTGAAAAATGAAATGTTACCCATGCATATGTACAACTTGTGGTCTCTATGATTGTGACATACTTCATTTTTCATATCCATCATTCATGATTTATTTTAAAATTAAAAATGGTGTAAAAATATTATAATTATGTCATAATAATTATTCTATATATGATTAAACTATATTATATGTTAAAGAACTATAACTTTCATAACAACACATGCATGAGAAAATAGGGAAATTAACACCTGAAATAATAAAAATAATGAATTATTATTAAAGAATATGCAATAATATATTATAAAAATATCATATATGATATAATAATTATTAATATAGTTATATAATAATTTAATAACATGTTTAAAACTAATATAAATGATGCTAAAGCATGTTAAAATAAAAGGAAGTGTAAGGTAATGGATCTCATCTCAATTTTATTCATTGAAACATATTCTAATTTTATGAACCTTATTTATTTTATATGGTGTATATATTGCTCCTATGAAATGAATTATCATTAATAATTCATTATTAATGGTATTTAAATTTTATATTTTAATTATTTAATCTAAATTTATTTGAATTAAAAGTTACCAAGTGGTAAAGAATTTCATAACATGATTTCCTTTCATTGGGTTATATTAATTCATCATTGATATTCTATTATTATGTGTTTTGAATATACATTTTTTATTTTACATTTGTTTTATGTGGGATTAAATTTGATACATATAATTGATTCATTGATTAATTCTCACTTTGAATTTATGATCATTTTAAGGGTTTCTTTCATGGTCTAATTTTAATAAAGATTATTTTTTCTGGAATATCCTTTAAATAAAATTATATAATCACTATTCAATAAAACACTAATTTTATTATCCTTTGTTTAATAATGATATTTTGAAGTAATATTACCATTTTTCATTCCATGGTACTTCAAATTTCTTTGAATTGTTTTAAGAAAATTCGTCATTGTTTCTCTCTTAGGTTGGATATCTTTTTATATTAAAAACCATGTTTTAAAAAAATATTTATAAAAGTGTTTTATTAAATTTAAAAATGATTTATCAAAATAATTTTTACCCATTTTATACTTTTTACAAAAATAATAAAAGTAATCTTATGTTTCTTTCAAAACAATTCCTTTTTGGCTTTTACCGAAAATTTGAAAGGAATCATCATGTCATTTTTTGATCAAGGAAGTTTCCTAACCTTTTTCAAATGATAAATAAATAATATTTTTTACTTTTATGTCTTGATAAGAATTACCCAGATTCATGACTATCATTTATTTGAATCTTCCTTTTCATTTTTTTTAGTATCTTTTTAAATAAATAATTTTTAAAATTTATTTTCAAAGAAAAGGGTTTTTTAAAAGGGTTTTCAAGATGGAAAAGATATTTTTCTTAAGAATTTTTTAAAAAATATTTTTATGGTATTTATATTCTAGGAAAAAACAACCCTTTATTCTTATAGCAATGGGTATGTGTTGTATTAATACCAGAATTATTCTTCCTCTAGTTATTTTAAGATCATTTTGACCATGGAATGTATTGAAATTAACTTCTTGGATTCATTATTGTATTCATTAACTTTCCCTTGAATTATTCACTTTCTATTGGACATTAATTATACCAAAAATATCCATATTATTTTTGATGGATATGTTTATTACCTAAACTGTATTCCATTTTTTCATATTGTGTTTACTTTGAAAGATATTTGATTAACTAGGTAAATACTAATAATATGAATCCTTTACTCAGTAAGGATATTCTATAAGTCACATTATTTATGATTTAAATCCTTTATTTTATATATGTGGAATTCTTTGGACCGGTATGCCAGGGAAGGGCCTGATTGTAGATATCCCCTAGATGAATCGATAGTATCATGGTATGAATCAGTTGGATAGCTATAGTTAAGAGGGATTTTACCCATTAAATATTAAACCATCTTATTAAAGGTCTTTATGGAAAAGGTATCATATACCAGGTAAATCTAGTGTCCAATAATTAATAATTTTATTCATTCAATATTCAGTTATTACCATCCATGATATTTAAATATGACATTATCTATAGATAAAATTCATTATTAGTTATTGATTAAATGGTGTGTCTTTTAAGTTATTTCCCTTCTCATACTGATTATGCATTATCAAAATATGATTATAACTTTATTGATTTAATTGAATGTATTTTCAGTTATATACCTTTCTATTTATTATACTAGTAAATTATTTAAATAACATTTATGTTCATATATTTACCATGCCATATTTTTCATTCTTTATTGATGATGCTTTATTTATTCCCAATTTATGACACATTAATTAACCCTTTTTGATATTTTGATCTCACGCTAATTTTTTTCCTTTCCATAGGATTCCATGAAGTTTACTATGACTGATATGCAGGGATACGCTAGATGGAATAAATTTATTCTTGAAAAAAATATTTTTTAATTTTGTATTCCAATGTATTGTGAGACTCATGTATATATCTTATTTATCAAGAATGTTAAACTATTCAGTCATTTGGGATGGAATTCCATGTATCATTTTCCAATATGATGCGGTATGGTGCTATGTTCAATACTTGTGGATAGGGGTCACTACAATTGATATCAGATATCTATTTAGTAGAAATATTAGCAACTAGATTTTGGAAAACATAGATCTGGGTACATAACCCTATGATATAATTTTAGGATAAGTAAAAAAGGACAGCCAAATGATTTTTTAAAGTTTGAGATTATATGGTTTCCCCCAGAAATACATCCATTCCTGGATACTATGAGTGGATGTGGTTCTGGCATAGATGTACTTAGGGGTAATAACTCATAAATAGGTGAATCATCCTTGACTCGAGCATCACCTTATACATGAAAATGGGCCTCACTACGCACATAGTTTGACACTCTTGAGGGATATTCTTATGATAATTCACATTTTATTTAAAAATCATTATGAAGTATTTTAATAGATAATGACATTGAATGAACCAGGTTGAACCTAAGGTTTCTTATTTTGAAAATAAGGTGTCATAATTTATATATTATATAAATAATTATATGTTTTTCTCAATATTATTTTTATTTCTCACACATTTCTTTCAAGTTTTAGTCAATGGATGGAACCTAGGGGAATCATGTTAACATTGAACCTGAAGGAAAACGTGGTGATAATGAGAAACAAAATTGTATTTTTATAAGAGTGAAGGATATTATGTTTATGCATAATCATTTTTCCAAAAATATGATTAACAAACTATATATTAACCAATTCCTAGACTCACCAAGGAAAAGAATGACGGAGACCGCAAAAAGATAAAGTAGTGGAGACCAAGGTGAAAATAAGGCTCAATTTTCATCATATAAGAAATATAAAAGGAGACACCCAAGAAAGTATCTCAATTGAATTAGAGAATACTTTTTATGGTGAAAATAAGGATATAAATCAAATAATTGATAATAAAAATTTAAGATTATGGTGTAAGGAAATAACTCTAATCTCAAAGATCCATTTATAGTTCATTGTCTTAAATTTGGGAAGCCCAAGAATTATTTGAATCAATTCCCTCATATAAATATTAAATATTATACAAAGTGAAGACCTTTGTGGAAATAAAATGTATGAATTATTTATGTACTGGAATTAAATAACTAAATTGTTGAAGTATATTACGAATGGTATTTTGGTTATAAGAATTATGAAATAACTAAGGGTTGTTTAAAATTTTATAATAGATTATGTATTAATTAACATAAGAATTTTGGATACCATCATGGTTTATGATTTTGAGATTGATCAAAAGTTGAAATCCTAAAAAACCTGTTTTTGTGTTTTATGAGGTAGGAATGTGACAAGATTAATGATATTTTGGGGGTGATTTATGGCAATATAACCCATTGGTTTATTATAAGTTTTAGTGAAAAATTTGTTTGAGTAACAATCCCTTTACATTTTATTGAAATAGTTTTAGAGGGATTGACAACTTCTATGGTTAATATGATCATTAATTACATTATAATTATAGTCAAATAAGATTATTAGACTTTAATTTTTTTTGAAAACCATAGTAAAAATTCTATTTAATGATTAATGTTATTTCAATTAAGTCCATAATATTTTTTTCAGAATGTTATAGAAATTATATTAGTATAGTTTTAGAAAAAGTAAACTCATATGTTAGGTGAAAACTTTTTGCGTCCAGTAATACGATTGGGCTTGAACCCATGACCTAAGGAAGATAAGGGTTCAACACCTACAACTAGCCTATGTGATGTCTTGGTTAATGTGTCATTGTTTATAGTTAAAAAATTTGACAAATATATATTAATGATGAACCAGTGGTGTTACTATTAAGGTTTAGAGATTAATGTATTACAAATTGTTCTAACTATATAAGCTTTGTAAAATAGTCCTAGACAAATATAAAGACTTGTTTTATTCATCTTATAATCTGTTAAAAGTAAATTTTAGTGCTTAAGTCATAAAAAGTTCATTTTTGGGTTTCTATTTCATGGAGTAAAGCGATAAATTTCAAATTGATCAAAGAATAACCAAATGATGTATTTTATTTAGAAACATATCATGTAAATATATTTTATTATATTCTTAGACATTAAAATTATTCCGCAACAATATGAAAATGATCAAGAAATAAAAAAAATGTTACCTAATTACATTCATATCTGATGAATCAGATAATATTTTAAATCCTCAAAGTTTTATAATTTTTAGGCCATTAAATTTCCATTTATAATTCACTTTCTTATGATCAGCTACATCAATAACCCCCTTAAATATATTTATTCTTTTCCTCTAATTCCATATCTTCACTTTCCAATAATGTTCTCCTACTTAGAAACCTTGATGTGTGTTTTCTATATGACCTGTGAACGTCCCTTTTCCTCACATTAAGTGGAAAATTTATAAAAAAATTTAAGATGTGGGTTTTTAAGTAATTCTATTTCCAAATTTCAAACCCCATATTAATATGATCATGTTTAAATTATGAGGATGCAATTAATTTAAGATGGGGGAAATGTAACACCATGAAATTTTAAAATCTGAACATCATATTCAATAGCGTATATGACATGCAACATAAAGAATTAAAGGGAATATAAAATCCTAATACTTTATTATTTATTTACAATTTTCAATTAATTTAATATATTTTATAGCTTTCAATATACACAACACTAATTTTACCTTGTGTTTCCCATAAGACTGATTTTTACCGAACAATAATGTATTATTGAAAATATTATTTATTATGATAATTATAAAAAAGTCATCACAGTGATAGAATTATAAGGATTAACTAAATTATAAAAATATATATTTTTCACAAGTATATTAAATATCTATTTATTAGTAATAAAATAAGAATCATTTAAAATAAAAAGACATGTATTCTAAAGAACTGTATTTTTCTAAAAGATGGATTAATAGGACTTTGCGGACATAATTTAAAATTAACTTCTACAATATATTGAAAAATTTTATATAAAAATAAACTTAATTTTTTAAATTTTTATATCCAAATTATCTTATGGTGAATTTTTGACATTTCTCTGAAATGTTTCATCTTTTGATGAATCATGAAAAATATAGTATTTTAATTATGAAATTCATTGTCATCTAAATAATTTATAAGGTTAAATTGTATTCTGAATTCGTTTTATAGTAAAAGAAATTAATTTATACATATATTAATAAAATTTAGGTTGTCATAATCATTTTCATATTTAATTTAGATATAAAAACTTTTTAACTTTTTATATATTTTCACTTTAAAACCCCGCTTTCTCGTCACGTCTGTGGGATTAATTTTTAATTATATTTTTTTAATTATATGAATTAAATTTATAATAATTTATTCCATATTTTGAATCATAATAATTTATAAATTATCATAAGTAAAACTTATTTTTTTCCAATTTGATTAGTGAAAATAGATAAAATTAATTATAGCGATTAAGGTTGAAACGAGTTTACCAAGGGATTAAAATTTAATCTTAAGAAGATAAATGTACTGGAAACTTTTGTAAAAACAATATTATAGCCATATTTTAAGGTTATAACTTATATGGTATATAATTTACCATTATTATTTCTTGGTAACATGAAAACAGTGTGGGTGTAATTCACTCATTCATAAAAATTACAAGTGTGCCACTCACCCCACCTATGAAAGGTTACCAAATCTCATCCTCTCTTCACAGCTTCAAAACCAGCTGGTTTAAAAAATAAATTTAAAAATAAGTTTCCAACTTACATACACTAATCATATAAGAATTATCTTGGTCATAAATATAACTTATGAAGGGTTTAGTGTAAACTTAGGGAGGATGCCTGAAGAAGAGGAGATGTTCTTCAGTGAGCTTCTTTATTTTACTACATTCTCTACCTCCATAAATTTTTATGATAAAATTATGATATAATATACTAATTATATTCCATATATTAGGATGTTTTATAATAATGTTATGACCTAAAACTTTATCCAATTACATAAAATTAGTTACGAAGTAATCCTATGTGTGTACGGCGGACTACCGCCTCACAAACCGATGTCATTCGTTTTTCCATTTTCAACTCTCAAGTTTGGGTATGATGATGAATATATAATATATATATATTATATTTATAAAATTTTAATTAATTTGGATCCATTATATAAAAAATATTATTATCTTCCATTTCGTAGGAGATGTGATAATGTCATTCATTTTTATGGTGAACTACCACGTCACGAAGTAATGTGATTCGTCTTTAACTAATACATTAAACGAATGTGATAACGAATAATGTTAACTATTATATGTAATATAAATGAAAAACATTTGATATTAATTACATATTTATGTTTCTGTAAAAATAATATACATCATTTTCTTTATTTTCTTTTCACACACGTAATGATTATAACATTGTTCATGTACATATGGATTACCCCCTTCACGAAGCGATGTGACTATATTTTCATCACTGAAACACATGAATAAAATTTATTTATTTATAATATTTTATATATTATCTAATTATAATTATATAAATTTAATATATTACTTATCTCATTTCCGTAATGATCAGTGAAAAAAAAGAAACTTTACTCATGCGTGTGTACGACCTACTGTCACCATGATCGTAATGTACATCATTTTTCATAACCATAATTCATGACTATTTTTAAAAGTAAAATTTATGTAACAATATGATAATTATTTCATGATTATTATTCTTGATATTATGAAACTATATAATATATAAAATAACTATAACATTCATAACAAAACATGTATTAGAAAACAAGGCAATTAACTTACGAACCAAGAAAAATAATGAATGATTATTAACAAATGAGTCATAAGATGTTATAGAATGATAATATATGACATAATAAATAAAAATATGGTTCTTTAAAATTATAATAACAAGTTTAAAACAAATATACAATATGTTAAATCATGTTCAATCAAAATAAAGTGTAGGGTAATGGATTTTTTCTCAATTTCATTAATTGAGGAATATTGTAATATTATGCACCTAATTCAATTTATATGATGTATATCATACCCATTTGACATTTATTCTCATGAAAAATTCATTATTTGTGGTATTTTATTTTTCAATTTGAATTTTTCTATCAAAGAGGATTTGAATTAAAAGTAAAAAGTGGTAAAGAATTTCGTAACTCAATTTCCTTTCACGGGGTTACAAAACTTCTTCATTGATATTATATGATTATGTGTATACTGAATTTTGACTATATATTATTTTATTCACACTATTTTTATGTTAATTTACATTTTATACACATAATTGATTCATTTATCAATTCTCAATTCAAGTTGTAGTCAATTTATGGTTTTACTTCACAATATCATTTTAATCAAGATTATTTATTCATGAATATAATTTAAAGTGGTTTATTTTATATTATTTAATATACAATTTAATTTTATTCTCCTATGGTTAATTACAATATTTAAAAGTAATTTTTCCATTTTTAAAATCTTTGGTAATTAAATATTTTAGAAAAAAAATTATAAAAATCCGACAACATTTCTCTCTTCGATCAGAAATATGATTTCTTAAAACCCCATGTTTTCTAAAAATGTTTTATGAAATTTTCTTCTAATTATTTAAAAAGGATTTATAAAACTAAGTTTTACACATTGTTTATTCTTTACAAAATGTTTTCAAAGGAATATTATGAATTTTTCAAAACAATTCTTGTTTGTCTTTTTTCGAAAATGTGAGTGGAATCTTATTGTTGTTTTCTAAATAGGGAATATTACTAACCTTTTTATAATACAAAAGGTATGTTATTTTTTATTTTTAACAAAATTTATATAATTATCCACCATCATGAACATCATTTATTTGAATCTTCCATTGCAATTTTATGATGATTTTTTAGAGAAAAGTTTTTTACAATTGATTTTCAAATAAAATTATTTTTCAAAATGTTTTTGAAAATGAGAAGGTTGTTTTCCTCAAGAATGGTTTTAAAGATCATTTTATGGTATTAATATTAATGCAGTAAAATAACACTTTATTCATACTAAAATGGGTATATATTTTATAGAGACTATACTTATTCTTTCTTTGGATGGTTTAAGATAATTTTGATCAAGGAATGTATTGATAATAACTTCCTTGAATCATTCTTGTATCCATTAACTTTAACTTGAATTATTCACTTTCTATTGGACCTTAAATTTCACCTAAATATCCATGTTATTTATCTTGGATATTTTTATTTCCTAAACCATATACCATTTTTATATATAGCGTTTACTTTGAATGTTATTTTATTAATTGGGAAATATCAATAAATCTATATCCTTTAAACAATTTGAATATTTGATCAGGCACATTTTTATGATTTAAATTTATTGTTTAATATTTGTGGAATGATTTGGGTTGGTTTGACATGGGTGGGTCTAGGGTATATATATCCCCTTGATGCATCATTATTCTCATGGGACAAATCAGTTAGTTAACTTTATTTATGTAGGTTTTTACCCAGTATGTTTTAAACCATCTTGTGAAAGGTATTGATGGGAAAGCTATCATGTACCTGGGAAACATGGTATCAAATAATTGATAATTTAATTCAATTAGTATTTAGTTTTTACTATCTAAGTTATTTTCACTATAAAATTATCATTGGATGCATTTCATTATCAGTTATTGACTAAATGGAATGTGTTTATAGTTTTTTACATTTCCATACTGATTATACCATATCAAGTTATGATGGTTAGTCTATTGATTAAATTTAATTTTTTTTATTTACTTACCTTTTCATTGATTATGGTAGAAAATTATTTAAATGGAATGTATGTTTAGGTACTTACCATACCATATTTTCTAGTCCTTACTGACGATGCTTCATTTATTCATGATTGGTTCCAATATACTTAACACTTATTGACCATTTTATCTTATCCTTGTTTTTTGTCCTTTCCCCATGATTCCATGAAGTTTACTATGGAAAATATTTAGGGATATTCTAGATAGAATAAAGTTATTCTAGAAAAGAAATTATGTTGTAATTTTTGTATTTCAAGGTAATGTGAAACTCATATATGTATATAGTTTACCAATACTACTAAACTATTCAGTATTTTAGGATATGATTACTTATATCTTATTCCAATGTGATGAATTATGGAATTAGCTTCAGGATTCTTGAGTCAGGTTCATTACACATATGATGTGTTGAATTTTCCCTTACTAATGGGATTATTCTATGAAATTAATGAGATATATGGAGGATTGATATACCAATGGTCTATTCAAAAACTTTTAAATGAATTAACCAAATGTTGGATACTAAGACTATGTTAATTTGTCATTAACAATGAGGTAGTGTAAATTAGTTTCAACATCATTCTTATTATTACTTCTCAGTTTTATGATTTAAATGTTAAATTAAAGTTGTGAATATGGAAGGGATTATACACCATGCCACTTATTATTTCTTAATAGTTAAATGGATTTAATTTATGTATGGAATTGATAAATTTCTAAAGTGAATTCTCTTATCATTGAAATTAAATTTAAATGGATTTGGTTACATTAGTCTTACTTCTGGAATGGACATAAGGTACTTTTTTATTATGTGGAATTAATAGACATAATGATCCATATTATTTATCCTGAACTAAATGAACAAGAAATTACATATTAAATTATCTATAATAAATGGGCATGACATTCTATATTACTAATTTGAATTTAAATGGCATGATATCACTTATTGTGTATATGTAATTAGTGTACATATCATTCCATATGGGATATTTTGGATAATGAACATTATATTACTTATTGGTCATAAAATATTAAATCTTTGGAGAAATTAAATATTAGTCTAAAATATGATGTATCAGATGAGTGTCCCACATGGAACTTCAGTCAACATGTTTTTATTTACTTTTTTTACTTGTTTTTTTATTACCTACTCACTATTTCATTGTATAATCATGGAATATATGAGTTAAAGGCAACATTTTTGCTCACCTAGTGAGTTTTACTCACACCATATTCAGGCCATAGATTTTTACCCAAATAGAAATCATGGATGAAGGTAGGGAAAAAGGAATACACTAAGCTATGGACGTTTGATATATATACTTATATGGATTATGGGAAAAAAGGACTCAAATTGTGCTCTCAATACTATTAGATATATATATATATATATTATATTTTTTAAAATCATGTATTGTATATGTATGATGTTATTTTTCCCCTTATATCCCTCATTCTCTATATCTTAATGACCTGACACCAGTTTTTATATGTTATTAGATATGGTTCTAATAACATTTTACAATTTTATGTTTTTTATATTGGGAAATTTTATTTTTCTACTATTTACTTATTATTTCATTGATGTGTTGTACTTTGATAATGAAGGAATAATTTTCCTACCATACCATCATAGTCCCTTATTGATAGTCAATAGCCTCTAGTGTACAGGGATTCAGTCTTGATCCCATATAGCCAACCAAGTCAGGTTACTTATGAGTGGATCGGGATTGGGATGTTACAAATTGGTATCAATGTCTTTCTTTTCATTGCCTTGATATTTGGGGTTGGTAGAACGGATGTTGGGATGTCTCTGAATTTATTAATGGTCTAATTCCTATGAGTATCTGACCCACATATAAGGGGAAAAGGTACCTAGGATTAGAGTTTTTGTGCTGGATCATGAATATTATAGTATTATGAATTTCACCATTGGGTGATGCACATGACATGTGAAATTTATTATCATTATCGATTTTATTTTACCATTGTCCTCGTATGACAAGGAATAATTGTTCATGTATCATGATAGGAACCATAGGATTTATATTTCATGCATATAACATGCCATGATTACTTACTACGTGCATTACCTATAACATGTACTAATTTCTTGACTATTATATTTGTTAATTTTACTAAATTTTCATGAATGGGAAAGGTTATATAATCGGATACATAATGTATTTTCATAAAACTAAATGGTTTTTCCCATATAGATTGATGTGGGAACCTTAATTAACCAATTATGGGATGGTTGAGCCATAGACCATTGTTAGTATTGACTAAAACAATAATGATTGAAAATAAATGGATATTAATTGCAATTAATAAAGTGTGTGAACCTATATAAATTGGGAAAGCTAATCCATATAATTATACCATCATAAAAAAATTTTCATAATTACATGAATTATTTATTGTAAATTATATGAATATGTCTTTAAAACATATGAATGGTAACTCATCTAACCGGAACATGATATACATATTTTAACTACTGAATTATAATTATTTAATGAAATGGTTTCCATAAAATGGGGATTCAAATTGCAACTTAAAGGGTTATTTCCTCTATAACTTTCAATTAACACTCCATATATTAAAACATTTTATATAATATGTGAGGCCTTTCCCAAACCTAACCTTAGCAGTGGGTTTTGGGAGTTCCTTTCATATTTTTTCATGATCTTATATACCACCTAGACATAGATTTAGGAGTAGGTGATGGGTGTTGACTATTGGGTAGGACGACATTGGACATATCTTATTACTTTACCTTTGATATTTTTTGTTATAAAATAATATTTTGAGTTGTGAACTTATAATATTAGAAATAAGAATCCATGATGACCTTACATGAAGTGTTGTGGTTTCGAGTGATGATAATGCTCTAGAGGGTGTGGGACCAGCACGGCTGGTATTACCTCCTATGGTGCCACCTGTAGCATCACCTGTTATACCTAGTTTGGGAAAAAACACTCAATTTTGATAGGTTTTCCTATGATTCATATAGAATATATAGGGTGCTTCATGTCTTTCTCCTACTATGGAAGTGTTGATGTTATAATTTCAATAGAAACATCTATCTATATTCTCATTGGATAGTGGCCCTCGGGCTATTGATTCTTGGATGGAGTCTATATTCTTTGTCTTCATGAATTTAGTTATGCCTATGGAGAGGAGGTTCATTCTCACTAGGTTTATGCTCTAAGGAACTGTTATGTAATGGTTGGATTTCATAAATTAGTCAAATTAGTATTGAAGAATGGATGGTAGGGATTCTCAATCTGAATTCCATGATTACTTCTTTCAGGAAACATTGAGATCTAAACAATATTAGGAGTTAATGCACCCATAATAGGGTATCAAGCCTTTAATAGACATTTAATCTAGTTTTATAGAGCTCTAAAACTTCATTATTACTCTTATTAGTGACGAACTGACCCCAGTAAGGCAATTTGAGGTTGGTCTTAAAAAATCCATCTGATCTCATGTAAATTTTTCTGGTTGACAACCATTTCTGAAATAGTAAAATACGAACTCATCTCCTAGATTAAACAAAGATAATATGAGTGATTGGGGTTTATTAATTCAGTGCCTAGGTAAGCAGACATCACATCTAGTGGTAGAAGGTTTCTATTTGAGCTTTCTCACATGGGAAATAGTAGTCAATGTACGAGTCTGGGTAGTCAGGTGTTATGAAATCAATGTTAAAATCCAGTTCATGTTAATCCTCAGTGGTATAGAGACCTAGTTAGGTGTCAAACTTTTAAAAATATGGGTTATATTTGATGGATTTTTAAGGAATTTCCACATGTTTCAAGTGGGAGTAGATCCACACTAGATCCACCTTCTAAAATAGAATAAGTAGCTCCATGTCATACAAGGAGCTAGAGTACTATAAGATATTCAAGCTAAGGAGTTGGTCGTGGTCATAGTAGCTAGATTTTTTATATGAAACACTAGTGGAGAGATTCTACTCAGGGTATTCAAGTTATAGAACATAGCCTGGTATTAGGAAAGATATATATATTATAGCCTACTTCTGTGGAGTATTGTTAAAATCTATCAATATCTTGATGTATGGTTTTATTATCCTCAACATTAGTATCTTCATTATTTGATATGGGTTCCTTTTATTAATTGTTATCTGCAAATTTAATAAGTATAATTCATTTAGACATTAAAAACATCAACGTTGTGATAAATCTAGATACTTAATTTTGAGCCTGACTAGAGGGTGTGTGCTTATGAAAGAAGTTTACTTTGGAGATTGGTGGCAATCATTTCTTATGGAATCCATTCAAACTCGAGATGATTTGTTTTGACATCATTCTTATGATGTAATGGTTGGTTCCTTATCATTCCCGTGATGATTTTCATAACTGGAGGGTGCATTTTTATCACTAAAGAGTGGTAACTATATTCATAATAGAAAGCGGTATTTCTATGAGGATCAAGATATACATAAGAATCATGGGATACATGGAGTGTCAACATAGATTGTTAGACTTTTTCTAAATGATTACAAAACACATCAGTTAAATTTCACTCTTATACAGGATTGTTTCAGGGATGTTTTTCCTGATGTCTTTATTGGGATACCTCCTAAGAGGGAGATAGATATTTTTAATATAGATCTTGTTTCAAGAGTATCACTAGTACTTATTTATCCTTATAGGATGTATCATACTATGCTTCGGGACCTCAAAACATGGTTAGTGAAACTAGAATCCAATGGGTTTGTACAACCTTGTACTTCACCATGGGGTTAACCTGTTTGTTTCACTTAGAAGGCGGATGGAACCCTTAGACTTCATGTGGATTACAAAAAATTGAATTATCTTGTGTTTATGAAATATTATCTACTACCTCATATAGATAAAATCATCAACCATATTTGAGGATATCAGTTTTTCTCACAGATAGATTTGAGTTTGAGCTATCAGTATATAAGGGTGAGACTCTCAGATATACAACTATACTATTTTTTATTATGTATGTATTGTATAAGTATTTGGTTATTCCATTTGGTCTCACAAACATACCCACCATTTTATGGATTTGATTAATATTCTTTTTCACTTGTATGTAGATTCTTTAATTTTAGTTTTTTTGGAAGATATCTTATTGTATTGTAAAAATCAACATGATCATTCCAAACACCTTGAAATTATATTGAATTCACTAAGAGAGTATAGTTTATATTCCATGTTCGCAAAATTACACCTTGGGTTGATAAGTTTCACTTTATGGGTCACATTATATTAGAATCAAGTGTATATGTGGATCCAAATATGGTGAGAGTTGTTGCTTCCTAAGAACATCCCAAGAACAAATTTTATAAATTGAGTATCTTGGAGCTATCTAGGTATTATCATTATTTTATTTAGGATTTATCAGGCCTTCCAACACCTCTTATGGGATTGAAAAGTAAGGGTGTTAGATTTTGATGCTATGAGTCATGTGAAAACCCCTTTCATGAGGTGAATGGAAATTTTGCCTCATCACTGATCTTGATTATACTAGAGCATAGAAGTGTCTATAAAGTTTATTTTGATGCATCAAAAATCAAGAAGGGTGGAATTTTTATACAACTGGATTGATTTTTTTCATACATTTCTCTCTAGTTGGTCCTCATTTGTGTAATTACTCGATGAACAATCTCAATCTCCTTAAAGTTGTGTATGCCTTGCATTTCTGGATGCATGACTTATTGTGAGAAATATTCATTGTAAACATAGACCATAAAAGTGTCATACATATTTAGTCAACATGATTTGAATATCATATAAAAATATGGGTTCGATACCTTTAGTTGTTTTATTTTGAGATTGCTTATATTCCAGGGAAGGGAAATGAAGTGTCTGATGTCATAATCCAGAATACTCATACATAATCAGTTTATGAGGCCAGTAATGAATGGAAGTTAGTGGATTCGTTTTCTAAGATTTATTTAGAGGTTTAAGGACATCTGTGTCATATTGTACTCTATTTTTTATCAGTGATTTATTCAATTATTGATATAGTTAAGATGATACAACATTCACATTCTAAGGGCTTCATCCTATGGGATATAATTTTAGGCAAGGAACCATTTCCTGATTGGGTCATTGATCAGGGTGAGATATTTTATATTCATGGAAATATCTAGGATATTACTAATATGTGGGAGGAATTTATGTGATAGAATCATGAATTTTTTCGTTAGTATATCTATGTCTTACCAAGATATACCATGAAATACACCACCAATATCGGTGTCCAAGCATGAGAAAGAAGATAAAATGTTTTTTACTTAGTATTCCACCTGCCATTAGGTGAAGGAAGAGCACTAGCGACCTGCTAGATTGTTACATCCAATGCCATTTCTATAGTGAAAAATGGATGATGTCACTATGCATTTTGTGACATGTTTACATAGTTCACCATGAGGCAGGGACATAGTATGGGTTGTCATGGACATGCTGAAGGCCTCCCATATATTTCCTACTTGAGATACTATTTAAATAGATGATTTAGGGATGATATATGTAAATTAGATCATATTCCTTCATGGAGTACCATGTACCATTATGTTGGATATGGATTCTCATTTTACATCATGGTTCTGGAATGGGTGTAAATGGTGTTGGTTTTACATATACTATTGATTAAAGCATGTCACTCAACAATTTATGGTAATATGATCTTATGATATAGGTGTTAAAAGTAATTTTTAGAGCATGTGTCTTTCATTTTAGTGGTTATTGGGAGAAACAATTATATTTATATGATTTTTCTTATAATAATAGTTTCCAAGCTACGATTTAGATGGATGCATAAGAGGTCTTATATGATAGGTCATGTACTTAACCCTTATTCTACTTAGAGGTGAGAGAGTTCACACTACTAGGACCTCACTTCATTTAGGATAACTCGGAGTTGGTACATTATATCAAGGAGACTATAGTTATAACTTAGTTGTGGAAGAAATATTTTGTTGATCATCATCAAAAAAATATAGTGTTCAAGGTTGAGGATTATATATTCTTTTGGTTTTTACTAGGTTGGTTCATTAAAATATTAAGTGGTAAGGGATGTTAAAACCATGGTTTTCTGGACCCTTTTATATTTTAGAGAGATTCTAGATAGTATCCTATTAGTTAGAGTTACCTCAGAGGTATCGACTAATGCATGACTTAATAAATTCTTCATAGATTCTATATTACTATTTAAAATCATTTCATGTTCTTCACCCTAATAATGTTGGGTTATACATTGATTCTTTTTTTGAGGAATATCCTATTTGAATAGTTGATTTTAGCACAAAGTCTCTTCAAGGAAGGTAAGTTCCTTTAGTTATGGGGATATATAAGCATAATTGTGTACAGGATGAGACATGGGAGTGAGAGGCCAACATACGTGCTCAGTATCTAAAACTATTAATAGATGATGTTCAACTACCCTCAAAAGGGAGACTCAGGGATGATTTCTTAAGGAGGGTATCTTGTACGATCCTAATTTTTGGATGAGGTGTGAATACTTTAAATTTTAGTTTAAATGTCTTGTTTGCTCTATATGACATTGACTAATGGACTAAGTAAGGGTTCATGAGTGCAACACCCGGAATTTTTATAAACCTTTTTTTCAAATAAATTAAATATCTTTGATGTCTCATGTTATATGCTACATCAAGCTAATATTGCACTACACTCAACACTAGCTTAGCTTGTTTTACACACATCACAGAGTTTCTACAAAACATAATTTTATTATTATACTTATTTAAACAAGAAATTACAACCTAATTGATAGAATAAAAGGTATTAACATGATTAACTGAATTCTGAAATTATGGTTACAAAAAATTATTTGACCAATTAATTATAAATGAATGTAAATAAATTTTTAAAATAAAAGGATATGTTTTTCTAAAAAAATATTTAAATGTGTGCAACTGTAATTTATACCAAGATTGATGAATTATATTAATGAAATATACATATATAGAATATATTCAATATAATTTTTAACATTAATCTTATTTTTTTCTATACAAGATACGATAACAAATCCATTTTTTCGCATAAAAGAAGTAATTTTTTTAGAAAGGAAGTATTACCACCTTTTGAGGGTTTAGTGGTTTTAAATATAGTTTTTGACACTTAAAAACTATATTTTAAAAAAATATTCTTTGAAAGTGAGATATATAAATTTAATTTGTATGTATTTTTTGTATTTTTTTGATAAGTTTCACGTTTCGATGAATAGTGAAAAATGGTGAATTTTAATTGAAAACAGTTTTTTCATCAAAATAATTTATCGTGTTAAATTATATATTTTATTGGTTTTAAAGTATAATTAGAAAAAATTATTTTTATTTAGTCCAATTTATGTCATTGTAATCAATTTCAAATTGAATTGGGATAAAAAAATAATTAAATCTTTTGGACGTTTTCACTTCAAAAACTTGTTTTCTCATTTTATCAATGGGATTAATTTTAAATTAATTTGATACAATTATGTGTTTTGATTTGTAAAAAATGGATTAAATATTATTAATTATAAGTTAAAAATTTAGTAATTTGGTACGTTTTATTTCTAAACACTATGAATAGTAAGTTTGATAATTTTAATTACCATGGTTAAGGGTAAAATTGGGTAATAAAGGGTAAAAATAATATTATAAATACTATAAACCTACCCTAAAACTTGATAAAATATTATGGGATGAGTTTAATTAGACCCATAAAAACTATGGATTTGATGTTGAATTATTTAATAGACATTTTTCCATGAAAATAGTTTAGATATTATTAAAATCAAAGAGAGTGATAAAATGTTACACTCTTACTTTTAATAAGTATAATATTTTTAATATAAGGATAATTATAATATTTGATCGACTATATGTATTCTTATTAAATATAAAATTATTATCTAAAACATATAAATTAAATATTAATTTTTAGTAAAGAAATAATTATCATAACTAATTCAAAATGATGATGTAGTAATGGTTTAATTAATAAAACAATCAGTTAAATGATATTAAAAATATTTAAAGAATTATAATTTGACCTATTTTAGATAATACATGAATTTTAAATTTGAATATGAAATTTTAGGGGTGTATTAAATATATTTTTTCAATTTTATCTTATTGTATTGATTTTTTTAAAGTCAATGTAATGAATAGTTTCAAAATTGACACTTACGATATTTTATGAAAATAATATTTTATTAAATTATTTGAAAATAATAAAACATTTTAGAAATAAAAATAAATTATAAAATGGTATAAAATTTTATAAATAATTAATTTATTATTTAATAAAAATCAGATAAGTAAAAATTGAAACCTTTTAATAGGGAAAATTGTGTTGCCTAAGTCCAAATTAAAATAGGATAACTAAGTGTTAAACAAAATGATAAGGTTTAAAATAATACAAAACATATATAAAATATATTGGTTGATTATACTAAAACCCAATATAATCCTCTATTTTAATATATATTTTTTGAGGTATTTTTATTGAGATTATATTTATTATAAATTAATATTTTGAGGAAATTCCAAAAGTGCCCCCTAACCTTCTTTATAAAAGGGCATCTATTATACTATTTTCTCTACATTTCAGAACCTATTTGGTTCATAAAAGCTCTATCAAAATATCCTCCAAAAATCTATCCCTTAATCCTATAATACCTCATTTTTTCATAAATTCAACCATGGAATCCCTTTGGTGAAAACTGAAAGGAGTTACCTAAAGATGAAGTAAGATCCTTTCACAGTCTCTTTTGTTTTATTTTCATTATCCTTCCCCTAAACTCATCTTATTTAATTATTACATAATATCATAATTATACTTTATATAATGATATTTTTTATTATAATTGTTGGACCTAACCACACACACACTTTCGTCAAATGGGTAACTAACTTATTGTTCTTGTGAACGATGAACGAACACCTTACGAAATGATTTTGTTCATTTTTTTGTTACCACCTATCAAGGTTGGGAATTATTATGGAAAATAAATTTTTATATGATATGTATGATTTATTTATGATTATTTAATTATTATATATATATATATATTTCATATACTTTGTTTCTTTCAAAATGATAATAAAACAAAAATAGTGTACACGCATACATACAGCCTACTGTCTCTATAAATAGTGTATTCCAATTCATATTTATACACTCTATTATTATAAATATTTATATAATTAATATATTTATATCATGATTTCCATTTTTTTAATAATAAATTCAGTATCTTAGTAACATGATCAATAACATCAAGTCAAAACAATCGAATATCCTAAAACATAACACTAACATTGAATGGTTAATAAACAGGTAATAGAAAGCCATAAGTAAATCATATATGGTATGATTTAATTTACAATTTTAATTTAATTGTTTTATAATAAAAATATATTAATTATATAGGATTTTTGAATGGGTATAAATAGATTCAATATATAAGATAAGGGATTTGTTTCTCACTTTTATTTCTCTGGGACACATACTATATACACTAATTGTTTTTTCTATGTGGTGTATATAATTACCATGAATGTATTTATTGAGTATTATCCATAATATTATTTTATTTTCATATCCATATAATTTTATTTCTTTCAGGGTTCAGTTTATTCTACTAATCATAAAATGATGAGTATCTATTTCACAATGTCATCAATATTTGGGATTATTTATTTTTAAGTCTCTATTGGGGAATATTTATCTTTTATATCCATGTTTTATAAAAATGATTTCAATTTTTCTAATATTCACATATGGAAGTTTAAATCCATTATTAAACATTTTTTAATATTTACTACATGGTTTGAAAGGAATCTTTTTATCATTTTCCCAAGGAGGTACTTTGTGACTTTTCCCACAAAAGTATGAATGGAATGTTTTTTTAACTTATAAGGAATGGATAGAATTTTCCACCAACATTAATAATTAATTATGTGAATCTTACCTTAAAATATAACAAGTTCATATAAAAATAAATTGTTTTATTTTAAATTTTCACATCATTTTAAGAAAAAAAAACATTTTCAAATAAGAAATGATATTTTACTCATGAATTTTTATCATGTGATCTCTCAAAATTATTTTCCATATAATATAACATTACTCTATTTTAATTATGTTTTACTATGGATATGATTAAAGGATACCATTCTTATTATTTCTAATAATGGTTTATGTTTATGATGTAATGATATTTATAAAAACCATTTTTCCCATGGGTTATGTTATGATTAGATGAGGTTTATGAAACCCATTTTATTAAATGGGTTCTAATATGTTGAATGATTTATGTTATTATGGAACACATGTGTATGGATTTAATTATGTGATGGGTGGGACATATATATCCCTCCAAATAATTGGGTAAAGAATTATATCTAATGAGATAATGATGGGAATCAAGTCGACGAGCTTAATCCATTATGGAAGATGGGGAAAACCGGTCAACTATGAGAAGATGGGGGATACCAATCCCTTATAAGTAAAAAAACTAAAACTGGGGATGGTTGTGTGTCCCTCATAGTATGTTTAGTCCCCATGAAGTGCCCTATTAAATTTTGGCAATGCACCTAGACTTTTAGTAAATGATATTACATGTTTATATGTCTACCAAACATTCCTTGTCATATTATTATGTTACGACCTCATGGATTATGATCTTGATTCCCTTATAATTTACATCTTATGAAATACTATTATTTATGTAATGACTCATGTATATGAACTTCTATATATAGTGTATGATATTTTAATTTTACGATCATGTTCTCTTTACCTTATGCTTGTGATATGATTAGATATGCCACTTGTATACCCTTACTGAGAATATAAGCCCCCCCACCCCTTTTCAGGTTCCCTTTCCCAAAGTTATGAATATATGTATTATTTATGATTTATCTAATAAGGTTTAAAGTCATGAATAATCTAGTTGTAGATAAAGTAGCTAACTTATTTACCAATGTTTTTGTTTCCATGTTTCCAAAGGTACTAAGCTTATATGGCCTTTGGGAAGCTATTTGTGTAATGTATTATGTATTATGTAAAAATGGGGAAATTTTATTTTATGAAAAGTGGGGGTCTCTATAGTTTGTCTCAGAGAAAAAATTTAGTTAACCTTTAGAATATAGGATGACAAAACATTGGTGATGTCTCTAAATTTATTCCTTAGGATATGTCTAGGGATATTTCTTTGGATAAGAATAAGGTTTCATATATTAAAGAAGGTGTCATAATTTAGATATTATATAAGTTGTTTTTATGATTATGTGGTTCCTCACTATGACAACCTTTTCTTACTCTATGATTTTCTTTGTTTTAGTTAATGGATAGAACCATAAGGAACCATGTTAATGGAAATTGTGATAGAAAATGGAATAATTTTCATCCTATGAAATTTAATTATATGGGATCTAGAGTGAAAAATATTATTGTTATGATCACCCAAATTTCTTAAAATAAGAACCATTTTAGACTTCCAAATGAGAAAAAAAAGGAACAACATTCTGTTGGGTCCTTCATGAGGCAGTATCCACCATTTTTCAGCGGGTGTTTTAATACACATATTACAGAACAATGGATTAGTAACACTAAAAATATATTCTCTATTTTCTTGTGTTAGGAATATGATTAATTCATTCTGGTTGTTTATCAGTTAGGAGGTGAATCAGACTAGTGGTGGACTCTAATCAAGAATACGAGGCAGCATGTTGAAATTGAATCCTTGGATTGGGTAGAGTTCATGAACTTATTATTGAATAAGTACTTTCCTAAAGTTCATTGTATGAATATAAAAAAAGTGTTCATTGAGTTAAAGTAAAAGGAAGATGAATCTATTAGTACCTATGAGGATAATTTTATAATAATTTCAAGGTAAACTTCTTGAATTATCATATAACTAAAAGGTAAGGTTGATTGATTATTTATTGGGTTAAATACAAGTCTCAAAAGGGTGTTAGCCATAAGATACTTTAGTAACAATGAAGAGATTTTACATTGTGCAATAAAGTATGAAATGAAGGTTGTATTTATGTACCAAACTCAAGGTTTTAATAACAAAAAAAATATGGACTTCAAATGAAAATATAAAAACCATGGAGAAAAAAGGATGAGCCTCCATGTGTGCTTGATGTGTGGAAATTACCATGGAATAAATTGAGTTATGGGGTGTAATAAATTATTTAAGTATGGAAAGGATGTTCATTAGTAAATTTATTACTGAACTAATGGTAAGATGTTGTCTAGTGATGCGAACAGAGGGAAATCCACATAGAATTCACCTCCCACACTTTAGTGTTTCAAGTGTAAGGAGAATGTGCATTATGATGACTAGTGATGAAACTCTAGGGTTCTTGATGATAAGAAGCATCAAAAACCTCTTAATAGGAGAGGAAATGGGAAATATCATGTGACCACTATTTCTGATGAGGGGTATGATAATGACATGGTGAAAGGTATGCTTATAATCCACTTTAGAATTAATAATGTCTCATTTGGTTCTAGATCTACCCACTCATTCATATCTAATGAATTTACTAAGGGTGTTAGTATTCTACCAAAAATATTTGACATAGAATTGGCAGTGCAAACCGATAATGGTATGATTATTACATCTTAAGTCTATTATTCATCTTTGGTTGATGATTGTGGGAACTTAATTTATGTAAATCTTTTCATTCTTCCTCTGGTTGAATTTTAGATCATCTTAGTATTGGATTGGATTTCTATGTGTAAATTACACATCAATTTTCAATGAAGTTAATTTACATTCGATATTTAAAACCAACCTATGATTTTCTGTTAATTTGATTATAAGTATGAAATTCCTATGAAGATTACTCTCATGTATGAATATTAATTCCCATTCAATAGGGTTTTTTATATCAAATAGTTGGGGATAAAATTGACATCATTGATATGTCAGTTTTTCTTGAATTTTTTTATGTCTTTATGGAAGATCTTCTTAGTCTTCCACCAAAACATGATGTTTAGTTCTCGATAGAACTCACACCTAGTTATACACCAATTCCAAAAACTATCTATCGAATGAATTTAATTGAGTTGTAGTAATTGAAGAAGTAACTCCAAGAAACCCTTTATAAGGAATTCATTCGGCCAATTATGTCACTTTGGGGTGAACCGGTACTTTTTTGAAAAAGAAAGATGGAATAATGTGACTTTGAATTGATTGTTAGTAGTTGAACAATATTACAATCAAGAACAAGTATCATCTTTCCCATATTGATGATTTATTTGATCTACTAAATGAAGATCAATACTTTTCCATGATTTACCTTCATTCAAGATATCATCAATTGAGGGTGAAGAATGAGGATATACCTAAGATAGAATTCCATACAAGGTATGGAAACTATGAATATATATTGATTCATTTTGGTCTTACTAATTCCCCTGATATGTTCATGTATTTGATCAATAGAGTCTTTATAGATTACCTCGATCAGTTTTTGGTAGTCTTTATGAATTATATTCTAATATATTCAAAGTGAAAGGAAGAGCATGAAGATCTCTTGAGAAATTGTGATAAATATCATAAGGAAGGAGAAAATGTATAAAATATTGACAAACTGTGAATTTTGGATAAGAAACCTTTCATTTTTCAGTCACATTATCTCAAGATATGGTATGGTAGTAGATCCATCAAAGATGGAGTCTATTGAATATTGGCCTAGACCAATCGTAGTGACTGAGATCCAAAGTATTCTTGGTTTTACTGTATATTATCAATGTTTTATAGAGAATTAATCATGACTATCTAGTCCTTTAACCAAGTTAACTTATAAGGGTTCCAAGTACCTTTGGACATATGAATGTGAGGAAACTTTTGAGGAACTAAAGAAAAGATTGGTCAGCACACTTATGATAACATTACCCTGTAATGGAGAAAGTTGTGTAATCATTAGTTATGCATCCAATAAGGTATTGGGATATCTCCTTTTATTGAATAATATTTTTATCACTTATTCCTCATGACTGTTTAATATTCATGAGAAAAATTACCCAACTCATGATTTGGAGTTAATTGTGGTACTTTTTTCATTAAAGATATAGAGGCATTATCTCTATAGAGAAAATTTATATATATATACCTACCATAAAAGTATAAATTATATATTCACATAGAAATAGTTTAACATGCACTAGAGGATATGGTTAGAGCTAATAGAGTATTATGAATTCTCAGTATATTATCACTATTGGAAAGCGAACAAGGTGTCCAATGCTTTGATTCGAAAGGATTATGCAAGCTTATCCATGATGAGGATCACAAAAGATCCTATCCTTATGGATTTGCAAAGGATGGATATAAAAATATTTAATGAAGGGGGAAATACTAATCTTTATCAATTGAATGTTCAACCCTCCATAAATTTAAAGATTAAATAGGTGAATAAAAAGATTTAGAGCTACAAAATAAGGTTAGAAATGTTCTTGAGTTTAACCTTAATAAGGATGGAATGAAAAGGTTTGGGAACTTTGTATGTTTTTTTATTACTTTATTTAAATAAGGAACTATTTGAGGACGCTCATTTTTCATAATTCTATATTTATGCTATAAATATGAATATATATATAGATTTGAAGGAATTCTTCTGGTGGGATGGAATTTAGAGAGATATCACAGTGTTTGTATCTTGTTACTTAGTATACCAGCAAGTTAAGGGGAAAAGGACCAAAAAAAGTAAGGGGATGTTGAATCTATTACCCATACAAGAATAGAAATGGGAGAATCTCACTACAGGTTTTTTCATTGGACTCCCCAAAAAACTAAAGGGTTTAATCCTATATGGATGGGGGTCAATCTCTATAATATTTCTTCACACATAATTTCTATCAATGAATATTTATCTTTGGATAAACATGCTAGGATATACATTAAGGAAGTGGTAAGGTTTAATGGAGTACCACATTATATTTTATATGATTGGGACTCAACGTTTACCTAAAAATTATGTCAAATTCTTTAGAAAACACTTGATATGGAAATGTGTTTTTGAACTTCTTATCATCTTTAGATAGAAGGTCATTATGAAAGAAAAATTAACACTATAGAGGATATGTTGAGATATTGTTCTATGGATTTTAAAGGTGATTAGGATCAACACCTTCCTCTAGTTAATTTTTTATACAATAATAGCTTTCACCCAAGCATTCAGGTGGCTCTTTATAGATCCATATATGGGAATAAATTCAAATCTCTAATGTTCTTGGATGATGTTGGAGAAAGAATGATATTGGGATCGAAGATCGCTAAAGATATGGATATAAAGGTTATATCCATTAAGTAGCATATCAAAGCCGAACAATGTTATCATAAAATTTATGTTGATAACCAATGACGTGATATATAATTTGAAGTTAGTGAGGTGGTGTTTCTACAAATTTTTCCATTGAAGATGATTATGAGTTTCAAGAAGAATGGGAAACTAGGGCCTAGGTATATCAGTCACATTGAGATTCTTGATCATATCGGAATGGTATCCAATCTATTGGAACTTCCTTCAAATCTCTATCATTTCCATGATGTGTGCCATATATCACTCATGAGAAATTACATACCTAACCCTTCACATGTATAGAAATCAGAGGTTATACCGTTGGATTAGGATCATTATTATGTGGAGAAATCAGTTTAAATTTTGGATCATACAGAGAACTTTCTATGAAACAATACCACTCACCTTTTCAATGTTTTCTTAGAGAAACCACCAGTTATAAGAATCTATGTGGAAAATGGAGAGTATGATAAGGAATAGTTATCCTCATTTTCTTGTATGAGAATGATGTATTTATATGGGAAAATAATTTTAAGGGGGTAGAATGTGACATTATTGGTATTTATGAACCTTTTTTCAAATAAATTGAATTTCATTGATTTCTTATATTATACGCTACACCATGTTAAGCTTGCGCTATAGGTAACATTGGCTCAGCTTTCATTACATGGAACAATGAGTTTATATGAAATTTATTTATCTTATTATACTAATTTAAACAAGAAAATTATAACCTAGTAATTATAATGGAATATATGAATATTATTAACTGGATTATTAAATTATGGTTACACATAATTCATTGATGAATTAATTCTAAGTGAATTTAAACCCCTTTTTAAAATAAAAGGAATTTTTTTTCGGAAAAATATATTTAAATATGCACAATTGTGTTTTATATCAATATTGTTGAATTATATTAATGATATATTTATATAAGATATATTAAATATAATTTTTACCATTCATATTTTTTGTTTTATATACATGATATAAGAACAAATCTGATTTTTCACATAAATGAAGTATTTTTCTAAAAAGATAGGATTTCAACCTTTTGATGGAATATTGGTTTTAAATGTAGTTTTTCAAAATTTTATAAATTATATTTGAAAATATAAATTTCTTCTTTTAAATAAGTTTATCAAAAGTTAATTTTTCTATTTTTTTATTTTTCTAAAAAAATTCATGTTTTGATGAATTTTGAAAAATACTGAATTTTAATTGAAAAAATATTTTTCATCGAAATAATTTATACTGTTAAATTACATATTTGATTTATTTTAATGAATAATTAGATCAATGTTTTATAATTTAATCCAATTTATGTCATTTGAATCAATTTTACATTGAATTCTGATTTAAAAACTATTCAATCTTTTGGATGTTTTTTCTTTAAAAACATGGTTTCTTATTTCGCCAACAAGAATAATTTTAAATTATTTTTATCCAATTATATTTTTTTAATCTAGAAAAATGTATTTATTATTTTTAATTATAAGGTAAAAAATTATTAATTATGTCCCCTTTATTTTTTAACAATATGAATATTAACTTTAATAATTTTTTTTACCACAGTTAAAGGTAAAATCAAGTAATTAAGGGTAAAAATAATATTAAAAATATTATAAAACTACCCTAAAACTTGATAAAATATTATTGGATGAATTTAATTCAACTCATATAACCTAAGTATTCTAATTTTAATTATTTAATGGGAACTTTTCTGTGAAAATGATATTAAAATCAAAGATAGTGAAAATACCTCACACTCTTAATTTTAATAACTTTAATATTTTTAATAAGGGGATAGATAGAAGATATTATAAGATATATATGTTATTATTAAATAAAAAATTATTATATACATAATAGAAATTTATTTTTAATTTTTAGTATATAAATAATTATCATAATTAATTACAAAATGATGATGCAGTAATGGTTCAATTAATGAAACAACCAATTAAGGATATTATAAAAATTAAAAAAATAATTTTACAAAATAATGTAATGAAATAATTTTATAGGTTAATAAATAATGTTAGGTTCATATTTTCTTTTAATTTAACTTTCTGTATTGATTTTCTTGAAGTCAAAGTAATAGATAGTGTCAAAATTGACACTTATGATATATTATGAAAATGATATTTTATTATATTATTTACAAATAATAAAACATAGTTAGAAATAATAAAACATATTTAAAAATAAATAAAAAAATTATTAATAATTCACTTATGATTTAATTAACATCACATAATTAAAAAATAAATCCTTTTAAAATGGAAAAAATTGTTACCTTAATTAAAATTGAAATATGATAACTATGGGTAAAACAAAATGATAAGTATTAAAATAATACCAAATATTGTATGAAATCTATTGGATGATTATATAATAACCCAATATAATCTTATATTAGAATAAATTCCCTTTTTCAAGAATTTAGACTGAGATTGAATATATTTTAAATTAATATTTTTTGGGGAAAATCCAAAAAGTGCCCCTGACCTCTCATATAAAATGGAACCTCTTATCTTATTTTATTCACACTTAAGAACCAATTATATTCAAAAAAACTAATCTAAATATCCTCCCAAAATCTCTACATTGATCTTAGAAACCTCTTTTTGGGCATAAATCCAACGAAGGATTCCCTTTAGTAAAAACTAAGAAAAGTTAACCAAAGTAGAGGTAACATCCTTTCACAATCTCTTTTGGTTTATTTTTAATCTCCACCCCCTTAACTCTTATTTTTACATGATTGTGTAATAACATTAGTATCGTTAGTATAATGAGATTTTTTTTATTCTATGTTTTTTACCTACAGTCACACACACTTCCATCAAATGGGTAATAAACTTACTGTTTTTGTGTACGTCGAACTACTACTTTACGGAACGATGTTGTTTATCTTTCCTTTACCACCTATAACGGTAGGGAATTATGATTGAAACTATATTTTTATGTGATATATATGATGTATTTATGCATATGTAATTATTATATATATATATACATGTATTTAATTTACCTTCTTTCTTACAAAAAGATAATTAAACGGAAATAGAGTTCATGTATATATATGGCCTACCGTCCCCATAAATGGTGTATTCAATTTCATATTCTTGTTGTTTATTATTATAAATATTTATATACTATATATTTATATCTTGTAATGTCTCTTTAATCCTATGGGAAATGTAATCTCTAAGAATGTGGGCCTTGTTAGGGTTCCCCATCATCCCTTGAAAGGGGGGTTTATCAAAAATCAATAAAAATGAAGGCCTTCGGTCCATTCGGGGGGTATCACTTTTATTTATGTGGGAAACATACCTTATAAACTACTTTTTTCTTATATGTGGTGTATATATATCCCATAAATTTATTTTATTAGTATTTTATTCAATATTATGGTATTTTCATATCCATATAATTTTATTTATTTCATGGGGAATATTATTCTACTGATTATAATGTGATGAGTATTTATTTCACAATCTCATCAATACTTGGGATTGTTTTGTTTTAAGTATTTATTGGAGAATATTTATTTTCCATATCAATGTTTTCAAAAAATTATTTAATATTTTTTACTATTCTCCTATGTATTTTTAAAATCATTCTTATCCATTTTTTACTTTTTACGACATGGTTTGAAATGAATCTTTTTTTCATTTTCCAAATGAGGTACATTAAGGATTTTTGGGAAAATTTATAAAAAGAATGTTGTTTAAATTAGATGGAATGAATGGAATTTTCTGATGTCATGAATACTTAATGCTTTGAAGTTTCAATTAAAAACATTCAATTTTATTTTCTATGAATATTTTTTCATTTAAAATTACATAGCATTTTAAGAAAAGGAAACATTTTCAGTGTACAAAGGATATCTTACTCCCGAATCGTTTTAAAGTGATCAAGAAAAAATATTTCCCATCTAAGATAACATTATTTGATGTTACTTATATTTTACTAGGGATATTATTCTATGATATCATTCTTAATATTTCTAATAATGGTTTAGTTTTATGTTGGAATGAAATTATGAAACACATTTATTTTCCATGGGTTATGTTATAATTGAATGATGTTTATGAAACCAATTTAATTCCATTGGTTCTATTATTATGAATGGTTTATGTTCTTGTCCCAAAAAAATATGTAAGGATTACATTATGTAACTTTTGCATTATATCTCATGATATAATGATAGAAATCAAGTTGAACGGCTTCATCCACTATAGAAGATGTGGAAACCTGATCCACTATGGGAAGATGGGGACACTCGATCCCTTATAAGGAAAGGATTGTGACTGGGGATGGTGGTGTGTCCCACCTAGTAGGTGAATTCTCCATGATGTTCCTTGTTAAGTTTAGGAAATGTGCCTTAACTTATATGGAATGATATTACATATTTATGTGTCTTACAAAAATTCTATTTCATATTACTGTGTTATGATTTCATGTATTATGCTCTTGATTCCCTCATGATTCAGGTATTATAAACTACTATTATTTATTATATGACTCGTGTATATTATCTTTGATATTTAAGGTGTGATCTTTTATTTTCATGATCATGTTATTATACCCATATGCTCATGATATGCTTACATATATTCCTTGTTTACACCTACTGAGCATTTGAGGTCACCCATTTTCATGCTTCCTTTCCCCATGTTATGAAGTTATTTATTATATATCATATCTCTAAGAAGTTTTATAGTAATGAAGAATCTAGTAGGAGATAATGTAGCTTGATTTTGTATCAGTGTTTTTGTTTCCATTTTTTTAAAGGTACCAAACTAATACGATCTTTGGGAGTATATTTGTGTAATGTATTAATTATTCTAAAAAATTGATAAAATTTTAATTTATTAAAAGTGAGGATCACTATAACGAGTGTCTTGAAATTTTTCTGAGCCCATAGCACAATTTTTTGAGAAATTTTTTGAGGCATATAGTTGGTTCATAGTTAGTATTAACCATTTGACTAAATTGTGCAAGCAAAGAAGGAAGGTGCATGATTAGTTTAATCATGGAAGAGGATCTACATATCAATGAAAAAACTATAATAATTTATTTTTATTTTTTTCATATTTGGAAAATGTTTAATATTATTTAAGGGTTAAAGGTAGAGTAAAATTTTAGAGGAATATATAATATTATTATGTTTTAATGTCTTGTAAACTCCAATGGTTTTGGAAAATTTTTGTTATTGAGAGTATATGATCAGGGTATATGAATACTTGTGTATATGGTTATAATATTTAATAATTTTTATTGATGGATGATAGGTTAGATATTGAGAGCATAGATTTCTATAATTATTGGGTTTAGAAAATTTTAATAAATTTCATCGTAATTTGAGAAATCAATTTTATGGATTAGGCTATTATGTATGATAGAACATAACTCAAATTAACCTAGTTTTAATAAATAATTATATATGAGTGTGATATAGGTTGAAATGGATCTAATACTAGATTATTTTTAAGAACTATAGGCTAATATAAAACTATTATAAAGTGAGGCTTCTTATGGTCGAATGTTTTTATATTTATTTTTGATAATTAAATTATAGTTATGGTAAATCATGATAAACATTTTGGTTTTAGTAATGGTTGGACCTATAAGTAAAAAATGGGAATGAGGGAAAACAAAGATATTGACTCAATGAACAGCCCATTGGAATGGAAGCTAGAGTGATAAATTTTATAATTATGCCAAACCATTTATCATGAAATATAATTAACAATGTGATTATATTAGAGTTTCAAACACACAAAATAAGGTAAATATATATTATCATGAAAGATCATTTAAAAAAGGTTATTATATGCATAATTGTTAAAAATATATATAAGCTAAAAAAAATTTCTTCAATTTCCAAATATTTGGGCATTATGTGACTCAATGTCCCAATATAAACGAGGAAGATAGTCACCAAAAACCATAAGAAAAAATATAATAATATTTAAAAACATATAATTAATTATATAGGGATTTTTTACTCTATATTTTATAGAGTTTTATGTCATCTAAGTCTTCACTAATTTTTGGATGTTTAATTATGAAACCCCTAGTGTTATAATTATCATATAAATTATTTTTACAGTTTAGGGGAAGTCATTCCTTCTGGATTGAGATTAATATCCCTTAGCAGAATTCAATTTGAAATTAATAATAGGTTATCTACCTTTAAAAATAACCTATAATAATTTTTTTCAAATTAATAACCTATAAAAATCATTTTAAATTATTCTTCTACCTTTAAGTTTTGGTTTTCCTCAGAAACCTCATGCATTTTATTAAATTAATAACAATTCAATTTATGGCTTTAAAATCTATAACAATGATAATTTTATATTATATATAAATTTAATTATTAAAAATATTATTCTTCTAAAAAAAATTTATATAATTAAGGGTGTTTATTTTGAAATTAATATTTCACACTATAAAAAATTATTTTTTGACTAATTTATTTTAAAATTTGATTTCAAATGTATGAAATTAGGTAAAATTAAATTGGGTTTGGAAATTAATTACCAAGTTAATATTAAATTAGGGTAAAATATAAAAAGTTAAAGAAAAAAATCCTTAAAACACTCAATTTTGTATAAAAAGGCTGTGTATGAGATGAATTCTGAACCACACTCATTTTCCTCTCCTCTTTTATCCTTTTTGTGTCCTTCTACATTTAAATATTAATCTTACATTATTGAAAATGTAATAGTCACTCCCAATATTCTCTATCCTTCACTTATAAAAGTTTAACGTCTTCACTACTTCAAATTAATCTTTAATTTGAGTTTTTCCTAGAAAATCTTCCATTTTTCTCTTTCTATAACCCTCTCCCACAAACATAATCCCTTTTTAAATCATATTTATCTTAATATCTACTAATTCAAGGATACTTTTAATGAAAAATAATGTCTTAAACATTAGTATAACAAGAATTGGGGTGGTATTGAGTGATTAGCACACCCCCATAATCTTGCATGAAACCCATGATCAAATCATGGTGGAGGAATATTTCTATGTTACTATAGTAGTATTGTAGTTGGAACTATAGAGGTATTGTAGTTAAAAAACTATTCATCCAATTTGGGGCTTCATAGGGCCATAGAGCCTAGGGCCATAAGGCCACCATTGGAATTTGGGCCATAGGGACTCAATCCAACCTTGTGACTCTAAGCCATGGGGTTTTGGGACACATGGCCTTTGGGCCAATAAGCAATCATGTCAAACCATAAAAGAGTAGGATCCGTAAAAGGAATCATAGAAATTATTGGACACCAAAGAAAATACAACCAAATTGGGAATGGAGAGAGAGTTTTAAAATCATAATAAGTACCAATAACAATGAAAATATGAATGGGGAAATAATATTTGATCATCTATGAGAGGATTGTATGAAAGTTCCATCAATAAAGCAGATATTGTGGAGGGGTGGTTCTAAGAGTAGTCGAGTCTTTGGGAATTTGGGTCATGTACTAAGCCTTGTTTCTCTAGGACTCCAGGTCATATACTTGGACTTATTAATATTATATTATGATTTTTTTAATGGTTCCCTATCAAACTAGATAAAAATGGTATTATCCAAAAATAAATTAAAATTTAAGGCTTTCTGGCCATTTAGGAAGTCATGAGTATTATCAACTACTTTGTTTTATTCTAATTTATCGTCTATAAAATTTACTATAGAAACACTAATATAATGGTATTATTATCATTTATATACTTTAAGGATATTATATTATGGTTATTATCATTATTTATTCATATAACCAATCCATTAAGAAAAAACTATTTTTCATGCATTATGTGGACTACCACCTTAATGATGTAACATGCTTCATTTTCCTTAATCACCCTAAATGGATTCATATAATGATGGTTTTGAAAGATAAATATTATTTTCATTATATAATTATTTTTATTATACATCAAATTTAATAACATATTAATGATATGATCAATAAGTAGTTATCGTTATTTCAATCATTTAAAAAGAGTTAACTAAGTGGATAATGATCTCTTGTTTCTAAGTAATGAATTTATATATATTATATTATATTATAAATACTTCCAATTTTGATATATAATAAAAAAATAAACATGAAAAAGGGTCATTATTCTTTTTTATAATGATATTATAACTAAAATGTCTCATGATCATCTATTAATCATGGTAGCTTCACGTTTGGGTCAGTTCAACCACCTATATGAAAAATACTATAAATTTATGTCATAGATTAATATAGTGGTTATTTACAAGTTTAATATGAAATATATGAGTTTATAATTATTTTTTTGTTTTTTAAGATGTTATATCAATATTTAATTCATCAATTAAGAGAACCCCATTTGCTTGTTAAAAATCACTATAATATTCTTATTATCGATTTCATCTTTGAGGATAAATACTAAAAAATTCATGAAAGGGATTTTAAACATCCTAAATTATTATAAAACATACAAAAAAGTAAATTTAATGACCCATTAATTATTAAATTTGGAATAATAATGAATATAAATGTTATTATTATGAATCTAGTACAAATGATCAAAACTATAAACACCCGATGTGAAAAATAAGAATAACTCTTGTAGGGAATAACAATTTATTAAGTGTATAAATTAAAATAGATATGATTAAGGTTATAAATTAATTATTTTTATATCTATGTCTATAATAAAGGATTTTAAAGTATTTTTTGGGAAGTTGGGACAATTGTTAAGGGTTTTCATATCAATTTCCCTCCATTGAGATTAGTATTGTATCTATGCATATTATTTCATTTATATGGGTTAAATACTTCCTATTTGAGATATCATATCTTGAGTAATATTTTAATCACGGTATTTTATGTTTAATTTCAATCCACCACTTTCAATATGCTCTATCTTCAAAATTTCAGAGTCATAAGGCTTTTCTTTGTATCAATTATTATTCTATGAGAGAAAATACATTTTTTGAACCAAGTTTCTATTGTGGGGTTTATTCACAACACATGGATATATTTTTATCATACTCCTTATATTTCACATGATTTACTACCTAAATCATGTTCCCTTATCTAAGTGGCTAGTGATTCAGTAGTTTACCCATTAGTGAGTATTTTTTGTAACTAAATTTTCATTCAATAATTTATGATCATTCTTTGAAATTATTTCACATTATTTAGAGACATTATAACCTTTGACTATATTTTGTGACATTATATCACTATTTTTTAGGGATATACATACATTCAACATAAATCCTTTGAAAAATAGTTTTAACTTCTTGGGATATGTTCTTATGAAGCCATCTATATTTTTTCTTTGGATGGATTAGGATCATGTTATTATAGTATTGAATTATCTGTATACTCATTATTCTATATGATGTTGACTTCAAATTTTATATAAATCATAATAGATTATGTTAAACTAGAAAGTGTGATATTATATTTTCATATGGTAAAGTATTGATGTACCATGTATTTTTATTCAAATTTTGAAGATTATTAGCAAGTTTGACTATAAAACTACTTTCTTATGATGGGTTATGATCATTTTATCCCTTTTTAACAAGGGGAAAAGTTTATTCATTTCATATATTATTACTTAATTTTGTATGATTGTTGTGATTTTTTATTTTGTATTATGTTTTTATATTATCTTATGGTGGATGCATTGGACTTAAATAAGTGATTAATGGGGGCTTAAATTATATATCCCTTTTATGCATAGGCAGCTTTCATGAGATAAAACAAGTTTGGTTTTAGTTTATGCCACTTCACGTGATATTATTTTGTCTTGTCATAAATTCTTGATATCATTATATCTTGACTGTGGTCTTGATAACAAGTAAAGTGTCTTGGTGAAAGGCATTGAAAATAGTTTTTTAATGTCCAACATTATGAATTACATTAGTATGATATCATTATTATTGATATCATTGTTTGAAATTACTTTCATAAATATATCACTCTTCTAGTTTCAAATTGATTATGGATTTATTTTGTCTACTTATTCCCTCTATATTATTTTATGTCATTTTTATGGCATGATTGTTTCAGTAATCTGTTTCCCTTTCTGATCATTTCACATCACCCCTACTTATGCTTTCCATTTACCCAAGTTATGGAGAAAATTAGTTAACATTATTTGTTTAGAAGGATAATAATTGTGGAAAATTTTGTGTGAGAATTTGTAGGAATTTCATGAATTAAGTAATTTTAAATATAACATGAAATTTATTCATTTTCAATAAAGAATATGAGATATTTTTTTATGTTGTGTCTTATTTCTCTAAATATAAAAACCATAAAATATCCTTATAATGTAAGAGATTAAATAATAATTTTTAATTTGTAATTAAGGTTGGTTAATCTTGGATTTTATAGTTAGTATTAAGAATGTAGGTAAATTATGTACCTATGAGAATCAGATTCATGGGTGTGGGTATGAGGCATCATGTTTTGACCCTTATAACTTGACCAAATCCTACCAAAATATCATACTATCTTCCTTCCCTTAATTATTTATATTTTGGTCCTACCCTATTACCATCCTAAGACAACTTATGGTTTAAGGAAAAAGAGTTCTCTCAAATAAGAGATAATCATCCTACCCAACTCTTTCAAGGTTTATTTCTTCTTTATACTCTAAATATATTGTATACAAAATAATAAAATTAATATATTGTCATAAATATACTAGTAAGTTATTATTATTATGTGAAAACCATTTTCCACTTCCTTTTTATGAAATAGTAAATGAAAGTATAGCTCGTGTACACATGTGGACTACAGCCTCCTTATAGCGATATGATTCATTTTCCATCATCATTTTTCATGGTTGGTTATTATTATGGATTTAATGTTTTAAATTATATTTATGAAAAAAAAATTATGTAGTTATAATATCTTATCTACCTTATTAACTTATCTTCCATTGAAAAATTATATTGTCGCTCATGCCTACGTGTGGACTACCACTTCCACAAAGTGATGTGATTCATTTTTCATTTGTGTTTTACATGGATGGTAATAAGGATATATTTAATAAATATATATTATATTTATGATATAAAAATTATTCATTAAGGGTGATTTATTATTTACCTTTATTTAATTTCATCCATTGAAAATTGGAAATGTTACTCATGTCTACGTACAAATTACCATCTCCATGAAGTGGTGCAATTGATTTTTCATCTCTAATATATATAAATTGTTATAAAATTGTATATAATGATTAATTATGTTACTTATGACATTATTAAAATTATGTATATAATGGGACCATGATCAAATTACAAGTAACATAATTATCAAACTGAATCATGCAAGAAAAACGAAAGAGTTGTCGCTGGGAATAGTAATTTTAATAAATAATTTTTAATAAACAGGTGATTAGATGTTATAAGTACATTATATATGGTATTATATGTCTGAATATGGTTATATAATATATATATATATAATAACAATATATTTATTATATAATATTTTTTTAACCCATACAAATAAATATGAGAATTGAGGTATGGGTTTCTTGACTCACTTTTGTTTTAGTGAGACATATGCTATATTTACTAATTATTCATTTAATATAGTATATATACATATAAAATTTTATTTTATGTATAATTAATATATTAATATTAATGGTATTTAAATTTTCATTATAAGTTATTTATTTCATTGGGATTATGTTTCAAAGGTTACCAAAGCGGTAAGGGGTTTATATTACAATCTCATTTATAATTTGACTTTTATGTGTAAGATTTACATTAAGGGGAATTATATATATCTTATACATTAAATATCTTATATTTTCTTCTACTCTGTTTATTCATGTAATTTTTATTAAATAGTACAATTTTCATCTCTTTGGTACTTAAAATGATTGAGAAATATTTTTTTAATCCAATGTTATTTCCACTTTGGTCGGGAATATTTTTCTACCATGACCATATTTTCTTTAAAATGTTTCCAGAATGATTTTAATATTATAAAATTATAAATTAAATCCATTTTTACTGATATTTTAATCTCTATAAAAATATTTAAATGGAATTGTAAGAACTTGGACCTTTCTTTCAGGTATGTTTTTCTTTTCTGGTCGTTTTTGGGAAGAGGAGGAGAATCTGGAAATTTCCAAGTACACACCGTGTACTTTCTAAGTACACGCCATGTACTTTGTTGCCACGCAAGGCCATGTGCTGGCCGTGTCCGGGCCACACACACGATGTGTAGGGGTGATGTAGAGGATGCTTAATGTGGTGTATGGAAAATCCTTGTACACGTCGTGTACTCTAAAAGTACACACCGTGTACTTTCTTTTTTTTCATTAAATGGGTCAGGGTCGTGACTTAAACCCGAATACATCTTCTTCTCCAGATTCTTCAACTGAGAGTGAGGGTATAGCCTTGGATCTTCTCTGAGCCACCGATCTGTCACCTGCTGTCTGGATTGAACGCCATTGGTTGCAATAAAATCATAGCGGTGAGTTCTTGGTTCCTCTTTGGCCACATTTCCTGATTCTTTCTCTTATGAGAGTTATCTGAGATTGAATTTTTTAGACATTTTTGAAGATATACTCCATTACAGGCTGATTAATGGGCTGAGGTTCAAGAATATCGATCTTCTAGGATTGAGGTAGGTGGTTTGTTTCCTTACGATTAATTTCCTTGAGTTTTTGTGTAAAAGTGTCAGATTCCCGTGTATCAGGTATCTCGGGTTAGGGTTTTGATCCTAAATTATTATCTGTCTTAGATTGCTTGTGTTCTTGAGGTTATTAGATGAATGTTATAGGCTTGTTGCATGTTTTAGGATCACCCCATGGGTGTTATCCTTATTTGGCCGTTTATCACCGTTTGGCACAGTTGCCTGAAGGGAAACCCTATTGTAAAAGCTAGTTTTCTTGTTATAATAGATTGCATGTGTTGCCTATTGTTTACATACTTTTTATGAATTGTAGCTATTAGCCAAGTAGTTGTCGAACTTATTTAGGGCTGCTAACAGTCGTTTACGCACGACTAGACTGGTCAAGGTTGTGTGAACCTGGTGCAGTAGACTAAAGAGGGGATTGACGATATAGGGCTTCCCTAGAGAGTCTGTTATAAATTAGTATTGTTCACAGGAACTATAGGAATTGGACTTTGTGCTTCCTTAGAGTGTCCTTAGTTACCTATCGAGACTATAGAGGGAATTAGATGTAAGTGATTCTTCAGAGAGTCTATAGCTTTCGTTGCAAGACCGCAGGGGAATTAACGTTGAGTGCTTCCTAGAGTGTATGTGCCTTGAATGATTACTTGACTATAGGGGTATGCCAGTATGAGCCACCCAGAGAGTCTGTGTGAATTTTTTTTGGTTGGTTGTGACGTGTCCACCAAGCCAAAGAATAATCTTGTGGTTTGTACTGCTTGTAGTTTAGATAGTCTGCTGAGATACCTGTTGTGTTACTTGCTATGCTTTGGGAATATAGAGCTATTACAAGATTCCTTGGGTGATAATTAAATGACTTAATTAAATTATTAAATAAATTTGAATGGAGATTCGTAGGATTGTTTACTTTAGTGTACTCCTATTTCTCTACTGCATTTATTTAATTTACTTTTGCTATATTTCTCACTGACAGTAGGGCACAAAGCTTGTGGTGATTGACTACTGGGATTAGTCTCACACCATGTTTGGGTACTACATTTCGGCCCAAAAAAGTTATATGGTTGCAGGTGTGGATACGTATTGTGTCCCTTCTACTTCAGGTACATGGTTGTTGGTTGAAGCTGGAGAGCATCGGACCGAGCCTAGGATTGCGATGCTACTGGAGTTGCTATTTACTTTTAGTACTTTGTTCTCAGTTTTATTTCAGCACGTTGCAGTGTTTGTTTCTTTCCATAGAACTTGTACCTGCTGCATCATTTTCATCATTATTATATTATATATTGTTTCCACTGTTTAGTTTCAGTTAATGTATGTTGTTTACTACTTCCACTATTGACTGTTATTTCATTTTCTTTGTATACCTTACCAAATGAGGGAATAGTTTCCCCAATGACTCACCAAGGCCCTTACTGCTAGTCGGAAGCCTCCGGTGTTTGGGGAAATGCACTTGAGGTCATGTGGCGAATCGGGTACGGGGCACCAGTTGATTGGCTCCGAATTTGGGTTGTTACAAAGTGGTATCATAGGAGTTCTTTCCTTTTATATTGTCTTACTGTTTAGTGACATTATACAGGGAAAGGATGGAATAGGTAAATATTAAATAGCTATTCCCGGGAGTTCTAGAACTCGTGTATAGGGAAGAAATCCAGATTAATTCGAATGTTGTAATTTTTGATTTTTTCAAATATTACAGTTTACTTGATTTCACCATTGGGTGGTGCACTTTTTTTGTGCTGTTACTATTTATATGTTTGTGGTTCTATTTTGTTGCAACCTAATGAGATGATAGTATGCCATCTCATACCTCATATAGGCACTTGTTATAAAATCACATGTCATGCATTTTGACCTGCCATCTAGGTTGCATTAGAATTTGTATATTGTTTACTAATTCCGCTATTGACTATTATTTCCTTTTCTTTATATACCTTACCAAATGAGGGCATAGTTTCCCCAATGACTCACCAAGGCCCTCGCTGCTAGTCGGTAGCCTCTGGCATTTGGGGAAACGCGCTTGAGGTCATGTGGCGAACCAGGTATGGGGCACCAGTTGAGTGGCTTCGGATTCGGGTCGTTACAAAGTGGTATCTGAGGAGGTTGAGCTGGAGCAGGATGCATCATTCGAGGAGCATCCTATTAGTATTTTTTGATCATAGTGAAACGGTACTCTGTGGACAATCTGTTCCTCTGGTACAGATACTATGGAAGTACGGCCAAGTACAGGACGAGACTTGGGAGAGGGAAGCCGATATGTGATCACAGTGGCCAGAGCTATTCGAGGTTTCTTCATCGCCACCCTGTTAGAGAAATTAGGGGATGAATTTCTTTAAGGGGGGAAGTTTGTAAGAACGCGGACCTTCTTTTTAGGTATGTTTTCCTTTTCTGGTCATTTTTGGGAAAAAGAGGAGAATCTAGAAATTTTCCAAGTACACACCATGTACTTTGTTCCAGCACAAGGCTGTGTGTTGGCCATGTTCGGGCCACACACATGGTGTGTAGGGGTGATGTGGAGGCCGCTTAATGCGGTGTATGGAAAAACCTAGTACACGTCGTTTACTCTAAAAGTACATGTCGTGTACTTTTTGTTTTATAATTAAACTGATCGGGGTCATGACTTAACCCTGAATATGTCTTCTTCTCCAGCTTCTTTGATCAAGAGAGAGGGTACGGCCTCAGATCTTCTCCGAGACACCAATCTGTCACCTGTTGTCTGAATCGAATGTCATCGGTTGCAATAAAATCGCAGTGGTGATTTCTTGTTTCCTCTTTGGCCACGTTTCCTAATTCTTTCTCTTATGAGAGTTATATAAGATTGAACATTTTAGACTTTTTTGAAAATATACTCCTTTCTAGGCCGATTAATGGGCCAAGGTTCAATTATATCGATCTTCTTGGATCGAGGTAGGTGGTTTGTTTCCTTACGATGAATGTCCTTGAGTTTTTGTGCAAAAGTGCTGGATTCCCATGTATCAGGTATCTCAGGTTAGGGTTTTGATCCTGAATTATTATCTGCCTTAGATTTGTTGTATTCTTGATGTTATTAGATGAATATTATAGTCTTGTTTCATGTTTTAGGATCACCCCATGGGTGTTATCCTTGTTTGGATATTTATCGATTTTTTCATAGTTGCCTGGAGGGAAACCCTATTGCAATTTCTATATTTCTTGTTAAAACTGATTGCATGTGTTTCCTACTGTTTACATACTTTTGATGTATTTTATCTATTAGCCAAGTAGTTTTTGAACTTACTTAGGGCTGCTTATAGTCGTTTACGCATGACTAGACTGCTCAGGGCTGTGTGAACCTGTGCGGTAGGCTAAAGAGGGGATTGATGATTCAGGGCTTCCCTAGAGAGTCTTTTATAAATTAGTATCATTCACAGGACCTATGGGAATTGGACTTTGTTCTTCCCCAGAGTGTCCTTAGTTACGTATCGAGACTATAGGGGGAATTTGATTTAAGTCCATCCTCAGAGAGTCTATAGCTTTCATTGTAAGACCATAGGGGGATTGACGATGAGTGCTTCCTAGAGTGTCTATGCCTTGTATGATTACTTGACTATAGGGGTCTACCAGTATGATAAACCCATAGAGTTAGTGTGAATTTTTTTGTTTGGTTGTGACGTGTCCACCAATCCAAAGAACAAGATTGTGTTTTGTACTACTTGTTTTTTAGGTAGTCTGCTGAGATTCCTATTGTGTTACTTACTATGCTTTGGGAATATAGAGATATTGCTACATTCCTTGGGTGATAATTCAATGAATGAATTAAATTATTAAATAAATTTGAATGGAGATTCATAGGCTTTTTTACTTTAGTGTAATCCTATTTCTCTGTTGCATTTATTTTATTTACTTTTGCTATATTTCTCACTAACAGTAGGGCACATATCTTGTGGTGATTGCCTACTAGGATTAGTCTCAAACCCTGTTTGGGTCCTGATTTTCAGCCCAAAAAGGTTATATGGTTGCAGGTGTAGATAGGGATTGTGGTCCTTCTACTTCAGGTACATGATTTCTAGTTAATGATGGAGAGCATAGGACCAAGCCTAGGCTTGCGATGCTTCTGGATTTGCTGTTTAATTTTAATACTTTGTTCTTAGTTGTATTTTATCATGTTGTAGTGTTTGTTTCTTTCCTTATATACTTGTACCTATTTCATCATTTTCATCATTATTATATTATACATTGCTTCCGATGTTTAGTTTTAGTTGTTGTATATTGTTTACTGCTTCTGCTATTGACTGTTATTTCCTTTTCATTATATACCTTACCAAATGACGGCATAGTTTCACCAATGACTCACTAAGGCCCTCACTACTAGTTAGTAGTCTCTGAAATTTGGGGAAACATGCATGAGTTCATGTGGAAAACTGGGTATGGAGCACCAGTTGAGTGGCTCCGGATTCGGGTCGTTATAGGAATCTTCTATTTTTTCCCGAATGAGGTACTTTTTACCCCATGTGTGAAAAAATATTTTCTTTAACATATACCGCACTGACAGATTTTACCACCTTCATGAATACTCTATGATTTTAAGACTCCTATATGATTTTACATGTATCTTTTCACATAAAATGATTTTCCTAATATTATAGAAATATTTATATTTTCAATTAGTGATTTCCAATTGAAAATTGTATTTTCCTCAATAAAATTTTGTTGATCTTTTAAAGGTATATTTATCTATGAAAAAATCCATTGATGTTACTTATTATTCACTATGGGAATGATCCAATGCTACCATCCTTACTCATTATTTTTCGGTTTATTAATTATAATTGTGAAATATTTTTGAAGCCCATTTTCTTTTCCATGTGTTAAGTCATGATGAAATCATAAATGTTTTCATTATCTTGTGGCATGCGTATGAATGAATTATGATTACATTATGGTTGGTTATGTTATAGCCCTCCAATGCATTGGGTAATGTGATATATATATATATATATATATATCATGATATTATGATGATAAGTGTCGGAATGATTTCAAATAGCTATGGTCAAATTTTGTTCCATGAGTATGAATTCTTTTAGCTATGGTCACTGGATCATTCATAGACATTAGTGTGAATGGATATGTTCTCATTTTGATGTTTGGGTATGATATATTATATATATACTCACAATATTATGATAAGAAATTATTTTTAATATTTATGTTCACAAGATTATGTTTTCCAATGCGTATGATGCCACATGCCAATGATACGACTCTTGAAAATTTATTACTATTGTGACACCCTTATTAATCAAGCTTCTGGGTATTAATTTATTTTTGAGTTTATGATCAAATATTTTCATTTTATGAATATTTTACACTGATCAATTGAAATTGACTATTTTATTATGCACTTGTGATTGTATTATTCTATTATTATTGATATCTCCCATGATTACCCTTACTAAGCATTTGAGATCACTCTTACTTATGTCTTTCTTCCCCAGGATTGGGTGAAAGGTTCCAAGTATGATATTTTTTGAAGGGTACAAATTGGAATATATTTATGTGTGGTGTTGAAGATATTTTTGTTCATAAGTTAATTATGTATATAGTATCTGAATACGCTAATACTTTACTATCCTGGAGCTTGTATAACTGTGATATGTATTGAATATTCATCTAGAATGATGTAATATTTATGTATGTTATGGTCAGGTTACCTAATTTGGTATTAGAAGAGGTTTTAGTTATATATATAGATTGGGAGTAAAAAATATTAGTGAGAAACCCCACTATAAGCCTTGGTATAGGAGAATATACTATGTTATTATAATAATGGAGTGTAGTTTTCCTAGAAAATACATCCCATTTTAGATACTAGAAAGTGGATGATGATTTGGAATAGATACACCTAGGTGTAATAATTCCAAAAGGTATAAATTGGTTATTAACTCAATCATGACCGGTGTATGATGAGTGGGTCTAATATTGCATGCCCAACTCAAAACTATCGAGGGATGTTCTTATGTTAATTTATATTCTCTTTATGAACCATTATGAAGGATTTGGATATATAATGACCATGGATGGTATATTATTAACACAATGTGTCGTAGATTAAAAGAAATTTTTTAGGATTTAGACATCCTCTGAGTGATTTTTATGATTATATAATTTCTTAATCGGATTATTATAACTATATTCTTTACCCTTTTTGGATTAAGTGAATGGAAGGAACCAGTAGGAACTAAGTTAATAATTTATATGAATGAAAATATTGTGGTTTTCTAGATTTGAAACCAAATGAGACAAGAGTTGGAGTGAAAACTCTTATGCTTATGCCTAACGAACACTCTAAGTATATGATTATAAAAATAAACTAAGGTGAGTTTCCTCAAACACCAAATAAGATAAAAATATTATTTTAGGAAAGGTCAAGTGAAAAGTATCATAGAGGGAAGAATATTCAGCTTCTTAAATGTTTGGAAAATGGAAAAAATCACCCTGTGAAATGTATCAAAGGGAATGGTATATGTCTTATGTGTGGAAAATAATGGAATAAATAATCCTATTTAAAATGAAAAATACATACTTCAATGGATGGAATAATTTACATCCAAAGGTACCATTTATAGCTCAATGTATTATATGTGACAAATATATAATTATCTAAGTCAATTCCATAATCTAAAGGAAAGGTCATTGAATAAGGAAGGTCATATGATATATCAATTATTTAAGTGAGTCAGGATAACTAAGTAACACATATCCTCCACTCCCTATTTTTGGATTTAATATTAAATTTTGTATGAATTCACCCTATTAGAATATTATTGTTCATTATTTAATGAAATATGATGTGATTTTGAGCATTGATTATTTAAATATATATAGAATCCATATAAATTACTGGAATAAGAAAATCACATTTGATATTATAGATCAATCTATGATAGTCTATCAGTGCATGGATGAACCTGAATATCTAATTGAAATATTTTTAGCTAATATGGGAGTTTTTTTAGGAACAAATGTTAAATTGTGTTTATAAATCATATAAGATTTAAATTTTACATTATTTTTGGATATTTTTAGTATATTTTGGAGAATATATGATCATGAAATAAACATTTATGGTGTGAGGATTTATGAGGGGTTGATATTATTTAGACATAATCATTAAGTTAATCATGGAAGATTATAAGATCAAATCATTCCAATCTTTGGTATTAAATCATAATGTTTAATATTTTAAATATTTTTAAGGTTAGATATTTATTGAATATTTTATGTTTAATGTTGGCTATTATTATTTATATTTTTGAGATTGATAAATGATGTTTTATTCATCAGAAATATTATCATATCTTTTTCTAACCTTTTTTTTTGGTTAACGTCTAAGGGTATAAGGAATAAATCTTTATCTATTTTTGTATATTGTGATTTGATAAAATTTATTTTAGCACTTTAAACATGAAAAATTCAATTTTTATATTAATTTATGGGATTATGAGATGAGGTAAAAGTGGAAATTAACCAAATCACAATCAAATGATGAAATTGTTCTAATGACATTGAATGAATTAAAGTAAGTATATTTTATCATGTTCTCTATCTTTATAGTAAAATTATTCCTCAAATATAAGATAAAGGACCCTAAAAATTAAAATTATTCACTTTTTAAAGTTATTTATAAATAATTGATAGTCATTTCCACACCTCACTTATCATCATCACCATCAATTTGTTAAAAGAGAAAATAGGGCTTGGGGATAAAGTAAAACTAAAAAAGAAAGAAAAACTATGGGGGCCTAATGTAATGAATCCCAATATAATAAACTTGGAACAAACCAATGCCATCAGGAAGAAAATATCAAGAACTATAGAAAAAAATAACTGACACACCTCGAGAGTCCTTTGAAACAAAAAATTCCACCACTTTATTACTCTCACGCCAAGTATGAAAGACATCAACAGAGTGGTTAATGAGTCTTATGCACTTAAAAATATAGTTGGAGACCATCCAGGGGTACCACATAGGCCAAGAAGGGAGCTGTAAATTATTTTTGAGTCTATTTAAATCACATCCCAATATGATATTTTTTAGACTACAATGTTCTAGACCTATGAGTAGCGCCTTTTCTTCCGCCTAGAGGGAGTCACTATAAAAAAAAGGAAGGTAGTAAATGCCATAAGAACATAAACTTTGGTATCACATAAAATACCCCCACCATGCATCATTCCCAAGCTACAATAACTGTATTTATTTAGTTATGGTGTGCTCTTGTGAGGACACTAATAAACCTAATGCCCCTGGAGACCATCAGGGAGGGGAGGGGTAATGGAGCTTGGGAGGAACATGAGGGAATGAGACTCCATCCATTTTTTTAAACATGATACATCTCAATCAACAATATTTTTATCCCAATTATAATATACAACCTTGATCAATATAGACCCTAAAATATTTCTTTATTCCTAGCATGCCAAATGCACCATCACCCCATCAAAAAGGTGGCTGATATTGCCCTACAATCAACATTGTTTCTCTCTACACCTTGAAACCATATATTAACAAATGAAGCTCCCAAAGAGGCATGGATAAAGAGGCTAGTAAACTCTCCAAACATAATCCATATCATGCATGCCCAATCACTTTTGAAGAATAAGAGAGTAGATCACTCCTCCCAATAATTACCACAAAAAATGAACCATGATTCCATATTGATATAAGATCACATTATGTGTTCATCAGTGGTGAAATATTTTTTAGGCATATTCCAAAATAAGAATTTGAGATTAACCAGGATATATTTATTCTAAAGAACATTTCCTCTTATATGATGATTCTAAGGAGACATGTGGAACTTATGAAATTACTTCCCAGAAAAAAAACTCGATGAAAAATGATGCTTTTCATCCTCTATCATAAACCATGATTCCCAATGATTCTTTCCATCCATTTTTTCATCCAAAATAAAGGTGAAAATGATATTTTCAATGCAATTGGTGAATAAATAATTCAATTTGATAATATTTAAAATATTCATAGGGATCACAGAAAGTACACTATTAACCAATATTATTCGACCACCGATGGATAAGAACCTGTTTTTCAGTTGTAGATATGACATCTTATCTTGTCCACCATCTTGTTGAAGTGCTAAATACAAATCTTTATTGAATATATTGTCATACCAAGGTAATACATTGGGAAATTACATCTAAAAATTATGAGTTGGAATTCCCTGGAACTATCCCTTCATTCAGAGAACCACGGTGAAATGTAGATACCACTTTTCTCATAATTAACCAGTTTTTCACTCCATTATCTATATTCCTCAAAGACGGATTTCATTCCAAAAATAGGACTTCTACTTCTATTTAATAAAAATAATTATTTCATCAGCATAAATGATATTAGACACTCCACTAATATTCTGGATGCATCGGTATATGATAATACTACCATCATGGAAGCTTTTATTAATCGAAAAACATAGAGAATATTGAAAAAATAATGAATAATCTAGGAGATATAGGGTCACCTTTCCTGACTCCCCACATCAATTTTAAGAACCCATATTTCTTCCTCATGAATGATATATAAATCTAGGTAGAACAAAAACACATGTACAGAAGGTGAGAGGATAAATGGGAGAAGACCTTGCAGGACAGTACCTTTAATATAAAACATCATTCGAGTCTATTGTGTGATTTATCTGTGTTCTGATAAATTACTAAATTATAGACAAACGCCTTAAGGTTGATATTTCTTATCATTTACTATGAAAAACTTATATCACTCTATATTTATCTGTCTCTAATGAATCCATGTTTCTCATATGAGACCAGATATGGTAGGATCAATGATAATCTTTTGTTGATAATGTTGGCCGAGATCATATAGGGAACATTGTACATACTTATAGGATGGTAATTATGAAGTGAATAAGGATCCATGACCTTTAGAATTAATACTAGGGTTCTATAAATGTCTATGTGAGAGAGATGGTCCAAAAATAAATTATAGCACCAACAAGGTCTCTTTTTCCCAGGTTACAAGAATCCACAGATAACGAACCTTGGAAGCTGTCAGGTATGACTAAACAATTTGGGTTGAGGCTGAGCATCACCTCAAAGATCCCTTTCTTCTCTAGCATAGATTCAAAGTATGTATTCACATGGGGAAAAACCATGCAAGTAATGGAATAAAAAATATTAGCATTGTCCCATGGATAGCCTCTTCGCATACAAAGGTTTGGACCATCAAGAAAATATTGGAAGTAAAGGTTAGACATACCTCCCACCACATTACTGTCATTCGTGAAGGTTCCATCATCCTAGTGAATATTAGGCCTTAAAAATACTTCCTTTCTTTCACAAAATCATGAAAAACATTTTTTTTTCTTATTTCCATTCCTTAACCATTTAATCCTAGATTATTTACAATCTGAGAACTCCTACTTGAAAATAAGCTTTTCCAGGGTGTTCTTTTTTAGAGAAATATAATTTAATATTTCATAATTCCATATTTTCTCAAACATGATCTCCATACATATGATATCATGTTTGATTATTTCTAATATGTGAAAACTTGGGTCAATTTAGCAGCCTAGGATTGCAGGTCTTCTATGAGCCGTCAGATCTTCTTATACAGGCGAATCCACCTACATCCTTGCACTGGTTTGTTCCAATACATAACTACCAATAGATGATATTATATATTGGATATCCATATTTATGAGAAAATAAAATGACCTCCACTATTTTCTCTGGTATATAGGGCCACAAAAATAAGGGAATTATTTGGGAGACCTCTAATGTGGTGGGAGACCATAATATCTGGGAATGAGAAGACAGTATACACATTTTCCAAAAAACAATCCAGGTGAAACCATTTTTTTCTCTTCTGGTTATTACACCTGATGAATCGATCACCAAAGTATCCAAGGTCTAAGAAACCTTTACATACCATAAATGAAATGAAGTCCTAAATTTTCTTCTACAAGAGTTATAAGTGGCCCTTATTCTCCATTCCATTTGTGATAACATTTACCCCCCCCCCCCCCCACACACACACACATGTACAAGCCAAGGAATGTCCCCTAGGTTGAAGCACTCTATGTCATTCCAGAGGACCTCTCTGTCCTGATCTTTGTACTTAGCATAAACGAATGTAAAATACATCCAATGAACTCCCATATTGATTCTAGTCGTGATAAATTGATCTAATGTTATCTTCAAGTCCACTATGATGTTGGGATTCCAAAATATCTATATATGTTGATTTAGGGAACCGACAAGCATGATATTACGACCACCAATTCTGTGTGCAAAGAAGCAAATCTTTCACTCAGGATGCTTAGGATCAAAGACTGATACCATAGAAGAATTATAGTGAAGGATCTCTCTAGATATGAAATTATTTTTTACCCATGATCCTAGGCCACACCCATTCCATAAGAAGAAGGATATCATTTGAGAAAGGGTTTTTTGGATTTGGTGCCCGCTAGTAAGAGTGATGTTATGTTGGATGTTGAGGAGCCTCATGAGACTTTATTTTGAGATCTGGTCAGGATTCCATTTTGAAGAGAAGAAGGTATTATTTTAAAAAAATCCATGTCATTTGGATATATTTAACTAATAGGATGTTCTGTGGTTAAAAGGGAAAATCATAGGTAACCAGACAACCACGATAAAACTAGAATCAAATTGGTGTTATGTGTTGATAATGAAAGAACAGAAAACAAGATAGAAAATATAGAATAGTAAAAGCGACAAGTGATTTAACATGATTTGTATCGATAGGTAACCTAATTCATGGCAATAATAGCACACACATGCACACTTTTTATTAATCTTGAAAAGAAACAAAATAGTATAATACAATCGGATCAATAGAAAGAAAAATAGGAGAGAAATATTTACATATTTCATTTTACAATGTAGAGAATTGAAAATCAACATACAGTGTTAGATGAAGAAATGCCCGGTAGTCTTGATCTCTTGAAGCGCTTCCTGGATCTGGTTCAATACTGCCCGGGTGCTGACCTTTGAAACGTCGAGGTGAAAGGAAGCAAAGTCGATACTCAATCAATAGCAATATAAAATTAGTGTACCATGGAGACCACTTTAATCCTTAGTCTTATCACCGATAAAACCCACAAAATAGGGTTTGAGATACAGGATCAGAGGAATACATGCCGCAGACACCATGAGGGAGAAGCACAATCACCTGGAGCTGAGAATCAAAGGGGTCAATCTCTCTTGAGAATCACCAAAGCAGAAGTGATCAAACCCTCTATGAGTGACGGTTCCCAAAAACCTTCATGCCCATTCAAGGGCCATCACAAAACTTGGGAAAAACTACCCAACCAAAACAACTCATCGATTAGAACAGACTGGAAGTGCAATATACAACCAATATTAGATGGGAAGAAGAAATGATCAATGGTGGAAAATACGTTGAGCAATATATCATGGATTGCTATCATGTATCACATAGAGCAAACTGTAATCACTTAGAAAGCCCAATAGAATGACACAAAGCCCAGAAAATGAACAGCTCAAATGTAGAAAATATCATGGCATGACAAAAGAGTAAAGAATTGTGTATAAACATTTAAATGGAATTAAATACAAACACATTAAACATAAAATTAAATATGAAAACAACTTGAATTAAAAAACATTAATTCACAAATCTTCACCATTTTTAATTAAATTTGGTGATGTTCTTGCACCTAGGGGTTATAGAATCGGAACCAAGTTTAGCCTATCTAAAAAAATTAAACTTAGACAGAACCACAGCTTTATTCGAGCAATCAGTTGGGTTTACGTCAGTGTGTATCATATTGATACACATGGTTCAATATTTTACAATATCTCTAATAAAGTGTAGTCTAATATCAATGTGTTTTGACTTACCATGGAAAAAAAATTACAGATGAGTTGTTGATTTACTATCCAAATAAGCAGTAATAGCAGAATTGTAGATACAGTGTTCAGAAGTCATACCTTTGATCCAAAAGGCATCCTTGACTACTTCAGTCAAATCTATGTACTCATATTCTGTAGTAAAAAGTGCAAAAATAGATTACATGTTTTACTTCTAAAAAATTCCACCAATGAAATCACTAAACACATAGTTGGTTAATGATTTACAGGTATCTAAATTTCCATCATAATAAACATTCAAAAAACCATGGATATGTTTATCAGAATCTATATTTCTACTATAACACAAAGAAATACTAGATGTACAAGGGATATATCTAAGGAGCCACTTAAGGTCATGCTAATGTGGCTTCCATGGTGTGTCTATAAACCTATTAAGTGTGAAAACTGCAAAGGCAATATCTGGGCATGTACAAATTGTAGCATACATTATACTTCCAACCAAGTTAGTATAATGGATTTTGGAAATGAAATTGATATCTTCTATACCTTTATGTTCTTGTGTCAAAGACAATTTAAAATGTTGTGGAAGAGGAATATTAACAGGTTTAAAAATTTCAAACATGTACCTCTTGAGAGCATTTAAAATATAACCATGATTAGAAAGATAAAGTAATTTATTGGGTCAGTCCCTGATGATTTCCACGCTAATGAATTTCTTGGCCGCACCAGGTACTTCATTTCGAATGTATTTTTCAACTATGTTTTGATAGAATAGTTTATATTTATACCCTTTCATATGATGAGAATATCATGAAAATACAATATAAGGTAAATAATGGAGGTTTTTGTCACTTTGAAAAAAACATAAGCATCATATTTACTCCTGATGAATTTACTACTTAGCATAAACAAATCAAATTTCAAGTACCATTGTATTGAGGCTTGTTTTAAGCCATACATAGATTTATTCAAAAGGTACACTTGATATGGTTTAAATTCATTTGGATAGTTTTCCAAAGGATACATATAAATCCTTTCATTCGGGTCACTATATAAGAAAGAAGTTTTGACATCTAACTGCTCAATGTGGAAGTCACTATAAGCAGCATAGGCTAACAAGAACTGAATAGAATAATGCTTCACTACTGGGGAGAATAATTCAGAATAATCAGTTCCCTCTCTTTAGAGGAAACCTTTGGCTACTAACCTATCTTTGAATTTGATTTTACTTCCCTCATTATTATCCTTTTTTATTTTGAAAATCCATTTGGAACCAACTACTTTAGAATTAATTGGTTTGTTTACAACACTCTAGGTATGGTTCTTCTTTAAAGAACGTGTCTCTTAATTCATTTAAAAGACCAATTTTTTGGAGCCTTTGTATTTCAAGGCCTTCCTATATGATTGTGGATCATCATCAATGAGATATTGTGCAACATGAATGGCATAGGAAGCCATATGATACTATATGAACCTATAAGGAGGTCATGGGACCCTCCCTTTTCTGTCATGAGTTAGCTGATAGTCCTGATAAGTGGTAAGAGGTTCATACTCTAAATATGAACCAGAACCAGTCTCAGAATCAGGCATAGTAATGGGCTGAGATGCAAGTTGATCAGGCTGAATATCAACCTCAAGATGATCTAAAGGCTCATGTTCATTAGACATAGAGAGGTATGGATCATCACTGCCTTTTTGGGGATCCTTGTTCTTGTTAGAGGATGACTCATGAAATACCACATCACAACTAATAATTCTTTTATGATATCCAGGTTTATCAACCCATAGTTTATATCCTTTTAATCCCTTAAGTTAACCAACGAAAAAAAAAATTAGAGCTCTTGGTTCCAACTTATTAGTCCTAACATGTGCATAGGTTGTGGAACCAAAAACCCTCAGGTAGGAGTAGGAAGGGGGATTTCCAGTCCAAAACTCTTCATGAGCCTTAAACTGGTTAGAATGGGAGGGATACCTATTTATTAGGTAAACATTAGTGCTAGTGGCCTTGGTCCAAAAAGCCTTGGGGATGCCTAAAAATGCAATCATGCTTCAAACATGTTCTATGATGGTCCTATTAATCCTATCTGCTATCCCATTCTACAGGGGAGTATCCCTAACAGTTCTGTGTATTTTAATCCCTTAATTTTCACAAAAATCAATAAATATTATAGATAGGTACTCTAATCCATTGTTTATTCTCATGGTCCAAACTTTCTTTCTGGTCTGATTTTTGATAGAAACTTTCCTGGTTTAAAGGTATGTAAAACAACTCATTTATGTTTCAATATGTAAACCCATATTTTCCTAGATAATTTTTCAATAATGGTGATGAATTAAGATCCTCCACCATGAGAGGTAGTCCTTGTTTATCCCTGTAGATCTGAATGGATGTATTCATGTTGGGAAGTATCTTTAAAGGTGGATCTATTAAAACTAACCCTCTTAGTTTTTTCCATTACACATTCTTTATAGAACAGTAGGTTTCTGGGTTTAATGAAGTCCAACAGACCCTCCTTGTTTAGTTCTTCTAACCCTTTAGAGATTACAGGCCTCAACTGTCTATTCAAGAGCATAGTTTTGTCTGTGTTTGTATTATTAACACTACCCAACTTCCTTGAATAGGTCTTACCATATAATAAATACAACCCATTTGTGAGAGAACCTCTTAATATGGTTATGGATCCCTGAGAGATTTTAATAATATCAGACTCTGGTCTTAAAGTGTATCTTTTTTTATGAAGAACTCCTATGGAAATTAAGTTGTGTTGGAGGTTGGGAACTCATCTCACATCAAGTAAGGTAATGAATGACTGATCATTTAGTTCTAATAGGATAGATCCTCTACCCTCAACTATAAACTTATTTTTTCCTAATAGGAAATACCCTTCCACTCTCTCAACCAAATCTAAAAAGGATACTTTGTATGGACACATACGGAAAGAATAACCATAGTAAAGGACCCACTCTTGATTGAGTGTATGGATGGAAACATTTAATACTTCGATAGTGTCATAGCCATAGTCAACAAGGAGAGACTAGTTATAGGGTTGGGTGCATTCTTGTCCATGCTAAATCTTTCTATATTCGGGATTAATGTGCCTAGGCTTGTCATATTGGAAGTAAGTGACCTTTATATATTTAAAATTAATCTTTGGTTTTGGATCTTTTCTAGGTTCTTTGATGCCTTTACTTTTATCTCTATTAAATTGTTTATTTTTACTTTTATCCTGAGGCCTTCCACTAGTAAACAGACTCTCAGCCTCACCTTTAACCTTAGACTTAGAGTGAAGTTATCTGGACATAAGGGAAGACTTGACTTCTTCTAGAGTCAAGGAGTCTTGACCATACATCATGGTCTCAACAAGGGTACTATAACTATGGTCAAGGGAAATCAAGAGAATAATGGCCCGATATTCATCGTCTACCGAGACATCAATATTGCCTAGATCAAACATGAATTTGCTAAATTTATCAAGATGAGATTTTATGGAAGTATTTGGTTTCATCCTAAAGGTGAACAAGTGGTGTTTCTTATATTTCCTACCTACTAGGGAGGCTGTCATGTAATGTTTTTCTAGTTTGAGCCATATTCCAGAAGCGGTAGACTCAAAGGCCACTTCCCTAATAACTTTATCTCCTAAAGATAGTAATAGAGAATTGGGGGATTTAATAAGACTGTAAGAGGGGATAGGTTAGTATTATGTAACATTTTGACCATTTTCATTAAAATTTGTGATTGTTTTAGTAGGACTAGAGAGGGAATCAATGAGACCTTTCTGGATAAGTAATTCTCTCATTATTATTCTCCATAGATTGAATTTGTTTTCTCCATCGAAATTTTTGAATTCATACCATATTTTAGACATGTTTATATATTTGGTATATGTCAATTAATTGGGGAAAACAAAAGCGTATACCCCCCAAATACCGACTAATATCACTAGGGTTAAATGTGTACAGTGGGTTATAAAAAAACTATTCGGTGAAGGCAATGATTTCACTTAAAAGAATAAAACAGAAACAACAATACACAGGCATTATTGAACAAGTTTTGATTGTGGAAAATAGAAAACCCAAATTAATAAACTGAAAATAATATATAATGAGCAGTAAATAGAATGTAATATAAAAATTGTACAAAAATTTGTAAATAGTGTAGTAGATACTAGATACAAGTTTAAGGAAGAATGTAAACTATGGTAATAGGAAAGTACATAAAAGAAATGTTAGTAGTATGAAGCTTACAAGTAATTAAGTGACTATAAATGAAATTTTTGTAATAAAGGTTGCATAAAATCAAAGAACCAAAGTCATATATAAATAATAGAAAAAATCAAATAGCACAGCAGCCATATTGGCTCTGATACCACTTGTTGTGGTTGAAAGGGAAAAAATTAGAGGTAACCAAACCACTACAGTAAAACTATAATCCAATTAGATTTATGTGTTGATAATGAAATAAATAAATAAAAATGTTTATAATAGAGAATAGTAAATGGGAAAAGTGGTTTAATGTGCTTCAGATCCTTAGGGAACCTACTGCATAGAAAGAACACCACACACACGCACACTTTTTATTACTCTTGAAAAGAAACAAAATAGTACAACACAATCGAATCAATAGGAAGAAACAAAGGAAAGATTGATTTATAGATTTCATTTTACTATGTAAAGAAATTTAAAAAAACATACAATGTCAGAAGAAGAAATGCTCAGCGGTCCTGATCTCTTCAACTGCTTCCTAGATCTAGTTCAATGATACTCAGGTGCTGACCTTCAGAACATTGAGTTCAAAGGAAATAAATTTGATTCTCCACCAACAGTGATACACCCATAGTGTACCATGGAGATTACATGCCGACTTAGTCTTACCACTGAGACAACCCACACACTAGGGTTAAAGAGTAAGGATCAGAGGAAAACTGGCCACAACCACTGTGAGGAAGAAGCATAATTGTTGGGAGCCAAGAATCAAAGGGGTCGATCTCTCTTGGAAAGAACCAGAGCAGAGGGGATCAAACCCTCTATGATTGATGGTTCTCGAAAAACCGCATGCCCAATAAAGGGCTTCCATGAAGCAAGGGAAAACTACCAAGCCAAACCAACTCTTTGATTCAAACAGACAGAAAGCACAATGGATTTCCAGTAATAGATGGGTTGTATAAAGGATCAACAGTGGAAAATAAGCCGGGATATATATCATGGATTTTCAGTATGTCTCACGTACAGAAAACATACCTCACTTGGGTGGCATAATAGAATGATAAAAACTCCATAAAATGAATTGCCCAAATTCAAAAAATATAAGAGCATAAAAAAAGAGTAAATCATGGTTTATAAATATTTAAAGGGAAAGAAGTACGAACACATTAAACATAAAATTTGATATGAAAGAAACATGTATTAAAAACATTAATTCATAGAATGAGTATTATACACAGATAAGGTATTATATAGGATGATTTCTGTTTGGTCAGAGGGATAAGAGCCTACCTTCATGGTTATAGGATAAGGGGGTTTAGAACTAGAAAGTGAGAACTTGGTTAGAGAGTAGGGAACACTCTTTGGTGCATACAGTGGAAGATATATCACCATATCCTAGCTCTCTGGGGTATAATACATGGAAGGGGTAAAGGAAGAAGTGGGTTCATGTATAGAAATATTCTGAGAGAGAGGGATGGGAGTGGTAGGGTAATTAAGGGAATATTCTCAATAAAACGAGAGGGCGATATTGGGAGAATGGGAACTAGAGGTGGGGGTGGAGGGGAAGAGTGCTGAAGGTTATGAGATGGATAAGGAGGAACAGGCGGATGAGGGGGAATGGGGGGTACCTTGGGGTGAATACCTAGACTCCCTGAAAGCTGAAGTAGAGTTCCCCTAAAGTAGGAAACTAGAGAAAAATGGTCAGGAAGGAATAGAAAAGCTTCTTCCAAAAAGGAAACTCACGCACCCTAAAGAAAACTCACCTGCCCTATGGTTTTTCAATCATTAAGTTTCTTATGGTCATGTTATTTGTCACAAAGTATTAAATTTAGAAATTATCTTTATCCTAAAATACCATATTTTCACTTCCCTGTAAATATTTCCTTTTATGGTAATCCTATTAATTGTTACATCATGTGATATTTATGTTTCTCATTTTCCCTTCTCAAAGGAAGTTTTATTATCCCCTTATATGACGTGAGTTTTCAAAAAAAATATTTTTAAATATTGAACCATTGATAACCAAGATAAAAATTGTGATAAATAAATTTATTTAGGGGGTGGGGGAGAATGTAACACCCAAATATCTTATTATATATTTCTATTAAAATAGATTTTAAATGTTCACTACATTGGTTAACATGCCACACTGAGCTTTGGAAAAACCATGATATAATATAAAAATTTCATTATTTAAATATAGTAGTTAAGACATAGTTATTAAAGTGGTGATATAAATATTAATAAACACATTATTTAAAATATTTAAAAAGGTTTTATATAACTAAATTCATAATAAAAAAGTAGTTGCTTTCTAGTAATGTCATTTTATGCTTCAAATATATGTTTCCTTCAAAAAATGTTTTTATTGAATTTTTTGTGAAAACAATATAATTAATTCAGAGAATTTTTTGAACATTTATTTTAGGTAATTAATATCATTTTTCAGATAATAATTTCAATATTTTCTTAGAATATAGTTCTTGAATTTCTCTGAATAGATTTATTTTTAAGTGAATAGTGAAATAAGATCAATTTTTGTTAAAATGTCATTTCTTTACACAAAATAAATTAATTTAAAAGTACTATTATGTTTTTAATTTTATATTAAATTAACATAAATATATTCTAATTATAAATAATATAATTAAATTTATACCAATCATCATTATAATTTATTTTTTTATAGGTTAATTTTTCGCTTAAAATGCATTTTTTTTTAAAAAAATCGTTGCATTTTCTACATTTATAATAAAATTGATTTATTTAACTTATAGAAATTAAATCATGTAAAATGGATTCCATATTTGGAATTAGTGTGTTCAAATTTTTTAAATTTGTCTTTTCTATTTTCAATCATTATGAATAGTAACCATAGAAAATTTTAATCATCTCATTAAGGGTAATACAAGAAAAATTAGATTAAAACTTTGAGATAAGGATAATAAATGTAACTAACACTTGAATTTATCCTATTGGATGAGTTTTTTCTTCCCAAAAATACATTTTATATTCTTAAATGTGAAAATTTTGTTTCACTACCCTTTGATTATAACATTTATATTATTTTTAGGAAAAGATAAATACAAAAATGCCACTTTCTCGATTTGAAATTCTTATATATGTTTAAATAAGGATAAAAATAATTTATGAATGAATATAAAACCCTATATTGAAATCAAATAATTTATTTTTATTATATTAAGTTATTTTTAATTTTTAGTGACTATATAATTACCATATACTCTTACACAAATCTGATATAGTGCTTGTCCATAAAGAAGAAAAATTGAGGTAAATGATTTTAAAAACAATATAATTAATATATTTTGAATTAATTTTTGTGTTAAATAAATATAATAGGTAATTATAAATTGTAAATTATGGTTAATTTATTTTTAATATAATTGCATTTTTCCTTGAAGTATTTTAATTAAAATTAAATGAATAGTCTTAAAAATAAATTTAATGATATTTTATATTAAATAATATTTTATTAAATTATTTCAAAATAATAAAATCATACATTGTGAAAAGTGGAGTTAAAAATGGTAATAAATTTCATCCATGAACCATTTCTGATCCACTTTTTACATTATTAATAAATTTATGACACTTAAAGTCTAAAAAATGAGTTACCACAATTAAGGTTAAAAAGTTTTAACTAAGTGATTAAAACAAATGATAAGGTTTAAAATGACACCAAAAATGTATAAATTTTATTCAAAGATGAAATTTTTGGAGTTATACTATTTTTATTCTAATCTATTTCCATTTGTAGTCATTATACTTGAGAAATATATTTAATTATATTTAAATCTTTTATGTAATTCCAAGTGTGTCCTCTACTCACTTATAAAAGGGGACCTCCTCTACTCCCATATTCACATAAATTTTATCGTTATAGATCATCCAATACCTACCCTAATAAATTTATAACTTTATTCCCTTATTTATTGGTTATTTCTTTCTTAACCTAAGACCATCCAAATAAGGTTTAATGTTTTAGCCAAAGGATGTCTCTCAAAGAAGAGGTAATCATCTTACTCGGATCTTTCAATGTTTATTTTTAATTATTTTTAACTTAAATATTTTGTATCCATCCTAAAATAATTAATATTATTTCATAAATATACTGATATGTTATTTTGATCAGGGGACAACCGTTTTTCCTCCTCATTTTCTTCAAATTGGAAAATGAAACTATCGCTCATGAGTACATGTGGATTATCGCCTCAACATAACAATATGATTCATTGTCCATCATAATCATTCATGGTTTTTTTATATTGATGAATTTAATTTTTATATATTATATTTATGATATTCTTATTTTTATTTAATTATTTTAAATTATCTTCCTTCTTACCATACCATCTAATCAAAAATGATAATGTCGCTCATGCATACGTGTTGGCTACCACCTACATGAAACGATCTGATTCATTTTTTATTAACACTTTTCATGGATGGTAATAAGGAAATATTTAATTAATATATATGATATTAATTTTATAATTAATATTCTATAAATTTGAATTATTATTTATCTTTCTTTCATTCCATCCATCAAAAAGTGGAAACATCACTTGTGTGTAGGAACAAATTATCATCTCCGAAAAGTGATGTAGTTTATTTTTCATCTCTAATATATATTAATAGTTATAAATTTATATATAATGATCAAATATGATAACTATTACATGATTAAAAATATTTAAATGATGGAACCATTATCAAAATACAATGGTTGAAACTAACAAGTCATAACTTGCATGAAAAAAAAAGTTATCATCCAAAACAATGATTTTAATAAATAATTGTTAATAAAAAGGTGATAAAATGATATATGTAAATAATATAAGGTATTTTTTAAGAATATGGTTATTTAATATATTTTTAATGAATCTATATGTATTAAACATAATGTTTTAACATTTATGAAGTAATATGAGACTTGAGGTATGGGTTTGTGATCTCACTTTTGTTTTTGTGAGACATATGACATATTTTCCACTTGTTATTTTCATATGGTGTATATAATGCCCCTTTGATATGATATATCATGAATATATCAATATTAATAGTATTTAAATATTTTTATATTAATTTATTTTTTTCTTGGAAGTTATGATTCAAAATTTACCTAAGCATTAAGGGATTTACGTTATAATCTCATTTATTTTTAGGATTTTCTATGAAAAATTTTTATTGAGGAAAATTATATATATTATAATTTAAAACCCATATATTTTATTCTACTCTAGTTATTCTTGTAATTTTCTTGTAATGGTTCCATTTTCTTATATTTGGTACTTACAATGATCGAGAAATGTTTTTCAAGAAGAAAAAAATTTACTTCCTCTTTGGTCAAGAAACATTTTCTTCAATTTCCCTATTTTTATTAAAAAGTTTTAAATAATGTTTTTTCTATTATAAAATGATTGATTAAATTGTTTTTACCCATATTTTACTAACTATAAATTATTTTAATTGGAATATTATTTTTATTTTCAAAATGAGGTATTTTTTACCCAAGGTGATAATAAAATATGTTTTTAACGTATATCACATGAACATATTTTCCCATTATCATGAATAATATTTTATTTGAAGACTAATTTAAAACATTCCATGGTTGTTTTCATAGAAAATTATTTAACCAATATTATGTAAATTTTATATTTTAAATAAGTTATTTAAAAATGAATATGTTATTTTCCATAAGAAATGTTCTAGTAATCTTTTAAAGGAATTTTCATCTATAATAGAATCCTTTTATGTTACTTATTCTATGCATGGGAAAAGGTACACTTATACCATCCTTGTTATTTTCCTAAATGGTTACTGATTATGATGACCAAATATTTATTAAACCCATTTTATTTTACATGAGTTATGGTATGATGAAATGATAAATTTTTTCATAATCTTTTAGCATGAATATGAATGAATTATGATTATGTAACAATTGTATCTATCATAGCCTACCATTGTATTGGGTAATATGATATAGACATCTCAATATATCATTATTATAATAAGGGACATGATTTTAAATAGTTATTTTCACATTTTGATGTGTGAGTATGATTTCTTCTAGTTATGCTCACAAGATTATGTATTGACATGATTTTGAATGGCTATGCTCACATTTTGAAGTGTTATTATGATCACTTCCAATGATAGTGAAAATATTATGAGTGGAAATGATTTAAAATAGCTATTATCACAATATTATGGTTTAATATTCTTAGGATTTCACATGCTTATGTGATGACTATTGAATAAAAATAACTTATTTGACACCCTTATTAATAATTATTATAGATATGACATAATTTTGAGGTTTATGATCAAAGAGTATCTAGGTATGAATATTTTATTTTTAAAACATGAACTTGGATATTTTATCATACCATTATGATAATATTATGTTTTTATGATTTATATTTCTCATGTTTAACCTTATTGAGCATCTGATATCACCCTTTATTTTGTTTTCCTTACCTAGATTTTGATGTAAGGTTCTCTATATGATATGTCTATAAGGGTGTTAATATAAATATCATTGTGGGGTATATTTAAGATATTTTAATAAATAATATTATTATGTATCTATACTCTAAAGACACTAAAGATTTACAGTCCTTGGGACTTTAGATTTGTGATATGTATTGAACATTCATATAGAATGTTGTGATATTTATGTATGTTATTAAAGGGTATCCTCACATGAGGTTCATTGTGAAGTCCAAATTCATTTGGATAGAGATCATGGATCATATTTTCATAGAGTAGTTATGCTTATTACTCACAAGGATATCACTTAGGGTGTCTGAAAGATAACTCCACCTTGGGAATCAAATGTAAATCATATGTGATATAGACTTAGTTGAATCTGAATATAATACCCTCACTAAATATAATTATAATGAAGATAAATTATATTATTACCATCAATCATAATATATGAAAGGAAAGAAACCTATTGAGGTAGGGTATTTTTCTTAAAATAAGTTTAAGAAACTAAAAAATCACAAGGTAAATATACCTCCTGATATAAAGAAACTAAACAAAAACTACATACATTTGTTAATAGAAAATAATGAGACCCAATTTCATGATGTTGGACCTAAATCCATGAACTAATACCTCATTTTCCCTACTGATAGAATTCCCTAATCATATTTTTTTTTACAAGGAACTAACTGATTTAGAGAAAGGTGTTTATTTGACATACCAACAACTTGGGGGATTTGAGATAGGGAAACTCCAAATCATTGACCCCTCATCCAGGGAGAATGTGATGATTAGTCCTTTGAACATAACCTATATTAAAGGGAGTATTTCACTACGATCTCATGATTAATTTTTGGCACCCCAGTTATGATACAGGGGTAAAAGGGTTGTGTCATGGTGAATCCTGGAGCATCAGTGACTTCTAGGTCACCGGTTTTAGTGAATATAAAGGGTGGTTTCATAAGAAAACATGGGTCCCTAATTTCAGCTGAGTTGAAGGAGGTCACTTCTGGTTCTATTTTCATGAATTTTTTAAGGTATTCATCCATACACTCATCCTATGAATCTTAGTCTAAGAGCTGTAAAAAGGGTAGTGATTTTGTTATAAACATTGACAAGAAAACCTTGACTCCTTCAGCCTCCAGGACAAATATATATATGAAGAAAGATTTCTAAGGAAATAAAAGAACCTCAAGATTTATCCTTGAAATAATCTTGCAATTAAAACTTATTCCAGTAAATCTATAGTTTCATCAAAAAGACAAGATATTCTTGTTGTTGAGTTATATACCCCTTTGGATGAAAATATTATCTCTCAAATAGGAATGATGACAGATAAAAAAGGTGTTTAGGGAAGTGTTGATGATAACCCGATGAAAAATAATGCATCACCAATTTTTTTCATCAATGCATCTACTATTTGATGATGGTAAATCATTAAAAAAACCCAAATCCTATGAGAGTGGTTGATACAAAAGAGGTTTAGGAACCAGTAAGAATACAGACTTCATATCTTAATCTGATAAATGATGAAGTTGTTGATGGATCATGGAAGGGATATTCGGTTGATATTTTTGTGGCCTTGGATGTTTTTCCCTTCAGAATGTAACCCCTTGTACCCATTTTCACTTTTTAAAAAAGAAACCATGATTTTGGTTTTCCAAACTCATGAATCAAAAAAAATTATATTAATTATGACAATAATTATTTTTAATTAAATTATTAATTAAAATATTATTAATATTTAATTATTATTATTTATTTTATTATTAATTATTATTTATTTAATTATTAATTATTATTAATTCCATTATTTTTAGTAACTATTTTTAATTACATTAATAATTAAAAATAATAATGAAAAAAACAAATTAAAAAAATCAAAATTTAGTATTGTAAGTTGAAGTGACAAATAAATATTTAAGATCATGTAGGTTATAAGAAATGAAACAAATCATGCACCCATGGGCCAATAAGTTAAGATCACACCTCCTCCAAGGGTCGACCCGCACTACCGTTAGTCCATTACAATCTTAAAGCTTAAATATCCACCATTTAAAGGCTTGATGGCCCCTTCATCCTAGTATGAAATCTCCCTTCCTAAGTCTGATGATATGGTTGTGTGTACCTGGATTTTTACCCCTTCCTACATCATCACTCGTGTCACTTCCTACTTTATCGGTCATAAATGGCCTATACCCCCCCCCCCTCCATGGGAGTTTACTAGGGCTTGAACCCTAGTTATATACGAAATTATAGGATGACATTACAACTCAAGAAATTCCCAAACTATATGAAAGAGTGTAGGTTATGAGGGTATTGGTACACACCACACCATAACCTACCTATGCCTTAATTGTCACCTTGTGCAACATCCACCCAAATCTAAATTCGTGCATAAAAAGACGTGGACCTGCGTTAGTTCCAATATTTGAGGAGTGGCCACATTACATGTACCACTTAACAAATTCCCAATAGGAATATGTAGTAATATAATTAACTATAATAACAATTTTTAAACTAGTTAAAAAGTAATTTACTAAAATTAGTTGATTAATAATATAGTTAATTATATTAATATTAACAATTATTAATATTAATATAATAATAGTTATTATTTTAAATTATATTTTTAATTATAAGTCTTTATAATTATTAAAAAAACAAAAAAAATTATACAAATTTTCATAATTAGTATTTCAAAATTAATTATTTTAATTACATTACTATTAATAATTAATTAATTATTAATTTCACTAGTTATTTGTCGTACAATACAGACAAAAAAAATATCACACACCTAAAGCTCCCTTATACTAGGTGCCTCATTATCTTTCAAGGAAGGTAATCCAATGTATGTACTTTATTTATACATTGAAAAGACTCACAAACCTAATATTATAAATGGTTTGAATTACCATGATACATGAATCATTTTTCCCCTTGAAAAAGGCTCAAATTCCCACATTTGGAATATCCTATAGGCCTCGTATAACTAGCCTGAACGATAACTTTCCTCTACTGTCCCAAAGTCCTAACATAAACACCACCCCAACCTTAGTGGTGTCAACCATCCCTAATGTCTACATCACCATATTTCCTCTGTCGCAACCCCCCCCCCCCCCCACCACCACCACCACCACCCCCCCCCCCCCCGGCCATCTAGTGGGGGTTCCATGCACAATAACCTATGTCAAGAATGTCTTCTTCATTCCAATGTTGTTTGATGTTATCCAACCATCATTACCCTCACTGTCAAGTGGAGGTATATTTGCACCACCACAAATTCTAGTTCATGTAGTCCCCTCTGTGTTTCGTATCCAATGTTGACCCCACATTATTCATCATTAATTATCGCATCATCCTACCTAGATCCTCCCATTGATCGAGTTCCCAAAAACCTATTACCCATCACCCCTACCTTCAAATGGAGGCCACCTTCCCAATACACTTTCATGTACATATGTCATAGGAGAAAACTATTGTTGAGTTGTATTCGATCATGGTACCACACCAAGGGGTGGAAGCCCTGATGAAGGTGACATAGACAATGATTCATACATATCCATGGGTAGGTGGGTAGGTCACATGAAGTTCATTTGTGCATAAGTGAACTGGGATGGATTTTGAGTTGGCTGGACTAGGGGTGTTTAGACGATTTTAGGGCCTATGGTCATTTGGGATCTTAGGTCATTTTGGGACTTGGGGCCATGAGTTCTTTGGACCAAGTAAATAGAGCCTTTGAGCCTAAGGGTCTTCACTTACCATACATATACTAGCCTCAGACCATTGGGCCTATGGACCACCACTATGTATGGATTTTTACCTTTGGGCCTTCATGCCATATATTATAATAAAATAGGTCTATTTTGTAATTTTTATTCCAAATGGGGAGGGATATGGCTTAACACACATGGGTTTATGGTTGTGTGTGTTGTTTAGTATCTTATAATACCCTCTATGTATAACAATATTAATATCTATTTATTAGAAAATATTAAATATTATTGTTTTTAATTATTCTTTTAATTATTCTTTATTATACTTAATAATAGTAATTTGAAAAAAAAATTAAAATTTAGGTAATTAAAAATAAATTTAATAATATTTAATAATAGAAATAATTATTATTTATAATTAATGATAACAATTTTATTAAAATTAATAATTATTAAAATATTTAATATGAAAAACTTGATTAAAAATTAATTACTAATAATTTTTCTTTAAAATATTATAATTATTTATTTATATTAATCATTTTTTACTAGCTTATTAACTATAATTAATGTTAATCACATTGTATTTGGGGCTTACTTGAGTATTAATGTCTCCCCATAATTCAACATCAAACCCGAGTATGGATATATTCTTGTGGCACTATTGAAAAAATATATCACTATAGTAATGAATGTGTTGTGAATTTTTGTGTTTTCATATTAAATTGAAATGTTTTATAGTATTCCATATATAATTGTTTTATTCACATGAATTCAGAATTAGTATTTTTCTTATATATTTAAATTTTATATAATGCAGTCTCCTTACACTAGGACACTGCCTTGGGTGTTGGGCCACTGATTTCTCCAATTATGCTTGGCCTATCTATTATTTACATCCACCTATGCCTATCGTGTCGTTGATCCGTCATGGGTAATATTCTAGTCATTAATTTTTATTTATACCCTTTTTATATGTATTTTACACTTAATTAAACTTATATTATGGTGTTGTTTCATTTTTATTTAGCCTTTCTCTCTATCACTTACTGATTGGTATGGCTATTTTGAGGTTCTATGGTTGTCAGGAAGATTCATGACCCTTGTTACCCCATCACTTCGATGGTATGCCTCATTTTAGTTATCCTCTCTGTTTTTTCTTCCGTTTTCCTCTGGTGAATGTCTAGTCCTAGATCAAACTTCTATGATAATTAATCCTTGATTATAATCATTTTATCTCTAGTTTATACCTCCGGTGAACATCTCCTAGTGGAGTTTTTTGATGATGATCCTTTCTCATGTAGAAGTGCATATTTCCAACAAACCATGAAGATCATGTGTAGTATTTCTTATATATATAGAATTTTGAGACCACCTTCATCCATTTGAGCTCGAATGAATAGCACTGAAGATCGTGAAGTGATCAGGAACCCGGACTGTTCAAAATCTATCCAATTTTGTAAGTTCTTCACTCTTATACTTGTTATTATAGAATTTTTTTGACCCTTTTATTCTATTTTTTTTATCTTTTTTGGTCTTCTTTATATTGTACCTATTTCTTCTTTTTACCTTAATAAAATGTGTGGGTTTGGTTTTATTATCATGCATGTTGGACCCAAAGGAACTAAATCATGTTAAGTCCTTGTCCTCCTCTTTACTTATTTCTTACATTTGCATCATGAATTCTCCTTTTCTCTTGGATTCAAAAATTGTGAAAAAAAATACCCAAATCAGTTCTTTTAGGTTCATGTAGACTATCACTTTCTATAAAACCTCCCCAAAAAAAGTGGAACCATAGCCTAATTCGGTTTATTTTTGTTTTGGAATAAGTTTCTTATTTCAATTTTTTTTGTTTTAATTATACTTTTCAATCGCATCTCAATCCACCGTGTTCCCTTATATTTTCGTAATTGAAATCACTATGACCAAAAATATTATTTTAATTCATAGGACTAATTTTATACTCTTGCATATTCATTATCCTTGGACATTTCATGGCAGTGTGTGCTTTTTTTGTCTCAAAAAATCAGTATCCAATTTTTTGGATAAGCATGAAAACAACTAGGTTTGAAATTGAAAAATTCAATGATGATAATGATTTCAACTTATGGAGGATTAATATATAAGACATAATATTTCTGTAATGTGTAATTTATACATTGTATGACCCTAATATACACATTTTTACTATTTCATATAATGGTTAGACCCCAAATATTTAATAATATTTATCTTCTAATGTTCATGTTAATTCCCACAATTCAATACTTCTTTCTTTAGGTGATAAATTTATTATAGAGGTTTCTTTTGGAACTACTATTTCTAGTATATGTCTTATGCTATATAAATTGTATATTAAAACTTCACTTGTTTGTTTAATTTATATGAAACATCACATGTTTACATTTAAAATGAAATATTTTATTTCAACTGAATCCCACTTAGATGAATTCAATAAAGTCATGCTGGATTTATCCAATATAAATGAGTCTTTTGATGATAAATATCAGGGCATGAATCTTTTATTTTCTTTATAAAATTCTTATATCCCATTATTAGGGACATTAATGTGTGGTTGTGACACTCAAGCCCTCGAAGAAGTTAAATATTACCTACCCTATAAGGAATTTCATTCTAAACCATGAGTTAACGGTGGTGCTGAGAAACTTTTCATAGGGGGTATACCACAATCTAGGTGTAAGAAGAAATAGAATAGTAAGGATAAAATAAAAAGCAATAAACTTCCCATATCTAGGTCTAAATATAGGGAAAGCAAAATTGTATTCATATATTTTTATAAGCTCGGGAACACTAATCCTGGTGTGGTGGTTTCCCTGGTGATGGTGATGAAAATGTTGAGTTAGGAAGATCCAGGTACTAGTTGGTAGGACACGTGCAAGCTGGATGAGTGCAGATGAACTAGGTTATATGTAGAGAAGGATGAACCAGCGGTCTTCAGACCATTTTATTGGATATGGGCGTTTAGGATTTCAATCTAGTTTGCACCTTTGGGCCATGAGTCCTTTGGACCATGTACATAGGGCCTTTATACTTAAGGTTCTTCACTAATCAAACATATACTAGCCTTGGGTCACTAGGCCTAAGGGCCACCCCATGTATGTCCTTGAGCCATTAGGCCTTCAGGGCAAGTATTATAATTAAAAATGTCCATTGGGTGATTATAATTCTTAATGTGGATGGATGAGACTTAACAAACTGGGGGGTGTCTCATTGGGTGTATTGTTTGGTTACATTCAATCCCCTCTATGTATAACAATATTAATAACTAGTCACTATAAAATATTAAATACTATTGTTTTAATTTTTTTGTTATTATAAATAATATTAATTTGTAAAAAAAATTATTAGTAATAAACTAATAAAATATTAGATAATTTAAAATAATTTTATTAATTAATAATAATATAAATAAAGTTTAATTATAATTAATAAGAATAATATTACTAACATTAATAATTATTGAAAATATTTAATATTAATAATGTGATTAAAAATAGTTAGTATTAATTATTATTGATAATAATATAATTAATTATTTATATTAATCATTTTTAACCATTTTATTATATATTATTAAAATTAATTAGGTTATAGCGGGTGTCTTTCTTAAGTGGTAAAGTCTCCCCATAATCTTGCATCAAACCCGAGTAGGGATGAATTCTTTTGGTTCTGTAGAAAAACTATAGAACAATATAAATTCATGTATTCTGAATTTTTTTGTTTTCATATTGAATTGAAATACTTTATAGTCTTCCATTTAAAGTTGTTTTATTCACATAAATGATAAATTAATATCTATTTTATATGTTCAAATTTTATTTTATGGGCTCTCCTTGCACTAGGACACTGCTTTGTGCATTGGTCCACTGATTTGGGTTATTGAGGTCGACTTCCATCCACATGCGCCTACGATGTCAACGATCTTCCATGGGTTATCTTATAGTAATTAATTGTTTTTAGGATTTTTTATATACATAATCCACATGTTTGGGCTTATTTTCTATTGATTTTTCATTTTTATTTTTCCTTTATCCATGGAACTTGCTGATTTTTTTTCCAGTTTCAAGGCTCTATGGTTGTCAGGGGGATTGATGACCCCCTATTGCACCATCCCTTCGGTGGTATGCCTCATTATGGTTTTCTACTCACCATTTCTCTTGTTTTTTTCCATTGGTTAAAACAAAATCGTGGAGAAATATTTTTTGGTTATCAATACCATATTATAATCAAGTCCAATTTATACCCTTGGTGTATTGATCCTCGTGGAGTTTTATGACACATAACCTTCTTCATGTAGAAGTGCATATTTCCAATAACCCATGAAGAACCGTTGAGGTATTTATTATATACACTGAAGGTTGATAATGTATTGAACCCTTCAAAATGGAGGATTGGAACAAAATACTAAGATGTGATCAGGTCCACTAGACAGTTTTAAATCTCTTTAGGTTTTGTAATCTCTTCACTCTTATACTTATTTTTATATACGTTGTTTGTAACTTTTTGTTGCTATTTTTTGACTTTTTATGGTCTATTTTATATTGTACCTTTTTTTATTTTGTTATTAATAAATTTTGTGGGTGTGTGGATGTTGTTCTTCCCATACATATATACCCCAAAGGGACCAAATCATATTAAATCCTTGTTTTCCTCATTAATTATTTTATGAAATTTTAATATTGAATGTTTTTTTCCTATTAGAATTAAATTTTGTGGAAAAATACCTAAACTATTAATTTTGGGTTTGTTAAGACTATCCATTGCCAGCGCACCTCCCAAAAAAAGTGGTATCAAATCATAATTGTATTTACTTTTTTATTCAAATATGTTTCTTATTTCAGTTTGGGTTCTATTTTAATTCCACTTTTTGATCACATCTAAATCCAAAGTATTATCTTCAACTTTTAATTGAAATCACAGTAACCACAAATATTATTTAAATTAAATTTCCTAATTGTATATTTGTGCATATCCATTGGTCTTATCCATTTCTTGGGGGTGTATGATTTTTTCCCTAAAAATTACATATCTAATCTTTTGGATAAACATGAGAACAACAACATTTGAAACTGAAAATTTCAATGGTGATAATGATTTCAATTTATGGATGATTAAAATGAGATCCTTTCTAGTTCTGTAAGGGGTAATTGATGCTTTTTAGGGTCCTAATACACACATTATTACTATGTATAATATTGTATAATCTTCTACTATTTATCAATATTTATCTTTTCATATTCATGTTATGGCCCACAGTTCTACACTTCATTCTTTTGCTGATAAAGTGCTTAAAGAAGTTTCCTTTAAAACTAATTCTACTGGTATGTGGATTAAGTTATAAAATAATTATATGAATTTCTCACTTATTTGTATAATTTATAAGAAACATAACATGTTTATATTTAAAATGAAATTTGGTATTTCTATTGAATCCCACTGAGATGAATTTAATAAATTCATGCTAGATTTATCCAAGATAAATGTGACTGTTGATCATAAAGATTAGGCCATTATTCTTTTATTTTCATTATAAAATTATTACAGCACATTTATAGATCCAATTATGTATGGTTGTGACTCTCAAAACCTATAAGTGGTAAAGTATTACCTACTCTCTAAGGAATGGAACTCTAATCCAATTGTTAAATGTGGGTCTATGAGTCTTTTCACAAGGGTTATACCACAATCTACAGGTAAGAATAAATAGTATAGTAAGGATAAAATAAAGAACAATAAAAAACCCAATTATTTTTCTAAGTCGAGGGAAAGGAAAAAATTTTAATTCCATTATGGTAAGCTCGAGAATAGTAGATCTGAGTGTAAAAAACAAAAACAAACCTCTGAGACTAAATAACCAACTAAACGGTACCTTTTAGTGGATTCTAGTTATGATACTGTTGATGCGTTGAATTTATCTAGCCAATCACTCACCCATGAGTGGATCCTGTATTCAGGATGCTCATTTCATATGTATCCCTTTAGGAAATCCTTCCTTTATTTGATTGAAAGAGTAAAATAATATGTTCTTTTACAAAAAAATATGCAGTGTCAAGTCATGGTAATGGAATCTCTTTTAATAGAACAAGATGACTAATCTACCATTACATTTCTATATGTTATGTGGTTTTCTAACCTTCATAGATATATCATATCCTTGTGAATTATAGACTAAAAGGGATTCACTTTTATGTCTGAATAAGGTTGCAAAAAATCTATAAAAGCTATAGAATTATTATCAAGGGTTATATTAACAATGGGATATAAGCCTTTAATGGGAAGACATATTCAAAACATTTCGATAGTATATATGTGACCAATATTGTTAAAAAAACTATTATGGAATAGGAGATTGGGGGATCTATTCTCCAAGGGTCTTAAGGAACATAATAAGAAATGGTTGTTAACTGATATTAAAACTAGTAACCTTCCCTTTTGTGAAGATTGTGAAATGAGTAAATCTAAGAGATCCAAATTTAATAGGTCTATATTTAAATTTATTTTCCCTTGAAAATAAATTCATTCCAATTTATCGGAACCATATAGGACTACCTTCCATGGTAGAGGCTCCTATTTTGTTATGTTTATTTATGAAATATATTGAAAGGTTTGGATTTAAAAACTGAAGAAAGACATATGATATTTTTGAAACTTTTATATTCTATAAAATCCTTGTATAGATCTAGGTTGGAAAGAAAATTAAAATAATGTGAACTAATAATGGGTCAAAGTACCCCTGTACTGATTTCATAAAGTTCTTCCAATATGAGGGTGTTTCATGACACCAGACTATTAGGGAAACCTCCCAACAGAATATAATTACTAAAATAATTAATATGACTATTCTTGAAAGAATCTTAAACATTATTTCATTCTTAGGTATCCCTAAATATTTCTCGGTAGAATATTCCATTATTGAATTGTATATTTTAAAGAGATGGTCATCCTCTTCCAATCACTTCAAACTCCTATAAGAACAATTAAATAAATAACCACCTTCCTATAATCACCTATGAGTCTTCGTTTTCACCACATATGAACATGTCAATACTAATAAGATTGAACCTTTTTCCCTTAAGTGTATTTTTTTTGGGTACCCTGAGGGTGTTAATGGTTATAAACTATGGGTTGATAAATCGGGTTACCCAAAATTTATAATTCATATAGAGGTGGTGTTTCAAGAAACTTTTTCTCCTAAATCTTATCCTATCATTCAAGATAGGGATGATACATCCATTTATGGGGCTATTGAGACAAACCCATCTACCTAATTTGAGGATGTATGTCAACCTCCTCCACCTGATACTCATCTTGTTACTTGAACAAAATCAACCTTTAGTTATGATTCAGATTTAAAAATCGAACCTCCTAATGAAAATCTTGATTACTTGTTGACTCATGATAGAGTTAAGAGTTCCCTAGACCTCCTTCTCATTTTTAGCTAATATGATATGGATTCATCCGCATTTCATGTTTCCTATGATCTTTTTTATGATGATCCTCATACTTTTAAGAAACCACTTAATGAAAAATATTATAAATAGTATATCTATTCAATAGATGATTAAATACACCCCTTAGATAAAAACAATCTTGGTCTATCGTTGATAAAATTTCCAATGCTAAAGTAATTGGCTGTAAGTGGGTTTTTAAATGAAATTTGGATAACACTGTTGAAATGAAAATCAGTTTTAAAGTTAGATAGTCACAAAGGGAATCCTTCAAAGAGAGGGAATAGACTATTGTGAAAAAAATTCACAAGTTTTAAATAATTATTCTATTAGGATATTATTGTCATTTAATTTCTATAATGACATTCACATTGAACAATTAGATATGAAAATATACGTCCATCATGGTGACCTTAATGATAATCTATATATGAAACCTTCTAATGCTTATTCAAAAGGATTCAAACCTAACTAAATCTACCATTTAAATAAATCATTGTATGGTTTAAAACCACACTCTAGTAAATTTTATTGTATTTTTTTCTTTTATGTTTAATAACCTTTTTACATGGATCTAATGAGATTATTTTGTTTATTTCAAGTCCATTCAAAACAATATGATTTTATTATTATTATATTTTTATAAAATTATTATTATATCTAAAAAATGAAGCTCATTACTACTGTTAAATCTCAATTAAAATGTGGTTTTGAAATAGAGGACTTTGGGGATGAAAAAATCCTTGTTGTAGATGTTCTTATAAATAGAAACAATAAACTAGTGTATATTTTCCAAGAATATTATAATATAAATGTTCTTAAAAGTTACCTATTTGAATCCCTAAAATCTATTAGTGCACCATTCAGACAATATTTTAGGATTTAATTAACTCAAGCACCCACTATTTCTGCTGATGTAGAGTATAGGTCCAAAATAACATATACCAACATTGTGGGAAGTATCCTGTACTCCTTGATATGCACCGAAACTAATGTTGAATTTTTAATTTGTTCCCTTAGAATATTTAGGGCCAGACCCAGGATACCACATTTTGATCCCCTAAAGATGATTCTTATATACCTATCATGTTCTTCATATTTATCTTTTTGTTATAGTAAAACTATTTACACTAATGAAATGATTACTGAATATGTATATGATGACTATGTAGGTAATATTGACACCATAAATACAATAATATGGTTTGTATTCACTGATTTTAGAGTCCATGTATCCTAGAAATGTAATATGAAATCTATGGTTTCTCTATCAACCATAGAAACAAAATATATTACATTGATCGGGGATGTTAAGGAAGCCTTATGGCTTAGGGGTTTGGATTATAAACTCAAGATTTATGATTATATTATTATAGTATATAGTGATAGTCAATCTACTCTACATTTATCTAAGAGTTTAGTATGACTGGGTAAATCCAAACGCATAGATACTAGATTATATTTTATTAGATATGTTATGGAATCTAGAACTGTATGTGTCTATAATATTAATACTGATAATAACCCATATAATAGTTTTCATAAAATTGTGGTATTAACTAATTTAAAATACTTTTTAGATAAATAGAATTTTTTTCCTTTTCAATAACCCTATGTGTAATAAAATCACCAATTTCAATTGAAAATGGTGGAGGCTTATGAAATTTTGTGTCTTCATATTGAATTTTCATGTTTTATAATCTTCTATTTATAATAATTCTATTCACATTATTACAAAGTTTATATTGTTGTTTTATGATAATATATCATATTTTATACTCTCCTTGAACTGTGTCACTTCTTTGTGCATTTGGATGCTGATTTGGGTTATTGTGCTCATCCTGGATATCATTTCCATCCACCTACACTTGTCTTGTCCGCGATCCACCATGGGTTATCTTCTATCCATTTATTATTATTTTTAACTATTTAATTTATTTCATCAACCTATTTAGGCTTATTTGAAATTGTTGCTTCATTTTTTTCATCATTGATGCATGGTTCTTGTTGATTGGTAGGGCCATTTTGAGCCTCTGTGGTTGTCGGGGGGATTGATGACCCCGTGTTTTCTTATCCCTTCAGTGATATTACTCTTTCTGGTTATCATATCCCAATGTTTCTTTCTTTTATCCTCTAGTAAAACCCAAATCTTATAGAAAGATTTTATGGTAATAAATCCATGGTTTTAAGCATATTGAATCTATTTGTTACCAATAGTTTACCATTCATATAGTTGTTTTTTGATGTTTGTCCTTACTCATGAAGAAGTTAAACATTCAGATGAAAAATAGAAAATATAGTGAGGTATTACTCTTTTACACAAAATCTTGAGATTGTTTGCATACATTCAAGACCAGAGCATCACAGGTGACTGAGAAGCTATCTGGACCCCCAAATAGTTTTAAATATGTTCAAGTTTGTAATTTATTTACTCTTATTCTTATTATTATATAAGTTGTTTGTAGCATTTCAATCCTTTTTATCATTTCTATTCTTCTTTATAATGTACCTTTTTCATCTTTTTAACTTAATAAAACCCATGTGTGTTTGTGGTTTTCTTTTCGTATATGTAGGCCCCAAAGGAATAAAATCGCATTAAATTCGTGCATTACTCCTTAATTATTTCTTAACATTTCATCTTGAATTTTCTATTTCTATTGGAGTTTAATTTTATGAATACCTAAACATATCCTTTCAGGTTAGTGGGGAATATCCCTTTCCAATGCACCTCCCCCAAAAATGTATTGTAATAGGGTATTATAGTATCAGCATTATTAATCAAAAATAGTCTTTCAAGTTGTGTTATTGGGACTTTGGTACATAGGGTCTATAGGTCACACATTCCAAAAAATAGTAGGAATGTGAATGGGACAAAATAATAACACAACGCGATAAAAGATGGTGCAATGTGGTTGGCAGCGGACATTCGGTGAGTGGTAGCATGGTGTGCAGAGGTCGTAAATTAGAGGAATTTATGGGATGATGTATCATATGATGTAGGGTTCCCTTGAGTGATTCAAGCTACCCCTACCCACTTTTATTTGTGATGTGGTATAGTGAATGTCCTTGTTGGATTTAGTGCCAAGTGAATGTCTTGATAATTATGGAGATCTCCATGAGGAGCTCCATGATGTAGTTAAGGTGCACCATAGGGTACTCCATGAGGTTGTTCCATTGAAGGCATAGGGCTTGGTTCACCATTTGGATCTCCACGAGGAGACCTATGTGCATTGGGAGGTTGGAACACCGAGACCACAACATTACTATGGGTGCGGTGGTGCCCCTTTGGGAGTTCCATGGGTAGCTCCTATACATAGACCACACATACCTACAACGTCCCACAATATAGTGTTGAGAATTATGATTTTAGGAGTGACACCATGCCATAGATCATATGTTCACATCCACAGACATTGACATAGTTTGTTTGATCATGATGCATGTGGGTTAGAAAATAACAGGGTTCTTTAAAGCATCATACAAAATGGATTTCAAGTCTTGAACTTCCTTGGACAATAAATGACCATTGATATTTAATAAAATGGGTTCAATGGGTTCTTATAAACCTTATGGGGAGGGATGAGGATTGACCCATGAAAGTGATTGAGTGTGTATGTGTTTTGTTTTGTTTTTTCATCCCTTTAATCTAATATGTATTATTATTAATTAGTTTTTTGTTTTTTAATTTCATTGTAAAGTACATTCTTAATTTCTTTTAAAGAAAATTATCTTATTTTTATTGTTATTATTTTCTACAATTAAAAATTTCATTAAAATAAATAAAAATTAGAACTTAATTAATCAAAGATGGAACATGAAAAGGATTTGGAAACCAAACCCATGGACACATAAATTTATTAATGAAAATAAAACATAATCAAACATGAGATAGCATTAAAAGCGGGAAATAGATCACTTCCACATGGAACCAGTCAAATGAGATAAGTTATAGATAGTGCCACCAAATAAGCAAGAATAAAAAAATAGACAAGGAAATATTTATTTTTTTAAATAAGGTTTTAGAAATTTTGATATTTATAAATAAGTAATTGTTTACTATGTTATTTAAAAATTTTACTCATGATGTGTGATGTCACGACCTGTCCTCGGGACCCATGTAGTGACTACCCCATGCTCACCTCCCATAGGCCAGGGGCTGGCGACTAGCACCAAGGTGTAAATCCCGACAAAAAGGGGAAGGCATTGCCTTTATAATGTAAACAAACACCACAGAGTAAGCCAGAAGAAGTAATAAACTAACTAAAAAAGAAATTGTTGAAAAGTAAAAAGGGCCAGAATACAAACCCAACTAAAAAGTACAGATACAACTGAAAGGAAGTACAATAGAAAAGTCAACATCTGGAAGAAAAGAAGTAGCTCCTAGGTCGTCCACCTCGAATCCTACCTGAAGGGTAGGTATAGATAGCACAGCTTTTGGATCATCCACCACGGATCCTACCTGAAGGGTAGGTACAAATAGCATCCATAATGCTCTCGCCCGTCAACCTCCTCCGAGTATCATCTCGTCGTGAATTCCACCTCCGGATACTGACTCGTCGCGGGTTCCACCTCCGGGAACCATCCATCTCTACAAGCCTCAACCTCGTTCAGTGATGTCCATCGTCTGCAACCAGCACAACGTAGTGCAGGAGAAGCCCGTGCAGGGGTGAGTATACGATACTCAGTAGGGACCCTGAGACCCCCGAAGGTCTCCCTGAATCCACAAAGTATAACCCACAAAGAAAAGATACAATCATGAAGTAACATCCAACACTACTTAGTTATATGCCCATACATATACCCAAGTCATCATCCCCAGTTCGGCTCCAACATTCAGGCCCAAGTTCGATCACATCCACACAGGATAGCACAAACAATCCACACAGGATAACACAACCCAAATCCACATAGTAAAGAAAGTCAATCATATCGAAGATAATGATTGAAAGTCAAGACTCAGCTCAAACCAGTATTTAATCATAATGTTGAAACCATAGTTACTGGGGAAACTCCTCCTCTATCGAGTACAATGGGCATGCCGCTATAACCAAGCACTTCCCATTAACCTTGGACTGTTGTAGTACTCCACCTGTCGAGTACTGTGGGCCTGCTGCTACAACCAAGCGCTTCCCACCATGGGTCTGCCGCTACAACCAAGCGCTCCCCCTCATAGCCTCCAGAGGAACTCCTTCTGTTGAGTACCATGGGTCTGCCGCTACAACCAATCACTCCTCCATCATGGGCCTGCCGCTACAACCAAGCGCTCCCCCTCATAGCCTCCATAGGTACTCCTTCTGTTGATTACCGCTGGTCTGCCGCTACAACCAAGCGCTCCTCTGCCGTGGGTCTGCCGCTACAACCAAGTGCTCCCCACTGGGCTATTCGAAACACACCAAGTCAATCGATCAGTAGTCATCAAGTCTCAGCCAGCTCTAGGGTTTGATAATGATTTAAAGTATCGTAGTCATCACCGTCGAACCCACGTAGGATTATCGTACGGTTGTCGCCGTCATCGAACCCACGAAGGATTCCAGTAAGGAATTCATCGTCGTCGCAGACGCAGCCAGCACTAGGGTTCCCGAACACAGCATGCTCGTTCCGAGAGGGTCCGCTCCACAATCCAAGGGGGGTCGATACGTCAACTAACACGTAGTACAGATTTGATGTATCCCAAAGTTCTGTCTCATCAAAAGGAACACAACACGACAGACGGCGCGTCAATCGAACGTCCGGTCTGAGAGTTATTGGCTTTTTCATTCCAGGGGCCCGGTTGGTTTTTAAGTCAAAACCAACCCAACCACACTCAAACTGCATCCAAACCTCAATAATATTAAGCCAAAAGGTCTTTCTCACTAAGAGGAATCCAACAAAGTCGACGGCACGTCAATCGGACGTTCGGAGCTCAAGTTATAAGGGTTTCCGCTCCGAGGGCCCGGTTGGTTTCGTGTTCGAACCAACCCGGCCATACCCAAAGTTCTCCAAAACCTTGAGTGTAATATACCGAAACGACCGTATCGATCCAAGGATCGCTATGCAACTGATTTTGCATCTATTGGAGGTCCGTAGCCCAAGATATGGGAAAAAGACCAGAAATAGTCTGAAAACGGGGGGGTTTGGGCCCGGTCCGACCCGGCCCAACCCCCCCTGGGTCGGCCCAAACCGGGTCGACCTGACCCGGGTCCGGGTCTGACCCGACTGGGCACAGCCCCGCCCGGCCCGCGTGGCCTGGCCCGTGCGGCTCGGCGCTGGCCGAGCGGCCGCGCAAAGGGGGCGGCTACCCCCTTGATTGACGTCACGGCCCCCTACGTGGGGGTCATTCCTTGCCAGCAGACACGGCCCAGCGCCGCGTCCCCCCCCCCCCTCGGTCCCATGTGGCCGTGGGACCAGCTGCCTGCCGCCGCGGAGGTCCTTCCCGATGGCGCACCGGGCGTCCGCGCCGCCGTGTTGACGGGGTTTTCTGCGGACCACCGGACGCGCTCCGGTGGTCCGTTTTGCCTGCGATCTTCGCCGATGGTCCTCCCAGGACCGGCTCTTCACTACGAAGTCTTCAAATTGACTTTGCGGACCCATTTGTCATTGCCCATCAATCCACACACAACGATCAACCAGCGGAGTCTTCGAATCTCCGCAACGGCGCAGCGCGATGCCGCCGCGCTTCTTCGCCCGTTCTTCATTGTTTCCGCACGATGCCACTGCACTGCGCCGCCTTTGCTCATTCCGCAACAAGAACATTCATAAAACGGGGGACGAGGGTAGGTCGTGTTCGTGCGGTCCGACCTCCTCCCGTTATTATGATAATAGGTGGCTCAACGACTATCAACAATTTAATCAAAGACCGAGGATATAATCCACATAAATTAAATTAAACCAAACCCCCTACCTCAAGGTGTCGTCGAACGAAGTTTCGTTGCGGGAGAAGGAACATCGTAGAAGAAGCATCGCGGAAGGAGGATTCTCGGCGTCACGGTACACGGCATCGCGTCGTTGATCTCTGAGGAATCGGCATCCTTCGTTTTCCTTCGTCGGAGGCCGGCGTTCTTCATCAACGACGGTGCGTTCTTCGCGTTCTTCAAGGAGGAAGAAGAAGTTCTAAGGCCTTGAGTAATTCCTCTCCCAATTCTTCCCACACAGACAAACAAAACTTAATAAAATAAGGATTTTCCTTATTTTATTTCCCATGCCAACAGTTTTTGAAATACAAAAACAGATCACGAATTAATTATTGAGCGTTGGAAAATTAATGAGGCATTTAATAATTCAATTAAACGTGAGGGTTGACTTGGCCTTTAAGATGGGGGTGCGGGTGAGTTACCATAATTAATGCACGTGGAAGGTAAGAGGAAATAAAAGGGTGGGGCTCATGCGGGCCCCACCTCACTAATATCCTACCTAGGAGTTAGGGTATTAGTGGGTCCCACTTCAACCATCACGCATGGGGTTAATCTAACTTAAATAAAAATAAAATTGGTTGCACAAATTTTATTTTATTCATTACTCAACCCACTATTTTTAATAACCACACCCGAGAAAACGCAACTCCAGAAAAAGTGTTCCTAAGTAATTACCAGCGTTGTGGTTTCATCGGTGCCCTAGAATTTCGATTCTGAGCACGGGTTCAAAAGTTAGGAAAACCTGCTCGTTCGTTCACTAAACGTACCTGATTTAAAATTCGAAAATTGATTCTGGGAACACCGGGGCTCGGAACCAGGTGCCGTCAGAAACTGTGTACTCGTAAAATTCCGAAGAAAATTAAGAAAAGAAAAAAATCCATTGAAATTTATAGGTCTTTACATGTGAACCTAGTTCATGAATATTTATTCATTTAGGAATTGTTAATAGGGTTCACAATTCCTGTGATTTCACCACACATGAGGAGTGAGTGGGGTTTATGCCTCTCTTTTAGTTTTTTAATATTTTAACAAAAAATATATATTTTGTTCTATTATATCTAATATAATTAATTTATAATGGAATTGATAAAATTAGTAATTTATAATATACCAAGTAAAACATTACTAATTAAATAATTGTATAATAACTAATACATATTTAATTAAAAAATTATATAAAACTAATACATTGATTTGGAATTAATATATTTAAGGACAGTGAGCATGTACCCGAGTGGTAATGGCTCATGATTAGAATCCAAAATACCAGGGTTGGAATCCTAGAAGGGCCCTTTGGGGGATTTAAAATGTGGCAGTGACGCAAGGATGATGCAGGTAGGCGGGGACATATCCATGATGCAGGAAGGGTTGTTGTCTCTGGACTTGCTGATGCAACTGGGCCTTTGGGTCATCAATTCTTTCGAGCCACTGGGCCTCCGGTCTATAGATTGAGATCAAGCCCCAAGAGACAATTCCCAAGATGAGGAATCAGAGCAAGTAGTATCCACTATTAGAGTTAACTAGATTAGAAGAATGATAGGGTATGGAAACCACCATCGGGGCCAGGCACTCTTCATAGGGAAATACTAGCTGATCAGCCATGCGAGGTGGGAAGCTAGATGTCATTAATGAAGCAGATGTTGGGGATGGGAAAATCTAGTTTTTCACGTCTTTGTTCATTCAATCCATGTATTGAGCCTTGTGTCATTAGTTCTATGGGCCATGTAAGGTTTCCCTCTCAATCTAGTTAAAAATGAGATTGTCCAAAAATAAATAAAAAATTTGAAGACCTTTAGATCATTTAGAGTAATTAATATGTTTAGTATTAACAGTCATTAATAATATAATAACTATATGAAATAAATAATAATGTTGTTAAAAATATATAATTTAACACTTATTAATTATAGTATATAAAATTAATTATATATTGTTAATTATTAATAAAAATTATTAGTTATGTTTTTTTTATAATTATTAATATATAATTAATATACTAATAAATATTAATACATTTATAATATGATATATTAACATATATTAATTAATATATTTTAAATAATTTTTACTATAATTATCAATAATGTATCAGTAGATAATATAATTGTTAACTTATAATTATATTATTTATTACAAATTAATAATATATAATTAATTAATTAATATTATTAATAATCTATGAATTAACAGTTATTAATATAATTAATAGCAATATATTAACAAATAATGTTAATATTAATTATGAACTATAATATTAATTATTTATTATATAATTAGTAATGTGATTAAACTATATATTGTCATATTAATAATTGTTAATTATATTATTAATATTTTTTGTAAATTTATAAACTTAATTATATAATTAATAAAATAAATAATATTATATTATATTATTTTAATAATAACTAGTTATGTTAATCGTATATTTACTTATTATATATTTAATAATATAATGACTACAACATAAGTAATTAAATAATATATTTCATATAATTAGTGATTAATAATATAATACATTAAAATCGTAATTAGTGGTTTTTTAAATAATGTTCAAGTAAAATATTAATTACATATTAATATTAATAATAATAATAATATTTATTAATTATATTAACTAATTATAATATGTTTCCTTTTAAATAACATACAATTGATAATTTAAAAGTCATATAGCATTGATCTCAGTTAAAGATTTATGAATGGGAAAATGTATCTCTCTGGTATGCACAGTTGTCTCAGATGGTCCTCTATGCCACTATTTTGTGTATAGATATTGCATCAATACCATGTCTGTTTATACGTAAACTGTGAAATATGCACCTCTAGCATAGCTTCAATTGTAGTTACCTCCACATCATCCTATGTGACAGTCGGTGGATCTAGAGTCTCATTTATTGTACCCTATCCCGACTGTAAATAATATGGCTACTGGATAAAACACTCTCCCACATAGGAAGAAGTTGGATGTTGTGTAATTTTTATCTATTTATTGGGTGAAATTTTTGACTGAAAGACACTCTAATTTCTACTAAACACTATAGCATTATCAAAAATATATAAGGGACAATGAGGCAGAATCACTTGCAGATACATCATAGACCTTTGTAAGGATAACCTACAGTTATGGATCATATTTGATAAGAAGTATAGAAGTAACTAATTAAAAAATTTCTCCTTGTGTGTTACATAATAATATGGAAGATCTATAGTAGGCTTGTCACCCTCAAACACATCTATATCATGCTCATCACCCTCATCATCATCTGACGCAACAAATAAAATCCCTTGATAAAACTTTTTCATAGGAAAAAATAGCTTAGTCAATGATCTTTTAAAATATTTTTGGTCTAATGGGACTCCCTTTTCAAGATCTGATATTTGAGTCAGGTGTGTGACACAAGAATCCAATAATAAAATTGACTAAAGATATTAAAAACTATTCACAAATTGAAGTAATAATTATTACCAACTGACGATAGTATCTTCTATGTCATGTAATATTTAACAATTTGGTCATGTTTTACTAGATTATATCATCCAATTGATATGAATGATACATATGTACAGTGTCTACCCCTCATAATCAAAACTCATGATGTTTTTCCCACATCTAAATTTAGTATGCAAGATATCACATCTAGTCAAAGTATCACTTTCTTAACATCATTAGGGAATGAAGTAAAGGAAATTGACTGGTTGGTGTAGGGATAGGATGAAGGAAAATTAACTACCTCATAACTAAAAAACATGGATCCACTCAGCAATGTAAAAATGAATAAGATGTAAGATGCATGTATTGACAGCAAGCGTCGCCTTACATAAAGATGTGAGACTCTAGAGTATAGGCACAAAATATGGAGTCAATGAAACATAGAATATCAAAAAATGAATATGAAATTATTAAATAAAATAATATAGAATGAAAAATTGTAATTTTAGTAAATAATTAATAATCACATGCATCATCTAGTCACAGACGGTCCAATATAAGTTTGTAAGTGTTGACATCCTGTCTGGTAGTATCGGAATTTCAATGGTCATGAATCCATATATTGATAACTTTTTTTTTGTTATAGTTTCTTAATATATAATTGTATATTTTATTTTAGGAAAGAGAAAACAAACTATCATTCATGTAGGTTATACTATAAAATATCATCAGAAAATGGTGTGTGCACATGTGGAGTGTAGTAAGGGATACGCTCATATACCCACATTTGGATAAGAATAAAATATATTATAATACACATCTTATCAATGTTACATGTGATACATAGAATTATTTATGTATAAGAAAGAAATAAAGATCCATAGTTGTACCAAACTATCTAGTCTTGGTGTTTGTATAATATTAAATACATCATACGATCAAATATAGAAGAATGATTAATGAAGATTGTGCCACCAATAAGTCTCCAAATATATGTGTGTGAAAATATTAGTATAGTGATTTAATCACCATAATCAAGTAAATATGTAAAGGTCTTATATATCACTATCAATTATAGCCAATTTTCGACAATGGACCTATGATCATTTGGGATCTCAATACCTAGTAGTATCTGAACTAATTCAAACCAATCACCACCAACTGTCTTACCACATATGCACCTTCAATAGGTTTCTCCAACATAAGGGAGACATCCTTGAGGGTTATTGTCATATATCTCTCTGGTGGAGGAAAATTATATGTCTTTAGACTCATTCTCTATATAAGGTATCCAGTGAGTTGGTGATCAGCAAAAGTGAAATCACACATTACTACCCCAGGGAAATTTGTACCCCAAAGATGAGTGATGATGGCAGGACGGAGTAAAAAATGATGGAAGTATTATTCTATCTATGTTCTCAAAGCATGAACTTGACACCCCTCTATGAAACAAAGGAAAATAAATATTTGTTTCCTATAATTTGATAAAATGAATGTACTAAATATCTAAATTTAACATTTGTGTTATAATTCATGGTTAGTTTAATGAATTTTGTAAATAATTTTGTAGTAAATGAAATTAATACAATTATTCATGAATCTAGCACTCATAATGAAACATGATGAAAAAATTATCTGATAAAAAGGGATATTAAATGAATTTATTTTCTATAATAAATATATTAAATGTTGTGATGGTGATGGAGGGGATTTTGAATGTTCTCAATTATATCAAATACTAAAAGTTCATGAGATTCAAGTTAGGGAACAAGGAGTGTTTTTTTATGAAGAAAATTATTTGTTTGTATTTTAATGAATATAATATAAATGAACATGTTGATACTGAAGTTGGTATTTAAAGTTTAAATAGCACAAACTTGGTTGCCTTTTAATTATATGAATATTAATTTTTTATATTTTTTTTTAGTAAATTTTTTTCCATTATGTGGACATATTTCACCTTTATGTGGGCAGATATTATATTTATGGAAGTTTATTTTACCTTATGTAACTTATATAATTTCATTTTTACTATTACTAAAACTAATCTCAACCTTTATACAATATTCGTTGTATATTAAAAATTAATTTTTATACTCTTTTCCAATAATTCTTTAATAATAAAATTTATATTAAACTTATATGATAAGTTTAAATTGTTTTATTTATTTTAAAATACATATATATTTTTTTCTTGATTATTCTAAAATGACTCAATATCATCTAAAATAATAAACTATCATGAAATAATGAAATAATTTTTAGTTCTAAAATGTTATAAAGTAACATTTTTGGGGAAACTCACATGATACAATATAGAGTAAATTAATATTTTTAGATAGTAATTATATAATACATAGTGATTATCAATAATGATGTGAAGAGGATATCCCTCCTTCCACATTGGGACATTTATTATTAGTATCACCTATAACATGGCATGTACTCCATCGTAGTCCCACTCCTTATTCCCAATGCTAGTCCATCTCGATTCAAATATGACTATACTTTGGCCTCTCCTAGTGATGAGACCTAGTAATATCAAGGATCAAGGTTGGTAGATCATTTGGAAATGTAAAATAATAAAAATCAACAATATAAACCCAAGACTCTCCATATCAGTCGAATAGAGTGCTCAAGAAATATTTTGGATCAAAAAAGGGTTTCGAGGATAAGTTTACTAATGAACAAGATACAATGACATGTTCATAGGGATTCCTCAATTCCTAGAAAGAACCAAAATCATAGTACATGTTCTCTATTAATACCACTAGCACTCAACCACTATTTTTTGAGAGTGGGTTATGGAAATTGGTTACCTCAAATAATCTCTCTACCCAATCAAATATTCAAAAATGAAATGATGATGCATCTAGTAATATCTTATCAATTTCTCTTTATAATTTCTAACTTATGTGTATACCTTGATAACCCTATTAGGATCATTTTACAAAGTAATTCATACTTCAATAAAATTTCTCTGGTACTAAACATGTGACCAGTGGTTTATGAGCACCATTAAAGATTTTTATTATGTATATTAACTTATATATGACCATATATCCTTCCACCATAATATGCCAATGACCATTTTTACTTATAAATCCACATCATACAATCATAAAAATCTTAATTATCCCCTTAAATTCCTTCCTTTGGACTATAAAATTTCCCCTATTTCAGTTCATACACTAAAATAAGAACAAATCATTTCATTAAAAATGATATAAAAATTATTTAAATATAAATTAGTTTAAAGACACATACTCAATATCATGACTTTCTTATATATTGCTTCATCTTTAAAATAATTATAGAAATTATATGTAATACGTCTGATAAAATATTTATGATAACCATTAGGTTCTTACCATGAAAATACATCACCATTAACAGACTCTACAATATCTCAATGATGATTGTATACCAGAAAAACTTCTTGGATTTGTGTAACATGGCTCTATATAAAATCCAAGAACAAACTCCTTGATTGAAAGCTCTCATTTTAAACATTTGAAAATGATATTGGGAGATGGGAATGATTACTATATTATAATTAATTAATGAGTTATAAACCTATATAATTTCCATAAATAAATTTTCCATAAACATTAATGAATTGTTTGAAATAAGTAAATATGAAGATACATGGCCTGAATTCCTAGAATAGCCTATAGAACTTTTCCTTTTTTCTCATTCAACCTAATTATCATGGGAGACATACTCAATAGTGTCAAGATGATAAAAAATTGACTATTGAGAGATAATAACCCCATTATCTATGGAAAATCTATATACAATTCACCTCAATTGCTATAAACATTTATAATTACATTCTATTTTTGCGCCCATGGTTTGGCTTAAGGAATCTTGTATTTGAACAACTATTACCTTCATTCCTGAAAGAGTGGAATAGGAACATCTTGACATGTTTATATTATCTCAATAATAATAATTGATATAAAATCTAAATTGAGTGTGGAATGATCATGTGACAACTTCGGATTCACACAAGTATATGGTTCTACCAAATTAGTTATCTTCTAACATGAAAACATTTATCATATATTTCATTCATGAAAAATATACGTCTACACCCTGATTTTTCACACCAAATAAGGTATTTTCCTTATTGGATTCATCAAATACTTATTAAAAATACCACACTATATAGTATTGCATAAACAAATTTTTCAATGAAATTATAGTTTCAAACTCTTTTCCAACATATAATGTGTTATCAGTTGTTGTATATGTGTTACCTAGAATTTATGGTAATTATGTACTTGGTGTAATTACACCCCAATAAAATTAATTTTTAAGTGACATTACCTCTATATTTCCCCTAAAATATAAAGTAGGAACATTGTATTTGATAGCATGTATGACACGGAACACCAAGCATGTAAAGGAATATAATATCCTGAGAATTTATAATATATTTACTATTTTAAATAAATTTAAAAAATTATATAGTTTTTTATACCTGAGATACTATTTTAGCATGCAACACACACAAAAATGAGTTTCTTCAATGGATTGTGTTGCATGCAAGACTGAGTTTTACCGAACAATAATATATTATTAAAATATTATTATTTAACATAATAATACTTAAACTAGAAATTGAAAAAAAAAATATATTAATATTATTAATTAAATTATGAAAATATATGGTTTACACAAATATAAAATTAATTAATAGGTTACCAATTAATTAGAAATGAAAATATAAACCAATTGAATATAAAGGAAATATTATTATTTTTATGCTCACAAAGGTGTTTGGTCTTAATAAATTAAATTAATTATAATTATTGAATTATATTAATGAAATATATATTTTATAAATATAATAAAATATTTTGTATAATCTTATAATATATTCAATAGACAAAAGATAAAGATAAACTTAATATTATACATAAAAATATATATTTTTGTTAAGACACTTTTACCACCTTGTAATGGAAAACCTATTTAAAATAAAGTTTTGACACTTTTATAAATATTATATGTCCAAATAAACTTAATCTTTGATATATTAACATAAAAATTATCTTAGGGTTAATTTTTGGTGTTTTTCTGTGAAGAATAACTTTTTAATGAATAGTGAAAAATACTAAAATTTAATTCAAAACTATTTTTCATATAATTTATTTATGAGGTTAAATTATATTTTAAATTGGTATTAAAGTTTAATTATATCATATTTTTATCAATTAATCCAATTTATGTCATTTTTAATCAATTTTACTTTTATATTGACTATAAAAACACAGAAAACATTCAGATGTTTTTACTTTAAAAAACAGCATTGTCATCCAGTATACGGGATTAAATTTATATTAATTTATTCCACTTATGTGAATTGAATTTGTAAAAAATTTATTACATGTTTTGAATAATCACAATTTCTAATTTCTAATCATATTAAAAAAAATTAAAAAAATATTAGTGAAAGTGATTAAAATTAATTACAACAATCAAGGTTAAATTATGCTTAATAAAGAACTAAACCATAACCTCACAACCAAAAATGACCTATAAACATTAATAAAATACATTTCATGGAAATATTTTGACCCTATACTCTCTTTAATGTACTTTTTACCATTATTCATTCACTTTCAACAAAAAAAATGTTGGTGGGTTCCTTTCTTCTAAAATATTACAAGAGTGTCACTCCTCCTCCATTGTAAAAGGCCTCCTTTTTCCCACTTCCTCACTCCTCTCAAGACACTTTGGCTCGACCAAAATATACCAAAATATATCCCCAAAATACCTCACTTACTTCTTGAATCCTCCCTTTTGTGGAAATCTTTTCAAGGAATTCCTTTTTTTCTAACCAAAATGAGTTAACCGAATAAGCGGTAATGTGTTTCCGAAAGATTTTTAATTTTATTTCCATTCTCCACTCCATAAATTATCATTATTCCATGATAATATACAAAAAGTATCCTTAATATAATAGTATGTTTTTATGCTATGTATTCTACCTAAAATTACACACATTTCCATCTAATGGGTAATGAACATATTGTTTACGTGTAAGGGGGACTACTGCCTCACTAAATGATGATTGTTCAATTTTCCATTACCACCTCTCAAGGTGTCCATTATAATAGAAACTACATTTATATATTTTATATATAATATTTATTATGTCTTTAATATTCTTTAATTATTTTACAACACATATCTTTATACTTTTAATTTTTTGTAAAATGATAACATTGTTTGTGGATGTCAGGACTACCACCCCCACAAAGCGAAGTGATTCATTCACACTAAAAATGGAACACGTTAATGATAAATTTTAAAAAAATATATTAAATATATTAAATAAATAGGGTACTATAATTATATTATAAATTCATATACATATCATTTATTTTTCATTATTTTAAAATCTTATAATGAAATGAAGTTCGTGTTCACGCGTACATACGGACTACCGTCTCCATGAAAGGCGGATTTCATTTCTCATCTAAAAAAGTTATAGGTTATTATAGATACATATATACTAGATATATATGATATTAAAATATTTGTTTTCATTTTTTATATGATGAAACCATGACATATTTAATAATAACAAACAAGAAGTAAAAATGTACTCAAAAAACTAGGCAATTAACACCCGAAATAGTTAAATTAATGAAAGGTTATTAAAAATGGGTAATAAGATATTATAAATGGATCATAGATGATATAAAAAGTATTAATATGGTTCTGGAATAATTTAGGAACATGTTTAAAACTATTATAAATTAAGTAAAATGATGTTCACCAGAAAGGAAACACAAAGTAAGGGATTTCGTATCAATTTAATTTTGTTGAGGAATGTAGTAGTGTTATTAACATAGTTTATTTTTTATGGTGTATATATAGATATAATGATATATATATCATTAATTTAATAAATTTCAAGTTATTAAATGTTTTCCTTGATTTTATTCTTTCTTGGATCCAATGATTCAAAAGTGACTCATATTGTATGGTATTCTTGTCTCATTTTCATTCTGTGAGGCATACTTAATTGTTGTGCACCTAATTTATTATATATGTTGTACGTAGTTACACATTGAAATGTAATAACATGATTTAATCTTTATTCATGGTATTTTGAGTTTTAATTTGAATTATCTATTTTAATTTCATTTGAGTTAAAAGTTACCGAGTGGAATAGATTTCATAACTTGATTTCATTTCATTGAGTTATATTACATACTCGTTATTGTTAATATTATAAGATTGTGGGTATAATAAAATTTTAATATATATTGTTATATTTAAATTTACCTTATTATTATTTACATTTGATACACATAATATACTCATTTATTGATTTTCACTTTAATGTTATATCCTTTTCAAGGTTTTATTTCATAAGGCATATGTAACTCGTTACTGAGTGGAATAGATTTCATAAGGCATGTGTAACTCGTTATCTTTTTTTAGATTATTGTATGCTCAACCAGATTAACATAAAGAATTGATATCATCCTCTATGAATTGATGGATTATTTGATCAATTTAGGGGTACCACATGGTTCTATAATATTTATTTTTGATCAGGGTATCACCAACTTAAATTTTAAAAGGAGGAAATTCTGATAAAATATTTCTAGAGTCACTATAGGAATTATGAATATTTGGTTACTTCCTTTGGTATTAAGAATGTACTAACCATTTTTATGGAATTGATGAATAAGATATTTCATAGGTATCTTGAATATTTTGTGGTGGTATTCATCGATGATGTTTTTATGTATTCTAGGAAAAAGGTTGATCATAAACAACACTTATTCATAGTATTGGGTATCTTGTGAGAACATCAACTTTATTCCAAGCATTAAAAGTGTTATTTATGGATACAAAAGTTACATTTTCTTATCCATATAATTTATGAAAGAAGAGTATCCATAGATCTTGATAAGTTAAAAGGTATTATATCTTTGAAACCACTAAATAATGTCTTTAAGATATGAAGTTTACTCATCTTGGCAGGATATTACAGACACTTTTTTCTTGATTTGTTACAACATGCCTCACTAATGATAGCTTTGACAAGGAATGTTGTTCCATTCCAATGGAGTGATGGGTTCGAGAAATATTTTTAAGTAATTAAGTATTAGTTTACTTCATGACTTATCCTTATGTTGCAAGAGTCAAGATAGGGATATATGTTCTATCTGGATGCATCTAGATCTAGATTGGGATGTGTTATCATGCAGGGAGATCATGTTATAACTTATGGATTATGAAATTTATGGGTGCATGAGACCAATATCCTAAAACATGATTTGGAATTAGTTTTTATAGTGTATTACTTTAAAACATGGGTTCATTATCATTTTCGGTTGATATTTATTGTGGTTGCATATCATAAAAGTTTGGAACATATTTTCTCTCAGAGAGATTTGAACATAATTCATTGAACATGGGTGGAATACCTTCATATGTTTAAATTTGGCGTAATATATACACTGGGTAAAAGGTAATTTCATAGATGATGCATTTTCATTTGGATAAAGAATAATTACATCAGTGTTATCTAATGAATTTCATTGCGGATATGCATTTGGATTGTGCTGAGAAAGGTGATATTGTAGTTTTATTTCTATTTTTCTTTATTCCCGGTTTGATTGAGAAGGTTAAAGATACTAAAACATCTAATCTTAATGTCCCATAATGAGATCAAAACTCAATAGTGGTGATACTAATGAGGGATGAAATCTTGATGGGAGATCTTTGTTTCATTTTATAAATCAGATAGTGGTTCCTCTAACTTATTAATAAAATATTCTTTCTATTTACCACCATTTGAGATAGTTTATTCACCCTATTATTCAAACAATATAAAATTAAATGAAAATATAATTTTAGTGTAATATTATGAAAAGAAATATAGTAGACTTTTTCTTGAGATTCTTTACCTATCAGTAGGTCATGGTGGAGCATCGATGACCAGTTGATATGTTGCATTCATTACCTATTCCTTTGTAGAAGTTAGAGAAAATCGTAATATATTATTTCATAGGTTAACCAAATATGGTTCATAAAGTTGATTTCATAAGGGTAGTTTTGTATTGGGTCACAAAGTTGTCTCACTTTATCTCTATTAATGAATCCAATATGGTGGATGACTTATCCAGACTCTATATTCAATAAATTTTAATTTTACATGGAGTTAAAATATCAATTATGTATGACTGTGACTTTAGGATTTGTTCTCATTTTCAAAAGTCCATGTAGTGATCCCTTGAAACCGAGTTGGGCATGAACACAACTTATCATCCTCAGACAGAAGGCTAGTTCTATTAGATGAGCCAAACATTGGAATACATATTTAGAGCTTGTGTTATATATTTTAGAGGCTCATTGGAGTATTATATATCGTTAGTGTAGTTCTCATGCAATAAATGTTATCATAAATTGATAACTGTTGCTCTTTTTGAAGTTGTGTAAGGTCATACTTATCATTCTACACTTTATTGGGTGGAAGTGGCTGAGACATCACGTATCACACTAAGACATGCACATGAGATAAAAAAGAATATTTATATGATCTTGAAAAAAATGGTGATGTATAAGAGTCATCAGAAATTGTATTCAGATAATCATCATCAACCATTATCATTTTGATTTAAGTGATCATGTTTTCATAAAAATATCACTAAGGCTTGTGAATCATTGTTTTGGTAAGAAAGGAAAAACTCATCCTTGGAACATTATCCCTTTTGAGATACTTAAATGAGTTGGTGATGTAGATTATTGAATGACTCTACCACCATGGTTTAATTATATGCACAATGTTATTTATGTATCAAAATTAAAGAAGTATCATCTTCATCCTGACTATGTGATTTGATGGGACCATATTGATCTTTAGTCAGATGCTACATTGATTCATATGTAGATAAGGATTTCTGGATAGACAAGGGAATCTCTAGGATGATAAAACTATTGGTCTACTATGAGTCATATGATGGTATGGCCAGCTTTAGAAAGAGAATTAGGAATATGAGAAGAAGATTAATGAAAAGTAGCCTAATCTCTTCAAAACAAATTTTAGTCTCCCACTTTACGAGCATGGAAATACTAATGGTGGGGAGAGTGTAACACCCCCCCCCCTCAGTTTTAGGTATGTTATGTTTTTATTGTGTATTTTAATGTTATATCATACTTATGTTGAGTTTCAAGAGTTTTTGGATGGTTTTGGAATATTTTGGAAGTGATCTAGGAGGTTCATGGTTTGAGCACGCTTAGGGGAGACCATGCACTATCTCTAGGAAATTGTACAAGAGTATCTACAAAGGATCACAGTTGGTGAAGTATTTTTCTAAAACATACTCATACTAGTAGAAACCATTTGAGATGAGATACAGGGATAATAATGGGTGGCACATGGTTTATAAAACCATGTGAGCTAACCATGTGAAGGGATATCCTTGAGATAATATCATGACATAGTTAGTGAATAGATTGAAAAACCATATGAAACAACCATTGAATTTCTATTTATTTTTTCTAGTAAAACATGCATGGTTGGTGCACGGTTTTAAAAATTGTGCACTCTAACTATATGATGTGCATTAAATGATCCACAAATTAATCTTTATCTAGTTAATTCCCTAAAACCATCATTTTTATTCTCCTCTCATAGTCTCTCAAACACTTGTTCCTTCATATGTTTCCATGGAGATTCCATTAGATTTGGAAGAAAATTTTGATGAATCAAAGTTTCTTGGATCTCCGTAATCTATGGTAAGTCATCAATATTCAATATTATCTCTAGATATATTCATATCCTCTCTATAAGAGCCATAGATATTATTTTTCATTGATAGATATATGTACCATGATGTGTATCATGATGATATCTTATTGGATCTATTGAAGGGAATTTATTTTGAGGCAATAACTAGATTTTATGTTGTATCATTTTCTATTTTCATCATCCATTGAGTGTAGGTGGATTCCATATTATCTCTACTTGTTCTAAAACTTGAAGGCTTAGTTTTTTTAAAGTGTTTTTCTTTGATTTTCATAGGATACATTGTGTGTTAGAATTTTTTGTTTATGTTTTGGGAAGATGTAAATTTGGTGGCAATTTGAAAACCCCTTTATTTTATTTTTTTCAATTATAATTTTAAATTATTGTTTTTTATTAATGTTATAATAGTGTTTTATGAAATGTTTCAAAATAAAGGATTTTTTATATGGTTTGAATTGGTATGTAATTTGGAATAATTAGGTTGGAGTATGTTATTGTAGATGGAACATGGCCATGAATTATCACTATTAATATAGGATGCATTATTTTCTTTAAGATCCACCATTAATTTAAATAACCAAGATTGAGTGTATGTGCATGTGAGTTAATATAGAGTGGTTATACTAGTAATAGAAGATGATTAAAAAATTATTTATTTCTCTCATGGATTTATTTATTTAATTGTATAAACTATTTATCTACTTTTCAAATATTTTATATATAATGTGATAATAAATTATTTTCCTAGTGGAATGTGTTAGGAAGTCTACTGGGATTTCCTATTGAGTGATATACTCACCCCTACTTGGGAACTTTGGTTCATTTGTAGATGTTTTTTATCAGGGCACAAATTAAGTAAGGGTATCTTACTTATATAGATATTCACCTTGATATCATGGGTGAGACATGTGGAAATAGATCTTAGAGATGTTTCAGGTGATGTTTCGGATGATTCCACTTGGGATTCGTAGTGTTGGGATGTCTTTTGAAATTTATTAATTGATTTATATTATTTCCATTGTCATTCTGATATATTTTTTATTGGTATTTCCTTTGGTTTGTATTCACTGTACTACATACATCGTATAGATGGTTTGGTTGTTTATTTTTTTTATCTTGGAAGGTTATCAAGTTTCTTTGGGGAAAATAATCCCCCAATTTTCTCTTATTCCCTAGACATTTATTGCTAGCCTTTAGTTTCATTAGAATGTCACCTAAGGTTAAATGAACTTTTCATCCTCTCAAGAAAATGAGTTGATGAAATGCATTACATTATACATAATTACTCATAATATTCCTTGTATATAATTTATTTTAAAATAATAATAATAATAATTTTTATTTAATTAATGAAAATAGCATTATTTTCAATTTTATAACCTATAATATACCGTCAAATTATTTTAAATTAAATATAACAAAAAAATTATATATAATCTTTTTTATAAGTAATTATATTTTCCAAAATATAAATACCAACATTTTGTTCATAATTACTCGAAATATTTATTATTTTTTATAAACATTTTTTAAAATATATTATTAATATTGATTTTTTAAATTTCATTAATAATATATATATATATATATTGAATACTATATTATAAATTTAATAAAATTTAAAAATGATAAATAATATAATATATAGATAATTATATTCAAATAATTTGAATAACATTTTTTTAAAATTATTATTAGTAATATATTTAAAAAATAGATATAATAATTTTATTTATCCAATAATATATTTTAAATTTATTTTAATTCCAATATATTTTATTTTATTTTATTTAAATATAAATATATTCAAATATAATTATTAATATTCTAAATTATAATTATTGAAATAAATTTGTATGTAGTTATATTTTCTTAAATTTAAATAATATTTGTTTATATCTAATTACTCATAATTCAACAAAATTTAAATTATCCAAAAATCATATTTAAATTCCTTAAATCATTCAACATAAACTAAATCAATAAAATAACATATAATTTAAATCATACATTTATATAATCATAAAATTTAAATAAATAAATTATGAAAACGAAGTAAATAAAACAATTGAAAAACTAAAAAATGAAAAGAAAATTTCCCTTCTCAAGGATATAAATAACCTATTAGGAAATAGAAAAATAATTTTTCCAAATAATCAATGCAAAATAGGAGGGGTTAATTTGAGAAATCATTGGGTGGGGGTATTTTTTATAGTTTTTTTCTTGGTAAGAGGTGTGAATAGAGTTTATGCTTCCATTCGTGTGGTGGAGGAACTATGAACCGCATTAATGCTTCCTCACTGAGGAATTATGAGTTAATGAGGTTTGAAACCATGGGTCCTATTTTCAAAATTATAGTCATCTTTATTTTGAGATCCAACCTAACTAATCAGGTTTCAAACCATTGATTAGGAGGCAACCTTATAACAGCTTGTCTATCCATATCAAATGAACCCTACTCATATAGAATCATCCTTGATTACAATACTCTGATGGCGTTACCAAATTTTTATGAGGTAATAATATTGTGTATCTCTTACAATCATTCCTTGGTTGTACCTAAAGATTTTTCATCCCCAAGTGATTTCTACTTTGTATCCTCCAGTTCCTTTAAGATGGTATTGTTTGAACTAATTTTCACACCCTGATGTTACAAGTTTGCTATTGTAATTTTTTTCTAGAGTTTTCCCAAACAATCAGGTTAACATTGATTAAATATTGGCTAGTTGAAATAATATTCTCATAATCACCATGTGTAGTTAATCTAACAAAGGGGAGAGTTAGAGTTGTCTCAATGTGAACCAAACTCACATTATTCTTTATTATTGTTTTAGGCTTTCTAATAGAAAAATAGGTCTTGAAATATTATGCTTCCATCACTGGATGGCCATATTTTTATGGTATGTGACACCACATGTTGTTTTTTCAGTAGAAATGAGAGTTTTGAGGCTAGATACCCGAGCCATAATTGTTTCATCATGCCCAACATGTTCTTTAGTATCTATATCCTGATTCAGATTACATTCATGTGTAGAAATAATCATAGACTTTGGGTCCATATTATGAGTGCTTCCCTCCACACTAGTTGATGCCTCAGTGGTTCATGCACTCCTTATTTTAAACAAACTGTGTGTTTACCAAACAGGGATCCCCATTGGCAACCATTGACATTTTTCCTTTGGAAATGCCACATCATCCATAGTTAAGTATGGTACCATCCCCAAGTAGATGGTAGTAACTAAAAAGAATGATTTCTTAGCATGATTCGTCATCTTACCATCATCGAAGGCTAATTTAAATGTATATCCCACCCCAACCTGAGGATTACTCAATTATTGGGAAGCACTCTCAATGTCTCAAACTCTTGTACTCAAAGAAGGGAATAAAAATCATATAGATCACCCAAATTTTTATATTGTTCGATAAGTATGTCCTACATCCATAGGGAAGGAAGAAACTTTTCATATTCAAATGGGAGAACACATATAAAATATTTTTCCATTTTTTCCCAAACATAGTAATATCCAAATTTATAGTCTAAAAGGTGGATAAGGTTAAAATGGGGTGGCTCTAAATATTCTTTACACGGAACCAAGCCCCAATGAAGAGTCTTATCTAGAATACACCTATCAAGAACAAGATTTAGTTTTTTAAACCAAACCCATGTGGTCTTCTTCCCTAAGTGACCCTCTATATCACCAATTATATGGGTGGGGATATTATTTGACAATACTCAACAATATCCACCTTGATGAAAAATATTACCATGATTATACTAAAAAAAAGAATCATATTTCTTCTTTCTCGATGTCTATATTCATCTCAAGTTCAAGAGATGCTGATCAAGTCCAAAAAAAATGGAACTTGATCCCTGTAACTTCCTTCTTGTCCTTATGTGGTGGTACAATATCCCATGTCTAATTCTGATGTAGTGAATTCGTTTTTTTTCAAAATAACTCCCAATAATTTCTTCCTTTTCTATCCAAAACATTACGATATCTATCTAGGAAATCACTATCAATTACTAAAAGAGAATATATAACCATATCATCATGCTTGGAAGGTCTCTATATGATATTTTCTATTCTATAATTGGTGATACTCACTTTTGATATTACTTCTCTACCTGGAACAACAATGAATTTCAAATAATAAAAACAATCGAATACCTTTCATCACAAGGAATGCACCATGATTTAATTTCATGAATTTATATTCAATGGTTATTTGGTAACCAAAATTATCTAATAATACATGATATTTTATGTTCGTTTAAAATTTTAATACATATTATACATATGTAAGTCATCGAGTTACACCATCATGTATTCTTAAAAATATTTTTCCTATACCTATCATGTGGAAAGGGTGGTGATTTCCCATAATCACCACACCATAATATATCTCCTTAAGGCTAGAAAAACAATCTTGATTCTTGTACATGTGAAATTAATAACCTGAATCAATAATCCAACCTTATGAATGGTTAACCATTGAGTAAAAGAGGAAAGAAGTATCTTCAAAATTATCAATTTCTTGTACAACATTCTCCTTCTATTTTCTATTAGTAGGACAATATTTCTTCCATTTCCCCTTTTTATGATAGTAGGATTGATAATATTTTTTTATGTCTATATAAGAACATGTCACTATACTTAGATCATGATTCCACTCTTATGAATCCTCTTTTCTTCCTTCCTAATGATCATCCTCTAGTTTCCATCAATTCCTTCAATGTAGAATCTTTATGGTCATTATTTATCTTCTGCTTGTACTCATTGTTAAATAATTCATTTGATGCATTAATAAATTTTACCTCGTCCTTAACATACATAAATTTTGAATTAAGATGATCATAAATATCTGGTAGATAGTTCAGCAATAAAATATCCTTACCTTTTTCTCCCATCAATACCTTAAAACATTGCCAATATTCTAGAATTTTATTAAAACATTCTAGGTGCTCAATCAGGGACACACATTCCTAATACTAAAATATGAACAATTTTTTTCAATTATATCTAGTTTTAAAGGATTTTTTCCATGTACCTGTTCTCTAAAATTTTCCAAAATATATTTCCCAAATTTTCTCATTTCACATTATATTTATGATATTTTTCAAAAACAGAAGATCATACCACTAGTTTGACAGTTGATTTTCCTCCAATCACCAACAAAGTTGTTGGTTGTCTTTTCTTCAAAAGTGATATCTAACTCCCACTAATTTAGAACATCCAAAACCAAACATTTCCATGTGTTGAAGTTATTAATCCTATCAAATTTCTACAGCTTCAATTTGGTGTTCCACACCATATTTCTATGACCGTAATTACTTGCATTCCTAGTATGTGTATCTAAAACATACTCCTATGGTTGTACGGTACTACTTTTATCACATCAATTCTTCATAAAAAAGATCATAATTTCAAAAAACAATTATCAATGAATCTATAATAGTCGAAGATGCTAAAATAGACTATTTAATTTCTTAAATCATATCCTAAATGAATACTGAAATTTTCATCCCAAGTATTCTTTTTTAAAAATACCAAAAAGTTATAACACAATTTTCTTCATAAAAATGTATCACCCCTTAAAAATATTTTTTTATTTTTCTTCTAAAAAGGAATTTGTGCATTCCACCCCCTACCCAATTAACAAAAAATTATTCCTCTCTCTCACCTTTTAATTTTTAACTTTAAAAAATTCAAAATCAATGTCCCTGTTTTTTTTGTTTTCCCTTTCTTTCACACCACACCTTCCTCTCTCCCAATTTTTACCCTTTTTTGATTCATATCCTAATGGACTCATCTCAACATCCTTATCTTCAAAATAAAAAACAAGATAAAAAAGGAAAACTAATTTTCACTTAAAATTACATGGACAGAGATCAGACAATTGTGACTTGCAAGGATAGGATAGCGGTGAGTATGATACATTATAGATATTAATACATAGTTAAAAACTTCAGTGCTCAAGTCTTGATTCAAGGAAAAAACATAAAGAGGATAGCATAGATGTTGGTGGGTTGTAGAGGTAAATACAATATCTTGTTTTAGGGTTATGGACAGTAGTCGAGATGAAAAGGCATCCACCAGGAAGGGAAGATAGCATTTCTGATTTTTTTCTCGGGTAATTGAACTCACCTCTCACCTATGATACCAGTTAGTTGTTTGAAATCCTCAATCATGCTCAAACTCAAGTACTCAAAGCAGGGAAAAAATTAGATGGAACACAAAAAATTTCAAATGGTTTATTTTAGGTGACCTACATCCATGGGGAAGGAAGAAAAGGTTTCATATTAAAATAGAAGAACATAAATATAGATTTTCCTATTGTTTTTCCCACAAATAGAAACCTTAAATTTTGTAGCCAAAGAGGTGGAAAAGGTTCAAATGTGGTAGCTCCAAATATTATTTTGATGACACCTTACCCCTATAGAGAATCTTCTCTAGTTGTCACCTACTAAGGCCAAGCCTTCTTTGGTGATACCAACCCCCTGTAGTATTCTTCTATCAACCACCCACCACAGCACTAATTCTATTGGTGGTGATATTAATTGAAAATTTTTAGTAGATTCTCCTCAATTTGTGGTACAACTATCCCATGTGCATCACCAATGGTAATTTGCGTGGTCTACACATGATAATCCTTGAAAAGTATTGAATTAATAAAAGAATGACTACTATAAACATCCTTCTTTCCAAAATGAATAGAATTAGTAGGACCATGACTATTTACATATGTGTTTTCCTTTAACATTTATATTTGTTTCTAGAGCTTTACTAAATAAGGTAGAGTTTACTTCAAGTGATTTTTTCATTTTATAATGGATTAAAGATAATAATGTTCAATTGGATCCTCCTATGAATCTGGGACAAAAAAAGAGGGTTCGTTATCTAATTCTTCTTTTACTTTACCCCTGATTCAAACTACAGGAGTTGAGCCTAATACATTCACATTTTGAATTTGTTTTTCAATAGCTTCATGAGTTCAAGAGACATTTATATCCAATAATTCAAAGCCCTAATCACTCAAGTTCTCATTTTTTATTGGTCATTATTTCCCCACTCTATTTGGGAATTTCCATCAATACCTTGAGGTTGGTCAACAATTTCATGTTGTGCCGCCCCATTAGTGTTTTCTTTCCCATCAGAAACCTTATTACTATTCTTACCCTTATTTCTACACAGCACAATAGTGTAACCCTATATTCCAAAATGCAATAAAAAATTGTCCAACAGCATTCCCTATATTGTGAAAGCCCGTAAAAACAAAGGGATATCCTCATAATCAATGATCAAATCAAACAGATGATCATCCATGGCTAGATTCAATAATTTTATTAAGGGGTAGCTGAGGGAAACCTTCATATTTATCCAAGAAAAATGACCCAACCTTTCTCTTTCATTCTCCTTTTCCATATTTTTGGGGATTCTAATAACAGAAGATATTTCCCATAGAATTTTTTGACACCACAATAACCATATTAGGCCTCAAACATGAACCCAAATTTGGGTAATCGAATTTTTTACATTCATTGTATTCAAAGCAAAAACCCATTCCTATGTTCTAAGAAATATAGGCATAATATTCACAAGGTTGTTCCCCCAGGACTTAGATATCATAACCTCATTAAGAAAGATAGTGTGGAAGAATCATTTCCTAAAGGAAGTGAATCTACATCCATAAAACCTCCAAATGTAAACTAATTGCTTTTTTGTAAGTAGTTGATTGCTTTTTTGAGTGTTAAAGTTACCCCATAATTCTAGAAATGACTAGATTTCAAACCTTGGAATCTACCCTGAGGGGGGGTTTCTAGGATATTTATTCCAGATGACAAAGTTGGTGATGCAGGCGGTGACACAAGCGATGAAACAGGAAAGGGTAAAAACCCAGGTACATGCTGGCACATCATAGGATATAAGTAGGGGCCTTTATGCCATCAAATATGGGGCCTTCATGATATAAAATTATAATGGGTAAGCAACAATGAGGGTCAACCCTTTTAGGGGTGTGTGGCATGTCCTTACTGGAGTCATGGGTGTGTGAGTTGTTTCTTTTTCTTGTAACATCTAGAAACATAAAAATTAATTATTAATAATTTTAATTAATTATATATAATTAATAAGATAATTAGTAATATTAATATATAATTAAATAATTAAGAATAATTAAAAAAATAAATTAATATTATAATTAATTTGGTTACATTATTAATTATTATTTTTAAAAATATTATTTTAAAAATTATTACTAAAAATTATTAATAATTATTTTTATTAATATTATTATAAATTTATTATCTTAATTTAATTTTTACTGTAAATAATAATTAATTATTTTTAATTCAATTATTATTAATAATTATTATCTTTATTAATTTAACTAAAATTTAATTATTATTATTATTGTTGTTATTATTAAAATTAATTGTTAATGTTTTCTATTATTAATTATCAAAAATAGTGTGAATAAAAATAATAATTAAATAATTATTAATAATTTAATTTAAAATTATAATTAATTATAATATAATTAATTATAATATAGTTAATTATATTATTAATTAATATATATTTAATAATTATTTTTAGTTGCGGGCAATATAGTGGTCGAGTGGTAGTGGTCGTGACATCGCATCTGATAGGGATGGGGTTCCAAAACTGACCCTGATACCTTTTTCTTCAGATTTTTTAGAGGTAATATTATTTTCCTCACATGTGTGCACATGAGGAAAATGGTGGGAATGTGGGGTGTGATAGAAGGGGAGAGCATGTGGGTACGGATGAGTGGTGTGGGAGAGCACAGTGTTAGTGGCCATGGGTGTAGGAATTGGTGCAGGTAGGGAGGACACAGGGGGCCATATGATATTGACCCTAGTTCAATTATGGGAAACAAAACAAGTTACTTTGGACTTTTAATGGCCTTTGGCCACCATTATTTCAGGTCACCGCCTTTAGGGCCGTTGGAACTCCAAACAAATGGGCCTTTTTTCCATTCTAAATATATAATAAAGAGTCATAGTGTGTGATTTATAGTCATTGTTGGGAGGAGTTTCACTAGATCCACTATGGTACCTTGTTATATGTGTTAATATAGTTTATAATCCCTTCAACTAAATAAACATTAATTATTTTTAGTTATTTTATTCAAAATAAGTTGTGGCCAATGACCCTTTATTAAAGAAAAGATAAAACATAGACCAGATGAGTATGAGGTATGAAAAATTAAATATCCTCTCATTCTAAATAAATAATAAACAAGATCATAAAAACATTAAAAACCTAAACTCGCCAAAAAAACTCAGCCATAATATAAAGATATATATTATGATGGGATGCCCGACTACCTCGACCACAAGGGTGTTGTCCTCATCCCCAAGTATTAACCCTTTTCCAATGATTATAATAATACATAGACTTAGACTCCATGAATATTTATACATCAAAAAAATTATACAAATTTTTCATATCCTCATGATCACTTATAGAATGTTCATCCTCTTTAATATTTGGTAACATTTCGAAATGGTTAGAAGTCATTACTATCCCACCTATCTTCAAATCATTAACATATGCCCTAAAAATAGACACCTTTCACTGGTGTGAGTTATTTTGTGTGGGTAGGGTTTTATTTTATACCCCAATGTCAATACATATAATTATAATATTTTATTTTGTTGTAACCTGTATTGATTATTTTTTTAAATTAAAGTATTAATTATTATTAATTGTTTTTTATTACATTATTAAAATCAAAAAAAAATAAAAAAATAAAAAAGTCAAATGAATGTATAAGATGGTTATGGATATTATAGATCCTTCTTCAAATAATTTATAAATAAGTAATTACCCTATGTAGCACCCTCCCTACTTCAAAAATCTCCCCCCCCCCCATTTTGGGAAATTATTTTCTAGAAACCCTTTTTCGATAATTTTTTAATTTCTCCCAAATATGCCTTTTTCCTAAATATAGAAATTAATTATATTTTATACATATTTGGTTTTATAAATTTCTATTTATAATTGAACCATAATTAGTGGAAATTTGGTTAAGACAATTCACTAACATAGGGCCTTATGCTCTATACAGAAAAGTGGAGGCTAGCTATCTATCACACCATACATGATCTTAAAAAAATTGATTTTATATGGTTTGAATACTATACATGAAACAATTTTATACACCTTATTCATTTGTTACATTTGAAAATGTAAAAATATTTATGGCTTTTAATTATGATTGGTAACACTAGTTGTGAGTTTTATAAAAAATTGAGGATCAATATGGTTTAAACGTATTGATTTGATGGGGGAATATAGGAAAAATATAATTCATTAAAAGAATGAATACATGTAAAGGGGATACATGATATAAGTTAGTGAGATATTAAACCACTTTGAAAAAAAATATTAAATGTTATATTCTTTCGAAAGTGAACACGTGTTAAGAAATCGATCAACAAACTAGGTAGGTTCTACCAAAGCAGGGTATGTATGGATTATCATGTGTATGGTATGGTTGGAATGGATAATTATAAGATTTATTTAACAAAATACCACTATGATGTTTTGGTTACAAAGTGTTGGGAAACACTAAGAGTTAATAAATAAGTAGAATAGAGTTAATAAAATCTATATGATAAATTTTATAGGGAGTTTTTCACTATGATATCCAATAGTCATATATGATATGATTGGAATGGTATTAAAGATAAAAAATTTAATATTTTGAGTAATTATAATGTGGACTCATTAATTAGTGAAACATAAATCTTTTCATTCTACCAAATATAATGAAATTTAAATAGGGTCATCATTTTAGTGACATAAAATTTAAGGAAAAAATTAAAAGAATATAATAATTTGATAAAATATTATATAGATAAAATAGAATAATCATCATAAAACATTAATCTAAGATTAATCCATGAAAAATATAATTATAATGGAAGAAAATTCCTAGAATAAGAAACTTATGAATCATTCTTAAGAATGAAAGAAAAATTTTATGTGTTACAATAACCCCTTCCAGAACATCTATTTAGTGAATTCATTCAAAAAGTAGCTCTTGATGCTTATAATAATCATAAAAGGATTCACTCAAGATTTTAAATTCATTTTTAGGTAAAATATATTTGAGGGAACATTAATCTCCATTCATGTACTCAATATTATAGGCTACATCAATTACCCAGAGACACTATAATCTCCTTTCAAGCTTGATATAATTATAGACTTCATTATATAATATTTATCAAGAAGGTTATAATAGTTTATTTTAAACAATTAAATGAATTTGTTTAACAAAATTTTAACTAATATCTTAAATATATTGAGTATCATTGAGTATTACATGGGAGGTCTTGGATCCAATACTATTATTGATTGTATAAGAGGGTAAAAGTTTAAAATAAAATAATAAATATTCTATTAGAATGTCCAAAACTATGTCTTTTAGTATCCATTCAAAGTCATTGAAACCTATGGGAGGATTTATAAAGGAGGGTAAATAATTCCATTATTTTAATCCTGGTCACTAATGGATGAATTTCAAAGAATAACTAAAGGGGTGTCAGAAGAATCCTAAATAGTTTACATTAGATATTAATGTTATTGAATTAAATTATTATATTTTAAAGGCTATACAATAATATAAATACATTACATTTTTTTAATATGTATAGTATTTCAAAATTTATGAAGATACTGAAGTGTTAATTAATATGATAATGCTAATGGTATCTACATCATGGAGGTGAATGCATTGGAATACTTCAAAGATCGAATGGATTTTTGTGAATGATGCGCATTGTATATTTTTATTTGTAAACAAAAATTTGTTATCAATATATGGGATGATGATTTTGATTCATATGGTTTATGATTCATCTATTTCATTTAATAAATTTAAAAAGAGATAAGAATAAAATGTTTTATTCAGTATAATTGTGTTTTATATATGTTATTTTTTAAAATATGAATGAATGTGTTTACACCACCAAATAGTAGAATATTTTAAATAATTAAATCTTATTTAGGATTTTTTTTCATGATTATTAGCACCCCAATTAAGTTTAAAAAGAAGAACAAGTTGGCTAGTTATGGGCCTCATGCTCGGATTTTGGTAGAATATGATTTTAGTTTAATACTTTTTGAAATGGTGTATCTAGTTTCTGGTGACTTTAAATCACATCTTTCAATTAAGTATGAACATTTTCTTGACTTTTTTCAATTTCTTTTACATTATATATGTTAGAGAGTCTTTTCAAAGGGGTCTGAGATTGATAGAGTAAAATTAAGTGAAAATGTTTTATTCGAATTATGATGATTTATTCATGATTTTAAATGATAAAACCCATTTATTACAATTCTTTATTAAAATAATGGGTAATTTTAATTACTAAATGAAAATGGACTAAAATATGATAATTACTTAAGTTTTTAATTTTGACATATTTTTATCACTTTAGTATTTTGATCATAACCTTTAAATTATCAATCCAATTTATGTAATTTTTTTTTGGATCCCTTTCCCTTTTTATACAACTTTCCCTACGGGGCCCAAATATAAATTCACCATTTGGAATCCCAAAACTAGCTTACAAGTATGGCCTTTAAAATTGTTCATGGATCTAGAAAATTTTTATGGTGGGACTATATCTCTTGATTAGAAAGCTCAAATGCACTGAAATTTGGATTGGAGACTCACAATTTATTTCTTAACAACTTTAATGAAGATGCCCATGTGTTAATTTTCCATTTGCAAGGACATTAATGCATGGGAAACTAGAGACATGAAATATGGAGAGTCTGTCTGGTAAGATTAAATTATTTGAGGAAAATGGGAATAACTCTCTCTACACATGTCCATATATGATGAAATTTTTAAGGGAGACTACAAAGAAATTTTGGAACAACTTTTAAGAATGATTCCATTTGTGAATAATCCATCTAATAGGTCTAACATGTGAAATCTTTCAAAATGAAAATATGACCTATTAAAAGAGGAGAGCTCATCCTTCCCTAATCACTCCAATCCATCACATACCATCATGTGGGAAACCAGGGAGGATATCTACACTGAGGGAGGTTGGCCACTACATTATTTTCTCCACCTCCTTTCTTTTTATTTTATTTTTTTATTTTGTTTTTGTTTTGTTTTATTAAATATTTTAATTTAAATTTTAATTTAGTTTAAATTAAAAAATTCAAGCATTTTGTTTCCACCCAAATCCATCCATCATCTCCTTCATTTAATTTTATTCTTTTAAATTATTTGTATTATAAAAATAATAATAATTTTATTATTACAATTATTATTATTTATTTAAATTATTATTATAACATTATTATTTTAAAATTATTTTCTTATTTTCTTTATTCTCTCCTTCTTATAAAAATAATCTCTTGAATATAATAATAATAATAATAAATATTATTATTTTTATTATTTTAATGTTATTTATATTATTTATAAATTTAATTTATTTTCTTTTCTTCTATTTTATTTTAATCTTTCTATATCTCGTCCCCATTCTACTATTATTTTAATATTGTATTCTCTCACCCCAATTTTTTTTAATTATTCTTTCTCTTATTCTATTTCTCTTATTATTCTTTTCTTCCCACTTACACCAAGTGATATCCTACTCTCAGAAATGAGAGGCTGACCCCGAGGATTGGCCCGGAGGGAGGTCAAGGTGTTCTTGAATTTTCCTTAAAGTTTATTTTAAGTATATAGATAGAATTGAGTAGCATGCATGGGTGAGGAAAATGTCCCCGATATGGTGACTGCCCCAATGACATGAAACTCAATATATCTCTATTATTTTATTTAATCATGTTTCCCTATCTCTATTGGTTAGTTCTTCACACATTGGATTTTAACTAATTAATGGATAAAATTTCATTGATAGAGCCGGATCATGGAAGTTGGATCCTCCTAGACCAAGCAGTGTCATCAACCATGATTAAAGGAAGAGGTGGAATTAAGGGTTCTTAGGCATTCAATGATATTCCACAATTTATAAATAAATAATAGTAATCTAAACATGAGATTTCGTGTTTTTATTATCAAATTGAAATAAAAAACATAAAGGAGAATGATTATTTAATCCAAAGATGAACCCAAAACTAAGTTCTTTCTTATTAACTCATTCAGTTTAGTTTTCATGATAGTTTAAATTCTCATTTTTTTATATAATTAGAAAAATAATTAAAAACACAAAAACATTTTCATTTATTGCACTTATCATAAACAAAAAATAAATTTGAATAGGTTATTTATATAAAGTAGGTTAAAAAATTGAAGAGCTCATAAAATTAGATGACCATGTTCAGCCACTATGCTTCTCTAGGAAAAATTATAATTTCTTTTACCCATGCCCCACAATAGGCATGCATCAAAACCGGTGTCATAATTGGGGAGCCAATAAATAGTTCATTCAAATTTTATATTTTCAAAATTTAGATAGATTTTATTATTTTTATAAAAATTAAAAAACTAAACAAAATTATTCCATGATTTTTTTTATTTGAAAATTTTTTCAACTCATGGAACAACAAATACTATCAGGTGTAAGAACCAATAGCTAAAGCACTTTGTTCTATAGAATACGGTGTTTCATTTTGGGATAGACATATTAATGCAGCATGGTGACAAATTTTCAAATAAAAGTAATTCAAGGACCTCATTGAGGATCTCAAGGAGAACCTCTATAAACTAGTGGTTGAAGGATTGGCCAGAGTGATAGCTTAATTTTGGGAGTACTTGTAACAACCAGAGATTTTTAATAAATCATGTTTCCTAATTTTTTGTGTTATTTTATTTTATACTAAACAATACTATTTCATTTGATAACATGAGTATAATTAAAATGATACCATTGGGTTTTTACTGTTATATTACCGTTAGTGAGTATGAACTTCGGAAACTAAATGTTGTGATTATTGTCTCTAAATACAAGTGATCTTGGTTAATTAATATAGAAATAAGATTTGATGGACTCATCCAGTAGTCTCGGGCCAATCGAAGCTCATCTAATGGAACTTAAAAAGGAGGTAGCACCACTGGGATTTTCTCTAGACCAAACCCAAGCCGAACTTCATCGTATAAATCTAGAACGGAATCACCTTCGTGAGAAGTTCAAACTGATAGAAAGTACTACTCGTGCAATGTTGGCCGAGCCGCCCCAAGATTCTATCACCCTAGCACACCTTACTCTTAGGTCTTATGCTGGTTTTATAAGGGGTTATGTAACGAGACCGTAACAGCCTTGTGTAATCCTTTGACTTAAATAAAAATTGTGATTTCTTCTTATGATGAAGTTTGTGAATTTTCAAATGTCCGGATAAATATATTATGCATATTTTTGATGAATTTTAGTGAAAATATATTTTTTTTAAATGTTTTTGTAAACCTTAAATAATTAATGATGTGTAATGATTTTCAAAAAATGGTCTTCTTTAAATGTGTTCAATAAGAAATTTAGAGTCTAATAAGATCAACTTGATTTTTGATGAATAGTAAATTATGAATAGTGATTTTACACTTAGGATTAGTAATTTGACCAAATGGATTAGTAATCTCACTTAAATAAAGTATTAATATAATCTAGCCACATTGATTAAGTAATGAGATTCAATAAAATAGGTAAATAACTGTTTCATAAATTATTAATCAAGTATTCGTTTTTTCGGGTGAATAGTGTTTTTTAATTAAAAATTAAATTAAAAATTATTTGAAAATTATTTTTATAAAATGGATTTCAGTTTTGAACTCAGAGCATTGATATTATGTTAAGGTAATTTTGGGGATTTTTCTGGAAAAAAAATGAATTTTTGGTGAATAGTGTTTTTATTTAAAAATTAAATTAAAATTATTTAGAAAATTATTTTTATAAAATGGAGTTCATTTTTGAAATTAGAGCATTGATATTTGGTTAAGGTGATATTTTGGGAGTTTTTGGAAAAAGTTGAATTTTCAGTGAATAGTAAAAATACATTTTTAGTGTTTCAGTATGTTTAATGACATCATGATTGCATCATGATGATGTCATGAGATATTTTAAGGGATGGTCGACTAAAGGGGATGAATTATTGTATGAGGTGTCCCAAGTGTCCAATACCATGGGCAAATACCATGTGCAAGCCCATGGTTTTTCCAATACCGCCAATGAGGTGTCCCCTGGCCATTAATGGCTTGTCCCCTAACTTTCCCTATAAATACCCACCCTTTCCTCGTTTAGTTTTCACTCCCAACTCTCCCCCAACGAATTTATGGTCTCATTACCTCCAACATAGTCCTCCCAAGGTGCCCCCAAGCCCTCAAGGTCCCAACCTTTGAGTTTTAAGAGATACGTTTTAAGGTAAGGGATCCAACCTCTCTCTTTCTTTTCAAATACTCTCTTTTAAATCATTTATTTTATGCTCCATGTTCTTATGTTGGAGGATGTTCTTTTATATTAATATTACTTCCCTTTTCATGTTCATATGATGAGATATCCCCTCTTACTCTCATCATTTCGTTTTATGAATGTTTAAGTGGCGTCGTTAGGCTGCCGAAATTTTTGTAACGGATTCTTTCACCCTTCTCATTTTCAAGTTCTATTTTCTTGTCAATTCTTTCAAATTACTTATTATTATGTTGGGGTATGATCTATATATCTATCATACTGATATTTTATGTTCATATAATGAGATACCCTATTTGATCTTGTCAATTCATTTTTTTGAAGTTTAAGTGACACCGTTAGGCTGTCGAATTTTTAAGGGATTCTTTCACCCTTCTCGTTTTCAAGATCTATTTTCATGTAAAGTCTTTCAAGTTCCTTTTTGTTATGTTGGGGTATGATCTCTATATCAATCATACTTATCTTCTATGTTCATATGATGAGAGACCGTATTTTATCTTGTTAATTCATTTTTTTGATGTTTTAAATAACGTCGTCACGCTGCCGAATTTTCATAAGAGAAATCATATTTTTGTCTTCCTTCAATGTTTTTCATTTCATATGGTATGTCTTTAAAATTTCATTACCATGTTCTTATATCCATTATATTTTGTCCCTATACTGTTTTATGGATCATTTATGAGTGGGAGACCCATGTCCCCTCTCTTTTCAATATTTTCTAAAACCCTATAACATAGCTGTTATGCTGCAGAATTTTCGTCTCAAAATGCCTCTCCCTTTTTCTCAAATTATTTTATTTTATTAAGTGAATACTCAAATCTATTTATTCTATAGGGGTATTCACATATATATCAAAATGTTCTATTTTAAATTCTGGTATTTACATACATGAAACCCACTTTCCTTTTTATGTGGGTTTAAAGTGACATAAAGATCATGTCTTTAAAGCAGTTTTTAAAAACGTTATGATTATGAAAGGAAGCCCATTTCTTTTATTCTATATGGGTTATTTATAAAATTTTTGATGATTATATATGTGTCTCACATGATAATAAAGGAAAATTTAACAGTGCGCCCTAATAGCACTCCAATGCATTGGGTAAAGACTTAATCTCTAGAGATGACCATTTTTAAAGACGCCTTGGTGAATAACCTTGGTAAATGTTAATGACACCTTGGGGACGGACCTTGGTGAAATGGAAATGATTTTCTATGTTAAATTTTATAGCTACATATTCAAGTTATGAAATACATTATTTTTATTATGATATTCCTCATGATTTCTTTCTCATGCCTTAATGTTCTTTTTCATGACTTTATTTATCTATCTCAAGTTCACATGTTAAATTTTTCCCCTTGTTTCCCTTACTAGGCCTTCTGCTCACCCTTTTATTTGATGTATGTCCCTAGGTTATGAGATGCAGTAATAAACCTAGGATGAACATAAGGAGAATCCTTTCATGTGTTTAAGAAGAATGTTTTATGTTGTCATGTATTAAGTTCCTGGTTTCCAAGACACTAAACCTTAAAGATCGTCGGTTTTGTATAATGAAATGAAAGTTTATGTGATAAAAATGTGAGATGCTATAGTTGGTATCAAAGAATGGTTTAATTATTTGTGGAAATTAGGATATGAAAACTTTAGGAATAATTCTATAGAAATGTTTAAATATAGGAAATCTTCTTAGTATTTTGGTGAGTATTGAGTAAGGGGTTTCCAAGAAAATACATCCCTATCTAGATACGAGTAGGTAGAGGTGGATCTGGCACAGATGTACATAGGGGTAAAACCCAAAAACACCGCTTTGAGCTAGACTCGAACGGGAACTGGTACACGACAACGGGCCTTGCTGCACTCTTGGTTACGAAACTCCAAGGGGATATGCTTTGGTAAATTCATAAGCTTAGTATGAACCATTATTAAAGAAACAAAGATAAAATAAAATAAAGATTCACTTAGGAATATATGATCATGGATAACCTAGTCTGGAACTTAGGGGATCACAAGTTAGGATATACGTTTCTTCTACAAGTTTATCCTTCTATGATTAAAGTTTCATTTTAATGAATATTGGTTAAGTATTTAAGCCCCTAATATTACTTTACTTTTCTTAGTTAATGGTGGGAAATGGAAGAACATGTCCCAACATCCAATGTGATAGGAAATGTGAAGATTGCCCTATTAATATGATAGAGATGATGAGAGATCAAGTTGAACATATTGTGATTATTCCAAAACGGCTATCAAAAATCACAATTAATAATTGGTACCTAGTTGAATGCCCAAATTCATCAAGGAAGAAGAAGACGAAGTCTCAAGGATGTTTATCTGATAAAGTTGATAAGGGAAAGAAGACCCAATTTCCTTTTTGCAAAAAGTTTGGGAAGAGGCACCAAGGAGAATGTCACAAATTAACCAGGAAATGTTTTATGTGTGGGAAGATATGGCATAAAGTATCCAATTTCTTTAAAAAAATGGATAATGTGATGAATAGAGATAAGGTTTGATCTAATGTACCTTATACTTTTCAATATCATAAATGTGGAGAAGTTGGAAATTATCCAAGGCAATGCTCTCTTGGAAGAAATGAGAAGCATGATGAGCATCAACAATATTCAAGGACAAAAGAACAATGCATGTCCTATGCTGAGATAGATCATGATGACTGAAGTACATGTAACTTCTTCTCAATAATTGTTTATGTCATGTTGTATTTTAGCTTGTGCTCTATGAGCATATCCTTAATGTTTTCTAAGAACATCGAGTCACTACCTAAGATGGTTTTATATCATTAAGGAAAACGTATATTGTTATGTATCATATGTTGATGTTATGAATCTGTTCTTCTTGGAAAAAAAGAGATGATTAGGGGATTAAAAGATGATTATTATTTTGGAAGACATTCACTATTTTAGGAACCCTATTTGATCGAGGTAAATAGATTACTACGGTATTTTCTTTGAGGATTAAAGTTTGACTTATATTTTGAAGAATAGATGAATTTAAGGTGAACTTATGGTAATTTAGGTTACTTATGGAAATGATTAACCTATCTTGGGGAAAATATGTTTAGTTTAGTTACTTTTGTAATAAGATGTTAGGAGTGGTTGATGTTGTTTAGAGATGAATGATAAAGTTTATCTTGGAAGACTATGTTATCAAATCCTTCTTGTAATTGGGTTTCAATATTAGTTTGGTTTATTTTGAGGAATTTTAAGGAAAATTATTTATGGAATGGTCTATGATGAACTCTAGGTAGTACTGTAGAATTTTTAAGATTTAAAATAGTTTCCATACCTAAGGGGTTCTTTCTTTTTGAAGAGTTGTTTTATCTTACCCTTTATTTTTTTGGGATAATGTTTAAAGATAGAAGAAATAGATTGTTAATATTTTGTGGATTACGTGATTCTCTAGAAGATGATTCTTGTGCTTTGATTAGACCAAGTAGTTTTGAATGCTCTTTGTTTGTAGAAAATACTAGACTTGGAAGAAACTTATTAAGGGATAAAACTCTACTTGAAGGTAAATATATTCCCTTGTGTTCTTATTCTATGTAGTAAATGAATTCCTCAAAATTATTAAAAGGAACGTAAAACAAAAACGTTGTTGGTTTAAGTTTCCTACTGGGCAATCAAAGACCATTTACACACATCATAAGTTTATGATTTTCTTGTGGTTAACTTCCTCCTAATCATGTTTTCTATCACTATCCCTCAGAACTTGACCCTTTTTTTCTTCCATATCCATGTTTTCCTACATGGAATCCTAGTATGGGTTAACTCGGGTGACCATTGTACTTCCTTTTCTTTCTTTTAATGTAATAGTGTTACTGACTCTTTTTATGATGTGGGACTTTCAATGAAATTTCCGAACCCAATTTTAAAAATTGCGAGGACGCAATTTCTTAAGGTGGGAAGATTTTAACGACCCGAGATTTTGAATAAATCATATTTCCTAATTTTGTGTGTTATTTTATTTTATACTCAACAAAACTATTTCATTTGATAACATGAGTATAACTAAAATGATACCATTGGGTTTTTACTATTATATGACCGTTAGTGAGTATGACCTTTGGAAACTAAATGTTGTTATTATTGTCTCTAAATACAAGTGATGTTGGTTAATTAATATAGAAAGAAGATTTGATGGCCTCATCCAGTAGTCTCAGTCCAATTGAAGCCCATCTAACAGAACTTGGGAAGGAGGTAGCACCACTGGGATTTGCTCTGGACCAAACCCAAGCCGAACTTCATCGTATGATGCTAGAATGGAATCGCCTTCGTGAGAAGTTCAAACTGATAGAAATTACTACTCGTGCAATGTTGGTCGAGCTGCCCCAAGATTCAATCACCCTAGCACACCTTACTCTTAGGTCATATGATGGTGTTATAAGGGGCTATATAATGACAGCATAAAAGCCTTGTGTAATCCTTTGACTTAAATAAAAATTGTGATTTCTTCTTATGATGAAGTTTTTGAATTTTTAAATGTCTGGATAAATATAGTATGCATATTTTTTATGAATTTTAGAGAAAATATATTTTTTTTTAAAATTTTTTTGTAAACCTTAAATAATTAATGATGTGTAATGATTTTCAAAAAATGGACTTCTGCAAATGTGTTCGTAAAAAATTTAGAGTCTAATAAGATCAACTTGATTTTTGATGAATAGTAAATTATGAATAGTGATTTTACACTGAGGATTAGTAATGTGACTAAATGGATTAGTAATCTCACTTAAATAAAGTATTAATATAATCTAGGCACCTTGATTAAGTAATGAGATTCAATAAAATAGGTAAATAACTATTTCAGAAATTAATAGTCAAGTATTAGTTTTTTCGGTTGAATAGTGTTTTTTAATTAAAAATATTTAGAAAATTATTTTTATAAAATGGATTTCATTTTTGAACTAAGAGCATCGATATTATGTTAAGGTAATTTTTGGGGATTTTTCTGAAAAAATTGAATTTCTGGTGAATAGTGTTTTTATTTAAAAATTAAATTAAAAATATTTAGAAAATTATTTTTATAAAATGGAGTTTATTTTTGAAATCAGAGCATTGATATTCGGTTAAAGTGAAGTTTTGGGAGTATTCGGAAAAATTTGAATTTTCAGTGAATAGTAAAAATATAGTTTTAGGGTTTCAGTATGTTTAATGACATCATGACTGCATCATGATGATGTCATGAGATATTTTAATGGATGGTCGACTAAAGGGGATGGATTATTGTATGAGGTGTCCCAAGTGTCCAATACCATGTGAAAATACCATGGGAAGCCCATGGTTTTGCCAATACCCCCAATGAGGTGTCCCTTGGCCATTAATGCCTTGTCCCCTCACTTTCCCTATAAATACCCACCCTTTCCTCCTTTATTTTTCACTTACAACTCTCTCCAAATGAAGATATGGTCTCATTACCTCCAAAAGAGTCCTCACAAGGTGCCCCCAAGCACTCGAGGTCCCAACCTTCGAGTTTTAAGAGATACGTTTTAAGGTAAGGGATCCAACCTCTCTCTTTCTTTTCAAATACTCTCTTTTAATTCATTTCTTTTATGCTCCATGTTCTTATGGTGGAGGATGTTATTTTATATTCATCTTACTTCCCATTTAATGTTCATATGATGAGATATCCCCTCTTACTCTCATCATTTCATTTTATGAATGTTTAAGTGGCGTCGTTAGGCTGCCGAAATTTTTGGAACGGATTCTTTCACCCTTCTCGTTTTCAAGTTCTATTTTCTTGTCAATTATTTCGAATTCCTTTTTATTATGTCAGGGTATGATCTATATATCTATAATACTGATCTTTTATTTTCATATGATGAGAGACCCTATTTGATCTCGTCAGTTCATTTTTTTGAAGTTTAAGTGACGTTGTTAGGCTGCCGAATTTTTAAGGTATTCTTTCACCCTTCTCGTTTTCAAGAGGTATTTTCATGTCAAGCCTTTCAAGTTCCTTTTTATTATGTTGGGGTATGATATCTATATCAATCATACTGATATTCTATGTTCATATGATGAGAGACCCTATGTGATCTCTTTAATTCATTTTTTTGATGTTTTAAATGACGTCGTTAGGCTGTCGAATTTTCATAAGAGAAATCTTATTTTTGTCTTCCTTCAATGTTTTTCATTTCATATGGTATGTCTTTAAAATTTCATTACCATGTTCTTATATCAATTATATTATGTCCCTATACTATTTTATGGATCATTTTTGAGTGGGTGACTCATGTCCCCTCTCTTTTCAATATTTTCTAAAACCCTATAACATAGCTGTTATGCTGCAAAACTTTCGTCTCAAAATGCCTCTCCCTTTTTCTCAAATTATTTTATTTTATTAAGTGAATACTCAAAGCTCTTTATTATATAGGGGTACTCACATATATATCAAAATGTTCTATTTTAAATTCCAGGATTTGCATACATGAAACCCGCTTTCCTTTTTCCGTGGGTTTAAAGTGACATAAAGATCATGTCTTTAAAGCAGTTTTTAAAAACATTATGATTATGAAAGGAAACCCATTTCTTTTATGCTATATGGGTTATTTATGAAATTTTTTATGATGATATATGTGGCTCACATGATAATAAAGGAAAATTTAAGGGCGCTCCCTGATAGCGCTCCAATGCATTGGGTAATAACTTAATATCTAGTGATGACCATTTTTAACGACGCCTTGGTGAATAACCTTGGTAAATTTTAATGACACCTTGGGGATGGACCTTGGTGAAATGGAAATGATTGTCAATGTTAAATGTTTTATCCACATATTCAAGTTATGAAATACGTTATTTTTATTATGATATGTCTCATTATTTTTTTCTCATGCCTTAATGTTCTTTTTCATGACTTTATTGATCTATCTCAAGTTCACATGTTAAATATTTCCCCTTGTTTCCCTTAATGGGCCTTCTGGTCACCCTTTCATTTGATGTATGTCCCCAGGTTATTAGATGTAGTAATGAACCAATGATGAACATAAGGAGAATCCTTTCAAGTGTTTAAAAATAATGTTTTATGTTTTCATGTATTAAGTTCCTAGTTTCCAAGACACTAAACCTTAAAGATACTCGGTTTTGTATAATGAAATGAAAGTTTATATGATAAAAAGGAGGGATGTTATAGTACTTCCTAGAGTTTTATCAAGAAGTGGTCAAGGCACATGAAGAGTGCTCCTTGATTCTTCCCAAAACTTTTTAAGGAGTTACGTTAGAATATTTCCCAAAGAAAGTAGAAAAACTAGACCAAATATGATATTCAGGAGCTTAAATATATGTCTCATGATCTATAAGTAAAAATGGATTGGATAACTACATGTGTCCAATCACTATTAGAGTATTCTGGGCTTGAACTAGAAGATGATCCACTCATCCTACCTAACGTGTCCAAGGAGGATGAATTTCCTGCTAAGATACATGTGAGAGATCAAAAAGAATTAAATTAATTTTGGAATGAATATGAGGAAATTCTTTATCTCCCCATACCATTTAAATAAAAAGATTTATCACAATTAAAGGAATAAACCACCCAAGTGGTGGAATTTGAAGTAAAAATAAAGGATACTGACTACATGCCTCTATCCTCTGAGAACTTACTACAAGAGGCACTTACCACTGAGGTATTTATTGAAATTTAATAAAATCGAGGAGTTGAACCATTATTTGACTCTATCTTTTCTGATTTTATTGAAACTAAATTTTGTATCACTCCCTATTATTTTGAATTTTCAGAATCAGACACTATTTTTTATGCCTTGGAGGAATAAGAAGAGCATGGATGTCCACGTGTTGATGAAAACATGTATCTCCTTGATTTTGATGAAAATACATTTGATTATCCCCATCATAAAGATATCCCAGTTGTTGAGCCTAAGGAAATCGGGAAAGAGGTTGTTTTTATGAAAGGGGAGAAACTAATATTAATACATTCAAATTTTATTTAAGTAAATATTAATATTTACGTACCCTTTTATCATTCATCCCATTTACCCCATCAAAATACTCACTAGAATAGGTTACACAAGGATAAACCAAGAATGAGGATAATCCCTACTTCGTCCTACCCCCTCCATGTAAGCTATACCTAATTGTGAAGGGGGGTCCGGTATACTCTATTCATGTATCATTTATAATGAACAAAGAAGTTGAGGCTGGGAAAATCCACATGTAGTGGTTCATGTAAAATATTATTTATCCACCATCTGATTTTAGATAACAGTTGTTATTGCCCTTTTGGAGGTAGTAAGAATTCAGGGCCCACTTCATAGATCATTCCATGATTTATCTTTACATTCTTTCTAGAAATTTAGATTTCAATATAATTTCTTAGGAAGTAGTATAGAATGCATCCCACTCCCTCTTACCGTTTCAAGTTGGTAGAAGGAAGTACCAAACAGTGAAGGAAGAAGACTAATCTTTATTTTAAAAGGGGGTTCAATTTTAGTGTTTATCTTTTAAAATCCTTACATTTTGGTATAAAAATTGTTTTGAGCGTTAAAGATAAAATTTCATGCCCACACTTGAATTATACTTTAATTGAATAATATAGGAGACATGAGTTTATTAGGAATCCTATGATTCAATGTTTTATATGTCAATGCTGATATGATTAAATGAGTAAAATAGAGAATTAAAATTTTAAAATGAAGTATTGATATTAAAATAAGGAATCATAATTTTAAGAAATTAATTAATTTGTGTAAATGAAATTTTCTAACCATTTTTCATACTTTTATTTTTCTAAAATTCATGTGATTTGGTTTTTTATTATTAATCATGCCTTGAGTGATTATCCTAAATCATATGTCTCATTCCCAAGAATATTTCTAGACCAAATACTTCTTATTTTATATTGAGTATATTTCTTGAGTGATATTGGGACATGCCACCTACTAGTACTTGAATTTGAACCTATCAAAGCCTAGACTATAAAAAACACATTTCAAATGATTGAGGGATCTTTTGATAAACCAATTATAATTAAAATTCTATCTTTATATCAATCCTTATTTAGCCTAGAGAGACCATGAATGAACTTGTTATGGGTGATTCATGTTTAAATTAATTTTTTATCCATTCATACCATACTATTAGTAATTTTATGATATTTTAAATTTGAAGTGTGGGGTAATGGGAATCATGGTAAATGGGATGATTTACAACGTAAGGAAGAAGCGTGGGGGTGCTTCTTGTGTGAATTGTAAAAGTTTGTGGAATCATTAATTTTACTATATTGTTTTTTAAATATTGAATATAAAAAAATGAAAATGAAAAAAGAACCAAAAAATGAGAAAAATGTGTTGTGATTTGGGTAAACCAAATATCACTATTACCATACCTATTATTTATATCATACATGGTTAGGTGGTGGATTTGAGATTTATTCTAATTTTTAAATTTAGAAAAAAAAGGGTAATTTGAAAATGGAAAAAAGAAGAAAAGTAGAAAAATGTTCAAGATAGGAAACAAATCATTCCTTATTCTTAAATTTATCATGATATTTAATTTTAGTCTTTGGGAAAGTTAGGAGTTGTTATAATTTTAAGGGGATAATTTCATTAAAAAAATTTACTTTTAATATCATAATTTATTATTTAAGAGTTAAACCTCCTCCTTGAGCATTATTTTTAAACATCAAATCCTACCAACCTTAATCCTAGGATTTATTATGATCTTAATTTCAAATCCTCTTGATTTTATGTGCTTTTTTCTTTAAAAAGTGGAGAAAGTGGTAATTTTATAAGCTTATAGATAAAGAAAATGTTCTCATGATATGATTATAACTCTACATAAATTTTATCATGAGAGATGATAGAAAATTTTAAAAATTGAGTTAAATAATCATATAGAATATTTGATATTTATGAATTGAGGAGCTTGAATGAATGAAATGAGAAGCTCCTTCATTTTTCAAAAGGGAAAAGTAAAATACATGGATTAGTTTTTTCAATTAAAAAAGAGAAAATTAATTGATATTTTATGTGGACTTTAAAAATGTTATTTTTCATTGATAATTTTTTTATTTTATTACATTTAAATTTTAATATTGATAACATTGGTCCCTAATTTAATTCCTTATTGAGATTTTATGCTTGATCACAATAATGGTTTAAGTGTGAGGGGAATTTACATAGAAAGATTAAGTGAAAACTTTTTATTCAAATTATGATTATTTATTTGTAATTTTCAATGATAAAACCCATGTATTTCAATTTTTCAATAAAATAATGAGTAATTTGAATTATAGAATGAAATGGGCTAAAATATAAAAATTTCTTAAGTTAAGAATTTTGATAGATTTTTATCACTTTGTTATTTTGATCATAATATTTAAATTATCATCCCAATTTTTTCATTATTTTTTTAGGATTCCATTCCATTTTTTCTAAAACTTTCTCTTTTGTACCCAAAGCTAAATCTACCATTTGGAAGCCCAAAACCATCCCACAAGTTGGACCTTCAAAATTGTTCACATATTTATGAATTTTTTATGGTGGGACTATATCTATTGATTGGAATTCTAAAATGTTTATATATTTAGTTTGGAGATGAAAAATACATTTCTTAACAACTTTCATGAAGATTTACACTCGTGAATTGGTCGTTTTCTAGGACATTAATGAAGGGAAAACCAGAGACACGGAATATGGAGCGTCTTTCTAGACATATTAAATTCTTATAGTGAAATGGGAATATATCTCACTATACATGGCCTAATATGATAAAATTTTTAGGGGATGAGAACAATAAATTTATAAAAAAACTTTCATGAAGTCATCCATTCATGAATTGGCCATTTAATGGGTCTAACACATAAAAACTTTCGAAGGTAAAATGTATCCTATAAAAGGAGGAGAGATAATCCTTCCCAAATCATTTAAATCCATATCATATCATCATATGGGAAACAACGAGGATATCTCTACCTAGGGAGGTTGCCAGTTGCATTATTTTCCCCCCTCTTTTATTATTTTTTTTAGTTTAGTTTTATTTTATTTCAAATTGAAATTTCTATTTTAATTTAGTATAAATTAAACAATTTGTGAATTTTGTTTCCACACAAATCCATCCATATTATCCTTCTTTTAATTTTATTATTTTAAATTATTTTTATAATAATAATAATACTTTTATTATTATTATTATTTATTTAAATTATTATTATAACACACTTATATTAAAATTATTTTCACATTTTATTTCTTCTCCCCTTTTTCAAAAAAAATTATCTTAAATATAATAATAATAATAAATATTATTATTATTATTATTTTAATATTCTTTATATTATATATAAATTAAATTTCTTTTCTTTTCTTTTCTTCTATTTTATTTTACTCTCTCTCTCATCCTCATTGTACTTTTATTAAATTCTTTTATTATCTCACCCTGATTATTTTTAAATTATTATTTCTTTTATTATTTTTCTCTTATTATTTTTTTCTTCCCACTTACCCCAAGTGATATCTTACTCTCAGAAATGAGTGACTGACCCTGAGGCTTGGCATAGATGGAAGTCAATGTGTTCTTTAATTTTTTTTATAGGTTATTTTAAGTTTGTAGATAGAATTGAGTAGCATGCATGGGTGAGGCGAATATCCCTGATATAGTGACTTCCACCAATGGCATGCAAATCAATATATCTCTATTATTTTATTTAATAACTTTTGTATATCTCCATTGGTTAGTTCTTCACGCGTTGGAGTTGAACAAATCATTGGATGAAACAGCATCGATAGAGTTGGGTCTTGGAAGATGACACCTCCTAGAACAAGGAGTGTCATCATCCTTTATTAAAGGAGGAGGTGGAATTGTGTGTGATTAGGCATTAAATGATATTACACAATTTCTAAATAAATAATATTAATTCAAATATGATATTTTTATGATTGTATTATGAAATTGAAATCAAACACATAAAAGATAATTATGATTGATCCAAGGATGAACCTAAAACCAAGTGCTTTCTTCTTAACTCATTCTATCTAATTTGTATGATAGTTTAAATTTTAATTTTTTTCATGCCATTATAAAACTAATAAAAAACACAAAAATATTTTCATTGGATTCATTTAAACATAAACAACAAAAAGAAATAGAATATGTGTTTTAGATAATGTAGGTGGTCAAATTGAAAAGATCCTCAAGTGAGACAGCCCTGGTTAACCATTGTGCTTCACTAGAAAAAATTATAATTTATTTATACCATTCCCCATGATATTTGTGCATCAAATATGTAATAACTATAAGATATATGGACAACTTATTAAAAAATTTAAGTTCAAATTTCCTTTTTTTAATAGGGAAGAAATCATTAGTTTATAGGAACATAGAGAACATGGATGGGAATAATGATGTCCAGGATGAGGTATAGGTCATGGAGGATGATGATGTTCCAATTCATCTAAATTTTACCAAGTTTTATTGTCCCATGAGTGAGAGCAGTTATCTTCTAGTTAATTACATTGTTTCATTTTCAGATGTGGTCATCGACCCCAATCTAAATCCATGGGCTATTTTATTCTAAATTTCTCCTGATTTCAATGATTTCTCTTTTAAAGTCATTGATATTGAGGCTCATAATAATGGATTTCATTTTAAATTTAGTTTATTTTCAATAATTCTAAAGATTATGCTATTGTAATCCAAATATTGGGTGATATCGATGCGGGTACTAGGGAAAAATACCCTTTTCCACGCATCAGGTGAGTCTATAATCCAATTATAGAGATGGGATAGACTTCAATATGTTATTTATGTTGAATTTATGAATGATGGTAACATCAATGGAAAAACTAGCTTATTAACTAAACCTCATAAGATTCATATGGTGTTTGGAGGATCTCCTGATCCAGTGAGTTTTATGAGTGCTAGAGGGGTCTCCCCTTATTCTGTTTCTACTCCTCAGAATCTGAGCGAGGAGGTCAATGCCATTGAAATACAGAGAAATAAAAGCAATCAGGATACAAGTTTTTTATATTCATTTTATGTTAACACAAAGGAAGGTGTTCATAATGAACATAAAGCTAGATTTGACTGGAATACCTATACACTTGATGATCAATAGAACTCACCAGAAGAAAAGGTAGAAGACAATGATGTTTACAATTCAGTGGACAATTTAGCCACTGGTGGTACCTTAAAAGGGAAAGGTAATTTCTTTACTATAATTTATTCTATTATAAATATGGAATTTTTTCATCTCAAACATGATTTATTAGATAAATTTATCATGTGAAATAAAAGGGAATATATTTATATTATGGTCGATGGTGTGGATGTAGCCACAACCCATATGAAAGAGAAAAGGGATTATGTTTTTTCTATATTCTTCTAGGGTTGGTTTTGATGAGGGTCATACCACTACTACATTAAAGGACCCAATTGATATATAGGTCCCTATGAAAAAGATTGTATGAGGTGCTAACCATTCAACTTTTAAAGAGGGAGGTTGCACTGAAGTGGAGGTGGGGTAGTAGGCTGAAACTAGTTCTAATGGACAAAACAAAGTGGTGGAAATGGAACCTACAACTCATGGGAATTGGACCATAAAAATCATTGATGATTGGTGTGACCCTTAGAATACTCAAAAATGGAGGAGTGATGTCATCCGTGAGGTCGTGGTAGGTGTTAAAAATGTGTGTTGTGACTTTTTCATTATGTAAGTGGGATAGAAGAGTATTCCATCAATGTTTGGTTACTACATGTGTTTGTGATTTATTCATCCCTTTTTTATGTTTTAATTTTTTGTTAATAAATTTTTTGTGACATGGTTTTAACCTAGGTTTTACACTATTTTTGTATTACAGATTAATGAATCATATGTTATTTTCTATACAAAAATGAGTTTTTGTTTCTTGTTATGATATTTTGGAAAACAAATATAGTTTTTAAGAGGCTAGTGGGAGTATGTTTGAACTTAGAGAAGTTAAAAGGGTGAAAAATTAAATTATTATACTAGTATAATTCAAATTTAATGTAAATTTATTGTAAAAGAGTTTAGTAGGATGTATTGATAAATAAATATAATATAAAGAGTTTCATTTTGTTATCAAAATGATCTCAAAAAATGTTTAAATGGAAAACATCCATGAAAGATGATGATAATTTAATTACAATGATTTTTTAATGGAAAATAGAATTTATTAAAATAATAATAATGGATATTAGTAAGTGAAGAAGTTTTAATTCCTTTTCAAATATTTAAACATTAAGAATATGATTCAGTATCAATATTATTTAAACAAGTGTTATTCAAAGATGTTGCTGACTAAAGGAGTTTAGTGTGAGTGTTTTTTAAATTTCTACATATATATGTGGGAGGAATTACATATATATGAAATGACATTAACAAAATACTAAAAAATCAAATATAAGGCCCTTATGGTGGTCAGTCTTATAGGATATGATTAGATAGACACTTATGTATGGATATTTTTGTTCTTCCCTCTTGTGATTTGTGATTGTGCTATTTTGAGTTGGTTAATACCTACTTTCCAAAGGTAGGAGATCAATGGATATACTAGAAAACTATAAATTACTTTTTTCTTAAGAGTATCAGAATTAATCTCATCTTTTAAGGGGTCTTATTTCATAGTGAGGGACTCTCTTACAAATTTAAAAAGTATTCATGAAATACTTCCATACCGGTAACCTTAGTCATAATAGTTTTAGACTATTACTTGTTTTTTATAATATGGTTTAAAGATACAATTCCAAATACTGTGTAATTTATCATTATCCAAGGAGGCATTAGGTATAGTGGATTTGGGGTGGGACCCATAAGAGGGGATTCCAATTTATCCCTACGAAGGGAATCAGAACCCTTAGTTTGATTCTATTTAATAGGGTACATCATATATTAAAGGTCATGAGATAATAACCAATATAGTTCCTCTTATGTTCATGAATTGATGGACAATTTCATGAATTTTATGGTCAGGCATCCAGTGAATATACCAGTTTGGAATATTACTAACACTGAGAGGGGGTGAATCAGTGTTGGGGACTTTTTAATCCAATAAAAAATTATCCCTTTCCCTCTATGACCTATTAGAATCTTGATTCTCTTATTCTATTTTCATGTCGGGTGAAAGTATATGAGAGCATTAAATAATAGCACACGATATTTTTATAAGGTTCAATACTCAATAAGAGTAGCTAGTCTTTAGAATGGTCTACAAATAATCTTGACCACAAAAGCAACATAAAGTAATCACTTGAATGTGGTATCAACATGTAGGAAATATCATTTCACTTGAAATACACTATAGTCAATTTACAATGCATGTTTTACAGCACTTGGATGGATCTTTATTTTTCTTTAGAAGGAAATATTCACCTTCTTGATAAGTTTCTTTATAACACAAATAAATCCTTCCACCTATTAAGACCACTAATGAATTTCACAATGTTACTTTGATCTTCCACAAACATATTCTTCTTCTTCACTTGGTTACATGCACATCAGCAGGCAATAAACCTTCCTTTTCTTCACTACATCACACTAAAAACTACAATTCTCTTTCTCATGACATCAGCCACAATAGTATGAATATGAGGTATATTCATAATCACAAAACTCTTCTTTGACCCAAATGATGATTAACTTATATCAAATTGGTTTTCAATTCTTCCTATCTTCTTCTCTCTTTATTATTTAGTGTAAAATTTATTGCACTGAATCACCTTCTTACAATCATTGTAGAATCAAAAAACTTCTTTTTGATTATTAAATTAATTATGTTCAGATCATCATGGAATCATCACAATTATTTATTCTTCATTCTGAAAGATATATGAATATTATTATGAATTGAATTCTTCAACTTCCTTGATACACAATATAAAAAATTGAGCATAGTTTCAAATTCTTCTTAGTGCAATTTATTATTTGTAAACACTATTTACATTGGACTAATCATATCACTTCATCTTATGCATGAATAAAAATTTTCATGGGTCTTATAAAGCTTTTAAACCTTCGTAGAAAATTATTCTTGATCCAGAGTTTATCAATTTTTGATATCATGTGCATATGGTTTTTCATATTCATGTAGGTATACTTTCTTTTATTTCTATTCAATTATTATACTCTCTTATTTAGGAAAGTGAACACACTATCTCATTTAATTATTCATGTGAATATGAATTATCATATCAATTCATTCAAGCGTGAATTGTTTTGTCTGTTCACATACATGCACGCACGCACAAACACACAGAGACACACACACACACATGTGTGTGTGTGTGTGTGTGCATAGTGTATTTTTTTGTTTATTGTCTCATGCGAACTCCATATTCAGTTTCCTTCACACAAAATGGGTGTATGCACACACTGTCTGTAAATATTTCACCTTCAAAATACCCTAAGTCATGTAGGGTTTAGCTCTCAATCATAGGACCTTAATGCTAGTATTTAACATGGTTTCCTCTTCCTTCACACAACACAATAGTGAAATTCTTTTTCTTCCTTCATACAAACCATAAGTCCTTCATATGGAACACATATAATACCAGCTTCATGTGTATACATATAAGTATTATTCTTTCTTCAACATGTAGCATATTTAGAGTAGGATACTCAACATGAGATCACTAAAATAGTCAAATTTTCATAGCATGATGAAGGTGTATAAACACCATTTGTGTGTCAGCACCTCTTCTTTGTATAGAATGTGCACGGTGCTTATTCCTTCATGAAACAAATGCACAGAAAACCCTAATTCTCAATTCTGAATAGGCTTGAAAAACTATGCTTCCAATTTACATAATTTTAATCTATAGATGCTTAGTTTTTCTAAAAACATGGTCTCTCAAAGGAATACGTGAGGGAAAACACCTTTCTCAACCTTGGCGATTCTTCATTTATAGGTGTAGATCATAGCCTTTGAACCATATCTATTCCATAATAAAATCTATGTGATATATGGAAAAATAATTTCTGCTAAAGATTCATTCAAAGGGATAAACATATCCTCTTTGAATTCTTCAAACGTATATTCTAAAAATCATGGCATATTTTTAGCATGATCTTACCTTCTCCTATTGGTGAGTATCATGTGAATGCAATCGAAAATGCAATACCTTTCATTCCCCAAACTCATCCATAAAAATTGTACACACCACGCGGCCTCTAAAAATACATTTTTTCATTAAATCAGGGTAACAACTACAAACTCTTATTTCCATGTAAATTGTGTCATACATGTGTATAAACTCTGTTGGGGTAGAGGATTGTTATGGTGATGAAAACAAACACAATCAAAGAATAAAAATGTAGAACACACAAAATTTATTTGGTTCGACAATGATTTCATATATACATGAGAGAATGAGGGCCTTTCTATATTTCTCTCTCTGGATAATACTTTAGAGTATGAAACAACATGATTACAATGGTTTTTCCCCATTTTTTAATTCATGGGACTCTGAATTCATTTTAAAGAGACTAAAAAACAAATCTATCAGGGGTTGGTCCATCAACCCTTGATGTTTCTCCCACTGCTAGATGTGTTCCATCTTTTTTGTTTCAATAGATGTGTCGTTGGGTTGGCTGCCTAACCAGAGAAGAGGCCACCCACCAAAGGATACCTACACCAAGTATTTTCTAACAACTATTCATTCATTAAATACTTTCAAAATGGGAGTGTCCCCCACAAATCTCCCCCTCACGATCAATTTGGGGTAGAATCTAGACCCTTTGTCTCCTTGTAGGTGTTCATCTTCTCTTTCTGTAGAACCTTCATCATAATGTCTCCCCCCTAATCATTGATGTGGACTTTCTAAACATTCAAAAAAATTTCTTTCAACACATTTCAGATCTAGTGATATCAAAAATCGATGTGTTTGGAGCTAGAATGAAATTTTGGTTTCTTGCTGAGATGAATAGAGCACTGAATATCACAATAGAGAATATAATTCTTCTTATTTTTCCTGATCTTCTATAAAAATTTCTTCATCCACAGCATCTCCTTGCATCCATTAGTGACCGCGATATATTATTCTTCTATAGTGGATAAGGCAATACACATCAGAAGTCGTGATTACCATGAGACTACTCCCCCTGCAAACAATATTAGGTACCCAAATATTCATTTCATTGTGTCTACATCTCCAGCCATATTTGCATTTGTGTATCCTTCTAAAATAGGTTTATTGCTTCAAAAACATAACAAATGACTAGATATACCTTGTATATACCTCAATATCTATTTGACCATTATCCAATGATCCTTTCCTGGATTGGATAAAAACCTTATCACAATGCCAATAACATGAGCAATATCTGGTGTGGTGCACACCATGGCATACATAACACTGCCAACTACTGACTAATAAGAACCTATTTTCATATCTACTTTATCCTCCTCATTTGATGGACTCTGACATATCGTGAGCCTTTAATTACTCTCAAGTGGAGTGATAACTGGTTTTTCCTTTCTCATGTTGAATCTTTCAAGAACCTTCTCAATATACAATTACTAAGATATCTAAATCTTTTGATTCCTACAGTCATGAGTAATCATCAAACCAAGAATATGAGTAGTGTCTCTCGAGTCCTTCATTTAAAAAGACTTGTTCAAATCCTTCTTCAAATTTTCAATCTTGGTGATATCTTTTCCAATAATTAGCATATCATCAATATAAAGCAATAATATACTGAAACCCCCATCAGAAAACTTCTTGATGAAAACACAGTGATTAGCATTTTTCCTCATATACTCATTTTTCTCCATGAATGTGTCAAATTTTCTATACCATTGCCTCGGTGCCTATTTCAGACCATATTAACTTTTCATAAGCTTTCATACCAGGTTTTATTTACCTTTCACCTGAAATCCCTTTGGCTGCTCCATTTATATCTCCTCATCAAGATCACTATGTAAGAACTTTTTCTTTATATCTAGTTGTTGAACCTCTACGTTCAAAATAGTTTCTAATCCAAGAACAACATAAATAGAATACATTTTAAACATAGTATAAAAAAAATCATCAAATTCAATAGCTTTCTTCTGACTAAATCCCTTCACAGCCATTTTGTATTTGTACGCAGCTGTGAGCTTCCATCTTCTCCATTAATTATATAAACCCATTTTTTATTGAGTTCCTTCTTCTGATGTGGTAACTCTACCAAATCAAATTTATGATTCTTGTGAAAGGATATCATCTCCTCTTGCATGGCCTTCTTCCATTCCATATTCTTCTCACCCCCAATCATATCATCATAACTATCTGGTTCTCCCCCTTCAGTGAGCATCATATAATCATGTGGTGAGTATCTATGACTCAGTTTTCGTTCTCTAGTATATCTCCTCAACTTTGATTTTGGGGGAATGTTATATGGAATATCATATGATGAAGAAATATTAGTATATGAAGACATATTACCTAGTAATGATGTACCAATAGTGTCACATATCTCTCCTGCGCTAGCTGGTACTGGTAGTGGTGAGACTGTTTCTAGACTGATTGAAATTTCCTCAGAATGGAACTTCTCTGCACTTTCTGGCTTCTCAAATTCTTCAATCATCTGATCCTTGAGAAACACCACATCTTTGCTTCTGATGATCTTATTGATGATAGGATCCCAAAGTTGGTATCCATACTCCTCATGAGCATATCCCATAAAGATAAACTACTTTCCTTTTCCATCCAACTTTGCTCTCTCATGTTTCAAGATGTGAACAATTTCCCTATAGTCAAATACTCTCAAGTGTTTTTATAAAACATCTTTCTTTATCTAGACACTTTGTGGAACATCTTAGTTTAATGGAATTAATGGAGAAAGGTTGATAAGATCAACTGCGGTCATCATTTACTACCCCCAAAAGGTGTTTGGCAGATTTTCATTTGAGAGCATATATCTTAATCTCTTTCAAGTTGTTCAGTTCATCCTCTCAGTAAGAACATTATATTGAGGCATCTTTTATACTTATTTTTTCAGCCTAATGTCGAAAATCATGTAGTACACATCAAATAGACCACAATACTCTACTCTATTGTCTGCCCACACACACTTTAACCACCTGGCTATTTCTCTACCCACCTTCACATGAAACTGCTTGAAAACATCCTACACTTGATATTTAGTTATCAAAGAAAAGGCCCAGATATTTCTGTAATGATCATATCTAAATGTAATAGAATAAATAGAACCCATCATCATCTTAGTTCTCATCATGCAAACATCAGTGTGAATCAAATATAAAACATTTTTTTTCTGGATGGTATATAACCACAAAATGATACTCTTTGTTATTTTTCCATGATGAAATCAACACAAGTATCCGAATGTGTACCTTTTATTCCTGGAAATAGATCCCTCTGAGAGAGCATTCTAATTCCTCTCTTACTCATGTGACCCAGTCATCTATGCCAAACTTCTATAGGAACATCATTTATGACTACAATCACTTATCCTCCACATGGTCTATCATCTGTGAGACAAAGAGAATTATGTTTTCTTCCTTTATAAATTACCAAGTTACCTTTGGTAAGATTCCATTTCCCATCACCGAAGGAACTGAAACATCCCTCATCATCAATTATTCTAGTGGAAATCATATTGAGGTGAATATCAGAAAAATACCTCACATCCTTCAATAATAACCTGTATCAAACATTAGATTCTAGAAAAAATATTACCAATACTATTAATTTTGTATGTGCCATCATTTCCAATCTTCACATGTCTAAAACTCTCTGAATAGTAAGATAAGAAAAAATATCTTATGGTGGTGACATGGAAGGAGGTGCCGGAATCGATCACCCATGTCGAGTTTTTTCTTGGAATACTGACCTAATTTCCTTCCTGGACAATAACAATATCTTCATTTAAAACTATAGCATTATTATTTTAGGTCATACCATCCTAGTTCCTTTTCTCTTCCTTTAACTTTATACACTCCCAGATGAAGTGTCTGGGCTTTCCATAGTAGTGTCACTTCATGTCATATCTCGATCAAAATTTTTATTGCTTCATCTTTTGTAGAATTTGGTCATAGGGTTCTCTTCCTCTACTTATTCACTGCCATTTTTTCTTCCCTTATGTTTTAGTGACAAGAGCCTTTGATTTAGGTGTGTTCCCCTCGTCTTTTCTTCAAGACTCTTCATTCAGCATTCTATCTTTCACCATCTCCACAGTGAGAGTTCCCTCTGGAGTTGAATTGCTAGCTAACACAACTAATGTGTCCCAAATCTTCAGTAAAGAACTCGGCAACAATAGTTTCTGCAACTCATCATGAATCATCATTTTCATGGAATTTAACTAATAAACAGTACCTTGTAACTCACTCATATACTCAGATACTTTGGTCCCTTCTTCATTTTTCATGTTATAAAGAGGGTGTATTAGGTTTTCTTTGTGTTGCGTAGTTTTCCTTGAAAAATATTTTCTAATTTTCACCAAAGAACGGGGGTGTCATGTTTGTTAGAAACCTTTTGGAAGATTATTATATCAATCCACTATCTGATTTGATAAGTTCACTTCATGTTGAGTATAACCCACTCCGTATCAACTTGTGGGATCCAGTTGACGTCTTCTCATTAGGTTTACCACCTATTGATGATTCCTCTGCTTGTGCTAAAACGGGCTTTGTGGTTTCCACTATAGGATTCCTCAAATCTTTAATATACAAAAGGTACTCTATTTTTGGTTATCAGATGGAATAATTGAATGAAGTAAGTATAATCATGTTACCAGTATTTTATTCCATTGATGGAGTGAGAATTTATAAAAACTAACCATACAGATGTGCCTGAAATGGTCTAAATACCTGTAATTGACTCCTGGATCACTGAAAAAAGACTCTGATTGGTCGAGATATGACCAAAATAGTTTCAATGGTCTAGATTAACCGTTGATGTGGCACTGACATGGTTTTCCGTAATAGTTGGCAGAAAAATTTATGGAATGTCACTGTAAAGTCATTATTGGTGTGAACAGTGTCGTCTTCTCCGGCACTGTGGTACTGTAGCACCCATGATTTTATAAAACATGGAATGAGCCTATCTCTTTCATTTCAGCTCCATTTTTTTACACCACTTTCCTAGTTGGAATTGTCTCACAAATCTCTTCATCTATTTGTCCTAAAAAAGTTAACCACGTTCAATTTTCTAGTCACCGAAAAATGTTGATGTAGCTTTATTGTTTTGTACTCAAACCCTCTGATACCACTTTTTTGGGGTAGCGGAACATCGTGGCAATGAAAACAAACACAAGAAAAGAATAAAAATTAAGAACATGTACAATTTATGTGGTTCAGGAATGATTTCCTACATCCATGGGAGAATGATGGCCTTTCTATATTTCTCTCTCTGGATAATACTTCGGAGGATCGGATAGCAAGATTACAATGGTTTTTTTCCCTTGTAATTCGTGGGACATTAATCCCATTTTAAAGAGACTAAAAAAAAGTTTTCCAGGGTTGTTTCATCAACCCTTGATGTTTATACCACTTCCATCTATGTTCCATCTTTTCTCCTTCAATGGAAGTGTCATTGGGTTGGTTTCCTAACTAGAGAAGAGTCTTCCCACCAAAGGTGACCCACAAAAAGCAGTTGTCAGCAAATATTCATCCATTGAATACTCCAAAAATGGTAGTGTCCCCCACAAACTTGAGAATTGTTCTTTCTTGATTCGAATACTATACTTGATAATCGAAGCATGGTTTGATCATCAGTGGAGGTTAATCATCCAACTACCAGAGTCAAGGAGATCAAGTGTTGGAATGAAGATGATGATATAATGAAGGAAAAAAAATTAATCACTATTTATTTGGAGGATGTGTTATGTCTATATGTTTTTAAAATGAAGGAACATTGAAATGCACTTTTCATACCACATTGAAATCCCTAGTTATCAATATCTTCTTAATAAATCTACATGTGGATGACTCTTTCTCAATCCAACACCGGGTTCGGCACTAAGATTCACTACATCTAACTTCCACACTAGCCGCACTATGCGCATTCCATGCCCATCGTTGTCGCTTGTAGTTCATCCTATTTGTGCCTTCTGGAGTATGCTCTTCGGACCATATACAAGGTCTCACCCTCATTTTGTGTCAACTATTCTGAACCCTCCTCTTTCATCTACATACTGGATTGGGATACTCTATTAGGCATGGATGATCCGTATGTCCCACATGTAAATCAATATTTCTCGTCTTCTTCAAATACTCTCCTTCATTAATTCCTCTTTTCTTTTTGTAAGATAAATTCCAATGATCTCTTCTTCTTCATTGTTGTAAACAACATCTAACCATTGACACATGTATTTAACATGAAGATCAGTTAACCAATCTTCAAAGCTTGAAAATAAGTCTTCAAAATTAATTTCCTTAAGATCAAAAGACCTAAATAATTCTCCTCTTTTTCTCTTCATTTAATCATCAAAGATATTAGTTATTTTATTGATAAACATTTACAACCACTATCAATCATTATCAACAAATAAAACTAACACACAAAGTGAGATCTTCAATCTCTTCATTTGTATTTGTTTCCAATACCGTCAGTGTTCTTTATAAATTAATGTGTCAATATGTGAATCATTATCTTTTCTCCCACTATACTTTTCTAACTTTAATTTCAACTTCTCCACCCCACCCCACCCCCCCCCCCCCCATTATTGAAAATAAATGAAATGTTCATGGTAAAGGGGTATAATTTTATACTTAAGAAATGTTTCATCTATTAATTCACTTTAAGTCTACTTGACTGGTGCTCTGTGTAGAAAACAAGATGATTTTATTTAGATAAAAAATATTTTCCTTTCCAACTAATCATGATACCACATGAAATTAGAACTCATATAAATTTATTCAGAGTTTATTCACTTTAATTCTAGGATAATGATGAAAAATATGAGATTAATCTTTTTAGAAAAATAAACATGAATCTTCTACACTCACTTCAATAAAAATAAGAAATATTCAAGTGTAATAGGTGGGATAAGTGACCTTTGGGATCTTCCACTCTTCTTATATCATTTATTAAATCAATTACTTTCCCTTTGTAAAATGATCTTTATTTTTAGTAACCACAATTGAAATGTTAATAAAAATATACTTTTTCTAATTCTTTGATCCTCAAGCAATTTTTAGAATAATCAAGTTTGATAACAAATGATATAATGATTATAGAAGCTTATTCATTTTTCTCCCCATCAAGGGAAACACTTCTCAATATCTTTATAACAGTAAATCTCATCAAGAATGGATTTCATGAAATTACAGTATGAAGAATACACCAGAATGGATCTTTAACTTGTGACTATCCAAATTATAAAACTTTCAAAACTTCACCAAGGATGATCTTCTTCAATACCTTTTCTTCAGGATACCAAATATAAGATCAAAAAAATATGGTATCTTCTTTAACCTGGCTATCCATAATAGGAAATAGAATTCTTCAACTTCATAAAAAATGATCCACCATTTTAATTTTATTTGAATATAAATTGGGGAATCATTCAAGGATGGGGACTTCTTTAGATCTTCTATCAAGAATTGACAGCACTTACTGCTTCTTAGGTTCTTCGCTCGAGAACTTTTTTCACCTTCAATTCCTTGAAATATAAGAACAAATACAATAAAAAAATATTTAAGGGAATAATATAGATCCTTATTTTCTTATAAATTTGAAAAGAAATTTTGAGATAGTTTTCTCAACCAAGTTTCTCTATTTTCTTGAGTATTTAGGCATGCATATCTGAACATTTGTTCTGATTTATGTGGGGGTAGACAAGATCTCTTCACATTCTCTTCTGATTTTTGTGGAGAATTTATATTCTTAATAACCTTCATGAATTATTAATTTTTAACCTTATTAAGGACTTATTATTTATCAATAATAATGGTTAGAGAACCTCCTATAATATGAATATCTTTCCTACATCTCTCACACAAAATTTATTTGACACAATAGATGCCTTTTTTAGAAACCTATCATAAAATTTTTCTTTATAATATGGGGTCTTTTATTTTCCTTTTACATTGGACTTACCTTTTTCATCTTCCATTTTCCTTATTCTTTCCAAATCTTCTGGACTGAAAACTAACATGTCATTAAAAACTATGGAAGAATGTTTGGATCTTCCACATGGGTTCTTCTAGGTTCCATACTTTTTATTTATTCTTTTGGTTGAAGCACTTTCCTTAAACATATTTGGTTTAGAATCCAAGGTCTTCTCATTTTCCTTAATTGAAATATTCTTGGGATAATTTTTTTACTACATTCTTCTAATTTCTTTCCAATGTATCTTATACATTCTTAGACAGCTACTTGGTCATATTTTCTAATCATATTTTGATACATGTTGAGATGAAAATGTACTGGCCTTATAAAATCCACTATTTCATACATCAAAAATATTTTTCATCATTCTAAATATGTTTGAGGTATATAGATTTTTATGAACCTGTGAATTTTTCTTCTTTATCCCTTTTATGCTCCCCTGTGACATGGGACTTTTTATGCTTTATAATTTAAAGGATTGTACTAAAAATCTTGTTCACAATGCCCAAATATATTATATCCCCAATATTAACCCAAAAATATTTATCTTCTACTTTATTATCTATAACAATTTTTTTTTCTTCATATATTTTTGGGCACTTCATGGGGAACCAGTTCTACACTCTTTTTTCTATTCACCATCATTACGATGGGATACTTCTCATCACCTTTCATCGTCCATACTTTTTCATGTTTTTTTTCAAACATGAATTGTATATGAACACGGATTTAGAAATAATAATTAAAGTTGGTATGAATGATACCTTTTTCTTTATAGCTACTTGAGATAGATCATCAAAATATGGAATGATCTACTTATCACATGTTAGAGTTATTTTAACTATAGAATCCACTAGTGAGCGCTGAGTAGTAGTAGCAAGTGTATCATTCTTTTGTGAAAACTCAATATGTGTTTTCTAAATACTTCCCAACTAAAATTATAGTTCTATAATTTTTATGTTGAGGATGATTTTTTGATCTTCAATCATAATCCTCATCACTTAACAATCCATCATCGTTCCATAAACTTCAAATTCATGCATCTTAACTTTGTTATGATCTGAAGAGTCAATTTCCTTGATCTTCTTATATTTTTCTTCCAGTTTTAATTCCTTGAAATTAGTGTTATTTTTTATTTTTCTTTAAGTGTGTGGATATTTTATTCAAGAGTCACTTGACTCCCGTTTTCTCTTCAACTTATTTGACACATTTTTAGGATCTTATTTCAAGTTCCCTATTTTTTTCTTCGAAGGCTCCAAAGTATCTTAAGAGATTTAAATATTCCAGAATTTTTTCATGAAATATCATTTCAATAATATCAACTTATTCTTCCAGTTGGGTGATTTAATCCTGCATACATTGAAAGAATCCATAAAAAGAGAGACTATTTTTATTGGAATGAAATATAGGATATCTATTATTCTATCAATTGATATCTCTTGAGAGGTTTTAGATTTGTCATTATCACCACATATTCTAGGATCTTCATTTTGAGGAAAATTTTCAAAGGTGGTAACACATACCTCATGGTAACTTGAATATTTTGATTTACTTGAGGTATAAGGTTTTTTCGTCTCTTTGTTGTAAACTTGAGCCACTTTCACTTTACTTTTCGAGCCTCATATATCCTTATTGTTTCCAAGGAATATATATATTTATAATTCCTTTTATTTAGATAAGAGGGACTTCTTCTTAATCATTTTTTTCTATTTTTTTCTCCTATTAATAATGTTCTTGGTGGAAATATACTTCTGCATTGTGGTAACTAAATATTCACCAAAAATACACTTCATTGTTAACACGGGAAAAAAATAAAATCTTCAAAAAGGGAATATATTCAAAGTAGGGAATCTAATAGACGTGTAACTAGATCTACTACCACTTTAAAGTACTGGTTTGGGATATTCCTAACACTAATAGTGGTTGAATCAGTGTTGGGAACTTTTTAATCTTGTAATGACTCGTATTTTGACCCATAAGACCTTATAATATTCCTGAGAATATTTTCGAAGTTGGGTGTTGAGTCGATGTGGAAATCTGGGGGACAGGGAGCCTCGGTGTGGTGATATTAAAAATATTAAATATATTTTTTCATGCATAAGTAGTTTTGATTAAAAATAAGAATAACGTTTTTAAGAAGTCTTGGATTGGATTTCTAATTTCATGATTGATTCCAGATCATCGTTTTTACCCGAGGTGTAACCTAAAGTTGTCTTCCTCGGGAGGTCTGGTCAGAGGTGAGTTTATAGGTCGTTTTATGGTGGAATAATTAATTAAATTAAATGTTAATTAATTAATTTAACCTAACCAAAATCCCTCCCCTCTCTATCATATTGGGAGTGTACAATAAAAGTAGGAAACCCTCCTCCTCTCCTCTCCCTCATTGGTCGATGGACATAAATGAGCCAAATCAATGAAGCAAGGTGATGTTGATCTATGTTTCTAATGCAAATCATCATTAGATCAAGGAGATCACGATAATGTTGTCGTTATTCATCCAAAGCTTTGTTGTTTCACAATCGAGGTAGGTGGTTTTTCATTTTGGTCATGATCCCCTTTATTATGCTTTGTTTTAAGGTTGTAGAGCCCTTATACAATTTATAGAGATCCCTTCTATGTAGATATATAGTTTTCTAGGTAAACCAGAGAGAGTCATGGGTTTTCTAAGAAATTTACTAACTGGAATTACCCTCTACGTAGTGTTTAGTCTAGAGGGAAATGCATTATATCCCTTCCTATTTAGGTAAGATGAACTTTGGGGACTATATTTCATTTACCATTGTTACATTTCATGTAGTTCCCCAAACCGTGTGACCATGGGACATGGATTGGGTTAGCTGTGTGAAAACACATGATCGTGTACTAACACATGACCATGCTACATAGACATGGGGTATAGTACATGGACACAGGAAAACTATATAGGAAGGTGGTTGTTTATTCTAAACACATTGTGCAGTATGGGATGCATGATGTTTAAGAGACACAGTTAGCATGTTTATGTAGAAGATTGACATGGCCAAGGGATGGGTGGATTGGGACACGACTTGTACCTTCACTACACACCGTGTACCCCTACATGGGTTGGAAACCCATGTGGACAAGATACATGACCAGGTGATCGGACGGTCTCACATGTCTTGTGTACCCCAGTCCACATCGTGTACTCACAAGAGATCTTCCTATGATTTTTTTTCCTTATATATCTCCTTCTCTAAGACTCAGATTCGGGCTTGTGAATATCCCATCCTGAGTGGTTTTCCGCTTAGATCACAATGGTGGAATCTTTTATGTCCTATGAGATCCAATGTTGCATAAATAAAGTAAGTCACTTATGAAATTGTGTTGATCTGATGTTGGAGATCAGTGTGGTTTCTGAAGAGAGATGCAGGGACTGGTACTCCCATGTATCTTAAGGGAACGAGTTTTCCTTACCTATCTGTATTTGTAAAGATGTGACACTCCACATCATGGGAATGGGTGTTTTATCTTTAATTATTTTCTTCTAGGGATAGTACTCCCCTAATATACTAGGTTGAGGTTTCCCTGTGATGTTGGTATATTTGGACAGTGTTCCCCTGCCTTGTAAGGGTGATGGCCCTCCATACTCATTGGAAGGTATAGTAGGTACTCCCCTATTAGAATAGGGTGAGGGTCCTCTATTAGTGGAGTTGTTACTCCCCTATTGGACCAAGGAACATGTTCTCCATATATGACATATCGATAGAGTGGGTACTCCACTACCATGTTAGGGTAAGGGTCCTCTATCCTATGACTCGGTACTCCCATGTCATTCTATGGTGTGGTTACTCCATACAAGTTATTCTGATAAAGCAGATACTCCCATATCGTTCTAGGGATTGGGTCCTATAGATAGAGGTTGGTACTCCCCAATCATGTAAGGGTGCAAGTCCCCCATAGTAATCGAGTTGGTAGAGTAGCACTCCCCTATAGTTCCAGGGTTTGGTTCCTCTAGCCACAAATTGGTACTCTGATATTAGGTTATGGTTTGGGTCCTCAATCTATGGAGTTGTAATCCCCTAACATATCAGGGTACTGGTCCTCTATTGGTACTCCCCCGTCGTTCCTGGGCATGGGTCCTCACTTATGGAGTAGTACTCCCCCATCTCCAAGAATAACCGAGGAGTGGGTCCTCCATTGGAGTTGTAGATCCATCAGCTATTGAGCATAGTTATGAGGAGTGGGCCCCTCCACTTGATACAAGCAGTGCCTTGTTAGGAGTTAGTTCTCCCTAGAATGACTGAGGTGTGTTCCACTCTATATAGGATAAACATAGGTTTCTAGGGTTAGTTATGAGTAGTACTCCCTCTATTGTAGGGTAGTAGCGAGGTTCGAGTCCCTCCATTCTCTCTCTTTTGAGAGGATGTTCATGGTTAATAGCCTAGAGCATTTCTCCCTCAACTATGTGCAGTAGTGAGAGGTGGGCATCTTCACTTGGATTTATTTATCTTACACTGGGCACAAGATAGTGGTTACATGACTTATGGTGCTAGGCACTAGAGACAGACATAGTAAGTTGTTCTCAATGAAGAAAATTGTATCAGTCATACCATTATGAATGGTAGATCTGTTCCTGATAGAGTGAATCTCTCGGATGGGTGATATCTGGGATGGATGAGCTAATGGAGTGTGTTCAACTAGTTTTATGTGTTACCTTTAGATCCCCAAGTAGAAATATTGTTTGTGGTTATGTGGTCAGAACCTTATAAGACTTAGAGTCTAAGATGAGTATATCTGGGTGTTTTCTGGGATCCCTTGTGGTTTTTTCATGTGCTGAGGTTGAAACCCCTTGTGGAATGAGATAAATTTCCAGGTTTATCTGATGATAGTTTAAGATGGAGTTTCTCTCTCATTTGGGCTTCTCTCTAGCTAGGTAAAATGGACTATTTCCTTTCAGCTTCTACCTTTTCTTTTGGGGTTTTTGGGGAATCTATTGAGTATTTTTATACTCACCCCTAAACAGGATTTTACCACATGTGTTGTGTCTTCTACGAACCATATGACTTTTGATGGAGTCCATAGAGGACCCGAGGTACAAAAATATTAGTGAGCTAGACCAACTGAGTTGTTTACTATAGATGGGGTGAGGTTCTTTCTAAAAGTTTCATTTTATATTAATTCACTTCTTCTGAGTAGGTTGGATGTTTTTACAGTTTTATTTGGTGGGAGTTGTTTTATCCTTTTACAATTTCATTACTTATATTGTACTCTTTTTTGCGATAGATGTATGCTTTCATTTAATTTCCAACTTTTCATATCTCTGCATTGTTTTATCCTGTTGTTTGTGCATGTGTGTACATGTACTTTAAAAAAAATGCTTCCCATCTATGTGATATGCCTACTTAACACTAGTCGTCAACCCATATCCTATTATAGGCAAGCTTGGGGAGTCTTGGACTGATCCCCATTGGGTTGGGTCATGATATAGTGGTATTAGATTAGTTTCCACTTTGGGACTGTAGTTTTGTGAGCTTAGTTTGGGTTGTATAACAACAATGTTTGGATGTTTTGATTTCGTCTCTCAGTCCAAAAGTTCTAATGTTGGTGCAGTGGTTGATGTATCCATTCACCAAGACTATGATAACTTACTTTTCACCATATATATTAGGAAACAGGTCACCAGGAAATAAATGGTACATTCATTGTATAGGACTTGGTTTTGGTTTTTCATATCCTTCTTATGTTAGCTCCCCAGATATATACTTTGACCATGGAGCATATTGATTCTATTTCAGGATGTCTATATGATGACATACATACAGGATTCTACAATGTTATCATGATGATAATCTTCCCCATTATGAGGCTTCAAATAATGGCCTTGGTTCTGAGGAGTTACCTCCAGGTGGTCTACTGGTTGTGCCACCACCCATTGAGCAGCTGGTTGTGACGGAATTTTAGGCCGAGGATGCGCACAAGCTAAGTGTTTTACACGAGTTCTAGATACAGTGACCTCTAAGGTACCGAGGTGATCCAAACCCCTCAGATGTATATGAATGGCTCAAGGAAGTCACTCATTTTTATTCCTAGTGAGGACACCTCCTGATCAGATAGTGGTCCTAGCGGCGATCCTTATGCAGGGTTCAGTAAGGAAAGGGTGGAGTTTGTTGATGTAGTCCCATGATGAGGTGATGCTCACATGGGTAGAGTTTGAGAGAATCTTCAAGGAATATTTCTACACACCCATGCTGAGGTCGGTGTGTATCCAAGAGCTTATACAGCTTCAGTGAGATATCATGATTGTGGTGGGGTTTTCCACAAGGTCTACAGAACTATCACAATACTCCCTAGATATGGTTTGAGATCCTTTTTTCAAAGCACTTACCTTTGAGTAGGTCCTGCACCAAGATATCAAGGCATCTATGATTTCTATGTACATTCCCACCTATGTTGGGTTGCTGGAGAGAGATCTTGTCGTAGAGAGATTATTGGATGAGGAATAGGTGGATGGGACCTGTAGTATTGGTCATGAGTCATAGGTATCTGCAGTAGTGGGAATATGGTAGCTTAAAAGATCATGGCACCATATGCATACCCATGCCTAGACCCGGCCACATGGTCTAGTATAGAAAGATCGGCACTGAGGATCATTTTAACTATAGGATATGCAGTGTTACGCTTGTGATGTATGGGGACATCTCCCTAGATATTGTATGACACGTCATGCTGCTGAGAGGGAGCCAGCTGATGGGATGCCTTAGAAGAAGAAGCATTTATAAAAAGGAGTTATGCATGGTGTAAGACGAGGTAGAGGAGTTGGTAGAGCAGTAGGAGCTGGTAGAGCAGTAGGAGCTAGCAGGTAGTTCAAGGTGTTGCCACCACCACCCCCAGGTGGTCTGCTCTAGGCTTAAGGAGCTACAGGACTTGGGTGAGGACAACTGTAGGTCATATAGGCCTTTGACCCAAAAGTTCCAAGTATGAATATAGGTATGATTTATATCCTTTATACATTTTTTATTTGTAATTGGTAATCAATGTAGTGAGGTACTCTTTTTCTTTCGGCTTCTTGCTTGAGGTTTAACCAGGGTGATGCGGGGCGTCGGTAGAACCTTGTATTGGTAGTTACGATAGAGGGCTCAATAAGAACCAATGTTCATTTAGGAAACCCTTTGTTTTTCATTAGTTACATCATGTGTTTGATTTCATCTTTTAACGTGACACACTCGAGGAGGATGTGGTACATTTTGATGTAGCTTTGGACTCATGAGGAAGAGTGACGCTTTCCCTACTGAGACTTGTTTTTGGGATGTGGCCAAAACCATGCTGGTAAGTCATTTCCACCAAAATAATACAATATAAATGTGTGTTGGATGAGTTCCTTAGACATGTGTGTTCAAGTATAGGTTATTCTATAAAGTATCAAAGTAGGTCATGTCCTTTCCAACAGAGTTTCTATGCTCGGCATCTTTAGCTTAGTGGCTTGGAGAGAGGGAGATCCTTTCTTAGAATCATTTTTTAGTGGCAGATTTAAGCCCTATGATGTTTACGTAGTGTAGATTGGTTTTCTACTATTCATACTCATCTGGGATTACACTAGTGGGTGTGGTAGTGTTTTGGTTTTGATGATCTATGTTACAACTGGAGGTGTGTAGATGAAGGGCCTGACAAGCCCTAATGTTTACTCTTGGGAAACTCTGTTTCATTCATAAATACCCTCAAGTGTTTAGCATCAAACTTGAACACAAAATTTTTGAAGAGGATATTTTATAGTACATCCAGTGGTGGATGTGAACTGCAAGGTTCCATCAGTATATGTGTTAGGTTATCAAGCTTGTGTGTTGTTGGACCCCATGACTGCAGATGGACCATAGTGCTTGGTTATTTCCCACCTATCACAACTAAGGATACATGTGCAGGTTTTTTTCTTGATTTTATCCTGGTATAAGTTGGGAATAAGAGTGGTTTGTCCTTGGTGGTTCCCCTGAGTGTGTGCTTGCAAGAAGCACGGGAACTCTTGGCGATCTCGTTGGCACGAGAGTCCATTGGGGAGCTTATTTTATTCTCATGTGCTTAGGCTTTAGCTTTTTTGTGATGAAAACTCCTAAAGTGGGGAGAATGTAATGGCTTGGGTTTTGAAACACAATACTTTGGAATATTCTTTAGAATATTTCTGAATTTGGGCGTCGATTTGATGTAGGAAGTTGGGGCCCGAGGAGCCTCAGTGCGGTGATTTTAAAAATAATAATTTTTTTTTTTCACACATGCATAGTTTCACATTAAAATAGTAATAACTCCCTTATAGAGTCTCAGATCATGTTTCTGAGGCTGTGGTTCAGTCTAGAATGTCGTTTTTACCCCAGTCATGACCTAAAGTTGTATGTGTCGTGAGTTTTGGTTGGAGGCCAGTTGGTCGGTCATTTTATGGTGGAATAATTAATCAAATTAAATTTTTAACCTAACCTAATTCCCTACCCTCATCCTATCACATTGAGTGTTCGTAAAACAAGGAGGAAACCCTCCTCCACTCCTCTCCCTCTTTGGTCGATGGCTGGAAATGATCCAAATCAAATAAAAGAGGTGCTTATGGTCTCTGTTTCTAATGCAGATCATCATTAGATCAAAAATATGCATGATCTAGGAATTATCCTTCATTAAATGCTTCATCATTCCACCATCAAGGTAGGTGTTTTTTTATTTTAATTCTGATCCCCTTCGTTATGCTTTATTTTAATTTTGTAGAACCCTTATATAATTAGTAGAGATATTTTCTAGGTAGATTTGAAGGATTTAGAGTAAAATTGGGTGAATCTAGGGTTTTTAAAAAAATTCCAGACTGTAATTACTTCCTACATGGAGTGTAGTTCAGAGAGATTCACTATGTATCACTTCTTGTTCAGGGAAGTTGATCTTTGTGGACTACATGTCGTGTACCATGGTTACACATCATGGAGTTCCCCAAACCGTGTGACTATGGGACATGGCTTAGGTTATCTATGTGAAAACACATGGTCATGTACTAACACACGGACAAGGTACAAGAACACGGGTCTGGTAAATATACATGGACAAACTACAGGGGTAGGTGGTTGTTTTTCCTGAACATGTCGTGTAGTATGGGATGCACAACATGTAAGGGACACAGTTGGTCGGTCCATGTAGAAGAGGGACATAGAAATAGTCCTAGTGGAATGGGATAGGACATGTATTTTCCCTACACATCATGTACCCCTATATGGGTTATCAAATCGTGTAGACAAAATGAATGACTCGGTGCTTGGTCAGGCTCACACGTCATGTGTACCCCAGTTCACGTTGTGTACTCCTAGGTGATCCTCCTATGATCTTCCACCTTCTGTATATCCCTCTCTGGGACTCAAATTCAGGCTTTTGATTAGTCCATTCTAAGTGTATTTTCATTTAGAAAATGATGGTGGCCTACATTATGACCTATGAGATAAGAGGTGGCATAAATCAAGCAAGATGCTTGTGAAGTTGTGTTGATCCAATGTTGGAGATTGGTGTAGTTCATGAAGATAGATGTTGGGACTATTACTCCCCTGTATCTTTAGGGTGTAGGTTTCCCTTACCTTTCTCTTTGGTAGATATGGGACTCCCCATGTTGTGGGTGAGGGTTCGTAACCTTTGGATAGTTTCCTATAAAGTTACTACTCCCTTGATAGACTAGGGTGTGGGTTCCCCATGATATTTGTATATTTGGACAGTTCTCCCCTACCGTGTCAGGGTGTGGTCCCTCCATACTCATTGGAAGGTAGAGTTGGTACTTCCTTATTGGACCATGGTGTGGGTCCTCTATCTGTGGATTTGGTACTACCCTATTGGACTAGGGCACAGGTTCTCCATATATGACATATATATAGAGTAGTTACTCCCCTACCATGTTAGGGCACGGGTCCTCTATCCTAGGATTCGGTACTCCCATGTCGTTCTAGAGTGCAAGACCACCATACATGTTGTTCTAGCAGAATTGGTACTCCCATTTTTTTCTAGGGAGTATATCCAATAGTTTGGGGTCAGTACTACCCTATCGTGTCAGGGTGCAGGTCCCACATAGTAATCGATCTGGTATAGTAGCACTCTCATTTCATTCTAGGGTGTGGGTCCTCTAGCCACATAGTGGTACTCCCCTACCGAGTTAGGGTGTAGTTCCTCTATCTATAGAGTTATACTCCCCTCACATATTAGGGTCTAGGTCATCCATTCTCTGAGTGGTACTCCAATTTTGTTTCATGGTGCGGGTTCTCACTTACAGATTAGTACTCCTTCTATAAGTAGCATTGGGGAGTGGGTCCTCCATTAGAGTTGGATCTTCCTTAGCTATTGAGTTTAGTTATGAGATGTTGGGGACTCTACTATATACAAGCAGTGTCTGGTTAGGAGTTAGTGCTCCCTCGACAGACTATGGGGTGGGACACTCCATACAGGAGAGACATAGGTTTCATGGGTTAGTTAGGAGTAGTACTCCCTCGATCGCGGGGCAGTGGCAAGGTGTGGGTCCCTCTGTTCTCTCTTGCTAGAGAGGATGCATGTGGTTCAAATCTTAGAGTATTACTCACTAAACTGTGTGCAGTGGTGAGGGGAGGGCCTCTTCACTTGGGTTTCTTTAGCTTATGTTGGGTACAAGGTAGCGATGAAAGGACCTCTGGTGCTGGGCACTAGAGCTATACCAAGTCAGTTGTTCCCGATGGAGCACATTCTATTAGACGTACCATCATGAATGGTAGAGATATTCCCAATAGATTTAATCTCTCAAAAAGGTTCCATCTAGGATGGTTGATTTCATGGAGTGTGTTATCCTGGTTTTATGTGTTACCTTTAGATCCTCGAGTAAAAATCATGTTTCTGGCTATGAGGTTAGAACCTCAAGAGATTTGAAGTCTGAGACGAGTATATCTAGTTGTTTTCTGAGATTCCTTATAGTGTTGTCATGTGTCGGGGTTGAAACCCCTTTTGGACTAAGCTAACTTGACCAAACGGGTACCATCTAGGATGGTTGGTCTCATGGAGTGTGTTGTCCTACTTTTATGTGTTACCTTTAGAGCCCCAAGTAAAAATCATGTTGTTGGCTATGAGGTTAGAACCTCATGAGATTTGGAGTCTGAGGCAAGTATATCAGGGTGTTTTTTGGGAGTCATTACGGTGTTGTCACATGTCAGGGTTGAAACCCCTTTTGGACTAAGCTCACTTGACATGTTTAGCTAAGGATGGTTCAAGATTGATTTTCTCTATCATTTGGGGTTTCCTCTAACTAGGTCGAGTGGACTGTTGCCTTTCAGTTTCTCCTTTATCTGTTGAAGTTTTTGGGGTGACTAATAAGTATTTTTATACACACCCATACATGGGATTTCCCCGCATGTGTTGTGTCTTTTTCAGAACACAATCCTTTCAACGGAGTCCATGGAGGACCTGAGGCAAACAGAGCTTAGTGAGCTAGACCAACTGAGGTGTTTACTGGAGATGGGTCGAGGAGTTCTCTGACAGTTTCATTTGAAATTGATCCCCTCCTTCTGAGCAGGCTGGATGCTTTTACAATTTTCTTTGGTGGGCATTGTTTTACCATTTCATGCTTTCAGTTCTTCTATTTTACTTTGGTTTGGGAGAGATGTTTTCATTCATTTTAGTTTCCTCTTTTTATTTCTCTACATTGTTGCATCTAGGTGTTTATGGGTGCGTGCGTACAGGTAATTTAGGTCAATTCCTCCCATCTCTATGATATGCCTACTCAGAACTAGTTTTCATCCCATGGACTATTGGAGACAGGCTTGGGGAGTTGTGTCCCATCCCCCTTAAGGTCAGTTTGTGACAAATCCAATAACAACTTTTTATCCTTTTAACTCTTTGACAAGTTCGAATCTCAATTCTATTATTCTATTTTCCTATCTCATGCAAGTATATTAAAGCAATAAATAGTACCACCTAGTATTTTTATAAGGTTCACTACTCAATTAGAGTAGCTAGTCCTTATCATGGTCTGGAAACAATCCTAACCACACAACCAATCAAAATTAATACTTTTAATGTGGTTATAGCAAGTAGTAAATATCATTTCACTTACAATGAACTATATTCAATTGATAGTTTATGTTTTACAAAACTTGGATGGATCTTTATACTACCTCCAAAGATATTCTTCACCTTCTCGATAAGGTTCTTTGTAACATAAATAAATTCTTCCACCTATTGAGACTACTTTTAGATGTAATAGTACTAAATTGATCTTCTAAAAACTTTTTCTTCCTCACTTAGCTACTATCATAGTAGCAGGAAAGCAACCTTCCTTTTCTTTATAAAATCACACTAAAAACGACATTTCTTCTTCTAAATTCAGCCACAATAGTATGAATATAGTGCAGATTGATAATCACATAACTCTTCTTTGGCCAAAATGATGATTTAATTATATCAATTTGGTTATCAATTCTTTCTCTCTACATTTCTATTTCTTCTTTGGTGTAAAACTGACTGCATTGAATCACCTTATTACAATCTTGATAGAATCACAAAACTCTACTACTAGAGATAGCATTTTTATCAGTGCTAGAAATAGCTTTTAACAGAGATTTTTTAGCGATGTTAATCTGAGAGAAGATAAAGGGGTCCCTTTTATAAGTGTTTTTAAAAAAGCATTGATAAATTTCAAAAAATGTAAAAAATATTTAAAAACTAAAAATTGGAGGCCCCTTTTAACACCCCCCCCCCCAATCAACCATGTTCAGAAGCCCCCCACTTCTGCCCACCCCCACCTGCCAGCCTTTAACAGCCCTCTCCCCAACCCTTTAACAACACTACACCCCCTGCATCTACGTGTGTTCCCATGCCTCTCCCTGGATTCCAATTGGAGACCTCTTTCTTGCACACTAGGCACATTACCACTCTTCCATGTTACTTTTTTCTCCATTTAATGATATATCTATTTATTTATATATATATTTAGTTATATTTATTCGTATATTAAAATATATTTATATTAATATATATATATAGTTATATTAATATATATATTTAGTCGTATATTAATATCTATTTATATATATTTATTTATATATATATAATTATATTTTTTATCTGTATATTTATTCGTATATTAATATATATTTAGTTATATATTTATTCATATATTAAAATATATTTGTCAGATTATTTTTAAATAAACTTATAAAATATTTTTTTGTGTGTTTATAAATAAATAAATACATACATACAACATACATACACATGTATATATATTATATATATATGTGTATCTGTAAGTATAATAATACATATATATATACATTATTATATATCAATATGTCTATTTATATATTAGAATATATAGATAATATATATCAGTTTTCTAAAACACACACACACACTAATACACACACACACACACATTATATAGGTATATAAATATTCCTATTTTGTATTTTAAATAAAATGAATATTAGTTTTCATTTAGATATGGATTATATATTAATAAATATATTTTATATGTAAATATGTTTAATTAATTATTTATAAAATTAAATTGTTAGGTGTGAATATAAAAAAAATATGTAGATATTGTTATATATTTTATTATAAATAATAGTACATTATGAAAAATTATAAAATTTCAAAACCATTATATCAATATTAATGTAAGAATTAAGAATAAATCTAGTCCCTATCAAAAAAGGGCAAAAAGACCCCCATAAATGAGCCTCAAAACCCATCAAATGTTAAAAAATCAGGGTACACCGACTAAAAACTCAGTTTTAAAGGAATTATGGGATTTTTGGTCTCAAACAAACCTTGACTAGGGTCATCCTTAGTAACAAGGGTATAGATCTCGTCGCATGATTTGATTTGATATGCGGTAGAGCTCAAACAGACATGCGGATCAAAAGTTATGTTCATTTGAAGTTTTAGTTGTGTTTTCAACTTATTTTAGATCTTTTATTAATTTATTTTATATTCAAATTGTTATTAAATGATTATTATTCGAAAAAAATAACAAAAATATTGATTAAAAATATTTTTTAAATTATTTCATATGTTTTTTTTACTAAATATTTTATATATTAAGTTTAAATTTCTATTTATCCTTATCTAAAACACATTTAAATATATATATATATATATATATATATATATTATCAATATCAATATATTTATATATTAATATATTAATATATTACTTTTAATTATTTTTTTTTGAAATATACCATTTATCAATGCTTATAAAAATGCTGATAAATGGGGGTCTTTATCAGCACTTTTTTAGCGCTCATAAAGAGTACGCTCTTTATCAGCACTTTTTTTAGCATTGTTAATGGGGTGGTTCTATGAAGACCTAAATCTGTGGTAGTTATCATTTGTGATTATTAAATCAATGGATTTCATATTATCTTGGAATTATCACCATTATTTCTTCTTCAAATAGAATGACATATGAATTTTACTACGGAATGAATTCTCTAACTTCCTCGACACACAATATAAATAATTTACTGTAGTATTGAATTCTTCTTAGTGAAATTGATTGTTTGTAAGCACTTCTTACACTGCACTGAATCTATCACTTCATCTTATGCATGTATAATAATTTTTATGGGTCATCTAAAGCTTGTAAACCTTAGCACATATTTATTACTAATCAAGAGTTTATCGATTTATGATCTCATGTGTATATGGGTTTATGTATGCATGCATGTACACTTTCTTTTATTTATTCTCACTTATTATTCTCCTTTATTCGTATAATTACACACACTACCTCATTTAATTCTTCATGTGAAAATGCATTCTCATATCAATGCATGCATGCATACACAATTCTTTCTATTCGTACACACACATATATATATCATATATATATATATGCACACGATGTATTTTTATATTCACTGTCTCGTGTGAACTCCACCTTTTATTTCCTTCACAAAAAATGGTTGTATTCACACACTGTCCAGAAATATTACACGCTCACAAGACTTGAGACATGTAAGATTTAGTTATCATTCACAGGACTTTCATGCTAGTATTTAACGCGGTTGCCTATTCCTTCACGCAGTACAACAGTGCACTTATTTTTCTTCCTTTGGTCTAGCCAAAAGGCCTTCACACAGAACACATATAATATTGGCTTCATGTGTATTCACATAAGAAGTATTCTTTCTTTTTCACATAGCACAGTGGGAGTATGAATCTCGGCACTGGCTTGTGAAACTGGTCGTCTTCACGAAGCATATCACTACTACAAATATGGCTTTTATCAGTGCTAAAAATGGTTTTTAACTGCGCTAGAAAAGTGTTATTAATGCCGGTGAAGATAGAGGGGGGAGGGTCCCTTTATCAGCGCTCCAAAAGTGCTGATAAAAGGGTCCTTTATCAGCGCTTTGTTTTAGCGCTGATAAAGGACCCCTTTATTAGCCCTTCGATTATCAGTGCTTTCATTTTAGCGCTGATAAAGGACCCCTTTTATCAAGGCTTTTTTAAAAGCACTGATAAAAGTTAAAAAAAAATTAAAAAAAATACCGCCAATCGGGGGGGCTTTTATAACGATTGAGCCCCCCCCCCCTTTTACAGCGCTTTTCCGCCCCCATACAGCACCCCACGCACCCCCTACACCCTTTAACAGTGCTTTCTCCCATCTTCTCTCATGCGCGCATGCCCCTGCCTTCACCAGGATTTGAACTCGAGACCTCCCCCCTGCGCGCCTAAACCCTTACCACTCCTCTATTTTGATTTGTTTTCCAATTCATGATATCTCTATATATATATTTATATATTTAGTTATATTTATTCGTATAGTAATATATGTTTATATTAATATATATATAGTTATATTATAATATATATATAGTTATATTAATATATATATATAGTTATATTAATATATATCTCTATTTATATATATATATATATATTGAGTTATATTTATTCGTATAGTAATATATATTTATATTAATATATATATATATTCATATTAATATATATATATATAGTTATATTAATATATATCTTTACATATATATATATATATATATTTAGTTATATTTATTCAGATAGTGATATATATTTATATTAATATATATATATAGTTATATTAATATATATATATATTTATATTAATATATATATATATATAGTTATATTAATATATATATTTATAGTGATATTAATATATATATTTATAGTAATATTAATATATATATATATACTTATATTAATATATATATATATAGTTAGATTAATATATATATATATATTTAGATTAATATATAGGTATATAAATTTTCATATATTTGTATTTTAAATAAAATGGATATTATTTATTATTTATATAAAGCTAATATATTTTATATGTAAATATATTTTATTATTTATATTTATAATTAATTTTTTATGTGTGAATATATAAAAAATATGTATATATTGTTATATATTAGATTATAAATAGAAGTGCATTATAAAAAACAATGAAATTTCAAAGACATAATATCAATATGAATGTAATACCTTGGAATAAATTCAGTCCTCACCAAAAAAATCCAATAACACCCCCTTAAACGAGGCGGAAAATCCACAAAATGTTAAAAAATCGGGGTACCCCGACTAAAAACTCAGTTTTGGAGGCCTTCTGGACCTTTGTTGGCCTCAAAAAAACCTAGACCAAGGTCCCCTTGTGTCATAGGGACATAGATCTCATTGCAGGCTTCGATTTGATATGTGGTAGAGCTCAAACAAACACCAAAATCAAAAGTTATGGCCGTTTGAAATTCGAGTTGCGTTTTCAACATATTTTGGAATTTTTTTATTTTTTTTTATTTTTTACTCTTCAAATTGTTATTAAATGACTATTACACCATAAAAATTAGAAAATTATTAATTAAAATTATTTTTTTAATTATTTAATAAACCATTTTCACTAAATATATTATTTATTAAGTATATTAAGTGTAAATGTATATTTATACTTATCTAAAATATATTTAAAAATTATATATTATATTTATATCAATATAACTATATTTATATATTGATATATTGATATATTATTTTTAATTAGATTTTTTTTTGAAGTTGACCCTTTATCAGCGCTGATAAAGGGGGTACCTTTATCAGCGCTAAAAAAAGTGCTGATAAAGTGGTGCTTTTATCAGTGATTTTTTTAGAGCTGATAAAGGCAGCCCCCTTTATCAGTGCTTTTTCGTTAGCACTGATAAAGGTTGGCGCTGGAAAAAACTGTTTTTGTGGTATGATGAGGGTGTATAAAAAAAAGTCATGTGTATGTGGCTCTTCTTTGCACGGGATGTGCATGGTAATTCTTTGGCTAATTTAGGAGAGGGGGTTTTTGTTTTTTTTAATTTAAGGGGTCAGTTTTTTTTTATTTTGAAAAATGGGTGTGTCGAGCGCTAATTCATTTGGCGCTCCTAGTTTTTTTCAAACCCCACGCAACCCCTCCCCAACCACTTTATATATATATATATATATATATTATGTATATTTATATAATTATAATTATAATTATAATAAATATATTTATCATAAATATAATAACTAAAATAAGTACAATAAATTTATAATAATGTTTATTATAATTACAATAAATATATAATTATAATAAATATACAATTATAATAATTATATAATTTCAATAATTAAATAACTATAAATATAATAAATATATAATTATAATAATTATATATTTATAATAAATATATATTTATAAATATAATAATTATATAATTATAATAATTATAATAATTATACAATTGTAAATATAATAATAATATAGTTATAATAAATATACAATTATAATTACAAAAATTATATAATTATAAATTTAATAAAGATATAATTATAACAATTATATATTTATAATAAATATATAATTATAAATATGATAATTATATAATCATAATAAATATACAATTACAATAATTATATAACTACAATAATTATATAATTATAAATAAAATAAATATATAACTATAATAAATATACAATTATAATAATTATATAATTTCAATAATTATATAATTATAAATATAATAAATAAACACTTATAATTATTATATAATTATAATAAATAAAAAATTATAAATATAATGAATATATAATTATAAATATAATTGTTATAATTACTAATAATTATATAATTGTTATAATTATTAATAATTATATAATTGTTATAATTATAATAAATATATAATTATTGTAATTACAGAATTATTATAAATATATAATTATTGTAATTATATAATTATTGTAATTATATAATTATTGTAAATATATAATTATTGTAAATATACAATTATTGTAAATATATAATTATTATATATATATAATTAATATGGTTTATTTATATAAAGATGTGATTATAATAATTATATCATTATAATAATTATATAATTATAAATATAATAAATATATAATTAAAAATATAATAAATATATAGTTATAAATATAATAAATATATGATTATAATAATTACATAACTGCAATAAATATGTAATTATAATAATTATATAAGATTTAATAAGGTTTATTTATATAAAGATAAATAATTTTAATAATGTTTATTTAAATATAAATTTATAAATTTTAAATATAAGGTTTATTTATATATAATTATTTAAAAATTTATAAATTTATATATAATTATTTAAATACATAAATAAACCATATTAAATTTATTTATAAATATATATATATATAAACATTATTAAAATTATATATATTTATTATAATATATTATAATTATGTTTTTATTAAATTTATAATTATGTATTTATTATAATATTATATTATGTATTAAATTTATATTTATGTATTTATTATAATATTATATTATGTATTAAATTTATAATTATGTATTTATATTTAATAAAGTTTATTTATAATAAATATATAATTTTAAATAATTAATTATAAATATATAATATTATAATTATTATAATAAACCTTATTAAATATAAATAATTTTATATATATTATTATAATTATTATAATAATTATATAATTATTTAATATGGTTTATTTATGTATTTAAATAATTATATATAAATTTATAAATAATTTATAAATAAATTTAATATGGTTTATTTATGTATTATAATACATAATTATAAATCTAATACATAATTATAATATTATAATAAATACATAATTATAAAATATTATAATAAGTATTAATAATATAAATAATTTTAATAATGTTTATATATATATATAAATTTATAAATAAATTTCATATGGTTTATTTATGTATTTAAATAATTATATATAAATAAACCTTATATTTTAAAATTTATAAATTTATATTTAAATAAAAATTAATAAAATTATTTATCGTTATATAAATAAACCTTATTAAATCTTATACAATTATTGTAATTACATATTTATTATAATAATATAATTATTATATATATAATTATATATTTATTATATTATTATATTTATATATTTATAATAATTATATATTTATTATAATTATATATTAATTATAATTATGGATTTGTTGTATTTATAATTATATAAATTATTGTAATTTCATATTTGTTATATTTATATATTCATTTTATTATAATTTTATAATAATTAAATATTTATTACAATTATATAATTATTATATTTATAATTATATATTTATTATATTATTATATTTATATATTTATAATAATTATATATTTATTATAATTATATATTAATTATAATTATGGATTTGTTATATTTATAATTATATAAATTATTGTAATTTAATTTTTATTGTATTTATATATTCATTTTATTATACATTTATTATAATTAAATATTTATTATAATTAAATATTCATTAAAATTATATAATTATTCTATTTTTGTATTTATTATATTTCTAATTATATAGTTATTATAATTGTATAATTATTATATTTATATAGTTATTATTATTATATATTTATCATAATTATATATTTATTATAATTATTATATTTATAATTATAAATTTATCATTATTATATAATTATAATTATATTAATTATATGATTATAATAAATATATAATTATAAATATAATAATTATATATTTATTGTATTTATTTTAGTAATTATATTTATTATAATAAATAAATTTATTATAAATATTATATTTATATATATGTGTGGGGGGTTGGGGGAGCCGAAGGGGTCAGCGCCACTTCAAGTGGCATTGTTCAACCAATTTGTCCAGCGCCACTTGAATTGGCGTCGGACAACCCTATTTCCCCAAATAAATTTAGCCCTACCCCATGAACCAAAAAAACCCTTCCAGCCAAATCCCCCTACTTCTTCCTTTATACAACATATGAGAAGAACCTCGCACGTTGCAATAAAATGGAGACTCGTGAAACTGTGCTTCCTCATCAAGTAAGATTAATCCACATATGCTCTGTTTCCCTGAAAATAGGAGCTCTCGAAGGAATACGTGAGGGGAAGCACCTTTCTCGGCCTTGGTGCTTCTTCTTTCATATGCTTCACGATCACTTATTCATATATCAATGAGTATCACATGCATGCAATAAAAAATGCATGCTCGTTCATGCCTCAAACTCATCTATGAAGATCGAACACACAACACGTCCTCTGCAACTGCATTTTGCATTCGACTGAGGAAACTTCTTCGAACTCATCTTTGCATGCAAAGCGTAGCATGCATGTCTATCTACCTGAGGATCATTCTTGCTTGATTTTATCACCGGACTTGATAATCAGCACAAGGTTAGATCATTTCTGGTAGTTGATCGTGGAATTGTCAGAGTCGAGGAGCTCAAGTGTTGGGAGGAAAGACGATGACAACAAGGAGGATAGACTACCACATCCAAATCCATAATGATTGAGAACTTCTTAATAAATCAATAATTGGTCACCACTTTCTCGATTTGGCCCCGGGCCAGGGATGGCCTGTTCAGTTGGACTTAATTTTTAGTAGGACCCCTTTATACTTACAGAATTCTAAGTATAGAATTTTTCAAGCCAAATCCATTCTCAAATTCTATTCAACCATTTCACATTCATTCAAAAGAAAATTGTGCATGGCCTTCTATTTCTTCATTTAAACTCTTCTTCATGGAAATCAATATTTGTATATTCTTCTTTAAATACTATCCTTCATCAATTCCGCTTTCCTTTTTGTAATATCAATTCCAAATATATCTTATTCTAAATTATTGTAAACAATATGTCACCATTTACACATGTATTTAACATGAAAATTAGTTCACCAATTGTCAGAGTTAGAAACTCAAAGTCTTAAAAAGTAGATCCTTAATATCACAAGACTTAAACAATTCTATTTATTTCTTATTCATTCATTCATCCAACATATTCTTGGATTCTTTGCTTTCACCAACTTCTTTCTTTCAAACTCCTTCACCATATTGACATCAATGAAATAGTTATGTCATTGATCAATATTGAAAACTACTATCAATCATTGACAACAAATACAACTCATACACAAAGTGGATTATTCATCCAGGACCTATTCCAAGTAGTTTAACATAATACAGGGTGGAATATATGCTATGTAGTTTAAATTATTGTATCTAGGACCACTAGGTAAAGGGTAACTAACAATGTATTGTGTGAGACTTATATATCATTGGTCTTTTTTGGTTCATCCTGGAAGATGACTCTGATAAAGGTAGGTTATGGGCCTACACCACATTGGAGGCCCCTAAGATACGTGGCTCTTTGATACGGCATAGTGATGATATAATCAATGATAATATGGTCAAGGATTAAACCTCATTAGAAGATCAAATATACATGTTAGCCTCCCATTTGTTGTTAATTAGACAGGGAAGGATGGTTGGACTCCTGAGTGATATGAGCCAATGATTAAGGCTTGGGAGTTACACCAGATCGATGGCCCAAGACATGTATGACTCATTTACTGGACCAAGGAATTCGAATAGATGATTGAAGGCTGTATAAGTTGGATTTGGTATCCAGGATGAGTATCATAAGAAAAGGGGGTTTTCACTAGTATTCTAATGATAGTGACTATTGTTATAAATAGACTACATGATTGCTAAATCCCTATGGGTTCAATTGGTTAGGGAGAAAAAACCAAGGAGGGTCTCTCATGAGATGTCTCATCCCCATTATCAAAGTAATACATTATCAAAGGGGATAACTTTGGTGTGTATGACCCAGTCATGTTTCAAAAGAAACCTTAGAGGATCCTTGGGTTTATGGGTGATGGAACCACCCTCGTCGCAAGGGGTGGGCCAAATTAAATATTTGATGATCCTTGTTAGACCTGTCAAAAAATCTACAAATCCACGGGCCAATCCATTAGCCCGTGGATTTATGTGGGTTAGGGCCTTGAAAATTTAGGCCCGCAAACATTCGGACCACATTTGATCCAACCTGCAAAACCCGCAGCCCGCGCGGACTAGCCCGTCGGGTGTCTGCGGGTCCCATTTGACCCGCAATTATAAATATTACTAAAAATTATTCTTGATAAATAAAACAAAATAATATAATATAATAAATTAACATGCATGTGTGAAAAAAATAGTTCAAGTTTTATAAAACCATACATAAATCATGAAAAAAATTGACTCGTGCTAGATTTTAAACCTGACGGTAATGTTGGTTGTGGGATAGATGGCGCTCATGTGGTTATTTGGAACAAAATTGAATTAATGTATTAAAAATTGATACAATAATTATGAAAATGGATATACAAGACTACCATTTTGTTTATAGTACAACTCTCTACTAATATTTTGATTTATGTATTTTAATTTTATTAGTATAATTATATATATATATATATATATATATTACTATGAGTTTTTAAAAGTAACTTAGAAAAATTAATAAATAAGAAATAATAATAATAAATGTATAATAATATTATGTATTAATATATTTGAATTGAAAATCCAAACATGTATTTATTTTAAAATTTTGATAATCAAGTTTACAATACAAATTTTCAGTGTAAAAATTCAGTGCAAATTTTGAGTAATGATTTGCACTCATAAGAGTAAAATTTCAATGCATAGAAAATATAATTTGATGATTTAAATTAGGCATTTAAATGGAAATTTTAACAATAATTTTCTAATGGAAATTTTCATTCATAGTTTCTGATTTAAATTTTCAGTGTAAATGTATGATGAAAATTTATAGTTTTTATTTATGTATCATTATATTTTTATTGTAGTTTTAAGTGGACATTTCTAGTGGAAGTTTACTGTAAAAGTTTCTAATGAAAAATGTAAATGTAATTTTCCAATGAAAATTTAAATGTTTCATTTATGTTTTAATGTGTCTACGTTGAATTTTAATAGAAAATCGAAATGCAGAAAACTTGTGAAAATTTGCACTAAGAATTTTCAGTGGCAGTTTGCACTGGAAAATTCAATAATAAAATTTGACCAAGCATTTATTTTAGAACTTTGTTAATAAAATTTTCAGTATAATTATAATAAAAGTCAAATGGAAATTTTATCGTAAATTTAAGTGGAATTTTGAACTAAACTTTTCTATTAAAAAATATTTATTGAAAGTTTTTTGTGAAAATTTCAAATGAAATTATTTAGTTAAAATTTAAATTTTTAATATATGTATTAATATATTTTTATTTTAGTTTTAATTTGTTGAAAATTTAAATATTTTATTTAAATCTTAATATATCTACATTGTAATTTTATGTGAAAAATTAAAATGCCAATTTCCAGTGAAAATTCGCATCACAAATTTCCAATACAAGTTTGCACTAAAAATTTCCCTTGAAAATGTGTGGTTCGAATTTTTAGTGTGAAATTAAATTATTTATTTATGAGTTAAAATATTTAAATTAAAATTTTAATCATGCATTTATCTTATAATTTTTTTAATCAAAATTTTAGTATAATTATAATAAAAAATAATTTGAATTTAACACTAGAAATTTAAGTGGACATTCCAATTAAATTTTCAATGGATGTTTGTAGTAAAATATTTTTGTCAAAAATTTGCAATGAAAATTTATAGTGAAAATTTAAATTTTTTATTTATGTATTAACATATTTTCATTATAATTTTATGTAAAGATTTGAAGTGTATATTTTTCATTGGAAATTTACACATGAAATTTCCAATATAAATTTGCACAAAAAAATTCAATAGAAATTTTCCTATGTACATATAATAAATAATATATATTACATGTATATGTAATAAATATATTATATGTATTAAATAAATTTATATAATAAATAATAAATATTATTATATATATATGTGTGTGTGTAGTAAATATTATATACATGAGTTGTAGTGTTAACGAGAGGCGCAAGAGTATTTTTGTCAATAAAACGGTTTGGACGGTCAAGTTAAATGACCCACCTGAGATGATATTAATCCCATAAATCATCAAAGATATAATATTTTAATGGTTTTTGTTTTTGTTAGGGATATTGTTAATTAAAAACTAAATATTTTCACAAAATCTCAAACATTTCTATTTTTCTGTTCCACTTTATCATGGTTCATGAAGCAAAAAAATATTTTTATATATTATTTTTTTAAGCCCATGGGCCGGCCCGTTAGTCCACAGGTCCCACATGGTAGGGTCGGGATTTTATTTTTTAAGACTGTATTATTTGTGGACCAGACCGGACCGCACAATAAAATCTGTAACCCGCATGATCCACCCCGCGGGCTGACCTGCCCCGCCCTATTAACACCTATAATCCCTGTATTCCTTTCTGAACCAACTACTAAGTAGTTAGTGTTAGTGAGGGTCGATCCCATGGGGAGAATGGGGAAATAATGGTCAGTACAAGTCGAATTAATCTTAGTTGATTATCTAGACACAAATATGTAAAGAAAATTATCTACTAAATTGAAACAATTTGCGAGAAATAAGTAAAAACAGAAGGAGAGCAGAACAGTCAGAAAAACACATGTGTCGGGGTTGCAATTCAATTAGGGTTTATTGACGTCATCGTTCCTTAGAATTGAAATAATAAATGACATTTATATAACTCATGTAATCAATTAAACTAATGTTTCTTGGTCAGAAAACAATCAATTACATGTTTAAAGGTTAATTCCTTGGCCCGGTAATTAATTTCTTAAAACAGGTTTAGGTTCGTTACCCCCTAAAACAGTGTCAATGATTTCCCCCAATGATCATGGGTTCATCTGCCACAACTCATTTAGTTTTTTTCATTGATTTCATTCTTGGTCTGATATGACATCAATGGTGGTTTTGAAAGTATGTTCGTTAAAGGAATTATATAACAAAAATCATGACAAGGGAAACACTTTATAATTCAAATAACAATGAACCAGAATCTTATTACAACCCCAACGTGAGGGGTGCTATCCTCTTATAACCATGGTCATGGTGTGTGGATTGAGTCAAAAACAAATCCCTACCATGGATATGAGAGGATAATGGGGAAAAGAAAGAATTACAATAAAATTGGAAATGAAAATAGAAAAGGAAAACTTGAAATGGATTTGAGGGAGGCTGGAATGGCAGAGCAGCAGCACCTCCCCCAAGATGTCCAAACCCAAACAAGGAGGTATTCCCTCTTATTTATAAAAAACAAGACTAGACAATGTGTACAATAAAGTACATGGCATGTAGTAAATTCAACTACTATTTTCTTTGGTTCCTTCGTTGATAGGTGAGCTACGCAGCGCTCCTTGACTTTAAAGGCGTTGTTGGTCAATTGGTGGGAGTATACGACATGTAGCGCCACCCCACATGTTTTGTAGTCTCATATTAAACCACCATCCACTTACAGAAGAGGGGACACAATGTGTATATTGAATTACATGGCATGAAATATCTGGCCGGTTACTTGGGTGTGTACTCATTCTGGTTGATCCGTGTCTGGAAAAGTTTACATAGCATGTTTAGAATACACATTGAGTATAAATAAACTTTTGTGCTGATCATTCTTGATTTGTGACTTTGGATATAAAACATGTGTAAATCATCATAAACACCAAAATAAATCATTTTTTCTACAAAAAACATATATCCAGTGACAACATGTTTTTATACTCAATAGAATGCATGAAAATGTATACATAAATCAGGCATATCAAACTCCCCCATACATAGCCATTTCCCTGCCCTCAAGAAAAATCTCAAAATTTAATCAACAAAATCCATACTCTAAATAGGGAAGCATTCAAACAATTATACTTATAAATAAAATATCCATAACAGAGGATTTTAAATAGGCACAAAACATGTTTCAATTTCAAAGATATTGAAATCATGCCTCCTATATAGTTCAATTCAAAAATTTCATCCTCTTTCATCCACATTGTTCAAATTTTCATAATTGCACATGCCACTTGATGATTTACCTCACTAGAAGATACCACACTCATCACTCAATATTATTTTATCAGAGTTATGCTCAATATCAAGTATAATCACTCTATCCATAGGCTTGCAAGTATTCTCATTCTACACTTTAGAAATCAAATCACAAAAATCATGAGGTCTTTCCATAAGGTTCAAATGATTCTGAGGCTTCAGGTAAGTAGTTAATGATGTGAAGAAAAACTCAAGGGTTTTAAAATGAGGTTGAATTCTTAAATAATGGTGCATGATATTCAGAAATAGATCTCAATGAAAATGAATCCCAATCAAGATCTCTCAAAGGGTATCATCACTGTGAAATTCCCTTGCCAACATGGTTCTATAAACCATCAATAATGTGTAATGAATGAATCTGGTCCATCTTTTGCATTTTCCAATATATATATATATATATAGGGACCACTAATAATATATTTAATAGTATTTTTGGAACCCTTCTTCCCTAAATGAACAAGATGCATTCTCCCCCACACTTAATTTCATGGTTGCTCACCAAAATGTACCATGAATAGCCAAAAATCCCTCTCCAAAGATCAAATTAATAATCATGAAAAATTATGAAATAATTGGGATAGGAAGGGTAAATAGGCTTGTAATGTGGCTTCTTATTAAATAATTTCATGGTTTATAAGGGTTTTATAAAGATCAGATGTAGGGTAGGCCTCAAGGTTAAAGGGGATGAAAAACAATCAAATTCCGCAATCATTGTAATGTGATTCAAAATCTTCATGTTTTAAAGAGAAAAACTAGCAATTTCTGGTAGTTATTCATATCCCAAGAAACTCTCAAGAAAAAAGGTATAAGAAATAATATGTTAAAAGAGACTAGAATACCTCTCAGGAATGAGGAAAAATAAAATGTCAATCAGGTCATGACATGAGTACAAATGATTATTCTAATAAATGTAAATGTCTAAGACTTTAAATCCCAAATCAAACTATATCAACAATCATTTAAAAATACTTTTAAATTTAAAATAATCATGTAACTTTTAAAATTCCCCCTTATGTATTTATTATTTATAATTATAATTAATCAAAAAAATTCCACATTTTAGAAAATTTCAACAATTAATGATGTCTCCTAGACCAGTTCAAGGTTAAAGACTATTGTAGCCAAAGACTCTCCCTCATACTTAATATTACACATGGTCCCCCTAAGTGAAACACTAGGGAAGAGAAGAGGATGTTGGAAAACATAGGTGGGCTAGGATTAGGAAAATTAGGGAAATAATTAATCCCAAAATAAAGAAAGGCAATATGCTCTAAAATAATACCCCCCCCCCTATGGAAAGATCAAGAATATGAAAGTAGATGAGTGGAGATGCCCAAATCGTGCCAGAGTACCTTTGACTTCTGGTGTCAAGGAAAAGAATGATTCATGAACATACACCATCACATCCCAAGCATAGTACAAAAGAGATATATATAATGAAATAAGTGTGCAAAAACCAGTCATGGGGTGGCCTTAGAAGAGGCATCATCTGCAATAGGGGGATCCTATATAAAAGGGTTAATAGCAGGGGAAGATGGAGTCTCGGGCACTATGCTATGTGTGGTGGTTATAGCAGGAACATCGGTCATGGTAGCAGAAGTAATGGTTAGTAGAGTCACAAAATTTGTGCGCTGAATGGGAGGCTCGACTAGCACATCCTGGCATGTGGGAGTAGTAGCAACTGCTAGACCAGTAGTGAATAAGAGAACTGAATTCGTGGCCAGTGTCATCAAGGATGTCTGTGCTGTGAAAGGTGGAGGATCAGATGGAGGAGTAGGTTGGGGAGGTAACATAATGACATGGTGATGAAGAAAAAGCCCCAATATTTTCTCAAGCTGCCCAACTGTCTGAGCCATATCATCCTGGTGGTGCTCCATCGTGGCCAGGTGGAAGGAAGTAGGGAAATCAGCTAAGGGTGCGGGTGGAGTTGGGGTTGTGGATGGGCTAAAAGAAGAGGGTATGGTGGAAGAATATGTAAGGGAGGAGGAAGTGGGGTGAGGTGGTAAAGAAGCATCCACTGGTGGATAGGGTGGGACCTTTTCAGCAACTCCATCAGGAGCAATAGGGTCATTGTCCGCCCCTATTGGAGATGGAGAATCCAACATGACCACAAAGATATCTCCCCGATGCTTGGAAATTCTCATGTGGATAAACATGATGAAGTCCATACACTGAGGAGAGCCTAAGTGGTATTGAGGGGGAGATGGCTCAAAAACTCCCAAATAGTGAGCCAACTAGGTGGCATAAAAATCATAATTTAAGTTTCTTTAAAGGCCATGGATCATGGAGTATATGTAAGAAGCAGCTAGACAAGGGAGGTCGGGGTAATCATGTCGGACAATACAGGTGAGAAGCTCCATGTCTCTCCCGGACATGACACCCATATCCTCATGGTGGGGAAAAATAATGTCACTAAAGCACTGATGGAGGAAATTAAGGGGAAGTTAAATGATGAGCGTGCTCTCCTTGGGTGTGGGGGTGTACCAATGGTTTGGCCCAAAAAGTTCCTGCCACATGGCGATAAGGTCAGAGCGCTCAGGTTGAGTGAGGGTGGAGATAAGAGGTTGGGTGGAAGGATGGGGGTAGAAGTCACACCCTTAGCCAAACTAATCCATGGTCAGAGAAAAGTGTCATCCACCCAGCTGAAATCAAACAGGAGTGGTTGTATAAGTGGGAATATAGTAGTAGGTGGGCCCATAAAACTTGGATGTCACAATGAACTCCAAAAATAAATCATAGAATATAGGAGTGCTAACCAGTAGTGTGTCCAATAAATGTGTATGCCAAAGGAGCTCCTTAATATCCTCTAAGATGTTGAGGTGTGACAAAACACTGATGTTGAGGAAGCGGTTTCTTAGTTGTATCATGTGGTTTTAAAATCACCACACACTATCAGCCGTAGTATTCCCCTCAGTGAACATCATGCGGGGATGTGGCTGAGGTCGAGCAGCTGCTAGTGCAGGCTGGGGTGGGGGTGAAGATGCTAAGGTGGAAGGCCAAGTTGTGGTGTCATTGGGTGGAGCAGTTGGTGCTGGGGTAGGCTCTAAGGTCATTCCATTACTATATGGTGGAGTGAGTGCACTTGATGATGATTTACTAGCAGTGGGTGCTACAGTACTGGAGCCCTCAGCAACTATGGATGGGGTGGCAGCAGGTGAAGCAGCGGCTGCTAAAGATGTTATCATGGTGACATTTGGACCAGTGGAGGTCAAAGAAGGGGATTCTGATGGAATCGAAGGCACCATCACCAAGGTTGGTGGCTGTGACACTGAAATATCTGGTGTTGGTGTTGTATGTTATCTGAGCTGAATCCTTCATGCGGGTTGACCACTATCAGTGGCGTCTATAGGTTACTTCCCATTTGTGTTTTCCCTATCTGCCATAGCTGAAAAGAAAATAAAAGAAAACAATGAGAGAAAAGGAAACTAAAAATAATGAATAAAAGTGAGAAATCATGAAATTAAAATTACATGGTATGTAGATCTAGGATATACGATGTGTAGCATGATCGGGTTCCGAATATGTGTACTCTGGATAGATACGCCAAGAGGACATGTGTTCAAGAAAAATGCGAGTACACAATGTGTACTAATATAGACATTCCATGTGTAAGTACATGGGTAACTGGTCCATGTGAATGCCCAAACACGAACTTTGTCAGTGGGAGAGGTAAAATATCTTAGTACATGCTGTTTGTAATCAAGACACGACGTGTGTAGGAACATGGAATCTAATGCATGTACATTTGTTACATGGACTATTCTAGATGAATATGATACATGGAGTGTACCAAACATACGTTTCCTGTTTAGATACAAGGGTTTGTGTTTGTGTGGTCTCAATACACGGTTCACTCCTAAAGGATGGGTAATGGCACTATACATGAAGTGTACCGACATACACACCATGTATTTTTTAAATTATAAAAAGCATAGTGTGTGGTTGTGTAATGTGAAGTACATGGTGTGTGTTCTTTCTTTAACCTGTGTACTGTGTGGGAGACCCGAACAGTTGCTCGATCCAAAAACACCCTAAATGCTATGAAAACATAGAAATAGGGGGTGTAGTAGTGCGTACCTGGACCGAGGATGAAAATGATGGAGAAATTTAAGATCGAATTGCACCAGAAATGAAGATTGGAGGAGGGAGGGGTGATGGAGTACGGGGGAAGAAAACGAGGAGTAAAATGGGGAGGAGGGGGCAGTAAACATTGAAAGAGCATGGATGGGGCATCCAGGTTTTATAAGCATATTAAACGATGTGTAGTGGGAGTCAGACACTATGTATAGGTTTTTTTAAAAAAATATTATAATAAGCTATATAATAATTATTATTTATAATTTATAAAATATATTAAAGAAAATATATTTTAATTAAAAACAAAACTAAAACTATAAACATAATTTATCAAAACAATACATGTCATGTTTTCTTAAATTTGAAAAGGATAAATATAACCTTCTGTCTAATGCTTGTGGAGCGATTCAAATCAGTGATCGGTCATTCCGAACGCAATCCCTCAACCACTAGAGTGAAGTTTGTAGTGCTACACATTTTTATTAAATTTTAATAATTAAAGTATAGTTGTATAACTATATGAGGAAAAGAACAATGCATGAAGTTTGTTTTTAATTTTAATGATTTGGATGAAGTGGGGATATTAGCTGAGTTTGAACCCAGGTCTTTTGAACCCAGGGTTGAGACTCTACCAATCAGCTCACTTCACCTGCATGTTATTTATTAATTGGGAAAATATTTTAAATTATTATGTAAAATTTACATACATTAAGTCTATCAAAATACACACCATGTGGGTTTTATTTAAGTGAAAAATGATGGACCTGGGTCAGTTTTTAGGACTCAATCCCAGATATTTTGGATCCATGGGTTACGATCCTACCAGCCAAGCCAACCTCATCTTGGGTTTTTCCTTTAAATTAATAAACTTTTATTTATTTAAAATCCTCTCACATGCCGTTTAATTTAAAACATGGGTTCAAAAAAATGATCCATGTACCGAAGGTAGGTGTGGAGCGATTCGAACCAGCGACGACTCAAACACATCCTAGTTACCTTTCCAATGGAACAAGCCTTATCCCTATTTATTATCTTAATTAATATTTAATTATATTAAAATTTCTTTTAAAATATACATTAAAAATAAAATTGCATATCGTGTTATAATAGATACACATCATGTGTTGTAGTTTGTTCTTATTCCACAGTGGAAAAAAGAGAAAAAAATACACGACGTGTTAAGTAGAGGATCATGTTGTGTGTTTATCAAAAATAGAAAATAAAGACAATAAATAAATAGGGGAAAATAATGATTGGGTTGCCTCCCAGTAAGTGCCTCTATTTTAGGTCTTTATCTCAAACTGAACTACTGGAACATACCCATAATTCGAAGGTAAATGTGGATTTTATAGCATGAACCATCACATTATTCAGCACCCTAATCTTTGATCCATGATTCTTGACCTTCAGGTGGTCTGGGTGGTGGCTTGTAGTAACCCTTCTTCTTATATAGTATATGCTGAAGGTGGACTTATTTTTTAGTGTGATCAGTTATTTCCTCCACCTCCTGAGGTCCCTGCTCCGAAATGATGAAAACCTGAAAATAACAGTAGGTATCCTCTAAAATAGGTATATAATCAACTAAGGGTTCTGAAATAAATGGGCGATTAAAGTCAAAATTAACAGAATATGATTTATCCCTATATTCAAATTCTGAGTCTTGTAAATTAATTTATGAAATCGTTAGTGTATTACATGTGGGTCCCACACCATAATATGATTGCTCAGTTGAAATGAAATTGGAATACCCATCCTCAAAATCAGTCAATTTATCCATATTATAAATTATCTCAGAGAGCTACTCTACCATATTTCCAAGTCATCCCAACCTTTCAGTTGGTCCAACTGGAATGTGGTAAAGTCCTCCATCATCAATAATAACCTTTCAGTATTACCCGAATATGGTTTTAAGGGATAATAAGAGAATAATAAGATGAAGTATGTACATGGGTGTTCCTCATATCGGAACCCATCATCCATATATGGATAATATTATTCTGTGTAGGGGTACAACAGTGATGGATCATGTGGATAAAAATCCTCTCCATGTGGATTGTACCACTCTGTAGTCAGATAGTAATCCATGAGATGTGGGGTTGAGGTGCATCAGAAAAAGAAAAGAAAAACAAAAAAGAAAAGAAAAACAAAAGATTTTGGGAAACTAACTTTAACTTAGACATGAACTTGTGCTTTTCGATTCCCCAGCAACGGTTCCAAAATTGGGCACTGCCCCAATCACAAGGGGAAGGCTAAATTAAATATTTGATGATCCTTTTGTCTCCTTCTAAACCAACCACTAGGTAGTTAGTGGTAGTCGGGGTCGATCCAATGGGTAGAATGCTAAAACAATGGTCATTGCAAGCCATATTAATCTTGGTTGATTATCCAAACATGAATAAGTGAAGGGAATTATCTACTAAATTGAAACAATTTGTGAGAAATAAGTAAAAATATAAAGAGAGCATAATAATCAGAAAAACACATGCGTCGGAGTTGTAATTCAATTAGGGTTTTTTAAAGTAATAGTTCCTTAGAATTGAAATTATAAATGAAATTTAGTTACCATAGGGATTCAATTAAACTGATGTTTCTTGGTCCAAAAACAATCAATTACATATTTAAAGGTTAATTCCTTGGTCCAGTAATTAACTTCTTAAAATATGTTTAGGTTTGTTGCCCCTAAAACAGTGGCAATGATTTTCCCCAATGATCATGGGTTCATCCACCACAAATCCTTTAGTTTTATCCATTGATTTCATTCTTGGTCTGATACGACAACACTGGTGGTTTCTAAAGTATGTTCATTAAAAGAATTATAAAATAAAAATCATAACAAGAGAAACACTTTATGATTCAAATAACAACGAACCAAAATCTTATTACAACCCCAACGCGAGGGGAACTAGCCTTTTATGACCATGGTCATGGTGTGTGGATTGAGTTGGAATTCAATATCTACCATGGATATAAAAGGATAACGGGAAAAGGGAAGAATTACACTAATACATGAATTGAAAATATAAAAGGAAAACTTGAAATGGATTAGAGGGAGGCTTGAATGGCATAGCAGCATCACCTCCCCCTGGACGTCCAACCCTGAACAAGGATGTATGCCCTATCATTTATAGAAAATACAACTACATGGCATGTAAAATAAAGTACATAGCATGTAGTAATGTTAACTATTGTTTTCTTTGGTTCCTCTACTGGTAGGTGAGCTACGCACCACTCCTTGACTTTGAAGGTGTCGGTGGTCGGTTGGTGGGAGTACAAGGTGTGTAGCATTGCCCCACATGTCGTGTAGTCTCATCTTCAACCACCAACCTCTTCTAGAAGGGAGTAAATGATGGGAATATTGAAGTATATGGCATACAATATCTGGCTGATTACTTGGGCGTGTAGTCGGACTGGTCGATCTGTGTCTGGCCAAGTTTAGAAGGTGTGTGTATTGGAGTACACATCATGTATAAATTAACTTTTGTTATGATCATTCTTGATTTGTGACTTTGGTTTTAAAACACCATAAAATTATCATATACCCTAAAATAAATCATTTTATCTACAAAACAACATATATTTAGTGAAAACATGTTTTTATACTCAATATAATGTATGAAAATGTATACACAAATTGAGCACATCAGGTGCCCAGGTTGGGGACCTCAATGAATGGGGTGTCCAGGTAAGTGACTTGGAATAGTGGGAACCTAGATAAGTGAATTGGGAAAATGAACATCTTGATAGGTGAATCAGGTGCCTAGATTGGTGACCTTGGTGAATGAGGTCTTGGATAGGTGATCTGGGTGGATGAAGTTCCTGAATAGGTGACCTGGGTGAATGAGGTGCCTAGATAGGAGACCTAGGTGAATGAGGTGTCAAAATAGGTGACCTGGGGAAATGAGATTCCCAAATAGGTGACATGGGTGTGGTTCCACTTGGGAAGACCAAAACACCTTCTAAAATATTTATCAAATATTGAACGCCCATCTTCTATAAGGGATTGAGTGAACTGGAACACAATTGGGTGGCCTTTCAGAATTACGCATGGTCCATTGATGAGGACCTAGGTGCACCCCTGTTGGGATAATCAAGGAACCAATATGGTGCACCCTGGTCTCAAGGAGGGTCCTTCACCCAAGTCTTCGTGATGAATTCAGAATAATGGTCTTTGAATATTCATATCCATTAAAAGACAAAAATAACATTCACTTACTCCCTTTTCCCCTTAGTCTAGAGTCAAAACTCTCATAAAGGGGATCATGGAAATGGTTGGGTATGGATTCCTTATGCTTAGCTATTGTTGGGGTTTCACCTTCACACTTAGTTCACACTACATTACTCTAGGACTCATGTCGTGTCAAAAATTGGGGGTCCTTCTATTGGATATGGGAGATAAGAACTAAGAACATGGGTGTCTCATATACAGGTCATACATGCACCTTCTAGAGTTAGACACGAGATGAATTGGGTGCTTGGATAGTTCCTTCCGCATTTATTGAAAATTCTTCAGTATTCTCAAAGGACTAGTGGAATTCTTTTTTTGCTAATATTTGAATCCCAAAAAATGTTCCCCATAAAAATTGGATCTGTTCAGCATAAAGTGGATAAAAATTTGAGGTAAATATGATTTATACATGATCCGAGCTTGGCATGAAGACTCAAGTGAAAGGAGAGATCATGCACTCATATGGAAGGTTTGATCATGAACTCACATGAATTTTTCAACACACTATGTCTGATGTGAGAACGTTTCATCACTAATATATATTAGGGGACCACCATGGTCAATAAACACTTCTAACTTGTATGTATCATGTAGATGAAACTTCCTCTTTTTTCTCAAAGTCATGCATTGAGATTTCTATATGTCCTGAGCACCACTTATTTTTACATACTAGTCATAGGTAACAAAGAATAGGAGTAGGGAAAAAGTGACATGGAAAAAATAAAATAAAAAATATCATTGTTAATGAACTAGTAATAAGTGAATGGGTATATTTTTAGGGTCAAACATATCTAGGCATGAGAAACTGGGCATCCAAACCTAGTCGTTGTGACCTGAGAGTAACTAATTCAAAAAAAATTATACTTAGTGGAAATTATTATCACTCACATTCACACCTCATATCACACTCTTGTTCTTTCATTCCTTTTATATTATCTTCATAATGTATCTACCTCCATTGACTTTTTAGGAAATGGTTTTATTCTCAAACACTGTCTATACCAAATTATTTACTTCTCGTATTGAGGAAATGACTTCTGACATAGGGCTAGTTCACAACCTTATATCAAACTACATAATCAATTACTTTCAAGGATTGTCAAACTAGATCTACTCAATTACCCATTGTATGATAGACTTCCTATTTAAAATTTTATCTTCCTGAGAGACATACTAATTCTAGAACCTTCCTATTGTAGGAATATATTCATTTTGAGGCATTATTTTTTACAAATCTTTCCCTCGGAAAAATAATCATTTACAAGAGAATCACTAAGAAGCTATACTATCTGATTTATTCTCCCACAATAATAAATAATTATCCCATGTCACTCTCAACCATTAAGATATCCTTCACTCGATGCTAGTTAAAAGGATGGATCTATAGTGGGACTTCCTCTCTAGGGGTGAATTTCTCTAAAGAGTGGTCATTTCCTTACTGGGTGAACAATAGATTCATTGATTTTGGGTATCTCTTAAGAGTTTTTGGGTTTTATAAAACCATTTTTCCTTTTTAATTCTTTGGATGTTGTTATCTTGATCTAATCCATGACATGATTAATTAGAGGTTTTCTGAAACCAATACCTTCCACCTACTTTATGAGGAATTTGGAATATGTATCTGGGAAATTTATAAGAATAGGGTGGTACCTATTATCAGTGATATGTATGAGGAGTTTCTCCCTATCCATATTGTATAGAATAATTATTTATAGACTCCTATTCTTGTGAGGGTTCTGTTGGATTTGGTCGACGATAATATGAATAGATAAGTTTATTCTCTTCTTAGCGTCCCATTTAGTGTCTGGATCAAGATTTATTTCCACTCTCATAGTGTGAGACCTAGGGTGAAGAGTCAAAGGACCTTCCTATTATGTGGAACCTCACTCTCCCTAAAATTATTTTACTCAATCCAGAGAAATAAAAACAAACATAAGTATACAAATTTTAACATGGTTTGGTTAGGTTCATCTATGTCCATGGGGATGGAAACCTAAATTTCATATTTAAATGAAAAATATAGATAGGGAACTTGCACACCTGTCCCACACATCACAACCCATATTGAAAGGGTAAAACTAGAGAATAAATAATAAATCCACTACAAAAACTCATTATGATGGTCACCATATCCTGCCAAATTTTCTTTGGGCGGCATTGACCTCATGTAGTAGGTTATCACTGGCAGCCACCCACCATTTGGGAAGAGTAATTTTGTCATCAAAATTCAAGATTCTCTTCCTTGATTATAAATATTATCATGTTTCTACTCAAACAATTATTCCTACTGATTCTTTCTCGATGCCTATAGGCATCTCAAATTTGAGAGATATTGATAAAGTTAAAATAGTTTTTGAACTTGGTCCATGTATCCACTTGTTTCAACATGTCTGTTGGGATCTTCGATGCTAAGATCTTCTAGAGTGAGATACACTTCTCATTGATAATATCACATATAAAATGGAACAAGTAACCAATGTGTTTGTTTTTACTGCAATGAAGTTGATTATTTAAAATAAAAATAACACTCTGGCTATCAAAAAATACATCAATGTTCTCATAGATGATTTGAAAGTCTATGGTCATCTCAAGAAACTAGATAACTTCCTTAAAATATTTTTTCAACACTAGTAGAAAATTATTTTTTCACGTTTATATTATAATAACATTTTTTTAAATCAATATTATAATAACTTTTAATGTTAGTTTTAAATAAACAATATTAAAATATAAATTTATACTTAGTTTTAAAATGTTTTAACTTCAATTTCTAACAAATTGATGTAATAAACATTAAAAATATTCTTAATTACCATTATATAAAAACTGGCATTAAAAATATTATATAATTTTTTCTAATTTTGGTTTTAAAAATAACTAATGTAAAAATATACTATAATCTGAAATTCCCAAGAACGGGATGTGAAAAAATGAAAATAAACAACACACCTCTTTTAAAAAAAATTAAATCTGACTTTTAACATTGGTTTTCAAAAAACCGACGTTCAAAAACTAATTTTAATATCAGTTCTTTTGAAACCCACTCTTAAAATAAAATTTTTAACATTTGTTTCGAAAAAGAACTGATGTTAAAATTATTTTTTTTCTTTTTTATTTTAAATTCAGATCTTAATGGTTCCTTTTAAAGTCATTTTTTAAAATGATGTTAAAGTCACTTTTAACATCGGTGTTTTTAAATAACTAAATTTAAATGTGACTTAAACCTCAATTGTTTTTAAAAACCAACATTAAAATAATTTATAGTGGAATATTTTGTTTCTAGGTGTTTGATTTAGTTGTTCATGGAGCCAAAAAGGACTTACGAATTAAATGTTATGGCGGTCCTAGGTTGGACATCTATAGAGAAGCACTTCAAACTTATAATGGCCATAAATTTTGATCCATAAGTCAGTTTTGGCTCCACAACCAATAAAATTGAAGCTTAAGAAAAACTATTCCATTATTAAATCCTTTCACATAAATGTTTTAGAAAAATTAAATTTTTAAAACTTTTAACTTCAGTTCCTTAAAAACCCGCTGTTAAAATCCACATTTAAAATGGGGGCGTTAATGATTTTCAATTTCTCACATCGCATGCTAGTGACTAATGTTATCCCTCTAAGAAATACAATGAATGATTTTGAATTTTTTATTTTCACTTATAAATATATGTGTTCATTCATTTCACTCAATATTTATATTTCTCTCACTTTTTAATTTTTGATCAACTCTTATTTCACCATTAGATCTCTTGGAGGTGATAATATGTCATATTATTGTAGTATTTTCAATTTATTTAAATTATATAGATTTTTTTAAAAAAAAATTATTTTTTTGGATGAATTTTTTTCTTTCAGATATGATGAATGTTCTATATGATATTTTTAAGGTAATCCTCTCAGTGCCTCATGATTTTTTCATCGTAAAGAAAATAAATATCAAGAAAAATCTCTAATGTTGGATGAAACGAACACATATATGGAGAAGAAGTAAAAAAAATAACTCATGTTTTTCTTGTTGATGTTACAATGCTCCATTTTTTATTATATTCTTTAGTCAAATATATGTTATTGGATTTGTGCCCAAATTTCTTCTTTATAGAATTCCAACTTCTAATAGCTATAACTTTTGATTCTTAAGTCCATTTTGGTTATATGACCTTTCAAATTGAATCTTATGAAAAATAAAAAAGTTATGTAAATTGTGAATTTATGTTTTTAATATAAATTATAAGAGAAAACGACATTATAGATATTTTCATAACCTTTTTAACTTAATTTGTTCTTATAACTAACATTAAATGTGGGTTTTGACATCATTTATATATATAACCAATGTGAAAAGTGATTTTCCACATAGAAATTTTTTTTAATAAAAAAAATTATAACTTTCCACGTCAATTTTATCTAACCAATGTCAAAATTGAATTTTTAATGTTAGATGAAATAAAATTAGTTAAAAAACATTAAAATACAAAAATGGTGTTAAAAATCATTTTTCTACTAGTGCGCTGCCATATACTCTACCTTCGTAGTAGAAAAAGACACTATTGACTGTACAATACATCACTAGTTTGTTGGTCTTCCTTTCATAGTGAAAACATAATGAGTAGTACATTGTCTCTTGTCCAGGTTCTTTGCTTCATTTGAATCCATATATCCAACAATAAATCACCCAAAATTTATCTCTCTCATAAACTTTAAACTAACATCTACAGTACCTTTTATATACCATAGAATCTATCTAACTAATTTCCAATAACCTTTACAAGGTTAAAGCCTGTACTAACATACCATACTCATTACTTGTGAAATATCATTTCTCATACACACCATCAAATACATCTAGGCTCTAGCTGCACTTTCTTATGGAACACAATCCATTTTTTTCCTCTATTCATCTATATTTAAAGACAATTATGCATTAAGATTTAAATGCAGTGCTAATGGGGTGTTGACAAGTTTGGATATATTATCATTTCCAAACTTATGAGTCAATTTCTCCAAATATTATGTCTTGATGAGGAAAACAACACCCTTATCTTTGTCTCATATGATCTATATCCCAAGAATCTTCATGGCCCCTCCAAGATCATTCATCTCAATCTCAAGGTTGAGTTGAGCTCTCAACCCTTCAATCTCCACCTTGCATTTTTATATACAGTCAGCATATCATCGAAATATAAAATAAAGTAGATAAATGTTTCACCATAAAGTTTCTTGAAGTAAAAAAACAATGATCTAACTGACTTTAGACATATTTCTAATTCAGAATAAAAGAATTAAACATTTTGTACCACTATCCCAGTGACTACTTTAGGCCATATAATGATTTTTTTAATATGAAAACCCAATTTTTGTGTCTAGGTACACAAATACCATTAGGTTGCATCATATATATATATATATATATATTCATCTAATGATCTATAAATAAATTATGTCTTGATGTCAAGTTGAGCTAACTGCAGATCAAACTATGTAACCAATGCAAACAAAATTTAGATAGATTCATTATTAACAACAAGAAAAAATAACTCATTGTAATATAAACATTCCTTATATAAATATACCTTAGAAACAAGACTATAATTGTACTTGGTAATATTCTTTCCATTTTCATGTTTCTTCTTCACAAACACCTATTTTCACCCTATTGATTTCTTTTCCTTTGGAGGAGGAATAAGATACAATGTTTGATTCTACTTCAGTGAACTCATTTATTTTTCCATAGAATACTTCCACTAGTTTATCACTTTGTTATCCAAAACATATTGATATTTCTCTAGAAAATATTCTTCAATTATATAAATAGAATAACTAACCATATTATCATACCTGGAAGATCTCCTTTTGGTCACCATGGTCTACCAGTGGAAATACTCTCATGGTGTTGATTATATTACTATTTTCTAACTTCTTCTTCAATCAGAATATTAATATGATCACTATACTCTATTACTTACTGATCCTGATCATTAAGTGGTGGGATTTTCTATACATCAGTGGAAACTGAATTTTCTTTCTCTTTTCTATAATCATTTAACTTCACCGTCATTTACTCATCAAATGTGATGTCATGGCTTTGAACAATATTTTTCACTTCTAGTTCCCATAGTAAGAATGACTTCATAGTATCACTAAAGACAAAAAAAATAAAGATTTATTCACTCATGGTACCACCTTTCAGTCTTTCAATTGAAAAATGTCAATACAACCAATGATTTGAAGTACTTCATAATCAGAAACACTCTTTCCAGACCAAACCTCTATCGGAATTTTTCCATCAATCATAAAATAATATAATATTTTTTAATGTGTGTTGCATACATCAATGCTTCATCCGAAAAGTATTTACTCAAACCTAACTGACAAAATATACATCATACATTTTCAATGCGCATATAGTTCATCTGTTCTACTATTGCATTCTATTGTGGTGTTTTAGAAATTGTAATGTGTCTCACAATACCTTCATTCTGAAAAACCTTGTTCAATGGAAATGATGTGTATTCTTCACCATTATCTGATCTCAGTCTCTTTATTTTCCTTCCCATCTAATTTTCAATAATCTTCTTCCACTTAAATAAGTCATCCAAAACTCCATCCTTATACTTCATGTCATATACCCAAACATATCGTGATTAATCATCAATATATGTGGAAAAATAATTATTACCTCTCAATGAATTATTTTTTGATAGGTCCTCGAACATCAGTGTGAATGTATTCAACAATTCCCTTTGTATGATGATTTTCAGTGTTGAAACTTTATATAGAATTCTTACCAATTACACAATTCTTATAAAAGTAAAATTTTCTTGTTTTGACACCTTTAAAAGATCCTTTCTTTACTGAACTCTACAAGGATTTCTCTTTAGTATGTATGAGCCTCGTGTACCACAATATAGGTATTTATAGATCAATCTATTCTTATATCAATTATCCACCTATAAAAGTCTCAACATTAAAATAATAAAAAGTTCTTTTTTGAGTTCCTTTCATCATAAGGGAAGCATTGTTGATAACTTTCATGATTCTATTTTCATTGGTTATCTATTAACCAAGCTTATCCAAGACTCTAAGTAATATTTGTCTCTTCTCTAATTATGATACCTATCTAAAATCTATAAGGTTTCATGTTTTAATAATCATTAATCCTCAACTATATTATTCTAATACCGCTCATTTGGAAAGGGTGGTTATTTCCCATAAGCTCTACACCTTCATCAGACTTCTTAAGGCTTGAAAACCAATATTGATTTCTGCACATATGGAATGAATTATCTGAATCAAGAATCCAACTTTCAAAGTGGTTTATCATTGAGGAAATTAGGAAATTTTAATCTTCAACATCATTAGTTTTTAGTATAACATTCATTTTTGGTTTTCTGATTTTAGGACAACCCTTCTTCTAGTTCCCATTTTGATGATAGTAGGTACACTCATCTTTTGTTGTTATTTGGTAGATGGACATGATCCTTGAATTCAATATTTTTTTATGTCTCCAATGATTTCATACATAGATATCAGTGGGTGTTGGTTCATCTAAGGGGTTTCGATCATGAATAGTAGCTTCAATCGGATAGTAGTGACATTGATGGGTTGTAGAGGTGTAGATCACAATGGGTTGCAGGGACTTAATTTGTAGAAATTATGTTCACATAGGGAGACTTTTATTCTTCCCAAGTTAATTGAACTCACCCTATGATACTAGTTTGTTGTGTGTAACCTCACTCTCCCTAAAATTCTCACACTCAAGCAGGGGAAACAAAAACAAATACGAGTACACAAATTTTGAAATGGTTTGATCTGGGTGAACTATTTCCATTGAAAAGGTATCATAAATTTCATATTCAAATTTAGAATATTGATGGGGTGCTTTCACACCTTTACTACACACCATAACTGATATTTAAATGGATAAAACTAGATAAGAAATAAAGTATCTGCTAAAAAATCATCGAGGTGGTAACTAGCTCTGACCAAATTTTATTTGGGCAGCACCAACCTCAGACAGTGGGTCATTACTAGCGGCCACCCACGATTTGGCTAGTGGAATTTCATCATTAGTGTTCAACATGCCCATCCCATCATTATAGTGTGACTCAAAACACCTACTGGTTCATTATGAATAATGACAATTATACATCATGAGGATGTCAAATCAAGTTAGAATTGAACCCCAAAATCTAATAGGAAGATATTCTAGTGATGTTTCTTAGAAATTAGTTATTACTAGCATAACATGATAACACTAAGGTAAGAGATTCCACCCTTATGATGGTTTCTCATTTTGAATCTGAGAGATAATTAAATCTCACCATAACAACCTTAGGAAGACTTTACTTATTGTTAGTCCAAGTTCAATGGGTTGAAACTCTCCATAATCCCTATATTCTAATCCATTTTTCCCATATTTTTATAGTAGTTCACCTTGGTGGCCATATCCCAAGGAAGATAATTTTGTCCCTTTAATTTACCTAAATAAATATTCTACTATAAATTTATGGAATATGACTAATAAGTGTGGATGCCTAATTACTAGATTAGGTCATAAGGAGTTATTTTCAATTCATGTTTACTCTTTATGAGGCTCTTACTAGGACATTGGTGAATGATATCACTGGTTCATTGGATGATCACCCATTTATAATTTTTCTATAGGATGCAGTGCTTACAATAAGAGTTGATGGGATCTGTATCCATAGGAGTTTTATGAAATATAATTTTGGATGCCAATTTTTGGCGTATAGGATATTTATCATGAAGTACATGATGAGAACCACCTTTGGTTATTTGGTAATTATTAATGATGTTGATTCTTATATAAATCTATTCTCTAATAAAACTACCACCTATTAATGCAATATAAGGAATTTCCTTAATGTATGCTCAATTTTGGATTGAATGTTATCAAGAAATAGTTCTTTGAGAGTCACCTTGAAGATACATGGACTACCCTTCTAGTAAAAGGGGAAACTTTTAGAGGAACCATAGTAGGGATATAATATCATTAATCCGGATCCAATGATTGATAAAGTGGTAACCTCTTCCATTTTTTTTAAAGGTTGGGGCCAAATCCTCAATTTATTATTTGAAAGCAAAGACCACTTTAGACTGGGTAGAGGGAGACCCATTACATAGCCCTAAGGCCCAAGGCCAAGTGGCCTGAATACAAGGCATGAAAGCCCATTTGAATGGCCCAAAGGACCCCCTCGGTGAGCAGTACCGCTACAGTACCTGTGCTGCTACAGTGCCACCACCACAATAGTATCTGCTACAGTCCCTCCACCACTACAGTATTGCCACTGCTACAGTGCCGCCGCTGCAACATTTCCTGCTACAGTACTTCTACATTACCTGAGAAATTCACCCCTTCCCAGATTTGATCCTGGGTCTTTTGGATGCCAAGCAGGAGCATGTACCACTAGGGTACAGGCTCGTTGGCACCTCTTCCATTGATCATGGTATTGTTGGTTTTGAGAATTCAGGGAAAGAAACTCATACCATTTCACCATAGGTATATTTTAGCTCATATTTTCATAGCATCCACACTGATCATACATTCTTAAATAAATACCTTCTTGGTGAGGATGATCTATATTTAGTTTTGATCATGTATTTATAAACAACATAAACATTTATAATAAGCAACCTTATGCAAGAATATATCTCAATTATATAAGATGAATCAATCTATGGTGATGAAGTTGCAACCGTGAATAAAATAACACGTTATGGGGAATAGAAGTCCATCTATGCTTTGATAAAATAGAATCCTGTAGTCGAGATGGTGAGTAAAGTAGACCAGCTTCACCATATCATTGTGGGTCTTAGATATAATTCTTTACCTACCATGAATTATACTCCATTATCTAATGAATCGTGGATGTTTGGGAGAAATTGGTGATTTAGGATAGATAGATCTTCATACTTTCAAATGCATAAACCATGAATATAAATATATAGAATGGGATACCTAAGAGATGCATTAGAAAACTACATTTGAATTAAGGATTTGTGACTGAGTGTTTCTTTAGACCATATAAATGGAAGAATATTATGATCATGTATTAAAAATGGGAGTGCACTTGTCAAAAGTGGTATTAATACTTGATATCATCAAGTTGATGAATCAATAAATGGATATACATATTGAACATATGAATCCTCTTACCAAATATAAAACTATCAAGAAAATAGGTCTCTAATAATCAGTTATTGCTTCTTATCATACATTGGATGATATAAATGCATAAACGATTAGATACTATAATATATCCTTCATTATTTTCCTTTTTATTCATTATTTATTATATTTTAAAAGGAAGGATATGTCTTGTGGATGTCCCTCCCACATAGTAAATGAAATCAAGATTCTATCTCAAACTAATTCTAATTTATTGAACTTTTATGTCGCCTTTAATATCAATACATTATAATCTATGAAACTCATAAAAATTAATATCATAATACTCGAATCCTCTTGATCATTGGATTAGATTGGATCAATTAAATCATAAATTTAAAATACCAAAGTCAATGATGATATGAATATATCAATCCATTATATTTTCAACATATTCCCTCAGATAGATATACAGGTGGGCCAGATATGGTAGCAAATATACCATCATAATAAGCGATGATGAGTTAATGATACAAAGGATAATAAGATTTGGCTTCCTCCTGAGCTTGTACTCTTATAAGGATATAAGTGGGACGTATATCTTACACATTTACAATGATCATAATCCAAGGTTATCACACCCGAATTTAAGTTTTGACTTTCTCTAAAACTTATACTCTTATATGGGTATAGGTAATCTGGATATAAATCACATTTAGCATCATTGTATTCCAGAGTTAGTCCATTCAGATATGAGAGTGGTGGATGACTCGACATAATAAAAATCATGAATGGGGGTTTTTAATGAGTATTTTAATACACAAAAGGTCCCAAGTACCCTGAAATTACACCTTCTTTCATTTTAGAAAAATCTTCTAGACTAATATATGAATGTAATAGAAAGTTTTTCTGACTTTTTCTAAGGTTAAAAGTCCCATAGAGCATATATTGACTTTTTTCTTGTTCAAATAGTGGTTCCTATATGTTTTATTTCTTATTTTAGCTCAAAATCTTACTTAATCCATGTATAGGGGAGTCTTAGGGAGCAGGTTTTTGGGTTTTCCTCAAGTTTCTCATTATAAACATGACAAAAAAAATCATCCATTTCATTTTTAAATTCTCAAAATTATTCCTAGACTATGAAAGGTGTATGCCCAACAAGAAAAGTCTCAAAAAAATTTGGTATTCCATTTTTGATTTTCAACTTGGAAAGTACCATGTCTCTTCCCTTGGGTTGTTTATGGTTATGCAAGATAGAAAAATTTATATGATGTTTAGGTTGGGTAGCTTTTATCAAATGTTTCTAGGGTTTAATATCATAAAATTTTGAGAATAAATGAGTCCATCTATATAGTAATAAGGTTTGGGTAAACTCAACATGAATAAGGAGCCTGATACTGGTGGATACATCCTCAAGGAGGGGTGTACACAAATTAATGTCATAGTTCCTAGTCCAATAAATATAATTTTTTTGGTTATATAAATTTGAATGAAATTGTGGTTGTACACGTAGTGGTAATGGTGTAATTGACCCAACATGAATGAGTTCCCAATTACAATTCATGAGACCTTGAGTATAAAATGGTTCACATAGTTTAAGTTCATTGTGTTTGGACCAATTATAAAGGGTGTGATATGATAACATGAATGGGGACCAAGATTTAAGAGTCCACCAACATCTTTGAGTAAGGAATGAAGATAGTATAAATCATAACCTAAGGTATTTTAGCTATAATGTGATGAGATAAAAACAACTATGCTAAGTATGATAGCTACCCAAATTTTAATGATGTGTTCTAAGATAGTACATTCAAGGGAAATAGGGTAATATTAACTTTTACTCAAGGGAAAAACATGTCTATGGTTAGTAGGTTGAATATGTAGCATGAATATCATTAATAAGAATATAAGTCCTTTATAGAATCAAATACACATGTTAACAATAACCATGAAAGGTTTATGGTGATTCAAACACTTAAGGTATGGTGTGTGGTATATGGGAATAGTTCATTAAAAAGTGATGGGAGAAATCTCATATAGAACAAATTGAGGATAGTATATTATGGGACATTTAAGGGGAGTGTAGATGGATACTGACTTGTTTTTGGGTCTGAAATATATGGTTTAAAAATTAATATGTATCCTAAAATAACATGAATCAATCCACACATATTTATTATTAAATATATTACATCATTTCATATATTTTGATATAACAATTCTTGATGTGAATGGAGAGGTTGGACACTGGGAGAGTGGTTTGAAGTTGGTGGAATATTTTGTTGTGTCCAAGATAGTAATTTAGATGTCACTACTTATCCTATAATAACAAAAATCATGCCATGTGAAGTTATTTATATAAGGTCTCCCCACAAGACTATACCTTTTTTTGGAAAGAAAAGAGTATATGTAAGGGTTCCCTAGTGATAGAATAGAGGGTGAAACCTGATGTGAATTGGAGAATGCCTCCTCACCAAGACATAGTCAAGAATATAATATATGGTTGGTCCAAAAGTGATAGATCCAAGCATTTCTACACACCCTATGAAATCAAGAATCAATCCACTAGTAGTTCTTTAGAGTGGCATTTTAATTCTATTTTAAAGTTAAAACTAGATGTAGTTCCATAGTTGTACCTAGTATAAGAGATTTAGGTTTTTGTATATATCTTCCCAGTGTATGGTTGATTTAGAAGGTCATACATGAATGAGGATTCCATACACTAGGAGTGTTTGGAAATAATTGAAGTTTTTGATTGGGTCTGAGATAATTAATTTGGAAATCATTATGTATACTAAAATAATAAGAATCAATCCGCACATAGTTTTATGTACATTTTTTGTATAGATTTGACTCATGTTCAGAGGAAATATATATTGATCATATCCTAATATAAAGCTATAGATTGGAATTCTTAACCCAAACAGAAGGGAATAAGACTTAAAAACTGGGGTATTATATTATAGCATGAGTTTTTACATAAGGAATCATACAATAGAAACTCTTACATGGATTTGGTTCTCATATATGGTGGTTGGATAATATAAAATGGACTTCTCTAATCAGTTTAAAGGTCATTTAGGGTGGACCATATTCCATACAATTTAACATTATGAAACAAGTGCTCAGATTCTATACAGTTAAAGGTCGTGTGATGAGGACCTTTATGTAAGGTGTTCTTTAAAAATCTATCCCATGTGAAAAAAAATCATCTTAATCTTGAACCAGTGGAGAAAACCCAACCATAATTCATGAAGCCTCATATGCTAAGATAAAGTAAGGGTTTGATTGTGATATGACTTTTAACTTATTATGAGATAGGAAATATATAAATCAATCTATATCCTAAAATAATAGGAATCAAGACACATGTAGTTATTGAATAATGGATGGTGTTGTCCTAGTGTAGGTTCCATTGAAAGAAACTCTGGCATTATAGAGGAGAACCCATTCATTGGGATAGATTTGAGAATTATTTGGGAAATGGGGTCCTCTAGTTATGCCCAAGATAAGAGCTATGGGTATCACTATAGTTCCTATGATAATAATAATAAATCTACACATATTTTAGCATGGTATCTTCACATGTTAAGCTAATGTGTAGGGGAAATAAAAATGAATTCATCATAATGCAGGGCTATTGAAGAACCAAATGTGAATGATATGTCCTAAACACTATGATAAATATAGTTATTATATTTTATGATATTTTTGGATAGATCGTGGTTAAGACCTCAAAGTTTCACTATGAATCTCGAGATAACATGAATCAGACCACACTTAGTTTATGAGAGGTAGTCTCTGTATAGATTTGGTTCAGGTTAAGGGGAAATAAATTGGTTTCATACTAGTGTAGGGTCATTGGATAAAAATGGATGTGAAATGGTAAACCCGTACATTATGGACTCTTATATAGATATGGATCATACATAAGATAATATTATTGTATAGAATAAAACACTCTAAATAGTTTAAATTCCTACAAGATGGATGAAATATCTAATATTTCCATTAATTTCACCTTGAATTTTAATGATTTTAATCCCACCATTTTATCATTTTATGGGTAATTGACACATTTCTTAGTTTTAGGAATAATTTTGATTTAATTATGAAAATGTATTAAAACTTAATTTTTAACTATTTATTTTATATTTGGAATTATTATAAGTAATCATACATTTAATTTTGTGTTTTCTAATGATTATTTCAAATGGATGGTGTTTATTTTGAAGAATCAAAGTGGTTCTGTGCAAAAATAGAGAATTTTGAAAGTGTTTCAACTTGATTTTTATCAAAACATTAAATTCTTAGTAAGATTAATTTATTATTATGAATAATTCATGAAGTGGTGGGTGCTGGACTTATTACTTCATACTTTTTTATCAAAGGATATATTATTTGTGAAAGTGATATGATCACCTATGTATGATTCATGCTTAGAATTTATCAAAGGATTAAAAAATGGGCTTAGCTGGCCAAGAACCATAGGGTATCATGACCAGCTTCTGAAAGTAGTCAAATGTTCATCATTGTGGTATTATCATGGAGAGCTTGGAGGAGGCCAATGCATGTTGGCACTATCCTGAGGAGAGCACAACAAGCGTGGGGTAATGTTAGGAAAAGGAAAGAACCACTTTATGGGGTGGAACAGTGGAATGTATGAGTAGTGCAGATCCACCAAATTTTCACATCTTTCTATAGCATACTGAGGTTGATATAGAAGAGTCCTTCTCACAACTTTGATGTAAGAAAAATTCAAGAAAGGTAATGTTCACTTAAATGTGTATACTTAGACATAACAAAATAACATATTACCACATAAACACTTGTCATATTCTCTACCCAGCCAATTTTTTCACATATCTGGAGTTCCTTATGCCACAATAATGCTTTAATATCTATTAGAACACCACTAGAACTTGGTTTATACCTATGATATATGTGATACCACCCTGAACCGTCACTACCAAGCTCAAAACCACTATTTAATGTAGTGAATATGATCATGATGTTCCACTATGAAGGCCAGGGGAAACCTAGAACTACCATGGACATGTAAGGAATATTGGATGTTTCTTTTTAATGATTTTTTGAGGAATAAAAACACTTCTTGACAATGTAGAATTTTGATTATGTAAAAAATTCAAATACACCCAATAGATATGGCTATCGATGTATAAATCGGCTTTGCGAGTGACATTGTTCTTAATACAAAAATGAAAGGAAGAATATCAATATTGTATAAGTAGTTATGTGGATATAATGAGATCTTAGAAACATGTGAAAGGAGTGATATAAAGGTTCATTCAAGTGAAAATTATAGATATTATCACTATAATATTTCTTGAGAAATGTTTTTCATGTTTGACCAGCACAAGATGTGCATGAAGCCTAGGGTATTTTTAGAAAATATCAAACCTTTGAGATAAGGTTTGTAGTCCTATAAATATGATAAATCCACCACTACACATGGATTTTTTATGGTGGGAAGTTCAAAAAAAGTTTTTATTCTTCTTTTAGATTAGTACCTTTCCTATATTTTATTTTACTTTCATTTCAATTCATGTTATTCATAGTTTTAATAAACCATTTCTCTATCTCTCTCTCTTAACTATGATAACCAATACTCTTAATATTTATCAATTAACCTAAGTAATATATTGGGGGTGAATCTAATGTTTAAATAATTTTTTATGAATTCACATTCAATGTTTCTTATATACTATGGGTTATGAAAATGATGATTAATATTGGAGAAATGTGATAGTGTGGTTTTTTAGGTACAACTTATTCCTCTACATTATATTCCCTACCTTACATGTTCACCATGGAATATGATATATCATTGGTGAATTAGTGGTTAATGGGTGTAATTTCATGCTAGGAAGGTGAGTTAAAGGATTCTCTCAATTAATAATCACTTTAACTTTATAACCATAGAGGAGGTGGGTGTGTAGTGTGTTTGGTGATCATTAAGAACACTGTATATTCATAGTTAGGGTGAAATAGGATGATCAAACATATGATGGAGTGTGTTCATTTATGAGGAATGAGGCTGGATATGAGACAATGAAGTTTCACTCTTAGAAATTTTTTTGGGATAATTTTATTTCTTTATAGTTATTCATTATATCTATATTTAATTACATATTACTTTTTTGTTTGTAGTAAAATTTTGAAACCCCACCTATTTCTTTAGTTTTTATAAAGATAAAAAAACCAAAAATAATAATAAAGTGTTTAGGAGAAGTACATGATTTACTATAGTAGCTCCTCAATAAATATGACCACAGTCATCCATTATGATGAATTAGGAAAATATAAATAATATATTTCACACCTCATGAAAGGTGTGTCAAAATTTAGTGTGATTTTTTGGGATCCAAACCAGTTATTAACTCATTATTTAATTTCAAATTCAATAACTAATTCTCATTATTTTCATAACAAAAAAAATAAAAAAATCAGTGATGTATTTAAATTTATTTTATTATGCATGGAATAACAAAACTTTGGAGTAAGAAGCCTAATAATATTTTGATGACAAAAAAATATTAATTGAAAGATATTAAAGAACACATGAAAGAGGTGAGAAAATACATGAAAATTTTAATATAATACCACCTTGTATCTAATGAGTATTAGTTATAGAAATAATAACTATAACCAGTTAAGAAAGAGCTCACTCCACTCATATTTACTATTAAAGTGTCTAAGGAGGCTGAGAAGGAATTACTTGAAGCTCTTCAACCAAATGTCATTTATCCATAAATATAAGTGATTAATGAAGAAAAAATTATTATTGATACCTGTGTGGTGGATCAATATTTTTTATACTCAGGATGGAATCACTTTTTTTAAGGTCACCTACAACATTATTCACCAACCTACGAAGAAGTACATTCAACATCTTTGTATATTTATTTGGAAATAGGAAAAGAAACCACCCAAATGGTAGAATTTAAAGAAAAGATAGAGGAATATGACTACCTACTTCCATCCATGAAAAATAAACTCCAAAAAAAACTTTTCCTTGAAGAATAATTTTAATCTTAACTAGCTTAAGGATATAATATTTTCTTGAACTCATTTTCATTTAATTTTATTAAAAATGAATTGAGAATTAAATCACACTATTTATATTCTATAGATTTTTACACATGTATTTATTATGAGTATTAATTTAAAGGTCTTGATGCAATTGATGAGGAGTACATGAATCTCCCAAATCATATTTAATATCTTCATGAGGGAGTAAATAATGAATTTTTAGTGGATTTTCCTGCAAAAACTGAGTCACAAGTTACCCATTTAGAAGGGGAAGATTTTGGTATTAATTATTATTGTTTTAATTTAAGTCAAATTATTCTATTAACTAATTTCCTATGTGATGAATTTGATAGTAAAACAAATAAATAGCGGTCCTTAGAAGTACAAGAGAAGGATCCACATAAAGTAGCAGAAGAAAAAGAGGTGGAACCATATTTTATACTAACCTGGAATGAAAATTATACCTTATTTTAAAGTTGATAAACCTAATATAAATTATACATGGAAATTTATATAATTAATGAAATATTAAGAAAATTGGAAATAAAGTTGTTTAGTGGTTTATCTCAAAGAAATCCCACCCACCAATAGATTTTTGAGTGACCACTGGTATAACATTTCTAGGGGCATTAAATTCCTTGTACCCACTTGGGGGTCAAACCAAGATTTATCCCATTCCCTTTATCTTTATTTAAATAAATTACTTATGTTTTATTTTTAATTTTTTACTTTTAGGTTTTTAGTTGGTGTCATTTAAGAGATGAACTCAAATATTCCAATTCCAATAAACTTGGTTTTATTTCTCATTTTATACTTTATTTTATCTATTTTACAATTAAATTTTTGTGAAAATTTATTTCGATAATTATTTGATAAAAATGGGTTGGAAAAATTATTAGTTTCGGGGAATAGAACAAATATATTCAGGATTTTCATGTTTTATTTTCAGCTTTTTATTTTTGGAGTGTTTTTAGTTATCTTGAACTTCATGGGATTATTTGTAAAAATTTAGATTATCTTGGTGTTTTTTATAAAACTAACTGATTTGAATTTATATAGTTTTAAATGTTTAATTAAATGGAATTTTATTCTTTATTTTAAATCTCTTCATTTAATAATGTTTGATCAAATGTGAAACTCTTATACACAATTGTTGTGCAATGAATAATTCTTCCATCTTGAGAGTTTTATAAACCTTTTTTGACATATTCTATCCATTTTTATTTTTCTTTAACATCTTAAGTAATGATGTGAAATCAATAAATTCTTAAATTTATGTTATTTTTTTCATGTTTATGAATGTTTTCAAAATGATGGAGGTATTTCTTTAAAAATACCATTTTATATTAATGTTTTATTTCAATACTATCCTTACATATGAAATTTTATTAATACCCTAGTATTCGTGAAGTACCTTATTAGGTAGCTATATTAAAATCCATTTTATATTTTATAACTTTCTATAGAAGTAATTGTAGGAATATGGTTGATCTCAAGTGTGGGGGAGTTGTGAAAATGAGTTATAACCTTGTATTCTAATATCAGTTGAAGCTATTTTGTGATTTTTTATATTATTATTGATGTTTTTAGGGAAAACATGATGTAAAGATGTTAGGATGACCAAAAACATCATTAAAATCTATACTATGAGTCGCACTACATTTTAAATTGTAAGGTTTACTCTTTCCTTAATAATTCAATTTTTCACTAAAATTATAGATCTGAATTCAAACTGAAATAATACTAAAAATGGGGAAATAAGGAAAGAAAGTATTATTATTGGTAAAATTTACAAAGTGTGGGAGGTCCAAAAAAATAAAGAGGTGTTTTTAGGTCAATATTTTCCAAATGGGATGTGATTTAAGATATATTTTGGAATGTAGTATATTTTCTTGCATTTTACGTCATATTAGATCCATAACCCTTGTCATTAAACCTCAACATTTTTTACATTTAAAACCTAACAACCCTTTAAACACAAATAAATCCAAGGTAATTTTATTATGATTGAAATACTTTTATTATTTAGTTAAGTGGATCTTGTAAGAGGACATCAAGCCTATGAAAATCTTACATGCTCTTAATAATTAGAAAGTCTCTATTTTAAAATCCACGAGGGAAGACTAATAAATTTTCAATAAGGTAAGTAAAAATGTACATGATTATTAATATGTTATTTAATAGATTTTTATTTTTATAAATAAATGGCCCAAAGATCTTATATATTTTTATTTTATTTATATATAATACCCTTTTTAATTGGGTTGATATGGAAACCTTTCATAAATTGAAATCAAAGTGACATAAGGCCATTATATATACTGTAGGATTAGCAAAATAGATAATGAGTACATGCCTTGCATGCCCAAATACCAATACCCCACACTTGAAATAACCCCCTCCTTGTCTCATATATATATATCACTCTATCTTGTGTTCCAAACTTCATGTCCATGGTTATCCATCACTACCTCTCCTCTAGGGTCCTAAACTATTGCTTTCTAGACACTCTATGAATAAACCTCTATGTACTACTGATTATCAGGTCTCATAATTTCATCTTTTACTCTCCAACATCTAGGTACTTATCTAGCATGATTTCATTTTCTCATAAATATTGGATTTAAAGCCCAAATTAATTAAATAGTACTAGTGATATGGTACCTCACTATAGTACCCACACTACTACATTACCATGAAAATTGTCATCGACTCAGTTTTAAACTTCGGTATCTTACAACATGATCGAGTTACCTTATTTCTAAACCAACACCTCAGCTATAGATTTTTATATTTAGTGGGAACAGATATAAATGGAATCTATATAGGAAGTATATTGTTTCTAATAGTTTTTGAATTGAAAATCATTGTCAAATATATCTTGATAACTCTAAAATAAAATTAGTATAAGATAAATTTATAGGATTGAAATGTTTATGGTTGAAGTACTTGAAAAATCTATTATTTCCATTAATTTCATATTAAATTTTATTGATTTTTATCCCACCATTTAATCATTTTATAGGTAATTTACACATTTCTTGGTTTTATGAATAATTCATATTTAATTATGATAACGGAATAAAATTTATTTTTTAATTGTTTATTTAATCTTTGGGATTATTATAATAAATCCTATATTTAATTTTTGTCTATTTTAGTGATTATTTTAGGTGGATGGAGTTTATTTTTAAGAATCAAAGTAGTTCTATCTAAAATGGAGAAGTTTGGATGTGTTGCAGCTTGATTTTTGGTAAAGGTTCGAAGACCAAATAGGAGTTATTGGATCTTACAAATACTCATAGAATGTGATGGTTACTATATTTACTGATTATTGATTTTTTAGAAATGTATAAAGAATCTTTATAAGAGTGATGATCACTTGTGCATGATTAATGGTTGGAATTTGAAAAAGGATTTAAAAAATGGGCTCAACTGGCCTAGTACCACTATAGATCGAGTCCATACATCAGAGGTATCCAGACAATCATCACTATTACACTTGGCATGGAGAATATGGAGGAGGCCAATGTGGTTATGCACTAGCCTAAGGTGAGTGAACCCCTCACATTCCAGTGTTGGGTGAAGGAAAGAACCACCTTTCTGGGTAGCATGACAAACCATAGGAGTGGGGAAGCACCACAAGATTTTCACATCTAGTTATAGTGCATTGAGGATAATAATATAGACTCCTTCCACTCATAACTCTAACGTGGGGAAAAATCAAGTGAGGTATTATGCACTAAAATTCACACACATGGGAACCATTAAAATACAATGGGATCTTGGGTTGTGCCTCTATGATTTATGAGATAGCTATAGACCATCACTTTGAATCCCAAAACCACCAATAAAGATGGAGAATAAGTTAATGATGTCCCTCTATAAATCCCAGAGGAAACCTAGAATCACCATAGGCAGGCAAGTAATCTTGGAGAATGATTTTTGATGATTTTGTGAGGAATAAAAACACAAATTAATGGTGAAATTTTTTTTATAGAAAATGGTCAAAACACCCAAAAAAGGTTCTAGAAGTAACACGAGATGTGGAGAATGACATGGTTTGGGATATATGAATGGAAGAAAGAATTTCCATATTATATACAAGGTCATGTGCCCATTCATAGATGTCAAAACCACATGCAAGTATTGATGTGAAGGTTTGGTTAAGTGAAAATTAAAAATAAGATCTTTACAAGATTATGAGAGGAAACATTTTCATGTTTTACCACCACAAGGTTCACATGTGACTTAAGATGTTTTTAGGAAAAATAAAAACTTTTATAATAGGTTTTTAATCCTATAAATAAGAGGAAGTTTGGATGATATTTTGATGCAACTTTTAGATTAGTTCTCTTATTATATTTTATTTTACTTTCATGATAATTCACATGATGAATAATTATAATAAATTGTGTTTATTTCTCTACCTTTTCTCTCTCTCTCTCTCATTGAACTCTCTATATCCCACCATTGTGATCTATAATACTCATGATAATAAGTAACTAACCAAAGTAATCTCTCATGGATGAATCCAATGTTGAACTGAAGTCTCTTCAAATTCTTGTTAAATGTTTCTTATTTACTTTGGGTTATCTCAAGGATTATTAGTAATGGGAAAATGTGATGTCATGTCCTCACTATAGTTTTCTTAGGTTTAGATTATTATTTTACACTTTTCTCCCTCCCTTACATGTTTATCAGGGAATATAATGGATCCTTGGTGAACTAGTTTTAAAAAGGTGTGATTGCATACTATTAAGGTGAGTAATATGGTGTTCTCAATGGAGGATCCATCTAACTTGCTAACCATAGAGGAGGTGGATGTGTAGTGTTCTTGGGGGTCATTAGGCACACATTATATTCAAAATACGGGAAAATAGGATTATAAAACATATGATTGAGTGTGTTCATTAAGTAGGTATGATACCTAGCATGAGACAATTAAGCTTCACTCTGGAGGATTCATTTAGAATAATTTTCTTTCTTCCAAGATTATTCATTCTCTTTGCATTTGTATTACATGTTTATTTTATATTTTCATTCCAATTTCCAAACCCCGTATTTTTATTTAGTTTTAATAAATATAAAAACATAATAAATCACAATAAATTTTTTAGGAGTAGTAATTGATTGACTGTAAGAACTCCTCATGTGAGACAAACCTATTCATCCACTATGTTTCATTAGAAAAATATAAATAATATTTTTCAAACCCCGTGATAGGTTTGTCAATAGACCATATGTCATGAAATTTATTATCACATAACAAGGAATTAGTGTATTTTAGTTTAATTTCCTAGGACAATAATAATTTCTATGTAGTTTAGAGTCATGCAGAATAGAATTTATGTTATGAAATTTAAAGTCATGCAGCAAGGAGTTTGATATCAAACTGAAACTATGAAAAGTACTTCTTGAGGGACCTTACATTAATATATGGTTTTATAAACTCTATATAAAATATAATTAAGGATTAATCCCTATTATATTATAAATTATATATTTTATAAGTTATATCCTACTTCAACTTCTTCTTTATAGGTTTCTTCCTAGGTATCACAGGAGTTCTTAAAGCTAGTACAAATCCTCCTTGGATAAATGAGTAAAGGTGAAGCTTTTTATTTAATGCTCATGAGACATTATTTTTATAGATATCATGGTTATTTTTTATACATAACCTATTTTCATTAATCTTATCTAATTCATCTAGACATATCTAAGATTACTCATCTTCAGATAGTTGATCACAGATGATGATGTGAAGTGATGACAGTTGAAACTCGATAGGTAGGACTACCTATATCTTTTATAAAATTGAATATGGGGTATCTTATGTGTAAGTTTGGGTTGTTTTATAACAATCCAAAAGAGTATATAGTATTTTATCCATCTATTACTTCTTGTATTTTCCCATTATTTTCTAAAGGACATTAGATAGGGATTTATTAAAATCCATTATCGGTATGTTTTCTTCTACACGACAATGGGATGAATGGTTAAACTAGATATTATATTACTAATATAACCTATTCAATTAAAAATAATATAAATTAGTTTCATTTTCCATTATTATTGTTTTAGGGACACCAAATCTAGTAATGATATTAGAATTCATGAAATTGATGATAGCTTTCCTTCTGAATTCTTTGAGAGGCACTACTTCGGCACAATTAGAGAATAAATCAGTGGTGGTAAGGATAAACTTGAAATAATTTTCTATAGTTGGAGGTTAAATACCTATTACATATATCTCCCAAAATTAAAATGAAAAATATTATTTTTTTAGTGTGTAAAAATTCTAGTGGTTGATGCATAAATTTGGCATGTATCTGATATACATGACATTTTTTTATGAATTCAAAGCATTCCTAAATAATTTATGGATATAAGTATCCAAGAATATTGATTTAATTGTAGAGATTAGTTAATAACTTGTGGGTTTCATGAGAACAATCATGTAATTCTTGAATAATAGTGATGGTATCCCCTCCATCAATTCACTTGAGGACTCCATCAAAGCCTCATTTGTAAAGGACTTTCTATGAATTTTGGACATCATAAAGGATGAAATTTTCTACTTGATGATGGGTATGTTCTTTATTGGCTAGATATGGTGGTATAATCTCACTTTAGAGGTAGTTTATTATAAGATACATACATCCAATTGTGGAATATATCGATAGGGGTATATGATATCATTGATTTGGGGTTGTTTTAACTTAATCTATTTCTTCCATATCACTAATGATAAATGGAAAAATCACTCTACGATGTTCAATGTGAATGATCATATCATCCTGATATAGATCTATTGGGGTTATAGATGTGTTCTCCAGTGTACCTTCTTGGGTGTTATGTGAATGAAAGATATGAGATAATGTTGGATTTGAGGGGGATTCATCCATAATCCCTCACACAAAATCATGCATGGGAATCAAATCAACCTTATTGATAGCATAACCACCATTAATTTTCATTATCACTAACTTTGAATCTCCATTAATATTCCATTGGAATTTACAAAGCTATATCCAAGCCTGTAATGATGGAATGGTATTCTTTATCAATGTCGATACATAACTCTAATAGTGGGAAGAAGTAAGGTAGAACAACTTTTACAAGATAAATGAATGAAACCTCCAATATGACCCTATTGAGATTTTGATTTTTCATCCTTATACTTGTTGGGATCTTATAGGAACCATCAAATTACATCTCCCATGATTGAGGGGTTTTATGAAAATAGAATACCTCTATAATGGGAAGTTATATATCCAACTATAACTTCACTAGGATATGGTTCCCTATGAGAAACTATTTTAATGATTCCCATTTTATTTCTATCTAAGACATGAATCATAGGTGAAACTATTTTACAATGAATTTCCATCACACTAGATTCCCAGTTCTCATTAGATGAAATGGGCTATATTTTAAAAGATCCATATAAGAAACTAGGTGAACCTATTGGTGTTTCAAATAGTATCTTAGATTTTTCATTATGAAAATCAATGAAATTAATTTTTTCTCAACATCTGAGTAGTAGGTCTCAATAACTAAAATTTTCCTAGTGAGATAATAGAGACTATTATCTTTGCCTATATCATTCTTTTAAGAATGGAGGTTTTTAAGAGACGATTCCAAAATTAACACGTAAATGATGATATTATTTCCTTTAATAGAGGCATCAGGGCCATTATTTATGGGATATACTATTTAATATCATTAAAGGGTCGTTGAAAATCATTATCCCAATGATAGGTTACCCCTTTATAAATCAATTTTTTAATGAGAAAACACTATATGGATTGGTTATCTATGAAGTTCCTGATATAATCAAGATGTATCTTGATTCCTCTAAATTACATTAGGGTTTAAAGAGGATACATATTAAGAATCGCCTTATTCATTTTGAATAAAACTTCGATGCAATGATGGAATACCAAAATGTTGACGAATTTAAAAGATCTTACAATGAAATTGCATTTTGTAGGGTTTATCTTCAAGTTTTATTTTTGTAGTTTGTTGAAAACACCCTCAAGTTAAATCATATGATCACAATGTGATTAATATTTGACCACTTGATCATTCTCATAGAACTCAAAATTTTTCCATAAAAAGGAATTGAAAATATGGTTTATGACACATTGTTATATATCACTAGCTTTTATCAAGATAAAGGGAATTTTCTTGGTAATATTATACCACCAAGGGTTCCCTAAAGGTAGTGTAATCCTCATATTTAGGGGCTATTCAAGTATGGTTATATGAAAAATACTCATCCATAAAGAAGATGTATTATAAGCCAAATTTTTCATTGAGAAATAGTTTTGTGATCAGGGCCTGTAAATAATCCTTTGGGAATTGATGATTGAGATCCATGATATCATTTCAAACCCTAATTTTCCCATTATTTTTCTTAAATAGGATGGTGTTGGTGATCTATTTTATATATTAAATATATTGAGTAAAGTTATCCTTGATCAACTTATCAACTTTGGATTCCACCTTAGAATCATGGGATGGATGCATTCTTTTTATTGCATGTTTATATCCATAGTGATCATCTAACACACCCAAATTATGGATATCCACCTGGGAATCCAACCCAAGAAATTTATATGCAGTTCAATGTACACATTTATCAGTGCTTATTAAAAAAGAACATATGCATTTATTCTATTCCCCGAGAGTTAGAGTGGAACCGATTAATGTAGTCCTCAAGTCTCACTTTGTACCCTTGTTTACATATATGATTTCATTTATGGTGACTGAAACACCTTCCTCAAATTTTGGAGTAGATTATTTGATTTCAACCTCCCCCTCTTCATCGCTATTAAGAGCATAATATGGACTAATATGTTTAGATCTAGGAGATGATGTGGGTGCATTGTTTCTTCCATCAAGATCAATCCCATTTTTCGAATGGTTGGGTTCATCTAGCACAACCAACATTATGAGAATGGAATAAAATGTGGCTAAACTCCATGCTCTTCTTCTAGGATTCACCTCCAGTCGATAAAATATCCTTGTTGTATTTCCATAATATCAGTAAAACTTGCACTTTAGTAAAGATAACTTAGGGAAAGATTAATATGCATTTATTGTGCATTGGTCTTCTCCTCTATTGGTGTTGTATTATCAATAAAAGAGTATTCTTAACTATTATATGATAGAAAATTTATTGGAGTGTTTAACTCATTGGTGAATGTGATCCTAATGACCAAATTAATCCCTAGATCTATATTTTAACCACAATTTTGATGATGAGAAACATGAAATGTTCACTAAGTTTACTCCATGGGTTGATAGGATAAATTTATAGGTTATTAGAATCAATAGTCTACATCACACTATTTACTGACCTTTGTCTCCCCTCTCTTTTATAGTATATTTAATCCATGTATTTAGATTCATAGGACTCAAAATGGGAGATATCTCCATAAAGAACCTTGAATTTCCTATTAATTTATTATTTTAAGATCTGCTAAAATAAAGAGGGAATAGTTTCACGTCTATGGATCCATGGCCTCCCCAATAACACATTAAAATCCTTTTCCTAGTTAACCACCATGAATTTGCAGTTGGAAATAAGGTCTATAAACCAAGTCCAAATTGTTTCCTCCTAAGTGGACTTTGTCCACTCTTCTCACACCCCCTAATTCTAATGTGGATGCAAGATAATTCAAAACTCACTATGAACTATACATAAAATATTTTATATTATGATGAGGTTGAACCCATAACCATTATCAACCTGGGTTCAATGGATGTTTATGTATTCAATATTGATAAATATATACAAGTTCCTGATAGGCTAATCAATGGAAACTTCTCAGTCTTGTTCTGTGAAATAAATTCCTATGTGGTGTTCAATAGAGAAAATATCTATGTAATTTATATCAGTTGTAGAAAATTTAGTCTCAAACTCCTAAGGACTTGAAAGAGCACCAATAGTGGATTACCTAAGTTTTATCTAAAGTAGATATGGGTCCAGGATTTAAAAATAGTTAGGATAAAAATAAGATGCTTTAAATTTTTATAGATTTGGATAATGGACCTATAATTCCTTCCATAGGGTTTCTTATTGTCTTAGGGATTATGACCTGAAGTTGATAGTGTTGAAAACTTATTTCCTTGTGTAACAACCCTAACCTGGTGCTCCCCCACATGACCAAGACAGGCTGGCTATGTGACCTCAAGCATACCACCTTGTGTTCCAGAGACTACCGACTAGAAGCAATGGTGTAAAGAATATAGTGGGTATAATATACCCTCTAGCATAGTGCTACAATAAAAATTAAATAAATAAAATAGTGTGGTGTAAAATAGAATAAATAATAAATAATAAAACATTCATCCATAACATAGTAAAGGAAAAAATCAACAAAACCAATAATGACTAAACCATGTCATATTAGGCTGAAATGTTTCTAAGTGATGTGATGAATTTCATAAAAATAAAAGTAAATATAAAAATATAAAGGCTATAAAACCCCGATCATGATCCCCATGTTAGTCACATCTCTAAACTCCAATAAATCATTAAAGTAATACTCAACTACATGGTCCCTTTCCCTTTTCCAAACCTGCATCCATGAATTCTGTTTAGGTACCAAACAGTGGCTTGTCTAATGTGTGATTTCAACATAGTAGGTCAACACCGACATGTCTATACAAAACCAATCTGAGAAGTATAGTGTATGTAATAAATCAATAAACAAGGGTATTGATTTAATAAATTAATATTTAACATTTAATAAACCAACTAATCCCTGAGCTCTAGGTTGACACCTAGGTCCAGAAAAAACTGATTTGGTTCCCTACATGATATTTCTGTCTAGTGGTGGATCCTCTTATGTCAAGGTGGATAACCTAATTTGGTGGCATATTATCCTTCTCAAGGTGAATCACACATATAGAAATATGAACAAAAATTATTCTCCCTCTAGAAAATAAGAACCTCTTCCTCATGCATCTAAGTAATTCCACCCTTAGTATTTCAATAATATCACCCTTAGGAATCCTATAAATCACATGCTTAGGAAACCAATTAATATGTAATTTAGAATCAGGTGGATTGTATATGTGTACCTCACCCTAAGTAATCACATATGGTGCCTTCCCACACCCAACATAAGTATATGTATTTTCAATAAAATAATTCAATAATCATGTGAAATATATCCCTTAGGTATCAATCATAATAGAAAAAATAATAAAAAGATATCAATCAGTTCACAAGACCAAACACTAAGAATTAAAACATATCAAATATAGGCCATAATGGTCAATTCATCCAATTACCATTTATTTATCCATTTTAATATCATAATTTTAGGATCCCAATTATCATTATAATTATATCAATCTCATTTTATTCATCATTTTAACCCTAATTTTATTAGCATTTCAGCTAAAAAAACTATCCAAAGTGATTCTATCTTACGTAATGAATAAAATTCACATGTTATTCCAATTCAAAAAATTAATCCAACAGCCAATCAAATTTTCAAATCATCTTAGGGATCTAAATTCAAACCAAATAAGTCTCAATAAGGTCTAAGGCTGGAACACCTATTGAGTGGATTCAAGTCTCGGTCTCAATGTCAACGAACCTAATGAAATCCAATGGGATTTTATGCATGTATGACTCATCAAACCATGGATTATCCAACTCTATAATCGGTTTCCACAATGTTTCAGTATGAGAAGACATATTCCACATACTAAGATGATTAAAACAACCACCCACCTCAAAACAAAAAAAAATGCATAGGTACTCTTCAATGTTTATGGTAAGGTCAAGTTTCTTATTCCTTTGGAAAAGCCAATAATCCCCCACATCACTATCTGGGATGGGGGGATCCAAGGATGTTATTCTAGCTCTAAGAGAAATCACTACAAATTTTTAATAGAAGGGCTGTGAAACAAGAGGGATAATCCACTCTCATAATGAGGAGTGATGGATTTAAAACACTACGCATGGATTATTATAGACATAAATAGAGAATTTACACATTAAATCCCACAATTCCTATGTCTTCCAAAAATCATTCTCCTAGATTAAAAACTAACTAAAAATTGAATGTTATGTCATAAAATATTTTGACAATGTAAATTTTGGTTCTATGTCATGCCCTGAAAAACTTATGGATTGTTTCGATTTATAAAGTCTACCTAAATAATTTTTTTCATAAATTGGGAAATTACAGTGTAAATTTTCTCTATGGCCAAAAACCAGATCTCCTACTATTGTATTTTTTTTAACTTTCTAGAATCATACGAACTAGATAAAAACTTGATTTCCAAGGATCAAATGAACCACAATCAACCCTAAATGATTTAAAAAGCTTAAAAATATTTGTACCTAGAAAAATATGGGATATTACAACCTCCCCTCCATATAGAAGCTCATCTCCAAGCTACTCCAAACATCACTAGGATATATCAGTGAAAAAATCTAGAAACTATGTTCATATATCAAATTCTCTCTCCCAAGTATCCTCTTGAACATGCCCATGTTTCCACTGCACTCAAACTAAAGGCACTATCCTTCCTCAGATATTATTCTCACTATATTCCATTATATGAATAATATTCACCTGAAAAAATACATTAAACTCCATCTTGAATTCATTAATGTCTATCATGTGAGAAGGGTTATGATGATACTCTATAGATGAATCATGTGAAACACATCGTGCACAGTGATATATCTATCTGTAAGTGTTAAACGGTAAACAACTAGACCTTCCCTTTCAAAAATCTCAATCGTCCCAACAAATCAGGGAACAAGCTTCCCCTATTTATTTATATGGTATTTCCCCATATTAGGAAACACCCAAAGGAAAACATGATGACCAACCTTAAACAATAGATGTCATCTATGATGGTTATTTTTCAACTTCTTATGGATATTCATGTCCAAAAATCGCTTCCCAATCAACTAAACCCATTGATACATATCTAGCATGAGACTAGGTCCAACAAGCACTGACTTGCCTTCCTCTGACCAACAAAGAGGTGAACATAATATCCTTCCATACAAATCTTTTAAAGTGACTTTTTAGATCAAATCCTACAATCTATTATTATATAAGGACTCCATGAGTACTAGATGCTACTCCTTATAACCATAAAAAATCAAAAACACAAGCTCTAAAACTATCCTAAAAAATATGAATTTCCTACTAGGATTGGTCATCGGTTTAAGATGATAGGTTTTACAAAGAAGAACCTATGATCCCAAACCCTTTGGAAGGCCCTTATAGATCTGATATGTGAAATGAAAATCTCAATTAGAAATAATTCTCCTCATAACTCCATGCAGTAAAACTATGTATTGCATGTAGAGACTCTCCAAACCATCAACAGTGAAAGTATCCCTAATAATGAAAAGGTGTTCTACCTTTATTAGTCAATCCATGATCACCCATACTGCATCATTCATGGAAATTTCCCTAGGTAATCCTATCAAAAAAATCCATAGTTACATCATCCCAATACTACTTCAGATGGGTAGAGGCTACAAGAACCCAGAAGGAATCTGATGCCCAGTATTCAACTTCTAATAGGTGAAACATCCCGTTATAAGTATAGAATTATCTTTTTTCATCCATGGACATTATTATGGTCTACATAGATCATGATACAACTTTGTTTGACCTAGATATACCTCTCATATAGATGCATGAAACTCTCACATCATCTCCTCATGAAAAACCATAGGAACCCAAAGGAACCCATACATGTCCATGGATAATAACAATAGTGTTTCTACCAAGAGATTATCCTGATTATGTATCACCACTATATAAGTTATTTTTTAGATCTAAGCCCTCCAAATTAGATAATTGTTCTTTCTTAATCTGGTCTAAAAACATGGGTATAATATATGTCGAAGTAAGATCTACACATCCCTTGGACTCTTGAAAATATATATGTATGTCTATAAGGAGTTTCATCAATCATCACTCATCATAATACTACCACACTACCTCTGCCTGTGTTTTTCAGCTCAATAAATTAGCAAAAAAATCTTTTTTCAGGTTTTTAAGCTAGATCAAAGTCAAAAATACTATAGATACTCAACCCATATCCTCTACTAAAGGTTTATATCTCTCTAAAAAATATGTTCTTAAGGATCTTTTGGTGTGTGTATACCAAAAACCTCTCACCCATCAAATAGTTTTTCCGATATCTTAGGACATGTACCACCACATATAAATCTAGATCATGAGTAGGGTAATTCCTATCATGTGGTCTTATATTATTGAAGCTATAATCAATCAATTGATCTTCATAAAATATAATTTCTCTGATTCCAACTCTAGATTCATTAAAGTACATGGCATATGCCTTACCCCACACAAGTAATGTTAGGATCAGTGTTGAGGTCTACCTACTCTTCATCTCCTAGAAAGACCTTCCATAAGAATCTGACCAAACAAACTACACCCCCTTCTTGGTCATCCTAGACATCAATGCTTCCAAATGGGAGAATTATTGGATAAAGTTCCAATAATAGCCTTCTATACCCAAAATATCTAAATCTTGAAGACATTATTGATTCACTCCAAAAATATTATAGGAGCAACATTCTCAAGGCTCACTACCACTTTAGCCTCTGAGATAACATAGAACAAGAAGTTCACTCTATCAATATTTAATTTTCATTTATATATCTTGGCATAAAGGCAATGCTACCTCGGTGTACTCATGATGTTGTCAAGATGTTGGGAATGATTGTCTACTAATTGGAATTACACTGATATGTCATTAAAAACCACCACAAAATAATCTAGGAAAGGATGAATGATCGGATTCATCAAGGCCATAAATATCTTCAATATGTCCATCAGACTGGACAAAATTAATACAAACTCGTAAAAACCATACATGTTTATAAAATTAGCATGTGGTATGTTAGAAGGTATTAACCTCAACTGGTGGTATCATGACATCAATTCGATCTTGGGGAAGATCGTGGAACCTCATAGTTGATTGAAGAGGTCACCTATTTGTGTAATGGCATACCATTTGATGGCTATCATCTGGTTTAGTATCCAATAATCCACACATAAGAACAAATCCCCATTAGCCTTCTTGGATAAAATCATGGGTAAACCCATGGATATGTACTATACCTTATGAAACCCTTTTCTTTTAGATCTTCTAACTAAAATTTCAACTTATAAAGCTATGATGGACCCATTTTGTAAGGTAAGATTTAAATCAATTCATATCTCACCACAAAATTGATAGTAAACTCATTCTCCCACTTGTGTGGTAATCTAGAGAACTTTTTAAGAAATATGTTTTAAAAATTATACCATTAGAGTAAAATTATCCTAATATATTCCACCATAATTTAGAACAAGGATCACCAACTAGGCCATGATACAATTCGATATGTACTGAATTGGCCCTACATGACCATCCTGGATATCCCACTCACCCTGGTGAGAATAATTTTACCCTTATGGAGATAGAAAGGTAAAACTCCTCTGATAATAGTCAATGTGAACCTGGTATAAAACTATCCAATTTGTACTAAGAATAAAAATGAATCCTTCCATTTCCAACACAAAAGGTTCTCAAAGGGGATGATAGCCACCAATTTCAAGAGAATACACACTAAAATATTTTATGTTATCTATTTTCACACTCAATGGAATATAAATGGTCATAACAAAATCCAAGATATTCAAAACTAATACCAATACATTTAAAAAATTATAAGATAAAATGGAATGTTTTACCCCTATATCCGGAAAATACATGTATGAATAGATGATACAAGAATCTTACCTCTGATGGTATAAATTATTACATCCATACTAGCTGGAGTAAACTATATACTGTTTAGATAACACACACCTCTACCTTGGGCTCCAATTTTAATCTCCTAATCTACTCCTTATGGATGGTACTATTTCTCTTGCACTAGTGTAACACATTCACTACCTCAACCTGGACATCCATTGGATCTCTAGAAACTTTTATACGAAGGGGTAATTGAGTTCTTCCTAAAATTAGGTTCCTATCCTGATCACCTACCATTCCTCTACTTCTGAAAGTTTATACAGAACATTGGTAGGTTCCCCAACCTACACCAAGCATGGAACTCCAATATCGGGTAAGGAAAATGAGGGTAATTTTGGCCCACCCTACCACACTAAAACCACTACTCTAATTCAAATTACTAAGGTTTAATTCAACTTCCCTAGCTAGTTGTCCTACTATTACTCTGATAGTAACTTCCATAGTGGAACTTCCTACTGCCAAAATTATATCTTCCATATTTCCCGACTGAAACTATTGGGCCACCACTTGAGGCCTATTTCAGGTTCCCTTCTATGATGATATACCAAATAATAACATCTGCAAGGATTATCAAGTGAAATAAATTCACCTACTTTTATATCTCATAATGAATCCCATCCAAGATAGAATTCACCTTGGTGACCTCAAAAAATGCCAAAGATAAAGAAAAATAGTGTAGATCAGTGAAACATCCAATGTAGTCCATCACTATCATACTTTAATTTTTTAATTTCATAAACTCATGAGCCTTATCATCCCTCAATGTATCTAGATATTAGTGGATCGGAAAACATTCCTTGAATTTTTTCCAGTATAACTCCTCTTGCTGCTCAGATTGCTCCAGAATGTCCCACCAATGCTTGGATGATCTTCATAGAATATAAGAAGAAAGATTCACCCTCTTATCTATAGGTTTCTAAAGGTTCTTGAAGATCATTTATACTAAATCGATCCAAAACTCAGCTTCTTGGGATCCTCCCTCCCTTGTGAACATAGGTAGATGTTGTAGTTGCAACTCTCTCAACATCTCAAACATTTAATGCATGAGGAAAATAATCTCCCTTTCAATGGATAGCATGATCCTTGGAATTATTTCATGAATATTATCATAAATAAAATTCTCTAGAGCTACAAGAAGTTCTAGGTTGACTATGTTTGGAGTTTGATGATTTCCACTCTCTTGATTATCGATTTGATGATGAGGTTGAGAAATTTTCTCTTAAAAGTATTAATGCACACCTTAAAACATATGTTACACCACATATCAACCTCAATAGATGAAAAAAATAGATAAAATTATCTTAAGGTTCATCTACACATAGATTAACTCTTTAATTAGTATATAATATTTGTTTATTTGATTTCATTTCATCAGGTATATCAAGTTTTTTCATTTCATAATACATATGAGAAAATATGTCACATGTTATAAGTATGTCCCTAGCATGAACAACTCATGTTAATATATATCCCTATGTTTCTACCATGATGAATTTATACTCATTTTGTGTCATATTAGTCCATGATAAAAATATCAATAAATAGTAACTTCACACAACATGTGAATCACCCAAGTTGAAATAACATCAAAACTGTAAAAAAAATGAACAACATGAATAACAATCCCATCCTTGGGTACTCATATTTTCCCCTACACATGTATCAGTTACTCCCTTGAATGAGCTCATCAAAAAATCATGTATCATCCAAGTTTCCATTCTACCTTTCCCCAAATAGTAAAAAAAATATAAAATAAAACATAATCCTCCTCTGATACAAATTTGTAATGTCCCCAACCTAGTGCTCCCTCATGTGATTGAGACAAGTTAGTTATGTGACCTCAACGGCACCTCCATATACACCAAAGTTTAATAACTATAAGTGATAGTGTAAATAATATAGTGGGGATGCTATACCCTTTAGTACAGAGTTGCATTAATGGTGGAATAAATAATATAGAGTGCTAACAAATATTGTAAATAATAAATAATCAAACTTGAAAACATAGCATAGTAAAGGACAAATCAAAAAATCCAATAATAAGAAAACCATTTCAATTTAGGCTAAAATGTATCTAAATAACATGTTGAATGTCATAAAATAATATTCAAGCTATAATATATGTAATTCTCCAGTGCTGCAGTCCCAAACCCTATGTTGGACCCATCTTCATACTTCAATCCATACAGAAAGAAACAATAAAATACAAGGAACTTTCCCTAGTCCAATATTGCATCCATGAAATCTATTCGAGTACCAAATTATGGACCATTAAGGATTTGAGTGCAACTCAATAGGGTGACACCACCGTGTCTAAAAAACCAGCTTAAGAAACATAGTTCATGGAATAAAGTGATAAACATGGGTATTAATTTAATAAATTAATACTACACATGTAATAAACTAGAAAACCCTCAATCTTTAGGTTGACACCTGAGGCCATCCAAACATACTTTGGTGACCTCTAGATATTTCTTCTTGTGGGTGGGTCCTACTACTTCTGGATAAATCACCCAAGTTAGTAAAATATTCTCCTACCAAGGATGAGTCATGCATATAACAACATGGATAAAAATTCCCAGCTCTTTGGAAAACAAGAATCTTACCCTCATGCATATAAATAATCCCACCCTTGTGATTTCTAAAATATCACCTTGCGCATCTAGTGACTATGAAATTTCCTCTAAGGTGGATTATATCCTTGTACCTCACCCTCAGGAATCACATATGTTGCCTTACCCTACCTAACATAAGTACATGTCTTATCAAAAAAATAATTCAATGATCATATAACATTTATCCCTCACGAATAAATAATAATATAAAACATCTCTAATAGAAAGCTAGAAAGAAGATCACATGAAAAAAACACCAAGCACGACAACATGGAAAACATAGGCCATAATGGTCAATTCATCCAATTTCCATTTATTTATCCATTTTCATTTCTTAAGGTTGGGATCCTAATTATCATCAAAATAATATCAATTTAGTTTCATTCATCATTTTAACCCCAATTTTATTTTTAATCCATATAACTAATTTTAGTCAAATTGATTTTATCTCAAGGAATCACTAAAATTCACATGTTATGCTATTTCAAAAAATTAATCCAATAGCCAGTCAAATTCCCAAATCATCAAAGGGATATAATGTCAAAATAACTAATTCATAACAAGGTCTAAGGATGAAACATCTATCAAGTGGCTTCAAGTCTTAGTCTCACCGCCAATGGACCCAATGTGATCCAATGGGGGTCTATTCATGTATGACTCATCAAACCATGGATTATCTAATTCTTTAGGTTGTGTGCATTGTGTTCCAACACTATTTCATGTATTTCACATACTAGGGTAATTGAAAAAAAATAAAAAAATATATATTTTAGACCACAAAACTCAAAATAGAGAAGACTCAAACAATCCTCAATGTCCTTGGTAAGCTCAGTTTCTTTCTTCCTTTCAGAGAATCCAAGAATCTCTAATATCATGATATAGGATGAGGATATCCAAGGACATTCATCTAGCATGAATAAAAATATCCAGTGATTACTGATAAGAGGGATATCAAATAAGACAGATAATGTTCTTTAATAATGTGGATCACTAGATTTAAAACACCGGGTGGGGCTTATTTATGGTGTTTTTTTAAAGGTTGGGGCCGAAGCCTCAATTTTTATTATTTGAAAGCAAAGACCTCTTTAGACTGGGTAGAGGGAGACCCATTACATAGCCCGAAGGCCCAAGGCCAAGTGTCCTGAATACAAGGTTTGAAAGCCCATTTGAATGGCCCAAAGGACCCCTCAGTGAACAGTACTACTACAGTACCTGTGCTGCTACAGTACCTGCTACAGTACCACCACCGCTACAGTATCTTCTACAGTCCCTCCACCGATAAAGTGATGTCGCTGCTACAGTGACACTGCTGCAATAGTTCCTGCTACAGTATTGCTACAGTACCTAGGAATTTATATTTTAAATTACAAATTTATGATATAAATTCATCAATATGACCCTGTAAACTAAAATAATTCACACATCCTATAATAAACCCAACTGACTCAAAAAATGATTTCCAATGTTTAAATAAATTACAACCAATCCCAACGGGTTTCCAAATATTAAATAGAGACATAACTATAAAAATATGGGATCTTACACTTAACTAGAATTGGGGGAAATTCTCCCTATATGTGGGTTAGAAAGAACCAACATTTGAGAAATTTAATTACATGTATTCTAGTTGATATTCCACTAAAATAGGGTCTAAAATATCCCCATGGCATTCATGATCACATTGATTTTCCCTATGAGATTGTTGGAGTGTCTACCTCTAAGTTTGACCTACAAATATAGGTTTATGGGAAATGATACCTGACAATCAAGGTCCACCACAATTTCTTCTTCCTTGACCTCTATATCATCTTAAATATTTATGAATGGGGATATTTGGTTCATATGAGACTTATTAATCATTAAATGGGTCTATCATGTGGTTGAAATTAATAGGGCTATGTTGTGACTCTTCATTAGATGAAGGTCTTGTTTGGTATGGTGGTTCCCTTCATCGTAATGATGAGGGTAAGGAATCCAAAAGAGTATTCATGATCATGGGTATCCAAAAAATTTATTCTTAGTATACCTTGTTTTCATGGTGATGATCACACTAAATCTTGGAAGGATGTGATGATGTAGATGTCACTTCTAGCATCATAGGGGAATTAGGGTCGTGATTGATTGATTTTCTTACACCTTGAGTATTTTATGTTCTTGATTGTATGATTTCAAGGTCATCCTATTATAAAATTTATACCCATGAATTTTCAAAACATCTTTCCACTCTTCTTATTCTTATGGAGGATTGGTAGAGATGTAGGTCACCTACACCTAGGGTATACCAAACTTTATCTACCATGAGTATATATTCTTTTAGTATATCCTTGAATAAGGATGTAAAACCCTCCACCCTTTTATGGTCTGAATTTCTAAGGGAATTTGAATTTCTTTTGATAAGATGATCATTTTAAGAATTGAGGTTTGGATCTCAATTATAAGTGTTAGTACATCTTAATAGGTTTCTTTTAAAAATTATTTTAGTATAGGGTTATGGTTTAAGTATACAGGTGAATGTTCGAGTAGGGTTGAGGGGACCAAGAGTTGAATTTTCAGTTGATGCTTCCATTTACACTATGAACCATCAGGTTCACATAGTGAATGGGGATGGTCGAGGGTTATAGCCCTCTTCTATGAGGATTTCATGATGTGAACCATGGATCACACCATGAATTAGGTTCATTTTAGGGATTTCCACTCTTCTTTAATACATTCAGGATGTAAATACATTAGGTTAAAGTAATTTACAACATGAACCATATTGGTAACACTGTGAGTAGTGTTGGTAGCCTTGTTTTCTAAAAAAAATATAAATTTACCAACATTTTTGTATGGGATTTTTACCCCCAACCCCCTTCTTCCTCTCCTATTCTTTGTGATGGATTAAAGAGGATCTATCCCCTTAAACTCCTCTAATTCTCCTTGATTTTAGGGTGTTTTATGGAATTTTCATGGTGGTTAGAGGTGGGATATCCTCTATTCCTTCCTAGTTTTCCCTACCACTCTTATTTTTCTCTAAATTGGAATATCTGGTTTATGGTTCAGGTGATGATTCTACTAGTTCATGGCGGAATCATTAGTTTTTATGGGGATTTTTTATGGATTAACTAAACGAAATATTGATATGATGTATGCATGCAGTTTCTTAAATTTTTGATTGAGGTTCATCATCATGGTATTTTTCTTAGGAGTTTTTATAAAATTAATTTAATTTTTCCATTGGAATGAGTGTATAAATTGTTTATTTTTCATGTCTTAGTTCTAGGTGCATGTTGAGAGTGGACTACACCCCGTTTCCCACAATTTCAATGAGTGAATGACACCCAGTGTGATTTAGGAAATATGCCTAATTTTATTAAATTGAAAATTAATTATAAAATAAATTATATTTGATTATTTAATTATAATTAAATTATAATTAATTAATTTTGATTCTTTGGCATTATTTAAGGAATTAAAATGATGAACGATATCCAGTTGGTCATGGATACGCCTGGGAAGTGACAATTGGGGTGTGAAAGAAAGTAAAAAACTTCATAAGTGAGGTAGGAGGTCCTTATATATTTACCCTATGGTATTATGCATGATTTACATGGAATTTTATATTTGAGGCCTCACCATAAAGGATGGTTGACATGTTAAAATTACATAAATATTATTACGAAAATTAAATTTCAATAAATGAATTTCACAAAGTGATATGGGACACTAATGACGCTTATGCACTGGCTTGATGCCGCATCTGTAGATGGTAGAGGATTGAATTATAAATATAATCATTGAGATACATTGACCATGATGAGTGAGTTATAAATTAATTAAGTGAGCATAGTAGCACTTTATATAGGTTATTTGGAAACCTTTGAGTAGAGGAATGTGATAATTTGAAGTGAGTGTCCCTAGTAGGCTTCAGTGAATCTCCAGATGCATTATAACTTTTGGGATAGTTGTGATGCTCATGGGGAAAGTGTTCTTCCCCCACTTAGATGGGAGTACCTAGGTGGATATTTTTTGGGTAGACTATGGATGGGTTGGGTGTGTGAGGACTGACCAAGTGATTACTTGTAACCAATACTAGTATAGATTATCATATAAAGAAATTGATTTTGTGATTTGATTTTGACATGGATAGGGGATGTTACACCCATTGAGTGATGGGATTATCCTGAGGGATGTGAATTATATAAAGGAACCCATGAGGGGTGTATATACTTTTGTAGCCTAGGAGACTCTGATGGGTTCCCCCAATGATATTCTAACCCTAGAGAGGGTGCATGTATGAATGGGTGGTGATGATCCTATGTTTTCACTTATAACATGAATCAATGTTTGTATCCCATAGAGTCTATGATGATGAATACATGGGATGATTTTATATGAATGTACTTAACTCTAAGATGTATGTATATACATGGGATTACTTGGACGTTCTCCTTGGATCTGGTCTTTGTGATTTCTACTATAGAATTCCCATGATTACTTCATGGGAGTAATCATTTGTATTTGATGGCTATTGATCATCTAGGATTACCTATAATGGATTTTATTTGATCTTAATTCTTATGTGTCGCTTAGTATTACCTCTAAGGTATCGATGATGATGCATGATGATTATGGATCAGCTAAGATTTCCTCATAGGGATCAGTGATGACACCTAATTCTTATAGATCACCTAGGATTAACTCCTAGGGATTGTTGAGGATTCATGATGATTTTGTATTACCTAGATTTACCTCCTAGATATTGATGATGATGAATGTATGATTATGGATCACCTAGGATTACATCCTATAGATTGTCGATGATGCCTGATGACTATTAATCACCTGGGATTAACTCCTAGGTATTAGTGATGATACCTGATGACAATTGGACACATGATATTACCTCCTAAGTATTGGTGATAATGCCTAATGATTATTGATCACCTAGTATCACCTCTGAGGGATCATGGATGATGCTCGATAACTATTAATTTCTTAAGTTTACCTTCTAGGGATCAATAATGATTCCTAATTACTGTTGATCACCTAATATTACTTTCTAGGTATTAACATTATTCCTGATAATATAATATTTACTAGGAATTTCTCCTATTAATTGGAGATGGTCCTAATATTAGTTTAAACAATCACATGACATGCTCAGAGACAGTTAGGCACTAGAAGAAGTTGGTTTTGGTTAATCCTTGGTGTCATGTATGAACTTTAGGATCAATGAGGTTTATTTATTTATGCTTTCATACTGTAGTATATTTATATTTTGAGTATATCTCATGTATAAAATTTGAATTTATTGGTTATGTATGGGGACACATTGGTGGTGCCTTACTTATTTGTACACACACCTCACTTGGGAAGTCATTGCAGTTGGGTACCAAGAAGACAACTTTGCTCACAGGTCCAGGCTGGGAAAGTCATAGATTGGGTTAAGGTGAGGTGAGGTGATGGATGTAGAGACTAGACTTTATGATTTTATTTATTTTTTTTATATGTGATCAACCCAATGAATGGTCAGTGTTGTATACCACTATGACCATGAGTCTAGATGACGGGTTTCTTCTACATGTTCATTTGTTATTGTATTACTATCTATTTATATTTATTTGTGTACTTATATAGATGTTTTATAATTATTATTTTTGGATGATTATTTGTTATTTATTTATTATTATGAAATCTGATATGGGATATATTCTCCCCATGGTATTACCCAAGATCTACACTACTAGTTAGAAACCTCTAGTATAAGGGGAGACGTTCTTGAGGTCTGGTAGCAACTTGACCTGATTATTATAGAGTGAAATAGGGTAGGGATGTTGTAAAGTTATAATATATCTTATTTTAATGACATCATAGTGTGTATTAGAGTATTTATTTTATCTTACTATATAGTTGGATGGTATAAAAGTGACATAGGAATGTTTCGGTGCTTGTGATGGATGTCAAATTGGTGGGTCACCAACACCTTTTTTGGTATGAATTATAGCTTACCAGTGATCTAGGATTATTGTTATTAGTTTTTGATTTTGAAATTGTATTATTTCACCTCATGTGATGAACTTTTGTTTGAATATTTATGATTTATGGGGTTTTGGCTGTTATCCTATCGGCAAGAGGTTTATGTACATGCATCATTTTTTTACATTGAATTCAGATGTCATACGTATGATTTCATGTGATTAATATCTTTGATGACATGGGGTTTTGTTATTTAATGTTTCAATAATAACTTATATAGTGTTTTATAATAATAAAAATTGGGTGTCATTCTACTCAGCAGGACCATAGTATATTTTTCTTCGGATGACATGTCATGTGGATCTATGGTGAGAGGCTCCTTGAAAATTATTAAATAGACCCTTGGTCCAAGGAAGGTATAGTGGCCCTATTATGTTAGTAAAATCATTATAATCCTTAGTTATGAAACCATATTTTTTTGTTATAGTACTGGTTATGAATAGGGAAAAGGGTTTGGTTATTTAAAGTGCTAGAAATAACTTATATGTAATTTTTTCATAAAACTTGTTGGTGGAATTATACTTAATAAAACTATATGTCTACAATTGTTTAGAACAGATCATGGTAGGGTGATTTAATTATGTATATGTATATACCTGTATGAGGTGGTGATCCTCAAAGGGTGGCTCCTGTATATAGAAGCCTGATGAGTGTTAGCCTAAGATTGTGATTCCCAAGGGGGTAGTTCTCATATGTATATTCCTGATGATAATCATTTACTTAGTAGGATGATGATTGGGCATGTGATGCTAAATATTTATATTAACACGAGGGACCCTATGATGTGGGTAAATTTTTTCACAACTTTTCATTTGAATTTTTTGATGGGAACATATAGGTGTTTCTTGTGAGCTAAGATTTATGTGAGATGTGACCTATGGGTTAGGTAGGAGATCTTAGTGTTTTTTAGATGTGGCGAAGGATAGGTGGAACCTATTTTATAGTTGACATGAGTTGAGGTATACAAAGTTAATCCATGAGAGGAGTTAGCCTAAGTTTGTTAGTTCCTTAGAGATAAGAACTATGGTTATATGCTTCAGGATATGATATTGATTCATGTGGGGTGCCACTAGGTATGGTATAGGAATAAAGATGCATTGGGTTTCATGATGAGAATCACGTGAGGTGATTTGGTATTAAGGTTTGGTTTCAGAGGGTAGGATTAGTTGTATGTCTGACCATGGTGTTTTTGGGATTGTTCCTAATTGGATAATAAATCGTGATCCTAGATGATTTGATTTTGTATTGTTGGGGTATGTTTAGAAACTTTTAGTTGTGGATGATGCACGAGTTGGTGGGTGATCACGTAGCGCACAATGGAATAGGTGAAATTCCTAATTTTGAAGAGGATCACTAAGAGTGATTCTTTTTAGGTGAGATTAACATGTAAAAATCATTTTTGGTGTTTTAGGTACATGAGCCTAGGTTCTATGATAAGTGATTCTTGTTAGTGTAATTCATATTTTATGGTTGAGTGGTACTAGAGAATACATCCATTGATTTGGATGGAATTGAAATAACACATGATCATTACACATGGTTCCCATTTTAAATGTGGATCGATGAGAAACCATGTGTAGGATAAGGAATGATGGTTTTTTTGGAGACTTTTGATCTTGGTTACATGGGGTTTTTAGGAAAATTTGTAATGTACCATAGTGGTAGAGGAGACATCAGAAATAGATCATGTGTGATTTCACAATCGATCCAAGTTAATCCTAGTCAGATATTGATAGAATGGTTGAATGTGTCTTTGGAGGAGTGAAACATGTGATAGATGGAACCTACTGAGGTTGCGATCTAGGATAATTATAATTAAATTCATATAGTGAGAAGTGCATCATTGTCTGGTTGAGGTTGTGACCTTAGTTATAAATAAATTTTTAGAAGTTGAAAATGATTACATTCATTTGAGACTAAAATGGGTATGAATTGAAATTTCATGTTGATGCTTGGGTCCGGGTGGTATGTTAATGTTCAATAATTCCATGTGCTAATGGATGGAGCGTGATTCATGGAGGTATGAACCTCACATGGGAAGGGTTTTGGGTGTGAAAAGACTAGTTGTTGGATAGTTGATGTATTATTTTGATGTCGATGAATAGATATATCTAATTATATATAGTTATGATATAGATACCATTTATAGGATTTATATGAAGTAATGGGTAGTGTTAGAGTGTTAGAATCATGATTTGTAATGTTTTGGTATTATCCAAGCATGAGTGAGATTGAGATTTTGTTGATACCTGTGAGTGTAGAATGATGGAAGATTTGGTTAGATGGGGAATTGATCTTGGAATTACTCCAATAGTTGGGTTTTGACATTGATGTCAACATTAGATAAACTCAAGATGACTTCGAGAGTAAAGGAATTGAGATTGGGTGATATGATTATGAATTTGTAAGTGAGACTAAGAGTTTGTGAGAATGGTGGGTGTGGTGAGGTCTAAATGGATTTTTCTCATGTAATTAGGTGTGGTGAGATGAAAATTATATCGAGTAGGTCATTATACTTCTAGAATTTTATTTCTGTATCTGACTCTAATGGTGGAGAGAACCATGGATCAGAATCATCTCATATGAGTGGACACTTGTGGTGGGGAGCACCATAATATTTGGGTTGAATCGATTATAAATACCTTAGATTATTGCTATATATTACTGTGGGTAAGTTTCATCTTGGTGTTTCAATGTTGGTGAAAAGGGGGGATTATGTTTTGATAAATAGAGTGCCTTATGTTTGGAGTTTCACAAAGAAATCTTTGCTGGCATTTTACAGTAGAATATGATGAGTTGGATATTATTTAATGACTAGTATGGAATAAGATTATTGGTTGAAAGACCATTGAGGGTTCTTGGGGATGAAAAGTTCTATGGTGGGAAGGTTTTAAAGCTTCATACCAATTTAGAAAATATATTCTTGAGGGAATTTAAATTTCTATTTTTCTAAGAGGTTCATTTTTAGAATTGAGGTTTGGATCTCAATTATAGGTGTTATGACATATCAATAGGTGTATTTTAGACATTATTCAAGTATTGGGATATGGTATGGGTTCTTGTGTGAGAATCAAAGAAGGGACAAGTGGCTTGTGATATAAATTTTGAACTACTTCAGCCATTCACACAAAGAACCATGGGTTTCACACCTTGAATGAAGATCTTTAAGTGATATTTCCCTCTTCTATGAGTATTTCACAATAAGAACCATTTTTTATATCTTAAATGAGTTTCTTATTAGGTAGTTCCCCTTTACCTTGGACAATTTAGGCCTTTAATGCATTGGGGGAAAGGGATTCATGATGTGAACACTATTGGTCATTCCAGGAATGGTGATGGGTGTATTATTTTCTTAAAAAATGAATTTATTGAAATTATATTGTAGGATTTTTAACTATAAACCCTTTTCCTCTCCTCTTATGCACAAAAAACCATAAAAGAGCTATCCCATTCCTCTCCTTTTATTCCCTTCAATTTTGGGTTGTTTTGTATCATTTTCATGGTGGTTTGAGAGGATGTCCTCTCTCTTACAACCTATTAGTTATCTCCCTCTTATTTCACAAAAAATTGGTTTCTCTTGTTTAGGATTTTTTTGTCGATTCAATTATATCATGGCAGAAGCAACCATTTTTATGGGCCTTTTGTATGAATGATTTAAAGGATGTCTTGAGTTGATGTCGACACATCGTTGCTTAGTGTTTCAATTGAGGTACATCCCCATGTGAATTTTTTGGGGTTTTTTATTAAATTCAATTAAAATTTTCATTTGAATGAGTGTATAAATTATATAATTTGTGTGGGTTAGATTTGGTTGTGTGTTGGGAGTGGACCGCACCCCATTACTTATACTTTCAATGAGGGAATAATGCCCGATTAGTTTTTATGCATTATTCCTAATTATATTAAATTTAAAATTAATTATAAAATTAATTATAATTGATTAATTAATTATATTTTTATTATAATTAATTAATTTGGATGCTTTGGACTAAGTAAGGGGCCTCACAATGATGGATGATCGATGGTTGGCCATGGATGATACTGGGCAGTGAAGGTCAAGATACAAATTAAAGGGAATAACTCGGTTAATGAGGCATGTGATCGTTATACATTTACCTTATGAAATTATACATGATTTATGTGTAATGTGATATGTGTGGTATCTCCAATAAGGGCATTCAACATATTAAAATTATAACAATTGTTTAATGAAAATTAAATGTCAATGAATTGATTCCCAAAAGTTCCAAGGTCTACTAAGGACCCTTGTGCATTGTCTTGATGCCACATCCTCTAATTGGAAAGTCTTTGATAGTTAATATATGCATTGAGATACATGTTCCAAGAGGGGTAAGTTCTAAGTAAATTAAGTAAATATAGTGGTCCTTAGTATAAGTTCCTTCAAAACCTTCATGTAGAGGAATGTGATGGGTTGAAGTGAGTAACCCTGGTAGGATTTGATGAACCTTGAGTTTCCTTAGAGCCTTTGGGCTTGTTGAGATTCCCATAGGGTGAGTGTTCTTCCCCTACCAACATGTGAGTACCTAGGTGGTTATTACCTATGTAGAATTTGGATGTGTTTAGTTTGTAAGGACTAACCTAGTGATGACTTGAGATTAGAGAAAATATTGAACCATCTCTTGAAATATATTCTAGTATATATTTTTTTATGAGGTTATTGAGGTCATTATATGATTATGAAATGGAATGGATAATGGTTTTTATACCCTTTGAGTGATGGGTTTGTACCAAGGGATGTGAATTAGATAAAGGAACCCATATGGGTTGTTTGTACTTATTGTGACCTAGGGGACCCTATTAGGTTTAGTGTGAAAACGTTTTCTAGGAAAAGTGTGGAATTTTCATAAGTACTGCATTCAAATGTAATATTTGGTGTCAACCCAAATTAAGATGGTAAACCAATACCATGGGACATCCGGATTTAGGCTAGCAAATTCAATTTACCATAATTGGTTGGGTGAAATCAATCTATTGAAACCAGTAGTTTAAATTGAATGGAATTTCGTTTAGGACCTTAAAATCTAGGTTTAATAGATATAGCTGGATGATATCATCCAATTAGATTCATAACAATGGAAGAAAATAAGTACCAAAATGTGTAGCTTCTAGATAAGATCAAAGGAATCTAGTTATAGTTTCTGATTAATGTATTGTGGTAGATGGAATGTGCACCTTCCAAATACTAGATTGAAAGTTCTGAGGGTTCTATTGATGGTTTTGTACAAAAATAAACTCTGAATAGAATCAATTTAATATTAATTAATAAAATAATTTCTCATATACCCTAAAAAGAAGATGTTGTAGAGGGTCATCAGTGACCAAATTTTAAGGTGACATGTATATTGAACTGGGTGTTGGTGGATGAGGTGGTGATTTATATAGGAAATCAGAATCACCAATTCCAAAAGGTGGATGATTGAATATGTAAGATGGCAGTGTTGACTAGTTGAACAACTGGGGACCTATATAAGAGGGCCAATGAACCGCCTATGCTAAGTATGATTGATGATCGCTGACAAGGATTAACAGAGGATGAGGTGGATCCCCTTTCAGGGAGACTAACCCAGGAACACACAAGTGTTAGAATCCCCAAATCTAAAGAATGAGTTAAAGACCTGGAAGGGAGGAGATATTATAGAGAATAGTAAAATATAAAAAAATTATAAATTGGTTTAGTGAGAACCCAACTTATTTTTTTGGGTATGTTTTATGGATGGTGTGAGTTTTATTATAACCCAAACATCTCCTTGAGTGAAATACATATTGTTATTCTCCCATGGATGTAGGATTTAATGTTTGAACCATGTTATACATGTTATTCTTATTCTTTATGCTTACATTTTTTGTATGTTTTCTATTTGTTCACTATTTTTCATTGGAAAGAATGAAGATTGTGATGAGGATAAGAGGTCAATTGAATGGTTGACTTACTATAGTGGTTGAGGGTCATTGACTTCCCAATTCTAGAATCTAATGTTTTGGTGAATTTTCTATAGCACTATTTTTCATTTGATGCTTCAAGTGTTGTTTTTACTTATGATGGATATATCATAAGTAGGCCCCTTAATCCCTAAAAAGTGGTATCATTTCCCTTGGTTATAGTTTTTGATAGAAGAGAACAATAGTAGAGTTTTCTAGTGAGCAATTTATTAATGTCTTAGAGGTAAGTCACTTTGAAGTAGCAGTAGTACCAGAAGGTTTCTAGATATCAAAAATCTTCTCAATCAAATGATGTCTTGAGGTGTTTTCCATTGTTGAAGTAGTTATTAAATCCTATATGGAAGAATTTCAGGTTGCTTATTTCGTTTAGTTTTTCACATTTTTAGAAGATATTCATTGAAATATGGTGGTAGTATTAGTGGATTTGATTAATATTTAAAGTTTTCTTGGTTTAAGGAGTCATGTAGTGTGCTCCATTAATTAGGTAGAATTTGGATCTTGGTTAAGATATTTTTGAGGTTTCCAAAATATATTCATTGATCCATTTCATTATTCTGATTTAGTTTCAATTCTATTTTCATAAGGAAGTGTTTCATATGAGAGGCACAACTTAATGATCTGATGGTGAATGCTTCAGATCTTAGAGGATACTAGTGTTTATTCTCTTGGAGGGCTTACAGTTCCATTGGATAGTGAAGTCAATTTGAAACAAGAAAAAAATTTAAGGAAATGATGGTAAGAAACAGGATTATTCCATATGTATTTATTTTATAGATGACTTGGGTACCCAGAAGTATAATTCATATGAAGTCAATAGTTTCCAGTTCAAGTCAATGGAATATTCGGGTGGTTTTCTTAGATCAAGGGAGATTGTAGTGAGACTATTGGGATTGAAAGTTCTGTTCCCAAATAGATCACATTCTAGTGGTTTCATAGGATGTTGTAGATTATGGGCATGATTGAAATGTTACCAAGTGTTTACCATCCATCTTGAAGCCAATAGAAATGACTATGGGGTCCAAATCTACCGGTATCTAAGAGAGAGTGGGTGACATGTTTTGGAGACCTCTTAAATGTGATGGTTTTGTCTAGATAAGGATTAGAGATAGTGTGACATGGTCTCGACTAGTGTAGAAACATAGGTATTGGGGAAGGGAATGGGATTCATAATGGTGGGATTCATGGTTATGTAAAAGTGTGAAAAGGGTTCTAGATCTAGAAGAAGTTATCAAAAAGGAGTGTTTACATGCCCAAGATCAGATGACCAGAAGGTGATATTTGAGGCATAGTTTAGTGAGTGCATATAAGTGGGAGAGGAGGAAGGTTGACACTTCAAAGTCAAGCTAATATTCACTAAAACTTGACTATAGTGTTATCCTCAATGTTTTGGATAATGTTCAAGCTTGAGAACAGGTTGTGCATGGGAATATGAAACTTGGTCATGTTTTTATGACTCACATCACATATATTCCATTAACATGATGTAGGTAGACTATAACTTGGTTAGAAAGGTGAATTTCTGAAGCACATGAAAGTCCAAAAGTTGGATGGATGTTTTTTCTATCATCTACAAAGTCTTCATAAGAATTATACCATAGCCATGATAAAACCAAATGAAGTAAACCCATAATCCTAGGGATCATGTTTCTTTAAAAAGTAGAAATGTAGACTTTGGTTTCTTTCAAATTTGTGGTAATGATTTCTGGAAGATCGTTAGAGCAGCAAAAGTACCTTCTATGATAAAGGTGGGATCCTTGAAGGGTCTAGGAATAAGCTGGAAATAGTGAGTGTAAAGGACTATGTTTCAAATTTACAACTGAGCATGGAAACAATAAGTTTCATAGGTGGTTCATTAGGATCTATTCATTCTAATGACATCATAGTTTCTAGAGGAGTTCTGGATGGAGGTCAATTTTGATGATGTATCTAAATTTTGATGTACTAGAATTAGTTCTCGAATCATGAGGTATATTAGTGGAAAATTATTCAGAATAATATGGAAGTTTTATAGAGAGAGATCATAGATAGAGTACATAATGTAACTTGTTTATGGGAATTATAGAAAAGTGATAGGATGAGAACTCATTTCCTATTTTATTTAGATTAATTTTTCCATGGATGCATTCAGATAAGTTTTAAGGAATTAATATAATAGAATATTTTGAGTTCAGAGTACTAAGTAGGAATATCTTTAATGGGAGCCTGAATGACTAGAAGGTGCATGAAGGGGAGAACCATGTGGGAACTGGTACAGAATATGGGTGAATAGAATCTGATCCAGTCTGTGCTTTATTGTGTTCATGAGAATCATATACAACTGGGATATTATTGGACTCTACCTATGAAAATAATTCTCAAGTGGTAGATTTTGGGGGTTTGTGTGATATCTATTTTTTGGGTCAAGTGTGGGAGATACATAATTAAAAACTTTGAAAGTAACATTTGGTGGTATCTCGGATTAAAAGAGTGTACCTGAATTATGAGATGTCCAAATTTAGGATAGAAGATATAGCTTACAGGAATCAGTAGTGCAGAATTATTTTGGTAGAATTAGTAGTGTCAATTGAATGGAAGTTTGATTAAATACATGGATGTTAGGTTTATTTGATATAGTTGGATGAGATCGGTATATACAATGAAATGTTTTAGAAGAATTGGACTACCAAAAGGGGAAACTTCCTGATGAGATCAAAGGTGATCAGTAATGATTCTATAGGAATATAGTGAAGTGGATGGAAGAGGAAGCTTCTAGATACTAAACAAGAGTTCAATAGGATCTAGTGATGGTTGTGTCAAAGAAGTCACTCTAATGAGAAGTTATTGAAGATCAAGCACTGGAAGATTTTTTTAGATCTACGGATTGATATTTTGCAAAGAATCACTAGTGGGTGGATTGAAAGGTGATGTGCATGGTGAACTAGGTGTTGGCGGTTGAGGTGATGATTTCTATAGGTAATCAAAATTCTCTAGTACCAATGGGTGGGAATACTCACACATTGAATATTGGTGATGATTAGTAGAATAGTTGTGGACCTCTATAATAATTCCATTCGACTACCCATAATAAGTATGAATGATGAGTGTTTCTGAGGTCTAATAAAGGATAAGGTATCTCCCCCTTTGTGGAGTCTAATCTTGGCGAAAATAATCTCCTAAAGAACTAGATCCAAAGAAAGAAGTAAATTCCTATAAGGGAAAATAACATAACGAGATAATGAAGGAGAAAAAATAATAGGTTGGTGTTGGTGGTACATCATTTGATTGATTGGGTAGGGTGTCAGGAAGGTGCGCGTTTCCTTATAACCCAAAATTCTCCTTGAAATAAATAATTTTTTTCATTCTCCTATGGATGTAAGACTTAATGTTTAAACCACATTATCCATGTTTTTCGTGTACTCTATTCTTACATGTTTGTATGTAGTGTGTTTTTTCACTATTGTTTATTGTCCGGAAGAAAGACCATAAGGAGGACCAAACATCAGCAGAAGGGTAGACTCGATATGGTGGTCGGGGTTCCTGGACTTCCCTGTTCTAGAAACTAAAATTGTGGGGTTCATCTAGAGAATTATTCCTCATTTTATGATTCTAGTGGTATTGTTTTATTTTATGGATATATCAGAATTAGGACCCTAGATTCTCAACATCCCCCAGTAGGTTCCCTAGTGATATGTTGAACCTAGAGAGGGTTCATGTGGGGATGGGTATTGATGATCACATATGTCACTTTAGAACTCATATCAAAGTTGTGAACTCAATGTGGCTATGGTGAAGATGACATGGGATGATTTTAGAGGAATGTACTTATAACAACTGGGCCCCGCCCACCAGTTTCCTCTTAGACATGTGGTCCCCACCCTAGGGCCCACACACGTGCCTGAACGGGTCATCTGACTAATGACAGTCCCCACAGGCCAACACATGTCATTTTCAGTGTGCTTTTTCCTCACTCACACACACCCTGGAAAACTTCCCAGAAGGTTGCCCATCCTGATCACTACTCCAGGCCAAGCACGCTTGACTATAGAGTTCTAATCAGGCATGCTCCTGAAAAGGAAGGTGCACCTTGTTGACATGAGTCACAAGACTCAATGTTTAAACCACATTATCCATGTTGTTCTTGTACTTTATTCTTACATGTTTTTATGCGGTGTGTTTTTCACTATTGTTCACTGTCCGGAAGGAAGACCATAAGGAGGACCAAACTTCAGTTGAAGGGTTGACTCGATATGGTGGTCAGGGTGCCTGGACTTACTAGTTATAGAAGCTAAAGTTGTGGGGGTTGTCTAGAGAATTATTCCTCATTTTATGATTCTATTGGTATTGTTTTATTTGATGGATATATCAGAATTAAGACCCTAGATTCTCAACATCCTCCAATAGGTTCTGTACTGATATGTTGATCCTAGAGAGGGTTCATGTGGGGATGGGTGTTGATGATCACATATGTCACTTTAGAACCCATATAAAAGTTTTGAACTCAATATGGCTATGGTGAAGATGACATGGGATGATTTTAGAGGAATGTACTTGTAACAACTGGGCCTTTATGATTCTATTGGTATTGTTTTATTTGATGGATATATCAGAATTAGGACCCTATATTCTCAACATCCCCCAATAGGTTCCCTACTGATATGTTGAACCTAGAGAGGGTTCATGTGGGGATGGGTATTGATGATCACATATGTCACTTTAGAACCCATATAAAATTTTTGAACTCAATGTGGCTATGGTGAAGATGACATGGGATGATTTTAGAGGAATGTACTTGTAACAACTGGGCCCCGCCCACCAGTTTCCCCTTAGACACATGGTCCCTACCCTAGGGCCCACACACATGCCTGAACGGGTCATCTGATTAATGAAAGTTCCCACAGTAGGTTCCCTAGTGATATGTTGAACCTAGATAGGGTTCATGTGGGGATGGGTATTGATGATCACATATGTCACTTTAGAACTCATATCAAAGTTGTGAACTCAATGTGTCTATAGTGAAGATAACATGGGATGATTTTAGAGGAATATACTTGTAACAATTGGGCCTCTCCCACCAGTTTCCCATTAGACATGTGGTCCCCACCCTAGGGCCCACGCACGTGCATGAACGGGTCATCTGACTAATGACAATCCCCACAGGCCAACACATGTCATTTCCAATGTGATTTTTCCTCACTCACACACACCCTGGAAAAATTCCTAGAAGGTCACCCATCCTGATCACTACTCCAGGCCAAGCACGCTTAACTGTGGAGTTCCAATCAGGCATGCTTCTGAAAAGAAAGGTACACCTTATAGACAAGAGTCATAAGACTCGATGTTTAAACCACATTATCCATGTTGTTCTTGTACTTTATTCTTACATGTTTGTATGTAGTGTGTTTTTTCACTATTATTCATTGTCCAGAAGGAAGACCATAAGGAGGACCAAACTTCAGCTGAAGGGTTGACTCGATATGGTGGTTGGGGTGCCTGGACTTACCAATTCTAGAAGCTAAAGTTTTGGGGGTCGTCTAGAGAATTATTCCTCATTTTATGCTTCTAGTGGTATTGTTTTATTTTATGGATATATCTGAATTAGGACCCTAGATTCTCAACATCCCCCAATAGGTTCCCTAGTGATATGTTGAACCTAGAGAGGGTTAATGTGGGGATGGGTATTTATGATCACATATGTCACTTTAGAACCCATATAAAAGTTGTGAACTCAATGTGGTTATGGTGAAGATGACATGGGGTGATTTTAGAGGAATGTACTTGTAAAAACTAGGCCCCGCCCACCAGTTTCCCCTTAGACACATGGTCCCCACCCTAGGGCCCACACATGTGCCTGAATGGGTCTTCTGACTAATGGCAGTCCCCACAGTAGGTTCCCTAGTGATATGTTAAACCTTGAGAGGGTTCATGTGGGGATGGGTATTGATGATCACATATGCCACTTTATAACTCATATCAAAGTTTTGAACTCAATGTGGCTATAGTGAAGATGAGATGGGATGATTTTAGAGGAATGTACTTGTAACAACTGGGCCCCACCCACCAGTTTCCCCTTAGACACGTGGTCCCCACCATAGGGCACACACACGTTCCTGAACAGGTCATCTGACTAATGAAGGTCCCGACATGCCAGCACATGTCCTTTCCATTATGCTCTTTCCTCACTCACACACATCTGGGAAAACTTCCCAGAAGGTCACCCACTGTGATCACTACTCCAGGCCAAGCACGCTTAACTGTGGATTTCTAATCAAGCATGCTCCCGAAAAGGAAGGTGCACCTTGTTGACATGAGTCATAAGACTCAATGTTTAAACCACATTATCCATGTTGTTCTTGTACTTTATTCTTACATGTTTGTATTTAGTGTGTTCTTTCACTATTGTTAATTGTTCGGAAGGAATACCATAAGGAGGACCAAACTTCAGCTGAAGGGTTGACTCGATATAGTGGTCGAGGTGCCCGGACTTACCAGTTCTAGAAGCTAAAGTTGTGGGGGTCGTCAAGAGAATTATTCCTCATTTTATGCTTCTAGTGGTATTGTTTTATTTGATGGATATATCAGAATTAGGACCCTAGATTCTCAACATCCCCCAATAGGTTCCCTTGTGATATGTTGAACCTAGAGAGGGTTCATGTGGGGATGGATATTGATGATCACATATGTCACTTTAGAACCCATATCAAAGTTCTGAACTCAAATTGGTTATGGTGAAGATGACATGGGATGATTTAGAGGAATGTACTAGTAACAACTGGGCCCCGCCCACCAGTTTCCCCTTAGACACAAGGTCCCCACCCTAGGGACCACAAACGTTCCTGAACAGGTCATCTGACTAATGACATTCCCCACAGGCCAACACATGTCCTTTCCAATGTGCTTTGTCCTCACTCACACACACCTTGGGAAACTACTCAGAAGGTCACCCATCTCGATCACTAGTCCAGGCCAAGCACGCTTAACTGTGGAGTTCTAATCAGGCATGCTTCCGAAAAGGAAGGTGCACCTTCTTAACATGAGTCATATCATTTAGTCATTTAACCCTTTATCATTATGGGGTGTTACAATCACCCCCCCCCCCCCCTTTAGAGAACAACGTCCTCATTGTGGGCCCTATATCTCAACCCAGGCAGTGCACTACACTTAAGGCTGGGTACCACCTTTGATACCAATTGTAACAACTGGGGCCCGCCCATGAGTTGTCCCTTAAACACGTGGTCCCCACCCTAGGGCCCACACATGTGCCTGAACGGGTCATCTGACTAATGACAGTCCCTACAGGCCAACACATGTCCTTTCCAGTGTGTTTTGTCCTCACTCACACACACCCTAGGAAACTTTCCAGAAGGTCACTCATCCTGATCACTACTCCAAGCCAAGTATGCTTAACTGTGGAGTTCTAATCAAACATGCTCCCAAAAAATAAGGTGCACCTTGTTGAATGATTCATATCATTTAGTCATTTAACCCTTTATCATTCTGGGGTGTTATAGTACTACCCTATGATATTTATATATATACATGGGATACCTTGGATGTTCTGTTTTGATTTGGACTTTGTTCCTACTAGTATGAAATTACTAAGATCACTTCCTGGGGTTCAATATTTACACCCGATGGTTATTGATCACCTAGTATCACCTCCTTAGGATTATATTAGATCCTAATTCTTATAGATCTCCTAGGATTATCTTCTAGGAATCGATGATTACACTTGATGATTATAGGTTACCTAGGATTACATCATAGGGATTGTCGATGACTATAAATGGTTATAGATCACGTAGGATTACCACCTAGGGATCGGTGATGATTCATGGTTATTATTTATCACCTAGGATTACCTACTAGGGATCGTTGATTATGCTTGATGATTAAGGATCTCTTAGGAATACCTTATAAGGATTGATAATGATAGATCGTGAATATAGATCTATTAAGTTTACCTCCAAGGGATTAATGATGACACTTAATGAATATTGATCCCCTAGGATTACCTTATAAGAATCAACGTTGATTCCTAGTAACTATTGATCACTTAAGATTACTTCCTAGGAATCAGTGATGATTCCATATGACTATTGATTGACTTGGGTTTCCTATTAGGGACTAGTGATGATGTGTGATGACTATTAATCATAGAGGATTACCTCATAAGGGTCATCATTATTCTCGATACAATAATATTTCCTCTGAATTTATCCTATGAATCTTTCATGGTATTGATATTGGTTGAAATGATCACATGACATGCCTAGATACACTTTGACACTGGATGATGTAGGTTTAGGTAGATCCCGAGTATTATGTTAGAACCCAAGGGTTTATGTTTTTTATTTATTTATGATTCTTCATTACGGTAAATTTATATTCTGATTATATCATATGTATACACCCTTTATATAATAGTTATATATGAGACTTTGTTGGTGGTTACCTTATAAGTCGTACTCACACCTTCCTTGGGAATCCATGACACTTGGGTACTCAATAAAACATCATTATTCACTGGTCTGGGTTTGGAAAAGGCCTAGAGTAGCTTGATAGAGCGGGATAACTCAGATGAGATTGGATATTAGGTTGCGTTGAGTCGTGAGGATAACCAAATGTCCTTAGTAGCTTTTATTCATTTATTTATTTATTTTTATGAACTTTCCTAGTGGGATGTTAGTGTTTTATGTTCGCATAACTATGAGTATTAATGATTTCTTCCTTCCATGTGTTCATTTTTTATAGAATTTTTGTTTATTAATATTACTCTCTATACTAAAATTAATGTTTTATTTATATTATTACTGAATTTTTTTATTTTTTTTATTTATTATTGTGCACTTTAATATGGGGGTATAGTCTTCCCATGGTATTACCCTAGACTTTCACTGGTAATTAGAAACCTCTAGCATACAGGGAGGAATGCATGTATCCAAGTAGTAACCCAACCTTGATATTGTAGAGTGAACCCAGGTAAGGATATTAAAATGAAACATTCTTGAATGTTATTCCACAACATCTGTTGGAATGGGTAGTTATGGGGGTGATCATTTAGGCCAAATTCATTGGATCTATTGATCTATATCAGTTTAACCAAGTTATTTTATAGGTTAGTGAGGAAGAATCCCAAAACTTGTTCCTTTCATAAGGAATAAGATTTATTCTTATGATCTTTGAATTTTGGAAGATTTTTCTTCTTATTTACTTCCTGATAAAGGTGTTGTTTCTTACATTATTGTTTGGGAGGAGGATTCATGCATGATACTAATCAGTATTGGGGGTTAGAGCTGGAATCAGTGCTGATATGAGCATAATTCTCATAGTCTTCACTCTAGCAATTTTTTTCTTTGATGATGATAGATTCAACTGAGGCTTGTATTTAGATCACCAAATGGAAACCTCTAGGTGTTGTATTATGACTAAAACACATGAAAACTATGAGTGTATTGTAAGGGATTTATTGGTGTTTATAACTCTTCTAGAGATTCTATATACTTATCACCAACTTATCCTCTTTTAAAAGATACATATATAGGGAATAAGTTGATAATTTACACTATGTTATGAATTATTAAACCATTTTATTCATATTTTTCTTGAAATTTTAGACTCCTAGGAAAATTAACTTTCTCAATGAGAAGAAAAATTGGTGGAGGAACTATCATTTTAGATCTTTGAAGTTGTTGGTAGACCCAGTTGGTATATTATTATACCAAATGAATATGGGCCCATCGAGGGTTTTTATGAATCTTTGGAATTTATTTACCTTATTATGCTTTGGTGTTACCATCATGTGGTTGTATCAAGTTGTGAAGTGTGTAAGATACTACTTTAGATCTATCATACCATTAAATATTAGGAATATTTACTTTCCAAAGTTGGTTCTAGGAGGATTCAAGTCCACCCAGTGAGGATATAGATTCCTCTCTATTTTAACTGGTATACATTTCCCCTATATGGGTTTCATCTAGGTAGAAAGAGACTCAATGGAGTCAAGGAGTTATAGTGGGATTTCATCTTGGGCCAATTCTCAAGTGGATATAGTGGGTGGAACCTGATAGGGTCGGCTCATTTTTTTCCTATCATTGAAATAAATCTTGCACTAGACTAGGATAATTTTCTTTGAAATGGGGGTGGATTCTACCCTAGGGTAGGAATTTCATGATAGTTCATGAACATTGGGGTTAAATAAATTGGTTTTTTGGGGCTCGTATTATTCAGATAACTAGATTTTTCACTTGCTGGTCTAGTGGTTCCCTCTTATTGAGAGGGATTATTCAGAAGAGATATATTGGCCTCAACCTAGGAGTTACTATGAAAAGGTATATTTCCTATATGTAACTTAAAATTTTTACCCCACAACATTTATAGATCAAATTAATATTGATAAATATTATCCTCAGTGAAGAGAGGTTTAATTTAATTAGGTGGTGGGTGGGGTGTGAAGGTAGCCACACCTTTCCCATTATACTTAGTATAATATTATTGAGTGGGTGATATATTAATGATAAAAAGATCTCACAAGTCATGATTCTTCCTCTGATGTTGGGTACACACACATCCTTCATGTATTTTGGCATGCGCCATGATTTGAATGGATGTCTCCTCAACCCATCCATCTGTTTCGGTGTCATTCTCTATGTTATCTATAGGGATGAAATCAATAACATTCATTGATTTGGATTATATAGTGAGAATAAAATCCTCATATACATCAGAGTAATAAAAAGGGTTTCATTCTCTAAGTACCCATTAAGGGGTAGATCATAATCCTCTTTGATATTTCTATTCTTAGAAAACTATTTTGAATCTAGGCCTTATGAGGTTTTAATTTCTCTTCTTGGTGATTCCTCAAACATGTTTTATGGAATGTGATACAGAGAGAGTACCCAATTGATTTCATTGAGCATGATCTTAATAAGGGGAATTAATTTAAAAGTATAATAAATCATAAAGGTGATTCCATATGAATCTGATCTCATTCTAAAAAATGGAGACATCCCTATAAGAGGGGCAGGGATAACAATACCCCCGGCCTGATGGGATGGGGTTAATCTCACTCTACTACGATCACAGCCTTACCCTGATGTGGATTAATTGATTTAGGGGGTGGTATTAGTGGTAAAACTTCCCTCAATCATATGGTATGGGTATTCTATAGTAATATTTATAAGGAAATTTCTATCATATCCTTATTATACTTTTAGGCTTCTATCATAGCATGAGTTGGATGTATTGACTTTTTAAAGAGAGAGTTGCTCACTATTTAGGGTTGCTCCATGATTGTAGGATTCATTTTCCTCAAGTAAGAGGTCTTTCTGACCTTCTTGGTAGCCTTATAAATGAGTTTGTAAATGGATATCTCTCATATATTATTCCACTTCTAGGATTTAGGAACAATAAGACTTCATTGAACAAACCAACTTGAGTATATAGACCTTGAGCTTGATAATTTTCCTTAAATGAAGCCATTATAGGCTTCTTTACCCAATGAACCTTGTTATAAAGGGAGTAGAGTTAAATGAATAGATAATTTTTCACCCCACCCTCTGGTAGGCATGTTGGGTGGGGTGTCAGTGATCCTGTGTAACAACTCCTCCATGCTACAATGTTTGTTATATTTATGGAAGTCATGTTGTTTCCCTAACCTGGGGTTATAGGAAACTTAAAAGGAAGCTTATTAAATGTGGTGAAAATATCATTTATCATATTGAAAATGTTAACATACTTCCTATAAGAAATGTATCTATACTTTTGTTTATAGAGATTTCTCCACAAGTTTTTATGAAATTAGGGTGTGCATTCCTCTTTCAATACCTCTAGAATGTCATACTTTAGATTCTTTATAGGCTAGAACATTATTAGTATACTATCCTTGACCAACTCCTTCTACCTAAACATGGAATTTTCTTTAGCCTTTTTAAGTGATTCTTTGAATTGATCCAACCATAAAGGTCACTTATCCTATTCTTTTCTAGGATGAGTTAGACCATTCAGAATCTTCTTAGTTGTGACAAAGGGTATATGTTCTGGGGGGAGGTGAAAATTATTATCATTACCTTAGACTACATTTTAATTGGGATGATATATCATTAATTTATGATGAGGAACCTGATGTATCTAGCCTCATCTTCTCAAGTGCCTCTTAATATGAGGGAAACTAAAGACTTTCATCAACATAGATAGGATCTTCAAGCTAGGAATATGAGTCATTTTTAGGTGGTCCTTCACAATAAGAATCATGGGGAGGACCTCTGTGTTTAATTTGTGATTCACCATCATAGGGAGGACCACCATTCTGGATTAATTTTTTGTCATATAGAGAGTCCCTCTATAAAAAATACCCTAAAGAGGGCCTCTAGGGTTATTGTATTGGTTTCCATATGGATTACCTATGTGGATTCTAGTTTTTTGATTGCCTTTATGGAGAGGACCTTCAAGTATTATATTTTCTTTATCGTAAGGATAGCCTTTATAACATATACAATGGTAAGTACCTCCAAGTTTATTATCTTGGATTCCATGGGGAGGACCTTCATGGTTACTGATTTATTGACTAACTTAAAAAGGAGGACCTTTACATTTGCACTTTTCATTTGTAAGATAAGGGACTTTATAATATATACCCTAGGGGGGACCTCCAGGGTTATAATATTGGTTTCCACAAATAAAACCTATTTGGTTACCAATTTTTGATTAATTAGAAGTGGGAGAACTACCTTAATGGTTGAAATTTATGTTACAGGGAGGATAGCCACAACTAGCATCATGAGGAGGACCGTCACAACTGATATTCATATTTATATGGGGAGGAACTCTATGAATGGTGATCAAAAGATAGCCTACAAAATTATTAGGTTTCATTTGAACAGTGGGAGGACCTCCATGGTTTATGAACTTATGTATTTATTCAAAATAAGGACCTCAATTACTAATATGTTCAGTGTTGTGGGGAGGACCTTCATGATTAACACTCTAGGGAGGACCTATGGAGCTGTTGTATGTGGTGTTGTGGGGAGGACCTCTATGAACATAGTATCATTTTCATATTGATTGTGAGATAGAATATCCTCAAGAATCTTTTGGAATATATTGATGAGTATCAATGATATTTATGGGAATATGGATATGATCCTTCTCTAGGATTATAGATTTCCCTTAGTGAAACCTCGTTCTAAATGTATTGGGTTGGTTAACCGAGGTTGGAACATTGATCGAAATTTGGGTCACGTAGTGTGGGTAATAACCTCCATGAATGGGATAAATCCTATGAAACTCCTCAGTTTCTATTGGAATATGCTTCCAAACTTACCCAGTGTTAACAGGAACTAAGATATAAGACTGATACTAGGCTACCATCAGAATATACCAATGAAATTCCAAGTTGTTAATGAGAATAAGGATATGAGAATGCTCTTGGGATAATTTTTAAATATGATAAAAAAATTCATATGTCTTTATGGGAACAAGGATATGATCATTCTCATGGGATGTCATTTGAATATACTAAAAAACTTCTAAACTACTGATAGGAAATGGATCATGAGCATGCTCCTGTGATGATATTATAATATAGCAAAAAAAATATCAGGTGTTTATGGGAATATAGATATGATCCATCTCCGGAGATACCGTTGGAATATTTCGATGAACTAATTAGGTTTTGATAGGAATGGAGATAGGAACCTTCTTTAGGGTTTTAGTATCCATCTTCCCCTAATAGTGCCCCTTTTTGGGTGTCTTTTTTTGGAAAATCAGATATTGGATCTCTAGAGTGATTTCCTTAGCATATTCTTGATGATCTGGGGATATGTGGAATTGGTGATTGTAGTGACTATAAATATCCCTCTTGGGAATCTTATAAACATTAGTTTGGATGAAATAAACATATTAAATGGTACCAATAAATAAAAAACCCATCAATAAAACATCATAATAAAAAATTCATCTTTAATCGATCTCTCTCATAGGTTAAGGATTTCACTTCGGGTTCACTATTTTTTATCCCCCACACACTTCAAGCCCACTTTTTTTAATTTGGTTCAAATAAAATTTCTAAATATAGGAAGTTATTAGGATATACCATCTACACTTTGGATTGTTCATTGGTTCAAATGAAGGGAAGAAGATCATCGCTTAAGGGTCCTCACTGCTAAGTCCAAGACTCTCTTATATATTTATAATGTATTCATGAAATACTTCCCAGTAAAAATACAATTTACCTTGGTCATGATAGTGATTGATTGTTAATTTGTATCAATGTCAACATATGTATATATCATAGGTTCTATATATTTCCCTTTACTTGATGATTATACTATATTTTAAAGCCATATATATGGGAACTCTGTAATTTATCGCTATCCTGGGAGATGGTAAGTGTTATGGATTTGGGATCGAGCCCATGAGAGGGGCTTCATGTGTATCAATGTGAAGGGATTTATATCCCATTTATTTCTATATCACTTAATAGGACATGTCATAGATTTTATGTTCATTTTAAATAAAGTAACGTGGTGACTTTTATTTTCATGGAAGCATGAATAATGAAGTTCCTTTTATGTTCATGCATCGAGGACCTGTTCTGGTCAGTTTAATATGATTTAGAATAAACTATATACTATATAGCATGAATCCATGAAGTGAGTAAAACTAGGTGAAGGGTACCTTATAATGTCTCTTGTGGGACATTCGTATGAGTTTTCCATTCTATTTTTACCAACAATATGACTCAGGTAAAGGTGTTTTAGGGGCTTACACAAAGTTTTAGGATAATGAGATACCTAGATCATTGATGGATCACAATGATGATTTCATCAATGAGAATATGTTCAGGTATTACACTTCATTGGAGGACCACATATGTAGGTATACCTATTAGTAACTAGATGGGTAAGGATGATTGGACTCATGGTTAATATGGATAAATGAGGAAGTGTTGGGATTTAAACTATATCATAGGTATTGGATGTATATGTCATGTCTACTGGATATATGAAGTATATATAATCCATCTTGGCTAGTTAGGATGAGCATCATGATCCAAAGGGTTTTTCAGTAGTATCCTAATTATTGGGATTTTTCTTATAAATGGAATATCGTATTGTTAAATACTTATAGGTTCTATTAGTTATGGAGAAAAACTCATGGAGGGTCTCCCATGAGATGTAAGACCCCCACTATTAAAGGATTATATGGTCAAAGGGTATCACTATAGTGTGCATAAACTATTCATGTATCTTATGAGGTTGTGGAGGATTCATGGGTTAAAGGTCACCTAGGTAGGTGATCTTAGTGAATAGGGTTCCCAAGTTGGTGTTTAAGGCGATTTGGTTCCCAAATAGGTGATCTATGCAAATGAGGCACCTAGATAGTTAACCAAGGTTAGTGACCTTTGAAAATGAGGTGCCCATATAGGTTAACTGGGTGAATGAGGCACCCATATTACTATCCTAGGTAAACAAGGTTTCTAGATAGGTGACTTTGGTGAATGAGGCACCTAAATATGTGACTTGGTTGAATGAGGGCTCAGATAACTGACCTGGGTGTGATTCCATTAGGAGGACCTAAGTGTAGGTCCATTTAGTAACGCTAAAGCACTATGTGAATGAGGGATAAAATGTTGAACATAATTCTTTTCTAGATTACCCAGCAAACATATTCCCAATTTGGTGAGTTGGGCATGGTTCATTAAGAAGAACCTGGGTGGATCCCCTTTTGGATAGATCAAGTTCCCAGATGGTGCACCCTAGTCCCTTGGATGAACCTCTTAAGGATTTTCATTCACCTTTTTGTGATTAATTGGGTGAAGTGGTCTTTAAAATATCATATCCATTAAAAGACACAAATTCATTTTACTTCCTTACTTTAAACCCTTAGCATGGAGTCAAAAATCACCTAAAAAGAAAGGTCTAGGTGTAGATTACTTTTGATCAAGTGCATATGGGGGTTTTACTTCTTTATATGTTCACACTCATTCTTACTAAGTCTTTCTCCATACCAAAATTGGGGGTCTAGGGGTCCTTATATTGGCAGTAGGAGCTAAGATCCCAAGTAATCAACAATAACCTATTAGGAAACCAAGATCTTTTGAGTAGGGGGCATGACACAGGTGTGATCAATATTGGGTGTACAACCATGGATTGATGCTAAAGAAGAATGGGCATCGAGGTACTAGATAAATAGGGTTCACGGGTGATTTCTAGATATGGGAATGAAATGAGATGGGTACTTATATGGTTCCTTCCCACTTTTTTTGAAAAAATTTCAATATTTTCAAAGAACTATAAGAATCCTCCCTTTGATAAGATTCCATCACCAACATCAGTTTTCCTAAAATTGTTTAAGAAAAAAATTATCATGTTATATAAAATGTACTCTATACTTTATCATTCTTTTATGTTGACTACATATAATAATGAAATGAAATGATAATTAACCACTTAAAGTATGACTTTGAGTCATCACTAACATATGTTCATCAAAAATTATTATAGGTTGTGATGAAGTGTTAAGGGTAACATGGTTAGGATTTCTTATTGAGATAAAAAAATATTTTCATGAGACAAAAAACTAGTTTTTTGAGCTAGATGAATCACTAAGTATACCACATATAGTGTCATAAACTCTGTATTTGGTATATTAAGGGAATGTGTTTCGTGTTAAATCTCCAAACCTATGGTTAAAAAAGATACTTGGAATGTGAACCTTTACTGTAACGACCCGAAATTTTGAATAAATCTTATTTCCTAATTTTGTGTGTTATTTTATTTTTTATACTCAACAAAACTGTTTCATTTGATAACATGAGTATAATTAAAATGAGACCGTTGGGTTTTGACTATTATATGACTATTGGTCAATATGACCACTGGAAACTAAACATTTCGATTATTGTCTCTAAATACAAGTAATCTTGGTTAATTAATATAGAAAGAAGATTTGATGGCCTCACCCAGTAGTCTTGGACCGATCGAAGCACATCTAACAGAACTTGGGAAAGAGGTAGCACCACTAGGCTTTGCTCTGGACCAAACCCAATCCAAACTTCATCATGTAAAGCTAGAACGGAATCACCTTCATGAGAAGTTCAAACTGATAGAAATTACTACTCGTGTGATGTTGTCCGAGCCTCCCTCGGATTCTCTCACCTTAGCACACCTTACATTTAGGTCCTATGCTGGTGTGATAAGGGGCTATGTAAGGAGACCGTAACTGCCTTGTGTAATCCTTTGTTTTAAATAAAAAATTTCATTTCTTCTTATGATGAAGTTTATGAATTTTCAAATGTCCGGATAAATATAGTACGCATATTTTTGATGAATTTTAGAGAAAGGATATTTTAAAAAAATTATATAAACCTTAAATAATTAAAAATGTGTAATGATTTTCAAAAAAAATGGTCTTCTATAATTATATTCAGTATGAAATTTAGAGTCTAATAAAATCAAATTAATTTTTGATGAATAGTAAATTATGAATAGTGATTTTATGCTTAGGATTAGTAATGTTACCAAATGGATTAGTAATCTCACTTAAAGAAAGTATTAATATAATCTAGGCATCTTGGTTAAGTAATGTGATACAATAAAATGGTTAAATAATGGTTTCATAAATTATTATTCAAGTATTAGTTTTTTTGGGTGAATAGTGTTTTTAAATTAAAAATTAAATTAAAAAAATTTAGAAAATTATTTTTATAAAATGGATTTCATTTTTGAACTCAAAGCATTGATATTATGTTATGGTAATTTTTGGGGATTTTTCTGAAAAAAATGAATTTTTGGTGAATAGTGTATTTATTTAAAAAATAAATTAAAAATATTTAGAAAATTATTTTTATAAAATGGAGTTTATTTTTGAAATCAGAGCATTGATATTTGGTTAAGGTGAAATTTTTGGTATTTTTCTGAGAAAGTTGAATTTTCGATGAATAGTGAAAATACAGTTTTAGGGTTTCGGTATGTTTAATGACATCATAACTGTGTCATGATGATTTCATGAGATATTTTAAGGGTTGGCCGAACAAAGGTGATTAATTATTGTATGGGGGACCCATGTGGCCAATACCATGGGCAAATACAATGGTAAAGCCCATGGTTTTGCCAAAACCACCAATAAGGTGTCCCTTGGCCATTAATGCCTTGTCCCCTCACTTTCCCTATAAATACCAAGCCATCCCCTCATCCATTCAACTCCCAACTCTCCCCCAATGAATCTATGGTCTCATTACCTCCCAAGGAGTCCTCCCAAGGTTCCCCCAATCCCTCAAGGTCCCAACCTTTGAGTTTTAAGAGTTACGTTTTAAGGTAAGGGATCCTACCCCTCTCTTTCTTTTTAAGTATACTCTTTTATGTCATTCCTTTTAAGCTCATATTTCTAATGATTGGGATGTTCTTTTATATTAATCTTACTGTACTTTTTATGTTCAAATGATGAGACACCCTATTTTCTCTCATCAATCCATTTTGTAAGTTTTGAGTGGCGCCGTTAGGCTGCTGAATTTTCGTAAGAGATCTGACCTCTCTCTTTCTTTTCAAGTAATCTATTTTATGTAATTCATTTTATGCTCCATGTTATTATGTGGGATTATGTTCTTTTATATTCCTCTTACTTCCCTTTTCATGTTCATATGATGATATATCCCCTCTTACTCTCATAATTTTGTTTTATGAATGTTTAAGTGGCGTTGTTAGGCTGCTGAATTTTTAAGGGATTCTTTCACCGTTCTCATTTTTCAAGTTCTATTTTCATGTCAAGTATTTCAGGTTCCTTTTTATTATGTTGGGGTATGATATATATATCTATCATACTGATATTTTATGATCATATTATGAGAGACCCTATTTGATCTTGTCTATTCATTTTTATTGAAGTTTAAGTGACGCTGTTAGGCTGCTGAATTTTTATAAGAGAAATATTATTTTTGTCTTACTTCCACATTTTTTATTTCAAAGGGTATTTCCTTCAAATTTCATTATCATGATTCATATACTTTATATTATGTACATATACTATTTTTATATATCATTTATGAGTGGTTGACCCATGTCCCCACTCTTTTCAACGTTTTCTAAAACCCTGAAACGTAGCTGTTAAGCTGCAGAATTTTCGTCTCAAAATGTCTCTCTCTTTTTTCTCAAAATTATTTTATGTTATTATGTGAATACTCAAAGCTCATATTTATACAGGGGTATTCACATATATATCAAAATTTTCTATTTTAAATTCTGTTATTTACATACATGAAACCCGCTTTCCCTTTCCATGGGTTTAAAGTGACATAAAGATCATGTCTTTAAAGCAGTTTTTAAAACGTTATGATTATGAAATGAAACCCATTTCTTTTATGATATATGGGTTGTTTATGAAATTATTGATGATTATATGTGTGTATCACATGATAATAAATACATTTCAAGGGTGTGCCCAGATATCATTCCAATGCATTGGGTAAAGACTTAATCTATAGAGATGACCATTTAGACTGATACCTTGGTGAATAACCTTGGTAATTTTTAATGACACCTTGGGGATGGACCCTGGTGAAACGAAATGATTTTAAATATTAAATTTTGTAGCCACATCTTCAAGTTATGAAAAATGTTATTTTTATTATGATATTCCTCATGATTTTATTCTCATGCCTTAAAGTTCTTTTCATGACTTTATTGATGTATCTCAAGTTCACATGTTAAATGTTTCCCTTATTTCCCTTACTGGGCCTTCTGCTCACCCTTTCTTTTGATGTATGTCCCCAGGTTATGAGATGCAGTATTCAACCTAGGATGAACATGAGGAGAAGCCTTGCAAGTGTTTAAGAAGAATGTTTTATGTTTTCATGTTTTAAGTTCCTGGTTTCCAAGACACTAAACCTTAAAGATCCTCGGTTTTGTAAAATGTAATGAAAGTTTATGTGATAAAAAGATGGGATTCTATAGTTGGTATCAAAGGATGGTTTAGTTATTTGTGGAAATTAGGATATGAAAACTTTAGGAAGAACCCTATAGAAAAGTTTAAATATAGGAAATCTTCCTGGTATTTTGGTGAGTATTGAGTAAGGGGTTTCCAAGAAAATACATCCTTGTCTAGATACGAGCAGGTAGAGGTGGCTCTGGCAAAGATGTACATAGGGTAAACCTGAAAACACATCTTTGAGCTAGACTCTAATGGGAACTGGTACATGACAAAAGGCATTGCTGCACTCTTGGTTACAACACTCCTGGGGGTTATGCTTTGGTAAATTCATAAGCTTAGTATGAACCATTATTAAAGGAACAAAGATAAAGTAAAATAAAGATTCACATAAGAATATATGATCATGGATAACCTAGTTTGAAACCTAGGGGATCACAAGTTAGGGTATACTTTTCTTCTACAAGTTATCCGTATATGCTTTAAGTTCCTTTTCATGACTATTGGATAAGTATTTAAGCCCCTAATTATACTTTCTCTTCTTAGTTAATGGTAGGAAATGGAAGAACATGTCCCAACAACCAATGTGATAGGAAATGCGACGATTGCCATATTAATATGACAGAGATGATTAGGGGATTAAAAGATGATTATTATTTTGGAAGACGTTCACTATTTTGGGGACCCTATATGATCGAGGTAAATAGATTACTACGGTATTTTCATTGAGGAGTAAGGTTGACTTATATTTTTAAGAATAGATGAATTTAAGGTGGACTTATAGTAATTTAGGTTACTTATGGAAATGGTTAACCTATCTTGGGTAAAATATGTTTAGGTTAGCTACTTTTGTTATAAGATGTTAGGAGTGGTTGATGTTGTTTGGAGATGAACAATGAAGTTTATTTTGGAAGACTATGTTATCAAATCCTTCTTGTATTTGGGTTTCAATCTTAGTTTGGTTTATTTTGAGGAATTTTAAGGATCGTTATTTATGGAATGGTCTATGATGAACTTTGGGTAGTACCATGGAACTTTGAAGATTTAAAAGTAGTTTTTATTCCTATGGGATTCTTTCTTTTGGAAGAGTCATTTTATCTTACCCTTTCTGTTTTTGGGATAATGTTTAAAGATATAAGAAATAGATAGTTAATCTTTGATGGATTATGTGATTCTCTAGAAGATGATTCTTGTGCTTTTGATGAGACCAAGTGTTTTTGAATTCTCATAGTTTGGAGAAAAGATTAGTTTTGGTAGAGACTTATTAAAGGATGAAACTCTACTTGAAGGTAGGTATATTTTTTTATGTTTTTGTTCTAAGTAGTAAATGAATTCCTCAAAATTATAAAAAGGAACGTAAAACAAAAATGTTGTTGGTTTACGTTTCCTACTGGGTAATTGAAGACCGTTTACACACATCATAAGTTTGTGATTTTCTCATGGTTAACTTTATCCTAATCATGATTACTATCACTCTCCCTCAGAACTTGACCCTTTGTTTTTTTCTTCCATATCCATGTTTTCCTACATGGAATCCTAATATGGGTTAACTCGGGTGACCTTTGTACTTCCCTTTCTTTCTTTTAAAGTAATAGTTTTACTGAATCCTTTTCCGATGTGGGACTTTCAATGAAATTTCAAAACCAAATTTTAAAAAATTTCGAGGACGCGATTTCTTAATGGGGGAAGATTGTAACGACCTGAAATTTTAAATAAATCTTATTTCCTAATTTTGTGTGTTATTTTATTTTTTATACTCAAAAAACTGTTTCATTTTATAACATGAGTATAATTAAAATAAGACCGTTGGGTTTTGACTATTATATGACTATTGGTCAATATGACCGCTGGAAACTAAACGTTTCGATTATTGTCTCTAAATACAAGTAATCTTGGTTAATTAATATAGAAAGAAGATTGGATGGCCTCACCCAGTAGTCTTGGACCGATCGAAGCCCATCTAACAGAACTTGGGAAGGAGGTAGCACCACTGGGATTTGTTGTGGACCAAACCCAAGCCGAACTTCATTGTGTGAAGCTAGAACGGAATCGCCTTCGCGAGAAGTTAAAACTAATAGAAATTACTACTCGTGCGATGTTGGTCGAGCCTCCCTCGTATTCTCTCACCTTATCACACCTTACACGTAGGTCTTATGCTGGTGTGATAAGGGGCTATGTAAGGAGACCGTAACTGCCTTGTGTAATCCTTTGTTTTAAATAAAAAAATTTATTTCTTCTTATGATGAAGTTTATGAATTTTAAAATGTCTGGATAAATATAGTATGCATATTTTTGATGAATTTTAGAGAAAGGATATTTTAAAAATGTTTATTTAAACCTTAAATAATTAAAAATGTGTAATGATTTTCAAAAAAATGGTCTTCTACAATTATGTTTAGTATGAAATTTAGAGTCTAATAAGATCAACTTAATTTTTGATGAATAGAAAATTATGAATAGTGATTTTATGCTTAGGATTAGTAATGTGACGAAATGGATTAGTAATCTCACTTAAAGAAAGTATTAATATAATCTAGGCACCTTGATTAAGTAATGTGATTCAATAAAATGGTTAAATAACGATTTCATAAATTATTATTCAAGTATTAGTTTTTTCAGGTGAATAGTGTTTTTTAATTAAAAAAATTTAGAAAATTATTTTTATAAAATGGATTTCATTTTTGAACTCAGAGGATTGATATTATGTTATGGTAATTTTTGGAGATTTTTCTGAAAAAAATGAATTTTCGGTGAATAGTGTATTTATTTAAAAAATAAATTAAAATTATTTAGAAAATTATTTTTATAAAATGGAGTTCATTTTTGAAATAAAAGCATTGATATTTGGTTAAGGTGAAATTTTGGGATTTTTCTGAGAAAGTTGAATTTTCGATGAATAGTGAAAATACAGTTTTAGGGTTTCGGTATGTTTAATGACATCATAACTGTGTCATGATTATTTCATGAGATATTTTAAGGGTTGTCTGACCAAAGGTGATGAATTATTGTATGGGGGGACCCATGTGGCTAATACCATGGGCAAATACCATGGGCAAGCCCATGGTTTGGCCAAAACCACCAATGATGTGTCCCTTGGACATTAATGCCATGTCCCCTCACTTTCCCTATAAATACCAAGCCATCCCCTCATCCATTAGACTCCCAACTCTCCCCCAACGAAGCTCTGGTCTCATTACCTCCCAAGTAGTCCTTCCAAGGTGCCCCCAATCCCTCAAGGTCCCAACCTTTGAGTTTTAAGAGTTACGTTTTAAGGTAAGGGATCCTACCCCTCTCTTTCTTTTTAAGTATACTCTTTAATGTCATTACTTTTAAGCTCATATTTCTAATGATTGGGATATTATTTTATATTACTCTTACTTTAATTTTTAGGTTCATTTGATTAGACACCCTATTTTCTCTCAAAAATCCATTTTGGAAGTTTTGAGTGGCGCCATTAGGCTGCCGAATTTTCGTAAGAGATCTGACCTCTCTCTTTCTTATCAAGTAATCTCTTTTATGTCATTCCTTTTATGCTCCATGGTCTTATTTGGGAGGATGTTTTTTTATATTCCTCTTACTTCCCTTTTCATATTCATATGATGATATATCCCCTCTTACTATCATCATTTTGTTTTATGAATGTTTAAGTGGCGCCGTTAGGCTGCTGAATTTTTAAGGGATTCTTTCACCCTTCTCATTTTTCAAGTTCTATTTTCATGTCAAGTCTTTCAAGTTCCTTTTTATTATGTTGGGGTATGATATCTATATCTATCATACTGATCTTTTATTATCATATGATGAGATACCCTATTTGATCTTGTCAATTCATTTTTATTGAAGTTTAAGTGACGCCGTTAGGCTGCCAAATTTTTATAAGAGAAATCTTATTTTTGTCTTACTTCCATGTTTTTCATTTCCAAGGGTATATCATTAAAATTTCATTACCATGATTCATATCCTTTATATTTTTCCCCTATAATATTTTTATAGATCATTTATGAGTGGGTGACCCATGTCCCCTCTCTTTTCAACGTTTTCTAAAACCCTGTAACGTAGCCGTTATGCTGTAGAATTTTCGTCTCAAAATGTCTCTCTCTTTTTTCTAAAAATTATTTTATGTTATTATGTGAATACTAAAAGCTCTTATTTCTACAGGGGTATTCACATATATATCAAAATGTTCTATTTTAAATTCTGGTATTTACATACATGAAACCCTCTTTCCCTTTCTGTGGGTTTAAAGTGACATAAAGATCATGTCTTTAAAGCAGTTTTTAAAACATTATGATTATGAAATGCAACCCATTTCTTTTATGCTATATGGGTTGTTTATGAAATGATTGATTATGATATATGTGGATCAAATGATAATAAATACATGTCAAGGGTGCGCCCAGATAGCGCTTTAATGCATTGGGTAAAGACTTAATCTCTAGAGATGACCATTTAGACTGATACCTTAGTGAATAACCTTGGTAATTTTTAATGACACCTTGGGGATGGACCTTGGTGAAATGAAATTATGGTCAATATTAAATGTTTTAGCCACATATTAAAGTTATGAAAAATGTTATTTTTATTATGATATGCCTCATGATTTCATTCTCATGCCTTAAAGTTCTTTTCATGACTTTATTGATGTATCTCAAGTTCACATGTTAAATATTTCCCTTGTTTCCCTTACTGGGCCTTCTGATCACCCTTTCTTTTGATGTATGTCCCCAAGTTAAGAGATGCAGTAATGAACCTGGGATGAACATGAGGAGAAGCCTTTCAAGTGTTTAAGAAGAATGTTTTATGTTTTCATGTTTTATGTTCGTGGTTTCCAAGACACTAAACCTTAAAGATCCTCGGTTTTGTAAAATGTAATGAAATTTTATGTGATAAAAAGGCGGGATGCTATATTTACACTTTCATACCTTACTTGTATAATCCTTGAGGCTAATCTGATTGAGGGTAGTTGGGTATGTTACTGATTGTGTTATTGGTTAAGGATTAACCAAGATGGGGTTTATACTCTTGTATGAAAAGTATAAGAACTGATCCCTTAATTGATATATATAGAAGGAGGATATGATCATACCTATATAAGTGAATTTTTATTATCTTATCTATTGGGTTAGGGGTATGTGATATACTCATCGATTAAGTTGAATGACATGTGATGCGTTCATCTACCCGGTCAATCTATAATTGTAGAATCATGAACGTATTAATGACTATATGATATTAACATACTTCATGTCCCTTGATTAATCAATTTTTTGGAAAAAAATTATATGATTATACATACTTTTATATGATACAAATGGTGAGAAAATATATAAATATACATGTGTTTAATGGGGATAACAACAGAACCCTTTTTAGCTTCAGTAGAACTGATGTTTTGCTAAGGGATGTTCTTTGCTTACATTTATGGATTAGATAATTAATAATTGTTTTAAACTCTACAAATTCCTTTGAGGTCACACTTTGTGGTTTTTTAATGGGTATTAAGTTATAAAAAACTTAAAGAACTTCTCTAAAAGTGCTTTAGAGTTTATTTAAAATAATTTTTGGATGGTTATTAATAAGCTTTTATATATGATGGGAAAAAATGATATAATCCAAAAAGATTTTTATAAATTTACAAAAGGATTTTTGGATACAGTTTTACAAGTTATTAATATAAAAAATATTAGTTTAAATGAAACATATTCAATAAGGCTTTAGTGAAAGTGGGGGATTGATTGAGATAAGCACTAAAGACTTATATACATTGGATGTGTTTTAACTATATAATATTTTATTATATGGGGTATGTTATAATGTATTATATTTAAGGCATATCATGTTCCATGGACTTCTATATAATAATTCATGATATATAGATATCTTACCACTGCCTTGCATATATCATAGTGTATGATATAAGCATATTATAGTGTTAGGATATGTGTTAATCGTATAGAAAAATAAAAAAAGTTAGTTGAAAATTATGTATTAACATTCAAGTATCTTCCATGTATAGATATCATTTATTATATATGTTTAATATGATAAAATGATTTTGAAAATTCATATATATTTATTTATGTGTTAAATTAATGAACGAACAAATCGTTACATATAGTTTCTAACCAAAGGCCATAATTGAACATTTGATAATATTCGAGTAAATGAATGAAGGTATGGGGAGTATCCCAGAATCCTATATGAATTAGGATGATTATAAAATGGATTCCAATGTGAGTAAAAATTTTATTTATTTTTTCAAATATAAAGCTTTATTCTCCTTCTTCCTTTACACCCAAGGTACTAGTATACCATGGTTTAAAAGAGGATCCTACTAAAGCATTGGGTGATTCATTAACCCATGGATACCTTAGAGGAAAAAATATTTTTGGATACTTCTAAGTGATCATATTCAAATGTGTTATTGAAGACAAGAGTCTTTCCAATCTTCATCATATGGTATTTTCTTCATTTTATATTATGCATGTGATCGGTTTCAAAGAATGGGTGTTCATTGTTTATGGTTTCATATGTCTTATACCACTTGACTAGGTGTTATCAAATCCTAAGAAACCCATTATATATCTTATATTCCATAAATTCTTTTTATTTTAATATTTTTATATCAACATCTCTCAAAACCCATTTTTATTAGGGAGTTTTGAGAGGATTCAAAAAAATCAAATATATCATCAATAACATTTGATGAGATCTCAAAATTTATCTAGTACTATTGTCACTTCTGGGAAAAATATTTGTTATTAATAAATACATTTTTCACTTTTTGGAATAATTTATTAATTAATTTACGATCATTATGACCAATATTTTCTATGTATTCAGTTTAATCGCACTTCTTGTGTGAATAATAAACATTTTAGACTACTAATTTTTGATATTTTAAAACTGAATAATTTATGTTAGTGTTTTGAGATTCTTATAAATGATTATGTTGGATTATTTTATATAATTTATGTGATACTAAATATTTATTTTAATCAACTATAAAAAACATGTGATATATATTCACCGATAAATAATAATACATGCAACCATTTCATAGATGCATCTTTCACAAAACATTGAAATGGTTCACATAGTTGGTGGGACCACACAAATATATTCTGTAATAAAATTCATAGAAATATTGTAAATTTACTATTAATATAATTGGTGATAATATAAATAATTAACTAAAGTAATAGTTAACCCATGGAAAATCATAATATTGGGAGCATTAAAGATATTATAAATAGAATGAAAATTTTTCTTATATATGTTAATTTAGTAAAGATACATCTATCAAATAATTCTATAATTCTACCCCTAATGTATATATACTGTTTTATAAATAAATTGATGTTATAATAAAAAAATTCTTAATTTTTCATCCTAATTGATCATGGATGACTCAAATGATCTTGCCATAAAATGAACATTCCAAAATTAGTAAACTTTTGATTTACAATATTTTATTCAATTGTGCATATATCCACATGATAAAAATAAAAGGAAACCTTTTCATGAATCAATATTGTTTTTTGTTATAAATTATCATTAGATATAGAGGTATTTGACACCTCCTTCATCCATGGTCTTTATATGATATATATTTTCTAGAATATATTTAAATATTAATATATTTCATTAACAATTAAGATAAAACAAATCATTATTTATTAAAAATTGTGCACCAAAATTTCCGTATATATTCACTCTTCTAGAGACCTTGATTAATTTTTCACTACAAATTAAGGAGTATACATGATCATGTACAAACTCTTCAAGAGATTTGATTAATAATAAACATATATGAGTTCTTTTAATTAAAATAATATTTAGAATATGTGTGATTCAGGATAAACATATATAAGATCCTCGAGATCTTTTATTATACATGTTTAACATGTTCATATGAAAAATTATAATAATAATATTTTTCATTATTATTATCATTATTATTTCCACTTGTGGTTGATTATCAATCTGGATTCAACATATAATTTTTATACGTTTGGACCATCACCCAGTGGATATTTTATGTTTTGAAACTTATAGCCAATTGTTTTTGAAAAATATCTACTAGGGAGGGGATCCTTTACATATTATTAAGGTAGATTCATATGTTGAGATAATAAACACAGATAATTATTCATGTTTTATAACAAATACTTCATCAAGATCCTCATTATAAATATTAAAATGAGAATTTTAATCTTATTCACTTCGGGGAATGAATGAAAATATTAACTAATGAAATTGTATGTTCTCTCAAATATTCATAGTCAATAATATAAATTTTATAAAAAAATCATGAATAATCTCATTCAATTTTATGATTGATATAAAACTAATAAAATTAAATTCTCACTAGGGAATGAATTTAAGAAATTATTTATTGGATTTAATAATTCATGAATAATGATTTATCATTTATCAATATTGATCATCTTATATAAATTTTTTTTATTTATAATGATGATCATGTTTTAATTACTTTTGGTAGTAAAATTAGTTTTGTAAAATATATTTGATCATAAGAATTATGAGTCCACTATGAACTCTAATAAAATAACATAAAATTTAGAGGAAGTTATCAATTCAATTACAAAAGATAATAATGTTAATCCATACTGATATAATAATAATATTTTACTTTAATATATTGCTACTCTAAGAGAGAAGTTTGATAAATATAAGTATAATTTTTCAATGTCAAAAGATATAATTTTTATAATGTACATCTAGGATAAAATATTTTATATTCATCCCAACCTTAATTATAACAATATTTACATTCACTTTATGAAATGAAATAAAAATAATAATAAATATTTTCATACACTTCAGTGAATGGAATAAAATTATTTATTCATGATTTATGGTGACTAATAAATAGAATACTTAATTAAAAACTTGTATTCATGTCTAATAAAGGAAAATTAAATATACATATAAATTGTAAGCTAATGTAGAATGGAAATTTAATATACAGTATTAATTAAAACATTACAAAAAACAGAGACAATCTCCTTCATGAGTACTTGAAAATTCTCATTATTCTTCATACCTTTATGATTTAAAAATGATTAGAATTGTTAAAATTCAATATTTCATTTTTATACTTCATTCCTTGGTCAAAAATGTTTTCTTCAATGCTTTTCACTTTGAATTTAATTAATTCTTGATTAATATCATCACAATAATTAATCATAAAACAAGTATGAGACTAATGACCTTTCATTGTACGACCACTTCTGGTGGTGTTATTTTCTCTTTGAATTCAGTTTATGAAAACATTGATTATAATAATTAGAACAACTTTGACCATGTCAGTTTTTATCATGATCTAGAGTACTATCGCATTTTCTTTAGGGAATGAGATTGATTTATTTGATTAAGTATTTTGATCACTCCTTCATAGTTGATGGTGGATAAATATTTTTTTATGCAAGAAGAAGGAAAAAAGAACATATATATTTCAATGGTTATAGAGGGGGGGACATGTTTAACAATTTTCACCATGGAAAGTATGACTTACCCGATTAGACTAACCTTTTTCACCCAGAAGAACTCATGATGATAGCATGTTGTGAAATTGATGTTGGAACGCTGATCAAAAAGTGAGGAGTGTGTTGTCATTGGAATCTCATTAAAAATTGTGAATAAATAATGATGATGATTGAAAGTGGGAGTAATGAAAAATGAATGTGAGTATACAATTGCAAAGAAAAATAATAAAAAAATGAACCAAAAATAGTAGAAAAAATAATATAGTCAAAAGTCTTTTTTCATTATCATATCACCACATATATATTAGCTTCTAGATTATATAATCAATGGTCTAGATTAATATCTATCTTTCATGTCAAATAAAACCATTGTAATATGATAAGTATGAGTATTAAAGGTAGAATATGCTGTATTTGGGAATTAATGTCATGGTAATCCCCCCATGTCACTACTGGAAATAGAGGATTTCCCAATGGTTTAGAACCGTTGGGAAAGGTTGAAGAACCGTTGGTATATGTTATACCAACGGTTCTGTAAACCGTAGGGAATTAAGCCGTTGGGAAAGCTTTTCCCAACGGGTTACAGTGAACCGTTGGGATAGGGTGGAGAAAAATAACCCTATCCCAACGGTTCGGGCAAACCGTTGGGAAATTTTTTCCCAACGGTTTGCCCAAACCGTGGGTAAAATCACAATGTCTCCTCTTTCCCAATGGTTTCTAAACCGTTCGGAAAACTTTTTTACCAACAGTTCCATGAACCGTTGGTAAAACAGAACACAGAATGTTATGCCAACGGTTTAAAACCGTTGGCATAGCCTATGCTGGGCAAATTGCACAGCAGCTCTGTAATTTTCCCAGCAGCTCTCCAATTTTCCCACTAGGTCTCATTTTGTGGGTTCCCCCTCATTTTCAATCCAATTATTATACCTTCAATAAACTAACATACATATACAATTATTGTACCTTCAATAACCAACTAACACATACATATAGAGAACAAATTCATACACATTTAACATATAATGCTGGAAATATAAACATCCATAATTAAATTAGAATTCATAACGTAATTATAAACATATATAATTCATTTAGAATTCAATTTAAAATTTAGATGACAATTATATGTGGAATCTGGAAGTCAATTCATAATTTGATCAGTTTTTTGTATACCATATATTTTTATCTAAAATGATGTCAATTTTAAAAAAAAATACATACACCTGGAGTTATACCAGCCACACCACATCTCAGATTGAGGCGGGTTTGACTCGTACACGTCACATATGACCCATGGATCATTCTCCTAAAGTTTCAACAGAAATCGAATGCGTTTGGTCGGTTTTCCATATGTCAGTTCATGTTTTTCAATTAAAATGACATCCTTTTGAAACAAAAGGCAAACACTTTGAGTGTTGTTGGACACACTGCATCTCAGATTGATGCGGGGTTGATTCGTACACGTCACATATGACCCATTAATTGTTCTCCAAAATTTTCAACGGAAACCGAATGCGTTTGGTCGGTTTTTCGTATGTACTTAAAATGTTGTCCATTTTAAACAAAAGAGATCCACTTAGAGTGATTCTGGCCACACCGTGCCTCCGATAAAGGCGAGGTTGACTCGTACACATCACATATGACCCATGGATTATTGTGCTAAGGTATCGACACAATCCGAATGTGTTTGGTCGGTTTTTCGTATTCCAGTTGATGTTTTTCACTTAAAATGACGTCCTTTTGAAACAAAAGACAGACACTTTGAGTGGTGGCGGCCACACCGCACCTCGGATTGAGGCGGGGTTGACTCGTACACGTCAAATATGACCCATGGATCGCTGTTCTAAAGTATCGACACAATCTGAATGTGTTTGGTTGGTTTTCCATATGCCAATTAATGTTTTTCAATTAAAATGACATCCTTTTGAAACAAAAGGCAGACACTTTGAGTGGTGACGGCCACACCTCATCTCAGATTGAGGAGAGGTTGATTTGTACACGTCACATATGACCCATGGATCGTTCTCCTAATGTTTCAACAGAAACTGAATGCGTTTGGTCAGTTTTCCGTATGTACTTAAAATGTTGTCCATTTTAAACAAAAGAGAGCCACTTAGAGTGATTCTGGCCACACCGTGCCTCCTATTAAGACGGGGTTGACTCATACACATCACATTTTACCCATAGATTGTTTTTCTAAAGTATCGACACAATTTGAATGCGTTTGGTCGCTTTTTTGTATGCTAGTTGATATTTTTCACTTAAAATGGCGTCCTTTTGAAACAAAAGACAGAAACTTTGAGTGATGGAGGCCACACCACGACTTGTATTGATGCGGGTGTGACTCGTACACATCACATATGACCCATGGATCATTTTGATAAAGTATCGACACAATCCGAATGCGTTTGTCGGTTTTCCATATGCCAGTTGATGTTTTTCAATTAAAATGACGTCCTTTTGAAACAAAAGGCAGACACTTTGAGTGGTGGCGGCCACACTGCGTCTTGTATTGAGGCGAGGTTGACTTTTACACATCACATATGACCCATGGATCGTTGTGTTAATGTATCTACATAATCCGAATGCGTTTGTTCAGTTTTCTTTATGCCAGTTTATGTTTTTCAATTAAAATGACGTCCTTTTGAAACAGAAGACAGACACTTTGAGTGGTACCAGCCACACCACGTCTTAGATTGAGGCGGGGTTGATTCTTACACGTCACATATGACTCATACATCGTTCTCCTAAAGTTTCAATGGAAACCGAATGCGTTTGGTCGGTTTTCCGTAAGTACTTAAAATGTTGTCCATTTTAAGCAAAAGAGATCCACTTAGAGTGATTTCGGCCACATCGTGCCTCAGATTAAGGCAGGTTTGACTCGTACACATCAGATATGACCCATGGATCGTTGTGCTAAAGTATCGACACAATCTGAATGCATTTGGTCGGTTTTCCGTATTCCAGTTGATGTTTTTCAATTAAAATGACGTCGTTTTGAAACAAAAGGCAGACACTTTGAGTGGTGGAGGCCACACCGCGCCTCGGATTGATGCGGGGTTGACTCATACATGTCACATATGACCCATGGATCATTTTGATAATGTATCAACACAATCCGGATGCGTTTGTTTGGTTTTCCATATTCCAGTTTATGTTTTTCAATTAAAATGACATCCTTTTGAAACAGAAGACAGACACTTTGAGTGGTGCCAGCCACACTGCGTCTCTGATTGAGGCGGGGTTGATTCTTACACATCACATATGACCCATGAATAATTCTCCAAAATTTTCAACGAAAACCGAATGCGTTTGGTCGGTTTTCCGTATGTACTTAAAATATTGTCCATTATAAGCAAAAGAGAGACACTTAGAGTTATTTCAGTCACACCATGCCTCAGATTAAGGCGGGTTTGAATCGTACATGTCACATATGACCCATGGATTGTTGTTCTAAAGTATCGACACAATATGAATGTGTTTGGTCGGTTTTCCGTATGCCGGTTGATGTTTTTCAATTAAAATGACGTCCTTTTGAAACAAAAGGCAGACACTTTGAGTGGTGGCGGCCACACCGTGCCTCAGATTGAGGCGGGGTTGACTCGTACATGTCACATATGACCCATGGATCGTTGTGATGAAGTATTGACACAATGTGAATGCATTTTTTCAGTTTTCCATATGCCATTTGATGTTTTTCAATTAAAATGACGTCCTTTTAAAACAAAAGGCAGACACTTTGAGTGGTGCCGGCCACACCGCACCTCGGATTGAGGCGGGGTTGACTTGTACACGTCCCATATGACCCATGGATCGTTCTCCTAAAGTTTCAATAGAAACCGAATGCGTTTGGTCGGTTTTTTGTATGTACTTAAAATGTTGTCCATTTTAAACAAAAGAGAGCCACTTAGAGTGATTCTGGCCACACAGTGCCTTTGATTAAGGCAGGGTTGACTCATACACATCACATATGACCCATGGATCTTTGTTCTAAATTATCGACACAATCCGAATGCGTTTGGTCGGTTTTCCATATTCCAGTTGATGTTTTTCACTTAAAATGACGTCCTTTTGAAACAAAAGACAGACACTTTGAGTGGTGGTAGCCACACCGTGCCTCATATTGAGGCAAGGTTGACATGTACACATTAAATATGACCCATGGATTGTTTTGTTAAAGTATCGATACAATCCGAATGTGTTTGGTCTCTTTTTCGTATGCCAGTTGATGTTTTTCAATTAAAATGACGTCCTTTTGAAACAAAAGGCAGACACTTTGAGTGGTGCCAACCACACTACACCTTAGATTGAGACAGGGTTGACTCATACACATTACATATGACCCATGGATCATTCTCCTAAAGTGTAAACAGAAACCGAATGCGTTTGGTCGGTTTTCCGTATGCCAGTTGATGTTTTTCAATTAAAATGATGTCCTTTTGAAACAAAAGGCAGACACTTTGAGTTGTGGCGGCCACACCATGCCTCAGATTGAGGAGGGGTTGACTCATACACGTCACATATGACCCATGGATCGTTGTGCTAAAGTATCGACACAATCTGAATGTGTTTGGTCAGTTTTCCGTATGCCAGTTGATGTTTTTCAATTAAAATGACATCCTCCTGAAACAAAAGGCAGACACTTTGAGTAGTGTCGGCCACACCATGCCTTGAATTAAGGCATGGTTGAATTGTACACGTCACATATGACCCATGGATCGTTATCCTAAAGTTTCAATGGAAACCGAATGCGTTTGGTCGGTTTTCCATATGTACTTAAAATGTTGTCCATTTTAAACAAAAGAGAGACACTTAGAGTGATTCTGGCCACATCGTGCCTCCAATTAAGGAGGGGTTGACTCATACACATCACATATGACCCATGGATCATTTTGCTAAAGTATCAACACAATAAGAATGTGTTTGGTTGGTTTTCCATATTCCAGTTGATGTTTTTCAGTTAAAATGACGTCCTTTTGAAACAAAAGACAGACACTTTGAGTGGTGGCGGGCACACCGTGCCTCAGATTGAGGCGGGGTTAACTCGTACACGTCACATAAGACCCATGGATAATTTTTCTAAAGTATCGACACAATCCGAATGCGTTTGGTCACTTTTCCGTATGCCAGTTGATGTTTTTCAATTAAAATGACGTCCTTTTGAAACAAAAGGCAGACACTTTGAGTAGTTCTGGCCACACCACGCCTCGGATTGAGGAGAGGTTGACTTGTACATGTCACATATGACCCATGGATCGTTCTCCTAAAGTTTCAATGAAAACCGAATGTGTTTGGTCAGTTTTCCGTATGTACTTAAAATGTTGTCCATTTTAAACAAAAGAGAGACACTTAGAGTGATTCTGGCCACACCGTGCCTACGATTAAGATGGGTTTGACTCGTAAACATCACATTTGACCCATGGATTGTTGTGATAATGTATCGACACAATTTGAATGCGTTTGGTCACTTTTCTGTATGCCAGTTGATGTTTTTCAATTAAAATGGCATCCTTTTGAAAAAAAAGGCAGACACTTCGAGTGGTGGAGGCCACACCGCGCCTCAGATTGAGGCAGGGTTGACTCGTACACATCACATATGACTCATGGATCGTTGTTCTAAAGTATCTACACAATCTGAATGCGTTTGGTCGGTTTTCCGTATGCCAGCTGATGTTTTTCAATTAAAATGACGTCCTTTTGAAACAAAAGGCAGACACTTTGAGTGGTGGCGGCCACACCGCACCTCGGATTGAGGTGGGGTTGACTCGTACACGTCATATATAACCCATGGATCGTTGTGCTAAAGTATCGACACAATCCGAATGCGTTAGGTTGGTTTTCCGTATGCCAGTTGATGTTTTTCACTTCAAATGACGTCCTTTTGAAACAAAAGGCAGACACTTTGAGTGGTGCCAGCCACACCGCACCTCGGATTGAGGCAGGGTTGATTCATACATGTCACTTATGACCCATGGATCGTTCTCCTAAAGTTTCAACGGAAACCCAATGCATTTGGTCAGTTTTTCGTATGTACTTAAAATGTTGTTCATTTTATAAGAATCCTCATGTGTCTATTAGTGGAATGGTATTTACTTAAAATCTTGTGAATATTTATATAAAATATTTTTATATCATTCTTATTATGGATTAGATTTTAGTTTATAATGCTATGAAACATTTCAGAGCTAACAATGTCATGCCCAATGAATACATCTCTTTAATAACATACCAAGAATCTATGATATTGATTAGATGTGTAAATGTGATTTACATTGATTATCATTATGAAAATAAATAAAATATATATTATAGATTTTCTAGTATTAAATGAAATCAAAGAGGGTGGGGGGGATGTCCGGCGGGGCTGTCCGGGGGGCTGTCCGGTGGGTGTCTGGGGGGTTGTCCGGGGACCAAGGAGGAGGGTGGGGGGGATGTGTGGGGGGTTGTCAGGGGTCCAAGGAAGAGGGTGGGGGGCTGTCCGGGGGGTTGTCCGGGGGGCTGTCCGGGGGGCTGTCTAGGGGCAGTCTGGGGGGCTATCCGGGGTCCAGGGAGGAGGGTGGGGGGGCTGTGCAGGGGGTTGTCTGGGTGGTGTTCGGGGGGTTGTCCGGGGTCCAAGGAGGAGGGTGGGGGGCTGTCTGGGGGGCTGTTCGGGGGCCTGTCTGGGGTCCAGGGAGGAGGGTGGGGGGATGTCTGGGGGGCTGTTCAGGGGGCTGTCCGGGGGTGTTCGGGGGGTTGTCTGGGGTCCAAGGAAGAGGGGGGCTGTCTGGGGGGCTGTTCGGGGGGCTGTCTGGGGGCTATCCGGGGGTGTTCGGGGGGTTGTCTGGGGTCTAAGGAAGAGGGTGGGGGCTGTTCGGGGGGCTGTCCGGGGGGCTGTCCGGGGGGCTGTCCGGGGGGCTGTCCGGGGGGCTGTCCAAGGTCCAGGGAGGAGGGTGGGGGGGCTGTCCGGGGGCTGTTTGGGGGGCTGTCCGGGGGCTGTCCGGGGGGTGTCTAGGGGGTGTTCGGGGGGTTGTCCGGGGTCTAAGGAAGAGGGTGTGGGGGCTGTTCGGGGGGGGGGGGTTGTCTGGGGGGCTATCCGGTGGGGCTATCTGGGGTCCAGGGAGGAGGGTGGGGGGTTGTCCAGGGTCCAGGAAGGAGGGGGTTCCCAAACACACAACCACTAAAAGACAACAACATCCATAAAAATAGATAATATATAAAAATAACTCAACTCCAATACTATACTACGAGTCTAGATAAAACCAACAACTAGAATAGATTAAATATCAAATCTCAGTAATATCAGTCAAAAATGTAATGGATCAACTTGTCCCACATCACCGTCACCATCATCACCATCATTATCACCCTCGTCCTCATCCCCATCATCATCCTCACCCTCCTCACCCTCGCCCTCCTCCTCGTCCTCACCCTCCTCCTCGCTCTCGCCACCCGCCTCACCCTCCTCCTCTCCCTCCTCTTCCGCATTAGACTCCTTTCCATCATCATCATCAAGCTGGACATCGTCCTGACCACCACTAGAAATGCCACCCGGTGCACTATATATAGAACGTATCGACGACATATACTCATCAAAAGCTGGGCTGGCCTCTGCTAGAATTGTAGGATGTATAACTTCAATAAATTTCATAAACGCACTATTTTCCCTAGCAGATTGTTCTGCCATATATGTGGCCCTTTTCTCAGCCTGTGCTGCCTGTGCCCTAACTTGCTGCAGCTCGGTGGCACTATATCTTGTACCTGAGGATGGCCAATACCTCATCGGGGCTATCCTAGGTCGGCAGCGTACTCTGCCAGAATGCTCATCTCCCAAGACCTGATGTAAGTGATCTATTGGCCCAAAATTGTCTGGTTCTTGGGTATCGAGGGCCTCTAAAGCAGCCTGTTACAAATATAAATATATCATTAAGTTACAAAATAGATATTAAAATATAAATTCAGCAGATTAAAACTTACAATCTGCGGTTGAGTCGCTTCGTTGGCGGCACTTCCATCCTTTTTTCGTCTACTCGAGCAAAACAGTTTTGCTCGAGGCACACGTCCTTCAATATTTTGTATTTTCCTCTACAATGACATTGAAAACTAAAGTTATATGAAAACTTTAGAAAACTATTAAATAATTGAGGAAACAAAAGAAAGTCTAAGGCGTAAAGAAAACTTATAAACAATTGTCATAGTTGTTTCCTCTCATGATCAGGCATCGTAGTGCGTCCCAGTGTGTGGAGGCATTTTTTTGCATCAATGTTCTTTTTATTTTTTCCATATGATTACTAAATAAAATTCAAAAATGCAATAGATAGTATTAATGCAAAACATAAAAGTTATTATTTAAATACCTCAAATGTTATTAATACCTTAAATTGGGTACTCGTCCAATGAGTAATCATCTGACGATACTGCTCTATAGGACAATCATCCACCACTTGTACCACCTCTAACTCAGTGCCAACTCTAGCAACCTAGCCAATATACAACTCATGCTTATAGGCTCTCCAAATCTTGCCTAAATCCTTTAGAAGTTCCGGTCGTGCACCCTCACCATCGGGAAAATTAAATTGAAGCTGAAATCAAAATATTAATTCATATAAATAAAAAAATAATTCATGGAATTAAATAGAACAAATTTTTTTACCCATATCTCTGCCCAAGCTCTATCCTTGACCTCATGTGGAAAATGTCTCCATGATAGCGGGCTGACGGGAATGATGTCGGAGTATTTGGTAAGAGTCGCCAAAAAACTCTGACATTGCTACCCTGTTTTCTCAACCATTTGGTTGTCTTCATTATAATCCACCATAACCTGTGTGCGGCGGTTCCACACCGAACGCATGCGTGTACACCCCCGCCCACACCTCCTGTCAGTAGATGTATCTGTCATGAGAGAAAAACAAATATTTTATCAAAACATGTTATAATGAAAATAAATATTGCTATAAAAATTTGTTAGGGTTCTATAAATATACCTGTGCCGGTCTGATCGCTGATCGCCGCTGGATCCACAGAAACTGATGGAACACCCTGTGGTGGAACAGGAGTCAAAGACGATGGAATATAGAACCTTGGAGAGACAGAAGTAGAAGGAAAAGAAGATGGGATAGCTGTCTGACCAGATGCTGACTAGGGAGTGGGAATCATCATGGGATGTGAAAATGATGGGTCAGAAGATGCAGAAGGTAGTGAAAACATGGGAGGCCTAAATATCTCGTGTGTCCCTAACGACACACCGGGATCAGAATGTGGGAAGGATGACATGTCAGTGGGAGGGGCAGGGTCTAGTCGGGTACGCGCAGTTGCTCGTCCACCTCTGGTATGAACCCTCCTCGTACCACTGGCCTGAGTACTAGGACTAGTACTAGTATCCTCGTCGAATAACTGTCAACGTATAGGTGGATCCTACAAAAATGTTTACAAAAAAATTAATCGCATGACATTATATATTCTTTAAATATATTAATTTGAAATAAAGTACTCACTACAGGCACTAATGATGGAATTCCCAACTCCGTAATTCGATGATTGTTCTCCATCGTTTTTTTCCTTTGTCTCTCTTCAATTGGCTTTGTTTCCTGCTTTTGAAAACAAATATGTAATTAATTAGAAAAAGAAAACTAATGTGTAACCCAAAAAACTAAATATATGAGGGAATAGTGGGATTCATTGGTAATTTAGCTATCAATTGTTTTAGAAGAGCTTGAATGGATTTAATAAATCATACAAGTTGTAATGTTCACCATGTTAGAAATATTGTTTGACTATGTTTGAATACAGTTCAATTCCAAATTAGAAAATGCAATTCAAATAAAACTGCAACTAATAAACATTGAAAATTCACATAATGGTCAAGTCAGCTATCAATTGTTTTAGAAGAGCTTGAATGGATTTAATAAATCATAAAAGTTGTAATGTTCACCAAGTTAAAAATATTGTTTGACTATGTTTGAATACAATTCAATTACAAATTAGAAAATGCAATTAAAATAAAACTGGAACCAATAAACATTGAAAATTCACATAATGGTCAAGTCAGCTATCAATTGTTTTAGAAGAGCTTGAATGGATTTAATAAATCATACAAGTTGTAATGTTCACCAAGTTAGAAATATTGTTTGACTATGTTTGAATACAGTTTAATTCCAAATTAGAAAATGCAATTCAAATAAAACTGCAACCAATAAACATTGAAAATTCACATAATGGTCAAGTCAGCTATCAATTGTTTTAGAAGAGCTTGAATGGATTTAATAAATCATACAAGTTGTAATGTTCACCAAGTTAGAAATATTGTTTGACTATTTTTTAATATAGTTCAATTCCAAATTAGAAAATGCAATTCAAATAAAACTGCAACCAATAAACATTGAAAATTCACATAACGGTCAAGTCAGCTATCAATTGTTTTAGAAGTGATTGAATGAATTTAATAAATCATACAAGTTTTAATGTTCACCAAGTTAGAAATATTGTTTGAATATTTTTGAATACAGTACAATTCTAAATTATAAAATGCTATTCAAATAACACTGCAACCAATAAACATTGAAAATTCACATAACATTCAAGTCAGTTATCAATTATTTTAGAAGAGCTTGAATGGATTTAATAAATCATACAATTTCTAATGTTCACCAAGTTAGAAATATTGTTTGACTATGTTTGAATACAATTCAATTCCAAATTAGAAAATGCAATTCAAATAAAACTGCAACCAATAAAAATTAAAAATTCACATAACAGTCAAGTAAGCTATCAATTGTTTTAGAAGAGATTGAATGGATTTAATAAATCATACAAGTTTTAAGGTTCACCAAGTTAGAAATATTGTTTGACTATGTTTGAATACAGTTCAATTCCAAATTAGAAAATGCAATTCAAATAAAAATGCAACCAATAAACATTGAAAATTCACATAACGGTCAAGTCAGCTAAAACATATTTGTGATCAATACTAAATCAATTTGAATATTACGAACCTTAACAACCCAACTCTAGGTAAACCAAAAGAATTAAGAACATGGATGAATGATTCTATATATTTTCAACCACAACTTCATGTTCACAATCAACTCTGACAATTGAGCTATTTGAGTCATCAAAAGAAATAAATGGATTGGTTCCAATGGAACTAGGGACAGTGTCAATTCCATCATCACCATCATCAAAAATATGTCTTGGAATTACTTCAACTATGACACCAAATTCAGGTCGAAGTTGGTCTTTGACATAAAAAACTTGTTTATCCATTGATTCCAACACATATGGTTCTTCGGTAGCAAGAGTGCGAGTCATATTAATTACTCGAAATCCACAATCATCAATAAATGTGCCATGTCTCGTCATTGAATTAAACCAATGGAATTTCATCATTGTGACTCGTCCATGAGAGTAATAATCCAATATTATTATTTTCTAAACACCTCCATAATAACCCACATTTTCAAATCGCGGTATACTATCTGATGCACTGGCATAACAATCTGTTGTGGCAGTAACCATAACACAATCATGTTGTGTTCTCATGTTCTTTGCTCATTTAGTAAAAATAAATTTTTACCCATTGATAACAATTGATTTACAGTCACGAACCACGATATTAGGACCAAAAGCCAAAGCTCTTATTTCCTCAGAGACAGAGTCAGTAGAAAATCTCAGTACCTACAATATAAATGACTATTAAACTTAATTAAATATTGATATAATTATTTTAAACATTAATTTTTTTATACCTTCAATTTTAACCAAGCAGAAAACTCTTTACTATGCAAAGTCTCTCTCTTTCTCAAAGATAAAGAATAATGCTTCCTATTTATCATTGTTTTATATTCCCTGTAGATAAAAAATATGAATAGTTTAACAGATATATATTTAAGATATACATAATCAATTTAGTTACCTGATATAGTCATCGAACAAATCACAGTTGAATAAAACTGTGCGATGTGCCATCTCCCGCTCTTCATGGCTTAATGTCTTCAATGTATATGATCCAGGAATTCCTCCTGTTTGAAGAAGTGATGGGAAACTGGGTTCAATTTTCTCGTACTGTTCTTATTCATTTCTCATTGGTCTGTTCAATCTTGTAGTAAGATCAGACAAATACATCGAGCAGAAATCCATACATTCTTGAGCCAAGTAACCGTTCATGATAGAACCTTCGGGATGATTTCTGTTTCAGACATAATACTTTAATGTGAACATATTTCTTTCAGTTGGATACATCCAACGAAAAGAAACAGGTCCTCTGAGAAGTATTTCAGTGGGAATATGGATAGTCAGATGTAGTATGCATGTGAAAAATGATGGAGGAAATATTTTCTCCAACTCACACAAAATTAATGGGCATCTGTCAACATTTTTTTCAAGACTTGGACAACTTATTAGCACAAAGATCTCTAAACAAATGGCACAACCGAATAACATCCACCCTTACATTATTGGATAAAAGATGACGGATTTCTATTGGAAGAAACTCGTGCAGTAGAACGTGATAATCATGGGTCTTCAAAGATTTTAGCTTCAAATCTCTTCTGTTGACCCGTTTAGATATGTTGCTTGAATAGCCATCAAGAACTCTAATAGTCTCTAATACTTCCAGAAATTGTTTTTTTCGTAGGTGTTATCACATAAGAAGCGATGTTTCAGTCTTCTAGATCGTGTATTCTTCATACAAACTGGACATGACAATTTTCCCTTCGTGCTCCATCCAGACATCATTGCATAAGCTAAAAAATCATTGATCGTCCACATAAGCGCAGCACGCATCTGAAATATGTCTTTTGAAAATGCATCATATGTGCGCACACCCACATCCCAAAGAAGTTTCAACTCTTTTATTAAAGGTTGCATGTAGACATCAATAACAATGTCGGGATTAGAAGGACCAGATATGAGTCTACTCATGAAAGTGAAAGGTTTTTTCATGCACAACCATGGGGGAAGATTATAAATGTGTATAAAAACTGGCCATGTGTTGTGCGAAGTAATTATCTGCCCAAACGGATTAAAACCATCGCCTGAAAGACCCAGCCTCACATTACGCACGTCAGCTGCAAAATCAGGATATCGAGCATCAAATATCTGCCATGCAAATCCATCTGCAGGATGAACCAACTCATCATTAGTCTTCTTTCTCTCGGTATCATTCCATCTCATTTTTATTGATATGTCATCAGACATAAAAAGATTCTAGAGTTTTCGGATCAATGGAAAGTGCCACATTACTTTCTGTGGAACTCAGGATGGTGTTCCATCAGATTTTGACTTCCAGCGGGATGTGCCGCATTTAATACAATCATTTTGTTCAGCAGTTTCCTCCCAAAATAAACTGCAATCTTTCGGGAAAGCATGAATTTTGTTTCTTGAAAATCCAAGTTCCTCAACTAACTTCCATGCCATATAGTGGTTTGAGGTAATATCTGCATCATCTGGAAGTAAATCCTTCAAGAGGGTAAGAATGTAATCGGTTTCTGTATTAGAAATCCCATACATAGTTTTTCCATGAAACAATCGGATTAAAAATTCCAGCTTTTTCATTTTATCACATTGTCGATATACTGGAGTCGTGGCAGCATCATTCAATTTTTTCACCCTATCAATATCATCATTTTCACTAGATACATCAGTTGTGCTCATATCGAAGTCTTCTTGAGTCGAAATCCTTTCTTTTTCATGATGATGAATAAATGAAAACCAATCATCTAACAAATTCTTCATTCCAGTCTTTTCATTTCAATCATCACCAATTTGAGATTTCATTTTCTCCCCATTGTGATACCACACAAAGTAGTTTGCTTGAAAACCATTTTTGGTTATGTGGTAGCTGACTTCTTCACGGCTCAACCAAGGTCTACCAACATAATTGGAACATGGGCAGTGTATGCGACCACTATCTGAAGCATTGTGAAATGAAAAATCTATAAATCTCTCCAAATTTTTTTGAAAATCGCTTGAGATCCGATCAGTTTCATACATCCAACTTCTATCCATTCTGTAAAAAGAATTTATATAAGTCATTTTGTCATAAACAATTCAATACGATTGAACTTTAATAGAAAATACATTTAAGTAAACGATAAAGGAAGAAGTTTCTAGTCGATATAGTGAAAAGCACCCCACCCTCATAAAAGCAAGTATTGGCCAAGAAGGACACATAATATACAACGTACAATGAGAACCATATTTAGTTGACCCTAAAGTTATATTAGTACAGCCATCTTGGTGGAAATGGAATATATGATCCTAGTTAACTGATGAATTCAAAAGCTCATATTTCATATGTTGGACACTATATAAGGTAAGAAAACATGTGAGGATGGGTTAACATCATTCAATTTCTTACATGCTATTGATAATGAAGACTTAAATTAATGAATGGAGTTCACTGATACCATGTCAACCATTATACACACCAAGTGAACCCTTATACACACCATATGAACCCTTATACCATATCGTCATTATTACAACCATTAATAACAACTTATTAAATAACATCACTTATTAAAGATAATCAAATTGAACATAAATCAATAATAATATTGGATATATCAAGTAAAATGAAGTCATACTATCTTACATCATAAATGACCACCCACAACCATTATTAATGACCACAAAGCTCTCCTTTAGGCCAAATTAAAATTGAAAACAAAAACACATAGTTGTAGAAAAAAAAAACTTCATTTGTGTGAAGAATAATAATCTCATGGTCCTCATGATATTTGAACCACACAGTCATGATTTTCGAGATGAACTTGTATCCATGAAACCATATGAGAAACACGATTCAATACATGCATTTTTCTGATTTTCCCAAGCATTTTGAGGAACCCCAAATCAGTGAAAATGGTCATTGTGTTTTAAAAAGGTGATTTAATAACACATGTACGATGTCGAAGGTAGAATGATTAATGGTTATATTAGAAAAACTAATATTCACTAATATTGCTAATTTGACATTCTGTGAATTAGTTTCATGAAGAAGGAAGAAATACTAATTAGGGACCACATACTATTTGGCAAAGTTCAAGAAGATACTCCATATGTTCTATTGTGCAAAGGATAAGTGAACAGTGTGTCATTTTATATATATATAGATTTTGATAGAAACATGATACATACTTGTTATGTAATACCCATAGTGTACAAAAATTAAGATGAACAAGATCTTCATGTTTGTCATGATCTTAATGAAAGAGTGATTTTCATGAAATAATATCAATAAATATTACAAACAATTTCTTATTAGTTCCTATACATTAACCTATAATATTTGAACCAGATTAAGAAAAACTATGAATCTTCAAAATTAGAACACAATAAAGAGACACCATTCCCATATAAATGTAAATGTGTAATGAAAACATTAATTGGACATACACCGATATGGGGATTTGAGTACACAATTCGTGGAACAATCATAAAATTTTACAAAAACCCTAAAAATTGGGAATAATGAAATCATTGAGAATAGAAGGATATGATTTATAAGAGGTGGAACTATATCCTTGATAAAATATAGAAGGAGTCTAACCTGGTAGCTGCTGATCCGATGGAAGATGTGGGGATTGGGAAGTGCTTCTGCCAAGGAATCACGTCTGGAGACGAGTGGAAGGCTTCTCGAATCGTGGGGAGGTCGCTGCCTACATTTGGGTATTTGGGGCTTTTTTTCTCCAACGGTTCTTAAAAACCGTTGGGAAAACCCAATCTTTCCCAACGGTTTCATAAAATTGTTGGGAAAACTAAGTTTTTTCCCACTTTTCCCAACGGTTTTATGAAACTGTTGGGAAAAGTCAGTTCTTCAAGGACTTTACCAATGGTTTCTATAAATCATTGGGAAAGACAACATATACCAATGGTTCTTTGAACCGTTGGTATACAAGTGTTGGGAAAACTCCCCTTTCCAGTAGTGTGTTTGGGGAATGATGACACCCACAATAATTCATAAAACTATTCATATATAATCTTATCCTATTAATTTTTTGTTTTGTGTTTGTATATTTATATATTTTTACTTTTTTATTTATATTAATATCTTATTTTTTACATAAAAAATATATATATTTAAGAGTGTAATATTTTAAATATCATGTGGCCATACTCAAAAATGTATACTTGTGTGTTTGTAATTTTGTTTATACACACATAAACACAAACACACACAAACATATATAGATATATATATATAGATAGATACTCAAATAAAAAAATTCTCAACCCTAAAAAAATTTGTAGATAAATGTTGATATTTATCAACTTTTTTTGAGGTCTCACTACTACAGAACATGCTTTTATCAGCGTTAAAAATTGGATTTATCAGTGTTAAAAAAGAACTGATGTTTATCAGTACTAAAAAAGGGCTAATAAAAATGGGTTTTATCAGCATTCATAAAAGGTTCATTTATCAATGCATTTTCAACACTAATAAATGTATCATTTATCAATGCTAAGTTCTAGTGCTGATAAAAACTTAAAAAATATTATTAAATTATTTAATTGGCAAAAAATGGAACCATGGTTGTCCATCCGAACACCCTAGCATGATACTCCCACCCCTCCAATCCACGTCCACCCATGTACATAACCACACCACCTTCACCCCTCCACAGCATGCAACCACTACCTCTAGGAAGACCAGGTCAACATCCCCCCCCCCCTCCAAAGGGATAACCAATATCCAATTACTAAAGGTAGCCACATACCCACAATCCCAACCCTCAATCGGTGCAGATCCCCCAAAGCTGCTACTATAGTACCACACAATGCCATGTCAAAGCTACTGCTATTGTGCCCCCTATAGTGCTGTTATAGTGACTCCACCGTAGTTAGAGCTACAATGAACCTGTTATAGTATGCTACTATTATGCCACTATAATGCTTGACTACAGTACTTGCATAGTGACTCAGTAAATCCACTATAGTTGATTCTTGAACTTGGGTCTCTGGGATATGGATTTGTAGCTGATTACCACTCAACAATGACACATGCCATAATATATTTATATATATATATACTCACATAGTCATAAAAACATATTCATCCAAGTGAGTAGTTGAAGAGGACTTCCAATTGTTTCCTTTTAGGAAGTGCAAATCTTCTTAGCCTAAATAGGCTTCCCTTGTTGGCCCTTCTTTTGATTTGGCCTTGGCCCCTTTGGTTATAAATTTTAGATGGAACCTCTATTAGGGGCCCCCACATGCAAAAAGGTTTGTTCTACCCTGCCAGAAGTCTTAGGTTACATTGAAATTAAAAATGTGTAGGGTATATAGGAAACATTAGTCAAAGTGCAGGTGTCTACTCAAAACATTTATGGAATTTCTTATTCTTCAAATGATGTGCATGATGGTGGAATATAGACTCCCATTGACAAAGTCAATGAAGATACCTTGGTTGATGACCCTTTTAAGAGGGTGGAGTCTCAATCAGCTTTCAGGGAAACAAACTTAGAAGGAAGTGACATTAGATTCCTATTTCAATAGGCAAAGAACTAGAGGAGAGGTCGGAATCCCAAAGTTTAAGGACGTGGGTGCGGACGAATTAATTGGAATGTCATACCTGACGATGAGTGAAGGATTGGATCTAAGATCAGTGACGAGCTTGGTCTTTGACTATTTTTTGATGAGGGTAGTATTACCAGGTCTGACCCCATCTTTCTCTCCCTGTTTTTATGTCTTTTAATAAAGGGGTGTTGTCCCTAACTTTTCAAAAAAAACTAAGAAGGTTCAGGTACTGAGCACGCTCGGCCCTAAAATTTATTAATGAAAATAAAAAAACTAATAGGAACCAGTACGTGTGCGGTGCATATAGAACCACCAAACTAGAAATGTCACAAAACAACACCACCCAAAAGCATTAACCTAAGGACCCACACATCATGGCCTATAGACCCACATAAAAATATTTTCAAGGTCCAAAAATCCAAAATAAGAAGTCCCAAGGCCTAGAAACACTCACACCAACATAGAAAATCCACCCAACCCATAATAAAGTCCCAAGGGCCCAAAATAACATCAAGAGCCTAAAATGAGCACCCCGTTGAAGGCCCATATTCATCCGAAAATTCCATACTTTCACCGGCATTTTTCTAGCGCCATATCCAAGGTCTTCATCCTTTCACATCTAGAGTTCGTACCCCATCCTAATCTCGATGACCCACATCCCAAGGTTTGTCACTAGCTAGATTGCATCGCCATCGTCACCGATTAGCAGGCCTCAACAGACACAAACAACGATGCCAAGTACAAAGTCATCCCAGCCAATGAACCTTCATCTCCACCAGGATCCCAAATGAAAAACCATCCATCCCCACCATCGGGTGGGGCCACCATCATATCCATCATAACGTGTTGCCCAAGGTCATCCCCACATCTTGATGCTAGTTATCACATGTGTTTCCGGCCAAAGAATGCAGCCATCATCAGCTGCATGAAGAACCCCATCCCTACCACTGGGTGAGGCAAGACAGTCGTCAACCTGAGAAGTGAGGACGTACCTCCCATCGATAAATTTGATGAAGTAGTCTAGTGTTGCCACCATTACGGGTATCATTTGAATGGCACTTCGATGAGTGCAAAACTTATTGATGTTGAATCACATTCAGCCTCCCAACTAAAATCCTCTAAACCCTCCCTGTGAGAGCAAGAGAGCAGAGTTTTCCACCCTTAGGAATCAAAATCTTCTTTTCTTTATCCTCTGAGTTTTGATATGTAAATAATAATAGAAAATCAATGTTTTCTTGACTGTGGGCACCACATCATGCTGCAAATACTTTGAAATTCTCAACTATTTCATCCTCAAATATTGATCTTTGGAGAAGTAGATCATGTGAGCAATCTCCATATTTCAACGAGGGAACCTCTCTATTGATGAGAGAGAACCTCTCCATCACTGTTTGTTCACTTTTTTTGTGTTTAGGCTTCAAATATGTGTGTGTGTGTGTGTGTGTGTGTGTTATTTATTTACTCACAGGTTGTTCACAGTGGCCCGCTTGACAGCAGGGGTTGATGAACTGGAGGGAGTACCTACGGGTATCCAATATATAGTAATATATATATATATATATATAAGCTTTGGGTATAACTAGTATATCCCTTTGGGGGTTATGGATTGGGTATGACCTTGACGTGTGGGTGTGTGGGTGTGTGTGTTTGATATAATTGTATCCCAAAGTACATATATATATATATACATATATATATATATATATATATATATAAAAGTATTCATGTATAATTATAACTATATAATTATTTTTTATAAAAATAAATATATTTTAAAATATTTTCATATAATCATAAACCTATTTATTATTTATATATATTTATTATAATTTTATAATTATTTAAATATATATATTTATTTATTTTCATTATAATTATAAATAAATATATTTAAAAATATTTCTTTGTGATTATAAATATATTTATAAAATTATATATATTTATATAGTTATACCTCATGGTTTACACCGCTATTGTATATTTATATAATTATATATATTAATATCAATATATAAATATATATAGTTATAAATAGATAACTATATTTTTTATTTAAATATATTTATTATAATCTTATAATTATTTAAATATTTATTTATTTGTTTGTTTGTTTAGAAGGAAATGGGGCGGGACTTTCTACCTCTAAAATTTGACGCGGATTGGGGTTTGCAATGGCTTCTTGATGTGATTTGCCATCGACAGATCTGGTTTTCGGTCGCGGTCATTTGATTGTTGTCACTATGATAATGGAAAGGAGGGCAAGGGTTTTGGGGTGGATGATGTGCTCTTGATCGGACCGATTTGTAGATCTATGACGGTGGCTTTTGTATCGGCGGAGACCTCTGCAGGCGGTGCGAGCGGCACAGTAACGGTGGTGTTGTCTGACGCCGTTGGCGCGAGATCTGCAAGGCTATCTAATGCAGATGTTGTGAACAGATCTACGGTCATGTGCGGCACGGCAGTGGAGACCAAGGTGGTTGGCACGAGCAGATCTCTAGCTGCAGTTCCAGAGGCGGGCTATGTGAGTGATGCTACTACAGTCGTGGCCGATACGGCAGGCGGCAAGGTGGGAGGCGCGAGCGGTGTGCACAATGAATTGGTGCTTATCGGAACTGGGCTTGGTTCTACGGTTGTTGTTGTTCATACGGTGGGGTCTCCACCGGTGGTGGCGGCTAATTTTTTAATATGAGTTTTAAAAAAACAAAAATTAGGTAAAAGGGGTTAGGGTTCCGGTATTTTTAAAACTGGGTCCAAGATGCGTGAACCCCGTTCACGTTGTGGGATTCATACTGCATTTCCGATGTGGGATTCAGGATCTCTTTTCCTGCACAGAACATTCTGCATTTCCGATGTGGGATTCTGTTTCAAGTACGTGACTTTGAAAGACTGTAAAATACAAACTATACGACCAATATAAATTAAACTTAAAACATGGATTAAACATATAATAAATAGTTGAAAATGAAAAGAATTTCGTAAAAAGGGTTGATGAATAATAATTTATAAGCTTTCAAAACCACCAACTTGAAACTTAAAAAAGTTTCAAGTACGTGACTTTGAAAGACTATAAAATAAAAACTATAAGACCAATATGAATGAAACTTAAAACATGGATTAAACATACAAGAAATAGTTGAAAATAAAAACAATTTCATAAAAATTGTTGATGAATAATAATTTATAAGCTTTCAAAACCACCAAATTGAAACTTAAAAATGTTTCAAGTACGTGTCTTTGAAAGATTATAAAATACAAACTATATGACCAATATGAATGAAACTTAATATACGGATTAAACATATAAGAAATAGTTGAAAATAAAAAAAAATTCATAAAAAAAATTTAATGAAAAATAATTTATAAGCTTTCAAAACCACCAACTTGAAACTTAAATACGTTTACGTGCCTTTGAAAGCCTATGAAATACAAACTATAAAACCAATATACTGCATTTCCGATGTGGGATTCAGGTTCTCTTTTCCTGCACAGAACATTCTGCATTTCCGATGTGGGATTCTGTTTCAAGTACGTGACTTTGAAAGACTGTAAAATACAAACTATACGACCAATATAAATGAAACTTAAAACATGGATTAAACATATAATAAATAGTTGGAAATGAAAAGAATTTCGTAAAAAGGGTTGATGAATAATAATTTATAAGCTTTCAAAACAACCAACTTGAAACTTAAAAAAGTTTCAAGTACGTGACTTTGAAAGACTATAAAATAAAAACTATAAGACCAATATGAATGAAACTTAAAACATGGATTAAACATACAAGAAATAGTTGAAAATAAAAACAATTTCATAAAAAGTGTTGATGAATAATAATTTATAAGCTTTCAAAACCACCAACTTGAAACTTAAAAATGTTTCAAGTACGTGTCTTTGAAAGATTATAAAATACAAACTATATGACCAATATGAATGAAACTTAATATACGGATTAAACATATAATTATTAATTACATAATAATTAATTAGTTAATTAGTAAATTAGTAATATAATAAATAATTACAAATATTCATTACAATTATTAGTTATTAATTATTAATAATTAATTATATAATAATTAATTAGTTAATTAGTAATATAATTTTTAATTATTATTATAATTATTAATTATATAATTAATGATTATATTACTAATTAACTAATTAATTGTTATGTAATTAATAATTAATAATTATATTACTAATTAACTAATTAATTAATATATAATTAATTTTTAATAATTAATAATTATATTGGTAATTAACTAATTAATTATTATATAATTAATAATTACTAATTATAATTAATAATTATATTACTAATTATAATTACTAATTATATTACTAATTATAATAAATAATTATATTACTAATTAATATATAATAATTATAGTTAATAATTATAGTACTAAATAACCAATTAATTTTTAATAGTTAATCATTATATTGGTAATTAGCTACTTAATTATTATATAATTAATAATTAATAATTAATAATTAATAATTAATAATTATAATAAATAATTATAATCACTAATTATATTACTAATTAATCAATTACTTATTTTATAATTAATAATTATATTACAAATTAACTAATTAATAATTATAGATAAATAAAAAATAATTATAATTAATAAATATATTACTAATTAGCTAATTAATTATTATATAATAAATAATAAATAATTATATTTAATAATTATATTATTAATTAACTAATTAATTATTATATAATTAATAATTAATAATTATAATTATAATTATAATTAATAATTACTATTAAGATTTATATTACTAATTAACTAAGTAATTATCAATTAATAATTATACTACTAATTAACTAATTAACTATTATATAAATATATTACTAATTAACTAATTAATTATTGTATATTAGTAATTAATAATTAATAATTATATTAATTATTAACTAATTAATAATTATATTACTAATTAACTAATTAATTCTTAACTATTTGTTATATGTTTAATCCATGTTTTAATTTTCATTTATATTGGTTTTATAGTTTGTATTTCATAGGCTTTCAAAGGCACGTAAACGTATTTAAGTTTCAAGTTGGTGGTTTTGAAAGCTTATAAATTATTTTTCATTAAATTGTTTTTATGAAATTTTTTTTATTTTCAACTATTTCTTATATGTTTAATCCGTATATTAAGTTTCATTCATATTGGTCATATAGTTTGTATTTTATAATCTTTCAAAGACACGTACTTGAAACATTTTTAAGTTTCAAGTTGGTGGTTTTGAAAGCTTATAAATTATTATTCATCAACACTTTTTATGAAATTGTTTTTATTTTCAACTATTTCTTGTATGTTTAATCCATGTTTTAAGTTTCATTCATATTGGTCTTATAGTTTTTATTTTATAGTCTTTCAAAGTCACGTACTTGAAACTTTTTTAAGTTTCAAGTTGGTGGTTTTGAAAGCTTATAAATTATTATTCATCAACCCTTTTTACGAAATTCTTTTCATTTTCAACTATTTATTATATGTTTAATCCATGTTTTAAGTTTCATTTATATTGGTCGTATAGTTTGTATTTTACAGTCTTTCAAAGTCACGTACTTGAAACAGAATCCCACATCGGAAATGCAGAATGTTCTGTGCAGGAAAAGAGAACCTGAATTCCACATCGGAAATGCAGTATGATTTCCTGGGTAAGCCCTCTTATAAAAGAGAGCCCTGGGTGATGGTTTCTGTCAGAATCCAGACTGCTGTAATGGCAGTTCTACTGGATATTAAATAGCAGATAAATTCTGCTGAATTTTATGTTTTGTTCGTATATATATATAAAACAAAACAAAACAAAAAATAAAAATAAAAATAAAAATTTTTAAAAAAAGTTACTGTAGGATGCGTGAACCCCGTTCACGCATCCTTCATCAACTTCGCGAAGGATGTGTGAACGCGGTTCACGCATCCTTCAGCGCGGTTAAGATGCGTGAACTCCGTTCACGCATCTTCCCGGGGTCAGTGATGCATGAACGGGGTTCACGCATCTTGGACCCAGTTTTAAAAATACCGGAACCCTAACCCCTTTTACCTAATTTTTGTTTTTTTAAAACCCATATTAAAAAATTATCCGGTGGTGGCTTCGGTTGCTGTCAAACATAGTTTGATTGGTGGACCTTTGGATCTATGCGATGTGGATGTTGCAGGCAAGGTTGCAGCAACTGAGGTGATATGCCCATCTGATCTTATTGATGGGGATAAGGGAAATTTGAAATCCCAATATGGTAATCTCAAAAGAAGGTACTTTGCACATGTAAAGGATGTTGCTTTAGAATGATAGGTCAAGAAAGGTGACACTACCCGTGACATAGAACCAATTCTTTGACAGATTTAAAATCTGTGAATATTTCATAATTGCTAGGATTATTATTCCTGTTGGGGAAAGTCCTGGAAAGTTAATGACTTGGTTCAGAAGTTGACTTCTATATGAGGTTTTTCTGGCTGGATGTATTCTCCTAGGCCGGGGTTTCATTCATATCATTTTTTTCATCAGAGGCTCTCAAACGTAGGGCATTGGGAATCGGTTCAATTGCCTTGAATCCAGGTATGATATGATTTCAAGAGTGGAATTTTAGCTTTAATCCATTTTCCATAAAAAAATACTAGAGATCAAGTCTGGATTAAAATCACTCGCCTCAATTGGATTTTGTGGCATCCAAAAATTTTATTTGATATTTCATCCCTGTGGGAATTCCTATCAAAATGGATAAGAATACTGAGATTTCCAAATTCGGTCACAATGTTAGGGTACTGGTGGAGGTTAATATGAGCTCTTGCTTGATTTATAATGTTGTCTTGTCCGCATTGGATGATGATATTCCTTTCAAAGTGGAATATGAAAGAATTTTTGACTTTTGTTCGGAGTGTCAAGTTATTGACCATGTCAAGGATAAATGTCACAAGAATGTGGTTTTCTCTTTTTGTTCTGCAAAAGGGCATCATGAAGCTTCTTGTAGGAAGAAAGTGAGGAAGGACTCGCCTGGCGACAGACAACCCATTTCTGACCAAGGCAATGTGCATGCTAGGTATGGTTTATCACAGTCAGCTATGGAATTGGCATCGGAGACTCATGAATCAAAGAATATGGCACTGATGTCAGTGCATGGACAAAGTGAGTGTGCTCAAGCCGATGAGGGCGACCTTATGGTTCTGTAAGAATCTGCTCCTAAAATTGAGGGGCAACGGAATCCAAGTGAGGAAGAGAATATTTAATGGATTCAAGAGAAAATTAATAAATTAAGGGAAACTCAGGGCATCCATGCAAGGTGGGATGATATCGAGGATGATTCCTCAAAAAATCATCATATAGTCAGGTAGTGTCTAAAGGAAAAGATGTTGTTGTGGATGATGATGGTTTTCAATCTGTTCCTCCCATGAAATCTAAACATAGGAAAGATTATTCCTACCTGCAGCCAACTATAGTCACTAGGTCTCATGGTCCCTTAGAAGACTTCGATTGGTATGGTGATTTGATGATTCGTATCAGTTTGATTATGATGCTTGATCTTTTGGCATGAGGGCATGATGTTTGTATGACCTTATCCTTTATCTTTATGTACTCTCTTTTCTTTTTTAATAATAGGGATTTTCCCAAACTTTCCTAGTGTTTATTTGTTTATTTATATTAGGTACTTAGGGGTACAATTACATTGAAACACACACACATGTCAGCCCTAATGGGCAGTTCATAGCCCCCCCACTGATAACCCACCCATTATCGTCCCGAAGACCCACATAATAAGACCCTTTCATATTATGCTCGAAGACCCACCTAATAAGATCATTCTACGTCTACCTGGGCTTCCAAAGGGCTCATCATGGAGCAGCAAAAACTAAGGGAGAAGTATTATGTATTCTTCAATCAAAGGACCTCATAGTCAGAGTGAGAAATTGAAGAGTATGTTGATGACCCTGATCATGGTTATGGGAATGATCCTGTTATGGATTTATAGTCTTTTTCTGGATGATGGCATACCTTCTTTGTCTAACCCCATCTATCATCCTTCGCTTTTCATCTTTATCTTTTTTAATAATTTTTTAGGAGCAGGCTCACCTGTCTCCTGAACCTTTTGAGAATAATAAAAATATTGATCATTTAAATATATTTATTATAATTTTATAATTAGTTAAATATATATATATTTATTTAAATTATAATTATAAATATATATTTCTAAAAATATTTCTTTATAATTATAAATATATTTATATAATTATACCTCATGGTCTACACTGCTTTAGTATATTTATATAATTATATATCAATATATCAATATATCAATATATATAATAATAAATATAATAGATATATTTATTATTTAAAAATATTTATTAAAATTTTATAATTATTTAAATATTTATTTATCTATTTATAATTATAATTGTAAATATAAAACATATATTTTTTATTTAAATATATTTATTATAATTTTATAATTATTTAAATATATATTTATTTATTTGTAATTATAATTTTAAATAAATATATTTAAAAGTATTTATATATAATTATAAATATAAATATATTTTTATTTTTATTTTTATATTTTTTTTATTAATATTTAAATACATATTTATAAAATTATAATAAAATAAATTTATTATTTAAAAATATTTAATATAATTTTATAATTATTTAAAGAGATATATTTATTTAAAATTATAATTATAAATAAATATATTTAAATGTATTTATATATAATTATAAATATATAATTATAAATATAATATATTCTATTAGGTGTTCGGGGGTACAATTACATAAAATACATATACGCGCGTGCGCCATGGTCATACTTGATCTATACCTCCCATGGATACACAAGACTATACCTTAAACTTTATTTATATATTATATATTATGTTATATATATATATATATTGAGTGCCAGCAAGGCACCCCCTTCAATCTGTTTTCCCCTGTGGTTGGGCAGGCGCATGGTAGTGCAACCCACATGGCAGCACAGGCACAATACCATCATTTTTTTTCATCGGGGGCCTATGTCACACCATCTGCGACGGAGGTCTCATCGCCCATCCGGCATAGTACAACCACGCCAGCGTTTATTTTCAACCGACCATCCATCACCCCTCGCTGTCAGGTAGGGGCACCACCCCTACACGTCAATCCACGGGACCACAACACCACACGTCGGCATCACCGCTGCCAAATATGCCGCACCGCCAAGCCAACACCGCCACATCCATAGATCATCATTGCCACCAGACGTCGTCTGTCGTCCATTTCCATACCGGCCACCAGTGTCGTCTTCGCCAAAGCACACAGCCCCGCTGCATGGTGCCCACAACAATGGAGCTGCCACTGCTGTCATTCGGAGGTCAACATCGAATAACACCCATAACATCGGCAAATAAGAACCACCCCCCCAACGACCACCTCTCTGCCGTCCCACGCATTCGTTGTCATCCATGAAACTTTTCGCCCAACAACTGCAGTGCCCATGCTCAGAAGTGATGAAAAAAAGCTTCTTTTTCTCTTGTTGTCTAAAGGCTAGCCACCACATCGACAATTGTTGATTCATGAAAAATGTTGCTGCTGATTGAAAAGTTTGCATTGATGTGGAAGGTCCCGCTGAAGGGAACTCCTCTGCATTTGATCGAATAAAACCTAGTTTTGCACGTAGTGTTGGGAATGCTGATGGAGGTGGGAATGGGTCTCAACTAGTCAAGGAAGGACCATCAGTGTGAATTCTTAGGATAATCTTTTTTATGGGTTTTTTGAAAAAAAAAATTGCCTAAAAAGGATAGGGTTTGCGGTATTTTTAAAAATGGGTCTGAGATGCGTGAACGGGGTTCACGCATCTTCAACCCAAGCGAGATGCGTGAACCCCGTTCACGCATCATGCAGAAAGTATTTTAATAGTTTTAAAATTTTTTATTTTTATTTTTAATTTTTTTTTGTTTTGTTTATATATATATATATATAACAAAAACATTTAGCAGAATTTATCAGCTATTTAAAATCCAGCAGCACTGTCATTACAACAATATTGATTCTGATAGAAACTCTCACCCAGCACTCCCCTTTATAAGAGGGTTTTCCCTGAAAATTATTCTGCATTTTCGATATGGGATACAGGTTCTTCCAAACCTGCACAGTACATTCTGCATTTCCGATGTGGAATTCTGTTTCAAATACGTGACTTTGAAAGAGTATAAAATATAGACTATAAGACATTAATAAATGAAATTTTAAACATTGATTACACATATAAGAAATAGCTGAAAACAAAAATAATTTCATAAAAAATGTTGATCAAAAATAAATTATAACCATTCAAAACCATCAAATTGAAACTTAAAAATGTTTTACGTATTTCAAGTACGTGACTTTGAAAGACTATAAAATATAAAATATAACACTAATATAAATGAAATTTTAAACACTGATTAAAAATATAATAAATAGTGGAAAACAAAAATAATTTCATAAAAATTGTTGATAAATAATAATTTATAAGCTTTCAAAGCCACCAACATGAAACTTAAAAATGTTTCAAATACGTGTCTTTGACAGACTATAAAATAAAAACTATAAGACAAATATGAATGAAACTTAAAAGATGGATTAAATATATAAGAAATAGTTGAAAATAAAAAGAATTTTGTTTAAAATGTTGATGAAAAATAATTTATGAGCTTTCAAAACCACCAACTAGAAACTTAAAAATATTTCAAATACGTGGCTTTGAAAACCTATAAAATAAAAATTATAAGACCAATATAAATGAAAATTAAAAGTTGGATTAAACATATAATAAATAGTTAATGATTATTTATTTAATTAGCAATATAATTATTAATTAGTTAATAATTAGTTAATTAGTAATATCATTATTAATTATAGAATAATTAATTAGTTAATTTGTAATATAATTATTAATTACACAATAATTAATCAGCTAATTAGTAATATAATTATTAATTATACAATAATTAAGTATTTAGTAAGTAATATAATTATTAATTATATAATAATTAATTAATTAATTAGTAAATTAGTAATATAATAAATAATTATAATTATTCATTACAATTATTAGTGATTAATTATTAAAAATTAATTATATAATAATAAATTAGTTCATTAGTAATATAATTATTAATTATATAATAATTAACTAATTAATTATTATATAATTAAATTTTAATAATTAATAAAATAGTTATTTAATAATTAGTTAATTAGTAATATCATTATTAATTATATAATAATTAATTAGTTAATTTGTAATATAATTATTAATTACATAATAATTAATTAGTTAATTAGTAATATAATTATTAATTATACAATAATTAAGTATTTATTAAGTAATATAATTATTAATTATATAATAATTCATTAGTTTATTAGTAAATTAGTAATATAATAAATAATTATAATTATTCATTACAATTATTAATTATAATTAGTAATATAATTATGAATTATAATTAATAATATAATTATTAATTATAATTATTAATTATTAATTATATAATAATTAATTAGTTAATTAGTAATATAAGATTAATTATACAATAATTAATTAATAATATAATGATTAATTATAATTATTAAATATATATATTCATTATAATTATTAATTATAAATATTAATTAGTATATAATTAATAATTATAATTATAATTAATAATTAATAATTAATAATTAATAATTATAATTAATAATTAATAATTAATAATTATAATTAATAATTATATTATAAATTAATTACTGTATAATTAATACTTATATTACTAATTAACTAATTAATTATTATATAGTTAATAATTAATAATTATAATTAATAATTATATTAGTAATTATAATTCATAATTATATTACTAATTATAATTAATAATTACATTAATAATTAACTAATTCTTTATTATATAATTAATAATTATATTACTAATTAACAAATTAATTATTATATAATTAACAATTAATATTTAAAAATTAAAAATTATAATGAATAATTATATTACAAATTAACTAATTAATTATTATATGATTAATAATTAAAAATTATAATTAGTAATTTTATTACTAATTATAATTAATAATTATATTATTAATTAACTAATTAATTAGTATATAATTAATAATTAATAATTATAATTATTAATTATAATTAATAATTATATTATTAATTAATTATTGTATAATTAATACTTATATTACTAATTAACTAAATAATAATTAGTTAATTAATAATTAATAATTAATAATTAATAATTAATAATTATAATGAATAATTATAATAAATAATTATAATTACTAATTATATTACAAATTAATTAATTATTTATTTTTTTATTTAAAATTAATAATTATATTACAGAATAACTAATTTATTATCATCTAATAAATTATATTATTAATTAACTGATTAATAAATAACTAATTAACTAATTATTAACTAATTAATAAATAACTATTTTTTATATGTTTAATCCATGTTTTAATTTTCATTTATATTGGTCTTATAGTTTTTGTTTTATAGGTTTTTAAAGCCACGTACTTGAAACGTTTTTTTGTTTCAAGTTGGTGGTTTTGAAAGATTTCAAATTATTTTTCATCAACATTTTCTACGAAATTCTCGTTATTTTCAACTATTTCTTATATGTTTAATTCATGTTTGAAGTTTCATTCAAATTGGTCTTATAGTTTTTATTTTATAGTCTTTCAAAGACACGTATTTGAAACATTTTTAAGTTTCAAGTTGGTATCTTTGAAAGCTTATAAATTATTATTCATCAACATTTTTTAAAAAATTCTTTTTATTTTCAACAATTTCTTATATGTTTAATCCATGTTTTATGTTTCATTTATATCGGTCTTATAGTTTTTATTTTATTATCTTTCAAAGTGACGTACTTGAAACAGAATCTCACATCGGAAATGCAGAATGTTCTGCACAGGGAAGATAGCAGCTGAGTCCCACATCGAAAATACAGAACGATTTCCTGGGCTAGCCCTCTTATAAAAGAGAGTCATAGTGATGATGTCTGTCAGAATCCAGACTGCTGTAACGACAGAACTGCTGGATATTAAATAGCAGATAAATTCTGCTGAAAATTTTTGTTATATATATATATATATAAACAAAACAAAACAAAACAAAACAAAAATACAAAAAATACAAAAAAAAATCTTTCTGTAGGATGCGTGAATGGGGTTCACGCATCTCACTTGGGTTGAAGATGCGTGAACCTCATTCACGCATCTTTCCGGGGTCAGGGATGCGTAAACAGGGTTCACGCATCTCGGACCCGTTTTTAAAAATACCGCAAGCCCTATCCCTTTTAGGCAATTTGTTTTCCCAAAAACCCATTTAAAAAAATTAGCTGAATTCTTATGTCGTCATTCTCAAGCAGGCTACTCTTGGAGGGTCTAACCAGCTTGTCAGAGTTGAGGATGGAGATATCTAATGATGTGGGCCCATTTGTGGGAGAAATCAACGAGTTTTTTTTATACATTTTTTTAAAAAAAAATTATAAAAAACAGTTAGGGCAAACAAAATTCAAAATGCGCCGTAAAGGCGGCATCTGCGATGCTACCTTTGCATTTCGGGTGAAAGGCGGCATCGCGACTGCCGCCTTTGCACTGCAGCTGAAAGGCGGCACCCACGATGCCGCCTTTCCCCTAACAAAAAAAAATTGATTTTTTTAATGTTTTGTTTATATATTTATTTATATATATAATTCATAAAAAATGTTAACAAAAAAAATTATTAGTTTTTAAAATTTTGTTTTGATTTTTTGTTTTGTTTTGTTTATATTATTATTTATATTTATAATTCATAAAAATTGTAAAAATTATCATTTTTGAAAACTTTGTTTTAATTTTTTGTTTTGTTTTGTTTATATATTTATTTATATATATAAAAAAAACTATTTAGGAAAAATAATTTATAAGCTTTCAAAACCGCCTACTTGAAAGTTAAAAATGTTTCAAGTACGTGACTATGAAAGACTATAAAATATAAACCATAAGACCAATATAAACGAAACTTTAAACATTCCTTAAACATATATGAAATTATTGAAAACAAAAATCATTTCATAAATAATGTTCATGAAAAATAATTTATAAGCTTTCAAAACCGCATACTTGAAACTTAAAAATGTTTCAAGTACGTGACTTTGAAAGACTATAAAATATAAACCATAAGACCAATATAAATGAAACATTAAACATTCATTAAAAATATAAGAAATTATTGAAAGCAAAAATCATTTCATAAAAAATGTTCATGAAAAATAATTTATAAGCTTTCAAAACCGCCTACTTGAAACTTAAAAATGTTTCAAGTACGTGACTTTGAAAGACTATAAAATATAAACCATAAGACCAATATAAACGAAACTTTAAACATTCATTAAACATATAAGAAATTGTTGAAAAAAAATCATTTTATAAAAAATGTTCATGAAAAATAATTTATATGCTTTCAAAACCGCCTACTTGAAACTTGAAAATGTTTCAAGTACGTGACTTTGAAAGACTATAAAATATAAACCATAAGACCACTATAAATGAAACTTTAAACATTCATTAAACATATAGAAGTCAACCCTGCATCAATATGATGCACGGTGTCACTAGTATCACATACATCTATAATCTTTGATGCATGAGAACATGTTATATCTCCTTTCATGGGACAACGAAATCCATTCTTCCACCCGCCATGTCCATATCCATATCAACATCCGGTCGCATAAGGGTATGGTGAATGATATGCCACATGAAATACTCATATGTTCTCATTCCTGCAAATATCAACCCCTTTCAACACCACCATGCGTCCAACCGTTATAATTTCTTCCACAATTGTCACCCCATTTCCCCAGGCCCAGTTGATCAGATGAAAACACCAATGATTCCACATAGCTCATCTAACTTTTCATCCCCAAATCTTTATCCTTTATCAAGGAAGTCCTACAGTATCCTTTTGAAGATGATAAAGGATAAAGATTTGGTGATGAAAATTTCGATGGGCTATGTGGAATCGTTGGTGTTTTCATCTGATCAACTGGGCCTGGGGAATTGGGGTGACAATTGTGGAAGAAATTATAATGGTTGGATGTATGGTGGTGTTGAAGGGGTTGATATTTTCCGGAATGGGAACAGATGAGTATTTCATGTGGAATATCATTCACCATACCCTTATACGGCCAGATGTTGATATGGATATGGACATGGCGGGTGGAAGAATGGATTTCGTTATCCCATGAATGGAGATATAACATGTTCTCATGCATCAAAGATTATAGATGTATGTGATACTAGCTACACCATGTATCATATTGATGCAAGGTTGACTCATATATTTTTAATGAATGTTTAATGTTTCATTTATATTGGTCTTATGGTTTATATTTTATAGTCTTTCAAAGTCACGTACTTGACACATTTTTAAGTTTCAAGTCAGCGGTTTTGAAAGCTTATAAATTATTTTTCATGAACATTTTTTATGAAATGATTTTTGTTTTAAAAAATTTCTTATATGTTTAATGAATTTTTAAAGTTTCTTTTATATTGGTCTTATGGTTTATATTTTATATTCTTTCAAAGTCACGTGCTTGAAACATTTTTAAGTTTCAAGTAGGCTGTTTTAAAAGCTTATAAATTATTTTTCATGAACATTTTTTTGAAATGATTTTTTTTCAATAATTTATTATATGTTTAATGAATGTTTAAAGCTTTGTTTATATTGGTCTTATGTTTTATATTTTATATTCTTTCAAAGTCGCGTACTTGAAACATTTTTAAGTTTCAAGTATGCGGTTTTGAAAGCTTATAAATTATTTTTCATGAATATTTTTCATGAAATGATTTTTGTTTTCAACAATTTCTTATATGTTTAATGAATGTTTAAATTTTCGTTTATATTGGTTTTATGGTTTATATTTTATAGTCTTTTAAAGTAATGTACTTGAAACATTTTTAACTTTCGAGTAGGCGATTTTGAAAGCTCATAAATTATTTTTCATTTTCATAGACATAAAACATATAAATGAACATAAACAATCAATGTCTATGTCTACGGTGAGGAGATCCTATCCCACATGGTGGTCTAATAATAGGACGTCTGCGGTGAGATCTCTGGGGAGTCTGATGACCTAGAGAGGGCTGGTACTCGGGTGCTGGAATGTCGATTGTCATATCCTCCACCTCTGTGCCAGTGGGAGAAAATGTCAACTCCACCTCGTACTGCCCTCCTGATCCTTCTCCCACTTCCATGGTAGAAGGACCTGACATCATCACAGTGGGGAACAAATCATGTGATGGAACTATACCCCAACTATGCGATGGGTCTAGACCCCAAGGTTGTGATGACTCTAGACCCAAAGGTTGTGATCCATATAAACCCCATGATGGAGAAAACTGAGGATATCCCGTCAAAAAAGATGGATCCCATGAAAGCTGAGGCACATCCTGCATCGGCTCAGATTGGACTACTAGAGGGTCGACCTATGCCTGTGAAACTGGTGAGGCCTGACGTACAGGACGACGCTGTCTACGTCATTGTGGTTGTGGCTCCTCAGCACCAGCAGCTACTGCAGGATCTTCCTCTATGGCAGGAACCTGCTGTCTCTGTGCTGGACACTCGAAGAGGCTCTCGGAAAATGCATGGACAGATGACATCAACTCCAATGCTTGAGCATTAACGGCTTCCTGGTTGAAGACTCTATCCTCAGCCTCATCAATAATATGAATAAGATTGTTTGTGTGACTCTCCTGCAAACAGATTAAAAATGAATTAGAAAATAACTCAATAAAAATAGTAATATAATTTAATTGACTTACAATCATATGCATCTCTCTGCTGACTCGGGTAAGATACAGTATAGACTTCAGTCTATACCATGGCCCATACTCGTGCTACGCTGAAAGAGAGAACTACATTGTAGGAACTCCCTGGATACGAAACTCTGCACGTCTGTGCCAACAGTTGAGAAATACAGCATGTACTCGACGCTAGTCGTCATCCAGCCTCCCTGTCAGCTTTATCCCCTGAAGCTGATCTGTCTACCTTGGCGGTAATGGAATCCGCTGAGTCAAGAGAAACTGGTGCATGAGTCTGTCAGGCTGGTTCCACTCAACAATATGAAAGTGAATGAGTGGCACTACAGCTGTAACATCGTCAAGACCAACAGTGCAGTATGGAGGCAACTGGTCTATAATAGACTAGTATGGAACCCATGAAATCTGAAATAACATATTACCCTTGTTAGAAAAACTCTTAAATAAAGAAATGATGCTATTATTAAATTTGTTAGATAGTTATAGATTGTATATAAATACCTGATGGGGTAAGAGAAAGTCCAAATCGAGCTGATATACGGCCATATCATGTCTCATAACCGCATTTAAATTGTGTCGCTGACACCACCTATAAAATAAAATATCGATAGTGATAAATAATGAGAAATTAAAGTCAATAACTTGTAGTAGCATCAGAAACTGATAGAAATGAGTGATCATACCAGCGTCCACACGAAGCATCATGCATCACCACCATCTCGACCAGTGGACCAGCAAGATCAGGGTAGAATGTGGGGATGTGCTCCCATGACCACATCTGAATAAGGATGATGCATCCCCCGAGACCTGTGCGCCGCCTGTCTGATATCCTACATAATGCTCTGTATGTGTATGCCAAGTAGGTGGATCCCCAACTATACGTCCCTGCCCGATCAAAGTCCTCTAGTAGGGGTAGATACATCATGTGCACATGCATACCTGAATGATCCATACACATGGTCCCTCCAATAAGTCGTAATTTATATGTAAGTGCATAACGCATCACCATCTACTCGTCAGCATCATCAGCTAAAAGTGGAATCTATGACTCCAGCCAAGGAATGAATATCGATGCTCCATCGGTAGCACTACGATCGGAAAAAATGTCAACACCTAACAAGCGATGATCAAGGTCGGGCCAAGATGCTTGAGTGGATCCAATAACGGGTCTCTCCTGGATAGGAAGACCAAGAAGCACAACCACATCCTGGAGGGTGATGGTTATCTCTCCATCAGGCAGGTGGAATGTTTGTGTCTTTGGTCTCCACCTCTCCACGAGTGCAGCTAGCAGGTGATGGTCTACAAATGTAAAATCTGATACCGCAATACCATAGAAGTCAGCACGATGCAAGTATGGTATAATGGTAGGAGGATGCTCCGTGTGATGAAAATTGTGTGCTCGAAGCACCCTGATCAGTCGATCTGGACCACCCTCTATCACAAACTGTGAACAATGGGTAGCCTGCTGACTGAGTAGTATGGTGTCATTCATCTGCATATAAACAAATGAAGTTTTTTTACCAAAATAAAGGGGTATGTCTTCATGTTTTTCAAAGCATATTACTAAATTTTATTAAGATATGATTTTACCTAGAATTGGGTGTTTTGTAAGATATGGTTTTATATATTTATATATATAAATCATTTGTCTGTGTTATATAGATGTTTATTAGAAAAGGATGTGATTTATAATTTATATATGATTTTCCACATGATTTTATGTTTCATGATTATTTTCTCAATCACATAATGTTTTTGAAAACCGATGTAAAGGGAAGATGTTTTTGGGTTTACGGTTCATCTTTTTGATTTTAGGATTTTGATATTAGGGTTTCACATTTTGCCTTTTGGATCTAGGCTTTTGGAATTTTTTAAAATTTTACAGTTTAGGTTAATGATTTGAGAAAAGATTTTCAGGATTGTGGTTTAGAATGTTAGGATTACAGTATAAAAAAGATGTTTTTGGGTTTACTGTTTTGATTTTTAGTTTTGGGGGTTAGAAAACTGAGGTAAAAGGAAGAGATAACAATATAAAATTTACAATATGAGAATCGCCCAATAACGACAATAAATCATTGTGGCTTAGAGTATGAACTCAACCCAACAATTTTAGGGCATCGTTTCCGATTATGACCTTTTTGATGACATATAGTTAATCTCAAACTCTGTCTTTGTTCTTGAGTCCAGTTCATCTCATTTCGCATCATGTTGGTCTTCGGTCTCCTATGGGGACACAACTGATTCATATCAGGTACCACTATCAGCTAACCTTTGAGCATTGGAAAATAACAAAACTCGCCAATAGGTGTCCATGGTGCAACATAACAGTTAGCAATGGTGTTCATCCGGTACACTGGATCAACATAGGCTTCCCATGATATGTTAACAGAGGCACATGCTACGATGACATGTGAGCATGGAAACCATAAGGCCTAAAAGTTTCCACATTGACATTGCCTTGTTTCTAGTAATACCACCATTTCATCACCAATGCTATTTGTGATGGGTTTCAACTTCTCTTGAACTTCAAATCGAGAGTCTTCTCATCGAAATAGGCAGACATGATAACCATAATCTTCTTCAATATTCTTTTCAATCTCTTGTTGAAAATGTCTTCCAAATGTTATCCCCTGATGTATTCCATCCGATGCTTGTTTTTGTCTATCAACAAAGTACTCCATGCAACGATATAATGTCTCCTGAACTAGGGCAGTCATAGGTAGCTTGTGAAGCCCTTTGAAGACACCATTGATGCACTCTAAAATGTTGGTGGTCATGTGTCCGTACCTCTTCCCCCCATCATATGCCAATGTCCATTTTTCTTTTGGAATTTGCATCATATAATCGTAAACTTCTTTATTAACCTGATAGATTTGTTCGAAACGTTCTTCCAACCATCATTGATCTGAATCATATGCTACATAGAATAGATGATATTTCACATATTTTGAATTTATCTTTACATTGATATACAAAAAAAATAACAAATACAATGTGTACCAAGTCTGGTGATTGCCTTCTCCATCGGTTCGTTGTGGAATTTTTTATGCAAGTTTCTAGCAATGTGTCTAATGCAGAACTGATGATGTGCATTTGGGTAACTCCATGTATCAGGATCCACATTTATTGCCTCATTAATTGCCCGATGCCGATCAGATATCAAATGAACACCCCGAATGTTGGGGAAATGGTTGTTGATACATGACAAAAACCAACTCCATGATCCATAGTTTTCTTTCTCTACAATGGAAAAGGCAAGCAGAATAGGTGAATGGTTTCCATCTTGGGTTGCCGCAATCAACAATATGCCCTTGTATTTTCCATATAGAAATGTTCCTTCAATATGAATGAAGTGTTTGCTAAAACGAAATGCAGAGATACCTGAGAGGAATGCCCAAAACAATTGATGAAATTGAACACGATATGGATCAAGTCTGTTATCATGAGACACATATTTGTTTTTATCAAGATGGAATACAACTTGGTTATGATGACTCAATATAGCTAGAAATTAAGGCAATACTCGATATGAGTCATCCCAATCACCATAAACCTTCACAATTGCCTTCTGTTTCGCCATCCATGCCTTATTATACAAAATCTTATAACCAAATGTCTGTTGTATCCTCTCTTGCACAAGGGCTATCAAAACATCTTTACATGTCCTAATCATCTCAACAATAATGGATGACACAAATTCTACATCCAATGAAGTATGATCTTGTGCCAGGCTTGGTTGAACGCAAGTATGAGTTGCCTCAATCCTCGAGATTCTCCAACCTCCAAATATAATGTTTGGAATCTCCCTCAATCAAAATCTACAATCATCCCCACACTTCTCACACCATATGACATATTTTCTATGGTCTGATTCGTAAACTACATAGCTACAGTGACTCTCAATGTGAAATCTCTTTAGCGTACTTTTTAATGAAAATTTACTTGGAAAATTCCTTCCAACATATAAAGTTTTTTCCATCTCACTAAACCTATCTCGTATAACACCGAGAAACTCAGTTGCCAGTGTGAGAACATTATCTTCAAATTTAGGCACATGTTTCATTGCTTCTGACCAAGATGCAAAGATCGGTGGATGATTTATTGTAGGTCGAGCCTACTGTATAACTAATGAATTTCTCGAAACTTCCGTTGTTCCTTCCTCATCAACACTATTATCACCATCTGTTTCGTTATTATGAAACTCATCATCAGATGTCGGGTTAACATGTATATCCCAGAGATCAAGTAGGTTGTCCTCTTCTGCATCATTTGGAATAGTCTCCACTTCATGGGGCGGACTATCTTCAACGACTCTTGTAAGTCTACATCTTTGTATAATTGGATGTTGTTGGTGTATAGTAGAAACATCAACATATAACATCATCATGGTACCATCTGACCATTGAGAAAACAAATTAATTGTTTGGATCCATTGCGCATCATCAACCAATGGACAATCTAGATGCCACAAAGTTGACGGGAACTGCAAATGTCTATAACTCATTGACTTGATCTTTTGACTAGGTCCTAGATTTAATGAGCCATGAATTATATCTTGAAGGTCACTTAGGGTTACACAATCAGTTGTATTAACCACTGTTATTGGTTGTGTATTGTAAGAATCTCCTTACTCAGTTTGAATAACCTCCCCATAGCAGTACACATAGGCAAACATTACGCTCTACGTAAAAAAAGTTTTCTGATCAAGATTTTGATAATGTAAGTGAGATTCAGAATGATGGTTACCAATATAATTTGGATTTTATACTTTGAAGATTTAATAAAACTACTTATTAATAATGAGTTGGATTTTAACTCACGTTCAAATAATAACTATTACTTCTAAACTATATAATCTTTATGATACTTAAATTTTAAATGATCTTATATCCTAAACTAGGATATTTCTTAGTATAATTTTTAATTAGTTAATCATTCTTCAATCATTAGTTATTCCTTACTAAATTATTAATTAGTTATTCAATAACATAGTAGAGTTAAAATATAAATAAGATAGAGTTAAAAAATAAATAACACCATGTTTTGATCTTCTAACCTTTATTGCAGTGAATTGGATATCAAAATTTCAGAAAACCCATTATCACATAGGTTTTCTGAAATGTTGATATCCAATTCACTACAATAAAGGAAAGAAGCTCGAAACATGTTGTTATTTATTTTTTAACTCTATGTTATTTATATTTTAACTCGATGTTATTTATTTTTTCACTTTCACTCCATGTTGTTTTTTAACTCCATGTTGTTTTTTAACTCCATGTTGTTTTTTAACTCCATGTTATTTTTTAACTCCATGTTATTTTTTAACTCCATGTTATTGAATATCATTTGAACTGTAGTTTTATTTTTAACTCTATGTTATTTATTAATTAATTTCTAATTAATCATTCCTAATAATAATTATCAACATCATTACTAAATTATCAATTTATCATTTATTTTCTTAGATATTTTAGTAGTTTATAAAGAAATATTCATATCTTAAGCATATCCCCCGGGATTGTCAAACCAGAATGCAGCAAGGCCTGTTGTCATGCACCAGTTCCTGTTCGAGTCTAGCTCAAATCAGTGTTTTTGGGTTTTACCCCTAGGTACATCTGTGTCAGAGCCACATTCACTTGTTTGTATCCAGACAAGGATTTGATTGCTTAGATAACATAGTCTTTATGCTACCAAAATTTCATTAAAATAATCCTAAAGTAATTTATACTAATGATAATTATAATTCCTAAATATATATAACTAATTAAACAATCTAATAAACAGAGAAAAATTAAAAATAACTAAACTACTAAAGAATTAAAATATTTAACTATAAACAATTAAACTAAATAAAAAAAATTAAATTTAAAAAAATATTTAACTAAAAACAATTCAACAAAATAAAAAAAATTAAATTAAAAACCATACCTATAAAAACTTTCCAAAAATTTTGAACCGCAAAAGAGAGAAAATGAGAGGTAAATGGGTGTTTGGAAGTGAGGAGAAGGGGAGGGGGCGCTGCCCTTTTATAGGGAGAGGAGGCAAAGATGGAACTCGTGGTGCCACCTTTCGTATGACGTTATCTAGAAAGGCAGCACCGCGGGTGCCTCCTTCACCACATTAGCAATCCGCACCGGCAGTGCAAAGTCGGCATCGCGGATGCCGCCTTTACGGTGCAATTTGAAAAAAAATCCACCCTAACCATTTTCTGTAAAAAAAAATTAAAAATGTAAAAAAACTCGAAATCAACCAAAAGGAAAACAAATTCATTGGTAGGACTATTTGCAAAGACCCAGGAATATCCTTTCTCCATGGTGGGTAGCCAATCGAGGACTTGCAGCAGGCAGCAGTGGAGGTCTTCTCAAGGGTAGATGAGCAACCCTCCAACAACCGAAGAAAGTCGTTTTTGGTTCCTCCATAAAATGGGATGAAAATATTATTGTTTTTAAGGGAGAAATATGTTGTGTATGGGTGTGTATTTTTGTGATCTTGCGATGAGAACCGGAAAGAATAAACTGGTCTCGTTTCTCCTGTGGATTTAGGCTTCAATCCGAACCACGTTAAATTCTATGTTTCTCTATTTTTTCCTTTGTTTGTGTTATTTGTGATGCCACGCACCTCTATTGCACACCAACAAGTTGTATTAAAGGTGATTCGGAGGGATCAGAGTCGAAACAGAGAACCAGTAGCGAGTTTTCTGGTGATCAAAAAATTGAAGTTGGTCAGAAATTTTTTTTGAGGCCAGATTAGTAAAGAGGACGACGAGACGATTCCAACGGCGCAAGCAGCATTGAAAACAGAGCTGAAACGAAAGATATAGGCTCAATCAAAGTTTGGTAAAACCCGTGGGTGAACAGTAACCCCTTGCTGGAGAAGCCGGTACTGTTCACCCACCGGTGAAAATTCCATCTAGTTTTTGGAAGGTGCTCCGGTATGCCATGTCAGCTCCATGTCATTAGGCTATTTGGACTGTTGAACTTGTTTTGGTGATATCTCGGCCAATCGGTGTTCGATTTCAAGGATTCAAGAGTCGATTTCAACTATTTCAACCATTCTAGACACATCCATATAGTTAGTTTTACAAAATCCTCACTTCATCAGGTAGTAAGAAAGAGGTGTGGTATCGATGGTGGTGATCGTGTTTTGCGACAACAACGATGGCTAGTGGCGGGGCACTACCAAGATTTGAGATCAAAACGTTCGATAGTCGAAACAATTTCGGTTTGTGGAAAAGAATGGCGAAATATATTTTGGTGAAGTAGAGCCTGATCAAACCGTTGATCAGAGAAAATCCCGAGGAAACTAGTAAATATGATTGGAAAGAGCTCGAGATGTGGGTCATCGGCACAATTCGACTGTGTCTGGCGAATGAGGTAAAATAATCAGTGTTGGATGAGACCTCACCGAAAGAGATCTGGAAGAAGTTGGAGCATCAATATATGACGAAGTCCCTCACCAACAAATTATTCTTTAAGAAGAAATTGTACCATTGGTGCATGGATGAAGGAACAAATTTGTTGGATCACACCAAAAAATTCTACAAGATCCTAACACAATTATTGGGGCTTGGTGTGGAGGTTGAAAAGGAAGACGAAATACCTTTTCTTTTTTCATCACTACCAAGTTCATTTGATGGACTTGTGACTGCATTGCTCATGGGGAAGGAAACATTGAAGTTGGATGAGGTAATGGAATTGCTTCAAGATTTAGAGGCATTCTGAAGACCCATGATGCATTCAGGCGAGAAAATCATGGTGATGTGAGATGATCAATGTGGGAGAAGCCGATATCAGAAGTTAAGAGGTAAAGAATGGTGGCCAAAATCGAGGGGATGTGATCCTAGTTAAATCATGTGTTTTTGGTGTGAGAAAAAGGGTCACTATAAAAGTGACTGTGGAGAGCACAAACGGTGCATTGCTGGGAAATAGAAAGTTGAAGAGAAAGATGCAAACATCACGAAATTATCGGCAGATAATGAAATATACGTGACAATGGAAAGCTCTCACTCAGATGGGAGAGTTTAATGGGGAGAATCGCAATGTCATTACTACAAAAGATACATGCACATGAATTGGGAATGTCACATTCTAAGAAGGAAGAACGAGTGGGCTCCAAATTCTAAGGAAGAAGGATGGGTCTTGGATTCAGGGAGTTCTCCACACATTTGTATGAAGAAAGGTGTGTTTCATAATTTTCAGCAGGTGTGAGACTCGGTAAGACTTGGTGATGGGTCAACATGTGGGGTTTAAGGAGTCTGGATGGGGAAATTAAAGACACTCAATGGAGGAGTTCGTAAACTGGATGACGTGAAATTCATTCCAAGGATGAGACGAAACCTAGTAATATTAAGTAGGCTCGATGCAAAAGGGTTCAAGATTTCCATAGCAGGTGGAGTGTTGGAAGTATCACACAGGGATGTAGGGATGCTTATTAGGAAGGATTCCCAAGGGTTGTATCATTTTATGGGGACCATAGTCATCCTGAGCTAGATTGAAGGCAGTGGAAGTGACACGTCATCTAGCATAAAGAAGCGTGTTCGATTTGCTAAAGAAGTTTTCAACACCCGCAAAGAGACTTTAGGTCTGGTTTCTACCCCAAATTGGTCATGAGGGGGAGATTTGTGGGGGCCACTCCCATTTGTGGGAGAAATCAATAGAAAGGAAAACAAAGATATTGGTAGGACTATTTTCCCTGGATGACAACAACCCAAGTGTCTCCTTTCTCCATGGTGGGCAGCCAATCGAGGACTTGTAGCAGGTGGCGGTGGAGGTCTTCTCAAGGGTAGATGAGCTAACCTCCAGCAACTGAAGAAAGATGTTTTTGGTTACTCTATAAAATGGGATGAAAATCCCATTGTTTGTAAGGGGGAAATCTATTATGTATGGGTGTGAATTTTGTGATCCTCCGACGAGAACTGGAGAGAATAAACTGGTCTTGTTTCTCCCGTGGATTTATGATTTAATCCAAACCGTGTTAAATTCTGTGTTTCACCATTTTTATCCTCTGTTTATGTGATTTGTGGTGCCACGCACCTCCTCTGCACCCCAACAAATGCTAATGTAGATATCCTGATTAAGGGTCTAAACTTGGGCTTGGGACAGATTCATATTGGCATCAAGGATCTCAACAAGTTTTCTTATAGATCAATGTGTATTGGAGATGACATGGGGGCAAGTTGTGGCTCAAAATTGACTTTGACGGCTTCATGGGATGATATTGTGGAGGTAGTGGATCTAAAGGCATAGAATGCTCATGATAAAACCTCTTATCGTGATGTTATTTTTAAAAGTAATGATGTTGTTAGGGTGAATGTGGCTTCCTCTTAATAGTCTGACTTTAAGGCAGTTGTCCAAGAGAAAGTTGATTATGAATTGCATCATGAATCATTGTCTCATTCTAAAAGGAAAGGGAATTCTAATGTAGTGGATGAAGATGGGTTTCAGTTGGTCACTCATAGAAACCCCAAAACTTCTTTATCTATGCCCACTATGCAGCTCGAAGTGCATGAAGAGCTGGTGGATCCCAAAGATGATCAGGCGGTGATAGTGGTTGAAGAAGCTGGTACATTGGAAAAGAAGGCGACGTTAGAAGAGGTTTTCATTATCCCACAGGATCACGGTAGTAGAAAAAAATAGACTTACTCTATTTGATATATTGAATACATATAATATTTGGGAAGTGTTTTGTGTGGAATTTGGAAATTACCATGGATCTTTTTGTGTTGAAGAACCCTTTTCAAGTGTTCAGACTATCAAAGAATGTAACATCTCTAATATTAAGGATATTACCTCAAATCAAGATGGATTTGTTTCAAAAAAAAATGTTTCTACTGGTGTTCAAGAAATCGAGACTCTTTCTAGGTGTGATGAACCATCGAGTACATGTGATCAGGTCGACACATGGTGGGACCCAAGTAGTGGAAGCGAGATAGGCCCCTGAGAAATTGATTTGGCTCCTGGTATAGGGGTGGCAGACATCAAGAAAGGTAAGATGGACCTCTTTTTTCTGATGGTGATTTTTATTTTAATTTTTCATTGTTGTTATTGGTCAGAGTATGACAATCAAGAGGGGGTAAATTGAGTTCTTATAAGATTTTCTGTTAAAAAAGATTTATTTTAAAATCCCCCAAGTTAAAAACAAAACAGGACAGTTAATCAAAGTAATAAATTTATAATAGTTTTATTGTTAAATTAATTTCTTAAGATATTGATTACTTCTGAGTTATATCAACTAGAAAGATTGAAATAACTTTTGAAACCAATTTACTAAACCAAAATGGTTATAAATAATATCCAAGATCAACTATCAAAGTAAGACCCTGTTTACTAAAATATGAGTGAAAATAGAGTAAACTAAATTTGAAAAGAATGGTAGAATAAAACAAGAGGATGAATCTCAAACCGAGACCTAATCCTCTCCTCTTGGTGATCACCTACCACTAAGTAGTTTAAATTTTAAACTTTGATCCACACCCTGGATATAGGTTTTACAATAGCATACAAAGATTTCCAGGTCAAGCTAGACATCTACCACAGTTCTACGTGGGAAACAAATTAAAACCAGGTCACACATTGACCTCTTCCACAGTTATTCGTGGGAGAAATACGGTGTAAGAGAATGGTAGTGTGAGTATATCTTGTATCCTTTAGTTTAGTGCAGGAGACAATGAGTTCTTAATAGATAGATACACACACTGCTCGAAATGTAGTAAAAAGTGACACAATTGAGCAGAATATAAAGATATAGAGTTTAGAAGGCTTTGTGTGTTGTGAAATGCATCTCTAGACTCTTTGGATGTAGCAGATGTGAAGCCCGAGTCCTCTTTTAGAAACAGACACTGAAACAGAGTGTCGTTGGAGCTCTATGTTCTGGTTTCTAGGAAGATTGGATTATCCCCCTTATTGTTTGTTTGTTGCAAGGATGATTGAAGCTTTGATGCACACCAATCCTCCTTTAGTTCACAACTATTAGGAATGAGAGTTCTCTGTGTGTTATTATGCTTGGTCTAGTATCTCTGCTTGTATGTTATTTTATGTTGCTCTCTTATTATATATAGCTCATACGCCAAGATTTCATATTATTTTGGGTTTCTTATGTTGGCTAGCAAGGAGCATGTGGGAGTACATCGTACCTCGTACTATCTACTGACTTAGTCATTAATGTTGTCTGTAAAAATCATTAATTTAATTAGTAGCCTTAAAACTCTCAAATATGATTGTTAGAGATAATTTTAAATAAAAGAAAATTTAAACAGTCTATCAGTGACTCCTATATCGGTGAGTCATTATGTTAGTGACTCCTTCTATCGGTGAGTCATTCTATCAGTATTGGTGACTCATTCTATCGACAATTCATTATGTTGGTATCTCCATGCGTCGATGACTCAATGTGTCAGTAACTCATTGTGTTCTGTCGATGAGTCATTCCTTCTGTCGATGAGACATTCCTTATGTTGGTGAGACATTCCTTATGTCGGTGTCTTAATTGAACTGTCTGTGAGACATTTACTCTGTTGGAATTGGTGAGTCAGTTTGTGTTGTTGGTGTCACACTTGTTCTGTCAGTGTCACACTTGTTGTGTCGGTGTTAGTGACTCATACTAAACCAATTTTTTTAACTGTCTTATAACATGAATATAAAAAAATGTGTTAAATACATATTTGATCATAGATAATCATAATTAAACATATTTGAACTTAAATAAATGTGATTGAAATGATTGGACATGATTTGTGATTATTAAAACCATCAAAACTAGATAGGGGCCAACAATCTCCCCCTTTTTTATGATCAAAAATCATGTCATTATAAAGTAAAATAAGTTGATGAATAATATAGTCATTCTACTTGTTATCTCCCATTTCACATTTCCATAAGATATACAGATAAAGTTCATACATAATCAGAGGTAAAAGGGAATAATGCCTTGTCTTTTTCTCCCCCTTTTGGGATTATCAAAAAGGATAAAGATTGTAAAGAATAAAATAAAATAAGAAAAGTGGCCTAACAGAAAGAAGGGAAATTAAAGATCATTGAATTTCATAAGGAATGTAAAATATAGTTTAGTGGAATACAACAAAAGTATAATAAATAATCCCTATAAAGAAGTGATCCAAACTACTCCTTAGGATCTATTTTGTCCTTTCCTTTGTTAGAAGGATCAATATTAGGTCTAGTGGATGGAGGCTGAGAGACTGGAGGATCTGAATGAATTCTAAAGGGAGGAAGTACATTGGATTTAGGAATAGAAGGAGCAAGGGTAGGTTTGGTTGAAGCATGAGCTGGATCTGCTCTGTGATGATAGGTCTGATCTCGCTCAAAGTTTGATCAATAGAAATGGACTGAGGCTGAGGTGGAAAAGATATACCAGGAGAGGATGAAGAAGTCATAGGTAGTCTAAGAGGTTCAGCATCTGGAACAACTATGGATTCACTCTGAACATGCATATATGGCTTCAAGAGATTAATGAAATCCTTGATAATCTCACCACCATATTCCATGGACTTCTCAAAATCATCCTTATTCTCCATAAACATTTTTAGAGTAGGTGTGAAGTCCTTTAGTTTCCTAAATTGTTCCTTAAATGCTTGATTAACTAGAGGAAACTTGAGATTCTACACCAAATATTTAAAGTGACTTGTCAATTGGTTTTTAGTATAAATCCTCTTGAAGTAATAGTCTGATTTATCTGTGATCTGAGCATTTTCAGTTTCAACACTCTTGGAGTAAATCCTGACCATATCATGAACATGATCACTATTTTTCATAATATTTGAAAGCTCTCTTGATATGTTCCACCCAACATAGCTTGAAGTTCTTATCTAATCAAATTCCTCACAACCTCAACATCTGGTGAGTGAGATATAGGAGTTACTGAGATAGATGTCCCTTTTACAATTCCTCTAACATCCTGTCTCAATTGGGTAAAATCAAGAACTTGAAAGTGGGAAATAATATCCTCAATTCCTTTCATGATTATGTCCATGGATTTACTATACTCAGTGGTCAAATTTTTGGTAGTGGAAACCAATATAGTCAAATCATTTATCAGCTTCTGATTATCTATCACAATAGCTTCTATGAGTGAAATCAGTCTGGATTCCACTTGAGCAATAACACTGTCAGATTGAATATTTTCATCACTTTCACTCAATATTAACATAGGAGTAGGCAAGGAAAAATTACTAATAGTGGAGGAAATATCTTCCATAAATATATCAAAATTAGGTCTAGTGAAATTGTCACCTGGAATTAGAACTACTGAAGGTGTAGGAGTAGAAGAAAATGCACCTATAAGAAGCATCTCAGACTGTACAGGATCCTCCACCACTAGTCTCGTTGGAACTACTCTATCAGCTTCATCATCAGAATAAAAATATTACAATATAAGGACAACATATCCATGATTCATTTTTCATTCATACAACATAGATTCTTCCAAAAGAGTGAGTGTGTTAACTGTCACTCTTCCAGTTTGGGGCTCCCCCTCAACTTGAGATCTTCTATCTTGATGATCCCCCTCAAATGGATCTCCTCTTACTTGATGCTCCCCCTCAACTTGAGATCTTCTTCTATCATAAACCAACTGAGGCACTGAGATTATTTGAGCTTGCAATTCTCTTTGAACTTCAACAACTACCACTTCTGCAGTATCAACTACTAAAGAACCATAGGGTCTATAATGGGTTCCTGATTCACAGTACCATCCAGCTCTACAGTAGCATCTTGATAATCACCATGATGATATGAATCACTATCACTCCCACTTATTTCACCCCCTCCATCATTTTCATGTTTAGATAAACCTCATTTACTACCACTTCTTTAAACATTTTTATCATATCTATCTTCCTCACTGCCAGAACTACTACCACTTTCCTCTTATTCTTCTCTGTATGATTCTTATTCTCCTCCTGATTCATCTTCAGAACCATTGGATATTATCTCATAATCAACACTACTAGATTCTTCATTTTCATCATCGTCACCTAAAATTGGTTCTTTTGAAAGTAGAGCAATAGGTGGACCGGGTGGTCCAAAGGTCATTCTCCTTGGGCTTTCAACAATGTCTGGGCCACTCCTATCATCTATAGGAGATAATTCCTCTCTAGTAGGTCTAGCTTCCTCTTCTTCATCCTCTTCATCAAAATATTCAACTTCTTCATATGTTCCTAGATCAGGATTAACTACATCTCTTAGACTAGATGGATTATTAATAGGATTAAACTTCTCATAAAGTTTCTCCTCATCTCTAACCCATTCCCTCTTTCAATGATTCTAATAAATCTTCATCCCTTTGAAATTTTCCTTATTCAAATAGATTCCACTTCAAGTATATACATTCTTCTCATCTTCACTAACACATACTTTATCTATTAACATGGTAGAAATAATCCTTGGATAGAACAATGAATTTTTTTTATAGTAAGGATTTACCATCTCACTGATGTGAACAATCAGAAATCTACATAGATTCACCTTGTTCCCTTTCTTTGGAAAATATAACAAGTATACATCTTGATACTTCAAAGATGAAAAATCCCATTTTTTGGGACAAAGATAGTGCTAAATGAACTTAAACAGCAATCTACTCTCACCATCTAACTCTGTAGCTATTGGTCTTCTATGATCTTCATTTCCAGTAATATCCATCAATGTTGTCTCAAAGAAAAAGATTTTACTTTTAGGTGGACTAATTCCTTGATAGTCACCTAATATTCCTTCATGTGGAACCTTGAGGCATTCTAACCAATGCTTAGAAAGTAATGAAATTATTTTTCCTTTAATTATAGATTTGATCCAACATACCTCACTACCTCCCAAAAGAAATTCAGAATTTATATAGAACTCATGCAGAAGCTTAGGATAGAATGGACTTTCATTATTTAGAAACCATTCCAACCAACCTTGGGTTTGCAATACCTTTAATAAGAGAGACTTACTCTCTAAAGTCCATTCTGTGAAAAATTACTTCTCTAGTGTTACCACATGATTCGCAAGAGCTAGATTGACAAAAATATATTTTATTGACTCTCCTTTCTACCTTTTTTCAGGTTGTGTCTCGTCTCCAGATCCTCCTTCAAAGACACGCTTCATTCTCACCATTTCTGATGGTTCGGTTGAAGTTTGGAAGTTGAAAGGTATGAGGGTAGAGAGCAACAGAAGGAGTGTAATGTTTAAAGTGAGAGGGTAATTAATATAGTGAATCAACTAAAAATTTATTATTTAGGTCATTAGAGATTGTAAATTCATGAACTAGGTTCAAATAAATAAATAAAACATCATCATTTTGATTAAAAAACAGATTCAAATAGAAGGTTCTATCAGTGTCAGCATGACAATATCGGCATGGCACTATCAATGTTAGCATGATAGTATAGGCATGACACTATCAGTGTCATCATGACAAAGTGTTGGTGTTAGTATGACCAAGTTTCAGCATGAAAAATGTGTTGGTGTCATCATGACATTGTCATTTCCGGCATGACATTGTTAGTGTCGGCATGACATCAACACTCATTTTTCACAAAGGGTTATCAACATAATGTCCTTATAAATTAATCATCCCTAATTCATGTTTGATGCAATTATTTCTCTTAGAGTTCAATGGATTTGTGAATATGTCATAAATATGATGTTCAGTTCTAATAAACTCTAGTGTTATATCACCTTTTTTATAATGATCTCTCAGAAAGTGATGTCTTACATCAATATGATTTTCTTCTAGAATGAGAAACATGATTCTTAGAGATGTTAATAGAACTTGTATTATTATAGTTTATAGGGACATGTTTGAATTGATATCTATAGTCTAGTAAAGTGTGTTTCATCCAAAAAATATGAGTACAACAACTAGCAGCAACTATGTATTCAGCTTCGGAAGTAGATAATGCAACAAAAGTTTGCTTCTTACTACAACATGAAACTGGAGACTTTCCCAAAAATTGAAATGTTCTAGAGGTTATATTTCTATCTAACTTTAAACCATAAAATTTAGCATCGGAATAACTTAATAAATCAAAAGGTTTTCCTCTAGGGTAGAAAAATCCTAAGTTGGTAGTATACTTGAGGTATTTGAAAATTCTTTTAACATCACTTAAATGAGATTCATTAGGTTTATCATGAAAATGGGTACACATACACACACAAACATAATTTTAGGCCTGCTAGTGGTTAAGTAGAGAAAACTCCCAACCATTCCTCTGTAAGTGGTCTGATAAAAAGATTTACCATTTTCATCAAGATCCAACTTATAGGTGGTACTCATTGGAGTATCACTACTTTTTGTACCATCAAATCCAAAAAAATTTAAAATATCCTTAGTATATTTACTTTGACATAAAATAATATCTTCTGCATTTTGAATTATTTTAAATCCAAGAAAGAATTTGATTTCCCCCATTAAACTCATTTCAAATTCACTTTGCATCATTTTTGAAAAATAAATACATAAATAATTCTTCAAAGATCCAAAAATAATATCATCAATATAGATTTGAACTACTAAAAAATATTTATAAATTCTTTTTATAAATATATTAGGATCATCTATACCTTTTATAAAATCTGTGGAAATAATAAAACTACTTATTATATCATACCAAGATCTTGGAGCTTGTTTTAAACCATATAAAGCCTTTGTTAATTTAAAAAAATGATTTGGAAAATGAGGGTTTGTAAAATAGGGGTTGTTTAACAAAAACATCCTCAACTATATACCAATTTAGGAATGAACTATTAATATCCATTTAATATAGCTTGAAATTTAGATGTGCTGCATATGCAAGAAATATTCTAATGGCCTCAAGTCTAGAAACCAGTGCAAAAGTTTCCTCATAATCAATCCCTTCTTATTGACTAAAACCTTGTGCAACCAATCTAGCTTTATTTCTTACAATATTACCATCTTCATCTACTTTATTTCTAAACACCCATTTAGTGTCTATAGTCAAGATTTCTTTAGGTCTATCTACAAGTTTCTAGACTTTATTTCTTTCTAACTGATTTAATTCTTCTTAGATAGACATTACCCAAACTTCATCATTGATTGCATCATTAATGATTTTAGGTCAAGTTGTGATAAAAAGGCTTGATGTTTAACATATTTTCTTAGAGAAACTCTAGTCTGTGCACCTTTATATAGATCTCCAACTATAACATCTAAAGAATAGTTCTTAAGAGTTTATGTGGGTCTAGAAAATAAAGGGATAGTTATTTTAAGTTCATTAGCAGGTTCAGGTTCATCGTGACTAGAGTCTAGAGTATTTCCAGAACTAGATAATTTCACATATTGATTAACTATAGGTTTAGATGATTTTTCATTTATTTCCAAATTGGATAGATCATCCTAAATAATTTATAGAGAGGTATTGGGTTCATGTGGGTCTCTTTCATCAAATTTGATATGTAAAGATTCTTCCACACACTTAGTTATTTTATTAAACACTCTATAGGCTTTACTAGAAATTTAATAACTTATAAAGATTCCTTCATCACTTTTGTATGCAAACTTTTCAAGATTTTACTTTGTATTAAGGATATAAACTTTGAAACCAAATACTTTGAAGTAATTATCCTTGGGTTTTCTATTGTTTCATAGCTCAAAGGGGGTTCTCTTAATAATTGGTCAGATTAAAACTTTATTAATTATATAACAAGTTGTATTGAAAGATTCTATAAAAAATAGACAGGTAAATCATATTCATTAAGCATAGTTTGGGATATCTCTTGTAAGGTTCTATTTCTTATTTCTACAACACCATTCTGTTGTGGTCTCCTAGGATCAGAGAAGTTATGACTATAGTGTAGGATTGAAATAATGTTGTAGATGCTCAATATACAAGAGGGGGGGTGAATTGTACACTTTAAAAATTCCTTTGGAACCTTTAAAGTTAGTTACTATTAACTATGTTTTCCTTAAGCAAAGGAAAGGGCTAAGTTTAACAAAGTTAAACTAAGAAAATTCACAACACCTCTAACACCAAATGAAAACTTGGAAAGAGGAATGAAGTTATAAACATCAAGTCCTATGTACTTGCTTATAACTGGAAAGAGATTCCGAAAGTAGGTTCCAGAAATATGGTTCCTGAAATTGAAACTTAACAAAAGATTACAATATGAGATTCTACCTTAAAGCGTATAGAATCTAAATGAAATAGAGTACAAGTAAGGAAGTATAAGAAAGTTATACTTTCCTTATAATACAAAATGCAGCGGAAACAAACGAGTAGTAAAACTACAAGTAACAAGATATAAGTCTTTTAACCCAAAGAGAAGGGTATCCAACAACCTTGGATAAAGGTCCCTTGATTTATACTTTCAAGCAAGTCTGTCTTACCCACACCAGGGCAATCCCTCGATACAAAGATCAGAATCTCTGTCTTGCTATCCCCTCAAGCCCTCAACTTCAAGGTAGTTGGCCACCTCTGTCTTCCTCAGCAAGGAAGCCCTCAACTTCAAGGTAGTCGGCACCTCTGTCTTCCTATCCCCGGAATTCCTCGAATGTAATCACCAACATTCGGAGTCGCACGAAGAAAAAACTGAACGAGCAGTTCAGTACGCACAAGGTATGAAAATCTTTCTCTCTCTAGAAATCACCTTAGCAGTGTGTGGTCTCTAGATCGATCAACTTCTCTATATTCTTTTCTTTTTTATTCTCCTCATGAGCTCTTTCAAATGAGCTCCTATTTATAGGCAAGGTCGGCCTCCTTTCCAACGGTCATATTTTCCTTAAAAATCGGAGGGACATGTACACGTGTAACTTAACCAATGGTTAGTTTATAACAGAATAGACGACATCGTTTTATAACAAAACAAGTGTAACAGAATGTACGACATCGTTTTAAGTCTTAAAAAGTTCGGAGTAAAGATTCGGAGTGAAGGTTTAGAGTGTAAGAAAAATATTAAAGAGTGGACAAATTATAAAAGTGTAAGCAAAATGAAAGTTCGGAGTCTAACCAAAAATAATTTTCGGAGTCTAAATAAATTCGGAGTGAATAAAGCAAAGATGATCAGATTCTGTTTAATAAGTGAATTCGGAATGAGAATTCGGAATGAGAATTCATCATCAGAATTCGTAATGAGAATTCGTCATCAGAATTCGTAATGAGAACTCTTCATCAGAAATCATAATGAGAATTTGTTATCAGAATTCATAATGAGAATTTGTATCCAGAATTCGGAGTAGAACTTTATTACAGTTCTCATCCAAAATTCGGAACCTATAACAGAATGCTTCATATCAAAGTTTCAAACGATTCCGAGAATATAGAAATGAATCCGAATCTTATACTTAAGAAATATATGGATGAAAATATGATAAGGATAATTTTTCTTACAAAAGCAGTTTTCCTTATAAAAGCCGTTTTCCTTATAAAAGCTATTTTCCTTATAAAAGCAATTTTCCTTATAAAAGCGATTTTCCTTATAAAAGCGATTTTCCTTATAAAATCAATTTTCCTTATAAAAGCGATTTTCCTTATAAAAGAAATTTTCCTTATAAAAGCGATTTCCTTAAAGATAAGGTGTTTGTGATTTTCAAAACAAGAAGGAATGGAAAAGTCATAAAGAAAACCTTATTGACTCAACAATCTCCCCCTTTTTGGAAAGCACAAACATCCTTACGAAAAAGAAATTCTAAGAAGAAAGAAAACATTAAGGCTTATCTCCCTTTGCTTTAAGGATATTGATGAATATGACTAACTCCCCTTTAGGCTTTGAAACTCTAAGGATCATATTCTAGATTTTTGGAATGATATTTCATTACGAATAAGAAAGTATTCTTTAATGAAAAACTCCCCCTTAGATAAACTCTATTAGAGTTTGTTTTCTTTATCACCCTTTGTTAATATTCTTTTCCCCTTTATTAGGGTTCTTTTCCTTTTCCCCCTTTGTGATTTTCAAAAATAATTCGAGGGAATGAAAAATATAACAAAGTACCTGAAAAAAAATTAGTAACAACAACAAAAGAAACGAGCAAGCACAATTTTCATTAAGTTGGAAAGCTCAACAACAAAGAAGATTAGATACAACAAAAGATCAGATCTATCTATTTTGGATCTTTTTCCTTTTCCATGAAACCCTTAAGAATAGTCTTTATCTTCTTCAAGTCTTTATGGTCTTCCTCGTCTTGCTTCTCTAACACAACAATTCTTGCATTTTGAGCTTCAATATTTTCTTCCTAGGCTTTAAGATTTTCTTCATGAGCTTTAATCTTTTCTTCTTGAGACTTTAACTTTTCATCAAACTCAATCCGATGATCCCTTTCATACTTCCAGTTTTGAGAAATAGAATTCAGCTTCCCATTCAGATCTCTGACTTCTTGAATCCGGAAGTTCTTTTCATCTGTCAACTTTTCTTCAAAGGATGAAGTAAGTTCATTTATCTTCCTGTCTTTTGTCTCAAAGTCATCCTTCACATTATCTTGGAATTAATCAAAGATCCTCATCTCTTCTACAGTCTTCTTCGACCAACTAGTCATCCTCTTGCAAGATCTGTTGTGGGCTTCATAGCCGACAAAGAAAGTTTTGAATTGAGCCTCTATCTCAACACATTTGTCCATAACCATGGATACGGAGTCTATTTTCTGATTCAAAGCATGTTGGAGCATCTGTCATCTTGAATCAATACTTGAGAAAGTCGGAATAGTACCTACCAACTTCTTTAATGACTGAACAACAAAGTCATGCCCCAACGAAGATGACTCTGAATCCGAGACTTTTCTTGGAGAATTTTCTTCTTCAATATGCTCAAGCTTTTTCTTTGAAGAACTACTAACTTCCCTTCTATTTACGACCACTGAGCTCGGGGTATCAACAACAAGTTGTTTTCCCTTGTCCTTTTTCAGAATGGATTCATGTTCCAAAGTTCTTTTTCACTGTCAGACACTTGAACAACATTGTCTTCCTCATCTGTAACTTTCTGAGCACCATCCTCTACATTCTCCATTTGAGCAATGTCATGTAGAAGTTGTTCTTCCTCTGCATGATAAGATACTTCTTCTTCTCCTTTCTCCTCTGATACCAAAAGTTTGAAATGATAAAGTGAGCAAGAAAAACTTATACGTGAGTACAAGTATTTTAGAAACCTCCTCTGATACCAATTATAGGATCGAAATAATGTTGTAGATGCTCAATATACAGGAGGGGGGTGAATTGTACACTTTAAAAATTCCTTTGTAACCTTTAAAGTTAGTTACGATTAACTATGTTTTCCTTAAGCAAAGGAAAGGGCTAAGTTTAACAAAGTTAAACTAAGAAAAATCACAACACCTCTAACACCAAATGAAAACTTGGAAAGAGGAATGAAGTTATAAACTTCAAGTCCTATGTACTTGCTTATAAATGGAAAGAGATTCCGAAAGTAGGTTCCGGAAATATGGTTCCAGAAATTGAAACTTAACAAAAGATTACAATATGAGATTCAACCTTAAAGCGTATAGAATCTAAATGAAACAGAGTACAAGTAAGGAAGTATAAGAAAGTTATACTTTCCTTATAATACAAAATGCAGCGGAAACAAACGAGTAGTAAAACTACAAGTAACAAGATATAAGTCTTTTAACCCAAAGAGAAGGGTATCCAACAACCTTGGATAAAGGTCCCTTAATTTATACTTTCAAGAAAGTATGTCTTACCCACACCAGGGTAAGCCCTCGATACGAAGATCGGAATCTTTGCCTTGCTATCCCCGCAATCCCTCAACTTCAAGGTAGTTGGCCACCTCTGTCTTCCTCAGCAAGGAAGCCCTCAACTTCAAGGTATTCGGCACCTCTGTCTTCCTATCCCCGAAATTCCTCGAATGTAATCACCAACATTCGGAGTTGCACGAAGCAAAAACTGAACGAGCGGTTCAGTACCCACAAGGTATAAAAAGCTTTCTCTCTCTATAAATCACCTTAGCAGCGTGTGGTCTCTAGATCGATCAACTTCTCTATATTCTTTTCTTTTTTTTCTCCTCATGAGCTCTTTCAAATGAGCTCCTATTTATAGGAAAGGTCGGCCTCCTTTCCAACGGTCATATTTTCCTTAAAAATCGGAGGGACCTGTACACGTGTAACTTAACCAACGGTAAGTTTATAACAGAATAGATGACATCGTTTTATAACAAAACAAGTGTAACAGAATGTACGACATCGTTTTAAGTCTTAAAAAGTTCGGAGTGAAGATTCAGAGTGAAGGTTCGGAGTGTAAGAAAAATATTAAAGAGTAGACAAATTATAAAAGTTTAAGCAAAATGAAAGTTCGGAGTCTAACCAAAGATAATTTTCAGAGTCTAAATAAATTCGGAGTGAATAAAGCAAAGATGATCAGATTCTGTTTAATAGGTGAATTCGGAATGAGAATTCGGAATGAGAATTCATCATCAGAATTCGTAATGAGAATTCATCATTAGAATTCATAATGAGAACTTGTCATTAGAAATCGTAATGAGAATTCATCATCAGAATTCGTAATGAGAATTCGTTTCCAGAATTCGGAGTAGAACTTTATTACAGTTCTCATCCAGAATTTGGAACCTAAAACAGAATGCTTCATATCAAAGTTTCAAATGATTCTGAGAATATAGAAATGAATCCAAATCTTATACTTAAGAAATATATGGATGAAAATATGATAAGGATAATTTTTCTTACAAAAGCAGTTTTTCTTATAAAAGCAATTTTACTTATAAAATCGATTTTCCTTATAAAATCAATTTTCCTTATAAAAGTGATTTTCCTTATAAAAGCGATTTTCCTTATAAAAGTAATTTTCTTTATAAAATTGATTTTCCTTATAAAAGCGATTTTTCTTATAAAAGCAATTTTCCTTAAAGATAAGGTGTTTTTGATTTTCAAAACAAAAAGGAATAGAAAAGTCATAAAGAAAACCTTATTGACTCAACATATAGCTATTTTATGAGAAAAAAGATTAAAACTCTTGGTTTTCTAACTCAAAGCCATGGTCACTTCTTAAGGATTTAATTCTAAAACCACTTAGGTTTTCTAATATTCTATCATACTTGGTGAAATGAGAAAAATCTTCGCTTTTGTGAGAAAGAAAGAAAGTCCATGTATATCTAGAATAGTCATCTACCAAAACATAGACATAGTTATTTCAATTTAAACATGAAATTCTATATAGTCCAAACAAATCCATGTGAACCAACTTAATAGGTTGAGAATTTGAAACTTCTTCCTTTAGTTTGAAATATATTTTATGTTGTTTACCCTTTTGATAGGATTGCAGAATTTTTCATTTAGAAACTCAAGTTTGGGTAGATCCTTAACTAGTTCTTTCCTATTAATCTTTCTAAAAGAATGAGTATTTCAATGTCTTAATCTCCTATTCTAGATCCAAGACTCTTTATGAAAGGCACTTAAGCATGAAACATTTTTAGAAACTAATGAATCTAAGTTTAAAGCATAAAAATTTTCATTTCTAAGAGCAGTAAATACTAACTCATTTTTAGAATTAAAGACATTACATGCCTCATTTTCAAATTTAACATTAAAACCATCATCACACAACTGATAGATACTACAAATATTGTACTTTAATCCATCAATAAAAAGTAATTTGGAAATTAAAACTGAATTAGAGTTACTAATTTGTCCAAGCCCAATTATTTTTCCTTTATCATTATCACAAAAAGTGACATGTCCACCATCAATATTTATCAAATTATTAAAGCATGAATAATCTCTTTTAATGTATCTTGAACATCCATTTTCCAAGTACCATATACTTCTACAAGATCTCTTCAAATAGTTTTCCAAAAAAAATAGATTAGACAGGAAAAGATTTTGGTATCTATATTTTTGGGTCCAGTAACATTAGTAATAAGATCTTTGGGAACCCACATTTGTTTCATGGGTTTCCTATACATAGTTTGTAAAGTATTAGAAAAATAAACTGTATTTGGTCCAAAAAAACTTGAAATAGTAGAAGATGTTTCCTGACTGAAACTTTCAAAAAAAATTCCATAACTAGGAATAAAACTAGATTTTTTAGATTGTTTTGACAAAATTTATTTTACCGAGTTGATAGCCAATACCACTAGTTTATATGGGTGAAACTTGTTTAGCAATCATTTGAACCAAGATGTATTTGACATTGGTAAACTTTTATAAGTAATTTTTCAATTTCTCATTTGATAACTTAAGATCATTATTTTCTTTAAGAAATTGATCATTCTTTTCATTCTCTATAATAATCTTAGATTTTACAGTAGAGGTGAGAGCATGTTGTTTCTTCAAAATTTTATATTTATATTTTAATTCATTGCATGTATCTTCAAGAATTTTGAAGTATTCAATTATTTCTTCATTAGTCATATTTTTAAAATCGCTTTCATCTCTAGAATAATAAGAATTTTGTACAAGAGACTCAATGGTTACCTCATATGTTTTTTTCATGAACCACATATTTTCCTTGTCACCTTTCTCATCATGTGATAATTCTGACTCACTAGAGCTATCCTTAGAAGCACTCCAGGTGGCTTTCATTGCCTTATTGTATCTTTTATCTTTGTCCATATATTTCTTAATATATTTTTAACTTTGGATAGTCATCTTTTACATGTCTTCTTCTCTTACATTCCTAACAAACTATTTAATTTGATTTATCATTCTTTTTCTAATCTTTTTTCTAGTTTCCCTTATTATTATATTTACCTTTGTAGTTGGGCTTCCTGAAAAATTTATTCCTTCTATAAAACTTCTTAAACCTTCTAGATAACTGATACATTTCCTCATAACTATCAGATGGTGAATCTTCATTACTTATAATGTCAGAATGAATTTGTATCCTTTCCTTTTCTTTATGTTTGGAAGTAGTGGTTTTGAAAGCCACCGACTTTCTATTTAATTCATCCTCCTCCTTTTTTGACCTTTAATTTTTCCTCATACATAATCATGTTTTCTATTAGTTCCTCAAATGGAAACATACTGATATCATGGGACTCTCAAGTTGATACTGAGGTTCCTCTCCATCTTTCAGGTAAACATCTAAGTAATTGGATGATTTTTTCTTTAGCATCCACTATATTCCCAAGAGAGCTCATTGTATTGACTATCTCATTAAACTTGAGATACATATTAGAAATTGGATCATCAGGATTCATCTTAAAGTTATCATACTTAATATTATTTGTATTAAGTCTTATTTCTTTAACATTAGTGGTTCCTTCATGTTAAACAACTAAGGTATCCCAAACTTCATAGGAAGTTTTACATGTAGAAATCCTATTGAATTTTTTATCTCCTAAAGAACAATATAAGGCATTCATAGCTTTGTAGTTATTTTTATAAGTATTCTTGTTCGGTTCATCCCAAGTATTTCAAGCAGTTTCATAAATCTTATATTCATCTACAATGGAAGACCAAATTTCAAAACCCATACTTTCTAAATGCATTTTCATCTTAATTTTCCACTGGGCATAATTATTTCCATTGAAAAAGGGAGGTATGTTTGTAGCAGCACCTTCCTGTCTATTATCCATAAAAAAGAATAAAGAATAGTTTTTTAAAGAGCTAAAAATTTATAACTAATAGAAATTTAGAGATCCTTAAAACACAATTCAAATCACAGTTGAAAAAGATTATAAAAAGATTATAAACATCCTTTGATACCAAATGTTGTTTGGAGTAGGACACTCAAGAGGGGGTGAATTGAGTTACTATAATTTTTTTGAAGATTTATTTGAAAATCCCACAAATTAAAAACAAAACAGGCCACTTAATCAAAGTAGTAAATATATAATAGTTTGACAGTTCAATTAATTTCTCAAAAGATTGATTACTTCTCAATTATATCAACCTAAAATATTGAAATAAATTTTGAAACCAATTTAATAAACCAAAACAGTTATAAATACTATCCAAGATCAACTATCAAAGTAAGACTTAGTTTACTAAAATATGAGTGAAAATAGAGTAAACTAAATTTGAAAAGCACAGTAGAATAAAACAAGAGGTTTAGTCTCAAGTCGAGACCTAATCCTCTCCACTTGGTGATCACCTATCACCAAGCAGTTTAAATTAATAAACTTTGATCCAAAATCTGGATCTGGGTTTTAAAATAGAATACAAAGCTATCCAGGTTCATCTAGACCTCTACAATAGTTCTTTGTGGGAAAAATATTACAACCAGGTCACACATATACCAATTTCATAGTTCTTTGTGGTATAAATATGGTTTAAGAGAATGTTAGTGTGAGGATATATTGTATCCTCCAGTTTAGTGTATGAGACAGTGTGTGTTTAATAGATAAATGCACATACTGCTCGAAATGTAGTAAAAATGCACACAACAGAGAAGGATATAAAGAGATAGATTTTAGAAGGCTCTGTGTGTTGTGAAATGAAACTCTTCACTCTTTGGATGTAGCATATGTGAAGCCCAGGTCCTCTTCTAGAAACAGATAAGGAAACAGAGTGTCACTGGAGCTCTGTGTTCTGGTTTCCAAGAAGATGGGATTCTCCTCAGTGTTTTTCTGCTGTAAGTATGGTTGAATCTTTAATGAACATCAATCCTCTTTTAGTTAACAGCTAATAGGAATGAGAGTTATTCGTGTGTTATTCCGTTTGGTCTAGTATCTTTGCACATATGTTCTTTTCTATTGTTCACTTCTTTTATATAGCTCATGCAAAAATCTTTCATTTTATTTCGGGTGTCTTGTGTTGGCTGACAAGGATCATGTGAAGGTACCTCATACCTCATACTATACACTAACATTGCCATTAAAGTTTTCTAAAAAATCATTAATTTAATCAGTAGCATTAAAACACTCAAATATGACCGTTAGAGATAATTTTAAATAAAAGAAAATTTAAACAGTCTATCAGTGACTCCTCTATAGGTGACTCATTTTGTTAGTTACTCCTTCTATAGGTGAGTCATTCTATTGGTATTGGTGACTCATTCAATCAGAAATTTATTCTGTCGATATCTCCATGCGTCGGTGACTCAATGCGTTGGTGACTCATTTTGTTCTCTCGGTGAGTAATTCCTTCTATCAATGTCTCATTTATACTGTCGATGAGTCATCTATCGGTGAGTTAGTTAGTATTGTCAGTGAGACATTCCTTCTGTTAGTGAGACATTGCTTCTGTCTGTGAGACATTCCTTCTCTCGGTGTCTCAGTTGAACTGTCGGTGAGTCATTTACTCTATCGGTATCGGTGAGTCAGTTTGTGATGTTGTTCCACACTTGTTTTTATCGATGTCATGCTTGTTCTGTCGGTGTTAGTGACTCATACTTAGCCAATATTTCTATTTTAATTGTCTTATAACATGAATATACACAGAATCTGTGAAATAAATAGTTGATCATAGATAATCATAATTAAACATATTTAAACTTAAATAAACATGATTGAAATTATTGGACAAGATTTGAGATTATTAAAACCATTAAAATCATAGAGGGGCCAACAGTTTCCCCCATCCCCCGTTGCTTTTGAACTTTAATTTTTATAATATTTTTTTGGGACCATGGGTCTAACCCATGGTTCGTGCCTTCCTGGTATATATATATATATTTATTTATAATTATATATAGATATATATTTATTAATATATAAGTATATAGAAATATATATATATATATATAATAAATATATTTATTTTGCCATAATTTTTTAGGAATTGAGTGTACTAATTCTTAAAAAACTATTAAGGAGAATAAAATACAGAAATAATGACACCAAAATGTGGCACATAAAGCACCACCAAAAAAAAGTGGAAGACCAATGGCACCCACAAAACAACCATAATGAAAGCCCCAACCAAAACATAAAAAGAAACCCAAGGATGCGCAAGATACATTCCAATCATAAAAATTGAATGGCCCTAGGACCATATGATCACTTCCCAAATAGAAGCCATCAAATGGGCCTCCCCACAAAAAACAATACCACTGAAGTAGCCCAAAAGACTGAATAATAGATGTTGCTGATAGGAATCCTATAACTCAAGCTTCCCTAAGTTCATTCCAAGGTCGATGCGCATCTCAAGGTCACCTACTCCCTATCCTCATCACTAGCTTGAAACCAAGGTCATCACACCAGCCAACTCCCGTATCCTAAGACCCCTCAAAGTTATCTCTGTTGTTCGGCTCACTAGCTGTTTTCATGTCGGCTCCATCCATCACCTCCTTATAATAAAGACCATCACCTACCAAGAAAAAAGAATTTTCGAGATCACTAACAACTGCTAAGAATTCTATCCATTCCATCAGAGAACAAACCAACCACAAAAAAGTCACACCGTCAGAATGGAAGTCGCACAGTTAGCAGTCGCCAAAAGAGAAACTCCCACCATCAAGATCCTAGACTAGTCTTCACCTTTCCCCATAATCAGGCCCCCTTCTCCATCACCCCAAACACATAATATCCATGAAAAAACCCTTTCTTCCACCATTTTTAGTCCCCAATCTTCTCATATCTACATTTCTCCCAAGTTTTACACACTTACTGGTCGAACTAGAGTACCCTCTCGGTACCCCACCATCGTCCTGAGTGCCTATTATCATCCGCTAACTAAACCGGATTCCACTAATAGCACCTATCCATTATCTTGGAGCATCACTAGCCTTCGTCTCCCAACCAAACAAAGGATTTTTGTTTCCTACATTAGAGATAGAAAACCCACCTCCCATTTCTTCACTAAAAATAACACCACCCATTTCATCATAATTTTATAATTATTTAAATATATATATATTTATTTGTAAATATATAAGAGAGATGGGTTTTTATAGGATCTCCCACAGTATCAATCTCGATGGAGAATAAATCCTATGATGATCGATGAATTTCTCTTACAATTCAAGGGATGATGTTGAGCAATTTCTTACTGGAGGAAGTTGGGATCACTACTACAGATTTTCCTTTTAATAGTGCACAAAAATACTTTTAATAATGCTAAAAAGTGTTGTTATCCTCACGGATATTAAATGGGGTCCTCTTTATCAGTGTTAAAAAAGAGATAATAAAAAGGGGCCTTTATCAGTTCTAAAAAAAGTACTGATAAAGGTCACCCTTTATCAGTGCTAGTTTAGTGATGATAAAGGCCCAACCTGCAGTAGTGTGTGGTTTGTATAATATAAAACTGAAACACATACCTATAACCTATATGAATAATATATAATTTAATTGAAATAAATTTTACAAAAATAATTTAAAAAAACTACTATTTACTTTTCAAACAATGTTTTGTATTACTATATTTACAATTACTATCCACAAACATTAAAAATCATTAATGTTTCATCGTCTTTAGCACATGTGATACCCTCTCAAAAAAGTCTTTCCATGGTATCAGTTGTCGAACAAATCCCTTCAACCTAAGAAAAATATTCCACTAATATAAGAAAATAAATCTTATGTTAGTAGTACTATAAAGAAATGAATTAAACATTAATATGAAATAATACATTAATAAAATGTCAATTTTTAATAAAAAGACACACATAGAGTTATATCGGTCACACTATGCATCATATTGAGGTGTGGTTGATTCCTAAACATCATGAATGATTTATGGATCATTGTTCTAAAGTATCAAAACAATCCTAATGTATTTTCTTGGTTTTGAGTATGTCACTTATTCTTTTTACTAAAATTAATGTCAATTTTAAATAATGGACCTCTTGGAGTTATACCGGTCACAAAGAGTATCAAATTGAGACATGGATGATTCCTAGCTATCTAAAATTACTTATGGATCACTATCCTAAAGTATAAAAATAATCTGAATGTGTTTTATGGGTTTTTAGTATGTCAATTGTATTTTTTACTAAAATGTCATTTCAAACTCGAAACATGCCCTTTGAGTCATACGGATCACATCGTGTGTTGGTTTGATGTGAGACTACTTACTACACATCTCAAATGACTTATGAATCTCCTTCCTAAATTATCAAGACAAACATAGTGATTCTTCTTGTGTTTCAATGAGTGACACACATTTTGAACTAAAATGTCAATTTTAAACTAAGAATGGACACTTTGAGTCAAATCGGTCACACCTTGAATCATATTGAGGTGTGGTTGATTCTTATAGGCCACAAATGACTCATGAATTGTTTTCCTAAATTATCAAAACAATCCAAATGGTTTCTCTTATTTTTCAGTATGTCACTTGTTCTTTTCACTAAAATTAAGATTAATTTTAAATAAAAAGACACACTTGGAGTCGTATCGGTCACATTATGCTTCGGATTGAGGTGTGGTTGATTCCTACATACCAAACATTTGTTATGTATCATTTTCCTAAATTATCAAAATGTTATGAAAAAGTCTACTCGGTTTTTAGTATTTCCCCTTTTCTTTTTACAAAAATTAATGTCAATTTAAAAAAAACATTGAGTTATACTGGTCACCCCATGTAACATATTGAGGTTTGGTTGATTCCTAGACATCTCAAATTAATTATAGATAATTTTCCTAAAGTATAATAACAATCCAAATGTGTTTTCTCAATTTTCAGTATGCCACTTGTTTTTTTACTATTATTAATGTCAATTTTAAATAAAAAGACACCTTTAGAGTTATACCGATCAAACCATTTGTCAGATTTAGGTGGTGTTGATTCCAACGTTCTAGAAATAACTTATCAGTCATTTTATTAAATTATCAAAACAATCCTAAAGTTTTTACTAGATTTTTAGTATGTAAATTGTTCATTTTACTAAAATTAATGTCAACTTTAAACAAATAGACACACTTGAAATTATGTCGATCAAACCATGCATTTTATTGAGGTGAAGATGATTACTACACATCAAAAATGACTTTTGTATTTCTTACTAAAGTATCAAAACAATATGAATGAAGTTTCTTGGTTTTGAGTATGCCACTTTTGTTTTTTATTAAAATTCCATTTGAAACAAGAAACACGCACTTTGAGTCATACCAGTCACATCATGTGTCGGTTTGATGCGAGACTGATTCCTACACATCAAAAATGACTTGTGAATAATTTTAATAAATTATCAAGATAATCTAAGTGCATTTTCTTGGTTTTTAGTGAGTGAGATTTTTTTAATTAAGATGTATATTTTAAATTGAAAATGGACATATTGAGTCATACCAGGCACATCATATATCAGGTTGAGGCCCAGCTAATTACTACATATCAAAAATGACTTATGGATTGTTTTAAAAAGGTATCAAAATATTATGAATGAATTTTCGTAGTTTTGAGTATTTCAGTTGTCTTTTTTACTAAAATCAATATCAACTTAAATAAAAAAATTAACTTTGAGTTATACCGGTCACAACATGCATAAAATTTAGGTGTGGATGATTTCTACACATTTCAAATGACATATAGATTATTTTCCTAAAGTATAAAAAAAATATGAATGTGTTTTCTTGGTTTTGAGTACATCACTTGTATTTTTTACTAAAATGTCATTTTAAACTGGAAACACACACTTTTAGTTATACCGGTCTCATCATATGTCAATTTGACATGATGTTGATTATTATACATAAAAAATGACTTATGAATAATTTTCCTAAATTATCGCAAAATTATAAGTGTGTTTTCTAGGTTTTTAGTGAGTGGCACTTTTTAAACTAAAATTTCAATTTTAAACTGATAACGGACACATTGAGTCATACCGATCACATCGTGTATCGAATTGAGGTGATGCTAATTCCTATATGTAAAACATGAAATATAGATCATTTTTCTAAAGTATCAAAATTATATGAATGTGTTTTCTTGGTTTTGAGTATATCAGTTGTCTGTTTTTCTAAAATTAATGTCAACTTTAAATAAATAGATTTACTTGGACTCATATCGGTCACATTATGTGTAGGATTGAGGTGAGACTAATTCTTACACATCCAAAATGACTTATAGATTGTTTTAATAAAGAATCAAAAAAATTCGAATGTTTTTTCTTTTTTTGAGTATGTCACTTTTATTTTTTACTATAATGTAATTTTAAACCAGAAACATGCGCTTTTAGTCATATAGGTCACATCATGTATCAGTTTTATGTGAAACAGATTCCTACACATCAAAAATGACTTACGAATCATTTTCATAAATTATTAATACAATCTGAGTGTGTTTTATTATTTTTCAGTGAGTGATACTTTTTTAATTAAAATGTCAATTCTAAACAGATGATGGACACTTTGAGTCATACCAGGAACATCATGTATCAGATTGAGGTGTAGTTGATTCTTACACATAAAAATGACATATAGATAATTTTACTAAAGTTTCAAAATAATATGAATGTGTTTTCTTGATTTTGAGTATGTTAGTTGTCTTTTTATGAAAATTAGTGTCAATTTTAAATAAAAAGAAACACTTGGAGTCATATTGGTCACACCATGTGTGGGATTGAGGTGAAGTTGATCCTATACGTCCCAAAGTCCTAAAAAACTCAAAATCCAATGTTACCATGATTTTCATTGGCTTTCTTTATTGAATTTCCAACACTATATATTGAGTTGATTTTTTTTTCTGAAAAACTTCTTTCATCTAAGAAAATTGACTCAATATACAGTGTTACATTTTGATCAATAAATCCAATGGAAATTCTAGTAACATTAGAATAAAGAAACATGTTATCTCTTTTGTGGATTTTTGTAGATATTTGAAACCAAAATATGACTTCCCAAAAGATCTATGAAAAAAACTAAATAAGTATTAGATAAAAATGATAAGGAATTTGTCTTACAAATAGTAGATAAAATGGTGAAAGAATTAATTAAATAAGTAGTAGGAACTCACCATTTCATGATTGTTATATACATTATTTTCCCATTTCCTTATTTTCATTATCTTAGTTTCAGTCTCTAATGAGCATGAGAAGCTTCGAACAAACCACCCCAACCTGAAAAAAAGAATCCACCTGTATAAGAAAACAATTATTATGTGAGTAATACTAAAAAGAAATAAATTAAAAATAAATATGAAACAATAAATTAATTCTATAGAAAATTATTTTACTATGTGTACATCAATATTACCTTTGTGGTTGAGAAGAGGCAACATTATTGCTCTTCCTATAAAGTCAGTGGAAGGAATTTGAAGGAAAGTGATAAATTCCACCACTACATGGGGGAAAAGGTTTTTAGGGAGAAGAATTTTGTGGAATTTTTGGTGCATAAAGGAATGAAATAAGGTCATAAATCTTCTAAAATAAACAAAATATATAAGGAATAATGATAATTAAATCTATGTTTCACTATACAATTTTTTGGTAAAATAGAGAAAGTGTAATGTAACATTACCTTTATATCTTACCAAAAGGATTCCTTTATTATAGTATATTCTTCTGTGGGATTGGTAACATAATCATGTTCATAATACATTATCAACATGAGTAGTCCAATATTCAATTTAGATTGTCTCAATATGGTAGATAAAAGATAATATTATGAGGGAAACCATAGTATATTAAAAAACACTTTTACCTTCTCATTGAACTCTCAGTTGCAGCCACAAAGTCTAATCTCTCATGAGCATGAGAAGCTTCGAACAAACCACCCCAAATAAAACAAAATAATCCACCTATATAATAAAACAATTATTATATGAGTAATACTAGATAAAATAAAACATAAATATGAAAGAATCCATTACCTCTATGGAAGTCACATCTTCATTATTTGTGTACATTCTGCCATAATGTATGCTACCCATTAATTTCTAAAAAAATATATATCATCTTATGAATATGATTATTTTTTACATTCGTCATAGTAATGGAAAAATATAAATACACAAAGGATTAATAAATATTTTAAATGAAATAGTAATTATCTTTGAAAATACTTCTTTGGGAATTCTAGATGGTTTATGGAATATGATTTCTCATAAATTTACAAACATAATAACCACAATATTTTCCATTTTTTTGTTTTATTCACTATAGAAACATTTATAAAAATAAATATTTTTATATGTGTTTGGATAGTGAATTTTTATTATATATACCCTGATAATTTTCTACTTGTAGAACAAGACAGGCTCCTTGTATGCATGGGTTGTCCTCATGCCATGAATTTCAAAATATTTAAACTCTTTTCTATCACAATAGAATTTTCATTAAAACATAATATAAAATATATAAGTTCAATTTTAGTTCTAAAATGTTGGATGTAGTGTATTAAAATTAGGAAGACACCATCATGTGTGGTCGTATTATTGGGTATCCCTACATTGTATCCAAGAAATAAATCTTTGGAGTATTCAAATTGAATACAATGAGTATCTAATGTTTCCTAAAAATACAAAAAGGAATAAATAATTAAAGAAATGAAAATATTTTTTATATGATTAAATTTTAGATTTTTACCCATGCATCGTTGGTATTAAGAAGTGTACGTCATCTGTGATTTTTCTTTCAAATTATTTGGCTAGTTTTTCCACTATTTCATCCATCATTTTAATTATATTTATTTTTATTTTATAGAATTTATGTAAGGACTAACGAGCCCATATTTATGTTCATGGGGAAATCCCTTCAATTTTTTTCATATATATTTCTGAAATGTATTTAGTTTTAATTAACATAGTATATCAACTATTGGAAAAACAAATCATGAAAAAGAACCTCATAAATACATTTATAACTGAGAATCCTAGGTATTCATACTTAAGGATTTCATTTACATTATTAAGAGAAGTGTAGTATATAATGGCCTCTCCATACATTTTTTCTTAAAAAATAACAATGTGATTACAACTATTTTGTAACTTTGTATATGCATGAACCTTCAATGTTAGTAAATTAAGATATTGAGTGGGTGGGGTAAATGTGCTTTCAAAAGATTTTTTGATTGGTTGCTTGATCCTTAAAATGGTTTTGAATTGACCTTTCATTTCACCCCGTTACCTTTTTCCATATGTAATAACATTAATCGATTCAAACCTTTTTTCATTAATTGTTAAAGGTTTGGCATGAAAAATAAATTGGAAGCAAATACCTCCTTATCAACATGTTTTTTTACAAGATCTGAATTCCATGCAATGAAGGTTCCAATAGCATGGTTGACGATATGAATATCTATGTCATCAAGTGGAATGGGTATCTTTGTACTCAACTCACGAGCCACGATAATTCCCACTCTCACATGATATGTTGGAAGTTTTTTGTTATGTAAATTATCTTCTTGGATATTGAACATGGAATCTCTCACAACAGGGTGACAGTTGGGTGTTAATAGATTTAAATCATAGTCATTTTAACCCTATATAATATCATTACAGGAAAGGTATTAGTATTTGTCTGATTTACATTTCAAAGAAACAATTATTAGAATATCGATTACCTCATCTAAGATAAATCTTTGAGGGGAATGCCTCACCTCTGGTGAGGGGTGGATATGATATTTAGGCAATGGTTTTTCTTGATTTTTTTTCTTCTCTCTACTTCCCCAAATTAAATTTTCTAGAAACTCAATCTACTAATGAAATCTTTATTCAAGGGAATATAATCTAGCTTTCATCTCTTCGATTTCTTTATCTATATCCTCAGGTTTTTTTTCTAAAAATATGTTCAGGGTGTCACCTCAAAACCCACACATCTAACATGGACATACTGTTATAGCCACATCAAGGCCCCCAATAGTAGGTTTTCATTCGGTACAGGTTTTGATGATTCATGTGTCTAAGTTGGATAGAAAATATAATAAAATAAGTATTCATTGTTATGAAATAATGATTTAAAGAAAAAAATATTATGTCATACTTACACATGTTTCCCACACTCTTCGTGTGATTTCATCTATTAGTATCCCATATTAATTTACATGTGCCTCCTTCCATAACACATGACTTGGGATGGAAGTGGATTTTTATTTGGTTTCATCAATCTACATATAAATAGAGGAACATAATTATGTTGTTTTTTCATGTCACATTAAAGTATTATAGTATATTTAAAATTCATACCAATTTCTTTCAACATTCATAACATTAATAAAATGTCTGAGATGTATACAATTCTATTATGGTAATTCAAAAAAATATGATCTCATTTTCCAACTGGTTTTCATAAGGTTTTTAAAAAATGGTTTACCAAAAGTATTGTCCACATCTTTTACTTTCTCAAAAATTTGATCACCTATTAGTGGAGATCATGTTATACATTCTTCTAAACTTCTATTGAATGATGTCATCTAAGATCACTGCTCATTTTGTGATGGTAGAAATCTGTGATGTATTAGAGACATAGTCTTTGATGAATGCTTCAACCTAATTGATTGTATACCTATTTCAAAAATGGGACACCCTTGATTTCATTTAATGTTATATCTTGAAAAATTTACATAAGTAAGAAAGTCATTTATCATCTCGTACATCATGGATATCAACAAAAAATCTTCATTTGTGTAAGCATCATACAACATAACCCTATAATCCCATAATAATTTAAACTCTTTGATCAATGGATTCAAATAAACATTAATATCATTACCCAATTGTTTTGGTCTTGATATAAGCATGGATAACATAATGTACTTTCATTTCATGCATAACCATGGTGGAAAGTTATAATTTACCAATATAATCAACCATGTACTGTGAGTGATTATTTTAAAACAAAAATAATTCAATCCATCTATAGATAACACAAGACAAAGGTTTATCATCTCATTTCTAAATTCATGATACTCATGATCAATTCTCTTCCAATAAGTAGAGTCGGTCGAGTGATGAAGTTTCCCATCTTTATTTTGTGTATCTACAATCCACATCAGTTTCCTTGCAGTCTCCTCACTTCCATATAGGATCCTAAACCTTGGAATGATTGGAAATTACCATATAACTTTCATAGGACCTGATTCATCTTTCATGTATCGATGAGCACCACACTTTGGGAATTCTTTAAGTGATTTTTGTTCCTTAAAAAATAGTATACATTCATTTGGGTGTATTCATTTAAACATCATATCCATTGAATATAGAATTATTTTAGTATTATATGTTCATCTAGGGAGCTCATTATCTTCTAAGATCATATCATTTAATAGATAAATAAGCTTAGTAAAACTGGTGTCACACCATCCATTTATATCTATTAAATTATACAGCTTTAATAGGGATGACAATGTTGTATTTTTAGTGCAACCAACATACGATGGAATCTTTTCACCACTCTTTAACTTCTAAAAAAAATTGGACAATCACAAAGTTCATCTTCAACTATTATTTTCATTTCCTCAATACGATCTTCATCATCATTCACACTTGTAATCACATAATCAATATGGTATTCTTTATTGTATATACTTGTAATAATATCAGATGATCCATAAAATGTAGTGTTATCTCAGTCACTAGGTACATTTCATTTTTCCTAGTGTTTATTCCAACATTCACTACTACAAATACCCCTTTTATCAGTGCTAAAAATGGCCTTCAACCGCGCTAGAAAAGCGCTCTTAAAGTCGGCAAAGATAAAGGGTGGGTCCCCTTTATCAGCGCTAAAAAAAGTGCTGATGAAGACCCCTTTTATTAGTGTTGATAAAAGGGGTCTTTTATCAGTGCTAAAAAGAAGCGCAGATAAAAGGGTACTTTATCAGCACTTTATTTTTAGAATTGATAAAAGACCCCTTCTATCAGCGCTTTCTTTTAGCACAGATAAAAGTAAAAAAAATTAAAAATTAAAAAAATCCTGCCAATCGGGGGGGCTTTTATAGCGCTTGAGCCCCCCTTTTAACAGCGCTTTCCAGCCCCTCCAGCACCCGTATGCACCCCCTTCCACCCTATATCAGCACTACACCCACCCCCTTTATCAGTGCTAGCCCCCCAAATCCACCCCCATGCACGCGCCCTTGCCTCCACCATGATTTGATCTCAAGACCTCCCCCTTACGCGCCTAAAGCCTTTACCACTCTGCCATATTGATTTGTTATCTAGTTAATCACATATCTATTTATTTATATATATATTTAGTTATATTTATTCATATAGTAATATATAGTGATATTAATATATATATAGTGATATTAATATATATATTTATAGTGATATTAATATAAATATTTATAGTTATATCAATATATATATATTTAGTTATATTAATATATATATATAGTTAGATTAATATATAAGTATATAAATTCTTATATATTGGTATTTTAAATAAAATGGATATTAGTTATTATTTAGATAAAGCTAATATATTATATATATAAATATATTTTATTATTTATATTTATAATTAATTTTTTTTGTGTGAATATATAAAAAATATGTATATATTGTTATATATTTGATTATAAATAGCAGTGAATTATAAAAAACGATAAAATTTCAAAGAAATAATATCAATATAAATGTAATACATTGAAATAAATTCAGTTCCCACCAAAAAAAGCCAATAATACCATCTTAAACGAGGCTGAAAATCCACAAAATGTTAAAAAAATCGGGGTATCCCGACTAAAAACTCAGTTTTGGAGGTCTTATGGGACTTTTTTTGCCTCGAAAAAACCTTGACCAAGGGCCCCTTAAGTTATAAGGGTGTAGAGCTCGTCGCAGTCTTCAATTTGATTTGTGGTAGAACTTAAACAGACACCCGGATCAAAAGTTATGGCTGATTGAAGTTCGAGTTGTCTTTTCAACATATTTTAGATCTTTTTTTAATTTTTTTTAGTCTTCAAATTGTTATTAAATGACTATTACTCCCTAATAATTAGCAAATTATTAAGTAAAAATATTTTTTTTAATTTTTTTATAATCCATTTTCACTAAATATCTTATATATTAAGTGTAATTGTATATTTATACTTATCTAAAATATATTTAAAATTATATTTAAAAAATATATATTATATTTATATAAATATAATTATATCTATATATTTAAATATTAATATATATTTTTAATGATTTTTTTGGAAGTAGAACCTTTATCATCGCTTTTAAAAAAAGCACTGATAAAGACCCCCCTTTATCAGCGCTACAAAAAAAATGCTGATAAAGGGGTACCCTTTAACAGTGCTAAAAAAGATATGTTAAAGGGGGTACCTTTATCAGCGCTAAAAAAAGCGCTGATAAAGGGAGGTCTTTATCAGCTCTTTTTTTAGCACTGATAAAGGTACCCTCTTTATCAGTGCTTTTTCGTTAGCGCTAATAAAGGCTAGCACTGGCCTTGCCCTGTTTGGTGGTAGTGATTTATAACTTTGATCAATTCTATGATAGATAAAGTGTTCTTACAACTCCTCTGGACTAATTATTCTTTATTAACAATAGTGTAAACACGGAAAAATGATTTGATAAGGATCATATGCATGATCTTTTGCAAACTTGCTGAAATATTTCACCCCGTCATCATACCCTTTTTTCATAGGATTTGCATCCATCCATTATCTATTCATATCCATCCAATTTTATTTAGTAATATTAATATTTAACAAAGTAAATACACAAAATATGTTCAATTGATGATGGATCTCGTGAATTTTTTTGAAAGAAAATAGAATGATTGAAAAATGGTTTATCATACCACATGACCAAAAAAAACTTATTGAAGGAAAATTATAAATATAATAAAGGATATTTCACTTGTATAAACTATTTTTAACTTCAATTAAATGGTGTAGGAAGCACTAAAATTATAGTGAATATTTTTGGATCAAATTATGTTCTCTTTGTTGAAGGACTGAGGCACAATCCCTTGAGCATTTTTTAACTTTTTGAAAATGGGAATGAAAATATTTTAAGGTAGAATAAATGATACATTATAATATTAAATGATAGAACTATCGTCCTAAAGGATTAGCAATCAATTGATAATTTATTTCATATTTTTAATGATCAAAACCCTTTTTGTATGAGTATAAATGAAGTATAAAATCACATTTACATTATAAAAAACCAATGAAATACGACAATTGAATTTAATAATAGAAAAAAAAGCTATAGTATTTGAAAACCCTTTTAATAATAGAAAATCTGGCTATTTAATATAATAATGGTTTCAAAAAAAAATTATTATAGTTTTTAGAATATTTTCAACACTGACATTGAATTTATGAAAGTATAAAAGTATTAAACTATTGATAATTGAAAAAAGTATATAGGTATAAAAGTTTAAATTAAAAATGCATATATATTTAAATTAGTATATAAAATTATAGATGTATATATAAGTAAAAATCATATATAATTTATAAAATAATATATGTTTTAAATAAATATACATAATTTATAAATTTATACAACTATATAAAAGCATACATAATTTATAGAAGTATATAGTTTTAAAAATTTATAAAAGTATAAAATTATAATATATAAAAGTAAAATTTATGAAAGTATAAAATTATTAAATTTTAATTAATTGATGAAATGATCAACCTTGATTTTTGGGTTAACAGAAAAAAATCTAAGTGTATCCTACGAGTCTCATGAGGTTTCATTTATAGGTACCAATGGATTCAAACTAATTTTCAAAAAAATCTCTCTCTATTTTTTTATGAGTAGTTTGAGGAAACTATTTGGGGAATAATATTTCCTTAAAAACATACCATTTCATACTATCAACTTCTTCATTTTCCCTCATATTCATAATAAGCACCCACCATCTATCTACTTCACCTTCCAAATTCTAAATGGTTATCCATTTCTTCCAAACTAGTTGATCAATGTAACCAAAATTGTTAGACGTTATTTCTGCATGAATGAATCTATGATGAGTTGTTTTATCCTTAGTATGTTTGGGAGTTTTAAATGATCCATATTATTATTCATTTCTTAAGAATGTTGAGTAAGTATTATCTTGATATTTTTCACTCCAAATCTATTCCCATTTGGTTTCCTATTGAGACAGACACCTTGTTGTCCATCTCACCCATTGTTATATTTGTTCCACCTGGATCATGTTCTTATTAAAATTAAAAGTCTTAATCATGTGTAATAAAAAATAATATCTCCAAATTATGTCTATATATAAGTATTCCTTCTAAAAATAATATTTTATATGATTCCCTATGGAAATAGGAAACAAAAGGAGGTGGGATATCAAATTATTAGCAAGGTAGGACATATAAATGGCTCATAAAGTGGTTAGATCAAAGTTAAATGAGAAAAAAGAGAAAAGAAGAGATATCTTATTAAAATTAAAATGGAATCATAATATATTTGTATAAATCATTAAATAAGGACATATAATATCATGAGATATTATACTTTAAAATATGAAAATAATGATTTTACCCAAACACATATCTTAAAAAAGGAAGCATATTAAAAAAAGAAAATATGCAATCCATTTTTTACTAAACACTATTAACAAAATAAATTATTATTATTAAACTAAAGAAATATATTGATATATGTATATGAAAATAAATAATTACAATAATCAAAAAGTATATTATAATCCTTTAACCAAATATGTCACAATTATAGAAAACCATTTGACCTATGTTATATTCTTGTAAAATGACATTTAAATTAGCATTAGGTTTTTCAAATATTATGATATCCTAATAACCAAACAAATCATAGTAAAAAAACAACCATTATAATTAATATATACTTATAATAAATAAAAAACTAAACATAAACATACCAGTCATCCATCGACACAAATAAAATCATAAAAACACACCTATGGAATTTAAGATCAATTAAAGAACATTGAGACATGAAACAAATGAATATATTCATAGTTAATTTATATAAAACAAAATTATAAAATATTTAAATTTTCCTATGAAAAATATATAACACATTATCACTATTTTAAAATAATCCTCTAAAAATCCATGTACTCATTCAAATCAATAAAAATTCAACCTTACACCTTTCAAATTCATTTACAGCATGATACTATTTAATCATTTAATTTAGAATCTTAAAAACTCATTTAATTTATAACTCCTTGGCATTTGTAAGAGTTAAATCATAAACAGTTTAAAATCTAAAAATCTAGAAAACCAAAATAGATTCATAATAAATTGAATCATTACATTGGAAAATGATTATTTAAAACATCTTGAAAAAATCATATCAGAACAAACACAATTAAAATAATCCACTATAACATGGATGTATTTATGTATAACTATAATTTTGAGAAAATATAATCATTGAAAACGAAAACAAGAACTCTATAAAAGGGTCTCCCTTTCCATTAAATACACATCGATGCTAATACTAAAATTAAAAAATATAATTATCACCACTTGTCACATAATACATATGTTCATGACACCTATTCCACATAATCCTTGATGAACCTATGTTCGAACCCCTATCAAAATGAAGTTATTCCAATATAGGAAATTTAAATTAATATTAAATCAACCTATACACTATTAGTGCACATGTGTGGTGTGGGTATATAACTAAGGGGTGAATCTGATCTGAACGACATGCATTGAGGTTGGAGGGAGTAAGTGCCTAGATGGAAGAAGCGATTAAATTAGAGAATAAATAACTTCATACCTTGGAGAGGTCATGATTAATTGATGAATAGAAAATCGTGAAGGGGGTTATGGAAATGGGAAGAAATGGTGACGGGGTAGGGAGTGATGATGGTAGGGAGTGATGATGGGAGGGTAGGAATTTATGGCACCCCCAAATTCTATGGGACATGGAATATATGGTTGGGATCCCGATTAATTTCAAAAAGAAATGAAACATGAAAGGTTTTTGAATTTTGATCTAATTATTATGGAGATTGATATGAGATCGAATTTCAACAAATTCCTAATGTTAGTGGATACTGATTACAAATTTGAATTGCATATTGAAGTTGAAAAAATACCTGATTTCTATCAGAAGTGTTTCAAAATTGGGAATACTATTGATAAATTTCATAAAATCCTTATCTATGGTAATTGTAGGGAATTTGGGAATTTTCTTGAATAATGTAAGTTCAAGCCTCCATTTGTAGCTACTATGACCAATCCAACTTCTACTGGTATGGATACCCAATCAAAAAAGTAGGGCTGGGAGGGGATCATGGGAGATGATCCTGCTCTGTCTACTGATGTGGTTGGTGACATCAACTAGGGTGGCAATGCCAGAAGGTTGAGTGATTTTTTGGGAATCCATGCTAGTGTACAGGCATCTTTCCCTAATGTTGTGCAAGCTATATAGGAGCTAGGGTAGGATTTTGGTGGTTCTAGTGTCTTGTCGAGCTAAAGGTACCGAAAGAGAGGATCCAGTCACTTCAACTCAGTTGATTCCTTTGGAAAAAATGGTTTTTAAGGAGGAAGATAGGCATCTAGACAAATCCAAGAAAGTTTTGGATGATTAGGGATTTCAAATGGTCCTACCTAGAAAACCTAGGTCTTCTAATGCATTTGATCACACCGTAGATCAAACTTCTATTGAGGGGAAGTGTAACGTCCCAGATTCGGGTGTCATCCCAAGGTGCCCCATACCTGGTTGTTCACATGGACTCAAGCGCATTTCCCTGAATGCAAAGGATTTTGACTAGCAGCAAGGGACTTGGGTGCAATAGTGGGGAAATTATACCCTCATTTGTAGAGTAACACAACATAAACAAACAATAAATAATAGAAAAAGCAGTAATACCATACAACAAGGTAAACAGTGGAAGACTGATAGTATAAACAACTGTAGCATATATAAATAAATGATGCATGTCACATGTAACTAGGAAAGAAGCCAAACAAGTCACAATGCTGGAAATAAAATACTAAAACCAAAGTACTGAAAATAGTAAATAACTCCAACAGCATCGCAAGCCTCAGCTTGGTACCATGCTCTCCAGCTCCGACAAAAATCAAGTACATGATGTAGAAGGGTGTTTGACCTTATCTATACCTACAACCATATAATCTGTTTGGGACCAAAATCATGACCCAACAGGGTGTGAGAAGAATCTCAGTAGGCAACCACCAAAAGATGTATGCCTAACTGTTAGTGAATATATATAGCAGGCAATGTGAAAAATGAAGCAATAAACAAGGAAGTACTCAAAAGTAAACAATCTCACAGTTTCCAATTACATTCATTTAAAATTATTAATTATCCAAACTGTTGAATAATGAAATCCCAAGATCTAGCCTAAGCTCTGTATCCCCTATGTAATAGAAAATAATATGTCTCATAAGTTCATGCATCAATCAAGTAAGACCAAGTCCAAGCTTATGATTTGGCTTGGAATAATCATCATAATAAATCAATCATTCACAACCAAACCTCTGGTAAAGTTATCATAACCTAACCCCTCTGTTTCAACATATCATCAATTCAATAAATATATAACGACCCTCTAGGAAATCTCACATAGTCTAACCCCTTTGGTCTCACAAAAACAAAGACTCTCTAAGTAAGCACTCACCGTCAATTCCCCATGTGGTCTTTTAATGATAAAATACAGACTCTTTGAGGAAGCACTCAATTTCCATTCCCCCTATGGTCTCATAATAGTATACTATAGACACTCTGAGAGAGAACTCACTGTCAATCCCCCTTATGGTCTCGCAACATAAAAGTAATAGACACTCTATGGAATCCCTCAACGTCAATTCCCCCTATGGTCTTACTACACTAGGGACTCACAACCCTGTGTAATACAATCATGCACAAATGATATCCATCAGCCCAAAGTAATCTCAACTACTACAATTTTAAGCAGTTATAATGCATAACACAAGAATTTAACAAGCAATAATAAGAAATCAATTTCAACCTAACAAGAAAGGCAGGGAAACAAGGTCTGCCTCATAGGAAACCTGGACCAAATGAACATAAACATTCAAACAAGTAAACGCACCCATAGGGTGTCCCTAAAACATGAAATTTAGCATAACATATCAATGAAAATCCTTAATCTATCAATAAATATAAGGCAGATGATAACATGGTTCAATTCCATAACACGAAATACTTGAATCATGGGTAATCAACACTATGGCATATATAACTCAAAGAAAAACTTATAAAGTCAAAAAACGACCTACCTAGATGTTTTACAATGAAAACTCTTGAACTTCGACCCTTAAATTGGCCTAGAACATCATAGATCAACAAAAAGGTCAAAATCGTTCAACCTGGAATAACTCGAAAGAGAGGAGAAATCGGGAAGAGAGATTCAAGAAGAAACAAGAACTCACTAATGCAATTACAATGAAACTAACGGTGTTTGATTTGTAGAATGGATGAAAGATCGGTGTCTTGGAGAATATTCAGTGATTCTGTACGCTCCTTCATGAGACACGGCTAGAAGAAGGGAGTTATGGAGATGAGATGTGAACCCGGTCTGATTAATCAAATAAGAAGAAAAGTAAACGGTGTGTTCATTTAATGTACATGCCATGTACATGACTTAACCAGACCCCTCTTTAGGTGGTCCACATATCCATGTACTCAGCCTCTACATGTACAGTACACGGCTACCTACAGCAACCGGGTACACGACGTGTACTCAAGAGTACACGGTGTGCACTTAGAAAATTTCCAAAATCTTCTTTTTTCCTAAAAAACACTCAAAAAAAAGATCCATGCCTAAAATGAAGATATGGGTTCTTATAAACTTCCCCTATTAAACAAATTTGTCCCCGAATTTCCCTTCCAAGTGTGGCAAAGAAGAAACTACAAACAACTCTAGCCACTGAGATTGTATGTCGGTCTCCGTCTCCGAAGTCTCATCCTATACTCGTTCGTGATAACATATCACCCATACCAGAGGAACAAACCAGCCACAGAGAACCTTCATACTGTGATCCATAATCCGAATAGGGTGTTCCTCAAAGGATGCATCTGCCTCCAACTCAACCTCCTCGGGTTGAAAAACGTGAGATGGGTCTGAAAAGTAACGTCATAGCTGAGAAACATGGAAGTTGTCATGCATAGCCTGGTACCTCTAAGGTAACTGAAACTGATAAGAAACTAGCCTGACTCTCTCCAAAACCTCAAACGGACCAAAGTATCTTGGTGAAAGCTTCCCCTGTCTCCTAATCCTCCGGTGTCCCAACCTCGATGTGACACGTAAGAACACCTAATCTCTGACCTTGAACTACAAAGGTCATATCTGTTGATCCTATTAAGATTTTTGGCGTGATTGTGTAGTATCCATCCTCTTCTGAATCAAATCCACCTAATCAGTGGTCTCCTAGACAAGATGAGGTACTAGCATAGCCACCTCTCCTACCTCCATCCAATATAGGGGTGATCAGCATGGCCTACCATACAAAGCCTCGTAAGGTTCCATCTGAATTGTCACCTAAAAGCTGTTATTATAAGAAAACTCCACTATGAGTATGTGTCTCTCCTAAGAGCCACCAAAATCCAGGTTTCATGTCCTCCAAAACCTGAATTGTGTGCTTATACTAGACATCTGTCTGGGGATGGTAAGTTGTACTTAGAAATACCTGTGTACCCAAAGCCCTCTGTAGTCCCTTCCAAAAACAAGAAGTAAAACAGGCATCCCTATATGAAATGATAGAGTGTGTAACCCCATGAAAATGTACAATCTATTGGATGTACAACCTTATAAGCTCATCAAAACTGAATGTCTCTTTGATTAGTAACAAGTGTGAAACCTTTGTGAGTTTGTCAATGACAACCCAAACTGCATCATTCCCTCAAGGCGACCTCGATAAACCTGTCACTAAATCCATCGTGAAATCATTCCACTTCCACTCGGGAATGGGTAACTGCTGTAAAATCCCAAACGGTCACTGATGCTCTGCCTTCAGCTACTGACAGGTGGAACATCTCATCACAAAACTAGGAACATCTCTCTTCATACCTAGCCACTAATACTGATAGTGTAAATCTCGATACATATTAGTGGCACCAGGATGAACTGCCCATGATGAAGAATGAAAATCACGCAACAACACATCAAGTATGTCTGTTGACACCCATACGAACCCATGAAAATGAAAGATCTCATCCTTGCCTATGGTCTACCCAAGTGTAGGTTCCTCGCCTAACACACTCTCCCGTAGAACTAGGCCTTCATATTCTGATAGCTTCTTCATTCACAACTAATCAAGAAGAGTAGAGGTAATATATATAGAAGAAATAAAAGTCTTCCCATGTCTATCATGCACCTCCAAATTTATCTTAGAGAACAGATCCATAAGATGACACTCACTGCTGGCCTCATGAACTTCCTGTATCTGAGTCCTCCTTCTCAACGCATTAGCCACTGCGTTGTCTTTCCTAGGTGTGTAGGAAAGCTCAAAGTCAAAATACTAAAGGTACTCAACCCACATTCATTGTCTATAATTCATATCATGCTGAGTTAAGATATATTTGAGACTTTTTTGGTTAGTAAAAACCAAAAACTTCTCTCCCAAAAGACAATTTCTCCAATGTTATAAAGCATGTAAAACTGCAGCTAACTCGAGATCGTGGGTTGGGTAATTCCTCTTATGTAGCCTTAACTACTGAGACCCATACGCAATGACTCCCCCCTACATAAGCACTGATCCCAGTCTGATACCTAACAGATCATAGTAAATAGTGTAACTCTTTCCCAGATCTAGAGAAATCAGTATCAGTGCTAAAGTCAACCTCCCTTTCAGATCCTTAAAGGCCGACTCACAAGAATCTTTCCACGATTACTTCACACCCTTCTTAGTCGGGCCCTTCAGTGGCACTACTAAGCATTAAAAGTCCTGTATAAAGTGCTTGAAGTAACCAACCAGCCCCAGAAAACTATTTACCTCAAATATGTTCTTCAGATGCTCCTAGGAAACTACTTCTCTTACTTTCTCCGGGTCTACTGATACTCCTGTCTCTGATATAACATGACCCAAGAAGTAAATTTGGTCCATCCAAAATTGGAATTTTGATAGCTTAGCATATAACCGGTGCTCTCTTAGTGTACTCAAAATGATCTCAAGATGGGTGTCAAAGTCATATAGAGTGTATGAGTACACCAAGATATCATCCATGAAGACTACCACAAAGGAATCCAAGTAATAATGGAACACTCGGTTTATTAGTGCCATGAAAACTTCTAGTGCATTTGTGAGACCGAACGACATAACCACGTACTTGTATAGACCATAAATACTCCGAAAGGCTATAAGTGGTATATCTAATGGTATAACACATAACATATGATAATCGGATCTCAATTAAATCTTTGAGAACACTTGGGATTCTCAAAGCTGGTCAAAGAGATCAAAAATCATCGGTAAGGGATATCAGTTATTAACCGTCAACTGGTTCTGCTTCTGATAATCCACGCAAAGTCTGAGGTTACCATCTACTTTATTTTTAAAAATAATAGGAAAACCCTAAGGAGGAGTATTGGGTCAGATAAAACCCTTTTCCTGTAACTCCTCTAACTACTTCTTGAGCTCCTGTAACTATGGTGTATTCATCCTATAAGGAGTAATGGACACTGATGTCACTCCTGGAACAAGCTCAATAGAGAAATATACCTCTCGCTCCAAAGGTAAACCTAAAAAGTTGTCTAGAAAGACATCCCTACAATGATCCACCACTAGAGGAAAATCTATCTGTGAAGTCCCCTAGTCATCCAGATATAAACTAGCAATCTGGGCTGTAATTCCTCCCAACCCAAGATTCTTGGGTCCAGCTCTTCTCGGTTAAACATCCCATTTTCCCTTGTGTAGAAAATACCCTCCCTCTAATGACGTGAAACTCACCCTATTGTGATAGCAGTCAACAAAAGGCCTAGAAAGAGATTAACCAGTCTATTTTGAGAATGACATCGAAACTTGTCATCTCTAAGACATAGAGGTCCCATAAGAAGAGACACCCACCATCCTCAAAAGGGAAATCCTTTCAATGACTTACACTAGCCTTCCTAATCCCCAACAGAGTTTCTAGGATCATGAAATATTCAAAAGTAAGGATACAGAGCCCAAAGATCTCCACAAAAGCAACAGATATAAAACTATGGGAATCCCCTGTATCAAAAAGAGTTGAAGCTAAAACTGAGGCAACTAAAATTGTACCTTTAACCATAGAGGTTTTGGGATCCTACTCCTGCTGGGTCTTCTCTACTACAAATGTCTGACCTATACCGTATCCCTATAACCCTGCCTGACTACCCTCAGATGATCCACCTTGTTGTCGCTGAAAGCTTGCCGATTGGCCCCCATGACCATGACCTTTTCCTCAGCATGAACAGCTGGATGAAATGCAGTTCCTAGACTGATGAGAAACTGTTGGTCCTGATTCTGAATGTGGATTCATAGCATAACTCCTATGACTAGCTGCTGATGAGAAAAACCGGAAAAAAAATACTGAAGATGGCCCATCTTACCCCAAGATCGGCACTCGACTAGGTCTCTTGGGCACTGAGGTCTCATATTCCCACTCTTACCACACTGTTAGCATACCACCTGGATACCTGAAGAAGTATCTCGTCTACTCAGATCTCCATGCATAGACTCCCTATGATGCTTCCTACTATCATTCAAAGAAGTACCAACTCTGGATGCTGAATCGCCCTGGCTCATAGCTCCAGACTCCCTCAAATTATGATTAATGATCAGTGCTTGGTTGACTATAGAAGATATGGAATTAAACCTAATGATTCTCACTTGGGATCAGATGTAATGTTGGAGACTATCCTCAAACAACCTGGAAAGAAATAACTCATCAACCCCCATAATGGGTGTGAAGTGCTACAGCTCTGTGAAGGAAGAAGAATAATCCTCGACTGAAAGAGTACCTTGTTCCAAACCCATGAACTCTTGGGCTTAGTCGGCACTCAAGGTATCTAGGTATAAATAATCATAAAATTTTTTCTAGAACTCATACCAATCCATAACTCATTGGTGTCCCTCATGTGATATCACATCCCAACATATCTTGGTATAATCTCAAAGCATGTAGGTTGGGAATTTCACCCTCCTCTCAATAGGTTTCTTGAGATTCTTGAAGATAGATAACATGGATTCTAACCATGACTCTACAGCCTGAGGTCCTCCATCCCTTGAGAATGAGGGAGAATGATTCTGCTAAAAAACCTATGTCAACTCTTCCATAGACGGGTTCAGATGTGGTGCTACCTAGTAGGTCTGTATAAACCTCATGACGCCTTCTCAGAACTATGCATCAACACCTGTGTCTGGTATAATAGATGGTACCAAGATGGGCATGATGGGAGGATCTGCTGGTAGTCTCTGATCTACCATTTCCAGTGTCAGATCATTGCCCTGTATCTGGCATACAACTGGAGGATGTCTCGGTGGAATGACTCTGTAAGGTCAAGCGCACACCTCAGTTCAATATTATCAAGGACTAAAACTTAAAAGTGCAAGAAAGGAAAAAGAGAAGAAAACATTCAAGTTTTTTAAAATAGGGATACATGGTGTGTATATCCTCCGCACAGCGTGTTACATTAGGTTTCAACACGAGCATGTACCTCTACCAAACCTTGTCATGTAACACCCCTACACACGACATATTCATCCCCATACACGGCATGTACTTGAATTTATCTCCTACCCAAGTTCTTCTACATGACTAAACTACACAGTTCTCTCCTGGGTAACACTACATGGCATGTTCACCCTAAACACAACGTGTACCACTTAAGTTCTAACCACTGGTATTGTTAGTCACATGGTCGGAGACATGGTCGACTATACACAACATGCAAGAGTCGTAACATGACGTGTACAACCTATGTTTCATACACCCATGTCGTTGGTCACATGGCTAGTGACATGGTTCTTACAACACAGAATGTACTCCCAATACGCGGCGTGTTCCACAAAACACTTCCCAAACCCATGCCTCTGCTCACATAGTCAGTCACACGGTCAAGGAAAACATGGCGCGTACTTAAGAAAAGTAGTTTCTTCCAGAACAAAAGAACACCTGGCGTGTGTTCATAACACCACACGCCGTGTTGTCTAGGTTTCTAGATAGTAAGCCATAGAAACTTCTATGGAATCCATGAAAACTTATAATTTTTTCTAAGGAATGACAAATTTCGACTCGTGAGAGACCATACTCCCATGAATCAAAGTTTGGCATCCTTATTCAGCTCATAACTTGATAAAATTAAATTAAATTTCAAATATGATCCACCAAATTATGATCCAAGAGGGCTCATAACATCTCAGGGACCAAAGTTTGGTGTTAATATCAATGAAACTTTACAAAATCCAATACCATATCAAAATAGTAAGTATTCTATCATGACATCTATCACAACAACATGCATATCCAGCACAACATCTATCACAATAGCATGCAATCAGTAATGCACCCTAAATGGAATGACAATAATGCATGACATGTGATCCCTATAAAGTGTGTATATGATACATGAGATAACATATCCTCATCTCATCGGGTTGCAACAGAAATAAAACCTCAATAATATCAATGATAATAGCACAATACATATGAATCACTCAATGGTGAAATCAAATCAACTGTAATAATTGAAAAACTAGAAAAATTACAATATTTGAGGTAACTTGGTTTTCCCTATACACGGGTTAGCTACTCTAAGGAACATCTTATTACCAACTACCTATTCCTTCCTATCCCTGTCTATAGGCTCCAAATAGTAAAACAAAGCAGAAAAGAAAGTCTCTCTGATACCACTTTGTAATATCCCGGATCTGGGTGCCGCCCCAAGGTGCTCCGTACCCAGTTGGTCACATGACCTCAAGCGCATTTCCCCAAATGTCAAAGGTTTCCGAATAGAAGTTAGGGCCTTGGGTGTGATAGTGGTAAAACTATTCCCTCATTGGCAGAGTAACACAGTAGAAACAAATAGTAAATAGTAGCAAAATCAATAATACCATAAAACAAGGTAAACAACAGAATACTGATAATATAAACAACTATAGCTTATATAAATAAATGATGTATGTCACGTGTAACTAGAAAAGCAGAAAAACAATTCACAATTATAGAAATACAATACTAAAAACAAAGTACTAAAAACAATAAATAACTCCAACAACATCACAAGCCTCAGCTTGGTCTCATACTTTCCAGCTCCAACAACAATCAAGTACTTGATATAGAACGGTGTTTGCCCTTATCTATACCTGAAACCATATAATCTATTTAGCTCCAAAAGCATGACCCAAACAGGATTTGAGACTAATCCCAATAGGCAACCACAAAAATATATTTTCCTAACTGTCAGTGAATATATATAGCATAAAAAGTGCAAAATGAATCAATAAACAAGGAAGTACTCAAAAGTAAATAATCCCATGGTTTCTAATTACATTAATTTATAGTTATTAATTATTCAAACAATTTAAAAATGAAATATTAGGATCTATCTTAATCTATATATCCCCTGTGTAATAGAAAATCATATGTCTCAGAAGACCATCTATCAATCAAGTAAGACCAAGTCCAAGCTTGTGCTTTGGTTTGGTAGACTCATCATAATCAATCAATCATTCACAAGAAATAGTCTAGGAAAGTTTTCATAGCCTAACCCCTTTGGTTCAACATATCATCAATTCAATAAAGATATAACAACCCTCTGGGAAATCTCACATAGTCTAACCCCTTTGCTCTCACAAAAATAAAGACTCTCTGAGGAAGCACTCACCGTGAATTCCCCCTTGTGGTCTTTTAACGATAAACTAAAGACTCTCTGAGGATTAACTCAATGTCCATTCCCCTTGTGGTCTCATAATGGTATATTATAAACACTCTGAGGGAGCACTCACCATCAATCCCTCCTATGGTCTCGCAATGTAAAAGTAACAGACACTTTGGGGAACTTCTCAACATCAATTCCCCCTATGGTCTAACCACACCAGGTTCTCATAGCCCTATGTAATAAAATCATGCACAAACAATATCCATAATCCCAAAGTAATATCAACTACTAAAAGTCAAAGTAGCTATAATGCATAACATATGCATTTAACAAGAAGTAATAAGAAATCAATTCCAACCTAACAAACAAGTCAAGGAAACAAGGTTTTCCTCATAGGCAACCTGAACCAAACATCCATAAACATTCGAACAAGGAAATGCACCCACAAGGTGTCCCCTAAACATGAAATTTAGCATAATATATCAACAAAAACCCTTAATCTATTAGTCAATCTAAGGAACATGATAACAGAGTTCAATTCCTTAACATGAAATACCTGAATCCTAGGTAATCAGCACTTTGGTATATATAACTCAAAGACAAACTCTGAAAGGAAACAAACCACCTACCTCGACATTTTATGATGAACACTCTTGAACATTGGACCTTGAATCAGGCATGAACATTGTAGATCTATAAAAAGGTAAAAACTATTTAACCCTGAATAACTTGAAAGCGAGGAGAAATGAGGAAGAGATATTCAAGAAGAACCAATAAATCACCAATGTGATTCCAACATAACTGACAGTGTTTGATTTGGAGAACTAATGACGATCAGTGGATCAGAGAAGATTTGACGATTTTGTATACTCCTTCACGAGACACATTTAGAAGAAGGGAGTTTTGTAGATATGATGCGACCCCGGTCTGATTAATCAAATAAAAAGAAAAGTGTGTGGCATGTTCATTTAATGTACATGTCGTGTACGTGACTTAATTGTCCCCCACTTTAGGTGGTCCACACATCCATGTACTCATCCACTACATGACCAGTACACGGTTACCCACAGCAACTGGGTACATGGCGTGTAATCAAGAGTACATGACATGTACATAGAAAATTTTCAAAATCTTCCTTTTTCCTCAAAAACACCCGAAATCAAGATCCATACTTGAAATAAAGATCCAGGTTCTTACAAAAAGTTTCTTCATATATGTGCGATGGTGGATTCCCCTACTAAAAGTGCTAGTGAGGATGATAACAAGTAGTTCACCCATGTGGAGGTAGGCATGAAGGCTGGAGGTAGTGGGGAACAACCTACTCTATAGAGGATTATTCATCCTCCTGATCATATGGATTCTCATGTTGTTGATGATCAACATGATTTTTATGTTTTTCAACCCCCAACAATTGCTAAGGTATGATCTTCTGATGCCAAGGTTTTTAGCATGGATGTTATAAGTCAGGGAAGGGGTGGTAGGCAGACAAGCTCATATGGAAATGTGGAATGGTCTTACCAATCTCAATTTTCCGAGCTCATGAAATATACTTATGAGACTTTTGGAAAGGATTCGCTCATGGAATGTGAAGTTGTAAGGGAAAAAATTTCAAGGCTCCTCTAGTGGATTAAGAGGGTGAGAGTTACCCCCAGGGCCTTACAGATGAAATGAAAAAATGGTTTAATTTAAAGTTTGAAGTTACATTCAACAAAATGGAACCATATGTTTTTGGATATAGGGATTATTTGATGGTCCTAAAATTATTATCAAATAACATTGAAGATGGTTATGAGCATAATCTGAGGTTTGACTTGCATGATATTTCATGGAAATACATGAGCAACATCATTTCAGAGGACTCTTTGGATTTATCGTCGATTGATGAGCTTGTGATTCACCAATAGGCCAAGTCATGGCAGAGAGGGAGAGACCCAAAGGATAGAGGTCGATACCCCAAGAATTTTGGCTCCAAAGGGATTGGTAGGAGTTGATCTCTTGTTTTCCTTATTATGGGTGTTTCTAACATTTTTGAGTCTTGATTTCCTTTCTTTGTTGTACTTCAATATTTTTCAAATAAATTTGGTGGGTGTGGGTTGGCTTTTCCAACTTGTACATGGACCATTTCAAGTATAATTATAAATATAATAAATATATTTATTATAATTTTATAAGTATTTATGTGAACATAATAATTTCATGGGTATAACATGAATGAATCATACCTAGTAAATTATAAATCATAAAAAAATGAGTCATCACATATATGCAAATCATTAATAATAAGGGTGTCAATGTATAAATGAACATTAATGAGTCATGAATACATAACATATGCATGTGTCATCATAATATAGGTAATATTAACATTTGGAACATAACAACCCACAATCGTGTCCACAAATAAACTTCTGATCATATAGCATTAATTATACTCATGCATCAATATATAAACATAAATAATGCCAATCATGCCCATGAATGTCATCATTATCTCATGATATATATATATATATTGGAAAAATTCATTAGAGATATATATTTATTTAAATATATATATATATATTTATAATTATAATTATAAATAAATTTATTTAAAAATTATTTATAAATAATTATAAAAATAATAAATATATTTATTATTAAAAAATTATTATAATTTTATAATTATTTAAATATATATATATATATATATATTTACAATCTTATATAAACTATTAAAAAATTATATATATATTTGAATTATTAAAAAATATTTATTAATATATCATATTTATATTAATTATAATCAGGCATTTTTTAATTAATATATATAAATAAATAAAATTGAATATAAATATAATAGTTATATATATATTAATAACAATTTTTATTATAAACTTTTATCAGTTCTAAAAATAGCACTGATAAATCTACCCTTTATGACCGCTAAACAAAGCACTAATAAAGGATGCACCTTAATCAGTGTTGTTATGTAGTACTAATAAAGGTGAAGCTTTTATCAGCTCTTTATTACTAGTGTTGATAAAATAAAGCACTTTCCTTTCTCAAATTTGTAGTATTGGATTATCGACCAAGTAATGGTAGTGATCCTAAGAAGGTAGATTTAGAAGAAAATTAGGAAGAAGATGTTGTGTTTGGCCCTCGACCCTTCACATCCTGTCGTGATTCAAGCATCATGTGGATTGTTAGAATGAGTTTGATGGTCCATGTCAAACCGAACTCTGGTGCTATCTCTGAAAGAATAGCTATATACAAAAAATCAATAGTTGGATGGCTGGTACTTCCCAAATGAGAGAAGTTGTGGTGCCAGGAAGAAATCGTAAGTCGAATTTTTTTCAATTTGGGGCTTTCCAAACTATATTTTTGTTTATATATGGTAGAGTTTCTATCATTGACTATTTCCCTCTTCCATTTTCAAGAAAAAGGCATGGAGCCTTGGATCTATTTACTTAAAGCAAGGGTTATTTCAGATCCATGAATGGTCACTGGGTTTTAACCTATACAATGTAAAGAACACATTCATGCAGTTTTGGATCTGTCTCTATAGCCTCAATTGGGTCCTCTAGAACCAAAAAAATTCTTTAGGACATTGCTGATTTGATTGGGACTCCTATTCGAATTGAAAAAGGAAATTGAAATGGTAATATTTGAACATTACACAAGGATTCTGGTGGAAATTGATTTCAATGCAACCTGCATTTATCATGTAAGTTTGTCAAAATTTGATGATGATATCAATCTTAAAGTGGTTTATGAAAATATTCTTCATCTATGTGAGGAATGTAATTCAGTTTTACATTTAAAGGAAACTTGTCGTGGACTAATTTTTATTCTTACATTGTTTCATTTGAGGGTATCTGGAAAAGGATTGCAAGAGGAGACCTGGTGCCAAGACCAGGGAACCTATGCAGAAGGATGTGAGGGATAAAACCCTTGCGACTCCAAAAAAGTGGTACATGGGCTTAATTCTGATGGTAATGGTTCATATGACACGAATTTTAAACAATGACTAGGTGTGAGAAATGATTATGCTAATGTCATTAGGATAGGTACTCAGATGGATGTGTAACCTAGAAGCCAGGATCCTAATGGTAAGGACCCTATTATAGAGACCTTCTCTCAAGGATGGATATAGGGGAGTTTCCCTCACAACTAGAGGTATCCCTATGCTTGGGATAATGATGTTGTTGTTGGCTCGAAGGCAAGCAACAAGGATTCCCTCATCCATTTATACTCCAAGCAAGAAATTTAGAATTCTGTTGATTGTTATCTATCTCAAGAGAGGAATTTTCTTGCCTCCAGTCTATGGAAGGGGAAATTGAAAATCAATTATTCGTCTACCCTTTAGAGCTCCAAAGTACCATCTAAGAATGTAGTGATGATTCAGATCCATAGCACTTCGCCAATAGAATTGATTACTCTTGATACAACTACTTCTCCAATTCCTAAAAATGTTGGTCAATAGAGGTTGAATGGGAATGTATTTGTTGACCATGGTGGAGTTATGATTCCACTAGATTTAGGTAAAAATTTCTTGATTAACTTGAAATTTTAAAATGATCATGTAGCAAGGAGGTATTTTATGAATAATTTGGCACTTCTCCTGTCTATTTAGAGGGCATGGTTCAGGCTGGTGAAAAAGATTATCTCCTTAAGGATGAAACTCCATTGGATGACAATGCTGACCACCATGAAGATGATAGGACCTAGCAACAACCAAAAACCTAGAGGAGGGGGAATCAATTTTGTTGTTGTTGTGAGGTCTTATCACCCTCATAAGGTCAACATTTTCATCCAATGGAGTTGCATCCTTAAGGATAGAATTTTGTTCACCAGCCTGAACTGTTCCCTCTAAATAGACATAAGAAGTTCCAAATTATTCATGAAATGCCTCCTTTCTACATGATAATTTTAAAATTTCTTGTAAATCAAGAAATATTTACCTGAATCCAGTGGGGTGAGGCAGATCAAACAGGTCAAGGATCAGGGGGGGTCTGATGAGGTGAGTTTTTTGGGTTCCCTGAACCCAAACACTTTAATTTCAAAGGGGTTTTCCTATTCAGCAGCTGTGTACACTAGTATGAAGGCTTTCCCTATGGTAGGTCTCAAAGGGAATAGCTCCCACAATCGGTTTTCTGTTTTGGGAGAGGGTGTTTGTCATGTACCTAAAGAAATGATTGAAATGGAGGTAACTCATGATGAGAATCCACCTATGAGGCTAGAGAACCATGGATATGTCATCGACTCTACCTTAGACTCTTGGTCAGTAGAGTCCAAGGAAGTACACATTGCAAAGGATTACTTGAGATACTCCTCAATGAAAGGAAAGAACACCATCATAGACTCAGAGGAATTTATTAAACACACCCTGAGGACATGAAGACGAAAGGACTACTCTAATTTACATATCCCCATTGTTACAATATCTTCAAGAAAAGTTAAATTCCCTCTAGCACGTAGGGATAAAAACCTCAAGAGAATTAATAAAGGACCTGACAAGCATGTGGAGTCGGGGACTCATAGGGAGCAAGAAGCTCGAGGAGGTAACTCATCAATCATTGATCTGGTGCAAGATGAAAAAGAGATTTCTAGGTTAAATATCTCCCCATGTAACAAGGAACTACTGGAGTGATATGATTAGGAACTTATTATCATTTTCAATGATGAGTCCTTAGAGCAGGAATTAGAGGTCAACACATCACAGGAGGAGTTGGGAACCTACAAAAAGAAGATCTTCGTGGAGGAATTCATTCAAACCGAGGACACGGTGGCTAAAAATATTGAAGACCTCCTCAAAGATGATCTGGATTCAAGGTCCAATGCTCTATAATGAAGTCTTTATAATGGTAAGGTTTCTAAAAGACTTCAACTACAATTTAAAGATTTTTCCATTACTTATGAGGTTAATTGACTGCTGGATTTTGTACCCAGAAGGTTTCCAACTTTTTCCTTAAAAGTGATTTATTTAATAAATAAAAATATTATGGTATAGGAGGGTTCATCATCCAGGAGGTAGGGTGGAGGTCAATCACATGGGTTATTTCTTTTTTCGTTTCCTAAGTAGTTTTTTTCCTTACCTTTTGTGGTAGTTATTTGTCAGTGGTCTTTTTTGTCTCTACTTGTAACTTGTTTTAGTTTTATTTCAATAAATTTCGGGATCATGGGTGACAAACCATGGTTCGTACTATTTTTTTATATATGTTTGTTAATAATTTAATAAATAATTTTCAAAACACATTAAATATATGTTTTATTTATTAAAAATATATATTAATATATCATATTTATATTATTTATAACCATGTATTTTTTAAATAATGTATATAAATAAACATTATTTATTGAACATTAATATGATAATTTTATATATATTAATAATATTTTTTATTAAAAAAATTTAGTGCTAATAATAGTGCTAATAAAGATCTCCTTTATCAATGCTAAAAAAATGATGATAAAAGGTACACCTTTATCAGTGATTTTTTTAGCTCTAATAAATGATACCTTTATGAGTGTTTTTAGCTAGTGTTGATAAAGGTATCCTTTTTATCAGCACTTTCTATTTAGCACTGATAAAAGTTGGTGCTGCATAAACCTCGATCTATGGTAGTGGTTAGTGGATTTTTCTTTCAGGATTGGGTCCTATAGTTTATCTCTTTTTGGTTTTCCAAGTTAAAAATTTATGGTATCGTCATTTATTTGTCTGTACATGTTTTTTCGTTGCATCGCATCCATTTTGATTTTTCATACTTGTTTGAAGGGAAAGAAAATATATTTTTTCTCCATGTTCGCTTTTTTATTTTTTTCACATTTGTTTATTGTCATATTTCCCAACACACATATTGGGGCATTTTCCTTGGTTAGGTTCAGTAGTATGTGACAAGCCTTTCGAGTCTTGTTGGGCATGGTCCCAGTGTGGCGGGAGTGCCTGGTGAGAATTTGGGTATTATACCTATTTTGAGTAAATTTTTTAAGTTAATTTTAAGTGTTTTAATAATTGTTTGAGTGCCTTGGGGTGCATTAGATCCTTGAGTGGAAGAATGATCTCAGTCTAGGCTTGGAAAAACTTTGAGGACTTTGGTCCAAGCTACTGAGTGGAGAGGTTGAATGGAATGTCTTCTAAAGAGGTAGGTATTACTACGTACATACCCATATGTGTGGTCTCTCCAATATGGTCAAACAAACGTTTTTATTAGATTAAGTATTTGTTTAATTAAAAATGTAATGCCCGGAATGAATCAAAAAAAGTGTTAAGGCCATTAGGGAGCTTTGACACTAGCTAAGGTCATTAGGGACCATGGACACTACTCATCTCTACCAGGATTAGATGAAGCTCTGATATTAATAGTATTTTGGAGACATTTGGACCCTACGAACTTGGAAAATTTTCACATCTAATAAAAATAAAAAATCAATATCCAAAAATAAGTTTTGGGCAGACCTAGTTCCTATTCTACAATTTTGTCATTCCGCCCGAGGTGGGGTTATGTAGAAGGTTGAGCACCCTCTCAAAACCCACCCACCATGATGATTTTTTGAAGAAGGTGCCCTATAAGATGGAACCTTCTACACAGGGATGTTAGGGAAAGCACTTTCCTTTTAGGCACATTCCCCAACCCATCTTTTTTTATTTTTTTATATATTTTTTAAATATGTATATATATATGTATATATAATCAAAACAAATTAAACAATTAAATAATATTTAATTTTTTAAAATAATTCAATGGATAATGTTATTAATAATATATTTAATTTGATATTTAAAAATAATTATTAATAATTATTAATCAAATCAATATTAATTATTTTATTATTAGTTTAGTTAATAATAATAAATATAATAACATTATTATCTTAAATTATTATTAAATAATCATATTTTGTTTCATGTAAATTATTTTTTTCTTATTATATTTACGACTAACAATACTATTAATAACAATGATGATGATCATGTCAATAATATTATTATTATTAAATATTATTATTATTAAGTAATATATTAATTACTATGAATTCAAAAAAATAATATATGAATTATATTTATTATTATTATTAAATAATAATTATGCACATATAATCATTTCAACGTAATGATTATTTATAATTAAAAACATTATTAATTGTATTATTATTTAGTATTATTAAATACATAAATAATTTTATTATATATAATATTTAAAATTACTATTTATTTATTTTTATTATTATTAAAATATTAATTATATTACTATTAGGGTTATTATAAATGATTAATAGTTATAAATTGTTAATTATAACACTATTATTAACAATTATATTTTCTATATTAAATTTTAATTAATATTTATTTTAAATTATATTATTAACTAATTTATTAGTTACATTATGAATTATATTATTCACATCATTATTCGTTGTAATTCCTATAAATATGTTAAAATATAATTATTATTTATTAAAAATTTAATTCATAATATTTAACAATAAAAACATAATTAATAACTATTTTTTATTATTTTTTTATGTTTCATTTATTTTCAATTGATTTTTATTTGCACATTCAATGTATTAAATTTCTTATAGATTTTATTTATACTATATTTTAGGCACATAAATGCGCCCCACAGTCAGTTGGGGTGGTGAGGGTGGGTTGGGGTTTGGGACGTGGTCATGGGGTCGAGTCCCTGGACTAGTGGTTTATATTTTATTTTCTTATAGTGTTGAGTGCCACACTCGGGGTTGTACTAATTTTTTTTATATTTTATGCGCATAAATTTTTTAAAGTGTAAATGTTGTCTGTTAAATCAATAATGTTTGTATCGTACAAATTATTTTTGGTTTGATATATTTATTAATTTATTTATTTTCAACTATTTCTTATATTTTTATTTCATGTTTTAATTTTCATTCAGATTGGTCTTATAGTTTCTATTTTTTATGCTTCCAAAGTCACCTACTTGAAACATTGTTACATTTCAAATAGGTGAATTTGGAAGCCTAAAAATACAAACTATAAGAACAATATCAATGAAACATAAAACATGGATTAAACATATCTAAAATAGATGAAAATAAAAAAATTGAAAAAAAATGTGGAATATTATTGTTTCAAAACACAAATTTGTACTTATAAATTATTTTTACAGCAAAATTTTTTTATCTAAATTAAAATTTTTGTTTTATTATTTTTTTGAAATTCCTTTTATTTTTAGTTAATTTTTATTTTCACAGTCAATGTTTTTAAATTTCATATAGATTTTATTTATACTATATTTTATGCATATAAATTTTTTAAAGTGTAAATGTTACTTTTTTTATTAATAAAATTTGTGTCTTGTAAATTCATTTTGGTTTTTTATATTTATTAAATTATTTATTTTCAACTATTTCTTATATATTTAATCCATGTTTTAAGTTTCATTTAGATTGGCCTTATAGTTTATATTTTATAGGATTCCAAACTCAACCACTTGAAACATAATAATGTTTTGAGTAAGTGACTTTGAAAGCCTATAACATATAAACTATAAGAACAATCTTAATAAAACATAATACATGGATTAAACATATAAGAACTAGTTGAAAATAAAAACAATTTTATAAAAAATATTGGTGAAAAATAATTTCTATGAGAAAAAATATGGTTGTTTCAAAATAAAACTTTTTTAGTTATAAATTATTTTTACAACAAACATTTTTGTGTAAATTCAATTTTTTGTTTATAAATTTTTTGAAATTCCTTTTATTTTAAATTAATTTTTATTTTCATAGTCAATGTTTTAAATTTCATATATATTTTATTTATAGTATATTTTATGGGCTAAAATTCCCATATAATGGAAATTTTAAATTAGTAGGTAACTCTAAAAACTTATAAAATAAAAATTATAATTTAGTTTTAAATGAAATTTATGACATATAATCAAATGGTGTGTTGATTCCAAAAATTAAGAAATCAATATATGATTTTTCTATGATTTTACAGCAATTCAGGTTCATTTGGTCATCTTTCACTTAGTGGCGCATGTTTTTAAAGACAGTCATTTTCTAAAAACATCTTACTTAGTCCGTTCGAGCACATGACACATCATATTGATACACCGTCTACTCACACAAATAAAAAATAATTCTAAGATATATTTCATAAGATTTCACATCAATTAGAGACTATTTTTTATGGTTTTAACAGTCAAGTGTACGATTTAGCATTTTAAATTAACAAATTTGTATTTTTGATCGTCTCGGACAAAATACATCTCAGATTAACTCACTACTAGAAAAATAGGTATTTGCGACGGGATCCCGTCGCAAATGGATTTTTACGACGGGGGCCCGTCGCAAATAGCCCGTTGCTGAAAACGGTGTCGCAACAACAATTATTTGCGACGGGCCCGTCGCTAAAGCCTTTTTTTGCGACGGGCCCGCCGCAAATAGTTTTTGCGACGGGACCCGTCGCAAAAACAATTTTTAAAAAAAATAAAAAACTATTAATAAATTATTTTAATGCATATAATAATAAAACTATTTGCGACGGGCATAGTATCCCGTCGCAAATACTTAAAAAAATAAAAAAAAAATTATTAATAAATTATTTTAATTAATATAATAATAATCCAATTATAATTCAAAAATAAAGAATAATAAAATATTAATAAATGATTTTAATTAATATAATAATAGAATTATAATTCACAAATAAAAATAATAAATTATTAATAAATTATTTTAATTAATATAATAATAATAGAATTATAATTCAAAAATAAAAAATAATAGAATATTAATAAATGATTTAATTAATATAATAATATTAGAATTATAATTCATAAATAAAAAAAATATTAATAAGTTATTTTAATTAATATAAAAATAATAGAATTATTTTACATTCAAATATTAAAATTATTCAAGCATTACAAAAAAATATAATTAAATTATAATATTATAAAATTTTAATATATATATAAAATTTAATATTATAAAATATAAATAATATTATTATTCATATTAATATTGTTATTTTAAAATATAGTATTATTAATATTTTATAATGAGACAGAAACTACGAATAGAAAAAAAATCATATTTTGATTCCACAAATTTTATAACATAAAAACAAACTCTAATCTGAAGGAGGGGGGGGAGGGGGGAGGGGGGGTCTGCAGATGGTGGTGGAGGAAACTCCATCCCTAAAGCATGAGTGAGTCGGCGCATGTACTTCATCTGCTCCTGATGTTGCTGCTGCCACCGACTCGTCTGCTCCTCGTACAGCTACTGCTGGCGTCGACGCTCCTCCTCATGCTGCTGACGCATCTGCTCCTGCTCCTGTCGGAGACTCTCTATCAGTGCAGTTTGAGGTCGCAACTGATCCTCATACTGTGTAGCAGAAGAAGATGCACGAGCTCCTCTCGAGCTGGACGCCGACATTGCAGCACTGCCATAATAATCTCTGGGAGTCAGTCGAGAGCTGATACCAACTACCCGGCCCTTCTCGAAGGCATACTGGGTGGCCTGCATCCATTCCACCTCATCAAACTGACATCCAGTGGTCTGATCTGATGACTCGGCCTGACTCTCAGGCCGGGCCTGTGATGCTGTGGCCTCATATGACTCCTGTAGTTGCAATTTAAAATTAAAATTGTGAATATATTATATGCAGTTAATTTTTAAACTTGAAAACAAATAATACTGACCACGATGTGATGCTGACGATCACCTCTGAGCTCCCCAGTAGAAGGATAACTATATATCCTCCGATATACGTTGTACTCCGTAATATCGGGGTGCTCGACAGCCTATAAGAATAAAAAATAAACTGTTAATATTTATAGTTATATAAAATATTTATAAATAATGTACGTACCAGATGCTGTCTATGAGTACTAAAAGAACGACTCCCAGCTCGATGAGTCACCTCCTGTCTCCCCCGATTCTGCCTCCCCACCGATGATCTCCTCTGAAAGGCACCACTCAACCAGTGCGCACATAATCCATCCCATACATGGGATGAAATGTAATCTGGTCGGTGTGCTCTACATGACTCGTCAAAATCTGACACTCTTTCTTTCTTCATGGCAGCTTTTCTTAAATTGTGCAAAAACTGACAAAGGCGATCACACATGGCCACCTCCCATGCCTCGTGGATGGCGTCACGCACGGTATCCTCGATCGGATACCATAAACCCTACAAATAAATCAAAATATCAAGTTAGAAATGAAATAATTTTCAAAATAAAAATTATTTATTTACGTACGTACCAACCAATGGCCGAACATGGCCTACTACACATCAATGGGAATATGCTCCCATGTGGTCCACGACTGAGAGAAATAGTTGTGCAAAATAGCGTTGCCCTGTCCGACTGCTATATGTGGAAAACTGTAAAAATAATAAACATTTAATATGTGAATAGATTAATGAAATCTTAGTCAAATCCACAGGTTATCACACAGGTTATCACACCTTCATGTGTGTGGATCAAACCCAAGACGTGGACGTCGCTCAGGGACGGGGTCAGGAATCATCAATCGTGCAAGACCGCGCCCCCTCCGCATACTCCCTGGAGCGCTTGCAGGTTGAGGGTCATCTGCTAGCAACTCATCTGCATCGAAAGACAGGTCATCATCCGCCAACTCACGAAATATGGCATCGTCCATCTGAAACAGAAAATGTTAATGTTGTTAGAAAATAATTGATAATTACTATTATATATACATATATACATATTATGATTGTATATAAATACCATGGAATTCTATCAGTGTTCATCTTCATCATCATCTTCATATATGTCAATGTCATCTTCATATTCCTCCTCAACATCATCGATATCCATTCGAGTTACAGTTGCTTCATCTCTTACCATTTCAAATTCATATGTGACATCAATAACATCATCGTCATCACCGACTCTTAAATGTGGGGTGTCGTTATCGATACTCATGTCTCTTTGTAAAAAAGATTGATTTTGAGTACTCTCTTGAAAAACTTCAATTCTTTACACATCAGTGAAAGCACATTCACTTTGACTAAACTGATTGTCTCAAATTTTGATTTTTATTACACTCCACCAATCAGTCAAGTCTCTTGATGTAGCATAGTACTTTGCGTAATAAACTTGATGTTCCTGTTGATCCAATAAGAATGGTTCATTTACTGCGAGAACACTTTTACATTTAATATCGATGATTCCATGAGTCGGATGAACACGCACGCCTCTCTCTGTATCCAACCACCGACATTTGAACATGGTTATGTAATGTTGTCCAAGATAACAGAGTTCAATGATTTCATCAAGTATGCCATAAAAGTCAAATTCATTTTCTCGATGATGAGATCCTCTCAAGCTAACTCCATTGTTCATTGTTTTTTTCGATTCCCCATATGTATGTGTGTGAAATCAAAATCCATTCACCACATATGCATTATAAGTTTTAACAAGTTTGGAAGGTGGGTTACTCAATACACACAGCCATTTGTAAATTTTATCAGCATGTCGAGACACCTGAAAATTTGTGAAATAATTATCAATATAGTAAACTATACATTGAATGAGTTGCTAAAAGATAAAGAATTTATGTTACCAGTTTTTGAAACCACTGAGAGAAATTTTTCAGTCGACGTTCTTCGAGAGCAGCTGCTGTAATTTGTGGAATTTGTTTCTTGATATGATTATCATACAACCTATAAAAACCAAAGTTATTTACTGTAACATAAATGATAAAATAAGTGATATAAACACTTACAGTACAACTAATGTCATCTCTTCACAGTTGAGCAGAACATACGTATGAGCTCTATGATGTTCATCATCTGAAATCCAGCGTTTATAAACTCCACCAAAACCAAGCTCTGGCTGGTTGAAAACAGATAATTGATTGTCAATTTCATCAATATTCCTCTCGTTCCGTCCCATTCGGTTTTGTTTTGAAGGATACTCAGATTCAAAATAATGGGAGCAGAAAAAAGATATTTCCTCTTGCAAATAAGCTTCTACAATAGATCCTTCAACAGATGTTTTGTTACGTACTTTTCTTTTCAATTTTTGCATGCATCTTTCAAATGGGTACATCCATCGAAACTGTACCGGACCTCCACATTTGGCTTCATATGGCAAATGTAACATCAAATGTTCCATTGAGTCGAAAAAAGACGGCGGAAATATTTTTTCCAGTTTACATATAATTACAAAAACATCTTTTTCAAGTTTTCCTAGAGCGTCATAATCTGTTGTAGCCAAAAAAAATTCCCGAAAAAAATGAGACATGTCTGTTATGGAATCCCAAATCACAGAATTCAACAGACCTCTTAATCCAATGGGTAGAAGTCTTTCCATTATAACATGACAATCATGACTTTTTAATCCAGTAATATGACCATTCTTTACACATCTACCCAAATTGGAAGAACAGCCATCTGGAAGTCTCAAATATCCAATCCACTGACAAAATAATAAACGGTTTTCTTTAGACAGTGTATAAGCTGCTTTTGGTTTCAGTAACCATTCTGTTCTGACATTCTCAAACAGTTCCAATTCTGGACGCCTGCAAATTTGGGCAAGATCTAAACATGCATTTACATTGTCTTTGCTCTTTCCTGGCGTATCCAAAACTGTATGAAACAAATTATCAAAACAGTTCTTCTCAATATGCATGACATCTAACATGTGTCGGACCAACAAATCAGACCAATATGGCAAATCCCAAAATATGCTACGTTTAATCCAATTGTGTTCTTTCCCAAAACCAGAAATTTTCTGTTGGTTTATTGTGAGACCAAAAGTGATGGGAGGTAATGAAAATACAACTGATTTTAACTCCAAACCTGATATCATTTTTGGAGGTCCATCCCTTTCAACTGTTCCTTTTCTGAAATGAGATCTGTTTCTGCGAAAAGGATGATTAGCTAGAAGAAATCTGCGATGACAGTCAAAATAACAAGGTTTCTTTCCATGAATGAGCATAAATGCTTTGTTCTCTCCCATATAGTAAGGACATGATTTCTGACCATGTGTACTCCAGCCAGATAACATCCCAGAATCCGGGAAGTCACTAATTGTCCACATCAATGCTGCTCTCAGTATGAAATTCTGTTTCTTTGCAACATCATATGTACTGACACCAGTACTCCACAATAAATTTAATTCATCAATCAATGGTTTCAAATAAACATCAATATTTTTCTTCGGATGTCCTGGAATTAGTAAAGTCAAAAAGATATATGGCTCCTTCATCAACATCCATGGAGGTAAATTGTACGGAGTTAAAAAAACAGGCCAACATGAATATTGACTACCATAAGATCCAAACGGACAGAAACCATCAGTGGAAAGGCCCAGTCGAACATTTCTAGCTTCTAAAGCAAAGGATGGATGCACTCTATCAAAATGTTTCCATGAATCACCATCGGCTGGATGATTCAAGCTTTTATCAGTTGAAATATTCTCTTTATGCCATGACATCATTGTCGTTGTATTCTTAGACATGAATAAACGCTGAAGTCTGGATGTAAGCGGAAAATATCTCAACTGTTTTACAGGAATCAAACCAGACTTTCCGTGTTGTCCTTCTTTATATCTTAGTTTCTCACATGTGGGACAACTATCCAACAACTCATTTTCCCCAGAATATAAAATGCAGTCATTTGAACATGCATGAATCTTCTGACAAGTAAGTCCCAAATTTCGAACCAGCCTCTTACTCTCATAGTAATTTGCAAGCAAAACATTTCCTTCGGGTAACAGTGTTTTAAGCAAAGAAAATATTTGGTCAAAACAGGTGTTTGACATTCCGTTATCTGATTTGATAGCCATAAATTTTGCAACTGCTTCTAATTTTCTCATCTTGCAGCCAGGATATAATGCATCCTCAGCAGACCTCAACAACTCGTAAAATTCAGACGGTGCCAACTCAGGATTTGAAGCTATATCAGCTGGATTTTCTGTATATTGAACAGATGAACCTGCAACATCATGTACTAAATATTGAAACCGGGATGGATCCGGAATCAAGTTGGTATCACCTGCTCTGGAACTGCGTTCACCGTGTTGATACCAAAAAACATAATCTGGTTGAAAACCAAAACGCAAGAGATGTTCCCCCACTTTGTCAAACGTGTCAAATGTTCTCAATGCACATTTTCTGCAAGGACATTTTATTTTGCCTTCTGAAAAAAATTCTGGATTTGATGCCGCAAATGATAAAAAAGTCTCCACACCCTCTACATATACTGGATTTAAACCAGAACCATTTGGATTTCTACGTTGATTTATCCATATGCGGTCACCTAATAATGATTTTTGACGACTTCGTTGTTCCATATTTTTCTATAAAATATAAAAGCATTACTGGTTTTGAATAATTTGTTAGAAAAAACACTCAAGCTAGGATAATTATAGAGTTTACATCATACACGACTGACGTAAACTTTTTATTGAGATAGACCTAAAAATTGACCCTTTAAGAATTAAATATGTTGAGAATAAAGCAAAAACCTGTTACAAATATTGATAATTTTAATATTATATAAATTTTTTATTATTTTCATAGTACTAATATTATTAGTAATTATTACTAATTATTGGTAATTATTACTAATTATTCCTAATTATTACTAATTATTCCTAATTATTACTAATTATTACTAATTATTACTATTTACCGGTAATTATTGGTAATTATTGGTACTTATTCCTAATTATTGGTAATTATTACTAATTATTGTTAATTATTACTAATTATTGGTAATTATTACTAATTATTACTAATTATTGATAATTATTACTAATTATTGGTAATTATTACTAATTATTGGTAATTATTGGTAATTATTACTAATTATTGGTAATTATTGGTAATTATTACTAATTATTGGTAATTATTCCTAATTGTTGGTAATTATTTCTAATTATTGGTAATTATCGATAATTATGGGTAATTATCGGTAATTATGGGTAATTATTGGTAATTATTACTAATTATTGGTAATTATTACTAATTATTGTTAATTATTACTAATTATTTGTAATTATTACTAATTATTTGTAATTATTAATAATTATTGGTAATTATTACTAATTATTACTAATTATTGGTAATTATTACTAATTATTACTAATTATTGGTAATTATTGGAAATTATTGGTAATTATTGGTAATTATTAGTAATTATTGGTAATTATTGGTAATTATTACTAATTATTGGTAATTATTACTAATTATTACTAATTATTACTAATTATTACTAATTATTGGTATTTATTACTAATTATTACTAAGTATTACTAATTATTACTAATTATTACTAATTATTACTAATTATTACTAATTATTACTAATTATTACTAATTATTACTAATTATTACTAATTATTACTAATTATTACTAATTATTACTAATTATTACTAATTATTGGTAATTATTACTAATTATTACTAATTATTGCTAATTATTCCTAATTATTACTAATTATTGCTAATTATTCCTAATTATTACTCATTATTACTATTTACCGGTAATTATTGGTAATTATTGGTAATTATTCCTAATTATTGGTAATTATTACTAATTATTGTTAAGTATTACTAATTATTACTAATTATTACTAATTATTACTAATTATTGATAATTATTACTAATTATTACTAATTATTGGTAATTATTACTAATTATTGGTAATTATTACTAATTATTGGTAATTATTACTAATTATTGGTAATTATTGGTAATTATTGGTAATTATTGGTAATTATTCCTAATTATTGGTAATTATTCCTAATTATTGGTAATTATTCCTAATTATTGGTAATTATTTCTAATTATGGGTAATTATTGGTAATTATTACTAATTATTGGTAATTATTACAAATTATTCCTAATTATTACTAATTATTACTAATTATCGGTAATTATCGGTAATTATTGGTAATTACTGGTAATTATTCCTAATTATTGGTAATTATTACTAATTATTGGTAATTATTCCTAATTATTGGTAATTATTCCTAATTATGGGTAATTATCGGTAATTATGGGTAATTATTGGTAATTATTACTAATTATTGGTAATTATTACTAATTATTGGTAATTATTACTAATTATTGTTAATTATTACTAATTATTGTTAATTATCGGTAATTATTACTAATTATCAGTAATTATTGGTAATTATTACTAATTATTGATAATTATTACTAATTATTGGTAATTATTACTAATTATTGGTAATTATTACTAATTATTACTAATTATTACTAATTATTGGTAATTATTACAAATTATTACTAATTACCAGTAATTATTCTTAATTATTACTAATTATTACTAAATATCGGTAATTATTGGTAATTATTGGTAATTATTCCTAATTATTGGTAATTATTCCTAATTATTGGTAATTATTACTAATTATTGGTAATTATTACTAATTATTGGTAATTATTACTAATTATTGGTAATTATTGGTAATTATTACTAATTATTGGTAATTATTACTAATTATTGGTAATTATTACTAATTATTGGTAATTATTGGTAATTATTACTAATTATTGGTAATTATTACTAATTATTGGTAATTATTCCTAATTATTGGTAATTATTCCTAATTATTGGTAATTATCAGTAATTAATGATAATTATGGGTAATTATTACTAATTATTGGTAATTATTACTAATTATTCCTAATTATTACTAATTATTACTAATTATGGCTAATTATTGCTAATTATAACTAATTATTACTAATTATTACTAATTATTACTAATTATTGGTAATTATTCCTAATTATTACTAATTAGTGGTAATTATTAGTAATTATTACTAATTAGTGATAATTATTGATAATTAGTGATAATTATTACTAATTATTACTAATTATTGGTAAGAATTACTTATTATTGGTAAGTATTACTAATTATTGGTAAGTATTACTAATTATTGGTAATTATTACTAATTATTGGTAATTATTACTAATTATTGGTAATTATTACTAATTATTGATAATTATTACTAATTATTCCTAATTATTCCTAATTATTAGTAATTATATGAATAATTACCAATAATTAGGAATAATTATCAATAATTAGGAATAATTCCCAATAATTAGGAATAATAACATTATTAGTATATTTTATTATTAATATTAAAATAATATAATTTTCTATATTATATACAATTCTCCTTTCATCTGAGTGTTTTCTGTCTCCACATACAAATAATACATGTGGAGACAGAAAAACACACAGATGAAAAGAGAATTGTATATAAAATATAAAAAATTATATTATTTTAATATTAATAATAAAATATACTAATAATGTAATAATGTTATTATTCCTAATTATTGATATTTATTACTAATTATTAATATTTATTCTTAATTATTGAAAATTATTACTAATTATTCCTAATTACCATTAACTATGAACAATACTAATAATTTAAATTTATTAGTAACAAAACAATGTAAACATAATTAAATTACAACTAATTAAGAATAATTGAAACTAATAAAAAATTTAAAATAAATATTAAATTAAAATGAACATAAATACCTTGAAAATGGATCTGTGGTTGATCTCTGATCGTTCTTGAAAACTTCAATATCAACTCCGGAGAAAAAAATAAACTTGAGAAATACTGAACTCTAGAAATAGAATTTTGAGAGAAGAAGAAGATGGAGTTTGAGAATGAATTGAAAGAAACGGATGGGGGTATTTATATGTTAGATTATTTGTGACGGGTCCATTTGCGACGGGTAGCTCGTCGCAACTAATACTATTTGTGACGGTACCCGTCGCAAATACCTTAGCCATCATTTATTACGGTCAACGGTTAAATAGTTATTTGCGACGGGTCCCGTCGCAACTAATCACCTGCCGACATACTATTTGCGACGGGGGAATATTCCCGTCGCAAATACCTTTTACCGCCACCGGTTATTTGCGGCGGGCAATAACCGCCCGTCGCAAATATGTTTCCCGCGATTTGGCGCGAAAGCGCGCCAGTTCTTTTGTGACGGGGAAAGCAACCCCGTCGCAAAAGACTACTTATTTGCGACGGGCAAATACCCCCGTCGCAAATAAGTTTTTTAACGGGGCTATTTGCGACGGGATTTATTCTCGTCGCAAATACCCATTTTTCCCTTAGTGACTGGTCGTCAGTTCCTAAAATTCAAAAATCAATCTATGTTCATTGTCCTATAATTTCATAGCAATCTAAGCTCATTTGGTTGCCTTGGACTCAACGACACAGATTTTTTAAGATTTTCATTTTTGAAAAACTCTTTATTTAGTTCGTTCAAGCACATGGTATGTCAGATTGATGGTCAATCTACTCACACACTTCAAAAATAATTCTAAGATAGTTGTTCTAAAATTTCACTTCAATTGGAGATCATTTTAATTGTTTTTAATAGTCAAATATAGGTTTTAGCATTTTAAATTACTGAAACTATGTTTTCAGTCATCTCAGAAAAATAGATCATTTTGAAAAAAAATTAGTTATTAAAATTCAAGAATTATTCTATGTTGTTTTCCTATGATTTCATAGAAATCCTAACTCATTTTGTTAGCTTTCACTCTGTGCGATCATTTTTAAAGAATATCATTTTCTAAGAACTCTTTATTTAGTCTGTTTGAGCACATGGTAGATCAAATTGAAGCGATATTTGTTTGCACATGTCAAAAATAATTCTAAGATAGTTTTTATAAGATTTAACATCAATTAGATATTGTTTCCTATGATTTTAACTATCAAACTCAGATTTTAGGGTTTTAAATTACTAAAACTGTATTTTCGTTCGTCTCGGGAAAACGACACTTCGTTTTGATGCACTGTGAGTTCTTAAGATTAAAAAATCAATCTACGGTTTTTTTCTTGTGATTTCACAGCAATCTGAGCTCATTTAGATGGCTTTCACTCTGTGGCACATGTTTTTAAATACCATCATTTTCTAATAACTCCTTATTTAGTTCATTTGAACATATCACATGTCGAATTAAAGCATATTTTTCTCACACACATCAAAATTATTTTAAGATAGCTTTCAAAAGATTTAACATCAATTAGAGACCAGTTTCTATTGTTTCAACTATCAAATGCACTTTTTAGTTTTTTGAATTACTAAAATTGTGTTTTCAGTTGCCTCGGGTAAACAACACATGTAACGTCCTGACCCCAGTTACCCAGAGTCAGTGCATTATTACTTAAATTTGGCATGATACAAGGAATCATGTCCTGAAAGACCGATTAGTTTAGTAGCCTTGGAAGTACTAGATACATTCATAAGTTTTACATTACATCATGAAATAAAAATATCAACAACATTTTGTCCCCTTTTAACACACTTATATCCTTATTCTATCCCTACAGGTCAACCATTAAATACATCTTCACATCTTGGAAAAAATAAAACATAGAAAGGGGTGAGCTCAGATGCTCAGTAAGGATAACAATATAGCAGAAACGTTCATAAATAAGCATAAACATTTAAGGGAATGTATAAGACTAAAACAAAAGCCTTTTAAACTTAAGATTCAGCATAATATGGTAAAGATAAAATCAAATAATTCCATTTACTTATTCACATGCATATTCTACTAGTCGAATAATCACATGCAATTTCAATATCCAATTTCATGATGATGGAATGCATAATGCCAGACTTCATAACCTCATAGTCAAGGCCTTGTGTCAAGACTACAAATAAGATTTTTTCAAGGTCTTGTGCCAAGACACTAGTTTGTCTCATGAGACCTACCGATACATCTAGGAGCTATATCGGGCTCCACCCGTCACTTACTAAATCCAATGCATTCCTCATATGAAAAGGTTTAAACATAACATAAATATTCGTATTAAAAATAGCATACGAAATATCAATACTTTATCCATAAACCATGAATGGTTTAAAAATAACACATCCACTGTCAAACATATCACAAAAACTTCAATACAATATGGAAGATTTGTATCATAATAAATCAACTTCAAACAAGTTTAAAATCCATCAAAAAGATATTGACATAGATGAAATAAAAAAAAATTAGAGAAATAAATCTTTCTATTTTGAAATAATTTAAAAGTCATATAATTATAAAAGAAAACATTTATTTTGAAAATATTCTTATAAGATTATAAGGGAAGCTTCAACGATGTTATAACGGCGGAAAATAACTGCACCCGTTGTATAAGTTAAAAAACATTCTTACCATAATTTTGTCGAAAATGTCATAAAGTACCTTGTTTGGAAAACGACATAAATATTCCTTTTAAAACATATAAGGTCAAATAAGGGTATAAATTACTTTAACCCATTGTCTAGTAAATAGTAAAAATGTTTTGAAATACATTTTTAAGAAAACACAGATGTGGATGATAAAGAGGTCTCAGTAGATACTTATGTAAAAACAACCCTGGATAATAAAGAGATTGTGAAATTAACCCTTACCTTGTACTTTTCTGTGGTCGAGGGTATGTTATCCTCCTATATAATAGTTAAATAATTGTTATTAAATTATACAATAACCATATATGTAAATATGATATCATATATGATCTTCTAATATTGCTTTGTTAATAATATTTTAGTAGTATCGTTGTTTTGGGTGTTAACTGATTTGTTTTCCTTTATATGATTGGTTACGTAGGTCATATTTGTTATGAATAGGATGTATTTGATTCATATAAAGAATTATATTATGTTCATAAACATTATTTTGAATCATAAAATGAAAATTATTCTTGAATGATTACGATGGGGAATTAATCTCATCGCATTCGTGGAGACGGTAATCTGTACGTACGCACGAATGATAATATCATTATATTGATGGTGAAATCGTATGTAATTGGATGGTATATCATATATACAGAATCATTAACATGTTATATTTTTTATTTACATCAGTTATACTCATTATTATACCCATACAAATAATGAAGTGTTTGAATAACAAACTACACCACGACGTGGAGACGGTAAGTCGTGCATACGCACGTATGGTGACTTTGTCATTTATAGGATGAATAGAATAACAAATATGGTTGTACCATATTTATAATAACATCAAAGTATTTATAAGGTACTGGATTTATTATTTTGTTATGGAAACAACAAATAAATAGGAAGTGGAAGAAAAAAAGAACTTGAAAGAGGGTGGTGAAATTATTACCTCTACTTCGGGTGTTTTCTTTTGAGTTGATCAAAAGGGCTCCTTAGGTTGGCTTTCTGATCAAAGTAAGTCCTCTAGGTTGAATTGAGGAAATTTTAGATGATATTTGGGCAGGGTTTGGCTGAGCCAAATGGATTTTTAGGTGTTAAATTAAGAGAAGGGGAAGTGTCCTTTTATAAGAGAGGTGAGGGTCACTTTAGGAAAAGCTTGAAATATTATTTTATAATAAAATAATTTTCAGTCTCTAATGGCTCCAAAATGAATTATTTAGAGGCTAAGGTGGGGATGGGTCAAAAACCTCTCAACCAATAGGTTTTAAACAGGTTTATGTCATCATATTAACCTTATCTTTTAGATTTAACTCTTAGTTAAATAGTTTGACATTTACCATGTCTCTTTGTAGTTTTATATTATATGGTTAATAAACTTACTATAACAAGACAAGAGAAACTCATGTGGTTAATTATTAATATATATAACCTTATCTAAGTCCTTTTGCCGAACTTTATATTTTTAGGAATATTATATCAATTAATAATATAGTATTTGTTTTAAAAACTCAATTATATCAATTTTCACACTATTTAGTATTTGATTTTTTTGAAAGCCATAATACTTTATCACTTTGAATAAAATTTATTTAACCAATCCTAACATGTCATATTAACCTATAAAATTATTGGAATTCATCATAAGTCTAAATTTACATTTATTTGGATATTTATAATATCAATTATTTTAATATTTCATTAATAAGGTAATTACTGTATCATCATTATGTTATAAATAAATTAAATTATTTAATGTATAAAAATTATTAATAAAATACCATTATGTAGAAAATATTTTTAGACTCATAATGAATATTTATAGTTGAATTTATATTGTCTTTAACCCTATATTTAAAATGGTTTAGTTATTAAACTTTGAATTTAACTCTTCTATAAATAAAATAATAATAAATGTGTTAATCTAATATGAGTGGACCAAAAAGGATAATATTTTATTCTAAATGTTGTTTTTGGTCGAATTATACTTATCCAATATAATTAGGACATGTGTTAGGGTAATTATGATATCATTTTTACCCTTAATTACCCTATTTACTTTTAACCGTGGTAAATAAAAGGAAAAAGTTACTATTCACCAAAAATTATTTTCATCTTATTGTACCACATTTTATTTACTGATATTAACCATGTCTACCAGATTTTTGAATTTAAACTCACTGAAGCGATAAAATTAAGTTTTATGCAATTTTGCAAATGCTCCTAAGAGGTGGGTAAAAGACAGTAAAAAGTTTGATAAGATTTATTAATAACTAAACTTATTATAAAATGACTCCAATGAATTACATTGAACTTATATAGGTATTATGAATCTATTTTTACCTAAAATAAATTTAAATAAAATAAATAATTTTTTAAATAAAAATTCGGTTTTAAACAATAACTCAGTATTTTTCACTATTCATCAAAAATTAAAAGTTTTCAGAAAAATACCAAAAAGTTACCCTAAGCTAATTTTGATATTCTAAATCCAAAAATGAAGTCCATTTTGAAAGATAAAATTTATAAAATTGAAAAAAGTGGGTATTACTATTCATAATAACTAGTTTGATTGGTTGTTGTGTGTTTGAACTTGAAGTTGCATACAACATAAGTTATTGTATTATTCAAAGGAAAATGTACCGTGGAAGCTTGGGGTGTTACAACATATCAGTTTGATGAGAAGATAGTTCCTAAAATTAAAAAACCAATCTACTGTAATTTTCATGTGATTTCACAGCAATCCGATCTCATTTGGACAGCTTGCACTATGTGGTGCATGTTTTTAATGAGCATCATTTTCTAAGAACTCCTTATTTAATCTCATCCAATAGCCCGAAGGCCTTTATTTTTTATTGATTTTTGATAATACACCTTTCAAGGGGTGAGGTGGAACCCTTACAAGGCCTGTAGCCATAAGTATTACATGGATCGTAGGCCTTAGAGGAATCCATTGCCCGTAGGCTTCAAACATTACATACAACCCATACTAACTACTTAGAACTGCTCCTCCCTGGTATCTTTATCGTGAAATCAGCTCTCCACCTTTGCATGGTTGTTCGGATAGGCTTTCTCGTGCATGCACAGGCTTGTCCCGATAGTAGATTTCATACCCTCTCATTCTTGCAATCTATTTAGCTTCTTCTATGGTGAAAGCTCTTTGATCATCCTCCTTCTAGAGTTTGTTCCTTGTAGGTTGCCTGATTTGCATATGCACTTCAAGGTGGCCCGAGGGACTTACTGACTCGAGTGGCCTGAAGGCCTTAAAGGACATGAGGACCAAATCGATAGCCCGAAGGCCCAAATGGGGGAATATTCCCAACTGCTACAGTGCCAAACAATACCTACTACAGTTCTCACTACAGTATTACTACAGTACTGCTACAGTAACCCAGAAATTATGCCTCCACCTGGATTTAATCCCAGGTCACCTAGATGCACTTAAGGAGTCCTCACCAACCAGGCTGAGGCTCATGTGCAAGAACTCCTTATTTAATTTTTTTGAGCACATGGCACATCATATTGATGCATTGTCTCCTCATACATGTCAAAAGTAATATTAGGACAATTGTCATAAGATTTCATATCAATTGGAGATCGTTTTCTATGGTTTTAACCATCAAATTCACGTTTTAGCATTTTAAATTACTGAAATTATGTTTTCGGTCATCTCAGGAAAATGACACATCATGTGTCGATTTGACGTGAGACTGATTCATACACATAAAAAATTACTTATGAATTATTATCCAAAATTATCAAGATAATTTGAGCATTTTTTCTCAGTTTGCAGTAAGGGACACACATTTTGAACTAAAATGTCAATTTTAAACTCATAACGGACACTTTGAGTCATACCGAGCACACCATGTATCGTATTGAGGTGACACTAATTCCTACATGTCATAAATAAATTATAGATCATTTTCCTAAAATATCAAAACAATATCAACGAGTTTTATCAATTTTGAGTTTGTCACTTGTCTTTTTTACTAAAATTAATGTGTATTTTAAATAAAAAGTCACATTTGGAGTCGTACCGGTCACACCATGTATCAGATTGAGTTGAGGCTAATTTCTACATGTTAAAAATAATGTATAGACTATTTTACTAAAGTATCAAAGAAATATGAATTCATTTTCAAGGGTTTTGAGTATGTCACTTTTGAGTTCTACTAAAATACCATTTTAAAATCAAAACAAACACTTTGAATCATATTGGTCACATCATGTGTTGGTTTGACATGAGACTGATTACTACACTTAAAAAATTACATATGAATTGTTGTCTTAAATTATAAAGACAAATTGAATGTGTTTGCTTGGTTTTTAGAGAGTGATATGTTTTTAACTAAAATGTCAATTTTAAACTAATAATAGAGACTTTGAGTCATACTGGACACACTGTGTATCAGATTGTGGTGTGGTTGATTCTTACACGTGAAAAATAACTTATGGTTCCTTTTCTTAAAGTATCAAAACAATCTAAATATGTTTCTTGGATTTGTGTAAATTAATTTTTTTTCTTCATTTTTTTGACCTTCCTTTTTTATTTTCATTTAATTTTTATTTGTACAATTAATGTTTTAATTTTAATTTAGATGTCATTTATACTATATTTTATACAGATAATTTTTTAGAGTGTAAGTGTTATATTTTTAATCAATAATGTTTGTGTCAGGTAAATTATATTTTTTTATTACATTTATGAAATTAATTTTATTGTAATTATTTTTATATGTCTAGTTAGTGTTCCAAATTTCATTTTGATTATTTTTATATGTTTTAAGTTATACACCTTCAAATTCACCTAGTTGAAATATAATAATGTTTCAAATAGGTGGCTTTGAAAGTCATTAAATTATAAATAAAATCTAATCAATATTTGACATACAAACTAAAAATAGAAATTATAAAGTGTAAATACAGTCAATGTTTTAAATTTTATTTAGATTTTATTTACCCTATATTTTATGAGAATATTTTTTTTGAAGTAATGTTATACTTTTAATCAATAAAATTTGTGTCATGTAGATTAATTTTTGTTTTTTATATTTATGAATTTCTTTTACATTTATGTTATTTTTTATATATCTAATCAATGTTTTAAGTTTCATTTAGATTTTACTTATAATTTATATTTTATAGGCCTCTGAAGTCACTACCTTGAAACGTAATAATGTTTCAAGTAGGTGGCTTTGAAAGCTTACAAAATATAAAGTATAAATTCAATATAAATAAAATTTGAAACATTAAATAAACATATAAATATTAATTGAAAATGAAAATAATTTCTTAAAAATAATTGCAATCACACAAAATATTGTTGTTTCAAAATATAATATTTGTACTTATAAATTATTTTTTCACCAAACATTTTTTGTGAAATTTTTTTAATTTATTTTTCATTACTTTTATTTTCAATTAATTTTTATTTTTATAGTCAGTGTTTTAAACTTCATTTGGAGTTTATTTATTCTAGATTTTATGTGCACAAAATTTTTGAAGTGTAAATGTTATGTTTTTAATCAATTAGGTTTGTGTCATGTAAATTAGTTTTGTTTTTTCTACATATAGGATTTTTTTTATTTTCAAATATTTTTTATATATTTGATCCATGCTTTAAGTTTCATTGAGATTGTACTTATAGCTTATATTTTATAGTCTTCCAAAATTACTTACGTGAAACATAATAAGTTTTGTTGGTTTCAAGTGGGCGACTTTAAAACTTATAAAAAATAGACTATAAATATAATCAAAATGAAATTTAAAACATACACTAAACACATAAGAATAATTAAAAATAAAAAGATTTTCATCAAATTAATAAACACACAACAATATAAATGATACAAAACAATGTTATTTAAAAACATAACATTTGGACTTTAAAACAAGTGGACAACTCTAAAAGCTTATAAAATATAAATTATAGTTAGATTCTAAATAAAATTTAAGACATGCACTTAAAACATATAAAATAACTGAAAATGAAAATAATTTCATAAAAATAAAAAATAAAAAATACGAAGTATTAATAATAATATTTAACTTAATAATAATAATAATATAATTAATTAATTAATTAAAAAATAATATTTTCTACTTACTAATAATATTAAATATAATTAATATATTATTTTTTATGAATTTGTAGTAATAAATACATAACTTAATAATAATAATAATAATTATTATTATTATTATTATTATTTACATGATCATCCTCATCGTTAATAATTGTATTATTAGTTGTAAATATAATAAACACAAAATAATTTACATGAAACTGGATATTATAATTTATTAATAATTAATAATAATATTATTATAATTATTATTATTATTAACTAAACTATTAATAAAATTATTAATATTGATTATATTATTAATTATTACTAATTATTTCTAAATATAAAATTAAATATATTATTAATGACATTATTTATATTCACTATTATAAATTATTAACAATTTCATTTTTATTATTAATTACATTATCAATCCAATTATTTAAAAACAATTAAATATTATTTAATTTTTTTAGTTTATTTTGGTTATATATATATATATATAGAAAACAAAAATATAAAACAAAACTTAAAAAAATTGGGTTACGGAAGGCGCCTTCTTTAAATATTTATCAATGAAGGTGAACAGCCAAATGGTATAATGGGAATTTCTTTTCCCAAACCTGTATATCGGTAATTAGATTTATTATTTTTGGTATATTGGAAAAATTGACCTGCAAACTTGCACTTATAATAAACGATGGGGCTTTGTCTCATAGTTGTTATTATGAAAAAACATGTCATGACCCTTCTTCCGATGGATACATTTTATCATGAGATCTGTGTCTGCAAGAAAAATCAACCATAAAGATATGTGCCCCACAATTTTGTGGTTCCATATAATGAAAGTGGAAATGACTGTTGTGCAAAAGCCTCACCCTCTCAAGAATTGCACACAAAAATAGAAAAGTAAAACAAATGAGGAGCACACAAAGATTTACGTGGTTCAATCGGATGACCTACATCCATAGAGAAGGCCACTGGAAAATCCTATTCAAATGGGAATACAGAAAAATTACAAACTTCCCATGATTTTTTCCACACAAAATCATCCAAATTTATAGCCAAAGTGGTGGAAAAGGTTCAAATGGGGTAGCTCCAAATCTTCTTCGGATGACATCAAACCCCTGCAGCGAGTTCCTATGGCGATCACCTATCAAGGCCAAGTCTTCTTTAGCGACACCAACCCCTGTGATCTTCTTCCGTCGGCCACTCACCAATTTTGGATTGTCCGTCAATATTCAATAATATCCACCTTAACAATAAATATCACCATTTTGCTGCTCAAGCAATTCATCATGCTGCTGAAACAATTCTTTTCACCTGCTGCTGAAATAAATCTTTATGACTGTTGTTGCCTTCCCAATGCCCATAGGAATCTCAAGTTTGAGATATATTGATCAAGTCCAAACAATGTTGGAACTTGATCTATGTAGTAACCTTATTTTCCTTCAGAGTATGAACAAGATCTCATGTCATATTCTGATGTAGTGAACTCATTTCCTCTTTCATAATAGACATCCACTGGTTTATTTCTTTGCTATCCAAAATGTCTTGATAGCAATTCAGAACACCATCATCCACTACAAAAAGAGCATAGATAACCAATTTTTCATACCTGTAAGGTGTCTATGTTATCCTTTGTGTTCTACCAGTGGTGATACTCTTATCTGATATCACTGCTCTACCCATGACAGTCTCAGTATTCAAATAATACAAATCAATTTTTCAAATACCTTTCATCGCAAGGAGTGCACCGCAGATAACTTTCATGAATTCATCTTCAATGGTTATCTGGTAACCAAGCTTATCCAAAACTCCAAGTGATGTAAGGTTCTTCTCTAATTCGGATACATATCTTACATCTGTAAGGCGTCGAGCTGTACCATCACGCATCTTCAACCATATCGTTCCAATACCTCTCGTGTGGAAAGGGTGGTTATTTCCCATAAGCACCACACCTTTATCTGACTCCTTGAGATTTGAAACCCAATCTCGATTCCAGCACATATGAAATGAACCTAAATCAAGAATCCAACCTTCATAATGGTTGAACTCCGAGGAAATGAGAACAATATTTTTACATCCTCGGTTCTTTGTACAATATTTGCCTTCAGTTTCACAATTTTAGGACAATCCTTCTTTCGGTGCCCTTTTCATGACAGTAGACATGCTCATATTTCATTGTATGTCTAAAGATGGACTCACCTCTTAATGTCGATCGTGATTCATCTCATCTGAATCTTCTGGATTTCCTGCCATATGATCTTCCACTAGTTGTCATAAATGCCTCTGATGCGGAATCTCAATGGTCATTCTTGTCCTTCCGCCTGTACTCATTGTTAACTAAGACATTTGAAATATCAACAAATTTTACCTCATCCTTACCATAAAATAACATTATAGTAAAGTGATCATAACTCTCTGGTAGAGAGTTCAACAACAATAGAGCTTTATCTTCATCTCCATTTGTTACTTCCAAACTTTACAAATCTGTTAGGATTTTATTAAAACAGTAAAAGTGTTCAATCATAGACATACATTGCTTGTACATAAATCTGAACAATTTCTTTTTCAGGTAAAACTGATTTTCAATGATTTTGGTCTTATACTTATTCTCTAAAATATTGTTCAAACATTTTGCAGAGGTCTCTCGCACCACACTGTATTTTTTATCTTTAGCTAAACAAAGTTGGATTGTACCACGATTTTGACGGTTGAGTATCCTCCAATCATAACCGGAGATATCGATGGGATTTTCTTTCATGATGATATCTAACTTTTATTGAGTTAGAATATCCAAAACTTCACATTTCCACATGCTGAAGTTGTTCGTCTCATTGAATTTCTCCACCTCAAATTTGGTACTGGACACCATACTTATATGTCTGGAAGTATTTGCAGTACTGGCATGTGTAGTTGAAATAGAATCCTGGAGCGGTACCATACTACTTTCGGTTTGTGGATTCTCTATCACAAAAACATATCATAATTTCAAAAATCTAACCATACAGATGTGTCCGAAACGATTGAATTAGCTGGAATCGACTCCCAAATCCCTGAAAACAGACTTCGATTGACTAAAATTTAGCCAAAACATTTTCAACGGTCTAGATCACCTTATGAAGTGGGGATGACATGGCTCGCTGAAACAGTGGTCAGAAAACAGCTGGAATGTTGCCGCCGACATGAATAATTTCATCTTATCTAGTAAGGGGTACTGTAGCGCCCGTGGTTTGACCGAAACTTTGACTGGCTCTACTGACTTCGTTTCAACTCCATTTTTTATGTCAGTTTTGCCGTTGGAATCTTCTAGTCGAGCTCTTCATATATCTGGCCTCAAAAAAATTTCAGACCAATTTCAATTTTCTGATCACTAGAAGATCTCTCCGCATCTTCATTGTTCCGACCCTGAACCTACCTTTGATACTACTTTATTGTGCGAAACCTCACCCTCAAGTATTTCACACGAATTAGGAAATCAATACTGTAACACTCGAGACTTTTATGAGAAATATTTTGTTTTTATGTTATATAAATCATCAAAGGAATCTTTCGCTGCACACAATCGCGACCTTCCTCGATAGCGTGTGTAGTACGCAATACCGAGTTCCACTAAACAACGATATATTATTATAATATTATAAACTAGCCGTTATGAATAGTATTAACTGAATTTAAAATTTTACAATATTATTATTCATCTTACACATTTTCTAGAACATGGTAAGAGAACAAAATAATTTTTTTGGGGTAAAATAAGTATTTATCAAAAAATGCAGTTTTGCCGCCTTTTGATGGCGCACCCACATTAAATATAGTTTTTGACACATTTATAAGTTCAATTTGGAAAAATAAAATTATTCTTTTAAATCAGGATATAAAAATTTACTTTGGATAAATTTTTGATATTTTTCTGATAACTTTCATATTTTGATGAATAGTAAAAATACGCTAATTTTTAATTAAAAACAACTTTTTTCATTGAGATAATTTATATGGTTAAATTATAATATTGAATGGTTTTAAAGTATAGATAGAATATATTTTTACAATTTAATATAATGTATGTCATTAACATTAATTTCACATTGAATTCATAGGTAAAAACATTTCAATCTTTGGCAATGTTTTAACTTCTAAAACCCCTTTTCTTAACAATGGGATTTATTTTAAATTAATTACTGCAACTTATATGTTTTGAATTTCGAAAAATGGATTCCATATTCAGAATCAGTGGGTCCAGATTATGTTAATAGGCTACTTTTTATTTTTGGGCATTATGAATAGTAACTACGGTAAATTTTATTTACCATAGTTGAAGGTAAATCAGGTAATTAAGGGTAAATATAAGATTATAAAATTACCCTAACAACTGCCAAAATCCTATTGGATGACTAAAAGTCGATCTATATCACCTAAGGGTCGGATTATATTTATTTAATATACTTTTTTCCATGAAAATAATTTAATTATTATTAAAACCAAAGAATGTGGCAACATGTCACTTTCTTAAATCTTATAAGTATAATAATTTTAATTTGGTGATAAACTTAATGAAACTTCGAACATGAATAGTCTCCAGAAAGCTAATACAATTATCTACATCATAGGAATTTATTTATAATTTTTAGGGATTAAATAATTATCATTAATTATGACAGAATAGTGATATTGAAATTATTTTATTAATTAAAATATCAAATAAATGGTTTTAAAATATTAAAATAATTATTATATACACTATTTAATGTGCTCCACTAATTTTCTAGATACATATGACATTTTATTAATCTATTAAAGCTTTTATTTTGAACATATCCTCTGTATATATTTTATTTAAATTCAAATAAATGAATAGTGTCAAAATTGACACTATTGTTATTTTATAAAAATAACATATTATAAAATTGTTTAAAAATCACAAAAATATTTAAAAATTATAAATTAAAATTTATATGGTCAACAATGTAATAAAGTGTCAAATTATGGAAAATTAACAACACATATGTAATTATTAATAATAATTTAAAATTTAGAATATTATTACCACAAATAAAATTTAATTGATAAATAAGGATAAATCAAATTGGTAATGTTTAAAATAAATTCATAACATGTCTAAATCTTATTGGTTGATGATATTACAACCCTATCACATCTAATCTTCGGATATGAGTCATTTTGGAAGTTTTTAAGTGGGGTTGGTATTTAATATAAACTAATATTTCTTATATTTCCAAAGGTGCCCCTCTCCTCCCTTATAAAAGGGCACCTCCTCCCTCTCCTCCTCACACCAATTTGAGCCTTCAAGCTCGGCCAAAACCTTCCCATTTTACTTCCCCACTTCCCTAAAATCATCCTAGAGGTTCTGGTCTTCTTCAAAGACCAACCCCGGTGCCCTAAGAGGAGGTTAAGAAGAGGCGCATCAAAAAGAGGTAATATCCATTACCGATCCTTTCCAAATTCTTTCTTCTTCAACATCTTCTTCTTTAGTTGTTTCATTATGAAGTAATAACATCAGTATCACTCATATACTGATATGTTATTATAAGTATGAAACAACCCTATTTCAACATCTATCCATCATATGGAAAACGAAATCACCGCGCGTGCGTACGTACGGAATACCGTCTCCACGCCGTGGTGTAATCTATTTTCCTCCACCACCTTACTTGGATGGGTATAATGATATAAATAACTACTATATATGATTATTGTAAAGTGATATTGATTCTGAAATAGTATACATACACTCCAATACAATTCCACGATCATGGGAATGATATCATCGCTCGTGCGTACATACGGAATATCGTCTCCACGATGTGATGCGATTCATTCTACATGATCTTCATTGCATAATGATTATATAAATGAATTGAATTAATAAATATGATATATAGTACATTAATACCATTCTGTAAATGATGTATATATAACCTAAAGAGAAGAATAAGAATTTATTCGACAAAACACGCATAAGAACAAAAAGTTATAAACACCCGAATAACAAGTAACAATGAAATATTACTACTAAGAAGCTAAGAATATGACCATATATGATATCATAACAATAATTATGATTCTGTAATAAGTAAATAACATTATTTAAATCATTATTCAGGAGGTTCAGACACTTACGAGGCAAATCGGACCTAAGGTAAGAGAAATATCACAATCTCATTTTTATCTGAGATTGTTTATAATTTAGTATTTATTGGGGTGTATTTTATCATACACATCCATGTTTCCTAAATATGTAATATTATTTCCATCCAGCTACAATTTTTTAAATCCAATTTTACCCTTCGGTGAGTTTTTAGTAAAGGATATGAAAGGAATCTTTTGTCGTTTTTCGTACGAGGTACTTTTTGACTTTTCCGAAAAAAGTACGAAGAATATTTTTTTTAACTTATACGGCATGAATGGATTTTTAAAACATTATTTCCAAGAAGCTTCCTTTACAAGTTTTCAAGTTTATTTTTAATCAACTTCTTTTAGTTTAGAATTGTATGACATGTTAAGAAATGAAAAGTGTTTTTGAAGCAGAAAAGATATTTTCCTCAAGAATGGAGTTCAAGTGTTTTATCAAAATTATTTTCCATCTAAGATAATAAAGGGTTCTGTTTCTATCCCTATTATTACATTGATTTTATTATGTTGTGATGGACTAATATTTTTATTAATTCCTTTATCTTATATGAATTGTTTTATGATGTCACGATGTTTAAGATTCCCATTTTTATTACATGGGTTATGCTATGATGTATGGTTTCTGATTTTGTGGCACACATAAGAATGGTATCATTATGAGATGGGTGGGACCTATATCTCCCTCCAATGCATTGGGTAAAGATTTTATATCTCATGAGATAGACATGTCTAGAACGGCGGGTTAAACCGGTTCAGTGAAACAGGACTGAAACGAGGAGTGAACTCGGTTCAGAAATGAACTTTGTCCACTAAGATAGTCTTGGAAATGAGTCTTGACTAACAAGAAACGATTCTCTATGATTATGTGTGTATTCCAAAAAGTTTCATGTTTTAATTTATGATTATTGGGATTACATTTCACTACTATGATTTATCCCATGTTATGAAATTATGATTTCTTTTGCAGGTTAAGATTTCCAAAAGTTATGTTCTTATATATATGATGTGATTGATATTTCTTTTTTTTACCCTTACTGAGCATTTGAGCTCACCCTTTTGTATGTTTTATTTCCCCAGGACAGGAAGAAGGTTATTAATTCAGATATGCCAAAAAGGGACTCTAGATATGATGAAATAAATGGGAGGAAAAGTAGATGCTTTATGAACTAGTTGTTTATGTTTCCCAGTTTCTAAAGACTCTATACCTATACGGTCCTTTCCTGGTTTTGTTATATGTTGTAATAAGTGTGCTTAAATTCTGAAGTAATGACAATGTATGTAAAGTATGGGTCGTTATAGTTGGTATCAGAGGAAAGGTATAGTCAACCTTTGGAAATTAGGATGTGAAAGCCTTAGTAAGAATCCTAAGGATAAGTCTAAGCATAGAACACAATCTTAGTGTTTTAGAAATGGCCATGAACAACCTATGATAAGACCTTAAGTGTGAAATTTTATTCTTGATTATGTGGTTTTCCTATTATAATTAGTGTTTCTCACACTATTCTTCTTGGTTTTAGTCAATGGCTGGAACCCGAAGGAACCGTGTTAATGCGGAATGCGACGGGCAATGTAATGATTGTCCCCCTGAGCAACTAAACGTTATGGGAGCTGGAATGAAAAATCTTGTAGACATGCTCACACAACTTTCTCAAGCTATGAATCATGCATGACTTCCAAACAAGCAAAGGAAGGAGCAACATTATGTTGAATCCTTCATGAGGCAGCGTCCACCTTCTTTCAGCGGGTCTACTGATCCATTAGTTGCTGAACAATGGATTAGTACTACTGAAAAGATATTTTCAGTTCTTCAATGTTCTGAACATGATAAAGTCATCCTAGCAGTGTATCGTTTGGAAAGAGATGCTGATCAATGGTGGAATCTTATTAAGAATACGAGGCAAAGGGATGAAATTGAGTCCATGGAATGGGAAGAGTTCAAGAACTTATTTTTCAATAAGTACTTCCCTCGTATTCTCCAAACAAAGATGGAGAAAGAGTTTCTTGAACTGAAGCAAAAGGATGATGAATCTGTTGGTACTTATGAAGAAAATTTTACAAGACTTGCAAGGTACACTTCTGGTATTATTATCCAACCTGAGAGTAAGATCGATCGATTCTTTAGTGGCTTAAAACCATGTCTTCAAAGGGCGTTAGCCATAAGGGACTTCAATAGCTACGAGGAAATCGTTCGATGTGCTATCAAAGTCGAGATGGAGATTGGAGTAACCCATCAGTCATATGGGTTTGATAAGAAGAGGAAAATGGAATTCAATGGAAAATATAAAGAGCACACTGAACAGAAGATGAGCTTTCCCTTATGCTCAAAGTGTGGAAAGAAACATGGGGGGAGTTGTCTTAAAGGGACAAGTAAATGTTTCAAATGTGGAAAGGAAGGTCATCAGGCATTTGAATGCCGCAATGATGGGAAGAAGATGTCTAATGATGCAAAAAAAGGAAGGGACACACAGAATGAACCTACTACACTTCAATGTTTCAAGTGCAAGGAGATGGGGAATTATGCCAATCAATGCCTAAATACAAGGGTTGATGATTATGGTCGACGTCAACAAACTCTTAAGGCTAAAGACAAAGGAAAGTCACATGCAATTTCTATCAGCGATGTGGAGTACGATAACGATGTGGTGAAAGGTACACTTACCATCCACTCTAAAGTAGCAAATGTTTTATTTGATTCTGGATCCACCCACTCCTTTATTTCTGAAGAATTTTCTAAGGATATCACCGTATTACCTCAACAGTTAGATATTGAGTTAGCTGTGACAACCCCTAATGGCACAATAGTCGCATCAAAAGTTTATAATTCTTCTCCGATTGAAGTTTCTGGGAAAGTGCTTCCTGCAAATCTTGTGATCCTTCCTATAGTGGAATTTGATGTGATTCTTGGCATGGATTGACTTTCTCTACATGGAGCTCATATCAATTGGCAAAGAAGGGAAGTCACATTTCATATTCCAGATCAATCTATGATCGTCTATCGATGCAAGGATGAACATAACCTTCCAGTGGAAATTTCTTCCATTTTATGGGTATTGATTCCACTAAATGAAGGTTATTTATCTCAAATGGTTGGTGAGAAACTCATGATTAAGAATATGCCCATTTTACGGGAGTTTGATGATGTCTTTCCGGAGGAATTACCGGGTCTCCCACCAAATCGTGAAGTTGAGTTTTCAATAGAACTCATACCAGGTGCTTTGCCTATTTCAAAGACACCTTATAGAATGTCCCCAATTGAGTTGCAGGAATTGAAGAAGCAACTCCAAGAGAATATTGATAAGGGGTTCATACGCCCTAGTGCGTCACCTTGGGGAGCACCTGTTCTGTTTGTTAAGAAGAAAGATGGATCAATGAGACTCTGCATTGATTATCGAGAACTTAACAAGATCACTATCAAGAACAAATATCCTCTCCCACGCATTGATGACTTATTTGAACAACTACGAGGAGCTCAATACTTTTCCAAGATTGATCTTCGTTCAGGTTATCACCAATTAAGGGTCAAAAGGGAGGATATACCGAAGACGGCTTTTCGTACAAGGTATGGACACTATGAATTTATAGTGATGCCATTTGGTCTTACTAATGCCCCTGCTATCTTCATGGATCTGATGAATAGAGTCTTTAGAGACTATCTTGATCAGTTTGTGGTAGTCTTTATAGAAGATATTCTTGTATATTCAAAGAGCAAGGAAGAACATGAAGATCACTTGAGAATTATATTGAAGACCCTGAGAAAGGAGAAGCTTCATTCCAAATTTATCAAGTGTGAATTTTGGCTTCAAAGAGTTTCATTTTTGGGTCACATAATCTCAAAAGAGGGGATATTTGTGGATCCAGCAAAAAAAGAGGTTATCGAAAGATGGTCGAGACCAACAACAGTGACTGAGATCCGAAGTTTTCTTGGTTTGTCTGGATATTATTGACATTTTGTGAAAGATTTTTCACGATTATCTAATCCACTCACCAAGTTGACTCGGAAAGGAGTTAAGTTTGTTTGGACGGAGGAATGTGAAGAGAATTTCAAGGAGTTGAAAAGAAGGTTATCTAGTGCACATGTGCTCACACTGCCTTGTAGTGGAGAAAGGTTTGTGATCTATAGTGATTCATCCAAGAAGGTTTTGGGGTGTGTTCTTATGCAAAATGATATGGTGATAGCTTATGCCTCATGACAGTTGAAAATACATGAGCAAAATTACCCAACTCATGATTTGGAGTTAGCTGCGGTAATCTTTGCATTAAAGATTTGGAGGCATTACCTTTATGGTGAAAGGTGTGATATTTATACTGATCATAAAAGTTTAAAGTATATTTTCACACAAAAGGAGCTGAATATGCGCCAAAGAAGATGGTTGGAGCTGATTAAGGATTATGACTGCTCAATTCATTACCACCCTGGGAAAGCAAACAAGGTGGCAGATGCATTAAGTCAACAAGACCATGCCAGTTTATCCATGATGAGGATCACAAAAGATCCAATATTTATGGATTTACAAAGGATGGATCTTGGAATTATAATGAAAGGGGAAAATCATATCTTTCTCAAATGAATGTTCAACCATCTATACATGTGAAGATTAAAGAGGCACAGAAAGAAGATGTTGAGTTATAAAAGAAGGTGAGAAATGTTCCTGAATTCAACCTTGATTGTGATGGGATAATAAAGTTCAGGAATCGGGTTTGTGTTCCTCCCATCCCCGAATTAAAGAAGGATCTGCTGGATGAGGCTCATAGTTCTTCATTCTCTATTCATCCTGGAAGCACGAAGATGTATAGGGACCTGAAAGAGTACTTCTGGTGGGATGGCATGAAAAGAGATGTTGTTGAATATGTCTCTCGATGCTTGGTTTGTCAGTAAGTTAAAGCTGAGAGACAGAAGTCTAAGGGGATGTTACAACCATTACCCATACCCGAATGGAAATGGGATAACATCACTATGGACTTTGTCATAGGACTTCCTAAAACATCCAAAGGAAATAATGATATCTGGGTCATAGTTGATCGTCTTACAAAGTCTGCACACTTCATCGCTATTAGAGAGGATTTCTCTCTAGATCAGCTTTCCAAGATATATGTGAAGGAAGTGGTAAGATTGCATGGAGTACCACTTTCTATTATATCTGATCGGGATCCGAGGTTTACCTCAAAGTTTTGGCGAAGTCTTCAGCATACTCTGGATACAGAGTTGAGTTTCGGCACTGGTTATCATCCTCAGACAGACGTTCAGTCTAAGAGAACAATTCAAACTCTAGAAGATATGTTGAGAGCTTGCTCTATGGATTTAAAAGGTGGTTGGGATCAACACCTACCTTTGGTGGAATTTTCTTATAATAATAGCTTTCACTCCAGTATTCAGATGGCTCCTTATGAAGCTCTCTATGGAAAGAAATGCAGGACTCCAACTTGCTGGGATGAAGTTGGGGAAAGAAAGCTATTAGGACTTGATATTGTTGAAGAGATGGTAGAAAAGGTCCAATTTATTCAACAACACATAAGAGCAGCTCAGAGTCGACAGAAAAGTTATGCCGACAACCGAAGAAAATACCTAGAGTTTGAAGTGGGTGATAAAGTGTTCTTACGAATATCTCCCTGGAAGAGGGTCATGAGATTTGGAAAGAAGGGGAAGTTGAGCCCTAGATATATCGGTCCTTTCGAAATAATAGATCGTGTTGGGAAGGTAGCTTACCGATTGGCGCTTCCACCGAATCTCTCTCAAGTTCATGATGTGTTCCATGTATCTCTCCTGAGAAAGTACATACCTGATCCTTCACATGTACTCAGCTCAGAAGTTGTACCGCTGGAGCAATATCTTTCTTATGAAGAACAACCGATAGAGATTCTGGATCATAGTGAAAAATTCCTACTAAACAATACCACTCACTTGGTGAAAGTTTTATGGAGGAACCACCAATTAGAAGAAGCTACATGGGATCTTGAGGATATGATGAGGGAGATGTATCCTCATATGTTTGTTACAAAGTGACGAATTTCGAGGGAGAAATTCATTTTAAGGGGGGTAGAATGTAACACCCGAGACTTTTATGAGAAATATTTTGTTTTTATGTTATATAAATCATCAAAGGAATCTTTCACTGCACGCAATCGTGACCTTCCTCGATAGTGTGTGTAGTACGCAATACCGAGTTCCACTAAACAACGATATATTATTATAATATTATAAACTAGCCGTTATGAATAATATTAACTGAATTTTAAATTTTACAACATTATTATTCATCTTACACATTTTCTAGAACATGGTAAGAGAACAAAATAATTTTTTTGGGTAAAATAAGTATTTATCAAAAAATGCAGTTTTGCCGCCTTTTGATGGCGCACCCACATTAAATCTAGTTTTTGACACATTTATAAGTTCAATTTGACAAAATAAAATTCTTCTTTTGAATCAGGATATAAAAATTTACTTTGGATAAATTTTTGATATTTTTCTGATAACTTTCATATTTTGATGAATAGTAAAAATACGCTAATTTTTAATTAAAAACAACTTTTTTCATTGAGATAATTTATATGGTTAAATTATAATATTTAATGGTTTTAAAGTATAGATAGAATATATTTTTACCATTTAATATAATGTATGTCATTAGCATTAATTTCACATTGAATTCATAGGTAAAAACATTTCAATCTTTGATAATGTTTTAACTTCTAAAACCCCTTTTCTTAACAACGGGATTTATTTTAAATTAATTACTGCAAATTATATGTTTTGAATTTTGAAAAATGGATTCCATATTCAGAATCATTGGGTCCAAATTATGTTAATATCCTACTTTTTATTTTTGGGCATTATGAATAGTAACTACGGTAAATTTTATTTACCATAGTTGAAGGTAAATCAGGTAATTAAGGGTAAATATAAGATTATAAAATTACCCTAACACCTGCCAAAATCCAATTGGATGACTAAAAGTCGACCCATATCACCTAAGGGTCGGATTAGATTCATTTAATAGACTTTTGTCCATGAAAATAATTTAATTATTCTTAAAACCAAAGAATGTGACAACATGTCACCTTCTTAAATCTTATAAGTATAATAATTTTAATTTGGTGATAAAATTAATGAAACTTCGAACATGAATAGTTTTCAGAAATCTAATACAATTATCTACATCATAGAAATTTTTTTAGAATTTTTAGGGATTAAATAATTATCATTAATTATGACACAATAGTGATGTTGAAATTATTTTATTAATTAAAATACCAAATAAATGGTTTTAAAATATTAAAATAATTATTATATGCACTATTTAATGTGCTCCACTAATTTTATAGATACATATGAAATTTTATTAATCTATTAAAGCTTTTAGTTCGAACATATCCTCTGTATATATTTTATTTAAATTCAAATAAATGAATAGTGTCAAAATTGACACTATTGTTATTTTATAAAAATAACATATTATAAAATTGTTTAAAAATCACAAAAATATTTAAAAATTATAAATTAAAATTTATATGACCGAAAATGTCATAAAGTATCAAATTATGGAAAATTCACAACACATATGTAATTATTATTAATAATTTAAAATTTAGAATATTATTACCACGAATAAAATTAAATTGATAAATAAGGATAAATAAAGTTGGTAATGTTTAAAATAAATTCCTAACATGTCTACATTTTATTGTTTGATGAGATTACAACCCTATCTCATCTAATATTCGGATATGAGTCATTTTGGAAGTTTTTAAGTGGGGTTGGGATTTAATATAAACTAATATTTTTTATATTTCCAAAGGTGCCCCTCTCCTCCCTTATAAAAGGGCACCTCCTCCCTCTCCTCCTCACACCAATTTGAGCCTTCAAGCTCGGCCAAACCCTGCCCATTTTACTTCCCCACTTCCCTAGAATCATCCTAGATGTTCTGGTCTTCTTCAAAGACCAACCCTAGTGCCCTAAGAGGAGGTTAAGAAGAGGCACGTCAAAAAGAGGTAATATCCATTACCGATCCTTTCCAAATTCTTTCTTCTTCAACATCTTCTTCTTTAGTTGTTTCATTATGAAGTAATAACATCAATATCACTCATATACTGATATGTTATTATAAGTATGAAACAACCCTATTTCAACATCTATCCATCCTATGAAAAACGAAATCACCGCGCGTGCGTACGTACGAAATACCGTCTCCACGCCGTGGTGTAATCTATATTCCCCAACCACCTTACTTGGATGGGTATAATGATGTAAATAATTACTATATATGATTATTGTAAAGTGATATTGATTCTGAAATTTTATACATACACTGCAATACAATTCCACGATCATGGGAACAATATCATTGTTCGTTCGTACGTACGGAATACCGTCTCCACGATGTGATGCGATTCGTTCTACATGATATTCATTGCATAATGATTATATAAATGAATTGAATGAATAAATAAGATATATAGTTCATTAATACCATTCTGAAAATGATGTATCTATAACCTAAAGAGAAGAATAAGAATTTATTCGACAAAACATGCATAAGAACAAAAAGTTATAAACACCCGAATAACAAGTAGCAATGAAATATTACTACTAAGAAGCTAAGAATATGACCATATATGATATCATAACAATAATTATGATTCTGGAATAAGTCAATAACATTATTTAAATCATTATACAGGAGGTTCAGACACTTACGAGGCAAATCGGACCTAAGGTAAGGGAAATATCACAATCTCATTTTTATCCGAGATTGTTTATAATTTAGTATTTACTGGGGTGTATTTTATCATCCACATCCATGTTTCCTCAATATGTAATATTATTTCCATCCAACTACAATTGTTTAAATCCAATTTTACCCTTCGTTGAGTTTTTAGTAAAGGATATGAAAGGAATCTTTTGTCGTTTTTCGTATGAGGTACTTTTTGACTTTTCTGACAAAAGTACAAAGAATGTTTTTTTAACTTATACGGCATGAATGGATTTTTAAAACATTATTTCCAAGAAGCTTCCTTTACAAGTTTTCAAGTTTATTTTTAATCAACTTCTTTTAGTTTAGAATTGTATGACATGTTAAGAAAGGAAAAGTGTTTTTGAAGGAGAAAGGATATTTTCCCCAAGAATGGAGTTCAAGTGTTTTATCAAAATTATTTTCCATCTAAGATAATAAAGGGTTCTGTTTCTATCCCTATTATTACATTGATTTGATTATGTTGTGATGGAATTATATTTTTATGAATTCCTTTATCTTATATGAATTGTTTTATGATGTCACGATGTTTAAGATTCCCATTTTTATTACATGGGTTATGCTATGATGTATGGTTTTTGATTTTGTGGTACACATAAGAATGGTATCATTATGAGATGGGTGGGACCTATATCTCCCTCCAATGCATTGGGTAAAGATTTTATATCTCATGAGATAGACATGGCTGGAACAGCAGGTTAAACCGGTTCAATGAAACAGGACTGAAACGAGGAGTGAACTCGGTTCAGAAATGGACTTTGTCCACTAAGATAGTCTTGACAATGAGTCTTGACTAACAAGAAATGATTCTCTATGATTATGTGTGTATGCCACAAAGTTTCATGTTTTAAGTTATGATTATTGGGATTACATTTCACTACTATGATTTATCCCATGTTATGAAATTATGATTTCTTTTGCAGGTTAAGATTTCCAAAAGTTATGTTCTTATTTATATGATGTGATTGATATTTCTTTTGTTTACCGTTACTGAGCATTTGAGCTCACCCTTTTGTATGTTTTATTTCCCCAGGTCAGGAAGAAGGTTATTAAGTAGAATATGCCAAAAAGGGACTCTAGATATGATGAAATAAATGGGAGGCAAAGTAGATGCTTTATGAACCAGTTGTTTATGTTTCCCAGTTTCTAAAGACTCTATACCTATACGGTCCTTTCCTGATTTTGTTATATGTTGTAATAAGTGTGCTTAAATTCTGAAGTAATGACAATATATGTGAAGTATGGGTCATTATAAAAACAAATAGAGGAGCACACAAAGATTTATGTGGTTTGGTGATGACCTACGTCCATAAAAAGATAGTCAGAAATCTTATTCAAACAGGAATACAGACAAATTACAAACTTATCATGATTTTCACCGCAACAGCATCCAAACCTGCAAAAAGTCTCTTCTGGTGGTCACCTAAAAAAGAAAAATATTCTTTGGCCACACCAACCCCTAGGATCTTTCTTCGTCGGCCTCCCACTAATTTTGGATGGTGGTATTTTACGTCAACATTCAACAGTGAGATGGGAAAAAAATCAAAAGGAGGAAACATCATTGTCCGTCAATGCACCATCGTCAAAGCACCGTCATTTACAGCAGCATCTTTGTCCTTCAAACCACCATCGTTTACGACAAGTGCAAGTTCGCCACCATCGTTGGCTGCTAGTGCTGCGTAAAAGGACCACCGTTCACCTGAAGTGTTGTCGGTGTCAATTGCGGCTGTGACGAATTAAGGAAATTTCTCGCTTGGGATGTATCATGCCTGCACATTCATATCTGGGCCTGGTGGCCACCTCTATTTATTGTCCCCAACCTCCGCCATATCCGGACTTTCCCATGTAAATTGGGATTCTTTGTTCACCCATGCCTCTTTACCTTTCGTGCCATGGCCCTTCTCTACCATCATCATCCTTGCTTTTGGTATTCTTCTTCTCCACTGCTCCCTCTACCCATCAAGTTTGCAACGTCAATCAACACCACTCTCTACTCCGTGTTTTACATTCTTTCATTCCTTCCACCTCTCCTCTTCTTAGCCACACATCCACCCTCGATTGTTGTTACTGGGAAGGCATTCTGTGTGATCAAAATGGCCATGTTACCCATCTTTCACTTCTTTCGAAGGGCCTCCAGGGGGGAATCTCCACTTTTCTTCCAAATCTCACACAACTCTCTCACGTCAATTTATCCACCAACAGACTTCGTGGCCAACTCCCGAGTGACCTCTTTGCATCCTTGTATTTTTTGGAGATACTTGATCTCAACTTTAATTATCTTGTAGGGGAGTTTCGAGCCAGTTTTAGACCATCAAGGAATTTGGTTCACCTCAACATTAGTCACAATCGCTTCTCGGGTTCTCTCCCTAGTTCTATTTGTGACGAACAAAATGTTGTCCAAGTGTTGGATTTCTCCTTCAATGCATTCAATGACTAGATACCAGTGGGTCTTGGAGCGTGTTCACAATTAGAGGTCTTCAATATAGGCTTTAACAAGTTTTCTGGACAGTTTCCGAAAGAAATCTATGGTGCCTTGGGATTGAGAGAACTTACATTACCATCAAATAATCTCATGGGATCCATAGACAGCCGTATAGTTCTCCTTTCTAAACTCACTATCCTTGACCTCCACTCCAATAACCTTAGTGGCAAACTCCCTCAGGATTTTGGAAAGTTTTCCAATTTAGAAAGTCTAATTCTTACAAGGAACAACTTTAGCAGTACTCTTCCCAATTCATTATTCAACTGCACAAATCTCAAGCAGCTGAATCTTTTAGATAACTCATTTCAAGGAAACACGGCAGATATGGATTTCTCAAAACTACAGGAGCTTACAAAGCTTGATCTTGGCTACAACTACTTTACAGGACAATTCCCCAAGAGTCTTTATTCATGCAAGTCATTAAAGGCGATCAGGTTATCCCACAACAATTTGAAAGTGCGGATTACATCGGACATGCTGGCTCTACAATCCCTCACATTCCTTGCAATGGGTTCCATCGGATTGACCAACATTTCAGAAACGATAAGGATTCTGATGCACTTGAAGAATCTTACAGTTGTAGTGATGACATTGAACTTTATAAATGAGGAATTACCCAATATTGATCTGGTTGGCCTCCACAATGTCCAACTTCTAAGCTTTAATTGTTGCCAGCTCACAGGTCAGGTGCCTGTATGGTTAAAAAAGCTCCAGAAGCTGAGGGTGTTGGAGTTGAGTGACAATCAACTCAAAGGTTCCATACCTAGCTGGCTAGGGACTCTCCCAAGTCTCTTCTCAATCAACTTACGTGATAACTTGATTTCAAGAGAATTCCCTCGAACACTTACCACCCTATCAGCGCTGCAGCGCAATTTCCCGTTGACTGACCATAGTTATCCGGACCTGCCAATAATTCGCCCAATTCCATTGCCAAAGTTTATACGGGATGCCAGAAGAACATACAATCAGATTTCGAACATGCAGCCAATGATCGATCTGCACAACAACAACCTTTGCTGCTCAATCCCCGCTGAGATCGGTCGACTAAAACGCCTCATGAAGTTGGATCTCGGCAACAATGGATTCTCTGGAAAAATCCCGAATCAAATCTCAGGTCTTTCCAACCTAGAGATCTTGGACCTGTCTCGGAATCATTTGTCAGGCGAGATCCCACAGTCGCTTGGGAGCCTCAATTTCTTGTCACAATTCAACGTTTCGTTCAACAATCTTGGGGGGCCAATCCCGGGGGCGATGCAAGTGCAAGGTCTTGATGCGTCTGCGTTTTCGGGGAACGCAGGGTTGTGTGGTGCTCCTCTGCCCGACTGCAACAGTGGTGAAAATGGTTTGGGCGTGAAGGAGAACGACGATGGTGATAATGGAAAAACGTGGTACGAGGATGATGGGATATACGTGGGCGTGGGCGTGGGCGTGGGCGTGGGAGTGGGATTTTTAGTGGGGTTTTGTTCAGTGGGTTGGAGTTTGTGGGTGAATCCCGGGAGGAGGCCTGAATGGTTTCAATCAATAGGGATTCAATCAGACGGACGACGCTGGTAAAAAATCTGAATGTCCATGATGAGGAATAATTATTAATGATTCCTAGCCATAATGTTATCCTTACTTTCTTCCTTTTAATTTATGTGTTCCGTGGAAGGATTAATATAGTATGAATAGTGTGAATTTTATTCGTCCGGTCTTTGTAAAATAAAAGCGTTTTATTTATTTATTTTGTTATTTTGCATTTATATGATGTCCTGTGCAGTTTTCCCCTTATTATTTGCATGGACTGCTCATTTTTACCCCCTCACCCCCCTGCGTCCTATTTGGCTCGATCTAGGTGTGAATTTTGATTTTCATTTTGTTGAGAATTTGTTGCGGGTATTGTGAACCGTCTAGCACCCTTCCACCGCACTACATCCCTGTTGGGGCAGTGGAGTGTTGTGGAGATGAAAAAGACCGAAAACAAAAAGAAAAATGGAGAACGCAAGGAATTTACATGGTTCGGCAGTGATGCCTATGTCCACAGGAGGGGGCCAGATATATATTTCCACTCTCTGGATGAAACGTCAGAGGATTTGCAACCTTACAATTAAAGGGATTAGAAATCATTTTACAGATGGAGCAAAACCAGCATGGTCAAGGGTTGGTTTTTGGGTGGTTCATCAACCCTTGAAAAAACTTCTGTCACCGACTAATGTCCACAATTGCTACTTCAACGGGGTGTTGCGCGTCAACTGTACAGGTGAGTTGGTTGCCTACAACTATTCATCTGTTGATTTCTCCCCTTGATTGGGAGTGGCCCTGACAAATCTCCCCCTGACGACCAATTTGTGGTAGAATCTAGACCTGCAATCTCCTTACAGGCGTTCAGATTCTCTTTCGGTACAACATTCATCATCATGTCTACCCCATTATCATTGGTGTGGATTTTTTCAACATTCAACAATTTTTCTTCTAGCACATTTCGAATCCAGTGATACTGCATGTCGATGTGTTTGGACCTGGAATGAAATGTCGGGTTCTTACTGAAATGAATAGCGCTCTGACTATCGCAATAGAGAATATAATTCTCTTAACTCTGTCCTAGCTCCTGTAAAAATTTCTTCATCCACAACATCTCCTTGCAGCCTTTAGTGACCGAAATATACTCTACTTCTGTGGTGGATAACACAACGCACTTATGAAGTCGTGATTGACATGATACTGCGCCCCCCTGCAAATGATATCAGGTACCTAGATATGGATTTCCTCGTGTCTACATCTACAATCATATCTGCATATGTGTATCCTTCCAAAATAGGTTTATCACTTCCAAAACATAAACAATGAGTAGATGTACCTCAAAGATACCTCAATATCCATTTGACCGTTGTTCAGTGCTCCTTTCCTGGATCTGATAAGAACCTGCTCACAACGCCAACAACGTGAGCAATGTCTGGTCTGGTGCACACCATGACATACATAAGACTACCAACTGCTGACTGATAAAGAACTTTTTTCATATCTGCTTTCTCCTCTTTAGTTGATGGACTCTGACTTGTCGTGAGCCTGAAATGACTCACAAGTGGAGTGCTAACTGGTTTCGCTTTGCCCATGTTGGATCTTTCAAGAACCTTTTCAATGTACTGCTCCTGAGATAGCCAAATTTTGTGATTCCTCCTATCACGAGAAATCGTCATACCAAGAATCTGAGTAGCGTCTCCCAAATCCTTCATTTCAAAAGACTTGTTCAACTCCTTCTTCAACCTATTAATCTTGGTGATATCTCTACCAATAATCAGCATATCATCAACATAAAGCAACAAGATAATGAAATCACCCTCATCAAACTGTTTGATAAAAACACAGTGATTAGCAGTAGTCCTCTTGAACTCATTTTTCTCCATGAATGAGTCAAATTTCTTGTACCACTGCCTCGATGCCTGTTTCAAACCATATAAGCTCTTCTTAAGGTTGCATACTAGGTTTGTTTACCTTTCACCTGAAATCCCTTTGGCTGCTCCATGTATATCTCCTCCTCAAGATCACCATATAAGAACGTTGTCTTTACATCTAGTTGTTGAACCTCCATGTTCAAACTAGCTGCCAATCCAAGAACAACTCTGATAGAGGAAATTTTAACCATAGGAGAAAAATATCCATCAAATTCAATACCTTTCTTTTGACCGAATCCCTTCACAATCATTCTGGCTCTGTAGCGCGGTTGTGAGCTGTCATTTTCTCCTTTAATTATGTACACCCACTTGTTCTTGAGTGCCTTCTTTCCATGTGGTAATTCTACCAAATCAAATGTATGGTTCTTGTGCAAGGATCTCATCTCCTCTTGCATGGCCTTCTTCCATTCCATATTCTGCTAACTCCTGATCACATCATCACAACTTTATGGCTCTCCTCTATGAGTGAGCATCACATACTCATTTGGTGAGTATCTATGACTCAGGTTTTCGTTCTCTGGTGGATCTCCTCAACTGTGATTTGGGGGGAATCTGTTTTGGAATATCATATGATGAAGACATATCAACAGATGGAGAAATATTACCTGGTAGTGATGTATCATCAGTGTCACGTATCTCTCTCGCACTAGCTAGTATTGATGGTGGTAAAAATGGTTCTAGACTGATTGGAATTTCCTCAGCCTGTGACTTCTCTGCACTTTCTGGCTTCTCAAAATCTTCAATCGTTTAATCCTCAAGAAACACCACATCTCTTCTTCTGATGATCCTCCTACTGATAAGATCCCATAGTCAGTATCCAAACTCTTCATGACCATATCCCAAAAAGATACATTGCTTCCCTTTGCTTCCCTTTTCCATCCAGCTTTGCGCGCTCATCTTTTGGGATGCGAACAAATTCCATGCAGCCAAATACTCTCAAGTGTTTATATGAAACATCTTTACCTATCTAAACACTTTCTGGAACGTCATAGTTCAATGGAACTGATAGAGAAAGGTTAATAAGATCAACTGCGTCATCGTTGCCTCTCCCAAAAATGTGTTTGGCAGCTTTGCATTTGAGAGCATACAACATACTCTCTCACAAATTATTTTTTTCATCCTCTCAGTAAGACCATTATGCTGAGGCGTATTCGGTATTGATTTTTCTAGCATGATATCAAAACTCCTACAGTACTCCTCAAATAGACCACGATACTCTCCTCTATTATCTGCCCACACACACTTTAATTGTCTACCTGTTTCTCTTTCCACCTTCATATGAAACTGCTTGAAAACATCCTACACTTGATCTTTAGTTTTCAAAGAAAATGCCCAAACTTTTTTGGAATGATCATTTATGAAGGTAACAAAATAAATAGCACCTCCCATCATCTTGGTGCTCATCATGCAGACATCAGTGCAAATCAAATCTAAAACATTTTCTTTTCTGGACGATATATAACTACGAAACGATACTCTGTGTTGTTTTCCCATGATGCAATCAACACAAGTGTCCAGATGTGTACCTTTTATTTCTGGAAATAGATCTTTTTTGGAGAGCATTCTGATTCCTCTCTCGCTCATGTGACCCAGCCGCCTGTGCCAAACTTTTGTAGGAACATCTTTTCTGGCTACATTTACTTCTCCTCCACATGGTCTTGCATCTGTGAGATAAAGAGAACAATATTTCTTTCCTTTATCAATTACTAGGTTACCTTTAGTAAGATTCCATTTCCCATCACTGAAGGAACTGACATATCCCTTGTTGTCGAGCATTCCAGTGGATATTGGATTGAGGCGAATATCAGGAACATGACTCACATCCTTCAACAATAACATGCATCTATAATTAGTTTGCCGGAAAATATTACCAATACCAGTAATTTTGGATGCGCCATCATTTCCCATCTTCACATGTCTGAAACCCCCTGAACTGTAAGATGAGAAGAAATCTCTTCTAGCTGTGACATGGTAGGAGGCACCAGAATCGATCACCCATGTTGAGTCTTGGCTGGAAAGACTAACCTGATTGTCTTCCTGAATAATAACAATATCTTCATTAACAACTACAACATCATTATTTTGGGTCTTACCTTCCTGATTCCTCTGATCTGCCTTTATCCTTCTACACTCATGGATGAAGTGTCCGGGATTTCCACAGTAGTGGTGCTTCATGTCATATCTTGATCTAGATCTCAATCGCTTACTCCTTTAAAGACTTTGGTCACGGGGTTCTCTTCCTCTGCTTCTTCCCTTCCATTTTTGTTTCTCTTGTCTTTCAGTGAAAAGATCCTCTAATTTAGGTGTATGTCCCTCATCTTTTTTTCTGGACTCTTCATTTAGAATTCTATCTTTCACCATCTCCACGTTGAGAGTTCCATCTATAGTAGAATTTCTAATCAACACAACTAATGTGTCCCACATCTTCGGTAAAGAACTCAACATCAATAACGCCTGCAACTCATCATCAATAACCATTTTCATAGAATTTAGTTGATCAACAGTACCTTGGAACTCGCTCATGTGCTCTGATATATTGGTCTCGTCTTTGTATTTCAAGTTGACACAATGACGCATCAGGTTTGATTTATTTTTCATGGTTGTCCTCACATACATCTTTTCCAATTTTCACCAAATAATGGAGGCATCATGTTCATTGTCCAAACTTTGGAAGATGCTCTTGTCGATCCACTATCTGATTTGGGCAGCGCACTTCCTGTTGATTACGACCCACTCCACATCCACTGGCGGGGTATTGGCTGACGTCTTCTCATCAGTTTTACAACTAGTTTACATTTCCTCTACTTGCACTACAACAGGCTTAGTGGTTTCCAATATAGGATTCCATAGATCTTTAATATACAAAAGGTCCTCCATTTTTGTTTTTGAGATGGCATAATTAAACATAGTGAGTTTAATCATATAACTGGTATTTTCTTACATTGATAGAGTGATAATTTCAAAAATATAATCATACAGATGTGTCCAAAATGGTCAAAATACCTGGAATCGACTCTTAGATCATTGAAAACAGGTTCCGATTGGCCGGGTTATGGCCAGAATAGTTTCAACGGTCTGGATTGACTGCTGACGTGGCACTGACATGGCACTGACGTGGCGTGCGGGAGCAGTGCTCGGAATTTCACTAGAAAACTTGCTAGAATGTCCCTGGTGATGTTAATAGTGTCGTCTTCTCTGGCACGAGTGTACTGTAGCACCCACTGTTGGACCAAATTCATACCGTACTTATCTCCTTCGCTTTAGCTCCATTTTTGATGCTGCTTACACCGTTGGAATTGTCTCACCGTGCTCTTCATAGATCTAGGCTCGAAATTTTTTTCTGAGCAACTTCAATTTTCTGGTCACCGGAAAATTTCGTTGTCACGTCATCATTTCACTCCCGAACCCTTTGATACCACTTTTTTGGGGCAGCAGAGTGTCGTGGAGACGGAAAACATAGAAAAAAAAAATAAAAATGGAAAATGCAAGGAATTTACATGGTTTATTAGTGATGCCTACATCCATAGAAGAAGGTGGCTAGATGTATATTTCCACTCTTCGGATGAAACGTCATAGGATTTAAAACCTTACAATTAAAGGGATTAAAACCCATTTTATAGATGGAGAAAAACCAACATGGTCAAGGGTTGGTTTTTGGGTGCTTCATCAACCCTTGAAAAAACTTCTACCGCTGGCTGCTATCCACGATTGCTGCTTCAACAGGGTACTGCACGTCAACTGTACATGTGAGTTGGTTGCCAAAAACTATTCATCCGTTAATTTATCCCCTTGATTGGGAGTGGCCCCCAAAATCCCTTATGTAATTTTGGGGATTTGGGAGCTTGGTTTTTACACTGAGAGAGAAAAATGCCTCCACAACTCCCTAGTTATCGTGGGATCTCCTTCTGGTGAGATCCCTAGTTCTGGCCTCTCTTTGTAGAGAAAGATCGGGGCTCAACTTTGCTAAGTGGGTGAGTGGAAACACCATGAGGGCGAGAAAAAATTCCATAAGGGTGGGGGCCAATCTTGGTTCAATGATTCTTTTTCAGCCAAGAGAGATCACGAGAAGGGGTTCCTGACGATGTCTTCCTTGTTCACCGAAGGAGGAGCTTCGATACCGGGAGATTGCATATTCTTCCTTGCTGGGAAGGTGTTCCGACAAGCCCATGGTGCATATGTGTTACTATGGAGATCATCCATGACCAGAGGCAGGGGTTCTAGTTTTTTGAACCTGAATGAAAGCCCTCACCAACTGCATTCTTGGACCGTGACAACTCATTTGGATGGGTGCATTGAACTTGGACTACATCACTAGACCTTAGCAGCAACGATGTACCTTAACGCTTACGGTTCTGTTATCACAGTGTTTTAGCTTAGCAGATTTGTTGGATATTAAACAGGTTTTTCCTCAGATGGTTTCTACCATCCACTGTTGCGTTGGAGGCCGAACGAATTCAAGGAAACCTTCTTGACGTGTCAGGAGTTGAAGACATGGATGACACCTACTTCATCTATTCTATAGAATTTTATATATCTCTATTTATCTTGTTGGTTTTTATTGTGTGATTGTAACCCTATAAATAGGGATCACGTTGTGTGTTGTAATAAGAATATAGAGTGAGAAATAATTCTAGTTTGTTTCGCTACATTTGCATTGTTGAGATCACCACTAGTGATCCACTACGATTGATCCTCCATCAGTGGAATCAAAGGCTGGTTGAAGGTGAGCTGAGAGGAGAGATACCTTTCATGACCCGTCCCCTGGGGCCTGTTCCATGACTACCCCAAGCACGCCTTCCATAGGCCTGGGGCTGGCGACTAGCACCAGAAAGGTGTATCCCAAAAACAGAAAGGCATTGCCTTTTTAACCTATATAGACGCACAGTCCAAGAACTCAATCAGAAGAAACCACACAGACTAGATTGCAACAAAATGCAACCACAAGTAAACTGCAGTAGTAAAAGAGAGTGCTGAAAGTAAAGGGGCCCATAAATACAAGACCAACTGTAAAGTACAAGTACAACTAAAAAGTACAAAGCAGCTAAAAAGTACAAAGCAACTCCTAGATCGTCCACCGAGGATCCTACCTGAAGGGTAGGTACATCTCACGATCAGTAGTCCCTGCATCAGGTCTCGCCAAATGGTCCACCTCCAAGCACTGTCTAGTCCTGGCTCCCTCAACCTTGATCAACATTGTACATCATCTGTACAAGACACAACAAGGTATGGGCATAGCCTGTTTAGGGGTGAGTATAACGATACTCAGTAGGGACCCCAAGACCCCCATAGGTCTCCTAGAGTTCCAAAAAAAACTACAAAGAAAGAAATAAACTCTACTTAGGTATATTCCCATAAATATACCTAAGTTATCAAGATATACTCATCTCATACATGAGGGAAGGATACCACAGAGGTAAAGCCACGAAGGTAGAAGTACCACACAGGTAACTCCATGAAGATAGAATTACCACACATGTAACACCACAAAGATAACACCACAAAGGTAGAAGCCTCATCTCACAATCAAGTATACCTTAAGTAAGGAACAAAAGTACAGATGATTAGTCATGAAGCTAGATCATCTTATTCTATCAAGAGGCACTGTTGCTGACTATACGGAGTCTGACCCACACATGATCAATAGGTACTAACCCCCGCAATGACCCACACAGGATTCAACCCGCCTAAAGTCGATAGGTACTAACCCCCGCTGACCCACACAGTATCTGACCCACACAACATTGGTATGCGATAAACCACACAGGATCACTGAGCGCTGACCCACACAGGATCTGACCCACACAGGATCAGTATGCGCTGACCCACATAGGATCGCTGAGCGCCGACCCACACAAGATCTGACCCACATAGGATCAGTATGCGCTGACCCACACAGGATCGCTGAGGGAAGACCCACACAGGATTTGACCCACATAGGATCGTTAAGTTCTGACCCACACATGATCGCTCTGTACTAACCTCGGTATGTTATGTCTCCAACCTCCACCTCACTGCCAGCCACTAGATTCATGCTCATAACACGCTTGATTATAGGAGAACCTCTCCTCAATCCTTCGGTTTCACCTCAATTTATACTAAGCTACAAAAAGGAGTAACCCAAAGGACCGCTATTTCATAAGGGTTCCAATGCGACTGACGACGCATCAATCGAACGTCTGGTCTATAAGTTATTAGCATTTTATTGTCGAGGGCCCGGTTGGATTCAGGTTCGATCCAACCCGGCCATACTCCAACTGTCTCCAAAACTCAACTGGAGCATACAAAAAGGACCGTATTGATCCAAGGATTCCAATTCCATAGACAATTCGTCAAACGGATGTCTGGTTCTCAATATATGGCCCTTAAAGCATTTCAGGGTCCGGTTGGGCCCAGGTCCGGTCTGAACTCGGCTCACGAGGAGGTGACCTGGATCGCAGTGGGGTGTGGCCCAACCCACTGGGTAGGTGGATCAGCCCGCTGGTGGTAGTTCGGCCGTGTGAGACGCGGCTCGCACGGGGGCGGCTTGCGGTCCGCCAAGCTAGAAGGGGGGGGGGGGGGTTCCCCCTGGTAACCCGAATGCCCCGGAGTCCATTCAGCTTCTGAAATGGCTGCTCCACATGGGCACCGCCCGGTCTCCTCGGAACCCGCCGGTGGCACAGGCTTTGCCTCCTCCACCGCAGCCTCCTTCTCACTAGCAGTGCGTGACGATGTGCCACCCTTCCCTTTTGCGGCCGGCTGTTGAGCCGACCACCTTCTCCGATCGCCGCAGCTGACGAATCGCAACCCCTTTCTCACCAGTGACACGCGAAGGCGCGTCGCACCTCCTCCACATCCGGCCAGTGTCGACCGCTCCATTGACCACCGTAGATTAGTGTTGTGGCCTCCTCTTGCGGCGCGACGCCTCCGTCGTAGCCGGTTGGTGTCGTGGCACCAACGGTCTTCCACAGAGGTGAAAGGGTAGTAAGATAGCGGAGGGTATGGGCTGGGTTCGTTAGGCCCTCCCCCTTCTCATTAGCTCATAAACATGTGCGAGGATTTAAAGGGTTCAATATTCAATTGAATTAAACAAAATTCAAAACCCTGCCTCGAATTGTTGGAGAGCACACGCGATTGAGGAAGTCTCATTGTTCGTCATCCCTACAAAAAGCCGCCCACGTCGCTACTCGAACGTCAATCTTAGGTTCAGGGTTTTGGTGTCGCTTATCACCGCTCACCGGAACTGGCTCCGTCCTCCAAGGTTGGCGTCACGACACTTTTCCAGCACTTCGTTGCTTTGGGAAGTTGTGCCGACACCTCCCTCCAAGCTCCATATAAATAGGAGAGGGGGAGGGTAAGTAACGATGTAGAAAAATTAATGGGGATATTTGATTAGGAAGATTTCTATTTCCCCAATTATGTCATTACTTAAGATTGAAAGGTCAAGCCATTTAATGGCTTGGCACATCGCTGGTCCCACCTCGGCTTTTCTGTTGGAGGATAAGATATAAACAAAATAAAATTATAAAGTTATTTTATTTATTTTTATTTAAAAGTCCCAAAAATTAATTTTTTCTCCAGACCTACTGCAATCAAAGTGAAGCCTCCCTTAAGAGAATCCCAGCACTACGAATTCAACGGTACCCTCTGATTTTTAATCCAAGCACCGGTTCAAAAGTTAGAAAATTCCGCTCACGCGTTTACTAAACGTACCTTAAAAAATGTTCAAAAATTCATTCTGAGCACACCGGGCCTCTGAATTATGCATCTTCAATTTTCAAAGACACGTCATAATTCCATATAATTAAAAAAAATTACATGGAAAATTCGGGTCTTTACATTCTCCTCAACTTAGGGATTTTCATCCCCAAAAGCCATGACATAGACTAAGAAAAAAATGGGGGTACTGAGCACGAATCTAAGCCTCCCACTCCCATGTGCTCTCCTGGAGGTTCCCGTGCTACCATTGAACGTGCACCATAGGTATCGATCGCCGACAAAAGACTCTCTCATGTCAATCCTCAATCTTCACTAGAACCTTCGTAAACGTCACCCCATCATCGAAGTCCATCTCTTTGTGGTCGATGACGTGAAATGGGCCATGCACGTATCTCCTCAGCTGGGATACGTGAAAGACATCATTCACCCTCTTCAACTACGGTGGAAGTTCCAAGTGGTATTCTACCTTTCCAATCCTCCAAAGTATCCGAAATGGTCCAATAAACCTCTGTGATAACTTGCCGCCTTGGACAAATCTCTATAATCCCCATCGAGGGGAGACTCGCAAGAACACATGGTCCCCCTCCTGGAACTCCAGAGGTCTCTATATCCTATCAGCATAAGACTTATGTCTTCTTTGTGCAGTCTTCATCCACTCTTGGATAATCTGTACCTTCTCAGTGGTAGCCCGTACCAACTCTGGGCCCATAAGTGCTCACTCCCCTGGGTCTATCCAGCATAGAGGTGATCTGCAAGGTCGGCCATACAAGGCCTCGAATGGTTCCATACTGATGGTGGAGTGATAGCTACTGTTGTATGGGAACTCCACTAAGGGCAAGTGATCCTCCCAACTGCGGCCAAAATCTAGGACGCAAGCACGTAGCATGTCCTCTAGTGTCTGAATGGTCCGCTCTGTCTGACCATCCATCTGAGGATGGAAGACGGTGCTTCAACGCAGTTGAGTCCCAAATGCCTCCTGAAATCCCTTCCACAACTGGGATGTAAAACGTGCATTATGGTCAGAGACGATCATCGAAGGCACCCCATGAAGTTGCAAAATCTCCTATACGTAGAGATGTCCCAAGCCCTCTACTGATCGCTACTTTCGGATAGGTAGGAAGTGATCCGACTCTGTGAGTTGGTCAACGATCACCTTGATGGAGTCATGCCCCTCTGGAATTATGTGGAAGACCTATCAAAAAGTCTATGGAGATTCCATCTTAATTTCACTCTGGCACCTCTAGTGGCTAGGCTAAGACTGCTGGAACCTGATGCTGAACCTTCACCAGCTAACAGGTGAGGCATCGAGAAAAAAACTCTGCCACTGCTTTCTTCATCCCTAGCCACCAGTGCTGATGCCAGAGGTCCTGGTACATCTTCACCACACTAGGATGTACCTCCAGAGGGGAGGTATTGAACTCCCTCAACACATCCTCCCATAGAGCCACTGGTACCATGGTGCATCCTCTGAAGAAGATGACATTATCCCCACCTTCATAAAATCCACCAAGTTCATATCATGTGGATATTTGAGCACATCGTGCCTCGCAGTCAATATCTCTAAGTTTCACCTCCCGAACTCGCTGAAAAAGTGGGGGAGTGACAATCATAGACTAGAGGAAAGCTTCTCCATATCTATCCATGAAGGATATCTGCATCATGGCTAGCTGCTTTGTTGCCTCACTCAACAACTGTAGACCAGACCTCCTATTGAGTGCATCTGCTACCATGTTCCCCTTCTCAGAAGTATAGACTATCTCAAAGTCAAAGTCCTATAGGAACTCTAACCATCGTCGCTGTCTCAGGTTTAGGTCATTCTAAGAGAAGATACACCAGAGACTCTTGTGATCAGAGTAGACTGTAAAACACTCACCCATAAAGTAGTGTTGTCACATCTTCAAGGCGAAGACCACTAATTCTTACTCCATGTCATGGGTAGCTTAGTTATGCTCATTCTTTCTTAGCTGTCACAAACCAAAAGCGACCATTGCTTGCTCATGCATCAGGAAACACCCATGTCTGGTCCCTGATGCATCACAGTAGACTACATACCCAACGCCCTCTTCTAGTAGCCTCAAGATGGGGGCACTCTTCAGTCTCTGCCTCGCCTCCTGAAAACTCTGTTGGCATTTCTCCATCCACACGAAAGGCTGTCCCTTCTTCGTCAAAGATGAAAAAGGAGTCGTAACTCTGGAAAAGTCAGGCACTAATCTCCGGTAGTACCCAACCAACCCCATGAAACTTCGTACCTCGGTCACACTCCTGGGTGGTTCCCAAGAAATCACAACATCTATCTTTGATAAATCCATTACAACTACAGGTTCCAAGATAACGTGTCCCAGAAAGTGGACCTCTTGTATCCAGAATTGGCACTTCGAGAGATTACTATAAAGCTGGTGCTCTCATAGTGTATCTAGAACTATCTACAGATGATAGGTATGCTCCTCCTTCGACACCGAGTATACCAAGATGTCGTCAATGAAGACCACCACAAAGCGATTGAGGTATGGCTGGAATATCCTATTCATGAGTCCCATGAACACTGCTGGGGAATTGGTCATGCCGAATGGAATAACCAAGAACTCATAGTGTCCATACCGACATCTGAAGGCCATCTTATGCACATCCTCATCTCATACTTTGAGCTGATGATAGACTGATCTGAGGTATATCTTTGAAAACCAATGAGTTCCCTTTAGCTGATCGAAAAGATCATCAATCCTCGAAAGTGGATACTTGTTCTTCACAGTCACCTGGTTTAGGCACCGATAGTCTACACAAAGTATCAAATTCCCATATGCATTCTTGGCAAATAAAATCAAGGATGACCATGGAGAAACATTGGGCCTTATAAACCCCTTCCCCTACAAGTCCTCCAACTGTAAGCGTAACTCACGAACCTCCATGGGAGCCATTTGATATGTTAGTGTAGATATCGGTGTCATCTTGGGGTATAGTTCAATGTAAAAGTCTACCTCTCTGGGTGGAGGTAGTCCCAGAATATCATTAGGGAAGACATCGACATACTAGTCCACCACTACAGGATAGCTCAGACTCTCAACATCGATTACTCCAAGAGTAAGGCTAGCCAACTGATGTGTGATCGGCTGAACCCTCCTCCGGGTAAGTCCGTCCTATGCTGCAAAGGTTCCCTTATTGACGGTGAAGGAAAAAATGGTCCCATCTGTGTGGACACACCACACTTTGCACCTAATATAGCCAATCTGAGCATAGATTATGGATAACCAGTCCATACCTAGAATGATGTCGTAAGGCCTCGATGCCGCTACTAGAAGATCCCAGCTGAAGCTCTCACCTTCTAGAGTAATCTCACACTTCTAGAACTAGTGTGTAATCATTGAATCCTCTCCCATAGGAGTCTCTAGCCATAAGGATCAAACCAATGGTTCCACCAGAATCTCTGAGTTCTGAACGAGGGTCTTAGAAATAAAAGAGTGACTGAAACCTGTGTCTATAAGTACTACAACTATGGTGAAGTAGACACAGATCGTACATCTAATCATCACTAGAGATTCGTGGTTATAAGCCTCAGATTCCTAGAGTTGAGCTCGTCCCTGTCCACCTACTCAGTGTGGTCGGCATGGACCACCCGAAGGTGGTAGAGGTAGAAACTAAAATCAATGCCCACCACCTGATGCACAGACATCTCCTCTGCCACGTCCGCTTGCTGCCTGCAGACCTACTCGATTGAATCTTTGCCTCATCCTCAGAAGTCCCTCGACCGTCTACTAGTCTTTGGTATGGCCGGACGGGTAGTCACGAGCCATATGGGCCTGCCCACTGCACGTGAAGAATGCCCTACCTCCCAGTAGACCTCCTCTGCCTCACGAGCTCTGTACCTCTGACCTTATGTCCCAGGGTCGTCCAGCAGAAAGTCTGGTCTGTTTGGACCTCTGTGTCATATACCTACTACCAACCGCAAATGAATCTTCTACGTGTTGCCCGGTGGTGGGTCTCACTGTCGATGTCTACTCAGCTAGGAAATGCTCCACCAAGAGTGCTCTCTTTAGTACTCCAGCATGCGTCGGGATGCTGAGAGATACTATCGAAGCTCTGATCTCTCATCGGAGTCCCTAATTGAAGGTCCGAGCCCTGAAGAAAGGGTCATGTACCATGTCGGTGGAGTAGCAGGAGAGATCATTGAACCTGACTAAGTACTGGGCCACTATCATGCTACCCTACTGTAAGTACAACTGCCTCTGTATACGCACTAAGCATAAAATCATTGAGATGAACTCTGCCCTGAAAAGGTCCTCAAAGTCCGCCCAGATGAGGGTCACCTTGTTATGTATCTGGAGCATCAAGCTCCACCATCTCCCTGCTGCTTCCTGAAAAAGGATGGCTGCTCGGATCACCATAAGGTCAGCTGGTGTCCTGACTAGGCGGAAAACTCTGGCTACAACCTCTAGCTAGTCCTCAGCCGTCTGCAGGTTCATCTCACCTCATAACCTCAGAGGCCTCTACCACTAAAACTCGTACAATGCGCTCAGTCGACGTGCATCCTCTGTTTGTGGGGCTGGTGGCAATGACTTCCCAACGAGTAGTGGTGCTGCTGGTACACCACCCGAAGGTGCTAACGCTGTAAGAGGGCCCTGTACCGAGGCCTCATTGCTCAGTGGGCCGTCACCATGTACTCTCTCAGGAATCCTGGCTGGCTGTCTATGTGGCGGAATCCTGAAATAAAATAGGTGAACCATGGTCAATAAGTTATACCTGGAGAGATGACTCAAAGAGATCACAAGAAAGACTTTTCAAAAACACATTCAATTAGTGTTTCTGTGAACTGAGTCAAAAATCAAAATTCAGGGTCCTGGTGTATGGATATGTCGGTCGCTGTACCAACACTTGATTCCCCAAACTAAAAACCACACTCATAACACTTAACACTATTGCCACACAGAAAAGATCAGAGTCCTAGTTCTTTAGTAGAACTGAATCCTCTGATACCACTTTGTCACGACCCATCCCCTGGGGCTCGTGTCGTGACTACCCCAAGCCCGCCTTCCATAGGCCAGGGGCTGGAGACTAGCACCGGAAAGGCATATCCTTAAAACAGGAAGACATTGCCTTTTTAACCTATACAGACACACAGTCCAAGAACTCAACAATAAGAAACCACACATACTAGAATGCAAAAAAATGCAACCACAAGTAAACTGCAGTAGTAAAAGGGAGTGTTGAAAGTAAAGAGGGCTAGAAATACAGGACAAACTGTAAAGTACAAGTACAAATAAAAAGTACAAAGCATTTGAAAATTAAAAATTATCTCCTGGATCATTCACCGTGGATCCTAGCTGAAGGGTAGGTACAACTCATGATCAATAGTCCCTATGTCACATCTCGCCAAATGGTCCACCTCCGAGCACTGTCCAATCCTGGCTCCCTTAGCCTTGATCAACGCTGTATGTTGTCTGCACAAGACACAACAAGGTGCAGGTGTAGCCCATGCAGGGGTGAGTATAACGATACTCAATAGGGACCCCGAGACCCCCGTAGGTCTCATAGAGTTCCACAATGGAAATAACACAAATCAAGACATCAAATCTACTTAGGTTTATGCCCATAAATATACCTAAGTTATCAAGATATACTCATCTCATACATGAGGGAAGGATACCACATAGGTAACACCATGAAGGTAGAAGTACCACACAGGTAGCACCACAAAGATAGAAGTACCACACAGGTAACACCACAAAGATAACACCACAAAGGTAGAAGCCTCAGATCACAATAAGGTATAACTTAAGTAAGGCATAGAAGTATGAATTATTAGTCATGAAGTTAGATCATATTATTTTGTCAAAAGGCACTGCTGCTGACCATACGGAGTCTGACCCACATAGGATCGAAAGGTACTAACCCCCATAATGACCCACATAAGATCCGACACGCCCAGAGTCGATAGGTACTAACCCCCACTGACCCACACAAGATCTGACCCACATAGGATCGGTATGCACTGACCCACATAGGATCGCTGAGCGCTGACCCACACAAGATCTGACCCACATTGGATCGGTATGCACTGACCCACACAGGATCGCTGAGCACTGACCCACACAGGATCTGACCCACACATGATCGGTATGCACTGACCCACACAGAATCGCTGAGCACTGGCCCACATAGGATCTGACCCACACAGTATCGACAAGTGCTAACTCACACAGGATTGTTCGGTACTAACCTTCATATGATCTGTCTCCAACCTCCGCCTCACTACTAGCCACTGGATTCCTACTCATAACATGCTTGATTCTGGGAGAACCATTCCTCAAGACTTTGTTCATACCACAACCAACACTAAGCTCCACAAAGGAGTACCCTAAAGGACCACCATTTCTTAAGGGTTTCAACGTGACAGACGATACATCAATTGGACGCCCAGTCTGTAAGTTATTAGCATTTTAGTGCTGAGGGCCCGGTTGAATTCAGGTTCGATCCAACCAGGCAATACTCCAAATATCTCCAAAACTCAAGTGGAGTATACCAAAAGGACTATCTCGATCCAAGTATTCCAATGCTTCAAACAATTTGTCAAATGGACATCTGGTTCTCAAGATATTTCCCTTTAAGCGTTTTAGGGTCCGGTTGGGCCCGGGTCCAGTCCGACCCAGCCCGACCTGGTCTGGGCTGGGCCGAGGTCCGGACCGGCCCACAGGGGGGGTGACTCATGGTGGGGTTTCCCAGCCCGCTAAGTAGGAGACCCTCAGAGGGGCGGCCCATAGTCTGCAGAGCTGGAAGGGGGGAGCATCCCCCCTGGTAACCCGAATGGCCCGGAGGCCATTCGGCTTCTGAAACGGCGGCGCTACGTGGGCACCGCGAAACCCGCAGGATGGGCAGGTTCTGCTTCCTTCACCGCGGCTTCTGTCGCAACCTCCTACTCAGTGGCGGCGCACGCCGATGTGCCGCCCTTCCCTTCAGTGGTCGGCCAATGAGTCGAATGCCTTTTCCAACCACCACGGCTGACGAGCCATGGCTGCTTGCTCACCGGCAGCGCGCGACGGTGCGCCGCACCTCCTCTGCAGTCAGCCAATTCCAGGTGCTCCATTGACCGTCGCGACTTAGTACCACAACCTCCTCTTGCGGTGCGCAACGGCACGCCACCTCCATCATAGCCGGTTGGTGTTTCCACGCTGACGGTATTCCATAGAGGCGCAAGGGTATCAAGATAGTGGAGGGTCCAGGCTAGGTTTGATAGGCCCGCACCCTCTTTGTTATCTCATAAACATGTAGGAGGATTTAAAGGGTTCAATATTAAATTGAATTAAACAAAATTCAAAACCCTACCTTGAATTGTTGGAGAGCACTCGCGATTGAGGAAGTCTCTATGTTCATCGTCCCCGCAACAAGCCACCCACGTCACTGCTCGAATATCGATCTTTGGTTCGGGGTTTCGGTGTCGCTCGACACCGCTTGATGAAACTGGCTCCATCCTCCAAGGTTGGTGTTGAGGAACTTTTCCAGTACTTCTTTACTTTGGGAAGTTGTGCCGACACCTCCCCCCAAGCTCCATATAAATAGGAGAGAGGGAGGGTAAGTAACGACATAGGGAAATTAATGGGCCTCTTTAATTAAGAAGTTTCCTATTTCCCCAATAACGTTGTTAATTAAGATTCAAAGGTCAAGATATTTAATGGCTTGACACATCAACGGTCGCACCTCTTCTTGTCCATTGTAGGATAAGATAGAAACTAAATAAAATTATAAATTTATTTTATTTATTTCTTTGTAAAAGTCCCAAAACTTAACTTTTTCTCAATACCTACTGCGGTCAAAGTAAAGCCTCCCTTAAGTAAATCTTGACGCTGAAAATTCAATGGAGCCCTCAGATTTTTAATCCGAGCACTGGTTCAAAAGTTAGAAAATTCCACTTGTGCGTTTACTGAACGTACCTTAAAAAAGTTAAAAAATTCATTCTAGGCACACCGAGCCTCAGAATCACGGATCGTCAATTTTTTGCAGACTCGTAATAATTCCATATAATTAAAAAAATTACATGAAAAATATGGGTCTTTACAATACTAATGAGACCTGATTCAGATTTATTGTGCTGTTAGAGGGTTCTATCGCCGAACAACAAAGGAAGAAGATTCTCAATAGTATGTGGAGTGTTTGAGTTGTTTTTATCCTCAAATTGATTTGATTTTCAATTTTCAAAAGGTTGTTTCAATTTGTCAACAAATATTTTTTCTTTTTTTCTTTCTCACCTCCCACTCTATACCCCAACACATCATATATCCATCATAAAAAACCACTTTTTTGTCTTCATTATTCACTTCACACCTCCCTCATTCTTCTTGTCACAAAAAAATATCATCTGGGTTTTTTGCCTCCTCCCATCTCATGTGTTGTAAAAAAAATGTTACAATTATGAAAAAAAAATCAATCTGCCTATCCAAAATATTGGGAAATCTGTACTGCTAAACAAAAAAAATATATATAGTGGTTTACAATTCCAAAAAAAATACTCTGTTCTTTTGGATATCTGTATCTGTTTTTCTATCAAAAAATTGTTTGTCTTCATGGAGAATTCATTTGTACAAGCTGTGATCCCGAAGCTAACAAAAAACAATTACGACAATTGGTGCATCCAAATTCATGCAGTACTTAGCACCCTAGATTTCATGGACATCATGGAGGATGGATAAACTGATCCAGAATCCAAAGCAGTAGAGGATGCTCTACTGAATGTTAAAAAAATCACTCTTAGGGAGGAACTAAAGTAGGATTTCAAGGAAAAATCCTACATTTATCAAGGCCTTGATAAAGCGAATTTCAAAATAATCACTTCGTTGAAATCATCGAAGGATATCCGGGATACTCTTCACAAAGAATTCCAAGGTGATGAAAAAGTGAAGCGAATTTGTCTTCAATCTCTACGAGGTGAGTTTAAATCCCTATTTATGAAAACTTCTGAAACTATTTTTGAGTATCATACTATTTTAATGGTTGTGGTGAACCAACTGAGAATAAATGGAGAAGATATTACTGACATGCAGGTATGTGAGAAAATTTTGCGATCACTTGATCCAAAATTTGATTACATAGTCATTTCCCTAGAAGAAACAAAGGACCTGTAGATGATCTCTATAAAAGAACTCATAGGGTCTCTTCAATCTCACAAATTGAAGTTGAACCACCGAAGCGATACCAATGGAGTAGAGCATGCCCTGCAATCCAAGTTATACATCAAAAACTCTGAAAAGGAGTAAGGGGGGGCATGTTGAAGAAACCAAGGCAAGAGATTCTATGGACAAAAATTTGATCCATGAAAAGGCGGATGAGGAGGATGTGGTGGAAGAATCCCAACTCAAGGAGGCCATGAATATCAAACCTATACTCCATGAGAACATGGACTAGGAAGAAGGGTTGGATTCAACAATCACCAACCAGACAAAATAAACATTCAATTCTATAATTTTCAAAAATATGTACATTATAGAAATGAATGTGGGTATAATCAACCCATGGATAATGACACCGAGGAGGAACACATGGTTTAAGTAGAAGATCCTTTTTATGAGTCCCATGTGTTGATGGTACAAACATCGACACAAAATCAAGGTATGTGGTATCTTGACTCCGGAGCTATCAATCACATGATAAGGTGGAAACACATGTTTACGAACCTAGATGAGTGGGTTTGAGGAGAGATTTCATTTGGAGATCTCTCAATAATATTTGTTTATGGAAGGGGAGATATTCTAATCAAGCAAAAAGGAAGAAAATCAAGCTTTCATCTCTAACGTCTAATATGTACCCGACATGAAGACCAACATCTTGAGTGTCAGGAAGTTGGAGGAAAAATGATTTCACATAAGCCTACAAAATAAAAAAACGATGATTGTTGATGAAAAAGGAAGTATGATCACAAAAGTACCAATGGTGAAGAACTGCATGTTTCCACTTATGATCCAACCCGACATACCACGATGTTTGAAGATAGTACGTGATGATAAATACTGGCTATGGAATCTCAGGTTTGGGCATTTAAACTTTGAAAGTTTAAGATTATTAGAAATAAAGAAGATGGTGAATGGGCTTACTATCATCCGACACCCAAATCAAATTTGTGAAAGTTGTTTTCTAAGCAAAAAAATAGAAACATATTTGCAATGAAGGTCAACTAGAAAGATGTAGCACCACTAGAGGTAGTTCACATTGATGTGTGCGGTCCATTGAATCCAAAATTAGATGAAAAAATGAGGCATTTTCTGATATTTATCGATCATTATATCAGGAAAACATGGATATATTTCCTCAAAATGAAGTCAGAAGTGTTTGGAAACATCAAAGAATTTAAGGCGTTGGTTGAAAATCAAATCAAGAATCACATACAAAATTTACAATATGAATGAGGTGGGGAGTACACCTCTGATGTTTTTCAAGAGTACCTTAAGAAACATGTAATTCAGCAATAGCTGACACCAGCTTACATGCCCCAACTCAATGGAGTAGCTGAAATGAAAAATCACACTATTCTCAACATGGCAAGAGGCATGTTGAAAGATAATGGAGTGCCTATGACTTTCTGGGCTGAAGCGGCCTCATGTACAGTGTATCTACTCAATAGATTCCCAATAAAAAACATCTAAGAAAAGACTCTGCATGAAGCCTGGAGTACTCACAAGCCAAATGTGAGTCATCTTAGAGTTTTTGGTTCCATTTCCTATGTCAAGATTCAAGAGGCAAAATGAACAAAGCTCAAGGAAAAAGGAGTGAAGTGTGTCCTTATGGGATACAGAGACTGAACAATGAGATATTGGTTGTATAATCTCATCACCAAGAAGACTATATTCACCAGAGATATCATATTTGATGAAAATGAAACATAGAAGTGGAATCAAGATGATGATTCTAGATAGGTACGACTCACTCTAGAAGATGATGAAATAGTTGAAGAAGTAACTTTGGAGGAATGAAGAACTGAAGAATCGCTGATGCTATCACAACATACTACAATATCTAAAGAAATCGAATGAGAACTTCCTTATATACATCCTCAAAACGTTCAAATCCTTATAGATATATATGAGAGAACATAACCAATGTAGGAGTACATAAATTTGTATTGTCTCTCGGCAATTTCCAATCCAGTTAGCTTTGAGGAATCTAAAACCGATGACATGTGGAATAAAGTTATAGATGAGGAAATTCATTCCATCTACACCATTTAATACTACAAGAAAAAGGACGTATTTGACTTTGGTGAAGTCATTGCACCGGTTGGTCAACCACCTAAATATGATGTAAAATCATGGGTCACAAGGAAAACATGTTTAAGGGGGGATGTTGGAAATTAAACATGGTTTTCCTCAGATGGTGCCTACCATCCACTATTTTGATGGAGGCTGGATGAATTCAAATAAATCTTCTTGATGTGTTAATAGATGAAGACATGGGCGACACCTACTGCATCTATTCTATAGAATTTTATGTATATTTATCTCTCTTGTCTGTTTTTGTTGTGTTATTGTAACCCTATAAATAGGGAGTATGTTTTGTGTTGTAATAAGAATATAGAGTTAGAAATAATACAAGTTTGTTCCACTACATTTGTATTGTTGATATCACCACTAGTGATCCACTGTAATCGATCCTCCATCAAGATTGACCTTCCAGAGGAGGTATGACCATACCCTGGTAAGGGGGTTCAGTACGATTTATTTTCCTTCATTTTCTAGTTATTATTTTTTCTATTTGATGGTGTTAATTGTGTATGTTGTGATGCACGATTGCTATCATTTTTCTTCTTTGTTATTAAATAGTAAAAGATATCATAATGATCCTACCATGTGCACGTAAGCCTATGGCCAAAGCACGTAAATCTTTTTGTTTCTTTTACTACTTTCATTTCCATATTTATTCAATATGTAATGCTAAACATCGATGATTCTTGTTTTAATTCAAATCTATTAGCCTATTATGTTTCTGTCATTGAATTTATTCTTCTAAATTGAAGTTGGTTTGAGTTTCTTTATTATCGATTTAATCTTTTCATTGATGTCACCCTTATCATTTCTTGCTTGTTTCTTATGTATGGGAATCTGTATTTGGGTTCTTGAAAGGTACATATGCAATTCTATAATTCTATTTTCATATTTTTGGATTCTACCTAGTAGACTCATTTTGTACAGATTTTTTATTTCCATTTTTGAGAATTTGTGTAGGCTTTTGAATGTTGTAAGTTACCACTTCCTGTGTGTTATTGTACTAGTCACTATAAAATTCATGTACAATGTTTGTTGTATAGTTTAATTCATTTGAATATTTCATTTGATGTTTTAGAATTGTGATTTGAACATGCGTCATTTGTTTATTAGTTTGTGTGTTATAAAATGGAAATAAACACCATTTTCATATTCTGTATTTTGATGAACCAAAATACCCAATAGAACATGGGTTATTTCAAGGGGAATGTCTCTTGCATAGGGGTGCTCCCTGTAACAAATTTTCATCAGAGATTAATTGGATTTAGATTTTTATTCGTGAAAATTTGAAATCGTTTGTTCATTACTTTCAAATGTTTTTGCTAGTGTATTTTATTTTGCAGTATACTTTTTTGTTTCATTCAGCTTGATTATTCCCTCTCTTGGGATGCAATTTCATTATATTGATGATATTTTGTTTACTTGTCTTTCTCTATTTTCTTTTCCAGACTGAGCTTTATAGGTTCCTTTTGGTCACCAGTACCTATGTGTGTCACTGGTTTCATGGTAGAAATGGGTTCTGCGTGAGGTTGACCAATGTTTGAGATTTGATTGTCAGTAAGGTCTTGGAAAGATCTTGTGTCTCTAGTGTCTGTCTTTTTTCCAATATATGAGCTTATGTTAGTTTTGTTTTGTTCCTCCACATCATTTAGGATTTTTTACTCTAGGTATGGACCTATAGTGAGTTCAGTGTTTAACCTTGGGTAGTTTTTGGGGGCAGTGTGCTTGTTTGTCACTTGGGTGATCACCAGGCTTCTTGGTTTTTCTGTTCAAACCTATTTAGTGGCTCTTTATTATTGGTCTCCTAGTATTAGGAACCTTTTGTCATTAGTAAGACTATACTAGAATGTGTGTCCTTTTAGTGGCTTGTTTTACCATAGGCATCTAGCCGGCTTCCAACCTTTGTCCTCGCATCATAGAGTAGTCCTAAGATGTTGGGATTACTTGATTATATCCTTGAATTTTCCCTTTGTTTGAGGATATATCCTTTTGGATTTTTTAAGAGGATGTCTCCTTGGGAAAATATTCTGAATCCTTCGTTTAATGATCTTATGGTGCTTTACTTCAAGAGTATTCCAAATCATGTTCAGTGCGGCATGTCTCAGCTTATAGCTGATGGTTCTAGGTTCTTCAGTCCTATTATGTTTGTATGGATTCAGGTGGAGACCTCTTATAAGATCCCAAATCTCCCTTAAGGAATGTTGTTGTTTATGTTTCAGTTTAATTCCTTTATTTTGGTTGAATATTAGTTTTCCAAAGTTCAAGAGGAATCTCAAGGGTGTTTCAGGGGTTCAGGATATGAAAATGGAGGAAGGAGTTTTTGGGCATGTTTCAAAATTTGCGCATGGTCAGTGAAAACCCTATGGATCATCCCAGGTAACTGTGTAGCCTTGGACAGAGGCTTTCACATGGTTTTTTCAAGGTTAAGAAAACCATGCAAAAATATCACGTAACCATGGGAGGGGGCTGTTTTCAGACAGTAGCATCCACACAGTTTGCACATGGTTTTTCAAACTGTGTAGGTAAACCATGTGGCCCTATAACTTTGAGAAAATTAAAAAAATACAATTACATAATTTTAAGTTCCAACTCAAGATTCCTACCCCTTCTTCCTCCTTCTACCCTAGTGATGATCCAAGATTATAAGATCTTACAAGATGTGTTTCTCCTTCAATACTAGGATGTTTGGAGTGCCATCAGTTGCGGATTAAAGATCCGGGTAAGTCTAATCTCCTTTTTTCTTCTCTTTTTGGGTTAGGGTTCACACATTTTCTACATGTCCTTCATAATCTCTAAAACCCTTTTTTCCGATGAGTTTTAGGTTGAGGCTTCAAAGGTGTGTTGAATTAGAATCTAAGGCCTCAATTAGGAGTGTTTTCTCCAATGGATTCAAGGTAGGTGGTCTACAAGTTTTATCCCTTGGTCTGTGTGTATATTTGTTCATGTAGGGTATCATTATTGTCTCCCTTCTTTATGTTTTCTCGATGCCATTAGCAAGATGTGGTGTATCGAGTGTCTAAATGATTAATTGAACCCCTGTTGATCCCCATGGGATGCAAGGAAGACGAATTAACCAAGTTAGGGCCACCCATGGGGTGTGTCGGCCCTCCCTATGGGGCTAATAGAAATATAAGGTGTGAATTGGACACATGATGATGTAGCCACTTAGTGAAGAGGTTAATTGGTTTATGTAATGAGTTATAATTTATTGTGGTTGGTTGTGTCAAATGTGGTTAAGGTATAAGGGATTGTTTGGTTAACATTTAATTGGGTTAAATGGTATTATTGAGAATATGATAAGGAATTATGTTTACACTTGAATGTTCTTAGTGACATAGGAACGAGAAATGGGAAATGGGGCTAAAAGGGTTTAGTGTTATTAATGATGAATGTGTTAATGGATTAAGGCATAATGTCAATTTCTCATTTATTGATATTATTGTAATATTTATAGTGATATTTTCTATGCTTGGTTGTGATGTGGTTAATTGTGGAGAATGATAAATAAGCATGTGCACATGGCTTGGTAGAGTGGGTTATAGACTTGAGGTTCTACGCCCACATGTCGAGTTAGACTAAGGTTCTAACTCCACTCCCAAATGCACAGGTTAGGGAAGGGGATTTAGTTCTATTCCACTTATAGTTTCATTCCACCCAAACTGAGGCTTCAAGGTGAGGATTATGAGGTTGTTATAATGTGCTTCCTAGTGAGATATGACTTGATCTTGTTCCCATATGCTTGAGAATATTGAACTTTCCTAATCCATTGAAAACATGAAATATGTAGATTAAACTATGGGATGCCTAATTAGTGAACCTGTATTCAATGGTAGTATAATTTAAAGGAACATAGTCTAGAATGACCTATTATACTTTTTACCTTTACTTGCCATTATTTATCACTAACATGCAATATCTACTTTTACTGGATATTTTGTAGACACCGTTGGTGGTGGCCTAATGAGTTATACTCACACCCTACTCGGGCCGCTGTTGGGTATCCGAGAAGATTTCATGCTTGCAGGTCAGGACAAGGGTAAGGGCCCTATGTTAGGGAGTTGAGTTGGACATGGGACATGTATGGGTGAGGTTCCAAACTTGGAGTCTGCACCATTTTGGTTATTCTTCTATTTTTCTTTCTTTTGGGGTTTTGTTCACTTGGCACTGTAGCATGGAATGACATATTTACTGTTGTTTATGGTTATACCCAATTTGGGAGTTGGTTATTTATGCATGTTATTAATTGTTTCTTATTGTTTCCACTATTTGAATTGTGTTCTACTGTGGATTACTCTAGTAAAGAGGGTATAAACTTCCCATGTGATCTATTAGATCCTTACTGCTAGTCGAAAACCTCTAGCGTATGGGGAGGCATATCCGAGGTCATGTGGCAACCCAGCTCGGGCACCAGTTTAGTGGCTCTCGGGTCGAGGACATTACAAAGTGGTATCAGAGGCATGTTCTTTTATATTTATTAATATTTAGGGAATGATAGACCGTAGGATAAGAAAGTTTCAAGCCTTGGTAATGAGGTCATTATTGGGAGTATCTAACCCATGTATGTGGGAAAACCCAAGTCACCCTGGGAGGGGATAGTTGTTCTTGTTGTGTGTTGTTATATTTGATGATATTTCACCATCGAGTGATACACTTGTGGTGTGATTTAACAATTTTGTGATATTTATCTCATGGCCTGAAAGGGTACGAGGTTTTGCATTCATGCATCATTCTAGAAACATATATAGGTAAGTGACATGCATCATGGCAGGTACACACACACGATGGGTGTGCGGGATATAAAGGTTAGGATGCATTTGTTTTCCTTAAAAGTAATGAAATTGTGCCTAATGGGATGATATGAATGGGTTAAAAGGAAATTGAAAAGGGTAAGTAGAAATTATAAAATGGTGCTTAATAAAAAAGTAAAAGTGGATTAACCTATTGTAAGAGTAAATTGGGATGTAGAAATTGTTTTGAATTGGTGTAAAAGATAAGGCTTGTAACTGTGTTAATCAGGTACCCATTTTATCCATGACCTTAGGAGAGATGTCCAAGGGTAGTGATCCGGTTGTGGATAGGCTTGTTTGGGTAGTGTAAGCGAAATAGTTTGGTGGAAAGTGATGATCCTACCTATACATTTTTCCTTTTCGTAAAAATGTTATGGTTGCGCGCTAAAGCTCATGTTTGGCATTGTAGATAAATTCCACCTCAAAGATGGGTGCGGATTGGGAGACAAGAGGAAATTTCCAAGAACGCTCCTCTAGTAGTGGAGCAGGAGAACATGGTGATCCAGGAAAATAGAAAAGAGAAGTTCCATGAGAACTTTTCTCATTTTATGAAAATGATTGAATGAGACCCAGGGTAGGCTGCATTGAGTATGTTTGAGCTAACCAGGGAGTTTCAACTATAACACCCTCTGACCTTTACCAAATAGGGTGGGTCATAGGTAGTATATTTCTTGATAGAGTCCATCTAAACTATTTTTTACCATCTATAGAATCATATTGAGATGCGAGTCAAGTTAGTGGTAAATATGTTGAGAGGTCAAGAAAAGTGTTGGTGGGACATAATGGTTTAAACAGAGCAGACTGAAGGAATGATGTGGAAAGATTTTTAAGAGAAGTTTTTTAAGCACTTATACCTAGAAACCTTGAGGTAGGAGAAGGATATGAATTTTATGAGGCTAACTTAGGGGAAAATTTCAGTAATGGACTATGCTAGTCGTTTCACTGATTTGAGATGCTTTGTTCTGACATTGACAGGAGACGAGGCAGCCGCGGAGAAATTATTCCAGGATGGGATGAGACACGAGATCAGGTCTCAAGTGAATATCTTTCATTTGAAAAGGTTTGTTGAAGTGGTGGAACAAGACCTTATCTCATAGGGGAACCTAAAGGGATATTAAGGTAGTGAACTTATGGTGCTAGCTGGGTGGGTAAGTGGTGGGACTTACGATAGTAGGAAGCACCGTTTTGGAAATTTTTAGCAGGGTGGAAATGTATAGAGCAGTCATAAGAAGGGGTAATCTTATCAGGGTGAAAACTAAGTATTCTATTATCAGTGTGGTAGGTCAGGGCACAAGCATGTTTAGTGTCCCCACCCACCATTCGAGTGTTGAGCGTGTGGCAGGCTAGGACACGTGCAGAGGTTATGTAGGAATCCACGATAGTTATGGAATGATGGAGGTCATATGCAGATTCTGAGTGTCGGAAGGGGGTCGGTTACCCCGTATCAAATAGGCAGTTGGATCTCCAGAGGTCGTACTGGTAGAGGCGGTGGATTTAGAACTCTGGGGAGGGATCATCCTTATCAACAGGGCAGTGCAATGCAGGGTACTCAGGTCAGAGCCTAGGGTAAAGGGGCAGGTCATCTCCTTGCAGTTTAGACTACACCTGATAGTGGCGAGGCGGGACCATATACCATTTGAGGTATGATTCTTATTGTTTCCACACTTTCTAGTGCTTTATTTGATACATGCGTTACACATTCCTTTATTTCAGTTTTTTTTATAGTTATGTTCGTCTTAACCATATAGAATTCATATGGGGTAATGTAGCTTGATACTCCTCTAGGGGTACGAGTTGAGGACATCAGGTTGTGTAAGGGTTGTGCTCTGGAGGTTGGTGGGTATCATTTTATGTGGGATCTGTTTGTCCTAGAGATGTTAGGTTTTGACCTAATCCTGGGTATGGATTGGTTGGTATTATATCAATCACATATCTACTGTTACTGATGTCGGATAACATTTACATCTCTCGATAAAAGCACTTATGTCCTTCATGGTGAGTGGGATACTCGAGCGGGCCACGCAGGTCCACTATGTCAACAGTTGGGAGAACAAACATCCCAAGTATTATGCCTTATGTTGGATGATGGGGATAAAGAGCAGATAGTGTCATGAACCAAGACAGGTCACCATTTGACCCAACACCTAACCCAGTCCACAACATGGCCCGAAGGGCATTCCTGATCCCCACGGGCTGACAACTAGGGTCGGGCATCAAAACAAGCAGTTGGGAATGATTTAGCCCAAAAAATAAAAGATATATAAATAGAAATAAACCAAAAAAACAGGTAAACACTAATAGAAGAAAATATAATAAAGATAACCAGCCAGAAAGACCTCGAGGTTACCCCATGGGTCACCACCAAACATAGAACCACACTCATCCAAGAGCTACCGAAGACTAGAACCTAAAACTAAAAAGTAAAGTAGGCATGAGAACTGAGATGCTCAGTAGGAAATCCAAGTAACAATAATGCCCTATTCCCTTACCTTTAAAAAGAAACCCAATCATACTAGTTTGAAAATAATACATATTAAAATAATGTTTTCATTATTTAAAAAAAATCAATTAACAAGTTTACATTTTTTTGAAAAACATTTCTATTCCACTACATTTTCAAAATAGAATCCAAGCATGCATTGACATTCCAAAATGAAAGGAAAACAACTTAGATTAATATATGGTTTTTACAAATGAGACATCAAGTGAGAAACATCTGAAATAAAAACTCACATCAAAAGAAACATGTCACAAACAAGAACTATCGACAATCCCTATAGGTAAATAGAACATGTGGGACCCTAGAAGCATCATACCTCAGTGAAAACATGGCATAAGAGACACAACGGTTTACGTTATTGTGCACAAGACACTAGTAGGGAACACACTCATAAACTAGTGGTCTCTAATCATCATAAGTATTTAGTTAGTGTTGTAATTTCAATCCTGCTAGATGAAACCGGGACAATCCACTTATGTATCATCTAGTGTACTAGTCCTAGTCTACCCACCTAGATACCCGAGGTTACCAATGTGCTCTATTCTAATGGTGGTGAGTTTTATCAACAAGTAAAGACACACAAACACACACACACATCACTTTCTTTATCTAAAAACTTTCCAGTTTTCACCACCGACCTCCCCCCTTAAGTGCGCCCCCTTTTTTAAAAGAACACACACCATTGCACAAGCCTCCTCACCAAGCACATATAAAAATTTGTATATTTAACATACACATCATTTTTTAAAGTAATAAGAAAATCTTTAAGAGGTTTTTCCTTTTTCATAAATCATTCTTAAAGTTCCAAATGGGCTTAATCACTTATAAGGGTCACTTTTCATCTTATAAATATAACCACACAACAATTTTAAGTTTCCAAAATAGTTTTAAATCTTAAATAACAACCAAGGTTCTACATGTTTAAAGAAAGATTATTACCACACTTAAAATGAAGCAATTATTTTATGAAAAACAGCCCACCCTTTTACCTTGACTTCACACCAAAACCCATTTTTGGAAATCACTTTGGAACTTCACTGGAAAATCAAACATGCCGCTACACTTTTATAACAAAACCATTCAAAAGACCACACATCTTTGGAAATACCCATTTCTCATTCAAAACGTCTAAGAAACCACTTTTCAAGAACCACAACCATTTATATATAAACACACACACACACACATATATATATATATACACACTGCATATTCATTTCATATAAAGGTAGAAGAAACACTTTTAAAAGAATACCAAGCAATAATGGAAATTCTAATTAAAGTTCAGGGCATATGTAACCTTCCTCAAGGTGGAAAAAAGCTGTCCACTTCGGCCCTTTGCATTTTCTAACTAAAATTTGTTTCTCCCCCACTAAACATATGCACCTTTTCGTACATGCAAGGACACCTAGCCCCTATGCATACATTTGTATGGCCCATGAACATGTGCAAGGGTATCCTTACAGGAATGCTTATATGCATATACCAGTCTCCACTCACCTGTGTATGCATTTATATATATAAATATAGGCACACCTAGCCCCATACATGTACATTAAATTCCATTGATGAATATACACATAATAGGGGAACCTATATGTATATATTTACTTACCTATGCACACATAGGTGAGTCTCCCTTGGACCAGTGACTCAAAACCACACCAAATAGTCCAACGCACTACATAAAATTAACTAGGGACCTTTTAAACAATTAAGGACCTTAAATTAGATGGTGTGACAACCAAACAGTGAAAATATGAATAATCTAAGTAGAAAAACATACCTCAAGACACACATCTTTTGACGATGGAAGCCCAAGACCTCTTCACCTACACACATATGCATTTTTACACACATATATATACCCTTTGATCCAAAGTACATATTCCCCATGTCATGAGGGAATTTATACAAGGAGGATACATATATATACATTCTTACCTATGTATATACATGTTGGTCTGTGTTGCTGATAACTCAAGTCCACACCGCGATGACTAAAACACACTACAATAATAAACAAAAGTCTAATAATCAACAAAGGCTTCAAAAGGTATTCCGCATTCACACAACCCATCCAAAAATACCATAAAAACACTAAAATCACCATTTATGCATCCAAAACATATTTCAACATGATGCACAATTTACAAAACACCAACCAATAACATGACATGGGGTTTCACATAAAACAAACCCCAATACATAAAACATCACACTTAAAAGAATCAAATGCATATGCAATTTTGTTAAAAAACCCAATTTTCTCATTCTAAACAAATCATAAAATCTTTTAAAAAAACAACACAATAGAATGCACTCAAGAATGTAACCATTTACTTCAATAAATTTTATTCCAACCACATGGACATACTAACAATTTCAAAAACACAATTCGAACTACACAAACAGAGCATAGAACATGTTAAAATAAGTTTGAAAAACAAATTAAATTATCAATAAATTCTAAGGCATGGAATCACCTACCTCGATGTCAAAAAACCCCAAAATTGGTGTGAAATCTTCAATCACATACTAATTTCACCAAAAGCAAGCCAAATTGGCCCCTAAACAAGAGATAAAAACCAAAATGATCTAGGATTAAACACTAAAATTACAACTCAACCTTCTAGAAAACCAAACCCCAAATAAACAAGGACTAAATCCCCAACGATGAGGAAAAAGGGTCTACCGAAGGGATGCTGTGCGTGTAGGAGGAAAGTGGGGTGTAGGTGGGGGAGCCGGAGTAGTGCCGTCCACCGAGGGGGAAGGTGTCGGTAGACTAGATTGTGCGTGAGAGGGGGGGGGGGAGATGTCAGATGCGGTTCGTGCGACAGAGGTAGGGTAGCTGGTGCAGGGCGGAGCGCTGGTCCGGGTTGGGGTTGTGTCGCACAAGAGAGTGGGTGGGGGGAGGCCAAGGGGGCTGGCTAGAGCGTGATATTAGGGGTGGGGGGGGGGTGGGATAGTTGTGCCTCGAACAAGAGTAGGGAAGAGAGGGGGGGGGGGGGCACATCCCCTAGGGTTACTCCTTATTTTTTTATTTTTTTATTTCAAATTCTTAAAATAATAATAACATTACAACAACAACAACAACAACAACAACAACAATAATAATAATAATAATAATAATAATAATAATCTCATGGATTTGATTTTAAATAATAAAGATATCAACAACAATTTATTAATAATTTTATTAATAACAATTTTAAATGATAATAATAATATTATTAACGATTCTTAATAATAATAACATTCATTTCCTTTTAAATAATAATAACAGTAATAACAATTTATTAACAATAATATTAATAAAAAATTTCATAATAATAATAATAATAATAATATCATTATCCACATATTATTATTATTATTATGTTATAAAAATTTATCGAATTTTATTTTCGTAAAAATTTTATTTGTTTCAAACATTGGAAACCACATGGTTTAACTCGTGTGTTGGACATTGCCTAGGCCTAGCATCCTTGCACAGTTACCTAAAAACAGTCACGCGGTTTCAAAACTGTGCTATGAACATACCAAATGGCACTAAAGAGGATAGTACTAATTAAAATAATTAAAATAATTAAATTCTAGAGATCGGGGGGTGACAATTCTCCCCACCACAGACACTTTTTGCCCCTAGAAAGTCACCAAGCCGATTTTTAACCAAACCTTGAGTCCATTCCCAAACCAACTAGGGAAAAACCATGAAACCTGGGATGACCTTTAATCTCCATAGGTCACACCTGACTGATCTAAGGGAAACTATGATACAGAATAAGGGGAGAACAAAAGAGGGTTATCCCCACCATAAGAATTCTATTAACTTATGAGCTTCCAAAACACAACACACCACCCCCTGGGGGGGGGGGGTGGAACGCGGGAACTCCCAATCTAATTTCACCCAAATCCACCACATCAAACAACAATGTAATTACCGCAATTAGAAACTATGAAGTCCCTAATTCCAAATAGAACCAACTCTCTTAGCATGAACAAAATGATCCTACCCCAAGGGCTCAAACTGAAAACACACAATGAAGCAACCTAGTATATCGGGGCACCAAGACGAAGGATCTCCTTACCATAATTAAAACCCTTTGAACAAGGGTGAAAAAAACTATCAGAATCAATAACCCCCCCCACACACACTAGAAAAATATCACAATAATAGGGGAAACCCATGGAAGAAAAATCAACCCAAATAGGAAACACCATCCGCTACCTCCACAAAACTCAAGCACTTTTATCACCAAAAGAATTCTTCCAAAAGCCACATTTAGAACAAAAAAGATGCTTAGATTGTGGCAGAACAAGTCTATCACACTATTTTAATGGAATGATGAGCTTTCCCCTATTAAAATAAACAAAGGTAATAAAAACTCAAATGTTTCCATCCTAATACAGAAAACATGAACTAGGTCATGGTTTCATACACCTATTGCAACTCCTGATTTTGTACAAGGTTTACCCTGAGACCTAAGGTTGTGGATTTGATGGTTGAAGCATCTTATGCCTCACAATTATTCACAATCATCCCCAAACAAAAAATCCTTTCTTGAATGATGCTTCTTTCAGAACTATCCCTCGGTGACCCGAATGGCCACACGTCAACAAGACTTCAGAGGGATGTGACAAGGCAGATTTGAATGCCCGAACCGATCATACCAATGGCACTTAGGAGAACGGTCTGACAAAATATCAGTTATAACTGACAAATGAGATTCTTCAGAAATAGGTTCCCCTAGAACACCCTGCTTTCCAGATGGGGAACCTTCACAAAAGCCAACCATTACCAACTACACCCCAAAATCCAACGACAAAGAGTCATTCAACCTCCACTGATCCAAAATCAGACCCACCATTAAAACTGAAATGTCATTGACTTTAACAAACTCGAGAGTTCCCAACAACTTGACGACAAACAATACTTCCATAACCACACAAATATCCAACAATCCTAAATTACAATGATAAACTAGTAACACTTAAAAAGAACCAGAAAATGGGCATGCCTCACTGGCTATATTAGTGACCTTCCAAGGTGGCACTTTCTAAAAAACATGTAAACCACAAAGCCAAAACCAACATCAAGTTGCATTATCATCAATAAAGGAAACTTCAACCAAAAACAACCAAACAAATATAAACATAGCTAAAACATTTATTTTAATTTTCAAAACTACCCTATTCCAAATCCACTTTCCAAATACCAAAACCCACTTTTCAAAAAAAAACCAAGTCTTGAAATCACTTTTTCATTCAAGTCCATTTTATAAAAATCAATCCAAGCCTTAAATTCCAAAACCCCACCCATGGAATCCTACGAACCACCGCATAACTGTTCATCCTTTTCCACTGAAATCACGCATACATATGTGTCAATGTGCACTTTACGTGCCTACCCACACGTATTCGAACGACCATAAAAAATTCCAAGGGTCACACTTTCCATTATTTTACCAAATCCAAGCATAAGCCAAAATTATCAAACCAAAATACTTACTCATTTAAAAACTCATTTCATGATTCCGAAACAATTTGAAAGAAAACCCTTTTTACTAGTTTTAAAATCATTAGAAAAAGAGCCCTTTCATTTTAAAAAAACCACCTTTATTTCCCAAAACATTCTAACACCAACTGAAACCAAGAAAAAGAAAAACCAAAAAAACAACTAAAATGAAAAACTAGTGATTATACCCAACCCAAAGACATGGTAGTGAGCCATGCCCCAAGTAAGACATAACACTAAGAGGATATTGAACCAGGCACCTGGGCTCCACATGGGTCACTACTCCACGTGGGGTCACAAAGTGACACTGAGTCACCTCTATTGTCATCCCTTAATCCAAAAAGAAAGACAAGAGACTCAAAACTCGAACTACCCCTGGTAACTCAGGTCTCGTCACAGGAAGTGGTGATCAGGCACTGACCCATAACTTACCTCCTGAGACCCAACAATCCTAATATCCATCTACTAGACACCCCAAATAGAAATATCCTCCTCTAATACCATTTTTTCATGAACCAGATCAGTTCGCCATCCGACTTGACACCTGACCCAGTCCGTGGCATGGCCCGAAGGGCGTCCTCGATCCCCATGGGCTGGAAAATAGTGTTGGGCATCAAAACAAGCAGTTAGAAATGATTTAGCCCAAAAAATAAAAGAAATATAAACAGAAATAAACTGAAAAAATAGGTAAACAATAAAAACAGAAAATAAAATAAAGATAACCATCCAAACATACCTCCAAGTGACCTCATGGGTCACCTCTAAACATAGAACCATGCTTTCCCAAGAGTGACCCAAGACTAGAGTCTAAAATTGAAAAGTAAAGTAGGTTTGAGTATCAAAATACTCAGTAGGAAATCCAAGGAATAACAACACCCTATACCCTTACCTTTAAAAGGAAACCCAATCATACTAGTTTGAAAATAATACTTATTAAAATAATGTTTTCATTATTTTAAAAAAATCAAGCAACAAGTTTACATTTTTAAGAAAAACATTTATATTCCACTACATTTTAAAAATAGGATCCAAGCATGAATTAACATTCCAAAATGAAAGGAAACCAACTTAGATTAAGGTGTGGATTTTACAAATGTGAAATCGAGTGATAAAAAACTGAAATGAAAACTCACATCAAAATAAACATGTCACAAATGAACACTATGGGAAATCCCTATAGGTAACTAGCATATTTGGGACCCTAGAGACCTCGTAACTCAGTGAAAATGTGGAATAGAAGCCACAATGGGCTATGTTCTCGTGCACAAGCCACTATTAGGTAACACACTTGTAACCTAATGTTCTCCAATCATAATAAGTATTTAGTTAGTGTTGTAACACCAATCCTACAAGATGAAATAGGGACGGACCATGTACATATCATCTAGCGTACTAGTCCGAGTCTGGCCACATAGATACCTGGGGTTACCGAAGTCCTCTATTTCAAAGGTGGTGAGTTTTATCAACAAGTAAATACACACACACATGTCACATTCTTTATCTAAAAACTTTCCAGTTTTCACCACCGACCTCCCCCCTTAAGCAAATCCCTTTTAAAAAACACACACACACCATTGCACAAGCCTCCTCACTAGTCACATATAAAAATTTGTACATTTAACATACACATCATTTTTATAATGTAATAAGGAAAGCCTTAAGAGGAGTTTTCTTTTTTTAAAAATCATTATTAAAGTGCCAAACGGGATTAATCACTTACAAGGGACACTTTTCATCTTAGAAATATAATCAACCAACATTTTTAAGTTTCCAAAATAGTTTTAAATCTTAACTAACAACCAAGGTACTGCATGTTTAAAGAAAGCTTATATCCGCACTTAAAATGGAGCAATACTTTTAAGAAAAAAAACCACCCTTTTACCTTGATTTCACACCAAAAAACTTTTTTGGAAATCACTTTGGAACTTGTTTGGAAAATCAAACATGCCACTACACTTTTATAACAAAACTGGCCAAAAGACCACACGTCTTTAGAAATACCCATTTCACATTCAAAACATCTAAGAAACCATTTTTCAAGAACCACAACCATTTATACACAAACACACACACACACACACACATATATATACATTGCATATGAATTTCATATGAAAGCAGAATAAACACTTTTAGAATAATACCAATCAGTAATGGAAATTCTAATTAAAGTTCATGGCATAGGAAACCTACCTCAAGGTGGAAACAATTAATCCACTTTGGCTTTTTCCACTTTATAAATAAAAGATGTTGCTCCCCTACTAAGCATATGTGCCTTCATATACATGTAAGGAAACCTAGCCTCTATGAATACATTCACATGTCCCATAAACATGTGTAAGGGGATCCTTATAGGTATGCTTATATGCATATACCGGTCTCCACTCACCTGCATATGCATTTTTATATATACACATAGGCACACCTAGGCCCATAAATGTACATTAAATTCCATAGATGAATATGCATGTAACAGGGGATCCTACATGTATATATTTACTTACCTATGCATACACAGGCAAAGTCACCCTTGGACTGATGACTCGTAACCACACCAAATAGTCCAACACACTATAAAAAATTAACCAGGGAACTTTTAAACAATTAAGGAACTTAAATTAGATAGCTTGAAAACCAATTAGAGAAAACAAGAATAAACTAAGTAGCAAAACATACCTCAAGACACACAACTTTGGATGATGGCAGCCCGAGACTGCTTCACCTACACACATATACATTTTCACATATATATATCCCTTTTGATCCAAAGTACATATTCCCCACTTCATGAGGTAATATGTACAATTAGAATACATATATATAAATTCTTACATATGTATATACATGTAGTTCTTTGCTTTTGACAACTCGAGTCCACACCTCAATGACCAAAACATGCTACTAGAATAAAAAAAGTCTAATAATCACCAAAGGATTCAAAAGGTATGCCACATTCACACAAGCCATCCAAACATACCATAAACACACTAAAATCACCATTTATACAGCCAAAACATATTTCAACATCATTCTCAATTTACAAAACACCAACCAATGAAAAAACATTGGTTTTCACATAAATCGAACCCCAATAAATAAAACATGACACTTACAAGAATCAAACGCATATGATTTTTTTTCCAAAACCCAATTCTCACCTTTTAAATAAATCATAAAACTCTTAAAAACAACATAATAGAATGCACTCAATAATGTAACCATTTAATTTAATAAATTTCATTCCAACCACATAGGCATACTAAAAATTTCAAAAATACAATTCACACTACCCAAACAGAGCATATAACATGTTAAAATTTGTTTGACAAACAAATTAAATTATCAATAATTACTAAGTCATGGAATCAACTACCTCAACATAAAAAAAAAACCCAAAATTGGTGTGAAATATTTAATCGAATACCAATTTCACCACAAACAAACCAAATTAGACCCTAAACAAGAGATCAAACCCAAAATGATATTGGAATAAACCCTAAATACACAACTCAACTTGCTGGAAAACCAACCCCTAAATAAACAAGGACCAAAACCCCAGTGAAGAGGAAGAAGGGTATACCGAAGGGATGCTATGAATGTTGGAGGAAAGTGGGGCATCGATTGGAGAGACAGAGTGGCACCGAACAATGATGGGGAAGGTGAAGACATACTAGATCATGCATGAGATGGGGTAGATGTCAGACGTGGGTCGTATGATGAAGGGAGGGAAGCTGGTGCAAGGTGGAGGATCAGTCCAGGCTGGGGTTGCATCGCATAAGAGAGCAGGGGGGGGGGGCAAGGGGGCTGGCTGGAGTGCGACCTCAATGAGGGGGGGGGGGGGGGTTCGCACCTCACATAGGAGTAGGGAAGGGGGGGGGGGGCTTCTAGGGCTACTCCTTGTTTTTTTATTTTTTTATCTCAAAATTTTAAAATAATAATAATATTAAAACAACAACAACAACGACAACAAAAATAATAATTACAAATATACTACTACTAATAATATCATGCATTTGATTTTAAATAATAAATATATCAATAAAAATTTAATAATAATTTTTATTAATAACAATTTTAAATGATAATAATAATAATAATAATAATTAATAATCATAATCATCATCATCATCATCATTTCCTTTAAAATAATAATAATAGTAATAATAATTTATTAACAATAAAATTAATAAAAAATTTAATAATAATAATAATAATTTCATTGTCCACATAATAATAATAATATTATTATGTTTTAAATATTTACTGAATTTTATTTTCATAAAAATTTTATTTGTTTCAAACATTGGCAACCACATGGTTTAGCCCGTGTGCTGGCCATTGCCTAGGCCTGGCATTCTCACATAGTTACCTATAAGCAGTCGTGCAGACAACTGTGCTATGACCATGCCGAATGGAAATAAAGAGGATAGTACTAATCAAAATAATCAAAATAATTAAATTCTAGAGATTGGGGTGTGATATCCAGTCCTCCCTCTTGTTGTGGACTAGTTTCAGGATGTGTTTCCTGAGGACTTTTCAGGATTACCATCTGAGAGAGATGTTGAGTTTACAATTGATTTTTTATCAGAAGCAGATCTAGTTTCTATTCCACCATATAGAATGGTGCCAAAAAGCTCCAAGAATTGAAGGTACTTCTAGATGAGTTAGAGCATAATGGGTTTATCCATCCTTGTACATCACCTTGGGGATCTCCTATGTTGTTTGCTAAGAAGGATGACGAATCACTGAGGCTATGTTTCGATTATAAGAAACTGAACTAGATGACAGTTAAGAACCGGTACCCTCTTCCTAGAATCAATGAACTATTTTATTAGCTCAGAGGTGTCTCAGTGTTTTCCAAGATTGATTTGAGAACATAGTACCATCAGTTAAGGGTGATAAATTCTGACATACCCCATACATCTTTCTGAAGCAGGTACGGGCTATATGAATTTCTGGTGATGCCATTTGGATTGACAAACACACCTACTGTGTTCATGGTCCTGATTAATTGGATATCCCACCCATATCTAGATCAGTTTGTAGTGGTCTCTGTTGATGAAATCTTGGGGTACTCCAGAACTCATTACTATCATGCCAAACATCTTAACATCATCTTGAGTATACTAAGAGATCATAGTCTTTATTCCAATCTATCAAAATGTCTGTTTTGGATTGATGGGGTACAATTTATGGGACACATAATTTATAAATTAGGTGTGTTGGTGGATCCAGAAAAGGTGAAAGTTGTGGTGTCTTGGGAGCATCCCAAGAAGGTCTCTGATGTTCAGAGTTTTATAGTTTTTTTCCAGTTATTACCGATTGTTTATTTGAGATTTATCTTGTTTGGAAGGGCTGCTCACAAGTTTAACCAATAAGGGGGTTAAGTTTTATTATTTAAAGGATTGTGAGAATTATTTTTAGGAGCTGAAGAAGAGGTTTACTACCACACCGATTTTGGTCTTACCCGAACCAGGTAAGAGGTACACCTTGTTCTGTGATGCATATGACGTTGGACTTAGGGCAGTGTTGATGTAGGATGATCAGGTTGTAGCTTATGGGTATAGATAGTTGAGCCCAGATAAAAGGAATTATACTAATCATTACCTGGATCTAGTTGTTGTGGTTCATGCCTTAATATGTTGGAGGCATTACTTATTGGGAGAACCATTCATGGTGTTCACCGACCATAAAAGTCTCAAGTACATATTCTCTCAGTAAGATTTGAATCTGCGACAGTGATGGTGGGTTAAGTACCTACAATATTTTGATTTTGAGTTGATCTACACACCAGGGAAATGGAATAGTGTCGTTGATGCTCTGAGCCAGAAGACTCAGAATTAGGTTTTTTAGGAATCCATTTCAGAGTGGAAGATGATGGCCTTGTTTCCTGAGATGCATTTGGATGTACATGATGGGAATGGGAAGATGAACCTTACATATATAGCATTTAATTACATGATTTTAGGTTGATTTAAAGATATTCATCTAGCGGATCTGGAGTTTATGGATATGGAGGAAATTCTTAAAGGTGGGGAGTCACCCTCTGGTTGGACTTTCAGTTTCGATGGAGTTGTTTATGTTCACATGTGTGTTGTGATGCTGGTAGGTGTACAATAGGAGTTTATGCACGAGTTTCATGCATCAAAGTGGTAAGTGAATCCTTGCTTGACTAAGATGTACCATGATCTTCATAGGTAGTTTTGGTGGAAATGAATGAAGAGAGAAGTAGTGAGTTTTGTAGCATGATGCCTCACAGATCAGTAGGTGAAGGCTGAAAATCAACATCTAGGTGGGTTGTTGTAGTCATTTCCCATTCCATAGTGTAAGTGGAATAAATTTAGGATGGACTTTGTAGTGGGTTTTCTAAGGAGACCCTAGAACAATGATGCAATTTGGGTGGTGGTAGATCGGCTGACCAAAGTGGCTCATTTCTTACCAATCCAGGAAACCTATATAGTAGATCAATTTAGAGAATTGTATGCTCAAGAAATAATATGGCTGCATGGTGTGTCGAGAAATATAGTTTCGGATCATGATCCACATTTCACCTCATGCTTCTGGAAGGGACTTCATAAGACACTTGGTACCCAGGTGTTTTTCAGTAAAAATTACCACTTGTAGACCATCGGGTAGTCAGATCATACAATTCATGTATTAGAAGAAACATTGAGAGCATGTGTTTTGAATTTTGGTTGTTCGTGGGAAAATCACTTTTCACTTGTTGAGTTTTCTTACAACAACATATTTGAGGATATAGTTCAGATGGATCCATTTTTGTAACTCTATGGGAGACCATGTAGATATCCACTATGTTGGTTAGAGGCTGGGGAGTCTAAGTTATTAGGACCGAGTCTAGTGTATGAGATGTCAAAGAAGGTTCGATTGATTCAAAAAAATATAGAAATGGCTCAGAGTAGACAAAAGGCATATGAAGATCATTGTCGTAGACCTCTTGAGTTTATGGTGGGTGATAGTGTGTTTCTTCAGGTGTCTCCAAGGTTGGGTCATCGCTGTATCTAGAAACAGGGCAAGTTGGCACCTAGGTATGTGGGGCCATTTGAGATTGTGGAGAGGATCAGACTCATGGCATACCAATTTTCTCTCCCACAATGGTATAGTGGGATGCATGATGTTTTTTATGTTTCACAACTCCGACAGTATCACCCAGATCCATCTCATGTAATAAATGCTGAGGATGTCGAGCTTGAGTATGAAGAGTCCTTTGAGGAGCACCTAGTTCATATTGTGGATCATAGTGAGAAGGTATTTTGGGGAAAGTCAGTTCCTTTGGTTTGTGATTTATGGCAACATGGAAGCATTCAGAAAGAAACTTGGGAGAGATAATTAGATATGCAGGTCTAGTGGCCCAATCTCTTTTCTTTGGGGACTCAATGATGCTCAGGAAGAGAGGCTCGGGGACAAGCCATCATAAGGTGGGGAGGTTGTAAGATCCCATATATCCCTTAAGGTATGTTGTTGTTGATGTTTCAGTTTAATTCCTTTATTTTGGTTGATTATTTGTTTTCAAAAGTTAATTAGGAGGCTCGAGGGTGTTTCAGGGGTTCGGGATATGAAAATGGAGGAAGGAGTTTCTGGGCATGTTGAAAGGTTTTCACATAGTTAGTGAAAACCGTGTGGATCATCCCAGGTAACCATGTAGCATTGGACAGAGACTTTCACATGGTTATCACACAATTAATCAAACTGTGCAGAAATCCTAGGTAACTGTTCGAGGGGGATGTTTTCAGATAGTTGCATCTTCATGTTTTGCACATGGTTTTTCAAACTGGGCGGCCCTATAACTTTGAGAAAATTACAAAAATTCCATTACGGGATTTTATGTTCCAACTCAGGATTTCTTCACCTTCTCCCTCCTTCAATCCTAGTGAAGATCCAAGCTTCCAAAATCTTTCTAGAGGTTTTTCTCCTTCAACCCTAGGCCGTTTGGAGTGTCGTTAGTTTCATATTAAAGATCTGGGTAAGTTTAACATCTTCCCTGCTTCTCTTTTTGGGTTAGGGTTCACACCTTTTATCCAACTACTTATGAAGCTCTAAAACCCATTCTTTCTGGTGAGTTTTAGGTTTAGGCTTCAAAGGTGTTTTGAATCGGGATCTAAGGCCTCAATTAGGAGTTCGTTCACCAATGAATTCAAGGCAGGTAGTCTACAAGTTATATCCCTTGGTCTTTGTGTAGATTTGTGCATGTAGGGTTTCATTCTTGTCTCCCTTCTTGATGTGTTCTCAATGCCATTAGCAAGATGTGGTGGATTAGGTGTGTAAATGATTAATTGAACCCCTATTGATCCCCATGGGATGCAAGGAGGATGACATGACCCAATTAAGCCCACCCATAGGGTGTGCTGGCCCTCCCAATGGGGATAACGAAAATATAAGGTGCGAATTCGACACATGATGATGTGGAGACTTATCAAAGAGGTTAATTGGTTTATATAATGAGTTATAATGGATTTTGGTTTGTTGTGTCTAATTTGGTTAAGGGCTAAGGTATATTTGGGTTGACATGTAATTTGGTTAAATACTATTATTGGGAATATGATAAGGAATTATGATTACACTTGAATATGATTAGTGAGATTGGCATGAAAAATGAGAAATGGTGCTAAAAGGGTTAACTGTTATAAATGATGAATGTGTTAATGGATTAAGGCATAATGTTAAATTTATATTTATTGATATTGTTGTAATTTCTAGTGATATTAGATATTCTTGGTTGTGATGTGGTTAATTGTGGAGAATGATAAATAAGCATGTGAACATGGCTTGGTAGAGTGGGGTATAGACTTGAGGTTCTACACCCATGGGTCGAGTTTGAACAAGGTTCTAAATCCACCTACAAATACACGGATTAGGGAAGGGGATGAAGTTCTATTCCCTTAATAGTTACATTTCACCCGGATCGACACTTCATGGTGAGGATTATGGGGTTGTTATAATGTGATTTCTAGTGAGACATGACTTGATATTATTCCCATATGCTTGAGAATATTGAACTTGCCTAATCTATTGAACACATGAAAAAGGTATATTAAACCACGAGATTCCTAAGTAGTGAACCTAGATTCAATGGTAGTATAATTCAAAGGAACATAGTCTTGAATGGTCTATTGAACTGTTTACCTTTACTTGACATTATTTATCACTAGCATTCACTATCTACTTTTATTGGATATTTTTTAGACACTATTGGTGGTTGAATACTGAGTTATACTCACAACCTGCTCGGGTCATCGTTGGGTACCTGAGAAGATTTTATTCTTGCAGGTCAGGACAAGGGAAAGGGCCCTATGCTAGAGAGTTGAGTTTGACATGGGACATGTATGGGTGAGGTTCCAAACTTAGAATCTAGACCATTTTGGGGATTCTATTGTTTTTATTTCTTTTAGGGTTTTGTTCACTTGTAACTGTAACATGGCATGACATATTGTCTATTGTATATAGTTGTACTCAGTTTGGGAGTTGGTTATTTATGCATGTTATTAATTGTTTCTTATTGTTTATGTTATTTGAATTATGTTATACTGTGTCTTACACTGGTAAAGAAGGTATAGTCTCCCCACGTGACCTATTAGACCCTCACTACTAGTTGGAAACCTATGGCATATGGGGAGGCACCCCTGAGGTCATGTGGAGACCCTAATCAGGGCACTGGTTTAGTGGCTCTCGGGTCGGGGAAATTACACCTGTTTCAGTTGTTTCCTTTCCTATGCATGATTTCAATCTATTTATCTCTCTATGTTGTTTCCTTTGTAGTTTTTCATGATTGCACTGTTTTATGTTGAGTTGCAATTATTTGTGATTTCTTTCAGTTTTTTTACATTTTTTTGTTAGAGGATGGTACTGCTCTATTTATTTGCGTTCTACAGATGCAGATGAGATATTTTAGGGACCTTTTATAGCATGTGATTTGCTGGTTCGACTTCCTCCATGGAATCATCTAAGAGAGCGACCCAGGTAAGTGGAGGTATGACCTTTATCATGCAGTTGTTTATAATTGTTTGATTCTGATCATGTTTATCATCTTTAGAGTATCATTCAAATTTTTACAAAATGTGTCACCATTGATACATGTTAGGGGTAGTTGGACCGATAGTGTTACAAAGGTCTTATAGTTATTATTCCCCTTTTAGTTTCCTATTTAGGATGTGATTCCCAAGTTGATGATGTTATGTGGTGTAGAATAATCATGTGGTTTAGGATTTAATTTTCAAGGTGGATATGTTTGATACAGTTTCATATTCAATTTTTTCCTGTATTTTAATTTCCAAGGTAGAGATTTGTGAATTTTGATATTAATTTTTTGTTAATTAAAATCCCAATTTATTTAATATGCCTTTTTTGTTGAGAATTTGTTACAAAAAATGGCTATTGTAAACCATCGAACACCACTACACTATATGTGTGTTCCTTGAAAAAATCCTCCCTCATGAAATGGTAGAGATTTGGGAGCCTAGTTTTTACAGTGAGAGAGCAGTTCACCTCCATAACTCTTGAGTTATCATGAGAGATACATTCAGTGAGATCCTTGGTTCTGGCCTCTCTTTGTGTAGAGAGATCGACCAGAGCTCCTGGTCATCAGGGCTCAGCTTCACTGAGAGGGAGAGTAGTGAAATTTTGAGGGAGAGGGCCCTTATTGGTTTGATGATTCTCTTTCAAGAAAGAGAGATCACGTGAAGGGGTTCCTGATGGTGTATTCCTTGTTTGCTGGAGGAGGAGCCCCGATACAGGGAGATTGCATCATCATCCTTGTGGAGATGGAGTTCTAATGATCCTTTGGTGAATCCGTGTTACCATGGGATATCAAACATGATTGGAGGAAGGGGTTTTGGTTCTTGAACCTGAAGGGAAGCCCACAATGACAACATTCATGGACTGCGACTAATCATCTGTATGGGTGCACCAATCTTGGAAATCATTGATGGACCTTGGAAACAACGATGTACTTGGACACTTTCTGTTTTGGATGAAGATTCTGGATCGTAGCGTTTCAGCCTGGGAGATCGACCTTCCAAAGGAGGTAAGACCAAAACTTGGTAAAGGGGTTTAGTTCTATTTCTCTTCCTTTATTTTCTTGGTTTTATTTCTTATATTTTCTCATGATGAGTGAGAGTGTTATGATGTACTGTTGTTATCATTTGAATCTCTTGTACTCCTTTGTTATTGCATAGTAAAATATCTCGTGATGATCATGCACTGTGCACATAAGCCTATGTATGAATCATGTAAATCTAATTATACCTTTTATTGTATTCATTTCTATATTTATTCGATCTGTAATGATGAATGTTTATGATTATTGTTTTAATTCAAATCTTTCAGCCTATTATGTTTCCGGATTTGAATTTATTTGTCCAAATAGAAGCTGGTTTCAATTTCTTTATATTCATTTTAATCTTTGTATTGATGCTACCCTTGTCATTTCTTGATTGCTACTTATGTATGGGAATATATATTTGGGTTCCAAAATGGTACATATTCAATTATATAGTTTTATTCTCATGTTTTTTGGATTATAACTTATAGAATCATTATGTACAGATTTGGATGTCTATTTTTGATAATTTGTGCAAGATTTTGAATGTTGTAAGTTTCCATTATTGATGTGTTATTGTATTTTTCACTATCCAATTCATGTAAAGTGTTGTTCACTGGTCATATTAATTTGAATATTTCAATTTATGTTTAGGAATTTCAATTTGAACATTTTTCTTTTTTTTATCAGTTTGTATGCTCTAAACTAGAAATAAACATCATTTTTATATTTTGGATTTTCATGAACCAAAATACCCAATCAATCCTGGACTATTGTATAGGGATTATCTCTCATACAAGGGAACTCCCCAGAAAACTACACTCACCATTTATTTCAATCGATGCTCTCCTAACCATATACGTGTTCTAGAGAATATAGGTTTGTTATAACCGCATTGCTTCCCTCGATTCACCCACTTTTTATCGTATACAGTTCTCTATTTTGCAGGATATTCTCGTGAGGTGGTGGAATATTGACACGTATTCAATTTTACACATTTCATGATCTAGATTCAGTGAAAATTTGATAGAATTTTCATCTCTTAGGAAATGAAAAATGCAGAATGAAACCTAGAATTGCTCACACTATGGGCATTTTCAGCGGGTTGTGCAACAGAGGAATCGTTAGAGTCACCAGAGCCAATTTTATCTGGTTTCATTGAAGTCCAGTTTTGATTCAATACTAGATAAAGGTATTTTTACAACACTATAAAAATCCATCCATGGTTCTAAAAAATCACTGTTTATCTAAACTCCATTTAAAGGGGGGCTTTTATCAGTGCTAAAAAAAACTGATAAAGTTCCTCATTTATCCATGCTAGAACTAGTACTGATAATGTCCATGTGGATGTAGTGTGATGTTAAAATTACAACACACTACAACAACAAATACAAGCACCTAGTATATACAACATCAAAAAAATATAGGATATGGGAAATTAATAATTTAATTGAAATAAATATTACATCAAAAATACAAAAAAAACACTATATTATTGAAATTTCAAACATTGTTTTGTAAAATTACATTAGAAATTACAATTTATCACAACCATTCAAAAAGATAAATGGTTTCATTTTCATTGGATCCTGAACTACTCATAAAAATCCCAATAATGGTATCAGTTGCCGAACAAACCACCCCAAATCAAGAAAAAGAATTGGCTTATATTAGAAAAAAGTTCTTATGTTATTTATAATATAAATAAATAAATAAAATATAAATATGAAACAATAAATTAATAAAATGTCAATTTTAAACTGATAATAGACACTTTGTATCTTATCAGTCACACCATGTATTAGATTTCGGTGAGATTGATTCATAAATATTAAAAATGACTTATGGATCACTTTTTAAAGTATAAAAATAATATGAATATGTTTTCTTAGTTTTGAGTATGTCACTTTCCTTTTTTACTAAAATTTTAATTTTAAATAAACAGACACACCTGGAGTCATATCGGTCACACCATGCATTGAATTAACTTGATATTGATTCCAACATGTCACAAATGACTTTTGAATTGTTATACTAAATTATCATGAAAATCTAGATACATTTGATCGATTTTGAGTATGCTAGTTGTTTTTTACTAAAATGTCATTCTAAACTGAAAAAAACACTTTGTGTCATACTGGTCACATAGTCTGTTAGTTTGACATGAGGCTGATTCCTATATTTCAAAAATTAATTATAAATAATTTTCCTAAATTATCAAGATAATCCAAGCATGTTTTCTTAATTTTTAGTGAGTAACACACGTTTTGAAATAAATTGTTAATTTTAAACTGATTAGAGACACTTTGAGTCATACCGCACACACCATGTATAAGATTGAAGTGTGGATAATTACTACATGTGAAAAGGGACTTATGGATCATTTCTCTAAAGTTTCAAAATAATCTGAATGTGTTTGCTTGGTTTTGAGTACGTGACATGTTTTTTAACTAAAATGTCAATTTTAAACTGAAAAATGAACTTTGATCCGTACCAGACACACCATATATTAGATTGAGGTGTGGTTGATTCCTACATTCAAAAAATTACTTAGGGATAATTTTCCTAAAGTTTCAGCTAAAAATGACAAGTAAATTAACTAAAAAAGTAGATAAAATGATGAGAAAATCAACTAAATAAGTAGTAAGCAGTCACTTTTTCTTAATATCTATATACATTCTGACACCAGGTATGCTTCCCATTCATTTAAAAACAAATCTATTTCTTCTTTTGAATAAGAGGACTATCAACAGTTCTTATAGTATTGGAAGAATATAAATAAAAGAATAATAAATATTTTAAATGAAATTGTAACTATCTTTGAAAATAACTCTCTAGGGATGCTAGTTTGTTGATGAAATATGATATATTTCATAAATATTCAAACATAATAACCATAATATTTTCTATTGGTTTGTTTTAGACACCGTAGAAACATTTATAAAAATAAGTAATTTGATTTGATATATTTTTTGATAATGAAATCTTATTATATATGCCCCAATACTTATCCACTTGTAAAAGTCAATAGGCTCCTTGTATTCATGGGCTATTCTCATGCCATGATTTTGATGATATTTAAACACCACCCTATCATAACATAATTTTCATTAATATAAAATATAAAATATATAACTTGAAGTTTAGTTGTCAAGCATTTCATGTATTTTATTACAAATTGTTAAACGTTATCATGTGTGGTTGGTTTTTTGGGTATCCATGCATTGAATCTAGAAAATAGATATTTGGATTATCAAAATTTTATGTAATGAGTAACCAATACTTCCTAAAAAAGGAATAAGTAATGAAATGAATGATAATATACTTGATATGATTAAATTGTAGAGTTTTACCCCTGCATCATGGGTATTAAAAAGTGTCTGTCATCTATATGTTTTCTTTCAAATAGTGTGGCTAGTTTTTCCTATATTACTTTTAATTTATTTGGGTCCAATTTGAATTCTTGTTTAGAAGTGATGTGATGTCTAATGAGTCCCAATTTCTATTCACAGGTTTTTCTTACAAATAATATTCATAGATAGGCCTACAAAAAATATGAATAGTATTGAGTCATGATTAACACAGTATATCAGCTATTGAAAAAAAAATCATGAAAACACACCTCATTCATACATTTATAAATGTTACTCCTAGACATTCATGCATGAGGATTTCATTTAAATTCTCAATACCAATATAGTATGTAATTTAATCTATGTACATTGGTAATTCATAGTCAATTATGGTTGTAGAACCATTTGCTAACATTGTGTCCACATGAACCTTTAATGTTAGTAAATGTGGAAGTTGAATGGGAAGGGTAACGGTACTTTCTGAAGATTTTTTACTGTTTGTTCAATACTTATATCATTTTGATTTGACCATTTTTTTCACCCCTTTCCCTTTGTTTGTTTGTAATAAATTCACCAGTTCAGGTCTTTTTCATTAATTGTTAATGGTTTTTCATAAAAAAAATTGGAAATGAATACCTCTTTGATGAAATATTTTTTTACAAGGTCTAACAACCATGCGATGAATTTTACAATAGCATTCTTGGTTGTATTAATATCCACAACATCAAGTAGAACAAGAATATCTGTGCTTGGCTCTTGAGCTATGGTAATCACCACTATCACATAACTTATTTGAAGATGTCTATTATGTAGAATATCACCCTTGATATTACACATAGAACCCCTCAAAAAAAGGTTATGGGTTGGTGTTAATAGATACAAATCACAATCATTTTCACCTTATAAAATATATTTATAGGAAATGTATCATTTTATATAAAAATTATGACAATATTGATGGCCTCTTCTAAGAAAAATATTTGAGGGGGATGGCTCACCTCAGAGATGGTGGAGGGATCTTCACGTAGTGGGTTTTCTTGTGTTATTTATTCTCCTTAATTTATTCTCATAACATTTTCTAACCAGAGGGAATAGATTTCATAGCTACCAACTCATGGGTCAAGTGCCTATATGGTTAAAAAATCTCTATAAGATTAGGGTATTGGACTTGAATAACAATCAACTCAAAGGTTACATAACTAGTGGGGTAAATACTATCCCCATTCTCTTATCCATCAACTTACATGATAACTTGCTTTTAGGAGAATTTCCAGAAACACTTACCGCACTACCAAAACTACTGCACAATTTCTCCCTCACTGACCATAGTTATCTGGACCTGCCAATAACTCATCCAATTCCATTTCTAATGTTTCTACAAGATTCTTGGAGAACATAAAATCTGATTTCTAACATACAACCGATGATGTATCTGCACAACAAGAACCATTGCTGGTCAATACTTATCGAGATAGATGATTAAAATGCTTTTTGAAGTTGGATCTCAAATGTAAAGGATTCATTTGAAAAATTCAGAATCAAATCTCACATCTTTCCAACCTAGATATCTTGGAACTTTTGTAGAATCATTTTTTTGGCGAGATCCTGTAGTTTATTGGTAGCCTTAATTTATTTTCACAATTCAAAATTTCAATCAAGAATCTTTGTGGGGAAATCCCAAAGGACATGCATTGTTGGGACCACAAAAATGATTGGCCCACCAGTGCATCGATAATTACGAGATAAAAAATAAAGTGGAAAATACAGAAATAAAATGGATACTATATGTAATGTGGAAACCCCACCCAAAATGGAAAGGGTAAAAACCCATAGAAAAAATAGAATTATTACTATGTGTAAAAGAGGGTACACAGTCCCTCAATTATTATAAAGAGAAAACACTTGAAAAAATATCTCTTGAATATGGTGGTGAAACCACCTCATGAAATACAGCTCAAATGATAACACTCAAATGAGATTGATGATGTTGATGAAGGTGATGATCAAACCATTGGGGTATATCCCCTTTTATAGTTTATCTCTCCCCTCCTAATGATCCTCTCTGTTGGATGATTTTGGTGGGGTTTGACCACCCACCACCTACCACCACCAACCCCCTTTGAAAAAGGAAGGGGGTCATCCATCATCTTGTAAATGGACATACTTCAACACATCTCCCACATAGATATTTGATTGAGAAACAATCATATCTCCACACATCCTTTCTATCTTCCAAACATGCTTCTCATGTATCTGCAAGGCCACTCGAGTATCTACACCATCTGAACTTATCATAGTTAATTGCCTTCATTAGGAAATCTACCATATTTTATTTGTTATGAATTTTTTTCATATCTACCCTTCCTTCCTCTACCAAATCTAAAATAAAATGTGATATTTTACCCCAATGTGCTTTATCCTGGAATGAAAATGTGGATTCCTCACAATGTGAAAGGCGCTATGACTATCAAAAAACAATGGAATATGCTCTTGTCTATGCCCAAGATCCTCCAAAAACTTTCTCATCCAAATCACCTCTTTGCAAGCCTATGTAGCTGCCATGTAATCTGCCTCTATCGTGGATAAAGCCACAATTGACTGTAACTTTGAAATTTAGCTCACAACTCCTCCTACAAGAGTAAAAACATAACCTATAGTGGATTTCATCTAGTTAGAATGTTTTTCAAAATCTGAATCAACATATCCTCTGATAGTGAAATATAATCCTCTATAACATAATGTAGCATCTGAGGTCACCTTGATGTATCTTAAGATCCTCATCAATATGATCCAATGCTCTCGTCCTGGATTCTCCATGTACTGACTAACTACTCCCACTGTATGTGCAATGTTTGGTCTAGTACAAATCCTAGAGAACCTTAGACTGCCCACTACTGATGTATACGGTACTCGATACATTTCCATCCTCTCTGCTTTACTGCTAGGAATCATCATTGAGGATAACTTAAAATTAACGATAAGAGGGGTAGATATTGGCTTACAATTTTTCATGTTGAATCATTTCAAGACTCTATGTAAGTAATTCTTCTATGATATCCAAATATTCACATTATTTCTATCTTGGTAAATCTACATCCCCAGAATCTTGATTTTTGGTCCCAAGTCCTTTATATCAAACTCTTTAGCCAACTTGTAGGATCGAAAAGGTGATGTAGATGCTCAATTACAATAGGGGGTGAATTGTAAGTTTAAAAACATTCATTTTTAACTTTAAGGAAAACTATATTTAACAAATTTAAACAAGGTAAATTTACAAGACCTCTTTTAATTATACTAATCAAACTTGCTAGGTTCTATAAATATGGTTCTAGAAATTAAACTTAAGGAAAGTTTACAAGAAAAAGATTATACCTTAAAGCGTATAGAATTTTACTTATCAGAGTATAAAAAAGTACAAGAAAGTATAAGAAGGTTATACTTTCTCCCTTTATCAAAATAAAATAGAAATAAAATTGAAACAAAAACAAGTAACAAGTATGAAATCTTTTAACCCAAAGAGTAGGGTATCCAAAACCTTGGATAAAGGTTCCTTGATTTATACTTTCAATAATGTCTGTCTTACCCACACCAGGGTAAGCCCTCTATAAAAATATAAAAATATGTCTTGCGATACCCACAAGCCCTAGAACTTTAAGTTAGAAGGCACCTATGTATTCTTATCCTCAGAAGTCCTCTAACTTTAAGGTAGTCATCGCCTCTATTTTTTATCCCTGAAATCCCACGATTGTACTCAACAACAATTGGATTTTCATGAAGTAGCCTGAACAAGATGTCCAGTATGCACAAGGCATGAGAGTCTCTCTCTCTAGAAATCACTTCAACATTATGTGGTCTCTATATTTACAGAATGTATTTTGATCTCGTTAAAATGAGCTCCTATTTATAGGAACTTCTCTAAAGGTTGGCTCCCTCCTCCAATGGTCATATTTTTATTTAAATTTTGGAGGGACCTGTACACGTGTCACTCAACCAACAGTTAGTTAGAAATATATTGTACGATATCGTTTTATAGAATATATAAGGGAAACAAAACTAGATAATCAAATCTAATTTTCAGATTCTAAGGGAAAATAGAATTCAAAATCTAACCAAATAAATATTTGTATTCTATAAGCCATGGATATTCAGATTCTGTTTTTCAAAGATTTTGGAATATGAATTCTATAGATTTCAAAAGTCTAAATTCTGAGGAATTCGGAGTCTGAATTCTAAGGAATTTGGAGTCTGAATTTCATAGAATTCCGAGTCTGGATTTAGAGGAATTCAGAGTCGAAATTTCAGAGAATTTAGAGTCTGAATTTTAGAGAATTCGGAGTCTAAATTTCAGAGAATTCAGAACCTAAATTTCAGAGAATTCATAGTCCGAATTTCAGAGAATTTGGAGTCTGAATTTCAATGAATTCAGAACCTAAAAACAGAATACTCTATATCCAAGGAAATGTAAGATTCCTAGTATTTAAATTTGAAACCAAATTTAGCCTTAGTAATGAAATGAGTTAGATTTAGTGAGATTATAAAATAAAAAAAGAAAACATAGGTCAGGATAAAAAATTCCTTAGTGAAGGAAAATTTTCCTTATAAAGACAATCCTTAGGGAAAATATGATTTTCCTTAAGATAATGCGTTTGTGATTTTCAAAAATAGAGGAATGGAAAATTCATAAGGAAACCTTATTGACTAAACAATCTCCCCCTTTTTGGAAAGCACAAATATCCTTATGAAAAAGAATATAAGGACTTAGAATTTTGGTTTATAAACTTAAAATAAAAACTTTTCTCTATTTACTTATGAATCATGGTGAATACGACTAACCTCCCCCCCTTAGGTATTGAAATCCCTAAGGATCATATTCTTGACTTCATTAAAGAGTTTTTTCTTTTACTTGCATAAGGAAATATTCTTAGATAAAAATATCCCTTAGATAAACTTCCCATTACTTAGGGAATTTTATTCCTTGATTAATATTCTTTTTATTATTCCTTTCTCCTCCTTTGTTATTTTCAAAAAGGGATAAAGGTAATGGAAAAAATGGTACCTAAAATATTAGTACTATAACACCAAACGCATGAAGAACAACTAAATTTAAATTATTATTGAAAAAAATTGTACAAGGAAGGAAATAAAACAAAATTTCAGATTGAGAGAAATCATCCTTCTTTATCCTTAATCATTAACTTATTCATGATGGTTTTTAGCTTCTTAAGATCCTTGTGATCTTCTTCAAAGTGATTGAGAAACTATTCCTGATCCTCATTTTTCTTCTCCAAGGCTTTGATTTTGTTTGTCCCGAGCCTTAAGAAAATATGCTTGAGCCTTCAAAATATCTTCTTGCTTGGCAAGATTTTCTTCAAAATATATTCTGAGATCCCTTTCCCTCTTCAAATTCATAGCAACTGAATTAATATTTCCATTCAGGTCTTTGAATTCCTTCTTCTGAACTGTTTGTTCAAGATTGAGCTTCTAATTGAAACCTATGGTAAGGTCTTTGATCTTGTTATCTTCTATATCAAATTCATCATTCAAACTATCTTTAAATTCATCAAAGAATCTCATCTCTTCAAATGTATTCTTTGAAAACTTGGTGATTTCCTTATATTACCTCCTATGAGCATCATACCCGATGCATAAAGATTTGAAATCAGCCTCAAGCCTGACAAACTTATCTATAAGCATGGAAACAGAATCTGTTTTTTGATTAAATGAGTGATGAAGCATCTGGAACCTATATTCTATACTCAAAAATAATGGAATGGTATCAACTGGATTCTTTAATGATTGGACCACAAATTCATGTTCAAGAGAGGAAAATTATGAATCATATTCTTTGGTTTGTGAGGATTCTTTTTCTATCTATTCAACTTTTCTCTTCGACGAACCACAAATATATTTCTTTGCCACTACGACTTTCCTATCTGTATCAACCAACACCTGTTTTCTCTTATCATCTTTTGGAATGATCTCTGTTGCTTTTGGAAATTCATGTTCACCATCTGATAGTTGAACTATCTTATCTTCCTCAACTTTTTATTTATCAGCATCTACCAATAGATATTCTTGTTGAACAAAGTCATGGTTGAGGCTTTTATCACTAGATGGTTTATTCATTTATTCTTACTCTTCATCCTCTTTTCTTTGTGAAATGCTTTTGGTTGATTCATCCTGAGAAGTTCGGATTGACAATTTTTCAGAAAGGCTCTCATTGTAATGATATTCTTCCACTTTTCTTATCATGTCATCCGTATCATCACTTCCTTCCTCTTCTTCTACTTCGACTTCCTCTTCCTCTTCCTACACAATTTATTCATCTTATAGTTCCAGAATCACCACTTTCTTTCATGAAGTCTCTATGGTTACTGGTTCATTAAGAAAAGTTTTCGGTACCTGAAGCTACTCAGAGGCTTTCATAGTATCCTTCAGAGGAGATTGAACAATCTCAGCTTCATACATTTTCTTCTTTTACTTCTTTTATTTTTATTGCTTCTCATATTCCTCAACAACCTTAATATTTAAAGATTTAGCTTCAGTAAGGTCCAATCCAAAACTAGGATTCCCTTCCTTCTTATCCATATTATCTTCTCTCCACTAGGAAACCACTTCATCTGGATAAGTCTTTTTCTTCTTTGTCTTAGGTAGTGCTGATTGAGTTACCTGAACATCAAGAGTTTTTCTTTTCACTTCTAGTTCCTTCAACTTTCTCTTCTTTCCACATTTATTGGAAGTCTCATCCACTTCCAGTTTCTTTGATAAGGCTTCTATTTATGATTCATAAAAATCTTAGTATTCTCAAAATTAACTAGAAAAACCAACCTTCATTCTTCTCAGTGTATCATCACTCAACAACATAACCTTGAAATTACTTGGATTAGAACTAAAATGGATTTTGAATGAATCTAGAAAAAGAACTATAATATTGGAAATAATAACTAGATACATGATTATTTTCATTTTGAGAGTCCCATTCTTGATATTCATGATTGTATGTAAGACATACTTCAACAGATTAATCATTCTAAGATTCACTAGAAAGTCCAAAGAATAAATATCACTCTTCTTCAGGGTATCATTATCACCTTTTATCAGAATGAGAAATCCCTGAATCCATAACTGAAGAATTCAGAAATTTGTAGAGAGATGAACAATATTCCGAGTCTTCACTTATTTCAAACCAAGACATTCTATATTTTTTCTCCTAATCGAATGAAATTGATACATCTGGTAGCTTATGGGTACAGAATTCAGCTTCAACCTCATATGAAATTCCAATTAAGTTTGCAACCTTACCATAGGAAAGGGAATAGGGTTTTTCCATAACTTTTAAACAAATTTTTTTTCTCTCCCTGCTTTATTAAAAAAACTTACGAAATCATAGAATTCTACCAGCAACTCCATATAAACTGGATCTTATGCCTTTAGTTTGGATACACACAATCTCTACCAGCCATTCAACTTGATATATTTTGAGATAATAGAATCATACTTAGAAAAGAATTTCAGTTCTAATAACCTTTCTCTATATATCTTCCATTCAGAGATTTCCTTTACTAATGAAATTTGTTTCTGAGGAGAAGCTTCCAAATACATTCAGATTTGAGGAAAACTAGGAGATTCATAATAAGCCTTATATAGGGAAGTAGGGATTTATCACACCAAATCTTGATAACTGATGTGGTAAAACCATCAGGGGCTTTTATATAGGTGTTTGAGGTGACAGTTCATCTGTCCAAAAATATCCAATGGTGGAAACACGCTTGATCAGATCTAACAGTTGAGATGATATCCAAATAAAGAATTTGGTATGTTCTGATCTTTTGAGTTTTTTAAGGTAAAAAATTCAGATTTAAGGAATGTGAATCTAATTTTTTTTTAAAACAAAATGAAAATACCAATAAGTAAAATTTGTTTTAAAAAATTTAAGTAAGGAAACATACCTTCCAGATTTCTAGGAAAATTATCAGTAACGACGAAAATTCTTCTTGAATAACTTTTAGATTCCAGAAAATGATTATGAAAATACTGATTAAGAAAAAAAATTGATTAAAAAAATTGTTTACGAAAAATTTTGTTTATGAAAAATTTAATTACGAAAAAATTTTGATTACGAAAAAAAATGATTATGAAAATTTTTGATCACGAAAAATTTGATTACGAAAAAAATTGATTACTAAAAATTTCACTATGAAAAATTTGATTAGCAAAGAAAATGTACTCTCCCTATGAAAAGGAGTTTCTTTTTATAAGTAAATAGGTTTCAACAAAAATTTAATATGGGAGATTAACTTGCGGTTATAATTCCTAACTACTGTTTAATATATTCAAATCTATCAGAGGGTAAAGATTTTGTTAAAATATCAACAATTTGATCTTGCGTTCTGATAAATTGAAGAATGATATCTCCTTTTTGTGCGTGATCTTTAAGAAAGTGATGCATAATATCTATGAGTTTTGAATGGAAGTGATGTGAAGGGTTTTTTCTTAGAGAAATGGAACTTGTATTATCACACAATATCTATGTTTTGGTAAAACTCATACCATAGTTTGTGAGTGTGTGTTGCATCGACAATACTTGATCACAACAACTTCTAGCTGTTACATATTTAGCTTCAGCAATGGAAAGTGCTACTGAGTGTTTCTTTTTTCATGACCAAGAAACTAATGAATCTCCTAAGAAATGAAAAGTTCTATATTCACTTTTTCTATCCATTCTACACCCACTAAAGTCGTCATCTAAAAAACATTTTAACACAAAATCATTTCCAAAAGTATAAAAGAGTCATAAATCCATGGTTCCTTTTAAATAGTGAAAAATTCTTTTCACAGCTTTTAAATGAGATTCATTAGGATTGTATTGATATATTTCACATAAGAATACTAAAAACATTAAGTCTTGATGACTATCTGTTAAGTATATTAAACTTCATATCATACCTCTAAATGATGTTTGATCTACTGGTTTCCCAGCTTCATCAAGATCAAGAGAATGTGAGGTACCAATGGGAGTACTTATACTCTTAGTGTTTTCATATCCATACTTTTTAAGAAGATATTTAATATAACTATGTTGGTATATATAAGTTCCTTTTGGTTTTTGAGAAATTTGAAAACCTAGGAAAAATGTTAACTCACCCATCATAATCATTTCAAACTCAGATTTCATTAGATTCGTAAACAAATCGGTTAAATATTGCTCAGTTCAACCAAATATAATTTCATCAACATAAATTTGAACAATCAAAATATTTTTCTTATATTTCTTTATAAAAAGGGTTGGATCAACAATTCCCTTAACATAATTGTTTTGTAACAAAAATATTGTAAGTCTATCATACCAGGCTCTTGGGGCATGTTTAAGTCTATATAAAGCTTTGGAAAGTTTGAAAACATTTTCACGATATTTTGTGTCTTCAAAATGAGGAGGTTTTTCAACAAAAACTTCCTCTTGAACATATTCGTTAAGAAAATCACACTTTACATCCATTTGAAAAAGTTTGAAATTAAATAATGCTACAAAAGAAAGTAGAATACGAATAGATTCAAGAATAGCTACTGGAGCATAGATTTATTCATAGTCTATTTCTTCTTGTTGATTATAGCCATTAGCAACTAATATAGCTTTATTTCTAACAATGATTCCATTTTCATCAAACTTATTTATGAAGACCCATTTTACTCCAATAACAGAAGTTTCCTTAGGTTTTTCAACCAACGTCCAGACTTTGTTCCTTTCAAATTCATTTAGCTCATATTGCATGGGTTTAATACAATCATCATCACCTAAATCTTCATCAGTGTTTTTTGGTTCTAATTTGGAAAGGAATACTAGATGTTCCACTTAATTTCTTAATGAAATTCTAGTCCTTATAGGTTGGTTTACATCACCAATGATACTATCACTAGGATTATTCTTCAGAAATAACTGATTTGGGTTTTGAAGAACTTATTCATCAACATATAGTAGGAAGTCTTCTGGGGTAAATGCTTCATAAATATTTTCTTGAATATTTTACTTATCAAAAGGATCTTCTATCAAGGGTTGAAAATCAGTTTTTGAAAACACATATGAAGACGTAGGTTGGGGATGTTTAAAAAAAAGGATCAATTTCATCAAATTTAACATGCACTATTTCTTCAACAGTACAAGTATTTTTATTAAAAACTCTGTAGTCTTTAGAAGTTGTGGAGTATCCTAGGAAAATTCCTTCATCAAATTTGGGTACAAATTTATGTAGATTATCTTTAGTATTCAGAATGAATACTTTGAAACCAAATACTTTTAAGTAGGAAAGTCTAGGTTTTCTACCATTTTTTAGATCATGAGGGGTTTTATTAAGAAAATGTTTAATCAAAACTCTATTTATAGTATAACAAGAAGTACTTACAGCTTCAGACCAAAAGTGTTTATCTATAGAATATTTACTCAACATGGTTCTAGTTATCTCTTGAAGAATCTGATTTCTTCTTTAAACAAAACCATTATATTGAGGAGTTCTTGGAGCTGAGAAGCTATGAGTAATTCCTTTTCTGCTACAAAAAGTTTCAAAATATGAATTTTGAAATTGTCCTCTATGATTACTATGGATAGTTATCAATGTAAGGTTTTTCTCATTTTTAACTTGGGCTCTAAATATTTTGAAATAGGAAAAATCTTCATATTTCTTTTCTAGAAAATAGACCCATGTAAATCTTGTGTAATCATCAACTAAGACAAATACATAATATTTGCCTCCAATACTTCCAGTTTTTGTTTGACCAAAAAGATCCACGTGCACTAACTGTAATGCATTAGAATTTGTAAATTCACCAATTTATTTAAAACTTGATTTATGTTTCTTTCCAAATTGAAAAGGATTAAAAACTTTTTAAGAATCAAATCTATGCTCCATTAGATCCTTAACTAGTCTTTTCTTTGAGAGTTTTCATAGGTTCCTAAGGTTACAGTGTCCTAAACTTCTATGCCACAACTAAGATTGGTCTTCCATTGCACTTAGACAAGGTAGATCTTGGCTCCTAAGGTCTTCTAAGTTTAGTGTGTATACATTATTTTTCCTATAGGTAGAAAGAATAAAATATTCTCTAGAATTGTGTACTAAGAACTTATCATTCCTAAAATTCACAAGGTAACCTTCATCACATAATTGACTTATACTGATGAGGTTTTTCTTAAGACCCTTAACAAATAAAATATTTGAAATTAAAGTTTTTCCAAGAAGAACAATGTTACCTATACCAACAATTTCCCCCTAAGCATTATCTCTGAAAGTTACTTTTTCACCTTTCGTCTTGATAATCTTTTCAAAGAAGTTTTCATTACCAGTAATATGCTGCGAACATCCAATATCCATGTACCATGTATTATTGTTGGTAATTTATTTATTTTCTTGAAAATAACAGAGTTAGAGTTTTAGAATCCATACTTTATTGGTTCCAGAAATTTCAGAAAGAAAAATTTTAGGTATCCAAATTTTCTTGGAAAAATAAGCTTTATAAAAACCTAAATATTGAGTTTTGTTTAGAGAACAGTTTTTTACCCAAATTCCACCACACTAACATTTAGTTTAGAATGGATCACTTTGAGGAAAAAAATAGTTATTACTAAAAACTGGTTTAGAATGGGTATAACCAAATCCAGAATGATTCCTTATAGGTCAAATTTGGGAATACATCTTGTCAAAATTTTCTTTACCAGAAGTAAAGTTTGAAAAACACTTCCTCAAGGAAAATATTTATAGCTTTATTTTTATAACCAAATTTTTATCCTAAAAAACATTAGTTTTAGGACTAGAGTTATCCTCTAAAATATTTTTCTTAGAAATTACTTTTTCAAGATCCTTAGAAAGTTTATCCTTCTCAGAATTAACTTCCTCAAGGTTTTTTGAAATACTTTCGAAATAAAATTTTTTCTGATCAAGATATTTAGAAATATTTGATACTTCTTTAATAAAAAAAAATTTCTAGAATTTGTCATCTCAAGTTTTTTTGAGTTTAGAATTTTCATTATCAAGATGTTTAGAAAACCTAGACACTTATTCATAAGAGGGAAAAAAATTATCTTCTAATGAGGAGGAATCCTCATATATAGATTCATAATATTTATAATAAGTATAATTTTAATTCAAATATTCATTAGTAATAGATTTATTATTTTGTACCTTGGCCATTAGACAATGATTTTCAATGGGCAGGTTGGCTAGAAGACTAAGATTTTTCTAATTAGAAGATTCAAAATCTGAGGATTCATCAAATGAGTCATCACCACTAGTACTCCGGGTGTCATTGGATTTCAATAATTTATTCTCTTTAGTCTTGTAGTACTTCTTTATATTATTCTCAGAATGCTTTTCCTTTCTATCCTTTTTCTTAAGCATAGGATAATCCGGTCTTATATGACCTACTCTTTTGCATTCATAGAAAGTGACTTTCGAGTATTTTTTGTATTTTCTTTATTTCTTCTTAAATATATAATAAAATTCTATATTTCCAACTATCTTGTTCATCCTTTGAGAAAGATTAGCTAGCTCATTATTAGAATATTCACTTTCACTAGATTCGGATAGAATAGTAACTTTATTAGACTTAGATCTTGTAACCCTTTCAGGAGTATTGGATTTAGTAGTAGTAAAGGATACACTTACATTACCATTATTCTCCTTATTCATATCAGAATCTCTCTTCATTCTGGTTTCATGTTGAAGAAGAGTTCCAAAAATCCAATCAAGAGCGGTTTGAGATACTTTTCTATTATAATCAATAGCTTTTATTTTGGATTCCCACTCATTCGACATAATATCAATAGTCTTATCCACAGGAGATTCATCATCAAGAACTTTCTCTCCCATAGATTGTAAAATATTGACAATAGCCATAAACCTTTTTTGTACCTTACATACTGATTCTCCATAGGGGAATAGAAATCCATGATATTCTATTATAAGCATGGATCTTCTAGTTTCTATGACTTTGGATGTACCAAAATGTGAAACTTACAATTTATTTAAGATGCAGTTTACAACTTCACATGAAGAAATATGACTATATATGTTTTTGGTCATATAACACAACAAAGTATTGCGTACCTTGTAATTTAGTTGATATTCTTACTTTTCTTGGTTAGTAAATGTTTTTTACTTCCTTATCAGTAATCTTGTAATCTCCAATAATCATTAAAAAGTTTTCCACTCCAGTAATGATGAAAAAATCCTTTATAAGATCTCTCTAATACTTATAATAATTACCGTAAAAAATGGATAGTCTGGTAGGATTTAGATTTTCAATCGAACCAACATTTATTCTTGCCATTATATAATAAAATATCTTTCCAAAAAAACTTGTTAATAGAAAAGGTTATGTAAACAAATATGAAAATATCTAAGAAAAACTAAAGTAAGAAAAGTTAATCAAGAAAATTTAGAATAAGGAAAACTTGAGCAAGAAAACTTATATGTGAATATAAGTATTTAAGAGACCTGCTCTGATACCAATTGTAGGATCAAAAAGGTGATGTAAATGCTCAATTACAAGAGGGGGGTGAATTTTATGTTTAAAAACTTTCATTTTTAACCATAAGGAAAACTATGTTTAACAAAGTTAAACAAGGTAAATTCACAAGACCTCTTTTAGTTCTACTAAACAAACTTGCAAGGTTATGGAAATATGGTTTTGGAAATAAAACTTAAGGAAAGTTTACAAGGAAAATATTCTACCTTAAAGTGTATAGAATCTTACTTATCAGATTATAAAAAAATTACAAAAAAGTATAAGAAGTTTATACTTTATTACTTTATCAAAATACAATGGAAATAAACATGAAACAAAAACAAGTAAAAAGTATAAAATATTTTAACCCAAAGAGTATGGTATCCAAAAACCTTGTATAAAGTTCCCTTGATTTATACTTTCAAGAAAGTATGTCTTACCCACACCAGGGTAAGCCCTTGATAGGAATATCAAAATCTATCTTGCTATCCCCGCAAGCCCTCGAACATTAAGGTAGTCAGCACCTCCGTCTTCTTATCCCTGGAAGTCCTTAAACTTTAAGGTAGTCAGAACCTCTATCTCCCTATCCCCATAATCCCTAGATTGTACTCAGAAAAAATTAGAGTCGTACGAAGTAGGCTGAACAAGATGTTCAATACACACAAGGCATGAGAGTCTCTCTCTCTAGAAACCACTTCAACAACATGTGGTCTCTAGATTTATGGAACGTGTTTTGAGATCATTCATATGATCTCATATTTATAGGAACTTCTCCAATGGTCGTCTCATTCCTCCAATGGTCATATTTTTCCTTGAATTTTAGAGGGACCTATACATGTGTCACTCAACCAATGGTTAGTTAGAAACAGATTGTACGACAACATTTTATAGCATAAATAAAGAAAAATAAACTTCTTAATCAAATCTAATTTTCAGAGTCTAAGGAAAAATAGAATTAGGAATCTAACCAAATAAATGTTTATATTCCATAATCTATGGATATTTGGATTCTATTTTTCAAGGAGTTTGGAATCTGAATTCTATAGATTTCGGAGTCTGAATTCAGAGTAATTCAGAGTCTAAATTCTGAGGAATTTGGAGTCCGAGTTATAAGAAATTCGGAGTCTGAATTTCATAGAATTCAAAGTCTGAATTTTGAGGAATTTGGAGTTGTAATTCTGAGGAATTAAGAGTCATAATTTCAGAGAATTCAGAGCCTAAATTTTATAGAATTCAGAGTTTAAATTTCAGAGAATTCAAAACCTGAATTTTAGAGAATTCAGAGTTTGAATCTCAGAGAATTTGAAGTCTGAATTTTTGAGAATTCAGAACATGAAAATATAATACTCCATATCCAATAAAATGTAAGATTCTAAGTTTTTACATATAAAACCTAATTTAGACTTATTAATGAAATGAGTTAGATTTAGAGAGATTATAAAATAAACAAAGAAAACATAGGCAAGGATAAGAATTTCCTTAAAGAAGGAAAAATTTCCTTATAAAGATAAACCTTAGGGAAAATATGATTTGTCTTAAGATAAAGTGTTTGTAATTTTCAAAACATAGAGGAATGAAAAAAATTCATAAGGAAACCTTATTGACTCAAAACAATTGTGCCTTCGTTTCCTAGATGTGATCATTGTTAGGGCCTACAACCAACATGTCATCCACATACAATAGAAGAATGATGAAATCATTACCATCAAAACCCTTAAAATATGCACAAGGTTATAAATGAAGTATATCATATCCAAGGCTCATGATATAAGAATAAAATATCTTATACCAACACCTTGGAGCCTGATCGAGACCGTACATAGATTTTTTCAACCTAAAAACCAAGTTCTCTTTATCTTCTTTTGTAAAACCTTTTGGTTGGAGCATATATATATCTTCGCCAAGATCACTGTAGAGAGAATCAGTCTTCACAACCAGCTACTCTAGATGTAATATTTATGTAGCACACATCATCATAACTAACCAAAAAGTCATCATTCTAAAAATAGGAGAAAATATTTCATCGAAATCAATACCTTCCTTCTGAGCAAATCCTTTGACTACCAGTCATGCATGATATATTTCCAACTAGTCCTTTCCACCCCTCTTGATCTTAAAGAACCATTTATTTCTGATAGCCTTACTTCCATGAGGTAAAGGAACAAGATCCCAACTCTTGTTCTTGTTAATAGATTCAAGTTCCTCTTGCATCACCACCATCCATGAGGAAACATCTGGACTCTGGGTCACCTCCACAAAATAAGATGGATCTCTAGCCTTTGTTAATAAGTAGTACACAATATTGCTCTTGGTGACATAGTTTGAGTTCTATACTGGTACTCTTTTCTCTCGAGTTGACCATCGTGGTCTAGAATCAATCGGTACTTGATCATCATGCTCTAGTAATGCCTCAAAGGAAATTGGTTCTTCCTTGGATTTTTCCTCTACTTTGACTATTGTAGTTTCTGTTTTCTTCTTCTCCATTTCTTGATCAGTTGTTATTTTCACCTTGTCTTTTACAAAAATGACATCTCTACTGATGATAAGTTTTCAAGAAGTGGGGTCTCACAAATGATATACCTTTATGCCATCATCATACCCTAGAAAGATAAATTTCATGGATCTCAAATCCAACTTCAATTTGTCCTGGTCATTAAACATTACATATACAGGACTTCCAAAAGTATGTAACCGACAATAGTCAGTGGGTCTACCAGTACACATCTCCATCGGTGTCTTCAGATCAATTTCCATTGAAGGATATCAGTTGATCACATGACAGGTGGTATTCACTAATTCTGCCCAAAATATTTTGGAAATTCCCACATTCTTCAACATTTCCCTTGTTCTATCCAATAGGGTTCTGTTCATCTGCTCTGCTACTTCATTCTACCGACGAGTGTACGCCACCATGAACTTTATCTTGATTCCTTCCTGTTGATTTTTTTTTAAAAACTCCTCGCTTGTATATTCTCCACTATTTTCAGTCCTCTGGCACTTGATCTTATTTCCATATTCATGTTCCTTCCACTATTTGAATGTTTGAAGACGTAAAAAACACTATCCTTCCTCTTGATTGGGTACACCCAACATCTCCTGGAATAATAATCAATGAATGATACAAAGTAACTTATTCCTACTAGGGATATAACCAGTGATTGCCAAAAATATGAATGAATTAACTCCAAGATCTCCTGACTTCTTGCTGTTGACATCCTTAACTTTAACATGTGTTTCTTACTCAAAACACAATTCTCACAAAATGGTAAGGATACCTTTTTAAGATCAGGCAACAAATTTTGATCTGCAAGAATATTTAGGAATTATTCTGACATGTGGCCAAGATTCTAATGCCATGATGATGTCAATGATTCTGTCAAGGTAGTTAATGAAACAACTATCTATGCCTCCTTTTACATTTCACCCATAAGAACATACAGGTTCTTCAAGATCTTATCTACCTTCATTACCACAAGTGTTCCCTTCATGATTCTCATCACTCCATTCTCAATGTGATTCTTTCATAAGATGTCATAAAATTGTCCCAAAGATAATATGTTCTTCTTCAGGCCCTTCACATGACGTACTCCTTGGATGGCCCGAACTATGCCATCATGCATCTTCATTTTGATGGTACTGAATCCAACGATCTTCAGGGTGTGATCATTCCCCATGTACACAAGTCTTTCTAGGATGGTTTCACACTGGGATAACCATTCCTGTCAAGACTTCACGTTCCATGTTTCTCCTGATTTGATTATCCATGAATCATTGGGATTCTTCCTTCTTCCTGCATTTTTCACCACTTCACTGACTAGTAGATCTCCATTTCCAGAAATACTCACCACATTTCAGGCCATTCACATGACGTACTCCTTGCATAGTCCGTACTATGACATCATGCAACTTCAGTTTGATGGTACTGACTCCAAAGATCTTCGGGGTGTGATCCTTCCCCATGTACACAAGTCCTTCTAGGATGGTTTCATAGTAGGTAAACCATTCCCATCAATATTCCATGTGCCATGTTTCTCCTGAGTCGATTATCCATGCATCGTTGAGATGTTTCCAGCTTCCAGTAGTCATTTCCACTTTACTGACTAGTAGATCTCCATTTCCAGAAGTACTTGACACATTTATGGACATGTCCTGATTCTATCTCCCACTGGAACCATGCTTTATCATTCACATATGTCTGTCTTTTCACCAATTTCCAGTAGGCAATTATCCTTCCACAATGCTACTTGCATCTTCATTTTCCGCAATGAAAAATTATTCCTATTGAATTTTTTGATCTTGAGTTTCATCACCATTTGGAAATTCCATAAGTCTAGAACCTCCTCTGTTTCACAATGTTGTATTTAATAATCTCAATAAATTTTTTCTGATGTGAAAGATCAACCAGAGTCTCAATCATAGAGCATAATAAGATTTAGGATAATTATTAATACCCAAAAATGTGAACAGTATCGAGCCAGAACCTGCCCTTTGATACCACTTGTTGGGACTAGAAAAATGATTGGCCCACCAGTGTAGTGATAATTACAAGATAAAAATAAAGTGAAAAATGCAGAAATAAAATAGACACTAGATGTAATGTGTAAAAACCCCCCAAAATGGAACGGGTAAAAAAACTGCATGCAAAATAGAAGGACCACTCTGTATAAAAGTGGGTACACAATCCCTCACTTATTATAAGGATAAAACACTTAGAAAAATCTCAGTTGAATATGATAGGGAAACCACCTCATGAAATACCACTCAAATGATAACACTCAAATGAGATTGATGATATTGATAAAGGTGATGATCAAACCATTAGGGGAGATCCCCTTTTATAGGATATCTCTCCCCTCCTAATGCTCTCCTATGTCAGATGATTTTGGTGGAGTTTGGACACCCACCACCCACCACCTACCACCACCAGCCCCCTTTGACAAAGGAAGGGGCAACCACCGTCTTGTAAATGGACATCTTCCAACACATGCAAGGTCTTGATGCATTAGTATTTTTTGGGAATGTAGGGTTCTGTGGTGATCCTATACACTGCCACAATAGTTCTAAAAATCCTTTGAGTTTGAAGGATAACAATGATGATGATAATGGAAAATCACAATATGAGGATGTTGGGATATATGTGAATGTGGGAGTGGGATTTGTGGTAGGGTTTTTTGTAGTGGGTGGGAGTTTGTGGGTGAATTCCTAGAGGAGGCCCGCATGGTATCAATCAATAGGGATAAAAATATGACAGACAAAGATGGTAACAAATATTTATGGTTATGATGATGAATAATTATTAATTATTCTTAGCCATACTATTATCCTTACCTACTCCCTTTTAATTTATGTGTCACATAGAAGGATAAATATATAATGAATAAGAGTTTTAATTTTATTCACCTAGTCTTTGTGAAATAAAAGGGTTTTATTTATTTATTTTGTTATTATGAATTTATTTTATTCCCTATCTATTTTTTACCTTATTATTTTCTTAGACTAATCATTTCAACGCCTCATCGCGCTGTGTCCTATTTAGCTCGATCTATGCTCAATGATTGTATCACTTTACCACTCTCTTGACCATCTAGGTGTGCGAGAGAATTTGGGTTTGTTGCAACTGCATTGCTTCCCTTGATTCACCCACTTTTTTTCCTACACTGGTTCTCTATTTTATGAGATATTATAGCGAGGTGGTGGGATGGTGACACATATTCAATTTTACATGTGGCATGATTTGGATGTAGTGGAAAGTGGAGGTAAATTTTGTCTCCTAGAAAATGGAACACATGGAATGAAACCATGAATTATGTGTGCAATGGGAATTTTTATCAGGTTGCGCAACACAAGAATATTTGGAGTCACCAGATCTACTTTCATTAGGTTTCGTTGGAGGCCAGTTTCTATTGTGTAGGTAATTTTCACCATGTTTTATCGGGTTGCGCAATGTGAGAATCATTGGAGTCGCTGGAGGTCGGTTTAAACTGTTTTCATCATAAGACTGTTTCAATTTCCATGACACTACATTCTCTATGTATTTAATTTTCATCGGGTTTCACTATTGTCGGGGCCAGTAGCCTACATCGACTATGTTTTGAAGTTTTCTTGTTTACTTATACTTATAATGGTCATGAATGAAGGTATTATAGATTATTATTTGATGTTTTTCATGTTAGATTTGTGGTTAAATTTGAATTATTTTATTCCCAATAACGTCTGCTAAATTTTTATGAGCAAGTGATGACTTTTTAGAGGAAGTTTTAGTGAAAGTTCCAGCATATTTTTATTAGAAAAGAACTTTAACCGGAAGTTCCGTTGGAACTTTCGCAGGAATAGTTAAAGGATCTATAATTTTTATTTATACAGATTTTTTAAAAAATCAATTCAATATATCTTTTAAATGTATTTGTAATAAATTTTCCTAAACATATAAATTTTATTTACAATTTTTAATCATATAGTTTATATATTTTGAAATAGAAAATTATATTATTTGTATAATATTTATGTAAAAAATGTAATGCATATTTTTTAAAATTGTATTATATATATATATAATAAAATATATTTTTTATTAATATATTTTTTAGTTTTATAAATATATTTTTTTGTATTGTAAAAATTCCATTGGAACTTTCACTGGAACTTGTACTGGAATTTTCATTGGTACTTCTACTAGAATTTTCATTGGTACTTCTACTAGAATTTTTATTGGAACTTCTACTGGAACTTCTATTGGTACTTCTAATGTAACTTAACCTCATATATTATATAAAAATTTAACTGTTAAATTATATTATTTTTATAAAAAATATGTTAAAAATATAATACATATATTTTATAATTGCATTTTTTATAAATACATTTTTAAAAATTTACTTTTTATTATTATATTCTATATTTTTTTAAAGATATAATGTTATTGTATTGTGGAATTTCTAGTTAAACGTTCACTAGAACTTCCACTATAAGTTTAGTTGTTACACTTAATGAGTTTATAATTGATATTTATATAAACTTTGTAAAAAAAATATTTTTTAGTTTTTTAAATAAATAATTTTTTTATTATGAAACATTCACTGGAAATTGCCTTCATATATTATATAAATTTTTTACCACTAAATTATATAATTTTTATATAAAAATTATGTGAAAAATGTGATAAATATATTTTATAATTTCATTTTTTCAAAACATATTTTTTAAAGAATAATTTTTTTTAACATATTTAGTATAATGTTGTTGTACTGTGGAACTTCCACAAGAACTTCCATTGGAACTTCCACCGGAACTTCCATTGGAACTTCCACTGAAATGTCCACCGAAACTTCCACTAAAACATCTATTAGAACTTCCACTAAAACTTCCATCAGAACTTCCACTGAAACCCCCATTGAAACTTTTGTTCTGACAATTAATGAATTTATAATTGTTATTATGGTGCCTTAGATTAGATTAACCATTGATAGGGGTGAATCCATGGTTTTTATTTTAAAAATTATTTCTTTTGAATTAAAAATTTTGATCTTGTAAAGGTTATAAACCCCCTCAGTGATATCTCATAGTTACACTTCGCATGAAGAAATAAAAAGAGACAACAAAAAACATGATATTTAAAAGGCTCGATACAAAAAACCCTCTCATTTTCATGTTGGTTATTCTACCCAACTCAAATTATACACTATAATATTATAATTAATTATAATAGTTGATACAGAGTCACACTGTATCTCTCTTGAATCCACAAAAGAGGTTATTTACATTTCATCCCATAATGTTACCTGAATCTACACTAGCCTACTCTAGAATCTGCACTAAAGACTTATACTCCTGTGTTATGTAAGAGATTACAATATCCCATCTCTAACTGATAAGATTTTGATTTTATTCAATGTTTTATTGAATTTAGGATGATCTATTGATCTTTCTCTATGAGAATACTGGATCAAAATTTCCCATGTACCTGTTCAAGTACTTACGCAAAGCTTGCTGGTCATTCTCACAGATTTATGATCACATGTACTCGATAAATTGCCTTAGTGAAATAATGATTGGGCTAGGATTCCTTCTTTCTGAAGTCCCAACCTCACTAACATGTGTGCAATTGGTACACAAAACTTCTTCAAGAATATTATATGCAAGATAGATCATGCATAATGTTTTCTCAATCTGCCTTCTTGAATTCTCAAACACTGTCCGCTTGGATATAATCTCTTTTGATATTCTTCCCGGAGTAAGTCTCAAATTAAATACACATCATGAATGGATTTCATGTCATATGAAACCTTAGAACATTCCATTATCACATCAATTATATTATTTATTTCTCAATTATGTTTTAGGTATCTTTTCACATGTTCATGTGTATTGATGATCACATGCATGTAATTAACTTGATCATGCATATTATGGATACATGAACTCAATTTTTTTTTTCACATATGCATGATACCATGTGGCTCTTTCACCCAAGGAAGTGGGTGGGGAAATACTATCCAATTATTTTTTTCACACACAACTGCACATACTGTATACACTGTTTGTATGCATCACATGACACTTCACTAATCGATGTGAAGTACATGATATGTCTAAGGTTATGCAAATAGAAATATTTGTTTATTGATTTCTCATGATCCAAGTGTGGAAAATTCTTCTTCTTTAAGAACACTATTATTTTGGAAGCCTGTAATGTCTTCTAGGTGCAACTCCTCCTTTGCAGAAAGGTAACATGTGATATCCCAGCAACTTTGGGTTTGTGATTCGCATGAACCAAAATGGATATCTGTGAGTTTATATCTCAAATTATTATTCACTTAAGGAATTTTCAAGAGTTTCACATGAACTATTCTACCCTTTTCATAACATAGGTGGTTTCCATGATTTCCTTTTCGAGACAAGTTGTTTTTTTAAGGGTTCTTCTGAAACACCTTTACGTAACAGGAGGTGCTATCCACAGGTATGTCTCAAACTCTTCATGAGACAAGATTAATCCATATATTATTCTTATTTCACGTGAATGAATCACATGGGTGATTTTCTAGATAGCGTTCATGATACATTGGTTGTGGTTATGGGTTTCCATCAAACTCTTGTCAAGACCTGGATGTCTCATGGGTTTCTTTCACATGAAATAGGTTGTGTCTACATGTTCTCCTACCTTCCTTCACGTGATCCAAGTATACAAGATCACACAAGATATTCCTTATGTTCTTTGTTAAATTATAAGTCTTAGTGTATACTCCTTCTTATGATTTAATCACATGAGAATGAACTACCTTTATGTGTAAAGATTATGTGGATGCTCTGTTATTGATGCGAGAGCTCTCACTCTATCATTCTTTCGATGTTGCAGCAACTATAACTCTTAGATGAACCTAAATTTATATTGGTAGTGTTTATATGATACTTTAGGTGTATTTAGGAAACATTAAATGTGTAACACCCAAATATTGTACAATACGCTTCTCTTTGATTAATGCAATAACTTGCGTTGTACGCCACTTCGAGTTCTAACACACCACAACCAATCAAACTAGCCGTTATGAATAATAATACCCACTTTTTAAAATTTTATAAATTTTATTTTTCAAAATTGACTTCATTTTTGGGTTTGTAATATCACAATTATATTAGGGTTAATTTTTGGTATTTTTCTGAAAACTTTCAATTTTTGATGAATAATGAAAAACACTGCGTTATTGTTTAAAACCAAATTTTTATTTAAATAATTGTATATTTTATTTAATTTTTATTTAATTAAAAATATATACATAATACCTATATAAGTTCAATGTAATTCATTGGAGTCATTTTATAATAAAATTAGACGTATAAAATTTTATTGAACTTTTTACCGTCTTTTACCCACCTTCTAGGCACATTTTCAAATTTTCATAAAAATTAATTTTACCACTTCTGTGAATTTAATTTCATAAATAATAGATACAAGGCTGAAATCAGTAAGTAAAATTTGGTTCAATAAGATGAAAATATTTTTTTGAATAGTAAATTTTGACTTTTATTTACAACGGTTAAAAGTAAATAGGGTAATTAAAGGTAAAAATAATATTATAATTACCGTAATAGATTTATTAATTCTATAGGATAAGTTTATTTTGACCAAAATCAACCTTAGGAATAAAATATGATCCTTTTTATCCACTTGGGTTAGATTAAAACATTTATTATTATTTTATTTAAAGAAGAGTTAAAAGTGTAAAATTTGAAGTTTAATAACTAACCATTTTTAATATAGGGATATACATAAAATAAATTTGACTATAAATATTCATTAGAAATATAAAAATATTTTTTACATAATGTTATTTTATTTATAATTTTTATAATTTAAATAATTAAATTTATTTATGACACAATGATGATGCAGTAATTACCTTATTAATGAAAGATTAAAATAATTGATATTATAAATTTATAAATAATTGTAAATTGTTATTTTTGATGGATTACACAAATTTTATAGGTTAATATGACATGTTAGAGTTGATTAAATATTTTTTTTCGAAGTAATAATGTTTTTATGACTTTCACAAAAATCAAATACCAAATAGTGCCAAAATTAACATAAATGAGTTTTTAAAACAAATACTACTTTATTAAATGATATAATATTCTTAAAAATATATGGTTCTGCCAAAAGAATTATATAAAGTTATATATGTTAATAATTAAATACTTGGGGTTATCTTGGCATTTTATAGTAAGTTTATTAACTATATAATATAAAAATACAAAGAGACATGGTAAATGTTAAACTATTTAACTAAGAGTTAAATATAAAATATAAGGTTAATCTACTGACCTAAACTTGTATAAAACCTATTGGTTGAGAGGTTTTATACCCATACCTACCTTATCCTAGAAATAAATCCTTTGGGAGCCATTATAAACCAAAAATAATTTTATTATAAAATAATATTTCAAGCTTTTCCCAAGGTTCCCCTCACCTCTCTTATAAAAGGGCACTTCCCCTTCTCTCATAATCACACCACCAAAGCCATTTGACTCGGCCAAAACCTACTCAAATATCCTCACAACTACCCTCAATTTATCCTAGAGTCATTCATTTGATCATAAATCCAGCCTAAGAAGTCATTTTTATCAAATCAAAAGGAAACACCCGAATAAGAGGTAACCCTCTTTCAAAGTTATCTTCTTCTTCCACTTCCTATTTCTTTGTTGTTTCCATAACAAAATAATAAATACAGTACCTTATACATTTTTATATGTTATTATAAAAATGGTACAACCATATACATTATTCTATCCATCCTATTAATGAAAAAGTCACCATACGTGCGTACGTACGACTTACCGTCTCCACATCGTGGTGTAGTTGTTATTCAACACTTAATTATTTGGATGGTTATAATAATGATGTATAATTAATATAAATAATAAATATAACATGTTAATTATTCTTTATATATGAAATATCATCCAATTATATATTATTTCACCTTCAATTTAAATATATTGTCGCTCGTGCGTACATACGGATTATCGTCACCACGAACGCGATGAGATTCATTCCCCATCGTAACCATTCAAGAATAATTTTCATTTTATGATTAAAAATAATGTTTAAGAACTTAATATCATTATAGATATGAATAAAGTACATCCTATCCATTACAAACATGACTTACGTAATAGAACATATAAACATAAATGAATCAGTTAACACCCGAAACAATGATACCAATATTAGAAGATCATATATGATATCATATTTATGTATGTAGTTCTTTTATAATTTAATAAAAATGATTTAACAATTATAAAAGAGGTTAAAGTACCATCTATAAAGGAAAATTAAAAGTTAAGGGTTAATTTTACAATATTTTTATTACTTGAGGTTGTTAATACGTAAGTATCTACTAGGACCTCTTTATCATCCACATCCATGTTTCTAAAAAATGTTTTCCAAAACATTTTTTTTACTATTTACTAGACTATGGGTTAAATTAATTTATATCCTTGCATTAATTTTTATAAAATGGGTTGAAATTAATCTTTCTGTCATTTTCAAAACAAGTTACTTTATGAACTTTTCAGCAAATTAAGGTAAGAATGTTTTTAACTTATACAGTGGGTGCGACTATTTTCCACCGTTATAACACCTTCGAAGATTTCCTTATAAGATTATAAGAATAATTTCAAATTAAATGTTTTCTTTAATAATTACATGACTTTTAAATAATTTCAAAATAGATAGAGATATTTCTCTCAAATAGTTTTGATTTCATCTATGTCAACATCATTTGATGGCTTTTACACTTGTTTGATGTTGATTTTTTATGATACAATATTCCATATTGTATTGAAAGTTTTTGTGATATGATTGACTGTGGATGTGTTATTTTTATACCATTCATGGTTTATGGTTAATGTATTAACATTTTATATTCTAGTTTTAATATGAATGTTTATGTTATGTTTCAACCTTTTCATATGACGAATGCATTGGAATTAGTAACTGATGGGTGGAGCCCGCTATAATTCCTCGATGTATCGGTAGGTCTCATGAGACAAACTAGCGTTTTGGCATAAGGCCTTGACAAAATATTATTTTTATTCTTGGCCCGAGGCCTTTACTATGTGGTTATGATGTCCAACATTCTGCATTCCATCATTATGAAATTGGCTATTGATATTACATGTGATTATTCGACTAGTAGAATATCCATGTGAATAAGTAAATGGAGTTATTTGATTTATCTTTCCCATATTATGCTGAATTTTATGTTTACAAGGCTTGTGTTTTAGTATTATACATTTCCTTAAATGTTTATTCTTATTTATGATAGTTTCCATTATATTGTTATCCTTACTGAGTATCTGAGCTCACCCCTTTCTTATATTTTATTTTTCTAAGGATGTGAAGAAGTATATTATGATTGACCTATAGGGATAGTCTATGGGATATGAGTGTGTCAAAATAAGACACAATGTTGTTGTTTTTCATTTCATAATGTAATTTAAAACTCATGTATGTATCTAGTATTTCCAAGGCTACTAAACAAACCAGTCTTTCGAGACTTGATCTTTTGTGATCATGCTAATGTTATATAATAATGAACTGACTCTGGGTAACTAGGGTTGGTGTGTTAAAGTTGGTATTAAAGGAATTTTATTACAATCGTTGGAAACTAGATTTAAAAAAACTCTGATTAGAGCACATTACCCTAAGATAGACTTTGAGGATTAGTACATAAGAACTTCCTAGAATTTTGGTAATGTATATATTTTGTGTATTTTACAAGAAATACATCTTTGTTTGGATATTATCAGGTAGAGGAAGATCTAGCATAGATGTACCTAGGAGTGAAAAATCTGACAAGGAGTTTTGGGCTTGACCTGGGGTATCCTGATACATGACGACGAGCCTTGATGCACTCTTGGTTACGACACTCCTGGGGGATATGATTAGGATAAATAAATTTTTTTTAGTCCATTATGAAGGATTTATGAGTATATACTTCCTCAAAGAAAACATTTTTATGATTATGGATTATATCCATAAACTGTTCAAATTATCTTAAGTGTTTTACAAGTTTGGAATTATGTATTGTGATTCATAAACTAATCTAGTGTATTCCATTGTTTAGAAATGATGCCTAGTGGAAGAAATGGAAACTGTATCAATGCACGTAATCCATGTAGGGACTGTCCTCCTACTCAAGATAATTATGTTGGAGCTGGTGATGCAACTGGTGCTGATTAGTTTATAACCATACTAGGAAAACTCACTCAAGTTATGAATAATAACATTACCTGTATGGATCACCCTAACCCATAGCGTCGAGGATCAATGTTATACTGCTTCATGAGGCAACAAACACCAACATTCAATGGGACTACAAATCCATTTGTAACTTAGCAATGGATAAGTTCCTTAGAGAAAACATTTCATGCTTTGGGGAGTAGCAAAAGGGAAAAAGTTGTCATGACAGTTTATCACCTCACAGAAGATGCAGATCAATGGTAGTCATTAATTCAAAACACAAAGGAAAATGATGAAGTATCAAATATGTAATATAGGGAGTTTAAATAGATTTTTTTAGAAAAATACTTTCCTTGTGACCATAGAGAGTATATGGAAAGACAAATTCTGAGTTTAAGGAAAAAAAGGATGAGATTATCAAAAAGTATGAGGCTAAATTTACAAGGTTAGAAAGGCATACTACAGATTACATACATAACCCAAGGAGTAAGATTTATTGATTCTTTGATGGGTTAAAACAATTTCTTTATCAAGCATTAGTCTCAAAATCCTTCTCGGCGTACGAACATATAGTCTCATGTGCTATCAAGACAGAAAAATAATTCTCTAAGTCTTATGACTTCAAAGCAAAGAAAGAGAAAAAGAGATATGATGAACACTCTAGAAATATAAATAAGGGGAAGAAGGGAGAAGTAGAATATCCACCCTGTAGTAAATGTGGGAAGAAACACCCTAGTACTTGCCTAAAAGGGATGTGAGTTTGTTATAAGTGTGAAGAAAAAGGCCACCAAGCTCATGATTGCAAGGGGAATAAAGATAATGTCAATGTAGAATGATACAATTGTATAGAAATGGGGAATTATTCAAATGAATGTCCTAATATCCAAGGAAACTTACCTCAAAAAGTCCTAGGGAGCAGGTCCAATCTTATATGATCACTACTACTGAGGTTGAAGCTCTGAATGATGTGGTGACAGGTACATTAATCGTTCACTCAAATTTAGCCAATGATTTATTTGATTCTGGATCATCACATTCTTTTATATATTCCCAGTTTTCCAAGAAAATTAGATATTTCCAATTTGACTTAACATGGGAGTTGTCAGTCAAAACTCCTAAGGGAAGTATCATTGCAAAAAATATTTGTGAATCGGTTACCATTATGGCATATAAATGTGCTTTATTTGCTAATATTATTGTAAAAACCATGATTGAATTTGATATAATCCTTGGTATGTATTGTATTTCCGACCATGATGTGAAAATTTATTGTAAGAAGAAGGAGGTTACAATTATTGATGATGATGATAAATAATACCTTATCTTTAAAGCAGAAACATCACCATCTGATTCTTATCTAGATCCACCCCCAGTAGCTCTACTAAATTCAATTATTGGGGAGGAAGAGAGTGAAATAACTATTGGTGAGGAAAAGGATGTTCAAATATAGGATGTATCTATTGTGAAAGAATATGTTGATGTGTTTCCAGAGGATTTACTTGGACACCCTCCAGAACGAGAAATTGTGTTTTCCATTGATTTAATTCCTATTTCAAGGCCCATATAGAATACCCCTTATAGAATGTCCATTATGGAATTAGTGTAACTAAAGAAAAAAATAGAGGAATTGAGTAATAAATTATTTATTTTCCCAAGTGTTTCTCCTTGGGGAGCCCCTGTTATTTTTGTTAAGAAAAAATATGGATCTATGAGTTTGTGCATTGAATATAGGGAGATCAATGATATAACAGTAAAGAATAAGTATCCCCCACCTCGCATTGATAATTTTTTTGATCAACTTCATGGATCTCAATATTTTTCAAATATTGACCTTCGATCTGTATATCATTAGTTGTGTATGAATAAGGAAGACATTCCAAAGACAACATTTCACATTGGTTATGGGTATTATGAGTTTACAGTAATGCCTTTTGGACAGACTAATGCACCCTTTGTCTTTATGGATCTAATGAATAGAGTTTCAAGGAATATATTTATGACTTTGTAGTGGTATTTATTGATTATATCTTGGTATAATCCAAAAGCTGTGAAGATCATGGAAATCACTTGCGCACTATTCTAAAGACTCTTAGAAGAAATTAATTATTTGGGAAGTTTAGCAAGTGTGAATTCTGGCTTTAGGAGATTTCTTTTCTAGGACATATTGTCTCTAAGGATGGAGTATAAGTTGATCCTTCAAATACAAGAGAAATACAAGAGTGGACAAAAATGACGAGTATAACTGAGGTACACAACTTTATTGGTTTAGTAGGTTATTATCGGCGTTTCGTCCAGAATTTTGCCATATTGGATAACCCATTAACCAAGATCACACGTAAAGGGGTTAAATTTGTTTGAAAAAAAGAGTGTGAAGAATGTTTTGAAGAACTAAAGAGAAGATTAGTCAATGCTCTTATATTGACTCTACCATCAGGGAATGATGAGTTTTTTATTTATAGTGTTGCTTCAAAGAAAGGACTTGGTTGTGTCCTTATGCAGAATGATAGAGTTATTGACTATGCATCACAGCAACTAAAAATTCATGAACAAAAATATCCTACTCATGATCTTGAGTTAGCAGAAGTAATGTTTTCTCTAAAGATATAGAGACACTATATATATGGTGAAAAATGTGAGATTTATACTGATCACAAGAGCTTGAAGTATATTTTATCACAAAAAGAACTCAACATGATGCAAAGGAGATGACTCGAACTACTCAAGGATTATGATTGCACCATAAAATACCACCCGGGGAAGGCAAATAAGGTGGAATATGATTTGATTAGAAAGAATCATGGAGTTTTGAACAAGATGAGAGTTGAAAAGAATCCTATATACATGGATCTAGTAAATATGGATATGGGAATAACCATGGAAGTTGAAACATCAACGCTTTTTTAAATGGTTTCCAAACTATCTTTACTAGAAAGAATAAAAAGTTCTCAGACTGATGATGAGGGGTTTCAAAGGAGAATTAAAGCTATGAATAATGGGAGATTGATCAACTTCATAAACGAAGATGGAATTTTGAAATTTGGAAAGAGGATTTGTGTTCCCGATATACCTGATCTAAAAAGGGAATTTTTGGATGATGCTCATAGTTCCAATTTCTCTAGACACCCCGGTAGCACTAATATGTATAAAGATTTTCTGGTGGGATAAAATGAAGAGGGATATTGCTGATTATGTATCAAGATGTATGGTTTTTTAATAGGTGAAGGCTAGAATACAACAACCTAGAAGATTCATGCAACCTCTTCCCACACCCGAGTGGAAATGGGATGATATTACAATGGAGTTTATCATGGGGATACCAAATAATCCTAGAAGAAATGATGCAATATGGGTCATTATTGATCGTCTTTCCAAGTCACCACATTTTCTTGTTATAATAGAAGATTTACCACTTGAACTTTTAACAAGAGTATATATTAATTAAGTTGTAAGACTACATGGTGTACCCCTATTGATTTTTTCTAATCGTGATCCCCATTTTACATCAAGATTCTGGAAAAGTATTCAGAAAGCCCTGGATACTGAACTTCATTTGAGCACTACCTACCACCCTCAAACTAATGGATAATCAGAATGGACTATTAAAACCTTAGAAGACATGTTGAGATCTTTCTCACTTGACTTTCAATGTATGTGGGATCAATATTTACTTATTGTAGAATTTTCCTATAACAATAGATTCCATTTAAGTATTCATATGGAACCATATGAAGCATTATATGGAAAAAGATTTTGCACAATAACTTGTTGGGATGATGTTGGTGAAAGAAAACTTGTAGGCCTAGAACTTGTTGAGGAAACAATGGAAAAGGTAAAGATTATCCAAAATCACATCAAAGCAGATCAAAGTAGGCAAAAGAGAAACACCGATAACCGAAGGAAGGATTTGGAATTCTAGGTAGGAGATCATGTTTTCTTGAAGGTATCTCCATGGAAGGGAGTTATAAGATTTGGTAAGAAGTGTAAATTAAGTCCCATGTACATTGGACCTTTTGAAATTCTATAATGAATTGGGGTTGTAGCTTACCATTTGGAAATGCCTCCAAGTCTCTCCAAAGTTCATGATGTGTTCCAAGTATCATTGTTGAGAAAATACATGCCTGACCCGATGCATGTACTCACCTATGATGAAATAGAACTGGAACTCGATCTGTCTTATTGTGAAGATCCTATCTAGATTCTTGATACCAAAGATCAAGTTTTGATAAACTGAATGACTTGTCTGGTAAAAGTACTTTGGAGAAACCATAAAATGGAAGAGGTAATGTGGGAACCTGAGGAACTTATGATGAAAAACCACCTGAGTCTTTTTATGCATTAATATTCTAGAAATTTCAAGGATGAAATTATTTGAATGAGGGAATAATGTAAAACCCCATGCTTCTATGATACACTTCTCTTTGATTAATGCAATTGCTTACGTTGTATGCCACTTTGAGTTTTAACACACCACGACCAATCAAATTATCCATTATGAATAGTAATACCCACTTTTTGAAATTTTATAAATTTTATTTTTCAAAATGGACTTCATTTTTGGATTTTTAATATCAAAATTAGATTAGGGGTAATTTTTGGTATTTTTCTGAAAACTTTCAATTTTTGATGAATAGTGAGAAACATTGCATTATTGTTTAAAACCGACTTTTTATTTAAATAATTATTTATTTTATTTAAATTTATTTGAAGTAAAAATAGTTACATAATACCTATATAAGTTCAATGTAATTAATTGGAGTCATTTTATAATAAGATTAGATGTATAAAATTTTATTGAACTTTTTACCATCTTTTACCCACCTTCTAGGTACATTTGCAAATTTGCATAAAACTTAATTTTACCACTTATATGAATTGATTTTTAAAAATAGGAGAGACATGACTGAAATTAGTAAGTAAAATGTGGTTCAATAAGATGAAAATAATTTTTGGTGAATTGTAAGTTTTGACATTTATTTACCACGGTTAAAAGTAAATAGAGTAATTAAAGGTAAAAATGATATTATAATTACCCTAACATATGTCCTAATTCTATTGGATAATATTTTCGACCAAAATCAACCTTATGAATAAAATATGATCCTTTTGATTCAATTGGGTTAGATTATGACATTTATTATTATCTTATTTAAAGAGGAGTTAAAAATGTAAAATTCAAAGTTGAATAAATAACCATTTTTAATACAGGGATATACATAAGATAAATTAAACTATAAATATTAATTATAAATTTAAAAATATTTCCTACATAATGGTATTTTATTTATAATTTTTAGAAGTTAAATAATTAAATTTATTTATGACACAATGATGATGCAGTAATTACATTATTAATGAAAGATTAAAATAATTAATATTATAAATATCCAAATAAATGTAAATTGAGACTTTTGATGAATTTAAAGAATTTTATATGTTAATATGACATTTTAAGATTGATTAAATAATTGTTTTTCAAAGTAATAATGTTGTTATGACTTTCAAAAAAAAAACAAAATACTAAATAGTGCCAAAATTGACATAAATGCGTTTTTAAAACAAATACTATTTTATTAAATGATATAATATTCTTAAAAATATAAGGTTCAGTAAAAAGACTTAGATAAGGTTAGATATTTCAATAATGAAACACTTGGGGTTCTCTTCATAGTTTATACTAAGTTTATTAACCATATAATATAATAATACAAGGAGACATGGTAAATGTCAAACTATTTAACTAAGAGTTAAATTTAAAAGATAAGGTTAATATGGTGACCTAAACCTATATAAAACCATTTGGTTGATAGGTTTTCGACTCATCCCCACCTTATCATCTAAATAAATCCTTTTAGAGCCATTAAAAACTAAAAATTATTTTATTATAAAATAATATTTCAAGCTTTTCCTAAGGTGCCCCTCACCTCTCTTATAAAAGGGAACTTCCCCTTATCTAAAAATATCACCTCAAAATCCATTTGGATTGGCCAACCCCTACTCCAATATCCTTCCAACTACCTTCAATTTATCCTAGAGTCCTTCCATTAATCATAAATCCAACCTAAGGATCCCTTTTGATCAAATCAAAAGGAAGCACCTGAAGAAGAGGTAATAATTTCATCACCACATTCAAAGTTATCTCCTTCTTCCACTTCCTCTTTCTTTGTTGTTTCCATAAAAAAATAATAAATCCAGTACCTTATACATATTGTGATGTTATTTTAAAAATGGTACAACCATATTCATTATTCTATCCATCCTATGAATGACAAAGTCACCATACGTGCGTACGTATGGATTACCGTCTCCACGTCATGGTGTAGTTGTTATTAAATACTTCATTATTTTAATGGGTATAATAATAATGTATAATTTATGTAAATAATAAATATAACATGTTAATGATTTTGTATATATGATATAGAATCCTATTATATACGATTTCACCTTTAATTGAATGATATTGTCGTTCGTGCGTACGTTCGGATTACCGTCTCCACGAGCACGATGAGATTCATTCCCCATCGTAACCATTCAAGAATAATTTTAATTTGATGATTAAAAATAATGTTTAAGAACTTAATATCATTCTAGATATGAATAAATTACATCCTATCCATTACAAACATGACTTACGTAACATAACATATAAAGGTAAACGAATCAGTTAACACCCGAAACAATGATAATATTGAAATATCATTAACAAATAAATATTAGAATATCATATATGATATAATATTTATGTATGTAGTTCTTGTATAATTTAATATCAATTATTTTACCATTATACATGAGTTTAAAGTACCATCAACCAAGGAAAAGTACAAGGTAAGGGTTAATTTTACAATCTCCTTATTATCCGAGGTTGTTAATACGTAAGTATCAACTGGGACCTCTTTATCATCCACATCCATGTTTATTAAAAATGTTTTTCAAAACATTTTTTTACTATTTACTAGACTATGGGTTAAATTCATTTATACCCTTGTTTTAATTTTTATAAAATGGTTTTAAAGGAATCTTTCTGTCATTTTCAAAACAAGGTACTTTATGACCTTTTCGACAAATTAAGGTAAGAATGTTTTTTAACTTATATGGTGGGTGCGTCTATTTTCCGCCGTTATAACACCTTCAAAGATTCCCTTACAAGATTATATGAATATTTTCAAGATAAACGTTTTATTTTATAATTACATTAATTTTAAATAATTTCAAAATATATAGTGTTATTTCTCTCAAATAGTTTTGATTTCATCTATGTCAACATCCTTTGATGGATTTTACACTTGTTTGAAGTTGATTTATTATGATAAAATCTTCCATATTGTATTGAAAGTTTTTGTGATATGTTTGAATATGGATGTGTTAATTTTATACCCTTCATGTTTTATGGTTAATGTATTAACATTTCATATTCTAGTTTTAATTCAAATGTTTATGTTATGTTTCAACCTTTTCATATGATGAAAGCATTGGACTTAGTAAGTTATGAATGGAGCCTGCTATAGATCCTCGATGTATTGGTACGTCTCATGATACAAACTAGTTTCTTGGAACAAGGCATTGAAAGAATATTATTTGTAGTCTTGGCATTAGGTCTTGACTATGTGGTTATGATGTCTGACATTATGCATTCCATCATTATGAAATTGGATATTGATATTATATGTGATTATTCGACTAGTAGAATATCCATGTGAATAAGTAAATGGAATTATTTGATTTATATTTTCCATATTATGTTAAATTTTATGTTTACAAGGCTTGTGTTTTAGTCTTATAAATTTCCTTAAATATTTATGCTTTTTTATGATAGTTTCCGCTATATTGTTATCCTTACTGAGCATTTGATTTCACCCCTTTATTATGTTTTATTTTTCCCATGATGCGAAGAAGTATATTATTATTCACCTGTAGGGATAGTCTACAGGATATGAGTGTGTCTAAATGAGACACAATGTTGTTTTTTTCATTTCATAATGTAATGTAAAACTCATGTATGTATCTAGTATTTCAAAGGATACTAAACTAATCAGTCTTTTGAGACTTGATCTTTTGTGATCATGCTAATGTTATGTAATAATTCATAGAATATTGGCAACTAGGGTTGGGGAGTTACAAAATTCCCAATGATCTCGTCATATCTCATGTATTACAATTGGATGAATGTCTCATCTTTTCCGCAATTCACTGGAATGATCATGCATTTCATGATACAACTTTGAATGATCACTATGCGATGAACTTGTGAACATCCTCCTAATAATTCCAAATAATACATGTGAAAATTTATAAAAAATACATAAGTTTTACATGATCAAAGATAAATTTATCTTCATGTAAAAACATCTGAGTTCATATGATGTCATAATGATCGTCTTCTTTTATCATGACATATTCTTGCAGCAGATGATTGAATTTTGAAATTCAGTCACGAAATTTTAACCTTATCACATGACAACATCATGGAATTTCACTAGATCTTTCAATGAATTCATGTGACATGCATCATTCTCAACCAAGCCAACTACTTTGAATCATTACATGCATGCATAACATTGATTGCATGCATGAGTTTGTTTTGATCAAGTGTTCTCATCCATTTGGGTTGACCAAACAAGATGGCCATCTATCTTTGTTCATAAAAAAAATAAGCCTCATTAATAGGTAGAAGAGATGAAGAAATATTTGAAATATTTTTGGATTATTTCAGAAGGTTATGCACGAGAGATCAGATGGTGGAGATCCAATGGATTGAGCGGCTCACATTTTGTCCATCATTTAAATGTCGGAGGAATAGTTATGCAACTTGTGTGCCCCAAATTGATTCTCTATAGAAGATTTTCTATGATTTATTATTTAATTTCCACTACATCTCACTTGAGATAGATACCAAGGATAAAAAAATTTTATACTTACACAAATCATGGGCTTTGGAACAATAGGCTACCGACCCAAACTATGTGTGTGAGTGTGCGCACTCTACATGCCTTATACATGGGCCCTCTCTCACCTATAGGAACTCACTCCTATAGGCCCTATACATAGGCCTACTCAGGGATTTTCCCATATGCCATAGTGTGTGTCCTCCTATGGAAGAACCTATAATGGGGGTTAACCCTCGGGTCCCCCTATATATGGTTGAGGGCTAGCCATAGTGGATTCCCATGGGTTGGGATTGTTTTTAAAATGAGGCCTACACAAATATAATTAGTAAATAATAAGTATATAATAAATAATTAAACCCTTAGGCCATATAGATTCCATCACTAAATACCTTTCCCACAAAATCACTTCTTAAAATATTTCAAAAAACTGATATTTACAATGGCCTTTGAATTATTCTCATTGAAATATTTCTTTATGAAAATTAATTTTTTCATTATCTTCATCTATTTGAAGCTCCTCATGAAATAATATTCATATTTCATGGAATTCATTAAAAATCCTCATGCATGACCTAAAATTATTTCTTCAAATGTTTTAACAATGTGAAATATTTAAACATATCTTGCACATATCTTAGAAAATAGGAGCAATTCAACAATAATTAGAATTTACAAGGAGAATTGCCCAAGTGTGACATCCAATTACATTAGTTGAATGCATAATAATTCTTTAGGTATCACCACTTTATCCAGCAACATAAATTTAATTATTGTCATTGAATGAAACTTAGACTCAATAACCTCCCCATATGTATTTTTTTTTCAATATAATCACATATCATAAGTCAATATGTGGTGTTAAAGTTTCTCAACCTTATTGAAAATCAATATTAGAAGGGTAAATTCAGTATTCTCAAGTCATAATCTTTTCCAAACCATGATCATCTCCATTATATGAAACTTTCTTGATCACTTCCAATAGAGGAATGAACTCAAATAGTTCTCTTAGAAAATATTCTTTAGTTAATGAACTCTAAGTCTACATGGGCTAACCCAATGTAGAAAACAAGAGAGATACAACTAAGGATGTCTAAGAAATCCATAAATATAATTCATGTGAAATCATGCTTAGAAATTCTCAATCCTCATTCAATAGATTGAAAATAATCATACATATCAATAAAATTCTAAATCCTACACACAATTTAACAAACACATTAGAAAGTTCAAGTAAAAAAGATATATCTACCCCTCTGTTTTATCTTCTCATCAACCAAGAACCCAAATTAATTGATATTATTAATAAAATTAAGAACTAGGGATGAAAGTGTGATTGGTATAAATCATTTTAAAAATTTATAAATCCATTCAGAAGTTCCCCATTCACTTTGTAGTGAATATTTAATAGCTTCATCTCATCAATGCTCCCACTCAAGGGATGCATTCATCTCCTTCAATTCCCTGCATGTCAGTAATTTTTTTCATATGTAAGGGAATAAAGAAGGTTCTTCTTGTTTATCCAGAGTAAAACTCATACTGAGAGCTATATCTCAACCTTGGCCATTCATTTCTCCCAATATCAATCTTTCCTTTGTGTGAAGTCTTCTTTTCATTGTAGTCATTTGAGTACATGAAGTATCAGGTTATTTCATCTTAATTTTAAATAACTCCCATTGATTAGGGTTAATCTTTATATAGTTTTGTAGATCATGTCTTGATTTAGAACATCGTACAAAAAAGTTTCGATATTTGTGTGGAATATATTTTTCCACCTCAATTTATATATACACTTTCATTAATTTATTTTCAGTAAGCTTTTTAGATTCCTATAATCATTTATCCAATTTCGATTGATTTGTCCTGAAAAATAGAAACTCTTTCTTAACATCCTCTATATTCTCAGAATCTACACATTATTCACTACTATTTTTATATTGTATACTCTTAACTTTCTCAACACAGGGAATATCTATTTATAGTATTTTCATGCATTTCACATCTTTGTGACCCTTCTGGTTACATCTTCCACAAAATTATTTTAAGCCTTCATAACTGTTTTGTCTTGGTAGCTTGGATGATTTTATGGTCACATAATTTTTTCTCCAAGAGTTTTTCTCATTTTTTCACCATGATTTTCCCTTGATTCAGGATTAATTTTCTAGAAATGACATGTTATACCCAAAATATTAGGATTTGTGACCATAAGATTCATAGAACCAACAAAAACCACTAAACATAGATCTTACATATTGATTTGTATTCTGTCTAGAAACCTGTTTTTGTTACATGTATTCAAATTGAGCCTTCTTTTTCCTAGGGGGTAGGGATTTTGTTGACTCATTTCTTTCTTACTTTTATATAGGATGGGATATTTCATTTTTATTATTGCTGATAGTTGGTTTAATAGTCCTCTTGTTTTGTTCAAATCTTAAGTCTGACTTGTCACCCTATTTTCTTAAATTTGATCCCTTTTGTTGTGGTTTTCAATTCACACCATCATATGATTTATGAATGATAGGTACATACCACCATTCATCATAATAGTGACCACTTCTATTACAACACTCGCATAAATCCTCAAACATTCAAATCTATTCTTTGTAGAGAGATTTATTTTCTATGAATTTTTCTTCTCTAGTGTAGGTTTTATTTTTTTCTTAATATTTTATCCCATTAAATACATGCATTATATTATTTAAATTAATTTTAATGTTATTGAAAAATTCTAAATCTTCATTCTTAAAATTCCAGAAACACCAACAATAACCAATTAACCTTTATCTTTTCTTTTGTATTGTAATTTGTTTAGTTTTTACATATTATAAACCATGCTAGTTTTTATGGCACCACCAACCATTGGGAATATTCTTGGGGAACTATTATTCATTCTTATTTTCACATTTATATTTGATGATGTTGATTTAAAAACATTTTTCACCATATATACTTTCCCAAAGTTTTTTTTTCAAAAATTGTAACAACACTTGAAACATCATTAGTATATAAAACAATTTTTATGATATGGGTTAGATTGTTCTTGGATGATGATTCTATTTTATTGGAGGATGATCTCATGTTCTTTATAGAATCATGATCCTCAATAAAAAATTGTGGCAACATCTCTTCTTTTAGTTATTTGGGAAGTTCCAGCTTGTGGTGATTCTTAATTTTTTAGTGTCACTTCCAACTCTAAACACTTCATGTTGTAGGAGTTATTTTCATCCTAAAATGATCTCATCCTAGATTCCCAATCCTCCTTTATATTCTTAATTTTTTATTCATGCATTCTTATTGATTCTTGTAAATAATTTTCAAGATCCTTTAACCAATTATCTCTATCTTCTAGTTGATCAATTATAATAACCATAGAAACATTGTGCAATTTTTCAAATGCATGGAAATATTCTACAAATACAATCTTAAAGAATTATTTCTCACAAACACTTGAAATTATTAAAAAAGTTTAAACATATAATTCATTGTAAAGAGATATTTTTTTTCTTCCTTTTCCTTCACAACTTTTGTGAGAGTACTGGATATACCAACCCTTTTAGTTAATGCCTCTTCCGTAGCATTATCCTCTTCTTCCAGTTTCAATTTTTCATCTTGAAGACCCTTTAAACCTTCAATAATATTCTTTAAAAATTATTTGGGAACTTTATTCAGCTGTTATTTGAATTCATGGATTATAAAAATAAGTGATCCATTATCATCACATCTTGAGAAGGCTTCATTAAAAAAATAGTATTAAAATGAATCACTGCAATATATACCAATATGATTACCTTCACTTAGTGGTATCTCTGTCTGTACTGTAAGATTATTCTTTATCTTTCTTTCCCATCTCTTATTTCTATTATTCCGAGTATTGGAAGAAATTTCCATATTAGTATCCTCATGAGTAACTTCCTTTTTCTTCATATGAGGAAGCTCAATCATTTCCTAAAATCATCACTCTATTAAAACTTTCTTGTATGTTTATAGGTAACCTATGTTCTGATACCAATTGTAGTGCCCCATTCCGGATTTACCACTGGGGGGGTGTGAATTAGTGATTTAATTTTACAAATTATTTATTTTTAATTAAAACCATTAGTCATTCAAGGGTTCTCAATCCACTCAGTGATATCTCACAGTCAGACTTTGTATGAAAAAATAACAAGAGACAAAAAATAACACAATATTTATAAGGTTCAATATAAAGATTTACTCCTTTGCATGTTAGTTATTCTCTCCAACATGGATTCTCCAATACAATATTATAATCAATTACAATGGTCAATACCGAGTCACATTGTATCTATCCTAAATCCACATATGAGGTTATTTATACTACATCCCACAGTATTACCAGAATCCATACTGGCCTTCTTTGGAATTCACACTGGAGACTTCTGCTCCTAAGTCACACAAGAGACTTCCTAATACTAGCTCCAATTGAGATGATTTCTCATTTATTCATGGATTTATACACTTAAAGATGATATTTCAATATTCCTACATGATCTAGCTGGATCTCACTTTCCCGTGTACCTATTCAAGTACCTTTGTAGAGATTTATGATCTTTCTCATAGATTTATGATCACCTGTACTTGATCAGTTGCCTCAGTTCAACAATGCTCGATATATTATTCCTTCTTTCTGAAGTACTAGCCTCACTAATATGTGTGAAAGTGGTGCACATAACTTCTTCAAGAATATTATATGTTCGAAATATCTTGCACAATGTCATCTCAATATGTCTTCTAGAATTCTCAAACATTGTCAGTTCAAATATATGATCTTATTTTATTCTTCCTGAATTCCATCTCAAATTAAACACACTTAATGCATAGATTTAATGGAATCTGAAACCATAACATATTCAATTATGATATCTATTATATTTTTTTCTTCTCAATTATGTTTCAGGTATCTCTTCACATGTGCATGTGTATTGATGATCACATGCATGTGCTTCAAATGTGCATGCATATACTAGATAAGACATAAACTCACTGACTTTTATTTTAATTTATGCATGATCCCATGAAAATAATTCTCACAAGGGTATGGGTGTGAAAATACTACCCACTTTGTTTTTTCACACACAATTGCATGAACTGTATGCACTATTTTTTCACATCACATGACACTTCACTAATTCATGAAAATCACATGACCTATCCAATGTTATGTGAAGAACATGATATGTTCATTAACATCACATGATGAAAGTGTGGCTCACACTTATTCTTCAAGAACGCTATTATTTTGAATACCTGGAAGGTCTTCCATGTGCTACTTCTCCTTTGTGTAAAGAGAACACATGATATCCCATTAAATTTGGGTATGTGCTTCACATGACCTAGGATGTATGTTCATGAGTTGTTGTATAAAATTAATCTTCATGTAATGTATTTGAAAGAGTGTCACATGAACTCTTATACCCTTCATCTAACATAGCCAGTTTCTATGATTTCTTTCATGAGATAAGTTTTTTCCATGAGTTCTTCTCAAACACATTTTCAAAATAGAAGGTATTGTCTACGGGTTTGTCTCAAACTCTTTATGAGAAAAGAGATGTTCATGGATTCTTCTTCCTTAAAATGAATGAATCACACAAGGTCTTCATTGTATGGCCTTTTCATGACACTAGTTTTGTTCATGATTTTTATTCAATCTATTTGAAAGACCTAGATGTCTCATGAGTTTCTTTCACGTGAAACAGGCTGTGTCCACGGGTTGTTATAACATCCTTTTCATGATCCAAATAGGTAGGATAATGAGAGACCCTTCTATTCTTTATGAAATAAAAATTATCACGAGGGACTCCTTTGCATGATTGAATCATGTGAGAATGAACTGACTTCTCATGTAATGATCATGTGAATGCTCTATTATTGATGTGAGATCTCTATCTCTCTATCATTCTCTCAATATTTCAGTAGTTATAACTCTCAGATGAGGCTCAGTTTATATAGGTAGTGTTGATATGATATTTAAGGTGCGCTGAGGACTCATTAAATGCCAGATTATCTCAACGTATCTCATGTATTTTAAATGGATGCAAGTATCGGCCTTTCCATGCTTCACTAGAATGATTATGAAATTCACGAGATATCTTCACATGATCACTTCATTGATCATGTGATGCCCTTATGAACATCCTCATAATAATTCCTAATAATCCATGTGATAATTCTGGAAAAGGATGGAAGGTTCACATAATTAATGATACATTTATCTTCATGAGACAACATATGAGTTTATGATATGTCACAGTGATCATCTTCTTTTCTGGTGACATCCTATTTTCATGGTTCATTGAATGTATCAATTTGGTCATGTGATATTAATATATTCACATAATGACATCATGAAATGCCACTAGATCTTGTGATGACTTCATGCGATGTGCATCATTCTTATCCAAGATAATTCCATTGAATCATGAAATGCATACAAGTCATCGATTTCATGCATGAGTTTGTTTTGATCAAGAGATCTCATATATTTGGGATGATCAAATTATATGGTCATCTATCTTTGTTCATGTGATGTATAATCCTTATTGAGAGGTAGGAGATGGAAGGTTATTTGAAATATGTATAATGTATTTCAAAAGGTGCTGCATGGGAGATCAGATGGTGGAGATTCACTGGATTTTGTGGCTCATGTTATGTCCATCATTTAAATGACAGAGGAATAGTGATGATACTTGTGCATCACACATCAATTATCCATAATAGTTTCACTCTAATTTATTAGATAACTGCCACCACATATCACTCAAGTTGACTACTGAGGATCATCACCTATTACACTTGCACACATCATTGGATTCGGCCCAATGAGATATCATCCCAAACTATGTGTGCAGGTGCACACACTTTTCGGGCCTTATACATAGGACCTACTGCACTTACAGGTACTCACTCTTTTGGGCCTTATACATGGGCCCGCTTGGGGATTTTTCCACATGCCACCTTGTGTGGCCTCTTATGGTAGGATCTGACCCTCGGGCCCCTATATATAGTTGAGGAATATCCTTGGGGGATTCCCATGGGTTGGGATTATTTTTAATATGAGGCTTACTCAAATATAATTAGTAAATATTAACTATATGATACATAATTCCACACATAATCCATATAGATTCCATCATTAAATACCAAGACATCAAAATATCTTCTTCAAATATTTATGAAAAATAATATTTTAAAAGGCCTTAAAATTCATCTCATTGAAAATGTTATTCATGAAAATAAATATTTTCATGGTCTTCATCTATTAAAAACTAATCATGAAATAATGTTCATATTGCATGGCCTTCACTGAACTTTATCATGCATGAACTTTACTTATTTTTTCAAAAGTTGTAACAATGTTAAATCTTCAAAAATCTCTTTCACATATCTTAGGAAATAAGAATAGTTTAACAATCATCATACATACCAAGGAGAATGGTCCTAATGTGAAATACAACCCCATTAGATAAATCCATAATGATTCTCTAGGAATCACCATTTCATCCACCAATGAATATTTGTTAGCATAATTGTTTCTCTGAGATGGTGCCACCCCCTTTTTTCAAAGGGGGATGGCGGTTGTTGATGTGGTGGGTTTCCAAACCCCACCAAACCTCTAGTGGGAGAAGGAAGCAGAAGAGGAGATTAAAAAGGGTGGATTTACTATAAAAAGGGATCTATCCCAATAGATTGTAGCATCACCTTCATCCAGTTTCTCATCACCTGTAGTCATCCTATTTAATCGGTTTTGTGGTGTTTATTTCCCTGCTTATTCAAGAATGATTTTTCCAAGTGTTTTCTCCTTACAATAAGTGAGGGAGTGTGAACCCACTTGTACCCCATAGTGATCCTTCTATTTGACTGTGATTTTTTACCCCTTCCATTTGGGGATTTTTCTATGTTATATCTGGTGTCATTATTTTTTCCACATTTTCACTTTATTTTTTATCTTGTAATTATCATTGCACTGGTGGGATAATAATTTACATTCCCAATAATTGGTATTAGAGGGTAGGTTCTATCTTGGCGTTGTTCACATTTTTGGGTATTAATAATTCTTGTAAATTTTAGTATGCTCTGTGATTGTGACTTAGGTTGATCTTTCACATAAGATTTTTTATTGAGATTATTAAATAAAGAATTGTGAAATAGAGGAGGTTCTGAACTGACATCATGCCTAGATTGAGGCAAAATTTGATATCGAAAAATTCAACGGGAATAATTCTTTATTGTGGAAAATGAAGATGCAGATAGTGCTGCAGAAGGATAATTTCCTACTGGTAATTAGAGAAAATCCAACAGGTGTGACAGAGGAGAAATAGAATGACATGTATGGGAATTATATTGCTAACATCCATTTGGATTTGGTAGATGGGGTCCTATCGAGTATTGCAGAGAAAAAGACGACAAAGGAAATATGGGATACTCTGAAAAAGTTATATGTGTCCAAGTCACTGCATAACAAAATTTTTCTAAAGAGAAAATTGTACACTCTTCAGATGGAAGAATCATCATCGGTGACTGACCACAACAACAACCTTAATACCCTATTCGCTCAGCTCATGACTTTGAGCTATAAAATTGTGGACAATGAATGTTCAGATATTCTACTCTATAGTTTTACATATTTGTATGAACAACTCATTATCAACCTCACAAAAAATATCCTGACAAATAAGCTACTGTTTAATGATGTTACAGACGAAGTTATTGAAGAAGAAAGTCGGCGCAAGAATAAGGAGGACATATAGATAACGTCACACCAAGAAGAGGCTCTGTCAATGAAGAGAGGAAGGATGATGGAGCGTGGTTCTAGTGGGAGCCAACATCATGACAAATCCAAATCAAGGAGTAAGAAGAAGAAAGTCACATGTTTCAATTGTGGAAAGAAGGGGCACATTAAGAAGGATTGTTGGAATAAGAAGAGTGGTGAAAAGAAATCGTAGGGGAATGTGGTGAGTATTTCTAGAAAAGGAGATATACTAGTTAGTGAAGCGGTGTCGATTTCTATAAGCAAACAAAATATCAACGATGCATGGATTATCAAATCTGGAGAAACATGGAATATGAAGTCTCGGCGGGAATGGTTTTACCAGTATGAAACCATCCCGGAAGGACTTGTTTACATGGGGAATGGTCACACCATAAAGATCATTGGAGTTAGTACCATCAAACTGAAGAGTCATGATGGTATTTTTCAAACTATCCAAAGAGTACATCATGTGAAGGGCCTGAAGAAGAACATATTGTCTTTGGGACAATTTGATAACATCAGATTCAAGACTCGCACCGAGAATGGAGTGATGAGAATTTTGAAGGGCGCACTTGTGGTAATTAAGTTAGAGAAGATATCAAAGAACCTGTACATGATTATGGGTGAAACGTACAATGAGGAAGAGATAATTATTGCATCAACTACCTTGACAGAAGCATTGACGATGTTATGGAATCAGAAGATTGGTCATATGTCAGAACGAGGCCTGAAGATTCTTACAGATAAGAAATTTCTTCCTGGGCTAACAAAGGTATCCTTAACATTTTGCGCTCATTGTGTTTTGAGCAAGCAACACGGGTTAAAGTTTGGTATGTCAACAATAAGAAGCCACGAGATCTTGGAATTGATCCATTCCGATGTTTAGTAAGCACTATTTATATCCTTTGGAGAAGCAAGGTACTTTGTATCCTTTATTGATGATTATTCCAGGAGATGTTGGGTGTACCCAATCAAGAGGAAGGGGTATGTTTTTGAAGTATTCAAAACATTTGAAGCATGGAAGGATCTTGACTTTGGAAAGAAGATCAAATGTCCGAGGATGAACAATGGTGGAGAATATATAAGCAAGAAGTTTGATACTTTTTGTCAATAGTAACGAAATCAAGAGACAATTCATGTAGGTGTACACTCATCAGTAGAATAAAGTGGCAGAGCGGATGAACAAAACTCGATTGGATAGAACAAGGGCGATGTTGAAGACTTCAGGAATTTCCAAAACATTTTGGGCAGAAGTAGTGAATACTGCCTGTTATGTGATCAACCAATCTCCTTCAATGGAGATTGATCTGAAGGCACCGATGGAGATGTGGACTAGTAAACCCGCTGACTATTATCGGTTACATACTTTTGGAATTCCTTTATATGCATTGTTTAATGGCCAGGAAAGATCGAAGTTGGATTTGAGATCTAGGAAATGTATCTTCTTGGGGTACGCTGATGGTGTGAAGGGGTATTGTTTGTGGGATCCCACTACCCAGAAATTTATCACTAGTAGAGATGTCATTTTTGAAGAATACAAGGTGAAAATGAAAACTTAACAAGGCATGGAAAATAAGAATATAGAAACTACAATAGTTTAAGTACAGGAAAACCAAAGGAAGAACTAGTTTCCTCTAAGACATTACCAAATCACGATGATCAAGTACCGGTTGAGTTTGGAACACGACGGTCAACTCGGGAGAAAAGAGAACCAGTATGGCACTTAGACTATGTCACTGAGAGTAATATTGTGTATTGCTTATTGATAGATGATGGAGAGCCATATTATTTTGTGGATGTGACCCAGAGTCCAAATGTATCCTCATGGATGGCAGCAATGCAGGAGGAACTTGAAGCCCTGCACCATAAAAAGACTTGGGATCTTGTTGCATTACCTCATGGAAGGAAGGCTATCAGAAACAAATGGGTCTTTAAGATCAAGCAGGATAGAAAGGACCAGGTGGAAAGATATCGTGCAAGATTTGTGGTCAAAGGATTTTCTCAGAACGAAGGTATTGATTTCAATGAAATATTTTCTCTTATTTTTAGACTAACGACTGTTCGGTTAGTTCTGGTGATGTGTGATACATACAACTTACATCTAGATCAGATAGATGTGAAGACTGATTTTATCCATGGTTATCTTGATGAAGAGATATCTATGCTCCAACCAGAAGGTTTTGTAGAATAATTCAAAGAGAAATTGGTTTTTAGGTTGAAAAAATATATTTACGGTCTCAAAAAGGCGCCGAGGTGTTGGTACAAGAGATTTGATTCCTATATAATGATCCTTGTATACAATAGACTTCATTAAAATCTTTGTTCATATTTCAGGGGTTCATATGGTAATTATTTCATCATTATTCTATTGTATGTGGATGACTTGTTAGTCGCAGGCCCCAACAAAGATCAAATCCAGGAGAGGAAGGCACAATTGGCTAGGGAGTTTGATATTAAGGATTTGGAACTAGCAAAAAAGATTCTTGGGATGCAGATTTACCGAGACCAAAATAATAGGAATATTTGTCTATCACAGAAGAGTTACATATATATAAACTTGAAAGGATTCAAAATGCAAGACTGTAAGAAAATATATACCCCTCTTCCCATTATTTTCAGGTTATCCTCCACGATGTGTCCTAGCAGTGAAGTAGAGAGGATGGAAATGTCTCGATTACCATATGCATCTGCAGTGGGTAGTATAATGTTTGCTATGGTATGTACTAGACTAGACATTGCATATACAATGGGAGCAGTTAGTTGGTACATGGAGAATCCAAGATGGGAGCATTGGATCATAGTGAAGAGGATCATAAGATACATCAAGGAGACCTCATATGCTGCATTATTTCATAGAGGATCATATTTTACAATCATATGATATGTTGATTCAGAATTTTCAGGTGATTCTGATTGGAGGAAATCCACTACTGGTTATGTGTCTACTCTTGCAGGAGGGGTTGTGAGCTGGATTTCGAAGTTACAATCAGTTGTGGCTTTATCCAGGATGGAGGCAGAGTACATGGAAGCTACACAGGCTTTCAAAGAGGCTATTTGGATGAGAAGGTTGTTGGAGGAGCTCGGGCACAGACTAGAGTAGATTTCATTGTTTTGTGATAGTCATAGAACCCTGCACATTGCAAGGAATCCATATTTTCATTCCATGATGAATCACATTGGGGTACAATATCACTTTGTCCGAGATGTGGTAAAGGAATGAAGTGTGGACATGCATAAGATCCACACTAAAGAAAATATGGCAGATTTCCTGATGAAGGTGATTAATTTTGATAAGTTCAAATGGTGCAGATCCTTGAGCAGCCTTACAGAGACTTGAGCAGTATGTTTGGTAGATAGAAAGGATGAGTGGAGATGTGATTGGTTCTCAATCAAATCTCCAAGTGGGATATTTTTTAGAATAATTCTTTCTCTAGGATAATGTCAACCCCTTTTTTGTCAAAGGGGGATGGCAGTGGTTGATGTGGTGGGTGGCCAAACCCCACCAAACCTCTAGTGGGAGAAGGAAGAAGAAGAGGAGATAGACAAGGGTGGGTTATCTATAAAAAGGGATCTCTCCTAGAAGATTCTAGAATCACCTTCATCCATTTTCTCATCACTGGTAGTCATCCTATTTGAGAGGTTTTGTGAGGTTTATTTCACTGCTTATTCAAGAGAGATTTTTCTGAGTGCTTTCTCCTGGTAATAAGTGAGGGAGTGTGTACCCACTTTTACCCCATAACGATACTTCTATTTTTCCATGGTTTTTTACCCCTTACATTTGGGGTTTTTTCCGCATTACATCCGGTGTCATTCTTTTTCCCTCATTTTGCACTTTATTTTTTATCTCGTAATTATCGCTGCACCGGTGGGCCAATAATTTACTGTACCAACAATATTTACTTAATTAAAACAAGTGCAACCTAGGCTTAATAATTATTTATATATTTTTTGAAAAAAATATATTCAATATATCTTATAAGTGAATTTATTAATATTTTAGTTTTAGTCATTATTTCTTAAATTTATATCTACTTTATATACTTGTAAAAATTTATTTTCCTAAGTATATAAATTTAATCTACATTTGTATTTATATGTTATAGTCACTATTAAATGTTAAACTATATAATTTTAATAAAAAATATTTAACAAATTTTATACATATTTTTCATAATTGAAATTTTTATAAATATATTTAATCAGATTTATTTTTTATTAATATATTCTATATTTTTATAAATAAATATTTTTTTTTGTATTTTGGAACTTCTATTAGATCTTTGTATAGATTTTTCCTAGAGCATTGACTGTAAGTTACAATGGAAATTTCCCAAGATCTTCCTCTGAAATTTCCAGAGAAGGATTTATAATTAATATTTATAATGTTTTTATAATAATTATATTAAATATATATTATATGTAGATTTATATACTTTCCTTGAACTGAAGTTACTATGTTTCAGGTTGTTTCAATGCTGATGTTGTTTATATTGAATCATTATCTATTAAATCAGTTGCACTGATGAAGTTCAAATCACTTGAAGATGAAAAATGTTTCTATTTTATATATGGGGGACTAAATGGGTTTAGTGTACACATAAAATAATGAAATTAAATGATAAATGATAATTTAATCATCACATCATTCGTTTAATCTTGTATCATATAAGTTCATAGAAATGTTGAAAAATGTGGTAGCATGGTAAAATTTTCTTAGGCTGAGACACGTATAGGTTTCCTTTCTCGAATGAGGGTTAGTTTTTTGGATTATGGGAAATATTCATGTAATAAATTTTTTGAAGGGAATAATCATCCCTTGTAAAATCTTGAATCAATTTATATGACGATTTCACAAAGCAAAATAACAAAATTACAAGCATCTGAGTTAGATGTGAATGCTTCATCATGTATTAAACCAAATGATTCTTTATCCTTGATGATAGGTATTGAAGGGGTTTGAGATGTTATTAGGTACATGTGTGTTGATTCATTTATTTTTTTATGATCTAAATGAGAAAGGTTATTTCTTCATGGCGATGCATGTCGTATGTTAGAGTACTTTGAAAGAAAAGTCAATACAATCCATCATTTTTCTATATTATGCACTTTGACTTGATATGAAAAATTACTAATATTTTATAGGATGATCCAAAAATGAAGATATATTATAAGTTATTTTGATATTTTTTTTGAAACACATTCAACACTAATAAAGTATACATGCCATAGGTGTCTATGTGGTCTTTAATCGTCATCAGGAGATCGTAATTTTTGGTGAAACATTGTAATATGATTAAACTGTGACTTTTTTCTTAGTTGTTAAGAAAACTATTTATAGGTGCATCACATGAAGTGACCTCAAAGTATATTTACTAATAAATATGTGGAAATGGGAAAATATAGTTTTGATTTTTTATTAGGAAATCTATATTTCCTTTTTATGTGTAATTTAATGCAAAATGGAATTAAACATTTGGGTAATTTTTTGAATTATGGATCTTGTTTTATAACTAGATTTAATAAGTCCATTTTCCAATACTATAATGCACACAAATTTTTATGAATATGTGATATATGAGAATTGTTATAAAAATCCACTGAAGAATTTATAGGCTAGTTTGAATTGTAATGGACTGATACACCATTTTAAGAAACTGTGATTTGTATACATATGTGCTATATGATAATTGTTATACATCTAAAAACTATTTTGATTTTTAAAACACTGAGTTTGGTAATTGAGACCAGTTATACTAGGAAACCATTTTGGTATTTGTGAAATACCTAGTTTGGTATTTGAGACCATTTATAATTGGTTTGATTTGTAATGGATTAGGACACTATTTTAAGAATTTTTACTTTTCATACGTGAGTACTATATTAGAATTGTTATGAATCTAATAATTTTTATTTTTAATGAAACCATTTTGGTATTTAAGACCATTTATAATAGCATCATGTCCAAATGATGTTTGAACACTGTTGAACAAATTAGGAAAAATGATCTATTTTGAATGTTAATATAGCTAGTTTGGTATTTTATACCACTCCCCTTATATGACAACACTGTTTCATTCCATTTTATGTTAAAAAAAACTACTACTATACCAAAAATTTAAAAAAAGGAACGAATCTGAGGACATGTTCAATTCTAGTTTCATGTCACACTAATAAAATAAGGTTGTTTAATTATTTATCCGGATGTTGGAGGCACTAAATCCGAGATGAAAATACTTCTTCTAAAATATTTTTTGTAAGAACCTCGATCTCTTTTTAGGTATATTTTTCCTTTTTCTGGAGTTTTTGAGAAAAATGAATTTTCTGGAAATTTCAGAAGTACACGCCGTGTACTTTCTTAGTACACTCCATGTACTCTGTTCCGGCTCAAAGCCGTGTGCTGGCCGTGACCGGGCCACACACATGGTATGTAAGGCTGAGGTGGAGGCCGGTTATTTCGGAGTATAGAAAAAATTGAAGTACAAACCGTGTACTCAAGAAGTACACGCCGTGTACTTTCTTTTTTTTCATGAAACGGACCAGGGTCGCATCTAACCCCCAAAATCGTCTTCTTCTTCAATTTTCGTCCATCCGAGAGCGACCGTACGGCCGGATCTTCGACGGGATCCCGCCTCGCCGTCTGTTCTCCGACTCAAGCATGGTCAGTTGTGTTGGAATCACAACAATGAGTTATTCCTTCTACTTTAGCCTTGTTTCTTTATTCCTCCTCGTTTCCATGTTATCATAGGTTGATCATTTTGTGCGTTTTCTCAAATCTACGTTGTTCCAAGGGGAATCTGTCGTCGAGGTTCACGTATATCAATCTCCTAGTATCGAGGTAGGCGGTTTGTCCCTTTCCATATGAAGTTGATGAATATTTTGTGCAATTTCCACCAATACCCTTGAACGGGGTATTTCATGTTTCCTGTTTTTCCCTTTTTAGTTGCCTTCTTTGCTTGATTGCTTTAGTAGAGGTTATTGCTTGTGATTAGAGTAATTCGTTGTGCTCAGATTTCTTTTCCATGCTTGTTCTGCCTATTTGACGTTTTTCCAGTTTCCATGTCTAGTTGTATGATAGTGGAACTGTTGTTTTATTATTGCTGTTGAGCCTTAGTTGATAGCCAAGTAGTTCTTGAGGTTTACTTGGACGATACACATGTGTTGAGCATGTTTAGTTATACTCAGGACTGTGAGAACCTAGAGTGGTAGACCAAAGGGAGAATTGACCGAAGGGATTCTCCAGAGTGTCTTTTTATTACGACACGAGACTATAGGGGGAATTGACATTGAGTGCTTCCCCAGAGAGTCTGTAGATCCACGACGCTGACCACAGGGGGAATTGTCGTTGAGTGCCTCCCCAGAGAGCCTTTAGCACGATACGATACTATAGGGGGAATTGACGGTGAGTGCTTCCCTAGAGAGTCTGCTTAATTACATAGATGAACCAGAGGGGTGAGATTGTGTGTGCCTCTGAGATGGTTGCTAGTACTTAGAGGTTGAACCATAGGGGTTAGACTGTGAGAGCTACCCAGAGGGTTACCTATTTTCTTCTTGTTGTTGACTGCTTAATTGTGTGCTTTACTTGTTAGAACTGTGGATTGTAGCTGCTTGTGTTTTCTTGTTTACTGCTTCTTGTTTATTTACTGCAATGTATTCATTGACTGTTAGGCACAAATCTTTGAGTGATTGCCTATTGGGATTGTATCTCACACCTTATTTGGGCCATGCTTTTGGGCCCAAGAAGACTATTTTTCTGCAGGTATAGATAAGGGCAGTCATCCTTATACTTCGGGATCTTGACTACATCAGGAGCTGGGGAGCATGGGACCGAGCCGTGGCTCGCGATGCTGAGGAGCTTACTTTGTTTTTCTTTTGCACTTGGTTTCAGTTGTATTTCAGCACGTTGTTGTGTTTGCTGTTTTCCTTAGATACTGGTACCTGCTGCATCATTTTCATCATAGTTATATATATTTACATTGCTTCTGCTGTTGGTTTCTGATGGTATGCATGATGTTTACTGCTTCCAATTTTTATTGCTGTTTTCTTACATTGTATACCTTACCGAATGAGGGCATAATTTCCCCACCGACTCACCAAGGCCCTCGCTGCTAGTCGGCAGCCTCTGGCATTCAGGGAAACACGCTTGAGGTCATGTGGTGAACTGGGTACGGGCACCATTGGAGGGGCTCCGGACTTGGGTCGTTACAAAGTGGTATCAAAGGGAGGTTTCGATCCTCCGACCCGTGGGTTATGGGCCCACCCGGATCGGAATTTGGCATCTCATTACTTGTTTTTAGTGTTTCTGGAATTCTATGCAGTTTCTGAGCTACTGCCCAGAAAAACCCAGAATACACGGCCTGTAATTTTTGGATACACGCCGTGTAGTTTTTAGGCTGTGTCACTGACCGTGTGATCAGAACACGGTGTCATGGGAGTAACTTCGGGAATATGCCGTGTATGGTCGATACACACCGTGTGAGTTCAGAGCCGTGTACCCGGCCGTGTCACTAACAACACGGGCCGAGGAAGCTCAGGTAGAACACACCGTGTCCATAGGGAACACGCCATGTAGTCCGTCCAGGTACCCGACCGTGTCATGAACAACACGGGCCGACATTACCTTCTTTTCCACACGTCGTGTTTGTTTGGAACACGCCGTGTAGTTTTTCCCAGGTACCCCACTGTGTCACGAACAACATGGGATGGTGTCTCCTTCGCCTATGCACGCTGTGCTTGTTCGGAGCACGCCGTGTAAGGTCCAGCCGTGTAGACGACCGTGTACTTAACAACACGGCCCGCCAAAGCCCTGTCTAGTGCACACCGTGTTTGTTTCAAACACTCCGTGTAGTCTCGGGTTGAGTCGGACCGTGTGGGTTAGCCGTGTAAGGAGACTCGGGCAGGGGAATAGTTTTCAAGTACACGCCGTGTGTTGGGGTCAACACGCCGTGTAGTTTTAAGTGTACACGACTTGTAGGGAAGGGGTACACACCCATGTCAGTGGCTTAAGTAGACACGCCGTGTAGTTTTATACAAGCCGTGTAGTCGTGTTTTCCAATATTATGTGTTTTTCTTCCCCTGTTCTCATTTTGTGCTCTTGTGTTCTCTGTCCTTGTCTTCTTGATCTAAGGTGTGCTTTTGATCTTTCAGAGATATGCCTCTGAGACGTCCTCCGGATGTACGTCTGTCATCGGGCAGTGATCAGACGCCAGATATGGCTGATCAGGGACTTCCTGTCGATCCCCCAGCTGAGCCAGCTTTGGCACCGGTTGTCATACCAGTTGCAGGCACTGATGTGCAGTCCAGGGAAGATTTCATGAGGATGATGCAGGCCTTCCAAGGAGCACCGTCTCCTCCCTCGTCTATGGAAGACTTGACGCGGGTTTTCCAGCAGCAGCATCCTCCCACATTCTCGGGGGAGGGAGGACCTCAGGCTGCAGAGTCATGGCTAGAAGCCATGCTGACTATCTTCGAGTATCTGGAGACGCCTCCAGAGAGGTGGGTCAAGCTCGCCACCTACATGCTCCAAGAATCCACCAAGAGGTGGTGGGACATGATCTCACAGGCGGGTCAGCAACATGCTATGGCTTGGGAGGAGTTCCAGCGCGTGTTCTATGACTAATTCTACCCGGATACCCTGAGGTCTGATCGAGCCCGGGGGTTCATGAGATTAGAGCATGGTACTCTATCTATCATAGATTATTCCTCTCGTTTCACTGAGCCACAGTGTTTTACACCCCTCCGAGATGGGAGTGGGGTGTTCTTGGTGAGGAAGTTTGAGGATGGACTCAGGCGGGAGATCCGCTCGCATGTGAACATCTTCCAGCTAACTTCCATTACTTCCATCGTCAACCAGGCACTGATTGCGGAGCGCAATATGAGAGACTCTGGAGCTGCGATCCAGGGCATTTCTGCTTCCAGATCTAGCTTTCCTTCAGATGGCAGCAAGAAGCGCCGTAGGGAGCCTATGCACAGTGAATCAAGGAAGCGAGACGCCTCATCAGGAAGCCAGGTGACATGCTATCAGTGTAGCCGGATAGGGAACACGAGGCCGCAATTCTAGAGGGACCCCATGGAGTTCCGATCTTGTGGAAAGATGGGTCACCTTAAACATTTCTTCTAGGTTTTCTCACCAGCAGCTGGTGATCGGGGTTCTTCCATGACTCCTCGTTTAGGAGCAGCACCGCCAGTTTCTCACCAGTCGGGGAACTGGAGTCCTTCCGGCCATTCAGGCTAAGGTGGAGGTCGAGGCCATGGCAGTCAGCCACCAGTTCCTCAGCACCAACAGGGAGGTTCAGCCCAGAGTGGTCAGCCAGGGGCGCAGGGCCGCGGTACAGGCCAGCCTTTCACCGTGGACCAGACTTATCATGAGCAGGATCCCGACCCTTCTACTGTTTGAGGTACGATTTTAGTAGCCTCAGTTTTATCTTCATCCCTTTTCGATACTGGTTCTAGGCATAGTTTTATCTCTATTGCCGTTGTGGAGAGCCTTGGACTCTATATCTTTTCTTCTGCTGACTCGTTGACACTAGACACACCCTTGGGGACGAGGACATCTAGTGTACGCCAGTGTAGAGAGTTCCCTCTCGAGGTTGCATGGGTATCGCTTCTTATGGGATCTCTATGTCCTGGAGATGACATGCTATGATGTCATTCTCGGTATGGACTGGTTGATTACCTTCCAGGCAGTCATTGACTGTTATCTCCGCAGAGGCAGTTTCATTTCACCAGAAGGTGAATCTTTCCTTCATAGAGGCGAATGGGACGTTCGGGCGAGTCGGGTGTGACTTGAGCATCTTGGGCTAGGAGGGGTGACAACCCAGATTGCTAGTCATTATCTGGATGATCAGGGGACTCCATAGTTGGACTTTCCTCCAGTGGTGGATTGCTTCAGGGATATCTTTCCAGAAGACTTTTCGGGTTTGCCTCTGGAGCATGAGGTAGAATTCTCTATTGAGCTCATGCCAAGAGAAGCTCCTATGTCCATTCCTCCCTATAGGATGGCCACACCTAAGTGGCAGGAGCTCAAGAAGCAGTTGGAGGAGCTACAGGCTAAGGGTTTCATTCGACCCAGTACTTCTCCTTGGGGTTCGCCTGTTCTGTTTGCGAAGAAGGAAGATGGTACCCTTCGGCTTTGTGTGGATTATCGGAAGGTGAACCAGTTGACGGTCAAGAACCAATATCCATTGCCGCGGATCGATGACTTTTTTGATCAGCTTCGAGGAGCCCGAGTGTTCTCGAAGATCGAATTGAGGTCCGGTTATCATCAGTTGCGCGTTAGTCCATCAGATATACCTCTGACAGCCTTCAGGAGCAGGTATGTTCTATACGAGTATACAGTCATGCCGTTCGGTCTCACGAACGCACCTGCAGTTTTCATGGCACTGATGAACCGAGTGTTCCATCCCTACTTGGACTCTTTCGTCGTGGTCTTCGTGGAAGATATCTTGGTGTACTCTCACACTCGACACGACCATGCCACACATCTTGAGATCGTTCTGAGTACACTGAGAGAGCATCAGCTTTATGCTAAACTCTCGAAGTTCCACTTCTAGATGGATTAGATTCACTTCTTGGGTCACGTCATCTCAGAGGCAGGAGTATCAGTGGACCCAGAGAAAGTGAGACCTATAGTTTCCTGGGAGCAGCTGAAGAACATCTTTGAGGTACGGAGTTTCCTAGGGCCAGCTGGATACTATAGACGTTTCATTCAGGACTTTTCGCGCCTAGCAGCGCCTTTTAAAGGACTGACCAAGAAGGGGGTGAAGTTCTCATGGTCAGATTCTTGTGAGTCAGCCTTTCAGAAGCTGAAAGGGAAGTTGACGTCAGCACCGATACTAGTCTTACCGGAGCTAGGAAAGATCTACACTGTTTACTGTGATGCTTCGGGTGTTGGGATGGGAGCTGTACTTATACAGGGAGATGGAGTCGTTGCATACGGGTCTCAGCAGTTGATACCACATGAGAAGAACTACCCTACGCATGACCTGGAGTTGGTAGCTGTTGTTCATGCCTTGTGCTGTTGGAGACACTATCTTCTGGGAGAGAAATTTGTGGTCTTCACTGACCATAAGAGTCTCAAGTATATCTTCACTCAGCGTGATTTGAATCTGAGGCAGCAAAGGTGGGTTTATTATCTATAGTATTTCGACTTCGAGCTCGCCTATACGCCGGGAAAGGGCAACGCCGTGGCAGACGCGTTGAGTATGAGAACTCAGATTCAGGCAGTTCAGGAGGCCAGTAGTGAGTGGAAACTGATGGATCTATTCCCTGAGATGCATCTGGAGGTGCACGACAGACGGGGACAAACTTTTTTATCTTCTGTAGCTATTACCTCCACGCTACTTGATCGGGTACGGATGAGGCAGCTATCAGACTCAGAAGGCTTAGTCCTAAGATAGAGTGTGCCAGGAGGGGACCCTCTTCCGGGATGGACAGTGGATAAGGATGAGATCATGCACTTCCAAGGACGCGTATGGGTGCCAGTAGACATACGTGAGGAGCTGATGCGGGATTTCCATTCATCTATTTGGGCAGTTCATCCTGGCGTCACCAAGATGTATCAGGACCTTCATCACCAATACTAGTGGCCAGGTATGAAGAAGGATGTTTCTAGTTTTGTCATGAGATATTCTACTTGTCAGTAGGTGAAATCAGAGCATCAGCGACCAACGGGACTTTTACAGAAGTTACCCATTTCGGAGTGGAAGTGGAACGATGTTGCGATGGACTTCGTGACTGGGTTGCCGAGATCACCCCGAGGGAACGATGCTGTTTGGGTTTTCATCGACAGACTTACGAAGGTTGATCACTTCTTGTTGATCAAGGAGACCTTCAGTGTCGATGATCTGTGACGACTTTACATCAGGGAGATCGTTCGTCTATATGGAGTTCCACGCTCTATTGTTTCAGACAGAGATGCACGCTTTACCTCTCAGTTCTGGCAGGGACTTTAGAAGGACTTGGGTATGCAGGTACTTTTGAGTACAATATATCATCCCCAGACTGATGGCCAATCCGAGCGCATGATCCAGGTGCTTGAGGATATGCTCCGAGCTTGCATCCTTGACTTTGGCGGTTCTTGGGAGAAGCATATTCCTCTGCTAGAGTTCGCCTACAACAACAGTTTCCAGGCGACCATTCAGATGGCGCCATACGAGGCTTTGTACGGTAGTCCATGACGATCACCCTTATGCTAGCTGGAGGCAAGAGAGGTAGCTTTGCTGGGACCTCATCTGGTTCAAGAGACTTCAGAGCAGATAGAGCTGATTTGGAAGAGGATGGCTACAACGCAGTCTCAACAGAAGTCTTATGCTGATCAGTGGAGACGACCTCTGGAGATCGAGGTCAGTGATCAGGTTTTCCTATGTGTCGCAACAAGGTTGGGACACAAGAGGATTCAGAGACAGGGTAAGCTTTCACCACAGTACGTCGGGCCGTTTGAGGTCTTGGAGAGAGTGGGGACGGTCGCCTATCGGTTGCAGCTACCTCAGAGGTATCGGGTCATGCACGACGTCTTCCACGTCTCTCAGCTCCGACGTTACTTTCCAGACCCATCTCACATCTTTCAGCCTGAGGAAGTAGAGCTTGAAGAGGATGTGTTGTTTGAGGAGCATCTAATCTGGATTGTCGATCGTAGTACGAAGGTTTTCCGCGGGTGGTCTGTTCCTCTGGTACGAGTGCTGTGGCAACACAGGCGAGTACAGGACGAGACCTAGGATAGGGAGGCCAATGTTCGATCACAGTGGCTGGAGCTATTCGGGGTTTCTCCTTCCCCACCTTGTTAGGGAAATTCGGGGACAAATTTCTTTAAGGGGGGAAGTTTGTAAGAACCCAGATCTCTTTTCAGGTATGTTTTTCCTTTTTCTATAGTTTTTGAGAAAAATGAATTTTCTGGAAATTTCAGAAGTACATGCCATGTACTTTCTGAGTACATGCCATGTACTCTGTTCCGACTCGAAGCCATGTGCTGGCCGTGACTGGGCCACACACACGGTGTGTAAGGCTGAGGTGGAGGCCGGTTATTTCGGAGTACGGAAAAAATTGAATTACACACCGTGTACTCAAGAAGTACACACTGTGTACTTTTTTTTTCATGAAACGGACCAGGGTCGCGTCTAACCCCTAAAATTGTCTTCTTCTTCAGTTTTCATCCATTTGAGAGCGACCGTACGACCGGATCTTCGACGGGCTCCCGCCTTGCCGTCTGTTCTCTGATTCGAGCACAATCAGTTGCATTGGAATCGCAGCAGCGAGTTCTTCCTTATGCTTTAGCCTTGTTTCTTGATTCCTACTCATTTCCAAGTTATCATAGGTTGAGGGTTTTGTGCGTTTTCTCAGATCTACGTCATTCCAAGGGGAATCTGTCGTCAAGGTTCACGTATATCGATCTCCTAGGATCGAGGTAGGTGGTTTGTGCCTTTCCGTATGAAGTTGATGAATATTTTGTGCAATTTCCACCAATACCTTTGAATGGGGTATTGCGTGTTTCCTGTTTTTCCCTTATTAGTTGCCTGCTTTTCTTGATTTCTTTAGTAGATGTTATTGCTTGTGATTAGAGTAATTCGTTGTGATCAGATTGCTTTGCCATGCTTGTTCTGCATGTTTGACGTTTTCCAGTTTCCATGACTAGTTGTAGGATAGTGGAACTGTTGTTTTATTATTGCTGTTGAGCCTTAGTTGATAGACAAATAGTTATTGAGGTTTACTTGGACGATACACACGCGTTGAGCATGTTTAGTTATACTCAGGACTGTGAGAACCTAGATTAGTAGACCAAAGGGAGAATTAACAGAAGGGCTTCTCCAAAGTGTCTTTTAATTACATCGCAAGACTATATGGGGAATTGACGTTGAGTGCTTCCCCAGAGAGTCTGTAGATCCAAAATGTAGGCCACAGGGGGAATTGACATTGTGTGCTTCCCCAGAGAGCCTTTAGGATGATAAGAGACTATAGGGGGAATTGACGGTGAGTGCTTACCCAGAGAGTCTGCTTAATAACATAGCTAAACCAGAGGGGTGAGACTGTGTGTGCCTCACAGAGGGTTGCTAGTACTTAGAGGTTGAACCATAGGGGTTAGTATGTTAGATCTACCCAGAGGGTTACCTTTTTTCTTCTTGTTGTTGACTTCTTACTTGTGTGCTTTACTTGTTAGAACTGTGGATTGTAGCTGCTTGTGTTTTCCTATTTACTGCTTCTTGTTTATTTACTGCCATGTATTCATTGACTGTTAGGCACAAGTCTTTGGGTGATTGCCTACTGGTATTGTATCTCACACCCTGTTTGGGCCATGCTTTTGGGCCCAAGAAGACTATGTTGCTGCAGGTATAGATAAGGGAAAGCGCCCTTCTACTTCGGGATCTTGACTGCATCAGGAGCTGGGGAGCATGGGACCGAGCCGTGGCTCGCGATGCTGAGGAGCTTACTTTGTTTTTCTTTTTCACTTAGTTTCAGTTGTATTTTAGCACGTTGTTGTGTTTTCTGTTTTCCTTAGATACTGGTACCTGCTACATCATTGTCATCATAGTTATATATATTTACATTGCTTCTGCTGTTGGTTTCTATTAGTATGCATGATGTTTACTGCTTCCGCTGTTTATTGTTGTTTTCTTACCTTGTATACCTTATCGAATGAGGGAATAGTTTCCCCACCGACTCACCAAGGCCCTCGCTGCTAGTAGGGAGCCTCTGGCGTTCGGTGAAACGCGCTTGAGGTCATGTGGCGAACCGGGTATGGGCACCAGTGGAGGGGCTCCAGACTCGGGTCGTTACATTTTTCTAACCATTTGTTAATAGGTTCGGTAAGGAAGCAATGTCCAATATAAAGATGTAGGTCATCATATTTTTATTTGGATATCTTCTTCTTATATGATTGATCTATTTCTAACTTCTCCATATAACAAAAAAATATTATAGAACAATCCAATGTTGGATCACCCACACATGAGCCTCGACCCGATTGGTGAGGACTCAAAAAGTTCATCCAAGTGACCTGAGATCAAATTCGGGTGGAGACATATTACCTGGTACTATAGCAGTACTATAGAAAGTATTGTTCAGTATTATAGTAGCAATAATTATTCATCCATTTGGGCCTTTGGGCCACCGGTTTGGTCCTTGGATCCTATAAAGCCTTCGGGCCACCCAATACCTTTAGTCCAATTGTTTCTCAAGCCCTTTGGGCCACCTCAAGGCCTTAAGGCCACCCCAAGGCCTTTGGGGCACATGAAATTGCATATGAAACTAGTCAAGATTACATTGGACGGGGTTTTAGATGAAGATTCAGAGCAAAAACATTCACCAAATCAAAGAAAACTGGAATTTGATGACTGAGAGGGTATGAAATTTCCATAGGGACCAGGAAATAGGACAATTAGCCAACTATCCTTGAGAAGGTGGAGTGCTGATATCATGAAATTTTCTATGGAGGGGCAGTTCCAAGTTGTCTTGTCTGTTTGATTCCTCTAATACCCAGGGTTTATGTAATATCTTAGGTCTTTAGGCATTTTAAGGGTTCCACATAAACCCTTGAAAGGTGGATTATAAAAAATAAATAAAAAATGAATCCCTTTGGGCCATTTAGGTCAAGATTGCATCAACCTGTTGACGAGTATCTCCAATAATGAATATATGAGTAGTCCTGTCCAATTAATCAGTGCTGAATTTATTGATGATTTGTTCAATAAATTATTTCTGAAAGTGTGGAAAGTTGTAAATATTTAATTATATTAGTTGGTTAATTTTAAAATGGATTTCAGGTCGAAGAGGAAAAAATGTATCATTATTAATGCATCCTTCGGATAAATTTCATGTCCACTACCACCCAATCAAGGAAAAATTGAGATGTGATGGCTGAAATATTTTATCTCCATGCTAAAAATGAGTAATTTCTAATGTACATTGATGGTGTTTATGTGTATGATAAATTTTCTATTCAACTACAGTGCATCTTTAATTGGTTTCTCTATCAAAATTAGTATCAAATTTTTATTTTTCCAAAAAAATATTCCCTATAAATATCATAAAATTTAGACCAACTATGAATTATTATATTTTAAAATTAAACAATATAGACAATAATATACTCACCATGGAAGCACTCGTAATAATTTCCATTTATTTGGGAAAATTCCCACATTCTTCCCCATTTCATATTTTCTTTTTCTTATTTGACCATATGAATCTGTTAACTGATATCATTGAAAAGGAGTGGATGATGTGAAACTAACTAAATATTATTTTAAAATAATATTGGTTAACTTAAATACTCCCTATGCTAATTATAATTTTTTTTGAAAAGAGAGAAAATTTCAACCATTGCTACTGAATATTTTTTTCTTCAGATTTCTAGAAAAATTTACTGTAAAAAAATAATGATTATTTATAATAATACATGTATTATTAAGGGGAATTTAATAAAAAAAATTAAATTAAGGGTGGTCATTCTCTTTGGTCGAAAAAACAAACCAGATGGGTTACAACTCCAGAATCTTATCAAGGTTCTCATAGTCTATTTTTTAGAGTCACCGAGAATCTTTTTTAGGAGTATGTGTTTCTAGTGTTCATCTTGGCTACTATCTAAGATAGGTATAGTTTTTTAAACAGATTATCCTAGGTGTTATTCCTCCCCCTGAATCCCAGTTTCATTGGGATCAGCTATCCTGTTTATCTCTATTATAGTAGGGGTCACTTACTCTCTAGAAATGATAGTTTATGTTATATTTTCCTATTTCATGGGGTTTTCACATATCCAAAGCTTCATTTTTTTAAAAAAAAATTCACCTTTTTACTAACCTTTTCCTTCACAGTAACTTGTTTTAATTTCAATGTTGAGTTTTCTTCCTCAAGGCCTTTTATTTTATCCCTATCATCCAAATTTTGTTGTTATGAAACACCACATTCCTTAGTGGTTGTTGTATCTTTATAAAAGTATTTATGTTTCTATATCTATAATATTTTATTTTATATAACTATGCATTTAAAGGATCATTAAATTAAGATTTTGGTTGGAATACTTATCCTACTAGCCAAATTTTTTTAATTATTTATTTTATTGACATCTGGTTCAAAATCTAACAAGGTCTATTTCATGAATTTTAGATTTCAAGTTGTTAATTTCCTTTTAGTAGTCCAATTTTTTCACAATACTAATACTAAAATAATAAAAATGCTATGGATACTATTTCTACATAAAATTGAAAATAAATTTCAATCCATACCAGTAATATAACAATTTCTCCCATAATATTTGACCACTGCTTGTGAAATTCTTTAATAAAATTCTTCAATTATTAGTGGATTGAATGAGACTAATTTAGTGTTTTAATGTATATAAAAATATCTATAAAAGTGATGAAACCATAAATCAAGTAAGAATGCACATTAGGAAAAATAGTAGCATAAGTGTAAAAACACAGGAGTGTTATTGTTTCAACATGATCCTCTAGTTCATTACCATTACAGCCTACAAAGAGTTGTTTTTATTTCCTTCTATGTCTACAATCTCACACATTATCCAAATATCCATATATATAATGGTGTCTTGGTTGGAATGAAATAATAAGAGTCTTTCATTTCTTTTTTTTCCTTCAATTATCCCGTATATCCTTTTTGACATCACCTTCATAGAATTGTCTTTATACACAACCAATTTAGAAAGTATTTTTTGAGGAATCATAGCTATTGAGTACATAAAAAAGAGAGCTGTGATATCTCTTAAAATCTGATGTTGATACAGTATTGGATATAAAATCATCAAACATATTCTAAAAAGGACTATCCCACAGTGTAATTGTATGACTATATTTTAAATGTGTTTTTATTTCTTATAAATATCTTTATAATGATATCATATTTGACCAAAAATCAACACCTGGAAATTGATACTTACAAATTTCATTTCATATCATAGAGATTACAATAGGATTATAAAAAATTGAATAATTCCCTCCTGAATCCTGTAAAAATTTAACTATAATATATAATAAATGTTTTTTAGGGATTCCAAAAATTATAGTATAGGTTTTATCATAACTTATTGTATAATAGGACTTGAAGGTCCACTATAATTTCCTGTGGAAGTTCCAGTGATAAAAGAATAGAACAATTCCCTCTTGAATCCTATAAATTTTTTAGTTCAATATAGAAAAAAAACTATTTCAGATTCCACAAATTACAGTACATGTTTTAGTCAAAACTTAATATAGAATAGGATTTGAAGTTCTAGTGGCAGTTCCAATGGATGTTAAATTATAAAATATATTGGAAGTTCTAGTAAAATCTCTAATGGAAGTTATAATTGGAAAATAATAGAATAATTACCTTATGAATCCTCTCAAAATTTCACTCCAATATAGAAAACATATTTTTTGAGGATTCCACAAATTATAGTACCAGTTTCTATCATTATATAAGGTAGAATAAGGCTTAAATTTCCAATGGATGTTCTAGTGGAGAAAGTTCAGAATAATTCCCTATCGAATCCTATAATAATTTAACTTTAATATTGAAAACATATTTTTTTGGGGATTCCAAAAATTACAGAACATGTTATGGTCATAACTTAAGGTATAACAGGATTGTAAGTTCCAATAAAATTTCTAATGGATGTTCCAGTGGAATCTAATTTGTAATATCAACTAGAAGTTCTAGTTGGGAAAGAAAAAAATAATTCTCTTCTAAATCCTATAAAAATTTCCCTGAAATATAGAAAACATGTTTGTTTTAGGATCCCACAAATCATAGTACATGTTTCAATCAAAACCTAAGGTAGTTGAACCCTGTAATTTTTTAAAATAGAACTGGAAGTTCCTATAGATGTTCTAAAGGAAGTTCCGGTGGAAGTTTTTGTAAAATTTATAGTAGAAGTTTCATTGGAATCTCTATTGGAATCTCAACTATAAGTTCCAATGGGGAAGGAACAAAAAAAATCCCTCTTGAATCTCGTAAAAATTTATTTGCAATATAATTTTTTTGAGGATTTCACAAATTATATTATAGGTTTCAGTCAAAACATAAGGTATATTTGTAATGTAATTATCTAGAATAGAACTAGAAGTTCCAATGGAATCTCCACTAGAAGTTTCAGTAGGAAAATCATAGAACAATTCCCTCCCAAATCCTATATAAATTTCAATATAATATAGAAAAAATGTTTTTTGGGTGATTCCATAAATTATAGTATATGTTTCAATAAAAATTCAAGGCAGGATTTCACTATAATTATATAGAATAGGACTGAAATTTCTAGTGGAAGTTTCAGTAGAATATCAAATAGAAGTTTTAGTGGAAGCACTAGTCGAAGTTCGAATGGAAGTTCTAGTGGAAGTTCTAGTGGAATCTCCATTGGAAGTTCCAGTGGAAGATATGCTAGAAATTTCATTTGAAGATTCATTAAAGGTTTTAGTGGGTAAATAGTTGAAAAATCCCCCCATAAATCCTAAAAAATTATAGTTCAATAGAAAACATTTTTGTTTGTGGATTCCAAAAATTAAAGTATAGGTTTCAGTCAAAACGTATGGTACTCTTCCTAGATTAGGAATGGAAGTTCCACTAGAAGTTATAATGGAATATGTACTTGAATATATAGTGGATTATGCATCAGAAGTTACAAAGTGAATTCTATGTAAATACATACACAAATTAACTTCCACTGACACTTTCATTGAAAATTGTAGTAGAAATTATTTTGTAATTTCCAATGGAGGGTTTATGGGAACCTCCAGTGGAATTTACAATGGACCATTCTATATTAAAATAGTAAAATAGTTTTTATCCTATTTTTTCATGATATAAAATAGATTATAAAACTAAATATATGATTATAGAATTGTAAAATTATTGAAATACAACATTGAATGAAAACATCGTATAATGGAGATATATTAAAAAAGGAATTATAATAAGAGAACATTTAGTTTTTCCAGAATCAAAAAGTTATTTTCCACTAATAAGTACATTACAAATTTCAATAGAAATAGATAAGTTATGCCACCTTCTTATACCAATAGTGTCTATTTTTTATAAAAAATGTCAGGGAATTGGACTAAGAACCACAAGAGTCACCAAAATTCTTGGTGAAGACGAATCATGCCTTTTTATTATAAGAGGATTGGGGGAAACATGAAATTGCATTCACCAGATTCATTAGTGTTGCTAATATTTTTAGAGTCACCGGAGTTCACTAGAGTCTTTTTATTCATTTCTTTCACAGAATTTATTAGTTTCACCAAAGTCATCAGATTTGTGACATCCAAAAACTAATCTGTCTCTAGGCTTTTCCTCAAAAAAGGAAAAAACCATCAACAAATTGAAAAATGGAGAATTCCATACACAATTGATCTAACAGTTGAAAATAAAATGCTACATATGTAATAATATTATGGGTGTACTAGAACATCTATTTAAAAGGGTAACTGGAGATGATTCTTATCCTTGATTCACCCCTATTGATCCTCAACTTATGTGTGTGAAATTTATTCTACAAGAGGGGGTGATGATTGTTTGATGGTGGAGAGGGTGTGTTGGTTTAGATATTTGAGAAGAATATTCATCCTTAGAAGCTAATTCCTACATTCAAGTTCCATATATGGGAGATATGAAAGGGTTCTTTTTAGTACAATGATCCAAGAGTTGAGTAAGAAGAGTTTTAGGTGTATAGAAGGTGTTACATTTTAGGCTAGTGTGGTGGTGGTTTGAATGAGCATGATCCTTGTATGCTGAAGGCACACAAAGTGGATCTATATTGATTTCATCTTATAAACTTTCACATAATTATACCTCAACATTAGCTAGCCTTAATTGTAGAATCTTAGATTCAAGTTCTTGGTAAAAGAAATTGGCACTGTAAGTGGATTCCTTTTTTTATGATGTCCTTTCATCCTATATAGATCATTGAGGGATGCTACTTTATTCTCTAGACTGGTTAGTTATAAACTTGTGTTTCTCCCTTATTTTTTCATAAGAGAAAACTCTGACACGCCTTCCCAATACATGTAGTCCATTTTGATAAAACACATAAATCATTGTGTTTATTTATCGATTTATTTTACTTAATTTATGAACTACTTCTATAATTTTATTGCATTTATAGTTTTTTATTTTAACTACTCTTGGAATTAAATCTTCTTTTGTGTTTTTGGTCTTATTCTATACATTCTATTTTCTTGGTCTATTTTTGTGTTGATTCTTGAAGTTCCATTGTGATACTTTAAATTGTTGAACTTTTATAGTATTGTTCAAGTTTGTATCACATTTTTTTCAATCTCTCTACATTTATTACTTCTTCAATTTATATTTTTTTATCTTTTAGTACCTAATTGGGATGGTTATCAATTTTTTGTATTGATTTTGGTCTTAAATAATATTTTCATTTGAAACTTTTTGAATTTTGAGTTTTTTAGGGACCATATTTAAAAATAATAATACATTTTGATGGTTAATAAAGACTACCTCTCAATACATCCCACAACAACTAGTTTAAGAGCCTAATTTATTTTAGTGATGACATCATCAAAATTAAAAATCAATAAATTCAATAACGAAACCAATTTTAGTTTATGGTGAATTAAAATGTGTGTTTTATTATTCTATCATGGTTAACTTGTCACCCTATGGGGTCATAAGAAGAAGGTGGCCATACTGTCCACTGATGGATATATTCTGTTTCCTATAAAGATGTTCCCCCTGATGTGTTAGTTAGAGCTCATAGTTTTCTTTTATTACTTTTGGGTAATAATGTTCTACATGAGGGGGCATATTAATCCACTGCCACTGCTATATGGATTAAACTTGAAAAGATTTACATGAATGAATCTCATGTTTTTAAGATCTATAAGAAAGTGTGACTTTTCACTTTTAAGATGCAGCCTAAGAATTCCATTTGATCTCACGTAGATGAATCTAATAAATGTGGCCTAGACCTATCCAATATAGATGTTAATGTTCTAGATAAGGATAAATCCATCATAATTTTGACTTCATTAGATTTTTATTACCAGAATCTATGTGTACCATGCTGTATGGAAATAATTTTTTGACATTAGAAGTGGTTAAGTCATCTCTTATTTCAAAATAATTGTAGACCAAAAATGGGTTAAGATTAGTGGGAGAGTGACTTAGTGTCATAGGTAGAACAAATAATGTAGGTAAAGGAAAGAAAAATGGTAAAGATAAAAGGAAGGGTAAGAGAGAACATAAGACTTTGAAATGTTATCTGTGTGTTAAACCATACCACTTTAAGTGTTAGACTCCTCATATTTTAATGCTCACAAATCATGTTTAACATATCTGAAATCATGTATGAATATTTTAAACTATGTTTAATTTTGCTCTCTTATGTTTTATTGTGCTAAATTATTAATTCTAATCTATTATGTGAGTATTATTTCTTAAGAAAACTTATAGATATTTGGCTAAGTCTGTGAAACCATAATTTTGATACCAGTTTCAGATTTTCACAAAGTCTATGACACCATAAGCTTTCAACCAGTTCCATATTTTTGCAAAGGACCTGACACCGTTTCCTTGCTAACATTTCCAAGACACTGTAACAAGACACCATTCAGAATTTTGACAAAAATACTAGACACTATTAACGAAGACCCCATTTATCTGACACTGTAGTTTTGCTACTGATTCCAGAATTCAAAAAGGACTAGACACAATAACTATGCTATTGGTTCCAGATCTCAATGCAACCATGTCACCATGATGTCTCACCATAACTGTATCACCATGATGGTCTCACTGTGACTGTCTCACCGTTACTGTCACACCGTGACTATCCCACCGTGACTCTCAACGCAATTGTTACACTGTTTCATACTTAACCATTTTTCTGTCTTTTGCAATTTAATTTAATTTTTTTTCTAAGGATCATATTTTAGTCATTTAATGACACTGATATAATTAATGTTTTTTTGTAGTCCTGTCAGCAGATAGTACGAGGTACGAGGTATGGAGATAATGCATCTTGTCATATCCAAAAAAAGCACCCAAAATTAAAAAGTAAAATCATGGTACTAGAGAAATTTAAAGTAGGGTATTTCATGAAAAATAGTATAACAAATGAATGCAAGAACATACACTAAAGAACACACAAAGAACTCAATATTTCTGGTAGTTAAAATGCTGTGGATCAAAACCTCAAACATCCTCACAATAGCAACTCTAAGAAGAACAATAGCTATAAAGCACATCTCATCGAACTGGAAACTAGAAAACGATACTCACGACACTCTATTTCCACAGAAGGACTCAAAAATCACATCTTCTATATCCTATAAGTCCAAAGCTACATAGAACAATACTCAGAGCATTTCTAATCATTTCTCATTATCATCACTCTATTGTGTACTGTTTTATAAATCTTTTCAAGCAGTGTGTGTATATGTATTAAAAACACACACTATATTCTACACTGAACTGGAGGATACAATATATCCTCACTCAAATATCTTTTACACCTTGTTTCACCCACGTAGAACAGTGGAAGAGGTCTTGTGTGACTTGGTTGTTAGTTATCCCATATAAAATAGTGGAAGAGTTCTTGTGACTTGGACAGTCTTGTGTACTATTGTTAACCCAAATTTAGGGTGTGTATCGAAGCTTATAATATACATTTATTGGTGGAAGGTGATTTCCAAGTAAAGCAGACTAAGTGTCGGCTTGAGACTGAACCACTTTTTTTATCCACTGCGTCTTTCAATTTAGAATTTCTCTATTTTAACTTATATTTCAAAAAACTAAATTCTACTTTGATAATTAGTCTTGAATAGTAGTTATAACTATTTTTCCTTATTAGAGTAGTTTCAAAAGTTGTACCAATATCTCATATTTTTATAACTGAGAATTAAACAATATTCTGAGAAACAATTTGAACAGTCAAACTATTATAATTTTACTACCTTGGTTAACTAGGCCATTTTTTTAATTAGAGGAATATTTGTAAGTAATATTTTTAACATAAATTTTTATAGGAACTCAATTCACCCCCTATTGAGTGTCATACTCTAACCAACATTTGGTATTAGAGGTTTTTTTTTCAAGTTGCTAGTTTCAAAATTTTAAATCTGTTTTAACGTCTTTTTTAAATTATGATTTCAGTTGTGTTTTAAAGATCTTTAAATTTTTATTCGTTCTAAATTTCCAGTTATTTAAAAGTTTATTTCTCCATCATGGACAATAGATTGGAAGGATTTACTTCTAACAAAACTCCAATATTTAATGGTACAAATTATGCACAATGGAAAATTAAAATTAAAATTCACATAGAAAGTATGGGTTTTGAGATAAAAGAATATAAGATTTCGTCTACTGATAGGAATACATGGGATGAGCCAAATAAATATTCTTATAACAATAATTACAAATCCATGATTTCCCTATATTGTTCTTTAGGAAATGAAGAGTTTAACAGAATTTATGCATGTAAAACAACCCATAAAATTTGAGATACTTTATCTGTTTCATATGAAGGAACCTCTAGTGTTAAGGAAATGACACTTAACACATATACTATTAAATATGATAACTTTAAAATAAATCCTGATGAACCTATTTATGACATGTATCTCAGGTTTAATGAAATTATGAACACTATGATCTCTTTGGGAGGAGATGTTACAGCCAAGGAAAAAATTATAAGAATTCTAAAATGCTTTCTAGATAGATGGAGAGGGACCTCTTTCTCAATTATAGAATCTTGTGATATTATAAATATGTCATTCAAGGAGATGATAGAAAATTTGATAATGTACGGGGAAGAATTAAAAGTCAACAAAGAAGAGGAGGATGAACTCAAAATTAAATCTATGGCATTCAAAGATAATACCTATAAACACAAGGAAAATAAGAAATTAGAAGACCCTAAAGAAAGTTCCAGCACTGAACAGTCATCAAATTTTAGTTATGAGGAAATGGATCAATTAGCTAGATGATTTAAGAAGTTTTATAGATAGAATAAATTTTTTAGAAAGCCCGACTTCAAAGGAAGATATGATCACAAGGGAAATTGGTAGAAAGATTGGAAAAGAAGTGACAAATCTGATGAAATATACTGTTATGAATGAAAATGAAAAGGACACATGAAAGAATACTATCCTAAGTTAAAATATAAGAAGAAATTTGAGGACTAGGATAAAAGGTATCAAAAAGAAATGAAATCCACCAGAAGCACTTTTGAAGATAGAACTAGTGACTCTGAATCCTCAAAATATGAGATAGATAACAAGGAAAATATATTCTTTAGGACAAACACATCTAAGGAAAACAAAGAATCACATGTACATAACTTTTATTATTCTAGAGATGAATCTGACAATGAGGAAACTATGAATAGTGAAGAATTATTTGAATATTGTAATATGATTGAAGACAATTTTAATGAATTAAAATACAAATATAAATCCATGAAGAAACAATATAACTTACTTATCTTGTTAAATCTAATCATACTATAGAGAAAGAGAAAAATTCTCAACTACATAAGGATAATAATGAACTTAGGTTATCTAATGAGAAATAGAAAAAGGACTTAAAAAAATTACCAATGGGAATAATAATTTAACAAAAATTATTGGTAAAAATATTTCCTCTAGATATACTATTGGTACATGATACCAAACTAGGCAAAGAAATCTCACAAAAAACAAGTTTGTAACTAAATATAGAAAATATTTTTTTCTACCTAAAAATAAAAATTATGTTTCCAATTTCAGTTTTGGAATCTATTTTACTACCTCTAGTTTTTATGGACCAAATAGAGTATATTTTTCAAATATATTACATAATTATTATAGTAAACCCATGAATCATATGTGGGTTCCTAAAGAACCGATTACTAATGTTACTGGACCCAAAAAAATCTGGGTACCAAAATATGTTTTTGTTTGATTATTTTGTAAGAAAGTTGTTTAAAGAGCTCCTGAAAAATCTTATGATACTTGGACAGTGGATGTTCAAGACACATGACAAGATATTACCCATGCTTCAATAAAATAATAAATATTGATGGTGGGCATGTCACCTTTGGTAACAATTCTAAAGGAAAAATAATTGGCCTCAGTCAGATTGGTAACTCTAACTCAGTTTTGATTTCTAAAGTACTTTTTGTTTATGGTTTAAAATATAATCTAATTAGTATCTCACAATTATGTGATGATGGTTTTCATGTTAAATTTGAAAATGATGTTTGCAATGATTTTAATTCTAATAATTAATTAGTATTTTTTTCTTTTTGAAATGAAAATGCTTATACAATTAATTTATATTATTTAATCTCTAAAAATGTTTATTTCTTGAGTGTTTTTCATAAAGAATCTTGGATTTGTCATAGGATATTATGACACTAAAATATATGCTCACATATAAAATTTACTGGAAAAGGTTTAGTCAAGGATCTACCCAAACTTGAGTTTCCAAATGATAAAGTCTGTAATCCTTGTCAAAAGGGTAAACAACACAAAATATATTTTAAACTAAAGAAAGAAGTTTGCACTTATCAACCTCTTGATTTGGTTCACATGGATTTTTTTGGACCATCTAGAGTTTCTGGTTTAAATGGGTATCACTATGGTTATGTTCTTGTAGTTGACTATTCTATGTATACTAGGACTTATTTTTTTGATCACAAAAGTGAATAATGTAACTAATTTACCAAGTATGCTAGGATAGTATAAAATCTTAGTGGTCTGAGAATTAGATCTCTAGGAAGTGACCATGGCCGTGAGTTTGAAAACTAAGAGTTTGAATCCTTTTTCTCACAAAATGGCTACAGTCATAACTTATCTGCTCCTAGGACACCCCAACAAAATGGTTTTGTAGAAAGAAGAAATATAACCTTGTAAGAAATTTCTAGAACCATGATTAGTGAGTATGACCTACCTATATAATTTTTGGCTAAATATTTCAATACAACATGCTATATTATTAACAAATTATTAATCAGACCTATTCTTAAGAGAACTCCATATGAGTTGTGGAACAATAGAAAACCCGAGGTTAATTACTTAAATTTTTTTGGTTGCAAAGTCTATATTCTTAATACTAAGGATAATCTTTATAAGTTTTAATCCAAGTGAGATGAATGAATCTTTTTAGGTTATTCAATCTCTAGTAAATCTTATAGATTCTTTAAGAAAAGAACCAAATTTGTGGAAGAATATGTACATTTCAAATTTGATGAAATAGATCCACATGAAAAAAGACCTCTCTACAAAGTCTTGAGGATGATATGTCAAATATAGAAATTAATTATACATTTTTTGACCATCCTATAAAGGTATAAGTTAAAAATTTTAGTTCTATAAATTCAACAGATTCTAGTCATAATGAACACAAACCTGTTGAAGAACCTGAAATAACTAGACCTTCTATTTCTAGACCTGTTAGAATTATTAAGAACTATCATTTAGATGAAATAGTTGGAGACTTAGATAAAGGAACATAGACTCAAGTTTCTTTTATAAATTAGGTTGAACATCAATCCTTTATATCACAACTTGATCCTAAAAACACCAATGATCCTATCAATGATGAATTTTGGGTGATGGCTATGCAAGAGGAGATAAATTAGTTTGAAAGGAATAATGTTTGGAAACTTTTGGATAGACCTAAATACATTTTGACCATAGGCACTAAATTTGTGTTTAGAAATAAAGTATATGAATCTGGTAAATTTTTTAGAAATAAAGCTAGATTGGTTACACAAGGTTATAGTCAAGAAGAAGGAATTAACTATGAAGAATTTTTTTACCATTTTCTAGACTTGATGCCATTATAATATTTCTTGAATATGAATCACATATCAATTTCAAACTTTATCAAATGAATGTTAAAAGTGCATTCCTAAATTGGTATATAGTTGAGGATGTTTTTGTTGAAAGACCCTTGGTTTTACAAACTCTCACTTTCCAAATCATGTTTTTAAATTAACTAAGGATTTATATGGTTTAAGGAAATATCCAAGATCTTGGTATGATAGATTAAGCATTTTTATTATTTCCAAAGGTTTTAAAAAAGGTATAGTTGATCCTAATATTTTTATAAAAAAATTATAAAGATTTTTTTCTTGTTCAAATCTATGTAGATGACATTATTTTTGGATCTTCAAGAAATTATTTATGTACTGTTTTTTAAAAAATGATGTAAAATGAATTTTAAATGAGTTTAATGGGTGAACTCAAATTCTTTCTTGGATTTCAAAATTTTTAGAACAAATAAGGCATTATATTAAATAAAATAAAATATACAAATGATCTCATGAATTTTTTTGACTTGGATAGCACTAAATGTAGTTATACTCTAATGAGAACTACCTATAAGTTAGATCTTGATGAAAATGGTAAATCTATTGATTAAACCACTTATAGAGGAATGATTAGAAGTTTGATATACTTAACTAATAGTCATCCTGATATTATGTCTAGTGTTTTCAGGTGTGTATGTTTTCAAGCAAACCCCAAGGAGTCTAATTTAAATACTACTAAAATAATTTTTAAATACCTTATACATACAACAAATTTATGATTATTCTATCCTAGAGGACAATTATTTGATTTAGTTAACTATTATGATGTATATTTTGGTGATTGTAAGTTAGATAGAAAAAGTACCTCTGGAACATGTCACTTGTTTGGAAAGTCTCTAGTATCATGGTATAGTAAAACTAATAATTCTGTTGCATTATCTACTACTGAGGCTTTATACATATCTACTGGTAGTTTTTGTGCACAAATTTTGTAAATGAAACACACTTTACTAGATTATGAATATCAATTCATACATGTACCTATACATTGGGACAATACAAGTGCTATTAACATTTAAAAGAATATTTTTTTTACATTCCAGGACTAAACATATTTATATAAGACCTAACTTTTTTGAGAGATCATTATCAAAAAGGTGATATCACATTGGAATTCATTAGCACTGAACATCAGCTTGCTGATATATTCACTAAGACATTAGATTCTAAAAGGAAAAATTACATCATACATGAATTAGGGATGATAATACTTAATTGAATAGTTTACTATTTCATAGTTTATGGTTTAATGATTCACAGTTTCACAAGTTATGGTATTATAGTTACTATCTCTCAATTATGGTATCATACTTGTTGTCTCAATGATACGGTCACACCGTAATGCTGACACCGTGACTACCTGTTCTGGTCTCACCGTAATGACTCAAACTTCTATTTTTAGAATTCTATTTCCCATATCACTGTATCAAGTAGTTTATTGATTTTATACCACATATTTATGTTTGCATCATTTGAAATCTGTAAATGATAAAAACCTGAAGTTTTCACTCATCTCTTCACTCAAGCTCTCTTCTCTTAAAAACTGAAACCCTTATCTCTCAAACCATTATCCATCTTTCATTATTACATCTTTCTCAAACCCACATTGTATTCCTATAATGAAGCGTCCTTATTAATCGAATCTTGAGAATCTTCAATCTCCAAAGAATGTAAAAACAAATCTCTGAAAATAATGCTTTAGAAACAAGTGAATCTAGGCCTTACTAATCGAACAGTAGTGCCAGAGATAAAAGTTTTTCTGAAGTGGCTACTGACAAGTAAGTAGCTTGTTTTGAAAGTATTGGATGAATAAGGATGGTTGTACAATTTCAAAAAAGAGAAAATATCTATTCATTCGAAGCTAGTTTTTTTGTTTTATCAGTATTTTCAGTTCTCATTCAATTCTGAAGATGATTTTGTAGTAAGAATCTTTTTAAATGGTCCAAGATGTACTTTTTCTTTAAGGTTGTTGGATTCCTACCTAGGAATACCTCTTGAAGGAATTTTTTAGGATTACCAAAGAGGTCATCCTCCACCTAGTGATGTGTTTATCCTATAGGAGGCTCTTGGAAGTTTAACTAGAAACAAAAAAGAAGAGAAGGCCGATAGCAGCTGAGCTGGATGGTGAGACAATATTATTTCTTAAGTTTATTCAATATATTATTTATCTAAGGAAAGAATAATTTTACACCCTTAAGTATCAAGATGTGTTCTTGATACATCTTATGAAGAATGGGCACAAGATCAATCTATGTAATTATATTATACTTCATATGTGTGATATGATCAAGGAAACTTCAAAAATCAACTTCTCTATTTTATTCAAGGTTAATTTCTACAATGTTTTCATCCAAGGGGGTATTTTGTCTAAATTAATAATTAGTTGAAGGTTATGAGTTTTTTTTATCTAAAAGGATACTTCTAGAAGGATGAAAATTAGCTGTAACCCAAGGAATAAATCTTGGGTGGAAGATAATGAAAGAATTTATGAAAGTTTCAACCTGCTTGAAAACCCTTAAAGACCTAAGAATATATCTAAATCTAGTTTGGAACCTAATGAATTTGTTTAATACTCAAATGGATTAGTAGAAGATGAAATAGTTTCACCTGAGGAAGGAACCATCTTAGAAGAAGAAGATAGTGACCTACATGTTCCATAAGAAGTAATTGTAAAAGATGTAGTTGTGGAAGTTACTAAAGAAGTTGTTGATGAAGAAGCACAAGTTGTTGTTGTTGAAGAACTAACTATTCAAGAGGAACATTTATAAGAAAATATAGAGCCTGAAGTTATTTTATCTTATAAGGAAAGAATGGAATGTGCCTTTCAACTAGCTAGAGAAGGCATGGGTGAACTTGACAGAGCTAAGAATTTGGTAATGGGTCAAGAGATTGAGTATCATTTTCCCATAAGAGATGCATCCTTTGAGGGGGAGTATAACCCTAATTTGTAAAGAATATAAGTTACCAACATGATTGGTTTAAGTTCAGTGGATACTTGGTACTGATTTCCATAGTATTTTGATGTTGCTGATTCTCAAGGAGTCTCAGTTAAATCAATTTATCCCTCCACAATGTTTAATCTCGAACCAATGATTTCTAAGGAAATTGTACCTTCAAAGGAATCAGAACCTGTATCAGTTCTTACTTATAAAACAACCCAAGAAATGCATGCTTATGTAAGTAAAGATGATTTAAAAGACGTTGGAAATACCTTATTATCTAGTTTTGAAAAGTTCATGAAGTAGCAACCTTCCCCTATGACTAATCTCAATGAAAGATATTATAACCTTCTGTTAGAGAAAATTATTTGGAAGATTCAACTATAGATAATTCATGAAATTCAGGAAGTTCGAATTAAGAATAATATTTTGAGTGATGAGGTGAAATCTATAAAATCTATAGTTGAAGATATGCATAAAACATTGCCAACTGCTCAAGATCCTATTTCTCATCTTAGTTTAGATGACACTGATAAGATTCTAAAGAAGGTTGTATCTCTAATTCAACCAAACCTGATCACTATGTATGAAAAAGTGGTTTATAACAACACCAAGATATCCAATGAGATGCGTGTCCTTGTTTTAGGACTCAATAAGCTGACTGATGAATATAAATGATGTTTACAAAAGGTTCTAAATCGACTTAAGTCTCTCACATCAGCTGTTATAGCTTCAACTACCTCTGGAAATCAATCTCAATATGTGAATAATGACTTAATCAGAATAGTTTTTAAAGAAGAGATTCAGTCAGTTTTGAGTGGTGTTGATAAAGAAAGTATCTCTGTTGTCATCAAGAAAAGTGACCATGTACTTGATTTGATGAGGATCCATTCAAATATTTCTAATAATTCTCAAGAAGAAATCTCAAATAAAGTGGAATTCTACTTTAATAGAATTTATTATAAGCATGAGATGACCAATAATTTCAAGTATCTTGTAAAGAATTTAAAAATACCTCCAGTCACTAAAGCCTTCAAGGATCAAGTATAGAAGATCAAGGAATTCACACCCACTCTGGAGAATTCTCTGGAAAATAAAGATGACTTTGAGAAGGATATGGAGTATAGAGGTGATATCATCACTGATTTCATTATGTTGTTAAAGCCCTATCTACATGTGCAAAGTACTTCCATTGCTGATCCTACAACTACCCCTTTGTAAACTGGTCCTACTCCTTCCTTCTCTACTACCTTTTCTACTGCTACCATGTTTGTATCTTAGGCTCTGAGCCAGATCAGACCTATTATTATTGAGCAATCATTGCCTTGGTCTTCCACAAGACCATATCTTTCACCCTCTTTCTTTAAAGGAGTGACTTTTCCTTATCTCACAGTTGGATCAATCCCTTATACCACTTTTACTTCTACTCCTATAGATACTTCTAATATCTCTACCAAGGGAAAAGAAAAGACTAATGGATCTGAAGAGAATTAAAAGATTTATTTTGATAGGGATGTATTGTATTTTTCCTCATGCTTGTAATGAACTCTCTCATTCTATTCAATACAATGCACACTATTGTTGTTTATTCTCTTAATTTCCTTCATTAAGTGTTTCTTTTTCTTTTTATTTTCAATTTTTGATAATCCCAAAAGGGGTATAATTAAGAAAAGGATTTTATGGTAGAATTTATGGAAAAAGGATCTTCATGGAAGAACTTTTTTTATACATGAATTATAAATTCCATGATTTGTGATCCTCAAAAAGGGGGAGATTGTTGGACTCCTCATGTTTTAATGCTCACAAATCTTGTTTGGAGATTTTGGACCCCTCATGTTTTAATGATCAAAAATCTTGTTTAACATATCTCGAATCATGTATGAATCTTGTAAACTATGTTTAATGTTGTTCTATTATGTTTTATTGTGCTAATTATTAATTCTAATCCATTTTGTGAGTATTATTTCTTAAAACAACATATAGATATTTGGATAAGTCTGTGAAACCATAAGTTTTCTACAAGTTTTAGATTTTCAAAAAGTCTGTGACACTATAAGCTTGCTACCAGTTCCAGATTTTCGCAAAGGACTTGACACCATTTCCTTGCTACCGTTTCCAAGATACCGTAACAAGATAGCATTCAAAATTCTGACAAAGGGCTAGACATCGTTACCTGAGACACCGATTATCTGACACTGTATTCTTTCTACTGATTCTAGAATTCACAAAGGACTAGACACAATAAATACGCCAACAGTTCCAGATATTAATACAACCATGCCATCATGACTGTCTCACCATGACTGTCTCACCATGAAAGTCTCGCCATGACTGTCTCACTGTGACTGTCTCACCATGACTTCCCACCTTGACTCTCAATGCAATTGTGACACCGTTCCATACCCATTTTTTTGGATTTTAAAATTTAATTTAAAATTTGTCTCTAATAGTCATATTTGAGTCATTTAATGACACCGATATAATTAATGTTTTTTTGCAGTCCTATCAGTAGATAGTATGAGGTATGAGGTGTGGATATAATGAATCTTTTCATATCCAACATAAGCACCCAAAATAAAAAAATAAAAGAATGATACTAGAGAAATTTCAAGTAGGGGATTTCATGAAAAAGAGTAGAACACATGAATGCAAGAACATACATTGATGAACACACAAAGAACTCTTGATTTCTTGTAGTTGAACTATTGTGGATCAGAACCTCAAACATCCTCATATCAGTAACTCTAGGAAGAACAAGAGCTAAAAATAACATCTCATCAAACTAGAAACTAGAACATGAGACTCACAATACTCTGTTTCCGCAAAAAGACTCAAAAATCACATGTTATACATCCTACAAGTCCAGAGCTGCATAGAACAACACTCAGAGCATTTATAATCCTTTATCATTATCTTCGATCTATTGTATACTATTTTATAAATCTTTTTAAGCAGTGTGTGTATCTCTATTAAAAACATAACCTATCTTCTGCATTGAACTAGAGAAGACAAGATATACTCACTCAAATATCTTTTACATCTTATTTCACCCACATAGAATAGTGGAATAGGTCTTGTGTGACCAGGTTGTTATTTATCCCACATAGAATAGTGGAATAGGTCTTATGACTTGGAAAATCTTGTGTACTATTGTTAACCCCTATACAGGGTGTGGATCGAAGATTATAATATACAGTTCTTGGTGGAAGGTGATTTCCAAGTGGAGTGTACTATGTCTCGGCTTGAGACTAAACCACTTGTTTTATCCACTGCGTCTTTCAATTTAGTCTTTCTCTCTTTTTACTTATATTTTAGAAAACTAAATTCTACTTTGATATTTAGTCTTGTAAAGTAGTTATAATTGTTTTTCCTTATTATATTAGTTTCAAATGTTGTACCAATATCTCATATTTTTTTAACTAAGAATTAAACAATATTCTGAGAAACTATTAAAACTGTCAAGATATTATAATTTTACTAACTTTGTTAATGGGCCTGTTTTATTTTTAATTAGGGGAATCTTTTTAATTACACTTTTTAATAGAAATTTTTATAGGAACCCAATTCACCCCCTCTTGAGTTTCCTACTCTGACCAAAACTTGGTATCATAGGTTGTTTTTCAAGTTACTGACTTCAAAATTCTAAATATGTTTTAACATCTTTTTTCAACTATGATTTTAGTTGTGTTTTAAATATCTTTAAATTTATATTAGTTCTAAATTTATAGTTATTTAAATGTTTCTTTCTCTATTATGGATAACATATTGGAAGGTTTTACTACTAACAGACCTCCATTCATTAATGGAACAAATTATTCACAATGGAAAATTAAAATGAAAATTCACTTAGAAAGTATGGGTTTTGGTCTTTAATTATAAATGAATATAAGATTCCTTATTCTGATAGGCATACCTGGGAGTACCCAACTAAATATTCTTATAAAAATAATTACAAATCCATGAATTCCCAATATTTTTCTTTAGGATATGAAGATTTTAAGAGAATTCATGCATGTAAAATAACTCATGAAATTTGAGATACTTTATCTATTTCACATGAAGGAACCTACAGTGTTAAAGAAATGAGACTTAATACATATACTATTAAATATGACAACTTTAAAATGAAACCTGATGAGCCTATTTCTGACATGTATCTTAGGTTTAATGAAATTGTGAACACTATGATCTCTTTGGGAAGATATGTTATAACAAAGGAACAAATTATGGGAATACTAAAATGCTTGACAGATAGATGGAGAGGGACCTATTTATCAATTATAAAATCTTGTATATTATAAAGATGTTAGTAAAGGAGATGACAGGAAAGTTGATGATGTATTGGGAAGAATTAATAGTCAACAAAGAAGAGCAGGATGAACTCAAAAGTAAATCTATGGCATTCAAAAATACTTCCTCTAAACACAGGGAAAAGGATAAATTACAATCCCCTACAGAAAGTTCCAGCAGTGAACAATCATCAAAAAATAGTGATGAGGAAATTGATCAATTAACTAGATTATTTAAGAAGTTTTATAGAAATAAGAAATTTTTCAGAAATCCCAACTTCAATGGAAGGTATGATCACAAGGGAAACTGGAAGAAGGATTGGGAAAGAAGTGAAAAATCTGATGAAATAGTCTGTTATGAATGAAAATTAAAAGGACATGTGAAAGAAGACTTTCCTAAGTTAATATGTAAGAAGAAATTTGAGGTCTTGGATAAAAGGTATCAAAAAGAAATGAAAGCCACCTGAAGTTCTTCTAAAGACAGCACTAGTGACTTTGAATCCTCACAAGATGAGATATATAACAAATAAAATATGTGCTTCAAGACAAACACATCTGAGGTAACCCAGGAATCACATGTACATAACTTTTATTATTCTAGATATGAATCTGATAATGAGGAAACTATGACTAGTGAAAAATTATTTGAATATTGTAATATGATTGAAGACACTTTTAATGAATCAAAAGACAAATATAAATCCTTGAAAAACAATATGCTCTTACTTCTCTTGTTAAATCTGAACTTACTATAGAGAAAGAGAAAAATTCTCAAAAACTTTAGGAGAATAATGAACTTAAGTTATCTAACGAGCAATTGAAAAAGGACTTAGAAAAAATTACCAATGGGAAGAATACTCTAACCAAAATTATTGGTAAATTTTTTTTCCCTAGATACACTATTGGTACATGATACCAACCTGGGAAAATAAATCTCACCAAAAACAAGTTTGTAACTAAATCTAGAAAATATTTTTTTCTACCTAAAAATAATTTTTTTTACCAGTTATAGTTCTGGAATGTCTTTTACTACCTCTAGTTTCTATAGACAAAATAGAGTATATTTTTAAAATATGTAACATAATTCTTATTGTAAACCCATGAGGCATATGTGGGTTCCTAAATAACTCATTACTAATTTTACTGGACCTAAACAAATCTGGGTACCAAAATATGTTTTTGTTTGATTATTTAGTAAGAAAGTTATTTCAAGAGATCCTGTAAAACCTTATGGTACTTGGATAATGGATGTTCAAGACACATGACAATAGATTACTCATGCTTCAATAATTTAATAAATATTGATGCTGGGCATGTCACCTTTAGTGACAATACTAAAGGAAAAATAATTGGCCTCAACCAGATTGGTAACTCTAAATTAGTTTTAATTTATAAAGTACTTTTTTGATGGATTAAAATATAATATAATTAGTATCTCATAATTATTTGAGGATAGTTTTGATGTTAAATTTGAAAATAATTCTTGGAATGACTTTAATTATAAGAATGAATTAGTATTTTTTTTTATTTTTGAAATGAAAATGATTATACTGTTAATTCATATTATTTAATCTCTCAAAATTTTTATTGCTTGAGTAGTTTTCATAAAGAATCTTGGATTTGGCATATGAGATTAAGACACTAAAATATACACTCACTTAGAAAGCTTACTAGAAAGTTTTAGTCAAGGATCTACCCAAACTTGAGTTTCCAAATGATAAAGTCTGTAATCCTTGTCAAAAGGGTAAACAACAAAAAATATCTTTTAAACTAAAGAAAGAAGTTTCAACTTCTCAACCTCTTGAGTTGGTTCACATGGATTTTTCTAGACCATCTAGAGTTTCTAGTTTAAATGGGTATCACTATGGTTATGTTCTTGTAGATGACTATTCAAGGTATACTTGGACTTATTTTTTTGATCACAAAAGCGATTCATGTAAATTCTTCACCAAGTATGATAGGATGGTAGAAAATATTAGTGGTCTTAGAATTAGATCTATATGAAGTGAACATGGCCATGCGTTTAAAAAAATAAGAGTTTGAATCCTTTTTCTCACAAAATGGTTACAATCATAACTTATCTGCTCTTATGACACCACAACAAAATAGTGTTGTAGAAAGAAGAAATAGAACCTTGTAAGAAATTGGTAGAACCATGCTTAGTGAGTATGACCTACCTATATAATTTTGGGTTAAAGCTTTAAATATAACATGCTATATTATTAACATATTATTAATCAGACCCATTCTTAAGAGAACACCCTATGAGTTTTGGAACAATAGAAAACCCAAGGTTAATTACTTAAAAGTTTTTGGTTGCAAATTATATATTCTTAATACTAAGGATAATCTTTATAAGTTTTAATCTAAGTGAGATGAATGAATCTTTTTTAGGTTATTAAATCTATATTAAATCCTATAGAGACTTTAAGAAAAGAACCAAATTTTTGGAAAAATATGTACATGTTAAATTTGATAAAACAGATCCACATGAACAAAATAATTCCCTTGAAATTATTGAGGATGATATGTAAAATTTAGACATTAATTATAAATATTTTGACCATACTATGAAGGTATCAATTAAAACTTCCAGTTCTAGAAATTCTATAGATTCTAGTCATAATGAACCCAAACCTGTAGAAGAACCTGAAACAACTAGCCCTTCCTTTTCTAGACCTATTATAATTCATTAGAACCATCCTTTAGATGGAATAGTTGGAAACTTAGATAAAGGAACACATAATAGAGTTTCTCTTAGAAATTAGGTTGAACATAAATCCTTTCTATCACAACTTGATCCTAAAAACATCAATGATGCTATAAATGATGAATTTTGGGTGATGGATATGTAAGAGGAGATAAATTAGTTTGAAAGTAATAAAGTTTAGAAACTTGTGGTTAGACCTAAACACATTTTCACCATATTCACTAAATGGGTGTTTAGAAATAAAGTAAATGAATCTAGTAAAATAGTTAGAAACAAATATAGATTGGTTACACAAGGTTATAATCAAGAAGAAGGAATTGACTATGAAGAAACATTTTCACCGGTTTCTAGAATTGAAGCCATTATAATATTGCTTTCATATGTACTACATCTCAATTTCAAAATTTATCAAAGGGATGTTAAAAGTGAATTCCTAAATGTGTATATAGTTGAGGATGTTTTTGTTGAACAACCCATGGTTTTACAAACTCTCACTTTCCAAATCATGTTTTTAAATTAACTAAGGATTTATATGGTTTAAGGCAATCTCCAAGATCTTGGTATGATAGATTAAGCAGTTTACTTATTTCAAAAGGTTTTACAAAAGGTATAGCTGATCGTAATATTTTTATAAAAAAATTCTAAAGATTTTTTACTTATTAAAATCTATGTATATGAAATTATTTTTGGATCTTCAAGAATTATTTATGTACTGTTTTTTCAAAAATGATGCAAAATGAATTTGAAATGAGTTTAATGGGTGAACTCAAATTATTTCTTGGATTTAAAATTTTTCAGAACAAAAAAGTTATTATCTTAAATCAAAGAAAATATACAAAAGATCTCAAAAAACATTTTGACTTGGATGACACTAAAAGTTGTGATACTCCAATGAGTACTACCTATAAGTTGGATCTTAATGAAAATGGTAAATCTATTTATTTAACCACTTATAGAGGAATGATTAAAAGTTTTCTCTACTTAATAAATAGTCGGCCTAATATTATGTCTAGTGTTTTCATGTGTGCGTGTTTTCAAGAAAACCCCATTGAGTCTCATTTAAATGATACTAAACGAATTTTTAAATACCTCAAACTTGCAACCAATTTATGACAGTTCTATCCTAGAGGAAAATCATTTGATTTAGTTAACTATTCTGATGCTGATTTTGGTGGTTGTAAGATAGAGAAAAAAGTACCTATAGAACATGTCACTTGTTAGGAATGTCTCTAGTATCATGTTATAGTAAAAATGAAAATAATGTTTCATTATCTATTGCTAAGGCTAAATACATAGCTGCTAATAGTTATTGTGCACAAATTTTGTGGATGAAACACACAGTACTAGATTATGGATATCAATTTAGACATGTACCTATAAATTGGGACAATACAAGTTCTATTAACCTTAAAAAGAATCTTATTTCACATTCCCTGACTAAACATATTTATGTAAGACATCACTTTTTGAGTGATCATTATCCAAAAGGGGATATCACTTTGGAATTCATTGGCATTGAACATCATATTGCTGATATATTCACTAATCTATTAAATTCTGAAAGGATAAATTACATAATACATGAATTAGGGATGATAATCCTTAAGTGAAAAGTTTACTATTTCATATTTTATGGTTTCATGATTCACAGTTTCACAAGTTACTGTCTTATAGTTTCTATCTCTCAGTTACGATCTCATACTTTTTGTCTCAATGATACGGTCGCACCGTAATGCTAACACCGTGACTACCTGTTCCAGTCTCACCGTAATGAATCAAACTTATATTTTTAGAATTATCTTTTCTGTATCACTGTATCGAGTAGTTTATTGATTTTATACCACATATTTTTGTTTTCATTATTTTAAATCCCTAAATTATAAAAACCTGATGTTTTCACTCGTCTCTTCACTCGCGCTCTCTTCTCTTAAAACTGAAAACTATATCTCTCAAACTGGTAGCCCTCTGTCAACTTTTCATCTTTCTCAAATCCACATTGGATGCCTAGAATGAAGTGCATTTATTCAACGACTGTTGATAAGCGTCAGTCTCTGAAGAAAGTGAAAACAAAGCTCTGAAAATAATGCTTGAGAAACAGCTGAATCCAAGCCTTACTGATCAAACAGTAGTGCCAGAGAAAGAAGTTTGTCTGAATTGGATGCTGAAAAGTATGTCACTTATTTTTGAAAGTATTTTATGAATAGGGTTGATGGGACTAGTTCAAAAAAGGGAAAATATCCATTTATTCAAAGCTAGTTTTTGAGTTTTATCAGTATGTTCAGTTCTCGTTCAATTCTGAAGATGATTTTGTAGTAAGAAGCTAGGTAAATGGTCAAAGATGCACTTTTTCTTTAAGGTTGTGGGATTCCTGCCTATGAATACCTCATGAAGGAATTTTTTAGGATTTCCAAAGAGGTCATCCTCCACCTAGTGATGTGTTTATCCTAGAATAAGATATTGGAAGTTTAACTAGAAACAAAAAGAAGAGAAGTCCAATAGTAATAGAGATGGATAGTGAGACGATATTGTTGTTTAAGTTTATTCAACATATTATTTGTCCAAGGAAATGAGACTTTTCCACCCTTAATTATCAAGATGTGTTCTTGATACATCTTATGAAGAATGGGTACAAGATCAATCTGTGTAATTATATTATACTTCACATGTGTGATATGATCAAGACAACTTCAAAATAAACTTCTCTATTTTATTCAAGGTTATTTTCTGCAATGTTGTCATATAAGGGAGTATTTGGTCCGAATGAAGAATTGGTTGAAGTTTATGAGCTTTTTATCTCAAAGGATACTGTTATAATGATGAAAATTAGTTGGAACCCATGGAATAAATCTTGGGAGGAAGATAATTAAAGAATTTATGAAAGTTTCAACTTGATTTAAAACCCTTAAATACCTAAGAATATACCTAAACCTAGTTTGGAACCTGATGAAGTTTTTGAATACTCAAATAAAGTGGTAGAAGATGCAATAGTTTCACCTGAGGAAAGAACTATCTTAGAAGAAGTAGATAGTGGTCTACTTGTTCCACAAGAAGTAATTCTAGAATATGTAGTTGCTGAAGTTACTGATGAAGTTGTTGCTGGAGAAGCACAAGTTATTGTTGTGGAAGAACAAACTATTCATGAGAAACATTTAGAAGAAACTATGGAGCCTGAAGTTATTTTATCTTCTGAGGAAAGAATGGAACATGCCTTTCAGCTAGCTAGAGAAGACATGTGTGAACCTGATAGAGATAAGAATTTGGTAATGGGTCATGAGATTGAGTATCTTAGTCCTAGAAGAGATACACCTTTTTAGGGGGATTATAACCAAAATTTGAAAATAATTGAAGTGACCAACCCTATAGATTTAAGTTTAGTGGATACCTAGTACTGATTTCTATAGTATTTTGATGTTGCTTTTTCTCAAGGAGTCTCAGCTAAATAAATTGATCCCTCCACGGTGTTTAATCTCAAACCAATCATTTCTAAGGAAATTGTACCTCTAAAGGAATTAGAACCTGTATCAGTTCTTACTTCTAAACCTACCCAATAAACTCATGCATATGTACATAAAGACGATTTTAAAGACATTGGAAACACCTTGTTATATGGTTTTGAAAAGGTTATGAAGTCACAACCTACCCCTGTGACTAATCTCAATGAAATAGATGCTTCCCTTCTGTTAGAGAAAATTCTTTGGCAGATTCAACCAGAGATGCTTCATGAAATTCAGGAAGTTCGGATTGAGAACAATATTTTGAGTGATGAGGTGAAATATCTAAAATCTATAGTTAAATATATGTGGAAAACCTTGCCAACTGATCAAGATCCTACTGGTCATCTTAGTTCATATGATACTGATAAGATTCCATAGAAGGTTGTATCTTTAATTCAACCAAACCTGATCACTATGTATGAAAAAGTGGTTGAGAACAACACCAAGATAGAAAATGAGATGCATGTGCTTGTTGCTAGACTCAATAAGATAACTGATGAATATAAATGATGTTTAAAAAAGGTTATAAATCAACTTAATTCTCTCAAATTAGCTGTTATAGCTTCAACTACCTCTGGAAATCCATCTCAGCCAGTGGACAATGACTTAATCAGAAGAGTTTTTAAAGAAGAGCTTCAGTCAGTGTTGAGTGGTGTTGATAAATAAAGTATCTCTGTTGTCATCAAGAACAATGACCATGTACTTGATTTAGTGAGGATCCATTCAAATATTTCCAATGATGCTCAAGAAGAATTTTCAATGAAAGTGTACTTCTACTTTAACAGAATTTATTCTAAGCATGAGATGACCAATAATTTCAAGTATCTTGTAAATAATTTAAAAATACCTCCAGTCACTAAAGCCTTTAAGGATCAAGCGTAGAATATCAAGGAACTCACACCCACTCTGGAGAATTTTCTGGAAAACAAAGATGACTTTGATAAGGCTATGTAGTATGGAGGTGATATCATCACTGATTTCATTAAGTTGCTGAAACCCCATATACATGTGCAAAGTACTGCCATTATGGCTCCAACAACAACCCCTTTGTATCCTGGTCCTACTCCTTCCTTCTCCACTACCTTTTCTCCTGATACCATGTATGTATCTTAAGATCTAAGATAGATCATACCAATTATTATTGAGAAATCATTGCCATGGTTTTCCACTAGATCATCTCTTTCACCCTCTGTCTTTGAAGGGGTTCCTTTTACTTCTCTCACAGTTAGATCAATACCTTATACAACTTATACTTATACTGCTATGGATCCTCCTAATATCTCTACCAAGGAAAAAGAAAATACTAATGGATCTGAAGAGAATTGAATGATTTATTTTGATAGGGATGTATTGTATTTTTCCCCATGCTTGTAATGAACTCTCACATTCTATTCAATACAATGCACACTATTATTGTTTATTATCTTAATTTCCTTCATTCAGTGTTTCTTTTTCTTTTTCTTTTTTTATAATCCCAAAAGGGGGAGAAATAAGACAAGGAATTTATAGAAGCATTTATGAAAAAAGGATCTTCATGGAAGAAGAAATGTTTTTATACATGGATTATAAATTCCATGATTTGTGATCATAAAAAAGGCAAAGATTTTTGGACTCCTCATCTTTTAATGCTCTCAAATCATGTTTGGAGTTTGTTGGACTCCTTATTTTTAAATGCTCACAAATCATGTTTAACATATATTAAATCATGTATGAATATTTTAAACTATGTTCAATTTTGTTTAATTTTGTTTTATTGTGATAATTATTAATTCTAATCCATTATATGAGTATTATTTTTTAAGACAAATTATAGATATTTGGCTAAGTCTATTAAACCGTAATTTTGCTACCAGTTTCGGATTTTCACAAAGTCTGTGACACCGTAAGCTTGCTACTAGTTCTAGATTTTTGTAGAGGACCTGAAACTGTTTCCTTGATACCATTTCCAAGACACTGTAAGAAGACACCATTCAGAATTTTAACAAAGAACTAGACACTATTACTTGAGACACCATTTATCTGTCACCGTAGTCTTGCTACTGATTCTAGAATTCGCAATGGACTATATACAATAACTATGCTACCAGTTCTAGATCTTAACACAACCATGTCACCATGACTATCTCACCATGAATATCTCACCATGACAGTCTCACCGTGACTGTCTCACGGTGATCGTCTCACCATGACTATCCCACCATGACTCTCAACACAATTGTGACACCATTCCATTATTAACCATTTTTCTGTCTTTTGAAATTTAATTCAAAATTTGTTTCTAACGGCCATATTTGAGTCATTTAATGACACTAATATAATTAATGTTCTTTTGCAATCCTATCATTAGATAGTACGCAGTACGAGGTGTGGAGATAGTGCATCTTGTCATATCCAACACAAGCACCCAAATTAAAAAAAATTAAAAGCAAGGTACTAGAGAAATTTCAAGCAGGGGATTTCATGAAAAAGAGTAGAACACATGAATGAAAGAACATACACTGAAGAACACACAAGGAACTCTTGATTTCGGGTAGTTGAACTGTTGTGGATCAGAACCTCAAACATCCTCATAAAAACAACTCTAAGAAGAACAAGAGCTACAAATCACATCTCATCGAACTGGAAACTATAACATGAGACTCAAAACACTCTGTTTCCACAAAAGGACTCAAAAGTCACATCTTCTACATCCTACAAGTCCAGAGATGCATAGAACAACACTCAGAGAATTTATAATTGTTTATCATTATCTTCAATCTATTGTGTACTATTTTATAAATATGTTCAATTAGTTTGTGTATATTTATTAAAAACACACATTATCTCATACACTAAACCGGAGGATACACGATATCCTCACTCAAATATCTTTTACACCTTGTTTCACCCATGTAGAATAGTGGAAGAGGTCTTGTGTGACCTAGTTTTTAGTTCTCCCACATAGAATAATGGAAGAGGTCTTATGACTTGGACAGTCTTGTTTACTATTGTTAACCCTAATACAGGGTGTGGATAAAAGCTTATAATATAAATTTCTTGGTTGAAGGTGATTTCCAAGTGGAGTGGACTAAGTGTCTACTTCAGACTAAACCACTTGTTTTATCTGCTACGTCTTTCAATTTAGTCTTTCTCTATTTTGACTTATATTTCAGAAAACTAAATTCAACTTTGATAGTTAGTCTTGGATAGTAGTTATAACTGTTTTACCTTATTAGAGTAGTTTCAAAATTTGTACCAATATCTCATATTTTTATAAATGATAATTAAACTATATTCTAAGAAACTATTTGAACATTCAAAATATTATAATTTTACAACCATGGTTAACTAGATAATTTTATTTTTAATTAGGGGAATCTTTTTAAGTAAAAATTTTAACAAAAAAAAAATTAGGAACTCAATTTAATCCCCTCTTGAGTGTCCTACTCCAACTAACATTTGGTATGAGAGGTTGTTTTTTAAGTTGCTAGTTTCGAAATTCTAAATATGTTTTAACGTATTTTTTTAACTATGATTTTAGTTGTGTTTTAAAGTTCTTTAAATTTATATTAGTTATAAATTTCCAGTTCTTTAAAAGTTTATTTCTCTATCATGGATAATAGATTGGAAGGCTCTACCACTAACAGACCTCCATTCTTTAATAGGACAAATTATGCACAATGGAAAATTAAAATGAAAATTCATTTAGAAAGTATGGGTTTTGAGATTTGGTATTTAATTATAAATGAATATAAGATTTCTTCTACTGATAGGAATACTTGAAATAACCCAACTAAGGCTTCTTATAACAATAATTTTATTTCCCTGAATTCCCTATATTGTTCTTTAGGATCTGAAGAGTTTAATAGAATTGATGAATGTAAAAAAACCATGAAATTTTAGATAATTTATCTGTTTCACATGAAGGAACCTCTAGTGTTAAGGAAATTAGAATTAACACATATACTATTAAATATGATAACTTTAAAATTAAGCCTGATGAACCTATTTCTGACATGTATCTGGGGTTTAATGAAATTGTGAACACTATGATCTCTTTGGGAAGAGATGTTACAACCAAGGAACAAATTATGAGAATACTAAAATACTTTCTAGATAGATGGAGAGGGACCTCTTTCTCAATTATAGAATCTTGTGATATTAGAAAGATATTAGTCAAGGAGCTGATAGGAAAGTTGATGATGTAGGGGGAATAATTAAAAGTCAGCAAAGAAGAGGAGGATGAACTCAAAAGTAAATATATGGCATCCAAAACTACTACCACTAAACACAAGGAAACAGAGAAATTAAAAGCCCCTACTGAAAGTTCCATAAGTGGACAATCGTCAACAGAAAATGATGATGAAATGGCTCAATTAGCTAGATGATTGAAGAAGTTTTATAGAAAGAATAAATTTTTCAAAAATCCCGACTTCAAAGGAAGATAATATCATAAGGGAAACTGGAATATGGATTGGAAAAGAAGTGAGTATTATTCCTTAAGGCAACTTACAGATATTTGGATAAGTTTGTGAAACAAAAAGTTTTCTACTGGTTTCATATTTTTACAAAGTCTGTGAAACTTTAAGCATGCTACAAGTTACAGATTTTTACAAAGGACCTAACACCATTTCCTTTCTACCATTTCCAAGACACCGTAATAAGACACCATTCAGAATTTTGAGAAAGGACTAAACACCATTACCTGACACCCTATTTATCCGACACAGTAGTATTGCTACTAATTCTAGAATTCACAAAGTACCAGACACAATAATTGTGCTACCGGTTCCAGATCTCAACGCATCCATGGCACTATGATTGTCTCATCGTTACTATCTCACCATGCCTATCTCACCCTGACTGTTTTACCGTGACTGTCTCACCATGACTGTCTCACAGTGACCGTCTCGCCGTGACTGTCTCACCATGACTGTCTCACCGTGACTATCTCACTGCAACTAAGGGTGTAACATTGGCTCAGGCCTGCCCAATAAAACATCAATCCACTGACTGCTATTTGGGTCATGTCAGGACGGGTCGAACAATCCCGTGAGGCGGCCCAAGCCCGACCTCAGGCCGACCCAAATGATCAGGGCGGGTTGGGCTTTTCCAGGCTGGGCTGGGCTTTTTCGAGTCGAGCTATGGTGGGATTTTTTTATTTTCAAAATAATTGTTTATTTTAAAACTTTTTTTAAACATTTTTATTTAAATAACTTTTTTAAAATTTATTTAGAACATCTTTTGCATTTATTTTTAAATTCATTTTTTTTGTAAAAACTTTTATTTTATTTTTTATTAACATTTTACAATGGGTGGATATGTTATTTTTTTCTACATTGATTTATATATTTTGAATCTAAATATTTTATGTGCAAATTGTAAAAAAAATTAATGACGGGTTGGGGGATGCACAATAGTAGGTGAGTTTAAAGATTTATTAATTAAATGTTTTTTAACATTTATTTAAAACATTTTTTTACATTAAAATTTTTAACTTATTTATAATTTTTTTAATCGTTTGTTATTTTCTTTATTTAAACCATTTTTAATGTCGGTTTCAAACTTTTTTTTACATTTATTTTTAATCGATTAACCTAAAATGTTATTAAATTTTTTTAAATAAATTCTTTTTACAAGTATTTTCTAAAACATTTAACTTTTTTTTTCAAATTTTAAAGTAAAAAAGTTGTAAGTGTTTTTTTATAAAAATTTAATTTAAATGTCTGTTTTAAAAACTTTTTTTTTTAAAATTTGTTTAAAAGATTTTTATTTAAAATTTTTTTGAAACATTTTTTAACACTTGTTTAAAATGTTTTTTATATTTATTTTTAGATGTTTAATTTATAACATTTTTTGAACGCATGTTTTTTAAACATTTAACATGTTTTATTTAACAACATTTTTTATTAACATTTTATAGTGGGTAGATATGTTATTTTTTTTCTAAATACATTTATATATGCCTGTGAAATTATATATGTTATGTGAAAATTTGAGAAAAAAAATAACAAGGGATTGGGGGCGCGCAGTAGTGAGTGGATTAATAGCATTGTTATTTAAATTTTTTTTATCATTTATTTAAAAAAAACTTACATTTATTTTTTTAACTTATTTATTTAAAGTATTTTTAAGGATTTGTTTAATTTAAAACATTTTTTAAATGTTTTTTAAATTCATGTTTTTATATGTATTTTTATTAAATTTTAAACATTTTTTATTATAAAAATGTTTATTTTCTAGTTTATTGACATTTTACAGAGGGTAGATATGTTATTTGTTTCTAAATATATTTATATATTTGAATCTATATATATTATGTTCAAATAAATAATGAGAAGTTGGGGGTGTACAGTAGTGGGTGAGTTAATTTTTTTTCTAAATAGATTTATATATGTATATATAGTGTATATAATATATACAAGTTTTACAAAATTTTAAAAAAAATAATGAGGTTAGGGGGTGTGCGAACATCATTGGGTGGGTAGTTATTTTTTTGATAATATATAACAAGTTATTTTACACACACACACACACACATATATATATAATGTTAAATGATTGATATATATATATATATATATTTATAATATGAGAAAATTGTAAAAAAATAATTAGGGGCTGGGGGGTGCACTGTAGTGAGTGCGTTAATTTTTTTTATAAATAGATTTATATATAATATATTCAAGTTGTAACATACTTAAAAAAATTAATGAGGTTGAGGGATGCACATGAACATCATTAGGTGAGTGTGTTATTTTTTATTAATAAACTTCAAATTATTATATATATATAATATTAAATCATTGATATATATATATATATATATATGAATAGCTTTGTTTATATATATATTATTAGTAGATTTTTAAAATCCACACTTAATTGATATATATTATTAATGGATTTGTTTATATATATACATTATATATATATATAATTATATATCGTTGTATATTACACACACACACACTATAATTATATATAATAATAATTATATGTATATATAAACATTATTATAATATATATATATATATATATTAATATATACACAGTCTAGTGATAACATAATAGGCGCAGCCTTGGAAGCTTGAGGTAGGGGGATCAAATCTCCCTACCACCAGTTTCCCGTTATATTTTTTTATAGACGGGCTTCGCACAGGCTGGGCTTCACGCGGGCCTACAGGCTGGGCTTTTCTGGGATGGCCCGGCTTGGCCCGCATGCCTTCTTGGATAAGCTGAGGCCCGACCCGATGTACCTACGACTACCCAGCCCGGTCTGGGCCGAAGCGGGCTTTGCCGGGCCAGGCCGCTCGAGCTTTCGGGATGGGCATGTTAGGATTTCGGGCCACCGGGCCAAAATTACACCCTTAACTGCAACTCTCACATCATTCCATACCTAACCATTTTTCTATATTTTTCAATTTAATTTGAAATTTGTTTCTAATGGTCATATTTGAGTCATTTAATGACATTAATATAATTAATGTTATTTTTCACTCCTATCAGCAGATAGTACGAGGTATGAGGTGTGGAGATAGTTCATCTTATCAGCTCTAATACAAGCACCCAAAATAAAAAAAATAAAATCATGGATCTGGAGAAATGTCAAGAATGGGATTTCATGCAAAAGAGTAGAACACATGAATGAAAAAACATACACTGAATAACTACTTTCAAGTGTCGTATTACTATTCCTAAGGTTAAGTTATTATTTCATTGGTATAAGTTTCTTAACTTTTTTAAATACCTATTACTTTATTAATTATTCATTTATAAGGTTGTTTTTTTGTTCTCCAGGTGATATTATACAAATTTTACTACATAAAATATTTTTTTGTGAAATTTAAACAATCTAATGAGTTGAAATTATTTAAGTGGATACAAACCATAGAAAATTTATGTGTTATAGTATATACCAACTACTTTGTTTTCCTTCCTCCTTACCATATACTAATAGCCCCTGTGTGATCAATATTTGGGGTTAATCTTGATTTAATACTGAGATATATGTTTTCACACATTGGGAGATTAAAAAAATGTTCCATTGATTTTTTGAATTTTGTTATTTTTTATTAATTTTTTCTTATTTATTCCTATTATTATTATATATGAATCAAAGAAACCCAAATCCCTTTAGAGTAATTCTAAAAATAGATTCTATGAAGATTTTAGTGAGTTATCCAATTTTCTAATCATTTCGTTCATGTGAACGTTTCTATTGGTTTCATCATTTGATTAAATATTAAATCTAGAACTCATGAGAATGCATGTTTTGGTGTTATAATATTTCAAATGAAGACACAATTATATTCAACAAATTAATTTGATGAAGTGTTTTATTGATGCATTCAAATCATAAAATTTTATTCAAATTGATAAATTATCCACTATTATTGACTTATGAATTATAGGTTCCATTAAAATCCTTGTTTTTATCCAGGAATGAAATTATATATCATATTATATTTAATGTTAGCATGTGAATTAATCTATGATCAAACTAAATTATATTAGGAGAGATATAGGTGGATCAATAACTGACACATGCTTGAGTTTGTGAGTATTTCTCAACATCGAATCTTCTATTTCAATAAGATAGTTATAATTCATGATAATAAATCAAAAAAATTAATTATACCGAATCCCTTTTTCATTTCATCAATCTATATATTATTATCAATTAAATTTTATAAGGATTTGATGAGAGTTGGCCTAGGGTTCTTACATTATAGAATAAATTTTATTAAATACAACAACTAATTTAGTATTTCATTGAATTGTGAAAAAATATTAGAATTATTCCTAGAGATTTGAGAATCATTTATGTTTATTTTTATTCATTATTTTCAATTCCCCATTAATTTATTTATCCCCCCTTTTATTAATATTGGTTTTTGTATTCTTATTTTCATTCTTCCCTCTTCCCACTCTTTACTTTTAAAAAATTCATATTCTCAAGTTTTTTCCACCCTTATTTAATTAAAATAATCATAGTATCCTTTTTATATATATTTGGTGAAATGCATGATTTTTAAAAGATATGGTTTTTGAAAATGACCTTGAATATGAAAAATTACTTCAAATTGAAAACCATGAATCTTGGATAGGTCAATAATATATAACTAAGAAGGAAAATATTGAATATTTTCAAAATGATTTTAACCAAACTAAAAAATAACCGAATCATGATATTTAGATAATGATTAAATAGAACTATAAATGAATTTAAATCCATTTATGTGGAGAACAATCATTCCTATATCCAATACCCCAAGGATGTAAATAACATTGAGATATTATTGAAGATAATAACAAATTAATGAGTTCTACACTATGTGATCCACCAAAAAACCCTAGGGTATTATTGAAGATATCATAAAATAGAGAGACTGACCTATTTCATTTGAGGGTGTATTCAAAGATAGGATATATTATCTAACTATGACAGTTGGGGATTGGACAGATCTTAAATCACTCATTCTTGATACATTTTTCTTATCCTCATGAAATTTATATATTATAAAAGATATTTGTAGAATTAATAAAGCTCAATGAGAGAGATATTCCAAATACTATGAGATATTCAAATGTCCTTTCTTAATATCCCCCCACCAAAATAATAAAGTAAAAAAATTCAAATATAATTCGCAATGAAGGTTCATGTACTTGTAAATCATGATATGATAGTTTTTCTTATTGGTGGTCAAATAAATGATAAAACAACACTTTCCACATGTAAAATTATATACAACACAACAAAAAATGAATAAATATTTGAGTTATTATAGGAAACATTCATTATAAGTACACATGAGGTAGAAAATATATACACAAGAATATAAGGTTAATACTAAAAATTATAAAATGAATATTAGTTTGATGAAAATGGATGTCATGAAACCGAATATGTAATCTTTACCTATTCATTTGTAGTGTGGTATTTTTTATGATAAACATATTTTTTATCCATTCCCATAATATCAGGATTCATTTGAGTCATTTTTAGAGTAATTATATGGATTCTATTTTATTATGAACCCCCATTTAAGAAATAATATTTGTCACTAAATCTAATCTTGGGGTGAAAAAACACCCCCTCAATATCATCGTGGTGGTAATTGAGACTATACCAATTATAAATATTATTACCAAATGAATTGTACAAAACTTCTTTGACCAATGGTTCATAATAAATTTTCTATAATTCCAAAATTTAAGAAAACTCTTGACGACATGATAATGAAAATGGATACAAACAATCTTTAATTCTAATAAACAAAAAAATAATCAATTAATGATATAAAAACTAATGTGTGGAAATAATAAGGTGATATATAAGAGATAAATATTCTTGGATAGATTAAGTTACCTTATCAACTTATTCTAATCCCAAAAGGTAAAGAAAACATGGTTAAAAGTAGAGACTATCATGTGTCACTCCTAATTACATCCATGGATCCCACAACCATTGAAGATCCCATATCATATAATCCCTAATTTGAGTTACGATAATATTTGAGTAGTATAATCATGGAAAATAGGATTGATAAGAGAATGAGATTTTTGACAAGTGAGTACACTAATACTTCTAAACCAATCCCATTACCCCAAATACTTCCTCTAGTAAGAAAAATATATTTTCATAGAGGGGGGATCACTATTATACTATTTCTGTTAAAATTCACCTTCTAATTTAAGTATAACATATTTTTAATATGAACCACTCTCTTAGTTATGATGTGATTATTTTTTAATGATATCGTATCACCCAATATAACATAAAATGTATAAATAAAAAACAAGATAAAAATATTTACAATTTTTGGTCTCAATTTGGTTACCTAATCCTTGTTGTGTCTAGGTTGAGTTTGATAAAAAATATTTTCACTGCATGATTCAGATGAATAAAAAAAATATGAGGGTAATTTTATCTCTTTATTCTTGGATGTTTGGACCCTATTATAATAAGAAAAGGGTAGTTCCATTCCATGAGTACCTATATAAAAACTGAATATATCTCTAGATAGGTTATTTATCCTGCACACCAATTGACTTCATCCTCTAGGATATTTTGTTTTGTATTAAATTTGAATATTTTTTTATTAAACTTCCTCCTAAAACTCTTAAAAAATTTACTCCATTATAAATTGAATATCACATCATAAACTAAAATATGATATTCCTCCTCAATAAACAGGTCTTCACTTTTTATAGTATATTCAGTAACACTACATTCAAAGTTTCCAAATACTTCATTTTATTTTTATAATTATCAGTGGATATAGATAACTATATTCCCTATGTTTCCTTTATTATTTAATCATCCTCATGTTCTTAGACTAATAGGTATTGAAAAACACCAAGAGTTTCAGCATATCATAGTGATATGGTATAACAAATGGATGTCATAGGGATACTTATTGATTTATGTTCCTCAATACATAGGTTCTACACTCTTTGAAATCATTTTCTTATTCTTCCATTTGATACATAGAGTTATAATAATATAATGTAGTATCGAATATCTATTTTATTTATATTCTCTATGATGCACATGATCTTTTGTCTCAAAAGCATCATTTAATTTACTCTTCACTGCACAAAAACCTTCATAGTTATAATATTATCTAATTTCAATGATATTATCTATTATATTATTATTCAACGCGTTTATTCATAGAATACCATGAATAAAATTTATATTATATCATATAGAAAATATCTATTAAATTGTGGTAGCACAATATTCTAATTTTTATGCATGTCAAAAACATATTAAATCTTTTAATTTTCATTCAAACTCATTTAATACAAGTCAATATATCATTTTAAATTTTCCATGTGACTCAAGATATTTTTCCTTAGTACTTCAATGAGATATGTAAGGAACTTCAATGTTTTCATGACTTCATATAACAAACCAGCATTGTGTGACATATTTTATTTCTATGTAACTTCATATAATTTCAAGGAACAATATTTTAATTGTTCATCATGTCATATTGTATAAAAAAATCCTTTATTATAATATCTATTATTATAAATAAATTTTATCACATCGTCGGATTTTACTTTTGATATTATCTTCTAGATATTCTATATCATAAAAAATATTATAAAAACTGAAGGAGTTTTTGTACCTGCATGGTGTAGATAAGGAACTATATGATTTAGGTAAATTTTAGTCCAAAGGAAAAGAGAAAAAATATTCCCAATCATTTGATTATTTATCAGACAATATTATTCTATAATAAAAAATAAATATATCAGAGTAAAAAAATTAAATAAAAAATTCATGGAAATTTTGTTTATTATTTGATAAAAACAAAAATAATATTTTTCTATAAAAACAATGGATAAAATCCATTTAGATAATAAATAACATATGAACTATATAGTAGTAACATTTTAAATTGAAAAATATAATGAAATATAAAACAATGCATGCGTTATTGAGTAATAAATCAAATACTAATAAAATGATATCAATTACCAAAATACTTTCATTCCAAAAAATGATTCATTTTGAGACCATAGTTATAGGAGGTTTATAACCTAAACTAAACTATCCTCACATAATGTTATAGTTTCCTCATCTAAAAAACTATATACTGATATCATTTTAATGTCCATAGAAACTCTGTATTTCTATCATTTTAATCCCTAGAACAAATATACTAAACATGATTTATCTTCCAAACCTTAGAATCCCTTGTTCTAAATGTATCACAAAAATCATCTTCCACCCAATAATATACTCAATAAAAAAGGATCATACAAAATAATGATTACAAAAAATGTTGTGAGATTTATAATAATATCCTTACAATATGATATATATTAATGGACTCAAAAAACAATTACAAACATGAGAACTCATAAAACCATAATTTAACACATATAATCATGTAATTCACTTTATAGAAAATTTAAAACCCTTACAATTCTCAAACCCGTTGGATAAATTAATAAAAATAGGTATAAAAACACCAATGGATATATTTCAAGATCATTGGGTTTAGTTGTAGAATAACTAGTTGTAGATCTCTATTTCTTGATAGTTGTAGCTTAATATTTCATCATCCGATGAGTTTAATGTAATGTACCATTATAAGAGAAAAGTATCTAAATAATATATAATAGAATTTAGTTAAATTAATTAGACACTAAATCTAATATGATCCACAACTTAATCATCCAAAATGATTCTTGATATAAAACTCAAGTAATAGTTTTTTGAATTTTTAAAATCTTGGATAATAAGAATTATTGAATCAAAAAATTTCATCAATTAATAGTTAAAATACACAAAAAAATAAAAGAAATTAATTATTTTTAAATAAATTTATAAGAAAAATCCTTATATAGTATGTTGCATTATTTCCCCACAACTTGATGCAATATATGGGAAAAATAAAAATTACATGGGGTTTTTAAACAGTATAAAAGATTTCAAAAAATGATATACTAATTTATCCCTTTTTAAAAATTAATATCCCCATTTTTTATAAAATGAACATACATACATATATATATATCTACAATTTAAAAATAAAAATTCCCTTTTAAAAAATAAATATCAGCCTAGATTGAATAAAATGAAAACTAAACAAAACATCCAAAATTATCCCATTTATAAATTATCATAAACTTGTCCATTTATTTAAAATTTTAAAAAAATTCTATTTCGTTCAAATAATATTAAATATCCTCCCTTTAAGGTAACCAAAAAATAGAGGGGATTTTTTGATGTTACCATGATATGTACAGTGAATGTTCATGATCAGAGTGTAATGATAAAATCAACAAATAATAATATTATATAAAATGAACATTCTAGAAGAAAAAATCTGATACTTATGGATGGACATATTCTGAAAAACATGGTTCCAAATAATGTTCATGTTAAATTTTATTAACTTACTCAAAATTAAGGATAAATACTTGAAAAAATCAAGAGAATCATATAATTTTTTTAGAATTTATTTAATGAATATCATAGAAAAAGGGATATGTAATATATTTTTTTTTTTCATAGATTCATTAGAGTGTATTTAATATACACATCATAATTAAGAATTATCATTGTATTCATTCATATCATATTGAAGATATTTTCATAAGGATATAAGTATATTGGAAAAATAGTAAAAGACATGTAATATCATGAATAAAACAATAAGAAGTTATTTAGGATATAAAGTATCACTATTTTGTAATTTTTAACATATATATGTTAAATTACATTAAAATTACTTATATTTTTAACTTTTTGTTGGTGTAGTTCTAGCAAACTAATTATTGAATGATGTAATGCACCTATACAAAAGTTAGTGCAATTATAAACATAAATAACCCCCCTTCTTAGGGAGTTATTAAATATTATGATTTTTCTTAAACCAGAAGAATAAATTAAAATCATTGTAAATAATCATATAAAAATTCTATTCAGTATATTAAAATCCATCATATTGTAATGGTTTAATTAAAATATCGAACATTTGAATTTTAGTTTTGATAAAGTCGAGAATTGTTTTTGTGATCCTAAAAAAAGTGGTGTATAATGTAAATGTGAAAAATATGTGGGTGATATTATGGTTTTCCAAAGAAAGAGATAATATTTATGTTATAAAAAAGAATCAATATTTGAACAAGACACATAAAAAAAATATTTGAGTAGTTTCTACATCCACAAAAACTGTGTTCAATAATTTCAAGCTACTACTTATTCAACTTTATTAGTGGATGGGAAAACTATGTGTTGTCTCTTGTTATACCAAGATAATAAATACTCACATAATAAATAATTGTTTCGAGTGATTTTATTACGATAAATTTATCAACCACTAAAATTAGTGTCAAAATAACACTTAAGAGAATATTTAGTTATGGATGAATAAAGTATTACAAATTCTAGGGTTATATTAAGATTGGGAAAGATATTATTTATTAGTTTAAAGTGGGATTCCATCATATTTTATAGGAATATTACATATGATATTATATAATAAAAAATTTATCATTGAAGTATTATTAAATATAGTATACTTCTGGTCATCCCATAAAATAATCTTTGATAAACATGTTGCACAGATTTATAATGATCAAAATTCCAAGTGCTATGACTAGAATAAAAATTGTTGTTTAACATCCAAAAAAAATCATTTATGTAAATATATATTATTTATATGTTTATATAATTTTATTTTTTATTGATTTTATTTATTTAGAATCAAATAAATAATTTATGTTCCCCCATTATGGAAATCTAGAGCAAACTATGCATAAGTTTTTTTATAAAATATATGTTATTTTTTTTGAGATGAGTCAAAAATAATCCCATCATCACAAATTTTAAATTCTTTTTTTCTTTAATAATAATATTTATATAAAGAGTAGGGTCATCCAGTCCTTTAAAAATGTTATTTTGAATAAAGAAACTAGATAATCGATCACACCAGAATCTTATAGCTTGTTTATGTACATAAACATATTTAGTAGGTCTACAAACATTTTCTATAAAAATAAATATTTATAAACCAAGGGGGATTTCTATATATAATTTTTCCTAAAAATATATATTAATAAATCCACTCTCATCATAAATTTTATATAAAGTTAAATATATATTTTCCATTATGGATAGAAGTATACATATGCATTTGATTCTAACTATTAAAGGAAATTTTTTTAAATAATATATTTCCACTTTCTAATAATAACTCTTATAGAAAAATCCTACCATATTCCAGATAATAATAACATTTTATTACATTTCATCTAAAATAAGCATTATAATCCCATAATCTTAGAATCCTTTGGATTATAAACCATGGTACCAAACATTTACCATTCATATTAATTAAGTTATTCTTGTGTGACAATAATAGAAAAATCAGCACCTATGGAATCATCTCTTATTTTATGTTTAACTTATTATTAGAAAATAATAATATAAAATTCATTTAATAAGGAAATTTAAATTTTATTTGATTTGATTATATTACAAATGATATACTTATTTGGATGAATCTTTAAGAATATCTAATTTATTGTTAAATAGGAACATTGAAATCCATCTACAAATAGATTAAAATATATTAAACTATCCATTGAAGGTTATACTTATGTTGGTATAATTTTGGGTATGTTAATTTCTAGTTGATGGGAAACAACATTTATTAATGAAATATAATGGGTTTCAAAATCAAAATCCATAGGTTTATATTATATATGAATAAAATTTAAATATATGAAAATTTAATTAAAAATGAAACTTACCATTTTATCAATAATTTCTTTCTATTATTAAAAAAAGTGATACAACTTACTAGTGGTGGAATAAGTAATAAATATATCACCATTATATTTTAGTTAAAATTAATTAATAATATCCTTATTTTTTAAAATTGAGACATCTCATCCAAATGAATTGAATAATTTTTTTTGGTTTTTTTCCACCCCACAATTTATAAGGGGTTTTTCTAAATACATGAAGAAATAATAAAAGATTTATTATCTAATATGTTTTACTTGTAACTTATTCCTTGAAATATTTATATTCTCAGTATTCACACAAAAACATTTGAGTAATTTCATAAAGGAAAATATTATTTTTGTACTACTCTGTTGTACAATGGTGTTCTTGGTGATGAACAATTAAGAGTTATTCCTTTTTCATTATAGAAGATTTGAAAAGTATAATCTGAAAACCCTCCACCTCTATCCACCTAATTTGTTACTACATGTTGGGTTTTTATGTTTTGGATTTGAGGAAGAAAAAAATTGAAAATAAATAGAGATTTTATTATAAGTGATAGAAAATAAATCAAACTATATTTTGTATTATCTCTAACAATAACATACACATTGTTTTTTCCTCCTATACTCATTGTTTTTTATGATCCAAAAAAGATAAATGTGCACTAACTGTAATGATATGGGTGTTGATAATTCACCAGTGGAAATAAATGTTGATTTGTATTTATTACCCATATAGAAATGGCCATCTAACATAGAGGAATTAAATATATTTTCTAATATATCCATAACATTTCCCTTATTAGATAACTATTATAGGTTCCAGATATTACAATGTTATAATCATATATAACAATTCCTTGGAAAATATTTTTTCCTGTTAAGACACAGAAAATTGAAATTTAAATAATTTTAGAAAAATATCTAAACAATTAATGCTACATCATGCATTACCAAAGGGGAAAGAGTACCCTTGATTTCATAGTTTTTCATTTGTTATGTTGTTTTTCCTCTGTCTTAAAATAAAGAGGAAAATAAAAAGTATCATTTTTTCAAGAAAAAATAGTACCTAGACCATATATTTTAATTTTTACATTTTCTTAAAAAGTGAATAATCTAACCAATATATTTTCTATATTGTAAAAATTTCATTTGAATGAAAACATGTGTCAATTAAAACCTCTGTATAGGTACCATATGTTTTGGTAATTATTACTCATCCTTTTATAAAAAAAATTCATTTATAATATAATTATACCAAAAATATTTAATGAAAAATAATATAAACAAACAAGAATTTATAAACGAAAAAGTTTCCAAATTTTCAATGTTATACAAGTAAAATTTATTTAGTAATATAAGATGTAAGATTATTGAGAGATTTAACTTTCATCAAAGATCAACTATCCCTCCAATACCAACCTATATAACATTTAGTAAACAATGATTATTAACTTGGTAATAAATAATTTGATTCAAAATATCTATATATTGTGTATGTATTTACAAGTTTGAATTTTGTTTTTCATTTTATTTGTTTATAATGGTTTCCAAAATATTTTATTCTCATTATAAAAGTTGTCAATTTTTTTTTCAAACCACCAATTTCTAATTTTAGTCCAACACTATCACTCGTATCATTCAATTATATTACTAATAGTAACTTATTTTTTAATTAGTAAATTAATAGAAAAAAAGTTATATTTTATAATCATTAATGTTATTAATGAGTTTTCATTAAATCTTCATTACTTCATGAAATTTTAGACTCATAATTATTTAATTTAGAATAAGGTTAAGAAATATGATAATTTAGATAAGACATCATATCATCAACTTTAACAAAATCACATATAGAAAAATTTATGTCCTTTTTCATTTTTTATTTAATTTTACTATACATGAAATATATCTAGTTATTTATTTTATTGAGGTAGTATCCTATTCAACATATAATGTAGTTATTTTTTGTCACTTGATGAATATGAATCATTTTTATTTAATTATAATTAAGATACCGTTCAAACATCAAGAATTTATTATTTTGAGGAATATTAAAATATTAACCAATAACCTTCTAATCATAATCCTCTAATTCAATTCTATTGTTCTATGATTGATCATAATAAAATTATAAAAATAAATTTTATGGTTGGAAATATTTATTCTCTTTAATTTGAATGACTTACCACACATTTTATTTTTATTCAATCTTGGAAATTAATTTCTAATATATTATTGTTTCTTGAACTCATAGCATATGGTGTCCCAAGACCCATGTTTTATCATATTCATATGTTTTTCTTCTTATGATCATATCAAAAGTTATTAATCTAATAATATCATTCATCCTTTTAAAATTTTGTGTAATTTATCTTACACTATATTCCAAATTATCATTATTTAATTAATGTATATATTTTTCCAAAATGTATTATATTTGGAGGTTTGAGCACTAGAATGTGAGAAAATAGTGTTAGAATTGAACAATACACTATTAATTCATTTATCCTTATTAGCATATATTTTAAACTATTTATCATATTTAGTTAAGTACCAATATGATCATTAGTAAATTGATTTGTTAGTAGTTTTGTTTAATTAATAGATATTCTCTCTGATTCCCTCTCCTTATCAAAAATATTAAAAAATTTCACCACACATTTTTCATTAGTTATTTCATTATCTTAAAATGTTTAAAGTCCATTAAGAACATCAAAAAATTATTGATGCAGTAATTATATTAATTCTCTAGGTAAAAAATTTAAATATTGATAATTAACATAGAGCATAGCCTTCTATGTTTCAAGAACAATGTATATTCCCATGTGAGTGATTGCTAATTTTTTCCATATTACATTATTTGTCTCATTGGATTAATTTTTTCTTTATATACTACATGACACTAAAAAAAGAATATTATTTTAGAATTTATAATTTTCTTGATAATCCATAATTTTATATTGAGTAAATGTATAAAATAATTTCCCTAGAATTCAATTATTTGTTATCTTCATGAGAAAATGGTAAACTCTAAATTGATAACAAAAGACTACATTCATTCATTCCATTATTAATATTCTATACCTTCAATGATTTTTTGTTATCTAGGATTCCAATTCTTTATATTTCAAATATGCATCCTTTCCATATAAAATGATAAAAATGAATTTTCTCTTGTATATATTAGTGCAAGGAAAAATGTTTTGATTTACGATATAATGGATTTTAAAAAAATATATATGATACAAGATCCAATGAAGAAAAATGATTGAATAACCTGTTTTGGTGCTAAATGATGTGGATATGGAAATACATGAGAGGGGGTAATTTTACTCTAAAAAAACTAAAAAAATCAACCCACTCTAGTGTAATAGGGTAAAATTATAAAATATTTATAACAAATATAAAATTATTAATGTAAAATACTATATCAAAAATGAAGTTTAAATTTAGAATAACAATTGTGAAAAAAAAACTAATATAAAGAAGTAAATGTCACCGATAATAAGAAGTCAAATAAGAATCACTATCTAAAAATACAACAAGAAGAATGGAAATTAAAAAATACTCTAAAATGTAAAACAACTAAGGATGTATTGAGTAACAACTCATGTACCCATAAAAGAATATCAATTACCAAAACAAAAACAATCAATTAAAGTATTAAATTTTTATCCCAAGTTGAAAGGGGTTTGTAACCTAAACCAAGGTGTTCCCAATTCATGATAAAATGAATTTGAATAAAATGCCATTGGATAGTATAAGTTTCCATTCGATGGACACTCTATTCTCATAGCCACATAAGCCGTCAACCAACTTGTTTGGATAAGATTTCTCTTCCAAACCTTGAAATCCATCAATTATGAAGGATCTGATAAAATATATTCTAGCCTAGAATTTTGTTCACCCCGATAGACAGTAAAAAAAATTATTATAAATATATTATGATACTTATAATTAAAACCACACCAAAGGATTGATCTTAGTTAAGATAAAAAATCATTACAAACAAGAGAAATCATAAATTGATAAGTTAAAAAATTTACTTTTAATACAATTTATGAAACATTTATAACATTTATAATACTCAATGACTCAGTTTTAAATTATAAATATCTATATAACCAACAAAAATGGTAATATTTTGAGTTTATTGGGTTCAGTTTCAACATCATCTGATGTAGTTATCCACTATATAGTTAATGTTTCTTTAGATTACATCATTTTATTAGTTCAATGTTTCATACCATTATAACACACAATTTTATTATAGATGTATAGTAATTTTTTTTAAAAAACTAGTGTTCAAATATATTATTAAATATCACTTCAATATCTACAAGAATATAGACATTAACATTAAATTATGTGTTTTTTTAATTACCTAAACAAAATATTGTAAGATTCACTGACTCTATAATTGTAAAGACCCATAATTTTTCAAGGATTTTTTTTCCTAATTATTTGGAATTTTATGAGTCCGTGTCTTCTTACGACACTTGATTCCGAGGCCCGGTGTTCCTGGTAACAATTTCTGAAGTTTTTTTCGGGTACATTCAATAAACGTACGTGTGGGTTTTTCTATCTTTTGAACTGGTGCTCGGAATTGAAATCTGAGGACACCGATGGACTCGCAGCGCCAGTATTCGCTCAAGGGGACCTTTACCGCAGTTGAGTTTTATGCGAGTTAAAAGTTAATTTGGGGAATTTTATTAAACTAAATAAAATTTATATCTTATATAAATTTTATTTTGTTGGTGGTTTATATCTCCAAAGGGTGGTTGGTGGTAGAGCCCACACCCACATAAACTCTCATGGGAGGATAACATGTGGTGGGGCCCACACGAACACATAACCCCCCTTCTTACCCCCTTGAAACTATGAGCTTCCATTTAATGTGACAACTCCCCCTTAATGAAGTGATCCCTTCACCTCCCCTCTCACTCCATTTAATTTTCCAACACATGTTAATAAATGAATTCAACCTCTTCTAATTAATGGGTTGAGCTATTCAATTAAATAATTATATGTGGTGTGATGAATTCTTTTGAAATATTTTGAATTGCATGGAACCAATATAATTATAGAGAGCCTATTGTTTCTTTTGAGGCCTGGCTATTATTTGGAAAGGCTTGGGAGAATACACTGTTCTTCTTTTGATGAAGAACGTCTCTGACGAAGAAGGAAATTCTCCCTCGACGAAGAACGCTCTACGATTCGAAGAACGTGAAGTTGCCAAATATATTTCCTCATCGGAAGCACCCCGACATCCACGGAATCAACGACCGATCTCTGCGACACTATTCTCCGCGACCCCATCTACCGCGACACTCATCTTCTGCGGCTCGATGACGTGAGACATCATTAATTGAGGTAGGGGGTTTGTTTCAATTTTAATTGTTTAAAAATTGTGCTTCATCCTTCGTTGAAATGGTGGATTGTTATTGGCCATGTGATACCGCCTAACACAGAGGGAGTGGGATGAATGAACACGGCCCAACGACCCTCTGTTGATCCTTGTTCGTTTTTAATGGCGACGGTGATGGAAGGGATGATGGCGACCGGAGAAAAAGCGATGACCGTATGTCGGCCGCGTGGAGAGGAACCGTGGACCGCAACCGCGGGACACTCAATAGACAAAGAACCAGCTAGCTAAAGCCTTCCAGATTGAGGGAGGACCACAACCCACATTCCGCGGGCCGCTCGTCCGGTGAACCGGCCAGCAGGTGGCCGACCGGGCTGAGTAGAACCGCAGCGCCAGGAGGGACCTGTGCTGGATGAACCACGACCCGCCGAAGCGGGCCAATTGTGCCATGAAGGCCGGACGATTAGGGAGGGAGGTGCCTCTTGGTGCCATTGGTTGGGGAAGACATAGGGCCTCTCCCCCCGCCATGGAATTCTCGGCCCCTTTGGGCTGAGCTGCGGCCTGCCGGGCCGCCCAGCGCCGGGCCGGGCTGCGTCGCGCCGGGCCGCACCCCGCCGGGCCAGGCCGTGCTCTGCCGGGCCAGGCCGCGCCATCCCATGTTGGGCCACTCCCTCTCGTGCCGGGCTGCGCCTTCCTTCGGGGCGGGCCGAACCTGCCACTATGACGGGTCACGTTTCTTTAGGCCGGGTCGACACCCCCTGTCGGGTCGGACCCGTCGAACCAGATCGGGCCGACCAGCCAGCCCACTGGGACTAACGGGCCGGACCCGTACGCTTAAATGCGAATAACATCACGACCATGTGTATGATCGACGTGCCATATGTGGCACTGGACCCTCGTGACGAGGCAGTCCTTTTTCAATACTCTAAGTGAGTTTTGGACAACTTTGAAAAAACTGCCGGGTTGGTTCAAAACCAAAACCAACCGGGCCCTGGGAGCGGAAATGTTTATAACAAAAGGACCAGACGTAAGATTGACATGCAGTCAACTACATTGGATTCATCTTCATGAGATAGACCTCTTGGAAAAATCCACACAAGATTCGGATGTGGTTTGAGTATGGCCAGGTTGGATTGAACCTGAAATCCAACCGGGCCCCTGAAACGGAAATGCTAATAACTCACAGACCGGGCATACGATTGACGCATCGTCTGTTGCATTGAGAACCCAATGATGAGGCGGTCCCATGAGATACTTCCATGTGAGATTACGTGACACTTGGAAGTATCAACTAGTACCTCGTGGAGCGGATCCTCCCAGAGATGAGGATACGGACTACGGAGACCTTGTAGGTGGCTGAGACCTGATGACTGCTTGTCCAATTCGTTTTGGAGTGACTTGACTAGCCCAATGGGGAGAAATACTGTGTTGGGGCGATAGACCCATGATGGAGGAGCGCTACTATGTTGGGGCGGCATACCCGTGGTACATGACAGGAGGAGTACCTCTGTAGGCTATTAGGGGAGTGCGCTACTGTGTGGTTGCAGCGGACCCATGGCGGGGCGTGCTACTATGTTGGGGCGGTAGGCCCGTGGTACTCGATAGGAGGAGTACCTCAGTAGTATAAGGTTAGTGAGTAGCGCCTCAGAGTCACGACAGGGCCACTGTACTTTACATAGGTGGAGTTCTCCAGCAGCTATGGTTTCGATAATGAAAATACTGATTTGAGCTCAGTCAATGACATTTGTGTTTTCCTCATGATTGATATGGGTTACTTGATAACTTAGGTATATGTATGGGAATATACCTAAGTAAAGGTTATCTGTTGAGATCTTTCATTGTGGGTTTTCCTTGTTGGATTTAGTGAGAACTTGGGGGTCTCGGGGTCCCTACTGCGTATCGTTATACTCACCCTTGCAGGGGCTATGCCCGCACCTCATTGTGTTGTATGAAGACGATAGACAGTGCTAACCGAGGCAGAGTGTACGAGGGCTGGACGGTACCCGGAGGTGGACCTCTTGATGAGTCGGTACCCGGAGGAGACGGACGAATGTGGAGTGCTGAGTAGAAAATCTGTGCCAACTACATTGGATTCATCTTGATGAGAGTGACCTTTTGGAATAATCCACACAAGATTTGGATGTGGTTTGAGTATGGCCAGGTTGGATTGAACCCTAAATCCAACTGGGCCCCTAGAACAGAAATTCTAATAACTCACAGACCGGGCGTCCGATTGACGCGCCTTCTATTGCGTTGAGACCCCGATGACGAGGCGATCCCATGAGACACTTCCATGTAAGATTACGTGACACATGAAAGTATCGACCAGTAGCTCATGGAGTGGATCCTCTCGTAGATGAGCGTACGAATTACAAATACCTTGTAGATGGCTGAGACCTGATGACTTCTTGTCCGATTCGTTTCAGAGTGACTTGACTAGACTAGTGGGGAGCGCTACTGTGTTGGGGTGACAGACCCATGGCGGAGGAGCGCTACTGTGTTGGGGTGGAAGACCCACGGTACTCAACAGGAGGAGTACCTCTGTATGTTATTAGGGGGGTGCGCTACTGTGTTAGGGTGGCAGACCCATGGCGGGGTGCGCTACTGTGTTGGGGTGGCAGACCCGTGGTACTTGACAGGAGGAGTACCTCAGCAGTCTAAAGTTATTGAGTAGCGCATCAGAGTCATGATAGGGCCACTGTACTCGACAGTGGATGAGTTCTCCAACAGTTGTGGTTTCGATAATGAAAATCTTGGTTTGAGCTGAGTCACTGACCTTTGTGTTTTCCCCATGATTGATATTGGTTACTTGATTACTTAGGTATATGTATGAGCATATACCTAAGTAAAGGTTATCTGTTGAGATATTTCTTTGTGGTTTGTCCTTGTTGGATTTAGTGAGACCTTGGGGGTCTCGGGGTCCCTACTGAGTATCTTTATACTCACCCCTACACGGGCTATGCCCGTACCTCGTTGTGTTGGATGCAGACGATGAACAACGCTGACCGAGGCAGAGTGTAGGAGAGATGAATGGTACTCGGAGGTGGAACTCATGATGAGTCAGTACCCGGAGGAGACAGACGGACGTGGAGTGCTGAGGAGGACATCTGTACCTACCCTTCAAGTAGGAACCCAGAGGATAATCCAGGAGCTGCTTCCATCTTCCCGCTGTTTGTCTTTTCAGTTGTATTTTCTTTCAATTGTAGTTGTACCTTTCTGTTGGTCTTGTATTTTCAGCCCCTTTGTACTTTCAGCACACTTGTTATACTGCTTTACTTAGTGTTTTCTTACGCTTGTCCTCTGGTTGTGTGTGTTTACATTTTATAAAGGCAATGCCTTCCCAGTTCTAGGGAATTACGCCTTTGGTGCTAGTCGTCAAACCCTAGCCTATGGAAGGCGGGCTTGGGGTAGTCACGATGCGGGACCGGGGGAAAGGTCATGACAATAGTAGTTTTTCATTTCATGTGTTACATTTTTTGTAATGTTATTATAATCTTATAAACCACATATAGTCTTCCCCCTTTACCAAATTCAATGCAGAAATTCATTCATAAGCGTATATGACTCTTACGATTCTCTACACGACACAACAAAATCTTAGTGAATAACCATTTCAATGTACGGAATGAAACTAATGTTTCTATAAATATATTTATCATTATTTTTTATTTCCATGTTATCCTTAAAAATCCTCTAAATAAATCTTATGTTGGGTCTTAATGACTCTTATAGATTCACTAGAGTTACTCTTACCCACATCTAAATAACTCAAAGAATCCTCAAACATTTTTAATTTTATTTACTCTATCTCCACAACAGTTAAATATTTTCCAAACAATATGATAATGGTTCACACAAATTCTTGATATGACTCAAAAATAATTTTTAATAGCCCTTAATATTCTCAGTTATAATATACTATTTTCCATATTTCAATTATCAAATTCAACACAACAGTAAATGACCCTTTTGAAATATGTAAATTCCCATATGAAATCCTATAATTGGCTCTTATTAAATGTCATTTGAATCTTATGAATATGATCTTGAATCTTATGAAATCAATTTTATGTTTTATATATTTACTTTGATTATGAGGATTAGTTTTACAAAATCAACAAATAACCCTTATAATACCATGGTAGTTTTTTTCATTTCTAAATTCATAGAATCTGCTAAACCTTATGAGACCATATTGGTATTAAGACTTGTCAATTTTTCACCTACAACATAATTTTTTTGAATTATTAATTTAGGAATAGAATATCATAAAATCTTCTTAAGGAATTACCAATCCCTCAATAAACTAATATAAGGAATATTTTTACATAATAAAATACTCTTTATTCGTTGTACTATATTGATATATTCTAAAAACTTACAATAACCCTTTTCTTTTTGGACCATTGATCTGAAGATAATTTTTTTACATTCAAGGACCACCATATTGAAAACTAACTTATTACTGGTATTTAATTCTCCCCTCCTGTAATCGTCATTTCCCACAGATATGTTTAATAATCATAACATGTGAATGCAACAATCTTGAATCTGTAAATATGATAATCCAAAATAAAACCTCTTATTCATTAAATTATCCATTTAAAGTGGTAGTACATCACTCATCTTCATTAGTCTCTTCCTGTATCACCCAATTCACAAATATAACAAGAAATATTGACTAGAACCATTAAAATATACATTATTTTGGGTCTTTTATACCCCCTTTGGATTTTTTAACACCATTTAAAAATTTTAAAAAATTATAGTCAATATGTCTTTAATATAAATTCATTTCTCCCCCATTTTTTTGTAAATTAATATAATGGTTTTAATGTTGGGGTATGTATTACTTATCTCATTATATTTATTCATTAATATCTTTCATTATGGCCTTTTCTTATGAGAAACAATAGAGAAGAGTTGAATCAATTTTTACCTTGAAATGAGACACAAATTAATAAACTATAATTCCATATGAGAATATCATTTCATAGAAAACAAGAATGACCATCCAAAATCAAAAATCTATCTATTATGTGATACTAAAACTATTTTTTTATAGGTGAAGTTTAAATACATTTTGCAATAAATTTTTTCACAAGAATTCAACTCAAAATACATAACAAAATATTCATGTTAATTATTTATTTGTCCTCATTTTTAGCATTGAATTAACTATAATATAATTCATCTTTTTTTTTTTGACTAAAACATAATTTGAAAGTGATTCCCATACCAAAAAAATTAGTTTTGAAAAGGTCATATGGAATTAAATATTTATAATAAAACATTAAAACTCTACAAGAATATTTACAATAACTCTCCATTAATGGATTCACCCTAATAGTTTCTTCATAATGGATATAAATCAACAAAATAAACTCTAGGAATCTTGTAATATATATAGGGTTTGACTAATCTGTAATTGAATAATCTTATAGTTATATAATTATGATGATTTTATGTTAGTTATCCATTTTTATAAATCTGCTTCAATTCCATGAAAATGAATAACAAGTAAGGAAATGTGGAAATAATGTGAGTTTATATAAGATCCATTTTGATTAAAATAGGGTTATGGTGTGTTTTTCAACCTATAAATTCATTTTTAAGACTAAATGATTATGAGAAATATTTTTTCTAGTTAATTTTAATGACATTACATGTTTATCATTCATTGGTAACATGTGGTTTTTATACTATAGTTAATCTTTGATTGAATGGGAATTCACAACATAAATAGAAATGAAAATAAAATATTTTGTGATAGCTCCACATTTAAAGCCGATTCTAATTGGGAATTCCATATAGCCAATAATTCCTTTACAGTAATCAAAACCTTTTTTTGTGTGAGAGCTCCTTATTTATAGAAATAGTTTTATAAAAATATGTCACTAGTGATTTTAATGTATTATTAATTAACTCTTTCTATATTTTAATAACTATCATGAATATATTATGAGAATATATAATATATTTCACCTTCCACATATTTTTTCAAAATCATTCAAGTTACCATTGTTTTGAAACTTCTAAATTTATTAATCAAAGATGACTTCCACTAAACCAGTCCATTTATTCATTTCCTGGATTCATTCTTTTTTAAGATACATCTTTATTAATTTTTCATTCACCTACATGGATTATTTTCAATTATCTAAATTGTGTCCTTTCTATTCAATATAAAATCATATTTCCCTACTGATAATGACATCATTTTAGGCTTCTTTTTGGGCAAAACATTCAAATATTTCTCTTTTTTACCATACCAAATTAAATATCTCCTCATTTTTGTAACACCCCAAACATCATTAAGGTTCAAGTTTTTTTAACTATTTCATGCCTTATATTTTTAAGTAATTTATTCATGTAAGGAATATGTAAGTGGATTTGGTGTTTCCTTGAATAAATTTTTGTAGTTAGTGGCCATAATTGGGTTAAATTTATTTTTAAGGGTGGGAAAATTGTTTTCTTTAACCATTCACCCAATCATGAAGAATGGATGGAATATATAACATGGTTTCCCCAACTATTTTATGGGTCAAGGAAAACTACGTAAAACATGGGAGTTTTCATAGAGGGTTTTTTCATTGTTAGTGGTTGGATTACCAAAACATGTGACCTAAATATGTGTGGTGTGATTCCATAGATAGATGGAATGACACAATTGGTACATGGTTTGGTAGACTCTATGTAATAACCATGCGATCATCTAACATACTTAAAAACTATGAAATTACAAAATACACCCCCATGATTTTAATTAGTGTGGTTAGTAAAAAATGAAAATTATAAGGGGTTTAGAAACACATGGTGTCTTAGGATGGCTAGGATATTACTTATAATCCAGAACTCATTTATTAATGAGTTAGGATTCCTAGAATATTACTTGGTATCCTACACTCGTTCTTGAAATCTTATGACACGTGATATATTGCATATGATCTGATGCTGATTCCTGATGACTTAGATTTCCTAGGATATTACATAGGATCCAGGGAAAATTCTGGATGACTTAGGATGCCCATGATATTACCTACTATATATAATTGATATGTGGTGGAACAGGATGTTTGAGATAATACCAGAGATTTGGCACTAATTATTGATGAATTAGTATTCATGGGATATTAATTAGGATATGGATATCATTTATGATGACTTATAGTTCCTATGATATTACATAGGATTTTAAATTAATTCCAAATGATTCAATATTTATAGGATTATACCTAGGATATATCACTAATTCATGATAAAATTGGATGCTTAGGATATTACTGCAGACCAGGTGTTGATTAAAAAACATATTTTGTCCAGATATATATTTTCCTAGACCAAGTAGTTATGGTATATCCCAAGATTCCCCATAGATCTTGTGGATTGAAGATGATTTATTTATTTTTTCCCTTATTTACTACACACATAGACAAGATATATTAATTAGAAATGACTCATATTATCCATGTATTTTTTTGGATATAATTTGGATTATTTTCTAGATAATGTGATAAGACAACATGCATATTCCAGGCCTGATGTTCCTGGAATAAATTTATGAAATATATTGCAGATAATAAATTGCGCACATGCATAATTTTCTAGAAAAAGTGGAGAACGGGGGATCGTAATAGAAATTCAAGTGAATCACTGGGTTCATAAAGTGGGTTTTACCTTTGGCACAACATAATCATTGTTGGTATGAGCCATTTTTTAACAAATTCTTCATGGGAATAAATAAATAAAATTTATTTATTTATTTTCCTTTTTTGAAACAATTTTTTTTTACTCTTATAAGTATACAGTTGTAGGTTTTATCCCAAGGTTTTATTCTAAAACATGGATACCTAATGACCATAATAGGAGAGTGTTATTCACGAGTGGTGATGAATTGGGATCAGATCACAGATTATTTCACCAATAGAGTTTGAGGAAATTTTTTACAATGGAAACACAACTATTCTTCATCAATGATCAATCCAATCTCATGGTAGGATGTTTCTGTGTGTTTTTATTGTCCCATTTATTAGCCCAAGATGAATACAGATCAATTATAGTAATATTATTGATACACACATCATCAGTAAAATTAAATTTATGGATTTTTTTTTTGTTAATTATGATTTATCCCACATAATTTTTCTTCCACTATGTCGATAGATTGAGGACAAACAAATAATTTACTATGGTCATTCCACAAATTTTATGTCTTAGGGATTACTCCCATTTTTCTTCATTCGATAATCATTTGTATTTCTTTAATCCAACAGTTCATCCAATTACTGGTTTCCAATAATTGCCTAACTATCCTTAAATGAAAAAGAGTGAAACAATGGGTGTAGAATGATATTTAAGTTGTGGTTTGAGAATTTAACATGATGATGGATTGATCAAGGGAGAATGATATGGAAGCAATTGTTCTTCATTTTTTTGGGAGATGCACGTCACGACTATAGATGGTGTAAATGGGGGAATCTCAAGAAGATTCAAAGCCCAGATCTATAATCTTTGGCAATATGAGGCATGGCCAACCATGGATATGCAGTGTTTGGTTAGGTTGGTGGATTATGAGATACAGAGAGTAATGTGGAAGAGAACTAGGGATTCTGGAAAATCCCAAGAAACCTGATGTGTATTTCGAGATGAAACGTCATGTGTGGCCCTCTCAGCAAAGACTAAGGTTTCGAGATAAAGTTAAGGATAACATGGATTGTGACCCCCCTTAATGGCTCAACATTTACCTTAGAGGTTACATAGAAACATGAAAGACTACACAACCAATATCACACCATGTACTCAGACACGAAAAAAACCACATATACGTGATTTGGTAGATGAGAAATACTAGTACACACACATGGTCAGGACACTCGACAAGGTTTTCTTGTGTCTCTACATACTGTGTCTATCTTCTAAATACGGTGTTTTTTGATACTTACTTACATTGAGAGGCTTTAACACACATGTAGAAATGGGGTCATTTAGAAACTCTATGTACTCATGGTGTATTCCATGTACCCCACTTCAAGAGTGTTAATAGATCTTCATTTTCTTAGTTTGGACCAGCCTTATTTGAGTATGTTCCTTTGGTTCTTTCCCTCGAGGGTATTGTATGACATTATATCTATGTCATAGGATTGTCATCCCATCTAGTGGGTGAATATCATATATAGTTATGGTGTCCCTTCATGAGATAGGAGGGAAATCTTATATCATATTTTTTTTCCCGAAGTGGGGTTTTTAGAATCAACATGAACATCTAGAGCATGGCATTGATCATTCATCTAATTGGTCATATCGGTATGGTCTATGGAATCCATGTCATACAATACCCTATGTAGCGTTTCAATCTTGATTGGGTTAGTGGTTTCCTCTAGCATTTCTGGTTGTGACCCTATAATTATGCATGGTTGTCTTCTTAGACCCATGATCATTATTGGGAAGGGCCCAATGATCTATACCTATTAACTGGGTGTCTCTGATGATAGAATGTATCATGGAGGGGGTACCTGAGAATGAGTGATGCTTCTATTATAATCTTTGGCATGCTGTTGGCTATGAATTGAAATTGGTGTGGGTTCATTCCTATGTATATTTGGGTGATTTTTTTATAAATTAAGTTTTATATTTGGTATTTAGTTAATGATATTTGGTTCTTCATTTTTATATTTTTGATGTGTCTTACTTGGAATTTTAACACTCAAACCATCATGGTATTTGACCATACATGTCATGTATTATATAGACGGTGGGCCATTTTATGGTGTCCTAGGAGTACATGGACTGGGTGAATCATATATTGACCTTATTAGACTGAGTTTGTTTTCAAGAAATTTATTTTATCTTTACTCATCACATTTGGAGCATGTTATAATATTTATAATTTTTGTTCGGGCTTATATTTGGCCCATTTTTTTGCTTTTAGAACTTTACTATCATACAATATTCTAAGATCTAATATGTACGAAGTCATTGGACTCAATTTTTTTATATTTCAACATTTTGTGGGTTTAGATATGTGTTCCTGTGTACAAATACATTTGGCTAATTCTTCCCATTTTTCAGATATTTCTACACGACACTGGTGCCCATCACCTATTGAATGTGGGCTTAGGGTAGTCATGGGCCAGACTATGGTGGGCTGGGTCATCATAGAGTTATATCAGAGTGGTCAGTTCTACCTTGGGACCAGAGTCGGTGAGATTGGTTTGGGGAAACATTGTTTAGTGTTTTGTGTTTTTATTTCTTTATAGAGACTCCAGTATTGGTGATACATTTGATGTATCCATACAAAAAGACCACGATCACTTCCCTTTCAACTCAAAAGATATAAAAATTTGTTGAAGGGAAAATTTTAGTGCATTCATCATATAAGTATTGGTTATTTTTTCCATGTCCTTCTAGAGTCAACTCCTTAGATATACTCTTCTAACCACTGTACATCTAGTTTTATTTTAGGACACCTCCACAAAGATATATAATGAGGATTATATTGTGTAATCATTAGGGTGATCCTCATAGTGATGAGGCCTTGGTATAGGGTTCTATACTAAAGATATCACCTTTGGGTGGTTTACCAGCTATACCACCACCTGTTGAGAAACATCTAGCATTAGATGTAAAAGATCATGATTCATAGATGATGAGTGCATTTCATGAGGTTAGAGGTAGTTACCTCCCTAGTCTCAAAGTATGATAGTCTCCTAGGTGAATGAGGGCTGGATAGAGGTATTCCCTCATATTTTCTCCTATTTTAGATTAATAAAGTTCATATGGTTGTTATCGTAGATAGTTTTCTTCAGAACCCTACCAGGTGATGGTGGAACTTAGTGCATTAGTCATGTGATAAGAGAACTATATCATGGTCATATATTGAGTGTATCATAAAAGATAAGTTCTAGGTGTCCATGATGCAATCAGTGTGCATACAAGAGCTTATATATCTACAACAAGTCAGTTTTACTATGGAAGAGTACTCAGTGGGGTTTTTAGACCTATCGTGTTACTCCTTAGATATGGAATGGGATCAGTTATTTATATATCAAACCTTTGATCAGGTTTTACATTGGGGAATCAGAGATTTAGTGGTATCTCTTTACATTCCCTCTTCTGTTGGGGTGCTTGAGTGAGACTTGGTGATGAAGAGATTTTTGGAATAGAGGGAACCAATAGTGGGTGACAGTAATGGGAACCTAGTAGATAAGACCATGGAAATAGGTATTCTATGAAATTAATAGGGATCCAAGCATGTATGATGCTACAAGATGTGATCCTAAGACAGAAGGTCAGTGGTGCATGGCTCTTAGGGAGGCTCAAATTAGCCATGGGAGAGGCGATGTTACTCCTACGATGGCTAAGTACATCTGGCTCAGGATTGTATGAACCATTATACAAATGATCATTAGATGATAGAAGGACCCCCAATAAAGAGATAGAGTTCAGAGAATGATGGTATGCATGGTGTATGTTGTGGAGGAGGGGATAAAAGAGCATTAGCCTGTTGTCGGAGGTTTATCTTCTTAACACCACCACTGCAGTTTGTTAACGTCAGAATCATGGGGCTGGTGGTTTAGGATGAGGCCAAATACAGGATATGGAGGCCTATGACACTGATTCTCCATGGATTATATAAGGTATTATCTATCTCTTTTCTACGTTATTTGTATTATCTATAGAGACACGTGGGAGTCATTCTTTTATTGACAATTCTCTATTTCTAGACATAGAGATTCAAGTTGATCCTTTAGCTCGACCCTTATGGTTGGATACTCTGATAGGTGGGGACTCGGTGACTACACACTTATTCTGATAGTTAGATCTAATTCATGTACAAATGTGTTTTTATGGGATCTCTTTGTATTAGTTATGAGGCCATATGACATCATCTTATTCATGGAAGGGCTATTCAGTGTTCATTCTCAGATTGAATATTTTAGGCGGAGGATGTGGTGGGTCCACAATGAAAAATTGAGGAATTACTTTGTGGGTTAAAAGGGAACCTTAGATGAGTAGGGAGATCTCAAGAATAGGAGAGTGCAGATGATTACTCACTAATTGGATAGTATGAATCTTGGAGGAGTGGATTATTTGCCTATCAGTTTCTTGTGGTAAGGTGGAAGAGTATGAGGACACATTTCCTAACGATGTACCGGATTTACCTCTCCTCTAAGTTTTTGGATTATGCATTGAAATGAATCTCTGGATGGCACCGATATCTACAACAATATATTAGATGACTCCAATAGAACCTTGAGAGATAAAGGTTCTATTTGAGGATGTGCAGAAGAATGGCTTTGTAACACCCATCATTTACCCTAGGAATCCCCTGTATTGTTCACCAAGAAGAAGGATTGAATCACGAGGTTATGTGTTGTTTAATAGTGCAATAGTTAGGTGATCATGAAGAATATGTATCCCCTACCCAGAATTGAAGACCCCTTTGATTACTTGAGATGGGAACAATGGTCCTCAAAGACTGACATCAAATAATGATAACACCAACTATTAGTACTAAATGAGGATATACCAAAGATGAAACTCATATATCGATATAGTCACAATGAGTATACAATGATTATTTTTCTCATGAAAGACACCCCAGTAGTGTTCATGGGATTCATGAGCTGGATATTTCTTTCTTTATTAGACCAGTTCCTGTTGGTCTTCATTGATGTTACCCTAGTGTATTCAGTGTCTGAGGAGGAGCATGAAAGACACATGATGACGACCCTAAAAAAATTATAAGATTACTATAATTATGGGAAGAAAAATGAGATTCATTTTTGATTTTAGAGTCCCACCTTATTGGATACATCATTAAAGAGGATGTAGTAGCAGCAGACCCAAAAAAGGTTGAGGAAGTTCTTTCTTGGGAGCCACTGAAGACTATTATCGTGGTGGAATGTTTCCATGGGTTGGTAGGGTATTATCGATGGATTTATATCGAATTTTTAAAGAGTGACCCTTGAAATATTTGAACCGAAAGGGGACACCATTCATGTGGGAAAAATCGTGTAAGCACTGCTTTTAGGATCTATGTTAGAGGTTGGTGAGTGCTCCCAAAAATATTTTTCTAGAGTGTGTCAAGTATGTAGTGTTTGGTGATACATTAGGGGCCTAACATGGATGTATTTTGATTTAGAGACATATATTTATTGACAATGGTTCATGTCATTTAAGACATAATCATTAGAACTACATGAACTGTGATCTTGAGTTTGCAATAATAGTCTTCGTACTAAAGATGTGGAGACACTATCTAATGGATGAGTGTTTTATCATTTAATCTAACCACAAGAGTCACATTTATACCTTCTCATATAATGATTATAACATGATATATAGGTGATGGATAAATTTCCCCCTGTACTATGACTTCATGATTTTTGATATTCCTGGGAAGGGTAACATGGTTGTAGATTATATGAGTAGGAGATCTTATAATCTATTATTGGCTGTGGAGTTAATGTAGTCAGGATCATTGTAGTTTTCCTTGGGTGGACAATAATTGTGCATCATATATTTAGTTGATGGTTGTTACCCCCACTAATGTAACAACATTTCAGGGATTCCTAGCATGGAGATAGTGACTATGAGACCTTACATACTCAGATATCACCTAGTTATACTCTTGATAGATATTGTGAAGGTGAGGAGAAAGCTTTCATTTTTAGAGGATTGATGATGGTACCATTGATGTTACTAATGTATGAGATATGGAAGTTTCATAAATCCCATTTGGAAGTATATACTAGTGTGAAAAAGATTTATCAAGACCTCTGAAATCATTTTTTGTGGCTAGGCATGAAGAAGCGAGTTACAAAGTTTTTATGTTGATTCCTCACTTATCAGCAAATGAAGGATGAGCACTAGGTACCTCATAGTCTAACTCAACCCTTGTGGTCCTATAGTGGTAGTGGGATGGGATACCCATGGTCTTCATGAATTCCTTATCACATATATCAAGGGGACATGCTCCAATATAGGTGATTGTATACGGACTCACCACGTGAGCACACATCCTAGCAATTCGAGAGTAGAGTTTAGTAGAGATATTTTGACGCTGATATGTGCATGAGGTAGTCCGAATCCATGGATTTCCCAAGATAATAATCTCATAAAATGATTCTTGACTCACATTGTGATTATATAGAGGATTTTCAGTGGAATTTTAGACTCTGTTACGCTTCAGAAAAATTTTTCCTCCCGAAATCAATGGCCAGACAAAGTGGAGCATTCAAGTACTAGAGGAAATTTTGTGGCCTTGAAAATTATAAATTTGTTGTTTTTTTAAGGATCACCTAACCATGGTAGATTTTTCAAACAACAATATCTACAATTATCCCATTTTTCTGGCACCATTAAATTATTTCAATGAGAAACCCTACACATCACCACTTTGTTGGATCGATCTAGGAAATTCATCACTCATGGGATCAGAGTTGCTGCGAGCTACTATAGAGAATATCAAAATCATACATGAGTGGATGAGGATTAAATATAGTTGTTATATGTTTTTTATAGGACAAAAAAGTAGACCTTTGTAGTCTATGGGGAGATCATGTGAACTTGAGTGTCTCACCTCAATGCAGATTAATTATATTTGGCCACAATGAAATGTTAACTCCAAAATTAATTAGTTCCTTCTTCATACTACATAGATATGCATAGGTGGTGTACCAATAAAAACCAATGTTTTTATGAAATATATTTTATTTAAACAATATTATATCTTTGATGTCTTTCATTACATGCAACATCGTCTTAGCTTGTATTACATGAAACATAGAGTTTCTACCAAACAATATTTTATTATTGTAATTATTTAAACAAAAAAAATTATAATATAGTAATTAGAATGGAGGGTATGAGAATGATTAAGTGAATTTTGAATTATCTTTTATGCATGTATATATAATTCTTTGAATAATAAATTCTAAATGAATATGAATTTTTTTAAAAGAAAATGTTTTTCCAAAAAACTATTTAAATGTGAAAAGTGTGTCTAACAATAACTAAAAAAATAATTATTGTTGGATTATATTAAAGAATTATATATATAATATATTCAATCTAATTTTTAACATTTATCATTTGTTTTTTCTAGACATGATATATGAACAAATCCTATTTTACGCAAAAAAGAAGCATTGTTTTAAAAAAATGCATTTTTTCCTCCTTTGGATGGAGCACTTGTTAAAAATCTATTTTTTACACTATTATAAATTATATTTTTAAAAAATAAACTTCTTTTTTTGAATCATAAGGTCAATATTTACTTTGGGTGAACAATTTTTTGAGAAGTTTCATGTTTTGATGAAAAGTAAAAATGCCAGTTTGTATTGAAAATTGTATTTTCTTTTAATGTCTATACAAGGTAAATTTATGTTTTATATTAGTTTATAATTTATATTAGTTAATTATAATTTGAAATATTAAAAATATTTATATTTAAAATATTTATATAATAATTAATTATAAAATAATTTTATGTTTTAAAAGGGCATTTTCCTAAAAAAACAGTTTTTATGGAATTTTACTGATTTTATTTTAAATTTAATTATAAATGTTCTGTGTTTTGAATTTTTTAAAATCAATACTAAATTTATATTTAGTAGGTCAAAATTTAGTGAATAGTTACCTTGAAAATTTTTGTTACCATGGTAAAGGGTAAATTAGGTAATTTGGGCTACAGATAAAATGATGAAGACAATAAAATGACATTAACACAAGAGAAAATTTTATTTAATGAATATAAATTGAAACTTATTATATATTTATTGAAATTAAGTTGTTTAATGGACACTTGTCCTTGGAAATGACTTATAACACATTTAAATCAAAGAAATGCATAAAATGTCATTTTCTTCGCCAAAAATATCTATTATGTGTCCACATAGGGAAACAATTATGCTATAAACGAGCATAAATAATTATATTAGGATTTATTTATTTAATTTAATGATAAATTTTAAAAAATTTTAATTTTTAAAATAATTATCTTTAACACTTATATAACACTGATGTAATGTTGGTGCAAGCAGATGAAAAATCAATAAAATAATTTAAATTAAACTAAGAACCATTAAAAGTAAAAAACACATGAATAAATCCTAATGGATGAATATATATTGAAAATAGTCATTCAAGGGTAATATTGGGGACCATTTGGAGCCACATGGAAATTATTATGACATTGATAATATTTTATTTAAAGTGTAGTCAAAGTTGTCACATTCATGTTTTTAATATCTAAATCATTTTTAATATAGATATTTCTAGAACATATATTTGATTATAAATATTATTTTGAAAGAGAAATGATTTATATTCATGATATTATTTTATTCATATTTTTTAGTGAATAAATAATTAACTTAAATAATTAAAAAATTATAATACATTAATAATTCAAACAATGGAAAAAATAAAATAAATGATATTGAAAATATTAAAATAAAAATATTTTTAATTAATTAAGGTTAACCAAGATTTTTATAGGTGACTATGAAAAATTATTTATGTATAAAAGTTTTTTATATGTTATCTTACTATATATATTTTCTTAAAGTCAATATAATCAATAGTGTCAAAATTGACAATAATAACATTTTATGAAAACAGTATTTTATTAAATTATTTTAAAAATAATAAAATATATTTAAAGGTAAAAATTGAAATGATAACTTTTAAAATTTACTAAATTGAATATTTATGTACAATTTACACCATATAAGTTAAAAATTAAAATTTTAAAATATTAAATAATATGTTAACGTGATTGAAAGTAAAATGTGTTAATTAATTGTTTAATAAAATTATAAGGTTTGTAATAATATCAAAGCTTATCATCAATCTATTTATTCATGAGATTAAACCCTTATGTCATATTATATTCTAATACATTTCATTTTGGAGGTATTTGGATTGAAATTGAATTTATTATAAATTAATATATTTTTTAAATTCCAAAAGTTCCCCTCACGTTAATTAAGAAAGGGCACCTCTTCCATAGCTTTTTGACATCACTTTGATCCATCTATATTTACAATACTCTAACGAATTTTATTCTCCACTTCTTTATCCATATTCTAGAGGTTTTGGTATTATTAAAAGACCAATTCTAGAGTCTTTTAGAGGATATCTAGAGGATCTGTTTTGAATAGGAGGAGGTTTTCACGACTATTATGAGAGTTATGGAAAAACTTAAGAGATTCATGTATCACATTTATTTATATGGTAAACATGACTTATAACCTACTTATTTCTTCAACATGGTGTATATAATTCCCATTAATGTCTTTTATTGGTATTATCTAGAAGATTATGGTATTTTCAAATTCAAAAAATGTATCTTTTTTTCACTGGGCATATGACTCTACTGATTATAAAGTGATGAATATTTACTTCAAAATATCATCAATATTTAGAATTATTTTATTTTAAGTTTCATTGGAGAATACTTATATTAAACTTACATGTTTTCTATAAAATTTTTCAAGAATGTATATACTATTCTCTTATGGATATTTAAATTCATTTTTACCCTTTTTTGACTTTTTACTACTCTATTTGAACATAATATATTTTTTATTTTCATAAAGAGGTACTTTGTAAATTTTTTAACAAAATTGAGAAAGGAATGTTTTTTTGAATTATATGGCTTGAATATATTTTTCCACTTTCAGGACACCTTCACGACTTAATGATTACCATAAAATATTTCTAGGTTATTTTCAAAGGAAATTTTTTCTTTTAAAATATCATGGCTTTTTGCTGAAAGACAATGATTCCAAATTATAAAGGATATTTTCCTAAAGAATTATTTTCATGTGATATCTCAAAAAAATTTCTATCTTAGATAACATTTTTTTATTACTTATGTTAAAATGGGGATATTTTTCAGGGAAACTATGCCTAGTAATTTATAGTTGGTTTAGGTTTATAATGGAATAATATTTATGAAATAAATATATTTCCATGAGTTATGTGAGGATTGATTGAAACCCATTTTTATGGTTTCTGATATAATGATTGATTTATGTTATTCTAGAACACACATGTATAGGTTTTATTATGTAATTTTTGGGCCCTATATCTTTATCCAATTCATTGGGTAACTATTAATATCTTATGAGACAGACATGACTGGAAGGAGATGTGAACTTGAATCTGTAATACTTGGTTAGAATGGGTAGTAAACTGGTTTTTGTAACACAAGGTGAAAATGAGGAGTGAACATTGTTCAATAAAACACTTCCTCCACAAAGATGGTCTTGGAAGTAAGCCATGTCAAATATGGAAATTATTTCTTATGCTAACATGTTTTCCAAAATTATCAGTATTTTGTTATTCTCTCATAGAATATCATCATTGATTTTTTATAAACATCTATGATTTTTTCCATGAAACAATATCAAGATCGTTAATATGTGGGATATAATTTTGAAGAGTTATTTTCATGTTCTTATGGCCTTATAATTAGGTCTTCTCCCATTATTTATCCTTACTGAGAATCTGAGCTAATCATTTTCTTATGTTTTCCTTCCCCATGTTAAAAAAGAATGGTTTTAAGAAGGAATACTATTTGGGAATATCTTTACGAGATATTTTGATGATATTTCACCAAATTATAAGAATTTATTTTGTGTTTTCTACAGGACTAAACTATTACGGTTCTATAGAATTTGTTTGTTTAATGTAATTAATATTCATTAAAAAAGATATTATATCTATATAGGTTAAGACTGGGTCATTATAGTTAGTATCAAATTAAATGTTTAGTAGACCTTTGGAAAATAGTTTGAGAAAACTTTAGGCAGATCGCTAGAGATATTTCCAAGGACATTTATAGGTATGTCTACGTATAGGTTATTACCCTCGTGTTTTGGTAACAATCATGTATTACATATGTTAAAACTATGTTATCATAAATTGAAATTTTATAAGTAATTTCTCTTGAACCGGGGGATAGCGCTCGGTCCTGCTCTCGCTTCAGATCTCGCTCCTTCTTGTGAGCCCAGTGGTGCTCCGCTTGCTCCTGCTCTCATCCCTGCTCGTTAGGCCAACAGTGTGGCGGTCTCACCTTCCTGCCAGAGGGAGGTTGGGGCGAAGGTGGGTGCCTTGGGGTTATCCTTCGAAGACGCTCTCTTTGGGAAGCAGTTGCCTCTGGCACTGGTGGGGGTGGTCGTTCCTCCGGGGTCCCTTCGAGCTTCTCCGATCGAGATTACCCCCCGCCCCGCCTGAAAGGCGGAAGGTCTCCCCGTGGTTGAACTTTCCGCTAAAGAGCTCTAGGACGCTTCAAATTTTCATGACCTCACCTTGATAGCTCGGTTCGGCTTCAACAAACCTCATCTGAGTGTTTTCAGATCCTTCGTAGACTCCTGGGGGCTCCATCATATAGTGGATATTTCCGAGTTCTCTAGGGCCGCGTTTAGCATTCAGTGCTCCTCTTTTGCTGACTTTGCGCTGGATTGGGCCAGGGAGGATCGCTGGTGTGGCTCGTGGCGTTTCACTCTCTCCCGCTGGTCCTGGGATCACCATTTTGGCCGCGAAATCCCATAGGCTGCATCTGGATTTGCGTACCTCGTATCCCGCTTCCTTTTTTCAACCCGTCGATTTTGAAATCCATTGGTGACTCCTTGAGATTATTTCTTTGCGCGGATGAGGACACTTCTTGTTTCCCATCTACGGCGTGCGCGGGGGTTTGTGTGGAGATGGATCTCTCGGTGAAGCTTCCGGAGCGGTTGCTTTTAAGGTTCAGTGATGGCCACCAGGGGTGGCAAAGGCTTCGGTATCAATCTCCGCCTAGGTTCTGCCTGGCGTGCGGCCTCCAAGGGCACTAAGCGGCGGTCTGTAGGAAGCGGAGGTCCGGTGAGGGTTCTAGCTTGGGGCGGCCAGGACCCCGACGCAGTGATTTGGGTTTTTCGGGGTCGTCGAAGCCGACGCCAGTGCCTCCTGAGCTCCCAACCGTTGCGGCGGCGGTTTCAAATTCTTCTGGTGGTCCCCACCTCCTCTTGTCAGACCTGGAGCTGTCCAGTATGTCCTCCTCGACAACTTTGAGGCCCGATTCCCCACAAAAAGCCCTGATTTTTCTGTCACCTATGGTCAATAGGGATCCTGACACGGCTGCCCCGATTCTGGATCCTTTTGGAGATTCTGGGGTTGTGATTCCTGAGTTTTTTCTCTCTATCTCCCTCTGCAGTTTTTGCCACTGTCGCCCCCCCATTTTGTATCTCATCCCAACTATCCCTGGACTTTATTAAGCTCTCTATTCTTCTAAATCGAACCCACCTCCTGCAGGTTGACTCAAAGGGATTCATTTTCAGTGGGTGTTTTGAAAGAGGTGGAGGCTTCTCGGGGGTCCCCCCAGTGTATGCTTCTGATTTCTCTATTCAATGGGGAGTCTGAGGGTCTCTTCCCATCACCCTCTCCTTCAGCTCGTATTTCTCTCCTCGACGACATGGAAGGGGTCAAGACGAAGACTCCCCCATAAGTTTGGATCCATGGTTGAGAGACTCCCTGGTCCGGTTACATGCTCTAAATCGAAGGAGGCTGGTCTAGTTGTCTCTTTTTTCCCCTCTGGAGCTGCTGGTTTTAAGACCAGAAGCGGTAAGCTCTGATGGTGTTGCTGACACTTGGGAATGCGAGAGGGATGGGGGATCCTGCAAAGAGTGCCATCCTTACTTCGGAAGTTCGTAAGTTTAAGGCATCAATCATTACAATTCTTGAACCAATGTAGGGAGCAAAAAAACTTTCTCAGGTTGCTCAAAAGATGGGGTTCTCCTCTTGCATGCATGGATCCCCCATGAACACTTCTATTTGGATTTGCTGGAAACACTCGATCAAGGTGGAGCTTGTTAGTCTTATGGATTAGTGTATCAATACTAAAATTTCCTTTGCAGGTGGTGATCTTTTATTCTCTTTTATCTATGCCAGAAACGACAGTTCTAACAGGATGGAACTGTGGCACTTTCTGGGACATTTCCAATAGAACTCCCTCCCATGGTTTGTGGGAGGGGATTTCAAAGCAACCACCAATCCTTCGGAGAATAAAGGGTGTTCCTATGGCTTCAATATTGGCATGCAAGGCTTCAGTGATTTTATCTCTTCGGTGGGTCTCTTTGACCTTGGCTTCAAAGGTAATCGTTTTACCTAGTGCAACAATCGTAGGGGAGCCATCCATATATGGTGCCGACTTGAAAAATGCTTTATGAATCTCCAAGGCCTTGACTCCTACGGGCAGACGACCGTTACCCATATTCCTCGGGCTCTTTCAGATCATTCACCGCTTCTTATTGAGCTCCATATGGATATGTCGGATCGCAAGGCTCTACACTACTCTAGCAAATGGCATCAGAAGGATGACTTCATGTTGATGGTCAAATGCTCATGGGAAGGCGAGGAGGGGGGACAGGCCTAGCAGGGTCTTGCTAACCGACTCAAATGGCTTAGAATGGATCTTATGGAATGGATTTCTCATAAACCCGTTGTAGGGTCAGGTGTGTAAAGCATCCAGGAAGACATTGGGAGGCTTGAGGAAGATCTCCAAACAAGATGGGATGAGAGAAAGTTCCTTCTTCTCTATGATAAACATACCTTTCTTGTGGAAAAACTGCTTGAAATTGAAAAGGACTACAAATCCCAGTCTCGTGTCAGATGGATTAAAGAGGGGGACCGAAACAATGCGTATTTTCATGCTTGCCTGAAAGAAAGGATCAATTCTAATATCAACTTGCATCTGGGCAATAGGGTCTATACGTTGGATGTGGGGGATACTGGTCGCCTGGCTGTGGACCACTTCGAAAGACCACTGGCAGGAGCTAATTCAGATCAAGGGAGTAATACAACCTCACCTGAACTAGTGGCTTTCTGGGAAGCGATTCCACATGCAGTGAGAACCTCTGATAATGATTTTTTTTCAGCTATTCCTTCTAAGGCGGAGATTAAGGGCTCGGTCCTTGCCATGTACCAAGGCAGTGCACCAGAGCCTGATGGTTTACCTGGAGAGTTTTATGTGACTGCTTGGGACGTTGTGGGAAAATAGGTGGTGGAAGCCATTATCGACTTTTTCCGTGGTGGCGAGCTCAATCGGTCGGTGAGTGTCTCCAGGATGGTTGTTATTTCGAAGTTTAAGGACCCCTCTTCCATTAGGCAGTTCTGACCCATCAGTCTATGCAACGTTTCATACAAAATCCTTGCAAGTTTGATTGCTAGAAGAATAAGTGGGGTCATTCTGAGGTTAGCCTCTGGTGGACATCATGGGTTTATCAAAGGGAGAAGCATTCAGGGGGCGGTCGGAATTGCAAGTGAAATCGTTAATGACATCAATAGAAAGGTGGTTGGGTCGAATTTCATACTCCAAGTGGACATGGACAAAGCTTACGATAAGATGGAATGGAAATTCATCATCCGGGTGATGCGTAGGTTTGGCTTCCAGGAGAAGGTTTGTGATCATTGCTTCTGGTGTTATGCATCCCCATGGATGTCGATCTCCTTGAAGGGGATGTGCTTTGGCTTCTTTAAGTCAGTGAGAGGCGTCCGACAAGGCGACCCCCTGTCCCCTGTCCTCTTCATCCTAGCTCAAGACTCCCTCTCCCGTAACCTCCACAGGTGTATGGAAAGCAGGAATCTATTTACATTCGTTGGCATGAATGGTAGGGAGACCATTTCCCACTTGATGTTCGCAGACGACATCCTGATTTTCACGAACAGCCGGTGTAAGTCCCTCTCTATTCTCAAGGGTGTATTCTCGATGTATGACTCCTTCAGTGGGTAGGTCATCAATACTGAGAAGAGCCATGTATTCATCTCTAACAGATGCCTGGGGAGGTGATGCAGGGTTATCCAGGAGATCCTGGGATACCATCATAAACAGTTTCCTATGTTATATCTGGGCGTCCCGCTCTCGCCATGGCGTGTCAAGAATATGTTCTTTGAAGACATCCTGAACCGCATCCTAGAAAGAATCCTTAACTTGAAGAGAAGGTTTATTTTCTTCGGGGGATGGGTCACACTTATCAACAATGTCCTCACCTCCATTCCTCTTCATGTTATTTCGATCGTCCAACCACCGAAGGGGAACATGGCAAGGATCGAGAGAGTTCTGACCGCTTTCTGGTGGGATGCCAACCAGTCTGGCCGCTGCCATTGGGCATCCTGGGAGCGTATGGCAAGGCCTGTGGAGGAAGGTGGCATGGGGTTGTGTGATATTTCGGAAATCATGTAGGGCATGCAAGCGCGACTCGCATGGGACATCATCTCCAGAAAATCGCTGTGGGCTTCATTTTCCAAATCTAGATATGGTGATCCTTGGAGATCAAGAGAAGAAAGAAGAGTCGAACGTTCTAGGCTGGCCCGGTGCATGTTCGAACACATTGATGAGCTTGATGATGCTACTCATTGGATTATTGGGAATGGGGATATTGGATTATGGAAGGACAATTGGGCCGGTGAAAGGATTTTTTTCCAGGGCTGCCCTGCCCCCGACATTTCCTTCAAGGAAGCAAGCAGGTACCCCTCGTTCCTTATGGCGGTACTCAATGAGGAGCAGCGGTCAGTGTTCGATGGTATCTGCATGGAGGATAAGGATGATCATTATTGTTTCATGGGTTCCAATCTGGGCTCCTTCACTGTTTGGGATTTTAAGAGGAGCCGACATGCGGTGGCTGCACTGGATGAATGGGCTGCAAAGTACTGGTGCAAAGATATCCCCACCAAAATGGTCTTCTTGGTCTGGTGTATTAAGAACAAAGCTTTGCCTACGGATGAGTGTATCAAGAGGAGGGGCATCTCTCTTCCCTCGCGCTGCTTCTGTTGCTTGAACTCGACGAGGGAATCTATTGATCATATGTTTGCGCAAAGTGACTGGGCGGTTGAGCTTTGGTCCCTCTGCTCCCCAAAGCCAAGGGTCAGCCTTCATTATTCCTCCTTCAATGGCCGCATGTCCTCTTGGTTTTAGGATGTTCAGAGAAAGAGCACCAAGTGTAATTTTCGCGCAATTATTATGGAATCTATCTGCTGGAAAATTTGGGAAGCGAGGAACTGTTCTAGGTTGGGTACCCGGACTGCTACGTCACTTCTCCTGCTTAGGGATAAAACCTTAGTCTATGAGTTGCTTTCTCTCATCAAAGGGTACCAGCAATCACCCCTTGTGTGCAAGTTTCTCCACATGCCTCTTTTTCTAGGGGGTTTGGGGGGAAGGTGGTTCAGATGGAGACCCCCTCTTAGTGGGCTGAAACTCAATATTGACAGTTCTCTTAGAGATGGTTTTATGAGAGGCGGAAGAGTTCTTCGTGATGCTTACAGTTTAGTTCTGATGGCGTTAAAATCTTTCTACGGTCCAGGTGGCTCTCTGGGGGCGGAGGCACGAGCGTTACTTTCTGGGCTCCAAGCATGCCAGGCATGTGGCTTCCAGGCGGCTGAAGTTGAATCTGATTCAAAGGCATTGGTAAGGATGGTCCAAGGTAGGCATGAGACCCCTTGGGAACAGACCTACATTATTAGGATGTGTGCTAAGGAAATCGTTTTGGGCCCAAGCATTAACCATAGTTGGAGGGAGACTAACTTTGTGGCTGATTCTCTTGCAAGCATGGGGTGGTCAGGAGAGGGGCTTATCATTTTTGACAGCTTAGGGTCCCTTCCGTGGGCATGACAAATCTTTGCAGAAAATGACTCTCGTGGGCTTCACTATTTCCGCCCGCCCTAAAAGTTGTTGTTCGGGGGGGGGGGGTTCTTCTTCCTTTCTCTTAAATTAATAAAAAAGTAATTTTCAGTCATAAGTAATTTCCCTTGATTATGTGGTTTTCCAAGAATGATTATTGTTAATGACACTATACTTTTTGGGGTTTAGACAATTGATGGAACTTGGAGGATTCATGTTAATAGTGAATTTGGTAGACAATTTAATGATCATCCTCATGAGGAGACAAATGAAATGGGACATAGATTTAACTTTTTTTGTTATGACTAATCAACTATATCATATAATGATCAAAAAAATAAACCATTGTATGTTTTCAGACCCATATAATAAGATAAAGATAGAGTGTCTTAGTGACCATAGAGAAAAGAATGGTCAATTTCCCTCACGTAAATAATGTAGGAAGAGGCATCAAGGAGAACATTTCAAAGGAACTAGATGATGATACTGTTTTTGAAAGGAAGGAAAAAAATCAAGTAATCGTAATGGAAAAGGTTCAGCTATCACAATGGAAAAGGATAATGGTATTATTAGGGAATCAATGGATATTAAACATTTTAAATGGGTAATTTAAGGGCATTATGAAAATTTATTACATAGGGGAAAATCTTATAAGAAAATATGTATAAGTGATGGAAATATTTTATATGATGAAGAAACTATAAATGATATATGAGATGAAATTAGTGATATCAAATAAATATAATAAGCTTGGTTAATGGACTAAAAAGATAGTGTAATGATTTAATGTTTATGTATTAGAAATCAAGAATAATGTTGTATAATTACCTTAATGAAACATATATGAATTTGTACATTTTAGTTTTAGATTAAGGATTTGAGGGAATATTCTAAATGGTTCTAGAAGTCATAAAATGTAAATGAGGTTCTAAGATGATGATGTTGGGATAATAAAATAATGAGACATTTGATTATGATAAAATAAATTGGATAGTATTTATGATCTTTGAACTAGTGAAAAGGAGGTTTACAATAACATGAAATGAGTTGATAGAATTTTTAGAATTACGGTATGAGGGAAGACTTAATTTTTGAAAGAATTAATGTTTTCACTAAGGTTTTATGGTTAATTAGAGCATTACCATGTTTGAATAGAATAAATGATGAATGTATTCACATTCTTGGTATTTGAAAATAAAAGTTTACTTTATGATATATGACGAATGAATTCTAATTTATTTAGTAGAATTATTTATAATCTTTTCAAATTTCATTTGTTTGAAGGGTTATATGGTTAACTAATTATTGAATGGTTTATGTTAAAATAAATATAATGTTATAGAGAATAAATTAATATCTCTCTATATGAGGATTTTTTTATGTTAGATAACAAGTAGTAACCATTTTTTGTGGTAAAGATAGATTGAATGAACTATCATTCTATTTATGGATCTCATGATCTGCTAATGTTATAAGAATTAAAAATTCACATTCACTTCATGGATTATGAAATGAAGCGGAAAATTTATCAAAGAAAAATAAGGGAGAGGTGGTTCTAAAATCATGTATGTATATATTCTACAGATATTTTTCAAATTTAAAAAAAGGACTTGAAATAAAAGGTTGTCATGTTATCATAAATTTTGATGACTCAATGACCTTTGTCAAGCGTTTTGGGTTATGTCATTGTAATCTTTATCTTTCTCCTAACCATATTCTCTCTCATTCATCATCATAACTTAATTTTTATATTTATCTTCCATGTTTATATTTTCACATTCCATTTATATTCTCATATGTGAAAACCAAGTTATGAGTAACATTGGGTGACCATTATGTTTCTAACTTTCCTTTTTTTAAATGGAATTTTATCATACATTTTTTCAATGTGGGATTTTATGAATGTAACATTCAAGAACTAAACCATTAATAACCCAAAAAAATCTCAAAGATGTTATTTATTTTAAGGGGGTAGAATGAAATACCCCAGTATTTTTATAAAATATATTTTGTTTAAATAATTTAATTTCTTTTATGTTTTGTGTTACACACAACACCGACTTAGCTTGTGTTACAAGAAACACTAAGTTTCTACCAATTTTTTTTATTATTGTAATGATTTAAGAAAAAAATTATAACCCTAAAATTAGAATTGAGGGTATGAACAGAATTAACTAAGTTAATAAATATGGTTTACACTTGTATATCTAATTAATGGACCAATTAATTTTAAATTAATGTGAATTATTAATAACAAGAAATGTTTTTTCTAAAAAAACTATTTAAATGTGGACAAGTGTGTCTTATACCAATATATAAACAAATAAATTTTCATTGATTATATTAATGAAATATATATAATATTAAATTTAATATTTAACATTCATGTTTTTTGTTTTCTAGAAAATATATAAGAGAAATCCAATTTTATACATAAAAGAAGCATTTTTCTAAAAAGGATGTTTTCCACCTTTTGATGCTGCACTTGTTAAAACATAATATTTTTAAACATTTATTGAATATATTTTAAAAATTAGACCTTTTATTTGGAATCATGATTTAAAAATTTAATTTGAGAGAAATTGTGGTATTTTTCTGAGAAGTTTCATATTTTGATGAATAGTAAAAATACTGATATTTAATGAACATTTTATATTCTTTTAAATTATATAGGTGTTAAAATTATGTTTTGGATTAGTTTTGAATTTTAATTATTTAATTCTAACTTAAAATAAATCAATTATGGTATTTAGAAAATTTTATAAATGAATTTATTATAAAAACATTTTATGTTTTAAAATGGTGTTTTTCTGAAAATTCGTTTCTCATGGCGTTTTACCATTATTATTTAAAAATATGTTATGAAAATTTTTTGATTCAAATTTTGATAAATGGATAATTTTTTTATTTGGAATGAAAATATTTAGTGCATATGACCCATTTGACTTTTTTCCAAAATTAATGTAACCATGGTAAATTTTGTTACCACGATAAAGGGTAAATTGGGTAATTTAGTATAAAAATAAAATGATAAACACTATAAAATAAATTTAACACTTGATAAAATTTTATATCATGAATATAATTTGACCATTAACACATAAGGATCTAAATTAATCTATTTAATGGAAACTTGTCCTTTAAAATCATTAATATAATATTTAAATCAAGGGATGTCATAAAATTTAACTTTCTTTGTCTTAAATATTTATTATGTTTCCAAATAAAGAAAAAATTATGTTATTAATGAATATAAAGGATTATATTAATATTTATTTATTTATTTTTATGATATTATTTTTTTTAAAATTATTATATGTGAAATAATTACTTTTAATGCTTATAAAACACAGATGTAGTGCTTGTGCAAGTAGATGAAAAATCAATGAAATGATTTTAAGGAAAATAAGAACCCTAGAAGGCCAAAAAAATGATAATAAATATTATTAGTTGAATATATGTCTACCATAATCATACAAGGTTCAAATTAAGGAACTTTTCGAGAAATATGGAAAAGATTATGGCATTTATAATATTTTATTTATATTTTGTAATAGTTGTCACATTCATGTTTTAAATGAATATAAGAATTTTAAAATACGGTTATCCCAAAGCTATATTTGATTATTAATATTATTTGGAAATATAAATGATTTATATTTATCTAATTTATTTATTTAAATTTTTTTCTATATAAATAATTAATTTAAATAATTACACATTTTCAATACATTAATTATTCAACTAATGGAAAAATAAAATATACGATATTAAAAATATCAAAATTAATATAATTTAATCAAATATGGTAATCCATGGATTTCATAGGAGACTATGACATATTATGGGTGTGTTATGTGTTTTTTTGATGTTATCTTGTTGGTTATATTTTCCTGAAGTCAACATAATCAATAGTATCAAAATTGACAGTAATTATATTTTATTAATGTTTTAAAAATCATAATTTTTTTTAAAAATAAAAATCTATTATGATATGTTCAATAGTATCATAAAGTAATTATTTATGTACAATTTACACTATTTAAGTAAAAATTTCAAATTACTAATATTAAAGAATTTGTTACCATATTTAAATGTATAATGGGTTAACTAAGTATTAATTTAAATGATATGGTTTATAATAATACCAAAATATTTCAAAAAAATATTGATTAATTAAATTACAACCTTCTCCTGTCTTATCTTGGAAGACAAATCATTTTGGAGGTATTTTGATTGAGATCAAATTTATTATAAATTTACAATTTCTAAAATTCCAAAAGTGACACTCACCATAATTATAAAATGTCACCTCCTCCCTCATTAAATCATATCACATTAATCCTAATAGGTTGACCAACCTCTGCAAAATTATATTCAAGACTTCTCTAACCACATTTTAGTTGTTCTAGTATTCCCAAAAGGCAAGCTCAAGAGTCCTTTTGAGGAGTAATAAAGAATCCTTTTAGAAGAATAGGAGGTTTTCATGAGTAAGATGAGAGTTAAGACATTATGTAAGAGATTTATGGCCCACATAAATTTATGTGGTAAAAATTCCTTATAAAGTACTTGTTTATTCTACATGGTGTATATAATACCGATGAATGTATTTATTGGTTCTTATCTAGATGATTATGGTATTTTAATATTCACATAATTTTCTTTCTTTCATGGGGAATACGACTCTACTAATTATAAAGTGATGAGTATTTATTTCACTATCTCATAAATATATGGAATTGTTTTATTTTATGTCTCTATGGGGGGATATTTATCTTCCAAATCCATTGAAAAAATGATTTCAAAAATAAATTTAAAATTCTCCAATGGATGATTAATGCCATTTTACCCATTTTATTGAGATTTTAATACATTGTTTGAATGAAATATTTTTTCATTTTACTAATGAGGTACTTTGTGTATTTTACAGAAAAAGTACCAATGTAATGTTTTTTTATATTATACAGCATGAATGAATTTTTTTCTTTCATGAAGCCTTCATGAATTAAATATTACCATATAGAATTAAAAGTTATTTTCAAATAAAATGTTTTCCACTAAAAGTTTATATAATATTAATAACAGAACACTTTTTCAAAGTAGAGAGGCTATTTTCCTCAAGAATTATTTTAATTAAAATCACAAAATTATTTTCCATCTAAGATAACATTATTTGATGTTAATTTTTTTTAATGGTTTTGTTTTTCCAGGATACTATCCCTATTATTTCTATGTTTGGTTAATGTTCATAATGGAATAATATTTATGAAACCCATTTCTTTCCATGGGTTATATTCGGATTGAATGAAATCCATTTGTTTTTAAGGGTTATAATATGTTGAATCACTTATGTTCTTGCGGTACACATATGTATTGTTTTAATTATGATATGGGTGAGACCAATATAAAACTTTAATTCTATTGGTTAAATATTTATATCTCTAGAGATATATAGAACTGTAATTGGATGTGAATTCAGTTCATTTATACATGGATTAAATGTGTAGTAAACCCAGTTCAGTAACATAGGGTTGGAATAGGGAGTGAACCTGGGTGAGTAAAGGAATTTTTCATTTATGATGATCTTGGAAGCAAGCCTTAACTAATATGGAATTGATTTTATATTCATATATGTATGTCACAATTTCTTGTATTATGTTATGCTATCATGGAATATATTATTTGATTCTTTTCGAACTTCTATGATTTGTTCCCTAAAATCTTATCATGATCTTTGATTTGAAAGATATAATTTTCAAAAGTTATATTCATGATCAGCTCCCTTATGATTATTTTATCCACCTTGATTTACCCTTTCTAATAACTTGAGATAACCCCTTTCTATTTTTTTATTCCCCATGTTGAAAATAAAGGTTTTAAATATGATTACTGAAGGGGAAGATCTTTATAGGAGATGATGAATATCTTTCCACAAATTAGAAATATTTATCCCATTTTTTAAAATGAACTAAACTATTATGTTCATCAGGCATGGGTTTGTGTGAGGTATTGAATATTCATCTAAAAAATTGTAAATTCTACATACATTAAGCCTGGGTTGTTTTAGTTTGTATCAGATAAAATCCATTTTCATCATTTGGGAAGTAGTATTGAAAACATTTAGGGAGATCCCTAAATATATTCCTATGGATATGTCTAAGGATGTCTTTAAGGATAATTCGAGAGTATAGGTTACAAACCTAGAGTTTTGGTAACAATCATGAAATACCTAAATTAAATATATGATCTCATATATTTAAATATTATAAGTGATTTACATTGAATATGTGGTTTCCTATGTGTGATTACTATTTCCCATACTATTATTTTTGGGTTTTAGACCATGGATGAAACTAGGAGGATTCATATTAATGGGGAATATTTATGAAAGTGGAATTATCTTCCTCATGAGCTAACAAATGAATCATGGGTTGGATAAAAAACATTTTTATTATTTCTAATAATCATTCTAATAATATGATCAAAAATTTAAACCATATTAAGTCTACTAACACATATAATTAGAGAAAGATGGAATTTCATAATGACCAAATGGTAAAGAATGTATTCATTATCCTAATGTAAATCATATCGGGAGAGGAATTAGGGAGAATGTTTGAATGAAATTTGAAGATTCTTTGATTGTAAAAAGGAATGAATCAAAGAATGTAATTGAAAAAAAGGTTTAGATATCATAATGGACATAGATAATGGTATTCCAAAGGAATAAATGATATTCACATGTTTTAAATGTAGAATTTATGGGAGTTATAAAAAATGATTCCCTGGGAAAATATCTTATCAGTATGGTTGTATGAGTAATGGATATATTTATCATGATAAGAAACTATGAATATCATATGAGATAAAATTATTTTCAATGAATAAAATGACAAAGCATGGTTAATTGTTTAAGAATATAGTAGAATTATTTCATGTTTATTTATTGGAAAACAAGAATAGTATTTTAGAAGTAATTTTATGATACATCTGTGTATTGGTCCACTTTAGTTTTTCCTTAATAATTTCAGGGAATATTTTGAATGGTATTAGTAATAATGAAATTAAATTGAGGTGTTAGGATGGCAATGTTGAGATAATTAAATAAAGATTTGTTAGATTGTGATAAAATAAATTAGATAATATTAATCAGCTTAGAACTTATGACAAAGTGGTTTCTGATATCATGGAATGAGTTTAGAGAATTTCAGTAATCATGGCATGAGTAAAGTGGTTCTTTTTTAAAGCATGGATGTTTTAACTATGTTTTTATGGTAATTTAGATTACAACCATGTTTCAACGGAATATGTGTTGAAGGTAGTCACATGTTTGGTATGTGAAAATCTAAGGGTACTTTATGATTCACTAGGGATAAAGGATAATATATTTAGAAACCATATTTATAAAATATTTTACATTAATATTTTATAAGGTTTATAAGGTTAAATATTTAGGGAACGGTTTATATTAAACATTAAAAACCTTTTTATAGATTAAATTATTATCTCTTTATATGAGGATTTATGAATATTGGAAAACTTGTGCTATTAATTTTTTTGTTAAAGATTGAGGGAATAAACTTCCATTCTATTTATGGATCTCATGATCTGTTAATGTTTTAGAAATGAAAAATTCACCTTCATTTCATAGAATAATAGATTATGTGGAAAATTTGTCAAGGCACAACAAAGGTTAAGGTTGTCCTGAAATCAGGTATGTATAAATTATCATTAATTTTTTTTTTAAATTTTGTAAAAAAGGTCCTCAAATAAAATTATTCCCTATTATCATCATTTTTGATGTCATCAATTACCATTTTAATCCTTTATGGGTTATGGATTTGGGATCATTAAATTTCTTATAACCATGTTCTCTATCACTCTCCATCAGAATTTGATAGTTAGATTTCTCTTTCATGACAATGTTTTAACTTTCCCAATATTTTCTACCTTATGGAATCAAAATTATGAGTTAATTTTGGTGAAAATTATGTTTCCAACTTTCTATTTTTAAAGGGAGTTTTTGGTTTCATTTTTATGAAGTCAGATTTTATGAAAGGGACTTTAATGTTTATGTCCTTTGATAACCTAGATGAATTTAAAGAGTGAAACTCATTTTAAAGGGTGTATAATGGAACACCTAGAAATTTTTATGAAATATATATTTTTTAAATAATTTTATTTATTTTATGTTTTTCATTACATATAATATTGACTTATCCTAAGTTGTATGAAATAGTGAATTACAATGAAACAACATTTTATGATGTAATTATTTAAAAAAATATATTATAACCTAAAAATTATATTTCAGTATGTGAACATGATTAAATATATTTTTAAATATGGTTTACACATTAATATATAATTCTATGAAAGATTACTTATTAATGAATATTATTTTTATAAAAGTAAATGTTTTTCCGAAAAACTATTTAATTGTAAAAAATGAAGTTTTGTACCAAAAAAATCAAATAAATATAATTTTATTGTATTAATAATAACATATATATATATATATATATTAAATACACTTTTTATCAGTAATTTTATGTGTTTTCTAGACAATATATAAGAACAAATTGAATTTTACAAATAAAATAAGTACTTTTCTAATAAGATAGTTTTGTCGCCTTTTGATGGTGAACTTGTTAAAAATCTAGTTTTTTACACATTATAGATTATATTTTAAAAAATAAATCCTATTTCTAATTAAGATATAATAATTTACTTTGGGGGATCTTTTAGTATTTTTCTGAGATTTTCATGTTTCAATGAATAATAAAAATACAAATTTTTATAGAGAATTTTATTTTATTATAAATTTCATACAATATGAAATTATTTTATGGGTTAGATTTTAATTTTTATTAGTTAATTAAAATTTATAATAATACAATTATAGTTTTTTAAAAGTATTTTTTTCTATAATTGATCATAAAATATTTTTTTAGAAGGGCATTTTTATCTATAATTATTTTTCGTGGAATTTTTCTGATTTTATTTTTAATTAAATTATTAAACCTCAGTGTTTATAATTTTAAAAACCAAATACCAAATTTAGATTAAAAAAGAAAAATATTTAGTGAATAATATCCTTTTATTTTTGGGAAATATTAACAGTAACCATGATAAATTTTGTTACCACAATAAAGGGTAAATTTGGGAATTTAGGATAAAAATAAAATGATAAAGTGTATTAAATGACATAAATGCATGAAAAAATATTATTTGTTGAAGATACATAGAAATTTAACACACCAGGATCGAAATTAAGTTATTTAAATGACACTTGTCCATGAAAATGACTTATATAATTTTTAAATCAATGAATGATACAAAATTTCACTTTATTTTTCTTAAATGTGTCTTATGTGTGCTCACAAGGAAAAAAGGTTACGAATGAATATAAAATATTATGTTAAGTTTTTTTTATATATTTTATGGTAATAACTTAATTTTCATTTTTATATGGAAAATAATTCCCTTTTACTTTTATGCAACACTGATGTAGTGCTTGTACAAGAAGATAAAAAATCAATAAAATAATTTTAATTAAAATAAGAACCATTAAAAGACCAAAAAAATGAAGAAATATTATTGGATGAATGCATATATACAATAATCATCTAAGGTTCAAATTCAAGACCATTTTGAGTCACATGGAAATGATTATGACATTTATAATAATTTACTTAATGTATAGTCTAAATTTTCACATTCATGATCATTAAATTCCCTAGCAACTGAACATGTATTTCTAGATTACATGTTCAATGGATCCATATCAGTGCTGACTAGGTATTTTGGATGAATTTAAGTATCACATGGCATGTGAAATCTTTCACATTTCATGTGAACCCTCTATAACATCTTGATGTGTACCTTGGAGGGTACACAAAAACGCATAGGTGTATACATCTAGTATCACACTATGTAATTAGACACAAACACACCAACCTATTCATTGGTTTGTAAAAGGGTAGTATTATTACACATACAAAATCATTTGGAAAAATAAGGGTTTCTTGTGTCTCTACACACTGTGTAATTCTTATACACACCATATATTTTGTGACATTGATTCCATGTGAGGATTTACCATAGTGAAGGAGCTGGGGATATCTAGAAACACCATGAACCCTGAGTGCATGCCATATACCCCCTTTAGGTGTGTTTCTAATTATTTATTTTCATAGTTTGAACAAGTCTTGGTGGAGTGTCTTCCCCTGGTCCATTCCCTTGAGGGTACTATACAACATTGCATCCACGTCACAAAATCGTGACCCCTAGAGGCTAAGTCTTAGATAGAGTTGTGGTGTCCCTCTATATATCTAGAGAGTGATACTATATCATCATTATTACCAAAGAGGGGTTTGTGGAATCAAAATGAACTCCTTGAGTAGGGTGTCGATACTCTATCTAAGAGGCTGTATCAGTAGTGTTTGTTGAATCATTAGCACACAATCCCCTATATAGTTGGTTGATCAGATTCGGTTTGTGGTGTCTCACAATGGTTATGGGCATGATGTTAGGGTATTCTTAGATGAGGGATGTTTCTTTGGAGGGGACCAACGATCTAGTCCTCTTATTCGAGTGTCTCCATACAAATCATGTTTTGGAGAGGGGGTACTCATATATTGAGGGGTGATTTGATTAGAATCATATGGCTGGAAGTTGGTTATGACATCCAGGTGGCATTGTTTATTTATAGAGTATATCTTGGTATTTCTATTATAAATTTATTATTATATATTTTATTTCTCTTATTATACTTTTTTATTCATGTTTATTATTTTTTAGGTGTCATACTAGGTATTTTTATACTCACCCCTGTACTGTATTTTTCCTACTCATGTCATATCTTATGTAGATGATGGACCATTTGATGGTGTACTAGGAAGAAAGGGAGTGGGTAGAGCATATAATGATATTTTCACACCAATGTGGTTATCAATAGATTTATTTTAAATTTAGTTCTTTCCCTTAGAGTAGGTTGTAATCCTTATTTTTTTTATTGGTCTTATATTTGGCCCCTTTTTTACATTCAATACATTACAATCATAATGTATTAGTGGATCTTAGATGTATGCATAAATATGTTTTTATTGTTTTACATTTTATCTTTTTGTGGGATTGGATATGTGTATACGTACTGATACATAAGGTTAATGCCTACCATTTGTGGGATATTCCAACTTGTCACTAGTCTCTATCCATGTCCTTTTAGAGGTAGGATTTGGGTAGTCATGGGTCAGACTCTGGTGGGTTGGGTCATGAAATAATAATAATAATAATAGATATGATTATAATTGTTATTTCTAGTGGGCTATTGACTTTTACTCACTCACTATTGTGGCCACATTGGGTACGTAAGAAAACATCGCAATTATAGCACCAGAGAAGGGAAAAAATCCTATGACCATGGATTAAACTATTTCATGGTACATAGTATATGAGATATGATCATACTAAGACCTGAGTTTATTTATTCTATTTTACTTGTTTTTTTCATTTTTATATTTCATAGGTTATGTATTATTTATTGACACTTCCATAATAATATATTTTATTTTTTCTCTGTATGTATGATATTGTGGTTGTTTCTACTATTATTACTCACTTTGATATTAGGGTATAGTGTCCCCACTATATCACTATATACCCTCATTACTAGTCTATATCCTTTATAATATAGAGAGGTATGGCTGAGGTCTAATGACACTCTAATTTAACTACTATAGAGTGAACCAATATAATGTTGGAATGTTTTATTATAGTGTCTTAAATTATTTCATACCAACTATAAGGCCCCGGCCTTAAACATTACTTAATCTTGAGTTATTTCAAGACTACACGTTGAGGATCTTTTCAATTTTAGAGTTTTAGAGAATTAGATCATAAATCATGCATTACACTCTGAATTTAAACAAAGTGGTTACATAAAATATAGTACTCATTTTTCCCATCATCAGAAACATATTTAAAATAAAACATAGATTCTTTCTTGACACTTCCTTGACACTATCATCACATCATGTACCTTTCCCTTGACCTGTGAAAAACATTTCAACAACATGGGATGAGCATAAAAATCTCAGCAAGGGATATAAAAGTGTGAAATGAAAACATTAGTCCATGTATGAAATCATACATTACTCGTAAAACATAAGCATTTTAACATACCACATAAAATCATGAATAAATCATATAAATCATAAGACATAAAGGTAACTTGAGTCATTCATAACATTCTTACGTAGGGAGTAACCCTCATGGTTACGTTTGGAATACCCATCACAGTATATTCCCTAAATATCTTTGGAGAAACCTTGACGTTTAACCCCTTATTGTTATACAATGCATTAGAGAGCTATATCGGGCTCACCCGCCCTTATTTTATCACGGAACCACCTGTCTTCATTACAATTCCCAAGAACCATAACATAATCGTATCACATAAAACATGCATTAAGGAAACATAACATTTCCACATTTCAATCACAAGATATCAATACCACACATTTATATAATAAAATCATTTTGAAAACCATTTTCAATACCAAAATAAAAGAAAAGTAATACATGGTATTTATTTTTCATTTTAATAAAAAGTTAGGTTATGTCTTGTAGAGGAAGCCGAAACTTAAATAATGGTCACAACGGCGGAGAAGTTGTTGTCGCCACATACGTACGCCAAAAAAACATTTATTTTTCCATTTAGTAAAACACTTCATATAAAAAAAGATTTCTTTTGACTAGACATAAAAGTAAAATGGGTTTATACACCGTATAAAAGAAAGTTGTGTATAGTACAAAATATGCCTCAATGAAAGGAGATTGAGACAAAGTCCCTTACCTCGTATCCAACTTGACTCGATCGTTATTTAATCTCCTAAATAATAAACTTGAGTTAATTTATACTTGTTTAAGAACCTTTTTCAAGTTCATTATTCCCTTTATATCACTTATTACCATGTCATGAACACTATGTAATTATTTAAGTTAATAACAGTCATTTTAACGATCATTGGTACTTGAGTCAAAAATAAACTCTTTATAATTACAAGTTGTTAATGTATCCATTATATCCAGAGTTATATTAATGATGTAGATATCATATATATCATATATATCCAGTATATACATGAATTTATAATATTACATAACATTTAGAGGTAAGAAATTAAATGCACCGTTCATGGAGACGGTAAGCCGTACGTACGCATGAATGCTACTTTCATTTCTATTTCATATTTTATGGAATGGAATCATAATGATATAAAGGTATATTATAATTCCATTATAATATCACATATAATATCATTAACTCCATCCTTTATACATCCCAAATATGTCATTAACGAATCAAATCACTTTGAGGGGGCGGTAGTCCGGACTTCCTAAAATGAAGATATCGCATTTACCCATAACGGAAACCATAAAGGTATGAAAAAAATGAAAAATACAGAAGCTTAAGGAAAACATAAGCATATTATATATCATATATAAATATAGTTTCATCTTAATGGCCACCTTTGAAGGTGTTAGAAGAATATTGAACGATCATCATTTCGTGAGATAAAAATTCACCATCCACGGAAACATTATGCTCTTTAACCATTAGATGAAGGTGTGTGTAAGTGTAGCTCGAATAAATATTATAACAACATCCTAGTATATTTAAGATACTTATGTGGTTATAAAAGAAATGAATAAAAAGAGTTTAGGGTGTTGGAGAAGCAAAATAAAACAAAAGAACATTAGAGAAGACTTTACCTTTAAATCAGGTAACTCATGTTGGTTTGAACCAAAATGGTTTCATGAAGAGATTTATGACTAAGGTATGGATTCTAGGATTAATTGATGGATGTGGAGAGATAAAATGGGCAGATCTTGGCCGATCCAAAGGATTGAGAAGTGTGGGTAAAGAGGTAGAGGTGGGGGCCTTTTATAAGAGGAGAGGAGGGGCACTCTTGGAAAGTTAAGAAATGTTACATTATTTTGAAAAGAGTTTCTGATTTAAAAGGCCACACATTGATATATTTATAGGATAAGGTGATAAGGGTTATAAATATACTCATCCAATAGGTATTTTAAAAGTTTAAATCTTAGATTTTACATTATCTTATCATTTTATTTAAATCGTTAATTAATGAGGTAATCACTTTATCATCATGATGTCATAAATAATTTAATTTATTTAATGTCTAAAAATTATAAAAAAATACTATGATGTAAGAAATATTTTTAGATTTCTAATGAATATTTATATTCCAAGAGATCATTAATTTAGACAAAATTAAAAATGTTTTACTCAGGTGATACATTCTTTAGTGATATTCTCCTTTCTTTAAAAATAAAAAGATAAAGTGTCACATTCACCGAAAAGTGATTCCATGGGGTCCGTAAGTTTGGTACAAGGAATCCCATGGTTGGAAATGACACAACCAGTAGCATTAGGACACATGTTGGGGTCATTTTTTGTTATTATGATATTATTTTATTATCCTTAACTACCCGATTACTAATTAATCAAGATAATTAAAGATAATTACCGTCGTTACTATTCATAATGTCCAAAAACAAAAGAGTATTAATTACATAATTTTGACCTTCTTATTCCAAATATGGAATTAATTTTACCAAATTCCAAACATAGAAATTGAAATAATTAATTTAAAAATGATTCCCGTTGTCAAAACAAATAGCGGGTTTCTTTAGAAACAATATCTATGAAAAGTTTGGCACTTTTTAATGCCCAATTCCAAAGTGAAATTAATTATAATGACCACCATTGGATTAGATGGTAAAAATATATTATAATTAAACTTTAATACCAATTAAAAAGATAATCTAACCATATAATTAAATTATATGAAAAAGTAGTTTTGATGTAAAATGCAGTATTTTCACTATTCATTAAAAAAATGAACATGGTCAAAAAAATACCAAAAAATTATCCAATGTAAATTTCAATGTCCCAAACATAAAGAATAAGTTTATCTTGAAATATAGAGCTTATAAAATTGTCAAAAGTTTTATTTAAAAATGGTTTTCCATCAAAAGGCAGTAAAACAATCTTTTAAAAACATTAGTGTATTCCATGCTTAAGATTGGATTTATTCTCATTTTACACCTATAAAACACTATTTAATTTATAAATAGACATAGATAAGAATTTATTATTATTAATTACTTACTTGGGATGTTACATCCTTCCCCCCTTTAGAAAATTGCGTCCCCACAATTTATTTACTTATTGAATAAATGGGGGTATTTATCCCTTATTTCATTTTCAGATTCCCATGTTACCTCTTAAATCATGTAGTTTTTCCAAAAAACCATTACATTATGAATCACCTTATTTTATAACACATTCTCCATGTGGTCAAGAATCTGGTTAGGTTGTTCCTCATAAGATAGATTCTCTTCCAGCCGAACTACCTCTGGACTCAAAACATGAGATGGATCTAGCATGTACTTCCTTAACATTGAAACATGAAAAACATTGTGTACCTGAGATAAACTCGGAGGTAAAGCCACTCGGTATGAAACTGATCCAACTCTCTCCAGAATTTCATATGGTCCAAAGAACCTTGGACTCAACTTTCCTTTCTTACCAAATCTCATCACAATTTTCCATGGTGAGTCTTTGAGGAGGACATGATCACCTACCTCAAAAGAGAGATCCTTCCTCCGGTTGTCTGCATAACTCTTATGCCTACTCTGAGCTGTTCTCATATGTTTCTGTATCATCTAAACTTTTTCTGCCAAATCTTCTACCAATTCTGGTCCCATCAACTTCCTTTCACCTACTTCATCCCAAAAAGATGGAGTTTGACACCGCTTCCCATATAATGCCCAAATGGTGCCATCTGTATACTGGAATGAAAACTGTTATTATAAGAAAACTCAACCAAAGAAATACGTTGGTCCCAGATTCCCTGATAATCTATCGAACAAGCATGTAGCGTATCCTCCAAAGTTTGAATCGTTATTTCTGACTTCCCATCTGATTGAGGATGAAAAGCTGTACTAAAATTTAACTCAGTACCCAATGACTTTTGAAGGCCTTTCCAAAAGTTAGAAGTGAACCTGGGATCACGGTCAGATACAATGGAGAGAGGAACTCCATGTAACCTGACTATATCTTTAAGATACAAATGGGAAATTTGATCTAGCAAAAAAGTATCACGTATATCAAGGAAATGAGCAGATTTTGTCAAGCGATCAACAATAACCCAGATTGCATTATTACCTTAAGGTGTCTTCAGCAATCCCACAATGAAGTCCATGGATATATTCTCCCATTTCCACTTTGGTACTGGTAAAGGCTGAAGCATCCCTTTCGATAACTGCCACTCTGCTTTTACCTATTGATAAGTCAAACAAATCATAGTAAAATCAGCAATATCCTTTTTCATTCCATCCCACCAGTAATACTCCCGAAGATCTCTATACATCTTAGTACTACCAGGATGAACTGAAAATGGAGAACTATGAGCTTCACATAACAACTCTCTCTTCAACTGTGAATCACATGACACACACAATCTCATCCCAAATCTCAAAGCACAATCATTATCAATGTTGAATTTAGGCAAGTTACCCTTCTGAACCAGCTCTACCTTTTTCTGTAACTCGCTGTTTTGCTTCCGTGCTTTCTTAATTATGTCTGATGGAGAAGATTTCACTGATACCTGAAACAAAATAGAAGGACATACTGCACCAACATATTCTATGCCAAAGTTCATCAAATCCTTAACCAAAGGATCACATTTAAAACACAACATTGTTAATAAAGCATTACTTTTTCGACTCAAAGCATCAACCACTTTATTTTCATTTCCCGGATGGTAATGAATTGTATAATCATAATCCTTGATTAATTCTAGAAATCTCCTCTATATCATGTTCAGTTCTTTCTAAGTGAATATATACTTTACGCTTTTGTGATCGGTATATATTTCACACTTTACTCCATACAAATGATGCCTCCAATTTTTTAAAGCGAAAACAATAGCAGCTAATTCTAAATCATGTGTAGGGTAATTTACCTCATGTGTTTTTAACTGACGTGAAGAATAATAAATTACCTGGTCATTCTGCATTAGGACACAACCAAGTCCTTTTAATGAAGCATCACTGTAGATAACAAACACCCCATTCCTAGAAGGTAGTTCCAAAACTGGAGCATTCACCAATCTTCTTTTCAGTTCCTCAAAAAAATTATCACATTCTTTTGTCCAGATAAACTTAACACCCTTCTGAGTTAGCTTAGTCATTGGACTAGATAACTGGGAAAAATTTCTAAGAAACCTTCGGTAATAGCCTTCCAAACTAAGAAAACTAAGAATCTCGGTAACATTTGTGGGTCTTGGCCATTCTTCAACAACCTTTGTTTTTGCAGGATCAACAGTTATCTCATCTTTAGAAACAATGTGACCAAGGAAAGAAATTTGTTACAACCAAAACTCACACTTTCTGAATTTCCCATACAATTTCTTTTCTTTTAAGGTTTAAAAAATAACCCTTAAATGTCTTTCATGATCCTCTTTACTTTTAGAAAACACCAAAATATCATCATTGAAAACAACAATAAACTTATCCAAGAACTCATGGAAAACTCTATTCATAAGGTCCATGAATACAGTAGGTGCATTGGTTATCCCAAAAGGCATTCCTACAAATTCATAATGGCCATATCTTGTATGAAACGCAGTCTTCAGAATATCCGATTCTTTTACCTTCAACTGATGGTACCCCGATCTCTGGTCAATTTTTGAAAAATACTGAGCTCCCTGGAGATGATCAAACAAATCATCGATATGAGGAAAAAGATATTTGTTCTAAATAGTGATGTTATTCAAGGCTCTATAATCAATGAAAAGTCTCATTGAACCATCTTTCTTTTTAACAAATAAGATAGGAGCACCCCATGGTGATGTTCAAGGTCGAATGAAACCTTTATCTAATAAATCTTGCACTTGCTCCTTCAACTCTAAAAGTTCAATTTGAGCTATTCAATAAGGGGGTTTTGAAATTGGCTTAGCATCAGGAACTAAGTCAACAGTAAATTCAACTTACCAATCTGGTATTATTCCCGGAAACTCATTAGGAAAAACATCAGAATACTCATTTTCCACTGGCACATCATTAATCTGAACAGTTCCTTTGTTTTCAACAATATGTTCAAGGTAACATTCATTTTCATATTTTATAAGTTTCTAAACCTCTTGATATGTTATCAACAGTAAGGGTTCATTATTTTACACAAACTGAATGTCTTTCTAAAAAGAAACTTCTTTATCTCTAAAATCAATCTTAGCATGGTAAATAGAGGGCCAATCCATACCCAGGATAACATCAAACTCTATTAGAGGTAAAACAATAAGGTTTGCAAGTAGGCTCTTTCCATGGATAAGGATATGAAGATTCTTATAAATTATTTTTACCTCAACATTTCCCCCAGGTTTTTTTAGCACAAGTTCATGAGTCATTTCTTGATATGATATTCCCATTTTACTAGAAAAGTTTTCAGAGATGAAAGAATGTGTAGACCCCAAAACAAACAATACAATGGCATAATCTGAAAAAACAAACAAAGTACCTGATACCACTTCATTTGATGTCCCAACATCTTCTAAAGTTTTTGAAAAGGATTTCACCACCCCTTTTTACTTGTAGTCTAACTGCTTCCCATCACTCGAGATCTTTGTCAGACACTCATTTGCATAGTGACCCATCTCATTGCACTTGAAACATTTCATTAAATGTAAATCAAATTTGGTCTTACCATCACCCTGATCTCTTTTAGTGCAATCACGAGCCTTATGTCCCATCTTACCGCATCAGTAGCACTTTCCAGAATTCAGAAGGCATTCCCCATCATGCATTTTACCACATTTATCACAAACTGGAAACTTAGTTTTCTTACCGTCACACATTTTTGAAGAATTATTTCCTTTCTCCTGCCACCTCGGTCTCTTCTTTTGCTGGTTGTTATAGAACACTTGATCATCAGTAAACTCCATTTCCACCTTCTCAGCACATCGAACAAGCTTTTCATAACTCTTGAACTCACAAGAAGCTAAAGCCCTTCGATTTTTTGGATTTAATCCTAAGTAAAAATGATTGATTTTACTATCAAGGTCTCAGATAAAATTTGGAGCATACCTTGCCAATCGAGTGAACCTTTCTTAATAGGCAGCCACTGAGTCTTCCTCTTGCCTCAATTCCAAGAATTGTTTTTCCATCCTAAGTCGAAAAAACTTAGGAAAATACTTCTCAGGAAACATACCTTTGAATTCATCCCAGTCGAGAGATTCAATCTCATCAGCGTCCCAGATATTTTTAACCATCGACCACCACTGATCCGCTTCACCCTCCAAACTGTAAATAGCGATACTAACCTTTTGATTGTCTGAACACCCCATGAAATATAAAATCTTCTCTAGTGCTTTAATCCACCCTTCAGCTAGCACAGGGTCAGATGATCCTCTCAATGATGGGGGATATTGCCTCATGAAATGTTCCACCACTGACATGTTCCTCTGCGGTTGATCTGGTTGATCTCGTGCATGGATACCACCACCATTTATCGCTTGATTCAACTGCTCCATCACTGCAACAAACTATTTAGTTCCAATTCTGACCATCTCAGGATGCTAATTCGGAAGGTCATTTCCTTCTGTATGCCTTCCTAGCACTGCCTCTCTATTTCCTCTATGGAAAACCATTCTGAACAAACATGTCTTAGATGAAGCAACATGGTAATCTTCAAATGCTACATCATTTCAATTTTATCATAAAAAACAATATTTTTGGATAATCATTTAATAGAATTATAACTCTTAAAGTTATCTAAAACGACCTCTGATACCAAATATAAGGCTCCAGCCTTAAACATTACTTAATCTTGAGTTATTTCAAGAATACACGCTGAGTATATTTTCAGTTTTAGAGTTTTAGAGAATTAGATCATAAATCATGCATTACACTCCACATTTAAACAAACTGGTTACATAAAATATAGCACTCATTTTCCCATCATCGGACACATATTTAAAATAAAACATAGATTCTTTCTTAATAATTCCTTGAAACTATCATCACATCATGTACCTTTCCCTTGACCTGTGAAAAACATTTCAAAAACATGGGATGAGCATAAAAATCTCAGCAATGGATATAAAAGTGAGAAATGAAAACATTAGTCCATATATGAAATCATACTTTCCTCGTAAAACATAAGAATTTTAACATACCTCATCAAATCATGAATAAATCATAGAAATCATAAGACATAAATGTAACTTGATGCATTCATAACATTCTTACGTAGGGAGTAACCCTCATGGTTATGTTTGGAATACCCATCCCAGTATATTCCCTAAATCTCTTCGGATAAACCTTAACGTTTAACCCCTTCACGTTACCCAATGAATTGGAGAGCTATATCGGGCTCACCCACCCTTATTTTATAACGGAACCACCTATCTTCATAACAATTCCCAAGAACCATATTATAATCGTATCATATAAAACATGCATAAAAGAAACATAAAATTTCTACATTTCAATCAAAAGATATCAATACAACACATTGATATAATTAAAACATTATGAAAACCATTTTCAATACCAAAATAAAATAAAATTAATACATGGTATTTATTTTTCATTTTTAAAAAAATTTAGGTTATGACTTGTAGAGGAAGCCAAAACTCAAATAATGGTCACGACGGTGGAGATGTCGTTGTCGCCGCATACGTATGACAAAAAAACATTCCTTTTTTCATTTTGTAAAATTCTTTGTATAAAAAAATATTCCTTTTGACTAGACATAAAAGTCAAAGGAGTTTATACACCGTATAAAATAAAGTTGTGTATAGTACAAAATATGCCTCAATGAAAGAAGATTGAGATGAAGTCCCTTACCTCGTATCCGACTTGACTCGATCGTTCTTTAATCTCTAGAATAATAAACTTGAGTTAATTTATACTTGCTTAAGAACATTTTTCAAGTTCATTATTCCTTTTATATCACTTATTACCATGTCACGAACACTATGTAATTATTGAAGTTAATAACGGTCATTTTAACGATCATTGGTACTTGAGTCAAAAATAAACTCTTTATAATTACAAGTTGTTCATGTATCCATTATATCCAGAGTTATATTCATGATGTAGATATCATATATATCATATATATCCAGTATATACATGAATTTATAATATTACATAATATTTAGTGTTAAGAAATGAAATGTACCGTTCATGGAGACGGTAAGCCGTACATACGCATGAATGCTACTTTCATTTCTATTTCATATTTTATGGAATGGAATCATAATGATATAAAGGTATATTATAATTACAGTATAATATCATATATAATATCATTAACTCCATCCTTTATACATCCCACATATGGTATTAACGAATCAAATCACTTTGAGGGGGCGGTAGTCCGCACTTCCTAAAATGAAGATATCGCGTTTACCCATAATTGAAACCATAAAGGTATGACAAAAATAAAAAATACAGAATATTAAGGAAACCATAAACATATTATATATCATATATAAATATATTGTGATATTAATGACCACCTTTGAAGGTATTAGAAGATTATTGAACAACCATCGTTTCGTGAGGCAGAAATTCGCCATCCATGGAAACAATATTCTCTTTAACCATTAGATGAAGGTGTGTGTAAGTGTAGCTCGAATAATTCTTGTAACAATATCCTAGTATATTGAAGATACTGGTGTTGTTACAAACAAAATAAATAAAAAGATTTTAGGGGGTTGGAGAAGCAAAATAAAACAAAAGAACATTAGAGAAGACTTTACCTTTAAATCGGGTAACTCTTCTTGGTTGGAACTAAAATGGTTTCTTGATAATATTTCTGCCTAAGGTAAAGATTCTAGGATGAATAGAGGGTTGTGGAGAGATAAAATGAGCAGATCTTGGCTGATCCAAAGTCTTGATAAGTGTGGGTAAGGAGGTAGATGTGGGAGCCTTTTATAAGAGGAGAGGAGGGGCACTCTTGGAAAGTTAAGAAATGTTACATTATTTTAAAAAGCATTTCGGATTTAAAAGGTCCCACATTGATATATATCTAGGATAAGGTCGTAAGGGTTCGAAATATACTCATACAATAGGTCTTTGACAAGTGTATGTCTTATATTTTACATTATCTTTTCATTTTATTTAAATTGTTAATTATTGAGGTAATCACTGTATCATCATGATATCATAAATAATTTAATTTATATAGTGTCTAAAAATAATAAAAAAAATAATATGATGTAGGAAATATTTTTATCTTTCCAATTACTATTTATAGTCCAAGAGTTAATTTATTTAGACAATATTACAAATGTTTTACTCAGGTGATACATTCTTTAGTGATATTCTCTGTTCTTTAAAAATAAAAAGATAAAGTGTCACATTCACCCAAAAGTGATTCCATGGGGTCCCTAAGTTTGGAACAAGGCATCTCATGGTAGTCCATGACACAAAAATTAGCATTAGGACATATTTTGAGGTCATTTTGTATTATTATGATATTATTTTATTATCCTTAACTACCCGATTACTAATTAATCAAGATAATTAAAGATAATTACCGTCGTTACTATTCAAAATGTCCAAAAACAAAAGAGTATTAATTAATTAATTTGGTCCTTATTATTACAAATATGGAATCCATTTTACCAAATTCCGTAAATAGAAATTTCAATAATTAATTTAAAAATGATTCCCGTTGTCAAAACAAATAGGAGGTTCTTTAGAAATAATATCTATGAAAAGTTTGGCACTTGTTTATGCCCAATTCCAAAGTGAAATTAATTATAATGACCACAATTGGATTATATGGTAAAAATATATTCTAATTAAACTTTAAGACCAATTAAAAATATAATCTAACCAGATAATTAAATTAGATGAAAAAGCAGTTTTGATGTAAAATGTAGTATTTTTCACTATTCATTAAAAAAATGAACATGGTCAGAAAAATACCAAAAAATTATCCAATGTATATTTCAATGTCCCAAACATAAATAATAAGTTTATTTTAAAAAATAGAGCTTATAAAATTGTCAAAATTTTTATTTAAAAATGGTTTTCCATCAAATGGCAGTAAAACAATCTCTTAAAAACATTAGTGTATTCCATGCTTAAGATTGGATTTATTCTCATTTTAAGCCCTTAAAACATTATCTAATTAATAAATAGACATAGATAATAATTTATTATTATTCATTAATTACTTGGGATGTTTCACTATTAGTATAATGTAGATAATAGTTATGAAATTTTTAGATCAAGGAGGTGATTGTTTTTCCAAAGGATAAGGTAACCCAAGAATGAGTAACGATTTTGTTATAAAACATGGGTTTAGTTTCCTGATTTACACTTTTATTATTGTAATTTTTCACCTATAATGAATCATTTTTTATTCATTTATGACTTATGGGATTTTATGTTTTGGATAAATTTAAAAAAGTGTATTTTTTCACATATCATGTTAGACATTTTGGATTTACATTCAATTCAAAATATTTATTATGATTGGTTATATGGATATAGTTCATGGGTAAATTATTTAAAGTGTATACATAAACTTATGTATTGTTTTTCCATATAACATTGGGGTGAAATATCATATTACCAATTATTTAAATAATATAAAATTTAAATAGTGGATACTTATTAGGGATACTGAATTATGTTTGTTAAATAAAATAAATAATACAATTATAATGTTTTTTCCTCTAAAACATGAAATTTAAAATTCATTTAACTCTTTAAAGGTTTAAAAAAAGTATGGAAAATGGGAATTAAATAAAAAACAGTACAATGATGTGGAACCAATATGCACATGATTATTTCCAAGACTATGTGTAGATAGGGAAATAATGTGTCCCGAATTTTAAAATTTATATGATGCGAGGTGTAAAGAGTAACATGACACTAAACATGTTAATGATTTCCATAAACAATTATAATTTGAATGGTCATGTAAATGTGTTTTTAGGAATGTGTTTTGTAATTATATGGTAATTACTATATTAAGGTCTCTGTTAGAATCCCTAGAGGATAATAATTAGTATGAACAACTGTTGGTTGGACCAGAGCCTCATGTACTATCTGGGCATACCGTATATGATCAACTGTATGAGAGATTATTATGTGTTGTGTTGTCTTTATAGAGTGAGGATCCTAGAGAAAAAACTGACTTTTATGATCTGACTGTAGATATTAATATAAATAATTCCCTATTTTTTTGTTTTGTGAGTGCTTCCCAAGAAACCATGTTCTGAGTAGTGTTCATTATGATGATTTGTTATCCCCTTGAGACACCCATATGAGGAGGTTGAAACTGGGAGTATACAAGTTGTGTGGACCATCACAAAACTGATGTGATGAATTTTTTAGGAAAACCATCATGTGGTAATGTCCTGGAATTAATTATAGAATGGATTCATGAACCATTTCATTCCAAGGACTATGTCTTCATATCGGGATAAGGATTTTATTCACTTCACATAGGGAGGTATGACAATAAATGATTATGATGATTACTTTATAGACCTACAATACCTTACACCTATAGATTCATGGATGAGATAGCGAAGATGACATTATTTGAGAATGGTTTTTGGAATGATATCTTGTTTTAGGTGAATGTCATTATCCATATATCATTTTCTGGTATTATGAACCATGCCCATATTACTTTGAGGAACCTATGAGAACATAGAGGATACATGCAAGGGGATTCAAGTGGGAGTTCTGGTAGTGGTTTTTTTAGATAGTAGGAAGCATATTTTTGATAGTTCACACCATATGAAGGATTTTCATATATCCATCATTATGGATATAGTTTAATGGGGTTCCATAAACATTGATGGCTCAATTACATTCATCCTCAGTGTGAATGATGACCAACAAAGTGTCATGAATGTGAGAGGATGAGTCACTTACAAAATATTTATAGGAGTTCTCAATGGATCAACAATTATTGAAGATTAAAACAGGCACAAGGTTCTAAGGTTGAATTGGATATTCCATGATAGGTGGGAAGATAGGGTTCTATTGGTTGTCTAGGTCAAGGTGAATGATTTAATGCTCAATGATCAAAGAAAAAGTTCCAGTAGAGTGGGGATTCAATAGAGAATCATACAATGGAATTCATCAAAGGAATAATCCAATTTAATGTCATTAATCCCACTCCTTTCGATCAGGATTTTAGACAATATATCGTTTGAGGTATGATTTTGGTAGCGTCAAAATTAGCGTGTTAATTTTTTGACATATGAGCAACAAAATGCTTTGTATCTATTTAGTTAATCAATTTTATGGGATACTCTATAGATTACTTATACATTTTCATATCAAGAAACACACCTTTAGGGATTAAATAAGAGGGATTTGAACAATGTTGGTTGTATCCCCTTGTGATTGGTGGATGTAGATTACTGTGGGATCTCATTAAATTAGAGTTGAAAGGTTTTGAATTGATTCTTGAGATGGATTGGTTAGTACCATAAAAAGGCATATCGACTACTATTATCATACGGTTACATTTATATCTATCAAGGTTTTTATTTATATCTATTTTGGGGAATAAGAGTTATATGTGGGTTTGTAGGTCCTAAACACTTGTAAGTGGACCTGATTATATATGAAGTTTCATGAATTAAATTAGATAATAGGGGAAAAAGTATGAATTTTTTCCTCATACTACTGATCAGTTCTAGGATGAATTTTCTAATGGTTTCATAGGTTTACCACAAGAGAGATAAATTGGTTCGGTATCTAGCTTATGCGAAGCAAAGATACCATTTCCATTCTACCTTACATGATGTATCTTACCAAGATGGAAGAGATAATAGATTTATTTTTGAACATAATGGAGAATGGTCTCATAAAACTGAGTTCATCATATTGGGGATCTTAAATTATATTCCCCAAGTATGTTTTTTGAACCTAGAGGATGTGTGTGGATAATCATATGCTAAACCAAGTTACATTGAAGAATTGATATCAACATCCTTGTAATGAAAGTTTATTTTTCATTTTAATGGATACTGATTGTTCTATAATATATATTTGAGTTTTAGTTATCACTAGCTAAGGGTAAGACCATCATATATACCTCTCACATCATTTAGGAGTAAGTATGGACTGTAATAGTACTTGGTGACATTTTTCGATTTGATAAACTCACTGTTGGCATTAATCTCCATGATGAAAAAGTATTTATATCCTTATCTGGATAGTTTTTTGGTTATTTTGATTGATGATATTCTTATATAGTCCATGTTAAGGGTGGAACAACCATTGAATATTGAAATCATGTTGAGAATACTTCATCAGTACTGGATATATATTATTATCTCAAAGAGGCACCATTCGATCAACCGGGTGAAACTTTTGTGGACAATATTATATGTGGACAGTGTATATCTAGAACATGATAAGATTAGAGAAGTGTTATCTTATGAGTTACCCATGAATAGTTTTGATATTAATATATTTTTGGGTTTATGTAGCTAATATAAGATATTTATTTAGGGTTTCTCCCACTTGGTAGCATTGATGACAAGACTACCAAAGAAGTCTGTAAGGTTAAGTTAATCAGATTCCTATGAAAGAACCAAAGTGTAATTGATTGAAAGATTGACTATAGAACTTATTATAAACTTACCAATGATAGGTAGAGAGTATACTATGTATTCCAATGCATTAAGAGTTAGTATAAGAGATGTTTTGATTTATGATTGAAATGTGGCCACCTATAGATCTAGTTTGCCGAGAATGAAGTGAAAAAATATTTTTATACATTAATATTACGAAATATTATATTAATATTCAATAAATATCATAATAATACGAAACATTAAAAACACAATTTTTTCATTGGATACAACAGACATAATCAAATTATATATTTAATGGTCTTCAATATTTTCCAAAATTTCTTATCACATATTACCCTTATTAGACATACTATATTTAAAACCATTATTTATTACCTAGGGAGATAGAAACACATGAAAGGGTGATCATGGAGTATTAGTAATGGTAAAAATATGAGATATCAATCAATGATCTTAATCAACCATTAAATAAGATAAATATTTTTAGAGCATTATCATAACTAATGAAGGTCATACCTAATAATTGAAATACCATCATCCTTGAGTCGTGGAATACATATTTTTTATAATAGAATACATACATCATAAGAGTTGATAATCATAAATAATCGATCTTGATCCATGATACCATATCATAAAAACACGTAAAATTATTATAGAATAAAAACAATGATATAAAATCATTTCCTTATTCATGACTCACAAATAAAACTATCATAATAGACAAAGTCAAATTGTTGATTGTGTTCAATTCCAAATCCCATTGTTTCCTTAGTTTAAGATCAAAACCAATATGTTATAATAGATAGAGTCCCTAACTGAATATTATTCACTCCTCATTTTATTTCATATTATGTCATGATATATAGATTTTACCCAATGTATTGAAAGGTTATATAATTCCAGTCATCCGGTCATAGAATTGAAACCATACATAGGTGATCCACAATATTATAAATACAATAATAATTTCATCATAGAAAAACACAAGGAAAATAAATAGGTTTTATAATGATTTATTCATCACATAATCATAATACATACAAAGAAAATAAATGGATTGTATCATGAAAATAGTCTTTTTTCACTTCATAGACTAATTAACTTATGGAAAAGTAACTTATTTCAAATAATCATCCCTAAAACATCATCATCATAAAACATTTATAGAAATAAATTGGATTTTATCAAAATACCATATCCCTAGTGAATAATAATTAAAATATATAGATGTTTTCATATATAAAAAATACCTTTAGGAGAGCATCTTAATATTCTTAGAAAATTGGTGAAAATATACGTTTCAATTGGAATTTGTTAGGAACAAAATATAAAGAATATTGAGAAAAATATTTTCGTTGAATATTAAAATGAAAGTTTTTATTATAAACTTATTTAATAATTAACAAATTTACATTTTAGAAATCATCTCATTCTCTATACAGTAAAAATAAACGTTCTTTTCAAAATATTGTAAAAAGTAAAAAGTGAGTTATATGGAAAACATTTGAAAAATTTTACATTAATAATTTTTGGATAAACTAAATGGTACTAAAAATAAAAATATCAAAAAGTTTAGTATATGAAACAAAACATTCATAAAATATTTTAAATAACTTGTACGTGGAGGAGAAATATTCTCGACCCGAAAAGAGAAAATAATGTTCGATTATCTAGAAAACAATTCTCGATTATTTCAAGTACCAAAGAGAGTAAAAAATTAGTAATACATTAAATTATTAAAAATAACCATACTTGATAAAAATATATGGATTAATTTATAAGGACCATATAATTTCCCTCAATTGAAATCTAACAAAGAAAATCCAAAAAAGAAATGGGATAGTTATATAAACTCTTTCCTCAAGTCACATCTTTCTCTTTTCACACTAAAAACTCATTTATAATAAATATATATTTATTATAAATATATTAAATGAATATATATGTACATAATATCTTATATATTACTTCATTATAATTTCCAATATCCTTTTATTAACCACACTTTTTTAAAATGGGCATTTGGGTGAACACTGGATTGTTTCCCAAGCATGTTTCAGTTTTAGGGTTTTTGTCCAATAACCTTGTTAATGGTTTTATAATATTAATAATATTAACAATGTAGTAATTATAATATTTATTCATTATATATAATTTTATAACCTCTCAAATTAGTTGGTGATGAAAAATGACTTACATCACTTTATGGAGATGGTAGTCTGTATGTATGCACAAGTGATGTTTTCACTTTTAAATAGATAAACATAATTTTAGGTAAATAATAATTAAAATGTTAATATTCATAATAATTTTTCAAATATCATAGATATTAATTAAATCTTACCTTATGGCCATACATATAAATAGAAAATAAAAAACAAATCATATCTCATCATCGAGGTGGTAGTCCACACATAAGCACGAGGGACAATATCATTTTATAAATAATGGGAATGAGATATAAAATGGATATAAAATTTTAAAAAAACTTATGATTATAATAAATATTATAATTAAATAATTCTATCACTATTATAAAACATTTGGAGAGGTTTAAGAAGAATGAATCATGAAAATGGTCGGTATGAACATGTACCTCTTCTTTAGGTATCATCCAATGGAAAAACATTAATGAATATTTTATGGGAATTTTTAAATTATAGAAACTTATTTTCATGTATAAGGATGTATTTTGATTATTTATTTAGATATTTATTCAGAAAAAGGGCTCATGCGGTGTGTAGTAGTGAGAAGTGGAGGTTCCATTTAAAAATTGCGGTGGTTGGAACACTTGTTAATATTTTAATCATTATTATATAATATAATACATACTAATTTAACATGATTAAAAAATTATAATTTAATGGTTTAAATAAAGTAAAAATATCTAATTAAAGAATTTTTTCAATGAAATATTTAAAGTTATCTCTTAAGTTGACCCTCATTTTATCCCTTTTAACCCATAACATGGTAACAAAATATTTTCCAAGGTAAATACTAAAAATATATATCTAAAAATTTCGAATTATTAAATAATAGTAATTATAAGTAATTAAAATATGGAATGAATGTTACCTGATTTAATATCTATAAGTGGATGAAAATAAATTTAATATTCCGGTAAAAAAAGCATGAAAACCTTTTAATAGAAAATTATTTTTAGGTATAAAAATGATTATTTAATCTTTCATTTCCAATTAATTACCATTATATTAGTATTAATATATTTTATTGAATAAATATCTATGAAATTAGAAAATATAATTCATAAATGGTGAATAATTTAATTAACTAAGGTAGAAATAAATTGTTCAGATAAAAAACATATTCCAAGAACAACTATTTTTAAATTCAGATAATTTTTTCTTAACTATTAAAAAATTGAAAATCATTGTAAGAATAATTTTTATTTTTTAAAAATAAAATTAATTTATATTTCACCAATATAACAGTTTATTAGTGATCAAAATATGTAATATATGAAAAAATAGTGTTCTTTGAAAAATTTGACATTTAACATGAAGAGATTTTATTTTTAAAACAAAAAGTTGGGTAATTTTTTTTCCGAAGAATTAATAAATAAATTTTCATTAAGGAAACCATTTATACATATTATTCATTATTTATTTATCCTTATTCATACCCTCAATTCAATGGTCTAGGTGATATCTCCAACATTCAATATTAATATTTTAATAATATATCTTTGTTGATTTATACTCGATGTTTCTTGTAAAGAAAGATATGAAACACATACTTTTATTATGAGATATGTATCATAAATTATTTAGGGATTACATTATACCCATAAACATAGATAGAAATTTAACCTTTTATATCTCATTACTCAGATACAAACAATTAATGATACTTTTGACTCATCACATACTTTGGTTCCCATGAAGCTTGTTCAAGTTTATGATTTTACAAAACATTATTAGTGGGTGGTATTATTCCACAATACATTATATATTTGATCTATAATCTCCCCAAATTGTTCTGAGAAGAATGATCAAACTCTAGTGGTTCATACTTTGATTTATGTACATGTGAATTACTATTTATGTACTTCCTTAAATGAGACACATGGAATACATCGTGTACATGATAGAGGATTAGTGCGATGGCCAAGAGATAAGATACGATCTTGATACAACCACAATTATATAAGTAACCAATATATATATTTATATGTGGGTATGTGTTTCATCTTTTAATTTATTCCAAACCTCATAACCTTCTTCCATGGAGATATTTTTAAGAATTTTTTATTACCATGTTTGAACTCTAGATCCCACTGATGATAATTAGTGTAACTTGTTTGTCGACTATGAGCTTCCATGATGTGATGCAAAATAGCTCTAAAATTATCACCCTTTCCTCATATGGATTAGGTAATAATATCTTTTATTCCCAAACTACATCCCAAAAAAATTGGAGTTCTTCACTTCTTTCCATAGAGGAATTCCTAAGAATCTTTATGAATTATCAAGTGATAATTGTTATTATATGAAATATATTAGTAGATAATTGTGTTGGTCTCAAAAAAATCTAAAATACATTGAAAAAGTTTTCATCATATATTATAGGTTTTAAATGGTCCTATTAGATACCCATATATTTGAGGATGATATATGATGCTAATTTTAAACTCTATATTCAATGATGCTTGATGAATTCCCCAAAATTACAAGGTAAACATCAGTTACCAATAAAATACAGTATAATTTGGTACCCCTTGAAAACTTATCAGCTCAAAAATGTATATCCTAGTATTATAATCAATATATTAATATTCCTTTATTGTAATTAGATGTGTTGAATTTGTATGGGTATCAAATTTAACCCAAATAACATTATAGCCTTTATATGTTTTGTATAGTCTGAGTATATAATGTCTTATGATTTCCCATTCCAATTTGGTATGGGAACCAATTGAATAATACCCATAGATTTATGAATCTCATCCTTGAAATAATGAAATTCCATGAAATTGGATACATTCTCCCTAATAACACTTTACATTTAATCCTCAAAGAAATACTATTTCAAATCCCTATAGGTCTTCAAACATCTTAAATGCATAAATTATGGTGAACTATGATCTTTATCCAACATCTCCTTATCAAAATTTAGTATTTAAGGGCACATACTTGGTTCTTCAACCTCATAATTTCATCAAAATAATGGTTTAAGAAAATAGAATTCCTCTCATTCTTCTTTAGTTCAAAGTCCTCTATTAGAACCAAATCAATCCTCCCATTTTTTAACGAATGAAATTTCATCTGAAAAATATATTATGTTTTCTATTTTCACTATATTTCAAGCTCTAAATTTTGAAAATAAACACGTATTGGATCCCTATAAATCCTTATCATAGAAAAACTAGCATTGACCTTCCAACTTTGATCACCAGCCACGTTTCCCTCCTTCCCATATTTGTAATGTATTGAGAAGTCATAATCATTAATCAACTCATACTCTCTCTTTTAGTGAATATTAATATATTTTTATGTGAGTATATACAAAATGATTTTATAATAAGTATATATATATTAAATGATTTACAATATAGATAATTCATCCATATCCTTAATGAAAAAAGTAACACTGCCAGCTCCAAACCACGAGGAAGGAAATTTTGGTATGGAATTATCAATTGGAATGAGGAATACGATATAACCATATCAATATATATGAGGAAACTTCCAAGTCCATTATTTTATTCATAAAAATATTTTAATAAATATTCTCAACTATATGGTTGTGTGAGTATAGGTTTATTTTCAAACCTTCTTTTCAACACCATGGAATTTTCTTCACATTCGTTGGTACAATTGAATTTATATCCATTTAGAGTCAATTTTTTTGTTATATTTCTTTTAAATGAGTCATTTATCAAAAATAATTGACAATATCCAACCATTATAATAAAAAAACATATCATAGTCACCATGTATGGTCATGGAAATTTCTCAATAACATACAACACTGAAGGACCCACTAATATAACCTCAAACAAGATTATATATCCTTGGAATGATGTTTTCTATCACAAAAGTTCTGCATGATCAATTTTTCATATATATTATCCATCCTAAAATTCATCAACACAGTCTTCAAATAACATCCTTCCTCCTCTATTATCCTATAATATATTAGAATATCATATATAAATACTACCATTAACTGATCAACTTTTTCTCAAAATAATATATTTTTCAAATTTAGGAAGATATCATTGGGATTGGTAAGCCTAAATGTTATCAATAATAGTTTTTACCATATAAGGAATATAATGTACGGTATATTCTCTTTTTTGACCCTCAGATATTGATATAAATATTAGAGATCAATCTTGGAAAAATATTGTGCTCTAGTATTTGATCAAATAGATCATTGATAAATGGTAGATGATATACATTATTGATAGTGATCTTTTTAATCTTAATAAAATCAAATAAAAAACACATTAAAATATAATTATTATTTAAAAAAGAATAGATTCACCCTATGGTGATGAAATAGGGAGGTTGAATCCACTATTAAAATTCTCCTTGAGTTGCTTCATCAAATCCAAAAATTTTGTCACGTATTTTTTATATGGGGTTTTATATAGGATTATTTCTAGGTATGATTTATATTGAACATTAAAATTCATGATTTGAGGGTGTAATCATAATTTATTTAGGAAATACATTTTAATATCCACATATAATAGGTATATATTTAATATTGATTTTCTTCCCAACCATTTGAAAAAAATGTCTCTCATTATTTGGCAGTAAAACCCATAAAAGGGAAGTGATTTCCATTTAATTTTCATATTAATCCTTGTAGTTAATGGTGATTAAATGTTGAATCAGAATACAGAATTTGGAATCCGATCCCTTTTAATTGATATGGTATCCATATAAAGGGATCAAATCCATATCTTATTTCATTTAGTTTATCTTAAGGAAGGTCTTTTCATTGTCCATTACATTAATTGTTCACATGATTATAACTTATTATAACCATTTTATAAAACAAAAAATATTAGTGCACGTATCAAATCTCAATGATTAGTGTAATTCCCCGACCCGAATTACCGATAGTCAGTGAATTATTACATAACATTGGAATGATGTAAGGAATGATGCCCCAAGAGACCAACCATTTTAGTAGCCTTAAAAGTATGATATACATTTATAAGTTTTACATTACATCATGAAAAAAACATCAAAAACATTTTATCCCCTTTTGAACACACTTATATTCTTAGCCTATCCCTACAAGTCAACCATAACATACTTATTCACATCCGGGGAGAAATAAAACATAGAAAGGGGTGAGCTTAGATGCTTAGTAATGATAAAAATATAGAGGGAACTTTTTTAAATAAGCATAAACATTTAAGGCAATGTATAATACTAAAACAAAAGTCTTTTAAACTTAAAATTCATCATAATATGGAAATGATAAAATCAAATAATTCCATTTACTTATTTACATGGATATTCGACTAGTCTAATAATCACATGCAATAATAATAGCCACTTTCACAATGATGGAATGCATAATGCCAGAATTCATAACCACATAGTCAATTCCTTATGCCAAGACTAAAAATAGGATTTTTTCAAGGCCTTATTCCAAGAAACTAGTTTGTCTCATGAGACCTACCAATTTATCAAGGAGCTATAGCGGGCTCCACCCGTCACTTACAAAGTCCAATGAAATCCTCATATGAAAATGTTTAAACATAACATAAACATTCGTATTAAAACTAGCACACAAAATGTCAATACATTATCCATAATCCATGAATGGTGTAAAAATAACACATACATAGACAAAAATATCACAAATCCTTCAATAAAATAGGGAATATTTGTATCATAATAAATTAACTTCAAACAAGTTTAAAATCCATCAAAGGATGTTGACATTGATGAAATCAAAAAATTTTGAGAGAAATATATCTTTCTATTTTGAAATCATTTAGATGTCATGTAATTATAAATTAAAACATTTATTATGAAAATATTCTTATAATATTGAAAGGAAAGCTTCAACGGTGTAATAATAGAGGAAAATAACAACACCTTCTGTCTAAGTTAAAAAACATTCTTTCATTAATTTTGTCGAAAAGGTCATAAAGGACCTTGTTAGGAAAATTATAGAAAGATTCCATTATAAAAATTTTATAAATATTAAAAAAATTGTATAAATTAATTTAATATATAGTCTAATAAATAATAAAAAAAATTGAAATATATTTTAAAAAAACATGGATGTGGTTGATAAAGAGGACCCAGTAGATACTTAGGTAAAAAAACCTCGGATAATAAATATATTGTGAAAATAACACTTACATTGTACTTTTCCTTAGTCGATGGAATGTTAACCTCCTGTATAATAGTTAAAACATTATTATTAAATTATAAAAGAATCATATACATAAATATGATATCTTTTATGATCTTATAATATTGCATTGTTAATAATATTTTATTAGAATCATAGTTTCAGATGTTAACTAATTCATCTTCTTTTATATGATGGGTTATGTAAGCCATGTTTTATATGGATAGGATGTATTTTATTAATATATAGAATAATATTATTCTCATAAACATTATTTTTAATCATAAAATGAAAATTATTCTTGAATGATTATGATGGGGAATGAATCTCATCATGTTCGTGGAGATGGTAATACGTACGTACGCACGAGTGACAATATTGTTATGTTGACGGTGGAATGATATGTAATTGGATGTTATATCTTATATACTGAATCATTAACATGTTATATTTATCATTTAAATTAATTATATTCATTATTATATCCCTCCAAAATAATGAAGTGTTTGAACAACAAACTACACCACGACGTGGAGACGGTAAGTCGTAGGTGTTCACTTATGGTGACTTTGTAATTTATAAGATTGATAGAATAATGAATACGATTGCACCATATTTATAATAATATCACAGTATATAGATTATACTGGAGTTATTATTTTAGAATGGAAACAACAAAGAAACATGAAGTTGAAGAAGAAAATAACTTGAAAGAGGTGATGAAATATTTACCTCTTCTTTGGGTTCTTCATTTTGATTTGATCAAAAGGGCTCTCTAGGATGGCTTTATGACCAAAGGAAGACCTATAAGATGAAGCGAGGAAAGTTGGTAGGATATTTGGGCAGGGGTTGGGAGAGCCAAATGGATTTGGAGGTGTGAAATTAAGAGAAGGGGAAGTGCCCTTTTAAAAAGGAGGTGAGGGTAACTTTAGGAAAAGCTTGAAATATTATTTTATAATAAAATAATTTTATATTTTTAATGGCTCCAAAATAATTTATTTAGAGTATAAGGTGGGTATGGGTCCAAAACCTCTCAATCAATAGGTTTTATAAAGGTTTAGGTTACCATATTAACATTATCTTTTAGATTTAAGTCTTAGTTAAATAGTTTTTCATTTACCACGTCTCTTTGTATTTTTATATTTTAGGGTTAATAAACATACTATAACAAGCCAAGTGAACCCCAAGAGGTTCATTATTAATATATATATATCCTTATCTATGTCAATTGGCCAAACCTTAGATATTTAAGAATATTATATCAATTAATAATATATTATTAGTTCTATAAACTTAATTATGTAATGTTTGACACTATTTAGTATTTGGTTTTTGTGAAAATCATAACAGCATTATTACTTCGAAAAAAAACTATTTAATCAAACATAAAATATAATATTAACCTATAAAATTAGTGTAATTCATCAGAATTCTCAAATTAAATTTATTTGGATATTTATAATATCAATTATTTTAATCCTTCATTAAAAAAGTATTTACTGCATCATCATTGTGTCATAAATAAATTAAATAATTTAATGTCTAAAAATTATAAATAACATACCATTATGTAGAAAATATATTTATATTTATAACTAATATTTATAGCATAATTTATATTGTGTGTAACTTTATATTAAAAATGGTTTAGTTATTAAACTTTGAATTTAACTCTTTTAACTCTTCATTAAATAAAATAATAATAAATGTTCTAATCTAATCCAAGTGGAAAAAGAGGATCATATTTTATTCCTAAGTTTTTTTGGTAGAATTATACTTATCCAATAGATTTAGGACATGTGTTAGGGTAATTATGATATCATTTTCACCCTTAATTACCTTATTTACTTTTAACTGTGGTAAATAAAAGTAAAAAGTTACTATTCACCAAAAATTATTTTCATCATATTGAACCACATTTTACATACTGATGTCAACCATTTCTCTCATATTTTTGAAATTCCACTTAGATAAGTGATAAAATTATGTTTTATACAAAATCGTAAATGCTCCTAAGAGGTGGGTAAAAGACGGTAAAAAGTTCAATAATTTTTTTATAACTAAAATTATTATAAAATGACTCCAATGAATTACATTGAACTTATATAGGTATTATGTATCTATTTTTACCTAAAAAACATTTAAATAAAATAAATAATTATTTAAATAAAAATTTGGTTTTATACAATAACTCAGTGTTTTTCACTATTCATCAACAATTGATAGCACAAAAAAATAACAAAATTTCACCCTAAGCTAATTTCAATATTCCGAATTTGAAAATGAATTAAATTTTGAAAAATAAAATTTATAAAATTTCCAAAAGTGTGTATTTCTATTCATAACGACTAGTTTGATAGGTCGAGGTGTGTTGGAATCTCGAAGTTGCGTACAATGCATGCTATTGCATTATTCAAAGGGAAATGTACCGTGGATGCTTGGGGTGTTACATTCTCCCCTCCTTAAAATAATTTCGTCCCCAAAATTTCTAGACTATTACTGCATGAAAAGATTTGGTTGTTTCTTCATCATAAGTTCCTCAGGTTCCCAAGTTACCTCTTCCATTTTATGGTTTCTCCATAGAACATTCACTAGACGAGTCGTCCGGTTTCTCAACACTTGTTCTCTAGTCTAAATAATTCTTATAATATCTTTAAAAAAATACAGATCGGGGTCTAGTTCTAATTCTTAAATGGTGAGTACATGAGTTGGGTCAGACATGTAATTCTAAAAATTGATACGTGGAACTCATCATGAACATTGGAGAGATTTGGATGAATTTACCAACGATAAGATACAACTCTAATTCGTTTTAAAATTTCGAAAGGTCTAATGTACTTGGGACTCAATTTACCCTTCATATTGAAACATATAACACCCTTCCATGGAGATACCTTCAAGAAAACATGGTCTCCTAAATGAAATTCCAAATCCTTCTTTCGTATCGGCATAATTTATTTCCTACATTTGGATTATTTAATGTGGGTTTGCATAACATTAACCTTTTACATTGTATCCTCAACAAGTTCTGGGCCTACAAGTTTTCTTTCACCAACATCAACCAAACAAGTTGGTGTGCGACACTCTTTGCATATAACACTTTATATAGTTCCATCTGAATACTTGAATAAAATCTATTATTATAGGAAAATTCTACCATATGAAAATATTGATCCCACATAACTTTAAAGTCAAGTGATAAAGAACTCAACATGTCTTCTAAGGGTTGAATAGTCTATTCTGATTGTCCATTAGTTTTAGTGTGGTAGGTAGTGCTTAAACAAAGTTCAGTATCCAGGGCCTTCTGAAAACTTTTCCAGAACCATGATTTAAAATGAGGATCATGATCAAAAACGATTGATAGATGTACTACATGAAGTATTAAAACTGCATTAATATATAGTCTTTCCATACGTTCATGTGGTAAATCTTCTCTTATAGCAAGAAAACGTGCTGACTTGGTAAGATGATAAAAAATGACCTATATTGCATCATTTATTCTAGGAGTATTTGGTAGCCCTATGACAAAGTCCATTATAATATTATCCCATTTCCACCCAGGTATGAGAAGAGGTTTCATGACTCCTCCAAGCTATTGCCTTCCAACATTCACTTGGTGAAAAACCATACATATTGACACAAAATTAGCAATATCTCTCTTCATGTTTTCCCACTAAAAATGTTCCTTCAAATATATATATATATATATCTTAGAGCTCCTAGGGAGTATAGAAAAATTGGAGCTATGATAATCATCCAACAATTCCTTTTTTAGATCAGGTATATCATGAACACAAAGTCTATTAAATTTTTTTAAAATTCCAACTTCATATATGAATTCACTCAATCTCCCATCATTCACCACTTTAATCTTCCTTTGAAATTCCTTATCATCTATATGAGAACTCTTTATCCTTTCTAGTAAACATGGTTTGGTAAACTTTTTCAAAAGTATTGATGTTTCACCTTCTATTGTTATTCCCATATCCATCTTTACTAGATCCATTTATATAGGATCCCTTTAAACTATCATCTTGTTTAAAACTCCATGATCTGTTCTACTCAAAGAATCTACCACCTTATTTTCCTTTCCCGAGTGGTAGTGTTTAGTGAAATCATAATCCATGATTCGTTCAAACCATCACCTTTTCCTCATGTGGAGTTCTTTTTATGAGAAAATATAATTTAAACTCTTTTGATCAGTATAAATCGCCCATTTTTTCACCATAGAGATTGTGTCTCCATATTTTCAGATAAAAGCTTATAGATGCTAACTCAAGATCATGAGTAGGATAGTTTTTCTCATGAATTTTTAGCTGCCGTGATACATAGGCACCAAATCTATCATTCTTCATAAGGACACAACCATGTACTATCTTTGAAGCATCACTATAAATAAAAAACCCATAGTTCCCTGATGGTAGAGTTAACATAGAAGAATTGAAAAATATTTTATTCAGTTCTTCAAAACATTATTCACACTCTTTTTTCCAAACAAATTTAACCCCATTACATGTGAGCTGGGTTAATGGGTTTTCCAATCGGGCAAAATTCTGGAAAAAATGCTGATAATAACCTACTAAAACAATAAAACTTAGTACCTCAGTTATAATCGTTAGTGTTGTACATTCCTGGATTACCTTGGTCATTGAAGGATGAATAGTGATTATATCCATATAGAAAATATTTCCATCAAAATAAATCTCTTGAATCTATAATTCAAACTTGCTAAACATCCCATACAACTCATTTCTTCCAAGAGTTTTTAGAATAATGTGAAAGTGATTTTCATGATATTCATATATTTTGGAGTATACTAAGATATCATCAATAAATACCACTACAAAGTCATCAAAATAACCCTTGAAAACAATTTTAATTAGATCCATGAAAAAAGAGAGTGCATTAGTCAATCCAAAAGGCAGTACTGTAAACTCATAATGCCCATACCTAGTTCAAAATGCTATTTATGAAATGTCTTCCTTCATCACATACAACTGATGATATCCAGATTAGTGGTAAATCAATGAAAAATATTGAGCTCCAAGAAGTTGGTCGAATAAATCTTCAATGTGAGGTAGGGGATTCTTGTTCTTTATTATTATAGCATTGATCTCTTTGTAGTCAATGCTATACCTCATAGATATGTCTTTTTTCCTAACAAAAAGGATAGTGGCTCCACATGAAGAAACACTAGGTCAAATAAATACCTTGTTACTTAATTAATCTAGTTGTTTCTTTAGTTCCACTAATTCCATAGTGTCTATTCTATTAGGGTTCTTCGATATGGGCCTTGAACCTGGAATTAAATCAATGGAAAACTCAATTTCCCATTCCAGAGGATTTCCAAGTAAATCATCTGGAAACACGTCAACATATTATTTTATAATAGGTATGTCCTCTATTCAAGCATTATTTTCCTCACCCATAGTTATTTCATTCTCTTCCTCCCCAATAATTGAATTTAGTAGTGCTGCTGGGGGTTGATCTTGATAAGAATCAAGTGGTGACATTTCTTCTCTAAAGATAAGGTAATCCTTAGCATCATAAAAAATTATAACCTCCTTCTTATAATAAATTTTCGCATCATGGTCCAAAATCCAATCCATTCTGAGGATTATATCAAATTAAATCATGGGCATGACAATGATATCAGAAAATAAAGAACATTTATATGCCCTAATGGGAACTGATTCACCAAAATTTGTTGCGATGAATCTTTACTTATGTGTTTTGACTGAAAACTCCCTTATTAAGTCAAATTGAAAATATCTAATTTTCTTAGAAAATTGGGAAGATATGAAACAATGAGATGATCCAGAATAAAACAAAGCATTGGATAAACTTGAGGAAACCATTAAATTACCTACTACCACGTATTTTGGATCATCAGCCTTAGTAGTAGTAATCCCATAAGATTGGCCTTGATCCCTTGTAATTTTCGGAGGTAAGTTTCCCTAACCCTTAGGAAATTGATTTGCATAATGTCCCATTCCCTAAAATTGTAGAATTGATCATTGGTAGCTTATTTCCACCCCTTACAATCATGAGCTTGGTGGCCTTTTTCACCACACTTATAACAGACTCTAATTCCCTTCAGGAAAGTATCGGGGTGTTTCTTCCCATATTTACCATATGATTTTTATTCAAATATTCTTTTATTCCCCTTATTTCCATTTCTAGAGTGTTCAACAAATCTCTTTTTCTCTTACTTTTCTTTAAAGGCGTAAGACTCAGAGAATTCATTTTATGTCTTGATAGCACATGAGACTATATCATCATATGATGAGAAGGATTGTGAGAATAATGCTCGACATAGAAAGGTTTTAACCCATCAAAGAATCAATCAATATTACTCCTTGGGTTACTTATATGATCTGCTGCATGTCATGCTGACCTTGTAATGTTATCCACATACTTTGTGACATTCTCATCATCCTTTTACCTCAGAATCAGAAATTGTCTTTCCATATCTACTTTATGGTCACAAGGAAAGTATTTTTCTAAGAAAATACCTTTAAAATCCCTCCATTCCAGGTTCGATACTTCTTCATCTTCCTTTGTCTTTTGTATTAAAGACCACCATTTATCTGCATCTCCTGTGAGGCGATAATTTACCATGAATTTTTTCCCTTTTTATACTTGTCAAAGCATGAAATATTTTCTCCAAGGAATTTATCCTTTGATCAACTACTAATGGATTTGTAATCCCATTGAATTTTTATGGTTGTTTCCTCATGAAGCGGTTTAACATGGATCCTCCAGGTTATGGATCAGGGTTCTCTATACGGGTAAAGTTATTATTCATAACATGAGTGAGTAGTCCCGGTACGGTGATAAGCTGATCAGCACTAGTTTCTTCACCAGATACACTATAATTATCTCAAGTATGAGGAGAATCCCTACATGGATTACGTGCATTGATACAGTTTCAATTCCTTCTACTAGGTTCCATTTCTAAACAATGGCATCGAATAGATTAGTTTATGAATCACACTACATAATTCCAAACTCGTAAAACAATTAATGTGAATTGAATAGTTTTTGGATATAATCCATAATAATTTAAATGTATTATGTGAGAAAGTATATACTCATAAACCCTTTATAATGGTTTTATTGAAAATGGGAATTACCCTAAGAATATCCTCCAAGAGTGTCATATCCAAGAGTAGAGTAAGACCTATTGTCGTGTACCAGTTACCGTTTGAGCCTAGCTCAATGCAGTGTTTTCAGATTTTACCCCATGGTACATCTGTTCCAAAGCTGCCTCTACTGGCTCGTATCCAGACAGAGTTATATAGACTAGAAAACTCACCAAACCTCTACAGTACCAAAATTCAAGGAATTCTCTACACTCATATGTTTTATACTAAATCATGAAACAAAAACATCAAAAAAAATTTTGTCCCCTTTTTAAAACACTTATATATTTATCTTATCCCTGCAAGTCAACCATAAAATAATTCTCCACATCCTAGGAAAACTAAAATATAGAAAAGGGTGAGCTCAGATGCTCAGTAAGGATAACAATATAGCGAAAACTTTCATAAATATGCATAAAAATTTAAAGAAATGTAAAAGACTAAAACACAAGCCTTTTAAACATAAACATCTTAATAATATGGATAATATAAAATCAAATAATTTCATTCAATTTTTCACATGGATATTCTACTAGTTGAATAATCACATGCAATATCAATAGCCACTTTCGTAAATATGGAATGCATAATGCGAAACTTCATAACCAAATAGTCAAGGATTTGCGCCAAGACTAAAAATAAGATTTTGTCATGGCCTTGTAAAAAGACACTAGTTTGTCTTATGAGACCAAATGATGCATCAAGGAGCTATAGTGGGCTTCAACTGTCACTTACTATTTCTGATGCATTCCTCATATGAAAAGGTTTAAACATAACATAAACATTCGTTTTAAAACTAGATTATGAAATGTCAATACTTTATCCATAAACTATGAATGGTGTAAAAATAACACATCCATAGTAAAACATATCACAAAACCTTCAATAAAATATGGATGATTTGAATCATAATAAATAAACTTCAAGAAAGTATAAAATCCATCAAAGGATGTTGACATAGATGAAATCAATACTTTTAGATAGAAATATCTCTTTCTATTTTGAAATCATTTATAAGTCATGTAACTATAAAAGGAAACAATTATTTTAAAAATATTATTATAATCTTGTATGGTAAGATTCAAAGGTGTTATAATGGCAAAAAGTAGCCGTACCTTCCGTATAAGTTAAAATATAGTCTTTCCTTAATTTTGTCAAAAAGGTCGTAAAGTATCTTGTTTGGAAAATGACGGAATGATTCCTTTATAAATTTTTTATAAAAAGTAAAAGAAGAGTATAAATTATTTTAACCAATAGTCTAGGAAATAGTAAAAAAATTTGAAATATATTTATAAAAAACATAGATGTGGTTGATAAAGAGGTCCCGGTAGATACTTACGTAAAATCAACCTCGGATAATATTGAGATCGTGAAAATAACCCTTAACTTGAACTTTTCCATATTCGATGGTATGTTAAACTTCTGTATATTAGTTTGAAAATCGTTATTAAATTATACAAGAATCTTATACATAAATATAACACCATATATGATCTTATAATATTTATTTGTTAATAATATTTTTGTAATATTGTCATTTCGGGTGTTAACCGATTCGTTATCCTTTATATGATTGGTTATATAAGCCATGTTTTTTATGGATAGGATGTATTTTATTCCTATAAATAATTATATTTTTTTATAAAATTTATTTTTAATCATAAAATAAAAATTATTCTTGAATGATTACGATGGGGAATAAATCTCATCGCATTCGTGGAGAAGTTAACCCGTATGTATGCACGAGCGACAATATCATTATATTGATAGTGAAATCATATGAATTGGATAGTATATCATATATATATAATAATTAACATGTTATATTTGTTATTTACATCAGTTATATTCATTATTATATCCATCCAAAATAATGAAGTGTTTGAATAATAAACAACACCATGAATTGGAGACGGTAAGCCGTACGTACACATGTATGGTGGCTTTGTCATTTATAGGATGGATAGAATAATGGATATGGTTATACCATATTTATAATAACATCAAAATATATATAATATAGTGTATTTATTATTTCATAATAGAAACAACAAAGAAAGATGAAGTGGAAGAAGAATAGAACTTAAATGAGGTGATGAAATATTTACCTCTTCTTTCGGTTCTTATTTTTGATTTGATCCAAAGGGATTTTTAAGATGAATTTATGACCAAAGTAAGACCTCTAAAATTAAGGGAGGAAAGTAGGGAGGGTATTTGGGTAGGTTTTGGCCGAGCCAAATGGCTTTGGTGGTGTGAAATTAAGAAAAGGGGAAGTACCCTTTTATAAGAGATGTGCGGGTCACTTTAGGAAAAGCTTGAAATATTATTTTATAATAAAATAATTTTAGGTTACTAATGGCTCCAAAATTATTTATTGAGATTATTAGGTGGATATGGGTTGAAAATATCTCATCCAATAGGTTTTATTCAGGTTTAGGTCACCATACTAACCATATCATTTAGATTTAACTCTTAGTTAAATAGTTTGTTATTTAACATGTCTCTTTGTATTTTGATATTATATGGTTAATAAACATACAATTACTATACAAGAGAACCCCAAGTGGTTCATAATTAATATATATAACCTCATCTAAGTCATCTGTATAAACCATAGTTTTTTAGGAATATTATATCAATTAATAATATAGTATTTGTTTAAAAAAAAATTAAGTCATGTTTGACACTATTTAGTCTTTGGTTTTTGTAAAAATCATGACATCATGAATAATTCGAAAAAAAAATTATTTAATTAACCCTAACATGTAATCATAACCTATAAAATTAATTTAATTCATCAAAAGTCTCAAATTACATTTAGTTTGATATTTATAATATCAATTATTCTAATCATTAATTAATAAAGTAATTACTCCATCATCATTGTGTTATAAATAAATTAACTTATTTAATTTCTAAAAATTATAAATAAAATACCATTATGTAGGAAATATTTTTATCTTTATAATTAATATTTACAGTTGAATTTATATTGTGTGTAACCCTATATTAAATATGGTTTAGTTATTAAACATTGAATTTAACTCTTTTTACTCTTCTTCATATAAAATAATAATAAATGTCCTAATATAATTCAAGTGGACCAATGAGGATCCTATTTTATTATAAGTATGTTTTTGGTCGAATTATACTTATCTAATATAATTAAGACATGTGTTAGGGTAATTATGATATCATTTTTACCCTTAATTACAATATTTACTTTTAACTATGGTAAATAAAAGTAAAAAGTTACTATTAACAAAAAAATTCATCTTATTGAACCACATTTTACTTACTGATGTTGATTGTGTCTCTCAGATTTTTGAAATTCAACTCACAAAAGTGGTAAAATTATGTTTTAGGTAAATTTTCAAATGCTCCAAGGAGGTGGATGAAAGACGGTAAAAAGTTTAATAAAATATTTATATATCAAAACATAATATAAAATGACTCCAATAAATTACATTGAACTTCTATAGGTATTATGTTTCTATTTTGACATAAAATAAATTTAAATAAAATAAATAATTATTTAAATAAAAATTCGGTTTTAAACAATAACTTGGTGTTTTCACTATTCATCAAAAACTGAAAGTTTTCATAAAAATACCAAATATTCACCCTAAGATAATTTTGATATTCCGTATTGAAAAATGAACTCCATTTTGAAAAATAAAATTTATAGAATTTTAAAAAGTGCTAATTACTATTTATAATGTCTATTTTGATTGGTCGCGGTGTGTTAGAATCTCAATGTTGAGTACAATGCAAGCTATTAACTTATTCAAATGGAAACATATAGTGGAAGCATGAGGTGTTACAATTAGAGTAAGGAATTAGAGGATTATTAAAATAAACCATAGAATGTCATAAATTTTGACACCATATTTTAACTTATAACACTTTATATTCATCTCATTTCACTGTGTATTATCAGTGGTTGTCATTTATTCATTACCATCACTCATCAAATGGTTCCTGAAGACAATGTTAATCGACAACGTAATATCCTATGAGAGTTTCAAACTATATTTATAGTTAAGAATCATTATTATTCAGTATGTGAAGATCAGGATAATACCTAAAAAATATTTTTAGGGTTATTACCCATCCTTTTATCTACTCATGAGAATAAATATACTAATATGTATCTAGATATGGATTTCATTTCTTGGAAAACCTAATAATCACTACATTACCAAAAAATCATATTATCATCTTATTAAACATATCCTCATATTTTTACCAATTTCATTCTTATCCTAATCTCAAAAAATAACAAAAATATGCTATTATACCAAATGATATCACCTAGAGATTACAAAAATAAATATCAAATCATTTTAAATGATTATACTATACATATTATAAGAATAAATTCCATATATGTGTAATGGTTTAGCATATTTGGATACTCGAAACACAAGAAATGTATTTGAAAAAATTTATTCAATATCTCCCATATAAATTTTATCTATTATTACATGTCTTAGAAATTCAATTTTAAAAACCCTTTACCACAACATCTGATAAAGGAATCATAATAAAGGGTGCTCTCAGATGTAAAGTAAGGGTGTACATATTAGATACCAATCAATGAATACATATTGGTATAATAGAATAATAAATGCATGAGAACATGATCATTAATTTAGAAATTGATACCCAATTTTTGAAATATCATTAATCATGATTTATTGAATTAGGAATTATCCAAACAAACTACATAAGTCCTAAATGTATGGAATCATTTATAATAAATCATGATCCATAGAAACATGTCATAAGAATAAGGAATTTGTTTTTTTCTTATAATAAAAATAAAAAATTATTTCTATTGTAAATTCTCATAACCAGGATTACTGACATAATGGATAGAGTCCTATAATGGACTGGGTTCACTCTTAATTTCAACCACTTCAATAGTCGTGGATCAAACCCTGGAAAATCATAATGGGAATAGTAACCTTAACAATGTAGGTTCACATTGTATTTATGTTTATATTATATGATGATATATCAATCATTACCCAATTCATTGGAGGGATATATAATTATGATCCCACCAATAACATAATGAAAACTATAAATAAGTGTTCCAATAGGTCATAATAACATTCACCATTTCATGATACATAACTAATTGAAAATAAATAGGTTTTATAACGATTTTATCATCGCATAAACATAATCTATCCAAATATAGAATGTGGATGGTATCATGGAAAAATATGTTATTTAATCATATATTAATTATCACATGGGAATGTAATAGGTTTTATAGAGTCATCCCTAAAATATAATCATCATAGGCCATACAGAAAAAAATGATTGGTTTAATAATATCATATCTCGAGTGATGTACAAGAAACATCAAAATAAATGAACAATACAATAATCATAGGCCATACAGGGAAATAAAATGAATTATTTAATAATATCATATGTCTATTGAAGTAAAAGAAACATCAATGTATGTTGAAAATGATTAAAAATACCTTTATCCGATCATTCAAACATTTCTTTGAAAAAAAGTGTAAATACCTTTTTTCCTTTTCTGTAATTAAAAATAAGAACATAAAAAATATTAGAAAAATTATTTTCATTGAAAATAACCATATAATATTATAATGTAATCTTTATAATGATTGGATGACGCGATAGTTAGAAAATCTACATATAGTGTATATTCTAAAAATGAACATTATTTTTATTATTTTTTAAATTGTCAAATGTTCATCTTATGGAAAATATCTAAAAATATTTATTTTAATAATATGAAAATAAACACAAGTTTAGTAAAAATAAATATTCTAAAATATTTATTTATAAATTAAAACTTCCATAAAATATTTTTAATAAAAAATACATGGAGGAGAATATTTCTCGACCCAAAACGTAGAAATATGGCTATCTTCATTAAAAAATTCTTCTTAGTCATTTTAAAATTAAAAGAGAGGAAAATGGTTCTAATATTTTACCATTATAGAAATAACCTTAGGAGAATAAAATATAAAGGATTCAAATGATCTTGGTCATATAATTTCCTTTAAAATATGTTTATCTTCAAAACTCCCAATAAGAAATTATATTATTAAATAAACCCTTAACTGAATTGTCGTTTTTCTCCATATTCATTCAAACATGCTATATAAAAAGTATATAATTTTTGCATAATTATTATAAAAAAATATTTATACAGAAATTATGATACATAATTAAACTATAATTTCTAATTAAAATTTTATTAAAAATTCTTCATTAACATTCTGGTGAAAAATGGTTTGTTTTCCATGCATGTTTTGATTTATTTGTTCTAGACCTTGTTACTTGATAATGGATTCATCATATTTAGTGTATTAATAATTTTATAATCATTATATTTATTCATTATATACAATTTTTTATCCATCCATATAACTTGGTGATGAAAAATTAATTACATCCCTTAGTATAGAAGATAATCTGTATGTATATAGGAGTATTGTTTGCACACTTCTATGGATAAAACTAATGAAAGTTAAACCAAAATTAATATTTTTAAAAAACTAATTATATCATAAAATGCATTTATATTAATTAAATATATACATTTTACTATAAATATAAAGTGTAAATGAATAATTAATCAGAACGCTTCATGGAGGTGGAAGTCCACAAGTACGCGTGAGTGATATTAGTATTTTACAACAGATAGGAAGGAAATAGAAAACTTCTATAACATTAAAATAAAATCATGTAAATATAGTAAATATAAATATCCAATTATGTTAATATATTTATATTATAGTTTAAGTGTTTTTATGAGAAAATAATAATCAAAACGGTCGTTATGAACCAATATCTCTTTTTTAAGTATCTTTCCTTAAAAATAACCATAATGATTATTGGAGAGATCTTTTATAAAGGAAAAATATAAATGTATAAGATTATGATTTTTTTGAGATTATTATGGTATATATTGGTTCAGCTAAATGGATCAAGTGGTTTGATCAAGTGGGAAGATAAGGCATCCTTTTTTAAGTGAGGTGGGTGAGAATCATATAAATACATAAAACATTATTATATTATATATGTCCTAAATTATATTATATATGTCCTAATCCAGTAATATGTATCAAAATTCAAAATATTCAATGATAATAAGGATATTCATGAAATAAAAAGTCAACCAATAAAATTAAATAAATTTGTTTTTTGATATTTTAAACCTTCTATCTTAGATTAAGCCCTCTTTTAAACCATTTCACATATTCCATGGTAAAAAGATTAATACCAAGGTAAATATTCATTATAAATAAAACTTTATTATGAAATATTAACTGTTATTAGTTATTATGACTGATAATATCAAATAAATTTTTTATGATTCAATTCCTTTAATTTTAAGAAAATAATTCCAATATCCGTACAATTAACAAGTAAAATTATTTTTAGAGAGAAATTATTTTTAAAATAAAATTGATTTTATTCTCATTTAACATAAAATAACATCAATGAATTAAATGATACTATTTTTTTGAATAAATGATCTAAAATGTAAATTAAAATAATTCATAAATAGTTATTACATTAATTTACAAAGATAAAAATACACTGTGAACATAAAAATAGATTTCTGAAAAAATAAGAAAATTTACCTTCTAGTAATTTTAAATTCACTTATTTCCAATTGATAATAAATGTATGAATATTTATTTATTTATATAAATTAAATAAAATTATATTTCATCAAAATAATTTTGAATTAGTGACCTTTATATATAATATATAAAAAAATATAATACATTGAAAAATTAATCTTTTAACATAAAGTGATATTTTTTTGGACATCTAAAATTGAGTACTTGTTTACCAGAAATTAATTTATAATTTTTCAATTTAAAAATATTTTTTACATATTTTTACAAATTTATTTAGTCATATTCACACTCACCAATCCAACTACTAGTTGATAATAATAGTCACATTAAATGAAAATATTTCATTAGTATATCATGGTTTTTTTAAGTTTGATTCTTTATATATGGAAATCTATCAAACAAATAAAATATGTTTAAAGGAAAAATATTAGAAAATATTGAGATGTTATGATAAATAAATGATTGGAACTACCCATCACATGTATTGGGGCAATAAGTTATGGTATATTCCAAGAGATATTGGTGACATTACCTATTGGGTGAGAGGTTCATGGTGTGTACCAATTAGAAGAGACTGAGTTAAATTTTCTCAGAGTGTGACCTAAACCTTTAGTAGTGGAGGTGATTTTATTATCACTATTCCATTGATTTTTATCTATAATACACCCATGATAAACAAAATATATTCTCAAATGCACTATATTAGAAGAGATGTACATAGGTGGTGCAAGAGTCTGATATTGCATGGCAGATGAAGTTTTTCTTTTTCTGAGATGTATTTGGACATTCTCAGGTAACGAAGTTGAAAGGACCTAAATCCATTTCAATAATATATTCACTATATTTTAGGGTGAGAGTTATCTCTTATTAGATACATATTTTTTTGATCCTAATAAACTACATATATGTTATAGACCCATTTTTAGAGATGACTCATGATGCATATGAGGCCCTTCATGTTTTAGGTCATGTTATAGACCCCTTGAGTATGAATGGGGAGATGAGGATGTACTCGCACTCATAAATTATATAAATAAATGGGGTTATTATGAAAATAATTTTTGACATACACCTGAATTATTTTGTGGCATGGGATGTACAAGTCCCTTGTTGGATTTTTCACATGGTTCTCCACCTATCAGTAGGTAAAATATGAGAACTAGCGTCACACAAGTATTTTATATAAACTACTTATTACTGGGTAGAAATTGGATGATGTGAAAAAAATATTTTTTTGAGGATTTTTCCAACTAAACCCCATGGTATTTACACAATTTTGATGATCATTGGCCAATTTACTAAATTTTCTCATTTTCCATCAATTCTATAATCCTTTTTAGTATATGATCTATGGAAAAAATATGTTCAATATATAAATGAGGACCCTAAATAATTTTTTAGATGTGTACACCCTCTTTAAATCTCAGTTTTAATAGGTATTTTATAATTTTATTTTTATATATGGAATCTAATCAGTACTGATCATCATGTAATAGACGGAAAGTGAGAGTGCGATATTTTAATATTTAAAGTACATGATGAGAGAATACATCCTTGATTTTATGATTTCATGGTGAACCAGTTAGATCTAGTGTAATATTATTAAAAAATATCTTCCAGGACTTGATACAGATTCCCCTATTAGAATCCATATATAGTAGTTTTTTCACTAATCTCAATGTTGTCATGAAGTCATAGAGTTTTTGATAACTAGATAGAGTCTCAAACAAGATACGTAAAATTATATCATATTGATTAATTTTTAGTTAATTACTATTTAGGGTATATGTATTCTATATACAAAGAAGTGACATTGTTGTATTATGTTTGTGGTGGGAGACTGAGTATTTTTACAGTTGTCAATGTTGTTATGATGTTGTAAAGTTCAAAAGAATGGAATGTTAGGGCCTAATCATGTGGGGTTGTTCGAGATAGACCAGAGGGCTTGTATCAAAGAATATTTAATGGATATATTTTATTGTTTTAGTTTTATTCATGATGTGTTACACGTATCACATTATCAATTATAGTATACCAATCCATATTAAATGAATGATGTAGATGACATAAATCATCAATAATGATATGTGTTTTGTGGATCATTGGGTAAGGATGGTGAATAATAACAAGAAGACTCTTTGTCAGAATATGGTGCCCTTCAAATTTGTAGTGTATACAGATGTTTTTCAAGAAAATTACAAGGGTGTGTGGGTCTAAAATGTGGATGTAATATGTGAATTTTTTCACAGCTGAGACCTAGTAAAATTCATGAGTATAACATGTGGATGAACTTCTAAATGGTGGATAAGATATAACAACACATTCCTAATTAAGGTTAAAATTTTTTTAAAATTATTTTAGGGCTTGTATTTTTACTAAGTTATTCATGGATGGAATATTAATAGGGAATAAGAATTTTCATAGAGGGGTTTTCAGAGATAGTGGAAAAAATTGTGAAAAATTGAGACTTTAAGATGGGTGTGTAGATATCTTCTAGTCAACGCTCAACTTACAACCAACCATGAATAAGATAAGGTTCTTAGTATATTATTATCTGAAACATTAAGTGTGTTAATAAAAATAATGAAAAAATATTGCATTTTATTATATTTCATTGAAATTATTTTTTCAATATTTACCAACCAGTGTGACTAAACCATGTTTTGATTGGTTCCTTATAAATTGGGAACCACATGGTTGGTGCATGAATTTTAATTCCATGTGTTCAAATAGCATTCCATTCATTTTTTTTGAAGACCTAAAACACTATTTTTATTGTTCCATTTGATTATTTCTCCAAGACATGCTTGTCTTACCTTCAACATATATTCTATTGGAGATTTTTATATGGATTATTATAGGAATTGAGTATTGATTTCAACTATAATGAGGTAAAGGTATTGTTATACCTCTATATTCCCCATTTTTATAATGTTATTTCTGCCATGTTTCCTCATGACAGTTTCTTATCTATAAACCATATTTTTGAGTTTGGATTAGTTTTTTGATTCCAACTATTTTGGGATGAATCAAAGGTTGATACCTGATTAGTACACTCCAACAAGCCTAGGGTTTGTGGTATTTGAACTATACATCAATGAATTTATTTTTATTTTAGTGATTTCAATTTATGGCCACACAAATCTAATTTTAACTAGAACTATAATGTAAATAATATCAATTATTATCCTATTTGGGCATAATTTGTAATTCATACACCAAAGACAATAAAAAAATAATAGGATCCATTATTTAGCCACCATATATGGTGTAATAACAATAGAATGAAAGTGGGAATATATATAGTTCCCTAAGGGGTTCTCCAAACTAAAGAGCCACTATAGTGGTGATGTGGTTACTAACATAATTATAATAATAGGTATAGTTACTCAATGTGAAAGGTTTATTAATTATTGTGTTCAATTAAAAAAATATAAATTCTAAGGGTGTAGAAATAATTTTATGATGTATGATTATTAGAATATTAATTATGATTTTATGATCATGCTTGATGATATGTGATTCTAATGATATTATTTAGGTTCAGATTCTCAAGACTGATGTATTAGGAAGTCAGTGATATTATTTAAGATCCAAAACAGATCCTTGATGACTTAGGATTTATGGGATATTACCTAGGTTCTAGGATTTATTCATACTAATTTATTAAGCTTGGGATACTACCTAAGAGATTATATTGATTTTAGATTAGATTGGATACTTGGGAAATTACCTTTGATTGGGACTGAGGTTGATGACTCGGGATCCTTATGGTATTTTAAACGATATAGTGTTTACGCATCCTAACTTATGATTCATGGGATATTACATTGGATCATATGATAATTCATGATGACATATGATGATTGACATATTATGTAGGATTTAGCGGTGACTCCTAATGGAATATGGTTGATCATAGGTGTCACCATAGAACATGTGGATTGATGGTGGTTTATTTCTTTTATATATTTACCTTAATTTTCCTAATGCGATGTTTATCAGACATGATATGTTTATAAACTCCGTTGGTGGTTTCTAAATTATTTATACCCAAATCATGTTCTGAACAACAAGGGTTATAAAGAAAACATCCTTATTATAGGACTAGATAAGGGAAAAAACTTATATCCATTGATTGATTTGTTAGTTAGTGTAGATCATGGGAGATGAGATCATAGTAGTTCTTGAGACAAATTTTTTTATTACCAATTTTTTATATGTCTAATATTGTTAGACTCGGATGTATATGGTCTATCATAAGGGATTACTATGGTATATATTTGTGTTGTATAACATATATGAAATTCATTTTTATCTCAGGGATTATGTATTATTTTTGTGAACATTTAGTCATGCATGAATTCTTTATTTATTTTGGTGTATGATATTATTATTATTATTTATATTATTTCTCACATTGATATGATGGTATAGCCTTTTAGTAGTATTAGCATATACCCTCTCTTATAGTTAGAATCCCTTATTATATTGGGCGATCTGAGATAATGTGAACCTGCATTCCCATTACATAGAGTGCAGCAGTATATATAGTAAAATTTTCTACTTTTATTCATATTATGTTATGGTCTTATTTTATCATCAGTATACAATTTATTCATGGTAGTTTTATAACAAAAATCTCACTCCTTCTTACCATATTTATTAAAATAATCATAAATGTTATATTGGAATTCAAATAATATTTATGTGAAATGATATCCTCATTTCCTAAAACATTTAATTTTCCCATTAGGTTTTATTTTGTTTTTAAATATTCTCCCTATTAATTCAAGACTACTACATTCTTTATTTGATTAAATATTATTCAAATAATGAATTTCCTTGGGCCCAAACCTAAAAAATCAAAAATTTATTCCTATAAATCATTTTTAAATTTATTTTCTAGTATATTATGAAGATATTGTAGCTTTTAAAACATACAATTTTTGAGTAGATAAAAAATTATTTTGGGATATTATAAGGGAGATTATTGGAAAAAAATCTCTTATAAACCCTTGATATAATGTTTTAAATATTATAATTTTTATCCACCCATATTTTTACATATTTTGATTTAAAATCAAAAAAATACATTTCAACAACATTATTCCATAAAATATTTTCAAGGATATGGATTGAAATCCCTCCATTAGCAGACATTCGATTGATCGGTAGATTATCTCAAGATCTTTTTCCATAAATGTGATACTATTTAGTGGAAAAACCCTCATCATAAATTTTCAAAGAATCATTATTTACTTTCTACCTTTTTTAAGGATCATACTAGGTTGTTTTCCATATTCTCTATAATACCACTAGCTTAAGAAACATGAAATTTAGAGTGTTATTATGGTGTACATTTTATGTCACCATATCTTTAAATTACATTATAATATTTTTCTTTTTAGGTTCATGCATCTTGGTTCAATTTTATAGAGAAATGTTATTCTACTTTATTTTATTTATTTTAACTTACAAACAGAAATACTACACATTTATGGATGTATTTTGTAGTTCATCCAAATCATGGATCTTTTAATTTAATATTTTCTAGATTTTATATTTACTTTCCCTTTATTTCTAGAAATATTATTAAAATATGGTAGAATTTTAATCACAATTTGATAAAAATTATTCATTTTCATTAACATGTTTGTTTAAAGTTTTTCACCATTAGAATTTAAAACTAAATAAATTATCAATGTCATTTATATATATATCTAGATATTTTTATTCCTCTTATACCCACATGATAAACTCAAACAAATAAATGAAATCCTCAATCATGAATTTCCTTAAATAATACATGAATTCATACTAAACATATTTAATAATTTCAATGGAATAATGAATGTTAAAATTATAATAATATTCTACAAATTAATCATTATTAAAAGTACAATGAGGTAAATCAACACTTTGAAAATAATAAATAATTCATGTATCCTTCTATCCTTTATGTTTGTTATAGATTTTTATCCTCTATTATTATCAGTTTTTTCTAAAAGTTTTCCAAACCATTAAATTATTTCAATAGGTATGAATGTTATGAATTCCATCAAAAGAAATTATGATTCTTCTTCAAATAAAAAATTCATGTTTAATGTATATAAAATTAGAAATTGAATAGTATATCATTCCGAGGAAACCTGAATTAGCTCTGATACAAATTGTAGTTCCTAGAAGACCATGAATAATCATTGGGGTCAGTGTTAAATTTGTTTAATGAATTTTAATTTATTATTTAATTATGACCATTTTTTAAAATCAACCTATATATTTTGTATGTTATATGGACTTAATAATTCACTATTAAATTTAAAAATCACATTCAATGCATTTATTATACAAAAATAAGTATAAATAATAACTTAAAAGGTTTAGTCCAAATGTGGGTAATATATCATTATTGTGTTTATGTTGAATTCCAAGACACATATATTTATCATATGAACTAGGGTAATATAACTAAATTATTTAAGAATTATTCCCCAACAATTAGACATTTTTCAAATGTTTGTTTAAGATAAGGGTAATGTACATATTTGAGTCATTGTATAAAAATAATAGATTTCCATAGATATGTTCTTTAGACTACCACAAGAATGTCTTCATCCACTCAACTAGTTGGGATAATATTAAACTCATATCCCATATTCTTTACATTTCCTCCTAAAATTATAAAAAATGTTCTTCTTTTCCTTTAGATGGCACCTCATTAACTAGAATATGATCTCCCTATTAAATGAACGAGTCTGAGACTATGAGAATATATTCAAGAACACTAAAAACTAATCATATTTATTTTCAATCTCAATACTTGAATTATCTGTGTATATAGTTAATAATATTATTTACACAGTCTCCTACTATAATTCTATTTATGTTCTTTAACACATAGTTATTGAACAACAAAAATAGTGTCATATTTTCATTATCATCATCAATGATACTTGGATATCATGTGGATACCTATTATTTATTCATCCATAATTCATATATTCTTAACTCCTTGATGTCCTCAACATCTTATTCACTTTGATCTTAGAGAATTACTATTGGGATAAACATATCTTTTTTTTTGATATGATTCTCATGATGTGTTCTCTCAAAAGTATCATCATCTTCTCTCTTAGATTAACTATAATATTCTTAAATAAAACAATATTATACTATATTAAATATACTATTTAATTTCCCTCTACATATAATTTATTTTCACAAAATAGAATAAATAATATTTTTTATAATCTTATGTGGAAAAATATCGTAGATATTATGGTAGGACGATCACTTTTATAGGATGGTAAAAAATGATTTACATAATTATAATTTCAATCAAACTCATCTGATACCCATCAATATCAATATTTAAATATTCAATGAGTCTCAATATATTCTTACTTGGTACATTCATGATATCCATGAGTAACCTACATGAATTTCTGATATCACATCAAAGTCTTTCAATGTATGGTATATTAATTTGTACTTCCTATCATTTCACAAAATAAGATGGGGTTTATTCCTTGTATGAAGTTGAATAAAAACACCTTCATTGTGAGGATTATTTTCATGAATATTATCTCATGTTTCATCTAATTTATATTCAAAATGTATCTTTTAGATATATTATTCTTTAAAAATTCGGCCAACTACACTTATGTTCCATGTATTGAAATCTTCATAAAATTAAGTTAATATTATAATCATCTATGAGTCCTACCCATTTTTAAATTTTCATAATGAAATAAATTTTAAGAGTAGAAAAATCTTGATATTATTTTATTAGTTAATGAATTTGGAAAATATCAGTAATCAGTCACTTAATAAGATAAATTGAAACGTATGCTTCCAAGCATATCTATATTCCTCTATATTTTATCCAGGTTACCCTAAAGGTATAGAAAACTATCATGCTGGGTCCTAATTACCCTTATAGATTCACTGTATATACTCTTATGAAACATCTAAATAACTCTAACATTCCACAATAATTTTAATATTTTCTTAGGCAGTATCTATTTGTCTTACATTTTATATAGAAAAATAGAAAATTACCCTTATGCATTCTTGTGAGGAATTTTATGAAACCTATAATAGACTCTATAATTATTAGAAAATATCTTCATATTTTCATATTCCAGTTAGTAATATCATCAATATGTAAAATTATACTTATGGATCATTTATGAACCTTACAAAACCATTTAACTTACTATTATGAAAATTCAAAAGACAGTTGTGAATAAGAACCTGAATCTTATGAAATATCCTTTCATTATGAATCCCCCATCTGAATATAAGGATTAAAATTTCAAACTTATAAAATGAGTATTAAAAATATAGGGTAATGAGTATACATTTTATAATTTTCACAAACTGCTGGGCAATAAAAATTCATATTAACTTCAGGACATAACCATTTTCAATACCAATATAGAATTTATATAATTATTCAAAATGTATTAAACATACTCTAATATAATTATTCATTTATAATCCCTCCAAAACATCACCCAAAGGATATTATTCAATTGATACAATAGTGTTCATGCTCATTAGTCCATCGATGGATGATCTGAACTTATGCCCAACCTTTTATTGTTTAACCACAATTGAAATGTTATTCATTTATTATCCACCCCCCATCTTCAATACTTACCTATTATTTATAGTTTATTCACTAAATTAGAGTTTTAATTAATATAAGAATTAATTGAAAAGTAATCACATGTGAAATATTTTTTCTTGAATCTATTCATTTGATAACTCTAACTAGTTGCCTATTTGTCATTAAATTTTCAATTTATATTAGTATCGCCTCAATCATCTTTATTAGTATTATCCTCCATCACCCAACACATTAAGAAAAAAGGTATATAAACAATACCATTGAATAACAATATAAAATATGAAATTTATTGGGTACTTAAATATTGAAATCATACACACCTTTACAATAATGATTTTTAACCACCCTCACATGGATGTGGCCTAAAATATTCCACACTATTAAAAATTTTAGAATTATTTTTCCACTATCAATAGAAACTTAAGGTGAGTGAGAATAGAAATATTATAAGTGGCATCATTATAGCGATCCAACCTTTTCTAACATTACTATTACATAATTTAAAGATAAAAAAAATATTATTACACATAGAGTATCCAAAGGTTTAGTGTCTTTGGAAAACTTGTACCATATATAACAATTACAACATCAAACATAAACATTTATTTAATTCATTCTTCTCTTCATTCTTATTAGCACTTTACCCCTCTTTAGTACACATAGTCACCTAAGGATATATATCAATAGGGGTGATCTAAAAACATAGAAAGAGGATATATAAGAACAAAATAATAGTGTGTGAGGGTAGCTATAACATATGAAAAGGATCATTAACATGATAGGAAGCATTAGTAAGAGACTTGAAATGTGGAAATGCATAAAAATGAAACATCATGCCATATTGGTTAACTACCAGACATAATTGGGGAAAAGCAAGAATCTTTATCAAAGATCATTTCATATTAACTCAAGAGATTCATCACTTTTCCCAATGCATTGGAACGATGTATAATTCCAGGCACACCTATCACATGGATACATTCATGTTGTGCTATATAATTATGGGAGTACCCGCCACATCACGACATTATCATTTATCATGCATGACACAATAAAAATATTTCAAAAATGAACATAAATAACCCATGGAAAGGAATGATTTTCAACACCTATAATAAGATTAATAAACAATGGGTTACCTAAGGAAATATGTAATGACATACTTCATATAAGAACCATCCACCATTAGTGAGAAAAAAGGAGAGTTTTTGAAAGTAGAGTTCTTTTGGAAACATTATGTTTTAAATAAAATCTAGTAGAGAATATTTATATCCCAGAATAGGTATGATAATGATGAAAAAATTATTTTTAAGGAGTAATCATACAAAAATTGGAGTTTAAGAGGGAGAAGATGAAAAAAGAAAATTGGGTTCGAGATTTTCCCCTTACCTTGTATCTAGACACATCATTCTCTTTAATGTCACCTATAACCACATCAGATACATTAATTAACAATTAAAGAACCTTTTTTAAATTAATATGGTTCATTATGGTTTTATTATGTTATTTTATGTTCCTTTGTATGAGTTATATAGTTTAAAAACGTTGTTTGCAAATGCTTGTTTTTATGTTTTTTTTCTTGAGTGTTTCACTTATATTCATAAATTGATGTTCGGAAAGAACATCGAAAAACATCCAGAACTGATATTACATGTTATTAAAGATATTAATGAATTTAAAATGATCTTATAATGAATTATATTTTATACCATCTGGATGAATTATTAGATAAAAATTAAATGAGGATTGTTTCGGTTCATTGGGGTGGTTTTTTGACAACAATGATATTGTATTGTTTAATAATTTAGCAATATGTACATAAGTTAGTTACAGAAATTTAAATAAGACACAATACATATAAGGCTCCGACCTTAAACATTACTTATTATTGAATTAAATGAATAATTCACATTGAGTTTCTTTTCAGGTTTAGAGTTTTAGAGAATTAGGACACAACTATTACATCTCAAAGATTACAAAGTATACACTTCTACTAAGTTTCTATAAAATAAAAACTCTTAAAAAGAAACATGTATAGTTCCATGTTTTAGATAGCATGTCTTTCCTTGATCCCATCCTAGACCCTATTCATCTTTATGTCCTGTGGAAAACATTTCAAAAACTTGGGATGAGCATAAAAAGCCCAGTAAAGGATACACAAAGAAGGAAAACTGTTATTTTTTCAAAACAACAAGTAAACCAAGAATACTTTATCAAAGCAATACTTTTCACCTTTATGAAGTAGTAAAAAAACTCTTCACTGAATAAAATATCATTACTTACCCCCTTTTGTAACCAAAATATTACCATAAAAACCTATATAAAGAACACATAACATATAAAGGTAACTTGGGATATAAACATACTTAAATAGAATAACCTTACGGTAGACTTCCACACATATCACTTAATGGAATAGCCATACGGCTGACTTCCATACCCAATGCATTGGAGGTTATAACGTAACCACCCATCCTGGTATTCACGGCACCACCCGTCATATGGTTTATCACGTAACCACCCGTAAAATGTCCATGTACCATCATTACACATAAAATATTGAAAATATAAACATTTCAATAACAACATTTCATTTGAAAACACAATAAGTAATTCCAAGGTATTGAATTAATCAATCCATTTTCAAAAATCATTTAAAATAGATTTTTGAATCAAATTGTCCCATACAACTTTAAAGATTTTAATGAAATTATAATTTTAAAACATTAATATCCATATAAATAAATACTGAAAAACATTTTAAAAACATGGACATTAAAGATAATGATTTAGAATAATGAATCTTTAAAACATTTAAAATGATATTTTTGTTAAAGAGTTTTTAACAAAATTAGAGACTCTTGAATACAAATAATTGCGGAATAAAATTTAATCCAAATTTTATAATATAATGAGAATAAATGGATTCATGATATAATATGCCAAAGGACAGTATACACACCATATAAGAGTGAATTGGTGCATAACAACAATGAAGTCTCAATGGAAATGTAAATTGAGATTAAATCCATTATAAAGATGGTATCCTTAAATTAAGGATAAATCTATCACATAATTATGTGTGAGAAATATAAATACACTCAATTTAAGTTGATATTAAGTGTGAAACAATCAGAGGTCATTCACACATAGTCTTGGAAAAAGAAAACCAATGACATAGATATTTAACTTAATGGAATGAGATTGAGTTATGATTTCCCATACAAGTTCATAAGACTTTATCAATGAGATGATTATGTTTAGAAATAGTATATCCACACAAAGATTTTTGGAAATTACAACATAGATATTACACACATAATCTTGGCATAATAAAATCAAGAAGTAGAGGTTTAACCCAAAGAATTGAAAGTGGGTTAAGAAGTTCCGTTACAGAAATCCGACAGCCTAACGACGTCACATTAAAATTAAGAAAATGAGTTGATGAGAGAGAAAATGGTATCTCATCACTTGGAAATAAAATTTACATAAATAAGGATATATAAGAACATATCCCAACATAATAGTATGTGAATTAAAATACATAACAAAAGAAGTCTTTTAAAAAGAGGAGGGGGAATGGTCCCCTTACCGAGTTGGGTAACTTTCGAAACGTACACCCCATTGAAGAAGGGTCATACAATGAAAATGTAAATACCCATAAATGAAATTATACTACACAAAGTGTATAATAATGGGTAGTACATACACCACTCAAAGGAAATAGTGGAAAACACAGCATAAATGTCACGGGAATAAAAGTGAGATGAAAAATCCCTTACAAAAACTCGGCAGCCTAACGGCTCCACTTAAAACATCAAAAAATGGATTTATGAGATCAAATAGGGTCTCTCATAATATGAAAAAAAATTACAGTATGATGAATATAAAATAACATCCCCAAACATAATAATGATGAGCTTATAAGAAATGACATAAAAGAGAGTACTTAAAAAGAACGAGAGAGGTTGGATCCCTTACCTCGTTTCCGACATGACTCGATCGTTCTTTAATCTCCTGAATAATAAAATTTGGTCAATTTATAATTTCTTAAGGATCTACTTTAAGTATTATTATTCAGTTCATATCACATATTATAATGTTATAATAGTTGGTTAATAAAGTGAGTTCATATCAGATGTTTTTGTCGATGTTCGGTAATTGAACTTGTTGGGAATGAATTTTCCATGTAGTTATTGTTATATCATCTCCAGAATAGTATTAATGTTTTAAATATTATATATATCCAGTATATATTCATTTTTTACTATTCCATAACATTTGGAGATAAAAAAATTAAAAGCACCGTTCATGGAGACGGTAGGCCGTACGTACGCATGAACGCTACTTTCATTTTTTTGTCATATTAATGGAATTAATGTTAAAAGAGAGATATATATATTATAATTATAGAATTATATCCATAATTTAGATGTAATATATGACATATATATCCATTATATACATGTACTTATAATAGTACATAACATTTGGAGATAAGAAATGAAATGTACCGTTCATGGAGACGGTAAGCCGTACGTATGCATCAACGCTACTTTCATTTCTTTGGCACATTAATGGAATTAAAACTAGGTGATATATATATATATTATAATTCCAGTATAATATATATGTTATATATATCATATAAGTTCATCAATTTCATTCTTTATACATTCCATGTATTGCATGAATGAGTCACATCACTTGAGGGGGCGGTAGTCCACACTTCCTCAAATGAAATTATCGCATTTGCACAACATGAAAAGCATAAAGGTATGTATTAAATATAAAATACCGAAGCATAGAGAGAAAATAAATATAATATATATCATAAATAAATATAGTTCCATAATAATGTCCACCATGAGAGGTGGTATGAGATGATAGAACAATCATCGTTTCGTGAGGTAGTAATTCGCCATCCACAGAAATAGTATGTTCTTTAACCATTAGATGGAAGTGTGTGTTAGTGTAGCTCCAATAATCCTCATAAAAACATCCTAGTATATTTAAGATATTGTTTTTGTTACAAAATAAATAAATAAAAATACTTTAGGGGGTTGGAGAATCAAAATAAAACAAAAGAACACTAGGGAATACATTACCTTTAATATGGGTAAATCTTTTTTCTTTGAGCTCAAAGGATTCCTTGGGAAGAATTATGCCAAAAGTGAGGCTTCTAAGGGTAATATAGGGATGTGGAGAGACAAAATGGGTAGGTTTTTTCTGAACCAAAGTCTTGAGAGGTGTGGGTAAGGAGGTAGAGGTGGGGGCCTTTTATAAGAGGAGAGGAGGGGCACTCTTGGAAGGTTATAAAATTTTACTTTATTATAAAATGCTTTTGGGATTTTAAAGGTCCCAAAATTATATATTTTGAGGATAAAGGGATAATAGTTTTAAATCCACCCATCCAATAGGTTTTTTACATGTGTAGGGCTTATATTGTGTATTATCGTTTCATTTTATTTAAATCGTTAAATAATGAGGTAATCATTGCATCATCCTGGTGTCATAAATAATTTAATTTGTTTAGTGCTTAAAAATTATAAAAAAATATCATGATTTAGGAAATATTTTTATATTTCTAATGAATATTTATAGTTAAAAATATGACTTGTATAACCCCATTTAAAAATTGTTTTAGTAAAACAACTCATGTTTGTGACATTTTTATTTTAAATTTAAATAAAAAGTTATTTATGTGATTTTCCTACCAAAGTGGCTCCATGGGGTCCCCAAGTTGACCCATGGATTGTCTTGGTCGGACATGACACATCCAATGAGGGTAGGATATGTGTTTAGGTCATTTTATATTATTAAAACATTATTTTTACCTTAAATTACACTAATTACTTTTAATGGCGATTAATAAAACTTAAAAGTTACTATTCACCAAAAATTATTTTAATCTCATTGAACCAAATTTTACTTCTTAATGACAACCATGTATGTCAGATTTTTTGAAAATCAAATCACAGAAGTGGCAAAGTTTCATTTACACGAAAAATCAGTTTCATTAACTACCACTTAGTGGTTTCACTATTCATCAAAATTGAAGTTTTTCAGAAAAATACCAAAAATTCACCCTAAGCTATATTTGATATTCCGAATTCAAAAATGATGTCTATTTTACAAAATTCAAAACATATAAGTTTCATTAATTAATTTAATAATTAATTCCCACTGTGAAAACAAATAGCGTGTTTTTAAAAAACAATATCTATTAAAAGATTGACACTAGTTTAAGTCAAATTTCAAAGTGAAATTAATTCCAATGACCACCATTGGATTAAATAGTAAAAATATATTCTAAATACACTCTATTATTAATTAAAAATATAATCTATCCATATAAATAAATCAGATTAAAAGGATGTTTTGAATTAAAATGAAACATTTTCAATAAAAAATGATCTTTATCGGAAAAATAACAAAAATTTACACAAAGTAAATTTTGATGTCCAGATTCTAAAGAAGGATTTTATTTTGTAAAATAAAACATATAAAATTGTCAAAAGTATATTTAAAAGGGGTTATCCATCAAAAGGCGGTTAATCGACCTTTTAAATAATATTAGATGATTTATGCTTAAAATTGGATTCATTTCCATTTTAAGCCTCTAACATTTATTGGATAAAAGTAAAAATATTTGAAAAACATATATAATAATTTTGTAGTTAGTTCCGTTAATTCTCTCCATTACAACGGCTAGGCGTTAACTACCATTTAAAATAATATTATTTTATTATTAGAGTGCAACGTAAGATTTCAAAGAAACTCGTTGTTGCGTTTTGGGTACGCCATCGAGTATAGCGTTACCTTTAAAGTAATATTATTTTTTTATTCAAAAATATGGATAAATGTGAAAATTTCATATTCTTTATTTACCTGGGGTGTTACATCCTTCCCCCCTTTTGGGAATTACGTCCTCGTAATTTTAAAATTGGGCTTGGAAACTTCATTGAAAATCCCACATCGGAACAAGAGTCAATAAAACTATTACTTTAAAATAAGGAAAGAGAAGTAAAAAGGTCACCCAAGTTAACCCATACTAGGATTCCATGTAGGAAAACATGGATATGGAGGAAAAAAACAAGGGGTCATGTTCTGAGGGTGAGTGATAGAAAACATGTTTAGGAGAAAGTTAACCACAAGAAAATCACAAACTTGTGGTGGGTTAAACGGTATTCGATTCCCCAGTAGGAAAAGTTAATAGACAACATTTTTGATTTAAGTTACTTTTCATTGAGGAATTTATTTTTGATCTTAAGGAAACATACTTACTTGTCATTTTGACATTAAAATTTTACTATATTTTTTACACAAACTTATACTTTCCACAAATGATGAGTATTTAGGAAGACTTTTTCACATTAAGAGTACTATAATCAACTTCTAGAGAATCACCTAATCCAAAAAAGAGAACTATATACTTCCCATGTCTTTAGACCTTAACGAAAACTAAAACAAAAAAGGTAAGTATTAGATCAGATAATAACCAAAAAAGATAATCCTTTATAAAAAAAATCTATTCTTAATCTTCAAAATATGTCAAACAATACCCAAAGTTCAACAAAGACCATTCAATAAACAATTTGTCCACAAAATTATTCAAAGTAAACCAAACTAAGATTGAAACCCAAATATTTGAAGAATTTATTCACATAGTCTTCTAAGGTAAAAATTAACATTTATCTCCAAATAACATTAGTTTCTTCTAAAGTCTCATATTAAAAAGTAATTAACCTAATCACATATACTCCATGATAGGTTAATCATTTCCATAGATAACCCAAAATAAACTTACTATTGATTCCTAAAATCATCTAACTAAAAAGAATTAGTCAAACTAACTAGGGACTTCATGTAGTCCAGTGGTAGGAGATAAATACCAGTCGCACATTGGTTGTGGGTTCGATTCCCACAGCTTTGTCCGACGCGACGGGTTGTCACACGGTCTGTGTGTTGTCCTATTTCCAAAACTACATAATTCTTAAAACAGTCCCCAAAATGAGATAAAATCTTCAAAAATGATCATAAAATATTTTAACCTCAAGTTTATATCATGCATTTCATTTTCCATCATATCATAGAGTAACCCATAATTACCTAAAAAGTAAGGATCATATAAACCCTAATGGTTACCTTTATAATTATTACCTGAACTTCCACATCGAGTTGGTCATCTCGTACATGATGCATTGGGGAACTCACCAAGGTTCAAGTGGTTGATCATGACTCATTGATAATTGGATTAGAACAACCATGAGATTCCTCATTGAATCCCCCATTTCATCCAATCTCTTAATCAGAGAACCACCAAAGTTTCCATCCAACCCATTGTCACTTTGGTGCCTGCTAGATCCATCCATTTACTAAAAATAGAAATGTCAGTGTGCGTATATCAACAAAATCATCATGTACTAACGAGGAAGATAAACACTAAGATATACTTACTCGTTCACTTTATCTAAAAACTATGACTCTTTTTGAAATCCTAGACATTATGGTAATGTCACTTATGCTTATAGAATACCCTAACATCTAAAGTTATCAAAAACTGACCTCTGATACCAACTATAAGTCACTGGCCTTATACATTACTTATTATTGAATTAAATGAATAATTCACATTGAGGATCTTTTCAGGTTTAGAGTTTTAGAGAATTAGGACATAACTATTACATCTCAAAGATTACAAAGTATACACTTATACTAAGTTTCCATAAAATAAAAACTCTTAAAAAGAAACATGTCTAGTTCCATGTTTTAGATAGCATGTCTTTCCTTGATCCCATCCTTGACCCTATTCATCTTTAAGTCCTGTGGAAAACATTTCATAAACATGGGATGAGCATAAAAAGCCTAGTAAAGGATACAAAAAGAAGGAAAACTGTCAGTTTTTCAAAAAAACAAGTAAACCAAAAATACTTTATCAAAGTAATACTTTTCACTTTATGAAGTAATAAAAAAAACTCTTCGCTGAATAAAAGATCATTACTTACCCCCTTTTGTAACCAAAAGATTACCATAAAAACCCATATAAATAACACATAACATATAAAGGTAACTTGGGACATAAACATACTTAAATGTAATAACCATACGGTCGACTTCCACACATATCACTTAATGGATTAGCCATACAGCCGACTTCCATGCCCAATGCATTGGAGGTTATAACGTAACCACCCGTCTTAGTATTCACGGCACTACCCATCATATGATTTATCATGTAACCACCCGTAAAATGTCCAAGTACCATCATTACACATAAAATATTGAAAATATAAACATTTAAATAACAAAATTTCATTTGCAAACACAATAAGTAATTCCAAGGTATTGAATTAATCAATCCATTTTCAAAAATCATTTAAAAGAGATTTTTTAATCAAAGTGTCCCATACCACTTTGAAGATTTTAATGAAATTATAATTTTAAAACATTAATGTCCATATAAATATATACGGAAAACCATTTTAAAAACATGGACATTAAAGATAATGATTTATAATAATGAATCTTTAAAACATTTAAAATGATATTTTTGTTAAAGAGTTTTTAACAAAATGAGAGACTCTTGAAAACGAATAATTGTGGAATAACATTTAATCTGAACTTTATAATATCATTAGAATAAAAGGATTCATGATATAATATGCCAAAGGACAGTATACACAACATATACGAGTGAATTGGTGTATAACAACAATGAAGTCTCAATGGAAATGTAAATTGAGATGAAATCCATTATAAAGATGGAATCCTTAAATTAAGGATCAATCTATCACATAATTATTTCTAAGAAATATAAATACACCCAATATAAGTGGATATTAAGTGTTAAACAATCAGAGGTCATTCACACATAGTCTTGGAAAAACAGAACCAATGACATAGATATTTAACTCAATGAAGTGAGATTGAGTTATGATTTCCCATACAAGTTCGTAAGAATTTATCAATGAGATGATTATGTGTAGAAATAGTATATCCACACAAAGGCTTCTATAAATTTCAAAATAGATATTCCACACAGAATCTTGGCATAATAAAATCAAGAAGTAGATGTTTAACCCAAAGAATTGAAAGTGGGTTAAGAAGTTCCCTTACAGAAATCCGACAACCTAACAACGTCACTTTAAAATTCAGTAAATGAGTTGATGAGAAAGAAAAAGGTATCTCATCACTTGGACATAAAATTTACATAAATAAGGATATATAATAACATATCCCAATATAATAGTATGTGAATTAAAAGACATAACAAAAGAAGTCTTTTAAAAAGAGGAGGGTGAAAGGTCCCCTTACCGAGTTGGGTAACTTTCGAAACGTACACCCCATGGAAAAAGGGTCATACAATGAAGATGTAAATACCCATAAATGAAATTATACCATACAAAGTGTATAATATTGGGCAATACATACACCACTCAATGGAAATAGTGGCAAACACAGCATAAATGTCACGAGAATAAAAGTGAGATGAAAAATCCCTTACGAAAACTCGGCAGCCTAACGGCGCCACTTAAAACATCCAAAAATGGGTTTATGAGATAAAATAGGGTCTCTCATAATATGAAAAAAAAAATTAAAGTATTATTAATATAAAATAACATCCCCAAACATAATAATGATGAGCTTATAAGAAATGAGATAAAGGAGAGTTCTTAAAAAGAACGAGGGAGGTTGGATCCCTTACCTCGTGTCCGACATGACTCGATCGTTGTTTAATCTCCTGAATAATAAAATTTGGTCAATTTATAATTGCTTAAGGACCTCCTTTAAATATTATTATTCAGTTCATATCACATATTATAATGTTATAATAATTGGTTAATAAAGTGAGTTCATATCAGACGTTTTTGTCGATATTCGGTAATTGAACTTGTTGGGAAAGAATTTTCCATGTAGTTATAGGAACATAATCTCCAGAATAGTATTAATGTTTTAAATAAATAGCACCGTTAATGAAGACGGTAGGCCGTACGTATTCATGAACGCTACTTTCATTTTTTATCATATTAATGTATTTAAAGTTAAAAGTGAGATATATATATTATAATTCCAGAATGATATCCATCATTTAGGTGTAATATATTACATATATATCCATTATATATATGTACTTATAATAGTACATAACATTTGGAGATAAGAAATGAAATGTATCGTTCATGTAGACGGTAAGCTGTACGTACGCATGAACGCTACTTTCATTTCTTTGGCACATTAATGGAATTAAAACTAGATGAGAGATATATTTATATTATGATTATAGTATAATATATATGTTATATATATAACACTAGTTCATAAATTTCATTCTTTATACATTCCATGTATTGCATGAATGAGTCACATCACTTGAGGGGGCGATAGTCCACACTTCCTCAAATGAAATTATCGCATTTGCACAACATGAAAAGCATAAAGGGATGTATTAAATATAAAATACAAAAGAATATAAAGGAAATAAATATAATATATATCATAAATAAATATATTTCCATCATAATGGCCACCATGAGAGGAGGTATGAGAAGATAGAACAATCATCGTTTCGTGAGGCAATAATTCGCCATCCACAGAAACAGTATGTTCTTTAACCATTAGACGGAGGTGTGTGTTAGTGTATCTAGAATACTAATTATAAAAACATCCTAGTATATTGAAGATAATGGTTTTTAAAAAAAATAAATAAATAAAAAGATTTTAGGGGGTTGGAGAATCAAAATAAAACAAAAGAACACTAGGGAAGACATTTCCTTTAAAACGGGTAACTCTTTTTGATTTGAGCTCAAAGGCTTCCTTGGGAAGACTTCTGCCCACAGTGAGGCTTCTAGGAGTAAGAGAGGGATGTGGAGAGATAGAATGGGTAGGGTTTGGATGAGCCAAAGGCTTGAGAGGTGAGAGTAAGGAGGTATAGGTGGGAGCCTTTTATAAGAGGAGAGGAGGTGCACTCTTTGAAGGTTATAAACCTTTACTTTATTATAAAATGATTTTCGGATTTTAAATGTCCCAATATTTTATATTTCTAGGATAAAATGATTATAGTTCTAAATCCACCCATCCAATAGGTTTTTTACATGTGTAGGTCTTAGATTTTACATTATCATTTCATTTTATTTAAATCGTTAAATAATGAGGTAATCGTTGCATCATCCTGGTGTCATAAATAATTTAATTTATTTAGTGCGTAAAAATTATAAAAAAATATCATAATGTAGTAAATATTTTTATCTTTATAATGAATATTTATAGTTAAAAACATGACTTGTATAACCCCATTTAAAAATTGTTTTAGTAAAATAACTCATGTTTGTGACATTTTTATTTTAAATTTAAATAAAAAGTTATTTATGTCATTTTCCTACCAAAGTGGCTCCATGGGGTCCCCAAGTTGACCCATGGATTTTCTGGGTCGTCCATGACACATCCAATGAGGGTAGGACATGTTTCTAGGTCATTTCATACTATTAAAACATTATTTTTACATTAAATTACACTAATTACCTTTAATTGCGATTAATAAAACTTAAAAGTTACTATTCACAAAAAATTATTTTTATCTCATTGAACCACATTTTACTTATTAATGACAACCATGTATGTCGGATTTTTGAAAATCAAATCACAGAAGTGGAAAAGGTTCATTTAAACGAAAAATCAGTTTCATTAACTACCACTTAGTGGTTTCACTATTCATAAAAAATTGATGTTTTCAGAAAAATACCAAAAATTCACTATAAACTATATTTGATATTCTGAATTCAAAAATGATGTCTATTTTAAAAAATTAAAAACATATAAGTTGCATTAATTAATTTAATTATTAATTCGCGCTGTCAAAACAAATAACATGTTTTTAATAAACAATATCTATTAAAAGATTGACACTAGTTTAAGCCAAATTTCAACGAGAAATTATTTCCAATGACCACCATTGGATTAAACAGTAAAAATATATTCTAAATACACTCTAATATCAATTAAAAATATAATCTATCTATATAAATAAATCAGATTAAAAGGAGGTTTTGAATTAAAATGCAACATTTTCAATAAAAAATGATATTTATCGGAAAAATAACAAAAATTTACACAAAGTAAAATTTGATGTCCAGATTCTAAAGAAGGATTTTATCTTGTCAAATACAGCATATAAAATTGTCAAAAGTATATTTAAAAAGGTTTATCCATCAAAAGGCGGTTAATCGACCTTTTAAAGAATATTAGAAGATTTATGCTTAGAATTGGATTCATTTGCATTTTAAGCCTCTAACATTTATTGGATAAAAGTAAAAATATTTGAAAAACATATATAATAATTTTTAGTTAGTTCCACTCATTCCCTCCATTACAACAGCTATGCATTAACAACCATTTAAGATAATATTATTTTATTATTAGAGTGCAACGTAAAATTTCAAAGAAACTCGTTGTTGCGTATTGGGTACGCCATCGAGAATAGCGTTCCCTTTAAGGTAATATTAATATTTTGTTCACAAATATGGATAAATGTGAAAATGTCATATTATTTATTTACCTAGGGTGTTACAATACATATAAAATATTCTGGTTCACCCATAAAAATGGTTTCATGGCCAGATATAGAGGTAGAAGTGGAAAAGAAACATTTCATTTTGAAGGTGATAAATTAACACCTCACGAAAAAACGTTTTCTTTTATAAACTAAAAGGAAGAGGAGAAGGGGTTCAGATGGAATAATATTTCATTAGTATCATAAAATTATATTATATGTATGATACTATAATTAACATACCATTTGGACAAAGATATGTGGGGAGAGAATAAGAAAATAATGTGAAATAGAAAGTAAATTAAAGGAAATGAGGGAGAGAAATTTCTTCTTGAATCATCCTCTTGAGATCCTTCTTAAGAGTCATATGCATGGTCTTTTGATAAGACTAGAATCTCTTGGACGTGGGGGAGGTTCTAGGAAAGATTATTGGGTAGAGATTAGTCAAGGTTTGAAGCTTGAGAGGTGTAAAGAAATGAGGGTGTGAACAGTGGTATTTATAGTGGAGGGGAGAACAGATTTCTTAATATAAAATTCAATAATTTATTATTTACCCACAAGACAAAGAATTTTGAGTTATCCATGACTAATAATAGTAATTCTATCATGTGAACCAGAACCAAATTGGCTTAAATCTGTAGAAAATCATGCATGACTCTATAATTAGGTTATTTATCTTATTTTGTAAATTATGGTATTTCACAATTCATAAAAAAATCATTTATTTGAGAAAAATTAAAAAAAATGACCCAACTATTTTTCGATGATTAGAATTCATAAATGAAGTCCAATTTTCAAAAATAATTTTCTATATGTTATTATTTTAATATTTAATTAAAATCATAATTTATTATAAAAATCAGTTATAAAACATTCAATTACTTATTTAAAAATATATCTATATCATACTTTCAACTATAATATTATTTATATATTATCATAGGTAAGGTTACTATTAATTATTGTATATCACTACTCATAAGGGTATGTTTCTATTCATAAGGGTAGGTTACTATTCACAAAATATTATGTTTTTCTTATTGGACTCCAAATAACTTACTAATTGCAACCGTGTATATCAGATTTTCAAAATTCCAAACACAGAAGTGACAAACTTATGTTTAAAGGTCACTTAGAATTATGTTGTGTTTTCATGTGATTTTATGACATATTTATAAGAAGGTGATTTCCATTGAAAATCAGTGGGTCGTTACAGTCTTCCCCCCTTATGAAATTTCACCCTCGAAATTTCATTTTTACACAAATAGGTGAGGGTACTTCTCATTCATCACCTCTTCTGGTTCCCAAGTAGCTTCTTCAAACTTATGGTTCCTCCATAACACATTGACAAGGTGGGTTTTCTTGTTGCGTAGAACCTTATCTCTCTTGTCCATAATCTCTACTGGCTACTCCTCATAGGAGATATCATCTTTCAACTATACCACCTATGAGTTTAGTAAATGTGATGGATCCGGTATGTATTTCCTTAGGAGTGATATGTGACACACATCATGACCATGCACTATATTTGGTGGAAGTGCAAGCCGATACACCAAGACTCCTTTGCATTCAATGATCTCAAAGGGTCCAATGTACCTATGACATAGATTCCCTTTCTTTCCAAAGTTAATGAATCTCTTCCATGGTGATATTCTAAGGAAGACGTTATCTACAAAGTCAAACTCCAAGTTCTTTCGACTTTTGTTAGCATAGCTCTTTTTCCGACATTAAGTAGCATTGATGTGTTTCTATAATACTTTAACTTTTTCTATCATCTCTTGTACAAGATTACATCCAAGTAGCTTTATTTCACCAACTTCATCCCAGCAGGTTGATTTCTCCATCTCTTTCCATACAGAGCTTCATCTTGAGACATCTGAATACTCAAGTGGAAGCTATTGTTGTATGAGAACTCAACCAATGTGAGATGCTGATCCCATCATCCTTTGAATTCTAGAGAGAATGATCTTATCATATCTTTAAGAATATGAATAGTCCTTTCAGTTTGACCATAAATTTGGGGGTGATAGGTCATGCTGAAATTTAATTCTGTACTCAAAGCATGTTGGAGACTCCTCCAGAATTTAGATGTGATCCTTGGACCATGGTCAGAGATAATTGAGTGTGTAATTACATGAAGTCTCACCACTTCCTTCAGATATATCCTTGCAAGTTGTTCAAACAAGAGATATCCCCAAATAACGATAAAATGGGAATTCTTGGTGAGTCAGTCAACCACAACCCATATCACATTATTTCCCTTCGATGTCTTCAAGAGACCCATGAAAAAGTCCATAGTAACAATCTCCCATTTTGACATGGGTATAGGCAATGGTAGCATCGTCCATTTGGAATTTTGTCTCTCTAAATTAACTTTCTGACATACCAAGAAACTTGATATATATTCCACAATCTCATTCATCATGTTGTCCCACCAGAAGTGTTCGTGGAGATCACGACACATCTTGGTACTCCCAATATGGATAGATAATGTAGATAAATGTTCATTGTCCAATAGCTTCTTCTTTATCGTGGGTAATGATGGCACACAAAGCCACATTCCAAACTGAATCACACCATCACCATAGATATGGAACTATTGCATCTTCCCTTCCATTACTACATTCATCCTCTTTTGTAACTCATTATCATCCCTTTGTGCCTCCTTGATCTTCTCTTGGATGGATGGTTGGGAAATCATGTGGGTAAGGTAGGATGTATCCCCTACCCTTATGATTTCTAAATCAAACCTTTTTATATCCCAGAAGATAGGGTCACTCTCAATATGTAACATAGATAGAGTAGCAGGTTATTTTCTGCTTAGAGCATCAGCTACCATGTTCACCTTTCCAAGATGATAGTGAATAGAGAAATTATAATACTTGATTAGCTATAACCATATATTTTGATTCATGTTGAGCTCTTTTTGTGGTAATATATAACTAGGCTCTTGTGGTCTATGTACATGTCAGTCTTCTCTCCATAAAGGTCGTGCCGCTATATTTTCAAGGAAAAAATCATGGATGCCAGCTCTAGATCATGCATAAAGTAGTTCTCCTCATGGTTATTCAACTATCGTAAGGCAAAGTCTATCACATTATCATTTTTCATGAGTAAACAACCCAAGAATTTTTTTGAATCATCACTGTATATCACAAAACTTTCTCCACTTTTTGGTAGTGTGAGTACAGGTGAAGTGATCATCCTTCCCTTTATCCCCTTGAAGATTCCCTCACATTCTTCTATCCAGACATACTTTGCCCCTTTCCTTATTAACTTAGATAGTGGGCTTGACAATCATGAGAAATTTATCACAAAACGTTGGTAGTACCTAGCTAATCCAAGAAAAATACATATTTCGGTGACACTAGAGGGCCTGGACCATTCCTCAATCACCATTTTTTATGGGTCTATAGAAATTCCCTCACTTGTGATCACATGTCCCAAGAAAGTGACTTGCTTCATCCAAAGGTCACACATACTGAACATGGAATACAACTTCTACTTTCTCAATGTTGTGAACATGAGTCATAGATGTTCTTCATGTTCCTCATTATTCTTGGAGTAGATGAGAGTATCATCAATAAACCCCACCAGAAATTTGTAAAGGAAATTTTTAAAGACTCTATTCCTAAAATCCATGATGATTGAAGGGGAATTAGTAATTCTGAAGGGAATCACCAGAAAATCATAGTGACCATACCTTGTACCGAAGGCAGTCTTATGAATTTCTTCCTTCTTCACCTTTAACTGATGATATCCAGAATGAAGATCCACCTTTGAGAAGTATTAGTCTCCTCTTAACTGATCGAACAAGTCATCAATCCTTGGAAGATGATACCTTTTCATTATGGTGATCTAGTAGAGTTCCCAATAATTGGTATATAGTCACATTGTTCCATCTTTATTCTTCACAATGATCATTGGAGCACCCCAAGGTGATGCACTAGGGTGTATGAACCCTTTATCCATATGCCATTGTGGCTGCTTAATTAACTCCACTAGTTCGATAAGAGCCATCCTATAGGGAAACTTTGATATAAGAGTAGATCTGGGTATGAGTTCCACTGAGAACTCTACCTCACAATCCGGGGGAAGTTCAAGTAACTCTTCAGGAGATACATCACTGTATTTCCTCACGATGGGCATTTCTACAAGGTTGGAACTTTCCTTTAACACAAACATTTTGGAGAGGTATGATTCTACATAGGGAACCAACACCCACATAGATTGAGGATTTTTCAAAGGAGATTAATGATCTTACTTGAATTTTTAGTGGACCATGTGATGGATCAGAATATGAAAAGACATTTCCTTTTCCCAATAGTTGATACATGATCTATATAAAAAAGATCCAATCTAGTACCATTTTAGCGTCCAATGTCACCAAGGAAAGTATGACAAGATTTTCTGGAAGAACCTTCCAACATATGTCAATAGTAGAAGAGGTGAACACTTGGGTTTCAATGATTGCACCACTTTTTGTTTTTACAAATATCTCGACTTTAAGGTTTCAGGGATTCGATTCTATAGTTCTAGAAAACATACAAGATATGAAGCAATCTGTAGAACCAGAACCAAATAAGACTTTTTCCATTATTGACTGAATAGGAAGTGTACCTTGTACAACTTCATTATCTTGATCCACTTCTACAGTATTGATGGAATAATCCTCCCCATTTTACTTTGGCTTTGGTGTCGGTTGACACTAATTACCCTCGAGAACTCTAGGAGGTAAAGAAGGTTATTTTTAGTGAAAAGATTAAATTATCTAGTCACTGATTCACCTCCCTCTAAGTGAATATAGTAATCATGTGTTCATATAAATGGAAACAAAGCCATGTCACCATTTTCTATGATTGGATATTTAACGATATTATTATTGGATTCTCTCTATGAATGTTGAGGTTACAAATTTCTTTTACCCGTGGTAGACTATTTAATCATAGTAAATAACAATGGGATTCCAATGTTAGGTGGAAAGGGAATTCATATTTCAATTTTGAAGGTGTTTCATTATCTATTTTGTATAAATTATAATGTTTTTAAAATTAACATGGATGTGTCTTAACCACATGAAAATGTTGACACCAAGATAGGAATAGAGAATAAGATTTTGGAAAAGTATTGTCATTCTAAGAATGACATTTTATCTTCCTCATTATATTGTGAACATATATATGTTAAAAGACTCATGATATAAAAACAATTGTTGGATGATCTTTAGAACATCTATGAAGTAAAAACTAAAGTAATGTGGGTTATATTTTAATTTTTTTGACAAAAATATTAATATTTCCTAATGCATGATAACGAGAATACTGATAGTTTTATCATAAGGATAAAATAAGTACTATTAGTGGTTATGGTGGGAGTTTTAAAGATTCATTTATTATCGAAAAAAATTCTATATAATACCAAATAGGTTTGATTCTATTTTATACATTGTAAGAATAGTATCTATCTGAGATTAATATAAATTATTTACATATTATTTTAATATTTTATTAAATGACTAATGCATATCATATTAAGGAAAAGTTAATAGCTATAAAGGATATTTATTTTAAAACCTTAAAATATGAAAAATCCAAAAAAGTTTTTTTTTGTGTGATGATGACGAAGATGGATCTCAAAATTTATATTCAGATGTGTATTAAAAGTATTATAAAATGATTTATCTAATATCTATAAATGTAAGATGATAAAAGGGAATTTTGAAATAAATGGAATAAATTAAATACATTAATTATGATTTTTTGACATTTTTTATATAATTTTCCAAACCTAAATAAAGATGAATCCAGTGAAGAAGAAGATGAAATATCTAAAATATTTCAAAATAAGAAAGAAACCACACCAAATTTCATTCATATATTAATGAGAAAGAATTTATAAAATAAAAAATGGAATATTTTCAGAGATATATATATATATATATATACATAAATGGAAGGAGAATGTATTAATGTGTAAAATTATGTTATTTCATACAACGAGGTTTTCAAAATTATTCACATTATGAATGTTCATAATGATGATTTCACTATTGTTGGGGGTTTCTTTTATATAAGTGTATATGATGAATCTAAAATGGATTTCATGATAAAGATACAATTTGGAAAATGACTCTCCAAAACATGAAATCATTAAAATGATAATACAAATTTGATGAAAGATGATCAATCAGACAACAAAATGAAATCCATTAATAATAGAAATATATATTCTATTATAATAGATTAAATATTTAACAAATTTTCTTGATGAGATGAATTCCTTTAGTTATATGGTGACATATTATATTAATTATTTTTAGAAGTACCTTGATCTTATACAATGGAAACTAGAAAAAATTGAACAAAAAATTAACTTTTCAAGGATCATTTTCATAAATTTATTCAAGATGCTAAAGAGAGTTCATACAAGAATTAATATTGAGAAATTAAAAAAATTATTCCTAGGATGGTGATTGAAATATAATGGTTGGTAAAAATAGGGGAATATGAAACAAGTCGAATGAACCAAATGTGTGGCTAAATAAAATCAAACTATTTTTAAATTAATGAATTTAAATTATTGATCAAAAATATATTATATCTAATGTCTATTAAAATATATAAAATAATTATATTTTAAAGATATATATTTTAGGATTTCATAATTTTTTTCCCTAATGTATCTGATATTTATGATCAGAGGTTAAAGGAATTTATGAGAAATAATTTTACACAACATCATATTAAAAGAAGGATTTTTATGGATAGTGATGGCACTATGATGGATTCAAGAATATATATAAGATGTATTTGTTTAGTTATGATAATCATAATGACTAAATAAGTCATAATAAACTAAACATGAGCTGGATTTATCCCTATCAAAGAGGGGTATTTAGAAACAATCTTTAAAATCGAAAATAAAAGTTGAAAAATTATTCCAAATATTAGAAGATGGTTTTGAAAGATGTGATTTGCCTTGTTAAATTATTAAGGGATGTATCACAATGATAATAGAACAATAAGGAAATATGTATTAACATAAAATGGTGAAATTTAAATAAAAATATCATGTTATTGAAGTTGAACATTAATAATCAAAGAATGAATGTCCTTGGATTTTGAATAGTGGGACCTCACCAGAAGAATGATGTTGATATTGAAGAACATTTTGGAAGAAATTATGGTGTCGATTATTTTAAAGATCTAAATGAAACATAGAAAAATATAAATGTTTTGAAGATACATATAGTGAAGAAAATGATTCAACTGGTTAATGTGATGTGAAATAATTACATCAAATTCATCCAAGGAAAATAAGGCATGTTTAGGTCTGAATAATCATTGGAAATAATGGAAAATGTTTATAAACAAAGAGTAACTCCAAAAAACATATAATAAATCACTATTAATTCATATTGATTCAAAATATATAGAATATGATTTAGAGTATAAGTTCTAGGTTGATGCTCTGAAGGAATAATTGGAACAAATAGTGAAGAATTATAATTGGGAGTTAGTTCAAAATTATGAATATAATAATTTAATTAAGAAAAAATATTATTAAAATTTAAGTTAAATGAAAAAGAATAATTAGTGAGAAGGAAAGAAAGAATATTGTGTAAAAGTTAATCATAGTTTTAATGAGTTCACTTCAATGAGACATTTTCCCCTATATTAAGGATTTAAATCATAAGAAATTTTATTTTTATTAATTTATAATGGAAATATATGATATTATATAGGGAAGTCAAGTCTTTTTTCCATAATGGTGTCCCAAAATATAATTTTTATATTGAGAAAACATGTTGGATATTTCTAATAGAGGATGAGAATTATGTTTGTTTGTCAAAATAGACTTTATATGTACTAATACAAGATCGAATATATTGGTATTCTATGATAGATAGATGTTTAGGAGTTTGAATTTTAGAAATTATAGAGTGGATAATAATAAGTACATTAATGATAAAAAATATGTATATCTTCATACTTTTTTATGTAAAAAATTAATATTTTTTTAGAAATTCTAAAACAATTGTTTGAAAATTTTGTTTATGGGAATAATAAAAATTATTTTAAATGTATATTTTGGGAGAAGTGTGGTATTTTTCTTGTTTAAAAATATATTAATAGAAATATAATTTTTTTATTTCTAAATATAACTATACTAAATAATTCTAGAGTGTATATGTAATGGATTACTCAACACCTATTATCATAGAAATATGATTATGAAAAATGTTTTACATTGATGTACAAATTAAATTATATTTATCGAAGTGAATTTAAAATGTTAATATGTTTTTTTTAATATCTCAATTCTTCATGTCATGATTTGATAATTTTTTGTATCTATTTATGTATAGTATCAAAGTAACCCTAATTAATCAAATTTTATAACATGAAGAATAATTCTCATGTACACAAGGGTTTAAAAATAATTGGCAGAAATATGATAAAAAATGGATTATGGATATTTTTAATTATACAGCTATATATTAGAATGGTTATGTGGATGATAAAAGATACATATCTGGTGTGGATTTTTTCATTGTTGATAGGTTTCACTTTTTATAGACTTCAAAAAAGAACATTATAAATTAATGAAATACTGAGGCAGAATTTGTGTCTGAAACTCATGTCATAACTTAATGAATGTGTATGAAGATACAATTATATAATTTTAAGGTTGATGTGAATATAACACTTATTATAATTCTCATTAATCAATGTGCTATCAATTTTTTCAAAAAAATTTCTTATCAATCTAGAATGAAGAAAAATGATTTTAAATATCATGTTATCATGAAGATTATGGGAAAAAGTACTAATGTTTTAGTATGTTTCATAAAAGGAGTCTATTGTTGATGAGTTCAATAAGAAATTATCTATGGAAGCTCTCTAAAATCCAAGGTTAATGATGGGTGTTAATCCTCACACATCTCAAGTCTAAGGAATCGCTTTCAAGTACCCACTCTCATATTTTATTTGGATATTTCTAAATAGTGTGTATAAAACTATTTTAAGAGTGTCCATCGATATGTGCTATAACTATTATTGGGGATAATATATATTGAGGGAGTTTTTAGAAGGGATAAGTAATAAAATTTTACTACTTTCATGTAGGAAATATTTCAACAGTTTTTTATGGTTTATGGAGGAATTTGTGTATTAATGATTTAATGATAATTTTATTCAGATTTAAGGTTTAAGTGGTAGGAATTTAATTAACCATTTTCTAGTGGAAAACATGAGTTTATTATTCAATTTTCATGTTTCCTACTATGAGATCTCTCACATAGAATTATAATTATTAAATTTTGATTCATAACTATGGTTGATAAGTTTAAATGTGATATATAATCCATGGATTCCGAAAAATCCATAGGGGGGATTGTAATGACCGATTCTTTTATTTGATGTTCCACTATGATGTGATGTATATATAGAGATGTTTGAATTTAGTGTATTGATGTGGGTGTAATTTTTTTCCTTCTCATTATAAACACATAAATTGTCTTCATATTTTATATGTGATGCCACAACTTAGTTCTCCTGTTATATTATTGAGAAAAGGAAATCAAAATAAGGCTCAGCTGAGATGTTCAGTTAGGATTATCCAAGAACAAAATATATCATATAATAATAATGTAATAAATAGTTTTATAGAAATAATATATCAAAATAATTCATTAATAAAATGAATCCTAAGAAATTTATATAACAGAAAATAAGTAAATACATGGAAGATTATTATTGATATCATAATGATGGTGTATATAATGTCAAACATAATAAACACTTCATCAAGGTATCATTCTATTACCTCATACATAATTATAAAATCCATATAATAATTCCCTACATATTCTACCTCACAAGACTTATAGATGAATCAACGAGATATCTAAACCTTACCCCACCCAAAACTCATTAGGTCTAATTTGTTCATCATATGAAGCATTTAATAAACTATAAATACATGAAAAAGTTCCATAATAATCAATTAAAATCTATATTTAAAAAAATATATAGTATTGTCAATATTTTCCCTACGAATAAATGGACTATTACATCTATTTATGAAAATGTTCTATAATAAATATTTAAATAATGAGGTATTCTCAATGTAATAGGTAGTACCCATATCAATAACATAAATATTAATTGTCGAGAGGGTAATTTCAAAGTAGTAGGTAATCAATAGAATATTATAATTTATTTTAGTAATTTTTAATTGCATATGTCCAGATGAATGGTAGGAAAATATTTCATTATGGTTTATAAGGAGTGTGGGAATTATTGAAATCATATCCAATAGAGGTGTCTATCTAGGTGTATAGTATTAAGACCACTCAACATGCATCGAGTGAAGATTATGTATATAATTGACTATAATTTTTTGATGTGATTACCCCTAGGTGAATCTATTCCACAATTCCATAAGATTTATAGTGACAAAAAAGTTTTTAATTTATATTAAAACCACACACACACACATTACATTCCAAAATTTGTATTTCCTATTCATTATGATTGTTTTAGGTAAAACTTTAGATAAAAGGAATTAAAGGATAGAACCTTATATATAACATTAAATACCATGAATAATGAGAGAATAATCATGTAAAATATATAATGAGTTGTATGTACACCATAAAAAAGAGAATATGGGGTTTAACATAATAATGTCTGGAGTAATTGACATTTGAAACAAAGAATCCTTAACTGTAATCCAACATAGCCAAATGTGGTCCAACCAACTATATAGAAAAAAAAACAATCTCAATCATATATTTCAGAACCTTATTCATATATATATTTAAACATAATTTATAATTATTCTATACATATGTATATATATCATTGTTATTTATTATCTATTTTCCAAAATGAGTGTGAGAAATTTTTATCATTTTGAATAAGTTTTATAACAATAGTGTTTTTCATAATTTTTCTAAAAACAATTAAACATTATTTGATGATTCAATTTACAATAATTGTTTATTTATAATTCTACATAATGTTATAATTTCAATTTATGGGAGGTTTGGTTTTGATTATTAAAAATGAAACCAGTTATTAGAATATTTTAATGATTTCAAATAACCAAATATTGGTTTCATAACTAATGAGTATAATTTTTAACATTAAATAAATAAAATAAAATCATTATTTATTTATTTTTATCATATATTAAAAAAAATTAATTCCTATAGTCATTCATGATATAAATTCATATTATTTTTCAAGTAGGTTTCTAAAAAGGACCGAATAGGTATATAACATAATTAATGGACGGTAATGAAATTATTTACTTGTGATACCATTATACCATTAGAATAATGAAATTATTAATTATTTATTAGCATGATATATTATAATTGGGATGAAATATAATAAGAATATAACCTATAGAAATTTATTACATTGTATACGAGAATTATTTTTTCCCATTGAAAAATATTTTGTATGATTGAATTTAACAGGGATTATCACCATGCATGAGTTTTATTAAAACAAAATCATCATGATTCAATAGAAATTTTAAAAAATATTCACGAAATACATCTTAATATTCCAATAAAATATTCATATATTCAATTTTGAGTTTTTTCTAAACTATTTTTGATTGATACCTCTGGTGAATGAGTAATATAACCAATACAATTAAGTAGTTTACATTGGAATATCATATTTATCACTAAACCAATAGATAATAATTGAATGAATAATAATATAAAATGTGACTTCCATTCCTTATAATATGATATGGTATTTATATATTAAAATCCAATCCAATAAAAAATTAACATCAAATTCAACAGTAGATAAACCAAAAAATATATCACAAGAACATTCCTAAAAACATATTTCGGTGAGGAGATATAGACATGAGATATGATAATCATACCATTAATAGTTTCAACTGATAATTCAATGTATAGTAATTGAGGGAGTGATATTAATATCTTCATAAATTATTCCAACTGAAAACAGTGGGTAGAACCAAAATCATATTATACATTTTCAGTTATAGGCTATATAATATATATATAGTTTACCCATTTATTCTCATAACCCAATTCAATGGTTGTGATAAAATGTTATTTAACATTTTATCTTCGATTAATAGGTTGTTGAAGATGATTAACTTGATTAAAATTTGGATTCATACACCAGTTGAAAAAAATTTCATACTCTATTTAGTTTTAGCATTTCATTGTATGTGGTGCATTAAATTGTGAATACTAAAAATTCATTTAATTATATTTTCTATTTATATATCTTTGATAATCACTTGATAAATGACCTTACATTAAAAATTTGAAACAACACTCGACCCCTTAAGTCAATTTCTGCCAATTTTCTTTCCAAAAATATGTAATAAAGTAACATTTTTTTAATTTTTTTATAAGTTTTATTATTAGAATTTCTTTAAAACATCCTCATTTTATATTTATAAAAACTATTAGAAGAACTGGAATATCTACTATCCATTTTATACTTTGAGACCACAATAAATAATTTGTTCATAGCTATTAATACCACTTACGGGTACCACCATTCATTGATTTTCTTTTAGGAAACTAAAGAACTAATAAATTATTTAATTAAGGGTAGATTATAAAACCATATAAATACCTGACAATTATTTTAAAATTTTCCTCAAATGTACCAATAAATTCATTATCCTTCTATAATATATCAATTAGTTCCCTGTCTATTTTCATGTGAAAATTTCAGTGTAAGTATTTACAAACAATAACCTATTAAAATAATCAAATTATATAGAAATTGTTTTCCCATTGAACCATATTATTAATAATATTCCACAATGGGTTTTATTTTCCTACCAAATTATACACCACATAGATACCTTTTTCATGCTCTATGAACTGAAGAATGGAAACATATTTTCAATAGTACAAATCCATTCCTTAGAAACTAATGGATTGGAGGACCCACTAAAAAGGTGGATGTTTCCTCATTAAAGAATCATTGGTGACTTGGAACCTAAATTGAATATTTGGATACTCATAATTATTTTTGTTTTCAGATAGTTTCATGAGTTAAGAAAAAATTATTTCTTTACCCATTCCATTAGGTTTACCAAAGAATAAAATCACTAAATTATCCAGAAAATTTACTTTTAAAATGATTCTTTAGGGTTTTAGTAACTGAATAGAACTAAAAAAGAATGTGTATCATCTGGATATAATAATAAAAGTGATAAATAATGTGATAATGAAAATCATTTCAGAGTTATCCTAAATCACAACACCTATTTATCAACCTTTTAGAATTCTAAATTTACTCACTATCAATTTTTGTTCTTCATAGGACATATTAAGATGTATCATCATATTATTCACAACATTATATCAAAAAATAACTATACAATACTAAAATACCAACTATGATGATGAAATCATAACAAAAATGGATATTACATTATTTTAGAAGAATATTCAATACATTTTACAATATTATACATTGGAAGAATATAAAGGGTCAATGTTTGTGTGGATTTGACACATAATGTACATATTTCATGAAATATATTCATCATATCCCAAATATTTCTTATATCATAGTACACTTTATATGCATTTCTCACGTAAAACCATTATTCCTCAATAGTGTAAAATTGAAAACAAGAAAGGGTTAGCACAAATTCTAAGTAAGGGTGAACCCAGGAGATATCAATTGATGATCATTTGTCATAATATGATGTTGATAAGGGTATAATATCCTGAATTTAACATAAAATTTTCATAACTAATCAGTCATATATCATAATTCACGAGTTAGAGAATAACGCTTTAGCATTATAAAAGATATTGAGTCATAAGAGTGAGGAGTCAGCATTAATAAATAATAGTCCAAGAATGAAAATAATTGGTATAACAACATATGAAAGGATTGTTTTGGAATAATTATACAAAAAAATCATTTCATTAGTTGATTATCACAACCAATACATTCATAGTGGACAAGGTCCCCTAGTGGATTGTGTTCACTTCTCATTCTATCATTTCATTTGTCAAGGTTACCCATCAAGTCTATCATAGTGGACAATGTCCCTTTCTGAACAGGGTTCGACCCCATGCTAGCCCATTTTATATAATGAGATATCAATCATTAACTAATTCATGGAAATATTTAATAGAACAACCCAATACATAATACACACTATACATATGTGTGCTAGAAGGCCCTAAAAACATTCATCAATTCATCATATCATAACCCATGGAACAAAAAAAGTTTTCAAAAAAAAAAAAAATTCATAAAATAATATTTCTAATTAATAAAGAGAAAGATTAAAGATTGTATCATTAGATCTTATCCAAAATATATAACAATAAATGTAAAATCATGTTTACATTAATGAAAAATAAATTTAAAAGATAATTTTAAATTTTATTTCCAAATTAGTGGAAATAACATTTTCCCTTTTCATCTCTAAAAATAAAATTTTTAATAATATTAAGAAAATATATTTCATTTAAAATAACCTGGGAATATTATAAAATAATCTATTAATAAAAAAACGGTTTTTATAGTGGGAAAATTATTCCATGTTGTAAATGATTAGACATGGATTCCTTTTCACTTTTGTAAAGAAGATTTGAAGTAAATAGTTTGGAAAAAAATAAGGATATTCATTTTTTAAAATTGAAAATATAGTAAAATATGGTTGTAAATGAATTTAAATAATATTTTTACCATTTAAATAACATTATGGAAAACATATTATTGTTTGTAGGAAAAGAAGAAAAAGTTCATCTACCAATGTTGAAATAATATAGACATTAAAAAAATCTCATTAGTTTAATGTACCGAAAGAATCCAGAATGAATGGAAATTTTTTAAAAACTCAAAAAATACATAGTGTATAAAAAAATATATTTACCTTAATGGATAAGGATAATAAAATTTCCCATAACGATTTTTTAAAATATAAAATCTTGAAAATAATTGAAATTGTTACATAAATCCTTAACTAATGTTTTAAATGGATTCATACACATTCAAACCACTTGAAAAATTAATATTTATTTATTTTAAATATATTATGTAAACATATTCATACATAATTAACTATGTATAATTCAATTATAATTTCATGTTATACTATTATTAAAAACTCATCATTATTATGAACACTATGGCGACAACTCGTTCATTTTCAATGCTTGTTTCTGTTCTCTAGTTATAATACTTGAATCTTTGTCATGATTTCATCATCTATAAAATAATAATAATATTTTATTTATCATATTTATTAATGATTAATTATTTTATAACAATTAATAAAAAATTATGGAAAACGAGTTACATCACTTCATATAGAATGTTATCTGTACAAACACATGAATGATGTATCCACTTTCAAATGTATGGAATGGAGAAAAGGTAAATAATAAATAACCATTACAAAAATAATTAAAATTATTTTAATAACATATATATTCATTAAATATATCATTATTATCATCCATGTAAAGAGAAAATGAAAAATGAATCACATCGCTTTGTAGAGGTGTTGGTCCACACATATATACAAGAAATGTTATTAATTTATAGTATATATGAAAGAGATTAAAAAATGTCAAAAAATTCACACAAAACCATGTAATTATATTTAATATACATTTTACATAATTTTACGATAGATATAGAATAATTTTAGTAGGTTTAAGAAGAATAAAACATGAAATTGATCATTAAGAACATATTCTTCTCTAGATGACCTCCTTTGAAAAGCACTATAAGGATTGAAGGATTCATCATTTGAGATTACCATAACCATAAAGAAACTGATATGGAGTTATTAGGAGTAATTGGGTTGATCTTTATCATGTTTTAGAGCTTAAATAGTGTGGATGAGGAAGAAGTGGAGGTTAGTGAGGGGAGTGACACACATATCATTATGAAGAATCTTAAAAATAAATAATGTCATAGTCATGGGAGAGTGGTTCCAAATTTTATCTAGTTAAAAAATAGGATAATATATGATCTAAATATATAAAAAAAATATCTATAGACAATACTAGTTCATGATAATGCATATATCTTTTGTTTAACCGGTTTAACCTTTATCGTTGTAATGTAATTATACCTCAGTTGCTATTAATAATGACCAAAAATCAATGTGGCTACATTACCAAATTTGGAAATTATGATTTAAAATTTGGAAACTATATTATCAAAATCATTTTATATAATTGGAATAAATTCATTTTAAAGTAATCAGGAAAAGGTAATGAAAACAATTTTATGAAAAATACATTCAATAGAGTAAAACTAAATTTATTGTCATTTTGATTCCAATAATACACATTAAATTAATGTTAATTTTTTTAATGAATATATAATGTAAAACATTGACTAAAATAATTCATAAATAGAGATTAATTTAAAATATTATGAAAAAAACATTTCTTGCATAAAATAGTTTTTTTAAATCGCATTTTTATTTTCAAATTTTTTAATTTTAATTTATAAAAAATTTATTACCAATGTATTAATTTTATTCAAGTGTATGAAAATAAATTTTTATACATAATTTTTTATATTCATACCCTCTGATTCAATGTCTAGGTGAAAACTAACACATTCAATATGAATATTTGAATAGTATAATGTGATTCTTTAAAATGAAATGTTGTATGTAATGAAAACTATCATAGAAATCAAACTTCTTTAAATTGATATTTGACACAAAATATCAAGTAATTACTCATGAAAATATATTCCTCCATTATATATGTCACATATAAAATAATAATAATCATAATGATATTAAAATAAAATTAAAGTAAATGCCCAAGATATATTAATGATTCCTTGTTATGTCTCACATTTATAGTTTTCCTATTATGGCCACCTATATGGGATGCTATTAACCTAATCACTAAACATTTATTTTTTATTGATAAAAAAACAAAATTCTACAAATAAACATATGGTTTATGTGTTGGTTGTGATTTCAAACTCTCTGTAATAGATCACCACCCGACCCTAATCCAATCACACTATTTATAATACATTTATGTACAACAATGAAAATACTAATTTATATGTGCATATACACCTCTTATAATTAAAAAGAGTAATTATATCATATAAATAAATTCAAGTATATATCGTTCTATTCTAGCCCATCCTCCATGGTAGATAAAACTATTTCTATTTATTCTAAGATAAATGATATAACTCAATCATCCTCAATTATATGGAAATTAATATATAGAAATCGTTGATGGCCATACCCCATGGTGAAATTCCTCAATAATGTATAATTAAATTCTATAGGGTTATTATATACTTATTAGATAACATATTATTAAAATTTTGATGATAAATTCCTTAATAATGTGGGTGGACCTCATTTAGGGTTTCACCATTAAAAATATTCAAATTTCATACAACATACAACACCAAGCTATACAATGGGTCTAACAAACCAAATCAATAAATAATATAATATAATCTCAAATTATAGATGGTAAATGACTAAAACTAAATATATAATATTATGTATATAGTAGTTGAATAAATAAAATGAATAAAAATATAACGTCGAAGGTATAAAAGGCTTAAAAAATTATAGCAATGTTTTCACAACACCACTATCATAAAATACAAAATAATTACCCTTGAATGACCCCACAATATGAACCCGTGTGTCTTGAAATAAAAAAATTATTAACTACTCAAATCATGAATATATTTACTTCATATAAATCAAAACATTTTAAACAGTTTTAGTTTTATAAATATAACTTAGTCATTTATTAATAATTCACCCATTTACTCAATGTGTAAATAAGTTTTTATGAATGATAGACATTATTTTTCATTAAAAATAACATCCATCATATAGATTATAATAATTTATAAATTTTCCATTATATTTTGGGAACCTATGTTTCTCGTTCTATTTTTTAGTAACCCTATTATATACATAATAAAAATCATAATGTGTGATTCAAATATTTTTATCTAGGATGGTATGTTCATCCCATTACTAATATAGATTAATTATTTATTCATAAACATCTTTATATTTAGGATACTAATTTGGATCCCTAACATTCGATTCAAAATCCTTTCATACACACTTTTACACAAAAAAATGTTTAAAATATAAGTAATTATAGGATCTATCTACCTCAACCTAAATTTTGAAAAGTATATTAATTTAATTATATAGAATCATATATGGTAGATAAATCTAAAAAATATATCCAAAATCACGAAAATGTGGCCTTTAACTACCAAAAATATGAAAAAATGAATCTATGTAGGAAACATAGTACTTTAATTTAGTTATTTAGATAATAGTCAACTAACCTATATGGATAATCCATCAAACGTCACATGGGGGAGTTAGAGAGTAAAATATAAAATGTGGAAGGAAAAAATACCAAGGAGAATAACACCATGTAAAGAAGAATTAGTATAATGTTAAGGGAAAAAATAAAACCCTCATACAATAATACTAAATTCCCCCAATATGAATTTGTTGTTGGGTAAGTACATGAATATTGGTAGCTTTCCATAAGAGTCTCAATGTATACTAAATCCATTGTGGAATTCTATAAAAATTCTTTTGTGAGTTAAATATATGATGCAACTCTTGATTGATCACCATACTTTTAGTTACCCCCTCTACGATCATTATTACCACCTATTGAATATCAATAAATCTAAACACTTTTAAATTTATATGATTTTCTAAAATATTAATCCTCAAAACCAATTTTTGATAAAAAAATCATCTAAATAAAATATTTTACAAATTTTAATTTTTCATGAATGTCCTTGGTATGGGGTTATTATATTATTTATGGTCTATTACATTATAAATTATCTAGGACAACTAATGATGTTAGAGGATTGGATATTAATATTTTTTGGTTAAATGTTTTAGTATGGGATTGAAAAAGAGAAATTAAAATTTCAATATAAATAATTAAAATGTTTGAAAATTGATTGATAAAAAACATTAAAATTTATTTTATATAAAATTTAATTTTACATGGATATATTTATTTTAAAGTAATTATTATATTAGTTTATATAAATTCTATTTATAACTATTAGAATTTTTAAATATTTATAATTAAGAATTAAAATTTCACAAATGTCATAATGGAATTAATCTCTAGTAATATTAATAAAAACATATAAAATAAAATATGACAAATACATTGTTTGAAATCTACCACAATATGAATATACTAACCTTATTAGGGTGGAAGAAATATTTTTTCTAAAACAATTTACAAAGAATATTACTTATTTAAAGTATAAATTATAATTAAATAATTTATAATAAATCCTATGCTCAAGAAAATGTTAAATAATAAATATTGAGTTGTAATTTATGATATTTTTTAGTTGTAAATAAATAAGGGTTCTATATATAAACACCACCATAAGTGAATCCCTTTATTTATTGAAAATACAAATCATTAAATTGATAATGATTATTGTTGTATTCGTAACATGAATGGACATGAAAAAAACACAAAAAATATTGTTTCAATAGGAAAAAGAAATATTAGGAATATATTTCTATTTTAAACTTATCTAATGATATATAGACTAAAGGCGAATCATACAAAACCAATATTATATTTTTATTTGGTTTATACAAGGTAATGTATTTTTTTCTTCACCATAACTTATTTTATCTTTTGATATTAATTAAGAAAACTTAATCTAGAATTATATTTCATGGAAGAAAAAAACTACTTCTGCCAAATAAGATACATTCAGTCATATAAATCTATTATTATCATGATATTCTAGTAGAACCTTCAATTACCTTAACTACGGTCCTCTCGAATAACATATCGATACCAATTCACTACCCTTGGAAGTATGGGTGGATTCTTTATTTCCATTGATATATATATCAAGACTACAACCAAATATGAAACATATTCATTTATTCCATACATCGTCCCTATTATACTCAATTGAATATACTACTCTCCCCAAAAAATGTGTATATTCACATCTAGGGATAAAAAAGGACTCTTTTACTATAATTGTTAATTTAGACCATGGAAATAATAATAAAATTTTTCCCAATGGTTATGTATGATGTTACCATATCAAGAACAAAAAAATACCAATTAGGTTTATCTATTTATAACAATAATCAAATAAGATAGGAAATTAAATCATTTCCCATCTATCTCTCATAGTATAGTGTATATTCGACATTAATGTTGAATTGAATCCAATTACAACCCCCAATGATCTGTCAATCATAAATATATAAGAGAATGTGATGATCTAGTATCATATAAAGCATAAATTATCATGGATTTTATCATGATAGTACCTCATATCATAAATATTCCATTACTAGCATTATCATTAACTGGTGTCTCCAAAGTGGAGAAGAGTTTTCCCTTACACAATTAATGTTCTGAACTATTCTACAAAAGAGGCACCCGAAATCTACCATGGGTCACTAACATGGCTGATCCTTATGTAGGGATTAACATCATTGATCCATGTACTTGGTTAGATGTGACCGAACTACACTCCCAAGAGAATAGGTAACAAAACCCCAATAGATATCTCACATTATCACACTAATTAAATATTCTTGGGGGATTCAACAAATAATTTACTCGGGTGCCCCATTTCATAATATTAGAATTATTCTTGTGATACAATTCCCTAAGAATCATGGGAAGATATCTCTGTTGACTTCCATTTAAAGTATTTTTAAATCATGGTCTTTATATATAAGTAATTCACCCATCCTCTTATGTAAGGATGGGATGAACTCTCTTTAACATATTATCTATATCTTCCTTAATTAATGTCAAATTTATCACCACCACCACATAACTACATGGTTTAATAGAATGATTATCAACAATATATCTAATCTAAACTACTTGTATAACCACCATGCCATTTGGTATAGGTTCATTAACAGATCCTTAAAAAACAACACAAGTTAAATGTATATTTTCTCATACATCATGACTAACATGTTACACTTATTGAAATATAGAAAATTTTATTCCCAATATAACATTATATAATTTTGGAAATACTAATCCATAATGATCTTCTAAATCGTATTATATTCCAGATCCTTTTATAACCATGACCCCTTCATTACCAAATAATAATTTTTAATTAATCCAAAAAATATATAATTCAAAAATTCACCCTCTAATATCTTTAACATATTAAAAAACTATGAGTTACGATTAATCTTCTCTAACCACCCCATTGTATACTTCAATTTGATACCAACCCTAAATGATATATGATGATGCTTAATAAAAAATGAGTTCATATCATTATTTATAATCCTATACTAATTTGCATGATTACCCACCCTTAGATAGTTTGTATAATAGTTTTCATTAGATGAGGGTCTATAAGGGAATATTATATTACTCATTACTTCATCAACATCTAAAAAAAGATCACCCAAGTTTTATATTCTATATCACAAAAACAGAACTCAAAAAACTACCTAATCAACATTTATCATTATTGCAAATAATTATATCATATAGGAATGATAAGTGGATTCATATTCCCAGGGATAATTTTATTTTCTATTATTTAATACAATTGTTACATATATTTAAAACAATAATTTGTTTATAAAATATTAATTGAAATGTTAGAAAAAACTAAGTATTTTGAAATTCATTTTCTTTCATTATATAATACTTGTTAAACAATTTTATATAAAAATGTATATTTTCATGCGTACTTGATTCATCCACTCCAAGATGTATTGATTAATCATGGGTCTATATGAATCAAATAGTAATATTTTGAGGTTTCCATCAACCTATATTTTTCCCAGAATTCCTGATAATTTATATTTCACCAAATAAAATGATATATATGTTTTTATGGGTATATTCGATGTCAAAAATAGGTTAAAATCCATGTATAATAGACTTACGATGGAATGAATCAAAACAACACTATGAAACCATTTTGTTACACACAACCTAAGAGGTCAAATATGAAGACACGTGAATCCACATTGCATTGAGTGTATCACTTGATCACTAATGGCTACCAATTTTTAGAATTTGATAGTAATAAAATCATTAAAATTATTTTCCATTAGAACTTAAACAAAGACAACACATATGAATACAATATCCTTTTAAAAAATCATTTGACTAAAACATAATAGTGGAATTAACTTTATTTAAAAATATTAATATTTAATATAATCAATTGTTACACACACTAACACTAAATTAAAATATCTTAGCCCTCAATAACAATATCATATTACTTTAATCAGAATTGTGATATGGTTATTACACAAAATCATATTGATATTTTCATTATTGTGAACATGTACCAGGTGAGTATTAAATTAGTATGATTTCCTAAATGACTTTGATATAATTTTATTCAAGTTGATCTCTATTATACAATGAAAATTAACAATAAATAATGAAAAAATTTTAAAAATTTTTTTTAACAAAAAATATTTTATGATTTAAAACATATGCCTAAATATTCTTTGAAAAATCCTAATATTTTCCCATGAAATTAATAATGTTTGATTTAAAACATTTTATATTTCAATATTTTTCCAAGAAAACTATTTTCCAAAAAAAATATTTGTCTCAATATCTAAGAAAACTTCATGTTTTCATAAACTACTAAAAAATTTATGTCTTCTAAATCTAGATAAGAAACCAAAATTCCCAAATCTAAAGGTGAATTCATATTTTCCCAAAAAATTGATGATATATCCATATTTCACTATGGCCATCAGAAATTCTATATTTTTATAAAATTCCACTACGATAGGTAATTTATGATCATAACCACAATATAAAATACATATATTCCATAATTTTATTGTTAACAACCATTAACATTTTATAAATCTATATTCATACATCCAAAATATACAACATTGATGTTATGTCCATTGAGAGTCAATTATATAATCCATAAAACACCTTTATAGATACACTTTATGCAATCACTTATTTATTGATAAAACACATAGGTATCCAAAACAGGCATCACCAAAACCATTTTACACAAAAACACACCCACTGAGCGGTTAATATTTGAAATCCAAAAAATATATTTTTTAAATATATTTATAAATAATTAAATATTATTAATATTAAATAGTAATATTTCACATAAAATACATTGAAAACTGTCTTTTTTATTTCCCAATTGAAATTCAAATCAACAATAGAAAAAAATCTCAAATTTGAATAACCTTTCATCCGAAAATAATCCAATGATTTTATTTAATTCATGATTACACTGAACTCATGGATTTGTTTAAATACAATAAAATTAATGAAAAAATTGTAATAAATTATCCAATCCAAAAAAACGATTAGATCCACTATCCTAGATATATCGAAATCCAAAAAAGCAAAACTTATGTATTTTAATTTTAACCTATGGGATTTAATACATAAATTACATAACATGATAAATGAAATAAACCAATGTAAATACATAAGTTCACAACTTAGAAATAACTAATCCTATAATCATGATAGATCATGATACATCAAGAAATAAATATGGAACAATCTGGGAATAAAATCAATCATTAAATTACCAAATTCAATTAAACACCAATAGGAGGATTATTTTTGTAGAATTTATTATTTTTAAAAGATAATCCTCAATTAAACTATTAAGAAACCCTCAAATCATGGATGATAAATTTCATGGTTAATAATGGTTTCGGAAGAAGAAATTTCTTTAAAAGAAAAAAAATTAGTGTGTTCCTAAAACCCCTAGGTTATCATAAATGGATAATTAAACACTTCATATATATATTTATGAAAGAAATAGATATCCTTTGAGGTCACATGATTAACATTAATGGTTAAAAAACCCATTCATCTTATTATTCATATAATTATGGAGTTATTTTTACCATTCATGGTTACCCCGCATAATCTACCTATGGAATTTCTAAAGATTCTATATATTTTATATTTCTATTCTATGTTTTGAATGGAAAAACAATTATAATGAATTACATAGAATTATCAAAATTTTATATACCAATTTATTATAAATTATTAAAAAGTAATTGACCCCATCATAGTGGGTCTATCTTGGGATGGAATTTTAAAGTACATAGGATCATGTCTTGGTCCTAGATATTTATCACCAATTTATTGGGGAGTATGAATTTATGATAGGTTTAATCATACATATATGGATTGTAATATATGAATGAAAGAGAAAAAACTATTGTTCTTCAGATGTAGTGTTGAGCTAGCATGTTTGTTTCATGAGTGTGTGAGAATTGTTTTAGTGGGGGTATGGACCTATGTATCCAACTTTTATGGATCATGCAAACCTAGTAGAATTTATATGGTGACCTTAGTTATTATGGGAAATTTTTAGAAGATGATAGATACTGACATGATGTGTAGAGGCTGGTTGAAAAACATATTTGAGCGGTTTTAAAGAACATTGGGTGACCTTAGACATAATAATAATTCATCCAATAGTTTCACGTATGTCTATATTCATTTTTTTATAATTACCTTTAGTTATTTGAAATTAATAACATATTAAAAAAATATAACTTCCATAGACATATTCTAAATGATTAAATAGTTATCTTTTATATTTATAAGATATTTATTATTTTATGGTCATCTATATTTACAACTATAAAATAATGTTTAAATGATAAAAAAGGTATATAAGATAATATTAGTGATAATTTCCCTATAGAATATTTCATTGGAATTACCAAGTCAATATTTATAGTGAATGTTTTAATCTAAAATAATCATCTTTAATAGTTTTATTGATACAGTTAGGGTATTACCTATATGGTAATCTCCCCTCATCATTTTCATGAGGTCCTAGTTCAAAACAATGTGTGAGTGAATTTATTCAGGTACTATAGTAATTTTATGGAAGATAATTTAGCACCGTAGCAGAACATTTTAAAAATTATGTATTATATAAATATATTACAAAATTTTTATTATTCACCATGAATGGGATTTCAAGAAACATAAAGGGCCTTTGGGCCATAAATACTTCATGAAATCACAATCCCTCTTTCTATAGCACCTTCAAGGCATGGGAAATATTATGTTTTACTATACTAGAGATACACTAGGATGATTGATCAGAGTAGTACTATTAACTTGGATAAGCTAACCCGATATAGGATTGATAGAATAATATAGTGGATATTCCCTCAAGCCATGTAAATCTACAAAAAACACTATAATTAGAACTCAATGGAAAGTTATAACCATGATGTGGACTCCAAGAAGGTGATGGGGAGGGGTTGATTTGGTGTACTTCGGTATAAATAAACTTTTAAATGATTTGTGCCTCTTTGACAATAATCCATGTAATTATATTAAATTTGTTCTTCATGGCCTTTAGACCACATAAGGGATCCCTCTCATCCACTATAAAATGGATGTTTATCAAAAAAAATAAAAACATATAATTGATCATCACGACCACTAATTTTATAGAAATTAACGCCAATATGAAAGGAATTAAAAACTCATTATGATAAACAGAAGATATATTTTACTAATTTATATATAATTTTTTCATCGTTATATAATAGATTTAATATTAAAATTTTTGTATAATCATATATAGTCAAATACTTGATAATTAAAATTACATAATATTTTCATAAAAAATTTAAAATTTAAAATTTCAATTTTAAATATTATTTTAAATATTATGTTAAATTTATCACTAAAATAATGAAAAGCATATTTCCTATCAATTTAATCTTAATATTACCTTCAATTTATAAATTTTTACTATAATTCTTAATATTTAGTTTTATTTATTTATTTTAATTTAAAATTTTTAATTTATTTGTAAATATAAATATTTCATTTTTATCAGAATTTCATTTTCATACCAAATATTAATTTCAACTAAAAATTTTAAATCTTCCATTTCAAATTAAAATTTAATTTTGGATTTATTTATTAATTTTAAATTATTTTAATGTATCATTTTTCATATTTAATATTAAGTTTCATTTTAATTATAAATTTTTTTTATATTTCAATTTAAATATTACCTTGTGATTAAAATTTAAATTTAATTTTAGCTTTAGTTTATTTTTTTTTGAATTTCAATATAAATTACATTTTTCTAATTTTCTATATTTTTAATTTTTGTCATATTTTTCAATAAATTTCTCATGTTTAATTTTCAAATTAGATTTTTGATCCATTTAGATCAATTTTATTATTAATTTGATTTATATTTTTTTTAACTTTATTTACATATGTAAAAATTTATATAAATATTATATGTTAAAATAATTATAAATGTATAAATTCATTATTGTGTGTGAATATGAAATATTTATTTGAATTTATATATGTATTTACATATTTATATAAAAATATATAAATATTCAAAAATTATATACATATTATTGTTTGTAAAATTATTTGTTGGTTTATTGAGTAATTATATATATAATCTGGGTTGGCCATATGGCCTTACATTGATGGGTTGACTGATGTTCAAATAAAGAAATTTCATTTATCGTGGTTTAAACAATAGACATCAAGGATACAAATTCCTTTTCCTCTCCATTAAATATAGTATGGATCAGTGGGGATATGTGTGTGTGTTTTCAATTCTTGATTTATCACATGGAAAGAAGATAATTTCTTGATGCTAGCTATGAAAGAAATCACTCACATTATTTATTTTTATAAAAGCATATACATTCTTGAAAAAACACTCATGTTGGTAAGATCACTAATATAGATAACATGAGAGAATTTGGTGTATTTCACAAATTCCTAAAAACTATAATAAAGGGGGTAATTTTACCAATTCTAAAAAGAATTTATAATAGTAACCTTTACCAGTGATAAAAATGCATTGATAAAAGGAAATCCATTTTTAGTGTTTTTAGGGTTGATAATATTGACCATTCATAAATGATTTTTTAGTAATGATAATGGAGTTCCAATCGTTAATAATGATAAAGAAAAACTTTAGCCGGACTCTAGTTAGGGATGATAAAAGACAAATAATTATGAAATTTAACAAATACATATTGTTTTTAATGATACAAAATTGTTTCCCCTTAAAAATTATATAATAAATATTTATAATGAGTAAATTAAAATATTAAATATAGAAAATTAGAAAAGATCTAAAATAAATGAATAAATTTTAATAAGAATACAAATTTGACCATATAAAATGAAAAAATAATATATATTAAAATTACCATTAAAATATAAAATATCTACAATAAATTCTTAATTAAGAGAGAATAAGTCGTAATTTTATATCTATTTAAATACAATAATATACAAATAAAAAGTAAATAAATATTAAAAAAATATTAAATACTATTTATAAAAATTATAAATATATTGGAAAAATAAAAAATTAATAAATACATATATATAATAAAATATTTATAAATGAATAAATTTCAATAATATTATATGAATATGTATGTATGTGTAGTTGAATGTGTATGTGTATGTTTTTTCACATTCTTATGTGTTTTTCTATGTATATAAATGTATGTTTGTGTATGTTTGTGTATGTATGTGTGTGTGTGTGTTTATGTATGTCTATGTTTGTATTTGTATGGGTCTTATGAATATGTATGTTTTGGTATGTATATATATATATTCCTTTGTGTTTATGTATGTGTGTGTTTGTGTTTGTGTGTTTTTATTTGGATGTTTATATATGTGTTTGTATGTATATATATAAAACTAGACTAGGTCGACCTATCACATCACCTTAATAGCTCTCCCATAAGGCCTGAAGGGTATTCCTAATCTTTACTTGTTTTCCACTACTAACTATAAATGAATGGCACACTCTTGGAAATTGTTTGACCATATATGTGATAATAACAATATATCTGAATGTAACTGAGAATCTAGCATGATTACTCTATACATTTGACATCCCAATTAAATAAATAAGTAGGTATAAAAAATAAGTAGGAAAAATATGTAATAAAACTAAAAACACTGAATGATACATGATTCATTAAAGTGATTATTATCAACCCATAATATACACAAAACTAAACAACTAACAATCTTTAATAACATATATAGAAAACCATAAATATATGAGAGTTTGAATAAAAATACCCATGGTTGAATTAGAAGATACATAATCATCTAAAACTAATAATAAACTCAAGAAACTACTTAATGAAATATATGTTAATGATGGTCACTCACCACATCTACTATGTACATCAACAAACCCATATGGAAATTTCAACTGAGATCATAAACTAGGAAGCTATATGAAAACATGACAGTTACACACACACACATGAGTGTCCAGATAGGTTGGGAGATAAATAACACCTATGGGATTTTACTAAATCATTTATCAGTTTAATTTTTCTAAATAATTCATAAATGGATGTTTTAACATGTTGAGAATACATGATTTCCAAATTTAAGATAAAAAATAAAGAATCATACATAATCCTTTTTCAAAAACCAAGGAAACCCCTTTTTGGGAATATAAAACACCTTTCATCATGAAATCCTTATTTTAAAAAAAACCCTATACCATAAATTATATTAAAAAATATTTCAAACCCATTTATTATCCCAATGGATGGAATCTTAAATTTAAAATCATAAAGAACATTAATGAAATTATGAGGTTAGACTTTCATGTTTTCATAATAAAAAGAAAACAATTTTCCATCTATCAAAACATTTCAGAAATATATATTTTTAGAAAAAAGTAGAAAATTAAAAAACTAATAAATAATGAAGATAAATTTATTTTAGAAATCATTTTATCAATAGGATATGTAATACAAGCATGAGTAATTCACATGGACTTATTAATTAAAAATAATGTGAGGGGATACAAATAAATTACACAATGGGAATCCCAATGATTATGCCATAAAAATATGTTTCATGGAAAACTCTATGGGTCAAAATATGGTGTTATATATTAATATAAAAACATATTAAAATAAACAGATCATATTTTATTTCTAAAAATACTAAAACCCAAATTTATCCCTTTATAGTATGTTTATTTTCCATAGAACAATCTAAACTAGGGAACTATTAAGATCATATTATGAACTGATATGATATTCCTGAATAATATTCCCTCAAATCTCTCTTAGAGGAAGCATTCGATTAGATAGAGATAAATATAAACTTGGTCACTCTTCTACTAATATAAAAAATCTCTCACTTAGCTACCCTAGGCACTGATGAAATTGGAAAGGAGGTAGGTGAGAAGTCAAAAAATTGTATAAACACCATGTAAATCAATAATTTAAAAGTATCATGAAAATATCATCTCACCTTCGATTCTAACTTAGTATGTATCCCCTTATTTAACATTATATGACCATCATATAATACTAATCCATCCATTTCCCATAAAACGGGAAATAATTTCAAGGGGCACAAATAAGGGTCACATCAAAACATTGAACAACACATTTTACAATGATCCAAATTTTGTTATTTAATAAACATGAGAAAACATGTAAAACATATTAATTTAAATCTAAATGATAACCAATACAATGAGAATATATTATTCCTTCCTTAGGAGTCATTTAATATCCAAAATAACCTTTTGTTTAATCTATGCTCTAAAAATGGGGCACATCATTTGGGAATAAAATTAATGTTAAGATCCTTCATTTTTTATTAAAAATATATCAAATGACGATAATAGTGAATTTTACAAACACATGATATATGAAATTTTAGTCAAAAAAAATTATGAAAAAATCATTTAGAAATTTACTATTCCATGTATTAAAAACCATAAAAAATATAAATAACCTATCACTAGTTGCTCAGAGATGGCAGTTACTATATTATATTTCCACTAGAAATAAGGGATAAACTCAAAAATACAAAATAGTTTAGTAGTGATGGAAAATAGATTCATATTTGAATCACACCACATATTTGAAAACATAAATTACACAACATAGTGAAATGAAATGTTCTTCACCCTAAAAACTCATTAAAATATTTATTCACATCATAGGGGAAGTAAAACAATTAATGGGTGAGATTAAATTCTTAGTAAAGGTTACAAACAGATAAATTGATCATCATAAAATAATTATAATTTTTACAATAACATATATACTTTTAAATCCCACCATGAGAAATGGTTATGAAAAATTAACTACGGTACAATCATAGAGATGATAAGTTATACACACATAAGAGTAACATTTCTAATTTTAACGATCAAGATGGGATGGATATAACTATTATAATATCATTATAGAACTATATTTATAACATAAATACTATATTTTTTAATTAAATATACTTATATAAATCATCCAATTATGTGTTTATCGAAAAAAAATCACATCGCTACATGGAGGTGGTTGTTAATAAGTACGCATAAACGACATTACCCTTTGTAATTTGATTGAATGGTAAGAAAGTATATGATATATTACACTTCAATAATGATAAATATATTTTTTATATCATATATATCCCTAAAACTAATCATCAAAAATACCAGTGAGAGGGGATGATGGAAAATAAATTACATCACTTTGCAATGTCGTAGTCGGTGACACACACAAAAAATTATTTTGTTTCCCATTTAATTGAATATTATACAGAGGTTGGTTATTCCATTAGCATAAAATAGTCTTAGAATATAAGAGATACTAATTTTATCATATTAGAATGGTATAATAATATATTATGGAGGTGGAAGAATAAATAAAAATAATAACTCAGTCAAAAACGATATAATTTATTCAGACAAATTCTTTATGATTACACCAAAATCCATCATATGAGGGGTTTCTAACAAAAAAAAATTCTTCTACGATGTCTTTGTTAGAATAAATGAAGGTATTTGGATAGGAATTGTCTTTTATTAATGTATTTATATTTATTAATAAAATTGGATAGGAGTATCCATTTTTATAAGTAAGGGGATGTAATATTTTGGAATTTCATAAAATAATAATTTAATATAAATAAATTTTTAATTATAAAATCATAATGAAATATAAAATTATGATGAGTTAAGTTACTATCATCCAATAAAATTTTACAAGTTTATATATGGTTTTTCCCTTAACTTTTTGTTTCTACCAATGTTAACCGTTTTGGAAAATTATAGTGATAATAATGTTTTTACTCGTTAGGGTTCAAGAAAGTCACGATAAAATGAAAATAGGATAATAACTAGAAAATGTTTTACATTTTCAAAAAAAGTATAGTATCTTTGTTCAAAATAGGTTGTTAAGTAATTTAAAATAATTTAATGAAATGTTATTTATTAAAAAAAATCATTAATATCATTTCTAGACCTATTTATAATATTTGACATTGAACACAACATGATAGAAATGGAAATTGAATATAATCATTTCAAACATCAGTATCATGATATGGGTTTTATCAAAATTCATGGAAAATAATAATTAATTCCACTTATATTACTTTTAAAACATATGATATAAATTATTTTATTTCTCTATTAATTGAATAAATATTATTCTATCATTGCATAAAAATTAATGGTAATTATTTAATTAGTAACAATTATATATAAATTTCAATGATAAAAAATTAATTTCTTTTCTCAATAAATTTTTATAACCTATTTAATTAGTTTTATCCCTATAAAAAATATTATAGTTGTTAAAAGAATTAATGGGAACTTTTATTATATTTTACTTAAATATAATAATGTTCAAAATAAAATGCATTAGACCAAAAGTGTTAATATATTTGAGTCTTCTATGGAAATGGAAAAACCACACTCATAAAAGAGGATACTGAAAAATTGCGGGGTCAATGTTTTTTCCTTATCATATGAATTTTAAACTGAATTACAAGAATTAGCCTTACCGTGGTCAAAATTATTTACTATTGTTACTCTTCATAATGTCTAAAAATAAAATGTGCATATTTTCTAAATTTAAAAATCCTAATTCCAAATAAAGAATCCATTTTACATGATTCAATTAAAACTAGTGCAATTATTTAATTTATAATTAGACCTATGAAATTGGTAAGATTGGTATTTTACCACAAATTCCATTTTTTTTTCCAAAAAATGAACTTATTTCAATTTTTTTATAAAATGATTAGAATGATATTAAATAGATTAAATAAAAATATATAAGACTACTATTTCATTTAAAATAAATTAAACTAATAACATGAAATTTAAATTACTTAATTTATTGAAAAAATGGTAGTTTTATAAAACAATGTATTTTTATTATTCATGGAAATCACAAAATTTTAAGAAAAAATATCTAAATTTCACTATAAGATAATTTTATATACCGATTTTAAAAATGATATCATTTTATTAATAAAATTTCTAAATATTCCATAAATTAATTATAATATTTTCTAATGAAAAGTAATAAAATAATTTATTTTATAAAAATTAATTTTTCTATTAAAATGAAATAGATTTACTAAAAAACTGAGTGATTGTTTAATTAGAAGTTATCAAAATTGAATAAGACTTATATATATTTTATAATGTTTTAATAAAATTCATATACAATAATTTAATGACATGGTTATGAAAATTATATTTAAATATAAATATTTCATGGTTCATTTTAGTTCGATGTGCCATGTTGTATACACCATCTATCATTGTTTTTATTATATAAAAAAAAATCCTTGAGGTGCTACATTCTTGCCCCTTTTAATAAATTTAGTCATCAAAATTAGTACTCTGGCCTAATAAACAATGGTTTTACATTTGAAATTACCTTTTCTAAAATCCAATGGAATAATAAGGGTTAATAATATTCCACATAAAAATATTGAATGGAAAAAATTATAGTCATCAAGAATAACACAAAACTAGGTTACCATATTGTTTAAAATTAGTTAGAATTTAAAATATTAAAATATAAGAAAAAATAACTCCTAAATACTAATAGATACTGATAAGAAAAATGGTTATGAGAAACATAAAATCTAGAAATCTATAAACATGTGATTGGGGAAAGGATCATCAATTAATTATAAATGGTCATAATTTGAATTTTTTCTAGATCCATTTCCTTGGGTTTCATAAGTCTTTCACTATCATGATATATGACACTTGAAAATATAGTTACTTGGAATATTTCTATTTCAAAAGAGCTATTTCATCATATGGTTGGGGATTGATAAATTTCAACTTCATCACTTACTCCATGAAATGTATAATCAAGGTGAATATTTTTTAAGCCATAAGTAGTAAAACATACTTTTAATAGATCATAATATCCATTAAAGAAGTATATGTCTTTCTGAATATATCTAAATATTTACAAAAAAAATCTCTATTAGATGTTATATAATATAATACATGAATATCTAAAAACTCAATATTAACAATAAAAGTAAAGCATAATCCATTCCATAAATTTTTACCCATAAAACCTTTATAAAATCTAAAAATATAGAAAAAAGGTCACTAAATTTCCAAATTAATTATTCCCTTGAACAATATAAATTAACTCATAATGCCAAATACTACTATTTGAATACAATGATCACCATAAAAACTCAATGAAATAGTAATTTCTTCCAATAATAAACTATACAATTTTCCATAAATGAAATAAAATATTATAAAATACATACTTAGAATATAAAATTATCTAAAATTATATCATATATTACATTGTTATCTAGTAACCAATCATTTTAAAGGCCAAATATACTATAATATCACTTCATCAAATTCAATCATCTATTTATTCAAAATAAAAATTATTAATTTTAAATTACAAACATAATCATTTTTAATCCATAAAATACCACCTTACCATTAATTAACTTTTCAATGTCATTAGTACCATTCAATATATGAATTCTAATCCATATGGAAAAAATACTATAGAATAATCGTTAATTTTTTATTAATTATTATAAATAGAATATAATTTTTAAAACAATTCACCATCATAATTCGTGAATCTCAACACATAAATATTTCAATGATTCGACATAAATGACTGAAATTTCATAGGCACTTATTTCATCTTGGATTTAACCATTGAAATAGGGAATTGAATCAAGTAATTCCCTTGTTCCCTGCACATAATATATTTCATTCCTTAGAAATTCATTTCTCTATATAATTCATTTCGGCATAGAAAATCACATTATGTTCCTTTGAGACAATCTATGGGGTTCCTCTTTCCACATTTTTTACATGATAGAAATTTATCAGTACATTGTCTATTGTCTCCAATACCCGAGATCTCAACCATCTCTATCATTATATTATTTGGTTATCTCAAGAGATGGTTACATTGAAAGTTGTTAATCATATATCATGATATCTGATTATAAATAATCATAATATCTTTCACACTAAATATCATCCCATTTCATTTCCCCTAATAAAATCATTTTCTATCCCATTCGATGTTAATGTGGTTCCTTTTAGTCTAATCCAATATTTGAAATAGAAAAGGATTATATGAGAAAAATACTCACTATAGAAAATCATGAAATGTCATTAATCGCATATCTAAATTACAAGACCCTCTTTTTAACCTATGAAACTACATGTTTATATTAAGATATACATAGATTTCATATTCATCAAATCCTAGATAATGGTTTATAAATAAAATAAGAATTAACTCAAGAATATCCCCTATAAGTTTAAAACCACGTTTCTTGGTAAGGGAACACATACACATATACTAGAATGATGGCCATGATATTATTGAGAAAATATTTTTGGGGATATTATCCCTAGATGCATTTTTTACAAAACCATTTCTACTAATAGTATACAGAAATTAATGTGTCTCTTGGAATCCCAAATAATGTATACCTTTTCCAAAATATTAGCATGATATCCAATACTTGGAATTATCCTCAAATTCAGCTATAATGTTATGTTGCATTATCGAAGTTGTCCTAATATATGTTCTTGTGGTTTCTACCAAGATTCATCTAATACCAACTATAACTACCTAGACCTGATAGTTACATTATTATATTGGAACAAGATTCAAGGAATCACATCATAAAGGACATAATATTTTAGTACTATTGGTAGGCATGATACGTACATGAATATATCATTACATTTGGAAACATCAAATAAACAATATAGTGAAAGTAAATATTCTACATCCATGAAACATATTGAATGAATTTTTCTTCATATCCTGGGAAAAGGAAAACAAATATATGTTTAACTCAAATTAACAAAAGGGATATAGATAATAGAATATATAATGAGTAAATAAGGTATAATTAATATATAATGGTAAAAAACTAGAATTTTTTTAAATTTAATAAATAACATGTGGGTGATGAATAATTTATAAGGAGTAAATGGAGATTAAATGATTCTATATAAACAATCACATGATTTTGAAACATGTATATTGATATTATTCAAAATAGTAACATAGAAATCAATAAAAAATTACATATTGATGGAATAAATAATTTTGGATATATGAAACATACCATTATGGACCTATTTCATGAAATTTGAAACTATAAGAAGATATACACCAAGAAAACATCAAATAAGGCTATCAAACATTTTTACCTCATTTGGCCTACCAATGAATTAAGGGGTTATCTACAATCAGAAACCACCCTTCACTACCTGTCTAATTCATTACTCTTGTATTGATCAATCAATCACATTCATAAATAATGTTCCTTATCATTAAATATCTCCATTAAGTAAAGAATATAGATTTATCAATATTTTCCCCAGACAGTCAAATAAAATTCATAGTAAAGAACCATATGTAACAAAGATATATAGTTTAAGAAATAATCACATCCATGATACTATGAATAAAGATATTTAAAATAAATTTAATTTATAATGATAATAATAAATAAATGGTTTGTGAAAAATATTAAAACCACATAATTAATAAGAGATAATAGATGGTCGTAAGTTCATTGGAAATATCCGTTTTGAAATAAAATCAATTCCATTTTCATAAAATGATAGTAAAATACAAAAATAATATTATAGTATGTATTTTTATTTTTAAAAAAATTTAAATTATTTGGAATATGCTAATCATATAATTACATAGTCAACGATGTAGATGTATAAACCAATAAATAGAATTTGAGTTAATAAACCACTCACCTCTTGTCCAACTCGTCATATATGTTATTTATCATTATGAATAATAAATATAATTTAATAATTTAATATCTTAAGAAAATTTCTTGAATTTATTATTCATTTTAGTTATTTATTACCTCGTTATATTTTATAAAATAATTAATTCATGTCACATCATATGTTTTGATGATATTCAGTTCACATGTCCAAAATGAATTTGGTAAGTTCACTATGGTAAAATATTTCATTATAGCATCATTAGTAGAATAATTGTTATTAAATAATTTTTATTATTATACATAAATTATAGTTTTAAAAATATCCATCAAATATGGTTATGAATTACGAACTATATTACAATCAATAAAATTGTCAGTCTTAAGTTCATATCAGTAAGATTTCCATTTTTCAATTATCATGATTGAAAATAGTATGTATAATATTTTTAATAAATATTGAAAATAATTTAAATAATAAAAAATTAATTATTTAAATAAAATTATAAATATTATCCATGAGATTTGGTTATGGAAAACAAATCACATTACTCTTAAGAGGTGGTAGTCCACACATAAACATGAATGATGTTATTAGATTTCCATGGATGCTAAAGTTAGTTTGATTTTGATATATTAAATTTAAAAAAAGATAATATTTTCATGAATATCATACATATACATAAAATATATCTTCTTAGAGATCTATTAGATAATATTATTGAAAATTAATATCATCAGCTTATGAGGTATTAGTCTACCGTACATAGGAACAGTGGTTTTGTTTCCAATTGGATGGAATAATAGAATGTAAGTAATGAAATTTAAATAAAATAATATCTATATTTTTATATGATAATTTTATATCCTCTATATTTAATAATATTTTAAATAGGCGAATAAATAAATAAAAAAATTAATTATGAATGATGCCACTTCTATAGAGACATCCTCAGGTTTACAAAAAAAGCATTTCTTATGCAGATTTTATAGAAACAACAATGTCGGACATGGGGATTGATCCAAGGAAGGGATTTGGGTGTTGAATTTCTCACCCAATAGGCTTTTATAGTGTGACAAGACTACGAGAGGAGGTGCACTTTTATAATTGAGGGGAGGGAAACATTTGAAATTTCATAATATTTTATATTAATATAAAATAATTTTTAGAAAATAGCTTCAATATGATATAATTTCAATCTATGATGTGTATTTTTTGAAATAAAAGAATAAAATAAAATTTTTATATGTTTAGATAAGTATTTTACATGTTTGTCTTTATTTTATACCACATTAACTCTTTTTGAAAAGTTCCATGATAAAAAGGTATTTACACATTAAGGGAATAAAATAGTTTCTATAAAAGAGTAATTCACCAATAAATAGATCATGGATGATATTTTCATCAATATAACACTCAATTGGATAAATATATCATTTTTTCAATAATATATTATTTATTATAATATAGTATTATGATCTTTTTTTGAACTATTCATTTTTTTAATTTTATAAACAATATGAATGTAATGCAATTAGAATATAATCATTTAATACAACAATAACCTCCTATATTTAGCTATAAAATTTATGGATGAAAATAATCCATTCAATTTATATTACTTTTATTATTTTTAAAATCATTATTTATTTTTCTATTTATTGAATAAATACTATATCAACATTGAACAATATTATAAAGTAACTATTTAAATACTAAAATATATAATTAAATTACCATTATAAGAAAAAAAATAATTTATACTAAAAATTATTATTGATAATTAAAAAACAATATCCTGGTAAAAAATATTATTATTATAAAAAGAAATAAATTGACATTGTTTTCATTATCTATTACATAAATATTTTAAAAGAAACAACTAAGAAAATATTGTACAAAGTGGCTATATAATCAATACACGAATTTAAAATTTTAAAATATAGTCAGTCCTTTGGATACATTAATGTTTTAGGGTAAATATTACATCATTATCATATAACTTCTAACCATAATTACTTGATTTACCCTTACCATAGTGGTTGTTATTTACAATAGTAACCATTCATGAAGAATAAAAATAAAAGTGGTATATTTATAAAATTTAGACCTATAAATTCAAAAAATTGAATCAATTATTACAAGATTAAATTAATATATGTGGTAAAATTTAGTTTAACCTTAGACCTGTGAGATGCAAGAAAAAATATATTTTCATAAAAATACCTCTTAGGTCAAAAATGAAGTTATAACAAAATTTATTATTATGATGACTACAATTTTATATATTATATTAAATATAACTACCTAATATTGATGTTACATGGAAATAAAATAAAATTATTTATGGGACTTTTTAATTAAATTATTCATTCAAAATAAATGGTAGTTTTACAAAAAGTAGTATTTTTATTATTCTATGAAAAATCAAAATTTTCAGAAAAATATAAAAATTTAACCATGATATAAAATTTATATGATAATTTAGAGAATGATATAACTTTATCGAATAAAATTTATATTAGTTCCTAAAATTAATTATACTATTTTATTACAAAAATCCATAAAATCTATTTCAGTGGAAAAATTATTTTTGAAAAATAAAACTGATATTCGAAAAATTTAGTGATTATATAGTAAGAAGTTATAAATATTGAATATGAACTTTATTTTTATTTCGAAAATCAATTATAATTTTTCATACCCACCAATTTCCAAACTATGTGAGTACTGTCATATTCTAATAATAATATTTCATTCTTCATATAGGCTTAGTGTTGTGTGTCTTATACACTATCTAACACAATTTTAGTTTTCTTAAAATATCCAGGTGATTTAATAATATTTGGATAAAACCATAATGGTTCTACAGGGAAGATATATCTGGATAAAAGAAAATTTAGAAATATATACCATGTCATGAAATGTTATGTCAGTGGATTTGAAAAAGAAACCTTATCACCATTAGGTATAAAAAGTCACATTTGATAGCGAAAGAATAACTACGAAAGGAAATGTGCCACATACCATATAAACAAGAAAATAACCATGATTAGACCCATAATAATTTATAATTTCACCCTTAATTAGTTATATGGTTCATGGGAGAAACAAATTCACAGTGAAATGAGTGGCCACAGACCAACTTTTCTAGATTTGGTTCCAAAACATGTCTTTTATAAATTTATATTTATAAAAATTGAAGAAAAACAAAACATGACCATCAAAAAATAAAATATTAATGAAAAATATTAAATCACATACACAATAAATGCATTTTTGGTGAAGATTTTTAGAGAAATAGTGGAAAACATTAGCTAACAAAGACCATATCATTCCCATTAAATATACATTTATACTACAAACCAAGGGTATATTATTTTTTGATAAGTTTTCAAAACACACCATGAAATTATTCTCATGTGATACCCATATTGGAATGACATATATAATACACTCATTAACTAAAAACTATAATTGAAATATAATATGGGGTGATCTAAAATTCTCAAAAAGTTTAATCATAAGTGATAACCAATCACTGATCATATGTGAGCATTAGAGGAGCATATGATATTGAGAACATAATCGAACTGAATTTGAATTATATTATAAAATAAAATGAAATAAAATATAGATCAAATATCATGATCAAAATCATAAGGATTATGGAATAAAACATTTCTCATATTTTAATTATCATAATCCATTAAAACATAACATGGGTATTAGAATGTGGTATAATAGTGTAGTATAAATACTAGGATGTGTCACAATAACAATCAAAAGAATTTATAACATTGTAGGCAACTGTAATTACGATATATTCCATGCATTTGGTTTTGAACAGGAAAAAAGTTCATTTCATGTAATTTTAATATATAACTGTGGTTATGAATTAAATAATTACTGTAATGTTCTAGAAATTCTATGAATATTATTTAAAATTATATGGGATTATTTCAAGTCCAGGTGCTCAGAAGACCCTTGATTCCGAGTCCCAGGGATCTTGGAATAAGTTTTTTAACCTTTTTTATGTTTATTTAAAATATCACACATACTTGGTTTTGGAAACTACTGAATGGGTTCCTGGATTAATGATATGGGGCATTATTTCATCTAGAACAATGACTTTACCTAAGGAAAGTCTTAACCTCAACCAGTTTAGGTGGAGGGAGAATGTTAATTTTCATACTTTTTAAGAAAAATATATTCAAATTTACTTAAGGAAAAATTAAATAAACATTTATTTTGTTTTATTTGAATTTAAAATTTCATTTCAACATTACAACATGGAAACCCAATCATAAAAAACACATTGTTTAATAAATGAAACATTGTAATGATGATGCGACCTAGTTTAATATAAATGTTGAAACATGTTTTCTCCATTTAATGGGATAAATGAATATGAGATTGTTGGAATATTCTTATATTTCCTTGGACTCTTATATATTTTTCATTTCCAAGAGATGATCCATGAACCATCACTAATGATGGATTGTGGAATGAAGAACGATATCAGTGTGATCTTCACCAATGAATGATCTAACCTTGGGGTAGGGGTTTGATTCTATGTGAATATTCCTTTTTTCCCATTCATGGATTCGAGCGACGAATGTTGGTCAACCCATGAATAGGTTACCCTTGGATCGATCACTTATGTGAGAGGGTTTTCGATCTCGGGGTTTTGAATCGGATTTATCCATGATAGTTTTTTAAATATCTACGCATGTAGTTTTTAAATTATTTCGCGGAGGGATCAGGTCAACAAGAACAAGGACCTGATCCGTCCATTGGGGTAATTCTTGTGTTATTTTTGACCAAACCCCAAATTTTAATGTAAGACATCTGGGAGCATGTCATAGTGATGATGACGACTCGAGGATCCTTAAGGCAGTTGCTGATCAATGAATGGATTACCGGAGCAAGCCCTATGGCCCGCCGAAGAAACTATCGTTGCACTAGCATCGGCAGCAGTGACACGTCGTGGTGGAAGTGTGTTATATGTATCATGAACCATCGGTGCACCATAGTGGTGGAGGTCCCCACGACATCAGTTATGGGGTGGCGACAGGGGACGTCAGCAGTTTCCAGTGGCACATCTTCAGAAGACGCCACAACAAGCCACCTCATGCGGCCATAGGGTTACTATCCAGCGGAAGAGTGATAGGTGGGCCCTATGGTGACCACTACCATGTTTGGGAATGGTAAGACAATACTCTCATAGAGAACCAACCTGGAGATTTTGGGTTGAGCCAGGCCAGGCCCTGCGGGCTGGGTCGGACCCAGACCAAATAGGATCTGGGTCAGGTCAGTCTGGTTCCAGACACAACATACCCCTTTTCTGTAAAACAAGTATAACATCCAAACCGTGTGCCCAATTGATGTTCTATTTGCAGAATAAGGAACCTAGTGAGGAGAAGATACTATTGACATACTCCATGTAATATGTTTTTGATGTTGAAATACAACTGATGGATTGATGAGTAGATTCTCTCCAAATCAAATGATCTACGACTGGGAATCTAGCATACCTTAGTTACGAACACACCTCAATGGTCCAGTTGAAGAGCAGACCTTAATGTACCAGTATATGATCAGACCCTAGTGTCTCAGTAGATGAGAATATGTAAGTGTTCCAAAAGATGATCATACTTTAGTGGCCTATCAGACGAGCAGACCTCAGTGGCCCAATAGAGGAGAAGACCCTATTGGCCCATCAGATGAACAGGCCACAATAGCCTAGAAGACTATGGTGAATCATTAAGGATATGTCCCTTGGTAGTATAAGATGTTTATAATTACAAATTATTTTCTTTATTTAAATAATTTTGGATATACCTGTGTGAGATGACTCTAGTGAGTATCTCTCTCTGGACTACACTTCTTATAGGCTACACTTTGTGTACCTATTTTGTTCTATACTTTTCTAATACATACCTTTGTGGTATTACCTTTGTGTTTTGGGGTCCATACTATGTATTGTTTTACTCACCCCTGCACAGGCTCCTCCCACACATGTCATGTATTGTGCAGATGATAGACACATCGATAGAAACTTTGGTGGTCCTCCACCGAGCAGTGCCCTGTGAGATCCGAAAAACGAGGCATACTTCTACGACACCAGGTGGCACAACCTGCACCTACCCTCTAGTTATGGTTTAACATATATGGACTTTAAGATCATGTACTTGTCTCTTTGTTGGGCTTGTATTCTGGTCTCTTTACTTACACTTTTTTACTTTTACTATCAGTAGTTGTCTTAGTGACTTTCTTGTTTACATTTTAGCATTGTAAGTTTGGATGTGTGAGTGTGTGTGCATATAGGTACTCATCAAAATTCCTCTCACATACAGAATAATGTCTCCAGTGCTATTTTCTAGCCCCTGACCATTGGCATGCGGGCTTGGGGTAGCCACAACACGGGATCTAGGGGATGGGTTGTAATAAAGTGGTATAAAAGGAGTTCGGTTCTACCTTAATGATCGAGTGTCTATGGCTATGTATTGGGGATACAATATTAAAAGTTTCAAGTTCGACTATTAGGATCGGGGAGTCCAGTGTTGGTATAGCGGCTGATGTATCCATACACCTGAACCATGAATCCCTCTATTTGACTCAGTACAAGAAAACACTTATCGGATGCATCATATAAGAATTTAAGGTGTTCTCATGTCCTTATAGAGTTAGAGCCTGCTCTCCAAGTATATCTTTTGACTATGGTAGAACTTGATATGTTTCAAGATACCTCCATGCAGACAGACTGCTAAAATTTTGGGGTGTGACCATGAGGTTGGTATGCCTAGAGATGAGGCATTATTACAAGGACCAATAATGGAGATGGACCCACCAAGAGTTTGACCCAGATTTTTACCACCTGTTGATCAATTGTTTCTACCAAAACTACGAGGAGTGGATGGAAATTAGCTTAGTTCCTTAAACAGGTTCCAAAGGAAGAGACCTCCCCCAGGTTCAAGGGTGTGATTGACCCCTAGGTGTCCAAGGATTGGCTTGTGGTGGTTACACAAGTCTTCCTCCATGTGAGGATGCCTCTCAACCAGATGGAGATCTTAGATGTGATTATTATTTAGGGCTTGGCGTGGAGATGTTGGAGCATGATGGTCTATCCACATGAAGAGGTTAACCTCAACTAAGCAAACATTGAGCGACTCTTCAGGGATGAGTTCTTTCCAATGACATTGTGCTCAGTGCACATACAAGAGCTACTGCACCTACTGTAGTGTAGCATAATAGTCGTGGACTACTCAGAGAGATTCAAAGAGATTTCTTGATACTCTATCATCACGGTGAAAGAATCATTCTTCCAAGATCGGTTTTAGGTATGGGCTACATCAAGTGATCAAGGTGTCCATGTAATCTGTTAGCATCGTAACTCAGGCTAGGCTGCTAGAGAGAGATTTACTTGTAGATAGTGTCCTGAAAGATTAGGTTCTAGAAGCATGAGCTACGAGTAGACATAAGGTTAAGGATCCTTCATTAGTGGGAAGTAGGCAGCTGACACAAAGATCCAATTAGGTCAATCTTTTTAGGTGAAGACCCTAGTACACAAGATCGGTAGGGTGAGACCCCTAGGGCAGAGGGTGCCAACAGAAGAACATGGTGTGCTACTCGTGTGACAGTCAGGGAAACATGGCTCGTGACTGCCCGACTCTCCGTGATGATTATCGGAAGAATATTGAGGGACCACTAATGTAGAGGCCGAGTGTCAAGTAGGGTGGTCCATAGGGAGGCACACGTGGCAATGATACAATCATATTGGCGGTGGTGGATGAAGTATTGTGGTGCTACTACCACCACCTCTAGGTGGTCCACCACAGGCTTCAGGAGCTGGTGGACAGATGTGAGGATAGCTATAAGTTAAGGAGGCTTATGAACCCTGCACACTATAGAGGATTAGTAGTAAGATCTGTGTCTACTCCACCTTATCTCCAGTTCTTATAGATAAAGGTTCCAATCACTCTTTCATTTCCATGGACCTCGTTTAGAGCTCAAATATTCCAATGGAGCCACTTTCTTGATTCAAACGATTATATAATTCAAAATGAGAGGATTTGATGATCACTCACTAGTTCCAGTAGTGTGAGCTTACTCTTGGATGAGAGAGTTTCAGTTGAGATCTTCTAGTGGTGGGGTCGAGGACATACAACATAATTCTATGTATGGACTTGTCATTCATTGTCCATGCTCAGATTAAATGTTTTAGGCATAGAGTTCGTTGGGTTCGTAAAGATGGGACCATGTTTTCCTTTAACAATGAAAGGTAAAATTTTGTAGCATAGGACTGACATTCTCAAGGAAAGGTGTATTTGATCACTCACCATTTAGCTTGCCTCACCCTCAATGCGGTGGATGAGAAGAGTCCTCACTTTCTTATAGCAGTGGATGAGTATGAAGACATATTTACTTTAGATGTTTTGGGATTACCTCTCACATGGAGGTTGAATTATACCTTGAAATTTAACTTGGTACAACACCAATATCCACTATAGAATATCGAATGGCTCCTACATAGCTTCCTGGGTTGAGGTTATAGTTAGAGGATGTGCAGAGGAAGGTCTTTGAGAGGCCTAGTGTTTCACCAGGGGTAACCCCAACATAGTTTTGAAAGAAAGAAGAAAGAATTTTGAGGTTGTGTGTGGACTTCAGAAACCGAAATTAGGGGATCACAAAGAATATATATCCACTACCAAGGATAGATGAACTCATCAATCTGGTGAAGAGAGCGAGATAGTTCTCAATGATAGAACTCATATATGGTTATCATCAACTTCATGTATGTGATAAGGATGTACTGAAGACAACCTTTAGGTATCGATATGGACACTATGATTTTTTTGTGATGTCTTTATGAAAGACCAAATTCCATAACAGTGTTCATGGGACTCATGCGCATGATCTTTTAGCTTTACCCTGACTTGTTCATTGTGGTCTTAATTGATTACATCCCATTGTACTCGGCGTCCAAAGAGAAGCATGAGACACACCATCAGATAGTCCTATATACAATCTAGGTACACTATATTTATGGGATGATATTGAAGTGTATGTTTTGGATTCAAGAGGGCCACTTTTTGGGACATGTCATTTATGAGGCTAGAGTTGTAGTGGATCAAGAAAAGATAGAGGTAGTGCTTGCTTGGGGGCCACCCAGGAGCGTGACCAAGGTACAAAGTTTCATGGGTTTATTTTTATACTACCATAAGCTCATGAATGAATTTTATAGGGTAGTAAAACCCTTATATTCTTTGACATAGAAGGGAAAATACTTCGTGTGGATGAAGAAGTTCTAGTAGAGTTTTTAGGATATGAGCCAAAGACTGAAAATTGACCCCATATTGAGACTACCTGAGGAGGGTATTTGGTATGTAGTATTATGTGACACATCAGGGACAAAACATGGTTGTGTCCTAATGAAAGAGAAGGTATTGATCACCTAAAATTCATGGAATTTGTGGTAGTATGAGCAGAATTACGTAAACCATGACATGGAACTAGCAGCTATTGGCTTTGCTTTGAAAATGTGGTGCCACTACTTCTTTGGAGAGATGATTAATATCTACTCCAACAAAAAAAGTATTAGATATATCTTATCCCAGATGGAACTAAACATGAGGAAGCAGTGGTGGAAAGAGTTTCTCTAGGACTATGACTTGGAGATAGTCTATACTCCAGGGAAGGGAAACTTGGTGCCAGACATTGTCAAATGAAGATATGGTTTGGAGTTGCTATGTAAAGCATCAGAGAAGTTATCAACGATGTAGATATCCTTCACGGAGGGATATGGAGCGTCATATCTTAATTTTATGGTTGTCACTACTCTACTCTTATAGAGATATAGGGAGGCACATATTGTTGATGATGACTAAAAGTACCACTGTGATCATTTATCCCGAGAACATGCTCCTGATGAATATTTGATAGCTGGGGAGCATGCCGCCTTTTTTAGAGGGAAAACCATAGTAAAAATAGTGTTGTGAGAGGAGATTCTGAGTTGTTTGAAAAACTACCATTTGGTGGTAAATCTAGGAGTGAAAATGATGTACCGGGATCTCTGATGTAAATACTAGTGGCCGGTGATGAAGAAGGATGTGATAGAGTTCAGTTTGTAGTGCCTCACTTGTCAATAATTGAAGGCATAACATTTGGTTCTAGTAGGCTTGACTCAGCCACTCAAGGTACCTGAGTGGTAGTGGGATTGTATCTCTGTAGACTTTGTTATGGGTTTACCCTACTCATCCAGAGGACATGATACAATCTAGTTAATTATTGTCTAACTCACCAAGTCGGACCACATCCTACCTGTCATGCAGTAGGGTTCAATAGAGAGCATGGGAAACCTCAATGTTCATGAGGTAGTGTGGCTTCATGGGGTGAATTTGATGATTGTGCCAAACCGTGATGATAACTTAACATCTGGTCTATGTAAGGGATTGCAGGAGGAGTTTGGGACTCAGCTGCATTGGAGCACAACATTTCATCCCCATATATATGGTCAGACAGAGAGGACTGTTAACGTTTTAGAGGACATGCTTTGTGCTTATATCATGGAATTCAGCCACAGTTGGGAGGATCACCTACCAAAAGTGGATACTAAATACAAAAATAGCTAACATTACACTATTTTTATGGCATCATTCGAGGAACTATATGGGAAACCTTGAAGATTGTCGTTCTACTGGACAGACCCAGGGGTGTCAGCACTCATGGGTACCGAGTTAGTACGAGATACTACCGAGAAGGTGTGGATCGTCTAGGAGCAGATTAGGAATGCACATATGTAACACCCCGATATTTTATGAGAGAGATTATTTTTTAGTTTTTTATGTATTGTGTTGTATGCTACACCAATATTAGCTTGTGATATATGCAACACCATAATAGTTTTCAATATACACAACACTATTATTGGCATGATTTATGCACAATTTCAAGTTATTTTGATAGAATTCAACACTGAATATAGATTTTGTTCAATGAAATAAGATTAGAATATGTTATACACTACACTAAAGGAATCTTTCACGCAATACTGACTTGGTTTGCGTTACATGCAAAAGCGACCTTCCTCGATGGCTTGCGTTGTACGCAATATTGAGTTTCACTAAACAATAATATATTATTATAATATTATTATAAACTAGCCGTTATGAATAATATTAATAAATTTTTGGATTTTATAATATTATCATTTACCTTACACATTTTCTATAACATGGTATGAGTACAAAATTAATTTTTCAGATAAAAGAAGTATTATTCAAAAAATGTTGTTTTCCCGCCTGTTGATGTGGCACCCAATTTAAATCTAATTTTTGACATTTTTATAAGTTCAATTTAAAAAATTAAACTTCTTATTTTTAATGAGGATATAAAAATTTAAGTTGGAAAATATTTTGACATTATTCTTATAAGCTTTATATTTTGATGAATAGTAAAAATACCCTAAATTTTAATTAAAAACAACTTTTTTCATCAAGGCAATTTATATGGTTAAATTATAATACTGAATGGTTTTTAAGTAAAAGTAGAATATATTTGTACCATTTAATATAATTTATGTCATTAGCATTATTTTTACATTTAATTTATAGGTAAAAACATTTCAATTATTTCGATGTTTTAATTTTTAAAACCTGTTTTCCCAACAAGAGGATTAATTTTAAATTAATTACTGCAACTTATTTGTTTTGAATTTGGAAAAATGGATCAAATATTTTGAATAATTAGGTCTAAATTATGTTAATAGGATAGTTTTATTTTTGGCCATTATGAATAGTAACTACGATAAATTTTATTTACCATAGTTAAAGGTAAATCGGGTAATTAAGGGTAAAAATAAAATTGTAAAATTACCCTAACACATGTATTAATATATTTGGATGATTATGTTTGATCCTAAAATATTCTTGGGTTGAAATTTTATGTATTGGAACCCAATTGGATGAGATTAAGACCTTTAATTTATTTTATTTCAAGTAAAGTGAAATATGTCTCACTCAAACATTAATAATTAAATTATTTATAATATAAGGTTAAATGGAATAAAAATTCTATTATAAATTTTCTTTGAAATATAAAATGTTTTTATATATCATGATAATTTATTTTTAATTTTAAAAAAACATATAATTACCTTAATGGATTATACATTAATGATGCAGAAATTATTTATTTAGTGAAAAATCAATAATATAGTTTTTATTAAAATAATAATACCCATCAAAATGCCCAAAAACTTGACCAAAAATTATTGGTAGAGTATATATAAACCATAATAATCCAAGGGTCTACTTGGGGTCTATTTAGAGCCTTATAAAAAAGATTATGACATTTATATTATTTTATTTTAAATGACGTCAAAGTTGTCACCTTCATAATTTAATAAAAATAACATTTTAAAAGTTTGGTGTTTTAGAAGATAAATTCAACTAAAAGTATTCTTATAAAATATATTCTATTTATCATTATCATAGTATTTTTTTAATTTTTATGCAATAAATATGTATATTAAATAATTATACATAAATGTTGTATTAATTATTTTATTAAGAGAAATATCAAATAAATGGTTTTACAAATTTTAAAATAAATATTATATGAACTAATTAATGTGATCCACAAATTTTCTAGATTTATATGACATGTTAGGAATCTATTAAATTTTTTCATTCAACTATATCATATGTTTGGATTTTATTTAAATTGAAATAAATAAATAGTGTCAAAATTGACTATATTGATATTTTATAAAATAACATATTATTAAATTGTTTAAAAATCACAAAATATTTAAAAATTGAAAAATGAAATATGTATGTATGAAAATGTAATAAAGTATCCAATTATTGATAATTCTCAACACATAAGTAAGTATTTATAACCATTTAAAATTTAGAATATTATTACCACAAATAAAATAAAATAGATTAAACAAGGATGAATCAAAATGATAAGGTTTAAAATAAAATCAAAACAAGTATAAATTTGATTGTTTGATGATTTTACAACCCTATATTATCTTAAATTCGAATTTTATTCACTTTAGATGTTTTTATGTGGGGTTGAGTTTATTATAAATTAATATTATGGAGAATTCCAAAAGTGCCTCTCTACTCTCTTATAAAAGGGTCCCACATCCCTCTTCTCTTCACTCCATTTTGACAATTCAAACATGGAAAAACCAACCCATTTCCCTTATAAAATTATCTAGAAACATACTATAGGTCCTAGTTTTCTTTAGAGACATACTTTAGTGCCCTAAGAGGAGGTTTAGAAGAGGCGCGTCGAAGAAGAGGTTATACCCTTTACCGATTCTTTCAAACTTATTTTTTCTTCTAATTACTCTATATGATTTTTTTCATTATAAAGTAAAAACTCAAATATAAATTGTATGATGATATGTTATTATGAATATGAAACATCAATATTTCACCAAATATCCATCCTACAAAAAATGAAATCACCGAGCGTGCGTACGTACGGCTTACCGTCTCCACACCGTGGTGTAATTTTTTTTCCAACACCACCTTACTTGGATGGGTATAATGGTATAAATAATAACTATATATTACTATTATAAAATGATACTGATTATGAGATATTATATCATCCACTCTAATTCCATTCAATAATTATGGGAATGATATCATTGCTCGTGCATACATATAGATTACCGTCTCTACAACACGATGAGATACATTCTCCATCTTAACCATTGAAGGATGATTATAAAGTATATATAATGAATAATAGTGAGATATGTGACATAATAATGCTAATTTATATATATATATATATATATATTTCATCTACTTACCTATTTTCAAGTCAATAAGGAAAGGAAAACAACGTTCATGCATAAGTACGACCTACCATCTCCATGAACGATATATCTTATTTAATTTATATATCTATAATATATATATATAATTAATATATATATGATATATAAATGATGTTTTACATTCTTGAAGTATGTAAATAATGATATAAGTAATAATATCATGAACAAAAAGTCCAAACACGTACGATAAATGAAACGATTATTACCCAAAACGTAGCTTCAACTTGGAATTGACAAATGAATAGGTAATATAAATTTGTAAGTGAATCATATATGATATCATAAAAATTACTATGACTATTGAATAAGTCAATGAAATGATTTAAATCAATATACAGGAGGTTCAAGAACATAAGTAAGAAATTAGACTTAAGGTAATGGATTATTTCTTCTCACTTTTATTTCTATGAGAGATATGACTTAATCACCATCTATTTCTTTGGTATGGTATTTATCCTTCCCATGAATGTTTTATGATTTTTATTATGAATGATATGATAATTAGATATGCATTTATGTTTTTTTATTTTAGGACATGTATGATTCCACTGATCATAAATGGTAAGGGATAATTATTCTAGTCGAGTTCTTATTTGAGATTGTTTATTCATATGTATTTACTAGGGTTATATTTATCATCCATGTACATGTTTTATAAAAAATGTTTTCATAAAGTTTTTACTATTCTTCCATGTATTTTTAAAGACTTTTTTACCCCTTTTTGACTTTTTCTATGTGGTTTGGAAGGAATCATTCATTTGTTTACCATACAAGGTACTTTTTGTCTTTTCCGACAAAAGTACGAGGAGAATGTTTTTTAACTTATATGGCATGAATGGATTTTGAAGATTTAATAACACCTTATTAACATAAATCTTACCCTACGAGATTACATGATTATTTTTAACAAAATTATTTTATTTTAAAAGTCCACATCATTTTGAGAAAAGTAAATAATTTGAAATAATAAATAATATTTTCCCCAAGAATTCATTTCAAGGGTTTTATCAAAACTATTTTTCATCTATGATGACATTCTTAAATATGTTTATGTTTCAAGTATAATTTCTCTCTTATAGACATGTTTTGATTTTGTTTATGATCAAATTATATCCATTATTTTATATAGATTATGTTATGATGGGATGATGTTTATGAAACCCATTTTCTTCGTTGGGTTTTGATGAACGATCTATGTTTATTATTTGGGACATGAAAGAATGATTTCATTATGAGATGTGTGGGACCTATATATCCCTCCAATTAATTGAGTAATGATTTATATCTCATGAGATAGACATGGTTGGAACAACAAGTAAATATGGTTCAATAATACATGGATGGAACGTCAAGTAAACCCAGTTCCATAATGGACTTCGTCCACTATGATGGTCTTGGAAGTAATTCCTTGGATAATATAGAAATCATATAATTTGATTAATGGTTTTCCATAATTATATGTTTTATTCCTCTGCTATATTATCCTAATTAATATTCCTTTATGATCTATTCCTTACATACTACCATGATTTATTTCATGACTCAAGATTTTGATGCTTAAACATTATGTTCTTGTTTTTAAATTCAAATGTAAATGTTTTTTTATTTTCTCCATGCTTACCCTTACTGAGCATTTCAACTCACCCTTTACATGTTTTCTTTTCCCCAGGATTTAAAGAAAGGTTTTAGGTAAGAAAACAAAAGTGGAAGATATTTTTGGGAGATGTTGAAGATTGTTCACCATTATTATAAGATTATGTTCCAAGTATCCAAATACACTAAACTAATATAGTCTTTGGGAATTTGTTTTTGTTATGTATTATGTATTCCACAAAAGTAATGTAATGTACATGTAGGTCAAGCTTGGGTCTGTTATAGTTGGTATTAGAGGGAAGGTCTTGTTAACCCTTGGAAACTAGGATGCAAAAACTTTAGTGAGATCCCTAGATATATATATATATATATGATATGTATTGGGATGTCCGTAAGGTTAAGTATAAGTATAGGTTATAATACTTGAATTATGATAATGATCATGAATAACCTAGAATTAAACCTAAGATGTTAGAGATTGAATGTACACCCCCATGATTATGTTTTTTTCCAAGTATGATTTTTTCCTCTCATACTATTATTTTAGGATTTTAGGAAATGGCCAGAAACAGGAGGATTCATGTCAACGGAGAATATGATGGACAATGGAATGATATTCTTCATGAGGAACCAAATGAAATGGTATTTGGAAGTCCAGACATAGTTATTGTGCCTAATCTGAAATATCATAATATAATCAATAATCTCAACTTTGGTAAGTTTCTTGGCTCATCTAATAAGAGTAAGATGGAGTTTCATGATGATCATAGAGGAAAGAAAGTTCAATTTCCCTCTTGTAAATCATCTGGGAAGAGGCATCAATGGGAATGTTTAAATGAAACTGGAAGATGTTTTGGGTGTAGAAAAGAAGGACACAAATCTAATAATTACAAAGGAAAAGGTTCATTTAACACAATGGGCAAGGATAACAATATTTCTAGGACATCAACAACAATTACATGTTTTAAATGTGGAATGTATGGGAATTTGAAAATTGTTTCCCTAAGGGAAAATATTGTGAGGAGAATCAGAATGGTCGTATGGGTAGTATTTATGTTGAGGATGATGAAGAGACTATAAATGATATATGAGATGAAAGAAGTGTTAAGGAATAAAATGAGGAATATCAGTCAATGGTTTAAGAAGGTAGTGTAATAATTGTATATTTATCAAGAGTAATGTTTTATAGGTAATTTAATGGTACTATAGAACAAAGATACATCTAAGTATTGTAAAAATATAGTTTTTCCTAAAGTATTTGAAAGTATATGTTCAATGGTACTAGTAACTAAGAAATGTTATTCAGATATTTTTGGAAAGTAGATGATATGTTCATAATTAAGGGATAATGAGATAATGAGATGTTTGATAGTATTAACAATCAAATGACAGGTATAATCAGAAATTGATATCATGGTTTGAGTATATAGATTTTTTTTGTGATTTTGGTATGTGGAAAGTGTTATCTTTTGGCATTATTCATGTTTTCACTAAGATTCTATGGTAATTCATGTTTCACGAGAATACATATTTAAGGTATTCACATGTTCGGAATGCGACCAACAAGATATATCTTATGATATACGTGGGTAAATGATGGTATTCACATGCTTGGTAGATGACCTATCTAGTAATTGTTTTCTTTATACTAAGAGATTGGAGAAAAGAATTTTTGATAAGCCTAAAGGATGGTATAGATTATGTTAGACATAAGATAGTATTGTTTAAGGATAATTTTTTTTAGAATGTTATAATAGTATAGTTTTAGAAAAAGGAAAACATATAGGATGGGAGAAAACCCATCACGTCGGACTAGGAAGAGGGAATCGAAACCACAACCGAAGTGCAACATGCCTTTATAGCCTACCACTAGCCTACAAGAAGTCACTGGTTAGTAAAAATTATTTTTATTTTATTAATAGGTATGATAGTTGATGTATAAGTCCATTTTTGGAACCATATATGATTAATCTTACCATAGATAGACTTAAGAATTTTTTATTACATGTGCTAACTTTTTGTTGAGACAGATGGAATGACATATCATTCTATTGCATGATCTTCAAACACTTCAAGTTTGACAAATTCAACTTCATTTCTTTAACTATGAGATGGAGTGGAAATTGTTCAAGGTATGAACAAAAGTTAGATTTTACCAAAATCCAGTAAGTATTTATTCTCATGAAAAATTCTTATACTATAGAAAACAAATCATGAAAACCAAAATGTTATCCCTGTACCCTATTATTCGATGAATCCGATTGTACCTTAGATTATCACGAATTTATGGCATTGTGATTGTGGGATTTTTCATAGCCATTTTCTCTACCACTCGACATCAGAACATTATGGTTAGATTTCTCTTAAATATCCATGTTTTCAACTATGTTCTCATATATGGAATCCCAATGATGAGTTAATTTGGGTAACAATTATACTTCATACTTTACTTTTTAAAATTAAGTTTTAGTATTTCTTTTTTATTATGTGGGTTTCTATGAAATAAACTTTCATGTGTTAAACCATTTAGAACCCCGATGAATTTCAAGGGAGAAATTCCTTTTAAGGGGGGTATAATTCAATAACCTACCATTTTATGAGAATGATTCATTTTAGTTTTTTTGGTTTCTTGTTTTTTATGCTACACCAGGATTATCTTTCCCTATTCACAACACCGTATTATCTTGCATTATACACAACACTATTATTGTCTTGTTTTATGCACAATTTCAAGATATTTTGACAGAATTAAACACTAAATATAGATTTTGTTCAATGAAATAACATTGGATTATGTTATATGAAACACCAAAGGATTATTTCATGCAACACCGACTTGGCTTGCGTTACTCACAAAAGCGACATTCCTCGATGCCTTGTGTTGTACGTAATATCGAGTTTCACGAAACAATGACATATTATTATAATATTATTATGAACTAGACATTATGAATAGTATTAACCACATTTTTAATTTTATAATATTATTATTTGTCTTACAAATTTTCTATAACATGGTATGAGAAAAAAATCAATTTTTCAGATAAAAGAAGTATTTTTTTAAAAATGTAGTTTTTCTGCCTTTTGATTTCACACCAATTTTAAATCCAAAATTTGACAATTTTATAAGTTAAATTTGAAAAATTAAACATATTCTTTTGAATCAGGATATAAAACATTAAGTTGGATAAATTTTTGACATTATTCTAATAACCTTCATATATTGTTGAATAGTAAAAATACGCTAAATTTTAATTAAAAACAACTTTTTTCAGTGAGATAATTGATATGTTTAAATTATAATATTGAATGGTTTTTAAGTATAAATAGAATATATTTTTACCATTTAAAATAATTTATGTCATTAGAATTAATTTGACATTGAATTAATAGTTAAAAACATTTCAATCTTTTTCAATGTTTTAAATTTTAAAACCTGTTTTCACAATAACAAGATTAATTTTAAATTAATTACTACAAATTTTGTGTTTTGAATTTATAAAAAATTTATTCCATATTTGGAATATTTAGGTCCAAATTATGTTAATAGGTTACTTTTATTTTTTTCCAGTATTAATAGTAATTTTGGTAAATTTTATTTACTATTGTAAAAGGTAAATCTGGTAATTAAGGGTAAAAATGTTTTTATAAAATTACACTAACACAAGTATTAATATAATTGGATGATTATATTTCATCCTAAAATATACTTGGAATTAAATTTTATCTATTGGAACCCACTTGGATGAGATTAAGACATTTAATTTATTTTATTTAGAGGAAAGAAAAATATGTCTCACTCAAGCTTTAATAATTAAATTATTTTGAACATAAGGATAAACGAAATATAAATTCATTTATAAATACTCATTTGAAATATAAATTTTTTCTATTTATCTTGATAATTTATTTTTAATTTTTAAAAAACACTTAATTACCTTAATAGAATATACATTAATAATGTTAATATTTTTTATTTAGTAAAAAATCAATAATATTGTTTTTATTAAAATAGTAATACCCATCAAAAGGCCCAATAACTTGGCCAAAAAATATTGGTCAGGTATATATACACCATAATTATAAGGCCCCAGCCTTAAACATTACTTAATCTTGAGTTATTTCAGGAGTACACGTTGATGATCTTTTCAGGTTTAGAGTTTTATAGAATTAGATCATAAATCATGAATTACACTCCACATTTAAACAAAGTGGTTACATAAAATATAGAACTCATTTTTTCCATCATAGGAAACATATTTAAAATAAAACATAGATTCTTTCTTGACACTTCCTTGACACTATCATCACATCATGTACCTTTCCCTTGACCTGTGAAAATCATTTCAAAAACATGGGATGACCATAAAAACCTCAGCAAGGGATATAAAAGTGCGAAATGAAAACATTAGTCCAAGTATGAAATAATACATTACTCATAAAACATAATAATTTTAACATACCTCATCAAATCATGAATAAATCATAGAAATCATAAGACATAAATGTAACCTGAGGCATTCATAACATTCTTACGTAGGGAGTAACCCTCATGGTTACGTTTGGAATACCCATCACAGTATATTCCCTAAATATCTTCGGATATACCTTAACGTTTAACTCCTTCATGTTAACCAATGCATTGGAGAGCTATATAGGGAACACCCACCCTTTGTTTATCACGAAACCACCCGTCTTCATAAACAATGCCCAAGAACCATAACATAATCGTATCACATAAAACATGCTTAAAGGAAACATAAAATTTCCACATTTCAATCACAAGATATCAATAAAACATTGATATAATAAAAAAATTATCACAACCATTTTCAATACCAAAATAAAATATAATTAAAACAAGGTATTTACTTTTCATTAAAAAAATTTATGGCTCATAGAGGAAGCTAAAACTCAAATAGTGGTCACGGCAGTGGAGAAGTCGTTGTCGCCACATACGTACGATAAAAACATTCCCTTTTGTCATCTAGTAAAATGCTTCGTATAAAAAAGATTCCTTTTGAATAAACATAATAGTCAAAGGGGTTTATACACCGTATAATAGAAAGTTGTGTATAAAACAAAATATGCCTCAATGAAAGGAGATTGAGACGAAGTCCCTTACCTCATATCTGACTTGACTCGATCATTCTTTCACCTCCAAAATAATAAACTTGAGTTAATTTATACTTTCTTAAGAAACTTTTTCATGTTCATTATTCATTTTATATCACTTATTACCATGTTGTGAACACTATTTAATTGTTTAAGTTAATAATGGTCATTTTGTTGATCATTGGTACTTGAGTCAAAAATAAACTCTTTATAATTAAAAGTTGTTCATGTGGTAAAATATCCATTATGTACAGAATTATATTCATGAATTAGATATTATATATATCATATATATCCAGTATATACCTGCATTTATAATATTACATAACATTTAGAGGTAATAAATGAAATGCACCGTTCATGGAGACGGTAAGCCATACGTACGCATGAACACTACTTTCATTTCTATTTTGTATTTTATGGAATGTAATCATAATGATATAAAGGTATATTATAATTCCAGTATAATATCATATATAATATCATTAACTCCATTCTTTATACTTCCCACATATGACATTAACGAATCAAATCACTTTGAGGGAGCGGTAGTCCGCACTTCCTAAAATGAAGATATCACGTTTAACCATAATGGAAACCATAAAGGTATGCCATAAAAGAAAAATAAAAAAGCTTAAGTAAAATAGAAAAAATATCATATATCATATATAAATATAGTGACATCTTAATGGCCACCTTTGAAGGTGTTAAAAGAATATTGAACAATCATCGTTTCGTGAGGCAGAAATTCGCCATCCACAGAATTAGTATGTTCTTTAACCATTAGATGTAGGTGTGTGTAAGTGTAGCCTGAATAATTCTTATAAAAAAAATCCTAGTATATTGAAGATACTGGTTTTGTTACAAAATAAATAAATAAAAAGATTTTATGGGGTTGGATAAGCAAAATAAAATAAAAGAACATTAGAGAAGACTTTACCTTTAAATCGGGTAACTCTTCTTGGTTTGAACCAAAATGGTTTCTTTAAGATCTTTATGCCTATGGTAAGGCTTCTAGGATGAAGAGAGGGATGTGGAGAGATAAAATGATCAGGTCTTGGCTGAGCCAAAGGCTTGAGAAGTGTGGGTAAGGATGTAGAAGTGGGGGCCTTTTATAAGGGGAGAGGAGGGGCACTCTTGGACAGTTAAGAAATGTTACATTATTTTAAAGAGAGTTTCAGATTTTAAAGGTCCCACATTGATTTATTTCTAGGATAAGGTGATAAGGGTTCTAAATATACTCATCCCAGAGGTCTTTGACAAGTTTAAGTCTTAGATTTTACATTATCTTTTCATTTTATTTAAATCGTTCATTAATGAGGTAATCGCTGCATCATCATGATGTCATAAATAATTTAATTTATTTAATTTCGAAAAATTATAAGAAAACTACTATTATGTAGGAAATACTTTTAGCTTTCCAATTAATATTTATAGTACAATAGATCATTTTTTAGACAAAATTAAAAATGTTTTACTCAGGTGATACATTATTTGTTATATTTAACTTTATTTAAAAATAAAAAGATAAAAAGTCATTATCACACAAACGTGATTCCATGGGGTCCCTAAGTTTAACACAAGTCATCCCATGGTCGTCCATGACACAACAAGTACCATTAGGACACATTTTGGTGTCATTTTTTATTATTATGATATTATTTTATTATCCTTAACTACCCGATTACTAATTAATCAAGATAATTAAAGATAATTGTCGTCGTTACTATTCATAATGTCCAAAAACAAAAGAGTCTTAATTAGATAATTTTGATATTATGATTCCAAATATGTAATCCATTTTACCAAATTAAAAACATAGAAATTTCAATAATTAATTTAAAAATAATTCCCATTGTCAAAACAAATAGCGGGTTTTTTTGAAACAATATCTATGAAAAGTTTGGCACTTGTTTATGCCCAATTACAATGTGAAATTAATTATAATTACCACCATTGGATTATATGGTAAAAATATATTCTAATTAAACTTTAAGACCAATTAAAAATATAATTTAACCATATAATTAAATTAGATGAAAAAGCAGTTTTGATGTAAAATGCAGTATTTTTCACTATTCATTAAAAAAACGAACATGGTCAGAAAAATACCAAAAATTTACCCAAGGTAAATTTCAATGTCTCAATCATAAAGAATAAGTTTATTTTGACAAATAGATCTTATAAAATTGTCAAAGGATAGATTTAAAAATGGTTTGCCATCAAAAGGCGGTAAACCAATCTTTTAAAAATATTAGTGTATTCCATGATAAAGATTAGATTTATTCTCATTTTAAGCCTCTAAAACACTATATAATTCTTAAATAGACATAGATAAGAATTTCTTATTATTCATTAAATAATTGGTATGTTATATCCTTCTCCCTTTATAAAATTGCATCCCCACAATTTATTTACTTATTGAATAAGTGGGGGTATTTATCCCTCATTACATTTTCAGATTCCCATGTTGCCTCTTCAATCATGTGGTTTTTCCACAAAAACATTACTTAATGAATCACCTTATTTCACAACACTTTTTCCCTGTGGTCAAGAATATGGATAGGTTGTTCTTCATATGATAGCTTCTCTTCCAACTGAACTACCTCTGGACTCAAAACATGAGATGGATCTGGCATGTACTTTCTTAACATTGAAACATGAAAAAAATTGTGTACCTAAGATAAACTCGAAGGTAAAGCCACTCGGTATGAAACTGATCCAACTCTCTCCAAAATTTCATATGGTCCAATGAACCTTGGGCTCAACTTTCCTTTCTTTCCAAATCTCATCACACTTTTCAATGGTGAGACTTTGAGGAAGACATGATCACCTACCTCAAAAGAGAGATCCTTCCTCTTGTTGTATGCATAACTCTTCTGCCTGCTCTGAGCTGTTCTCATATGTCTCTTTATCAGCTGAACTTTTTCTGCCAACTCTTCTATCAATTATGGTCCCATAAACTTCCTTTCACCCACTTCATCCCATAAAGATGGATTTTGACACCGCTTCCCATATAATGCCTCAAATGGTTCCATATGTATAATGGAATGAAAACTGTTATTATAAGAAAACTCAACCAAAGAAAGATGTTGGTCCCAACATCCCTGATAATACATCAAAAAAGCACGTAGAATATCCTCCAAAGTCTGAATCATTCTTTCTGACTACCCATCTGATTGAGGATGAAAAGATGTACTAAAATTTAATTCAGTACCCAATGACTTTTGATGGCCTTTCCAAAAGTTAGAAGTGAAACTGGGATCACAGTTATATACAATGGAGAGAGGAACACCATGTAACCTGACTATCTCTTTAAGATACAAACGGGAAAGTTGATCTAGTGAAAAAGTATCTCGTATATCAAGGGAATGAGCAGATTTAGTCAAGCGACAAATAATAACCTAGATTGCATTATTACCTCGAGGTGTCTTTGGAAATCCCACAATGAAGTCCATGGATATATTCACCCATTTCCACTCTGGTACTAGTATAGGCTGAAGCATCCCTTTCAGTAACTGCCACTCTGATTTAACCTATTGACAAGTCAAACACTTCATAGTAAAATCAACAATATCTCTTTTCATTCCATCCCACCAGTAATACTCCCGAAGATCTCTATACATCTTGGTACTGCCAGGATGAACTGAAAACGGAGATCTATGATCTTCACATAACAAATCTCTCTTCAAATGTGAATCACACAACACACACAATCTCCTCCCAAATATCAAAACACAATCAACATCATTGTTGAATTTAGGAAACTTACCCTTTTGAACAAGCTCTACCTTTTTCTGCAACTCGCTGTCTTGCTTCTGTGCTTTCTTAATTCTGTCTGATAAAGAAGATTTCCCTCATACCTGAAACAAAATAGAAGGAAATCCTACACCTACAACTTCTATTCCAAATGTCATTAAATCCTTAACCAAAGGATCACATTCCAAACGCAACATTGTTAATGAAGCATTAATTTTTCGACTCAAAGAATCATCCACTTTATTTGCTTTTCCCGGATGGTAATTTATTGTACAATCATAATCCTTGATTAATTCCAGCCATCTCCTGTATCTCATGTTCAGTTCTTTCTGAGTGAATATATACTTTAAACTTTTGTGATCGATATATATTTCACACTTTACTCCATATAAATGATGCCTCCAAATTTTTAAAGTGAAAACAATAGCAGTTAATTCCAAATCATGTGTAGGGTAATTTACCTCATGTGTTTTCAACTGACGTGAAGCATAAGCAATTACCTGGTCATTCTGCATTAGGAAGCAACCAAGTCCTTTCAATGAAGCATCACTGTAGATAACAAACTCCCCATTCTTAGAAGGTAGTGCCAAAACTGGAGCATTCACCAATCTTCTTTTCAATTCCTCAAAACAATCATCACATTATTTTGTCTAGATAAACTTAACACGCTTCCGAGTTAGCTTAGTCACTAGACTAGATAACCGTGAAAAATTTCTAAGAAACCTTCGGTAGTAGCCTCCCAAACCAAGGAAGATACGAATCTCTGTTACATTTGTGGGTCTTGGCCATTCTTCAACAACCTTTGTTTTTATAGGATCAATAGTTATCCCATCTTTAGAAACAATATGACCAAGGAATGAAATTTTTTGCAACCAAAACTCACACTTCCTGAATTTTCCATACAATTTATTTTCTTTTAAGGTTTGAAAAATAACCCTTAAATGACTTTCATGCTCCCCTTTACTTTTAAAAAACACCAAAATATCATCAATGAAAACAACCACAAACATATCCAATAACTCATGGAAAATTCTATTCATAAGTTCCATGAGTACAACAGGTGCATTGGTTATCCCAAAAGGAATTACTATAAATTCATAATGGCCATATATTGTACGAAACATAGTCTTCGGAATATCTGATTCCTTTACCTTCAACTGATGGTACCCCGATCTCTGGTCAATCTTTGAAAAATACTAAGCTCCCTGGAGCTGATCAAATAAATCATTGATATGAGGAAAATGATATTTATTCTTAACAGTGATGTTATTCAAGGCTCTATAATCAATGAAAAGTCTCATTGAACCATCTTTCTTTTTAACAAATAAAACAGGAGCACCCCATGGTGATGTGCTAGGTCAAATGAAACCTTTCTCTAATCAATCTTACAATTGCTCATTCAACTCTAAAAGTTCAATTTGAGAAATTAGATAAGGGGGTTTTGAAATTGTCTTAGCATCAGGAACTAACTCAACGGTAAATTTAACTTCCCGATCTGGTATTATTCCTGGAAAATCATCAGGAAAAACATCAGGATACTCATTTACCATTTCCACATCATTAATCTGAACAGTTCCCTTGTTTTCAACAATATGTGAAAGGTAAAATTCATTCCCATATTTTACAAGTTTCCCAGCCTCTTGATATGTTATCAACAATAAGTGTCCATTCTTGTACACAAACTGAAAGTATTTTTGAAAAGAAACTTCTTTAGCTCTACAGCCAATCTTTGCATGGTAAATAGAGAGCCAATCCACACCCAGGATAACATCAAACTCTACTAGAGGTAAAACAATAAGGTTTTCAAGTAGGTTCTTTCCACGTATAAGGATAAGAGGATTCTTATAAATCCTTTTTGCCTCAATATTTCCCCCAGGTGTTTTTACCACAAGTTCATGAGTCATTTCTTGAGATGGTATTCCCATTTTACTAGAAACGTTTTCAGAGATAAAAGAATGTGTAGACCCCGAATCAAGCAACACACTGGAATAATCTGAAAAAACAAACAAAGTACCTGATACCACTTCATTTGATGGCCCAAAATCTGCTGAAGTAGTTGCAAAGGATTTCACCACCCATTTTTGCTTGTAGTCTAACTGCTTCCCATCGCTCGAGATCTTTTTCGGACACTTGTTTGCATAGTTACCCATCTCATTGAACTTGAAACATTTCACTAACTGTAAATCAAAATTGGTTTTACCATCACCCTGATCTCTTTTAGTGCAATCACGAGACTTATGTCCCATATTAACACATCGGTAGCACTTTATAGAATTCAGAAGACATTCCCCAGCATGCCTTTTACGACATTCATCACAAACTGGAAACTTAGTTTTCTTATAATCAAACCTTTTTGAAGAATTATTTTTTTTCTCCGGCCACCTCGGTCTCTTCTTCTGCTAGTTTTTACAGCACACTTGATCATCGGAAAACTCCATTTCCACCTTCTCATCACATCAAACAAGATTTTCATAACTGTTGAACTCGCGAGAAGCTAAAGCCATTCGATATTATGGATATAATCCTGAGTAAAAATGATTGATTTTACTATCAATGTCTCGGATAAAATTTGTAGCATACCTTGCCAATCAAGTAAACCATTCTTCATAGGCAGCCACTGATTCGTCCTCTTGACTCAATTCCAAGAATTGTTTTTTTCCATCCTAAGTCAAACAGCCTTAGGAAAATAATTCTCAAGAAACATACCTTTGAATTCATCCCAGTCGAGAGCATCAATCTCATCAGCGTCCCTGATATTTTTAACCATCGACCACCACTAATTTGCTTCACCCTCAAAACGGTAAATAGCAAGACTAACATTTTTATTGTCTGAACACCCCATGACATCAGAAATCTTCTCTAGTGCTTCAATCCACCCATCATCTAGCACATGGTCAGATGATCCTTTGAATGATGGGGGATGTTGCCTCATGAAATGTTCCACCACTGACATGTTCCTCTGTGGTTGATCTGGCTAATCTTGTGCATAGATACCACCACCATTTATCGCTTGAGTCAACTACGCCATCACTGCAACAAACTATTCAGTTCCAATTCCGACCATCTCAGGATGCTGATCCAGAATGTCATATCCTTTTTAATGCCTTCCTAGCACTGCTTCCCAGTTTCCTCTCTGGAAAACAATTCCGAACAAACATGTCTTAGATGAAGCTACATGGTAATCATCAAATGCTATATCATTTCAATTTGACCATAAAAAATATTTTTTGATAATAATTTAATAGATTTCTAACTCCTAAAGTCATCTAAACCGACCTCTAATACCAACTATAAGGTCCCAAACTTAAACATTACTTAATCTTGAGTTATTTCAAGAATAAACATTGAGGATCTTTTCAGGTTTAGATTTTTATGGAATTATATCATAAATCATGCATTACACTACACATTTAAACAAAGCGGTTACATAAAAGATAGTACTCTTTTTTTCCATCATCGGAAACATATTTAAAATAAAAAATAGATTCTTTCTTGACACTATCATCACATAATGTACTTTTCCCTTGACCTGTGAAAAACATTTCAAAAACATGGGATGAGAATAAAAAGTTTAGTAAGGGATATAAAAGTGAGAAATGAAAACATTAGTCCATGTATGAAATCATACTTTACTCATAAAACATAATAATTTTAACATACCTCATAAAATCATGAATAAATCATAGAAATTGTAAGACATAAAGGTAACTTGAGGCATTCATAACATTCTTATTTAGGGAGTAACCCTCATGGTTACATTTGGAATGCCCATCACAGTATATTCCCAAAATCTCTTTGGAGATACCTTAATGTTTAACTCCTTCGCATTACCCAATGCATTGGAGAGCTATACCGGGCTCACCCGCCCTTTGTCTATCACGAAACAAACCGTCTTCATAAAAAATTCTCAAGAACCATAACATAATCGTATCACATAAAACTTGCATAAAGGAAACATAACATTTACACATTTCAATAACAAGATATCAATAACACATTGATATAATAAAAAAATTATAAAAACCATTTTCAATACCAAAATAAAATAAAATTAAAACAGGGTATTTGTTTTTCATTAAAAAAAATTTATGGCTCGTAGAGGAAGCCAAAACTCAAATAATGGTCACGGCGGCAGGGAAGTCGTTGTCGCCACATACATATGATAAAAACATTCCCTTTTTTTATTTAGTAAAACGCTTCATATAAAAAAGATTCCTTTTGAATAAATGTAAAAGTCAAAGGGGTTTATACACTGTATAAAATAATGTTGTGTATAAAACAAAATATGCATCAATGAAAGGAGATTGAGACGAAGTCCCTTACCTCGTATCTGACATGACTCGATCGTTCTTTAACCTCCTGAATAATAAACTTCATTTAATTTATACTTTCTTAAGAACCTTTTTCAAGTTCATTATTCCTTTTATATCACTTATTACCATGTTATGAACACTATGTAATTGTTTAAGTTTATAATGGTCATTTTGTTGTTCATTGGGACTTGAGTCAAAAATAAACTATTTATAATTACAAGTTGTTCATGTGGTAAAATATCCATTATATCCAGAATTATATTCATGATGTAGATATTATATATATCATATATATTCAGTATATACATGCATTTATAATATTATATAACATTAAGAGGTAAGAAATGAAATACACCGTTCACGGAGACGGTAAGCCGTACGTACGCATGAACGCTACTTTCATTTCTATTTTGTATTTTATGGAATGGAATCATAATGATATAAAGGTATATTATAATTACAGTATAATATCATATATAATATCATTAACTCCATCCTTTATATGTCCCAAATATGGCATTAACGAATCAAATCAATTTGAGGGGGCAGTAGTCCGCACTTCCTAAAATGAAGATATCACGTTTACCCATAATGGAAACCATAAATGCATGCCATAAAAGAAAAATAAAAAAGCTTAAGTAAAACAAAAACATATTATATATCATATATAAATATAGTGACATCTTAATGGACACCTTTGAAGTTGTTAACAGAATATTGAACAATCATCATTTCGTAAGGTAGAAATTCGACATCCACAGAAACAGTATGTTCATTAACCATTATATGTTTGTGTGTGTAAGTGTAGCTTGAATCCTTATTATAACAACATCCTAGTATATTGAAGATACTGGTGTTGTTACAAAATAAATGAATAAAAATATTTTATGGGGTTGGAGAAGCAAAATAAAATAAAATAACATTAGAGAAGTCTTTACCTTTACATCGGGTAACTCTTCTTGGTTTGAACAAAAATGGTTCTTGAAGAGCTTTATGCCTATGTTAAGGCTTCTAGGATGAAGATAGGGGTGTGGAGAGATAAAATGAGCAGGGATTGGATGAGCCAAATGCTTGAGAAGTGTGGGTAAGGAGGAAGAGGTGGGGGTCTTTTATAAGAGGAGAAGAGGGGCACTCTTGGAAAGTTAAGAAATGTTACATTATTTTAGAAAGAGTTTCATATTTAAAAGGTCCCAAATTGATATATTTCAAGGATAAGGTGATAAGGGTTCTAAATACACTCATACAATAGGTATTTGACAAGTGTAAGTCTTAGATTTTACATTATCTTTTCATTTTATTTAAATCGTTCATTAATGAGGTAATCACTACATCATCATGATGTCATAAATAATTTAATTTATTTAATGTCTAAAAAATATAAAAAAATACTATGATGTAAGAAATATTTTTAGATTTCTAATGAATACTTACAGTCTAATATATCATTTATGTAGACAAAATTAAAAATGTTTTAATCAGGTGATACATTCTTTGTTATATTTAACTTTATTTAAAAATAAAAAGATAAAATGTCATTATCACACAAAAGTGATTTCATGGGGTCCCTAAGTTTGGAACAAGGCATCCCATGGTCGACCATGAAACAAATAGTAGCATTAGGACACATTTTGGGGTTATTTTTTATTATTATGATATTATTTTATTATCCTTAACTACCCGATTACTAATTAATCAAGATAATTTAAGATAATTACCGTCATTACTATTCATAATTTCAAATAACAAAAGAGTATTAATTAGATAATTTGTACCTTATGATTCCAAATATAGAATCCATTTTACCAAATTACAAACATATAAATTGAAATAATTAATTTAAAAATAATTCCCGTTGTCAAAACAAATAGCAGGTTTTTTTTGAAACAATATCTATGAAACGTTTGGCACTTGTTTATGCCCAATTACAAAGTGAAATTTATTATAATTACCAAAATTGTATTATATGGTAAAAATATATTCTAATTACCCTTTAATACCAATTAAAATGATAATCTAACCATATAATTAAATTAGATGAAAAAGCAGTTTTGATGTAAAATGCAGTATTTTTCACTATTCATTAAAAAAATGAACATGTTCAGAAAAATACCAAAAATTTACCCAAGGTAAATTTTAATGTCCCAATCATAAAGAATAAGTTTATTTTGACAAATAGATCTTATAAAATTGTCAAGGGATTTATTTAAAAATGGTTCGCCATCAAAAGGCAGTAAAACAATCTTTTAAAAATGTTAGTGTATTCCATGCTTAAGATTGGATTTATTCTCATTTTAAGCCTATAAAACACTATATAATTCATAAATAGACATAGGTAATAATTTATTATTATTAATTAATTACTTGGTATGTTACAATAATCATCAAAGTGTCGACTTTTGTACCTTTTGGAGCCTTATAAAACAGATTATGACATTTATATTATTTTATTTTCAAAGATGTCAAAGTTGTCACCTTCATAATTTAATAAACATAACATTTTTAATGTTTGGTTTTTTTGAAGTTAAATTCAACTAAAATTATTCTAATGAAATATATTAGATTTATATTCGTTATATTGTTTTCTTTTTAATATTTATTCTATAAATAATATATTAAATAATTATAAACAATGATGTAGTAATTATTTTATTAAGAGAAATATCAAATAAATGGTTTTAAAAATATTAAAATAAGTATTACATGAACTAATTAATGTTATCCAATAATTTTATAGATTAATATTACATGGTAGGAATATATTAAATATTTTGGTTCGACTCAATCATCTGTTTAGAATTTATTTAAATTCAAATAAATGAATAGTGTTAAAATTGACACTATTGATATTTTATAAAATAACATATTATTAAATTGTTTAAAAATCACAAAAATATTTAAAAACTTTAAAATTGAAATTTTTAGGGTCTAAAATGTCATTAAGTATCCAATTATATAAATTTTGAAACACATAAGTAAGTATTTATAACCATTTTAAATTTAGAATATTATTACCACAAATAAAATTAAATAGATTAAATAAGTATAAATCCAAATGATAAGGATTAAAATAATATAAAAACATGCATAAATTTGATTTGGTGAGGTGGTTTAAACCCTATATTATCTCATATTATAATTGGAGTCACTTTGGAAGTTTTTATGTGGGGTTTGATTTTATTATAAATTAATATTTTGGAGATTTCCAAAAGTACCCCTCTACTCCCATATAAAAGGGAACCTCCTCCCTCTTCTATTAACTCCATTTTGAGCTTTCAAACTCAGCCAATCCCAGACCATTTCCCTTACCAACTTATCAAGAAACATAATATAGGAAATATTCATATTCAAAGTCCAACTTTAGTTCCCAAATAGGAGGTTTAAAAGAGGATCGTCAAAGATGAGGTAATATCCTTTACCGAATCTTTCAAACTTATTTCTTCATCTAATTCTTCTATATGATTTGTTTAATTATTAAGTAATAACTTCAGTATCACTTTTATACTGATATTTTATTATTAATATTAAACAACCATATTTCACCTTCTATCCATCTTACGAAAAATTAAATCACCGCGCGTGCGTACTTACGGCTTACCATCTCCACGCTATGGTGTAATTCTGTTTTTCCACCACCAACTTACTTGGATGGGTATAATGGTGGAAATAATAACTATATATGATTATCATAACATGATACTAATTATGAGATATTATATCATCCACTCAAATTCCATTCAATAATTATGGGAATGATATCATGGCTCGTGCGTACATACGTTTTACCGTCTTCACGACGCGATGAGATCCATTCTCCATGTTAACCATTCAAGAATGATTATAAAGTATATATAATGAATAATAATGTGATATATGACATAATAATTCTAATGGATTTATGTATGTATATATATATATATTTCATCTACTTACTTTCACTCAAGTCAATAAGTAAAGGAAAACAACATTCATGCGTATGTACGACCTACCGTCTCCATGTACGGTGTATTTAATTCCATTTATCTATTTATTATATATATATAATGAATATATATATGTTATATAAATAATCTTTTACATTTTTAAAGTAATTAAATCCTGATATAAGTAATAATATCAAGAATAACAAGTCCTAATATGTACGATAAATGAAATAATTATTACCCAAAATGTTTCATCGACATGGAATTGAAAAATGAATGGTTAATATAAAGTTGTAAGTGAATTATATATGATATCAAAGTATTGTATTTGATTCTTTAATAAGTCAATGATATTATTTAAATCATTATATAGGAGGTTTGGAAACATAATGAAGAAATCAGACTTAAGGAAAGGGATTATTTCATCTCACTTTTATTTCAGTGAGACATATGCCTAAATCACCATATATTTATTTTGTATGGTGTTTATTATTCCCTTGAACGTTTTATGATTTTTATTATGAATGATATGATATTTAAATATGCATGTAATGTTCTTTATTTTATGACACGAATGATTCCACCGATCATAAATGGTAAGGGATAATTATTCCAATCTTGTTCTTATCCGAGATTATTTATTCGTAAGTATTTACTAGGTTTATATTTTTTATCCATGTCCATGTTTTATAAAAAATGTTTTCATAAAGTTTTTATTATTCTTACATGTATTTTTAAAGTTGTGTTTACCTATTTTGGACTTTTACTATTTGTAATGGAAGGAATCGTTCTTTTTTTACCATACTAGGTACTTTTTGAATTTTCTGACAAAAGTATGAGTGTAAAGATTTTTTAACATATACGAAATGAATAGATTATTAAGATTTTATAATACATTATTTACATAAAAATTCCTCTACAATATTTCATGATTATTTAAAAAAAATCTTCTTTTAAAAAATCACATCATTTTGAGAAAAGAAAATGATTTGAAATAAGAAAGGATATTTTCCTCATGATTTCATTTCAAGTGTTTTAGCAAAACTATTTTCCATCGATGATGAAATTATTTAATATGGTTATGTTTCAAGTATAATGTCTCTGTTATTTACATTTTTTGAATCTATTTATGATGAAATTATATCCATTGTTTTATATGAATTATGTTATGATGGGATGGCGTTTATGAAACCCATTTTATTCATTGGGTTATGATGAATGATTTATGTTTATTTTGTGGCACATGAAAGAATGATTTCATTATGATATCAGTGGGACATATATCTCCATCCAATGCATTGGTTAATAATTTATATCTTATGGGATTGAAATTTCTATAACTACAAGTAAATATGGTCCATTAATAGAGGGATGGAACGACAAGTAAACTCGGTTCAGTAATGGAATTTGTCAACTATGATGGTGTTCGCAGCAATGCCTTGGCTACTCTGGAAATCATATTATGTGCTTAATGGATTTCCATAATTACATGTCTTATTCCCATGATATGTTATCATTATTAATGTTCTATTGTGATCTATACTTGTATACTGCCATTATTTATTTCACAACTCAAGATTTTGATTTTTAAACTTATTGTTCAGGTTTTTAAGTTCAAAGGTATATGTTTTTATTATTTTCTCCATGAATACCCTTACTGAGCATTTGGGATCACCCCTTATATGTTTTATTTTCCCCAAGATTTAATTAAAGGTTTTAGGTATGAAAACAAAAGGGGAATAACTTTTTGGGAGATGTTGAAGATTTTTCACCATGATTAGAAGATTATTTTCTGAGTTTCCAAATACACTAAACTAATAGAGTCTTTGGGCATTTTTCCTGTTATGTGTTATGTATTTCACAAAAGTAATGTATTTTCCATGTACATCAAACTTGGATCTGTTATAATATAGCATGAAGAAGTCTGATGCTGATAGGAGATGGAGGCCCTGAGTGTTTGAGGAAGAATAACATGTGTTTATTTGGGTATCACCTCGATGGGGATTATAGATATCGAGTTGTGGTTACAAGTTGTCTTTGAGATTTATCTACCCTTTTAAGGTTTTGTGTTGAGTTGGAAAGGTGGCATAACACTTAGATCTTCCCCCGCATATGCATTGGGTGCATAATTTCTTTCACGTGTCGTAAATGAGGAGGTACATACATGATACATTACATGTCATCGACTGAGGAGTTTAGGACATTGATGATAGGGTGATGTTTTTTCAAGTTCCCAATAGAGATTGATGATCGATAGGAGCAGGTCCTTCATGGATAATAGATACCTCTGGTGCATATTTGGTGGCATTACAGAAATCTCCAGGAGAGCACTTTGGAGAGAGAGGCTCAAATACCTACTCAGTACCTCCAATTTGTTTCTGTTGCCCTTGTTTTGGATTATAATGACGTAGAGCCTTTCTGTGGGGAGAATTTAATGTCTCAGAAATTACACATATTTTTCTAGAATTATATGGGATTATTTTGAGACCGAGTTCTTAGAAGAAAGTCGATTATAAGGCCTAGTGATCTTGGAATAAGTGTTTGAACTTTTTTTAAAACTTATTTTAAATATATTGTGTAAATAGTTATGGATACTTCTAAACGGGTGCCTGAATTAAATATTTGAGGGAAATGATGTGCCTGAAATGACTACCTTACCTAAGGATCGACCTATCCTTGAACAATGCAGGTTTAGGGAGAATGTTATTTTTTGTATTTTTATGGAAAATATATTAAATAATTATTATTGAAAAATAATATAAAATTTTAGTTTATTTTATTTGAATTTGAAATATCATTGCAACATTAAAATGTTGGAACCAATGTGTAATAGAAAAGTTGTTCCATAAATAAAACAGTGTAACAACACTTCGTATCAGCATAATAGAAAGATAGAAATGCGCTTTCTCCATTTAATTGGTTAACTGAATATGGTATAGTTGGCACAATTGAGTATTTATCTTGGTCATTGTAGATTCGGTTATTGAGAGAAATGATCGAAAAAATGGCAACACGACAAATTTTGGAATGATGTACAATAGTGGTGTGATCTTCTCCGACTAATGATCCAACTTTGAGGTAGGGGTTTAATTCTAAGTGAATTTTTCTTTTTTACAATTCATGGATTTGATGAATGAATGTGGGACAACCCAACAATAGGTGACCTGTGGATCAGTCACTTTTGTGGGAGGGTTTCTGATCTCAGTATTTTGAATTGGACTTATACTTGTTAGATTCTTAAATATCCTCCTAAGTTGTTTTTAAATTCTAACGGGTAGGGATCGGGTTGACACGAACAAGGCTCAAATCCATCTATTAGGGGAATTTTTTTATTATTTATGACCGGACCCTTGGATCGATGACGAGACATATGGGATCACATTTCATTGACAGTGATGACCCAGGGATCACAAAGGTGCTCATGGATCGAAGAATGGACCACTAAAGCATATTCGGTGGCATTCAATTGAAACTGCCAGCACACACCAGCATTGGGGGTCCCCATGGTATCAGTTTCTGGACAACGATAGGGGCATTGGTAAATTTTGGTGGTAGTTCTTTAGCGGGCGCAACAACGAGCTGTGGTCTAGTGGGACAGTGGTAGGTGGGCCCCATGGTGACCCAAAAAGAGATGAAATGGCAAACGTTGGGGAAGTCACCAGGAGAAACTGCCACATTGACCGAGAGTGGATGCAGTGACTGTCGCCATGTCCGGGTGTGGAAATTTGGCCTACTTACAGCAGGTTGGGCTGGAGAAGGCTGGATGAACCCATGGCCCAGTGTGTCTGACCCGTGGCCCAGGTCAGATCCATGTTGATTCACAGATAGGTCAGGTCGGTGGACCCTAGGTTGTGCTGGGTTAGGTCAGTCCAAATAGGCTAGACTGGACACGAACACAATGGACCCATTTTCAGTAAAATGGGAATAACTTTAAAATTATGCGTCTAATTGAAAATCTATTTGTGGAGTTGGGAACCTTGTGATATGACAATACATTTGAAAAACACCATGTGAGTTTCTGTGTAATTTGAAATATGAATGATTATTTGAAGAGTAGATTCTCCCTGAATCAAGGGTGCTACGAGTAGGAATCCACTATACCTTAGTGAGGAACGGATCTCAGTGGACTATAAGACAAGAAGACCTCAGTGGCCTAAATGAAGAGTGAGTTTAGTGGCACAGTAGACAACAAGGACTCATTAGGTATGAGTCCCATGATAGTAGATGATGTTCAGCATTACGACTAATATTCTTTCTTTATATACATTAGGTTACACATGTGTGAGCTGACTCTAGTTACTCTCTCTCTATTTTACTTCCTAGAGGGTACACATCTTGTACCTGTTTGGTAGTCTACATTGTTCATACATTCATGCGAGGTATTAAATTTTTGTTTTGGGGTCCTTATTGAGTATTTTTCTACCCACCCCTACACGAGCTTTGCCCACACATGTTGTGCCTTGTTCAGAGGACATATGCTTTGATAGTGACTTTAGTGTTCAAACACCATGCAGTTCCCAATGATATCCAATAGACGAGGAATACTTCTACAACTTAATGAAGTATCCCCTTCACCTACCCTTCAGGTATGGTTTACCAAAAAAGTACATTATGAGATTATACTTTTTTGGGGCTTGTATTCCGGACCCTTTACTTCCAGATTTGTACTTTTACTAATAGTGGTTGTCTTAGTGGAATGCTAGTTTACTTTTCAGCATTGTGGGTTTGGATGTGCCTATTTGTGCACGCATATAGGTAATTAAGAAAATGCCTCCCAGTTATTGGATAATTCCTTTGGTGCTAGTCTGCAGCCCCTATCCATTAGGAGGTGGACTTGGAATAGTCATAGAACAGGCCCTGAGGGATGGTTATTGACAATTATCTCATGAGATATAATATAATACCATTGCATTAAATGAATATATAGGACCCAAACTGTTACATAATGATAAATTATTAATATTAGAGACACATGAAATTATTCATACATATAATTATAAAAAACCCATTAAATTAAAATGTGATTTGTATAATTTTCATTGGTATCATATAACATGACATCAAGAGTTTATCAGTTGATATGAAAAATTCAATATTATAGATATAGTATAAAAGAAATTATTGGAAGATCATGAGTAAAACTCTATAAGTATTATATCCATGGTATGAAAATAGAAATATTGTAGTAAAATAATGAAGTTCATTTTCATAAACATTTATGACATGATTGTAATAAAAACATATAAGTATTTACAAAAACCACTTATCAGTGATGAATAATGGCCGTCAGACAACATAATTTTCAAATATATCTAAATATAAAATCCTTGAATGTAAAAAATGTCAATAATAAGAAAAGTGGATTAGAATAAACAATTATAAATAATTGGACCGATATCACAATATATATTCTTCTAAACCTTAACCATTATTTTTGAAGTGAAAAAATCTTATGAAATGGGAAAATGAATTTATATGGAAGACTATGAGAATTTAAAGATGAATCTTTATTAAGAATAGTTATTATAACAGTGATAAATAAGATCATGTGTCAACTGTTAGAAATGAGATTCTAGTCAATCTTTTATAAAGAATTTCGAAAATGATCAATGAAGAACATGTTAAACATATTCCATTTAAAAATTTATAAAGGAAATAAATGATATTAGAATAAACTTAATCAATAATTAATGTTCAAATAATATCAATTTTGAAAGGTTTTAAATAAAATAGAAATGGAAGAAAAATTACCCATGGCGATATCATATTAATATAAAGAAATAATTTCTTCAAAGAAGATGATTTTGATTAAAATATATTAATTTCTCAAATAAAAATAGAAAATAATGTATAGAATAGAGATAAGGTAGAATAAAATAATTTATGAAGATATAATTGATGGATGTAAAATTTTATAACTCAATGAAAACAAAATTAATTCAATAAAATGATTAAAAACAATGTAAGGTATGTAATATGAATTATGAAGGAATGAAAAGAGACCATAAATAAATTATAATTGAATGTAAACTATATTGTAATGGTTTAAGAACCATACTTTTATTAATATAATAGAAAAAAATGTAATGGATTAATAATACATGAAAAGTAGATATTTGTAAAAGATAACATAGTAGGATTGTAACATGTGAAATTAACATATGTCAATGAAAATTTATATATAGGAAATGTAAAACATTATAAGTAATGAGGAATAAAATCATAATAAGTCATAGTGTGGTATAAAATAAAAAAATAAGGATTATGTTTTAAAATGAATGTTAAAACTCAATGAATCTAAAGTAACTTAACCATAACCCTTACCAATTTGGTATTGTAAGAATAAAAAGAACAAGAATGGGTTAGCACGATTTGGACATCAAAATATCCTGAAATAACAGCTTTTCTTTATACATGTACACAATAAGGGTAATTACACCATATAAGATAAACCATGGTTCATAATACATAACATGTATGATAGAATTGAATTAGAAAAAATAACCCTTACCCAAGACATCCACATGGTCCAATGCATTCTAACACATTTTATAATAAAAAAGGAATAATTAATAATTTATTTAATATCCCTATTCATTTTTATTACCTTACATACTATTATTTTATATTTATTTAATTAATTTCCAAAACTTATTTTCTGTTAATATTGATCATTGTTTTTTATTAAATTTAATCATTCGCTACCTTTTTAGTTATAATGATTTTGTTTATCATATAGGGTTCATTAGTTAATCATTAATATATTAGTAAATGTTATTTAATATATGTTACATGATTATTTAAGATGTTCAGGTTCACTTCACTAGAGATTCTTATATGATACTTCATGATGAAATACACAACACACATGTTTCTATATTTTTTCATAAAAAAGTTTATCTATTAATAATATTATAAATATTAAATTTATATTTATAAATGAAAAAAAAATTTACGATGAATAATATATGATTAACATATTTCTTGTCACGACCCGTCCTCGGTGCCCGTGCCGTGACTACCCCAAGCCCGCCTTCCATAGGCAAGGGGCTGGCGACTAGCACCAAAGGCGTAAATCCCGATAACTGGGAAGGCATTGCCTTTATAAAAGAAAACAAGCACCACATAGTAAGCAAGCGGAAAAAGTAAACACTAAGAACAAGAGAAGTGCTGAAAAGTAAATGGGCCAGAATACAAACCCAAAAGAAAGTACAACTACAACTGAACAAGTACAATAGAAAAGATAACAGCTGGAAGGACAGAAGCGGCTCCTGGGTCCTCCTCCTCAGATCCTACCTGAAGGGTAGGTACAGATGGCGCAGCTCCTGGTCGTCCACCACAGATCCTACCTGAAGGGTAGGTACAGATAGCCTCCTCCACGCTCTCTCCCGTCAACCTCCTCTGTGTGTCGTCTCGTCGTGTAGTCCACCTCCGGGTACTGACTCGTCGTGTAGTCCACCTCCGGGTACCGTCCAGTCCTCGAACACTCGGCCTCCGTCAGCACTGCCCGTCGTCTGCAACCAACACAATGAGGTGCGGGCATAGCCCGTGTAGGGGTGAGTATAACGATACTCAGTAGAGACCCCGATACCCTCAAGGTCTCACTAAACCAACAAGGATAACCACAAAGAATATCTTAACAGATAACCTCTACTTAGGTATATGCCCATACATATACCTAAGTTATCAAGTAACCCATCTCAATCATGAGGAAACACAAGGATTGTGAAATCAACGGATAACCACTACCCAGGTATATGCCCATACATATACCTAAGTTAGCAAGTGACCCATCTTAATCATGAGGTAAACACAAGGTCAAAAGTCTCAGCTCAAACAAGGATTTTCATTATCGAAATCATAACTGCTGAAGAGCTCCGTCTCTGGAGTGTACAGTGGTCCTGTCACGACTCCTAGGTACTGCTCACAAACCTAAGACTGCTGAGGTACTCCTTCTGTCGAGTACCGCGGGTCTGCGGCCAACTACCGGGCGCTCCGTCGGCTGAGGGTCTGTCGCCAAATACCGGGCGCTCTCCCTAATAGCCTACAAAGGTACTCCTCCGGTCGAGTACCGCGCGTCTGCGGCCAACTACCAGGCGCTACGTTCGCCGTGGGTCTGCCGCCAAATACCGGGCGCTCCATCCACTGGGCTAGTCGACTCACTCCAAGTCGAGTCGGTCAAGCAGTCGTCAGGTCTCAGTCGTCTACACGGTCTCCGTACTCCACTCGCTCGTCTCTGGGAGGGTCCGCTCCACGAGCTACAGGTCGATATTCCAAGTATCTTAAAGTCCCACGAAGAAGTATCTCAAAGGACCACCTCATCATAGGGGTCCCAACGCAACAGACGACGTGTCAAACAGACACCCGGTCTGTGAGTTATTATCCTTTTCGTCCCAGGGGCCCGGTTGGTTTCGTAAGCGAACCAACCTGGCCGTATCTCAACTGTACCCCGAACACTCATAGGTTATACTCATAGGGACCGTTTCTCAACGTGATCACCAACACCACTGACGGTTCGTCAAACGGACGTCTGGTCTGAAAGATATCATCTTTTTCTGTTCCAGGGGCCTGGTTGGATTTCGGGTACAATCCAACCCGGCTATAACCCAACCGCATCCAAAACTCGGGCGGAGGATGCCAAAAGTTCCGTATCGTCAACAGGAATGCAACGCAAAAGACGACGCGTCAATCGGACGCCCGGTCTGGAAGTTATTAGCTTTTTCGTCCCGGGGGCCCGATTGGTTTTTAAGTCAAAACCAACCCGACCATACTCCAACTGCGTCCAAACCTCGAGCGGAGTAAGCCAAAATATCCTTCTCCCTTAGAGGAATCCACCAAAGTCGACGAAACGTCAATCGGACGTCCGGAGCTCAAGATATGAGTGTTTCCGCTCTGAGGGCCCGGTTGGTTTCTTGTACGAACCAACCCGGCCGAACCAAAAGTTTTCCTAAACCTTGAGTGCGATATACCAAAACGACCGTCTCGATCCAAGGATCGCATCGCCTATGACGGTACGTCGTTCGGAGTCTCGTAACTCAAGTTAAGGCCAAAAGATAGAAAACGGTCCGAAGACGGGGGTCTGGGCCCGGGCCAACCCGGCCCGACCCCCCCCTGGGTCGGCCGAACCGGGTCGACCCGACCCAGTCCGGTCCGGCCAGGGCGCGGCCCGGCTGGTCAGACCGGCCTGGCTCGGCCCGGCCGAGCGGCCGAGCGCCGCAACCGCGGGGCGCCGCCCCTGCGGGTTGAGGAAGCCGCGACCCTTGAGGGGCCGCGCTGGACCAGCGGACGCGGCATGTCACCACGTCCCGTGTAGGCGAGCCGGACCCGCACGTCCGTGGGTCCGCTGGCCGCCGCCGCCGCGGCTTCATCCGCGACGGCCTCTTCCGGCAGCGCGCCGGGGCGCCGCCGCCTCCGGCCGCCGGTGCCGCCGCGCCGGTGACCCGCACTGCTGGAGACTTCCGAGGGCCACCGGAGTTGCTCCGGTGGTCCGTTTTCCTTCCCGTCTACGCTGTTGCTCCTCCCAAAACCCGTTCTTCACTGCGGAATCATCAAAACACCCTTACGCCACATTTTGTCATCGCCCACCAAATCCGCACAACAACGAAGAACAACGGAGGGTTGTCGGTCCGTGTTCGTTCGGCCCACACCCTCCGCGTTAGACGGTATTAATCGTGAGGATAAAACAACATATCCAAAAACAATTTTAATAAAATAAAATTGTTTATAAGAAACTGGTTCTTTAATTTAAAAGAAACGTTCACGGGGAAAAAAAGTAAAACATTCACAACCACCCCTACCTCGTCAAGTTGTCGCACACGGGTACTTCGCGGATTTGTTCGCCGCGGAAGGAGGCAATAGTCGCGTCGCTGAAGGCGTCGCGTCGTCGCGGTAGGGCGTCGCGTCGTTGCGGAAGGGCGTCGCGTCGTCGCGGAATACGATGCGCGTTGACCAACTCCAAGGTTCATGAAGAACAGATTTAATTTTAATAATTAAATACGTGTGTTGTCAAAAACCATGAAGGAGTTTTAAAAGAAACCCGAAAACACTTACCTCAAATAGAAGATCGAAGATTTCGTTGCGGACGAAGGAATGTCACAGAAGAACGTCGCAGAAGAGGAAACGTCATCGTCGCGGCACATGGCGTCGCGTCGTCGATTTTCGCAGTTTCAGCGTTCTTCGTCGGAGGCCGGCGTTCTTCCCGTTCTTCGCGTTCTTCGCGAAGAAGGGTGAAGGCACAAGAATTATGTCAAAAGCCTCCCAACGTGTAATCCTCAAGATGTGGCGTTGGTCTTATTTTATTACTACGCCAACGGATTTCAAACCGGTTAAGAAACAAAAAAAGAGATAAGTAACGACCCATTAATTCGTAGAATTAATTCAACGAAATAAACCGCTCAATTAATTGGTGCGTTAAGAAATTAAGAAAACGCGTCAGTTGAATTTCATAATGACGGGTTTTCGCGGGTGCGTTACTTAGAGGAAAGAAACGGTGGGGCTCGTGCAGGTCCCACCTCACAAATATCCTACCAAGAGGGTAGGATATTTCTGGATAGCACCCTATCCGCATCAACTCAGCTTAAGCTGATTTAAGTGGCTTCAAGTGGCTTCCAAGCGGCTTAAGTGAAATAAAATAAAGTTTGTCGTACAATTTATTTTATTTCTTTACTTTAAGCCCAAAAATTAAAAACCACACCTGAGAAAACGCAACTTCGAAAGAGGCGTTTCTAAGCAATTACCGGCGCTGTGATTCCATCGGTGCCCTTAGAATTCGATTCTGAGCACCGGTTCAAAAGTTAGAAAAACCCGCTCGTCTGTTCACTGAACGTACCCGAGCCAAACTTTGGAAAATGATTCCGGGCACACCGGGCCTCGGAATCAGGTTCCGTCAGAAACCACGTTCTTGTAAAATTCCAAAGAAAATTAAGAAAAAATAAATTCCTTGGAATTTACGAGTCTTTACATTACTCCGACCACAGGGCTTTACGTCCCCATAAAGCTTCACCACAAACTTAGGGATACAAAGACGGTTCTGAGCACACACCTGAGCATTTCGCTCCCATGTGCTCACCTGGAGGTTCCCGTGCTGCCAAAGAAAGTGCACAAGAGGAATCGACCGTCCTCTTAGGATCCACTCCTGTCGATCCTCGATCTCCACTGAGACCTCCGCAAAAGTCGCCCCATCATCAACGTCCAGCTCTCCATAGTCAATGATATGCGGAGGGTCGAGCACGCATCTCCTCAGTTGAGATACGTGAAAAAAGTCGTGCACCTCGTGCAACTGAAGTGGATGGGTCAAGTGGTAAACCACCTCACCTACCTAGATGAGGACCTAGAAAGGTCCGTTGAACCTCAGAGATAACTTGCCTCCCTGGCCACATCTTCGTATACCTCATCGAGGAGAGACTCGTATAAGGACGTGATGGTCATCCTCGAACTCTAGAGGCCTCCAAGTCCTGTCAGCATATGGCTTCTGTCGGCCCTGTGCCGTCCTCATCTTCTCTTGGATGACCTGGGCCTTCTCTAGTCTCACAAGAGCTGCTATGATTTCTTCTTTTCCGATAAGAGAAATCTGGTCTCATCCCTTGGATGAACCACATTCGTTGCCTAATACAGTCAATCCTGACATGAATGATGCATTCATGCCATGGATGACGTCGTAAGGCCTCGATGTAACTACCAAGAGATCCAACTATCACTCTTGCCTCCAAGGGTCGAGTCACACTGTCAGCATCAGTGTGTGGTCACTAGGTCTCCTTCAGTAGAAAACTCGAAAGTGAGGGTCAAGTCAACAGTCTTAACCGAGACCACTCAGTATCAACCCAAAAAAAAGGACAGGAAAGTAAACTTTACAAAGATAAGTGTCTTTTCATTATTGCAGCTCATAGTACAAAGACACAAAGCAACTACATACAAACATCAACAAAACTAGAAGCAACAGGATTAATAGCCTCCAGGTCGGAAGCTAGCTAGTCCCGCTCCTGTCCATCTCCTTCCAGAGCTCCATGACCGTAGGCCTCATATTACTGAAGCTGAGCTCTCCCATGTCCTCCTATCCCCTGCGGTCGGGGTGGGCCTCCTGGTGGTGGTGGTGGCAACATCCCGAAGCGTCGTCCACCTCCAGCTGCATGGCCAGCTCCTCTGCCATGGCCGCCTGCTCCTTGCGGTCCGCCCTGATCGAACCTCTTCCTATGCCTCATAGGTTCTTCATTTAACTGCTGGTCATCTGCATGGCGGGTCGGATAGTCACGTGCCATGTGACCAATTCTGCCGTAGGAGTAACACTATCCACTCTCGGCATGTCTGGCTCTGACTCCACCCTAGTTTCCCCACACAACTGAACCTGAGCCATGCAGTCGGCCATCGGTAGGTCTGGTCCTCTTGGACCTCTGCGTCATCTATCTACTACCTGCTGTAGAAGACTCTACAGCAAGCCGGCTAGTGGTGGGTCGTGCTTCTGGAGACTGCTCAGCAAGGAAACTCTCCACTAAGAGGGCTCTCTCCAACACCCCTGTCTACTTCGGAATGCGGTGAGAAACAACAGAAGATCTAATCTCTTGCCTGAGCCCCTGCTCGAAGGTTCGGGCCCTGAGGAATGGGTCCCGTACCATATCTGTGGAGTAGCGCGAGAGGTCTGTGAATCTAACTGAGTACTACGCCACTGACATGCTGCCCTGCCGCAGGTGAAGTAGCTATTATATACGCACTGCTCGAAGGGTGGCTGGTACAAACTCTGCCCGAAACATGCTCTCGAAGTCTTCCCATAGAAGTTTCACCTCGTCATGCATCTAAAGCATCAGGCTCCACCATCTGCCTGCTGCTGCCTGAAGAAGGCTAGAAGTAAGGATCACCATGAAATCTGTCGGCATCCCCACTAGCCCGAAGACTCTCACCACAGCCTCCAGCCAATCCTCAGCCGCCTGTGGGTCCGTCCCTCCCTGGAACCTGGGTGGCCTCTGGCGCTGGAACTCATGCAGTTCGCTTAAGCGACGTGCATCCTCTGCTGCTAGGGCTGGTGGCATCGGTGGCCCAACGGGTAGTAGTACCGTTAGTGCCTCCACTGGTGCCTCAACTGGGATAGGGCCCTGTACTGAGGCCTTGTCGCTCGGTGGGCTGTCAGTACGTACCACTCTCGGGGCTCTAGCTGGTCATCCACGGAGAGGCATCCTGAAAGAAACAACGTGACACGGTCAAAAGATTATCCCTGGTGAGCTGACCAGGTTTGAGCTGACATTTAAATAAAACTTCTGGAAAACACCCACGTAATCAGTGTTTTCATGCACAAAGTCAGAAACCAGTTGTCAGGGTCCTGGTGTATGGATACGTCGGCCGCCCGCACCAACACTGGACTCCCTGAACTGAAAACCACACTCGATACTCTTAACACTATTGCTTCACAGAAAGAAACATCAGAGTTATAAGTTCTGCGGTAGAACCGAACTCCTCTGATACCAATTTGTCACGACCCGTCCTCGGGGCCCGTGCCGTGACTACCCCAAGCCCGCCTTCCATAGGCCAGGGGCTGGCGACTAGCACCAAAGGCGTAAATCCCGATAACTGGGAAGGTATTGCCTTTATAAAAGAAAACAAGCACCACAGAGTAAGCAAGCGGAAAAATAAACACTAAGAACAAGAGAAGTGCTGAAAAGTGAATGGGCCAGAATACAAACCCAAAAGAAAGTAAAACTACAACTGAACAAGTACAATAGAAAAGATAACAGCTGGATGGACGGAAGTGTCTCCTGGGTTGTCCTCCTCAGATCCTACCTGAAGGGTAGGTACAGATGGCGCAGCTCCTGGTCGTCCACCACAGATCCTACCTGAAGGGTAGGTACAGATAGCCTCCTCCACGCTCTCTCCCGTCAACCTCCTCTGTGTGTCGTCTCGTCGTGTAGTCCACCTCCGGGTACTGACTCGTCGTGTAGTCCACCTCCGGGTACTGACTCTTCGTGTAGTCCACCTCCGGGTACCGTCCAGTCCACGAACACTCGGCCTCCGTCAGCACTGCCCGTCGTCTGCAACCAACACAACGAGGTGCGGGCATAGCCTGTGCAGGGGTGAGTATAACGATACTCAGTAGGGACCCAGAGACCCTCAAGGTCTCACTAAACCAACAAGGATAACCACAAAGAAGATCTCAACAGATAACCTCTACTTAGGTATATGTCCATACATATACCTAAGTTATCAAGTAACCCATCTCAATCATGAGGAAACACAAGGATTGTGAAATCAACGGATAACCACTACCCAGGTATATTCCCATACATATACATATGTTAGCAAGTGACCCATCTTAATCATGAGGTAAACACATGGTCAAAAGTCTCAGCTCAAACCAGGATTTTCATTATCGATATCGTAACTGATGAAGAGATCCGTCTCTAGAGTGTACAGTGGTCCTGTCACGACTCCTAGGTACTGCTCACTAACCTAAGACTGCTGAGGTACTCCTCCTGTCGAGTACCGCGGGTCTGCGGACAACTACCGGGAGCTCCGTCCGCTGAGGGTCTATCGCCAAATACCGGGCGCTCTCCCTAATAGCCTACAGAGGTACTCCTCCGGTAGAGTACCGTGGGTCTGCGGCCAACTACTAGGCGCTCCGTCCACCGTGGGTCTGCCGCCAAATACCGGGTGATCCGTCCACTGGGCTAGTCGACTCACTCCAAGTCGAGTCGGTCAAGCAGTCGTCAGGTCTCAGTCGTCTACACGGTCTCCGTACTCCGCTCGCTCGTCTCTGCGAGGGTCCGCTCCACGAGCTACAGGTCGATACTCCAAGTATATCAAAGTCCCACGAAGAAGTATCTCAAAGGACCACCTCTTCATAGGGGTCTCAACGCAACAGACGGCGTGTCAAACGGACACCCAGTCTGTGAGTTATTATCCTTTTCGTCCCAGGGGCCCGGTTGGTTTCGTAAGCGAACCAACCCGGCCGTATCTCAACTGTACCCCGAACTCTCCTAGGGTATACTCATAGGGACCGTTTCTCAACATGATCACCAACACCGCTGACGGTTCATCAAATGGACGTCTGGTCTGAAAGATATCATCTTTTTCCGTTCCAGGGGCCTGGTTGGATTTCGGGTACAATCCAACCCAGCTATAACCCAACCGCATCCAAAACTCGGGTGGAGGATGCCAAAAGTTCCGTATCGTCAACAGGAACGCAACACAACAGACGGCGCGTCAATCGGACGCCCGATCTGGAAGTTATTGGATTTTTCGTCCCGGGGGCCCGGTTGGTTTTTAAGTCAAAACCAACCCGACCGTACTCCAACTGCGTCCAAACCTCGAGCGAAGTAATCCAAAAGATCCTTCTCACATAGAGGAATCCACCAAAGTTGACGGCACGTCAATCGGACGTCCGGAGCTCAAGATATGAGTGTTTCCGCTCCGAGGGCCCGGTTGGTTTCGTGTACGAACCAACCCGGCCAAACCCAAAGTTTTCCAAAACCTTGAGTGCAATATACCGAAACGACCGTCTCGATCCAAGGATGGCATCGCCGCTGACGGTGCATCGTTCGGAGGCCCGTAGCTCATGTTACGGCCAAAAGACCGAAAACGGTCCGAAGACGGGGGTCTGGGCCCGAGCCGACCCTGCCCGACCCCCCCTGGGTCGGCCGAACCGGGTCGACCCGAACCTGGTCGACCCGACCCGGCTGGACCCAGTCCGGTCCGGCTAGGGCGCGGCCCGGCCGGTCGGACAGGCCTAGCTTGGCTTGGCCGAGCGGCCGAGTGCCGCATCAGCGGGGCACTGCCCCCGCGGGTTGAGGAAGCCGCGACCCTCGAGGGGTCGCGCTGGACCAGCGGACGCGGCATGTCGCCGCGTCCCGTGCGGGCGAGCCGGCCCCGTGCGGCCATGGGTCCGCTGGCTGCTGCCGCCGCGACTTCAGCTGCGGCGGCCTCTTCCGGCGGCGCGCCGGGGCGCCGCCGCCTCCGGCCACTGGCGCCGCTGCGCCGGTGACCCGCGCTGCCGGAGACTTCCGCGGGCCACCAGAGTTGCTCCGGTGGTCCGTTTTCCTTCCCATCTGCGCCGTTGCTCCTCCCGGGACCCGTTCTTCACTAAGGAATCATCAAGACACCCTTGCGCCACATTTTGTCGTCGCCCGCCAAATCCGCACAACAACAAAGAACGACGGAGGGTTGTCGGGCCGTGTTCGTTCGGCCCGCACCCTCTGCGTTAGACGGTATCAATCGGGAGGATAAAAAAAAATATCCAAAAACAATTTTAATAAAATAAAATTGTTCATAAGAAAATGGTTCTTTAATTTAAAATAAACGTTCACGGGAAAAAAAAGTAAAACAATCACAACCACCCCTACCTCGTCAAGTCGTTGCACACGGGTTCTTCGCGGATTTGATCGCCGCGGAAGGAGGTGATCGTCGCGTCGCGAAAGGCGTCACGTCGTCGCGGTAGGGCGTCGCGTCATCGCGGAAGGGCGTCGCGTCGTCACGGAATACAGTGCGCGTCGACCAACTCCAAGGTTCAAGAAGAACATATTTAATTTTAATAATTAAATCCGTGCGTTGTTAAAAACCACAAAGGAGTTTTAAAAGAAACCCGAAAACTCTTACCTCAAACAGAAGATCAAAGATTTCGTTGCTGATGAAGGAATGTCACAGAAGAACGTTGCGGAAGAGGAAACATCGTCGTCGCGGCACACGGTGTCGCGTCGTCAATTTCCACAGTTTCAGCGTTCTTCGTCGGAGGCCGGCGTTCTTCGCATTCATCACGAAGAAGGGTGAAGGCACAAGAATTCTGTCAAAAGCCTTCCAACGTGTAATCCTCAAGATGTGGTGTTGGTCTTATTTTATTACTACACCAATGGATTTCAAACCGGTTAAGAAACGAAAAAGAGATAAGTAACGACCCATTAATTCGAAGAATTAATTCAACGAAATAAACCGCCCAATTAATTGGTGCGTTAAGAAATTAAGAAAACACGTCAGTTGACTTTCATAATGACGGGTTTTCGCGGGTGCGTTACTTAGCGGAAAGAAATAGTGGGGCTCGTGCGGGCCCACCTCACAAATATCCTACCAAGAGGGTAGGATATTTCTGGATAAGACCCTATCTGCATCAACTCAGCTTAAGCTGCTTTAAGTGGCTTCAAGTGGCTTCCAAGCGGCTTAAGTGAAATAAAATAAAGTTTTTCGTACAATTTATTTTATTTCTTAACTTTAAGCCCAAAAATTAAAAACCACACCCAAGAAAACACAACTCTAGAAGAGGCGTTTCTAAGCAATTACCGGCGCTGTGATTCCATCGGTGCCCTCAGAATTCGATTCCGAGCACCGGTTCAAAAGTTAGAAAAACCCGCTTGTCCGTTCACTGAACGTACCCGAGCCAAACTTTAGAAAATGATTCCGGGCACACCGGGCCTCGGAATCAGGTCCCGTCAGAAACCGCATTCTTGTAAAATTCCAAATAAAATTAAGAAAAAAAAAATTTCCTTGGAATTTATGAGTCTTTACATTTCTGCTACCATAACTGTCCCTGGTAAAAATTTATAGTATCAATAATGTTGGTGGTTAAAATGTCCTATAAAATAACTCACTATAAAAAATGATTGAGTAAGATTATAAAGGGATTATGATATCATAATTACATAATAATAATGATATTATGTATTTTCTAAAAATGAGGTATATTAAGATTCAGACTAGGTGGATAATGCTGATAAATAAAAAATAATTATATAAAATTATTTTTCATAATGAAGAAATCATATATCCTCTTGGAAGACTTCCTAGTTTGAAAGAAAGTATGGATGTCTACAGAAAAATTAAGCAACCAAATATGGGGGAGTATTATTTTAAATTAAAATATTGAAGACTAAAGGGGGGAATTATATTTTTTAGTATGGGTTTGAAGGGTGAGTAAAGCTAAGTGATAATAGTAGCATATTTTTAATATATATTAATTAATCTTACAAGAAATTTCATTTTCAAGGATTGTTGAAAAAAATATTAAAAAAATTAAATAATAAGGTAATAGATTATTTAATCCAATATACTCTCATTTAGAGACAAATATTGAAGATATTCTAGTTCGTTCCCCTTGATTTATTATCATTACTTTATTTTATTTTTTACCCAGGTGATTTACTTATACCGAGTTAAGATGATTTTATGACCAAAAAAGAAATATTACACATTACCAAAATTGTATATAATAATTCCAAATACTAAATTAATTTTAAAATATTAAAATTATAAAACTGGTAATTTTTAATTATAAAATAGTAAATATATTACCATGAAATTGTTTTTATAGAAATATATTTGTAAGAGAAAACATGAATTTAGGAAAATCATTGTTAAAAATGTCAAATTACTTGATATTTTATTAGTAGATAAATCGTAATTGGAAAATTATGTGAATATAAAATCAATTACAGCTCTGCATAATGTTTTCTATACTTTACAAAAAAATGACCAAAAATAGTTTTTTATAGTATAATATAACATAATTTTTTTAATTTAAAATATTAGTTTGTAAACAAAAAATTTTATTTTCGAATTATATATTTCACTCATTATATATATCTCTTATTGAGAAAAAGTGATTATAAATTTTTATGTAACTCTTAAATAATGATGACTATGTAAAGGCTATGGTTTTTGTAAAAACTATATATTTCTTACCCACTAACCAATAATCCTTTTTAGAAAAATACCAAAAATTTACACTAAGATAATCATGACATCATAAATCCGAAAATAATGATTATTTTTTAAAATTAATATCTTAAATTTTTTGAATATCACTTTAAAATGAAAACATATAATATAAAAAACTATAGCTTTTATATAAAATAAATAGTGAATAATTAATTTATAATTAATTTATTTTTTATTTCATGTTATTTTTTTATATTACTTGTCAATAATTATATTTCATGGATCTATTTAACTAAAATCATGATTTCAATGTAATAAATTTTATAAAAAATTTATATTTTACAATTTATTTGTAATAAAATGGTATATAAAATATAAATTCATTTGTTTTTATACATTCTAAAACCATGTATTGTGATTAAAATATATTATTTATTATGAATATATATATATAACATATATATAATAATTTGTTTTATCAACTCTATACCAAAAATTCTGAAATGGTAATATTATACATAATAGATTCATACCCTTTTAATTTGATTCATGTCTTCTATAAATTATTTCCTTCTGAAGTTCAAATCATTTAATAAATCATGATTTTAATTAATGAAAATATGGTTTATGGAATGAAAATGTGTCCAAAATTATTGGGTGTTATGTTTTTAAACCTTAATAAATTGTTTCCAAATAATTTTTAGTTCTATCCCCGATTATAATATATGAAAGTGTTCATAATATGATTATGAATCATGATATAGTTTTAATTGAGATATACTACTCACTATATTTTGTAAGTCTAAATAATCATTTCCATCTCATAATTGAAATTAATTAAATTTCTAATTTCTAAAAACCATTCTTCTTAAATATGAATCCTTAGTTTTTTATTATTGTTTCTAGAGACATTCCTATCATAGCTTCATTTTCATGACCTTATAATAAACCAAATTCTAAAATTGAAAATATTATGATGAAATAATGTATATGTGAAGAATCAATCAAAATATGGATTACCCTAATAAAAATTCATTTAGACCCCATATATATCTAGTTCAAATATGGAATTATTTGTTTATAAAAAAACTCTTTCAGTGTAACTCATGGATCCATATGTTTCACCCTCATAATTGAAACAACCTAATCATTATAAATTACTAAAAATTGCTTTACAAAGACCTATCATAGTATATTCTAAATAGAGAAATCAAAGAAACCTATTCTCACAGAAATCAACATACCCTTTTACCCATAAAAAACATAAAATCACATATAAATCAATAATACATGAATCATAAAAAATCCCATAAAATTTATTAAACTTTTACTTCAATGAACCGGATCACCTTGAAACCAAATCAATTTTCTTCCCTTGAGGTTATCTATAGAACTCAACATACATTCCAAAAACCAATTAACAAGTTTTACCAATGAACTAGGACTAACAAAATTTTTTTCCCATTTCATCCCAAAGGGTTATCTATACATAAATCATAAATTATTTCTAAAATCCAAATAAAAATATCCAAAATATCATTATTTTCCTAAAATTCAATCATAGAAGTCCTTAATAGGGTATCTATTCATTTTAAATTATGATCAACCTTAAACTAATAAACCTAGTATGATATCTGAAACACTTAAAATACCCTTAGATTATATAATCATAAACTATAATGTTATATAAACCCTTGTTTTTATACTAAAAGAGATGCCCATTACCAACACTTTCAGATCTAGCACTAAAACATATTAATTTGTACTATCATTGATACCAACTGAATTTGTACAAAATGTTACGATCCATTATTATAAAACTAGTAACAAATTTTGAGTAACATAAATACATATGTACATTTTGATTAATTTTATAGAGATGTATGAAAAACCCATTATATAAACGAACTCAAATTTTCCCAAGAACTATAAATATTTTCCATAAAACAAAGAATTCCTTATTTTTTGATATGTCTTGAACATCTACAATAAAATTATCTACACATTAGAACTATTTTTATATACGAGTGATAATAATCTTCTTTATAACCTTTGAAAATACATACATGAGAAGGGTTTATATTATTCACTAAGGGAGAACATAAGTGACATTCAAAAAATGATCATTAGTGAACATAATAAGATCTTATAGGTATAATAATATAATCAAATTCAATGTAAATAAGAAAATAATATTATACCAAAAAAAATATTGATCATAAATAATGAGTTAAATAATAAATCATAATACATAATATTCCAGTTGAAGTGACCAATCCTGATCTATTTGATTACTATGAGGGGGAGGTAGAGAATTAGTGATCCTATCTTTTTTATGTTTTTCATACATATGAAATAAAATATTACATGTTTTATTCATAAAATTCTCATCTAAAAAAATAAAATTCATATAAACATAAGAATTTACTTTAATCTCTACTCAATGAGAGTATTTTGTCTATTAATGGGGTTTTAAGTAATAAAATACCACACAAACATAACTAAACATCCCTTTATTTGGATACAACATGTATGGAATATCCATCACTTTCATTTCACTATAGTCATTTGATAGTGAGTACTATCACTTCATTTATAATATGATATTGCAATCTATTTTTACTATAATACGAACCTTTTATAATATAAATTTGTATTTTTTCAACGTACTACATGAAATTTCTCAGCACATTCCTTTCTTAAAATTACTTCTCCCTCTTCACATTCTTAACCAGAAGTGAGAAATGGAATTCTTCTATCTTGTAAAATTCATCAGGTAATGTCCTTTTGTAGACATAGTCAAATCAAAATTTTTCTATTAACATTAACACAACTCTATCAAACCACTTTTTCCTATTCTTATTCACCCTGTCTATATCAACAATTCTTTTTCACATTATTAACATGATACCACTTCAAAATTTGAGTATCCCACTAAAATATCTCTGTATTTCCTTGCATTAAAACATATAAACATATAGATTTCATACATTATTTTATGAACATTCCATAAATCTCATAATAAATGTATTTAAAACATTCACAATATCTCAACCAAAAACCTTAATCTTCATATTGGATTGTTGAAGCCTTAAACCACTAAGATAGAATATCAAAATTAAAGTCTTCATAAAACATAAAAATGAGCATAAAAAACATATTTACCATAGTTATATAAATTTAATTTTCTAGAGATCATCAATTAATTCATTCAGATAACTTTATCTAATGAAATTTATTTCTAATCCTTGGTCTGATGATTCTTCAAACTTCCATTTATCTAGCACATCTATGACAACTTCTTTTTTTGATGATCTTCACATGTTACTAGAATTTAAATAATTTTGTGTGAAACCTTTTTCATATCATTTATAAACATTCCATTTGTATAATGAACTCTAAAATTTACATTTAGTTTCCCTTAATCCATATTTTCATCTGATACATATTTGCTCAAAACATCAATGATTTTTTATAGAAATTCTCTATCTGATATAGTCATTTGGATGAATATGAATTTCTATTCTTGATAGTCCCACTCAGATTATTCTAATTGATGAACCTATATAATTTTGATCTATTTAAAATCATACACATCATCTTAACCATGTCACATTTTAATTTTAATACATGTTTATCTAACATACATCATACATATCTTCCCCTAATAAATCATCATCTACAACATCAACAACACATCAGTCTATCGTTTTACAAAACAAATATTATAAACAAATAAATAATTAATAATGAAAACATTAATATAAAAATAATGTTTATATAAGTTTATTATCAGTAAATTATCCCTATGTTTTCTTTATTAAACTTCTATGTCTGATATATCTATTAATGTAATTAGAAAAAAATTTTAGTTCCACACTATTTCTAACAACATTAGTCAGTTGGAATCCATTGGATTGAAACACAATCCATTCAACTATCAAAGAATTATTAAGAATTTTATATGATATATGTCTTCCAATAAAATTAAATTAATATGAAAACATTCAATAAAATTTTTATTAACAAAAAGTCATATCAAAAACTCTTGCCCACAATAGTACCCCCTATAAAATTTTGTTGGAATCCTAGGATCATAAATCACAAATATTGTATAACATAAGAAATAGATTACTTATCTAAAAATTCTAAACCTATATGTCTGAAGTCAGTGTATAAAATAAGAATCATTTATCAATAATACAATGTTTTCCATAAGTATAGTTTTTTGAAATTTTGGTTAAAAAACTTTTTGAAATTCATTCCCATTGATCTTTCATCATTAAAAACTCAATTATATAAGAACATTAATATTCATCCACATAAAAAATTATTTAAAATTGTTGACACATGTTGAGATCAAAATATACAATTTTAAAATTGTCTTTATAAATATATGATCTCCCTTCAATGGTAAAAACCATCCAATGGATAGATTTATGTAATATATTTTCACCCTAATTCAAAAAGAATCTTAATGAAAATATGAGAGTGGGGATGAGTATTTCCCATACCATATCCTAGAAGTAATTGATTTTTAAACCCATGACAAAAATTAGTTTTTAAAATGTTTCCTTCAATATTTTTTTTATAAAGACTTCTGAAACATTTTCTATTATCTGAATGAATTCCAACATTAGTTCATTCATTTTCACATGATATTTGATGAAGTGAAACATAAATTCAATTTTTCTATATTATTAATGTTTTGTGGGATTCATAGTTATTTTTAAAAAACATTTACTTTTATATCCCATGAATAGAGGAAACATAAAATCATCAATTGAATCTTCCTACTATGTCTTTATCCACATTAACTATGTTGTATATTGAGTGATAGCTGGATACATATCTTTAGAAATTCCATGATTAACTAGATTTTTTTATATGAAAATAGACACATCTTTCTTCATACAATACAACTCGACTAGATGTTTGACTTCCATCATAAACATAACCGATTTAAAATATATTTTTTACAACTATACAAATCAATATTTTGAATTTTGTTTTATTTCATTAAAAAAATTGTGCCTTTGATATATATAATAATTATTTTCCATCCATAAGTGGAGATTCCTTTGATCCATTTTTATTTCTCTAATAAAGTGTAATAGAATTAAAAATATCCATCATTGATTTTGATATATATAATAATTTTCAAATCAACATAATTTTTTTTGGAATAACCTCTTTTAATTTCCCATATTTTGAAAAAAGTTCCCATTAAATTGGGTGTGTAAATAGGATTTTAATATTCCATGTTGAATATCTTTAGGAAATCATTTTCATTATTTCTTGATATGGGAAAATTTATATTGTTTTTAAGATATTTTTAAGCAAATAATATATTACATTTCTGTTAGAATTTATGTTTCAAATAAATTATTCATCTATTCCAAAAATGTTTCACACATTTTTTGATCATGCCCTAGAAATATAACATACTGAATATAAAAAATAATGATGAAGTAAATTTGTTTATTTTCATTTATATAGATATTACTATTAACTATTCTTTTATTGGAATTGAATTTTCTTAATCATGTATATATATTATAATACCAATATCTTAGGTATTTCATCAACCCATATAAATACATCTTCAAAATTTACACATGTCTTTCATCTTGGAAAATCATGATGCCACACCATTTTTCAATATAAACATATTCTTTGCACTCTACGTCATGAAAATATTATTAACCTCCATCCAGAATATCTTTTTCCTCATTGTACATCGACATCCTGACATAATATAACAGTTTCATGCCATTATACTATGGAAATATACTAATCAAAATTTATTCCTTCAATATATGAGTAACCTTTACAAACCATTAAAGCCTTGTTTCTTATCACTTATCATGTTTCATTCATGTTATATCAAAAAACCCATTTTTACCAATCACATTTCGTTTTTTGGGTTTTGGTAACATGTCACAATATATGATTGTTATTAATATGATCGAACACTTCATTATTGGAAGAAATCTATTAAGGATACCCCAAATATGTTTTAACATCACTTGTCTTAACTAATTATATATCGAAATATAGGTAGTAAATGTCATTGTTACACTAGTAGGAAAATGACATCCTTCATCGACAATTATATTATTGACATATAAATACATCCACTGGATTAGATGAGATGGACTTAATTATCACTAATCACATGAGATAGTTGAGACATAATCCTTATCTTGAATAGCTCCCCTATTTTTATTGAAGTAAATAGATTTTTTTTCTCACTACTCAACTCCACCAAATTCATCTTCACTTACACTCATATATACAATTGACTCCGAATCATTATTTTTGTCATGTTATAGAACTTTCATAGCATCATATTCAACAATATTTAATTTCTATTTAACATATAACATATATACTCTATTATTTGGAGGATATCCATGCAAGATAACATCAATGCCACTTTAGTAAAACATATCAAGATACTCACCATTGGAATTGATAATAGAAATAATTCTAAACACCAATTGTAATTGAAAACATTATGTTTCATGGTAATACACATCATAAGGAGCTATTTCATATTTATTTCAATAGATATACTAATTCTGAGTATGAATGGCTACTAAAATATCTTACCACCAAAGGAATCAAGAAGTAAATTCTTAATCAACAATGTTCACTCTATCTCAACTAAAACATCTATTTTATATATCAACAACACTTTTTTATGGTGTGTATGGTACTCTAAATTCATGATGAATTTAATTGTTTTAATTGTAGTATTTAGAAATCTCTTCTGTATATTCGCCACTATTATTAGTTTCAATCTTCTTTATGGAATAACCAAACTTCTTTTCACTAAATCTGATGAAACACATGTACATTTTGATAGCCTATGACTTATGTTTTAAAATAATTATATATATAATGTTATTAAAATCATAAGTAAAGGAAATAAATTATATATCTTCATTTTCGGAATACTTTCTCATGGGCCCACATATATCACAGTGTATAATCTCTCTGAGATGAGTTTTATATATCTCAAAATTATTATGTAAAAAGTATGTAGTCTTCCATTTTTACATATTTAAAAACACAAATCTCATAAACATGTCTTGTCAATAATATCATGACTAGTATATCTCTTTATATAATTATATATATCTCTCTAGTCCATATTTTAATGCTTCACATTGCGCTATTTATTTTCTTTCATCATAGATAGCCTAAAACATTTTGCATATACAAGATGAAATAATTTACCATTGGGTCATTATCTTATTTATAAATCTTTTCTTTCATCAATAGATTTAATAATTAAAAAATAATCTTGAATAAATTTTTTTACCTTCATCAAAAATTTATAATGTAATCAAAAAATACAATTTCATCCCATCAAGAAACTAATCACTTCAAAATCTGAAATTTTAATTTACAATGATAGTTAATCCATGGTCTCTAAATATAATAGAATCATAATTTACAAAAGTTATTTTTCCTTTTTTTAATATTTTAAATTCTTCTAAAATTTCTGTTAACCAATCATATTTTATGAAAACTAACTCTATGATATTTATGGTCATTCTCCTTTGGCATCTTTAAGAGGAGTATTAAAAACTAAATCCTTTTCCTCAGGATATTCTTATTTCAAATATAGGTTTTTATTTTTATCCTATAGTATTTAAAGATATGGTAACATAACAAAACATATTTTAGAGTGATTTCTAGGTAGATCACATTTTTAAAAATATTTTTCATAGGTTCAAATCTACTCTCAGTTTTCAGAATGAATTTTTCATGTTTCCTACATTGAGCGGTATATCTCCTTATAAAAATATTCCTATAGTTCTCATATGTTTCTTAGTATTATTTATGATTGAACCATCTCATTCTAACCATATTCCAGAATACACTATAGTACTAGTGGAAACCATAGAAGGCATATTTTACTCTAAAATAAACATCCAGAACGAAACTGTTCTTTAATTTTACATCCATTTTATTACAATCCAAATTGGAATTTTTTTCCAACTATTTGGGAAGATTCCATAAATTATCATCTTACTCTAATAAATCTTATCATCTTAAATAGAATCACCAATTTTAAAATATTTTTTTAGATATTGAGACCTTATAAATTCATGTTTTTTTATTGTTTGGATATATAAATAATTTAAATAAATTAATTTTTATTCTAAAAATGTTTAAGATTTTAATTAACCTAAATGGATTATATTTTTGGATCCTCATAATGTTTAATTTTCATATAATATTAAGAAATTTCTGTAATTGAGTTTTGGAATTTTATTACACACCCACATCCTGATGTATTTTATTAAATAAGATCAAATTATTTCTTTTTCACATTTATATTTACTTTAATAATTATTTTTATGTTCTTATATTCATCAATTAACTTCCTTAGATCATCAATAATTTTTATAAGTGTTTATTTTTTATCAATAAAAGATTCATGATTTTTGGGTGAAGGCTCTTATTTAATCGACTTCATTTTCTCCATTTCATGTAAAAAATTATAAGGAAGACCTCCTTTCAGCATTATTTTAGTCATAAAATACACCCGAGATTGAAACAATTCTTCTTTAAAGCTATTTCATTCATCCCTAGTAAACTAATCAAACTTCAATTTGATAATAAGATTATTTTTAGCAGCATCATCACTAGAGTTTTTAGATTTAACCAAAAATATCATCATAATTCTCATATTCACGCCCAATGATTATATATATTTTTTAATTTATAGATAACATTATAATTTTATTTTGAAAAGGAAATTTATTTTTATTTCTATATTTTCAATGATTTTCTAGAATTTCAATCATATTTTTGACTATCTTCCACTTCATATATTCTTGGATAATTTGATGAATTTTTTTTCATGGCTCCACATCCAATGAACATGAGTAATAAATTTTATTAGAACTATTCTTTTCCTCTTTTAACCCCTTTAGAAAATAAATCTATAAATTCATAATATTATTTACATACCTCATCTTTGATATTATATTCAATTAATTATTCTTAGATAATAGTCTTTTATTCTCCATGCATAGATTCTTTGTAATAAACTTCTCAATCATATTTTTTTCATTGTGATTAATAACCATTTCACTTTTAATTTAATATTTGATGTAAAAGATTTCTATTATCTCTAGTGATATAGTTTCATGATATCTATCTTTTAAAGATAAAATATTTCCATTAAAACTGTTTAGGATAATTCTTAGAATGTTTTTAATAAAAGGATAATCATCTAGTATCTCACTAAAACATCATATGGTTCCCACACTATCATTGTCCATTATTAAGTAACCAAAATAATTCAACAAAACACATCTTAATAACTTCAATCATGAGTCTATAGATATATTTCATTTCATTCATCACTTTTTTATTTTCTTAATAAATGTTGTTCAACATGTTAATAGTGACATTATTTATTTATATTACTTTTTTTCATTGGAAAATAACTTTTGGAGAGAAATGAATGTATATAATTCATAGGTCTACCATTAATCTCAAAATTATTATTATCAATATATCTTAAGAGATATCCCTTTGTAAGAGGAGAGAAACCAATAATAACATCTTACATATATATATTGAAAATAGATACATAATATCATATAAACATGCCCAACCAAATATAAAAATTATCCTCATTGAAGATAGAAATCCCCATACTATTCATATAGTTCTTAACATCTATGAAATCTTTCATTTTATCAAACATCAACAAAGTATTAATGAAGGAACATTCACTTAAATAGAAATGGAAATGACCAATCAAGGTATGCGTGATCTCTAAGAGGGGGAGGGTATGAATCAATAATATTACATTTTTATGTTTTTTAATTAAGAAACAATCTTTATTATTCGTTACTGATAGAATAATTTGATGGATAAAAAATATGGACACCCATGGGAACCTAAGAATTTTCAATGTTAACTGGTCAATAAGAATATTTTTTTCTTGGTAATGGTTTAGAAGTTATCCAAGACCACAGAACCACTTGAAAACTTTTTTTTTGTTATAATAAGAAGATAATCCCCATAACTTCCAAATAAATTTAGTCCTTCAAATTTTAATGTTCTCCTTATATTGATTATATGATAAAAAACTATAACAAGAAATAACCTCCCTAAATATGAATAAATATTTTATCACTAGGGATCTTGATCTTTATTCACACATTACCGAATTAGATAATATTATTAATTCTCAATTTCATACATAATAGTGTGTAATATCATTATTTCATTAAGTAGAAATACATCTGATATGCTCATTATAGTCCATATCTTTCTCTTACATCTAATAACACTCCATCATACCTCTTCATCTATTTCATTATCAACATTTCTGCCCCATTTGATTATTCTAAATATTTCTCATCTAATAAAATTTGATAAGAAACTCTCTCTAGTATCCCTCTATCTAGTATCACTCCACATGATCCTTCAAAATAATACTACACAACATCTTCTATCGGCACAATTATCCACTATTAATTTCCAGATATTAATAAAATAAACAACCCTTCCTCTACATAATTTCATTCCATTATATATGAAATATTATTCTAAATAGATTTGGAGAAGCATAAACTAAAATTATATTATTCTACTTCTAATTATAACTAACCTAGTCAAATATCTCATCATTTGACCTCTATGAAACATTTTAAAAATTAGAGGAAACATTTAATTAAGGTACATTTTATAAATATTAGTGTCAATGTTCTTCAAAAATTCCATATATCTTCTCTATAATGATAAATCTTCTTATGTGAATATTGAATCATAGAAATACCGTCTCAATATTTTCCTTATTAATTTCCTTAAAAAACTTAAATAAGTTCCTCAACCTTTATACAACATATTCATAATTTATTTTTTTGGAATCCTCTCCAACTTTCTTCTATCTATTCCTTATCAAGTCACTAATTATGATGGATTTATAAGATGAAATGTTTTGGAAAATATTTCTATGACGCTTCTTCAAACATTATTTCATCCAAATATTCCATAGAAACATCTATGTATGATGATCTTCTCATGTTTCATATATTAATGGAATTTCATATGGATCCATTATTCAATAATTTAGAAACATTACTTATTTTTGGGGAACTCATAAATTCTTATCCTATTGTACTTCATAGATCATTCTTCCTGATCCATCTTTCCTCATAACCTACCTGATTCTTTATTCTGAACATCACTATCTAATATGGTTTTTATGATGAATCTGAGTTTCTTTATCAAATTTAACCACTCACTCTATAATATATAATGATTTTATATATATTATATTTTATTAAATTCATATTATTCTACTTCCCACATCTTATTTTAATCTTCATACATGTATTTTTGGTTGACTTAATCCATCTCTTCATATAATCAGTATCTATTCTAAACAACCAAACACTTCTATTTGTTGGTTTTAAAAACATTATCCTTTAATAAAATTTTAAAATTATTCATTTATACCTTCATATAAAAAATATGTTACAGTACCTTTTTGATAAAAAACCAACCTAATTTACATTATCAAACATCATTGTCTGATAAAACTATTTATGTAATCAGATAATGTTTTAGATTCATAGCATTTTCTATCAAAATTTTTCAATTTGAGTAGATCTGTTAGTCAATTGGACACTTCTTCCATTAAAATTTGTATGTAATTCTCCAAAATTATATAATTTTTTACTTTCAAAAAAAATTTAATTCCTAAAAAAATTTCATTATTCTAAAATATTATCTTCACATCAAAAAAACCTCAAATCCCTTTCCCCAAAAAATTAATAATAACTCAATGGAATAATTCTATATTAACACAACATATGTATTAAAATGTGAAATGAGATATTCACATAAAAAAAGATGTGTCACAATCAAAATAATAAGTGTTCATATTATTCTAGATAATGATATCCACACACTAATCCATGCTTATGGCTAGAAATATTATAGTGGGTCCATAGATAGATTTGTAAACTTGTAACATGGTTTATTCATAAAAGCCTAATCTCTTGAGGTATAAACCATATATAATACAACACTCAGATATATAGAACTCAACCCATGAGATAATGATAAACCATATATTTTTGTACCATAATAGACTATTTATTTATTCCATCATGAGAATCCATGAAATGAAAAGGGTATTTGTATAATCTTGAAACAATATAACATAACTCGAAAGCTAGAGTATATAAGTGGAATATCCAAACGAGGGTGTGGGGGAAATGGTTATTAATTATTATATAATTTTTTTATAAAAATCAAACTTATAAGTCACTCTAAAAAAATCCATTTCATGTATTTTAAAAAACAATATTGAAAATATTATTTTTAAAATAATTTAAAAGACTGAAATCTTGAAATGAAATTCTTTTAACTATATGAAATTTGAAGTTGAATATAATGATATAGAAATTTAAAATTAAATAAAATTGATGTTCATTCTAAATCATTTGTATTTATTTTTAAAATGAAAAATTTCTAAAATAATGGGAATTGTAATTAATTTAAAAAACCATTAAAATTTAAAAAGGCAATTTCCTTAAGAAGAATAGTTATAAATATGGGAAAATGAGGTTACATGGTAAAAATTAAGTATAATATTATTTTAAATCTTTCATAAAGAATGATATAAAATTTCCCTTTTGAAAAAATTAGGTATTTTTCTTTAATATTATTTTAATGAAAATAGAATATAGTTGAAAATGACCGTAAAAATAATTTCAGTATAGAGAAGAATTTTTTTGAAATATTAAAAAGAATACGGATATGGAAAAGATGAAAATGATGTAATGAAAATGATATAAATACATAAAAAAGAATGAAAAGTACCCCTACATACATTATATATTTACAGCGAATGGATTCCATTAATGAAAATGAATTTAAATAAGATATGTTATTTTCCTATTGGGAAAGAAAAATATATATACAATAGGGGAATGGTATAATAAAATAATATTTTAAGAGTATGTTATTTTAAAAATGATTATGACCGAATTAAAATAAACTTTAGTCGAAAAAACACTTAAGAAAAAAGTTGTGTATTGACTGTAAATCCACAAAAAGGGAAAGAAGACTGATAATTCAAAATAAATGAATGAAAAAAATATAGGTAATCATTTATGGTCTTGAATTTTATTCCTAAAAGATAAAATAAAAAATTTAGGACTAATAGATGAATAGAGTATAGATTCAGAATGGAAATCCTTACTAGGGTCCTAACATGTAATGTAAACATTCAACAAGGAAGAGTTTAAGAGGAAGAAATGTAAATCCCATGTAAATAAATATGGAATAAAATATAATAAATTCATAGGGTGTATGAAACAATTAATATAAGGATGTTGATAAATAATAATGTCTATAACTCAATGAATGTAAATTAAGTTAGATACAACCCTATTGAATTTGGTACTGTATGAATTATAAGAAAAATAAAGGGATATAATGATATTGAAATTAAAATATTATAAAACAAAATATATTAATTATAAATTTTTTCCATTAGATAATAATTAAACAATATAAAAGGAAACATAGTTTACAATATAGAACACATCTCTTAGAATTTAAATTGATGGAAAGAACCCTAATCTCAGACTTTCACTTGTATAGATTCATTATAACTACCTATATAATAAACCAATACTAATTTATAATATTTTTTAGAAACATTTTAATATATATTACCTTCCATATTAATCTTATATTTTCAATTATTATATGGTTATTACTTATTTTCGGTTAGTATTGATCATATATTTTTATTAATTTGTAAAAGTACTAGTTTATCAGTTATAATAGTTTTAGTTATCATCAAATATTCAAAATTTAATCATATATATAATATTCGAGGTAATATAAAAAATATGGCATACTATTTCATGATGTTCTAGGTTTACACCTTGATACTTCATGGTACAATTCTTCAATATGAGAACCATAAATTACTTGTTTTCATAGTTTTTAATGAATAAAATCATTTATATTAATAATGATTTAAATTTTAATTTTACCATTTTGATACCAAAAACCAAGTCATTATATAAATTTTAATATCAAATCATTAAATTAATTATTCTTCTATAAAAATTCATGATAAAAATATTCATCATCAGTTAAATATTTTGTTAATCCAACCCAAATGACCCTATGCTACAATCAATGGATGAGTATGATTGAGATGTGGTTATAATTTAATAATTATTTAATAATAATGATATTATTTATATATTACTAATGAGGTGAATCGGGATTTAAAATATGTATATAAAGAAGTTAAATGAAAAATAATGGTTAAATGTTATTTCATACAATGATGAAATCAAATATCCTCTTAGAAAAATTTGTGAGTTTCTAAGAATTTGAGAAATATATATGCACAAAAATTCATCCAATGTGGTTCATGATTTCTAGGTATGAATATATTGTAAATTAAAGGGAAGAATTTTAATTCTAGTTGAATCAATGAAGGGGTAGTGGATGATTCCTTTTTTACATGGGAGGAGTGTAAATTTTATAATTACTTATTACATAATATAAAAAGAAAATTCATTTTCAAATAAAGACGATCCAATTTTTAAAAACAATCATATTAACATGGGGGAGGTCAATATGTACCCATATGTTCATTTAATGATTTTTTATGATATTTCAGTACATTAACCCTCGATTTGAAACATTAAACTTAATTTAACATTTACCATGGTGAATTACATTTTACTACATATGTTATATATATGACCAAAAATTGAAATATCATTTTTTAATTAATTTGAAAATTATTATTCAAAATATAAAATGCATTTTACAGTTTTAAATTCTTAAAAGTGAAAAATACAAATTTAAATAAAAAATTTCTAACACAAAAATACAAGTTTTTAAAAATATATAATTTAAGAATGAAGATAAATTTCTGAAAGATATTATGAATAGTAATGATTTCCATGATATTTATTTGTATTTGAAAAATAAAAGGAATCTAATGTTTCTTTAAAAATATAACAAAACAAAATCAAATCATGTTAATACATTATTAATGGAAAATGATTAATTTTTTATTGAATATTCTATAACTAAGGTTCCAAAATTTTAAAACAATAGTTTCTAAATTCAACATTTTTTTGGAAGAATTATTTTACTATTTATATATAGAATTGGTCTTGAAAAAGGTTTCCTACATTTTTTATTCATGGTTATATAATGATGATGTTATAAAAGTTCCAATATTTTTAAAATCTATATTTTTATTATTCAGAAAAGAACACTCATTTATAAAAAATCTTAAAAAATTAACCATAGGATAATTTTAAAATTTTAAATATGAAAATAAAGTTTAGTCATACAAATTGAAAATATAAAAATCATTATTTTAACTTATAAAATAAAGCATAAAATATATGTTTTTTTATTTTTTTTCTTTTCCATCAATCATTAAATTATAATTCCTTTTATATTTAATTAATATTATTTATTTATATTATAAAACATTTATTGTATTTTATTATTCCATTTTATCAAAATAAATTTTCAAATGAAATTTTTTTTTCAAAAATCAATTGTTTTTAAAAACTATATCATTTAGAATAGAAGATATTTTGGAAGAAAAATTCATATTTTATATGAATTATAATTTTTTTCTAACATAAATTATTTATAAGGAATATATAAATATTTAACATCCAAATAAACATCACTTATATTAATTTTATAATAAAAATACGATCCATTTATGTTATACTATATTTCTTTATAACCTATTAAAATAATTCACACCTTTTATTAATTATTTTATTATCAATTTCATATATTTTATTAGTACATATTTATAATTGATATATTTATGGATTAGGGATTGAATATGGGTACTAAATGTTAAGGTGTTAAAAAAATGGATGTTGAGGGTAGATGACATGAGGAAAGAAGGAATATGAGAGGTTTACTTTCAAAAAAAAAATTAATCCAAGAGTGTAGATCAGAAAATACAAAGAGAATATAGAGGAAAGATCCCTTGAATGAATCCAAGAATTAGTTTAATAAGAGGGTAAGAATGGATGGTTAAACAAATAGAAAAATCATAGAGGGGTAGATCAGAAAATTCATAATATTAATATTAGGTGAAGAAATGTCATGGTGTGACTTACAATATCATGGAGTGACATGAATCCTTATAAAAAATATGGGTTTATTTCCCAAGATAGAATCAAATCATGACCCTAGTATCATGCCATGACACACCCTACATGGGAGACCCGTCATGTAGTGGTAGTCGATCACAACACTTCCCTAGGAAAAACCACCACTCCCTAGGTTTCGTCATGACATGGACTCTAATTTCATACTGAAAATCTTACCTTACCATAAAATTGTGAAACAAAAAAACACTCATAATTTTGGGACCCATATATATCACGGTGTGTCATACTACAGATAAATTGAAGAAACCCTAAGACACCCACCATAGTGTGACATATCTTAGTCATGTCTCAACCAATTGTAATCCCGAACTATAGTCACTCAACAAACATATTTTAATGTGACCCACTAGTGTCATAGAACAACTCATGGTAGATTTGGATGTAGAACTAAAAAACAATCAAAACACTCCAAATTAATCAAAATTAAAAAATACATCAAATTATTTACTATTTATATAATAATATACAACAACAATGATATCGGGGTTTCAAAATTATACCCACCATGGAAATTTATACAACCCAAATTATTGTGGAATAATAAAGAACATTGAAAATACAAAACTTCCACATCCAAAAATAAGAGTTGAGAGGGATGGGGAAACATCAAGGGGTCTAGTGAGGTGGGGGATATTGGAAAAGAACATGATTCTTTAAAATTAGAGGACCTGAATCCACCAACTTTGAAAAAAATATTCCTTGACTAACAAAATCCAACAGCAATGGTCACACATCACAAAGATCCCATACACCTCAAACATGTTCCCAACAAATTTTGAATTCATCTAAAATGGAGAGACATGAAATAAATAAATCTACTATAAGCTTATCATGATAACAATCTAATTTACTCAATTTAACTCAGTGAAAATATTAATCGTCTATCAGCCACTATAACTATCCAAGAGACTATCCAAACCAATATGGGGGAACAACACCCAAGAAAACTAGATTTTATTTCCTTTTTTATATTTTTATGATAAATTCATTTCACTAATTTTTTTTGAGACTATAATCCATAGAAAACATATTTTAGAGAAAAACATCATAAAAATATGACTATTTGTTGTAGAGACCCGAAGCTTGACGTACATGCACATTACATTAATTTTGTGGAATACTTAATACATAACAAAAACAGACACACAAGGACCGTAATAGTTTAGTGTCCTTGGAAAATTGGAACGTAATCTTCAAATCGTGGTGAAAGATATTTAACATATCCCATAAAGATCTTCCACTTTTTGTTTCATTACCTAAAACATTTATTTTGATCCTGGCGGAAAATAAAACATAAAAAGGGTGAGCTTAGATGCTCAGTAAGGGTAAGCATGGATAAAATAAAACATACCATATACATTTGAACTTAAAAACATGAACATAAGGTTTAAACATCAAAATATTGGGCAACGACATAAAACATGGAAGTACATAAGGCATAGATCATAATGGAACATAAACCATGATTAAATAGAATGTTAACAAAACACGTAATTGTGGCATCCATTAAGCACATGTAATGATTTCCATAGTAGCCAAGGCATTGCTGCCAAGACCATCTTAGTGGACAAAGTCCCATTCTAAATCTAGTTCACTCCTCATTTCAGTCTTGTAACACTGAACCAGATTAACTTACCGTTCCAGCCATGTCTATCTCATGAGATATAAAATCCTTATCCAATTCATTGGAGGGAGATATATGTACCACCCATCTCATAATGAAATCATTTTTTCGTATGCCACATAATCATAAATCATACATCATAGCATAACCCATGTAATAAAATGGGATTCTTAAACATCATGCCATCATAACATAATCCATAAAAGTTTGATATCATTTCATCATAAGAAAATTTAAACCATTTAAATCATAGAGACGTATTACTTGAAACATACACATATGAAATAATGTCATCTTAGATGGAAAATAGTTTTGAAAAAACACTTGAAATGAATTCTTGAGGAAAATATCCTTTCTTCTTTAAAATCATTTACTTTTCACAAAATGTCATGCATTTTTAAAAGAAAAAGATTTTTCTTGAAAATAGTCATGAAATATTTTGGAGGAAGCTTCATTAAAATAAGGCTTTATAAAACCGTAAAAAATCCTTTCATGCCGTATACGTTAAAAAACATTCTTCTCGTACTTTGGACAGAAAAGTCAAAAAATACCTCGTAAAAGAAATATTCCATACATACCATGTAGTAAAAGTAAAAAATGGGTAAAAAGGACTTTAAACATACATGAATACAATTTTATAAAACATGGACATGGATGATAGCAATAACCCCAGTAAATTCTTACCAATAAGCAATCTCGGATAAAAATGAGATTTTCAAAATTATCAATTACCTTAGGTCCGATATGCTTCATACGTATCCGAACCTCCTGTATAATGATTTAAATAATGTCATTGACTTATTACAGAATCATATTCATTGTTATGATATCATATATGTTTCACTTATGACTTTATATTACCCGTTCTTTTGTAAATTCCATATTAAAGCAGCGTTTTGGGTAAAATCATTTCATTTATCGTATGTGTTTCGACTTGTCGTTCTTGATATTATTACTTATATCCTGATTTATATAATTAAAAAATGTAAAAAATGATTTATATATAATCTATATTCATCATATACATCTATATTATAGATCGATAAAAGGAATGAAATACACCGTTCATGGAGACGGTAGGTCGCACATACGCATGAAAGCTGTTTTTGTTTCCATTTTTAATTGAATGGAATTAAGTAAATGACATACATATATATACATAAATCCAGTTTCATTATTATGTCATATATTTCATTTTTATTTATTATATATACTTTATAATCATTCATGAATGGTTAACATGGAGAGTGAATCTCATCGCGTCGTGGAGACGGTACTCCGTACATACGCACGAGCGATGATATCATTCCCAAGATCGTGGAATTGTATTAAAGTGTATGTATAATATTAAAGAATAAATATAACTTTACAATAATCATATATATTCATTACTTTCACCCTTATACCCATCCAAGTAAGGTGGTGGTGGAAAATAGATTACACCACGACGTGGAGACGGTATTCCGTACGTACGCACGCGCGGTGATTTCGTTTTTCGTTGGATGGATAGATGGTGAAATATGGTTGTTTCATACTTATAATAACATATCAGTATATTATTGATACTGATGTTATTACCTCATAATGAAACAACTAAAAAAGAAGAAGTGGAAGAAGAAATAAAGTTGAAAGAATCGGTAATGGACATTACCTCTTCTTTGAAGCACCTCTTTGAGACCTCCTCTTAGGGCACTAAAATTGGTCTTTGAAGAAGACCAGGACCTCTAGGATGTTTCTAGGGAAGTGGAAAAGAGAATTTGTCAGGGGTTGGCCGAGCTTGAAGGCTCAATGTGGTGTGAGGAAGAGAGGGAGGAGGTGCCCTTTTATAAGGGAGGAGAGGGGCACCTTTGGAATTCTTAAAAAAATTAATTTATAATAAATCTAACCCCACTTAAAAACCTCGAAAAATCACTCATATACAAAGATAATATTATATAGGGTTGTAATCTCATCAACCAATCAAATTTAGACATGTTAAGAATTTATTTTAAACATTATCAACTTGATTTATCCTTATTTAATCAATTTTATTTTATTTTTGGTAATAACATTATAAATTTTAAATTATAACACATAATTACTTATTTGTTTTGAATTGTCCATAATTGGATACTTTATAATATTGTATACCATGAAAATTTAAATTTATTATTTTTAAATATTTTTGTGATTTTTAAACAATTTTATAATATTTTTTTTTATAAAATAACAATAGTGTCAATTTTGACACAATTCATTCATTTGAATTTAAATAAAATATATATAGAAGATATGTTAGAAAGAAAAGATTTAATAGATTCATAAAAGGTCATATGTATATATAAAATTAGTGGAGAACATTAAATAGTTCATATAATATTTATTTTATTATTTTAAAACCATTTATTTGGTTTATCTCTTAATAAAATAATTACTAAATCATTTTTTGTATAATTATTTAATATACCTATTTATTACATAAAAATTAAAAATAAAATTCTATGATTAATATAAACTTATTATCTTTCGAAATAATACTTTTAATCGAATTTATAATCTTAAAATAAAAATATTTAAATTGTTATATTTATTAAATTATGAAGGTGACAACTTTGGCATCATTTAAAATAAAATAATATAAGTGTCATAATCATCTTAATAAGGATCCAAATGGTCAACAATTCACCCAATGGATGATTAGGGTTTATATATACACTAATAATAAGTTTTGTTCAGATTTTTCAGCCTTTTGATATGTATTAATATTTCAATAAAAACTATATTATTGATTTTTCACTAAATAATTAATTTCTGCATCCCTATTGTGTCAACATTAATGATAATTATTTAATACCGAAAAATTATAAATAAATGTATATGATGTAGATAAGGTCATTATATTTCTGGAGACTATTCAGGTTCGAAGTTTTATGAATGTTATCACTAAATTAAAATTAATATACTTATAAAATTTAAGAGAGTGACCTGTAGTCACTTTCTTTGGTATTAATAATAATTAAGTTATTTTCATGGACAAAAGTCCATTAAATGATTCTAATAAAACCCTTAGGTGATATGGGTCGACTTTTAGTCATCCAATATGATTTTTGAAAGTGTTATGTTAATTTTATAATCTTATATTTACCCTTAATTACCCGATTTACCTTTAACTATGTTAAATAAAATTTACCGTAGTTACTATTCATAAAGCCCAAAAATAAAAAGTAGCTTATTAACATAATTTGGACCTACTGATTCCAAATATGGAATCCATTTTTCCAAATTCAATACAAAAAAGTTGCATAAATTAAATTAAAATTAATCTTGTTGTCGAAAGAAAATGGGTTTTTGTTTAAAACATTGCAAAAGATTGAATTGATTTAACCTACGAATTCCAGGTAAATTCAATGCTAATGACATAAATTATATTAAATGGTAAAAATATATTCTATTTATAATTTTAAACCATTAAATATTATAATTTAACCATATAAATTAATATGATGAAAAAAGTTGTTTTCAATTAAAATATAGCGTGTTTTTACTATTCACTAAAATATGAAAGTTATCGGAAAAATATCAAAACTTTATCCAATGTAAATTTTTATATCCTGATTAAAAAGAAGAATTTTATTTTTTTAAATTGAACATATAAACATGTCAAAAACTAGATTTAATGTGGGTGCGCCATTAAAAGGCGGCAAAACTGCATTTTTTGAAAAATACTTCTTTTACCCGAAATAGTTATTTTTCTCACATACCATGTTCTAGAAAATGTTTAAGATGAAATAATAATGTTATAAAATTAAAAATTTAGTTAATAATATTCATAATGGATATTTCATAATAATATTATAACCATATATCATTGTTTAGTGAAACCTGATATTGTGTACAACACACGCTATCGAGGAAAGTCACGACTGCGTGTAATGCAAGCCAAGTCAGGGTTGCGTGTTGTGTAAGTCTCCTTTGTTGTTTTGTATAACATAATACAACCATATTTCATTTATACATAGAATATATATATATATATATATACACACACATATATATACACTCAATGTTGCGAACTTGAAATTGTGTGTAACAAGATCCAAGAATAGTGTTGCATATACTGCAAGCTAATACAGTGTTGCGTATAGTACAAGCTAATCATGGTGTAGTGTACAATAAAAAGAATTAAAAATAATATATCTAATAAAATCTTGGGGTGTTACATTCTACCCCCCTTAAAATGAATTTTGTCCTCGAAATTTATTGGTGTTATAAATCGTTTACTATTCATAGAAACCCACATCGTAAAAAGGGATACTAAAACTTCATTTAAAAAAAGAATGTTAGAAACATAACGGATACCCAAAAAAATCATCACTGGGTTTCCACATAGGAGAACATAGGTGAAAATATGGATATGGAGGAGAAATATGACCATCATGTTTAGATGGGGAGTGGTAGAGAACATGGCTATAAAAAATCCATCAATCACAAAGCCATAGATTTGTGATGATCTAAGGTACCATATGATTCATCGGATATAAGGGAACTAGGACAACATTATTGGTTTTCAATATCATTTTCGTAAAGTTAATGAAATTGGAATAAGAAGAAATACTTTCATGATTTTGGTATAGTCTCACCGTTGTTTGTTCTTTGGACAATTTCCACTTCATCTCTTAAAGAAATGAAGTTGAATTTTTCATTCTTGAAGTGTTAGTAGATCATGTGATAGAATGATGGGTCATTCCATCTGTCTCAAACAAAAGGTTATAAAAGTTATCAAAAATACGTAAGTCCATCTATAGTGAGATTAATCATATATGGTTCCTAAAATGGACTTATACATCATATATCATACTGCTTAATATAATAAAACTAGTTTCTACTAAATAGGGACTTCCTGTAGGCCAGTGGTAGGCAATAAAGGCCAGTCGCACTTCGGTTGTGGGTTCGATTCCCATAGCCTTGTCCGACGCGATGGGCTCTCGCCCGTCCCGCAGGTTGTCCTTTTTCTAAAAATACATTACTATAACATCCCATAAATAATATCGAAAAAACTTCTATCCTTAAACAATACTAACTTATTTCCAACATAATACATTCCAATCAATAGGCTTATCCATAATACTGCAGTCCACTCTCATATTATAGTGAAAACGATTACTAGAGATTTCATATAACAAGCATGTTAATTCCATCGTTGATCCCCATATATCATAAGATATGTCTTGTTGGTCACATTCCAAACATTCTAAATCCTTAATCATGTATTCTCTTGAAAAATGAATACCCATTGAATCTTAGTGAAAACATGAATGCTGTCAAAAGTTATCTCTTTACACATACCAAAATCCAAAAATTCTATATACTCAAACCATGATATAACTTTCTCCTTATATCAGTCATGAGCTCATGAATACTATCAAACATTTAATTCTCTCATTATCCCTTCATTATGCACATATCATCTTCTTTCCAAAAATATCTCAATCACTTTCCATGGTTACCGGTACCATTCAACATATACTTTCAAATACTGTAGAAAAAACAATAGTGTAGCAATACGTAGATGATTCTTTAATCCATAGTACCATACATTATTATTTATAAACATACAATCATTCCACTAACTTCTTAAACCACTGACTGAGCTTCATCATTTCTTTCATCTCATATTTCATTTGTAGTCTCTTCATCATCATCCACATAAACACTACTCATATGACTATGATGATTCTCTTCACGAGATTTTCCCTTACGGAATTGGTTTGTATAATGCCCATATATTCCGCATTTAAAACATCTAATCATTGTTGATGTTGTAGTAATACCATTATCCTTGTCCATGGTGTTAACTGAACCTTTTCCTTTGCACTTACTGGCTTTATGTCCTTCTTTTCCACACCCAAAGCATCTTCCAGTTCTTTTGAAACATTCTCCTTGATTCCTCTTCCCACATGATTTACATAGGGGAAATTGAACTTTCTTTCCTCTATGATCATCATGAAACTCCATCTTTCACTTATTAGCCGAGTCAGGAAACTTACCAAATTTGAGTTTATTGATCATATTATGAGATTGATGATTCGACATAATAATGATGTTTGGACTTCCAAATCCCATTTCATTTGGTTGGACATGAAGAATATCATTCCATTGTCCATCGTATCCTCCATTATCATGAATCTTCATATTTCCAGCCATTTTCTAAAACCCAAAAAAGAATAGTGTGAGAGGCAAAAATAATTCTAGGGAAAAAAAATAGTAAAGGGGGAGTACCCTCAATATATAACATCTTAGGTTAAATTCTATGATCGTTACCGTAGTTCTAGGACTATATCTTATACATATACTTATCCTTAGGTACATCCCTAGACATACCTTAGAAATATATCTAGGGATCTCACTGACGTTTTCGCATCCTAGTTTCCAAAGGTTGACTAAACCTTTCCTCTGATACCAACTGTAGAGACCTGAAGCTTGACTTACATGGACATTACATTACTTTTGCGGAATACTTAATACATAACAAAAACAGACACACAAGGACTGTAATAGTTTAGTGTCTTTGGAAACTTGGAATGTAATCTTAAAATCATGGTGAAAGATCTTTAACATATCCCATAAAGATTTTCCAATTTTTGTTTCCTTACCTAAAACATTTCTTTTGATCCTGGGGAAAAATAAAACATAAAAAGGGTGAGCTCAGATGCTCATTAAGGGTAAGCATGGATAAAATAAAACATACCATATACATTTGAACTTAAAAACATGAATATAAAGTTTAAACATAAAAATCTTGAGCAACAACATAAAACATGGAAGTACATAAGGCGTAGATCATAATGGAACATTAACCATGATAAAATAGCATGGTAATAAAACATGTAATTTTGGAATCCATTAAGGACATGTAATTATTTCCATAGTAGCCAAGGCATTGCTGGCAAGACTATCTTAGTGGACAAAGTCCAATTTTGAATCGAGTTTACTCCTCATTTCAGTCCTGTAACACTGAACCAGATTAACTTACCATTCCAGCCATGTCTATCTCATGAGATATAAAATCCTTAACCAATGCATTGGAGGGAGATATAGGTCCCACCCATCTCATAATGAAATCATTCTTTCGTGTGCCACAAAATCATAAATCATACATCATAGCATTACCCATGTAATAAAATGGGATTCTTAAACATCATGCCATCATAACATAATCCCTAAAAGTTTGATATCATTTCATCATAAGAAAATTGAAACCATTTAAATCATATAGACATATTACTTGAAACATACACATATGAAATAATGTCATCTTAGATGGAAAATAGTTTTGGCAAAACACTTGAAATGAATTCTTGAGGAAAATATCATTTCTTCTTTAAAATGATTTTATTTTCACAAAATGTCTTGCATTTTTAAAAGAAAAGGATTTTTCTTGAAAATAGTCATGAAATCTTTTGGAGGAAGCTTCATGAAAATAAGGTTTTATAAAACCGTAAAAAATCCTTTCATGTTGTATACGTTAAAAAAACATTCTTCTCGTACTTTGGACGGAAAAGTCAAAAAGTACCTTGTAAAAGAAATATTCCATACATACCATGTAGTAAAAGTCAAAAATGGGTAAAAAGGACTTTAAACATACATGAATACACTTTTATAAAACATGTACATGGATGATATCAATAACCCCAGTGAATTCTTACGAATAAGCAATCTCGTATAAAAATGAGATTTGCAAAATTATCCCTTACCTTAGGTCCGATATGCTTCGTACGTATCTGAAACTCCTGTATAATGATTTAAATAATGTCCTTGACTTATTACAGAATCATATTCATTGTTATGATATCATATATGTTTCACTTATGACTTTATATTACCCGTTATTTTGTAAATTCCATGTTAAAGCAGCATTTTGGGTAAAATTATTTCATTTATCGTATGTGTTTCGACTTGTCGTTCTTGATATTATTTCTTATATCCTGATTTATATAATTACAAAATGTAAAACATGATTTATATATAATCTATATTCATCATATACATATATATTATAGATCGATAAAAGGAATGAAATACACCGTTCATGGAGACGGTAGGCCGTACGTACGCATGAATGCGGTTTTCGTTTCCCTTTTGAATTGAATGGAATTAAGTAAATGACATACATATATATACATAAATCCAGTATCATTATTATTTAATATATTTAATTTTTATTTATTATATATACTTTATAATCATTCATGAATGGGTAACATGGAGAGTGAATCTCATCACGTAGTGGAGACGGTATTCCGTACGTACGCACGAGCGATGATATCATTCCCAAGATTGTGGAATTGTATTAAAGTGTATGTATAATATTACAAAATAAATATCACTTTAAAATAATCATATATATTCATTACTTTCACCCTTATACCCATCCAAGTAAGGTGGTGGTGGAAAATAGATTACACCACGGCGTGGAGACGGTATTCCGTACGTACGCACGTGCGGTGATTTCGTTTTTCATTGGATAGATAGATGGTGAAATATGGTTGTTTCATACTTATAATAACATATAAATATATTATTGATACTTATGTTATTACCTCATAATGAAACAACTAAAAAAGAAGAAGTGGAAGAAAAAATAAAGTTGAAAGAATCGGTAATGGACATTACCTCTTCTTTGAAGCACCTCTTTGAGACCTCCTCTTAGGGCACTAAAATTGGTATTTGAAGAAGACCAGGACCTCTAGGATGTTTCTAGGGAAGTGGAGAAGAGAATTTAATAGGGGTTGGCAGAGCTTGAAGGCTCAATGTGGTGTGAGGAAGAGAGGGAGGAGGTGCCCTTTTATAAGGGAGGAGAGAGGCACCTTTGGAATTCTTAAAAATATTAGTTTATAATAAATCTAACCCCACTTAAAAACCTCGAAAAATGACTCATATCCAAATATTAGATTATATAGGGTTGTAATCCCATCAACCAATCAAATTTAGACATGTTATAAATTTATTTTAAACATTATCAACTTGATTTATCCTTATTTAATCAATTTAATTTAATTTTTGGTAATAACATTCTAAATTTTAAATTATAACAAATAATTACTTATTTGTTGTGAATTTTCCATAATTGGATACTTTATAACATTTTCTACCATAAAAACTTAAATTTATAATTTTTAAATATTTTTGGGATTTTTAAACTATTTTATAATATATTATTTTTATAAAATAACAATAGTGTCAATTGTGACACTATTCATTCATTTGAATTTAAATAAAATATATACAGAAGATATGTTCGAACTAAAAGCTTTAATAGATTCATAAAAGATCATATGTATATAGAAAATTAGTGTAGAACATTAAATAGTTCATAGAATATTTATTTTATTATTTTTAAAACCATTTATTTGGTTTATCTCTTAATAAAATAATTACTAAATCATTTTTTGTATAATTATTTAATATAATTATTTGTTGCATAAAAATTAAAATTATAATACTATGATGAAGATAAATCTATTAAATTTCTAAATAATACTTTTAATATAATTTATCATCTTAAAATAAAAATATTTAAATTGTTATATTTATTAAATTATGAAGGTGACAACTTTGGCATCATTTAAAATAAAATAATATAAGTGTCATAATCATCTTAATAAGGATCCAAATGGTCCACAATTTGGCCAATGGATGATTAGGGTTTATATATACACTAATAATAAGTTTTTTGAAGATTTTAGAGCCTTTTGATATGTATTAATATTTCAATAAAAACTATATTATTGATTTTTCACTAAATAAATAATTTCTGCATCCCTATTGTGTCAAAATTAATGATAATTATTTAATACCTAAAAATTATAAATAAATTTATATGATGTTGATAAGTTCATTATATTTCTGTAGAATATTCATGTTCGAAGTTTCATGAATTTTATCACTAAATTAAAATTAATATAATTATAAGATTTAAGAGAGTGACGTGTTGTCACTTTCTTTGGTTTTAATAATAATTAAGTTATTTTCATAGACAAAAGTCCATTAAATGATTCTAATCCGACCCTTAGGTGATATGGGTCGACTTGTAGTCATCCAATAGTAATTTGGTAGATGTTAGGTTAATTTTATAATCTTATATTTACCCTTAATTACCTGATTTACCTTTAACTATGGTAAATAAAATTTACCGTAGTTACTATTCATAAAGCTCAAAAATAAAAAGTAGCTTATTAAAATAATTTGGACCTACTGATTCCAAATATGGAATCCATTTTTCCAAATTAAATACACAAAATTTTCAGAAATTAAATTAAAATTAATCCCGTTGTTGAAAGAAAACGGGTTTTTGTTTAAAACATTGCAAAAGATTGAATTGATTTAACCTACGAATTTAAGGTAAAATAAATGGTAATGACATACATTATATTAAATGGTAAAAATATATTCTATTTATACTTTTAAACTATTAAATATTATAATTTAACCATATAAATTAATATGATGAAAAAAGTTGTTTTCAATTAAAATATAGCGTGTTTTTACTATTCACTAAAATATGAAAGTTATCGAAAAAATATCAAAACTTTATCCAATGAAAATTTCTATATCCTGATTCAAAATAAGAATTTTATTTTGTCAAATTGAACATATAAACATGTCACAAACTAGATTTAATGTGGGTGCACCATTAAAAGGAGGCAAAACTACATTTTTTAAAAAATACTTATTTTACCCGAAAAATTTATTTTGCTCACATACCATGTTCTAGAAAATGTTTAAGATGAAATAATAATGTTATAACATTCAAAATTTAGTTAATAATATTCATAATAGATAGTTCATAATAATATTATAACCATATATCATTGTTTAGTGAAACCTGATATTGCATACAACACACGCTATCGAGGAAAGTCACGATTGCGTGTAATGCAAGCCAAGTCAGGGTTGCGTGTTGTGCAAGAATCATTTGTTGTTTTGTATAACATAATCCAACCATATTTCATTTATACATTGAATATATATATATACACACACATATATATATACACTCAATGTTGCGAACTTGAAATTGTGCGTAACAAGATCCAAGAATAGTGCTGCATATACTACAAGCTAATACGGTGTTGCGTATAGTACAAGCTAATCTTGGTGTAGTGTAAAATAAAAATAATTAAAAAGAATATATCTCATAAAATATTGGGGTGTTACATTTATGATGGGGCTTGACATAATTTTTTTATTTCCATGTAATTTTATTACCATAAAAAATAATATCTTAAATTTTATAACAAAACTATTTGCGATGAAACATTACAAATAATTATATTTGAAATTGAAACACCATTCCATTATAAATATTATGATAATTTTTTTAAAAAAGACTATCATGATGGATTTAGTGATTAGAGACAATTATTTATATATTTAAATAAATAAAAAAATTAAAAGAATTAATTATAGTGAAAACTAAAAAAACTATAACACTATTTCACACATAAAATGTTTTATAAACAAAAATAAATAACTATAAAAATATAAAACAAATAGTATCAGAGGGAGATAGATCACTTAAATGTTCAGGTTGGGGGAACTCTATACCAACACCACACATAACAAGTCTCATATACTCCAATATCTACCCATTCTATTATCATACTACTCACCCTCCTCCACTCACTCTCTTTGTATCCACTAAATCATCTCATTCTCACCTTAGATCCTCTCATCCTATTATATGGTGGATAACATTGATGACTCCATATGAAATATATTTTATTTAATGGATGACATCTCAAAATTTACCCAAATAACTTGTAGGTTTCCATCGTGAAATAATACTCGTCACCTAACCCTTTTTGATACAATAAAATTCATGTATATCCACACCCCCACATCCAAAAATGACTCATAATTGGAATCTACATCAATATATCATTTAATATCTCATGAATGAGGAGTCACAACCTCATAAACATAAGTAAAATTTACTTAAAATTAAATTAACAAAATAATAATAATAGAAAGTCTTTTCAAAGAATAATCATCATAAAATGTTGTTGTTTTCACTAGAAATTTTTCTTGTATGAGGATCAATATTCATATTATTTTAAAAATTTATATCTATAATAGAGTATTATTTAGAGACCTATATAATATAATTAAAATTTTTTATTTATAAAACACATACATTAGTAAATAATATTAAATACCATATGTCGGTGATGCATTCTAAATGTATGAATCAAGGAAAAATGTGTGACCACTTTCCTACCACAGTTTTGATGCTTATATGATGAGGTCATATGAAAAGTATCTGATATCTAGTTAGAGAAAAATACATCCCATGCCTAATCTATGATATAATCATCACGATGAGATAGTAATGACTTGGTAAAAATAGTAATAGAAGCTCTACCATGGCCATATTTCTTCTGTTGTGTAAAATATTATGAAAATGTTCATGTATACAAATATCTCATATCTCTCGAGTATGATCCTTCATTCCATCATCAATCAGAGACCATAATATTTTCTAGACTATTAAAAAAACATGTTACAAATTATATAAATGAAAAAAATTATTATTTATTAATATACTATCTAGTAGTCGATGTTCTAATGAACAACATCAATAGGAACTTGATCCTATAAAAAATAAAGCATAAAAATAAAATTTCATATAATTCTACTATCCAGATGAAATTATCAATGAAAAAAACTATTAAAATAGTTTAAATATTATTACCAAAATTTATACAGAAAAATATATAAAATAAATAACTTAAAATTTTAACATACCTTTGTAAAGAAGGACCAAAATTAAGAGATGGGTGTATTTCATGAGCATTGTTCAAAATCATTAATCTAGAAAGGATGTGCCCCTACTTAATAGATTGTTCTATATAATTATCATTTGGGTAAGATGAAATATGCTCATCATCGGGAAGTACAACATTAGTGAGATAATGAAATAGATCATCAACATAATCTTTGTCAACCTGAAACGAATAATCTCAGCTATAATAAATTTTTAATGTAAATATTAAATACAAAAAATATAATAATATAATAATTTTACATGTAATTAAATTTTAATACATATATCATATAAAAAAAATAATGAACACTAGAATGTAATAATTACCTAAAAATAAATACCAGAAAATAATATATTACCTATAAATAATTATTATTATGAATATATAATATAATTGACTTATAAACACCATGCATAATAAAATGTTCTTACCTGTCAGAAAATTTTAATACATATATCATATATATATATATATATAAATAATAAATAATATCATTATTGAGAAAATAGAATAGATCATCAGGAATATATTAACCCATATGAAACAAATAATCATACATGTAAATAAATTTTAATATGTTTATATAATATAAAAAAATAATTAACATCTAAAAATAATACATCCTTCATCATTATTATCCTTATATTTAGTGAGGAAAGTGTCTTCATTCTAATCCTCAACATCATCATCCATAAAACTTTTAGTTATATCCTTCCTTAATACTTCATCAAAATTATCACTACCATTGGCCCATCATAGGATTGGTGGGGGGGGGTCATAATATATGTTTATAAAATCATTAGGTAATATATTTATTTGAGAGTATTTCTTTACAAATTTTAATATGTTTAACTTCCACCAAATAATTTTTATATTCTATAAATTTATTGTAATAAGATTTCATTTGTTTATTACGCTTCATTATTCATTTAAATTGCTTGAAAAAATCATAGTATTTTTCATTATAAACATGATATTACAACATAAATGATTAATTTTAGGCATTATGACTATTATATTTAATGTTAACAACTTCATATTGTGGATAAACACACAACCCTAAAACGGTATTAAAATAATAGGAATTTAAGCATCATTAATTTTTTTAACATATAACAGAACTCAATTATTTAATTCAGCATACCATAAATTTCAAATAAATGTTATTTAGGAGGATATCATTTCTAACAGAGATCACAATTTACTAATTTCATTAATTAACAATATATTCATTTACAAAATTTAAATCCACTATCCACATACCCATTATAGAATTTTAACAATTTCGATGGAGGGTTTTTGAGTACACATAAGAAATAATTAATTTTATATTCATGATGTGTTTCTTGAAATAAAAATTATTAATACTATATATCATTATAAAATTAATTTAATGTTCCATCATAACTAAATTAACTTACCAGTATCTAATAAAAATATATAAAACTATTTTGGTGATGTTCTTCAAGAGTGTTGTGACTAAATTGTATAATTTTATTTGATTTGTTTATAACATAGTCTATGAAAAAATATATGAATTAATTTATGTATTATAAAATTTGTGAAAAATAATTAAAATAGAAATTAAAACTAAAATCATGACAATTATTCCAAACTGGGAAGAATATATATATGTCCTATCTACAGTTCTTCTTCAAAAATCATTTTCTCATTATAACCATAAAAAAATTCAAGATTATTTTAAAAATATAATTTTTAGTTTGTGACACAATCAATGTTTTTCGTGTGGTCACCCATGGAATGTTTTTTAAAGGCTATTTATATTTAAAATAATAAGAGAATAAATTATAAATTCTCTCAATCATGTAGGCTTATGAAATTGAGCATTTATTCACTGATTTGTCATGCACATTCTTCATTAAATTTTAATACATATCTCAAGTGGGTAAAACCATCAGAATTTCACTAACCATCCACAACTATATTAATATAAAATATTCAATATTACATGTTCCACAGAGTAAAAAAATAGTGGGATTAGTTTTTCAAATTCATATAAAATTTAACCTATATCTTATTGTATCATACTCACTACATAATAATATGATGTTTCCAAAACATATTTTTGAATAATGAAGGTATTATTTTTCAAAACATCCGATATTGAAAAATTTAATAGCCATATACGACCAACATGCAGTAGTGTTGCCATTTTGAAATGGAAATAATGAATTTTTATATTGATAATATGTCCATTTTTGACAGATTGAGACAGATTAAATTTATATCTGTATAGTAAACATACATATCTAATCCATTGGTAGAATAATAAATTACATTCTTTAAAAAGTGGTTATGATGCTTTTGGATTCATTAAATTGTGCGATCACTCATCTTAAAATAATTCATGTTAAAAATGGCTAAAAATTTGGACATGGTCTACCTATTCTATTAAATTATAATTGGTCATTTTGGGTGGGTTGAAAAAAATATTAAATATATATCAAATAAATCTACTCAATATTCATTACATCTAACATGTGAAGAACCAAAAAACTAGACCAATATGGATGGTCCAAAAAAACCTCTTTATCTAGTTATGATCTCTCCTTAAATCATATTTGTTTTTCTTGTTTTTAATAAATACAAAAGTAATAGGTGGTAAGGAATAGATGGTAGATTATAATTGAATAGTATAGATATCTTATGGATGTCTATCTCTTTAAATTCTGCCTTTTGTAAAATCATTTCTATTCACTCAAAATGGGTGATCCACATGAAGAAATCTATGATGGCAGTAATAATTACTAGTGTTACTTATATTGATAATAGTAAAATACTATTTCTCAGCCATGATGTATGAGAATTATTTTATACCATATGTACACCATCCATATAACATACTATATTCCATAAATTCAATGACTTTCCTCATTAATGAACCCAAAAATATAAAGTTGTGATATGAAACTATAAAATATGTAGTTACCCCATTGGTCCATAATGAATTTAAATCTTAAAATAACGTATCTAAATATTCATAAATATTATTTTATGGATTTACTTGAATTAAAAACACAAAAATATTAATTTGGTTCCTTCATCAATATCAATGGAAATAAGTTGTAGGGAGTTATAATAACAGGTCATCAAGAATATTGATTTCTATAATCAAAAAATGGGCAAAAAATTCATACAAAGTCTTAATAGTTTGTTAAAAGGTTCTAAAGGTAAAGATATATTATCATGATTAAAGATTTTCCAATAAAAAATATCACATTGACTGTTTATTCTTTTATTCATGAAAATATTTGATTTATTACATGTCATCAATATGGAAGTGTTTCAAGATAAAAATAGACCCTATAATCGAGGTGTATTTGGAAAATACATTAACTATTTCATAGGTAATTGGATCTTCCCTTATTATTATTTATATAACTCAATTCTCCACATATTGTAAAATTAAGTAATGATTCATAGTTATCACAATATAATATTAAATCATTTGATCATGCATATGTCTTTTGATAATTAAGAATAAATTATATATTAACCTCTTACTTTCATTGAAGCATTATATGAAATGGATTAATCTATGGAAATAATATTTAAATAAAAAAAATATTTAATCTAAATGACAATTTGATATTCCAAAATTTGAGGTAATAATAATATATCTTTTAAAATCATCATGTCTAATTATCTCGTAACCCAGATATAAGGCCTCCAAAGAATAAAAATAAATTGTAAAATTGATATGGTTCTGGGTGAAGATTTAGAATGTCATTATGAGTGGTTGCTTCCTAAATAGATGGGACATAACCCTCAAGCACAAAATTCTCATAGTATGGGTGTAGAAGAAAAAAGCATATATTCACTACTTCATTATATTTAAAATATTGATACAATGAAGTATAATCTTTATGAAAAAAAATTATAGTAGATAAAATCAACATTTTTTAAATATTTACAATCTCTTAAGATAAAATTTCTTATATGAACCATTAATTTTTTTCCTTGAGAAAAAATATCCAAATTCAACAATAGAAATGATATAGATGTTTTAACACCCTCAAATTATATATGATTTATAATAGATTTGTTTATACTTTTTAAATAATTTATCAATTCATGATTATATAATAGATAACGTTACATACTTCCTATGGCCAATGTAATATAAAATACAATATATGTAAGAAAAATTATTACAAATATTGACTAATTTCAAATTTTTATTATATACAAATTATGGCTAAATGTTACAAATTATCACGATTTTTACTAATTTTTGATAATTAAAATATTATTTATCATTTACTAATTACAAAAATTATTTATTAAGTAATTATAATTAATTATTATTTATGAATGAGTATTTATAATTATTAATATTATTTAATAATTATTAGTATTTCATATTTTTTATACAATTTATTACAATTTATCAAAACTTTCTCATATTTAAAATTTAATAATAAAATTTAGTATTAAATATTTAAATTTTCTAATTACATCTAATAATGAAAAATTAAATATTAATTATTACAAAATCTTTCATGATTATTATTAATCATTTTATTTAATAATTTATTTATACTAATCAATGATAATTTTTAAACACTTGTTAGTATTTTTTATAATTTTTAAAAGTCATTTGTGTTTTTTAATATATATGAGTATTTTGTAATTTTTACAAATTGAAATATTTTTTTATAGATTAATACTAATTATTCATTAATAATTATAATTTTTTTACTAAATATAACAAAATTTTAATAATATTTAATATTTCATAGATTTGCTGTTACTATTTTTCACAAATTCTTACAATTACCTCATATTAAAAATATTTATAAAAGTAAGTAATTAACAATATCATTTACAAATTTTTAATTATATTTAATAATTAATTATTAATAATTATATTTATTTATAGATTATTACTAATCATTTAATGATTATAATTAATTATATAATGACTATTTTGTCTTTATAAGAATTTTTTTCTTATTAAAAATTAATTTGTTGAAACTAATTCATTAAATTTATTTTCTCACCATTATTATAAGAAACTTTTTTCATATATATTTCATACAAGAAATATATAACATGACTTCTCAATCGAATATTTATATACATAAAAAATATTTTTACACATTTTTTGAATAAATATAAAAATCAACTCTATAAACCTAAACACACACACACATATATATATCCACACCCATGCACATTTTATAAAATCTTTATATATACATATTCACCTATTAATATATATATATATATATATATATCCAAATGTTTACAAAATGATATTCACATGTTTTAAAAAACTAATACAAATCATAATAAAATAATCAAACATGGCTTAAAATCATAACCACAATTTGAGAAATATCACAATTAATTATAAATTTTATCACCATAAATATTCTTACAAAATAACAAAAATAAGTCATAACATTTGAAACATAATTTAATCAAATTCAACAATATTCACTATGATTGAATTAAATGCATCATTTTAACATGTTTTTTACAATAATTTTTTTTTCTTTTGAATTAATTTTTTATAACGATGTAATAAATTTTTCATTCATTAAATCCTATTATATATTTTATTGAGGCAGAATTTATTAAATAATTCACTAATATTCTACATATATTAAAATTATAGGGCATCTTCTTTTAATAAATTAATGTTCATAATTTATATTCAATTCAATAACAATAACTGAACAATTAAATCGTTGTATATAAAAATTTTTAATGGATATATAAATATCAAAAACCTCTATAAATAATTTCTTAAATAACCATATTTCCCAAAAATAAAATAAAATATTAAATTATAAATTATTTTTATGTAAGAAAAAAAAATATGTTACAGAAAATTATATATATAAATAGATCTAAAAAACCATTAAACACATATATATTAGATTAAAAGGTTGACTTGTTTATATATATATATATATATAACATGAAATATTTTTCATTAAAATATATAAATATCAGAATATATATATATGATTATATTTTTACATGAACTATGTGAGATGTTAGCAAGTACTAGCACAACGAGAGTCAGTGTGGTGACTAGATACCTCAAAATAAACAAAAAATATCACCCAAATAGAAATATCTATTCAATATAAACGTTAAATATTAACAAAATACATCAAATAAATTCTAATAAACTTGTGCAGAGCCGAAATACATTGTATCTGACTACAGGTACACAAATAGGTAATAATAAAAATACAGTAACCAAAACTTCCATGTGAACCCTAAAAATAGGGTAAATATTTTTACCTTGGGTTTGACATTACCAATTTATCCAAGATTGAAAGGGAAATCATATAAATTATTGTTCGGAGAGAGTAACTCAAGAGGGGGGATTTGAGTTCCAAATAAAAATTTCTATTAATTATTATGTTAAAATAAATTCGACATAAAAAAAACTGGCCCATTAATCAAAATTGATGATCAATATAACATCTGTTCATTTAAAATATTTCTGAAAGAGTGATTGTAAATCAATTAAAATAATGTTTATAATTACCTTGTTTTTGAAATAAATTTACATAGATAAAAACAAATGTAAATAATATTTATGATTAATAATAAAAGTAATTGTTTTTATTGATTAAAAACATTCTTGGATAGGATAATAAAAAACAGAATAACACAATGGAATAAGAAGTGGTTCGGTCTCAATATTAGACTTAATCCCCTCCATATTACAATCACTTGCTTCCAAGAATATTATAATAATAATCAAACAAATCCACTACCTAGATCAAATAAATAAAAAAGTTTATAAATGGTATATGAAAAATTTCCTCTTCCACAGTTATACGTGGGAACTAAAGATACACAGGCCACAAAAGGACCTCTTCCACATAAACTGTGGTAAAAAATTTAAAGGAATGAGATAATAACAATTTTTCTCATGTTTGGTCTAGGAGAAAGTGTGTGTTTGATAATAGTGTAATAACACACCACTCAGAAGAAAAACATAAACATCATGATTAATAAAGAATAGTAATCATCATTCTGGCATGTTTAAAATGGTCAAATTCCTCGATCATCATTGGTGCTGAGTTAAAGCATTATTTTTGATGGTTATAGAAAAAAAGAGAATCATAGTAATCTGTAGGGGTTCCAATTAATATTTTTTAGTATCTCAATAAATCATTATAATGGAAGTTATGCCTCTTTTCATTGATATTTATTGCAGATGAAAGAGTGATATTGTATAGATTCACATATTTGATTGCACAATTTTCTTGACATATATCAGTCAGTAATCACTTTATGTTTTGTATTGAGAGAGACAATTCTGTCATATAGAAATAGAATCATAAATTGATGGAGATCCACAATAATCATATTGGATTGGACTATGTCCTCAAAACATGGTAAAATTATCCATCAATAAAAATAGTCATTCATCTATACACGTAAAATTCCTCCGACAATAATAGCAGTAAGATGTTTGTGGTGGATCATCATCGGGAGGTATCTCAAATAAATGAGGACTCATAAAATTTTGGTTACAGGCCTTATAGTAGCTCATCCTGGTGGTAGATCCTCTACCAGAAACAAGCATGGTCGTGACTCTACTAGTGGTAGCTCATCCTTAGTGGTGACTCAGGTTTAGTAGTGACTTTGCTCAATGATAACACCTCGCTGACCTTAGAAAGTATTGTGAGTGACTTCGAGCTAATGGTGAATCACCATAACACATAACTGAAATATCATATAATATATCTTACTATATAAGATGTTATCATATGGCATTTAGATTATTATTACCAAAATAATCATGGATTTTTGTCATTAAAATAATAGTGTCAAACACACTCCCCACAAGGAAGTTCTAAAAAAATAAAGAATGAGGAGAGAAGAGGAGTCTGTACCTGGGGGTTTGAACATAAATCATTAAGAAATCATGTTCTATGGATGATTTTGGGGGTACATTGTTCGATAGTATCATGAGGGGAGTCACATCATAAAGAATAATAAAAATATTAATGGATTGGATAATAAAGGGATCACTTTATTTTATTTAATGTTTATTTAATATGTGTTAATAAGAATTGAAATATCCCCAAAAATAATATTTTTGGAAAATTATTTTTGATAAATTATATTAAATGTTAGTAATATTCTTTCCATGATGAAAAATATTAGTTTTTTATATTTTCAACCACTATTATTTGTCAAAATTAAATATTTTTTAGATGGATAGTAGCATTGTTCACAAAAACATACATATTCTAAATTTTTATTTTTAAATGTATATCATTTATAACTAACACATAAAAAATGTACAATTTTCGTACATTACAAAGGTGTATAAAATAATCCTAGAACATACATTAGTAAAGTAACTACGTGGTTCTCACCTCAAGTCATGAACGAAATAAGAAAAAAAAAAATTGGACATGGATCACATAACACCCTCGCATGGTATTCATAAAAAACCCAAACATGGAATATTCCCAAATTGAGTACCATTAATATCACAATATATACTGGTATGGAACTTATCACAGTTACCCAAACATATACACTAGGCTTCCCTTGAAAAAAATAATGAAATTTAAAGTCTCATCAGATAGAAAACATCAAATGGAATCCACATAAGACACAACAAATAATGAGGAATGAATAATGAAAAATCAATACCTCTCGAAACCTAGAATAGTGGGAAACAAAAATAACAAATCAAAAATGATTAACCACAAGATACACTATTTTTTCTAGACACACTAATCATAAATGAAATAAAATATTGTATCTGAAGTAAAAGATAAATCTGAGACTACCTCCACATCATCTTTTAATATGACTTCTGTAAAAATATTAACAATTGTGATCTATTTACTATATCAATACCTCTATTAATAAATAATTTTTTTAAATTTCATCAATTACTAGAAAGAAAAAATAACTCCAACTTCAGTAAAAATTCTCTATATTCCCTCAGTTCTCACTCACTCAAATAAAGCCTTACAAACTCAACAACTTTAAAAACTAATATTGTTTGAGCATCAAGATGATTTAATTTTCCCTTATACCCATCCAAGATCATTGTCATATCATGCAAGCCTTGGATATTATATAAATATAATATGTTATGACTCAATAATTAGAAGAAAAAATATATATTTTACACCACCACGCTATAAATTTTTGGAAGATAAATCACAAAAATATCTATTTCCAAATTATAATAGGAATCACTATGGATTTCATTCATAGAAGAAGATTATCAATATTATATCAATACCATTCATGGAGGTATAATTTAAATAATGTTTATCATAAAAAACAATTAATATTTCCTAAATCAACTCCAACAATCATAATACAAACAAATAGATCAAACCAAAATAAAATTTTAGTATGGGAGAACAACCTAAAAACTCAATTCATTAAAATAAAAAAAATTCATAAAGAGCTCAAAAAGTCATGTTTCAAAATAATGTTTTATGAAAATAACCAACATATTTTAAAAAACTAAAAAAAACCATTTCAAAACTCTCCCTATCTCTAAAATACTAACAAACAATGTATTGAATCTAATAAATTTAAAAAACCCAAATTTAATTTATTTTTTATAAGAATCCACTTAATTTTAAAAAAAATCCCAATAAATATAATGGAATCAACCACTTTTTAAATCATTTCATATAAATTATCATTCATACTAACCCACCTAAACTACTTCCAATATCCAAAACATTTCATAAAACACATTATACACACACAAATAGATTAAATAAAGGATTAAAAACAATATCACAACCAAAAAAATCATCTTTTATCCCTATCCATCAATTAGAAATCACCCTTGAAGAAATTGAAAATAAATAATGGTTCAAACAATAATTATGAGAGTGATGAAGAACAAGGTAATGTGTGGCAGCATGGTTTTTCTAACCATGCACCAATGATGTGATAGCCTTTGAAAATATTCCATGTCCATGTTTTGAGGCTTTACATGGTTTAATAGACCATGTGATCAAACTTGGAATCTTTGGATCCTTTCTAATGCCAACCCAAAACACAATGAGACCATGAATGTATATAATATAACAAAATGGGGATCAATTTAAAATCAAAATACTTAATAAAAAATCCAAATTCATGAATTAAATGTTATGTATCCATGGAAACTCATGTTTCATCATGAATTGTTGTGATTAAGAACCTCTTGATGACTCGCCTCCTGATTTTTGAAACTGTTAGTCTCTATAAAACCAAGAAACTCTCTGATTACAATAGAAATCTATGATTAAATTTAATAAATAATCAACCTAGTTATAAAATTCACATCACCTATAATAATATTCCACTAGGCTAAGAGGGTGTTATTAAAACCCATTTAATGGAAACAAGTTCCTTGGAATAAAGGATGCACTCTTGGGAATGATTTCAACAATACATAGTAATTAATACATTTTTGGAAACAAAACAATATTCCAAAATGGTGTATAGATAAATTGATCATCCATGTATATGAAATAAATTGAGATAAATAAATAAATAATCAAAACATGTCATAACACTATAAAACATCATTTAGAATTTATTAATTAAATCAGTTACTCAGTTATTAGAATATAAAAAATAAAGAAAAAAATAGTCATTAATAAAAAAATAGAATCATATATACATTTTTTATAAAAATAAATATAATACACCAAGATGAATTAATTGTTAAATAAGATTCCAAAAATAATAAAAAACTGGAGACACCATTGAAATATCTCTATTTAACCAATATTCACTCATCACATCCATGAATTATATCAAGAAACAAAAAAGGAAAACCCATCTGATAATAAAAACATGGATTCTATATAAAATGATGATAACTACAGACACACATAGACACATCAGTTTGTATGATCGGTGTAGGATAAATTTTCAAATTAGAACTACAAACAAAGTCTTTTTAAATCTTGTAATTAAAAAAATCATATTGATTCTTTTGAACATAGATGGAAATTATGGTTTTGCATTTGTAATTCATAATAAGACATGTAGGATTCATAAACCATTTTATATAATCCAATAAAACCATTTTTTAAAAATAACGCTCCATCTATCTTAAAACCTAATATTTGAAATGGAAAATACTATAAATTAATTTAATGTAACCTTTAAAAAATATTTTAATCGCAAACTGTATGACCCCCCATCTTAATATGAGTAAACACTTCAATACTGTTTTGTGGGATGGAATTCAAAATAATACAATGAAAGCGAGATGATTTTTTCTCTTTTTAAAACCATTTATAGATAAAACTTTTCAAAAATCAGTAGAAAATTAAAAATACTCATAAGTAAATAAGATAAATTCATACTAAAAAAAATTATATCAAGAGTAAAAGTAAATAAATCAATAATAAAAAACATTTTTACTCTATTCTAAAGGGAGAAAAGTTGATACACATAATGTATTGAAAGTGAATCCTTTGAATTTTGGTGTAATAAAATAAATACAAGTCATGAGAAACTCCCTAGACCCTAACATGTGATGGTCAAAGAATACACATGGGGAATCAATAAACATTTTTATTTTTAATTCTTAACAACATGGATACCAAAATTACTCATATCGGGGGAAATCCCATGACTAGAGTACAATCAAAAATATTATAGAATTCTTGAATGATATAATACCGAATCAATATCATAATTATCCATCCCTTAGTGAGATCTCAATGTAAAAAGGTAAATTATCTTTGAATAGTCTACACTAGTTTCATAGAATATAGATCTCCCACTTAGGTACCTTAGTCTCCCAAAACATAAAAAAATGGGGTGATGAGAAACCAAAAAACACATGACCATCAAATAAATAAATATTTACAATGAATAATAATATATAACATGTCACCTCAAATGACCTCATATTAAATAACACCTCTTCTATACCAAAAAATAACCAAATAATAATAATCTGTTCGCAGATCATAAATGGGGAAACAATCACAAAGTGATAAATTAATGGTATTATCAAAACATTGGGAAATCCATTTTACATGGTTTAAAAAAGTATTTTCATCTAACATGGAAAACCGTATCAAAAAGTATTAATTGAAAATCGATTGTGAATATATACTTTGAAAACCTAGATTTCCTCCCTTATGAACCACTTAAAATAAATAACATTACTTTAATTTAAAACAACCATTTTAGTATGGATGATGTAATTTTGAAATCATTATTATACTAAACCGATTAATGTCTCTAAAAAACATATCATAATAAACTCATAGCCACTTTCAGATATAGTTTACATTCAAAATATATGTCTAAAATGAGTCACTATGAATCCATTCAAAAATCTATTATTCCATGTATTAAAATTCATGAAAACATTTTTAGAAACCAATAAAGGGTCACAAAAATGTATATTGATAAGTAATGAATTTAAAAAGTTAATCATATCATGTAATTTAAAATAAATGAACATAATAAAAACACCCACCATAATCAGGCGGAACAAGTTACTTGCAATTATAGAAGAATATCCAAGAAAGTAAATGACCCCCAGAATCCCTAAAAACTCAATCTAGTTTACTAAAACTATTATGAACCTAAATTACATACCTCATGGTTGTTAGTGTTCGTGGTTGAAAAGTAAATTGAGGGGAAATGGAAGAACATTGTAAAAGAGATTAAGAACTAAGGAAAAGGGGGTGAATTTTTACTGGCCCTAGATTTTAACATATGTTTTCATCTTACAATGTCAAATATGATTAATATTATTTTACACACACAAAATTGAACTAATATATATATATATATTATGAATATTAAATATGACTGGTAAAACTAGTCACTGAATTAGTATATATGTATAGTATTAAACAAATTTTGAAATAAATTTATATATATAAAGGTCATTATAAAATAATTTACTTAATTCATTTTTGTTTTCAAGAATATTTCTTAGTATATGCTAAATTTTTTATAAAATATAACTTTTTATATTATTAATGAATGATGATTTTAATAAAATATAATATTTACTGATCAATTTTTTATTTATTTTTGATTTTTTGAAATTGAAAACACGAAGAAATAGTATTTTAAAATATTATCTTCCAAAAAACCATTTGTTAGTAATCCTTTATAATTATATTTAAAAGTAAAATTTACATATTTTATAATGTAAACTTTTCTGTATAAACATTAGTTCTGGGATTATCATAATATTAGTAGCTTCGAATAAAATCATGATGATTTTCAAGAAAGAATGATTTTACAATTAAAAGTGTAGTATACTATTTTTAAAAATATCATTTATTTTTTCTATTTTAATGAGAAATTATTAACTTTATAATAAAAATTAAAAATTTAAAAAATTTAAGATTAGTTTAAAAACCTAGTATTAATGTTTTAGAAGATTATTGATATATTTCTAGTTTTTTTAAATATATTATAAATTTATTAATTTAAAATTAATTTTAATCATTTTTAGAAATTGAAAAAAATAAAATGGATTTAAAATTCTAAATCCGTAGGTAATAAATATATATTAAGGTATATTCTATTTTTGGACGTAAATGATAAGGTAAAAAACTTATAATCAAGGTAAATGCTAAAACGGTAAATTTGAATAATTTAATGTTCATGAAAAGAATACACAATTAAAAAATTTGTGAGAATGGGTGGTTGAGAAATAGATTGACCATATTTATTCCTAACATATTTATTTATTTATTTTGTATCCATATTCATTGATACCGAGTTCCCATTACAAAATGTTTTTTTGGTATTTACCAAAAATCTATCACTTATTAAATACAAATGAGAACTCCTTTACTCACTTCCTCTCATAACACAACCCACTTATTTCTACCCAAATACCTATGAAAACCCACATAAACATTCTAATATAACTAAAATGTTTTTTTGGTTTTCTTAAAATACCATCTTCCAAAGGCTTATCCCCATTTTCAATCATGATAATCCAAAAAGTGGGGAATAAATTTATAACTCCTATAATCTCATTTCTAGTTTTCATGTGCACATCTTCATCTTAAAATTCCATTACAACATCTTAACATAACAACATAAGTATCATTAGTATATTGGTTTGTTATTATATTATGGAAAACAATTAACCAAATGAAAATTTTATCATAAAAAAGATGAAACTATGATTCATACATTGTGGAGACAATAGATACCATGAGTCAACATGTTTCATTTTCATTAACTGTATTAAAATGGTGGTCATAATAAGAAATTTAATTTATAAATATTATATTTTTGAAACATTTATGATTATCAGTAGACAGACCATATTACTCATTTTTCATGTTCTGTGGAAAAATATCACCATCCATGCATAGTTATGAACTACCACCTCCACAGAATGGCTGATTTCATATTTTTTCTTTAATAAATACCATAAATGTATTGAAACCCATAATTTTATACAGATATATTACATCTCTTAGATGAATATATATTACATAATAGTATGATCTATTCAAGAGTATTATTACTCTAGTATCGTTCGAAACATGGAAACATAAAAAACCGATTCATATAATTATCTACATCGTTACCCTCTTATTTGTTCATAACTAGTTACCTTTTTAGACATATCATACTTAATACCTTATACATAACATTGGAAAAAGAAAAATAATAAAATAACGTTCTTTGATGACCATTAAGTATAAACAAGGAATATATAAATGATTAAGAAAATATAACATTAGAATATGCATATAAGAACATGATCATTATATTTGAAAACCATACTCTACAGATCAAATATCCTAATCTTAAGCCATAGAATAAATCATGGTCCTCCATAAGATATGAATCATAAAGAAATAAAATAACATGAACCTAGATAACCTAACATATGAATTATTCATTGATATATGAAATACACATAAGCATAAAACTCATTTCCATAGTAGTCAAGGGTAGTATACTAGGATTTTATAGAGAAATGAGTTCACTCCACAAACCATCCTAGTAGTCGAAGTACACTCCCAAGACAATCATGTTTGACATATTCCCCTACTAAACTATGTTCACTCCAAAATATAGTATTATTTACTTGAATTGATATCAAAATGTACCCAATGGAATAGAGGGACATATAAGACCCAACCATCATAAAATTAAAATCATATATATGTATTACACAATATCATAGTGAATTCATTATATTATAACCCTGGAAAATAAATGGGGTTCATAATCATTTCTATATAGAATAACCCATGAAAAAATGGGCTTCATAACCATTATGTTATCATATTCATAAACGATACGCAGAAAGAATAATGATGATATCATTGGATTATATAACTACAAAAAAATAAGTGGAATCATGTGTTGTCATATTTAATGAATACGAATATAAATAAATTATCATTAAAACATTCTCGATGAAATTACCATTTCCATTCTTAATTCACTCATAAAAATGAGCAATAATAAAGGAAACAATTTTATTTGAAAATAATTACATAATATTTGTAGGTAATATTCAATGCAAAATTATTCTTAATGACATGAAACAAGTAGTTCTTATTGTATATGTTAAGAGACAATCCTTCCAAATCTTTTTTTTAGAAAACTTATGAAGTAATTCATTTGGAAAATGTAAAAAATATCCATTTAAACAATTTTTAAAAAACTCAAATATGGGTAAAAAATAATTTATAAAATCAAAGGAGGAGTAAAAACCTTATTAATAAAAGTTTCAGAAAACTTCTATATTGAAGAAAAATGATTTTCGTCCAAAGAAATAAATGATTTCAACTTTTCATAAAATATTATTTTGGTCTCCTGAGTACACATGTTGACGAAAATGAATGGAAAACATATATTTTCAATAAATAACTATAGAATTAAAACAATCATGAGATTCATGAGAGTATGATTATAATATTTCGTCATATGAACATAACCATAAATAATCCTAATAAATAATAAAATTACTGCCTAAAACCCTTATCTCAAGTTCTCCTTTATTTAAAACAACTCTAAACTACCTCGAAATAAAATAAAATTAATTATAATTCTATAGAAAATTTATTTTGATACTTATTGTAATGACTTATAGTTTATCAATGGAAATCCCCTTATAATAATTACATACTTTACTAAAAAACAGCACATAGGAAAACCCATAAAATGTTGTTCTCATAAATAATGAATGATATATGGGTCAGTAAATAAATGAATAATAATTCCAAATATCTTAGAGGGATACTAAATAAAAAATAAGATAATAATAATATGATTGTTTGGAGATTCTTGATCCACTAAAATGAACACACTCACAGACAATACTATGGAAATAAAACATAATGTTAATAATAATGTATTCAATTAAAATCATAAAGTATATATAACCTTAGGATAAAATATAAGTGATTTATGAATATAATAAGAGGTATTTATAGAAAGTAGAAAACCCTTATAATCGTTATAGTACTGAGAATTAGAATAATAAAATGATCATTAAAATATTAATGTACCTATTAGGAATATTAATTAGATCATTAGAATAGTAACCTCACATATGAAAGTATAAAAAAAATTTATTTTTATTATAATTTTTTTATTCATATATATTTATATGATGGAATAAGTAAATAAATGTATGATAAATGATAAATTATGTGTTGGTATTTTTATGAAACATAAATATTTATTTTCAATTTAATAAATAATATAATGAATTCAATGAGAATTTATTTGAATAAAATATATTATAAATAAATACTTTTTTATTTTAATTATATAATAATATTATGAAACTATAATTAATTTTTTTTAATGTTCTATAAAATCCGTTATAATATTAAATTATATATTTATGAATAGAGGATGATTTCAGTGAAAATTAAATTTCTCTATAGGAAATTTTTTTCATAAAACTGAGTCCATTTTTGAAATTTAATCATTGAGAAATGTTTAAGGAGAAATTTTGGAATTTTTCTAAAATAATTGTATTTTTTATAATTAGTGAAATTTGGTAATTTATAGAATTTAACAAATACAAGAATTTTTGAGTCAAGGATGATGTATGGATGAGGTAAAAATTATTTTTTTAAACATTCCTGAACCATTTACTAAAAAAATTCAAGGTAATCAGCAATACTGATAGTTTTGATCCAATATAATTAAAAAATGAATAAAAAATCAATGGAACTCCTCTCCTCCCATAATAAATACAACCGCTCATCACAGCTTCTCCTAATACCTCTAAATCTTTGAAGTTTGACTAATTTCCTCCCAATTACTCTTCCAAGACTCTTTCCAACATCCTAGTATTTTTTTTCTCTCCAAAAATTCAAATTCCAAGTTCCTTAAGAAGGTTATCAAAGATATTATAGTCATCAGGTCAAATCCTTCTTTCTCTTTTAATTTCACTATTTTTCTTATCCTTCCATCACCTCACCAATCCAATGTGACACGATAACTACATTTTCATACATATAGTATAATGTTATTTTTTTAATTGAATATACAACATAAACACTCTTATCTTCCCCTTTTATCTTAAAAATAAAAAAAATCTTCTATGATTGGTTGATTTACCACCTTCACGGACAACGGGTTTTTCTTTTTAATTATCACATTCAATGCTGGATATAAATCCATTATAATGGTAAAATAAGATTTTAAAATTTATATTATAACTTATTTCATGTTCTGAGACCAATATATAAACATATTATTACATTAATGACACAATATTGTGATGGCCATAAGCACCTCCAAAATAATGTAATCATTTTATAATAATGTTTTATCTGAGGAATCATTCTCATATATAAAAATAGATATATCGGAACATTTAAAATTTGGGAAATAAATTAATATCATTTCATTGTACTTAAGTATTTTTTCTTCTATTGGATAGGAACTCTCATAATAAAACTCAAGGTAACCAACCATAAATCCATGGAACAAACAGTCCATTAACAATGAAATTAAACATAATAACTTGTCAAAATGGAAATAAATGAAAAAAATTATAATAATAAAATATATTATAATTATTATATCAATTACATTATTAATCAATATAATTTTATTTTCCATGGCATTTTGTGAAAGTGAAGAACTTGTTCCAACATAAGGTAAGGGATCTCTCTGAACTGCCAAATTTACCACCAAGTTACACTTTCTCTATCTTTACAATATTTATTTGAATAATTATTCTTATATAATTATTATACATTATATATATATGTTATGAAATTATTACTATATATCAAATAATCATTAATTTAAGGGGAAATACATATTTTATAAGGTTCCCTCCACCTTTTTTTTGGTTAAGTATGCCCATTTAACGAGAATTTCTCGACTTCATAGACATTTTCAAGAACACCCTATAATATTTTAAGTATCAATTTTTTTAAAAAAAACACATATTTCATCATGAAAAACTACATTAGTTCATTTATGGTCTTATACAAATAATTAATCACTTTTCCACTTTAAATAAACATTATTATTTACCCTAAAACTACACTAATGTGGATCATTTCTAATGTTTCTTAAAAACTCATTTTAAATTTATTCAATTAAATTTTTAATCATCATAATTTATGGATATTTTCCCGTATGATTGTCCAATTATGATTTAAATATATTATTTCTTGTAAACCATTATGATATTACCTTTGTTTATGCATTATAAAATTTTTACAATACCAATTTCTTTCCATGGGTAACCCATATGTTTAGTCCTTATGACTTTTCTTCATGTTCCACACATATGCATGACCGTGAAATGATGGGTTCACCTAGATAATTATCCAATGAAATGGGTAAATTTTATTCCAATGAGATGTAATTTATGATATTAGGGGGGAAACCTAATCCACTATGAGATTTTTTTTCCTCCATGTGAAATAGTATTGTTAGTTAGCATTGAATCTTGTCTATTTAATGTTGTATATTTCTACCACACTCTTATGTTTCCATGATCACCAGATCCCATGTACTTTATGATATTCTTCAACATTTTTATTCATGTGAAATTTTTTATGACATCATGTTATGCCTTCTAATCCATGAGTTATTCTTTATTCCTCTTTTTATAGCCTTACATAGATTTTTAGCTCGTCACTTTGTTTTTTTATTCCTGGGTTATCCTCTATAGATATAAGAACTGAAAAATGTTTGGATATAATTATGGATATAAAAAAAAATTTGTTTTTTATTTTGGTTTCATTCATTCTGAATATGTAACTAGTCTTCTTAATACAATAGAATCTATGATCCCTAGTTTGTATGTAATAGTTAATTATTCTTATAAACATATAATTATATATTTAAAAGTATAAGTTCTCTATAGTTGGTATCAGATCATAGTCTAGTAATTATTTTAGTTTTGGACAAGAGAACCAGCATAAGAACCCTATGGATAATTCTGCCACCATGGATAATCTAAATTAAATGTTTGGGAATCCAATGTTATTTTATACATTTCATTAACAAGTTTATCCCTTAATGATAAATGCTTCTTCTTTGTATTCCTATTAGCTATGTAATCCAAAAAAAATAATTATAATTTTTTTATTTGTTAATGTATAGAAATATGAGAACTCATTCCAATATTAAATGTGAATGGGAATGTGATGATTTACCTAATAAGATTCCAAATATAATGGGTAAGGGAGATCAAAATGTTATGATAGTTATAGAATAACTTGATCTTGTTATGAATAAAAACATGAATCATGAGGAATTCAATACTTATCCCAAGAAAGATAATGTTTTGATTAAATAATACATGGGACAATATCCTTATATAATTAGTGGATCTTCTAATTCCCTTATTACAGAAAAATGAATTGACTCCATTAAAGATATATTATTTGTCCTTCAATGCTCTAAAAAAGAGGATGTTTTTCTAGATGTTTCTTATTTTTATGGGGAAGATGATCAATGGAGTAAACAAATAAAAAACAAATCCCTGGTGGGAAGTGTTTCTATAGAATGGGAATCATTCAGGTAAATATTTGTAATTAAAAAATTACCCCAATGTCTCGATCTTAAGGTGGAAAAGGAGTTCCTCAGACTGAAGAAAAAGGAATATGTGTCTATCTGATGGTATGAGGAAAATTTTACATGGATTTAATGATAAACCTTAGGATTTTCCATGAACACATAAAACAAGGTGGATAACAACTTTAAAGGACTAAAGCCGAGTCGATGAAAAGTAGGGGTGATTGAAGACCAAGATAACTATGAGGCGATTTAATGTTATTTTGTTATGGTTGAAATTGACATTTGAGACTGTTAGGGGTCTTAGGGGCTCAAAGATAAAATTATAAAAAAAATATTTTAATATAGGAGGATTAATTGAAAAATCACATGATAGAAAGAAACCCCAATAGGCCCCGTGTCATATGTGTGGGAAGAAACATCATAGAAACTTTTTAAAGGGAACCATGAGATGCATAAAATGTGGAAGAGGAGGTTTTTGGGATAATTATTACCAAAAGGATATGAAAAATCCTAAAAATGAGGATGAAAAATGGGAGGTTGAGATAAACACTCATCTTATACACCAATGTTTCATCTAAAAGAAAAATGTGAATTATTCAATCCATTTCTTTAAGATAAGGGTTATCAAAGGCAATCAATATTCACAAGCTGTAAGGATTTATGGAAGGGAATATCTTATAACTAATGATGAGGTGTAGAATTATAATGATGTTGTGATATGTCACGACCCATCCCCCAGGGCCTGTAATGTGACTACCCCAAGCCCATCTTCCATAGGCCAGGGGATGGCGACAAGAACCAAAGGCATAAATCCCTAAACTGGGAAGGAATTTCCTTTATAACTGTAAACCAACACATTAGAGTACACAACTGGAAGAAAAAAACTAATTAAAATTGTATAAAAAATAAGTAATTTAAAGAAAAAAGGGGACAGAAATATAATCCCAATAGGAATGTACAAGTACAACTGAAAGCAATTACAACTGCAAAAAAGTGAAGAAGCTACTGGGTCATCCTCCGGGGTTCCTACCTGAAGGTTGGGTACAGATGGCCTCTTCAGCACTCCCATCTGTCCGTCTCCTCTATGTACCATCACACTGAGTGGTCCACCTCTGGGTACCATCCAATCCTGCAACTCTCTACCTCAGTCAGCGATGTCCTTCGTCTGTATCCAACATAATGACATGAAGGCATTACCATGCAGGGGTGAGTATAACGATACTCAGTAGGAACCCCGAGACCCTCAACATCTCACAAAATCTTACAAGGATAAACCACAATGTATGAAATCAACGGATGACCATTAATTACGTATATGACTATAAATATACCTAAGTTATCTAGTAACCCATCTCAATCATGAGAAAAACACCAAAGTCATTGACTCATCTCAAACTAGGATTTTTATTATCGAAACCACGGCTGGTGGAATACTCCCCCTCTATTGAGTATATTGGGACTACTACTTCACACAGAGGCACTTCCCACTATCATTGGACTGCTGTGGTACTCCTCTGGTTGAGTACTGTGGGTTTGCTGCGCTCACACAGAGGCGCTCCCCACCACGAGTCTTCTACGCTCACACAGAGGCACTCCCCCTCGTAGCCTGCTGAGGTACTCCTCCTGTCGAGTACCGCAGGTATACCACGCTCACAAAAAGGATCTCCCTATTGTGGGTCTGCCACGTCACACAGAGGTTCTCCCCACCGGGCTAGTAGAGTCACTTCGAGTTGAAATGGTCAAGTAGTCATCAGGTCACAACCAGCTACTAGGTCTCTGTACTCAATTTTCTCACCTCTAGAAAGATACGCTACATGAGCTACTCTTCAATACTCCAACTATCATGAAGTTCCATGAAGAAGTATCATAATGATCCTCCACGTCATTGGGGTCTCAACGCAATAGACGACGCATCGATCAGACGCCCGGTCTGTGAGTTATTAGCCTTTTAGTAATGGGGCCCCGGTTGGATTCGTTTACGATCCAACCTAACCGTAACTCAAAAATACCCCATACTCCAGTGGGGTATTCTCAAAGGGACTGTCATGTTCCAAGAATATGGTGTCGTTGATGGTTCATCAAATGGACGTCCCATGCCAAAAATATGGCCCAAGAAGGTAAAGGGTCAGTAGTGGGCCTGGGCCCGTTCTGACCCGGTCGGACTGACTCCGCCCAACCCAGACTAGGCCGACCTAGTCTGGGTGAACCCGGTCAGATGCGCTGGGTATGAACTGGCCCATTGGGTGGGTCAACCCGCTAGGTTTGGCCCAGTCCGCTGGTCCCGACCTGCCAGAGTACGAGGGCAGTTCAACCCGAAGGTCACCACGTAGGCGACTCGGCCCAAAGGCCGAGGCTGGTTCAGCCAGCACCGTGTGGGGTGCGGGTAGGCCGGCTGGATGACGGGAAGGCCTCATGTGCATCAGGTAGGGTGTGGTTGGGGCCGTCCAGGCCGCATGGGCGCGAAAAAGGCCCCAGGTAGGCCGCGAGGTTGTCGGCAGGGCACCTGGAAGGCCGCGGGGGCCGCAGGCAGGCGGGCTGCGCACCAGGAAGAGTCCTAGGAGGCCACGGGTAGGAAAACCATGCATGAGGCGGGGCACCAGGAACACTAGGGATGGCACGGTAGGGTCCGGGAAGGCCGTGGGGGCGCCAACATGGTGCTAGGGACACCGCGGGGGCCGCGGGCAGGCGGGCCGTGCGCCAGGGCAGGGTGCTGGGAGGCCGCAAGTAGGTGGGCCGGGCACCGCTCGGGTGTGCGGTGTTCGGCCGTAATCATTGGTGCGCTGTGAGGGTGATGCGACTCGTGAAGGTCACGGGTAGTACGACCTTCATCATTGTCGCCTTCGTCATCATCACCTCATCATCATGCCGTATAATGCCACAAGAAAAGAGAAAATGACGGAGGATGTCTGGCCATGTTAGGTTGCCCGCACCCTCTGCGTTTAGGAAGGTATCATTTAGCTCATCATGAGAAGAACATGATCATTAATACGTCCGCATCATTCCCATTTTATCCTTTGAAGAAGTTGAGGAAAAGTTACAACATCAACAAGTAATAAACCACCTACCTCTTAATTTGTTGATCAACGTTCATCATTCGTTGACGGAGTTGTTGGAAGAAGAGGATAACGTTCTTCGTTCGCTGCATTCGTCACGCACTCCCAATCCCGGGCTGCATCAGCCATGGAAGACACTCCACATCGGTAGGATCCAGGGGAGGATGTCGAAGATGGTTCTTGGCATTCATCATTATTTTTTGGAAGATGAGGTTCCTCGTTCTTCATTGGGAGCTTTTCTCCCTAGCTCTCCTCTTCCTCTGTTCCACCAAAATGAAACCTGAAAACAAAAATAATAGATTGGTTTTCAATTATAGTATTGTCATAGAATTCAAAAAGGGACAATAAATTAATATTCTTCATCTAACGAAATAATATATTGTCTATTATTTTGTTTGTCATAACGATTTCAAAAAGGAGAAATAAATTAATTGGGGGCTCCACTTAATTAATTATTCTATGTAGGAAAAAAATTAATTAAGGGTGTTCAAAAGGTTCCAAGGTTGGTGGTGGCACCCTAAATGGGGAGTTCAAGGGGTTTCAACCTTGGGTGGTCCCCACCACTTTAATTTGTAAGAGGTGTTAGACCTCGGGTGGGACCCACCACCATAACCTCTCATGGGAGTTTATGGTGTGGTGGCCCCCACCTCTAACCTCCTAATGGAGGTTTCAACCACCAAGAATAAAAATAAAGGCACTAATTTATTTTTTTTAATTTAAATCATAGAAACCCCAAAACTAACTTTTATTCCCGACCATCTATCATCGAGGTGAAGGACTTTTTAAGCGTATACCGACATTGTGATTTCAACGGTGCCCTGGGATTTCAATTTTGAGCACCGGTTGAAAAGTTATAAAATCCTGCTCGGATGTTTATTGAACGTTCCCGAACAAAACTTCAGAATTTGATTACAGGCACACCAGGTCTCAGAATCAAGCACCGTAAATTTTCATGGACTCGTTAAAAATCCCATGTATTTAAAAAAACATTCCACTGAATTTCGGGCTCATTACATTCTCCCCACCTCAGGGCTTTACGTCCCCGTCAGCTATAACTCGAACTATGCAAAACAAATGGTGGTACTAAGCATGCATCAGAGCCTCCTGCTCTTATGTGCTCTCCTTGAGGTTCCCATTCTTCCAGTGTACGCGCACCATAGGAATCGACCATCCACATATGACACCCTCTTGTCGATCCTCAATCTCCACTAGAACCTATGTAAAAGTTTCCCCATCATCGATGTCCAACTCTCCATGGTCGATGATGTGGGATGGGTCATGCACATATCTACTCAACTGAGATACGTGGAAGACATCGTGCACCGGGTGAAACTGAGGTAGAAGAGCTAAGTGGTGAGCCTCCTCGCCTACTCTGCTGAGGACATAGAAAGGTCCGATGAATCTCTTAGATAATTTGCCGCCTCATCCAAAACTCAATAGACCTCGTCGAGGTGAGACACTTAGAAAGACGTGGTCGCCATCCTCGAACTCCAGAGGTCTCCATATCCTGCAAGCATACGCCTTTTGCCTGTTATGTGAAGTCTTCATCTACTCCAGGATGATCTGCACCTTCTTCATAGGAGCTCGTACCATCTCTAGTCCCACAAGTGCTGACTCCCCAGGGTCTGTCTAGTACAAGGGTGATCTGGAAGGTCGCCCAAACAATGCCTCAAATGGTTCCATACCTATGGTGGAGTGATAACTATTGTTGTATGAAAACTATACCAAAGGAAATTGATCCTCCCAACTGCAACCTATGTTGAGGACACATACACATAGGATGTACTAAAGGGTCTGAATTTTTCGCTTAGTCTGACCATCTTTCTGAGGATGAAAGGTGGTGATCAAGAAAAGTTAGGTCCCAAAAGCCTCCTGCAACCCCTTCCACAGCCGGAAAGTAAACCGTGCGTCATGGTCAGAGACAATAGAGGAAGGAACTCCATGTAGTCGCACAATATCTTATTCATAGAGTCATCCCAGGTTCTCTACTGAACTCTTATCTCTAATCGATAGCAAGTGGGATAACTTGGTGAGTTGGTCAACGATCACCCAAATCGAGTCATGACCCCTGGATGTAAAAGGAATACCCATCACAAATTCCATGGATATACCATCCCACTTCCACTCTGGGACCTCTATAGGCTGAAACAAGCCTGTTGTTACCTGGTTCTCTACCTTCAATTGCTGACAAGTGATGCACCATGAGACAAACTCCGCTACTGCCTTCTTCATACCTGGCCACCAGTACTGTCGTCGAAGGTGATGGTACATCTTCTCCACTCTTGGATGTACCACTAGAGGGGATGTGTGGAACTCCCTCAACACTTCCTCATAAAGTGACAATGGTACCAGGGTACGTCCTCTAAAGAGGATGACGTTCTCCCCACCTTCAGAAAATATATTAGGCGCCTTCCGAGTGGATATCTGAACACGTCATGTCTCATAGTCAGCGTCCCCATGTTGCGCCTCCTGGACTTGTTGAATAAGTGGGGGAGTGACTGTAAGAGATTGAAGGAAGGATGTTCCATCTCCATCCACAAAGGATATCTATAAAGCAGCCAGCTACTCTATCGCTTCAACTAGCATTTGTATACCAGATCTCTTGCTGAGTGCATCAGCAACAACGTTCCCCTTCCAAGGAGTATAGACTATCTCAAAGTTATAGTCCGGGAGGAACTGAATCCATCACCTCTATAAAGACCCAGAAATTCCATGGAATTTTTTTTCATAAATACATTGGAATTTTACGATTCCATGAAATTTTACGGTGCTTGATTTTGAGGCCCGGTGTGCCCAGAATAAATTGTGGATGTTTTTTTGGTTACGTTCATTAAACGTACGAGTGGGTTTTTTATAACATTTTAATTGGTGTTCAGAAATGAATTTTGAGGGCATCGTTGAACTCACAATGTTGATATTCGCTTACGAAGACTTTCACCTTGACAGAAGTTGGTCGAGAATAAAAGTTTATTTTTGGATTTTTATAAAAAATAATAAAATAAAGTGTTCAACAACATTATTTTATTTGATCCACCTTTGGGTTTGTGGGGGTTAAAACCTACAAGAGGAGGTTGGAGGTGGGGGCCAACAAAACTTAACCTTCCACGAGAGGTTATGGTGGTGGGTCCCACCCAATCTCAACATCCCATGGGAGGATAAATGAGGTGGGGACCACCCGACTTTTAACCCCTTGAATATCTTCATTAAGTTGGGCGAACCCATGAACTCCCCACTTAATGGTGTCATCACCCTTGGAGCCTATCCACCTTCCCATTTAATTAAATGGAGCTAACCCCTTTAATTAAATAGAGCCAACCCCTTTAATTAATGTGCCAAACACTCATGGATTAATTAGGGGATCCTACATAATTTATTACTCCTTTTTGAATTATTGTGCCAACGTAATATTAGACGACTCAATCTAATATTATTTTCACATGGAATTTTGGTGGAACTTGAGAAGAGGAATGCTTGGGAGAAAAGTTCTCCTAATGAAGAACGCTCCTCCCAATGAAGAATGAAGAATGCGAAGAATGCCCCCGACGATTCTTCTTTGACTCCCTTCATCGAATCCTGCCGACGTGGAGCGCCTTCCACGACCATCGTGAGATGATTTCCTTCCACAACACCATCAATGGATTGACGATCGTCTCGTCATGCCAACGTCGACAAACATCGAGAAAGGTAGGGGGTTATTACAAGTTGGTGTTTTCCTTTTATTTTCTCCTATTCATAGAAAAGACTCGATGTGAAGTATATTAAATGATTGAAGTTCAACTTCCTTCCCCTTTGTTGAAAATTTTTTATCACCCCTAAACGCAGAGGGTGTGGGCCAACTAACATGGCCCAACTACCTTTTCCGATCCTTTTGTGATGTTATTTCGGCATGGTGATGAAGCGATGGCGACAAAGGTGGCAACGATGAAGGTCGTGTTACCAACGACCTTCACGAATCGCGCCGCCCCTGCGGTGCACCTGTGATCCCGGATAAACACCGCCGACCAAGTGGTGACCGACACGCCAACCCATGGCCTCCTGATGCCCTGCCCGGCACGTGCCCTGGACGAACCCGCGACCTACCTGGCCCCACCGGCGCCCTTCCAGGAACCCCTGCACGCTACCCGGCGCCCGACAGGGCCCTACCCGGCGCCCCCGACGCCCTGTTGCGCCATGCCCGGTACCCGCTTCGCCCTGCCCAACGCCTTGCTGCACCCTGCCTCGCGGCCCTGCTGTGCCTTGCCCGGCACCCCCGGCGCCTTGTCGTGACCTACCCAGCCCTTACCGTGGCCTACCCAGGTACCTCGCGCCCTTCTCGGCGCCACCATGACGTCCCGACTCCCTCGTGGAAAACCAACAGAGCTGGTGTCCTGGCTCCCTTGCTCTCACCCGGCCGATCCGGTGTCCCGACCCCCTCGCGGTGCCCTGGCCGAACATGCCTAGCTATGCCCTCTGGGCGGAGCCATGCCGGGCCATGCCCTCACAACGCTCCAGGCCTAACTAGCCTCGGCCTTCGGGGCGAGTCGCCTACATGGTGACCTCCGGGATGAACCCCCCTCGCAATCCGCTGGTCCGGGCCCAGCGGACCGGGCCGAAATAACGGCCTGACCCACCCAACGGGTAGGGTTAAACCTAGCGGGTCTGACCAGGTTGACCTAGACTGGTTTAGCACAATCTGGGTTGGGTCGAGTCAGTCCGACCGGGTCGGACCGGGGCCAGGGCCATTACTACCCCTTAACTTTATTTGGGCATATCTTTGGCACCAGACGCCCATTTGATGAACTGTTAGTGGTGCCAATATTCTTGGAGTGTTTTCATCCCTTTGAGTATATCCCACTGGAGTTTGAGTTATTTTTGAGTTACGATCAGGTTGGATCATACACAAATCCAACCGATCCCCTAAGAATAAAATGCTAATAACTAACAGACTGGGCGTCCGATTGACTCGTCGTCTATTGCGTTGAGACCCCTATGATGTAGAGGACCTTTGAGATACTGCTTTGTGGCACTTCGCGACATTTTTAGTTTTTCACAGTAGTTAATGGAGCAGATCCTTCCACCGATGACCAGACAGAGTGCGGAGACCTAGTAGCTGGCGGACTTGATGACTGCTTGACTGATTCGACTCGTATTGATTCGACTAGACCAGTGGGGAGCGCCTAGTAGTTTCCGGAAGACCCACGACAGAGGAGCACCTGGTAGTTGGTGGTAGACCTGCGGTACTCGACATGAGTAGTTCCTCTATATGATATTAGGGGGAGCGACAAGTAGTTGGCGGTAGACCCACAACCGAGGATCTTCTGGTAGTTGGCAGCAGACTCGCAGTACTCAAAAAGAGGAGTACCTCAGTAGTCCAAGGTTAGTGAGAAGCCCCTTGGTGTCGCAGAAGGCCCACTGTACTCGAAAAATAAGGAGTTCTCTAGTAGTGGTTTCGATAATGAAAATCATGGATTGAGCTGAGCCAATGACTTTTGTGTTTTCCATAAGATTGAGATGGGTTAATAGATAACTAAGGTATATGTATGGGTATATACCTAAGTAATGGTTATCCATTGATTTCATCCTTTGTGGTTTATCCATGTTGGATTTTTTGAGACCATGAAGGTCTCAAGGTCCCTACTAAGTATCGTTATACTCACCCCTGCACGGTCTATGCCCACACCTCGTTTTGTTGGTTACAGATGACAGACAACACTAACTGAGGAAAAGAGTAGCAGGACTAGACGGTACCCGGAGGTGGACCACTCGGCGTGACAGTACACGGAGCAGACGGACATACATGGAGTGCAGAGGAGGCCATATGTACCTACCCGTCTGGTAAGAATCCCATAGGATGACCCATTAGCTTATTTATTTTTCATCAGTTGTACTTTGTTTTCAGTTGTACTTGTATTTTCTTGTTGGGATTTTATTTCTGGCCTCTTTTACTTTCCCATACTTCTTTTGTATATAGTTTTTTCATAGTGTTTTGCTTCCATTTGTGTACTCTGATGTGTTTTTTTCAGTTATAAATGCAATTCATTACTTGTATAGGGATTTACACCTTTGGTTCTTGTCTCCATCCCCTGGCCTATGGAAGGTGGGCTTGGGGTAGTCACGATACGGGCCCTGGTGACGAGTCTTGAAAAATTGATATCAAAGGAGTCAGTTCTACCATAGAACATAGAACTATGATCTTTCTTTTCTATTAAGAAATAGTGTTAAGGGTACTTAGTGTGGTTTTCAGTTTAGGGAGTCTAGTGTTGGTGTGGGCGGCCGATGTATCCATACAAAGGGACCTTGAGTTCTGATTTCTGACTAAGTGCACGAAAACACTGATTTTGTCCATGTGTTCAAAAGTTTTCTTTAAGTCAGCTCAACCAGGTCAGATCACTAGGTATAATCTTTTGATCGTGTCACATTTGTTTCTTTCAGTATGCCTCCCTGCGTAAGACTAGTTAGAGCCCCGTGTGTCGTATGTATTGACAGCCCACCGAGCGATGAGGCCTTGGTGCAGGGCCCCTTTCTAGCAGAGGCACCAGCGGTACTACTCCCCGTTGATCCACTGATTCCACCGGCCATAGAAATAGAAGATGCAAACTGCTTGAGCGTGTTGCACGAGTTCCAGCGCTAGAGGCCACCAAAGTTCAGGGGAGATATAGACCCACAGGCGACTGGGGATTGGCTAGAGGCTGTGGTGAGAGTTTTCAGGCTAGTAGGGACACCAGCAGATATCATGCTGATCCTTACTTCCAGCCTCCTTCATGCAGCAGCAGGTAGATAGTGGAGCTTAATGATCCATATGCATGACAAGGAGACGCTACTATGTACAGACTTTGAGAGCCTGTTTCAGGCGGAGATTATCCCAGCCACCTTCCATGTGGTGAGGATATAGGATCTACTGCATCTACAACAAGGTATCATTACAGTAGCACAGTACTCAGCGAGGTTCACTAACCACTCATGCTACTCCACTGATATTGTACAAGACCCATTCTTCAAGGATCAGATCTTTGAGTAGGGGCTCAGGCGAGAGATCAGAGCTCCGATGATCTCACTCATCATCCCAACACAGGCGGGGGTGCTAGAGAGAGCCCTCCAAGTGGAGAGTTTCCTTGCTGAGGAGTCTCCAATAATGAGAACCACCACTAGCCGACACGTAGCAGAGTCTTCCACAACTGGAAGTAGGAAGATGTCACAGAGGTCCAAGAGGACCAGACCTACAGGTGGTCGACTTCATGACTCAGGATCAGTTGTACGGGGCACCTAGAGTGGAGACAGAGCAAATCATGCCAGGAGTGGTCTGTGTTACTCATTCGGAGGGCTTGGTCACATGGCTCATGACTATCAGACCCACCGTTCTAATGATCAATAGACAGTTGAGGGACCTCCCAATCAGAGGCGAAGGTTTGATTGAGGTGGTCCGCAGGGAGAAGGCGGACGTGGCAGAGGAGCTGGTCGTGCAGCTGGCAGTGGATGACGTTTTGAGGTGTTTCCACTAGTACCACTAGGAGGTCCACCCCAACTATAGAGAGTATGTGCATAGGGAAGAGATCAGCTTTAGGCAGCTAAGGCTTATGATCACGATGCTCTGGAGATGATTCGAGGTTCGATCTGTGTCTACTCCACCATAGATGCAGTTCTTATAGACACAGGTGCCAGTCACTCTTTCATTTTCACTGCCCTCGTTCGGAGCTCGGAGATTCTGATGGAGCCATTGGCTCGACCCTTAAGGCTAGAGATTCCTACGGGAGTAGACTCGACGTTTATTCCCTGGTGTTGGCAGTGTGATATTACTCAAAGAGGTGAGATATTCGGATGGGATCTCCTAGTAGTGTCATCGAGGACTTGCGACGTCATCTTGGGTATGTACTTGTTATCTATACTCCATGCTCAGATTGAAGGTATTAGGAGAAAAGTGTGGTGTGTCCACTCGGATGGGACCAGGTTTACCTTCACCGGTGAGAAGGGATCCCTTGAATCATAAGACAGAATTACTCGAAGGAGGGTGCATCCAATCACTCGCTAGTTGGCTTGCCTTACCCTTAGAGAATTTGATGTGGAGAGTCTGACAAATCCTTTAGTGGTGGAAAAATATGTGGATGTTTCCCTGATGATGTTCCAGGACCACCTCCTCACAGAGAGGTGTACTTCTACAATAACATGTAACCTTAGACGACATTGATATCTACTCCAACATATTAGATGGCTCTCGCTGAGCTTTGTGAGTTGTGGGTACAACTAGAGGACTTGTAGGGGAAGGGATTCATCCGGCCCTGTTTTTCTCCCTGGAAAGCCCCGATTCTATTCACCAAGAAGGCAGATGGGATCTTGAGGCTCTTTGTCAACTATTTTAGCCTGAAACAGGTGACCGTAATGAACAAGTACCCACTCTTGAGGATTGACGACCTCTTTGACTAGCTGAAGGGATCACGATGGTTCTCGAAGATAGACCTCAAATTAGGCTATCACGGGCTAAGATTTAAAGAAGAGGATGTGAAGAAGACGGACTTTAGATTTCGTTATGGCTACTACGAGTTCTTGGTTATGCACTTCTACGTAACTAATGCTCCAGCAGTGTTCATGAGTCTCATGAACTGGATCTTCCAGCCTCACCTCGATTGTTTTTTCGTAGTCTTCATCAACGACATTCTGATCTACTCGACTACTGAGGAGGATCATGCCTACCATTTTTAGGTAGTACTAGACACACTCCAAGAGAACCGGCTTTATGGTAAGCTATTGAAGTGACAGTTTTGGATTATAGAGGTTCACTTCTTGGGACACATCATCTCATAGGCTGGAGTTGTAGTGGATCCAATATATATTGAAGTGATACTTGCTTGAGAGCCACCCAGGAGTGTGATAGAGGTACGAAGTATCTTGGGTTTGGATGGATACTATCTGAGGTTCATTCTAGACTTCTCCAGAGTTGTAGCACCACTATCAGCCTTGACGAAGAAAGGGAAACCATTCGTGTGGTCGGAGAGATGCCACTAGAGCTTTCAGAAGCTAAGGTAGAGGCTGACTAGTGCCCCCATCTTGAGGCTTCAGAGGAGGGGGTAAGGTATGTAGAGTACTACGAAACATCAGGGACTATACTTGTGTGTGTTCTGATGTAGGAGCAAGAAGTGATTGCTTATGGTTCTAGGCAGCTGAGTCAACACGAGCAGAACTACGCTACCCATGACCTGGAGTTAGAAGAAGTGGTCTTATCCTTGAAGATATGGCGACACTATCTGATGGGAGATCATTTTAATCTGTACTCTGATCAGAAGAGTCTCAGGTCTATCTTCTCTCAGAAGGAACTGAACCTGAGACAACAGAGATGGCTCGAGTTACTCTAGGACTATGACTTTGAGATAGTTTCTACTCCTGGGAAGGGGAATGTTATAAGAGATTATCTTAGCAGGAGATCTGGTATACAACTGTTAGGAGAGGCGACAGAGCAGCTGGCTGCCTTACAGATATCCTTTGTGGATAGATACAGAGAAGCCTATCTACAGTCTATTATGGTCACTCCCCCACTTCTTCAATGGGACAGGGAGGCACAACATGGGGATGTTGACTGCGAGATGTCATGTACTCAGATATCCATAGGGAAGGCACCTGATAGATTTTATGAAGGTGGGGAGCACAGAATCCTTTTCAGAGGACGTACCTTGGTACCAGTGGCACTTCAGGAGGAAGTGTTGGGGGAGTTCCACACATCCCCTCTAGTGGTACATCCAGGAGTGGGAAAGATGTACCTGGATGTTCGATGACAACACTGGTGGACAGGAATGAAGAAGGTGGTAGCAGAGTTTGTCTCACGGTGCCTTACTTTCTAGCAAGTGAAGGTAGAGCACCAGGTACCAGCAATCTTGGTTCGTCCTTTAGAGGTCCCAGAGTGGAAGTGGGACGGGATATCCATGGAATTTTTTATGGGTCTTCCACATACATCAAGGGGTCACGACTCGATTTGGGTGATCGTCGGCCGATGCACCATGATAGCCCACTTCCTACCGATCAGAGAGAAGAGATCAGTAGAGAGCTTTGGATGCCTCTATGTGCAGAAGATTATGTGACTACATGAAGTACCTTACTCTATTGTCTCTGACCGTGACACATGGTTTACATCCCGACTACGGAAGGGGTTGCACGAGGTTTTTGGGACACATCTTTTCTTGAGCACCACCTTCCATCCTTAGACAGATGGTCAGACCGAGAGGACTATCTAGACTCTCAAGGACATGCTATGTGCATGTGTCCTCAACTTTGGTAACAGATGGGAGGATCACATGACTTTTGTGGAGTTTTCTTACAATACCAACTATCACTCCACCATAGAGATGACACCTTTCGAGGTATTGTACGAGTGACTTTGCACATCACCCTTGTGCTGGACAGACCCTGGGGAGTCAGCACTAGTGGGAGAAGAGATGGTATGAGCTACCACCAAGAAGGTTCAGATCATCCAGGAATAGATGAAGTCTGTACAACGAAAGAAAAAGTTGTAGGCTGACAGGAGATAGAGGCCTCTAGAGTTCAAGGATGGTGACCACGAATTTCAATGGGTCTCACCTTGACGAGGTCTACAGAGATTTGGGTGAGGCGGAAAATTATCTCCGTGATTCATCAGACCTTTCTAGGTCCTCATAAGAGTAGGCGAGATGGATTACCGCTTATCTCTTCCACCTCAGTTGCACTTTGTGCATGATGTCTTCCACGTATCACAGCTGAGGAGATACGTGAATGACCCATCACACATCATGGACCATGGAGAGATGGACGTCGATGATGGGGCGACCTTCATGGAGGTTCCACTGGAGATTGAGGATCGATAAGAGTGGGTACTACATTGACGGTCGATACCTCTGGTGCATGTTCACTGGCAGTATGGGAACCTCAAGGAGAGCACATGGGAGCAGGAGACTCAAAAGCATGCTTAGTACCCCAATTTGATCTCATAGTTCTAGTTGTAGCTTATGGTGAAGTAAAGCCCTGAGGTGGGGGGAATGTAAAGACCTAGAAATTCTGTGGAATGTTTTTTTCTTAAATACATGGGAATTTTACGAGTGCATGAAATTTTACGGTGCTTGATTCTGAGGCCCAATGTGCCCGAAATCAATTTTTGAAGTTTTGTTCGAGTACATTTAGTAAACGTACAAGAGAGTTTTTATAACTTTTGAACCGGTGATCAAAATTGAAACTTGAGGGAACTGTTGAACTCAATGCGCCGATATTCGCTTAACAATACATTCACCTCGATGAAACTTGGTCGAGAATAAAATTTAGTTTTTGGATTTTAAAAAAATAAAATAAAATAAAGTGTGCAACAACTTTATTTTATTTGAGCAACCTTTGGGTGTGTAGAGGTTAAATACTTTAATAGGAGGTTGGATGTGGGGTCAACCACACCATAACCTCCCATGATAGGTTATGGTGATGGGGCCCACCTGAACTCAACCTCCCATGGGAGGATAAATGAGGCGAGGACCACTTGACTTTTAACCGCTTTAAAATATTCATTAAGTGGGGAGAACCTTTGAACTCTACACATAATGGTTCCATCAACCTTGGAGCCTCTCCACTTTCCCATTTAATTAAATGGAGCCAACCTCTTTAATTAAATGGAGCCAACCCCTTTAATTAACGCGCCAACCTCTCGTGGATTAATTAGGGGAGCCTACATAATTTATTTCCTCTATTTGAATTGTTGTGCCAACATAATATTAGAAGAGTCAATCTAATATTATTTTCACATGGAATTTTAGTGGAACTTGAGAAGAGGAATGATTGGGAGAAATGTTCTCCCAATGAAGAATGCTCCTCCCAACGATGAATGAAGAATGTGAAGAATGCCAGTGGTGATTCTTCTTCAACGCCCTTCATCAAATCTTAGAGACATGGAGCATCTTCCAAAACCATCGTGAGATGACATACTTCTACAACAACCTCAACGGATTGAAAACTGTATCGTCTCGCTAATTTCGGGAAACATCGAGCAAGGTAGGGGTTTATTGCAAGTTGGTGCTTTCCTATTCTTTTCTCCTCTTCGTTGAAAAGAATCGATGAGAAGTATATTGAATGATTGAAGTTAAATTTCCCTCCTCTTTGTTGAACAATTGTAATCACCCCTAAACACGGAGGGTGCGGGCCCACTAACATGGCCCGACTCTGTCCGCCGATCTTATGGTGATGTTAAATTGGCATGGTGATGAAGCGACGACGACGACAGCGGCAACGACGAAGGCTGCGCTACCCGTGACCTTCGTGAATCGTGCTGCCCCTGTAGCGCACCAGTGCTCCAGGACGAACACCGCTGGCCGAGCGGCGCCCGAACCACCCAATTATGGCCTCCTGACACCCTACCAAGCGCGTGCCACAGCTGAACATGTGGCTTGCCCAGCCCCACCGTCGCCCTGCCCGGTGCCCCTATGCGCTACCCGGTGCCCCCAACGCCCTGCTACACCCTACATAGAACCCCTTGCGCAATTATGCGCCCTGCCCGAAGCGCCCGACGCCTTGCCTGGTGCCCCCAGCACCCTGTGGCCCACTACCCGGAGTCCCCGGTGCCCTCCCGCGGCCTACCCATCCCCTAATGCAGCCATCTCGGCGCCCCCATGCCCTACCCTGCACCCCCGCGACATCCTGGCTCCCTCACGGCCACCCGGACGAGCTGGTGTCCAGGATCCCTCAAAACCACTCGGCCGATCCGGTTTCCCTGCCCACTCGTGGTGACCTGGCCGAACTAGCCTAGCTGCGCCTCTGCGCTGAGCAGTGCCACGTGATGCCCTCACAACGCTCCTGGTCGAATTGGTCCCAACCTTCGGGCCGAGTCGCCTATGTGGGGACCTCCGGGCCAAAACACCCTCACAATATGCTCGGCCGGGCCCAGAGGACTAAGCCGAACTTAACGGGCTGACCTGCCAAATGGGCGGGGTCAGACCCAGTGGGTCTGGCTGGGTCAACCCATTCTGGGTCGGGCCGAGTTGGTCTGACTAGGTCGGACCGTGCCCAGGCCCATTACTACCCATTTACTTTTGTTGACCATATCTTTGGAACCCGACGTCTGTTTTATGAACCATAAGTGGTGATGGTATTCTTAAAATTTAGCCATCCCTTTGAGTATATCCCACTAGAGTTCGAGGTATTTTTGTGTTACGGTCAGGTTGGATCGTACACGAATCCAACCAGGCCCTCAGGAGTAAAAGGCTAATAACTAATAGACCGAGTGTCCGATTGATGTGCTGTCTAATGAGTTGATACCCCTATGATGTGGGGGACCTTTGAGATACTTTTTTGTGGCACTTCACAATAGTTGGATTATTTACCAGTAGCTCGTGGAGCGGATCCTTCCACAGGCGAGCAGACAGAGTGCAGAGACCTAGTAGCAGGAAGACCTAATGACTACTTGACTGATTCGACTCAGAGTGATTCTACTAGACTAGGTGGGAGCGCCTGGTAGTTGGAGGTAGACCCATGATGGAGGAGAGCCTAGTAGTTGGCAGCAGACCCGTGGTACTTGATATGAAGAGTACCTCGGCAGGCTATTCGGGGGAGCGCTTGGTATTTGGCGGTATACCCACAGTGGAGGAGCGCCTGGTAGTTGGTAGAAGACCCATGATACTCGACATGAGGAGTACCTCAGCAGTTCATGGTTAGTGAGAAGCAACATGGTGTCGCGGCAGACCCACAATAATCGACAGAGGAGGAGTTCTCCAGCAGTCAAGGTTTCGATAATGAAAATCCTTGTTTGAGACGAGTATATGACTTTTGTGTTTTCTTCATGATTGAGATGGGATACTAGATAACATAGGAATATGTATGGTAAAATACCTATGTAAGGGTTATTTGTTGATTTCAAACTTTTTGGTCTATCCTTGTTCGATTTTGTAAGACATTGAGGGTCTCGGGGTCCCTACTGAGTATCGTTATACTCCCCCCCTAAACGAGCTATGCCCGCACCTCCTTGTGCTGGTTGCAGATGACGAATAGTGCTGACTGAGGGAGATAGTAGCCGGACTGGACGATACCCGGAGGTGGACCACTCGGTGTGACGGTACATGGAGTAGACGGATAGACGTGGAGTGCTAAGGAGGCTATCTATACCCACCTTTCAGGTAGAAACCCCGGAGGAAGACCCAGTAGTTGCTTTAATTTTCTTCAGTTGTACTTTCTTTTCAGTTGTACTTGTACTTTCTTATTGGGATTATATTTCCGACCCCATTTACTTTCCATTACTTCTTTTGTATACAGTTTTTACATAGTGTTTTTCTACCAATTGTGTACTCTGATGTGTCTGTTTACAATTATAAAGGAAATTCCCTCCCAGTATAGGTATTTACGCCTTTGGTGCTAGTCGCCAGCCCTTGGGCTATGGAAGGCAGGCTTGGGGTAGTCATGATACAGGCCCCAGGGGACAGGTCGTGACAACTTCTATATCTGGTTCAGGTCCTTCTGAGAGAAGATATACCTGAGACTTGTGATCAGAGTACACAGTAAAACATTCCCCCATCAGATAGTGTCTCCACATCTTCAAGGAGAAGACAACTTCTGCTAACTCCAGGTCATGGGTAGCATAGTTCTGCTCGTTCTATCTCAACTGCCGAGAACTATATGTGATCACTGCTCACTCTAGAATCACAAAACACCCATGTCCAATCCCTAATTCTTCATAGTAAACTACGCAACCTACGCCCTCCTCTGGATGCCTCAAGATGGGGGGCACTAGTCAGCTTCTACCTCAGCTCCTCAAAGATCTTCTAGCATCACTCTGACCACACAAATGGTTTCCCCTTCTTTGTCAAGGCTGATAGTGGTGGTGCAACTCTGAAGAGGCCTTGAACGAACCTAAGATAGTTTCCATCCAAACCCAGGAAACTCAATACCTCTGTCACACTCCTAGGTGGCTACCAAGCAATTACCGCCTCGATCTATGCTAGATCCACTACAACTCTAGCCACCAAGATGACATGTCCCAAGAAGTGAACCTCTTGAATCAAAAACTGGCACTTCGAGAGCTTACCATAAAGCTGGTGCTCTCAGAGTGTGTCTAGTACTACCTTCTAATGGTAGGCATGCTCCTCCTCAGTAGTCGAGTAGATCAAAATGTTGTCGATGAAGACTACGACAAATTGATGAAGGTATGGCTGGAAGATCATATTCACGAGTCCCATCAAATTTTTTGGAGCATTGGATACTACAAATAGAATAACTGAGAACTCGTAGTGGCCATACCGATGCCTGAAAGCCATCTTATGCACATCCTCATCTCAAAATCTGAGCCGGTGATAGCCTGATCTGAGGTATATCTTCAAGAACCACCGTGCTCCCTTCAGCTGGTCAAAGAGGTCTTAAATCCTCAAGAGTGGGTACTTGTTCTTTATAGTCACCTGGTTTAGGGGATGGTAGTCGAAACAGAGCCTCAAGCTCTCATCCACCTTCTTGGAAAATAGAATCGGGGTTTCCCAGTGAGAAACAGTGGGCCAGATGTATACCATCCCCTATAAGTCCTCCAACTGTACCTGCAACTCACAAATCTCAGCGGGATCCATCAGATATGTTGGAGTAGATATCGGTTCCATACCAGGGTACATGTTAATATAGAAGTCCACCTCTCTGTGAGGATGTAGTCCTAGAAAATCGTCCGGGAAAACATTAGCGTACTGGTCCACTGCTACATGATTAGTCGGACTCTCCACATCAACTGCTCTGAGGGTAAGGCAAGACAACTGGTGAGTGATCGGGTGCACCCTTCTCCTAGTAAGTTTGTCCTATGTTGTAAAGTCTCCCTTATCGCCGGTGAAGGAGAACCTGGTCCCATCCGTGCAGACACACCGCACATTTCTCCTAATACAGTCAATATGAGCATGGACTATAAATAACCAGTCCATACCCAAGATGACGCCATAAGGCCTCGACGACGCTACTAAGAGATCTCATCTGAATATCTCACCTCCTAGAGTAATATCGCACTTCTGGAACCAATGCTTAATCGTCAAATAAGCTCTCGTAGGAGTCTCTAGTAGTAAGGATCAAGCCAACGGCTCCGTCGGTTTCTCCGAGCTCCGAATGAGGGTAGTAGAAATGAAAGAGTGACTGGCACCTGTGTCAATAAGAATTTCTACTAAGGTGGACATGACACAGATCGTACCTCGAATCATCTCTAGAGCTCCATGATCGTAAACCTCAGCTGCCTGATGCTGAGCTCTCCCCTGTCTGCCTTATCCCTTCGGTCAGGGTGGACCTCCTGGTGGTGGTGGCGGTAACACCTAGAAACGTCGTCCACCGCCAGCTGTAAGACCAGCTCTTCCTCTACGTCCACCTGCTCCCTATGGACCGTCTCGATCGAATCTATGTCTCGGCCTGGGCAGTATTTTAGCCATCTGCTGATCATACGAACGGTGGGTCAGACAGTCACAAGCCCTGTGACCCTGCCCACCGCATGAATAACACTGCCTGCTATGGACATGTGTGTCTCTTCTCCATGTTCCCTGCACAACCAATCCTGAGTCATGCTGTCAACCACCTGTAGGTCTGGCCGTCTTGGACCTATGTGACATCTGTCTACTTCCAACTGTAGAAGACTCCACTATGTGTCGGCTAGTAGTGGGTCTCGTGGCTGGTGACTGCTCAATAAAGAAACTCTCCACTAGGAGGGATCCCTCTAACACCCCCGCCTGCGTCGGGATGTTGTGGGAGATCATCGATGCTCTCATCTCTCGCCTGATCCCCAACTTGAAGGACTGGGCCCTGAAGAATGGGTCCCATACCATATATGTGGAGTAGCGTGAGAGTTCGGTGATCCTCATTGAGTATTGTGTCACCGTCATGATGCCCTGATATAGATGAAGTAGCTCTTGTATACATGCCACACAAAGAGTCTCTGGGACAAACACCGCCAGAAACATGCTCTTGAAGTCTTCCCAGAGTAGCATCACCTCGTCCTGAACCTGGAGCATCAGGATCCACCATATTCCTACTTTTTCCTAAAGGAGACTCATCGAAAGGATCACCATGAAGTCTACTGGTGTCTCTACTAGCCTGAATACTCTCACCACAACCTCCAACCAATCCCAGCCGCCTGTTGGTCCATCTCTCCCCTGAACCTAGGTGGCCTCTGGCTCTGGAACTCGTGCAATGCGCTCAAGCTGCATGCGTCGTCTATTGTTGGGGATGGTGGCATCGATGGCCCAATGGGAAGTAGTACCGCTGGTTCCTCTGCTAGAAAAGGGACCTGCACAGAGGCCTCATTTCTCGGTGGGATGTCAGAGTATATGACTCCTGGGGCTCTAACTTGTCATCCACGGGGAGGCATCCTGAAAGAAATAGATGTGACACGGTCCAATAATTATACCTGGTGAGCTGACCTGGTTGAGCTGACATAATAAAAACTTTTGAGAACACGCATGAAATTAGTGTTTTCGTGCACTGAGTCGGAAATCTGAATTCATGGTCCTTGTGTATGGATACATCGGCCACCCGCAACAACACTGGACTCCCTAAACTAAAAACCATACTTAGTACCCTTAACACTATTGGTTCATAGAAATAAAGATTAGATTTCTAAGTTCTACTGTAGAACCGAATCCTATGATACCAATTTGTCACGACCCGTCCCCCGAGGCCCGTATCATGACTACCCCAAGACCGCCTTCAACAGGCCAGGGGCCGGGGACTAGAACCAAAGGATTAAATCTCTAAACTGGGAAGGAATTGACTTTATAACTGTAAACAAACACATCAGAGTATACAACTAGAAGCAAAACACTAAGTAAAACTCTATACAAAAAGAGTGATGGAAAGTAAAAAGGGGCCAGAAATACAATCCCAACAAGAAAGTACAAGTACAACTAAAATCAAGTATAATAGAAGAAACGTAAAGAAACTACTAGGTCTTCATCCAGGGTTCCTACCTAATGGGTAGGTATAAATGGCCTCCTCAGCACTCCCGTCCATTCATCTCCTCCATGTACCGTCACACCGAGTGGTCCACCTCCAGGTACCGTCCAGCCCTGCTACTCTCTGCCTCAGTCAGCGATGTCTATCATCTAGAACGAACACAACATGGTGCGTGCATAGCCCATGCAGGGGTGAGTATAACGATACATAACAGGGACCCTGAGACCTTCAAGGTCTCATTAATCCAACAAGGATAAACCACAAAGTACTAATTCAATGGAAAACCATTACTTAGGTATATTCCCATACATATACCTAAGTTATCTAGTAAACCATCTCAATCATGTGGAAAACACCAAAGTCATTGACTCAGTGAAAACAAGGATTTTTGTTATTGAAACCACTACTGCTGGCGTACTCCTTATTAATCGAGTACAGTGGGTCTACCGTGTCACAAAAAGGCGCTTCCCACTATCCCTGGAATACTAAGGTACTCCTCCTATCGAGTATTGTGGGTCTGCTGCGCTCACAAAGAGGTGCTCCCCACCACGGGTCTGCCGCTCTCACACAGAGGCACTCCCCCTTTTAGCCTGCTAAGATACTCCTCCCGTCGAGTACCGTGGGTCTGCCGCGCTCACACCAAGGTGCTCCCCACCATGGGTCTGCCGCGTCACACAGAGGCGCACCCCACTGGGCTAGTCGAGTCACTCTATGTCAAAACCATCAAGTAGTCGTCAGGTCTCAGCCAGCTATTAGGTCTCCATACTATGTCTGCTCGCCTCTAGAAGGATCTGATCCATGAGCTACTAGTCAATACTCCAATTGTCACAAAGTGCCATGAAAATGCATCAAAAAGGTCTTCCACATCATAGGGGTCTCAATGCAACATACGACGCGTTAATCGAACACCCGATCTGTGAGTTATTAGCCTTTTAGTCTCGGGGGCCTGGTTGGATTTGTGTATGATCCAACATTACCATAACTCAAAAATATCATGTACTACAGTGGGGTATTTTCAAAGGGACCATCACGTTCAAGAATACAGGCGGCGCTAACGGTTTGTCAAACAGACATCTGGTGCCAAAGATATCGCCCAAGAAGGTACTGGGTCAGTAGTGGGCCTAGGCCCGGTCCGATCCGATCGGACTGACTCGGACCAACACAGACTACGCCGACCCGGTCTGGGTCAACCCAGTCAGACCCGCTGGGTCTGACCCTGCCCATTGGGTAGGTCATCCTGCTAGGTCTGGCTCAGTCCGCTTGGCCTAGCCCAGCAGACTGCGAGGGTGGTTTATCCCAGAGGTCGACACTTAGGCGAATTGGCCCGAAGGTTGGGGCCAGTTTGGCCAGCATCGTGTGGGGCGCGAGTAGGCCTACCGGATTCTAAGAAGGCCTTAGGTGCGCCGGGTTGGGCACAGTAGAGGCCAGGTAGGCCGCGGGGGTGCAAGCAGGGCATCAGGTTGGCCGCGTGGGCACTGGCAGGGCACCGGGCAGGCCGCGGGGGCCACAGGCAGGTGGGCCGTGCGCCAGGCAGAGCACCAGGAGACCGCGGGTAGGCAGGCCGTGCATCGGGTAGGGTTCTGGGGGCGCTGGGAGCGCCAGGTAGGGTGCAGTTGGGGCCGAGCAGGCAGCGGGGGCCCCAGAAGGGCGCCGTCCAGCCCCGGTGGCCGCTGGCAGGCAGGTCGTGCACTGGAAGGCCGTGAGAAGGCGGGCCACGCGCCTAGTAGGACACCCGGAGGCCGCGGGTAGGAGGGCCGGGCGCCGTTCGGGCTGGCGGTATTCGGCCAGAAGAATAGGTTCGCCGCGGTGCTGTGCGATTTGCGGAGTCCGCAGGTAGCGCGACCTTCTTCTTTGCCACCTTCGTCGTCGTCACCTCATCACTATTCCCTATAACGCCACAAGAAATGAGAAACAGACGGAGGATGTCGGGCCATGTTAGGTTTTCCCGCACCCTCCACATTTAGGAAGGTATCATTTGGCTCATCATGAGAAGAAGATGATCATTAATACATCCTCATCAATCCCATTTTATCCTTTGAATAAGGTAAAGAAAAGGTACAACATCAACAAGTAATAAACCCCCTACCTCTTCATTCATTGATCGATGCCCGTCATTCATTGACGGAGTTAGGGGATGAAGATGATGAAGTTCTTCGTTTTTCGTGTTCGTCACACACTTCCAATCCCAGGTTGCGTCAGCCGTGGAAGACAATCCACATTGGTAGGATCCGAGGGAGGACGTTGAAGAATGTTGTTGGGATTCTTCATTCTTCGTTGGAAGATGAGGTTCCTCGTTCTTCGTTGGGAGCTTTTCTCCCTAGCTCTCCTCTTCCTCCATTCCTCCATAATGAAACATTCCTACAAAAATAATAGATTGGTTATCTATTCTTCTGTTGGCATAGAATTCAAAAAGGGAGAATAAATATATTGGCTCCATCTAAATAACCAATAGATAGTCTATTATTTTGTTGGCACAATGACTTCTAAAAGAAGAAATCAATTGATTGGGGGATCCACTTAATTAATTATTGTGTGTAGGCACAAGAATTAATTAATTGCGTTCAAAATGTTCCAAGGGTGGTGGTGGCACAATAAATGAGGAGTTCAAGGGGTTTCATCCTCAGGTGGTCCCCACCACATTAATTGTTATCTGGTGTTAGACCTCGGGTGGGCCCCACCACCATAACCACTCATGGGATGTTATGGTGTGGTGGCCTCCACCTCTAACCTCATCATCGAGGTTTCAACCACCAAGAATAAAAATAATGTCAAAACATTATTTTTATTTAATTTAAATCATAATAACCCCAAAACTAACTTTTATTCCCGACCATCTGTCGTCGAGGTGAATGTCTTCATATGCATATACCGGGGCATCAAGTTCAACTGTGCCCTCATATTTCAATTCTAAGCACCAGTTCAAAAGTTATAAAATCCCGCTCGTACGTTTACTGAACGTACCCGAACAGAACACCAAGAATTGATTCTGGGCACACCGGGCCTCGGAATCAAGCGCCGTAAATTTTCGTGGACTCGTAAAAAATCCCATGTATTTTAGAAAAAAATTTCCACAAGATTTTTGGGACTTTACATGATAGGTACTCTAGTTATTTATTCATGAATAGAGAAAATACCTTTTTATTCTATGTCTAAACATTATTTTATATCCTGAATGTTTAGTAGATATATTAAAAATCCACCTCAAAATATGATGTTTGATTTATCTTTGAGAACCATGTATGGGGAAATTATTTCATCCAAATTATGTAATCCCTCCTAAGATAATGTTTTCGGATTGAACCTCCCATAAAATTTTATCTTACTTCCTTTGGCGAAGTTTGATTTAAAATTGGGCATGGATTGGCTATCTTTATATAATGCCAACACAAAATTTTGGGAAAGGGATATCACACATCACATTCCAAGGCATTCTCTAATTCTGTACATGTGTAAGGAGGATTATGAAACAATTTTAGAATTATCATCTTAATTATAGATATTATTACCTTATGGGAAATAATATATTTCTTAAATTCTTGAAATGAAGGAGAGGATCATTCTCAATGGTATGCCCATTGTGACGAAATACACTATTGTATTCCCCAAAAAATATTATGGTCTTCTTTTAAACCAGTAGGCGATGTTCTCAATTGAATTTATTTATGGATCTATGCCTATTTAAAATACACCTTAGAGAATAACCACCATTGAGTTAGTGAAACAAAAGAAGTAGTCACAAGAGAAATATGAAAAGGGTTATATATGCTCAATTTCTTGACCCTGGGTTGTTCCAGTCCTCTCTGTGAGGAATAAGGATGGATCAATGTGCCTCGTCAATTATTATAAAAAAATGGAGATAAATAATAGGTATCCCTTTCCGTGGAAATATTATTATTTTTTTTATAAAAAACATAGGGGTCAAGTACCTCTACAAGGTGTACCTTCAATCCGGATGTCATCTATTAATGTTGAGGATTAAAGATATTCCCAATACCTCTTTTCAAATTGTAACAACTGGGCTCCGCCAACCAGTTGCACCGCAGACACGTGGTTCCCAACCTAGGGCCCACCCACGTGCCCGAATGGGTCATCTGACTAATGACAGTCCCCACAGGCCAATACATGTCCTTTCTAGTGTGCTTTGTCCTCACTTGCACACATCCTGAGAAACTTCCCAGAAGGTCACCCGTCCTAATCACTACTCCAAACCAAGCACGCTTAACTATGGAGTTCTAATTAGATATGCTCCCAAAAAGGAAGGTACACCTTGTTCACATTAGTTATATCATTTATTCATTTTACCCTTAATCATTTGGGGGTGTTATAATCACCCCCCTTTAGAGCACAACGTCCTCATTGTGGTCCCAACATCTAATCCCAGGCAATGCACCACACTTAAGGCTGGGTACCACCTTTGATACCAAATGTAACAACTGGGATCCACCTACCAGTTTCCCTGTAGACACATGGTCCCCACCCTAGGGCCCACCCACATGCCCGAACGGGTCATCTGACTAATGACAGTCCCCACATGCCAAGAATGTCCTTTCTAGTGTGAATTTTCCTCACATGCACACATCCTGAAAAACTTCCCAAAAGGTCATCCATCCTGATCATTACTCCAGGACAAGTATGCTTAACTATAGAGTTCTAATTAGATAAGCTCCTGAAAAGGAAGGCGCACCTTGTTGACATGAGTCATATCATTTAGTCATTTACCCTTAATCATTCTAGGGTATTACAATCACCCCCTTTAGAGCACAACGTCCTCATTGTGGGCACATCATCTCAACCCAGGAAGTACACCGCACTTAAGGCTGGGTACCACCTATGATACCAAATGTAACAACTGGGCTCCACCCACCAGTTGCCACGCAGAGATGTGGTCCCCACCCTAGGGCCCACCCACATTCCCAAACGAGTCATCTGACTAATGACTGACCCCACATGCCAACACATGTCCTTTCTAGTGTTCTTTGTCTTTACTTGCACAAATCTTGAGAAACATCCCAGAAGGTCGCCCATCCTGATCACTACTACAGTCCAAGCACGCTTAACTGTGGAGTTCTAATTAAATAGGCTCCCAAAAAGAAAGGTTCACCTTGTTGACATGAGTCATATCATTTAGCCATTTAACCCTTAATCATTCGGGGGTGTTACAGAATGTAAAGACCCAGAAATTTCAAGGAATTTTTTTAAATGCTTTGGAATTTTTCAAGTCTGCGGTTTCTGACGAGGCTTGATTTTGAAGACCGTTGTGCCCGGAATCAATTTTTGATGTTTTGTTCGGGAACGTTTAGTAAATGTACGTGCGGGTTTTTCTATCTTTTAGAATCATTATCTTAAAAACATACAAGTATATTGAATATAAAGGTATTTTTATGTAATTAAAAAATAAGACGAGCATTGGGATTGAAGTTGGAAAATAAAGGAAAGGAACTTGATAGAAGATGTTACCTCTAAATCGGGTAACATTATTTTATTTGAGACAACAAAACATTCTTGAATTGCCTTTTTCTCAAGTTAAGGCTTCTATGATGTTGGTGTGGATGTGGGGAGCTTAATTTACTAGATTTTGGAAGATCCAAGGTGCTTGAGAAGTGTGTGTATGTGGGTAGAGGTGGGGTCCTTCTACAAGAGGCAGGATTAACACTTTTAAAATGTCTCTAAATATTATTTTATTATAAATTCAATTTTGATTACAAATAGTCCAAAATGATTTTAATTAAAAATAATATTATTATATTTATATTAACCAGAATTGAATAATTTTTATAAAAGTTTTGAATACTTTTTTATCCTTATTATTCTGGTTTAACCCTAATTTTACCATTTTAATCATACAGTTATATCATGTTATTTACGCATTGTGGGTTAATTTATTTAAAATATCATGCTAACTGACGCAAAAAATTATTTATGAAATATTGGGACTTATCATAACCATTTTGATGAATATTATATTTTTTGTAATTTAATATTATTTAATAAATGATTTTAAATTTTATGTTATGAATTATGTCAATTTAGGATACTATTCATACATGACTTTTTTTACAAATTCAGAAAAACATGATTCCTTCGGAAAAAAATTGAATCAATCAGAAAATTTCATATTAACCTAGAGAATTATTTTACGACATTAATAATTTTATATAATTTTTAATTTAATATTTATAATATCATTTATTTAAATCCTCTATTAATGATGCAATAACCACATCATCATTAGGTCATAATTAAAATTATTTAATAAATGTCAAAAAATTATAAATAAAATATCATGATTTAGAAAATATTCTTTAGTTAATAATTAATATTTATATTCTAAGATATCATTTATATATCCCTTTATTAAAAATCACTAAAATGTTATATGTTTATGTTATTTTTCTCTTTACTTTTATTTAATTATTATAACATGTCATTATCACTCCCATGTGGCTCCGAAATACCAAACGTTCAGCCTAAGGATGATAATGGTTGGATATAAATCATCAAATAGGATTATGACATGTTTTATGGTAGTTTTATAGTACTAGAATATTATTTTTACCCTTTATTTACCATATTAACCCTTTAACCATGATAAATAAAGATAATTAATGAAGTTCCTATTCATAATGTCCAAAAATAAAAGGTACATGTTTACACAATTTGGACCTTTTGATTCCAAATATGGAGTTCATTTTTCCAAATTCAAAAACACATAATTTTAATTCATTAATTTAAATTTAATTTCCATTGTGAAAACCAGGAATCTTTTTTTATAATTAACAACTACCAAAATATTAACATGTGTTCATGTTGAATTTAAATGTTAAATTGATTATAAATCCCAAAATATGATTAAAAGTTTAAATTTTATTCTATATATACATTAAAACCATTATATAATATTATTTAACCATATAAATTAACTCAATTTAAAAAATATGTTTTCAATTAAAATTTAGCGTATTTTTACTATTCATCAAATCATGATAGTTATGATAAAAATATCAAAAATTAATCCAAAGTAAATTTTTATGTTCTGGTTCAATAGACAAGGATTTAGTGTCGATCAAAACATATAATGGTGTCAAAAACTAAATTTAAAATTGTGTTTCCCTCAAAAGGAGGAAAAATGATTTTTTTAAAAAATACTTCTTTTATATAAAAATTTGAATTTGTTCTTATATCATATCTAGAAAACAAATAAGATGAATTTAAAGCATTAAATTTAATATATAACTTATATTTTTTAAAATAAAAATTGATAAAGGGTGATATGATATTATAAACATAATTATCATATTTTTAAATAGGTTTACATAAAAAACACATCATTTATATACAATTGGTTTTCATTTCCATTTCTACTAAATTTGGTAATAGATTATTCATTATTTAAACATGTGTAAACCATATTTTCGTAGTTTAGTAAATACTGTTAATTCCTTCCAATCCAACATCATGGTTAAAATGGTAACATTTAAATAATAATATTTAGTTGTTCGTTTAAGCTTGATCAAGCATACCATTTATACTATTGAACATAGAGTTCTTTTCTTAAATCAAGGGATGTTACACATATTAATTGAATGATTTTTTAAATGTTCATATATCTGATCAAATAATTTATTATGGTCATTTTCTACAATGTGACCTTCTTTAAAAAAATAATAAAAATTTTATTCTTTTTTTGGTTTGTTTTTTTCATAAAAATGTTAAAATTGTTTCTTTTTAAAATTTACCTATGAACACATCAATATGATTTATTTTTAATTTTTTATAAATAATTCTCTATATTTTTTCAATTTTTCCAAAAGAAATTAATTTTATAATCTATTTTTAAAATTTATATTTTATTAAAATTTTAAATGATAAAGGATATATTCAATTTCGAAAGTGATTTTCTAAAAAATTCTAAAATTTGTTTTTTAACGAATGCATTTTACTTTGATACATGTTTTTCTTAATCTAAGAAATCATTATACTGATTCCAAAAACTGTATTTCTATAGATGATGTTCATGTTATCTTTTTTATCATTGAAATAATTTATCTCTTCTAATGCCTTTCCTAGTTGTTGAAGGTTTATAAACCAAAATTTTCATTCAATTCCATCCATATATTAATATATATATTTTTTCCATTTATTTAAGTTAATTATACATGATTAAATACATTGATTGATTGGGTAGATTATTTTCTTAACAATATACCCTTTTTTAGATACCCATTTATTATCCACTTGTTTATTATGTTATGATTTTTATGGAATTTCGATTGTTTTATAATGTGATTTAAATTTAGAAATATTTGAATCCCATTAAATTTCAGTGGGTTATTTATTTTATGATGAATTAGATTATTTAGAACACATTTGTATAGATTATGATGGTTGGGGTCACATTCCCCCTCCAATGATATGGTTTATGTTTAGGAGCTCAAAAGGGTTTACATGAGGATTTATCCCAAGGAAATGATTACACTAGATATTTTTACCTAACCATATGGAACATGAGATGATTAATCCCAATCCAAAGTTTACAAGGGGGTTTTCATAATAAAAGTTGTACACTAGAGGATTTGACCCAAACTAAAGTAGTATTTGGTGGATTTGTCCCAATTCAATAGGAATACAATAGTATTATCCAATGCCCATGTAACTACACAATTTGTTATTCCAATCATGATATGTGGTAATTTAATTGGTGGGAATTATTGGCATATGGTTTCTATGCTATTATTTTAGCTAAATTTTAAGGATCCCAAGGTTTTATGCTTATTCTTTTGACAACTTCATGCTCTCATAGATCATTTTTATTGACTCATGTTTCCACACTCACAAGATTAATGTATTATTTTATTCCAATCATTATTCCATGATTTATTATATATGATTTTATGGGTATGAAATTATTTATTATTCTCACATGATCATATTGTGCTCATTTATGACATTTGATGCTTATCATTTATGTTTAGCATTATTGGGCATATGAACTCAACCCTTTCATGTGTTCCCATTTCCCCATGTTATAATGAAAAAAAATATAAAAGATATATATTGAAGATAATTTTATGTGGAGAATTTTTCAGATATGTTGAAAAAATTATATGGATTATGAAGCTTCTTATATTGGAGAAAAAAATTAAATAATTTTTAAAAACATAGATTTTTTAGTTAATGTTAAATCCTAATTATGTAAACATAAAAGGTTTGGGAAATGTATTTTAATTAATTTTTTTAATTTTTTTAATTGATATGGTCTCATAATAGTGTTGTTATAGTTGGGATCAGAGCACGATTTTAATGAAATTGGAGATAAGGATGACATCAGTTGACTATAAATTTGAATTTGAAAATGTCATTAAAGGTCGACAGGTTTTGAATGATTATAATTTCAATGTTATAGATAACCATTTTATTCCATTAAATGTAATATTATAGGTATTATGATAAGATTATCTTTGTGAAACCCCTTAGGAAATGAGTAATAGATATGTCTATGTACAATATGACATCTAGAAATTTCGAAGGAACAAATATTTTATTGTATTCCAAGTAATTATATCCTTATATGATTATTATAGGTGGATTAATGCTATGGAATAGATTTACCATGGGGACATAAACGTAAAAAATGTGTATTTTGTATCAAATTAATGGTCAAATGGTGTATGATAAAGATTCATAACTTTGAAACTCCTATGACACTCCTAGGGTATCTTCCTTGGTCAATCACATTCTCCTTGCAAAAAATATGAGGGGTTTATTTTCTAATTACATTATGTTATTTTGATAATAAGTATAAAATAATATAAATTATTTAAAATTATATTTAATTGAATATATAAAATGATAAAATGAAAGTGTATTTTTATTTGTATAATACATATTAGAATTGAATTTTTGTGATCATTTACTCTTATTTTTTATATCTATTTTAGGATTTGGTATTTTTTTGAAACAAGATTAAAAAACTAATTCTAGGAAAGGTACGTGGCTATAAACCCCTATTTTATTTAATATATGATGGGAGAATACATATAGAGTTAACATTCATTTATTCTTATGATGTTAGAGAAAGTGAATTTCATATTATTAAATAAGGAAGTGAAGTTGAACATATAATATAAATTATTACTCTTATCTATTTTCACTAGTGACATATATTTTTTGATGATATTCATGTATAATATAAAATATATGATATAAATATTTAACATAAAAATATTATTGTCCAATAATTATTTTTTCATTAAAGGATTGGTAACACATATTAAATTTTATTAATAACATTGAAAATCGATTTTTTTCAAGGTTTTATTTTGGGGATGACTATGGGAGAACACATGGTTGAGGAAAGGATAAATCTTAGATTTAATATATTCTTAATATTAAGGTAATAAAAGTGTTTATTTCTTCTTAGAAAATTGATTTAGAAAGTATTGATTTCCTTATAATTTATTAATGAATTTAAAAACATTATTCCGTGATATTTTGGGTGAATTTAATATATAATTTTAGATTATGATATATATTTTTTAGTTTGTAACTTTATGGACTTGTGATTTAAACATTTAACGGTTAAATTCAAGGTTAATACTTTGACATATATATAAAATCACAATTGTTTAAAATTTTGGATATTCAAATGGTTTTGGGAGAGGTTTTTTGTAATGAATATATGAACTGGTTACATACCTAGAAAGGTGTGTGATTTTATAGATGGATAATGTTTTTTGAGAATGATAAGTAACTTGATATAGTGAGGTAGATTTCATTTTATATGATTTATCCTGAATGATTAATATTTTAAGAATAACATGACCTACTTTCATTAGTTTAGAATCATTAAAATTGTGAAGGTACAATTTATTTAAGGGGGATAATGTAATAAAATGAGATTTTAATATATATAATCCTATAATTAACTAAAATATATTTGATAGATTTATGAAATGATAACACAAAACCAAAATTATATCATTAGTTATATATATTATAAATATTAAATATAGTCCTCAAAACATGATATTTGAATATAAATATTTTTTTATATTATACAAATTTAATTATTTAATTGTCATGTTTAAGAATATATCTTTTTATTTGTTACGGTTTTTATAAAATAAAACCAAATATAATATTATTAAATGGTGATTCTAATAAAAAAATAATATTTCTCACATAATGATGGCCTTCTTACTATTTTATAAAATTTTTGAATAAAAACAACTATTATTTTAAAAATTTATTTTTCTATAAAAATTATTATCATAATTCTTTGTAAATTTACATAAAAGATGAATTTAAATATTTTATCATGTTATATTGAAAAAAATAAACTTAAAAAAGTTTATTCATCATAATAATATTTTGTATGATAATTTTTTTTATAGAACTATTAATTGTACGTTAAATGGTCCAACATATCATTTTAACCAATATCATGAATTTTATGGAATTATTAGTTAATAATAATGATTTAAAAATTTATTTATACAATTTTATGGAAAATTTATTTTTTAAGTAAAATTATTAGTTAAAAAATGCTGTATTTTCTTTAAAAAAACTATTAGTATCATTTTTTAACATGACTAACATTTTCTAAAAAAACCATTTTCAATAAATTATACATTTAGTATTTTAATATAGTTTTTATAAAATTTAAAAATTAAATTTTAAAAATTTATTAAAACATTGGAACCATTAAGTACAAATTAATTAATAAATAAAATTTTAATTTTTCATAATGTATGAGTTAACTTAGATAAAAAATAGTTACCTTGTTAAAAGATAAAATGGAAGAAGTGAAAAATATAATTTTATTGAGTTAATTTTTTTTATAAAATGTGTGCAATTTTTTGTTTAGTACCTATAAAGGCTTTATATTATACAATATACATTATTTATCAATTTTAGAGCTACTTACCTCAAGTGTGTCTTCCCATTTTTAAAATTTGTTTGGTATTTACCAAAAACACATCAATTTTCACCTTTAAAAGTGGAACTCATATCTTCACTACCTATCACACCCATACACATTATATTATCTTGATATATTATGAACCCTCACCAAATAATTACTATAATAAATTAAGAGGTTTTTTTCTTCTAAAAAAAAACATCTCTCAAATGTTTATCCCCCTTACAATGAAAATAATCCAACATATGTGTTATAAATTTTTAACTACTCCTTTATCATTTAAATTTATTTATGTGAACATATTATTTATCAAAATACATTAAAAATTCATGAAATTACAAAATAACTATAACTATTATAATAATTATTCATTATAATGAATTTACAAATATTAACCTCATTTCCTTTTCTATTATGAAAAATAAAACTGTCATTAGTTTGTTGTGGGGACTATCTCCCCCATGACGTAAGAGGTTTTATTTTTCTTAACTAACTATGACGTTAGTTTCTGATTTTTAATTTAATATATATGTATGAAATTTATGTTATATATTATATTTTAAAATTATAAAACATATTATTTCTTTTCCCTCTTCTATGGAAAGATGTAATCATATGTGATGTATGTATGGACCATCGCCTCCATGAAATAGTTTTTTATTTGATTCAATATCATAAATGGTAGGTCATTATAGTTGTTCTATTTTATAAATAATATTTCAATAATATTTTTAATTGTATATAATAATATGTGGGATAACCTATAAAGTTTTTGAGAAAAAACAATATGAGTAAATTAAACTATAGAAAAGAATATTCTATGAGTAAAAAATGATTTAATCATACCAAGAAGTTGTATAAAATAGGTTATATTTTTCCCAAAATAATTTAAATTAGTAAATTAATCACTACTAAAAAATAATAACATTATTCTTCATTTATAAATATAGTACATTTAAATAACCTAACAACCATGTGTTAATTATGGTATATTCTTATTGGGGTTGGTTTGACCAACTACATGAACAATACCATATATATATATATTATGGATGACTATGTAAATTTAATTAATAGAGAAATTTTATATAAATAATTGAATAATTTTTTTTTATTATATTTGATATAAACATTTAACTCATTATTGAGAAAACACCCATTGTTCTCTAAGATTCATCGAAACATGCTCATCTTCAAATTCTTCTTTAAAGATCGTAACTACAAAAACCATATATTGAAATTATAAAACAATAAATATTTATAAAATCTTACTTACAATAAATTTTATGATATGAAAATGAAGAACTATAACATGATAATGAATAATTACACCTCTATTATGAAACTATTTAAAAATGAACAAAAATAATGATGCATGATATCTGCAATAGATGAAAAAACTATACGTGTTGAGAATAATTAAATATAATGTATATAAAAGTTTATAGATGATAAAAGGTTCAAAAACGTGTTATTTTTGTTTTTATGTTTTTTACAAATAGTTCGATCTCATTTTAAATAAGATGGATTTCAGATAAGGGATTCATTTCATAAATATTTACCCCTTGAGTAATATTTCCTATCATACACCATGATTTCTTGGTAATTGGGTACCAACTTCCAAATTATTTTATTTTACTATATTCATGGAGTTATAAGAAAAATATTGTTTTCATTTTAAATTTATTATGATTCAAAATATTCTAAATTAATAAGATTGTTTTTTATTAAATATTTAGTCAAACTATAAGGGTTTTATTACTAATAATTATTTCAAATCTAGGTTGTTTTTAAAATATAATCCATATATGTTATTTTAGTTCTTTATAAAACTACTAATAATTTTTTATTATATCCTTTAGGTTTTAAATGTTCCATAAAAATTTATTTTCCTCTTCATTTGTATTTTACATGAAGTAATTTTTGTAAGTGAAATAAAACTCCTCACTTATTCTCATTCAAGAATAATCCATTTATCTTATTTATAATCATTTAATTCTTTTTCAAATGTCCACATATTTGATATAATAAATTATTATTGTAAATTTATACAAGTTTACCATCTTTTAAATTTTTTAAATATATTTTTATCGTTTTCTATTTGGGTCATTTTTATCAAAACATGGAAAGATTCCATAAATATTTCTTTGTAAATAGATAATTCCTCCAAAATTTCCATTTTATATGAATCATTATGGCTATGTTTTTATGGTTCATAAAATACATTATTAATGTAAATTTTTTATAAAATATTTAATTTGAAATTAATTCAAAATATTAAGGATATAACATAGTTATTAAGTGATTTTCCATAATGTACTGAAATTTTCCTTTTAACAATGTCATTTTCCTTTGAAAAATCCTATTCTTGATAAATAATTTTATTTAAATAATTTCATCCACCTCCACTCAATTAATCCCTTATAGAAGTTCATTTCTATCATTTAAATGATCTAATACTACCTTAATTTTGTATATTTATTAAGTTATTTAAAACCAGATTATCCTTCCAAGGCCTTTACTATGTGATTACTATATTTTTTATTCTTTTTATAGAAGGGTGTGTAAATAAATTCAATACATGTATTGATTGTAGAAATTATTTTTTTAACTATATACCCTTTTTCAAAATGATTTAAATTCAATAAAATTTATTATCTTGATTGAAAATTATTTACCTAGGAATTTATTTAATTTCCTTTCTTACCAATATATTATTAATATGGTTATTATGTTTATATTATTAATGGAATAATAATTATATCCTAATGTGATTCTATTTCAAAGATTTATTAAACCCATTTTCCTTCTAATTTTCTTTAGCATATGATGCTTTGTTTTATGTGGAAAACATTTGTATGGATAATGATGATTTGAGTCTATTATTTCCCTAAATGAATTGATTATGTTTGTGATCTAAAAGGTTTACACAAAATAATTTATCTGAACACAAAGGGTACACATGAGGATTTATCCTATGTCAAAGGGGACATGTGAGGATTTATTTCAAGTAAAATGGTATAGGGTTTGATTGATCCTAAGATAAAGAATACCAGGGATGATTTTTCCCATGATGAATGGGAACATTGGAGGATTTATCCCAATTCCAATGTTTCATAAGAGTATTATCCCAAGGCAAAAAAATCTACACGTGTGGTTATCCGAGGCCTAATATTTGATTAATATCTTATTGGGTAGCCTTGAAATTTGGTTCATATTATTTTGTTTGTGACAAATTTTAAAGATAAAAAAATTTTATACATATTCATATGAAGATATTCTAATCTTTTAGATCATGTCTATTTAACCATTTTCCAACCTCTTTTAATTAATATTTTAGGATATTCCATGCCCTATATCGTGATTTTTAATATATGATTTTTTGGGTATAAATATATTGATTATACTCATACAGTCATCTTATACTCATTTATGACACTTTATTCTTATCAATTATTTTTACCCTTTCCGAGCCTATGATCTCATCCCTTTCTTATGATTCCATTTCCCTAGGTTATTATTGAAATTAATACAAATTATATATCTAGAATAATATCATGTGTGGTGAAATATTTGGATATTTGGAATACTTTTAATAGATTAATAAATTTCATATATAATAGAAAATATTATGGTTAATTTTAAAAAAAGAGGTTTGTTAGTTAATTTTTTATCATTATTAGGTAAATCTCAAAACATAAATGGTATTTTGAATATACTATATAAAAATAATTTTTTAAATCCTTGTAATTGAGATGGTCAAAACATCCAAATTCTATATTATTACATTAAAAAATAATTGAAATACATGAAAGGATATCAAAATATATGAGGTAGAAGGAAATGAGAGCTTCCTTTATCTAATCAATGGGTCAACTAAATGAAAATATAATAAATATGGTTTTATCCACCAAAAAATAAAAGAGGTTTAGATATTAAAATTAATAGAATTAGAACCAAGACTTGAAATTTCATAGGAAAAATAACTCTATCATGGTGATATAAGCCTCCCAGGAAGAGTTGTATGCTCGATTCTCAAGGTCGAATCATGACATGACCTTACATAAATGGCGTGATGTCTTCCACAAGGGTTCCCCTAATGGTATGAAACATGTTCACAAGCCCTCTATAGGAAATAACACCATGTCTAGGTCTAGTCATTATGTGACCACCTCTTGAGTGAAAAGACGTTTCGTTGTGTTAAAAACTCTCAAACTCCCAACACACATCACAGAAAAACAAAAATATGTCACAGTGTGACCTACTAAATAAATATATATATATAATTTATATAAAATAATACATTGCGATGCGATTTCAAATGGTTTCCATGAGACCCAATATAGTTTATAACTACCTGCCCCACAACAAACTCTCCACATCTTAACCCACCTATTTTATAGATCAACTCACTACATAAATTGATATTGAATATTAATAACACTCAATATACTCCCTAAATTATATGATTCCAAAAAAACATTAATTCTCAATTAGAATAAATGAAGTTGTATTATAATATTTGTTGTTGTATTAATACTATTCACTTGATGTGGGGTTTCAAGTGCCAATGTTGGGCTTCATTCTATAGATCATTTGATACATCATAGTAAATTGAGCCACAAATCCTTTAAGACATCATCAATTGGAATGAGATGTCTTTAAAGTGCCAACCAAACTTCTCGATGCACCAAATTATTTGTTCAAAATAAAAATATGTAAGAACATCTAGGTGGGAATCCTTGAAAGGGGGATGAAAGAAATTGTTCCTTTTGTACAACTTTATATCCTCAGGAATTTATGATGTGGGAAATTGGTTTCTATACAATGTCTTGATATATACAGTGGGAGTAGTCTTTTGATGTGATGGGACATACATGCAATATGGTGGTGTTAAATGAATGAATAATCATCTTGGTAGATCTAAATAGGGGTTGGCGCGCAGTAACCTATCATATATACCTATTCCCTTATATATTTATAATTTGGGAAGAAGTAGTTCACTACCATGGTTTATCAAGGGGAAATATGATGATAAACCTGTTTTCATGGTGGGGGTAACACAACAGTCAAAATTATAACACCGTGTGATAAATAATATTAAGGGGTGTTGTGGTATAAAACATCGGGTAAAGTATGATTTAGGATATTGATTCTAGACATCAGGTCATCTCATTTATGGGACATTGGTCTACACAATTTTGGGGCCTTTGGGCTATCAAGAACAAGGGACTTCATGGAAATAATATATATTAAAATATGGCAAGGGGTTCTTGTCATTTCATTTGAGGATTTACGATGCATGGCCAACTAGGGTTCCTAGGTTAGTTTGTTATTTGTAGTTTATAATAACCCCATCCTAATATAAATCAATATTTTCATGGGGTGTCATAATAATGTGTCTATATGTGTATATGATTGTATACATATGTATGTATGTATATATGTTTTAATGTATGTCTATGTATGTATATATGTGTATCTATATATGTGTATGTATGTGAATTTGGGTATTTATGTATCTATATGTATGTGTATTTATTTATATGAATGTAAGTACGTCTATATGTATGGGAATATATGTTTGTAAACCTGTATACATGTCTGTGTATTTATATGTATGCCTATCTATGTATATATTTTCATGATCATGAGTATGTCTCTGTATGTGTATATGTATGGATGTATTTATGTGTGTATGTGTATGTATATGTATATTTGTGCATGTTTGTGTGTCTATATATATATATATATACGTGTGTGTGTGTGTGTTAATGTGAATGTGTATGTATGTTATGGTGTATATATATATTTATATATGTATATGTTTGTGTTTATAAGTGTATGTATGTGTTTATATGTTATTGAATATATATATGTATGTATACATATATGTATGAATATATATATGTATATATGTGCATGTTTTTATATTGATGGGCAGAATGAATAGCTTAACAGAACATGTAGGTGGTGTAGCATGGTAACACACAATGTCATGTTAGAGACCTTGAAAGTCATATGAGTGGGATGGGAACTAAAACCAGCATACTATCCTCATGGAATTCAGATTTGGATGTAGGGGTTCTAGTTCATGTTAATATCATCAATTCGGGATCAATCTGATAATGAGGTGTGACACGCATGTGATGCGACGAGGCAGCATGCATGTATCACTGGGTGGGTGAGTTGAAAGGGATATGGGTATGTGTACACTTATAATCAAGCCATATTTCAAAATGGATTTATTATGGGATGATAATGTGTTCCCTATCATGATTACTCGAAGGGAATCCCGATGTGGGGATTCTCAGAAAGAGTGATGAAAATTACAATCTAATAACATAGTTTGAGGACTTGACTAGGGAATCATGGATTACAACTGGTGATAAGACAGAATGTAGGCACCTCATTGTAAATACCTTGAAATTCAGTATATATTTTTTAATTATATAGAATTATTACTAGATGGTGAAATTCGACGACACATGATTTTGAGGCCAAGAGAACCTGGAACAAAGTTTAGAATTTTTTTATGGTGCATTTATTGAACATGCGAGGGGGATTTTATATCTTTTGAAATGGTGCTTGGATTGAAAATTCTAGGGAACCATTGAATTTGCTGCACTGGGATTCGCTTAGGCAAATCTTAACTTTGGCCAAAAAGGGTTGGATGGAAATGTTAAAATTTTGACTTTATGGGAAAATAATAAAATAACACTTTGAGTTATTTTATTCATTTTCTTCAATCATTGAGTGGCGGTTGGCCAAACCGTAGCGTAACAGTGAGAATTAAATTATGGTCATTTAAGTAATCATTTCATTTGTTATGAAAAAGGAACACGCATCTAATTAATGGATAATTAATTAGGATTCAGTAATGAACCATATTAATGAACATAATGTTAGATAATTTCATTTTATTTAATCAACCCTTTGGAGATCAAATCGGAAATTATGGAGAAAGCATTGAAGAAATTCTAGAAAAGTCACCCTCTAAATAAGAATGGTGATTGATAAACAACTAATGGAGGATTTGAACTGGACATCGAAGAATGATGATGAAACCCTTCAAACCCATATTCCTTCCCTTATCCTAAACTGATTCCCCCGAATCCAGGTAGGGGGTTTAATTGTTTTATTTGTTAAAAAGACTCCTCATTCCTGTTCATGAATAATATGAAGAATTATGATCAACCGAACAATTGGTTAATCTATGTTTCATTCTTTATTACGGTTAGTTTATGCTGGATATGTTTTTTGTGAATTTTCTTCATTCAAATGATGATTGATGTTTTCCCCATGTTAAAACATTAACACAAAGAGACCAGGCCAAACCAGGCTCAGACCCCCCCTCGTTCATGGTTTTTGTACGTTCATTATGAATGACCAGGAAACCTGGAAGAAAGAAAAATGTATGAAGCTTATAATAAAGCCAGTGACTCGAGAGGCCCATATCCTAGACAGGAAGGAAAACGGACCACCTGAATATCTCCACTAGTCTATGGAAGTATTTGGAAGTATAACACTACCACAACGGTGGTGACAGAGACCGATGATGGAGGCTAGTCTGAGTTAGCCATGTGGAGGAGTGGCACATGCTGGTGCCAAGACAATAAGAGCTGCGGCCAAGTGGGCCGCTGCTGGTGGGGACCCGGCGCTGTCACGCCACATGGGAGAGGAGTGGCCTGCTCGGAAATTTGTGCTGGACGCCAATGAATAGCTCTTGCTGGACCATTCAGAAGGAGGGGCGATGCCCCACCGATGATGCCAGGGGGGGAGAACTAGACCCTAAGTGGGACATGTTTTACAGGGGGAAAGACCTGCTGGATGGGCTGGATCCACGAGACGACCTAGACCGATATGTCCCATTTCACAAAAATTGATATATCTCGCAAACTGGGTGCATGATTGAGGCGCTGTCTGCAGCGTTGGGACCCTTGTGATGAAGTTTTCTTTTATAGATATATCATAGGAGTTTTGATTGAAGTTGGAGTATATTTAGGTTGGATAGGACTTGAAACCCAACTGGGCCCTATTTACACTTTTCGCTTATAACTTAGAGGTTGGGTGCCCGATTGACGCACCGTCTGTAAAATTTAAACCCTTACGACAAGATGGCCTTTTGGGTTACTTTTTTGGGGGACTTCATTGAGGATGAGGTATGGAATATATCTTTAGGTACCGAATCTACAAAACTCTTGTGCACTATGTGCGGGAATCATGTGGTTTGTTATCAAGTGAAGAGCGACCCTCCGTGGATCGGTAGGAGAGAGACCCTTTGTGGATCAGTAGTAGTGAGACCCTCTGTAGATGATAAATAGCATGAACCTTGATGGACTAGTTTAAGAGAGACCCTCTATTGATCGATAGCAGTGAGACCCTATTGTGGATCAACATTAGAACGAACCTCCACATATCAGCACTAGTGAGACCCTTTATAGAACGACTACAGAGAAACCATTCACAGATCAGTAGTCATTCTACCAAATAGAATAAAATGATCTAGCCTTAGGATAATCATCTTAATTTTTATTCTCTATGTCGTATACCTGGTTTGAGTTTTCTTTTACTCTATTCTTTTTTATTGATATCATGATTTTTGTTTTTTCCATTGTGTAATTATCAGAGACCTTATGGGGTATCGGGGACCCTAATGGTTATTGTTATAATCACCCCTACACGGGCTTCACCCGCACCTTGTTGTGTCCTGTGTAGATGATAGAAAAATTGACTAAGACTTGGAAAGACATGGCTAGACGGTGCTTGGGGGTTATTGATAGTCGTGGTGAACGATAGTGATGAAAAATGATGAGATGTACCTACCCTTCAGGTAGGATCCTTGTTGGATGACCTTTGAAGCCAATATTTTCCTTTTTTTGGACATTATTTTCAGTTGGGTTTGTATACTGGTACATTTTTACTTTTTGTTTACACATTTATTATCAATAGTTATACTTTGTGGTTTTCTTTTGTTGTGTAACTAGTCTGTTTGTGTAAAGGTTTAAAGGGAAAATAATTCCCTTTTTGGGATATGCCTTTCCTGTGCTAGAAACCATCCCCTGGCCTAAGGAAGGTGGGCTTGGGGTAGTCACTCCATGAGCACCGGAGGAAGGGTCATGACCAAGTGATATCAAAGGGTGGTCGGTTCAACCAAAATAACTATGAGTCTATGTTTTCAAAGTAGCAATAGTGTTAAGTGTCTTGAGTTCGGATTTCAGTTAGAGGAGTCCATGGTTGGTGAGGATTTCGACGTATCCATACCTCAGGACCCTAAATTTGGATTTTCAACTCGATACACAAAAAAATTGTTTGCGTGTGTTTTGAAAATGTCTTTATTTTGATCTCTTTTGAGTTGGTTCACCATGTATAAAATTTTGACAATAGAACATATATTTCTACTCTAGATGCTACCGCATCGATAGCCAGCCAGGATTCCAGGGAGATATCAGGATGAAGACCCACCAAGTGATGAGGCATCAGTGTAGGGCCCTCTTATAGTTGTAGCACCTTCAGTTGGTGTTCATGAAGAACCACCACCTGTAGGGGAGAAGTTTCCACAAGTCCCATCCAGATGATTGTGCATGATGACTAAGCATGTTGCACAAGTTCCAAAGATATAGGCCTATGAGGTTTCAAGGCTAGACTGATCCACAAGTATCTAAGGACTAGATAGAGGCTATGGCACAAGTTTCCAACTTGGTCGAGACACCAGAAGACCAGATGATGATCAGAACTACTAGTCTTCTCCAGGGCACAACTAGGATTTGGAGGATCTTGTTTCTCTAGACTCATTAAGAGACAACTCTTTCTTTGTTGGATATTGAGAGATGCTTCAGGTCGGAATTTTTACTAGTGACATTACACTCAGTGCATATTTAGGAGCTACTTTACTTATAGTAGGGTAGCCTAACAGTGTCCTAGTACTCAGTGAGATTCACTAACCTCTCTCCCTACTCCACCGAGATGGTACTAGACCCTATCTTCCAGTCTTGGACCTTTGATCAGGGACTCCGACGGGAGATCATAGCATTGATGATATCACTCAATATCCCGATGTAGGATGGAGTTCTATAGAGAGCACTATTGGTGAAGATCTTCCTAGTTAGCAAGAACTGATAGTGAGAGCCACCACCAGACGATAGGCAACCGAGTCATCTTCTACAGGCCCTATGTAGAAGAAATAGTGGTCCAAGAAGGCCAAACATTCCAGAGGGAAACCTCGTGATTTGGGGTTAGAGGGGCAGAGCTCACAAGGTAAAGGTGGTCAACAGAGAAGTAGGCTATGATAATCATGCACTAGACAAGGTCACATGGCTTGGGATTTCCTGACTCACTGTACTGATGATAAGAATACAGTCGAAGGAATGCTGAGGCTGAGGTAGAGGTTCGAATGAGGAGGTCTATAGGGTGGAGGATGTGGCAGATGAGTAGGTTGTGCAGTAGGCGGTGGGTGATTATTTCAGGTACTACCTCTAGCACCCCCAAGTAGTCAACCCCAACCTCAGGGATCTGGTGGATATGGATGATCTCAGTTTTAGGTGGTAAAGGCTTATAACCACGATGCTCCATAGATGAACAGAGCTCTGTTGTTTTAGAAGATATACCTCAGATCAGGCTATCATCAGCTTCGTGTGTGGGATGAGGATGTACCGAAGATAACCATTAGATGATGGTATTTCCACTATGAGATCTTTTTTATGTTTTTAGGGATGATAAACACCACAAAAGTGTTCATGGACTCCTAAATAGGATCTTCCAACCTTACCTCGATCGATTCATGGTGGTCATCATTAACGATCTCTTGGTGTTCTCACTATCTAAGGAGGACCAAGCCACAAATCTATGAATAGTAATGGATATAATCTGAGAGAACCATCTATATAGTATTCTCTCGAAGTGCTAGTTCTGGATATGTGAGGTCCACTTTCTTGGACACATTATCTCATAGGATGGAGTGGCAGTGTATTCGGAAAAGATAGAGGCAGTTCTTGCCTGGCATTCACCCAAGAGTGTCATCGAGGAGAAACGTTTCTTAGGATTGGATGGGTACTACTAGAGATTTGTACCCGACAGTTCTAGAGTACAACACCCTTTCCATTTCTGAAAAAGGTACCTCTCTTCTTATGTGTGAATAGGTTCTAGTAGTGTTTCCAGGTGCTGAGGAGGAGACTGATGAGTGCCCAAATTTTGAGGCTACTAGAAGAGGGTGTTGGGTATGTAGTCTAATGTGACACATATGAGATTAGAATGGGTGTTTCTTGATGCCGGATTGAGTAGTGATGATCTATATCTCACGACATCTGAAGAAAATTGAGAAGAACAATGTTACACATGACCTGTATTTAGCTATAGTGGTATTTTCATTGAATGTGTGGCAGCACTACTTGATGGGTAAACTTTTTACTATCTAATCAAATCATAAGAGTCTAAAGTATATATTCTCACAGATGGACCTGAACCTGATACAAAAACGATGTATGGAGTTCCTCTGGGACTATGAGTTTGAGATAGTCTACACTCATGATATGGAAACCATAGTGGAAGAAGCACTCAGTAGGATATCAGGACTTGAGATGCTGAGTGAGGTGATAAGACATCTAGCTAGATTGCAGATATCCTTCATGGATAGACTTGGATCATCTTAAATCTAATATATTACTATCACTCCCCAATGCATTTTTAAGTTTAGGAGGCACAACATGGGGTCATTGACTGTGAGTCCCAACGCGCTCAGATAACCTCAACCACTCAAGGTACCAGAGTGTAAATGTAACTGTATCTTGATGGAAATCATGACGTGGTTACCACATAAGTCCAGGGGCCTTGACTCTATCTGGGTGTTCTTTGACTGACTCCCCAAGTCAACCCATTTTTTATCCATTCGAGAGTAGGGATTAGTAGAGGTATTGGGATGCCTCTACATCTAGGAGATAGTATAGCATCAAGATGTACCATCGATGATTGTTTCAGATCATGATGCACATTTTACATATCGTTTCTGGAAGGGATTGCAGAAGCCGTTCAGGGCTCAGCAACGCTTGAGCACCGATTTTCACCCTCAGACAGATGGTCAGATGGACTAGACCATATAGACAATTGAGGTTATGCTTTGTGCTTATGTCCTTGATTTTGGACATAGTTTGGAGGACCACCTTCCACTAGCGAAGTTCACATACACAATAGATATCACCCTACCATCGGCATGGCACCATCTAGGTCTTTTACATGCAACCATATAGGTCATCTCTATGCTGGACAGAACCAAGGGAGTCAACACTTCTGGTTACAGAGTTGGTACAAGCTTCCACAGAGAAGGTGTAGGTCATCCTAGTGAATATGAAGACTTCATAGAGATAGAAAAAGTCTTACAAAGACAAGAGATGAAGACCCTCATAATTTAAGGTTGTCTGTCACATTTTCCATTGAGTCTCACCTCGATGAGAACTGTAAAGATTTAGACGGGGCAAAAAGCTACCTTCGAGGATAATCATAACTTTACAGATTCTCAGTAGAGTTTTATAGGTGGCATACTACCTAGATCTTCGCCCACAGATGCACCAAGTTCATAATGTTTTCCATGTGTCACTTCTAAAGTGATACATTTATGATCCATCACACATCATCAACTGGGGTGAGCAGGACATTGACGATGGGATGAATTTTACAAAGTTCTTGGGGGAGATATAGGATCAAAATGAGAGGGTCCTATAGGGGTGTCTAATCCCACTGGTGCGAGTTTGATGGTAGCATGGGAACCTCTAGGAGAGAACAATGGAGTAGGAGGCTCAGATTTGGGCTCAGTACCCCCATTTGTTTTTTTATTTTATTGTTCCTTTCATGGATGTAAATCCCTATGTTTGGGAGAATGTAAAGACCTGAAAGTTGTGTATATTTTTTTTAATTATATATAATTTTTATGAGACTACAAAATTCAACGGCATGAAATTATGAGGCCCGGTTTCCCATAACAAATTTCTAAAATTTTTCTAAGGTACGTTCAGTAAACGTGCTAGTGGTATTTTCTATCTTTTTAACCAGTGCTTGTATTGACAATCAGAGGGTACCGTTGAATTCGCAACGCTAGGATTCACATAGTAGAAGATTATCTTCAGCCAAAAAAGGTATGAAATAGAAGTTATATTTTTAAAATTATGGGAAAATGATAAAATAACTCTTTGAGTTATTTTATTCATTTTCTTCTACCGTTGAGCAGCAGTTGGCAAAACCATAGCGTAACAGCGATCATTAAATGAGTGTAATTTACTAAATCATTTCTTTTATTGTGAAATAGAAACACTCATCTATTTAACGGATCATTAATTAGGATTATTTAATAAAACATATTAATCAACACAACTTGAGTTGGTTTCTTTTAATTTAGTCAACCTGTTTGTGAAAGGATTGGAAACCATGGTGAAAACTCCAACGAAACAAAGAGAACATCACCATAAAATAAATAATGGTGATTGAACGATGATAATTGGAGGATTTTAATTGGATATTGATGAACAATGAAGAACACCTTTGAATGTGGATTCCTTCCTCCACCCGCAACCGATTCCACCAAATGTACATGGGGGTTTAATTGTTTTATGTGTTCGAAAGTCTCCTCCTTCCTGTTCATGAATAATATGAAGAACGCGGATCAACCAACTAACAGGGTGATCCACGACTATTTATTTTTTATAGGAGGTTGATGTAGGATAAATTTTTGGAAATTTACTTCTTTAAAATGATTATTGATTCTTTCCCCGTGTTAAAACATTAATGTGGAGGGAGTGGGAAACACTGAACAAATCCTGGAACCCCCTGTTATTCTAGGTTTTTGTGAATTCATCATTCATAGATAGAAAACCCGATGACAGGACGAATGTAAGAGTCTTACAGTGAAAGAGACAACCTGAGAGGCCCGTAGGCGTAGACGCGAAGGAAAACAAACCACCAGAGCATCTCTGGTGGTCGATCCGAGACTACCGTATGGAGAAGCGGTGCCTGCAGGTGCCGCGACGGTGAGAGTAGCAGCTAGCTAGGCTGCGGCAGGAGGAGAAGTGGTGCTGTCACATAGCATGGGGGAAGAGCGGCCTGCTCGGTCCACTTGGCTAGACAACAATGACGGAATCCCATCGACCATTTTAGATGGAGGGGTGACGCCCCACTACCACCGCCTGATGGGAGAACTGGACCGCATGCAGGCTGAGTTTTCAAGGCAGGTTGGACCACTGAACTGGGCTAGACACATGAACTATTTCGGACCAGTGAGCCCAATGGGCCAGCTAGGCTAGACCCTTACCGGACCCGGACTGACCGGTACTGTTTCACTAAAATTAATATATATCTCAAACCAAGAGTCTAATTGACACATCGTTTGTGGTGTTAGTTCCATTGTGAAGATTTTTTCCTTTAAAGTTAATTCACTTGATATTTGGTACATGTTGGAGTATGGCTAGGTTGGATCAAATTGAAAATCCAACAGGGCCATATTAACCTTTTTTCTTATAACTTATAGACTAGGAGTCTAATTGACGCACCGTCCGTCACGTTGGAACCCTTACAACAAGACAATCTGTTGGGTTACTTTTTTGTGGGACTTTATGGAGTTTTAGGTATGCCTGATATCTTAAGGTACAAAATCTATAGATCTCAAGAGAACTATGTGCGGGAATCCATTGGCTGGATACCAAGTGAAAACCAACCCTCTATTTATCGGCATTAGAGAGGCCCTTCATGGATTGACATGATAAAGACCCTTCATGGAACGACTGTAGTGCGACACTGTATGGATCAGCATGAGAGAGACCATCCATGGATCGACAGTAGTGCGGCCCTTTGTCTATCGATAGTAGAGAAACCATTCTCGGATTAGCAGTCGAGCTACCTAATAGAATAAAATGATATAGTTTCAATGTAATTATCTTTATTTTAGTTCCCTAAGAAGTATATCGGGTGTCAGATATCTTTTACTCAATGATTTGTGATTGAGATCAGGTTTTTTTGTTTTCATTTGTGATATTATGGGAGATATTAAAGGTTATTAGGGTCCGTAATGGGTATTGTTATACTCACCTCTGCTCAGGCTTTGCCCACACGTTTTGTGTTTTTGGCAGACAACAGACACATTGAATGAGACTTGGGGAGCCATTGTAAGATAGTTCTTGGAGGTGATTGATAGATGTGGTGAGCAGAGATAAAGATAGTCCTGGAGCGGTACCTACCCTTCAGGTTGGATCCATGGTGGACAACCTACATAACACATTTTTCCTTTTTTGTTGAACTTTCTTTTCAGTTGGGTTGTATACTAGACCATTTTTACTTTTAATTCACACTACTATTAGTAGTATTTATACATTGTGGTTTTCTTGTGTTGTGTACCTAGTCTATGTGTGTACAGGATTAAAGGATATGCCTTCCCTTTTTTGGGATATGCCTTTTCGGTGCTAGTCGTTAACCCCTGGCCTATGGAAGGCGGGCTTGGGGTAGTCACGTCACGGGCCTCATGGGATGGGTCATGACACACATTTATTTCATCAGGTCATCTACATTGGGGGCCTTTGGGCTGCATGCAGCAAGGCCGTCGATCCATCAACATCCAAGGACAATAATTCACAAATATTTAAAAAAATAGTTAGAGTATGTTCTTTCCATTCTATTAGGAGGAATGATGCTGGACCCACTCAATGTATGCCTTATTTATGGTTTCTAATTCATTATAGTATGTGTGTCTATATATATATATATATTTGAATTTCTAAATCTATAATAAAAAATTTCTAAAAATTATTACATTTACTTTTAATTCTTTATAATAAGTAATATGTTGTTAATGAATTCTAATGTGGATGAAATCTACATACACACTGCTCACATGAAATAAAATAAAAAAATTATAATTTATCTATTAAGTTAATTCAATTAAATTATAAGATCATGGCTCTTAAGGAAGAAATTGTTCTAGTGATATTCAGTGATCATCCTCCTAGTTTTAAAGCTTATGGGAGGTTTATATCAAATGAGCACCCTTCATCCACAAAGGGAGGCATGAAAGATCATAATCCGAATATGTTGATGAAATCTATTGAAACTTGTATCTCTATCGGATCTTCAATGACTTGGACCGAGACTAACACTTTGAATATTCCATTTGGAATGTTTTATTGCACGTTGGTTGATATTGGAGATGAGGTAAAAAAAATTATTACCATATGTTTCTTAATAATTTCTCTCATAAAAGTTATTCAAGGAAATTTCATTAATAATGAAATATTTTTCCATATGGATGATTAATTAGAAACCCAAAAGGAACATAACTATCTTCTTTTGTAAAAGAATATAATTTTTATTTCAAATGATCACAAAGGGAAGAAGGAGTAGAATTTTTATTCTTCAATGAGTTCCATGTCAAAAAATATAACACTAATACTTATATAATATATATTGTTAAAATAATAGGAATGAGTGTTGCATCTTTGAGAGTTTCTAGGTTTCATAATGATATATAAAAATATGTGTTTTTTCTACTAATACAAAGGAATATTTTGGCTCTATGATGGGGTATGAGGGGTAAGGGGTCTAATAATTTATTTTTAAGTATGATTAAAAATAGAATCTGGGATAGGATACTAATAGGATAAATGTTTTATGTATTTCTACTTCTATTTGAGTAATTTATGAGACTTCCAAACCTCTTATATTCTCTACTACTCTTCCGAATAAAATAGTTGACTTTTTTACTACATCATTTTAACATAGAGAACCAAAATTAGAGAAATTAATGTAATTTGATGCTATGGTTGATATGATATTAATATATGAAAACATTTTTCATCCTTCTACTAACATGGTGGAAATCTATGTTGGGGTATTAAAATTTTTTCAAATGATATTGATACAATGTTTTATCCAAGGGAAGTATTACATGTATTATTTATAACAAAATCAATAAAAACCATAATGTTTCCACTATCATAAGAAATTAATATGGTTAACATAGATAACATCTTTAGTTTCTCTCCTCTGAAATTTGGGATCGATTTGGACAATAATGTTAGAGTGTACCAGAAATAAAAGTTATTATGGTTTATTTTATTGAATAACATTTAGATGGTGGAGGTTTTCCATAGAAATGGACCATGAAATGTAAGAGGGGAAGGCAACCATGGATTTTTTGAATGAGCCTCCAATCACATCATGAGTACTAGAATTTTAGATGTTTGAATTGTCTTGTCATTATAAGTTTGTCTTTATGGAGGGTCTCTTTTATTATTTCTATCCCTCCCATGAGCCATTACTTTCTTTTCCCCACTTTACTTATGACTATCAGAATAAGGGAAAGAATGTTTTGTTAGACCCTATCCTTTTTTGATTCTACATTCCGTTTTTTATAAAGGGATTTTAACGCCAAACTATTATAATATATTACAAAAATTTTATGTGTTTATTTTTTCTTGTATTATAAAAAATAATATGCTATTAATTTATATAAATATGTTGAAAATAAAAATAATTTTGTTTTTTCTTAAATATAGTTAACAAAAAATATAATATTAATTAGAAATATATTTAAAAAAATTCTATGTATATTGAAACATAGTTATTTATATTTTAAATATATATACATAAGTACAAACTTATATAAAATTAAATATTTTTTCAATTATAAAACAATTTAATATTTTTATATTATTAAAAACACAATATAAAATCCTCATCATAATTATTATATATTTATTAAATAAATTTATATAATAAGTATTTAATACAAATTTATTTTTTTTAAATGTAATTTTAAATATTAATTTATGTTTTGTGAATATTTATTTATTTTTAATATTTTTATAATTTATATAATTAATATCATTTATTCACATTTTCTAAGTAGTTTCAATTTATAAATTTATTAAATTCTATTCATTGATACAAATTATTTATTTTTCATATCTACTGTAACACAATTATAATTTATAGTGTATTTCCTTTTAAATATATTCAATCTCTACGATAGGTTGTGATACATGCAACCTTGAGTCTAAATGAACTGAATAATTGTACTTTATTATGACATAACAATCAAATTTATGGATATGAATAAAACTATCTAAATGATGAAAAGTATATGTTTTAAATGTTTACGAATAAATTTATTGGTTATAAATTTATTTAAAATAAAAAATGTAATCATTTTATTAAAAATGAATTATTTTTATGAAAAATATATTCATTTTCTATAAATAAGTTTCATCACATATTGCGCTCATTTTCTAAAATTAATTTATTCTAATTTTTGTAAATTTATTTTTAAAAAATAACTTCAATTTTTAGATCATCGTGTAAAAATTATCTTAGAGTAAATATTTGATTATTTTTATAACATTTACTTTTTTATAAATTTGGAAAGATACCGAATTTTATTAAAATATGTCTTTCTGGATAGAATTATATAGAAATCTCTGTTTCGTTTAAAAATATTTTAAACTAAAAATTAGTTAAATTAAATTTATATGAATCCAATTTAATTTATTTTGATTTATTTCTTGTTGAAATTTTTTAGGAAATACACTCACACACACATATAAATATATATGAAATCATTTCATTGGAAAAATATAGTTTCATCATGCTTGCAAAATTAATATTAAATTAAATTATGCTATATATGCAAATGGAATTTGTTAATATGGATCATATATTTTTAATCATCATAATTATTATTATTTAATTACATCAACGTTATATTTTATAATGAACATTAAAGGAATTAAAAATTAATTCTCACTGTTAAGGTTAAAGTAGAGTTTTTCGTGTTATATGAACCTATGTTAAAATTATTTTTGAAAATATATATCTTATTTATTTTAAAAAATGGATTTCATTTTTACAATAATTTGGTACAAATTATCAAATAAGTTTAATTTATTTTTTGTCTTAATGTATAAATTACCAAGGTGAATTGAAGAAACTAGTTACCATGGCCAAAATAATCATTGTAAAAATAAATAAACATAAAAGATAAGGGAATATATTATTTAAAACATGTTATTATTATTTTTTGGAGGAGTTGAGAAACATTATATTCCCTCTATTACATCATTTATTAATTTTGGTTGAAATATTTTTGAATGTGACTTCACATTATTGAATGTTTTGGGTTTAATAAAAATGTTATTTTTCAATTATAAAAGGAAAACACCACCCTTCACTTCATCAATCCTATTAAGCAATTTATCTCAATAGAACCATAAAAAAATCACACCAAATCAACATTATAAAGTATTTATAGGTGCGTTTCTTCCCAAAATCTAAACCCTTTTCTCCTTAATAATTGATCTAAATAAGGTTTTTCTAAGTGAAGATAATGGAATACAATAAGCTCTTCATTTTTGACATCATATGTTACCACATTAATTCATATATTAATAATTAAAATATAAAAACACTATTATATAACATAAAATAATATATTAAAATGTTAATGGGATAACATATATCTATCTCCAATTCCATCAAATAGGAAACAAAACTAGCGATCGTTTCTACGACGAACTACCAACTCAAAAACTGATGCAATTTTTTTCCATCTCTCTATCTCTAGAAATTATATAATGATGCATTAATGTATATATATATATATGAATTTTATGACATAACTATTATTATGTAATTTTATTTTCATATATAACTTCTTACCTTCAAATATTTTTTAATCGATAACATCGCTCCTGTGTATATGTGGACTACCGCTTTCATGATGTAGTGTGATTCAATTGTCATTTTATGTCATCACGGATACTAATAAGGATGAAATTTATGAAATAATTTGTGGTATATGATATAATAATTATTTGTTTAATGTTAATTATTATTATTTATTTCATTCACTCAATCCATAAAATAACAAAAGCAACATTTTTTGATTTGTACAACGTACCATCTCCATGAATAGTATAACTCATTTTTTATGACTAGAATTTATAAAATATTTCAATAATTATCACACGAATATATATTATTTTAAAATATTTTTCAAAATTATAGGTACTATGGGACCACGATCAATATATAGGAACGAAAACTACCAAACAAAAATAAATATAAAAATCAATGTAGTTATCGCTCAAAATAGTGTTTTAAATAATAAATTTTAATAAATTGGGGACAGAAGATATAATTAAACCATATATTATATTATATATATGAGTTTGGTTGAGTAATAGGTCTATAAGAAATATATATTTCTTATACATGAGGTTAAAAAATTAATAAAGGATGATTGACCTAAGGTAATAGTTTCCCATCTCATATTTACTTCTGTGAGAGATAAGAGATATTAAAAAACTATTCCTTATTTTAGGTATATTGACAGAGACATTGATATGTAATTTCATGAATATCCTTATCATTGTTGTATTTTTAGTTTCATTTTCTTTTATTTCTTTCAGGGTTCTTATGATTAAATACATACATAATTTGTAAGGTTTTTGTGACACAATTTCATTTTTAATTGTGATTTTTTATGATTATGATTTTGATGATAAAATATTATAATATATATTCCAATAAACACATCAATTTTATTCTCTTATGTTTATTTCAAAATAATATATTTTTCCATTAAATTTTCATATCTTTAATAACTCACGAGAATGAAGCAAGGATTTGAAGAAAAATCAACTTTATTTCTCACATTTCTAAAACCTATTTCATCTTCCATGTCCATGTTTTTTGAAATTATATTCAAAATTGTTTTTATTAATCCAAAATGACCGTTAAAATTAATTTTGACCCATATCTATCTTTTTAAAAAAATTAAAAGGAATCTTCATGTGGTTTTTCAAATGAGGTACACGTTGAATTTTTATAAATGTGTTAAGGGAATATTTTATTTTAACTTATTAGATATGAGTGGTATTTCATACTATAAAGAATGGTAAATTATTTTATGATTTCTTTATATGTTTCCCTGATCAATTTCAAATAAAATATTTTTCATAATTTTCTAAATAAATTAATTTTTAAAAGTTATTTTCCATGTTAAAAAATAATTTTACTCAAGTATTTTTATAATGTAATTTTTATGTTATTTATAATCATAAATGAGAAAAAAAATATTTTAAATATAAAATTGTGACATCCTGACTCGAAATCCACTGAACGGTTCCCTGAGCCAGTTGAACACATGCCCTAAAGTGTGCCTCCCCATATAGTAGAGGGTTTTGACCAGTAGTGGGGGTCTAGTAAGTCAGTCTTTGGGAGACTATAGACTTATTTTTTAGAATAAAAAAACGTGCATAAGAAAATAATAATAACCAGGTATGGAAGCATATAAATAACCAAATCAATGCCATTAAATATGATATTATAAACTAGAAATTACTCTACTCAAGTGAAAGGTAAAACATTCTATGACAATGCAAGTGTCAAGTGTCTGTAATGAAGCTCAATATAAACACACAACGACTCCAAAATTGGTCCTGAAATATGTTCTATTCCCTCTATCATGCTTCAACCCCTAACATCAGCCTATACCATGGCGTTTCCCTTATCCTGTCGAATAACAATGAAGTATGCTCGCATGTCGTTTAGGTGGCCCAAATAGAGTGTGATTACAACTCCGTAGGCCACCACCAAAGATGTCTAAAACAACTCCAGTCAAAAGATATTGCATGCAGATTTATGAATCAATAAATACAATGCATAATTTAAAACGTTATCACATTGTCATTTAATATTTAATCATCTGATTAGGCCAAGTTCAATTCATGTTTTATATTTGAATCACCATTCATTATCATTAATTACTTGGTGTAGCTCATCATTACTAGCACCCTAAATCTCATTTGAATCATCATTCATTATTATCTTTAATCATTTGGTGTAGGACGTCATGCCCAGGATCCAAAATCTCCTTTGAATAATCATTCATTATTATTTTTAATCATTTAGTGTATGACATCATACCTAGCACCACAAATAACATTGAGTGTATGATGTCATTCCTAGAACTCCATTTCCCATTCGGTGTAGGTTATCATATATAACATCCTTACATCTAAGCGCTTAGATAACTATTATGTTGAATTCCTCATCCATGTCCCAACTTCTAAATTTTTCTAGGATGTAATACCTAGAATAACAAAAATCTCATCCATTTAATCATTCTTAAATTCACATGCATTTTCCACATTCATCATTTAATAATCCAATGATTAGTTAAACATTTCAAAGTCCATTAGTTAATTCAATAAATAATTAAACACATAACCCATTAATTAATTCATCAATGAATTAATCAATAAATAAAATTCCCATTCAAAATAATTTCTTCAAAATTATTTATCCATTTCAAAACCCATTAAGACAAAATCAATTATCAAAATTAATTATCTTTTAATCCAAATATCACATCATAATTAATTCTCCCAATTAATTATCTTAATATTATCTATTCAATAACCCAAAAACATGATCAGAACCCATAATTAAAAATCCAAACTATCAATCACTTTGAGAAAACCCCATTCATTTTTTCTATGATTAAATTATCAATAAATCACCAAGGTAAGAAAAAAAAATTCCAATTTCCTAATTACCCCGATTTAGGAAATCATTTTTCAAGGAAATCCTGAAATTTCATAAAATCATAAAAATATCATAAATCCGGACTATTGGAGTTCAACATAGACCACCTACCTTGGTTTACTAAGAGAATTTATCCTAACAGAAATCCCGAAAATCCTAGTGGCAAAACGTCATCGATCAATATTTGGATATATATCCCTAAAACCAAAATTAAGATCAAATGAATCAAGATATTTTAAATCTGAATGTAGATTGACAATCCTTGATCTAGATCTTAACCATAGGTTTAGATCCATGGAGATGATAAAGAACCTCCATGAAAGTAATTTTTAATGATGGAGGAATGAACAATAGAGGCATTAGGATGAAATCCACTTACCAGGTTGAGAGAGGATCTTTAATCCAAGCTTCCAATCTCAATGATTGGTTTTTAGATCACCTTGGAATCTCTATAGGGGGCTTTGGAACTACCTAGAATTCGATAAGACCATACCAAAGTTGAAATATGAGAGTCTCGAGGGGTTTGGGTTCTTTTAAAAAAGATTTTCAACTACTAAAATCTGTTTTCACGATTTCCTGGGAGAGGCGCACAATTAGTAAAACCGTGCCCCAACCGTACAGACTCTACTGTCCACTTTTGCACAGTTATCACGGTTTGGTCGCACAGTTAGGCAAACCGTTTCCAACCATTTACAACCCACTGTCCACTATTTTTCTATAAAATTTCATCAAATCCCACCCCCAACCACTACTCCAAAATAAATATACTTAAAACCATAAAAAAGTACCTAAAAACGCATCCGAGATGACCCAAAAAAAGGTAGGGATATTTCAAAATACCCACCTTATAACATATCATCCTCAATCTGTACTCCCAAACTCTTATAATATTATGAGCCCAATATATTGGGCAATTTTTCCCTCATATATGGTTCCCATTCCCATGTTTCCTCTTGAACATTTCCATGTTACCATAAGACATGAACATACAAAACAGTCTTTCCCTGTAACACTTTCTCACTATGACCCATCACCCGTACCATATGCTCTTCAAATTATGCATCTCTCTTGAGGTCAACTTCCACCACATCAATCAAATGATAATGGTCAGGGTGATACCGCCATAGTTTTTAAACATGGAAAAACTAATGCACAATATTTAATTTCTACAGAAGTGCTTATTGGTACGCCACTGGCCTGATTCTCTCTAGCACATCAAACGATACCACATACCTGGGTGCTAACATGCCATAAATCTATATCCTATGGTGACCCAATCTAGGTGAAACCAAAAGTAATACACTATCACCCTCTGTAAACTATAGGGTTAATCTACATATACCAACACATGACTTCTACCTACTTTGAGACATAACCATACGTTTTCGAATCAATTGTACCTGCTTTGATGTCTCTTGAACGAGAATCGATCCAAACAGATCTGACTCACTGACCACTAACCAATATAGTAGTGATCTACAAGGTCTACCATAAAGTGCATCATATTTTTCTATCTGTGTAGTTTTCTAATAACTGCTATTATAGGAAAACTTCACTAAAGCCAAGTGATTTTCCTAAGAACTACCAAAATAAGGACACATGGTCGCAACATATCTTGTAACACTTTTATGGTACACTCTGATTTCCCATTTGTTTGTGGGTGGAAGGACGTACTTAAACGAACCTGTGTACCATGTGCCTTCTATAATCCCAACCCCAAGGTTGAAGTAAATCACGAATCACGATCTGAAACTATAGTCCATGGCTCCCTATGAAAAAAAAACCCTCTCATGTACAGATCCCTTAATTGCTCTACTGTAATGGTTTCATTGATAGTAAAAAAATGTTCTACCTTCATTAGTTGATCCAAAACGACCCAAAAAGCAAAATTATTACTAATTATATTTGTAATTCTTACCACAAAATCTATAGTCACATCATCTTACTTCCATTTTGGATTAAGTAATGGCTATAATAGGCCTCCAGGTCATTAGTACTCTTCTTTCACCTGCTGACAGGTAAAACATCTTTTTAGGAACCCTGCTATCTTCTTTTCCATGCATGAACTCCAAAACTATCATCAAAGTTCACGATACATTTTTTTTCACCTCAGGATGTACTTCCGACCTTGATTCATGAGATTCTCACAGGAGTTCTTATCGCATACCCATAGAATCAACAACCTGATTTATCACATAGAGGTTATAATACTCATCTATTTTATAGTTTGATGTTTTCTCCCTATGTTCATGGAATTCCCTCAAGGATAAACACTCCAAATTCTCATACTTCCTGTCTTTGATCCGTCTCATGAGTGTAGACAACAATGCTATAAAAACCAAGGCTATCCTCAACCGACACTTTAAAACATCTACATGCGTTTACATAAGAAAATTCAACATCTTCCACTCTGCACTTGAATCATGTACTAACTTAGTCTATGTTTTTCTACTCAAGGCATCAGCTGCACTATTCCCTTTTCTGGGTGTATATGCTAGTTCAAAACCAAAGGACTACATATACTCTACCCATATTTGCTGATGAAGATTCAAGTCACGCTGTGAAAAGATATACATCAAGCTTTTGTGATCCATAAAAACTGATATCATTTCACACAAAAGATAGTGTTGCAAACACTTAAGATCATAAAGCACTGCAACTAACTCGAGGTCAGGCATAGGGTAATTCCATTTATGTGGCCTCAATTGTTGAGACCCATAATCAATGACTCTATCACTTTGAATCAACATAGCTCCATGTATGACCCCAAAAGCATCACAATACACTCTGTACTCCTCTCTTTTCTTAGTTAATACCAAAATTTGTACTGATTTCAAGTGCTTCTTAACTCCTGGAAATAATTCTTGCATGCCTCCGTCCAAACAAACTTTATCCCTTTCTTGGTCAAACTATTAAGCAGTGCTTCCATTTGGGAAAAGTCTTAGATATACCTCATAAAATAAGTAGCTAATCCCAAAAATCTTTGAATATAAAAAACATTCTTCAGATTATCCCAAGAAATCACTACCCTTCACTTTCTATGGGTCAATAACCACACCTTCTTCTGAGATGGTGTTCCCCAAAAAGTGTACAATGTTAATTCAGAAGTTGAATTTTGATAGATTGTCATATTACATATGCTCTCCTTGTGTACCCAAGATAATGTCAAGATTTTGGGAATGATCATTAAGAGTCTTATTGTAGAATAATATGTCATCTAAATACACCACAACACACAAATGTATGTATGGATGAACGATCCTACTGATCTAGTCCATAAAAACTGCTTGAGAATTTTCAACCCGAACGACATTACGAAAAAATCATAAAGGCCATACATGTTTCTGAAAGAAGTTCTTAGTATATTAGAAGTTTAAAGAATCACCTCATGATACCATGATCTCAAATAAATATTTTAGAACATACTATTCCCCTTCATCTGTTCAAACATATCATCAATATGCAAAAGATGATATCGGTTCTTCACAGTCCTTTTATTCAACTTTCAGTTATCGACACAGAAGCGTAAACTCCTATTGGCCTTATTTTCAAACAAAATAGGTGATCCCCCAGGTGACATACTTGGATGGTTAAACCCTTTACTCGTCAACTCCTCCAATTGTGTTTTGTTCTTTTGAAGCTCATTCAATTCCATTCTATAAGGTGGAATAGATACCAGATCCACCCTAGGATTGAGATAAATAGTGAATTCCACATCTATATCAAGTGTAAACCCTAAAAAGTCTTCAGGAAATACATACTATACCATTTTTATATAGGTGGAAGAACATATGTCCTACAACTCCCTTCGTCCCGAAAAACACAAGAGACATGGGTCGTAAGCTCTCCCAGTTGCTAATTAATTGACCCAGCTCTGCCTTTATCGACATCTCATTCTCCACGAAGGACATATTGATCTCCCTCAAGAGATAAAAAGGTCATCTCTTATGGTAACAATCTATTTGGGCATGGTATATGACTAACCAGTCCATACCCATAATCAGATTGATGCCAGAATTATAAAATACATAGATATCTCAAAATAAATGATACTCTATGATATCTATAGAATATCCAAAGCATAAACAGATATGCCTAGTTCATGTCCCAATGGTGTATCGATATCATCATCACTCTTACAGACTCCACATCTAGGGATAATCCATTTAGAAAGTTTAAAGATATAAATGAATGAGGGGCACTAGTATCAAACAAGGAAGTAGCTAAAGTAAGAAGAAACTAGAATAGTACCTCTCACTGTTGATAAACCAGCCTCTCTCTCCCCGAGTGTAGGTTGCAATACATGTAACTATCCTGCCACTCTTCACAGTGGTGTCGTTTGAATCCCTTGAGTAGAAAAAATCTCTTGATATGGGCTCTCATTCCCTTAAGAACAACAACCACTTCCTCTACCACCCCCGCCAGTTTATCTCCTACTGCCAGACCTATATGGTGTTGTAGACCCCCTTCCCATACTCTGACACCGAGAAACTTCTCCCTCAGCCCCACTCTACCACTACGTCATGGAGAACTCTTTTAGGTGTCCCTTCTTTCAAAAAAACTAGAACTCCACTGGTGGTTGAGGACAATGTGTATGATAGTGTCCCTGCCTAGAACATTGGTTTCAAATCACATGACAAAGATTAAGTATAACCATTCCTCCTAACTGTCCACCCAGCTTCCACCATCCTGACTAAGATTCTCATGATGGATCTTCATACTCTCATAAGGAACCCTCTCAGATCGTCCAAATACTTTTCCAGTAGTAGAGGCCTCCTTTAGGTTCCCATATGAATTGAGTGCTTGATTAACCACCTCTGAAAATTTCTTCAGCCTAAAGATATTCATGTAGGACATAATTTCACAGTTTAGTCTGTCTAGAAATCGTTTTTCCGAAGAGGCCTCATCTACCGCCAAAGAATGAGAATAACACTATAAATCTATGAAATTATCAGAGTACTCCATTAGGGACATGCACCCTTATGTCAGATGCATACACTCTGAATAATTCTCTTGCCTCAGCATTTTTGGATATAATTTCTCTAAGAACTTCTACAGAATGTCCTTCTATAATAGTTCATTAGTTTTTTAGATCATACATGAATGTCCCACTAGCACCACATAGATCCCCATAGCATATATGTAGACAACATGACCCTCCTATCAGCCGGAGTCTCCAAGTGGTCAAGTATCATCTCTATAGATTCAATCCAAAATTCAGCACCATCAGGCCCAACCTCTCTAGTAAAATTGTGATGGTGATACAGCTGAAACTCACTTGTCAACTCAAATATGATTTTTTAAATCTGCCCTAGGTCAATCTCCATGAATTGAATAAACTAGAAAATTTCTCTCGGAAATAATCCCCTTCAGCCCCAACTTTCATCAATGGTGCCTCAATCTCCCTGTTTAGAAGTTAATTCTAAGCCATACTCCTAGGTCCCCCCCCTTAACAATTGTCGTGGAGGAATACTATGACAATTAAAAATGCATGTATTATGTCTCATAACAAATTATTATAACATTAATGTATGGTAAGAAACAAACAAAACGAGTTTCCACATGTCATTTCTACCTTTTTATTCCATACAGTCAACACCGAGGCCTTATTACTACCCTTAACCATCCTACTACTAGGTCATGTTAAAAAAGGGATCATTAATTCTTGTTAACAAATTCAACCAAAAAATTAAAAACATTATTTCAAATTAATTAATTAAACAATTAATTAATTTATCCTTCCCATTTCATCAATCAAGGTTCCCATTAGAAACCCATTTATTCCCATTTTTCATCATTATTTTAATCTCACAAAAAAGAAAAATAGTTAATGTTTAACAACTTACCCATAACCCATTATCTCATCAAGGCCGAGAATGATGCATGTTACAAAAACCCTGAGTTACTAGAATTATTCATGCAGACTCAAATAACATGCCTCTTTAGGCCAAAAATCAAAATACAACAATTTGAAAACAAATATCACATCACACCAGAAGTGCATCACCCTTGGTGAAATAATATAGAACATTAAAAACAAATAGTAATCACAACAATCCCACCCTGAGTATGTGGATTTTCCCTCATACATGGGTTTGAAACTCCCTTGTATAAGATCATTACCAATTATCGATTATTCGTAGTCCCAAGTACACCTTTCACAAAATAGTAAGACAAAATAATAAGAAATAAAGGAAAACTCCTCTGATACCACTTTGTGATGTCCTAACCCGGGATCCACTGAATGGTTCCCATAGCCAGTTGGCCACATGCCCTCATGCATGCCTCCCAGTATGCCAGAGGGCACTGACTAGAAATGAGGGTCTGGTAAGTTAGTCTTGGGGATACTATACACTATGTCATTGGAAAAATAGTAGCAGAAGCCAATAATAATAACAAAGTACAGAATAATATATATAACCAGAACAATTCTATGACATATGATAGTAAAAACTAGAAAATTCAATACTCAATTGAAAGGGAAAACATACTATGACAAATTAAAGTGTCAAGTGTATACATTGTAACACAAATTAAAGAGACAATGACTCAAAAAATGGGTCCCAAACTGCATCTCATTCCCTATCCCATGCTTTAATCCCAAACAACATAATATCTCGGGGCCTTGACCTTATCCTATCCTACAACAAAATAGTCTTCTTAGGTTCCGATCAAGCATCCCAAATAGGGCATGAGTATAACTTAGTAGGCCACCACAAATGGTGTCTAAAACGAGTCCATTCAAAAGATAGTGTATGCTGATTTATAAAGAAATAAATACAATGCATAATTTAAAAATATATCACATTGTCATTTAGTATTTAATAATCACATTAGGCCATGTTCAATACAATTTTTCCATTTGAATCATCATTCATTATCATAAATCATTTGATGTATGTCGCCATGCCTCGCACCACAAATCTCATTTGATTAATCATTCATTATTATCATAAATCAATTGTTTTAGGATGCCATTCTTAGCACCCAGAATCACATTTGAATCATCATTCATTATCATCATTAATTATTTTGTGTATTACGTAATGGCTAGCACCAAAAATATCATTGAGTATTGGATATCATGCCCAACACTCTAATTCTCATTTAGTGTAGGTCGTCATGCCTAACACCATTACATCTAATAACTTTCATAACAATTGGGGGGAATTCCCTGTCCATGTCCCAACTTTTACATTGGTCTAAGATGTTATACATAGCACCAAAAAATCATACCCATTTAATCATTCTTTAATTCCCAATAATTTCCACATTGATCATTTAATAATCGAATGATTAGTTAAAAATGTCAAAGTATATTAGTTAATTTAACAATTAACTAAGCACATAACCCATTATTTAATTCATCAATTTATTAATCAATCAATACCATTCTCATTCATAATTAATTCTTCAAAATTAATTATCTTTTAATCCAAAAAATATTCATAATTTAGTCTACAAATTAATTATCTAAATAAAATCAATTAAAAAAAATAAAATTCATGATTAAAACCCATAATTAATTCTCCAAAATATCAATCACTTTGGGAACACCCCATTCATTAGTTCTGTGATTCAATTTTCAATAAATCACCCAGGAAAACCCACAAAAATTCCACTTTCCTAATTACTCTTATTTAGGAAATCATTTATCAAGGAAATCAAGAAATTTCATAAACTCTTACACATATAATAAATCATGAATATGAGAGTTAATTTTATAAATCCTACCACGTTTTATTGATTGAATTTATCACTACAGAAATCAAAAAAATATGAGAAGCACAACATCGACGATCAAGCTCTAGATCTAAATCCCTAATACAAAATTATGATCAAAGGCATCAAGATCTTGTAAATATATATCCAGATTCAAAATCCTATAATTAGATCTCAAACCATAGGTTTATATCCATTGAAGGGATGAATATATTCGATGAAAAGATTTAAGAAAGATAGGGGAATGAATGGGAGGAGCATCAGGATGAAATCCACATACTGGGAGGAGATCAAATCTTCAATTCTGACTTCCAATCTAGAAGAACAGTGCTCAGATCACCTTGGAATCTTTCTAAGAGGATTTGGGGACACCTAGAATTTGTCACGACTAAGACAAGACGAAATATAGGAGTCCCAGAGGGGTTATGAGGGTTTAGAAGAGATTTCAGGATATTAAAAACTAGGCGCACTATATCTTGGGGAGATGTGCAAAGTTAGAAAAATCATAAGCCGAATGTGGGGACTCCACTACCCACTTCTGCACAGTCAGCACAATTTTGACACACGGTTAGGAAAAATTTACGATAACCATGTTGGAACCTATTTCCAATTTCATACGCTTTCCATGGTTTGGTTGCACAGTCAGTCAAACCATGTGCATACTGTGCACAATCCATTATCCTCTAGTTTTGCATAAAACTTCACCCAAAAGAACCCCATGACACTACTCCTAGTTAAAGGTACTTACAAGATTCAAAAAGTACCTGACAATGCATCTGAGGTGACTTTGGAAAAAGGTAGGATTCTTATAGAAACATTAGATATGTGTTGTAATGATTCCATCCTTATTATTCCACTTCGTGGTTTATGATCATTTTGACTGTGGATATATTATTTTGATACCATTATCTTTATTTCTATGGTTGATTCATGATTATTTTTATTGATTGGAGAATTATTAAAATTTTATATTCATGATTTTAAATATGAATGTTTACATTGATTAAATATCTCCAATTTCTTGTTAATAATATATTTTAATTAGTATGCGATGGGTGGGGATCTCTATACCACCTCAATAAATTAGTAGGTCTCATCAGAGAAACTAAGTTAGGTATTTCAGCGAGGCATTACCCATTTATATAAGAAGTCTTTGAACAAGGTTTTTTTGGTAGGATTATATGTTCAATAATATGTATTCCCTCATTATAAGACTTGTTATTAATATCCATGTGATCATGTGGTTAGTTATGATATCCTTTGATAAGTTTTATGAACAAGTCATTATTTATATGGAATTATTTTATCATCATTTACTATATCTGTATTATTTTTCATGATCTTGTCAACGATTAAATGACACGTGTTTTTACTTTTTTAACTATCCATATAGAATATTTCTTAGGTATTATTGATAGGTTCCACTATACAGATCCCCTTATAAAGCATATGATATCTCCCTTTTTCATGTTAATGTTCCCTAAGATTCAAGGAAGTATATTATGAATGATATCTAGGGATATGATAAAGTGAATAAGGGTGTTATCAAAGAAAATAATGTTTTTTATATTCAATTTTCTATGAAATTTTGATATTCAGGGATGCATATGGATTTCCAATATTACAAAACTATTAGGTCTTTCAGGATGCGATTCTTTGAATATTGAGCTAATATAAAAAAGTAACCACTAACTCTTAAAAACTAGGGTAAGAGTCTTTATATCAATTTATTTAACATGCTTTTGTAATTTATTTGTTTTTTATATTTTTAGTTATTATTATTTAGACATTTAATATTACGTGAAATATTTCATTTTTAATATATATTAATAATTTTTTTAATATTTTATTTTATTAATCTATTTATAATTTATCAAATTTATATCTATTTAGTTTTAATACATATTATTTTTTTATATTAATATTTGGAGTTTATATATTCATACCATTATTAATTTTTTGTGATTAGATAGTAATTTATTGTAAATTATCTATATATAAATTTAATAATTAGAATTTATTTTTTAATATTTATTTATCATTATTTCTACTTTAATTAATTTAATTCATTTCTACATTGTATAATTAAGAAAATTAATTAATTAATTAATTATATAATTAATTATTAATATAATGATAATATTTCTAATTTATGCTATGTTTTAAAAAATAATTATTTATTTATATAAATAATTTATTTACTTTTATCAACACTAACGTTAGTGGCCATAAATCTCAATATATAAAAAATAATGTTACCAATCATATAAACTGTATATTCAAGGGTTAGACCTTGTGTACCATCCACATATCAGTGTTTAAGCTATATATATCGGTTCTAATGTGAGATAAGATAAAATCATGATAAAAATGGTCATCCCTTGTGTATCATGTTTTTATTAATGCTGATAAAAGATTCATTTATCAATGTTGAAAGTAACATCGATAAAATATATCTTTATCATTGAATTTTGTTTTAGTATTGATAATATCATTCCATTATTAATGGTAAATTTAACACTGATAAAATATTTATTTATCAGTTCTTATCATTTTATCATTGTTTTAGGTTACAAATTTACAGAATATCCACTTAGAACTTATCATATGTGCCTCTCCTTCTTGTTGATCAAGATTTTAGGGAACCCAAACCCTATAGCTACCTATCTCAAATTTTTTGAATGAATTGATCCTCAAAACTGAAGGAATGTTATTCATAACTTGTTTGTAAGGATTTTATTAATCGATCATTAATGTATTTTCAATGATATTTTGGTTGTTCTTCCTATGTTCCGATGTAATCCTATATAATCAAAGACTGTATGTGTGTATATATATATATATATCAGTATATTTTTGAGTGCATATATATATAGTTTTATACATACAATATGACTAATTTAATCACATATTATTTTTGTTATTCTTCATATAATCATATGCACATATTTTGGTATACACAAACAGAGATATATATATATATATATGGATTTTATCTTATTTCATATTAATAAATATTTATACATTTTTTTCCATGTTTGTGTGTAATTATATATATGTGGGTGTTGGCATGTTAATAATTTATAAATTTATCTAACAAAAATGTTAATATTTTTTGATACATTTATTTATTTGTATTCATATTTATAAGTGAATGTAGTTATATATACTAAATATGTGATTAAAATATATATTTTATGATATATTATATTGTGATATATATAATTAGACTACTAATAAAATGTAAACAATATTGAAAAGGGGTTCGACGAGATCATTAAAAAATAGATTTTAGTATTTTTCCAATCTTTAGAAAACACGTATATTTCATTAGATTATCTGAATGAGTCATATTCAATAATAAATTATCAATTACATTATATATTATAAAATTTAAAATAAACTTGAATAAATTAAAGAAGAATTAAATTCCATGGTTAATTCACAATTAGTTAACGAAACACAATTATATTAAAAAAAATTAGGCTAAAAATACAACGATCTGGAATGTTTAAAGGGTATATGAATAACTATAGAATAATTTATTCTTAGTGTATGGGAATAAAAAAATAAACACTAGTGAAATTGGAAAATATATAACCAAGAATAGTAAAAATAAATAACATAATTGAACTAATATAATCACTCCTATTGAATGCAACGAATGTGACTCCACTAAATTCAATTTTTTTCCTCCATAGGTGGAAACCTTACATTGATTCTCAGTTATATAAATTTTTTTTCTTAGATCTCGGATATTAATCCTCTTGTGTATGGTTATACTTTAGTGGAAGTCAAGTTCCCTCTTCACTCAACATAGTCATCTCATGTTGTAGGTGATGTATCAGTCTCTTTGGCACCTAGTAGGGACGGGGCATCGGTGCCCATGTTTGGAGGTGTGAACCATTCAAATATAGATTGTTAGGTCATCCTATGATGGTTTCCTCTCATATAATCATTAATTATAATGATATTTTTGGTCTAGCATCCACGTCTTACTTAAATCATCATTCCTTCATTATCCATCATTTCTCAAGAGAGTAATTTCATCAATTATTGGGCCATAGAGTGTCTCCACTATGGAAACTATAGATTTATTCTACATTGATGGTTCTTTTATGTTCATCAGGGAAATTATTCATTGTTGGATTCATTATGTATTTAACTCCCAATATTAAAACTTCCCATCTATAACCCTATTTTCCTCGATAGTATGGGGTAGTCTTTTGGTTGGTTCATATACATGGATGAACCAACGCATTGCATGGATTTAACCATGGTAGTTTTAATTTATTTTTAAGTGGACCTATTGAAACCAATTATGTAATTAATTCCCCATAACTTTAGTAATTACAATTACTTTCTAAAATCTATTATTTTCCCTTCATTTCCATTTTTTAATAACCTTTTTTTATCTAAAGTCACTCTGCTATTGTATGTTTGTGGAATGGTTCTTCTACACATCACATGGGTTCTCCATCGAGTAACAAATCAATGGATTCCTATTATTTCCATAATAATCTAGATATGAATTATATTGAGGATCAATTCTTAATTGTAGTTGGACATGTGATCCTACCATAATAGTTCTACCTATCCCTTCAAAGACACCATCATACTTTATGGTTCTTCATATCTATCTCATAAGGGCACATTATTGGATGCCTTTGTGGTGGTGGTGTCTCTCTCTAGGCCTGAACATGATGTTGTTCCATTTACCCCATCTACTCAAATATTATGTATAAAGTGGTGGTTTGTATTTGGATTTCCCTTAATCCCCTACCACTCCTTAAAAGGCTAGAGAGAATGAGGTTTCCCTCTATTTGGATTATCTAATCCATTTGAAGAGTCATACTTATCCTCCCTCCCCACAATAAAACCCCCAACACAAAAAATTTTTAAGTTCATTGGTTATTTTGGAGATGTTATGATCTATCCATGCATTTCTCAATGTTTATCTAGGATGGTTATGACCAAGCCTTGTCAAATTAGTATCGAGACGTAATCAAAATCCAAGGCCATTTTATGGGGATCATATAATGAAATATTTCATGATATAGTATTATAGGCCAACCTCTATACTTATCAATGATATATCCCCTTATATATAATTATAGGGGATTCGGTTACCTAACTGAAAGAGATTTCATCCTAAAAATTTATAAGAAGAAAATATCCCTTCTTTCCATCCTGTAATCTTAATTAAAACTAGAGTCCCATAGGAATATGACTCTTAGTTTTCACTTCAACAATTTTATTCATGGGAATCCATCCAACAACCACATATGGTTATTTAGGATAACTGGATGGAATTATATGTCATAGAAAATTATATCAACATATAAATGTTATTATTAGAAAGATAAATTATTCTCATATCATGAATATTGTGTATTCCAAATTTGATGAAACAAAAATAAGAAGACTATTTGATTATCATTAAACATCTAATACAAGTTCAACCATATAGATCATTGAATGATAATTTAATAATATTATTGATCCTTATAAGAATAAAGACATTAGAATCTATCCCATAAATGAAGTATAATTTTTTTCATTCATTACCTCCAAACATTTTTTGGAAATTGAATTCTTGGGATATTCCTTCACATGGTGAAACAATTAAAGAGGTAATAGAAGAATCTAGATATGATTTGAGAGATTATTGGTTATGTATCAGAATACCTCCATATTCTTATGAAGATATGCTACCTACCTATATAGGTTTATATATGACCACTACCCACTTTTATTTAATATTTATTCCTATAAATAAGTGAGAAAATGTTTCTAATATATTAACTACTAATTTTTTTATGAAAGGATTCAGAGATATGTTTCAGTCATCTTGGATAGATCCTGTGTAGGGTATATGATGAATTTCCCTTTATAATAAGCTTTAAAGACTCACCAATGATATAAGTACCTGCATAAATGTTCTTCTCATTCAAAAATTATATATACATATATATATAATCTTCAAGAGGATATCAATCATTTGGATCTTCAATTATAAGCCCATAATTTTGATTAAATGTTCATGAAGTTCTCCATTAATAAGACTCTTTTGAAAGTTATTTCCCTGTATCTTAATAAATATTGTTATAAGTGATCCAAATCCAATTTTAAAAATTAATGTGATATAGATATTGTTTATTTTCAATCATGTATTAGGAAAAAATATTTTACAGAAGGTTCAACCGACCTCTTCCATACAGATCCCAAAAAAGTAATTCTAGCATTATAAACCCATTGATAGTGTCATAAATTATTTAATCTCTTTCACGTAAGTTTCAAGCCCAATGGTCTATTTCCAAATATTGGATATGTTATTAAACTTTTATTAATAGTATTTTATATTTTATAAATTAAATGGATAAAATTAGTGTTGGTCTTCTTCATAAAGAAGACGAAATTTTTAGAACCATCCTGACTCTAAACTCCATGAGTTCACCATGTATCAATGGTTTTTAGGGTTCTTTTTACCCAAATTAATATTAATTTATTAAGGGGGAATTTGTTTTTAATTTCAAGTAATATTTCTAGGGAGTTACTTTTTCCAGACTAATGCTGACTACTATTATGGAAATCATTCAAAGGTAAAACATCCCAATAGTTTTGAAAATTTCTTTCTATAATCATGAACAACTTCTCAAATAATGTGCTATCCACAATCCTCAATAATTACTTTATATTCATATTAAATAGTATTTTTTAGAAGAAAAAAATTATTTACATAAATGATGTGTATTCATGGTTCCATTAGTATATCCCACGAAATGTTTGATCATCTCTATAGGAGAGTGATAGTCCTTAATATGATGATGACAATCGACATGGAAAAGGAAAATGATCAGATAGAATCATGTTTCATCTTAAAATTTCTCAAAATGTGTGCCTTTACATAGTGGGTTTGTGAAAAATTCTTTTCAGTTTTATCTTCTATATGGTTCGCCATTTCAAATTTGGTTAGAATATTTTTTTTCATGCAAACATGGGATTGGAGACATGGGGGCCCTATTTTTACAATCCTTTTTATCTTGGCCCCTAATTTCCTTATTAAAACTATAAATAAGGTCTCTTATGGTGATTTTATTCATCCATAAAAAGGTAGGTATGGTATTTCATGTATTTTTTATATATTTTTTTAAATGATAAGCCTTTTCTCAATTTTTTGTAAAAAATCAATTCAAAATTTCTACATGATTTTGACTAAGATTTGTAACATAGACGGAAAATGTTTAATTAACAAAAAAAGAGTGTTTTTATATCCAATAAGTTCTCAACCATGGGTCCTAATATGATTCAGAACATAATTTGATATTGTAGATAAATATTTCTAATGGATTACATTTGGATCCTACTTTTACAATTGTATAATTTGAATTAACCACCAGGAAAAAATTTTCAAAAGGATAATGGGAATGATCATAAAATGTAAAAGTAACATCCAATTATTTATAGATGGAAATTCATTTGTTAATAGTTTTATATCTTTTATCCCATGCATGATTTATCTATATATAGACTACCCAAAATAGTTTTTATGAACATTGATAGCCACCTTAATATCATTATGTATGACTCCCATAAAGAAATACATCATCATTAGGTTAGTTAACCTTGACATACAAGAAATTTTAAAAAGAAGGTATCAATCATAGTGTTATTGATGAATGAATTTTAGGATTATAGCCTATTCTTATATTGGATGATATCTCTATAAACTCTATCTCATCTACAGTTAATAAGAGAATGTATGGAATTTGGATCATTGAATAGTACAATAGTTCATATTTATCCCATATTTTATATTATTTACTTGGGATGGTGAAACCAATTATGGATAACTCTTGAAAAGTCGTGAGTTGTGGTTATATCCCTACCTAGAAACAATGTTTTTTTGTCCCTTCACTAGTTTGTTCCTTGGTTCCCTAGTAACAAAATTGTCTTCAAAATAACTTGTACCCAAACATGATCATTATTGTCATGCTAAATTATGGACATAAGGATGTTTTTTACAATAGTAAAATTTTTAGGGCCCTATACCATTAAAATTTTACTCCTTCCCTATCATGTAATTAGATTTGATAAAGGTTCCATAAAATGACTCATGCATCAAAAAACCATGATTTTTAGGGCACCAGATGATAGTGTAAGTATATATACAAAAAATAAAACACATTTAGATCCAAGATTAATAAACAAATCATCTCCACTGATGATAATAGTTGATTAATTAGAATACCTATTGACTTAAATTATAGACGATATCATAATGTAATGTGTAAAAGATTGAAACAAATATTCCTCAAATGTGAATGTGTTTTTCATTAGCTAAATAACATTGGGGGAATTATGGAATATATTGAATGGGTATTTTTAGTTATATAGTTTATCAAGGAGAGTGTGGAAATTAATGTATGGTCTTGTCCATAGGCCAAAGGATGACATATTCCCACCAATATTGTGTGTAGGGTTTTATAGGATACATACAAAGTGTTATTCCACAAGGGTAAAATTACTTGTCTCTATAACAATAGAATTAAATTATTGGGCCTCCATTAATCTCTCATTTATGAATATTGGGATACTAACCTGCCTCAATTTTTATAAAAGAATCACATATCCATCATACTTTCATCGAGTGTGCCTCCCCATTGACCAAGGGATATGGGCACATAGGTGAAATAGAGGGCCCCTAGTCAGGGATTGAAATTGAATACATATGGATAATGTGATCAAGATATTATACAGTGTGGTTGAATTTATTATAAAGCATACAGAACCATCAATATTTATTTCTCATAATACATTAGTGAAGTAAATTTAGTTTAGGTTGAGGTATTGGTGATTCTTTTGGGGATCCATAATCACAAGTATTACAATAGATATTATGTTTACAATGAATCTACATCTTAAATTACACTCAATTATTTAAAGGTACATTATTAACTACCATGTAACATCATCTACTAAAACATATTTAGTAACCTCATTATTAAAATAGATGCAATTGTTGTTCACTCCTGGAATAAGTGAAACTATTTTGAATATATTATTCTATCTAATGGTAACCATGTTGAATGTTTTCTAGTGTATTCGTGTATTATGTCTCTTCTATTTGGTTTTGATGAGATTGTATTAGGGGATACACTTGTAATTAATTACATTTTCTACAATTTATTCCATATTCCCCTCATATTTATTTTCCATTTTATTACCTTCTAATAAAAAATTTAATTAATCAATAATCATACATTCACATTCCTAGAGAATTTATATAATAAATTGAAGTATTTGGAATACAACCCAAGAAAACTAATATGTTTTTGATGAAAATACATAAAAATACACAATATAAATAAATTAATTTATAAATAAAAATATGAGAATAATCATCCTAACCTAGAAATAACTGAATATTATTAGGTTACATTCCCCATAGGTAGAAACTAATACATTACATTAAATAATGTGTAACCTCTATTAAATGAGGAGATACACTCTAAGATACTAAATAATAGTTAACTTCTCTTAATCTGAGAGATATTTTTTCAAGATAAATACTAGTTAACCACACCCTTAGGTAGAAATTCACATTGATATTATAAATATTTTATAGAATAATACTCAAATGGAAGTGGAAGTTATATTGATAAAAATATGAAACCACCTCCCTGATGTAGGTAAACAGACACATTTTTTGGTAGTGAAACCCATTAGTTCATGGGTAATTATTTCATTTTTTATTTCATTTTTATATTAATTTTGTGCGAGTTTTAAGAGATTGGGGTCGAATATGTAAAAATGGGAGTAATTAGTTAGGGAACATGGTGAGTGCACAGTTAGTACAAACAATGCACCTCAAACATTGGGAGGGGGTGGAGTATTTGAGTGAAATATTTCATTTTCATCACATGGGTCTCCCTGACATGTGACTTTTTATGGGGAATCATGTAGCCTTGTTTGGTTCCCAGTGGAGAGGTGCCTTAATGGAACTCTATTTACTACAATGAGGGGTAAAACCATGATATATACCCAATATTATTAAATTTAAATATGAAATGTATGCCCATGATATATTTAAGTCTTGCACTCCTACCATTTTCTCATTTTCACAACTAAGATACCTCCTATCTTTGGACCCTTCTTTTATAAGGCTCCAACCATAAAACATAACATAATCATATGATACATCAATAAGTTGAATATCATTCACACCATGGGTTTTTTCATGTTTAGTGTTTTATATAATTAGGGAATAATTAATACATTACATATGAAATATTACAATGTAGAAACTTCTATTCAATCAATTTTATCTCATAATAATAAATATCCTTAAATAAAACAAGAATTCACATCTTTATAAAATTATTCTTTAATTATTCCTTTAACTTAGTCCCCCTTATACCCTATGAAGGTTTTTTTAAAAACATGGTATTAGCATAAAAATCACAGAAAGGGAAATAAAATAAGGAAAGAATACATCAGTCTATGAAAACATGCAAATAATTAAAATCATACTTTCCACATACAAAAAGTAATATCATTAACACACATCATGAAATTATAATATTTTTTAATAACTCATAGAAATCATAAATCATAAAGGTAAATTGTGGAATCCAGAACCTACATACAATGTATATTTCACCACTATATAGGGAGTAACCAACATGGTTACGTTTGGAATACCCATCACAGTATATTAACTAAATCAATTAGGAGATACTTTAAAGTGTACTTTTTTCACATTACCCAAATGCATTTGAGAGTTGTCATGGGTCACCCACCCTTAGTTTATCATAGAACCACATGTATACATAATCAATTCCCAAGAACCGTTACATAGTCATAACATATTGACAAGAATAATGGAAAACTAATATTTTCAAATTTAAATATAGATATTGATATAATCAATATATTCTAAAAACTTATTTCACTACCAAAATACCTCCAAAGTAATATGGTGTTTACTTTACTTTTTTAAACTATTTTATCTTGTAGAGGAATCCAAAGATCAAATAATAATTACGGTGGTGAATACGTCATTGTTTCCACACACATTTAAAAGAAACATTCCTTTTTTGATTTAGTAAATTGTTTCATCAAAAAAGATTCAATTACAAAACCGATTAATGAAAATAAAGTTCAAATGTATTGATTATACACCATAAAAAATATGGTCATATATAATTCAAAATATTCCCCAATGAAAGGATATTGAGGCGAAGTCCCTTATATTGATTCTTGACTTCTCTTGTTCATTCATTATCTTCCTAAATAATAAAATTAGGTTAATTTATACTTATTTCAGAACCTGTTTGTGTTTATTATTCCAATTAAATCAATTATGCCTGTGTTATAATAATTACCTAATTATTTGAATTCATGTCAGACATTTTGTCAAGAATCTATTCTTGAGTCGAAAATGATCATGTTATGATGTGACTTGTCCATATTGTCATAAGTCTATAATCGATAGAATAGTAACCAAGGTATATTCATCACATTTAAATATAACTCATGTTTCTTATTTTAATCCATCAAATATGGTTATGAAAATTGAAAAACATTATGATCTTGGAAATGGAAGGCCATAGAAACACATTAGTAACATTTCCATTTTTAATTGATCAATATGAAAATAAGGTAATTATCATTTTATTTTTACATAATTATCATGATATTATTAAAATCATGATAATCATTCTCATATACTTATTTATATAAAAAAAGTGATAGAATTAATAAATATTAGTCATACTGCCTCACGGAGGTGATTTTTCACACGGATGCATGGACGAAGTTATCATTTTTAGGCTCATGGATATAAGAATTTAATTGATATATTAATAACTTATAATGATTAATATGTCATGAACTCCACATATTAATAATTAGTCTATAACTATAACAAATATTAATTTATGATAATCGAAAACAAACTAAATCAGTCCATGGATGTGATAATTCACACACGAACAAGTAATTCATTTCACATTTAATGGAAGAAAGGATGGATTTAGTGGAAGATATAAAAATAATAACATATCAGTATATTGAGGATAATATAGTTATTATCTCATCACGGTTTCATGATATTTAAGGAAGTGGAAGACAAAATAAAATAAAAGAATTTAAGAAATGATACCTTTTATTCGGTTAATTACATATGGAGAACACCTAAACACCTCTACGAAAGGTGTTAAGACTAAACTAAAGGGGAGGGGCACCCATTGAAAGTTTTATAATACTCTATTAATATAAATTTAAATTTTAATCCATGTTTCTCCAACATGATCTATGAAAAATATAAGATGATTATAGATGTAAATTATCTTATCCAACTTTTTTAGACTTGTGTTCAGTTTATTTTAGTCTTTATCTTTCTGTTTACCCTTAATTATTCACTTTTAATTTAAAATTGGTACCAACATTTTAATTGTCTAGAAGATATTAACATTACTTATATAGGGTAAATTTCTCATAATTGGACATTTAATGAAATTTTAGAACATATCATTATCATCTTGTGATTTTTAATTTTTTTTAGTTTTTTTTTTAAAATTTAATAAATTATTATTTGTATAAATCATAAATTATGTAAATGTTTACACTATACAATTTATTAAATTTAAATAAAATCCAAAGATAGAGTTAAAATGGAACGAAACCATTTAATAGTCTAATAACATATCATATTATTCTATTAAAACCATGGATGACAAAAATTAAGTCAAACAATATTTATTTTAACATCTATAATATAATTTATTTTAATTATTTATTAATTAATAAATCACTCCATCATCATTATGTCATAATTAAATTTATATATTTAATATCCAAAAGTTTTAAATAAATTATCATGGTATAGAAAATATTTTCATCATTATAATGATTATTTACAGTCTAATAATCTCTTATAGATCCCCACCTTAATTTTTTTATGTAGAACGATACATGTTTATGTTATGTTTCCATTTAATTTTAATTAATTATTATAACATGTCATTTTCACTCCCAAGTGGATCCCAAATTCAAAATGTTTGGCCTAATGATTTTCTAGTCTCCCATGACACATCCAATATGATTAAGACACGTTTTAGGGTATATTTATATTATTATAATATTCTTCATAACCATATTTCACTAATTTACCTTTTAATTGTGGTAAAAAAAATAATTACTGAAGATACTATTCGAAATATCCAAAAATAAAAGGTCCCTATATACATAATTTTGACCTTATGATTCAAAATATGTAATACATTTTCCAAAATTTAAAACAAATAATTTTCATTAATTAATTAAAAATTAATTCCTCTATTCAAAACCAGAAATCAGGTTTTTAAATGATAAAAACTATCAAAATATTGACATGTGTTTATATAGAATTTAAAAGAAAAATTACTGACAATGACCAACATTGGATTAAATGATAAAAATATTATACAATTATACAGTGAAACCAATAAAAAATACAATCTATATATATAAATAAATTAGATGAAAAGTTAGTTTTGACCTAAAATGTTTTATTTTAACTATTCATTAAAAATGAACTTTTTTAGAAAATTACAAAAATTATATCGAAAGTAAATTTTCATTCCCCGAATCAATATAAGAGGTTTATTTTGTCAAATGAAACATTTAAAAGTGACTAAAAATATATTTTAAAAGGGGTCTCCATTAAAAGTCTTTAAAAAGTCCTTTTAAAAATATTAGAGAATTTTATTCTTAAAGTAGGAATAATTCTCATTTTAATCCTCTAAAATTTATTAGATAAATGTAAAAACATTTAACAATTATTAATAGTTGTAATATAATTAATTCTGTTCATTCATTCTAATACAATGGCCTGACATTAAATACCATTTAAAAAATAATATTATTCTTGTATGATTTTTCGATATTACAAAGGGTTGTCTGTAACGTAGGATTTTGGAGAAACTCATTGTTGCGTGTCATGAGTGCTATCATTCATGATGAATCCTTTAAACTTATATTAATATTAAATTAAAAAATAATAATAGATATGAAAATGTATTATTGTATAAATAAATGGGATGTTACATCATTACCCACTTTTTGAAATTGTGTTCTCATAATTTTATTCAGTTATAAAATAAGTTGGGGTATTTATTCCTTATGGAATTTTTATATTCACATATTTCCACATAAACCATATGATTTTCTCCCAAAACATTAAACTGATGAATCACCTTATTCCAAAACACTTGCTATATGCGGTCAAAAATCTGGATGGGCTGTTCGTCGTAAGAGAGATTCTCTTCCATCTGAACTACCTTTGGACTCAAAAATTCAGATGGATCATAAAAATAATTTATCAACATTGAAACATGAAAAACAATGTATAACTGGGATAAACTTGGATGTAAATCCATTATTTAATAAATTGATCCAATATTATCTCGGATTTCATAGGGTCTGATGAACTGTGTACTCAGCTTTCCCTCCTATCCAAAATGCATCACAATTTTCTAAAGAGAAACCTTGAGAAAAAACATGATCACCAACCTTGAAAGAATTATACTTCAACTGGTTTTCCATATAATGTTTTTTCCTGATATGAGATATCCTCATCTGCTTGTAAATCAGTTAAACTTTTTCATCCTTCTCTTCTTCAAATTCAGATCCTGTCAACTTCCTTTCACCCACTATTTCCCAAATAGAAATAGTTGGACACATATTTCCCTATAATTATTCATATGTTTCCATTTGTTTATTGGAATGAAAACTATTATTTTAAGAAAAATCAACCAAAGAAATAAGTTAATCTCAAAATCCCTATTAATCCATTGAACAAGCACATAGCATATCTTATAAGGTCTGAATTGTTCATTCTCACTGCTCATATGAATTAGGATGAAAAGTTGTATCAAAATTTAATTCAATCCCAATTACTTATGAAGGACTTTCCAAAGGTTAGAAGTGAACATAGGATCAGAATTAGATATTAAAAAGTGGGAAAGTCCATGTATGCTGACTATATCTATAATATATAATCGATAATGTGGATCTACAGTCTGTGTATCTCGAATAAGAAGAAGATGATATGATTTAGTCAATCAATCCACCATAACCCAGATTTAATTATTACCTCGATATGTATTCCATAGTCTCACATCAAAGTTCATTGATATATTTTCCCATTTCCACTATTGTACTGGCAAATGCTGAAGTATCCCCTTTATCAATTTTCATTCCACTTTAACATGCTGACAAGTAAAACACTTAACTGTAATGTTAGAAATATCTCTTTTCATTCCATCCCATCAGTAATACTCCCAACGATCTTTGTGAATCATAGTACATTCACGATGAACTAAAAATGGAGAACTATGAGCTTCACAGAACAAAAATTTCTTTAATTATAAATCAAAATTCACACATAATATCTTTTCAAACCTCAAAACAACTTTTTTATCAATGTTATATTCAGGATACATACCATTCAAAACCAATTCATCAATTTTCTATAACTCCCTATCTTCCTTCTGTGCTTTCTTTATTCCATCTGCTAGAGATGATTTCACTGAAACCTGAAACAAAATAGAAATATTTCATGCACCAACAACTTCCATGAAATTTTTCACTAAATAACTAATAAAATGTCCATGTTCTAAATGCAACATTTTTAATGTAGCATTATGTTTCCAACATAAAGCATCATCCTCTATCTTTTATTTTCGAGGATGGTAATAAATCATGCAATAATAATCCTTAATCAATTTCAGTCATCTTCTTTGTCTCATGTTTAATTCTTTTTGAGTAAGTATATTATTCAAAAATTTATGGTCATTATATATTTATGTTTTTACTCCATACATATGTTGCCTCCAAATTTATAAATCATAAAACAGATGTAGCTAATACCGAATCTAGTTTAGGGTTATTTATCTCATGAGTTTTCAACTGACGTGAAGCCTAAGAAATTCCATGATCATTCAGCATTAGGAAACAACCATGTCCTTTCAATGAATTATCCATCTAGATAAAAAATTCACTATTTCAAGAAGGTAGTGAAAAAACTATAGGATTAACCAATCCCCTTTTCAATTCCTAAGATAACTCATCGCATTCATTAGTCCAGTTGAAAAAAACACATTTTCATGTTATCTTAGTCAGTAGGCAAGATAACAGTGAAATGTTTTTAAAAGAACCTCTACTAATAACCTGCTAAACCAAGAATACTAAAAATCTCTGTTATATTTTTGGGACTTTTCCATTCTTCGATAACTTTTGGTTTATCCAAATCAATAGTTTTGCAATATTTAGAAATAATGTTTCCATGAAATGAAATTTTTTGTAACCAAAACCCACACTTGATGAATTTCCCATATAGTTTCTTTTATTTTATGGTTCTATAGAGAAAACATTAATTAATTTCATATAGCTATTTACTTATATAATATACCGATATATCGTCAATAAACACAATCACAAAAAAATCAATTAAATCACAAATAATTCTATTCATAAGATCCATGAATACGACCGGTGAATATGTTAACCCAAAAAGAAAAACTACATACTGGTATTGGCTATATCTATCATTAAACGTGGTCTTCAGAATGTTTTCTTCCTTTATTTTCAACTGATGGTACACCAAACTCATGTAAAATTTCAAAAAATACAGATCTCCCTGGAGCTGATCAAACAAATCATCGATATAAGGAAAATGATACTTGTTCTTAAAATTGATATTAATCAATGCTCTATAATAAATAAAAAGTCTGATTGAACCATTACTATTTTTAATAAATAAGACATGATCACCCCAGGTTGATGTGCTTTGTCGATTGAAACCTATATCTAGTAACTCAATAAAATACTTTTTAACACTAAATGTTGAATTTGAGCAATACGATAAGGAGCTTTTGAAACTAGCATAGCATTAGGAACTAAACCAACATTAAATTAAACTTCTGGATCGGGAAATATATTAGGTAACTCATCGTAAAAAATATCAGGATACTCATTTAACACTATAAAATAATTAATCAAAATAGTTCCTTTGTTTTCAACAATATGTGCAAGGTAACATTCATTTCCATCTTTTAATAGTTTCTCAGATTCCTAAAATGTTATCAATAGTATGGATTATTTATTGTTCACAAATTGAACTTATTAATGAAAAATAAACATCATTATCTCTACAGTTAATCTTAGTAGGATAAATGGAAAATCAATCCATACCCATAATAACATCAATCTCTACTAGAGGAAAAAAAACATGGTTTGCAGGTCAATTCTTTCCATAGATGGGGATATGAGGATTTTGATAATTTCATTTTGACTCATCATTTCCATCCATGTGTTTTTACTACAAGTTAAGTATTCATTTCTTAAGATTGAATTCCCAATTCACTAAAACAATTATTAGAAATGTAAGAATGTGTAGACCCAGAATAAAACAACACATTGGCATAATCTGAATAAACAAACAATATAGATGATATGAATTCATTTCATGGCCCAACATATATTGAATTGGTCACAAAGTATTTCACCACCCCTTTATTATTGTAGTCTACATGTTTCCATCATTGAGTTCTTTGTCGAACAATAATTTTAATCATGAACCATCTCATTGGCACAAAAAACATTATATGTGACTATAAATAATATTTTTACTTACCAATACCATAATCTTTTTTATTGAAATTACAAGCCATATGTCCCATTTTACCACATCAGAATCACTTTCCATAATTCAAAAGGCCTTCCAAGGGTTGTTTTTACAATAATTTTCAAAAACAATAAACTTAATTTTCTTACCATAATATTTTTTGAAGATTTCTTCCCTTTAATTTCAAACCTCAACATAATATTCTATTATTTTAAAAGGAAGACCAGATCATCGTCAAACTCCATTTCCACATTCTCCTTACATCGACCAAGTTTTTCATAACGTTTGATCTCATGAGAAGATAATCCCCTCTGATACCTTGTCATTAATACTGAGTCAAAATGATTTATTTTACTATCAAGATCCTATATAAAATTGGGAGAATACCTTTCTAGTTATGTGAATTTTGCTTCATAAGTAGCCACTAATTCATCCTCCTAACTCAATTCTATGAATTATTTTCCATCTAAGTCAAACCTCCTTAGGAAAATATTTCTCAAGAAACATACCATTGAATTAACCCCAATCAAGAGAATGAATATTCTAACTATACCAGATATTTTTAACCATCCACCACCACTAATCATCTTCACCTTCAAAACCGTAAACAAAAGCAGACTAACCTTTTTATGTTCTTAACAACCCATGAAATCAAAAATATTTTCTGAAGCATTAATACACCCTTAATCTAGAATAGGGTAAAAATATCCCTTGAATTATTGAAGATTTTGCCTCATTAAATGCTCCCCTACTAACATGTCCCACTATGGTTGATCTGGAAGATCTTGCGCATGGATACCATGTCCATTTATATCCTGAGTCAACTGTGCCCTCATAGCAACAAGCTATTAAATTTCGATTCTGACCATCTCAGGTTTATGATTTCAAAGGATTTTTTCCCATGGATTTCATCCCAGCGCAGTACCCCTATTTACTTTGTATAAACCCATTCTAAAGAAACATATATTAGATGAAGAAACATGGAAAACCCCAAATTCTATTTCAATTTGACCATTAAATAAAAATAATTTATGGATATTCTATTAACAATATACATACCCTTAATGTTATCTAAACCAAACTATGATACCAACTATAAGGACCCATCCCTTAAACATTAAATAATCATGATATAAGACAATAATTTTTATTTAATTCAAATCAAGGATCATTTTATATTTGGATTTTTAAATAATTAGGCCATTATTAATACATTACATCTCAAATATTATAAATTAGACACTTATACTCTATTGATTTTTTTCTAAATAATAAAACTCCTTAAATAAAACTAGAATTATTTTATTGATATAAATCATCCTAATTTATTCATTTCTATTTCCCTTCCTTATAGCCTATGATTTTTAAAAAAAAAACATTGGATGAGCATTAAAATCCCAGTAAGGAATATAAAATAATGAAAGAAAACATTAGTATATTAATACAAACAAATCAATGAAATCATAATTTCACTCATTAAACATAATCTCTTTAACATAACTCATGAAATCATAAGATTTATGAATAATTCATAGAAATCAATAATCATAATGGTAACTTGGGGCATCCATAACATACATATATTTTAGATTCCACAGCTACATAGGGAGTAACCTTTATGGTTACATTTGGATTACCCAACATAGTATATTCCCTAAATCGCAGAGGTAAAACCTTAAGATGCACCTCCATTACATTACCCAATGCATTGTATAGCTTTCATGGGCTTAAATACCATCATTTTTTCATGGAACCACCTGTATAAATAAGAAATTCCCAAGAAACATAACATAATCATAACATATAAACAAGAATAAGTTAAAAATAATATTATCAAATTAAAATAATGATATTGATATAATCAATCCATTCCTAAAACCATTTTCAATACCAAAATACATAAAATTTAATATGTTATTTACTTATATTTTTAAAAGGATTATGGCTTGTATAGGAAGAAAAATATCAAACAATGATTACAGCGTTGGAAATGTCATTGTCACGACATTTGTTAAAATGAAATATTCCTTTTGTTATTTAGTAAAATGATTTGTAAAAAAATTTCTCTTTTAAAACCAGTAAATGATATTAAAATTAAATGGGGTTTATAATACACCATATAAAATAAGGTTGTAAATAAATCAAAATATTCCACAATTAAATGAGATAGATCCGAAGTCCCTTACACTGAGTCCAACTTGTCTTGTAAATGAATTAATCTTCCTGAATAATAAAAATAGGTGAATTTATATTTACTTCATAACCAATTTCATGTTTATTATTAAAATTACTTCACTTATGACTATGTTATAATAATTAGTTAATTATTGGAGTTCGTGTCAGACGTTTTATCGATAGTCGATTCCTGAGTTGAAAATAAACATTGTGTTATGTAACTTCTCCAAATGGTCACAATCCCATCATATCCTTAATAGCATCCATTAATTATTCATAAAATTTACACATAACTATGATTTTTTATTTTAAAAAATTAAACATCATTATGAAAATTGAATAATGTTATAATCATAGAGATGGTAGGTCGTACCTATGCTTGAGTAACAATTCCATTTTTCATTGATCATTTTGGAAATCAGGTAATTATCATTTTAACTTACAAGAAAGATCATGATATTATTAAAATAATAATAATCATTTAAATATACATATATATATATATATCATTCACATTATATAATGAATAAAAATGAGTCACACTACATCGTGGATGTGATAGTTCACACGTTAACACGAATGACGTTATCATTTTTATGCACATGGAAGTAAGAATATAATTCATATATTCTTATCTTATAATGATTAGTCTGTTATTAATATCTCAATTGTAGATTAATTACATCATTATAACCAATCATAATATATAGTAATGAAAAACATACTAAATCAGTCCGTGGATGCGATAATTCACACGTACACTCGAATGATTAAATCCTATACCATTTGATGTAAGTAGAGATAGATTTATGGGATGATATTAACATAATAATATCTAATTATAGTTAGGATACTCTATTTTTTATCTCATCATGGTTGGATGAGATTTTCAGATGTGGAAGAAGAAACAAATTAGAAATTCATAAAGATAATGATACCTCTTCTTCATTTGATCACTTTTGAAGAACATAAAAAACCCTCTGTGAATGGTGTTCTACCTAAAATAATGCTTCAATAATGCGGGTAAGGATTATAGTAAGAGTCTTAGATAGATATTGGATGAACTAAAATTCTTTTTATTTGTGAGTAATAGAGAGGGATGGGTGTGTTTTTATATGAGAGGGGAGGGGCACCCTTCAAATGTATTAAAATATTAAACTAATATAAATTATTTTTCTAATAAATGTGGATACAACATGATATATGATGATAATACGATGATTATAGATCAAAATAATCTCATAAAATAGTTTTTATTTATGTATTGTGTTTATTTTAAACCTTATCTTTTCGGTTTACCCTTAATCATTCTCTTTTAATTTTAATGGTTGTAACAAAAATTTAATTGTTAAGAGGCTATTAATTATACTTGTAAGGGGTAAATTTCACAGAATTGGAAATTTAATGAAATTTTAGACTATATAAGAACATATTTTTTATTTTGAAATATTTATAGAATATTTATATAATTTAATTTTTTTTATTTTTATAAAACATCAATTATGTCAATTTTTACACTAATCACTTTATTGAATTTAAATAAAATAAAAAATGAGAGAATAATTAGAAAAAAATTGAATAGTCTAATAACATGTCATATTAAAGTATAAAATATATGTATGACATATATTATGTAAAATAATATTTATTTTAATATTTATAATATCATTTATTTGAAACCATTATTAATGAAGCAATCACTACATCATAATTATGTCCTAATTAAATTTATATATTTAATCTCTAAATATTATAAATAAAATACCATTACGTAGGAAGTGATCTTATATTTATAATGAATATTTATAGTTGAATATATAACTTATATGACCCCACCTTAATATTGTTTAATTAAAAGGATACATGTTTATGTTATATTTCTATTCACATTAAATTAATTATTGTAACATCTCATTTTCACACTTGAGTTGCTCCAAAATTCCAAAAGTTATCTATAAAGATTTTTTTGGTCTCTCGTGACTCATCCAATAATATTAAGACATATTTTAGTGTATTTTAATATTATTATAATATTCTTTTTACCCTTTTTTATCTGATTTACCTTTTAACCATGGTAAATAAAAATAATTACTGAAGTTACTATTTACAATACCCAAAATTAAAAGGCACCTATTTACATAATTTGGAAATTATTATTAAAAATATAGAATCCATTTTTGAAAATTAAAAAAACATAAGTTCTGTTAATTAAATCAAAATTAATTCTCATTGTCAAAACGATAAAGAATGTTTTTAAAAATAAAAACTATCAAAAGATTGACATGTGTTTATGTCCAATTTAAATGTGAAATTACTAAAATTGACCAAAATTAGATTAAAATATTATATCATTATACAATTATACTTTTATACCAATAAAAAATATAATGTAACTATATAAATAATTTAGATGAAAATGACGTTTTGACATAAAATGCAGTATTTTTCACTATTCATTAAAAAATGTAATTTACTGGAAAATTACCAAAAATTATCCATAGTAAATTTTGAAATCTAGATTCTATAGAATAATATTATTTTTTCAAAGAGAATATAAAAATTCAGAAAGAACTTTATTTTAAAAGTGTTCTCTAGCAAAAGGTAGTAAAATGACCTTTTAAAAATATTAGAGTATTTTTGCTTAAAATTTGATTCTTTATCATTTTGAGCATCCAGAATTTATTTGATAAATGTAAAAAAATTTAAAAAATAAGAAAAATAATAACATAGTTATTTCTGTTTATTCTCTCTAATACAACATCTAGGTGTTAAGTTCCATTTAAAATAATAATAATAATATTGCATTATTTTTTTGTATGGCTCACTGTTGTGTGCGACGTAATATTTCAGAGAAATCTGTTGTTGTGTGTCTGGTACACTATCGTTCATGGTGTCCCCTTTAAACTAAAATTAATATTAAATTTGAAAGTATTAATAGTTAAAAAACTTTATTATTCTATACATCTTTGGGTTGCAACATCTTTCTTCTTTATTCATAGTGATTTCTCTAAGATTACAGTGGAATCATCAAGGAAAACTCGTGAATCCTATTGGAGTAGATCATCAAGTTTTCATCCATTCCCAGGTACTTTTTTGGATCATATACTTTAATTACCTAGCTCTATATAGTGGTTGAGTTCATACCATGTGATTAGTATCTTATTGATTTACATTTGTTTCATGGTTTGTGAGGATCCCTCTTTTCTCATTAATGGCGTGTTTAGAAAATAGTACCACACCTCATTTCATTTTAGAAATTTGAATCTGTATTATAGGATTTCATTTGTCACACCTTTAGGTATTGGTTTTTTGGGTATTAATTTTTAATTTGCAACAGAAACTCTAGTTAAAGTAGAATTTATTTTCCTATTTACTGCTATTACTTTAGTATTAGTATTAGGGGTGGATTTATTTGGTTTCCACCTTAATGATATTCATACAACTACAGGGGGTGCGATAAAATGTTTCAAAGGATATTGTTTTTTCTAATAAATTCTAAAGGAGGTTTTGGGAAGGTAATTCGTCTGATACTTATATTTATTGATTTTTTATGACTTATAATTATGAAATGGATTTTTGGTTATGTGATTGTTGAAGTTGGACTTGTTATAATACGTTTTTATATGTTATTTAAAATGTAATACTTGTGTATGTGTTGTTACTAACCACAAGTTATATCTTTCTTATTTAGTATACTGGATATGTTTAATTCTCAGCAAGACTATATGAGCTTCTCAAATTGGATTATATTTTAAGGATCACATAGGCCACTAAGTGTTTTGTGGGAGAGTTTTATTTATAATACCCTAGTTGGTTAGAGCCCGTAGTGGTAATGGTTTTATATTGTTCATATTGAGATATTATTACACATTTTTCTTTATTATCCTATTTTGATATAATTATGATGTTCACAACATATATATATATTTTTCATTTATACCTCTCATATTCATTTTATAAAAAAAGTTCTCTTAGATTTGAAAAATGGGTATATAAAAGGCTTTTAAACTATTATTTTTATAAAATAGATTGGGTTTTACAAAATATATAATTTTTAAAATAGAATAAACTTTGTTTAAATTGAAAGGTCATATTTATATTCATTATGGTATCAAACTAAGATCTATCTCACACCATGTACATACCATTTAGCATATACAGTCCTAGTTATGAATTATTTTGTTATACAAAATGGATTTGTATAACATGGTGGTGCCTCTTGGCACTCAAAATCCATCTTACAGATAATAAGACTAGTGACCATGGGTCACTGGGAGATAGATTATGTAAAAAATTTGGGGATTTTCTATGATGGAATATTATGGATTGTTTATGTATCCTCTATTATGGACTTGAATTTATTCTGAAAAATTTGTTACAAAATGTTGATGAATGTATTTTATTTTAGTTATAGATTAATGTTTTTTATTCAGTGGTTTTTTATGTTTCATTATTCCCTGTTTAGTTAAAATTCTTTAATTTTTATATTAATAGATATTTAAAAATGTCTAATGTACGGTGACATAATTCTAGATATATGGGAAGAATCCTTATTTTTTTATATTAGATTCCTAGGGTGAAATATTTCGCACTAGATTATCATTGATATTGTGGAGGTTGTCACCAAACAATAATAATTGATAATGCTCTACGTTCCTTGAGAAGATCAAGATTAGGTGATATATAACGCCTTTCAATGCTGGTTTATTACATGTTGTTATCAAAGAACCATCATGTTATTTGATGAGTAAAGGTAATGTAAAACTCTTTGGGATTTTGTGGAGATTTTTGGATGTGACCAACCAACACTTATTCATGTTGAAAATCGAGTATCCATAGGTGTTCACGAAATTATGTCATATATTAAGATTAATTTTCATATGTTGTGATTTTATTTAATACTATAATGTATTCAAGTGTGATCCCAATGGTTATTTTGAGATAATTTTAGTTTTGGATAGAAATAGGAAGGGTCCCTAAGGTGAATGATTCTTGAAAATGGATTAGTTAACAATGTGCTGACCATGTTGGTGGTCCATGACACCTCCTTGTGTCAATCACTTAAAGAGATCATGGTATTCCAAAGAGTGAAACCAAACCGTTCAAAGGTATAAAATGTATAATTTTGTTCATATTTTCACCCTATTAGTCTTGTAAATTAATTATATATTTATTTTTATCTATTATGATAAATTTAGGGGTTTTTAATATCTTAACCATTCTTATATTTGAGTGGAATTATATGTTTACTTGGTTTTATTTTTCATGTTTTATATTTAATGAAATATTGAAATGTTTATATGAATTTTAGAGTGTGATATTTACAGAACCCATGTTAGGATTATCCTTACACATATCCCATTAGCTCTTAGTTAGTTGTCATGATTATCTAGTATGAAGGTTAATGTAGCTATCTAGGTCATACCCAAATATTGGATCATACTAAGGATTATACAAAGCATAAGCCACCCATGTTCTTATGTGACTGGGGATCTAAAGGACATGAAGAGTGTATGGAAAATAATGTATCATTTTAGATATCCTTTGGAATTATAATAAGTCTATGTTCAACTTCACCTCATATATGTTGTAAGGTCCCAACCATAATTGGTGGGAATCATTCATGTTGACTAATCTTGATAAGGATATGCGTGAAATATCATTATGGAGTAGTAAATGTTGAAATGTGACATAGTTACCACAATGGTTGATAAGGAAAATGAGTTTATTTCATTAGTGAATATATATGTCTTAGTGATTTAATATTCCAATTTTCTATCTATGTTGGTTGACCTCTCCCTCAATCATCTCACAAATGACTACCTAAAAATCTCACTATTTTGAGAGAGAATTATATAATAAAATTTTCAAGGATTTTTCTTATTTTTTCAAACAAAATATTTTGTGGGTGTAATAACCCAACCCTATTAATATCGGAGCTAGTTCCCACTAGATACAATTTCATAGATACAAGAAAATTGTGTCCCAAAATGATCATAAAATTTAGTAGCCATGGTAAAATAGATATACACATGAGTCTTGTGTTACAAATGAATGCACATATTCCAACATAATATTTTGATAATATGTTTATTCCATCTTGTATATCCTAACATATCATTCTTATTACAGTTCATAGAATCTTGGTGAAAGGAAAAAAGGGTGATCTCAAATGATCAGTAAGGGTAAAATACTATGGAATGAATAATGAATTAATGGTAATCATCAATATTTTATGGTAAATAACGGAATATGCATGCCACATAATAAATAAACACAGAAAAAGGTGTGTATAAAATATAGAATATTATGTAACTAAAAACACTTTATATTTAATCAATATAATTATAATTAAGTGAAACCACATATTTTTATATAATGAAAATATCATTGATAATAATAATTGAATTTGGAATTCAGGAAGTGTTTAACTATCACACATCATGTTTCTTTCGAACATAATACATTTACCGTCAATATCAATTCTCAAGAATTAATAAAATAAACTTGGTAAAAACCCATTAGTTAAGGCTAGCCAACAGATTTTTCCCATGAGACTATGGATGTATCCAAGGGATTTCATTATATTGTCCCCATCCAATATCTTTTATATCTAAATTATTCCTCATATATTAAAAATAAAATTTACTTCATAAACCAAATTCCTTATTAAATGTCCTTATTGAGTAAATAATACAAATTTATCAATATTTCCCAATATAATCAATAAAATATCCATGTAAACACCATACATAAAAATGGTGTATGGTTTAGGAAATAATCATATCCATGATAAACAATTAAGACAATTTAATGGGAAATTTAACGTTGAATAACCATTGGAAGGTTAATAATTCAATGGGATGTTAATTACTATTAAAATGATTCATGGAAGTGAATTTAAATACTATATTTGGTCAAAATAATCATAATCTATCCAGAGGAAGAATAATCATGGTATCAATTTGATGTATATTAATTAGATTCAGAATAAGGTTTTTTCATTAATAAAATAATAAAATATTTTGAATTTTTTTTGAGGAAAATAACATTTTTGTTTTGAAACCAATTTGGAAAATAATTCAATTTGAAAATAATTTGTTTTGAAAAAACATTAAAAATCATTCAAATATTTAATGGAAGCTTCAATGAAATGATGATGGATAATTCAAGATAGGGTAAAAAAATATTACTTTTTTGTTGCAATAAGTTAGAAAAGAACCTTGTTTTAATAAATACAAGAACATTACATTTAATATTTTTTGTAAAAAGAAAAAGTGGGTAAAAATGTATTTTATTGAATAATTTTTAAAAGGTTAAAGAAATTATTTTAGAAAAAATTATTTTTTAATAAAATCATTTTTTGACCAATGAGAGAGATGACATAGGATTTTATTAAAACACTTTATCAATAATATTAAGTACCAAAGAGTGTAAAAATGGTATTGTGACATGAAAAAAATCATTAATAACTAGAGGATAATAAATTTAATGTTTTTATTAAACAATTATCAAATAATTTTGTTTATTGTAAATTCAAGAATAAAAAATATTCATGAGAATGAGATTGTGAAATAAACCTTTAAAATGATTATAACATTTATGTGAGAGTTAATAAACAAATAAATTAGTTGTATCAACTATAAAACCATATATAAAAATTAAATATATGTCAAATAATATTCAATAGTCATTATATACATAATCATATAATATTAACAACAAAGAGGAAGTATTATATGTCACAAACCAGGCAGGGTCGCCATCTAACCTGATGCCCGACCCAGTCCACAAAATGTCTAGATGTGTATTCCTGATCCACACAGGCTTAAACAAGTTCCCAAGTATCAAATAAAAATTTAGTAATTATTTACAAGAATAAAAAATTGTAAATAAGTAAATAAATAAATAAATTTAAACTGATGAAAATAGGTAAATACTAGCGGTGGAAAAAAAATGTTCAACTGAAAATACCTCCCAATGACCTCATGGGTCACCACCAAACAAGAAAACACACTTGATGCAAGAGATGTATAAAAAAAGAACTTGAAACAGAATAGATAATTTAGGTGTGAGAAACGATATGATATGTAGGAATTCCAAAAAACAACGATGCCCAATTTCATTTCATTTAATACGAAATCTAATCATTTTTGTTTTAAAATAAGACATCATAAAATAATGTTTTCCTACTTTTGGAATTCAAGTCAAATGACTGAATCCTTAGAGAATGCAAATATACTCAATATGTATTCAAACAAGTTTCCAAAAATTCATTTACATTCCAAAAATTAAAGGCTAATATTTCTAATTAAAAACATGGATTTGGAAAAGAAGGAAATAATCTTGAATCAATTAAAATTGAAATCATTTCACAAAAACCATGTCATAAGTGAGCTCTATGATCATTATATATAGGTAAGTAGCACAAATGAGACCCTATGAACCTCATACCTTAGTTAAATGTTGTATAGAAACAATGATAACCAACATTCTTGTGCACAAACAACTTGTAGGGGACTGCCCCATAATCCTAGTGGTCTTCCATTATCATCCACAATCATTTTGACAGTGTTATATAATCAATCCTAATAGATAATACTCAGAAAAACCACATATGAATAATCTAAAATACTAGTCCTAGTCCTCCAACCTTGATACCCTTGGCATCCCATGTCCCATGTGATATATTTTATGTGGTGGTGAGTTTTCATAAAACTAACAGACATTAACATATCAGTCTCCTTATTAAAAAACATACTCACCCTCTCACCACTAATCTCCCTCCATGAGAACATCCCCCCCTATTCAATCATGAAATATCCATAGGCCTATTTAATAGGCACAAATGAAAATAGAAATATTCAACAGAAAAAAATATTCTAAAACATGGGGGCAGGACTCAAGAGGGGTTTTCCATTTTCACAAACTATTCTTAATGTGCCAAATGGGATTAATTATTTATAAGGAATTATTTTCATTTAATAAAAATAGTCACCCAACCCTTTTAATTTTCCAAAATAATTTAAAGGATCAATTAAAAAACAATTGAACTATACATTTAAAAACAATCACGAACCCATTCTTACAATGACCCAATTATTTCAAGAATATCAAACCACCAGTTAACATGAATTTCACATCAAAACCCATCTTTAATAGTCACATTGTAATTTTTTGGGAAACCAAACATTTCATTACTCTTTAATATATAAACCATCTGAAATGACAAACACCTTTGGGAATATTCATTACAAATTCAAAACCACATAGAAATCACTTTATATGAAAAGTCACTTAAGACCAAATGGACGTTAAAAATACAATTCATTTTTCAGAACAAAGGAATGTTCGTTTCTAGAAATGACAACAAGAATTAATAGAATGTGTATATAGCATAAAAATAAAAAGATATTTTAAAAAAAATAAAGAAATCATGAGATTAAAATTAAAGGCATATTAATAGAGGACAAACCTTAGGGTGGAAACAAATAGAAAATTTTCCCTTTGTGCTTTTTGACTAAAAACTGCTACTCCTCCACTAGGAATATGCACTTAAGATACATGTAAGGACACATTGGACCTATGCACACACCCTCATGGCCATGAACATGTGCAAGGTGATCCTTGCAAATATAGTTATATGCATATAATAGTCTCTACTCACATATGTATGCACTTTCAAATATATACATGGGAACACCTAGCCCAATATATGTATATCCACTACCATGGGTGACTATACAAGTAACGGGGGTACCCCCCCACATATATATAGTTACCTATTCATAAATATAGGAGTTTCCATAGACCCGTAAACTCGAAACCACAAATAAGGGACCACAAACTAGACTTATAATTTAATAAATTAATAAAACTATTTATGAAACACTTAAAAATTATCACAAAAAAATTATACACCAAAAAAACTGCCTATTTCATATAAAAACGCCACATTAAAACAATATTACATCAATACCATTCTAGAAGATGATTCAATACATTTATATAATTGAATAAATTAATTAAACAATTTATAGAACAGTTACAGTTTGCACAAAAATCATTACACAAAAAAATGATCACTTTAATAGGTAAAAATCATTTTCAAACCAAATGTGCATGAAAAACTTAAAAAAAAACATTATGAGAAAGAAATTAAATTATAGATCATAATTATAAATTAAAATAAACATATTAAATTCATATAATAATGTTTGGGCTTTGAAAAACCCTATTCAGGTGTCGAAAACTCCAACACTCGGTGTAAAACTTTAATCAAACACCAAACACACAACAAGAAACACAAGGTGAATAATAATTCATGAGTTTGATGAAAAAATCGATACTAAACCTTAAATAAATGTAAACCAATGCAGAAACCATATAGAGAGGAAGAAAGTCTTACTGGAGAAAATCGAATGAGGAGAGGGCCATCAGAGGGGATCCACGAGCTAAGGGGGATGTGATGGATAAGGGGTACAACATGCTAGGGAGGACGTCGACCAATGGGAGCAATACGATGGAGATTATCTAGAAGGGATGACATCCTATAGCAGGTCACACCTAAGGGAGGTGGGGTTCCTGAAGTGGGCAGCATTTTAAGGGAGTAGCATCGGCATGAGGAGACCATGTTTAGGGGGCTACAAGGGGAGCATGACATGATGAGGCTGGCCAAGGGGAGGGGGTTGTTCTTGGTAAGAGGAGGAGAGTGGGTTCATGAGAGAGGGAATAAATATGGGAGGGTAATAGATGACCCTAACTAGTGAAAACAAAATGTAAATATAAACGTAAAATAATAATAATAATAATAATAAGATAATAATAATAATAATAATAATTCTGTCACCCAAAAATCTTAACCACATTACTGGCATCTAATAATTTTAGGTGAATGGGGTTCATAATGGAGTTGTAGATGGAGAGGCCATTCTTGTGGGGAGAGGATATGAACCATTGGATGGTGGCCTCAACTCAGATGTTCAACATGCTAATGATCAAAAAGAGAATGAGGATATAGGTCAGGACTTAGAAAGTGACCTCATCAAGCCCACTACAGATAGTTGGAAGGGAATCTATTAAGGGAGGAATGATTAATCCTTTTTAACTCTTTTAATGGAGACACAATAAATGAATAAATTGTATGAAAATTAGATTAAAAAATAGCGCAAGTCAGGTGTTTCACTTAAGAAATCCTTGGAATTTCTCATGAGCGTGGAAGAAGAAGTGGTTGAACAAGTTTTGGCTCTTAATTCTACAAAATATGATGCCACTAAAATGATGGAAAACCCAATAAGGATGTCTCTAAATGAGGATAAATATTCATGGATATACAAGTACCACTTGATCTTGTTTGGGGGATTCAATTCTACAAATATCATACATGAGGAGTACATGCAGTCCTGGGATAAGAAGGCCTCCTGATGAAAAAATCATCTAATACATGAACGAGACACGTAGGTTAACAAATCTCTTGGAAAATATTTTTGGAAATTAATTCTATTAGTCTTCAATTATTCTTTACCAAATCTCTTATTTCTTTTGTGGTTGAACTCATGGTTTCTCAGTTTTTTCTTTAAAAGTGATTAAAATATAAAAAATTAATATCCAATCAATAATAATTTTTATAGTATTACAATAATAATAATAATAATATGTTAATAAACTTAATAATAATAATAATATTCATAATAATATTGTCATTCTCATTATTGTTAAATAAATTTTTTTTATTCTATTATCATTTCCATTTTATTTATTTATTTATTTTAAAAATCGGGTAGGCCGCATGAAAACCTGGTTGATGCTACGTGGTTTCACAGACCTTGCTATACTAGTGTTCCTAGTGTTTCCATGTCCATAACATGTGTTTTTATAAATAAAATCTTAAAAAATTAAATCATTCTTGATCTCGAACTACCATATGCTAATAAAATTAATAAGATAAAATAACTTAAAGATCCATGTTTTAAAATTCTATTCACCATAATGCATTCCACCCCTAGAAAATCCACAACAATATTGCTTATAAAACAAGAACCGATCCTCCTTCTCATCTCAAAGATAATCTCAATGAACAAAAAATGAGATTGAGGAATGGAAACAAACAATAATAAAAATGGAATACCAACTAGACTCAGGAGACTCAAAAATTAATCCCTACTATGTTTCACCCACCCCGAAAAGATAAGACACCCCCAATTTCTAATAAAATGATAAGAACTCTCACAAATCACCCTTTAAACAACACATGCAATATTCCTTAACAATCCCAAAAAGTCTCACACACTTTATGAGAAACAAGTGAGGGATTATAGTAATGATAGAAGAACCTTACTTCAAAAACATGGTTGGACATGATTCAACCCAAAAGGTTTACTCAAGAGAGGGGAAATAGGTTAGATAGCTCTGAATAAGGTTGCCTATTACCCCATCGACACAAAAAAATGGCAAAATTTCTAACACAGGGAGGCCTATGTGAAAATCCCAGCACAAGAAACAACATAATCCCTGAGATAGAACTGGGAGACCAACATGGAGAGGCCCAAATGGACTCCACACCATATGAATTAGGATAACACTGATTCGTTCTGGGGGAATTTAAATTAGACTTATGATTTTTCTCCCCACCATAAAACATTCTAGATTATTCGAACATGAGTACCTCTCGTCCTAGATAATGAACCCCCATAATAAGATTCTACTAGCCTGATTAAATGGCATGGATTGGCATGAGAAACCCGAAATGGCTAAAATTGGGGCTTCCACACAACTAAGTCATCCCAACATATGGGACCCTATGAATGATACTCCAACCCAAATATAATACACAACATCGTTCATCAATCCTATGGGTATTACCATCCTCAGGCATACCCAACCAAATCTGAGGTTGAAACAAACTCACAGGGCTATTTATACATGAAAATCATATAGTGGTCCACACCAATAAGGGTAAAACTAATGTTCAGAAAAAAACAAACCTTTCTCTTTATAACAAAGGAGGTAATCTCCCACTTGCACAGATCAAAAAATTGAAGAAGAAGGTTCCCATGACCCACTTCACCATACGACACTACTTGAGATGAAATAGATACAAAAGGTGATTTGAAATGCCTATATTTTCCATACAAATTATAGAGATTAGAATGGGATACCGTACAAATATAGGGCTTCTGACTATACACCCACTACACTCTAGGACTAATGGATGGAGCTATGGTTGTTGAAGTACCTCATACCTCAATGTTAGGCATTTCAAACCCCAAACAAAACTTATTTTCTAGTAATATAAGAAACCACACCAAATCCTAAATAGAATCACTAGAATGAAACAATCCCTTGAGCCCACTAACTCAATATCATCACTTTATTTTAATTAGGTCTTTGAAAATGCACAGGGACCACCCATTTTCACATCGAATGGGAATCCTCAGGAGAGAGAGAAATCAAAATATTTCCCCTTCAGAAACACAGGGATTACAAATTCACCAAAAATAAACATGAATATGTTAAAATATATGCTAAAAAAGTACCGTAAATTTCACCCTTTCATTTTAAAGGGAACCCGCACAACATGATGTCACTAAACATGACCCTTTACACCAGTGTGATCATTTTAAAGAGAGGGACCTCAACCTGAGTCTCTAACAACAAATAATTACTGTAAGCAGCCATAAATGAATCCTATAATTAGATTCACCACACGGTTTCCTTAACATTATCTCTTAAATGAAACTATTGATAAACCCCAAGGACCTTTTTTAAAATATTAGCTCACACCAATAACTCTTAATTGATCCCACATTTCCCCATTGGAATTCAATTCACCCATTTTAGATATGACCTATAGAATTAATGATGTCAAAATACATATTCAACAACCCAAACAACCCAAGAGACCAATGTTTCTTCCAACTCCTCTTGAATATGATCTCTCTTTGTGAGAGGATCCACTAAACTATGAAAAAAAGAGAGGTGGATTCATATTTTGATGTTGAATAAGAAGTGGGTTCTTACATAAATCAAATGGAAGATACCCCCACAAAGAATCATCCATTGAAACACTTTAACCATGTACTAAATCATTATGGGGGAATAATCTTGCTGATGAGGAGACCCAAGAGCCCAATCAAACTAGTCCATTGGTGAAACATTGCATGAAGTGTCATCAAAACACATGAAGGGTATAAGCACTAAGTATCTCCAAAATACACTTTGAGAAAAATACATCTAAAAACATCTCATTAGAACCTACAGACAAAACATAAATCCAAAACATTACTCAAAGATGATGGGTTTTCAAACTCACAAAACCCCGCAACAACATTCCCAAAACAATAAAATAGACACCACAGAGTCAATTGTTATCAAATACCCCATAAATTCATGAAAATAAAATATAGAAACCAAACATGGCTTATGGTTTTATACTTACCAAATGTGCCTCATGGGCCTCACAGGTTTATGTTCTCATGCCACAATGAGAGCCCATCCAATTTCCTCACATAACCCATGCATGTGGTCACCTATGTGAACACAAAGGTTCAACAAAATAATTAAATTTACCAAAATAACAATAAATCCACAAATCTATGTTATAAAAATAATAATGATAAAATCAACCCTATTAACTCAAAAAAATATCCCAAAAGTATAATTTTCCATTGATTTATTCAAAAAAATTGAAAACCCATTTTCCACCCATTGAAAATAAATACATTTCTATTTTAAATTTCAATTCCAATATTTCTCAAACAACTGTTTTCAAAAATAATTTTTGGAAGAGATGGAGTCACAAGACGATTTAAGAGAAAACTAGTATTGATGGGAATCTTAGATATATAATAGGCGGCCATAAAATGGTCACACCATAATCCCAAAAAGTGATCTAAGACAATAACCACGACTCCGCATAGATTTCTAGGCCCTGTGAGCTCATAATTTCTATTGACCCAACTCTATTCTCATATCTCAAACATCAATGAACTGTAAGGATGAATAGACTCAATTGATACCAAATTACCCTGGTAATTCAAGTCCCACTGTGAGGTGTGTTGGCTAGGCGCTATACTCGTAATAAGAACATCGTTTTACGAAAATCCTATCGCTGGTCTACCCTGACTCTTTCCCAAGAAATAAGACCCAAAAGTGGGAACTTTCCTTTAATATAATTTTTACACGAACAAAAATGAGTCTCTATCTGACCCCGTGCTTGACCCAGTCTTCCCCAAGGCTTGAGGGGCGTTCCCAATCCCCATGGTCTCGCACTAGTGTCTAGGTATCGAATAATCATTTGGGAATGATTTACCTGATATATGAAATTTAAATTTAAAAATAAATAAATATATTTAAATTGTGAAAAATTGTTAAATACTAGAAGAAGAACATAAAACAATGATTTCAAGGTAAGCATACCTCTATGTGACCTCATGGATCACCACCAAACATGGAGACACACTCTCTACAAAAGAGATCCAAAACAAGAACATGAAACTAAAAAGATAATGTAGGGATGGGAAACGAGATGCTCAGTAGGTATTCTAAAATACAACAACACCTTATGTCCTTTTCTTTAATACATAATCCAATCATGCTAGTTTGAAAATAAGACATAATAATATAATTTTTTTTTCCATATTTTCATATTCTATTCACAACATTACATTCATAAAAAAGGAACTTGTACTCCATTATGTTTTCAAAATAGTTCCCAAACATACATTAACATTTTAAATCAAATCGCTAAGTATTCAAATTAAAAACATTTATTTGGAAAATAAGGAAACAATCATGAATAAAAAAATGGAAATCATTCCACACAAACCATGCCATAAAAGAGCACCATGATCAATTCTTATCGGTTATTAGAAAAAATAACACCATAGGAACCTCGTAACTCAGTTAAATTTCATATAAAAATCATAATAAATAGCATTATCATGAACAATCCACTAGTGGGGGATGCCCCTGTAACTGTAGCGGTATCCCATAATCATCCACAATCTTTTAGTTAGTGTTTTAGCATAAATATTTCTGGACTAAACTAGGATGAACCACTTCTGAATCATCTAGCTTACAATTCCTAGTCCACCCCCTATACACCTCATGTTTCCCGTGTTCTCTATTTCATGTTGTAATGAGTTTTCATAAAACTAACATACCTGAATGTTTCATTCCCTTTATTAAAAAAACTCACCCTCCCACTACTAATCTATCTCTTTGAGCACATCCCCCCAATTTCCATCACAAAAAATGATCAATCCTCTCTACAAGGAACACATCATAATCCACACATTCAACATACACATAATTTTCATAAACTAGGGGGAATGCCTCAATATGGGGTTTTCTTTTCACAAACCTCTCTAATAGTTCCAAAAGGACTTAATTATTTACATGTAATTCTTTTCATTTAAAACACATAATCAATTTACTCTTTCAATTTTCCAATTTTTTTTAAAAATATATTCTATAAAAATTGTAATAAACATTAAATAAAAATATTGAACCCATTCATATAATGAAAAAATTATTTTAGGAATGTCAAACTACCATTCGGCCTAATGTTCAAATAAAAACCCATTTTTGGAAATCACCATAGATATTTTTGTAAAACAAAACATGTTAATAAAATTTAATTACTAAACCATAAGAATGGAAAAAATCCTTTGGAAATATTAATGACTAATTAAAAACCACATAGGAAATCACATTTAATGAAAATCCACTTAAGACCAAATTGAGGTTAGAAATATACTTCATTTTCCAAAACAAAGGAAGGATAATTTCTAGAAACCTCAACCAGGTTTTAAAGAATGTGTTTATTGAATAAATATAAAATCATGTTTTTAAAATAAGAAATAAATCACGAGATTAAAATTAACGGAATAGGAATAGGGGACCTACCTCAATGTGGAACAAAACTAAACATTCATCCCTTGGTGATTTATAGCTAAGAGATGTTTCTCCGCCACTAAGCATATGCACATTCATATAAATATAATGGCACCTTTCTGCTATGCCCAAACTCGTGTGGACATGAACATGTGTAAGGGAATCTGTACATATATTATTATATGCATATACTAGTCTCCAATCACCTATATATTTACTTTAATAAATATACATGTGCACACCTAGGCATATACATGTGTATTCACTACCATCGATGACTATTAATGTAAAGGGGTTACCCATATATATATATATATATAAATATACACATAATTATCTATGCACATATAGGTGAGTCCCCTTATACTTAGAGACTCAAAACTCCAAATTATTGACCACACATTACACAAAAAATTTAATAAATGAGTAAAATAATTTATAAAACACTTAAAATTAGAAGCACGAAATTTTACACCAAAAAACACACACTATTTCATAACAAAATGCCCCTTTATAACCAGTCATACATCAAGACCATTCCAAACACATGATTTACACCATATATATTATTGAATAAATCAATTAAACATTTTTATGGAACTCTTCAAATTATCACAACATTATTTACATGAGAACTATGCTCACTTTAACATGGAAAAATCATTTCCAATACAACTTGTGCATCAAATATTTCTAAAAAAACACTTTCCCAACTAGTAATTAATGCAATGAAAATAATTATAAAAATAATAATCATATTATATTCGTCTAATAATGTTTGGTCTTGTAAAAAGCTTACTAAGGTGTTGAAAACACCAACACTCGGTGTGAAACAACATTCGCACTCCAATCACGTGACAAAGAACACAAGATGAACCCAAATTCAAGAATTCAAAGAAAAATAATTCAATATCTGACCCTAAAAAAGTAATTGAAAACTGAAACCCTATAAAGAGGAATGACATATCAGAGAAAATCTTGTGAGGAGGGGGTCCACTGAGGGGAGATGCGGGCTAAGGGGGGAGGTACCGACAAAGGGGAGAAGAATTGAAGAGAAGCTCATAGACAAGGGGAGTAGTGCATAGAGCATCAACCGAAGGGAGGGCGGTTAGTATCAGGTCTCGTGTGAGGGAGGTGGGGCACCAATAGTGGGCAGCTGAGGTAGTAGGAGGCATCACTCAAGGGTCAGTGAGGGGAGAAGAGAGCAATGAGCCTAGACAAGGAGAGGGGGGTCACACCTGGTAAGAGGAGTGTAAGGGGCTTTTTTGAAAGAGAAGAAAGATGGGAGGGTGAGACCTAACCCTAACTAAAAAAATTAAATGGAAAAATAAACTTCTAATAATTATAATAATTAGTATAACAATAATATGATAATAATAATAGTTATAAGATAATAATAATAGAAATAATAAGATATTAATAAACACAATAATAACCTTATTGTTCATAATAATATTATCATTATCATTGTGTATAACTAATTTTACATTTATACTATTATAATTTCCATTTTATTTATTAATATTTTCTGAATATAGGGCATGCCATACAGAAAACTGGGTGAAGTCGCGCGGTTTCCCAGACTGTACTCTACTCGTACGCCCAATACTAACATACCAAAAGTGTGTTTTCTTTAAAAAAAATAAACAATTTCAATCAGTCTTCAATCTAAACTACCCAAATCCTATAAAATTAATCAAATAAAATAACTTAAAGGGTTGGTTGGGAAAATATACCCCAATGAATGGAATTGTGTTATGAAATTATTTACAAATTGGTAAATTATAATACAAATTCACATAAAAAAATAATTAAAATTGAAAACTAAAATTCTAGGAAGAGAGATGTAATATTTATATTATATTTCATTGGGTTGTATATAAAGCATAAAAACAAAATAGTTGTGTAATATTATATTATGCCTCAATGAAATGAAATTGATACAAAATCCCTTAAATTATGATTCCAATTAATTAAACATCCTGTAACCCCATGTATAATGGTTTTATTAATTTTTTTAACTTATCAATGAAAATTATTAATATTTATGATAACTTATATTATCATTTTATGACATATTATCACCATGTTTCTAACAATGATTCATTATTTTCATTGTTTCGTTTGTTAATTGCCTTGTATTCTGAGTATGTTTTGGTTTTTATTTTTGATCCTATTACAATGATCATGATACAATCACTAATAGAATGTAAATAAAGATATAAATATTATATATTTTTTAAGAATTAATTTAATTTCGTACATGATAATTTGGTGATATGAAATTAAATACACTATTCGTGGAGATTGTAGGTCGTAGGTACAGATAAACATTGTGTCCATTTTACTATTGTATTAAAATAATTAAAAGTAAGTTATATATTTTTATATTATAATTTGATTATATTTTTTATTTCACGTATATTAAATATGTATATTAAACACATCGTTAATATATTTGAGGTCAAGTGTAAATGAATCACATTTATTTGATGAGGCAGTTGTCCTCAATTCCACAAATGATGATATTGTATTCCAGAAAAATGTAAATCATGAAGGTGTGATTTGTATAAGAATTAAATAATAATAAATAAATAATAAATATCATATATATATAAAATATAATCTATAAATCAATAATTATTCCCAACCATGAAAGGTTGAAATGGAAGAATGAATGAAATCAGTTCACAAGGTTGTAGTCGGTCGTACACACCGACAATGATTATATATCCAATTTGATGGAAGTTTTTAATATTTTAGTTCATAATATTATCAAAATATAATTTTATTATATTTAAGATATAACGGTTATTTTATAATCATGATATAATAATTATTTAAATATTATAGAATGAAAAAAATTGCTCGTTGAAGAATGTTACATCTTCTTTGGGTAACTCCTTTTGGTATATTAAAAAATCCTTACATGGTTGGAATTATTCACAATTCCAAAATACTAGGATGTGTTTATGAATTTTGGGAGCATATTTCCATAGAGCTTTTATGATCCAAAACTATTTATAGTTGTGATGAAGTGATGGGGCTGAGTTCCCTTTTATAGTTGATGAGTAGTGTAATTCTGGTCAATATAAAAATTCAAATATTATTGGGAGGTCTCTCTTACCTAGTGTTCCATAAATAATTATCCAGATATTTTCAATGTGGGGATATGGAATATATATTTTTTTAAAATTGTTTTTGGGAATTTTTATAGTTCATTTTTCCCAAAAAAGATCAAAGTTTGACAACCAAGAAAACTCATTTTCACCTTAATCGATGTAATTAATTTTAACTATTAATAATAATTTGTTTTTATCAAAAACCATTTAGACATTATTTTTCTTAATAAATTATTTTTATCCCATATATTAAATCAATTTTTACAAATTCAAATCTTTTAATTTGAAAAAATAATTTTAAATTAATCCCGTAGATGGGATGAAAAAGCAGGTTTTTAATATGAAAATATTCAAAATATTGTAATATTTTTTTTTAAAATTAAATATAAAATTAATAAAGATGACATAAATTTGTTTAATTTATTTATTTTTTTAATAAAAAATAAACATCAATTAAAAATATAATTCAACCATAAATTGTTTTTAATAAAGGACCATTTTTATTTAAAATTCACCATCTTTTAAATATACTTCAACAAATGATACTTCTTGAAAGAAGACAAAAAAATAACTCAAAGTATATTTTGATAATAATGTTTCAAAAATTATGTCCATTTGGAAAAATAAAATTTACAAAATTGTAAAAATGTATATTTAAAATAGGTGCACTATTAAAAATAGAAAAAATATATTTAAAAAAAAAATAGTTCTTTGGGTGTAAAATTTGATTTGTTTTTTATATTATACCAATAAAATCTATTGGATGATTTTAAAGAAAAATTATTTGAATTCATAATATACATATTTCTCTAATATCATCCAATTTTATTAATTAATTTAATTCATTATAATAAAACACCTTTTGCATATAAAAATAGTTTTTTAGAAAATAAGTCATTTATATTCAATCTGTTGTTATTTTAATTTCTAAATAATTGGTAATAAATGAATTCAACTATATTTTTATAATTTAGTCAATATTATTCATAACCTATAATTTAATGTATATAATATAATTGTCATTTTAAATAAAAATATTAATAGTATTTGTTAAAAAATGGTCTCACGCGTAACACAAGCTATCTAATAAAGTCATTAATTCGTGCAATGAAAGATAAACATGAAGATTAATGTTGAAGAATATATATAATGAATTGAAATTTTTTTAAATATTAAATATAACATAACATATTTGTAGGTTATATTCCATTATATGCTTGGTGTAGCATTTCATTAATGCTATTGAACATAATTTTATTATTTTTTAATTTTTGGTGTGGTACATTGTACCCACCTTATATAAATTGTGAACTAGAAATTTAAACATGATCTTGGAAATATAAGGTTTTAAATTTGATATTTTCATTTCTCAAATCCCACATCAAAAAAGGGTTAATAAAATATCCTCTTAATAAGAGATAAAGGTATGTACAAATGTTACATAAATATGATAACATGTTAGAGAATATAATTTCCATGGTAAGATATAGATATAGAGAAAAAGAGTAAATATATATAGATAGTGATTGTGTTCATTGATCAAAAACATGTAAATGATAAATGGAATACTTATGGCCTCTAAACTATAAAAGTTATTGGTTTAAAATGATCATTGATGTCCTTATAAATTCTGATACTTGGATAACATTATTTTTTAAAGATATATTCTGTAATTTTTTGTAAATTTTTTACTTCCTATGAGTATAAGGTAATATACTTACTTGATATATACCTATTAAAACAATTTCATCATTTGGGTTCTCTTTAATAAATTTCAAATTCATAAATTACATCAAAAAACTTAATTTCCAAAAAAAATTCTATTATTGATGCACTGAAATTTAAGGATCATATAATTAACAAAGAAAGCCTTTATAAATTTTTTAAATATTTTTGAAATGAAAAATTGTTAATACTATAATATCAAAACCAATAAAATTAATATTATTGGTTCATAATTAATATTTATTCATCAAATTATTTAACAAAAAATAATGAAATGTTAATAGGGACATCACTTAAGCTTGTGGCAGGCGTGAAACACTAATTGTCTTTCGTTCATGGGATCATGCACCCCCACCTCTCCAGATACAAATGGATTTTACCAATATCATTGGTTGTAATTTTTCTAAAAAACATTTATATAATTACTAAAGTGTTAGAATAAATTATGATTAACATCCTTGAAATGAAATTAATAATTATATATCCTTTTTACTATGGTTTTTAATAAAACCTATTTTTTCCACAGGTGAAAACAATTCTTTTTTATATATCAACCCAAATGTTTTCCAATACCATTAAACCAATTTGTATAAAATTTAATGAAATTATTCCTCAAATAATTTTTCCACTAAAACATATACTTTCCATAAGTTTCTCAAAAAATGTTCATAACCATGGTAGACTACCATTACATAAAAACAATAAAGATATGTTTAAGACATAGAACATATGATCCATCTTAATAGCCTAATTATGTGATGGTATCCATAATTATTTTTTTAATGAATACATAATTTTTTCTAAAATTTAATAGAATCCGTAGGTATGTCATGATTCCTGAAACCGATATACGATTTAAAAATCATATTTACAAGTTGTTCATAGAATGAAAATACATGAGTTCATAATACATTATATTTACACATAGGATATTCAATTGTATAGAGGGTACCCTTTAGAAGATGGCAGTGACTTATGTAATTCTAAGGTTCCCCAAATATAAGACAATGAACTATAAATGGATCCTAAGGATGAGATTTATTTCCATCCATCATACTATTCAATTTTCCTTATCAATCATTTTCTTGATGATATCCTTTTCTAAATATAATACATTTCCCCATTCCAATGATATACTTTCGTGGGTCTCTTCCTCTATATTTCTTACACTATGTAAATTGAGCCTTCTTTAATCCATGGTCCCCACCACTCAATATCTTATAAGACTCCAAAATTATCTTCTTTGATGAGTCCTGGAGTTAGTTTAGTTATATGTTTTTAATTATATTTCATGAAAATTAAATAGGAATGAACATGATATCATTCAATCTTATTGACAACCCATTTGGTTTCTCATTTTCGTCACCACATTGTCCTTTATGTTAACTATCAACATGCTTCCTCCAGGTTACAAAAACTAACAAAAACTTGAATGCTTATTGTGTTCAACAATTTTCATAGTGTGAAGACCACATAAACATTTATCCTATGTATTAGTCTTGATGAATTATTTTTAATTTAAAATATTTTCAGTTTATCCTTGGAAATTTTCACTATCTATTCAAATCCATCATAATTATTTGTAATGAAAATTTTAACTATACTAATAATATTCCCATGGAGTGTCAAGCCACGTGTAGTAAAGAGTGTTGTCTTGTACTAGGTAACACTCGAGTGAGGCCCGAGATGCCCATTATAGTGTTGTTACCCCTAGGTACATATGTTCTAGAACCGCATCAACTTGTAGTATCAATTATAGGGATGTATTTCAAGGAATTACCAAATAATATCAACCTTATAAAAACCATAGGATATTCTAATATACTTATCCTAAAATTATATCATAGAGTTATGTTGTACAATAATATTTTTTCAGAATGTCATTTCTAAGGTTTTTAATAAACATTAAATGATACCAATAGCCAAGTAAGCCTGGATATGAGGTTTTTTACCATTATATTAGTATAGATACAAGAAAACCAAATCCCATAGAGAAGAATAGTTTAGTATCCTTGATAAACTGTATACATTCATGATTCTTGTATTAAAAATGAATACAAAAATCACAACCTTATTATTTTAGATAATAAAATTATTCCATCCACTATATCCTTGAATATCATTCTTAGTACAATTCATTGAATCCTATGTAAAGGAAAAAATAATAAGGGTGAGATGAAATTATCAGTAAGGGTAATGTATAGTGGAAGAAATAATTAATCTGTGGGAATATTCAATATGGAAAGGTAAATAACTAAAAATGCATTCTATGCAATTAATAAACAATGAATAAAGTGCATAGACAATGTGGAAGTGTAAATAATTGAAAAAAATCAAATTTATTAAATAAAATGATAATTAAATACATCTAAAGATTTTTTAAAGTGAAAATATCATGTATAACAATTTCTAAATTTTAAATTAAGGAAATTCTTAATTACATGACATCATGTTTCCCAATGACATGACTACATTACTGTCAAGATATATCCTCAAGATTATTTAAATCATAATGGGTAAAAACCCATTAACTAAGGTTGGTCATCCAATTCCTCCCATAAGACCATTGATGCATCTATAGGATTTCATTAAATTGTCCCCAACTTGTCTCAAATAAGTCCAATGCATTTCTGACATATCAAAAAGTCAATTTATCCCTAAAATATTGGTCATAACAAATATCTGTTTTGAGTAAAAAATAAATATTGATCAACAGTTACCTAGAAAATCAATCAACTATCAATGTAAAATATGAATGTAAAAATGGTATATTATTTATATAATAATCATATCCATTATAAATAATGTGGATATTTTGAGGGGAAATTTATGGTTCAATGATAACTTTAAAGTTAATAATTCAGGGAGAATTTAATGACTATGAGAATTATTTAAGGAATTTAATTAAGAAAAATACTTGGCCAAAAAAACCTAAACTATCCTATAGATAAAAAATGATTGTATAAATGTGATATATTCCCATTAGATTAAGAATAAAGATGGTTTTCATTGATGAAATAAAAAAAGTTCTAAAAAAATTATTGATTGATATTGTAATTTTTATCTTGAAAATCTTATTCTCTAAAATATATTACAAAAAAACTATTTTTAAAAATATGTTTTTGAAATTACAATTTAATCATAAATGAAAATTATTGAGGGTAATTTAATAAAAGTAAAAAAATTCCTTTTAATATCTTATAAGGTTAGAAAAGTACCTTGTTCATATGTTGACCAGAATTTTCTTATGCAACATTTTTGTAAATAGAAAAAATGGGTAAGAATTTATTGTAATAAATATTTTTTAAATCATTAAATAAATTTTTTTGAAAACCATTTTATAAAATATGTTTTTGTAAGACATACAATTTATTACTGAAAAGGGTGATGAATTTTGAATGTATTAAACAAATTATCATTAATTTTGGGTACCAAAGAGCTGAAAAATGATACTATCACTTGAAAAGAGTCATGATTAGAGAGATGATTTTAATGTGAAAGTTTTTATTATACAATTTTCTAATAGTTTCCTATATTTAAAATTAAAGAAAAAATAGTTTGAATTAAAATGAGAGTGTAAAAAAGCCCTTAAAATGATTATATCATTGAAGAGAGAATTAATAAACAAATTGATTATGTGTATCAAATGTAAATATACATAATTTTTTTAAATAAATAAATATATATTTAAAATTAATTATACATATAATCATAAAAGATTAATGACAATAATGATGTAATATGAAACAATAAAAGGAATTGTATTATGAAACTCATTACCACATGATATCTTTTAATTAAAATACCTTTAAATGAAATAATTTAAATTGAAACTTAAAATACAATGAATAGTTTATTATTAATGATATTACATTTCAAGTGATAGTGTATAGACCATATAAAATAAATTAGGTGAATAAATACACAATATTCCTCAATAAAATTAAATTGAGATGAAATCCCTTACCTTACACTTCGTTTTGATTGAACATACATTAACCTACTTTATAATGGTATTTATTATGTTATTAACTTGTAAAAAAACCATTACAATTTTTATTATATCTTATATGATAATTTTATAATATGTTATCTCCTGTTATTTAATAATATTATATTATTTTCATTATTTAGGGATTTAATTCCCTTATTTTATAGTTTGATTTAGATTTTTTTTTGTTCTAATTTCATATATCATGATTAGTAATAAATAGAAAGTAAAACCTAATGTAAATATCATATATATTTATTATAAAATTATACAAATTTATCAATAGTAATTTCGATATAGGAAATGGAATACACCGTTCATGGAGACGGTTTGCCTATGTATGCATGAATATTGTTTCCATTTTCATGTCGTATTTAAAGAGTGAAAAGTAAGTGATATATATGTATAATATAATTCCAATATCATGTTTATTAAATATATATAACATATGATTATTAAACCCATCCATAATACGAACCATGTAATGTGTAATTGAATAACATCGCTTTGCAGAGGTGGTAGTCCACACATCCACAAACGATGTTGTTGTATTCCCTCAAAATGGAAAGCATGAAGGTATGAGTCATATAAGAATTCCATAAGAATAAATATATTTAAAATAGAATATATATAATATATAATATATAAATTCATCATTATTACCAAACATTAATGGCTATAATGGATGAACAAACGACATCTATTCACGATGTGGTAGCCTGCCATACACATTAATAATGATTGCATATCCTATTTGATGGATGTGTGTGCAATTGATGGTAGGAATATTAATGTAATGACATCTATGTATATTTAAGAAACTAAGGTTATTATATAATCAATATATAAGAATAATTTATGGAGTTGAGAATCAAATTAAAAAAAAGTTCTTACAGAAGAACATTACGTCTTTTTTGGATTATACCAAAATCATTCCTTGGTGGGATTTATGACCAAATTGAGGACAAAATGATGATTATTTGTATTTCTAGATCATATTTGGGTAGTTTTTATATGAGTAAAAATGAATTATTGGTGTGAATTCTTGAGGGGGGGGGGTGACTGCCCTTTTATAGTGAAGGACGAGTACCATTCTTGTAAATATAAAAAGGTAAACACTATTGTACGGTCTCTCATACATCATGAACATAAAATAATGAATTTTTTTTCAATAATATGTGGGATATGGTCGTAATATTTCATGAAAATATTTTTTGGATAAGTTTCTAGGTCATTCGGGCCCTTAAGATTAGAGTTTTATAACTATGTAAAATCATTTTCGCCTTGATTGATGTAATGATTTTTTATTCTTTTCACTATTATTTTTGGGAAAAATATATGTCAACCTTATTGGACATTATAAATTATGATTTTTTTCAAATATGGAGTCCATTTTTTCAAATTAAAATCAGATAACTGGATGTAATTATTTTAAAATTAATCTTATTTATGGGATGAGAAAGCACATCATTAAAGTGAAAATGTTAAAAATGTGGAATATATTTATATCCAAATTCAATATAAAACTAATCAAAATGAAATAAATTGGATTGAATTATTTAAAATATAACTAATAAACTTTAAAATCAATTAAAAATATAATCAATCCTTATAAATTATTTAAATTAAAATTAATTTTTCAATTAAAATTCTAAATTATTTCACTATTTATCAAAAAAGATACAAATCAAAAAAATCATTGAAATATATTTTGGTATCCCAATATTAAAAATTATGTTTAATTTTCAAAACATCTTTTTTAAATTTTTTATAATTTTTATTTAAAATAGGTGTTCCATTAAAATGTAGAAAAACTACCATTATAAAAATATAAGGTTTTGTGCGTAAAATTGGATTTTTTATTATATTATGCCTATAAAAACTATTGGATGATAATAAAAAATAGTTGTTTGAATATATAATATATATTTTACTAATATCATCCAATAATATTAAATAATTTAATTTATTATGATAAAATTCATTTCTCACATAAAATTTATTTTTTATATAAGCATATAATTTGTAGTCACTTTGTTTTTTATTTTAATTTATAATTAATTTGTATCCAATTATTTTGGAAATATTTTTTAATGTTATTTAATTATATTCAGTACCTCTAACTTAATGTTTATGAGATAATTGTAATTTTATTTGAAAACATTAATAGTGTTTCGTAAAACTCAGTCTTGGGTGTAACACAACCAATCTAAGAAGGTTGTTGTTGCAAGTTACACTAGTTAAAATATATTTTCCATGTAGATCAAGATATAGAATAATAATAATTTATTTTAATTAGTAAATATATCATAATATCTCATGATGTTATATTCCCTTATACCGTAGGTGTTTTCTGTCATACCTGTTATTGAATAAAATGTTATTCTATTATAATTATTGAGGTGTTACAGTGGTGGTTTGAAATGTAATAATGGCCAGTGAATAAATAACCTTGAGAAATAGTATTTGTATTTCCCAAGAATCCATAATGGAGGGTACCTGATTTTTTTAGTTAAAAGATTATACGTGAGGATTTTCACTGGGAAAAAAATGAGGGTAGAAACCATCTTACCAATTCTACCATAATAGATCAATTATCATATATGCAGATAGTTTGCTATCAGTATTGTATGGTGATGAACAAAAATAAGTTCTATAGTATGGTATAATGAGTTTCCATATGTTTTGGTTCCTAATGAGTCATATTGTTTTTATAATAATTATAATTAGATAATTATGGTAGGATTTTCTTCTAGAAGTGTTTGTTGGGTGTAGTATGATGCTAATATGGGGTAAATGATTGTTCTCAAATTAATGGAGTGTCCCAACCTCCCTGAAAATCATATATCATGACTATATGTGGGAATATTATCTAGAAGAGAATCTATTGGGGGATTTTGAGTCTGATCAAGCTATAATGGGAGGTATGGTATTTGAAACATCATTTACGGCCTTACCTATTTTTGAAATAGATGCATCCCTTCAATTCATTTCATTCATAATTAACTGTTATTTGGGGTTCTGACTAGAGTTTTCATCATATATGATTGATCTATCCCCTCCTATAGAAAATAGGATATAATATGGTTTCTATGTCAATAATGTAGAATCATTTTAGATGAAATCAATATTGATTGTAATTTCATGGATGTTGATAAAAATATTTTTAAAATCCTCATTGGAATGGATTGGATAGTTTCAAAATGTCCATAAAATGAATCATATCATAAAATGGTTTTGTTCCATTTACCTTATGATAACACATACATACAACATATTGATTTGGAACCTAGCTCAAGAAGGTAAGGAAATCTTTTTATAGTTATTGGAATAATCCCTTTCAATTTTTCTATCACTGTTTTTGACATAATTGAATAGAATTATAGTGATTAATATCAATTAGTAGTGAAAAACTATCCTATGTTTTTCAATGATTATTCATTCGGATCAACACTCCAATAAGATATGTATTATAAAACAGGAATAATGTAAAGTAAAATCCCAATCTTATTTTCATCTTATCAAATATCGTATATCAATTCAAAGTAATTGAAAGATCAATTACAATATCCTGAGGGAAAAGGTTTCTTCTTCCCCCTAATGTCACAATGGAAATAATAAAAACCCTTTTTAAAGAACGTTTATGGTATCTTTTGATATTTAATTTATTATTATATGATTTATGTGTTACCCATTATGGAAAAGTACTCCAGTCCTTGGATTTATGTCCTCTTCGACTAACTTAGGGGAGAAAAATTATTTTCCATATTTGACCATATGCTGGGATAGCATCAGATGAGGGAAAGGTAAATAGATATTCCTAATACTTTTTTATTGAGTAGGTAAGGTAATTTTAAGAATATATTAATTACAATCATCCATAATGACTCCCCACCTATTATCCTAGCCTTAATAAACCTAGTTTTCCACCAATATCTTCTCACATTTGTTGTAGTGTTTTTTTGATATTGCGGTTTATTTGTAGGTGATGGAATAACATGAGGGCCCTCAATACATTTTCGTAATAAAATTTAATGAAAAAAATAATTATGATAAATTTTCTGAAAGGAATATTTGAGATCTAGCATGTTATGTTCTTGGGTCATGTGGTCTTTGTGAGAGGCATTTGTTTGCACCCAGATAAGATCCAGGTTTTAATGTAGTTGGGGATACCCATTAATTGTATTGAGATAAAAGTTATTTATCCAATATAAAATATTATAATTGTTTTATTTGGAATATATCCTTATTTTAATCAACATTTACTACCCTATGAACAATGATTTTTATCTCCAATTAGGGTGAAAAAACCATGGTGTAATTTGAGGAGTTAAAAGTGAGGTTGATTTATGTTGTTGTTCTAACCCTTATCGACTTAGTCATAGGTTATTCTATGTATTTTCACACATTAGGTATGAGGATGGTTTTTTATGTATTTGGATTATTTTGTGGCATATGGATTATTCCAAATATACACTCATGGGAATAATTATTCCCCCATGACACAAAATTGGTGATGATGATGATTTGTTGAAAACATGGAATTACGATATTTTCGAGGATAGGTTCACCATGTAAAATAATCATAAATTTATGATTTCTATTTAAAAATAGAGGTATTTAGACATTATAAACATGTTATGGGTAAATTAAATATATATATATATATATATATATTTAATTTTCTTATACCCTCAATAAGTGAAATGATGCTTTTACTTTGAGAAGAAAACTACTAAATCAAAGAGTGAAGTAATTTAGGGAACTGAATTCTGATGAGCATAGTCATTGAGTTTCATTTGGAGGTTGAATAAGATTATAATAAGGTGTTCTTGAAAATTACTCAAGAAACATACTCTGTACATGATTATATTTTGTTTGATAATACAATCAATTTTTGTTTTTTGTGGATTAAAATAATATTAAATTTGGGGGAGACATCGAGTGATTTGTATCAATATCCTAATGTCACCATTAATTTAAAAATGGGATTAGTTTTCCATTTATACTTATGGTAGTAGTTGATGAGTGGTGGGAACCACTCTATATGGTTCATTCACATAGAGGATACTATGATGTTCTATGATTTGAAATGATGGCACTAGTGGCTATGATAAGGAAGGGAATTGCTGATTTTGTATCTCAATGGATAACATGTTAGAGGCTCAAGGATGAGAATAATAAGGGATTGTAGTTTTTTCACCTTATCATTTTTTTATATCTGTGGATGAGACATCCTAGAATTTTTTCATCATCTTACCACATTCTCCTCATGGAAAATAATATACAAATGAAAATCAAAAAAATTAAAAGAATATATATGATCTTGACCCTGTAATGAGGTACATTTTATTTTGTATTTTTTTAAACACATATTAAAGGGTTAATGAAAATATTTCCATTAGTAAGGAATGTATTAGGTGTTTCTTGGGGGCTCTAGACAAGAAAAAGTGAGCAAAAAGACATTATTATTCAAGGTACATGATTAACACATGATTAATGCTAACCCAGCTCCAAGACCATGCATCATGTAGTAGGAGGGAGCATTGTTTTCAAACCGTGAGAGGTGTCCCTAGAGACCATGGGGTAAGATATACCTTTGGAAAGAGGTAAACACTTGGTGTCCACATGGATTTGTAAACTATATAGAAGGCTAAGGAAACCATGCATCCTAATCCCCTTGGGAAAAGGTCTTCATATGACCACCAAAAGTTTTTTCAGACCATATGGGTGGCCTAGAAAAACCATTTTTAGGATTTCTCTTAGAAATAGGGAAACACAGATTTTGAAAATTGGATTGTAAAACCATATAACCAAATTTTGATCCTATTTAAAAAGGGGAATTTACTATTTTTACCTCTTATTGAAGCATGTTCACTCTATTTTTATAACCGTTATTCCTAAAATAGCCTCGATTGTGATTCATCTCCTCCCACGAATTGGATGGATAGTTATCCTATGATTCCATGGAAATTAAAGTGTTGTTTTTCATGATTTTAATCTTTAGGTATGACTCTAATTATGTTTCATTCTATTTTATAGAAGATTATTCCATTAGATGTTCCTCCTCTTTTGAAGAATATAAACCCTATTTATTGGGATTTCATCACCTTATTAATTCAGGTCATTTTAGATCAAATTATAGTTCATGTATGAATGAGTGATTATATATTATCATGAGGTATTTGTTCTATAAGATTTTAAATAGTCTCAATATTTTTCATGGTTATGTGGTTACACCAATGCTCTTTTTTCTCTTATCATTTGTTTTTACTTGGAAAAGTAATTTGGGATTAAAATTAATGTGCGAGAACATTTAGGAAACCTACTGGGTTCACTGAATATTTTATACCAGGACTAGGGATACTGATTGGGTATTACAATCACTTGAATGGGGTGAATTAAAATTTAAAATGATGGCATACATAATTTATTAGAGTAAACTTGTTTTAATTTTCATTTGGTATAATGGAATGGTTATACGGATTCATTTCGTAATTTATTGATCAATGGTTATGAAATTATAACTATAAGAATTGAAATTTTATATTCTATTTCTTAATCAAATGACTATGGGCCTTTGGAAAATGGTTTAACTGGTGTGATATGTATATTGATCTATATGTGTTTTTAAATAAGAGAAAACAATGTTTTAAATGATTATTATTCTTTTGAAATGTGGTTTTTACCACAAGATTATTTTTAGGGGATTTTAAATGGGTTTCACATATTTATTTTAAATAAATATATGGTTCTTATTTTTTGTGATAAATATTTAGGTGTAATTTTAATTATTTTAAAGTAAATGATGGTTTTAATCCTTAATTGGTTTTCAATGTGGTTGAAAAATTATTTATTGTTTGGATTTAAAATGATTAATAATGGTGTTTGGATTTTTTATTATATGAAAAGTGATAGGGTAGAATTTTATTTGAGATTTTTGAATGTTTAAAGTTATTTAGATGTGTATTTTGATGACACTATTATGGTTGTTAGTCATGGTGTTCCACACTAGAGTAATGATGTTGGTCCTAGAGGTCCACATCGATGGAATGGGTTTTGGTCTTGGTATTCAATAGCATGGTTATGATGTTTTTCATGGAAGTATACATAATAGAATTGGTGTTAGTCATGCTATTCCATCCTCAGAAATGATTTTGGTTATGATGGTCCCCATCGTTTTTTTGTATTAAGATTCATGGAATTCTACATCCATGATTTTGATACATGGTTTCATTCTAATTATATAACAATGTCTGACACCTATAGTATATGGTTTAGATTTTTGGAATGTAACACCCTATTATATTGAATTATTTATCTTATTATGTAAATTGTATATTTTCGATATCTTATGTTTTATATAACATCAAGCTTAAATGAACTCAGAAAAAAATTTATTTTAACATGAACACTATAATGAAGACACTAAATTGGTGGGGATACATAGTATTAAATAAATTGTTAAATATATTAATTTACATATCATTGTCAATATATTACTTTACATATCATTGTCAATATATTTATTGATTATTATAGAAAAACACAAATATATTAGTAAATTAATTTTTTTCTTTATATATTTGTTTTCATCAACAAAATGTATTATTATTTATTTATATGTGATAACAAATATAATTAATTTTTTAATGTTTTTAGAAAATTAATTTTATAAAATTAATATAATATTTTGATTCATATTTTGAAAATAATCTAAGGTTTTTTTGAATCTTATAAAAAAAATTTATTTTTCATTAATTAGTGAAATATACTAATATTTGTATAAATGTCATTTCATTTCAAAAACAATTTGAAATTTAAATGTATGATTATGTGTTAAATATGGATTCAAGTAGCATAATTATTATTTATTTATATTTCATACATTCAATATATTTTAAATAAACTAAATTTTTTTATTTTAGAAATGGTTTATTTTTGGGTTAAAAAATTGGATTTTTCATGAAACTGTTTTAAAGAAAATAATGCTTATTGTTTTTAGATAATTAATATAACACCTAATGGTTAATGATTTAAATTGATATTATAGACAATATATCATTAATTAGTAATTTAGTTTATTAAATTGATCAATATGTGTGATAGAGTTAATATAAAATCATCAATTCCTTAAAAAATACACTTCCTGAAAAAACTATTTTTTGTCACATATGTAGGTTTTATTTTAACTATAGTTTTTCTATATTTGGGAATTTAATGCTGAAAAATTAATTAAATATTTGTAATCATAATGTAAAATTTAGTTTTTAATTACATTTTAATTTGTTTCATTAAATACATACAATGGTAAAAAAATATTTATCACAGTATATGTAAAATGAACAAATGGTTAAATGATAAAATATAGACATTTAAAATACATAAGAATGAAAAATTTAAATCGGTGGTTCATTGGTTTAAATAATATAAACATATATTAAAACATTAAATATAAGTGTAATTCATTTAAATTAATTACATAGAAATGCGGTTGGATTTAATTATAAAATAATCACTATTTAGTCATTTAAAATAACCCATCCTAAAGTATTAATACCACTCCTCACCACCTATATTATTATTAAAAATCCATTATTAAACTAAAATATCTAACAAAAAATATAATAACCACTTCCACACATTCATGTGGTATTTTTATCACCAAAATACCAATTCAATGGTTTTTAGGGAATCCATCAACGAGGTGATATTCAGGATGTGATTTTCTTAAACCACCTCTCTTATATTATTTTCTTTATAAAACTTCTCCTCACCTACTTCATACATAAATTCATAATAAAACTAGAATAATATATATACTAGAATTTTATGTTTCTAATGTAATAAATTATTTTTATTCTTTTTATTACATCCTTTTATTAAACGAAATGAAACTGCTTTCTAAATTATGGAGGTTAATCATCCCTAGGAATAATGATTTTTCCTTTTGACATAATTGTATCATAATTGATAAATTATATTTTAAAATTCATATTATAATGTATTAATTTTTTTAACAATTATATATTCACAATATTTAATAAATTGAAATAGTTTCATTTTTGTTGGAATAACGACCAAAATAAGCTAAATAGTTATCAATTATATTTTATCAAATGATTCATCCTCATTTAAGAAATAAAAAATATAGCATACCGTTAAATATTATGGAAGTAAATAAATAAAATATTATTTCACATCTTGGTTTTATTTCCATTTTATAAGAAAATCCATAATTATAAACAAATTAACAAATGATGAAACCATAAAACGAACACACCTGAAGCAATGAAAATAATGAAATATTATTAATGAATGGGTGGTAATATGTTATAAAAGTTTAAATTTAGGTATTATAAATACGAATAATTTTTTTTAATGAATTAATAAAATTCATTAAACCATTATGAATAAAGATATTGTTTGAAAAACTCAAGGGAATCATAACATAATGGTTTTTCATCTCATTTTTCTTCGGTGAGATATATGCCTTATTCACCCTTATTTCATGAGTGTGGTGTATATATAATTAAAATTAATATATCATACCCATATTATATTAATATTTGAAGTATTGATTTCTTAATTTGATTATAATTATTTTATGGGTTACATGATTCAACTAATAATAATGTGATATGGGAATTCCTAACCAAATTTCAATTTTTTTGGTTAAAACATCTACTTTCTAGATTATTTGAAACTAATATTAAATTTTAATGGACTTTTGAATATATTATGTAGTGTTTAAAATTATTTTCAATTTTTCTTTATATTTAATATAGGTACTCAATTCATTTTATTAATTCTCAATTCAATGATATTATATTCATAAGGGACTTTGTTTTAAAAAATTATCTTTTTTATAATGTCCCGTAAAATAATTTTTTCTTCCATCTCCATGTTTTATAATATTTTTTCAAATTATTTCAATATTATCGTTTTATTTTTAATTTTCATTTTTACTCATGTATGAATTTTGAAAAAATGGGTTTAAAAGCTTATTTTTGTTATTCTCTAAGAGAGGCTCCTTTTGTTATTTCTAAAAAAAATATGGAAGGATTGTTTAGTTAACTTATAGAGAATGAGATAATTTTTCCACCATTATGAGGCCTTAATGACTTGAAGCTTATAAGGAAATATTACATGTTTATTTTTACATAAAATTTTTTCTTTTATAATTAGTTATAATTTTAAAGACTATTAAAAAAAGGAAGTATATTTTACTGAAGAATTATTTCTAGCGATACTTCTAAAAAATAAAATTTTCATTTTCTATTAAATTATTTGATGTTAATAAGTCTTTAATGGGTTTATTATTTAATGATTATATATTTATTCCTTCAATGATTTGGTTATATTTATGATGACATGATTTTTAAGAAACCTATATTTTCACTTCTTTTCCACTAATGATATTTTCTTGAAGATTATTTCTTTTCATGGGTTCAAATATGATGAAATGAGTCATTTATTTGTGCGACACATATTTATAGTTTTTATGATTTGATTGGTGAGAGGTATATATACCTATAATGAATTGGGTAATGATAATATACCTTATGATATATATAGGACTTGAATGATATGGAAATCTAGTTCAATAAAGTATTTTTTTTATTATAGTATTGGGTATGATTCTAGAATAACAAAATGGTTTAGGTATTGAACTCATTCAAAATTTATAGTATTTTAAAAGATCCTTAAATAATAAGGGCATGATTTCCTATGATCATGTACATGCCAAATTCCATGAATTATGCTAATGTTTTTCTATCATGACTCCTGTTATTTTATTTTTCATGTCTTATAAACTTATATGATTTATTCCATGAATGAAGGTTATTTTATTTGATATGAAGGGTATAATTTTAAAATTTTATTCTCATGTTATTAAACTCATATTTTTATATTACCATTTATAACTCTTTTGTTGACTGTTACTCTTTATTCAAACTCACCATTTTCTTATGTTTCTTTTCACTAGGATATGAAGAATGGTATTAAGTATGATATATAAAAAGTTGTTATAGTTATGAAGGATTAATAGGGAGGTGATTTATATGTCTTATTAATAAGTTTTTTATGTTTCCATTATTCCAAAGATAGTAATACAATATGGCATTGAAAAGTTTTTTTTTATCCTAGGTAATCAATATTCATTTATTTTTATATAATATATATGTATATCAAGAATTTTTTATTATTATTTGTATCAATGTAAGGTTAGGTTAAATATTAGAAACTAGGATGAGAAAATGCTATTAAAGATCCCTAACAAAAAGTATGTGTATAGGTTAAAATCCTATAATTTTGGTAACGATCTTGAATAACCGAGGATTAAAACTATGGGGTCATAGATTAAATATTATTATGAAATTTATCATGATATTTTGGTTTACCATTATAATTTTTATTTCTCACAGTATCCTTTTTGGGATTTAGACAATGGTCCGATCTAAGAGGATTCATGTTAGTGGTGAATTTGATGGACAGTGGAATGACCTTTCTCATGAGAATACAAATAAATAATGAGTTAGAAGGTGAATCCTTATAATTATGAATAATAAAAATATAATAATATGATCAATATTTTAATATTTTTTTAATTTCTTGACCCATATAATAAGAGAAATAGGAAGTTTCATGGTTCTAATTTCCCCAAGCAAAGGACGTGGGAAGTGGAATAATGGAGAATGTTTCAGAGGAACTAGAACATTTTTTGGGTGTAGGGAAAAATGTAAAAAAGAATGTAATAATAAAGTAAAGTTGAAAGGTGAAGCTACTAGAGTTTATGATAATAATTTTATTCATAAGGTATCATCAATTGTTAAATGTTTTCAATATGAAATATATGGGAACTATTAAAAACGATTATCTAGGGGGAAATATCATGAAGATATTCATTATGGTTTTATGAGTAATGGTTATATTGATGATGATGAAGATACTATGAATGGAATATGAGATGAAATAAGTGTTAAGGAATATAATGTTGAAGCCTGGTTAATGGTTTATGAAGGACATGCAGTGATTGTGTGTGTATGTATTTAATTTACGAAAAATGTTTTATAAGTAATTTTATGGTATTATGGAATAATGAAACATCTAAGGATAGTTCCTTTTAAGGTTTTACTTAACTATTTTAATGTTTATGTTGAATTGAACTTTTATGCCTGAATACTAATTGAGGCGTAAATGTGACAATTTTTTGGAAAACATGATTAAGGGAATGATAACCCTCAATATTTATATGATGTTGGGATGATAATGAGTTGAAGAGATGTTTTATTATGATAAAATAAATGGGATGTCATTGTTGACCTTAGATATAATTACTAATATTATGATAAGGGGTCTTATGGGTTGATTTTAGAGTATTTTTGGAAATCTGTAATGAGGAAGGAGTCATTTTTTGAAATAATGTGATTTTTTCCTATGTTTTTATAGTAATTAAATTTATTATCATGTTTTATATGAATACATGATAAATATCTTCACATATCTAATGTGTGATGATTCTGAGCTACTTTAAGTTCTTTGGGGTGGGGATTAATGATATGTTGATTATGAAAATTTTGGGAACTTCTTTCAAATGTTTTGGATTTTAATATTTTTGAATATCAATAAGGGTAACCATTTATGAGATTATTTATATTAGTCTTTAGAAAAGGTCCAATAGATTAATGTATTACTTAACCATATGAATAATTTAGTGTATTGGAGAAGTTATGATAAAATTTTTATAAAGATGATAATTAGAGATAAACGGAATAACCAATTGTCACACCAAGCTTTTTTAATTAAATTTATTTCTATTATTTATCTTGGTGTTAGGTGTTATTGTCGATGTTTGGGTGAGACCCAATTAAAATTTTTTGTGTTTGAAAAAATTTACTAGTTTTAGGCCGGTGCGCAAACATCTTGTGTTGTACCCAATGTCTTTTGATTAGTTTGGATACCCATGTAGTCAATACTAGAGTGAGTAGGGGCCACCGTACGACCCACACATGGTCGATTGAGCCATGTGGGGAAACTATGCAATTGCCCACCATTAAGGTTAATTAAAATAATTGTTTAGGAAGTAATGTAATGAAACCAATAAACGTTTTAATGCAGATATATATATATATAATCAATGAATATGTTGTAATGATTTGTTATTATATTTTTTTTAATGTTTGATTATAATTATTAGTGTTATTAATGTTTTATAATAAACTATTATTGTTATTAAAGATTTATTATTTCCATTATTGTTGTTATCATTGTTTTAATATAATTATTATTAAGGTTTTATTTTTATTTTTTATTAATTTAATTTAATTTAAATTAATTTATTTTTATCTTTATTTTTATATGTTACGTTTTTTAGGGTTTACCCCTTGTGTGTGGTGCATGCAACACCCCCTATATACTCTCTCTCTCCCAATCACGAAGGTCTCCCTTGTTACTCTTCTCCCCGCATCGCCTCACCAGCCCTCCTCTCCCTCTTGCTAGGACTCTGCCCTCCTGCCGGCTCCCTCCACCGTGCACATGCCTACCCACCTCGCAGCCACCATTCGGCTGGCCTCTCGGCTGCCTCCCTGTCTGCACGCCTTCTATCGCCGTGCCGCACGCCCCTCCCTTGTAGCCACTGTCCGACCAACCTGACGATCGCTTCCCTGTCAGCATGCCATCTGGTGCCACCCCGCATGCCCCTCCCGCTTGACCAAGACGGTGTCCCTCCCACCCAGGGAATAGTAAGGTCTCTACCATCCGTTCCCTTCTCCGACTAGCTACCTGATGGGTGACCACTTTCTGCCTGTCAGGCCCCGTGCACGACCTACGATACACTCCTCTCCATTAGGTTCACACAACCCCTCTCAGAAGACCCTTTCCGAATGTGCCACACCCCTCAACCGTGTGCCGCCTCCCCTCTCAGTGGGATTTTCCAGTGCGATTCACCTCTGTAACCCCTTATCTGGAACATCCACCCCCCACACCGTCTCCACAGCTGCATTCTACCCCGATTGTTTATTCCTCCCATTTGGTAGATTTCTAGCGGCTAGGGTTCATGAATTGGATTTTTGGTTTTGATTATTTTCATCCAATTTCCATGATTAGAGTTCTTTCTTGACCCATAATGGTGTATTTTAGGTGAAAACTAAGATTTGCATCGGTTTTGGGTTTGGGTCATCTTTCTGCCTTGGTTCCAAGGTAATGGTTTTCACCTTGGTCATATTTCCACTCAATTTATATATCATTATTTGGGTGTTTTAAGGTTCTTATGATATTATTTAAAGTGTGTTGATCATTTATGCATGTTTTAGGTGTGTTTCGTCCTTGCTCCATGAATTCTTGGTAGGTTTCCCTTTGCACTTGACTTTTTAATTAAATATTCATTCATTTCAGTATTTTCTCACCTCTTTTGATTAATAAATATTTATGTATGATACATGGATTCACTATTTGGTGTGAAAAGTTGATTTCTATTACTGGTTACAAGATAAATAATATTTTATTGTTAAATATTACACACCATGTTTTCGTGTTACATGTAACACCCCATGATGTCATAATATGTTATTTTCTTTAAAGTAATTCAATACCTTAAGCAACACGCAACCCCGAGTTCGAGCGCACTACGACATAAAAAATTAGTCGTTCAAAAAGCTATTATGAATAAAATTAACTGAATTTTGAATTTTATATATTCTATATAATTTTAGAATCCATATTTTGTGTTTCTTAGACATAATATAGGACCAAATTCATTTATTCAGATTAAAGAAGTATTTTTAAATAAAATGCAATTTTACCACCTTTTAATAGAAAACTATTTTGAAACCAATATTTGAAACTTTTATATATTCAATTTAATAAAATTAAATTATTCTTTATAATTTTGACATAAATATTTATTTTGAATAATGTTTTGGAACATTTCTGATAACTTTCATATTTTGATGAATACTTAAAAATAATAAATTATAATTGAAAACAACATTATTAATAGAACTAATTTATATTGTTAAATTATACATTTGAATGGTCTGAAAGTATAATTGTATTATATTTTTATAATTTAATATAATGTAGGTCATTATAAGCAATTTCACTTTTAAATATGACATAAACACATGTCAATATTTTGATAGTTTTTAGTTTTTAGAAAAACGATCTTTTTGGTTTTGACAATGGGAATTAATTTTAAATTAACTAATTATACTTCTATGTTTTTAATATGGTAAAATAGAATTAATTTTTAAATTTGTAATATAAAAATTATCTTTGGGTAAATTTTTGGTATTTTTCTGAAAACACTAAATTTTTTATGAATAGTGAAAAACACTGTGTTATTGTTTAAAACTGAATTTTTATTTAAATAATTATTTATTTTATTTATTTTAAGTAAAAATAGATACATAATACCTATATATGTTCAATTTAATTCATTGGAGTCATTTTATAATAAGTTTAGATATATAAAAGATAATTGAACTTTTTTACTATCTTTTTCCCACCTTCTAAGAGCATTTGAAAATTTTCATAAAACATAATTTTACCACTTCTCTAATTTGAATTTCAGAAACACAAGAGACATAGTTAACATCTGTATGTAAAATGTGTTTGAATAAGATGAAAATATTTTTTGGTGAATGGTAACTTTTGACTTTTATTTACCAGAGTTAAAACTAAATAGGGTAATTAAAGGTATAAATGATATTATAATTACCCTAATAAATTTCTTAATTCTATTGGATAAGCGTAATTAGACAAAAAAAAATAACCTTAGGAATAAAATAATAACCTCTTTGGTTCACTTGGATTATATTAGGACATTTATTATTTTTTTAAAGAAGAGTTAAAAGTGTAAAATTTGAATTTCAATAACTAAACCATTTTTAATATAGGGGTACACATAAGACAAATTCGTATATAAATATTCATTACAAATCAAAAATTATTTTCTACATGATGGGATTTTATTTATAATTTTAAGTGTTAAATAATTTAATTTATATATGTCACAATGATGATGCAGTAATTAACGTATTGATAAAATATTAAAATAATTGATATTATAAATATCCAAATAAATTTATATTGAGACTTATGATGAATTAAACTAATTTTCTATATTAATATTATATGTTAGGGTTGATTAAATATATTTTATTTTAAGTGATAATGCTTTTATTCCTTTCAAAAAAATCAAATACTAAATAGTTTCAAAATTGATATAATTGAGTTTTAAAAACAAATACTATATTATTAATTGATATATTTTTCCTAAAAATCTATGATTGGGAAAAAAGACTTAGATAAGGTTATATATATTAATAATGAACTACCTGGGGTTCATTTGTCTTGTTATAGTATGTTTATTAACCATATAATAAAAAAATACAAAGAGACTTGGTAAATGTCAAACTATTTAACTAAGAGTTAAATATAAAAGATAAGGTAAATATGGTGATCTCAAACTGTCTAAAACATTTTTCATGAAAAGTTTCCAACTCATCTCCACCTTATCCATGAAATAAATCACTTTGGATCCATTATAAACCGAAAATGATTTTATAATAAAATAATAAATCAAGATTTTCTTAAAGAGCCCCTCACACCTCTTATAAAGGGAACTTCCACTTCTCTCAATATCACATCTAAAAGGCATTTGGATCAGGCAGAACCTTCCCAAATATCCTCCTTGCTTCTGTCACATCAACCTAAAGTCCTTAAATTGATGAGAAAGGCAACCGAAAGAGCCATTTTGATCAACTCAAAAGGAAACACCCTAAGAAGAGGTACTAATTTTACCACCCTCTAACAAGTTCTTTTATTCTTCCACTTCTTCTTTATTTTTTTGTTTCCATACCAAAATATTAAATCATGTACCTTCTATATGCTGTTATGTTATTATAAACATATTTCTACCATATTCTTTATTCTGTCAATCCTAAAAATGAAAAAGTCACCATACGTGCATACGTACGGATTACTGTCTCCACGTAGTGGTGTAATATGTTATTCAAACACTTAATTATTTTTTGGTATATAATAATGAGTATAAAAGATGTAAATAATAAATATATCATGTTAATGATTCTGTATATATTAAATAACATCCAATTATATACCATTTCACCATCAATATAATGATATTGTCACTCGTGCGTACGTACGACTTACCGTCTCCATGAACGCGAGGAAATTCATTCCCCGTCATAATAATTAATGATTAATTTTAATTTTATGATTAAAAATAATGTTTATGAACATTATATCACCCTATAGTTTAATCAAATATATCCTATACATAACAAATATGACTTTATTACCAAAACATTTAATGTAAAATAAATCAGTTAATTACAAAAACAATGATACTACTGAAATATAATTAACAATGAAATAATGAAAAGATCATATATGATATCATATTTATGCATTTGGTTCATTTATAATTTAATAACAATGATTTCACAATTATAAAGGAGGTTAACCTACCCTATACTATGGAATTGTACAAGGTAAGGGGTTTTCATCTCACTTCTTATTCCCGTGAGATTCATGACATATTACCTCAATTTCATTTTGTGTGGGGTATATAATTCCCATTATTGTATTCTGTGTCTAATATATATTAATTTTTGTGTATTTACATCTCCATTGGATGATCCTTATTTATTGGGTTGTATGTTTCGTAAGTTACCAAATCGGTAAAGGAATTTCAAATTTCAATTTCCACTCATTGGGCTTACGCATACTTCGTTGATTATTTTACTCTAAGATTATGTGTGGAATCACTATTTATTATTTATATAGTAATATCCACTCCCCATTCTGTGGATATACCTTTGATACACATAATCAATCCATTGATATACTCACATTTTATTGATATGAACTTTTTAAGTGTAATCTTAACTCAATTTCCATTCATTGAGTAAAACATCCAAGTCATTGGTTTTGTTTTTACAAGAATATGTGTGAATGTAACCTGATTAATTTACAATGAATATCCAATTACATTGAATACATTTATATTTTTCACACATAATTATTTCATTGATTTATCTTTAATCTAAGGATAAAGTCTTTATAAGGTATTTCGTCTCAACTTACATCCCATTGAGACCTCTTGTCATTTTTCACCAATTCACTTTTATATGGCGTATATACTATACATTGACATATTATATCATGAATACCTTTATTATCTTGATAATATAATTATTTTATTAATTTTATTCCCCAATTACTTGTATTCAGGCGCCTCTTATTTTGTTAGGAACTCTTTTACTAAAATATTATTTTAAATGTTTTAAATATTTATTCTTCTAATTCATTATCATTAATTCCCTTGTTTTAAAAATGCTTTTAAGTATTTATTAATATTAAAAGTATTTTTTTTAAATCAAAATCCATTTTAAAAGTTTCAAATTTTTATGGGACACATTTATTCAAAAATCTCTTTTAAATGACTTCTTTGATAAATAGTGTGACATTTAAATGTTTTCAAGAAAAAAGTGGATATTTCTCTCAAATAGGTTTAATGACTATTTTATTCTATGTCAATATCCTTCAATGTATTTTATTCTTAATCGAGGTTGATTTATTATTATACAAATATTTCATACTGTATTGAAGGTTTTGTGATATGTTTGAGAGTGGATGTGTTATTTTTATACCATTCATGGTTAATAGATAAAGTATTGACATTTCGTATGCTAGTTTTAATATGAATTTTTAGGTTATGATTAAACATTTTCTTATGAGGAAATCATTGGACTTATTAATATATGGGTGGAGTCCGCTATAGCTTCTCGATGCATCAGTAGGTCTTATAAGACAAACTAGTGTCTTTCCACAATGCCTTGACAAAATATTATTTTATTCTTTTCATAAGGCCTTGACTATGGGGTTATGATATTTTTCATTATGTATTCCATCATTATGAAATTGGATATTGATATTTCATGTGATTATTTGACAAGTATAATATCAATGTGAATAAGTAAATGGAATTATTTTTATTTATATTTTCCATATTATGATTATGTTTAAGTTTAAAAGGCATTTGTTTTATTCTTATACTTTTTCTTAAATTTTTATGGTTATTTATGAATGCTTCCAATATATTATTACCATCACTAATCATCTGAGATCACCCATATCTTGTGTTTTATTTTTCACTGGATGCAAAGAAGTATATTATGATTAACCTTTATGAATAGGAAAAGTAATATAATAGTGTTCAAAGGGGAAACAATGCTGTTTTTTTTATTTCACGATGTAATGTAAAACTTATGTATATATCTTGTATATTCAAGGCTACTAAATTGATCGGTCTTTCAGGACATGATTCCTTCTATCATGCCAATGATTTGTAACAATGCACTGATTTTGGGTAATTGGAGTCGGGGTGTTACAGTTGGTATGAGAGGATGTTTAGTACAAATGTTGGATTCTATATTTAGAAACAAAACATGATTAGGAAACACTACCCTAAGATGGAAATTAAGTATTAGAATAGAAGAACATCCAAAATTTTTCGTAATTTTAATATTATGTGGGTTTTCCAAGAAATACATTCGTGTCTATATACGAGCAGGTAGAGGCGGCTCTGACAGAGATGTACCTAGGATTGAAAACTCCAGTGAGGAATTTTGGGCATGACCTGGGGTATCCTAGTACATGAGAACATGGCTTTCTGCTTATGTTACAACACTCCTCGGGGATATGCTTAGACTACTTAAAATTTTATTTACAAAATCATTATAATAATTTTAATATAATTTGAGAATAAATAACCTTGGTTAATTCTAAGGTGTTTTAGATTGAAAATAAGGTGTTCTGATATTCTATAAATTATTTTATGACTCACAGTCTACTTTCTTGTGTTCGTCATTGGTTGGATACCAAGGAAGTCATAGTAACATTGAACATTATGTACAAGGTGGGCACAGTGGTGGAAATGAGAATCTAAATGGAATTTTGATAGGTGTAAAAGATATCATGTACATGCCGAATCAATTTTCCAATAATATGATCAATAAAATATATATTAACCAACTCATGGACTCAAAAATTAAGAGAATGGTGGTGAATGATAAGAGCTCCAGTAGTGGAGACCATGGAGATAAGAAAGATAAATTTAAACCATACAGGTAATTTTAAAAGAGACACCTAGGGAAGTGTCTCAATGGAATGAGAAAAATTTTTATGTGCGGGAAATAAGGGCATAAAGTAAGGAATTGCCATGAAAAAATAAAGAGTAATATGGAAGAATATCAAAATGATCCTAAGAATCCATTTATAGTCATTGTTCGTAAATATAGGGGACTAGGGCATAACCTGAGTGAATACCATATTATATAGGATAACCTCTTGGTCAAGGAAGAACCTATGGGGAAATAAATGGATGGTGAAATTTTTAAAAGTATTAATTATCTTTGTTGATGAGATTACTTTGGAATACTTTTTTCTTGTATGTGGAACCCTTTAGATTGTTTTGTGAAAATGATATTTTAAGAAGAATTATCTTTTATACTGTTGATATAGTTATAATTAAACATTTGGGTTTATATGATCCTAGAATTTGAGGAAATTAAAAGTTGTTAAATATTGGGATGAAAATGGGAACTTTGAGATAAACATTTTGGTAAAATTATGTTATGGTTATTTTGAATAATTTTTCTCATTTTGGGAATGTTATAAAATATAGTTTTTGAAAAAGGACAACATGCAGACTGTGTGACAACCCATCGTGTCAAACAATGCTACAGGAATCGAACCCACAACTAGAGTGAAATTGGTATTTATCACCTACCACTGGACTACGTGAAGTCCCTGGTTAGTGAGACTAATTAATTTTAGTTAAATGATTTTATTGATAAATAATAAGTTTATTTGGGATATAATGTCTTCTCAAATGGATATCCATAGTATAGGAAAATGATTTGGTGATTACAGGATGAATGTTATTTTGGAAGATGTTTGCTCTGTGGGGAATACTATATGCGTAGGGAAAATAGAATACTATGATATTTAATCTGACGAGTAATGGTGGATTTATATCTAAGTTTTTATTGTGGATTTATAGCGATTTGGGTTATTTGTGGAAATGATTAATCTATCATATAGAAAATGTGATTAGGTTAATTACTTTTAAATATGTGACTTTAATAGTAGTTGATGTTATTTGGATATACAATTTAATTTGGAAGACATCATAATCAAATTGTTATAAATTTTGTGTTTCAACATTATTTTTGATTATATTGAAGGATTTTAAGGACAATTTTTTATTGAATGGTATTTATTGAACATTGGGTATTATTGGATTAATTTTAGAAGTTAAGATTGGTATTTCTTTCTCTAAAATATTATCCTTTTTTTGGATCATCTGATCTTGTACTAACCATTTTGGTTTTGGTTAATCTCTAAAGAAAAAATAAATATATATTTTATCCTATATGGATTATGTTATTTTCTAAAAGTGTATTATAATGCATTAGCTGTGACCAAGTCATCTTAAATACTCATCATTTGAAAAAAAATATGAGTTCATGGTAGACATTTATTAAAGGATGAAACTATAATTAAAAAGTAATTATATCACTTTATGTTCTTAGTTAATCTCATAAATTAATTCCTTAACATTATGAAAAGGAAGTTAAAACAAAAAACATAGTTTGATTACTTTTCAAACTGGGAAACTAATGACCATTTATCCCTTCAATGTTTGTGTTTTTATTGTTTTTAACTTTATTTGGATCATGTTTTATATCACTCTCCATTAGAATATGACACTTAGTTTATTTTCCGTATCCAGGTTTTCCTGCATGGAATCCTAGTATTGGTCATCTCGGGAGACCTTTGTACTTCTATTTACTTCTTTAAAAGTGATAGTTTTATTGACTCTTTTTCAGATGTTGGAATTTTTATGAAGTTCCCAATCCAAATTTTAAAATTGGGAAAATGTAATTTCTAAAATGGGGGAATAATGTAACACCATGAGATTTCATAGTAAGTTATTTTCTTTAAAGCAATTCAATAGCTTGCGCTACATGAAACACCGAGTTCGAGCGCACCATAACTTACTAGACTAGTCGTTAAAAAAGATGTTATGAATAGTATTAACTGAATTTTGAATTTTATGTAATCTATATAATATTAGAATCCATATTATGTGTTTCTTAGACATAATATAAGAACAAATTCATTTTTTCCGATAAAAGAAGTATTTTTCATAAAATGAAATTTCACAACCTTTTAATGGAAACAATTTTTATAACTAATATTTGACACTTTTAAATATTAAATATAGTGAAATTAAATTCTTCTTTAGAATCAGGACATAAAATTTTATTTTGGATAAATTTTTGGTACTTTTCTGATATCTTTCATATTTTGTTGAATACTGAAAAATACTCAATTTTAATTGAAAATAACTTTTTTAATCAAAAAAATTTATCATGTTAAATTATGTGTTTGAAGGGTTTGGAAGTATAATTATATTATATTTTTTTTCATTTAAAATAATATATTTAATTATAAGTAATTTCACATTAAAAATTGACATAAACACATGTTAATCTTTTGATAGTTTTTTCTTTTAAAAAAAATCTTTTAGTTTTGACATTGGGAATTAATTTTAAATTAATTAATGAAACTTCTATGTTATTAATTTTTAAAAGTAGAATTAATTTTTTAATATTGACTATAAAAATTAGCTTAAGGTTAATTTTTTGTATTTTTCTTAAAACTTTCAATTTTTGATTAATAGTGAAAAACACTGTGTTGTTGTTTAAAACCGACTTATTATTTAAATAATTATTTATTTTATATATTTTAAGTCAAAATAGATACATAATACCTAAATATGTTCAATTTAATTAATTTAAGTCTTTTTATAATATGATTAGGTATATTAAATTTTATTGAACTATTTACCATCTTTTACCCACCTACTAGGAGCATTTGAAATTTGCAGAAAACATAATTTTACCTCTTATGTGAGTTGAATTTCAAAAATCCAATAGAAATGGATAACATCAGTAAGTAAAATGGTTTTTAATAAGATGAAAATAATTTTTGATGAATAGTAACTTTTGACTTTTATTTTCATGGCTAAAAGTAAATAGGGTAATTACGGGTAAAAATGATATTATCATTACCCTAAAAAATGTCATAATTTTATTGTATAAGTGTAATTCAAACAAAAAAACCTCAGAAATAAAATATGATCCTTTTTGGTTCACTTGGATTAGATTAAGACATTTATTATTATTTTATTTAAAGAAGATTCAAAAGTGTTAAATTCAAATATTAATAACTAAACCATTTTTAATATAGGGTTGTACATAATATAAATTTCACTATAAATATTTAATAGAAATCTAAATATATTTCCTACATAATGATATTTTATTTATACTTTTTATTCATTACATAATTTAATTTATATTTGACACAATGATGATGCAGTAATTAACTTATTAATGAAATATTAAATTAATTGATATTATAAACATCAAAATAAATGTAAATTGAGACTTCTGATTAATTACACTAATTTTCTAGGATAATATGACTTGTTCGAGTTGATTAAATATATTTCCTTTTAAGTGAAGAAATTTTTAGGGCTTTTGAAAAAATGAAATAATAAATAGTGTCAAAATTGACATAATTGTGTTTTTAAAAGAAATACTAAATTATTAATTGATATAATATTCCTAAAAATCTTATGTTCCGCCAAAGGACTTAGATAAGGATATATATATTAGTAATGAACCACTTGGGGTTATTTTAGCTAGTTATAGTATGTTGATTAACCATATAATATAAAAATACAAAAAGACATGGTAAATGTCAAACTATTTAACTAAGAGTTAAATCTAAAAGATAAGGTCAATAGGGTGACATAAACCTGTCTAAAAAATATCGGATGAGATTTTTTAGACAGCCATTAGAAACCTAAAATGATTTTATTATAAAATAATATTTCAAGCCTTTCTTAAAGTGCCCCTCACACATCTTATAAAAGGTCACTTCCCCTTCTATCAAAATAACACCTTCAAACCCATTTGGATCGGCCAACCTCTACCCAAATATCCTCCCAACTTCCCTCAAATAAACCTAGAGTCCTTAGATTGATCATATATGTAACACCCCATGCTTCCACGGTACGCTTCTCTTTGAATAATACAGTAGCATGTGTTGTACGCAACTTCGAGTTCTAACACACACCATAACCAATCAAAGTAGTCGTTATGAATAGTAATACCTAATTTTTGAAATTTTATAAAATTTATCTTTCAAAATGGACTTCATTTTTTGATTCGGAATATCGAATTTATCCTAGGGTGAAATTTTGGAACTTTTTGGAAAACCTTTATATTTTGATGAATAGTGAAAATTAGAAATTTTAATTAAAAACAAATTTTTTAATCAAAACAATTAATAGTGATATATTATTCTATTTAGTGGTTTTAAATTATAATTTGAATATAATTTTTCCATTTTATCCAATGGCGGACATTAGAATTAATTTCACTTTGAAATTGGACAGAAAGAATTGTCAATCTTTTGATTGATATTGTTTATTAAAAACACGCTATTCGTTTTGACAACGAGGATTAGTTATAAAATTAATTAATGAAACTTATATGTTTGGAATTTTGTAAAATAGAAACCATTTTTGAATTCAGAATATCAATTATAGCTTAGGGTGATGTTTTGGTATTTTTCTGAAAAAACATCAATTTTAGATGAATAGTGAAACCACTAAGTGGTAGTTTAAAAACTAATTTTTCATGTAAATGAAACATTAACACTTATGTGATTTGATTTTCAAAAATCCGACATACATGGTTGTCATTAGGAATTAAAATGTGGTTCAATGGGATTAAAATAATTTTTTGGTGAATAGTAACTTTTAGGTTTTATTAATCGCGATTAAAGGTAATTAGTGAAATTTAAGGTAAAAATGATATTATAAAAATATAAAAATATCTTGAAACTTTTCCTACACTTATTGGATGAGTTATGGCCGAAAAAGAAAATCCATGTGTCAACTTGGGGACCCCATGGAGCCACATGGGTTAGAAAATGACATTAATAACTTTTTTATTTAAAGTAAAAATAAAATTGTCACAAACATGTGTTGTTTTACTAAAAAAATTATTACATGGGGTTATATAAGTTAACATTTTTACTATAAATATTCATTATAAATATAACATGATTTAATACATAATGGTAATTTTTTAATAATTTTTATACATTAAAAAAATTAAATTTTTTATGACACCATGATGATGTAGTGATTACCTCATTAATTAATGATTTTAATAAAATGGAAGGATAATGTAAAATCTAGTACTTAAACTTTTCAAAAACCTATTGTATGAGTATATTTACAACCCTTATAACCTTATCCTCGAATTATATCATTGTGGTACCTATAATAATCTGAAAATAATTTCATAATAATGTAACATTTCATGACATTCCAAGAGTGCCCCTCCTCTCCTCTTATAAAAGGCCACCACAAATACCGCCTTACCCACACATATCAAGCCATTTGGATCATCCAAAATCTTCCCAAATAATCTCTCAACTTTCCTCTGTTACTCCTAGAAGCCCCACTTTGGGAAGAAGTCTTCCCAAGGTAGCCTTTGGCTCAAATCAAAATGAGTTACACGATTTTAAGGTAATGTCTTCCCTTATGTTCTTTTGTTTTATTTTGCCTCTCCAACCCCTTAAACTCTTTTTATTACTTTATTTTTTAACAAAAATAGTATCTACAATATTATATGATGTTGTTATGAGAATTATTTAATTTACACGTACACACACCTTTATCTAATGGTTAAAGAACATACTGTTTCTGTGGGTGGTGAATTACTGCCTCAGGAAACGATGATTGTTCAATATTCTTTTAACACCTCTCATGATGGCCATTATGATGAAAATATTTTCATATATGATATATATATTATGTTTATGTTTCTCTTATGCTTATTTATTTCTCATTTATGGCATACCATTATGATTTCCATTATGGGTAAATGAGATAATTTCATTTTAGGAAGTGCAGACTACCACCCCTTCAAAGTGATTTGAATCGTTAATGCAATATGTGGGTTGTATAAAGGATGGAGTAAATGATATCATCTATGATATTATACTGGAATTATAATACACCTTTATATCATTATTATTTCATTCCATTAAATACGAAATAGAAATGAATGTAGCATTCATGCGTACGTACGACTTACCGTCTCCATGAACGGTGCATTTCATTTCATACATCTAAATGTTATGTAATATTATGAATGAATGTATATACGAGATATATATAATATATATGATATGTCCATATTGAATATAATTCTGGATGTAATGGATATTTTACCATATGAACAACTTGTAATTATAAGAAGTTTATTTTTGAATCAAGTACCAAAGATCGACAAAACGACTGTTATTTACATAAATAATTACACAATGTTCATAACATGGTGTTAAGTTATATAAAAGAAATAATAAACTTGAAAATGTTCTTAAGAAATTATAAATTTACTCAAGTTTATTATTCAGGAGGTCAAAGAACGGTTGAGTCAAGTTGGACACGAGGTAAGGGAACTTCTTAACCCAATTTCCATTTTTTGGGTTAATCTATTACTTTCAAATTATGTAATGATATTATTATGTCCTATCTTGTATTTAAACTTTATTTATGTTTAAATATAGTTAATACACATAATAGATATATTTTATTTAAAAAAATGTTCTTTTTAAGGGACTTCATCTCAATTTTCTTTCATTGAGGCGTATTTTGGTTTATACACAACATTATATTATACCATGTATAAACCCATTTGAATTTATTTTTATTCAAAAGGAATTATTTTTATATGAAGCATTTTAATAAATGACAAAAGGGAATGATTTTTTTATTGTATGTATGTGGCGACAAAGACTTCTCCGCCATCGTGAACATTATTTGAGTTTCAGCTTCCACTACAAGCCATAAATTTTATTAAATGAAAAATAAATACGAAGTTTAAATTTTCTTTTATTTTAGTATTGAAAATGGTATTGAAAATGTTTTTATTATTTCAATATGTTGTATTGATATCTTGTGATTGAAATGTGGAAATTTTATGTTTCCTTGATGCATGTTTTATGTGATACGATTATGTTATGTTTTATGATATGTTTAAACCTGTCATATGAGGAATGCATTGGACTTAATAAGTGACGGGTGGAGCGCGCTATAGCTCTTTGATGCATCAGTAAGTATCATGAGACAAACTAGTGTCTTGGAACGAGGCCTTGACAAAATCTTATTTGTAGTCTTGGCATGAGGCCTTGGCTACATGGTTATGATAGTCTGGAATTATGTATTCCATCATTATGAAAGTGGTTATTGATATTGCATGTGATTATTTGACTAGTAGAATATCCATGTGAATAAGTAAGTGGAATTATTTCATTTTATTTTTTCCATATTATGCTGATGTTAAAGTTTAAAAGACTTTTGTTTTAGTTATAAATTTCCTTAAATGTTTATGTTTATTTATGAAAGCTTCCGCTATATTGTTATCCTTACTAAGCATCTGAGCTCACCCCTTCCAACATTTTAATTTTTCCAGGATGTGAAGAAGTATATTATGAATGACCTGTAGGGATAGTATGAGGGGATATGAAGACAATAAGTTGTTGTAGTTTTGTGTTACTTTATGATGTAATGTAAGACTAATGAATGTATCTAGTGTTTCCAAGGCTACTAAACTAATCAGTCTTTAGAGACATGATCTTTTGTGATCCTGCCAATGTTACGTAATAATGCACCGACTCTGGGTAACTGGGGTCGGGGCATTACATTTGGTATCAGAGGCAGTTTAGTACTATCCTTGGAAGCTAGATTTAGATAAATTCTGATTAGATCACATAGCCCTAAGATAGACTTTGAAGATTAGTATAGAAGAACATCCTAGAATTTTGGTATTATAGAGATTTTGTGAGTTTTCCAATCAATACAACCCTGTCTGGAAACGAGCATGTAGAGGTGGATCTGGCACAGATGTACCTAGGGGTAATACCTAAAAACACAGCTTTGAGCTAGACTCGAATGGGAACTGGTGCACGAAAATGGGCCATGCTGCACTCTTGGTTACGACACTCCCGGGGGATATGCTTAGGATAATTTCCATTTTCTTTACAAACCATTATGAAGGGTTTTTGATTATATACTTCCTCAAAGAAAACATTTTTATGATTATGGATTATATCCATAAATAGTTCAATTTATGTTATGTGTTTTGCAAGTTTTTTATTATGTATTTCAATTCATAAACTAATATAGTTTATGCCATTGTTTAGAAATGGCGCCTAGTGGGAGGAATGGAAACCATATCAATGCATGCACTCCATGTAGAGATTTCCCTCCTACTCAAGATAATTATAGTGGAGTTGGAGATACAACTGGAGCTGATCAACTTATCACCATACTGGGACAACTCACTCAGGTTAGGAATAATAAACTTACTCGTACGGAGCACCCTGATCCGAAACGTGGAGGATCAATGTTAGACCACTTCATGAGGCAACAACCACCAACATTTAATGGGGGTACAAATCCATTAGTAGCTGAGAAATGGATAAACTCCTTAGAGAAAATATTCCACACCTTGAGGAGTAGCGAAGAGAGAAGGTTATCATGGCAGTTTACTACCTCACTGGAGATGCCAATCAATGGTGGTCGCTGATTCAAAACACAAAGGAAGAAGAAGAAGTATCAAGTATGGAATGGAGAGAGTTTAAAGATATTTTCTTAGAAAAATAATTTCCTCGTGACCATTGAGCAGATATGGAAAGGCAATTTCTGAGTCTGAGGGAAAAGGAGGATGAGAATGTTGCAAAGTATGAGTCTAACTTTACATGGTTGGTGAGGCATGTTGCAGATTATATACGTAACCCAAGAAGTAAGATCGATAATTTCTTTGATGGGTTAAAACTAGTTCTCCGTCGAGCATTATTCTCACAAATATTATCGTCGTACAAAGATATTGTCTCATGTGCTATAAAGACAGAAAAGGAATTATCTAAATCTTATGAGAATAAAGTAAAGAAATTGAAAAAGAGAACAGTGGAACAAGAGACAGATAAAGGGAAAAAGGGAAATAATGATTTTCCATTATGCAATAATTGTGGGAAGAATCACCCCGGTACTTGCCTAAATAGAATGGGAGTTCGTTATAAATGTGATGAAAAAGGTCACTAGGCTTGTGATTGCAAGGGAAAGAAAAGGGCTATCAATGTTGAATGCTAAAATTGTAGGGAAATGGGGCATTACACAAATGAATGTCCTAAGAGTTAGTGAAACTTACCTTAGAAAAGGCCAAGGGATCAAGGAAAATATTATGATGTTACTAAAGTTGAAGTGGAATAATTAATGTGTTGGTGCTTTTGGACTCAAGGATTATATTCTGGTTATAAGAATAATGTGATATATATAAGGATTGTACTGCATTAATTGTTGTTTTCATTACGTTTTTAATATTATGAAGGTAATCATATTTTTAGTATGTGACAATAAGAGAAACTTTACTTTATTTGGGGAATCTGATGTAACAATTGATTTTGGAATTTAGAGACCTTTTAGAGAAAGTTTGGATAGAGGTATTTTAGATAACTATAAAGGGTGGAATGGATTATGTTCAACATTGGATAGTATTGTTTTTGTTTAAAACATTTCTGAAGATTATTTTTGGAATATTATTAGGAAAAAGGAAAACCTACAGGTTAGGGGATAACCCGTCGCGTTGGACAAAGCTGCAGGAATCGAACCCACAACCATAGTGCGACAAGACTTTATTACCTACCACTAGCCTATAAGAAGTCCCTAGTTATTACAAAATAGTTTTTCTAATCTAAATGGTATGTGTTAATATTTGGAACCTTGTACGACTAGGATAAATATAATATTTTTGAGTTCTATTATCTTTTTGAGTGAAAGATGGGTTTGTGGTAAAAATTTATTAATGAATGAAATTCTACATGAGAAGTATGTATATTTCCTTACGTTCTTAGTAAATCTCCTAAATAAATTCCTCAACTATATGAAAGTTATCTTTAAACAAAAACGTTATCGGTTAACTTTTCCTACAGGGGAATCAATGATCGTTTAACTGATCACAAGTTTGTGATTTTCTTATAGTTAAATTTCTATTAATCATGTTTTCTACAACTCTCCATCAGACCATGATGGTTTGTTTTTCCACTATATCCATGTTTTCATAAAATCCTTGTATGGGCTATCTTAGGTGACCTTTATACTTCTCTTTCTTTCTTTTAAAGTTAGATTTTTATTAACCTTATTTCTGATGTGGGTTTTCACAAAGGTATTTTCAATTTTCAACCTTTCTTTTCAAAGAAAAATTTCATATTTCAAGGATGAAATTTATTGAATGAGGGGAGAATGTAACACCCCAATCTTCCACGATACACTTCTCTTTGAATAATACAGTAGCGTGTGTTATATGCAACATTGAGTTCTAACACACACCACAACAAATCAAAGTAGCCGTTATGAATAGTAATACCTACTTTTTAAAATTTTATAAATTTTATATTTCAAAATGGACTTCATTTTTGGATTTGTAAGATCGAATTTAGCCTATGGTGATATTTTGGAACTTTTTGGATAACTTTTATATTTTGACGAATAGTGAAAATTACTAAATTTTAATTAAAAACAACTTTTTTAATCAAAATAATTAATAGTGATAAATTATACTATTGAGTGGTTTTAAAGTATAATTGGAGTATAATTTTACCGTTTTATCCAATGGTGGTCATTAGAATTAATTTCACATTGAAATTGGACACAAATAATTTTCAATCTTTTGATTGATATTGTTTCTTAAAAACACACTATTTGTTTTGAGAACGGGAATTAATTATAAAATTAATTAATGCAACTTATATGTTTAGAATTTTGTAAAATAGACACTATTTTTGAATTCATAATATCAATTATAGCTTAGGGTGAATTTTTGGTAATTTTCGGAAAAACTTCAATTTTTGATGAATAGTGAAACCACTAAGTGGTAGTTTAAAAACTAATTTTTCGTGTAAATGAAACATTACCACTTATGTGATTTGATTTTCAAAAATCTGACTTACATGGTTTTCATTAGGAAGTAAAATGTGGTTCAATGGGATTAATTTTTTTTGGTGAATAGTAACTTTTATGTTTTATTAATCGCGATTAACGGTAATTAGTGAAATTTATGGTAAAAATGATATTATAAAAATATAAAAATATCTTGAAACTTGTCCTAAATTTATTTAATGAGTCATGTCCGACAAAGACAATCCATGGGTCAACATGGGGACCCCATGGAGCCACTCCGGTAAGAAAATGACATTAATAACTTTTTATTTAATGTAAAAATAAAATTGTCACAAACATGTGTTGTTTTACTAAAACAATTATTACATGGGGCTATATAAGTTAAACTTTTGACTATAAATATTCATTGAAAATATAAAAATATTTTCTACATCATGGTAATTTTTTTATAATTTTTAGACATTAAATAAATTAAATTTTTTATGACACCATGATGATGCAGCGATTACCTCATTAATTAACGATTTTAATAAAATGGAAAGATAATGTAAAATATAATACATAAACTTGTCAAAAAAAATATTATATGAGTAGATTTAGAACCCTTATCATCTTATACTCGAGATATATCATTTTGGGACCTTTAAAATCCGAAAATCATTTCATAATAATGTAACATTTCATGACTTTCCAAGAGTTCCCCTCCTCTCCTCTTATAAAAGGCCCCCACCACTACCACCATACCCACACCTCTCAATCCATTTGGCTCGGCCAAACTCTGCCCAAATAATCTTTCAACTTTCCTATCTTACTCCTAGAAGCCTCACTTTGGGCATAAGTCTTCCCAAGGAATCCTTTGGCTCAAATCAAAAAAAGTTACCCGATTTTAAGGTAATGTCTTCCCTTATGTTCTTTTGTTTGTTTTTTCCTCTCCAACCCCTTAAATTCTTTTATTCCTTTTTTTGTAAGAAAACCAGTATCTCCAATATACTAGAATTTTTTTATGAGAAGGATTTGATTTACACGTACACACACCTTCGTCTAATGGTTAAGGAACATACTATTTCTGTGGGTGGCGAATTACTGCCTCACGAGACGATGATTGCTCAATATTATTTTAACACCTCTCATGGTGGACATTATAATGAAACTATTTCCATATATGATATATATATTATGTTCATGTTTTCCTTATGCTTCTGCATTTATCATTTATGGACTACCTTTATGATTTCCATTATCGGTAAATGGGATAATTTCATTTTAGGAAGTGCGGACTACCGCCCCCTCAAAGTGATTTGAATCGTCAATGCCATATGTGGGACATATAAAGGATGGAGTAAATGATATTATATATGATAATATACTAGAATTATAATACACCTTTATATAATTATGATTTCATTCCATTAAATACGAAATAAAAATGAAAGTAGCATTCATGCGTACGTACGGCTTACCGTCTCCATGAACGGTGCATTTTATTTCTTACCTCTAAATGTAACGTAATATAATGAATGAATGTATATACTGGATAAATATAATATATATTATATCTACATCATGAATATAATTTTGGATATAATGGATAATTTACCACATGAACAACTTGTAATTATAAGAAGTTTATTTTTGACTCAAGTACCAAAGATCGACAAAACGACTCTTATTTACATAAATAATTACATAATGTTCATAACATGGTATTAAGTGACATTAAAGAATAATAAACATGAAAAAGGTTCTTAAGAAATTATAAATTGAAGCTAGTTTATTATTTAGAAGGTTAAAGAACGGTCGAGTCAAGTTGGACATGAGGTAAGGGAACTTCTTAACCCAATTTCCATTTTTTGGGTTAATCTCCTACTTTCAAATTGTGTCATGATATTATTAGGTCCTATCTTTTATTTATAATTTCTTTTTGTGTACATATAGTTAATACACATAATAGATATATTTTATTTAAAAAAATGATCTTTTTAAGGGACTTCGTCTCAATCTTCTTTCATTTAGTCATATTTTGTTTTATACACAACATTCTCTTATACGGTGTATAATCCCCTTTGAATTTTACGTTTATTCAAAAGGAATATTTTTTTATACGAAGATTTTTACTAAATGACAAAAGGTATTGTTTTTTTGTCGTACGTATGCGGCGACAATGACTTCTCCACCACTGTGACCATTATATGAGTTTCGGCTTCCACTATTGGCCATAATTTTTTTAAATGGAAAATAAATACCAAGATTTAGTTTTCATTTATTTCAGTATTGAAAATGGTTTTTATAATTTTTTTATTATATCAATATGTTGTATTGATATCTTGTGATTAAAATGTGGAAATGTTGTGTTTCCATTATGCATGACTTATGTGATACGATTATGTTATGGTTTATGATATGTTTAAACCTATTCATATGAGGAATGAATTGGACTTAGTAAGTGACGGGTGGAGCCCACTATAGCTCCTCTATGCATCGGTAGGTCTCATGAGACAAACTAGTGTCTTGGCACGAGGCCTTGAAACAATATTAATTGTATTCTTGGCACGAGGCCTTAGCTACGTGGTTATGATAGTCTGGCATTATGCATTCTATCATTAGGAAAGTGGTTTATGATATTGCATGTGATTACTCGACTAGTAGAATATCTATGTGAATAAGTAAATGGTATTATTTCATTTTATTTTTTCCATATTATGATGAAGTTAAAGTTTAAAAGGCTTTTGTTTTAGTTATACATTGCCTTAAATGTCAATGTTTATATATGAAAGCTTCCTATATATTGTTATCCTTACTAAGAATATGATCTCACCCCTTACAATGTTTTAATTTTTCCAGGATGTGAAGAAGTATATTATGAATGACCTAGAGGGATGGTATGAGGGGATATGAAGACAAGATGTTGTTGTAGTTTTGTATTACTTTTTGATGAAATGTATGACTAATGAATGTATCTAGTGTTTCCAAGGCTACTAAACTAATCAGTCATTTAGGACATGATCTTTTGTGATCATGACAATGTTACGTAATAATGCACCGACTCTAGGTAACTGGGGTCGTGGAATTATAAGATATCCAACCTAAGGAGCTCTTTTGATCAACTCAAAAGGAAACAACCAAATAAGAGGTAATAATTTCACCACCCTCTTTCAAGTTCTTTTCTTCTTCCAATTCCACTTTATTTTTTTGTATCGATACCAAAAAAATAAATCCAGTACCTTATACATATTTTGATGTTATTATAAATATGGTACATCCACATTCATTTTTCTATCCTTCCTATAAATGACAAAGTCACCATAAGTTCATACGAATGACTTACCATCTCCAATTCGTGGAGTAGTTTGTTATTTAGAAAATTCATTATTTTGATGGGTATAATAATCAACATATCTAATAAAAATAATTAATATTGAATGTTAATTATTCTTTAAATATTATATACCATCCAATTTCATACGATTTCACCATCAATATAATGATAATGTCTCTCATGCATACGTACAACCTACTGTTACCCCGAACATGAAGAGCTTCATTCCCCATCGTAATCATTCAATAATAATGTTCATTTTACGATTAAAAATAATTTTTAAGAACTTAATATCATTCTGGATATGAATAAAATACTACCTATAAATAAAAACAGGACTTACGTAACAAAACATATAAAGGAAAAGGAATTAGTTAACAACCAAAAAAATTATACTACTGAAATATCATTAACAAAGCTATATTAGAAGATCGTATATGATATCATGTTTATGTATTTGGTTCTTATATAATTTAATAACAATGATTTCACCATTATACCTGAGGTTAAACTAACCTATACTATGGAAATGTACAGGGTAAGGGGTTTTCATCTCACTTCTTATTCCCATGAGATTCATGATATATTACCACTATTTACTTTTGTGTGTGGTATGTACTGCCCAAGATTGCATTATTTGTGTAAAAGAATTTAATTTATGGGTATTTACATCTTCTTTGGATGATCCATATTTCATGGGGTGTATGTTTCATATGTTACCGAACCAGTAAGGAAATTTCAAATTTCAATTTCCACTCATTGGGATTTACACATATTTCATTGATTATTTTAATACAAGATTATATGTGGAATAACTATATATTATTTATTTAGTAATATACACTCCCCTTTATGTGGATAAACCAATGGTACAAATAATTACTCCATTGATAAATTCATATTCAATTTATATGAACTTTTTAAGGGTAATCTTAACTCAATTTCCGTTCATTGAGTTAAACATCCAAGTCATTGGTTTTGTTATTACAAGAATATGTGAGAATGTAACCTGATTGATTTTCAATTAATATCCAATTATATTTAGTGTATTTATATTTTTCACAAATAATTATTTCATTGATTTATCCTTAATCTAATGATACCATCTTAATAAGGTATTTCTTCTCAATTTACCTTCCTTTGAGACCACTTTGTCATTATGCACCAATTCACTTTTATATGGTGTATATAATGTCCATTGAAATATTATATAATTAATCCCTTTATTCTCATTATATTATAATGGTTTGATCAATGTTATTCCTCAATTACTTGTATTCATGCATCTATTATTTGGTTAAGAACACTTTAACTATAATATTTTATTAAATGTTTTAAAAATTTATACCTCTAAATCTTTTTCATTAATTTCAATGTTTTAAAAATTGTTTTATGTAGTTATTTATATGGACTTGAATGTTTTTCAATAAAAGTCCTTTTTAAAAGTATCAAAGTAGTAAGGGATACTTTTATTCAAAAATCTCTTTTAAAAAACTTCTTTGATAAATAGTGAAACATTTAAATGTTTTAAAAAAAAGGGATATTTTTCTAAAATAGTTTTAATGACTATTCTTATCCATGTCAATATCCTTTAGTGTATTTTATTCTTGATCTATGTTGATTTATTATGATAAAAATCTTTCATACTGTATTTAGGGTTTTATGATATGCATGACTGTGGATGTTTTATTTTTATACCATTCTTGGTTTATAGATAAAGTATTGACATTACATATTCCAGTTTTAATATGAATGTTTATGTTATGTATAAAACTTATCATATGATGAATGAATTGTACTTTTTATGTGATAGGTGGAGCCCACTATATCTCCTAGATGCATCGATAGGTCTCATGCGACAAACTAGTGTCTTGGAAAAGTCCTTGACAAAATCTTATTTGTAGTCTTCTCACAAGGCCTCTACTATGTGGATATGATGTCTGGAATTATGTATTCCATCATTATTAAATTGGATATTGATATTTCATGTTATTATTTGACTATTAGAATATCCATTGAATAAGTAAATGGCATTATTTTGACTTATATTTTCCATATCATGATGATGTTTGTGTTTAAAAGTATTTTTTAGTCTTATAAAATGACTTAAATGTTTATGCTTATTTATAATGGTTTCTACTATATCTTTATCCTTACTGAGCATCTGATCTCACCCTTTTCTTATGTCTTCTTACCAGGATTCAAAGAAGTGTATTATGATTAACCTCCAATAATAATCTAAGGAATATAAGAGTTTTCCAAGGGGACACAATGTTGTTTTTTTAATTCATGATTTAATGTAAAACTTATTTATGTATCTAGTAATTCCAATTCTATAAAACTGATCTGTTTTTTAGGACATGATTCCTTGTATCATGCCAATGTTTTGAAATAATGCACCGATTCTGAGTAACTGGTGTTAGGGTGTTACATTATTTGAAATGATGATGTTGGGTTTCTTGAAAGTGTTTCAAGTGGTTCCATGTTTAAAAAGAGTGTGTGTTTGTATTTGAATATGGTTTGACATGTGATGTGGGATTGTGAACCATTTGGAATTATAATAAAAATGTATTTGGTTTTTTTAAAATGTTGTATAAGGGATTTAAATGAAATATTTAAAAAATGGATCAGAAAGGTAAATCAGTGTGTTTACACCATTTTGGAAAGATAGTTTATTTATTATAAAGATGATTGTTTTGTGAGTAGAAATTAAGGCCAATTTTTAATCTTGGTGAAAGTGGTAAAAGAATTTTTTATGAAAACCTTCTTAGGATGTTTCTCATAAATTTTATGTGCGTATAATGGATGGGATGTCATAAGGGTGAAATCCTTGGGATCCATTATGAGAGTGCCTCAGTTACGGACTCTTGGAATTTGATTTGTTCAATGGAATGAGATCAGTCATAGGAGTGGCATGTCATTATGGTTGTGGTGAATTTATATTATATATATATATATTGTGATTGGATTCCCGGCTAGCATCAGTTGTCTCACCCCTATTATATACAGGATACATGGGAACCTAACATATTTGTGGAATCTTCTAAGAATAATGTAGCACTATTCTAGGTTATTGTACTAGCTAGTGGCCCATAACTAGTGGATACTTGGGTTTAGTTCTATGTTATTGGGCCCATTGGTTAGGTCCAGAAGGTCAATACCGGGTAGTAGTCTAGGTGTTATAATGTCATTGAGTTGGTCATGCCTTCATGAAGAGTCACATGTATTAGTATGTTCTAGATTATTCTTGATCTCTTGGGTTCCACTATGTCTACTAATTCGTAGTTTCTTGTAGTGTTGTATGTGATGCATGCATGTATATTCCTTCATTACCGTTGATGTCTAGTTTTTGTAGTTTCTTCATGTGTAAGGGTTTTATTGTAAAGTGATGTTCAGTTTCTATAACTTTTCTAAAAAATATTTAAAAAAGTATGTTTTAACCTCTTTGTGAAAATTGTAAATGTAAACATCACTTTCTAGTTATAAATTCAAATGCCTCACTTAATGATTGACCCAGGTTTTGTAAATGATTATGTTCAATTATTTGTACTTCATTTTGAGTAAAAATGTAGAGATACATAATTTTATATATTCTGGTTCAAACATGAATTTGATGTTTCTCTGATTTTAGAAGAAGTGTATTGGGAATAGATTATTGGGCTAGCCTATAGAGTTTCAATACTCATGCCTATAGTTATTTTCTATTATTTTATCCCATGTGAAGGTTTTCATCTTCTGTTCATTCACCTTGTGTGGTGGTCGATCATTGAGATGGGTAGTGACCCATTGGGTCACATGGGGATAATTGTTGTTCAGTTTGGATAGTCTACTTGTGTTGTTTAGTTTTACATACACCCTCTTGAAAAAACATTGTTATGTTATTTTTATTTATATATTTGGGAATTTTGGTTTCTCTCTACTGGTTGGTTGTTTATTTATTTATTGGTTGAATTAATTCCCTTGTGTACTTTGATGATACATAGTGCTTGTTGCCAGCCCAGGATGATGGGGAACGCCTCTCGGGCCTTGCCGGGGATCGGCTTGGGTGATCGGTTTAGTGTTAACCTTGGTTGGTTTGTGAAAATTATCGTCCCATTATGTAACTTTCTATCCACTAGTTTGTCAGGTTATTCAACGTCACATATATTTCCTAGAGTAATAAATTATGTAAAAATTAAATAATTCACATCCAAAGAGTGATATTATATGTAAGAAATGGAATCAAGTAATTACATATTTTCAGAGGATTTTATAATAAAATGTTTGCCTCTTATCCTCATTTCTTTTGATACAAATGACCTTTCCCAAAACTATTTTGTCTATGGTTTTGTGGTAATTAACCTTTTCTTGACCATGTTATCTATCACTATTGATCAGAACATGATAGTCATAATTTTTTCCATGTCCATATATTCAATTTTTACTCAATTTCACCTAATTAGAATAATATTTTTGTAGTGATATTCACTATTTACCTTCCCTTTATTTATGCGGATATTTTGTTGACCCTTTTTACAATTTGATTTTCTAAAAAAATAATGTTCAAATACCCACCTTTTATTTTCAATGCCCAATTTAAAATTGCGAGAATAAAATTTCTTGAAATTATTGATTGTATCCGGACAATAGCCTTCAATTAAATCTTCCCACAAATATCACTCAAGTTCATGATGTGTTACATGTATATTTCATGAGGAATTACATTCTAGATCATTCACATGTATTAAAAGTTGTGGTCATGCCACTGGAGAAAGATATTTCACATGAAGAATAACCAGATGTGATTATGGATCATAGAGATAAAGTTATTCTAAAGAAGACCTATCACCTGGTTAACATTTTGTGGTGAGAACACTAATTTAAGGAAGTTGCATGGGAACCTCAGGATGTGAAGAGGGATAGGTGCCCTCATCTGTATATATATGAGTAAAAAATTGTTAGGGTGGAATTCATTTTATGTTAGTTATAATAGAACACCCTTGGATATTGTGTCATGTATCTCTTTAAAAGAAGTTTAATATTTTCGATAGATTTTGTTTCACAAAATATCGAGTTTAAACAATCTCGAAAAAATATTAATTTTTTAACATGACCATTAAAAACTAAGAAATAAATTGGAAGGGAAAATAGTTTTAACCAAATTATGAAATATATAATTTTCTAACTCATTATTAATATATTAATTTATTCTTATGAAATAAACACTTAAATTTTTTTATGTAATTTTATTTTTTAAATATATGATTTCTTCAAACGCATTTGTATTTCATTCTATGAGAAAATAAAAATAATTTATTTTTTCACTTTTAGAAAAGTTATTTAATAAAATTAACGTAATTTTTGGATTTAATTCATCAAAATTGAATTTAGAGGAATTTTTGGGAATCCTCTGAAAAAAATAATTCATTTACGGTATAGTGAGAAATACAATTTTTTTAAAAAATGTTATTTCTTTTAAATATGATTATAATGTTTAAAGTCCCATTATGATTTGAATATGGTTTTGAGAAAAACATGTTTTATCTATTTATATTTCAGACTGTTAAATTATTTTTAATCAGCTTTATATTTTACCTTAAAATAGGTTTATTTTTTTAATAAAATAATATTTTTTTCAAAATTGTTTTAAAGTACACAATATTTGTTATTTTTAAGTAATTTAAAAAAATTAATGGGGACATTTTGAAATTAAATTTATATATAATATATCATTATGTACTAATTTATTGGAATAAAATGATAATTATTAGTCATATTGTTGAAAAATACACTTCTTGAAAACCTGCATTTTCATTATGTATGTGGGTTTTGTTTTAAATATAATTTCTTTAATTATGTGAATATTATATGGTTTATATGGATTTGATATTTAGAATAAAAATATCTAAATTAGGTTGTAATGTCATTTTCATTAGAAGGCATAAAATGGTTATCAAGGAAATAGAGGATTTAATGGAGTATAAGTAAAATAATTAAATAAATTAATGTTAAAAGGAATAAAGAAAAAAATACCTAATAAATAAAAAATTAAATGGATGACTAATTTATTTATAGTCTGTAAAAATACTTTAAAAAATAATTTTTAATATAATTTGTTTAAATTTATCCACCTAATTGTGGTTGGATTAAAGTATAAAATCATTATTATTTAATCAGATAAAACCAACCCCAATCATATATAAATACATCTCCACACAACCTGATTCTCCTAACAAGCCTGGATGCACCTAAAATATCTAAAAACACTATAATCCACACTCCAAATGTCCATGTTCTTATTGTAACACCAAAATACAAATTCCAAGTTCTTTAAAGTATTCTTCGAGGAGGTTATATACAAGAGAAATGTTTCTCGAAACACCTATCTTATTATTTTTCTTCTTCAAATTTATCCTCACCTACAACATCCATTATGGAATAATAACTACAAACTCACGTATATGATTTAATTTTATATTTATAATTGAATAACGTGTATCAATCCACTTTATTACCTCCAATTATTCAATGAAACAAAACCATTTTCCAAATTATGGGAGTTAACCGTCTTTATTAATAATGATTTTTCAACTTCCATTATCACCTTCAAGTCCAGTTATGAATGTATTAATCAAGTTATTATTTTTAAATTTATATTATATCATATTTTATATTTTGGAAATAATTTATATAAATAATATTACATAAAATGTAACTAGTTGGTGATGGTAAGAAAAACAACCAAAATGAACTAAACATTTATCATTGAAATTTTAATAGATGAATAATCCTCATGTCAGAAATAAAGATGATATATGGAAAACATAAAATTACAGAAGTTCATGAATACCATTTTTTCACTTATAGTGTTTTATTTATATTTTACATGAAAAGACATGATTATACATAAATGATCAAATGATGAAACCATGAAATGAACACACCTTACATAGTGAATGTAATGAAATATAATTAATGAATGGGTGATATGATATTACAATAGTATAACATATGGTATAATAAATATAATATAATAATTTAAACAATTAATAACCATATTTAAAATTTTATACATGATTTTAGGTATAAATTCTAATGTGAATCATGAGATATTAGATTATTATATAACTTCTACTTATCTAAGATATATGTGCCATTCATTACTTATTTAATATCAATGGTGTATATATAATTCCCTTTGAAAAATAATATCATAAATATAATTATCATTATGGTATTCAAGGAGTCTTTTCATACTATTTAATTTTATAATTCATATGATTAGACTAAATTCAATGTGGTAAGTTAATTCATAACCCATTTTCCATTAATTGGGATAAAAATATACTTCCTTGATTATGTCATAATAAAATTAATTTTTAAGTAATTTTTGAATATATAATTATATATTTAAATTTGATTTATATTTATTTATATTGGATATATGTATTCAATTCATTTTATTAATTAACACCTCAATGATATGATACTTATAAGGGACATTCTTTTTAGAATAATCCTTTTAATATTTCCCTTTGAACTCTCTATTTCTTCCATGTAAATATTTTCAAAAAAACAATGTCCAAAATTTTTATTAATAATATCTTATGATTTTTAGATTTATTTTTACACATATTTTATTTTTTAATTATAATCTTGAAAGGATTCTATTTTTCATTTTCTAAGTGAGGTTCTTTATAAATTTTCCAACAAAAAATAAGAAGGAATGTTTTTTTATTATAAAAATTGATAGGAATTTCCCACAATAATGACACCATAATTCGAGGAAGGATATATTAAAATACTAATGGGTTATTTTCAAATAAAATTTTCTCTTTTATGATTTCATGGAATTTTAAAAAAATAGATGGAAAACACAAAGGATATTTTCATCAATAATTATTTTAAGTGATCCTTCAAAAAATACATTTTTCCCTCACAGATAAAACTAAATGATTTTATTTATTATTTACTAGGATTATTATTTAGATATAATATTCTTGTTCATTATATGGTTGGTTTTTGCTTATTATTGCGTGGTATTTAAGCGACCTGATTCTTTTCCATGGGTTATTCTATGATAAAATGTTTATGAGACCCATTTATTTTCATGGGTTCTGATATGATGAAATGATTCATGTCCTTATGAAACATATATGTATACTTTTTATTATGTGATTGGTGGGACATATATATCCCTCAAATGCATTGGGTAATAATATTATATCTCATGAGATAAACCGTACTAGAATGGGATGCGAAACTAGTTCAGTAATGTACATTGTCTGTTGGGATAGACATTGGAGGGAACCTTGACTACTATGATAGTTTGGGGAAAAACCCCATCCATATATGATAGTGTTAGAAAATACTTTTTTACTTCTGAAGGAATTATTTTATATTATTATATTCAGGCCAGATTCAATCTCTTTTGCAATTATTAAGCCGTCATTGCTTCTTTTCTTTAATGATTATTCACTTATGAAAATATAGTATTTATTCCTTGACTCACGATTATGATCATTGATATGAAATATAAAATTTTCAAATTTTATTCTCTAGTTCTTAATCTATTATGCTTATATTATGATTTATATAATTATTTTTTACCAAACAGTACTTTGAAGATCACCCATTTATTATGCGTTTTCCAGAGGATATGAAGAATAATATTATGTATGATATGTGAAAAATTGTTCTTGTTATGGATGAATAAGTGAGATATGATATAGGTTTTTAGGAACCAGTTGTTCATGTTTCCAAATTTCCAATGAAACTAATCCTATATTGTTCATTCATGTTTTTTGTTATGTTAGGAAGATTAATTTATTTAGATGTAATATCAATGTATAAAAAGAATTATTTTTTATACAGTATAAACTAAAGAGGGTTGATTGGATCGGGTATCACATTGAACATGATGGTTGTTATGGTTAAATTCAAAACTTTCTAATTGTGAAACCTAATTTATATATTATTTTTTATATTTTTTATAACATTTTACATAATTTAAAACTATATTATAAAGGGTTAATTAATAATTTTTTCTTGTGAAATATGGTTTTTAATATTCTTTTTTAGTCATTATTTTGGTTATATACATATAATGTTTATTATACTAGTGAAAGATTCAATAACTCTTGGTGGTGTCCCTCTAAGTTTCACTCACACCCTTCGTGGACCACGATTATAACGGGGTACCAATAAATATTCATCTTATATTCATTTATATGTTCATGAGAGGGACCAATATTTCATTTATTATTTAGGTTGAAAGGTTGTAAGATATTATGTCAGGACCACATCTCGACTTCAGACCATGTCAGGGATTCCCTAATTTTGATATTAGGGATTTTTTCTTGTCTGACTAACTGACGTGTAGAGGATACATCTGATTATTAATACATGTACCATTTGGGTTATTGTTATAACTTTATATATGTTCTTCTATTTACTTATTATACTTGTCATTATATCTATTAATACTATTTCCATTATTTTTTACTCTAATAGGGGGTATAGTCTCCCTAATGAAACTCTATAGACCCACACAACTAGTCGATAGTGTATGGGGTATGGGGAGGTGTGCCTGAGGTATGTGGCACATTTGACCGAGGATCTATTTTAGTGGCTCCTCGGTCATGATATTACAATGTGCTACTCGAGGGGTTATCTTTTTTCATATTATCTTGTAATGTTAAATATGAGACTATGATTTTTTAAAGCTCTTGGTAACGATCTCGGTCCATGGGGCTTACAACCCCACAAATGGGGGGAAAAGTGGCTAAGGGTGGGAAATTGATGTTTTTTTCTTTATTTATTTATCAGTGATTGGTATTTACTACATAAGTGGTGAAATTAAATTTGATGTTACTAATTGGTGTGATTTTTTCTTTTGGAAAGGTATGTTAAGAGAGTGTTTGTATTCAAGCATCATATTATACACATAAGATTAACATGCCATATGTCTCCCACCTCTGATTTTGTGTTTATTAGAATTCACTTGTGATTGCATTATACTATATGCTTTTGGTATATTTATGATAGTCATTCATATTTTTATATGGTTTATAATGATTTTTTGGGGTTTTTATTTGTAGTTTTTGAAACCTATTATATGGGTGGTAAATAATTTTATTGGTGAACTATACTTTATAAAATCATCAGTTAACATCAGAGTAACACATATGTAAAAATGACTTGAAAAGTGATGGATCTTGTTAAATAATGTTCCAATATAAAACATATACAGTTTTTTCAAATTTTTAATTTATAATTAATCTTTTTCAATCTAAAATCAAGAATTTTGAAATAGAAGTAATGATGAATAATTAAAAATTTATAGTAGATTAATGGTTTTTAAATGAGAATACCTTGGTTATATAATGGTAAAGATTATGAAAATAGTAATAATAAATCATAGGACCCTTTAATAAATTCACAATGGACATCCATTTTCTTTTACTCAAAACTTATGTATGGATGGTTTGGTCTTTGATAGTGCCATAGTTTTCAGACTCATGGTCATGGGTTGCGAGGCCTTTATGGGTATGTATGTGTTGGACAGTGGGATGGACATTGTTGTGCCTTCAATATGGATATGAACCCTATTTTATGAGGTGTTCTTTGACAGCGTGGATAGGGTATCCCTCATGTGTTGTGATTGTGATGGTTTTCCACTAGACCATGAATTATGTACCATTGTTTTTGGTTCTGTTACAATTTGATGTATAACAATGGTTTTGGGGCATAGTGAAAGTGTATAGTTTTGTTGTGATATGAGCCATGTGTTTTGGAATGGGGTAAGAATTTACACCTCTGATAAGTTACTTGTGTGTTTTCTCATATGTAAGTAATAGTTGGAGAGAAATTGGGTTTTGGAATGTAACTTGGGTGGTGGCCATGAGTTAGTGGCTTGCATAATTGAGGATATCCATGAGTGAAGTTAGGCTTAGTGTTTTGATTTATCCAGAGTCTAAAGTACATGTATATTTTTTTTTTGTTGAAGTAATTCATGGTATGTTCCATCTTAATTTTAAAAAAATTATTCTCTTATCTTGAATTCATTTCTATGTGAATCACAATGAGCTCTTTATGTTTAGGATTTTGGCCGGTTTTGAAGGGTGGAATTGTTTGGATGTAGGACCATAATGTTCAGATTCTATTCGATATGACAAATGTTGTTGACCTTGGATCCATGATACATGAGTTACTAGAGCATGGATAGATGCTTATGATATAACTAATATCTAATGTGATGGGTGTTCCAGTGTTTGGACCAGACATACATGAACTGACGAGTAAGTGGACAAAAACATTGTGGATGACTGAAGACTGATGTGTCTACAAAGACATGAGGCATGGTTATTTTCATAAAGGGGAAGTTTTTTAATGGTTTTAGTAATGTGTGAATCATTGGGAGTTCGAGTTGGGTTCAACGAATGGACTCCCAAAAGTACACGATCCTAGGGATTCTGGTGATGTAAGGATGGTAGGTACATGATAGAAGTGAACAATGCCATTGTTACATGTGAATAGGTGGATTGAGATAGAGTTCCTTATATTTTTGATGAAATCATGGTTATCAAAACTTTTTGTACATAATACTATATTATTTTTTATTGGTGTGATGGACCTTTTTAATTTTCATTGAGAACCTTCTTTTTTCATGGTGGATGAAATCAGTTTGTGTAGTACTGGTAGTGCCATAGAGAATAATTGTTCAGGACTGCTTGGTGGAAATTCCTTAGGTGAATGATAATTATGGTTAGTGAGCTCTTATTTGATTGTTTATATTGGGTATTGATGAGATACTTTCTGGAAGGGAGACCTGAGGCATTGTTTGGGAATGGAATTTTCCCTATAGTTAATGGTGACATTGGCATTAGATAGGGTTGTGCTGGTATTCATTGAAAAAAATTTAGTGTAACAATATTTTACCGAAGTTCATGCTGAATATATTTACCTCATCCTAATTACATAGAGTTAGCATCATATATAGACCAAGATATATAAATTTTGTTTCTAGTTTGAGGAAGGGACCCTCTAGAGTTTTTTCCAATGGATTGGTTTAAGTGAGTTTGTATTGTGGGATATTTACCCTTGATAAATTATGAGTAAATTAATTAGGATAAAATATATATGAATTAATACCATGGGTTCCATTCATGGAAAGTAGAAATTGGTGATATTCTAATCTTCATTTTATCTCTTAGGTGAGAATGGGAAAATTATTTCCACATCTAGGGTTCCACAAAAATAAGATTGTTATCCATGACTATAGGTGTTAGTTGAGTTATATTCTGGAATCAAAATTCTTATATTGAGGAATGGGTCATGGTATTATGAACCTTTTACAAGAGGTTCATGGTAAGGTATAAGTTGTTGTGGTTCAATCACAGAGGCATCGTGGTTAGTGATGAACCGATAAGGTGCATGCTAAATTTCTATCAGAAATGATTTATTGAAAATGGATGTGTTTGTGATAGAGTGGGGAATTGGATATGGCCTCGATGTGTCTTTAAAAGTAACATTCTATGGTTATATTAGAGTTGGGTCATTGGGTATTGTAAGGTAAAACAATATTTTTTAGAAGTAGTTTTTTTGACATTGGATTCTCACTAGAACTCAGGTAGAGACTTCGGTGGAAATTTTTGAGTGGTTGTTGGATTTATCTAAAAATGAATACATAATGGTTAGGAGAGATAACGATGCGCCTATTGTTAGACATAGGCTTTTGGGGTGTGTTGGATGAGGGTATTATGCCTTGTGTTAATGTGTAGAATAGACATTGTAAGTTTCAAAACCCATTTTTTATGTTGTCTTAGTAAATATGGTTGTAGATTAGTAAATGAATCATAGAATTTGAGTGAAATCTATTTTTTCTCAGTTCATTTATAGATAATTATCATGAATATTTTTTTTATGGTGATTATGGGTGAGAATAATGGTTACTGCTATCATATATATTTGAGGATAGTCTTTTGGGAACAATGATGGGAACATTAGGGGAGTTTGAGTTCTGGGTTCAAATGGGATTTATAATAGAAGTGTTTCTAATCCTAAAAAATATGAGGTTTTAAGATAATATATATAGTGGGGAGTATCATATCTCAATATGGTGATTGGATGATAACATATTATGTGATTCCATTGGATGGGATTGGTAAATAACAATATTTATATTTTGGTTTTGATAATGGTTTTTGATTGATTTTTCACAGGTTGAGTAACTTGAGTTATAGTTGTTCCTTCATTATATTTTAGGATTTTTGTTTCTAAATGGGGATGTTGGTTATATTTGGGGATCAATGTAAGTCGGTTGTTGTGGATGGGAAACTAATAGGAATTCCAAAAGACAAGAAGTGTTATGGTAGGGAGGTTCTACGAACCCAATCCAACGATGAGGAATGGTTTTTTTTTATTTTTTCATAATCACATTTTAAAGGTAAAGGAAATACTTCATGGGAGTAGAGAAGTTATTTAGAGTGTCTAGGGGGTTGAGACATGAAATGGGGGAAATGAAAATTAATTGGGTAAGAGCATTTATTATACATGATCAATATTAACTATGTTCCAAGACCAAGAATCCAGTAGGAGGTGGGAGTACTATTCTCAAATTGTAAGAGGTCTCCGGGGAGACCAAGCAGCTTGAGGTTTCCTTTGGACAAAAATCAATACATAATGTTATCAATTTTTTCTAAAATATGAGGAAGGAAAAAGAAACCTCGATGCCACATCCCCTTAGAGTAATTACACGATTAAAATATAGTTTTACAAACCAAGTGGGTAGCCCAAATAAATCATATAGCTTAGTTTCCTCAATAGATGGATGTAACCACATGGTTGGTGCATGATTTCAAAAAATGTAAGGCTAAACCATTGAACTCCTTAATGATGAAGAATTTCAATTTTTCGCTATTGGGATTAAATTGTAATAATTGTATTTTCTTCTACGTTATTTATCCAATATCCTTGGGTCAGAACCATTTCCTCCCAAGCATCCTATAGACAGTTCCCCATCGAATCATATGTGATTGTGGTTTTGTTTAGTGAAACTATTGTTCTATATATATCTCTAATAAAATTTATTTCTATATTTAGGAAGAGGATTTCATTGGTTTCTCATCTTCTTGCAATGCATATGAACTCTATTTATAGGGAGTCCATCACCTTGGTGGTTGATGAAATGTTAGCTTGAATCAATGGTTTGGATTGAAGAGTGTCTGCCCACGAGAATGAGTTAGGCAGTCTACAATATTTTTCCCAAAGTCCGTATATAAATATTTTGTGTGTGGTCAAACTAATTCACTTCCTTACTGTGTTCTTATGGATTTTTTCATAGAAAAATATTATAATAATGAAATTGATGTGAATGACCCCTTATGGACCCTTTTGGGTATGTTAATGGTTTGATATAAGGCATAGGTAAACCCGCGGGGTATTCTAATCCCTTGAAATTAGTTTATTTAAATTATAAATATTGGTATAAATAATTAAGGAGAGTAAATGGGTTGTAATTTTCTTTCAGTATTTTGGCATTGTTAAAGGGACACATATTATAACTTGGATATCAGTGATTATGAAAAGTTAAGGGGATGAATTGAAATGTTTCAAATCGTTTTTTTTTAATTCCTTAGAGGCCTTGGAATGGTTTAAATGTTTTTCTTTTTATTTTAATCTGGTTGTGGTTTTCAGTTATGTAAAACAACATTTAAACATGTTTAATTGTTTTGAAATCCTGTGTGGTCATCATGAAGAATTTTAATTACTATTAAAAATGGTATCAAATGTTGATTTTAAATAATGGGGTGGTTCCTATTTTTTTTGTGAGAAATACTGAATGTATTTTTAATGGTTTTAATATAAGTGAAGGTCATATGAATTTTTTTTTTGTTTTTCAAATAGAAACACCTATGTTTTAAAGGGTGTATTCCTATTGATAGATATGTGTGTTTAGGTTTAGGTACATATTATAGTTGAAATGGGCAGGGTTTTATTTGAGTTATTTATTAGTCTAATGGTCTTGAATGTTTATTTCAAATGAAATGGTAATGGGTGTTGGTCATGGTGTTCCACACCATGGTCATGATGTTGGTCATGATAGTTTACATCGAGGAAATGGGTCTTGTTCGTGGTGTTCCAAATCACAATAATGATATTGGTAATAGTGGTCTACACAATGTAATGGTTATTTTTCATGGGATTCCACACCAAAAAATTAATATTGGTCATAATTATCCATATCGTAGTTTTTAATTTTTGGATTTTGTGTTCTTCATTCTTGATTTAGATTCATGGAATGATTCTCCTTCAATAATAATGTGTGACCTATATAGTTTATGATTCTATTAGTTGGTACTAAATGAATCAATTTTTTTTGGATTGGGTATCACATAAAACATGATGTTCATTGTGGTTAAATTTAATAATGTTCAATGGTGACACATATTTTATTAATTATTTATCTATTATAGCATACTTCATATAATGGAACCCAAGAGTCTAATGAAAATAATTAATAAATGATTATTATTAATGATTCCTCTTTTATTGTCTTTTATACATATCATTTTGGTTATCTATGTACACTATTTCTTAGATTTTTTATTCTATTAGTCACAATTGGTTATGGATTTACAAGTACTAGAAAAAACCCTAAATTAGACTATATGGAACTTTTGTACGAAATTTGATTCTAATTGTTTTTAGGTATAGGTTAAGGATATGGAATAACATTTTGAGTTATGATTGGGAGAATATGTTGATTAATGGGATGTCTGGATATGTTTCAGACATAGGACCATGTTGTAGTTTTTCCTAGCCATGGTATTTGGTATTTCATCTTCAATGACTGCCAGAAAAGTATAATATACAAATCATTTTTATATCATGAATCACGTGGGTTATTATTTCCACTTACCTTATTTTGTTCTATTTACTTCTTATAGTAGTTTTTGTATATATTTATATTATTTCCAAATTTTTCTCAATTCAGTAGCAAGGTGTATTCTCCATAATAAATCTTTATAGACCTAGATTGTTAGTTGGTAACCTGTGGTGTATGGGTAGGTTCACTTGATGTAATGTGAAAAAATGGATATGGTCATAAGTTTAGTGTCCCCTAGGCTAGGGAGTTTTAAAATAATACGATTTACTTCAAATATATGATTTATTTATGGTTGACGAGTTTGGTAGTCTATATTTACAATATATAGTAAGGATTTATGGCATTACTTAAATTATTTCTTCTAATGTCATCCCAATTCTCACATTCTATTTCTTGATATGTATTTATGAATCTAGGGGTCCTTAGATGAAATTGTGCATATCCAATCACCCTTAGATGGATGTGTATATAAAGTGAGATATTTATATACTCAATGATGTTCTCTATGCATCAATGCACTCTATTTTAGGCTCTTAGGTGAATCATTTATCATTAGATGAAATTTTATTTAATAACCATCAGGAACCTTTATTAACATGGATATATTGAAATCCTTATATGGATGACCATTTCGGTCCCCTATTTGTTGGATATAACTAGGAGGGAATCCGTTACATAGATAGAATATCATCTTGGAGATGACACCTAAGTCTTATCTAATATATAAAATAACAGTGGAGGCTCGGAGTCTTTCTAAATCTTAATCCAACCACTATCATCAATCATTGGGGTTTATAATAGGTTCTTATGATTTTATAATAGATTCTCTATTTTGGGAACATCATTAGTCGGGGAATAATGGTAAGTTGATGCATTATTGTTCCATCCTATTTATGATCATGGAGTGTCTTAGGAATATAGAATATCAGCCTAAAATACTATCTTTTAAGTCATTCATTTAAGATGTATTTCACACCCCTTGTCGAAGTGGTGACATGAAATCATGTATCATGGGGTTTAGTGGGAGGAATTGGATTTTGGAACCAACACCTCCATAATTTATAACACTATTCTCACCATGGACTATAATTTCATTGTTATTCAAGGAAAATCTATCCCTTTACACAATGTAATATGGTTGGATGTTGAATATATCAAAGAGTCTTTTGTGCGAGAGTCCTTGTGGCATGAACCATTTCATTAATTGTTCTATAATGAGGATTAATTGAAATAATTATTGGAGAATTTGACATTGTAGGGAGAATTTTTACCCTGAACAGATCATTATTATTCCTTAAATATGTTTTTATTTATTAATTTCCTAGTGTTTCTTGGAGTTAAGTGTTGGAAATGTAAAAAATAGATAAATATGGTTAGGGGGAATGGGTTGTACATGGATATTGTCAATTGTTTACCCAAAATATTCATAAGGGTATAGTTATTATGATGTTATTTTTCATTGATCATTCATGGTGATCAATGCAAATCTTATTTTTTGGGGTCCATGCATAATTGATTGGTTCGCAAGATTGAGTGACGTAGTAGGTGCACGATTTACAAAAAATGTGAGGCCTACCTTGTTTTCAAAAAAATATTAAATTTCCTTTATTACCTTATGATATATAATTATATGATTATTCCCATTTTCATAGTATCCCGACCCAACATCTTCTCAATTTGGATCCTTAATCCTTCTTAATTCTTAGTGATAATTACTTCTAGTACATTTTCATGGTGAAATAACGATTCTAATTATATTTATTCATCTATCCCTATCAAGTTATATGATATTATTTTATTCTCTTTTTCATATTCCCTATCTATCAATGATGTTCATGTTATTATTTATAATTTGAGTTCATTTTAATTTCTGTTAGTTTGTATGTTTTTATGGATCACTATCTTTCCATTCAGAAAGTGATTAATATAGGAAACATTCCCTCATTAAATTTTCATTAGGTTTATCTAAATATTATATCAGTCTATTATCACACATTTAGTGAATGCTTTCACTTTTGTTTTACATAATTTTTTTAATTTAATCAATGTTTGAAGATAGATTTATTTTTTCTATAGTAGTAATATCAATTTTAAGAGTGGTGGTTCCACGTTTTGTTCACAAAAAAATTACATCTATAATGTGTTTCATAAATATTTTCAATGAGTTTCTTTGAATGAATTTCCAATGATTTTTAAAAATTGAATTTTTTTTTCGGATGAAATTGTATTGATTTCTTAACATTATGCATATTTGAATACTTATTTATTTTTTATTATTCATGTTGTATTTTTTATAAGACTTGGATTGTACGGGACTCACATTGGAAATAATGGGTTTTTTATATATATAATCCCACGAGAAAAATGAAATGACAATACATTAATTTTTTGAGTTAGCCAATACATCCTGAAAATAGTTTCCCGACCTGAGGACCAAATGGTTTTGTGTCTTAAGGATTATCTTTATAAATTTTTTAATCAACAATCATTTCTCTTTAATAAAACTCTTCGATACTACATGATATATACTGAACAAGTTATACTTATCTTTATAAACAAGGGAAGGAAAAACCTAAGAAATTAGTTAACTCACACACTTAGTAAGAGAAAATTTGTCAATATTCTTTCAGGGATTAGATCAAAAGCATTTGAGAAAAACGGGTATTTGATAAATTTATTTTAGAAATTAAAATAGAACAAAAATTACTTCATAGAAATTAGTATATAATGAAAATGAATAGAAAAAATAAAGATATTTTATTGAAAAAGTATGTGAAATTATGAGTAAATTATCTTGATTCAATTCACATAATAATATTCAAAGGATTATGATATATTTTTGTTGAAAAAATATAATCATAGAAATGATATGTCAAGTATTACCACCAATTAATTCATCATATAATAGGCCTGGGATAACCTCCCAAGTACGTTCATGGTCTTATGATAATTCACATATGTTCCCATTATTCGGGGATAAAGCATCATGTATACCCCATTGTCTTGGGTTAAATTCTCCTCTGTATTATTTGTCTTGGGATAGATCATCATTTGCTCAAATATTATTTGGATAAATCTTCAATTTCACCCTTAATCTTGGGATAAATCATCATATTTACCATTTCTATCCAATGAGTCCTAAACATAAGTGAATGTATTAGAGGGTGACATATTACACATTCTTTTATTCATCTATAAATATGAGCGCCAATTGAAAATCATAACTTAATCACATCATCAAGATCCCTTGAAAATTGAATGTGTTTTATAATACATATAAATTAAACAAAATAACATTTCCAAAATAACCATAACAAAAAATTTTGTTTCATAAAACATTCTAATTGAAATCATTCGAAATTAATTTAATAAATATCACATAGAAATAAAACTATGTTTCATATCATTTAGAAATGGTATAAAATAACAATTGGAAATAATAGATTGAAAATGAACATATGATAACCCAAAAATAATCATGAAAATAATATAAATGGAGTGTAAAACATGTAACATAACTAAAATAGAGAGAGAGAGATAATTTAATATATATAGAAAAATTAAAACTATATCAAAAAATAACATTCTTTGATTTTTTTCAATCAATGATTTAAAAGTCAGAGTAAAAAATCAATTTTTAATAAATCATCATTGTTTTCATAAAAAAATTACAAGAAGAGGATGTGAATTTAAAAATATTTCACCAAAAAATTAAGAGATAAAATCATTCAAAATGTAATTTCTAAGAAAAAATATGTTCTATAGGATATTTTATACTTCAAATAAAGGATTCAGAGTTACCAAGTCCCATATTTTTTACAATTACATCCAAAATAGTTATTTAACCACCTATATTATATACTTTGACATAGTAATTACTTATATCATAAACCTATTCATATAAATTTCCTTTTAAACACATCATTAATATAAATTCACTTTATATATTATATTTTTATAATATATTTTCTAACATCTAGTGTTAATAATATTGATAGTATAGAAATATGATTGTAAATGTAATATAGATCTTCCACATTATACAAATGTTTATAATTTCAAAAACATTAAATGTATAGGAATTTATATTTTATATAGAACTATATTATTATAATTCCATTACAGTGTGCATTTAATCGATTTTTAAAGATGAAAATAGAAATTTACTAGTTCAAGGATATTCACTGGTATCAATAGATTACCTTATAATGATAATTATTTTTTTTATTATCAATAATGAAACAAATTAATGATATATATTATGTATGTATATCATATATACATATATGAAACAAGAAACCAATTCATGAAGGTGGTAGTGTAAAATGGATTGTCGTATTCCATGGAGGTTTTAGTCTACAAGTACACATGGATGAGGGTTCCATTTTTTTATAGGAAAAAAAGTTGAAAAATGAATTTCCATATCAGTAAATTTAATATAATATATATATATATAATTAGTATGTATATAATTTCCATTTTGTATCATCTAGGATTAGAATTTAAGGAAAATGAATAATGATTCTTCATAGAGGCATTAGTCTAGCTGCACAAACAATTCAAGTTTTTATTTTTCTTATAGGAGAATGGGAAGGTGATTAATGCAGGTAAAATTTATTATTATAACTAACTATAATAAAATTTGGATAATTTTTATCATTTTAAAATTGTTTTATTAAATTTTATCAAGAAAAATTCTATATAACCAATGAGAAATTTAAAAAGTGGGGTCATAAATTTATACCCCACTTCGTGGATTTTCTCCTTTAGAAAGGGGGATAATCCTTGAGGGATGGTTTTTTGACAAGACTGGTAAATCTTGAAGTTTTATAATAATGATGAGTAGTGGTTTGGTAATATTTTTTACTGAACTAATTTTATTTTTTTGAGGGGGGAATTGTGGAGAGGAGTTCCACCTTTATAAGTGAAAAGGATGGCCTTTATAGAAATACCAAATGTATTTTTATAATTGGAAGTCACCCTCAAAGAATATATATCAAAAATTGGGGAATAATGGAAAGGGTTATGAATGAGGTATTTTATTTCCTAAACAGACAATTCCCACACATTTTTAAACCATTGTATGGTCATGCACACATTGTTATATCCTCTAACCCCTTTTGATTTTTACCGAGGTAAAAAGTTTTTACCTATGTAATTTAATTTTAATGACTAAAATTAAAATAAAAAAATTAATAAATTTTGAAAAACTAATTTAAAATATGAATGTCAATTTATCTGATAAATTTACATGTTTATGAAAAATCAATTTTAAAATTTTTTGTATGTAATCTGTAAAAGTTATTTTAAAAAAATGTTGATTTTTTGTCATTAAATTTAAAAATACTTTACAATTATAAATGAAATTTATTTTAATGTTATAAATTATTTAATAATATATATAACAAAATTAATATGTCTTTCAGTGAAATCTAAAACCAAATTTTACAAAAAATATTATTTAATTAAAATATTTCACCAGAAAATAGTTTTAATGTAAAATAATAATTATGTTAATAAAACGTTTATAATAGTTTACCTAAAATCAATATAGTATTTTAAATTGTATAATTATACATATTATGTATATATTTTTCCAATTAAATGTTTTTATATCAATACTATAATTTCATATATTATTATAAAGTTATAATTTTTTAAAAACATCATTTTCACTGTCTACCTGTCAATTAATTATTTTATAAATTGATAAAAAATTTCACTTAGGATAACATAGATATATGTAATTCAAATTCTTTTCCATTTTTAATATTTAAATTAAAAAATTTATAAATTAGTCTTTGTATTTTAAATATAACAAAAACACTTTTATTGAAAAATGGTCTTTAATCTATTTGGGTTTACTAGTATCATCTCATACTAGTTGAAAAGTAAATGATTTTAATATGTGTGTTAATATATAAAAATATTATATATTATCAATATAAGATTTTATAAATGACCAATATAAATTTATTAATACAATAAACATTTATTTTATAATGGACTATCCATTTAAATATTAAATCATATTAATTATTTTCCCCCTAAATGTAATCTTTTTTAGTGGTTTATTTTATTTTTATTTAGTATATGTTTTATTAGTAATTTTTTAATAATAAAATTATTAGGGTTACATTTTGTTTTTTGTTTCATTTCGAGTGATCTATTAAATAAAGTATTTATTTAAATAAATATATTCCAAAATTCCAGTATATAATATTCCCGCCTCAAATAAATTATGTCCTTTCAATTTTTATTACCACATAAAATTGAAACTAATTGAAGGTGTATAAGAGACACATTTGAATCATTATATAATTTATAGTGTGTTATCAGCATAATTATTAAATATACCACTTTCTATTTGAAGTGGTCCATCAAAATATTGTGTTCTAGTCTAATAATTTTAGTTAAACATCCCTCATGATTAGTTATTACAACCACTATATTATAATTAGGTTTCCAAGATATATTTTATTGATATTTTCATTGATATATGATTAAAGGATGGTTTGAAATAAGAAATTTCATTTCCCGGTTTTGATGAATATTATGGATTCTATGCCATGATAGAAAAAACATTACCAAAATAACATTTAATTTTGCTAAAGGATATATAATAAAACTGATATGAATTATATTACGTTAACCTCACACTTGAAAAAAATAATAATAGATGTTTTCCTTGATAATACCAAATCATTGGGTTATTTATGTGAATCTTTTTTAGTACTTCATATATATACTAGAGTAATTAGATTTAGAATCCAATATGACATCCACGAATCTCAAGTGCTGGATAGGTATTCATTAATTATCATGATCCACATAGTTATCACAATATAAAAATTTCTTGGAGATTTCATAGGATATTAATTATTCTCTTATCTGAGGTGGAATATGTGGTTGATTACTTCCGTCAACCATAGGATGAGTGAACTTTTTTTAAAAAAATTTATACTCCATCTAGTTGATGCATTTAAATAAGGATTTTATATTATTTTGTGAAATCATTCCGTATGTTCCATTAGTTGGTATCTTAATATATTTTCTATATTCAAGGGATTGATAACAATCTAATCCAAAATTTAATTACTTATTTATTCCTTGGAAATAGAGCCCCCATGATACAACCCACATTTTCATCATGTCAAAAGATAAATTTTATTTCCTCAATGTTTTTAATCAGTATAATTTTGATGGAAACCCATTTTCTCTTATTTCCCCCTAAAAATTAATAATAATGATAGTTTCTTGTTTCAATTTCCATCTTAACTTCACATCAGAAAAATATATTTAGAGCTTCCAAAATCCCTTACAGGAAATGAATTTTGGAAAATCTATAATAAAAAACTAATGAAATTATTGACCTTACTTTCATGGTCAATGATAAAATTAGAGGTGTCAAATTTAGGACATCTGATATATTCTTCATATTAATACTGGATAAATCTTCCTATTTTCTTAAACATAAGAAATTATCTCTAAATTGTTTATTATGTGTTCAATAAAGTATTTACTAATAAATGTATCATTAATAAAGTCATATTTCATTTAATCAATTTATTCTTTTATCTTTATGTTATTTATTCAAGTCCACCAATTTTTAGCTTCTTCTAATAAATGATATAATTCTTAGAATAAGTTTCACATCTCTTTGATCGGTAGAAAAAATATATTTTTTCAACGTTATTGATCAATTGTTCATTAATTAGTGGATCGAAAGACCCACTGAATGTTTATGGGCAATGGAGAATGAAAAAATAAATTTAATTTAGTATATCCTGTGTGAATTTGGGAGCTCTACATGGGTTTCATTATTATCCATAGAATTGTATGGAATTTTCATGATGGTTTATTACCCCATTCTCTATACCATTTGGTTTCTAGTTGGGACAATATATATATTTTCCATTACACCCATTGTTAACTCGATTCCTTTGGGTTCAAGACACTACCTTAAATAAGGGAATGTTGGACATGGTATATTATTAATTTTTCATAATATAAAATAACATATAAGAATAAATAACACATAAATTACATATATACGATTTTATAACAATATAGGATTCAATCTATGTTATCCTAGGACATCACACTATATATTTATCTAACAAAACTAGTTATTTATTTTAATTATACATAATGATTTATAAAGATAATGTGGGTTACATAAAAAATACTATTTTAGAGGGTAAAAAAAGTTATGAAATTAGGCCTCTTTTTCATGCACCATGTGATGATTGAGTTAATACCAGACATGCCATTTTAGGGTTATTACCCCTAGTAGCTTTTATACCAGACCCTAAATCAACATATAATATTTAGATAGATATATAATATCTAAGAGAACCACATGATATATAATTTCACGAAATAACGTGATTTTATCATATAATTTTTAATACCCAATTGAATAATCCATAGGGTTTTTAAAAAATTTCAATAATTTGTTACCCAAAATAAATAAATTAATCTCTCAAATATTAATAAACCCTTGTCTAATAACAACTATAAAAAACCCAAGCTACTAAAATTGTAAATACTAAATTAATTTCATTATTTATATAATATATCTCTTGAATAGGTGAAAAAATAAGGAATAAAAGGAATAATATCGGGAAGGTTAGATACATAAAAAATTAATCTATATTCGTTTCTCCATAATTAAACTCCTCTAAAATCTGATCCATACATTCAAAGAGTTAAAATCATAATCATAACTCAAGGAAAGGAAAACATAAGAAAGGGGCATTTTTAGGAACGTTCTAACAGATTACCTATCAAATTGTTTTAATGGTTAGATGATAAGAATATTAGAATACATGGTCAGGCGACAAATTTCATATTAAAAGAAAATAGAAAAGTAATCATTTTCTATAATACATAAAATAATTCCATGTTGTCTCTAATGAACAAACTTTTTCTATGGAAAACGTTTGTGGAACCTTGTGACATTGAACATCAGTCAAGGAGAAGAATCACAGGAAAAAGATTCATAAATAAGTGTGTGGAGAAAATACAAGAAAAAAACTGTATTTCATGGCTACCCACCAGGACATTCATAAATTTTTATGCTTTGTAAAATAACCCATATATCTTTATCACAATGATATAATCCTCAAGTGTACAATTTGTAATGGGATATAACATCCCATATTCCCATTCTTCTAGGAAAAAAAATCCTCCAATATATCCTTTTTCCAGGGATAAATCCTCTCATATAACATTCATATTGGGATAAATCCTCTATTATATATTTTTTTTCTTGGGATAAATCATCATATCTACCCATTTTCATTAGATAAATCCTCTTGTAAATCATTTTGAGATCATGGGATATATGATTAAACAATTTCATTGGAGGTAGATATGGGTCCCCACGAGTATTTCATCTATACTTATGGGTTACACTTGAAAAACATTCACATATTACATATTAATGATCTCATGGAAATAAATATGGTTTCATAAATGGTTTATACTTAAATCATTTACTTTTGAAACATAACCCAATGAAATAAAAATGTGTTTTCTAACACCTTTACATGAAAATTAATCACCTTTCATTCCAAAAATAATTCTATGAAATAAAATTAGGCTTCATAAAATTTTTAAATTGTATAAAATAATTACATGAGTTTATTATTTTGACATCCAAAATTTGATCACACAAAATTAATCACATAATAAATAATGAATGGTGGCCGAATCATGAAGGAAAACTTCAATGGGGGTATTTTTTTCATTATATAGATGAAAATTAAAATCAAATATAAAAATAGATTTCTTGAAAAAGATTTTATAATCATGGATTTAAACTTCATTTTTTTCAGTCACATTTCAAAAATAATTTATTGCTTTCATTGAAATTAGTAAAAATAAAACACTTCATGGAATTAAAATTAAATTTAAATCACATTTACCATATATATAAATAAATAAAATCATTCAAAACAGAATTAAATTAAAAAATAATTGTTCAATTATAAAATATACAACCCAAAGAAAGGAGTCTGAGTTACCAAGTCCATTTCCTTTACCATTTATTTTCAGAAAATTTATTTAACATCATATATACTAAATATATAAATATTCATTACCAATTTCATAATCTTATTCATATAATTTTCCATTTATACTTCTCTTTAATATCAATTGTTATTTTGTATTTTATTTTTAAAATATATTTTTAACATTAATTTTCATCAATATTTACCATTTAGAAGTAGGTTTGTATAAAATGTATTATTCTTGCTTCTTCTCCCAAAGAACACCATTTCCACACCATTAAAGGGACTATGATTACAGTTTCATAAATAACTATAGAGTTATAATTCCATTACATGTGAGTTTAAATCATGTTTCATAAAGATGATAATTGTAATAAACTAGTTTCATGTTATTCCCTAATATCAATAGTTTTTCTTATAATGATCAGTAATTGTCTTTATTATATATGAAAACTATATTAATTAATTATTTTATTTATATATTTCATATAAACTCATCAGAAAAAAATTAAGTCCATCTTTGAAAGAGGTAGTAAAAAATTAGAATGCCCCATACCATGATGAAAATAGTTTTTACATATGCATTAATAATGATTACATTCTTCAAAGAGATGAAAAAATACGTAACATGAATTCATATGACATCATAGACTTGAACTCCTAGATATGGAGCTCATAGAGACATGATTTATATTCCTTTATTGGAACCATATAAATAAATTCACGATATAATAATCCATAATTACAAAACCATGAATGATTATTCAATCTCATAGATCTGATTGATATATTCATGTTTAGAGATTTAGATAAATAAGAAACAACATGAACTTAAAAAATATATCACGTTCTCTATTATAATGGATGATTTTCCCATAATATTTTTAAATTACATAATAAATGATAATTGTTCAATGTATTCCAAAAATATATAAACATTTTTAATCCTTCTAAACCTATGACATGATATAATTTTTCCAATAACGATATAAAATTTCCACAAAAGATGGTGTGATACCAAAACACTGAGTAATGGGAAAATATAATTGAAAAAGTAATGGTATAAAAATTATATAAATTTTATGGCATGAATGGGTAAACGATATTAATCCATATTCAACGTTAAGTTGGGAAATTGACTGAAAACATGGATATTGAAAATTCTAATAACATACTGATGGAATATTTAATTTCAGACATAAAAAATGATGTTAATGACGTTTTACAAGACATATACATATTATCCATACCACCTTCATGATATTATACTATCAATGCCTTATTTTAAGACAATATAATAATATTGGAAGAGGCATACATAAAAATCAAACATTTTTTATCTTACGAGAACTTTTACTATATTGAAGGTTTATATAATGTCAAAAAGCACCTATAAATTTATTATTTTATTTTCATTCACTAGGAAATTCGACAAGAAATTTCATACCATTTTATAAGGAACCTCTTACTGAGTAAAATATTAGTAATCCATATGATGAAGATTATGAAATATAAATACATGATCAAATTATGATAGAAGTAAATAATAGTACAAAATATCAATACTTATAACAATTTTAGTAAAAGATATAATATTATCACAACCCATCCTATGAAATAAGGTGGATAGTTAAACAATACATAGTCAATTTGAAACCAATTTTCCATATTGAAAAAAAATATACGGTACACCAATAATTTTCCGCATGTAAATAGAATAATATTATTTCTAGGTGAACATATTTAAATATAAATTACGTAGAATGTGATGTTCATAGAGTTTAGATAAATGGTTATACATCTAATTCTATACATTAATAATATGATTATATGGTATCCAAATAAAGAATTTTGATCATTTCAATAGAAAATAACCCAATTAGATGTGGAATTTTTTAAATAGTTAATGTAGTAAGAATATATTTCCCTTGAAAAATAATGTGATAATCACACATAATAGAATCAAATGTAAAATTTAACTTCACTTATAATATCAAAAGAATGAAAAAATCTCAACGTAGGATGATCGAATAACTATAAATTTTCACTACTATGGAAACAAATGAATCAATTAACACCTGATTGATTTGGAAGTTAAAAATGATAAAATACTAGGAGTATGATAACAATGTATTTGTTGTAATAATTATTTTAATGATCACAAAATAATTTTTTTTATTACTTATGAGTTTTATTTTTTTTATAATATAATTTTATAATTGAAGTCTTCTTGATGAAAAATGGATATGTATAGAAGTGTCTCATGGTTGATGTTGAATCACTACTAGGAAAGACCAAATGTCAAAATGGAATTTTGGGAATGTGTTCCAAACACCTACCTCCAGAAAAGATTTACCATTTTGGATGAACCATAGCAAGAAATTATTTATTGTAAATCAAATTAATTTCTACTATCATTGAAAAGACCTATCAATAGACAAGAGTCACCACCGGGATGAAAATTAAGCAAAATATGAAAAAAAAACTCAGTGTCATAATTTATTCACTGCCATATGATCCACCATCATACATTAATTACCCTCATAAAACATTGAAAAATATTCAAAAGAAATACTAATAAGATGATTCACTATTGAGCATGACCAACCATCATGTCGACTCATTTCCAACTTAAGTCATCACTAGGATGACTCACCACCATAATTTTCTCAGCATTAGAAGAGTTATCATTGATTTTTAGTGGAATTTAATTTTAATTTTTTTCTAACACATATAATATAAAATTTAATTTGATGATTATTTTAATTATTATTCAAACCCTATTTCATGTAAAACTAAAGGATACGTTAGAAGAAAATATGATGATAAAATTATCAGAATGATTTTTATTCAAATAGATTTTATTTGTTACTATTATATAATTAATAAGTAACTCCATCACTTATGCATACAAAAATATGAAGTGATTTGGAATTATATTTAAAAAACTGGAAGAGTTCTGGAAATAGTGAGATATAAAACATAGCATAAAAACATTATCCTTACCTACACATTACAAGGAGAGAGTGGATCATAACGAACATATAAATCCATTCCTACAGACTTAACAATCTATATTATAATATTCATTTTTACTATGTTTTTCTGAGATAGTACATGATCAAAAATACCAACTATATTTGAGAAGTCAAAAGCTACAAATCACAGCTTACTGAGTGACGCCATATATTCTTTAATACCATTACTTGATCCACTACCACGAAAATAGTTTTACGCAGTGCCCCCCTTTATCAGCGCTAACTGAAAAGTACTGATAAAGGGGGGTCCCTTTATCAATGCTCAAAAAAGCGCTGATAATGGGTGCCTTTATCAGCCCTAAAAAAGTTTTGATAAAGGGTGCCTTTATCAGCGCTTTTGTTAGCGCTGATAAAGGGCCCCCCTTTATCAGCACTTGTTTAGTAGCGCTGTTAAAGGGGGGGGCCTTTATCAGCGCTTTTTTTAAAGCGCTCATAAAGGGTCGGCTTCAAAAAAAGAAAAATTAAAAATATATTAATATATTAATATATAAATATAGTTATATTGTTATATAAATATAATATATAATTTTTAAATATATTTTAGATAAGTATAAATGTACATTTACACTTATTATACTTAATATAAAAGATATTTAGTGAAAATGGCTTCTTAAAAAATTAAAAAAATATTTTTAATTAATAATTTGATAATCATTATGGAGTAATAGTCATTTAATAACAATTTGAGGACTAAAAAAATTAAAAAAATTAAAAAAAGATCCAAAATATGTTGAAAACGCAACTCAAACTTCAAACGGCCATAACTTTTGATCCGAGTGTCCGTTCGAGCTCAACCACATATAAAATTGAAGCCTGCGACGATCTCTACGTCGTTGTAACTGGGGTACCCCAGTTAAGCATTTCACGAGGCCAATAGAGGCCCAGAAGGCCTCCAAAACTGAGTTTTTTTGTCGGGGTACCCAGATTTTTTAACATTTTTTGTATTTTCAAACTCGATTAAGGGGGTATTATTGGCTTTTTTTTGGTGGGGACTGAATTTATTCCAAGGTATTACATTCATATTGATATTATGTATTTGAAATTTCATCCTTTTTTATAATGCACTGCTATTTATAATCAAATATATAACTATATGTACATATTTTTTTTTATATTCGCACCTAAAAATTAAAATTTTTAAATAAATAATTAAACATATTTACATATAAAATATATTAGCATTATTTAAATAATAACTAAGATCCATTTTATTTAAAATACCAATATATGAATATTTATATACCTATATATTAATCAATCTATATATATATATTAATCTAACTATATATATATATTAATCTAACTATATATATATACATATTAATCTGACTATATATATATATATATTAATCTAATAACTATATATATATTAATAAAACTACATATATATATATTAGTATTACTATTAATATATATATTAATATCACTATATATATATTAATATAACTATATATATATATTCATATAACTATATATATGTTAATATAACTATATATATATTAATATAAATATATATTATTATACGAATAAATATAACTATATATATATATAGATATAGATATATATTAGTATAACTATATATATATATTAATATTACTATATATATATATTAATATAACTATATATATATATATTATAATATAACTATATATATATATATATTATAATATAACTATATATATATTAATATAAATATATATTAGTATACGAATAAATATAACTAAATTTATATATATATAGAGATATCATGAATCGGAAGACAAATCAAAATAGAGTAGTGGTAAAGTCTTAGGCGCGCTGGGGGGAGGTCTCGAGTTCAAATCCTGGTGGAGGCAGGGGTGCGTGGGCATGGGGGAATATAGAAGCAAGCAATGTTAAAGGGTGGAGGGGTGCATGGGGTGATGTACATGGGCAGAAAAGCGCTGTAAAAGGGGGGGCTCAAGCGCTATAAAATCCCCCCCGATTCGCAGTATTTTTTAATTTTTTTTAATTTTTTTTAAATTTTTTTTAATTTTTTTAACTTTTATCAGCGCTAAAACAAAAGCGCTGATAAAGGAAGCGCTGATATAGGACCCCTTTATCAGCACAAAAAAAGCGCTGACAAAGGGGTACTTTTATCAGCGTTTTTTTAGCGCTGATAAAAGACCCCTTTTATCAGTGATTTTTTTTAGCGCGGATAAAGGGGTCCTATATCAGCGCTTTTCAGAGCGCTGATAAAGTGGACCCCCCCTTTATCTATGCTGGCTTTATCAGTGCTTTTTCTACCGCTGATAAATGCCATTTTTAGCGGTGATAAAGGCCGTGTTTGTAGTAGTGATCGTTACATTTTTATGACTTTTAAATATCATGTGGTTTGTGATTCACCCCATATATTAAAAAAATATTGACTCTCATGATTTAATTTGAAAATACATGATATATTATTAACTCTCATCATATTTTTTTACCCACAATGTTGTGTAAGAGGTCATTCTATAATATGTGCTTATTTTATTTCTGATATTTGTTATGGAAGAGGTCCCAACCTGGACAGGATATTTGGTCACCTATTGTGTATACCAGATCTAGGTTGGGTATAAATATTATTTTTATAATCTTCATGGAAGCATGTGATTTCCATGTGAATAGGGTTATGTATCAGCTTGATACTAAAACTACAATATTTCTTCCACTGTGTGTTTTTCTTTCATTTCGAAATATAAAACAAAATTTGAATCAAATAGTAAACAATACACCAATGTTGACAGTTAATCTTAATTAGTATTTATACAATATTTTGATTTCGTAAATTTATTTCAAATGTTAAAATTGATTTCAAATTATTTAAACTAAGATATAATATATCTTTTAGAAACCTATTAAAATATCAATACATATATGAATCTGAATTTTTAATTAACTGGGTAGTTTTAATGATTTGGGGGATTTTAATTGGACTCTGATTTAATATAAATTTTTTATTGGGTACTAAATTAACCCCCTATTAAGAAACTCACTCTGAATAAATTTTTTAATCAAAGGGTTTTCAGAATATTTTCAACTACACTTTTTAGTTCTGTTTTAATGATTATAATTTTTTATAAATTCTAAATTTATCACATTAAATGGAAAATATACCATAAGGTTCTTTGTAATTCCCCGACCCAAGCTACCCAGATTCGGTGCATTACTTCGTAACATTGGCATGATCACAAAAGATCAAGTCTCGAAAGACCGATTAGTTTAGTAGCCCTGGAAACACTAGATACATTTATAAATGTTACATTACATAATAAAGTGAAAAACTACAATAAAATTGTATCCATAGTACACACTCATATCCTCTTCTGACTATCCCTGCAGGTCATTCATAAAATACTTCTTCACATCCCGGAAAATATTAAAACATTGAAAGGGGTGAGCTCAGATGCTCAGTAAGGATAACAATATAGTGGAAGATTTCATAAATAAACATAAACATTTAAGGCAATGTATAACTAAAACAAAAGCCTTTTAAACTTGATCTTCAACATAATATGGCAAAAGTAAAATGAGATAATGCCATTTACTTATTCACATGGATATTCTACTGGTCGAATAATCATATGCAATATCAATAACCACTTTCATAATGATGGAATGCGTAATGCCAGACTATCATAACCACGTAGCCAAGGCCTCGTGCCAAGACCACAAATAAGATTTTGTCAAGGCCTCGTGCCAAGACACTAGTTCGCCTCATGAGACCTGCCGATGCATCGAGGAGCTATAGCTGGCTCCACCTATCACTTATTAAGTCCAATGCATTCCTCATATGAATAGGTTTAAACATATCATAAACCATAACATAATCGTATCACATAAAACATGCATAAAGGAAACATAACATTTCCACATTTCAATCACAAGATATCAATACCACACATTGATATAATAAAAACTCTTTCAAAACCATTTTCAATACCAAAATAAAAGAAAGTTAAAACATGGAATTTATTTTTCTTTTAAAAAAAGGTATGGATTATAGAGGAAGCCGAAACTCAAATAATGGTCACGGCGGCGGAGAAGTCGTTGTCGCCGCATACGTATGACAAAAACATTTCCTTTTGTCATTTAGTAAACGCTTCGTATAAAAAAGATTCCTTTTGAATAAATGTAAATGTCAAAGGGGTTTATACACTGTATAAAAGAAATTTGTGTATAAAACAAAATATGCCACAATGAATGGAGATTGAGACGAAGTCCCTTAAAAATATCATTTTAAATAAAATATATATATTATGTGTATTCACTATATTTACACATAAAAAAAGTATAAATACAAAATAGGACATAATAATATCATGACATAATTTGAAAGTAAGATATTAACCCAAAGAATTGAAATTGGGTTAAAAAGTTCCCTTACCTTGTGTCCGACTTGATTCGACCATTCATTAACCTCCTGAATAATAAATTAGAGTTAATCTCTACCTTCTTAAGAACCTTTTTCAAGTTAATTATTCCTTTTATATCACTTATTACCATGTCATGAACATTATGTAATTATTTAAGTTTATAACGGTCGTTTTGTCGATCATAGGTACTTGAGTCAAAAATAACATTCTTATAATTACATGTTGTTCATGTGGTGATATATCCATTATATCCAGAATTATATTCATGATATAGATATCATATATCTCATATATATACAGTATATACATGCATTTATAATATTCCATAACATTTAGAGGTAATAAATGAAATGCACCGTTCATGGAGACGGTAAGCCGTACGTACGCATGAACGCTACTTTCATTTCTATTTCATATTTAATGAAATCATAATGATAGAAAGGTATACTATAATTCCAGTATAACATAATATATAATATCATTTACTCCATCATTTATACATCCCATATATGGCATTAACGATTCAAATCACTTTGAGGGGGCGGTAGTCCGCACTTCCTAAAATGAAAATATCGCGTTTATCCATAATGGAAACAATAAAGGTATGCCATAAATGAAAAATACAGAACCTTAAGTAAAACATAAACATATTATATATCATTTATAAATATAGTGACATCTTAATGGCCACCTTTGAAGGTGTTTTATGAGTGTTGAACAATCATCGTTTCATGAGGCAGAAATTCGCCATCCACAGAAACCGTATGTTCTTTAACCATTAGATGTAGGTGTGTGTAAGTGTAGCTAGAATAATAATTATTAAAAAATCCTAGTATATTTATGATACTGGTGTTATTACAAAATAAAGGAATAAAAAGAGTTTAGGGGTTTGGATAAGCAAAAAAAAAACAAAATAACATAAGAGAATACATTACCTTAAAATCGGGTAACACTTTTTATTTGAGAAAAAGGCTTCCATGGGAAGAATTATGCCCAAAGTGAGGCTTCTAGGAGTAAGGGAGGGAATTTTTGAGAGTATTTGGGCAGAGGTTGACCGATCCAAAAGGCTTTGACAGTGTGAGTAAGGTGGTAGAGGTGGGGGCCTTTTATAAGTGGAGAGGAGGGGCACTTTTGGAAAGTAATAAAAAGTCACTTTATTTTAAAATGAGTTTCGGATTTTAGAGGTCCCACACTTATATAATTCGAGGGTAAGGTGATAAGGGTCTAAATATACTCATCAAATAGGTTTTTGACAAGTGTAATCCTTGGATTTTACATTATCTTATTATTTTATTTAAATCGTTAAATAATGAGGTCATCACTGCATCATCATGATGTCATAAATAATTTAATTTATTTAATGTCTAAAAATTATAACAAAAAATACTATGATGTAGGAAATCTTTTTAGCTTTCCAATTACTATTTATAGTCAAAAATATGACTTGTATAACCCCATTTAAAAATCGTTTTAGTAAAACATTTCATGTTTGTGTCATTTTTTACTTTAACGTTAAATAAAAGGTATTTATGTCATTTTCCAACGAAAGTGGCTCCATGCGGTCCCCAAGTTGACCCATGGATTTTATTTGCCGGCCATGGAAAATCCAATGAGGGTAGGAAATGTGTCAATCTCATCTCATATTATTAAAACATTATTTTTACCTTAAACTACACTAATTACCTCTAATCACGATTAAGAACTTAAAAGTTACTATTCACCAAAAAATTATTTTAATCTCATTGAACCACATTTTACTTCTTAATGAAAACCATGTATGTCGGATTTTTGAAATTCAAAACACAGAAGTGGTAATGTTTCATTTTAAAGAAAAATCAGTTTTTTAACAACCACTTAGTGGTTTCACTATTCATCAAAAATTGATGTTTTTCAGAATAAGGCCAAGATTTCACCCTAAGCTATAATTGATATTACGAATTCAAAAATTATGTCTATTTTAAAAAATTCCAAACATATAAGTTGCATTAATTAATTTTATAATTAATTCCCGCTGTCACAAAAAATAGCGTGTTTTTAAGAAACAATTTATATCAAAAGATTGACAATTGTTCATGCCCAATTTCGATGTTAAATTAATTCTAATGACCATAATTGGATAAAATGGTAAAAATATATTCTAATTATACTTTTAAACCACTAAATAGTATAATTTATCACAATAAATTATTTTTATTAAAAAAGTCGTTTTAAGTATTTTTCACTATTCATAAAAAAATTGGATGTTCTCAGAAAGTTACAAAAAATTCAACTTAAGATAATTTCGATATTACGAATACAAAAATGAAGTCCATTTTGAAATATAAAATTTCTATAAATTTAAAAAGTGGTTATTACTATTCATAACGGCTACTTTGATTAGTTGCGGTGTGTTAGAACTCGAAGTTGCGTACAATGCAAGCTATTGCATTATTGAATGAGAAGCGTATCATGGAAGCTCGGGGTGTTACATTCTCTCCTCCTTCAATAAATTGCGTCCTCGCAATTTGAAATTTTTCTTTGAAAACAAAAGGTTGAAAATAGAAAATACCTTTGTGGAAAACCTACATCGGAAATAAGGTTAATAAATGTATAACATTAAAAGAAAGCAAGATAAGTACAAAGGTCACCCGAGATAGCCCATTCTAGGATTCTATGAAAATATAGATATGGAGGAGAAACAAACCATCAAGGTATGATGGAGAGTTATAGAAAATAGGATTAGGATAATGTTTAACTATAATAAAATCACAAACTTTTGATTGGTTAAATGATCATTGATTCCCCAGTAGGAAAAGTTAACCGAAAACATTTTTTTTGAGTTACCTTTTATAAAGTTGAGGAATTTATTTAAGAGATTTACTAAGAATGTAAGGGAATATACATACTTGTGATGTAGAATTTCATTCATTAATAAATTTTTACCACAAACCCATCTTTCACTCTAAAAGGTAATACAACTAAAAAATATTCTATTTATCCTAATTGTATAAGGTTCCAAATATTAACACATACCATTTAGATTTATAAAACTATTTTTTAATAACCAGGGACTTCCTGTAGGCTAGTGGTAGGTAATAAAGGTCTGTCGCACTATGGTTGTGGGTTCGATTCCTGCAGCTTTGTCTGACGCGACGGGTTATGCCCCACCCTGTAGGTTGTCCTTTTCCTAAAACTATAATATTCCAAAAATAATCTTCATAAATGTTTTAACCTTAAACTATACTATCCAAAGTTCAACTTAATCCATTCCAACCTTTATAGTTATCCAAAATACCTCGGTCCAGACTTTCTCAAAAAGGTCTCTAAATTCCAAAATCAATTGTATCATCAGATTCCTAAAACAAGGTAAAGTTTCTCTTATTGTCACATACAAAAATATGATTACCTTAATCATATTAAAACCTTAATGAAATCAACAAGTACTGTAGTACAATCACATTATCCTTATAACCAGAATATAATCCTTGAGTCCAAAAGCACCAATACATTAATTATTCCGCTTCAACTGTAGTAACAGTATAAGATTGTCCTTGATCCCTTGGCCTTTTCTGAGGTGAGTTTCCCTGATGCTTAGGACATTCATTTTCATAATGTACCATTTCCCTAGAATTGTAGCATTCAACATTGATAGCCTCTTTCTTTCCCTTACAATCACGCACCTGGTGACCTTTTTCTCCACATTTATAACAAACTCCCATTCCTTTTAGGCAAGTACCAGGGTGATTCTTACCACAATTATCACACAATGGAAAATCCTTCTTTCCCTTTTTCCCTTTATCTGTCTCTTGTTCCACCGTTCTCTTTTTCTCTTTCTTTACTTTGATGTCATAAGACTTAGATAATTCTTTTTCTGTCTTGATAGAACATGAGACTATATCTTCGTACGACAAGAAGGTTTGTGAGACGAATGCTCGATGGAGAAACGGTTTTAACCCATGAAAGAAACGATCAATCTTACTTCTTGGGTTACGTATATAATCTGCAACATTTTTTTCTAACCTTGTAAAGTTGGCCTCATACTTTGCGACATTCTCATCCTCCTTCTGTCTAAGACTCAAAAATTGCCTTTCCATATCTGCTCGATCGTCACGAGGAAAGTATTTTTCTAAGAAAATATCTTTGAACTCTCTCCATTCCATACTTGATACTTATTCATCTTCCATTGTATTCTGAATCAATGAACACTATTGATCGGCATCTCCAGAGAGGCGGTAAACTGCCATGATAACCTTCTCCCTTTCGCTACTCCCCAAGGCATGGAATATTTTCTCTAAGGAGTTTATCCATTGCTCAGCTACTAATGGATTTGTACCCCCATTAAATGTTGGCGGTTTTTGCCTCATGTAGCTGTCTAACATTGATCTTCCACGTTGTGGATCAGGGTGATCCATACGAGTAAGGTTATTATTCATAACCTGAGTGAGTTGTCCCAGTATGGTAATAAGTTGATCAGCACCACTTGTATCTCCAGATCCACAATAATTATCTTGAGCAGGAGGGAAATCCCTACACGGAGTGCGTGCATTGATACAGTTTCCATTCCTTCCACTAGGCGCCATTTATAAACAATGGCAAAAAATAGATTAGTTTATGAATCAAAATACATAATTCCGTACTTGTAAAACACTTAACACTAATTGAACTATTTTATGGATATAATCCATAATCATAAAAAAAAGTTTTATTTGTGGAAGTATATACTCACAACCCTTCATAGTGGTTTGTAAAGAAATGAGAATTATCCTAAGCATATCCCCCGGGAGTGTCGTAACCAAGAGTGCAGCAAGGCCCATTGTCGGGCACCAGTTCCCGTTCGAGTCTAGCTCAAAGCGGTGTTTTTGGGTTTTACCCCTAGGTACATCTGTTCCAGGGTCGCCTCTACCTGCTCGTATCCAGACAGGGATGTATTTCTCAGAAAACTCACAAAATCTCTACAATAACAAAATTCTAGGAAGTTCTTATATACTAATCCTCAAAGTCTATCTTTGGGTTATGTGCTCTAATCAGAGTTTATCTAAATCTATCTTCCAAGGTTAGTACTAAACTGCCTCTGATACCAACTATAAGGCCCCGACCCCAGCTACCCAGAGTCGGTGCATTACTTCGTAACATTGGCATGATCACAAAAGATCAAGTCTCGAAAGACCGATTAGTTTAGTAGCATTGGAAACACTAGATACATTTATAAATGTTACATTACATCATAAAGTGAAAAACTACAATAAAATAGTATCCATAGTCCACACTCATATCCTCTTCTGACTATCCCTGCAGGTCATTCATAAAATACTTCTTCACATCCTAGAAAATATTAAAACATTGAAAGGGGTGAGCTTAGATGCTTAGTAAGGATAACAATATAGCAGAAGCTTTCATAAATAAACATAAACATTTAAGGCAATGTATAACTAAAACAAAAGTCTTTTAAACTTGATCTTCAACATAATATGGCAAAAGTAAAATAGGATAATGCCATTTACTTATTCACATGGATATTCTACTGGTCGAATAATCACATGCAATATAAATAACCACTTTCATAATGATGGAATGCATAATTCCAGACAATCATAACCACGTAGCCAAGGCATCGTGCCATGACCACAAATAAGATTTTGTCAAGGCCTCGTGCCAAGACACTAGTTCGTCTCATGAGACCTGCCGATGCAATTTTTTTAGAATATAATTACGTTTAGAATTGGTCAAATATACTCCAGTGTTTTTCTAAAAACATTATGAAGGCTTCTAAAAACTAAATAACTAATTCTGAGACTGCTTGACTAATTACAGGCCATGATGGGTCCATGCCCAATCCCTTCCTGTCTACCACACTCGAGAGTCAGGTTTTCTGAAAACATTTTTAAGATTGCGTTAAATACATATACATTTGCACTGGATTTTCATATATTTGAGAGAAATATATCTTTTTGAAATCATTTAAAAAGAGCATAATTATAAAATAAAACCTTTCGAATAAACCTAAAAGTCAAAGGGTTTTATACACCATATAAAAGAAATTTGTGTATAAAACAAAATATGCCTCAATGAATGGAGATTGAGACGAAGTCCCTTAAAAATATCATTTTTAAATAAAATATATCTATTATGTGTATTCACTATATGTACACATAAAAAAAGTATAAATACAAAATAGGACATAATAATATCATGACATAATTTGAAAGTAGGAGATTAACCCAAAGAATAGAAATTGGGTTAAGAAGTTCCCTTACCTTGTGTCCGACTTGATTCGACCGTTCTTTAACCTCCTGAATAATAAATTAGAGTTAATATCTACCTTCTTAAGAACCTTTTTCAAGTTCATTATTACTTTTATATCACTTATTACCATGTCATGAACATTATGTAATTATTTAAGTTTATAACGGTCGTTTTGTCGATCTTAGGTACTTGAGTCAAAAATAACATTCTTATAATTACAAGTTGTTCATGTGGTGATATATCCATTATATCCAGAATTATATTAATGATATAGATATCATATATCTCATATATATCCAGTATATACATGCATTTATAATATTCCATAACGTTTAGAGGTATGAAATGAAATGCACAGTTCATGGAGACGGTAAGCCGTACGTACGCATGAACGCTACTTTCATTTCTATTTCATATTTAATGAAATCATAATGATAGAAAGGTATATTATAATTCCAATATAACATCATATATAATATCATTTACTCCATCCTTTATACATCCCACATATGGCATTAACGATTCAAATCACTTTGAGGGGGCGGTAGTCCGCACTTCCTAAAATGAAAATATCGCGTTTACCCATAATGGAAACAATAAAGGTATTCCATAAATAAAAAATACAGAACCTTAAGTAAAGCATAAACATATTATATATTATTTATAAATAGAGTGACATCTTAATGGCCACCTTTTAAGGTGTTTTATGAGTGTTGAACAATCATACTTTCGCGAGGCATAAATTCGCCATCCACAGAAACCGTATGTTATTTAACCATTAGATGTAGGTGTGTGTAAGTGTAGCTAGAATACTCATTATAAAAACATACTAGTATATTGAGGATACTGTTTTTGTTACAAAATAAATGAATAAAAAGAGTTTAGGGGTTTGGATAAGAAAAATAAAACAAAATAACATAAGAGAATACATTACCTTAAAATCGGGTAACACTTTTGATTTGAGAAAAAGGCTTCCTTGGGAAGAATTCTGCCCAAAGTGATGCTTCTAGGAGTAAGGGAGGGAAGTTGGGAGGGTATTTGGGCAGAGGTTTGCCGATCCAAAAGGCTTTGAAAGTGTGAGTAAGGTGGTAGAGGTGGGGGACTTTTATAAGTGGAGAGGAGGGGCACTTTTGGTAAGTAATAAAAAGTCACTTTATATTAAAATGAGTTTCGGATTTTAGAGGTCCCACACTTATATAATTCGAGGGTAAGGTTATAAGGGTTTAAAATCTACTCATCCAATAGGTTTTTGACAAGTGTAAGCCTTGTATTTTACATTATCTTTTTATTTTATTTAAATCGTTAAATAATGAGGTCATCGCTGCATCATCATGATGTCATAAATAATTTAATTTATTTAATGTCTAAAAATTAAAAAAAAATACTATGATGTAGGAAATCTTTTTAGAATTCCAATTACTATTAATATTCAAAAATATGACTTGTATAACCCCATGTAAAAATTGTTTTAGTAAAACATTTCATGTTTGTGTCATTTTTTACTTTAACATTAAATAAAAGGTATTTATGTCATTTTCCCACTAAAGTGGAACCATGGGGTCCCCAAGTTGACCCATGGATTGTCTTGATCGGCCATGGAACATCCAATGAGGGTAGGACATGTGTCAAGCTCATATCATATTATTAAAACATTATTTTTACCTTAAACTACACTAATTACCTCTATTCACGATTAAGAACTTAAAAGATACTATTCACCAAAAAATTATTTTAATCTCATTGAACCACATTTTACTTATTAATGAAAACCATGTATGTCGGATTTTTGAAATTCAAAATATAGAAGTGGTAATGTTTCATTTTAACGAAAAATCAGTTTTTTAACAACCACTTAGTGGTTTCACTATTCATCAAAAATTGAAGTTTTTCAGAATAAAGCCAAAATTTTACCCTAAGCTATAATTGATATTCCGAATTCAAAAATGATGTCTATTTTAAAAAATTCCAAACATATAAGTTTCATTAATTAATTTTATAATTAATTCCCACTGTCACAACAAATAGCGTGTTTTTAAGAAACAATTTATATCAAAAGATTGACAATTGTTCATGCCCAATTTCGATGTTAAATTAATTCTAATGACCATCATTGGATAAAATGGTAAAAATATATTCTAATTATACTTTAAAACCAATAAATAGTATAATTTATCACAATAAATTATTTTTATTAAAAAAGTTGTTTTAAGTATTTTTCACTATTCATAAAAAAATTGGAAGTTCTCAGAAAGTTACAAAAAAATCAACTTAGGATAATTTCGATATTACGAATACAAAAATGAAGTCCATTTTGAAATATAAAATTTCTATAAATTTAAAAAGTGGTTATTACTATTCATAACGGCTACTTTAATTAGTTACGGTGTGTTAGAACTCGAACTTGCGTACAATGCAAGCTATTGCATTATTGAATGAGAAGCGTATCATGGGAGCTCGGGGTGTTACATTCTCCCCTCCTTCAATAAATTGCGTCCTCGCAATTTGAAATTTTTCTTTGAAAACAAAAGGTTGAAAATAGAAAATACCTTTATGGAAAACCCAAATCGGAAATAAGGTTAATAAATGTATAACATTAAAAGAAAGCAAGATAAGTACAAAGGTCACCCGGGATAGCCCATTCTAGGATTCTATGAAAATATGGATATGGAGGAGAAAAAAACCATCAAGGTATGATGGAGAGTTATAGAAAACAGGATTAGGAGAATGTTTAACTATAATAAAATCACAAACTTGTGATTGGTTAAACGATCATTGATTCCCCAGTAGGAAAAGTTAACCGACAACATTTTTGTTTTGAGTTACCTTTTATAAAGTTGAGGAATTTATTTAGGAGATTTACTAAGAACGTAAGGGAATATACATACTTGTGATGTAGACTTTCATTCTTTAATAAATTTTTACCACAAACCCATCTTTCACTCTAAAAGGTAATACAACTCAAAAATATTCTATTTATCCTAATTGTATAAGGTTAAAAATATTAACACATACCATTTAGATTAGTAAAACTATTTTGTAATAACCAGGGACTTCCTGTAGGCTAGTGGTAGGTAATAAAGGTCTGTCGCACTATGGTTGTGGGTTTGATTCCTGCAGCTTTTTCTAGTGCGACGGGTTATGCCCCACCCTGTAGGTTGTCCTTTTCCTAAAACTAGAATATTCCAAAAATAATCTTCATAAATGTTTTAACCTTAAACTATACTATCCAAAGTTCAACTTAATCTATTCCAACCTTTATAGTTATCCAAAATACCTCAGTCCAGACTTTCTCTAAAAGGTCTCTAAATTCCAAAATCAATTGTATCATTAGATTCCTCAAACAAGGTAAAGTTTCTCTTATTGTCACATACAAAAATATGATTACCTTAATCATATTAAAACCTTAATGAAATCAACAAGTACTAAAGTACAATCACATTATCCTTATAACCAGAATATAATCCTTGAGTCCAAAAGCACCAATACATTAATTATTCCGCTTCAACTGTAGTAATAGCATAAGATTGTCCTTGATCCCTTGGCCTTTTCTGAGGTAAGTTTCCCTGACGCTTAGGACATTCATTTGCATAATGTCCCATTTCCCTACAATTGTAGCATTCAACATTGATAGCCTCTTTCTTTCCCTTGCAATCACGCGCCTGGTGACCTTTTTCTCCACATTTAAAACAAACTCCCATTCCTTTTAGGCAATTACTAGGGTGATTCTTCCCACAATTATCACACAATGGAAAATCCTTCGTTCCCTTTTTCCCTTTATCTGTCTCTTGTTCCACCGTTCTCTTATTGTCTTTCTTTACTTTGATGTCATAAGACTTAAATAATTCTTTTTCTGTCTTGATAGAACATGAGACTATATCTTCGTACGAAAAGAAGGTTTGTGAGACTATTGCTCGACAGAGAAACGGTTTTAACCCATGAAAGAAACGATCAGTCTTACTTCTTGAGTTACGTATATAATCTACAACATGTCTTGCTAACCTTGTAAAGTTGGCCTCATACTTTGCAACATTCTCATCCTCCTTTTGTCTCAGACTCAAAAATTGCCTTTACATATCTGCTCGATGGTCACGAGGAAAGTATTTTTCTAAGAAAATATTTTTGAACTCGCTCCATTCCATACTTGATACTTCTTCATCTTCCTTTGTATTCTGAATCAATGACCACCATTGATCGGCATCTCCAGAGAGGTGGTAAACTGCCATGATAACCTTCTCCCTTTCACTACTCCCCAAGGAATGGAATATTTTCTTTAAGGAGTTTATCCATTGCTCAGCTACTAATGGATTTGTACCCCCATTAAATGTTGGGGGTTGTTGCCTCATGATGCGGTCTAACACTGATCCTCCACTTTGTGGATTAGGGTGATCCATACGAGTAAGGTTATTATTCATAACCTGAGTGAGTTGTCCCAGTATGGTAATAAGTTGACCAGCACCAGTTGTATCTCCAGATCCACAATAATTATCTTGAGCAGGAGGGAAATCCCTACACGGAGTGCGTGCATTTATACGGTTTCCATTCCTTCCACTAGGCTCCATTTCTAAATAATGGCATAAACTAGATTAGATTATGAATCAAAATACATAATTCCGTACTTGTAAAACACTTAACACTAATTGAACTATTTTATGGATATAATCCATAATCATAAAAAAAAAGTTTTCTTTGAGGAAGTATATACTCATAACCCTTCATAGTGGTTTGTAAAGAAATGAGAATTATCCTAAGCATATCCCCCAGGAGTGTCGTAACCAAGAGTGCAGAAAGTCCCGTTGTCGTGCACCAGTTCCCGTTCGAGTCTAGCTCAAAGCGCTGTTTTTGGGTTTTACCCCTAGGTACATCTGTGCCAGAGCCGCCTCTACCTGCTCGTATCCAGACAGGGATGTATTCCTCGGAAAACTCACAAAATATCTACAATAACAAAATTCTAGGAAGTTTTTATATACTAATCCTCAAAGTCTATCTTTGGGCTATGTGCTCTAATCAGAGTTTATCTAAATCTAGCTTCCAAGGTTAGTACTAAACTGCCTCTGATACCAACTGTAAGGCCCCAACCCCAGCTACCCAGAGTCGGTGCATTACTTCGTAACATTGGCATGATCACAAAAGATCAAGTCTCGAAAGACCGATTAGTTTAGTAGCCTTGGAAACACTAGATACATTTATAAATGTTACATTACATCATAAAGTGAAAAACTACAATAAAATAGTATCCATAGTCCACACTCATATCCTCTTCTGACTATCCCTGCAGGTCATTCATAAAATACTTCTTCACATCCTGGAAAATATTAAAACATTGAAAGGGGTGAGCTTAGATGCTCAGTAAGGATAACAATATAGCGGAATCTTTCATAAATAAACATAAACATTTAAGGCAATGTATAACTAAAACAAAAGCCTTTTAAACTTGATCTTCAACATAATATGGAAAAAGTAAAATGAGATAATGCCATATAATTATTCACATGGATATTCTACTGGTCGAATAATCACATGAAATATAAATAACCACTTTCATAATGATGGAATGCATAATGCCAGACTATCATAATCATGTTGCCAAGGCCTCGTGCCAAGACCACAAATAAGATTTTGTCAAGGCCTCCTGCCAAGACACTAGTTCGTCTCATGAGACCTGCCGATGCAATTTTTTTAGAATATAATTACATTTAAAATTGGTCAAATATACTCCAGTGTTTTTCTAAAAACATTATTCAAGCTTCTAAAAACTAAATAACTAATTTTGAGACTGCTTGACTAATTACAGGCCATGATGGGTCCATGCCCAATCCCTTCCTGTCTACCACACTCGAGAGTCAGGTTTTCTGAAAACATTTTTAAGCTTGCGTTAAATACATATACATTTGCACTGGATTTTCATATATTTGAGAGAAATATCTCTTTTTGAAATAATTTAAAAAGAGCATAATTATAAAATAAAACCTTTCGAATAAACCTAAAAGTCAAAGGGTTTTATACACCATATAAATGAAATTTGTGTATAAAACAAAATATGCCTCAATGAATGGAGATTGAGACGAAGTCCCTTAAAAATATCATTTTTAAATAAAATATATCTATTATGTGTATTCACTATATTTACACATAAAAAAGTATAAATACAAAATAGGGCATAATAATATCATGACATAATTTGAAAGTAGGAGATTAACCCAAAGAATAGAAATTGGGTTAAGAAGTTCCCTTACCTTGTGTCCGACTTGATTCAACCGTTCTTTAACCTCCTGAATAATAAATTTGAGTTAATATCTACCTTCTTAAGAACCTTTTTCAAGTTCATTATTCCTTTTATATCACTTATTACCATGTCATGAACATTATGTAATTATTTAAGTTTATAACGGTCGTTTTGTCGATCTTAGGTACTTGAGTCAAAAATAACATTCTTATAATTACAAGTTGTTCATGTGGTGATATATCCATTATATACAGAATTATATTCATGATATAGATATCATATATCTCATATATATCCAGTATATACATGCATTTATAATATTCCATAACGTTTAGAGGTAAGAAATGAAATGCGCCGTTCATAGAGACGGTAAGCCGTACGTACGCATGAACGCTACTTTCATTTCTATTTCATATTTAATGAAATTATAATGATAGAAAGGTATAATATAATTCCAGTATAAAATCATATATAATATCATTTACTCCATCCTTTATACATCCCACATATGGCATTAACGATTCAAATCACTTTGAGGGGGCGGTAGTCCGCACTTCCTAAAATGAAAATATCGCGTTTACCCATAATGGAAACAATAAAGGTATGCCATAAATAAAAAATATAGAACCTTACGTAAAACATAAACATATTATATATCATTTATAAATAGAGTTACATATTAATGGCCACCTTTGAAGGTGTTTTATGAGTGTTGAACAATCATAGTTTCGTGAGGCATAAATTCGCCATCCACAGAAACCATATGTTCTTTAACCATTATATGTAGGTGTGTGTAAGTGTAGCTCGAATACTCATTATAAAAACATACTAGTATATTGAGGATACTGGTGTTGTTACAAAAGAAATGAATAAAAAGAGTTTAGGGGTTTGGATAAGCAAAATAAAACAAAATAACATAAGAGAATTCATTACCTTAAAATCGGGTAACACTTTTGATTTGAGCAAAGGGCTTCCTTGGGAAGAATTATGCCCAATGTGAGGCTTCTAGGAGTAAGGTAGGGAAGTTGGGAGAGTATTTGGGCAGAGGTTGGCCGAGCCAAAAGGCTTCGAAAGTGTGAGTATGGTGGTAGAGGTGGGGGCCTTTTATAAGTGGAGAGGAGGGGCACTTTTGGAAAGTAATAAAAAGTCACTTTATTTTAAAATGCATTTCGGATTTTAGAGGTCCCACACTTATATAATTCGAGGGTAAGGTGATAAGGGTTCGAAAGATACTCATCCAATAGGTTTTTGACAAGTGTAAGCCTTGTATTTTACATTATCTTTTTATTTTATTTAAATCGTTAAATAATGAGGTCATCGCTGCATCATCATGATGTCATGAATAATTTAATTCATTTATTGTCTAAAAATTATAAAAAAATACTATGATGTAGGAAATCTTTTTAGCATTCCAATGACTATTAATAGTCAAATATATGACTTGTATAACCCCATGTAAAAATTGTTTTAGTAAAACATTTCATGTTTGTGTCATTTTTTACTTTAACATTAAATAAAATGTATCTATGTCATTTTCCAACTAAAGTGGCACCATGGGGTCCCAAAGTTGACCCATGGATTGTCTTGGTCGTCCATGGAACATACAATGAGGGTAGGACATGTGTCAAGATTATCTCATATTATTAAAACATTATTTTTACCTTAAACACCACTAATTACCTCTAATCACGATTAAGAAATTAAAAGTTACTATTCACCAAAAAATTATTTTAATCTCATTGAACCACATTTTAATTATTAATGACAACCATGTATGTCGGATTTTTGAAATTCAAAAAACAGAAGTGGTAATGTTTCATTTTAACGAAAAATCAGTTTTTTAACAACCACTTAGTGGTTTCACTATTCATCAAAAATTGAAGTTTTTCAGAATAAGGCCAAAATTTCACCCTAAGCTATAATTGATATTCCAAATTCAAAAATGATGTCTATTTTAAAAAATTACAAACATATAAGTTGCATTAATTAATTTTATAATTAATTCCCGCTGTCACAACAAATAGCGTATTTTTAAGAAACAATTTATATCAAAAGATTGACAATTGTTCATGCCCAATTTCGATGTTAAATTAATTCTAATGACCATAATTGGATAAAATGGTTAAAATATATTCTAATTATAATTTTAAACCACTAAATAGTATAATTTATCATAATAAATTATTTTTATTAAAAAAGTCGTTTTAAGTATTTTTCACTATTCATAAAAAAATTGGAAGTTCTCAGAAAGTTACAAAAAATTCAACTTAGGATAATTTCGATATTACGAATACAAAAATGAAGTCCATTTTGAAATATAAAATTTCTATAAATTTAAAAAGTGGTTATTACTATTCATAACGGCTACTTTTATTAGTTGCGGTGTGTTAGAACTCGAAGTTGCATACAATGCAAGCTATTGCATTATTGAATGAGAAGCGTATCATGGAAGCTCGGGGTGTTACATTCTTCTACAAAAATAACTCCTTAATTTAATGGAAACAACAATTCTCAATTGGAAATTAAAGATAAAAATCATATTGAAAGAAAGGTTTATGAAATATGGTCTACCGTGGATGATATATATGAATTACTTGATATTTCTTGGAAAACTTGGGATGATACTACTAATCTTGCATAATAAAAAATTAAAAATCAATGAATTACATTCAATGAGAATTAGTAGATGAATAATTTTATTGGACCAACGCTAGTATATCCTTTAATGAAATTTGGGATGCATTAACTATTTCTCATTAAGGAAATATTAATGTTAAATAAATGAGATAAAAACCATATACAATTAAATATGATATAGTGAAGATGAATCATTATGAGATAATTTACGATATGTACCTCATGTTTAAGGAGATAGTGAAAAAAATTACCTCCTTGGGGAATCTAGTGACTAAAAAATATCAAATCATAGTACTATGGAGATGTCATCCCGATAGATGGAGAGTGAAATCAGTTTCCATAATAGAATAATGTGACATCATAAAACTATATATCAAGTAAATTATTGGGAAATTGATTATATTTTAGGAATATATTAATTTTAATTTTGAATAAGATCATAAAATCAATATGAAATTTGTATCCTACTAGATAATTACTTCAATGCAGAAAGAAAATGAAAAATCACAATCAAAATGCACCAATTAGGAGGAACCACAAACTAATGGTGATGAGGCAAGGGACAATATTACTAGAAGTTTTAAGAAGTTATATAATAAATATGAATTCATAAAAAAACTGACCTATATGGTAATGTATGATAATATAGGGAATTGTAAGAAGGACTAGAAATAAGATGTTTATACAAATGAAATTACCATTTATGATTGTTAGATAAAATTACATGTTAAGGACGACTTTACAAAGTTAATATATAAAAGATGTATGATGATAGGAATAAATGGTATATGAAATGCATGAAATCTATTTGGCGTGCCTCTAAGGACAACTCTAGTGACTCTAACTCAACTCATAAAGAGAATTTTGATAAAGAAAATATGTTTTTCATGAAAAACATAACTGATGTACCTAATATATACCTTGTACTTAATTCTGATAACTCTTGAAATGAACAAAATGATAATTATATGTCAATAAATTAAATGATTAAATATTTTAATATTATTAAATATAATTTTAATTAACATAAATAGAAATAAAAAATTCTAAATAAATAACATTCTTTATCTTATAATGTTAAATTTAATTTTTCTATAGAGAATACAAATAATTCCAAATTATTTAAATGAAACACTAAAATAAAATTATCAAATGAGAAGAAAAAGAAACACTTATAGTTGTTCACAAATAGAATAAAAAATCTCTCTCAAAAACTAAGAAAACCAGTTGCCCCTAAATATATTACTGGTATGGGTTACCAACTAGGACCGAGATGAGTGGTTAAGAGAAATTGTTTCCTAAATCTACTTATGGATATTATACTTCTAATTTTTATTTTGGTGGGAATAATGATGTTTTTTATTTCAAAATGATTACATTGGGATTCTCGTATACCCATAAAGAAAATATGGGGATTTAAGGGTCTCATTACTATCACTTCTGGACTGAAGAAATTTAGGGTACCAAAAATCATTTTTGGTTACAAAAATTCCTTTTAGGAAATCTTATTAAAGATATCTTATAGAAATTAATGTTACATGGATATTGGTTTCTCTAGACATATTACATGATATTAATCGAGCTTCATGAACCAGATAAAGGTTTATGGTGGACATTTCATGTTTGGTGATAATGCTATAGAAAACTTTACTAGCCCTAGAAAAATTTTCAAATTAAACTCATTTTTAATTTCTAATGTAATTTTTATTGATGTATTAATATATAATATTAATTTCATCTTATAGATTGTGAGGATTGTTTTCTTGATATGTTTTAAAATAGTTTATTTTATGTTTTAATTGTAATTTTTTTACTATTTATCTATTTTTGAAATGTGAATGTGTATTCAGTTGATCTTGATTCTCTAATTTCACAAAATGATTCTTTCAATAGTGTCATCCATAGAGAATATTAGATTTGGAATAAGAAACTAGGACATTGTAATATACATTTTCATAGAAAGATTACTAGATAACGGTTAGTCAGGGATCTACCCAAACATGAAATTAATAAAGTATACAACCCCTGTAGAAAAGGGAATCATTTCAAAATATATTTTAAATTAATGAAAAAGGTTTAAGCATCTCAACCACTTGAGTTGGTTCAAATAGAATTGTTTAGACCATCACCCATGTATAGTTTAAATGAGAAGATCTTTTTCAATATATTTGTAGATGATGTTTTTAGGTATACATGGGTATTATTTTTGGCTCACAAGAGTGACTAATTATCTTATTTTACCAGGTATTATAAATTTATAGAAAACCTAAGTGTATTTATAATTAGTACCTTATGAAGTGACCATGGATGTGAGTTTGAAAATAATGTATTTGAATCATTTTTCCACAAAATGGATACTACCATAACTTCTCATCTATTAGGACCCCTCAAGAGAATGGATTTGTAGAAATACGAAATAGAAAACATCAAGAGATAACATTAAAATGATTACTGAGTATACCTTACCAATCTACATTTAGGAAGAGGATTTAAAAATAGCCTTCTATTTAATTAAAATATTTTTGAGTAGATCTATTTTGAAGGAAAGTCCTTATGAATATTGGAAGAAATGAAATCCAATTTTAATTAATTTATAGTTTTTGGTTATAAATTATTTATTGTTAACACTAATCATAATATTAAAAATCACTCTTATATGGGAAATTAATAAATTTTCCTTAGTTATTGAACTTCAAGTAAATCGTATAGAATTTTTAAAGAAAACAAAGACTATAGAAGAGTATGTTCAAGCAATGTTTTACGAGGAAAATACACATGAGTCTAAAAACCATTTATAAAACCCTGAGGATGATTTCTGAACTTTAAACTTAAACTCCAAACCCGGTGATACTGCTATAATTCATGCATAAAAATCATTGAGTTCTAAGGATCTTCTACATGTAAAACCATAACTTATAGAAAACCATGAGCTGATTGACAATTCTTATTATACATATATTAAGATTACTAGATATAATCCATCAGATCTAGTAGTTATAGATTTTTATAGAGGTACAAAAAATAGAGATTCTCTATGAATCTATGTTGAACATCAAGATTTCATGACACAGATTAAGCCTCAGAACATTAATGGCTTAATTAATGATTAATTTTGGGTAATGGTTATGCAATAAGAACATAATTATTGTGAAATAAATAATGTTGTGTAAAATGTTTATATACCCAAATAAACAATGAATATAGGAACTAAATTGTTTTTTGAAATATGTTTTGTCAATACAAAAATAACAGTGAGGAATAAGGATAGACTAGTTGTACAAGGGTATAGTCCAGAACATGGTATGTACCATTTCTAAAAATGAATATGTAATTATAATTATTTCCTATGAAACAAATATATATTTAAAACTATATGAAGTGGATGTAAAAATTTAATTCATGAATTAGAATATAGTTGAAGTTGGTTTTCAGAAAAGCCCCTATATTTCAAAACAGATGTTTTCCAAGTCATGTATTTAAATAAAAAAAGATTTATATGGTTTAAAACAAGATCTTTATCTTTGTATAATACTGTCATGTATTTTATTATTTTAAAAGGATTTTCAGGATGGATAAATAATTATATATTATTTATAAAAATAATTTCAAATGATGTTTTAGTTATTGAAAAAGTTATAGGTGATACTATCATTGGGTCATCTAAAAATTATTTATGTAATAATTATTAAAAATATGAAAAATAAATTTGAAGTGTGTGTAATTGGTGAACTAATAGAATTTCTTGGTTTTTATATTTTTTCAATATAATTATTGAATTATTTTTAATCAAAGTAAATATAATAAATAGCATATTAAAATTTTTGTTTTTAAAGTGCTAAGAGTAGTTAATCTCATATGCTTACCACTTGTAATTTTTTTCTTGATGAATTTGGGGGATAGTGGATCAATCTAGTTGAAGGTTGATTGATTGGAAGTGTGGTCTATATAACTAATACCCTACCTGACATTATGATTAGTGTGTGTATGTGTGCTCTATTTCATGAAAACCAAAAATAGTAACATTTAATTATTGTGAAAATATTTCCATATACCTTAAGTATAGAACCAATTTAGGATTGATCTATCTGATAGAATAATAATTTAACATAGTTTTTTATTCATATGATGATTTTGGTGGTTGGACGTTAGAAAAAAAACATCCACAATATTTCATTTTTGGGAAAGTCACTAGTTTCATTGTATAGTAAGGTAAAAAATTTCATCACACTATCTATAGGTCAAGGTGTGTATATAGATATAGGTAGTTTCTATACTCAAATTGTGTGGATGAAACACACTTTACTAGAATATCGATATCAATTTCAACTTGTACCTATAAATTATTACATTAAAAGTGCTATGAAAATTTATAAGAACCCTATATCACACTCTAAAAAAACACATTTATATAATAAAAAACTTATTTGGGGATCATTTTAAAAAGGGTGATATAACCCATGAATACATTTGTACAAAACATCATCATGCTGATATTTTACTAAGACATTATATTATAGGACAATTAACTACATCAAACAGGAATTAAAAATGATTAATTTTGGTTACGTATACTTTTATGGGATTGAACATTAGAGTTTTACCCACAGTTGGAGTTCTAACCACTATTTTAGTTTTACCTTCATATGATATTTACCCACCATTGGAGTTTTACCAATCATTGGATATTTACCCACCATTGGAATGACATGTCATTGATTTTGATCCACCATTAATAATTCTTTTTATAAATATTTTAGTTAATTAATTTATATATTATTCACATTTATTTTCTATTTAAAAATCCATAAATCCCAAAATAATTTAAATTAAATACATTTCTAAATTTTAATACTCTTTCTTAGTGCCTTTACATTTATACATCGTCGCGACCATTTATTTCCCAATTTTTATCCTTCCTTCGATGATAACCAATCCTTTTTAGTGAATATTCATAGTTAGAGTGAAAAAATCTATAGAGTCTTTTCTGGATGAGTTGCGTCCTTCAAAAAAGTAAAAATGAGAGTCTTTTAGTCAAGCTATCAAGCTAGTGATCCCGTGACTCGTTAATAATATTTGTGTACCTAAGATAGAAGTTCTTGTCGAGTGGTTTCATTCAAGAAATTGTTTGGTGATTTAATTTATGTAATACTAGGCATAGGTAGTGGGGTTACCTAATAATTAGAGGCCATTTTATCCATGTATAGTATATAATTTTTACCAGTATGTAAAATTTGTCTTAGAGGAATCTTAATACTGGGTTAAAATTTGAATAAATTGATGAATATTTGGTTTCCCTTCAATTTAATTGGAAAATGTGTCAAAGTTACTCACAAAGGTCTCTCATGTAACTATCATGCATCAATTATGAGTGATAGTGATAAAATTTTGTATATATATTTTTTTGATGAGTTGTCTGGAGGTCAAATTTTAAGAAGTCTAGACACTACTGAGATTGATGGAGAATTTCATTTACATTTAATTTTTATCCAGCTTATGCAATTTATGATTAATGGAAATTTCACCCAAATGAGGTATCATGATGTATATATATTATGTATTATGAAGAGTGTAGAAAGGATAAACATGTATAGATACATCAAAAATTATATTATAGAGATGTGAAATAGATATAACAAATGAAACATTATTATTTATCCAATTTTCATTTCATAGATGTTAGAGGACAAGTTATTGGTTAATAGGTATTATATAACGGTGGTAAAATGAGGATTTTTTCATCATACAAGCTTAATCTAAAAGAAAATAAAGATAAGACAGAATCACTAGAAGAGGTAGTGGGTTGGTGATGGAAGCAGACATTATGTGTATTTAAATACCATTATCAACTAAAAATTATAAATAATATTATGGATCATATATTTGATATGGATGAGGTGGTTTAGTATTTAGATAAAGAAGAAGATGAAGTTGTTACTTCAGTATATTATGAGGAATTGTTTTTTCAGTTGACGAGGGTAGTGACTCTAATATTCCCAAGATTCCTTCTACTATCTCAATTGGAGCACCCAATACACCAATATATCTCAATTTCTGAGAGAAGCTTTTAAAATATGGATGTGGAGAGGAAGAAATTGATATTTCAGGAGGGGGATAGCTTATGATAAATTATAAATATTATGAATATAATGGATAGGAAAATGTAAGTGATGAATAATATAATGAAGAATAATATGATGAAGATAATGGAAATGATAAAGATATGGGATATAGTGATGATTTATATGATGGTGACTTTGGGCATGATAGTCCCGAAGGATGCATTGGTAATGGAGATGGTGTGATGCAAAAAGTAATTTTTTCGTCTTAAGGTTTACCAATTGGTTCATGGTTTGAAAGGAGACAGGGCTTAGTAATTGATAATGGTAGAACATATAGAGATGATATGGAAGCATCTGTTGAGGGCTTGGAATATTTAATTATTACTAGTCTTTCTATTGACCCAACTAATGGTCACTATGGCAGCATTCATTTATTTAGTAGCTAGTTCCTAACAAAATATTTTTAACATACTATTTTTTAGACAATAGTAGAAGAGATTCTAGTTTTATAAAAACCCATGAATGGAAGACTTAAATATATATCTTTTTAGATGAATATAAATTACATTTTACTAATGTACACCAGAGGACTGTAATAGTTTAGTGCCTTTGGAAACATGGAATAAATTCTTCTATATTCTAAAAGATCTTCAAAATCTCCCATAAATATCTTCCCCCTTAATTATCCTACTTATATGATTTATTTATAACATGATAAATGGAAGCATAAGAAATGGTGATCATAGATGCTCAGTAAGGGTATGAAAATAATAGATGCACATATGAATTTAAAAAAACATGAAAACAACTTTTGAATGTCAAAATATTGAGTCATGAAATAAATCATAGCAGTTTGTAAGGAATAAATCCTAAAGTAACATTATCCATGATGACATATATTTGGTATAACAAATTATCCTTTTGTCAAAAAAATTATCATAGAAAATAATTTCCTTATTATCCAAGGCTCATAACCAAGACGATCATAGCCAACAATGCCTATTGTTGAACTGGGTTTTCAAACCATTCTAGCCTTGTATTACAGAACCATATTTACTTCCGATTTCATTCATGTCTATGTCATGAGATATAAATCTTTAACCGATGCATTTGTGTATTATATATGTCCCACCCATCTCAGAAAGAAATCATTCTTACATGTTCATAAAAAATAGACACTATTCATCATAGCATAACCTGTGGAATAAAAATGGTCTTATTAAACCTCATTCCATTATAATCCATATAAAATAAATGTATCACATAAAAATAATTCCATCATATAAAAATGAAAGTAATAGTAGTGATAGAATCAAAACACTATGTCATATTAGTTTGAAGGTAATATTGATAAGATACTTGAAATTAATTCTTGAGGAAAACATCCTTTCTTATTAATTTTTTTTCTTTTATCAAAATTCCATAAACTTTTAATAGAAAATAATTTAATTGAAAATAAACTTGAAATATTTAAAAGGTATCTTTGTAGAAATAAGGCGTTATGAAAGTATATGAATCAATTCATGTTGTATTAGTTAAAAAACATTCTCCTTGTACTTTTGCCGAAGAAGTGAAAAAAGTTCCTTGTATGGTAAACAAAAAAATAATCCTTGAAAACCATGTAGTAAAAGTAAAAAATGGGTAAAAATGACTTTAAAAATACATAGATAAATATTAAATTTTTTATTAAAACATATCTAGAAAATATGGACATGAATGATAAATATACTCCACGTAAATACTTACATATAAACAGCATCAGATAAAATGATATTGAAAAATTATCCCTTACCTTTGGTCTGATATCCTTATTATGTATCTAAAACTCTTGTATAATGATTTAAATAGTGTTATTCAAATATTATAAAATCATAATAATTTTATGATATCATATAATATTATAATATCATCTGTTTGTTAGTAACATTTCATTGTCAATCATTCTTCAGATATTAACATCTTTATTTTCTTAATCATGTTTTGTTAGATAAGTTCATGTTACACATCTTAGGATTTAGTTATACCATTAAAGGATGATATTATTATTTTATATATATTATTTATTCATTCCATTCATGAATATAATCGTGGTTTAATGAAGAGCATGTAGAATGAATCACAGTGTGGAGACGGTAGGCAATACATAGGCACGAGCGACAATATCATTCACTTAACGATTAAATGGTATGATATTGGATGGTATATTAATTATGTAGATTACTTATCATCTTATATTAATTATTTACACCCCTTATACTAAAAATAATACCCATCCAAATTATGTATTCTTGAAACACATTTACATCACACTGTGGAGACGGTAAGACGTACATACACACACATACTGATATTATTAGTCATAGGGTGGATACAAGGAGGAATAAGATTTTACAATAATTAAAATTACATATCACCAGGTTGAAGATATAAAATTTATTACATTAGTATATAAAAAATTTAAGAATAATAAATATAATATGAAATAAAATTTTAAATCGGTGATAAAATAATTACCTCATTTTTTTGTATCTCCATTTTATTTGCAGAAAAGGTATCCATAGGACGAGTTACGTCCCAAAGTTTGGTCTCTAGTATGAAGGTAAGTATGTTGGAAATTTATCTAAGCATAAATTCAATATGAAAATTGGATTTTTATTTGTGATTAAGTGGATATATGTGGTTGTCTTTTCTTAGAGGTATGATGAGAACTTTATAAATTCTTGAAATATTATTTTAATATAAATTGATTTTCAAATTATAATAGCTCCAATGTGATATATTTCAATGGTAATATTAAAATAGTTCTAAATAATCTCATACAATAATTTTTTTTACATGTAGTTATTTTATTTTAAACCTTATCTTTTTTATTTTACCCTTAATGACTCTTTTTTAATTTTAATTGAGGTAACTCCATTTCAATTATTATTAGGATTTCATATCTACATATATATTATAGATTTTCAATAATTGAACAATTAAGTATCTTTTTTACTTGATCAAAGACACATTGTAATTTTTTAAAAATCTTTATTTTTAAATAACTTAATAAAATATTATTTTATTAAAATGTCAAGTGTCAATTTTTACAGTATTCATTTTATTGAATTTAAATAAAATACAATAAGAGATATAACTTAAATCCAAAGCCTGTAATAGTCTTATAAAATTTCATATTCACCTATAAAAATAGTGAATGACATAAATCATTTCATATAATATTTATATTACAATTTATTATATCATTTATTTAATATTTCTCTTAATAAAATAATTATTGTATCATTGGTGTGTCAATATTTATTGTAATTAATTAATATCTAAAAATTATAAAAATATTAAAATGATGTATATCATTTAATTATATTTGGAGAGTCTATTTATGGTATAAGTTTTATCCATTTTATTACTGCATTAATATTTTTATACTTATAAGATATTATAGGGTGACATGTTGTCTCTTCCCTTTGTTTTAATTATAATTATAGTGATTTCATATAAAAAAGTCCATTAAATGAATGAATTATGACCATTATATGATATTTATCTACTTTAATTCTTCCAATATTATTTTTGAATGTGCTAGAATAATTTTATTATATTTATCATGTTTTTTGTTACCCTAAATTTTCCTAATTTACCTTTAACCATGGTAAATAAAAATTTCCATATTTACTATTCATCATATAAAAAAAACTACATGTAACCAGATAAAATAATTTGGACTGAATGCTTCCAAATATGGAAATGAATTTTCAATATTCAAATAAGATAAGATGTAGTAATTGATTTAAAATTAGTTCTTGTTGTGCAAGTGAGAGAATAATTTTTTTAAAGTAAAAACCCTCAAATGATTTATGTGTGTTTATATCTAATTTGAATTTCAAATTTATTAAATTGTACAAAATTAGACTAAATCATAAAAATATAATATATTTATACTTTAAAACCAATTAAAATGATAAAATTTTGTTATAAATAAATCAGAAGAAGTTGAAATTTTAAATTAAAATGAAATATTTTTCACCTTTCCTTAAAAATAGAACATTATTGGAAAAATATCAAAAATTAAAATCAATGTATATTTTTATGTCCCTCTTCTAAAAATGATTTTTATTTTCTCAGAGAAAATTTATAAAAAAGTTTAACACAGCATTTTTCCTGGGATCACCATCAAAAGGCTGTAAAAATGCATTTTTTGAAAAATACTTATTTTATCCGTAAAATTGAATTTGTTCATACAAAATCTCTAAAAAAAGATAAAATGAATAGTAATCATTAAATTGAAAATATTTAATATATATTTTATTAATAAAATCCATAATTTGTGATTTAAATTTTTTATAGACTAATTTATTTTCATTTAAATAATTTTTTTGAAGGAAGTTAGTACTATTCAGACCCACATTTTTAATGAATAGACTATAATATTTTATTAACACTTATAATTAGTCATGAGTGATATTAATACTATAAAAAGAACATGAAATTTCCAGTAACAAAAGCTAGGAATACTTTTCCACATACTATAATCTAATATGGTGTTGCGTAATGTGCAAGCTAATCTTGGGGTAATATACAACACATGACCTCAAAAAAATAAAAAAGAATATATATCATAAAATATCATGGTGTAAAATTCTACCCCCTTAAAATTAATTTTCCATTAAAATTTTGTTGGTGTTATAAAAGGTTTAATACCTAAAAGTTTCTTTCATAGAAACCCACATTGTAAAAAGGAATACAAAAACATCATTTTAAAAAAGGAATGTTGGAAACATTATGGTTACCCAAAGTAACTCATCACATGGTTTATACTTAATAGAATAACGGAGGGAAGTTAATACATAGATATGGATGAAAGATATGAAAGTCATGTTTTGATGGATAGTTATAGAGAAAAATATTTAGAGAAAGTTAACAACATGGAAGCCACAAACTTGCGATGATTTAAGGGACAATATGATACATTTGAGAAGGAGGCAGTAAGATTAATTTTTTTGATTTGAAGATACTTTTCCTAATGATAATGGAATTGAGAAGAAATACATAGTTTATTTATATAAAATCTCAACATTGGTCATGCTTTGAAAAATTTCCAACCCATCTCTTATTCAAAGAAATGAAGTTGAATTTGTCATTCATGAAGTTTTAAGAGATCATATGATCCATAAAAAGAATGATAGGTCATCCCATCTATCTCAACAAAATGGTTAACACAGATCATCAAATATTTTTTGGTCCACCAATAGAAAAAAAATACATTAATCTAACAAACTACAACCAGATTATAACTTATACCATCCATAATTTGATAACATTTTAATCCATCCAAAATTGAAAATCTAAATCATAATAATAGGTGAACTAAATTTGTTTAACATTTATATCCCATATATCATATTATAGTCCTTGGTTTCTACATTCTAAACATGTGAATACCTTAATCACGTATTCTATTATGTCATGGTAACAACTTGAACTATAAGATATCGTCATTGAAAACATCCATATTTACTTATACTTAAGTCGAAAAAGCGGCAATATTCATCTGAGATATTATAACCAATGTGTAAATAAATACTTAACTAGTTCCAAGGTAACTAATATCATCCGATTTACCTATTAATATCTAGCATACCTTTATCCTAATATAAATATCTCAACATCATGTTAATATTAAGGGTCATCCATCCCAAAATCATGCATTTTCTAAAAACATAACCTTATTACCTCAATAACATTTAATGGTTAACATAATTATCCATTTCCTTGCACCTGTATCATTGATATTTCAGCGGTGCATTCTATATAGCCTTTTCGTTGTTCACATCATTATCTACTTTCTTCTAATTTATTAAGAACTCAACTGCCGGATGACCTTGTATTCCACACATAAAACATTTTTTAGTCCCTTTATGATAGTCTCCACTATTATTATTTCCACATATTGAGAATAAAGAAACACTCATCTTCATTTATCCATTGTTTTTAGATTTTCTTTTGAACTCCATCATTTATTTCCTGCCAAAGCAAAGAGATTTTTATGTAACCCCAAATTCAATTTATAATTTGATAGAACAACATAGAATCTCTTCATATAAACTAATGTATCATATAGCTAGAACCCTTCGAAAAATTGGATTTATTCCACTAAACAATAAATCAACATTACTTTCTGGATGGTTGATGAAGCAAGAAGCATACCATGCATGTCTTGTAAGATTTCATCATATGTACCAACAGATTCATAATATTTCTCTTAAGATCAAGTAACACCTTTTAAATTATCATTCAATGAATATGAGGAAAACATTTATTAAAAAAATTTCATCAACTCATCCCATTCCATGGATTCAATTTCATCTTGTTGCCTCGTATTCTTAATTTGATTCCACTACTATTATGCTTCCCCATATAAAAGATAAACAAAAAAACAAAATTTTCAAGATCCAAACATCAATGGATTGAAAATATAGTTTTAGTGGTACCAATCCATTTTTAAACAATGAGTGGATCAGAATACCCACTGAAAGAATGTAGGCATTGCCTCATGAATGACTCAATAGAATTTTGGTCCATTATCTACTAATTTGGATGTCTAGAATAATTCATAACATGTGTAAGTATATAAATAATATTTTTCATTCCATCTCTCATAACATTTGTTTTTTTAAAGGGAAATCACTTCATTTCTCATTTCATTGATCATTAACACTGTTTAATCAGGTTCTAACCTTTCTCTAAAACCCAAAAATAATAATGTGGGAGGAATAATCAAAGTAAGGAAACAATAAAATCAAGGGGTTGTATTTTCAATCTATAGAATCTTATGTATAATCCTAGGTTATTCATGACCATCACCATTATTCTAGTAAGGGGACCTATAATTATACATATCTTTAGGAAATCCCTTATAAATATCTATAGGGATCTCACTAGACATTTCACATCATAGTTTCCAAATATTGATTAAACATTTTCGATGATACCAACTATAAAAAACCAAGAATGTTTTATATGAATAATACATAATTTTATATGAATATTCATTTAATTTTAGAAACACATGCCTGAGGACCATAATAGTTTAGTGCCTTTGGAAACATGGAATACATTATAATAACTTGTGAAAGATACTTAATATCTCCCATAAAGATATTCCTCTTTAGTACACCTACTTAAATGATTTATTTATAAGTTGAGTAATGGTAACATAATAAAGGGTGATCTTAGAAGCTCAGTAAGGGTAAAAATACAATATATGAACATTTGAATGTAAAAACAACATGAACATAACTTTTTAATATCAAAATCATGAGTCATGAAATAAATCATAGTAGTTCATAAGGCATAAATCATAAATTAACAAAAACCATGATAACATAGAAGTGGCATAAAACATGAAATTTTTGAAAACGCTTGAACATAGAAAATCATTTTTATATTATCCATGGTTCATATAAAAGACCTTCATAGCTAAAAAAGTCCATTAGTGGATCAGTTTTACTTGTCATTATAACCATGTATTACTAAAATAGATTTATATGTCAGTACAATCATGTCTATATCATGAGATATAAATATTTATCCAATTATTCTTAGGGAGATAAATTTTCCACACATCTCATAATTAAATCATTCTTATATGTTCTAAAAAATCAAAAACCATTCAACATAGCTTAAACCAAGGAACAAAATGTGGGTTTTCTTAAACATCATTCCATTATAATTCTTATAAAATAAGTGTATTTCATAAAAATCATTTAATTATAAACATAATAAAATAAATTTAGTAATATGGATATAAACCCAACCTTATGTCATATTTTACGGAAAGGAATTTTGATAAAATACTTGAAATAAAATCTGGAAGAAAATATAATTTCTTCTTAAAAACATTTTCTTCTATCAAAATGTTACACAATTTTAAAATACAAGAATTTAATTGAAGATACATTTGAAATATTGCAATGGAATCCTGATGGATATAAGGCCTTAAGAAAGTGTAAGAATCTTTTCATGTCTTATAAGTTAAAAAAATAATTTTTATACTTTTTTCAGAGAAGTCAAAAAGTACCTCATATGGTAAATAAAAGAAATATTCCTTCCAAACCATGTAGTAAAATTATAAAATGTGTTAAAATTACATTAAAAATAAATATAATAATAGTAAACATTTTTTGGAAACACTTTTAGAAAATGAGTACATGAATGATAAATATACCCCTAATAAATATATATATATAAACAATCATAGATAAAAGGAGATTGCAAAATTATCCTTTAGATTATGTCTAATATCATTCATATGTATCATAACCTAATGTATAATGATTTAAATAATATTAATGGCTTTATCTAGAATAATATAATTTTTTATGATTTCATATATGATTATCTTATAACCTGTTTGTTAGTAACATTTCATAGTCACTCGTTATGCGGATATTAAATGATTTATGTTTTTATGCATGTTTTATCAGATAAGTTTATGTTCCACTTCTTAGTTTATAATTATATCATTTAAATAATTATACTAGTATAATATATATCATATTTATTCATTCCATTAATGTATATAATTGTGGTTTAATGAAGATCATGTTGAATGAATGTCATCGCATGGTGGAGACGGTAGGCCATACATACGCACGAGCAATGATATCATTCACATAATTATTAAATGGTATGGAATTGAATGGTATATTGATTATAATGTTTTATCCATTATTTAAATCCCTTATACTCATCATTATACCCGTCCAAATTATATATTGTGGAATAAAAAATTACACCACAATGTGATGACGCAAAGTCGTACGTACACACACATACTGGAATTGTTATTCATAAGATCGATAAAAGGAGGTATAAGGTTGTCTCATAATAATAATAAAATATAATAATTTATAAAATATTATATTTATTACTTTATTATAGAAAAAACATAATAAGAGGAAGTAGAAGAAGAAAATAATATTGAAAGAGTTGATAAAATATTTACAAAGTTTTCTAGTATCTCATTTTGGTTTGCACAAAAGGTCTCCATATAAAGGATTTATGCCAAAATAATCATCAATAAAAGAAATTTAGCGATGTTGGGAGACTATTTAAGCAGAATTTGGACTAGACAAGGAGCTTTAGAGGTGTGATTAATTGGGTATATGTGGTGGACTTCTATAATAGAGAGGAGGGTCACTTTAGAAAATTCATGAAATATTATTTTATTATAAATTTTTTTTTCTAATTATAATAGCTCCAAAGTGATATACTTCTAGGCTATAATAATGATATATCTAAATAATATCATCCAATAATTTTTTTTGATGTGTATTTATTTTAATTTAAACTTTATATTTTTAGTTTACTCTTAATTACTCTCTATTAATTTTATGTGTGGTAACATCATTTTAATTATTAAAGGGATATTAATTTTACTTATATGGAATCAATTTCCCATAATTGAACAATTAATTAACTATTATACCTTATAAACGATACAATAAATTTATAATTGTTTTACAATTTTAAAAAATATTCAATAAAATATTATCTAAATAAAATATCAATAGTATCGGTTTTTCCTCTATTAAATTTATTGAATTTAAATAAAATCCAAATTGATATATAACATAAAACCAAATAATTTTATAGTATTAAAATATTTCATATTCATCGATAAAAATAGTGTATGACATAAATTATTTCAAGTAATATTTATTTTATTATTTATAATATGATTTATTTGATACTTATCTTAATAAAATAATTATCGTATCATTGTTATTTCAATATTTATGGTAATTATTTAATATAAACAAATTGTTAATAAATTCAAATTATGAATATAATTTCATTATATTTCTGGAAACTATTTATGTTTGAATTTTTACCAGCTTTATCACTACATTAAAATGTTTACACTTAGAAGAGATAAGAGAGTGACTTGTTGTCCCTTTATTCTATGTTATTTATAATTACATCACTTTCATGGTTAAAAGTACATTAAATGGTTCAATTATGAAAATTAATTGATATTGGTAAACATTAATTAATCCAGTATAATTTGTATAGGTTTTTGGATAATTATATTATCTTCATCAAATAGTTTGTTACCCTAATTTACCTAATTTCCTCTTAACTATAGTAAATAAAAAATATCGATGTTAGTATTCATATTAAAAATAATAGATACCAATTAATAAAATTTTGACCCACTGATTCCAAATATGGAATCTATTTTTAAAAATTAATAACTCAATAAACATACAGTAGTAAATTTAAAATTAATTCCTGTTGTCCAAGTGAGAAAACAATGATGTGGCTAACCCTTCTTTTTCTACATATAATAGGATTATTATATATATTCCATCAGATGTATTAGTTAGATATTTTTATAGAGGTACAAAAACTGGAGATTCTCTAAGAATCTATGTTGAACATCAGGATTTAATGTCATAGATTGAGCCTAAGAACATTAAAGGCACAAGTAATGATTAATTTTGGTTAATGGTTATGTAATAAGAACATAATAAATGTGAAATAAATAATGTTGGGTAAACTTTTTATATACCCAAATAAAACATGATTATAGGAAATAAATTTTTGTTTGAAATATGTTTTTTGAATCCAAAATAACAGTGAGGAATAAGGCTAGACTAGTTGGACAAGGGTATTGTAAAGTAGTGGGTATGTAACATTTCTAAAAATGAATCCATAAGAATAATTATTTCATAAAAAACACATATATATTTTAAACTATATGAAGTGGATGTCAAAATTTAATTCATGAATTGGTATATAGTTGGGGTTGTTTTTTCAAATAATCCCCTATATTTCAAAACCCTTGTTTTCTTTGTAATGTATTTAAATAAATAAACCCTTTATATGGTTTAAAACAAGATAGTTGATCTTAGTATGATAGGGTCATGTATCTTATTATTTTAGAATGATTTTCAAGATGGATAAATAATCCAATATTATTTATAAAAAATAAAATGGTTTTTTAGAAATTGAAATCTTTGTAGATGATATTATTATTGGGTTGTATAAAATTATTTATGTAGTGACTTTGAAAAAATGATGTAAAATGAATTTTAAATGAGTGTAATTGGTGAACTAAAATTATTTCAGGGTTTTTATATTTTTAGAAAACAAATATGGAATTATTTTTAATCAAAGTAAATATAGTAAATAACATATTCAAATTTTTGTTTGGAAAGATCTAAGAGTAGTGAAACTCTTAGGCTTTCCACTAGTAAATTTTTTCTTGATGAATCTGCGGAATTGGTGGATAAATCTAGTTATAGGTGGTATGATTGGAAGTGTGGTCAACATAACTAATACCCTACTTGACATTATGCTTAGTTTGTGTATGTGTGCTCAATTTCAAGAAAACCCAAAAGAGTCACATTTAATTATTTTGAAAATATTTTCAAATACCTCATGTATACAACAAATTTAGGATTAATATATTTGAGAGAATAAGAATTTAACATTGTTTTTTTATTCAGATGCTGATTTTGGTTGTTGGTCATTAGAAAAAGAACATCTGAAATATTTCATTTTTAGGCAAGTCACTAGTTTCATGGTATAGTAGGAAAAAAATTTGTCGCTCTATCTATAGGTCAAGGTGTGTGTATAGATATAGGTATTTTTTGTTCTCAAATTTAGTGGATGAAACACACTTAACTAGACTATAGATATCAATTACAACATATAACTATAAATTATTACAATAAAATTGCAATAAATATTTATTAAACCTTTTATCACACTCTAAAACAAAACACATTTATATAATACAACTCATATTAAGGGATAATTTTTAAAAGCTTGATATAACCCCTAAATAAATTGGTACTAAAAATCAGATTACTAATATTTTTACTAATACATTATATTCTATGATAATGAACTACATCAAACATGATTTAAGAATGATTAATTTTGGTTAAGTTTACTTTTTTGGGATTGAACATTGTATTTTTACCCAGAGATGGAGTTTTACCCACTATTTCAGTTTTACCTCTATATTAGTTTTACCCACAATTGAAGTTTTACCCATCATTGAAGTTTCACCCACCATCGGAATAAACAATCATTGGTTATGATCCACCATTAATAATTATTATTATAAATAATTTAATTAATTAACTTATATATTATACAAATTCATTTTTTATTTAATAATCCATAAATCCCCAAATTATTTAAATTAGACACTAGTCTAAATTTTAATACTCTCCCCTAGCACCTTTACTTTTGAAAATCATTGTGACCCATTCTTTCCCAACTTTTAGCCTTCCTTCAATGACAACCAATCCATTTGAGTGAATCTACAGGGTTAGAGTGAAGAAATCAATAGATCCTTCTCTGAATGAGTTGCATCCTTCAAATAAGTAAAAAAGGAGATTCTTTTAATCCAGCTATCAATATTGTGATCCCATGACTCATTAATCATATTGTTTTACCTAAGAGAGAAGTTATTTTCGAGTGTTTTAATTCAAGAAATTATATGGTGATTTAATTAATGAAAGAAAAGGAATAGGTAGAGTGGATCTCTAATAATTAGAGGCCATTTTATCCATGTATAGTTCATCAATTTTACTAGTATGTAAAATTTGGCTTTGAGGAAAATTAATACTCGGTTAAAGATAGAATAAGTTGATGAAAATCTGGTTTCCCTTCAATCTAATGGGAAAATGTCTAAGAGTGACTCAAAAAGGAATCTCCAGTGACTATAAAGAATCCATTATGAGTGATTGTGATAAATTTGTGTATATAGATTATTTGGTGAGTTGTCTGGAGGTTGAATTCAAAGATGTCAAGATGCACCTGAGATTGATGGATAATTTCATTTTCATGTAATTTAAATTTAGCTAATGTTATGTGCGAGTAAGGTAAATTTCACCCCAATGAGGTATCATGATGTTTATCTCTAATGTATTGTGAAGAGAGTAGAATAGATAAACAGGTAAAGATACCTCACAAATTATATTATGGAGAAGTGAAAGAGATATAACAATTGGAACTGCATTATTTATCCAATTTTAATTTTATACATGTTAGAGGCGAAGTGATTGGTTGATAGGTACGATATAACAGTGGTAAAATGTTGATTTGTTTCGTCATACATGTATAATTCAAAATAGAATAAAGTTAAGATGGAATCATTGGAAGTGGCAGTGGGTTGGTGATGGAAATATAATTTTTGTGTATTTAAATCCAATTGATCACCTGACTAGGATATATAATATTATGGATCAAAGATTTGATCTGGACGTGGTTGTTGTGTATTTAGATAAGGAATATTAGGAAACTATTACATCAATTGATTATGGGGATTTTTTTAGTTCATTTGGGTAGTGACCCTGATATTCGCATGATTCCATCTATTATCTCTATTAGGGCACCTGATACACCAATATATCTCAATTTATAAGATACAATTTTAAAATCAGGAAGTAGAAAGGATAAAATTTATGTTTGAGGAGGGGAAGAGCTTAAGATAAATTATAAATATTATGAAGAAAGTGGATATGAAAATGTAATTGATGAAGAAAATAATAAAGAAGATGATTATTAAGATAATTGAAATGATAAAGATATGGGAGGTGGTTATGATTAAGATGATAGTGTCTTTGGGCACGATTGTCATAATGGACACATTGGTACCAGATATTTTGTGATGGAAAAAGTAATTTTCTTCTTCTCCAGGTTTATCAACTACTTCTAGGTCTGAAGAAAGATTGATCCTAGTTCAAGATAAGGATATAACATCTAGAGATTATACAGAATAATCTCTTTTGTGATAATAATATCAAATTATTACTAGTCACACTATTGACCCTACTAATGGTTACTACAGTGAGCATTCATTGCTTGAGTAAGTAGTTGTGGATCAGATATTTGTTAATCCTACAATTTTTTGACTATATTAGAAGAGATTCTTGTTTTATAACAACCAATGAATGACATATTTTAATAATATATATTTTTAGATTAATATTAATTATATTTTACAAATTCACACCTGAGGACTATAATAGTTTAGTGCCTTTGGAAACATAGAATACATTCTTAAAACTTGTGAAAGATCTTGAACATGCCATAAATATAATCCCCTTTTTTATTCCAACTTATAAGATTTATTTATAACATGAGGAATGTAAGGAAAATAAATGGTGATATTAGATGTTCATTAAGGGTATTAAAATAATATATGAACACATGAATGTAAAAACCATGAATAAAACTTTTGAATGTAAAAATATTGTGTCATGAAATAAATCATCAAAGTTTGTAAGGAATAAACCATAACGTAAGATTAACCATGATAACATAGCATTGGAATAATGAATTATCATTTTTTTTAAAATACCATAGAAAATAATTTCCTTATTAGCCAAGGATCTTATCCAAGACTATCTTAGCAGATAATTCCTATTGCTGAACTAGGTTTACTTACCTTTCCAACCTTATATTACAGAACCAAATCTACTTTTCATTCCAGTCATGTCTACAGCATGAGATATAAATCATTACTCAATGCATTGGTGGAAGATATAGTTCCCTCCCATCTCATTAATAAATAATTCTTAGATGCGCCTAAAAAACATACACTAGTCAACAGAGCATAACCTAAGGAATAAAAATGGGTTTATCAAACATCATTCTATAATAATCCATATAAAATAATTGGATTTAATAAAAATAATTCCCTCATAAAAACAAAAAAATAAAATTAATAACAGTGATAGAATCACAACCATTTTTCATCTTATATTGAATGTAATTTTGATAGAATACTTGAAATTAATTCTTGAGAAAAACATCCATTCTTATTCAAAATGAATTCTTTTCTCAAAATGAAAATCAATTTAAACAGAAAATAATTTAATTTAAAATACACTTGAAATATTTTAAAGTAATATTAATGGAAATAAGGTGTTATAAAATCCTATGAATCCATTCATGTTGTATGAATTTAAAAAAAATTATCCTCGTACTTTTTCCGGAGATGTCAAAAAGTACCTTGTATGATAAAAAAAAGAAGTATTCCTTCCAGACCATGTAGTAAAAGAAAAAAATGGGTAAAAATGACTTTAAAAAGACATAGAAAAATATTAAACATTTTATTAAAACATATTTTTAAAATATGGACACCGATGATAAATATTCCCCATGTAAATACTTATGTATAAACAATCTTAGATAAAATGATATTGAAAAATTATCCCTTACATTAGGTATGATATCCTTATTATGTATCCAAAACAACTTTATAATGATTGAAATAATGTTGTTGACATATTATAGAATCATAATTATTTTTATGATATCATATATGATTATATTATCATCTGTTTGTTAGTTACATTTCATTGTCCCTCGTTTTTTGGATATAAATTTCTTTATGTTCTTAATCTTGTTTTGTTAGATAATATCATGTTACACTTCTTACGTTACAGTTATACAATTAAATTATGATTTTATTATAGTATATATCATATTTATTCATTCCATTAATGAATATAATTGTGGTTTATTTAAGAGCATGTAAAATGAATCGTAGTGTGGAGATAGTAGGAAATACGTATGTACGAGCGAATATATCATCCACATAATGGTTAAATGGTAAAAAATTGGATGGTATATTAATTATGAAGAAAAATATTAATATTATATTCATTATTTATATCCATTATTCTTGACATTATACCCATCCACGTTAAGTTGTTTTGAAAAACATTTACACCACAACGTGGAGACGAAAAGTCATACATATGCACACATGGTGATATTATTATTTATAGGATGGATAAAAGGAGGTATAAGGTTTTATAATAATTATAATAACATCTATATATGTAGAAGATAATAAATTTATTTCTTTATTATGGAAACAATATAAGAAGAGGAAGTATAATAAGAAAAAGAATTTTTAATAAGGTGATAAAACAATTACCTCATTTATGAGTATCGCCATTTGATTTGCAGACAAGGTTTCCATAGGATAGGTTACTGTCCAAAGTGTGGTCTCTAGTATAAAGGTATGTATGTTGGGAGTTAATATAAGATTAATTTGGACATTAAAAGGGGAGTGAGAGGTGTGAGTATATTGATAGATGTAGTGGCCTTTTATAATAGGAAGGAAGGGAACATTAGAATTTTCTTGAAATATTATTATTTTTTACATGATTTTCAAATTATAATAGCTCCAAAGTGATATATTTTGAGAATTAGATGAGGAAGGTTCGAAATAATCTCATAAAATAATTTTTTGACCTACAATTATTTTATTTTAATCCATATCTTTTTATTTTACCCTTAAATACTCTTTTAATTTTAATTTAGGTAACACTATTTTTATTATTAATAGGATATCATGTTTACTTATAAAGTATAAATTTTCCATAATTAGATAATTAATTTAATTTTAAACTATATCAAAGAAAGTTTGTAATTTTAGAATATTTGTATTATTTTTAAATAATCTAATAAAATTTTATTTTAACAGAACATCAAGTGTCATTTTTTACAGTTGCATTTTATTGAATTTACATAAAATAAAAAAATAAATATAAATTCAAACAAAATACTATAATAATATTATATCATTTCATATTCACCAATAAAAATAGTGAATAATTGAAATTATTTCATAAAATATTTATATTACTATTTATAGTATCATATATTTAATATTTCTCTAAATAAAATAATTATTGTATATCTGTTGTGTCAATATTAATTGAAGTTAATTAATATCTAAAAATTATAAATAAATTAAAATGATATAGATAATTTAATTATATTTAGAGATACTATTTTGGTATAAAGTTTATCCATTTTATCACTGAATTAAAATTATTATACGTATAAGAGATAAGAGGGTGACATACTATTACTTTTTTTTGTTTTAATTATAATTACATTGATTTCAAAAACAAAATTCCATTAAATGAATGAATTCATACCCTTAGGCAATATTGATCGACTTTAATTAATCCAATAGAATTTTGGAAGGTGTGAGAATAATTTTATTATCTTTATCATATTGTTTATTACCCTAATTTACCAAATTTACCTTTAACCGTGTTAAATAAAAATGACCATAGTTACTATTCATCACATCCAAATAACTAAAAGTAACCAATTAACATAATTTGGAACCAATGATTCCAAATATTGAAATAAATTTTCAATATTCGAAACATAGAAGTTGTAATAATTGATTTAAAATTAATTCCTTTTGGTAATGCGGGAGAACAAGTATTTTTAAAAGTAAAAATAATGCAAATATTGATGTGTGTTTATATCTAATATAAATGTGAAATTACTTCCATTAAACAAAATCAGACTAAATTATAAAAAAACTAATCTTTTTATACTTTAAAACCAATTAAAAGGATAAAAATTTGATATAAATAAATCAGATGAAAGAGAATTTTTAAATTAAAATGCAGTATTTTTCACTTTTCATTGAAAAATGAATATTACTAGAGAATTTTTTTAAAAAATTATATTTTTGTTTCCTTATTCAAAATAAGAATTTTATTTTCTTATAGAGAACTTATAAAAAAGTAAAACACTAGATTCTAAATGGGTTCAAAGTCAAAAGGCTGTAAAAATGAATTTTTAGAAAAGCACTCATTTTATCTGTAAAATTGAATTTGTTATTATATAATCTCTAGAAAACATATTAATTATAAATTTAAACATTAAATTTAGTATATAAAATATATATTTAATTAATGAAATCCATAATCTGTGACTTAACATTTTTTTAAAATAACTTATTTTTCATTAAATAATTTTTTCTAAAGGAAGTTCATACAATTCAGACCCACCATTTTAATGAATAGATTATAATATTTTATTTTCACTTATACTTAGTATTGAGTGAAATTAATTATATAAAAATAACATGAAATTTTTTGTAACATAATCTAAGAATAATTTCCATATACCATAAGCCAATATGGTGTTTCCTAAAGCGCAAGCTAATCTTGGTGTAGCATAACACACATGACATCAATGAAATTAAAAAGAATATATCTCAAAAAATATCCAGGTGTTAATTTATACCCCCGTTAAAATGATTTTTCCCTTGAAAAATTCTCAGAGTTATAAAAGGATTACAACCTAGATGTTTCTTTCATAGAAAGCCACATTGTAAAAAGGAATACTGAAACTTCATTTTAAAAAGGAAAGTTTGAAACATAACATATACCCAATGTAACTTATCATTGGGTTTATACATAGTAGAACATAGGTGGGAAGTGAAAAAATGGATATGGAAGATAAATCAGATGATCATGTTCTAATGGATAGTGATAGAGAAAAATGTTAAGAGAATGTTAACAACTAGAAAGCCACAAATCTAGGATGATTTAATCAACTATATGACTCATCAGAGAAAGATCTATTAGGATAAAGTTTTGGATTTTCAAGATCCTTTTCCTAATGTTAAAGAACATGAGAGGAAATAAATAGTTGTTTTCTACACAATATCTCCATTGGTAATTCATTGAACAATTTCCACATCATATCTTATTCAATGAAATGAAGTTGAACTTGTCATTTCTTAAGTGTTAGAAGATCATGTGATCCATAAATAGAATTATAGGTCATTCCATCTATATCAAAAAAATGATAACACAGATTATCAATTATTTATATGTCCACCTATAGTGAGAAGATATATTAATCTGAAAAAATCCAACCAGAGTATAACTTATACTATCCATAATTGGATAACATTTTATTCCTCGCAAAATTGAAAATATATGTCATAAGAAAGAGGTGAAATAAATTGTTTTAACATTTATCTCCCATATATCCTAAGGTAGTTCTTTATTTCCACATTCCAAACATGTGAATACCTTAATTATTTATTCTCTTGAGTCATGTTAAGAACCTGAACTATAAGATATCGTTATGGAAAACATGCATGTTTACTTATTCTTAAGTTGAAAAATCTATAATATTCATCTTAGATAGCATAACCCAAATTTTATTAAATACTTAACTAGTTTCAAGGTAACTAATGTCATATTATTTAACTATTACTCTTCTACATACCTTTATGGAAATATAAATATTTAAACATCATTTCCATATTAAGGGTGATCCATCCCTAAATGACGTGTTTTCTAAAAACATCACATTATTACCTCAATAACTTTTAGTGGTTACAAGTACCACTTAGTATATATATTCAAATACATGTGTAAAACCAAAGTGGACCCCTACATAAATATTTCATTATTCTATAATACCATAAAATAAATTCTACTACATTATTCTAGAATCCTATTATATAAACACCAAATCATTCTACAACATCATTTTCATATTCAACATCATCAATTGTGATCACATGTTATTTGAATTTGAATTTGGCCTTTAGATTATGTAGATGTAGATAATCATTTATCACCCTTGGATTAAGGCATTAGTTAACATAATTCCCCTTTTCCTTGCACTAGAAACATTGATGCGTGGGTGATGCATTCTGTATAGCCTTTTCTATATTCATATCATTATATAATTTCTTTATCATTACATAATAACTCAACTTCCTGATGACCTTCTTTTCCACAGTTAAAGAATTTTCTATTCCATTTAAGACAGTCTCCACTATGATTCTTCCACAAATTGATCATAAGTAAAGACTCATCTTCTTTTATCCATTGTTTTTTTATTTTCTTTTGTACTCCATCATTCGTTTCCTATCAAACTAGTGAGATTGATATGTAACAATAACTTCTATTTCAACATTAATATAACAACGGAAAATCTCTTCATAGAAACTAAATTCTTATATAGCTAACACCCTTTGAATAATTGGTTTTATGCCACTAAGGACTTGATCAACTTAACTTTAGGTTTGTTGATGAAACCAGAAGCATACCTAGGAAGTCTTGTAAAATTTTCCCAATATGTACCTATAGATTCATAATATCTTTTCAATTCTCAAGGAACTAATTTCCCAATTTTTTCAAAGAATATGGGGAAAGAATTTATTAGAAAAATAAGTTCCTGACCTCATCGCTTTCCATGGATTCAGTTTTATCTTGTTGCCTCACATTCTTGATTAAATTCCACCACTGGAATGCTTCTCCTTCTAGATGATGAACAACAAAAAAGACATTTTCATGATCCAATCATCAGTGGATGGAAAATATCATTTCAATGGTACTGATCTATTTTTGAAGTAATGAGCAGATCAGAAGACCCACAGAAAGAATGTAGGCATTGCCTCATAAAGAACTCAATAGAATTTTATTCCCTTCACTGCTCATTTGGATGTCTAGAATGATTCATAACTTAAGTAAGTATATAAATAATATTTTTCATTCCATATACCACAAAATTAGTTGTTTATGGAGGAAAATAATTTCATTTCTCTTTTCATTGATCATTAACACAATTTCTTTAGGTTCTAGCCTTTTTCTAAAACCCAAAAAAATAGTTTGAGAAGAAAAAATCATAGTAAAAAAATTACAATAAAAGGGGTGTATTTTCAATATATAGCTTCTTAGGTTTAATCCTAGGTTATTCATGATCGTCACCATAATTCTTGTATGGTGACCTATAATTATACATATCCTTAGGACATACCTTACTAATATCTCTAGGGATATCAATATACTTTTTTCATCTTAGTTTCCAATGATTGATTAAAAATTTCCTATGATACCAACTATTACAAACCAAAAAATGTAGTATATGAATAATACATATTTTTATATGTATATTAATTTCATTTTACAAATGCACGCCTGCAGACCATAATAGTTAAGTGCCTTTTATAACATGAAAAACATTATACTAACTTGTGAATTATACTCAACATCTCCTATAATGATATACCCCTTTACTACTCCTACTTAAATGATTTATTTATAACCTGAGTAATGGATTCACAAGAAAGGGTGAGAATAACTACTCAGTAAGGGTAAGAAAACAATATATAAACATATGAATGTAAAAAAACATGAACATAACTTTTTAATATCAAAATCATATGTCATGAAATAAATTATTACAGTTCATAAGGCATAAATCATAAAGTAACATTAACTATCATAACATATAAGTGGAATAAAACATGAAATTTTTAAAAACACATAATCATAGAAAATCATTTCCACATTAGCCAAGGTGCATAAACAAGACCATTATAGCCGAAAGATTCTATTACTGGACCGATTTTACTTTTCATTCTAACCCTGTATTACTAAAATAGATTTATATATTGTTCTCATAATGTATATATCCTGAGATATAAATATTTTTCCAATTATTTTTAAGGAGATAGATTTCCCACCCATCTCAAAATGAAATCATTCTTACATTTTTTACAAAACATAAACCATTCATCATTGCATAACCCAAGGAACAAAAAGTGGGTTTTCTTAAACATCTTTCAATTATAATCAATATAAAATAAGTTTATTTCATAAATATAATTCAATCATAAACATAATAAAATCAATTTAATAATAGGTATAGAAACATATCCCTAATTCATATTATATGGAAAGTAATTTTGATAAAATACTTGATATTTATTCTTGAGGAAAATATCATTTCTTCTTCAAAAACTTGTTTTTTTTTTCAAAATGATACGCAATATTAAAAGGAAATAATTCAGTTGAAAATACATTAGAAATATTTTACTGGAATCCTAATGGATATAAGGCCTTATGAAAAGGGTAAGAATCAATTCATGTCGTGTATGTTAATAAACATTATCCTTATACTTTATCCAAAGAAGTTAGAAAGTACCTCATATGGTAAACAAAATAAATATTCCTTCCAATCCATGTAGTAAAATTATAAAATATATGTTAAAATGACATTTAAAATAAATAGAATAGTACTAAACATTTTGGAGAAAAACTTTTTGAAAACATGGACATGAATAATAAAATCACCCCCAGAAAATATATACGTATAAACAATCTTATATAAAAGGAGATTACAAAATTATCCGTTAGCTTAGGCTTGATATCCTTCATATGTATCTGAACCATGAATATAATTATTTAAATAATACTTTTGACTTATTCTAGAATCATTTTACTTTTAATGACTTCATATATGATTATATTATCATTCATTTGTTAGTAAAATTTCATTATCACTCATTATTCAGATATTAACAGATTTATGTTCTTATGAAAGATTTATCAGATAAGATCTTGTTACACTTCATAGTTTATAGTTATATAGCTTAAATAATTATTTGAGTATAATATATATAATATTTAATTATTCCATTCATATATATAATCATGGTTTAATAGAAATCATTTATAATGAATCGCATTGCACCGTGGAGACCGTAGGCTATACATACGCACAAGCAATAATATCATTCACATAATGATTAAATCATAATGAATTGAATGGTATATAAATTATAATGTTGTATTCATTATTTACATCAATTATAATCATCATTATACCCATCCAAATTATATATTGTTGAATAAAAAATTACACCACAACATGAATATGGGAAGTTGTACATACGCACACATGGTGAAATTCTTATTTATAGGATTGATAAAAGGAGGTATAAGGTAGTCCCATAATTATAATAACTTCTCATCATGTAGAAAATATTTTATTTATTACTTTATTTTTGAAAAACATAAAAATAGGAAGTAGAAGAAGAAAATAATATTGAATGACATGATAAAACAATTACCTATTTTTCGAGTATCTCATTTTGATTTGCACAAAGTGTCTCCATAAGATGGATTTATGCCTAATGTTTCTTCTATAAATAAAATTTAGGGATGTTGTGAGACTATTTGAGAAGAATTTGGACTAGCCAAGGGGATTTAGAGGTGTGAGTAATTGTGTATATGTGGTGGCCTAATATAAGAGAGAGGTGGGTCCCTTTAAGAATGTCTTGAAATAGTATATTCTTATAAATTTATTTTCTAATTATAATAACTCTAAAGTGATATATTTCTTGTTTATGATAAGGATATTTCTATATAATATCCTCTAATAATTTTTTTACATTTATTCATTTTACTTTAAACCTTATATTTTTAGTTTACCATTAATTAATATGTTTTAATATTAATTGGGGTAACACCATTTTTATTATTAATAGGATATTAAGTTAACTTATAAGGGGTCAATTTCCCACAATTGGACAATTAATTAACTGTTAGACCTTATGGAGGATACTTTAAATTTTAAAAGTTTTTTTTATGATTTTTATATAATTCCATAAAATATTATTTATATAAAACATCAATATTATCTATTTTTAAACTATCCAATTCATTGAATTTAATTAAAATCTAAACAGATATATAAAATCTAAGCGAAGAATTTAATAATCTTATAACATGTCATATTCATCTATAAAAAGCGTTCAGGACATAAATTATTTGAGAAAATATTTATTTTACTATTTATAATAAAATATATTTGATATTTCTCTTAATAAAATAATTATTGTATCACTATTATGTCAATATTTATGATAATTATATAATATAATAAAAATCTAAATAAATTAAAATGAAGTATATAATTTTATTATATTTTTAGATACTATTTATGTTTTAATATTTATCATGTTTATCACTATATAAACATGATTATACTGATAAGAGATATGATAGTGACATGTTGTCACTTTCTATTGTTTAAATTATAATTACATCACTTTCGTGGGAAAAATCGCATTAAATAAATGAATTCTGAACCTACATTAATTCATATAATAGAATTTGGAAAAGTTTCTGGACAATTATATTATCTTTATCATATTATTTTTTACCCTAATTTACCTGAAATCCCATTAACTATAGTAAATAAAAATTATCATAGTAACTATTCCTATTATAAAAAAGTAAAATATTAATATAATTTTGACTGAGTGATTCCAAATATGGAATCCATTTTTAAAAATAAATAATCTAAAAACTTACTATATTTAATTTAAAATTAATTCATGTTGTCAAAGTAAGAAAATGAGGGGTTTTTAATGTAAAACCCATCTAAAGACTAATGTGTGTTTATATCTAATTTTAATGAGAAATTACATCCAATGAAAAAATTTGTATTAATCTATAAAAAATAATATAATTATACCTTAAAACTAATTAAAATGATAACATTTTATAATAAATCAATCAGATGAAAATGATGTTTTAAATTAAAATGCAGTATTTTTCACTATTCATTATAAAAGGAATGTTATTGGAACAATACCAAAAATTCAACCAAAGTATAATTTGATATCCCAATTATAAATAAAAGGTTTCTTTTGTCCAAAATAAACTATAAAAGTGTAAATAACTAAATTTAAAATGGTTTCTCAATTAAAAGGTGGTAAACCTCAATATTTAGGAAAATGCTCATTTTATCTATAAATTTCAATTTGTTCGTATATAATGTCAAGAAAACATTAAAGTTGAAATTTAAATATTAAATTGAATATATTATATATATATATATTTCATTAATAAAATCCATAAAAATTGATTTTTTTATTTTATATAATCACTTATTTAAAGTTAAATAGTTTTTTAAAGGGTGTTTGTACTCTTCATACATGCCATTATAATAACTAGGTTATAATATTTTGTTATCAATTATAATTGGCCTTGAGTGAAATTAATTTGATCAAAATAACATGAAATTGTGTGTAACACAATCCATGGATAGTGTTGTGTGTATATCAAGCTAATACCGTGTTCTGTATAGTGTAAGCTAATCTTGGTGTAGCGTACAATAGAAGACATCAATGATTTTAAAAAGAATTTGTCCCATAAAATCTTACGGTGTTACAAGTTTTTTCCCTCTAATTGTTTTTTATCTAGGTTTGATGTCACATCATTTAAGGAATGAGGGAAGTACTTTGCTATGTCAGACTTGGTCTAGAATTTACTAGCTCGGATGATGAGAGACCAATTATTGATTTGACGTTGTCTCAACTGTTGACATAGAATCCATCTGGGAAGGGAATGCTTCAAATTTTGAAAAGATTATGATTATTAGAACACACTTTTTCAATAATCATTTTGAAAAAAATTCAAGATATATTTTTGATCTTGTTATAAGTCACTTCCAGCCTAAAATTATGCATCACATTAAATAACTAGAAATATAGAATAACATGTTAGAAAATGATACAGAGATATTTAGGACTGTAGTGGATGAGATAATACATTCTTTCGAAAATTCATTGGATTCTTCTTATAGAGAGGGTATAGAATATTTATTCCATGGCTTCTACTTCTCATTCTCCACATCCTTACCATGATATTGAACTAATCAGGTCTTTGGTTAGAGAAGAACTTTCTAATATTTCAAGGGATATTCTAGAAACCCATCAAGAAATATTGAGACAAATACATCATAATAGAGACTATTTTAATACGATGGTTAGAGAATGTATGAAGGATATAAAACTGGATAGAGGAAAAATTAAAAAGGCTACAAATTATAATCTTTTGAAGATTTATACTAATCATTGGATTAACTCTCATTTCATGTTCCCTTCATAAAACATCTAGATTCTTCTTATTACTCGATCATTCAAAGAAATGTTTGACCAACAGAAAGTAATGTCCCCAATGATCATTTTTTAATGGAAGAGAAAAATGACGCTTTCAGTGATATGGAATGGGAAGGAAATATCATCATGGACTTCATCAATATGATGAATCCATTTCTTTATGTTTATTGCACTATAGTAGCGGCTCATGATGCAATTACAATCACTTCTCATCTCACTCCTCATGTCCTTTATATTGAGTATTTCAGAAAAGGTTTTACCCAATGTAACATGTATACTTTTCCCATGTTTTATTTTTAGAAATTGTATTGTATTATTTTGAGACCAGGTGCTGAGACAGAATGTGATTCAGAGGCCTTTTTTTCCTAGAATTTGTTTTGGAAAATATTTATTTTTTAATAGCATGGACACACAGTTTTCCAAAAAAGAGTCATATCTCTTAAACAACAACCCATATTTGAAATATGTGCGAATTATTGAAATTAGATAGCTGAATTTTTCAATGATGCGACATAAAATTTGTCGGCATGATTCATTTGTCAAAAAAATCATTGAGGGTGTAACTGTATATAAAATAGTTTTATAAAAACTATTTTTTGGATGTAGCCACTTCCCTTTTGAATGCGTATTTATCAGAAATTCCAGACAACACCCTAAAATTTCTCTTGAGACGTGAATAAATAACCTCTGGAGAAACCATTGGAAAACGATGACGGATTGATCGAATGATGACCCTAGAATTCAACATATTGAGGATCAACAATGATACGTGAACGACTCTTTCTCAGTGACTGGTCCAAATAATGATAGGGTGGTATCTTCTCTGTGATTTCCATGTTCTTGATTTTTACATCAAACATCATTCATCCCACTAATAGATTAATCTCGAGTTCGATCATTTTTGAAGTATTAAAATTGCATGGATTATTTTGGTAGTTTTCTTTATTTGGTTCTTCTTTATTTATTCTAAAGAAAATGAATTAAGGATGACATAATCAATGGTCAATGTTCTTTCATTATGGTGTTATTTGTGCATTTAATTCCCCCGTTCTTTGATTTCATCACTATCAGATCCATATGGTAATGAAATGACATTACATGGGGTTTCAAATGTGATAAGACCCATGGATTGGAGGAAAATTGACAATAGAGGCCGGTTTTGTGTAGATTGGGACCCGATGAGTTCAAATTTATGACTATTTTTAATTACATGAATTAGAGGTGGATTAGTGGTAAATTGAAGGGACCATTGATGTGGGTATGGAATGATAGTATCATGACGTGAGGTGGTGGAATTGGAAGCCATGTCTTGTAGAGATCATAGGTAGCAGGGATCAGAGGCAGCGACATCAACAATGTGGAGTGCAGCGGTCAGTGGCGTAGGAGCCTATAGAAGCAGTGTATGGTATCAGTTGTGTGAGGTGAAACAACCAACCATGTGGATCGATGGAAGAAGATGTGGCTAGGTGGGATCCTTGCAGAATCCCAACTAGCCCACACATGAGTGGGTAGAGCCAGGTGGAGCTTGTTGGGCCAAGTGGGTCGGACCAGGGGTGACTTGGCTAAAGCTAGGCTATGGTTGATCATCGAGGTCGACTGTGAGCTATGGTAACTCTAGCTGACGCATGGACATGACAGCTGAGTGTGGTCGACCATGACATCTATGGGGTGGCTAGTCTATTTGGTCAGTTAACATGCATTTTGAACCGATATGATGTTTTGAAATTTTATATCATTCAAATGGTATGTTTATTTGACGATCTTTCTATGTCGTTGAGACCCTAATTAAAAGAAAATAATTTTAACGAAGGTGGTGTGTTTTTAGTTTGGACTGGTATAGGTTGAGAGCTTTTTCCTTGGTAATTTCCTTAAGGGTTCGATAAGATATTACATCCACATCACGACAATGTAATCTCTCAATAGTAGGGACTAGGTCATCCATCTATTGGGCCACATAATTGGTTATGTGGTTTCCCCCAGTTAGTCTGGGAACAATCTATTTCATCCCTCTATTTTTTCTTGGTGTGATACACTATGTAGTGGGTTGATCTATATTTGGTATGTGGAATCTCCTGGTCAGTTTTTGGAGTGATCCATTATTTCCCCGTTTTAGATCTGGTTGTGACACCCACTCTTTGTATTGTAGTATTCCTTGACCAACAAGTTCTCATTTTTTGTGGGGCCCAAATGATCTAGGCCTCTTCGTGAGTGTCTATGATGATTTCATGGACTGTGGTGTGAGTTCTCCCCAAATTATGGGTTTTTGAGTTGAATCCTATGGCTGGTAATTGGTTGTTCGTTGCCTCTAGATGCTGTGTCTTGGATTGAGTATATCTGGATATTCTTTCTACATGTGTTGTAGACATATACCTATATAGATCTGACTATATTTTCAATTGTGGTATTCCTTTATGGTTATGGGAATTCATATATAGAATTGATATACTCACCCATGAATGGGGTTTTCCCGAACATCTCATGTATAATGGTGATGATCGACCATTTAACAACGTCCTAGGAGGACCAGGACCGATGGTGCTTAGTGATACTAGGAAAACTGAGGTTTGTTCCAGTGGATTTTAGACAACAATCCTAGTACGTCTACTTTTAGGGTGGACTTTTGTTGGAGACACTTTTTGGTGGGATTTTATTTTATCCATGTTTATTTTCTAGTACTTTCAGTGTTTACTCTAGTTGTTGGATATAATGGTTTTCATGAATTGTTTACATATTGTTTCTACATTTCAGCATTTGTGGCTTGGAGATGTGTTCGTGTATAATGGTATTGAAGGGTAATACATCCGATTTGTAGGATATGCCTACGCAGTACTAGTCACCAGCCCCTAGCCTATTCAAGGTGGGCTTGGGGTAGTCACAACATGGCCAATCTAGGATGGGTCATGACAAAGTGGTATCATAAGAGGTCGATTAATATTTTGGACCAGGAGTCTATGAGGTTCGTATGGGGAAACAAATGTTAATTTTTTCAATTTATTCTTTCAAGACAAAGACCCCAGTGTTTGTGTGGTAGCCGATTTATCTATATAGTAGGACTTTGATTACCTTCTTTTCAACTCAATACACGAAAAAACTGGTTTTAGGGAATAATGGTACACATATAATATAGGAATGGTTGTGTTTTAGATTTATTTTTGAGTCAGTTCCTTAGATATACTCTATTAACCATGGAAAATGTTGTCTTTTATAAGATGCCTCCATGAAGACAACCAACTTGGATTCTATTAGGCTATCATGTAGAAGATCCTTCTATTGACAAGTCATATGTATAGGGGAATATACAATAGATAGCACATTTGGGTGGTTTACAAGCTATAACACCACCCTCCAAGTAGCAGATACTACCATCACTACTAGATGAGGATGTTAACATTCTGAGTTTATTTTATGAGTTTCAGAGGTTGTGACCTCATAAGATTCCAGGTGAACTAGGCCCTTGAGTGATGAGTATTTGCAAGAGGTAGTCACCCATGTTTTCTACCTTGTAAAGATGATTATTGACCAAATGGAAGTCCTCTCCTCAAGTCTTCTTCAGGTCTCCATGTGGTGATGGTGGAGCTTGGTGACATATTCTATGGGTGAGAAAACATTATCCTAGACATACATTGAGAATATCTTCAAAGAGGATTTAAATCCAGGGTTGTTGTTATCGATACACATACTAGAACTTCTACACCTGCATGAGGGTAGTATGTCCATGAAATAACATTAAGAGAGGTTTTATAATCTTTTTTGATAGTCTATATACATGGTATTATACCAGTTCTTCAGGGATAAGACCTTCAAACATGGATTATGATAGTACGTTAGGGCGTTAGTGGTATCCCTTAGCTTCATAGTTATTCTAGTGCACTTGAGAAAGCCCTACTAGTGGAGAGTTTTCTCATGGAGCAGACACCAGTAGTGGGAGTTATTAGTGGGAACCAGGTAGCTGAGACCACAGTAGCAGGCTATAGACTGCAGTCCTAGGGATCCAAGTGTGTCATATGCTTCAGGGGATGATACCTAGACTTAGGTTCTATAGTACAAGTCTACAAGGGAATATCAAGTTAGCCCAATGATATACATTGTAACTCATGTGGCCGTGAGGGACATATGGTCTGAAATTTACTAACCCGTCATACAAGTGATCAGGAGATGTTCAAGGGACCATCTAGGAAGAGGAAGAGACAGGAGAACTGTGGTCTGTAGGGTGGTTCATGTGGCAGAGGGAAGGAAAATAATATAGCAGCGTTCATCGGTTTGACCTATTACAAGAACCACCCCAGGTGGTCCACAAAATGCTTAGGGAGATGGTGGTTAGTGATGAGGAAAGTTGTAGTCAATGGAGGCTTATGACCTAGGGATCCATGGTATACGAGGTACGATCTGTGTCTTTTCCATCATAATTGCAGATTTGATATACATAGGTGTTAGTCATTCTATTCTTACCATGTACCTTGTTCAGGACTCAGATATTCGAGTTGAACTATTGACTCAACCCTTATTCTTATAGACTCCGATAGGAGGAGATCATATGATCACACACTACATACGATAGTGTTCTTAGACTCTTAGAGGCATGAGTTTTGGTTGGGATATCATGGTAGTTATATCTAGGCCATACAATGTCATTCTTGGTATGGACTAATTATCCAATGTTCATGGTTAGATTGAAAATTAAAGGAATAGAATGTGATGTGTTTACAATGATAGAACCAGGTTATTCATTATTGGTTAAAATGGAAAACATATATATTAGGATGGACTCAAAAATAAAAGGGTGAAACTAATTACTCATTAGTTTTATGGACTCACCCTCGGTGCATCAGATGATATGAGACTTTAATTTCCTATAGTGTTGGAAGATTATGAGGATGACTTTCCTGAAGATGTTCTTAGTGTACCTCCCCAAAGGGAGGTGGACTTCTACATTGATCTACTCCCTAGGTATTCCTCGATATCTACACATCCATATCGAATGTCTCCCATAGATCTCCAGGAACTAAGGGTGTATTTGGAGGACTTTCATAGGAATGGATTTGTGAGACCTAGTGTTTCACCCTGGAAAACCCCAGTTTTTTCCAAGAGGGAAGATTTTAGCCTGTGGTTATGTGTGGATTACCGTCGATTAAACCAGGGGTCTAGAAAGAATATGTATCCTCTAACAAGGATCTATAACCTCTTTGATAATTGGAAAGGGGTGTTATGGTTCTTAGAGATTGATCTGAGATCAGTTTATCACCCCATATGAGTAATAGATGAGTATATAACAATGATGGCCTTTAGATATTTTTATGGACACTATGAGTATATGGTGATTCCGTTTGGGGTGACAAACACCCCAGAAGTGTTCTTTGGACTCATGAACCATATCTTTTAATCATATGTAGACAGATTCATGGTTGTCTTCATCAACAACATCCTAGTATAATCAGCATTCAAGGAGGATAACACGACACACTTTAGGATGGTCCTTGACACAATCTATGATCACTGACATTATATGATTCTCTTGAAGTTTTAGTTCTAGATTATAGAGTTCCATTTTATGGGAATGGTCATCTCTGGGGCTGGTGTTTTAGTGGATCAAATGAAGGTTGAGGCCGTGCTTTCTTGGGATCCACCTAAGAGTGTTATAGGGGTACAATGTTTTCTTTGGGATGGTAGGATACTATTGATGGATTATTCCAAAATCCTCTAGAGTATCAGCACCATTGACAAATTTTACATGAAAGGGGAATCCTTTCATGTGGGCAGAGAGGTGCCATCATCAATTTCCAAATCAGAGGTAGAGGATAACAGGCACTCCTATCCTGATTTAACTATAGGAAGGAGTTGATTACATGGTGTTATACTATCCATTAGGGACCATACATTTTTGTGTTCTATTTTAGATACAATTGGAGATTTCCTACAATTCTTTCTAGTTGAGAACACATGATAAAAACAACATGGACCATATTCTTGACCTAGCAGTGGTAGTATTAACACTGAAGATGTGAAAACACTACCTAATGAGAGAGTGTTTTATCATCTAATGTAATAATAATATTCTCAAGTATATCTTCTCTTAGAATGTAATTTACTTGAGATAGTGGAAATGGATACAGTACCTTGAGGACTATGAATTTGATATTTTTATATATTCCTGGGAAGGGGAGCATGGTGGTGGATGCTCTTGGTTGGAGATCTAATTTTTAGTTACTGAGTGAGGTGTCAGAGCATTTGGAATCATTTATTCTATAAATTTTTATGGAGATTGTTAACCTTACCTCTATTGGATGGTTATCGCCCTTCTACTATTATAGCGAGTCAAGGAGGCTGAACTTAGGGATACCGATTATGAGACCTTACATGATTATTTGTCCATAGGTAAAGATTCTAATGGATATTCAAATAGTGGGAGGAATTTCATTATATTCATAGGGAATACATTAGTACCGTTGGCGTCGTGGGAGGAGGTTCTTAGGGAGTTCCACCCAACCCCTTTAGTCGTAAATCCTAACGTGGAAATATTTAGTAGGACCATCTATGTTAATTTTTGTGGCTATGGATAATGAAAGGATTTTAAGAGTTTGTATCTCTATGCCTCACTTGTCTACAAGTGAAGGATAATAACATGGTTCCATTGGGATTAAATCATCCATTTGAGATACTAGAATGCAGCTGGTATATGATATAAATGGACTTCATGATGGATTTACCATGTATGTCCAAGGGACACAATTCCATCAGGGTGTTCATTGAATAACTCTCTAAGTCCGCCCTCTTCATAGATATATAAGGGAATAGTTCTGTAGAGACATTGGGATGACTCTACATTCTGTAGATAGTTCATCTCCGTAGATTTAAATTGATGATTGTTTCAAATCGCAATGCTCGATTTACACATTAGTTATGGAAGGTATTTTAGGAGGTGTTTGGGACCCATTTACACTCGAGCTTAGAATTTCAACCACAGATGGATAACAAGACTAAGAAGACCATTTTGGTTCTAAAGGTCATACTTTGGATGTGAATGTTATATTTTTTTCTGTAGTTTGGAAGATTCCATACCACTGATGGTGTTTTCATACAATGACAACTATTATTTCATCATTAGTGTGGAACCATTCGAGGCCATTTATAGGAAAACCTATAGGTTTCCACATTAATTAACTGACCCAAGAGAGTAAGTACTCATGGTCTTGTAGTGGATGAAAGCTAATTTGTAGAAGGTACAGATCATCCAAGAATGGATGAAGAAAATATGGATACATCATAATTCTTATTTTTACTAGTGAAATATTCCTTTGGAGGTTGATGAAGGAGATCATGTGTTCATTTGGGTTTCATATTCATGGGGATTATAATGATTTGGTATGGGAAACAATCTTTCTAAAAGGTTCCTCAACCCTTTCCTTATACTGTGTATAGTTTCTTATGTGGTGTACTTCTTAACTCTACCACCACCGTTAGATCAGGTACACGATGTCTTCCAAATGTCGCAACGGATAAAGAATGTGCATGACCTATCACACATCATCAAATTAGGGTAGATGGACATGAATGATGTCTTGAATTTTTTTGACTAACAAGTGGATATTTAGGATCAGTAGGAGTGGATCATTCTTAGGTTTTCGATTCCTTTGGTACATGTTTGACGGAAGCACTTGAATCTCAAGGAGAGTACATGAGATCAGGAAGCGTAGATTTGTTCTTAATACCCTAATCTGTTTGAGTAGCCATTGGATTGGATTTTGGGGATGTATATCCCCAAGGAAGGTAGAATGTAACACCTCATATTTTCCTAATGTTTTATTAATATAAATCATATAGAATGATTTTGAGACCAAGCATTGAGACAAGCTGTGCTCCTGAGACCTGGTTTTCTAGGAACAATTTCTTGAAAAATATTAAACTTTAAATTGAATTCACAATGAATTTTCCTAAAAAAATGGAATATATATTAAATGAGTGCCCAAATATGATATTTTGGGCACCATTGAGTTTATAGAGGTGAATTTACCCTAGGCGTGACATAAACATTTTTTGCGCATGTTTTCTATAGAAAAAGTCAGGAATGCAATAACTGTAAATAAAATTATTTTATATTTTTTTATGGTAGAAAATACTCTTTTTATAACCCTTTTTCAGAAATTTACTATTATTATAAAAAAATTAAATTTACATGGTGATTTAGAGAAATAGCCTCCAGAAAAACCACTGGAAATGAAAATGGATCAATTAAATTCTACCCCTCAGATTCAACTAGTCAAGGATCGATAATGATGCAAAACAGTTATTTTTCAATGATCGATCTAAATCTATATTGAGCGGTTGTTTATTTTTTGTTTCCCCAATCATAATTTTTATATCCAATGTGTGTCAATCCAAAAATATATTTATTTGTGGTTCATAATTGCTTGATGGTTTATAATTTCTGGGATAATTTGGGTGTTTTCTTGATTTGGTTCTTCATTTTTCCTTATAATGAAAATGGATTGATGTTGAAACCAACAAAGGGAGAAGATTATTCCTCACGTTGTTCTTTTTTCTTTTCATTTACCCATTCTTTTCCACTGTATCACCATGGTCCTGACTTGAATTTTTGGGTGACTCTAAAAACAGTTAAATCCCCAAATTTGAGGCAAACCAACAACAAAATACAGGTCTATGTAGATCTATACATGAGGATATCATATATGATAATTTCAAGAATTCTAGGAATTGGAGGTGGTTCGGTGGTCCGTGGAATAGACTAATGCTATGTGTCTGGTGCGGCGGTCTGGTGACCTTAGGAAATAATATTGACCGCCCAAGGTAGTGGCAATCAGAGGTGGTCATGATCGAAGGAGTCGATAAAGATTGTAGGCATTGGTGATCAGAGGCATCAATGATCAGAGGTGTTGGTGTCATCATCGTTGAGAACATAATGTGGCCATGTGGGAGCTGATGGAGCTACTGAGAGTGGACTATAGTGGGGGACACATGGATCAAGGGTGGAAGATGTGGCCAAGTGGTTCATGTGGGGTGGACCATGCGGTCCATGTGCGAGCGGGCTAGGCTAGGCCGAGTGGGTCAGACCCTGGGTGACCTACCTAGAACTAGTCCAGGGTTGTCCATGAGTGTCGACCATGAGCCATAGTAACTCCATCTTCTATCCGACCTTGGTAGCTGGTGGCAGTCGACTGCAATGGTGAGTCTAGGTAGTCAAACACGATGGTCTACTGCAACGTTCAGTGGAACGACTTTGTGGCCAGTCCACCGGCCCAGTTACCCCCACTTTTGAAATTTCAAACTTCCATAAGATTCAATCTATATATTCATTTGATGAGTCCTAAGTGGATTTGGGAACATAGAAACAAGACAGAAATATTGGGAGATGTTGTGTTTTTTAATTTGAACCAGTATAGGTTGAGAACGTTTCCCTTGGTCCTTTCTTTAAGGGTTTAGTACTATATTATGTCCACATAATTTGACTATAATCCTCTATATATTCCGAGTCTTAGATATACTCAAGTATCACCCCCTGATACAAGAGTGTGATCCTCTATCAGTCTTAATGGTGTTGTGGAATTGACAAAAACTCTGAGAGCATGGAGTTGATACTCCATCTAGTAGGCCACATCATTGGGTATGTGGTATCCCCATTAAGTCTGGGCGCGATCCATGTCAACCACCGGTTTTTTCTAGGCATGATACCTTTTATGGTGGTTTGATCTGGACTGGGTATGTGGTATCACCCATATTATTTATGGGAATGACCCTCACTCTATGTATCAGAGTATTCATTAACAAACATGTTATCATTTGGAAGGGCCGAAATGAGCTATACCTCTTCGTGAGTGACTCTGATGATATCATGGATTGTTGATTGAGTTATCCTATAATGACTATGCTTCAAGAAGAATAATATTGATGGTAATTGGTTGGGCCTTACCTCTAGAAATTGTGTATTGTATTCATTATATCTATACATTCTTGCTATATATGTTATTGACATATACCTATGTGGAGATAACAATACATTCCTTTGTGGTATTCCTTTTTGGTATTCCATTTTGGAATCACATTATAGTTTTAGGGTGCCCCAATATTTATTATTATACTCACAACACATGGTATTTTCTTCCATATGTCATGTCTTGTGCAGACGACCAACCTTTTGACAGATTCCTAGGTGATACAGGAAGAGATGGTGCTTAGTGAGACCAGACATACCGAGGTGTGTTCATGCACTTGTCAGACATTAGTCTCAGAAAGCCTACATTTTTGTTGGACTTATGTTGTAGACTCATTGGTGTGCTAGTATTATGGCCCTATTTTCTTTCTATTAGTTTCAATGTTGTACTTTTGTTGTGGGATATAGTGGTTTTCATGAATTCTTTTCTTAGTGTTTTTACATTTCAGCTTTTCTATCTGGGAGAGTTGTGTATATGTAGAGGTACATTAGGTTAATGCCTCTCATTACTTGGATAGGCTTAATAGATGCTAATTACTAGCCTATTTCCTATTGGAGGTGGGATTGGGGAAGTCACGGTACATGCCCCTCTAGGATGTTGTTTGGAACCCAAGATCCCAATTCACTATTACAAGACCGGTTTTTTCATTTTACTATGACTTTTAGAAGCCTTCTAGCATCTCATGCTCATTATTATCATGGAGCCTCCTTCTTTACCTGTTATCCCTATAGTCATCCCTATGGTTTCTTGAGCTTCTTCCACTGTGCCCCATGCCTATTCCTTGGGAAAGGAAAAAAGTACACGGTGTTCCTTCTACCAAACTAGAAAATCATTGAGATTAGACATGATGTATTTGAAATATAATTTTATGATTTTTTTGAATCAATATTTGAATTTAGTTTAATTCCTTTTTAAATGAAAATTCTCTTATTTTTTATATTTTGTTTCATTACATTTATTGTTGGTTATTTTCACTTTTTTATATTCCCAACAGAGGATTTAATCATGAATATATAATGAATATTGAATTTGTTTATTGTTTTTATCGTGATGTTATCATTTGAATACCATTATTAATCCTTCGATGACATTTTTCATGTTGTCTCCCTATACCATATCATTGATATAATATGGATTCAATTTAGCGCTTTAATAACATCTTTATTGATTTCCACTGATATCGTTTACTAATTAATATATTTGATACCATTATTTTAAAATATCATTCTTTGATACCATCCTTTGTATTTAATATATTTGATACCATGTCATGATTTATGATCATCAAAAAGGGGGAAAACGTTGAAACAATTGTTTTAATGATCACAAAATATTGTTTATTATGTTATTAAAAAGATTGATATTTAATGATATAATTTTATACTATAATAATTTTGGTGAAATTTTTTATAAGTATACAAGTGACATAATTTTTAAGCTGAGTCACCTCTGAGAAAGATACAACATCAAAAATGAATTTTGGAAATGTTTTGGAAACATTAACGGCCAGAATGGTGTCATCATTGAGGATGAATCATCACTAGACATGACTCACTGTTGAACAATGAAATATTATGTAGTGCAACAAAAATACCATCAATGATGAATCACTATTAATTTCAAATTGTGTCTCAGTATAGAAAAGACTCTTTGTAAAAATTATGTCACCGCCTGTTGATCCACCATAATAATTTACTTGATATCACAAAGTAAGTGTCAAAATGACCTACCACTGAGATGATTCACCATTTACCATTACATATCATCATACTGACTCATCGCCAGCTTTACTCACCACTAGGATGGCTCATCGAATGATTTTTCACACTATTAAAAAAGTCAATGTCACTATTCAGGGATATTTAAAGTATATTGTTCCTAAAGGCAATATTATCAAATTTATTGTTGATGATTATTTTAATTATTATGCTTATACTATTGTAGGGAATATTAATCTTAATGTAAGTGATTAGTATGAGGAGACAAATATCCAAATGATTTTTCATCAAATGTATACTCCAACAAGAAAATGTTTAATTAAGATGTAACTTCACCATGTATACATACATACAGTTGAACTGAGCTGAAAATATACTGAAAAAACATGAAGAGTGTCACAATGTTTGATACATAAAAGAGAGATCACAAGCAACATCCTTACCTATATATTACGGTGAAAAAGTAGGGAATAATGAACATATAGATCATTTCCTATAAATAGAAAAAGATATCTTAGAATATTAATATTAATTCATTTTTTAGAGAAACGACTCCAGAACCTATCAATGATACATTTTATAAGTCACAAGATTTAGACCAAAATCAGTCCATGAAACACCATATTCTATCTTATTCATTAACATTATATTTCTATTTGTTGCATTTTTGTTTCAAGAAGTGTGTTATTGATCTAATTTATAAAACATATACTGACTCATATGATTTAATTGGAAGAAATATGATATAATATTAACATCCCTTTATATTTGTTTACCTATTGTTTTGTGGAAGAGGTCCTTCTATGTCAAGGGTTTACATTATTTCCAATGGTTATTGTGGAATAGGTCACTATGTGTCCTGGATAGAAAGTTAGTTGTTTTGTACACCTGATCTAGGATGTGGATCAAGATTTTTTATATAATATTAAAGGAATATCATTATTTCCATGTGGAGAGGATTATGTATAATCTTTAGACTGACCCTCTTGAATTTATTCTAATGTGTTATTTGGTTTGTTTCCTTTTAATAAATAAAACTGAATTGGTTTAATAATGAAAATAAAAAAAAACTACTATGATTGATTGTCTTAATTAGTGTTTATAAAATATTTTGATTAAATAAACTTAAATTAAAAGATAATATTGTTTTGAAATTATTTTTACATAGTATTAATCAATCATTAATAAATCTTTAAAATTATTGTAACTTACATTGATCTGTTGTTTCGATTAACAATGATGTTTTAATTATTTGGTGGATTTTATTTTAACATTTTTAAAAGAAATTTTTAATAGGTAATCAATGCACTCCCCTATTTAGATACTCACTCAAACCAACTATATCCATGGTCTGTGAATACACTATAAAAAGGTTAAAGAGGTTTGAAAATGTATCATGTCGCAATGAAATATAATTGAGACTAAGAATACCCTTGTCAAAATAATTTTTTTATCAAACCCCCATGAAAGAGTGGGGTATTAATATAATTTATAATACCATGTTTAAAATATAATTCATGATATTATATCTCAAATTGTACATGTATACACTATATAAATGAAATTGGGTTTATAAGCATGACACGTATATTAATAAAGAGAAATTGAGATAAAACCCTTAAATATATTAATAGCATCCCAAAACATAAATTAATAATTTATATCTTGATTATGGTTATCTTAATGACCAAGTTAAAAAACTAATCATTTTCACTTTCATTTATATTCTTCATAAGTAGTCATTCTTTATATGAATTCTACTAGTATTCCACAACAGATGTTAATAGATTTGATCACTTGTACTAGTTTTCTAATTTTTTTGTATGTGTTAATTTTTCTCTTAAAATTCAATCTTTTATATATTTTTTCAAATTTTATAATATATTATCTAAAATTATTTATGATTTTTAATATTTTATTCACGACTCATTGAGCCTTTACCCTTGAAGATGATATGGATATGTGACATGTTTCATTAATTCTTGATGATTGAAGTGTGTTCTCATAATTATTGAATTTAATATTGACATAAATTATCTATTAAAAATAATTATTTACAAATTTATATAATATTATATGATAAATAATCATCTTATATTCATTAATGATGTAAGATTATATTATTTTCAAATTAGGTGATCAAACCAACACAATCAGGAACATACCAAATTAAATTAATGATTATGAGGTTGTTTTATTATAATATATTAATAGTAAAAAAGTAATGATGTTTTTCAATATTTCTAATTGTGATATATAATAATTTTTAGTTAATATATGAATAAATAATGGTTATTAATTGATTACATAATTTTAATAAAATATTATCCTTGTAGTCTCCTAATTTTAAATGATTAAATTAATGATCGTTATTTTCTAATAATATCATTAGAATAATCCTAAATTTTTAATTAAATAAAAATAATTATGTCATAAATATCTTATTTATCCTTTTATTTCATCGATAGATCCATTTTAGAAATGCTATGAAGGATAATGAAACATGTTTTTTCATGGATGCGGTAGTCCGTAAAATGCACAAATAACAGTTTCTTTTTCCTAATGGATGGAGTATATGATTAAAAAATTAGACTACCATTAATTTAATAACACTATATTATATAAATTATACTTATATAATTACATTATTATTGTTAGAATAAATTTGGGTGAAGCTAATTATGAAGAAAAACTATTTACATGATAATACTTTCATTAGATACTAAATTTTTAATTTAATGTATCCTTTTAAATGGAAGTATTTTTCTTATTAATGGTGAATAGAATATTTTTAAAACTATTATAGGTTTCTAAGAGGAGAAAATTTATTGAGTTTCAATGATAAATTATAAAAATAGGTTTATCATTAAGTGTTGAAGATATTTCCCTTTTACAGTTAAAAGAAAGGGTAGTTTTGAGAATAAAACTTATATTCTCAACAATGTAAGGTAAATAACCATGTTTCAAATGATAAATGGAAAAAATATGTGATGAAAATGATTAAGGTTTGATGAAAATATCAAACACACATTTTGAGTTATATTTCAGTTTTTTGTGGATTTTTTGTCTTTTTATCTTTTACCCTAATTTACATTTACTTATATAAATAATTTCTAACACTACTAATAAGTTTTCTTGAAAATTATTTGGATTGATTCTTTTAACAAATTTGATAATGGTAATTTAAGATATTAAAATAATATGATAAAATTAAATATTTAAATGTGGGAAAAAATAGTTTTCAAATTAAAAAATCGATTCATTTAAAAGTAATCGTTTGAGATATAACACCTCTAAACATGAAACATATGTATATGTTAAAATTATAGTGGATAATAATTTTAATGGAATAAAATTAGTTCAAAAAAATAATTGATATGATACATCTATGTCAATACAATACCAAAACACCCTTGAAAATTACATTATTCAAAGAAATGATAGCAAATAATTTTTACATTAAAGTAATATCTTAATTTGTTATAAAAATGTTTTCCATATTTTCTATAATTTTAATGAATATTTTAAAATGTATATATATTTCCTTAAATTAATATTTTTTTTATTAAAAGGTTTTATAATTTTTTTTCAGTCATATATAATGGTAAATTGATAAAAATTACATGCTTTGTGAAATTGGAATTATTTGTCGAAAAATGACCTTTTTTGAAAAATATATAAAATTCCTAATAACTCCATTTTTTAGGAAATAAAAAACTAGGTTAATTTTTAACATATCTAAATTCAAACAATTTACAATTTTGAGAATAAATTCATTAAATATACTTGAAATTCCACTTATATTAAATATTTACATTTTCAAATATTAAGAATTGTGATTCTTATTTCATATCACTTAAAAACTATATAGGTGTAAAATAATTTACAATATCCAATAAAATTCACCACTAATAATATTTTTCATGAAATATAAATGGGTATCACATAAAATGATATTTTTATAAAAATACTTTTCAAAATAATAAATGATCTTATTAACAATTTTAGTTAATCTACTTGAATTTAATCTATATTAAAGGATATATTTATTATATATATATATAATTCCAAAAACATTAACTCAATTTATTTCCCACTAATGCAACCGATATGTTTTTAATGGTTTTACATAAATATTAAAATTTTATTTAAATATTTCATCATTTTTTTATGTTAATTGTTTCATATATGTAATTTTATAATAAAATATGAATTATATGAAGGTAATAATGTATTATAATTTCATGGTGTTAAATTCAAACCCATAAATAAATTTCTTCCACAAAATTTTACCCATAATAATAGAGTTGTTTCTATAGGGAGATCATATTTAACCATACACCATCATATATTCCTCAATATATTTACAATGCTGAATTACATCAATATATATTATAAATTATTATAAGAACATATATAATGGGAACATACCCAATCTTAATTTCACAAATAATTATCCTGTTATCAAGATCCCTAAGGATTAATGTCTCACTAAACCTGAAACTGATTATATGGTAATCATATAACCATGGGTTTTTTGTAAATCAATATCATGTAATTGGTAAAAATTTATATGACATAGGACACTTGAAAATAATGGGTGAAAAATTACTATTTGGTATATTAGTGGTGGTTTCTTAGATTTTTCCTGTTAACATTGTTATTGATCACAATTTCCCTTGTTAGCTCTTAGATTGAGACATTAAGACTCATAATTCTCAAATTTTATTCAATTGACGTAATATATTATTGTTTACTCACTCCTTCCTTTATAATTTTTTTTTTGATTACCTTCAACTACGTACTTACAACATTTACCCATCCCTATAAGGAAAATCGACCCACAATTCTTGCGCAATTGTTTTGCATATTTGTAATGGAATCTTCATTCATTCATAATGTATATCAGTAGATGTTCCATGAGACTTCTTGTCTCACTTCCATGGTGTGTTTTCTTTATTTATATATTTTTTACATTGTTATACCAAAACCATGATAGTTAGTTTGTAATTATTACATGATTTATCACATTGATGGACCCTACTCTCCGGGTCTCAATTTTTTTTTGTATATATGGGTTTTATAATTTTTTACGAAAAAGGGATAGGGTTTGAAATATTGTTCAAAATGGGTCTCCGGATATGTGAAACCCATTCATGCATCTTCGGCGTAGATAGATGCCTGAACTGGGTTCACACATCCTTTATCCCATCTTCTAAGGATGCATGAACCTTGTTCACACATCTCTCCGCACCGAAGAGGGGTGATCGGGGTTCACTCATCCTTCGAAGACACGATAAAGGACGTGTGAACCCCGTTCACACTTCCGGCCGATAAAATCTATAAAATCCCCCCAAATTTATTCTTCTCTTATGGATTTTGCAGCAAATCCCTACAGAATTTCATTCATAACAAAATTTTTCTTCTTTTAAGAAGGTAAAATTTATATTTAAATTTTCAATAGTTTAATTATGATTATTTATTTCATTTTTATGATTTGTTTATTTGATTTGGGATATGTAGAAACTAGTTTTTGTGTGTATGGTTTATTTATTTCATTTGTATTGATGTGTAAATTAGTGTCTTTTGTATGATTTTATTTATGAACGATGTGTTTGTTGTATAAATTTGTTTTGAATGTTTAGGAAAATTAATTATGTCATGTCTAAAATTTTTAATGAATTAATATTCAATGTTTATGAAAAATTAATATATTATAAAAATGTTATTTGTAAAGATATATTAATATAAATTATAATATTTTTATAAACTAGTAATATAATTTGTCAATAATATATTAGTTATTTGTATCAAATTTAAATTTATTAAAAAATATAGAAATTTTTTTTAATGGTATAAAAACATTTTTTTATAAATAATTTTTTAAAATTATATTATTTATAAATAATATTATTAAATATAAAATAGGTGTAGATATTTAATATGAATTTAATATAGTAATAGATATAATAATAATACCCAAAAACTTGTTAAGTTGTTTGATGAATGATATTTATATGACCAATCGATGCATAATTGAAATTGCGTGTCTTGTTTTGTGAATGTGGTTATTAAATTTGTAATAATGGCATTTATTTTTCTATATTGATGAAATGTGATTCATATCTGAATAAGTATTTAAGGACCTGTGTGTCCGCTTAAAAAAGTTATGTAATTCATAATCCTAGACCCCCTCACATGGAAGTGAGTAAATTTGTATTTAAAATGAAACCAACAAGAGGTGTCCCTGAAGAGGAATCCCCGAATAGGTGTCCCTGAAGAGGCGCCAGAGAACAAGTGTTCAATATGAGGCATTGTTGTTTGAAAGGAGACTAACGATTGCTGAAATATTTGATAATAGAGACTCCATGTGTCTAACCATAGGTTTTTGGTTATTTAATCAAATAATGATAAACTAATCATAATTCTCAAGATCAAGTCATGATTAATTATTCATAAATAATTAAAATATATAACATTATATTAAATAATGTAATATATTTCATTAGTAGATAATATTTTATTAATTTTTTTATAGGTAATAACGTCTGCAAAAATATATTTCAATGGTTAAGCCATTTATATGGAGAATGGATTTAGCTATAGTGTGCCACTTGTCAGAGTGGTAAATCTTCATGGTTGTATGACATTGGGTGCATCTCGCAATAAGATTCATAATCAGTTAAAACTGAGGGGAAATCAATCCATTTTTTCAATCACACATCGACATCTATAACATCTTGAACGTTTCTGGCACACCGAGTACCCTTTGGTTGATGATGATGACTGGGTGGATGCATCTTCCTTATTTAGACAATAGTGTGCGAATGGTTTAATGGAGTTGTATGTGGTGATTTCTGATATAGATGTGGTGAAAATGAGTTCTACATAATCGTGTTTTGTGAGCTCTTTAAAATTTGGTTCATTATTTTGCATTGCCTCCTTCACATTTGAATTCAGTAATAGATGGAAATTATGAATAAGATGATCAAAATTTAGAAGGAAATGTAGATGAAATCCCTTTGTGTGATGATACAGTCAATGAAAGTTTATTTGAGGAAGAATAATATGGGGAGCCATCAAGAAGATGATATGGGTGAGGTTGATGTTGGGAATGAACTTTCTAAGTTTCGTTTGAGAGATGCGGGTGAGGTTGATGTGGGCAATGAACCATCTGAGGTTCCTTTGAGAGACAGACATCTACGACATCCACCGGTTAGTGGTAATAATCCTTCAATATTGAGTTCCTTAGTTAAAGGAATGTCAAATGAGCAACATTTTGATTGGGATGTCATTTCACCGGCTTCTGAATTCCATGGAATTATAGGGAATAGGTTTGCATCAAATGATAACACCATCTTTTTCATGCAGGAGTTTGAAAGTAAATTGGTCGTGAAAAAAGTGATAAACCAATACCACAATTAGTGACATTTCACATTCTTGGTTGATGAGTCAAAGAAGAAAAAATATATCATTCATTGTGAAAAATATGGGCTAGATTTTAAATTCTATTAAGGGTATTATTTAAGAATTTTATTTCAAGTTAGTGGATAACCAAATAAGAAGGGCCACACACTTGTGGGCATCCAAGCATGTCGCAAGATCACTCTTCCCTTGATTCAGAATTTATATCAAATAATATTTTTGAGATGATACGAACATGTCAGGATGACCCTGTTTCCCTTGTTTAGGAAATAATTCAACATTTTTATAACTACAATATACCATATACCAATGCATGGAATAAAAAACAGATGGAAATTGAAAATGTGTATGGTGATTGGGCTGATTCTTATGCTATGTTGCCACAACTCATGGAATTTTTATCTCTCAACAATCAAATTGTTTATTAGTTGGACACTTTTGAGTATGTATCCCCTAATCACCAAGTTGATTGAATAAAGGTGATGGTCAATAGTAAACAATTCATTCAAGTCGATGGAACTTTATTGTATGGCTAGTATAATGGTGTTCAACTCATTGCTGCCACCCAGTTTTGTAATCACGGTCCTCTACCACATTCTTTGTCTATTGTTGAAAAGTAGAATTTTTAATGTTGGAGCATGTTTTTGGCATGTTACATGTTCATGTCACACAAAACCATGGTGTGTGTATGATATCTGATTTCCATCGAGCAATTATAGAGGTCGTGGCTAGTGATGGGGTTTCATGGACTGAGCTGAATGCTTATCATCATTATTGCATTAGACATATTGAAAGTAATGTGCATATGCATTTTAGATATGATTCCCTAAAGAAGGTGATCCTCAAGCTGGGTATGTTTTTATAAACAAATTTTTTTAAATCAAATTTTATTCTCCATTTTAATATATTATTTTCTTATGGTTTTAGCATATGATCCCCAATAAGAAAAGTTTGATCGACGCCTTGAAGATATCTGAAATGATAATGAATGTGTGTATGAATATATGATGTAGATTTCGAAGGAAAAATGGTCATTAGAATATGATGGTAGCAAGAGATAATACCATTTGACCAATAATATAGTGGAGTGCATAAATGGGGTTCCCAAGGGTGTGATCAAACTTCCTATAACTGGGTTAGTGCAAGAGACATTTTATATATGTGTTCACTAACTTGTTGACTGTTCCCAAAAGGCCTATCAGAATATGGAATATGGAATGCGTTTTACGCTGCATTTCCAAAGTGATATTGATTCTATAATGAATGAGACTTCAAGATCGACTATTATACACTTGGTAGAGAAAATATGATCTTTCAGGTAATATTGTGCTACGAACAAGCTACATGAACTAGTGGTCGACTGTCTGTAGTGATGTTAGATAACATATATTATGATTGCGGCAACATTTAGGCATTTAGATATCCATGTGCACATGTTATCGCAACTTGTGCTTTAGTAAATATATCCTGGGAGCCATATGTTGACCCATTGTATCACATGACCACATTGGTTAACAGTTATAGTGCAGCTTGGATTCCTATTAGATACATTCATTCTATCTAATTGGTTGTTGTTCAGCCGACCATCATCCCTGATATTTCGAGGTTTCATAATTTAGTGTTGTTTTCATTTATGATTTTTTCAATGTTTGCCATTTTTTATATTATTGTCTTCATACTAATAGGTTACGACCAAGAGGAAAACCCAAATTACGTCGAATCAGAAATGATATAGATTGGCCTCAATAATGAGGAGGGAGAATACGATGCAGTATTTTTAATGCAAAAAAACATACACGTAAGAGATGTCCCCAAGTGGCAACACATATATCTATATGTTCTCATCCATGATTGAGATTGTGAATTTTATCATGAATATGTATATTTTGATTTGTATATGGAAGTTTCAATATTGTATCCTTGTATTTAAGACTTTCTCTATTTTAAACATGTTTCAATTTAGGTTTTTATCATTTTTTAATTTTCTAATAAAATTTTTTGTGATACTCAAACTATTAAAAAACAACATAGAACAAAAGATCTAGCTTAGGGACGACCACATGCAATTCTTAGAAGACCTCTATAAGTTTTAATTAATAGAGACCTCATAAATATTGAATCTCAAAATTAGGTAATATGGTGTTTTATTTATTGAGGGGATTGGTCATGTAATACGAACACTAATCCACCCACATAAAATAAATTATAAATCGAAAATATTAACAAAATAAATTTTCACTTCATTATTCTAGATTTATTTAAATAATAGTTGAAATTTTTTCTTGAATTCACTATAATAAAGAAAAGATGATATCATTTATGCAGATGGATGATTTTCAATTTCTCACATCTCAGGCTACTCATGTATCACGACTGCTTTTAGAGGGACATCCAGTGCCTCTATTGAGTGTACACATATCTCAAAATTTCAGTCATACATCACCACCTCCCGCTATCATCCCTCTTCTTCATCATGTTGAATTCTATGGTGTAGCGATGTGCGACTTCACCTTCCTTGATCATCAAATAATTGCTGCTCTTGTGGAGAGATGGAGTCATGAGTCACATACATTCTATTTTATAGAGGGGGAGATGACTATTACCATGTAGGATGTGGCCATTATGTTGGGCCTACCCATCAATTCTGTGGCTCTGACTGGCCGAGTTGGAGTAGATTTGCGGGATCTTGTTCATAGACTACAGGGCATAGAGGTCCCTAATGACGGAAGGACCATCACTGGTGGTCGATTACGCATGCCTTGGTTAGACCGTCACTTCACATTGTTAGTAGAGGATACTGATTAGATCTCTGTGCTGTGATTTTCACATGCATATATTTTGAGGCTGATTGGTGGCATGCTTTTTGTTGATCACTCCACTACTTTTGTACATTTTTTATTTAGATTTTTTGTTGAATTTGGATGAGGCCAACCAATATAGCTGGCAGTCTTCTTGTCTAGAATATACATACAAGGTGTTATGTAGATAATGTTGCATCGACAAGATGCATATCACAAGATTCATGGTTCTTCTACAGATGTGGGTATGGGAGTACATCCCTCATTTAGATCCACATGATCGTGTTCCCATAGAAACATATATTGTAGAAAAGGATCCATGTGGTTTTTGGTATGTTATTCATTCCTTATACTATATAAAATAATTGTATAACTTTTTGTTATGAAATTTAAATATAAAAATATTATCTATAGGTGGAGTCAGGAACATCGACATTCAGATTCCACCAGACACGACATCCACGCCTATAGACTTATGCTGTAAAACAATTTGACACATGATGTAAATGATTATTATTTATATTGGTAAATCATTATTCTTTACTATACATGTATTCATTTATTATATGATTATTTATTTGTTCTTTTATATTTATGGATTCCATATACAGATGCTATTATCCAGAGTCTTCCACCGTAATGTATGGTGATGCTTGCTATCGGCTCCTATAGGGTTCCATTTATTCATTTTCATATAGTCGAGTGGCATCAGACAGACAGAGTTTTGAGGCAGTTCAAATTCTTTTAGCCTGTTATTAACCCGCTCAGTAAGTTAGATTCACTTCATTCCATGAAGATGTTAGGGAAGAGAGATTTTGATTGGAGGTGATACCACACCATATATATTGATTTATGGGATATAAAATAGGACCTCCAGTTGCGAGGGGCGGGGACAATGTGATTTCATTTGGTGGATCAGATAGATTACACAGCTTGGTACTACAGGTCCCCATTCGATTTCTGACATGACACAAAAGAGGCTTTCATGTGCTGTTATACATAGTTCCTTCCATAATTCAGTGAAATTTTTATTCATATTACTTAACAACATTATTATTTTTGTAAGATTCTCGTATATGTCTTCTACTACACATGTCTGATCCAATAGAGCACAACATACTTGACCCAGCATATTTTCACACCCTTGTATCACAATTGATTCTTCAATGGACAAGATTTATCATGACATTTTCTTTGATACACCAATTGATGAGGAGGCTGCGGAGCATGCTGAGTCTCAAATAGATGTACCAGGGGGTGAAGACTGTATTATGAATCTTTATGTTCCATTGGAGGAATATGTTTAGATAGACAAAACAGATGCTGTTTTTCCATTGGAGTAGCATGTTCCACATGATCAGTCATATGCTCCTCTAACTTCTCAGGCTCAACAACTGATATATACAAACATAGAATAGTTGAGATCGATCCTTTAGTTCATACATCCTCAACACAACATCCATCTTATTTCCATTATGGTGATAGTTCCAGCCATACTCCACTAGAATTAGATTCAGGACAGGGTAGAGATAGTGAGACTGTATATCCAACTCCTGTCACACAGGAGGATGTGGGGGTGGCTGCTGAGGATGATGTGCAGGGTACACCAGAGCGCAGACATAGACAAACACGACGTGGACGCATCTAGTATACACCTGGCTATGGTACAATAGAGAATCTATTCTAGTGGTGTATATTAGGTTGATTTTTTATTTACGATACATTATGCATGTGCATTATTATTATCATTTATAGAGTTCAATTTTCATAATAAGCGTCTTACTATCATCAAATTATCATCCAAAATTAATAATTTCTATTTGGTTATAATTAATAAATATTAATACTTTGGAAGAAAAGATCTGTAAACATCAAGAAATATTGACAAATATTATTAATCTCAATGATTTGAATCATAAAATCTTGGAACATGAATATTTGTTTAAAAAAATTAAATTTCATGAAGAATAATTTCAATGAATAATGAATAATTGTGAAGTGTATATGATTTTGATAGAAGATATAAAACCACAATATGATAGGTAGGAATTATAAGTTCATTAGGTCAATTTTTAGAAAATTCATATTCAATATTAATAAAAGGACACATGTTTTACAGGTACACAATCTTCACTGGACGATTTTACTGTTAAAATACCTCAATCATGTGATAAAGTTATGAACATTATGAAAAATATTTATTTTATATTCTTCTAAAATAACTAACAATCCTTAAAAGGGTTATAAATGTGTTAGCATGTGTAAGAATAAGTATTGAAGAAGATCATCCTTAGTGAAGATATATAAGATTTCCAAACTGACGTTTATGAGTGTTTCTCTTTAGGGGAGGTAAATGAAGAAATATTAAATTAATGACTAAATTAATATATCAATTATAATCAAAATTAATTACTGTATAACATTACAGAAGATCTTGTTATAGAAATAAAAATGTTTTTCTGAATCTTCCTTCCATTGTTATCCAAAGAAATACTGAATAGAAAGCGCTTGTAATTGAAATAATCAATTACCTAAGAAGTGTTTCCTTCTAAATAAATGATTGTCTTTTTAACCATTCTGTAGGATGTGTGAATGGGGTTCACACATACATTAGAGACTTTATAAAGGATGTGTGAACTCCGTTCATGCGTCTACCATTGCTAGGAGGCGTGAACGGGGTTCCCGCATCATTTGAAGATGGGATAAAGGATGCGCGAACCTCGTTCACGCATCTCTCCTCACCGAAGATACATGAATAAGGTTCACACATCTAGAAAGAAATTTTTAAAAATATTTAAAGACCAATACCTTTTCTATAAATGTTTTTTAAAAACCCATATATACAAAAAAACCCATAGGTCTCCAATGTCCCCTCTGGCTAGGGTTTTCCAAGAACTGCTGATCCCTTCTTAACCTCGCTCTCTTGTAGTGAGTAACCCTTCTTTAGAATTCCCCCTCTAATATCCATCTCATTCCCTTTCCCTCCTTCTGGACCTCTATTGCTATGAACTTATCTCTTGTTACTAGTACCATCATGAACAAATCCCACTCTATTTGACTCAGTACTACCCCAATGATTTGGGTTTTGGTTGTTGGTGGAATCCAGAGAGGTTCTTTGGTTTTTTTATTTAAATGGGTTTTTGAAAAAAAATAAAAAAAGCATAGGGTTTCAACTATTTTAAAAAATGGGTTCGTAGATGCGTGAACCCCGTTCACGCATCTTCGGCGTGGAGAGATGCATGAACGGGGTTCACACATCCTTAACAAACATCATAAAAGATGCGTGAACACCGTTCATGCATCTACCCTTGCCATGAAGCGTGAATGGGGTTTATACATTCTTTTTAAACGTTATGAAGGATACGTGAACATCGATCATGCATCCTACATAATGATTTTTTTTAATTTTTTTAATTTTTTTAATTTTTTGTTTTGTTTTCTTTATATATATATAGAATTTTTTTGCAGAATTTATCTACTGTAAAATATCTAGCAGTACTATAATTAAAACAGCCTAGATTCTGACAGAAACCCTCATCCAAGGCCCTCTTTTATAAGAGGTATTTCCCTGGAAATCATTTTTTATTTCCGATGTGGGATTCAGGTTCTCTTTTTCCTGCACAGTACATTCTGCATTTCTGATGTGGGATTCTATTTCAAGTGCGTGATATTGAAAGATAATAAAATAAAAACTATAAGACCAATATAAATGAAACATAAAACATGAATTAACCATATAAAAAATTGTTGAAAATATAAATAATTTAGTTAAAAATGTTTATGTAAAATAATTTATAAGCATTCAAAACCACCAACATGAAACATTAAAATGATTTATGTACATTGATTTGAAAGAGTATAAAATAAAAACTATAAGACCGTTATAATTGAAACATAAAATATGGATTAAAAATACAAGAAATATTTGAAAATAAAAAGAATTTTGTAAAAAATGTCGATGAAAAATAATTTATAAGCTTTCAAAACCACCAAATTAATACTTAAAAATGTTTCAAGTATGTGGTTTTGAATGACAATAAAATATAAATTATGAGACCAATATAAATGAATCGTAAAAAATGGATTAAATATATAAGAAATAATTAATAATTAATTAGTTAATTAGTAACATAATTATTAATTAGTTGATACTTAATATAATTTTTAATCATTAAACATTAATCATTAATTACTAATATACAATAATTTATTAATTATTTAGTAATATAAGTATATAATAATTAATTATTTAATTATTAATATATTTATTAATTATATTTATTAAATATTAAATATTTAATAATTAATTAGTTAATTTTTAATATACTTATTAATTATAAAATAATTAATTATTTAATTAGTAATATAACTAGTAATTATAATTATTCATTATAATTATTAAATATTAAATATTAATTAGTTAATAATTAATTAGTTAATCGACAATATAATAGTTAATTTTATAATGATTAATTTGTTAAGTAGTAATATCATTATTATTTATAATTTGTAATATGATTATTAGTTATAATTTATAATTATTAATTAAAAATATGTAATAATTAATTAGTTAATTAGCAATATAATTATATTATAATAAATTTGTTAATTAGTAAAATAAGTATTATTTTTAAAATGATTAATTAATAATATATTTATTATTTATAATTATTAATTTTTAATTTTTAATTATTAATTATATACTAATTAATTTGTAAATTAATAACATGAGTATTAATTATAATTAGAAATTATTATATATATAATAATTAATTAGTTAATTAGTAAGATAAATATATTTTATAATTACTCATTATATATTTTTAATATTTTATTATTAATTATATAATAATTAATCAATTAACTTGTAATATAATTAGTAATTACATAATAAAATAAATAGTTAATTAGTAATATAATTATTAATTATAATTAGTAATATAATTATTAATTAAAATTATTAACTAATAATTTTATAATAACTAATTAGTTAATTAGTAATATAATTACTAATTACATAATTATTAATTATAATTATAATTAAAAATTATATTACTAAATAACTAATTAATTATTATATAATTATTAATTGTATAACTAATTAAGTAATTAATTATTTTATTATTAATTATTAAAAATCAATAACTAATAATTATAATGAATAATTATAATAATATATTATATTACTAATTTACTAGTAAACTAATGAATTATTTTATAATTAATAATTATATTATTAATTAAATAATTAATTATTAAATAATTAATAATTATAAAACTAATCAACTATTTAATTATTATATAAATAATAATTACATTAAAAATTAACTAAATAATTATTATATAATAAATAATTACATTACTAATTTATTATTATATAATTAATAATTATATTACTAATTAATTATTATATAATTAATAATGAAATTAATAATTAACTAATAATCAACTAATTAATAATCATATTATTAATCAACTAACTAATAATTAACTATTTCTTATATATTTAATCCATGTTTTTTGTTTCATTTATATTGGTCTTATAGTTTGTATTTTATAGTTTTTCAAAGCCCCGAATTTGAAACATTTTTAAGTTTCAAGTTGGTGGTTTCAAAATCTTATAAATTATTACAAAATTCATTCTATTTTACACTATTTCTTTTATATTTAATCCATGTTTTAAGTTTCATTAATATTGGTCTTATATTTTTTATTTTATAGTCTTTCGAATTCATGTTCTTGAAACAGAATCCCACATCGGAAATGCAGAATGTTCTGTGCTGGAAAGGGAGAACTTTAATCCCACATCGAAAATAAAAAATGTTTTTTAGGGAAATCCCTCTTATAAAAGAGAGCCTTGGGTGAGAGTTTCTATTAAAATCTATACTGTTGTAATGGCAGTTTGGCTGGATACTAAACTGCAGATAAATTATGCTGAAATTTTTTGTTATATATATATATAACAAAACAAAAATAATTTTTTTAAATACAAAAAAATTAAATAAATAAAAGCTTGTGTAGGATGTGTGAACCTCGTTCACACATCCTTCATGATATTTATAAAGGATGTGTGAATGGGGTTCACACATCATTCTACGCACCTATGATGCGTGAACCTCGTTCACTCAACTTCCTAGGATCGTGGATGCGTGAACAATGTTCATGCATCTTGATACCCATTTTTGAATGTTTTGGTTACCCTACCCCTTCTTAATAAATAAAAAAAATAAAAAAACACATATATATTTAAAACCCATATTCTTCAATTACATTTTCTTTCTATATCTCAGTTTGAGTCCTTATGTTTGTTTCACAGAATTAGTTTTCTTGCATTAGATTTGTTCCTATTCATTACTATTGGATCCGTGGTGGATTCATAGGCATGGTTTGGTGGTGAAGATGTTAATCAGAGCTCATTGTCAAGGCCATTTTAAACTTCTTTCTCCACTATTTCTCAATGATTCCATTTCTCTTCTCCCGGTCAGACTTGTGGGATGGTTTCATAGGAGTCTTGGATTGTGTAGTTCAAGTGGTCGATGGTGTCAGAGGAGACGAGTCTTGTAGTGGCTTCAACTCGATCAGTGGGTCTCCAATGGGCTTGTTCTTAAGGTTTTATATTTTTCTTCTTTAGTTAAGGATATTCATGTTTGAGATCTATTTTTTTGTTTCATGTCTCATTTTGGTGATTCCAGATATCATTTTTCCCTATGATGATTTTGTCTGGTTCGACGGTCTAGATGGAGTTTCCTATGGGTTTTCTGGTTATTGGTGTTGTCGTTCGCCAGCATGCGGATGTCAAGGATGTGATAATAATGATTATGGATTTTTTATGGGGATGATGATATGGTGGATATTGAATCTACAGACCTAGTTTTGTTGGGATTGAGGTTTATTTTTCAAATTTATTTATATTTTTAGATGATTTAGATGATGCTTATTTTATTTTTTTATTTGGATTACCACCAAATGCTTTTGGTTGTTGAATGTTTCTATTTTTGTGTAATTGATATTCGGTATGTCTGTTTCATACTTTATATCAATGTGGTTTTATGAAAATATAATAAAAGTATTAGAGTACAATAATTATCACCTTATCACTTTTCACACTAGTTTGTTCATTGAAATAAATTCTAAATTTTCTCCATAAACCAAATATAACTTTGTTTCTTTGGGATTTTTCCATTACTAATGCGACAAGAGTTATCATGATTGATGATGGTTATAATAAAATTTTAATAAATGAAAAAAGAATATTTATCCAAAGGATGTATCACATTATAATACTATCATGTTATCATGTTGTTATTACAACACAAAATGTATCAGAATTCGTTCAACCTATATCACTCTCATTTTAAAATAATTCTTTTTTCAACCTTGGGTACATTGATTTGGTTCCACTTATAATTATAAACAAAATAATAAAGATAAGATCATAAATTATGTTGAACATTTTAAAAATATTCAATAACAAATAATCATTTATGTTTATGATGTGAAAATATAACATATCCTCCATTAAAAAACATTAATGATTACTAAATTCAGATACTCTCAATAACATAACATTACCAAATCCTTTTTTTAATTGAAATGTATAAAATATTATTAGATAACATATTACAAAAATTATTTACAATTTTATTAACAGTAAAATGGCATTATCTATCTTTTCATATGTTAAGAGATGTGTAACTACCCAAAATAATCTGAAAAATGAGATGAAATTCTTTAAAAATATAAATAATCAAATATCAGTCCCATGGTTACCAATTAACATCTAGCACAATTCTTTATAATCAATAAAATAGTCATTATCCTAATGTCAAACATATACTAAACCTAAAACATATTTAGAACCGAAACATGTTTTCTTCAATAGTAATCTTAAAAAATATAAACATTCAATAAAATAATTTGTCTTGTTTTTTAAATTCATTCAATACATGAGTTCAATACATTAATGAAAAACTACCGAAGAATGATCCTTATCTATTTCACATAATCTTCAACGACACATAGAAGACACCAATATGTCCTCGATATGTATCACACTAATTAAAATTGTATGTTTTTTCTTGAATTAATTCATATTATGACATCAAAAAAACTACCATGTGTAGGATTACATTAGTCACCTTTTCCCTAACAACAGGTGTATACTAAAATTGTTAACCACTTTCATATTCCACCTAGTTCAATAAAAATACATAGTGGTTTCTAGGTGTGTTCCTTTGTTAGCTTCATTCCCATCATTATATTCGAACCAATTACTAAAAAAAATGGTTATCAATAAAATCAATGTAAAAAATGATATGAATATGAAAACTCAATCTAAATATGGCTTCTCTAGTGACAACATAATGTCATCATTTTACATTCCAATTAAATCTACTTTACATTAAGTTATGTTATTTAATACTTCTCAAACTATTAACTTAATGGAACCATAGAAATAACTCCTTTATAATGGTTTATAAAGAAAATATTTTAGAGAAGAAATATGAATTTGGTATTTTTCTTGATTTTCAGTCTTACTCTCACTCAACATATATCATAGTGACTGTTGAGTCAATGATCAATCAACTCTTTTTAGGCTAATTACTGCAAGAACTGTATGTGCCACAACCACATCCACTTTTTAGTTTCCATACTTGGATGTATTGCTATAAAAATAATTTTATATACTCTACCAAGACATCTATATTTTATCATATTCAATGAAACATTTCCATGGTTTTACTATGGTTTGCTACCCATAATCCCAAATAAAATGTGTATTATTACATTTACTTCAAATCACATACTTATCTCAAAGGGAATGTTATGAATTTGTACATATTAACAACCTTAACAAATAAACCATAAATTTATCCTAAAAAAAATCATAATCAACAATGTTGTCTAATCATTTATTATGATACCAACTATGATGTCCCCAAATAACAATCTTGAATACGGTGCTCACACACACATAATTTACCTAGTTTATTTGATATTAGGTGTAAAATAAAAAATTTAACTATCCATAATTGTAAAATTAATAACAATTATAAAATCTAAATCATTCAAATTATAATTTTAGTTTTGGAGCATCATATAATTAAGCCTCAACATAAAATTATATATCTGGGGTTCTATATATAAATATATAATTCTACCATAATTTAATAAACTACATAATCCATGCAAACTCTTCAACATCCCCTGCATATTTGTTCACATGATATATCATTATTAAAAAATAATTAAAAAATAATTTATTCATAACATACAAAAATGTTATCATAAGATGGGTATGGTTAAGAGCTCAAAGAGGGAAATATATAACTGTAACATTCATGGACAAAAATGGAATAAATATTATGGTAAGAATAGGTAAATTGCATGAAGACAAAATCAATTTGAGATTAGGATCATGTTATATCCTTTAAAATAAATAAAAACATAGATATCAATAATACAATTCTCATATAGATGGAATTCATCATGTTATATATCTCTAACCTATAGTCAAGGCCTTATACCAAAACATTTAATTTTCATCAAGAAAATAGTGAATAAACCATAGTGTTAGGACCTTATGCCAATAACCTATGTAGTTTTGTTAATAGGAATACTCCAAACCACATCCTATTTTTTCTCGTGATACCTATATATGAATAGAGGGGAAAAATATGGTATATCCCCACCCATAACATTATTATGTTGTATGCATTCATCGTATGATTCAAAAAAAAAACTTGTCTTACAATTACATTGGAAAAATATTATTGAATAAAAATAGGGTTATATATATGATGAAGAATAAATAATATCAACACATGATCAGCCCTTGTTAGTAGTTAATAATAATCCAAACTTTCAATACATATCCCCATTAAAATAAATGGGAAACATGATCATAACCAATCCTATGGATGAATATGGTAGATCGAAAAATACAAAGTCAACTTCCCAATAATAAACCATATTGAAAAGAAAATATGATTTGAAAATGAATTTATTCAAGACAATGATATAATATTCTTTTGTTAAATTCATCATCATATATATATTAATTAAAACGAATTTATCATCGTATAGAAAAAATGGTATATGTCTAAGTAAAAACTAGAAAAACATTATCAAAAGCTATCCCAAGAAAAAAAAGTGAATGGTTTCAAAAGAACCTAACCATATAAAGGTGGAATATTCAACAAAGAGAAGAATGTGCCGAACTTATAAGTGTAAGGGAATGCTTATTACTCAATGAAAAAATGATTATATATTAAAAATTCTTAGTACTGTTGATGAAACTAAACCAATAGGAAGTTGAATGTTTTTTATTGTAAACCCCTCTGAAATAAGAATTATGATAAAAATTCATCCAAGGGTGTTGAATACATCATACAAAAGGTGTATGGTGCAGATAATGAATTATGTATGAAATATTCATAATTGATACAAGGAAAACCCTTTATAGATTGTGTGACAATTTAATAAAAGAACTTTCAAATGAATGTACTGTAATTGAACATAAAATAACATGATTAAAATATAATTCATGATATGATATTTTAAATTAGTAGTATATACATGACATAAATTGATTATGTTATTTGAATCGAGGATCGTGAGAGAGATCTTTCTCCTTCGCGATATTGAACCCTATATGATGCTCGCTGATGGATTTCCCCCCTTCCTGGTGGAGGGAGGGGGGAAGGAGATTTGGATCTACAACCACCGGCGTCGCAGGTGGTGTTTGTTCCATTCTCAAACCCTAATTACCTTCTGGATTTTTTTTTCGATTTCCCTATGCCCAAAAGATCCAGAACTTCATCATGGGGACCCTCAGCTTCGGATTTCTTCATCATAATTCTCTATGGCATCCAGCTTCCTAGATTTGACACTGGTTGTTCGTTTTTCACTATGAAGACCCTCCGTTGATGAGTTGGTCGTTTTGTGTTTATCGATTGGGATCTGAAGGAAGGTGCGGTTGTAAGGCTTCTTGATAATCACCATCTGAAGATTCGGTTTGGCTCGGAGGAATGTTTGATAAGTGTCTGGTCTAGAGATCCCCGCCGATGTAATGGATGAAAATTCCTCCGGCTTCGCTAGTCGTTGGATCTCTGTATTAATATGGATCCTCCTTCAGTTGCGACCTTGGTAAGTCTTCCTAATATTCCATTACCTTTTCTAAATCCTATAATAATTTGTATGCTAGGGGATATGATCGGTCGTTTCTGGTGTTCGGATGAATACACATCTTATGTGAGTCATCTAGTGAACCCTCATATTTGTGTTGAGGTGGATGCCTCAAAGCCACCAGAAGACTGGATTTGGATTGCTGTTGGCGAAGAGTTCCACTGGAGTCAATATGTTGTGTTTGAAAATTGGGTTGATTACTGCTTGAGTTGTTTTCATCTGGGTCACATGGCTAGTCACTGTCATCATGGATTCAGAAGCAGGAGATTAGCTACATTGGTGAAGAGGCCTGGTGGTGTTTCTGGTCAAGGACAGTCGGGGCCTAATGCAGCTAAGCATGACAATGTTGTTCATTTGGGCGAGACATCTATGCGGAGGCGGGCGCGGGCTTCACATAATCTGTCTATTTCTATGGTGTTTGATAGATTGAAACATGATCTCTCTCTACATAGTTTTGTGGATCAGATAGGCAAGGATGAGGTTGGCCCTGGTTCGGGAGTTGGAGGCAAGCTGGGAGCACCTGCTTCTTCAGGGGAGATGTTGCAGCATAATAATAACCTTGTTGGTCAGTGTGCTGTAGGAAGGGTTGTCAGTGAGATTATCAACATCAGGAATGCTGAATAGAAGGGGGAGGAGCTGTCATTGTGCCCAGTTGATGGGAAAGCACATAGTGCACTTCCTGTTGGTATGCCCCTCAATATGTGGGCTGGTACTAGTTCTGGAAGTGGGGGAGTGCTGGAAACGTCTGCTAATGCATGGCATATATCACATTATGGGAAAACTCTTGCTGGTCAGGATGATGCAGAATGTGATGTTTGTGGAATGATCAAAGCTGATTATGTTGGATAGAAGTAGGGAGAGCAGGCTTGGAGTTCAGTTGATATGCAGGTTCTTGTGGCGCCCCATGTTCGTTCAGCTGGTAAATACTCTCAGTTACAGTTGGATTTTGATTGTGGTATGCAGATCACATTGGGAACTTACAACCGCTTTCAGGAATTGGGTCATGATGATATGGATGGGTGAACTCCAATGAATGATAGTCACAATATGCATTTTGTCAAAGAGAATGTGTTGGGGAAGGAGCTAGATGTTGGCACTGTTTGTGTGGAGTCCCCTCGTTGTTTGTCTATGATTGATGTCAATGTGAAATATGAGAAGATTCGGACCCTGACTGATGTTTATCAAGTGGTAGTAATTTCTAGAAATTGGGTGATGTCTTGGACAATGAAAAAGAAAATATTTGTGGTTTGGCCAGGCCTTCCTATAGTGATGTTGTCAAGGATGGGAAGAAAAAATCTGGAAATGAGGAAAATCCCTTAGTTAAAAGAAGAACAAGGAGGGCTTACTCTAACTTGCCAAAGATGGTGTCAACTAGGTCCGCTCTCAGGAAATACTCTAATGAGTTGTTATCCTTAAAGAAGGTGAATCTCAGATGGAAATATGCGAAGGTCCTGAAGCACTATGACAGCTCTGAATGGGAATCACCTACTGTGGAGGAAGTCATATATCATGGGTGTGGGGAGGGGTATGAATTCTATGACATGTAACTGGTTTTCTTGTGTGTTTTCTTGTTCAATGAACTTTTCCTTTCTTAATAAATGGTTAGAGGCTTTACCACTGACTGAGCTTTCCTGGGTATATACACGACATAAATAAAAATACTTTCATAAATACCACGCTTTTCTAAATGAAGGGACATTGTGATGAAAACCATTACCTCTTATATTGGAATCCATGAAGTTAATTTATGATCCTAATATATATATATATATATATTGATAACTTAGTTCAAAACCATACTAACATAAATTTTAATTTATAACCTTCTTTAATTTTCATTCTCTGTATTATTTTATCTATTTCAGGTGGTTATATTTTTGATAAGTTTTACATCTTTCATAATAGAATTGTTGACGTTCATTTTTAATTCAATGTTAATAATTAATAGAAAATTACACATCGTTTTAATGATGATTCATAATTATTTAAATTTTTTCTAATTCTATTCATTAGTTTTTTAGTTTTTATATGTGAAGATGAAATCGACAACTAGCATATTTCTGTGATTCATAATGATCAAAGCGTGTTTTGTTAATTAATTAATTAATTATTGATATAAAATACCTAGAATCAAATACTAAAAATTATATATAAAATTATATCATATTATACTAGCAATTGTGTTACTATATTCATTCATGCTATATATTCACTGTACTATTTAATTTGGTGGTTAGACGGACCTAAAGAAGAACATACCCTGATTAAAGGACTTATTACGAGGTGGTCATGTTTTCATTAAATAATACAAGAATAAAATTGATATTATATTATTTTTTTATTGTCATATATCATAATTTTACAGTATTATTAGATTATATAATGGTTATCAAATCATTACCAATTTTTTAAAAAAATTATCCACTTAGTACGCATATTTTAAATGATTAAATTAATGATGATCTTTTATTGATCATATCATTAATAAGTTCATTATTTTTACCTAATAAAAACATAATGATATAATAAAAATCATATATATACATTAATACCATACCTATATCCATCATTGTAAATATATGAAGTAAAATTAAACACATTGTGTCGTGGAGGTGGTAGTCCACACAACACACAAATGACCATTTTATTTTTATTAATGGACGAGGTATACACATGAATAATAAAAAATTATAGTTATATTATAATATATATATATATATGATAATATTATCATTATATTAGTCTCATAATAATAAATTTTTTGGAATATAATTTTGATTAAAAACTATGTAGATGATAATTCTCATGTCAAGGATTTGAATTTTCCTTGGAAGTTTCCTTGGAAATGAAGGACTTATGAAAACTAATGTTTAGAATAATATTTTGATTGTGTGAGGGAATATTTAATATATTAATGTATTTTTTTCAAATATAAATTCTATTTTTTGGTGTGAATTGATGTGTTGTTGATTTTACCCATTTATAATTGAAGGAAATTGTTTTCTTTGGAGAAACCCTTACATTCCTGGACATCTTTATCCATCTTATCTACCTCACTTACCTTCTCCTTGATGTCATAGGTCATAGATATGACACTCCCTCCCCTCTATGGTTCAATGAATCCATGGATGGTGTGATGACCCTATTTCAAAATCACATCCTTCTTATAATAACATATTCTCCCATTTCACAGACCCATATTCACTACCACTATAACCTTCAATTGATGTTATCCCTAAGGTTAAATCTTGGATGAATATATTTATCTCAGTCCCCATTTCTTCATTGAAGTTCACTGAAGCATCACAACTCTTATATCTCACTCTGGAAGCCTGATTGGGGAAGAAACGTACATCCATCGATGTATTCGACAAGTTCATTTACTCTTCTTCGAATATCCAGAAGCGAGAAATTGTTGGTATTTTAGACACGATGAATATCCATATTCATTTCTTGAATGAAGACAATCCGATTTATGCTTGGGATTCTTCTTTGGGATCTATGATCGAATCTCATTCCCCTATTTTTTTGGTCCTTCAATTTTCACCTCATGTGATACTCTCTTGTCATTGAGCTATGGATCTCTCTCCCCAAACTCCCTGTACCGTTCCAATGTCAGGTGATTCTCTAGTTGATTGAAAACATGGAAGGGTGTTTACTATGATCAAATTCATGTGCCAATGTCATATTCCATCGAGTATAACTATGGATTTGTGTAGAAGTTGATGTGTCGAAGGGACCACATGACTACATTACCATCAAGATTGTAGGTGTGATCCTCTAGGATTCGGAGGTATGATATGAATCATGGAATGAATATATATTATTAATGGTAATCATGGGAACTTGAATCGTTATGACTACATGAGTGTAGTTTCAACCAAGTGTTGAACTCAATGTAAGGGGTGGTTAAGGTGAGGGTAGTGATGTTTATAAGTCGATCAATCTTGAGGAGAAGAACCATTGTGTATTGTAATATGAAACCATTCATTCCTCTTATATACACACGGTGATCGATGCACCTATGTATACCCATTAGAGGTTGGGAAGAGTGTGTTCAATACAAAGGTGGTGGATATCAATGGATTATTGAAAAGAAATCTAGGTGTCCCAAATATGATGCATAACTTTAGTGTGGAGGTTCAGTTACCTGGATTAGTGGACTCAGGGACTGAGATAATATGCATTTGGAATAGTTGGAATGTTTTAATAGGTGGTCCACCTGATGGGAAAGAGAATTATAGTATGATTGGGGTCATTTGAAAAGTAATACATGAAGGGTCTTTTTAGGAATAGGCAGTTCATACATGAAAAAGACAAAGGGGTTAGATGATGGGAGTGTTTTGGGTTCATTGGACCCAAAAAATATTTTCCAAGGCCCCATCGTATTCGGTGGCTGTGTACGCTATGATGAAAGCTTCCCATAAGGAAATTCTAAAAGGGAATAGATCTCAAAATCATTTTATTGTTTTGGGAGAGGTAGACCGTCTTACATCTGAAGAAATTATTGATGTTGAGGCAGCTCTTGTTGATAATCACCTTAAAAGGATGGGGCACCTTGAAGAGGACAAAAAATATTCTTCAGAATCCTAGTTATTTGAGTCCAAGGAAGTACACATTGTGTATAATTAATAGAGATACTCATAAATTAATGGAACTAACACTATCATAGACATAGATGGATGTATTAATCACACCTAGGGATGCGAAGACAAAATGACTAATCTATTTTACCTAGTTCCCCTCTTAAAAGATCAATAATCAAAGGAAAATTCCCAATAGCACATGGGGATTAAAACCTCAAGAGCATGAATAAAGGTCCGGACATGCACATGGAGTCAGGATCTCACAAGGAGTAAAAAGCACAAGTATGAGACTCATCTGTCATCGGTCTGGTGCATAAAAAAGGATATTATCAGGGTTGATATCCCCCTGAGTGGTAATAAACTGGTAGAGTGTGATTATTGGGAGGTTATTTTCATTTTCAGTGATGTATACATAGAGCATGAATTCATGGTCTATACCACATAGGAGGTGTTGGGAACCTATGGAAAGAATATATTCATTGAGGATTTTATCCACACCTGGGACAAGGTGGCTGACGATATCGATGACCTCCTCAAAGAGGATCTAGATGAAAATCATGACACTCTACAATGGTATCTTTATATAGTTATGTTTTCTAAAAGAATTAAACTAAAATGTAAATAGTGAACTATTACGTATGATGTTAGTTATCTACATTCATTTGTGCATGTTTGGTTTGACAAATTTTCTTTAAAAGTGATTTATTTTAGAAATAAAAAATCTATGGTTGGTCCAATAACCCATAAATTTTTAATTTTAATGTTATTATTCAAGTATAAATAGCCAAAAAATGAAAAAATTGAATATTAAAATGGGTTGGGATGAAACAAAACCCCATACAATTCATTTTATATCAAAAATGATTATCATTTTTGTTTCTTTGATTTTTTATTTTTACCTTAATTTCATTTTACCTTGGTAATTAATTTCTATTTTACATAATAAAATTTAATAAAAAAGATTAAAATTTAAAAAATTTACCTAATTTGATACATATTATTTTAATTTTGAAAATAATCTTGTTAAATAAAACTTCTAAAGGCGTAGTATGTTAATTTGAAAATAAATACACATAATCATATAAAATAAATTTTATATAAATAACATTTTTATGATTTAGTTTTATATATAAGTAAAAAGTATCATGGATGTTGATTGTTCGGAAATAAAATTATTTATTATAAAAAATAAATTATACGAGGATTGAAGGGAAAAAAATTGAATCTCCATTGAAAAATAATTAATTAAAAGAAAACATTGAAAATTGTTTCTATGTTAAAGTAACATTTTAATTAGTCATAAAAATGTTTTCCATATATTTCATGATATAAAATAATATTTTAAAAATAAATAATTTCATTCCTAAAAATAATATTTATTTTCATGAAATGTTTTATAAATTTTTAGGTCAGTTTTATATAAGGTTATATGGGTACAAATTATATATTTCATAAAGACCATGTATTTTCAACTAAAAATAATGAATTTCATAAAATGTTTGAAATTTTATTTTAAATATATTTTCATACTAGGAAATTAAAAATGATTCTCATTGTTATTAATTTTAAAACATAAAAAATTTTAAATTCATTTTTAAATATAAAAAAAATTCTATTTTAACAATCATTTCAACTAGAAAATAACATTTTCAAATATTATCTATTCATATTAATATTTAAAATAATTTAATAAATAATTTATTGTTAACTAATTATTTTCATAAAAAATAATTTATCATTAATCATATATTTCAAATATTACAAATTTTTATCACATGAACTATTTTTAAAATAAAATAATTTTATAAAAAATAATTTCTCTCAATAATCATTTTTGGTAAAAAAATTGAATTTCATTAATTTTTGAAAAAAATTCATTTTTTATAATTATATAATTAATACATTTGTTACACATATATTTTTCTGATAACTAATTTTCCATTTTATTATTGGTTATACTAAAATATAATTTTTTTTAATATATCATGGATTTATATAATTATAATGTTGTGTGTGAAGTAAGATTTAAATCCAGCTAATGGGTAAAAGGGGTTTCTTTCCTCAAAGCCCTGATAGGTATATACTCCCTCAAGATGATAACCTTGAAGACATCAAGAATCAAAAGATTGGAGGATGGAGGCTTCTATGTAGTAGTAGACGTAGATGCAATAAAACAAAGAGCACGAATATGTAAATTTTCCATTATGGATCGCATTGTGTATGTCAAAGGTAGAAAACCCTAGCCTTACGATGAATTGAAACCAAGAATTGATTATTACTGGGGATTTTCAAATAAAAAATTAGTTCCACTCGGAAATGGTTATTTTCACACCTCATTTACTTCACAATAGGTCCTTGATAGGGCCTGGAAAACTGGTAATTTGAATCTCAAACTAGGGATCCCCCGTTTGTCTAAATGGGATGATTCTTTCAACCCCAATTTTCACAGGAACAACATAGTACATGCTCAAATTAGTTTGCATAACCTAAATTGGTTTTAATGGCATCCAAAAAATTTCAATAATCTAGCATCCTGTATTGGCTACCCTCCGAAAGTGGACCAAAGAATCTTAAATGGAGACAATTTCCATTATGTTAGACTTCTCAAATAGGTCAATCTTGAGAAAAAACTACCCCCCTGAATCACTTTCAATGCTACTGATTATAAATCCTATGTTAAGGTTGTGTATGAGTGGATTCCACCCTACTGTGAGTTCTGTAAACTAGATGGTCATACTGTCCATAACTGTAGGTTTGTACAAAAAATTAATCCTCCTCAAAAAAACAATTAAGGGATAGAGGTTAGATGATATAGTAGGGAAAATGAAAATTTACATGAAAAATCTGAATCTTCCCAAAGAAAAGAGGAGAAACGGGTTGTAAAAAACAACCCATTTGAGTAACTGATTCTCAAAAAAGAAAAATCTTGGGCTGATATGGTGGATGAAGAAGAGTCTAAAAACCTTGAAAAGATCCTTTGAAATGACCTCGAGGCTGATATATTTGTAATTGTATCACATCCCCACGTAGCCCCTAGAAAATTTGAAACCCCTTTAGAGGATACTGTCCTTGTTTTACGCACACCTCTGAAGGAAAGAGGCTTGGACACAACTAAACAGACCTCTCTAAATAATAATTTAATGCATTCTACTTTGGAAAGGGTTAACTCTCCTAATTATGACACTTCTTCGCCCTCTTTTTCTGCCACACTGGACACTCAAAGCAGTATTCCTAAAACAAGTAAATCCTCACCAGTTAAACATGAATGCAAGTCTGAAATGTTGATGTAGGGATATAAAATTACTTTGTTGTCCTCTCCTATCATGAACTAAGACAATGACAAAAATCCATAGAAAACTGGGATGGATAGATCCCCTCCTCTTGATGGAAAATCCGCTATACAAGAGGCTAAGAAAAAAACATTGGCATCTTCTATAGCTCCATGAAAACATATTGAGCTAGATACTAACATGCAAGGTGAGACTAGGACTGAAAATGTTTCAGTTTCTACTAATACCTCCTTGCCTCTCCCCATGTCAATACAGGTAGAACATAGTAATAAGAACAAGTACAACTCTACGGGAGTATCAAATAGATCAAAGGCCTCATCCTCTAAAAATAAAGGGGACAACCCCACAAAAAATAAGTGTAAATGAGGTTCTTTTCTAGAACTACCAAGGGATAACAAACCCTAACACGGTTAATATAATGAAAAGATTTATTTTTTACTCACACACCAAAACTATTCGCCATTTTTTAGCGCAAAATTATTTTTTCTTCTAGATTTCAGCACGCTTGTCCCCTAGTTACTCCTTAGTAGGGGCATGCATTAATCACCTCTCAATTGAATCCTTATGGGTTTTTTCTCACTCTTCCCTTAAAAATTTCAATGTTTTTATCACTTAAAATCATGATTTTACTTGTGATTAAATGTTTTAACAAACACACATTTTCGCTATATTTTTCTATTCTTATAATAGATATCAGGATAGAAGATCTATTTGGACTGAAATTACCAATCTTAGTATCTTGATTCAAAAAACCATGGATCATTTTGGGGGACTACAATTCCATTCCAGATGATAGTGAAAAACTGGGCACGCCACATTCTTCGATATCTTTTCGGGAATTAAAAGAGTGCATTGAACATAATAACCTTATAGAGGTTAACCAAATCGGTGCTACATTTACATGGTACATGCATCATTATAATAAGACTGTGGCTATAATACTGGACAAAGCCTTCAGTAACTATTTTTTAGATGATAAATGGGACAAAATTTACAGTATCAACCTTAACAAGATTGATTCTGATCACCACCCAATTCTAGTTAGTTTCTCCTACAACCGCATAAAACCCATGTATCCTTTTAGATAAAACATTTCCTGGTCTTTTGAAATATACATAGTGAGCATTATTAAAAGCTATTGGATTAACATGAACACAAATAATAATTCTTTTTCATGTCCTGTGAAAGTAAAAATTCTAAAACAAATCCTAAAAAACTGGTGTAAATCAAAATCAGATGAAATAGATAATAATATTTCCACTTTAGAAAAAGGACTTAATCAAATTCAAAATCATAACACCTCATATAATTTTGATCAAAGCACCCCACATGAAATTAATATTTCTTCCAAATTGATTACTCTCTTTAACATTAAAGATATCCTCAAAAAGAAAATATTCAAAACCAAATGGCTGAACAATGGGGATAGATACAAAATAATTCCACAATACTCTTCAAAAAGTTAATTTTGTAAACCTATATCCTATATTAGGGGAGGGGGGAAAATTTTTGAATTGATGAATGAATTTCCAACCATGTGGTCACTCACTTTCACAATATCTTCAATGGACCTAATATTGATAAATATCTTCAAACTGAAGTTATACCTATTATGGTTACAGATGAGGATAATATTTTACATAATATTGTCCCACTGGATCATGAGATTAAGGATTCTATCTTTAGTCTTAACACGGACGGTGCTCCAGGTGCGGATGGCTTTAATAATGGGTTATACAAAAAACATTGGGATATCATTTAGGATGATGTCTATGGAATGATTAATCATTTTGTCTCTAGAATAATTCTTCGTCATGGAATGAACTATCAATTCGTTTTCCTTATTCCAAAGTAGGATAAAGCTAATGAAATCAATCATTATAGACCCATCACCCTAATAAATTCACTGTTTAAAATTATCACGAAATTGATTGTCAAACTTATTTCTACTATCAGCAATAGTATTATTTCATGGAATCAATTTGGTTTCATTAAAGGTAGATCTATAGAAGATTATATCCATTTAACCTTTGAATTTACTAACTTGTTGAATAGGAAGGCTCGAGGCAGAAATGTGGGATTGAATCTTCATATTACTAAGGCTTTTTATACTATTGATCGGAAATTTATTTTTAAAGTTCATTGAAATTTTGGATTCAATTAGACATTTATCAACAGAATTAAAAAAATCGTTAATTCGGTTCATATCTATATTTTTATAAATGGTACGCCTAGAGGTTACTTCAATTGTTCTAAAGGGTTCAGACAAGGAGACCCCCTTTTGGCTATCCTATTCTCTATTACTGAAGACTACCTTAGTAGACTCATATCCCATGATATTAAAAATGGTAAAATTAATCCTATCCCCGCTTCTAGAAATGTGAATTCCCCCTCCCATTTCATATATGCTGATGATATAATCCTTTTTTTAAGGGTGACAAAAGAATCTTAAGACACCTTAAAGTCATCATCTCTCACTATGAAGAAGTGTCTGGACAATATATCAACTGGCTGATATCATTTATTTATTTAGAAAAAATATCCCCATGATAGGAAAACTAGAGTTACAAATATTCTTGGTATTAAAGAGGGCTCTCTCCCCATTAATTATCTTGGTGTTCCTATTTTTTTGGGTAGACCCAAAGCTATTTATTTATCTTAGAAAGGAAAAAATCACTCAATGGTAGGGGGAATTTGTCTTGTTAAATCCACAGTAGTTTCTAAACTGGTCTATTCCATGATGATCTATAAGTGGTCGGCTAATCTCTTAAAACATAGAAATGTTTCCATTAAAAACATTGTCTATACAGGAAGCACTCTGGAAAATAAAATTAGTTACTATACCATGGTCCACTTCCTGGAATCCTATTGAAAATGAGAAATTGGAATAAAAAACCTCACTAACCTTAACCAGTCCCTCAAGGCTAAGATTACATGGAATATCATTTGTATCAAATAACCTTCCACGGATATCCTTCAGGCTCTTTTTCTTGAAAAACTCTGAAAAAATATGCATAATTATTTCACGTCCTCCAAATGGCCATCCATTAATTGTAGCATCAACTCCATTATATCTAATGCTATATGGATTTCCAATAGAGACTCGAATTTTAATTTTTGTCTTGATAATTGGACTAGCATGCCCTTGATCTCCTTTATTTCTTCCTCTCAACTCCCTGTGCATAAAAGTGACACCATCAAAAACATCAAGAACATGAAAAATACTCCTCTTCCTAAAGAGATTAAAAGTTTTTTTGAAAATTACCATTCCTCTATGAATAATGATTTTTTAATCTTAGAACTTTCAAATAATGGGATGGTTGACTAGAAGAGTTTCTAAAAGAATTTTTGCACCAATGATATGAAAAACATTAACTGGATGAATAAATTCAATAAATCTTGGATTAAACCATCATGATTTTTTGTAGTTTGGGGTATTGTTCATGGTAGGATTCCCACTGACTCTTGATTACAAACATTTGGAATCAACATTTAATCTAAATGTCATATGTGTAAGCAACATCATGAAGATATTAACCATACTTTCCTTTCTTGTGATATAGCCACTTCTATTTGGAATTATATCTTTTATAGCTTTTAATGGAATTAGTTGTTTTGTAGTTCTCTAATCTCTCAAGATCAAAGATGTTTGGAGACATCTGACTCTCAAAAAATCAAGAACCTCTTTGTGGCTGCGATTTTAGAGCTTCTTCCTATGATCTGGTATGGTAGGAATGAATATACATTTGTTAAAAATTATTTCAATCTTAACACTTGTAAAATTAAAATTCTTATCACGACTTGGGAGACATCACAGATACAGAAGGATCAGTGTAACAACTTGGTCAGAGATTTGGTGATTCTGCGATGTCTTGGGATTGTAGGTAATTACCCTCTCCTTAAATTCATGCTTGATGTTTTTTGGCAGCCCACATAATATAGGATGGATAAAAATATACGTGGATGGTTCCCCTAAGGGAAACCCAGTACCAATGGGTTGTGGAGCCATCTTCAAGAATCATCTGAATAAATTTCTTAGTTTTTTATACGTATCATGTGGTATTGCTACCTACATGGAATCTGAGATGCTCTGTGTCATTCATTAGATCTTGTTTGCCATGCTGCACAACTGGAACAACATATGGATAGAAAGAGACTCCTCTACTATTGTCCATTCAATCTAGAAGTGTACCATCCACTTGGCTTGGAAGATCACTTCCCGCTGGATTGAATATCTACACTCACTCTCCCCCCTCAACATCATTGTTATGCATGCTTAACAAGAAGCGAACAGAATTGTTGATACCCTTTCCAACATGGGTGTTGATAAGAACACTACTAGAAGAGATTATCTTCCCCAAGATCTTCTTCCGCTTTATGTTCGGGATGTAAACAAAATTTTTTCCTTTCAACTCGTGTAACCCCTTTCTTTTATATAATAAATTTTGTGTTTTGGTCTTTGACCAGATCACTAAAATTTGAAAAAAAATATCATTACAAGAAGTTAAATATGATTTATATATCTAAAATATTTGTTTAATTCCACATTTTTTACAATCTAGTTTAGGAATTGAAGTAAAATGAGACAAGTTACTTTGTGGAGGAGATAATTATCTCATAGACATGATTCATGTTTTAATTTTTATTAAATGTTATTTAAATTGTGATAAATGAATTTATGATCATTATAATGACTTACCAGTATATTAATGACATATGTTATTTTTAATTTTAGCATGATGTAATTACATTTGATAATGAATAATTTCACATAAGTAATATAATTGACAAATGAGTGGTTATAAATTTATACCTCTCTTCCTCAAACGTATCCTTTGGAATGAGGGTGAAAAAATTGAGTGATGGAATTTTGATAATATAAAACTTATTAATGGTGTTTAGGATTACCTAAGAGTGTTTTGGGTATATTTATGAATTAAATTAGTAGATTTTGGTGTTAGGGGAAATCGAGAGAGGAGTGCCTATTTTATATGTTAAAAGAGATAGAATTTTTGTAAAATGATAGAAAAAATAAATAATATGAAGCCAACCTTGTAAAATATAGATCCCAAATTAAAAAATAACTTATATTTTTTAGGATAAAGTCAATAATGGCCTCAACCACCCATTAACTCAAATTTTATAATCCTTTTTTTCTTCATTCCCAATAAATTATTTTTTTACCCTGTTAAACTTTAACTAAAAATTATATTTAAATAAATAATTTCATTTTAATTACTAAAAAAAATATTACATAATTTTTAGAATGTAATTAAAAATATTAAAAATATTTTATCTTATGGAATATCTCTATGAATTAAAAATTAATTTTAATATTAGTTTGTGTAACCCATAAGAACTTGTTTTTAGAAAAAAAAAAGTTTTTTAAATTATAAAAATTATATATATAATAAAATTATAAATTACTTTTATTTTAATGATATTAATTTTATTATTATATTTCAATCCAATTTTATTTATAATTATTTCAAACACCAAAATTTATTTTTATATTATTAAATTAAATTAAATGGCCAAAAAAACTTTTTTATTGGAATATATTACATAAGTTACAAAAATGTAAATCCTAGGAAATTTAAATTTTAAATAATGTTTTTTAAATTTAGTTATTTACATATTATACACATATTTGAATAACTAAAATGTTTTGTAAACTTCTGGTTATTTCTTATTTAACTATAAATGTACAGTTTTAGTGAAATTGTATTTTCACTCATCACCTAAAAAATAAATTATTTGTGGATAATATCCAATCTAAAGAAAACATTGATATGTAGAATTAAAAATGAATATATTTTTTGTAAAATTAAAATTCAAAATTTATTACTCTATCTATGGAATTAAAATATTAAGAAAATTTCATTTATTGAAAAATTATATTTGTAACCATTAAGTGTTTGCAGTATAATTAAATAATTTTTTTAAATAATTAATTATAATATATTTGTTAATATATTCATACATTTTATATTATCAAAATAATATTTTAATACGGGTTTCTTTTAATTTATAAATTCATAAAAAAATTATTTTATTATGGAACCCCCAATAGTTATTAAATCATTTTAATTATATATCCATTAAATATATTAATTTTTAATTATTTAATATCTTTTTTGTAGGGGTTTTTAATTATATTTTTATACTAATAAATATATCATAGCTCATTTTTTTATGTGTGCAACATGCTATTTAAGAAGTTATTACTTAACAAAATTTATTTCCAACATCTCTAGGTGTTATATGTTTGTAACATGGATGGGTGCTACTCCATATTAGTTAGAGTATTAGCTTGGGTTGTTTCTTATGAATCGTTGATAAATGATGATGTTGGTTTATTTTTCTGTATCCCATAGGTTATCTTGTGTTTAGAGAGTTATTTATAGTTACCATATCCTATTTTGTTATATCCCATAGTTTATATGTTTTTTTGGTTTTTCCTATTAAGATATGATTAAACCTTTTGATTTGTTTTTTTATTTGGATACTATAATGTTACATACACTCTTTTCCAGGGTTCCTTTTATACATTCATTATTCATGTTATAGTAGAGCTTATCATTAATTTTATTAAATGATTGTAAAATTATTTCTATTATTTTTTTTAAAATGATTCGGTGTTTTGAATGCATTGTTTTAAAAAGTGAACAATATTTTTCAAAAGTGAAAGATCATTTGTAGAGTAATGGTGGAAACTAACTAGTACATTTTTCAACCCTTAACATAAATCAATGGGAATATGATTTCTTGTTTACGGATAATTAATGAACTTATAATGGAGTGAAATTAATTGTTGGTTCCTCTTGATGTTCAACATCTTTCCTTGCGATAGTGATAGTGGTGACCATGGGATCAAAGGATAGGGATTGTGTCGTGCATTCTGGGGATCCATCAATGTTGGATTATTTTGGGTTGTTTATATCTCACTCATGAAGTTCTTACCTTCTTTTTTAACGTTGTATTATATGATGCTGTTGTATATCATTAGTTTCATTTATTGTTTGATGTTTTTTATTAAATTGTTTCTTATGATTCATTATGGTTTGTTTTAAATATTTTTTTATTAATTTTATTTATTTATGTGCATGGATGTTAGATGTATGATCACATAATATTTCCTTTCCAATCGGAATCCATATTATGGCCTATTATATTATAAGAGTGATATCATTCAAACTTAGTTATATTTAATTTCCCAATTATTTTCACCTCCCCCTAGTGATTTCCAACACACTTCAGGGTATATGGAGGATTTGGGAAAGTGACATGTCTTTTCATGCTAGACGAGTTAATTATATTTGAACCAAATATCATATAAAATAAATTTATTATTAGGTATACTAGGCTAGATTCCCTGGGGGGGTGAATCAGGGTATGACAAATTAAAAAAAACTTCCCCTTTTGATCTCATTTTGTTTTTAGAAAAACCCCTCTTCTCTATCTCCTTTCCATTGTAGTGTATGAATGAATCTTAATTTATGAACAGGACACAACAATTTTACATGGTTCACTCTCTGTGGGCTACATCCAAGGAGCATACTCCTTCGATGTGCCGATGTACCAAATTCAATATGAGTGCACTACTGTTTACAAGTTCAAAGCGGACTCACTCTCCCCCCTATTTCACAACCACTCACAATTTGAGAACTTGCTGCTCTCTCTCCAGAAGTGAGCTCACTGCTTCTTCAGAAGATCCACTCACGGATTATAGACTTGTTGGTCTCTTCATTATCTCTAAAAAATTCCGAATCCTTAACTATTGATAGATACTCTGTTGATTCCCAAATTTTACCCACAGATGAATCTCTCTTTGCACAGGGTGTACCGGGAACCACAATTTTTACATATAGACCTTACTGCACCTTGACCATAATTCCCATGACTTTCCCGAAATCCACTTTTCAAGAAACACCTATTTTACATGAAACTGACTTCTATTAGGTGCAACTATTACTTTTACGCGCAGCTGACTTATATTATTCGCAATTGTTTCTTTAACAGAAAATGCTTTCTTTACGCATAAATGCAACTTTTAAACACAACTCCTATCTTTTAGGCACCACATCTACACTTCCTTGCTCTTAATTTTCTTCTTTTTCCCGTAATTCACTTTTTTTGTGGAATAATATTCTTTTCCGTGCGACCTCTGCTTTCCTTGAAAATAGTTCTTTTATGCACAAACTTCATGTTTTCGTGCAACTCTTTTGTGACCTCCAATTTTGTGGGCCAGAGTTCAGATACTCTCAATGTCTTGATCTACATTCAAATGAAGGGGGCCACATCATATTTATAGGTAAAATTGACCCTCATGCAAAAAACGCTCGTTCCGCGTGTAATCATCTTTGAGTGTGAAAAAAATCATCCGCGAAACATAATTATTCAAAAATGGCTCCACTATTTCATTCACCTCATCCCTTTTCCAATTTTTGAGATGCTAATCTTAAAATACCTCTTGCATAAGAAGCACAAATACTTTATTTCCTGCACTGTGCCAATTTTCGGTGCACTGCACCAATTTTTCACGCACCACATTATTTTTCGTGTACAGTGCTAATTTTTCTCACACCATGAAAATATTTTTCCTACCATTATATTTTTCAGGCACCATTCTAACTTTTCATTCACCACATTCCTTTTTTGGGAACCTCAGTTTTGCAAAAAAATGTCTCTATTTTTCGATTTTCCGGCCCAAAAATATGACAAAAACTGGAAAACAGTGCCACCTTATATCTGATCTTTTTGTACTGCCTCCAAATCATCCATTCCTTTGTCAAGGTTATTTAATCAAACATGGATAGTCAAAAAAATCTCTGGATCCAGACAAATTACCATGTTAACACCATTTTTCAGAAAATTATACATCATGGACTGCTTTGTGAACAAACAAAACACAAAGGACAACTTTTTCAAAGAATACGATCACCTAAAAAAAGCTTCAATGATACCATGAGGGGTTTTTTTCACAAAAATATCACCCTTTTGGTCAGTTGACAACTATTCTCATAAAAATTTATCTTCACTTGGATACCTCATTAACGCTTCTTCTAATCTCTACCTCCATTCGCCTCTTAAGATTCTAATAGCGATCAAGGGTTCACTGAACACATACTCTAAGCCCACATGAGAAATGATTTGCATGAGAAAAATGATTAAATGAAAGCTTCATCAATGAATCACTTCATTCCTGACAACAAAAATTGACACCAATTTTTATATTGATACAAATTGTTGATACCACTCTCAAAACCAATTGGTGATAGCTATAAACCACTAAACACCATTCCAACACCACTCTTATGATTTTATCACAATCCTAAGTTGTTGTGATATCTACTCTCTGGTCGATCACTTATACCATCATCAGATTTAATACTCTCCCCTATCTCATTTCTCTCCCCCAATCCTGTTTCTCTACCTGTCCGCTTCACCATGTGACATTGACTGAGACATTTTCTCTCTTATTTAGCCACAATTTCTCCCCTTTATGAGCCATAATTTCTCCCCCATTTGTCAACGAACACAAAGGTTAATCCTATGTGGTTTGAGAAATTGGAAAGTACACATATTAGCATATTATAGAAAAAAATAAAATACCTTGAGGAGGAGGGGGGGACCTTAGTCACACTCTTTCAAGTGTGGAGAGTCGACTGAACTCCCAGATCTAGTCGATGCCTCTCAAAGGAATCCTTGAGTATGGCCTTTGTCCGAATGTCTACAACCTATAACTCTGTATGCACATACTCAAACATCATGATTCTTTGCTGAACTTCCTCCTTGATAAAATTAAACATTATATCAATGTTCTTTGTCTTGGAGTGGTGGATGAGATTTTTTGCTAAGATTTATAGCACTTGAGTTAACACACTGGATTCCGATCATAGAATTCACATCAATGGCCATATCATCAAACTACTATATCATCCACAATAACTATCTGCATACTTGAGTGGATTCAATATACTCAGTTTCTGTGGTGCTCAATGAAATGAAATCTTGCTTCTTTCTTAGCCAAGAAACACACATGACACCAATATAGAATGTACCTCCTGACATTGACTTCCTATCATCCAATGAACCGGACCAATCTGCATTGGTATATCCCAATAATTTTGGCTGAGATTTGTCATTATATATCTGGCTGAAATCCACTGTTCCCTTGATATACTGAAGTATTCATTTCATTGCAAGCATGGGGATTTCCTTTGGATTACTCTGATATCTCACTCCTTGGAATGTGGCGAATATAATGTCAGGCCTTGTCTTAGTTAAGTACAAAAGACATCTAATGATTTTCCAGTATTGTGTGATATTAACCGCCTTTCCATCCTCATCTTCAAACAATATCATCCGGGTAGCAACCAGAGTCTTTATATCCTTGGAATTTTCCATTCCAAATATTCTTAAAACCTCCTTGGTATATTTGGATTGAGAAATAAAATTTCCATTCCTTCTTTGTGTCACTTTTAGACCAATAAAATATGTTATCTCTCCAATAATTGATATTTCGAACTCACTTTTCATGAATTCGGAAAATGGTATGCACTGAACCTTATCTGATCTGCGAAATATTATGTTGTCGACATAAACTATGACCAAAATCCTGTGATTACTACTTTTGTTGAAATAGTGATTGTTATCAACTCCCCCATGCTGGAAACAAATCTTCTTCACGTACTGATCAATTCTTGAGTGCCATGATCTTGGTGCATGTTTCTATCCATGCATCACCTTCCTCTGTCTGCAGACCATGTTCTCATCCTCATGAATGAAAAAACCAAATGGCTGCTCGATATACACATCTTCCTCTATAACCCCATTCAAAAATAAAGATTTTACTTCCATCTGGATGACATTGAACTTCTGTTGCACTACAACATCTTGGAATTGTCTGATTGTCTGTAGTCATGCTACTTGTAAAAATGTATCATCAACATCAATTCCCTCTATCGTTGAGTATCCTTGGCACACTAGTCATGATTTGTTATGAATTACTATTCTTTATTCATTCATCTTGTTGCGATAGACCCATTTAGTCTCGATAAAATTCTTATCTTTTGGCCTCCAAACAATCTCTCATGTCTGATTTTTTTCAATTTGATCAAGATCTTCATTCATTTCCTGAAGCCAGTTTTCTTCTTCAGCTGCATCAGCAATGCACTTTGGCTCAACCAGAGTTAGGAAGGATGTCTGCTGCAGTGATTTCATTCTCCTTGTCTAAACTGAAGATGAATAATTACTAATGATATTCTTCCAGTCAATTTCATCTTGACTCCTTGGTTTTGGTGTAGTTACTAATTTTACATCCTCATGATCATCATCAATATCTTCTTCTAAATCAACATCAGCCTTTTCTTCTCCCCCTGCATGGCATTCCTCCTCATCACATTCATTAAGAAATTTTTCACTGCACTATTGAATGATCTCCTCATTCTCTATTATAGTGACATCATGTCTCTCAACTACATTTCCAAGCCTTTTGTTAAAGAATTTGTACGCTTTGATATTTTCTATGTAGCTTAGGAATATCCCTTAATCTTGCTATGACTCATATTTCCTATGTTTTTACTTGTTGAGGATAAAGAACTTGCATCCAAATATTTTAATGTATTTTACTATGGGCTTCTTTCCATACCAAATCTCATATGATGTCTTTCCGTTCTTCAGACACAATAGAGCCCTATTAGAAATGTTGACCGATGTCAAAATAGCTTTCTTCCAAAATTTCTCGGGTAGATCATACTCTATGAGCATTGTTCTGGCCATGTTGTTGATGATATGATTTATCTTTTCAACAACTCCATTATGTTGGAGAGTTCTCACTGAGGATACAAGATGCCTTATTCCATGTTTCTCAAGATAGTCTTCCACATGACTGTTTGGGAATTCCGTACTATTATCAGTACGAAACATCAGAATATTCTGTCCAAGCATCCATTCACACTCCCTCTGGTATTGTTTTAAGTAGACGGACACATTGTACTTATGGGAAATAAAAAATACCCATGCCATTCTACTATAGTCATCAACGAAAAGAACATAGTACCTCTTTCCATCAATTTCTCTTGTTGTTATTGGCCCAAAAACATCAGTATGAACTAATTCGAGCACTCTTGTTTACTTTTTTTCCTTTTCCTTATATGTATTTCTGATGAGCTTCCCTTATTGGCATGCATCGAATGTGTGAGTATGATCACGTGATAGATTAGAGAGGTCTCTTGCTGCATCACACTTTACAAGATCTTCCAAGAATGGTTGGCATTGATAAATAAGTCATTTATGCCACACCTTGTTTTCTTCCACTCTGGACAGAAAGCACATATATACTTCTCTACTAACCAGGTCGGGATTCCCCTTTGTCCTTTTTCCCTGTAGAACTACTGCCCCATCTCTTCCATTGATGATAAAAATATTTTTAGTAAGCGTTATAGAATGTCCTGAGTCCCATAATTGACTGACACTGAGAAAATTGTGATTGAGGCCGTCTACTACTATTACATATTCATGTATCATCTCTTTGGCCCCAAACATGGCCTTTCTTGAGCCAATAATTTTCAAGCCTTAATCATTTCCAAAAATTTTAACTCCTTATTTGTCATATTTTATACTTGAATCAAGATTCTTATTACCTATCATGTGGGATGTGCATCCTCTGTCAAGGATCCACACACCAGAGCGATCTGATGCTTTAAGAGAAATTTCTTCCACCACTGACTTATCATCCTTTTTCATCTTGGGCCTTAATTTATATTACACACTTGGAATGGATTGAGACTTCTGATCAGTCTAAAAAACTGATAGACTTGCTTCATCTTGAAAAGATTCAAATCAATTTTGCATCTTAAACACAACTGTTGGCTCATTGATATGATGCTTGTGAACATTTTGATTATGCTTTGAAACATTCCTCTGTATGGTCGAAGTGTAGTACCTAGAAATGTGTCAAAATCATCCACACCATAAATAGTGTCCTTCAAAGTATGTTCTAGAGAACTGTTCTTTGTTTTGCTGCCACCTTTGTTCTTGTGCCCTTCGATATATCTTGGATATAGAACATACATACTATGAATGTCCTATAATTCCACAACAATAACACCTAATATAAGGTGTATTCCTTCAGTTCCCAAATGAACTACTAGTTTCCACTTGGGATCTCTAAATATTCTAATTCTTCTTGCTTCCCAAATCTACCTTCAATCCCAGAATTGGTGCTTGTGGTTTGACTTCGGTTTTCACCGAATTATATTTCTAATTAAGCCCCCCATCGACATTAGCATCTAAACATAATTGATGCTTCCTTTCTACTGAACCACTATACTCCACTTTTAGCTTCTAAATTTTTAGAGTGGTTTGTATTCCTCATTTTCCCAGCAGGAGTCAAGATTTTTTCATGATCATTAACCATTTTCCATAAACTAACAACTTCTCCTTCAAGATATTCAATATGCTTGATTTGATCTTTTCTTATGTTATTCAATCCATTCATCTTCATTATCTATTCTTCAATCTTAAATTTATAATCACTATCCAATTCTGAGTCCTCTATTGTTGATGACTTGAGTTTCTCAATTTCTTCCATCAACTCAGACCTCTCTTCATCATATTGCTGCATATAAGGTTTGTTGTCATGAACAACTTTGTTATCTTTCTTTGTTTTGGATCTCCAAACATCTATATCTTCAAGAGAAACCTCGAACTCTACTAACATATCGACTATTATTTCAACTTATTATTCTTCTTCATCAGCTTTAGTTTCATTAATTTTATAAGAACTACTGACAACTGCCACCATAGCATTTTCTACATGATCTCTACAATTCTCTATTTCTTCAACCTCCTCAACCTCAGACTCGTTTGAACAATCGCCTTATTTTAAAAGAAGGTTCCTCTTCTTAAAAAAATTTCTATTAAACTATTTCTTTATCTTCCCATATGTAGAAGACTTATTATTGGGAATTTCAATTTCATCGACATCATCATCCTCTTTGATATTTTTGGGGAATCTTTCTGCAAGATGTCCATCCATTCCACATAGAAAACAAGAAAGTGAGAGTCTACATATTAATCATTCCTTTACAACTTTGAAGGATTGAGGAGAGGAAATACATCACCTCATCTGTCTCTTCTTCATCTTGAGAATATTCAGTGTTCAGCTTCTTCATGGCCTTGAATACCACTTCTTTGGTTTTCCCCTTTTCGACAACATTTTTATCATCATTTCTAATTTCACACAAAACAAGGCTGTTATGTAGGTTATCCAATGCCATCTCTTTCAGGTCGTTATCATCCAGAATTGAAACTTTCAGATTTAACCGAGGTGGAAGTTTCCTCAAGAAGCTCCTCAAAATCTATATGTCATCAATAACATCCCCAAAACCCTGCATGTCTTCTACTAAGACATTTAAATTTTTTAAGAATGCATCAACAGACTCATTCGGGTTCATTTAGATCTTCATAGTTGTTCCTCAATACTTTCATCATTGCCTCTCTGACCTTTGTATCTCCTTCATATATATTAAATAGCTTTTCCCACATGGAATGTGATGTTTTTAAATACATCAAATTTGTATAAATAAGATTGAATAGGGATCCCCCTAAATAATTAACTCCCTTGGAATCAGGATCCAATTCTCTACGCTCAGCTTCTAATAATGTACCACTATTAATATCCACTATTATTCCACACATTTCTTTTGTGAATACATCCATTCTTAAAGATCAAATGTAGTGTTGCATATGATTCTTACATAGGTGGAAATTGTTCACGTCAAATATCGGAATCCCTTTGTGATTGGTGACCTTCATTTGAGAGGGAAACATTGATATCAACCATTCTATTGGATACCAATTGTTAGGTCCACTATGTTAGGTACCCTGGGAGGGGGTTGAATCAAGGTATCACTAATTAAAAAAACTGCCGCTTTTGATTTCATTTTGTTGTTAAACAAAACCCTCTTCTCTCTATACTTCCTTTTGTAGTGTCTGAATGAATCTTAAATCATGAAAAAAACAACAATTTTACTTGGTTCACCCTCACTGGGCTACGTCCAAGGAGCATACACCGACAATGTGCCAATTTACCAAATTCACTATGATCCCACTGATAATTACAAGTTTGGAGCAGACTCACTGTCCCTCCTAGTTTACAACCAAACAAAATTTGAGAACTCACTTCTATCTCAACTAAAGTGAGATCACTGTTTCTTTAGAATATCCACTCAAAGTTTATAGACCTGTAGTTCTCTTCATTATCAGTAATCAATTCTGCCTCCTTTACTATTGATATATGCTCTTTTGATTCCCAACTTTCACCCACAGATGAATCTATCGTTGCACCGACTGTACCGGGTAACCCCAATTTTTATAGGCATCCCTTAATGAAACTTGCATATAATTCCCTTTCCTTACGCAAAATACACATTTTTCGTAACTCCACTTTCATGTACAACTGAGTTCTTTTATACACATCTATTTATTTTACATGCAACTAACTTCTTTTATGCATAACTATTGCTTTTACACAAAAACCTTACCTTACGCACAAATGTAGATTTTACATGGAAGTCCCATAATTTACGTGCATATTCTCCACTTCCACACACGTAATTTTCTTCTTTTGCACGCAATCCACTTTTTTGCACAAGAGTCATTCTTTTTGTACAACCTCTGCTTTTCACGCAAACAGTTCTTTGATACTCAAGCTTCTTGTTTTCTCACAACTCTCTTGTGCACTCCAAATTCATGGGCCAGAGTTCGGATACTCTCTAAGTGTGGATGTACATTCTAATGAAGGGGTTCACTTCATATTTCTAGGAAATATCAATCCTCGAGAGAAAGAACCCCCTTCCAAGCGTAATCATCTTTGAGTGTGAAAGAAAAATCATCCAGGAAACATCATTTTTCTCACACGGCTCCAATATTTCATGCACCTCATGCCTTTTCCATGTTTTGAGCTGCTGATCTCAAAATAACTCTTTTTCAAAAAACACAAATTCTTTTATATTGCGCACCGGTCCAATTTTCCGCAGACCACATTATTTTCCATGCAGCACTTCAATTTTTCACGCACCATGCTAATTTTTCACACAACACGCTAATATTTCGTGCACAAATACATTTTTTGTGCACCGTGCAAATTTTTCATGCACCACATTTTTTTTGAACCTCCCTTTTCCAAAAACATGTCTCTCTATTTTCAGATTGTTAGGCTAAAAAATTTGGAAAAAATTACAAAACAGTGCCAACTTGTATCTTCTCTTTTTGTACTGCCTCTAGATTGTCTATTCCTTTGTTTAGGTTCTTAAATTAATCATGTATAGTCAAAAAAATATCTTGATCCTTAAAAATTAACACGTAAAGCCCCTTTGTTAGCAAATTTGACATCATCATCTTCTTTTTGAACAAAAACAACACAGAGGCCCACATTGTCAACAAACACAATCACCGCAAAAATGATTCAATGATATCTTGAGGGATTTTTTCACAACATTTATTTTATCACCCCATACATTATAATACCTATATACAAAATAATAAGAGTATTAATTAAATTTATATGTTTTTATAGTTTATTTGTGTATGCATGATAGTTTTAACTGATATTCTTTATATTTATAGTTTATATATCAATTATTATTCTATATGTATATATATTTATACATGTTAATTATTATATTAACACACACATATTAATTATATATTTACACTCAATTAATTAATTTTTTTATATATATACACATTAAAAATCTATATTTAGTAATTTTTATATTATTATATGTATATATTTTTAAATGTTATTTTAAATATTGGGATTTATATTTATTCATTTATAAACATTACATATTTATGTATTATAATTTAAAATAATATTTATAATAGTATTAATTTATAAAATGTGTGCATTTAAATAAAAATATATTATATGCATACCTTTAATGTCATTTTTTAATATATGAATATTTTTAAAATAACTAAGATGAATATGATTCAAAAAAGGAATGGATTAAAATTATATTAAAAATAGTATGAGGATTGGCTTAAAAAATTCATCAAGTTTCCAATATATATTTCCTTCCCAGTCATTTTTTATATGTTTTTGTTTAGGTTATTAGAAATGAAATAATTCAAATGAGTTGTAGAAAGAGTTGATATATTATGAAATCGATTCAATTTTTAAATTTTGAACTAAACATAGTGTAAAAACTAATGTAGCTAGTTACATTGTTAACACTATGGTTAATGGATCGACTTATATGAGTGAAACTCTAAATAATGATGGATATCACACTAAGGAAATGGAAATGATAGTTGAAGATAACCTTTTTGATTTTCTAATGCAATATGAGATGTAAAAGAATAGTTAATAGAATATATCATTTATTAGTTATTCTAAATATACAGAATTTGATACTAGAATGAAGATATATATTTTGAATGCTCACAATTTATAGTGTAAAACCATCTTTAGAAAAATATATTTTCACTTGGATGCTAATTTACAAGTAGATAGTGAGATTTGTTTTTTAATATAAAATTATAAATGAATGTTTTGTTCATTAGGTATGACACCTCAACTAATGCATTCATGTTCAATTGAATTAATATTTTTTTTCAATGAATATATATTAATTTAAAAAATTACCTATGTCTGGTGAGTATTGATAAAAGAAAAAAAATCATGTCTTTATAAAGGTGTATTATACTTTCGAGTAATAGAAATTATTTTAATGTTATATGCAATTAAAAATACATAAATGAAAATGTTGTAAAATATACATAAAATAATGGAATATAGTACTATTTTTCAGACACCGAACACACCTTGTGGGAGTGAAATTGATATTGAGTATCTTGAATTTTAAAGAGACCATTAAACCCACTATCTTTCACTATACACAGATGCAATGAATCCTTTTGATGTGTAAAGTAAAACTCATAGTTCATGGTAGGTTATATTATTAAATTATAACCTATTATTGTAGTTATTAATGATGATAACTTATATTATTTTCTATCGTACAACATGCTAAACAAAACATATTGGAAATCACATTGATGTTTATTTGGATCTATTGATTGAAGATATCAAATTGACATGGGATTCTGTGTTTATGTTTTACAATAATAAATGAAATAAAGAGTTAATGATGAGATCCATGTTGTTCAGAATGATAAATGTCTTCAATGATTATGGAAATTAATTAGGACATAAGATTAATGGAATTTAATATTGTCCAATTTCTGATTAAATCACACACTGTGTTTGGTTGAAAAATCTCATGAAGATTGATTTTCCAGGTTATCATAATTGTTTTAAATTGAATCCATAACTATTGAACATAGAAACAATTATTCAATAGGAATTCATAAAATGATAAAATACAATCTCCATTTAATGATAATAACTTTTCTGAAAATTAAAGTGTATTGTTTCAATTTTTGTTACGCCCTATTTGAAAAAACATATAAAAATCTTTATAATAAGATATGAGTATTTTATGAATTTTTGTATTGATTGTTTTTAAATTAAACATTTTTTTATTTCATGCACAAAGATAATATATATATGATTGATTTATCTAAAAATTATGTAATACACTATGTAAAAAAATTTATTCCAATAAGACATCATTAGACAAGATTTTTATGGTGCTAAGGGGAGGGTTGTTACATGTAAATGGTGAAATATGCACATTTCATCCCTAAGTGGAATATAGTATATTCAAGAATGTTATATATCAAATTTGTAAGAACCTGAATTGTGTAATATTCCAAAATGAATATTCATAAAATATCAATAATATATTTTCAATGACTAATTTAATGTTGAATGGGTAAAAATCACATGATTAACATGTTTTCAAAAAATATTTAGTGTATGTATGTTTCTATTACAATGTAATTAATATATTATGACACAAATTTAAAAATATATTATTATTTCTAAATGGCTAATATACAGTAAGGTTATAGACATGGAGAAGTTTCAAACTTTGGAAAATGGAATTTCAGTTATATTATGTGAATTGGATAATTATTATCAAATTTAATATTTGACGTAAGGATTCACTTGATGGTTCACATGGTTAGATAGATTTAACAATGTGGACCAATAAATTATAGATTGATATAACTAAATTAATTACTTATGATGATTTTTTTGGGGTAAATAAAACTTTATTTACCTAGAAGAAATATTATATATTGAATTTTTTATTCTATTGACATCGATTCCAACTACCAATATGATATTGATAGAATTTCTCTCCTAAAAGCTCATTAGAATGGATGCCTTTTGGGTGAAGTATTTTTGGAAGAAATATTTTCATAAATACCATTGTATATTTTTAATTTTACCAACATATATATTTTTCATAGTAGTATATATGTTACCCTAAAATTTTAAACACAAAAAGTAATTAGTGTGTATTTAAATCCATCAAATGTAAAATATTTATAAGGAACCGACCATAAGCATATATTATAATACTGTTTTTGAACTAGATTTCAACTTAGAGTATATTTTAAGTTTATAGTTTTAGTGAATTAGGAAAAAATGTTACAGAGTGAATTCATACTTTATATGTGGATACTTATACCCAGTATCAATTTTTTTCACCAAAAGAAACCATTTTATTATAAAAAATGATTATTTTTCAAGAAAAATATTCAAAACATTCATCATGGAAACTTCTTTATCATTACAAATATTAAAACCTTTGAGAAACATTTTAAAACTTTAGATGTGAACAAAACCATAGTAAGGGACATGAAAATAAATAAATCATTAGTCTAGTTAAAAAATGGTAACCCATTTAACATTATTTGAGAAAATGAAACCAAAAATTTACCCATGAATTACAATTATATTTTTTTATCAAATAGAAATATAATAAAATATAGAAAGCAATGAAAAATAATATCAGTGAATTAGAGCATCATGTATATAAAAAACAAACAAACATCATCCAATTAGAATAAACATGTGGTTGTATTCCAATTTTGAGATCTATAACAGAGATCACCCTTTGTGTAAGCTATATCAGGCATACCCATGAGCTATAATGGGAATCAACCCTTCATATAGGCTATAATAGGATCTCCCATGAGCTAAAATGGAGCTCAAACCTTCATATAAGCTATTTCAAACTCAGTCATGAGCTATAATGGGGATCAAACCATCATATAAGCTATATCAGACTCACCCATTTTATATAATTCCCAAGTACCATTTCAAAAATACACGTTAAACAGAAAAAACATTCGAAAATATTTTTTAATCCCATATGAAAAAAATCATATAAATATTCCATTTTTGTAACCACTTTCAATACAAATATTCCTAAATAAGGGATTTCTTTTATTTATAAATACATTAAGGCTTATATATGAAGTTGTGTCAGTAAGGAAGTCGTTTTCGACCTATACATTAAAACAAAAAAAATTATTTTGTAATATTGTAAAGAAAGTAAAAAACATTGAATAAAATGATTACATTTTGAAAACATTGAATGAAATTTAAAATAGACATAAAATATCATGTATAATCCATTTATATCTATAGATATAATTTTTTAAATTAATATATAAATTCATATCATGAAGAAAAATATTTGATAATTAAATATTTAAACGTTCAAGGTACCCCATATAAATATAACATTGAACATTTAAATAATAATTTACAGTAATTAGTACATTTACAAAAAAATAGTTAAAATTATTATAGATAATATATGGATAATAAATTTCATATTGGTTGTATTTAAACCTTATAAAAGAAAAAATCTGTATATTTTTATGAAATGCTTCAATGAAAGGAGTTTGAGAAAAAGTCCCTTACCTTGAGTCTCACTCATCACGTACAATCATTATATTCCTGAATAATACTCTTAGGTTAATTTCTACTTCATTTAGAACATTTTTATTGTTTTTTATTCCTTTCATATCACTTATTACCATGTTAAAAAAATTACAATATTATTTATGTGCGTATCAGATGTTTTGTTGATATTCTGTACATGAGTAAAAAATGAACCTGGATTGATTTCAATAGTCCATGTGGTCATAATTACATAATCTATAGAATAATATTCATTACATTATTATCATCTTTACACATAAATTACACCTTTAAATGAAAAATGAACAACGGTATAATCCTGAAGACGGTAAGGCCAACATACACATGTGTAACATTTTCTATTTTCCATCGATCATTATTTAATGAATAAAAGTAATATTTTATCATTAAATAATGATAATAAAACCATTAATATAATATTAATAATTTAAATAAACTTATATATATCATAAAATTAATTTAATTAATAAAAATGTGTCACATCGCATCATGGAGGTGATAGTTCACGTGTACGCATGGAAGATGTTATCATTTTTAGGAGCATGAAATGTTAGAAAATAATTGATATATTATTATCGTATATTATTTAATATGTCATGAACATCAAATATGGATATTAATTAAATTATTATAACATGTCATGAGAAATGGTTATGGAAAATAAATTAGATCGGTTCGTGGAGGTGATAGTTCACACGTACGCACGAATGATTAATTCCTTTCCCATTTAATAGAAGTGGAGAAGTATTTAATTTATTATATTAACATAATAAAATCTTGTTAAATTTCTGATAATGGATTTATTATTACCTCATGTTTTAAGGAGCTTTTAAAGAAGTGGAAGAATAAATAAAATATAAATACTTAAAGAAAATGATACCACTACCTTGGATGATCACCTTTGAAGAACACTTTAACACCACTAAGGGGTATGTTCTTCTAAAATTAGTCCACTAGAATCTGGGGATGGATTCTAGAAATTGGTATGGGAATATCTTGTCTCATTCAAATGGATTTTGATGTTTGAGTAATAAATAAGAGTTTTTACTGATTTATAAGAGATGGGAGGGGAACCCTTAGAAACATATAAAATAATAAATTAATATAAATTCAATTTCAAATCTAAATGGTCCAAAAAGAATTTATTTCAAAAATTAGTTGATTTTTGGTATAATATCCATCATAAAATTGAAATTATACATGTTCATATTTTTTTAATTGTTATCTTTTTGGTATATCCCTTATTTAACATTTTTTAATATTATGGTGATATTATGTTATTTACACATTTTGGGTTAATGTAATGACCATAAAATTCCTAATGACCCAAAAAAGTGCTATTAATTAAATTATTATACTTATCCTAACCATTTTTCCTAATATCATGTTTTTAAAACTTTAATATCAATTAATTTGATATTTTATATTTTAAAATTTGAATTATGTCAATTTAAACACTATTAATTAGATGAATTTTTACAATATCATCAATACACAATTACATTGAAAAAAATAAATTATATAAATAATAAAATGTAATAGTATTCTATAAAATTAATTTATGTCATAAATTGTGTCATATAATATTTATTTAAATACTTATAATATCATTTATTTGATTCATTCATTAATAAGGCTATCACTGCATCATCATTTTGTCATAATTAACATTAATAATGAATTGTATAAAATTAAAAATAAAATACCATGACATAGGTATTAGTTTTTTTATTTTTAATGACAATATATAGTAAAATATATCTCTTATATAACCATATATTAATATTTTTTAGTAATAAAAGTCATGTTTATGATGAATTTTCCTTTACTTTAAATTAAATGTTATAAAAGTCATAATCATAACCATGTGGCATATAAAGGCCAAAATTTCGTCCCATGGGTTTTTTTGGTAGGAAATATATCATAAAATAATATTATTACATGTTTAAGGGCACTTTTATGTTGTTATAATATTATTTTAACCCTTATTTACATGATTTACCACTTCAACCATGGTAAAAATAATAATAAAGTGATCATTCACCAAAATTATTTTGATCATATTATACAAAAATTTCCTAATAATTAAAAAAAATATGTTATTTTTGTAAAATAATATTTACATATGTGGAAAAAATAAATTTAAAAATTAATCCCGCTATCAAAATAAGAAAATGCGTTTTTTAAAAGTAAAATCCACCAAAATATTGACATGAGTTTATATCAAATTTCAATGTGAAATTAAATACAATGACCAAAATTGGAGTAAATGATAAATAAATAATCTAAATATAATTTAAAACCATTTAAAATCATAATCTAGATATACAAATAAATTAAACAAAAATGCAGTTTTAAATTAAAATGAAGTATTTTGAATTATTCATTAAAATATGATTTTTATCGGAAAATTAAAAAAATTTCAACCAATGTAAATTCTTCTGACCCTATTAAAACTAAGAATAATTTTTGTCTTAAATAGAACTTGTAAATGTTACAAAAACTAGATTTAAAATGGGTTGTCCATTAAATAGCTGTAAAAGATTATTTTATTGAAAAATAATTCATTTTATCGAAAAAATGTATTTATTATTATATCATATCTTGAAAACATTTAAGAAGAATTTACAACAATAAATTGAATATATAAAATTTTTATTTCATTACTAAAATAAATAAATAGTGATTTTATTATATTTTAAACTCACTTATTTGCATTTAAATAGTTCATCAGAATAACTCATTCCTTAAATTCCATTGGTTTTATTTAATTTCCTATTTAATTTGGTAACCAATGAATCATTATAAAAACATGTTTAACCATAATATTATATATTATTTATTACTTTCCATTCAGACTGTTTTAATAGATATGTGATAACTATCATATTAAATAATAATATTAATTTGTTCATTTTTGGTAAATATGGAATTTAATGTATACTGTTGAACATATTGTTTTTGTTTAAAAAATTAGGATGTTAAAATATTGATAACAAAAAAACATAATCAATAATATATTGGATGGTTTTGAGACTAAATATTTAATTAATCATCCATAAATATGAATTCAATTTCAAAACAACATTAATGGCTGGCCAGATTACCAAATGTGCTTATATTATCGTAAAATGGTTATGCAGTTAATATTTTTATGTTCTATAGAAAGGAACAAAAAATATATAATATTATAAAAATTAATGGATTTACACTTATTATATGAGGGATGCATGTGATTTTTACCAAAGAGAAAAATATTATTATTGAAAATGTATAATTTCTTGGAATTCTAAAAAACATGGTTGTTGGATTATATAACATTACATGTACTAATTTTATAATGAAAATTGGTTGATAATAGGAGTGAAATTAGAATCCATGAATTAGCATTCATGAATGTGAATTTCAGTATGTGATGTTCTAATGATGAACCATTCATTACAGCATCATAGACCGCGCATGTATTTTATTCCACAAATCATTAAAAAAATGTTTAATTTATTTCCTATCAATTAAATAATCTCCCTAGTCCAAAGAAAATTATTTTGAGGATGAAACTTTCATTGTTATGTCCTAACAATTTCATTGTGATCCTAATATAGAACATGTATAATTTTTCATACTGGACCATGAGGAGTGGATTTGGGTACTTGAAAGAGTATAATTAATAGGATATATACTTCAATCTAAAATTTTACCCAACCCAGCTTACCACTTTCCTGAAGGGAATTTTGGATCCTTATAGGATGAAAACATGTTCCTGAGAATCCCAAAATATAAATTTGGAGTTATTTCACCACTGATATTATGAAAAAAATCATCATCAAAAATGAATAAATCATACAAGAAAACATGGAATAATTGATAAACATTCCTAAAAGGATAAACAACTGAAATAAATTAAGAATGGAAGTATAAGTAAAAATAAAAAAACATTAGAAAAATGAAAAATAGAAAATACCAAATGTATAAAAATAGATGGATCCTAAACAACTCTTACATCACAACTTGTGACCCCAATCACTCATTATATCCTACAATACAACTATTCACAAAGCAGAACATCATGAATTGAAATATAACGTGGAACTTGAGCCAACGAGCATATACCCAAGTGTTATAGGCTGTAGCTTCGCATCCAAAAGACCCATGTTCAAATCCAGGTATGGAAAATTTTCATAGTACTGTAGCAGTACTATAGTAGTGGCAGAACTATAGTAGGGGCGGCACTTTAGCGGCATAGGCACTGTAGCGGCGACATGACTGTAGTAGTACTATTCACCCAAGGGGTCCTTTGGGAAAACATGGGCTTTCAAGCCTTGTATACAGGCTACATGGCATTTGGCCTTCGAGCTATGTAATTGGTCTCCCATTACCTAGACTAAAAAGAGGTCTTTTATTTAATTTTAAATCGAGGCTTCGACCCTAACCATTAAAAAAACATAACATGGAACATAAAACTTATAAAAGTTAAATATATTCATGACATAAATTTCCCAACATTTCCCCACCCACTAAAAAATAGGAAATATTGCCAACATTTAATTTTTAAATATACATTTCATTAGGAGGTATAAAATAGGGTTTTATATGACTTACAAAACTAGTGTAACAAGCTACCACATAATCTATTATAAAAAACCATTCTTTTAAAAATCTAAAACATGACTGGTTATGTAATTAAAAAAAATCTATGGAAATAGGTCCTTTAAAAATATATAAATAAAGCCAAAAGAGAAAACCTTCCCCCTTTCCGATCATTTTTGGAGAACCATTATTCTTATTAACAACCCCAATGAAAAAATATTTCCTAAATATCACTTAATTAATTAATAAATAATTTTACTTTTTAAATCAATAATTCAATAAATTTTAAAATCATTTTTCTTAAATAAAATCCAAAACACACCGAAGTTGATACAAAATTCATGGAAGAATTAGTTTGTAATGGATGAAAAAAAGTCAACAACCAAATACTGGTGCCATATAATCGTCATGTCTAGGGGATATACAAATGCATGAAACAAAATACACAAAATTATACTTATAATAACTAATGTATCTAGTTAATCATCATATATATTGAGCAATGAGGACTAAAGCTAATTTAAATGAACCTAATTTGACACTCTTGACCATGTTCACATCGCTAGTTGTCCAGTTAGTATATACTGAATATTGCACATTTGACCCCTATATCCCATAACCAGTTCTTACTTGATTACATTGGTATAACATACATGAAATCACATAAAAAAGTCATGAATAGTTTATATGATTTGGTAAAATTGAAAAATAATATAAAGTATTATTATAATGGAAAACCTAAACTTCTCTAAGAATTTTCTATATGAAAACCATTAGTCATCATAGAGTATCCCTAGATATAATTAAAAAAAAGCTTCCATCTATTCAGAGAAATTAAAACATAAGAAAGGGTAAATATACTATTATTAGTATTGTTATGTTTACAATGGATGATATATATAAATAAATAACAATATATATGTAAAGTAAAATTAATGAAACAATTGATATTTAATCAATAACTTGAGTATAATCTGGCAGGAATAAATGAAAATAAAAAAATGCCACATAAATAGCCATTGATCATGAAAAATTAACAGTATATATTTCTAATAAATGAATAATAACATGAAATATCAATAAATGAATTCATAATTATTGAATTAATTATTATCCATCAAAACATACCATCAATTCCAAGTACCATGATATCTAAATAATTGTGTAAGGCCTTGAAAAATCATAATCTTGTTTTTCTTATGAGACCTACAAATGCATCAAGGGTCTATACCACAGCAACACCACCCCATCTTCCATAATTTACTATGTCAAATTTATACATCATATAATATTGGTGAAATATAATCAATATAGAAATTTATATTAAAAAAAACTAACATAAAAATGTTCTTACTTACCCCAAATCAATAAATATAAACATATTACAACTAAACTAAAATGGTGAATTGTTACAAAATTGTATTTACTCTATCAATATCATCATAAAAAATATGGATAAATAATTAGGGTAGTATCTAAATAACATATCCTCTGTTGATCATTTTTAAAATAGAGGGTTCATATCATTGATGAATAAAAATACCCAGAAAAGTCTATTAAAACATTTTTGTCAAAAATAATCTTTTAATTATTAAAAATAATTTTTTAAAACAAAATGTCAAAATTTATTTTAAATACTATAAATTTAATATAACCTTTTAAAAATTTTTAAATAAAAATTAAATCATTGATTGGTCTTCATAGTGTAAATTTATGTTCATGAACAACATGTCAAAATAATGATTACATCCCCATTTCTCGTAAAATCAAATTGAGAATTTTTGGGAAAAAGATATAAAAAATTCATTCAATTTTTTTTCAAAAGTAAAAAAGTATAATCATATAAATAATAGATCTCTTTGAAAAGGTTAAAAACATTATTGAATCAGTTTTGATAAAAGAATGGTTTTGATTTTCTTCCGATGCTTTCACCGGGGCGTGCGCGTCCGTCTGCCTGGGCGCGACAGGCGTGGCTTTTTGTTACCCCACATTCCCACTTTCCAAAGGCGGGGGACATCTTTTCCTTATTTAGGGACGTCTGCTCCCTGATCAAAACTGGGATGATGGGATGTCGGTTCTTCCCTCCATGGATTCCTCCTCGGAACTTGTCACTTAGTCTGGGTTTTCCTCATAGATTTAATACGTTGTTCGTGAAACTCTTCCATGTGCCATGTTTTCATGGACGCCATTTAATTACAATGCTTCTATCATGACATTCCAAATGGCCTGGTTAGGGAAGAAACCTTTAGTTGTGGGAGTAGTCATGTTGAGACATCACTGGAATGTCTGCATGCTGGGTAATTGGCGTGTCTATCTTTTGTCCCTTATTATAGGGCTTCTCGAGGGCGCGGAAGCCCAAGGAATCCCACATCGAGTGCGGGGAATCACATGACATTGGCATGTATCTGATGTTTTCCTCAGCTTCCTGTGTTCAACACAATGTATGCCGCAAGTTTAACGTCCAACAGAGACGGATCAGACTGATCAGAACACCAGCTGGAGTAGATCAGATTGAAGAACCCCCTTGAGGGATTTCCAATATTCAGGCCAGCACATGGGCAGTTTCCCAAATACTATGGGATTGGAAATGAGGTTTCATGATATCACCGGGATGTGGCGTCCTGGGTAAGAATCAGGATGGATGATGTAAAATTGAATGGTGTGGATGAGGAATGAGATGGGATCATCGCAAGGGAGACAATGAAGTTGGGCTTGAGCCCCAAAGAGTCCTCCTATGTATCCCCGTGGTAGGGAATAAAAGTATGCTTAGTTCGGTTGGTGAGAACCGGTGGGAAGGGGGTCGGAGCATCCAATGGGTGGTGAGCCTGAACCTCAGGGAGGCTTCCTACGTACCCTGTCTTGACATGGATCAAAGTCCACATAGTTCGGGATGGGGCGCTGGTGAACCGACAAGGAGAAGGACCGTGGTCCATGAGGATGGTGGGATTGAACCTCGGGGATGCTTCCTATATACCATGCCTTATCACGGATCAAAGACATCGAAGTACATAATTAACTCTGGTGAACCAACGTGAAGAAGGACCTTGGTCCCATGGGTGTTGGGGTTGAACCTCATCAAGGCTTCTTATGCACCATGCCTTGAGGTGGATTAATATCATCATAGTTTGGGTTGAAAAGGGGTATTGAACTGACAGGGAGGGATGTCGGAACAACTGGGTGGAGGGGTCACAATGGCTTACCGCTGAATTGGGATGCAATTTAATGTCATGCGGGATGCGGGCATGTTGGAGAACCGACGTGAAGGGGGACCTTGGTCCATGTGGATGTTTTTCTTGAACCTCATGGAGGCTTCCTACGTTCCTCACCTTAGCAAGGATCGAAGACCACATAGTTCAGGATGGGTGTCCGTTAACCGATGTGAAGAAGGACCTTGGTCCGAAGGGTGATGGTCTTGAACCTCAGGAAGGCTTCCAACGTACGATGCCATGACATGGATCAAATTCCTCGTAGTTAGGGTAGGGTTTCATCAGTGAACCAGCGTGAAGGTGAACCCGGGGGTCCACTAGGGGTGGGCTTGAACCTCATGAATCCTTCTTACGTACCATGCCTTGACATGGATCAAATTCCTCATAGTTCGGATTTGTGTGGAATAAAGTTTAACGTCATGCAGGATGGTGGTGAACCGATGTGAAGGTGGTTGGAACGACCGAGTGGTGGGCTTGAACCTCGTGGAGGCTTCTTACGTACCATGCCTTGACAAGGATATAATTCCTCGTAGTTTAGGTGTACAGATTAACATCATACAGGATGTGGGCATTTTGGGGCTTACACTCTGAGGCATCCTAGGGTGTGTCATGGTCGGTGCTCACTCTAAGCCTACAGGAGTCGTTCTCGGTGTGAGAAATAAGTGGTTGCAGGGACTTAACGATCACATCGCGAAGGGTGCATCTGTGGGAAGTGAAGAGTGGCTTACGCATTATGAGGACCATGGTGTTGGGACATACTCTAGGATAGAGGCCCGAGGGTGAAAAAGAATATAGGGAGAGGGATTTGGGAACGAAGAAAGGAGGTGCCTTGTTCCCTATCACGGCCTCCGCTGGCCTTTGTGGTGGGGAAGTACGAAGGTGAATGGGTGCTACCTTCCGCAAGGAGAGCTAGGGGCTTACACTAGGATGGTTGCCCTCCCTGTGGAAAAACGCTACTCCAAGGAGGAGGATATCACCCGATGTGTGTGTGGGGGGGGTGATTCCATCCCCGTGGAGATGAGCGATGTAAATAATGTCCGAGCCGGGGGGGACCCTGTGTGCGAGGCAGGAGGCCGGATCACAGTTTAACATCATGTATTGAGGACGAGGTGCTTGGCAGTTTAATTTCCTGTAGCTCGGATGAGGTGAGTTTACTCAGAACCCCTAGGACATACATTGTTGGTACCCTCTTATCCTTGTGGGAGGGAATGTACTGGCAATGTCATGGTGAAGGGGGGCCATAGAGCGAACCATCGAGGGGTCTACGGTAGCGTGGCTATGCGAAGAAGAAATAGCTGTTAGCGTTCCTATGCGAAGAAGCATTATGCGAAGCAATGCCATGGCTAGAATCTTCCAGGGGACATTGAAGTCACATCGTGAATACATGGCGGGTTGCATGGGAAAAGGAATTTCCATGTAGAGGGGTCCATAGGCAGAGGCCTTGTGGAGCTCGGTGGCATGGCATGGTGAAGGGAACTTGCGAAGGGATGTTCTTCACAATGTGGGGTGCCTTAGCATTAGCAGAGGGCGGAGGTGAAAGTGGGAGGTTCTTTGTAAAGTGGAAGGGTGTTCGCAGAGAAATACCTCACGGAGCATGGGTGCCTCGTGAAGAAAAGTGTCGCGAAGTAGTATGCTTCACGAAGTACAGGGACCCTGCCTTGGCATGTGGATCGCGTGTACAAGAGGGGTGTTTCATGAAGCATAAATTCTCCGCGACTTCTCGGGTCCCCTTGGGGATCCCCTTCCTTCACAAAATCCCTTAGGATTCGCGAAAGGCATCCCTCTCGGAAGAGGGGATCAAAACGAGACGATGTAGAGGAACCTCATGATGAAAAAATACCTCGCATAGCTCATGATTCGCAGAGCAAAGGGTGCTTCACAATTTGGGCGCTAAGAAGGTGAAAGGTCAAATTGCCGTCTCCTATGCTTAGGGGGAGGTCAGTATTTATAGTCAAGGGGCGCTGCGAAGCAGAGTTCATGCGGCGCAAAGTGGACTTCGGTTTCTTTGTGGAAGGTCACAAACTTCATCCAGTTTCACGGAGAGGTACCGTTTCCTTGGATTCGCGGTGGGTTCACGAACGTTAAGGGAATTCATGGGGCTTCCCGCCTCTATCTCTTCGAGGTGGGTTCGCGAATACCAGGGCCATTCGTGGGGCTTCCTGAACTTTTGCTTCACGGCGACCGCGATGCTTTGGAGGGCTCCGCGTCGGGGCTTCACGGGGTAAGTATTGGGGCCTTCTTTTCCTCGCCATTTTCATTCAATATTGTTTCTCCAAAAAATTCCCCCCTTCAAGAATAGATCCATGGAGGGATCAAGGGTTGAAGTCTGAGGGAAATCCCTAAAATTGTCGGCAGTTCGCGGTGCGTACTTGCAAAGCGGGCGCGCGAGGCGGATAGGGTCCACGTGGTACTGACGCGTTGTGAAGATTCGTGCGGGTTGGACGTGCCGTGAAGCTCTGAGTGCCGCCACCTTTAAATAGGGGGGATGACCTCTCTTATTCCCTTTCTCTTCTCCGAGACTTTGTCCTTTTGCACTCTCGATTTGCGAAGCTCTATGTACTCCGTGTTTGCTCACCGTGAATCAAGCTTCGCGGCGAACCATGAGTCTCTGACTCGGCGACTGCACCAAGTGAACTTGTACTTGCCAGTAGGGTCCAGGCTCCACCTCTTCGCATTGCGAACGAGATCTGTGAATGAGCATCACGAATGATCTCTGCGACCCGACCTGAAATTTGTCTGAGTTCTAAAACCCGATGGCCCATAAAGAAGCTGTGCTAGGGGTACTTGCAGACGCCCCCCGAAGGGATGAGACGACCAACTGTCTGGGCTTGGGGGAGCTGTTTCGAAGCCACTCTTACCATAATTCATTGATGAAACTACTATCAGAGAGCAAAAAGAACTATCCATTATGCAAGAAGCTACCCTTGAATGGCTTCGGGATAAGGGATGACGTCTGAATTCCTGAGGCGAGTAGGGACGAACCAAATTGCTGGTTCAGAAGAACGTCGTGCTAGCACCAATGGTTCAAGGTGGATGACATTCATGCGCCAGAGGACTTCACACCTGTCACCGCCGACTGTCTGTACAACCATCTGAACAACATTGATGGGATTCCATCGCAACCAGAGACGTCCCCTCCCATTTATCGCACCATTCTAAAGGCATCATTGAGGGATTCGAAGAAGGGGTGGTCCGATGAGTGGGACTAGCGCCAGGGCAGAAACATCACTAATGATTGGGCATGGGGCTACTAGGTAGGTGCCTCATGCGAGGAGATTGGGGTCATGTTGAGAAGAGTGGTTTTATATGAGTCGGAATGGGCCTCCCAATTCCACATTTATTAACTGAAACAGCTGATGTCGGAGCTGTTGAGAAGATGGTCTTCTAGGACCAACACTTTTCACCTGCACCATGGGGAGGTTGGAATCACTCTGTAGGATGTCCATCAGATTTTGGGGGTCCTGATCTTGGTGGATATATATGAGGAGTTCCTCCCTATCATGAGCATGTGGGAGGATCCGGAGTAGATACCGTAGCTGGCGCTGGCACTGATGGGACTGGTCCATGGAGAGGACAAAGAAGCGGTGAGAGATGTCCACTTTAAGAAGTGGTTCAACTAGTTCCTGAACTTCCCGGTGGATTGAGAGTTTCCCCTGAGGCCTTGAAGTTGTCCGAAGGGGGCTCAACGGGGCAAGGATCACTCATATTGGCAGCTCGTGGAGGACAGCCAATGGAAGACTTGGGGTTTCAGTGTCAGCACTGAACAGTGGACGATAGTCCGATTGGAGGCGTTCATTGCAGCCCTTGTCTGTGGTTGGATCCTACTAGTGAGGGATACCAACATGGGGGTGCGGCCCATCTCATTCATCATGGTATCCATGCTGGCCACAGGAAGGCGGGTAAATCTGGGGATTCCGATTCTCACCTGATTGTACAAGATGCTCTGGCGTGTTAGCGAGGGAAAGAATCCGCAAAGGATATACGGTCCCTTCCACCTTCTGTATGGGTGGATCGCTGCGCACATCAGGGGGGTTTTCGAGTATCTGTACCGTATCTCGCCACCGGGGTCAAACTTCCGTCCATCCATCCTAAATGCTGTCGGGATCATCCCAGTAAAACAAACCATTCCGATGGTGCTAAACCGGGTGTGGAAGGTAGACATGTTTAACTGCCACCCATTTCCATTACCAACGGGGGTACTCACTGAACACGGTAAAAGAATGGAGAAGCACCGGGCCTATCTCATGGCCTTCTGAGGTGGAGTCTTGGTGGAAAGGGTGGATCGCGGGCCTCCCTACGAGCCGTACACCCCGCACCGGTTCGCGATGCAATTTCAGTGTCTGCAGCAGCTGACCCCATAGGTCTACTGGGAGGTGCGCCACGAGGAGCACCCATGTGTAATGAGGAAATTGTTGCTCGTGTTCACATGGAATGATTGGAAAATGCGAAATTCATTTCCTCCATCCCCTACCGCCTTTGGACTGGTGAAGAAGTATGCCATCAGTTGGGATGCCACTTATCCGGGGGAAATTTTGAAGCAGCCAACCATCCGGGCTGGTGACGGCAGGCCTCCCCTATCCCGAGGTCAGGGTCGAAGGGCAGCAAGGGATTTTCGATGTGGCGGGGCTGCCGTGGTGGCGAGACCTGCACCGGCTGAGGGTGAGGCAGTGGCGGAGGACCCCACACTGGTAGTGGACCCGATGATCCCAGAAGAGCAGAGCCATACGGAGGGGCGACCACCAAGGGGGTTCTGAAGGATATCCACTCAGGATCCGGTCAAGCATCTGCACCATATCGACATGCCAGATAATGTTGTTTTCCTGGAGTCCTGGGAGATTTGGGATGTCAATCACCAACAATTCAGTCTGGCCGAGATGTGGTAACACCTAAACTGGCTCAGGATGTATTTACTAGTTATATGCCATGTTCGAGCCAATTTCACGGTGTCTCTGGCGGAGGTGGAGCGATATCTAGATGAGATGGAGGACTACGTACATTCTAGTGGTGCCCCGTATCCAATGACAGACTGGGTGAGGGTACTACTGGATCAGATGGTCCCCCCCACAACTATAGGCCACCGAGTTGAGGGAGCGGTTCCCCCTATCAGAAGATTCAGACGAATCCTCTCAGGGTGACGAGGCTGATGAAGAGAGCCGTTGGAGGAAGGTGAAGTCGGCGATCAAGACTCAGATCTCGATGATTTCGAAGAGGCTCTCGAGGTAACATTCCAAGTTTCTTTCCTCAGGGTCTGATCTCATGCCATTATGGACATCTTACCAATATATGAACCATGTAGGAGGACCAGTTACAGAGACCCCGCTCTCGCCCCTTGGTGGGTGATGATGCAGGACCTTCGGAACCTGCGCTTGTGGCCACATCCAGTTTTGTGTCTAGCGGTGCTAGGGAACCCGAAGTGTCTTCTCCAGAATATCCGGACCTTCCGAAAATATAAAAAGGGTCACAATATGGGGTTCCGTCATCATCGACTCTAGAGTAGTACTAGGAGTTCAATCTCTGTAAGTCCTCTCTACTGAACTAATTACTATGACACACTGATCGTGCCAACTGACATTCATTACCTTCTCTGTCAAGTACAGTTCTTCGACAGGCATGAGCTGCTGCGGCAAGGTTGGCCGAGATTTCTGGTTGTGCCCCTCCTAGATGAATGTCGGTGATCATAGAGATCATTACCCCGCCCACCTGAGCTGCAGTGTCCCCTATCATTGGTGGGACCACCTGTGTGGTTGTTCCTGAGGTCATCGAGGTGGGGTCCAATGATGAGGATCTATCATTCAACCAAAGTCCTACTGTATCTGATCCAATGCCAGATGTCGTTCCTGATACCATGCCAGATGCAGATCCTGCTGAATACTTCTTACAGGTGTACCCCACGTAAGATCCTGTTAATCGTGCAGACAGGGATGGGACGACCTCTGATGAAGAGGATAGCAAAATAGTCTGCCATCGATTGTGGAAGCTGATCACATGCTTCATCAATAACACCCCCAAGCGCTATAGCTATAAGAAATAGACAGACTACGCTCGTGGTTGCGTGAACTGTGTGCTGGGGGAGTGGATACCTAGAACCCTCAAATGCTCATCCGAGATCTTATAGTAGAGAAGATCTGGGAGTATGATCGCGGGCTCATTGTGGGATGGCATCAGAGGAAGGCGACGAACATCAGGAAGCCCCAGGAGGATGAAAACGAAGTACAACACCTACAGATCCAAGCAGATGAGTACTTAGCCTCTATCAATGCACAGTCTGAGCTGATCTTGTGATTGAAGGCCCAACTGGTAGAGGCAGAAGAGCGTATGAGGTAGGCTTTCGAAGAGATGGTCATCATTCGGGGTGAAGTAAAGTGGGCCCAAGCTGAGGCTGATGAACTGCTCCCCATTGCTGCTGAAGAGGAGAGGAAGCTGAGTCGGTGGCATCAATTCTTGGATGACACAAGTCGAAGAGTGGCAGAGCTGCAATGCTCTTTTGACAGGGTCAATCTGTCCGAGGGGGTAGTTGACCCTCGGGTACTGTAATGATTACAAACCATCAATTGTACCTTTGTGATTTGATTTATTTTGAGTTTCGTACCATGCACAAGTTTTGTTGTTCACACAGGTTCATTGCATAATTACAATGTTTGAGGAACGTCCAGCAGTAATTCCCTAAGATCGCGTGGGTCGGGCTCGATGTGAGAAACAAGATATTGTCACCTCATTGCCCCATCCAAACATAGGAGTGAGAACCAAGATTCGGGCATCTGGGGTTTGTATAAATGGTCCATATTTCTGGGAAATGGGAGAGTCCTGGTTGGAGAAGGAAGTTCTTAGAACAACCGAATTATCACTTTTCTAGCGTGGTCTTATGCACGAATGATACAACTCCAGGGGCACTGAAATCCATCCAAACAGAAGGGAATGGGAAGTGTGGATCATGATACCCATGATTCGGAACACTGTGGGGGTGGCGTGACAATGGTGGATAGTTTTCGACCGTGGTGGAAACACAGCATCCACATCACATCAGTCTGAAGTAGGGATGAAAAATGTGGGATGACCGCTGACCATGTTCGCAACATGGGGCCTAACTCAAATATCAATGATCATTCTTCCGGGACGTTGGCCCATGATATCAGGCAGACCATAGGTCGAGCATCCATTCTGTTAGGGGGTCCTTCCAAACATGACCGGTCTTCTGGAACGTTGGCCCAGGATAGCAGGAAAACTATAGGTCGAGCATCCATACTGTTAGGGGGTTCCTCCAGACATAAAATGGGATGAGAGTCTGAATATAGGGCATGAAAAGCGTGGGATGTGGAGTGATGGTTTGTTCAAACAGAATCCAACACCCACGAAATTAATCCACTGTGGTGGGAGTACGCTAGATGGGTGAATCGATTTGACCATGGATCATTCCTTCTTTCATACAAGGCCTCTCTTGATAGGGGGTATGTCGCTTCCCAATGTCATCGTGGGGCATCCTAAACTTGTTCAAGGGAATGATTATAGTTGCACGGTCCCCTAAGAGGGGTCCGTCCAGGGGGCTAGAAAGGGGAAGAATAAGATTTATGATTTCTGTGGGTTGGACCCTAGGCAAAATACCAGGGTGTCCCTACGTATCCCATGAGGATTGGAATAAAGGAACACGTAGTTCTAGAAGAACATTTTAACATCATGTAGGACGGGGGTCTGGTTGTGCCCGTATGCATCCTACCAAAACTACTAATGCTAAGTGAGTCATGCTCGATGTGGGAAACAAGCAGTAATGGGGGAATTTCCTAACAAAGGAAGGGTTACGTTAGGGCTAAGGGGTTCTCGTTGAATATTGTCCCAATGATGCTAACGCGTCCATGTGGAACACCTATATGCGTGAAGAGATAAAGCTGAGTATGTCTAAACTTCACTTGAACATGAGGAAGTGGAAATGTGTGAATCATGACCGTCGAGATTTGGATCACAATGATTGAAGTGTGACGATAGAGGATAACTATTGACTGTGGAGGAAACACAACACACATATCGCGTTTACCTGGAATGGGGGTAGACAAATTAGGGTCAACCATTGACCATGTTCAAAACACGGGACCATGTCGCAAATGTCATCAGAGATCCATAGAGATGTTGTCCTGAAACTATTTGAGACCCCTTACGCCCAACATCCCTGGAGAGCCCTTAAGCCTAGAATTTATGTCGTCCGATGGTCCTTTTATATGTGGAAGAGGATGAGGATCCAAATGGTGATATCACAAATCTTAGTCATGGAATGAGAGGAATGTCACCCTGAATTTCCCACACATCGGGCTTTTTGGCAAAACGCATCTAAATACGTTAATGTGACAAATTAGATAGGGGAAGTCGAGTCCCTTCCCATAGAAAGATCTTAGTTTAGGGTCATAGAATTCGGACCATGGGTGGGAAGAAACACAAGAGGCACATGGTGGGGTAACTCAGATACTTGACATGAATGGGAACTGGGGGTTCTGACCACCACGTGCTTCTCAGAATGTTTTAGGTCGAGGGACTGAAAACGAGAGATGAGCTAGGCCTAAATCAAGTTGCGAGGTAATTCCTACATACCCCATGAGGATGGGGATTAAGATGAATGTAGTCCTTGAGAGGGTCTTAGTTTAGGTTCTTAGAACTTGGACCATGAATGGGTAAAGAGAGAAGGGGACATACAGTAATGTAGTTACATAACCCGACGGGAATGAGGACATAATCCCTACTTACCATGTGTTATCTGGGGAGGTGCTCGAGTCGAGGGACCAAACACAAAAGTTGGGATGGGCCCGCGGGGAAGTTCTCGGGCGCTCCTACATATCTTATAAGGATGAGAATCAAGACATATGTAGTTCTAGAAGTTGGCATGACAAGGTACTAGTGACAAGGAAAAGGGGGAGTGCGGGCATGGCCCTTGAACCATAAGAAGAAGAATTTTATAAATCTTGTTTGTCCTTTAAGGTGAGTGGTTTTTTTGTGAAGCAACAGGCCTAGGGTAGCAATCCCTGGTGTTATCCAACGAATCAAGCTGTGGTAGGCATTTAAAAATTTCATGGAACATAACCAATACCCAACGTGAAATCCTCTATGTTGAGGTTATCACAATGCAGTTCCATTTTTCATCGTGTGGCCGAGAAGATAATATCACAGTTTAGGGCGTTGTGATAGGACCAGGCATGAATTTTAACATCATGCAGCACAGACATAGTAGAAATGATGCTAGGCGGGGAATGGGTATGGTTCCATGAATCATAATCAATGTGGATGGGGACATGATCCCTCATCACACAATACGAAATTACGAAGATAGGAACATCAGGCCAGGGGGGGGGGGGCAAATAGGGGTGAGAGTGAAAGGGGCATGAGGAACTAACTCATAGCAGAGTTGGACTCGGAAACAAGATGTCTGGGTGACCCATCACATCCCATGGGGATGAGGATTGAGCCATAAAAATCCCTTAATGAAGATCGTAGTTTATGGTCTTAGAGATCGGACCGTGGGAGCAACGAAGGATGCCGTATTGCAGCTTTGTCCCCCTGACGTGAAGAGGTGCACTGAGGGATAGCGCCAAGTGTGTCAAGATTCTACCTGGACAAGATGGGGTGGAACATAACTTGAATCATTCAACCAACATTCATGTATCGACTAGGATGGCGTGACGACAGAGGATTACTACTGACCATGTTTGCAACACAGCATCCTGTCGTGTTAGCCTAAAATGGGGACAAATAAATGAGCATCATCCGCTGACCATGTTTGCAACGTGGTATTGGTATCAATTTGTTGTCCGAAACCCTCAGGGGCGTTGGCCCGTAATGGTAGGAGAGCCCTTAGGTGTAGTGTCGAGGCTGTTCTTGGGGGTCCCTTTGGGTGTGAAAGATGACGGAAGACCAGATAAAGGGGAACACGAAGCTTGACAAGTGGAAGGAACTTGACCAAAATGAATATGAAACTTCTGGTCCTAGCCCACAGTATTCTTAACACATGACCGAACCACTACAAGGGGTCAGCGGACCCAACATGAGGGAATCCAAGAGATGGGGGATTCCCCAGAGAAGGGGGGCATGGTTCCAAGAAAGAAGTACGACACCTATTTATCCCTCTCTTGGAGAGGAATAGGCCAAGGGGCCTAGGTGACCGAGAGATCAGTACATCTCTAAGAGGTGGGGCTGGACCTGAATTCTAGACATTCTGGTGGTCTTACGTATCCCATTAGGATGGGAATTAAGAAACACATAGTTCAAGAGAGGATCCTTTTAATGTCGTGCGGGACAGGAAATAGGAGGGCTAATTTCTAGAATGGGGTGCACATGGTGAGACTATCGCTAACCCGACGAGAATGAGGACATAATCATACACCATTTCACACGGTCCCATAGTCAAATTCTTGAAGGCGGGGCAGAGAAGACAAATTGGAATTACTCAAGCTGAACGTAGTTCTGAAATGATCTTAGTTTAGGGTCTTAGAGCTCAGACCAGGGAGGGATGGCAGCCTTCCATGTAAGTGCAGTCCTCAACCCGATCCGTAAGCCCATGGGAGTCAAGATCATTGTGGGAAACAATGGGGTAAGGTGTTTATTACAATTCATGGAACATCCACCAGAGGGGAATTGGTGTAGATCCCCATAGGATGCCCATACAATGGATTTTTCCTTCTAACGCGCAAATGCGAATTGAGGAATAACATCAAGAGTGGCCAAGATCTACTTGGACATGATAAGGCAGAGAATTATGTCAATTGTGTAACTGACATTGTGGGCTTAATGGAGTTGTCATGGTGATGGAATATGACTATTAATCATGGTGGAAAAATAGTATCTATATCGCGTTATCCTGAAGTTGGAAAAACAATCGAGCATCAACCGCTGACCATATTCGCAACGTGGGATCTGTATCAATTTTTTGACCAAAACCCTCGAGGACAATGGACCATAATGGTAGGAGATCCCTTAAGCATTGTATCCATGTCGTTCGGGGCCCGTAATGGTAGGAGAGCCTGTAGGCTTAGCATCCATTCCACTCGGGGGTCCCTTTGGGTGTGAATGGTGATGGAAGTCGTAATGAAGAGAAACAAAAAGCCTGAAAAGCAGGTGGAACCATGTCCGAGTAGAATCCGATGCTCCAGGTAATAAACCTGAGTACCCTTAGGCACATTGGTGGACCACCGAAAAGGGTCGACGAAGTGTCTTGGAAGAGGAAGGCCAAGGGGCCAAGGTGGTATGGAGATTTCCATGAGATGGGGCTGGACTCAAATCATAGACCTTCGGGTGGTCCTACGTATCCCATAAAGATGGGAATCAAGACACACATAGTTCTTAAAGACACCCAAGGGGCATGATACCCGAATGAGGATGTGTACGGAATGGAGAGTAACCCAACATGAATAAGGACATAATCCCATACCACACCGCACAGTCCTTTAAGAGAGAACCTGGGCCATGGGCCCGAAAAGTCCAAGGGGACTGATAGTTGGGTTTTTGTCATTGAGGCATGTCCTACTCACAGTTTAACATCTTCAAGTGAGGACGAGGGTCGAGGAATAGGATTCTCGGGACAGGGGATTTGTACGGCACAGCGGGTAACCCGACATGAATGAGGATGTAATCCCACACCACATCGTACACTCCAGGTATGAACTTGGGCTACGAGGCTCGAGAAGGCCAAGGGGCCTGAGGCTGGGCCTCAGTCAGGAAGGCCTAGCCAGCTTGTAGTTTAACATCTTGCAGTGAGGACGATGTTCAGATAATGTGTCTCTTCCGGGGATGTGTATGGTACAGTGAGTAACCCAACATGAATGAGGACATAATCCCATACCACACCGCACAATCCCATTATAGTGAACCTGGGCCAGGGGAACGACAGTCGGCCCTGCCTGGAAATAGTTTGTCACTTCAGGATGGGGCATAATGAATCACTACACTCGATGTTTGAGACATCTTGGGGTGGACCCGAAGATCAGGGGTGGCTATTGACCATGTTCGAAACGCAACGTCCTTATGGTGAACTGAGATGGGACCAAAAAATGAGCATCAACCGCTGACCACATTCGAAACGCTGGACTTGTATCGGCTTGTTTCTCGGCATCTTTGAGGGCATTGGCCAGAAATGGAAAGAGGGCCCTTAGTCCTGGAATCCATAACATTTAGGGGCCCTTCTGGATGGGGAAGGTGATGGAATCCAAGTCGAGGAGTGGGTGAAGCATAGCTGTATCCATCTACCAAAGAGGTGAACATATCCAGGGAGGGGGATGTACAGCTGGGTCGAGGCTATCTTGACGTGAATTGGGGAAAAAGTATGCACCCTACCATAGGTCTTGACCCGAGGGGAAGATTCTGGCTTTTGGGCTGAGCATAATGAAAAAATGTCCAAGCGTTCCTATGTATCCCATGAGTATGGGAATCAAGCCATATGTAGTTCTTGAAGGCCATGCAGTTTAACGTCGTGCGGTGAAGATGGAGGAGGATAGAATAACGGAAGTGGGCACATGGTGTGATCATTATAATCCTCATAAGATTGGGGCTAAGGGAACCTACTCTACATCATGCAAGGACTGTCCGAGGAAGCTATACCTAGGGGGGATAGTCAAAGAGAAGAGTTTGGGGCTGTGCTCAAAATGAAGCGTCTGAGCGTTACTACGTATACCATGAGGATGGGAATCAAGCCATACGTAGTTCTATAAGCACAGTTTAAAATCATATAGGACGATAGGACACATCTCATCTGGGGATGTGTATGGTATGGTGAGTAACCTGACGCAAATGAGGACATAATCCCATACGACACCATACAATCCCACAAGAGAGCCTGGATCGGGGAAGGCCATGGGGCCTCAGTGGTCATAGAGCTCGGACCATTTTGCAGTTTATTGTCATTCGAGAAGATAATGTGCAGTTTAACGTCATGAAGGATGATAATGTGCTGTTTAATGTCATGACAAAATAATATGAACAGTTTAAAGTCATTTACGATGATGATGCAGTTTAATTTCATGTAGGATGATAATGTGTAGTTTAAACGTCATGACAGACGATGATGTAGTTTAATGTCATGCAGGAAGATGGTGCAGTTTAATGTCATGCAGGACAAATTTTCCGATTAAAGTCATGCAGGACTGGACAGTTTAAGGTCCTTTAGGACCATCGTGCAGTTTAGGGTCATGTAGGACCCTACAGTTTAAGGTCATGCGGGACTGGGTTGTTGTTTAGGGTCATGTAGGACCCTGCAGTTTAAGGTCGTGCGGAACCAGGGTGCAGTTTAGGGTCATGCAGGACCCTGTAGTTTAAGGTCGTGCGGGGTTAGGGTGTAGTTTAGGGTCATGAAGGACCCTACAGTTTTAGGTCATGCGAGACCGGGGTGTAATTTAGGGTCATACAGAACCCTATTGTTTAAGGTCGTGTGGGACTGGGGTGCAGTTTAGGGTCTTACAGGACCCTAAGGCTCAGGAAATGTATTGGTTGAGGAACTTGGCATTGGTGGGAGGAGTTATGTGCTCACAATCCATGGTTACCAAAGAGTACGCTCCATTGGTGTAGACCTTATAGATGATGTGAGGTCCTTCCCATTTGGGCTCCCGCTTGGGTGGTTTCCCGCTAGGGATCAATGGTGCTCAGATGTGTTGGAACCACTTTTTGTATAAGGTTGTTTTTGTTGTCAATAGTTCTCAGTGAAAATAAAAATGAAGGAGATCAAGAAATACTCCTATGAAATGGAGGAATGGAAATTCAGATGATTGTTATACAGATCATAAATTTAGAGAACATGTGTCAAAGGGGACACATTGTTTACAAAAGTGAAGAATGGTGAGGTATAATCCATCTGAGGATAAAGAAGAAGACATGACGGCTAATGAAGACCATGTAATTTTTCATTATTGAATAAGAACCATGTCAGAGCCTACTTGAATAATTGGATCATATGTTTTTCATGAAGTAGAGAATGTTGGTTTAAGAAGAAGACAATGTGGAAGGGATTGGAATTCTGAAATGGTCATGCACATCACATTTTTTCAAAATATGATGATGCTAAAGATGATATATCAAATGATATATATATCACGATATCAAAGTTCATGATGAAAGGTGAAGAATGGTTATGGGAAGCAGTGAAGAGATAAATGACAAAGGAAGAGACCATCTGGAGGTGGCACAAAAGAACAGATACAAGGTGGCACTGTTTTCCAGTGTTTGCAAAATTTTTGGGCCTGAAAATTGACAAATGGAGAAAAGTGATTTTGGCAAAGAGACATGCACGTCGTGTACTTTAAGGAGAGGGAACAATCATGCCTAGTGTTTTTCAAGATCAAAACACGAAAAAATGTAAAGGGAAAGATGGTTGCGCAAGTATTGCGTTGGTCGCGCAGGTGACCTGCGCGCTGTGAAGATACTTGCATGCCACTGCCTAGGAAGATTGGAAACATGCGCGCCTATTGTTTTTCAAGGTCAAAACGTCAAAATATAGAAAAGGAAAGAAGGGCACTGTAACAGCCCAAGATTTTATGAAAAATATTCTTTTTAATTTTATTAATGTCTTGTGTTGTACGCTACACCAAAAGGAGCTTGCACAACACGCATCCTTGACTTGCCTTGCATTACACGCAATCGCAACCTTCCTCGATAGTGTGTGTAGTACGCAATAACGAGTTTCACTAAACAGCGATATGCTATTAAAACTAGCCGTTATGAATAGTAATAACCACTTATTGAAATTTTGTAAATTTTATTTTTCAAAATGAACTTTATTTTTGGATTCGGAGTATCGAATTTAGCCTAAGGTGAAATTTTGGTACTTTTCGGATAACTTTCATATTCTGATGAATAGTGAAAATTACTAAATTATAATTAAAAACAACTTTTTTAATCGAAATAATTAATAGTGATAAATTATTAATTTGAGTGGTTTTAAAGTATATTTAGAATATATTTTTACAATTTAATACAATGTTGGTCATTGGTTGTAATTTCACATTTAAACCAGACATAATCAAGTGTCAATCTTTTGATATATATTGTTTCCTAAAAAAACGCTATTTATTTTAACAGCGGGATTTAATTATAAAATTAATTAATGCAACTTCTATGTTATGAATTTGGTAAAATAGATTTCATTTTTGAATTTGGAATATGAAATATAGCTTAGGATGAAATTTTGGCATTGTTCTGAAAAACATCAATTTTTGATGAATAGTGAAACTACTAAGTGGTAGGTTAAAAACTAAATTTTGCATAAAACTTAATTTTACCGCTTCTGTGAATGGAATTTCGAAAATCCGAGAGACACGGATAATATCAAGGACTAAAATGTGATTCAATGAGATGAAAATAATTTTTTGGTGAATAGTAACTTTTTACTTTTTTTTACCACGGTAAATAGTAAATAGGGTAATTAAGGGTAAATATGATATTAATATTACCCTAACACATGTCCTAATTCTATTGGACAAGTGTAATTCGACCAAAAACAAACTTAGGAATAAAATATGACCATTTAGGCCCACTTGGATTAGATTAGGACATTTATTATTAATTTATTTAAAGAAGGGTTAAAATAGTTAAAATCAAAGTTTAATAAGTAAATCATTTTTAATATGGGGTTATACATAAGATAAATTCGATTTTAAATATTCATTAGAAAGCTAAAAAGATTTCCTACATGATGGTAATTTATTTTTAATTTTTAGACATCAAATAAATTAATTTATTTATGACACAACGATGATGCAGTAATTATCTTATTAATGAAATATTGACATAATTGATGTTATAAACACCAAAATAAATGTAATTTGAGATTTTTTATGAATTCCACTAATTTTCTAGGTTACTATGATATATTAATGTTGATTTAATCAACTTGTTTCGAACATTTAATTCTGTTATGACTTTCACAAAAATCATATATCAAATAGTGTCAAAATTGACACAAAATAGTTTTTAAATGAAATATTATATTATTAATTGTTATTGTATTCCTAAAAATCTAAGGTTCGGCCAAATGACTTAGATAAGGATATATATATTAATAATAAACAATTTGGGGTTCGTTTGGCATGTTATAGTAAGTTTATTAACCATATAGTGAAAGAAAACAAAAAGACATGGTAAAAGTTAAATTATTTAACTTAGAGTTAAATCTAATTGATAAGGTTAAAATAATATCCTAAACTTGTATAAATTCTATTGGTTGATAGGATTTCGACCCATCCCCACTTTAGCTTCGAAATAAGACCCTTTGGAACCATTATAAACCGATTTTGACTTTAATATAAAATAATATTTTGAGATATTCCTAAGGTGTCCCTCTCCTCCCCTATAAAAGGACACCTCCTCCCCCTCCTCCTTACACCAATTTGAGCACTCAAGCTCGGCCAACCCCTGCCAAAATTCCTTCTCCACTTCCCTAGCAACATCCTAGAGGTTCTGGTCTTCCTCAAAGACCAATTCTAGTGCCCTAAGAGGAGGTCTCAAAGAGGCACTTCAAAGAAGAGGTAATTACCGTTACCAATTCTTTCATCTTTATTTCTTCTTCCACTTCTTCTTCTTAGGTTGTTTCATTATGAAGTAATAACATCAGTATCACTCATATACTGATATGTTATTATAAGTATGAAACAACCCTATTTCACCATCTATCCATCCTACGGAAAAAGAAATCACCGCGCGTGCGTACGTACGGAATACCGTCTCCACGCCGTGGTGTAATCTATTTTCCACCACCACCTTACATGGATGGGTATAATGGTGTAAAGAATAACTATACATAGTTATTACAACATCATATTGATTCTGATATATTGTATAATCCACTCCAATTCAATTCAATATTTATAGAAATGATATCATCGCTCGTGCGTACGTACGGAATACCGTCTCCACGGCGCGATGAGATTCATTCTCTATGTTAACCATTTAAGAATGATTATAATGTATATATAAGAAATAATAATGAAATATATGACATTATAAAGCTACTGGATTTATGTATATATATACATATGTATGTCATCTACTTACTTCCATTTCAAGACAATAAGGAAAGGAAAACAGCGTTCATGCGTACGTACGGACTACCGTCTCCATGAACGGTGTTTTTCATTTTATTTATCTACCTATTATATATATATATATATACTGAATATATATGATATATAAATCATATTTTATATTCTCGAAGTAAGTAAATCATGATATAAGTAATAATGATGTCAAGAACAACAAGTCAAAACACCTACGATAAATGAAACGATTTTACCCAAAACGCTTCTTTAACATGGAATTTACAAAAGAACGGGTAATATAATGTCATAAGTGAACCATATATGATATCATAACAATGAATATGATTCTGTAATAAGTCAATAACATTATTTAAATCATTATACAGGAGGTTCGGACACTTACAAAGAAAGTCGGACCTAAGGTAAGGGAAATATCACAATCTCATTTTTATCCGAGATTGTTTATTCGTAAGTATTTACTGGGGTTTATTTTATCATCCACATCCATGTTTCCTCAATATGTAATATTATTTCCATCCAACTACAATGGTTTAAATCCAATTTTACCCTTTGGTTAGTTTTTAGTAAAAGATATGAAAGGAATCTTTTGTCGTTTATCGTACGAGGTACATTTTGACTTTTTCGACAAAAGTACAAAGAATGTTTTTTTTAACTTATACGGCACGAACGGATTTCTACTGTTTTATAAAGCCTTATTTTCATGAAGCTTCCTCTAATATATTTCATGACTATTTTCAATAAAATCTCTTTCTTTTAAAATTGCATGATGTTTTGTGAAAAGAAATTGATTTTGAAGAAGAAAGGATATTTTCCTCAAGAATTCAATTCAAGTGTTTTATCAAAATTATTTTCCATCTAAGATAATAAAGGGTTCTGTTTCTATCCATATTTTTACATTGATTTGACTATGTTGAGATGGAATTATGTTTATGAATTCCTTTATCTTATATGAATTGATTTATGATGTCATGATGTTTCAAGAATCCCATTTTTATTACATGGGTTATGCGATGATGTATGATTTATGATTTTGTGGCACACATAAGAAAGGATTCATTAAGAGATGGGTGGGACCTATATCTCCCTCCAATGCATTGGGTAAAGATTTTATATCTCATGAGATAGACATGGCTGGAATGGTAGGTTATACCGGTTCAGTGAAACAGGACTGAAACGAGGATTACTCGATTCAGAAAGGGACTTTGTCCACTAAGATAGTCTTGGCAATGAGTCTTGACTAACAAGAAATGATTCTCTATGATTATGTGTGTATGCCACAATGAGTAATGTTTTAAGTTATGATTTCATTTCACTACTATGATTTATCCCATGTTATGAAATTATGCTCTCTTTTGCAGGTTAAGATTTCCAAAAATATTATGTTCTTATGAAAATTATGTGATTGATATTTCCTTTGTTTACCCTTACTGAGCATTTGAGCTCACCCTTTTATGTTTTCTTTTCCACAGGATATAAAGAAAGGTTTTTAGGTAAAAAAAAAAAGGGAAGATATTTATGGGAGATGTTGAAGATCTTTCCCCACGATTAGAAGATTTTATTCCGAGTTTCCAAAGACACTAAACTATTACGATCCTTGTGTGTGTGTTTTTGTTATGTACTAAGTATTCCGCAAAAGTAATGTAATGTCAATGTACGTCAGGCTTCGGGTCATTACAGTTGGTATCAGAGGCAAAGGAGGTAGGAATGTATCCGATCCTTGGGAACTCTCACATGTGAGTGTTGGACGAAGCATGGCTCTCCGCCCAAGGGCTTCATGAGGAAATGGCTGCCACTGGGGATGGTGGTGTGTCCCGCCCAGGGGGTGTAGCCGCCCATGGAGTGCCCTGATAGGTATCAATTATAGTCCACTGGAAGTAATTCCAGACTGCTACAGTTGGTATCAGAGGAAAGGTTTAGTCAACCTTTGGAAACTAGGATGCGAAAACGTTAGTGAGATCCCTAGAGATATTTCTAAGGTATGTCTAGGGATGTCTCTAAGGTTAAGTATACGTATAGGTTATAGTAATAGAATTACGCTAACGATCATAGAATTAAACCTAAGATGTTAGATATTGAGGGTGATCCCCCTTTACTAGGTTGTCTTCCCTAGCATGATTTTGCCTCTCACAAAATTCTTTTTGTGTTTTAGTTAATGGAGGGAACCAGAAGGAATTCGGTTAACATTGAATCCAATGGACAAATTTGTGACTATGAGCAACAAAATTGTGTGATGCCTAGAGATAAAGATATTGTGATTATGCCGAATCAGTCATCGCGATATATGATTAACAAGGTGAAATTTAGTGGTATGACTAATTCAGCAAAGAAGAGGAAGATCAACTATTATGCATGTTCGCATGTTGAGGAGCATAAAGAAAGGAAGATTGAGATTTCTAAAGAAGGGAAGAAGAACCTTGAGGAATACCTCAAATGGAGGGACCGATGTTATCTGTGTGGAGAAAAGGGTCATAGAGTGACAGATTGTTATGGAGTTCAATGTCTTATTTGTGGAGAACATGGGCATTACCCAACTCAATGCCCTGACCTAAAAAGATACTTCTAAATCAAGGAAGGACTTATTCCAGGACAGTCATTGAAGTGGATGGACTGAAGTGTTTATGTATTGGTATTCAAGAATAATGTTGTTGAGGTACTTTTATGGTGTATTGGAATATTTATGTATTGATCTAATGTGGTATTCGAAGTGATTGAGGTATTTTTGGAAAAAAGATGATATGCGCATAATGAAGGGAAAATGAGAAAATGAAATATTTGACAGTATTCATGAGCTCATGATTGATATAAGGACTAAGTGATATCATGGTTTGAGTATATAGAATTTTGAGGATTTTGGTATGTGGAAAGTGTTAACTTTTAACTGCACTCATGTTTTCACTAAGGTATTCAAGAGAATACACGATTAAGGACTTTGAATGTTTGGAATGTGACCAACAAGACATATCTTATGATATGTGGGGATCAACGACAGTATTAAATCTCTGGTAATCGATGTCACTATATTATGAGAGTGGACTGCAGTATTATGTATAAGCCTAAAGATTAGACTGGATTATGTTGGACATAAGTTAGTATTGTTTAAGGATAGAAGTGTTTTCAATATTATTGATGGGATGTTATAGTAATATAGTTTTATAAAAAGGACAACCTGCAGGACGGGCGACAGCCCATCGCTTCGGACAAGGCTGTAGGAATCGAACCCACAACCGAAGTGCGACTGGCCTTTATCGCCTACCACTGGCCTACAGGAAGTCCCTGTTTAGTAAAAACTAGTTTTATTATATTAAGCAGTATGATATATGAAGTATAAGTCCACTTTAGAAACCATATGTGATTAATCTCACTATAGATCGACTTATGTATATAATTTTTACTAACCTTTTGTTTGAGACAGATGGAATGACTCGTCATTCTATCACATGATCTGCTAACACTTCACGAATAACAAATTCAACTTCATTTATTTAAGAGATGAAGTAGAAATTGTTCAAGGCACGAACAAAAGTGAGATTGTACCAAAATAAAGTAAGTATTTATTCTAAGCAAATTTTCAACTTTAGGGAAATGATCTTGAAAACCAAAAAAAAATGTTGTCCTAGTGATCTTATACCTGATGAATCAGATGGTACCTTAGATCGTCACAAATTTATGGATTTGTGATTACTGGATTTTCCATAGCCATGTTCTCTACCACTCTCCATCAGAACATGATGGTTAGATTTTTCTTCCATATCCATATTTTTACCTATGTGGAAACCCAACAATTAGTTTATTTGGGTAATCGTTACATTTCATACTTTAGTTTTTAAAGCCAAGTTTTGGTATTCCTTTTTACGATGTGGGAAACTTTCGAATAGAAAACCATTTATAACCCCGACGAATTTCGAGGGCGAAATTCATTTTAAGGGGGGTAGAATGTAACAGCCCAAGATTTTATGAAAAATATTCTTTTTAATTTTATTAATGTCTTGTGTTGTACGCTACACCAAAAGGAGCTTGCACAACACGCATCCTTGACTTGCCTTGCATTACACGCAATCACAACCTTCCTCGATAATGTGTGTAGTACGCAATAACGAGTTTCACTAAACAGCGATATGCTATTAAAACTAGCCGTTATGAATAGTAATAACCACTTATTGAAATTTTGTAAATTTTATTTTTCAAAATGAACTTTATTTTTGGATTCGGAGTATCGAATTTAGCCTAAGGTGAAATTTTGGTACTTTTCGGATAACTTTCATATTCTGATGAATAGTGAAAATTACTAAATTATAATTAAAAACAACTTTTTTAATCGAAATAATTAATAGTGATAAATTATTAATTTGAGTGGTTTTAAAGTATATTTAGAATATATTTTTACAATTTAATACAATGTTGGTCATTGGTTGTAATTTCACATTTAAACCAGACATAATCAAGTGTCAATCTTTTGATATATATTGTTTCCTAAAAAAACGCTATTTATTTTAACAGCGGGATTTAATTATAAAATTAATTAATGAAACTTCTATGTTATGAATTTGGTAAAATAGATTTCATTTTTGAATTTGGAATATGAAATATAGCTTAGGATGAAATTTTGGCATTGTTCTGAAAAACATCAATTTTTGATGAATAGTGAAACTACTAAGTGGTAGGTTAAAAACTAAATTTTGCATAAAACTTAATTTTACCGCTTCTGTGAATGGAATTTCGAAAATCCGAGAGACACGGATAATATCAAGGACTAAAATGTGATTCAATGAGATGAAAATAATTTTTTGGTGAATAGTAACTTTTTACTTTTTTTTACCACGGTAAATAGTAAATAGGGTAATTAAGGGTAAATATGATATTAATATTACCCTAACACATGTCCTAATTCTATTGGACAAGTGTAATTCGACCAAAAACAAACTTAGGAATAAAATATGACCATTTAGGCCCACTTGGATTAGATTAGGACATTTATTATTAATTTATTTAAAGAAGGGTTAAAATAGTTAAAATCAAAGTTTAATAAGTAAATCATTTTTAATATGGGGTTATACATAAGATAAATTCGATTTTAAATATTCATTATAAAGCTAAAAAGATTTCCTACATGATGGTAATTTATTTTTAATTTTTAGACATCAAATAAATTAATTTATTTATGACACAACGATGATGCAGTAATTATCTTATTAATGAAATATTGACATAATTGATGTTATAAACACCAAAATAAATGTAATTTGAGATTTTTTATGAATTCCACTAATTTTCTAGGTTACTATGATATATTAATGTTGATTTAATCAACTTGTTTCGAACATTTTATTCTGTTATGACTTTCACAAAAATCATATATCAAATAGTGTCAAAATTGACACAAAATAGTTTTTAAATCAAATATTATATTATTAATTGTCATTGTATTCTTAAAAATCTAAAGTTCGGCAAAATGACTTAGATAAGGATATATATATTAATAATAAACAATTTGGGGTTCGTTTGGCATGTTATAGTAAGTTTATTAACCATATAGTGAAAGAAAACAAAAAGACATGGTAAAAGTTAAATTATTTAACTTAGAGTTAAATCTAATTGATAAGGTTAAAATAATATCCTAAACTTGTATAAATTCTATTGGTTGATAGGATTTCGACCCATACCCACTTTAGCTTCGAAATAAGACCCTTTGGAACCATTATAAACCGATTTTGACTTTAATATAAAATAATATTTTGAGATATTCCTAAGGTGTCCCTCTCCTCCCCTATAAAAGGACACCTCCTCCCCCTCCTCCTTACACCAATTTGAGCACTCAAGCTCGGCCAACCCCTGCCAAAATTCCTTCTCCACTTCCCTAGCAACATCCTAGAGGTTCTGGTCTTCCTCAAAGACCAATTCTAGTGCCCTAAGAGGAGGTCTCAAACAGGCACTTCAAAGAAGAGGTAATTACAGTTACCAATTCTTTCATCTTTATTTCTTCTTCCACTTCTTCTTCTTAGGTTGTTTCATTATGAAGTAATAACATCAGTATCACTCATATACTGATATGTTATTATAAGTATGAAACAACCCTATTTCACCATCTATCCATCCTACGGAAAAAGAAATCACCGCGCGTGCGTACGTACGGAATACCGTCTCCACGCCGTGGTGTAATCTATTTTCCACCACCACCTTACATGGATGGGTATAATGGTGTAAAGAATAACTATACATAGTTATTACAACATCATATTGATTCTGATATATTGTATAATCCACTCCAATTCAATTCAATATTTATAGAAATGATATCATCGCTCGTGCGTACGTACGGAATACCGTCTCCACGGCGCGATGAGATTCATTCTCTATGTTAACCATTTAAGAATGATTATAATGTATATATAAGAAATAATAATGAAATATATGACATTATAAAGCTACTGGATTTATGTATATATATACATATGTATGTCATCTACTTACTTCCATTTCAAGACAATAAGGAAAGGAAAACAACGTTCATGCGTACGTACGGACTACCGTCTCCATGAACGGTGTTTTTCATTTTATTTATCTACCTATTATATATATATATATATACTGAATATATATGATATATAAATCATATTTTATATTCTGGAAGTAAGTAAATCATGATATAAGTAATAATGATGTCAAGAACATCAAGTCAAAACACCTACGATAAATGAAACGATTTTACCCAAAACGCTTCTTTAACATGGAATTTACAAAAGAACGGGTAATATAATGTCATAAGTGAACCATATATGATATCATAACAATGAATATGATTCTGTAATAAGTCAATAACATTATTTAAATCATTATACAGGAGGTTCGGACACTTACAAAGCAAGTCGGACCTAAGGTAAGGGAAATATCACAATCTCATTTTTATCCGAGATTGTTTATTCGTAAGTATTTACTGGGGTTTATTTTATCATCCACATCCATGTTTCCTCAATATGTAATATTATTTCCATCCAACTACAATGGTTTAAATCCAATTTTACCCTTTGGTTAGTTTTTAGTAAAAGATATGAAAGGAATCTTTTGTCGTTTATCGTACGAGGTACATTTTGACTTTTTCGACAAAAGTACAAAGAATGTTTTTTTTAACTTATACGGCACGAACGGATTTCTACTGTTTTATAAAGCCTTATTTTCATGAAGCTTCCTCTAATAGATTTCATGACTATTTTCAATAAAATCTCTTTCTTTTAAAATTGCATGATGTTTTGTGAAAAGAAATTGATTTTGAAGAAGAAAGGATATTTTCCTCAAGAATTCAATTCAAGTGTTTTATCAAAATTATTTTCCATCTAAGATAATAAAGGGTTCTGTTTCTATCCATATTTTTTCATTGATTTGACTATGTTGAGATGGAATTATGTTTATGAATTCCTTTATCTTATATGAATTGATTTATGATGTCATGATGTTTCAAGAATCCCATTTTTATTACATGGGTTATGCGATGATGTATGATTTATGATTTTGTGGCACACATAAGAAAGGATTCATTAAGAGATGGGTGGGACCTATATCTCCCTCCAATGCATTGGGTAAAGATTTTATATCTCATGAGATAGACATGGCTGGAATGGTAGGTTATACCGGTTCAGTGAAACAGGACTGAAACGAGGATTACTCGATTCAGAAAGGGACTTTGTCCACTAAGATAGTCTTGGCAATGAGTCTTGACTAACAAGAAATGATTCTCTATGATTATGTGTGTATGCCACAATGAGTAATGTTTTAAGTTATGATTTCATTTCACTACTATGATTTATCCCATGTTATGAAATTATGCTCTCTTTTGCAGGTTAAGATTTCCAAAAATATTATGTTCTTATGAAAATTATGTGATTTATATTTCCTTTGTTTACCCTTACTGAGCATTTGAGCTCACCCTTTTATGTTTTCTTTTCCACAGGATATAAAGAAAGGTTTTTAGGTAAAAAAAAGGGAAGATATTTATGGGAGATGTTGAAGATCTTTCCCCACGATTAGAATATTTTATTCCGAGTTTCCAAAGACACTAAACTATTACGATCCTTGTGTGTGTGTTTTTGTTATGTACTAAGTATTCCGCAAAAGTAATGTAATGTCAATGTACGTCAGGCTTCGGGTCATTACAGTTGGTATCAGAGGCAAAGGAGGTAGGAATGTATCCGATCCTTGGGAACTCTCACATGTGAGCGTTGGACGAAGCATGGCTCTCCGCCCAAGGGCTTCATGAGGAAATGGCTGCCACTGGGGATGGTGGTGTGTCCCGCCCAGGGGGTGTAGCCGCCCATGGAGTGCCCTGATAGGTATCAATTATAGTCCACTGGAAGTAATTCCAGACCGCTACAGGCACGCATGTAATGGTGTGGTCACACAAGTGATTTGCGCGACATAGGCTAGGGCGGATGGAGTTGCGTGCTGGAACTTGCGCGCTGAGGGGAGACTTGCACACCGTCGCGCAGGTTGTTAAAATGCCTATAAATACAGGTTCAACCCTCTTCATTTTTCACAAGCTCAAAAATTATAGAAAATTAGAGCTCTCGTCGCGTAGGTGTGGTGTTTGCGCAAGTGGATTGTGGTCGCTCAAGTTTAGGTTGCGCACCAGGTTTTGAAGTTGCATGACAGTTCGTAGTTTCACACCAAAATCTGTTTGGGTGTAAAATGAAGTGGGTCACGCATGTTTGTTGTTGGGGATGGAAGCATCGCGCAGGTGCTTTCGTGACACTTGCATGCCAATTTTGACTTGCACGCCGAAGACTAGCGTGCCGTATTGGGACTTGCACGCCACGCTTGGAGAAGAGCACTGGGTGCTGTTGGAGTACTCCCTTCTTTTTGGAGCTGCACAAAAGCTGAAAGATTGCTCAATACCTTCAGTGAAACAGATGATGTATTCATTTTTGAAGATGTAAGAATAGTGAAAAATTTGGTTTTATTAAGAGAAGTGGTACCACACACTCATGACTGGTGTTTGACACCCTCGTTGTGTTTTGCGAAGAGAAGAAGAACAGTCCGTGCAAATAAACATAGATATGCACAGAAAGAGGGGAATATAAAAATACACTCAGTTTTTAGTATTGGGAATCAAAGTACGAGAAGAAGAAGATTTAGTGCATTCAGTTATTGTACTAAAGAAGAAGATTGAATTCAAAAGAGCATCAACTCAGTAATCTGATGCAAGCATTGTCTCATGCTGAACAGGAGACACAGACTTAAATGAAAATCTATTGAAGAGGCCTCCTCATCTATAACCTGAGTGGGACTTCACCAAAGGCAGTGAGCTAGGGGGAGTCAATGGGAGTGACCCGAGGGAAGCAGTGAGCTATCCCTAAACATTTGTAAAGGAAGTGAGCCTGTGATAGAGTGACTACTCCCAACCATTGTAATCAACAACTAGTGAAGATTAGTGGAATCTGGTACGACCAACGACTTGTCGGCATATGATCCTGGGACGTAGCCCTTAGTGGTGAACCAAATAAAAATTGTTATGTCATCTCTTTGCATGAGAATGTGTAATTGATGATCATATCTATCATACAGGTTTAACTAGTTCCTACCAACGTGAGAACAAGATCCACTAGTTTTAAAAGAAAAATTTAACACCCTGATTCACCCCTCCCCTCTCAGGGTGTCCCGAGGTCCTACAAGTGGTATCAGAGGGAAAGGTTGACGAATTTTGGATACTATACAGTAATCCTATTCAGAAAAGTGTTCGAGTTTCTTTCCTAATGTTAACAATGAAGAGAAATCTTGATAACGACTCAGTCATTTCTGAGCAGAAGCCTGCATCCAGCAAGACCATGAAAAATAGGAAAAAGAATGAGAAGAAGTAGTTGAAGAAGTCTCTGATATCCAAAGAAGATGCAATATCTGGTTTTCCATGCCCTTCAAATAATTGAGAAATATCAGGCATGGAAGGTATCGAGCTGGTGTCTCGTTATTATACCACAGGAATATAAGACACTCATATCACAAGTGATCAAGAGAAATTAATAAGCTATCTGCATGATATTCCTAAAGAAATAGTTGATCATGTTTTTAGAATATTTCAATGCCTGAAAGATGAGATCAATCGATTGGAAAGAGAAGCTGATAATTTTGAAAATGGGTTGTAAGGAAGAAATATTGAATGTTTAAAGCTCACAAAACAGATTAAAGTATTTGAAGAAAAATAGGAAGTCAATAAGACTATAAAAGAAAATATCCATGCACTTGAAGTTGAGCTGAAGAAGAGCAATGTAGTCAAGAGTTTTTTTTGGAAGAAACTTCTAAGAGATACAAGGAACTTGAATCTTTGTTACAAAAAAAGATAAGACACATGAAGATGAGGTTGAATGACTAAAGAAGGCTTACGAGGAGAAGAATATCATGATTGAATATCAAAAGATCATCCTCAATATTGAAAGTCAAAAATTGGTAGCCCAATTGATAGATCTTGAGAAGAACTATATTGAGACTTCACAAAAGAATGAAACAGGAGATTCTAGTACTCAATGTTCATTGTAGAATACTAAATCTGAAATACCTCCAACCTGTGACATGAAGATTATGACAACTCTTGATTTTCCATCTCTTGAAACAATATCTGTTTCCATTCAATGCACATTGGAGGAAGCTAAAGCCAAAATACCTCCAACATGTGATAATAAGACCATGACTTCACTCATTGATTTGTCACAAGCAACTGAGAATGTGAAGGTACCATCCAAACCATCTTGTAATCATGTTTCTAAATATGTTCCCACAATCAGTGCAGGTTGGAAGAAAAATTCTAAACCAGTATGGATGAGGAAAGGTGAGGAGAAGAAACCTACAACCATGGATAGGGTGGATGGGAAGAAAAATGAGGAAGATGGTTCCTCAAATAGAGCACAAAAAATTAAGAATAAGGCCCAACAACCTCATACATAAGATAAAAAAAAGGAATAGATTTGTGGGTCAATGTTGGTGCTGCAACAGATTTGGGCCTTGTTCACTGGATTGTTGGTACAATCACTTTCACGAAAAAGCACCAAGAAATCTTTTATCAAAGGGAAGAAATACAGAGAAGAAAAAGAAACATATGCAAGCCCAGAAGAATCAGTTTACAACAAACAGATTTGGAATGCTTGGTAACATCTATGATGTATGCAAAGGAAGTGGTCACATGGTAGGTACATGCATATCTAAACATGCAATCTATGTTTATAAGAATAGAAGACCTCTGATTATGTCTATGTCTGAAGAAAGTACCTTGGGATGAAATCAAAAGAATAGTGTGAACACACATTTTCCAAAGAATATCTCAATTAAGGAAGCTGTGAAGACCTAGGATTTTAGATCCATGAAATTGAAGGGTCATTCACCCAAAAGAAAAACTAAGAGAGATGAAACATAGATGAACGCATGTGGAATATCCAAACCAGCTGGAACAGTTCCAAATGGATTTTTGGTCATCTGGCCAGAAGATTTGGAAAGAATTAGGAAACATGAAAATGAACAATCTAGGGATAGTGTTAAAGGAAAAGAAAAACTTTCACGTGATAAAGATAGAGTGCATGAGAGATTGAAAACTGAGAGAATACATGTGTCAAAGAAATTTTGTGTGAGAGATGCATGAAATCTGGTCACATTGCAAGATGCTGTCTAACAATAATACCAGAGTAAAAATCAGTCCTCAAAAGAGTAAGAATGTATCATTCAAGAGGGTTATTAATCAGAACAATTCTCCACACAAGGAAGAAGAGAATGTGAAGAGATCCATGCCACATCAATACATATCAGAACAGATATTCAAATGTGCAGGCAAGAATACTGGAGTGAACAGATGAAAATGGTTGAGAAAAAAACATCAACCATACATCTCATTCTGATGAATCAAGGAGGAACAAGCTTATTCCCTTAATCATTTGTGTATAGTATTTGTGCTAATAATGCAGGTAATTGAAGGTGAAGCATTCTCTCATGGGGAGAACATGAGAAGTAGTGAATGCTGTCAAATCTTAACGGCTAATCTAAAAGAAGTTTTCATCCATGGAAGATTATTCAATTGATATTCAAAGATTAAAATGATGACAGACCACTCTTGATGAATATGATAAGGAGTGTTTCCATTTAGGAGGAGAAAAATGAAGATGATTCTAGAATCACTGTTTCAATTAATATCAACTACAACTGGTATTAAATGAAATTACTCTGTAAATGTCTGGAAGAACATGTCATTGGAGACAGTATGTTATTTATGAATCTCTCAACCTTGGTTACTCAGAACAATGATCATTCTACAAAGGGGGAGTAACTGAATTAATCGGTGACATAAGAAGAATGGAAGTGCTACAAGGCCACTTATCCTGCTGCACTTGAATGTTTTTGATCTATTTGCTGATGTGAGTGCAAGAGTTTCAGGTTGATTATTACCTATCACATTTGGTCTCATTATCCTTAAATGATAGTGGTAAACCCTTGAAGACCAAATACATTAGTTGTCGTCTCATATGGTATCAAGATCTATAAAAAATTGGACAACCTTGTTGTCTAAATCAAATCCTCTTGTTTTCAATATCGAGAAATTATCAAGTAGACTTAGAGAGAAATGATTAATGAAACATTTATTATGTATGGATTCATACCCTCCCTACCATGATATTTGTATTTATTTTCAATCAGGGGGAGAGAAAGTGAAAAAAAAGTTTGAAAAGAAAAATTGTTTGAAGAGAAGATTCTCATTTTGACATTAACGAATTCATTTCAGAAGATGTATAAGGTATTGACAATAAAATACAAAGGGGGAGATTTTTGGAACCACTTTTTGTATAAGGTTGTACTTGTGGTCAATATTTGTCAATGAAGATCATAATGAAGGAGATCAGGAAGTAATCCAATGAAATGGAGGAATAGAAATTCATATGATTATTGTACAGATAATAAATTCAGAGAACATGTGTCAAAGGTGACACATTGTTTACAATAGTGAAGAATGGTGAGGTATTATCCATATGAGGATGAAGAAGAATACATGACGGCTGATGAAGTCCATGAAATTCTTCAAGATTGAATAAGAAACATGTTAGATCCTACTTGAATAATTGAATCATATGTTTTTAATGAAGTATAGAATGATGGTTGAAGAATAAGACAGTGTGGAAGGGATTGGAATTCTGAATTGGTCATGTACTTCAGATTGTCTCAAAATATGATGATGCTAAAGATGATCTATCAAATGATATATATATATATAACGATAGTAGAGTTCTTGATGAAAGCTGAAGAATGGTTATGCGAAGTATTGAAGAGAGAAATGACAAAGGAAGAGACCATCTGGAGGCGGCACAAAAGAACAGAAACAAGGTGGCGCCGTTTTCCAGTGTTTTCCAAATTTTTGGGCCTGAAAATCGACAAATGGAGAAAAGTTATTTTGGAAAAGATACATGCGCACCATGTACTTGAAGGAGAGGGAAATTTCGTGCCTAGTGTTTTCAAGATCAGAACATGAAAAAATGGCATAGGAAAGAGGGTCGTGCAAGTATTGGGTTGGTCACGCATGTGACATGCACGCCGTGAAGAGACTTGCGCGCTGGTGCCTAGGAATATTGGTGGTCGTGCAAGTGGAGTGTGGTCATGCATGTATAGGTTGCGCGTTAGGTTTCGAAGTTTCACGATAGTTCGTAGTTGCACAGCAAAATTTATTTGGGCGTAAAAGGAAGTGGGTCGCGTAAGTTTGTTTTTGGGGAATGAAGCATCGCACGGGTTCTTTCGTGACACATGCGCGCCAGTTTGGACTTGCATGCTGTAGACTTGTGCACTGTATTGGGACTTGCGCGTCCAGCTTAGAGAAGAGCAGCAGGTGCTGTTGGAGTATGCCCGTCTTTTTGGAGCTGCATGAAAGATGAAATATTTCTCAATAACTTCAGAGAAGCAGATGATGTATTCAATTTTGAAGACGGAAGAATAGTGAGCAGTTTGGTTTTATGAAGAGAAGTGGTACCACACACACATGATTGGTGTTTGACACCCTTGTTGTTCATTGAGAAGAGAAGAAGAACAGTTCGTGAAAATAAACTCAGATCTGCACAGAAAGAGTAGAATATATCAATACACACAGGTGTTAGTATTGGGAATCAATGGAAGAGAAGAAGAAAATTTAGTGCATTCAGTTATTTTACTAAAGAAGATGATTGAATTCAAAAGAGACCCAACTCAGTACTCAGATCCAAGCATTGTCTCATGCTGAAAAGGAGACAAATGCTTCAATGCAAATCCATTGAAGAGGCCTTCACGTCTATAAACTGAGTGGGACTTCACCAAAGGCAGTGAGCCAGGGGGAGCCAACGAGAGTGACCCAAGGGAAGAAATGAGCTATCCCTGAACATTTGTAAAGGCAGTAAGCCTAGGACTGAGTGACTGTTCCCTAACCATTGTAATCCACAACAAGTGAATATTTATGTAATTTGGTATGAACGGCGACTTGTAGGCGTATGCACCTTGGACGTAGCCCTTAGTAGTGAACCAAGTAAAAATTGATGTGTCATCTCATTGCATGTGAATGATTCATTGCTGATCATATCCATCATACAAGTTTAACTAGTTCCTACCAATGTAGGAACAACATCCACAAGTTTTAAATGAAAAAGTTGACACCCTGATCCCCCCCCCTCAGGGTGTCCCGGGGTCCTACAGGATGTCCAATACCAGGTTGCCTTGTAGAAAAGTGTGAAGGAGAACCTTCTTGTTGATGGATCTAGATATCTTGTTACGATGCCTTTCCAGATTGTGCAGGGCACGAAGCCTGTTCTATTCTAGTGCTTCCAATTCATCTAGAGAGATTTTAGCCACCTTATCTTGCGCCTGCTGGTCATAGACTACAGTGCGTAACGATTGCAGCAGGATCTCGATGGGCAGGACGACCTCAGCCCCATACACCGGAGAATATGGAGTCACCTGGGTGGAATTGCGAGTCATCGTCTGATATGCCCAGAGGGTGTTGGGGAGCTTGTCTGGACAACTTTTCTTGTTCTGACCAAACATTTTCTACAAAATGTTAGAAAAGGATTTGTAGAATGCCTCTATCTGTCCATTTTCCTACGCGTGATAGCGAGAGGTATGATTCGAACATATATTGTACATGGCATACAATTTCTTCAGCTCAGATTATCCTAAGTTGGTGCCGTTATCAGTGAGGACAGTGTGAGGGACTCCAAACCAGTGGATGATATTGGAGCTCACGTAGTTAATGATGGAACATGCCATGACTTCTTTGAGTGGAACTACCTCTGCCCACTTGGAGAAGAAATATGTAGCGGTCAGGATGATCTTACACTAGCGAGCTGTTGCTGGTGGATATGGTCCCACGACATCGAGTCCCTACACAAAAAATATCTAGGAGTACTTGGTGGAGTGGATAGGCTTTGGCGGCCGATGAAGGAAGTTAGCATGAACTTGTCACGCGTGGAATCTCTTAAAAAACTCAATACAATCATAGATCATAGAGGGCCAGAAGTACCCTAGTCTCTGGATCTGATGGGACAGCTTCAGACCATCTTGGTGGGCACCATAGGAACTAGCATGAACCTCTTGCCTGACCTGATAAATCTCGACTCCTTGAATGCAACGAAGGACAACACCATCGAAACCTATCTTATAGAGGATCCGCTCAATAATAGGACCACTCTGGAGGGTAAACTGCAGTGCACGACATCAGATTCTCTCACGCTCGGCCCGATCATCTGGGAGGGTACCATTTTGGAGATACTCAACAAAAGGTTCCCTGTAGTTGGGAGTGGCCACTACCACAACATCTGAAGGACCTGGGGCTCCCGACGTTGAGGATATAGTGGTGATATGGCTCACCCGTGGGCCATAATCATCCTCTCGGGTGACTGGGGCAATGAATCTTCGGTGTGCCACATGTATAACAAGATCAACCTGCTCAGGTTCTAGAAGTGATGCAGCTAAACTAGCCAAAGCGTCCGCTCGACCATTTTTTGACAGAGGTACATGAGTAACCTCTGGTCGAAAAGGGAACTGGGCCATTAGACAGATGGTTCACTCCAATAATGGTATGAGCTCTGGCTTCCTAATGACATAGTAACCATTGACCTGCATGATGACTAGATTGGAATCCCCTTTCACATCCAAATTGGGTACATCGATCTCAAGGGCTAGCTCGAGGCCGGTGATGAGAGCCTGATACTCTGCCTTGTTTTTGGTGTAGCTTTCTGACAACAAGAATGAGTATGGTAGAACGGCTTGCGCTGGGTTGATGAAGACGATACCCAAACCCACTCTGTTGAGCCTAGGATCATTGATCCTCCTACCAAAAGGGCTTCGGGAGGCACCATCGAAGTGCAGTTGCCAGCATGAGACGACATGATCGACTGAGAGGATTGCCTCATCAGGAAAATCTAGGTCCAGGGACTGATCCACGAGGGTTGGATGGGCAGCTAGGAAGTCTACCAATTCCTGCCCCTTGATGGCCTTCTAAGGCACGAACCTGATGTTGAACTACTATAGAATTACTACCCAACGTGCTAGTCGTCCAGTCAACATGGGGCGGTTCAGAATGTACTTGAGTGGGTCTACCCGAGAGCCCAATTGTACCTCATAGTGCTGCAGGTAGTGTCTTAATTTATGTACGGAAAATACGAGTGTAAGGAAGCTCTTTTCTAGGGGGGAGTATCTGGTCTCCGTATCGAGTAGCATGTGGCTGAGGTATTAGAGGCTGTTCCTTGTCCCCTCATTGTTCTTCTAGGCGACCAGGGTGCCGAGAGACCGTTCCAGAGCGGTCACATAAAGAACTAGTGGCTTTCCAGCAATAGGTGGCATCATGATCGAAGGTTGGAGTAGATACTTCTTGATTTCCCCAAAGGCGGCCTGACACTCTTCATCCCATTCATAGGAGGAGCCTTTCATCCTGAGCTGGGAAAAGGGCTTACACTTGCCAGCCAGATTCACAATGAATCGACGTATATAGGCTATGTCGCCTTGAAGACATCGAGGCTCCTGAATATTACTCGGGGCAGGCATCTGGATGATGGATTTGATCATCTCTGTGTTGATCTCGATGCCTCGGTATTCAAAAACAAATACAAGAAACTTCCCAGAGGTGACCCCAAAGGCATAATTCAACATGTTCATCTTCAGGTAGCGGGAATAGAGGAAACCGAACACTTTCTCAAGGACATTGAGATGGTCCTGGCACGGGTGGGATTTGACAACCAAATTGTCCACATAGCATTCCACCAATGTTCTCAGGATTGGCTTGAATATGTGATTCATGGCCCACTAATAGGGGGCACCTGCATTTTTCAGGCTGAAGGGCATAACATGGTAATAGAAAGTACATTGGGGGCCCTAAAAGTTGTGGAATCCTCGTCTTCATGGGCCATTCGGATCTGGTTGTACCCATAATACCCATCCATGAAGGATAGGGCTTGGAACCTGGCCGTGGAATCAATCAAAAAATCTGTCACTGGGAGGGGAAAATCATCCTTCGAATAGTGGAGGTTGTGATTGCGGAAGTCGATACAGACTCTGATCTGTCCGTTCTTCTTCCTAACCGAAACAATGTTAGCAAGCCACTTGGGGTACTGGACTTCCATGATGAAGTTGGATTTGATAAGAATATCAAATTCGGCCTCAACCATGGCACCATGAGAAGGGTGCATCTTTCTAGGAGGCTGATTGAACCCACGATGGTTTGTCGGGAGACCAAGGTGGTGGACAGAATCCTGGGGATCTAGTCCTGGCATCTCGCCATATCTCCAGGAAAACACATCACAGTGCTGTTTGTGGAAGTTCATCTACAGATGCTGCTCTTCGAGGGACATGGATGCACTGGTCAATGGGGGTCTCAGATCTAACTCACTACAAAGGTTCACCTGTACCAGTTCATCGACCTTGGTAGATACACCGTATTCAAATGAGGGGGTAGAATCCGCTAGTTTATCTTCTCTACTTGTGGAGGAATCTTCCGTGGGGGGTCGTCTTCGAGCCATTAGAATCTGATGGGAGGCTGGTGCTGGCTTGAGTGATAGTGGTCATCATGTCAGGAGATTTATGCACCATTGAGACCATAGTGATGAAGGTAGTTGATCCAATCCCATCCGGTATTCAGCCAATGGGGCTGAAATTAATAACATCAAAGAATTAGTGGCGTATCGGCTTGAGCCAGTTAATTCCAGTCTGGAAAAATAGACACGTATGACATACCGCCATAGCCATGAGCATGACATCCTGATACCGTACATGGGTAGGAGGTTCCAGGATCACCCGAGCCTGGTTGGTGTAGGAGTACGAGGTGATTTCCTATCTTCGCTTGGACCTTGGAATACGCCTTCCTCTTGTACCTGAAACTAAAAATCATTGCCCCATTTCGGGCGTGGTGGTCTCCAGTCAATGGATTGAGAAGACATAAGCGTCATGTAGACCTGCCCAGGGATCACTAGTGACCGGGGAGGGTTCAACCTCACTTGTGAAAATTTTCTTATCCATTCTCTTGTAGTAGTCAGCATCCAGATAATGGGCTTCACAAGAGGCAAAGGACATGCATCTCAATGGAGAACGCCTACTCGACCATTGAGGTAGTATTTGAGGTATTTGTGACATGAAAAAGGGACCACTGCATGCAGGTTGAGCCATGACCTACCCATCAATGAATTGTACGCAGTGTCCTGGGAGACAACCATGAATTCAGTACTGGAAATTAGGACACCGATCCGGGTCTTCAAAAGGATCATGCCGACCTGGGTGTGCTCGGTCCTGTCGTATCCCTGGATTCTGAGGTCAGAGGGAGTTAGATAATCCTCATACAACCCCAGCTTACGCAATGTCCGGGTCGAGATTAGGTTGATCCCAGAACCTGTGTCAATAATATAGGGGTAGACATCCACACCATTGAACTGGTCGGTGATGTACAATGGAAAAATGTGCCATTGTATAAGAGGGTCTTCGTCTTCACCAGAGAATGAGATAACTGCCTATCATTCGGCATTCTCAATTGCATCGGCGTGGAAGGATTCCGCAGCTGCTACCTCCGTCTCGAACTGGAGGGGGCTTCATAGGGCCTCGGCATTCGCCTCACACATTTCGAATGACAAGAGAAGAGTGTCAAGGATAGAAAGGCTTGCTGGAATGCCAGCAAGGTGCTTCAGAACATCATACTTTCAGGACAGATGAGAGCTTCTACTTACAAGAGTCCACTCTGCAATTCGAGGGATGGTGAACCCTGCCGGATGGACATGTGGCCGGGTAGTGCTAGGTATGTCCCGTTTAACACTAGTTGAGGCCTGAAGAGTAGCTTCAGGATGAGGAACGAACAACTGGGATTGTCCTGTGGTAGGGCGAGACTGGCCGTGGTATGGAAGAAGCAGCTCTGCCTGATCTAGCAGCACAAACGACGGTGGAGGTAGATCTGAGGGCACCAGAGGAGGAGGTTGTGTGTGCTAAGATCTGCACTGGGCCTGCTGTCTAGTTTAAGTAGCGTGCACAACCTGGATAGAGGTTCCAACCGATGCACCCCGATAACCCATGTAGCCGCGGCTCCGCTAACATTGATGTCGACCGGTGACATTGGGGATGTTCGTCTGGCGTTCCCCCTCGTCAGGAGTCGTATTGGGATTTACCAACTCCATGGTGTTAACCAATGTCTACCCGTAACAGTCGTTGGACGAATCATCCACCACTGGGTGGATTCTAGGAGGGATCCCCACCTCATGGGGCATGACATCACTGAGAGTGGGGGATGAAAATGGGTGTGGTGGGGAGCATTGCTTTTTCTTGCGCCGCCGCTGCTTTCTCTTCTTGGAAGAGGCCGTCTGAGATGATGACGAAGAGGCACTAGTGGCGGCTTCTGAAGGCTCTGGCTGATTCAGGCATGCCCGAATAATACCATGGGTGTGAGAGACTATTTTAAGAGCCATCCAATCATCATACTTCTGGGATCTGCGACTGGGAACCTGCTGCCACTCGCCTTTATCGTCACTATCGCTTTCTGACTGTACAAAGACACCCTCCACTTGTGTCTGGGACATGCCCAACCTGACTATGTTGTTATAGACCTGGTCTTGGAGCCATTATATAAACACATTTCATTTCTTGAGGGTGTTCCCCAGTATCTGATGAAAGGGGTAGTAGTTTGGGAGATCAGTGAGATTCGCCTCTACCGGCCTTCTACACTCAGGTAAGCTCACAATCCCCATATCTAGGGCACAACGGACGTAACAGGGGACCTGATTCTCTTTGAACGAGTAATTATGGTTCCTTTTTTCTATTTAGGGGGCTTTGGGAGCCTGGGCCTGATGAAGTGCCGGAGGGGCCTGCCAAAGGGGCGGAGCCTGACTGTCCCACCAAGGCGGTGGAGGCACATTGCACAGGGGAACCTTCTGATTCTGAGGCGGTCGCTGCTGGGTGAGAGGCTACACCTAAGGTGGAGGGCCTCTGTGGGGTTGTGGATCCTGTGCCACCGATAGCAACTCCAACTACCTGGGGGCTTCTATTAGAGCCCCCGCAGTGTGCTCACCTCTGGAAGCCCCCCGTGTGGGGATCACTGGGGGAGGCAGATGTGCCTGAAAAGCCTATTGAAGAGCTTCCTTGAGGCGTTGAGCCTTATATGAGAAATATCAGAACCCTCCAGGGTAGTTCTGAGTGATAAGAGAAGGATCCAGTTCTGCCTTGACATTCCCTACACACATTGTCAGTAGTTTCTCCAGAGTCAGTGACATATCGAGGGAGTATGTGAGCCCCTTCCACCGGGCGATGAAGTCCACGACTCTCTCATCAGGATTTGTTTGAACTTGAAGAGGTCTGCGATACTGGTCTTTCGTGTGGTGGAGCTGAACTGGTATAGGAATTACCGGTAGAGATCCTCCCAGCTGGCCACTGACTGAATAGGGAGCTTGCTGTACCAGGCGCACGCAGGGCCCTCCATCGTCTGCACAAAACATCAGAGCTTGGATTCTTCCTATTGTGCTGGGGTCCCCAACATGGGGCCACACTTGGCGGAAAAATGGGTCAGGTGCTGTGGCAGGTCCCCTGTCCCATTAAAGGGATAAAAGGTGGGATTTCCAAAACCCGGAGATGCAGGCATATCATCCACCCACGCGGGATATGGCTTTCCATCTGGTGGAACTGCCACCTGTCACATTTCCAACACCTCGAGTTGGGCGATGAGTGCCACTATAAGATCATCCGGGGTGGGTTCCCTGTCTTGAAGGGGATTCCTAACCATGAGTGCATAGCTGGTATCTTCAACAAGGTAGATGGCTTCAACGGCTCATGGAGCGGCTAGCGGAATAGCCCACGATGCAGTTAGGGGAACCCAGGCTGGATTCCTCGGATTGCCTCACCATTCGGGAGGGTTTGGAGAAATGTATCGCGCCCTCTTGCCGCAAGTTCTTTCTTATGCCCTGTCTGCAAAAGTATCATGATCAGGGTTTCCTAGAGGCATCTTACTGGGGGGAAATTGATCCTGCCCATGCTGCCCTGACTTATGATTACCATAGTCGGGTCATCGCTCTATAGCGCGCTCGGATAGGAGTTCGTCGACCGGCCTCTTCTTCTCAAGAAGTTGCTGGTGTAACGCAGCCTTCTTGGGTTCTTCCTCCACCCCCTATACTGAGGCAGATGGGTCAGAGTTCTTGACAGTTTTGACATGCTCTATACCCTTACCGGCATTCCGACTGAGTTGCAATGACTCGGTGGGTGCAGGGAGACCTAGGAGTTTCCTCTACTGACGGGTAATACTCCCTGGTGGGTCCAAAAATGGGGGCACATCCTTAGAGGGTAAGTCTCCATCACGAAATTCCAGGTCGTCCTCTTTCTTCACTATGTCAATCATGTAGACTATGACCCTTCTCGGGGGAATTTCCTCGATATTACATAGTGAGTCAGGCGACCGTCGAATGGGGATGAAGAGGAGGGCATTGTACTTCCCCCAGCCATAGACTTGCACGTGGGGGGGGGGGGGGGGTTCCTCCCTGATGATTTTGTGGAGTACCTTGAAACTCTGAATGCATTTTTGTTGGAGGGTCATCTGACGACCTAGTGACTCAGGGCGTTGGGCCACGGGGAGTGCGACCAAATCGACCAGACGACATTGCTCACTGATTTCCTGAAAGTGCACTTGGCTCCTGGGGTACACCACCTGATAATAACGAAGATGGATGTGCATCGCCCATAGGGTTGGACGAAAGAACTCAACTTCCTCTGGGGTGAGGGATTCCGGCACACAAAAGTTCAATGCTCCCGCCAACTAGAACTTCTCTGGGAAATGATCCGCCGTGAGAATATTCCAGAAGCTCCTAGGCTCAGATTCTGGGTCTGGCCCCATATTTCCCCACTCATCAACTAGAGGTGGCTGAAGAACCAATAGCGGTAATGAGGCAGACCACTAGGATAGTAAACATGGCGGTAGAGAATAAGGCGAACGAGCCGACAGACCACTAAGTTCCAGGCCATCATCCAAAGTGTGTGGTAACCTGACCAAAAGATCACGATACAATGGGCTGACAACCATGGCTTCTGGTGCATGGACCATAGTTACCGGTGATGGTCCAAACTGTTGCTCAACTTCCATCAGTCCCCAAAATAGCTCTCAGTGCTCTCTGGTCGAGGTAGAGGGCGCTTCTGGTGACGACGGTGGTGAGTGCACGTGTGACACTTGTGGGGCTCCCAAAAATTTTTCTTCTTGGATAAAACTATAAATAGAGGTGGGAATTCGGTAGGATTCACATTCTGGGAGGATGAGGCTAACACGCCTTGTTCTTTCCCTGGTCCTTGACACGGAGGACCGAGGACAAGGTTCTACACCTAAGTCGTATTCTACATCAAAATCCTAGAAGCAGGCCGATTTGATTTCCATTCGATCCTTCCTAGGATTCTTCTTGTGGTGGTGATGACCCGCCATCCTAACCCTAGGTGGCTACTTAGGACAAGGCTGATTCCCGATATGTAGTTTGGGGCCACGCTGGTGTTAGGGTGAGGAGGACTTCCACTTGAGACAGCCGGGGTGCGAGGAGCACCGGGACAAATGTCGAAGGGGGCATGGGGAGGACTCCATGTACAATAATTGAGCGGGAAAAACCTCTGTTGGAACCAGTGGGAGCATGGGGAGGACCTCCATGCTTCGTGCTGGTGGAGTGAGGCTGACCTTATCCCCTTTGGTTGCCAGGGAAAGGAGGAACTTCGCCCTCTGTGGAGTGAACATAGGGAGGATCCCCACATTGGAGAGGGACCAAATGGAAAATTCCTTCACATCGACGGGCAGGGGCAGGAGGTGTAATTCGATACCCGGTGTGGTGGGCATGGGAGAGGTTCTAGTGCCATGTGTCATCGCCGCGGGGTAGGTGTTCATTCAGGTTGGGGGTAGCATGGGGCACACCTCCATAGTGAGCTTCGGATTAGGGAAGGCCCAAGATTCATGATAAAATGGTATGGGGAGGACCTCCATATGGGGTGACATCCCCGTAGGCTAGTTTGCGGTGTTCACTACACATGCCATCGACCCATGGAGTCGACTCGGCCTGCCCGTGGGGCGGTTGGGGCCTCAATCCTGGTTGGGCATAGGAGAATCCATGCTCTGTGTGGGCAGAGAATTCATGATATACATCGGTGGTGGCTCGGGCCACAGTAGCTGTCGACGTTAACACCCCTTGGTGGGAGTCCTCAGCTCGGGCCATATGTTGGCGTTGGGTCAGGCGAACCGGTGCGGGTGGTGCAGGCGCAAACCCTACCTACTCCTCTGGCAAGGCTGGGCAGCGACACTGATGTGGCCGGGTGGGGGCCCTTGCTTGAAGCCCTTGAAACGGGACTCTGACCAGGCTGAGCCGGACGTCACCCACCTCATTAGCATAAGGCAGGGAGTAATCAAGGTGATCTGGGGAAAGGCTCCCGAAATGATTGAACGTTGGGGTGGGGAGCAGGGGCTCCCTGTGCGGCCCTCAAGGGCGGCGTTGACAGTGAGGTCTGGATGCCTCGAGGTCCATGTGGGCCATATCACAGGTTGGGATTATGCCCTCTTCCTCGTAACGATGTACAAGGTCGTTAATCACCCTTCTTTAGATGACTTATGATGGTGAGAGGGGGTGTGGGCACCCCAAGTTCATGGATGCAGATGCCGTTGTGGAAGCAATAGAGCCACGCGGAGCAACTGTGCTGGTGTTTCCCCTGCCCCTGCGTCGGTGGGTGGGCGGTGATTATGTCCCTGTAGTAGCAACCTGATTCCTAAGAAGCAAGAAGATTAACTCATCAGCACTACGAGTAGTAGAAATAGACAACCAGCGCCCCAGCGCTATTCCGTCATCCATGGCTGGTAAGAGGGTTCCATGCCGAAAACATTGCTGAACGGAATGCCCAACGTTCTACTACCCCAACTTTTGGTGAGTTTCATGCTAGGCCTTCTATTTTCTTGGTGGGACCCAGCGCCAGATAGCTGGATCCGGTGACACTTCAATCTACTGATGTCTCGAGTGCTACTAATCTCTATATTGAGGAGAATAAATTCACGTTAGGTTCACCATTTCTATTTCCAATGCTTTTGATGGGCTGCGCACATCTATCTACCTGGGCATGATAGGCATGGATTTTTGTTACCCCGCATTCCCACTTTCCAAAGGTAGGCGACATCCGTTTATTATTCAGGGACGTCTGCTCCTTGATCGAAACCGAGATGATGGGATGTTGGTTCTTCCTTCCATGGATTCCTCCTCAGAACTCATCACCTAGTCCAGGTCTCCCACATTGATTTAATATGTTGTTCGTGAAACTCTTCCCAGTGCAATGTTTCTATGGATGCCGGTTAATTACACTACTTCTGTCAGGACATTCCTAAGGGTCCGGTCAGGGAAGCAAACTTCAATAGGGGGTGTAGTCAAGTTGAGACATCACTGGTGTGTCTGGACAATGTGGAATTGTCGTGTCTTTCTTTTGTCCCTTATTATAGGGTTCTCAAGGGTGCGGAACCCTGAGGAATCCCACGTCGAGTGCAGGGAATCATATACCATTGGCATGTATCTGAGGTTTTCTTCAGATTCCTGTGTTTAACACAGGGTATGCCGCAAGTTTAACGTCTAACAGAGACGGATCAGACTGATCAGAACACTAGCTGGAGTTGATCAGATTGAAGAACCCGCTAGAGGGATCGCCAATATTGGGGTCAGCACGTGGGAAGCTTCCTGAATACTGTGGGAGGGGAAATGAGGTGACATGATCTCACTGGGATGTGGTGGCCCCGGTATGAATTAGGATGGATGAAGGAAAATTAAATGGAGTGGAGGAGGAATGAGATGGGACTGTCGAAAGGGCATTAATGAAGTTGGGATTGAGCCTCAAAGAGACCTCTGATGTATCCCCGGGGCAGGGAATCAATGTCTGTGTATTTTGGTTGGTGAGAAATGACCTGTAGGGGGTCATAGCGGCCAATGGGTGGTGAGCTTGGTCCTCATGGAGGCTTCCAACATACCATGTCTGGACATGGATCAAAGTCCACGTAGTTCTGTATGGGGCGCCGGTGAACCGACGTGGAGAAGGACCGTGGTCCATGTGGATGGTGGGATTGAACCTGGGGGAGGCTTCCTACGTATCATGCCTTAGCATTGATCAAAGACTCTGTAGTTCATAATGGACGCTGGTGAACCAACGTGAAGAAGGACCTTGGTCCCATGGGTATTGGTCTTGAACCTCATGGAAGATTCCTACATACCATGCCTTGACATGGATCAATGTCATCATAGTTAGGGTTAAAAAGGGGCTGTTGATCTGACATGGAGGGATGTCGGAACAACTGGGTGGAAGGGTCACAATGGCTTACCGCTGGATTGGTATGCAGTTTAACGTCATGCGGGACGAGGGCGTGTTGGAGAACCGACGTGAAGGGGGACCTTGGTCCATGTGGATGTTTGGCATGAACCTCATGGAGGCTTCTGACGTACCTCACCTTAGCAATGATAAAAGACCACATAGTTCATGATGGGTTTCGGAGAACCAACGTGATGAAGGACCTTGGTCCGATGGGTGACGGGCTTGAACCTCAGAAAGGATTCCTACATACCATGCCTTGACATGGATCATAGTCCTCGTAGTTCGAGTAGGGTTTCGTCAGTGAACCGACGTGAAGGTGAACTGGGGGTCCACTGGTGGTGGGATTGAACCTCCTGGAGGCTTCCTACGTACCATGCCTTGACAGGGATCAAAGTCCTCATAGTTTGGATTGGTGTGGAATACAGTTTAACATCATACGGGACGAGGGTGAACCGATGTGAAGGAGGTCCGAACGACTGAGTGGTGGGATTGAACCTTGTGGAGGCTTCCTACGTACCATACCTTGAAATGGATCAAAGTCCCTGTAGTTTAGGTGTATAGTTTAACTTCATGCCGGACGGGGGAGTTTTGGGGATTACACTCTCAGGAGGCCCAGGGTGTGTCATGGTCGGTGCTTACTCTAAGCCCATGGGAGTCTTACTCCGTGTGAGAAACAAGAGTTTCCAGGGACCTTTAGATCATGTCACGAAGGGTTCTTCCATGGGAAGCGAGGAGGGGATTACGCGTTAGGCAGCCCATGGTGCTGGGACATACTGCAGGATGGAGGTCCACGAGTGACAAATCGCAGAGGGAGAGGGATTTTCAACTGAATAAAAGAGGTGCCTCATTCCCTATCATGCCTCCGCTAGCCCTCGTGGTGGGGAAGTACGAAGATTCATGGGTGCTACATTCCTCAAGAAGAGCTAGGGGCTTACACAAGTTTGGTTTCCCTCCTCGTGGACAAACACCACTACAAGGAGGAGGATATCACTCTATGTGGGTGGGGGGGGGGGGGGGGGGGTGATTCCATCCTCGTGGAGACGAGAGGCGAAAAGAATGTCTGAGCTGGGGGGACCCCGCGTTCGAGGAACGGGGCCGGATCATAGTTTAACATCATGTGTTGAGGATGAGGTGCTTGCCTGTTTAACATCTTATAGCTCAGACGAGGTGGGTTTACCCTGCACCCCAAGGACATGCATGACTGGTACCCTCTACTCCTTGTGGGAGGGAAGGTACTGACAATTCTGTGGTGAAGGGGGGGGGGGGGGGGGGGGGCACAGAGCGAACCATCGAGGGGTCCACGTTAGCATGGCTATGTGAAGAAGCAATATCCATTAGCGTGCCTATGCGAAGAAGCATTAGGTGAAGCAACGCCATGGGCGGTATCATCCAGGGGACTTTGGAGTCACATGGTGCATACCTGGAGGGTCGCATGGGAAAAGGAATTGCCAAGTAGAGGGGTGCATAGGCAGAGGCCTTGTAGAGCTCGGTGTCTTGGCATGGTGAAGGGAACTTGCGAAGGGGTGTGCTTCGCGAAGTGGTGTACCTTAGCCTTAGCATAGGGTGGAGGTGCAAGTGGGAGGTGCTTCACTAAGTGGAAGGGTGTTCGCAGAGCACTACCTCGTGGAGCATTGGTGCCTCGCAAAGAAAAGTTCTGTGAAGTAGTGTGCTTCCCGAAGTACAGTGACCCTTCCTTGGAATGTGGATCACGTGTACATGAGGGGTGTTTTGAAGAGCATAAATGCTCTGCGACTTCCCGGGTCCCCTTGGGGATCCCCTTCTTTCTTGAAATCCATTAGGTTTTGTGAAAGGAATCCCTCTCAGAAGAGGGGAACAAAACAAGATAATGTAGAGGCACCTCGTGAAGCAAAAATACCTCGTGTACCTCATGATTCGAAGAGAAAAGGGTGCTTCTCGATTTGGGAGCTAGGAAGGTGAATGGTCGGATTGTCCGTCTCCTGGGCTCAGGGGGAGATCAGTATTTATAGGCACGGGGTTCCGTGAAGCATAGTTCATGTGACACGAAGGGGGATTCAGTTGCTTTACTGTAGGTGGAGAAAGTCAACCGGTTTCGTAGAGAGGTACCACCTCCTTGGATTCGTGGTAGGTTCGCAAATGTCAGGGGCGTTCGCGGGGCTTCCCGCCTCTGTTGCTTCGCGGTGGGTTCACGAACGTCAGGGCCGTTCATGGGGCTTCCCACCACTTTTGTTTCACGGCGGCAGCGGTGCTTTGGAGGGATCCGCGTCGGGGATTCATGGGGCAGGCTTTGGGGCCTTCTTTTCTTCGCTCTTTCTGTCCAATATTTTGGCGCCAACATGATTAAAGAGGATTTCTGATCGAAGAGAGAAATAAATATAAATTTATTAAAAACATTTTTCAATTATTTTAAGTACCAAAGTATGGAAAATGTTACTAATACATAAAATTTATCATTAATAACATTATTTTATATGTATAAATTAATATTATGATTAAATATCATATAATTCTTCTATGTGATACATAATCGTAATTAATTATAAATAATGATGATATTGTGAAATCGACCATTACCACATTGATAACTTCTGAATCATAAGCCTGATAAATGATATAACATAAAATGAAACATTAAATAACATAAATATATATATATTAATGATAAAAAATATAAAATTTCATGTATATACACCACAAAATTTATGAATTTGGTGAATAAGTTATATGTATCAGTGAAGTACAAGTGATATGAGAAACCCTTACCACTTGTCTGACTTATATCATATGGGTTTTAAACTCGTATATAATAAATAGAGGTTTATTAAATATCTATTATTATATCATACTCATATATCACATACCATACATGATATACTTATAGTATTTTACCACATGTTTAATAATAATTTTTTCTTGAAATCATTATTTTTTGTGATAATTGCTTCTTGTTTTATGTATTTTTGTGTCTAATAATTTTAGTCCTTTAATTTGAACATGGTTATATCATCTCCAGAATGATAAAAATTATATTAATAACATATACACTCCTTATAGTTTTATTTATAGTAATCTCTAATTGTTGGAGATAAAAAATTGGGTTTACCAATATTGGATATCATTGGTTGTACGTTTGATTGAACATTGTTTCCATTTTTCTAAACAAATAGAATAAAATAATAAATAAATATTACTTATAATTTATATAATCATTAATATTATATATATATAATGTATATTAATAAAATACATATATATTACCAAATGTGAATATGTGAAATGAAAAATAGTTCACGTCGCTACGTGAAGGTGGTAGTCCACAAATATGAACCATCAAAATTATTGTCTTCTAATAGATTGGAAGGTAAGAAGATGGATGTGTTATTATAATTCCATAAATGTGGTAATATAATGAATATAAAATATTTTAGTTATAAATTATACTTATTAACTTCCACATAAATCATTAGAAAAAAAATGAACAACATCGCTTTGCGAGGTAGTAGTCTGCCATATACATGAGCGACGTAATTTTAACCCTCACACAATGAAATGTTTGAATTTATTTTTGATATGATAATTAAATAAGTTAAATATTAATAAAAATATCATATTTAAATATATAATAATACCATAATTACAACCATCTCTTAATGGTGGTGATTTAAAATGAATTATATATGATAATGAGGCGGTAGTTCACCGTACACATGAACGATAATTTCATAAACCATTTGACATTGGAGGAGAAGGAATTAGAGAATTACATTAACATAATCAAATAAAATTATATGAAATATAATGAGGTGGTTATTTAATCATGGTCTAATAAAAATTGATTTATTTTGAAGAAAATAGAAAATAAAACTCTTGGTTATGGACATTACCTCTTCACCAGATAACTTATTTTGGTTTTTACCAAAATGATACTTAGGTTGGATTTATAAAAAAATATAGGCTTATAGGATGGTATTGTGGAATTAATTAATAGAATTTGGTAGTTTATGGAAGAAAATTGGTTTTTAATGTGTGTAATGAGGAGGAGGGGGGGAGGGTGGAATTTACTAAGTGAAGTGAATGAATCACTTGTAATGTTTGAAAATAAAAAGGTGTAACCATTTCATTGTCACGAGGAATGGATACAAAATAAGAACTTATTTATCCAAGAAGTTATAAGGTCTACATAGTGATATAAAATGGGTGTTGGACATGTTTTGGGTCATTTTTAACACTTCCATGTTTAATTTAGCCCTAATAAACCGATTTTTACTTTAACCATGGTAAATAAATTTTACTATTTTTACTATTCAATATGGTCGAATAGTAAGTTGACCATATTTGTCAATATCAATTATTCTAATTCAAAATACTGGATCCATTTTTCTTAATTCACATTATAATATTGGGAAGATTTATTTGTAAAAAAATTCCAAAGATATTATGGGATAACATGTTTTTAAAGGGAAAATGATCAAAAGATTACTATGTTTTTATATCCCAATTCAAAATAAATTTTACTAAAATCAAATAAATTGGACAAATAGATTTAAAATTGAACTAATTTTTATTAGTTAAAACCATCATGATACTATTTTTATATTTTTAATTTAATTAAAATAAATTAAAATTCTTAATAAAAAAACATTATTTTTCACTATTCATTGAAAAATATTACTTTTCAGAAATTTTTAAAAATAAAAAATGATAAATTCAACATATAGATTTAAATTTTTGTGATTATTTTTTTCAAATATATTTTCTAATAGGCTAAAAATATATAATAAATTTTATTTGAAATGGGCATCTAAACCTCAATGTAGAAATATTCAGTTTTTTATCATAAAAATATATTTTACTTTAAAATGAATTTTTTTTATTTATAAACTATATATAACCATTTAATTTATTTTATACATAAGTGAAACTTATATTTTTAATAATTTTTTTATTACTCATCAAACCCTCCAACTTATCCACTTGGTGATAATTTCCTATTTAAATTATAATAATACTTTGTCTTGTTTTGTTCAAACCCAATGTTGCAAGGAATTTCAAGATATCAATGATTTAAAATTTATTTAAAAATAAATATAATATAAATTCATCAGGTGTTAAATTCTCTTCAATGATTTTTTTTCATATTATATACACTATAAAAAATGTGTTCCTATTATTAAATATTATGTATTAAAATTCTTCCCTATTAAATAAATATGTCATCCTAATTTAATCTCATTCTAAAAAATTAGGAGTTTGACATTTTAAAATTTACTTCCTGAAATCCCTCATCATGAGAATGGACAAAAAACATAGGGATAATTTATAATGGTAATTACCAATGGCAACTAGAATAATCAAATAACTAGGTATTAATGTAAATTAATAGAGGTGGATAAGATATAGATATAGAAGAAAAGTGTAAATAATAATATAGATTGATTGAGAAAATTGATCTTAATAATGTCGGTGATACATAAAATGTTAAAAACAACAAAACCATAAATATATAAAAGGTAAAAATACCATAGATTCATTAGAAATTATGATATTAAGAATAAATTTTTATTTCAATATCATTTTACTACATTTGAGTTATTCATTACCTATCTATGAAAATATGGAAGAATAGTTACATGATATATTTCAATTTTATAAGAACAATATAATATTTTAGTCATTATTTGATCAATTTCCACTCCATATCATAATCCAATAAACTAATATCCAAAAACGATTTTTTATTAAAAAAGAACTAAAATTATCTTTTAACATATGATCATAAGATCCAAAATAGAGTAAAAACATATTACATATCTAATTATTAAGATAAAAAACGTTATAAAAATTTATCCTATAACACCTAACATTTAACTTAATTGATTACATAAATATTTCACCATATGGATAATCCAATATATGTATGAAAAAATTCATAAGGATAATCATTATAAAAAAATAATAATTTATATAAAATATAAACTAGAGTTTAATGTCATGTTCCAAATATTTTAAGTCCTTGATCAACATAAAACCATAATAAAAACAGGAATGCTTGAAAATATAAAAGATCAGGTTGTCAAGTATATTCAATAGATCCAAACATGTAGTAAAATATTGGAAATAGAACATAAACCATAAAATACCTATTCAATTTAATTATCACTAATAATATCAAATAATGATATAATTATTAGTGTCATCTCAACAAAATTCACATATTAAGTGTTATATTCCATTAATCATGTGTTTTCATAAAAGTAAAACTTGATACTGAATTGGATTTCTTGTTTATCGAGACTATTCAATATATGCTCTGAAATATTTTAATATGTACTACTATATTAAAATCCTTATAAATTTAATTATTATTATAACTATATGATCATTGTTTAAAATAATCTTATAATAAAATTTATGAATCAAAATACAAGGAAATTAATCATTTCACTTCATCTATTGTAATATCATGATATTGACCTCCACCCTTAGAATATTTTGACGTATATTCCATCAACTTTTATAGTATTCATTTCATAGATCCCCATATCATTACAGTGGATGGCGTTTACATAGATAGATTATTTCCTTACATTTAAATCATGATCATGGTGGCCTTTTTTCTCTCCACACTTGAAGTAAAGTTGTTTTCCATTTAAACATGTACAAATTTGTTTCCACCAACCAGTATCACTTTTTATAAAATCGTTCTTTCTCTTATCCCATTTTATGATATTTTTCACTTCAATACGATTATTATATTATTTCCCTTTTCAGCCATAACTCTAGGATAATTCTTTATCAATTTTGGAAGAACATGATACCATATTATAATATGATGAGTAATATTATGAGACTAGTTTTCTTTTAGATGATATGCTAAATAGAATCAAAGAAATGGTCAATATGTCTCTTTTAATTATGTACATACTCTATAAAATTCCATGTTAACATTTTAAAGTTGGATTCAAAATTATAAAAAAATATTCTTTTATTGAATCATATACTCTAGAACTGTCTTTCCATATCCGCTCATTACTATTGAGGAAAATAATTTTCCCAGAAGAGTACATTAAGTTAATTCCAGTATATTCTTTCCAAATCCTTCTCATCAATAAGTTCTTCAAATAATAACCAAAATTGATCATAATATATATCTAAATAAAAAAAATATCTGATATTTATCACCCTTTCAATACAGCCCATAGAAAGAAATATCTTCTCTATGGAACTAATCCATTATACTTCTAAAAATGGTTTTGTAGTCCTGTTCAATGATGGAGGTTTGTCACACCTAGAGCATGATAACATCATTACACCACAAGGTGGATCTATAGGATTTTATTTACATGAAATTTTATAACTCATAACCTATGCTAGATACCCCATTGTATTTATAATTTGATCAGTTCCAACTCCAGCTTCCTTATCTAACCGGGCTGGGAAATCCCTAAACATTGTACACGCATTGATATGATTCTCATTAATTATATTACGGTCCATTTATAAATAATAAAATAAAAAATATTAGATCATAACATTTAGAAACATAATGTATAATCCAAAAAATAGTGTAACAGTTAAGAAAATTGAAAAAAGTATACATATCTAATATCATAATCGTAAGCATGGGTTATGTGGAAATGTTTTTTAAATAAAATATATTTTTCAATTATTCATAATCTATTAATATGAAAATGTAAATTATCATAATTATATCCTTCGAGAGTTTTACACTAGGTTTGTAGTAACACATATTTTGTACACCATGTGTTGATAAGGTCATGAAAAATTCACCGTTTCATATTTATTAACACTAGCTAAATCTATTCCAGAAGCATGTCCACTAGTATTATCTATACATGGATGTATTTGTTAATAAAAACAATAAAATAAATTCTTTACAATAACATTTGGATGTTATTCTATACACATAGTCATATTATACCATATGGGTTTGTTCTGTAATCAATTTTTTCTTATATATAGTTCCCATTGATCAAACTAAACTTCTTATAGTAACTGGTACATAGACCTCGATCCCAGTATACCTGAGATGGTGGCCAATTTATTACATTGGAACAATATACAAGAAATCTATTCATGGTGGACCAAATAGTGTAGTAGTATTGGTTTACTAGATGCATACTTGAAATTAGAATTATAAATTTCAACATAAATCAGAAAATGTATTTTTTTAGAATTCCATTATTACCCATATTTTATCCCTGCATATCAATCATAAAAACATCTTGGTATCTTATGGAAAATAAAACATAATAAAGTGGTGAGATCAAATTCTTAGTAAGGGACTGATTATAATAAATGCTAATAATAAAAATGGAATAATTGATATTGAATGGTAAATAAGTAAAACACTGTAAATATAACGAATAACCTAAGTATAATATGTTATGAACAATTTATGATCATATAATTGTATATAAATAATAAGACAAGCTTAAAATGTAATCCTTGGATATTATAATTAATCAAATAATAACACGAAATATATTATACTAAATTTTTATTGAAGGAATTCATAATTAGGGATACATAAAACATACCATTGAGTATTTTTTCAATGATATCTAAATAATTGGGTAAGGCCTCATCCAAAATCCAATCTATTTTGTCTCATGACACATTCTGATGCATTGAAGGGTATAATTGTCCAACCCACCACTTACAAAGTCAAATGTATTAATCATATGAAGGGGTTGAAACATAGTCAATATAAACATTCATATTGAAAAACTATCATATGAAATTATTATAAATACCACAAAAAATAAACTTAATAAAAAACCTTCTTGATTAAAATGGTGAATTCTAACAAAATAGTACATCCCTAGTCAAACTGATCATAAATAATCCTGATAAATGATAATTATGGAAAATATTCTACATACATTCATTGTATCATAATTAAAATAGAGGGTTTATATCCTTGATGAATAAAAATACAATGAAAATATCCTAAATAAAATTTTTAGAAAAATTACATTTCCAATTTTGAAAGTAAAATTTTAAAACAAAACATTAATAGAATAATTTCAAAATTATTTTTTTGAAAATAAACTGTTAAAAATTGTAAAATAATCATTAACATACTAATTTGTGATTATTTTGGAATGTTTTTTTCTTCTATTCATTAAAAAAAATGATTCCATTCATATATTTAGAAAAATCCAATTGAGATATAATTTGAAAATGACATGAAAAATGATTTTTTTTAAACGTTACAATATGTAAAATTTCATTTAAAAATTAATTTTTAATATATAATTTTTTTTAAAAAATATCTTTATAAAAAATCATTTTTGATTAAATGGATTTCCAATTGTAGAGAACAATAAAGTCAAATTTTCCAAAAAAAACACCTTTTAAACACTTTTAAGTAACAAATAGTGGGAAAATGGTAATAATATTTGAAAATTTTCATGAATATATAGGTAATAAAAAAATAAATTTTTATGATACAAATATCAAATAATTCCCCCTAGAAATCAGTAAACATAAACAATCCCGAATAATTATGTGATTATAAAATAGACCCAAACGACATTAGAAACTTCTAAATTGTAATCTGCTTAAAATAAATTACATGAAAGTAATCATTAAATACCATGAATTTAAATATAATCATGATATAAAATATGAAAGGGGATGTATATAAATTTTTCCTTATAAATAATTGGTGAATATGGCATATGTCATATGAAATTAAAAGATAGATTGAAAAAAATTCCATTTTTTCTAATTCATTCATATGTTTCTGAAACTCTACTATAAAAAATATATGTTTATTAAAAATCTATTACTAAACCATAATCAGATATATCATAATATATATGATTTACTTATAGTATTTTCATCCTCATTTATAATCCATTCAATGTTAACATTACTGTTTCATGTAATAATTTCTTCCTCTTTCATGATTGTTTTGGTTTGGTAATTTTGGTCCTTTTAATTATATCATATCTAAATGATCTCATAATTGTTAAAAATTATATTAATATCAAATATATTTATTTATATTTATTTATAGTAATATATAAATGGTAGATATCAAAAATGGAATACAGAGTACTCGGAGCCCATAGGCCGTATATTTGCATGATTGTTGTTTCCATTATTCTATATGGATGGAAGCAAAAGAAAAATATAATGATTAAAATTTATATAATAATTATAATGTTTTGTATATAATTTATATTAATAAAATCTATCTTTATTACCATCCATGTAATATAAAATCAAAAATATTTCAGATTTCTACATGGAGGCGGTAATCCACACATACTCATGAGCAAAGTTATTGAATTCAAATGGATATGAAGGAATGAATTTATAAGTGTTATTATATTTATGATGTTTTTTAGATTATAAATGTCACATAAACTTATTAAATATTATCATTTATACTTTACATAAAAATTGTAATTGAAAAATGAATCATATTTCTTCATGAGGCGATAGTCCGCAGTACACACAAGCAATGTTATCGTATCCACTAGTGAATGGAATGTAAGAAGGTATATGTGATATGATTAATAATTTTTTTAATAATATCACAAATAACATATAAATATTTTAAATACATTACTATAACAATTCAGGAAAGGTGGTGATGGAATGTTAATTATATTAGTTACTGATGCAGTAGTTCATATAACAAACAAATGATGATTTCATAACCCTTATGATTTAAGAGGAGAAGGTTTGAGGTCATAAAATTAACATAAAAACATATTAGAAAAAGTAATATACAGGGTTTATCATATAATCATATTATAATAATAATTTATAGAGGTGAAGGGAGAAATAAAATAAAATGTTAGGTTAGGGATGTTACCTATTCGTTGGGCATACTCTTTCAGTTTTTAATGAATGAAATAATAATGTTTTTTTATGGTGAATATAAGTACTATTTGAAGGTCGGATAGAATTTAAGAAGTTATTAGGTTATATAATATTTAAACCAAAGTGTTTTTAAGTGTGAATTGTATGGGAGAGGGGTGGAATTTTTAAGTGATGTTAGTGGAACACTTGTAATTTTTCAAAATAACAAGGTGTACCAATTATTATATAATTATGTAGGGATCCACAACTATCCTTTATAAAAATAGAAAAGTTAATATTTATATATAGACATAAAAAATTTTAAAAAGTTCTTGTTAATTTTTATCACATATATTTATAGTTTAACCACAAGAAAACCAGTTTTTACCTTAACCACAATAAATAATTTTGTTCATTTTTAATATTCATTATGAAAAAAATATGTTTACCTTTTTAGATAATATAAATTATTATTTTTCCAAATGTAAAATCCATTTTTCCAAATTCCATTCATATAATGGAAAATTGTAATTTAAATATTACCCTATAGACACAATGAGGAAACTATTGTTCAACAAAAATTTAAACATTTATAAAGTTTAGATTTCAAAATTACATATTTAATTGATTATAATGTTATAAATCAGATCAATAGATAAATAATTTAATTAATATTAATTTTAAAACCATAATAATATAAATTTTATTTTGTGTTAAACTTATAGATTTAATGAAATATATTAATAAAAAACTATATTTTTTGTTATTCACCAAAACATTTAAGATTTTCAATAATTCACAAAACACCACACAAATAAAATTTGAGATTTTTATTTGAAATAAATTTTCTATTTTTGTGAACAAATTTTCAAAATTTTTAAAAATTATTTTAAAATTATTTTTTACAAATCCTAACTAACCACCCTTTTAGAAAAATACTGTTTTTAGAAAACCAATTTTTTTACTTTAACCACATTATTATTTGATTTCTAATAAATAAATAATTATTGAATTTATTTTATAATGTGTATATACAGTTATTTTAATAATCTAGTTAGTACTATTAGTACTTTACAACTCAATGATAAGGATAAATGGGTAATATGTAGCCACCCGACCCCAAAATCATTGAGCCATTGGCGACTATCTGTTACATTGGCTTAAGATACAAGTAAATCACATCGTAAAGGAAAAAATGGTTTAGTAGACTTGGTAAACTAGATAGATACAAGAGTTTTTTAATATAAATTAATTCAATAAATACAACATATTTTTTTAGATGATAATAACTTTATTCCATCTATCGTATCCTTGAATATATTTCATAGTACACTTTAGAGAGTCATATGGAAAACAAACATTGTAAGGTTGAGATCAAATGATCAATAAGGGTAAATATAGTAGAAGAAATAATTAATTATTGAGAATAATTAATATTAAATGAAAAATAACTAAACAAATAATCCATGGAATCAATAAACTAAGAATGTTGTGTATAATCAACATGGAATGGTAAATAACTGGAAACATATGAATTTTAAAAAATTAACTGAAAATGAAATGCTTTCATAGATTATTTTGAAAAAAAATGTCAAGGATAAATTATAACTTATTAAAAATGAATCTAATTCATAATTATTGTATGTCATATCTAATGCCCAGGAAAACCTCTATTATCGAGATCTATCCAATGGATAGTTTAAAACTATTGGTAGAAACCAGTATATTCTGCTTGGAAACAAACATCTAGGTTTTTTATCCAATAAATTTTATCTCACGATAAAACCAATTCATCATGAATTTTATCAACCAGTGCCCAACCCATATGGATTACATTAAATAGTCCCCAATATGTGTTTTTTGTGTCCCATTAATTCCTTATATCAAATAATTAATTCGCTTTATCAAAGAATGATATAGAGTAAATGATAAGTAGTAATAAATATTAACACAAATAATCAAAAAAAATTCAATGTAAAAACACAGATGAATATTCAATACAGTTTAATGAATAATCATATCATCAAAAAATAATATGAATATTTAGGGGAAATTTAATGTCAAATGGTCATATGAAACTGAAGATTTCTAGGGGAAAAATTGGAATCAAGTGAATGTGGTAACTATTCCTTGATAAATGAATTATAAACCATCAATAAGAGGAATAATGATGGTATCAATATAACATATCCCATGTTTATTAAGAATAATGGTTTTTTATCTTTGATGAATAAGGATAATGTAAAATAATCCTTCAAAAACATTGTAGAGTACAATAGACAGTAAACATTCAGAAGTGTCTTATAGTACTATGAAATGTTTCAAGTCATAAGCCTAAAAAATGAATAAAATATAATTAATGTGTTAAATACAATTAAGAGAAAATTATTTATTATATAATTTATCATAATGGCCCATATATATAATTTATAGAGGAATTAAGTGGTGAATATGACATTTATCTCACAGATTTAATATGTGAGATGAAACTCCATTACCTTGAGTCTAACTTGTATTCTGTGAATTTATATTATAAAATGTTAAATTATATTAGTTATTTATATTATTCTATACCCTTTTCAATTTTATAAGTACTTTTAGTTCAATTATTACCTTTTTTATGAATCTTTATAACCAATTGAGTTTATGTTTGGTGTTTTGACTAGATTCGGTATATGTGTCAAAGAAAACATTGGTAGCTCATCTAAGGAAAAAGTATTATTATTTAACATATCATGAATAATAATAATGACATAATTATAATATTTTTACATCAATTATAATTTTAAAACCAATAATTAAATATGGTTAGGAAAAATAAACAAACATTACAATCATTGAGACGGCATGATGTACGCATGTATGAGTAACACTATCATTTTTCAATGATTCTTATGGTAACAAGGTTTGTAACATTAATAAAAACATGATAATTAATTTTTCACAAATAAAATATTATTTAATAATATATACTAATTTATATAATTATATTGATGTAAAACGAATCACATCACGTCGAGGAGTCGGCTGTCCACAAGCCCACAAATGACGTTATCACTTTTCAAGTGTGTGAATGGGTAATAAAAAATGATATATATTATATTCCTAAAAATTGAATTATATAATGAATATAATGTATATTTTTATATATCACATCTATTTAATTTATGGAATTCATTATAAATTTCATATATCATGTGAATGAATAACATCACTTTGAGGGGGTAATAGTTCACACTTCCACAAACGATTCTATCGTATTCCCACAAAATGGATTTCATAAATTTATTTGTTATAAAATAATTAAAGACACATAAATAAATTATAAAAATAATAAATAACACATATATACATAGTTTATATCATAATTACCAACCATTATATGTGGTAAATGGGAAATACATAACTTTGTTTAGTGACATGGTAGTTCACCGTACACAGAAATGATTTGTTGTTTTACCAATTATATGTAATTTTGTGTATGTATTTGTAAAACAATTAACATAAAAAATATAATTATATTTTACATTCCTTTTTTATTATATAATCACAAAATAATTAGCGATACGGGTTGGGTATGGAAACAAAACTAATGTGATTGTGGAAAGATGTTACCTCTTCATCGATAAACTCCTTTTGGATTCCACCAAAGGGAATCCATGGATAAGTTGTTGAAAAATTTGAGTCTTATAGGATGATGTGAGGTATGTTGATGAGATATTTGGGTATATATTGGTTGATCAAAAATGTCTTTATACAAGTGAGGAAGTGGGATAATTGAGCACCTCTTTATAGTGGGTGAGGAGTGACACTTTTTTAAATAATGGATATTGGAATTCCATTGAATGTTTTCCCATAAAATGTTGATCAAATAATGAATAAAGGTTTGACCAAGTGATATAGGGCTGAATGTTTTCAATAAAATTGTTTTTTACATGAATATAGGTTATTTTTTAATTTATGTTTAATGTTTAGTCCCTTGTTAAGCTAATTTTTCTCTGAATCATTGTAATTAATTTTAATCACATTAAATCATATTTTTCATGAAAAATTAATTTTAAATTTTATGAAATTTTAAATTACCATTATTCTAAATATAGAATCCAATTTTCCATATTATTATCCCATAATTTATAGAAATTAATTTAAATTTAACCCTGCAAACAGGATGATAATGTGGGGTTTTAATGTTAAAATGTTCAACAATTTTCTATGTTTTTATATTCAATATCAAAGTGAAATTGCATACATTGAATTAAATTTTATTAATGGATAAATCATTAATCCAATTGAACATTTAAACAAATTAAATGTTTAATTTAACATTATAAATAAATTATATGAAAGGATATATTCGAACTAATAATCATAATTTTTTACTAATCATTAAAAATTAAAACATTATAGAAATATACAAAAAAATCCACTCCAATATATTTTTTATTTTTAAATTTCAATTATTAGGTCTATTTTGACAGATAATATTTATAAAACGTCCCAAAATTGTATTTAAAATGTTTTCTTCATTAAAATGTGATAAAAGTGCCATTATAAGAGTACCGATTTTATAGGAAATATTGGGTTTGTTGTGATCTTGTGTCTCCAAAATCTATTTGATTAATGTAAAAAATATTTTATTCATTATAATATATATATACATACATATATATATATATTACTTTTATATAACTTACATATTGTAAATAATACAGTTTATTAGTATAAAACAGTTTTGTGGGTAAAAATAGTTTTCTCTAAAAACATTCCCATTATATTCATTTAGTTATTATGTTCATTTCAAATTAATTGATAACTAATTATTTAATTATATATTTTTTGACCATATATTTTCCTTTTTTAGTTAATACTATACATAAATAATTATTTAATGTCAAGGTTATATCATATTATACAAAATATTTTTTTTAATAATATAATTTTTTCAGTAAAACACAGTCTTGCATGTAACGTATGCTATAGAAGAAATCATTTGTTTTGGTCAATGAAAAATGTCTTTTTAATTTCATGAATTATAACATATCTATTAAATTTTTTTAAAACAATAAATATATTATAAATTTCATGATATTGTATTCCCTTGCATGCTTGGTGTAGCATATCAATCAAGAAATCAAAATCAATGTTTCTACAGGAGATTATTAGGGTGTAACATTTTCTCCACCTCAATTAAATTGTATCCTTACAATGTAAACACGATATGGGTGATATATTGTGTTATATTTTACATGTTTGAAATCCCATAGTTTGAATGATATATGGAATGTTTAGGGCCTCAAATCCATAAATATTTGATGATTTTGAAGACGATAAGTTTATCAAAAATTATGGTATTGGGACAATTTTTTTGCTAAGTCAATTCCCTAATTTTGGGTAATTTGTTTACTTTCTATGTATGTAAGGAAATATAGGTACCTGATATATTTTTGTAAAAAAAATTCATCTTTTGGTTATTCTTCAACAAACATCCAATTCATCCATTTATCCAAAAAAATTAATTTCTAAATATTAACTTCATCCAAAAAGCACAAAAAATAAACATTTAACGGATTTTATGGCCCATAATAGAGTAAAATGTTTATCTTTTGGTCTGTAACTATTCTCCAAAGTCAATATTGTTAACACATTAATAATTAAACATAAAAAGTGACCCTATTATTTCATCATTAATATTTATTTATCAATATTTTTTATAAAAATGACATATTAATCTAGTCATTTCACTATTCAGTGGTTTGTGATAAACCCTTATCATTTTTCAGTCATGGGTTCAAGAACCACGACCTTGCTGGAATTTGTTGGTTGTCATCAGATATATAGATTTTTATTTTCTAAAACCCAATTAGTGTACATTCAAAAATAAATATGATGGACATACTAAAAATAAGGTTAATTTATAAATATGGTGGTAACAATGTTTTGCAATACAATATCAGTACATAAATACATTATCCATTTATTTCCACATAGGTGCTTACATGGTCTAGAGTTTTTACATAGAATATGGAATTTCCTAAAAACCAAAACCATATTCTGAGTAACAATTATGATAGTGATAATTTCATATGATCATTTATAGGTTATCTAAATCAAAACACATTATCTTCAATATAAAACACATAATGTTTATCCAAGATTATTCATTTCCATTATTGAATCAAGTCTTTTGTAATGATTTTTAATGAAATGTGAATCATCCTACAAATTTACCCTATAAATGTAAAATCTATGGCATAGTAAGGGACATTTTCATGTACAATGATACACTTGGATATACCTAACATACCTTTTCAGAGTGGTTACCAGTAGGTAAATAAGTGTTAGGACCATATCATCTAGTAGTATCTATATTGGGATGTATTTAATGGAAGGAAAACATAATATCTTCCTTCAAAAAATTATAGGATGTTATTCTATATATATTATAAAATTCTACCTTAGAGTTAAGTTCTATTACCTATATTTTAAAAAATCTTGTTCCTATGGTAGATACTAAACATGCACTAATTCCAACCATTGTGACCTGACCGTAGAAGTTAGAGCCGATTTCTACTATCAATTACATTGGCATAAGATACCAGTAAACTATGTCTCAAAATACTTAATAGTTTAGTATTATTGGTAAAATATACACATACATGAGTTTTTATTACAAATTTGTACTCTAATAACAAGAAAAAATATTTTTTTTCTTTCGTGGATAATAATTTTCTTCTGTCTAGAACATCCTTGCATATATTTCTTAGTACACTTCACTGAATCCTATAGAATGAAAAAATATTAAGGGTGAGCTTAAATAAATTTTAAGTGGAAATATCGAATAATAAATAATTAATAAATGAGAATAATTATTATGGAAAGGTAAATAAATGAACACATATTACATGATATCAAAAAACCAAGAAGGAAGTGTATAATGAATATAGAAAGAAAAATAATTGGAAAAACATACCATTTAATAAATGATTTGAAAATGAAATTCATCATTAGATATGTGAATGAAAAATATATTGGGTAAATAATAAATAAGTGAAAATAAGTAAAATCATAATTATTCTACTTCATTTCTAAGGCACATGAAAACCCATACTGTGAATATTTAACCTATGGACAATTTAAAACTGTGGGTAGATACCCATATATTATTATTGTAAACAATGTTTAACTATTAGTATCTAACTAAAGTCATATCATAAGACTAACGATGCATCGAGGGGATTTCATTAACCTTACCCCAACCCATAGAGCTTCCTTATGTAGTCCAAAAACTATGTCCTCCAGGTTCCAATCATTCCTTAAATCGAATAAATAATATGCCTGATCAAATATCCATAATGAATAAAGGATAAAATTTATCAATATTCCCATAAATAATTTATAGATTTACATGTAAACACCATGTGAAAATTTTATACTCTTTTGGAAATAAAAATATACATGAAAATGATATGGATATTTAGGGGAAATTAAATTTCAAATGATTATAGGAATACAAATATTTCAGCGAGACTAAAAGAAAATAAGGAAGTAAATGTTAATACAATTCTTGGCCAAAACAATCATAATCCATAAAAGGGAGGAATACAGTTGGTATAAATAAAAAATATACCAGGTGGTGTAAAAATAAAGGGTTTTGTTATTGATGAATAGAGATAATATAAGAAGATCTCTTAAAAGCATTATTAAGGAAAATAATATTTTAATATTCCAAAGTGTCCAGTAACACATTTAAACATTTAAAATCTTATACCTCATAATGGAAAAATAGTAAATAAATCATTTAAATACCTTGAAGATTAATTATTAATGATATAATATATCAAAATGTGAATTAGATATACCACACAAAATATGTATGTGATGAATATTACATTTATCTCAATTACGTAAAAAGTGAGATGAAAATATCATACCTTTAGTATGGATTCTCTTATGTGTATTTAAATCCCTAAATAATAAACATATGTTAATTATTTTCATACATTAAAACATTTTTTTTAATAATTAGTCATATTTAACTTATTTTAATGTTTTATATAATTAATTAAATAATTTAGTTTATATGTTTTGACCAAATTCAAGTTATCTGTCAAAAACAGCATTAGTAGGTCAATTATGGTCAATGTGTCATTATATTAAATCTAAAGAATCATAGGTCCAAATAATTATAATATTAATACATTATTTATAATTTTAAAACTAATAATTAAATATTGTTGTGAAAAATGAGCCAACTTTACAATACAAAAGACAACATGATGTTTGTAAACCTAAGTAACTTTTCAATTTTCAATGTTCGTTATGGAAAGAAAGAATGCAAAAATAATATTTCTAGAAAGATAATTATATCATAAATACAGTATTATTAAATCATATATACTTAAATATATAATTATTATGATTGAAGATGAATCACATCATGTAGATTAGGTGGTAGTCCACACATCAACGAACGACATTATCAACTTTTAAGTATGTGAAGGGGTAACAATGAAAATTATATATATATATATATATATAATATTTTTATAAATTAAATTATTTACATAATATAATGTATATATTATGTGTTTCACATATTTTTAATTATTACCATATTTTACAAATTCCATGTATTGTGTGAACGAATAACATCGCTTTGAGGGGGTAGTAGTCCACACTTCTATAAACGATGTTATCATATTCCAAAAAAATTAATTTCATAAATGTGTGCATCAAAAAACAATTACAAAAGAATAAAGAAATTAGAAATATCATGTATAATATATATATATATATAATCATATTTTCCGTCATAATTCCCAACCATGAGTGGTGGTAATGTTAATACAAACCACATAGTTTCATGAGGTGGGCGTTTTTGTACACATAAATGGTAAGTTTGTTACCCATTAGATGGAAGTTTGTGAAATTGTAGGTAAAACAATTAACATTAAAAAATATAATTTTATTTATGATATTGGTGTTTTTATATAAGAATAGAATAAAGAGAGATGAGGTAGTGGAGAATTAATATAAAACAAAAAATCTTGAGGAATAATATTACCTCTTATTTGGGTAACTCCTTTTAGTTTGCCTCAAAGAAAATCATTGAATGGATTTATGAACATGGTAAGGATTTTTCGTTTAGGGGATGGAATTTTTTGAATTTATTTCGATAGATATTTGTAAAAAAAATTTGATTTATAGGATCGAGGAACTAGGAGGGTTGAGTTCATTTTTATACTGGAGGAGGAGTGAAACTCTTGTAAATTTTCGAAAAGGGAATTCCAACCACATTTTACCATTTATGTTTTCTCAAATAACATACCAAATTTGAGAAAAGGTAGTATAGGGCCTGTATATGTCCATAAAATATTTTTTGGTTATGTTTCTTTTAACCCCCCAAATGATTTATGGCAAGTTTCTCTTAAATACATTTTATTCTTTAGATATCCTCTAGTTCATACAACACAGTGTTTATTTAAAAAAAACTTTTTATTAAAGAGATAATCAGAACACAACCATTAAACATTAAATTTTCCCTTCTATGTTTTTAATTTCAAAAATCAGACATAAACAGTTGTGATTGTGGTGATATTTGGAGTCTGAGAAAATCAATATAATTTTAGTGAATAGTAACATACCCAATGAATGGTAACAAACACATATTACTAGTAACCTTAAAATATGAATAGTAATAATACCATTATGAATGGTATCCTTACTCATGAATGTATTAAGAAAATTTAGGCACCTTAAAAAAGAAGATTATTATTTGAAGTGTTGGTAATTTTTGATGAAATAATGTTTTTAATTAAAAAATAAACATTCCATATTTTAAAAATTATTTTTGAAAAATTTAGTTCTTTTTTTTATTCCACAAGTCCTGAAATGGTTGGGATGATGTTTCGGTATTTTTCAATATTCTTGAATTTTTGAAGTATTGTAAAATATAATAAATTACGATTAATACGAAATACTCATTTTACTACCTAATAGGTGAACCAAGGATGATTTATGCCTAATTGGTTAGAAAGAATATTAAATTATAACTATTTGGGTTCACATGAATCACCAATATTCATAGTCTTGGGAAAAATTATTAAAATAATTATTAAAATAATTATTAAAATAATTATTAAAATAATGTAAAGTCCCTCCTCCCCTCCACTATTTAAACCACCCCTCACCCCTTTTCCTCTCATGCCGATCAACCTTCAATATTGGATGAAATTATACTAATATATCTCTCTAATCTCTTACCCCACGTCCAAAAACTATTTTCTCACGAAAAGGCCTAAAACAAAGGCCTTAAGGAGATTCTCAAGGAGTAGTACTGAAGAGGTGAACCTCTCTTCCTTTTTCATTTGAATTCTAAAAAAAGTTCCATTATTTTGTTGCATTATACTCACCTCCTCACATTCAAATGATATGATAATTCTAGTAACTTATATGGAATTTAATACTATTATTCTAATGTAATATTCATCATTATCTCCTTTCCCCCCACCAATTACAATAAAAATAAAAATATCGTCCAACGTGTGTTAATTTATCACATTCAAGGACGTCATGTTTTCAATTTCTATTACTATCTTTAAGACTGGTCATGAAACATTTTTAATTGTTGAACTACATCATAATATATTTTTTTTACCATATTCAATGTTTTTAAATCCTTACACACTAAGAATATAAAATAATAATAAAAAACAAGTTCATTATGCACAAAACTGCCAAGTTAATCCAAGAATTTATCAATAAATTTTAACTAATGAGTCATAAACATGGCATATAACCCAAAATAATTATAATATCATTTATAATTTCACAAATTATATAAAATAATAGTTATTTATGTTTTACCACATTACAAATGAACATCCATTACTGAATACAAGTAAACCGATCATGAAAACCAATGAAGAAAATGCATCCAAAACAATTAAATTAAACCTATTAAACCCATAAATAAGATCATGAATGAAACTATAAGGTTATAATAAATAAATTAAATGTTGATGAGGATCTAGAATTATTAATTTATTAATCTATATTTTATAAATCTGGTCATTAAGATAAATCGAGAATAACTTCGTGTATAAGATAAGAGATCATCTCTATCACACATTTATTCAAGAATTTCTTCTATGTTATGAAATATTATGTGTAATTCCTAATGTTGGGGTATGTTTTATCACATCCCCCATACATCCCTCATGATGTATAAATTATGAGTAACCCTTTTTCTCTCTCATGAATCCCTTCTATGTATACCTGATTCCATGCCGATATTCGGTAAGGGGGTTCTAATGTCACTTTTAATTCTATAATATTTCCATTGTTCTCCACTTCCTTCATTCATATGGTGTATTTTGTAATATAATTAGATATATATTATTATTATTCTTTTAATATTCTTGGTATTCTATGATTTATTTGATTATAATGTGTTAAGGGTCTTTGTCTCAACTTCAATTTCATTCTCATTTACATGGTATTGTGAACCTAATATTTCATATATGGAGTATCCAATACCAATTTTAGATCATTTTTAATATGAAATTTTAAATATATCATCTATCCATTTTCTGGTTTCATTGATGTGATTATTGTCTTATGTAGTATACCCTTTTACATTCATTGTTTTTTTGGATTTCTGTTTTATCTATGGAAATATTGATGAATTCATATCCTCTAATCTATACAGATATTTAGAAGGCATATGGTACATGCATTAAATCTGTCTATAAATAATTATTTGGACTTTAAAAGATGGGAGGGGCCCTCTATATCCCCTCGATGCATCGACAGGTCTCAAAAGACAAATCAGTTGGTGACAAACCCATTGTGTTTGTTTCCAAAAAATCGAATGGTTTCTACCCACAAGATTAAACCATTTTGATAGTATAGTGGTATCATGTTATTGATACATGGAATCAAATTAATATGAATTAACTTTATTCATTTTTGTTTATTAATATCCATGAGGTTTTCACTATGAAAAATTCAATGGATGCAGTTTTATTATCTGAGTAATAATGGGTTGTGTTTTTAATTTGTTCACCACTCCATATTGACAATATCATTTTCATTGTGATTCGATTAGTGTTGATTCATGCTTACACTATGTGTAACCATTTACGAGCATTTTATCATTCCCCTTTTAGTTTTTTACCTTTAATAGTTTGTGAAGAGAAGACAAAATATTGAGTTCTCATAGATACATTTATTTAGTTTTTGTTTTGTATTGTATGTATTTTCCTTCCTAATGTAATATGAGTTTCATGTACATATATAGTTTCTTTATTACTACTAAACTGATCGTTCCTTATGGATTTCATTCCTCTTAATCATACCAATGTAATAAGTAATGCACCTACTCCGGGCATTTGGGTTTGGGGTGTTATAGTTGGTATCATAGGAAGTTTAGTAGAAAACATGGAAGATATATTAGAAAATGTAGATTAGGGAAAAAAATCCCTATGGCAGTATTTGAGGATAATCAGACAAGAATGCCTTCGATTTTTTGTATGGAATATATTTTGTGGATATTTCTATAAAATAAATCTATTTCTGGATAGAAACAAGTAGGGGTGGCTCTGGCATATATGTACCTAAGAGTGAAAAATATAACAAGGAGTTTCAAGCATGACCCGAGGTTTCATGGTGCATGAAAGTTGGAATTCTTGCACTCTTGGTTTTGACACTACCCAAGGATATGATTAGGATAAATCGAATTTTCATTACAAGACATTATGATGGATTTGAATGTAAATTTTCGCTCAAAGAAACAATGTTTATGTTATTAGCTATGCATATAATTTCAATTTATGTTATGTAATTTTCTAGTTGATATTATAAATTATGATTCATAACCTAATCTACGGTATTCCATTATTTAGTAATGGAGCCTAATGGAAGAAGTTGAATCAATACATGTGGAAAATTTAGGGATTTCCCCATTTTCCATTTAAACACATTAAATTTTGGAGCATATCAGATCATGACTGTATTGGGAAAACTTACTTAGGTTGTGACGAATAACCATACTACACCTATGTTAGATTGTTTTATTTGATAAAAGCCCCCATTTTTTATTCAGACTACCAATCCAGTGGTAGCTGAGAATTGGATCAAGTCCCTTTAAGTTATATGCATGGAATTAATATGCAATTAAAATGAAAAGGTGTTGCTGGTAGTATATTATCTCATGGGTGAAAATGATCAATGCTTGTCCCTAATCCTGAATACCACTATGGAAGAATAAATACAAGATATATAATAGAATGATTTTAAGGAAATATTCTTCGACAAATACTTCCATCGTGAGAAACAAACCGAAATGGAGAGGAAATTCCTTGGCCTAATGAAAAGGGAAGAAGACATTATCACAGAGTATGAGGATACCTTCCAAAGACTAGGTATGTATGTCATATATTAAATATGAAACTTAGAAGACACGATTGAAAATTTCATTGATGTTATTAAGCTAAGTATTCATAGACAAATGGGTTCTAAAACATTATCATCATATGATGAAATTGTATTAAGTGACATCATAATAGATAAGGAATTTACTAGATCAAATTTGTTCAAGTGAAGCCAAGATAAGAAGTAGTACTCTGATAACAAGGGAAAAGGTGAAGTCTCAAATAAGAACAATAGAATGATGAAATTCCAATTATGTGAGAACTGTGGAAAAATTCATCAAGGGAAATTGTTGAATGGAAAGGGAGTCTGCAATATATGTAGAGAAAATGGTCATCGATCTAATGAATCAAAGTGGATGAAACAATTCAATGATGGTCAATGATAAATTTGTAGAGAGATGGGAAACTATGAAAATGAGAGTCTAAAGCGCCAAGAAAACATGCCTAAGAGAATGCCAATATTAAAAGGGAAAGCATATGAGATTACAACCATAGATGTAGAAGTTCCTAATAATGTAGTGGTAGGTATATCAATTATTTCCACAAACATATCCAATGCATTATTTTGATTCTAGATAATCATGTTCATTTATATATTCCCAATTTTCAATGAAAATTATATGTTTCCAATTTGATTTAATAAAGGATTAGTTAGTCAAAAATACTAGGGGATTTATCATTACAATAGTGTTGTGTCGACCAGTCCCCCTCATGACACATAAACATGATTTAGTTTATAACATTATCATCACATCAATGATTGTATCTGATATATTTATCGGCATTAATTGGTTGTGAAATTATGATGCGAAGAAAATTTAAAACAAGAAGTATGTCAAAATTTAAGATAATGGTGTTTGAACCCTTATATTTAGAGTAGAAACCATTCTATATGATTCTTATTTAGATCAACCCCCAGTAGCTCTACTGAATAAAATTCTTGGGGTGGAAGATAACACAATATCTATGGGTGAGGAATGAAATCATCAAATTGTAGATGTACCTATTATATAGGAATACATTGATGTATTTCTAGAGGATTTACCTGGACATCCTCAAGAGTGGAATGTTGAGTTCTTTTTTAATTTAATTCATGGTGGAAGACCTATATAAAACACTCTAAAAAAATGGCCACATTCGAATTAATGGAGCTAAATAAAGAAATAGAGGAATTGAGAAACAATGGATTTATTCTATCTAGTGTTTCACCTTAGGGATCCCCTATCATCTTTTTCAAGAAGAAAGATGACTCCATGAGACTTTTCATTGATTACATTGAAATAAATGCTATTAATAAAAATAAAAATAATCCTCTTTTAGGATTTGATGATTTATTTGGTCAACATCATTGAGACAAATATTTTTTGACGATTCACTTTCGATATGGATATAATCAGCTTTTTGTGAGGAAGGAAGATAATCCAATGACATCATTTCGAACCATGTATGGGAATTTTGAGTTTACAGTGATACCTTTTGAAAAGAAAAATTAACCCTTTGTTTTCATGGATCAAAATAATAGAGTTTTCAATGATTAACTTGATGAATTATTATTTTTATTTATCGATGATATCATTGTATACTCCAAAAACTATAAAGGAGATGATAATACCTTTTAGAATAATCTGAAAACTCATAAAAAATGAATTATATGGGGAGTTTAGATGGTGTGAATTTTTCCATCAATCAGTTTTTTTCATGAACATATTTTTTCTAAGGATGTAATATTTACTGATCCCGCAAGGAAAAATGAAACCCAATAGTGGCCCACACTAACAAGCATAACTGAGGTACATAGTTTTATTGGCTTAGAAGGTCCCTATCATCATTTCATAAATAAGTTTTTCCCGAATGAATAACCCACTAACCAAGCTCACATGTAATGGGATTAAGTTTGTATTGAACAAAGAATGTAAAAAAATTCATTGAATATTTGAAAATAATATTGTTAAATGCCCCAATTTTGACTCTTTTATTATGAAATAATGAATTTGTGATATACAATGCTGCATCAAATAATGGATTGGGTTACATCATTATGAAATATGATAATGTTGTTTCTTATGACTCATGGTAGTTAAAGACCAATGAAAAAAATTAACCAACTCCAGATCTTAAGTTTGTAGTCATAATCGTTGCTCTGAAAATATTGGGACATTATCTATATGGTAAGAGATGTGAGATATATATAGATCACGAGAGTTTGAAATATAATTTTACACAAAAATAACTAAACTAGAGGAAAGAATATGAATCCAGTTACTAAAAGATTATGATATTTCAAAACACATCCACCCAAGAAAAGAGAATAAGGTTGAAAATGCATTAAGAAGGAAATATCATAGACTTTTTACCCAAATAAGGATTGAGAGTGATCATATATTCATGGATCTAATAAATATGGATATAATAATTTTTAAGGTATGGGAAACATTTTTTCTTTTTTAAATGATTATTAATCTATCATTACTATAGAAGATAAAATGTTGTCAATCTGATGATGAGAGTCTACCCAATAAGAATAATGTTTTTAAGGATTGGATATTGGAAGTATTCATGTGAGAGGATGGAGTTTTGAAATTTTGGAAGACATTATGCATTCCATCAGTACCTGATCTAAAAAGAGAACTATTAGATGATGCTCATTACTTTTTTGTTTTCTATACACCATAGTAGCTCTAAGATGTATAGAGATCATAATGAATATTTTTGTTGGTATAATATGATGCGATAAATTGCTTACTACAAGTCAATGTATCTAGTTTTTAAACAAGTGAATGCATAGATATGAAATCATTGTGGTTGGATAAAACCCTTACATATTCTTATGTGAATATAGGATTTCATTATGTTGTATTTTTTCACAGGACTACAGAGGAAACCTATAAAGAATGATGAAATATTGGTAATTGTTGGTCATATCACAAAATCTGCACATTTCCTTGCTCTAATAGAGGATTTAGAACATGAGAATATGTAAAGAATTTATATTAATGATGTTGTAAGATATAATGGTGAATCTCCATCAATTATATTGGATTGAGATCCCCAGTTTACATCAAAATTCTGTAAATGTTTCATGAAGGCTTTGGATACAGAGTTTTATATAAGCACTGCTTATAAACCGAGACCAACAGATAGTCTGAATGAAATATTCCTACAATAGAAGTCATGATGAGATCAAGATGTCATGAAATTCAAGGATTTTTGGATCAATACAAACCAATGGTTAAATTTTCATACAAAATTAGTTTACATTATAGAATTCAATTGGTACCATATGAAGCATTATATGGTAAGTGGTGTCGAACTCCAACATGTTGGGATTAAGTTGGTGGGAGGAAAATTATAGGCCAAAAACATATCGACAAGATAAATGAAAAGTTAATGAAAATTCCGGTCCATATTAAATAAGTACAATGTAGGAAAAATAGTTATGCTTACAACTGGAGAAAGGACTTGTAATTTTATGTAGAAGATTATGTCAATCGAATTGCCTCTCTGTGGAAGGGTGTCTTAAGGTTTGGTAAAAAATGGTAAACTAAGCCCCAAGTACATGAGACTGTTTGAAATTATAGGAAGGATAAGAGATGTAGCATACCATTTAACAATGTTTCCAAGTCTCTCAAATGTTCATAATGTGTTCCATGTGTCATTGTTAAACAAATACATGACATACCCAACACATGTACTCACCTATGAAGAAATTGAGCTGGAACCTAATTTTTCATACTATAAAGATCCTATATTAATACTTGACACAAGGGAGAAAGTATTGAAAAATAGGGAAACTTATCTATTAATGGTTCTTTGGAGTAACCATAAAATGGTGGAATCAACATGGGATCCTGAGGATTCTATGAAGAAGAACCACCCAAATCTTTTGGAATGGCTTCATACATGAAAAGTTTTGAAGATGAAAATTTTGAAGCTGGGAATAATATAACACCCCAAACATTTTATGTTAGGTTTCTCTTAAATAAATTATATTCATTAGATAATATATATTTTATAATGAACATATTTTTTCCGATACAATACTTTTGTTATTTAAAATTTAGTCATGACCTAGCCATTAAACATAAATTTCCCACTTGTTTGTTTAGAATTTTGAAAAATAGAAATACACGATTTTGATCTCGGTGATATTTGGAGTCTAATATTTTCAAGTTATTTTTTTGTGAATAGTATCTTACCACTATGATTAGTAACCTACCCTTATGAATAGTAATATGACGCTTATGAATTGTAACCTTACTCATGAATGTATAAATAACATTTAGGCGCCTTAAAAATTAATATAAATATTTTAAGTGTTGCTATTTTAGATTAAATAATCATTTTAATTAAAATTTAAACCTATCAAATTTAGAGAATTATTTTAGAATAATGGAGTTCATTTTTCAATTTTATATGTCGAAAAATGGTTACAGTGTATTTTTGGGATTTATCTAAAATTCATAAATTATTGATGAATAATATAATATGATATATTATGATAAAGGCTAAAGAGTTTTTATACTAAATCATAGGTGATTAAAGGATTTTTTAATCACACATGGTTCGAATAAACATTGATCTGTGACTATTTGGGATCCCATGAATTAAGATAATCAAAATTCTTGAGAAAAACTATTAAAATAATGCAAAATCTCTAATCCCCTCCCCTATATAAACCACCTAGAACCCCTCTTCTTCCCACACCCCTCAAGCATCAATACTTGTCTAAATTATTTTCCAATATCGCCCTAAGATACTCCCTCACGTCTAAGACCTACTGGTCTCACAAAAAGGCCAAAAACAAATTCCTTTAGAAGATTATCAATAAAGAGTACTCAAGAGGTGAACCTCCCTTCCCTTTTCATTCGAATTCTTTTACAAGTTCCATTCTTTTGTTATTCTATCCTCATGTCCCCACATCAAAATTATATTATAAATATATCACCATACATAGAATATAATTTTATTATGGTAATGTAATATTTCATTATCAACACTCTTTTCCCCTGCCTCTTACACTAAAAATAAAAATACCGTCCAATATGTGTTAATTTATAACAATCAAGTATGACGAGTTTTCAAATCCAACTACTGTCTTGAAGACTTGTTGTGAAGAATTTATAATGGGCTAACTAGATCGTAATATTTTTATTTTACCTTATTAAATATTCTGTACTGTTACACACTCATAATAAGAAATATTAATACAAAACAAGTTCATTATGCACAAAACCACCAATTTAATCCATGTGTTTATCAATAACTATTAACTATTGGTTCATCCTAAAGGTATATAACCCAAAATAATTATAAAAAATTATAATGTGACTTCTAATATATATTAACAATTCAGTATTTTTATAAACATTTCAAACAAACTTCCATTCATGAATACAAGTAAACTAATCATGAAAATCAAAGAAGAAAATGATTTCAAATAAATAAAATAAAACATCTTAAGCCCATCAGAAATGTCATTAATAAACCAAATAAGATTATAATAAATAAATTAATTTTTTAGGAGGTTCTATAATTACTAATTAATTAATCAAAATATGATTATTCAAGTCATTAAGAGTAATAGAGAACCCCTTAAGGCATAATGTAAGGGCTCTTCTCTATCATAATTTTATTCAAGAATGTCTTCTATGTTAGGAAATTTTATGTGTAGTTACTAATAGAGGGGTAATTTTTCTCACCACCCCCAAACTTACCTCATGATTTATAAATTATGAGTAACCCTCCTTCTCTCTAAATAATCCTTATTATGAACACCCGATACCATTTTGATATTCTGTAAGGGGTTTCTTATCTCACATTTAATTTTCTGATATTTTTTGTTCACCACATTTTGCTTCCATGTGGTGTATTGAGTACAACCATTTGATACATATTATCATGATTTTATTTATATTCTTTTTATTATATGATTAATTTGGAGGTTATATTTTTTTTTCATATGACTTAATTGATTATGTGGTAAGGGACTTTGCCTCAATTTATATTTCATTATCATTTACTTGGTATTGTGCACCTAATATTTCTTATATGTTGTATCCACTGCAAATGTGAGATAATTTTTCATTTTAAATTTTAAATATATTATATATCACTATTATGGTTTCATGGATATGAATGTTTTCTTATGATGTATACCATTTTGCATACAATGTTTAATTGGAGTATTGTTTTAACAATGGAAATATTGATAAATCTGTATCCTCTAGCCTAAGGAATATTTTACTTGTATTAAATCCATTTTTTAAAGAATTATTTGGGCTTACAGCATTGGGTGAGGCCTTCTATTTTCCCTCGATGGAGTGACAGGTCTCATGAGACAAATCAGTTGGGTACAAATCCTTCGCGTTTGTTTCCAAAAATCAAATTGGTTTCTACCCACAGACATAAAATATTTTGACCGTATAGTGGTATCATGTTCTAGATACATGATGTCCAATTAATAATAATTATCATTATTCATATTCATTTATTACTATTCACAAGGTTTTTACTATGTAAAAATATATGTATTCAGTTTTATTACCATCTTACTAATGGAATGTGTTTTTCATTTATTCTCAATGCCATATTGACAATGCCATTTTTATTGTGTTTCAATTGTTGTTGATTCATGCTTCCTCTATTTGTAAGCCTTACTAAGAATTGCATATCACCCCTTTCATTTTTTTTATCTTCAATGGGTTATTAATAGAAGACCATTTATTGAGTTCTTGTGGATGCAATTTATTAGTATTTTTTATGTATAGTATTTTGTTACCTTCTCAATGTAATGTAAGATTCATGTATGTATTTATTTTTTTCAAGTCTAATAAAATGATTATTACATAGGGAATTCATTTATATTTATCAGGCCAATGAAATAAGTAATGCACAGGGTCTAGGATTTTGAGGTCGAGGTGTTACATGTCTAGGTCATTTTGTCTCTTATGATTAAGGTTTAGTGACCAATTAATCTAATTTTTTTCATAATAATTGTAATTAATTTTAATCTCATTCACTAATATTTTTGGAAAATACTATGTTGGAATAATTATAAATAATAAAATTTTTTAATTTTAAATAAGGAATACATTTTCCAAAATTCTAATTACAAAAATGGAAGAAATCAATTTTAATTTAATCCCATTGATGGGATGACAATGCGATTTTTTAAAGTAAAAAGATTCAAATATTTTCTCTATTTTTATATGCAACATAAATGTAAATAATGATTAAAATGAAATAAATTTTACTACATGATAAATAATTATTCTAAAAAGAAATTATAACCAAGTGAATGTATATGGTTACCTTATTAATAAAATAAATGAAAAAGCAGTCTTGAATTAAAATTCATTATTCTTTGTAACCATTAGAAAATAAACCTTCGTAGGCAAATACCCAAAATTCACCTGAAGATATATTTTAGGTTTTAATTTAAAATATTATGTTAATTTTTAAATAAAATAAAAATAAATAATCCAAAAAATAAATTTTGAATGGGTTCTCCATTAAGAGGTAATAAAAGTGACTTTATAAAAATAAAGATTTTTAGGAAAAATATTAGGTTTGTTATTATCATTAGTATATGAAATATATTATATTAATTTCATAATAATTTTATCCAATAATATATATATATATGTAGTTAATATCACTCACCAATTGTAGTGATTTAAATTTATTAGGATAAAACATCTTTGTGGGCATGAAAATTGTTTTTTAAAAAAATATTCTGTTTTTATTCAAATGGTTATCATTTTCATTTCTAAATAATTTATTACCAATGAATTCATTTCATATTTTTTTATATCATATATTTAAAAAAAATAGTAAATACTATTCACAAATACTAATTTAATGGAAATGTTATATCTTATTATATTAAATTATAAATTTTTAATAATATTTTCTTACTCGGTAAAACTGAGTATTTCATGTAATGAAATATGTTGGATAAATTATTTGTTGTTTGTAATGTAGGATAACTCAAAATTTCATTCATTTCATGAATTTTAATATATAAATTGATTTTATTTAATATTTTTAAAATATTAAAAATTATCAGGATACTAGATCACCTTTTTCACTTTTTATTTCATGTCATACACACTATCAAAAAAAAATGTTCATACATCTGATTTTTTTGGGGGTCATCATGTTTATAAAATAATAATGAGTGTCATTTTTCATTTCAAATAATTTTTTGTGCATTTATATCAATCAAAGAGATTTTATTTATTTAAAAATAAATATATTTTAAATGATTTGAGAGATTGACTCTCTTCAATTCTTGGTTTTGGGTATCATATAAATTATTGAACATGATGTTTTCATTTTAAATTCACTATGTGTTAAAATTAAAGAAATATTTAGGGAGCTCAATGAAACCATGTGACAAAATAATTTCTGTAGAGTACGCATCCTATTGCCCTACTTAGTGTAATAAGTGAGGTTTATTCAATAACTATTCCCTAGTCAGCTCATTGATGAACACTTGATTGTGATCACATAATGGTATCCTAAAATCTTTTTAGGACTCAAATAAAAAACTCAAATTAATGGTCTCATATAAACAATAACATGATTCAAATATTAATAAATTTAAATAATCCACACCTCATATCCTATAGCCTCCCAAGAAACAACACATATCACATTCAAGCATGTTCAACATTGAAATATACAATAATATAAAAAAATACCATTGTGATATGATGACACTATATGAATATAATTGGTTATATGGGGTTACAAGAGTTTTATACAAATTTATAGTACAAAAAATTAATGATGAAACCCATGTTTTTAAAAAATTTAACAAAAATTCAATCTATTTTCATACCATTGGATAAAAAATTAATATTTCCACTAAATCTAATTTTTAAAACCAAAATTGAATGAATATTTTTATATACAACTTTTCCCTCATATGATTAGTTAAAAAACACAACAATTTATTTTAGGAAAATATTTGGTTCCATACATTCTTTCAAAAACCCACACTATCATTCATAAAAGTTTTAAGGATCATTCAAGAACCAAAAACCATAAAATTTGAAACAAATTCCAACCCTCTAGGTTCAAAATACATTCAGATAGAACATAAAAAATCAATATATAAAATGGAAATTATTTTAAAAACTTAATGTATTTAAACCCCTTAAGTAAAATTATTTCATGCAATATAATAATGCCACATAAGAAATTTCACAGCCCTTGGCATGGAATACATCCATTATATGCATAAAAACCATTTGAAAGTAATTTTAACCATATTATGAGTGCATTATAAAATTATAAATTCATATTAAATATTATTATAACATATAATTCATGAATAAATTTATTTACATTGGAATTTCAACTTAAAATATCACTCATTTTAGGTGGATTCATCTGAAACCTTTTTTCATGACACATGAATGCACAACCATGCCATGAAATGACTTCCTCATCCCCACTGAACCCAAATAATTATCATCAGAACATACCTAAAACCTAATACCAACATTAATATTGTTATGGGTTAAGGAGTTAAAATAAATTTGGGGATATTGAAAGGTATAAGAGATGAGGAAAAGAGATGAAGAAAATAGGGCTTACTTACATTAAATTTCCAAGAATGAAACATTAAATAAAAGGAGTAAGAGATGTGGATATCCTACAATGGACCATGAAGATTGAATGAGTGAAGTGTTGATATAGGGGGACCAAAATATAAATAATAGTGTGGAAGGAGGATAAATGAACCGCTTTAAGGAAATTTGTAAAGGCTGTATGGTTTAGAAATAAGGTTTACCAAACTATTCACTAACCATGAATATGACAACCCTTCCCCTTATTACAAACATGAAAATGATTTATTACATAAACTTCACTTGATACAACATATAAGATCGATAGTTATTGTGTATTTGGGGATTATTATCATTTCATAACAACTCAAAACCTGAAATACAATATCATTATTGAAAACATTCGTTACGTGACCACTACATTCCATCATACTTAGCATTGCATGGGACAACCTCAGGACATGCATAAGAAAAGTGTATGATAAAAATCCCAGTAATGGATTTAATAATGAAAAACAAGAAATATATAATACATGTTATGCAATAGTCATATCAATGGAGAAAAATAGAAACATGAACATAAAGGCATGAAATAATATGATTAACATAACATGGAAATGTGGGAAAAACATTTAACACGATTTTAGCATGAACCAAGGCTCATTGCACATAGATCATGTGTATACACTCACTGAACATGATTTAGAATGAGTAAACCTTCATTTAACTAGATGTATCATGATACTAATCATTACCAAATGCATTGAAGCACTATAAGGGCACACCCTTCGTAAAACATTTCATTTCATGCATAAGTCTGCCACATGGATCATATAATATAGAATAATTCAACATCAGAATTTATTCCCCGATTAAGAAATGATGAATACACACAAGAAATTACCATTTAATATGTATATGTGTATAAAATTTAATACCCTTGGTAGATACATGTGTATGGTATTCAATATACAATGGGTTTGGCATGGAAAATCAAAGTGCAATTTCAGCAACATAATGACGTGACATAAAAATTCATAAAATAGATTTATGAGAGATAAGGGTGTGTAACATAATATATACATTGAATTGAATGTAAGGGGTTCATATAGAAACATTTTCCTGCATAAGTAAAGGAATTTAGATTCCTAATACAAAGGAATTTTTTGAATGTAAATGAAGATAGGGAAATTTCATACTAAATTTCGGCATGGTAACAGGTGTACATGGGAGGCATTATATAAGAGGGAAAAGGGGTATACCATAATTCAAACTTAAATAGGGAAGTATGTGGAGGTGAGAAATCATACCCTAAATTTTTTAATTGAAATTAAGTGGATATGACAACATAATGAAATTGAGGCAAAAATGAGAAAATAGGAAATTCCTTACATAGAAGTGTGATCCAAAAGGCTTGGGAGAGGTTTGATAGAGTCGTATTAGGAGATTGGGGAACCATGGTAGGATTCTATAGATAATTGTTAAAAGTTTGGACGAACAGAAAAGGCTTTTAGTGAATAGGAAGTGAATGTTTTGGTGGGATTACATTGGAAAGGAGAGGGAATTATTTATTATTTATGTGTGGATCACCATACATTAAACTAATCAATGCCACTAACCTTACCATGGTTTTTGTATATGGTGTTTTCCAAATAAGAGTTAAAAAAAATATTTTTTAGGCCAATAACGGAAATTCTTAAAATAATAGGGTGGATTTTGTGGAGGTGAGTCACGCCCTCTAGGAAATTCATTTAAAAAGTGAAATTGTTTTATAACTCTTGGAGGGTCCACTAATGTTTTGTAAAATAAATAAAAATAACCTAAAATCTGAAAATTTTAATGGTAAACCATAAATTGTCCGAACATAACTTTTATTGTATTTTATTACATCACTCTTGGGTCATTATGATGTCATAAAACACATTATATATTTAAATGGTATTTAATCTTTTACCCAAAACAATCGACTGTCTCATAAAATTATGAAAAATTCAACATTCGATAATTTCGACACCTTAATTCCAAAAACAATATTCTTTTTATCTAAAGAATTTTCAAAATATGTGAATTTTTATTTTTAAAATAAAAACCGACATTTATCAATAAATCATGGGTGTTAATAAAAATAGATTTCAAACCTTAATAAAAATTAAAATTTCATTCGTAAAATTATACAATAATTTATATTTAATAAGAAGTTATTTAAAAATAATATTATTATTTTACTAAAATACTATTTAATTAAAAAATCCATCAATTCCTCAAACTAGATTTTTTAGTTGAATATTAACTAAAAATATTATTTCCTCTCTAAAAACTATTAACAAAGTAACAATAATAAAATGAAAGTATATTCCTTAGTATATACAAAAAATGTAGATATTTATAGTAATAAGGTGATGTTACATAAACCATTTAAACACCCACATATGACCAATGGGTAAGCTGCGCGATGGTGAAAAACTCTTGGGGTGTCACACATAACATTGCTCGGATGGTAATCTCTATCAACATCCACTTCGCTCGTAGGAGGTTCCATTCGAGAAAAACATGTTGAAGATCATCTTGGGCGTGGTCAAGAGTTAAGTCTAATGACGCCACCACCTTTCCAAGCTCTAAAAAATGGGCTTCATATGAGGAAAGTCTACTGGATGAGGCTATATCTTCCTTTATCTGTGTAAATTTGATTTTTTAAAGCCTGATATTTATAATAATCATGCGATCACTGTTCAAAGACTATATTAGAAACAGTCACAATTCACAATGGTATTTTAAAATCCAATAACATAAAACCAATAATGTTCAATTTTTTATACGAATTTTACAAAATGAGACATTAAATTAGATCCAGATGAATTTTTTCATTATGGAATGTTTGGGTCATTACAATCTTCCACCATTAAAAAATTTCACCCACAATATTTCCTTTTCCTACACTAAAAAAGAAGTACATAACATTGCTTCACCATTTCCTCTGATTCCCACATCGCATCATCAAACTTGAGTTTTTATCACAACACCTTGACGATGAGGATTTTCTTCTTTCATTGGAAGTTTTATTTACGATCGAATATCTTCATCGATTTCTCCATATAAGAAAGATCATCCTATAACTATACAACCTCTAAAGAGATTACATGTCATGGGTCAGGTATGCACATCTTTAACCGGGATACATGAAATACATCTTGTACTTAGACCATGACAGGTGGAAGTGCTAGTCGATAGGCTACAACCCCGACACGATCAAAAATTGTGAAGGGGACGATGTACCTAGGACTTAACATGGAATTCATTACAAACCTCATGAACATATTCAACGAGGATATGCATAGAATCCTTATGTCTCAAACATTAATCTCAAGGTCTCGTCGACTATTATCTATATTACTCTTTTGCGACTCTAGGCTACTTGGATATGCTAATGAATGGTTTTCCCCTTATCCACCATTTCATAGACCATTTCTAGTCCTAGTAGATTAAGCTCACTCATTTTATCCCAAAACACCGATTTTCTACACCTTTTCCCACAAAGGTCTTTAAATGGTGCCATTTGGATGCTCAAGTGAAAACTGTTATTGTAAGAGAATTCAACCAGTTGAAGATGTTGGTCCCATCTTCCTTTGAAGTCCATTGAGAAAGATCTCAACATTTCCTCAAGTGTTTGGATGGTATGCTTAGATTGGCCATCGGTTTGAGGATGGTAGGTCATACTAAAGTCCAGTTCAGAATCCATAGAATGTTGAAGACTCTTCCAAATTATAGAGGAGAATCTTGGATCTCGGCCGGATATAATAGATAGTGGTACTCCATGCAGCCTTACCACTTTTCTGATATATATCTGTGCTAGTTGATCTAATGAGAAATCCTCCCACATATAAATAAAGTGTACATACATTGTAAGACGATTAACAACAACCTAGATTGAATTATATCCTTTGGATGTCTTTGGAAGTCCGGTGACGAAGCCCATAGTGATGTTCTCCCATTTCTATGCTGGTATGGGTAATCGTTCCATCATCCCCTTAGACTTATGTCTCTTAGCATTCACTTTCGGACACACCAGCCAATTTGATGTAAATTCCTCGATCTCCTTCTTCATATTATCATCCAATAATGCTCTTAGAGATCTAAATACATCTTTGTGTTTCCTGGGTGAATAGAGAAATTTGAACTATGTGGATTATCTAAAAGTTCCTTCTTCAGCTCTGATCTTGATAGAACACAGTCTTTTCCAAAATATCACAATTCTATCTTCATTGACATTGAAATCTGTGGATTTCCCTTTTCTGATAGATTTCTCTTTCTTCTTAATTCCTACCTCAATCTTTTGTGCATCCTTTAACATTTCCAAAATAGATGGTTGAGAAATCATTTGTGAAAGGATTGAGGATGTTCCATTCTTTATGATTCCCAGGTCCATCTTTATCAAATCTAAAAAGACTATATCCTTCTCAATTCTCATAAATGATAGAATTGATGGGTCCTTTCTACATAGAGAATCTGCCACCTTGTTCACTTTCCTAGGGCAGCAATGGATTGAGCAGTCATAGTGTTTGATCAGCTCTAACGATCTTTATTGGTGCATATTCAACTCTTTCTGTGTGAATATATACTTGAGTATGTTTTGGTCCGTATATATTTCACTCTTCTCCCCAAAGATATAATGCCTCTACATTTTTTAATCGAAGATCACCATAGCCAAATCCAGATCATGCGTTGGATAATTCTGCTCATGATCTTTCAATTACCTTCATGCCTAAGCAATGAATTTTACATTTTTCAACAACACATAGCCCATGCCCATCTTCGAAGCATCACTGAATACAACAAAATGTTTTCCACTTGTTGGTAATGTGAGCATGTGCATAGTGATGAGCCTAATTTTTAACTCCATGATGATTTCTCCACATTCATCACTCCATGAAAACCATAATCCCTTCTAAGTTATCTTGGTAATAGGGTTGGAAAATAATGATAAATTTATCACAAATCGTCGATAATATCCAGCTAACCCCAAAAATCTATAGATATCCATTAATAATGTTTTCCTCATCCATCCCTCTCTCACATATGTCTTGGAGGGATCCACATATATCCCATTGCTTGTGATAAAATGGCCCAATAATGAGACCTCCTTCAACCAAAACTTACACCTGTGGTTCATTGCATAGAGATTCTCCCTCTACAAGGTCTCTAGTATAGTTCATAGATGCTCCTCATGATCCTCCTTGGTTTTGGAGTATATCATAATATTATCTATAAAGACTAGCACACCATTTTTAGGGAAATCTCTAATGATTCTATTTATCAAGTCCATGAAGATTTCTAGAGCATTGGTGAGTCTGAAAGGCATTACTCTGAATTCATAGTGCCCGTATCTTATACGAAATGCAGTCTAGGGGATATCTTCCTTCTTTACCCATACTTGATAATATCCTGACCATAAATCCACCATGGTGAATTATTGTTCTCCACGTAGCTAATCAAATAAGTAATCAGTTCATGGGAGAGGATACTCATTCTTTATCATGATTTTGTTAAGATCAATATAATTGATGCAAAGGCGCATTGACCAATCTTTCTTCTTGGCTAAGAAGTTTGGTACAAACCATGGTGAAGCACTTGGGAATATAAATCCTTAATCCAGATTCTCCGGTAGTTTTTTCTTTAACTCCTCAAGCTCTACAAAATTCATTCTATATAGAGTCTTGGATATTTGAACTGCCCTAGGTATAAGGTCAATTTAGAATTCAACATCTCTTCTAAAAGGATGACAAATAAATTCCTCGAGAAACACTTCAGTGAATTCACTCACAATAGGCATGTCTTCAAGGATGTTTTCTTCCTTGGACTCAATCATCAGAGCCAGATACACATTCTTCTAGGTCAGTAATATCCATACTTGAGATGATGGATCCAAAGAGGATTCATCTTCCTCCTTGCACTTGTATAAAATCGGGGGTCAATTCTCCATATAGAGAGTGATTTACCTATCTGAAAAATTTATGTTGGATCTATATAAGGAAAGCCAATACATGATTATAATTTCATCAAATTCTAGCAGAGGGAGAATGAAAATTTTTTTATGGGAAGTTTAGTCCAGAGATTATGATAGGGGAGGAGTTATATTCATGGGATTCAGTGATTTCCCCATTTTCCATACTCACCGACATCATTAATTCCAGGATTTTTGGTGGTGATGTGATTATTCTACTAAATGTTTGGGATTTAACAAAATGAATAGATCTAGAATCCAAACATTTGTTTTCTATTCATGAATGAATAACTAGCATACCTGTCACCACTTCGTTGTCGGGGTTCACGTCGATGGTAGTGATGAAAAAATCTCATCCTTACTGCCTTGGAGGTAGTTGGTTGCCTCCAAAAACCATTGGAATAGGGCACTGGTTTACAAAGTTCCCATGTTATTTGCAGTTAAATCAGTGAACAACACATTGATGGTTGAGCGAAGCATTCCTCTCCTCTTTCGTAGCCATGGGTATTTTATCCAACAATAAATATCCGGGTGCGCTGCTCTTCCACACCTAAAGCATTACCTCGTCCACTTTAGGCAATTTTTGGGGTTCTTCTTTCCACAACATCGGTAAGTGGGGAGCTGGATTTTCTTAGAAATATTGGATTTACCCATCAGACCACTAGATTTGAAGTCCACCTTACACTTTTATCCCCAGGATACCTCAGAGATTTTCTGATCTCCATTTCAACCTTGAGGGCGCATCAAAAAATTTACTCATAGCTGTCGAAGTCATGGATCACCAACACATTCTCTATGATATGTTTGACCACACCAAAGAAGCGGCAATCATTTCATTTGGGGATAATGACAAAGTAGGATGAGTATAGTTCAATCCTTGTGAATTTTTCCTCGTACAATCCGACAGATTCATTGTATTTATGTTTGAGGGAAAGGAAGTTCCTTTCCATTATAAGTCAGAGGGTGCGTGGAATTTTTTTTATCAAAAAACATATTCTTAAAATAAATCCATTTCAATGCTTCGATCTCCTCAAGATTCATATATTTGATCAATGTACACCATTTATCAGCTTATTCCTCTATAAGATAAGTATCTAAGAGAACCTTATCCTGTTCGGAACATTGAATGATGAAAACGATATTATCAATTGAGTTGATCCACTGTTCGACAATTGAGAGATCAAATGATACATTAAAAGTAGGACGACTTTGTGTCATGATGCTCTTGATAGCGACTTGTTCTTTTTTAGGGGGTTGAACATTTCTCTTGACCCTTGAATCTATTCAAAAATTGAGTTAACTATGAGAGAAGCACAAAAATGTTTTCGATTCCCGCTCCCATTGGATTGGGCATCTCATTATCACAATCATCACATCGATCTTCACATAGATTTTTTATCATTCCCTTATATTATCAGAAATTAACTAGAATAAAAGGAAATTTTAGGGTAACACCTAAAGGGTAATCCAAGGACAAAAATGATGACTTATAAATAAATTTTATTTCCTAAAATTATGAATCCATAGGCTTCAATATATGATATTAATGATCTAATTTCTAAGATATATTCTTTGGGGAATTTTTTTTAAATTCAATTAATAAGGGTTCATACTATGCTTGTGAATTTTCCAAAGCACATCCCCAGGTATTGCCATAATAAAGAGTGTTTCAAGGATCGTATTTGTGTACTAGGATACCTTGGGTCAACACCGAAACTCCTTTTTGGGGTTTTCACCCCTAAGGTACAAATGTGCCAGAGCCAACTCTACCTACTCGTATCCTGACAGGTATGTATTTTAGTGATAAAACACTTACCCAAAACTCACAAAAACATAGGGAAGTTTATATTATATTTATTCTTGTCTCTCTGGCACTACTAGGGGTTTCTAATCCTAATCCCAAAAATAACTATACCTGTCCTCTAATACCAACTACGATAACCTGACTCTTTATTACACACATCAACATGATTTGTTATAAAAAAATAACTTGATATATCATTGAAGATAAAGTGTTATAGTGTATTTGGGGATTAGGATCATTTAATAAAAACTTAAAACATGAAATACAACATCTTTATTGAAAACATCATTTACATGACCACTATATTCCCTCATACGTAGCATTGCATGGGATAACCTGAGGACATGCATAAGAAAAGCGTGATCTATAAATCTCAGTAAAAGAGTTAAAACAGAATAACATGACTGATACAATAAATTTTTGGATATAGGAATATCCATGGAGAACAAGAGAAACATGAACATAAAGGCATGATATAACATAATTGACATTACATTGAAATATGGCAATAACATTTAACATGACTTTATCCTGAGCCAAGGCTCCTTGCACATAGAGCATGAGTAAAAACTCATTTAACTTGAATTAGTAGGGGTAAACCCTCATTCCATTTGATGTATCATGATAAAAATATTTACCCAATTCATTGTAGCACTATCTGGGTGCACCCTTCATAAAACATTTCATTTCATACATAAGTGTACCACGTGGATCATATAATATGAAATCGTTCAACATCATAAATTATTCCAAAATTAAGAAATGCAGAATACACACATTAATGTACAATTAAATATGTATATGTGCATAAGGGTAAATACCCTTTACTGAGACATGGGTATGTTATTCACTACACACTGGTTTTGGATTGGAAAATCGTGGTGCAATTTCGGCTACATAACATCATGACATAAAAATTAATCAAAAAGGATGATAAGAGAGAAATGGGTGTCTTATTATATTTACTTTAAATGGAAAGTAAGGTGTTCATATAGAAACATTTCCCAACATATGTAATGGAATTTCGATTCATAATACAATGTAATTTCTTGAATGTAAATGAAGGTACAGAAATTCGTTATGGAATTTCAGCATTGTAACAGGTGTACATGGGAGGTATTAAATTTGTGTGACCGGGGTATCCCATAATTAAAACATAAAGAGGGAATTATCGGGGAGGTGAGATATCATACTCCAAAATTTTCAATTGAAATTATAATGATATAACAACATAATAAAATTGAGGCAGACCGTGAAAAGAAGAAATCCCTTACTTGGAAGTGTGATCCCAAAGGCTTGAGAGAAGCTTAAGAGAGGATTCATGGGAGCTTGTGGAACATTGGGAGGATTATATAGAGAGGATGGCATAGGTTGGAAAAACTCCCAAATCTTTGAGTCAAGAGGAAGTGGGAGATTTGGTGGGTTTATATAAGAAAGGAGAGGGAATTCTTTATTATTTAGGATTGGGTCACCACTCATTGAACTAATCAATAATTCAAACCCGCCCATGGATTTTTCCCATGGTTTATGCTAAATGGGAGTGGAAAAAATTATTTTATAAGGCTAATTTCCTAGATTCTTAAAATAATAGGGTGGATTTTGTGGAGGTGAGTCACACAGTCAAGGAAATTCATTTGAAAAGTGAAAATGTTTTCTGACTCTTGGAGGGTCCACTAATGTTATGTAAAATAAATAAAACAAACCTAAAATCACATTATTTTAATTGGAAAACATATATTGGTAGAACATATCATTTATAGTATTTTATTACATCATAATTGGGTCATTATGATGTCATAAAACACATTATATATTCAAATGATATTTAATGTTTTACCAAAAAATTCAACTGTCTCAAAAAATTAGGAAAGATTTACCATTGGATAATTTTGATGTCCTGATTCCAAAAATAATATTCTATTTTACTAAATAATTTCAAAAAATATGTTAATTTTAGTTTTTAAAATAAAAACTGACATTTATCAAAAAATTATGGTTTTTGATAAAAATAGCTTTCAATCCTCAATAAAAATTACAATTACATTCATAAAATTATACAATAATTTATATTTAATAAAACATTATTTAATAATAATAAAAATGAAAATAATATTTTATTAAAATAATATTTAACTCAAAATCCATTAATTAATCAAAATTGATCTCTTTGATGAGTATTAACTAAAAATACAATTTGCGCTCTAAGAATTATTTATATAGTAACAATAATAAAATGATTGTATATTAGTTATTATATACAAAAATAATGCACATTTATATAGTGTTGAGTTATTGTTACAAAAACCTTTATAACACTCACATAATACCAAAGGGTAAGGTGTGCAATAGTGACAGACTCTTGGGGTTGCTCAGATAACATTGCTCGAGTGGTAATCTCTATCAACTTCTACTTCTCTTATAGGTGGTTTGATTCAAGATTAACGTGTTAATGTGGGGATTGGGCTAGGCCAAGATAGACGACCAATGATTCCACCTCCTTTACTAGACATGACAAATGGTCTTCATACGGGGGATGTCTTGTTAATGTGTCCACCACTTCCTTTGAATTAGTAAATTGTATTTTTTAAAGCTCTATATTTATACAAATCACGTGATCAATGTTCAATGGATTAATTAGAAAAATCACAATTCCTAATGGTATTTTAAAATACAAAAACATAAAAAAAATTATTTTCACATTTTATATATACATTTTTCATAATGAGACATTTAATTAGATAAAGAAAAGTTTTTTAATTAATGAATGTTTTGGTCGTTACAATAAAGATAGATATCCTTTTGAAAAATAATCTCAAATAATAAGGTCAAATTGTATTAAAACAATGTGCTGACCATAAAAAATCATGATTAAAAAATAATGAACTAGTCAAAAACTTGTCGTATGGTCTCCTATAAATGTGTTCAAGTCATGCACAAGTAAAATTACTCCCAATATTTCATAGGGAGATTCCCTTAGGCCAGGCATGACATGGACTGAACTGTGTCCTTACATTTTAGCGCAACTGTTAACATTTTTTTAAAGTTCTCATGGAATAAAAGTTTCATTGTTCCCCTTAAATCTTGTTTATAAACCATGAAAAAGGATAAAATCATTGGCATTCCATGTTTCATGCCAAACATAATGGAAACATAAATATTGCAAAGAGAGAATAAAATATTACAAAATAATATGTAATAAAAACCTAAAAGTTTCAAAACACTCACAACCATGCAACTTACCCCCCAAAAAAATTAGTAGAGTAAAATAAATTAGGGTAAAAGAAGACACGTCACTTCTTAAATCAATGTGGAGAGGGTTGGAATGGACTCAAAGACCCCAAATCCATATGAGCATAAAATATTATCAATTATCCCAAGGACCTACTAAAATATTTAATAACCAGTAAAAACCATAAATACAAATAAACCATGAGCATATTACAAGATAATCTAAATTAATGGAGGTTGAATGAGGGTCTCCCCACTATTTAGAATTAGTCTAAATCATGAAGCATAAAAAATCACTCATTTAACGAGAGTGTCATAAAAAAAACTATTCTTCTGAAAAAACATAATGATTTCGAATAATTCCACAAATCATTTCTATCCATAAGAAATATAATATCCAAGTATTATGTACCTACCAATAAATACCCATTATCAGAATACAGGTCATCAAAAACAATACACAACCAATACATCCATAACATCCAAAAATCATGAGACTAGGTCACATAAAACGATAATATCTAAACAAACCATATCACATAGTGACGAGAAAAATTCCTCAGTTATGAATGATATGTGGGATCTAACATTAAACCACATACAAATGGATGGTTCAAACTAGGACCTTAAACCCTTTTTACCCTCCCATGGGAGACCAAAATAGATTTAAATTTATATTATATAGTGTATAGTCTCAACTAGTTCAATGCATGTCCTAGCCACCTAAACCACACTCCCATGGTTATTACACATCCAAAATATGATCCAAAACCAATAAATATCTTACAACATAAGGAATACAACACAAGAAAAATTATTCACATAACTAAGGATAATGAGGTGTGGAGATAACCAAATAATCCCCACTAAAATAAGATAATCCATTAGAGAACCCAAGAAAGGCACACACAAAACTAAACATCAATGATGAAAGTATCCATAGTCATATAAAAATTTCAAAAAAAAAATTAAAACACATGAAAACACAAGGAGACTTGGCCTCATAAATTTACTAATGTATCTAATATAGGATCACCAAACATATTCCCCCAAAAATTGACTTAAACTGATGGATAACAAATCACTGTAATAAAAAAGGGAACAATTATTATTTCTAATCCATTGTTCTAAAGGAAGTATGATGGAATTAGAAAATATATACTACTAAATAAAAACACTCCACTTTCACCTGAGACCTTTCTAGGTGGTAGAAATTATATAAAAATAATTCCTATGCCCAATTCTTTCATTCATCCAAAAACACATCAACTGGTCCCAATACCACAAAGTTGAAGAAACACCATTAAATAAATGAATTTAAATCTAGAAAATAAATTTCCTTAATAATTATCAATAATTTTTTTTTGATAATTTTGAATTTATTTTTTTAAAATGCACGGTCTCTTAAAATAATACCACCATTTGAAAAATGATCACATTATTAAAATCTAAAATTTCCCATTGGGAGTTCACAATCATTTGAACCATATTAATTAACCACCTAAGACATCATAAAATGTAGAAAAACCTGAGCATCTCAAATTTCATCCTTTAAAATCCTTTGTAATATTTATATTCACTTTTCTAATAAAAATTAATAGCTATCAAAACACTCACAAAGAGATTGAAAAATTCATTAGATTTTAAAAAAAAAATTATAAAATTAAATCATATTCTGAAATCCATTGTGAAACTAACCAATTCGAACTAGAAATGTTCCAAAACCATTCTAGAAAACATGTTCAATTATAAAAACATAACCACTATATTAATTCCAAACCTAAAATTGTTTCATGAAATATAAACAAACTTTTTAAAATAATTTAGAAAATACATTTTCGATCCAAAATAGTTTTTCATAATATATTAATCTTATCACATTAATACCAATTTTTTCCAAATAATTGAAAAAACGAGGAATATAAAAGATCAAGAGAAAACATTATAAATGATAAGCATTTCACAATATCCACAAATAATAATTCATTATTATTGGGGAGTTCTCAAGCGTGGTCTAAAAAATTAATTAAACGAGATACAAAACAATGAATGAATTGAAGAAATGGTTGGATGTGATATGATAATTTCATTAAATAATACATATAATTCTTTTACGATTAATAATTTTATCACTTCTCAATTTATCAAGTTGTGTCAACTAAACTCACACAACCAATCCATTTTCCACTTTTAGCCAAAAATATATCCCAACACCAAAGGAATCATACACTAGGAAAATATAGAACAAAACATCATGAAAGATAAATAATCTAAAATTATGAATTCAAAATTAAAACCCCTCTACCTATGGTAATGTAGGATTCATCACGATGGTTAGTTACTAAATAACTTTTAATGACAATCCACCTGATTCCCAATTATAATATTTTCTATATTTCTCTATAGTAACTTAAATAATAATGGATAAATTCAATAATTGTTTCCTATAAAAAATAAATAGGATGTTATTTCAATTTTTATGAATAATCATAATACTTCCATATTAAATAAAACCTGACCCATCTTACAACTAGCACAAAGGGCATTTCGGATCCCCATGGGTAGGATAGTAGTGCTACAACATCACAAAACAAACATTGAGTAATATAACCCATGATATCAGATTAAAATAAATCATTTTCATACAAAGATTAAAAATATTAACAAACATGTAATTACATATAAACATGTATATAATGATAAAAAGCTGAAATGAAATTAATATATAATTAGATATACACAAAATCCTCATCCAAATTGATGATAAAAAATCTTAAATGGATAAAAGAAAATGCAATACAAAAAACTAGACCATAAAGACTATTGATCCATCATCACTATTAAATTTCAAAAATCCATCCATAGACCAAACCAAACATTATGAATAGAAACAAAACTAGGCACATGAGACCAGAGAATGATTTATATATTCTTGATATAAATATAAAATTTGATTTCCACCCACAGAGACAAGGTAAATTCCATTATTCCATAGTTTACAATTTGTTGATCGATTTGAGATTATAAAATAAGGTTATATATAGATTAAATATAAGTAAATAACATGGTATGAACACCTTTATAACCAGTCACCATTTATGAAAAATATACATGAATTGTTATTAATTTTAACAAAACACTTCACTAAATGGAAATAGGTCCTTCTAAAACCTAAAAAATAAATCCAAAATATTTTTCATCACTCTCTGTAATAAATTATTTTGAAATATTTATTTACAAAATGCACAAGTAAACCCAACTTATTAATATCATTTTTAGAGAGAAAAAACCATTTTACATTTAAATTTTCTATTTAAATTTTTTCGAAATAACCCATATAATATTAATTCTAAACGTTCCCATAGTGATACTAATAAAAACATACCAAATTAAAAAGGAAATATAAATAAAAGAAAATAAATAAATAGGTGGAATAAAGTCAATAAATCTAAAGGATAATGTTTATTCGTAGAAAAAAAATCTCAAAAAACATCTTGAGATGGACCTAAGTGTCAAAGTAATTGTGTTAAGGCATTATTAAATAATACCTAAACTGGGGAAACATAACACGGATAGTGAAACTAATATCTTCAACATATCTAATTGTTCCATTAGAGTATAATGAAATAATCCAACAAGGATATTACTGCTATCACTGTCCATAATAAGGTCTCTAGAACACACGACTACTTACCTCTCTCAGTCTAACCGATGAGGTGTAGTCCAGAAACATTTACATATCAATCCACAACTAAACACTATGGATTTATCATATATATGATACCTAATATTTTCCTACAACTCCCATGATCTATAAAATGTATGTGGGAACACAAAAAGATTAACATGAATAACAAATAGAATTTGAAATGACATAGACCACACCACCCACACCCTGGAAAATAATTAACCAAATCCATGTAAAATCCTAGAAATGTAACCATCTAAATAATATAATTTAGAGAGACTATTTCATTAAATTTTCTTCTCAATACCATTTAGGTTTATTTTTTAAGATAATTTTTAATAAACTTTTACAAAAAAATCATGTATTTTTCAAATAGTGGACAATTTTTCTACCCTGTAAGGAACTTATTAATATTAAAAAATTATTAAATATATCTGTATAATTATTTATATAGGATACTATTATATAAATTTCATATATTAATTACATTAATAACTTGGTAAAATTGATACATAATGAAGGGGTGATCTCATTTTCATAGTCAGGTTAAACATAATCGAAAACCATTAAATATCATAATTGAGAATAAATGAGGATTTGGGTAAATTAATTATACATAATAAAAGTATTCCAAAAAGATTAATAGATAATAAATCCAAAAAAACATATTAATACATCAAGAAAAATATTCATATTATAAAAATATTGATTAATAGATAATTATGGAACATCTATAAGCATAGAAATAAAAACATAGAGTATTAAGTATCAAAAATTATTTCCTTTAGTGGATAAAGATGAACTCATCTATTTACCTTAGTGGATAATAATTAACACACATGTTTCCCTTGAGTAATCGAGTCATCAAAAATCATATCACATTATCTAATGACATATAAATACTTATCTAATGCTTTGGAGGGATATATTTGACCCCACCTGTCATCATCCATACATATGTGTGACTCATAAAATAAGTAATCATTATATTATAATGACCCCATGGAATGAAAATGTGTTTCATATAATATTTATAAGGAATAATGTAATTAATACATTCATTATTTCATAAATAATCATAACACGATATTATTATAGAATATAAATTGGTATGCAATGGTATTAATTTTTTTTGGTAAATACCATTAAATCAGGATAATAGTGTGCATGGTATTTACACCCTATAGATAATGTTATGGGGTTACTTTTATAATTTCCCCAATAATTACACATATTGAATCTAGGAGAATACATTTTAATCAAAGGATGAAAATATATATCGTTCCCAAAGAAAAGGCATTCTGGGGAATGTTATTCCATTTCATTATGGATGTCTAAGAATATAAAAGGAAGTTATTGGTAATATAATAAATAGTAATTAACATTGAATGAGATATATATATAAGATAGGATTATAGTTTCAAAGGAAGGTATCCCTGGTGTATCAAATTCTACTAGGAATGATATTGACATATAAGAGAAAAATATTTGAAAATGATTGTTTCGAATGGTATCACACATCAAGGGATCAGTAATAGAATTACTCGATACCATGACATAAATCCTAGAAATTATAAATGTATACTTATTATGTAATATATTATTCAAAAAACCATTTTAACGTAATTATTTTTTAAATATTAAAATGTAAATGGATGTGAAAACATATAATAGATTTTTCAAAACAATTTTTATGTTGATATAAAAATAAAATGTACATACTTTATGGAAAAATAACCTTTGAAAAGGTGAATTGAATTATTATTAAAAATTTTACTTATGAAATAAATATACAATAATGGGTCATTGAAAATGACATAAATCCTTCTATTGTATATGTGGATCTAAAGGAAGAAATTGAATGGAAAAGTAACCTTTTAATTATATTGAAATTACTTTTCTGCAAAACAAACTTTTTGAAAAGTGTAAAAAATCCATCTTTGTATAAAAAAAATAATTTAAGGATTTTGTTATAAAATAACAAATAATATAATAATATGGTAGGAGAAACAATTAATTGAATAATATTGATCAAAATGAAACATTATATCACAAAGAAAAGTAACTTGATTTATCAATATCACATACGGGTAACATATTCCATCATGCATGACATATTTGAAAATGGATTTATATTGTAAATAATTAAAAACAATGAATGAATAAAAAAGAATACAATCAATGTTCACAATTTTTCTAAAATATATTAAATAATTTCAAGAGAATTATCCAAACTCAATGAATGATAATTTAGTAACCAAAATCTATTTTAACTCAGTTATCAACTGAGTTAAAAGACACTTGAAAATAAATAACATGATTCTTCATAGAATATCTAAAAAATTAAATGGAAATATAATAAGTAAAAATTATTGAGATTTTAAATCAGTATAACATCATAAAAATTAATCATATTCAATAACTTGTACTATTTCTCAAAGAGTCACAATTGAGACAAATAAATACCATACCTTAGTTCCCATATTAGTCGAATGAACTATAACATCCTGAATTAAAAAAATAAAAATATAAATAACCTATTTCATACCCATTTTAATATATATTACCTTTAAAAAAAATAAATCATATTTATTCTTTATATGTAAATTACTTAGTTATTATATATTTTCAATATCATGTGTCTGTAATCTTGAACTTTTTGAACAATAATAATAAATGTCTTTTTGCTTCATTCATCTCTTAAAGGTCATCACTGTAAATTTATGGTGTTACAATAACTATGTAATTTTAATTATTTAAAATGATATAATTTATTTATAATGGTATTTTGGTTTCAATCATTAATGATTACTTTGGAGAAGAGTATATTTCAATGATTTTTAGAAAGTAAAGGTTTATTTCTTATATTTTTATTTACATTTTTATATTTCCATTAAAAACCCAAAAAGAAAATCACTATTTAATTTTTATATCATATATTAAAAAAATTTAAATATAAATTTTCAATGATGATGTAGACTTGTATCATTGTTCAAATAATTTTGTAGACCACCAAAAACAAGGACATACAATAATTAATAGATGATTTTAAGTGATATAATTATAAAATCATTATAACCAATGAATGTTGGTATAATAAGGTTCTTATTATTGTGATATATCAAATTTAAATATAGATATAAAAATAGTATAACCAATATAATGTCATTTCATAGTACAAATAAATCATTTTTTACTACTGGAACAAATTTTTAAATAGTTGAATTTATCACGGTTTTTTAGAGATCATATTTTTAATAGTTTGTAATATATGTATTTAAAAAAACCTAAGGATTTAATGAATATCATTTTTATCCCTTAATAACATTCTCATGGCCATCCAGGGATGGAATATTTGAAAAAAATAGAAATCAATCATTCCATTGAGGTAGTAGTCAACACATATGCATGGATGAGGATTTAATTATTCGTATAAAAATGGAGAGTAGTAATGTGGTTTATCATATAATTTTTTTAAATAAGTTATAAATAACATCATTATATTTTTAATTCCCAGTTTAGGTCATATTTTTTATGTGGTGAATGTGAATGAACAGATTACTTCATTGTGGGGAGATTCACAACAAACACAAATGATGGTTTCATTTTTGTTAATAGATATTAGAAATGTTTTTAATGATTACAAAATAATTTTAATAATATAAAAGTATACTAATCATACTTATTTTATAATTTTTATATTTTTTAATATAATCTTACCAAAAATAAGTATACCTAAAGAATAAAAAGAGCAGTTAGAAATTTATAAATCACTTCATGGATAATTTCCATTGAAAAGAGGGTTAATATAGAGGGTGATTCAATTTTGAGTAGTCAATTAACTCTTAATGTTATATATTAATTTTTTAATTTTTTTTGTGGTTATATGGGGAGTTTTTTAGGGGATTTGAGGGGAAGAGTTTCCCTTTTAAAAGTGTTATGTGATGGTATTTTAGTAAATACATAACACATATTAGTAATCGGAAATCACTATCAATGATATTTACTCCAAAAAAAGAAATAATGGAGAGTGGAAAAGATTATTTTGAGTTATGACTCTTCTATCCTTTCGTTAACATGTTTCGATCATGTTTTAAACTCATAACCATTAGATTTTTCACTTTTACCATATTAGATTTATATTTTGTAATTAATTGTTACAAAATCTAGCATATCCTATATGAAAAAAAGTATTTTATTAAATAATTCATATGTAATAATTGAGGATTCTAAATCTATTTTTTATTCAATCTATGAATGTGATACAAATTTACACTAAAATACGAAATGTATACTATATACAAGATATTTTTTTTATTAAAATTATCACTGATGTGAAAAATGTTCATCATTGGTTTGTGAACCAAATTAATTATTATAAAATTTATAATTTCACTTGTAAAATACATGTATTGTTTCACAAAATGGTCTTCATGATTTTCCAAATCATTCAGATGGACTAATAATTTTATAAAAGAAAGAGTATTTCTTAAAATTGTATATTGCACTGTCCACCATAAAATCAATCTCTGTAGATAAATATGAAAATGTTTACCTCATATAATATTTTAATAATAAATCTATATTTTATGTTTATATTTTAAATTTAACACTCTAAACTTTATATATTTATGTTTCAAATAAAAATATAAGAATAAGGTGATGAGTTTTTATAGAAATAATTATTTAAAATACATGTTGTTATTATCTGGTGTTTATATAAAATAATAACATATGTTGAAATAATAATAAATATTATATTTTTAAAAAATAAGCATAAAATCAAATAAAAATAGTTTTATTTTATTAATTTTGTTGTATATAAAAGAGAAATTATTAAACCCAACAATAAATGAAGTATATTTTTATAAAAAAACCATTATATATAAATATATATAAATATATTTTGTAATTTGGAAACTCATATTCATTACTACTAATATAATGATAATTGTTTTTAGCCACAAAAAATATTTTTAGTATTTATATATAAATATATAAATATACCAAAATATCAGTTTAGTTCGGTGTTATGTATAGAACATGTTATTGAATAATTTCCTATATAATTAGAGGAAAATATATATTGAAAACATGGATAATATTAAATAACATCTATGAATGCTTTGAATATAAAGATACATAAATAAAAAACATACTTTGGGGATATCATTCCAAAAATAGAATAACAAATGTCACACATGGTATAAAAAAGACCTTACTCATTACTAAAACAACTCTTTAACGGTGATAATAGGGAATTTATAAAACTTTATTTGAAATTCATGTATTTGAACACAATTTGAATACAAAAAATTCTAATTTATTATATATTTTTTTTATAAAAATACACTGGGAATCCCATATATAAATCTATCCATTTCCACCAATTCATTGTAAAAACAAAATGCCACATTATTTGGGATAAATTTTTTTGCAAAACATTCTTCTAAAAATGAAAACGTTTTTTCATAACATGTTCAAGAAAACATCAAGACACAAAAATATTATATATTTAATACGTGGTATATCAATATATATTTTACAAGATATTTACTTAAAACATCACATTTTAATTTTTCTAATTAAATTGAAATTAAACGTGTTTTAAGAACATTTAAAAATATTTTGGAAAAACATATTAGAAATTTATTGGACACTTACTGTGAAAACCGAGTCCCAGAAAAGTGTTTAAATTTTTTTAAATCATTTAAAACCCCAATGATGTTATTTCTTAAGTTTTTATTTCCAGAGGAAAAATTTTTAAACCCTAAAATCAATTTAAAATAGTGACTTAGGAAATTTCCAAAGAACGTGGAATGAGACACATCCCTTCCATGCGAGAAATACATTTGAAAATCATTTCATACATACTATGAGAATAAAATATTATTCTAAAATTAATGTAAATAATTTTAAGACATATAATAAATTTATAATATTAATTATAATGGAGTTTTTGAGAAACACCTACATCATTTCAAGAGGATACTTATGAAGCATGTAAGATTCTATGGAAAATGAAAAATCATTCCATGAGAAGTCCTCTATGAACCAAAAAAAACAAATAGACTACCTTAAAACCACAATAAGCACTATTTCCAACAATAAATATGATTTGGATTCATGGAAATGAGAAAATATGGGAGCGAATATGAGGTGTGGTGATATGATAAGAAAATTGGGTGAAAATATTTCTTACATGCTAGATATTGAGAAGAATAAATCTCCAAATCCAAGGAGGAAGATTGGTGGAGAACCTCCCATGTCTACCCTAGTTTTGTTGAGTGGAATCATAAGATAATAAACCTAAATTATAAATAAACCAGGGGTAAAGAATGTTAATTAACCAATTTATAGAAATTTTGGAATGGTTCATGGTTTAGATACACTATTTTATAAATAATAAACCAATTGTGTATATAGAAATTCCTCAAAAATTTAACCTCCCATGTTTATAAAACATAATATACAAACCATGTTAAAATAACCGGAAAATAGTATAGGCTTGGTCATATATTTGATAGATGGTCACCTCTGACGACGAATAATTCTTTCTATATTTCCAGTACTCCACAAAGGATACAAATGGTTTCTTTGAGGCTTTGGATGGTTTGGAATAAAATGTGATATACGGATGTATTCATGTCATAGAAACAACTAAAATAACAATAGTAGTCCCTATTTTAGCATGTCTACAAAGGTACCCCTAGAGTGTACATGAACACTATAAAAAGTGGTAAAAATATATTTTCATTTATTGGTCTGAAACTTATAGTAATGTTAAAATGCACCAAGATAGAAAAAATAATGAAAATAATAAGGTGAAATTAACATAAACGTTTCATATAGAGGGTCTAAATAATATCAACCTTTAATGAAAAATAGAGTTCAATGAACATGTCTAATGACTATAATTATTTTCTCTTATATACCATGTGTTTACTCATAATACAATTTATTTAGAAATATATTTATTTATTATATATTAAAAGTTTAACTAAATTTGTTGATAAAATTTTCTCCAACTACAACATCTACCAACAGTAATGGAAAAATTATTCAGGATGTTTTCATAGAGAAAATGTTAGATGTAAAATATTATACTATAAAAAAATTGGATTAATGAATCATTACAATGTTGTAATAAATTATTACGGTGAGAAGTAAAGGACTAGACATCATGGTTTAATAGAAAAAATTATATTAACATACAAAACCAAAATCCAAAATTTCATTTATTACATTGTGTTGGACACTTAAATTTATATATTAATTTATATAGATATGTGGAAATATGTTTTTTTTATTTATGGAAATATTTTAGGAATACAATCGGGTAAAATTATTATATCCAATATTTATTATACATAAAATAAAATTATTAATAATTAATCTAATCCTCTTTTTCTATTATAATGAATATTTATTTTTGAAGAAATTTCTACAAAATTCATAACATAACAGACCAATCCATGTGAACCGAAGCACTAACCCATGTCATCCCTTCATAGGGTGGGGTAAAAAAAGAAAAAATTATCATAAATAAAAAAAAAAGAAATACAACCAGAGTATGAAGTAGATACAATGAGATATATAAATGAAAAAAACATGCAAAACCAGAAAGAAATAAAATTCTAGAAAACAAGTATAAACATGACCAAACACCATCTCAATACTATCCCAAAATGTGACAACAATATAAATTTAAGCTTAGATCGTACAAAATACTCTTCCCGTTACCTGAATCCTACTAAAAAGGTCTAAAACTACTTCTCATATGTATAAGTTAGAATTTCTAAATATATCCTAGTATGATAGAACCAAAAGATCAATATAATTTCTAATAACAAGAATGCACAAGCCTTAGCATAAAAAAATAGTTTTATAAGATGTATTATAATTAAATCAATTTTCAAAGAATCCTTGATTTTTCAAAAATTACATTCCATGTTTATAAAATCTAGAAAAAAACATGTAAATATATAGAAATATAAATATACTAGTGATCCAACATCTATAAAATAAACCATAATGTAATAAACAACTGAAAACAACAATGCACCTACCGGCTGACCACTAGCCTATGAAAAAATATATACTAGAAACTCACAGGCCAAACATGGAAACAATATGGATCCAACTAACATCTAGGACAACCATAGACCTTCAACACACATTAGGTTACCTCATAGTAGTGTCATACATGATAAGTCTACTCGTGTATATATATTAACGTATCTAGGGTTCCTATTATGTATTGTTTGTTAGATTTTATTTTAAAAACCATAGTCACATTTTTATAAAACAATATAAAATATAATCCAATTTTTTTTGGGATCAATAATCAATTTTCTAGTTCTATTAAAAGAAATTTAATTTTCAATGAAAATCACCTTTAAAAATGTAAATACATGCACTTTTTAATTAAAAATAAGAAATTATACTTAAAATATAATGAAGTTAACATCATCGACAAGTGATTCAAGAAATTAGAACAATTGAATAAATACTCCTCTATAAAGATCATATAAAACATATCTGACATAGGCATGAGAGATAGAATACAACATGATCTACCATCACAAGATAAGTACGACCAAAGAATAAAAAAGGATTGATAGAAAACAAAATCCAATTAAAAATTCCTATGACCAATGATTCCATAACCACAAATAAGAATGGAACAGGGAGGAAGAATTACAGTTAGGGAAGAAACACATATCCTTTCTAATCAATTGTTGAATGAATTAATATAGACTAAATGAAGATGCTCAAAATTGCATTGGGTATGATCACTAGCTGATAGGAGAATGATTCAAGGTATATTGAATCCTAAAACACCTATACGACACAATAAAAACTAGAAATCAGGGAATTACATGTCGGGTAATATTTTTGACTTCATGAATCCCTTTTATTTTAAGTTACAACGAAAAATAAATATTTATTTTAATTAATTATCAAATTTTCACATTACATGAAGTGTAACCCCTATATGACATGTAATTGATCATGCTGTGAATTTAACTCATAGGATGAGGCTGGAAATAATTAAACATCATGAACATCATTACACATTGTGTAACTACCCAGAAAATAGCATAAAAAATTAGGGAAAGTTAAAAATTCATAAAATACCTAACTTCACCACTATAGGTATCCTCCAAATCAAGTGATGAAAGTAATCACCCAAAAAAAGGGAAAACCAAAACAAGGATCAGAACATAAATTATATGAATTCAATGATGCATTTTAATATCCCCAACATTAAATATTTTAGTCCCTAAAAAGAGAACGAGATCATTTATCTCATAATAGAGTTGGCGACTGCTACCTCATCAATGACTCATGCTCCCAAATCTCATGGATATCCCATATGCAATACCATAATACATAGACTAGGGGAATCATTTAACAACATATTACCTTATCCTGGGGATCCATAATATGAAATGACTACTCAACCAAAGTGGTATTAGGGTCAAGTACAACATCCTCCCATCAATCAGATTGGAGTGATCTAGTATATACCTCCTCTACTAGGAAACATGAAACAACACATGTATATAAGTCAATCCTGATGGTAACTGTAAATAGTAATCCACCCTCCCTACTCACTCAACGATCTCACAGGGGCTAACAATCCTTGATGTTATATTTCCCTTCTTAATAATCTAATGATGTACCAAGTGAGGTGAAACTCCAAGAAAGAATTAATCTACATCCTAAAACTCCAGCAGCCGATGATGACGATATGAATTTCATTTCAAATGAATCTGTCCCATGATAAATTTCATCTAGATCAATTACACTACCTCTATAATATTCTCATCAAAACTCATCCCAACTAATGTTGGCTCACTCAACTATACCCAACACAAGAGAGGTCGACATAACCACCCATAAAAATCCTCAAAAGGGTGATATCTTGGTCAAATCATTATAACTATTATTATAAGAAAATTGAAACAAAGGAAAATATCTATACAAAAATCCATGAAAATAAAGCACACATACCCATAGAATATAATCATGAACATTGATATACCTCTCCGTTTGTGCATCCTTCTATGGATGATAAGAGGTGATCAATTTCAACTGGGAATCCATTTCATCCTAGAACCCATTCCAAAATATGAATTTGAACCTCAAATACTTTATATAAATAACTATATATGGAACCCTATTGAAGATTCTCAATATAATTTATTTACTAGTCCCTGAGATGTTCCACTTTCACCATATATTTTATTGGAAATACATGAACTTGTATAGAGTTTATATCAACAATCACCATAATAAAATCCATCCCACTAAAAGTAATTTGAAAACAAATGAATTAATCCATGATAATCTCATCCCACTTCAATACTATAATGGATAAAGTCTGTAATAGAGGTATTGGTCTCTAGTGTTTTTCCATAACTCTTTGACCAATGAGACCCAACCATACGAAACCTATAAACTGATAGCCTCATCCATTTCCACTAATACCAATGTCTCAAACAGTGGTACATATTTGTATCCCTATGGTTCATTGACCAACATGATAATTGAACACTATATACAAAATCTTATCTAAAGGAAAACAGAACAACCAACCTACAACAGATGTACAAAGCACTACTGGGAGACTGTTACAAATTTCATGAGGTATCCCCACTATTTAAGATTTCTTAAAAGTGTTAGATCTTTATGTATGTCATATTCTCAATTCAAACTTGTTAATAAAAATTTAGTTTGAATTTTATCAAACAAAATAACACCTATAAAACAACAGAAACCATTTACAATTTCATATTAGTGATGAATCTCATGAGATACCACTATTTAACTGATTCCTTCACCACTTGTGTCAATAATTTAATTCTCATTTCATCAATCCCCATTTTCATGTTCCATGGGTGTATATGATATTAAAATAAAAGGTATAAAGATACTCAACAAAACATATTTATCTAATGTTCATATCTCTCTCAGTGAAAATATAATTCAGTATTTGGGATTAAAAAACACCATTAACCACTCTCCAAAGAGATAGTGTGGCCATGTTTGGTGGAAATTCATAAAATCTACTAATTCAAGATCATGGGTAGGGTAAATCTTATCATGATGGTGTAATTGGTATGATCCATAACCCATTAGTTATTTCCTCTACATTGAGACACATACCAAACCCATACAAGAAGCATAGTAGTAAACATCATAACCGGAAGCTAGTTTGAGAAGAATAAAAATTTGTTATAATGACAACCTCATTAAATCTCCTAAAAATAACTCTAACAGAAGTCTTATAATTCAAGCTGAATTCCATTACCAGTTAATGTTTTCATTGAAGTTGCTATCTATGAGAAGTCCAAAAAAATATTCTATTATATCAAGCTAGAACAAAGAAGCTTCAGAACTCGTACACATTACATGGATGCTCTCAAGATATATCTTCCTATACCATTTTAGGATCAATTTATATTTACCTATCAGATATCATATACCCCAGAAATTTCACTTCCCAGATCCAAAACTGATACTTGGAAATCATAACATACAAAAAATGTTCTATCAATGTTCAAAAAATGATTTTTAAATTTTCTATATGCTCCCCCATGACATGGAGTACACTAATATATCATCTACAAACACACCAAAAATAGATTAGAAGAACCAAAAAATGATTAAATTCAAAAAATACCGAAATACAAAAATATTGTTAGTGAGACTTAATGGCATACCCAGAAACTCAAAATTCCTATATCAACTCTGAAACATTATTATGGGTATATAATATTTTATAAATCACAAAAGGTATTACCCTGATAGTTGGTTAATCAAATAAAAAAAGACCCCATCAACTGATCAAATAGATCATCAATTCTCGGAAAAGGATACTTGTTCTTAACCGTCAATCGAATCTACTTCTGATAGTAAATTAAAATTATAAGACATTCATCTATGTAGTTAGCAATGACTACAAGTGAATACCATTGTGAAACACTATAAAAAATAAGTCAATTCACCTCTAGGTCCAAAAGATTTAATTTATGTTCCACCAACTTAGTATGTTCTATTCAATATGTTGGAAAATAAATGGTCATCATTCTAAGTAACATGTAAGAAGTATAATTGACCTCTCTATAGGGTGGAAATCCAAAAAATTATCCAAAAATAACTCGAGGTGTTCAGAAACATCATCAAGTAGAGGATCACCCATGAACAGATCAACTGTATCATGAAACTATTTTTAAAAACATGTATGGAATCAAACTGGTATAAGGAACAACTTTCCCTTATCTTCATGATCTAGAGTCCCACTCACCCTGAAAAACATGAGTGAACCTATTGGTATATTTGAAATGCAATGGAAGATGATAAAATTCTACCTCATTCTCTATAGTAATCATCAAATACATGTCATTAATTATGTCAATTATTTCTTGATCAAGAACTAAGATATCCCAAACCACCTTAAAGTTACCTATCACCACCTTACAAGATGGAAAATTGAAATCTTTTTGAGACCACTTTCCCAAAGGAATATAAATATACATCAGTAAATAAATAAGCTCCAAAATAATACCCTATATGTTAACCAACATTTTTGATATAAAATAATGGTTATCACCTGTATGAAACAAATATCTAACCATATAAGACAAAATAAACATCATACCTCTCAAAGTAGCTCTCCATGATTTAGATTCCTATGTCAAACACTCATCTACATAAATACATCAATTTTTACCCTCATGTACTTCCTTGATAGCATATGAATGAGTCTCTTCACACATGGAAGTATCTTTATGAACCTATGACCGAATCATGAATGTGGATCCTTCCTTATTACCTTGGAACATATTATCTGAAAAATGATTACGATGACCAGATAACCCACATAGATATTGAGTTATACGATCCCATAAATACTAAGGCCTGGTATGACCATGCCTCCCACATTAGTAGAAAATAATCTATTGGTTCCCGCTATAATCCCATGATATTGTCATAATAAAAAACTGACCACTCTAAAATTTTATATTTTTACTATAAGTTACACCCTGGAATAAGGATGCAGCCACTAAACTCCACCAATTATATCTTTACAACTATTTCCTCCTCAATTAGTAATACTTTATCAACTATCATTGCAACAGATAGAACCCAAAAAATAACATGCATCCACCGAACATAGGATCATATCCCCATCTTGAACCTCAGAGCCTCAATGTAATCATTATTGACAAGCACTTGTTCCATAAGAAAAACCTCTAAAAAGGAAGTAGAGAACTATAAAATTTTATTCTCCCCATGCACCATCATTAGAAACTCTTGGGTCTTTACTACACAAAATGTCTTAGGATAAAATTGATAACTACCAATCTTCTTGAAATAAGCTAAGGAACTATCTTCATGAAACATGGATTGCACTATCAAGTCCCAACATATTGTTCCTCTCCCATTGAGAATATACATGGAAAACCCAACATGAGAATCATCAAGAAACCTTCAAACTGTTGAAGATCATTTATATCCATTCAATCCACTCATTTGACTCATTTTATCAATTGTCACCATGGAATATGGGTGGATTCTACTTCGTAAATTGTAAACCATGAACCATTTCCCATCCTAGGTTTACTAGACCCATGAACCCCAGAGTCTGAATGGTATAGATCACTACCTCTACCAAAGATGGGTTAACTAGGGGATCCACCATTGAAACCTTCCTTATGGCCTTCACTCTTGTATTTGCAAGAGATCTTCTATGATTCATTTTCAATAACATATGAAGATAAAAACCAATCACCACAGAGGAAATTCCAAAACCATTGAAACAAAAACATGAATCTAAAACCAGGATTTAAAAAATAAGAATTTAAATCAATTATGAATTCTACCACCAAAGGGCAGAACCTTATAAAAGGGTTAAAATTACATCTAAATACACCACCAACATAGTTTATTTAAATGAAAATATACATAGGAAATCCTAATAAATTATTTATTTGTTAATTTTAATAAACTTCCCCAACAATTTATTCAATCAAACAAGAATACCCAGACTTGGGATTAGTAAATATATTTCGACCACCAATGAAATATTGAATTCTGTAATGGGGGTGAGTTGGATAGAATCATTTTACACATCCACTATCTGAATTATGATGTTCCTACTATATCCTACCCAAGACACTGAACTGACTATGGTTGTGCTGACACACGTCAAGCCGAGTTACTCATTTGTTACCAAATTGTAGAAGACCAACCTAGGTCAACCATACCAATTTCCCATGTTAACCTATCATGGGGTGGGGTAAAAATAAATATCAAAAGTAGTCATTATACATGAAAAACATGGAATACAAATAGAGTAAGAATCAAATTAAATTAGATATACAATAGATCTAAACATTCTTAACAAGAAATAAGGACAATTCTAGACAACAAGACTCCAAATGACCAAAATGAACCTCCAAACAATCCGAAAATGAAATAGATACGTAAAGATAAACCATCATGTAACATAATTCTAATCCCATTACTTGAATCCAACAAAACAATGTCTATATCCACCCATAGGTCAAAGTAGGGTGTGAGAAACAAATCCCAGTAGGATAACACAAAAATATCTATAAAAGTATTAATAATAAGAATGAAAAGGTCCAAAATTTAATGAAATGTAGTTTTACAGGAAGTTTTATAAATAATTCATTTTTTAAAAATCATTTAGTTTTAAAAATATTCATCCTATGTTTTCTATTGAAAAAAAGGAACAATTTATTATTCTAATATATAAATATACATGTGAGCTAACATCAATGAAATAAATTGTCATTTAACAAACAAAAAAAAGAACAATTCACTTACCATCCATGATCTAGCATAGGGTAACATATACTAGACACTCACAAGCCTAACAATAAATATGGTTGGATCCAACATTCATTAATTCATTCCATAGACCATAAAAATAACTAATTTTTCATCCTAGAGGTGTAAAACAAACTAAGGCTACATATGTCTATATCTCTATGTACCCAAGGTTCCCACTATGAAATGTTGGCCAATTTAATGTTTAAAACCCATGCATTGATTTTTATAAAACTATTTCAAAGAAAATAATATATTTTTCATGTTTTTAAAATCCATCTTCCATTTGATATCAATAAAATTCCAATATAAAAAAAACTCCATTTTCAAATGTCAAACAATTCTATTTTCAGATAAATCCATGGAATTATACTTAAAATAAAATGAAAATAAAATGAACAACAAGTGATTCAAGGAATTAGATGTGTTGAATAGATACACCCCCTAAAGAGAGTATAAAACTTATATGCCTTTGGCAACACAGATTGGAAACCACAAGATCTTCCATCAAATGAAAAGGCACGAGAAAATACTGAAATATGATTGATAGAAAATAAAATCCAATTAATAATCCCAACAACCAATGATGACACAACCAAAATGAGAGATAAAATAAGAGGAATGGTGTAAAAGAGATATTAAATGCTTAAATACTCTAATCAATCCCAAAAAAATCATTCTGGATAGAAGGAAGACACCCTAAATTACCTAGGATAAGAGATCTATTAGGGAAGAGAAAAATACAAGTTATAATGAAGCCTCAAACACCCAAATGACACTAAAAAATTGGATCTAGGTGAATTACATGGATTTTAATCTTTTACACATCATATATCCCTTTAATTTTTAAGTTACACTAAAAAATACATAGCCTTTTTAATAAAAAATAGTATTTTTACATTACATGATGTGTAACCCCTAAATGACATGTAAATTCTCACATTATAAATTAAACTCACAGTATGAGTCAAGACGACATTATATGTCACGAATCATCATAAAAAATCATGTAACCACTCAGTAAATAGCTAAAAATCTAGGGTGAATCTAAAAAAAACAAATCCATGACTTCACCATTATAGGTATCCTCTCAATTCAAGGATAAAAATACTCAACCACTGAAAATGGGAAACCAAAAACAAAGACCATAACACATATGATATAATGGTAATAGGGCATTAAACAAAATGATGGTGACTAGAAAATATCAAATAGATTTTAATAATATAGTTAGATAAAAATATATTAGGGATGTTTATGGGAAGGTAAAACCCCAGCAAAAAACTATATTTATACACATCATAAACTCAGAATACAAGGATACTTTTATACACTAACATAATGAGTAATCATTTATGGTACATTATAATGAGTATTATTTTTTTAAACATTTTGTATATTAATCATTTTTATGTTGAATTTTTTATTTATAAATTATGAAAGGAGTTCAAAATATATATATCATTCATGAAAACCAACATTCCTTAAACATATTACGGACATAGGGTATTCATTAATTAGGAAAAAATGGTATGCATTATAAATCATTAAAATATATTTTATAATATTTGATATAATAACATAATAATGTTTAATTTTTTTTCTATAGATTGATGAATCAATATCTCAAAATATTTATAGTGTAAATCATGTTCAATAAGAGGAATCTTATTTTAATAAAAAGGGAAAAATATTTTATTAAATACAAAAACAATTATTGGATCCATGTATAAATATTTCATAATATAAATTCTTTACTTATAATTATTATTAATTGACAATGAATACATATTTTTCTATTTTTTCATCAAGTTTTGATATAAGAAAAATCTATTATACCTTCTAAAAATCAACTTTTAGTGTATTTTAAATAGCCTGAAAGATATGGTAGTGTTTGGAGTAATGGTTTTGGAGGGTCACACTTATAAAAATTTGAGAATGAAGAGACACTAGGGGTGGGTTATAAATGATAAAATATACAACATGTTGTCACATGTAAATTCATTAAAATAAAATGTGTTTGGGTAGACCACTTCCATAAATATTTGTCTTTTAAGGGATCAATTGGTAGAATCTACACATAAAAACATGACATTAAGGTCCACCACCTAGCTCTGTGGCTACCCATTTCCCATAATGTACTACCTTAATCAATGTAATCTAGTTTTTTATATTTGTTTCTACTAAATATGAATAAAAAAATATTCATTCCTTTAATAAAAAAATTATACACTGTGAAATATATAATGATATATATCAATAAATATTCACTCATATCCTAGTTGGTTGGGTTATAATGTACAATTTTAAAGGTAATATGTCATAATATAAACAACATTAAAAATAAAATGAGATTTAACATATTTATAAATTAAAAGCCGAGTGTCGAGCTACTTATTCCACTTGATAATATTTATGTTCACATAATACAATTGTCTATAGTAAATTTCATCTAATTGTAATTTAATATTATGAATATTCATGGTGATAATAATGAATTTTTAATTAAAATTTATTTTAAAAAAATGTCTATTAACAATTAATTAAAAAGTTCAAAATGGAGGCATGTTATTAATTATGGTGAATCATAAGGGGAGATAAAAGATTATTCCAATGAAATTACAAGGATCAATTAATACATTTGATAGATTTTTTGATAGTATATTTACCCCCAAAAATCTCACTACTATATTTATTTATTATCTAAGATCATATAGATACAACATTCCAAGATATAAATATGATCTCTTCTGAATTTGAAAAATAATTTATAGAAATTACATTTCCAACATTATTGCACAGTGCAAGTAAAATAAAATTGTATGGAATGAATTTTTGGAATCATATGTTGTGTATTTATTCATAATGAAAATTTAGATAAATGTTTACCAGAATATATAAACTATGATAAATATATTTTTATGTTATTCATATTTTCTATAGTAATTTGTATCTACAAATATAATATGGATAACTAAAAAAGAAAATTTTGGACATGTGAGTCATAATTTAACTTATAAAAAATACATAAATTTAAAATGTTGAAATTTTAGTTATAGAAAACCAAGTAGCCAAATTAATATAAAACAAAATAATATATTGCAATATCTTCTGATTAACTATAATATCGGGTAAAACATTACATTATAATAATATTAAATGTATTATCAATTATTCTATTACATATTACTTTTTATTTTATAAGATTCAATGCATGATCATTCTAATCAATTTTGATAACCCAATATTATATATTTTAGATCCAAATTATAAATGACCAAAAATCGACCAAATGTTATGCCGCTTATGAATTTCTATTATATATTATTCAAAATTTTTTAAATAAACCTCAAATGATATGTTTTATATTATTTCTTGAATGTAATTTATTTGATAGAGTGGTGATTTCTTATGATCAAACCCATGGTTTGAGGATGTCCATTATAAATAAGAAACATATTTATTTCACCAACATGATAAGTATTAGGGTATATATAATTATATTTCACTACCAAAACAACTATAAAAATAATTACATGTTTTTATAAATAATTTTATTATATATGAAAATGTTTAAGGACAACCATTATGGTTATTTCATTTTTAGATTTATAAATGATATATTATTGTTTCCAAAAAATAGAATCCTATAATAGATTTTATAAATATACTCAAAATTACATATAAAATATATTTTTACATTTTATTTGTCAAAATTTTATAATATTACTGTGAAATTATTCATTCACCATATTCAAATGAGAAAATATATTTGTTTCTGATTGCATAAGAAGATTACATGGTGTTATAATATTTACATAAATCATGGTGATTGGTTTTATTAACAAATATGTATTTTTTTAATTTATAGATATCATTATGAGTTAGTTTATTTAATAATTATTTATTTTATTTTCTTATAATTTTATTTTAGTGTTATTGATATAGAAATGGGATTTTCCCAAACAAGTTGGAAATTTTGTTAGACAAGCAAAACTTTTATCTTATCCTTGTGACTACTATGAAGCCTTTAGTCTTTATGTATTAATAATTTATAGATGTTATATATAAAAGTAGGGGATTTTATAAGGATATCATGAGGGTATATTTAATGAAATGGTTTTTCCTTTGGGATGATTGAGATCCATATCTCTTGCATAGTTTTTATGTTGAGCCTTCTATTATTGGGATGTTTTCTTGAAAATAGTTACCTAAAATATTTAATCACCATAGATATAGTGTTGTAGACAAAAATAGGTTTGTGGAGTCAAAATTTTAATAGTTAAATAGGGTAAAAAATATTTTTTGGGATAATTTTATAGATACATAAATGAAAAATGCATCTGACGCTGAGAGTATTCTAATATAGGAAGTCTTGAGAATGATTTTGGAATAGAAGTGGCCTATGAGGTCCCATAAATTTATGAAGGGAAATATTAGTGTGGATATTATTATTGAAAAGGAATGATAAAAAGTAGATAATATAATCACTCAGTAGATTGAATATCCAATTAAAATTGTGATGAAATATAGACATTAAAAAAATTACTCGATCCAAGAAATTATGATGATAAAAATATAACGAGTCATGGATCCTTTCCCCAATAAATATATTTTTTAAAATACTAAGGAACCTAATGAAAAGTTTAATTAAAACCAAAACATTATGAAAGGATATAATCCACCTCCTTTTAAATGGATAACTCCTAAAAAAGAGGCAAGTATCGTATGATATATGATAAAGGAATATGGTTAGGAGGTATAAGTACATAAGATCGTCCTCAGCCCAATATAATTTTATGATATGACAAATTTATTACACTATTATTATAGAATTACATTACTAGAAAATGATAAATAATATGAGATAATTGAATTGATTAGACATCCAGGGAACAATAAAAATTGTGTGAGGAGATATATCCCAAAGGACTCAATGTAGAGTCAAGTAAGTGGAATGAAAAATATTTGAAGTTAATTTCATTGAATTCTATGATCTTGTATCCATGATGACTGTCTTGTGGTATTTCAACTAATATCTCTTAATATTGACGAAATTTTATATAATCAACATGATTTTGACATCAGGATCTATCCTAAATATAGTTCCCATAAATTTAATATTTTTTTTTTCTATTTTAGTGTTTTTTATGGTTATTTTATTTTAGAGTTGTCGATGAACCCTGTTTTTGAATCATGTTAGGTTTCCCACTAACCTGTAAAAGTGGGTTTTTAATGATATAATATAAAAATTATTAGAGGTACAAATAACATAGAATAATATAGTTTCTATTATAGTGGATAAAATATAGAATATATGATGTGTTATTTTATTAAAGTATTGTATATTAATTTTTTGGATTTGAGATTAGAAGTGATATATTTTTTTATAAATATGAAATACAATTATATTCATGAATTGTAATTAAATAAAAATATATTATATGTCACTATAGATTTATATTGTGTTGTTAAACAAATCATATAAGATATCTACTATGTATACATAATGAAAATCTATCCTTACTAATCAAAATAACTAAATTAAAGTCCTCCCCAATCCACAACCTTTTATAATGTAAAACCTAGAGATTTTATGACATAATTTCTCTGATTAAATAAATTTTATTGGGAAACATATGTTATATACAACACCATGTTAATATTATGATTCATGAAACATTGGGTTAGTTTTCATTACACACAATAGAAGGTTTTGATTTTGTTACACATAACGCCATATTTAGGTATTGTTATAAAAAAATCCATGTTTATACAAAATGTAACTTACAAATAAAATATTATTATTTAAAATTATAGTTATCTCCTAGCCATTAAGATTTTGGGTATTAATAGTATTAACCAAATTATGAAAATATGGTTTAAAAATATATATACAATAAATAATTTCATAACAAATAAAATAGAAATTAAAATAAAACAATTATAAAATAATATATAATAATTATCCAAAAAATATTATTATTATGATATTATTTGAAAAAAATTACTCTTTTATAAAATTAATTTGATAAAATAAAAATAATTAATTAAATTTAAAAAAAAATTAACTTAGGGTGATTTTTTGTGTTTCTTCTAAAAGGGAATATTTTTTGATAATTATTAGAAAACAGAACACTTTAATTGAAAACTACATCTTTTTAAATTATTCATAATGATAAAATATATTTTTAATTTTATAAATTTAAATTAGTCATATTATACTCACATTAATCCAATTCTATTTATTTTGATGAATTTAGTATTGAATTATGATATAAATACATTGTACATTTTCATCCTTTTCACTTTAACACCTTCCTTTCTTAACACATATATAGGATTAATTATTGAAATAATTTATTCCAACTATGTGAATTGAACTATAAAAAGTGAATTAAGTATTTGTAATTATAATACTTTATAATTTCTAATAATGTAAACTTATTTTGTTCGCAAAATTTATTATGATTGTAGTAAAAATAAATTACTGTCATTAAGTTAAATATAGATTTATCGGGGTTAAACTGGATTGATAAGAGTGAAAATGACCTAGATTATTTTAAAAATTTTATAGAATGTGTTTATTTTTACTTTGTCCATAAATTTTTCTAAACTATTTAAATACTTAGATAATTTCCATAGATTATGAACTATAAAAGAATTTATGTAATGAAAAAGACAGAAAAGATACTTCTATTCTATAATATGTATAATTATTTGGGACAGGGACAAAAGGAACTAGTTTGGTTATAAATATTATTTTTAATTATAAGTCATTTTTTTCCATAATAATTTCACTTTAATTTTTATAGATGACATAATTATATTAAATTCTTACGAAAAGATAATACTAAATTTATTTAGTTAAAAATTAAATAAATATATGAATACTAAAATTATTAAAAATGATGTAAATTAATTGATTTATAGTATAAAATTATTTCTATAGATTAATATATAACATTTCATATATGTGACCTTAATAAATTTAAATTATATCATTTTTAGGGTCATTTAAAATTGAAATAAAATTAATAATGTCAAAATTGATGTTAATGTTATTTTATAAAAAACGGTATTTTTTAATTGTTTTAAAATTACTAAAAATAATATATTATAAAAATCAAATTAAAATGATAATCTATTTTTACTATGTTACATTCATAGTCAAAATTTTCTTTTATAATTAATATATTCTCTCTTAAATAGTAATATATATATTAGTTAAATTTAGCTTAATGTGGTGTTCTCGCAAGTTACATGTGCTTATATTAAATCAATTATAAAAAACAAATTTTTTTATTTAAAAAATTGGATATCAAATTTATAATCATTTTTTAAAAAATTTATTATATTTTCGAATTTATTTTAGCCTTAAGTGATAAAATTCTTCCGTTAGAAAACTAGCTATTGTAATGAATCCCTAGAATGGTAAAAGTGGGTAACATAGAATTTAATAATGAAAATGTAAAAAACATGTATCTCAATGTGTTATGGAGGTATTAATCAACCATATAATCCATTAAATCCATTAATTATGACATTTTCCGTCACTTTATGTAAGATAGACCTCTCAATAGTGAATACATTTGAGTATTTACAAGAATGCCACTCTTCCTCAACATTAAAAGGGAACATAATCTTTCCACATATTTACACCAATAAATCCTTTAATATTAACAGGTATATTACCAAATAACTTCTCAATATGCATAAAAACATACTATATGACTTATTTTTGTTATAAATCTAATTTAAGAAGGCTTTATTGCAAAACTAAGGAGAATACTCAAAGAAGTGGTATTGGTCTTTAATGAGAATATTTATTATATGTCTTCCTCCAACATATTAAATTATAATTATATAATTATTTTGACATAAAATTAGAATATTTTATATTATTAGATTTATTATGTTTAGGTTATGACTTTAAACCACAAAACATCGATAAAATGCGTTACAAAATCATTATTCGTGTGTACAGTGGACTACGGCTTAACAAACCAATGCCATTAATATTCCAATTACCACCCTTTATAATTGTTCATAATATTTGGTCTATAGTTTATATATGACATATATTATATATATTAAGTTATTATTATAGCTTAATATTTATTTCAGACATAAATTCAGTATTTACATTTTTTGGGAATACAATAACATCGTTAATGTGTACGGTGGACTACTGCTCCACGAAGTGATGTTCCTCATTCATGTTATACCTACAATGTATTATGAATGGGATTAATAAAATATTTTGACACATATTTCATAAATATGTTTATAATATGGTAAAATATAATATTGAATATTATATACTTCAATAAAACATTAATATGAAAAAAATATTGCTCATTTGAACGTACGTCCTACTGTCTATGCGAATGGTGTACTTCATTTCCTCTCACTAAATTTTATGGATTACTATAATTATATATATATAACATTTATTTGATATTTAAATAACTTTTATAATTAATTATATTATGGAACCATGGAATAATTAATAGAGAAAATAATATAACAAATCAAAACATATTTGAAGAAAAGAATGTGATTGTTGCCTAAAACAAGATGTAAAATTGAATTGTAGAAAATGTGTAAAAAAATGTCATTAGAATATAATATATGTTACAATATATTAGAATATGGTTCTTCAATATATTTATAATAAACATATATCTATTATATAATAAGTTCAAACATTTATAATAGATGTCCAGACTTATGGTAATGGATTTTCCCCAAAAAAATTTACTTCAATAATAATAATTACATGTTCAACAACGATTTATTTTATATAGTTTCTTTTATTGACATGATTTTATTTCTTATTTTTTATTATAATAATAAATATTTTTATTTACATATCCTTTTTATGATCTCTCTTTCATGGGTTATAAGGTTCAAAAGATACCAAGTTAGTAAGGGATTTTTACATCAATTTTTCTTTATTTGAGAAGTACTTTGTGTTTTTCACCTATATTCATTCATATGGCATATATAAAGACCCTTTAAAATTTATAATAATGAAGTTATTCATCCTTGAAATATTTTATGTTCAATTTTAGGTTATTTCTTCATGGGGATTATGATTCAATGATAGAAAATTGTAACAATTCTATTTTACAATATTATCATTCACTGATATTGTTTATGATGAATTACCCATTATTAAAATCTCATTATATTCCTCCCAAATATTATTCAAGTCTTTTTTATCCTCTGGTTATGCATGATATCTTCATGTAATTTTTCGATTTTTCTAATATTTGGTATACAACATAATTTGGAAAATAATTTAAGGAAAAGACAACTTTATTTCTCTCTTCAGTTGGAAATCTATTCCCTTCCAAACCCTATTATCTAAAAAAATTATTTTTAAATTATATTTATTATTATAATAAAATAAAATTAAATAATAATTATTATTTATTTTAAAATAGTTTTAAATAATATTCAAATATTATTTTATATGTTTTCTAGGTTATATTCAAAGAAAATGTTTTTGAAATTGATTGTTGTTTCAAAAAAAAATTTCAAAGGGGATAGTATATTTTAGTCAATAAATATTTTAAATTATCTTTTAAAAAAATTTATCTAATATTTCATCAGTTGTTGTCACCTATTAATTTATAGGGACATGATCTATGGATACCGTTCTTATTATTTCTTTGAATGATTTAGGTTTATAATGACATGTTTTTGTGAAATCTGTTTCTATTACACGGGTTAAACCCTAATAAAAAAAATATGAATCCCACTAATTTTAAAGGGTTATGATATGAAGAAATTATTTTGAAACCTATATCTTCTCCATAGGTTAAGTTATGATAAAAGTTTTATGATACCTATGTCATTTCATGGTTTATGAAATGATGAATGATTACAATTTTGTGGCACACATATGAATGATTTCAATATGTTAGGGGTGGGGCCTATAAATCCCTCTAATCCATTAAGTATATATGTATATATATCTCTCTCCAAAAAAAATACTCGGCTTAAATGGGATGTGAACCCAATTTTGTAATATAGGGTTAGAACAAAATGTAAACCTAGTTCAGTAAAACATGTCTAGAACATGGAGTGAACCCAGGTCAGTAAATGATTTTTTCCTCTATGAATGACATGGAAATATTCCTTTTATAATATTGAAATTATTTTATATGATACATGTTGGAAATAAATTACATGTCTTATTCCTACATAATGATATCATAGATTGTGTTTACTGATTTTCTTATGATTCATGTGTTATAAACAGAATATCATTGTTATATCACACATTACTAAGATCATTTTTATGTACGGTATGGATTTAAAATGTTAGGGTTATGTTCTCATTCCATTTTGTTCATGTTATGGTTATGTATATACATTGTTTATCCTTACGAATCATCTAATCTCATACTTTATAATGATTCTTTTCCATAGGTTATGATGATAAGTTTTATGTATGATATGTATAAGAAGGGGCTTAGTCATGAAAAATATATTGGGAGAACAAAGAACTCACTGACATAACAATGTTTGTGTTTCATTGATTTCTAAGGCACTAAACTATTATGGTTATTAGGTGTGTCTTGAAGTAATATAATGAGAAATGCTTTAAAAATACATAGTATCCATGTACAAAGATCATTAGTGGATATATTTGTTATGATAGAAAAGGATTAGTTATCCTTTTGAAACTAGTGTGAGGAAACCTTACTGAAATTCGTTCGTTTATTTTTATGGATATGTCTAGGGATGTTTATAATGATTAGTCTTGGGATAACTCAAAGTATAAAGAATTATGTTAGAACATTGTTAAAGGATAGAGGGAGTCATTTTAAAGAATGTAAAATTCTATTTGGATACTATAAGTTGATGTGGCTCTAGAACAAATGTACCTTGTGGTAACAACCCTAAAATCACTATACATAGCAAGACTCAATCGAGAACTGGTTAAAAACAATTTTCCTTTTTTCACATCTAGTTTAACCATCATAGGGGACATCCCATTGATATTAATAGACTCTTTAAAAACCATCATGGAGGATTTAAATAGATTTTTATCATGAATAACCTAGGTTAAGACTAATGTTTCACTGATTTAAAATAGGTTTTCATGATTTAGAGATGATAAAATTTATTTTTCATAATTATGTGATTTTCAAGTAATATTATTTTTTATCACACTATGAATTTTGGTTTTTTTCAATTTTGGGAACTATAAGGAACTAGGTTAACATTGGATGTTATGGAAAATTTACTATTTATAATCTAAATGGTATGGTGATTGTTGTAAAGTATATTTTCTCTAAGATTAATATGTTTTCATTGAACATAATTTATAATATGTTGATTATAGGACTCTCAATCACACCATAGAAGATTAAAAAATATTTTTCTCTGAGTTTGGGTAATGGAATACAAGGAAGAAAGGAGATTAATTTTCCTATGTGTTACGATTATGGGAACAAACACCAAAGGGAATGTCTTATTGGAACATGATGATTTTTTGACTATGGAAAAGTAGGATACAAAACATGTTACTAGAAAGGGAAACAGAAAATTTCAGTTATCACAATGGATGGGAATATTCATCTTGCAAATATATCATCAATTGTTGAATTCTTTAAATTTAAAATGTATTGGAATTATTCAAATCCTTTACCTAAAGAGAATTATCTTGATAAAAATCATCAAGGGTTTATGAATAATGGTAATATTTTTTATGATAAAGGGAGTAAAAATGACATATGAATGGAATAAGATTCATGAAATATGAAAACAAAGCTATATTAATAATTTATAATTAATGTGGAATGTTTTGAAGTAATTGTGTTTTGGGATTCAAATAATTATACTTTTATCTATGGTATTATAGTTATTATAATCATGAAACATCAATGCATTTTTTCATTGTTTATTTTCATAAAAAGATGAAAGATTATGATAAATGGTTCTGATAGACTATAAAAGTGATTTAATAGAAAGAAAATATTTTGATTAAGGTAATATAACCCTAAATATATTTCTAATGATGAGAAAATGTGTTTAATTTGGATTATGAGATTTTGGATATGAATAATGTAAATTGGATATCACTTATTATAATTTAATAGATTAATTATTTTTTCAGAATATAGTTTATGCTATCATGAATGGAGTTTATAGAATTATTGGATTTATGGAATATAACCAAGAATATTTATTCTATGTAAATAATTATAAATTAATAATTTTTTTGAACCCTACTCAACTTCTATCTCTCTCTATCTCTCATAAAATCTCCACTTGCTAGGGTTATCACTATGCAACTTCTCATGGGAGGTATTGTTCTCCTGTCATCCCCCTCCCTTATTCCCTAGCTCTCTTCATGGGTTCTCCCTTTTCTTCTCTTTCATTCCTAGTTATGAATCCAAAATTTTGATATTTGACCATGAACACCTATTTATCTAATAATAGGATTTTCTATGTTAGACCCCATTTTAGTCATATTAGGAATTCTTTAGAATGATACGAGATGTAATAGTGGTTACAGTAAGATCTAATTTATTGGAATGTGGTTGGTGAATGTTTGGTATCCTAGGATCTATCTGTAGTTTTGGTTCGATGTTGATGTCCTTTTCTGTTTCATCCTCTATTATTGCTTCCAGATCAATTGTATAAGAATATATTTTGGTCTAATGGAGGGGATTTTATAGGGTTTTTGGGATGTGTTGGTTGGCCACTCACTAGTGTTCTTATATTCATGACCCATGTTGGGTCTGATAGTTATTTATGGTTCTTAATCCTTGTTTTTGTGCCTTTTTTAATGGTTAGTTCCCGATCATTGTGTTGTGGTTTCGGCTTGAGTGGAACTTGGCCTCAGTTTGTCTTGGGCTTTTTGATTTTTGATATTAGGGCAGCTTCATCATGGTTTCCACTATTTAATAGAGAATTTTTTCATTTTTTTAATCATAAATGGATATTCCATTGATCAGTGAGTGTGTTTTATTTAATTGAAAACGGTGTCTTGGTATTGGTGGTATTATTTGGGTTTGCTGGATTCCTTTTTAGTTGGGTGATGTCTAAAACTATGGTGATTAATGTGGAATGGGTGGTAATTTACATGGTTATTCTATGATTTCCTTTTAATATACATCATTAATTTTTGGGTGAATTGGTACTATGATAGTCCTTCATATTTCATATTATGCCCACAGATGGTGGTTCAAGCTATGGTGGATGATTTAGTGATGATGTTGGAAGACAATTCACCTAATGATTGGTCATGGAACCATTTCATATGATGTTTAATATGGATTTATATATATTCATTATAGTGGATACATGGATGGAAGAGGTTCATGTGAATGTTCAACCCATTTTTACGACCTTAATCTGCTCGAAACTTTCATGAATTCATGGTTAAACACCCCTTCCAATTGATTCAACTGCAATTGTTCGTAAGGTGGTTTTGGGAGGTGTTTTTCATGTATCAAACAAAAATACCAAAGGTGAAACATGAATGGGATTCATATACATTGGATTTGTTTTTTTGAAGGCCCATGATGTGGATGGATATTCTCACATCTGTTAAAGGTTACATTGACATCGATGGAGTGTTAGGTTTCTCTTCTCAAGATGTGATTTGATAAATTATTGGGTATGTATTAGCAGGTTATAATTGTTTCCATTTTATTTTTATGTTATAAATTTTGAATATGTGTTTCATGTGGATGGATCCACATTAATGGTCCAAAGTATTGAGTTTTGAATTTATAATCACCATTGACAGATAATTTTTTAATTCTTCTCGATTATTAATGGCCTTATTTTATGATTTTTAGTGGCTCCCACACCACATAAATTTTTTATTGTAATAAAATATATTAATATGAAGTGGAGGAAGAAAAATGTATATTTTCTATAAAGTTCTGTAGTGTTTCATGTTATTTACATGTTTTAATAGAATACACATTAAAGGTATTTAAATGTTGGTATGTGATAATTATGGGTTACTTTATGATATATGGGGATCAATATAAAGCTAATTGTGAGAAATTTAGTTACATTCATTCTTATATTTTCTACCTTATTCATTTAAAAGAGTTAAACGGTTAAAAATATAGGAAAATGTTTATGTTGAAATTTGGTTGAGGTTTTAAATATTAATTTATTACCTCACCATTTGAAGAGTAAATCATTTTGGGTAACCTATTCTATGAATTTTGTTTTAATGATAACTGATGTTAGATATAATGACATATCATTTTATCTATGGATCTTATGATGAATTAGTGATTGAGGAATAAAAAATTCACCATCATTTCCAAGAGTATGTTATGATGTGTAAATTAATCATTGAATATATACTAAGAGACACTTTGCTAATGAAATGGATTGAAATCAAGTTGGTATATCTTCTCGTGAAAATTATTCAACTTTTTGACATGGATCTTAAAATAAAATTATTCCCTATTATCATTATTTTTGATGATATCAAAGGAATGTTTCACACCTCTTCATTCTATGGTTTTATGACCCCTATCATTCTCCATATCAACCAGTTTATTATGATCATTGATCTTCTTCTCTATTTATAAATATATAATCTCTTATCCCTTTCCCAATCGTCACTTCCCACCTATGATTTCCTATTTGTTGAAATTGCATGTGTTTTTAGATAAAAAATACACATCCCTATCACTTCTTATAGAGAATTTTTTTAACCATTTTTACCATGTGGCTTTCTATGGATTGAACGTTCATGTATTAAATCACTAATGACCTATATGAATTTCGAGGTGAAATTCATTTTATTGGGGTTAAAATGTAACACACAAATGTTTTCATTAATTTTTTTTGGATTAAATTAAATTCCATTTATAGAATGTGCAACATGAAACACCATGTTATGATTACAGTACTGAAAAAAATAGGGTAGCTTGTTTTACATGTAACACTATGTATGGCTTGTGTAACACACAATACCCAATTTAGTTTATGTTACACATAATACCATGTTTTATATTAAAAATTAATTTTAAATAAAATATGACTATTTAATTGCATAGTTATTTCCTAGATGAAGGAATTTTGGGTATGATTAGGATTAAGTAAATAATTACAATATTATTTACACATGTATATATAAGGATTTATTTGAAAAATATATAACAAGAAATTAAACTAAAATCATTTTTAAAAATATAAGGAAATATTTATCTGAAAAACTATTTATATGGTTCTATTATTTTATATCAAAAATTTTTCTAATAAAAAAAAATAATTTTATAAAATGAATAAAAAATTTAAATTCATAATATCCATAATATCTAATGGTGAATTTATTTGTTTTTTTTTTGAAAATTTTCATTTTTTAATAAATAGTGAAATTCTGAAATTTAATTGAGAACAGATTTTTTCAAAAATAATCATAACATTATATTATATTATTAATTTTTTTAATGTTAAATTAGTCCAATTATTTTCCCATTATGAATGTTTATGTCTATTGAATCAATTTCATATTTAATTACATATAAGTACTTTGTAAACATTTGACCATTTTCACTTTTAATACCTGCTCTATTGTCATGTTTTTGTGATTAATTTTTAAATTTTTTTCCACCTATAATAATTTAATTGAAAAAAATATATTCTATATTCGAAATCATCATAAAAAATAATTTCAAATAATGTTAATATAATTTTGGAAAAAATGTAATGTGAATGAAAAAAAGTTAAATATCATGGTTAAGGTAAGACTTTATTTACCAAGTGTTAAACTAAAATGATAATATTGAAAATGACCTACAATATTATTTTTATTTTTTTATTTTTTCTAATTATAAAAACTCCTTAAAATTATTTTAAATATGGAAGTTCCTTTCAACATTATTTTGAATATAATACATCTAATAAGTAAAGTAAATAAAAAGACAAAAAAGTTTCCTTTCTTCATATTAATGCCAACAACGCCTTGGGATTGGGAAACCAAATTGGTATGGTTATAAAAAATATTTTGAAATATAAATGATTTTTTATTATCATGTTATTTTATATGTAATTAATTGAGATTAAATTAATATGTTAAATGCATAATAAAGGCAAACACATTAATTATTTAATAAATAATAGAATAAAATAAATAATACTATGAAATTTAAAAGTGAAGTAAATTAAATAACCTAAAGTCTCCAATTTTTTAAAAACAAATATTTCATATTTCACGTGTGTTAAATTAATAAATTTTAATTCCATCATTGTATTTTTATTTTTGAAATTGAAATTAAATCAATATTTTCAAAATTGACATGAATGTTATATTAAATTAAATGATATTTAATTAAATATTTTAAAATTACTAAATATAATATATTATTCCAAGAGATTAGGAAATATTAATATATTTAAACTATTATCTATTTAATGACCAATTGATAATTTATAATTACAATATTGACCCCAAAATAAAAAAAACTCTATTAGCACAGGTAAGGATAAAGCTATGTTTTCACATGTTACATGCGTTTATGTTAAATATATTTTCATTTCACATTGAATTTTCATTTTATAAATTATATATAAAATTTATAAACAATTGGTAAAATTTGTATAATATTTCTCAATTTACTTTAGTATTAAGGAAAAAATTACCTATGTTAGAAAACTAGTTACTATAGTAAAACCCCAAAATGGTGGATTTTGGGAAAAATAGATGCTAAGGATGAATTTATTTCCAAATTGGGTCTAAAATTATTATGGTGGTATATATCTACCATATAATCCCTCTACATATTTAATTATAATATTTGGATCCTATTTCGGTATAATTGACCTCCTAATAGTGAGAACATTTGAGTATTTACATGAATATCACTCTTCCTAAACTATTAAAGGGACCCAATTCTCCCAACTTATTCACAACTATCAAGATATTTGGATTGAGAAATATAATGAAAATAATTTTAAAACTTCCCTCAGCTTATCCTATAATCATTAGATAATACAGAAAGTCATCTGAGGATTTATTTTGTGGAAAATTTTGGAGAACAACCAAACAAGAGATAATTATCTTGATTTAATTTCATTTATCATCCTTCATTAGTTATTATTATATGAAGATTATATATTAACTCAGTATCATACATATACTTAGATTTTGTTATGTAGTGTGTATAACCTATAACCACCACAATTCCATCAAATTAACTATCAAATCATCATTCATGTGTATGAAGAGAAAACACCTCACGAACCAATGTAATTAATTTTTCAATTACCCCCTTTCATAGTTTTGAATAATGTTGAATTTATAGTTTATATATGATATATATCACGTATATTATTTTATAATTATTCTACAATTTTTATATCACACATACAATCATTATTTCCATTTTATAGGAATATAAATTGTCATTTATGTGTACAATAAACTATCACCACACTAAGTGATGTGATTCATTCAAACTAAACATGGAATTTATTAAAAATGGTTTTAATAAAATTTATGATATTTTTGAACTAAATATGATTATAGAATGATAATATATATTAATTACCATTATTTATTTCAACCCAACTAGGTAATAAAAAACAGAGTTCATGCATACATATGGCCAGCCGTCTTCATGAATTATGTAATTCATTCCCAATCACTTATATTTATATATTATGATAAATAAATATATATTTAATTTGTATGATATTAATATCATGTTTATATTTCTGTAAATTTTGGATCCATGGTCAATTTAAGGGGAAAAATGTTTCAAATCAATACATGTTCAAAACAAACAATGCACTTATTATTAAAATGTGACTTTTACGTGGAATTATTAATAAATGGGAAATAAAATGCCATTGGAAAAAAATATAATGTATTATATATGTGAATTTTTTTCTTGTAATAAATGTATAATACAATTTTATTTTTTATCGAGTAGTATTGATTGAGTATGGTGGATTTCAAGACTTAAGGTATGTCATTTTCGTCCCACTTTTCACTTCCATGATACACATTCCATGTTCACTACCTATTTATTTTATGTTGTGCATGTAATACCAATTAATGTATTTTATGGTTATTATATTAATAATTGATGTTATTTATATACCCACATTAGGACTTAACTTTTATGGGATTTATTGTTTAAAATTTACCAAATCAGTAAGGGAGTTTTGTCTCAATTTTTCTTTATTTGAGACTTACCATATATTATGCTCCTATATTTTTTCCTAAGGTGTATGTATAAAACCTTATACATGTAAATTCTTGAATTAATTCATCCTAATGATATTTTATTCTCCATTTTATACTATTATTTCATGGAGATTATGATTCAATATAACAAAATTGGTAATGAATTTATGCTATAATCCATCATTCATCTAGATTATTTATGAACATGTCTCCAATGTTTAAATAATAATATTTAACCATAAGTAATTGTCCTGAATTTTACAATCATATATTTAAACATGACATCTTCATGTAAATGTTTGATTTTCATCTCTTTTTTAAATCAAAAAACTACAATTTAGTTTTATAAAAGAGTTACATTATTTCTTTCCTCAGACAGGAGTGTATTTAATTCAAAAACATGATTTGTAAAAATGAATTATAAATGGTTATAAATGATATTTCCAAATTATTTTCACTGAAAATGATGTCAAAATATTTCAATGTTTAAAATATGTTTTAAATTAATTTTTAAACATTCATTATATGTTTTTGTGGTTCTTTTATACGAATTTTTTATAAAACGTTTTACGTTTATGAAAATCAATTTCCAAGAGGAAAAGATATTTTCACCAAGAAATATATTAAAATATCATTGAATTTTTTTTAAATCTATTATTTAATCCATTGAAGAAAATTTATATTAATAGACATAAGATCTAAACATTACATTTTTTATTACACTAAATGGTTTTTGTTTATGATGAATATTTTTTTTGAAACATATTTATCATCCATGTGTTATAACATGATAAAAAAATTGAAACTAACTTATTTTCATGGGTTACTCTATGATGATTTTTTTTAAACCTATCATGTTTTTATAAGTTATGGAATGACGACATTCTTATGATACCCATATTATTTCAGTGGTTATGATATGATGATTTTTCATTATATATTCAAAAAAATATCATTTTATTATGTTATTTTTGGGAACTACATATCCCTAAAATTTATTTCATAAATATTTATATCTCATAATACATATAATATTAGTATGTCATGTGATCTTAGTTATGTGATATGGGTCTAGAATAGAAATTGGACCCGGTTCAGTAATGCAGGACTGGAATGGGAAGTGAACCCAATTAAGTAATACAGGGTTGGAATGTGGGGTGAATCTATTTCATTAAATGAATATTTATAGTATTATGGTCTTGTATGTGATCCTTGACTAATATGAAAACTATTTTCTATAATTATTTATATTCCACAAATATCAAGTCTTATTCCATTGTTATTCTCTCATTGATCATGATATTTTATTTCCTTATGATTAATGACATATTAACAACAAATCATTATTACATGAATCATATTTATTTTCTATGATAGGATAGGTGTGAAACAAGTATGTTATGATCATTATCCTATACCATTATTTTTGTCAATCTCTTTTATCTGATCAATGTTGATTATCTATTGTTGTTACACTAAATGAGCGTCTAATCTCAACCATTCTTATGATTGTTTTCCTCAACTTATAAAAAAAGAATTTATATATGTTATATCTATGAATATTACTAAAGGGAATATCTTTGTCAGAAATATTTAATTTATTTCACCGGATTAGATGATTGTGCTCCATGTTTCAGAAGTACTGATCTATTATGGTACCAAGGAATGTCTTTATAAAAATTACTTAATACTCAAAAAATGATGTAATATCATTTTATGATAATCATAGGTCACTATATATAGTCCCCATTACATCCAATTTTCAAAATTTAAAATACAACAGTTCCCATGGTAGTGAATGTTAAATATGAATATAACCACATTTATATTAAATATAAGAAACCACACCAAATATGGGGGACCAAGTGAATTCAAATGTATTCTGTTTTATATAGTTTTGATTATTTTTAAAATTTTTTGTATGTATTAAAGAATATATATTTTATAGGATATTTTTAAAATACCCCGAATAGTACAAGATCACTGAGAGGGGCAGTGTGAATTAGTGATCCCTTTTTTCCCTTTTTATGAATTTCCTCCTTTCTCTAATTCAAACTCTGTGACTAGTTAAATCCTTGATCCACTCTTCAAACGATTCTATAAAACAAAATCATAGTATAGGGATTTTCAAGGTTCGGTAGAAAGACCTACTCCTTGCCGTGTTGGTTATTCTCCCCCACACAGAATCTTCACTATATCAGAAGATGATTAAAAATAGTAATTGGTTAGACCCCCCCCCCCCCAATTTCAAGTTGGTTAAACCCCCAAAATTCTAGGCACCTTCTCCATTCTTCTAAATACTAGTTAAGCCCACCCGGTTTTAAATTCATACTTCGAATGGATTGATAATCTTCCTTCAATTTACGTAGCTTCAACAAACATTAACTGAATCTGTCAGTCTTGCTCAAATATTCAAATCACTAGTAATGATCAGTTGCCTCAATGCAATAAATGATTAGGAAAGAAAAATATTTCTTCAGATTGAAGTCATGTACTCACTTTTACGTGTGCATGTAATGCTCACACATTCATCAAAATAATGATTATACAAAAATGTTCTTACACAATTTGCCTGATTTTGTTTCTTTATGCTCAAATCTCTTTGCACACACAATCCATTCTCCACATGGGAATGGGTATATGTAATTTCATATATGATATTGGTTATATATTATAAAACCCAAATACACAATGATTGGATTCCTTCCTTCTTTAATATTCACAATTTATAAAGAATTCTCAATGTATACTTCTCTATAACCAAACCCATTGGTGGTTTTATACTACCTCTCACACATACAAAAAAACCCTATTTGATATTTTCTTTTGGTGTGACGGTTTTTATTCTCAAGAGAAATTGTAAATTTACACTTGTCTTCGAGGATCATCAAAACACAGAAGCCAAGGAGGCTTCATGGTATTGGGTGTATCGCGCAAATGAAGGAGGTGCAAGGCACTGTCCTTGTATGGCTTCATGATCCAGTCCATCGTGAAGTAACTCAAGAGTGAGTAGTATGTGTTCAGTGTTTGTGGATGGATTAATCTTAGCTTAGGGTTATCAAGAAGAGGTAAGCATTTCTGCATGCAAGAAGAAACAGTGCCAATGAATCCTTCTTTGTGTAGGGTGTGATACATAGCTCCACATGATGTTCCATTTTATCAATAAATTTGACAACCAAATGCATTGAGGATCTCCATCTTTTATTGACACGGAACACAGTAGGTGTGAGTTCAACATATTTGTGAGTTTCCATGGGAGATCGTCTTTTAAATTCCCAAGATATACTTTGTTTTGAATTTTTCAAACACATGATATTGTTTACACTACGTCACTTGGGTTCCATCCATTCAACACAGATCCCTTATTTCTTGTAGATAAACTCCAATTCTTGTGAAGTGGAACTCATGAATATCTTCTTCAAAATGCATCGACCATCTTAATGTGTCCCCACAACTACATATGCTTCATCATTAGTGGATTGTTCAATTCAATCGCATCAATGAAGATAGAATTTCATTCATATGTTCATGGAATCTAGATGACTCTCAGGAACCTAGTTCAATAGAAACATTGTGGCCATTAATGAGACCTTAGAGGTTTGTTAGTGGCTATGGTGTACTAGTTTGCGTCATGGTTTGAGGATGAAGAAGATGTGGCTGTATGAACATTGGATGACTCAGGTTCAACCATGCAATTAATGATCTAGATGGACGATGGAGATTACATTTCAAACTGAGGATGTGATGTGCGGTCATGATTACAAACACGATTAGATGCATGGCCAAGATTAGTTAAATGTTTTTAAAATGTCATCTCACATCAAAACCCCTTGATGTTTTTGGATTCATTATATAAAAAGATACAGAAACACCTGGTAAAAACTCTCTTCCCTTTCTCCTTGTGTTTCCTCACACCGGTGTTCCATGAGTGCACTTCTTCACCCACTCATTCCTCTACGGGTGTGCTACTATCACCCACTATAAATATCCAGCCGCACAACTTGATCACTGTGCGTGCTCCTAAGGGATTATACATATCCAGATCATGTGGGCTATTCCCAAGCTATGACTTCTTTGGGATGGCCAGGGATGTTTCCCTCAGTGTGGTTGACCTAGAGTCCCACATGTACTGTGGTTGATCTGTCTCAAATAGCTTGAGTGTGGCCCATATTTTTTATGTGAGTCACATGAAATCATATCAATAATGCATCACCACATTACAATTTGATCCCACCATTGAATACCAAACAACCATACACTACTCCTCTACATCTTCATCCTTAATTCCTCTTTTATCTATCCTTCTTTTTGTAAAATAGATTCCAATTATCTTCAATATTCCTCTTTTCCTTAAATAACAGATGATGCATGGAACTCTTATTCACCTCATGAATTAAAGCATAATGATGTGTTCTCTTTTAACCCCACGGATTCTTTTTTTGAGGACCATCACAAAAAATCATAAAATTTATGGCTATACAATCATCATATCTTCATTCATTCACTCATTAGGCACATATTGACATGTTATTGAAACAAAATGAAACCACTGGTTTCACTAATCTACCCTTTGTATTCTATTATCAATGTAACATCCCATGTAAATGAATAATAATACATATTTCATATTTATTAATATTTTTTAATTAAATATTAATTATACTTTAAATGGGTATCTATTTTCGATAGCACACCCGATACGCAACAATGGGTTTCTTTGGAATCTTATACTGCACACTAATAATATAGATTTTTTATTTTAAATGGTAGTTAACTCATAACCGTTTTATTATAGGGAATGAACAAAAAAACTACAATATGATTATACATGTTGGTTAAATGTATTTACATTATCCAATAAAAATATATAGGCTAAAAATGTGAATGAATCTAATTTTAAGCATAATTTACATTAAAAGGCTGATTTATCACCTTTTAAGGGAGAAACCCCTTTTAAATATAGTTTTTTCCTGTTTAATACATTCAAATTGACCAAATAAAATCCTTATTTATAATGGGGATATCAAATTTTACTTTTGGTAATTTTTTGGTATTATTCTGATAAGGTTCATTTTTTTAATGAATAGTGAAAATATTGTATTTTAATTCAAAAGTTCCTTTTAATTAAATTTATTTATATGGTTATATTATCTTTTTAATTGGTTTTGAAGTGAAATTAAAATATAGTTTTACAATTTAATCCAATGTTGGTCATTTGAATTAATTTCACTTTGAAATTTTACATAAACGGGTATCAATCTTCTCATAGTTATTGTTTCTTAAAAACACGCAATTTGTTTTGATAATTGATATTAATTATAAAATTAATTAATTCCACTTCTATGTTTTTAATTTGGAAAAATAGAAATCATTTTTGAATTCGGAATATCAATTATAGCTTTGGATAATTTTTTTAATTTTTCTGAAAAACATAAATTTTTGACAAATAGTAAAACCACATAGTGGTAGTTAAAAAAACTATCTTCTTCATTTAAATTAAATTTTACCACTTCTGTGAATTGAATTTAAAAAATTAGAAATAAATGGGTTTTATAAAGAAGTAAAATGTTGTTCAATAAGATGAAAATAATCTTTGAGGAATAGTATCTTGTGAATTTTATTTACCGCGGTTAAAGGTAAATAGTGTAATTCAAGGTTAAAAGAATATTATAATAATTCAAAATTATATTAACACTTGTAAAAACCTTATTGTATGAGTCATGACCATTCATGGGAATCTTTGGGTCGATATTGGGACCCCATTGAGCCACTTGGGAGTGATCATGACAATTAAGATTAATTAATTTAATGTAAGGACAAAATTGACATTAACAAAAATCATTTAGTGATTAATTTTTATATGGTGCTATATAAGTCCTACTATATACTATAAATATTAATTTTAAATCTAATAATATTTTCTATATGATAGTTTTTTTTATAATTTTCATACATAGAATAAATTAAATTATTTATGACACAATAATGATGCAGTATTTAGCTCATTAATAAATGATTTAAAAAAATAAGAATATAACGATTAAAATATTATCCAAAACCTGTCTAATTCCTATTGGATGATTTTATTTCGACCATGAGTCATCATATGTTCATCTTTAATGATTTTTGGACAATTAGAAACCGAATATCATTACATAATAAAATAATATTTTCACACATTCCTAAAGAGCCCCTCCTCTCCCTTATAAAAGAAGACCATTTATATCCAATTCCTCACACCTCTCAAGAAATTTGGATCGTCCAGAATCATCCCAATTATTCTCCCTGCATTCCTCTCCTCCCCCCTAGAAGCCTTACTTTAGGTATAAGGCACTAAAAGAAGTCCTTTTGGTTCAAACCAAAGGAAGTTACACAAATTATAGGTAAATCTTTCTCTTAATTTGTTTTCTTTTATTTTACTTCACCAACCCCTAAACTCTTCTTATTACATTAATTTGTAACAAAACCAGTATCCTCAATATACTAGGATATTTTTATTAGAATTATTCAAACTACACTTACACAAACCTCCATCTAATGGATGAAGAACATAATGTTTCTGTGGATGTCAAACTTACGCCTCACGAAACGATGATTTCTCAATTACATATTACCGCCTCTCATGGTGAACATTATGATGGAACTATTTTTATATATGATATATATTATGTTTATGATTTCCTTATGCTTTTGTACTTCCCAATTATATCAAGCCTTTAGGGTTTCCATAGTGGGTAAATACGATAATCTCATTTGAGGAAGTGCGGACTACCGTCCCCTCAAAGTGATGTGACTCGTTAATGACTTATGTGGTATGTATAAAGGATGGAGTTAATGATATTATATATGATATTATACTTTAATTATAATATATCTATGTATCATTTTTCTTTGATTCAATTAAAATAATAAATAGAAATGAAAGTAGCGTTCATGCGTACGTACGGCTTACCGTCTCCATGAACGGTGCATTTCATTTCTTACCTCCAAATGTTATATTCTATTATAAATAAATGTATATACTGGATACATATTATATATATGATATCTAAATAATGAATATCTTTATGGATATAATGGAATATTTATCACATAAAAAACTTGTAAATATAAGGTGTTCATTATTGACTCAAGTACCAAATATCGAAAAAGGGACGTTGTTAAATTAAATGATTACATAATGTTTATAACATGGTAATAATTGATATAAAATGAATAATAAACTTTAAAAATGTCCTTAAGCATGTAGAAATTAACTTTATTTTATTATTCAGGAGATTAAATAACAATCCAGTCAAGTCAGATATGAGGTAAGGGACTCCGTCTCAATCTCCTTTCATTGATGAATTTTTTGTTTTATACACGAATTTATTTTATACGGTGTATAAAGCACTTTGACTTTTCATCTTATTTAAAGGGAATATTTTTATATGAATCTTTTATAAAATGACAAAAAGGAATGTTTCTTTTTTTCGTAAGCGTTGACAAAGACCTTTCCACCGCTGCGAGTATTATTTGATATATGGCTTTCTTAACAGGCCAAAATGTTTTTAAAAGGAAAAATAAATACCATATAATCCTTTTACATATTTTGGTATTGAAATTTATTTTGATAATGGATTTATTATTTCAATATATTGAAATGATATTTTAGGTGGAAATGTTATCTTTCCTTTACGCTTATGTTATGTGTTATGATCATGATATGGTTCTTGGGCATTATTTACGTATACAGGTGGTTCCGTGATTAACCTAGGGAAGTTGAGCCCAAGATAGCTCGCCAATGCATTAGGTGACATGACAGAGGTATACGTGAATGTTTCTCCTAAGAGATTTAGGGAATATATTATGATGCATATTCCAAAGTAACTCCCTATGTAGCTGTGATAGCTACAAAGTAAGTATGATATAGATTCCACAAGTTGCCTTTAGGATTTATTATTTCTATGTGTCTTTCATAAATCTTATGATTTCACAAGGTAAGTAAAAGATTTCATATTTTGTATGTATTTTTGAACAAATTTTTTCCTCCCCTGTTTTATAACCCTTACTAAGCCTTTTATGCTCATCACAAGTTTTGAAATGTTTTCACAGGACATAAAGATGAATTGGGTCAAGGATGGGATCAAAGAAAAGTCATGTTATCTAATGCATAGAACTAGAATTGACTTTTGTTTAAGAGTCTATATTTTATGAAAAAAATGTAAATTGTGTAGAAGTGTCTACTTTGTATTTGAAATAAAATGTAATAGTCATGTCCTAATTCTCTAAAACTCTATACCTAAAGAGACCCTCAATGTAAATTATTAATTTAATTCAATATTATGTAAATGTTTAAGGCTGAGTTCTTATAGTAGGTATCAGAGGGCGTTTCAGATAACTTTAGGAGTTAGGGTATTGTTAAATTAATGTCCTGAAATTAAGTTATGGTAAAATTGAAATGATATAGAATCTATAGATTACCATGTTGCTTCACCTGAGATATTTCTGTGTTAAGAATATTTTTTGTAGAGGAAACAAATAAACTTTTCTCGGAAGGCATACAGAGGGAAATCACCTTTCAAATAAGCATCCTGAGATGGAAAAATTAGAGTTAAACAGTTTGTTTCAGGGATGGATCAGTTGACTAAAGTGATAAATTGCAGTTGTGTTTATTGATGTTATTTTGGTTTATTCCAAAAGTAAGGACCAACATGACAGTCATTTAAGGGTTGTCTTGAAAACCTTAAAAGAAAAGAATCTATTTGGTAAATTCAGCATGTGTGAGTTTTGGTTACAACAAATTTTTTCCCTTGGTCACATTGTTTCAACAAATGGCATAACTGTTGATCTTGCTAAAACGAATGTTGTTGTTAAATGGCCAAGACAAACAAATATAACCAAGATTCATAGTTTTCTTTGTTTAGAAGGTTATTAGCAGAGGATTGTTAAAAATTTTGCATGGTTATCTAGTGCAATGACTAAGTGAACTAGAAAAGGTGTTTCGTATATTTGGACAAAAGAATGTGACAATTGTTTTTAGAAATTGAAAAGAAGATTGGTGAATGCCCCAGTTTTGGCACTGCCCTCCAGAAATGGTGAGTTTTTTTATCTATAGTGATTCTTCGTTGAAAGGACTGGGTTGTGTTCTATACAGAAAGATTAGGTAATTTCTTATGCTTCACCTCAGTTGAAACCTCATGAGTTAAATTACCCTACACATGATTTCGAATTAGCTATAGTGGGTTTTTCTTTAAAAATTTTGAGGCATCATTTTTATTGAGTAAAATGTGAAATATATATTTATCACAAATGATTGAAGTATATATTCACTTAAAAAGAATCAAACATGAGACATATGAGGTGGTTTTAAATAATCAAGGATTATGATTGCATGATCCATTACCATTTGGGAAAAGAAAATAAAGTTGATGATGCTCTGAGTCGAAAAAGTAATACTTCATTAAACATGTTACATTTGGAAGGAGATCCTTTGGTTTTTGATTTGATGAACTTTGTCATATAAGTTGTTGGTACATGAAATTATTCTGTTTTTTATTTGGTTTGAGTGAGATCGTCTCTATTAGACAGAATAAAACAAGCACAGAAAAAAGACAGTGAGTTACAGAAAAAGGTAGAGTTGGTTCAAAAGGGTAATTTTCCTGAATTTAACATTGATAATGATTGTATTTTGAGATTTAGAAAGATATTATGTGTACCTTGTGATTCAAAGTTGATGAATGAGTTGTTATGTGAATATCATAGTTCTCCATTTTTATTTTATCCTGGCAGTACTAAGATGCACATAGATCATCGAGAGTATTACTGGTGGGATGCAATGCAAAGATATATTATTGATTTTACTGTGAAGTGTTTGACTTGTCAGCAGGTTAAAGCAGAGTGACAGTTACCGAAAAAAATTCCTCAGCCTTTACCGGTGCCAGAGTGGAAACGGGAAAATATATCCATGGACATTGTTGTGGGATTACCAATCACATCTCGAGGTAATAATGCAATCTAGGTTATAGTGGACCGATTAACTAAATCTGCTCATTTCCTTCCTATTAGAGATACATTTTCCCTAGATCAACTTGCATGATTATATGTTAAAGGGATAATTAGGTTGCATGGTGTTCCCCTCTCCATTGTATCTGATCGTGATCCCAGGTTTACTTCTAACTTTTGGAAAGGACTTCATAAGTCATTGGGTACTGAATGAAATTTTTGTACAGCTTTTCATTTGCAATCAGATGGGCAGTCAGAATAAAAAATACAGACCTTGGAGGATATTCTACGTGCTTGTTCACTGGATTATCAGGGAAGTTGGGAAAAACATCATTCTTTGGTTGAATTTTCTTATAATAACGGTTTTCATTCCAGTATATAGATGGCTCCATTTGAGGAATTATATTGAAAAAGGTGTAGAACTCTATCTTTTTGGGATGATGTAGGTGAATGGAAGCTGATGGGCCCAAAATTGGTAGAAGAGATGGTAGAGAAATTTTAGTTGATTTAAAAGCACATGAGAATAGCTGAGATCAAACAGAAAAGTTATGCAGATAACCGGAGGAAGGATATTTCTTTTGAGGTAGGTGATCATGTCTTTCTCAAAGTTTCTCCATGGAAAAGTGTGATGTGTTTTGGTAAGAAGGTAAAGTTGAGTCCAATGTTTAATGGACCTTATGAAATTCTGGATAATGATGGATTAGTTTCATACAGAGTGGCTTTACCTCCATGTTTATCCAAGGTACACAATGTTTTTCATGTTATGCTGTTGTGAGAGTATATGTCGGATCCATCTCATGTTTTGAGCCCAGAGGTAGTTTAGGTGGAAGAGAATATCTCTTATGAAGAAAAACCAGTCCAGATTCTTTACCATAGAGAGAAAGTGTTGTGGAATAAGGTAATTCACCAGGTAACGTTTTTTTGGAAGAACCATATGGGTGAAGAGGCAACATGGGAATCTGAAAATGCTATGAGGGATAAATACCACCACTTATTTTGATAAGTGAATAAAAATTGCGAGGATATAATTCCCAAAAGGGGGGAAGGGTGTAACATCCTAGGTAAATGATGAATAAGACCTATTTCATATTTATTAATATTTTTTAATTAAATATTAATGTTACTTTAAAGGGGTTTGTATGTTCGATAGCGTACCTGATACGCAACAACGAGTTTCTTTGGAATCTTATGTTGCACAGTAACAATATAATATTACTATTTTAAATGGTAGTTAACTCGTAAAAATTTTATTGGTGAGAATGAAAAAAACTAACTAAAATATGATTATACATGTTTGTTAAATGTATTTACATTATCCAATATAAAGTTAGGGGCTTAAAATGTGAATGAATCAAATTTTAAGCATAATTTACATTAAAAGGTCGATTTATTCCCTTTTAATGGTGAACCCTCTTTAAATATAGTTTTGGTCTCATTATTTCATTATAATTAACCAAATAAAATCCTTCTTTATAATGGGGACATCAAATTTTACTTTGGGTAATTTTTCGGTATTTTTCTGAAAATGTTCATTTTTTAATGAATAGTGAAAAATATTGTATTTTAATTCAAGTGAATTTTAATCTAATTTATTTATATGGTTAGATTACTTTTTTAGTTGGTTTCAATGTGAAATTAAAATATATTTTTTCCATTTAATCAAATGTTTTTCATTGGAATTAATTTCACTTTGAAATTGGACATAAACGAGTATCAATCTTTTGATAGTTATTGTTTCATAAAAACACGCTATTTGTTTTGATAATGGGATTTAATTTTAAAATTAATTAAGGCCAATTATATGTTATTAATTTGGAAAAATAGACATTATTTTTCAATTCAGAATAAGAAATATAGCATAGGCTGAATTTTTCGTATTTTTCTGAAAAACTTAAATTTTTGATGAATAGTGAAATCACTTAGTGGTAGTTACAAAAACTGACTTTTTCATTTAAAGGAAATTTTACCACTTTTGTGAATTGAATTTCAAAAATCCAACATACATGGTTGTTATCAAGAAGTAAAATTTTGTTCAATAAGATGAAAATAATTTTTGGTGATAGTAACTTTTGACTTTTATTTACCACAGTTAAAGTTAAATAGGGTAAGTCAAGGTTAAAAGAATATTATAATAATTCAAAATTATATTAACACTTGTAAAAACCTTATTGGATGAGTCATAGACGAACATGGGAATTTTTGGGTCGATTTTGGGACCCCATTGAGACACATGGGAGTGATCATGACTATTTTGATTAATTAATTTAATGTAAAGACAAAATAGAAATTAACAAAAATATTTTAATAATTAATTTTTATATGGGGTTATATAAGTCCTAATTTAAAATATAAAGATTAATTGGAAATATAAAAATATTTTCTACATGATAGTAGTTTTTTATAATTTTTATACATCTAATAACTTAAATTATTTATGACACAATAATGATGCAGTATTTACCTCATTAATAAATGATTTCAATAAATAAGAATATAATGAATAAAATAGTATCCAAAACCTCTTAAATTACTATTGGATGATTTTATTTATACAATTAGTCATCTTATCTTCATCTTTAATGATTTTTAGACCACTATAAACCGAATATCATTATATAATAAAATAACATTTTCACCCTTTCCTAAAGAGCCCCTCCTCTCCCTTAAAAAAAGAGACCATTTATATACAATTACTCACACCTCTCAAGAAATTTGGATCCTCAAAACTCTACCCAATTAAGCTCCCTACATACCTTTTCTCCCCCTAGAATCCTTACCTTTGGAAGAAGTAAATTAAATAAGTCCTTTTGGTTCAAACCAAAGGAAGTTACCCAATTTAAAGGTAATAGTTTCTCTTAATTTGTTTTATTTAATTTTACTTCTCCAACCCCTAAAATATTTCTATTACATTATTTTTTTATCAAAAACTATATCCTCAATATACTAGGATGTTTTTATGAAAAGTATTCGAACTACACTTACACACACCTCCATCTAGTGGATGAAGAACTTAACGTTTCGGTTGATGGAAAACTAACACCTCAGGAAAAGATGATTGTTCAATTACATCTTACCACCTCTCATGGTGGAAATTATGATGGAACTGAATTTATATAGGATATAAATTATGTTTATGATTTATTTATACTTTTTTAATTCCCCATTATATCAATCTTTTATGGTTTCCATAGTGGGTCATTTCGATTATCTCATTTGAGGAAGTGCGGACTACCGCCCCCTCAAAGTGATATGACTCGTTAATGCCTTATGTGGGATGTATAAAGGATAGAGTTAATGATATTATATATGATATTATACTATAATTATAATCTACCTATTTCTAATAATTATTTAATTCCATAAAAATAAGAAATATAAATGAATGTAGTGTTCATGTGTACGTACGGCTTACCGTCTCCATGAACGATGCATTTTATTTCTTACCTCAAAATGTTATGTACTATTATAAATAAATGTATATACTTTATATATATATATATGATATATATGATATCAAAATAATGAATATCCTTCTGGATATAATGGACTATTGACCACATGGACAACTTGTAAATATAAGGTGTTCATTATTGACTCAAGTACCAAATATCAACAAAATGGATGTTATTAAATTAAATGATTAAGTAATGTTAATAACATATTAATAATTGATATAAAAGGAATAATAAACGTGAAAATGGTTCTTAAGTAATTAGATATTAACTTTAGTTTATTATTCAGGAGATTAAAGAATGATTGAGTCAAGTCAGATACTAGGTAAGGGACTTCGTGTCAATCTCCTTTCATTGAGGCATTTTTAGTTTTATACACGACTTTATTTTATATGGTGTATAAACCCCATTGACTTTTTATTTTATTCAATGGGAATATTTTTAAATGAATCATTTTAAAAAATGACAAAAAGGAATGTTTCTTTTTTTACGTAAGCAGTGACAAGGACCTATCCACCACCTCGAGTATTATTTGACCTTCTGCTTTCTTAACAAGCCGGAATGTTTTGAAATTGAAAAATAAATACCATATAGTCTTTTTTCATATTTTGGTATTGAAAATGATTTTTATAATGGATTTATTATTTCAATATATTTAAATGATATTTTATGTTGAAATTTTATCTTTTTTTTGTGCTTATGTTATGTATTGTGATCATGTTATATTTCTTGGGCATTATTTACATATACGGGTGGTTCTGTGATAAACCTAGGGAAGGTGATCCCGAGATAACTCTCAAATGAATTGGGTAATGTGACTGAGGTAATCGTGAATGTTTCTCCTAATAGATTTAGGGAATATACTGTGATGGGTATTCCAAATTAACTCCCTATGTAGATGTGATAGCTACATAGTAAGTATAATAAGGATGCCACAAGTTAACTTTTTGATTTATGATTTCTCTGTGTCTTTTATAAATCTTATGATTTCATGAGGTACATAAAAGATTTCATGTTTTGTATTTATTTTTGAACAAATATTTTCATTCCATGTTTTATAACCATTACTGAGCCTTTTATTCTCATGCCATGTTTTGAAATGTAATCACAGGACTTAAAGATGAATAAGGTCAAGAATGGGATCTAGGAAAATTCATGCTGATAATACATGCAACTAGACATTACTTTTTTAAAGAGTTTATATTTTAGGAAAAAATTTACATTTTTTAGAAGTGTCTACTTTGTATTTGAAATGAAATGTAATAGTTATGTTTTAATTCTCTAAATCTCTAAATCTGAAAAGATCCTCAATGTGAATTATTATGTAAATGTTTAAGGCCAAGTCTATATAGTCAATATATCCAAAGAACACTCTGTTAGAGTCAATATTTGTGCTATGATGTTTTCTCCCACTTATTGGCAACCAAATTAAAATGGATGATATCACATGGTTCACTGAGAAAAAAGAATGTAGTGAATCAAATCCTAGACTACATGGGCTAACCCAGTGTAGAAAAAAAGAGAGATATAAACAATGTTTTCAATTCTATTTATATCCAACTATATATGTTATCAGAATGTATTAACTCATATCCAAGGGGATGGAAATGGATAGATTTTTCACTGAACATCATTAACCCTGCACAAACATCAACAAACAATGCACCCCTCAAGGGATGCATTTATCTCCATGAATTCCCTACAAAGTATTACAAAAGCATGAAAATAGATTTAGGTAATAAGGGGGGAACTTTTCTTATTCTTCATGTGATAGGATAATGCTAAACATTAATTTTTAGCCTTACCTCAACAAACCTATCTGCTGGAATTGTATTGGTCAAAATATCTACAACCTAATCTTTAGTAAAAATGTATTCATTATTGAAATCTTCACCATACAACTTTTCATTGATAAAATGTTATATTATATCAATATGTTTGGATCTTGATTGTTTTATAGGATTATTATATAATCCAATGGAAATTTCATTATCACAGAGAATTATTTATGGTTTCTTTGTTTCAACTCTTAATACTTATAGATTCACTTAAATCCAAGTCATCTGTGTATATTCATGTGTAGCTATCACAAACTCTTCAACAACTATGCTAAAAGTTACAACATTATATTTCTTACAATACCAAAAAACTCATCCTTCTCCTTGAAATAAGGTTCCACCTGATGTAGATCTCTTGTCAGTACAAACACTAGCCCAATCAACATATGTAAATCCCACGAACATCATGTATGTACTGTGTTTGTATAAAATCCCATTGTTCAGAGTTCCACTCACATATCTAAAAATTCTTTTAGCTACTAATAGGTGAGAATATTTTGGATCACTCTAAAATCTGGCACATAGAGTCACTGCATAAGTTATGTATGGTCTTGATTTCGTGAGATAAAGTAGGAAGCCAATGATTCTTCATAAATAATTGTAATCAAAAATGTTTCCATTTTCATTCTTTCATAATTTGGTTCCAACTAAATTGGGTGTGGAAACATATTTTTCATTTTTTATTCCATACTTTTTCACCAATTCCCTTTCAAACTTCTCCTATGATTGAAATATGAAATTTTGTTTTTGTTCAACCTGAATCCTAGAAAATATGTCATTTGACCATGCATTGACATTTCAAAGGTTCTCTTCATGTACTCTTCAAATTCATCACATATAACTTCCTTGTTGTTAGAAAAGTGGATTTTATCCACATATATAATGACAATGAGCGTACCAGTGGCCATTTCATTGATATAAAGATTATTGCCAACTGTACCATTGACAAACATCATATCCTTTAGAGAACCAACTAATTTGGAGTACCAGGATGTAGCGTGTTGTCTTAAACCATAAAAATCTTTTCTCAACATGTATACCATTCTACCAGTTTTGTATAGAATATAACCATCTGGTTCTTCGATATACGCCTCTTCTTCAAGATCTCAATTTAGAAATGCAGTTTTCACATCCATTTGATAAACCTTATAATTATTGAATGATGATACTGATAATAATATTTTAATGGTTTACAGTCTAGCTACTGGTGAAAAATTTTCTTCATAGTCAACTCCTTCAATTTGAGAATGTCTAATTCATACCAATATGGCCTTGATTCTTGAAACTTCCCCATTACCATTTTTTTTATTTCTGAAAACCCACTTTGTTCCAATAATGTTTTTATTCCTCTTCCTTGACATAATATCCCAAGTGAATTTATTTTTCAATCTGATCATGCTACTTGTCCATTGATTTTATCCACTCCTCATGCCCAACTACCTCATCCACATTATGGGGTTCAACTTCAGAAATAAGTGTAGTTTGATCAGGAATTCTAAATCTTCTTCTTGATTGCATATGATATTTCAGATTACTAATGATATTTTATATGTGAACACGGTTCTTTAAGTTTTTTATACAATTTTTTTTAATTTTCATCAGATTCCTTACAATTGATGGCTTGTTAAAAATTGAAGTCAAAATTGTTCTATTCGGTCCCAACTACTTCATCATTGTTTTTTTCAATAGTCACGTCATTTTCTACGAAATCATTAGAATCACCATTTTTAGCAACATCTGATTTGATATTGTTTTCATTAATTCTGACATCAATGTAATCAACCAAATTTTTTATTCTTTTATTCCAACATCAGTATCCTTTACCCTCATGTAGGTATCCCAAGATGGTCCCTTCATGTTCATTTTCATTAAATATTACATGATTAATGTTCTAAGTCTTTTTGATGTAGGGACTTCCAAAAACATTGATATATTAAACAATTTTTTTTCTTTTGTACCACATTTCATAAGTTTTCATTTGTGTTTTGGTACTTAGAAGACATTTGTTCTGTATCTGTATGGAAATGCATACAACATCTATCCAGAAAAAATTTGAGATGTTCTGTTCATCCAACATGGTTTTTCCCATTTCAACTATGATTTTATTCTTTCATTCAGCTACTCCATTTTGGTGTGGAGTATACGGTGTGTTCTATTGATGCTTGATTCCATGCTTACAAAGATATATTTCAAAATCATTACAGGTATACTCTTTACTATTGTCTAATATCACTTTCTTGTTACAGATGCCCAACTCCTTCTCAGCCTACCTTCTAATTTTTTTGAACAATGTGGTTGCCTCTAAATTGTATTTAATACATAAGAAATTAGTTATTTGATTTTAATCATCAATAGATGATATGAAATACAGATCCCCTCTTGTAAATTATTTTCTTATTTCCCCACATATGTCTGTGTGAATAAGTTCAAGAGACTAGTGGAGAGGATATCCACTCCATTGTGTAAAATTTGAGTCAATTTTCTTTTCTGACATATTTCAAAAACCGCATCCCTTTGAATTTTAAATTTGGGACAATCTCCCACAATTTCATACTTCATGATTTTCCATATACTCCATTAACCAATATTTCCAAGTCTTTTGTTCTAGATGTTTTTTACCTACTTGTAACTCAAATAACAAGAATTAATAAAATCAAAATTTTGAGATAGATTTCTCGTGGTTCTTTTTCCCTGAGTGACGATTCTTCCACCATTAGAGCTTTTGATGACCCACGAATACTTTTTCAAAAACCTCATGTCCATTGTCACATATTTGGATCTTACTAAGAAAATTGTGTTTTAGACCTTCAACAAATAACCCATCATTAGACATTATATTTTTGGCTTCAACATATCTTTGCTAATTCCCCTGATTTTTTGAGAATAATCATTTCCAAAGATTACAGATATTTCCTCATGACTTTCTATATTGCTTAATATTTTTGTATCACCGGTCATGTGTGATGAAAATCCAATATTTTGAATCCATGACTTGGATTTACTACTGGATTTCTAAGAAACTTCTACAAAACATGAGTTTTCTTCATTTATTTTCTAAATTCTATTTCTATTACTAATTTTTAGTGTTTGAGTAGGAAGGGTAATATTGAAGTTTTCTACACTCTTCCCTTGTTGGTCACATCTTCCAATGAACTCTTTTAAGTAGTAAAATATATTCTGAATTGGAGTATCATATGAATTTTTAGATACATTTCTTACTTTTTATTTCTCTTCTATTCTCAGAATAGATCCCCCTTGGTTCTTGCATCATTTTTGGTAAGTACATGTTCTACTAACAAAAATATGATTTGTGTCCAAACTCTCCACAACCCTTGTAGTATCCTCTAATCCATGATCATACCATTTAATAAATACATGTATTGAATATTTCTACAGTTTTCTTTCTGCCCCTGAGTTAGTCTTTCTAAAAAGGAATAAATCTTCTATAAGAAGTTCCCTCTTCCTTTTGATTAGAATAAGAACTTTTACAAGCCTTTGTGCTTCAAATTTGTATCAGATTTTTTTAGACCTAAACTATTTTAAATAAAGGATGTATTTTGAGATTTGATGAGTGTTTTATTTAACTGTTTCTTTGATCCCATAATTTCCCGAATGTGTGATGATTCTGCATTAACCTGAATAGCATAGTTTAAATCTTCATCTGATCTTATTCAAGTTATTTTGGGATTCTAGGAATTTAGACTGAATCAATGACTATTACTCTTCTTTGAGGTGAATCTTTTCCTCAAGGTATTTTACCATCATATCCATTTCATATACCTGTTATTTGTACCCTTTTATTTCTTCAATATACAAGAATTCTTTATTTATATATTCATCTTATTTCCTTATTAATTTTTTTTGTTTCATTCAATAACAATCTTGTCTCTTATCTAAGATTTCTATTTTGGTCAAGACAAGCATCTAATTCATTCTTCAAAATTTATTATAACTATCTCTATTAAATTTCATAATCTTCACTGATAGAAGTATCAAACCCTTTTTTCACATGATCCATGAAATTAGTATCATCTTTTTCTTGGATTCTAAATGTAGAATCTACATCTTCTTCTTTGATCACATAGATTCCTATTTCTCCTAAAATGAATATTTTCATTCACTTTCCAAATGTGGTTGATTATTTTTAGCTTCTGCCCCATTTCTTCTATGGTGGTTTTTCATCATCTATATCAGGTGAAATAAATCTTTTCTTGGGAAAATTTATTGCTGAGCAGCCAATGTCATTACAGTTGTAACACCTACATGTTATTTTTCAATTACCCTTTAACATTACTTTCTTAAATATATTTTGTATATAATCAATGAAGCTGAGGTATTCTTCAAGATTAGATTTAATTGTCTCTGAAACTTCACCATTTTTGATTTGGAGTTTTCTCATGGCCTCAAAAGCCATATCATCATTGATCATCTTCTTGAAAACTAGGTTATTTTGCATTTCATGTGAAATTATAATGCTGTTTAATTCATCAAGAGAAAGATCATCTATGTCTTCCAAAGCCGACACTCTGTGGTCAAACATGTCCTGAAAATTTCTTATTAGTTTTTTTGAAAATAGTTGAATCATCCTAATTTTCTCAAAATACACGAATGTTACTAACAATTTCATTGGATCTTTTGAAATGATCATCAATGTTTTTTTCATCACCCATATAGATATATTCAAATTTTCTCCTCTAAATTTTTAATTTGTCTTCATTGACTTTCATTTTTCCTTCATAACTCCTTTCCAATTTGTCCGAAATTTCATTGGAATTATTGATTCTTATAACCTTTGTGTTCAAATTTTCTAAGGGTTACATAAAATGATAATTTTTAGCTTTTCCATCGACATCCGTATTTCTTTTCTTAGTGAAATTCGTAACGGTTTCATTGACAATATGAGGGAATCCAAGCATATTTTTATCTCTGTCTTCAAGGCCAAGAGATAGAAGATATTATTGAATCATATTATTCCAAATGTGATTATTCCTTCCATCAAAAGTAGGAACACCCCTGCTATTGACATAATTTGGATTTTCCATCTTCTTGAAGTACTATATCATTACTAAGGGAACCTTTCTATGATACCACTTGAAGTACCCAGAATAGTGAAAGATCGTTGAGGGTTTAGGGGTGAATTAGTGATCCAATTTTGCATTTTTCCTCTTTATTAATTTCATCCATTTTCAATTCAACCTCTATTGCTAGTTAAGGCGTTGATACACTATTCAAATGATGTTGTAAAACAAAATCACGGAACATAGTGATTTAAATGTTTTAGAACAAAGACCTAATCTTTTCCATTAGGGTTATTATCCCCAACACAGATTCTTTACAATATTAGATATTTATTACAAACTATAATTATTCATACCCCCCAATTAAAAGTTGGTCAAACCCCCTAATTTATCTACACATTATTCTATCTTCTAGAAACTAGTTTTTCCCCCCAGTTTCAACTTTTTCCATAAAATTGATAGATAATATTTCTTCTGTTCATGTAGCTTCAACAAACTCTGATTGAATCTCTCAGTCTTTCTCTAATATTCTTATCACAAGTAATGATCAGTTTCCTCAATGAAATAAATTTTCATGATGAAAATTATTTCTTCTTATTGATGTCTTAGTCACTTTGACAAGTTCATGTGATTCTCACACATTATTCAAAACAATGATTATGCCAGAATGGTCATACACAATTTGTCAGATGATGGACATAATGATTTCTCACCTCGAAGACCTTATCAGGTAGGATCCAAAAATTTAGGTTAGTACTCTGCATTGGGAATTATATAGAGTGTCTAACTAGAATCACCTTAACCTTGTGTTCAATAACATTGTGGGCTCCTTCAGCACATAGTGGTCTCTATTTTATAAACAATGGTTCCCCACATTCCCTCAAAGTGGCTTTTTAAATAAAAATTTATATTTGGATGGATAGTATGAACAAAATCATATAGGATATTGGTTATGAATTATGAAACATAAATACATTATTATTGACTTCCTTCCTTCTTAAAATATTCACTGTTTATTATGGCTTCTTAATGTCCACTTCACCATAGACGAAACCTATAGGTGGTTCTATACTACTTCTCATGTTTACAAAACAATCCTGATTTGATATTTTCATTGGTTGCGCTGGTTCTTCTTCCCAAGGTATGGTGCATATAAACACTTATCTTCGAGTATCCTTAAAACACACTAAACAAAGAGGATTCATGGTTTTGGGTATTTCCCAATAATGATGGAGGTATAAGTAACTGTCCTGGCATGGATTTTCGATCCAGTTCTTCATGAAGCAACTCAAGAGTGAGAAGTACTTGTTTATTGTTCATGGATGTCTTCTACTTTGTGTACGATTATCCAGAGGGGGTAAGAATTTTTTGGCAAAATAAGAAGTTGTGCAGAAGGCTCCTTCACATAGGGTGCGATACAGAGATCCCAAACATGTTCATTTCCCTCAATACTTTCAAAAATAAAATGTGTCAAGGAGACCCTTCTTTTATAGATGTGGGTCACAATAGGTGCGCATTCAAAATATTTCCAAGTTTCCACGGGAGATAGAAATTTGAATCCCATATATATATATATATATATATATATATAAAACATTTTGAATATTTTAAATGTGGGATAGTGGTTAAACCAAGTAACTTAGTTTTTTTCTATTCAACGTGGATCCCTTATTTCATGGATATATACTCACATGCTTGTGTAGAGGAATGCATACAACTATTCTCCCCAATGCATCAAGCATCATGATGTGGCCTCAAAATGGCGTATCTTTGAACATTCTTGGATTATTCATTTAAATCGAATGAATACAATTAGAATTACATTCCTGAGTTAGTGGCTTCCAAATGACACTCATGAACTAAGTTTGATCAACAATGGTTTAAAAAAAATGAGAACTCGGAGGATCGGCAGTAGCGACAATAGACTGTTTCACATAGCAGTTGGAGGATGAAGATGACATGGTTGCATGAGCATTAGACAACTCAGGTTCAACCATGCAACGAGTGACATAGATCGACAATGGAGATTAGATCCTGAATTGCGGATGTGATGTTACCCACAGGATCAGATGGTTGGCCAAGATTAATTCCGTATATTCAAAAATGTTGTACCAGATCGAAATTCCCCACTATTTTCAGCTTTATTAAATAATAATCCACAATGACAAATGGAAAGAATTATCTTTCCCCATTTCTGGTGCCGCCCCACACCTTTGTTTTGCGGGGGCACTTCTATTTCCACTTTTTCCTCCTCAGGTGCGCTACTGGTTCTCACTATTCATACCTAGCAGCACAGGTTGATCGTTGTGTGTGATCCTACTGTCTTATACATAGACTAAGAATGTGGTATATGCCCAACCTATATGGACATGAGGCTTGTTAGGGTTGGTTCACACATCGTGGTTGATGTAGAGTCCCACAAGTGCTGGGGTTGATCTGTCTTGGCTAGCTTGAGGGTGGACCATATTTTTTATTGGATCCACACAAAAAAATAGGATAAATTCATGGACACCATACAATTCGATTCCACCTTTGAATACCAAACCCCCATTCACTACTCCTCTATATATTCATCCTTCATTATTCTTTCTTCTATCATTTTTTTTGGAAGTTGGATTCCAATGATCTTCAATATTCCTCGTTTTTATCAATAATAGATGATGAATGTAACTCTTCTTAACCTCATTCATTAAATCACAATGCATGGAATCATTGTTATGAGTTATGTGTTGTCTTTTAACCACATGTATTCTTTTTTGAGGATCAACACAAAAAATCATTGAATTTATTGATACACCATCATAACTTCATCCATCACTCGTTAGTCACATACTAACATGTTGTTGACAAAAAATGAACACATATCAAACTACCAAAAATTATATCCTTTAGGACTAATAGTGTGTTTCATCATGTGTAAGTAAAATTTTATTTCAAAATTGGTGTTACTAGATCAAAAACGATTAACATGTACTAACATTAACTAAATATTTATACAAAATAATCCATATTTTATTTGTGACATTTATTAATTAATCGCACATAAATATAACTCTGTGTATGGATGGTATGATAGAAATTGAATTATTTTTTGATTAAAAGATAATTTTTTGTTCACAACACACATCACACTCTCAAAGATAACAAAACTCACCCATATTTCCATGATATTTTATAAAACATATCCCCATTAATTTGTTTCATGTATGAATAAAACAGACCAAAAGATGCCACACAATATTGAAAGAATGTTTGATAGAGTGTTTATTTTATTTAAGAGAAACATTTTAGTTCAAAATTAGACTCACATACTATAAAATGTGAAAACAAACAATTATTTTCACAATAATTTATAAAAAGGAATAATTATTCAAATAAAATTATATGAAGTAACCTCATTTAAATTTGACATATGATGCTGTTGATATGGATAAAACTATGTGTTTTTTTAAATTGAAATATCTCTTTGAAATGAGCCTCACATAATCAAATCCTGTAGAAAATATAGATTGAATGGATAAATTTCTAAAATGAATGGTTATTAAGTTTACACATTTATAAATTAACCACATATCAATCCTACACATAGTGTGGAAAGTGTGAATAAAAGATCATATTTGACATAAAAAGTTACATTTTATTTCATAAAATTCATCAAAAACACAAAAGCATAAAAAATAAATAAAATTGATTTGGTACATTATTATAATATATCAATATTTTATTTAGTATCTTCAGGAATTAACATTAATAAATCTAACACATCATGTTATAACTATGAATGGAATTTTTTGAATTAAATTAAAATTAACATTCTTGTTCAAAACATGTATTATATACTCAAAAAACACAAGGATTTCCTTGATCATTATTTTATAAAGTATTTTTTATTAATGATATATAGAATTTAACCTCATATCAATCAGAAACGTTTTCTGGATAGTGTGAATGTATATTTCTATTTTCATTTAATATTATTATTTTGATCAAAATAATTATCGTATAATCAATCCTAATAATTAACCCTTGAAATGTCTTGCCACTTTTTTAAAAAGATTAATAATTCATGGGTTTTATAAATGAATTAAATTCATGTAAATCCAACACATAGTGAGTACGATATGACTGGAAGTGTTATTTTTCAATTAAATATGACTATATAGTTCAAAACACGTGCCGCATGATCAAAATCAAAATAACTTGCTTATATTTTCTTGATAAATTCTTAAAATAATACATAATTCATTTGTAAAATTTTGGAATTAACCACCTTTAAATCTAACACATTTTATGGATTGTTCCACTGAATGTGTTTTAATTAATTTAAAATTATCATTATAGTTAAAATGACATTGCAGAGACTCAAAACCAAGAAAACACCATACGATTGTAATTTTATTTTACGAATATTACTAAATATTCCTTTATAAATTGTAGAAAGTAATAATATTTCAATATAATTTAAATTTAACAATGATGATATCACATTGAAATTATATTTTATATTTTATTTTTGATATATTTTTTTTAAAAAATTATGGAAAGAATTATTTTTTACTAGGTTGGGGTGATCATTGGAGAAGCATTTCTCTGAGAGATTTTTGTATTTTTTTTAATTAAATTTATTTGTGAGATAATATTATGTCAATATAATTATACTTTACCAACGTTAGTTAGTGTGATATTTTAAATGATGTAACGGTTCTATATAAATATATTAGTTATTATATTGAAGTATTAAAATTAATCTGTTTAATATTATTTTTAAGTAATTTTTTTATGTAATTTTTTTTTCATATAGCTTCTAGTACAATGCATCGGGTGATGATATATTTTTCACCTATTAGTGTAGAACTAATTAAAGGATATTTTTATCAGTGAAATATTTTGTTCAAATAATGATAACATTTATCAATTGATAATGTTATCAATTATTAAAGTATTACTTTATCATATCTATAAAATATGATGATATAGGCCCCCATTATTTGATATTTTTTTATTACTAATAAAAACCTTGATTCTACCAACATACATAACATTAGTTCTCTTTTTTCATTGACCAATTTTATTTTTAGTTATTTTTAATTCCCTTATTGGTAGTAGTGACACAACCAAATTTGATGTTTATAATTATAAAAATAGTAATGTTGTTTCATCAGATTTAATCTCACATGAAGTATATTTATAGATATTAATAAAGATTTTGAGTAAAAACATCTTCAAATTAGAGAACATACCATGTTATTTTTAAAAGACTATATGACTAAGAGATCTTAACAATGATGTGACAAGAAAGAAAAAAAGTATACAATGAAGTGAGTTAACCACCTATAGATTTATGGATCTCCTTATTTTATTTTATAAGTTAAAAATGATGATTTTCAAAGTCATTAGTTTCTCTAGAACAAGTTATGAATAATTTACTTATTCTTGTAGATAAATGAAAATATGTTGGGTTCTGAGACCAATGAAGGTAGGTGGAAACATAAAAAATAATAAATTAATATTCATTTAAAAGTGGTGGCATGTGTACAATGTTAATAATAATTATCTAAGTGAAATCAAGATAACACATTGGGTAATTTAGTTTTTTATCATTACAAAAAGATTCATATTTTAATATATATATAAATAATTTGTTCACAAAAATTATATTTTAAATAGAACAAATTTTTTATTCAAGGTAGAATTTGTATGTCAATTGAAAGTAATAAAAATAAAAAAATGTTACTATATAATTGAAAATTATAGGTACGATAAAATAAACCTAAATAGTATATCCCGAAGTCTCTATTCATTTTTATATAACTGTATATTTATATTTCTCATGAAAATATAATGAAAAAATTATAATAATAATTAACTTCCATGTCAATTAAACTAATTAGAATACAAAAGGTGTGAATTATATAGGATAGATTATTTTGAAGTTGTGAATTAATTCCATATTAATCCCGACATTTATAGGGGATAATTACGTCAACAATATTTAATAACACCCCCTCTATTTTACATTAATATAAGGTAATATTATTTATAAATTACATAAAAAAATATGGGAAAAAACAAGGAAACAATAATTTACTTTCCTTATAATTTTATAGTCACCATTAAAACACTTATCATGAAAACTTATTTCGATGATTTTATCTACAGTATAATATAGATTACACCTAACTCACCTGAATTAAAATATGCTGTAATTTATACTATTCATGGTTGAATTTAAAATATTAATATCTAAACAAATATGTAAATCCAATTTTAATAAATGTAACAACCCATGATTTTATGGTATGTCTCTTTTCAAAGTTAATATTTTTTATGGGTTACGTTGCATCCAACACCAATTATAAAAGAACAATTAAATATTATTACAAACTAGATTATATATTATATGAAATGAATAATATTAACCAAATTATTAAATTTATATATTCAATATTATTTTTTATATTCATAGTATTTGTTTCCTAGATATGATATAAAAATAATTCCACTTTTATGTCTACAAGTCCACATTTTTTTAAAAGGTGGTTTTGATTCTTTTTAATGGACCACTTTTTTATATCAAATATAGTATTTAAAAAATTATTATATTATATTTATAAAATTAAATTCCTTTTTTGAAATTGGAATATAGAAATTTAATTTGGTTGATTTTTTGGAATTTTAATGACATGTTTTTTGTTTTTATGAATAGTAAAAAATAAGGAATTTTAATTGAAAATAGATTTTTTTTCTCAATAATATTATGTGAAAAAGTATATTTTGATTGTATATAATTTATAATTTGATCTATTTTATTTTATTTAATCCAATTTATGTCATTTTAATCAACTTCACATTTAATTATGTTATAAAAACATATCCAACATTTTAACATTTTAACATTAATAACATGTTTTCTCATTCCTTCAACAAAATTAATTTTAAAATTGATTTTTTCCAATTATGTAATTGGAATTATGAAAAATTGATTCAATATTTAGAATTATAACTTAAAATATTATTAAATAGGTCCCATTTAGTTTTGGAAAATAAAAATAGTAACTTTAGTCATTGTTATTACAACGGTTAAGGGTAAATTGAGTAATTTAGGGTAAAAATAATATTATAACTATTAGTAAATTACACTAAATAATTTACTATTATTTTTATATGAGTGAATATTGACCAAAATAATCATTGGGATGATTTTTTGAGATCTTGGATCCACTTGTGTGTCCTTTTTTCCTTAATTGTATTTTATTTTAATGAAAAGACAAAGATGCCATTCATAGGATTTAATAACTATAAAATTTTAAATTTATAATAATTTAGAAGATATATTAGACTATAAATATTCATTTTCATGAATAAATATTTATATACATCTTGGATAGTTTTTGATATTTTTTATATAAAAAAATAATTACCATAAATCATTATTCTTCAATGATGGCGTAATTATTTCACTAATTGAAATATCAAATAAATATTATTAATAATATTAAAATAATTAAATATGATATAATTAATGTCATCTATGAATTTTATAGGTGATTTTTAGATGATAATGATATATAAAATCATTTGGTTGGAAGATATATTATTGTATTGATTTTGGTAAATGTCAAAGTAATTAATAGTGTAAAAATTGACAGTAATCTAATATTAAAATAAATAATATTTTGTTAAATGAATAAAATTTATAAAAATGTAAACATGATCATTATAACAATAAAATGTTTAGGAATTTGACCTAAAAATGACAAAACAATATTTGATGAATATGAATCGACACATATCACTTTAAGATATACTTTTTGTTGTTTATGGACACTTATACATGAAAATAACATTAATAATATTTAAAATAATGACATTAAAAAAATATAACTCCCATTATTTTAATATATTTTATTTTCCTACATAGGGAAATAATAATGATATGAATAAAAATAAATATCTATTTTTATCTTAATGAATTTATTTAATTACTGAAATGCATAATTAATTTTTTATAAATTATGTTATTATATTAATTTATTCTATAACTCTAAAACAATATTAATTTAATTAAAATGAAAAAATCATATTAAAAGTATTACTACTGATGGATTTGTGTTGTGTTAATTATTGTAATTAATTTTATTAATATGAAGGATATAATAGATATTTTTTAAATCATTACATTAAAATTCCCAATTTTTTGATATATTTGATGTCTAATTAAATTAATAGTATCAAATTTAACAATAATGATATTTTCTTGAATTGGTAATTTATTAAATAATTTAAAAATAAAAAATGACAAATAATCACAAATGGTATAAGATATATTGTAAAATGTCTTTTCCAATTCATTTATATCACATTTGTATTTATTTGGATCTATAATAGCTCAATTATATTTTATCATTTTAAGGTTATCCCAAAGTTCCCCTCTCTTCAATTATAAAAGGGATACTCTTACCTCAGTTTTGTACATAGCTTTGACACATCTATATCAACGAAAACTAGTCTATTTATGTTATCAACATCAATATTTAAGTTATCTATGATATTTTCATTCCAAAATACCTACCATAGATCACATATGTAGAGATTAAGGAAAGTGTGTCGAATGACTGGTAATAGTCTTTATCGACACATTCAGGTTTGATTCTTCTTACACTACCTCTTTTTATGTTCATTAAAATATAATGTAATAATATTATCATATGTATACTAATAAGTTATTATGATTATGGTACGACCATATTATACATTTCTATGATGCCTATGAAACATTAAAATAACCGCGTGTGCGTACGTATGGCTTGCCATCCCCATAGAGTGATGTAAATTTGTTATTCATCACCAAATTACATGAATTTGTATAATGGTGTAAATATTTTGAATGTATAGTACTAATGACATTATATAGACAATGGATAATTAATATACTATCCAATTCAGTACCATTTTAACATTAATGGACTGATATCATCATTCATGAAAATGTATAACTCACCATCTATATGACATGATACAATTCAATTTTCATATACATCATTCATGAGTGGACCTAAACATTTATTAATTATTAAATATCATATTTTTAACAAAAATATAATTATTTAGATTTTTTAACTATATCCTATGAAAAATAACTAATATATTAATGAAAAACATGCTTAGAAAATTAATGTATTTAACCCATGAAATAATGGTAAAATATTATCAATAAATGGGTGATATAATAATACAATAATATCATATATGGTATTATAAAAATAAATAATATTATTGTATAAGTTAATAATATGTTTAAAACAACTATATAGGATATTCAGGCAGGTATGATGAAATATGATATAAGGTAGGGGTTTCCTGTCCCACATTTACAACTGTGGGGATATGTCATATTCGTCACTTATTTAATTTGTGTCATGTTAATAATTAAAATTTTTATATACTAGATCATGAATATCTTTTTATTCTTGGTATAAAATATTTTATTTGATGTTATTTCTTTCACGGGGCATATAATACACCTGATTACAAGGTTATACAAATTTTATTTAACAATCTCATAATTATTTGGGATTATATCAGTTTAATTCTCCAATAGAGAATAATTATATTCCATGTCTATGTTTTCTAAAAAGAAATTCAAAAAGGGTTTTACTATTATCATATGGTAGTTTACTGTCATTTTCATTTATGTTATACTCTTTATATAATGTTTTTAAAGGTATATTTTGTCATTTATAAATAATGTTATTTGAGAATTTTCCAATAAAAACTTGTAAATAATGTATTTTTATCTTATTTTGAATTATTGGATTTCCCTAAAAAATATTTTTTAATAGGTTAATGTTTTTTTATTGATTAACATTTTTTTTGAAATAAAATTTTCGGTCATATAATTTTGAGGTTTTTTAGTCATAAGTGATTTGGAAATTGGAAAATGGTATTTTACTAAATATTATTTCAAAGACCTGATTTAATGTACTTTAATAATGTAAAATCTTATAATGATTTTTATGATTCATTATTTTTGATTTCATAGCACACCATCTACTATATATTATTAATTTTTACTGATTAGTTGGAATTGGGATGTATTATTTTGAAATTTTTAACCACATTACTTTAGATGGTTAGTGATTATGTTTACATAATAGGGATAGTTATTTATATTGTGATTTCTTGATTCAATAAAAATGTATCTGTTGATTATTTTACACCAGTTTCATATGAGGAATGTATTGGACTTATTTAGTGATGAGTGGGTACTGCTATAACCCCTTGATGCATCGGTATGTCTCCTGAGAGCGACTAGATTAGGTTTTAGTTAAGGTATTTACCTTTTATAAGATTCATGGTATGAATAATTGTTGATGTTAGATTCTTTGAATGATGGTTTAATAGTAATAGATCTTTGGAAGGATTCAATGATTATATATTTCAAATGTCTGATGTTATGAATTATTTCAAAATATGATAAGTTATAGATTACCATATGTTTATTCAGTTAGTGAAATATACATGGTATTGTTTTCTACCTTATGGGATTAATTATATGTAATTATTTTATTATATTTTATTCCATCCAAACTATGATTAACAAATTGACTAAATGGAATTTGTGTTAAATTATTTACCTTTCCATGTTAACTATATTTATTGATTAATAATAGCTTCCAATATACTTAACCTTTATAGAAATTTGTGTTGACACATTTCTTATGATTAAATTTTTCCATCATTCCAGGAGGTTTATTATCATTGATATGTAAAATAATATAGGGGAACAACTGAATTTCAAAAGGAATTTATATCTCATATTTTATGTTTTCAATTATAATGTAATATCCAAGTATGTATCTTGTTATTCAAAATTACTATACTATTTGTTCCTTTGAGATGAGATTTCATATATCATATTATACTGTAATAAAGTAAGGCACTGGGTCTCTTTTTCTGGGGTTGGGATATTTAAGGTTGTTATCAGAAAAAGCTTAGTAGAAATCTGGGAAAATATATTTATGAGAACATTGATGAGGTAATACAACACAAAGGTCTAGTATGTGTCAGAAATGAATTTAAGTATCATTTTTTTAACATTATATGGATATATTTTTAAAAGTAAGGATAATTTTTATGGTTTATATATTCTTTGGATTTATGGTATTTATCAGTATTAATATTAATGAGAATGTAAAATGAAATGTATGAGATGACTTTTATGGTTAAAATATTTCTTTAATGTTTAATATATTTAGGTAATTTTTTGGGATTCTTACCACATTATTGAATAATAATAATATAGTTTCTCTAAATGGACAACCCACAATTTGGGTGACAAAACATCGTGTCTCGAAAGGTAGTGGGATTTGAACCCACAATCGAAGGGAGAAAAGAGTGATATTCCTACCACTAGAATATGTGAATTCCTATTTTGAATGACATTTTTTACTTAAAATATCTAATTTATTTAGGTTATTTTGATTTTATGCACATTTGATTATTAAATAGATAACCTTGGGATTGGAAAATGATTTAGTGATTAATTTATTAAGGATAGATCAGAAGAATTTTTTCTATTTTAAGAGTCCAATATGATTAAGGAAAATATAATATAACAATGAATACACATAGAATTTTCATTTATAATCATATATGAATTTATTATAGCCCTTTTGTGGTTCTGGTTATTTATGAAAATGGATGAAAAATCATTGTATATTTTCTGACTAAAGAAAATATATATTTTTTAGTTTGAATCATGATGTGTGATTGATGTTATTTGGAAGACTATGTGATAAAATATTGTTGTGTTAAAATAATATCTACATTATGATGTTTAGGGGATCTAATGTATTGTGGATGTTTGAAATTTAGTGACCTTTCTACCAAATGTTTCACCCTTGAATTTTTACAGACTTATTCTAGATGATTATTAAGATTAATTACCTAGGTAATAGATGAAGTTGACATAGGGATATTATTTTTTGATATCATGATCATTATTATTTGTGTTTAATTATGAATTTGAACTATAAATGAATGTATTGTGAATCTTATGTTTCATTAAAGAGATTCATGAATGCAAAATTCATTTGAATATATATTTCATTTCGAAAGTGTGGAAGTGAAAATGGTTTGAAGCACCACTAAAGGTTCAAATTATTAATATATTATAAAAATAATTCTATTAGGTTTATATTATTTATTTATTTGTCAAGATAGAATAATCATCCCTAAAATTTAGGAGAAAATATTTAAAACAATACTTTTATGCATTTACTTTTCATTCTAAGAAATCAATATCCTTTTAACAACTAACAAATTTTTGGTTTCTTGATGGTTAAAATTCTAATGAACATGTTCTCTATCACTCTACATTAGAATATGATAGTTAATTTATCTTCTATGTACATGTTTTTACTACCCATTAATTTTAACATTTTCAAATTCCTAATTTGGTGGTGAAAATATCATTTCCCTTTCCATGTTATTAAGAGTATATTTTATTAACCATGTTTCAGATGCGAGCTTCCCAAAAAAGAATTCTCAAAAATCAAACATTGATTATAGAAGTACAATTTAAAATTTTGAGGGATTGAATTTCTTGAATCATGGGAGAATGAAACACCATAATATTTTGTTGTATGCATCTTTTTATAGTTAATATTTTCAACAGCTTACATTTTTTTGTAACTCCCAACATAAAAGAACAATGAAATATTATTATAATATATCATTTAAATAAGAGGGAATGAATAGTAAGATCCAAATTATGAAATTTAAATATTCAATATTATTTTCAACAATCATCTTATGTGTTTTCTATACATAATACAAAAATAAATCCACTTATACTCTTAAAAATTTATATTTATCAAAAGCAAGTTTCACATCCTTTTAATGGAAGACAAGTTTTAAATATTGTTTTGAATCTTTTAAAACGTATATTTGAAAAAAAACTTCTTATTATTAATTGGAATATCAAAATTTATATTGGTATGTTTTTGGTATTTTTCTGATATGTTTAAAGCTTTGATCAATAGTGAAAAATAATGAATTTTTATTTAAAATAATTTTTTTGACCAAATAATTAATAATGTTAAATTATATTTTTGATTTGTTTTAATGTTTAATAAGATAAATTTTATTTCATTTCATATAATATATCTCATCGGAATCAATTCCACATTGAATTTTGATATAATAAAATTTCCAACATTTGAAAATTATCACTTCAATAACCTATATTTTCATTATACTAATGAGATCAATATTAAGTTAACTTATACAAATTATGTGTAGGGAATTTTTAAAAATTGACTCCGTATTTGGAATTATAATGTCTAAACATAGTAAATTGGTTTCATTTATTTTTGAACAATATAAATTGCAACCTTAGTAGTTTTTATTTCAATGGTAAAGTATAAATTCATTATTTAAGGGTAAGGATAATATTATAAATAATATATAATTAAACTAAATACTATCTTGATTTTATTGTGTGAATAATATTTGGCCAAAATAACTTATGGTCTAATTTTATGAGCTCTTGGAGCCACATGGATGATGTTAATACATTTATAGTATTTTATTTTAATGAAAAGTCCATGATATCATACTTATTTTTTAATAGCTATATCATTTTTACTAGAGGGTTATTTTGAAGATAAATTAAACTATTAATATTCATATAATATATAATATAGTAATATAAATGATGGAAATTTATTTTATGTTTTTAGTGAATAAATTATTACATAAATAACTATACTATGATGATTAAATAGTTATTTATCAAATGAAAATATAAAAGAAAAGTTATTAAACGTAATATAATAATTATAATTTGATATAGTTAATATCATAAATGAATTTACTAAAAGATATCTACATTATAGATAATTAATAAAAGTTTTTTTTTCAATAATATATGGATTAACTTATTTTTTAAAATGTTAATTTAATGAATACTTTGAAAATTTACATTATGATTATATTAAAATAAATATTAATTTATTAAATGATATAAAATTTACAAAAATATTGAATTATGGAAAATGAATTTGATAGGGTTGAAAATTATTGATTCAAAATTTTTGTCATTACTTCTCCATTAATTTTTTTTCGGAAATCACAAATACATTCTAATTCCATTCCATGGCAATTCATATTGAATAAGATTTATAATGTATTATTTTCAATCATAACCACATGTATTGTTTTCAATCGTAACAATATATTTTGTTTACAATCATAATCATATTCTATTCACATTCATAACAACATATAAATAGTAACAGCATGTACAATTTTCTATTATAATCATATGTATTGAATTTAACCATAACTAGTTTACAATCATAACTGCATGTCATGTTTTCAATCATAACTGCTATATAATCGTAACTAGAAATAATGACATTAATTTTAATTCCATGCCTTGGTTTCAATCATAAAAAACTATTCTTTTCATTAAGAAAATCACCAGTCTTACCCTTATGTTATCTAGTAATGCGTAATTATTATAAAAGAAAATATTTTATATCAAAATGATGACATGTAATCAGTTATGTATTTCAATTAAAAAGATTTCCTGAAAAAAGTTATGCATTTCCATTAAAATGATGTCATACTGTAACGCCCCAACCCCAGCTACCCAGAGTCGGTGAATTACTTCGTAACATTGGCATGATCACAAATGATCAAGTCTCGAAATAACGATTAGTTTAGTATCCTTAGAAACACTAGATACATTCATAAATGTTACATTACATCATAAGGTGAAAAACTACAATAACGAAGTCTCCATAGTCCACACTCATATCTTCTTCTGACTACCCCTGCAGGTCATTCATAAAATACTTCTTCACATCCTAGAAAATATTAAAACATTGAAAGGGGTGAGCTCAGATGCTCAGTAAGGATAACAATATTGCGAAAGCTTTCATAAATAAACATTGACATTTAAGGCAATGTATAACTAAAACAAAAGCCTTTTAAACATGAACTTCAACATAATATGGAAAAAGTAAAATGAGATAATTCCATTTACTTATTCACATGGATGTTCTACTGGTCGAATAATCATATGCAATATCAATAACCACTTTCATAATGATGGAATGCATAATGCCAGATTATCATAACCACATATCCAAGGCCTCGTGCCATGACTACAAATAAGATTTTGTCAAGGCCTCGTGCCAAGACCCTAGTTTGTCTCACGAGACCTGTCGATGCATCGAGGAGCTATAGCGGGCTCCACATGTCACTTATTAAGTCCAATGCATTCCTTATATGAATAGGTTTAAACATAGCATAAACAATAACATAATCATATCACATAAAACATGAATAAAGGAAACATAAAATTTACACATTTTAGTCACAAGATATCAATACAACACATTGATATAATAAAAACGCTTTCAAAACCATTTTCAATACCAAAATAAAAGAATGTTTAAACTTTGTATTTCTTTTTAATTAAAAAAATTGATGGCTTGTAGAGGAAGCCGAAACTCAAATAATGGTCACGGTGGCGGAGAAGTCATTGTCACCGCATATGTACGGAAAGAAAAACATTCCCTTTTTGTCATCTAGTAAAACGCTTCGTATAAACAAGATTCTTTTTGAATAAACGTAAAAGTCAAAGGGGTTTATACACCGTATAAAAGAAAGTTGTGTATAAAACCAAATATGCCTCAATGAAAAGAGATTGAGACGAAGTCCTTAAAAGATCATTTTTAAAATAAAATAGATCTATTATTTGTATTCACTATAGGTACACATAAAGAAAGTAAAAATACAAAATAGGACAAAATAATATCATGACATAATTCGAAAGTAGGAGATTAACCCAAAGAATGGAAATTGGGTTAAGAAGTTCCCTTACCTCGTGTCCGACTTGAATCAAACATTCTTTAACCTCCTGAATAATAAACTAGAGTTAATATCCACCTTATTAAGAACCATTTTCAATTTCATTATCCTTTTTATATCACTTATTACAATGTTATGAACATTATGTAATTATTTAAGTTGATAACGGTCGTTTTGTCGATCTTTGGTACTTGAGTCAAAAATAAACTTCATATAATTACAAGTTGTTCATGTGGTGAAATATCCATTAGATACCGAATTATATTCATAACTTAGATATCATATATATATCATATATATCGAGTATATACATTCATTCATAATATTACGTACCATTTAGAGGTAAGAAATGAAATGCACCGTTCATGGAGACGGTAAGCCGTACGTACGCATGAACGCTACTTTCATTTATATTTCATATTTAATGGAATAAAATCATAATTATATAAAGGTATAGTATATTTACAGTATAATATCATATATAATATCATTTACTCCATCCTTTATACATCCCACATATGGCATTAACGATTCACATCACTTTGAGGGGGCGGTAGTCCGCACTTCCAAAAATGAAATTATCGCGTTTACCCATAATTGAAATCATAAAGTATGCCATAAATGAGAAATAAAGAAGAATAAGGAAAACATAAACATATTATACATCATATATAAAAATATTGTCATCATAATGGCCACCATTATAGGTGTTATATGAGTGTTGAACAATCATCGTTTCGTGAGGAAAAAATTCACCTTCCACAGAAATAGTATGTTCTTTAACCATTATATGTAGGTGTGTGTAAGTGTAGCTCAAATACTTATTATAAAAACATCCTAGTATATTGATGATACTGGTGTTGTTACAAAAGAAATGAATAAAAAGAGTTTAATGGGTTAGAGAAGCAAAAGAAAACAAAACAACATTAGAGAAGACATTACATTAAAATCGGGTAACTCTTTTTGATTTGAGCCAAAGGCTTCCTTGGGAAGAATTCTGCCCAAAGTGAGGATTCTAAAAGTAAGGGAGGGAAGTTGGGAGAGTATTTGGGTAGAGGTTGGCCGAGCCAAATGGCTTGAAAGTGTGAATGAGGTGGTAGAGGTGGGGGCCTTTTATAAGAGGAGAGGAGGGGCACTCTTGGAAAGTAAAGAAAAGTCACTTTATTATAAAATGAGTTTCGGATTTTAGAGGTCCCACACTTATATAATTCGAGGCTAAGGTGATAAGGATTTAAAATATACTCATCCAATAGGTTTTTGACAAGTTTAAGCCTTGAATATTTCATTATCTTGTTATTTTATTTAAATCGTTAAATAATGAGGTCATCACTGCATTATCATGATGTCATAAATAATTTAATTTAAATAATGTATAAAATTTTTAAAAAAAATACTATGATGTATGAAATCTTTTTAGATTTCCAATGACTATTTATAGTCAAAAATATGACTTGTATAACCCCATGTAAAAAATTGTTTTAGTAAAACATTTCATGTTTGTGTCTTTTTTTACTTTAACATTAAATAAAAGGTATTTATGTCATTTTCAAACTAAAGTGGCTCCATGGGGTCCCCAAGTTGACCCATGGATTGTATTGGTCGGCCATGGCACATCCAATGAGGGTAGTACATGTTTCAAGCTGATCACATATTATTAAAACATTATTATTACCATAAACTACACTAATTACCTCTAATCGCGATTAAGAACTTAAAAGTTACTGTTCACCAAAAAATTATTTTAATCCCATTGAACCACATATTACTTTCTAATGAAAACCATGTATGTCGGAATTTTGAAATTCAAATCACTGATGTGGTAATGTTTCATTTTAATGAAAAATCAGTTTTTTAACAACCACTTAGTGGTTTCACTATTCATCAAAAATTTATGTTTTTCAGAATAATGCCAAAATTTTACCCTAAGCTATATTTGATATTCCGATTTCAAAAATGATGTCTATTTTACAAAATTCCAAACATATAAGTTGCATTAATTAATTTTATAATTAATTCCCACTGTCGGAACAAATAGCGTGTTTTCAAGAAACAATTTATATCAAAAGATTGACAATTGTTTATGTCCAATTTCAATGTTAAATTAATTCTAATGACCACCATTGGATAAAATGGTAAAAATATATTCTAATTATACTTTAAAACCACTAAATATTATAATTTATCACTAAAAAATATTTCGATTAAAAATGTTGTTTTTAAATATTTTTCACTATTAATAAAAATTTAGAAGTTCTCATAAAAATACCAAAAATTCAACATAGGGTAATTTTGATATTCCGAATCAAAAAATGAAGTCCATTTTGAAATATAAAATTTCTATAATTTTAAAAAGTGGTTATTAATATTCATAACGGCTACTTTGATTAGTTGCGGTGTGTTAGAACTCGAACTTGTGTACAATGTAAGCTATTGCATTATTGAAAGAGTGGCGTATCATGGAGGCTCGGGGTGTTACATTCTCCCCTCCTTCAATAAATTGCGTCCTCGAAATTTGAAATTTTTCTTTGAAAATAAAAGGTTGAAAATAGAAAATACCTTTGTGGAAAACCCACATCAAAAATAGGGTTAATAAAAATATAACATTAAAAGATAGAAAGATAAGTACAAAGGTCACCCAAGATAGCCCACACTAGGATTCTATGAAAATATGGCTATGGAATAAAAACAAACCATCAAGGTCTGATGGAGAGTCTTAGAAAACTGTATTTGGAGAAAGTTAACCATAAGAAAATCAAAAACTTGTGATTGGTTAAATAGTCATTGAATCCCTAGTTGTAAAAGTTAACCGGCAACGTTTTTGTTTTAAGATACCTTTTATAAAGTTGAGGAATTTATTTAGGAGATTTACTAAGAATGTAAGGGAATATACATACTTGTTATGTAGACTTTCATTCTTTAATAAATTTTTACCACAAACCCATCTTTCACTCTAAAAGGGAATAGAACTCAAAAATATTCTATTTATCCTAATTGTATAAGGTTCCAAATATTAACACATACCATTTAGATTAATAAAACTATTTTGTAATAACCAGGGACTTCCTGTAGGCTAGTGGTAGGAAATAAAGCCCTTTCGCACTATGGTTGTGGGTTCGATTCCTACAGCTTTGTCTGACGCGATGAGTTATGCCCCATCCTGCAGGTTATCCTTTTCTTAAAACTATAGTATTATAATATTCCAAAAATAATCTTCAGAAATGTTTTAACCTTAAACAATACTATCCAAAGATCAACTTAATCCATTCCAAACTTTATAGTTATCCAAAATACCTCCGTCCAGACATTCTCTAAATGGTCTCTAAATTCCAAAATCAATTGTAACCTCAAATTCCCAAACAAAGTAAAGTTTCTCTTATTGTCACATACTAAAAATATGATTACCTTTAACATATTAAATCCATAATGAAAACAACATGTACTGCAGTAAAATCCCTATATATATCACATTATTCTTATAACCATAATCTAGTTCCTGAGACCAAAAAACACAAATACAGTAATTATTAAACATCATCTGTAGTAACAGCATAAGCTTGGCCTTGATCCCTTAGCCTTTTCTGAGGTATGTTTTCCTGACGCTTAGTACATTCATTTGCATAATACCCCATTTCCCTACAATTGTAGCATTCAACATTGATGGCCTCTTTCTTTTCCTTGCAATCACGCGCTTGTGACCTTTTTCCCCACATTTATAACAAACTCCCATTCCTTTTAGGCAAGTACCAGGGTGATTCTTCCCACAATTATCACATACTAGAAAATCCTTCTTTCCCTTTTTCCCTTTATCTATCTCTTGTTCCACCGTTCTCTTCTTCTCTTGCTTTACTTTATTGTCATAAGACTTATAGAATTCCTTTTCTGTCTTGATAGCACGCGAGACAATATCTTCATATGATGAGAAGGATTTTGACACTAAAGATCGACGGAGAAATGGTTTTAACCCATCAAAGAATTGATCAATCTTACTTCTTGGGTTACGTATATAATCTGCAGCATGCCTCGCTAACCTTGTAAAGTTAGCCTCATACTTTGCGACATTCTCATCCACCTTTTGTCTCAGACTCAGAAATTGCCTTTCCATATCTACTCTATGGTCATGTGGAAAGTATTTTTCTAAGAAAAGATCTTTGAACTATATCCATTCCATACATGATACTTCTTCATCTTCCTTTTTATTTTGAATCAATGACCACCATTGATCGGCATCTCCAGTGAGGCGGTAATCTTCCATGATAACCTTCACCCTTTCGCTACTCCCCAAGGCATGGAATATTTTGTCTAAGGAGTTTATCCATTGCTCAACTACTAATGGATTTGTACCCCATTAAAAGTTGGCAGTTGTTGCCTCATGAAGCGGTCTAACATTGATCCTCCACGTTGTGGATCCGGGTGATCCATATGAGTAAGGTTATTAATCATAACTTGAGTGAGTTGTGCCAGTATGGTAATAAGTTGATCAGCAACAGTTGTATCTCCAGATCCACAATAATTATCTTGAGTGGGAGGGCAATCCCTACACGGAGTGCGTGCATTGATACAGTTTCCATTCCATCCACTAGGCGCCATTTGTATACAAAGGCATAAACTAGATTAGTTTATGAATCAAAATACATAATTCCATACTTATAAAATACTTAACATAAATTGAACTATTTATGTATATAATCCATAATCATAAAAAGGTTTTCTTTGAGGAAGTATATACTCATAACCCTTCATAGTGGATTGTAAAGAAATGAGAATTATCCTAAGCATATCCCCCGGGAGTGTCGTAACCAAGAGTTCATCAAGGCCCGTTGTCGTGCACCAGTTCCCGTTCGAGTCTAGCTCAAAGCGGTGTTTTCGGGTTTTACCCCTAGGTACATCTGTGCCAGAGCCACCTCTACCTGCTCGTATCCAGACAAGGATGTATTGCTTGGAAAACTCACAAAATCTATATAATACCAACATTCTAGGAATTTCTTCTATACTAATCCTCAAAGTCTATCTTTGGGCTATGTGCTCTAATCAGAGTTTATCTAAATCTAGCTTCCAAGGTTAGTACTAAACTACCTCTGATACCAACTGTAACGCCCCGACCCCAGCTACCCAGAGTTGGTGCATTACTTCGTAACATTGGCATGATCACAAAAGATCATGTCTCGATAGACCTATTAGTTTAGTAGCCTTGGAAACACTAGATACATTCATAAATGTTACATTACATCATAAGGTGAAAAACTACAATAACAAAGTCTCCATAGTCCACACTCATATCCTCTTCTGACTACCCCTGCAGGTCATTCAGAAAATACTTCTTCACATCCTGGAAAATATTAAAACACTGAAAGGGGTGAGCTCAGATGCTCAGTAAGGATAACAATTTTGTGGAAGCATTCATAAATACACATTAACATTTAAGGGAATTTATAACTAAAACAAAAGCCTTTTAAACATGAACTTCAACATAATATGGAAAAAGTAAAATGAGATAATTCCATTTGCTTATTCACATGGATATTCTAATGGTCGTATAATCACATGAAATATCAATAACCACTTTCATAATGATGGAATGCATAATTACAGACTATCATAACCACGTAGCCAAGGCCTCGTGCCAAGACCACAAATAAGATTTTGTCAAGGCCTCGTGCCAAGACACTAGTTTGTCTCATGAGACCTGTCGATGCATCGAGGAGCTATAGCGGGCTCCACCTGTCACTTATTAAGTCCAATGCATTCCTCATATGAATAGGTTTAAACATATCATAAACCATAACATAATCGTATCACATAAAACATGAATAAAGGAAACATAACATTTCAACATTTCAGTCACAAGATATCAATACAACACATTGATATAATAAAAACGCTTTCAAAACCATTTTCAATACCAAAATAAAAGAAAGTTAAAACTTTTTATTTATTTTTCATTAAAAAAAAGTGATGGCTTGTAGAGGAAGCTGAAACTCAAATAATGGTCACGGCGGCGGAGAAGTCGTTGTCGCCGCATATGTATGGAAAGAAAAAATTCCCTTTTTTTCGTTTAGTAAAACGCTACGTATAAACAAGATTCTTTTTTAATAAGCGTAAAAGTCAAAGGGGTTTATACACCGTATAAAGGAAAGTTGTGTATAAAACCAAATATGACTCAATGAAAAGAGATTGAGACGAAGTCCTTAAAAGATCATTTTTAAAATAAAATAGATCTATTATGTTTATTCACTATAGGTATACATAAAGAAAGTAAAAATACAAAATAGGACATAATAATATCATGACATAATTTGAAAGTAGGAGATTAACCCAAAGAATGGAAATTGGGTTAAGAAGTTCCCTTACCTCGTGTCCGACTTGACTCAACCGTTCTTTAACCTCATGAATAATAAACTAGAGTTAATATCCACCTTATTAAAAACAATTATCAATTTTATTATCCTTTTTATATCACTTATTACAATTTTATGAACATTATGTAATTATTTAAGTTGATAACGGTCGTTTTGTCGATCTTTGGTACTTGAGTCAAAAATAAACTTCTTATCATTAGAAGTTGTTCATGTGGTGAAATATCCATTACATCCAGAATTATATTCATAATGTAGATATCAAATATATATCATATATATCCAGTATATACATTCATTGATAATATTACGTAACATTTAGAGGTAAGAAATGAAATGCACCGTTCATGGAGACGGTAAGCCGTACGTATGCATGAACACTACTTTCATTTCTATTTCATATTTAATGGAATGAAATGATAATTATCTAAAGGTATAGTATAGTTCCAGTATAATATAATATATAATTTCATTTACTCCATCCTTTATACATCACACATATGGCATTAACGATTCACATCACTTTGAGGGGGCGGTAGTCCGCACTTCCTAAAATGAAATTATCGCGTTTACCCATAATGGAAATCATAAAGTATGCCATAAATGAGAAATACAGAAGCAGAAGGAAAACATAAAAATATTATATATCATATATAAAAATAGTTTCATCATAATGACCACCATTAGAGGTATTATATGAGTGTTGAACAATCGTCGTTTTGTGAGGCAAAAATTCGCCATCCACAGAAACAGTATGTTCTTTTTCCATTAGATGTATGTGTGTGTAAGTGTATCTCAAATCCTTTTTATAACAACATACTAGTATATTGAGGATACTGTTTTGGTTACAAAATAAATGAATAAAAATAGTTTAAGGGGTTGGATAAGAAAAATAAAACAAAACAACATTAGAGAAGACATTACCTTAAAATCGGGTAACTCTTTTTGATTTGAGCCAAAGGCTTCCTTGGGAAGACTTCTGCCCAAAGTTAGGCTTCTAGGAGTAAGGGAGGGAAGTTGGGAGAGTATTTGGGTAGAGGTTGGCTGAGGAAAATGGCTTGAAAGTGTGAATGAGGTGGTAGAGGTGGGGGCCTTTTATAAGAGGAGAGGAGGGGCACTCTTCGAAAGTAAAGAAAAGTCACTTTATTATAAAATGAGTTTCGGATTTTAGAGGTCCCAAAATTATATAATTCATGGCTAAGGTGATAAGGGTTCTAAATATACTCATCCAATAGGTTTTTGACAAGTGTAAGCCTTGTATTTTTCATTATCTTTTTATTTTATTTAAATCGTTAAATAATGAGGTCATCGCTGCATTATCATGATGTCATAAATAATTTAATTTATTTATTGTCTAAAAATTATAAAAAAATACTCTGATGTAGTAAATCTTTTTATATTTCAAATGACAATTTATAGTCAAAAATATGACTTGTATAACCCCATGTAAAAATTGTTTTAGTAAAACATTTCATGTTTGTGTCATTTTTTACTTTAACATTAAATAAAAGGTATTTATGTCATTTTCAAACTAAAGTGGCTCCATGGGGTCCCCAAGTGGACCCATGGATTTTCTTGGTCGGCCATGGAACATCCAATGAGAGTAGGACATGTGTCAAGCTCATCTCATATTATTAAAACATTATTATTACCATAAACTACACTAATTACCTCTAATCGCGATTAAGAACTTAAAAGTTACTATTCACCAAAAAATTATTTTAATCCCATTGAACCACATTTTACTTCCTAATGAAAAACATGTATGTTGGAATTTTGAAATTCAAATCACAGAAGTGGTAATGTTTCATTTTAACGAAAAATCTGTTTTTAACAACCACTTAGTGGTTTCACTATTCATCAAAAATTGAAGTTTTTCAGAATAATGCCAAAATTTCACCCTAAGCTATATTTGATATTCCAATTTCAAAAATGATGTCTATTTTAAAAAATTAAAAACATATAAGTTGCATTAATTAATTTTATAATTAATTCCCACTGTCGGAACAAATAGCGTGTTTTCAAGAAACAATTTATATCAAAAGATTGACAATTGTTTATGTCCAATTTCAATGTTAAATTAATTATAATGACCACCATTGGATAAAATGGTAAAAACATATTATAATTATACTTTAAAACCACTAAATAGTATAATTTATCACTATAAAATATTTCTATTAAAAAATTTTTTTTTAAATATTTTTCACTATTCATAAAAATTTAGAAGTTCTCATAAAAATACCAAAAATTCAACATAGGATAATTTCGATATTCCAAATCCAAAAATGAAGTACATTTGGAAATATAAAATTTCTATAATTTTAAAAAGTGGTTATTACTATTCATAATGGCTACTTTGATTAGTCGCGGTGTGTTAGAACTCGAACTTGCGTACAATGCAAGCTATTGCATTATTGAAAGAGAGGTGTATCGTGGAAGCTCGGGGTGTTACACATACAATCTGTTATGTATTTCAATTAAAACATTGTAATCTATTTGGTTTTAATATGAATGTTGAAGTGCTAGGTGTCTATATCCCTCAAAATTCTTATTCAAAATATGAATATTGGAGCATGAATATGACTGTTGGGATTAAGGATGTAGATTCATGGTAATTTTATTGTTCTCATAACACTTTTCTTCATCTAGAGACACTCTATGAGAGCTCTTTCAAAATTACTACCTTGTGCGAATGCTTTGAAGAATAATAGTCAGTAATATATTGTTCTATGAACTTGAATCGTTGAGATGTATTTATTTTATTTGAGCGATAAGGAAGAATTGGGATTTATGTTGTGGGATGATGGGGTTAATAAGATAGACGGGTTCTAATCTTTTGTGGATTAAGGGATTCTCTGGCTAGGAATTTAGAGATGCAGATTAACTTTTTCATTGAGGGCTTCAAGGGATATGCAGTCAGATTGTAGATGATCTTTGAGTTATGGACTTACCCTTGTGTAGGTAAGAAAGACATACTTGAATGTATAAATCAAGGGACATATATCCTAGGTCAGAGGATTCCATAATCTTTGGGTTACAAGAATTTTATTCTTTACATTTCTATTATAATTATAATAGAATGTTAAATATTTTAGTTTATCTTTCTTTTCATATTTTATATCATTGTAATTGTTTCAATTATAATACATACATTTCATGTTGTATTAGTGATTATGGTTCTATAGATCGTATGGTAGAATCGTCAATTGTTGTAATACACTGATTAACACAACCATTTTTATTACAATCTTTTAGTCAATTACTCTAATCATCATAATCATTTTGGATACTATTGTGCTTTAAATAAAATGTGAGGTATACTTATATTAATCAATCTGATTATGATACTTATCATAACTAACTGAATTGCTATTATCTTTTTTATTCGTACCAGGGCCCACACTGAATCAAATTTTTATCACAATTAGAGGTATTTTGATTTTGAATAGTTTAAATATTTTGAAACTATGTTACTTTTTGGTTTAATAATGAATGGTTTTAAAACCTAAAATCCACCCCTCTTTTATTTTTCCATCTACATACATATTTCGATCTAATAATTGGTATTAGAGTAGGTCCCTAAATTTAAACAGTATATATTTTTATAGAAAAGGAATACACTTTTATTATCTTAATTGTTTTCTCATCCATGTTTTATTTATTTTGTTGATATACTTTTTTATTATAAATACATGCTCCCGTAATGTGTGAAGTGGAAAAGTTTTTTCTTTTTAATATAGTAAGAATAAATATCAGATCCATAGATAATTTTAACTGTACAAGACCACCTATTCTATGGGAATTATTATGAATACTAGAGAGATAGAATGCCGACTGTTTTCATTAACACCGACGTGGAAAATATTGTTATGCTCACTAGAATTTATAAGATACCTGATAAGGAAGTAAGATCTTTTACCAAGTATGAAATCCAATAATATCAGAAAAATTATAAGGTGCACAATATTTTACATTGTATTATTACCATGAATATATATATCAAGATATATTCTTGTGAAGAAGTTAATAACATTTGGAAGACAATTGATGTTATATATTTTGGTACTTATATTGTTATTGAATCAAGAAGATCCATGCTTAAAGTAGATTGTCATGTTATTTTTTTCCTTATGGAGAACCTACAGTTAATGTTCAACAATGATTCATGACTATCATAAAAAATTTATAGTAAATGGGATAAAAAGGATTAGATGATGTGACTCTTGAAGATATGATCCTAATCATCATTCCTAAAGAATGAGAAATAAAGAGAAATGCTATTGACGAGCTAAGAAAAGATACAAATGTAACTCACGAAGAGTTATTTAGAACACTCTTCTAACATGATAAAATATTAAATATATTTTCAAAAAAATATAATTAATAAGGAATAAATTATTTTACATAAAATACAAATTAATTTAAATAACAAAATCCTGATAAAACAGTAAATTTTTGAAATAAAAAGGATTTTGATTTTTAAGAAGACTCATGTGAAGATAAGAAATATGAAAATGAATTATCTAATATTTCTAGAAGGATGAACAATATTTTTGGAAATTTTTATTTTTAATTATTGATATTAAAATATAAACAATGATAGAAATGATAATAATTATTCAAAAGTGACTTGTTATGAAAGTAAGAGAAAATGACACATGAAACCAGATTTTCCCAGCTTAACCAAACTTACAGAAGGGATAAACATTCCAATATAAGTCAAAAGATGTATTGGAAGGCAAAGGGGATGAATGTGATCAAGGAAAATTTTAGTTGGAGATATAGTGGTGAAGATTCATCTTATGACACTTCAGATAATGGGACTTTCAAACATAAGAATATTGGTATTATTCCCAGAATACCTACAAAATATCAGTGTTTCATGGCTAAGGTAAGCATTACTGAATACTTAACCAAGAAGCCTTTCAATGATAACTATTCTGATAATCAAAGGTATATTTCTTCAGATGAAGAATCTAATTCAGCTAGTGATAATGATACTTTACCTTATTTTTAATAAGAAACTTGGTTTTTTATATTTATTGAAAATATAAATAGTATGATAAAAAAGAAACATAACCAGGGACATTCATGAATAAATATTTTAAGAAAATAAGAATAAATTATTTATAAATATCTTGATTAAAAATAAATTGAAATTGTTTATATTTCATAAATCCTTGGGGATGTTATTCTGAGAAGGATAAACTTTCTAATGATTTCTAAAATATACGTTCCAAGAAAAATATTTTAGTGAAAAACACCAATCCTATGAATAATAACTACGAGGATTAGAATTTAGTTATTAAACTAAAAGACAAAATAATTTTCTTGAATAACAGTTATCAAAATACACTTATGGAGAGAATAAATTTGATAAGTTGTATTAAATTTTTTTTCCCCTATGTAATAATACTAGAGTGGGTTACTCTAATCCGATGCCTGTTTTTAGTCATAACTAGTTTATATAAAAAAGTACCCCATCTGTACTATGTGTCAATGTGGGGGACATTGTATCTAAATAAATTCATTAAATAGAATTAAATCCTAAGGATTTCATAAAGATCATTTTTCTATGATCATATGGATTCCTACAATTTTAATTTCTATTATTACCAGACCTAGGAAATTTTGGGTTTGCATAAACTAAATATTTTTCCCGGAAAACAAATGGAGTACCTACAACAATAGTATTTGGTAAAAGGATAGTGTATGTTCACTTCATAAGACTTGAAATAACGACTTCTTTGAAAATATCATTGAAATAAAAGGTGGAATAGGTACCTTGAGAGATAATTCTCAGGTAAAAATCTTTAGAATATGTAATATTATTCTTCTTGGAGAAGACTAAATTTAATATTTTTTTATTTTTGAATGGTGTTAAGGACACACTTTTTAGAATAAGTCAATTATGTGATTATGTTTATCTTGAGATTTTTTGGAATGAAAATTTATTAGTACACAATTTCAAGGTTGACCTTATTCTTTCTACCCATCAGAAAAAGAATGTTTATACACTTAATATATAATATTTTATGATAAAAGATGTAACTTGTATGAGTCAAATGGAATGCCAATTTTGGTTATGCCATAGAATGGCTGGACATTATAATATAAAGAAATCTATGTATACTTTCTATGGACCTACCTTTTAAGTATCTACCCATTATTAAATTAGATTATTCACCAGTTTGTGACACTTGTAAATATGTAAAACAAAATAATTATAGCTTCAAATCCCCATGGGATCTCTCATATTATGATTCATTTTGGATAGTGGATATGGATATATTTTTTTAGTCAAAAATTGTATGTATTAGAGGAAAATACTATGTATTTATTACAGTTGATGATTACAAAAGATTTACATGGGGTTGTTTTCTTGAAATCAAATTTGAAGCCATATCATTTGTTAAAATATTTATAACCAAAGTAAAAAATGAGGAAAACATACCATCAATAAGTATTTTTATTGATCATCGTGGATGATTTTAAAATATGGATTTGGAAAATTTTTTTACTAAGGAATTACTCATTACTTATTAGCATCAATAACTCCTTATAAAAATGTTGTTGTTGAAAGAAGAAATCATATTCTTCATGAAAAAACAATAACAATGTTGAGTGAATACCCAATTACTAATTTTTTAGGGTGAAGCTATTATAACTGATTATTTATATTATAAATAGGGTTCTAATATGTTTATTTCATTATAAAACACCTTAATAATTGTGGATATGATAAAACCCAAAAGTTTTATAATTTAAAATTTTTGGTTGCAAAGTATTCATTTTAAATAAAAAAGATAACATACACAAATTTTCATCAAAATATGATGAATGAATTTTATTAGGAAATTCCACAACTTCTAAGTCATATAGAGTTTTCAATAAAGAACAATTGCACTATAGAATAAATATTACGTAGAAAATTTTATAAAACTGATCTTTTTTTTAAACAAACCAATCCTACATCATCTGATGTGTTTTCTAAAACTGCATATCAACCCATGATAGAATATTATTCTAATTAGAATAATACACATGAAAATGTTTCTAAATTATTCACGCCACAATACCTTCTACCCATTGTTTAAGGACTTGTTTGACCAAACCCATGTCTGTTGTTTTTATGAAATCATTCAGGTGATGGTATCATTGTTTATGTAAATCAACCAAAAAGGACTAAAATTTCCTTCATAAATGAAGTAGAAAATTTATTATTTCATTCTCAATTTGAACATAAATGTTCTAATGAGGCCTGAGATGAGTAATATTTGATGAAATTTAAGAAAGAAAAAATAAATTAATTCAAAAGGAATAAATTCTGGTGGAAAGAACAAAAGGGACCCTTAGAATTGGAGTAAATTCGGTGCTCAGGATCAAATGAGATCAAAAGAGAATAATCATTAAAACAAGGAAATACTTGATACTAATGTTTATAGTTAGAATGAGGGAATAGATTATGAAGGCACTTATATTATAGTATCCAAACATGAATATATTAAAATTATTTTAGCCATTGTAGTATTCTATAATATTAAACTTTTTAAAATGTATGTAATGTTTGATTTCCTTAACTGATATGTACCTGAAGAAGTATTTTTAAATCATCCCCATTATTTAAAAGAAAAAAAATATCATTAATATGTTATCAAACATATCAATTCTTTATATGGCCTCAAAAAATCCCCTAAGACCTCATATGATAGATAAAAATATTTTTTTGGAAATATAATTATATTAAGGAACTACAGATCTATATATTTTGAAAAAAAATGTTTAATTATTCAAATATACCTTGATGGCGTTATATTTCGATCAACTTGGATATATTTAATGGATTATGTTGACAATATTATGAAATATGAGGTTGAGATGAGTATGATGGGTGAGTTAACATTCTTTTAAGCATTTAAAATTTCTCAAAAACCAAAATGAACCTATATATCAAAAAATAATTATATTAATGATTTTCTAAAAATGTATGGATATAGAAACCCTATGAGTAATAGTACTGTAATCAGTATCTTTAATACACTTGATCTTAATGAAACATGGAAACTAGTTGATCAAACATCTTTTAGAGGTATCATAGGATGATTCTTATACTTAACATCCAGTCTTCCTGATTTAATGTTTTAGTATAATTTTGTGAATAAAACCAAGAATATCCAAAATAATCTTATTTAGAGTCACTGTAAACGATTTTTTTCTATTTAATAGGAACTGTAGATTTAGGACTATTCAATTATTTTTGAAATGATTTATAATTAAAACTTTTTTCAAATAATGAATTTGGTGGTTGTATAATGGATTGAAAGAGTATATCCAGAACATGTCATTTCATAGGATATTTTGTTTTTTCATGGTCTTAAATGAAACAACACTTGGTTGCACTTTCTACTATTAATGGTGAATGTGTGGCAGCTAGAAGTTTTTGGGATCAATTATTATGGATGCAACACACACTGACAGATTATGGAATGAGTTTTACTAAATCCAAAATACTATGTGAGAACATTTGTTCCATAACCATTAGTAAAAATCCTACAGATCACTTTTGGGAGAAACACATAGATATTAGGCATCAGTTTCTTAGGGATTACAATCATAAAATAGATATCATTTTATAATTCATTGTCATGTAAGAACCACATGATAATATTTTCAAAAATACATTACCTTTTGATAGATTTGAATACATTATTTTTTTTAATAATAATCAATTTTCAAGTAATAATTCACATCTACATCATGTTTAAACAATATCCTTATATTATGTTACTCTTTTCAAAGGAGAATACATATGACATTCATTCTTGTAATCGATTTCAATTATTATCGATTTCATTTTCTTAATCAGTTTCATGTTTTTATTCGATATCATGATAGTAATAGGTTTCAGTTATGGAATATGTTTCATGTTTTATAATATCTTTCATTTTTTTATCCAGTATTACAATTTAATCGGTATTAAATTCTTATTGTATTATATTTTTTATTGGTATTACAATTTTATCGGCATTACACTATTATCAGTATTCCAATTAATTTTGTATTTAATTGTAATGGAAACAAAAAATGTATTTAAAATATAGTTAAAAATTTAGATTATATTTATATTATATTTCACTACTTCTAATTTCTATTTCATATAAAAATATTGAAACCAATACATCAATTCTAATACTCTAACATGTACAATTTCTATAACATTCACATTATATTACATTTCAAAATTGATGGTATATGAATTATTTAATTTTTTTTTCAAAAAATATCAGATTCATCTTGTATACAATAATTTTTTTTTAAAAAACTCTGGTGTTTGAAATCATTTTCCACCATGGGATTATTCTGATCTATTCTGAGACATAGAATCTCAACAGTTGGATTTCCATTGTCTATATAAAGGGACCCTACCTCATCCCACATTAACATCTTAGTAATGTTAAAGAATGATCTATTACCCATAAAATAGTTGATATTTTTTGTTTATATCACCAGATTTGGTCTTTTCTTTTGTATTCAAATAATGTTTCAATTTTTATGTCGGAATCAACTCCCCCATCTCCAAAACAAATGTCTTTTAAATAATTATCATCTATGACCTTTCAAGGTGAAAGGATAGTCTCTCAATAATATTATGATTGTTTTGATTATTCAATGAATATAATTATAGAAATCCTAGGTAGCAAATCTATTTTTATTGAATAACCTGAATCTAATAAAGGGAAAGTTCACTCCTAGGAGGTGCTGGAATTCTATAAATCTATGTAAATAGGTGATAATCTCAAAGATTATTTTTCAATGTATAAGAAAAAATAATACACTTTAGTAAAGAAATCCAAAAATATTGAGAGATTTCCATGTGATGGAGAGGATTTAGGTACATCCCATAGGTTTCCCAAATCGGAAGGGACTATTGATAGAAAAAGGAAGTGCTATGTATTTTTGATAAATGCGATGATAAAATAAATGGGAATATTCTTTTAGATGAAAATTGATTAATATACCTTGGGATGAAAGTATTTTTTTTAACGATAAAGGGTGAGATATAGTCTATAAAATTTTATGATTTTTTTGACCTTGATTAAATCGTAAATATGAGAAAATTCAATCTCATTGGTTTCATCTTTTAGACTATCATGAAATTTAAGTATGGAGAAATAAAATCTAACATGATTAGGTTTCCCAGAATCTAGAGAAAATATCTTTCTGAATGTTTGGAGTTGTGCAATGTGGAAATTAATTCAAAGATAAAAAATTTCAATGTATTGATTATCATTGCAGATACGATAATAAGACTGATGTTAAGATTCAATTCCAAATCAATGAAATCAAAAAAACATTAAAAATATAAATATAAAAAAAATAACTAGAGTGAGTCAGAACAATACAAAAAAAAAATAAAATATTTTATTTATAAAAAGAAGAAGGATGAGTCTGAACCACCCATGAAATAAAAGTTCCAAAAAAATAAGTACCTTGCGAGGTTGAAATAGAATGGAGAAAGAAAAAGGAAGAAAGGAAATTTTTTGAACCCTAAATCAGACATGATACTGTTGAGGCCCTGGACTAAAAAATTTATCCCCGAGAAAATCTCAATGAAAAAAATATGAACAATATTATTAAGGAGTAGGATGGTGAGGAAAATGAAAATCAAGATGAAGTCGTTAACAAAAATACCTCTCCTAAAAAGAAAACCCCCACCGAATTCTCAGAAGCATAATCATTCATATTTCCATCCCTAGATCATCTATCTTTAAAATAAGTTTCCCATAAGACAATACCAAAAAATTTAATTGAAATATTAGAAGAAGAATAAGAGTTAAAATCTGATAAAAATATGAATCAACAAATTAAAAATGTGTTTTTCAGAACTCATTTTGATGAACTTCTTAATTTCAATGAAGATACTGTTTCTAAAATAACAATTACAATAAAATGTGTGTAATACATTGAGAAATCAATCAATATAAAATAATATATCATTACTCCTTTTCCAAAATATTCAATCAAAGACATACACTATTTAAAATATATACAATGAAAGAATAGATTGTGTCCAGGTTTTGAGGGAGAGATTTATGAAACTCAAAGCAGATATTAATATTTTTGAAGAACATGCTCTAAAAAATTGAATTTATTGTAATAAAGTTTTAAAGTGGTTGTATGACATTGATGAATATGTAAAACTTCTTGAGGAAAAGATTGAGAAAATAAAATATCTTGTAAATGGTCTTAATAGAACTTTTAAATGATTGGTTAGTGATATAAATGATGAAGTGAATAGATTTAAAAAACCCATAAATTTAAAACAAAATCACTCTGATGAGTTTGAGAATCACAAGATTCAAATATCATAGTTAAAAAATATAAAATTGTTTTGGGGAAAAAGAGTACAAATCCAATAGACTGGCTCCCAAATATAAAGAGAGGATTTTCATTCTCATTAAGAATAGCTCAAAGCACATGAATAGTTTAATAGGATTCAAGAATAAAGAATTCTTAATCACGACAAGATGGTTTTAGAAGAGGAAACAATGTTTCAGGCTTAGCCAAAATCTCCAGAATGTTTATACAGGAAAAAAATAATTCAAAAAGATAAATTTAGTTGTTTTTAATGTCTTTGAGAAGGAAAAAGAGAAAAAATTAGTTCCTTTTGAATTGTTGTTGTATTTTTTTCAACTCAAATTCATGATATATTCCATATTTATTGTTTTTTTATTTCTCTAAACCATTATAAGTTTATCTAGATTTTTCCTTTTTTTAAAATCATAATGCAGGATATTTTTTTAATATTTAGGGGATTGTTTTCAAGAAAGGAAGAATATTATATTATGTGGGGAATCCTTAGGAATGGGGAAGTAATATTTTATAGAGAAGAGAGTATGATCCATAGGGATAATTTTATCCTAAGGAATTACTTTTATTAACCAATATTTTGATAAGATTAATAAAACACAGGGGGAGATAAGTTTTTATATCTTTATATTTTCATTATCTTTTTTCCAAATGGCAGAAATTGTAGTGTAAAAAGTTTTTTTGACTTCTCCAATTATTTTGTTTTGGAAATCACAAACTCTTTCTCATTATATTAGATGTTTATTCACATAGAATATAAGGCAACAACCTTATACCTTACTTAATCTTGATTTATTACAAGATTACACAATGAGGATCTTTTCGGGTTTAGAGTTTTAGAGAATTAGATCATGAAACTTGCATTACATTCCACATTTAAACAAAGTGGTTACATAAAAGACAGTATTCATTCTTCCCATCAACGAAAACATATTGAAAATAAAACATGGATTCTTTCTTGACACGTCCTTGACACTATCATCACATCTTGTACCTTTCCCTTGACCTATGAAAAACATTTCAAATACTTGGGATGAGCATAAAAATCTCAGTAAGGGTTATAAAAATATGGAAAGGAAACATGAGTTCATATATACATAATAATGAAATCATACTTTACCCATAAAACATAGGCACTTTAACATACCTCATCAAACCATGAATAAATCATAGAAATCATAAGACATAAAGGTAACTTGAGGCATTCATAACATTCTTATGTAGGGAGTAACCCTCTTGGTTACATTAGGAATACCCATCACAGAATAATCCCTAAATCTCTTTAGAGAAACCTTAACGTTTCACTCCTTCGCGTTACCTAATGCATTGGAGAGCTATATCGGGCTCACCCGGCCTTAGTTTATCACGAAACCACCCATTTTCATTACAATTCCCAAGAACCATAACATAAATGTATCACATAAAACATGCATAACAGAAATATAACATTTCCACATTTCAATCACAATATAACATTTTAGGATATAGAAATAATGAATCCATTAAAAAAACCATTTTCAAAACCATTTAAAACATTTCATAAAGAGATTTTTGAGTAAAAGTGTCCCATACAACCTTGAAGCTTTTAACATTTTAAACCATTAATATCCATATAAATAAATCCTTAAAACCACTTTGAAAACATGGATATTAATAAGAACAAATCATTAAAACATTTAAAGCGATATTTTGGTTAAAGGGTTTTTACCAAAATTAGAGACACTTGAATACAATAATTGAGGAATAAAATTTAATCAGAACTTTATAAGATCATGAGAATAAATGGATTCATGATATAATATCCCAAAGGACAGTATATACACCATATAAGAGTGAATTGGTGCTTAACAACAATGAAGTCTCAATAGAAATTTCAAATGTGATGAAATCCCTTATAAAGAAGTTATCCTTAAATTAAGGATAAATCAATCTCAAAATTATCTGTGACAAATATAAATAAACCAAATATATGTGGATATTAAGTGTAAAATAATAAAAGGTCATTCACACATATACAAAGGATGACATATTCAATAACTACATATTGATCCCAAAGAAATCGAAATTGGGTTAAAAAGTTCCCTTGGTAAAATTCGACAGCCTAACTGCATCACTTCAAAATTCAGAAAATGTGTTGATGAGAGATAAAAAGGGAATCTAATCACATAGACATAAAATTTAAATCAATAAGTATATAAAATAACATATCCCAACATAATAGTATGTGAATTAAAAGACATAAGAAAAGAAGTCTATTAAAAAGAGGAGGGTGAAAGGTTCCCTTACAGACATGGGTATCTTTCCAAACATATGCCCCGTGAAAGAAGGACAATACAACATTGATGTAAATACTCATAACTGAAAGAATATTACACAATTAGTAAAATATTGGTCAGTACATACACCACTCAAAGGAAATTGTGGCAAATGTAGCATAAATCTCACTGGAATAAAAGTGAGATGAAAAATCCCTTATGAAAACTCGGCAGCCTAACAGTGCCACTCAAAACATCCAAAATTGATTGATGAGATAGAATAGGGTCTCCCATAATATGAACATAAAAATTACAGTAAGGTTAATATAAAATAACATCCCAATACCAAGAAGTATGAGCTTAGAAGGAATGACATAAAAGAGTGTACTTAAAAAGAAAGAGAGGAGTAGGATCCCTTACCTCGGGTCCGACGTGACTCGATCGTTCTTTAACGTCCTGAATAATAAACTTGAGTTAATTTATTTTTGCTTAAGAACCTTTTTAAAGTTCATTATTCCTTTTATATCACTTATTTCCATGTTATAAAAATTATGTAACCATTTAAGTTAATAATGTTTGTTTTGTCGATATTTGGTTCTTAAGTCGAAAGTGGACTTCTTACAATTACATTTTGTTCGTGTGGTCAAAGTTTCTTTATATCCAGATTGAAATTCCTGAATTGGATAGAATATATATCATATATATCCATCATATACATGTATTTATAATATTACATAATCATTTAGAGGTAAAACATGAAATGCACCGTTCATGGAGACGGTAAGCCGTACATACGCATGAATTCTACTTTCATTTCTTTGTCATATTAATGGAATTAAAACTAAATTAGAGGTATGTATATTTTAATTCCAGAATTATATTCATCATTTAGATGTATCATTCATTATATATATCCATTATATACATGTACTTTTAATAGTACAATACATTTGGGGATATGAAATGATATGCACCGTTCATGGAGACTGTAAGCCGTACGTACGCATGAACGCTACTTTCATTTCTATCTCATAATTTAATGGAAATAAATAATAATGATATATAGGTATATTATGATTCCAGTATAACATCATATATAATAACTTTAAATCCATCCTTTATATGTCCCACATATGGCATTAACGAATCACATCACTTCGAGGGGGCGGTAGTCCGAACTTCCTTAAATGAGGATATCGCGTTTACCCATAATGGAAACCATAAAGGTATGACCAAAATGAAAAATAAAGAATCTTAAGGAAAAAATAAACATATTATATATAATATATAAATATAGTGTCATGTTAATGGCCACCTTTGAAGGTGTTAAAATAATGTTGAACAATCATCGTTTCGGGAGGCAGAAATTCACCATCCACGGAAACAGTATGTTCTTTAACCTTTAGATGTAGGTGTGGGTAAGTGTAGAATGAATACTTCTTATAAAAACATCCTAGTATATTTAGGATAATGGAGTTATTACAAAAGAAAAGAATAAAAAGAGTTTAGGGGGTTGGAGAGGCAAAATAAAACAATAGGACTCAAGTGAAGACATTACCTTAAAATCAGGTAACTCCCTTTGGTTTGTGATAAAAGGCTTCCTCGGGAAGACTTCTGCCCAAATTGAGGCTTAAAGGAGTAAGATAGGGAACTTTAGAGACAAAATGGGCAGGGTTTGGCTGAGCCAAAGGCTTTGGGAGTGTGGGTAAGGAGGTAGAGGTGGGGGCCTTTTATAAGAGGATATGACAGGCACTCTTGGAAGGTAAAGAAAAGTCACTTTATTTTAAAATGGTATTCAGATTTAAGAGGTCCCACATTGATTTTTTTCGAGGATAAGGTGATAAGGGTTCGAAATCCACTCATCCAATAGGTTTCAGACATGTGTATGTCTTAGATATTACATTATCTTTCCATTTTATTTAAATCGTTAAATAATGAGGTCATCACTGCATCATCAGGATGTCATAATTAATTTAATTTATTTAATGTCTAAAAATTATAAAAAAAATACTATAATGTAGGAAATATTTTTATATTTCCAATTAATATTTATAGTCAAAAATATGATTTGTATAACCCCATGTAAAAATTGTTTTAGTAAAGCATTTCATGTTTGCCTCATTTTTACTTTAACTTTATATAAAAAGATATTAATGTCATTTTCCAACCAAAGTGGCATAATGGGGTCCCCAAGTTGACCCATGGGTTGTCTTGGTCTGTCATGAAACATACAATGAGGTTAGGAAATGTGTAAAGTTAATTTCATAATTTTAAAACATTATTTTTACCATAAACTACACTAATTACCTCTAATCGCGATTAAAAACTTAATAAGTTACAATTCACCAAAAAATTATTTTTATCCCATTGAACCACATTTTACTTCTTAATGAAAACCATGTATGTAGGATTTTTGAAATTCAAAACACAAATATGGCAAAATTTCATTTAAACGGAAAAATCAGTTTTTATAAGTACCACTTACTAGTTTCACTATTCATCAAAAATTGAAGTTTTTCAAAAAAATCCCTTAAATTCACCCTAAGATATATTTGATATTCAGAATTCAAAAATGAAGTCTATTTTAAAAAATTAAAAACATATAAGTCACATTAATTAATTTAATAATTAATTCCCGCTGTCAGAGCAAATACCGTGTTTTTATGAAACAATAAGTATCAAAAGATTGACACCAGTTGAAGTCTGTTTTCAAAGTGAAATTAATTCCAATGACCACTACTGGATTTAATGGTAAAAATATATTCTAATTTCACTTTAAACCCAATTAAAATGATAATCTAATCATATAAATAAATTATATTAAAAAGATGTTTTGAATTAAAACACAACATTTTACAGAATTCATTAAAAATGGACTTTATCAGAAAGATACCAAAAATTTACACAAAGTAAATTTTGATGTCCCAATTCATAAGAAGAGTTTAATTTGGTTCAAAAGGATGTATAAGAGTGAACAAAACTATATTTAATGAGGGTTCTCCATCAAAAGGCGATAAGTGAACCTTTAGTGAAAACTAGGGCAGATACGCCTAAAATTGAATTATTTCCGTATTTTATGCCTTTATCTTTTATTGGATAAATTTAAAAACATTTAAAAACATATATAATCATATTTTAGTTATTTCTATCCATTCCCTCCAATACAACGGCTACGTGTTAACTACCATTTAAAATAATATTATTTTATTATTAGAGTGCAACGTAAGATTCCCAAGAAACTTGTTGTTGCGTGTTGGGTACGCCATTGATCATAGCGTCCCCTTTAAAGTCATATTAATATTTTATTCACAAATATGGATAAATACGAAAATGTCATATTCTTTATTTATAAGGGGTGTTATATCCTTCCCCCCTTTTGGGAATTGCGTCCTTGCAATTTTTAAAATTGAGCTTGGAATCATCCTTGAAAGTCCCACATCGGAACCAGAGTCGGTAAAACAATCACTTTAAAATAAAGGAAGATAAGTACATAGGTCACCTGAGTTAACCCATACTAGGATTCCATGTAGGAAAATATGGACATGGAGGAGAATACATAGGGTCATGTTCTGATGGAGAGTGATAGTAAACATGTCTAGGAGAAAGTTAACCATAAGAAAATCAAAAACGTGTGATGGGTTAAACGGTATTCGATTCCCCAGTAGGAGAAGTTAATAGACAAAATTTTTGTTTTAAGTTACTTTTTTATTGAGGAATTTATTCGTATGGAAACATAATCACTTATCATTTTGACTTTAAACTTTTACTAGATTCCTTAATCAAACTCATATTTTTTCCAAAAGAAGAGTATTTAGGGAGACTTGTTCGCATTAAGTGTACTATAATAAACTTCTAGAGAATCACCTAATCCAACAAATAGGACTATATAATTCACATGTCTTTAGGATTTAACCAAAACCAAAACCAAAATGGTTAGTACAAGGTCAGATAACCCAGAAAAGGATAACCCTTTAAAAAGAAAATCTATGCTTAATCTCCAAATTTGTCCAACAAAACCCAAAGTTCAACGAGGACCGTCCGATAAACAATTTGCCCATAAAATTCTTCAAAGTAAACCAATCTAAGATTGAAACCCAAATATTTAAAGTATTTAGTCACATAGTCTTCCAAGTTAAATCGTAACATTTATCTCCAAACAACATCAGTTGCTCCTAAAGTCTCGTATTGAAAAGTAATTAACCTAATCACATATCCTCCATGATAGGTTAATCATTTTCATAAATAACCCAAAATCAACTTACTCTTAATACATAAAATAATATAACTAAAAAGAATCAGTCAAACTAACTAGGGACTTCACGTAGTCTAGTGGTAGGTGATAAATACCAGTCGCACTTTGGTTGTGGGTTCGATTCCCGCAGCTTTGTCCGACGCGACGAGTTGTCACACGGTCTGCGTGTTGTCATTTTTCCAAAACTATATAACTCTTAAATCATTCCCCAAAAAGAGATAAAATCATCAAAAATGATCATAACATATTTTAACCTCATGTTTATCTAATTCCTTTCATTTTCCAGCATATCATATAATAACCCATAATTACCTCAAAAGTAAGGATCATATAAACTGTAATAGTTACCTTTATAATTATTACCTGAACATCCACATCGATTGGTCATCTCATACATGATTCATTACAGATCATACCAAGGTTCAAGTGGATGATCATGACTCCTTGATATTTGGATTAGAACAACCACGAGTTTCCTCATTGAATCCTCCATTTTATCTAGTATCTTAATCAGAGAACCACCACAGTTCCCTTCAAACTTGTTGTCTCTTTGTTGCCTGCTAGATCCATCCATTCACTAAAAACACAAAAGTCAGTGTGAGTATATCAACAAAACCATCATGTACTAATGAGGAAGATAAACACTAATATATACTTACTCATTCACTTTATCTAAAACTAGTACTCTTTCTGAAATCCTAACCATTATGGTAATTCCACTTATGCTTAAAGAATACCCTAACCTCTAATGTTATCTAAACCGACCTCTGAGACCAACTATAAGGCCGCAGCCTTATAACTTACTTAATATTGAGTTATTAGAAGATTACACATTGAGGATATTTTCAGGTTTAGAGTTTTAGAGAATTAGATCATGAAACTTGCATTACATTCCACATTTAAACAAAGTGGTTACATAAAAGACAGTATTCATTCTTCCCATCAACGGAAACATATTGAAAATAAAACATGGATTATTTCTTGACACATCCTTGACACTATCATCACATCTTGTACCTTTCCCTTGACCTGTGAAAAAAATTTCAAATACTAGGGATGAGCATAAAAAGCTCAGTAAGGGTTATAAAAATATGGAAAGGAAGCATGAGTTCATATATACATAAGAATGAAATCATACTTTACCCATAAAACATAGGAACTTTAACATACCTCATCAAACCATGAATAAATCATAGAAATCATAACACGTAAAAGTAAATTGTGGAATTCATAACATTTTTACGTAGGGAGTAACCCTCTTGGTTACGTTTGGAATACCCATCATAGTATATTCCCTAAATCTCATCGGAGAAACCTCAACGTTTCACTCCTTCGTGTTACCGAATGCATTGGAGAGCTATATCGGGCTCACCCGCCCTTAGTTTATCACGGAACCACCCATTTTCATAACAATGCCCAAGAACCATAACATAAATGTATCACATAAAACATTCATAAAGGAAATATAAAATTTCCATATTTCAATCACAATATAACATTTTAGGATATTGAAATAATTAATCCATTAAAAAAACCATTTTCAAAACCATTTAAAACATTTAATAAAGAGATTTTTGAATCAAAGTGTATCATACCACCTTGAAGCTTTTAACATTTTAAACCATTAATATCCATATAAATAAATCCTTAAAACCATTTTGAAAACATGGATATTAATAAGAACAAATCATTAAAACATTTAAAGCGATATTTTGGTTAAAGGGTTTTTACCAAAATTAGAGACACTTGAATACAATAATTGAGGAATAACATTTAATCAGAACATTATAATATCATGAGAATAAATGTATTCATGATATAATATTCAAAAGGATAGTATATACACCATATAAGAGTGAATTGGTGCATAACAACAATGAAGTCTCAATAGAAATGTCAAATGTGATGAAATCCCTTATAAAGAAGGTATCCTTAAATTAAGGATAAATCAATCTCAATATTACGTGTGAAAAATATAAATACACCCAATATAAGTGGATATTAAGTGTAAAATAATAAAAGGTCATTCACACATATAAAAAGGATGACATATTCAATAACTACATGTTGAACCCAAAGAAATCGAAATTGGGTTAAAAAGTAGCCTTGGTAAAATTTGACAGACTAACAGCATCACTTCAAAATTCATAAAATGAGTGGATGAGAGATAAAAAGGGAATATCATCACATGGAAATAAAATTTACATCAATAAGGATATAAAATAACATATCCAAACATAATAGTATGTTAATTAAAAGACACAAGAAAAGAAGTCTTTTAAAAAGAGGAGGGTGAAAGGTTCCCTTACCGACATGGGTATCTTTCGAAACATACGCCCCGTGAAAGAAGGACAATACAACATTGATGTAAATACTCATAAATGAAAGAATATTAACCAATGTCTAAAATAATGTTTAGTACATACACCAATCAATGGAAATTGTGGCAAATGTTGCATAAATCTCACCGGAATAAAAGTGAGATGAAAAATCTCTTACGAAAACTTGGCAGCCTAACGACGCCACTCAAAACTTATAAAATGGATTGATGAGAGAGAATAGGTTCTCTCATCATATGAACATAAATATTACAGTAAGAGTAATATAAAATAACATCCCAATAACAATAAATATGATCTTATAAGGAATGACATAAAAGAGTGTACTTAAAAAGAATGAGAGGAGTAGGATCCCTTACCTCGGGTCCGACTTGACTCGATCGTTCTTTAACATCCTGAATAATAAACATGAGTTAATTTATTTTTTCTTAGGAAACTTTTTAAAGTTCATTATTCCTTATATATCACTTATTTCCATGTTATAAACATTATGTAACCATTTATGTTAATAATGTTTTTTTGTCGATATTTGGTTCTTAAGTCGAAAGTGGACTTCTTACAATTACATGTTGTTCGTGTGGTCAGAGGTTATTTATATCCAGAATGAAATTCCTGATTTGGATAGCATATATATCATATATATCCAGAATATAAATGTATTTATAATATTACCTAATAATTTATAGGTAAGAAATGAAATGCACCGTTCATGGAGACGGTAAGCCGTACTTATGCATGAACGCTACTTTCATTTCTTTGTCATATTAATGGAATTAAAACTAATTGAGAGGTATGTATATTTTAATTACAGAATTATATTCATCATTTAGATGTATCATTCATTATATATATCCATTATATACATGTACTTTTAATATTACATTACATTTTGGGATAAGAAATGAAATGCACCGTTCATGGAGACGGTAAGCCGTACGTACGCATGAACGTTACTTTCATTTCTATCTCATACTTTAATGGAAAGAAATAATAATGATATATATGTATATTATAATTCCAGTATAACATCATATATAATAACATTAAATCCATCCTTTATACATCCCACATATGGCATTAACGAATCATATCACTTTGAGGGGGCGGTAGTCCGCACTTCCTTAAATGAAGATATCGCGTTTACCCATAATGGAAACCATAATGGTATTCCCAAAATTAAAAATACAGAAGCTTAAGGAAAATATAAACATATTATATATCATATATAAATATAATGTCATCTTAATGTCCACCTTTTAAGGTGATAAAAGAATGTTGAACAACCATCGTTTCGGGAGGCAGAAATTCACTATCCACGGAAACAGTATGTTATTTAACCATTAGATGTAGGTGTGTGTAGGTTTATCTTGAATTCATATTCTAAAAACATCCTAGTATATTGAGGATACTGGAGTTATTACAAAAGAAAAGAATAAAAAGAGTTTAGGGGGTTGGAGAGTCAAAATAAAACAAAAGGACTCAAGTGAAGACATTACCTTAAAATCGGGTAACTCCCTTTGGTTTGAGCTAAAAGGCTTCCTTGGGAAGAATTATTCCAAAATTGAGGATTCAAGTAGTAATAGAGGGAATTGGAGAGACAAAATGGGCAGTATTTGGCCGAGCCAAAGGCTTTGGGAGTGTGGGTAAGGAGGTAGAGGTGGGGGCCTTTTATAAGAGGAGAGGAGGGGCACTCTTGGAATGTAAAGAAAAGTCACTTTATTTTAAAATTGTATTCGGATTTAAGAGGTCCCAAATTGATGTGTTTCTAGGATAAGGTGATAAGGGTTCTAAATACACTCATCCAATTGGGTTTAGACATGTTTAGGTCTAATATATTACATTATCTTTCCATTTTATTTAAATCGTTAAATAATGAGGTCATCGCTGCATCATCATGATGTCATAAATAATTTAATTTATATAATGTGTAAAAATTATAAAAAAGTACTATAATGTAGGAAATATTTTTATCTTTCCAATGAATAATTATAGTCAAAAATCAGATTTGTATAACCCCATGTAAAAATTGTTTTAATAAAGCATTTCATGTTTGTATCATTTTTACTTTAACTTTAAATAAAAAGATATTAATGTCATTTTCCAACCAAAGTGGCTTCATGGGGTCCCAATGTTGACCCTTGGGTTTTCGTGGTTGGCCATGACACATCCAATGAGTTTAGGACATGTGTCAAGTTCATTTCATATTATTAAAACATTATTTTTACCTTAAACTACACAAATTACCTCTAATCGCGATTAAAAACTTAATAAGTTACTATTCACCAAAAAAATAATTTTTATCCCATTGAAACACATTTGACTTCTTAATGACAACCATGTATGTCGGATTTTGGAAATTAAAAACATAAATATGGAAAAATTTCATTTAAACAGAAAAATCAATTTTTATAAGTACCACTTAGTGGTTTCACTTTTCATCAAAAATTGAAGTTTTTCAAAAAAATCCCAACAATTTACCCTAATCTATATTTGATATTCTGAATTCAAAAATGAAGCCTATTTTAAAAAATTAAAAACATATATGTCACATTAATTAATTTAATAATTAATTCCCGCTGTCAGAGCAAATAGAGTGTTTTTATGAAACAATAAGTATCAAAAGATTGACACTAGTTTAAGTCTGTTTTCAAAGTGAAATTAATTCCAACGACCACTATTGGATTTAATGGTAAAAATATATTCTAATTTCACTTTAAACCCAATTAGAAAGATAATCTAATAATTTAAATAAATTATATTAAAAAGAGGTTTTGAATTAAAATACAACATTTTACACTATTCATAAAAAAAATGAACTTTATTAGAAAGATACCAAAAATTTACACAAAGTAAATTTTGATGTCCCAATTCTTAAGAATAGTTTTATTTGGTCCAAAAGAATTTATAAGAGTGAACAAAACTATATTTAATGACGGTTCTCCATCAAAATGCGATAAGTGAACCTTTAGTGAAAACTAGGTCATATACGACTAAAATTGAATTATTTCCGTATTTTATGTCTTTATATTTTATTGGATAAATGTAAAAACATTTAAAAACATATATAATCCTATTTTAGTTATTTCTATCCATTCCTGCCAATGCAATGACTACATGTTAACTACCATTTAAAATAATAATATTTTATTATTAGAGTGCAACGTAAGATTCCCCAGAAACTCGTTGTTGCGTGTTGGGTACGCCATTGAGCATAGCGTCCCCTTTAAAGTCATATTAATATTTTATTCACAAATATGGATAAATCCGAAAATGTCATATTCTTTATTTACCGGGGGTGTTACATAGAATCTGATTTATATTGTATTATTTTCAATTTTAACCACATATATTGTCTTCAATCGTAACTACATATTTTGTTTATAATTTTAAATATATTCTGTTGGAATTTGTAAGTACATATCACTTGTAACTAGATAAATTCCTATATTGTATAATCATATGCATTGAATTCAATCATAACATGTTTAAATCATAACTGCATGTCATATTTTTAATTGTAACTGGTGTATAATCGTAACTACCAATCATGATAACAATCATAATTACATGTCGTGGTTTCAATAGTAACAACCAATTCTTCTCATTATGAAAATCATTATTCTTAACCTTATCATTTCTAGTTAATATTAATTCTTATAAAAGGAAATAATTTATATATAAAAACAATGTCAAGAAATATTTTATGTATTTCAATTTAAATGATATCATGAAAACTAATATGAATTTCAATTAAAAATATATTAGAAATTCTATTATGTATTTCAATCAAAATGATATCATGTATTCCGTTTTAATAAGACTGTTGAAGTCCCCAGTGTCTAAGTACCTATAAATTTTCAAAATCAAATATGTCCATTGGATCATCCATTTGACCATTGGGATTAATTTTATATACACCAATTCTTTTTACTGATCTCAGGATCCTTTTTTTGTCTAGATATACTCTGCGAGAGCTCAATGAAAATCACTACTTTGTGAGAAATCTCTGAATAATAGAAGTCATGAATTGATTTATCCGAGAACTTGTATATTTGATGAGTTTTCACATTCATTGAGTGATACTAATCAATTGTGATCTATATTAAGGGCTTATGGGTTTAGTAAGATAGACTAGCATAGATATGTTGTAGATTGAGGGCTTCCAAGTATAAGAAGAGAGAGGTGTCGATTACCTATTTAATCAAGGGATACCATGGACTGGTAAAAATACTTATATCGATCATTGAATTTTGGGATTACCCCAGTATGGGTTGGAGAGAAATTCATGAATGAATAAATCAAGAGACCTCTATCATATGTCAATGGATACCCTATTATTTTGGTTAAAAGAATTGTTTTCTTTACATATCTCTTGTAATTTTAATAGAAAGATAAATCTTGTCATTTTCTGTTATATTAATATTACATATACTTGTAATTTTTTTAATTAAAACACATAAATTTCACATTGAAGTTGTTATTATGATTCTATATGTTGTATGGCAGAATCATCTATTATTGTAATACTGTGATTATCATAACCACTACAATTACTATCATTTATTCGATTACTCTGATCATTTTATTCATCTAGGATATGATTTATCTTTAAATAAAACCTATGGTATATTTATCCTAATCAATACGATTATCATACATATAATAATAAATATTATTATGATACTTATAAAAACCAACCCAATTACAATTATTTTATTATTAGTACTTGGGGCCCCACTATTTCATATTTTTATCACATTTAGATGTATTGGGAATTTGATTAGTTTAAATATTTTCAAACTAAGATTCTTTTAGATTTGATAACAAATGTTTGTAAAACCTAAAAGTCACCAATCCTCTTGTATTATTCCATATATAATCATATTTCTATCCAAAACGAATATTAGTAATGATTCATTTATGTTTCCTTTTTCATTTAATATTAAATATATTAACCCTCACAATGTAATTGTTGATTTTCTCAAGGTAAGAGTTATTGGGATTAAATAATGGTGAAATCCAAAAACTAATGGAAAAATGGGACCTAAACTTGTATAATAGTTATTTTATATAGAGTATTATACCCCTATAATCGTAATATCGAATTGGAGTTGTTTACTTGACACATTTACATGAAAAGAACATATATTATTTAAATCAATAACAGTTTCCAAATGCCACCCTCTTTGTATTTAATAACTTTTATGTGTCCACATAAATAGAAAATCAAGATTAGAACAAACCTAAATGTATATATTGAACGTAAATAAATTATTTTCATTATAAACATTTAAATTTAACATTTAAAAATATATATAATTACAATAATCATTTTTTACTTCTAAATCATTACTTATTTAATTAATAGAAATATAAAATAATTGATTTTAAAAATAATAATTTTGATAAATTTCGGATGAGTTATTGTGTATAATTATTTTTATATATCTATAAGATATATAAAAGTTTTTTTAAATCAGTATATTATAATTCTCATATTGTAATGATATATTTGAATTCAAATTAATTGACCAATATAAAATTTAAAAATAATGATATTTTATTGAATTAATATTTTTTGTAAATTATTTAAAAATTTCATGAATGTTAAATAATCACAAAGTAGACAATATATGATATAAAATTTATTATGATATTCATTTATATTCAATTAATTTTTATTTCCTCTCGAATAGTTTTATTATATTTTTATATTTTGGGGATTTCAGAATGTTCCCCTCATATCAATTATAGAAGGGAACCTCCTCCATCACTTCTTTACACCAATATGAGCCATATATATCAATAAAAACCTACCCATTTATCATATCAATATCCTTATTTATATTATATATTTTTTGGTACATCTGAAAGACTGACCCTAGGTCACTTAAGAAGTGATTAAATGAAGACCTCCAAAGGAGAGGTAATCATCTTTGTTGAATCATTCATGTTTATTTATTTTTATCTTTAAACTTAATGTGTTGTTTCTATTATAAAGTAATAAATAATGAATAATATATATTTTGAGATGTTACTATGATTATGGGAAAACCATACTTCACCTTATTTATTTATCCTATGAAAAATGAAAGCATCGTGTGAGGGTACTTACACCATACCGTCTCCACACCATGGTGTAATTTATTATTCAACTCCGATTTACTAGGATGCATATAATGATGGAATAATGGATATATATGATACTTATTAAGGGATATTGATTCTTTATAATTTACATTCTATCCATTTTAATACCCTTTTACCATTAGAGAAATCATATCATCACTCGTGCGTACATACAACGTACCATATCGATGACGCAATGTGACTCATTTTCCATATCCAATAAAAAATGTGGATATAAAAATGTATTTAATAATTACATATTATATTTACATTATTGATATCATTATGTATATTTTTTATTTATATCCTATTGATAAGGTGAAATCATATATATGTTTTTCTCTTATTTTGTAAAGGATTTTCAATTAATTATTTGATAATTCACACAATTTTTGTAGATTTTTGCTGGACCGAGGATACCAAAGATCAAAAGGAGAAAATAAAGAAAATGAGAAAATTTTCCTATTACATGTTGTGAAACCACATTGAACAATTCTTAGTATATTTTTAATGCATGTTTCATGTCATGATATAAGTTGTGGGAAACTACATGTGGAGAATCCATTACACGACATGAGTTGACGGTACACATCCTGGACTCTTTGAATGAAATTCCCACTCTAATGATAAAGCCTAAAGAAAGATACAAGTCATGAATCCATGTTACACATTGTGATAGAAGTCAAAATTTCAAATCTCATATGGTATACATGTGAGATAAAAATATAATCAAAATATGTGGAGGAATGAGATGATCGACATTACATGATTTGAATCCCCATTACATGTCGCTTAACAGTTCACCAATATATACAGTAGTGGGGCATAATATTTCAGAGGTTTTAGAGCTAAAATATTTTTTATTTCAGTTCTCAAGTGGTTTCATCTACTTCTTCTACCCCAAACTTGATATTTCATAGTCCCCATTTGTTATTTTGAAATTAGGTGTTGTTTTCTAAGATATCTTCATTTCATCTAAATTCATTCTATTCATTAATCATTATTCAATGCACTGATCACCAACGATCTTTTACTACAATCATTTATGTTTTTATTTTTAGAAAGTAGTTATTTAATTATTTTATTTGAGATATATATTACATGTTCTTTAGTACATGTTTTTAAAATTTTGTTTTCTTGAATAATTTCATGTTTTTTAGCCACATAATCTCGATCATTTATAGAATGTTAATCTTAATTCAAATTCCTCATTTATATTCATTAAATCCGGACATGAGTGACTAAATAACCTAGCATAGGGATCGAGAGTTGTAGAGTATGAGCTCAATAAATCTTTAAATATCAATCTGGTAACCTTATGGGTGAATATTTAGGATAAATAACTCCTTTCAATCCAATTAATTCTAATATACAAGACCATGGTACATTTGAATGTAGGGATCTACCCAAGTTGAAATGGATTAGGCTATGAACAATAGCTTGAGACACATTCTCTCTTAGAAACTAATCTGAATTCATCTTGGTTTTCACAATTTCAAGACCAATTAATAGTTATTTTTAATGTAGAAATAGTTTATTTGACCATATTCAACTAGAGACCGCCACTTTCTTTGTAGAATAAACCATTATATACTTACAAGAAAAATTAATATCAAATTTTGTACAAATATCAGAAACTAATCCCAGTCCCTTCTTTATTCTAGAATTCTAACCTCAACCCTCTAGATTTAGTTTTCCCAAACTAAATCTACTAATGATGACTCCTAAACCAAAGGTATTCAATAAAATTATCACTAGTGGCAGCCAAATTCCCCATGGGATCATCTTAGGACCGTGGATATACTATGACTCATTAGAGGAAGTGAGGTTTGGGAAACAATAAAATCAAATATGACCATAACACACATGAATTATGCCACGTGTATGGATGCGTAAAATTCTGGAAACATCCCCAGGGAAATAATATTGTTCTTCTCACATGAAAGCTTTTGGAAACTACCTATGATTACCTCTCCCTCACCCATTTTTAATCTTCTTTTCTTTTAGAGGCCACTACATACCAGATCTTTCTCCATGACTACATGCATTAGGTCCCTTCAACTTGTTTAAGTGTCCTTGAAACATACGAAAAATTATCCTTTGATCATGAAATAATATAGTATATACTTGTATACCAGCAGTCGAACATGTATAGAAAAAATGATCTAGTGGGACCGAACTGACATAACCATCCTAACATGCTACCTGTTGTTCTTGGAGATCACAGGGTACAAAAAAAATGAACCATCTTGGATTAGGGATTTTAGTTAATCCATGGTGCTACATAATGTATAGTGTGCCCTAATATTAGACACCATACATTTGAAATAAAACTTGGAATGAATCACATGATCCAAAAAAAATTCATGTTCAGTGGACTTCCACATGATCACATCTCCAACATTATGGAAGTATGCAAAACCTTTTAGAACCAGAGAGTATCATCTGATACAATTAGGAATATAGAAATTCCCTTCTCACTATTTGATATATTAAATTATTAGATTATAAGTAAATATCCTATGTTAATCATGTCTTGGGATGATCTAGCCAAATGTTGTACAGAGAAATAATTTCCACCAATCCGTACATAGAAGCATGGAACAACATAAAAAACATCACTCTAATTGGGGGAGATTCTGTATATGATTCTTGGGAGGGATTCAAGGATATTATTATGAAGTCCCCACAATCTATAATAGAAATGTGGATCCAACATCCAACATTCTACCATTCTCTCAAACCAACTGCACACACATATTTCAATGCTGTAGCTAATGGAAGAATTATGTAAAAAAGACATGAAGTCAGAAGATCAATTTTTGATGAAGTTTCTAACATTTAAAGACTATGGTAGAGTGATCATGATCCACATCAGCATGGAATTCACTAAGTAGATAAAAATTTGAGACTATCAGCTTGATTTTTATTGCTAAAAAAGAAGCAAGATTCATTCTAGATACTTGGTACACCACCACTTCCTACCCCTTTATTGTAGATGAAATCATGTGAAATGTGTGTTGGATCACACCATTAACAATAATTCATTGAAATAGTATAAGAACTACATGAACAAGATTATAATAAGATTAATTACAATTAAAAAAATCCACCATTTCAATAGCAACAGTAATATTATCAGCAAAGGTTGGCTCAACAACCACTTCCAAACAACCAGGGATATTATCAGTAGAGAAGTGGCCAAGAACCATTTTGTAAACAAGGAATACAAGGAAAAACACTCATGAACCATGTGACCAAACCAAAACAACATGCACAACAAAAACCTTTCCCCTAGAGAGTACAATAATAGTTTCAACCAGCTGAACCAAGAACTCAACCGCAAAATTATCCTCTCCAAAATAACATAGAGAACAACCTGGATACCTTTTTTTGAAAAGAATACCATGAAACGACTACATGATATATTTATATTCAAACTCACTGATAATCCCTATACAACATCAAAATTTAGTTGGGTCTGATATTAATTAAATTTTATGGAAGATTACTGGTTAATCAACCTATAAATATAGAGACATACCCATGGGAAGAAGCTAAGGATGTATTGCTGAGAAGTTCAGTTATTTTAGATTTTCAAAAACTATATGGAAGTGATATAAGGAAAACTGACAAACCAAATATGAATTCACCAGTAGAAGAAAAAAAAATGTTAATGAGACTGCTCTAACAATACCCAAAAAGGTATCACCAGCCACAAATACCCAAATAACCGAGCAACCGAAAAGACAACCTATGTCGCTTACTTCTATACAAGCCACCTCTTCCTTTTCCAGAAATGGAAAAACATAGTATACAATAAGCACAAAAGAAGAAGTAAATTTATTGTTTTGAGCCATTAAATATCAATATACCCTTTGTGGCTATTTATAAGATGCAGTTTTACGTAAAATTTCTATAACATATTCACTATAACAAAAGAAAAATGGAAGATATTAATTACATTATTGGAAAAAAATACCTCATGTTGTCCTATCACAATGTATTAGGTGTGATTTTTTTATTGACAAGTCCAGATGACAGCATATGATTTGGGTTGGCGTTTGTTAGATATAGGTTTTTAAGGTGGTATTGTTTCCCACCATTTAAAAAAATTTGGTCCTCAAAAATGGGAGTTTGGTGTTAGAAAAGGAAGGATTTATTCATATGAGTGAATGGATTGGAGAACATTGAAGAAAATTAGAAAAGTAAGAGAACTACATACATTATTTCATGGATTGTGTAACATGTTCCGGGAACGATATGGAGAGTGGAGAGAATGGTATGTCAGAATGGTTTGTGAAACCGAAAACAGTTTACGGAGGACGGTGATGCGGTACACAGTAGTCTTGACATTGGAAAATGAAATAAAATGTGTAGGAGAAAAGGAAACATGAATACCCTGTATGAGAAACTGTTTGTGGGTGACATTCAGTTCAAGGAAGAAGAAGGATCAATACGCGTTGGAGGCTAGGGTGAAGATTTGGTAAATCTTGAATTAGAATATTTTGCTGATATCTTTTACAATATAAGAATCATTAATCGTCCTGAATAATTTTGTGATTGAACATCATTATAGAAGATATTTTTCTTTGGTAATTCGGTAATCTCTAGTGGTAGTTATTGAGGAAGAATCCCACAAATGCTAAAGGCGGTTCGCATAGAAGAAATTCATCTGGTGGTGTTTGTGGGTATTCTTAACCCACAAAGTAAGAAGAGATATATAGATGGAGTAGACTCTATATTTGGAAGAAGAATCATCAGTAAACAAGGGAGAGGATTCCACCAGTGGTAAGTAGCAGGGGAGCTCTGGTATACGGAGGCGAAGATAGTCCATGCACATAGAATAGTTAATAGACATGGAGGCCGTGGTATGTGAAGGAAATAACGGTTGGTGGAAGAAAAAAGTAGTAAATGGATAGGTGTTCTGCATACAAAAACAGGTACTCAGTTTGCAGGAGAGGAAGAAAAGTTTTTATTTTCACAAGGAAGCTTTTGAAAGATTCAAATCATTTTTTGAACTGATTTTTTGGTACCTAAAAGTACATGGGAAGGTGGAATTCTTCTACGGGTAAAAATGAACTTAAAAAGATCATTTAACTATAGTTTAGGATGTAGGAATGATTGAAAATTAAGGGAACTGCAGTTCCATAAATTTTGCATTGCTTACTTGTATATAAACATTGAGTGGATTCCTTTATATGAGCAGTGAGTGAAAGAAGGGGTAGACTGTGACCCTTTCCACCAGCAGTGATCCAGAGAAAGAGGCATAGAGAGTGAACCATGGGAATAAAATGAGTTGACCCTAAACCGTATAATGGTAGTGATCCTGGGCATAGAAAATCAGTCCATAACATTATATTCTTAATTGGAAATGAGAATTAGTGAATTTTGTACATCGACACATTGTGGTTGTATGCACCTTGGACGTAGCCCTATGAGTGTGAACCAAGTAAAAATTATTGGTTCATGTACCTCATTTCGTATCTATCCATATATTCTTATTGGAGGAAGTGATAATTGATTTTTTATACACCGAAATAAGATCTAAAGGTAATGATTTTGACTCGGTCATACCCTAATTCACCCCCTCTCAGGGTATTCGAACTAGTGGACCTAACAAATGGTATTAGAGAAAAGGGTAGAAAGTTAATGCTTATATCTATGGAAGAAGAAATGGAGGTGGTCAATCATAATATAATTCCAATATTTTATGGATATAACTCTCAACTATGAAAGAATCAGATGCAACACAACTTCTATTCAATAGGGATGGATGACTTCAGAGCAGCTATGCACGAAATATCAGCAGACAGGAATAGTACCGCTTTATAAGAAGCTAAAAGAAAATAATTGGATTTTGATGCTAAAGGGATCAATGCTTTAAGGGATCCCTATCATATTAAATATATATGAAGGTGATTTTCTATAAAACGTGACATGGAATGTGTGAAAAATTGTTGAATTTTTATGAGGGTGACTCAAAAGTCTGTAAAGCAAAGAGAGAGGTTTTAAGGAACAAGAAAAAAAATGTCATATTGAATCCCAATGGGATTATTAATAAATTCATATATATGATAAATATTAGTGTGGTATACTTGTAGGGTCCTGGAGAAGTCATTGAAGATATAAAAATTGTGAAATGTTTCTTGATGAAACATCCACCATGGTTCAACCCAAAATTCCTAAATGTTTTAACACTCAATAACCCACACAATACCCTTGTAGCACATGAAATGAAAAATGATGATAACAGCATTGGAAATGGGGATTCCTAAAGAAGTGGAATTTTAGGACAATAATAATCTCTCTATTTAAGATAGTCCTAAGGAGGAAAATATGGATGATATTATGTAATTTCTCTCCTCAAATATACGATAGGTAATAATGAAGTTAAAATGTAAACCTCCATTTTCATTATTTGGATGCGGAAATATTGGGCAATTTGCAGCAATGTTTCAGAAGTAGTTTGATGATGAAAACTATGAAAATGAAGAAATTACCCAAAAGAAGCATTCATCAGATGAGAAAGGGAGGAGATATACAAGGAGAATGTTCGTCAAAAAGAGAAATATACTTTTAAAATAGGATGAATGTTCAAAATAATATAAGGCAGAAGAGGTGGAGTACTGTAGGGATCATAAAATAGATGCTTTGGTGGAAGCTGTTAGAAATTCAGTAATAAAAGAAGAAAGTGACAATGAAGAAGTATAAATCGAAGGAAGAGATGATCATTGGGGAGAATTTAATGTTTCCCTGGAAGAGATCGATATTTTGAGAGATAAAACAAAAAAATATGACAATGTTGTTCATGATGAAAAACTCTCTATATATTAGTAGGAATAATAGAATTCTTAGCTGAATGAAGAAATTTAAAATATGATGTCCTCAATGCCTGAAATCTCAGAAAATGTGGTTTGGATAAAACCCAACTCTTAATAACAAATACATGAAATTTTTTGTCTGACTAAAACCAGATAGGATCAAATTAAATGTATCAAATAACTAGAAGAGGATTTTTTCAGTATATGATGAAAAATTTAATATTAGGAGAAATAAAAAACTCTCGGTTCTCCATTGGGAAGAAAGATCATACATGCAATAGAGAAGATGATATTTGAGTAGAGTTTTCCATCAGAACATAAGCAACAATCAATTCTTAATGGTAAGGTTGTTATGTGGCATGATCTAAAATAGAAATCTATTATGTATGAAGATAGACCACCAGAACCCACTTCAAAATTGATGGTTGATTTGGGTACAAACCAGAATCATAAGATTCATAGAACCCAATGAAAAACTAGTGGTGCATCATTTCCACATAGGAATGTACCTCATGCAAGATGATGTTGTTGAGGTAATATGGGACACTCTCAAAATGAATGTTCCATATAAAAGAGGTAACAAAAATAAAAATAAAAATAGAGGTGGTCATATAGAGTTCAATATCCCAAGTCAATATTTGATGGTCATTGTTTCAAGTGTAAAATACTCAGACATATGGAAATATACTAAAAACCAAAAATGCTGAGGAATTTTCGTTTCTAGACTAAATTTATTCATAATAAGTAGCCAAATGAATCTTTGAGAGGGATGAAAATGAAAAATAGATTTGTAGCTTTTCAGGTTTCATATTGATCATCATATATAATGAAATACCATGATTATCATTCAATGTCAGATATAAATATAAAGACATGGGTCAAAAAGAAAATTAAAAAGTAGGTATTGGTTGCAAAAATTGCATTCCAGGCATTATATCACCCTAGGATATGGATCATTGATAGGGGATGTACATCCCATATGATGAGAAATAAGGATCTATTGACAAGAATCATTTATGATAAAGAAGGAATCATAAGATTTGGTAACAATGAGGGCTTGAAAAATATTGGTTCATGAAAATCCATGTTTGGAGGAAAACACATGAGATGAGCATATGTATTGGCTGTTGAGGGTATTTTTCACAACATGCTTAGTGTCAGAAAATTGTGTGACTCAGGGCATGTCATATGTTTTTCCATGAAATTATTAATCATCAAGGAAAAGGATGGTGTTGTGGTGTTTTAAGGAAAGCATACAAAGGGAAAACTCTACCTCGTAAGTGGAGAAGAATATATGTGATTTATATCCTTGGATGATGAAAAAAATTATGGCATAAGCAGCTTGGTCACATTATCTAAGGTTCCATGGATGATCTCGTAAAATATGATGAATATAGAAATATAACATGATTTCCACATAATCATACTCATATGTTTTATTCCTTCCAGTTGGGGAATATAATTTGAATTAAATATAAGAAAAAATATCACCAAGTCAAAACGATTATTTGTGGAGGTTCATATTGTAGTGTGTGGGTCAATTTCAACAAGGGATATTGATTGGAGGTGATATTATGCTCTATTAATTAATGACTATAGTTGAATAGCATGGGTTTCAATAATCACACACAAATATGAAGTGTTCAGTTGAATATCATGATATCAACGAAAATGCGAAAAGATGCAAGGTCAGAAAATCTGGATGATTCAAGCAGATAGTGGAACAAAGTTCACAAATATCCAAGTTGAGTATTATATGAAGAAACATGGGATAAAGAATCAATTTTTAGCGGTAATAACTTCACAAATTAATGGATTATTTGAGAAAATAAATACAATTGTCAACAATATAGATAGAATATTTCTCATTGAAAAATACCTATTGGAGAAATTTTGGAAAGAAGCAGTAATGACAATAGTTAACACCTCAAATAGAGAGTTACATTTTCCAAGAGGGGATAAGACTCCATAAGAGTTATAAAATTTAAAAAATACATCATTAAATTACTTTCAAATATTCAGAAGTAAATGTTTCGTTCTCAATAATGAGAATCCTATGAAATTTGAATCTAATGGTGATGAAGGGGTATTTATTGGTTACTCAAAGAAAAGAGAAGAATATAAATGCTTCAACAAGTGACTGGGAATGATAATTGAAATTCATGATGTTACAATAATATAATGTGAACAGAATATTTAGAAAATTCATGATCAGACTCCAGAGGAAAGTGATAAAGAGATAAGAATATCGAGAGATGCTCGAGCTCCAGAGATTGATTCATAAGAATACCCAGATGATTAGAAAAAATCAATGTCTTCCCAAAGACCACTAAGAAGTGATGAAATTGAAAGGGAAAACATAATTAGTGATTATATAGCACCAGCTCAAATAATAAGGATGAAGTATATATGAAAAAAATAATACTTATCATAAGTGGAGCCTAAAATCTTTGGTGAAGCAGCTGAAGATCAGAATTGTGTTCAGGTAATGAATAAAGAGATTCACCAAATTGAGAAGAACCATCCATGCGATATTGTTTCGAGGCCAGTAGATAAAAATTTCACCAAGAAAAAATGGTTCTATCAAAACTATATGAATAAATATGACACAATGATTCAAAAAAAAACTAGTGTGAAAAGGATACTCCCATATATAATGAATAGATGACGATGAGACATTTACACCAGTTACAAGGCTGGAGACAATCAGATTATTCCTTTCCATTACAATGAAATGAATGTTTAGATTCTTCCAAATGGATTTCAAATATGTATACTTAATGGGGTTTTGGAGGACGAAGTGTATATTGATCATCCAGATGGGTTTCTCATTCAAGAGGATGAGAACAAGGTTTTTCAACTGAAGAAGGAATTATATGGCCTGAAACAAGCACCAAGAGAATGGTACTCAAGGCTTGATCAATATTTAATGAATCTTGGATTCCATCATGGTGGAGTTGAGTATAATATCTACTTCAATAACCATGGTAATCAAAGAATGATGGAGATGGTTTATGACGATGACATAATATTGGGAATATCCTATGGAGCTTAGTGCAAACAGTTTTCTAAATTCCAAAAAAGTAGTTAGAAGTGTCAATAACTCGAGAGATGAAACTTTTTTTGGTTTATAGGTTTAAAAAGAATGTAATGGGACCAGAATTTCTCAATCCAAATATACCAAGGACGTTCTGAGAAAATATTTAATGGACCATTCCAAGGAGATGAAGAATCTGGTTCCTACCTAGATGAAAATATTAAAAGATAATAATGAAAAGGCATTTAATACCACAAAATATAGGAAAATAATTGTAAGTATATTGTACATGATAGTGAATAGGCCTAATATTGTGTTTTCCACGTGTCTAGCAGTATGATATGAAACAATACTAATAATATTCACTAGATTTTAGTAAAAATAATTCTTCACTATATCAAGGACCTATGGGTTTTGGAATATTGTAAAATGAAAAATCTTAGACATAATTACTGGGATATATTGATGTAGATTGAGACAATCAGCAGATGATAGGAAATCAACATCTGGAGGTGCCTTTTACATTGGTGGGTTGTGTATTTCGTGGTTATGAAGGAAAAAAGATTTCATTTCTTTGAGAAATACAAAAGCTGAATACATTGAGGCTACTCAATGTTGCACACAACTATTATGGATGGAGAATTACCTTGAAGTTCTTTGAATTGAAATGAAATCTCTAATCAGAATCCTCTGTGATAATTCAAGTTCTATAATAATAAAAAACATCCAGTCCATCACTTTATAAAAATTCTTTACCCAAATAAGAATTTGAAAGGCATCGACTTTCTCTGAGAGTCTAGTCAACTTTACATACTTGAAAATGTGTGGCTATCAGATCCCATAACCTCGTGGTTTGATATGTCTATCTCTATTGTGTTGATATGTGTTCTTTACCCTCTTTTATAAATCATTGATGTTCCATTTAGGTTTGTTGAAAAAGGGAGATATTGTGTGACTATTCCAGAGGGAGAAAAAACATGGGGAGAAGCTACTAAGTGGGGCAGCGAGATAGGGTGAGTTGAAGTAGAATTGAAGCTATTTGGAGGAACTGTAACATAGGGGGAGTAATAACTTTAAAAATTCATGAAGTTATCAATAAATTATTAGATATCACAATAGGTGAGGTTTGGGATAGACCATGTTTGTACATCCTCATGAGTGATACATGGAGAACATCATTAAAATGATCGAGGTTTGGTAGAAGAGCCAATTGATTGGCTACCATATCGATAATATAAATAATATAAAAGTGTATACCATTTAAAGGGAATATATTTCCAATTTACAATATGCGCAATTTCATTTTTTTGTGGTCCCTTGATCAATTTACACTTCTTCTCTTCCATTAATAAAAGAAGAAAAAATTATGCATGAAGTAGTAACCGATCATATGATCTATAATATAACGTTAATTCATTCAATAGATATATAGTTTTAAAAAATTTGTTATAAATGGACATCAAATATAGATAAATATATAAATGGTGAGATAATACATTAATTAATATACAATATTCCAAAGTTCAACATAATATATTCTTTAAATGGTTATCCTTATAAAAAATCCAAAATTAAAAATATATAAATGAGGCCACTAAATTTCTGAAAATCAACATAAAATTGAACCCCCTTAAATTATTTTGTATATCATATTTTCATATAACCAACCTGAAAATACCATAATCTTATATTCTCTAGAACCATGTTGATAAAATGAATTATCGTAAATCTGTATTAAAGGCATAAATGCATCAACATTCTTTATATATGAAATTTTTATTATATATATTCATTATATTCACAAAAATGTAAACTCCATTGATTATAGTATAGAACACTTTGTCATCAAATAATTAATCTATTCCATAGTTATCAAAACTACCCTATATTAATTTATAGATAACCAATGACTCTTTATCCAAAAAAATTATCCCAAATCATATTAAGGGTTATCTTCACTTAATAAAATTATCACATTTCCTTTAAATAACTTTTCTAGTTTATCAATACAAATTGAATTATATTTTTAAATCATTTTCAAGAAACATATAGTAAACAATTGTTATAAATTTTGTGATTTATATAACAAAATCCTTTAATTCCAATACATAAATACTTTAACCATCCAAATTATTTCTCAGAAAAATATCTATAATTATTCATCTTATTCCAGGGAAACTATTTCATTTCACTTGTCATTATTATTCTCTTAATCATTAATAGAAATCATTACTGATACAACCATACAGATTCTGTTCATAATCATTCCCCTTAGGACATTGATTTTCAAAACACCCATGAATTCCAAATTTAAAAAATTCATCAATTTATAATATATTATAGAGACCAACATTCCCATCCATTTCATTAACTGATATTTACATTTTCTATTTGTATTTATAACCATTATTTAATTCTTTTACCCACAGGAAACATCTTCTCATTCCTCTAAGACATTCCCCTGAGTGCTTCATCATGAATTCTTGACATATATGAAACATAATATTCAATTTTCTATTGTCTCCACTACCAAAAATCTCAGAGAAATATATAATTCTCTAATTTTTTAGTATAACTATTGATTATGGTGGACTTTATAAATCATATTTTATGAAATTGAATAATGCGTAATGAAAACATCCCTAACTCTAGTAATCTTCCCATTTGGTTTCTCGTTAAAAAATTGTTTTTCATATTCAATGTGATCCTAGATCCTTCTAGTTCCCTCCATTGACTAATACCAAAAAAAAGTAGTGCAAGATAGAATAATCATAGTGGTAAATCCACATAACAATGCGAAATACCACATATGTTGTCCAAAACAAGACACTTTATATTTTATCTATGATACCATTGGTTAATTCTATGTCATTCATAATCATTACTCAAATCCTTCATGATTATTTGTTACAATTTTATTATTTTCCAAATAATATCCTCTAGGAGAATCAAACAATTTGTGTTGAAATTCCTATTGTAACCCTCCCAATGATGATCGATTGTAGCTCGATGCTCTGTTTTAGGAGTAATTACCACTAAATACATTGGTTCTAGAGGAACATAAAAAATAATGTTCAGGAAAGGGTGTTACTGAATTGAAATCATTTAATATATCCTTTAATATAATTCAGAAAATAATTAGAATAATTTAATACATCCATGCACTTATCGTTAGAGACATCCCTAGGAATATACATAGAGATATAACAAGGGATATCACTAATTGTTTCTAATCCTAGTTTCCCATGTTTAAATAAACATTTCCTTTGATTCAAAATCTAACGACCCTATATTTTCATACATTGATATTACGTATTTTTGGATGAATATTCAATACTTTATAAAAACACATTTCTAGGTACCATAAAATTTTAGAATCTTTAGAGACAAGGAACACAATATTCATAAATCATGAATTATCTTCATTCTGTCTGCAAAAAATCAGTACATTATGTACTCTTCATAAGAATAGCCTATATAAATACATTCTTCATAATTAGGGTAATAAAAACAACAGAAAAGGTTATCTTATATGTTTATTAAAGGTAAAAAAATGGGGATATATAAAAATATGATAAACCAAACTATATCAGGAAATTAGAATAGAATATTAAAACAATAAAATACTTATCAAAGACTATAATAGTAAGTCATGGAATAATGATTAGTGGTTTATTAGTCATGAATCATAATGAAATCAATGAACATGATCCATGAGTGAATAATATTGGAATTAGGCATGAAATAATAACATACAAATACGAATAGAATGTAATTTTTGTAGTATTAAAGGATCACTTAAAAGGCCATCATATTAGAATAGGTTCACTCCCTAAACCATCACAGTAAAAAAGTTTGACTATATATACCAACATAGCAGACAATGTCCCTTACTAATCATGGTTCACAAATTATTCCAATCATGTCTATCTCATTAGAAATAAATCTTCACCCAAATGCAATGGATAGGGATATAGGTCCCACCTCTAACATAATGAAAATAATATTTATGATAGAAAAAGTATAATAAAACATTAATCATATCATAACCCATTAAATGAAATGGGTTTAATAAAAATTTAATCATATCATAATTGTTTTAAAATAGATCGATTTAATTACCATTTCATCCGGTCATAAAAGAATAACCCATGAAAAGTAGTAGAGTTCATTAAAAGTTTATCATGGTATAAACCATGGAATAGAAATAGGTTTTGTAAAATATTTTCTTCACAAACATAAAACATTCCGATAATGAATAATAATGATATATATGGATCATATCCCTAGTATTTCATAGTTATCATCTATGGATGTCATCGTAGATTAAGGTTTATTTTCAATGATCACATAGAAATTTTCCAGAGTAATCTAAATTATCTATGATTTAAAAAAATATAATACATTTTAAATACTTTTCTTTTAAAATAACCTTGAAATAACAAAAATGAATCTTTAAAAATAATCTATAACAATTCATGATGAAAATATCCTTTCTACTTTGAAAACACTTTTTAGATCACAAAAATATTAAAAATAGTTTTATTTGAAAATATCCTTGAACCATATAAAGGATTATTTAAATTAACTAATGGTCATGAAATTGGAAAATTTAGTTCGTTTCATACACATTAAAATGGATATTTTCAAATTTTAGCAAAGGCCAAATGGACATTGTATGGAAAAAGACATGAAAATTCAATTCAAAAAAATTTTAAATGTAAATTTTTTTTAAAACACCAATATTAAAAAAATTAAAAAATTGCAAAAAATTATAGAATTTTTTTTGTAAATCAATCTATTGAAAGAAATATGGTTTTTGATCGAAAAGGTGATAAACCATAAAAAATAAATTTATAGATTCTTTTTTACATTAATTGAGGAAAATGAGGGGATAAACGTATTCTAATTATATAAAAAATGTAAAATAAGATTCCTGATTTTATTGAGAGATTTATAGTAATATTTGATAATAAAAATCATAAACATAAAAAATCATGATAAAATATGAGATTAGAACATAAAATATTTATGACTATGATACTGTTGAAATGTAGGCTTAATGAAAGACATATAATCAAATGGATATGTAAATACCAATAATTATAAGAATAAAATAATGTAGTAGTATATATATAACATAAAAAATAACATGGTGGTGAATATGTCTGGTGTCTCATAGAAGATAAAAAAATAAGAAGAATCCACCTTACTGATTTAGTAATATTTTCAATTATAATCCCAAGTAAATGATATATTTTAATAAAAAATTCAATATATTGAAAAATAATTAATTAACAAAATAAAAATTAAAAGGTGTATTATATACACCACATAAAATAAATGAGTGTTGAATTTTCATTTTTCTCCCATGAATAAAAGATAGACAAGAAATATAATACCATAAGTCATGAGTTATGTCACACACATTCAAACCAATTGTATAATAAATATAAGTTTATTATAAAAATATTACATTGCTATAAATATATATAAAATTACACATTTAAGTTATTTATTACTCACTATTACCCATTAATTTTCAAATTCCATGTTAATGCCACGTTTCGAGCATTAACTACTTAGTTTTTAATAAATGTTTTGATTTTGTTAATTTCGGTCCACTTAGCTTGATACTGGTTTAACTATATAAATAATAATAATAATTACTTAAATATCATATATATAAATCAGTTATACTTTTAATAAAATCATTAATGTTGGTTTTGAGAGCTGAATTATATTACAATCCTCTAGATGGTAGGTCATACATATGCAAGAGTAACGTTTTACTTTTTCAATGATCATAATAGAAAGGTGGTAACTAAATTTTTTTAATTACATAATTATCAATATATCATAAATAACATATTTATTCTTAAATATACTTTTACATATCATCCATGTGGTTTGGGGTTGGATAGAGAGTCAGACCGCATAATAAAGGAAATAGTCCACATGTACACAAACAACGTTATCATCTTTCTGTGTGTGTAATTTTTAAAAATAAAATCATATATTTTATTTTAAGAATAAAAAGGTCATGAATAAATTAATTATTTTATATATATAATGTATATATATCAATATAATATTACATGTAATTCATTATTGTAAACGAACCCATCGCTTCCCAAGGTGATAGTCCTCCATATACTGGAGTGAAATTATCATATCCCCTATGAAATTTGAAGTAAAAAATGGTTTATATTATATAATGACTCTATAGGAATAATTATGTTATAAATATAATATATATACATTATATTATTCATCATACCCAACCATGTGAGGTGGTAATGAAAAAACAAAGGACATATTGTCACGATGTGGTAGTTCGTTGTACATGCGAATGTTGATTCTGTAACCAATTTGATGGAAGTGGAAATTGTTTTTGGCCATTACCCTGAAGAAACTACATATAATTATATATATGATACAAATATTTTTATATCGACATAGTTTAGTAATAATTGAATATTAAAGAACGTTACCTCTCTTTCGGGTGACCTCATATGTTTTAACTGGTGGACTTCTTAGGTTGGATATCATCCCAAAATAAGGCTTCTAAGGGGATATAATGATATTTAGAAATTTCTGTGGGAAATTTATTATGGGAATAACAAGGTTTAATATGTTATATGAGATAAAAAAGGTGACCTTCAATAAGGGAGGAGGGTCACACACTTTTAATTTTTTTAAAAATAAATGGTGGGCCCATGTTTTTATCAATCTACAATGCAATTGAATGAAGTATTTTTAAAAATGTGAAATTACAGGGTCTTAATATTTCTAGTAAGTATATTTGAGACATGTTTTTAGTCCATTTAGAATCTTATTTATTGGACTAACCCCATATAAACCATTTATTTTCACCACATTCATTAATTTTTACCATTTTCATTATTAATATTTGTTAAAAATTATGATAAATTTATTAGATAATATAAAACATTTTTAAAAAAAATATTTAATCCATTTTTTCTTATTTAATTCACATAATTTTAATTTTTCAAAATTAATCGATAGACATAAATTGTATTTATAGTAATATAATTCAACTAATTTTAGTTTAAACCCATTTTCAAATTTAATTTCACTTTATAAATAATTTACTTTTATTAATTGTTAGGGTTGAAACCACATTTATTATTAAAGGAAAGCAAAGAACTCTTTGACTAGGTAGAGGGAGACCCATTATATAGCCCGATGTCCAAGTGGCCATTTTGCTAATTACATGGCCCATAGTCCGATATATTTTGCCTAAGGCTCAATCTGTGAATAGTAATATTAAAGCACCCGTTGTTGCTACAGTACCATGTCCCCACTATAGTGACTTGGCACTGCTATAGTGCCCTCCATTACTAAAGTGTCACCACTACTATAGTACACTATAGTACTGCAGTAATTCTTGTATCCAATGGGTTCTGAACCCCCATTTTTCAATTTAAATTAAGTTGTTTTCATTATAAATTAGAAAAATAGTTTTGCTAAAAATTCACAATGATTCAATATAAGATTGTTTTTATATGATTAATTCTAGTTCTAAATATATTATTTAAAATAAATTTTATAATATTTTTCGAAATTAGTTTTAAAATAAGTCATAAAAATGCTAAAAAATCACTTTATATAAAAATATAGTTTTAAGCATAAAACTGGATTTTTTATCCCTTGTATAAAAAAAGATATGACACAAGTTTATTATTTTATTAAATACATGTAATAAAATTTTAACTATAATATTTCCCAGAAATTTATTTAACCTAATGAGGTTAAATGTGTCTTTTTAAAAAAAAATAGTTTATCAAAATTAGATTTTCTTTATTTTCAAATAGTTGTGATCACAATTTATAATTACTTTTATACTAAATAATTAATACAATAGGAAACTATATGTTTTAATAATATATTAATTCATATTCTTACCTTCCATTCTATTGGATAGTTGATAACTATCATATAATAGTATTTTTTAATCATTTCATTTAAACTCGGTGTTTTTTGTAATACAAGATTAAATCAATATTGCATGTAACACATGACAAACTCAGAGGAATGAGAAATAAGATAAAATAAATGATGTATGTAAATAAAAATATCAATAATGTTAAATTTATTTATAAAAAACATTTCAAAAAATATTGGGGTGTTACAAAGAATATAACAATAATATATGAAAACCATATCCTGGATATCAATTGTCAAAATATTGTGCTATGGTATAAATACTGGTAGTTAAAAAGACATGAATTGGTACTGTATCAATGAACACGAGACATTATATCATAAAATTTGAATAAAGCATATATTCTTTTCATAAACATAATCATATAATATTTTGAACATGTATTAATATAAATTTTTCCACTCATTAAGTGAGAAACATGATATCAGGACCTTCCATAAAATTATGGATATTTAACCAAGTATATGCCTAACCTTATAGAAATGATATCTAGATTCATACATGAAACTATGAACATGTAATTATGATAATGCATAAGTTTTTGAACATGTCATTAGGTCCATGTATAACAAAGTGAACTTATAATCAAGTTCACTCAAACGATTTTGATCATATAATCATGTTCACACACATCATATTTAATATTGAGTTATACAGCTATACCCAACTAATTATAAGAATATATAAGTCCCTATCCTCACATAATCCATCATTATATGTTCCACAAGATAGTAATCGTTTCATCATTTCATAATTTTTGAAAAATACCTCATTCCATAACCATTTTCATAATGTATAACCCATGGAAAGAAATGGGTTTGATAAACAATATTTCATTTGAGAAAAACAATAAAAATATATAATGAATATGTTATCATTTGATAATATCTCATTGAAATATTAATTAACATCAAAATATGTAATCTTATATAGAAAATGATTTTTAAAGATCACTTTGAATATTTCAGTTGAAAAATACGCCTTTCACTTCGAAAAAAAAAAATAAAAAATCTATTTTTTTTAACCACTTCATTGAAAATAATTTTTTAAAAATTTATATTAATCATAAAACAATTATTTGGTCATAATTTTGTGAAATTCCAAACATGATAAAACAGAGTTTCATTTCACATTTTCAATAAAATACAAATGAACATTATTTTGAAAATGACATGAATATTCATTTTAAAACACTTAGTAAAATATTCACAAATGTATAAAAATATCTTAATAAATACTTTGTGGAATTTCAACATGTTTTTTAAAATGTTTTTAGAAAACATGGATATGGATGAATAATTTTTTTGAACAAAGAGAAAAATAAAGTCGGGTATTCTTAAAAAAATACTTCTGAACTCATGTGTACATAAAGAGAAGGAAATCAATTGATGTCACGTATTATCAATAAATAAAAAGAGTATAATAACATTCAATAGTTTCTTGAGAGATGGATTATAATATTTCATGATCATAATCAATAACAAAACCAATCCAGATAAAAACCATACCAATTTGGTAACATTTAATTGTAAGCTATACGAATTTTGAAAATTAATTGAAACATAAAATATAGTTTGAAAAAATAAGTTAATGTTATTAAATGTGAATGGGGAAGTATAGACTCCTTTTAAAATAAAATAGGTGCATATCATAACATATGTCAAAATAATATTAAATTGAGACAAAAACAATTATTTCCCAGTAAATTTTCAATCATAAAAACCATTAAATAGAGATCATAAAATTGATATGTAAATACCCTTAATTGTTTTGGTAAATCCTCTTAAAATAAATTCACGAATAGTATTTACTCCAATTAAATGAAATATGTGATGTATATGGTATGTGTCTCACCAAAGTTAAAAGTTAGGTAGAAATGCCTTAGCATCCACAAATACTTTTTCAAACATGAATGAACATAATTTATAATAAATATAATTATATATATCTATATATTTTAATAAAACCTAATTTCATATAACATTACATATATTATTTAACTCAGATCTTTTATTTGTCATTTTTTAACAATCCCTGGTTAAAATTATGTTTCAAGAAATAACTACTTTTTTTTCATGTATGTTTTGATTTATTCTATTTGATCTTCCTACATTAATCATGGTTCCATAATTTCAATAATTTAAATCATACTATAAATATCATATATATTATGTATAAATACATTTATTTTAATCCATAAACATTAGAGATATACAATGAAATACACTGTTCATAGAGACGATTAGACATATATACACATGAATGATGTTTAAATTTTCATGACAGACAAAAAACATAAAGGTAAATACTATATTACATTTAAATCATAATTTTAATTTCATATATGTCACATAAATTATTTAAATTTTCTTTTGTAACCTTCTATGAATAGTGTTTGTGAAAAATGAATCACATTGCTTCATAAGGCGGTAGTCCGTCTTACATTGGAATGACGCCATCAAATCCACCAATAAATGGAATGTAGGAAGGTATATATGATATATTTATTCCATAAGTACAAAAATATAATATATATCATTTATAAAAATTATATTCTATTTTATATCAATTCTTGAGGAGCGGTGATAGAAAGATAATTTTATTAGTACGTGAAGAGGTAGTCCGCCATAAACACGATCAACTATTTTGCTTCCCATTTTAGGGACGATGATATTATTTCAAGTCATTAAAATAACATAAAAATATCTAACATTATTATAGATACTATGTTTACTATAAAATAACTTTTTAATAAATATTTATGGAGGTGGAGGAAGAAAAATAATTAAATGCTCAATAATGGATATTTCTTCTTCTTTGGAATTTTTTGTAGGTTTGGACCAAAAAAATCATTGGATGGATTTATGTCCAAAATAAGGATACTTTGTTTATAATAGGGATTTAAATAAGAATTTTTTTTGTTATATTCTATCCAAATGGGTATTAGTATTAAAATATGTTAGGAGAGGGGTGGCCTTTTTTAGGTGTCATGTGTGGGCACTTACAATTTTGAAAAAAAAGGTACACCAATGGTTTTACATAAAAAATAGTTCTAAAATGGAAAAATAAAAAAAATTATAGGTGATAAGGATTAACTATTCCAATAAATGTGGTTTGGACAAGTTTATTGGTTATGTGACCACTTATCTTTTTAGTTTAACCCTTGGTAAACCCATTTTCATGCTAAACACGATATCTAATTTTACTATTTTTACTATTTTTATTATTCATTGTGGTAAAAAACAAGTTTACCATATTATATTATATAAAGGTTTTGTAATTCCTAATTTGTAATAAAACATTCCAAATTCCATTGAAAAAGCGAAAAAATGTAATTTAAAACTAATTAAGGAAATGAGATAAAAACTTAGTTTTCAAAAGCGAAACGTTTCACAGGGTTAAAATGTGTTTAAATAAAAATTATATATTAATTATTTTAAAGAACCTAAAATCTATTAATAGATATATAATTTAACTAGATTTGCTATTACAAAAATATAAGAAAAGACTATTGTTTTTAAATTCGTGAAATGAAATGGAACATTGTAATAAAACCAGAAGTTTACAATATTTATTGAGAATTTTTTATTCTTTGAAATGTATCAAAAAATCATAACAAGATTATTATAAAATTAAGAATTAAAAAATGAACATAATTTTTTCAAATAAGTTATCTAAAAGTTCCAATAGATTATCTTAAAAATTAGTGCACAAAAGGGGAAACAATTATATTCTATAAAAATACATTTTTATGCATAAAATTTAGTTTTTTCAAATTTATTTTATGGAAAAAAATCTGTATATTAAAATTTTAGTTTAAAATATAATATTTAAATTACATTAATATAATTATCCTAGAGTTATATTTTTGAATTTATTAAGGTGAAATATATTTTGGGTATAAAAATTGTTTTCCAGAAAAATATTTCCTTTGATTTCAAATGGTTTTTATTTTCATTTTAATTAATTGGCCTCCCATGAATTAATTATAAATATACTTGAGTAAACACTATATTTTCCAAATATAGTAAATCCTATTTATATATTCCATTACAATGGCTATTTTTTGATTATAATGTTAAAAACTAAAAACATAATAGTGTGTCAAGTTTCGTTAAAATGTGTTGGTGCATGTAATGCATGCTAAAATCGGTGGTGTCTGTAACACAAGATAAAATAGAAGTTTTATTCAATTAAAAATATAAAAAAAGATGATTTTTCGGGAAAATAAAAATTTCATAAAATATAGGTTTATTATAGAAGTGATATTATTTATTTAATAAATATATATCATACAAGTCCTGAATGATATTGGGTAAGATATTTTTCATGTTAATAGAACTACTTAAAAAGCCTTTCTATATATTATTTTAAAAAATATTTTTTATTTATTTAATAAAAATAATATTTATTTTATCATTTTTTTGGATGATTCCAGTAAAATATAAAATTATTATTATTTTATACATGGTGCATGCTGTAGAGTTTGGAAAATTATAACTGTATGGAGGTAGTAATTAACATTCCATCCTTAGATAAATATAAACACAATTATATCATTTCTAAAACTCATCAACATTATTCACATTAAATTTCTATAAAAAATTATTGAAATCCATAGAGAGTTTGGTTTCAACGTTAAAACTCATAATAATAAATACAACATTCCACCTCCCAACACTCAATATTGGAGAGTCCAAGAAGTTTTTTCCACCTGAATTGATTCATTTCCAATGATAAATCAATGATGAAATGATTAGATACTTCATTACTAGAACAGAGTGATTTATATGGGGACATTTGGAGGATTGTGGTGTGCTTTTCGATCATTAGTAGAGCGATTCTACTAACAAATACTCTCATAACAATGATGGAAATACAAGAAGTGGAATACTGATTCCCAATGAAAGAATGAAATTCATTGAATGTTATTTAATTATAAAAATAAATTAAATATTGATTTTATATGATGAACATTCCTTATTGGTTATTGAATTCATGTTAATTAATCATTGAATTAATTCTATTGTCCTGAACAATTTTTAAGAAGATCATTTCCAATTATGCATTGATTATGACAAAATCATTAGTTTGAAACTTCCCAATATGGGATTTCACTATTCTAAGAAATATTATGTGGTTTTAGAGAGGTCTCACAATATATTTATAATTATTATTTATTAATTGAATGATGATATGATTTTGTTGTGAGGATTGATTTATAGATTATTTTACCTTGATATGTTAACATCAAAATATTCACATATACTTCCTTATTCATGATCATATGACCAAAAACATTTTAAATTACCATGATGAACATTACAATACTACAACTTGAGGTGCCAAGGGTTTTTTTAAGGATAACACAAGATTATATAGTGCGTGGTTTATTGGAATATAACTTCTAACCCTATTAATTGCAACATGATAAAGAGTGAAAAATCTATGTTATGATGTAATAAGTACACATAAAATTCATAAAATTCACACTATTTTTTGACGCTGAAATCATAACATATTGTTATTTGGATTATATAGGGTTTGATTAATGTAAACATATTTTTTAATAAATGGTTTCATTATGAAATTTGTGGAAACAATTTGGTAAAATATTTGATACATAATATGTGAGACTGACATGTATAACATTAATTAAGAATATGGCATATATATCCCATACATGATGGTTAAATAATTAATTTAAATGTCTAAAAAATATTTTGAGTCGGTGGACGGGGTTAAAATACACTCAAAAAGGGAAATTCCAATATATGGCTCATCATCACACATCTAGTACCCCAATAGTGATAAAAAGTCAGTCCCTATGTATATTTCAAAGATACATGTCAAGAGATACATATAATATTTATCTCATTATTACACATAGTAAAGAAAAATAGATATTAAAATAATTATATTGGATAATATGTAATTAATTTTTACATTACAATGTGAATTACATGGTTAGTATCTGCTGTTTAGAGTGTGTAAGGGAGTTTTAGAGTGTTTAAATGCACATTTAATTTCATTTAAATATCTATAAATATGGGTGGATTAGTTTACCTTCCAGGATGTATCAAATAATGGACTCCTCCATCAGATTTTAGATATGCATTAAGATAAATGTATAAATATATAAATAATTAATATGTAAAAATCAAGTTTATGTATCTTAACCATAAATAGTGATTTAAAATAAATGTTATCTAGTGTTAAAATGTATGTTTTTTTTGTATGTGGAAGATCACAGACATTTATGAGATCTATTTATGTTCATGATTCCATTAATATTTTATTATTAAATTGATCTACATAATTTATTAAATTAATTAAATGGAATTCATTTCATCCAATCCACACATTATGTATTGGCCTATGTTCATGTGAGTTATTTTTTGTAAACACATTAACCAATCATTTGGTTCCCCTAAGATTTGTATTAGTAAATATTATGTAATTGAGGTGGATCCAAGGTGAGTAAAGGTGGTTCACATTCAGAGATGAGACAAATCAAATCTCAGAGATACATTGGTGTAAACGTGGAATAATTTATTGCAAACAAAGTAACAATAAATTTTGATATTTCTATATGGTTACAAATAATTTTATAAACTTCTAAATAAATAGTTTGTAATAAAAAAGCATGATCATAAAACATTATTATATTATTTCTATCAGTTTTGTGGTTAATATTTGTTATGCTCTATCACTATAACATTATAAATTTATTAAATGGAATTATAGTTAAAAATAATATAAATTTGACTATACATAAATATTATTTATACATAATAAATGACATAAGTAAAAGTTAGATAATATTAATAAGAAGTTAATGGATTAAAAATGGGATTTCTAATCAAAAAAATTTAAAAAATGCCTTATTTATATTTTTATGTTGGTATATCCATCAATAACATTATTTCTAATAGATCAACTAAATTATATTATATAATGTGACCCCAACTATGATACTACAATTTTATATGGAATTTGATGTTTTTTTAATTTATCCAAATTCATATTAGTAAGACCGTCTTTTATTGGAATTGTTATAAATTGTTTTACAGTCATTGCAGAAATAGAATTATAGGATTTCAGGATTTCAGATTCCACTTAACTGATCAAGGAGATGAATGTAAATATATTTTTTTAATACCTAACTACCTAATTAAATAATTTAACTGACCAATCCGTCACTTTTTTATAGGAAGTGATATATAAATCCTGGTTACAATAATTTCTATGATACAAGATATTCCATAACCAATTTTGAGGGCTATTGTGTGTGAAAAATTATCGGTTGAATAATATATTTTGTAAATAAACTATATTTCAATTTTATATTCATGATAAAGTACTATAATTATTCTATAATTTATTTTTGAAATGAAAATTCTCACTACTTCATCAATATGATTAAGATCTGTGTTAGTGAATGTTAACATTCTCGCGAGTTTGAATTTACTAGAATGGTATAATAACAATAAAATTATATTACATAATGAATGAAATTTATATGGGATTAAAACCTTAGTTCATGTGTTTTCTAATAAAGCGGTTAGTGAGGAAGAAAAATATCTATACCATAACACATGTTTGATGAAAAAAATATTTAATGGTTTACATTACCATCCATGTCATATGAGATCATGTATAAACATGTTTAAATGGATTCATATTTCATGATGTCTGGAATTAATAATACATACCAAGATAATGAGAGACAAGGGATACATGATTTATCTAATAAACTATTATTTTAAAAGTATATAGATTTAGTTCCAGCTGAGCCTCATGATTTCATTATGATTTCCTACACTGGTCACTAAGATATCATTGGATTTATGATCCTTATGAGTTTTTTAGATACTTCGTATTATCCCCACAACATAAAGTCATCCAAAGAATGATTATAAACTACAATATGAAGAACAATGAGAGTAATATTTTATAACACTTTTTTATTTTACATACTGATAAAGACATAAGGTATAAAAATTCTATTATCCATATAGTGAAAAAATTGAAAAATAATTTTTAGGGATCTAATACTCAATCCATGTTTAATGTCCATGGGCACTATCCTTATAATTAAAGTGAGTACCAATGATTAGATAAAGAAAAAATAAATAATTTGTAATTAATGATTCAATTTGGTATAATAAAAAAATAATTTGACCAAGTAAAATAAGAATGGTGATTCTTCTAGTGTATTTTTTATCATTTGAAATAATTTTACATCGACCAATTTTGTATTAGATAGATCTTATAGTAGTCATATCATTAACTATATGTATTAACCATGTAGATTATGAAATATTTCCAACTAATATGTGGAAATTTGAGTTGCTAATAGGGTATGACATCTTACCTTGGCTATATGAGAATACCACCTTTCATTTCTAATAGGGGTGATATTGTTTTGAAATGTATTTATTATATACCCAATTTTACTGAGAATATTAATTAATTATTCTTATAGGAAATAGATTGATCTATTTTAAAAATAAATAATAATTCTTTTATTATGACATCATATTTTATGGTATGATTCATTTAAAAAATATTAATTAGGTATTAGATTATGAGATCAATGTATCATAAACTAATAACATGTCATGATAACAAGATCTGTATAACAATAAATTTTGGAATCAATAACATGGTCATATAAATATGATTTTTTCAAAATAAATCATTCATGATTTCAATTTTTATTGTTTTAAACTAAAACTATTTGGTAATTGTATCGATTATTTGTACGAAAACATTTAAAAAAAATATTTTGCGGACTTGGTGAAAGGGCCAAATATATTATATAATTGTGACAAACTAATCTATACATAACATTTCCAATTAAAATTATATGCAGGTATTCTTACAATATAAATATTACTGATGACATTAGTGTATTTGGATACATCAACATGATGATTTAAAAGATTTAATCCTATTAGAAATTCAATGATTCCAATAATTATAGAAAGTCATCATAGAAAGTATAATACTTTTTTAATTATTATCTTGGTTTTTAGTATTTAATGTAATATTTTATTGTATATATATGATAATATGAAATTTTTTCTCAAATAATACTACTTTTTATATAAAAGTGTAATGGGGTTAGTTAATAGAGACACCATACCTTATTTTCCAGTGTTAGGTCGATGATGAGTCATGTAGATCATCTATTATCATTTTGGGGATATCAATTATATATTTTATAATATAAACTAATCCAAGATAAAAATAAGGGGGAAAGTGGCATGCCATAAGAGTTAATATATAGTAAAAACATATATTATCGTGCACACATGTATAGAGAAATGATGAAATTTTTATGGTAACATTTCTCAAAAAACAACCACCATAGAGAACAAATTGTATCTTTGTAGGGTATCCCATGGAAACAAGGGAATAAAATATATGAAATCCCTTAGAGAAGATGGTAATCATCATCATACATTCAATATGTTTTTAGAGGGTGAACATCTTCCAAAACCATTGTGGGATATATATCACCTTTTCTGATGTTGATGCTTAAGATACTCATGTCTTGGAAAAGAAACACAATCTAAAGGTGCTAGAGAAGAGATTTTTTCCAAATATTCATGAACTATGATGGAGTACTAATGTATTTAGAGAACAAAAGAGAAAGGTTTTTCTAATCACTCACGATGTTTCCTTATTATTAGTGGAAAATAATTATCAACTTTATTAGAAGGAGGTTGTAGATAACTCATAAGATAGAAGATATAATTAAATAATGTACTTTATAATGGATTTCATGCATTGTGACCATGTTTGGGATCTCATTTATCCTCCAATTGATGTAAAACCCATTCTGTGAACATGGGTAACCAAGAGAAATGTGGATGTGGAAAGTAATGTGTGTACCTATATGGAATGAAAAATGGATAAAGGGTATAGACATTATCATGGAATTGAATTAGATGTAACCTTTTCCCAATTCTCAATGTTTAGATACATGTTAATTCTACATACTATAAAGCTTTTAGTTACAATATTATTTTGTATATAGATGTAAGAATATATTTACATACCAAAAAATCTTAATAAGATATATGTATGAATTTAAAAATAGGTTTTGGAAAAATATAAATTCCCAAAGGGTATGAAATCATTATAGATATATTTATTTATAAATCAATTAATTTATATCATGGAAATTTTTTATTGAAAAATCTATAATATAATATTGGGTCATTAATAGAGAATGTGAGACATGTATTTTTAATTGTTTTAGTGAGATTATGGTTGTTATCATATTAGTATATAATGATAATATATTACTTATTGGAAATTATATATCAGACTTATAGTTGGTTAATGATTAGATGAACACGTGTTTCTTCTTGATGTATAAAGGTGAAGCAGCCTATATTCTAAGATTAATGAACAGTAGTGATTGATAAAATAGGAAATCGGGGCTAATTCAGGGTACATATACTGACAAGAAAAAGAGTACATTTAGTGGGGACTAATCCATGAGGGGATTAGTTCTAGTGTGAACTTGTATAGGTCATTCTATGAAAATGTTTCCTTAGACACAATATGGACGACAAATAATTATTTATTGTCCATACACTTCTAATATAAGATCAACCATGTACGCTGCCATATGAATTAGGATAAATATTTTATATTCCATGGGTATGGTATACCAACATAAAGATGAACTTTGTGAAAATTTTTTCTATTCTACTAATTTTATCATTTGGTATTTGAGGATAACTAAGGATATATTAATAGTATTTTATGAGTTTATGTAAGGACCCAAACATTTATTATTTAAAATTCATCTATATCTAATAAAATTTAATATAATGTAAAATGGTATTTTAAAACATATTCCCTTCCTTGGTTGTAAGTTTTTGGATTTTAAAATACCATTAATAATTCTTAACATTTCTAATATACATATTGAACAGTGATCACATGATTAGTATAAATATTGGTCTTTAAAAATTTAATTTTCTCAGAAAAAGGATGTGATTGCCTCATCCAGTAGAATTATTCCATATGAATCCAATTTTTTGGAGCTCAGAAAAGAGATAGTATCACTGGGCTTCTCTCCTGACCAAGCCCAATCTGAGAATCAACGTAGTAATCTTGAACATAACTACCTATGGGAGATGTAGATGTTAATAGATATTACCACCGAGATATGCCTTCCAAGATTCCCCAAGAGACTGTCATCATTTAACACCTTACCCTTAGGTTTTATGTGGGTGTTATAAGGATCTATGTAATAAGACCCTTTATCTATGATTGTTTACATTATTTTTTTATAAAAAATAAACATTCATTTTATCATTATTACATTGTAAATGGTTATTGAAGTAGAAATAGTAATTTAATTAATAAACATTTAGGAAATGTATTTTGAGGTATTAATAGATTTTTGAATTAAATAATATTTTAATAAAATATTATTACCAAATTCATTTTTATTAAATATAAATGATCATATAATTTTTATTAATATAATTGTAATTTCTATTATATGGTTGAAAACTGATATTGTATAAACCCTTGAATTTTCAATTAATGTCATATTTTATTTCATAATTAAAAAATTAAAAATTTTGAAAATTATTTTGATAAAATAAATAATATTATTGGAATAATGATTTTGAAATTATCCAATGGTTAATTCAGCATAATTTTCTTAGACAATCTATTTTTTTGTTAAAAAATAATTACTGTTTAAACATATAATGTGTTTTATGAAATCATAATGAAACAATAGTGAAGTAATAAAATACAATAAAATGGATGTTCTACCAATATATGTTTCAAAATAATAACATGTGTTTTAAAATTAATATGATTTTTACTACAATTCCTTAGTGAACCCTCCAAAACTTATAAAATATTTTGACATGTAAAAATGATTTCCATGAGAGTGTGACTCACAACCACATATGAAATCCTCATATTTTAATATTTTTGGCCATTTTCCTCATAAAATTATATTTTCCACTCCCCTATTTCAAAAACTGTTGTATGGTTTGTGGTTTTGATTATTTTATTGTGTCATGCCAAAAAACTAAATGATAGTGAATATCTATAATTTACTATATAAACCCAATCAACATCCCATTCAACTTCACTCAAAACTTTTGGATATTGTACAACCTCTGATCTCCTATCTATAGAATTCTCCTAAGGATCCAAAACCTCCCATGAATCCCCCCTCAAGCCTCTCCCATGTGTTTGAGATCACAATTTCATGTAGTGGATCCTCACTTTACTTCCTTCCTTATTTATTTATATGTTTCCTTATATTGTTCTTCCATTTTATTTTCAATTAATAAAGATTGCGTACGATTTTTCACCTCTACTATACTACCCTCATTATGTTTGAAATATAAGAGACCCATTTATCTCTCATTAATGCCTGCCATTTACACCTATTACCATGCTGAAATTCCATTAGGGATTTCTCTCCCCTCATTTATGTTCGAAAAATTAATTTATATTATCTATCTATATTCCATTAAATATATTGGGACAAGTATATATATTACCCTATTACTATAAATTTCATTTATATACGACGATATAACTCTTTCTCTATCATCAATCATTTTTATAAATTTTTAGGTCACGCTGTTATGCTGCTGAAATTGCACCTCGATTTTCAATGGAAAATTTATTTGGTAGTGAGTACCTTGACCATTTATAATGCAATGGTGTTCAACTTTATAAAAATTTATTATATATTAGAGAGTTTCATTTATATATTCCACATTACTTTATTATTCAATAACTAATTATGTTGAATGATTCAATGTTGTACAATCCAGGTGGCGCCCTTATGCATGAATAGAAATATTTATAAAGGGTGTGACTTGATAGCGCTCCAATGCACTGGGTAAAGAATAGTATCATGATACAACTTGTGCAATGAGGGATAAATCATGATAATTAAAGTTCAATGAGGGTTTTCTCAAGATAATTGATGTTCAATGAGGGTTAACTCAAGCTCTATGTGTGATGAGCATTCACTAATGAAAATATCATGTTAATTGTTATTTCCACATCTCCAAGTTATGATAATAATTCTATATCATGCATTTATGTTCATGTTTCTATTCGGCTCCATTGATATGCCTATTACCTAACATGTATTGTATTGTTCTTATTCTTCCTCTTTTACTCCCTTATTGGGCTTTATAACTCACCCTTTGCTTATTTGTGTCCTCAGGTTATAACATGAAATTCTATGTATGAAGGAATGTTATGGTCATTAAAAATATGATCCCAATAATGTTGTTGTATTTTTAGGTCTTAACTTTTCATTTAATGTTCCTAATCCCCATTGAAACTAGACCTATCAATATTTTATGTTGTATTAAGTAAATATTTATGTAATAAAGAATGTTAAAATGGGAAATAAAGAGAAAAGTTGTTATAGTTATTATCAAAGGATAGATTCTGTTATTTTTGGGTTCAGGATTAGAAAACCCTTGTGAAAGCCTTATGGATAAGACTAAGTTTAATAAAAACATTCTTAAATTTTTGTGGGAATACATTAAGTGTTTTATAAGGAAAATGTCTCCTTTTCTGGATTTGAATAAGTTGAGGTGGCTCTAGAATATATGTATCTAGGGGAAAACCCAAAAAATCACATTGAGCGAGACTCGAAAGAGAACTGGTTCCCAACAATAGGCCTTGATGCACTATTTGTTACAACACTTTTTGGGGATAAGATTTGGTAAATTTGTAGCTTTGTATGAACCATTTTTATGGGAATAAAAAAGTTCCCCTAAAAATAAATAATTGTAATTATATCTTGGATAACATATATTAAAGACTATAAATCCAATAGGAGTGGGAATCTCAAACATTGTCATGATACTCTCTCAGTTACCACATGGTTTGAATAGAAACATGGGTAAAGAGGAACGTTCATCCCTCCCCCCTATAGAAAGAAAAAGATATAATCATGACCTTCATGAGATAAAGGCCTCCTACATTCAATGGATCTTCTGATTTCTCAATCTCCAATCACTGGATCAACTCCATTTAAAATAACATATCCATCCTTCAACTTTCCGAACAAGAGAAGGTTTTTTTGGATGCTTATCGTATAGAGGGTGAAGTTGGTCAATGGTGGACATTGAAAAAAAATAAAAAGCTCGAGGAAGAGATCAAGGCATTGGAATGGAAGGATTTCGGGAAAATGTTTTTTGATTAATATTTTTCTCACACCCCCAACTTAAGATGGGAAGGGATTTCCTTGACCTCAAAAAAAAAATATGATGAATCCATCAATGTGTACCAGGAAATAATCACAAGGATTTCATGATACACCTTCATCATTGTTGTTACATGTGAATTCAAATTTGATCACTTATTTGGTTGGCAAAAACCTAGCCTACAGAATGCACTAGAAATCTATGACTTCAATATCTATGAGTAATTTTTCTGATGATCCCTCAATGTCGAAATATAGATCGGTGAATCTCAGGGGTATCATGGGGATAAGATTCAGAATTTGTAATTTACTATAAGCGGTCCAATGGATAAATCCAATTGTGGTAACAAATTATAGCACCCCACTAGCCAAAGGTGGGGAAATAAGAACCCCATTAATTGCTTTAAAGGGATGAAGAAATTCTTTTGGTTTGGAAGATAATGGAACCTATCCATTAATTTCCGACAAGAAAAACACGCTGTTTTGACAGACGATATGAACTCTATGTTCAACCCTCAATGCATCGTTCATTTGTTCAACTACAAGTAACCATGGTACTTTTCAGACCAGTTCCCTAAGAAAAAGGGTTCTAGAGGAAACCAACAACCATTAAGGAAGAAAGGGTGAGATTTTTCCATCACTACAGGCAAAGTAAACCCTGACAATGAAGTGGTGATAAGTACCCTGGTTATTCATTCAAGAATAGATAACATACTTTTTGACTCTAGTTCAATTGATTCTTTTATATCATGAATGTTTGGTAAAACAATCCCTATACCCCCACAAATCATGGAATTATAGATGTCAATGAGATCTAAAAATGGTGAAATCATGGAATTCCGTGAATATATCTCCTCCCATGTCACAATCTATGGATTGAAATTCATGGAAAACACCATTATACACCCTCTGGTGGAATTTGAGGCAATTCTTGGCAGGTAATGGATTTCCCTATATTAAGACAATATTAATTTCTATGAGAGGGGAATCACTAACCATATTGTTAATTATCCCCTAATTCTCTGAAATTTCAAGGATGGGGATGAATCTTCTTTGGCCCCATCATATCAAATGTTGATATTACTTCCCTATAAGGATGTGTAACATGCTCATATGATTGATTCTATGGTAGAGACCATCATAAATGACATTCCAATTGTGTTGGAATTTGTTGAGGTGTTTCTAAAAGATTTTTTATGTCTTTCTCCTAGAAGAGATGCTAAATTTTCTATTGATCTTATACCTGGGGAATTTCCCATATCCAAGACTCTATATATAATGAATGAGGAGCAATAGAAACCGCTATAGGAGATTCTCGATAAAGGGTTTATAATCCAAGGTGCTTCACTATGGGGTTAACCATTCCTCTTCATCATGAAGAAAGATGGGTCAATGTACATTTTCATTGATTATCATGAGATCAACAAAATCACAATAATGAACAAGTGACCTCTTTGAAAAATTTATGAATTTTTCGATCAGCTATGTGGAGAACAATACATTCCCATGGTGGATCTTCGGTTGAGATATTACCAAGTATTGTTGAAATAGAAAGATATATCCAAGGCCGCATTTTGTAAATGGTATGGGAACTATGAATTCATAATAATGCATTTCGGAGTCACTAATCCCCCATAAATCATTATGGAATTGATCAATGGAGTCATTTGATATTACCTCCACAAATATGTAGTTGTACTTATAGTCAATATTCTAATGTAATTCAAAATCTAGGTGGAGTATGAGGATCATCAAATCATTGTACTATATACCTTGCAAAAGGAGAATATCTATGAAAACTATATAACATCTATGTTCTGGTTGAAGAAAGTCTCATTCTTAGGTCATTTCAACAAAATCAATGGGGGTATCTATGGATACCTCCAAGACAAATGAAATTAACTGATGACAGAGGCCAATATCTATGACAGATTTCAGTAAATTTCTAGGGTAAGCTGGATATTATCGCTAATTTGTGTGAAATATTTCATGATTGTGAAACCTATTTACCAAGATAACTAAAAAGGGAGTAATTTTTTCTTTGAGTGATGCACACGAAGATAGATTCAAAGAGTTGAAAAGAAGGATTATCACTACACATATGCTCACACTACCCACAAATAGAGAACATTCGTGGAATTCAATGATTCTTTAAAGATTTTAATGTGATATGTGTTGAGGGAAAATGAAAAATTCATTGCGTATGCTTCAATGCAATTTAATGTTAATGAGAATAACTATCAAAGGCATGATCTAGAGATGTTTACAGTAATATACAATTTAAAAATTTGGTGAATAAACCTATTTTCGGAGATGTGTTAAATATATATGGATCAAAAAACCCTCATGTATATATTAACACAGAAAGAGATGAACATACGACAGAGAAGGTGGTTAGTACTGATCAAATACTATGACTGCTCAATCCATAACCACCCTGGGAAATCGAAGAAGGTAGAAAATTCTTAAAGTAGAAAGGAACCTGTGATTATTTCATTGATAAGATATTAAAAGGATCCAATATTCTTAGATTTGATGAAGTTGAACATGGGAATCATAAAGAAAGGGTCATCATCAATCATTTCACCTATTTTTGCTAAAACATATCTTTTGGAAATGTTATAGGATGCTCAAAAAATGATGTGGGAATTCAGAAGAAACTGGAAACTATCAAAAAAGGAAAATACTCAGTGTTCAATTTTAATGAAGAGGGAATTGTTATATTTCGGTCATGACTATGTGTTCCATAAAATTCATAGTTAAAGAAAGAACTTTTGGAAGATGCAAGTAGTTGAAATTTCTTCATTCACCTTAGAAACAAAAATATGTATTGGGATATCATAGATAATTATGGTGTGATAAAATGAAGAAGCAGATCACTGAGAATAAATCATAGTTCCTAGTATGTCAGCAAGTGAAGGCAGATAGGTATAAGTCTAAGGGATGACGCAACTATTACCCATACCAACATGGAAGTGGGAAAATATCACCATGGGCTTTCTCACTGGTCTTATGATGATATCCAATGGAAACAATGTGAAATGGGTTGTTGGGGATCGTCTTACAAGGACTGTAAACTTCATTGAAATTCGAAAAGATTTCCCATTGGATCAATTGGAAAAAAATATACATTAGAGAAGTGGTAAGTTTGTATGTAGTACCACTATCGATTGTATCCAATCGAGATATGTGATTTACCTCAATGTTCTGGAGGAGCCTCCTACAATCTCTAAATACTTATTTGAACATCAGTATGAATTATCATCCTAAAACTGTTGTCCAATATAAATAGACTATCCAAACACCAGAGGACATGTTGAGAGCATGTTCAATGGACTTAAAAGGAGGATGGGATCAACATCTTCTTATTGTTAAGTTCTCTTACAATTATAGTTTCCAATCAAGAAACCAAATGGATCTATATAAAGCTCTTTATGGGAAGAGGTGAAAAACATTGGTATGTTGAGGTGATATTGGGGAACAGAAACTCCTAGGTCCAAAAATGATCAATGAAATAGTGGATATGGTTATGACCATCCAACAACACATCAAATATGCTCATAGTCGACAAAAGTGCTATGATAATAATCATCTATGAGACCCAGAGATTGATTTTGGAGACATGATATTCCTCTTAATATCATCATGGAATAGAGTTATGAGATTTTGGAATAAGGGGATGCTTAATCCAAGGTACATAATCCCTTTTTTCATCCTTGATCACATTAGAGCAGTGTCCTATCAACTAGAACTCCCATCGAACCTATCACAAGTACATGATATATTCCATGTATCACTCTTGGGGATGTACATACCTGACCCATCACATGTACACAATCCAGAGGTGGTAACCTTGGAGAATGAATTATTCTATGAATATATTCTGGTTAAGATCATAGATCATAGGGATAATGTTCAACAAAATAAGTCAATTCCCCTCGTCAAGGTGTTATGGAGAAACCGCAAGTTTGAAGATGCAACATGGGAATAATATGAAGTGATTAAGCATAGTAAGACTTATCTATTGTAGTGCGGGAAAAGGATGTTTCGAGGGAGAAATTTCTCAATAGTGGAAGATTGTAATGACCCAAACATTTATTAGTGAAAATTTCTCTTGATATAATAAAATTTTTTATGATGTAAAACTGTTATATGAAACATATGAACTTCCTTGGTTTTATGTTGATGTATTTTTTTATATGATTATGAATTGTTACAATTTCTAATATAGTTTTCGAATTGTGTTCACGTTATTAGTATAAATATAGGGCTTTAACATATCAAACATACTAAAAAAATGAACCAATGGCCTCATCCAATAGAATTTCTCCATATGAAGACCATTTTAGAGCTCGTAATGGATATAAAATCACTAGGCTTCTCTCTTGACCAAGACCAATCCAAGCTTCAACATGTTAATCTTGAACAGAACCACCTACATGAGAAGTTGATGTTAATATTGATTACCTCCTATGAAATGTTATCCAAGCCACCCTAAGAGTCTATCACTATCACACACATAATCCTTAGGTACTATTTTTGTTTTATAAGGGGTCATGTAAAGATATCATAGGACAATGATTATTTACATTATTTTTGTATAAAAAAATACATTCATTTTAACATTGATACATTGTAAATGGTTTTAGAAGAACAAATATTATTTTTAGTTAATATTAAATTAATAAAAAAATCTTTATGAATTACAGGGTTTTTAATTAAATAATATATTAATAAAATATTATTACTAAATTTCTAATTATTAAATATAAATGATCATATAAATTTTTGGAATACAATTATAATTTTTATTAAGGTTTGAAAACTGTTTTGGTCCAAACCCATGAATTTTCTTTAAATTTCACTCTATATTTTAAAAGTAAAATTTCACATATTTAGAAAATTATTCAGATAACATTAATATTTTTTTGTAATTAAGACATTGAAATTATAAAATTGTGAATTTTTCAAACCTTTCAAAGACAACCGAATTTTCGGGTAAAAATTGAAGACCATTTTAATATATATTTTTGTTAATGACAACATAATGACATAATAATTATGAAATAGAATACAATAAATGGAAAATTCAGACAATATATGTTTTTACTTTAAAATAATTCTATTTTAGAGTAGTTTTATTTATTTTACAATTCATCAGTGAACCTTCCAATACTTATAAAATATTTTCACTTTTTGAAATGTTCTCTTTGAGAGTGTGACTCACCTAAACATAAGTAACCCTAATATTTTAATTTTTTAGTCCATTGACATTATAAAATAATGTTTCCACCACATTTTTAAAAAACCATGGGAAATAACCATGGGATGTTTTTGATTAATTTAAAGATTAGATTCTAAAACATAAATAATAAAATATTCCCCCTCTATTACTCTATAAACCAAATCAATATCACTTTTCTATTCACTCAATCCATTTAGAGCATGAACGACATCTGATATACTCTCTCTAGAATCTTATATATGTGCCTCAAGATCCCAATAAGCCTCTCTTAAGCCTCTAATAAGCCTTTGGGATCACACTTCCAAGTAAGGGATCCTCATTTTTGTTCATTCCTTACTTATGTCTATGTTTCCTTATATTGTTATGACCATTTATTTTCAATAAAAAATGTTAGGGAATAATGTCTCACCATCCCTATTTTTCCCTCACTACGATTTAATGATGAGATACCCATTTATCTCTCATTAATGTCTCCCATTTACACCTGTTACCATGCTGAAATTATGTAAGGGATTTCACTCTCCAAATTTACATTCCTGAAATTATTTTATATTATGCATATAAATTACATTACATATGTGGGGAATTATATCAATATGCCCCACTTATTGTAAATTTCATTTACATATGATGAGAACCCCCTTTCTCTTTTATCAACCATTTTTATGAATTCTAATGTCACACCATTATGCTGCCAAAATTACACCATGATTTTCCAAGCCAAAGTCATTGTGTAGTGAATACCATGACCATTTCTTAATCAAGCCAATTCACCATAAGGCACATTTAATTATTTATTATAAAGTTTCATTTATTTATTAAACATTCCTTTATCATGGATAAATTATGATATAGAATTATTCCATGTTGTATGATCCTTGTGGAACACTTATGCATGAAATGAAATGCTTATAAAGGGTGTGCCCAGATAGTGTAAAAAACAATGGGTAAAGAATAATATCATGATACTCCATGTGAAATGAGGGGTTTCTAATTTTACTTTAATTACAATGAGGTTATAATAATGACAATTGAAGTTAAAAGTGGTTTTACTGAAGCTCCATTTTAAATGAGCCTTGGTTCGTGCTAATATATTATTTAATGTTGTTTCCACATCTCCACATTATGATAATCATGGCATATCATGCCTTTTTTCATATTTTTTATTCTCAATTGTTATGGATATTGTGTAATTAGTATTGTATTCTTTATGTTATGCCTTTTTTACACCATTATTGGGCTTTATAGCCAACCCTTTTCTTATGTATGTCCTCCGGTTATCCCATGAAGTGCTAAGTATAACGAAATTTTGTGGTCATTTAAAAGATGATATCAAAAAATATATTTAATTTTTATGTCATATGTTTTCATGTAATGTTCTTATACCCCAATGTCACTAGATATCTTTATAATCTTGGTATTATTAAGTGCATATTTATGTAATTAAACATGTTTAAATGGGAAAAAATAGTAGGGTTGCTATAGTTTATGAAGGAATAGTTAGTGGTTATACATATCATATCAGTCAGAAAAATTATAATGATTTAATTTCAGAAAATGGATATGTATTTAGTCTCTCTAGAAGTGCATTAAGCTAAAATATTTCAAAGAGTCCAGTTTTGATCAATTTTATGGTATAATCCATACATATAAAATCATCTATTGTGGATAATAAAATATTTTTATATTATACCTTGTCAGTGATATTTATGTGGTATCAAGTAGTAAATACCCTAATAGATTATATTTTGATAATATATTAGTGGTGGATTTCACAAAGGATCTAAGGTCAAATAAATAGGAGAAGAAAATACATCAGAAGTTCCTCCTCTTGAAGGATTTTTTGTCAAAGGGGTGAAGCCATGGTGAGTGTATTTTTTATAGAAAATATCATTAAGAACTTATTATCTAAGTTCATAGACCATAAAAATCATGAAATCACATGAGACCTAGAAAAATAATATTTACTAGTACTTGGATATAGTGTATGTGAAAATTTGTTGGTGTAGGTTTCGAAGAACCAAACTATTTTTACATTATGATTACATGTATTCAATGTTTTTAATATTAATAAATTTCATATACATCATGATTTCTATTCTGTGTGAAACATTACGTGAGATTTTACCAATGGTAACTATCATAGTGAAAGTTCATAGATGTTCCTTGTTAGGATGGGAACCTTAAATAACATTGATAATGTTATTAATTTTTTGTTCTAAATATGTGTGATATCATTTTATGGTTCAAAAATTATACAAGATATCAAGGGTCATGACCCATAGGAAATAAAACTCATTCTCATGGTGTACAAATTTAATGCTTTTTAGAGGATGAGGTTATGTGAACATGATCTGGAAGAAGGAAATACACATTTATATATGTCATTTGATATTATAATCTATTTAACTGATTGTTTGTCCTTATAATTTAATGTTATTATTAAGGCATTTCATAAATCATGTTCACTGAGGAAGTGGCTAAAATCGAGATGTTATAGGTTTGTGGGAAATAAAAAATATTGGCAGAATTAGGAGTGATATAGCATCGATGCATATTGAAGTAAATGATTCACCCCATATTAGTTTACTGGAAGCTGATATTTTATGAAATTTATTGGAATAGAACAAGCCAATTATGTCCTTATAGATTAGGTTTTATTCAAATGTTCATTTAAAAAAAGTTAAATAAAGTGAGATATAGCATATAGGTCTATTACTCGATTATACAGTACAATGAATTGGAGAGACAATTTTAATGGGATTAGATTACATAATAAGAACCCATTTGTGTTTCATTTCATTATGAAATTTAACTTTTCCACAGCACTTTTGTTGGCATTTTGTTAGATTCAAACAATGGAATTGAGGAATAACAACATAATGCCAATAAGGAAGGGTCCTAGAAGGTCACAAATTAATTGTATTCAAAACCTAAAATATATTATTTATGAATTTAATATGTTTTAATTATATTATTATCATTCATTTTTAAATAATTATTTGTATTTTTTTGATTACTTATATATTTTTACTAGGTATTTTAGAAATTTTTTATGATTTCAATATTTATTAAATATATATTTTTTATTTTTCAGGATATATTATTTATTTAAATATTCAGGAATAATGTAGTGTCTTTATTTTATTAATGATAATATCATTATTCGTGGACTAATAAATATTTATGAGAATGTAGAGGGAGATATTGATCAAATGTGGATTGACCTAGATAATTATATTTGAATAAATTTTTTCTTATTTATTTATCAAAAGTATTATATATTTTATCCTTAATTTTGGATCATATCATTTAAATAATATAATTGTTATTCTAGATATGGGGTGTTTTTGAGATTATAATAAATAATATTACAGTGAATGAAATTATTATTTTATAACCCTATTACTAGAAAAACCTCTTTATTTCAATTTTTATGTTAGTCATCAATGTATACAATGCATGTCGGGAAAGATTCTAAAAATTCCAAATATATTTTCTATTCCAATAATCCCCTCAGGAACAAAAAAGAGTTATTACTCCACCAACCAAACATGACTCAAGAAATGAAGAATAATATTTCCACTATATTTGAATCTAATAGAGATCATCAACAAATAGAAAATGTTCTTAAATATTCCATCAAGAAACCTGAGGATAATTACAGATACTTTTGGAGGTTATTGATCTATGTGTTGGTCACCACGTCTGGGTGATACCCTTGAGTCCTATTATTGAAATGAAGAATGTGAAGAAGTGTTCCCCTGATTCAGGAATGAAGAAATTAATTCTTCAAAAGATAATTATATAAAAGAAATTAATTATAAATTATATGTGACTCTCCAATCATATCTTTTCTAGTGTTCATGTTAATAAATGATAAAATAAATTTCCTTTTTTCCTGAAATTCCACATCATGTGAATGTCATATTGGATGGTTGTTAATACAAAATGATAAATTGGAATGTACCCAATATACACCTTAACTAATCCCATAACCTTAATTAACTACTAATTAGAATATTTCACAGAAATCAATACCATCCTTATATTGGATTCCATTAGCCATCAGTTTTTATTTTTACCTCTTTAATTTAACATCTTCTTCCATTAAATGGAATACTCACTTGTTCCTTAGTGCTCTTATCCTTTATGGAAAATCAGTAAACTCCCATGTTTTGGTGGATCTTTAAAAATTAATTCACTCCTTCATGGATGAATCTTAATTTTTGTATTCAATAATAGTATATCCCTCTTCTAGTATTTTATATTCCTGATATCCATTAGAAGAAAAAATTTATTTTCCCATGAACCCCCTAGGATCTCTTCCTATGTCTAAAATTTATTTAATTTGGCAGTTTTGACATTGCACATTCTAGATCTATATTTTCTTATCATCCAATATCCAAATAATTCTCTTAGTATTTAGTATCATTTATAAATTCTTGAATATCTAAAAGTGGTTCCATTTTCATAATTCATGTGTTTCCATATGATATATTTGGAACTTTTTCACTTCAAGACACAATATTTTATTGAAGTAAACAAGATTATTTAATCCCTCTATCTAAACATCTAACTTATCATCATTCATGTCATTTAATATGGCCGTATCAATGAAGAGAACATCCCTATTTTTTTTACAAAATTCTATCTTATAATTTTCCCTAATCTAGAAACCAAATTTTCATCATCATACCACACAATGAATCACATATATTATTTATCATTAAGATTTTCCCTATCCTTTGTATCGACATTCATATATGAATGGATACTAATAATTATACAGTGGCTCATATACTATAATTTTATGAATAATAAATATTTCAGTAGTACATGTCCCCTTATAGACAATATAAATCAATTAACAAGGATTGTACTTATGTTCATTTCAAACACCTAAATTATGTTAGGCATTCATAAGTCTACCTAAATTCTTTGATCAGCCTCTAATAATATCTTATCCATCCACTCTACCACACCATTATATTATTATTTACTTGAAATTTTATTCTTTATCCACATACACTTGATTTTTTAGCTGTTATGGAGTTTCCTTCAATTGAATATTACATCATCATTGGATCATAAGTAGTTCAACTTTTTTACTTGTTTCCCAATCCATGTGGCCACCCATGACTAAAGACTAGGGTTGTCCCCCAATCATTTTTGTCGACATGTTCTCATTTTTTGTCTATATACTTGTAAGCATACATTAAGGCCCTCCTCATAATTATAATTCAATTTTTTAAATTACCTGGATTGATAAATGACTATGAATCCCTTCTCTTCAATTCTATGAAATAGTGCTACAATTTTAACCATCCATGACTACATAGTAACGTTGATACTAAATTCCAAGATTCTATATTCCCTATGTGAAACACCTCCCAAAAACAATTTCACATGATGTGGTAGAATTCTACTAAGCATAGGTGACATCCATAGGAAAAAAAGGTTATAAATAAATACCATGTTCTTAGGAAGAAATAAGGGGATAATTGTAAATTTAAAATTATATAATCATATAACATAAAGAATAAACATTCAATCCTCCTTCATGATAATTGATTATAAAAAATACTTGAAAAATAAAACTAAAAAAATAGTGTGACAATGTAAAAGTGTGTACAAAATAAAAAAACCCAAGGCATCATGTCCAAAATACATTAAATAAAAACAAAATGTACCACCAAAAGAAGATCTAAGATCTAACACCACCAGCCATGCCCATAGTATCAAGATTCATCCTTGGAGAAATAATATATCTTTCATTTTCCTATGTGTTGGTATATTATATTAATAAAAGAAAAAAATTTCCCAATTAGGGGGTGAGTATGATCTTAGTAGTCGTTACATAGAGTCATCAAAATACACACCAAAATGGAAGAAAAATTATAGAAAATTTTGAAAAAAACATTGGAAAAAATTTCTATAATTTACACAAAACCATATAATAAATCCACGTTAGAAAACAAAAAACTGTATTTTATTTTAGTATTTCACATTTGGAAAAAACATTCCCATGTTCTTACACATACGCCCATCTATAAACACAAAATCATACATTCATGATTTGTTTTTTTATTGATGGTTGTTCTATATGACCATAACCTATCAACCCTTTATGGTAGTACTTCTTACCATAATATTCCTATTTAAACACATGTCAACCCATTTAATCCAAATTTTATACCAATACATTTCACATAAATAATTTCTTTAGATTAAATATTTTTATCAAATACATTTCATGACTCAAAACAATAAAATAATTATAAAATAATCCCTTCAAAATTATAAGAAATAGGTATTTTATAAAATACAATAAATTCATCCATTATTCCAAAATTGAATCCAAAATTTTTTCCCAGATGAATTCTCTCAAATGTTACTTGTAAAATAAAATAGAAACATATAAAAAAAATTATAAATTAATGTTCTAGAAAATTGGAGTTGAGAGAGAATTGAAGAACATAATAATGAATGGTGAAAACAAACAATAGAACTTAGAACCTTTAGGTTTACTATCAAAACACCATAACATAAATGGATCCAACAAGATATCATCCACATTCATGTCCTACAATATCAATCAATCAATATAGGAAAACATATATGGATTAGATAGGGAGAGAGAGAGAGGGAGGGAGAAGAGAAAATTGATTTTATGAAAACAACGAAGAGAAAGTACTTAACAATGACTTCCGATCTCAAATTCACATTGATTCCAAAAAAATTATATAGATTTATGGGATATATTTGAATCTTATAGAGGTCAAAGAATTCATGATCTTAAAAAATATGATTCTAATGAGTCTTCCATGCCTGATATGAATTAAAAACCTAATATTTGGTTTAATAAATGCACATTACATGGTTTGGTAACTATGTTTTTTAATCAATGTTATAACTATGGGTCATATACATGAAAATACATTGAGAGTTTTCATGTATTTCCACATTTTTTATCAAAATAAGTGAAATACATTCCTTTTTACCATCTCAACACTAGAACCTTACATTATTAGCTTGCACAGTTTGCCAAATTGTGCTCCAACCACACATACCCCACTATATAATGTCACATAGCTTCCCTTAGGCACATTCATGGTTATGACTAACTATACACAAAACTTTTTCCTTTCTTGTGACTTAACAATTCATTATAACAGTTTATTAATGGTGGTGGATAGTTTCTAAAAACTATGATCACACCACACACCTCTAAAATCATTTCCCAGTCATCACAAAACCTTCTAGAAGCACTAGAAAAGTAACCTATAAATTTTATAACATTAAAATATACTCCAAAATAGTTATGTATATAAATTCTAGGGTGTTCAATTATCTGATGTATCAGTCATTCCATTATAAGAAAGTGGATACCTTGTGTTTTTATGTAATATATTTGGCTGCTACTCCATCATTTTCTTTTAAAATCACAACTCTCTTCCTTATTCTCTAAAGGATTCCATAAAACCAATAGTAAACCAATTATTTATTTATGTGAAATATTCTATTAACAATCCGAAAACTATATCATCCCATGTATTAATGTGGCATCTGTTTCATGATCAACATAATCTAATTGAATCAAATAGTCAAGGTCACGCTAGTAAAACTATAATTGAGAATCATAAAAAAATTATTCACTAAAAAAACTTTTGTGGTAATTCCAACCTATATACCACACCACACAGTTGTTAAATTATACCAAATTTGAAAATATACCATGGTGACCGAATTCCAGGATTACCAAAATGACGATTCACTAAACATAGATATATCCTCATGAAAACAAGATTCAAAAACATATACATAAATGTTCATTGATGATTATTGGGATTGGATTTAAAATCACTCTATGTAGTATCCATTATTTTCCTAATAATCTAAATCATCTATATTTTCTCATACACTATGCTTGGTTTGAAATCTGATGTCTCTCAAGTTGCACCCAACATAGTGGATAACATGATGTACGGTTATAAAATGCTTTGAATAGAGGAATATGAATGGAAGTTTGATTAATATTATTATATAAGATATCACAAATGGTGTACTCTGTTCCTATGATCCACTATAATATATCCAAAAATCCCTATGATTTTCTCTAAATGTTTGGATCATATGACCTGATTTTTATGCCATTTTGGGTTGACCAACTATTTTCATAGACAACTATGCTTAATGGATTTCTAAAAGGACTTCCAATATCATGATGTAAATGTGGGATCCCAATTAGATAAAATAAAACCTCTAATTCCATAAATATTTATAACTTTATACATGTATATCTTAGACAAGTATTATGCTATATTGGATTCAAAAATATTGATCAAGTGATATGACTTTGTGAGAGGATTAACAATTTCCTATATTAAATCATGTTTACGTACATATCATGGTAGTCATGTCAAAAAATCTATAGCAGTTTGCTACCATTAAAACACATGATTCCAAAAAGAGTGCAACATACCAGTTGATCATTATTTCTTTTCCATAACCAACTGATATGTCAGGCTTCTTAAGACCAACATTAACACTTTCCCCACATTCTATCCCACAAAAAATTTATCTTTGTGATTTATACATCTTCTATATGCTAGGATGAACAACCCATCCTGAATGGAGGTGGGAAGAATGAATTTGTTCATTATAGTTTGCAGGTAATAATATATGACCACTTCAACTGATAATACATTTTCATTTAAATAATACACACCCCAACTGTCTTCAAACCATTGATTTTTCACCTCAAGGGAAAAAAATTGAATTATATGTCTTATAATTTTTTACACAATCAACCAATTAAGGAATAATTTACACAAAAAATTAAATTATAGCATCACCTTATTCATAACACAACAGATGTATACCATCAATAACATATATTTTCCTCTATTTTTTTATGAAATTTTGGCTAACTCAATATATCACATTCTGCTAACTATATAATATTTAGAAATTTTTGTTTCATTTATATCAACTATACTTTTTCCAATGTAAACATCAAGTCAATGAAATATATTTGCAGATATTTGTTAAATATTTAAAGCCTTAGATTAAAATCCTTATTGGAAAAAAATTTCTCCAATATTTTATGATCTAATAACACCATATGTTTATCATAAAAAAGGTAACGATGTAAATCATTTAAGGGATGTACTAAAATACGCAATACAATATCATGTTTCAAAAATTTCAACTCATTTACTCACAAAATTCATATTTAACATGTCACAAAAAATGAAACAAAATAGTTTTCATAAACATTTCTTCACAGCATACCCCATGGATAAGAAATGGGTTTCCTAAAAATTGTATCATCACAATCATAAAAAATCCAGAGAAAAAATAATGATGGTATCTCTGGTTCATATCCCATGTAAAACATCTGTGAAATCAAGGGTTGTTGTATTCAATCAATAGGAATATAATTAAAAGATAATTAAAAACATTTTGATGAAAAACATTTCTATTTTGAATTCACTCATCAAAAAAATGAAAATGTAATGGAAAACAATTTCCTTAATATGATACATGTAGACATTTATTGTAAGATTAAATGAAATAAAAATTGATGACCCTGAGAAAATTAATTCATTCAATATTAGTTGTCAAAACATTCCTGGAATAATTTTTTCTATAATGTCTCAAATTACCAAACTTAGAAAATTAAAATGATATTTCATTAAAAAATTGATAAAAAATAAATCATGGGTAAAAATTTCATTAAAATATTATATGAGGATTGTGAAAACTTTTTTAAAAATATTTTTAGAAAACTTGGATATGGTAGAAAATGGTTTCTTTACCAAAGAGTTAAATGAAATCAAATTTCGTTACAAATTATGTTTTTGTTTATTGAATTCAAAATTTGAGGAAGATGAATGTAAAACATTTATATTCAAAAAAATAGATTAAAATAAAATTTATGATTTTCATTATAGGTTTTTAATAAGATTTTATCAACAAAACATAATCATAAAAAATCTCTATAAATAATATGATTGTAACATAATTCCATAACATTAAGTTTTATTTTCACTAAAAGTACCATGACCTCCTATATAAGTAATTTAAATTCATTATACTTAGATAGAAGAGTGATTTTAATATGTATAATATAATATATTATCCCTTTATAACATTTCAAAACACCCATTACACAATAATTCATTGTTGAAATTGTTGTTTTGTAGTTAGCAGTAGTATTTATCATGCTTATTTCAGTTCAGTACTTCCAGTCATTGTCTATTAATATTACTTACATCATCTAAAAAATATTAATTACCAAGTAAATATTATATATATTCCTTCTTATACTTATTTAGAGTCATCCATATAATCTAGATATATAAAAATTAAATACACTATTCATAGAGAGGATAAGTCGTACGTACGCAGGAACGATGATTTAATTATTCGACATATTGAAAAAATAAATATTATCATTAATACACATTTTTAATATAATTAGTATAATATATATATTAATCAAATTAATCCAAATTACCATCAAAATAAAATAAAAATGATAAATGATTCACCTGGATTTTTGATGGTGGTAGTACATATGTATGCACGAACGACATTATTATCTCCTAAAGGATTCAATGGAATGTAGGTAGATGTGAAGATATAATTTAAGATGTGTAATTAAGAAATATATATCATATATAAACCTTAGTCCCATAATAATATCCATCCATAAAATATGGGGATAAAAAATAAATCTAATCTCTTCGTGGGGATGCTAAGTCTTACAAACGCATGAGCGATACTATCAAATCATGTTTGGTGGAAAATAAAAAGTATAATTCTGTTTTAATATTCATAATAACATTTTTTAATATTTATAGTACATAATATATTATTTCATGATAATTTAATGCATTTATGGGAGTTAAATAAGTGTATAAAAGAAAGTGATCTATTAAGGCCATCACAACTTATTTGAAATGAGACCTTTTGATATTCTATAAAAAGAACCATGGTTGGTCTTTTGGCAAGAAAAAACCACTAAAATTTGATTAATTATATAGATAAGAGTAATTATTAGATTTTTGTTGAGCTATATTGCATGATGTGGTTTAAGAAATTGAGGGAGGAGGTGCAGTTTTATAATTGAGGTAAGGGGAACATTACGAAATTATCAAAATATTAAATTATATTAAATTCAGTATAATGGAATTTTCATTAAAATATCCAAGATTTATAAGATAAGACAGAAAAGGGTCATAATACCATACAAAAATATAATTTAGAAAAACATATGGGTAATTATAAACCTTATCCTTTTGAATGACCAATGGTTAACCAAGAGTTGTTTTCTACAGTGACCAAAATTTTCAAATTAATGTTTTGTAATTTTTATATATATGGTGAAAAATATAAAAAAATATACTATTAATTATATATTAGATCACACAATACCATATTATTATTAATTAAATATTTATATGACTTTTAAATAATATAAAAAATTATAATTTTGATAATATATATTCAGTATCAATTTTGGCACTATTAAATTAATTTTACAGAGAAGACTTAAGTTAAATGTTTTAATTATAATTTAACCATATAATACAAAACTAATATGAAATATTACTCTGTAAAATTCCTATAACACTATAAATTAGTCACAATATACTACTTTTAAAAAATTCATATCATTAATTTTATTTTTATATTACTTGAATAAATATTGTTTTTGTGTTGTGTAAGAAATTTGGAATATATTATAAGGCCTAAAAATTAGAAATAAATTTACATAGGGATATAATTTCACTATAAAAATAAAATTAAAATCAAAATTCATTCATAAGTATTTTTTCCCTATGTCATCACATAATTCATATTTAATTCTATGAGCATAAAATTTTTTAATTTTCTTTGATTTATATAATATATAAATAATTTTTATGAGAAATTGTACATTAAACTAATAAATTCCAAATATAAAAAAGGGTATAATATCCATGATACAATAAGATATTTCCTGAAGCATTATTTATTTGTCACTCATTTTTAATCTAGATTAACCCAATTTCAACAATACCAATGTGATAATGTTTACCACAGTTACTATTCCTATTGATGTAAAATAAAAGGGGAATATATAAAAATTTTAAATCATTTAATTCAAAATATTTAATATAATATAATTCTGTAAATATAAATTGATGAATTTAATTCTAATTTATATTCAAAATATGTGACAAAAATAACTTTTTTTAAAAAATTAAAATTTTAATAATAATAATAAACTTATTCATACAATATTCATAAAAAAATAATTATTTAATGTTTGAATAATATGATAAAGTATATAATATATTTATTTTATTCAAATAATTTAATTAAATTGATTAATTTAATTTGATAATATAAAAAGTAATTGTTTCCATAAAAATAATTTCTAAGAAAACCAAATTTTTATTTTCAATTATTTTTTAATTATAATCATTTGAATACTATTTATTTTAATTTATAAATTTTTAGGCCAAATATATATTTCAGATTACTTGTTAATATTCATACCCTTTATTCCCTGGACAATGAGGTACCATACACATAATATATAAATAATTCATTATTGTTCGTTCAAACTCATTGTTGTGTATTATGAAAGCTACTTAAGAAATAAAATCATTTAAAAGGAAAATTTTTTAAAATATATTGGAGTGTAACAATCTATCCAAATAAAATTAATTTTTACCTCAAAATATTTAAATCTGATACAAACAAATGAGGACACTTATTCCTCAATACATCTTTAAGTTCCCACATAGCTTCGTTAAATTAGGGGTTTTCCGACAAAACATTGACTAAGTTAGTGGTTTTTTTTCATATCAATTTATCTATAAAATTAAAAATAATTACTAAGTTATTATTATAATAATGATATGTCTCTAGTTTCATGAAATATGAGTTCAATACATGTCAAGTATTAGGTATGTTCTTTGTGAGAAGAGATACCAGAAAACCATCATGATCTAGAGAATGATTTTGTGTAGGCACCAATTGATAAGCCACCATCCCTATTTGATCATGAATTTAAGATCGATTAATATTCCTTTTTCATAAATTTAAATTCATTTCAAATATCATCATTATATTCTAGGGAGAAATTAGTAGGAATACCTATCCACTAGTTTCAAACTCTAGATCGTTTCGATGCTTGTCTTCAGAAAATATTATCAGTTATCAGCTATTCTTATGTGTCATTTAATGTCAGAACATATTTTTTCTATATCCTCATCCGGATTAATTTCTAATTTCTTTCCTTCAGTATCTTCATTCTAGAATGATTGATTTTGGAACTTATAACATAGAGGGATTCAGAAAGATCAGTCTAAATGCTACAATGAAATTTATTTTTCTATGAAAATTTTATAAAAGGATGGTGTTGATCCCACCCACATTTCAAATCCATAGATAATGTTATCAACACGTATTCTAGAGTTTTAGTGGTCCTTTTGGACTGAATTAATGTTTGGGGATGATATTTAGTGCTCTAACATTACACTATCCCCATAACCTTTTAAGGACATCTCCAAATCATTGAGGAAACATCGTACATTGATCATAAAAAATTGGTAGTGTTACACCGTGAAATCATACCACTACCTTAATTTATAAATGAGAAAATTGATCAAGTGAGAAATATTTTCTAATGTATGTTTAGTGTTATATCGTCATAAGGAAATTTAATTCAATCAAAATAGTATTATTTATTTCATATGTTTTGGTGTGTCCAATGAATAAATCCATAACGATGGTTTCCAATTTCCATTCTAGTGTGGGTAATTGTAATAACATTCCATCGGACTAGTAAATCTCAACCATAAATTTATGACACAACATGAATTGATAAACCTAATATTTAATATATTTGTTCATGTCATCATAGAAGAAATACGCTATTAAATATATAAAATTGTTGTACGTAAATGTGGAATAAATAATTAATAACTTTGAGAATCAAATATTAGATCCTTCACAATGTTTTGTATCGAGTGGACACATATACAGTTCAAGAACATTATTATTACATCACAACCAAGGTAAAAATGAAGAACATTTTTCAATTTCATTTACATCTCTACATCTTCATTTTAGGCCTCTTAAATCATGAATTTAAATAATTTTTTAACAATTATTCGAGAAATATTAGATCTCTATCCATCCTTCCGGAGCTCAATATCATTAAATAAAAAGTCCATAATACTTGATCATTTGTTATCCTCATCATAAATAATATAACATGATCCTTTAGACTCAAAGTACTTACGACCTTGTTTGCATTCCCAGGTTTGTAATATATTGGGAAGTCATTATATTTCGTCATCTCATAGCATCTCCTTTTTCACATGTTTATATCTTTTTGAGTGAATATATACAATAAAAATTTGTGATAAATATATATGTCACACCTTTCTCATTAGATATAATTCCCCAAAATAATTAACAAAATAATTACTACAACTTACTCCAAATCATTACATGGTTTACTTTTCTCATGGACATTCAGTTTTCCCATAGAATATGTTATACCCATATATATATTCATGAGTATGCACGAAATTACATTAATTTCAATATATATATATATATATATATATATATATATATATTAAAAACACTAATCCATTTTAGGGTTGTGAAGAACAAGTTTTATGACTGTACATCTCTTCAGTTCCATAAAAAATCCCACATATTCATAAATCCAAAGGGTCATATCTCCCTCATAAGTTAACATTTTGAGTGGATTGGATATATGTGAAATATTATCTATAAAATCATTGATAATATCCAGCCAAACCAAGAACACTATGAATCTCATTCAAAATGTCTAGTATGAGATAATGTTTAATAATATATGTCATTGAAGGGTATGCTAATATACACTCACATTAGATTATATATCACATGAATATTACTTTATGAATCTGAAATACATACATGATAAATTTTTCATAAATATCATCCTTAATCATGTAATTTAGAATACTCCTCACATGATCTCCATGCTACCCCATTTTCTATGAAAATAATAGAATATAGTCATTATGCACATCCATGCAGGAGTTCTTTGTGTGTTAGTTCTGGGGTGCAGTGTAGAATGGGATGGACACGAATATTCAATGCAATTGATATAGTGATTTTCTATACTCTTTGGGAGGCACATAATAAAGCTATAATGGAGGGTCATTCTTCCGGTTCATTCCTACATGTGAGAATGAAGGGGTTGTTGTATGAGTTAGGTTCTCTGTTGAAGGGTGGACTACAATTTGTTGGGCTGTGCAATATTGTTAACAGGATAGTGGCTTGACCTAGTGTACACGGATTCATTGTGAGATAGAAAACCCCGAATAATGGATTCAATCTAAATGTGTATAATTTTTTTATGAATGGGAATATGTGTGGGGTAAGGAATGTGTGGGATAGGAATGGTTCATGTTTTAGTGGATTTTAGTAGCATTCATAGACCTTGATGTTCATTGGGTGTAGAGGTATGGGTGTTACAGATCTGTGTTATGCTTTGAAAAATGTTTTCGTTGGTGGTTTTGGAAGTGGAATGAGACTGTGAGGTGCTGATTTGGGCCCTTCAAGGGAAAGGTGAGGTGGTTTTTTGTTTGACATACCATGTTCGTGGTTGTTCCTTGGAGATCTCTAATGGATGTGTGGTTCGTCAAATTCCTAGGGAGGATAAATTCACTATGGATGCAATTCCTTGAATTATTAATCATGAATAAACCTAGCTAGTTTTATCTAGAGTGGGTTCATTACCTTCATAATGTGTTGGGTTGGTTAAGGGGATGCCTTAGGGCTATATCACTTTAGACCTCCTTGAATTACTGTGTTGTGTAAACGTCTCCATTTTTCATAAAAAAAAATCAATTTTTGATCAATCATGATTAAGTGGAATACTACAAAATTCTTCTAGAAAGACATAAATAAACTCTGTAACAATTGGAATAACTTTGAGGTTGAGTTACTCCCCAAACATATAGATAAATTCCCATTTCTAATACAAATCACGACCTATATGGTGGATGAAATTTCCATTGGATGTTTATTTTGGTTATGAAACTGATAAGTGACCATAGGTTGGCTCATAATATAAAATGTAACTTCTCATAGATAAATATTTATGTGGTATTTCAGTAAAAAGGTATTCTATTCCCAAAATGACATCATAGTCAAATATATGAATAATGATATGATTTTCAAGAAACACATTCCCAAAGAGTTCAATTTGAGAAGAATCAAATACTAGGTATGTGATCATTATACTATTTGGTGGTCTCTAATAAAATTACATTTAATTAATTAGGTTGTATTGAGATACCCCTATAAATTTATTTAGATATAAAAGTGTCTGTAGATCCAGAACCAAATAAGAACATAGTATTTATATAATGGATATTCAGTGTAACTTTTACAACATCATTATTATAAATTTCATTGGAAATAAGGATCACATGTGATTTACCCTTTTCTATAAGATTAATAGGTTGTTATCATCAAATTGTTTTATCATAATTGACCATTAGATTTTAGCACTAGTTAGCATAATGCCAATGCTCATTATATTTGAAATACTTGAGTGTGGGCGATACATTTTGTGGATATTTATCTCAATTTGAATAATTATATAACTTATTCCTTTAGTGAATTACCAGGTAAATAATGGATAAGAAATATTTCATATTTATTAATATTTTTGAAATAAATATTAATTTTAATTTAAAGGGGTTGCTATATTTGATAGCGTACCCGATACACAACAAAGGGTTTCTTTGAAATCTTACGTTATAAAATAATAATATCTTATTATTATTTAAAATGGTAGTCAACGCCTAGCTGTTTTATTGGCAGTAATGAAAAAAACTAACTACAATATTATTATTCACGTTTTTTAAATTTATTTACATTTATACAATAAAATGTTATAGGATTAAAATGTGAATGAATCTAATTTAAAACATAATTTACATTAAAAGGTCGATTTACCGCCAGTTAATGGTGAACCCAATTTAAATCTAGTTTTGGTCACTTTAGTACATTCTATTTGACCAAATAAAATCTCTATCTAGAGTGGGGATATCAAAATTTACATTGTGTAAATTTATTGAATTTTTTACAATAAAGTTCATTTTTAGTGAATAGTGAAAAATATTGTATTTTAAATCAAAACTGCATTTTAATATAATTATTTTATATTGTTAGATTATCTTATTAATTATTTATAATGTTTAATTAGAATATATTTTAACCATTCAATCCAATGTTGGTCATTGGAATTTATTTTACAATGAAATTGGACATAAACAAGTGTTAGTCTTATAATAGATAGTCGTTTTTAAAAACACGCTATTTGTTTTAACAACAGGCATTAATTTTAAATTAATTAATACAACATTTTTGTTTTTGAATTTTTAAAAATAGACATATTTTCTGATTTTATAATATGAAATATATCTTATGCAGAATGTTTGTTAGTTTTCTGAAAAACATCAATTTTGGTTGAATAGTGAAACCACATAATAATAGTTAAAATAAACTGACTTTTTCATTTAATCGAAATTTTACCACTTCTGTGAATTGAATTTTGAAAATACGACATACATGGTTATTATTATTAATTAAAATTTAGTTCAATAAGATGAAAATAATTTTTGGTAAATAGTGATTTTTGACATTTATTTACCGCGATTAAATGTAAATAGGGTAATTCAAGCTAAAAAGAATATTTTAATAATTTAGAATTACCTTAACACTTCTTAATACCTTATTTTTTGAGTTATTTACGACTATGGTCATATTTGGGTCGATTGTGGGAACACATTGGGCCACATAGTAATGATAATGACACTTTAGATTAATTATCTTAAAGTAATGGAAAAAATCACTAAAATAAATATCTTTTAGTAAATTTATTTTTACAAGGGGTTATATAAATTATCATTTTGACCATAATATTCATTGTAAATATAAAATAATTTCCTACATAATGGTAATTGTTTTTTTAAATTTTTATACATTAAATAAAATAAATGATTTATAACACAATGATGATGCAGTATTTACTTCATTAATAAAAGATTTAAATAAATAAGAATATAAATATTAAAACAATATAGAAACCTTGTCCTATTATTATTTGATGATTTTATTTCAACCATGAGTCATCTTATCTTCGACTTTAAATAATATTGGACCTTTAGAAACCGAATATTATTATATAATAAAATAATATTATCACCCTATCCGAAAGAGCCCATCCTCTCCTTTATGAATATACATCACTTCTTACCAATTTCTCACAACTATAAATCCTTTTGGCTTGTCCAAAATTTGACCAATTAATCTCCCTACTACCCTATCATCCTATTAGAAGCCTTACCTTAGGAAAAAGGCACTTCAAGAAGTCCTTTTGGTTCAAACAAATGGAAGTTCCCCAAATTAAAGGTAACGATTTATCCTAACTTATATTCTATTATTTTACATATCCAACCCCTAAAATAATTTTATTCATTTATTTTATGACAAAACCATTATAATAAATATACTTGTATTTTGTTTTTAGAAGTACTCAAAATATACTTACACACACCTCCATCTAATCGGTGAAGAACAACCTATTTTTGTATATGGAAAACTAACCCCTCACGAGATGATGATTGTTCAATTATATCCTACTACCTATCAATGTGTCCATTAATAAGACACTATATTTATATATGACACATGTTATGTTTATGTTTTCTTTATTCTTCTTTATTTTTATTTTATATCATACCTTTATGGTTTCTATTTTGGGTAAACGCTATAATTTCATTTGAGGAAGTGTGGACTACCGCCCACTCAATGTGATATTACTCATTAATGCCATGTGTGGGACATATAAAGGTTGGGGATAATGATAATATATATGATATTATAATATAATTATAATAAAACTATGTATCATTATGTTTTAATTCCATTAAAATAATAAATAGAAATGAAAGTAGCGTTCATGCGTACGTACGACTTACTGTCTCCATGAACGGTGCAGTACATTTCTTACCTCCTAATGATATGTACTATTATATATATATACATGGTATATTTTATATATATGATATCTAAATAATTAATATCATTTTTGATATAATATACAATTAACCACATGAACAACTAGTAAATATAAGGTGTTCGTTTTTGAATCAAGCACCAAATACCGATAAAACAAACGTTATTACCATAAATGATTACATATTGTTTATAACATTGTAATAAGGGATATAAAAAGAATAATAAACTTGATAAAGGTTCTTAATAAAGTATAAATTAACTTTAGTTTATTATTCAGGAGTTTAAAGAACCATCGAGTCACGTCGGACATGAGGAAAGGGAATTCATCTCAATCTCCTTTCATTGAGACATTTTTTATTTAAATACATGATTTTATTTTATATGCTGTATAAACACCTTTGACATTGTCTTTTATTCAAAAGGAATATTTATCTATGAATCATTTTACTAAATGAAAAAAAATAATGTTTCTTTTTAGCATATGCGGTGACAATGACCTTTCCTCCGCCTCGAGTATTATTTGATATTTTGACTTCATAACAAGTAGTAATGTTTTTAAAAATACAAATAAATACCATATAATAATTTTACGTATTTTGGTATTGAATATTATTTTGATAATGGATCTATTATGTCCATATATTTAAATGATATATTTTTATTTGAATGTGGGAATTTTATCTTTCCTGTATGGTTATGTTATGTGTTATGATCATGTTATAGTTCTTTGGAATTATTTACGTATACGGGTTGTTCCGTGACAATCCTAGGGTGGGTGAGCCTAAAATATCTCTCCAATGCAATGGGTAATTTGTCCATGGTAAACAAGAAAGTTTCTCCTAAGAGATTTAAGAAATATACTATGCTGGGTATTCTGAATTAACTCCTTATGTAGCTATGATAGTTACAATGTATGTATATTATGAATACCACAAGTTACCTTTATGATTTATTATTTTTATGTGTTATTCATAAATCTTATGTTTTTATGATGTAAGTAAAAGAGTTTATGGTTTCTATGTATTTATGAACAAATGTTCTCTTTCTTTGTTTTATAACCCTTACTGAGCTTTTTTATGCCCATCACAAGTTTTGAAATGTTTTCATAGGAAATAAAAATGAATAGGGTCTATGATGGGATCAAGGAAAAGACATGATATCTAAAACATGGAACTATATATGAATCTTTTTTTAGGAGTTTTTATTTTATGAAAAAATGGTAACTGTGTAGAAGTGTTTACATTGTAATCTTTTGAGATGTAATTTTTATGTCCTAATTCCTTAAAAATCTAAACCTGAAAATATCCTTAATGTGAATTATTAATGTAATTCAATATTATGTATTGTTTAATGTCAGGTCCTTATAGTTTTTATAAGAGGTTGGTTTAGATAACATTAGGAGTTATGGTATTGTTAAATTTATATCCATAAAGTAATTTATTTTAATATTGAAGTCATATAGCATTTATAGATTACCATTTTTCTTCACCTAAGATATTTTGGTGTTTAAAATGGTTTTCCATAGAGGAAACATGGAATCTATGTTGTAAAGACATCAGGAGGAAGACAACCTTCAAATAAACAACCTGATATGGTCAGAATCGGAACTGAACATTTTTTTGTAGTGATGGAACAATTGATGCAGGCTATAAATGGTGGTGGTATCCTTGTATGAGACCAGTCATATCAACCACAGAGGAACATGTTAGTAGTGGAGCATTTCAGGAGGCAATGTTCCCCATCATTGAGAGGATCATCTGACCTGCTGATACCGGAAGTGTGGAATAAAGCACTGGAAATTATTTTTGATGTCATGGGTTGTTCAAAACATCAAAAGGTTAGTATCGTTGTTTACCATTTTGAAGGTGAATCTTATCAGTGGTGGTTGATGGTGAGAAATATTAGTGATAGAGATGATATTGATGCTCTTGATTGGGATGAATTCAAAGGTATGTTTCTTGATAAATATTTTCCTAAGGTGATTCATCTTAGAATGGAAAAAAATTCATGAAATTGTGGCGTGAGAATAACTCAGTGACTTCTTATGAAGAAAACTTCACTCGACTGGAAATGAATTCTCCATATTTCATAAGAGATATTGATAGTAAAATCACTCATTTTTAACCAGGATTAAATCCAAATTATCAAAGGGATCTAGCTTCTTGTGAGTTCAAAAGTTATGAAAACATGTTTGTTGTGAGGAGAAGGTAGAAATAGTGTTTCTGATGATCAGGTGTTCTTTGAAAAACAACAAAATAAGAGGTCGAGGTGGCAGGAAAAAAGGAATAACTCTTTAAAAAAAGTTAGTTGGTAAGAAACATAAGTTTAGAGTTTGTGAAAATTGTGGTAAAAATCTTATTGTGATTGTCTTTGGAATTCTTGTAAGTTATACCATTATGGTAAAATGGGACATAAGGATCGTAATTGCACTAAAAACGATCAGGGTAATGGTATGAAAAAATACGATTTACAGTTAGTAAATTGTTTTAAATTCAATTAAATGGGTCATTATGCAAATGAGTGTCCAAAAAAGAACTTAACTGAGGGAAATAAACCAAACTACAAGAATAATGTGGTGGTGAAATCTCTTGCAACTACTTCTACAGATGTTGGGCCATCAAATGAAGTAGTATTAGGTACGTTGTTTGTTTGTTCAGATTATGCCATTGTGTTGTTTTATTCAAGGTTTACACATTCTTTCATTTTTGAGAAGATTTCTAGTAAATTGGGCATTCCATCTCAAGATATGAATATAGTACATACGGTAAAAATACTTGGAGGCAATGTGGAAACAAAAAGAAAAGATAAGGACATTCATGTCCTCATGTGAGAAATAATCTACCAGCAAACCTTGTTATTTTTCCTCTAGTAGAGTTTGATGTAATTTTGGGTATTGATTGGATTTCTGTTTATCATTCTATGATTGACTACAGAGCTAAAGAGGTTTCTTTTCAGAATGATTTTCGGTTGGTATACAAGAATGACCCCTTACTTTTGATAACATATCAGGAAGGTGGGAAACTAGTAAATGATGGGAATTAATGTCAGCTTCCACATACTATTGAAAAAAAGGAATTGTTTAGATTAATGACATGCCAGTGGTTAAAGAGTACATTTATGTTTTTCCTGATGAGTTTCCTGGTATATACTTGACCGGGAAGTTGAATTTACTGTTGACTTATTTCCGGATGCTAATCCAATTTCAAAACCCCCTTATCAAATGGATCAAATTGAAATTTTAGAGCTATAGAAGCAACTACATGAGTTATTAGATAAAAGATTCATATGACCTAGAACATCACCATGGGGTTCTATTGACTTGTTTGTAAAAAAGAAATTTGGTTCAATGAGACTTTTCATTTATTATAGAGCATTGAATAATATCCCTGTTATGAACAAGTATCCTTTTTCTCATATCGATGATATGTTTGATCAGCTCCAGGGAGCATAGTATTTTTCAAAGACTGACTTGAGATCGGGGTACCATCAATTGAAAGTAAAGGAATCTGACATTTTGAAGACCACATTTGGTACTAGATATGGCCATTATGAATTTTTAGTTCTATCTTTTGGTTTAACCAATGCACCTTCTATATTCATGGATCTTATGAATAGAATTTACCATGATTTCTTGGATAAATTTGTGGTTGTGTTCATTGATGATATTTTGGTTTAATCTAAAAGTAATGAGGAACATTAAATTCATTTAAGTGTTGTCTTGAAAACCATAAATTAAAATAAATTGTAAGATAAATTCAGAAAGTGTGAGTTATGGTTGCAATTTTTTTCCCTTGGTCACAATGTTTCAAAAAATGGCACAATAGTTGATCCTTTTAAAAGAAAATTTGTTAATGAATTTCCATGAAAAACAAATATAATCAAGATTCATATTTTTCTTGGTTTGTCTGGTTATTACCAGAGGTTTTTTGAAATTTTTTCATGGTTATCTAGTCTAATGACTAAGTAAACCAGAGAAGGTGTTAAGTTCATTTGGATAAAAGAATGTGATGATTGTTTTCAGGAATTGAAAAGAAGTTTGGTGAATGATCCTGTTTATGCAATACCTTCCAAAAATGGTGAGTTTGTTATATATAGTGATGATTGTTTGAAAGGAATTGGTTGTATGATAATGCATAATGATTAGGTAATTGCTTATGATTCACGTCAGTTGAAACCAAATGAGTTAAATTATCATACACATGATTTGGAATTAGCTGATGTAGTTTTTCTTTAAAAATTTGGAGGCATCATTTGTATGGAGTAAAATGTGAAATATATATCAACAAAAAATTTTAAAGTATATATATTCACTCAGAATGTATGGAACATGAGACAAAAAAGATGGCATGAATTAATCATGGATTATGATTTCATGAACTATTACCATCTGGGAAAAGAAAATATTGTGGCTGATGATTTGAGTCGAAAAAGTAATTCTATATTAACCATGATACATTTGGAACAAGATCATTTGTTATTTGATTTGATAAAATTTGACATTGAAGTTGTTGGTGTAGAAAATTATTTTGTTTTGTATCAGGTGTTAGTGAGATCATCTCTATTTGACAGAATTAAGAAAGCACATAAGGAAGAAGGTGAGTTACAGAAAAATGTAGAGTTCGTTCAGAAGGGTAAGTTTACTAAATTTATCATTTATACTTATTTTGTGTTATGATTTTGAAAGAGATGATGTGTGCCTTGTGATTCACAGTTGAAGAATTAGTTGTTATGTGAAGCTCATAGTTCCCTGTTTTCAGTTCATCCTGGTAGTACTAAGATGTATAGAGAACTTCAGGAGTATTACATGTGGGATGGAATGAAAAGAGATGTTGCTAATTTTACTATGAAGTGTTTGAATTATTAGCAGGTTAAAGCCGAGTTATAGTTACCAAAAGGGATGCTTCAACCTTTACTAGTACCACAGTGGAAATGGTAAAATCTTTGCATGGACTTCGTTGTGGGATTACCGAAGTCATCTTGAGGTAATAATCCAATTTTGACTATTATTGATCGATTGACTGAATATGCTCATTTCCTTCCTATTAAGGAAACATTGTCTCTAGATCAAAATTCTGGGTTGTATGTTAATGATATATTCAGGTGGCATGGTGTTACCCTCACTATTGTATTTTATCATAATCCTAGGTTTACTTCTAACTTTTGGAAAGGCCTTAAAAAGTCGTTGGGTACTAAATGAAATTTTAGTACAGTTTTTTATCCTCAATAAGATGGGAAATCAGAATGAAAAATTCAGACATTGTAGGATATGTTACATGATTTCTCAATGTATTATCATGGATGATGGGACTAACATCTTTCTTTGGTTGAATTTTTTTATAATAGTAGTTTTCGTTCTAGTATACAGATGGCTCCATTTGAGAAATTATATGGAAAGGGTTATTTAACTCTAGCTTTTTGGCTTGAAGTAGGTGAAAGGAAGCTGAGGGGGGCAGAATTGGTCAAAGAGATGGAAAATAAATTTCTATTGATTCAGAAGCACATGAGAACAGTTCAGAGCAGACAGAAAAGTTATGCAGATTTCCGAAGGAATGATCTTTCTTTTGGGGTAGGTGATAAGGTCTTTTTCAATGTTTCTCCATGGAAATGTGTGATGTGTTTTGGTAAGTTGGGAAAGTTGAGTCTGAGGTTCATTGGACCCTATGAAATCCTGTAGATAGTTGGATCAGTTTCATACAGAGTGGCTTTACCTCAAACTTTTCCAGGTACACATTTTTTTTCATGTTTGGATGTCGAAAAAGTATATGCCAGATCCATCTCAGGTTTTGAGCACAGAGGTAGTTCAGTTGGAAGAGATTATCTCTTATGAAGAACAACATGTTTAGAATCTTAACCATAGTGAGAAAGTGTTATGGAATAAGGTAATTCACTAGGTAAAGGTTTTGTGGAAGAACCCTATGGTTGAAGAGGCTACGTGGGAATTTGAAAATGTTAAGAGGGATAAATACCCCTACTTATTTTGATATGTAAAATAGTGAGGATGCAATTACCAAAAGGGGGGAATGATGTAAAATCCCAGGTAAATAATGAATACTACGTATTTCATATTTATTATTATTTGTGAATTAAATATTAATATTACTTTAATGGGGATTCTAGGTTCAATAGTGTACCCGATACACAATAACGAGTTTCTTTGAAATCTTACATTGCACACTAATAATATAATATTAATATTTTAAATGGTAGTTAACTTCTAGCCATTTTATTGGAGGGAATGAAAAAAACTAAATAAATTATGAGTATACATGTTTGTTAAATGTATTTTCATTTATCCAATAACATGTTAGAGGAAGAAAATGTGAATGAATCTAATTTTAAGAATAATTTACATTAAAAAGTCAATTTACCACCTTTTAATGGTGAACCCTATTTAAATATAGTTTTGTTCACATTAATACATTATATTTGACCAAATAAAATCCTTCTTGGGAATGGGGACATAAAAATTTACTTTGTCTAAATTTTTGGAATTTTTTCCGATAAAGTTCATTTTAAATGAATAGTGAAAAATATTGTATTTTAATTCAAAACTATGATTTAATATACTTTATTTATATGGTTAGATTATCTTTTTAATGGGTTTTAATGTGTAATTATAATATATTTTTACCATTATTCCAATGTTGGTCATTGGAATTCATTTCACTTTGAAATTGGACATAAACAACTGTCAATATTTTGATAGTTATAGTTTCTTAAAAACACGCTATTTTCTATAACGATGAGAAATAATTTTAAATTAATTAATTCCACTTTTATATTTTGAATTTAAAATAATACACATAATTTTTTAATATGGAATATCAAATATAGCTTAGGTATAATTTTTGGTAGTTTTCTGAAAAACATTATTTTTTGTTGAATAGTTAAACCACTTAGTAGTTATTAAAAAATTGATGTTCTCATTTAAAAGAAATTTTACCAGTTCTATGAATTGAATTTCAAAAATCCAAATGACATGTTTGTTATTATTATGTATATTTTGGTTCCATAATATGAAAATAATTTTTGGTGAAGAGTAACTTTTGACTTTTATTTATCGTGGTTAATGGTTAATAGGGCAATTCAATGTAAAAAGAATATTGTAATAATTCAAAATTACCATAAAACTTGTTCAAAACTTATTGGTTGAGTAATATACGACCATGAGAATCTTTAGGTCAATTATTGGACCCCATTGAGCCACTTGGGAGAGATAATGACACTTTAGATTAATTAACTTAATGTAATGGAAAAAATGACAAAAATAAATATCTTTTAGTAAATTACTATTTACAACTGGTTATATATATTATCATTTAGGCTATATATATTTATTGGAAATATAAAATTATTTCATACATCATGGTATTTTTCTTAAAAATTTTAGACATCAAATAAATTAAATTATTTATGATATAATGATGATTCAGTATTTACCTCATTAATAAATGATTTAAATAAATAAGATTATAAATATTAAAAAAATAACCAAAAGCTATCCAATTCTTATTTTATGATTTTATTTTGACAATGAATCATCTTATCTTGGACTTTTATTAGTTTTGGATCTTTAAAAACCGAATATCATTATATAATTAAATAATATTATCACACTTTCCAAAAGAGCCCCTCCCCCCAATAAATTCCTCCACTTATAACCAATTCCACACACCTCTCAAGCCTTTTGGATCATCCAAACTCTACCCAATTAAGATCCCTAAATACCTCTACTCCTTTTATAAGCCTTACCATAGGCATAAGGAACTTCACAAAGTCTTTTTGGTTCAAACAAAAGGAAGTTACCCAAATTAAAGGTAACAGTTTCTCTTAACTTCTTTTCTATTATTATACTTCTCCAACCCATAAAATATTATTATTCATTTATTTTTTTACATCAATAGTATCCTAAATATAATATTCTGTTGTTATGAGTTGGATTTTAACTATAGTTAAACACACCGTCATCTAATTGGTAAAGAACATATTGTTTCTGTGGAAGGAAAACTAACGTCTCACGAGACGATGATTTTTCGATTATCTCCTACCACCTATCAAGGTGGACATTAATACGACACTATATTTATATATGATATATGTTATTTTTATATTTTCTCTATGATTCTGTATTTTTTAATTCCATACCTTAATGGTTTCCATTACGGGTAAATGCGATAATTTCATTTGAGGATGTGCGGACTACCGCCCCATTAAAGTGATATGACTCATTAATGCCATATGTGGGATATATAATGGATGGGGTTAATGATATTATATATGATATTATATTGGAATTATAATATACCTATGTATAATTATGTTTTAATTCCATTAAAATAAGAAATATAAATAAAAGTAGCGTTCATGCGTACGTACGTCTTACCGTCTCCATGAACAGTGCATTTCATCTCTTACCTCCATAAGATATATACAATTATAAAAATATATATGAAAGATATATTTGAAATATATGATATCCAAATTATTAATATCATTCTCGGTATAATATAATATTGACCACATTTACAAATTGTAAATATAAGGTGTTCATTTTTTACTCAAGTACCAAATATCGACAAACCAAACGTTATTAACATAAATGATTACATAGTGTTTATATCATGGTTTTAAGTGATATAAAAGGAATAATAAACATGATAAAAGTTCTTAATAAAGTAGAAATTATCTTTAGTTTATTATTATGGAGATTAAAGAATGATTGAGTCAAATCAGATACGAGATAAAAGACTTCATCTCAATCTCCATTCATTGAGGCATATTTTGTTTTAATAAAAAAATTTATTATCTATGCTATATAAACACATTTTACATTTAGTTTTATTCAAAAATAATGTTTTCTCTATGAAGCGTTTTACTAAATGACAAAAAAATATTGTTTCTTTTTAGCGTACACAGTGACAATGACCTTTCCACCACCTCGAGTATTATTTGATATTTTGGCTTTCTTAACATGATGAACTGTTTATAAAAAAGAAAATAAATACCATATACAATTTTTACATATTTTGGTATTGAAAGTGGTTTTTATAGTTGATTTTTTAGGTCAATATAATTAATTTATATATTATTATTGCAATGTGTAAATTTTATATTTCCTTTGTAATTATGTTATATGTTATGATAATGTTATGGTTCTTGGGAATTATTTACATATATGGGTGGTTCCGTGGTAAACTGAGGGTGGGTGAGCCCGAGATAGCTCTCTAATGCATTGGGTAATTTGACGGAGGTAAACGTGAATTTTTATCCTAAGAGATTTAGGGAATACACTTTGATGGGTTTTCTAATGTAACTCCCTATGTAGATGTGATAGCTACAATGTAAGTATGTTATGGATGCCACAAGTTACCATTATAATTTATGATTTCTATATTTTATTCATAAATCATATGATTTTATTAGGTAAGTAAAAGGGTTTATGTTATGTATGTATTTTTGAATAAATGTTTTCTTTCTTTGTTTTATAACCCTTATGAGCTTTTTATGGTCATCCAAAGTTTTTAAATGTTTTCACAGGACTTAGAGATGAATGAGTTCAAGGATGGGATCAAGGAAAATTCATGCTCTCTGTACCATGGAAGTATACATGAATATTAATTTCAACAGTTTTAATTTTATGAAGAAATGGAAACCATGTAGAAGTGTCTACTTTGTAATCTTTTGAGATGTAATTGTTATGTCCTAATTGTATAAAATGCTAAACCTGAAGAGATATTTAATGTTCATTATTCATTAAATTAAATATTATGTAATGTTTAAGGACATGTACTTATACCTCTCATTTGGGTATCGACTTCCATTAATATTTGATTCCACCCATTAACCATTCATGAGTTCCCTTCAGAAAAACTCCCCCATGAATCTTTCCAAATTTTGAGAATAAAGGAAAGCTTATCCTATTATCTCTTGGGATTTTGAATTTCCATTTAATTTTATTTTTAATTTCATACCAAAACCATGATATTTTTGGGTAACAACAATCTGTATCTCTACATTGATAGAATATTGGATTATTTCTTAATATCTACTAATGACCCTTAATGATAATTCCCATTTGAGGCTGGTTTTTAAGACACTAAAAAATTGATCGACCTTACATTCTTGATGTATAATTATATGAGATGTGTACTATTTGTGTCATATAAAATTAGAATCATATGCACCAACATATTTTTCCTCCTTATATTTCAACTCATGGAATTCCTTTTCCATTTTTAAATATAGAATATGAGGAAAGTAAATAATGGAAAATATGATTTTCACTATTCTCACTCTATAGATTATATTTCATCGTGTTTAGCCACATTGTTGATAAGAGGACAAAATTAATATTCTATACAATTATAATGATAAATAGTCAAAATTATATTTTGAATCTCTTAATACTAGAGAGTGTAATTTATATTTTCAAGGGATATAATACATTTCTCAAGGAATGGTAGATTACTAGAACCTCTAAAAGATATTGGAATTTTATTCACTAAGAACTAAACATAACATTGTTCCCTCATTTTATGATTTGAAGAAATAATGTCTATGTTGAGATCATTTTTCAGTATAATAGAATGATTTTTCATTCTATCACCCATGAATTTCTATTATTCTAGAGGGCACACATTTCATTTTCCATATAATTCATACTTAAAATGACTCCTTCAAATTCCAATCTTTGACATATCAAAAAAGAATATTTTGAGAGACAATAATCATTATGGTAAATGACTTATTCATGATGAGACATTTATAGGACGTCTAAATTGTGACACATTTTCCAATGAATCCATATGGTTAACCTACTTAATTCATGATCATTATCAAAATTTTACAATTTTATCCTATACATAGACTTTTCAGTAGGATTATTACTAATTTATCTCTAACTTTTTCCCAAAGGATAACTAACTCTTTCTCTGATACCAACTATAGTGACTCATACTTTTCATTCATAGATATTACATATTCCTGGACCAATATTCATTAGGTAACATTACGATCCTTTCCACAATCAATTTGTTTTATTATTTGTAGATACACGGAATCTTAAACAACTTGTTCATAATCTTTCTACATTGTACTCCACTAATATCTATATAATTCACTTATTTTTTGATACATATAATTCTTAATACCTTTCATTATATCCTAGGTAAAGAAGACATAAGAAATTTGCGATATATGATGACTAGTATGGGTAAACATGTGGTATATCAGCGATAACATAAGTATAACATGATAAAAAGTGTATATAAACACGATCATATCATTTTGGAAAGATAACTCTTATAAATGAACCTTATATTATGTCATGGAATAGATATTGGTAGTTCAAAATAAATTAATCATAGGGTAATCAATGTACTTGAACCATGAAAAATTAACTTATATTTTATGTATACACATAAATATAGAATATAATTTCCTGAGTATCCAATGACCATTTATTAGGATATCATAGTAGAAAAGGGTCACTACCCAACCAATTGTACTAGTCAAGGATCACTACCAAGAATATTGTAGTCAATATTTTCCCTCACTGAACAAGGTTTACTCCCTATTACTATCCTATTTAACTCATGAAAAATTAATTATTTTCCAATGCATTATTTAGAGAAATAGATCCATCCTATAACATAACTAAAATAACAAATATGTGTTCTATAATATCCTAAAAAAATTATCTTGTGAGAAAACAAAAAAAGAAATTTATTTCATAACCATTTATAATAGTATAACTCAATGGATTATTCCTTTTATCCTTAACAATAGTGATACTTAGGATTCATCATTTTGGATCTCATTTTATGGGCTAAGGAATCCTTTTCATTAAGAACACTAATTCATCATATTTAACGTTACACGGAATGATATTTTATTATATTTAAGAATGTGTCAACCAATCCAAAAAACATTCCTAGGTTTGGTACATGTTAGTATTCGGCCCTTATGATGGCCTAATTGTGTCCCCATGTGCATATATCAAGAAATTTATATATATATATTCACATAAATTATCACTATGTAGGATGACCATGGTTCGAGATAGTCCATATTATACCAAATTTTGAATAGTTGGCCATGTTCCATTGAGGAACTAAATCCCAAATTGATTTTAGTTTTTTACTTATTATCTCACGAGATTATTTATTATACAGACACATAACTATAAAATATATTCATTCAATTGATTATGATTTAGATACCTTTGGGGAGGCATACATAATATATGTCACAACCTGATTGGGCTTCCATTTCACTGGGGTACCCAAACCAACCTCTTATTCACATGTCCTGGATTATAACTAATTTAAATCATTATATATGAGAGATTAGGAGAATATGACTATGTTTTTACTCATGATGCTCATAGATATCACCCTTGTATATTTTTATTCTTTTTCTATAGGACATTATTGTATCTTATCTTCTTATTATATGATTCCAACATTTGATTTGGTAGCATCACATATAGACGAATGAATGAGTACATTTGGTATTGTCCCGTTAATAAGTTATTATATTTATCATCAACTTCTCTCTCTATTTTTTAGTCTACGTCCACAGTTAATTGATGTAATTATTTTTACACTGCTATGTTACTATGATAATTTGGTTATAGTCATCCCATTGTCCCATCATTAGACCCTCGCTATTTGTTGGAAGCCTCCGACCTACAATGAAGTGTGCTAGAGGTCATGTGGATGACTAGTCTAGATCGGGTTGGGATGTTACAAAGTGGTATCATATTTTTTTATCCTTTGGTCTTAATATTTTGGGATATTTCACAAAATATGTGGAATGTGTTAATTCAGGGTAAATATTCATTTGTGGGAGTGATCAACCAACATATAGGTAAAAGTCCATGTATCCATGGATGAGATAATTGTTTTTGTTGTTTTTTGTTATAGTTTATCATGACATCAACTCAAGTGATTGATGAACCTATCTCTAATTTTTTATTTCTGTGATTGATAGTATTTAACCCTTGGCATGTTATGGAATGAATGTTTCGTTACATGAATTATTAGAGGAACATATATGTTTACATTCCATTATTATTCTATTTCATGCAATTTTCATTATTATGAAATTTGAGACTGTTGATGTGCTTTACATGTTTACAAGATTTCTTATTATTTACCATATTAGTTATTTTAGTTGCATTATTTTTTTATTACATTATAGGTATCTCATTATAATTTTTTTTGTATAACAAGATGTCAAATTTATATATCATATTTACTTTTACAACAATTTTATTTAATTATAGTAATATGTTATGTAGTTTTGTTTTCAATGAGATAGTGCTTATTTATCAATTTAACCTATAATGGTTTCTTGTGATATCATTCCTTATGATAATTACGATACAAATATCGATAAATAAAATTTCATCATCAGACTAATCAATTTTCAATGGCATAGATTGATGATGACATTCTATTTGAATAATGTATTATGATATGTTTGTGCCTTGAACATTTTGTTGTATTGTCTGAAAAATAATGGTTTTGATTAAATAGAACCCAATTTTAAATCTATAATGTGTTTGTGAACTTTATCAATAGATAAATGGTAACCTATACAATTAAACCATCTTTATTGGCATTATATACCTAGAAATTGTTTTATATATTTAAAATATATTTACTAATGAATTTATATGAATTAGTTACTTATGGAAAATTTTCATGATCAATCCATATTTTTCAAACCAAAATTGTGATGGCTATTAGATATACATTACTTGAGCCAAGTAGGATGGTCATTGTGCTTATGTTTATGCGATTAAACCATTATGGGTTTCTTAAAAATTCAAAATCATTTACATAAATTGTTGTTTCATTTAGATGAGCCCATAATGGTTGAAAGAATCCTCAGAGGTCACCATTACCCTATTCTACTTTAGTACCTCACCCCATGATGTTATACATATATTTAATTTGGATGGTTATTTTCGTTGTATGAAACAAATTATATGGTGTTACATATAAATGTATGGGGGAATCCTACTAGACCAATCCCCTATTTTTTTTAAAAGTCCAGTTATCCACTTTTGAGTTATACTTATATGAGGTGTTAGTTGATTAAAATACAAATTACAACTTAAAGTGTGTTTACACTATAAAATGGAATCAACATTTTATTTAACTAGGAATAGTTGTGAGAACTGTGTGAAAAAATGAATTGGTTAAAAAGCAATTTATGTGAGAAACTGCCTAATTATGGTCAGATAACAGTCAAATATCAATGATTAATTAGAAGTTTAATCTAACTTGGTTATATTTCCATATTTCATTTTCTTAATAAAGTGATGAGATAATTTTCATTATGAATGTAACTTGATATTTAAAAAAAATTCCCTCACATGTTTGAGAATCCTAATTTTAATTAAATGTAATAACATTAATGAAACTGATAATGGTGTTTATAGCTGGAAATCCAAGGTAAGGGTTAACTTTACTTTCTCTTTATCGAGTGCTTGGAATTGGAATTTGGATATTCCTTGTAGGTTCTAGTTGAATTTCCTTAGGTTGTGTTGAATCTAAATGATATGTGGCATGGTATAAAAAAACTTCATAGTGTAACACAGTTATAATGTTAATGATTTCTATTTGAGTAAGGGTCTAACTGAGGTTGGTAGCTCTATTAAAGCTATAACGAAATGCTTTTTTATGTTTTGAGATTTTGATGCAAGGTAATATTTTTCAGTAATTTGTCCCATGTAAGACTCTTAGTTTCTAAAATGAAATCCTTTTTCTTTATTAGTGGATTCTTGAAATTTTTACCCTTGTTACAGGCTTGAGTATGGATAAAGGCTCAATTCTAGTAACTTGGACATGTCATGGGTATGTTCATCCACCTAAAGGGTTGTGTTATCCGATTTATTATTCATTTGTGTCAGATGAATTTGGAGTTCATCAACTTGTTTCACCATTTTATGATATATTACATCTCTGGTCTAATTATTTTTATAGGCCATAAGATACTGGGATATATATGTATTATAACCTTAAGTATAGTATCAAGGTGGTTCTATTATTCTTTTCAAAACTCAGTGCAGTATGAACTGATACATGTACATCCCATTGAGTTTCTAAAATGGTACAGTGATCTGTATCAGTTCATTAATAAAATTTATATTCATGAGCTCTTTTCACTATATTCATGTGTCATATCTAGATTAGAGTGACCTAGGTGTTAAAGAGAATCTGACTCATCACTGTGATTGGTGTTATAATTCAAAAGGATTTGGTGTTTCAAAACCCCAGTTGATCAGTTTTAACATTTAAACCGAAGGTTATAGAACACATGGATGTAACTCAGTAGGATGGTCACAGATAAATCATAATGTAATTATAAAATGGCATTCCTTCTAGAAACTATTTCTCATTTATTTCAGTAAAATTATCATTGAATAATGGTGTCCATGTCTTGTACCTTTAGTCAGTGGTTGATGGGTTGTCTTCAATGGTTTGTGATATTTTTTTCCAAAATTTTATGATAAGGAAACTCCTAAGGTGGGGATCATCACATTGATTGTAGAAAAAGGGTGTCCATTTATGTAAATGGAACACAATCCATGAGGTCTATTATAGTGTTTAAATTTACATGGGGCTGGTAAGATTTAAAATATATTAGTTCTTGTGAGGAAGAAAGGCATTGATATGGTTGTCCAAGAATGAAACCCTGGAAAAATGATATTAGTTAGGGATATATTTTTGTTGATTTACTTGGGTGACCATCAGATGCATCAGTCATAATGGAATTTTTTTAGGTAATGATGACACTTCAGTGACTTTGTTTGGGATCTCTAATGAAATAGAACATATGTGGTTTTATGGTCCTTTCATTGTATAATTTTAGATAGTTAGTTCAAAACCATACCGTGAAATTCATATTTGATGTAGTATAATTGATTTACCTCCTTTTTGGAAATATTTATTATCCTCTTTGTGTACTAAGGATTTAGAAATGACTATTACCCATATTTTGACCTCATTCATGGTACAGTATGAGATTGACAAATATATGTTAGGATAATTTTTTTAATTCTTTTCTATTTCAATAAATATACTTTATGGGTGTTCTACTCTATAAGTATTTTTATTTACATTGGAATGGTTAGTCCAAATAATTATTGGGTTTCAATGTAGGAATTCCATAAATGAACTCATGGACCGCAGCAGTTAACTCATGACTTGATCCCAAGATGGATGCCACTTTTGTCCCAAAATGAGTTCTTCAGATGCAGATGATTTGAATTTCTATCAATTAATCAATTATAAAAGAAGAGTAGGTACTTTCTAGGATGAAATCCATAAACTCTTTCAAAAGATTATGAGTTTACACTGATTATCAGTTATACATGGATGAGATTATTTGGGGGTGGTGATCAAACTATCATGGATCATGATTAAACTATGTATGTGATGAGTCATGACAACCAAAGTGAACATGTGATGGTTTGAGTTAGGGATTTGATTTGAAATAGGTAATTGGATTCAGTGAATGTTCTCAAAAGTAAGCCTGAGCAGCTTTAGAAAAAAGAACCATTTTTTGTGTCATGATATAAATTGAGTATACAGTGAACATTTTTATGAATAGTTGGCCAGTTTTGGATCAGCATTTATCTTTTTTTTTGTAGAAAGTGGTTAGTGAGGAACAACATCTTGCATGTCATCCGGAAGAGATGAGTACATTGTCTGGCTGGTCTGGGATTACTCGAAAATATGTGTTGTCTTAGTTTATTTTTGACGATTGGGAATTTACTCTTCATCCAGTTGAATCATTCATGGGTAGTCGTTAAAATGAAAATAAAATTATTACATTCAAAATTTTAATGGTGGACGTATTGTGGGTCAAAATTAGAGGTTTAGGATTGGCCCTATAGATGGTATCACCATAGGATGATATATTAAACCGATGATGACATGATCAAGTCTCCAATTAGAAAAGATCATGTACGAATCATCTCAGTGTTTTAGTTTTAATTATACCTCATGAGTTAATTATAAATATATTCGTAAATAAATTCGATTCATTCTGTATTTCACCATTCAAACAAAAATATTATATATTGTAAAAAACATTTAAAATCACATTGAGAACACAAATCAAACCGTATAAACGATGAATTAATTAAATAAGGTTGTTTTTCTTGAAGACAAGAAATACATATAAATGAAATGGTAACTTCCAATTTTGAATAGTATTGTTACCCTTAGAAAAAGTAATTCTTCAATTAAAATTACTATATCTCCTATGAAATTATAAATAAAATTTAGAAATATTATAAATTGGAATATGATATAATTATATCATTGTATAAGTAAATAGATTTTTTAAAAATTACTAATAATGTATTGGAATTTTTATAAAACATAAATTTTTATTATAAATTATATAATAAATATTATATAATATAATAAGACCTTAAATAATTATTCAACAAGTTATAAAATTAGTTTTAATTTTAAAATTGGTATTTTTGATATAAATGATTATTTTAATTATAAAATTTAATTATCATATTTAGAAAATTATATTCAAAAAATGGAGTTAATTTTTTAATTATACATGATAAAAAATGTTTAGGGTTATTTTTACCATATATTTTTTTTTAAAATAGAATAAGTTTTTAGGAAAAATGATATAAAGTAATTTATTGTATATATACATTAAAATTTAAAAACACAATTCCCCCGGTTATGATTTATGTAATAAACATAATCTTGAATTATAATTTGTGAATTAATATATTTAGTTATGTAATAATAATTATTTCTTATCGTGAGATAAAATAATAGAATAATGATTAGAGTAATAAGAAAACACCCCTCTTCTCTTATATTAATAACCCCCCTCAACACCACATCCCCCAACACCACCTAATCCTTAATGCTTTTCCAATATTAACCACATCCTCTTCCCAAACCACTCCTCCACATTTGGGATCCCCTGTTCTCAATAACAGACCACAATCAACTTCCTTATGGGGGTTCACAATGAGTGGAATTCAGAAGGTAAATCCTTTTTTGTTCTCTTTAAATTTATTTTAATATCTTTTCTTCGTATTCTATTTATTCATATTTTATCCAAAATTTCATGATAACTATTATATCTTACATGTAGTGGAGTTTTTTATGTGAATATAATATACATGATAAATAATCTTCTCCTCACCCCCCTTTAATTATAAAAATGAATACATCAACAGTTATGTTCCAATTTACCGCCATCAATGACAATGCGACTTAATTTTCCTTTACCACCTTCAAGGATAGTTATAAAACAATAGTTTTCATTATACCAGATTTTAACATACATATTATAATTCATTTATATTTTATGAACTATTATATAAATATATTATTAATTCATAAGTGAAAACTTGTTCGCGACGGTCAAAAAACCACAAAAAATAATCTAAATGATTATCATTAATGTAATATCTAATGAATCATCCAAATATATTGAAAAATAAATATATATACGACCACTAAATCTTTTTTGTGTTCATTAATATATTATAGCTTCTATTTTGTAATTATATTCCCATTTTACATGATTTTACATATATGTATATATGTACATCTATCATGAAAACCAAGGAAATGAACACCCTTGATAAATAAAATCATATCTTCCAACTCATAAAAAGGATAAAAATGATTTTATCAAAATTATAACTATTTTTTTGATTTTTTTTCAATTAATTAAATAATTAATTTAATTTGATTATTCATGATGCTATGTATAATTGATGAATGCTTCCATTCATAAGGCATGGAGATTCATATCAATTTTATCTTCATGGAAAATTTCATGGTATTATCCACCTAATATATTTTATGTGGGTTATCTACTACCTCCTTGAGATAAAATTTCAATTTAAATTATATTCCACTTAAATATTAAAATTATCTTTTATTATAGATATTATTAGTTTATAAACTATATAACATTTCTACAAATGATGTTTACATTGAATCTTTAAATATTAAGGAATATATATCCTATAATCAGAAATGATATTTTGATAAGTCATATTGGTCATGAAATTGAATTAATGAATGAACAATTAATTGGAATTATAGTGATGTATGGGGTTTATTATATTCCATTAATTCATCAACAATTCTCATGAGATAATACGATTGGCGAAAATCCCATAGTGTTTGATTCCAAGCAGAATCAGATGGTTTTTTACCCATAGAAATAATCAATCTTTACGGTATAATGGAACTTGTGATAAATGCATGACATCAAATTTGATCATTCTATTTATTTAGTATTCATTTATTATATTCCATTATATTTTCAGTATAACAAAATCATACGATTCATTTTCATTCTCAGTTTATTGATGGAATGTTTTTTTGGATTATTTACCTTCGTATATTGTTTTTTATCTTTTTGAAATTACTTTACTTATTATTGTTTCATATAACATTTATTGTTTATTTAATCCACCATTTTATTTATTTCCCTTCCCATGTTTATGAATATTGAGTGTATGAATATGTGAATAGAAGAAGTTAAATTTGTTTAATTATGTACTATATTATAATTACCAATATAATAAGGTAAACATGAATTCATATAGTTTCTTCAAGGATAAAAAACTGCTAGATCCTTGGTGATGTTACATATGGAATCTATGCCATTTCTATAAAATAACAACAGATTCTATGATAATGTTGTCAGATTTGTTGTAGTATATATTAGAGAAATATTATCATAAACCTTTGAAGATAGATTTAGAAATAATTTGTTAGGGTAAAAACCATAAGATAGACTTTGATGATAAACATAGAACAACATACTATAATTTTTTTAGGAAGAGATTATGTGGGTCTTTCTAGAAAAAAATCTCAAACTTGATTCTAGAAATGGACTTGGTTATAACACAAATGTACTTTGGGGTAACAACTTCAACAAGGTTTCTTGAGCATGGATCGGGGTAACCAAGTACATGACAATGGCGGTCATATCACACTTGGTTTGACACTCTCAATGTATATTATTTTGACAACTCGCCTTTTACTAAAAAACCATTTAGAATGATTTCTATGTAAATATTTCCCCATGGAATCCATATTTATGATTGTGAGATATGATATGAATTAATTTTTTATTTAGGTTATGTGTTTTTCTATTTCAAAATTATGCAATATGACTCATAACATAATATAGTGTGTACCATTATTTAGAACTCGATCCTAATGTAAGAAAATGAAAAAATGTGTATGGTTATTATAGGGATATCCCTCCACATAAATTCAACATAGTTTGTGTTTGATTTGACTAGATCGTAAACATTTTAGTACAACATACCATAGTCATGAATGATTAATATACTATACTGATGTTTATAGTCTCATGTGCTAGATTCCCACATATTTTAGCGGGACAAATAATCCAGTGGTAGTTGAGCATTTGATCATGTTCCTTGAAAATATATTTCTAGCATTAGGATACAGTGAAAATGAAAATGTAGTTTTAGCATTAAATTTACACAAGGTATATGCTAATAAATGGTAGTATATGATGAAGAATATTAAGGTGTATTTCGATATAGAATACATTTAATGGATGATTTTTTAATAAACGTTATTAAAATAATATTTTCATCATTACAGATGATTTGAAATGAATATAAAATTAGTCACCGTAAATAAAATGTAAAAATAGAGTGTTTTTTGAGTATGAGGATTCCTTCACAAGACTTCCTAGGAATAATAAATAAATTACATACATGATTTAGAATAAAATATTGATCATTTCATTTAAGGTCTTAAACCACGTATCTGAATGGCAATGGATTCTCAAAATAATTTATCATATAATGAAATACTATTATGTTCCATTAAATATGAGAAGGAATTTTTGAGATCCTTTATGTTCAAGAGAAATCAAATGAATAATAGGTCTTATGTTAACCATGAAAAAGGTGAATCATCAGTGAGTAATAAGGGATGGTATAAATTACTATTATGCAAGAATTATGGAAGGAATCGTCTTGTTCAATGGTTGAATGGAATGGTGTTTTTATAAATGTATCTAGAAAAGGTTCATCAAGAAAATGACTAAATGGGAAGAAACAAATCAATGATGTTCAAGGCATAAAATATAATGAAATATGAAATTATTCAAATAAATATCTGAATCCTCAGGGGAATACACCACATAAGGGGCCATGGAAATATTGGAATGCTTATGCGATAACTATGAAATTTATTAGTAGTGACTAATGATGTGGTGGTAAATACATTAATAAAATTGTAAAATCCATCCAATTATTTATTCGATTATGATTTATCTCACTCTAGTATATCAACCCATTTTCCAAGAAAATTACACACTTCAATTTTGATTTAACAAGGGATTTATTAGTTGAAACTCCTAAGGGATGTCTCATTGCAAAAAAATGTGCCCTTAAATGCCCATTACGAGACATAAACATTGTTTATTTTCTTATCATATCATCATAAACATGGTTAAATTTTATATAATCCTCGATAGGGACTAGATTTCAAAATACCATGTTAAAATTTGTGAAAATAAAAATGAAATTAGGATTTTTTAGAAAGATATAAAATACCTTAACATTAGAGTAGAGTCTTTATAATCTGATTCATATATAAATATATCCCCAGTAACTCTACTGAATGAAATAATTTGGGATGAAGAGAAAATTAAATCTAGGGATGAGGTAATTTAACATGAAATTGATAATTTAACAATTCAGTAAGAATGTATTGATGTATTCCCTAGGACATTTTCTAGACAGTTCCTAGAGCATGAAGTTGAGTTAACTACTAATTTAATCCCTTAATCAAGACCAAGTTCAAAACATATAATATAATGTATACTGTGAAATTAGTGGTTCTAAATAAACAACTATAAGAGTTCCATAATAATGAATTTATTCTCTATACTGTTTCTCTATGAGAAGCCCTTGTTTTTTTTATTATGATGAATAATGGATCCTTGAGGCTATTCATTGACAATATAAGAATCAATATTATTACAATAAATAAAAATAACCCTCTCCCCCTCATTGATGATTTATTGAATCAACTCTATAGAACTCAATATTTTTTTTTGATAAACCATTCTTTCTGGATATCACCAATTTCCTGTAAAGAGGGAAGATATTCCAGAGAAAATATTTTTAACCAGGTATGGACAATTATATTTTATTGTAATCCCATTTTAAGTGACTATTGTACCCTAAATTTTAAGGGGTTTTTATAAAATAGTATTCAATAAATATATTCAATTTTTTTTTGTATTTATTGATGATTTCTCTGTGTAATCCCAAATAAATAAGGTCCATGAAAACCACTTTCATATTGCAATGAAGACTCTTTAGAGAAATGATTTTTATGGTTACATTAGCAATATTGAGTTCCTGATGAGAACATGTTTTTGGTATATATTGTATCTAATGATGGAATATCTATTGATACCCTGTAGAAAAAAGAATACAATCATATAATATGCCAACGAACCTAATTTTCGTATGTAGTTTGATAGGTTTAGTATGTTATTATAGAGGGTTCGTTCATAAATTTTAAGGATTGGATAACCCATTAATAATGCTTCCGATAATGGGGTTATGTTTTTATGGAAAAAATATTGTGCGTAATGTATTCAATAATTTAATAAAATATTGTTCACTACATATTATTTGTATATTCCTTCACCAATTAATAATTTGTTAACAAGCATTGATTCATCAATAAATGGAATGGGTTTTGTTCTTATGTAAATATAATAAGGTTATTTCATATGCATAATATAATATGATGAATTTTATAAATTTTTTCCAACTCATGATATTGATATATTAGATATAATTTTAAAATTAATGATAAAGAGATCTTATCTATATGAATAAATATGTGAAACCTATAGATCATAAGAGTTCTAAAATCCTATTAACTCATAAATAACTCAACATGATGCATAGGGGATGCCTCGAGATAATAAATTATTTTTATTTCTTAATACACTACCACCAAAGATTGGAAAATATTGTAATATATGAATTCAATTGAAATGAACATGGAATTATGACCGAAATGATGATTTAGAATGGTCCTATATTCATAGATTTAGTAAAATTGGATATGGGATTATTAATTGAAGCAAAACATCACTCATTTTTCGGATGATTGGTAAACCATCATAACTTGAGATGATAAAAATCTCTCAATTTCATTATGGGAATATTCAAAATAAAACTAAATTTGTTATGGATAGAATACTAAATGAAAGTTTGTACGAGGATGGAATTCAATCATTTGGAAAGTGGATATGTATCCCATCTATTCCAGAGCTAAAAATGTAATGGTTATATATGTCTCATAGGCCATACTTCTATATACACTCTTTTAGTACGAAGATGTTTAGAGATGTGAATAAACATTTTTTGTGGGATAACTTGAAGTGTGAAATTGATTATTATGTTTCAAGGTTTCATGTTTGACAAAAATTGAATGCCGAGATACAATATCCAAGAAGAGTCATGAATCCTATACTTATTCATTTGTTAATGTGGGATGACATTATGATGGAATTTTACATTTTACTATCAAGGAAACGTTTATGTAAATATGTAATATGGGATATTATTTATCATATTATATAAGAATCACATTTACTTGTTTAAAAACAATTTACCTCTTTATCACATAGAAAGTCTCTATAGGAATGAATTTTTAAGACTTTAGGGCAGACCTCTATCGATTGTGTCTGATTGAGATCCTCTTTTCACACAAATAAAATGTTGAAGAATCTAAAGATGTCTTGTGATCCTGAGCTTCATATGATTATTTCTTATTACCATCAAACTGATAGACAGTTTGAAAGGACCATCCAAATGTTGGAATGGAAGTTGAGATGTTTTTGACATGACTTTCAAGGAATGTGGGATCAGTATATATCCTTGGGGGTATTTTTATACAATAATATTATCATTCTAGTATATAAATTGATTCATATGTAGCATTACATGAAATGAAATATTGAACACAAATTTGTTCCGATGAAGTTGGTGAAAGTAACCATATAAGCTCATAAATTATATAGGAGACAATGAAAAAGTAAAAAACTATTCATGATCATATTAATGATGGTCAAAATTGACAAAAATATTATTATTAAAATAGGATAAAGGTTTTATAATTTCATGTGGTAGATCATATATATTGATATGTATCTCTATGGAAGGGTTTATTAATGTTTTTTTTCATTAGAAAATGTAGACTATGACCGAGGTATATCAGACAATTTGAAATTCTAGAAATAGTTGGAGCTATAGAGTACCAATTAAAAATTCCACTAAGTCTCTACAATGTTCACAATGTGTTCCACATATCGTTGTTGAAAAAGTACATGTAAAACCCTGCGCATGTGCTCACCTATGAAAAAATAGACCTTGAACCAGATTTCTCTTACAATAAAGAGATTATCAAAATTATTGGCATTAAAGAGTGGGAATTTATAAAACTAACAACTATAATAGTAATGGTTCTTCGGAGAAACCAAAAAAATGGAAAAATAAATGTGGGAACATTTGGATGTTGTGAATAATGAACACTTCATCTATTTAGATGGAAATATACATGAATAATTTCAAGGAAAAAGTTTCTATATAAGGGAATAATATAACACCAAAATATTTTATGGCATGTATCTTCTTAAATAAATTCAATTGTTTTGAAAGTATATAATGCAAAAAAATATTTCATATAGTATAAATCATTCAAAATACCATATAGAACAAAAAATTTATATTAAAATATATAATGAATGATATGAGAGGATTTTTATAAAAATTAAGGAACATATATCAATGAAATAGTAACATAACCATTTGAATAATAATGTAACACTTAGGAATAAAAATTAAAATAATATAATTGTAACTTCACCATTGAAGTTGTAAATATAATTTACTCATATTATAAATTCTAATATGATATACATATATCATTATATATGTAAATATATTTTTTAGTAATTATTATTATTTTTTGATAATTTTATAAAACAATAATTTTTATTTTCAATTTGATAATTAATATAACACAATTTCGAAGACATTAAATGATTTTTCAAAGTTCTACAAAATCAATAATAATATTAAAATTGGTCTTTCAAACCATAATCTTGAATTATCCTTATATTTTTATAGTATTTAGTCATGATAGAATCAATATCTATTTTATTGAGGAAAAATAATAAAATATTGATTAGAATAATCAAACAACACCCCTCTATTACAATATAAATACAACCCCTTGCCGCCTATTCTCCTCACCCCAACAAATCCATGAAGGTTCTCCAAATTATATGAAATACTATTCTAAAACATATTCCCCGCATCTAGGATCCCATTGTCTCATCCAAAGACCAAATTAAATTTCTATAAGGAGGTTTCCAAGGAGAAGAATTCAAGAGCTATGTATGTGTTTGTTCTCATTATATTTATCTTAATTTCACTTATTATTATTTAATATGTGATTGTTTTATCCCAAAATGTATGATAAACACAATATCATATATATACTATTATTTTATTATGATAATGTACGATCTATCCTCAAACCCCTTATCCCCCCTTATATTCTTAAAATCAAAATACTCTCTATAATGCTTTAATTTACAACCATTGTTGATGACATGACTTCATTTTCCATTACCACCTTCATGGATCATTATAAAACCATAATTATGTTTAATAATATTTTATTGTACACATAATAAGTCATTTAGTTTCCATAAAGTATAATATATACATAATATTAATTACTAAGACAAAATTATCCTTTTATAATCAAAAAACAACCAAAATAATCTATATGATAATCATTAATGTTCTATCAAATGAATTATCCTCGTATTTATAAAATTTAATATATAAGACCATTAAATCTTCTGGATGTCCATTAATAACATATATCTTCTATTCTAGATATCTATTCCCATTTTACATGATTTTTCATACATATATGCAATTAAACTGATCATGAAAACAAACCAAAAAACGAACACTCATGAATCATAAAATAATATATTTTGACTTATTAAAAGGACATAAATGATTTAATAAAATTATAAAAAAAGAAATATGTTTATAAAATGTTCTCAAATATTTAATTATAGTATTTATTTTGAAAATCCATGATGTTATATTCATGTACAAAATGCTTTCATACATATGGTAAGGGGATTCGTCTAAATTTCAATTTCATTGATATTTTCATGGTTTTGTTAAACTAATAATCATTTTGTGGATTTTATAATAACAACATTAGAAAATTTTCATTTGGAATTGTTCTCCTCTTAAATATCCATTTTACCACATATCATTGGTATGATTTATTATATAAAATATATAACATTTTTACATATGGTATTTATTATCAATGCTTAAATATTGATCAATATGAATCTTCTACTCAATACATATATTTTGATAATTAATGTTTTTAATGAAATTGACTCTTTCTATAAATGATTATTTTGATATTTAGGGATGTGTGGGGCCCAATATAGCCCCTTGTTGCATCGATAGGTCTCGTGAGACAAAATAGTTGGTAAGAAACCCTTCATGCTTTTTCAATGAAGAATGATACTGTTTTTAACCATAAACGTAAACCATCATGATAGTATAATGGTACATTCACATGATACCTGATGTCCAAATTAATAATTATTCTCATTAAATTATTAGTTATTAATTTCAATTTGAATTTCACTATGTTAGAATTAGTGGATTTATTTTAATTCTTACTTTATTGATGGAATTTTTTTTACATATTATTTACCATGCCATAAGGTCTATGACTTATTGTCATTACTTTAATTATTATTATTTCATATAATGCTTATTGAGCATTTGATCTATTTTTTTCCTTCCTTAGTTTATGAAGATGAAATCGATAAATAAGTGTTAAGAAGCAGTTTATTTTATTTTATTATGGACTATGTTTAATTAACAATTTAATAATGGAACCATTTATGTATCTATTTTATTCAAGAATTTTAAAATAATTGATCCTCAGGGATATGATATCCTGTATTAATTCCATTTTAATAAAAAAACCACTAAATCTATGCTAATGGTGTCACGGTTGTTACAGTTTTTGAATCCAAACATTGACTCATGTTTAATTACATATATATTATATGTTTAATGGGATTCTTGGTGGTGCATTAGGAATTGGAAACATGGAATCAATATTTAATTGAAACTACATGACTCAGGAAGGTATGTTATTATTCTTTTTTCCTTGAATGATTATTTGGGATAAGGCATTATATAGTAGAGAGATTGTAGCATCCCATGTTTTCAACATGATTTAATTTCTAAAGATAATAAAAATTATCATTTAGGTTTGGATAATTTTAAATTTAAAGAACTTGTGTAAGGTTATAAGGGTTTCAACATTAAAAAATTGTTTTCTTATAAATATTTTTTTTTTCAAAATTACATGGGGTTGTGAAAACACTAGAGGACGAACAGATAGTTAGGCTTGTGAAAATAATTACTGTGATATTTACACTTCATGGAAAACATTTATATGGAATTTAACGATTTCATGGGGTATGGCTGAATGATTTCTTAATGTGTAATATTTGGTGATTTTCTTAAGGAATACATGATGTGTATTTATTAGACGTCTTAAAAATATTACATGACTTGAAGCAATGAAATTCCATGTAATATGAATGGTTTTATTTTAAAAAAATTTAAGAAAGGGTTTAGAACATTATTTCTTCCCGCATAGAAGGGAACCCAATAAAAAGTGAATCATCCCCCCTCCTTGGATCCTATGGAAGGACTATATCATGTGTCTGATATATGTGTTATCAGATGTGTTTGATTCCTCTCAGTAAGTTCTTCACTCCTTTTGCATCTTTTTTTACCTTTTTATCCTTAGTGTTATTTTAGTGTGAGTTGATATTCCATATTTTCGTGGTGTTTTTCAATATTCCATGTATTCTCAAATTAGCTCAATTAAAGCCTTAATATATGATAAATAAAATTCCATATGTATGTGTTTGGTTTTATATATAATTTCCCTCAATGTGTTTATGATTTATAAATTACACCTTACCGTCGCATGCTGGTATTTCTGAGAAACAACTTTTAATTCCGAATATCATCATAAAAAACCTAATGTATAATTTTATTAGACATTGTGCTATAAACTTTTTCTGATAATGTGGTTTTCCTCATCTCAATTCATCCATGTGGTATGTTTTAATTTTATTCCATGAGTTATGTTTCATCAAGTTAACAAAATCAATATTTTTTGGGAATGATTTTATTTCATGTAATTTTAATTTATTTCTTTGTTCTCAATCTCCATTAGGTGTGTTGAGTTATGGTTTTTATAAAGGATGTTTAAATTGTACAATATACAATTACATTCTAACCGTTCCATTATCTCCAATAAAACCACTTATTTAAATTTATTAACTTATCTAATAAAGAATGAGAATTTATGTTTGATAGTTTAAATGATAAATCAAATGACTAAGTAAATTGGATTTTTTTATTACAATTCTGTTATATTATGGGAATGTCCCCCCTTGTAATCGTGAATTATTATTTGGAATGTTTTTTGACAAGGAATCTTCGGTTTTGAACTAAAATTATTAAATGAATTGTGTATGTCATGAGTGTTACCGGGGTAACATTTTATAAAACATTTTGGATGGGCTCATTGACTGTTCGCAATTATTTTATGCCTTGAGTGATATGTGGGTTCAGTATTACGAATATTAACATATGGGATCACATGCTACACGATTTATATTACACCTAGGCTGACACCTGGATTCACGTGTAGGAATTCCTTCGATGGAATCTTAACGTGATTTTATTAATTTTTCTGGAGCGATACTCAGATTCTCATTTTGTAAAACCTTGGAAGGGATCATAGGCTGTTTGAGATTATTTTCATCATGAGTAATAATGGTACCCTAGGTGGTCACCATGGATAGGATTAGTGGAAAAAAATTTATACAATAACATGAGAAATACATGGTCCCTATCATGATATAAATACAATTGGGTCAATGTTTTATGCCTTTATACCATACCAAGAGTGATGCTTGTGACTACTCTTTACGAATCACCTTGGGTAAACTCTTATGGTGATGGGTAATTATTGTGCTCTGGGTAAGATACTTGGGATTCATCTTTAAAGATCACCTTGGATGATTATAACATTCATTTTAATTAAGAAGAATAATATAACTTTTTTAACGTTATAAATAATTCTAGATAATCACAATTAATGGCGTGTCCTCCAAGCCAATGAAAATTCACAGGTTTGTTAAATATTTGATTTCAGCCCATATGATGTCCTAGTTATGTACCCATTTTTTACATTTATCAAAACATATATATTTTTATTCATATATATATATATATCTGTGTGTGTCTATCAAAACATAATATCTATTTATAGATTGACTATGGTTTGAGGTAGCCTAGAAAAAGATGATATAGGTACTATCATACAAGTTTCCTTGTGGGACCTGTAACTAACTTGAATGAAATTATTAATTTCTTACTTCACTACCTATTTATTATATATACAATCTATAAAAATTTATATTTATAGACTAGAATATTCATTTGGAACCATTGGTTGTGGCCTAATATGTATATCTCACACCCTTCTCTATCTTCCATTGCATGGGGGTAGCTAAGAAGATGTCAGGTCCATGGATTATTTCTTGTGATTTTCATTTTACATTGGATATGAGGATCAAAGGGTAGATTTTGTACTCAGGATGCACATAGAGATCACCATGGTGGATTTTTTATTCTTTTCCTAAATTAAAATATTGATTTGTATCTACCTAATGTATATTTTCTATTTGGGATTCTCTATCATCACATGTATATAACTTAATTTCTAGATTTTGAAATTTATAGCCGATCAATTATTATATTTTTCTTTCAAATTATATGTCATTTATTTATTATGCTTTGATTTTTTAATGGTGTATTTATTATTTCACAACATTGATACTATGATCTCGAGGGTATAGTATCACTTCCATACAATCATTAGACCCTGACTGTCAGTTGGAAGTCTTTAGCATACGAGGATACATACATTAGGCTATGTGATAGACTAGTATGACTACTATATATTGTTTGATTCAAGTAAATATGTTAAAAGATGATATAAAAACATGATAGGGGGAGGTTCATTTTTATAATTTAGTAGAGGATTACTTTTTAAATTACATAAAATATTAAACAATATTAAATTAATTACCACGATAAATGCTTAAAAATTCATCGGGAGTTTAAGATAACATGTTATAGGGTTTCAATACCATAAACCAATACAATTTATTCAAGTTTTGTTCACATTTTAATCCTTATCATTTTGAATCATCCTTTGTTAAAATATAGTAATTTTACTATGGTAAAAATATGTTCAATTTTAAACGGTTGAATTTGTTATTTATAAGTTGAATATGGGCCCAAAAATGAAAATATCATAAAATTATATATCATATCATATACACCTTGTATTATTTCAGGATTTATATGATTTTTAGAATAATTTAATATAATATTTTATCAATAAAATATCATAATTGTAAATTATAAGACACTTCATTTAATTTATCATAAAAAGAATATATAAAATTTTGAATACAAATATAACCTTTTAAAATAATAGAAATATTAAATTTTCACTTAGAAATATATTGTAAAACAATAACTTACCAAATTTATTTTTATTTTAATATTTTAATACAATTAATATTTTTTCTAGTTATTGAATAAATATTTTTTTAGTGTTCTGTAAGAATTTATGGTAGTTATATAATACCTAGGAATAGTAAATAAAATAAAATCATGATTATAATTTCATTACTCACAAAATAACTATTATTATTCATTCATAACACATTTCCCCCTTTTTTAACACAAAATAATTATTTTAAACTAAGATAAAAACATATTATAACTTTTATTAATTTTAAAAAATATCAATAATTTTAATTTAAAACCTTCCATTAAAGAAACTAATTTTGGACATAAAGTGATAATGGTTGACTTTCCTTTATCTAATAAGAATTTGGATAAAAATTATTTCCATATCATTTATATTTATACTAGATTAACTCAATTTAACATTTACCAATGTGATAAATTTTAAGATATTAACAATTTATATTTCAAAAAAATGGAATATTTAAACCAAATTTGGACCACATAATTATTAATATTTAATTATTTTTATACAAAATAATACATATAAATTCAAAAAAATAATGTTAATGTAAGTTCTCAAAATGATTCAATGTTTTTTAGAAAACAAATAAATTTTACGAGTAAAGCATAATTTTTTACTTTTCAATTACTTGAAAAAATATTTTTTTCATTGTTGGAGACATTTTATCTAGCAATTAATATATACCTATCCTTAAAAATACATTATGTGCCTAAAAACAACTTTTTTGAAGAAAAAAAAAATTTCAAATACTTTTGTAAAATATAATGATTTGATAATTAATAATTATTTGTTTAAATGTGTAGACTTTATACTTTTCATAATTAATATTTTACTACTCATACCCACTAATCTAATTTCTAGGTGATATGTAAAACACAATATAGTAATATTGTTATTTGGTATGTCTAAACTCATTGCATATACCACGAGTTATCGATGAAATCGATCTATTTCAAGGGAAATATTTCAAAAAAAATTGTGTTAAGATTTTTCTGAATTCATTTATAGAGAAATATATTTTAAGAGAGTTAGTTGAAAACATCTAATTATGCAAGACTATGATTTTAGGCATAACAATAGATATGTTTCTTAAATGATATCAACCAATCAATTCCAAATATTCTCTAATAGATATCCATATTAATAACAAATAAATCCAAAACTATTTCAAAAGCATCGTTGGATTTTACATACTTATCACACATAGTGATTCTAAAGTCCCACTTTCCTATAAGTGATTGAAGGTATTAAAAATAATGAACCATTTTAACATCAAAACCACTATGATCCACCACATTAGAAGTGATAAAATCATAGGGCACACTCAGATATATCAAGAATTATATAAATGTAGAATTAAAAATAACCATACCTCATACAGTAAAGGATTATATTGATCTTCCATGACCATCTTCTCATATCAATAATGTTTCTTAGTATGTAATCATAGATCTTTTAATATTTATAGGGGATTCAAAACCCAATGATTCTTAGTGATCCATGATTTACCTTATATCTCTCAATTACATTGATGTGAATTAATTTGATGAGATCAAACTATTGTGGAATATGATATCTATGAAACATGAGATGCATCTCCCACATTAATATTTGTTGTTTTTTAATAATAAAAATGAATTCTCACCATTTAATTTTAGTTTTAAAAATCTCAATGTGTTGTTGTACAATCTCACTTCATTAGAGAAGTTATCGCACATTTAAAACATCACATATGAATATTTTTTCCAAGGATAAAAATTAATTGATCCATTGTTCTAATTTTGAGATGCTCCACCACATTCGAATAATGTGTACCCCATCGCCGTAATACCATAATTTGGTTTCCTACCTATTCGTATTGTGATAAAAAACTCTATCTATATATTATTACAGAAATATATTTTTTCACCACTAATTTACAATTTATAATCCATTTATAGTCATTAACTATACGAAAATATTTCCTCGAGTGAATCTTCGGTCACTATCCAAACTCAAAGTTATCTATCTTAATTGATACACTAGCTTCAACATATGAGGAAATGAAGTCTAAATCCATTTAAATATCTATATACATTGTGATGGAAATATTTTCCTAGACAAATATTTTAAAAAAAATTCTTTAAATTTAAAGTATGGGGATAAAATTTCTTTGTAAAATGATTATCAACATTATCTTACATATTCATATAGTAAATTTTATATTTAATAGAAAAATCTTGATATTGTCATTCAAGATATTCCTACCTATAATTTTATATCATAAATTTTTGAAATGTTGTACCCAACAATTTTATGATTTCATTAATCTTACTAAGACACATTGATTCATTTTTTAAGTAGGGAGAACTCTCAATATAAGGATAGATTCATCTTTGGAAATATAATAAATTGGTCCACCTATCATGATTCATCGTTCATATTTCCTATATCTAGGGATTTAAAATCTTAAACAATTATTCAATCCAATTATTATTTGACATGCGGATAAGGTGAAACCACATATTCAATAACCTCATCTAGTAGAATCATAGGATGTATAACTAATTTGATTCATAATAACCATAACAAAACACAATGTATTCATCACTAATATACCACAAAATACATATAATATTCCACATGAAATATTCAATAATTTCCCCTAGTTGGAATTTTAAAATTAAATCTTTTTAACAATTTTAATAAATAATCAGACTCAAAATAAATAATGAAGTCCTAGTGGGATATCTCAGTTACCATGAATTGCATGCAAAAATCTTCATTTGAACCCAATATGATGAGATAAAAACACTCATAGAAGTGTCATGGAACACAATTTTACCCATACCACACTAGTAAAATGATTTTCACCATTAAAAAGATAGATATTCATTTTTAAGAAATAAATTTGAAGTTAAGAAATTCCTATATCATTTCTACCATCTTAATAGATGGATGGACACACCAATACTCATTACACTTGTAAAAACCCACACCAAATCATTGTATTTACATGATATATAGTCCAACAAAACCTATGTGACATCCGTAAGACACCAAGGTCAAACAATAAATAATGAGAGACTATGAGCACATAGGGGGGCGATTTTAACATTAAGGACAAAAAAGTAAGTCTACATAAAAATTAAACATCCAATCCTTTTTTATGTTACTTGTGTATAAATAATACAATACAAATATAAGTAATTGAAAAATAATATTCATTATGAATCATGGTATAAAAAATAACAACACCTATGAAAACATGTCCCAATAAATTCCAAGACAAAACTCTAAGAAATAACCAAAACAGAACCATGGTACAACACCATCTACCATTACACTGTAATCAATACACTTCAATATAAAAATAATATATCTCCCATTTCTCTATGTCCTAGTAGATTACATCTTTAAACTTACGATTGTTTCTTTGAAGGTGGTGACTATAAAATTAGTAGTCATTTCCTAGGGATTTCATAATACATCCAATTTTGAAAAAAACATGTTTATAATTTTTTTATAAAAAATATACAATAGTTGTAAAAATGATATATAAAGTTATATGATAAATCAATATAAGAAAACCATAAGCCATATTATATCTACTCAGTATCATTTAGAATAACTTCTCCCGTGTTCCCAAACACACATCTAAATAACCATAATTATACAGCCAAGCATGGTGTTTCCCATGTTGTTGTTAATTCATGACCATAACCTATTAATCCATGACATTGGAACTTTTAACCATACCAATCTTCTTTAAAAACGCACCAACCCATTTCTGCTATATTCCATGGTAATATATTTTTAATTATATAATTTTTCTATAAAAAATCATCAAATACATTGTATTCCTTAATCAATAACATTATTTTAAAATCACCATTTTAAAATTATAATCATAGCGGCTAAACCATCAATCCATTTTTCTAAAAGAGAGAACAAATGTGTTTCCTTTCATAAATAACATGTAATTTCTACGGAAAATACTTGAATAACAATTTAAATTTATTCCTTCATATTCTAGAGAGGTATAATTTATACAGAATCCAACTAAATTAAAACTAATGGAAAATTACTGAATGGAATGTATACCCAAAATATATGGTCTCATAATACATTCACTTAAATAAATCTGACAACATCTCAACAAAATTCATATTCTAGAACATGGATATATCCATAAGAGAATAAATATATTTAATTTATAGAAATTAAAAGAGTAAATCTATGTAAAAAAATTAATTTACCACTTAATTATGATTAAAAATCTCAAAAAATAATTTATTTTCCAAAAAATCATTTTCTGGTAGATGTAATTTTTCTTAGAATCCTTGAAAGGAATATAAACTAGAAAACCTAGAAGAATAAGATTTTAATGTGGATTTCAGGATTTAATATTCAATAAAACCGAAATTTATAGGATAACAACTACATATTTCATGGGTAGGTAACATTATTTATCATTTCATAGATGATCCAGGTATGCACATCTGGAATAGATCCATATAGATTCATAGATTGGTAGCATGATTAGGAAAATCGTTCAAAAACATGTTTTTCTACAATCAAAAGGATGAAAACATATATGGTTGGATTTTGTGATATTAAAAATAGTAAATCGAACATATTTATATTATTATGACATATCACATGATTTCCCATAGGAACAGATATGTTTTTTTCCAAACTATGCTCTATCCAGTGTCTCTCTTATTCACTTTGATGGATTCTAAAATATGGTTCATATTTTTATCTAAACATTTTCAAACAATAATTCTATAGAAAATATTCTAAATTTTTTCATCCAGAATTCCAATTGTGATTTTTTGTAATCAATATCCAAGTGTCCACTCTTTGCACACATGAATCCTGTATGACATAGATATCTATATTTCACTAAACTTCTATCTTGAGGCTTATATTTCAATCATCATCATTTTATTGATTGAGCTATATTCCCCCATCCTTATGGATTATGTGAGTATCTAGAGGGGTTTTGAATATCAATATATCCATATCATTCATTTAATATATATTTTCTCTAACACCCTTATATACTTAGTTAGTCTTTCCGCATGAATTTATATCACATGTTACCTTCACATCAGGAGACACTATTAGAGATGATAGTATTAGAGCAACCCAAAAAAGTCCAAAAAATTTTATTTCACTGATTCAAGTGGCCTTCATATCATGTGAATGTCATTTTTATGATCACACTTATGTCAAGCATCCAATATCCTAATGTGGAGAAACATTTTAAATAAATTTTTTTTGTTAAGTGTTGTCATCTTCTAATACATGCCTTTTATTAACATTAAAATCCATGTTATGTTCTTCAATTACTATATTTGAAAGGATATATTCTGATGTTAATTACTAAACAACCGATGTATATCCTTTTCCATGCATTCCATGTCTTCATTTCCTATATTCAATCGATTGATTTCATCTGAAAAACTAAAATTCCATCTGAATGAGATAGTATTCCAACTATATTTTCCATAACCAAAAACATACTCTATAGAAAATATTTATTTAGAAATTACCTTCTTCTTATTCCAAGCATTATTATGACAGTATACATCCCTATAAATCAAAACTAAAATCATTTTAAGTGAGTGAGAGTTACCAGATTTTCCTCTGATTGTGTTGATGAGTGAGGTGAAAGAACTATTGGTTCTGATACCACATTTTGGGAATCTTCTAACATTATATTACTAGAGTTTATCATCTAGGAAATTCTAGGAAATAATGATAGATCCTTTTGTAATTACTCCCATGACATAGTGTAATAGATTATAGGAACACTTCACACACATTTCACTACACTAAATTTATACCTCATGCATATTAAAGAAGAATACAACAATAATACCAAATTTAAAGTGAAAATAGAAAATATAAATGAACAAATTGATTTATATGGTTTGTTTGTAATCCCTACATCCATGGGATAACATTTCATTAATTAACATTACAATCATAATATATATAGAATGACAATAAAAAATATTCATTATTGATATTTTACCATATACACTATCTATATCCAAATAATGTTTCTATAAGTAGCCCCAACGCACTTATATAGTGTGTAATAGTTAATATATTTATCACAAAAATATTTATTATTCATGGGTTCCCTTTTATTCACAATGATGAATTCATATCCAATATATCAATCAAAAAATTACCATTTTATCTAGAAAACAATCCTTGTAAACCCTAAAAATTCTACTAATGACCATTAAACATTAACTGGTTTCCTTAAAATAGGATTCCTTTTTTTATATAAAATAAAAAGAATACTAGGCTCCTAAGAATAACAAAATATAACATAGGATCATCTAGTTCACTGTATGTATGGTATAAATGGATATCATCTTCCAATCAACCTATCAAAAAATTAAGGTTTTGTTTTCACTTTATTGAAAACCAAGGATAATCATATAATTTAGCCTTACTTATTCTAAACATAAAACAAAACACCAATACGTATCCCATTATTAAAAAAATTCTTTTTTATTGTTTGATTTCTCAATGATCAGATACCATAGAAGGGTTGGAACATGTTCATGGTAATATTCAATTAAGGATTTATCATATTTTCAAGATTGTTTCTAAAGAATATTTAGGTTCATGCTATTTTGTAACTTTATTTTATCATAAAATAATATCATGTGACCCACAAAAAATACTTATCATTTCTAATATATTCCAATTGAATTATTTGTATTTACAAATCTTAGTATACTATGAATTTAAATAAATAATTTAATGGAAACATGTTAGATATGAATGTGTAAAAACTATAGGACTCTTGTATACCCGATATTCTAGAAAATAAATTTATAAGACAATTTAACTAAATGAGTTTTTCAATATATTCAATAAAGGAACTGTGGTAATAAATTATTTATAAGGGATAATTACATCTGATTTGTAGGCTTTTTAATCCCATGCATTTGTTAAAATAATTTCCTTTTAATGAAAAAGCATTTTTAAATTTATCAGTAATACAATACACATAAATAATCCCACATTTCGAGTGATGAAGTTGACCTTTATAGATTCTTATTTAATAAATTTTGATCATGTTGTCATTAACAAATATATTACCTCTAGAAATATATGGATTTAAACGCATGATATTTCTACCGATATGGTTAAAAAAATATCCACAAGATAGGAGTGTTGGAGTTGATATAATATATTCTCAAAATATCCTTATATTGAATAATAGGGACTCTCCCAAGTCTCTTACCAATAAATTTTTTAATAATTTTATTTGAGAATAATTTTATAACCAAAAATAAATCTCTACCATCAACAGAACACAATTTCTCTATTATTGACCATATTTATCTTCACATTTTAAAAATTTGTCCAATTTCATTGATAGATTTTCTTCAATATTCTTGGATAATATACGATAATATATATAACATGAATATAATGATCAATCCATATAAGAACAACCATTTATTTTGGATCCTAACCATGATTGGTGGACTATAAAGTCTCATGATGTTTGATCTTAGTGAAAATAAATTCAACTAAAAAATATGGAATCAAATATATATACTTTCCATTATAGAGTACTTGAAAACACATATAATTTTTTTTCAGGATATATCTCATATATTGTTTTATGATTCATTTTCATATCATATTACATTGTTTCAGTCAATAATCTTTTGGGTCATTTCTGAGGGATATATAAGATGTAGGACACGATGAATCTATGTTTTCATAAAACCTAAGGAAATATGATTCACCCATTCCAAAAACTAATGGTTCCAAATACACTATTATAGGCAATGATATTGATGATGATAATGAAACATATTATGAGGAATGATGAATAATTGTGAGTGTGCGAGTGATATCTGTCATGTAGTTTATTAAAGTGAGTGTGAGTTTTTGCGTGAATCATTCGGGGATATTTCAAGGCTTCAAGATGAAAGCATGGTCGGATGGGGTCCATGGGGGTGTATTGTCAATTTCATAATACATTATTGTAATTAATTGAATTTAATGTTTTCAAATATGATTCTAGGGAAAAGGAAATGGGAAATCTAGATGATACTTCTCAGTTATGGAAAACTGGATTGAATGTTTCTGTTTCCTCATCCATTAAACTTTTAATTATGGTTGAATCTATTCATAATAATATCAATATTTATATGTCATAACTTAAAATATTTTAGAGGAAATATAATAGTAACAATATGACCAAATCTCTCATTATGACTAATTTTGTAATTATTTAAAAGACCACAATCTCAAACAAAAAATATTTCTTAGTTGATCTATAATGCGATCCACCAAATGTACATGATGTACTACCACAAATGGAAGGTATGTAATTACTTCCATATGGTACTAAAATTATTAGTTAAAATAATTATGAAAATGATAAATGGATTGAATCATCTAGAGAGTCTAATCTAAATAAGGTTGGGGATGGTACAGGTTGTTAGGTCAACATACCTGCTGTCCATGCCTCATGTTCAGATACTATTGTAAAAAGGGAAATTTCCAAGTGCTAATAAACATTTATTGAATCTATGAAAGAACAATTTGAATAGGATGAGTCATTGGAAAAATATAAGAACACATGGTATGAACCAAATCATTATAGGAGTGTTATACACCTAACTAGATATCTTTCTCCATGAAATAAGATATGTATTAAAAAAAATTAATGTTATTTCACTACATCCCTAATGTGATTTTATAGGATTAATGAGTGTATTTTTTATTAATTTTTTATTTTTTTTTTCATATGTGTGCGGAATTTCAATTTTTTTTCTTTTGTAGGGGATCACTTTAGAAACATCTCCCATCTTTACTTATTTGATTGCTTGAGTATTTTATTAATAATATTCTAAGGAAAACGTGTTTGGATCTCCATATCCGTGTTTCGTCAAATTTTGGATTAATAATTCCTATAAATATTTTTATCCTTATCTAATTACAATAAATTTTTGAGTTAAGTGAAAAAATTGGAAGTTTTATATAAAAATGGGAATTTCAAATTCATTCCTACAATGCTGAATCACTTTTACATCCATTTTAAGTCATTTTACTATCAAATGACATTTTTTAATTAGTAATTTTTGTAATATTTATAAACACTGAAATTCTCATCAATACTATAATCATCTCCTAAAAGCATTCAATCATGGGATTAGAAAAGAATAATTTTATTTTTAATTGATTCATAGACCATCTAATCCATATTGTAACACCCCAAGCTTCCACGATATGATTTTCCTTCAATAATTCAATAGCTTGCATTGTACAGAAGTTCGAGATTCTAACAGACTACGACCAATCAAAATTTCCATTTTGAATAGTAATACCTAATTTTTGAAATTATATAAATTTTATATTTCAAAATGGACTTCATTTTTGAATTCAGAATATCAAAATTAGCCTATGTTGAATTTATGGTATTTTTCTGAGAACTTCCAATTTTTGATGAATAGTGAAAAATACTTAAAAACAACTTTTTTAATCAAAATAATTTATAGTGATAAATTATACTATTGAGTGGTTTTAAATTATAATTATAATATAATTTTACCATTTTATCCAATGGTGGTCATTATAATTAATTTCACTTTGAAATTGGACATAAACAATTGTCAATCTTTTGATTGACATTGTTTCATAAAAACACACTATTTGTTCTGACAGCGGGAATTAATAATTAAATTAATCAATGCAAATTATATGTTTGGAATTTTTTAAAATAGAAATAACTTTTGAATTCAGAATATCAATTATATCTTACTGTGAATTTTTCGTTTAAATAAAATTTTACCACTTATGTGAATTGAATTTCAAAAATCCAACATACATCAATAAAATTAAAAAGTAAAATGTGGTTCAATGGGATTAAAATAATATTTGGTGAATAGTAATTTTAAGTTCTATTTATCGCGATTAAAGGTAATCAGTGTATTTTATGGAAAATATAATGTTATAATAATATGAAATTACCTTTATACTTATCCTAACATTATTGGATGGGTTATGGAAGACCACGAAAATAAATGGGTCAACTTGGGGACCCCATGGAGCCACTTGGGTAAGAAAATAACTTTAATAACTTTTTATTTAAAGTAAAAATAAAATTGTTACAAAAATGTTTTGTTTTACTAAAACAATTATTACAAGCGGTAATATAAGTTAACATTTTGAATATAAATATTCATTGGTAAGCTAAAAATATTTCCTACATCATTATATTTTTTTTAAAAAAAATTTACAATAAATAAATTAAATTTTTTATGACACCATGATGAAGCATCCATTACCTCATTAATTAATGATTTAAATAAAATGAAAAGATAACGTAAAATCTAAGACTTAAACTTGTCAAAAACATATTGGAAGGGTGTATTTAGAACCCTTATCACCTTATCCTAGAAATATATAATTGTGGGACCTTTAAAATCCGAAAATCACTTCATAATAATGTAACATTTCATGACTTTCCAAGAGTGCCTCTCCTCTCCGCTTATAAAAGGCCCCCACCTCTACCACCTTATTAACACATTCAAAGCCATTTGTCTCGGCCAAAATCTGCCCAAATACTCTCTCAAATTCCCTCACTTACTCCAAGAAGCCTCACTTTGGGAAAAAGTCTTCCCAAGGAAGCCTTTGGCTCAAATCAAAAAGAGTTACCCGATTTTAAAGGTAATTTCTTCCCTTATGTTATTTTATTTTATTTTTCTTCTCCAACCCCTTATACTATTTTTATTACATTATTGTGTAACATCACCATTATCTTCAATATAATATTATGTTTTTATGATATGTATTTTATTTACACTTACACACACCTTCGTCTAATGGTTAAAGAACACATTGTTTCTCTGGGTGGCGAACTACTGCCTCACGAAACGATGATTGTTCAATCTTATTTTAACACCTTTCATGGTGGCCATTAATATTTAACCATATTTATTTACGATATATATTATTTTTATGTTTTCCTTATGCTTCTGAATTTTCAATTTGTGGCATGCCTTTATGATTTCCAATATGGGTAAATGCGATAATTTCATTTTAGGAAGAGCGGATTACCGCCCCCCTCAAAGTGATTTGAATCGTTAATGCCATATGTGGGTTGTGTAAAGGATGTAGTAAATGATATTATATATGATTATACTGGAATTATAATACTCCTTTATATCATTATGATTTAATTCCATTAAATATGATATATAAATGAAAGTAGCGTTCATGCGTACGTACAACTTACCGTCTCCATGAATGGTGCATTTCATTTCGTACCTCTAAATGTTATGTAATATTATAAACACATATATATAATGGATATATATGATATATATGATATCTACATCATGAATATAATTCTGAATATAATCGATATTTTATGAAATGAACAACTTGTAATTATAAGAATTTTATATTTGTCTCAAGTACCCGAGATCGACAAAACGACCATTATTAACTTAAATAATTAAATAATGTTCATAACATGGTAATAAGTGTTATAAAAGGAATAATGAACTTGATAAAGGTTCTTAATAACGTATAAACAAACTTTAGTTTATTATTCACGAGGTTAAAGAAAGATTGAGTCATGTCGGATACGAGGTAAGGGACTTCGTCTCAATCTCCTTTCATTGAGGCATATTTTATTTTATACATAACTTTATTTTATATGATGTATAAACCCCTTTTACTTTTACTTTTATTCAAAAGGAATATTTTTGTGTGATGTGTTTTAGTAAATGACAAAAGGAATTTTTTTTCTTATTTATGTGGCGACAAAGACTTCTCCGCCGCTGTGACCATTATTTGTGTTTAGGCTTCCTCTACAAGCCATAACTTTTTTTAAATGAAAAATAAATACCATGTTTTATTGTTCTTTTATTTTGGTATAGAAAATGGTTTTATTATATCAATGTGTTGTATTGATATCTTGTGATTGAAATGTGGAAATGTTATGTTTCCTTTATGCATGTTTTATGTGATAGGATTTTGTTATGGTTTATGATGTGTTTAAACCTTTTCATATAAGGAATCCATTGGACTTAGTAAGTGACGAGTGGAGACCACTATAGCTCCTCGATGCATCAGTAAGTCTCATGATACAAACTAGTTTCTAGGAACGAGGCCTTGAAAAAATCTTATTTTTAGTCTTGGCACGAGGCCTTGGCTACGTGGTTATGATAGTCTGGCATTATGTATTCCATCATTATGAAAGTGGTTATTGATTTTGCATGTGATTATTCAACTAGTATAATATCCATGTGACTAAGTAAATGGAATTATCTCATTTTACTTTTGCCATATTATGCTAATTTTCTAGTTTAAAATGATTTTTTAGTTATACATTGTCTTAAATGTTTATGTTTATTTTTGAATGATTCCACTATATTGTTATCCTTACTGAGCATCTGAGCTCACCCCTTTTTATGTTTTATTTTTCCCAGGATGTGAAGAAATATTTTATGATTGACCTACAGGGATAGTATGAAGGGGATATTGGTGTGGACTATGGAGACTATGTTATTGTATTTTTTCACTTTAGGATGTAATGTAATACTTATGAATGTATCTAGTGTTTCCAAGGCTACTAAATTAATTGGTTTTCCGAGACATGATCTTTTGGGGATCATGCCAATGATACATAATAATGCACCGAATCTGGGTAACTGGGTTTGGGGCATTACAGTTGGTATCAAAGGGAGTTTAGTACTAACTTTTTGAAGACAGATTTAGAAAAACTCTTATTAGTGCACACATCCCTAAGATAGACTTTGGGGATTAGTATAAAAAAACACCCTAGAATTTTGGTATTATAGAGATTTTTTGATTTTTCCAAGTAATAAATCTTTGTCTGGATATGAGAAGGTAGAGGAGGATCTGGAATAGATGTACCTAGGGGTAAAACCTGAAAACACCACTTCGAGCTAGGCTCGAATGGGAACGGGTGCACGACAACGGGCCATGCTTCACTCCTGGTTACGACACTCCCGGGGGATATGCTAAGGATAACTCTCATTTTCATTACAAACCATTATTAAGGGTTTATGAGTATATACTTCCTCAAAGAAAACATTTATATGATTATGGATTATATCCATAAACGGTTAAATTTAAGTTATGTTTTTTACAAGTATGGAATTATGTATTTTGATTCATAAAATGATCTAGATAATGAAATTTTTTAGAAATGGAACCTAGTGGAAGGAATAAAAACTATATCAATGCACACACTCCATGTAGGGATTTCCCTCCTGCTCAAGATAATTATTGTCGAGCTAGTGATACAACTAGTGTTGATCAACTTATCACCATATTGGGACAACTCACACAGGTTATTAATAATAACCTTACTCGTATTGAGCACCTTGATCCGCAATGTGGAGGATTAATGTTAGACCGCTTCATGAGGAAGCAACCACCAATATTCAATGGGAGTACAAATCCCTTAGTAGCTGAGAAATGGATAAATTCTTTAGAGAAAATATTCCATACATTGGGGAGTAGTGAAAGGGAAAAGGTTATCATTGTAGTTTTCTGCCTCACTGGAGATGTTGATCAATGGTGGTCATTGATCAAAACACAAAGGAAGATTATGATGTATCAAATATGGAATGGAGGGAGTTCAAATATCATTTCTTAGAAAAAAATTCTTCGTGAACATCGAGCATATATGGAAAGGAAATTTCTGAGTCTGAGAGAAAAGGGGGATGAGAATGTCACAAAGTATGAGGCCAACATTACAAGGTTATCAAGTCATGTTGTAGATTATATAAATAACCCATGAAATAAGAATGGTCATTTCTTTGATGGGTTAAAACCATTTCTCCGTCGACCGATAGTCTCACAATATTTATCGTCATATGAAGATATAGTCTCATGAGCTATCAATAGAGAAAAGGAATTCTCTAAATCTTATGACAATTAAATAAAGCAAGAGAAGAAGATAACGGTGGAACAAGAGATTGATAAAGGGAAAAATGGGGAAAAGAATTTTCCATTATGGGATAATTGTGGGAAGAATCACCCCAGTACTTGCCTAAAAGGAATGTGAGTTCGTTATAAATGTCGAGAAAAAGGTCACCAGGCTCGTGATTGTAAGGGAAAGAAAGAGGTTATCAATGTTGAATGATACAATTGTAGGGAAATGGGGAATTATGCAAATGAATGTCCTATGATTCAGGGGAAATTACCTCAGAAAATGACATGAGATCAAGGCCAATCTTATGTTGTTACTACAGTTGAAGTGGAATAATTAATGGATTGGTGCTTTTGGACTCAAGGATTATATTATGCTAATAAGAATAATGTGATATATATAGGGATTATATTGCAGTAATTTTTTTCATTATGGTTTTAATATGAGGAAGGTAATCATATTTTTAGTATGTGACAATAATAGAATCATTACTTTGTTTTGGGAATCTGATGTTACAATTGATTTTGGAATTTAGAGACCATTTAGAAAAAGTTTGGACAGAGGTATTTTTGGATAAAAATAAATGTTGGAATGGATTAAGTTTAACTTTGGATAGTATTTTTTAGGGTTAAAACATTTATAAATATTATTTTTGTAATATTATAATACTATAGTTTTTGGAAAAGGACAACCTGCAGGTCAAGGGATAACCCGTAACGTCGGACAAAGATGCAAGAATCGAACCCACAACCATACTGTGACAGGACTTTATTACTTACCTCTAGCCTACAAGAAGTCCCTGGTTATTAAAAAATAGTTTTCCTAATCTAAATGGTATGTGTTAATATTTGGAACCTTGTACGATTAGGATAAATATAATATTTTTTATTTTTATTATCTTTTTCAGTGAAAGATGAGTTTGTGGTAGAAATTAGTTGAAGGTTGAAACTATACTGTCGAGTATATATATATATATATACCTCTCTCTTATTCTATGAATAAGTTATTTCTTAATCATTAGGAACGGTATATTAAAACAAAAATGAAGTGTTATCCTAATACCTTATGTTTTGTTGAACTGATGATATTTTAAATCAAAATAGATTGAAGGATTCGAGGCCCTCAATTTTACAATTGTTTGTGATTGATGACCTCAATCACTCCCAAAAAATATTTCTGTTTTTCATCAAATTATATGTCTCTAATTTCCAGCAATGTTCTCCAAATAAAGATCATAATTTGGTGGTTAATTTTTCATTTCCCTTTCCCTCTTATTAAGACTAAATATTATTAACCCTATTTCCAATATGGGTTTTCCATAAATGTATTTTCTACTTTCAACCTTTTTATTTTATAAGAACAATTTCAAAATGCGAGGATGAAATTTATTCAAGGAGGGGAGAATGTAACACCCCAAGCTTCCACGATACGCTTCTTTTTCAATAATTTAATAGCTTGAATTGTACGCAAGTTCGAGATTCTAACACACTACGACCAATCAAAATAGCCGTTATGAATAGTAATACCGACTTTTTGAAATTATATAAATTTTATATTATAAAATGGAATTCATTTTTGGATTCGGAATATAGAAATTAGCCTATGTTGAATTTTTTGTATCTTTCTGAGAATTTCCAATTTTTGATGAATAATGACAAATACATAATAACAACTTTTTTAATCAAAAAAAATTATAGTTATAAATTATTCTATAGAGTGGTTTTAAAGTATAATTAGAATATAATTTTACCATTGTATCCAATGGTGGTCATTAGAATTAATTTCACTTTGAAATTGGATATAAACAATTGTCAATATTTTGATTGATATTGTTTCTAAAAAACACGCTATTTGGTTTGACAACGGGAATTATTTATAAAATTAATTAATGAAAATTCTATGTTTTGAATTTTGTAAAATAGAAATAATTTTTGAATTAATAATATCAATTATATCTTACGGTGAATTTTTGATATTTTTCGGGAAAACTTCAATTTTTGATGCATAGTGAAACCACTAAGTGGTAGTTAAAAAAATAATTTTTCGTTTAAATGAAATTTTACCACTTCTGTGAATTGAATTTAAAAAATCCAACATACAAAATTATCATTATGATGTAAAATGTGGTTCAATGGGATCAAAACAATTTTTTGGTGAATAGTAACTTTTAAGTTCTATTAATCACGATTAAAGGTAATTAGTATAATTTAAGCTAAATATAATATTATAATATTATGAAATACCCTTTACTCTTGTCCTAACCTTATTTTATGGGTTATTTATGACCAAGACAATCCATGGGTCAACTTGGTGACCCCATGGAGCCACTTGGGTAAGAAAATGACATTAATAACTATTTATTTATAGTAAAAATAAAATTGTCACAAACATGTGTAGTTTTATTAAAACAATTATTACATTAGGTTATATAAGTTAACATTTTGACAATAAAAATTAATTGGAAAGATAAAAAAGATTTCATACATCATTATATTTTTTTTATAATTTTTAGACATTAAATAAATTAAATTTGTTATGACACCATGATGATGTAACGATTACCTCATTAATTAATGATTTAAATAAAATGAAATGATAATGTAAAATCTAAGACATACACTTGTCAAAAAGATATTGTATGGGTGTATTTCGAACCCTTATCACCTTAGCCTCGAAATATATAAATGTGGGACCTTTGAAATCCGAAAATCACTTCATAATAATGTAACATTTCATGACTTTCCAAAAGTGTCCCTCCTCTCCTCTTATAAAAGGCCACCACATCTACCACCTTATTCACACCATAAAATCCATTTGGATCAACCAAACACTACCCAAATACTCTCAAAAATTACCTCTAATACTCCAGGAAGCCTCACTTTGGGCAGAAGACTTCCTAAGGAAGCCTTTGGCTCAAATCAAAAAGAGTTACCCGATTTTAAGGTAATGTCTTCTCTTTTGTTATTTTGTATTATTTTTCATCTCCAACCCCTTAAAAAAGTTTTTCTTCCTTTCTTTTGTAACAAAAACAGTATCTTCAATATACTGGGATGTTTTTATGAGAGGTATTTGATTTACACTTACACACACGTTCGTCTAATGGTTAAAGAACATACTATTTCTGTAGGTGGCGAATTACTGTCTCACGAAACGATGATTGTTAAATATTATTTTAACACATTTCATGGTGGCCATTAAGATGTCACTGTATTTATTTATGATATATATTATGTTTATGTTTTTGTTATTCTTCTGTTTTTTCTATTTAAGGCATTCCTTTAAGATTTCCATTATGGGTAAACGTGAAAATTTCATTTTAGGAAGAGCGGATTACCGTCCCCTCAATCTGATTTGAATCGTTAATGCCATATGTGGGACGTGTAAAGGATGCAGTAAATGATATTATATATGATATTATACTGTAACTATAATACTCCTTTATATAATTATGATTTCATTCCATTAAATATGAAATAGAAATGAAAGTAGCATTCATGTGTAAGTACGACATAACGTCTCCATGAACAATGCATTTCATTTCTTACCTATAAATGTTATGTAATATAATAAATTAATATATATACTAGATATATAAGATATATATGATATATACATCATAAATATAATTCTTGATATAATGGATATTTTACCACATGAACAACTTGTAATTATAAGAAGTTTATTTTTGACTCAAGTACCAAAGATCGACAAAACAACCATTATTAACTAAAATAATTAAATAATTTTCATAACATGGTAATAATTGATATAAATGGAATAATGAACTTCAAAAAGGTTCTTAAGCAAGTATAAATTAACTCTAGTTTATTATTAAGGAGTTTAAAGAATGATCGAGTCAAGATGGACATGAGGTAAGGGACATCGTCTCAATCTCCTTTCATTGAGGCATATTTTATTTTATATATAACATTATTTTATATGGAGTATAAAACCCTTGTACTTTTAATTTTTTTCAAAATGAAAATTTTTGTACGAAGGGTTTTACTAATAGAAAAATGGAATGTTTTTGTCTTACAAATGCGGCGACAACGACTTCTCTGCCACCGTGACCATTAGTTGTGTTTCGGCTTCCTCTATAAGCCATAACTTTTTTTAAATGAAAAATAAATACCATGATTTACTTTTCTTTTATTTTGGTATAGAAAATGGTTTTATTATATTAATGTTTTGTATTGATATCTAGTTATTGAAATGTGGAAATTTTATGTTTCCTTTATGCATGTTTTATGTGATAGGATTATGTTATGGTTTCTGATATGTTTAATCCTTTTCATATAAGGAATGCATTGGACATAGTATCTAATGGGTGGAGCCCGCTATAGCTCCTCAATGCATCGGCAGGTCTCATGAGACAAACTTCTGTCTCAACAATAGGCCTTGACATAATTTTATTTGTAGTCTTGGCACGAGGCCTTGGATAAATGGTTATGATAGTTTGGAATTATTCATTCCATCATTATAAAAGTGGTTATTGATATTGCATGTGATTATTCGACTAGTAGAATATCCATGTGAGTAAGTAAATGAAAATATCTCATTTTACTTTTGACATATTATGCTAAATTTCATGTTTATATGGTTTTTTATTTAGTTATACATTGCCTTAAATGTTTATGTTTATTTTTGAAAGTTTCTGTTATATTTTTATCCTTTCTGTGCATCTGAGCTCACCTCATTCTATGTTTTATTTTTTCCAGGATGTGAAGAAATATTTTATGACTGACCTACAGGGATAGTCTGAAGGGGATTATGGGTGTGGACTATGGAGACTATGTTATTGTAGTTTTTCACTTTATGATGTAATGTAAGACTTATGAATGTATCTAGTGTTTCCAATACTGCTAAACTAATCGCTCTTCCGAGACTTGATCTTTTGTGATCATGCCAAACTTACGTAATAATGCACCGACTCTGGGTAACTGGTTTCGGGGCATTAAACATATTCATTATTAGAACTTTACATTAGTTTTTGAGTATAAAAATTAATTTAATAAGGGTAAAAATAAGAAAATAAATTTACATATTTGAAAAATAAAAAAAAAATAAAAAATGGTAGTGAATATCATTAAAATTACCAAATTATACAAAAATGAATTTATTAGTGACATATTTATTTCAAATGTGATCCCTGAAATATATACTAAAAAAGTATTATTTTATTTATTTTTAAAAAAATTAACATCATTTTATATAGGTAATAGTTTCTTTAAAAAAATTCAATCGAAACATAATTTTATTATTATTTTAAAAAATTATCATCATATTTAATTTATATAATAAATGTTTTATGTTATTTAACTAATGTGATTATATATATATAAGTTAAATGGTTTACATATATTGTCATTAAGTCGTTGATTAAAATCAACAAACCATTAGTGTATTAATACTAAATACATGTTAAATATATAGAGGGATTAATTATGTATATGAACAACAACCTATAATTTTTTCTTAGAATGTGGGATGTATGAAGATGTAATAAATTTCATAGGAGGTATATATTGATGGGGAATTTTTTGAAAAGTATATTTCATGTTAACATGAAATAAAATATAAAAAACATTATTAGAATAATGAAGGATAAATATAATATTTTCATTCATAATATACTTTGTGGAAGAATATTCAGGAAGATATTAAATACATAAGTGTTATATATTATCACGCTATAGGATGGTGTAAATATTAATGTTATTGAATATGTGTCTAATATAGTTAATTAAATGAGACGAACCCTATTTTCTAATAAGGATTGGGTTGTAATCTTAACTGGCAGACTACATTATAATATTATTTTAAATGATATATAAATATTAATTATGTTTTTGTGATTTGGGATAATCCCTTATTGTTTTCTACAATCATATATTCTTTAGTATTAAAAATTTCATAAGATATTACATTATATGATATAATAATTTGGAGAAATATTTTCATCAATCGTTAACCTGTAATGAAAAATCTAAAAATGTGACTATTAAGGGGAACACATATTGTGTTTGTAATATATGTAAATGAGGAAATAAGTGGTGAAATAATATGAAACACTAAATATGCAATGAAACATGGTAAGGGTGTTGATGAAATGAATCTTTTGGATGAATCCTTATTTTTAGATGTTGAAGAATCAATGTTTCTGGATTTCTAACCCTTTATAAGGTAATTGGACTTTTATGATGAAATTTTTAGGTAAATGGAAACTACTAAACATTTTGAATACTCTATAGTGTATTAGAGAATCTCAATCAAAGAATAAAATAACTCTAAATAAAATTTTGAAAAGCATAATGAAATAAAGAAATTGATATCTTATATATAATAAAACATCCAAAATCATAAATTTAAAAAAGAAAATCTTGGACTATGTCATTGTAAAAAAAAATATATCCTAATATACTACAATTAAAATTGTGTTTAGATGCCCTAAATATTCTTGTTTGTGTTAAAAAATATTTTAACTGAGTGGTTTCTAGATATTTATTTATTTATTTATATATTTACCTAATTCTCAATGTTTGAAATATATATACAAGATAACTTCATAATTTGTAGGAATTCTTTAATTCAAATAGAATTTAGAAATTTTAAAAATGTCACTACATTATGTTTAGTTAAACACTTGAAAATACTATTACATATAGAAATTTTAAGAAATATAGAAATGTATAAAATTGTATGTGTCCTTAGTAATTGAATAATTGTTTTTCAATATGATAATATTTAGAAAAATTTTTTATAACATTTTATTATGATGACTTGAAAATATATTACATTTGATGATTTAGTTAATTTCTATTAGTAACATATATTATGAATCCTATAAATGTCTGACAAAACAATGTCATTGATATTTTCAATGAGAAAAATATATTAGATATGTTCCCTATAATAGTTATAATATATTACATATTGTGGATGTGTTATGATTTTTTTTTCATTCGACAATAGTTATAAAAATGATTACCTAGAAAATTTTTATAATGTTTATTAGATTACATATGAGATTGGGATATATTTTATATTATAAGGATGATTTTTAAATACATTATTCATTAATATTTGAGAATTATAGTGGTTCTATTTTTTAAAATCAGGTAATTCAATTGTGTAAATGTCACTTTGAAATTAGTTTGATGCTTGATAAAAATGTTATGTTTTAATGAATTTATAGGGAATATTATTTATAAAAATTAACATATATTTTAATATATTTTCAAATTATATGGTTTAAAGATTTAATATGAATGTTTTTCATGGTAACTTATAGATTGATTTAAAAATATTATTGAATATTTATATATCAATTTGGTTGGAGAAGTCATTGACAGATGTAGATTCAGTGATTCTATATTTGTTTTTAGAGAAATAATTTTACTATAATTGTTCTATTTATAAAGATTATACTCCCAAACTATAGTAGGTAGTATTATATATATTGTGATACAAGGTGAAATAAATGATATTTTAGAAAAATTGCTTCATAAATATTCAAATGTAATTTTGGATATCGTTTCACCAGTTATTTTATATGACCCAACATATGTTGATATGAATGAAAAACCAAAAGGAATTTGTTAATGTGGGTGATTAATTGAGATGTTCCCGAAGGATGTATTTACATGTGAAATACTTTTACTATATCACATTGTATGACATGGGATGTGTTATAATGTATAAGATAAATAAATATATAAGAATATCATATTCCATGTAGTGGAATATCATAAGCTGTGATATATAAATATCATACCATTAATATAACAATATTTCATAGATGTGATACATATTAAGGATATATATAAATTAGCATATTAGTTAACGTTATGTGTTAGTATTTAGGATTCATAAATGAATAGATACAATTGCTTACTATTGTTACATATGATTACATTATTAGAATAATCAAATGACTATATTGAAGTTTCAAATGCATGAACGAACAAATTGATTACAATTGATGGTAATCGAATTCCATATATGAGAATTTCACAATATTGGAGTAAATGCATGAACGATAGTGGAGAGCGCCTTCAAACTATATAAAAGTGGATAAGGACATGAAAATTGTATCTTATCTATCTGAATATTATATTTAGCTGTCTAATTTTGATGTTTTTTTTTCTAATTCTTCATTTACACATGATGTATTAAAATTCGGTGGTTGAATGGAGGATCCAGCCAAAGCATTGAGAGATTCCTAAGGTAATATTAACCATATGATTAATGTGTTATTTATCATTTCATACCTGATCAAAAATAATGTAAATATTGAAGATAATAGGATTTCCTATTATTAATGTATGACATGTTCTAAATTTTATATTCTATTTGACATCAATTTCAATTAATGGATGATTATTATTTTTTATTTCATATACTTAATCTACTTAAATATGGTTTATTTTACATTGAGTATCCCATCATATATACCATATTCAATTAATTAATTTTATCAAAATTTTTATGGTCAACAAAACCCAAAAATAAATTATTATCAATGAGATTTGATATCATTTAAAAAAAATATCATCCACAAGAATTATTTTGATCCTTTCATTTACTCAGTACAATTTTTTCTTATTGAAAAATTTATAAATTAATTATTGGTACACATTTTGTCCACCATGTTGGAATAATTAATTTATATCATTCAAATCTAGATGAACAATGAATTTATCTAATATCTTTATCCACACATCTGGTGAGTAAAATAAAAATATTTTACTATTGGCTTTAGCATTTTGCATCATTATAAATTCATTTATATGTTTTGATAATATTATAAATGATTATACTGCATAATTTTATATTCAATATGATTTTTTTAATATTTATTTTAATTAATATGAAAAACATGTGAAATAAATTCACCAATTAAAAACAATAAATGTGATATTTTCAATAATTATTATTAAAAAAAACATTTCAAATGTTCACATGGTTTGTGGGGACCCAAATATTTTCAATAATTTAAAAATATTTTAATTATTGTAAATTTTCTTATAAGAAATAATTTATACTATACATAATTTATCTTGATAAAAGGAAATCCATATTAAATCAACATATAATGATAATTTTTAACAAAAAAAATAGAGAGAAGAATTTTATTATAAATGTTAAATTAGTATAAATGAATCTAACAAATAAATCCACGATTCTCCCCATCATGTATGACTACAATTTTATCTATAAATTTATCAGATGATATAGTATTTTCATAATGTTTCATCATAGTAGATCGTAGATGAACCATTTGATCATATGATGCAGTCGATATACTAGGATTAGTACACTTCTTTTTTAACAAATTACATTCGACTTTTCTAATTTCCACATTATAAAAATAGATGTAATCTGTTTTTATGAATGAGTTTTACCCAAAAAATCTTATTATATATAGAGTAATCTCAAATCTATTTTTTCCATGGTCTCTTTATTATATTCGTTTAAAATAATATCTTTAAATATAAATATATTTAAATGAAATAAAAGATAAAAAATAAAAATTTAAAATCAAATATATGAATCTCTTTAGGTATACTTCAACACAATGTTATGATATTTTTTGTAATAGCCTTTAGGGATCAAATTGATTATAATCACCCCACCCATAATTATAGAAATAATTTAATTCACCTTATGGAATGATTTTTTTAAAATAAATATTCACTTACCCTTCAGGGAAAAAAATAAAATTAATTGATTGGGATTTGTGGAGACTAATAACATAAATATAAATTTCATTGTTTTTATATATAACTTATCAAATAAAATGGAATTTATGTTTAAATAGTTAAATAACAGTGAATGGTAATGAAATATTTATTATATATTAAATAACTAGAGAAAAGCATTGAAAATCATATTTATAATTATATACATATTTGAAAATTATTCAATATATTATACGTTAGTATTTAATTAGAGATTTTATAAATCATTATGTTATTCTCAAACATAAGTTTGTTCTTATAAAAAGTTAGTTTCAATTCCCTTCACTTTGATTTTTATTAATTGCTGTTAAATTTGAAGAAAATACATCAACATATGATTAGTATGCGACAAATGCCTTGTCATCATGAGGCTACTTCTAGTTATTTCATTCATTATTTTTATTTGGTTCAATAAAATTTATAATATATAATATATATCATCTTTGATCATTTCAATTTTCTCCATGATCATGAGTATAGTGAATTTTTTATTCATATAATGATGTTGATTAATTTGTTAGGTTTTTTGTTTACTCATCTTTAGTTGATAGTGAGGAAACATTTTCTTAAGTATTAAGTTGGTATAATTAATATTGTTTTTCAAGTGATTTTTAGGGGGATCCATGTTTAATAATGCTCACTCATGAAATTATTATTTACCTGGTTAGACAAAAATATTTATCCTTTTAGAACACATATTGGTAACTTATTGTGAAATAAATGTCAACACACAGATTATAGTGAAATTTATTTTTTCATCAAAAAGACATTAAATATATTGAATGAATCATGATGTCAATTGAAAGTGAGTGTGATAAAAAATCAATGATTCAATATATTTTCAAAGAAAAAGTAATGGTAATTAAAAAAATTGAAATATTAATATTTCAGAATCTTATTTTCACTATCATATCACCACGTATATATGTAAAATATGTATCATTCCTTCCCAGATTCCACTGAACCAGTGCTCTGATTTGGTGGGTTACAAGGACACAGGAATACCTCCCCATATGATAGAGTTTGATAAAGAGTATTGATGGAATAGTTTGTGATATTTGGGAGACTATTCACTCATATTAGAGTAAGAAAAAAATATAAATGATAGGAAGCATACACATAAAAAAGAAAACATTTTGAGTAAGAAGTAACCAACTGAAAGAAAATTTGTTTTAATAAAAAATTAAATGTATTAAATTCCCTAAAAACTGATATCATAAAATAATACATGGGTCACCCATTGGGATCAAAAAATAGATATAAAATTACAAATGAAACATTATGTAAATGTCTTGGGAAATACTACTAACTCTGAGACAGACCACATACCCAGTCTCCAAACACTGTCGAACTACTACTACCCGATTAGAAGAACCTCCCGAGAAACTCTACTCGATCATGCAACTCTGAGCCACATCCCCATCCACCATGCAACACATGGTCAACCAGAAAAGTAGACATAAGGTCTACACGTAGACCAAAGTTTACATGAAGGGGTGTGAAATAATAATAGTAGTCCACCCCAATAAGAAACCAATAAATGTGATGTCATAAGTGTATGAAAAATATTGTTCTTATCCTCACTGAGACACACTAAAAATGAAGGTAAAATCAATCATGAAACCAAAATTAGAATCCTTGGTATCAAATACCTGTCAAATGGTATAGTGACACCATTTATGTTCATATATATATATCTATACATGTATTATACCATTCTAATACATATAAAGAAATATATGAATATCCAAGAGTATATGAATAAAACAACATGAAACCACATCAGCAGTCGATCTATTAGTCTATAATCCCATTCATCTGGACATCCTGTGTTAAGGAATTGAGTTGGCTATCATTCAACTCAATCTATGTATCCTTAAGTCGATGTATTGGTCCATAATCCCAATAAAAAAGTACCCGATTCATCCAACACATGAAAAGAATTTGAGAAAGCTACACCACCAAAGGTGGATACATGTTGAACACCTCAGTTCAAAAGAACTCACCTCTAAAAACAATGAACAATACTTTATATCGATGGCCAATCCTCTAAACAAGGATACCTTGTACCGATGGTCAATCATGTAAATAAAGATACCGCATACCGTCGATCAATTATATAAAGAAGGATATTACATAACGACATTCAATATTGTAAATAATGGTTCTAATGAGTACATTCATACATCCTATAAAAGTTCACAGAGTCAGTCATCATGTTGCACTGGCTTGTAATCACAGAACAACTTTTGAGCACTAGGTCTCTATCTATAGGTGGTCAGTAAATTCAGAATTCATATGAACACTAGGGGCTTACTATTATGTGATCTGTAAAGATAGAAATAATTGGTGAGATACCATGAAGAAACCCTTGAGTCTTATATCTAATCTAGAAGATAAAAATCATTCTGATTATAGGATGGGTATATCTTAATCATACCCAACACTTGGGAGAGTATAATATACCACAATAAATGGGTCAACATTCCAATATCAAGAGAACTCCCAAGTGAGACTCAATGTTACAAACCTCCAATTTTTTTATTTATCTGAAAGAGCATACTCATTCTGATCATAGGGTGATGAGATTGTAATCAACCCCCACTAAGGATAGTGTAATATTTTGTGAGTGTTTCATGGCCAAGCTTGTATAAATAGAACTCACTGGTGAGATACTGTGATACACCCATCGAGTCTCATAACTGATCTAGAAGAGCATTATCATTTGTATCATGGGACGATGAGATCATAATCATCCCCGCCACATACCATTAAGGACTCTATTCCCATATTTAAGAGAGTTCAACAATCATTATCACTTATCACTTGACTGTGAGTTTATCAAAGGCTTTCCAGTAAAAGGGAATCCAAGCATAACTCAATGCATACAAGTCAATATGTATGGATCACCAACCGGATACCAAGAAATAGCTATGGATATCCCAACAATATATATATATATATAGGCTCCACAGCCATGAAAAATGTATTACCTACGGGTATACATGTAAATACCATAAATAACATGGATTGGAAGTTAGGTCCTAGGCTAGAATATTTGGGCATCCCAATAAGCAATATAGATCCCAGAATGAATGTCTGGGCTTCAATGAAAAATGAAATATTCCTAGCATTAGTCTAAAAAATCACCAACAAGTAAGAACCTCTTTTAAACCTCATTACATTAGAACTAACCATGTGAAATATTAAAAAAAGAGTGAGGGTGGCCTAAAAACAAACCCAACACTCCAGCCACATCCCCAAAAAGATTAACAGTTCGGTATGGGTTTTAAGTTGAAATGTGCTACCATCTCTACAAAAACCCAACTTAATAGCTCTAGGATAGTAAAACTACAGGTAACCCACTAGGTCCCTCAAATCAAACACAAATACAAATCATACTGAGGATAATAGAAGGTAATCATACAATCTAAGGCATCTTACTAAGGATCCTCGATGGTAAACATACAAGAAAAGGAATCCTAATCGGGACCCTCATCTCTAAGGTAAAGGTGGAATTCTTCATGGGATCGTCAAATGGAAAGGAAAGGTATATGAACACTAATTGGGATCCTCATTACATCACAAAAGTAAGGGATACAACATGGGACCCCCTAAATCAACATACAATTAAAGAATTCTTTTAGGGGATCCTTGGTTACTGGGTAGAGGAATGGGGCATCCTACACAGGATCCTAGATAACAAATATTCTCAATACCTCCTAGGACATAAGGTCACATCTCACAAGAGTGACAACATCAAGGGAAAACCAAAAATGCATTGACCATATAAGATAGACCTTATCTCATCTATAAACTAGGTCTCAAACTAGGTTGGTCTGAACACCCATCCTATCATTCATGCCAAATCTATCTCTATCAGGAGTCAACTGAAATATTTTAGTGGATGATGAATATCTCTACTTATTTAAAAGTTATAAAACACTTATTATGAGTCTTCAATATTGACCATGTGTTTCACCATCACAACCTGTATGGAAAACTACTCAGAATTAACTACTCTTGGATCCAATTATGACTATGGGGTAAGAAATCATTAAAATCCACAAAGGGGCGGAAAGGGAAAGTACATGTCATGTCACCTTTGGTACATGGTGTGTACACCCAATGCATCACATGGGAATATACTCCTACAGTCCATGGTGTGTAAAATACCCATGTGTGTGGCATGTGAAATGTGTACATGATGTGTTCCCAACATGGTGTACATGCTAGTGTATCTCATTTGGAATGGAAATCTACTTGGCCAGGCCGTGTATATTTAAATGGTGTGCTAGCCACACATAGTCTGGTTATGTATCCACCCATACCCGGTTTTTCCAACTTGGATATTTGGCTACATGGTAGAGTACTAGTACATGGAATGTACTCCACTCTACATGGAATGTTATCCCATAGCATCATCATCCCAGAACTGGAAGAACACATGACATGTCAACCTAGACTAAATTTTGTGTACCTTATTTTTCTTAAATCGAAACCCATAGACCAAATGAATCCCCCATTTTTCTCCCCAAAATGATATATCCACCACTAGGGGTCTCAAAGATGCAAAATAAGGCCTTAAAACTTGAAACAAATAATTTAATGGGGATTTTCCATAATATCATATACAATCCATCTATTGAAAAGAAACCACTATCACTTCATTCGATTATGTTGTCCAAAGATGTCACACTACGATTCAACGAGCTGAGAGATCTCCGACGGCTCCTCCATCTCTTCCTATCTCCTACTCATATCTCTCTCCCTAACCTCTCTCTGTAACATAGAAACTGAACCCAAAAAGCGGAATGTGTGAGAAGGAAGGAAGGGAATGAAATGAAAAAAAAGAAATAAAATAAAATGATAAAAAAATAAAATAAATTGTTGCTTGAGCTAGTCCCAACAGCCAACTCATGTTTTTTCCTCTCCTATGCTAAACTACATATTCCAGACTCAACAAAGAAGATGGAATATCATTATGACGCCTAGTTAAAATATATGGTTAAATTAACATGCATGAATATTTTAATATTTAATTTATTAAATAACAAATATTAATCATTTCTCTAATATTTGAATGGCTTGAATCCATACCAAACTAATGTACAATGGTAAAAACCTTATTTAGTGACCAAAGGAGTGGTCCAAAAAGGTACAAAAGATCATCTTCTAAGGAGAAAAGTATATTTTAACCCATAGCATGAATATTATATAAAACATTTTAAATTTATTGTCAAAACTGATGTTCAAAAAAACATGGGCCCTTAAAAACTCCCCTCAATAAACTTTATCATCCTTGAGAAGCTTGATGAAAATCTCTGTAGCCATGCTCTCATCCTGAACATTTGCACAAATAGCTATCTAGACTATCCAATGACCATTCATAGTGCATAAAAATTTGACTACTACATGAAATACATTTAACCAAGATAGATATGATAATCCCCACCATAGGAATATTTTTTATCATTTCATAACAATAATACAAGATTAACATCTTATAGAAATAGAAAATTTAAACAGAAAACAAGGGTCACCACCATCACATATCCATTGGTTCCCTCCCTACTATATGTCTTACCAAACTCCACTCCTTGAGTGCAACCACTAGATGTTTATTCATCTAATAGGAACGAACATTTAGAAAGAGTATAGAATTAAACATTGGTTCAATGCTATCTCAATATTCTCAAGAAGAATGAAGATAGATCATGATCTTAACTTATTAGTGTAGACTATGATTCCATTAAGGGGTGAATATGGATTGCTCCAAGACATTCTCACCATCATGTTAAAACCAAACTAGTAATCATCCACATCTCAACCATATTGCGTTAGCCCATGTATTCTTAATGTCACCTATACAGTGGAGGGACATTTATCACAACTTATCGAAATCATTCCCATGGAATTTCATGAAGCATCGGTCCTAGTCTTAAACCCACAAACTCACTGATTTGGATTTAAACATTACCACACACAAGCAATGTGTATCTTTATCATCGAAATTGTACTCCAGTTAGTCTTCCATTAGAAGGATTAGCTGACTGTGTTACAAGGAACATCAGTTTCCAATCCAAAAGCTCCATTGGAAATCATATTCATGATCTGGCTCCACAACTATGTCACGATTTCCATCCAAAACCACTGTTACCCAGCACCATTGCAATCATGAGTGTCTACTAATGATCTAACTACATTAGAAATAATGAATACACTATTCAACCACAACAGGAACACAAATTTTCCGTCCCATTTAAGTTAGTCTAAAAAATACAGGCACCCAAAGTTCTTATTGAAAGCTGAAGTCATGCACATGCCTGTAAAGATAAACCCAAGAACATATTATTCATAGATATCTAAACTACAATCCAAAAACAGATGATTCCCAAAATGAAATTTGGAAAAGGGACCAACCTGTAACAAGTATTTCATAGTCAAACCAAATAGACGTCAACTTACAAGTTTCTTGAGTCAAACAAATGGCCTCTATGTCCCCCATATATCCCTACAGAAAAAGACTCACAAAACGACCAGAAGGTCTAACCACATAGCTAAAAATATAAAAACAACTCAAAAGTAGTTAAATTTCACAACGACCAATGAGGTTGAAATTTGAAAACATGGAAAACAAGGGCCTGATTATCTCTAAGAATCCTTAGAAGAAACTGCTCCATGGAGGTAAAGATAACAATGGTGAAAAATGAAACATAACCAACACTCACTAGTCATCTACATATGGAAATGCCCCATGGAGGTATAGATCACCTAAATAGTGTTGGTAGTAATCTGTATCGTACTCATAAATACAACTAGATAACCATAAACCTAAAAAGAAACCCCTTAAAGGGTGTAAAAATATTGGAATCATGTTCAATATTGACTGACTAGGTCACTATACCTCTCGTGCACGATGGATGAGTCATCAATCTCACAAAAAATGCATCAAAATAGATCCACATTAATTACAATCATAATAATATATATATGTAATTAGGCACAAAATTCCATAGTTTTCTATAAAATCACACACTAGTAGGCCTATATGATGTGAGTTCTATGTCCCAAATTTGATGGATGAGATGCCTCTCTCTTATTCAATCAAATATTAAAAATCTATCCATTTCCACATTCAATTGGATATGAGATTGAGATCCATAGAAAATCATAATATCCATGCTACAAGTGAGTTACTTAAGGTGAATGTCATATAAAATAATAACTTCAAAAATCAGAACAACAATCTCAACCCCTAGAAAAAAAACTTATTACTAGAATAAATGTTCTCAATGCACTAGTACGATATCCATAATAAGTTCCAAAAAACCCCAAATACTCCTCTCTAACATATACCATATAGTAAATACTAGAATAAAAACCCCCTAATACCACTTTGTAACATCCCGACCCGGATTCCATTGAACTGGTGCTCCGAGTTGATGGGTTACAAGCCCTCAAGATCTCCTCCCCATATGCCAGAGACATTTGACTAGTATCAAGGGCCTAGATTATGAAAGTGGAGAGAATGTGACCACATATCAGAGAAATAAAATAGAATAAAAATATTGGTTTCATACATAGTATAATGTAAATAACATATGTTATTAGTAAACAACTGAAATAGAAAATGTATTAACAATTAATGTAACGATGTAAAATACCAATAACTATGGAATACAATACAACACTAGTCACCCACTAGGCCAACCATATAGATATAGGATAAAAATTTATACTGAATGTAAAAATATCATGCCCTAATATTAAATCTGATCCAAACCAAATACACAGTATGAAGACATGGTTGAACTGCAGCAGCCTGATTAGAATAACCACACATGTCTTTCTGCTTGACCATGAAACTCTATCCCTCAGATTTATCAAACATGAAACTCATGATCAACCTAGAAAGAACATATATGGTCTACTTGTATAGAAAGTACGATGTTAAGTGGTGATAAATTATCCAAATAGGCTTCCCTGACAAAAATCATATATCATTTCTTCTATAATTGAATGAAAAAACAACTCAATCTCATTGAGATGCAACTAAAAATGGTACTAAAACCATATATGAAACCAGAGTCGGACTATAGTTCTATAACCCCAGTCAACTAGGTATAAGATACTATGGATGTTCATATCTCTTTACATATACATTTATAGTCACATATAAATAAATATATACAAATATATGAATATTTATCAGAATGGAAATCAAACAACATGAAACCACAATAGCAGTCTGACCATGGGTATGTTATCCTAATCTCATAGACATTTTTGGAAATTGAATTGAGTTGGATATCATTCCACTCATTTCAGGTACCATTTAGATGATATTTAGGGTGATAATCATGATCAACAAGTACCTGCTTCATCCAATGCCAGAAATGCCTTTGAGAATGATTTGCCACCACATTGGGAAACTTGTTCTATACATTGGTTCAAGAATACTCCCCTATAATGAATAAGAAGGATATTTTATATGAATAGTCAATCTTGAAAATAAGGATACCCTATAGAGAAGTTCAATCCTATAAATAAGGATATTTCATACTAAAGGTCATTTCTATAAATACGGATACCACATACTGATCCATAGGCGGGCACGACATTCATAACTAAGATGAACTCTCAAGGGCTTACCATTAGGCTATCTATAGTGAGAGAACTCAATACTGAGATGCCATAAATCACCCATTGAGTCTTGAATCTAATCCCTAATAGTGAAATTACTATTTTCATAGGTTTAGAAGATCATAATCATCTCCACCACTCGAGGGAGTATGATCTTCTATGAGTCTTGTGTCACCTTTCGCGTATAAAGAGAACCCACTGGTGAGACACCATGCTACACCCCTCAAGTATAATAATCATCCCAGAAGTGTATAATCATTATGATCATAAACCAAAGAGAAAGTAATCATCCCCATCATTCATAAGATAATAATCCACCATGAGTATCCTATCTCTAAGACAACATAATGAAAACTCATCGTTAATATGTCAAGAGGCAGCACTCGAGTCACGTAACAAATTTGGAAGAGCATATTAAATTTCAATCCTAGGACGAGGAGAAAATAATCATCCCCACAATATATCAATAGTGAATCATGTCCATATCAGGGATTGTATAATCATCCTAATCACTTATCAATAGCCTCTGAGTCCATCCAATGCATTCCTATAATTGGGAATGTCAGTGTCACTCAAGGCATACAAGTGAACATTTATGGATCAATAGAAAGAGACCAGGAATCACCTTTGAATATAACAAAAAAAATATAAAAATGAATATTTTTATTTATATAGGCACAAAAACAAAGTCATAGGTACTACCAATAGGTATACTAGTAAATATAACAATTATGATGGCAAAAAATAAGGATCCCATTTAAGAAATTCCAGGAATCCTAGTATGAAATTCAGATCCAAGGTAGAATGTTTGGGAATTCCTAAAGAATTAAAGACTCCTCTTGTCATGCTCAAAAGCCACAAAATAATAACTTACATTGGTAACCATTACTACATCAACAATAAGAATGCGATAGAATAAAAAATGAGTGAGGGTAGACCAAACCCCCATCCCAACACTCTATCCACAACCCCACAAGCTTACTAGTTCAACATAGGTTGTATGGTCACACATTATACCATAGATATCCAAATCTGATGTAACAGCTTAGGGTTGGTAAACCAACGGGGCGACCATTGGGTCCATCAATTGAATCATAGATATGGATCTTAATCATGATCCCTGAAGGTAATCCTATAAGGAAAGTCATCCTACTAAGGATCCTCAGGTGTAAGGTAAAGTATGAATCCTACATGGGATCCTCAAATGGAAAAAAACAATGAAATGGAATTTATATTGGGATCCTCATCCCAACACACCAGTAATGGATCCTAGAAGGGACTCCCTAGATCAACATATATGTAAATTAATTCCTTTGGGGAGCCTTGAAAAATTTATAGATGAAATGGGAATCCTACATGAGATCGTTGATAAAAACATTTCATAGGGTCACTTAGACATGAAGGGAAAATCCCACAAGAGAAAGATCCTCAAGCGAAAAACACAATGTACATGGACAAAAAAGACAGTTCTCATATATTCTTATAAAAATTTCTCTAAATAGGTGGGTCTGAACACCCAACATATCATTCACGTGAAGTGTCTCCCTTAAGAGATAACTAAATGATATTAATATAGGAATAACTTACCCATTTAGATAGAACACCCTAATCACCCATTAAGATTCTTTATAACAATCTATGGTTTTCACCATAATGGTATTGTTGTAATCTACTTAGAATGATCTAATCTCAGGTCCAATTATAACTATAGAGAACGAAAACACAAAAAATCCTCAAAGGGGTGAAAAGGGACAGTACATAGTGTGTTGTCGTTGGTATATGGTGTGTACTCCTAATGTGATACATGGGCATGTATTTATGCTTGACTTGGCATGTAAATACCCCATGTAAATTGTGTGTGATAAGGGTACATGGTGTGTACCATACAAAAGTTACATGATAGTGTCCCTCAACCAGCATGTCCATCTAATTGGCAAGGATGTGTACTTTTACAAGGTGTGATACCCGCAAAGGGGGTTGGTCGTGTACTCCACACACCATATACCCCTACACGAGTTTTACTAGATACATATTCAGCTACATATCCATGTACTAGTACACAGTGTGTATGCTCTTATACACAACATGCACTCCCATATAATTATCTTCCATGAATGGGAAATAGAATAACATGTCACCTTGGACTACATGTCGTATGGCCTAGTTTTGTCAAACAGAAACCCCTCAGATCTCATAAATCAACCATTCTATCCTGAAAAACACTAATCAGGACACATGGGGCCACATAAAAGCATAATAAGGGTTTCAAAAATGGAAATTATGAATTTAAGTTGAAGATTTACAGTAAAAAAACAGACAATCCTTTCAGAGGAAATCATGGTCGATTAGATTGATTCTGTGGTTTGTGGTTGTTGCATGTAGATCCAATGCATCGAGGGTTCTACAATGGATCATCCCTCTCTTTTTATCTCCATATTTTTTCCCTCTCCCTCTCTTCTCCCTGTCACATGGAAAATAAACCCACAGAGGGGCTTACGTGAGAAGGAATCAAGGAAAAGAAATAAAAGAAAAAGAAAAGATAGAAAAAGAAAAGAGAAAGGGGTATCAGCTGACCCCATTTCCCAACTCATGTTTATGCCTCACCTAGGATAAAATTTTCATTTCTGACCCAATAGAATAGAATGAATAACAATCCAATAATTTTTTAAAAAGATATAGTCGAACGAACCTGCTTGAAAAATTTAATATTTAATTTATTATATATAAAATATAAATTATTATGCTAAAATTTTTATATCTCGGATTCCTACCAACTCATGTACTATAGTGAACACCCTTTTTTGAGACCAATATAGTGGTTAAAAAAATTATCTCAGATCATTTATGATGGAAAGATTCTATTTTACCCCTCTACAATCATCCGTTAGTAAACATTCAAATTTCATCTCTAAACTATATTCTGGAAATACATGGGACATTAAAAAATTTATTTTATAATCTTTGTTCTGCTTTAATCTATATATTATAATACATACCCAACTATTATAGAATGTAAATTATTATTATTAAAAACTTAAATATGCTGGAGAAGGTAAATGTTTTTAGATATACTCATATGTATGGGGTTTGATTATAATAATTCAAAAAACTATATATATATATATATAATTTTGTATCTTTGAATATTTAAATATTTTATTTATTTATATTAATATATTATTATTAACAAAAATAAAATGTATACATTTAAGTGTAATCATTTAAAATTCATGTGCATTAACTTATACACATTTATACTTTTGTTGTGTGTAATTTTATTATATATACTCAAATGCACAAATATAAATAAATAAATATATATATATATATAATTACACACGATGTTTCTAAATTTTAAAAGAAGAAATATAAAAATGTTTGTTTGTATCGAATATTATTTTTAGGTCATGGAATGGTGTGTCATTATAAATGTAAAATAACATTTATAATACCCCATGATCAATTTTCAGATTTTTCGGTAGTAGAGACTGAGAGAAAATAAAATTTTGAAATATTATAATAATAATAATAATGTTTTTAATTTATCTATAATATGAATAAAATTAAGAATACAATCATTAAAAATTGAAATAATATATAATACAATTGAAAAATACAAATAGATTATCAAAAAATTTTAAATGTATTGATGTGATACATGACTGAATTTAGAAATAAAATAATATGAAAATTGAAAACTATATTTTATAATTATAAAGAATAATAATGGAAAAGTATTTTATCATGATGAAATTATTGGAACATGTATTTGTTTAAAATTCATATAACATTTAAATATAATGATACTGATATTTTTGTATCATACTTGATCATATTCAAAATCTTATCATACCCATTATTTTATGGGATAAATTCCATTATGAAATCCATGTCTATAAGAAAAGTCAATGAAAAAATACATTCCCCAAATATTTTTCAATCAAGGTAAAAAAATGGGGAATGATATGAAAAAAAATAAAAATGACAATTGTGGATCAAAATTTGTTGTTTATTATAATTAAGTACCATGCTAGTTGAAATTATCTAAATGTTTATAACTATGTGATTTCCTATATTGTTAACATTATTTTTATCCTTTAAAATTATCAATAATGTCAATTATTTAATGAATATTCAAAACCCTTTAATTTTATGGTATTGAAAATCATGATAATCTATATGTGCATAAAACTAATGATTAAATCTAACCTACTCAAAATTATATAACTGTGTCTATGAGTCCATCTATAAAAACCACTGATTTCATAATATATTTTCATTTAATTAAATATTATGTTCTATCACTTTATTGACATGCAATACTAAAATAGAAAAAAAATAATGGAATAATACGAAACTATTAAATTTCAACAATTTATTTGGTGGAAAAATAGAGATGTAATAAAATAATGAAATATATGAATAAATAAAAAATCCTTTAATTATAACCACTGAATTTATAAAATTCAAATAGAATAGTTAAATAAAAAACCATTTTTTGAATAAAAATATCTTTTATTAAAAATTGGATTTTCAGCCCAATAAATTTTATTTTATTATTGTTAAATAATTGTTTAAATTTAATGTATTCATAATATATATAATGAAATATGTTAACATACATCTATTTTTTATTATTATGTATGTAAAAAAATTATTTAATTCATAGAATAATTATATTTATTAAATTTTTATTATTTGGTAAGCCCACTTATATTTAAAAGTAATTTTTATAACACATAGAAATTAAATCATGTAAAATAAATTTACAATTTTTAATTCTCATTTTAAAATTATGTAATGCCTTCAAGAGAATTTTTATGAATAAATTTATGTTACCATGATAAATATTTGGTATCATGGTAAAAAAATAATTTTTCAAGGGGGGATACTTTTCGAAATACTAAATATTTAAATTAAATTTATATTTTTAAATGAATGACTATAATATGATGTGTGTATATATAAAAATATGATACATGCAATTAAATTATAATTAATGTTAAATTAGATTTAAATACATACCTATTAAAACATTATATTTTTACATAAATGGTTTTTGTACACATTATATGTTATAATATAATTTTTTTTGACATTTTGAAATTTAATTGTGGTTAATTGATCATAAATTTAGATACCAAATGTAAACATGTGTAATTATTTCTTATCATAAATGTATAGTTATAAAATATTATCCATGATTAGTATTTCAACATGATTATTAAGAGTTAAAATTTTTAATCAAATGTGGGTCGAATTTTAATAAATCAATTCAACACATAAATTATATAGAATTCCTTTTTAGTTTAAAAATTGACAACTACATTCCTCACAATTCTTTTCAATTAATTTTCCAAAATCACAAAACCCACCCAAAATCCCCTGAGACACCATTCTTATCCCATCCCAATATTTAGTTTCTATAAAAATCCCATCATTTAAAACTATAAAAGAAGCACACTCCCACCCATTATCTTATCCCTATCAGACTATAATAAATTAATTACAAATTTAATCATCCTATCCATATCTAAACAACTATCATGGATTTCTTATAATTATACGGTTTCCTCCCATGCATTAAGAAACTACTTCTATGGGTAAGGGTTATCCTCCACATCCTTTTGATTCGAGTTCTTCTTCTATGATATGCACTTTCATTTTCGATTTCTTATGCTTTCATGTGTTCATAATAAATTCTCTATTTTAAACAATAGTTCTATATTAATTATTGATGAATATTCTTTCTCATTTTAACCATTTCACTATCTTCATGTTTACGTGTAGTGCTACCGATATCATTCCTTGATTTTTCGTGACATATCATCATGTGGTGAAAAAACTCCTCAGAACCCATTAGACCCACACATATATAATGAATATGAAAAAATATACCTAAATTTTATTATAATTCTGTAATAACAATTATTTATTCCCCTACCATTCAGTAGAATAATATGAAAAGTTTACACATGTGTGTGTGCGAACTACCATCTCCATGAAAAATATGTTTAATTTTTAATCCATGTATTTCATGGATGGTTATATAAATAGGTTCGGTTAATATATATTTAAATTATTAGAAGATTTTAATTGTGGAAAAATTAATTAATTACTCTGTATGTAATATTTTCAATGAGTTATCATTATAGAACTAACTTCTTCAAATGAGCATACCAAGAGGGAATGCGATTTATTTATAAGTGATAAATTAATTTTTATTTACCTTCTATTTATAAATATTCAAAATTCAAATTCCTCAACTTAATAAATAGTAATTAAATTCATTTTAATTTTTTTATGATGATATCCTAGCAAAATAATCTATTTCATATCCATAATTAATCATATATTTAAGTGTGCTATTAATGGGCCAGTTTAAAACCATATATGTACAATGCTATAAATTTCAATCAATAATGTATTTTTAAATTTTTATTTTGATATTAGAAAGATTATAATTACTTCTTTGGGATAAGGATTTATAATATAAAAATTCAACTCACTAATTAGTACATCGCTAATAGTTGTTTATAAAATAAAAAATATATAATTTCACTAAAATTTTCACCCTGGATAATAACTATAATACTTATAAAATGAAATTCAAATGTAATAATTAATTATAAAAAATAATTTTAATAACATTTTATGATCTGAGAATGTTGAATATTGGGAGAAGAATTAATAGCAACACCATTATTACTAAAATAGTTCAAAATGATCAAGATTACTAATGCCCAATATTGGAATTATGTTACTAGTAATTAATATACCAATAATGAATGGATAAAAATGAGAAGTAAAAAATAGATATAGATATCAATAATATTCATAAAAAATTAAATAATATATGTATGTTTAATATCCTAGATGTTATACTGAATTCACGAAAATCAAGACAAATGTGATGAATTTTGATCTTGATCACCCTTTTTTAAATAATGTTTCACTATGATAAACCAATCTTATTTTGTATGGTTAAACCAGTACCCATTGAATTTTAATATAATAACATATTTAATATATTTGAAACATAATATGAATTCATGGTCCTAAATCCTTGGAACTATTATTTATATCTTCTCTAATATATAAGTGTTTTTCATAACATATTCTTTTTTCACAAGTGATAATGTTTCCTTAGGATAATCATCTTTCATTTGATATGGTACACCCTATTTATAACGTGGTAGATAATATTTCACTAAAATCATCCCTATTGATGAATTGTCTTCTTTCTTGAAAATGAACAATCGTAAAAAAATAATCATCATCCTCTTAAATGATTGATTATCACCCAGCTCCATGTTATTGTCTTCTAGACAACATTATTATATCATATTTGGAACATTATTATTTAACAAATTTGAAGATATCATATTCCATTTTAATCATTATGAAAATTATGTTTTATCACCACTTTTTATGATCTTTGTTTTTTACCATTGTATTTTAAAAAATATCCATAGTTTTCCCTTCCATAATAAAATTTTACTTCTCCAAAACCAAAATTCCATTTGATACAGTTATATTTCCTTATATAATATAGTTTTTTTATATTATTTTAGAATTATTATTTTTTATAATTTTCATATAAATATGTTTTCAGGACATCCAAAAGTAACCCCTAATATTTTCTTATAAAAAATGTTTACAATGTTTTGTAAAATTAATTCATAACTTAAATTTCATTTTAATATTCATTTTAAAAAGGATAAACATTCACAGGTTTCATTTTTAATATTTAACCACTATTTATATTTATATTTTTATTAACTCATTATTTCAAACAATACAATTCATCATCCTATATTATTTTGAATAATTTCATACATTCTTTTTACAAGGGTGTTTTTCATCTATATTGAAAAACTTCAATATTTATTTTATAAATTGGGGATATGATCTTTTGAAAAAAAATAAAAATATTTATTTGGATTGGTTATGGTCATGTTAAAAAAAATAATCATGAAAATAATTTATTGATCTTTGTGATGAACATTTTTTGATGTTTTGTATAATTTTCATTGTGGTGCATTTATTCTTGTACGTAATATGATGTGATAGGTGGGATAAGAATTATAAATCCCTAAAATTATTTTTGTGAATCATTATATATCCTGAGATATTGTTAGATTAGTGTGTGAATATAATCCACTATGGTACTCATTCAATTATGTGATGATGGGTTGGCCTGAAATTATATAGCCATTATATGTATTGGGTAGTGATTTATATATATGGGAATGTTATTTATAGAATTAGAGAGTTAACATAATCCACTATTTGATGTTTTTCACTATGATTATGGACTTAGAAGTGAACTTTTATTTAGGATAATATTTTATTTCATTGTGTTTTTGTTACAATGTTATGATTCCATGATCCTTTTATATTAGTTTCTTTATGCTAACCCCTCAAGATATGATTCCTGGATTATCATTCAATTTTATTATTTATGAATACTGTATATTTTTATCATGTTTATTATTTTTAAATTATCCTGGTATATGATCATATTATAGTTACTTTTTATCATTTACTATCATTTCATATGCTTAATAATAATGAGCTTTTAAGCCCACCACTTCTTATACTGGGATTTACCATGGTAATGATGGGTGGTAATATGTTTGAGATGTCCATAAGATTATCTTGTGTACGAAATTTCTAGGATAATATTTTAGATTTAGTTATGGATTATGTTGTTTTTAATATAGTGATAAATGGTTATATTTAATGAGAAATATTTTTTTATTAGTTAATGGGTTTGTAATAATTATTGGAAAGACAGTAGATGTCTTAATCCATTGAATATATTTTTTTATTGAATTTTACATATAAAATATTGTAATATTTTTTAATGAAATCTTCATTAACCATACATCATTATATTGGTATATTATTGTTATTTTTTAGATTAGTTTATGACATCATTAAATAGAAGCCTTAAAATAAGTATAACAATATGAGGAAATCCCGAAATTTTATTATATTATAGATTGTGTGGTTATTATAATAACATATCTTCCTAAATACTAAATGTGTATGTATGCCTAGGGACATATTTACCTAGTTGTAATAACCTTGATAATATAATGTTGGTTATTTACTCAATCATCACTGCATACATGAAAAATAGGCCTAAATTCATAATTTTTTTGATATACTCGAGTGATATAGATTACATAATCATAGTATCTTGACATTTTTTCTAAATTTTTTAATATTTTATTGAATAATGATAAGTTATATGACAGAAACAATCCTAAATAAATTTACATTTTATGATTAGTTTTTTTATTAGATTAAATATAATGTGATAGTTTCATTGAGTTGTATATTATGAGGTCATGTATTTTATAATATTGTTTTCAATAGTTCTCTATTAATTTTAATTATTCTTCACCATATTATACTAGTTTTTGTTCTACAACTTGTTATAACCTAATAGAATGGAGTTATTATCAGATTCCATGGGAAATATAGAGATTTAAACTATGATAAATCTAATGGGATAAATATTTTTGTAAGAAATTTTATGATTATACCAAACTAGCAATGAGTTATTATAAATTATTATGTAGACATATTTATAATACCAATGATAATAAAGAAGTAAATAATGGGTTATCAGGGATGTTTAGATGAGAAAAATGATGAAGTAATGAATTTTCAATTCTCTTCATTTCCAATGTTTTGGATGAGACTCCATATGAAATGTCTCAATGAAAATGAAAATTTTATGGAATAATTTAAATTATTTCATATGAAAACAAGAAAATAATCAATAATGAAGATCTATTTGGATACAATGAAATGAAAAATCATTCACCTTTATGTAAAACTAATGGTTCAATGTGTTAAATGTGGGGAACTTGGGAATTCTCTATGATAATTCCCTAATTGAATTGTTGAAAATAATGATAGACAAATGTTACTTCAATTGATAATTGAATAAGAGAAGAAATATACATCCACAACCGTATATATATGTTAGAAAAATGATCTGGAGTGAGGAACCCCAATTATCCACTCATAAACATTGAGTGTTGTAGTTCTACCTTATTCAATTCAGTTCATTTTACCTAGAATGTTTTCTATGGACACAAAATTTCCACATTGATTAATATATATTAATTTGTATGAAATAATTTCTAAGGGAATAATTATTATTTTCCATATATGTAACTCCACTTTTTTTATACTTTTATTGGAATGTGAATTATATATGTCCTTTTATCCCTCCTATAGTCAAATTTGAGCTGATATACTGTATGGTTAGACCTCTATAAATAGATACCATGATAATTTCCATGACATGATATACAAATTTTAAATCCTATGTACACCAATGGTAACCTATCGATACAAGTTTTATTAGATGGTCCCACTGAAAAACATACCCCATTTCTTCTAGTTATTTTTGAAAAATGGTTATAAATACACCCAATATTTGGTATATTCCTATTTTAAATGATAATATTAGAAAACTAGACAAACATAAAATAATAAGGAATAAATTTTTTCAGAAATAAAATATTGGGTCAAGTTTATCTTTTAAACCACAAAAACAATTTTTATTATTCAGTAATGATTAAAATTACAAGGATGAAATATTTTTACCGGGTTTAGCACCTCAAGATTTCATAATATTGTTTCCCATATACAAATATTATCTCTAATGGCCTAATTCCTATTCCACGTTAAACCAAAACAAGTCCCGAATCATTATATAAATGTTAAAATGTATATGTTGAATTGAAGGGTAAATGTTGAGAAAAATAAATTGTCATGTATATGTTTTAATATTTCTATATTTATTATATTAGTTCTTTTTTATTTACAAAATTCAATTAGTATAGAAAATTAAAAAATAAAAATCTTTTATTCCAAAAATATAAATTCTCATCAATATTTTCTTTTCACGCACTAGGAGGTTTGTTATATTATGGTTAAAAATAGTTTTAATTGAATTTATTAGTAATATATATTATTAAATAATCTAACATTCATCCAATAATTATAACTACTCATGTAATATATTTATTTTATTTTCAAATCATACATAATTCCTAAAATTATTTTTATGTGTTATGCATGCTTATTAAAATTTTGTTATCACTTTTAGAAACATAATCTTTTAAAATGATTTGAATATTTTTAATTAAAATTTTATAAATTAGGTAAAAATTTAAATTTTATTTGAAGGAATAAAAATATCTAACCATGTAAATTATTAGTTAGAATGGTAAAAAATTAGTATTTATGGAATAATTTTATTCCAAGTAATATGAACTTAAATTAAATAGATATATTTTAAATTACTGAATAAAATTAAATGTTTATCAATATATATAAATAAATTAATACACATTTATTTTATTATTAATCTTAATTTAGATTAAAATAAATTAATAACTAAAACATAATCTTTCTAAAAAACGGGTTTCCATACATAATATAATTTAATTAAAATTTTAATATATTTTATAACTGATCGAGGTAAAATCGTGTAAGAATTTTGATTCATAAATTTATAATTTGATATTAAGGGTTATATAATATTGTAAAATCCCAATATTCATTCAATGAAAACTATTTTGACATTTTATTTGACATACAACATAGAGCTTAATCTACACAGGAAAAATATAATCATTATGACCTAGACATAAAATTGGAGTGTATTACTAGTATTCAATATATTATGAAATATATATATATATATATATATATATATATTTATGTGTGTGTTTATTCTACCCAAATAATTATATTGATAAAATAATTTATATAATCAATCATTTTTAGTAATGTAATATTATTCTAAAAAAATAGGTTTTCTTCAATAAGGATTTTTATTGCTTTTAGTGAGAAAATACTAAAATTAATTTTTTTTTATTTTTATAAAAAATGATCAATAAAATTAAATTATAATCTTTAAAAAATGTATAATAATTTTCAAATTCTGAAACTTTTTGATTTTTTTTTTTGAAATATTAATATTTCTATGAACAGTAAAAAAATATTGATTTTTTTAAAACTACATTTTTTGAAGGAATTATATAATTTAAAAGTATTATTATGTTTGGAATAATATTTAAATTCACATAATTATTTATTTTATATATTTAATCAACATAATTAAATTTTAATTTTTTTAAGATGGATTTTTGTGTAAGTACGGTTTTTGGCTAAAAAAGGTTTTCCTAAAAACTATTTTAATGTTTTGGATTTTTCACCATTTTAATAAATTGAAAAACCCCTATTGAGGAATATTTTATGTGAAATTAATATATTATATAGCAATAAATCATAATGTATATTCAAATAAAAACAATAATTATTCTTATAGTGTATATAAAACTATCTTTTTCTTGAAAATACACTTCTTGAAAACCCATTTTTTCATTATCATTGTGTGGTTAATTTTTATTTAAAATTTTCCAATTATCTATGTGTTTTTTTAAAATAGATTCAATATTTTGTATCAGAACAATTAATAATATCTAATATGGAAAACATAATTTTGATTTCCTTAAATAGTGAAATATTTAATAATAAATTACTATAGATAAGTTAAAATCTGTTTTATCATGAGGTTAAACTAAAAAGATAAGGGAAATTAAACTAAAACACAAATAAAAACTATTTTTCTACATATTTAGACCTTATAATGTCTAATTATCAATAATGGTCTCTTTTTATAAATTTTATCACTCAAAAAACATGGTTATAACTTTTCCACTAAAAATTTACTAATGTGTCACTCACCTCCCGTATAAAATTCCACCACTCTCCTTTCTTCTTCACACCATAAAATGAAATTTCCATGGACATGACCCTCTCAATTTTTTACTTACTTAACTCCAAATATATTATATCCATTATTTTGGTAATAAATGCTACCAACTAAGCCATCAATTTCTTACATATGGAGGATTTGTGAAGAAAAGTATAATGTTCTTACCCAAGTGCCTTTATATTATTTTTTTACCATACAATTAAAATCATTCTTAAAGGATATTATATGACAAGAAAAATTATCTACCATATATTAATATGTCAATATTTTAATTTAATAACCTAAATCCATATCCTCTTTAATAACATGGGATACAAAATCATCATTTGTGTGTACATCAGACAACCACCTCATGAATCGATGTCATTCACATTCCATATTCACATTTCAAGTATTGTTATAATAGATGATTTAGAGTATATGAATGATAATTATATCAAATTTATGATTATTAAATTATTACATCACAAATACATTTTTAATGTAAATTTTACTAGGGATATGATATTTTTAATTAGGTGTACGGTGGAGGACCCTCTCGCAAGGAAATGAAATTATTTTATAAATAACCCTACAGATGATATGTAATAAGTAAAATATTAATTAGTATATTTGATATTAATGACATAATTATAATACATCAATAATATTTATAATTTTATAAGTATTATATATCATGTTATTTCTTACCTTTCAACTCAATGATAAATGATAATGCTATTTGGGGATACATGTGAACCCCTAACTCTATGAAGAAATGTTTCTCTTCAGTCATAAACAGAACACTTTTATGATATATGTAATTATAATAAGTGAAAAAATATTTTAACCGATATTATTAATGTTATTTAATTATATAATATTTATTACCTTCATTCAATGATGATCGTTGAAAATTGGAAATTTTACTTATATATACAAACAGCATAACATCTCCATGACTATAACATCAGTCATTATCTATATCCATAATTCCTGATTTGATTGAAAATTATAATTTATGTATAAATATGATAAATTTTTAATTATTTGTATTTTTATTTTGAAATAATGTTCTCTTTAACCACAGGAATCACACAAAATCTATTTTCAAAAAACTAGTTAAACGTCCTCAAAACACCTGATATAGACATTGTTAGATAAATATTTAACTACGTGATTAGAATTAAATTAAATTTTTTAAAGTAATTAGTTGTTAAATGTATAAATTATTTTAGATAAATCATATAATTAATGTAGTTTTACTATATAGAAGATGAAGGACATAATATAATTTACGAGACTTGAGGTAAGGGTTTAACATCTCACTTTTGTATTTAGTTGTTAGATATTCTATATCAACCAATTTATTTAATTTTTAGTGAATATACTATAAATTAAAATTTAATAAACTGAATTTTTCATAGAAAAATTTATTTTTTGATTTTATTATAATTATTTATTTCAAGGGGATGTGGCTGGTAATTTACTAAGTCATAAATATTTTCTCAACTATATTTCTATTGATTCAGTTATATTACTACTTTATTCAAAACATTATTTCATAATGATATTTTTAATGTAATTGGATTATTCTATGTAGTTTTTAAACATTTTTTATTTTTTTAACAATTCTTACAAATACTATATTCCTTGATTAATTCTCAAATTCAATGGTATGATTTTTAGGCTTATTTATCAAAAAATCTAAGTCTTCCACGCAAAAAATTATGATATGTACATATATTAATTTTTGATCTCTATATTCTTCCCATTGACACGTTATATCATTAAAATCCAAATGCTCATGACATATAAATTTTATCTTTATGTTATTATTTCTTGCAGATTATGATTGAAGTGTTCCGAAAGTGGAAATGACATTATGATATAATCTCCTTTCATTCACGATTTTTCATGTTCAAAGTTATTTTAAAGGAAATAATGTGATGTAATTTTTTTTATTGCATCTATATTATAATACCCTAGATATTAATTTTTTTTAACATCGTTAATTTATTTTTTCCTCTATTATTAATTTAAGAAATAATTGGGCGTCAACCTTAGACATTATTTAATCATGAGTTTTAATCAAGAAATTAAATTATTTCAAATTTAAAATCCTTTCAGTATTATAGTTTTAATGAATTAGGCTATAACTATTACACAACATCTCAAATATTACACATCAGGTACTTCTGTTCACAATCTATTATTTTAATTAAATAAAAATAATTAAAATAAAGCACAATTTTTTTTTGTGAAAAAAATATTCATTACATTCATCATGATTTCTTCCATCCTCTTACCCATTCGTATACCTATGGAAAATATATGAAAAACGTGGAATGAGAAAAAAAATCTCAGCAGGGGAAAAAAATAAGGAATGAAACTGTTAGTCCATGAATATTTTAACCCAAGAAAAACATTTTCAAACAATTTTACTTTTCACACATAAAAAATAAACACTTTGCATGCCCCATGAATTCATTAAATTCTTTAAAAACAACTTATAAATCATAAATCACAATGGTAACTTTTGGTATCTATATCATACTAACATTATATCTTTCACAACTATATATGAAGTAACCTTCATGGTTGTATTTGGAGTACCAATCACAGTATATTCCCTAAATATCATAAAAGAATCCTTATTGTTTAACACCTTCTCATAACCCAATGAATTGGAGATATATCAGAATATAAAATATGCCTAGATGATAATGTAACCACTCATACACGTAAACAATACCCATGAACCATAACATAATCCTAACACATAAAACAAGAATAAAATAAGAACAAAATTTCCACATTGAAAAAAATAAGATATTGACTTAATCAATACCTTATCAACCAATTTTTAGTACCAATATAAAAGAAAATGTAATAATGTATTTATTTTTTCTTTTTTGAAAAAATTACATCTAGTATATAAAGCAAAATATCAAATAATGGTCATGGGTGCATAAAATTCCTTATTATCACATATGTTAATTTTTTTTGTTTAGTAAAAATGATTTTTCGAAGAAGAATTCAATCAAACGAAAGTCGATTAAAGTTAAAATTCAATGGGGTTAATTAAACATCATATAAAAAATGTGATCTATATTATCAAAACATGCCTAAAAAAGATATTGAGATTAATTCTCTTACCTTGAGTCTGTCTTGTCACATACAATTGTTAAATTCATGAATAAGAAACTTTTTTTTTATTTTCAAATTTCATTAGAAACCTTTTCAAGTTTAATATTCCTTTTGTATTAATTTTTTCTGTTTTATAAAAACTACACAATTATTTGATTTCATATCATTGGTTTTCCCGATATTCGGTAAATGATTAAAAAATGAATTTGTTATGAGTTAAATTGTCCATGTGTTCATAATTAAATCGTCTCTAGAATAATATTCATGAAATAATAATAAAATTTATACAATAATTGTATTTTTTAAATTAAATTATTAATTATGGTTATAAAAATGTACAATAATATATTTATTGGGACGGTTGGTCATACGTACACATGATTGTTGTTTTCATTTTTCATTGGTCATTATGAAAACATGTTAATTTTTATTTAATCTTTTTATAATGATCATAATATTATTAAAATAATTATAATTACTTTATATAATTATTTATACATCATACAAGTGATGTATTTTGTAACAATGATTTATATCGCTTCGTGGAGGTCATAGTTCACACGTTTGTACAAATGACATTATCTTCTTTATGTAAATTGTATTTAAGAACATAATTAAAATATTATGATTTAAAAATGATGAATATGTCATGAATTTCATACTTGAACATTGATTATATAATTACAAATGGTCTTTATTCACGATTATGAAAAAGAAATTATATTAGTTCTTATGATGGCAGTTCACCGTATATACGAACAGAATGTTCATTTCTAATTTGATGAAACTAGAGATAGATTTAGTTAATGTTATTAACATAATTACATCTTAGAATTTTTATTATAATTGAGTTAATATTTAATATTCAAGGAAGATTATTTAATGGAGGTGGAAGAAAAAATAAAATAGAAACATTTAGAAAACGATACCTCTTCTTATGTTGATCACCTTTTAAGAACACCTAAACACATCTAAGAACAGTGTTATGACTAAACTAGGGCCTAAATTATTAATGAGGGATTATAGGAAATTGTTTTGATAGATCATATCTGAATTTTGTTTATTCTAGAAGTGTGATTAGTAGGGAAAATTAGGTTCCTTTTTATATGAGATGGGAGGGTCGCCCTTAGAAACACTTAAATTATAAAATTAATATAAATTTATTATTGCTTTTAAATTAAAAAAATGTGATATATGTCAAATAAAATATTATTTTAGGGAGAAATCCTCTTATACAATAATTTTATACCTGTATCGATTTTATTTTAAACCTTATCTGCTCATTTTACCTTTAATTGTTCTCTTTTAATTTTAATTTTTGTAATAGAATTTTAAATATTAAAAGGAAATTAACATTAATTATTTTGGGTAAATGTCAAATAATTGGACTCATAATATAATTTTATACCTTATCACTATCACTCTGTAATTTTATTATAATTTTATAATTTATAATGAATGTAATAATTTATTGTTTTTATAAAATATAAAATATGTTAATTTTTACACTATTCATTTCATTGAATTTAAATAAAATAAAAATAGATATAATCATTATAAATACCATTTAATAGAATTAAAACACATAATACTCAACTAGATAATGCATGTGTGACATATATTATGGCAACTAATATTTATATTATTATTTATAATATCACTTATTTGATTTTTTAATTAAAAAAGATATCTCTACACCATTATTGTGACATAATTAAATTTAATTATTTAATTTATAAAAATTATAAATAAATAAAAATGATGTAATGAATATTATTATATTTTTAATAACTATTTAAAATTGAAGATATTGGATATATATCCCTATATTAATTTTTTTTAGTAATGAGAGACATGTTAATGATATTTTTTCCTTTACTCCAAAATCCCATGATCCAGTGAACGCCGACCCTGATAAACTATTAAATAAAATATGATTAATACCATGTATATCTATTTTCTAAAATTAAATTTGCAAGAGTGAGTAAAATAATTTAATGGTAATCCCATTGATGGTTTGAGAAATGAGTTTTTAAAATGTTAAAACCATTAAATGATTAACATTTGTTTGTATCCTAATTAAATGTAAAATTGATTCCAAAAGAAAAAATGGATTAAATGATAAAAAATTCATCTAGTTATACCATGAAAACATGTAAAACTATAATCTATTAATATAATTAGATTATTTGAAATGGCAGTTTTGAATTAAAATGTATTATTTGTCACTATTCTTGAAAATATGAATTTTATCATAAAAATTCAAAAACATTATCCAAACTAAATTTTCTTGTCCCTATTCCAAAGAAAAAGTTTATTTTGTGAAATATATATTATTTTTGTATAAATACCCTGATATAAAATTGGTTCTTCATTAAAGGGTGGTAAAACTACATTTTAGAAATATTATAGTGTTTTATGCATAGAATTCGATTTAATTTCTGTTGAGGCTCTAAAAAGTATATGAAAAAATTAATAAACATTTAATAAACATGTGTAAAAAATATTGGTAGTCACGTCCATTCCCATCAATACAATATCTAGGAATTAAATTCAATTTAAAATAATAATAATAAAAATAATGTATTATTTTGCGATATATCTTTGTCTTGTGTGCGAAATAAGATTTTGGAGAAATAAATTATTGCGTGTTTGGTACGCTATCAGAAAAAGTGCCTCTATTGAAGTAAAATTAATATCTAATTCATAAATATTAGTATATATTAAATTATATTATTCTAAAATTACATAGGATATTAAATCCTTTTCCCATTTTGTAAATTTCATCCCCATAATTTTATTCACTTATCAAATAAGCAGGGGTATTTCTCCATCACAGAATTTTAAGATTCCCATGGTGTCGCTATATCCATATGGTTTTCCACAAAACTGTATCCTTATAAATCACCATATTCCACAAAACTTGTTCTCTATTGTCAAGAAACTGGACCAGTTATTCCCTATAAGAATGATTATTTTCTAACTAAACTATTTCTAAACCCAAAACATGAGATTGATCGTACATATACATTCATAACATTGAAACATAAAATACATTATGTACATGGGATAAACATGGAGGTGATGCCACTTGATATGAAACTGATCCAAAATTCTCTAAAATTTCATAATTTCCAATGAATCATGGACTTATCTTCCCCTTCTTACAAAAACATGTAAAAAATTTCAATAGAGCTACATTGTGAAAGATATGATCACGTACCTTGAATAAATGATCCTTCCTTTGATTATCGGACTAAATTTTCATCCTACTATGCATTTTCCTCATGTGTTTCTAAATCAGGTGAAATTTCTCTACCATATCTTCCTTTAATTAAGGTTCTATCTACATCCTTTATCCTACATCTTCTGGAAAATATGGACTTCGACACGTTTTTCCATTTCATCCCACAAATGGCAGCATCTATAAACAGGAATGTTAACTATTATTAGAAAAAAACTCAACCAAAGAAATATGTTGATACCAACTTCCCTATAATTCAATTGAGCAGTAATGTAGAATATCATCTAGTGTGTGAGATATTCATTTTGAATCCCCATATGATTGTGGATGAAAAGTTTTCGTAAAATTAAATTCACTTCCAAAAAAGTATTGAAGTCATTTTAAAAAATTATGAGTGAACTAAGGATCACAATCAAATAAATGGATAGAGTAACTCCATGTAACAATAGTATCTCATTAATATATCACCAATAATTTATATCTTGATATAATGTATCTCGAATATGATGAAAATAAGCATATATATTCTGCCAATAATCAATAACCCATATATCATTGTTACCCCAGGAATTATTTGGTAATCTTACTATGAAATCCTACGATATATTTTCCCATTTCCACTCTAGAAATGGAAAGGTATGAGAAATTCCATTACGTAACTACCACTCTACATTAACAAACAGAATAGTAAAACAATGTCCCATTAAAGTCGTTAATATCTACTTTCATTCTATCCAACTTGCAATACTCATGATTATCAGCGGTCATCTTAGTACTGCTAGAAAAAACTGAAAATAGAGAACTATGAGATTCACATAACAACTCTTTCTTCTATAGTGAATCATAAGGCACATTTAAACTCTTCTAAAATATCATAACACAATCATTATCAATGTTAAATTCTAGAAACCCACAATATTGAAAAAACAGTAACTTGTTCTGCAACAAACTTTCTTCTATTTTTTTTTACTTAATTCTAACAGATAGAGGCTATTTTAGTGAATCCTGAAACAGAACAGATGAATTTATTTCATAAAAAACACCCATATCGAATTTCATTAAGTCAATAATCAAATGGTAGGGTTCAAAATATAACATGGATAATGAAACATTAATTTTCCATATCAAAGCATCAAAAACATTATTTCCATTTCATTGAAAGTAATGAATTGTACATTAATAATAATCGTTTAGTTACAACGGTCTTTCCTACCACATGTTCAATTATTTTTTAGTGAATATATATTTTAATCTTTTTTGGTAAGTATATATTTCACATTTTACTCTATAATGGTGATTCCTCAAAACTTTTAAAGAGAAAATGACAACATATAATTCCAAATCATGTGTTGGGTAATATAACTCAGGATTTTTCAAATTACTTAAAGCATTAGATATTACTTGATCATTATTTATTAGGGAACTACCCATGTCCTTTAAACAAATAATCACTACAGATACCAAATTCACCATTTCTGGAAGGTAATGTCAATACAGGAGCACAAACCAATATTATTTTCAATTCTAAAAAACTTTTATTAGTGCATTTTTTCCAGATAATCATAACACATATTTGTGTTATTTATTCAAATAGATATATAACTATGAAAAGAGTTCAAAGTTCCTATGGTAATAGCTTACTATAGTAATAATTCTATGAATTATAGTTATATTTGGGGGTCTTGTCCATTCATCAACAACTTTTATTCTAAAAGGATAAATAGTTAAGACATCTTCAGAAATAATGTGACAAAGGATTGATGTTTTTTTAACCAAAAATAACACTTGATGAATTTTCCATACACATTATTTTGAATTATGTTTTTCAAAAAAAATCCTTAAACGACTTTCATGCTCTAATTTAATATTAGAATACACTGAAAGTTTATCAACAAACACAACCATGATCTTATATAAGAACATATGAAATATTATATTTTTAAGATCCATAAATATATTAGGTCAATTAGAAAACCCAAAATGCATAACTAAAAATTCATAGTGGCCATATCAAGTATGAAATGTGTTCTTCTGAATGTCTACTTACTTTACATTCAACAGATGGTACCCTGAACTCAAGAAATCCTTTGAAAAATATTATGCTCCCTATATCTAATCAAACAAATCATTAATTTGAGGCCAAGAATAATTTTTCTAAACATTGATGTTATTTAAGGATATATAATCATTATAAAGTCTCATTGACCCATATATATTTTTAACAAAAAATGAAAGGAACAAACTATGGTGATTTGGTATATAGAATGAAAATGATATCTAATAAAATCTAAAATTTCATATTTGACATTAAATGTGAGATTTGAACCACTTTATAAGGGTGTTTTGAAATTGTCTTACCATCAGGACCTATGTCAAGGACAAAATGTACATCCTAATGAGTTATAATACAAGACTACTAATCAGAAAAAACATCAAGATACTTATTTACCACATGCACATCATCAATCTAAAACGTACCTTTGTTTTAAAAAATATATGCAAGGTAATATTTATTAAACTATTTTAATAGTTTCTTAGCTTCCTGATATGTTATCAAAGGTAAGGGTCCATTCCTGTAAACAAACTGAAACTTTTTCTGAAGGAAAAAATCCTTATCTCATCATTCTATTTTACCATGGTGACCAGAATGTCAATCCATACCCAAAATAAAATCAAACTCTACTAGAGGAAAAAAAATTCAATTATATTTTTTCCATGGGTAATGATGGGAAATTTAGAATAAATTTTTCCCCACAATATTTCCCCCATATTTTTTTAGGATATGTTACAAATTTATTTGTTGAGTTTGTATTCTGAATTTAATGGAAAATGATTCATAAAGGAAGGAATCTGTAGACCCTCAATCAAATAAAATAATGGAATAATATGAATTAACAAAAAATATACATTACAACACTTTATTTGATGGCCAATCAACTACTAAATTAGTCGTAAATGTTTTCACCAAAAAATTCTACTTATCGTCTTATTTCTCCCCAATATATGAAATTTCCATCAGAAACGTATTCGTATACTAAACCATCATGTTGCAATTTAAACATTATACTAACTATAAATATTATTTATTTTCTTACCACATCCATCATTTTTTTCGGTGAAATTATTATCTTTATGTCACATTTTACCAAATCCAAATTACTTTCCAGAATATAAAATGTATTCCCCAATATTCTTTTTACCACAATTTTTCCAAAATGTTGACATAATTTTCTTACCTTCAGAATTTTTTTTTAAAAATTCATCCCTTTTCCTACCACAATTTTCCCTTATTAATCTTTTTTTCAAAGAAGACATGATCATTGAAAACTCTATTTCCATCTTCTCTTCACATTGAACATATTTTTTCTAAATTTTGAACTCACAAAAAGACAATTCCATTCGATACAATGAATTTAATCATGAGTAAAAACGAATGATTTAACTATAAAGATCCCAAATGAAATATAAACAACACCTTTCCATTCATGTATTGTTTTCTTCGTAAGTAGCCACTGAGTAATCATATTACCTTAATTCCAAAAATTGTTTTTCCATCATAAGTTGAACCGCATTTGGGAAATATTTTCATGAAACATGCCTTTGAATTCATCCCAATCAAGATCATAAATCACCTGATTATTGCTGATATTCTTATCCATCGACAACAGAAGATCAGATTCACCTTCATAATGGGAAACAAAAAGACTAATATTTTGATAGTCTAAACACCCCATTACATAAAACATATTTACTAGCACATTAATACAACCTTAACTAGCACGAGGTCATCTAATTCTCTGAATGATTTGGGATGTTTCATCTTGAAATCCTCCACCACCGACATTTTACTATGTTTTTGATCTGGCTGATCTTCTATATTGATACCACCACCATTTTTATCCCGAATTAACTTCCCCATTGATAATAATAACTGATCAGTTTCGATTCTGAACATCTCAGGTTTTTGATTTGGAAGGTTGTCTTACTCTTAATTTCATTGAAGGAAAGTTACCCTATTTACTTTCTGGAAAACCATTCTGTACAGACATATCATAGATGAAGTAACATAGTAATATTCAAATGTTGAATCATTTTAATTTTACCAAAATGTAAAATTAATTTATATATATACTATTAACAATAAATTTACCCCCAAATTTTAAAAAATCAACCAATGATACAAACTATATGGCCACATCCTTAAAAAATACATAATTATGACTTTTAATTAAGAATTTAAATTTATTCTCATTGAGGATAATTTCAGGTTTATATTTTTATATAATTATTTCATAAGTATTTCATAACATTAATAATACTATAAATTTGACACTACTACTCATTATACATATTTTTACAAAATATAACACTTTAAAATTCAACATGATTTTTTTTCATGACCAAAATATTCATTACATTCATCTTCAATTTTTTCGTCAACGTAACCATCCTTATACCCCATGGAAAACATTTCAAAAACATGGGTTCAGCTTAAAATCTCAGTATGGTATACAAAATATGTAATAAAACTGTTAGTCCAAGAATATTTCAAATCCATGAAAACATTTTCCCAAAATGGTGCATTTGACCCAAAAAAATAGACTATATAAAATACCATATGAAATCTTAAGATTTGAAAAAAAACTTGTTATAAATCATAAATCCTAAATGTATCATGTTGCCTTCATATCATACTTACATTGTATCTTTCATAGCTATAAGAGGAGTTAACTTTATGGTTACATTTAGAATACTCATCACAGTATATTTGCTATATCTCTTAGATGAAAATGTATCGTTTTAGTCTATATCATTACCCAATGAATTAGAGAGCTATAAAATTCTCACTCACCATCTATTTATCACATAACAACCCATATACATGAAAAATCTCTAAGAACTATAACTTATTCATCATAAATAACCCGTATAAATCAAATATAACATTTCATAATTTCAATCACTAGATATCATTAAAATATTTTAGCATAAGTAATACCTTCTCAAAAAAATTTCAAAAATAATACATGAAAATTTAATATTTCATTTTATTTTATTTTAAAAACATTGCATCTTAAAGATGAGAAAAATATAAAATAATGGTCATAACAGTGGAAAATTCCTTGTCATTGTATATGTAAAAAGCATTCTTTTTTTAGGAAAAACACTTCGAAGAAAAATATTACTATCAAAATCCATTGATTAAAATTATAATTATAATTCGGTAATTATACACTGTATAAAATAATGTGGTGTATATTATTGAAATATGCCTCCATGAAAGGAGGATGAGACAAGTTCTCTTACCTTGAGTTTGGCTCGTCAAGTAAAATTAATCTATTCCTAAATAATAAACATTGGTTAATTTATATTTTCATGATAAAATTTTAAAATATTATTATTCAATTTATATCACTTATTTCCATGTTATAAAAATAAAATAATTATTTATATTGATATCTGATGTATTTTCGACATTCGGTACTTGATTTGAAAATGAACTTTTTATGATGTAAATTGTATGTGTGGTAATAATTACATCATATCTAGAATAGTATTTATTACATGATAATCACTATTATAAATTAATAATACATTTTAAATTAATTAATTAATTATGGTTATGAAAAATTGACAACGTTATATAAATAGACATGGTGGGTCATACATATGCATGAGTAAGATCTTCATTTTTCATCGATCATTATAAAAATAAGGTAATTATTATTTTACCCTTTTAGAATGATTGTCATATTATTAAATTTGTCCCTATAATTTGAATATAATTATATATATATATATATATCACAGATGCTTTGTGGTGAATAAAACGATTCACATAACTTTGTGGTGATGATTGATAACACGTATGCAGGAATGATTTTGTCATCATTTTGTGAATGTTAATTAAAAATGTAATTGATATATTATAATTCTAAAATGTTTAATATTACATTAATATCATATAGAAATATTTATTTCATCACTATAACTAGTCTTGATATATGGTAATTAAAAACAAACTACATCGATTTGTGATGTAGTAGTCCGCCTTATACCTGGATGAAATTTTAATTACTAAATTAATGTAATTAGGGATAGATTTAGGTGATAATGTTAAAATAATAACATCTTATTATATTGAGGATAATGAAGCAATTATTTCATTTTAGAATAATATTATTTAATGTCATTGGATGAAAAATTAATACAGGAACACTTAAAAATGATACCTCTTCTTTGATAGATCATATTTCATGAGAATCGTAACACATCTAAGAAGGGTGTTATGACAAATGTAAGGCCTAAATTAAATGGGGATGGATTAGAGGAATGGATTTGTGAAGATCAATGCTGAAAAAAATTGTTCTTGATGCATGACTATTATATAAGAGTGGGTAGCTTTTTATAGGTGATGAGACGGTAACCCTTAAAAACTCTTTAAATGTTAAATTTATATAAATATAGTTTTTTAATCCAAATGTCTTGAACCTGATATATGTATATGATAGTATTAGGTTAGTTCTAAAATTTCATCCCATAATTGTTATGCATTTATTTATCTAATTTTAAACATTCTCTTCCCATTTTCCCTTAATTATTCTCTTTTAATTTTAATATTGTTAAAAAAAATTTAATTGTTAAACGGCTATAATTTTACTTATATGGGGTAAATTTCCCATAATTAGACACTAAATTAAATTTTAGACCTTATCATAGTTATTTTTTATTTTTTACATAATTTTAGTATTTCTAAATTATTTAATAATCTTTCATTTTTAGGAAATAACAATTATATAAATTTTTACACAATTCATTTCATTAAGTTTAAATAAAAGGCAAAAAAAGATATACATTAAAAAAACATTTAATAGATTTATAACATGTCATAATAAAATAAAAAAAAACTCATTGATGACATATAATATGAGAAATTATATTTAGTTTTATATTTATAATATTACATATTGGATTCATTTATTTTAAATGTTGTCATTACATTATCATTATGTCATAATTACATTTAATTTTTTAATTTAAAAAAGCTATAAATAAAATATAATGATTTATATAATATTTTTATCTTTATAATGACTATTTATAATCAAATATATAACTTATATAACCCCGTATTAAAATATTTTAGTAATAAGAGACATGTTTATGATGTTTGTTAATTACATTTAATTAAATTTTATAAATGCATTAATCACACATAAGTAGCTTCCAAATGGAAAAATTTCATTTGAATTATTTTATTGGTGTGTCATAATTCATAAAATTAGGTTATGATCTGTTTTCATGTATTTTTAAATTATTATAATATTATTTTTCCTTTTGGTTACCTGATTTATATCTAATTGTGGTAAAAAAATACTAAAGTACATATTCACCAAATATTTTTTTGATCCCATTAGATCTAATTTTTCAAACATATTACTACCATGTATCACCATTTCTGAGAATTATATTCACAAAAGTTACTAAAATTAATTTAATGTTAATCTCATTGACGGATTAAGAAAATTGGTTTTTAAAAAGTATAACCATTAAAAGATTAACATCTGTTTATATCCAATTTAAATGAAAATGTACTTATAATGACCTAAAATGGACTTAATGGGAAAAAAATAATTATACATTAAAATTAGGTAAAACTATAATATTATAATATTATTTAATTAGATAAAAATAGAATTTTGAATTAAAATATAGTATTTATAACTATTCATTAACATATAAATTTTTTCATAAAAAATAAAAACAATAATTGATCTAATTTTTTATGTCCTGCTTCTAAATTAGAGGTCTATTTTTTTAAATAGAACTAACTAATATGTACAAAACTATAAATAAAAAATGTTTAATTTAAAAATTCACTAAAACTACCTTTTAAAAATACTATAGCGTGTGATGCTTAAAATTGGATTTATTCTCATTTTATGCCTCTAAAATTTATTAGATGAAAATTAAAAACATTTACTAAACATGTTTAAACATTATATAGATTTTTATTTTCATTCTCTCTAATACATCAGCTAGGCTTTAACAACCATTTGAAATAAAACTATTAACAAATTATTATTTTATGACATATCTCAATATTTTGTGAAAGAGAAGATTTTCGAGAAACCCATTGTTGTGTTTTTGGTACACATTCAAAAAAATAATCCCTTTTAAAGTAAAATTAATATCTAATTCATAAATATTTATTTATATGAAAATTTCTTAATCTATAATTACAAGGTATGTTAGAGAGACATCATTTTAGATGATTGTATGTGATTCTAATTTGTATTTTCTTTGGTTGTTGGGTATCATTCTCTAAAATGTACATGTTTTTTAAAATATTTATAAAAAATAATACGTCCTAAAAATAAATAAGTTCCATATGAAATTTTACTTTATCATTTTACTTCTTTTAAATTATATTGAAAGGAAATTCCATCACATTTTCCATATGGGTCACTTTTGTACTAATTTTTTCCAAAAAATTGAAAGGAATGTTTATTTTAAAAATATATAGAATTAATGGATTCTTCCAAAGTCATGATAATTAATTAACATCAAGTTTAAATTATATTTGACCAAATTTGTTTTCAATTAAATGGAAACTCATAATATTATGTGAATTTATAGTTTTTAATGTGAATTTCAAAATTAAAATGTTATTTTCCATAATTATATTTTTAATGATCCTTTAATGGTATTTACATTCATCAACGTCAAAGAGACAATGTTGAAAATTAATCTCTAATGGCTATAGTGTGTAATAATACCATCCTCATTATTTATCTAGATATGTTACGATTTTATTGATGATATTTTGGAATATTTGGTTACTTTGTAATCGATTAATCATTTTTCAATGGGATATTTATAGAAGAAATTTATTTTATATGAGTGAATTAAGAAAATAAATAATAATAATAAATATTATATATATTAGTGAAATATTCTAAATATTGTATTCCTAAATATAACTTAGACAATATTGATGATCATGGGAGATCCCGATATATCTGATTTGATGGGTGCACCCTGATATCATCGGATGACCCTAATATAGCTTATATGATAGGTGTTCATATATTGATTATGTTGAACCCATTATAGATTATATAAAGATTGTTCCCATAAATTTCATCAATGAATCTGGTAATGATCATATTCTTAATGGATTAATTGGAGAGATCTACCATGTTTTTTCTCCCACAGAAATAAAAGTACTCCAGTTATTTCTAATATTTCTTTTAAATGGGCTATGAATATAAATATTCCAAGACACTAACTCATTTTATTTGTGGTTCATGATGTTATAAATGTTTCTTATCATCACGATTGATATCATATGGCTCATCATTATTGATTCTTGTGAATCTTTAATTTTTCAAAGACTTATGTCATATTTTTTTTGTTTGATGATATAGGTTTTGATGCATATGAATATAATTTTATTTATATCATGATATTTGATTATTTCAACAATTCCTTACTCTCATATTATTCTATATAATGAAATTAAATTTTAATTTCTAATTTTTACCCTAAATGTGAATTTGAGATCACAATTCTTATGTTACCTTTTACCATGGTTAACAAGAATTATGTTAAATGAATTAAGCATGGATGGGTTTCATATTTTTAAGGATGATTACCATATATGGAATAACATAATCTTTTTTAAGTGGTAGAAATGATCATTTAAATACATGGGTATTATTAATGTAAGCTTTTTTAATAATTATATGACACTATAAGATAATAATATCATTGATCATATTTGTGAATTGTTGTTATCTTTTGATGTTTTATATTATACATGAAAAAATAGCTCTAACTTCACCGGTATCAATGCTAAATGTTTAATCTTTTTTTAGCAAAATATCTGGGTGTGCGTGTTTATGGATGTTATAATTATTTTCATAGGATGAATTTAATCACTTTGGATTTTAGGAAGCTTTCATAAGAGGTTACCGTAAGATTTATGGAGACTATCCTAAGTCATTAAGATTAATATTGTTGTTTTTTTCAATGTCATATAAATCAATTTTTATGGTTTATGTGATGATACCTTGAGTGATTAATAAAAATATTTGAAATGTTTTATTGGGTAGAAGAATATGTAATCCTTTTGTTTAATGTGATGTATTATTTTGCATTTTCTTCTACTAGGTTTTAAGGTATTGATAAACAAATTTAGATTATATAATCATGGATATTGAGGTAACTTTTGGTACACATATTTTATAATATAGATGACCATGGGATTTAAAATTTAACTGGTGATTAATTGACTAATGTTATATTAGTAAAAGATTACTATTTTTTGGATACTAATGGGAAAATAATGATATTTCCATTGAGGATAAAAAAATACTTATTATTATGGTTATTAAGGCTATTTGAGATATAGATTCCTATATATATGGAATGATTTAGTTTAACATTAGGTATTCATGATAATTTTATTATTAAATTATTATTTAATAATATAAAGGTTTCTACATTTTTAATATTATCTAACCAATTATTATCCATTTAATTTTTATTAATGACTAATGATAGGGGGAGTAACATTATTATACCTTTTATGTTTATGGGTTCCTCTAAAAAAGTATTTTAATACATCATGAATCAAACTAATTCCTCATGAATACCTATCATTTGATGAAAAGGATGAGATTGTTCTTAAAATTAATAAATATTTGAAATAATAATCATCATATAAGTGTATTTTCTTATATTATTTATCTATATGAGAAGTAATTCATCGACCATAATAAAATAATATTAACACATTTTTTTTATATTACTATCATTTTGGATGAAATCAATTTCCTTTTTAAACCACATTAGATTATGGTTTTGTGGTGGTTGATTTTATTATGATCATTCAGTTTCTTGTGATCATTAATCACTATCACTCTCAATCATTATTTAGACAACTTGGTTTCGTAAATATTCAAATAATAACATCCCACATATGTTATCTTATTTGGAAACCTAGTATGTGTTATTACATATAACCATTATATGTCATTTTATCTCTTAACAAGTGGATATTGTATTAAATATGTTTACATTATTGGTTGGTAATGAAGCTATTTTCAAAACTTTACAATTGATTTTCTAGATAAATTTAAAATTTCAATGATAAAATTTATCAATTTTGGGAGGATGTAATATTGATATATTTTATAACATAAAACTATGTCTTATAGTGTATTCAACCTGAAACACCAAGCATAAATATCCAATGAAATATTTACCTGATATAAAATAGCAATCAAATTGGTGGATAAGAATAGTATTAATACCCTTATTAAATACATATATAAAAATTCATATACATATATATACTAATATAAATAATTTTTTTGATAATTTATTCATCAATAATCAATCAATTTTTTGTAAATTAATTTTATTCTTCAAAAAGTTGTTTTCTTCAAAAATGATTTATTGTTTTTCTATGAAAACAGTATAATTAATTTTGAGAAATTTTAGAAAAAGAATATTTCGAAATGGTTATAATTTTTTAATATGTATATAAAAAATAAATTATCTAAAAATATAGGATTTTGTGATAATTTTGTATTTTTTGGTAAATAGTGAAAAATAACGATTTTCTTAAAACTACCTTTTACATTCAATAAATTTTGTAATTTAAATGTATTTTTATGATTTGAATATTATTTAAATTAAAAAAAGTGTTATTTTGTTATATTTAAAATATTTAATTTAATTATAATCGTATTTATATTGGATTTTAGTTTTTTTGTAAATTTTTGGGTGTAAAATGTGTTTTAAATCAAATATGTTTTTATGTTAATAATGATTCTACATAATAATTGATTAATTAAAAGTAATTAAAAATGTTTAAAATGAAATTTAAATATTTTTTATCAATTAATATATCTTTATATTACTATTGTGATAATTATTACTCATACAGTTATTATTAAAATATTTTTTCGTGTAAAACACATTTCTTGAAAACCCACTTTTTCATCATGTCCACATATTTATTTTACAATTATTATTTTCCACTTCTATGAATTTAAATTGTTAAACTTTATTATTATTTTTTAAAAAATAATAACTAATATTATATAATAATTTAAACATTATTTTTTACAATAGTGAATAGTTTAAAAAAATATAAAATTAAATACCATAGTTTTTGTGAAAGTGATTTGATAGTGGGTGAACTAAAAGGAAAATGGTTACAATGACCTAAAAAAATTATTAAAAACAAAACTATTGATATATCTAGACCTTATTATATATAAGTATCACTAATGGACTATTTTAGAGGCTTTTAGTATGATAATAACTTAGGTTTCAGTTTTTCTTTGAAACAATTACAAGTCTCCTAGTCATCTCACTTATAAAAGGCCATCTTATATCCTCTGTTATTATCACCATAAGAGTATATTTATAATAATATACCTTGAAAAATATTCTCCATATATACATAAAAAATCGTAGATCCCATATATTCATAAGAATGCTGTTATAGGTTCTTACCTAGGGAGTTTGTCTGAAGAAAAGTTATTCTGGTTACTATAGTGCAATTATATTATTTTTCTTTTAACCCACATAAAATATTATTAAACATTTATTATATAATAAAACAAATATATATTATATAATGATATTTATAATGTAAATTTATATCTTAAAACAATATCATATTCCATCAAATGGGATGAAAATTCATCACTCATCTATATGAAATACTATGTCCTCAAAAATCAATGTCATTTAATTTCCATCGTCAGCTCTCAAAACATTTTATAATGATGAATTTAAATTATTTATATGATATTTTTTAAATATTTATATATATTAATTTTTTTATTTTATATTTAAATTCTTAAATACTATTTAATGTTTGATATAATAATGTTTCTCATGTGTATGGGGGACTACCTACTCACAAAGTGATGTGATTTTCTATTCAATAACAATTTACAGAGAAGAAAATATGGAAAATAAAATTGAATATATGTGATATAAATAAAATAATTATTTTATTCATTACATATTTCTCATTCTTAAATTCCTAAATTTCAACTCATAAAAAATTGATAATATCATTCGTGCGTATGTGTGGACTACTGCATCCATGAATAGATGTGACTCTTCTTTAATCAACACCATAAATAGATTATATAAATATATATTTATATTTATTTAAATAATTTTATGTGAATGACATTATGTTAACTCTAAAATGATAAAATATTACATTCCCTCTTTCAATATTGATTGTTGAAATATTAAAAAGTCACTCTTGTGTATGTATAGACTACTGTCTCCATGTTTTTAAGATTTTTCATTTTTCACAACCACATATCATGATTTTTCTTTAAAGAATAATTGATATAAATATATGATAAAAATTCCATTATTAGTATTCTGTAGATGCTTAAATAATGACTTACTTGACTGTAGTAAATACACCAAAGCCATTCTGAAACAATGAACCAGACATCCTCAATGTACAAAATGTTAAATTAAGTAATTAAATATTAAAATGTGTCAATATGAATAAATATGGAAAATTATCTACGTAAAAGGTATTAAACATGTAAAATAAATTAATAATTAATAAAATTTATTTAATCATATTATATAAGAGTTATGTGAAGTACATGTAATGACTGGAGTCGATGTAAGGATGTCTTATCTCACATTATTATTTTGTGATGCATGTTCCATAACCAAAATTGATTTTTTAATTTTTTGTATATACTTTCCATTTACATTTAATAACAAAAATACTTTATGTATCATGTTCTTAGGCATCTATTTTAATTATTTCATTCTTGGGTAATTGACTCTAAATTTAGCAGTTGGTAAAAAACGTCATAGTTTAATTTATTTTACCTCGATTGAATTAATTATTTATCATTATATGTGTAATGAATAATAATTATATTATCATTTTTTTAAAATTAGTCATAATGGTTTTACATTTGTTTGTAATAAAAATTCATTGACTAATTTTTTAATTCAGTGGTATGATTCTGTAAGAGTTATTTTTCTAAAATTATATTTCTTTGAGACATATGATTATGATATTCACCTATATACATTATATAGGTTTATATAATAAACTTTTATTTTTTATATAATGAAAATTCACATGTTAATGATACTTAATGTATCATTATATGTTATAAATTTTTGGGTCTTATGATTGAAGATTTACTAAAGTGGGGATAGTATTATGTCACAATCTTCTTTCTTTCATGATTTTTAATGTTTATGTTTATTTTAGATGAAATAATGTTATATTATTTCCTTAAACAAAATATATTCTATTATAATATAGTTATGAATATGGAAGATATTTTTAATTTCTATTAACTCCATTATTGATTGATGAAGCATAAATAAAGTCATTTTATTTGACAGCGATTTTATATTTTATTTTAGATCGGTAATTTTTATTATCCATATCAATGTTTTCTATATTTGTCAAATATGTAATTTCTAAAAATATATGATTTCATAAATAAAATTTAAAAAATAATTTACATTCGATTAAATGTTTTTAAAAGCAATTTTTTTAACATTTTTGAAATGGGTCACTTTTGAACCCATTATTCAAAAATCATTTAATATAATATTTATTTATAAAATTTAATACATAAAACAAATTTCCTCCCTAAATACCATATTTTTCATCAATATTATAATGAAATGGTTATTGTTTTTCAATTGAATGTATTTTTATAACATTTTGTTAATTTTGGGTTTTTAAATGTTATTTTCAAAATGTAAATATTATTTTCCTAGAAATAAATTTAATGATATTTTTATATTATATCCCTTCATAAATATTTAAAAAATTATTATTACTTATGATATAATGTTCATATTTTGTTATGATACTAAAAAATTTTATCTCTAGATGGATTCATATTATTTGAAATAAATTTTCAATGATATTGATTATTTTTCAATGGTTAATCATGTTTGAATGATATTATTATGGAACATGTTTCTTTTCTATGTACTAATCATAAATTAATGATTCTATCATAAAACTAATCTATTTTCCATGGGTGAATCAAGTAATTAAATAAAATTAATTTCTTTTGTCGAAAATTGAGAGGTTTTAAATGTTTTATTCATTAATTGTACTTAGAAATTCTTAATGATCACTAGTGAGCCTAATATAGCATAATTTATGGGTTCACCCAGATATCACTGAATGTGCTAGATATAAATTATGATGGGTTCACCAAGATAACATCAGGTGATACAGATGTGGATTATACAATGGGTTCATCAAGAAAATGATCAAATGCATTGGGTAATCCTCCTTCTCTTAATAAAAAATAATGATGGAATTTTTAATAGAATTTTATTATGGATTTAAATCCTCCCCGTTTAACTCTTCCATGGGTGAAAATAGGGGTTGAAGATAATTATACTAAGATTCCAAAACGTTATATTTATTATTTCTAGGATTATAAATGTTTCTTATGCTCATGATTGTTATCATATGGCTCATTATTATTTATTTTGTGGAATCTTTACATTGTGAAATCCTTATTCTATTTATTCATGTTTGTGTATAAAACTATTAATGGGTATGAATAGTATTATGTTATGCTCATTTATATTGATTATTTCATCAAACATTTATTTACATTTTATCCTTACATATGATATTCAATTACTAGTACTTATGTTTACCCATTCTCTGAATTTTATCTTACCCTTCTTTTGTTACATTTTTATTTTGGTTATCGTGAAATAGGTTAAACTAATTATATCTAGATGGTGTTCATCCAGATGATGATTATGGCCAAATTATAAAAAAAATATTAGTTAAGTTGGGGAAATTATTATTTAAATACATGGGAAACTTTTATTTATGATTTTTTCATTGTTATATAAAACTCAATACCTAAAAGATCATTGAATGTGTATGTGATAAAAAATATTCTTTTGGAGTGGTTTGTTTTGTAAGGACAAAATTTAGTCACCTTAATCAGTATCAAATATAGAAATATAATTTTTGTGTTTATTAGCTGATGGCCCCTTCTATCCTGACTCTCCCCCTCTTGACAACAAATTCACCTAGGGGTTTCTCATAAAGCCCTCTGACAGCGGTCTATGATGTGCATACATCCACCCATTATCCACATCTTTTTACTCCCCCTATTTCGATGCACTACACCTTTACGGGATCTTCCACTCTTATCTTTTACTATAGTTTCTTCTACCTTTCCATGTTCTCTATTTCTTGCTCTCTCAGTGGAACTCATTGATGAAAAGACCATTCCTTTCTCCTCACTAATTCTTATTTCCCATACACATCTGACCTCCATGTTAGTTCAATGTAAAAGTGCTTCATTGTTTTTGGTTCGGTAATGGGGTGGTGTTAATCTATATTCCTCTCCTCTTATTTTTTTCCAAACCATCAGCCTTGACCGCATCTTGGTCAGGACCAATATAGTTTATAGGACCTATTGGGATAATGTTGGTCTGGGGATGGTAGTGGTATTAGTTATTTCTCTCAAATAGATTTTTTCGCATATTTCTAATTATTTAATCACTTTGGATTTTCCGGTGTAGACATATCTCGTTTATTCTATTTTATCATTTGTGATGTTATTTTTTGTTTGCCTATTTTTCCCACGGTTTGGTGTTCATTTTTAGTATTGTTTATGTTTTTTTCTAATCCTTAATGATGATACAAATGTTTCCTATAGTGGCTATGTTGATGAAATTAAATGTTTTTGTAATCGATCTTTCTTTCATATAGTGATTTTTGGTGGAGGTTCTATTTCATGACTGTTTGTTTTGATCAACGGTTCTTGTTTTATTTAATCTTTCACAAGGAGTTTTTTCTAGATTGGTGATTATTTCGACGGTTATCATAGTTCTCAAAAAATTTGTTATCTCAATAATCACTTCACAATGGATTACTTCATGATCATGATCATGAATCTTTTAATTGATGAAAATTCCATTTTCCAGTCTCTCTCTATATTGTATTTCTATTCCATTTATTGACAAATATATATGTATCATGAAGATAAATAGGCAAATAATTATGGGAACATAATGTGTGTATTTATATCATGCAAATACAATTGGTTACATAATAATGGTCCCATATAGTAATTCTCCATTCACCATTTATCAAACACTATATAGGTTGAATTAATAAATTAAAAATCCATTATTTAGTGGTAAAATATAAAAACAACCATGATAATTTCACTAACGTTAAAATAGTTTTCATCAAAATATTATAGTTTATCTTGAATATTAGAAAATTGAAATTCACTTTTCATGTTACAATGCAAAAATTTCATAGCATTGTTACATGAAATCATGAAATTATTTTCGACCAAAAGAAGAACCAGGAGACTCTTAACATACCACCTCCACAAAATTTAAACGTTTTGAGAGGGATTCTATTAGATTATAAAGGGAAATTGTGTTTTTATTTTTTGGATTTGTATTCAACCACAGAGTGTATGATTTCATGTTGACATTATCATTTTGTGATAGGGCATATTGGAATTTGTGTTCACTATTCCATAAAATGAATGAGATGGTAGAGTTTTCCATAAATAGAAAGTTGAATACCAGAATATCTAGTATTCATAGAAACATATACGAACCTAAATAATTTATAATAGGAGATTTTTTTTATGATATCTGTGAAATAAGAGCATTATGTTATTGAAGAATAGGTATCTTATCATGATATTGAATATATATGGATCTAGAGTATCCCATTATTTTCATATTTTTTATTTTCTAAAATTAATATGAAGTAGAATGTTTTTTTGATGAAAATGAATGAATTTAAAATAGATGTAAATGTTTAATGAAAGGGTGAACCATTTTAAAAAAGTTTTTTGAAAGTTAATATTTGAGGCTTCATTGATGAAATACAAATATTGATAGTGTTTCGAGAATATTTTGATGTCTTATAATGGTTAATATTCCACAACACAAAATATTTTGCACACACCCCTAAAATACCTATTGATTTTTCATGATGGTGTGAGTTTCATTAAAAATACCATGTCTAATTGTTGAAGTTCAAAACATAATGAATGTTATGTACAAGGTGGGTGACACATAAAGTAGTTTCAATAAAGGCCATCCATGAATATAAATAGACTAACCCTCCCTCTTCCCAATAAATATAATTTTAAAAAATTAGGATGATCTAAATTCATTAAAGAGTATCATGGAAGTGTTTCTTGAGTGAAGTAGTAATTAAAAAATATGATATTTAAATAAGTTATTTATTTCATTTTTATTCAATTTTTTTAATACATTCATGTTAAAATCAATTTTGTTAATAAAGTTACGTGTGTCTATAAATACCATGTGATATGTGAAAATTTTTGGATGTCCAAAAAAATATGGTAATTTCATTAAATGAATAATGTTTCACGAATTTTTACTGTTTTTTGACATAGAAAAATTTAAATGATTGTTTTATATTCCATAATGGATCACATTTTCAGCAAAATAAAATGATTATAAAGTCAAAATATATGTACAAAAATGTAACGACTTGAGGTATAAAAGGTATTTTGAATTCAGACCATTGGGATTGTACAGAAATTAATTGGAACTCATTAATGACCATTCAAAAGGAATAATATAATATTTTGAGAGTTTTTCAAGAGGGAATGTAAAGAAGTTTCAATGTGGATGTTAATAACCATTTTCTGAATGAAAACTGTTATGATCAATTTGAACAAATTAGTGGTTAAACTATCATACAATGAAGTCATTAATTTTTATATTAACCAAAAATCATTCCCTCTTTATTTGTTGAGAGAATGTGAGGAAAAATGGGTATACATTGGGTTGAAGTGATCTAAACCCTTAAATATTTACAGGAAGTGATCCTTTCATATAGAAACTATATCCAAAAAAATGTAAACATTAAAATACTGGAAAATATATATTTATTAACATTTAAACAAAATCAGTGCATGCTCTTTGGACATATCCTATTGCATGTGAGCATAGTATAATTATAGTGACTTATCTTCTTGATTTATATATTAGTTAGGAAATAAATCAGTTTATAATGGTGAATATATCATCAATATTTGTTTTAGGATTTGATAAGGGAATCATAGATTGAATTATCCTCTATAGTTTAATAAAACAGTGACCCTAATAAAAATTGAGGTTAAGATCATTTATAATAGTGAGGATTTTAGAATACATATGGAAATGTGAATGAATTTCATTCCTTTATTCAACACATAAGGAAATCTATCAATAAAGTACCTTGTGAGGTAAAAAACATCATGGACGTATCAACTAAATAGATTGAATTATAGTGAAACATATAGAAAATTTTATACACTTAACCATCATTATTAAGAAATAAGTTAATTATTTTTTGCCTAAATATTTCAAATAAAATTTTGATAGTTTAATGATATACATCATATTCATGGGGGTATTGATTCATTCATTATAAGGACAAAACATCATTGTGTGTGTGGTTACTATTGAATTATCATTTCTTACTATCCTTGAAAAGCTTAATGATTTCAAGGAAATAAAGTAGTCTCTAAAATCACATAATAACAATGATAGATACTATGTATTTATATAATGAAATTGAGAACTGTTACCTGTAATTGACCATAATGATTACTAAATTGAGACACTAATTGTAGAATGGAACGTTCTATTTGGTATCTGAAATTAATTTTCTCAAATACATCCTAAATAATCTAATGTTAAATGGGAATATTTAATAGTGATAGGTAATCATGAAATAAATTGATAAACATTTCATATTAAATTAGCATGTTAATTAGAATGTATTGGTTGAATTTATCAACAATCATCCCACCTTAAAGATCATTATATTGGATACAAAACTACCATATAGATATATATAATCTATTGGTAAAAACGATAGGCAGTAGAGATAAACATTTATATTGATTCCAGAAACTCAACTGGAAGAAGGATTGAAAACCATGGTTTCAAAAAAGGAGTCCTAGAAATTATTTTAATCACTCCAAAAGTTGCAGATATTCCCTATCCTACCATGTTTTTAAAATTCTACAATATCAATGTGAAAAATACCACTCTCTGATTGAGGACATAGAATTGGTGTTGTAAATACTAGAGCTACATTAAAATATCAAAGAGAATTAAATGTTAGTAGTTGGATAAACCATTTATTAATACGTAATCATTAAATATGAATTAATTCCCCCTTTTGACTAATCGTTAATGTGGATGACATAATTCCCCTCTGATCCAACACTCTCTCATGTCTGGTATTCATAAAATACTTCGTCTGATTCTTTATTCAATGTAGCCATAAACATTAAATATCTTTACTAGGATGAAATATCTATAACTTTAACTCTCTAAAGTGTGGAGGATCTGTTAATTGGTAATAGAAAAATAAGATATCAAGGATATTAACACAATTTATGATAATAGAGAGTTTAAATCCACTCTAAATGATATCTCCAATGGATGGATGTCTCTTATATTAGATAATATCCAAAGTGCGATTCTCGAATCAAACTATGAAAGGAAATAATTCATTAGATGGTGGAACATAAACTTCACCCTTGATGGTGTACAGAGTTATCAAAAATTTCATTATAATTGAGGTTATGATGGGATCCTACATTGTTTCATTTATTGAGTAGAGACCGTTATTATTTTAAATGAAGTCCACATAGAAGAATTTGGTGATCATCAATCCAGATCCATTATCTCCCACATGTTCTAGATGATTAGATTATTTTTGGTATAAATTATGTAATATTATATAACGATCACCATGAAATTTAATGCATTCCAAATCGATATATAAACTACCAGTGCTATTGTGTACCACTAAATGTTCTTTGTTAAGTTTCATCTATGTAATATATGTAATGGGGATATATATAATAGTTATAATGAAGTAGTTCATGTGAATTATTACTTTTACCAACATTTTATCTAGATGGACTAAGGATATATGCCTCAAGGAAATCAATATGAACATATTCATCAAATTTGTTAACGTCAGAATATATTACATGTTTTTTTCCATCACACAACATGAACAAGAAATAGTAGTAATTTATGATCTTTTATATTGAAAAAAATATTCTAGAAATATTGAATTCAGTCATAAATGTCATACTACTACCATGTGGTGTCAAATGGACATATGGGGGCTCTCATATAGTCTATGTGAAATAAACTAAAAAATAATAGATAAATAATGTATCTTGGATGTATAAACTATAGATTTTTTTGTGGGGTTATCACGCCACAACCTATACAACTATTCATATTTTCCAATATTTATTTATATGTTACACAATTATTCCTTCAAATTATATTCTAATTAAGTTCCATTCATACACTATATAAAATATTTTTTAAAAGATTTGTAGTTAAAAAGCAGTTGGATGACCTGGAATGACTCTATGAAAGGATAATTTCCACATTTTAAGAGATAGATGTCCATCTAAACTGAGTTATATAAGTTTTCAATAACAAATACTTCCTCAATTCATTCCATGAAGAAGAAAAACAATACTATTTTGGAAAAATACTAATTATACTTTGGTTGAATCATACATGGATTGAACTTGAGTGGGATGTAAATTATGTCACATAGAAAGATTAAATTAATGTGGAATCATATATAAAAAATATAGAGAGTGTATCATGCATTCGACCAATAAATTGTTTCTCAATAAATACATTAGATAACATTAATTTTGGGTCACAATATTTTTGTTATATTTCATTACACACCATGACTATTTTCTGAGTCACATGTCATAAAAATGTTTTTAAAATACATTACTTTATAATGTTAAACTACTTGTTTATCATCCAAGTCATATGAGATAAGATGATGGGATAACATAAATGTTTCATGTTGTTAAACTATGATGCACATGCCTATGCTATAATACCTTAAACCACATGGTGTCACATATAGGGAAATTTTGTAATACATCAATGAAAATTTTCTAACATCATGATATAAATATAAATAGAAAATTATTCATAGTTATAATATGATAATATTAATGAAAAAATCCCCACCACATATTAAAAACCTCATTATTTGTGTCTCAAATGTCAATTATAAAAACCCATATACAACATTAGTAATATTTTAATAACCATGTATTTTCACCCTAAGCATGGCTTGAAAGAGATCATAGCTTATGGTCAATTGATGCTATTAAAATGGCCAAGATATGCAGTGTTTGAGGATCGTAAATCAAATAGAAAATCCGATATAGTCATTAAATGCATATAGTTTCCCAATAAATAGGAATTAATTCCCATATAGAGGAAATTAATATGTGTAGGTATTAACATCATTCAACATGTCTATTTCCTTGGAACATAAACATCCCCACCCACATTCAAGAGTTTGGTCTTCATCGAGATTATCTATATAAGAACTACATGTGGAGTGATTCGTATACTTATAGGACATGTTTTGACACATGTATATTCTATCCTAGGACTTCACCAAAACATTAATGAACCCCCAAAGTCAACAATTTGTTTATAACCATCCTTTCATATTTGATTTCCCTCCATGGGTTCAACACAATGTTGATTCCATATGATTTCATGCATGAGATTGATATGTGAAAATATCCTACACATATGTTCCACCATGTATTAATTAACAATACATGGATACTAATTCATTATCATATGATGTTAAACATCATGAAATTTGTTCCACGCATTATGTACATAAAATACTTATATTTGTTTTCTATATGGCCCAACATCCACTCCGGATATCCAGATCCATGTTATATTTATAAACATAGGGCAGTTATTGCAATATGAATTGGGATAATATTACCCTTTATCAATAATATATCACAATGCTTAAATCTTCATCCGTAAAATTAGACCCACATGTTACTTTATTCTATTTAACATAGAATATATATTGAAATTTAGATAATATATTTTGGAGATAGATATGTATCATCATTCATATTCAATCCTTCGAAAGGGAATTATAACAACCTAGTCATAATATGTTACAATCTAAAATTCCTATATCACCCATCCTAAAATATATTTTTCTTGAAACACGCTTCATGGTTTAAGCGTCTCTTATTGCTATAAACTGGTCACTATTATCTATTATGAGTGCGTTTTCCCCAAGGGACACCTTTGATTCACAATACATACATTCCCCTCAACATATATCTATATATGGGCTGGAAATATGTAATACCATCCACAGGTATCTACATCTTATGAGGAATACCTGTAATCTCTATACTCCTATAAAAAATTGAAACAATCAATAAAAACATTTTTATGATAATAATTTATATACCAATCTCAAAACACAACTTTTAATCTGTTAACAATGACTTATGATTTACCAAATCACCATTCCATGTCCAGATGATTTTTTAATATTTTATTCCTTTGATCTATATTATTTTGTGTGAATTTTAGACCTCTTTTCTAAGCATCATATCTATAAACAATGGGCGTACTCTCTGATATAGCATGTACAAGCATCATGCCATCATTCACTTTGAGTTTTTCATTTTTATTTACTATGTAGACTATCTCATCATTTGGTCCAACAATTATATCCCAAAATTGTGCCCAAATCCATTATCAGATAATATATACTTACATTGGAATCTCTATTAATATTGGGTTATTCCAAACCCATGCTATATATGTCATCGCAACCTTCAATTTTTCATTTTCAGCGATTTTTATCCTCCGACTATATCCCTCATTAGTCTAAAACATTTGATAAAAAACGATATATGGAATAAATGTAAAACATTTTTCACTAGAAACAAGTAATGGGTATCTAGAGAGAAGGTTATTTTTTTTATCGCAAATCCTCTCACCATTATGGATTAATAAAAAAACTCAATAAGGAATAGAAAAATAAAAAATTCTTATGTGGGCCACCATTGGGGCCTAGAAAAAGAAAATCCATTTTAACATTAAAATTTCTAGGAAATGGTTGATATAAGAAATAATATAATGCTTCAACCAAATAGTGTAGGTGGTTTACACAACTACATAACCTTTCTTACACCAAACCCATTCTTAAATATTCTTTTCATATACAATCACACATAATTTCGAAGGTGTTCAAAACCACAAATATAATTTAGGATATATGTAACATGCATATTCAACTCCAAAGGACCATTTTTCTATTATACAATCACCACTCTAATATGGATATTAATATGTACCCTAATTATGACTTGTTAATTAAAGGAATATACATCCCATGGGAAAGGACCTCTAATCACTATATTCCCAGGGAATATTTAAATAAATTCCATCATTTGAATATATTAAAATGTTATCCATTACATAGTTGTCCCATTCGATCATCCTTGATTCAAATATATTGAGATATGTTTCACACAACCCATAATGCAACTATTAATTTTGATAGAATTCAATTAATTTTAGTAAATTTTACATTATGGTCTTCTTCAAAAAAAATTCAATGACCCCCCATGAATATTTTATTGTTCCTGATCTCAGGACCTTAAACTATATAATACAAAATTTTAGGATTCATTACCATAAAATGATTATCTCACCCCTTTTTGTGTATCATATAGTGACATTGGCCCTTTTCAACATTATAATATTTCTTTTTCTATCCTATGTAAACTACGTACTCATTTGTTTAATTCAATTGATCATAAAATTTCTATAGCCTCTGGGTTTAGTACATAAATTGATTCATACTCTTGTCACTATATTTATTGATAATCACCCAATTATGTTCACCCATTGAGATTTCACAATAAAACTCTAGAATTCTCTAGACGAGTCTATTTCAACCATTATTGACAATCGTAGACACTCTGATTGGGTTGATCTTGAAGAATATATTTTTCATGTTGACTAGATTAGTATCAACAGGCTTTTCTAATTCCCATCCTGTTTTTCTTACCCAGTTTACTAGATAGACCATCTAAATTTTATTTCATCAAAGAAATATTTCTTTAATCTATAGTATTATATGCTCAGTATTTTCTGAACAAAAAAAGAGGAAACTTTTTATGAAATTGTGAAGGCTATAATTTCTTTACCTATCCATATATGTTAATTAATTAGATCCCCATCAAAATCATTTTTCATAGTACAAGTTTATATATAGATAGACCCAATTTCTTGTCAAATATGTCCAACCAAAAACACCAGTTGTTATTGTCTCACATGTAAGACCATAAAATTCCAAAAGAATTATACATATGACTCACTAGTTTGAAAACCCAAAAAACGAGTCATGGAAAAAACATTCATTTATTCTCTTTCTGAGCATACATCTTGTGGGATCCAGAATACATTGAGGGCTTAAATGAAATAAAAATTGGGTCAAATATCTTTAAATGGAAATCTAGGAAATATCTAGATCAATTCTTTCTATGTATCAATTATATGAGTAATTGTGAAAATTATGGATAGATAATATATTTTATGATTGCGGGGTCTACAATATGACCCCATAAAGAGTAAAGTTTTCTATATCATCCACTTGTCCTTGAAAAGAGTTTTAGAATTTATTAATTCCCTTTTTATATTATCATTCCAAATGATCCACATAAAAATTTTAAATTTATAAATTTATGGTACTTGAACCCTTTTAAATATTAGAATCATTTTTCAAAAACGTCCCCTTTATGATCCTCTTCAAGTGGTGTCAAAACATCTATATCTATATGGATTAAATAAATTTTTATAATAATGATTTTTGTGTCTATAACAATTTATGAGATAATACCAGGAGAAATTCATACATCCAAATGGTCCAAATATAGTTTTATGGTTTTGGTACCTTTACACAAACCCATATATAATGTTTTCCGAAGAGAAAATAATTCATCTGAATAGAGTAACAATAGTGTTGAATCAATGGTGTTTGTCATTATACCCATCCACGATCCACACGTAGATGGAAATCCAACATAAAAATAGACCAAATATTGCGTTATGGCTAGGGTATTTGTTATCACACACATCAATGAGCCACATCTATAATGAAAACATTCCATATCAAGTATTGGGAATTACAATTTCCTTTTCAATTTCAAATTAAATGTTCAAATTATTTCTAACCAACTTGATATTTATTTTTTAGATATTCAATGGTTACCATAAAATGACAATTATAATTGATCGATGGATAGATAATTGAGAATAAGATGGGTTTTTTTTAATTTTTTTTAGAGGAGCCATCACAAATTGGATTCACTTATAATGAAAGTGTTAAATCAAAAAATTCCTTCTATTAAAGCTCAATGTTCACTGGTATAATTTTCTAGAACCATCAATTATATTGAAAGGCTCGGATATCATTACTGTTTCAACATCCTTAGTTGGGAAAAACAGTCCTCCTCAGATATTATGTTCATCTATTCATCATATCATTTCTCAAATATTTATTTCTTCCTCTAGTTTTCTATTAATAATATCCATTTACTAAATGAGTAAACTTATGTTGTAAGACATTTATTAACCATGTGTTCTTAATCGGATAATACCCCCACAAAATGGGATTCACATTAAATCATCATAGAAGAAAGTTAGTAATACCAAGGATTTGATTCCTCCTCTATAATGTAAAATCAGGGAAATTCATCATAGTGTTGTAACTTGGGGTTCACCTTTGTTTGATCATTAATTGATTGATAATTGAATCCCCTCAAAACCAGAAGACATATATATGGTTGATTTGGTTAAAATTCATATGTAGATTAGTAAGGGCGTGTTGGAAATCATCCACCATATGTCCATCCAAGCATTTTTTACGAGTAATGGGATTAGTGTTTAGAGATAATTAGTCAAATTTAGTGTCACTATGAAATTTAAGGGCCTATGATAGGATAAATTCCTTGAGAAAAAAAGACATGTATTACGCTATTTATTTCTATTAGTATTGGTATAAATCCATCCTTAGTATGCTCTGACTATTAGGACATATGCGTGAGAATTTTTTGACTGTAATAATAAACTGTTATATGAAAAATGTTATAATATTATGTTATATAGTGAATAAAAAGAGTAAATCAGGGAAATATAAACACTCACCCATTTTTATCTATTCTTTTTCTTATGTGAATAGCATTACATACATCGGAAAAACACCAAATTCATTCCCCTTTATAGGTTCCTCCTCACTATTAAAACTAGGAATATCATTTGTTGATGTATTCTCAAATATACGTTTCAATGGAGCACTCTCAACCATATTATATTTCTAATCTCCCTCTTTAATAGTTTTATCCTCTAAATAATGTGTAAAAATATCTAGGTGTTGTGTGTCACCAGCTGGTTTTTAATGGCCTACCTTTAGAATGTCTAATAAGTTTCAGATTCTTATGTTTGGGTCATCAATGATTTATTATAGAAAATAATGTTAAGAGTATCAATTTTAATGTTAGGGTGGTAAAATAAATCAAGTAATTATTTACAATTTTCCTTTATTTTTATATCATCTTTGGTTATCAACTTATATATGGGGATAAATATTTCTAAAAATATTATCCATCTCCAATTCACCCATATGAATTATAAAATTATTTATTTAATATTGTGAAAATTGGAGTTACATATTGTTATAATACATCAAAAATATATTTTATTTCTGTAATTTTAACTCCTCCTACTAATCCATGGATCAAATCACGATGGGCTATTATTTTTAGTGTCTACCCCATATTAGACATTTTCATGATAGTAGAGGCCTCATCTTCACCTGACACACCACCTCCAAGGTCCTCACGACCTATCCAACAAACTTTGTCGGAGTAAAGAGTGGACTATTCTATTGCGAATAAATCCTACGTGTCATTATCTTGATTTGAAAATGTATGTCCTAGAGAAATCCGGGACTGTTATAATATCTTACCATGGTAAATGAAATTCCAAGTAAGTAAATTTTCCCTCTATTAGATTTTAATTTCATATAATGGTAAATGTATTCATTTACAAACACCTATATCATATAGTAATGATTGAAATTTCTCCCTAAATTTATTCTTCCTTGATTATTTGGATTAGGATGATTCACAATCAATTAGAAGAGAAATTCTCTCCGTGATGATTGGACTTCCACTTATAGTTTGTAGTGCAGACTCCATCCAATACCCCTCTGCATCAACCCAAAAAAATTATGATGATGACTTCTTTAAAGATGGTTTTCCGTCTAGATTAATCATTTATTGTACAACTTAAATCATAATGATTGATTTATTTTTCCCTCTTGTTAGTAGATGAAGTGACTAATCCTTTTTAATGTCCTTGTACTATCATTTTTTATAACCCATAACATAGTTCGAGTCATGGTTTTAGTGGTGTCAAAAATCTTATTTGTCTCTATAATGTACTACCACACATTTATAGGATTGATCACATAATTGAAATCCTAAAAATCCATTCTATCTCTTAGTTGAGAAATATGGACAGAAACATGAAGGATCTGTCATAAATACATATATCTATAGGAGGGTATCCCATTCAAATAGAATTTCATGTCTTTGGGGTGGGTATATTATATGGAATCCTACTTTTTCATGAAAAAAAATATAAATCATTCTATTTGAGTTGTTTTCTAGAACTTCCCCACATATCTAGTGTCTGGGTAGTTTGGTCATGGGTATCATCCCAAATGTGATGAATACAACTTTTTTGACCAAAATTATGTCTCATAAACTTATCCGGACTATGTTATCATGCGGATCATGGTTTACGATAACATGGTCACTCCTAATATTAATCATTGTCAGGTTGTTAATAACGTCTTTCAGTGATTCTTCCCTAGTTCTGGAGACTATTTCCTAATTACCTACCAAAATCTACTAGTTAGAATTTTCCATGGGTATGATGTGATCCAAAAAATATAATACCGTTATGTCATCCCAAATTGTATACTTAATGGTGTAAATTTGATTTCAATCAAGTTGTCTTCTAGGGAAATCATCAATCATAATTTTCATGCCATCATTGGTTTCCTCTCTGTAGAAAAATATATTATAGATTACATGGTTGAAGTTTCCTAGAATATAACAAATCAAAAAGATAATAAGGCTTATAAACATCACAGAAGATTTTTCTACTTACCCTTATCTCTATGAAACTATCTATAGACGTTGTTATATAGGACCAGATATCATACAGTCCCTAAATATCATCGACATTTTCCATTATTAGGGGATCACCCAAAGGGTGGAATTTGAATTATATTCATAGAATAATAACATTGAACTATTGTTTATACATTAAAGATAAAGGCATGATACTAATGATATCTTTGTATGTTATATATTTTTTTACATAGGGATGTTGATTTCACTATGGAGAGATTATGCATTAAAATTAATTTCCACAAAATCCCCAAAATACATTAAATGGACACAAAATATTAAAAGGTGTATAATTACATTGACATTTACTAGGCACTGATGAATCATTTATAAAACTATAACCTCTAATATTATTTGTTTACCTTGTTATAACTTGGACAGAATAATAAATAAACATGAATAAATACTTTATTGGGATCAATGAACATGAATAAGATTTCTTCTCAACCACATAACTGAAAATTCTTTTAGTTGAGTCTATATAGGGATTCATTGAAAACCATGTAACCCCACTCTACATAGACAACTTATTCTAGTGTGATACAATACCTTCCAAGATTCATTAGTTTCTCCTTGGAAGGTAATATCATTATATACTTGTATCGTGATCCTTTCCAAAAGGGTTTTTAAGAAGGTCTTTATCCATTGTTAATTGGTTATGCCAACTCAAGTTTAGGGGGCCTTTCTTGTAATAATAATTAATTTTCAAATGCTGGAATATTCTTATAAACCTCTTACAAGTCCTTCAGATGAATTAAAAAATCATATATCTCAGTAAGGATAGGTCCCCCCCTATACTTATACTTAGAAGATATCCCACAAATAGATGTTAATATCTCCCTGAATCATATAGATAATGTTTTCTTTCTTGGCTCCATCAGCCAAGTAACTCAAGGACATAATTATGATTATTATATATTTATGTTTAATAAATCTAGATAGCCTAAAAAATAAAGAACGTTTTTATCTAATAATTCAACTCAACACTCATACCCTGAACACAGTATTCCCATATACATTGAAGCCTAAAACATCCTCCTATGCATAGATCTCATTTCTAACCTAGGAAATTCATCTAATTGATAGATTAACAACATAAATAGATGTAAAACATTTAAATTGGACTCAAATATATAAGGATCTTTCTCTAGATCCTCTATGGTATGATACATCATGAACATTGGGAAGGATCCCTCTTCATTGATGTAAATTTCCATGTTTGAGATATTGGCTTTGGTTAGAGTTTATACTCCTCAAAATAAGTACTTCATATGTAGTCTCTTAGCTTAATGATGACCATGTATATAATGATCCAATTATTGTATAATTAACTAAACTCATTCATATGGTAGTATTGATTATGGTTATTTTGGATGGTTAGAAGATGAAATATGATGATGTCACATTGATGATGATAAAGACACTTAAAAATTTCAATCATATTCTTTGTACACATAATAACCCCAATTTCTAATGTAAGGACAATTGACATTCCTATTATTTTCCTACAATAAACAAATGATGGTTAATTATAAATGAACATGAAATTAAAAATAATGGATTGAATAAAAGGATAAAAAGGCTGAAACCCCCAAAATAGAGTTTAACAATTTAAAAATTTGGTCACATAGGCCTTTAAAAGAAGAAATTCACCTACATACAACACCCAATCCTACTTAACTAAACAATATATCCTAATAATATTAAACCAAGTAAAATGATTATATGAATTCTGGAATCATGCGTTGATGCTCTATATTATTGTAGAATTAAGTGTTGTGACCTTACTATGACATAATTAAAATCATAAGAGTATACAATCATTTTCCACTAGTCACTCACATTATGAGAAAAAGTGGTAAATTGTATCCCCATACTCTTTATAGGAATTTTGTAATGGGAAGGAATGAATAAGAGGAATGTGACACCCAAAAACATTGGTAGTGAATGATATGAATGTGAAAAGGGAGTGCATGCCACTACCTCATGTAAGTTTAGATTTTATTATAAATGTCCCATTTTCATAAATTTTTTATGTTATTGTGTTGTGTTGACATTTATATTAATTTTTACTTGTTTCAATCAGATGAAATCAAGAGATGGGGTTTTTTTATATCACTTCTTGGAAAAGGATGATTACTTTTAATTGGGTGGAATAAATAAAATTAAAGTGAGAAACGTCCCATGGAAGGAACCATGGTTTATCCAAACACCCATAATGTTTTCTTATCAAATGTTTTCAAGTTATCATATTTGAATAACTAGGGTTCCCATTTTCAACTTGAATGTAATCCTAATAGAACCGTTCACATAAAAACTAACCTTCTATAGGGGTCTTATATTTACCTATAAATAGGACCCCTGCCCCCCCCCCCCCCCAATTATATGATTTGGTTGAAAAAATTATGGACCAATGCTCTTATTTATCCAAAATCACACGCATGTCATCAAATCCCTTTTGGAAGATTCATTAAGAAGAAAAAATGAAATATAATAAAATGAAATACTAAAAATGTTTCCCAATGATTTTTAAATAATATGAAATTTCATTAGAAACAATATCCTCACTTATATTGTAACACTTTGTTGTATAACCCTTAACAAATGATACACCTAAGAACAAGTCATCCAAAGTAGTTTATGGAGACCCACTATTACATGAGTGATGTTGGGGGAATGTTCTACAACATAGAGAATCATTTTACCCAAGTAACACTATGGTTATGATTTTTTAGTATCACAAACGTGTATCCTCATATTCCCCCTCAATAGGGAGAACCACTTTACTCGCAATCACTAGAGAAAATTCCAATGTTCATACCCAATAGGACAATACCATTTTCCCCCACACTAGGGTGAAGACCACTACTTTCCCTCACAATGGGGAAGCACTTTTTCTCCCTCTCTTGGGGGAATCCCCCATGAAGACCTCCATCTAGGTGAACTATCATCTTATGCTCCCATACAATGCTATCATGGAAACTATTTCATCGTTGGTAAAGCATTATTTCGGCAGAGTCATCTACCTTGGACTCTAATTATCAAGACCTCTTCCAATTCCACAAGATATAAATGATTTCAAAAGAATGAAAGATGAAGTGTCTATCAGTTGATTATTCGTTCCCATTATAAAATATGACTCATGTTTGTCCAACCCAACTAATAGGCCCTTTCTGGAATTTTCAGTTTTGTTTTCTATTGATAACCATGTTCCCCATTATAATAATATTGGTGATAAAATTCCAATGACATTTAATGTATTCTAACTGAACATGACCCAAATAAAATTGGATCAGTCACTTGATATATTCTTATTCATATTCAATAAGTGATGTATCCAAAAATAAGATAAGGCCAATATATACCCTTTTAGTCTACTAATTAAAAATGGAAATTCTCTCTATTGTATGAATAAATTCCATAATCATTCTTCTCTTGATGCTAAATTACCCTTCACCATGTTCATCTATCCCTTCTGAACAACATGAAAAAAATACGTGCATAGGTTTTCGATTCAATTATGAAACCCAAGATGGATCCTATTATTTATTATATCATCTCAAGGCATCAATCAGCTAAGGAAACCCATAAAGGGAATCCCCCAAATGTTTAAACCACTCTAAATGATTTTTTACTCACTATTCATGACATATGTTTCCACCAACAATAAATTTAAACTGTATTTAAAGATAACTATACATATGAAGTAAAATTTCATGACAATTTACATTGACCATTACATAAAAAAATATTGTATGTTCATATACCATTAAAAGAAAATCTCATCCATAAATAATGTTGGATTTTATTCCGGTTTAGAAGGATATGTTAGACATCACATACATGTTTTAACCCAACATCACCCATCTTACAAATCACAACCCACACTCCATAATCACCATGAATCATCTTATTCCCCCACATCGTGCAATATTACCTATGAATATAGATATCCTTGCTCATAGGGCTATATTAACTATGTCCCATTTTTTCATTAATCAATATTCTGGATGAACCCATTACCAAATTAGAGGGATATATCCCCTTTGATTAACATCATATTTCATTTGTTTGACCATATTTCTAATGAATGAATATTATTATTAGTGGTATCTATTCCTATTGTGGAAAACCAACCCCATATCTTATATATATGTATACCTTATGAATTAACCCACATATTTTGTCTATATGCTCATTGAGTTTAACTATAAAAGGTTATTGTTTTGTAAGTCCCACACCAATCATCACTTGGAACATTTATTAAAATCATCCATTATTTATGAAATTTATCCATATGGAAGTGGTCCTCAATATATAACCTTAAAATTATTGAAATATTTCATAGAGGGGAATTAAACTATGTATCTTCTGATTCCATTTATAAGGATATGTAGGAAAATCATTCCAATTTATCTATTTTAATACAAAATAACACAATCATGTTGTTTGATGGGGACAAACTCCAATGTTATAAACTATATATATTTGTAACATTGATCCTCAATAATAAAAATCACAACAAAAAATCATGAATCTTCAAAAAATGGAATGATGATCCTAAACAACCATCCTCTCAAAAATCATAACATCTAAAGAATCACTAGTATGAAACCCCTTTGGAAACATACCTTTAAAGAGAAGGTCCATAATGATTTGAAAGTTTGACCATCGTAGATATTTATGTGATGTATTTTCTATATGAAACAGTGGAAAATTCCCAAGAGACAGGTGTCCTTGATGGTAATATTATATAATAGTGTCTTGAGAGGTAAGTAAACTATATTGAATTGTAAATCACCACAAGAGATAGAATAATAGTACAGAAAAAAATATAAACACAAGTAATTCAGATAAAAAGGATCAAAAAATTATACATTATACCCCTATACTCCAATGAGAGATATTTTATTCGCTAACAGACTCAAATTTTGAATGGGACTCACAACCATATCACAAATTATATTTGCTTTTAGAATCATAGCAAAGACACAACATGAACTTTAAAAGAGTGTCACAACCCAACTAAAAAACATACTACTTGTGGTTGTGTAACCAGTCAGAATAGTATTATTTTAGTAAAGTGAATAAAAAATATAAAATTAAAGAAAATTGAACTTCTTTTCATATATATATTCCATTTTAGAATCCAAATTTTTTCTCTTTGTAGTTTTTATTTGGATAACTGGTAAGCATCCCATAATTCAATATAAAAAATGGGGTTTCAAAACCCATTGGGCGCAGTTACTGTAGCATTATGGTAGTTAACTATAGGAGCGATGACAATATAGCTATAGCCGGAACTGTAGTGGTGATGGGAACAGTAGCGGCGACAGGGGGCTGTTGTGGTGGCGGGTACTATGCAGTACTGTACCAACATGGTATTGTAGTAGTACAATTCACAGAATGGGCCTTGGGCAAAAAAATTGGCCCTACAGGCCATGTAATGGGCTAAATACCTAATGAGCCTTCAAGCTATTAATGGGACACCCTCTACCCAGTTAAAGAGGTATTTTCTTGGATTTAATAATAAATGAATCTTCTTCCCCCACCTTTAAAAACAATTAATCTACTCGAAATAAATAAGAAATTATAAAAAAAACTCAATGAAAATTCAGAATAGATGCGGTATAATAGTTGTACTAGCTTTACTGTCCTTTGAAAAAGTATCACATATTTCAATAATACATATGTGGTGATCCTGAAAATTCTTTTGTTCATATAAAAATGTATTTCAATACATTGTTATTTTTAATATAATCTTCCCTTTATATATTTCATTATGTATCTAAAATTTGACCCTTGATTTTAAATATATATATATATATAAGAATCTCTAATATCTACACACACTTTAATAGTTAGAATATATTGAAAAGAATAATAATAACATAATCCATGAAAGTCTCTATAATTGAATATTCAAATAAAAAATTATAAATACATAGTAATCTTCTTGATATATTTCCATTGAAATAAAATAATACTTATGTGTTTTAAAATACTTTAAAAATATATTAAATATAATTGAAAAAAGTAAATAAAATCTCTATAAAAATTAATCATCATTACTTATTTAGTGTCATTTAAGTAATCCCTAATATCACATGATTAATTTTCCTTCTAAAAAATATGAATTTTAAATATATGTTTATGAAACATTTAGTTCAAATATCATATGAAATTATGTCATCAAAACACCGATTTTTATTCATTTCTAATATATAGAAATTTTTAAAAATATAAATATTTATGTTGATAAAATAAATGAAACCTATGAAATATTTAATCTGATTTTTTTTAAAATAATTCTAAATTTAATTGTTATATAATATAACTTTAACATATTGTTTCATAAATAATATAAATTTCTTTCCCAAATTCTAGAAAATTTTAAAAGTATAATTTTTTTAAAATAAAAGTACTATTTAACTTATGAAATTAATATAATAAATTTATTAACATATTTAGTTGTTAAAAATTTGATAATTTTTAAAACCCTAAGCATTTAAATAAATGATATGTTCGATAGTATACACACCATTAGCATAGACCATATCTAATCCATGAAATATTATTAATTAAAAATGATCATTATAACCCATTCATTGATTTAATGAGTATTAATGTGATTAGAAACATTATAAACATTATAAAATTTTCAAATGTTATATATATTTATTGACTAATTCTTAGTAAATAAGGAATAAATTATTAGTAATGTAATTTTATTCTTCAAAAATATCCTTTATTCAAAAATTTATTTTTTCATTGAGATTAAATACTACAATTAATTTTTGAAACATTTAAATTCATGGATATTTTAATAAATATATGATATTTTTTTATGATTATATCCAAATTAGGAGATAATAAATCAAATTTAATTTTTTGAAATGCTTAATTTTTTCACGAATCGTGAATGATCATCATTTTTATTGAAAAACGAATTTTAGGTCGAATAATTTACACATTTTATTTTTCAAAAATGCTTGTAAATTAAAATTAGTTCTGTTATATTATGAATAATCCAAATTTGTTCAATGGAATCAATTTTATGATTCAATTTTTTATAAATACTATTATATAATTAAATGGTATTTCCCTAAAAAACTAGTTTTAATTGCATTTTGTGTTTCTATAATAATCTATTATTTTCTATTCTAGAAGTCCAATATTGAAAAATTAATTCCATATTTTAAATCAAGATAATTAGATTTAGTAAATAGAACTTTTTTTATCTTTTTACATTTTAAATAATATTTGTATTGAATATTTTTCACCCTGTAATAGTAAAATATGTATACCAGAGTCAAAACCATCATTTATGGTCTCAAAATCAACCAAAAACAAGATTTTATTAAATTTTATTATAGGAAATCTAGCACATAGATCCCAAAATTTAATATATGGAAATTTGGCCTATTTTAATTTTTTACAAATAAATTAATAATATTTTAATAAATTAATGTTAGAAAATTTAAATCTATGTTAATTAATATATCTAAATTTTTTACATAAGGATGAATTGAGGATATGATAGGTAGTAAATGGTTATTTTAAAGATGAAATATTTTTTATAATCGTGGTAATTTTTTTAAAATTTTTGGTGATGATAAAATTTACTTAAATTCTTACACAATGCCAACACAGTACTCATTCAGAATCTGAATGGATTATTATTTTGAAACAATTTTTAAAAAATATAAAAAATTCTAAAAATTAAATTAAAAAACAAATTGTAATAATGACAAAATTATCTATAACATTTGTTTTAAGAAATTGTTATACATGAAAAATGATTTTTGACTTAGGAGATAAATTATATTAACCTTCATTAAAACCATATTTTTGATACATTGAAAACATAAGATGTGGAAAATTAAAAAAACAAAGTATTTTAAATAAAAAAATATTGTGTATGAAAAATCATATTTTTTTATATTTATATAATAATATTTCATCATCAAATGCATAGATATATTCAATATAGACAAACAATGAGAATATAACATAAAACTCTTTCCTACATAGCTCACATTTAAATCATAATTATCAAGAGGGGAAAATTATTATATATTTGTAATTTAGAATAAAACTCATAATAATCATTATAACATAAATTTAAAGAAATTTAATACACCATCTAAAGTAAACAAGTAATCAATAATACATATGTCTTACTGAAGTAAATGTGAGATGAAAATCCATTAACTTGAGTCTCCCTAACCTTGAAATAATTTTATCCTCATTTATAATAAATTTAAATTTATTATAATTATATTCAAAATTAATTTTCATACTTATAGTATTATATTTAATCCCCTTACACAATATTTACATCCCCTTTTATTAATAATTCATTATTTTATTCGTTATTTCAAAGTGTTAACAATTTTGATTATCATGAGTATTTTAATTTATTAGTTTTGGCCCTTCATTATATTATCTCAGGAATTATAATTATGATATAAAAAAATAGTATTAATTATATACATTGTTATATTCATCAATAGAATTAAGAGATAAGAAAATGAAGGATACTGTTTATGGACACGGTAGGCCATACCTATGCTTGAACACAATTTTCTTTTTCGAAAAATGAAAAAAATTAAAGAGAAATAATAATTGTATTTTACTATACCATTTTCCATAAATATTTATAATATATAGTAATTAAATAATCCCTTATAATTATTTAGGTAAAATGGAATTAGAAAAACTTAATCACATAACCTCACTGAGGAGGTTGTCCACATATACACATGAGCAACGTTATCATTTTCCAATGGAATGGATGGTAAGTAGGTATATGTGATATTATAATTCCTTGAGTATATTTATATCATAAATATAATATATAAATATAAAACCCATTATAATACCCATGAATACAATATGGTGACGAAAAAATGATTTATAATGCTACGTGTATGTGGTATGTTGTATATATACATGAGTGATATGTTCACTTATCATTAGATGTGAATGAGTCTATATAATGGTGTTTTCATAATAATAATAACATTTTATAATATTTATGATATTTAATTTATTATTTAATTATAAAAAAATAAATTCATTGGATGTAAATATGAGTTGCCAGGAATGTGATCGGTTAAGGAAATTACCTAGTCTTTGAAGAGATTTCCCAATGTCTCCATATAAGGACTCTAGGGTTGGACTTTTAGGAAGACCGAATCATCTATAATATTTATAGGGATGTTTTGAAGATCCAATGGAATATTTGTTTCTAGATACACCGGTCAATGTGTGGTGAAGAATAGAGGGATGAGGTGACCTTTTATTGTTGAGGTGAGAGGCACTCATATAATTTCAAAAAATATTATAACATAATAAATTTATTTTTAACATAAATGCCTCAAAATGATAAGGTATTTGAAAGTAAGGATTGATATGGTTGTAATCCCATTAAAAATTATATGTTAAACAATTTTTCATTTCTTTTTAACCAATTCCATTTTGATTAACAATTAGTCAACCAATTTTAATTGTAACTATGATAACAAATTTTTCAGTATTAGAGGTTGTAATTTTTAATTAAAATGTGAAATTTGGCCAATAATTGGACATTTTATGAAATCTTTTACCATATCATATCTACCACATGTTATTTCAATTTTTTTGATAAATAATTTAATAAAATATCATTATTTTTAGTTTTCAAATTATTTACTTAATTAAACATAAAATATATAAAGACAAATTTTGAATTAGAATATAATATTTTAAAACAACACTAATATTCCATATTAAAAAATAAAATTTATATAACTCTATAACTTTGTCAAATTTTGTCACTTTTAATATTTTGAATATAATTTATTTTATTCTTCAATTAATTGAATAAATAATTTTGTGGTGTTGTGTAAGAATTCAAGACAATTATATAATTATTAAGAATTATAAATAAATATAAATCATTAATAAGATTTAATTATTCAAAAAAATAATATTAATATTAATTCATAACTATTTTTATCTATGTGAACATATAATCTATATTTAAAACTAAAAGTGTGATATTAAGTAACTCTTTTTGTGGTTTAAATAATATATAAATCATTTCCAATGAACGTTTTCCATTAAAATAAAAAAGCACAAGCCTATGTTTATTAGGGTACAATTAAATTCATCCAATTATAATTTAGATGAATAATTTTGGAATTCTCACTAATTTTTAGTCATGATTAAAGTACTTTTTATATTAACGAGGTGATAAATATTTCCTTATATACTATTCATATTAACCAAAAAATAGAATGGGCTAATTTTCTAAATTTGAACCACCCAATTCTAAATATTTAATTAATTTTATCTAATTCAATATTTATAAATTTCATAAATTAATTATATTGTATGTTCAAAAAAAGTGACAGAAATCATTTTTAGACAATATAAATTTTTTAGATTAAAACATTATTTGTTTATTTTATAAGATTGGGAAATATTTTTGGATTGTATAAGATATTTTGTCAAGTAAAAAAAAGTATTATTGTTTAAAATCATTCAATAATAGTTCTTAATTAACATTATAGGTAGTAATATTAATTTCACACATAAAAATAATATTCAAGAACACCATCGTTGTTTTTTTAATTTTATTTTTTTAAGCAAAATAATTTAATAAATAAATAAATAATTATATATATATTTTGACTGTATAATTATCATAATTTCCTTAATAAAATTCATAACCGCTAATGCAATTACTAAAAAATAATAGAAACATAATATTTTAATAATTTTAAACATTTTTTAAGCTCAATTTTTTATGTAACATAAGATACTAGATAAATCCAATTATTTAAAGAGAAATATTTCAAAAAAATAATATAGGTTGTTATATGATTCTTGTCTTATTTAAGTTATAATATTTTCAACCATGTGTGAATTTTATATAATTTATATTGGAGAATAACATGAAAAGTTGTGGGGATAAATTTTATAAATTTTCTAATTTAGAAAAATATGACTAGTAATTCACCCTCCCCTAGAAATTATAAAAAGAAACCCATAGATTGAAAACACTAAACCATAGTGGATCAATGAACTAGATGAACATAAATTGGTATTATTTTGATGGTACCTTATTTAATTAGTGTCTTATAAAATATAAATTACATCAATTGTATATGTATTCCTATATTCGATGGAAAAACGTATCATGGATTGGAAAATTTAATAATAACTAATATTTTATCATGTTTCCTAGAGTTTATTGATATAGTAACTATTAGATGTCCAACAATTGGAACTAATACCCTATTACTTTATCTAATATGTGTGATGTTGATGAATATGGGGAGGATATAAATTCAATTGGAATTTTTCTGTCATAAAATATTTTTATAAATATGATTGTCATAAAACTTTTCAATGAATATTGTAAAAAACATAGAAGTATAATTGAAGGAAACTCAAAAGTGAAGGTAGAATAGTTTAATATCTATAAATGTGAGTTAGATGATAACATAATGAATGATGAAGTAACAATCTATTATAACCATAATAGAGTTAACAAATTTTTGTGCAACAAAAGGATATTTTGAGATATCTTTGAAGATTAAGAAATATTCTAAAAACAAATGACATACTTACCTGAAAACTTTTTCTAAAAAAACATTATCATCAGAAGAAAAAAATAGTTTCAACTTGATGAATTATAAAACAATGTTTTTTCTTATATGATGATTAACCATCCAATATATGGAAATAATATAAAATATGAATTTTTTAAAGCTATTAAAATTTTGAAAATCCAAGATATTGGGAATGATGAAATTAGTGACTCAAATGATAAATAATATTATAAATGAAAAAATGAGTCTTGTATCATATCTCCATGATCCCTCAGAGAGGTGTGTCAAATTATACTAGAAAACTCCAATAATATTTATCAATAATGGACGGAAATAGTTTTTTTAATTTACACAGGAAGAATATTTGTGAATTTTAAGAAGCATCTGAAAAAAAAGATGAAGTGGATAAAAATTTCGATAGACTATTATATATACATTGTGGTTAATAAAATGTTCACTTGAAATAGATGAAGCATGTTGAATAATATTTTCAAATATGAATCAACTGAATGAGTTTTTCATAAGATGAAAGATAGAGAACCAACACAAACATTATTGAAAATTTTTAGAGAATTGTATATTGCTATAATAGTGAAAAAGAAGGAGGTGAAAAATCATATAGGTAATACTAATATAAATTTGAAAATGTAACATGTCTTGATAAAAAAATAAACAATGAAATCAAAATGACAAATATATAATGTAGAGACATAATTTATGGAATAAAAATATCCTTAACAAGAAAATGGGAATAATCATGAGATCGTAAACCATAAAATGGAAGTTTGTTAACATCGAATGATGATGGAATATCTCATTGTGAAAGATGATTCATAGAAATATGAGGTTTTTAAAACCTAATAGTAAAATATTTTTGCTTGATATTATCTTAATATATAGGAATAGAAACATAAATAATGATTTATAGGTAAATTATAGATCATCTCAAGGTTCTATAAAATATCACTCTGTGAATCAGGATAAATGTTTCCCCATTAAATGTAAAAGTTAATTGTATTTATCTAACAATATATGTATTTGAAAATAATGATAGGAAATATTGGATTGAAAAATAATTTTATAAATCTATCACATAATTAAAACAGGACAAATATCTCCGTAATAAAGTGTCCTCGTGTTTGGGGGATATAAAAATAGACATATGTTTCGAACCTCAACAAACTGATTATGAGGAAGATTATATTAATAAAAACGATAATATTTGATTGATATTGTTTTTGGTATGATATATTTACTATCAATTCTTATAATTTTTGGCACAACATGCCTCTCCCTATAATAATGTATGATTTAGGGTGGAACAATCACCAAATAAATTTTTGAAAAATTCTTAATACATAGAATGTATGAAAGGAAAAAATTATAAGATCTTAGAAATATTCCAATAAAATCAACATTTTTTCTTCTTGGGAGATTTTTCTATAATATGAAACCAAGCATGTAACTTTTCTGTGAAATGACGGCCTACACTTCTATGAAAAATCTCATATACATGAAATGGAATGGTGTTAAGAATTAATAATGTTAAAGAAATGGAATTTGTTGTTGAAATATATCCGAATGTAAGAAAATGGAGAAAAGATTGTATATTTCTAGTGGTTTTTCATTAGATTTGATAAGATATATAAAGATAATGAAATATGTTAAAATTAGTTGAGGGGGGTAGTTATATTTTGAAATGATGATTTCCTAAAATGTAAAAGAACAATGTCTCATGATATTGGGGCTCAAAAAATATAATCCACTGAAAATAATTATATTAATGGTCTTCAAAAAAAAATTAGTTTGAAAAAAAAAATCAAAATTCTATAAAATTTTATTTAAGAATTATTAATGCATCATCCGTTGTGGGGATGATTAAATATTTCTTACCAGGGGGAAAGCACTAGTAAAAATCTATTTCAAATTTTAGAACATTGTAACTCATGTTATTTGACTGTTGAATATGAGAAAAAGTTATATTATTATTGGATCGGGCATCTAAGATAAAATGTTTTGAGAAAATATTTCAGTGTATATTCCATAATGAAAATTACACAACTGAATAGAAAATAATATGATATCTTTAAAACATGTCACGAAGGGGAAAAACCAGAAAATTCTATATGAAATTCAACATCCAATCAACGAGACCTCTGGTACTAATTCACTGTGATCATTATGGATGGATGAGACATCAACAATTGGAAATGGAATTAAAAAATTTCACTTTTATTATATATTTCACTCAAATAGGAAACCTTATAAATAGGGAGCATAAATCAAAGTCTTTAAAAATGTTGTTATTTTTTAGAAGAGATATTGAGATAGAATATAGTGTTCGTTTAATGAAACTGAGAATCAAGAATAAAATGGAGTAAACACGTAATGGTTTTAAATCTTACCTAAATAAGCATGGAATTAAAAATCAATATTGTTCTCAATACAATCCTTAAAAAAAGTGAGTGGAGAGAAGGAAATGTAAAATTTTCATGGAAATGGTAATATGTACACTAGATGAGTATACCCTTTTTATGTTTTCCAATAGAGAATCTATTAGTACTGTCGTATATTTAAGTAATAGATATTCTTTATGTCTATAATCCAATATAAAATCCTATGAAAACTTTAATATAGATACCTTTTTTCAAATATTTATATGTTTCTTGATATCCCTACACACTAATGATGAAACATTCAGATCTTTAAAAAATTAAAGAAAAAGTTTACGAATGGATTTTAATGGGATATTCAAGCAATAAAGGATGTTATAATTGATAGAATAAATGCTTAACTTTTTTTGGATTATTATGAAGTTAATTTTTTTAAATACCACTTCACTAAACAATGGTTATTCAAAAATGCTGTTAAAGATAAATTGAATACTTTATATGAGAATAATAAAACAAACTATGAAGTTCAGCCAAAAAAGGTGGCCGATTATTTATAAGAATAATGTGGAAATTAAACAGGAAAATGAAGAAGATATTTGACATTTCATACAATTCAAAAAGAGTTTTAATCTAAACATATTATGGAATGAATAAAATATTTGGTTCATACTTGAAGAATGTTGGGATTATAATAATGCATCAGCTACTTCATACGTGAAACCAGAATGTGTTTTGAGTGTAATTGAATTTAAATTATGAATTGATGATATGAATGAATACTTAGACCATAATAGAAATAATGACTCCAAGGAAAATGTTCCGCATCAAATATGAATGAATATTATTCGTAAAAAGTGGGTTTATAGAATAAAACTTAATGAACATAGATAAGTTTTATGAAATAAAGCAGTAATTGTTTTAAAATATAAACCATAGGTGGATTGTGAGTATTTTTTAGAAACCCATTCCACTATGGTTATATTGAAAACTATAATAATTTATTTTTTTGTGGTTTTATTTTTTCTAAATCTTATCATAGTAATGTGAAATTAGACTTTTTAAATACAGACTCTTAGGATGAAGTAAATATTGAAAAATGTTTTGATTTTCTACATAACCAACATTGATATAAGGATATTAAGTTAATAAATTCCTTTTATTAGCTGATGATATAACTATAACCCTTGTATACAAAACATGAATGTTTTGTGAAAAATGCTGATTTTTATTAATGGAATTTTGAAAAAAACCTATATTTATAAAATATAAACTCATGTATCATGATTTTTGTAATATATGATGTAAAGAACTGACCCCAAAATCCAAAATCCAATGCCATAAATTATTTCAACGAAATGATTAAAGGGAATAATCCTAAAGGATTGATTATTTTATCAGTTTTGGAATAACAAATTACATATTTGATTCCCATAATACACAGGGAAATAGAAAATAAAATTAAATGAACAACACCCTTGAATGATTATTCAAAGATAACTTCTTCATAACCTGTAAAAGGAAAAAGGTACTGGTATGCTGAAATTCACATTATAGGTTAAGTATAATTAATGATATCATGAATTATTAATTAATAATAAATTTAGAAAGCTAAATAAATAAAAACAAAACAAATTAAAATAACTAGATAAGGACTCATTATTATGGAAATGAGAATTAATGAATGGACATTCCATTTAACCAATTATCTAAAAACGAAAAAGAATTCATAGATAATGTCAAATGTGAAATCTCATAAATAATAATAAGAATAACTGAATTATAAATAATGGAATTAATTAATTAATAGATATATTATTTCCCAATAACATGATACCTTAATTATCGCGATCTATCCAAAAAGATAGTTTTAACCATAATGTGTAAAAGCCAATCTTATTAAGCCAACTGATTCATCTCACGAGACAACCGATGCATTGAGGTGCTTTAATTAATCAGTCCCTATATAGTGTAGTGAATTTCTAGATAATTTCTCCTATAAAAAATTATCAATTTAATTAATAAACATCATTCCTTGTCATTAAATTTACATATAGAGTGAAAGATACATATTTATCAATATTTCCCCAATTAAGAAAATAACATTCTAGGTGAGCACTGTATATAAAAATAGTATAAAGATAAATAAATATTAATTAACATTGCATGATAATATGTATATTAGAGATTATTTAAATTTAAAATAAAAAATTTCAGAAGGATGTGATTTTTTTCAAGATAATGTTAAAAATCACAAAATAATGCGATATAATAATGATTACTTTTACAACTTGGTAACTTTGTAGTCAAAAAACTCGAAGAGGATATAGTTCAATGTGAAACATATAATACAATATATTAGGAGTGAATCATGATATGTAATGTCAAATGGGATTTATATTTGTCACCATAAATTTAATTAGTTCATAATAATAAATATATCTCAATAGAATGTAAATTGAGACAAAATCCATTACCAAATGATTATTTTTAGTTTAATGGTATTTAAACACATTTATTGTTATTTTAAATACGATTCTAAATTATACCATAATTTTAATCATGTTAATAATAGTATATATGGTCTTCTTATAATATCTTTCACTCGTTTGATAACAATCATTCATTATTTTCGTAGTTTTGGGAATTAATTGTCACGTTTTTCAAGTATGTTTTGACTTATTGGATTTTTTCTTCTTTTATCGATCATAATTTTATCATCACCAAGATTTTAATAATTATTTAAATCTAATATATATTCATTTTATATTTGTTTATAATAACCAATAAAACTTGGATAAAGTAAATGAAATAACCGTTTATAGAGTTATTGTGTCGAACATATGAATGAACAATACTTTTATTTCCTCATCCTATTTAATATGTAAATGATATATATATATATTATAATTATAGTATCATATATATGTTATATATATCACTTATGTCAATTAAAACCATCTTTATTATATTCCATGTAATGTGGGAACAAATCACATCAATTTGGGAAGGCGGTAGTCCACACGTGTAAAAACGATGTTATCATATTCCCAGGAAATAGGAAGAATCGATGTATGATTTATATAAAAATTAAATAAGAATAAATAAATAATTAATATTATATATTTCATATATAACTTATAAATACATAATTAATTCTAATCATTAAGGGTGGTAATGGAAGAACAGATGACATCAACTTGAAAGGCGGTTGTCCACCTTACAAACGAATGACGATTATCAATCCCATTTGAGGAAAGTACTTATAGGTGTAGAAGATACCCATTATATAAAATGAAATTAGTATATTTAGGATAATTATTTTATTATATAATAAATATATATAAATAATCCATGTAGTGGAGAAATAAATAAAACCCCAGTGATTGTGGAAGAACGTTACTTCTTATTTAGGTTACTCTTTTTAGTTCATACTAAAATTCTTCTCTGGATTACATTATTCCAAATGTGAGGCTTCTAAAATGATTTTAGGTATGTTTTGAGATTATTTGGTATGTTTTTGGTCATGTAAAATTTCTTCATTGGTGTGAATAATTAGGTGTGGTGAGTTCCTTTTTATAGTGGAGGGTGAGGGGTTTTATTATAAATATAAAAAGGTAAACACAATTGAGAGATCTCAATTAAATCATGTGCCTCCAATAATGAAAAAAATTTAAATAAAACTGTGTTATATAGTTGAAATATTCACAAAAAATGTTTTTCTGATATGTTTTAAGATAATTATCTCATCAATTTTAACTGTTAGTCCCACGTAAATCTAAATTTTCTATTCATCGCTATAATTAATTTTATTTACATTCAGAAATATTCATTTTAAAAATAATTGTGGAACATAATATAGATTATAATGTATTCAGAATCCAAATATCAAATTTATTTTTCTAAATTCTAGTCACATTAGTGGTATAACGTTTTTTTCAAATTAATCTCGCAAAAAGGATGATAGAGTGGGGATTTAAAGTATAAGTGTTCAAAATATTGGATTAATTATATATTTAATATCAATGTAAATTTTCCTTCAATGATCGAAATTTGATTAATAAATTTATATTTTATATAATTATAAATTAAAATCAATAAAATTTTATTTTATCTTTATAAATATATTAGATTTAAAAGTTGAGTTCAATTAAAATATATTATTTCAATATGTATATTAAAATTTAAACTTACATAATACACAATAACTTCACCTTAATATTTTTTAAGTTAAATATTCAATAATGAAGTTTATTTCAGATAAATAAAGTATATAAAATACGAAAAAATAAAACAAATTGCACCATTAAATGCATGAAAATACTCATTTTCAGGGAAATAGAATTAATAACCATAAATATCGATTTATTTTTATCTTATTCCAATTAATTAATTTGGTTGAATATAAAAATTTAACTCTTAAATCTATAATATACATATTTAATTAAGTTAATTCACTAAAAGTAATTATTTTAATTTTTTTATTCAAAATTACATAGGAAGAATAAAATAGTAATTTATAATAATATTTCATATATTTATAATTGGGTTTGATATTCATTTCTATTTCATTGTTAACTAATGAATTAAACAAAATAGTTACATTATTTAGTGAATCTTATTAATAACCTCCAATTTAATGGTGATATTTTATCTTATCGAATTAAATAAATATATTTTAATAACTTAATTTTATGGTAAAAATTAATCTTCTTATGTATCATAAACATTAAAAAAATCATTCTTGCATGTAATGAAAGATTACTCAAAATGGTATTAACCCTAATATATATAATATATTTATGTAAAATATTAAATATATCATAAATTCATTGGACGTTATAGTCCTTTATACTGTTGGTGTTTCATGTCATCCATGATATTAAATATAGTGTTCTTTATTTAGAATATCGTGGTGTTTCTTATGATAATGATATTATTTTTTCTAGTTATAGTGTAAATTAATATAAATATTTTTCTAAAAAATAATGACTTTTTTTAATTTCATTGCTATGTGAATTTACCTTATTTCTAGGATTATAATATAAATAAAAGGAATGAAATATTTTCCTATCAAATGAAAAAAAATTAGGGAGTTTTTACAATAGTTTATCATGATGGATTTTAAAGATGTTTGTACTCCCATTTAGGTTTTCATTAAGATGAGTAAATATTAAGCTGTTAAAGTTGTAGAATAATAATTAAATTTCATTTATAAATTGTTTAATACTAAATATATTGTATTTATAATTAAAATGATATTTCATTATAAATTTATAATGATTTTCTTCATTGGATAAAATGATATATAAAAACAAAATTATTAATAAAAAGGGAAAAACCAATATCTCTATATGCTGAATATTTCATATATTTTTGTGGAATAAAATTATTCAATCTAGAGAATATGTTAAGAAGATGGAAGAATATGTATTCATATTCTGAATTGAATACATGTCATGAACTAGTTAAATCACATACCTAATGAAAATCTAGATAGTCAACCATGGCATGAGAATATGATTCACGCAATGTTTGGGATACCTAGGGTGAGAGCGACATCATTAATTAAATTCGTAATGTGAGTAGAATAAGATAAGGATTTTGGATATTAAGTCACTCCATGATAATTATTTATTTCTTGAGTTCATTGGGGAAGAAAATACATATAGTTCAAGCCATGATATTCACATAAAGAAATAAGTATTCACATCATGAGTTCATTAGTAATAGGATATAATAAAAAATACCAAATATTTATATTCTACATATTTTTGTATGTTTTCTCATTGTCTTTCTCAAATGGATACGGAAAAATTAAATCCCCCTAGTTGGTCTGAAGCATATCCCTAGGATCGATCATTGTATATAAATTCAAGGGCCACTTTCTTCCATAATTCATTTGTTAGTGAATGTTTATATGGAAGTTATTTCTTATCTCAGGTTATAACACACTAATTTCTTATGATATTTTTTTTCAAATTTATTTAATTTCATTTATAGTTTTTCTTACATGTAACATTATTTTTTAACGAACCAAAATTTAATATTTATATTGTTTTGATTAGTATAAAAAACTATTACATTTTATGGTATGAATAGAAATAATCACATTTTAATAATTAATTATAAATAGATTTGATAAATAAAATATATTTATAAATTAGTGCATAATTTTTACTAGTCATCATATGCTACGAAAAAAGATTCATCTCAACAAAATTGATTTATATTTATTTTTGTGACCAGGTAATAAAATTAATTGTTGAAACTCATTAAATTTAAATTTTAAAAGTAATTATAATTTTTCTAACCATCCTAAAGAAATTATATTATGATTAGTTTTTTAGATTTTTCAAAAAATATTAATTTTTATGTGAATAGGGTTAGAAACATTTTCTGGAAACTTGTTATTCAATTAATGAAATTAATTTTTTTTCTTGTTTAATTTTTTTAAAAGTGAAATTAGTTAAATTTTATAGATTTAATCCAATTGAGGTCATACAAATAATTTCTATATTTAATTAAAAACATCAAAAAGTGTCTAATTAATAATAAGTTTCTCATTCGAAAACTATATTTTCATCAGTTTGGTAGATTTAATGTTAAAATATATTTTTCTACTCCTACCAATGTAATTTAAATAAATTGATTCCATACATGGAATTTTGATAACTAATATTATAATAAAAATTTCATCTTAATTTTTTCCCCAAATTAATAGTAAAAACATTAAAAATCAATAACCATGGTTATGGTTAAAAATGGTTTACTTCAGGATAAACTGAAAAGATAAGGGGTAAAATCACCTAAAAACTTCCCCAACTTCAAATTTATTGCCATATTTTGTCCATATCACATTTATTTTTGATAATTTACCATTTTATAAATTTTAATTATTAAAAAATGGGTAAATATTTTTCATTTCAAAAATTCAATGTGTGTCACTATCTTACTTATAATATGGATCCCCATACCCTATCCACTTTACACTTAAAAAATGCATTTTTTTCATCATATAACTATCCAAATATCTTACTTAAGTCTACAATCACTTTATAGAGGACATATTTTATTTTTGAAACATTCATTTGAGTGAAATTGGGAAAAAACAAAGGAGGTTATCCATAGAAGAGGTGAATTCTTAAACATTGATTTTTTATTTTTTAACCAACCTCTTTCAATTATTTACCAAATTTACTGATATAAATACACCAATATCTACAATATAAAAGGATTTTATTATTCTAATGGATTAATATAAGGTCACAGTCATAAACATTACATATTCTTGAGTTTATTCAATAATTCAAATTGAGGTCTTTTTCGGTATAAATATTTGGAGAATTCGGACATAACTATGACATTATATATCAAAAATTACAAAGTAGACACTTCAACTATATTCAATTTTATTCACACAAAAAAACACCTTAAATAAAACATTTGTTATTTTCTAGATATAAAACTTCTTTAATACATCCTTTCTCTTACCTTTCCTTATACTCTATGAAATACAATTCAAATACATGGGATGAGCATAAAAATCTCGATAAGGGTTATAAAATTAGGAAAGAAAAATATAGTCCATTAATACATAAAAACCAATGAAATCATATATTTAAATCATAAAACCCATTCCCTTTAACATACATCCTAAAATCATAAGATTTATGAATAGAACCAAAAAATCATAAATCCTAAAGGTAACATGTGGCACCCATATCAAACATACATTATAGCTTTCATAGCTACCTAGGGAGTTGCGTTTGGAATACCCATAACATTATATTCCCTAAATATCTTAGGAGAAACATTAACATTTAACTCCATCACTTTACCTAATTCATTAGAGAGTTATCTCAAGATCACCCGCAATAGTATTAGTATGGAACCACACTTATATGTAAACAATTCCCAAGAACCATACTATAATAAGAACACAGTATATAAGAATAAAGGAAAGATAACGTTTCCACCATACAATCACAATATATCATTTCAATATATTTAAATAGTCAATTTATTTTCAAAAACATTTTAAATACCGATATACTTAAAAATAGAATATGATATTTACTTTTCCTTTTAAATACACTATGTCTTGTAGATGAATACAATTATCCCATAATGCTCATGGAGGCGAAAGGTTGTTGTGACCAAATACGTTAAAAAGAAACATTTCCTTTGACATTTAGTAAAACTCTACAGATAAAAAATTGATTCCCTATGAATCATATTACATGTTAACTAGGTTTATACATCGTATAAGAAAAAGTCATGTATAAATAAAAATTGGCCTCAATGAAAGAAGATTGAGATAATGTTCGTTATGAAAATTCGAAAGCCTAACGGTGTCACATAAATAATCAGAAAATGAGTTGATAAGAGATAAACGAGTCTCTCATCACTTGTACATAAAATTTACCTCCATAATTATACATAAGAAAATATCCAAAAAAATGAAATATAAATTAAAATATATGACATAAAATAAGTCTTTGACAAAAAGAGGATAGCGCAAGGTTCCCTTACATTATGTCCGACTCGTAACGTATGTTCCTTGTTCTTATAGAATAATAAACCTAAGTAAATTTCTACTTTAATTATAACAATTTTCATGTTTATTATTCTTTTAATATAAATTATTACCACATTATAAATATTACATAATTAATTTTGTTAAACTTTGTCGTTTTGTAGATATTTGGTACATGAGTCAAAAATAAACTTGTTATAATTATAAATTGTCCATGTTGTCAAATTTCCAATATCTATATAATTTTATTAATTTATTAAATAACATATATTTCTAGTATATATGTATTTACAATAATCAATAACATTTAGATATAAGAAATTAAAATCACCACTCATGTAGATGGTAAACCATACGTTTTCATTAACGCTACATTATTTTCATTTTCATATTCTATAGAATCAGGAATAAATGATACATAATTATATTATAATTGTAATATAATATCATAATTATATATTCTACATAAGTTCTCAAACACCATCCTTTATACATTCCATGTATGGAATGAACGAGTCAAATCACTTTGAGGGCGCGGTAGTCAGTACTTCTTTAAATAAACTTTATCAGATTTGTACAACATGAGAAGCATAAATGTATGTTTTAAATGACAATTAATGAATAATATATATGACATAAATATATTAAATATCACATATAATTATAGTTCCATCATAATGGCAACCATAAGAGGTGGTAGGAAAATATTGAACAATCATCATTTCCTAAGGAAGTTGTTCGACGTCCACTAAAATAGTATGTTCTTATCCATTAGATGAAGGTGTGTGTAAGTGTAGTTTGAATATAGATCCTAAAAAACTTATTATATTTAGTATTCTAGTGTTTTTATATAAATAATTAATAAAAATATCATATGGAGTGGAGAGGGAAAAATAATTGAAAGAAACATGAGATAAGATATTACCTAAAATCGGGACACTTATTTTGATTTGAGAAAAATGGGCTCTCCTGAATTTCCTTCTTACAATAGGAAGGATTATAAGAGTAATATAGGTATGTTGGGGGATTATTTTGGAAGTGTTTGGTTGAGCCAAGTGGCCTTGAGAGGTGTGAGTAAGGGTTGGAGGTGGTGTCCTTTTATAAGAGGGAGGAGGGGCACAAAAGGAATAAGTTGAAATATTATTTTATTATAAACTTAATTTATGTTTTCAAATTGTCCAAAAATCATTTTATTCAAATTTAAATAGTTTATTTTTTGAAATACTTTAAACCAATACGTTTTAGACATGTCTACGTTACAAAATTAGCTTGATCTTTTATCTTCAACTTTTTGTTAACTAATTTACCTTTTACCATGTCTTATCATAAATTTATACTATATGGTTAATATAGTAAATATAAAATTCTATGTGACAAAAAAAAGGATCATAAATGACATTTTTAACATCATATATGTCATTTTTAATAATATTAGGTTTTTAGGACTATTATATCATTTAATAAAATATTAATTGATTTAAAAACTCCTTTTTGTCAATTTATAAACTTTTCATGTCATGAATTTTTAAAAATCTGTAAAAACATGATCAATTAAAAGTAACATAATTAATTCAAATATAAGAAGTCATAATATTCCATAATATTTTTGGATGGAAAAAAAGTTTCAAAATAAATTTATTTTAATAAGTATAATCTCATTTAATTAAATCAATCATTAATAATGTAATCACTACATCACCATTATGTCATAAATAAATAAATTTATTTAATCTATAAATATAATAAATAATATACCATGATATTTGAAATATTTTTATCTTTAAAATTACTATTTATAATCAAATAGATAACTTAAATAACCCCATATAAAAACAGATTTTCAAAAAGATACTGGTTTAGGTCATATTTTACATGACTTAAAATTAAATGTAATTGAATTTCATTTTCACACACAACTAATTCAAAGGGGTCTTAAAATAGACCCAAGGATTCCAATAGTCTGATATATATTATAAAATTGAATTAATAATTTTTTTAGTGTAATTTAATATTGTTATAAAATTATTCTTTACCCTTATTTAACATATTTAACCTCTAACCATGGTAAATAAAATATTTATATAATTTACTATTCATATTGTGTAAAAATAAAAGTTACATATTTATATAATTTAGGCCTTTTAATTCAAATTATGGAATCTATTTTTCCAAATTCAAAACACATAAATTTCATAAATTATTTTCAAATTAATTCCCATTGTCAAAAACAAAAAGCATGTTTTTAAGAAATAATAACTATCAAAAGATTACCATGTGTTTATATATAATTAAAAACTGAAATGACTTAAAATTACCAAAATTGGATTAAATAGTAAAAAAATAATCTAAATTCAGTATAAAAAAATAAAAAGATAGTATAAACATTGAAATAAATCAGATGAAAAGATAGTTTTGACTTAAAACGATGTATTTTTCACTATTCATTAAAAAAATGAACTTTATCAGAAAAATACCATAATGTTACTCAAATTAAATTTTGATACCCCTATTCTAAATAAAATGTATATTATTTTAAATGGGACACATAAATGTGTCAAAAAATACATTTAAAATGTGTCCGCCCTTAAAAGGCAGTAAAACTGCCATTTGAAAATATTAGAGTATTTATGCTTAAATTTGGATTAATTAACATTTGAAGCCTCTAAATTTTATTAGAAAAATGAAAAAAAAACTAAAACCTTGTTTAATTATAACATGTTTAGTTCTATTCATTCCTTCTAATAAAATGGCTAGGCATTAAATGCCATTTAAAATAATAATATGATGTTATCATTTTTCATTATGACCTAGCCTTGTATGAACGTGAGATTTCGGAGAAACCCATTGTTGTGTGTCAGGTACTCCATTGATCATATAATACACTTTAAAGTAAAATTAATATATTATTAATATGTATTAAGATAAATTAAATGTATTATCATATAAATATCTAGGTTGTTACATCCTTCCCCCTTTTGGGAATTGCATCCCAGAAATTATATTCACTTATAAAATTAGTGGGTGTATTTTCCCTCATAAAATTTTCAGATTCCTATTTTCCATCTTTAACCATGTAATGTTTCTACAAAACCATTACCTGATGAATTACATTATTTCGCAAAACTTTCTCTCTTTGGTCCTCAATCTGTATTTTTTTATCCTCATAAGAAATATTTTATTCCAACTGAACTACATCTGGACTCAATAAAAGAGATGGATCCGGAATATACTTTCCCAACATTGAAACATGAAAACTCTGTGTTCATGGGATAAAAATAGAGGTAAATTCACTTTGTAGAAAATTGATCCAACTTTCTCCAAGATTTCTCAGGGTCTAATGAACCTCAGACTCAACTTTTCTTTATTACGAAAACACAATACACTTTTCCATGGAGAAAAATTTAGAAAGATATGATCACCTACCTCAAAAGAAAAATCCTTCATCAAGTTATTTGTATAACATTCAACATACTCTATGATTTCCTCTTATGCTGCTGAATTAATGAACATTTTTCCATACCTTATACCAATATTGGTACAATCAATTTTTTTCACCACATAATCCAAAATCTTTAGATTGAATCCACTTTTCATATAATGCCTTAAATAGAGAAATCTGTAAACTAGAATGAAAACTCTTATTGTAAGAAAACTGAACCAAAGAAAGATGTTGGTCCCAAAGTCCCCGGTAATCCATTGAAGAATAACGTAGCATATCTTCCCAAGTCTAAATTGTTCATTATGACTACGCATCTGGTGGATGATGAAAAGATGTACTAAACATTAAATCAGTACCCAATTACTTCTAAAGGTCCTTCCAAAAGATATAAGTGAACCTTAGATCACGATCAGATACAATAAAGAGGGAATCTCCATACAACCTTACAATCTCTTTAACATACAACTGAGAATGTTGATCTAGAGACAGTGTTTCCCGAATATGAAAGAAATGAGTAGATTTATCCAATAAATCATCAATAACCCAGATTGCATTATTATGTCGAGATGTACATTGTAAACCCACAAGGAAGTCCATGAATTTATTTTTCTATTTCTACTCTGGAACTGGTAAATCTTGAAGCATCCCATTCGGTAATTTCCACTCTTCATTAACTTTTTGGAATGTTGAACACACAAGAATAAAGCCATATATATATATATTCATTCCATCCCACCAGTAATACTCTCGAGGATCTTTATACCTCTTAGTACTGCTAGGATGAATTGAAAATGGATAAATATATGCATCAAATTACAATTATTTTCTTAATTTTAAATCACAAGGCACACATAATATTTTAGAAAATATAAAAACACAATCCTTATTAATGTTAAATTCAGGAAACATACCCTTCTATACAAACTCTACCTTTTTCTACATCCCACTATCTTCCATCTTTTCTTGCATAATTATCTATGATAAAGATAATTTCACTAAAACCTAAAACAAAACAGATTATTTTCTTACACCAACAACTTCAAAGACAACGTTCCTCAAATCGTTAATCAAAGGATCTTCTTACAAACATAGCATGGATAATGTAGCCTTACTATTTCGGCTCAGAGCATCTACAACATTATTTTATTTTCCTAGATGGTAATGGATTTTTAAATCTTAATCACTGATTAATAATATCCATCTCCTCTGTATCATGTTTAATTCCTTAAGAGTGAATATATAATTCAAGCATTAGTGATCAGTATTTATTTCACACTTTACACCGTACAAACATTGTATACAAAATTTTAATGCAAAACAACATCATCTAATTCCAAATCATGTGTAGGGAAATTTAACTCATGAGGTTTCAACTGACATGAGGAATAAGAAATAACCTGATCATAATGCATTATGAAAAATCCAAATCCTTTCAATGAGGCATCACTATAGCTAACAAAATCACCATTTATTCAAGGTAATAACAATACTAATGCATTCACCAACCATCTTATAAATTTATTAAAACAATTATCACATTCTACTATCATGATAAACGTGACACCTCTACGAGTTAACTTTGTTTGTGGGCTTGATAACCATGCAAAAGTTTCAACAAACCACTGGAAATAACCAAATAATCTGAAAAAAACATTGAATATTTTTTATATTTTTGGGTCTTGTCCATTCTTTGACAACTCTTCATTCAGCTTTATCAATAGTTCTTCCATTAGTAGAAATGATTATGACCATGGAATGAATTTTTTTGCAAACAAAATTCACCCTTACAAAACTTTATATATAGTTTCTCTAATTTTAATGTTTGAAAAACAATGAATATGTGACTTTATTTTTCCAATCAGATTTTATAATATACCAAAATATAATTTATAAACACAACCACCATTTATCATCTATGTCCATTAATCCATCACTCCAAAAAACTATTAAATCGTGATTCTGACCATCTTAAGAAGCTGATTTGGACATTTATTTCTCTTTGTATTCCTTCCCATCATAGCTTCCCTATTACCTCTATGAAAAACTATTCTAAACCTAGAAATATATTAGGTGATGAAACTTTGTAATCTATACATTCGACATCATTTCAATTTTATTATAACATAATTTATGGATATTAATTTTACAATCACATAACATCTAATGTGGTTTAAATAGACCTATCATACAAACTATATGGACCCATCCTTAATCATTACATAATCTAGAGTAATTTCAAGAATTCACATTTAGGATATTTTCAGGTTTATAATATTAGGTAATTAGGCCACAACTATTAAATTACATCTCAAAAATTTTAAGGTAGAAACTTCTACTCTATCCAATTTTCATTACAAAAATAAAACTCCTTAAATAAAACAAGAGTTATTTTCATGATATAAATATTCTTTAATACTTTCACTCTTGTGGCATTCCTTATAACTTGTGATAAACATTTCAAATTCTTTGGATGAGCCTAAAAAGATGAGTAATTGTTATAAAATATAGAAAGAAAACCGTAGTCCATCAAAACATACAAATCAATGAAATCATAATTTTCAATCATCAAACATAAGATCTTTAACATAAATCAAACAAATTATAACATTTATAAATAACACATATAAATCATAAATCATTATGGTAGCTTGTTTCATCTATATCAAACATACATTGTATCTTCCACAACTACAAAGGGAGTTGCGTTTGGAATAGTTGTCATAGTATATTCCCTATATATCTTAATAGAAACATTAATGTTTAACTCTTTCATGTTAAACAATGAATTGGAGAGCAATACTAGGCTCACCAACCCTTGGTTTATCCTGGAACCACCCATATATGTAAACATGGCCAATGAACCATAACATAAATATAACACATAACACAAGAAAAAAGGAAATATAAAATTTCCACATTGCTATCACAATATATCATTTCAATATATTGACATAATCAAACTATTATCTAAAAAATTTCAATACCTAAATACATAAAAAGATAATATGGTATTACTTTTCCTTTTAAAAACACTGTGAATTGTAGAGGAATTCAAATAACAAATAATCCTCATGGTGGCGGAATGGTTATTGTAACAATGTTTGTTAAAAAGAAAAATTTTCTTTGTCATTTAGCGATACTATACATAGAAAAAAAATACCTTTTGAATGAAATTAAATGTCCAAGGGGTTTATGAACCATATAAAATAATGTCATGTATAAATCAAAATAGGCCTCAAGGAAATTAGAATGAGACAAAGTCCCTTTAAAAATTCAGCAGCCTAACGACGTCACATAAAAATACAGAAAATGATTTGATAAGAGAGAAATGGGTCTCTACATACATGTAAATTAAATTTAAAATAATAATTATACATAATAACATATCCAAACATAAGAAAATGGAAATTAAAATACATAACATAAAATAAGTATTTGACTAAAAGATGACGGTGATAGGGTCCCTTATATTGTGTCTGACTCACCACGTATGTTCCTTGTTCATCCTGGGTAATAAAAATAAGATAATTATACTTTATTGAACTCCTTTTTAAAGTTTATTATTCATTTTTATCATTTATTATAATGTTATAAAAATTACCTAATTGTTTATTTTTATATTGTTCATTTTACGGATATTTGGTACTTGAGTCAAAAATGAACTTGTTATAATTACAAAATGTCTTCGTGGTCAAAAGTACATTAAATATATAATTATATTCATCATTTAAATACCATATATATACAGTATATTTGTATTTATAATAGTCCATAACAACTGTATATAAGAAACGAAATGCATCATCCATGGAGACGGTAAACCGTCCGTACGAATTAACGCTACTGTCATTTTTTCATATTTAATAGAATGAAAACTAAATGATACATAGGTATATTATAATTCCTATATAATATAATATTTAATATTCATTACATAATTTTATTAACATCGTCCTTTATTCGTTCCATCTATGGCATGAAAGAGTCATATCACATTGAGGGGAGGTAGTTTACACATCCTCAAATTATATTATCTTATTTATACAACATGAAAAGCGTAATGTGGTGTTGTAAATGATAACTATAAAAGCCTATAGATAGAGTAAATATCATAAATATCATATATTTTTATAGATATATCATAATGTCCACCATAATAGATGGTAGGAAAAGATTGAACAATTATCTTTTCGTGAGGCTATAGTTGATCTTTCAACGAAACGGTATGTTCGTATCCATTTGATGGAGGTGTGTGTGAGTTTTGTTCAAATAAATCACATTAAAACAAACTTTTATATTGGGGATATAGGTTTTGTTACTTAAATATTGAATATGAATAGCATAGAGAGTTAATAAAAACAAATAATGGAAATAACCATGAGGGAAGATGTTACCTCAAATTAGGTAACTTCTTTTGATTTGATCCCAATGGGATCTCTTGAATCACCTTCCTCCAAGGGGAAGGAATCTAAGTGGTAGATAAGGATTTTGGGAGCTTATTTTGGAAATGTTTTGGGTGATCCAAGGGGGATTGATATGTGTGATTAAGGGTTTGGTGTGGTGTCTATTAATAAGAGGGAGGAGGGGACCTTAAAGAATACACTAAATTTTATTTTATTATAAACATAATTTAGGTTTTCCAATGGTAAAATAATAATTTTATTATATGAAAAGTTGAGTATTGTTATAAATCCTTACAAATAGGGTTTAGACATATCTAGGTTTCAAAATAAACCATATCTTTTAGGTTTTTTAATTAGCTAACTAAATTAACTTTTACCATGTCTTCTTGTATATTCATACTATATGGTTAATATAGTTATTATAAAAATCCAAGCAACCCAAAAATGGATAATTATGAACATTGTTAACATATTATATATCATTTTTTAGAATCATAGATTCTTAGGAAAATTATTTCATTTAATCAAATATTAATTCATTTAAAAACACATTTATGTCAACTTTTATACTATTCATATAATGAAATTTTAAAAATCAATAAAAAATGATCATTTCTAAAAAACATCATTATTTCAAATATAAAAAGTCTTTATAATCAATAGAATTTATGTATTACATAAAAGGATTCAATAAAAATTTAATTTCATATTTATAATCTCATCTGTTTAAATCATTCATTAATAAGGTAATCACTACATCACCATTGTGTCATAAATAAATTTATGTATATAATCTATAAATTTTTTAATTTAAATACCATTATATTTTAATTATTTTTAGATATGTAATTAATATTTATAATAGAATATAAAATTTTAAAAAACCCAAATAATAATTGTTTTACGAAAAGATACATGTTTTGGATATATTTTATCAACATTAAATTAAAAGTAATAAAATATAATTTGCAAAGACAGGTGGATATATGGGGTCCAAAATTTGACCCCATGAATTCCTATAGTGAAATATATATATCATCTAAAAGGATTTGGACCCATTTTTGATAATTTATTATTATTATAATATTATTTTCTACCCTTATTTAACATATTTACTATTTAACTATGGTAAAAAAAATATTTACATCTATTTATAATGTATAAAAATAAATGTTATATATTTACATAATTTGGAACTTTAGATTAAAAATATGGAAACCATTTTTTCCAAATTCGAAACAGTTAAATTTCAGAAATTAATTTTAAATTAATTCCCATTGTCTAAACCAAAAGGCACATTTTTAAGAAATAATCACTATAAAAATATTAACATGTGTTTATATATAATTAAGAAGTAAAATCATGTAAAATTAACAAAATAATATTAAATGGTAAAAAAATAATCTAATTAGACTCCAAAACCAATTAAAAAGATATTCTAAACATATAAATAAATTAGATGAAATGATAGTTTTGACTTAAAACGTAGTATTTATCACTAATTTTAATAACATTAACATTATCATAAAAATAAAAAAATTACCAAAAGTATATTTTGATGTCCTACTTCTAAATAATAAGTTTATTTCTTCAAATACAACATATTACTGTAACAAAAACTATATTTGAAATGGGTTCTCCATCAAAAGTTTGTAAAAATTACTTTTAAAAATGTTAGAGTTTTTATGTTTAAAACCGGATTCATACTCATTTTAATCCTCTATATTTTATTGAATAATGTAAAAAAATTTAAAAATCATGTTTAATCATATCATAATTAGCTCGATTCACTCTATCTAATACAATGAATAGGCATTAACTACCATTTAAAATAATAATATTGTATTATTGTTTTTCTATATTACTCATCCTTGTGTGCAACATGAGATTTCAGATAAACCCAATGTTGCGTGTTGGGTACGCCATTGAACATATCATCCCCATTAAATTAAAATTAGTATATTTTTCATAAGTATAAATTGAAATTGAAATTGAAATAATTATTATAATAAAATATGGTTTATTATATATAACCTATATATACATCCTCTTCCATCAAATGGGAAATAAAATCATTGATCATTTATACGGTGGACTACCAACTCACAAATTAATGTAACACATTTTCCTTCTCAACCTATCACAAAAAGTTATAATGATGAATATTAATTAATATTATTATTTATATGAGATAATTATACTTCATTAATAATCATATCAAACGTGCCTTCTTAATTGGCATTAAATGAGATAATGGTAATGTTGCTTGTGTTTACGGTGAATTAGTTCCCCATGAAATGATTTGATTTATTTTTAATTTAGGATTTAAATGTAATGTATTATAGATAAGTCTAATGGAAATATGATATATATATATATGAAATAATTATGAATATTTAAGTATTATATATTAATTACCTTCCTTCTGTAATCTCACAAATAGAATGGAAACTACATTTATTCATACGAGAGGACTACTATCTCCACACACTGTGTAATTCATTCTCAATATATAAATTTATTGGATTAATTTAAAAACATATATAATTAATATGTATTATATTTATATATTTGTTAAAAAAATTTATGGACCAATTTTTGCTATAAAATTAATGAAAATTCCAAAGAAAAACTTGCATGTATATAGAACAAATATTTATTAAAAACAGGATTTGTACATGGAATTATAAGTAAACATGTTATAAAAGGTTATAGTAAACAGATCTATGGCATGAAAAATATTATTATGGTTAAAAAATATATTTATAACAAACAAATATTTATTATAACATAGGTTTGACATGTATAATGGAAGTCGAGACGTATTGTTAGGTAATTTCCTTTCAAATTGTCATATTTCGAATATTTGTTATGTTATGAATCTATCTTCTTTTATGAGGTTTATAAAAATAAATTATTAAATATTTAACCATTAATATTATTATTCTCATGATTATTATTTTTCAAGTCAATATTATTATTTCAAGGGGCCTACGGTTCATAAGATCTTTATTTAGAAAGGGTTAAATGGTTTAATCTCATTTTTTATCAGGATTGTTTATGATCAAGATTATGATGATGAAATAATATGATATATATCTCAATAAACTCCTGGATTTTCTTCTCTTATAATTAATTCATGAGATTACATAATTCCCTTTAATTTTCCTCTATTTATATACTTAGAAGTCTAAAATGAATTTTTACGGAAAATCAAAATTATGACACTCATTAGTTGATAACCCCTTTTTTCTATATCTGTGTTGTTATAAAGAAAATTTAATAATAGTTTATAATTATCCAGTTATTTATTGATGAAATATTTACACATTTTTTAATATTATAAAAATGTTTTAGGAGGAGACTTCTATAAATATTCTAAATGAGCCATGTTTGTATTTTTTTTAAAATATGGTTATAATATTACTTTTGACTATATAGAATGACTGACATTTACATTTTTCCTGACCAATAATTGAATTAAATAATTCTTTTCATAGTTAAATTCCAATTTTGAAAAAAATATTTTCTATAATATTTGGGAATTCATTTTTGTTTAAATAAACAATTTAAAATTGATAATCATAGATTCCCCAAAAAAATGATCCATGTAATCTTCCCTAATCATTTTCCATCTAAGATGGGGTCCTTCTTAGATACTAAATATTTTATAGGTATATGATGGAATCATATCATCATAATTATTTCTCTTGGTGGTTAAATTAATAATCAAAATATATTTATGATACATTTTCATTTTCTAGAGGTTATTTAATGATTAAATGATGATATTTATGAAAAGTCATCCATTTTAATGGATTATATTGCAATTAAATAATAAAATTTTTAATAAACCTATTTTTCCCTATGTTATTCTTTGATGAATGTTTTATAAAACCCATTTCATATTATCTGTTCTAATATAAAGAATATTTCATTATATTTGTCACACTTATGTATGGATTCTAGTATAGAACAATGGGAACATTATACTAATGGAATTTTGGGACCTATAACTACCTCTAACTCATTGGGTAAATATTGATATTTTATGAGATAAAAAGGACCATAATTGGTAGTGATCCCAAATCAGTAACGGTCTATGTCTAATATGATAGTCTTTAGTGTGATCTTTGACTACTATGATAGTTTTGAGAGTGATCCCATTCCACTGTGATCGCCTTACTAGTATTCCTTGAATACTATGAAAAATATTGTAAGAGAATAAGAGAATTCAAAAAATCTATGTATTTTTCCAATATTATACACTCATGGCTTCTGTTCTTTTAGTTTTTTATGATTCTTATTTTATGAAATTCCAATGATTTTTCCATGACTCGTGATTATGATCTATGAAATATAGGGTATGGTTTTCAAATGATTTTTTCCTATTTATATACCCTTTTCTCATGTTATGCTTATGTGATCTTTTATATCTCCCTTATTCCCCATAATAGGAATATTAGAACACCCTCTCTTATGTTACCTTTTTCTATGTAAATAATAATCTTATTATACAAGATATGTTTAAAAGGGATTCTAGTTATGTGGAACTATGTGAGAGACAACGTGGATCTCTTATGAACTAGATGATTAAATATCCTTTTTTCCAAAGAAACGAGACATATACGACTCTAGATGGATGCTTATGTTATATAAGGAATATTAATAAATTAATATGTGATATATATATATATATAATGTTTGTGTCATTAAAATTAGTATAACATAAAAAGAAGGAAACTGATCTTTGTGATCTTTCATATCTAGAAGATGGGAAAAGCATGGACCTCCACCTAAGGTCTTCATGGGGAAAGGTTCAGTATTATATATAGTGGTAAGAGTCTGTCCTAGGAGGTGTAGGTTATCCCAGAGTTCTCTAATAAGTATCAATTATATCCCACTAGTAATGGGACCATACTATTATAGTTTGTATCACAACAAGGTTTAGTTATCCATTGTTAATAAGGATGAGAAAACATTATCAATAACCCTTTGGATAATACAAAGAATATGGTAACTTCCTTAGTTATGGTGAAGAAATGAGTGTGGTTTTCTTTGATTTTAGGATCCTTTATGATTTATACCAGTGGATCTAGATCTATCATAGTTTTAACTAGTTGTAATAACTCTCAGAATAGAGAATTGAAATGGAATCAATCGCCACCTAGTTCAAGAATACTATCCATGCTACACACCTAATTTGTCATTATCAGGGGATATTATAAGGTTATATAAAATTTCCATTATGAAACATTTTGATGTATTTGAATAGATTATGATCATTGATAAACCATGTTAAACATAATTTCTCATACATTGAAATGATGACATCAATATTTAGACATTCATGGATTGATTTAACACTCTAAACAATGATACATGTTTTCATTATTACCATATTTGTTTTACACAGGGTTTGTTAATAGGTCAATGATGTCGTACTGGTGAAATGAATTCTTGAATATTGATTTACATTATTTTTAATTACTTAAATAATTTCCCTTATATAATGAATGGTATCTGATAATGTTAATCCTTATCCTAAAATTTTTATTTGTTGAATTAGTAGTGAAAACTTAATAGTACGATGATTCCATAACAAGTCTATGATTATTTTATGATTTATTTTTTATATAATTTGATTATTATAAACCTCATTATTCATTATATGATTGAATTTTATGTCATATTAAGCTTGTATTAGTTTTCTCTAGAGAAATTTCACATAATTTTCCAATAAAGGATTGTCACATTTGATATTAAAAAAAATATGATCTAATATTAGTATAAAGATAAAAATAACCTTCCATTATAGATAAAATAGATTTTAGGGGTCATGATGCACATTCTAATATTGTGGTCAACCTATATGGAAGGTCATAAAATAAATATTAATTATATTCTTATTGTATGGATGTTTTTTGATGACAATCGAAAATATTTTCCTAGTATTCCACTAAAACATGAAGATGACTTCCAAGAAGAACTCACATATGTTGATACACCTATTCAAATAATCCCTATAAAATACCCATGAGTTTGTTATATAAGTTAAATAGGAACTCTAGATGAATGAGGATATGGTTATGATTCAACCAACTATGTCAGATTGGTCTGCACCTATTATTTTTTTAAAAACTAAATGGATAGACCTGGCCCCATAATGATTATTAAAAACTGAACAGGATCAAAATAAAAATCAATTACACTCTACCCCATATTGATGAAATTTTTGATCAACCCTATGGAGCATAGTACATTTCTAAGATTGATAATTATTCAGAATATCATCAATTAGGGTCAACTAATAGGATATAACCCAAAAAAACATTTTGTTCATGGTATGGAAACTATAAAAAGTATTGATTTTATATGGTTTTAATGATTCCCATGATATCATTAATGTATTGAATGAATATAGTATTTATTGAGAACATTAATCAGCATGTTTTACTCTTTATAGATGGTATTTATATATATTCAAAGACTAATGAAGATAATGAAGATCACTTGATAATTGTTCTAAAAACATTAATAAAGGATAAACTATATTAAATATTTACAATTTGTGAATTTTGGATACAAAAGGATTCATTTTTGGGACATATAATATCGATAAGGGGTATATAGATGGATTCAACAAATATTTTGGATATAATAAATTAGAGGACACCAAAAATCTAAAATAAGATCCAATGTTTTTTTGGTTTGGGTGCATATTATTTTATACTTGAGTAGAATTTCTTATAATTACTAATCAACACACCAAGTTAATTTATAAGGGATACAAGTTCCTATGGATGTTGGAATGTGAGGAATTATTCAAATAACAGAATAATGGTTTAGTCAATGAACCTATTCTTAAATTACCCCTTATAAGATAAGCGTTTGTAATATATAGTCATGCATCCAATAAGGGATAGAATATGTGTTGAAAAGAAGAATGAAATTTTTATACCTTCTATGTCATAATAATTGAGGGTTCATGAGAAAATTTACCTAAATCATGATTTTAGGGTAACTGTGGAAATGATTTCATTAATAATAAGTATATATTTTCTCAATTGAGAATGGTGTGATATATATCTAAATCATAACTGATTAAAGTACATATTCACATAGAAATAGTTGAATATAATCTATTGAAAATGGTTCGAGAGGATGAATGATTATGAATTATCAATATATTACCACCATAAGAATGAGAATAAGGTGTTTGATGCTTTGAGAAAATGAATCATAATATCTTAGCTATAATGAAGATCACAAATGATAAAATATTAATGTGTTTTCTAGCGATGGATCTTCAAATATTGAAGGAATGGGATAAATATTACCTTTCAAAATTTATTGTTCAATAATCTATCTAGATTGTTGATAAAAGAGGAATATAACGATGATATGATTCTATGAAAGAAAGTGAAAAATGTTCCTGAGTTTATCCTTAATCATGATGGAATGAGAAGGATCAGAAAATATTTATGTGATCTATTTATATATGATTTGAAGAATGAGATGTTAGAGGAAGATTTTTATTCTTCATTCTTTATGAATCATGATTGTACTAAAATTTAGTGAGATAATAAAGATTTTTTTAGAGGGGTGGAATGAATAGTGTAATTGGAATTTATATATCTATGTTCATGGAATATTATACAATTCTGAAAGAGAGAAAAAATTATATGTGGTGTTACAGTAATTAACAATACCGTAATGAAATATGTAAAACAACACCATGGAATTTTTTCATTTGACTCTCCAAACTAACTGATGTGCACATCGATATATGGGTTATACTCAATTAAAATAGAATGTAATAACACATTTTCAATATTTGAGAAGATTTTATCATTGTATAAACATGATAGCATAAACAATGAAAATGTGGAATGTTTTCATGGATTACAATATTCCATTTTATTTTATTGAGATATAACGTCTACCTTCATGTTATGATAAATTTTTCAGAATTATCCTGATACACAGTTGAGTTTCAACACTATGTATCATCTTTAGGAAAATGATCAGTTTGAGAGAACAATTCAAACCCAACATGAAATATTGAGATCATATTTAATGGATTTCAAAGCATGGTGCGATAAACACCTCCCTTTAGTCATGTTTTCATACAATAAATGATTTCAATCAAGAATTATTAAATATCATTATGAATACTTATATGGAAATAAGTGTATAAACAAAATGGGTTGGGATAATGGTGGATAATAAATCTTATTAGGACTCGAACAAAGCAATCAAAAACTAATAGGGATAATCCATTATGTAACGACCCCCAGCCAAATATTCTGGAGCTGATGTATTCATTATTACATTATTAAAATATAAAAGGAATAACAACATGAATGAAATAAGTGTTTATTATTCATGATAAAAGAGATACTTAATTAAGTCCCATATCGCATTTGAAAACACAAATTATGTTTTTTATTTTTATTTTTGAGAATAACATTATTCCCACTAGAATATCCCTACTCATCAATAATAGAACACTTCAAAGAATATATTGAAATGAAACAAAATAATGGTGAGAATAAATTCTTTATAATGGTTCTGTAATGTAGAATAAATCAAGAATCAATAAGTATGATCAATATTCCATGGTAAATAACTAAACACAGATGAAATTTATTCAATAATATGAGAATTAAATTCATATAGATATAATATCATGGAAAAAATTACATTGACAATAAGATAATTCATAATAAACATATAATGGTAAATAACTCATAACACATACCATTTAATAAATATCATGAATATTAAAATAGGATAAGGCATAATCAATATAGAAAGGTAAAAAACTAAATAAACATTTAATTTAATAAAAAAATCTGAATGAAATTAATATAGAGATATTATGATTATGTAAATATCATTAATTGTAATTACTAAATTAATAATTAATGAAATGGTTAATTAGTTCAGGTCATGATCTCAAGCATCATGACACCTCTAACATCAATGCCATTCACAAGACAATTTAAAATAATTAATATAATATTATTTAAATCTAGCAATCTAATTTGTTACGTGACACTAATGGATGAATTGAAGGGATATATAATTCTTGGCCCCACCTATCACTACATTTCCAAAGAATTCCTTAAATATAAAATGGTAAATTTATTTCATGAATAAATATTACTTATCAATAAATATCTATATCGAGTAAAGAATATGTATTTGTAGATAATTCCATACTAATAAAATAATTTTCAATGTAAATACCACATGTATAAATGGTATATGGTTTATGAAATAATCATATACATGAGGTTAAAATTATAAATATTTAAGAAAAATTTATTTTACAATGATCACAAGAGATTGATGATATTTAAAAGAAAGTTAATGGCCAAAACAATGATTCAAAAAAGTTAATGTCAAAATATTCCTTGGATAATATGACTATAAACCTTCCAAAGAATGAATAAAGATGGTCTCAAAACTTCATTTACCCATTTTATTACAAATAAAGAGATTTTTTCAATCATTAATAGAAATACTATAATAATATCTTGAAAAAAAATTATTGAGAAAAATATCTTTATCATTTTCAAATAACCATTTTAGAAATAAAAGATCAAAAAACACTATAAGAAAATCAAAGAAAATATCATTTAAAACATATAGAAAATGTTTTAAAACATTATGTGGTCATGATGAAAGGAAATTTCATACATTTTGAGTATGATTAAACCACAATTACTTTCAAATTTTTTGTAGAACCCAAACATGCCATGTTTTGGAAATGAAAATAGGATTCCATTAAAAAAATATAAATATTAAAAATAGATAAATATTTATTTAATACATATTTATAATAGATGGGAAATGATATTTGATATTCTTAAAAATTATCTATATTTTTAAGTTATAATGAGTGAAAAAATGGAAATATTACATTAAAATATCATGAATGGAGATATTAAAAGAAAAATCAATGGGATGATTTTGAAATATTAAACAATTAACTTCAACTAAAATCCATGAATAAACTATCTTGATTAAAAATAAATTGTGAAATAAAAAAATACAATGATTATAACATTGAAGTATGGATTAATCAATGAATTTATTTTGTGATTAAAAGTTAAATCCACATAAAATAATTGTAAATAAAACATAATACATTCATAATTTATTTCTCACATAATCTTATAATATCAATGATTATGAAGATGTAATATAACCTAATGTAAAGAAATTGAGTTATGCAATTATTTTCCACATAGTACTTTTCTAGTAAAATCCCCTTATTTGAGATATTAAAAATTAAAATATATAACTACCTAAATTATTAATGAATAATGATATTACATGTCAAATGTTATGTATATTCACCATATAAATTAAATTGGGTGTATAAAATTACACTATGCCTCGATGAAGGGAAATTGAAGGGAAAACCATTACCTCATGTATCTCTTTGGTTTACCATTATTTTCCCTCTTATATAATGGTTTTAAACATGTTAATAACTTATATTTGTACTATATTCATATTTATAATTTCAATTTTGTTCAAATTATAACATCTTATCACCCATTCATCTTTAGTATTTCATTATTTTCCTTATTTTGGTTATTAATTATTTCATTTTCTCATGCAATTTTGGTCATGAATGTTCTATTTGTTGGAATTATTTTAGAGTTTAATCATCTAAATAATATTAATAATCACATAACAATAATATTTAAACAACAATTATATTTTTTTAGACCAATTATGAATGATGGTTTTGGAAAAGTAATTACATTATGATCATTGGGACGGTATTCAATATGTATGCATGAGTAATGTTTCTATTATTTAATGATCATTTTGAAAACAAGGTAAGTAATATTTTACCATTATATAATGATAAATATATAATATTTTATAATTTAATACATGAATATATATCATACATGCAATTGGATTATGAAAATAACGTCATATTTTTTTGTGAAGGTTGTAGTAGTCCACACGTTCATGAAAAATGATATCATCATTCAGTGAATGAAAAGGTAAGAAATAAAATGATATATTATCATTTAATAATGATAAAATGTCATGAATATAATAAATATTTCATTTATCAGAAATTTATTTATCCACGTTAGTCTTATTACATTCCATATATAGCATTAGTGAAAAACTAATCCTAGTGTTATGCGAGGCGGTAGTCCTCCATACACATGAGAAACATTTTCCTTTCCCCTATGAAATGGAAAGTAAAAAATGATTATATGATATAATGAATCACAATATATAATTATGTTATAAATATCAAATATTTAATTTATTTCTATCATTATACACTACCTTGAGTTGTGATAATTAAACAACTTATGACATCATTTAACAATGTGAAAACCCATCATACACATGAATGATTATTTGATAAACAGTTTTAATGAAGTGTAAATGGATATTGGTTAAGAACATAAATTAATAAAATAATATTTTATTTAAGATTCATATATAATTAGATAATCTTGGATTAATAATTATTTATGGACTTTGAGTAAGAAATAATATAAAGATGCTCCTTTATGAATGCAACCTCTTATTTGGGTAACCTCCCTAGGTTTGCACCAAAATCATTCATAGGATAAATTAATTCGAAAACTAAGGCTTTTAGTTTTATGTTACATAATTTGGGAAAATATTTTGGTATTTCTTTTACAATCCAAAATTTTTATTTGGTTTTAAAAACATTGGAGAGACGGTGTACAATTCTAAATAAGGTGAGTGGCACAATTGTAATTTATTAAAAAACAAGGAAATAACCTTGTTTTTCCTAAGAAACAAGGGTCCAAAATGAAATATGAAATTTAAATAAAAATTATATCATAAAAATATTTCAATAAAATATATTTGATACATGTCTTTATGTAAATTTAACCATTATCTTTTTTGATTAACCCACCAAAATATTAGTTTTTATCATAACTATATTAATTAAATTTTTCAGTTTATACTATTTATGTCTGTAAAAAATTATGTAAACCTTATTATATAATTTAATTTTTTATGATTACAAATGTTTAATCTATTTTACAAAATTCCATTAGTATAATAAAAAAAAATTATTTTAAAATTATTCATGCAGATGCGATGAGAAAGCAAGCTTTCGAAGAGAAAATAGTCAAACATTTTCATTGTTTTTTAATAAATATTCATCATGAAAATGATTCTGATGAAATAAGTTTGATTAATATATATATATATAAACTAATTTAACTATAAATCCCATTCAAAATACAATTTAACATTATAAATAATTTAAATGAAAAGGTCGTTTTTAATTAAAATCCACTATTTCTCAGAGTTCATTGAAAAAAAAATTAAGAGAAATAAAATAAATTAATACTAATATAAATTTGATATTTTGATTTTAAAAAATAATTTTATTTTATTAAATAAATTTTCTGGGTTTGTAAAAAAAAATTATTTTTTCTATAATGGCCGGCTACACTATCTTTCATAAATAATAGTATTTTTGAGAAAACAATTCATTTTTATTTTAAATGAATCATTTTTTATTTATAATCAATTTATAGTCATAATTTTCATTATTTATTTATTATTATTTTGTCCCACAAGTTTAAGTACTTTTTTAATGGTATATTATTTTATGGTTAACTTCATATCTGGGTAGCGTGTTCCACAAGATATTAAAGATATTAAATTTTAAGATATGTATTTCTTAGTTTGGTAAAAATTAGTGTTGCATATCTCAAATACCAATAAATAAAGTGTTCTTATTTTATAATTTTCATTTGTCAAATTCTCCCCATGTTAAACATATTTCATCCCCTCAATTTTAACATGACCACAGTAATAAATAGTTGGATATTTGAAAATTATTTTATTTTGAACCAACATCGTAAAAATAGAAATTAAAAGATCACCTTAATAAGGGAGAAACTAATGTAAAATAGTCATATAAAATAACACATGAATGTGTTTTAGAGTAAAATAAAATTGGTGGAACGTTAATATATGTACAAGGATGAAAAAATAATTAGTTATTCAGAATGATAGAGGTTATTGTTTATATAAAATTTAAAGAAAAAAATAATGTGAAGAACATCAATACCATAGATGGCTGATGATTTAGAAGAACATCATATTTATCATATATGAATGAAATATTATAAAATTTTTTAAGATACTTTTCTTAAAGGAAAGAGTTCATTTAATCTATAATAATATAAGGAAATATACAAGAATTTGTTTCATAAGAACAACATATTGATTTTGTTGTTCTTGTATCAATTTCCAATTCATCAATTTCTCCATGAAATGAATACCAAAAATCGAGTTTTTATTCATAAATAACTAAAATTCAATTTTAATAGATCATATATCCATAATATAATGATAATCCATTCCTTTCATAACATATTTTTATTATGAAAAATAGTTCCACAAGGTATCCAATATTAATATATATATATATATATTATGAAGTAAAACACTAATCTCTAAAACCTTGTCAAATTTTCTACATAAAAAATTCCATAAATCATTAACCATATACCCTTTCCAAAAAAATTAATATCCAAAAATTTATAATGAATGTCAATGAATTTCCAAAATGAACTTATCATTAATCCCTAAAACAATAAGATGTAGTTCTTAATTTTCACCTTAAAAATATTTGAATAACTATATCATGTATTCTTTTAAACCATGATAACAACCTGAATTACCATTAAAATATATTGAAAACACACATGCTTCTTCATTCATGAGGTAAAAGATAGATTATTTGATATATTCCTAAATTAAAAAATGTTATAAACTCTTTCAATGATAGTATAAAAAATATTTCAATAAATAATCAATCATTAACAATTAATTAAGTACAATTCAATATACATTATCCATATCAAATGTCCCACTATCCCAACATCATTACCATATCTTTAGGAACATATTAGATATTGTATTTCCTTTAATGAAGTGTTCTATAAAATTTGAACATTCCATTGAATCATTTTTCTTGGTCATCAGTATAGTTGAATGTATCTTTCAAATCCATAATGAGAAAGCACTGCAATAAAATCCTTATACATTACATAATTCATATAACCAAAATATGATTGATAGAAACTACTCAAATAAAATTATACCTGAATCAAGAAACAATCACATTAATCATTCCACTACATAATTGTCAATTACATTAGAATAGACTTGATCAATTTTTATCTTTTGAGTTTGATTCCTTTGAATCATGGGGTAATAATTTGAATAGTTTTCAATCTGTTTATAGATGAATTATTTAACACTAGAAATATTTTTCATTATATTGGAATCATGATCAAGGTGTACTTTTTTCCACACTTTTATAAATTTTTTCCCTTTATGAAAGTACCAAATAGTTTATGCGCTCAATTATTTCATGTGTGAAACCCCTTCCTACCCTTATTCCCCTTATAACTTCTTCCCTACAATCAGCTTTCTTCTTTGGATTCCCTTCAAATATAAAATTCATAAATAATTACTCTTATATCTTTTAAACACATGATACTACATCCTCATATGATTTTACTATATTAGAGACTAGTTCCTTCTAAAATATTGGTTTTTTCACATTAAATAAATGACCATTCATAATATTTGTATTGTGTGCATTGATGATTTTACCATTCATTCTGGTATGTGTCATTCCTAAATAATTGAATACACTATATTTTGTTATATCATTATTAAACCTAATATATAATCCCAAAACTAAAAAATAATTATTATAAATCGAAACATTTATCAATAGCTAATCTCATAATAATCGATAATATTTTATTGGGGTGTCTATATTTTTAGATTAATCATAACGATTTTTATGCAAAATGTGAATTATATTAGGTACATACCTAGGGAATGTCAAACAAGGTGTTCATTAAAGACTATTTTACTGAACCTGGTAAAGATCGATTCTTCCCAATGCACCATTTTGTGTTATTATCCATAGGTACATCTAGGATAGAACCCCATACTCTTCTATCACCCGTAGAGGTATATATTTTCTTATGGAAACCGTATAATCTCTCCCAAACCAAGACATTATTATGTTCTTATTTACCCATACAAAAAGTCTATCATAAGTTTATGTTCCCTAATATATGCATTCCTAAATATTGTTTCCAAGGTTTCTACTAATTTGTTTCATAGAAAAAATAATGACCCCAACCCTAGTTTTATAAAGATAGAGTTAAATTTATTACAATAGAATATAATTCAAAAAGTTTCATCTGAGTTTCATAATAATTTAGTTTTACTAGTAGACTAGATATATAATTGAGTCTCATCTGATATTTGAAAATTCTAATTGAGTCATAGTTTTTTTCATACATTATTCCCTATAGAATATCATTTCACATAAACTGTAGTATAATTAATGGAATCTTGGGGAAAGGAAACAAAATAAGGGTTATATCAAATGCATGTTAAGGGTACCATCAAATGCATAATAAGAGTTAAGTACTACATATGTTACCAGAAATGAATATGAATTATCAATATGAAATGTTAATATATGAACACACTATCTATTAAATAAATAACCAGAGAATGGAATGCATCTAGAGATATAATATTAGAGAAAATATCATGGATAATAAGATAAAACATTGTGAATATGTAATGGTAAATAATTGAAAAAAACTTCTATTTGATAAACAACATGTTATCAAAACTTGACGGTGCATAATTTGTATAGTATGTAAAATAACAGATAAAACAGTCAATTTATTAAATAAATTGAGAATAAAATACATTGATAGATAAACTTATTGGGAAAATAACCAAGATAATAACAACTATATTATTACTGATGGATATTCATAGTTATTAGATGTCATAATATTTGGCATCATTTAAACAATACTATCCAAAGCATTAACGATATGGTTTAAAATTAATGGCTAACACACATTTAATGATAGATTTTTTATTTTTCTCATTAGACCAATCAGTGAATCAAGGTGTTGTGTATTTTTGGGTTCATATTTAATTATAGGTCTAAAGGATTCTTCATATATAGATTGATTGATTTAATTCATTTATCAATATTCCTTATAAAATTATCAGTATTAAACATAGAATATGGATTTATCAATATTTCCCAACAAATTGAATAACATTAATATTAAATAACTTGTGTATAAAAGGTATATGGTTTAGGAAATTATTATATCCATGTTATAATGTGTCAGGATATTTAAGAGAAGTTAAATTTATAATGATAAAAAGAGAGTGATTTTTTTAAAAGAATTATAATGGTAAAAAATTAAATCAAAATTGTTATTGTCGATACATTCATAAGAAAAATGATCATAAACCATCCTTATAATGATTAAGGAGGGTATTTATAAAAATTATTTCATTTATAGTAAAAAATTGTATTTGTAATTGATGTATAGAAATACTATAAAAAGATCTCTTAAAACATTATCAAGAAAAATATATTTTTCGTTTATTAAATTTACTTACAAATAGAAAATTATCACAAAAAATTTAAAATAATTTTAATTTTAAAAAAACATTTAATATTTTAATATATTTTTTAATAAATTGTGTTTTTAGGGTAGAATAAACTTCCACACATGGGGAGTAAGTTGAAATAATCTTTCATTTCACAATTTTTATTAAAAGATAAATGTTTATTGTTTTAAAAAGTCATTATCACTAAATTCAAAACAATTTATATAAATAAAAAATGCTTAAAAATGAACGTCAATATCAATTTTAAAATAGTTTTAAAAAATTTACAATATTTTTAGAAAATAGATATTTGGTTGAAAACTATTTCTGTATGAAAAGAATAATTACATTGAATTTTCGTAAAAACATTTCCTCAACAATTTTAAGTACGAAAGAGTAGAAAAATAGTACTATTAAAAGAAAATATCATTAAAAAAAGTGTATAATTAAATTAAATTGGATTAATAAGAAATGTTTATATAAATTTCCTTAATATATATTTAAGAATAAACAATCAGGATTAGAATGAGTTTGTGAAATAAACCATTACAGTGATTATAAAGTTGATGAGATAATTAATTATTGAATTTATTATGTTTATAAATTGAAAATAAACATAAAATATGTTTAAATAAAACATAAAATAATAAATATTAGTTTTACCCAAAATATTATAATATAAATGCTGATGAATATTTTATATAGCCCAATTAAAATAAATTGAGTTATGAAATTATTTACAATATTGTACTTTTTTAGTAAAATTCCTATAGATTGAATAATTAATATTGAAATATAATATAATTTTAATTATTTAGGAATCATGATATTACAAATTAAATGGGTATTATATACACGATATAAAAAATTAAGGTTATTATTTTATAATATTCCTTAGTAATGGAAAATTGAGACAAATCTCAATACATCATGATTCCATTTGGTTGAACGTGAATTATATTCCAATATAGGGGTCTTAAACAAAATATTAACACATATTATAACCATATGCATGTATATAATTTCATTTATGATCATATTATATCATCCTATCACCCATTAATTATAAATATGTATTTATTTTCATTATTTTGGGTGGTAATTTTCCTATTTTCATATACATGTTTTGTTATGAATGTTTTGTTTATTTTGTTTATTATATAGTTTTATCATAACCATAATTATGATGATTATAATTTTTATCATTTTTATTCAATAATAATACCTTAAATAACAATTATTAATGTTGGTTTCGATAAATGACCTATACTATGATCATTGAAACTGTAGGTCATACATATTCATGAGTAGCATTTCAATTATTCAACGTTCAATATGTATAGAAGGTAAATAATATTTTTCAATTATAGAATTATAATACCAGAATATTACATCCATATATATAATTATAAATATTAATTATGTGGTTTGGTGAGGAAAATATAGTCACATAACTTCGTGAAGGCGGTGGTCCACATGTATATGAACAATGTAATCATATATAAGAAAGAGAAAATATATGAAAAAATGATATATTTTATTTTCAGATTGATTTTTTTTCATGAATACCATAATTATGTAATTTAGAAAAAATATATTTATTATCATTTTCAATAATACCTTCCATGTAAATTTTTTGTGTAAACGAATCGCATCACTTTTTATGAACAAAGTTAGTCATACACACGATTGAAAGTATTGAATCCCCAACGAAATAGATAATAAGAAAATGTATATGATATAATGCCTAAATAAATATAATTATATTATTAATATAATATATATTATTTATATCCATCCTCATGTACATCTATTAGAGGTGGATATGATAAAATAAACGACATCGGTTCGCAAGGTGGTAGTCTACCATACACACGAATAATGACTTCACAGACCATTTAATTGAATTATAGATTTATTTTTCCTTAAAAATAGATAAAATACATCAATATATTTAATATACATAATTTATTATATAATTATGTATTTATAAAAAAATCAATAGGTGGAGGAAGAAATTAAGGCGCTCATTGATGTATGTTATCTCTTCTTTGTGTAACTTACTTATGTTTTCTCCAAGAGTCTTCTTAGGATGGATTTATACCAAAATAAGGTTCTTATAATGTTGTGAGGTAATTTGGGAAGAAATTTGGTCAACTATTAGCTGACCCAATAGTTTTTTTCCTATATATAAGATAAGAGATATGGTGGCGTTTATTTGTGATTTGAGAGCCATAATTTTACATTTAAAAAAGAAAGAGTTGTAAAGAAATTTTTCACATGTAAAAATGGTTAGAAATTTTGTATCATATATAGATAGGCATTATAATGTTCTATATGTCCATAAAAGGGTTTCAACATGTTTTTCTGTCATTTAACCCCTTATATTTTTTGTTTAATCCCTCAGAAACATAGTTTTTTACCATAACTGTGAAAATTATTTTTTACATCTTTCAATAATAATTTTTCTAAAAAACATATGTTAAAATTCGAAGATAAGATATTTAATATTTAGTTAAAATATGAAATACATTTTTCCATATTCTATTCGTTTTATTGGAAATTTTAATTTTAAATTAATCTCACTGTTTTGATGAGAACGTCGAATTTCAAAGAGACAATTTTCCAATGTTTACAAATATTCTATATCAAAAATCAATATTAATATGATTCCAATTACCTAAATAAAATTATTAGATATATAATTTAATTATTTTTACACTAAAACTAATTTCAAATATAGTTAAACATTATAAAAAAATTTAAAAAAAATTCCTTTTTTTTTTGAAATTTATTATTTTTCACTAATCATAAAAAACGAAACATATATATAAAATATGGAAAATTCACCCTAAGATAATTTTTATATTATAATTTTTCAAAAAACTATATACTTTAATAAAATTAAACGTTATAAAAATTTTAATATTTAATTTTAAATTTTCTGATCAAATATGAACTAAATAGTCTTTTAGAAGAAATAAATAGTTTTTCAAAAAAATTATTTTTCTTTTAAATGTTTCTTATTTTATTTCTAATAAATATATATCAACAAAACAATAATTTAGTTATTAATATTGTTACCCTCTAATATAACCACTGGATTATAATAGTATATGATTGTATGGTTCACTTTGACTTGGGGTTGTGTCTTCAACAAACTAACAAACATGTTAAATTTAATGAAATATATTTCAGGGTTTGATTATGATCTATATTGGGTGTCATAGACTCTAATAAATACAATTATGTTATTTTATAATTACATTCTTCTAAAATATTACTAGATAAAAAAATTAATCCTCTCTATTTAAAATTTATCTCAATAATCATGGGTTTCAAATTTTAATGTTATTTTTTTTGGAAAACCCACATCGTCAATAGATTTAATAAAAAATACACATAACAAGATATAAAGGGAGTTAAACCTTTTTTCCTATGGAATAAAAAATTACTTGGTCTCCAAATATGATAACATTGATGTAATGTTAATATATATATATAGGGTTGAAAATTGTAAATAATTTTAGTGAATGACATATATCATTGATCAAAAAAATTTAGTGGGTAATAGAAAGATAAGTACCATGAAACCATAAATGTAATATTATTTTGAAGAGCATATTATTAATATGATATTAATGTAATATGATAAAATTATTATTTTAAGATCTTTTTCCTATATATGATGAATTATTTTACTATATAAGAATATAATAAAATATTATTACAGTATATGTTTCAATTTCATACAAACATTTTATCGTTTTTTTGTGCTTAGAGCAGTATCCAATTAATCACTTACTCCGATAAATGAATATCCAAATTTTTTTTTTTATTCTTTAATAAAAAAATTACTTCCATTATATCATAATATCCATAATAGAATGATAATTAATTCCATTAATATTTAGTTATTATTATGACAAAATGGTTAGCATAGGTTATCCAATATGCATAACTATCTATATGGTGAAGTAGATCATTAATCACATAAATCCCATCGAATGATCAATATAAACCATTTTATCACTGGTTTCCCTTAAAACCCTTCTAAAATATATGGTCCAAAAATTATAAATTAGGTCAATAAATTTACAAAATATAATTATCATTAATTCACCAAACAAAATGAAGTAAATCATAATCTTCACATAATAAACATGTCAATAACTTCACCATTTAATGCCTTGAAACATGGAAATAATATAAATGACCATAAAAACATATTAAGAATATTCATTTATACTCACTTCTTAAGATAAACATAGATTATTAGATATGTTCCTTAAATCCAGAAATGTTGTGAAATCCTCTAATTACTGTATAAACCACATAGTCAAAAAATCATTAATTAGCCATAAGGGAGTCTGTACTATTAATATTACACTGACCATATAAATAATATGTTTATCCTATATTAATTACCTAAAAATCCTGAACATATTAATGGAAATATTTACCTCAACATGTATTTTCCAAAAATATTCAACTTCCAACTGAATCTTTTTTCATAATCATCAGTATCATTCAACATGTTCTTTTAAATACTTTATAAATAAGTATTTTAGTACAATCTATATAGATTTTATAACTCCTATAACCATGATGTCATTGATAAAAAACTCAACATTAATAATTATTCAATCAAGACAAAATCAAAATATTCATTCAACTTTTTCTGTTATAATAGTATAGGCTTGACCATGATCTATTCCCATCTTATGAGGTATATATATTTGATTCTTGCAGAATTAATTTCTGTAGTTTCCCATATCCATAGAGATGAATAATTTACCATTTGAAACTTTTTTCATTGCCTTTAAATCATGAACATGGTGTTAATTCTCTCCACACATGTATTAAACACACATTTCATTTAATAAACTACCAATAAGATTCTTTATAATAGTTTCACATGTTAGAAAACACTTCATTACATTCTTCTAATTATAATTTTTTATTTACCAACTTCTTATTCTATGTATTCCCTTTGAACCCAAAATTCATATACAGTTATTTTCTTTCTTATTTTCATAAGATTATATTTCCTTATATAATGATAAATTTTTTGAGGTTAGTTACATTTAAAAGAATTTCTTAAAAGCATAAAATAAATAATCATTCATACTATTTGGATTACTTGTACTGATTTGATTCTCATTCATTATTAAAGGCACTATTCATAAATGATGGAATTATCGGTATTAGTTCATATCATTTTTAAACATAATTTATAATCTCAAAACAAGATAAATAAATAATATAAATAGAAAAACTTCTACATTGTAAATCTCATAATAATAAACATTCTTTTTTGGGGATATCCCAACATTAAAATCATTCATAATGGTTTGTCAATACTATGTGAATTATCGAAGGAGTATCCCCTAGAATAAACAATCTAGGTGTGAAAAAGGCTAATTTTCATGCACAATGTGATGATTGAGTTGATCCCAATGTGGCCTTTTCTATGTCAATACCACTATGTACATTTTTTCTAGATCCACATCCATATGTAGTATTTTGAGAGAGATGTATTTTTCAAGATAAAAACACAAAATATATCTTCAATAAAAAAATTAGGATGATATTATATACCTATACTCCATGTATATAATAGGATTATGTTACCAAATCTATGTTTCTCAAAATTAAGTTCATAGGGGTTCAAAAAAAATTCATGTGATACCAAATGTAATGACCTAGACCCAAATAGCTTAGAGAAGGTGTATTATTTATTACATTGGAATAAGATAGGAGGAATAACATCGCAAAATATAGAATAGATTAGTATTCATAGTTATCTTGAAATATAATTTAGTCCCACATTACATTTGAAAACAAAAATAAAAAATAATGTTTTTAAAATTTCTGAGAATAACATTCTTACCTCATACATATACTTCTACATATATCAAAGTTCACTTCCTATAATACTGTTGAAAGAATAAAAAATAAGAGTGGGTATAAATTCTCAGTATTGGAAATGTATAATGTAACCTATCCCAAATCAATAAGCATGATATATATAGAAAAGTAAATATCTAATCTACCTTTCTATTAAATCAATAAAATAACAATGTAATAATTTTAGAGATAATATATTGGGGAAAAAATCATGGATAATAAAATAAAGAATAATCAATATATAAAGGTAAATAAATAAATATAAATTCAATTTTATCAACCACATGTTTACCACAACTAGATAATAAATAGTCAATACGATAAGGTAAATAACCGAAAATTGATGGGATTTAATCAATAAATTTAGAATGAAATACATATAGATATATTATCTTGGTGATAATATCATATATATTAATAAATAAATTCTCAATGAAGAAAATTATTAATTATTTAATTCCATGATCTCAATAATCATGATACATATACCTTCATTACCTTTCATATAATAGTTTATAACTAAATTTATATGACCATTGAATTCTATCTTACTAATTCAAATCATACGAAAAACTGATGTGTCATTGGGATATGTAATTATAGGACCCATCCATCAATGTAGATCCAAATTATTACTAATATGTTAAATGATTGATTAAATACAAAAATAAATAATACTTATAAAAAAAGGTAGGTATTGAGTAAATAATATGGATTCAACTTTATATCTCCATTAATCCAAAAAAAATTAAATGAAAAAACCTTATTTATAAAGGGTATATATTTTTTGGAATTATGAATATTCAAGATACAAATTGTAACGATATTTAGGAGTAATTATTTTAACATATTTTACAAGAGAATGAAAATTTCAAATTAAATTCATATATCTACAAAAAATAAATCAAGAATGTTAATGTATATACATTACTTATATTAAATATTCTTAAAAAATCTATATTAGGATTGTATTAAAACAATTTATATCCATAAGAGTAAAAATAATTTTGTTTTTATTGATAAATATAAATACCATAAACATGTAATTAAACACATTCTCGAAGAAAATATCATTCTCATTATGGAAGTCGCATTCTGAATAATATAATTTTATAAAATAAGTTCAAAATAATTTTATTTGAAAATAAACTTTTAAAATTATATGGTGTGGTTTTATACGTTGATTTTTCATGAAAACATGAATATTTTCACAATGTTAGTATGTTAATATAATGATTCATTTTACACAATCATTAAAATTAAAATATAAATTGATTTGAAAAAAACCTGAAGATTCCATTCAAAGATAATTTTAAAAAATTCAGATTGGTTAAAAATGTATTCAATAAATAATTTAGTAAATGTTTAAAATAATATTTGAAAATATTTTCAAAAAACATGGTTTTGGTAGAAAACACATTTCCAAACAGATAAGTAAATGAATTTTCATTTTCATAGAAACATTTTCTAAATAATATTATTTATCAATGAGTGAGAAAATCATATTATTACAAGATAATATCATGAATAACTAGTGAATAATAAAATTTAGTTGAATTATTATGAAATCCTAAACTGATTTCCTTCAACTGAAATTCAATAATAAATTATTTCGATTAAAATAACATTGAGAAATAATCCATTACAATGATTATAATGTTGATGTGAAGATGAATCAATTAATTTATTATTTTTATCAACATTAAATTCAAATAGAAAAACATTATTTTAGTCACAAAATAATAAAAATACCATTCACACATAATCCTATATTATCAAATATGGAAAGTAATTAATGAAACCCAATGAAAATAAATTGAGTTACATTATTAATTACCATTTGGAACATTTCTAGTCAAATCCATTTAGAGTAAATAATTAAAATTTAAACTTGATATAAAAAAAATTATCAATGAGTCGTGATATTGCATGTTAAATAGTTGTTATATAAAGCATAAAATATAATTTTCTATGTATCATTACAATATTCCTCCATTAAAGGAAATTGAGACGAATTCCCAGAACTCAAGATTCTTTTTTTTCAAATGTTATTTAATGTAACACCCCAAGATTCAATGTTAGGTTTCCCTTTGAATAATAAAATAACTTCTGTTTTTTACAAATTTGAGTTCAAACACACTACAACCAATCAAAATAGTGGTTATGAATAGTAATACCCACATTTTAATATTTTGTAAATTTTGTCACTCAAAATTTACTTCATTTTTTGATTCAGAAAATCAAAATTTTTTAGGGTGAGTTTTGGGTATTTTGTTGAAAACATTTAATTTTCGACGAATAGTGAAAACCAAAAAGTAATTTTTTAAAACTGACTTTTTATTTAAATTATTATTTATTTCATTTAAATTAATTTTAGGTTAAAATAGATACGTAATACCTATATAAGCTCAATGTAATTCATTGGAGACATTTTATAATATGTTTAGATATATAAAAATTTTATTGAACTTTTTACCGTCTTTTACCCACCTCTTAGAAGCATTTACAAATTTAAATAAAGATTAGTTTTACAGCTTTTATGAGTTAAATTTCAAAAATCTGAGAGACAAAGTTAATATCAGTAATTAAATTGTTGTTCAATAAGTGGAAAATAATATTTGGTGAACATTAACTTTTGGCTTTTATTTACCACGGTTAAAAGTAAATAGGGTTATTAAGGGTAAAAATGATATCATAATGACCCTAACACATGTCCTAATTCCATTTATAAGTATAATCTGACGAAAAAAACCATTGGAATAAAATATGTTCATCTTCTATCCACTTGGATTGGATTAGGACATTTATTATTATCGTATTTAAAGAAGAGTTAAAAGAGTTAAATTCAATGTTTAATAACTAAATAATTTTTAATATAGGGTTACACACAATATTATTTTGACTATATTTATTCATTAGAAAGATAAAATTATTTCCTACATAATGGTATTTTATTTATTATTTTTAGACATTATATAATTGAATTTATTTATGACACAGTGATTATGGAGTAATTAACTTATTAATGAAATATTAAAATAATTGATATTAGAAATATACCAATATATATAAATTGAGACTTGTGATGAATTAAACTAATATTATATGTTAGGGTTGGTTAAATAAATTTTATTTAATGTGATAAAGTTTTTAGGGATTTAAAAAAGTCAAATACTAAATATTGTCAGTATTAACGTAATTGAGTTCTTAAAATGAATAATATAATATTAATTAATATAATATTATTAAAAATATAAGTTTCATACAAAGGACATTGATAAGGTTATATTTATTAATAATTATCCACATGAGGTTCTCTTGGATTGTTATAGTAAGAATATTAACCATATAATATAAAAATACAAAGAGACATGGTAAATGTCAAACTACTTATTTAAGAGTCAAATTTAAAAGAGAAGGTTAATATGGTGACCTCAACCTATCTAAAACCTATTGTTTGAGTGGATTTATAACCCTCCCAACCTTTGTCTCGAAATAATTCAATTTAGAGCCATTAGAAAAAGAAAATAATTTAAATATAATATAATATTTCAAGATTTTCCTAATGTGACCCTAACTTCTCTTATAGAAGAGTACATCCCCTTCACTTAATTTCACATCTCCAAAGACTTTTAGCATGACCAAACCCAACCAAAATATTCTCACAAAGTTCATCCCTTTATCTTAATGGTCATCCTTTGTTTATAAAGACAACCTATAGAGCCCTTTTTATTAAATCAAAACGGAGAACCTGAAGAAGTGGAAAATATTTCATCACCTCTTTCATGTTATTTTCTTTTCCACATCCTCTTTCTTTTTTGTTTCCATTATAAAATAATAACTCCAACATCTTCTATGTACTATTATTTTATAAATAAAATTTACAACCATATTCATTATTCTATCCAACATATGAATGACAATGTCACCATACCAGTGTATGTACGGCTTACCATATCCACGTTGTGGTGTAGTTTGTCATTCAAACACATCATTATTTGGATGGGTATAATAATGACTAAAACAAATGTAAATAATAAATATAATATGTTAATGATTCTGTATATATGATATACCATCCAATTACAAATGATTTCACCATCAATATAATGATATTGTCGCTCGTGCATATAAACGTATTACTCTCTCCATGAACATGATGAGATTCATTCCATATCATAATAATTCACGAATAATTTTAATTTTATGATTAAAAATAATTATTAAGAACATAATATAATTCTGGATATGAATAAAATACATTCTATCCGTAAGAAACTTGGGTTACATTACTAATCATATAAACTAAAAATGAATCTATTAACACCCGAAACGAGCATACAACTGAAATATTATTAACAAATCTATATTAGAAGATCATATATGAAATCATATTTATGTATATAGTTAATGTATAATTTAATAATTATTATTTAACTATTATACAGGATGTTAACATTCCATCCACTAAGAAAATGTACAAGGTAACAGTTAATTTCACAATATCTTTATTATCCATGTTTTTTTATATAAGTATCTAATGGGACCTCTTTATCATCCACATCCTTGTAATATTAAAATTTTATTTCAAAGCATTTTTACTATTTACTAGAAAATGGGTTAAATTCATTTATACCATTCATTGACAATATATTTTTTGAAAGGAATCCTTTCATCATTTTCCAAACTAGTTACTTTAGGACCCTTTGGACAAAATTAAGGTAAGAATGTATTTTTTTAACTTATATGTAGGGGTGGCTATTCTAAACTGTTATAACAACGTCGAAGTTTCCCTTATAATCTTATTATAATATTTTGATAATAAATGACTACATTTGTAATTACATGACTTTTAAATAATTTCAAAATAGAAAGTGTTATTTCTCTCAAAAGTTTGGATTTCATCTATGTCTATATTATTCAGTGGATTTTAAACCCATTTGAAGTTGATTTATTATGATTCTAATCATCCATATTGTATTGAATATTTTTTGATATATTTGACTGTGGATGTGTTATGTTTACCCCATTCATGTTTTATTGATAAAATATTGACATTTCATATGCCAGTTTTAATACGTATATTTATGTTATGTTTAAACCTTTTAATATGAGGAATGTATTGGACTTAGTATGTGATGGGTGGAGCCAGCTATAGCACCTCGAGGAATCATTAGGTCTTATGAGACAAACTAGTTTCTTAGCACATGGCCTTGTCAAAATCTTTTTGGTAGTCTTGGCACAAGGCCATGAATATGATGTTATGATGTTAAGCAATATGCATTACATCGTTATGAAAGGGGCTATTGATATTGCATGTGATTATTCGACTAGTAGAATGTACATGTGAATATGTAAAGAGCTTTATTTTATTTTATCATTTCTATATTATGTTGAAGGTTAACTTTAAAAGGCTTTTTTTCTTATATATTTCTTTAGATGATTATGCTTATTTATGAATGTTTCCACTATTTTGTTATCCTTACAGAGTATTTGAGATCACCCCTTTCAATGTTTTATTTTTCCTAGGATGTGAAGTTGTATTTTATGGGTTACCATTAGGGATAGTCTTAGGATATAAGTGTGTCAAAAATGGTCTAAAATTTGTTTGATGTTTTTCTTTCAGGATTTCATGTAAAACGTATAAATGTATATAGTGCTTCCAATACTACTAATCTGGTTGGTGTTTTGGGATTTTTTCCATTGTGATCATGACAATGTTTTGTAATAATGCACCGACTCTGTGTTAATGGGGTGTGGGTGTTACAGTTGGGATCATAAGAATTTTAGTACAATCCACGGAAATTAGATTTATAAAACCTCTGAATAGAAAACAGTAAACTAAGATTGACTTTGAGGATTAGTATAGAATAATTTCCTAGAATTTTTGCACCATAGAGATTTTGTAAGTTTTAGATAAATACATCCCTTTCTGGATATGATCAGGTAGAGGCCACACTGTAATAGATGTACCTAGGGGTAAAACATGAAAACACTACTTTGAGTTAGACTTGAATGGGAGTCGGTGCATGACAGCTGGCCTTGCTGCACTCTTGGATATGACACTCCTGGGGGATATGCATAGGATAATTTTAATTTTCATTACAAACCATTATGAAGGGTTTATGAGTATATAATTCCTAAAAAATATTTATGATTATAGATTATATTTATAAAATGTTCAATTTATGTTAACTGTTTTACACGTTTGGACCTATGTATTGTGTTTCATAAAAATAACTAGTTTATTGAATTTTATAGAAATGGTGCCTAGTGTATGGAATGGAAACCATATCAATGAACTTATTCCATGTAGGTATTTCCCTCCTACTCAAGATAATTATAATGGGGCTTGTGATGCAACTGGTGATGATCAACTAATCACCATACCGGGATAACTCACATAGGTTATAAATTATAACCTTAACTGTATGGAGAACCATGATCCACAACATGGAGGATCAATGTTAGGCCAATTAATGAGTCAACAACCACCAAAATTAAATGGGACTAGAAATCCATTTTTATCATAGAAATGGATATGTTACTTAGAGAAAATATTTCACTCTTTGGGAAGTAGAGAAATAGAAAATGTTGTCATAGCAGTTTATCGTCTCATGGGATATGCAGATCAATGGTGGCCATTGATTCAAAACAAAAAAGAATATGATCAAGTATCAAATATGGAATGGAGGGAGATTAAAATAGTTTCTTAGAAAAATAATTTCATTGTGACCATTGATCAGATATGGAAAGACAATTTCTGAGTCTGATGCAAAAGGGTGATGAGAATTTCAAAATGCATGAGACTAACATTACAAGGATATGAAGGAATGTTGCAGATTATATACATATCCCATGGAGTAAAATTAATTGATTCTTTGATGGCATAAAATCATTTCTTTGGTTATAATTTTTTCTACAATCCTTCTTATCATATGAAGAAATTGTCTCATGTGCTATCAAAATGGAAAAATAATTCTCTATATATTATGACATTAAATTAATGGAGGAGAAAATGAGATCGTCTAAACACATAGTAAATGTAAATAAAGGGAAGAAGGTAAAATTTTAATATCCATTCTGTGGTAAATGTGGGAAGAAACACCCCAGTACCTACCTAAAGGGAATGAGATTATATTACATGTGTGGTGAAAAAGGCCACCATGCTCATGATTGTGAGGGAAATAAAGTTTTTATCAATGTTGAATGCTATAATTGTAGAGAAAAGGGACATTATGAAAATTAGTGTCCAAATATCCTAGATAACATACCTTATAAAAGGCCAAGGGATCAAGGAAATGCTTTTGCGATCACTAATACTGAGGTTGAACATCCGAAAGATGTGTTGGTGGGTTATTTAATGGTTTCCTCAAGTTTAGTCATTGATTATTTTTGATTTTGTATCATCACATTGTTTCATATCTTCCCAATTTCTTATGAAATTTGATATGTTCATTTTTACTTAACAAGGGAGTTGTCAGTAAAAACACCTAAGGGAAGTATCATTGCAATAGAAGTTTGTGAACCAATTCCCATTAGGGAATTTAAATGTTTTATCTACCGATCACATCGTCATACCCATAATTAAATTTGATGTAATTTTTTGAATGGATTGAATTTCAGAACATGATGTGAAATTCATATGAATGAAGATAGAGGTCACAATTTTTGATGATGATAAGGAGTACCTTATCTTTAGAGCATAAACGTCCCCACCTGATTCTTATCTAGATCCACCCATAATAGCTTTATTAAATTCAATTTTTGGGGAAGAGTAGAATGAAATAAATATGGGTGGGGAAAATAATTTTCAAATAGAGGACATACCTATTGTACGAGAACATGATGACGTGTTTCTAGATGATTTACCTAGACATCCACAATAGTGAGAAATTGAGTTTTCCATTGATTTAATTCCTGATTCAAGGCCCATATCGAAGACACCATATTGAATTTCCATTGTGGAATTAGTCAAACTAATTAAACATATAGAATAATTTAGTAATAATGGATTTATTATACATAGTGTTTCTCTATGGGGAGCCCCTATCCTTTTTTAAGAAGAAAGACAATTTTATGAGGTTGTGCATTGACTATAGAGAGATCAATGATATAACATTAAAGAAGAAGTATCCACTACCTTGAATTGATGACTTATTGGATCAACATCATAAAGATCAATATTTTTCAAAGATTTTCCTTCGATATGGATATTCTTCGTTGTGTGTGAAGAAGAAAGACATTATGAAAACTACATTTCAAAATAGGTGTGGGAATTACAAGTTTACAATAATGCCTTTTGGATTGATTAATTCACCCTAAGTATTCATGGATCTAATGAATAGGGTTTTAAAGGAATATCTCGATTACATTGTAGTGGTATTTATTGATGATATCTTGGTATACTCCAAATGCTATGAAGATCATGAAAATCACTTGTGAATTATTTTAAAGACTCTTAGAAGAAATGAATTATATGGGAAATGTATCAAGTGTGAATTCTTTCTTTAGGAGATTTCCTTTCCTGGACATATAGTCTCTAAGGATGGAATCTCTGTTGATCATTCAAAGACCATGGAAATCTATTAATGACCAGCACTAATGATTATATCTGAGGTACACAGTTTTATTAGATTAGTATGTTATTATCGACATTTCGTCCAAAATATTGCCCGGTTGGATAACATATTAACCAAGATCACATGAAAAGGGGCTAAATTAGATTGGAAAATATAGTGTGAATAATATTTTAAAGAACAGAAGAGAATATTAGTCAATTCTCCTATCTTGACTCAACCATCAGGGAATAATGGGTTTGCTATATGTAGTGATGCTTCAAAAAAAGGACTCGGTTATGTTCTTATGAATAATGATAGAGTTATTTCCTATGGATCACGACATCTAAATGTTCATGGACAAAACAATCCCACTCATTATCATGACTTATTAGCTATAATATTTTCTCTGAAAATATGGAGACAATATCTCTATGTTGAAAAATGTAAGATTTATACTGATCACGAGAGTTTGAACTATATTTTCTCACAAAAAGTACTCAACATGAGGAAAAGACGATTGCATTAACTACTAAATGATTATTATTGCATTATACACTACCACTAGGGGAAGGAAAATAAGGTGGAGGATGCTTTGAGTAGAAAGGTTCATGCAGTTTTGAACAAGATGACAGTTGAATGTTATCCTAATTTCATAGATCTAGTAAAGATGGATATGGGAATTACTATGGAAGGTGAAACCACAATAATTTTTCAAATTGTTGCAAAACCATATTTATTAGAATAAATACTTCCCAGACTAAGGATGAGGAGTTAAAAGAAATATTAATGTAGTGAATGATTGGAGATTGAGTGAATTTATATAAGATAATGGAATTTTGAAATTTGGGAAGCGACTTTTGGTTCCAAATATACCTAATCTAATAATGGAATTGTTGGATGATTCTCATAGCTCCAATTTCTCTAAAGACCATGGGGGCACCAAGATGTATAGAGATTTGAAGGAACATTTTTTGTTGGACAACATGAAGAGGAAGATTTATGATTTTGTGTCAATATGTATGGTTTGTCAACAAGTGAAAGCAGGAAGGAAATATCCTAGAGGAGTCATTCAACTGCTTCCTATTCCTGAGTTGAAATTGGATAATATTACAATGGACTTTGTCATGGGGATACAAAAGACTCCTAGAAGGAATTAATAAATATGGGTCATTGTTGATTGTCTTACCAAGTCAACAGATTTTCTAGATATAAGAGATGATTTTCCAATTGAATGTCTGGACAGTATATATATTAATAAGGTTGTAAGACTCCATGATGTACCCCTATCGATTATTTCTTATTTTGATCCCCATTTTACATCAAGATTCTAGAAAAGACTTTAGAAGGCCCTGAATACTGAACATCATTGGAGCACTACCTACCCCCCTCAAACTGATGGACAATCAGAATAGATTATTCAAAACTTAGAAGACATGTTGAGATCTTGATTACTTTACTTTCAAGGTATGTGGGATCAATATTTACCTCTACTATAATATTCATATAACAACAACATCCCTTCCAGTATTTAGATGGCACCATAAGATTCATTATATGTAAAGATATGTCATATACCAACTTGTTTGGATGATGTTGGTGAGAGAAAACTCCAGGCCCATATCCTGTTGAGGAAATAGTGAAAAAATGTGAAGATTATTTAATCCCACATCAAATCAACCCAAATTAGAAAAATAACTATGTTGATAACTGAAGGAAGGATTTGTAATTTCATGTAGGGGATCATGTTTTCCTAAAGGCATCACTATGGAAGGGTGGTATATGTTTTGGTAAGAATTTTAAATTGAGTCCCAGGTACATTATACCATTCAAAATGATAGAACGAATTGGACATGAAGCTTATTGTTTGGAAATGCCTCAATGTATGTCCAAAGTTCACGATGTGTTCCACATATCACTGTTGAGAAAATACATGTCTGAACCAACACATTTACTCACCTACGAGGTAGTTGAATTGGAACCTGATCTGTCTTATTGTGAAGAGCATTTCATGATTCTTGATACAAGAGAACAAGTACGGAGAAACCGGACGACTCGTCTTGTAAATGTTCTATGGAGAAACCACAATATGGAAGAGCCAACATCGGAGCCCAAGAAACTTATGATGAAGAACCACCTGAATATTTTTATGCAGTAATATTCTTGAAATTTCAAGGATGAAATTATTTTAAAGGGGGGAGAATGTAACACCTCGTGAATCCATGTAACATTTCCCATTGAATAATACAATAGCTTGTGTCGTATGATACTTTGAGTTCAAATACACCACAACCAATAAAACTACCTGTTATGAATAGTATTACACACTTTTTGAAATTTTGTAAATTTTATATTTTCTAATGGAATTCAATTTTGGATTTTTAATATCAAAATTAGCTCTAGGGGGATTTTAGGTATTTTTCTGTTAACATTCATTTTTTGATTAATAGTGAAAAACACTAGGTTATTATTTAAAACAAACATCTTATTTAAATAAATTTTTATTTTATTCAAAATTATTTTAGGTAAAAATAGATACATTATTACTATATATGGTCAATTTAATTCATTGGAGTCATTTTATAATATGTTTAGGTATATAAAAATTTTATTCATATTTTTACCGTCTTTTACCCATCTCCTAGGCGCATTTTCAAATTTTCATAAAACATAATTTTACCACTTCTGTGAATTAAATTTCCAAAATATGAGGGACAAGGTTAATATCAGTAAATAAAATGAGGTTCAATAAGATGAAAATAATTTTTCTTGAATAGAAACTTTTTGACATTTATTTACCACAGTAAGAAGTAAATATGGTAATTAAGGGTGTAAATGATATCATAATTAACCTAACACATATCTTATTTCTATTGGGTAAGTATAATTTTACCAAAAAACCTTAGTAATAAATTATTATCCTCTTTGGTCCACATGGATTAAGTTACAACATTTATTATTATTTTATTTAAGGATAAGTTAAAAGAGTAAAATAAAATGTTTAATAACTAAACCATCATTAATATAATGTTACGCACAATAAAAGTTTGACTATAAATATTCATTAAAAATAAAAATATTTCTAACATAATAGTTATTTATTTTTAATTTTTTGACATTATATAATTTTATTTATTTATGGGACAATGATGATGCAGTAATTACCTCATTAATGAAATATTAAAATAATTGATATTATAAATATCCAAATAAATGAAAATTAAGGCTTTTGATGAATTAAACTAATTTTATAGGTTAATATTACACTTTAGGGTTGGTAAAATAAATTTTATTCAATGTAATAATGTTATTATAGATTTCATAAAAAATCAAATACTAAATATTATCAAAATTGACATAATAGATTTATTAAAACAAATATTCTATTATTAATTGATATAATATTACTAAAAATATAAGGCTAATCCAAAGAACATGGATAAGGTATATATATTTATAAGTAACCCCATGGGGTTTTATTTTCTTGTTATAATATGTTTATCAACCGTATAATTTAAAAATAAAAAGAGACAAGATAAATGTAATACTATTTCAGTTAGAGATAAATCATAAAGATAAAGTTAATATAGTGACCTAAACCTATATAAAACCATTTGGTTGAGAAGTTTTCAACCCATCCAAACCATAGCCTTGATATAATTCTTTCTGTATCCATTAGAAACAAAAAATGATAATATTATAAAATAATAATTTAAGCTTTTCCAAAAGTGAGCCTCACCTCTCTTATAAAAGGGTACTTCCCCTTCTATTAATTTCACACATCCCAATCCTTTTGGTTGTGCCAAAACCTAGACAAATATCCTCCCAAAACTCCACCCTTAATCCTAGTGGCCTGCCTTTGTTCATAAATCCATCTTATAGAGCCCTTTTGACCAAATCAAAATGAAGAACCTAGAGAAATGGTGAATATTTCATCACCTCTTTCAAGTTCATTCCTTCTTCCACTTTTTCTATCCTTGTTTTTTCAATTATAAAATAATAACTCCAATATCTTATTTATAATTTCATGTTATTATAACAATGGTATAACCATATTCCATATTATATCCATCATATGAATGAAAAAGTCACCATACGTGCGTACATTTGGCTTAACGTCCCCACGTCGTGGGGTAGTTTGACATTCTAATACATTACTATTTTCAAGGGTATAATAATAACTATAAATAATTTAAATAACAAATATAATACGTTAATGATTCTTTATATATGACATTACTTCCAATTACATACTATTTCACCATCAATATAATGATATTGTTACTCATGCGTACGTACGGATTATCGTCTCCACGAACGCGATGAGATTCATTCCCCATCGTAACCATTCAAGAATAATTTTAATTTTATGATAAAAAAATAATTATTATGAACATAGTATCATTTTGGATATGAATAAAATACATCCTATCCATAAAAAACATGGCTTATGTAACCAATCATATAAAGGAAAATGAATCAGTTAATAAAACAATGATACTACTGAAATATTATAAACAAAGAAATATTAGAGGATCATATATGATATCAAATTTATGTATATAGTTATTTTATAATTTAATAAAAAAAATTAACTATTATACAAGAGGTTAACATACCATTGACTAAAGAAAATTACAAGTTTCTGGTTTAATTTCCTAATCTCTATATTATCTAATGTTGTTTTTACGTAAGTATCTATAGGGACCTCTTTATCATCCACATCTGTGTTTTCATAAAAATGTATTTCAAATTGTTTTTAATATTTACTAGATAATGGGTTCAATTAATTTACATTATTATATGACATTATATTTTTTGAAGGGAATATTTCCTTTATTTTCCCAACAAGGTACTTTTGGGCCTTTTTAACAAAATTATGGTAAGAATGTCTTTTTTAATTTATACAGTGGGTGCAGCTATTTTCCGCCGTTATAACATCGTTGAATCTTCCCATACAATATTATAATAATATTTTGAAAATAATTGTTTTCTTTTATTATTACATGATTTATAAATGATTTCAAAATCGAAAGAGACATTTCTCTCAAAAAGTATGGATATCATCTAGGTCAACATTCTTTGATTGATTTTAAAAAAGTTTGATGTTGATTTATTATGATAGAAATATTCCATATTGTATTGTTAGTATTTTGATATATTTTAATGTGAATGTGTTATTTTTATACCATTTATGGTTTATGGATAAAGTATTGTCATTTCCTATGCTAGTTTTAATATAATTGATTATATTATGTTTAATCCTTTTCATTTGAGGATTTCATTGGACTTAGTACGTGATAGGTGGATCCCACTACAGCTCCTCTATGCAACGGTAGTTTCCATGAGACAAAATAGTGTCTTGGAATAAGGCCTTGACAAAGTCTGATTTGTAGTCCGGTCATAAGGCTTTGACTATGTGGTTATGAAATCTGGATTTATGCATTACATCATTATGAAAGTGGCTACTGATATTTCATGTGATTATTCAACATGTTGAATATTCATGTGAATATGTAAATGGAATTATTTGATTTTATCTTTTCTATATTAGGCTTATGTTTCAGTTTAAAAGACTTTTGTTTTAGTCTTATAAATTTCCTTTGATGATTAAGAATATCTGTGATTGTTTTCTCTATAACCTTATCCTTATTGATAATCTTAGCTCACCATTTTCTATGTTTTATTTTTCCCAGGATGTGGTGAAGTATTTTATGATTGAACTATAGGGATAGGATAAGGATATAAGTGTTTCAAAAGGGGTAAAAATGTTGGTGATGTTTTTATTTCATGATGTAATGTATACCTATTGAATGTATCTAGGAATTCCAAGGCTACTAAACTGACCCATCTTTTAGGATTTGATCCCTAGTGATCATGGAAATGTTATGTAATAATGCACTGCCTCTATGAAACTAGGGTTGAGGAATTACATTTAACCTCATATATTGAAATTTAAAATGTTTTATTAAATTATAATAGAACTATATTAATATTTATAATTTAATTCAAGATCATATTATAACATCTTTTCACCCATTGAATATTAATATTTATTTTTATTGTTATTATTAATAATTTTCTTTTTCTCTCTTCAATTTTTGTCATTAAAGTTTTGCTTCATATAAATATTATATAGTTTCATCATATCAATAAAAAAATCATTCCATAATTATAATACTTATACCACAACTATAATATTAATTCTAATTATGAAAAATCGTTATTAAAAATAAAGTATGTTACAATCATGGTGATAGTAGGCCATACATATGCATGAGTAACGATTCCATATTTCAAATATCATTGTTGAATAAAGGTAAGTAACATTATATATTTTAAAAATTAAAATCATATAATATTATTTCTATAAATATAATTCTATAATTCAATAATCTGGTGTGGTCGTGACAATGGAATCATATTGCTTCATGAAATTGGTAGTCCACACACACGTGAATGATGTTATCATCTATAATTGAGTGAAAATGTCAGAAATAAAAAATATATGTTCTTTTTATAATTATAAATATTTCATTTATACCATATTTTTGTCATTTATTTCATCTATATTTTTTAATATTTTCTTTATTACCTTCCTTGTCAAGCGTTAGTGAAAAATGAATCACATCGCTTCGTGGGGCTGTAGTCTTATGTAAACATGAGAGTCATTATTTTAATCCAAATGGAATGACTATTAAAAATGGAATATATGATATAATGAATCAATAGGTATAATTATTTTTTAAATATCATATATAGTGTTTTTATCCATCATCATAACCAATAATGAGTGGTGAAATTGGAAAAATAAAAGACATTCTTTCATGAGGCGGAAGTCTGCATTACACACGAATGATGATTTCAAACCACATTTGATAGTATTCGATATGGTGGAAGTTAATGAAGTAAAATAATAATACTATATTTATGATACCGATATTATTTTATAGTCATGTTTTAATAATAATTGACGGATTTGTATGACGAAACGAAATAAAGACGCTCATTGAAGAACATGCCTCTTCTTTGGGAAACGCCATTAGAATTCCACCAAAATCATTCATTGGGTATATTTATTAAAAAAATATAGGATCGGGGAATGTAATTTGGTAAGGGATTATGGTATGTAATTACCTACCAAATAATGTCTCAATGTATAAAATAATAAAGTTGAGGGGGTGGCCTTCTATTAGTCAGTTGAGTGGCACACTTGTAATCTTTCAAATGAAAATAGTGTACCCTTGTTTATCACATACCAGAAGGGTAAAAAATGGAGGCTTATCAATAAATACAAACTATAGGATAAAAATATGCACACAAATTTGATTTTATAGATGTTTTTATTTCATTTAAACCTATATATTTTTATTTTAACAGTGGAAACTATGTTTTTACTTTAATTGTGGGAAACAATTTTAATGGTTTTCACGATTTATTTTGGTGAAGAATTATGTTGAATATATAAGATAATATAAATTATTATGTTTCCAAAAATTGGATTCAATTTTTCAAATTCCATTCATATAAATGATAAAAACTAATTTTAATATAATCTTGAAAATACGATTAGAACATGGGTTTTCAATGAGAAAATGATCTACAGTATCAATGGTTTTTAAATCAAAATTAAACATGAAAATGATTAAAATTTGGTAAAGTAAATAAATAGACCTATAATTGAACTAAATATATATTAAAACCAATTAAAAATATCATTTATATTTATAAATAACTTAATGGATTTTTTTTCAATTTTTACCCTTTATATTTCAAATTTATCGAGAAATGAAACATTGCCAAAAAATCACAAAAAATAACCCTAAGGAAATTTTGATATTTTAACATCAAAAATGATTTTAGATTTAAGAATTTTTTTATAAAAGTGTTAAAAAATAATTTTATATTTTTTAACATAAATTGTCAAAATTTTATTTTAGAGAAAATATCATTTTCTTGAATACATTTCTTTTCATTGAAAGGATTCTTATCATATTTTCAAAAAATTGATAAACCATATTTTCTTTATTTATTTATAAATATTAAAATCATAAAAATTAAATTCAATTTTATAATGTTATACTATATTTTGTTTCACATCGACTCAGGCTTGTGGGTTCCACAAGATATAGAATAAGCTAAATTCAATGAAATATATTTTATGGTACTTTTTTAAAATACATGGAATATCACATAAGTTATCAATTAAAATGTTATTATTTTCGAATCTAATAGTGTTTCAATATCCCCAAAATAAACAAATTACATACTCTTAATTTAGCATTTATCATAATAATCAAGGATTTTTTATTTGATGGTTATTTTATTGAAAATCCACATAGTAAAAAGTTATATTAAAAATAACCTATTAATATGAGAGAAAGGGAAGTAAATTGAAAAATTGAATAAAAAATAACAATGATTGAATTTATTATAACATTGGTGGAAATTGAATATATGGAAAATTAATAAAAGAAACCAAAATTATTGATAATGGCAGAGGTCACTGATCACAAGAACATGAATGATCAGTGGAATTTTATTATCCAAAAAAAAATTAAATTTTGATGATTAAAAAGAATAGGTGACGCATTAAATATGACTGTAATATTCTAAATTTTTTGTTTTAATACCCTTTCCCTAAATTTGAGTAATTTATTAAATTTTTTATTATACAAATAAAAATATTTACTTGGTATGTTTATATTTCATAAGAACAATTTCATCCTTTAATTGTGTTTAGATCAATTTGAAATTTTTGACTTACCCAATTTAATGAATATGAAAACATGATATTTATTTTCCAAGGCACTAGATAACTATTTTAATTGATCATAATATCCATTGTATTATGATAATTCATTCTATTTTTCTATAAATATTATTTAGAAAAAATAGAATAGGTTATCCAATATTTATAAATCTTCATATGGTGAAGTAATATAAGAATCTATAAATCCTCTTCCAATGTTCAATAATATCCATTTCATAAATGGATAAACATATGAACTTTTCAAAATATTAAGATCCAAAACATTAGAAATAGTGTTACTGAATTTCCAAAATGAACATATAATTACCCCCCAAGAAACATGATTATCTCTTTAAAGTCACAATCAAAATATATGAATTCCATCATCTTTTAATTTATTGAAATTAGGTAATAACATGAAAGACAAAAAAACCATTTCGTCAAATATGAATTAAACTTCATTACTTATGTATGTCAATGATTTTTGGATATATTCTATAAATTAAAAATGTTGAAAATAGAATCCATGATAGCAGATCCACTTTTTCTTCAATTTAATAATTAGTCACTAGGTTGTCTGTACTATTAAATTTAAATTATCTATATCATTAATTTCTTAATCCTAGAATCTCTAAATCTACATAATGAACATATTAAGGGTTATATTTCCCTAAATTATGTGGATTCCAAGAAGTTCACATTTCACGGTATCATTTTTCATGATTATCCGTATTATTCAACAAATAATTTAAAATCGATAATGAAAAATTTCTTCATTACAATACTTATACATTTTATAATTTTTATAACCTAGATATCATTAATAAAATAATAGAATTAACTAAATCTTGGATCTAGAAACAATAACATTATTCATTAAACTTTTTTTGTGGTAATGTCATAATATTGACCATGAACCATTATTATCTTTCGAGGTATATTAATTTGATGCTTTGGGAATTCATTTAAGTTGTGTCCCATATCCCTATAGATGATGCATTGAACATTGAAAAAATTTCATTTCCCTTTCATACATTATTATAGTGTTATTTCTATTCACACATGTAGAGAACTCTAATTTCCTTCAATAAATTACTTTGGTGTTTATTTCGCTAATTATTACATTTTGGAAAACTTTACATTCACCTTTTTGCCTTATTTGTTTTGTTATCTTCCAACCATTACTTATATAGCATCCCTTTAAATCCGTGATTATTAGAGAATTATTTATCTATCATGTAATCTGATTATACTATGTCTTTATATGATGATAATGTTTCAGACAGAAGTTCCATTCGAAATATCAACTCAATCTCGTAAAATAAATGATAATCCTGACTCTTCCAATTACGTTTATTGATATGTTTCCCATCACATCTACAGGGCACCATTTATAAATGACGGTGTTCACTACATTAGATCTTATCATTACAAAATATAATGTATAATATAAAAAATTGTTAAATACAAACCATAAATTGAAAAATTTATACATATTTATTCCTATAATCATAAACATGGTTTTTTTGGGATATCGTAAATTTCAAATCCTTCATAATCATCTAAAGTGAAAACTTCTATTATGTTTTTCATATCCCATAATATTGTCCAACAATGTGAACAATAAGGCTTATTTTCATGCCCTAGGTAATAATTGGTTCAATCCTAATGTTCCCTTTTTATGGTTATTACTCATAGTTACATCTCTATAAGAACCAATGCCACATGTAATATCTTTTTAGGGTTGTATTTTCTAAGAAAAAAATATATAATATATTTATTACAAAAAAATTAGTATTTTCTGATATATGTATCCTAAAATTACATCATAGAGTTATGTTCCCAAATATAATTTTTTTAAATCCAATTCCCAGTATTTACATTAAGCTTCATTTGATACCAACTCTAACAACCCCGACCCTAGTATCCCAAAGCCGATGTTTTATTTATTAAATTGTCATAAGATATAAGAATCACATCCTAAAGGAAATAACAATTTTGTAGTATTAATAAACTAGAGACATACCTAGGTCCCACATTATATTTGAAAATAAAAATTTCAACATAATTTTTTATCTATTTTAATGAATAACATTATTCCCTCTAGTATATTGTTGCTCATAAATCATAGTACAATTTAGGGAATCTTATAGAAAGGGAGAAAATAAGGATTATTAAAAATTCATAGTAAGGGTTATGCACAATGTAAGCTATCACGAATCAATAAGAATAATAAATATGAAAATTTAAAAATTTGAAAACACATTCCATTAATTCAATAAGCTGAAAATGAAATGAATTCAGAGAAAATATCATTGACGAAATCTTCTAGATAATATGATAAGGAATAATTTATATGGAAATTTTATTAACTGAAAACATATTAAATTTAATTAATAAAATTACTATCATAACTAGATAAGACATAAAAAATATGGATTGGAAGAAAACTGTAAAGACATTGAATTTAATCAATAAATAGAGAATTAAATTCAACCAAAGGTAAAATAATTGTGAAATATTAATGGATAAAAATTATTGTATTCTTAAAGACGGAAATTCATAATTACAAGAAGCCATGGTATCATAAATCATGATACCTCTACCATAAATACCATTCACAATATGTTTCAAAACTATAGGTAAATACATATTTAAGGCTAGCTTGTTGATTTTTCTCATGAGACTTAAAAATGCATTGAGGGGCTATATAAATCTGGGCCCCACACATCACAACATTTTCAATGGGTTACTCAAATATCAATTGATAGATTTAAATCATGAATCAATATGCCTTATCAACAAATATATGTATTCAGTAAATATTAAATATTTATCAATATTTACCAGTAAATAAAATTATATTAAATGTAAACACCCCATATTGAAATGGTATACGATTTATGAAATAGTTATATCCATAATACAGAGAGTATAAACATTTAAGTGAAAATAATTTTACAATTATTTCTTGAGTGTGATATTTTCGATATAAAGTCAGTTCCTATAAAATAATAAAGGTAATGAATTTCTAAAAATTCATTGGACGAAATGATAATAAACATTAAATTTAATTAATCATTATCATATCTACAAAACATATAACCCTTGGAATAAAAATAAAGGGCTTTTTTCAATGATTCATAGAAATACCACGAAATATCATTAAGAACATTCTTAAGGAAAATATAATTTTTATATTGAAAATCACCTTTTGAAAACTAGAAACTCACAAAGAAAACTAAAATTACATTTAATTCAAATTAATCATTCAAAAATTTATTTCATATTTTAAAACATTGGGTGTTCATGATGGTAATAAATTGTATGTATTGTGAATTAAATTTAAAAATATTTAATTTTCATTATTCGTAAAAGTTAATAAATTATTATTTCAAAAACAAAATAAATATTCACATCAAAACATTTTGGTAAAAAAATAAAAAGGGTGAACATTTATTTAAGAAATGATTTTTTATATGGTTAAATACATTTTTGAAAACATACTTAAAGAATATAGTTTTGGTAACCAAAGGACTTCAAAAGGAATAGATAAAAGAAGTCAGATCTTCATAAATAAATTTTTGTCAATCATTTTAGAAAAAAAGAGTTTCAAATAGTATTATTACATATAATTATCATAAATAACTATAGGATAATAAAATTCAATGGGATTATTATGAAATAGTCAAATAATTTTCGTCAACTAAAATAAAAGAATAACTAATGTCAATTAGAATGAGAATGTGATGTAAACCATTAAAATGATTATAATATTGAAGTGATGATTTATAAATGATTTTATTATTTGTAACAAATATTAATCCACATAAAAAATTTAAAATATAATATAAGAAAATAACATGTAATTTCACACATAATAATAGAATATCTATGGGGACAGATAAAAAATTTAACCCAATAAATAGAAATTGAGTATGAAATTCTTTACCAAATATAGAATAATTAAATTTCACACATTAAATGACATTAATTATTAAAGAATAATTTTATTATGAATTAACAAAGAATTATATACACTATATAAAAAATTAGTTCCTAACATTATAATATGAATCAATGAAGATAAATTGAGTTATAATATAAATAAATTTATATTTATAATTACATTTAGGATCATAATAAAAAATATTATCTCTTATTCTAAATTAAAATTTCATTATTTTCTTTTTATTATGTAAATTACCATTTCCCCTCATGCATGATTTACCAACAAAATTATAGTTGTTGTACATATTATATAGTTTCCTCAACTCAATAATAACAACCAATGAATTATTTTCATATTTATAAAAAATTACTTATAATACAAATAATAATAGTTGATTTTGAGAAATGGAGGCCATTATGACCACAGAGACGATATGTCGTGCGTACGCTTGTGTAACGTTTCGATTTTTCAATTATCATTATAGAAAGAAGGTTTGTGATATATTTCCTCTCTATAATGAAAATAATATAATATAATTTTCTTAAATATACTTATTTATATAAAAAAAATGGTGTGTTGATGCCAAGAGATTCACATCACTTCATCATAGTGGTTTTCCACAAATACACAAATGATGTTATCATATCTCAGTGAGTGAAAATTTAAGAAATAAGATGACATATTATCTTTTAAGAATTATTTATATTTAATGAAAAGCATATATATTTCATGTATATAACATATATTTATTTACACTATCATGATTTATTTTAATATAATGTGTTAGTGAAAAAAATAACATAGCTTTGTCAGGTGGTAGTCTGTTATAAACATGAGTGACTTTATTGTATCACATTAGTAATAGAAATTAATAAAATTAATATATAATATAACAATTCAAGAGGAAAAATTATGTTATCAATATAATATATATACCTTATACCCATCACAATACATAACCGTGTGTGGAGGTAATGGAAAAATGAATGACATTGGTTCATGAGGTGGTGGTCCATTGAACACACAAATGATGATATAATAATCCATTTAATAGAAGTTGAGATATATTTTGGTCATTAAATTATCATAAAAACATATATTTATATGGAATATAATTATTTTATTATTCAATAATTGTTTAATAATAATATAAGGAGCTATAATATGAAAGAAATAAAGACGTCTATAGATAAATGTTAGAGATTCTTCATATAACCTCCTTAAGATCAAACAAAAATCCTTCATAAGTTTGATCAATAAAATAATAATGCATCTAGGATTACATAAGTAATGTGTGTCAATTAATTTGGAAGGAAGTTTCTGAACCTAAGATATTTGATTGTGTTAATAAAAGAGTAGAGGGGCTGACCATTTATAGGCGATGCTAGTGGAACACTTGAAAATTTATAAAATAAATCGGTGTATGCATGTTTATTCAAATTAAAATGGGTAAAAAATGAATTATTATAATAAAATATAATATATATTCCAGAAATTAATCCATAAAATAAATTAAAATATACTTTTAGGTTATTTTAACCCTTATATTTTTTTGTTTAACAGCTTGGTAAACTAGTGATTACTTTAACTGTGGTTATTAAATTTTAATATTTTCACAATTAATTTTATAAAAAAATTAATTTGAAATTATTAAATAATATAAATAATTCAAATTCCAAATATGGTATTCATTTTTCAAAATTAAATTAACATAAGTTGTCAAATTTAATTTGAAATTGAACATGTTCATGTGATGAGAATGTTTGTTTTCAAAATGAAAATTTTCAATATCAAAAAATAATTTTATATAAGTTTTCATATTTTATATGATTAGTATGAAATTAATTAAACAAATATATATATATAATTTAACTAATTTTACCTAAAAAATAACTATAAATGAAATTTAAAATTTCAAATAATCTAATCCAAATTACCGTTTTCCATTAAAATTTAGTATTATTTCCCATTCATCGAATAATAAAACATTTAATAAAAATCAAAAAAATTAATCGGTAATACTTTTTTTATATTGATTTCAAAAAGAATATAATTTTATAAATTAATTTTTATTAATTAGTTAAATTTAATTTTAAATTATTTGTTGAGATAGAGAGAGACTAAACCACATAAAAAATTTTAGAAAAATTTTAATTTTCTTTTAAATGATTATTATTAAATTTATAATAAAAATATAGACAAAATATTAATAATTTATTTATTAATATTCAAACACAAAAATTTAATCATCAGGTTATAATGGTATACTATATTATAGTTCACTTCGATTTGGGGTTGTGTGATCTGCAAGCTCTTGAAGTGATTTAGTTTAATAAAATATATTTTATGGGTATTTTAAGATCAGTGTTTTCCATCACAAACACGATATAAATATAATGTTATTATTTCACAATCTTGGGTTGTTACAAATATAATGGCCAATAATTTAATTTTTTTGAAAATTGTTTTATTAATTTATCCATTGATGGAGAAAATGAGATTTTGAAATAAGGGGAAACTAATCACCAGGTAAGTTGGTTCCTTTGATGTTCTGCACCTATTTTATTTTCTATGGTATATATACAACCCTTTTAATTTATGATCATCATTCATTGAAGATTAATATAATCATATATATTTCTTGTATCATGGATATTTTTATTCTCAATGTTTTTTTTACCATTTTTACATACGCCATTTCAATTGAATGTTATTTGATTAACTGGTGAAATAATGTTAAATGTGTATCATTTACTAAATACTATTATTTCATTATAAGACATTATGATTTATCTATTAACTCAATAATTTCTTTAATTATGTAATACATCACAATTGTGTCATGGGTGGGGCCCAATTATAGATATCACCTTGATTCAATAGCAATCTCATGAGTTGAAAAGTTTTCAAAATTAAATGGGGTTTTATGCATATTGATTAAACTATATCATGAAAAATATTGATGGTAGAGGTACCATAATGAATGAGATATTTCCTTCCAAATTATTAAGCATTTCATTATTTATGATTTAATTCATTTTTATCCACGATATTTTAACTATGATATTATTCATGGATTCAAATTGTGCTCATGTTATTTATTAAATGTAATTTGTTTCCAATCATTAAATTTCAAAAATTATTACACGTTATACTCTCATGATTAATTATTTGTGGAATAACTGGAATTTATTCCATCTATATATACCTTTCCATGTTTATTTTTAATCATTTATCATTGTGTTATGAAATAATTCATTGTAATTTAACATTTGTTGGGAATTTAATCAATCCTATTTTTTTCACTTATTCCAAGGATATGAAGAAGATTTTTTTGAAAGAGTTAGAGGATGAAATTAATTTTAATTGAAATGTTTTATGTTTTTTTAACAAATTTAATTAGGTACAATATATATATCTATTTCTTTAATAAATCTAAACTAATTAGTCTTTAGGGATTTAAATCTTGTATTTAACCCAATGTAATAATATAAGGATCTCATACTAGGTTATAAGCATCATGGTATTTATATCCATGATTAAAGGATATTAATTGTACCCAAAACTACACAAAATTATTCCTATACCATAGCCATCTATCATGGGAATCTTCCAATAGTTCGGACTATTGGAACTCGACACTAGAAGGAAAATTGAAAAAAGAGTTGTTCATGGAAGTGAAATAATGTATTGTCCATATATAACATCCCTATCACCACTAGACCTTCAAAAAAATAGATTTCATATATACAACCTGGCTTATAACATGAATGTGTTATGTCACATCACTATCTAAAATATAGAGGTATATCTGCAACACCACTCTAACATTCATTAGGAAGAAAATATCGTACTCCCATATCTAGGTTGCATTCCACTAATAATCACCAATCAGTAAATAATATCTCAGAGGAATTTAAAATATGTGGCTAAAAATGAAAAACACAAAACAAAAAATTCTCTGCTAATTTTATTACCCAAACCACCAAACACAAATAATCCCACCTAAAATCATGTATAGGGAACACCTCAGTAGGTGTTTGGGCCATTACTTATTCTAAAATAGTGTAAAGCTTCCTTAAATAGGGTAAAAATCTATAAATAATCAATATCCTAAACATGATCTTAAACTCTAGGCATAATACCATAGTCATGTCATGAGTTTTAGATAAACAATCATCCAATAAAAACTCAATATACCACATGGAAGGTTATATGTAAGAATAAACATCAAGTCCATAGAAGTAAAAAATAGATATAAATATGACTTATAGACTGCTTTTTTTTTGCCATATAACCTATGGAATATTATATCCACATTCAAAATAATTCACCCAAAATATCTAACCATTAATAGTGTATTCCATAATAAAAAAACTAAAATCCACTCCATAAAGAACCACACACTAAGAATTTTGTAGATAGGATATTCCCAAGAAAACAAGGTTTGTATATATCTCTCAATCGAGTCTCTAAAATAATTCCACATCCACCCGTTATAATTGTAAAGGAGAATGTGTGCCTTTTTTGATAACACACAGAAAAACAAGGGCGGCATATAGAAATTTGTGGAAACACCCACAATAACCCACACCTAATCAGATAGAAATATAAATATGAAGATTGGTGATAACTAGTATGATATAAATTTTATATTTTGTAAATATTAAACTTACTCAAAAAATCATATAAAACCTCGAAAATTAACACCTTTTAAATACATTTAGAAATCTTAAATTAAAATTTTAAATTAATAAAATATTCAGTTTTAGTGGTTTGTATTCATTTTTTTGGGAACCTATTGAATATTAATAAAATTATTTTATAAAATATATATTTAATTGAAAAAAATATAATTTTTAGGGATTGTAATTGATTTTAATAATTTGATATTTATTTGAAAATTTAATACACAAAATTTTATTATTTTTGAGGTTTTTATTCGTTTCCCTTATGAATAACTATATTGTGATACTGTGACCAATGAATATTTCATAATGGTTATTTTTTGTGGGAAATAGTATGCATCAGTTTCATTTAAATTCTATTTATGGGTCCTTATTAACCCAAATAAAATTTCAAGTCATCATTTATCTACTGTGTAAACATCATCTCAATATAAATTGTTCAATGTAAAATCAATATGAATATGTGTGAAGGTAGAAAAAATAATCCCCATATTGTGTAAGTGTCAAACTATAATAAAGAAATTTTTTACGGGTAAAATAAATCACACCATAAGGATTAAAAGTTCACTATAGATTCAATATAAAGGTAGTATTACTGATAGTGTTGATACATAAGGGTAATTAATTTTCTACCATGGTATTAAACAAAAAATTTATTGATGTGATATTGGTTTAAACTAAAATATAAAATTTGTTCATTTAGTTTCCAAAAAAATATGTAAATAGGATTTTCCTCATATAGAATGAATCCACCCAAAGATAAATGTGATGATAATGGGAATAAAATTGAGAGAGGATAAATATCAGGAGTGAGGCACCTGAAAACCGATTCACCATTGGCCTATAATTATTGAAGCTATTTGAGGAAGAGGATGATGGATACTAATTTGTAAGAGGAGGAGGAACAAATTGATTCATTGATACAAATTATTTCCCCTCCATTCATGTAATATATTTTATAGAATTATCTTTTGGCATTATATTAAATTAAATTGTATACAATAAATATTTTAATTTAATGACAATCCTTTTTCTATCTATATATATTGTTTTTTATTTTTCGCTTTTAATTGTGTTCTAAAACCACTATTATGTCACATTATTCCTAAATCTTCTCCCTTTATGATAATTTAACCCAAGGATCACATACTTGTTAAAAACATGAGATTCCATAGCTCATGCAACTGGTTGTGAATTTATCTATTTTATTCTGGGGATTTAAGAGATTATGGACAATAAGCAATGATTATACCTTCTGCTTCGCTTTTACCCATTTCTATTCATATTAATAAAATAAATATACTCTCTTACTATTATAATTTTTATTATATTAGGGGATCAATGGTTTTAATATTTTATAGACTAACTTTTTTGTATAGATGATATAGTGGTGGGAATATCACTTTGGAAACATCATAAGTATGATTTCCATTTGGATAATGTATGTTGTGTGGGTATTTTTAACCACTTAAAAACGTGTATAGTATGATTGAAGATCAAAAAATTAATATAATGAAGTATAACTAAGGTTCAATCATTTTTTATCCCTATTATATTATTAATTTATTTCATATTAAGGATGTGGGAATCAGATCTATGGTGTAAGGAGCTTGAGAATGAGGGAGAAATAAAAGTTCCTCTTAATATAATCATAATTAAAATATATTATTTTATGTTATAACTATTAGAATTAATTTTTTCTTAAACATGACTAAGGATAACGGTGAGGAATAATAGATGATTAATGGAATATTCAACGATGGATAAATATTTTATTTATTTCTTATCTGGATTGTGTATTTTAAACTAGAAATGATATTTATTTATTTTAGTCGATGGTATTATATTACCTGATGGAATAATAGTTTATGTGTCGGGGAGTGATGTGAGATAATAATTTCAAAATTTTAATATGTTTTAATTAAAATATAATCTCAAAATTTATATAAAATATGGACAATTAAATAATTTTAAATGATTTTCAAAAACAGTAATTAAATAGATAAATCTTTCCAAAACATAATTACATTTATTTTCCATCATGTATGAAATTTATTAAAGATAAATAAGTTTTATTATTTTAATATGTATTCAATTTTTAATAGGATATTTTTTATTGTTTTTACTGATATAATAATTTTTATATTAATTTAATCATATCCTATACTATAATTTTGTTATTTCATGTTTTAATATGTTTGAGTTCCCCACAAACAAAAAGTTGTTCCCTCAAGGTGACTAATTTATATTGTATAATGGTTATTTTTTATAGAATCATATACATAACATTCATCTACCAACTATATAGGGGTAATCTATACTTCAGGTTAATGGTCATATCGTGGTCTCTCTACTGCATAAATGTTACACACCATGATTTTTAAAATATTTTACCTTTTAAAATAAATACTATAATTAATATCTTGTTTCACATGCCATACCAAAATAAAATAAAGTATCATACATTATATTATAAATAGAAAATTTAATCATTATAATTTATTTATTAAACTATTGGGTATAAATGTTAAAAACCAACCAATGAAAGCAATGTAGAAAGGGGAAGTTGTGGAATCGAACTGTACGAGTATTCATTATAAGGTTTACCGACCCAAGATTATAAAAGAGCCGTGGTGTCACTATAGTTTTCTCTAACCATATCCCAAGGTAAAAAACAAAAAAAATTAATAAGGTATAAATCATATTCTATAGATGTTTATTCCTGTATAAATTTCTGTGAGTTCCATGTTATCCGAATTAATGCGGATGAATTTCACTATAGTATATATTATGTTTATATTTTCCAACGAAATATAGAGGGGTTGTATAAGTATAAATGAAAATGATATAAATATGTAGTTATCAGTTTAATAAATTACTTATATCACATGTATTTTATAAATTACATATTTTTTATTTTAAAGAAAATAATTATTCATTTTTAATACTAATGGATTGATATAACTCAATTAATATATTTGAGAAACTAATAAGACAATTTTATACTAAATTTTATTTTATCTAAAATTAAACTTTTATGTACTTTATTGTGAATTCATAAATATTTCTTGGATAAAATATTATTTTTCTATGAGTGATACATTAATACAAATTTAATTAGTAATTTATTGAAAATAAAAATTACATCGGCTAATATTTGAAAAATATAAGTTTCATTCATAATTTTTTTTTGCATTATATTTTTTGGAAAGTTAAATTAAAATAATTTCAAATTTTAATTTTAATATATTAACTTCATCATGGGAATTATAATTATATAATTATTTAAGGACGAAATATTTGGGATTTTTTTTATAGTATTAATTTTGATCTAAATATTAAAACATAAAACATTTAGTAATAATATAGTGTTTATAAAATTAAAAAAATCTAATAACAACGTAAAAAATAATTTTTCATTACCATATATTTATTTAATGAAAAAACTTATTCGATTGAGTTTATAAATCCCATGTTTGATCTTCTGAAACATAGAAAAATTTATATTCTAATAAAAAAATATTTTTTGTGTTTTTATTTTAATTACTATTTCAAAATGTATAATTGAATTTGGGAATAATTTTAAATCGATATAAATAGTATTATAACAATTTTAATATAATTAATATAATCATAATCTTCAACACAATAAATTTTATCAGAATTATAAATCTAATCTTAATAATACAATTTTTATAAATGTGATCTTACAGATTGATTGAGCTACTATTAAAATAAACTTTTATCACACTTATAAATATTAGATGATAATATATTGTTGTTAATTATTAACAAAGATTCCAAATTATTTAATAAGTAAATTTTCATTTTTATTCCACAAAATTAGTTAATGATGTTAAAATATTTGTTATCATAGTAAAATTAAATTAAGGTAAAAATATATTAACATATTTTAAAAGAGATAAAATATGTTAAAAACTTGTATATTATGGATTTTTTGGGGTTTGAATCAATATAAACGTATATCCCTTCCATAATATCCCACTATGGATTCCATATTCCATGTGAAACATGTGTTTTTAATATTAAATGTTATATGTACAAAAATATGACAATACATCAAATTAGAAAAGTGTCCATCCATTTTCCATTCTAGGCCACTAAAAATTTAATTTTACTCTTCAACCCCTACCTTTCATAAATTACCTATAATCCTATACATTTTTGGTACCCCATGTATACATTAAAAATCCTAAATTCATCCCTTTTCATGAGGTTCTTAAAATGGAGGTTCAAATTCTCAACTTGAGTTCTAATCGCTTCTTAAATTTTTATTCTCTATATTTATCCTCTAAATATATTTCATCGAAAATAATATTTTTAAATCAGTATAATTAATATTTATAATTGTTAGTATGTTAATAGTATGAACATTATCTCATCTATTCCCATAAGAAATGAAAACACAATTTTTGTGTACTTGGAAAATACTGCCTCCACGAAATGACTTATTTTTTCATAACCTAATTAAATGGTTGTATCTAAAATAGTGAGAAATTTTTTATTTATAACATGATTATTTTTATTAAAATAACCTCCATTTCAAAAAATAATTATTATTCTATGTACAAAAAAAATCTATTATGTATACATTTGGAATAACACCTACATGGAAAAATGTTTTATTTTTTCCATCCAAACCCAATATTTATTATTCAGTGAATTTATATAATTTATAAAATGTATTTTTATGAAATTACTTATATTATATAGATATAAATTATTCATTTTATTGATAATATCATCCATAAGTGATCTTTGTAAAATCAATGTCCTAGAATGCGTATATTATAAGGGAATCCCACTTGTTATTTATAAGAAATAACAACATTTAACTTCTTACTCTAAAAAATTATGATCAATACAATTTATAAAAACTAAATTTTTTCATTATACTTCTACAAAATTAATATAATAAAAAGAATCTCTTTAATAACCGTACACACGGATATATTATAGTATGTTATTGTTTGGGTATGATTAAATAACTACATGAACGATGCTATAAATTTATATCATAGATGGATATAAAGACATAATTATATATATGATCTTAAATTAAAAATTAAATAGTATTTCATATATGTTTCTAAAAAGGAATCATAATTATTTGAACTCATTATTAATAAAAACATAATTATTAGTCCTGAGTTATCAAAATAATCTTGTCACTAATTTCAACTTCTGGAATCATAAATAAAAATTTAAATGATTGAAATTTCAAATTTAAACCACATTATAGATAATCAATTCTAGAAACATGGATAACTTATGAGTGATTAACATGGTATCATGAATCAGTATTGACATAGATAAAATAAATCATGCATGAAATAATCAATTTCAAAAATAGCTGTTGTTGAAAACAAACTATATTTAACTAATAAATATATAAGAAAGGACTATAAATTAATATTATATAGGGTAATGGTTATGAATATGGTTTTATAATAGGTTATTTAATTTTTTTATAATACAATAGGATAATTATATTTCATTAATGTCATACGTAAAAGATAAAGGATTCCATTTTAATTTTAAATTATTAATGCATGTTTTCAAATAATGCACCTATAGTTTTTTATATGGAGTGCCTAATAACACACTGGTGTATATTATTATTATTAATTCCTCATTTATAATATTTACATGAATTTTCATGAATCTATCCTTCAAATCATTTTGATTCCATTATTACTAAATTTGAAAGGGGTTTTCCTGACTGGAAATATTTTCATGTGTAATAATTGTTAATTTTTTTCCATGGTTTTATAAGATTTATTAATTAGGTTTTTTATGATATTATTATAGTGAACCTACCTGAGATGGCCATTGAAATTACCAAATCAATTTCTCTATAAGTATGGGGGTCTCTTCCTCATCACTCCAATATAAATACAATGAACATGTTATCATAATTGAGATCATGAGAATGATTTATCCTAGTAAAGAGATCTGGATCATAACAGATTCATACCAGGTACATAACATCACAAATCATTACAACAGATTCTCAAGAAAAAATAAATAAATGTAATTAACAAATAAAATATAATCATACAAGGAATTATAATAAAGAGTATCCAAAAGATTTTAATTTTTTCCACACATGAAAAAAAATTTATAAAAATTATTTAAATTTAAAAATTATGAAAGTAAAGAATAAACTAAAAAATAATGTACGAGAATTAAGAATCAAATATAACACATAACTTGAAAATTGTTAATACAAAATAAGTGATATCCTCAACATCATTTTTTGACTATATACTCACCACTATAACCTAAACCACATATGTATCCCAATGGTGAGTAGTATAAAAAAAATTAGAAATTCATAACGTGAGAACCAGAAGAAATGATAAAGCCTAATTACCCACTAGTGTGTGTATATAGGGTGTGAACCAAAGGATAGTAAGATACCACGAATAGTGAATTATATTTCATTTATAAAGAAACCAATAATTCTATATTGATGGTATAATATATAAAAATAAAATTTCATTTCAATTATACAAATAGTAATCAAACAGAGTATACAACATATACTTTCTCAAAGCATGAAATTTAATAAAACATGAATCAATGATGTTTTATGAAAAAACACATTTAAATTTAAAAAAATTATCCTTAAAGCAGCATATATTTAAATATGCATGTTAAAACATTCATTTTTATTTATAGTATCATTTTTGAAAAAAAAAATTCCACAAGTTTATAAAATATTCAAAGACTTTTTAAAACTGTATAGTATTTGAAAACCACACCTATTTCAATTTAAAAATTTATTAATCACAAACATTTATCATAAAACCGTAATGACCCATGGGAAATGATATTAAATTTCATGTCCATAAAAGTCCAAAAAAATTGAATATTCATGTAAGGAATGCCTCACCCCAATGATCCTCAATTATAAGTACAATAATGATCATAATAGGAACATAATAATAAGTAGAGAACTCACATAACCAAATATATATATAATAATAACACATTGTGAATATAATTATATAAAAATGTTGGAAGTAATGGTTCAACTGTCTCCATGAGAAAGGTGGAACGACGTTTGAAAAGTTAATGGTAACACACCTCATCCCTTGAATCATTCATACACTAGAATCTTCAGTAAAACACAATATAGACTAGTATTACATTCAACAAGTGGTTACAAGCCAGGGTATCACTATTAACTATAAAGGAAACATCCCTAAACATAACATTTAATAATTTAGGTTACATGTGTCATGGCTTAAAGATGTGGTTACTATCATGATAATGCCATCATGTGACAAGCACACCACCATTAGTCAACAAAAATAGAATTCAAATAGTTATTCAACCTATAATACTATAATATCCCCATATTTTAGTGTAATACCTTGGAACATTACTACGAATATTTAATGATCCATGATCTAAGACAAATTGAGATCTTGAATCCCGCTACACCCAAAATAATTTTTTTGAATATATTAAATATCATTCATGTACAATGTTCTCAAAAAGTTGAATAAATCATGAATAGGGTACTCGATCAAAAATCTAATTTAACTATTGAGTTCAAAATGCTTATTTTTCCCTATGGGCGATATAATCTAGGTTAGCATGGGGAATTTGTGGAAAAATCTTCATTGTCGTAAAATGAATTAAATAAATAATTTAAATTAATTTATTTTTCGTTTAAGAATAAACCTAGATTCTATATTACAAATAATTTTATGGAAAATTATAAGGGTTATCAAAATATCATTGGATATTTAGAAGATTCATAGGAGTGACATTGGCGGAAATTCCATTAGTGAATGAAAACCAGATCTATGATCTACAACCTATCTACAACTGTATTCAAGAATCTAACAAACAACAATGATGAAACTTATTTATTCATCATTGATCAATTCAAATCTTGTTATGATGTTTTATTTGAATATTTTCCATTATTTATCATATCCCATGATGGAGGAGAATGATTAGACTAATGTATTGGTTCGTAGATTGGTCGATTTCCAGGTATTTTTAATTTCTGTAAATTAAGTATAATATTGATTTTTTTGGTTGATTTATATACCACTTAATTCATCATTCCTAATAATATGGATCATGACTTAAATAAAAAAAATCATTATGTTCATTCCTCAATCTTATGGTTTGTGGTATTTTTTCAACATTATACATGCATACAATGTCACCATTTTTGGTCCTACGATTCGATGGAGACATGTCGAATTACCATTGTACATTAGATATTTACTACAAAATATCTTTACCATGTTTTGGAATAAAAAATATATGACCTAATTGTGGGATAAAACAATTGAAGTAGATCCACCTATGGATCAGGGTTCATTATTCATGCATTAGGCATGTGGAACAAATGATGTGTGATGGAGGTGTTTTCTAAGAGGATAATTCAGCTGAAATCTATTATATGGTGTAAAGTAGATTATTGAATCATAAATCAACATCGTATAGTGTGATTATAGGTAGAATATGTTTCCTTGGATCAAACAAATGAAGAGCCTTATTTGTATATAATTTCTTGGAACTTCATGACTACATTCTGTGTAGTCTGATAAATACACATGGGTAATATATTTTTTGTAACAATAGGGTTTCAATGTTGACAAAATCATCGCACATCATGTGACCCATGACAGATTCTGTATGTCCCTCAGTTGACTTGTCCGTGCATAAAGGGAGTACACTTCTTGGAGGCTAGGTAGAGTTTCACATACTGTAGGATATTCATCATGTCATGTACACATGTAAAAGAGAATCAACATGTATAGGGGGTATGTTCCCAAGATATTTGAGGGCCTTACTTTCCATTTATAAATATCCAAAAACTATATAATCATGAAATTACATGTTCTAGGGAAGGATACACGTCGAGGGCCAACAAAGACCATTAGAAAAAATTTATCCTAGGGACATGTTGTGAATTGGGATAAACTACATCACATGGTAACATGAGACATGGGTCGTGGAAAACATAGTGAGACACATTGACTATGCTCGGGGACACATTGTGTACTCCTTTATGGAAAGGTTCGATTCCTCATTCTCCATAGCTTAGCTTTATTGAGAGTGTTATTTGAGTATCCTTGGACATAGATCCGGTGTGTGTGTGTGTGTGCTCATGTGGTCTATTCCTATGAGTTTTTGTTTCGAAATACCATTTTCATCGTAGTATTTTAAAACTCTATTGTTTCATAATGACATGTGTAGTGAGAGAGATTCCCCTTAGTCTTGAGTGAGATGACTTAGACTGGTTAGACTACTAACTCAATGTCATGGAACATGTATTCCTCAAAGGAGCCTGAAGTGATCCTAATTTATCTTCAGTTTACCTTTGATGAGATTATTGGACTTTTGGGGAAAAATATTTGCATGAGAAATAATCCCATATATAATAAGATGTTTTCAGTTGGGTCTTCTACCTGTCTTGTGAGTTAGGGGAATTGATCCCTATCTATGTATCAATATCTAATAATTTCAGTGAGGTGTGGTCTTATCAGTTTTGTTTCTCAGATGAACCATCTTAGTTTTCTTGATGGCTTATTATTGAATATACTGCTGATAAAATCTTCTAGTATGATTGTTTTCAGTATTAGTATATCCCACAGAGTAGTTTAACCTAGAGCAGTATTATCATGGCACCTCACATTTGAACTATGGATACAAGTGGTTGGGAATATTTAAGCTTGTAGTCCAGTATGTGTATATCTATATATTTATTTGTATGTATCACATTATAATTTATATTTCTTATGATGATATTACTACACATGATTTCATTGGTTATATCAGGGTTTCTTATTGGTTATTGTTATACTCACCCCTTTATAGAATTTTTCCACACTTTTCATGTCTTATGAAGGTAATAGACATTTTTTGTAGTCTATGGTTGACTATAAGCTAGTGGATACATATCTGTCAGAAATGAAATATTGTATACCATTGTCTCATTTGATATTAGCCCCCCCCCCTAGAAGGATATAGATTACTTTCCTATTTTAGTTGTGCTTGTATGTGGCCCGTTTTTTAACACAATCGAGTATTATTTATCATATTATAGTTGATTGGTTATATTTGTATTCCTAATTTTTTTAACAATTTCATTGTATTAGAGGTGTGTAGGTTCAAATAGGTACTTACGGAAAATATATCATAGGTGTGCAATATGGCTTCTTGGAACTTGTTTCCAACCTCAAACCTATTGGATGTGGGATTGCGGTTGTTGTTTCTCAATTTCTATTTGGTCGGACCATGAAAAACTGGTATTATAGCAATTACCCAGCCTGAAATGTGATAACATTTCTTGGGTTTATATTCATAATTTTTATTTTCATTCTTCTAGAAGTGAGTTTTGGATTTAGAACTAGGGAAATAGTGTTAAATTATTTCACGTTTGTCTCTTATCCTTGGCTGTCTAGTGTTGGTTCAGTGGCTGATGTATCCATTCATTTGAACTATGATAACTTTTTTGTTGATTAGATATATATATATAGACATTTTTTACATTTAAAACATTAGTAAGAGAATATGATATCATTGGGTTGTGATTTATTTGTCCTTTTTTGAGTCATCTCTTGATATATACTGATTGACCATGGTGTGACTTATCTTCATTCGGGATATAATCACAACAAAAAATATCTAGTTGTCAATAGTAGGGTTTAATATTTGACCTGATAAGTGACCCGGTCACCATACAAGGTCATATTCATGGGGAAGGTTTTATACCAAGTGGATAGATGATAGAGTTTACACTCATTGACATAAATGTTGACCCACCTCTGAGGGTTCCATTGGATGCAACCTATTAGACAGATCCATGGATGGATCTGTTAACATTGGACGATGATGTGTAGGGTTTTATCACATATAGAGATATTTTGTGGCATATATTACAAGTTATGGATGGTCATCATGACATTTTGATAGAATAAATGTGACACTATTAACTAAACAAGAGGTTTCCCTGGAGATCTCAGGGGGAGATCGTTTCTCTGTGTTAGAGGCATTGCAATTCTTGTGATGGGAGAGGGCATCTCAAATATGATTTTCTTTTCTATCATGTTATAGGTAGAGTGATGGTCAATGAATGGCCTACGTAGATTAATTGGTTTGGGAAATGAGTTTTTTGGGGTGGTAAAAGTGATGAAGGAGATGAAGATCAAAATCATGGATAAATGAAGGCACTAGAGGATCATTACACAGGGGCTCTAACAGTATTTTTTTTGTATGAACGGTGTTCCCTAAGATACTGTTGTAGAACCATTATACATAGTTACAAAAAAAATATGTTTACTCTTTTACTCGATTTATTTTATAGAGAGGTGTGAGGCCTTAGTGGATCCCTGTTTTAGTGGCGTTTTTCATGAATTTGAAAATGAATGTAAGAGGGGCTATTCCCCCACCATGAAGCATTCTTGGGATTCAATCTAAAACAATGTGGGAGACTATGTGCCTCCCAAAGTGGAAATCTTCATTATATGGTGGATGAGTATCTCCAACATCTATGTTTTAGGTTGTTTGATGTACTAAGGTGTTAGATCAATCCATGGTTATGATAAATATTATATAAAGGAAGATAATGTGTACCATGTAGTAGGTGATTATAGAGTCTTTGAGTGTGTTTTGAGGTATGATGTGTCTCATTACTAAAATATATTTAATTTAATCATAATGTTATGATCCACTTTTCCCCGAGTGTATTGCCTATTAGAGACATAGTGATACCAATTGAGCCTTTTTTGACCCTTGTGTTAGAGGCTATTACAGAGAGTATCTAGGATTACATGCTTGTACCAATAGTATGACCTGACTCTCTGTGGAGAGTTATATCCTAAAATGCAAATGCTTATATAGTTATAGTAGGATCCTATGATGATTTCCTCTTTATAGTCTTGTTCTATCCCATATTTTCCCTGATGATTTATCCATATGGATGTAGTGGTGCTACAAGTCTACTGGGCTAGATTTTCCTACATGGATGAAGAGTCATCCTCATATAGGGAAAGATGATCTCATTAATAGGAGGAAATATCCATTTACAATTTTTTTGGAGAGTATTGACCATGGAGTGGTGGATTTTATGATATTTCATTTTATATGAGGTTGGAGGTGTGTGAGGGAATCCTTATTGAGAATTTTTGAGGAATAAATCACCATCAAGAGTTTGTTTTCTTCATGGAAACTCACTAGGTACAATCTGATATCTATTATAGTAAATAAAATGACCCTAAGTAGAAGTTATATGTGAATGAGTATTCAAGAGTTTGTAGAGAAGCGTCATCATAAGAACACATTTTTTTCTTGGAAAACCATATGTGGTTCACCTGAGAGGTGGATGAGGGATCATGTTTATATACGGATTAATGACTTGTGGAATAGGTGGAATGAAGGAGAGTATCCACATAAGAGATTTGATTACTTATTAAAACAATGTATGGATAAAATTTTGATCTTGGAGTTTGACCTCGGGACAGGTTGTCAGACACTCCATGTTCAAGTGGTGGATGTACTGGGCAAGGATTAGTAGAGCTTATATGGTTTAATTGATTTCATAGTGATACCCTTAGGTGTGTTTAATGCCACAACATAGTTCAGGAATCCTAGAGACTGGATCATTAAATCTTATTGGATCAGTTCATGGTAGTCTCCTTCAATAGAATCATTATGTTCTTAAGGTTGAGCTACAACATACATAGAACATTAGGATAGTGGAGTGTTCCCACAATTGATAGTTTATACCATTTCTATCTTCTGGAATATATGGAGCTACGAATTAAGGATATCAATTATGAAATTTTGTGGGACCAAATATCCACTGGATACACTCCTGATGGAAATTCCCTGAAGGATTCAATCACATCATCATGTCTCCAAGGATAGATAGTTATTCTGTTAACAATGTGTGAAGATGTGTTAAGGTGTTATTTTCTTCTAATATTACATCCAATAACAGTGGAAATATATTTAGTATCTCATAGAATTTTATTGGAATCAAAGGTAATTTCAGTGATTTTTAATGTTAAATTTATTCTATAGCCTGCTAATGGGTGAGGGATAATAAATATTTTATGGGGTGTTTTGACACTTGTTCATGAACGAGGTAGTATATCATTGTGAAAATCCCTCAAAAATAGTTGTTGACTATGATGAATTATTCATGTCATGATTAGGGATATGATACCAGAAACCATTGAAGACTCAGTTAAAATTGGAAACAATGATTTACTCAAGAAAAGTAGAATAATAAAAGTGGATCATTCTGGTTTTGGGGAACATTTTTCAGGTTTTTATGATAGTTTATAATCGATAAAAAGGATCCAAACCTAGAATTAGTGGGGTTTTCGTATCTTTAGGATTTCAACTCCACTACTAGAGAATCATTTTTTATAGTCCATGTATGAGAGACCTTGTAGGACACTGCTATATTGGTCGCAGAATAACGGAAACAGTGTTTAGGTCATGGTTTTTTTCAGTGATGGTTATAAAGGGTGAAATTAATGCATGGGAGGTTTATGACTAATTGGGTAACATCTAGGGTGCTCATGGACTGATGATGTATTCCTTTAGAGTTGGAGATGTACAAAGTCTTATCTAGGGAGGTAGGCTATCTATTGGAATCTTAGTCCCATTATTCTTCTTTTTGTTATGTTAGGTTAGTGAGGTGGTGTTCTGCTTAGCCACGTGGAAACAATATTTATGGGTTTCTAAGAGTTCTCCGCATACTTCAACTGAGTAGGTATGTATACAACTCATTTATGATATCTACAAGGTTAATATGGTCCATTAGAGGTGAGATTCTATAGCGACCCAACCTTAAAAAATTACATAATCTTGAATTAAGTTAATAATTCACAATGTGGATCTTTTCAAGATTACATTTTTAGTGAATTTTTCCATAACTATTACATTACATCTCAAAAATTAAAAACAAGGAACTTATACATATTTTACAAAAATAAAACTCTTTTACAAAAGTGTCATGTCATGTTCCATGACATAGACAACATTTCTTTTCCTTGATCACATCCTTGACCCCATCTATCCTTATGTTCTGTGGAAAAAATATCAAAACATAGGCTGAGTATAAAAACCTTAGTAATAATTATAAAATAAACAAAGAAAACATTATTCCATCAATACATACCAATCATAAGCCCATAACTCATGAAATCATCATATTTATGAATAACACATAGATATCATAAATCATAATGGTAACTTTTGGTATCCATAACATACATACATTGTAGATTTCACAACTATATAGGGAGATAAATTTGGAATACCCATCACACTATATTCCCTGAATCTCATAGGAGAAACATTATCATTTACATTTTTCACATTATGAGTTCATTATAGAGCTATCTCAGGCTCACCCACCCTAGCTTTACACTGAACCACCCATATATGTAAACAATGACCAATAACCATAACATACTCATAACTCATAAATAAACCATAAAAGAAAGATAAAATTTTCACATTGCAATCACAATATATCTGTTCAAGATGTTGACATAATCAATTTTTAATAAAAACATTTTCAAACCAATTTAAAACATTTATTAAATAGATTTTTGAATTGAAGTGTCCCATATGACTTTGAAGCTATTGAAAGAAATTTTAATTTAAAAACATTGATGTCAATATAAAGAAATCCATAAAAATAATTTTTATAAAACCATGGATATTAATGTGAAAGATTTAGAATAATAAATATTTAAATCATTTAAAACTATATTTTATTTAAAGTGTTCCTAACCAAATTAGAGATGATTGAAAAAAAATAATTAAGGAATGACATTAATAAAAGCTTATAATATCATGATAATAATGAGATTCATGAAATAATATATCAAAGGTATGTATATACAACATATAAATTTGAATGGATGTATAACAACAAATATGTCTCAATGGAAATTTAATTGAAACATAGTCCCTGAAAAAGATCATATCTATAGATTAATGAAAAATAAATGACATAATTATGTGTGAAAAATAATAATACACCAAATATATGTGGATATTAAGATTAAAATAGCTATATATCATTCACAGATATTCATTTCACAACATAATCAAGAAGTATAAGTTTAACCAAAAGAATTGAAATTGGGTTTAAAAGTTCTCTTACAGAAATTTGATATCCAGACAGCGTTACTTTAAAATTTATAAAATGATTTTATTAGATAGAAATGGATATCTCATCACATGGACATAAAATGTACAACAACAAGGATAAATAAAAACATATCCCAATATAAGAAAATGGAAATTTAAAAGACATAACATAAATGAAGTCTTTGATTAGAAGAGGAGAGTTAAAGGTTCCGTTTGCGAAACATACACAACAAGAAAGAAGGATCATACAATTAAGATGTAAATACCCATAAATTAAATTATATCACACAGTGAATAAAATAATGCGAAGTACATACACCACAAAAATCAAAAAAAGTGTAAAATATAGAATGAATATCATGAGAATAAAAGTGAGATAAAAACTCTTTACCTCATTGCAATCAATCGAGTTGTATGACCAAAATTTATTAACCAAAAAATGAGTCACATTATACAATAAATATAAATATAATAATGATTATACATATCAAATGTCATTACACAATTCACCACATGTAATAAATAAGTGGTGAACAATGGAAATCTCAACGAATTAAATGTGGGATAAGAAACCCCTTACCTGGTCTCCAACATGACATGCTGGTTCATCAATCTGCTGAATAATACACTAATGTTAATTTATTCTATTAAAATTTTTTTCCCAATTTATGACTCCTTTTATATGACTTATTAGTACATTATAAACATTATTCAATCATTTATTTTAATAACAGTCATTTTGTTGATATTTGGTACTTGAGTCAAAAGTAAACTTCTTCTAATTACATGTTGTCCATGTTGTCAAAATTACATTATCTCGAGAATGATATTCACGAAAATGATATAATATATATATATTAAATATCTAGTATATATAGGTATTTATAATAGTACATTACATTTGGAGATAATAAATGAAATGCACCGCTAATGGAGATGGTATGCAGTACGTAGGCATGAATGTTACTTTCATTTATATTTAGTATTTTAATAGAATGAAATCATAATGATACATAGGTATATTATAATTACTATATAATATAATATATAGAATTTCATTAATTTATTCTTTTCTAAGTTCCACATATGGCATGAATGAGTCATATCACTTTCAGGGGGCGGTAGTCACCACTTCCTCAAAAGAAATTTTTTCATTTTCCAATTATGGAAACCATAATGGTATGATATAAATGAAAAATACAGATGCATATAAACAAAATAAATATAATATATATCACATATAAATACAGTTCTATCTTAATGGCTACCATATGAGGTTGTAGGATATTATTGAACAATCATCATTTTGTGAGGTAGTAGTTCACCGTTCAGAGAAACAATATGTTTTTTACAATTAGATGGAGGTGTTTGTAAATGTAGAATGAATACATCCTGTAACATAAAGTTATTATATATATATATTATACTATTTTTTGTTATAAAATAAATTAATAAAAGGATTTTATAGGTTTGGATATGTTAATTAAAAGAAAAGAACATAAGATAAGATGTTACCTTTAAATCTGGTAACCCCATTTTGTTGGAACCAAATGGATTTCTTCTTGTGCCATCTGCCTAATATAAGGCATTTAGGTGGAAGACAAGAATATTTAGAGATCATTTGGGTAGAGTTTGGACAAGCCATGGGACTTTAGAGGTATTAGAAATGGGATAGAGGTGTGGTCTTTTTATAAGGGATAGGAGACCCTCTTTAAGAATGATTGAAAATATTATTTTATTATATAATTTTTTTTGGTTTTAAAAGGTCAAAAACTGATTAATGTTGATGATAATATTACTCTTGTTCGGAATAAAATCATACAATAATAATTAGACAGGTTTTGGATATTGTTATAATTTTTATAATATAATTTTTTAAATCATTCATTAATAAGTTCCACAGAGCATCATTATTGTGTCGTAAATAATTTTATTTATTTTATTTCTAAAAATTATAAATTTAATACCATGATTTAGAAAATGTTTTTATCTTTCTAATTAATATTTATAGTATAATATTTTACCCATTTTACCCCATGTAATATTTTATTTACTAAAAGATATATGTTTATGTCATTTTGGCCATAAATTTAAATTAAGTAATATAAAGTGTCATTGTCACTCCCTCATGGATCTATGGGATCCCAAAAAAAGACCCATGGATGCCCATGGTCAGATATGTATCAACCAGTAGGTGTATGAAACATGTTAGGGTAAATTATTATTATTATTATAATATTTGTTTACCCTTATTTACCAGATTTACCCTTTAACCATGATAAGTACAATATTTACTGAAGAAACTATTCTAAATGTCTAAAAATAAAAGATTCCTATTTAGACAATTTGGACCTCCTGATTTTAAATATTTAATCAATTTTTCCAAATTAAAAACACATAAGTAGAAAAAATAAATTTAAAATTACGTCCCATTGTCAAAAAAAGCATGTTTTAACAAATAACTACTATCAAAATATTTACACTTGTTTATGTCTAATTTAAATGTGAAGTTACTTCCACTGAAAAACATTGTATTAAATGGTAAAAATATAATTTAATTAAACTTTAAAACCAATTAAAAAGATAATATAACCATATAAATAAATAATATTAAAAAGAAATTTTGATGTAAAATAAAAAAGGTGTTAATATTCATTAAAAATGAACATTATCATAAAAATTCCAAAATTTCCTCCAAAGTAAATTTTTAAGCCCCGATTCTAATGAAGAACATTAGTTTTTCATATATAACAGATAAAAGTGAAAAACTAGATTTAAAAATAGTTCACCATCAAAAGGCGATAAAATGAACTTTAAAAGAATATTAGAATATTTCATGCTTAAAATCAGATTTATTCTTTTTGTTAGACTATAAAATATATTGGTTTAATGTAAAGAAATTGAATAATCATGTATAATAATATTTTTGTTATTTTTTGTCATTCCTGCCAACACAACGACTATATGTTAACTACCATTTAAAATAAGAATATTAATATATTATATTTTTGTATGACTCAAAGTTGAGTGCAACATAAGAATTAAAGGAAACTTGTTGTTTGGTGTTGTGTACTCTATCAGTCATATCATCCACATTAAATTTAAATAAATATTTAATTCAAAAATCTTAATAAATATGAAAATTCCATACTCTTTATTTACCTGTGGTATTACATCCTTCCCCTCATTTAGAAATTCTGTCGTCAGAATTTTAAAACTCGTCTTAGAAACTTCATTGAATGTCCAACATTAGAAAAAGAGTTAATAAAACTACAACATTAAAAGAATTAAAGATATGTAAAATTCTCACCTGATATTAAACATACTAGGATTCCATTTAGGAAAACATTGATATGGTATAGAATAAAAACCATCATGTTCAGATGGATAGTGATAGAAAACCTGATTACAAAAAGATAACCACCCAAAAAATAATAGACTTGTGATGTGTTAAACAGTCATTCATTACCCAGTAGGAAACGAAAACTGACAACATTTTTTTAACTTCCTTTTCATAATTTAGATGAATTCTATTACTACATAGAATAAGATCACACAAAAATATTCTTACCTTCAAGTAGAGTTTCATACATTAATATGTTTCTACCAAAAACAGATCTTTTCTTGAAATGATGACTATACATTATGACATTTTCACACATGAAGCGCTAGAATGAATCTTCTAGAGAATAACATTGTCCACAAAATAATAAGTATATATTTCCCTTATCTTTATACATTTACCAAAACCAAAATGGTTAGTATAAAATTAGGTAATAACCAAAATGATAATCGATTATAAAATGAAATACTCCTATTAATCTCCAAAATTCAACAAAAAGTAGTCAAAGATCAATATAGACCATTCATGAGACATATGTCCTTAAAATTCATCAAAATAATACAAACTAACATTGAATCCCAAAACACATAAAGATCTAATCACAGAGTCTTCCATAGTAAATATTAACCTTTATCTCAAAAAAAAATCGTCTACTCTCAAACCCTCATACAGAAGTATAATTAAACTAGTCATATATTACCTATGATGGGTTAATCATTTCCAGAAATAACCCAAATCTTCATATTCCCAAAATAAAATGAGATATTTTTCCAAAAAAAATACAACCATTACTCCTCGAATGAGATCCCATAGTATTCTATTTTCCTTAATCATATAGTGTTCCCAAAATATAGAACGTGTTCCAAAATAACATTTATCACTTAATCATAAAATCATCTACTATATTAAGGATATCCATTTTTTAAAATAAAAGTTCCCAAAATCAACTTATTCATGATCAATAAAATCATATATCTAAAAATAATAAGTCTTACTAACCAGGGACTTCACGTAGTCTAGTGGTAGGTGATAAATCCCAATCACACTTTGGTTGTGGTTTGATTCATGCAGCTTTGTTCGACACGACGGGTTGTCGCATGGTCTATGTGTTAACCTTTTTCAAAAACTGTATAATTTTTTATCATTCCAAAAAATGAGATATACTCTTCCAAAATAACCATTACACCATTTAACCTCAATGGTTGTGTTATACCTCTCATTTTCATTCTAACTCATAATGATCTCAATAAAATAATTCATGAAGTCCTATATATATTGAATTTTTATATAACTTCAAAAAATAACACAATTACCATATAATGAATATTGTGCCTTGATCATGGTGTCCACTTGGTTTTATGGTCATCTTGTTCAAATAGGTAAAAGGTCCAGGAATTCAAAAATGATTTAGAGATCCTTATAAATCATTTTATTCCTTCATCCAAATACACCTTGTACAACTTGGGTAATAAGAGTGTTCATAGGAAAATATTTTTTGAAAATAATCATGTTTGACATATAATTTCAAAACATCTGATAAAACATAATTTTTATAAAACTTTCGGACTAAGTTTCAATTAAAACATTAAATCAGTGGTCCTTTTAAAATACCATAAGTATGTGATGATAGACTATATTGTAAAAGCAAACATAAATAGGTTTCTCCAGGGGTCTTCGTCTTTATCTCCTTTTTAGATTTCATAAATTTCTTCAAAATATTCTGATAAGGTAAAATTTTAGTAAATTATTTTATAATATTTACATTTTTTGAAAATATGAGAATATTTTGAAAATAGTATTTTATTAAATACTACCCACGATCCATGATGATATTGAGGTATAATGGAGGTGTTTGGTATCTCAAAAAATAATTTGTAAGTGCGTTATATGGTAAAACAAATTTATGAATCTTCCGGACATGACTTTTTTATAATTATTGCAACCAAGTCATCAGGAAGAGATAGAAATGTCATTTGAGAGCCTCTTATTTCTATTTTTAACAAATTTTTCTTGATCTGAAAAAGTTAAAAAAATATGCTTTAACATAAAGAGTAGACATATAGACTAACTTTGTGTCTAGAGAAAACTCATAATCCTAGATGTTTTCTAAATCGACTTGTAGTGCCATCTATAAGGACTCAACCTTAAAAAATTACATAATATTGAATTAAGTTAATAATTCACATTGAAGATCTTTTCATGTTTATATTTTTAGGGAATTATTCCCTAAATATTACGTTACATCTCAAATATGACAAAGTATAAACTTCTAGTCAGTTTCCAAAAATAAAAACTATTGAAGAAAAGAGTCGTGTCTAGTTAGAGGTTTTATACCACATGATTTTTCCTTGATCACATCCTTGACCCTATTGGTATTTATATCATAATACAAACATTTTAAAACATGGGATATGAATAAAAAAATTAGTAAGGATTATAAAGTAAATAAAAAAAACATTCTTCCATCAATACGTACCAACAATAAGATCACACCTCATGAAATCATTAGATTTATCAATAACACATATAAATCATAAATCATAAAGGTTGATTTTGGAATCCATATCAAACATACATTGTAGATTTCACAACTACATTGGGAGTTACATTTAGAATACCCAACAAATTATATTCCCTAAATCTTTTTGGAGAAACATTATCGTTTACCTCTGTCACGTTCCCTAAAGCATTGGAGAGCTATCTCGGTCTCACCCACACCAGGTTTATCACTGAACCACCCATATATAAAAACAATGCCCAGTAACTATAACATATTCATAAAATATAAAACAATCATAAAGGAATTACATAATTTCCACATTGTAATCGTAATATATCATTTCACCATATTGACATAATCAATGCTTTATCAAACCATTTTCAAAACCTTTTAAAATATTTGTTGAAGAGATTTTTTAATGAAAGTGTTTAATAAAACTTTTAAGATTTTTAAATAAATTTTAATTTAAAAAAAATCATGTACATATAAATAAATCCTTAAAAATAATTATTTTAATACATTTACATTAATGTGAAAGATTTAGAATAATAAATCATTAAAACAATTAAAACAATAATTTAGTTAAAGACTTCTTAAAAAACAGAGATGCTTGAATAAAAATAATGTAGGAATAAAATTAATCAAAGATTATAATATAATGAGAATAGGGTGATTCATGATATAATTTTTCATAGGGAAGTATAAACACTTTATAAAAGTGAAATGGTTTATAACAACAAATAAATCTCAATTAAATGTAAATTGAAACAACGTCCCTTCCAAATATCATATCCAAAGATAAAAGACAAATTTTTGACATAATTGTGTGTGAAAAATAATAATACACGAAATATAAATCGATATTAAGTATAAAAACTTAGAGATGATTCACACATATTCATAGAATAACATAATAAAGATGTAGAAGTTTAACCCGAATAATTGAAATTGGGATACGAAGTTCTCCTACAGAAATTTGATAGCCTAGAGATGTCACTTTATAATTCCGAAAATGATTTGATGAGAGAGAAAAATATCTCTCCTCACATGGACATAAAATTGAAAACCATAAGGATATAGAATAACATAACCTAACATAAGAAAATTTAAATTTAAAAGACAAATCGTAAAATACGTCATTGATTTGAAGAGAAGTGTGAAGGGATACTTTTACGAAACAGACACCACATGAACGAAGGATCCTACAATGATGATGTAAATACTCATAAATTAGATTACATAACATAAGGAATAAAATCAATGGCAGTACATACACCACACAAAAGAAAATAATGGAAAATATATAATGAATCTCAAGGGATAAAATTGATATAAAATACCCATACCTCGTTGCAATCAGTCGAGTCGTATGAATAAAAGTTAATAACCACCAAAATAGACATAAAATACCATGAATATGAAAAGAATAATGATAATAAATCTTAAATTTTAGTAAAAAATACACCACACTAATAAATATGTGGCAAACAATGGAAATCTCACGGAATTAAAAGTGAGATAAGAAAACCCTTACCTACTGTCTGAATTGACCTGTTCGTTCTTTAATATCCTGAATAAAAAACTAATGTTAATTTAAACATTCTTAAGAAACATTTTCTAATTTATTATTCCTTTTATATCACTTATTAGTATGTTAGAATCATTTTTTAATCATTTATGTTAATAATATTTGTTTTGTTGATATTTGGTAATTGAGCCAAAAGTAAACTTCTTATAATTACTTATTGTCCATGAAGACAAAGTTACATTATCTCAAGAAATATATTCATTATTTAAATATCATATATATCTTATATATCTAATATATATGTGTGTGTTTATTTATAACAGTACATAACATTTGAAGATAAGAAATGAAATGAACTATTCATGGAGATGGTAAGTCGTACGTATGAATCAACGCTACTTTCACTTCTATTTTGAATTTTAATGGAATTAATACATAATGATAAATAGGTATACTATAATTAAAATATAATATCATATACAATTTCATTAATTTATTCCATTATAAGTTTTACGTAAGGCATGAATGAGTCATATCACATAGAAGGGGCGGTAGTCCCCAATTCCTCAAATGAAATTATCGCATTTACCCATTATGGAAACCATAAAGGTATTCTATAATGAAAAATAAAGATGCATAAAGAAAATATAAATATAATATGAATATCATATAAATACAGTTTCACCTTAATTTCCACTATATGTGGTGCTAGGCGAGGATTGAATAATCATTGTTTTGTGATGGAGTAGTTCACCATCCAGAGAAACAATATGTTCTTTACCCATTAGATAGAGGTGTGTGTATGTGTAGCATGAATACATCACATAACAACAACATAGTAAATTAAGGATATTTTTGTTATTATAAAATATAGTAATAAATGTATTTTAGGGGGTTGGATAAGTAATATGAAAGAAAAAAACATAAGAGAATATGTTACCTTCAAATCGGGTAACTCCTTTTGGTGTCAACCAAAAATATTTCTTGAAGTGACTTATGCCTAAGGTAAGGCTGCTAGTTGGAATATAGGGAATGTGAGATCTTATTTTGGATTTGTTTAGATGATCCAAGAGGCTTCAGAGGTGTGATTAATGGGTTAGATGTGAGGGAATTTTATATTGGGGAGGGTATATTTAAGAATGTTTAAAAATATTATTTTATTATATAATGATTATCGGGTTTTAAAAGTAAAAAACTCATTAATGTCTAAGATAATATGACGCTTGTTCAAAATAAAATTATTTAATAAAAGTTGGAAAATTTTGGATTTTCATAATTTTTATAATCATATTTATTTAACTCATTTAATAATGGGGTAAACTGACTGAAAATTAATTTTTTCTATTATCAAAACACTTTTATGGATAACGTGAGAAACCAAGTGATCCAACCAAACAACCACATATAAACAAAATAGAGAACAACCCAAAACAAACTACAAGATATGCCCCATAGAAACTGCGCCATAAAGAAGCCTTCACGAAAGCATGACCGCTTGGGTAGCAGTCCCATGGAGGAATGCACGGGCACAGAACCGATAGATAAGACATACCCTATCGATCATCTAAATACAAATGGAATGCACCAATGAAGGTTTCCTACTCTGAACCTCATCTGAAGAAGATCCAAGTAGTGTGCTAGTAACATAGCCCCGCAACATCATATCCCATCCAAACATACAGCTTATGCAGAATCAGAAGTAGATGCAACACAAACCCACCTCCCCACACCAGAAAACAAGATCCATCCATTAAATAGAGTCATTAAATAGTAATTTGAGATTCCCAGAATCAGTTTACCTAAAAAACTTCCAAGATAAAGATGAAACCTAGATTCCTGATGACTCTATCATTAGCTTTTCAATCATAGAAGCTAGCCGGTCCCATGACCATATATATTCCTCAATGTTAGTATTCTTTTTATTGAAGCCTCCAACCATAATTAGGTCCTTCTTATCAATCCATGAGTATTTCATCTCAGTTATGGTCATGCTTAGAGGCCTCCCTATAATTTTGTCTGCCTCCTCATCAGTTTCATTAAGCAACATGACCAGTTCAACAACTTCATCTTACGAGCTTAAGAGAAAGTCCAATGCTGGAACACCATGGTCCCCTTAATTATACTGGCTAATAATATCCGTGTGTGTCTTCTTATCGTTAACCTTTTTAGTAGAACGAGTCTCTAAAGGAGGAGGTAAGGAGGAGTAATCCTTCCTGCCCTTCCTCCTCCAAAAACTATTATTACTCTTCGGACATAAATCTTCATTTATCGAATGGATTGGGTCATTTCTCATGGGCATCTTCATGCATACCTCTTCAGCATACACTGGACTATCTTGGTCCAAGCTCAAACCTGCCTCATTAAGTCCTTCTACCTTGTTGCTCATGTGAATAGACGTTCAGATCCAGGGGCCTGAACCCCCTACCTCCACTTACATGAATCTCCACCACCCAAACTAACCACCTCTACAGAAGACACAACAAGAGAAGACTCCTCACCACCTTCTAAATGTTCCTTAATAGCATTGTTCCCCTTCACTTATTCCTCCACTTGAGAAGCATACTATTGAAGCAACCCACCCCCTCCCGAATGCTATAACTGGTAGGACCGGCCTGGTCCTTCCTCATCACGTTGACCATCTGGGACAACATCAGATTCTCGCAAGGCACATCCACAAAAGAAAGATTTGAGCCAGCCTCAAGACTCTCATTGCAATCCGTTGGATGGTATTGGGGGTGAACCTCCTCTACATGTCCATCCCTATAGTGATCTTTATGTTTTAGAGTGTCCCTAGTTGGTTTTTGTCTGCTACCCTGCTGAAGATACCCACCTTGAAAAGCCTCCAACATCACCATACCTATATTGATGTCAGCCCCCCGGACACTGATATCACCTGAATCCCCTATAATACACTGTGAATTCACAGTACCGGAGAAGCACCCCACATTTCCCCTTGTGCAGAATTCAGTTGAAATGTCCTGGGCGTGTTTGTTCACCCTCGAAGGTCTGTCACAAGTGACACCATCCACTGGGGCCAAAGTCTTTAATTCCATTCTATAACCCCGGTGTCTATCTCCACGACTGCACAACATCTGTGATTGACCCCAAAGTTTTTCACATAGTAATGAAAATAGTACACGATTCATACACATCCCATTGCCAAAAACAATACTCCTCTCCTATTGTAATCCAAACAAACTCTCGGGGTTCCCTTGAAGAATCAACTTCAACACACACCCGAGGATTAACCGGATGACACACTGCTGCTATTTGAGGATTAGAGAAGAGGTATCTCCCGAGATGATTTCCAAGCATCCTAATAATCTATGTATTTTGAAAAGTGAGTGGAATATTAGGGATGCTCACCAACTCGCAATCGTATGTGAGTCCCGCTTCATATGAAAATCATAATTCATTCTTTGGAGGAATAAGTGAGCGCCATTGAAGTTATGAGGCACACTTGACCAGGTTTTGATGAAGTCATCCTCCATCACAAATCAAATCAGGATACATCTGTAGTCAAGAAAACCCACTTTAGCCCTATTTTGAAGACCCCAAGAATCAATCACATACCTGTCGAAGGTTTCGATCAATGGTCTTCTCCATGGAAAATGAGCAATTATAGACAGATTGAGAATCTCAAAGGACTCATTGAACTCTATGATCGAAAGTTCAAGATTTGAGTAACCACCACGGTGTTTGGGAACCTTAGGGCACAATGAGATTTTCCGAAAAGGGGAAAGAATCTTCGGTTTCGAACATACGGAAAAGAAATCCCCCACCACCTTAGAGGACAGTCAAGAAAAAGGTCCCTCCCCCAGTGGTGGGGGAGAACCCAACACTGGGGCCTCCATCATCACAAAGGGTGAGAAGTCGCTTCTATCAAGCTATGTGTCCAACGTGATTAAAGATTGATTAATGAGGTAAACACTGCATCATTATTGTGTCATAAATAATTTTATTTTTTGATTTCTAAAAATTTTAAATAAAATACCATGATGTAGGAAATGGTATTATATTTTTAATTAATATTTATAGTCTAAGTGATAACTTGTATAACCCCATGTAAAAACATATCAATGAAAATATATATGTTTATGTCATTTTTTCTGTTTCTTAAAATTAATTAATACAAAGTGCCATTATCACTAAAATGTGGCTCCATGGTGTCCCAAAAATCGACCCACGGATGCCCATGGTAGGATATATATCAAAAAATAGAAATAGGACACATGTAAAGTTAATTTAATATTATTATAATAATATCTATTTACACTTATTTACCAGGTTTAACCTTTAACCACGATAAATAAAATATCTACCAAAGTTAATATACATAATGTATAAAAATAATAGTTACCTATGTACATAATTAGAACCTCTGGATTCGATATATGGAATCCATAATTACAAATTCAAAACACATAAGTAGAATAACATAATTTAAAATTAAATCCTGCTGTGAAAACAAAAAAGTGTGTTTTCAAGAAATAATAACTATCAAAAGATTGACACATGTTTATGTCCAATTTAATAGTGAAATTACTTACAATTACCAGAATTTTACTAAATGGTAAGTATATAATTTAATTACACATTAAAACCAATTAAAAAGATAATCTATCCAAATAAATAAATTAGATTAAAAGGCTGTTTTGAATTAAAATACAATATTTTTTTCTATTCAATAAAAAATGAACAATATCATAAAAATACCAAAATTTCATCCAATTTAAATTTTTATGTACCTATTCAAAAGAAGAATATTAATTTGACCAATATGACATATTAAAGTGAAAAAATATAGATTTAAAAATGGTTTTCCGTCAAAAGGTGGTAAAATGACATTTTGATCAATATTTGAGTATTTCTTGCTGAAAATTGAATACTTTATTATTTTATGCCTCTACAACATATTAGATAAATTTAAATACATTTAAGAAACATGTATAATATTATTTTATCTATTTTTATTTATTCTCTCCAATACAATTTCTATGTGTCAACTGCCATTAAAAATAATTTTATTATTATATTATTTTTAAGTATAACTCTATGTAGTGTGCAACAAAAGATTTCAAATAAACTCGTCGTTGTGTATTAAGTACGCTATCAGATATAACATCAGATTTATGTTAAAATTAATATTTAATTCACAAATGTTAATTAATATAAAAAGTTCATACACTTAATTTACCTGGGATATTATAGTTTCCTTCTTGAAGGATTTGTTGATGTTTAGAACTTGTATGAAAAAAGGCCATCATAGATGACTATTTTCCATGTGTTATAATTTTTTTAGAAGCACAAAAAATCATTGGGAGAGATCATGGGAGAATGAGACCCACTTTAGAGCTTAGTAACCCCTACAACAATATAATATATTGTTATTTTTTATGAATAAAATCTTTTAAAGAGGAAATAATTTAAGGAACTAGTTTTTTCTATGTAGGACATTAAAATATTTCTATGAATATTTCTAAAATGAAGTTTTGTAACATTGTGTTTTTTTGATGCCCAATGGTCCCATAATTTATATTAGAAATGTATTAAATATATTAAATATCATGTGCATGTATTTTTATTAAAATGTGGAATAAATCGTTAATGGGGGCTCATATTAGAAATATAGGGAAACTAATAAGATTAAAAATGAGGTTTTACCATAGGAACTACATAAACATAGTCATCGCATGGAATTTTTAAAAAATTCATCATTGGAGTAAGAGGAAAAAATAAATAAATAAATTAATATTATTTTCCAATTGATACTTTAAAAAATATTATCCATTAAAGATATTGTTATGTAATAATCTCAAGGTTAACTATATAACACTGGACACATTGATGAGATGATAGATGAATATTCAATAGTGAACAACAATCCAATGGAATATCAATAACCAGTGTGAAATGGAATATGAGGATATCACCAATGACAACAATATAGCATTGTTTCTTGTCGTTGATTGATCCAAATGATTAAATTTTGTTTTTTTTTGTGGCCATATACTATATTTTATTAAACCACGATGATTAAAAATCAACCGTCTAATGGATTAATTCACAGATTAGTCAATTTGAAATTATGGGATCATTGTGGGATTTGGGGATAATATATATTTTTTCATTAATTCACATACCTCTTCATTCATCTTTCCTAGGAATATAGATCAATTCTGAAATTATCAAAGGAAAATATTTATTCCTCACTCTTATTGTTTATGGATTTCCCTCTCCATTCTACATGTGTTCATCATTAGTATTTTCTTTAAGCTATGATTCCAAGGATACCTGGTGAATGATCATTGTGAACTCGATCATTGGAGAAACATATAATTACCATGATTTGGGCTGGACATTTGATGTTGTGATTATAGGATACAACTAAGGTAACATATAAACTTATGGTTGAGTTCCATTATCTATTTTTTGGCATGGAGCATAGATAAGCCATTATGTGGGTGTTTCCCAAGTTGTGGATTTGACCGAAATATAGCCAACAATGTCAAAGAGTATCATCAACCCTGTATCCACATCATTATTCCCAATTTAGGTTATAATCATAATTTATTGACTATAAATGTTTGCTATTTGAACGTTCTATAATTTCTATAAAATTATTGACCACAAGGAATGTAATCCCACAGACACAGAACATGTAGTCTCATTTGGGTGGTGCTAAGGTTATAGAGTATAGAAAATTATTTCACCCCTAGCGACCTATGTCACATTTTGTGTTCCCATAATGAATTCATTTAATGCCTAATTAGAGTACATGATCAGGTGGTTTTTTAGAGTTTCATGTTGTGTGGAAAATTCCATAGGTCAGGTACTCCCTAGAAAGAAGATTTGTGTTAATGTATAATAATTCCCCAGAGATCATGTTCTTTTACATCGTGTATGGAGATCCCCACACCATGTACACGAGACAATAAATGGGAATAGGCATGATACATTATGTGTTCCATCCCATACATTCGATAGGCTGTGTACCCTTTGGACATGCCATGTTTTGGGATAAAGTACATGTTGTGTGAACCTGAGACATGGGATGGTCCAAACACAGTATTATATGCCATTTACCCTTATAGACATGTTTTTACTCCTTTATGGATAGTATGGATTCTTATTTCTTCATATATCTTCTTTGTTGAGAGATTCAATGAGCTTCCATAGACTAGTAATGGGTGTGTGGGGGTTTATGTGTGCTCCCTTGGCCAATCCTAAGGAGGGTTTTGTGTGTAATTTTAATCTCATCATAGTTGGTGATCCCACTATAATTTTTTTAATATTTGTGATGTTTTAAAAAGATCTATTAATCTAAAGTGTGTTTTATTATACCAATTCTAATATTGAATCATCAGTTTGTAGAATATATCCCTAAAAGGCCCAAAGTGATCCCCATTTCCCTTTTTGTTACATTAGGCTGGGTTATAGGAATTGGCCTAAAAAATATTTACATGAGCGTTGATCCCCTATCTCTGAGGATATTTATATCTATGTATGGTATACTGAAAGTGAGACCTTTTCATTAACCTCCAGTCTATGTATCAATTTCTAATCTTTCTGATGATTTTCTCTCAGATCAAGTTTGTTATATTGATAAACTCTCTTGGTTTTCATGTGTGATTCTATTTAGCTATACCTGATGAGTTTCACCTCCATAATGAGTGTTCTAAATTTTTGAATATCACATTGAGTGGTTCCTCCTAAACTAGCGATATCATGTAACCTATCAATGGAACTGTGGCTATATGTAGTTGAGACAATTGAAACTCATATTCTTATATATAGATTTTATTTGTACGTCATGATGTATGATTTAATATCTTGTGATGTGATAACTATCCTTGATGTTTTGTGTTTTGTTATTTTTGGTAGTTCTAATATGTATTATTATACTATCCCATGTATGTGATTTTCCTACATGTTTCAATTCTTATGTTGGATATGGAACTTTGTTAGAGTCCTCGGTGGGATAGTAATTGGTGAATATATTTATGGATTGATAGAACATGGTGTATATTTGAGTACCATTTGATATTAGCTCCCTCCTTCTTGGAAGGTCAATAATTACATTCCAGTTTTGGATTGGCTTGAAAATGCCCCCATCTTTACACTTTCTAGTACATGTTGTCATACTCATGTTTTTGGATTATAGATGTATGAAATCATTTTTTCCAGTTGTTTTACCTTTTGGAATTGTATATGCTTTTAGATGTTCACATGTGTATAGTTATTTAAGTATAATGCCTCTAATGTGTGTGATACACATTCATGGAATTAGTTACTAGCCCCTAAATTATTTGTGGTGGGATTGAGGTAGTTGTATATCAGACCCCATCAGGTTAGGTCATAAAAATTATAGCCCCTTTGATAATGATACAAATACATTAAATTTTAACAAGAATCAAAGTTCATATAAATTATCACATGCCCTCTATCATAAAAAATTGTGTGATAACTAAATCCAAAAGGGTGAAAAAATATCCAAAAAATAGAATAGAATAATGTTCTCACCATTCCTTCCCTTATATATAAATATTACATACTTTAGAAATACATTTGTAGACATATTTTTCACACAAAGGAAACCCATGGGAAATGATACAAAATATTATAGCACACCCAAAATACTAGCTTGGAAGTCCCTTTTAAAGACAACCTTATAAAACAAGTAAATTTTTTTAAAAAAATATTGAAACCTTAAAAAACATTATTCATGATAAATCAACTAAATGATTCATGGAAGAGAGTATAACCAAAATGGAATCACACCACCTTTTTAGTATATGGAAATCATTTTACAATGTAAGAGACCGTTTTTTACAATCAAGGGAAAAAAATTTAAAAATAATGATATTTTTAATATATGGGTCCTATTAAAATACAGAAATCACATTTTAATAAAAGGACACATCACTTTATAAAACCAGTTTGGTTTAAAATTCCATGAAAAAAATCATTTTCCTTTTGTAAAACTATCCATCTCTTTTTATCAAACATGATGAATGCATAAAATTCTACAAAAAATTATTATTCCATTGAATATAGAATTTATCCCAATTTCTCCAAATGAAAACCATACGTAAAAAGGAAATTCCATTATAAAAGAAAAATATGTAATAGATACCTCACTCATTAGGTTCAAGAATACCATTAAAATATCATGAATTCGTTTAACTATTTATCAAATAAAAATGTTGTGGAATCACTAAACTAGACTGATGAAACCATGTTACCTTCAAAGGAAGCAACTAGAAAAGTTATATTGGGATGGATCAACACACCATGGAACCAAAATTACTAATTTATGACACCACTAACTATTAAAATCATCCCACATTGCGATTAGGTATAGTGGAAAAGAGAATAAAAGAGTAGATAAGCATGGATCAAGTCACGGGGAGCTCTCACATTTTAAATAGGATACAGAACCACCCAATAATTACTAAAAATCCAATCATAGGGGCATGGGTGAAGAAAATGAGGGATGAGAGATGTGAAACATTATAGAGGAATGAAATAGGGTATTGTAGGATGGAAAACCCAGTTAAAATAAACTGAGAAGGAATAATACATCATTTTGAGTATGTCACACATTTTTCATTCATAAGTAACTAAAACATGTGTATACCATGTGAATGACTTTTTCCCAAATCCCAAATGTCTCACGGTTTTCTTGTATAGTTTCCCAATCCCTGTACAGACCATGTAGTCACCTCGATACACAACTGTAGATAAAGTATGATTTCTACTACATGGTTTCTAAAATATTGTTCATAACAATGTAGTCATATAAATGCATCAAACCCCATTAATCACCCACAATATCAAGGGAGAAATTAATCACTTAAATAAGAGATAGAAAGATTCATTTATGGGTGTCTTAATTATCTCCACCATATCACATTCTACCCCTAGAATATCCATACCATGAATTAATATAATACCTAAACTCAAAAGAATGACCAGGACCTATATTCTAAAAAGAAGGACCCATCTTAAAATATAACTCTTAATCACATTATAGGATACACATGACCCAAATATCTTGCCTCTTTGGAAAACCTAAATATAAAGAGATTTAGAAACCATAAAATTAATATTAATCCTAAGAAGAGATTCCTCATAAACTGAGATATTTAGATAACCACTTCTATTCTCTATTTTATAATTCTAAATTCTTAAAAATGAACACAATTCAATTTCGATTATAAAATAAAATAAATCAAAATTAAACAAATCCTTTAATAAAAAAAGACCTCAATATCAAGGATATATTTCATGTACCAACCAAAAATAATAAAAATAACTATGATAAAAATTAACACTTGTTGTGACCTACAAAATGTATCCCCACAAAATATAAATAATAAAAAATGATAAAAAATCAACTAGAAACATCAATTAAGATGAACATCTCCATGAAAACATGGAACTACTGACCAAAAGAAACCACCTCCAAAACACATAAAAGAGTGAGTGATAAAGAAACATTAAAGGATGAAAAAAATGACTCACCCCAAAAAACACACTTCACAAAACCATGAGAAACACCCCAAACATTATCATGCATTAATATGGAATGAAACTACTATTAATTTAGTTCATAGGATATGATACAAGAAAAAAATGGTTCCAAATAAGTTGAATACACACCCAAGGTAATTTCAAAAGAAAATATCATATCTAAAGATCTTATAGTCTAGATAGAAACCAAAATAATTTAAATAATACCATATCCCACACATTTTAAATTCCCCTAAAATTCACCAAAAAACTCTATGAAACCATGTTCAACATCATGAACTATGGAAAAAGGTATATAATCATAACACTTTAACAAAAAAAGATAGGAACATGAACCAAAACATAAAAACATCATAAAATGAGTAACAAAAATGTGAAAAATAAATATTCCCCGAAAATAGATAAAATCAACCAATGTGGAAGAAACTCCAAATATCATTATTCATATCTAATATGGGTCTCAAACATGTTTTACTGACATCCACTCTTATTTCAGAACCTGTACATCTACCTGAGATGGCCAAACTGATAGAAATTCCTCATATTCATCATACATGAATGTCTATCATTCTCATAAATTCCACAATTATAGAACATATGGGGATTCTACATTTTTCTCATTTTAAATCATTAAATATGGTCAAATAGATCCATATAATCACCTTTAATATGATTTCGTACTAGAAACACATCCAATATGTTATCCATGCACTCTCTCATTGGGATAGTAGTTAGGTCTGACTAAAACACCACAAAATTGAGATCTAGATGAAGGCCTCTAGAAAAGAACCCAATCTTGTTGAAATATATATCTTCCAGTCAAGAGAGAGTCGAACTAGTCTTGTGAAATTATAAACATAACCATTCACTAATTTATCATACCGATATATTCTTAGAAACATCATCACAATAGAATCTCCCCCTAACCTAAAATTAATTTTTGGATAAAATATGGCCTCAAAATGTCCCCATGTCAACATTTTAGGTGATTTCGAATAAATTGTGCACGTCCACCAATCTGAACCAAACTCATATATCAATAAAGTGGTACAAATTTACTAATAGGATTCTAGAGTTATTATATTCAAATATTTGTTAGTTCATATAAAGACACTCTATCACCTCTTGAGATCCTTGATCACCACAAAACATAGTAAGATTTAGTTTCAAAAACTCTCACATGTGATCAAAAAACAAGAATAAATTTTTCTGTACTACTCAATCTCGGTTTTGGATATAGTCAAGACATGGAAGGACTAATTCTTAATAATTATGAATACTACCCATGTGGTCTCCCAATATATATTTAAATTCCATTCTTTAGACAAATTTTAAAACATCAAAAAATGAAACATTTTAAAAGATCACAAAAAATACCTACAAAAATCGTAAAACCAAAAATAAGGAAATCAGAATAAAAATCACTCTATAGATATTAATTAGTAAAATTAATAACATAGACAAATTTTCTATTTTCAAATCAACAAACAGGATTAAAAAAATAACATTCAATCTAAGTATAAAAGAGATCATTTCTTAACAACTAATATCCCTTTAAAACAATTATTCCCTAACACTTTAAGAATTTCAACACCTAATACCCATGTAATTTTTTCCTTGAAAATCAGAACAACCCAAAATAAAATTCTTGAGTTGTGAAAATTTTAATTAATGAATATCATGCTACCAATATTTAAATAAACATAAATCAAAAATCATAATACATTTCATTTAAAAAAGTTTACCGTACTTTCAAATTCAATAATGATTCACTTGAACACTCTATAAAATCTCATCAACCATAAGTTAAACTAAAAGAATCAATGTAGGGAAAAAATACAAATTTTTTTTATTACATATGGATTTGATGCATTGTCTGTCAAGAAATGTTCTAACTACATGAGTTCCACTACAATTGTTCCAAATGGTGTGCATGGGTTATGAATGGTTTCAAATATCTCATGCCAAGACAGTGTGCCAGTGGATTTCATCTAATTTCACTTTGACACTACAAATTAACTGACACATATCTCATTTTCCTCTTATAATATAGATTTATAGCACAAAACATTATAAAATGTCATGAACAAACAATTATAAATATAAATAAAACTATTGGAAACTCATGGAGACTTGATTTATATCATGTAGAAGAGAAATCTAAGAACTCATTTCCACTCTCCACCAAATACCCAATCATCCTAGCCACTTCCTATCATTACCCCTAAATAATAATTTGGTCTCTATAATAATATTTTTTAATGATATAACCCAAGATAACCAAACACTTCACATGGAATATTTCACTATAAGGCCTCAACTTTTTCCATATCACCCCAGGAATGAGACAAGCACCATGGTATTAACATTAAAATTGTGGGAATTTCTTCATCCTCACAAGATACAATGATAAAAAATATTTTGATTGGGAATCTGACATGATTCCTCTTTTCAATGAATAGCCATACCAAAATAAATAAATAAAACTAAAAACAAAATCCAAGAAAACCAAGAATAAATAAAAAGTGTAACCAAAATAATTTAAAAAATATTTTCCAAAAATAAAGCATTTTTATAAGATGATTTTACATTAATAAAAAAGGAAATATAATATAAAAGGAGAAAAAATCCATTGGCCAAATAGGATGACACACTATATGAATTAAAATATGTCATCCAATCCTAATGAAACCCAAATCATCTTCGGGTGACTCTCTAGTCCCAATGATAACCAATAAAACACTAAATTCTTAGTGGATATTGGTATCAAACCATCCTGGATGTCAAAACCTAAGAACATGCAGAAAACATAAAGACTATATACCCACTAGTGTAAGCATGTAGGGTGTTAGATAATTGCAGTTATGATCCCACCATGAGTCCCAAAACAAACCACTGATAAATAAACCATGAATTTTATCTATAAGGTAAGGCATAGAAAAATAAATATGCATTTCCTATACATAAAACAAGAAAAAATCTGTGCATTCTACATGTGACTTCTAAAATCACACAATTTTAAAAATATGAATCAATGTGGTTTTTTAGAACAAATGTATTTCAAAGACAAACAATTATATTTAAATCAGAAAACTTATAATGAAGTTGGTTAAACCATTATTTTTCTATCAAATCATCAATTTCAAAAACCAATCATCCCATGGTTATTGAAAAATTAAAATACATTTTATAAATGGAATGAAATTGAAAACCATGCCTTATTCGTTTCTTTAAATTTTCTTCCACCCCCTTTACGTAATATATTTAAATCTAAATTGGAAATTATAATAAATTTAAAAGACAATAAATTCATAAATAATTCTAATAAACATGTGTGGCATGACTCACCAACATGATGTTGCACCTTATATAATTCAATAATCCAATTATGAAATTGTTAGGAAAAGGAAAACTCAAACACCAATAACAAAAAATAAGTATAACATAACATGAAACCCATGATGAAACACTCTAAGAACTAATAGAACAAATTCTTATCATGAAAAAGTTGATCCAACAGTTGGCAGGTTCATGATAACACAACTCATCACCTAAATTACTCTCACACTAGAACTATTGATTATAACCCCCATGTAGATATAATATTTAACTGATATTACAACTTTGGATGTAAAACTCAAATAGCAATAAGGAATCCCTAAAATTTCCTCCCATTATCCTATTTTCCTCATTTATTGCTAAAAGAGGTAATTATTATCATGCTAATACAATCATACGAAAATAAATTTTTCATATGAAATGATAAATATGAATCAAATATACATCTCACATTAAAAAACCCAAATTGATAATTATACCAACCCCAAAAAACGAGAAATGAATCACTATTAATATAAATAAGAACATGATCTCATGCATTAACAATAGGTAAAAACATATTCAACTAGGATGTAAATAGTATCCAAATGAAGAGAATTACATAAAATTCCAAATTTGAATCCTATTTATATCTAAATATTTCTATCATTGATAATGAATTATATTAATCATTTGGCACGCAAATTAATTCCAAGGGAATTCAAATACAACACCAAAGCACATCCCAAATTCATATATGGAAATACTCTTTCAACCCCACCTTTAAGAACATGGTAAATTTCATAAACATGAAAATGATTAAAAAACTCAATCATACTAAATCATATCAAGGATTCATCCAACAAATGAAAACCAAAATATAATCACACAACATTTTTAAAAAAGGGAAATCATTTCAAAAAATAACACACCCATTTTACAATCAAGGGTAAACCATTAACGAATATGAACGTTTCTTATAAAAATATATAAACCACTTAAAACTACAAAACCACATTTAAAAATTAACACTTTAATTATAAATGCAAATTTGGTTCAAAACTCCATCAACAAATATTTCGTATTAGTGAAAACCTCTTGTGGCATTTTTTTATTCATGTTGAATGAATAAAAATAAATATAAAATTAAAGATCAAATGAATAATTTACATCAAAAAATTAATATATAGGGAAACCCAACATATCATAGAAAACCATTGATATAAAAAAACGAGGTAATATATATATCACTAATTACGTTCAGGAACACCATTAAACATTAATAAATTAAGGAATTACTTAAGAAATGGAAATTTAATGGAAACTCTGACCGCAAGAGGTTTAAAACTGTTACCTTTGACATAAACCTCTATAAAATTTCTCATAAGAATAATTTTATTACTATGAAGTAAAAACACCCAACGTCAGACTCTAATAAACATGAAAATCAGTCGAAATTGTTAATAGGGTTAGAGGATAAGAGTGGAGCAAAAGAGAGTACAATTTAATAAGAAGATTGAATCTCTTATCATTTTTACTTCATTAAGAACCACCAAAAAATCACTAAAAATATACTTACAGGAGCTTGAGAGATGCAGTTTAGGGTTTGGGGAGGTTCCATATAGAAATAAAATGAAATTTGATAGCTCGAAAAGGATTTCCCACTTTAAAAAAGATAAAACGACCAAAATCTTTTCCATCAAGAAACCCTAATAGCTATTTAATAAGGTATATTAAATCACATGACAATGTGTGATCACCAGTTTATCATAACCTAGATATATCATGGTTTCCTATTAGGGTTTTACAGTCCTTGTGATTTTTTGTGATTAAATCTATTTATAACTTCTAATGGAATAATGATCCTACAACATTATTTCCCAAAATAAGTTCCTCATCATTTATCCTTTGAAAATATTTTAAAGAAACATCAACCCCAGGGAACCCCTATCCTAATATAGAAATCATCCACAAAAACTATATTAAAAAGGTGATTTTTTCAGTTTTATAACTCTAATTCAGTTACTACTTTTTTATAGAATATAATTAATGTATTTCCTTTTTAATAAAATTTTATGATAATAATATTTATTCACAGCCTTTATATATGAGTTCATTTTCTTCAATTTCCATAAAAACTAATCCTCCCTATTTTCCCTATTCTTATATTGAAAATGAAATATATTTTATTTTAGGGGATCTTGAAATTATAATTCAACCCGTTTTTAATGTATGGTTTATCACTAGTTTAATGATGTTGATTTAAAAACAAGAATTTTAAAATATTAAATAGGTTTTCTGTAACCCCCCAAATAGACATCACACGTTTCCCTTTGAATAATGCAATAGCATTCATTGTACACATATTCAAGACTCTAATACACTCAGACCAATCAAACTAGCTATTGTGAATAGTAATACCCACATTTTGAAATTTTATTTTTTAAAATGGTCTTCACTTTTGAATTTATAATATAAAAATTATCATAGGGTGAATTTTTGGTATTTTTTTTGAAAAATTTAAATTTTGGATGAATAGTGAAAAGCACTATGTTATTGTTTAAAACCTAATTTTTATTTTAATAATTATTTATTTTATTTAAATATATATTTTTGGTCAATATAGACACATAATACCTATATAAGTTAAATTTAATTCATTGGAGTCATTTTATAATATGTTCAGGTATATAAAAATTTTATTAAACATTTTACAGTCTTTTACCCACCTCCTAGGATCATTTCCAAATTTGAATAAAACATAATTTTCATGCTTCTATGAGTTGAATTTCAAAAATCCAAGATACGAAGTTGACATCAGTAAGTAAAATGTGGTTCAATAAGAAGAAAATAATTTTTGGTGAATATTATCATTTACTTTTATTTGGGATGATTAAATGTAAATAGTGTATTTAAGGGTAAAATTGATATCATAATTACCCTAACACATGTTCTAATTCTATTAGATAAGTATATTTAGTCCAAAAACTACTATTGGAATAAAATATGACCATATTTGGTCCACTTGGATTACATTATGAAATTTATTATTATTTTATTTAAAGAAGAGTTAAAATATTTAAATTAAATGTTTAATAAATAACTATATTTAATATATGGTTACACACAATATAAATTCAACTAAAAATATTTAATATAAAGATAAAAATATTTCCTACATAATTTTATTTTATTTTTAATTTTTAGACATTAAATAATATAATTTATTTATGACACCAAGATACTGTAGTAATTACTTTATTGGTGAATGATTAAAATAATTGATATTTTAAATATCGAAATAATGGTAATTTCAGCCATATTATGAGTGACACTAATTTTATGCTTAATATGACATGTTAGGGTTGATTAAATAATTTTTTTTAATAAATCATGTTGTTACGATTTTATAAAAAACCAAATACTATATAGTGTCAAACTAGACAAAATTAATTTTTTAACAAAAATACAATATTTTTGATTGATATTAAATTCCTAAAAATATTAGGATCATCAAAAAGAATGTGATAAGGTTATATATATAAATAATGAACCACTTGGGGTTCCCTTGGCTTCTAATAGTATGTTTATTTACCTTTTAATATAAAAATACAGTGAGATGTGGTAAATTAAAATCTATTTAAGTAAGAGTTATATCTAATCAATATGGTTAATATGGTGACATAAACCTGTCTAAAACCTTTTTGTTGAGAGGTTTTATACCCATCCCCACTTAAAGTTCCCTCAACTCTCTTATACAAGGGTACTTCCACTTCCCTTAATTTCGTACCTCCAAAAACATTTGGATCAGCCAACCCTAACCCCAACATCCTCCAAACATTCCTCCCTTAATCCTTGAGACCTTACATTGGTCCAAAAGGAATCCTAAGGAGCCCTTTTGATCAAATCATCCGGAATAACCTGAAGTAGAGGTAAATATTTCATCACCTCTTTCAAGTTATTTTATTCTTCGACATCCTCTATCTTAGTTGTTTCCATTATAAAGAAAAAACTATAGTATCTTCTCTATACAGTGATGTGATTATAAATATTTTACAACAATATTTATTATTCTATCCATCTTATAAATGAAAAAGTCACCATATATTCGTATGTACGGCTTACCGTCTCCACGTCGTGGTGTAGTTTGTTATTCAAACTCTTCATTATTTTGGATGGATATAAAAATAAATATAACTAATGTAAATAATAAATATAACATGTTAAAGATTATTTATATACGATTTATCAAACAGTCATATACAATTTCACCATTAATATAATGATATTGTCGCTCGTGCGTACGTACGGATTACCCTCTCCACGAACACGATGAGATTCATTCTCGATCGTAATCATTCTAGAATAATTCTAATTTTATAATTAAAAATAATGTATATGAACATAATTTTATTATTTATATAAATTAAATACTTCTTATCCAAATAAACTAGGCTTACTTATCAAAGTATACAAAGGAAAACGAATCACTTAACACCCGAAACGATGATACTACTAAAATATTATTAACAAAGAAATATTATTAGATCATATATGATATGATATTTATGTATATGATTCTTGTATAATTTAATAACATTGTTTTAACTATTATACATTAGGATAAAATACCATCGACTAAAGAAAAGTACAAGGTAAGTGTTAATTTCACAATCTCTTTATTATCCGAGGTTGTTTTTAAGTAAGTATCTAGTGGGACCTATTTTTCATCCACATCTGTGTTTCTTAAAAATATATTTCAAAACATTTTTTACTATTTCATAGACTATAGGTTAAATTCATTTATTCCTTTGTTTCAATTTTAATAAAAATCATATAAAGGAATCATTCTGTCGTTTTCCAAATAGTGTCATTTAGGACCTTTTGAAAAATGTAAGGAAAGAATTTTTTTAACATATAAGGCGGGTGCTGCAATTTTCCACCTTAATAAAACCTTATAATAATCCATTTAATTATTATAAGAGTATTTTAAATAAAATTGTTTTCTTTTATAATTACATGACTTCTACGTGATTTCAATACAGAAGAAGATATTTCTCTCAAAAAGTATTGATTTCATCTTTGTCCACATAATTTTATGGATTTTAAACTTGAATGAAGTTGATTTATTATGATACAATTCGTCAATATTGTATTTCAGGTTTTGTGATATGTTTGATTGTGGAAGAGTTATTTTTACACCATTCATGGTTTATGGATAATGTATTGACATTTCGTAAGATAGTTTAGTTCGAATGTTTATGTTAAGTTTAAACCATTTCATATGAGTAATGCATTAGAATTAGTATGTGACGGGTAGAGCCCTCTATAGATCCTTGATGCATCGGTAGGTCTCATGAGACAAACTAGTATAATGGCACAAGGCCTTAAAAGTTTCTTATTTGTAGTCTTGGCACAATGCCTGGACACTGTGGTTATGAAGTCGGGCATTATGCATTCCATCATTAGAAACTTTCCCATTGATATTTCATGTGATTATTTGAATAGTAGAATATTCATGTGAATATGTAAATAGAATTATTTGATTTTATATTTTCCAGATTATTCTAATGTTTATTTTTAAATGGCTTTTTTTAGTCGTATACATTTCGTTTAATTTTTATTCTTTTTTATGAAAGATTACACTATATTGTTATCCTTACTGTGCATATAATCTCACCCCTTTATATGTTTTATTTGTTCTAGGATCTGGAGAAGTATTTTATGGCTGAATTTAAGGGATATGATAATGATATAAGTGTGTTCAAAAGGGGACAAAATGTTGTTGATATTGTAAATTTATGATGTAATGTTAAAATTATAAATGTATCTAGTACTTCTAAGGATACTAAACTGATCGGTGTTTCAGGACATGATTCCTTGTTTCATGCCAATGTTATTTAATAATTAACCGACTCTAGGTAACTAGGATCAGTGATTTTCAATTGGTATCAGAGGAAGTATAGTATAATCCTTGAAAACTGGATTTTGAAACCTTATATTAGGGAACATTACCCTAAGATAGAATTTGAAGATTTGTATAGATGAACTACCTATAATATTGGTACTATAGAGATTTTTGTGATTTTTCAAGAAATACATCACTATTGGGATATGAGTAGGTAGAGGACGCTCTATCAAAGCTGTACTTTGGGGTAAAAAACAAAAACACCACTTTGATCTAGACTCGAACGGGGTCTGGTGCATGAGAATAGGCCTTACTGCACTCTGGATTACAACACTCCAGGGGGATATTCTCAGGATTAATATAATTTTATTTACAAACCATTATGAAGGGTTTATTAGTATATTATTCCTTAAAGGGACCATTTTTTATTATGGATTATATCCTCAAACGGTTCAATTTATGTTATGTTTTTTACAAGTTTGGAATTATGTATTGTGATTCCTAAACTAATTTGGTGTATGCCATTATTTAGAAATGGTTCATAGTGGAAGGAATGAAAACCATTTAAATGCACATAATCCATTTTGTGATTAAAATCCTACTTAAGATAATTATAGTGGAGCTGGTGAAACAACTGGTGCTGATAAATTTATCACCATACTGGGACAACTCACTATAATTATGAATAATATCATTACCCATAAGGAGAACCCTGATCCAAAATGTGGGAGATAAGTGTTATACTGCTTCATGAGGTAGCAAACAGCAACATTCAATAAGAGTAAAAATCCATTAGTAGATGATAAATGAATAAATTCCTTCTAGAAAAAATTTCATGCTTTGGGGAGTAGCGAAAGGGAAAAAGTTTTCATGGCAGTTTATCACCTCACGGGAGATGCAAATCAATGGTGGTTATTAATCCAAAACACAAAGGAAGATGAATAATTATCGAACATGGAATGGAGGTATTGTAAATATATTTTAATTGAAAATTTATTTCATTACGACCATCGGGTGGATATGGAATGACAATTTCTAAGTCTGAGGCAAAAGGAGGATGACAATGCCACAATGTATGAGGCTATCATTACAAGGTTATAAATGCATATAACATATTATATATATAACCCAAGGAGTGTTATTGATCAATTATTTGATGGGTTAAAACCATTTCTCTGTCAATAATTATTCTCACAATCCTTCTAATCATACGAAGATATAGTCTAATGCGCTATCAAGATAGAAAATGAATTCACTAAGTCTTACAAATTTAAATAAAAAGCAAGAGAAAAAGATATTTGTTGGACACTCTGGAAATTGAAATAAGTGTAATAAGGGAAAAGTTGAATATCAATCCTATTTTAAATGTTGGAAGAAACACCTCGATACTTTCCTGAAGGGAATGGGAGTATGTTATAGGTGTGTGAAAAAGTCCAGCAAGCTCGTTATTGTAAGGGGATGAAAGAAGCAACCATTGTTCAATGCTATAATTATAGGGAGATGTTACATTAAGAAAATGAATGTCTTAAGAATTATGGAAACATAATTTAGAAAATGACAAGGAATCAATTCCAAGCTTTTGTGATCACTACTACTGGGTTATATGCAACAAAAGACATAGTGGTAGGTAGTTTAATTATTTCCTCAAGTTTAGCTAATGATTTTTTTGATTCTAGATCATGAAATTGATTCATATCTTCCCAGTTTGATAAAAAAATTAGATATTTTAAATTCAACTTAACAAGGGAGTTGTCAGTCAAAACACCTAAGGGATGTATCATCACAATAATGTTTTGTGAATCAGTTCCCATTAGGGCATATAAATTGTGGAGACCCTAAACCTGACGTACATGTACATTACATTACTTTTTCGGAATACTTAGTACATAACAAAACCACACACATAAGGATCGTAATAGTTTAGTGCCTTTTGAAACTCGGAACATAATCTTCTAATCGTGGTGAAAGATCTTCAAAATCTCCCATAAATATCTTCCCTATTTTTACCTAAAACCTTTCTTTATATCCTGGGGAAATGAAAACATAAAATGGTGATCTCAAATGATCAGTAAGGGTAAACAAATGAAATATCAATCACATCATATTCATAAGAACATAACATTTTGGAAATCTTATCCTGCAAAAGAGAGCATAATTTCATAACATGGGATAAATCATAGTAGTGAAATGAAATCCCAATAATCATAACTTAAAACATGATACTTTGTGGCATACACACATAATCATAGAGAATCATATCTTATTAGTCAAGACTCATTTCCAAGGTTATCTTAGTGGACAAAGTCCCTTTCTGAACTGAGTCACCCTCGTTTCAGTCCTGTTTCACTAAACCGGTATAACCTACCATTCCAGCCATGTCTATCTCATGAGATATAAAATATTTACCCAATGCATTGAAGGGAGATATAGGTCCCACCCATCTCATAATGATACCATTCTTATGTGTGCCACATAATCATAAATCATACATCATTGCATAACCCATGAAATAAAAATGGGAATCTTAAACATCATGACATCATAAAACTATTCATACAAGATAAAGGAATTCATAAAAATAATTCCATCACAACATAGTCAAATCAATGTAATAATAGGGATAGAAACAGAACCCTTTATTATCTTATATGGAAAATAATTTTGATAAAACACTTGAACTCCATTCATGAGGAAAATATCCTTTCTTCTTCAAAAACACATTTCCTTTCTTAATATGTCATAAAATTATAAACTAAAAGATTTTGGTTAAAAATAGACTTTAAAACCTTTAAAGGAATCTTCTTGGAAATAATGTTTTAAAAATCCATTCATGCCGTATAAGTTAAAAAAACATTCTTCCCGTACTTTTGTCGGAAAAGTCAAAAAGTACCTCGTATGAAAAACGACAAAAGATTCCTTTCATATTTTTTACTAAAAAATTACTGAAGGGTAAAATTCGATTTAAACAATTTTAGGTGGATGGAAATAATATTACATATTGAGGAAACATGGATGTGGATGATAAAATACACCCCAGTAAATACTAAAGTATAAACAATCTCAGATAAAAATGAGATTATGATATTTCCCTTACCTTAGGTCTGATTTGCTTCGTAAGTGTCTTAACCTCCTGTATAATGATTTAAATAATGTCATTGACTTATTACAGAATCATATTCATTGTTATTATATCATATATGGTTCACTTAGGACTTTATATTACCCGTTCTTTTGTAAATTCCATGTTAGAGAAGCGGTTTGGGTAAAATCATTTCATTTATAGTAGGTGTTTGGACTTGTTGTTCTTGAAAATATTATTACTTATATCATGATTTAAATACTTCCAGAATATCAAACATGATTTATATATCATATATATTCAGTATATATACATATAATATATAGATAAATGAAATGAAACACACAGTTCATGGAGACGGTAGGCCGTATGTACGAATGAACGCTGTTTTCGTTTCCCTATTGAGTTGAATGAAATTAAGTAGATGACATACATATATACATAAATCCAGTATCTTTATAATGTCATATATTTCATTATTATTTCTTATATATACTTTATAATCACTCTTAAATGGTTAACATGGAGAATGAATCTCATCGCGTCGTGGAGACGGTAGTCCGTACGTACGCACGAGCGATGATATCATTTCCATAATTATTGAATTGAATTGGAGTGGGTGATACAATATATCAGAATAATTATGATGTTATAATAACAATTTTTATTTATCCTTTACTCCATAATACCCATCCATGTAAGTTGTTGGTGGAAAAACAGATTACACCACGGCGTGGAGACGATATTCCGTACGTACGCACGCGTGGTGATTTCGTTTTCCGTAGGATTGGTAGATGATGAAATAGGGTTGTTTCATACTTATAATAACATATCAGTATATGAGTGATACTGATGTTATTACTTCATAATGAAACAACCTAAGAATAATATGTGGAAGAAGAAATAAAGTTGAAAGAATCGGTAACAGAAATTACCTCTTCTTTGAAGCGCCTCTTTGAGATCTCCTTTTATGGAACAATAATTGTTCTTTGAGGAAGACAAGAACCTATAATATGTTTATAGGAAAGTGTAGAAGAGAATTTGGCAGGGTTTGGCCGATCTTGAAGTCTCAAAGTGGTGTGAGGAAGAGAGGGAGGAGGTGCCCTTTTATAAGGGAGGAGAGGGGCACCTTTGGAATAACAAAAAAATTATTTTATTATAAAGTCATGTTCGGTTTTAAATAGCTCCAAATTGATTTATTTAGAGGATAAGGTGAGTATGGGTCGAAATCCTCTAATCCAATAGAATTTAGACAAGTTTAGGTTCCTATTTTGACCTTATCATTTAGATTTAACATTAAGTTAAATAATTTTACTTTTATTGTGTCTTCTTGTGTTCTTACACTATAAGGTTAATAAACTTACTATAATAAGACAAACGAACCCCAAGTTGTTTATTATTATTATATATAACCTTATCTAAGTCATTTTTCCGAACATTAGATTTTTAAGAATAAAATAACAATTAATAATATAATATTTGTTTTAAAAACTATTTTATGTCAATATTGACACTATTTAGTAATTGATTTTTTTGAAAATCATAATTGAATGATAAGTTCTAAAAACGTTAATTAAGTCAATACTAACATGTCATAGTAACCTAGAAAATTAGTGGAATTCATAAAAAGCCTGAAATTATATTTATTTGGGTATTTATAACATCAATTATGTCAATATTTCATTAATAAGATAATTACTGCATCATCGTTGTGTCATAAATAAATTAACGTATTTAATGTCTAAAAATTACAAATAAAATACCATTATGTAGGAAATCTTTTTATCTTTCTAATTAATATTTATAGTCGAATTTATCTTATGTATAACCCAATATTAAAAATGTTTTTGTAAACAAACTTTGATTTTAACTCTTTTAACCCTTCTTTAAATAAATTAATAATAAATGTCCTAATCTAATCCAAGTGGGCCTAAATGGTCATATTTTATTACTAAGTTTGTTTTTGGTCGAATTACACTTGTCCAAGAGAATTAGGACATGTGTTAAGATAATAATAAAATCATTTCTGCCCTTAATAACCCTATTTACTTTTAATCGTGGTAAAAAAAAGTTAAAAGTTACTATTCACCAAAAAATTATTTTCATCTCATTGAACCACAATTTACTTACTGACATCAACTATGTCTCTCGGATTTTTGAAATTCACTCACAGAAGTGGTAAAATTAAGTTTCATGAACAATTCAGTTTTTTTAACTACCACTTAGTGGTTTCACTATTCATCAAAAATTGAAAGTTTTCAGAAAAATACCAAATATTAGGCCTAAGATATATTTGATATTATGCAATAAAAAATAATTTATATTTTACCAAATTCAAAACATATCAGTTGCATTAATTAATTTAAAAATTATTTCCCGTCGTCAAAACAAAAGGCGTGTTTTTAAGAGATAATAACTATCAGAATATTGACACTTGTTTATAACTGGTTTAAATGTGAAATTACATCCAATGACCAAAATTGTATTAAATTGTAAAAATATATTCTAAATATACTTTAAAACCACTAAAATTAATAATTTATCACTATTAATTATTTCTGTTGAAAAGGTTGTCTTTAATTAAAATTTAGTAATTTCCACTATTCATCAAAATATGAAAGTTATCCGAAAATTACCAAAATTTTACCCTATGCTAATTTCAATATTCCGAATCCAAAAATGAAGTCCATTTTGAAAAATAATATTTACAAAATTTCAAAGAGTGGTTATTACTATTCATAACGGCTAGTTTTAATAATATTTTAATAGCATATCGTTGTTTAGTGAAACTCGGTATTGCGTACTACACATGCTATCAAGGAAGGTCGTGATTGCGTGTAATGAAAGTCAAGTCAAGGATACGTGTTGTGTAAGATCCTTTTTGTGTAGCGTACAACATAAGACATTAATAAAATTAAAAAGAATATTTTTCCTAAAATCTCGGGGTGTTACATTCTACCCCCCTTAAAATGAATTTCGCCCTCGAAATTCGTCAGGGTTATAAATGGTTTACTATTCGAAAGTTTCTTTAATCGAAACCCACATCGTAAAAAGGAATACCAAAGCAAATCTTTAAAAACAAAAGTATGAAACGTAACGGTTACCCAAATAAACTAATCACTCAGTTTCCACATAGGTGAAAATATGGATATGGAAGAGAAATCTAACCATGATGTTCTGATGGAGACTGGTAGAGAACATGGCTATGGAAAAGCCAACAATCAAAAATCCATAAATTTGTGACGATTTAAGGTACCATCTGATTAATCAGATATAAGATCACTAGGACAACATTTTTGGTTTTCAAGATCATTTCCCTAAAGTTGATGAAATTGGAATTAGAAGAAATAACTTCATGATTTTGGTATAGTCTCACTGTTTTTCGTTTTTTGGAAAATTTATACTTCATATATTAAAGAAATTAAGTTGAATTTGTCATTCGTGATGTGTTAGCACATCATGTGGTAGAATGATGGGTCATTCCATCTGTCTCAAACAAAAGGATAGAAAAGTTATCAAAAAATACATAAGTCCATCTACAGTGAGATTAATGATATATGGTTCCTAAAATGAACTTATACTTCATATATCATACTACTTAATATAATAAAACTAGTTTCTACTAAACAGGGACTTCCTGTAGGCCAGTGGTAGGCGATAAATGCCAGTCGCACATCAGTTGTGGGTTCGATTCCCACAGCCTTGTCCGAAGCGATGGGTTGTCGCCCGTCCTGCAGGTTGTCCTTTTTCTAAAACTACATTACTATAACATCCCATCAATAATATCGAAAAAAAACTTTAATCCTTAAACAATACTAACTTATGTCCAACATAGTCCATTCCAATCTTTAGGCTTATCCATAATACTGCTGTGTAATCTCATATTATAGTGAAAATGATTACCAAAGTGTTCATATAACAAGCATGTTAATACCATCATTGATCCTCGTATCATCATGAGATATGTCTTGTTGGTCACATTCCAAACATTATAAGGCCTTAATCATGTATTCTCTTGAAAAATGAATACCCATTGAACCTTAGTGAAAACATTAATGCAGTAAAAATTTAACACTTTCCATATACCAAAATCCTCAAAATTCTATATACTAAAACCATGATATCACTTAGTCCTTATATCAATCATGAGCTCATGAATACTGTCAAACATTTCATTTTCTCCTTTTCCCTTAATTATGCGCATATCATCTATTTTCCAAAATATTTGAATCACTTTTCATGGTTACTGGTACCTTAAAATTATTGAAAACCACAAAAGACCAATACATAAATATTTCAGTACACCATAAAAGTACCTCAAAAACATATTATTCTTGAATACCAGTACATAAACACTTCAGTCCATCCACTTCAATGATTGTCCTGGAATAAGTCCTTCCTTGATTTAGAAGTAACTTTTTAGGTCAGGGCATTGAGTTGGGTAATGCCCATGTTCTCCACAAATAAGACATTGAACTCCATAACAATCTGTCACTCTATGACCCATTTCTCCACATAGATAACATCGGTCCCTCCATTTGAGGTATTCCTCAAGGTTCTTCTTCCCTTCTTTAGAAATCTCAATCTTCCATTCTTTATTCTCCTCAACATGAGAACATACATAATAGTTTATCTTCCTCTTCTTTGATGAATTAGTCATACCACTAAATTTCACCTTGTTAATCATATATCGTGATGACTGATTCGGCATAATCACAATATCTTTATCTTTAGGCATTACACAATTTTGTTGCTCATAGTCACCAATTTGTCCATTGGATTCAATGTTAACCAAATTCCATCTGGTTCCCTCCATTAACTAAAACACAAAAAGAATTTTGTGAGAGGCGAAATCATGCTAGGGAAGACAACATAGTAAAGTGGGAGCACCCTCAATATCTTACATCTTAGGTTAAATTCTAAGATTGTTACCGTAGTTCTAGGACTATATATTATACGTATACTTATCCTTAGGGACATCCCTAGACATACCTTAGAAATATCTCTAGGGATCTCACAAACGTTTTCGCATCCTAGTTTCCAAAGGTTGACTAAACTTTTCCTCTGATACCAACTGTAGAAAACCGAAACCTGACGTATATGGACATTACATTACTTTTTCGGAATACTTAGTACATAACAAAAACACACACACACAAGGATCATAATAGTTTAGTGTCTTTGGAAACTCAGAACGTAATCTTCTAATCGTGGTGAAAGATCTTCAAAATCTCCCATAAAGATCTTCCCTTTTTTTTACCTAAAACTTTTCTTTATATCCTGGGGAAAAGAAAACATAAAAGGGTGAGCTCAAATGCTCAGTAAGGGTAAACAAATGATATATCAATCACATCATATTCATAAGAACATAACATTTTGGAAATCTTAACCTACAAAAGAGAGCATAATTTCATAACATGGGATAAATCATAGTAGTGAAATGAAATCACAATAATCATAACATAAAACATGAAACTTTGTGGCATACACACATAATCATAGAGAGTCATATCTTATTAGTCAAGACTCATTTCCAAGACTATCTTAGTGGACAAAGTCCCTTTCTGAACCGAGTCACCCTCGTTTCAGTCCTGTTTCACTGAACCGGTATAACCTACCATTCCAGCCATGTCTATCTCATGAGATATAAAATCATTACCCAATTCATTGGAGGGTGATATAGGTCCCACCCATCTCATAATGATACCATTCTTATGTGTGGCACAAAATCATAAATCATACATCATTGCATAACCCATGAAATAAAAATGGGAATCATAAACATCATGACATCATAAAACAATTCATATAATATAAAGGAATTCATAAAAATAATTCCATCACAACATAGTCAAATCATTGTAATAATAGGGATATAAACAGAACCCTTTATTATCTTAGATGGAAAATTATTTTGATAAAACACTTGAACTCCATTCTTGAGGAAAATATCCTTTCTTCTTCGAAAACACTTTTCCTTTCTTAATATGTCATAAAATTATAAACTAAAAGAAGTTGATTAAAAATAAACTTGAAAACCTTAAAAGGAAGATTCTTGGAAATAATGTTTTAAAAATCCATTCATGCCGTATATGTTAAAAAAACATTCTTCCCGTACTTTTGTCGGAAAAGTCAAAAAGTAACTCGTATGAAAAACGACAAAAGATTCCATTCATATCATTTACTAAAAACATACTGAAGGGTAAAATTGGATTTAAACAATTGTAGGTGGATCGAAATAATATTACATATTGAGGAAACATGGATGTGGATGATAAAATACACCCCAGTAAATACTAAAGTTTAAACAATCTCGGATAAAAATGAGATTGTGATATTTCCCTTACCTTAGGTCCGATTTGCTTCATAAGTGTCTGAACCTCCTGTATAATGATTTAAATAATGTCATTTACTTATTACAGAATCATATTAATTGTTATTATATCATATATGGTTCACTTATGACTTTATATTAACCGTTCTTTTGTAAATTCCATGTTAAAGAAGCGTTTTGGGTAAAATCGTTTCATTTATCGTAGGTGTTTGGACTAGTTGTTCTTGACATTATTATTACTTATATCATGATTTAAATAATTCCAGAATATAAAACATTATTTATATATCATATATATTCTGTATATATACATATAATAGATAGATAAATGAAATGAAACACACCGTTCATGGAGACGGTAGGCCGTACGTACGCATAAACGCTGTTTTCGTTTTCTTATTGAGTAGAATGGAATTAAGTAGATTACATACATATATACATAAATCCAGTAGCTTTATAATTTCTTATATTTCATTATTATTTCTAATATATACTTTATAATCACTCTTAAATGGTTAACATGGAGAATGAATCTCATTGCGTCGTGGAGACGGTAGTTCGTACGTACGCACGAGCGATGATATCGTTTCAATAATTTTTGAATTTAATTAGAGTGGATGATACAATATATCAGAATCATTATGATGTTATAATAACTATGTATAGTTATCCTTTACACCATAATACCCATCCATGTAAGGTGTTGGTGGAAAAACAGATTACACCACGGCGTGGAGACGGTATTCCGTACGTACGCACGCACAGTGATTTCGTTTTCTGTAGGATTGATATATGATGATATAGGGTTGTTTCATACTTATAATAACATATCAGTATATTAGTGATACTGATGTTATTACTTCATAATGAAACAACCTAAGAAGAAGAAGTGGAAGAAGAAATAATGTTGAAATAATCGGTAATGGAAATTACCTCTTCTTTGAAGCCCCTCTTTGAGATCTCCTTTTAGGGAACTAAAATTGGTCTTTGAGGAAGAACAGAACCTATAAGATGTTTATAGGGAAGTGGAGAAGAGAATTTGGCAGGGTTTGGCCGAGCATGAAGGTTCAAAGTGGTGTGAGGAAGAGAGGGAGGAGGTGCCCTTTTATAAGGGAGGAGAGGGGCACCTTTGGAATAGCTAAAAATATTATTCTATTATAAAGTCAAGTTCGGTTTTAAATAGCTCAAAATTGATTTATTTCAAGGATACGGTGGGGATGGGTCGAAATCCTCTCTTCCAATAGAATTTAGTCAAGTTTAGGTTCCTATTTTAACCTTATCATTTAGATTTAACATTAAGTTAAATAATTTTACTTTTACTGTGTCTTCTTGTGTTCTTACACTATAAGGTTAATAAACTTACTATAATAAGACAAACGATCCCCAAGTTGTTTATTATTAATATATATAACCTTATCCAAGTCATTTGGCCGATCCTTAGATTTTTAGGAATAAAATAACAATTAATAATATAATATTTGTTTTAAAAACTATTTTATGTCAATTTTAACACTATTTAGTAATTGATTTTTGTGAAAATCATAACAGAATGGTAAGTTCGAAAAAATCTAATTAAATCAATAATAACATGTCATATTAACCTATAAAATTAGTGTAATTAATAAAAAGTTTAAAATTATATTTATTTGGGTATTTATAACATCAATTATGTCAATATTTCATTAATAAGATAATTACTGCATCATCGTTGTGTCATAAATAAATTAAATTATTTAATGTCTAAAAATTACAAATAAAATACCATTATGTAGGAAATCGTTTTATCTTTCTAATGAATATTTATAGTCGAATTTAGCTTATGTATAACCCCATATTAAAAATAATTTAGTAAAAAAAGTTTGATTTTAACTCTTTTAACCCTTCTTTAAATAAATTAATAATAAATGTCCTAATCTAATCCAAGTGGGCCTAAATGGTCATATTTTCTTACTAAGTTTGTTTTTGGTCGAATTACACTTGTCCAATAGAATTAGGACATGTGTTAGGGTAATAATAATATCATTTCTACCCTTAATTATCCTATTTAATTTTAACCGTGGTAAAAAAAAGTAAAAAGTTACTATTCACCAAAAAATTATTTTCATCTCATTGAACAACATTTTACTTACTGAAATCAACTGTGTCTCTCGGGTTTTTGATATTCCAGTCACAGAAGCGGTAAAATTATGTTTTATGAACAATTCAGTTTTTTTAACTACCACTTAGTGGTTTCATTATTCATCAAAAATTGAAAGTTTTCAGAAAAATACCAAAAATTGGGCCTAAGCTATATTTGATATTATGAACTCAAAAATAATTTATATTTTACCAAATTCAAAACATATCAGTTTCATTAATTAATTTAAAAATTAATTCTCGTCTTCAAAACAAAAGTCATGTTTTTAAGAGATTATAACTATCAGAATATTGACACTTATTTATAACTGGTTTAAATGTGAAATTACATCCAATGACCAACATTGTATTAAATTGTAAAAATATATTCTAAATATACTTTAAAACCACTAAAATTAATAATTTATCACTATTAATTATTTATATTGAAAAAGTTGTTTTTAATTAAAATTTAATAATTTCCACTATTCATCAAAATATGAAAGTTATCCGAAATTTACCAAAATTTCACCCTAAGCTAATTTCGATATTCCGAATCCAAAAATTAAGTCCATTTTGAAAAATAAAATTTACAAAATTTCAAAAAGTGGTTATTACTATTCATAACGGCTAGTTTTAATAATATTTTAATAGCATATCGTTGTTTAGTGAAACTCGGTATTGCGTACTACACACGCTATCAAGGAAGGTCGCGATTGAATGTAATGAAAGGCAAGTCAAGGATACATGTTGTGAAAGATCCTTTTTGTGTAGCGTACAACACAAGACATTAATGAAATTAAAAAGAATATTTTTCATAAAATCTCGGGGTGTTACATAAATGTTCTTTTTCTTCTGATGTCATCTTCATACCCATGATTGAGTTTTATATAATCCTTGGAACGTATTTTCTTTCATACCATGATGTTAAAATTTATTGTAAGAATAAGGGGGTTAAAATCTTTGATAATGATAAGGAGTAACTTATCAATAGATCAGAAATGTCACCACCATATTCTTATATAGATCGACGCCCAGTTACTCTACTAAATTCAAGTATTGGGGTGGAAGAGAATGAAATAACTATGAGTGAGGAAAATAATGTTTGAATAGACGAAATACTTATTGTGAATTAATATGTTGACATGTTTCCATAGGATTTACCTGGACATCCACCAGAACAAGAAATTGAATTATCCGTTTATATAATTTCTAGTTCAAGGCCCATATCGATGTCCCCTTCTAGAATGAGCACTGTGGAATTTGTGGATCTAAAGAAAAAACTAGAGGAATTGAGTAATAAAGTATTTATTCTCCCTAGTTATTCTCCTTGGGGAGCCCCTATCATTTTTGTTAATAAGAAAAATTTATCTATGAGTTTGTGCATTATCTACAGAGAGATCAATGCTATAATAATAATGATTAAGTATCATCTACCTCACATTGATGATTTATTCGACCAATATCCTGGAGTTCAATATTTTTCAAATATTGACCTTCAATCAGATTTCGTCAGTTTTGTGTAAAAAGGAAGACATTCTGAAAAAAAAATCTGAACCTGGTATGGGAATTACGAGTTTATTGTAATTCATTTAGGATTGACTAATGCACCCTCTATTTTCATAGATCATATGAAAATATTTTTAAGGAATATCACGATGACATTGTAGTGGTATTTATTGATGTTATCTTGGAATAATCGAAAATCTACAAAGATCATGAAAATCAATTGTGCATCATTCAAAAGATGCTTAGAAGAAATGAATTATATAAGAATTTTAGCAAGTGAGAATTCTGTCTTGATGAGATTTATTTTCTTGGCTATATTGTCTCTAAGGATAAATATCTATTGATCCTTTAAAGACCAAAGTAATCAATTAATGTCCTACACCAACGAGTATAACTTAGGTACAAAATATTATTGGTTTAGTATATTATTATTGGTGTTTTGTGTAGAATTTTTCCCTATTGGAAAACCCATTAACCAATATCACACATAAAGGGGTTAAATTTGATTGGAAAAATAGAGTGTGAAGAATGTTTTGAAGAAATTATGACATGATTAGTCAATGCACCTATCATGACACTACTATCAGGGAATAATGTGTTTATTATTTATAGAAATTCATTAAAGAATGGACATGATTGTGTCCTTAAGAAAACTGATTGAGTTATTGCCTATGTGTCACGACAGGAAAAAAATCATGAGAAAAAACCATCCCACTCATTATCTTGAGTTAGCAGCTATAATATTTTCTTTGATAATATGGATACACTATATCTATGGTGGAAAATTTGGGATTTACACAGATCATAAGAGTTTGAATTATATTTTCTCACAAAAAGAAATCAACATGAGTAATATGAAATGTCTTGAACTATTCAATGATTATGATTTCACTATAAACTACTACCTGAGAAAAGGTTAATATGGTGGAAGATTCATAGAGTAGAAAGGATCATGGAGTTTTGAACAAGGTGAGAGTTGAATGGGATCCTATTTTCATGGATCTAGTAAATAAAGATTTGGAAATAAGCATGGAAGGTGATGCATCAACACATTTTCAAATGCATGCAAAACCATCATTACTATAAAGTAGAAAGAGTTCTTAGACTGGTGATATAGAGTTTCTAATGAAGATTTATGCTATGAAAGATGGGAGATTGAGTGACTTCATATATGAAGATGGAATTATGAAATTTGGGAAGAGACTGTGTGTTCTCAATTTACCTGATCCAAAAATGGAATTGTTGGATGATGCTCATGGCTCCAATTTCTCTATACACTATGGGATCTTCAAGATGTATAGATATTTGAGGGAAAATTTTTAGTGGGGTAACATGAAGAGGGAGATTGCTGATTTTGTTTCAAGATGTATGATTTTTCGAAAATTGAAAGTTGGAAGGCAATATCCTGGAGGAGTCATGCAACCTCTTCTTATACCTGAGTGGAAGTGGGATAATATTACAATGGAATTTTTCTTGGGGATACCGAAGACTCCTAGAAGGAATGATGCAATATGAGTCATTGTTGATCGTCTTACCAATTCAGCACATTTTATGGCTATAAGAGAAGATTCAACACTTGAATGTCTTGCAAGACTATATATTAACAATGTTTTAATACTTCATGGAGTACCTGTATCAATTTTTTCTAATTGTGATCCCCGTTTTACATCACGATTCAGGGAAAGTATTCCGAAGGCCCTGGATACTGAACTTCGATTAAGAACTCCCTACCACCCTCAAACCATTGGAAAATCAGAAAATACTATTAAAACATTAGAATACATGATGAGATCTTGCTCACATGACATTCAAGGTATGTGGGATCAATATTTAATTCTGGTAGAATATTCTTTTAACAATACCTTCCATTCAAGTATTCAAATGGCACCATATGAAGTGTTATACAAAAAGAGATATCGCACAACAACCTTTTGGGATGATGTTGGGGAAATAAAACTCATAGGCCCAAATCATGTTGAGGAAACAATAGAAAAGGTGAGTGCTATGCAAACCCACATCAAAGTAGCCCAAAGTAGAAAAAAGAGCTATGTCGATAACCAAAAGAAGAATTTGTAATTTCAAGTAGGAGACCCTATTTTCGTGAATGAATCTCCATGGAATTGTGTAATATGTTTTGGTAAGAAGTGTAAATTGAGTCCTAAGTACAACAGACCTTTAAAAATTATATAATGAATTAGAGTTATATCTTATCATTTGGAAATGACACCAAATATCTCCAAAGTTCTTGATGTGTTCCATGTATCACTGTTGCAAAAATACATGCCTGACCCAACGCATGTACTCACCTATGATGAATTAGAACTGAAACCTAATCTGTCTTATTGTGAAGAGCCTGTTAGAATTCTAGATACCAAAGAACATGTGTTGAGAAAATGGATGACTCATCTATTGAAAGTTCTTTGGAGAAATTGTAAGATGGAAGAGGACACTTGGGAAACCAAGATACATATGACGAAGAACCTCCAGAATCTTTTTATGTAGTAATAATCTTGAAAATTTTCAAACAAAATTATTTTAAGGAGGGGTTTTTCTATTGCACCGTAAGCTTCCACGATACGTTTCCTTTTGAATAATGCAATAGCTTTCATTGTACGCAACATCGAGATTCTAAAACACTGTGAACAATCATACGAGAAATTATGAATTGTAATAGCAAATGTTTTAAATTTTATAAATTTTATTTTTCAAAATGGAATTCATTTTTGAATTCGGAATATCAAAATTAGCTAAGGCTGAATTTTTTGTATTTTTCTGAAAACCTTAAATTTTTTATGCACAGTAAAAAATAGTGAGTTATTGTTTAAAAGCAACATTTTATTTAAATAATTATTTATTTTATTTAAAATTATATTAGTTCAAAATAGATACATAATATTTATATAATTTTAATTTAATTTATTGGAGTCATTTTATAATAAGTTATGATATATAACTATTTTTTTGAACATTTTCCCATATTTTTCCCACCTCCAAGGAGCATTTGAAAATTTGCATGAAAATTAATTTTACTAGTTATGTGAGTTGATTTTCAAAAATCTGAGATACAAAGTTGAAAAAAGTAAGTAAAATTTGGTTTAATAAGATGAAACTAATTTTTTGTGAATAGTAAATTTTTACTATTATTTAACACAGTTAAAATTAAATAGGGTAATTAAGGTTAAAAATGATATCAAAATTACCCTAATACATGTTCTAATTCTATTGGATAGGTATAATTCAACCAAAAATAACCTTATGAACAAAATTTGATCCTCTTTGGTCTACTTGGATTAGATTTGGATATTTATTATTTTTTTAATTAAAGAAGAGTTAAAAGAGTTAAATTCAATGTTTAATAACTAAATCATTTTTAATACAAGGTTACAAAAAATATAAAATCAATGATAAATATTCATTAGAATTCTAAAAATATTGACTACATAATGGTAGTTTATTTATAGTTTTGAGCCATTAAATAATTTAATTTATTAATGACATAATGATGATGCAGTAATAACTTTTTAATGAATGATTAAAATAATTGATATTATAAATATCCAAATAAATGTAATTTGAGACATTAGATAAATTCCACTCACTTTAAAGGTTAATTTTACATGTTATGGTTGGTTTAATATATTTGGATCATAGTAATCATGATGTTATAATTTTCATAAAAACCAAATACTAAATAGTGTCAAACATAACATAATAAAGTTTTTAAAACAAATACTATATTATTAATTGATATAATATTACATAAAATATAAGGTTTTTTCAAATTAATTAGATAAGCTTATATATATTAATAATGAACCACTTGGGATTCTCTTTGATTTTTATAGTATGTTTATTAACAAAATAAAATAAAAAAACAAAAGAACATGGTAAATGATAAACTATTTAACTAAGAGTTAAATCTAAATGATAGGGTTAATATGGTGGCCTAAACCTGTCTAAAACCTATTGGATGAGAGATTTTGGAACCATCCCCACATAACATGTAAAGACCCGCAAATTTCAAGGGAATTTTTTTCTTCTTCTTAATTTTATTTGGAATTTTACAAGAGCGCAGCTTTAGACGGCACCTGATTCCGAGGCCCGGTGTGCCCGGAATCAATTTCCGAAGTTTGGCTCGGGTATGTTCAGTGAACGGACGAGCGGGTTTTTCTATCTTTTGAACCGGTGCCCGGAATCGAATTCTGAGGGCACCGATGAAATCGCAGCGCCGGTATTTTCTTAGAAACGCCTCTTCCAGAGTTGCGTTTGCTCAACCGTGGTTTTTAAAAAATTTTGGGCTTTAAGTCGGAAATAAAATAAAGGTTGTGCGACAACTTTATTTTATTTCACTTAAGCCGCTTGGAAGTCACTTGGAAGCCACTTGAACTGAGTTAAAGCGGATAGGGTGCTATCCGGAAATACCCTACCCCTTGGTAGGATTTTTGTGAGGTGGGGCCCGCACGAGACCTGCCGTTTCTTTCGCTAAGTAACGCACCCGCGAAAACCCGTCAAGTAACTGAAAGGTCAACCGACGCGTTTTCCTTAATTCTTAACAGACCATTTAATTGGGCGGTTTACTTCGGGAATTAAATGGGTTGTTTCATTCGTTGAATTAATTCAACGAATTGATGGGTCGTTACTTACGCGTTGTTGGCGAAATAATAAAATAGACAAACTTGTCTATTTTGGAGGATCCTCCTGTTGTGCGAGATCCTCTAAACCTCCACCCTCCTCGCGAAGAACGCGAAGAACGTGAAGAACGCGAAGAACGCCGGAACCGGAATTCGACGACGCACGATCCGCGACGTCAACAAACTTTTCCGCGACCTTCTTCTTCTTCTTCTTCGGCGCCTCTTCTTCCGCAGCGGACCTACGATCGGCGGTTAAAGGTGAGAATCGAATTTTCTAAATTCTCCCCTTTTTATAATTCGATATCAACGGATTTAAATTAATTAAATCCGTTTGATCTTGATCCGGAGATTGGCGACGCGACGCCGGATACCGTGACGACGCGACGATCCCCTTCTTCCGCGGCGAGCAATCCCGCGACGATCCCCCGTTCGGCAACGACAACTGCGAGGTAGGGGTTGTTTGGAATATTTTATTTCCCGTGTTTATTCTTTTAAAATAAAGAACCCGATCTCGGAACAATTTTAATTTATTTAAAATTGTTGTTGGTTATTTATTTTCCTCCCGTTGATTTTACCCAACGTGGAGGGTACGGGCCTAACAAACAAGGCCCGACAACCCTCCGCCGATCTTCCTTTTTGTGCGGATTTGGCGGGCGACGACAAAAGCACGATGCAAGGGCCAATTGTTGATTCCGCAGTGAAGGACGCGTCCCGGGAGGAATAACGGCGCAGGCGGGAAAGGAATTGGGCCACCAGAGAATCTCCGGCGGCCCGCGGAAGGCGGCGGCGGCCGGTTCCGCGGCCGCGCGGAAACGGGAACGGACGCGGCGGCCCGGCCGCGTCCGCGTGACAGGCGGCCCCCCCTCCGCGGGGCTGCGCCTTCCACCCAGCCGCGGGGGCGGCGCCCCGCGGCAGCCGCGCTCGGCCGATCGGCCGCGCCGGCCGAGCCGGTCCGACCGGCCGGGCCGCGCCCGAGCCGGACCGGACCCGGTCCAACCGGGTCGGGTCGACCCGATTCGGCCGACCCAGGGGGGGTTCGGGCCGGGTCGCCCCGGTCCCGAACCCCCGTTTTCGGGCCCTCTTCGGTCTTTTGTCCGTATCTTGGGCCTGGGACCTCCGATTGACGAACTGTCAGCGGCTACGCGATCCTTGGATCGAGACGGTCATTTCGGTATATTACACTCAAGGTTTTAGAAGACTTTGGGTTCGGCCGGGTTGGTTCGTACGCGAAACCAACCGGGCCCTCGGAGCGGAAACGCTCATAACTCGAGCTGCGGACGTCCGATCGACGTACCGTCAGATGTGGAGGTTTCCTCTAAGTGAGATGGAACTTTTGGCATACTCCGCCCGAGGATCGGACACAGGTAGAGTACGGTCGGGTTGGTTTTGCCCTAAAAACCAACCGGGCCCCTGGGACAAAAATGCCAATAACTCTCAGACCGGGCGTCCGATTGACGCGCCGTCTGTTGCGTTGAGATCCTGTTGTCGATACGGAACTTTTGGATACATCAACTTCGGACTACGTGTCAGTTGATGTATCATCCTCTCGGATCGTGGAGCGGACCCTCCTAGACGAGCTCGCTGTGTGCGGGAACCCTAGCGCTGGCTGTGACTTCGACGACAGAGCAGAGATTCTCCGTGGACTGCGACGACGATAGAGCAGAGATCCTTCGTGGACTGCGGTGACGACTGTGCAGAGATCCTCAGTGGACTGCGTCGACTACTGCACTCAGCGATCCTACGTGGATCAGTGCTACAGGTCCTGTGTGGGCCCGATCCTGTGTGGGTCATCACCTTACGGTTCTGTGTGAGCCTTGACTACAGGTCCTGTGTGGGCCCGATCCTGTGTGGGTCATCTCTTACGGTTCTGTGTGAGCCATTGCTACAGGTCCTGTGTGGGCCCGATCCTATGTGGGTCATTGCCGAGGTTAGTACCTATCGATCCTTCGTGGGTCCGACGACTTAGATGGTTCGGTGATCATCTTGTCGTCATCTGAAAAAGTATACCTGGTTGAGCTGAATCTTATGTTACTCTCCTTTTTGGATTGTGTTGAACCATCCTATGTGGATTTACTATTTACTCTCCCTGGTGGATTTGAGTCTTGCTTTCCTGTGTGGATCGAGTTGACCTTGAGCTCGAGAGCAGAGCTAGAAATGGGGACTTAGGTATATGTATGGGCATATACCTAAGTCGAGTCAGTTGTTTCTTCGTGGTTGCCCCTTTCTTTTGTGCTATATCCTTTGTGGATTTCGGGAGACCTTCGGGGGTCTCGGGGTCCTTACTGAGTAGTTTATACTCACCCCTGCACGGGCTATGCCCGCACTTTGTTGTGTTGGATGCAGACGACGGACAGCGCTGATCTCGGTTGGGGCGTGGAGCAGGACGGTACCTGGAGGCGGACCACTGGGCGGGACGTGCTCGGAGCGGACGTGGGACCCGAGGAGCCTGGAGGCTATCTGTACCCACCCTTCAGGTGGGATTTCCAGTGGACGACACGAGGCCGTCGTCTTTTCTTCTGTTGCTGTTCTTTACCTTTTCAGTTGTACTTTCAGTTGGGCTTGTATTCCGGCCCCCTTTACTTTTCTGCACTTTGCAGTTACTTTCCGCTTGCTGACTCTGTGGTGGTTGTTACTTATAAAGGCAATGCCTTCCCTGTTTACCGGGATTTTATGCCTTGGTGCTAGTCGCCAGCCCCTGGCCTATGGAAGGCGGGCTTGGGGTAGTCACGGAACGGGCCCCGAGGTCGGGTCGTGACAAATTGGTATCAGAGGCGGTCGGTTCTACCGCAGACTCTGATCGTCTTTTCTTTCTATATGAAGCAATAGTGTTTAGTGTATTGAGTGTGGTTATCAGTTCAGGGAGCCCAGTGTTGGTGCGGCGGCCGACGTATCCGTACACCAGGACCCTGACTCCTGATTTCCAACTTAATTCATGAAAACATTGATTGCGTGTGTGTTTCAAGTTTTCTTTGTGATTACTTGTGTCAGCTCACCGGGTATACTGATCTGCTTCATGAAAGTCTCATGTTTTCCTTGTGATTACTTGTGCCAGCTCACCAGGTATACTGTTCTGACTGTGGTACTCTTGTTCTCCTTTTCAGGATGGCCCCGCGACGACATCCAGCTAGGGTTCCGAGTGTAGGGCGCGACGGCAGCCCACCGAGCGACGAGGCCTCAGTACAGGGCCCTTTGCCAGCAGTGGCACCGGCGGTAGCTTTACCCGCCGAGCCACTGATGCTACCAGTACCTGACGCTGACGATGCACGTCACCTCAGGGCACTGCATGAGTTTCAGAGCCAGCGACCGCCCAGGTTTCACGGTGAGGCGGACCCCTAGGCCGCCGAGGACTGGCTAGAGGCGGTGGTACGGATCTTTAGGCTAGTGAGGACACCAGAGGATCTCATGGTGATTCTCGCGGCGAGCCTCCTGTAGGCGGCGACAGGACGATGGTGGAGCTTGATGCTCCAGGTTCACGATGAGGCATCCTTGCTCTGGACGGACTTCGAGAGCCTCTTCCGCTCTGAGTTCGTCCCGGACACCCTCCGAGCGGTGCGCATCCAGGAGCTTCTCCAGCTGCGCCAGGGCAGCATGACGGTCGCTCAGTACGCGGCGAGGTTCACTGACCTATCTCGCTACTCGACCGACATGGTACGGGACCCCTTCTTCCGGGCCCGGACCTTCGAGCAGGGCTTGCGGCAGGAGATTCGGGCGTCGCTGATCTCCCTCAGCATTCCGACCCAGGCGGGAGTACTGGAGCGAGCCCTCCTGATCGAGAGATTCCTGGCAGAGCCTTCTTCAGCGGCGAGACCTAGCGCAGGGCGACAGGTAGCTGAGTCTTCGGCAGTAGGTAGCCGACGGATGACTCTCGGGTCCAGGCAGACCAGACCCCCACGCAGACGGCCTCAGGACACCGGCTCAGCAGTGCGGGGCACACAGCGGAGTGCCAGCCTTCCGAGAGGCAGGCAGTGCTACTCCTACGGCGGGCAGTGTCACATGGCTCGTGACTGCCCGACTCGCCGATCAGAGGAGCAGCAGACGGTGGAGGGGCCACCCAGGCAGAGGCAGAGGGTCGACCGTGGCGGTCCGCATGGAGGAGGCGGACGAGGCAGAGGAGCTGGCCGAGCAGCGGGTGGTGGGCGACGCTTCCAGGCTCTACCCCCACCACCACCAGGAGGGCCACCTCGACCACAGGGAGCTGGCGGGCAGGGGCAGGCCCAGCTCCAGGCAGTGGAGGCCTACGACCCCGACATGCCAGAGATGATTCGAGGTACGATCTGTGTCTATTCCACCCTTGCTGCAGTACTTATAGACACAGGAGCGAGTCACTCTTTCATAGCCTCTGCCCTTGTTCGGAGCTCGGAGATTCCGACTGAGCCGTTGGCTCGATACTTACGGCTAGAGACTCCTACGGGAGCAGACTCGACGATTACGCACTGGTGCCGGCAGTGTGAGCTTACTCTAAGAGGCGAGAGCTTCGGCTGGGATCTCTTTGTAGCGGTGTCGAGGCCTTACGACGTCATCTTGGGCATGGATTGGCTATCCACGGTTCGTGCCCAGATCGACTGTTTTAGGCACAAGGTGCGATGTGTTCACACCGACGGGAGCAGGTTTACCTTCACCGGCGAGAAGGGAACCTTTGCAGCACAGGATGGACTTCCGCGGAGGGGAGTGCAGCCCATCTCTCATCAGTTGGCTAGCCTCATCCTAGGAGCAGTGGACGTGCGGAGTCCAGTTTTTCCTGCAGTGGTGGACCAGTACGTGGATGTCTTTCCCAACGACGTTCCAGGGCTACCTCCTCGTAGAGAGGTAGACTTTTACATCGACTTGTACCCCGGGACAGCCCCGATATCTACTCCAGCATATCGGATGGCCCCCGCCGAGCTTCGAGAGCTGCGGGTACAGTTGGAGGACTTGCAGAGCAAGGGGTTTATCCGGCCCAGTGTTTCACCCTGGGCTTCCCCGATATTGTTCGCCAAGAAGGCGGACGGGAGCTTGCGACTGTGTGTCGACTATCGTCGCCTGAACCAGGTGACAGTGAGGAACAAGTATCCGCTGCCACGGATTGATGACCTCTTCGATCAGCTCAAGGGAGCGCGGTGGTTCTCGAAGATAGACCTCCGGTCAGGCTATCATCAGCTCAGAGTTCGAGACGAGGACGTGCAGAAGACGGCCTTCAGGTGTCGGTATGGCCATTATGAGTTCATGGTTATGCCATTCGGCGTAACCAATGCTCCAGAAGTGTTCATGAGCCTCATGAACATGATCTTCCAGCCATACCTCGACTGATTTGTCGTGGTCTTCATTGAAGACATTTTGGTATACTCGACGACTGAGGAGGAGCATGCCTACCACCAGCGAGTTGTGCTAGACACACTCTGAGAGCACCAGCTTTATGGAAAGATCTCAAAATGCCAGTTCTGGTTACGTGAGGTCCATTTCTTGGGGCACGTCATCTCTGAGGCGGGAGTTGCAGTGGATCCCGCGAAGATCGAGGCAGTGCTAGCTTGGGAGCCACCCAGGAGCGTGACGGAGGTGTGGAGCTTCTTGGGCCTAGCCGGATACTATCGGAGATTTGTGCCAGACTTCTCCAGAGTTGCGGCACCACTCTCAGCCTTGACAAAGAAGGGGAAACCCTTTGTGTGGTCAGACAGATGTCAGTAGAGCTTCCAGGAGCTGAGACAGAGATTGACCAGCGCACCTATCTTGAGGTTGCCTGAGGAGGGAGTTGGATACCTAGTTTACTGCGATGCATCAGGGACTGGACTCGGGTGCGTTCTAATGCAAGAGCGGGCCGTGATCGCCTACGGATCACGTCAGTTGAGGCCGCATGAGCAGAACTACGCCACTCATGACCTGGAGTTAGCAGCAGTGGTCTTCGCTCTGAAGACTTGGCGGCACTATCTGATGGGCGAGCACTTCACAGTCTTTTCTGACCACCAGAGTCTCAGGTATATCTTCTCTCAGAAGGACCTGAACCTGAGACAGTGGAGATGGCTTGAGTTCCTCCAGGACTATGACTTTGAGATAGTCTATACTCCTGGGAAGGGGAACGTGGTAGCCGATGCCCTCAGCAGGAGGACGGGCATTCAGCTACTTGAGGAGGCGACGGAGCAGCTAGCCTCCTTACAGTTATCCTTTGTGGATAGAGACGGAGCAGCCTTTCTTCAGTCTCTCACAGTCTCTCCTCCACTTCTACAGCGGGTCAGAGAGGCTCAGCGTGGGGACGCTGACTGTGAGACCCGGCGTGCACTGATATCCTCAGGTCAGGCGCCTGATGGTTTCTCCCTTGGAGCAGAGCACGACATCCTTTTTAGAGGACGTACCTTCGTACCAGTCGCTTTATGAGAGGAGGTGCTGAGAGAGTTTCACACTTCTCCCTTGGCGGTACATCCCGGAGCGGCGAAGATGTACCAGGATCTCAGACGACAGCACTGGTGGCCGGGCATGAAGAAAGCTGTGGCAGAGTTCGTTTCACGATGCCTCACCTGCCAGCAGGTGAAGGCAGAGCATCATGTACTAGCAGGCTTGGTACAGCCCTTGGAGGTCCCGGAGTGGAAGTGGGACGAGATATCTATGGACTTCGTGACTGGACTTCCACGCACTTCCAGAGGTCACGACTCCATTTGGGTGATTGTCGACCGACTCACCAAGTCGGCACACTTCTTACCCATCAGAGAGCAGGGCCCAGTGGAGATCTTGGGACGTCTTTACGTCCAGGAGATCGTACGGCTTCACGGTGTGCCATCGTCTATTGTCTCCGATCGAGATGCTCGTTTCACTTCCCGGCTTTGGAAGGGGTTGCAGGAGGCGTTCGGGACACGGCTCCATCTGAGCACAGCCTTCCACCCTCAGACGGATGGTCAGATGGAGAGGACCATACAGACACTCGAGGACATGCTCCGTGCATGTGTTCTCGACTTTGGTCGCAGCTGGGAGGACCACCTACCCTTGGTGGAGTTCGCGTACAACAACAGCTACCACTCCACCATCGGGATGGCACCATATGAAGCGTTGTACGGCAGACCCTGCAGATCACCGTTGTGCTGGATAGACCCTGGGGAGTCAGCACTCGTGGGACCAGAGATGGTCCGAGCCACGACAGAGAAGGTCCAGATCATCCAGGACAGGATGAGGACAGCTCAGAGCCGGCAGAAGTCATATTCTGACAGGAGGCGGAGGCCACTAGAGTTCGAGGATGGCGACCACGTCTTTTTGCGTGTCTCACCTCGACGTGGTTTACGGAGATTTGGCCGAGGCGGCAAGTTGTCTCCACGCTTAATCGGGCCTTTCCAGGTCCTCAGCAGGATAAAAGAGGTGGCTTATCGCCTGGCTCTACCACCTCAGTTGCACCGGGTGCACGACGTTTTCCACGTGTCTCAGCTGAGGAGATATGTGCACGACCCGACGCACATCATCGACTTTGGGGAGCTGGACGTGGACGATGGGGCGACTTTTGCGGAGGTCCTAGTGGAGATCGAGGATCGACAGGAGCGGGTCCTACGTGGGCGGTCGATTCCTCTTGTGCGCGTCAGATGGCAGCACAGGAACCTCCAGGAGAGCACTTGGGAGCGGGAGGCTCAGATGCGTGCTCAGTACCCCCATTTGTTCCCCTAGTTTTTGATGTATCATTACGGGGATGTAAAGCCCTGGGGTGGGAGTCATGTAAAGACCTGCAAATTTCAAGGAATTTTTTTTTCTTAATTTTCTTTGGAATTTTACAAGAGCGCGGCTTCAGACGGCACCTGATTCCGAGGCCCGGTGTGCCCGGAATCAATTTCCGAAGTTTGGCTCGGGTACGTTCAGTGAACGGACGAGCGGGTTTTTCTATCTTTTGAACCGGTGCCCGGAATCGAATTCTGAGGGCACCAATGAAATCACAGCGCCGGTATTTTCTTAGAAACGCCTCTTCTGGAGTTGCGTTTGCTCAACCGTGGTTTTTAAAAATTTTTGGGCATTAAGTCGGAAATAAAATAAAGGTTGTGCGACAACTTTATTTTATTTCACTTATGCCGCTTGGAAGTCACTTGGAAGCCACTTGAACTGATTTAAAGCGGATAGGGTGCTATCCAGAAATACCCTACCCCTTGGTAGGATTTTTGTAAGGTGGGGCCCGCACGAGCCCCGCCGTTTCTTTCGCTAAGTAACGCACCCGCGAAAACCCGTCAAGTAACTGAAAGGTCAACCGACGCGTTTTCCTTAATTCTTAACAGACCATTTAATTGGGCGGTTTATTTCGGGAATTAAATGGGCTGTTTCATTCGTTGAATTAATTCAACGAATTGATGGGTCGTTACTTACGCGTTGTTGGCGAAATAATAAAATAGACAAACTTGTCTATTTTGGAGGATCCTCCTGTTGTGCGAGATCCTCTAAACCTCCACCCTCCTCGCGAAGAACGCGAAGAACGTGAAGAACGCGAAGAACGCCGGAACCAGAATTCGACGACGCACGATCCACGACGTCAACAAACTTTTCCGCGACCTTCTTCTTCTTCTTCTTCGGCGCCTCTTCTTCCGCGGTGGACCTACGATCGGCGGTTAAAGGTGAGAATCGAATCTTCTAAATTCTCCCCTTTTTATAATTCGATATCAACAGATTTAAATTAATTAAATCCGGTTGATCTTGATCCGGAGATTGGCGATGCGACGCCGGATACCGCGACGACGCGGCGATCCCCTTCTTCCGCGGCGAGCAATCCCGTGACGATCCCCCATTCGGCAACGACAGCTGCGAGGTAGGGGTTGTTTGGAATATTTTATTTCTCGTGTTTATTCATTTAAAATAAAGAACCCGATCTCGGAACAATTTTAATTTATTTAAAATTGTTGTTGGTTATTTCTTTTCCTCCCGTTGATTTTACCTAACGCTGAGGGTGCGGGCCAAACAAACAAGGCCCGGCAACCCTCCGCCGATCTTCCTTTTTGTGCGGATTTGGCGGGCGACGGCAAAAGCACGATGCAAGGGCCAATTCTTGATTCCGCAGTGAAGGACGCGTCCCGGGAGGAATAACGGCGCAGGCGGGAAAGGAATCGGGCCACCGGAGCATCTCCGGCGGCCCGCGGAAGGCGGCGGCGGCCGGTTCCGCGGCCGCGCGGAACCGGGAACGGACGCGGCGGCCCGGCTGCGTCCGCGTGACAGGCGGCCCCCCCTCCGCGGGGCCGCGCCATCCACCCAGCCGCGGGGGCGGCGCCCCGCGGCAGCCGCGCTCGGCCGATCGGCCGAGCCGGTCCGACCGGCCGGGCCGCGCCCGAGCCGGACCGGACCAGGTCCAACTGGGTCGGGTCGACCCGGTTCGGCCGACCCAGGGGGGGTTCGGGCCGGGTCGCCCCGGGCCCAGAACCCCCGTTTTCGGGCCCTCTTCGGTCTTTTGCCCGTATCGTGGGCCTGGGACCTCCGATTGAGGAACCGTCAGCGGCTACGCGATCCTTGGATCGAGACGGTCATTTCGGTATATTACACTCAAGGTTTCGGAAGACTTTGGGTTCGGCCGGGTTGGTTCGTACTCGAAACCAACCGGGCCCTCGGAGCGGAAACGCTCATAACTCGAGCTGCGGACGTCCGATCGACGTACCGTCAGCTGTGGAGGTTTCCTCTAAGTGAGACAGAACTTTTGGCATACTCCGCCCGAGGATCGGACACAGGCGGAGTACGGTCGGGTTGGTTTTTCCCTAAAAACCAACCGGGCCCCTGGGACGAAAATGTCAATAACTCTCAGACCGGGCGTCCGATTGACGCATCGTCTGTTGCGTTGAGATCCTGTTGTCGATACGGAACTTTTGGATACATCAACTTCGGACTACGTGTCAGTTGATGTATCAGCCTCTCGGCTCGTGGAGCGGACCCTCATAGGCGAGCTCGCTGTGTGCGGGAACCCTAGTGCTGGCTGTGACTTCGACGACAGAGCAGAGATCCTCCGTGGACTGCGACGACGACAGAGCAGAGATCCTTCGTGGACTGCGGCGACGACTGTGCAGAGATTCTCAGTGGACTACGTCGACTACTGCACTCAGCGATCCTACGTGGAACAGTGCTACAGGTCCTATGTGGGCCCGATCCTGTGTGGGTCATCACCTTACGGTTCTGTGTGAGCCTTGACTACAGGTCATGTGTGGGCCCGATCCTGTGTGGGTCATCTCTTACGGTTCTGTGTGAGCCATTGCTACAGGTCCTGTGTGGGCCCGATCCTGTGTGGGTCATTGCCGAGGTTAGTACCTATCGATCCTTCGTGGGTCCGACGACTTAGATGGTTTGGTGATCATCTTGTCGTCATCTGAAAAAGTATACCTGGTTGAGTTGAATCTTATGTTACTCTCCTTTGTGGATTGTGTTGAACCATCCTATGTGGATTTACTATTTACTCTCCCTGGTGGATTTGAGTCTTTCTTTCCTGTGTGGATCGAGTTGACCTTGAGATCGAGAGCAGAGCTAGAAATGGGGACTTAGGTATATATATGGGCATATACCTAAGTCGAGTCAGTTGTTTCTTCATGGTTGCCCCTTTCTTTTGTGCTATATCCTTTGTGGATTTCGGGAGACCTTCGGGGGTCTCGGGGTCCTTACTGAGTAGTTTATACTCACCCCTGCACGGGCTATGCCCGCACTTTGTTGTGTTGGATGCAGACGACGGACAGCGCTGATCTCGGTTGGGGCGTGGAGCAGGACGGTACCTGGAGTCGGACCACTGGGCGGGACGTGCTCGGAGCGGACGTGGGACCCGAGGAGCCTGGAGGCTATCTGTACCCACCCTTCAGGTGGGATTGCCAGTGGACGACACGAGGCCGCTGTCTTTTCTTCAGTTGCTGTTATTTACCTTTTCAGTTGTACTTTCAATTGGGCTTGTATTCCAGCCCCCTTTACTTTTATGCACTTTGTAGTTACTTTCCGCTTGCTGACTCTGTGGTGGTTGTTACTTATAAAGGCAATGCCTTCCCTGTTTACCGGGATTTTACGCCTTGGTGCTAGTCGCCAGCCTCTGGCCTATGGAAGGCGGGCTTGGGGTAGTCACGGCACGGGCCCCGAGGTCGGGTCGTGACATAACAGTTTTAAAAAATAAATTTTCAGCCATTATAAACTGAAAATTATTTTATTATAACATAATATTTCAAGATTTTCCTAAACTGACATTCACCTCTCTTATAAAAGGGTACTTTCCCTTATCTTAATTTCACAACTCCAATGCCATTTGGCTCAGCCAACCTTGGCCCCAATATCTTCCCAAATTTCTTACCTAAATACTAGAGTCCTTCCATGGGTCATAAATCCAACCTAATGAGCCATTTTGATCAAATAAAAAGAAGAACCCGAAGAAGAAGTAAATATTTCATCACATCTTTCATGTTCTTTTCTTCTTACACTTCCACATTATTTGTTGTTTCCATTCTAAAATAATAAATAATGTATCTATTGTATACTATGATGTTATTTTAAATATGGTATAACCATATACATTATTTTGTCCATCCTATAAATGAAAAATTCACCATATATGCGTACGTACGGCTTACCGTCTCAACGTCGTGGTGTAGTTTGTTATTCTAACACATCATTATTTTGGATGGATATAATAATGAATATAACTGATGTAAATAATAAATATAACATTTTAATAATTCTGTATATATTATATACCATCCAATTACAAATGATTTCACCATCAATATAATGATATTGTCACTCGTGCGTACGTATGGATTACCGTCTCCACGAACATAATGAGATTCATCCCCCATGGTAATAATTCAAGAATAATTTTCATTTTTTCAATTAAAATAATGTTTATGAACATAATATAATTCTTTATATGAATCATATACATTCTATGAATAATAAAAAAATCTTATGTAACCAAGCATAAAAAGGATAACAGATTAGTTAACACCCGAAACGATGATACTACTAAAATATTATTAAGAAAGAAATATTATAAGATCAAATATGATATCATAATTATGTATATGATTATTTTATAATTTAATAACTATGTTCTAAATATTTTACCTGTGGTTAACATACCATAGACTAAGGAAAAGTATAAGGTAAGGGTTAATTTTAAAATCTTTTTATTATCTCAGGTTGTATTGAAGTAAGTATCTACTAGGACCTCTTTATCATCCACATCCATGTTTCTTAAAAACTTATTTCAATTTTTTTACCAAATTACAGACTATAGGTTAAATTAATTTATAACCTTGTTCAAATTTTTATAAAATTTTTATAAAGGAATCTTCTCATCATTTTTGAAATAAGGTCCTTTATGACCTTTTCGACAAAAGTTTGGAAATAATGTTTTTTTAACTTCTATAGTGGGTGTGGCTATTTTCTGCCATTATAAAACTATCAATGATTCACTTACAAGATTATAAAAATATTTTCAAAATAAATGTTTTCATTCATAATTACATGACTTCTAAATGATTTCAAAATAGAAGTAGATATTTATATCTAAAGGTTTTGTTTTCTTCTATGTCAACATCCTCTGATGGATTTCAAACTTGATTGATTTTGATTTATTATGATACAATTCTTATAAGGCCCCGGCCTTAAACCTTACTTAATATTGAATTAAATGAATAATTCACATTGAGGATCTTTTCCGGTTTAGAGTTTTGGAGAATTAGATCATAACTCATGAATTACATTCCACATTTAAACAAAGTGGTTACATAAAAGATAGTATTTGTTTTTCCCCATCAACGGAAACATATTTAAAATAAAACATGGATTCTTTCTTGACACTTACTTGACACTATCATCATAACATGCACATTTCCCTTTACATGTGAAAAAAATTTCAAAAACATGGTATGAGCATAAAAAGCTCAGTAAGGGATATAAAAGCACGAAAAGAAAACATTAGTCCATGTATGAAATCATACATTCCCATAAAACATAAGCATTATAATATACCTCATCAAATAATGATTAAATCATAGAAATCATAAGGCATAATGGTAACTTGAGGCATTCATAACATTCTTATGTAGGGAGTAACCCTCTTGGTTACATTTGGAATACCAATCATAGTATATTCCCTAAATCTTTTCAGAGAAACCTTAACATTTAACTCCTTCACGTCACCCAATGCATTGGAGATCTATATGGGGCTCACCCACCCTTAGTTTATCACGGAACCACCCATCATCATAATAATGCCCAAGAACCATAACATAATCGTATCAGATAAACATGCATAAAGGAAACATAACATTTCCCATTTTCAATAACAATATATCAAAACAATGCATTGATATAACAACATTATAAAAATAATTTTCAATACAAAAAAAAAATAAAAGTAAAACATGGTATTTATTTTTTCATTTAAAAAAAAGTATGTCTTGTAGAGGAAGCCAAAACTCAAATAATGGTCACGGTGGCGGAGAAGTTGTTGTCGCCACATACGTATGACAAAAACATCCCCTTTTTTCGTTTAGTAAAACGCTTTGTATATAAAATAATCCTTTCGGATAAACGTAAAAGTCAATGGGGTTTATACACCGTATAAAATAATGTTGTGAATAAAACAAATTATGCCTCAATGAATGGAGATTGAGACGAAGTCCCATACAATGACGATATCCTTGGATTAAAGGTAAATCAATTACATAATTATGTGTGACAAACGAATACACCTAATATAAGTGGATATTAAGTGTAAAACAATCAGAGGTCATTCACACATATTCATAGAACCACATATTCAAGGAGTAAAAGTTTATCCCAAAGAATCAAAATTCGGTTAAGAAGTTCCCTTGCAAAAATTCGACAGCCTAACGGCGTCACTTCAATCTTCAAAAAATGAGTTGATGAGAGTTAAACGGGTATCTCATCACTTGGACATAAAATTTACATCAATAAAGATATTGAATAACATATAACAACATTAAAATATGTAAATTAAAAGACCCAACAAAAGAAGTATTTTAAAAAGAGGAGGGTGAAAAGTTCCCTTACCGACTTGGGTATCCTTCGAAACATACAACCCATGAAAGAAGGACAATAAAAAATTGATGTAAATACTCCTAAAAGAAATTATATTACACAAAGAGTAGAATAATGGGTAGTTCATATACCACTCAAAGGAAATGCTGGTAAAAGTAGCATAAATCTCATTGGAATAAAAGTGAGATGAAAAATCCCTTACAAAAACTCGACAGCCGAATGACGCCACATAAAACATACAAAAATGGATTTATGAGATGAAATAGGATATATCATAATATTAACATAAAATTTACAGAAAGAGGAATATAAAATAACATCCCAATTATATGAAATAAGAGCTTAAAGGAATTACATAAAGGAGTGTACTTAAAAAGAAAGAGAGGGGTAGGTTCCCTTTCCTCAGGTCCGACTTGACTCGATCGTTCTTTAACCTCCTGAATAATAAAAATTAGTTAATTTATACTTTCTTAATAACCTTTTTCAAGTTCAATATTTTTATTTTATATCACTTACTAACATGCTATGAACACTATGTAATTATTTATGTTAATAATGGTCTTTTTGTAGATCATTGTTAATTGAGTAAAAAATAAACTCTGTATAATTACAAGTTGTTCATGTTGTAAAATATATATTATATACAAAATTATAATCATTATTTAGATATAATATATCTAATATATATCCATTATATACATGAATTTATAATATTACATAACATTTATAGGTAAGAAATGAAATGCACCGTTCATGGAGACGGTAAGTCGTACGTACGCATGAACGCTGCTTCCATTTCTATTTCTTAGTTAATAGAATTAAAACATAATGATACATAATAGTATTATAATTCCAGTATGGTATTATATATAATATCATTAAATCTATCCTTTATACGTACCACATATGGTATTAACGAATCAAATCACTTTGAGGGGGCGGTAGTCCGCACTTCCTAAAATGAAGATATCGTGTTTAACCATAATGGAAACCATAAAGGTGTGAAATAAATGAAAAATACATAAGATAAAGTAAAACATAAACATATCATATATCATATATAAATATAGTGACATTTTAATGGCCACCTTTATGGGTGTTATAAGAATATTGAACAATCATCGTTTTGTGAGGCAGAAATTCCCCATCCACAGAAACAGTATGTTCTTTAAACATTAGATGTAGGTGTGTGTAAGTGTAGCTAGAATCAATCTTATAAAAACATCATAGTATACTGAAGATACTGGAGTTGTTACAAAAGAAATTAATAAAAATAGTTTTGGGGGTTGGAGAAGATAAATAAAACAAAAGAACACAAGTGAAGACATTACCTTAAAATCGGGTATCTCTGTTTGATTTGAGCTCAAAGGCTTCCTTTGGAAGACTTTTTCTCAAAGTGAGGCTTCTAGGATTAATAGAGGTATGTGTAGAGAGAACATGAGTATTGTTTGTCTGAGACAAAGGCTTGAGAGGTGTGGGTAAGGAGGTAGAGGTGGGGGCCTTTTATAAGAAGAGAGGAGGGGCACTCTTGGAATGTTACAAAATGTTACATTATTTTCAAATGTGTTTCGGATTTTAAAGGTCCCACATTGATGTATTTCGAGGGTAAGGTGGTAAGGGTTTGAAATATACTCATCCAATAGGTTTTTTACAAGTTTATGTTATAGTTTTAGCATTATATTTTCATTTTATTTAAATCCTTTATTAATGAGGTAATCGCTGCATCATCATGATGTCATAAATAATTTAATTTATTTAATTTATAAAAATTATAAAATACAATCATGATGTAGGAAATAATTTTATTTTTCTAATGAATATTTATAGTAAAAAATATGACTTGTATAACCTCATTTAAAATTTTCATTAGTAAAACAACTCATGCTTGTGACATTTTTATTTTAACACTAAATAAAAAGTTATTTATGTCATTTTCCAACCGAAGTGGCTCCATGGGGTCCCCAAGATGACCCACGGATTTTCTTGGTCGTCCAGGACACATCCAATGAGGGTAGGGCACGTGTCTAGGTCATTTCATATTATTAAAACATTATTTTTACCTTAAATTACACTAATTACCTCTAATTGCGATTAAAAACATAAAAGTTATTATTCACCAAAAAAATTATTTTAATCCCGTTGAATCACATTTTACATCCTAATGAAAACCATGTATGTCAGATTTATGAAATTAAAATAACAGAAGTGGTGAAGATTCATTTAAACGAAAAATCTGTTTTTAAACTACCACTTAGTGGTTTCACTATTCATCAAAAATTGACGTTTTTCAGAAAAATACAAAAAATTTACCCTAAGCTATATTTGATATATAAAATTCAAAAATGATATCTATTTTACAAAATTCATAAAATATAAGTTTAATTTATTAATTTAATAATTAATTCCCGATGTCAAAACTAATAGCGTGTTTTTAAGAAACAACGTCTATTAAAAGATTGGCACTAATTTAAGTCCAATTTCAAAGTGAAATTAATTCCAATGACCACAATTGGATTAAATTTTAAAAATATAATATAATATTACTATAAAAACAATTCAAAAGATAATATTATCATGTAAATAAATTAGATTAAAAAGAGGTTTTGAATTAAAATACAACATTTTCACTATTCATTAAAAAAATGAACTTTATTGGAAAAATACCAAAAATTTACACAAAGTAAATTTTGAGATCCCGATTCTAAAGAAGAATTTTATTTTGTCAAATATTACACATAAAATTGTCAAAAAGTGTATTTAAAAGAGGTTCGCCATCAAAGGGCGGTTAATCGACCTTTTAAAGAATATTAGAATCTTTACTCTTAAAATAGGATTCATTCGCATTTTTAATCCTCTAATATATATTGTAAAAATTAAAAATATTTGAAAAACATTTATAATAATTTTTTAGTTAGTTCTGTTCATTCCTGCCATTACAATGTCTTGGCATTAACTACCATTTAAAATAATATTATTTTGTTATTAGAGTTCAACGTAAGATTCCCAAGAAACTCGTTATTGCGTATTAGGTACGTCATAGAGCATAGCATTGCCTTTAAAGTAAAATTAATATTTTATTCACAAATATGGAAAAATAGGAAAATGTCATATTATTTGTTTACCTGGGGTGTTACATCCATCCCCCCTTTTGTGAATTGCGTCCTCGCAATTTTAAAATTGGGCTTGGAAGCTACATTAAAAATCCCACATCGGAACAAGAGTCAGTAAAACTATCACTTTAAAAGAATGGGATATAAGTACAAATGTCACCCGAGTTAACCCATACTAGGATTCCAAGTATGAAAATATGGATATGGAGGAAAAAAAGGGTCATGTTCTGATAGAGAGTGATAATAAACATGTTTAGGAGAAAGTTAACAACAAGAAAATCACAAACTTGTGATGGGTTAAACAGTATTTGATTCCTCAGTAAGAATAATTAACAGAAAATATTTTTGTTTTATGTTACTTTAAATTGATGAATTTATTTATGAGCTTAACTAAAACATAAGGAAGCATACATAATTGTCATCTTGACTTTCAACTTTTACTAGATTTCTTACATAAACTCATATTTTCTCCAAAAGACGAGTATTTGGGATGGCTTGTTCACATTAAGAGAGCTATAATCAACTTATATAGAATCACCTAATCCAAAAAAGAGAAATATATAAATCCCATGTATTTAGACCTTAACCAAAACTAAAACCAAAAAGTTTAGTATGAGATCATATAATACCCAAAAAGGATGATCCTTTATAAAAAATAATGCATTCTTAATCTCTAAAATTTGTCAAACAAAACCCAAATTACAACAAAGTCCATTCAATAAATATATATCCATAAAATTATACAAAGTAAAACAAACTAAGATTGAAACCCAATTCTCTGAAGGATTTAATCACATAGTCTCCTAAGATATATTTTAACATTTTTCTCCAAAATGACATCAGTTACTCTTACATTCTCATACTTAAAAGTAATTAACCTAATCACATATCCTCCATGAAAGGCTAATAATTTCCATTTATAACCAAAAATAAAATTACTATTAATTCATTAAATCATCTAACCAAAACAATTATTCAAACCAACTAGGGACTTCATGTAGTACAGTGGTAGGCGATAAATACCAGTTGCACTTTGGTTGTGGGTTCGATTCCCACAGCTTCGTCCGACATGACGGGTTGTCACACGGTCTGCGTGTTGTCCCTTTTGAAAAACTATATAATTTTATAACATTCCTCAAAAAGAGATAAATTCATCAAAAATAACCATAACATATTTTAACCATAATGGTAATATGATAACTTCCATTTTGTAACCCAAAATGTATTAACCAATAATTGCCTCATATTCAAGAATTATATAAACACAAATGGATCTTTATAACTATATCCACAAAAGAAAGGATAATTATTCCTTGAATAAAATTTTCATATATCAAACATTAGGGTTACTATAAAAAGTCTTCTAATGTAACCCCATCATCAAAAGAGACTTAATAAATATAAGAATTTCACCAACGTAAAATCTACCATAACTCTTGAATCCCTTATATGATGACTTATTACTCATTGAACATTCTTCATGATCCATTATTCATTCCTTTTCAACTTATTCTGAAATACTTCTTTCCTACAAACAAAATCATGAATCATATCCTATGATTCCAATAATAGGAAAACATGTGTTAAGAAATAATCCATACCTTTCATTCTTCATTGTCAGTTTCTTCATCCTTAATCGGAATGGAATTAGGTATTGGTAAATGAATATTTGTACGATCTTGGTGACCCCATTCCTGAAACTTCTTCATATGACATGTGTTTGCATAATTACCATGCCCACCACATTTAAAACATTCAATTGATCGTTCAGAAGGAACTTCTTTCCCTTTCCAGGAGTCAACTAGATGCTTCATTTTTCCATGGAAGGTTCTTGCTTTATGACCTTCATTTCCAAATCTACAACATCTTTCTGTCCCTTTGAAACATTTTCCTATGTGTTTATTTCCACATATTTGACACATAGGTTTTTGAACATACTTACCATTATGATTATTACCTGAACATCCGTAGGGATTTATTTCTCGCATATACGATGCCTTATAAAAATCACTAAGGTTCAGGTGGTCAATCATGACTCCAGATAGTTGGTTGAGGATAACCACAAGAGTTCTCATTGTAGCTCCCATATCATTCAGTTGTTCTTTCATAAAACCATCACAATTTTCTTCAAATCCACTGTTACTTTGGGGCCTGTTAGATCCATCCATTTACTAAAACCAAAAAGGTCAGTGTGATTATATCTGTAAAATCATAAAATAAAAATAGGAAGATAAACACCAAGATATACTTATCCGAGTTATCTCAAAATCGTTCTAACTTTCAAAAAATGATGACTCCATTTAATATACTATCCATTGTGGTTATATGAAACATTTCACTTTTTCTTAAACCACACTCTATCCTCTAAAGTTATCTAAACCGACCTCTGATACCAACTATAAGGCCCCGACCTTAAAACATACTTAATATTGAATTAAATAAATAATTCACATTGAGGATCTTTTCAGGTATAGAGTTTTAGAGAATTAGATCATAAATCATTAATTACATTCCACATTTAAACAAAGTGGTTACATATATGATAGTATTCGATTTTCCCCATCAATGGAAACATATTTAAAATAAAATATGGATTCTTTCTTGACACTTCCTTGACACTTTCATCATAACATGCACCTTTCCCTTGACCTGTGAAAAACATTTCAAAAACTTGTGATGAGCATAAAAAGCTCAGCAAGGGATATAAAAGTACGAAAAGAAAACATTAGTCCATGTATGAACTCATACATTAACCATAAAACATATGCATTTTAACATACCTCATCAAATCATGAATAAATCATAGAAATCATACGGTATAAAGGTAACTTGAGGCATTCATAACATTCTTATGTATGGAGTAACCCTCTTGGTTACGTTTGGAATACCCATCAGAGTATATTCCGTAAATCTCTTCATAGAAACCTTAAAGTTTAACTCCTTCACATTACCCAATGCATTGGAGAGCTATATCGGGCTCACCCACCCTTAGTTTATCACGGAACCACCCGTATTCATAATAATGCCCAAGAACCATAACATAATCATATCACATAAACATGCATAAAGGAAACATAACACTGCCCATTTTAAATCACAATATACCAATAAAATTCATTGATATAAAAACATTATGAAAACCATTTTCAATACCAAAATAAAAGAAAAGTAATACATGGTATTTATTTTCCATTTAAAAAAAAGGTATGGCTTGTAGTGGAAGCCAAAACTCAAATAATGGTCACGACAGCGGAGAAGTCGTTGTCGCCGCATACGTATGACAAAAACATTCCCTTTTATCATTTAGTAAAATGATTTGTATAAAGAAGATTCCATTCAGATAAATGTAAAAGTCAAACGGGTTTATACACTGTATAAAAGAAAGTTGTGTATAAAAAAAATTATGCATCAATGAATAGAGATTGAGACAAAGTCTCATACATAGACGATATCCTTGGATTAAGGAGAAATCAATTACATAATTATGTGTGAAAAAAATAAACCTAATATAAGTGGATATTATGTTTAAAACAATCATATTTCATTCACACATATTCATAGAACCACATATTCAAGGAGTACAAGTTTATCCCAAATAATCAAAACTGGGTTAAGAAGTTCCCTTGCAAAAATTCGACAACCTTACAACATCACTTCAAACATCAGAAAATGAGTTGATGAGAGATAAAAAGGGTATCTCATCACTTGGACATAATATTAACATCAATAAGGATATATAAGAACATATCTAAACATTACAATTTGTAAATTAAAAGACGCATGAAAAGAAGTATTTTAAAAAGAGGAGGGTGAAAAGATCCCTTACCGACTTGGGTATCTTTCGAAACATACACCCCATGAAAGAAGGACAATACAAAATTGAAGTAAATACTAATAAAAGAATTTATATTACACAAATATTAGATTAATGGGTAGTACATATACCACTCATAGGAAATGGTGGTAAAGGTAGCATAAATCTAATGGGAATAAAAGTGACAAGAAAAATCCCTTACAAAAATTCGACAGCCGAACGACACCACATAAAACTTCTAAAAATGGATTGATGAGATCAAATAGGGTCTCTCATAATATTAACATAAAATTTATAGAACTATGAATCTAAAAAAACATCCCAATAAAAATAAATATGAGCTTAAAATGAATGACATAAATGAGTGTACTTAAAAAGAAAGAGAGGGGTAGGTTCCCTTACCTCGGGTCCGACTTGACTCGATCGTTATTTAACCTCCTGAATAATAAACATGTGTTAATTTCTAATTTCTTAAGAACATTTTTCAATTTCATTATTCCTTTGATATCACTTACTACCATGCTATGAACACTATATAATTATTTAAGTTAATAATGGTCGTTTTGTAGATCATTGCTACTTGAGTCAAAAACAAACTCTTTATAATTACAAGTTGTTCATGTGGTAAAATATATTTATATCCTGAATTATATTCATTATTTGGATATCATAAATATCATTTATATCCATTATATACATGCATTTATAATATTAGATAACATTTAGAGGTAAGAAATGAAATGCACCGTTCTTGGAGACGGTAAGCCGTACGTACGCATGAACGCTACTTCCATTTCTATTTCTTATTTAATGGAATTAAAACATAATGACACATAATAGTATTATAATTAAAGTATGGTATCATATATAATATCATTAAGTCTATCCTTTATACGTACCACATATGGTATTAACGAATCAAATCACTTTGAGGGTGCGGTAGTCCGCACTTCCAAAAATGAAGATATCACGTTTAACCATAATGGAAACCATAAAGGTATGCCATAAATAAAAAATACAGAAGCTTAAGTAAAAAATAAAAATATTATATAACATATATAAATATAGTGACATCTTAATGGACACCTTTGAGGGTCTTAATAGAAGATTGAGCAATCATCGTTTCATGAGGCATAAATTCACCATCCACAGAAACAGTATGTTCTTTAACCATTAGATGTAGGTGTGTGTAAGTGTAGCTCGAATCCTTACTATAAAAACATCATAGTATATTTATGATACTTTATTTGTTAGAAAATAAATGAATAAATGGAGTTTAGGGGGTTGTAGAAGAAAAATAAAACAAAAGAACACAAGTGAAGACAATACCTTAAAATCGGGTTCCTCTCTTTGATTCGAGCTCAAAGGCTTCCTTGGGAAGACTTTTTCCCAAAGTGAGGCTTCTAGGAGTAATAGAGGGATGTGGAGAGACAAAATGTGCAGGGTTTGGCTGAGACAAAGGATTTAGACGTGTGGGTAAGGTGGTAGAGGTGATGTCCATTTATAAGAGGAGAGGAGGGGCACTTTTGGAAAGTTACAAAATGTTACTTTATTTTCAAATGAGTTTCGTATTTTAAAAGTCCCAAATTGATGTATTTATAGGATAAGGTGGTATGGGTTTGAAATATACTCATCCAATAGATATTTTACAAGTATAATTTATAGTTTTAACATTACATTTTCATTTTATTTAAATCCTTTATTAATGAGGTAATCGTTGCATCATCGTGATGTCATAAATAATTTAATTTATATAATGTCTAAAAATTATATAAAAACTATCATGATGTAGGAAATATTTTTAGATTTCTAATGAATCTTTATAGTCCAAAATATGACCTGTATAACCCCATTGAATTTTTTTTTAGTAAAACAACTCATGCCGGTGACATTTTTATTTTAACTTTAAATAAAAAGTTATTAATGTCATTTTCCAACCAAAGTTGCTCCATGGGGTCCCCAAGTTTACCCATGGATTTTCATGGTCGCCCATGTCACATCCAATGAGGGCAGGACATGTGTTTAGGTCATTTCATATTATTAAAACATTATTTTTACCTTAAATTACAGTAATTAGCTCTAATCGCGATTAAAAACATAAAAGTTACTATTCACCAAAAAATTATTTAAATCCCATTATACCACATTTTACATTCTAATGAAAACCATATATGTCGGATTTCTGAAATTCAAATCACAGAAGTGGTGATTTTTCATTTTAACAAAAAAACAGTTTTTAAACTTCCACTTAGTTGTTTCACTATTCATCAAAAATTGATGTTTTTCAGAAAAATACCAAAAATTCACCCTAATCTATATTTGATATTCCAAATTAAAAAATGATGTCTATTTTAAAAAATTCAAAACATATAAGTTTCATTAATTAATTTAATAATTAATTCCTGCTGTCAAAACAAATAGCGTGTTTTTAAGAAATAATAACTATTAAAAGATTGACACTAGTTTAAGTCCAATTTCAAAGTGAAATAAATTCCAATGACCAATATTGGATTAAATGATAAAAATATATTCTAATTTCTCTTTAAAAACAATTATAAAGATAATATAATCATGTATATAAATTAGATTAAAAAAAATTCGAATTAAAATACAACATTTTTCACTATTCATTAAAAAATGAACTTTATCGAAAAAATACAAAAAAATTACACAATGTAAATTTTGAGGTCCCGATTCTAAAGAATAATTTTATTTTGTCAAATATAATGCAAAAATTGTCAAAAAGTGGATTTAAAAGAGGTTTTCAATCAAAAGGGTATTAATCGACATTTTAAAGAATATTAGAATGTTTACAATTAAATTTGGATTCATTCGCATTTTTAATACTCTAACATTTATTGTAAAAATTAAAAATATTTGACAAACATATATAATCATTTTGTAATTAGTTCTGTTCATTCCTGCAATTACAACGGCTAGGTGTTAACTACCATTTAAAATAATATTATTTTGTTATTAAAGTGCAACGTAAGATTCCCAAGAAACTCGTTGTTGCGTATTGGGTACGCCATCGAGCATATCACCCCCTTTAATGTAATATTAATATTTTATTCCAAAATATGGATAAATGTGAATGTTTTAAATTCTTTATTTACCTGCTGTGTTACAAATATTCTATATAGTATTGAATTTGTTTTGATATGTTTGACCATGTATGTGTTATTTTTACAGTATTCATGGTTTATGGATAAAGTATTGACATTTCATAGGCTGGTATAAATACAAATGTTTATGTTATGTATAAGGCCCCAAACTCAAACCTTACTTAATCTTGAGTTATTACAAGATTACACATTGATGATATTTTCAGGTTTAGAGTTTTAGAGAATTAGATCATGAAACTTGCATTACATTCCACATTTAAACAAAGTGGTTACATAAAATATAGTATTCATTCTTCCCATTAACGGAAACATATTAAAAATAAAACATGGATTATTTCTTGACATATCCTTGAAACTATCGTCACATCTTATACCTTTCCCTTGACCTGTGAAAAACATTTCAAAAACATGGGATGAGCATAAAAAGCTCAATAAGAGTTATAAAAATATGGAAAGAAAACATGAGTTAATATATACATAAGAATGAAATCATACTTTACCCATAAAACATAGGCACTTTAACATACCTTATCAAACCATGAATAAATCATAGAAATCATAAGACATAAAGGTAACTTGAGGCATTCATAACATTCTTACGTAGGGAGTAACCCTCTTGGTTACGTTTGGAATACCCATCACAGTATATTACCTAAATCTCTTCGGAGAAACCTTAAAGATTCACTCCTTTGCGTTACCCAATGCATTGTAGAGCTATATCGGGCTCACCCACCCTTTGTTTATCACGGAACCACCCGTATTCATAATAATTCCCAAGAACCTCAACATAATAGTATCACATAAAACATGCATAAAGGAAACATAACATTTCCACCTTTCAATCACAAGATATCAATACAACACATTGATATAAAAACATTATGAAAACCATTTTCAATACCAAAATAAAAGAAAAGTAAAACATGGTATTTATTTTTCTTTTAAAAAAAGGTATGGCTTGTAAAGGAAGCCGAAACTCAAATAACGGTCATGGTGGCGGAGAAGTCGTTGTCACCGCATACGTACGACAAAAACATTCCCTTTTGTTGTTTAGTAAAACGATTCATATAAAAAATATTCCTTTTGGATAAATGTAAATGTCAAAGGGGTTTATACACCGTATATATGAAAGTTGTGTATAAAACAAAATATGCCTCAATGAAAGGAGATTGAGATGAAGTCCCATACAAAGAAGGTATCCTTGGATTAAGGATAAATCAATTACATAACTATGTGTGACAAAAGAATACATGAAATATAAGTGGGTATTAAGTGTAAAACAATCAGAGGAAATTCACACATAATCATATAACGATATATTCAAGGTGTACAAGTTTATCCCAAATAATCGAAATTGGGTTAAGACGTTCTCTTGCAATAATTAGACAGCCTAACAACGTCACTTCAAAATTCAGAAAAAGAGTTGATGAGAGATAAAAAGGGTATATCATCACTTGGACATAAATTTCACATCCATCAGGATATAGAAGATCATATCCAAAAATAATATTATGTGAATTAATAGACATAACAAATTAAGTCTTTTAAAAAGAGGAGGGTGAAAGGTTCCCTTACCGGCATGGGTATCTTTCGAAACATACGCCCCGTGAAAGAAGGACACTACATCATTGATGTAAATACTCATAAATGAAATAATATTACACAATGTGTAAAATAATGGTCAGTACATACACCACTCAAAGGAAATTGTGGAAAATGTAGCATATATCTAACGGGAATAAAAGTGAGATGAAAAATCCCTTATGAAAACTCGGCAGCCTAACAGAGCCACTTAAATCATCCAAAAATGGATTGATGATATCAAATAGAGTATCTCATCACATTACAATAAAATGTACAGCAAGAATAATATAAAATAACATCCCAATAACAAGAAAGATGAGCTTAGAAGGAATGACATAAAAGAGTGTACTTAAAAAGAAAGAGAGGAGTAGGATCCCTTACCTCAAGTCCAACTTGTCTTGTTCGTTTCTTTATATTCCTGAATAATAAACATTGGTCAATTAATAATTTCCTAAGTACCTACTTTAGTTCATATCACATATTATAATGTTATAATAATTGTTTAATAATGTTAGTTCATATTAGACGTTTTAGCCGATGTTTAGTACATGAGTCAAAAATGAACTTGTTTGAAAAAAGATTTCCCACGTAGTTATAAGTAAATAATTTCCATAATAGTATTAATGATTAAAATATCATATATATCCATTAAATATTTATTTCATACTATTCCATATCATTTAGAGATAAAAAACGAAAATCACTGTTCATGGAGACGGTAAGCCGTACGTACGCATGAACGCTACTTCCATTTCTATTTCATATTTAATGGAATTAAAACATAATGATACATAATAGTATTTTAATTACAGTATGGTGTCATATATAATATAATTAAATATATCCTTTATGCGTACCACATATGGTATTAACGAATCAACTCACTTTGAGGGGGCGGTAGTCCGCACTTCCTTAAAAGAAGATATCGTGTTTACCCATAATGGAAACCATAAAGGTATGCCCAAAATGAAAAATACAGAAGCTTAAGGAAAACATAAAAATATTATATATCATATATAAATATATTTTCATCTTAATGGCCACCTTTGAAGGTGTTAGAAGAATTTTGAACAATCATCGTTCTAGGAGGTAGAAATTCGCCATCCACAGAAATAGTATGTTCTTTAACCATTAGATGTAGGTGTGTGAAATTGTTGCTCGAATACTTCTTATAACAACATCCTAGTATATTGATGATACTGGAGTTGTTACAAATGAAATTAACAAAAAGAGTTTAGGGGGTTGGAGAATCAAAATAAAACAAAAGGACTCAAGTGAATACATTACATTAAAATCGGGTAACTCCCTTTGGTTTGAGCTCAAAGGCTTCCTTAGAAAGACTTATGCCCAAAGTGAGGCTTCAAGGAGTAAGAGAGGGAAGTGGAGAGACAAAATGGGCAGAGGTTGGCCGAGCCAAAGGCTTTGGGAGTGTGGGTAATGAGGTAGAGGTGGGGCCCTTTTATAAGAGGAGAGGAGGGGAACTCTTGGAAGGTAAAGAAAATTCACTTTATTTTCAAATGGTATTCGGATTTAAGATGTCCCACATTGATGTGTTTAGAGGATAAGGTTATAGGGGTTCCAAATCCACTCATCCAATAGGTTTTTTACATGTGTAGTTCTTAGATATTACATTATCTTTCCATTTTGTTTAAATCGTTAAATAATGAGGTAATCGCTGCATCATCATGATGTCATAAATAATTTAATTTATTTAATGTCTCAAAAATATAAAAAAATACTATAATGTAGGAAATATTTTTAGCTTTCCAATTAATATTTATAGTCAAAAATCTTATTTGTATAACCCCATGTAAAAATTGTTTTCGTAAAACATTTCATGTTTGTCTCATTTTTACTTTAAATTTAAATAAAAAGATATTAATGTCATTTTCCAACCAATGTGGCTTTATGGGGTCCCCAAGTTGACCCATGGGTTGTCGTGGTCGTCCATGAAACATCCAAAGAGGCTAGGACATGTGTGAAGTTCATTTCATATTATTAAAACATTATTTTTACATTAAACTGCACTAATTACCTCTAATCACGATTAAAGACTTAATAAGTTACTATTCACCAAAAAAATTATTTTTATCCCATTGAACCCCATTTTACTTCTTAATGAAAAACATGTATGTTGGATTTTTGAAATTCAAAACAGAAAGATGGAAAAATATTCATTTAAATGGAAAAATCAGTTTTTTATAAGTACCACTTAGTGGTTTCACTATTCATCAAAAATTGATGTTTTTCTGAAAAATCCCAAAAATTCACCCTAAGATATATTTGATATTCCGAATTAAAAAATGAATTCTATTTTTAAAAATTCAAAACATATAAGTCACATTAATTAATTTAATAATTAATTCCCACTGTCAGAGTAAATAGCGTGTTTTTAGGAAACAATAAGTATCAAAAGATTGACACTAGTTTAAGTCTGTTTTCAAAGTGAAATTAATTCCAACGACCACTATTGGATTTAATGGTAAAAATATATTCTAATTTAACTTTAAACCCAATTCAAAAGATAATATAATCATATAAATAAATTATATTAAAAAGAGGTTTTGAATTAAAATACATCATTTTACACTATTCATTAAAAATGAACTTTATCAGATAGATACCAAAAATTTACACAAAGTAAATTTTGATGTCCCAATTCTTAAGAAGAGTTTTATTTCGTCCAAAAGGATTTATAATAGTGAAAAAAAATATATTTAATGACGGTTCTCCATCAAAAGGCGATAAGTGAACCTTTAGTGAAAACTATGGCATATACGCCTAAAATTGAATTATTTCCGTATTTTATACCTTTATCTTTTATTGGATAAATGTAAAAACATTTAAAAACACATATAATCATATTTTAATTATTTATATCCATTCCCACCAATACAACGACTACATGTTAACTACCATTTAAAATAATATTATTTTATTATTAGAGTGCAACGTAAGATTCCCACGAAACTCATTGTTGCGTGTTGTGTACGCCATCGAGCATAGCGTCCCCTTTAAAGTCATATTAATATTTTATTCAAAAATATGGATAAATATGAAAATGTCATATTCTTTATTTACCTGGGTTATTACGTCCCTCCCCCCTTTTGGGAATTGTGTTCTCGCAATTTTTAAAAAAATTGAGCTCGGAAACATCCTTGAAAGTCCCACATCGGAACAAGAGTCTGTAAAATAATCACTTTAAAATAATGAGAGAGAAGTACAAATTTCACCCGAGTTAACCCATACAAGGATTCCAATTATGAAAATATAGATATGGAGGAGAAAATAAAGGGTCATGTTCTGATGGAGAGTGATAGTAAACATGTCTAGGAGAAAGTTAACCATAAGAAAATCACAATCTTGTGATAGGTTAAACGATATTCGATTCCCCAGTAGGAAAAGTTAATAGACAACATTTTTGTTTTAAGTTACTTTTTATTGAGGAATTTATTCATAAGGAAACATAATCACTTATCATGTTGAATTTCAACTTTTACTATATTCCTTAATCAAACTCATATTTTTTTTCCAAAAGACGAGTATTTAGGGAGACTTGTTCGCATTAAGAGTACTATAATCAACTTCTAGAGAATCACATAATCCACAAAAGAGAACTATATACTTCCCATTTCTTTAGACATTAACCAAAACCAAAACCAAAAAAGGTTAGTACAAGATTAGAAAATCTAGAAAAGGATAACCCATAATAAAAATAAAATCTATTCTTAATCTCCCAAATTTTCCCAACAAACCCAAAGTTCAACGAGGACCATTCGATAAACAATTTGTCCATAAAATTCTTCAATGTAAACCAAACTAATATTGAAACCCAAATATTTGATGGTTTTAGTCACATAGTCTTCCAAGTTAAATCACAACATTTTTATCCAAACAACATCAGTTTCTCTTAAAGTCTCGTATTGAGAAGTAATTAACCTAATCACATATCATCCATGATAGGTTAATAAATTTCCATAGATAAACCAAAATCAACTTACTCTTAATTCATAAAATCATATAACTAAAAAGACTCAGTCAAACTAACCAGAGACTTCACGTAGTCTAGTGGTAGGCGATAAATACCAGTCGCACTTTGGTTGTGGGTTTGATTCCCGTAGCATTGTCCGACGTGACGGGTTGTCACACGGTCTGCGTGTTGTCCTTTTTCAAAAACTATATAATTCTCAAATCATTCCCCAAAAAGGGATAAAATCATCAAAAATAACCATAACATAATTTAACCTCAATTTTATCTCATGCCTTTCAATTCAATCATAACATATTATAACCCATAATTACCTCAAAAGTAAGGATCATATAAACCCAAATGGTTCTTTATAACTATGTCCACAAAAGAAAAGATAACTATTCCTTGAATAAAATTTGACTATATTAAACATCAGGGTTACACATAATATGAAAAGTCTTCTAATGTAACCCCATCATCAAAATAGACATAATACCCTTAAGAATTTCACCATAACTCTTGAAGCCCTTATATGTTGACATCTTACTCATTCAACATTTTTCATGATCCATTAACCATTCCTTTCCAACTTATCCCAAAATACCTTTTTCCTACAAATAAAATCATGTATCATATCCTAAGATTTCAGAATAGGAAAACAATAGTCATGAAATAATACATACCTTTGATTGGTCATTGTCAGTTTCGGCATCCTCAATCGGAATGGAATTAGGTATTGTTAAACGAACATTTGTACGCTCTTGGTGACCCCATTCACGAAACTTCTTCATAGGACATGTGTTTGCATAATGACCATGCACACCACATTTAAAACATTCAATTGATCCCTCAGAAAGAACTTCTTTCCCTTTCCTCGAGTCAACTGGATGATTCCTTTTTCCATGGCAGGTTCTTGCTTTATGACCATCATTTTTACATCTATAGCATATTTCTGTCCCTTTGAAACATTTTACTAGGTGTTTCTTTCCACATCTTTAACACATAGGTTTTTGAACACACTTACCTTTATGATTATTACCTGTACTTCCGTAGGGATCTGTTTCTCGCATATATGATGCCTTAGAGAAATAACCAAGGTTTAGGTGGTCAATCATGACTCCAGATAGTTGGTTGAGGATAATCACAATATTTCTCATTGCAGCTCACATATCATTCAGTTGCTTGCTCAAAAAACTTTCACAGTTTCCTTCACATCCACTGTTACTTTGGTGCCCGCTAGATCCAGCCATTTACTAAAACCAAAAAGGTCAGTGTGAGTATATCAAAAAAAACCATCATGTACTAATGAGGAGGATAAACACTAAGATATAATTACTCATTTACTTTATCTAAAACTAGGACTCTTTCTGAAATCCTAGCCATTATGGTAATTCCACATATTCTTAAAGAATAACCTAACCTCTAAAGTTATCTAAACCGACCTCTTATACCAACTATAAGTCCCCAGACTTAAACCTTACTTAATCTTGATTTATTACAAGATTACACATTGAGTATCTTTACAGGTTTAGAGTTTTAGAGAATTAGATCATGAAACATTCATTACATTCCACATTTAAAAAAAGTGGTTACATAAAATACAGTATTCATTCTTCCCATCAACGGAAAGATATTTAAAATAAAACATGGATTCTTTCTTGACACATCCTTGACACTATCATCAGATCTTGTACCTTTCCCTTGACCTATGAAAAACATTTCAAAAACATGGGATGAGCATAAAAAGCTCAGTAAGGGTTATAAAAATATGGAAAGGAAACATGAGTTCATATATACATAAGAATGAAATCATATTTTACCAATAAAACATAGGCACTTTAACATACCTCATAAAACAATGAATAAATCATAAAAATCATAAGACATAAAGGTAACTTGAGGCATTCATAACATTCTTACGTAGGGAGTAACCCTCTTGGTTACGTTTGGAATACCCATCACAGTATATTCCTTAAATTTATTCAGAGAAACCTTAACGTTTCACTCCTTCGCGTTACCCAATGTATTGGAGAGCTATATCGGGCTCACCCGCCCTTATTTTATCACGGAACCACCCGTCTTCATAATAATGCCCAAGAACCTCAACATAATCGTATCACATAAAACATGCATAAAGGAAACATAACATTTCCACCTTTCAATCAAAAGATATCAATAAAACACATTGATATAAAAACATTATGAAAACCATTTTCAATACCAAAATAAAAGAAAAATAAAACATGGTATTTTTTTAAAAAGGTATGGCTTGTAGAGGAAGCCGAAACTCAAATAACGGTCATGGTGGCGGAGAAGTCATTTTCGCCGCATACGTTTGACAAAAACATTCCCTTTTGTCGTTTAGTAAAATGCTTTGTATAAAAATGATTCCTTTTGGATAAATTTAAAAGTCAAAGGAGTTTATACACCTTATAAAAGAAAGTTGTGTATAAAACAAAGTATGCCTCAATGAAAGGAGATTGAGACGAAGTCCCATACAAAGACGATACCTTGGATTAAGGATAAATTAGTTACATAAATATATGTGACAAATGAATACACAAAATATAAGTGGGTATTAAGTGTAAAAAAATCATAGTAAATTCACACATAATCATATAACGACATATTCAAGGTGTACAAGTTTATCCCAAAGAAACGAAAATGGGTTAAGAAGTTCCCTTGCAATAATTAGACAGCCTAATAGCGTCACTTTAAAATTCAGGAAAAGAGTTGATGAGAGATAAAAAGGGTATCTCATCACTTGGACTTAAAATTCACATCAATTAGGATATAGAAGAACATATCCCAAAATAATATTATGTGAATTAATAGACATACCAAAATAAGTCTTTTAAAAAGAGGAGGGTGAAAGGTTCCCTTACCGACATGGGTCTCATTCGAAACATAAGCCCCGTGAAAGAATTTCAATACATCATTGATGTAAATACGCATAAATGAAAGAATATTACACATTGATTAAAATAATGGTCAGGACATACACCACTCAAAGGAAATTTTGGCAAATGTAGCATAAATCTCATGAGAATAAAAGTGAGATGAAAAATCCCTTACTAAAACTCGGCAGCCTAACGGAGCCACTTAAAACATCGAAAATTGGATTGATGAGATCAAATAGGGTATCTCATCACATTACAATAAAATTTACAGAAAGAGGAATATAAAAGAACATCCCAATAACAAGAAATATGAGCTTATAAGGAATGACAAAAAAGAGTGTACTTAAAAAGAAAGAGAGGTGTAGGATCCCTTACCTCAAGTCCAACTTGTCTTGTTCGTTTCTTTATGTTCTTGAAGAATAAACTTTGGTCAATTAATAATTGCCTAAGTACCTAATTTATAGATTATTATTCAGTTCATATCACATATTATAATGTTATAATAATTGTTTAATAATGTTAGTTCATATCAGACATTTTTGCCGATGTTTGGTACATGAGTCAAAAATGAACTTGTTTGAAAAAAAATTGCCCATGTAGTTATAAGTAAATAATTTCCAGAATATTATTAATGATTAAAATATCATATATATCCATTAAATATTCATTTCATACTATTCCATATCATTTGGAGATAAAAAACGAAAAGTAGCGTTCATGGAGACGGTAAGTCGTACATACGCATGAACGCTACTTCCATTTCTATTTCATATTTAATGGAATTAAAACATAATGATACATAATATTATTTTAATTCCAGTATGGTATCATATATAATATCATTAAATATATCCTTTATATGTACCACATATGGTATTAATGAATCAAATCACTTTGAGTGGGCGGTAGTCCGCACGTCCTTAAATGAAGATATCGCGTTTACCAATAATGGAAACCATAAAGGTATCCCCAAAATGAAAAATACAGAAGCTTAAGGAAAACCTAAACATATTATATATCATATATAAATATATTTTCATCTTAATTTCCACCTTTGAAGGTGTTAGAAGAATGTTGAACAATCATCGTTTCGGGAGGCTGAAATTCTTCATCCATAGAAACAGTATGTTCTTTAACGATTAGATGTAGGTGTGTGAAAGTGTTGCTCGAATCCTTTTTATAAAAACATCCTAGTATATTTATTATACTGGATTTGTTACAAAAGAAATTAAAAAAAATGAGTTTAGGGGGTTGGAGAAGCAAAATAAAACAAAAGGACTCAAGTGAAGACATTACCTTAAAATCGGGTAACTCTATTTGGTTTGAGCTCAAAGGCTTCCTTGGGAAGACTTCTGCCCAAAGTGAGGCTTCAAGGAGTAAGAGAGGGAAGTGGGGAGACAAAATGGGCAGAGTTTGGACTATCCAAAGGCTTTGGGAGTGTGGGTAAGGAGGTAGAGGTGGGGGCCTTTTATAAGAGGAGAGGAGGGGCACTCTTGGAAGGTAAAGAAAATTCACTTTTTTTAAATGGTATTCGGATTTAAGAGGTCCCACATTGATTTACATCTAGGATAAGGTGATAAGTGTTCGAAATCCACTCATCTAATAGGTTTTGGACATGTGTAGGTCTTAGATATTACATTATCTTTTAATTTTATTTAAAACGTTAAATAATGAGATCACCACTCCATCCTCATGATGTCATAAATAAATTAATTTATTTAATGTATAAAAATTATAAAAAAATACTATCATGTAGGAGAGCTTTTTATCTTTACAATGAATATTTATAGTCAGAAATATGATTTGTATAACCCCATGTAAAAATTGTTTTAGTAATACATTTCATGAATGTCTCATTTTTACTTTAACTTTAAATAAAAAGATATTAATTTCATTTTCCAACCAAATTGGCTTCATGGGGTCCCCAAGTTGACCCATGGGTTTTCTTGGTCGGAAATGACACATCCAATGAGGTTAGGACATGTGTCAAGTTCATTTCATATTATTAAAACATTATTTTCACCTTAAACTACACTAATTACATGTAATCGCGATTAAATACTTAATAAGTTACTATTCACCAAGAAATTATTTTTATCCCATTGAACCACATTTTACTTCTTAATGACAACCATGTATGTCGGTTTTTTGCAGTTCAAAACAAAAATATGGCAAAATTTTATTTAAACAGAAAAATCGGTTTTGTATAAGTACCACTTAGTGGTTTCACTATTCATCAAAAATTAATGTTTTCATAAAAATCCCAAAAATTCACCCTAAGCTATATTTGATATTATGAATTCAAAAATGAAGTCTATTTTAAAAAATTCAAAACATATAAGTCATATTAATTAATTTAATAATTAATTCCCGTTGTCAAAGCAAATAGCGTGTTTTTTTGAAACAATAAGTATCAAAAGATTGACACTAGTTTAAGTATGTTTTCAAAGTTAAATTAATTCCAACGACCACTATTGGATTTAATGGTAAAAATATATTCTAATATCAATTTAAAACCAATTCAAAAGATAATATAATCATATAAATAAATTAGATTAAAAAGAGGTTTTGAATTAAAATACAACATTTTACACTATTCATTAAAAATGAACTTTATCAGAAAGATACCAAAAATTTACACAAAGTAAATTTTGATGTCCCAATTCTTAAGAAGAGTTTTATTTGGTCCAAAAGGATGTATAATAGTGAATAAAACTATAATTAATGACGGTACTCCATCAAAAGGTGATAAGTGAACCTTTAGTGAAAACTAGGGAATATACGCCTAAAATTGAATTATTTCCGTATTTTATGCCTTTATCTTTTATTGGATAAATTTAAAAACATTTAAAAACATATATAATAATATTTTAGTTATTTCTATCCATTCCCTCCAATAAAACGGCTACATGTTAACTACCATTTAAAATAATATTATTTTATTATTAGAGTGCAAAGTAAGATTCCCAAGAAACTCGCTGTTGCGTGTTGGGTACTCCATCGAGCATAGCATCCCCTTTAAAATAATATTAATATTTTATTCACAAATATGGATAAATATGAAGATTCCATATTCTTTATTTACCTGGGGTGTTACATTTTGTTTAAACCTTTTCATATGTGAATGAATTGGATATAATAAGTGAAGGGGGGAGCCTTCTATAGCTCCTTGATGAATTGCTATTCCTCATGAGAAAAACTAGTGTCTTGGAAAAAGTCCTAGAAAAAATCTTATTAGTAGTCTTGGAACAAGGTCTTGACTATGTTGTTATAAAGTCTGGAATTATGCATTTCATCATTGTGATAATGGCTATTGATATTGCATTTCATTATTCGACTATTAAAATATCTATTAGAATAAGTAAATGTTATTATTCAATTTTTTCTTTTCCATATTATGCTGAATTTTATGTTTCAAAGGCTTTTGTTTTAGTCTTATACATTTCCTTAAATGTTTGTGCTTATTTTGAAAGTTTCCACTATATTGTTATTCTTACAGAGCATCTGAGCTCACCACTTTCTATGTTTTATTTTACCATGAAAATTAATAAGACTTTTATGGCTGACTAAAATGTATAGGCTAAGGATATAGGTGTGTTCAAAATTGGACAAAATGTTGTTGATTTTTTTATTTAGTGTTGTAATATAAAACTTATGAATTTGTCTAGTACTTCCTAGGAAACTAAAATGCTCGGTTATTCATGACATTATTCCTTATATCACGCCAATGTTATGTTATAATGCACCAACATTGGGTAAATGGGGTAAGGGAGCTACATTTTTGTTCAGTAATCATTGGTTTCGTCATCCACTATGTATATCTTTGTAATAAACTCTATGTCTCATTCCACGATCCATTATTGATGATTCTACTTAAATATAGAGGTTTTAAAAATTTCTTCACTTTATCTTTTGAAAAGACTAATTCGTTCTCATTTCTTCATTATTGATATTTCATTCCAAATAAATAAATTGAATATTAGTTATTCTCAATTTCTCAACATTATTATTTTTACATCAACCATAACATCTTATTTTTATGAAAAGGTTGTGAAATATTCTATAAAGATTTTTTTTAATATTTTACCCTTTAAATAATATATATTTCCCCCAATAAATTTATGTTTCATTAAAAATATTCTAATAAAGTAGATGAAATAACCATTTTATTGATTTAATTTTTGTTATTAACTTATTTTATTATTAATGTAATTTTATAATTTTCCATTTAGAAATATTGTAATTACAATTTTCATTCCATGGTTTCTCTATAATATTATGAATTAATGGTTTCTTATGAAACATGTATGTAACGCACTGACCCCAATTACCCAGATTTGGTGCATTATTATGTAACATTGGCATGATCACAAAAGATCAAGTCTTGAAAGACCAATTAGATTAGTATCCTTGGAAACACCCGATACATTCATAAATGGTAAATTTCATCATAAAGTGAAAAAAAAAATATTATCCATGGTCCACTCCCATATCCCCTTCAGACTATCCCTTCCGGTCTTTCAAAAAATATTTCTTCACAACCTGGAAAAATTAAAACATTGTAAGGGGTGAGCTCAGATGCTCAGTAAGGATAAAAATACAGCTGAAGCTTTCATAAATAAACATAAACATTTAAGGAAATCTATAACTAAACAAAAGAATTTTAAACATAAACTTCAACATTATATGGAAAAAGTAAAATGAATTAATTCCATTTACTTATTCACATGGATATTCTACTGGTCGAAAAATCACATACAATATCAATAACCACTTTCATAATGATGGAATGCATACATCCAGACTATCATAACCATGTTGCCAAGGCCTCGTGCCAAGACTAAAAATAATATTTTTTCAAGGCCTCCTGCTAAGACACTAGTTTGTCTCATGAGACCTACCGATGCATCGGGGAGCTATAGCGGGCTCCACCCGTCACTTATTATGTTCAATTCATTGCTCATTTGAACAGGTTTAAACATAACATAAACCATAACATAATTTTATCACATAAAACATGCATAAAGGAAACATAACATTTCCACATTTCAATCACAATATATCAATACAACACATTTATATAATAAAAAATACTTTCAAACCCATTTTCAATAGAAAAATAAAATAAAAGTAAAACATGGTATTTATTTTTCATTTAAAAAAAGTTATGTCTTTTAGAGGAAGCCGAAACACAAATAATGGTCATGGAGGGAGAGAAGTCATTGTCCCCGCATACATACGGCAAAAAAATCCCCTTTTGTCGTTTAGTAAAATTCTTCGTATAAAAAATATTCCTTTTGAATAAACTTAAAAGAAAAAGGGGTTTATACACCCTATAAATGAAAGTCTTGTATTAAAACAAAATATGCCTCAATGAAAGAAGATTGAGACAATGTCCCTTAAAAAGATCATTTTTCAAATATAGTAGATCTATTATGTGTATTAACTATATGTACTCATAATGAAAGTACAAATAAAATATAGGACATAATAATATCATGATATAATTTGAATGTTGGAGATTAACCCAACGAACGGAAATTGGGTTAAGAAGTTCCCTTACCTCGTGTCCGACTTGACTCGTTCATTCTTTAACCTCCTTAATAATAAACTATAGGTAATTTATACTTTCCTAATAACCTTTTTCAAGTTATTTATTCATTTTATACCACTTATTACCATGTTATGAACATTATGTAATTATTTAAGTTAATAACGGTCGTTTTGTCGATCTTTGGTACTTGAGTCAAAAATAAACTCCTTATAATTAAAATTTATTCATGTGGTAAAATATAAATTATATCCAAAATTATATTAATGATGTAGATATCATATATATCATACATATCCAGTATATCCATTCATTTATAATATTACATATCATTTAGAGGTAAGAAATGTAATGGACCGTTCATGGAGATGGTAAGCCCTACGTATGCATGAATGCTACTTTCATTTAAATGTCGTATGGAATTAAATAATAATGATATAAAGGTATATTATAATTCCATTATAATATCATATATATAATATCATTTACTCTATCCTTTATACGTCCCATATATGGCATTAACGATTCAAATAACTTTGAGGGGGCGGTAGTCCGCACTTCCTAAAATGAAATTATCGCGTTTACCAATAATGGAAATCATAAAGGTATGCCATAAATGAGAAATAAAGAAGCAAAAGGAAAACATACACATAATATATATATCATATATGAAAATATTTTCATCATAATGGCCACCATGAGAGGTGTTAAAAGAAGATTGAACAATCATCGTTTCGTGAGGCAGTAATTCGCCACCAACGGAAAGAGTATGTTTGTTAACCATTAGACGAAGGTAAGTGAAAGTGTAAATAAAATCCTTCTCATGAAAACATCCTAGTATATTTTAGATACTGGTGTTGTTACAAAAGAAATGAATAAAATGAGTTTAAGGGGTTGGAGAATCAAAATATAACAAAAGAACATAAGAGAAGACATTACCTTAAACTCGGGTAACTCTTTCTGATTTGAGCCAAAGGCTTCCTTGGGAAGAATTATGCCCAAAGTGAGGCTTCTATGAGTAATATAGGGATGTTGACCGAGTATTTTGTCAGAGGTAGGCCGATACAAATGGCATTGAATGTGTGAATAAGGTGGTAGAGGCGAGGGACTTTTATAGTAGGAGAGGAGGGGCACTCTTGGAAAGTCTTGAAATGTAACATAATTATGAAATGCTTTTCGGATTTTAAAGGTCCCAAAATGATATATTTTGAGGATAAGGTGATAAGGGTTCGAAATCTAATCAATCAGTAGGATTTTGACAAGTGTAAGTCTTATATTTTACATTATCTTTTAATTTTATTTAAATTGTTGGTTAATGAGGTAATCGCTGCATCATCATGGTGTCATAAAAAATTTAATTTATTTAATGACTAAAAAATATTAAAAAAATATTATTATATAGGGAATCATTTTATCATTCCACTTTATATTTATAGTAGAAAGGTTAAATTATATAACCCCATGTAATAATTGTTTTAGTAAAACCACACATGTTTGTGACAATTTTATTTTTACTTTAAATAAAAAGGTATTAATGTCATTTTCATACCCCAAGTGGCTCCATGGGGTACCCAAGTTGAACCATGGAATGTCTTGGTCGTCCATGACTCGTCCAATAATGGTAGGACAAGTGTAAAGATATTTTCTTATTTTTATAATACCATTTTTACCTTAAATTTCACTAATTATCATTAATCGCGATTAATAAAACTTAAAAGTTACTATTGACCAAAAAATTATTATAATCTCATTGTACCAAATTTTACTTTCTAATTAAAACCATTTATTTTGGATTTTTAAAAATCAAATCACAGAAGTGGTAATGTTTCATTTACATGAAAAATTAGTTTTTAAACTACCACTTAGAGGTTTAACTATTCATAAAAAATTGATGTTTTTCATAACAGTGCCAAAAATTAACCCTAAGCTATAATTGATATTCCGAATTAAAAAATGATTTTTATTTTAAAAAATTCAAAACATATAAGTTTCATTAATTAATTTTATATTTATTTCTCCTTGTCACAACAAATAGCTGGTTTTTAAGAATCAATATATATCAAAAAATTCATAATTGTTTATGTCCAATTTCAAACGGAAATTAATTCTAATGACCACCATTGGATAAAATGATAAATATATATTCTAATTATACTTTAAAACCACTCAATATTTTAATTTATCACTATAAATTATTTTGATTAAAAAAGTTGTTTTTATGTATTTTTCACCATTCATAAAAAATTGGAAGTTCTTAGAAAATTACAAAAAATTCAACTTAGGATAATTTTGATATTCCTAAAAAAAATTAAGTCCATTTTGAAATATAAAATGTATATAATATCAAAAAGTGGTTATTACTATTCGTAACGGCTACTTTGATTGGTCGCGGTGTGTTGGAATCTCAAACTTGCGTACAATGAAAGCTATTGCTTTATTGAAAGAGAAGTGTACCGTGGAAGCTCGGGGTGTTACATTCTACCCTCCTTCAATAAATTGTGTCCTCGCAATTTTGAAATTGCTCATCGAAAATAAAATGTCAAAAATAGAAAATACCTTTGTGGAAAACCCACATCGAAAATAAGGTTACTAAAATTTAGTCTTAATAAGAGGGAAAGGGAAATGAATAAGTCACCACCAAATTATGACCTTGATTATGAAAACATTGCTAGAAATTAGAGACACATAATTGGAGAAAAAAATGTAAATATTTATAGGGATTTTTTTCGGCCATCAATCACAAACAATTTTAAAATTGAGGGCCTCAATGTATTTAATCTATGGTGATTTAAAATATCACCAGTTCAACAAAACATAAGGTATTAGGATAACACATTTTTTTTAATATCCATTCGCTAAAGTTTATGAAATAATTTCTTAATAAAATAAGATATATATATATACTTGACAAGTAGAAATTCATCCTTCAACTAATATATACCACAAACCCATCTTTCACTCAAAAAGAAAATAGAACTCAAAAATATTATATTTATCTTAATCGTATAAGGTTCCAAATATTAACACATACCATGGAGAAAAATATTTTTTAATAACCAGGGACATCATGTAGGCTAGTGGTATTTAATAAAGGCATGTCGCACTATAGTGTGGGTTCGATTCCGGCAGCTTTGTTCGACGTGACGGGTTATCCCTCGACCTGCATGTTGTCCCTTTCCTAAAACTATAGTATTATAATATTCCAAAAATAATCTTCAGAAATGTTTTAAACATAAACAATACTACCCAATGTTCAACTTAATCAGTTACATCCTTTATAGTTATCCTAAATACATGTGTCCAGACTCCCTTTAAAAGGACTCTAAATTCCAAAATCAATTGTAACATCAGATTCCCCAAACAAATTAATGTTTCTCTTATTGTTGCATCCTAAAAGTATAATTACGTTAAACATATTAAAACCTTAATGAATACAATAAATACTACAGCAAAATCCTTATATACATCACATTATTCTTATAACCAGAATGTAATCCCTGAGTCCAAAAACACAAATACATTAATTATTCCACTTCGACTGTAGTAATAACAAATGATTGGCCTTGATCCCTTGGCCTTTTCTTAGTTATGTTTCCTTGGCTCTTAGGGCATTAATTTTCATAATGCCCCAATTCTCTACAATTGTAGCATTCAACATTGATTGCCTCTTTCTTTCCCTTATAATCAAGAGCTTGGTGACCTTTTTCCCCACATTTGTAACAAACTCCCATTCCCTTTAGGCAAGTACCGAGGTAATTATTCCCAAAATTATCACATAATGGAAAATCCTTCTTTCCCCCTTTCCCTTTATCTGTGTCTTTATCCACCGTTCTCTTCTAATCTTGCATTACTTTGTTGTCATAAGACTTAGAGAATTCCTTTTCTGTCTTGATAGTACATGAGACTATTTCTTCGTATGTTGAGCAAGATTGTGATACTAATGATAGATGGAGAAATGGTTTTAACCCATCAAAGAAACGATCAATATTACTTCTTGGGTTACGTATATAATCTGCATCATACCTCGCAATCCTTGTAATGTTGTCCTCATACATTGCGACATTCTCATCCTCCTTTTGTCTCAAACTCAGGAATTTCCTTTCTATATCTGCTCTATGGTCACGAGGGAAGTATTTTTCTATGAAAATATCTTTGAACTCCCTCCATTCCATATTAGATATTTCTTCATATTATTTCGGGTTTTGAATCAATGACCACCATTGATCAGCATCGCTAGTGAGGCGATAAATTTCTATGATAACATTTTCCCGTTCATTACTCCCCAAGGCATGGAATATTTTTTCTATGGAATTTATCCATTGATCATATACTACGGTATTTGTACCCCCATTAAATATTGGCATTTTCTGCATCATGAAGAGGTCTAACATTGATCCTCCACGTTGCAGATCAGGGTGCTCCATACGAGTAAGGTTATTATTCATAACCTGAGTGAGTTGTCCCAGTATGCTGATAAGATGATCAGCTCCAGTTTTATATCCATCTCCACTACAATTATCTTGAGCATGAGGGAAATACCTACATAGAGTGTGTGCATTGATACATTTTCCATTCCTCCCACTAGGCACCATTTCTAAACAATGGAATAAACTATATTAGTTTATGAATCGAAATACATAATAAAAAACATGAAAAACACTTAACATAAATTGAACTATTTATGGATATAATCCATAATCATAAAAATGTTTTCTTTGAGAAAGTATATACTCATAAACCCTTCATAATGGTTTGAAAATAAAACGAGAATTATCTTAAGTATATCCCCCAGGAGTGTCGTAACCAATAGTGCAGCAAGGCCCTTTGTCGTGCACCAGTTCCTATTCGAGTCTAGCTCAAAGCGGTGTTTTTGGGTTTTACCCCTAGGTACATCTGTGCCAGAGCCGCCTCTACCTGCTGGTATCCAGTCAGGGATGTATTGCTTGGAATACTCACAAAATCTATATAATACCAAAATTCTAAGAAGTTATTCTATACTAATTCTCAAAGTCTATCTTAGGGATATGTTCTCTAATTAGAGTTTATGTAAATCTAGCTTCCAAGGTTAGTACTAAACTGCCTCTGATACCAACTGTAATGCCCCGACCCTAGTTACCCATAGTCGGTGCATTATTACGTAACATTGGCATGATCACAAAAGATCAGGTCTCAAAAGACCAATTAGTTTAGTAGACTTGGAAACAGTAGATACATTCATAAATGATACGTTGAATCATAAAGTGAAAAACTACAATAACATAATCTCCATAGTCCACTCCCATATCCCCTTCAGACTATCCCTATAGGTCAGTCATAAAATATTTCTTCACAACCTGGAAAAACTAAAATATTGAAAGGGGTGAGCTCAGATGCTCAGTAAGGATAAATATTTAGTAGAAGCTTTCATAAATAAAAATTAACATTTATGGAAATATATAACTAATAAAAATACATTTAAACATGAACTTCAACATAATATGGAAAAATTAAAATGAAATAATTCCATTTACTTATACACATGGATATTCTACTTGTCGAATAATCACTTGCAATATCAATAATCACTTTTATAATGATGGAATTCAAAATGCCAGACTTTTATAACCCCGTAGCCAAGGCCTCGTTCCAAGAATATAAATAAGATTTTGTCAAGGAATTGTGCCAAGACACTAGTTTGTTTCATGATACCTAGAGATGTATCGAGGAGCTATAACGGGCTCCACCTGTCAGTTATTAAGTCCAATTCATTCCTCATATGAACATGATTAAACTTATCATAAACTATAAAATAATTTTATCACATAAAACATGCATAAAGAAAACGTAACATTTCTACATTTCAATCACAAGATATCAATACAACACATTTATATAATAAAAAAAACTTTCAAAACCATTTTCAATCCCAAATTAAAAGAAAAGTAAAACGTGGTATTTATTTTTCGTTTAAAAAAAGTTATGGCTTGTAGAGGATGTCGAAACTCAAATAATGGTCACGGAGGCAGAGAAGTCATTGTCGCCGCATACGTACGAAAAAAACATTCCCTTATGTTGTTTAGTAAAATGCATCATATAAAAAAGATTCCTTTTGAATAAATGTAAAAGTCAACCGGTTTATACACCATATAAAAGAAAGTCTTGTATTAAAACAAAATATGCCTCAATGAAAGAAGATTGAGACGAAGTCCCTTACCAAGATACTTTTTTTAAATAGAGAAGAACTATTATGTGTATTCACTATAAGTATACATAAATAAAGTACAAATAAAAGATAGGACATAATAATATCCTGACATAATTTGAAAGTAGGAGATTAACCCAAAGAACAGAAATTGGGTTAAGAAGTTCCCTTACCTCGTGTCCGACTTGACTCGATCTTTCTTTAACCTCCTGAATAATAAACTAGAATTAATTTCTACTTACTTAAGAATCTTTTTCAAATTCATTATTCCTTTTATGTCACTTATTACCATGTTATGAACATTATGTAATTATTTATGTTACTAATGGTCGTTTTGTCAATCTTTGGTACTTGAGTAAAAAATAAACTCCTTATAATTAAAGGTTCTTCAGGTGGTAAAATATCCATTATATCCAGGATTATATTCATGATGTATATATCATATATATCATACATATCATGTACATACATTCATTTATAATATTACATATCATTTATAGGTAAGAAGTGAAATGCACCGTTCATGGAGACGGTAAGCCGTACATATGCATGAACGATACTTTCATTTCTCTTTCGTATGGAATGAAATATTAAGGATATAAAGGTATATTATAATTCCAGTATAATATCATATATAATATCATTTATTCTATCCTTTTTACGTCCCACATATGGCATTAACGATTCAAATCACTTTGAGGGGGTGGTAGTCCGGACTTCTAAAATGAAATTATCTCGTTTACCCATAATGGAAATCATAAAGGTATTCCATAAATGAAAAATACAAAAGCATAAGGAAAACATAAACATAATATATATATCATATATGAAAATAGTGTCAACATAATGACCACCATTAGAGGTGTTAAAAGAAGATTGAACAATCATCATTTTGTGAGGCAGCAATTCGCCACCCACAAAAATAGTATGTTATTTAACCATTAGATGAAGGTATGTGTAAGTGTAAATAAAATCCTTCTCATGAAAAAATACAAGTATATTTTAGATACTAGTGTTGTTACAAAATAAAGTAATAAAAATATTTTAAGGGGTTGGAGAAGAAAAATAAAAAGAACATAAAAGAAGACATTACCTTAAAATCGGGTAACTCTTTTTGATTTGAGCCAAAGGCTTCCTTGGGAAGACATCTTCTCAAAGTTAGGCTTCTAAGAGTAAGAGATGGAAGTTGAGAGAGTATTTGGGAAGATTTTGGCCGAGCCAAATGGCTTTGAAGGTGTTAATAAGGTGGTAGAGGTGGGGGCCATTTAACAGAGGAGAGGAGGGGCACTCTTGGAAAGTCATGAAATGTTATATTATTATGAAATGATTTTAGGATTTTAAAGATCCCACAATAATATATTTATAGGATAAGGTGATAAGGGTATGAAATATACTCATCCAATAGTTTTTTGAAAACTTTACGTCTTATATTTTACATTATATTTTCATTTTATTTAAAACGTTGGTTAATGAGGTAATCGTTGCATCATCATCGTGCCATAAAAAATTTAATTTATTTAATGCCTAAAAATTATAAAAAAACTAAAATGATATAGGAAATCATTTTATCTTTCCAATTAATATTTATAGTAGAAATGTTAACTTATATAACACTATGTAATAATTTTTTTAGTAAAACAACACATGTTTGTGACAATTTTATTTTTACTTTAAATAAAAAGTTATTAATGTCATTTTCCTACCCCAAGTGTCTCCATGGGGTCCCCAAGTTGACCCATGGATTGTCTTGGTCGGCCATGACTCTTAAAATAATGGTAGGACAATTGTCATGATATTTTCATATTTTTATAATATCATTTTTACCTTCAATTTCACTAATTATCTTTAATCACGATTAATAAAACCTAAAAGTTACTATTCACAAAAGAAAATTATTATAATCTCTTTGAACCAAATTTTACTTCATAATGACAACCATGGATATTTTATTTTGAAAATCAAATCACAGAAGTGGTAATGTTTCATTTACCCAAAAAATTAATTTTTAAACTACCACTTAGTGTTTTCACAATTCATTAAAAATTGAAGTTTTTCAGAACAATGCCAAAAAATTCACCCTAGGTTATAATTGATATTTCGAATTCAAAAATGATGCCTATTTTAAAAAATTACAAACATATAAGTTGAATTAATTAATTTTATAATTCATTCATGCTGTCACAACAAATAGCATGTTTTTATGAAACAATATATATCAAAAGATTGACAATTGTTTATGTTCAATTTCAAACTGAAATTAATTATAATGAACACCATTGGATAAAATGGTAAAAATATATTTCAATTATAATTTATAACCACTCAATAGTATAATTTATCACTATAAATTATTTTTATTAAAAAAGTTGTTTTTATGTATTTTTCACTATTCATAAAAAATTTGAAGTTCTTGGAAAATTAAAAAAAATTCAACTTAGGATAATTTCAATATTCTGAATACAAAAATGAAGTCCATTTTGAAATATAAAATTTATATAATTTTAAAAGGTGGGTATTTCTATTCATAATCGCTACATTGATTGGTCACGGTGTGTTAACGGTTGTTGCCTCAAGAAGCAGTCTAACATTGATCCTCCACGTTGCGGAACAGGGTGCTCCATACGAGTAAGGTTATTATTCATAACCTGAGTGATTTGTCCCGGTATGGTGATAAGTTGATCAGCTCCAGTTGTATCTCCTACTCCACTATAATTATCTTGAGCAGGAGGGAAATCCCTATATGGTGTGTGTGCATTGATACGGTTTCCACTCCTCCCACTAGGCACCATTTATAAACAATGGCATAAACTATATTAGTTTATGAATCAAAATACATAATAAAAATCTTGCAAAAAACATAACATAAATTGAACTATTTATGGATATAATCCATAATCATAATAATACTTTCTTTTAGAAAATATATACTCATAAAACCTTTATAATGGTTTATAAAGAAAATGAGAATTATCCTAAGTATATCCATCGGGAGTGTCGTAACCAAGAGTGCAGCAAGGCCCGTTATCGTGCACCAATTCCCATTCGAGTCTAGCTCAAAGTGGTGTTTTCTAGATTTACCCCTAGGTACATATGTACCAGAGCCGCCTCTACCTGCTCGTATCAAGACAAGGATGTATTGCTTGGAAAACTCAAAAAATCTCTATAATACCAAAATTCTAGGAAGTTCTTCTGTACTAATCCTCAAAGTATGTCTTAGGGATATGTGGTCTAATCAGAGTTTATCTAAATCAACCTTCTAAGGTTAGTACTAAACTACCTCTGATACCAACTGTAATTCCCCGACCCCAATGACCCAGATTCGGTGCATTATTACGTAACATTGGCATGATCACAAAAGATCAAGTCTCGAAAGACCGATTAGTTTAGTAGCCTTGTAAACACTAAGAACATTCATAAATGGTACATTACATCATAAAGTGAAAAAATACAATAATATAGTCTCCATAGTCCACTCCCATATCCCCTTCATACTATCCCTGTAGGTCAGTCATAAAATATTTCTTCACAACCTGGAAAAATTCAAACACTGAAAGTGGTTAGCTCAGATGCTCAGTTGGGATAATAATATAGCGAAAGCTTTCATAAATAATCACAAACATTTAAGGCAATTTATAACTAAAAAAAAGCCATTTAAACATTAACTTACCCATAATATGAAAAAAGTAAAATAAAATAATGCCATTTACTTAATCAGTTGGATATTCTACTGGTCGAATAATCACATGCAATATCAATAACCACTTTCATAATTATGGAATTCATAATGCCAGACTATCATAACCACGTAGCCAGGGCCTCGTGCCAATACTACAAATAAGATTTTGTCAAGGCCTCATTCCAAGAAACTAGTTTGTTTCATGAGACCTACCGATGCATCGATGAGCTATATCGGGCTCCACCAATCACTTATTATGTCCAATGCATTCCTCATATGAACAGGTTTAAACATATCATAAACCATAACATAATCGTATCTCATAAAACATGCATAATAGAAACATATCATTTCCACATTTCAATCACATGATATCAATACAACACCTTGATAAAATAAAAAAACACTTTCAAAACCATTTTCAATACCAAAATAAATGAAATTTAAAACACGGTATTTATTTTTCATTTAAAAAAAATTGTGGCTTGTAGAGAAAGCCGAAACTCAAATAATGGTCACAGTGGAAGAGAAGTCATTTTTGCCGCATACGTATGAAAAAAATCATTCCCTTTTTTCGTTTAGTAAAAACCTTCGTATAAAAAAGATTCCTTTTGAATAAATGTAAAAGTCAAAAGGTATTATACACTGTATAAAAGAAAGTCTTGTATTAAAACAAAATATGCCTCAATGAAAGAAGATTGAGATAAAGTCCCTTACAAAGATAATTTTTTAAATAAAGTAGATCTATTATGTGTATTAACAATATGTACACATAAAGAAAGTTCAAATACAAGATATGACATAATAATATCATGACATAATTTAAAAGTAGGAGATTAACCCAAAGAACTGAAATTGGGTTAAGAAGTTCCCTTACCTCTTGTCCGACTTAAATCGATCCTTATTTAAACTCATAAATAATAAACTAGAGTTAATTTCTACTTTCTTGATAACAATTTTCAAGTTCATTATTTCTCTTATATCACTTATTACCATGTTATGAACATTATGTAATTATTTATGTTAATAACGGTTGTTTTTGTCGATCTTTGGTACTTGTGTAAAAAATAAACTCTTTATAATTAAAAGTTCTTCAAATGGTAAAATATCAATTACATCCAGAATTATATTCATGATGTATATATCATATATATCATACATATCTAGTATAAACATTCATTTATAATAATACATATCATTTACACGTAAGAAATGAAATGCACCGTTCATGGAGACGGTAAGCCATACGTACGCATGAACGCTACTTTCATTTATATTTTGTATAGAATGAAATCATAATGATATAAAGGTATAATAGCATTCCAGTATAATATCATATATAATATCTTTTAATCCATTTTTTATACGTCCCACAGATGGCATTAACGATTCAAATCACTTTGAGGGGGCGGTAGTCCGCACTTCCTAAAATGAAATTATCGTGTTTACCCATAATAGAAATCATAAAGGTATTCCATAAATGAGAAATACAGAAGAATAAGGAAAAATAATAATATATATATCATATATGAAAATATTGTCATCATAATGGCCTCCATGAGAGGTGTTAAATGAAGATTGAACAATCATCGTTTCGTGAGGCTGTAATTCACCACCTACAGAAACAGTATGTTATTTAACCATTAGACGAAGGTTTGTGTAAGTTTAAATAAAATCCTTATCATGAAAACATCCAAGTATATTTTAGATACTGTTGTTGTTACAAAATAAAGGAATAAAAATAGATTAAGGGGTTGGAGAATCATAATAAAACAAAAGAACATAATAGAATACATTACCATAAAATCGAGTAACTCTTTTTGAATTGAGCCAAATGATTCCTTGGGAAGACTTACTCCTAAAGTGAGTATTTTAGGAGTAAGAGAGGGAAGTTGAGAGAGTATTTGGGCAGTGTTTGGCCAAGAAAAATGGCTTTGAAGGTGTGAATAAGGTGGTAGAGGTGGGGGACTTTTATAAGAGGAGAGGAGGGGCACTCTTGGAAAGTCAGGAAATGTTACATTATTATGAAATGATTTTAGGATTTTAAAGGACCCAAAATGATATATTTCTAGGATAAGGTGATAAGGGTTAGAAATATAATAACACAATAGTTTATTTAAAAGTTTATGTCGTATAATTTACATTATCGTTTCATTTTATATAAATCATTCGTTAATGAGGTAATCGCTGCATCATCATGGTGTCATAAAAAATTTAATTTATTTAATGTATAAAAATTATTAAACAAATATCATGAAGTATTAAATAGTTTTAGATTTACAATGAATATTTATAGTCTAAAATTTATCTTATATGACCACATGTAATAATAGTTTTAGTAAAACACCACATGTTTGTGATAATTTTATTTTTACTTTAAATAAAAAGTTATTAATGTCATTTTCTTACCCTAAGTGGCTCCTTGGGGTACCCAAGTTGACCCATGGATTTTTTTGCTCGGCCATGACTCATCCAATAAGTGCAGGACAAGTGTCAAGATATTTTTATATTTTTATAATATCATTTTTACCTTAAATTTCACTAATTACCTTTAATCACGATTAATAAAACTTAAAAGTTACTATTCACAAAAGAAAGTTATTATAATCTCATTGAACCAAATTTTACTTCCTAATGACAATCATGTATGTCATATTTTTGAAAATCAAATCACAGAAGTGGTAATGTTTCATTTACCCTAAAAATTAATTTTTAAACTACCACTTAGTGGATTCAATATTCATCAAAAATTGATGTTTTTCAGAACAATGCCAAAAAATTCAACCTAGGTTATAATATATATTCTGAATTCAAAAATGATGTCTATTTTAAAAAATTCAAAACATATAAGTTTAATTAATTAATTTTATAATTCATTCCCGCTGTCACAACAAATAGCGTGTTTTTAAGAAACAATATATATCAAAAGATTGACAATTGTTTATGTTCAATTTCATACTGAAATTAATTATAATGAACACCATTGGATAAAATGCTAAAAATATATTATAATTATAGTTTAAAACCTCTCAATATTATAATTTATCACTATAAATTATTTAGACTAAAAAAGTTGTTTTTATGTATTTTTCACTATTCATAAAAAATTGTAAGTTCTCGGAAAATTACAAACAATTCAACTTAGGATAATTTCAATATTCTGAATATAAAGATGAATTCCATTTTGAAATATTAAATTTATATAATTTCAAAAGGTGGGAATTTCTATTCATAATGTCTACTATTATTGGTCGCGGTGTGTTAGAATCTCGAACTTGCATACAATGCAAGCTATTGCATTATTGAATGAGAAGCGTACCATGGAAGCTCGAGGTGTTACATTCTACCCTCCTTTAATAAATTGCGTCCTCGCAATTTTGAAATTTCTCTTCAAAAATAAATGTTTGAAAATAGAAAAGACCTTTTTGGAAAACCCACATCAAAAATAAGGTTAACAAAATTTAGTCTTAATAAGAGGGAAAGAAAAATGAAAAAGTCACCACCCAATTATGATCTCGATTAGGAGAACATTTGTGGAAATTAGAGACAAATAATTTGAGAAAAAACGTAAATATTTATAGGGATTGATTGAGGTCATCAATCACAAACAATTGTAAACTTGAGGGCCTCAAAGCCTTTAATCTATGGTGATTTAAAATATCATCAGTTCCACAAAACATAAGGTATTAGGATAACACATTTTTTTAATATCCATTCCCTAATGTTTATGAATTAATTTCTTCATAAAATAAGATATATATATATATATATATATACTTGACAAGTAGAAATTCCTCCTTCAACTAATATATACCACAAACTCATCTTTAACTCAAAAAGATAATATAACTCAAAGATATTAAATTTATCCTAATTGTATATGGTTATAAATATTAACACATAACACGAAGAAAAATATTTTTTAATAACCAAGGACTTCCTGTAGGCTATTCGTATTTAATAAAGGCTTGTCGCACTATGGTTGTGGGTTCGATTCCTCCAGCTTTGTCCGACGCGGTGGGTTATCCCTCGACCTGCAGGTTGTCCTTTTCCGAAAATAATAGTATTATAATATTCCAAAAATAATCTTCAGAAATGTTTTAACCTTAAACAATACTATCAAATGTTCATCTTAATACATTCCAACCTTTATAGTTATCCAAAATACATGGGTCCATACTCCCTTTAAATGGACTCTAAATTCAAAATCAATTGTAACATCAGATTCCACCAAACAAATTAAAGTTTCTCTTATTGTCGCATCCTAAATATATGATTACCATTATCATATTAAAACCTTAATGAAAACAATAAGTACTGCAGTACAATCCTTATATTTATCACATTATTCTTATAACCAAAATGTAATCCCTGAGTCCAAAAAAACAAATACATTAATTATTCCACTTTGACTATAGTAACAACATAAGATTGTCCTTGATCCCGTGTCCTTTTCTGAGGTATGTTCTCCTGAAGCTTAAGACATTCATTTGCAGAATGCCCCATTTCCCAACAATTGTAGCATTCAAAATTGAAACCCTATTTCTTTCCCTTGCGATCATGAGCCTCATGACCTTTTCCCCCACATTTGTAACAAACTCCCATTCCCTTTAGGAAAGTACTGGGATGATTCTTCCCACATTTATCACATAATGTAAAATCCTTCTTTCCCTTTTTCCCTTTATCTGTCTCTTGTTCTACCGTTATCTTCTTATCTTTCTTTACATTGTTGTCATAAGACTTAGAGAATTAATTTTCTATCTTTATAGCACATGAGACTATATCTTCGTATGTTGAGAAATATTGTGATACTAATGCTCGACGGGGAAATGGTTTTAACCCATCAATGAAACGATAAATATTACTTCTTGGGTTACATATATAATATGAAGCATACCTCGCTAACCATGTAAAGTTGGCCTCAATAATTGTGACATTCTCATCCTCCTTTTGTATCAGATTCAGGAATTTACTTTCCATATCTGCTCTATGGTCACGAGGGAATTATTTTTCTATGAATTTATCTTTTAACTCCCTACATTCCATATTAGGTACTTCTTCATCTTCTTTAGTGTTTTGAATGAATGACCACCACTGATTAGCATCTCCAGTGAGGTGGTAAATTTCCATGATAACCTTTTCCCTTTCATTACTCCCCAAGGCATGGAATATTTTATCTAAGGAATTTATCCATTGCTCAGCTACTAAGGGATTTGTACCCCCATTAAATGTTGGCGGTTGTTGCCTCATGAAGCGGTCTAACAATGATCCTCCACGTTGCGGAATAGGGTGCTACATATGAGTAAGGTTATTATTCATAACCTGATTGAGTTTCCCCAGTACGGTGATAACTTGATCAGCTCCAGTTGTATCTCCTGCTCCACTATAATTATCTTGAGCAGGAGGGACATCCCTACATGGAGTGTGTGCATTGATACGGTTTCCATTCCTCCCACTAGGCTCCATTTATAAACAATGTCATAAACTATATTAGTTTATGAATCGAAATACATAATAACAGTCTTGCAAAAAAAAAACATAAATTGAACTATTTATGGATAAAATCCACAATCATAAAAATTATTTCGTTGAGGAAATATATCCTCATAAAAACATTATAATGGTTTGTAAAGAAAATGAATATTATCTTAACCATATCCCTCTGGAGTGTTGTAACCTAGAGTGCAGCAAGGCCCGTTATCATTTACCAATTCCCGTTTGAGTCTAGCTCAAAGTGGTGTTTTCAGGCTTTACCCCTAGGTACATCTGTGCCAGAGCCACCTCTACCTACTAGAATCTAGATAGGGATTTATTGCTATGTAAAATCACAAAATCTCTATAATAACAAAATTTTAGGAAGATCTTCTATACTAATCCTCAAAGTCTGTTTTAGGGATATGTGCACTAATCAGAGTTTATCAAAATCTACCTTCAAAGGTTAGTACTAAACTACCTCTGATACGAACTGTAATGCCCCGAGCCCAGTTACCCAGAGTCGGATCATTATTACGTAACATTGGCATGATCACAAAAGATCAAGTCTCGAAAGACCGATATATTTAGTAGCCTTGGAAACACTAGATACATTCGTAAATGGTACATTACATCATAAAGTGAAAAACTACAATAACATAGTCTCCATAGTCCACTCCCATATCCCCTTCAAACTATCCCTGCAGGTCAGTCATAAAATATTTCCTCACAACCTGGAAAAATTAAAACATTGGAAGGGGTTAGCTCAGATGCTCAGTAAAGATAATAATATAGAGGAAGATTTCATAAATAAACATAAACATTTAAGGCACTGTATAACTAAATAAAATCCATTTAAACATGAACATACACATAATATGAAACAATTGAAATGAAATAATTCCATTTACTTATTCACATGGATATTCTACTTGTCGAATAATCACATACAATATCAATAACCACATTCATAATTATGGAATGCATAATGCCAGACTATCATAAACACGTATCCAAGGCCTAGTGCCAACACTACAAATAAGATTTTTCCAAGGCCTCATGCCAAGACACTAGTTTGTTTCATGATACCAACCGATGCATCGAGGAGCTATAGCGGGCTCCACCCATCACTTATTATGTCGAATTCATTCCTCATATGAATAGGTTTAAACATATCATAAACCATAACATAATTGTATCTCATAAAACATGCATAAAAGAAACATAACCTTTCCACATTTCAATTACAATATTTCAATAAAACACCTTGATAAAATAAAAAAACACTTTCAAAACCATTTTCAATACCAAAATAAAAGAAAATTATAACATGGTATTTATTTTTCATTTAAAAAAAGTTATGGCTTGTAGAGAAAGCCGAAACTTAAATAATGTTCACGGTGGCAGAGAAGTCGTTTTCGACGCTTACGTACAAAAAAAATTCCCTTTTGTCGTATAGTAAAACCCATCCTATAAGAAATATTCCATTTGAATAAATGTAAAAGTCAAAAGGGATTATACACAGTTTAAATGAAAGTCTTGTATTAAAACAAAATATGCCTCAATGAAAGAAGATTGAGATGAAGTCCCTTACAGAGATAATTTTTTAAATAATGTAGATCTATTATGTGTATTCACTATATGTACACATAAGGAATGTACAAATAAAAGATATGAAATAATAATATCATGACATAATTTGAAATTAGGAGATTAACTCAAAGAACTAAAATTGGGTTAAGAAGTTCCCTTACCTCATTTCCGACTTAACTCGGTCATTCTTTAACCTCCTGAATAATAAACCAGAGTTAATTTATACTTACTTGAGAACATTTTTCAAGTTCATTATTCCTTTTATATCACTTATTACCATGTTATGAACATTATGTAATTATTTATGTTAATAACAGTTGTTTTTGTCGAACTTTGGTACTTGAGTAAAAAATAAACTCTTTATAATTAAAAGTTATTCATGTGGTAAAATATCCATTACATCCAGAATTATATTCATGATTTATAAATAATATATATCATACATATCCAGTGTATACATTCATTTATAATATTACATATCATTTAGAGGTAAGAAAAGAAATGCCCCGTTCATGGAGACAGTAATCCGTACGTACGCATGAATGATACTTTCATTTTTATTTCGTATGGAATGAAATCATAATGATATAATGGTATATTATCATTCCAGTATAATATCATATATAATATCATGTAATCCATCTTTTATACGTCACACATATGGCATTAACGATTCAAATCACTTTGACGGGGCGGTAGTCCGCACTCCCTAAAATGAAATTATCGTGTTTACCCATAATTGAAATCATAAAGGTATGTTATAAATGATAAATACAGAAGAAAAAGGAAAACCTTAAAATAATATATATATCATATATGAAAATATTTTCATAATAATGGCCTCCATGAGAGGTGTTAAAATAATATTGAAAATCATCGTTTCGTGAGGCCGCAATTCACCACCCAGAGAAACAATATGTTCTTTAACCATTAGACAAAGATTTGTGTAAGTTTAAATAAAATCATTGAAATGAAAACATTCCAGTATATTTTAGATACTGGTGTTGTTACAAAATAAAGGAATAAAAAGAGATTAATGGGTTGGAGAATCATAATAAAACAAAAGAACATAAGAGAATACATTACCTTAATATCGGGTAACTCTTTTTGAATTGAGCCAAATGCTTCCTTGGGAAGACATATTCCCAAAGTGCGTCTTTTAGGAGTAACAGAGGGAAGTTTAAAGATTATTTGGGAAGGTTTTGGCCAAGACAAATGGGTTTGATGGTGTGAATAAGGTGGTAGAGGTGGGTGACTTTTATAAGAGGAGAGGAAGGGAACTCTTGGAAAGTCATGAAATGTTACATTATTATGAAATAATTTTAGGATTTTAAAGGTCACAAAATGATATATTTGTAGGATAAGGTGATAAGGGTTTGAAATATAATCATCCAATAGGTTATTGACAAGTTTATGTCTTATAATTTACATTATCGTTTCATTTTATATAAATCGTTCGTTAATGAGGTAATCGCTGCATCATCATGCTATCATAAAAAATTTAATTTATTTAATGTCTAAAAATATAAAAAAAAATCATGATGTAGGAAATTTATTTATATTTCCAATGAATATTTATAGTCAAAAAGTTAACTTATATAACCCCACATAATTATTGTTTTAGTAAAATAACACATGTTTCTAAAAATTTTATTTTTACTTTAAATAAAAACTTATTAATGTCATTTTCTAACCCAAAGTGGATCCATGGGGTCCCAATGTTGAGAAATGTATTGTCTTGGTCGTCCATGACTCATAAAATAAGGGTAGGACAAGTTTCAAGAAATTTTTATACTTTTATAATATCATTTTTACCCTAAATTTTATTAATTACATTTAATCGTGATTAATAAAACATAAAAGTTAATATTCACCAAAAAATTATTATAATTTCATTGAACCAAATTTTACTCCCTAATGAAAACCATGTATATAGGATTTTTGAAAATCAAATCACAGAAGTGGTAATGTTTTAATTACATGAAAAATTAGTTTTAAAACTACCACTTAGTGGTTTCACTATTAATAAAAAATTGATGTTTTTCAGAACAATGCCAAAAATTCACCCTAATCTATAATTGATATTCTGAATTCAAAAATTATTTTTATTTTAAAAAATTCCAAAAATATAATTTGCATTAATTAATTCCCACTTTCACAACAAATAACATTTTTTTAGGAAATAATATACATCAAAAGATTTACAATTGTTTATATCCAATTTCAAAATGAAATTAATTCTAATGACCACCATTGGAAAAAATGGTAAAAATATATTCTAATTATACTTTAAAACCACTAAATAGTATAATTTATCACTAGAAATTATTTTTATTAAAAAAGTTGTTTTTAAGTATTTTTCACTATTCATAAAAAATTGGATGTTCTCAAAAAATTACAAAAAATTCAACTTAGGATAATTTCGATATTCTGAATACAAAAATGAAGTCCATTTTGAAATATAAAATTTATATATTTTCAAAAAGTGGGTATTTCAATTCATAACAGCTACTTTGATTGGTCGCAGTGTGTTAGTATCTCGAACTTGCGTACAATGTAAGCTATTGCATTATTGAGAGAGAAGTGTACCGTGGAAGCTCGGGGTGTTTCAATATATGTATAGATTTTTATTATGAGATTGGTGGGTCATATATATCCCTCAAATACATTTGGGTCAATATTAACATCTAATGATATAATAATAAGAAAATTGTATTGATTCTTAATAAACTATGGTGAATAGGTTATGAGGTATGATACATTATGGGAAACTTGTTTTGATGCCTAATCCACAATGAAAAACTAAAAGTTATTCAGAATACACTATGTTATGATTTCTATAATTATTTATTTGGAAACATTTCAATATTATTATACTATGATTATACTTCTCTAAACATGTTTCTTATCTCACATACTTATGTCATTGTACATGATTTTTTATTGAGATTACATGTCCCTCTATCAAAACATTTACTCAACATTTATTATTATATTTTAATTTTAATATGACATTTCCATCATGATCATTTTTTATGATATACCTATGACTTAACCGTTGATGAAATGATGATATGGTTTTCATTACATAGTGTTTGATTTCAACTATTTGTCATGTTTACATTCCTTTGGTTATAAAAATTATTATGACCTATGAGGAGCCTAAAGTAGGTATAATGTGGTTGTTTTATGGATAATAAATTATAAATATTATAAAATAAGTTTATTTTGTATATGATCCTCAAATATTCTAAACCATCCATTATATGGGTTTTTTGGATATTTCTATATACAATTTTTAACATATGTAAATTATGGAAAATAAATAAATTATTGGAATGGATCATCTCACAAGATTTAAAATCATTGATGAATTGTTTTCAATTTTAGTATTGTATACGATAGTGAGGTTTTGGGGTTCCTCTATTGGTATCAATGAATGTTTTAGTTATTTATAATGAGTAGTTTAGTTAGATTTTCTGATTAATGATTATATAACTTTAGTGTTATCCCTTGGGATAAATATACATCTAGTATAGAATCTTAAAATGATGGTAATGATTGTTTGGTTTTCCTAGAATGGAAACCCAAAAAATGTAACTAAAAAATGATGTTGGCTCCAGAAAAAATGTATATAGGGTTAGTAACTCTAAAATTTGTGTACTGTGTATTAAATAAATCTTAACTTGGTGCATAAGAAGAAGGCCCAACTGCATAGTTGGTTCGAAACTCCATGGGGATATGATTATGTTGGTAACATTCACATTATGATCGATTATAATGTATTTATAGAATTGGGAAATGACTTTATCATGTATAATGTAACCCAACATAAAGAAACATTGATTGAATTGAGATTGGTTGGCTTATAACATAATGAAAACACAATGATTTTGAATATTAAAAATCTTGGAGGATGACTTTTTCATGAGATAAATTATGATAATTATCTTATGATTATATATATTTTCATCGCTCATGTTAACCCATTTTGGTTTATTTAATGGTTGGAAAATGTTGAAATGAAAATAAATATAGGTTCCATGGATGATCTGATGATTTTCCCAGTGAGAAAGAAAATAGGACATGAGTATGTGTGAGAATTCTTGTTTGTATACCTATTCATCTATCAAAATTTACATGTGACAATATGAACATAGTTGAATATCCAAAAACAAAAATGATAATTTGGAATAAATATAATGGAATTTCATTTGAAAATCATGATGGAAAGAAGATTAAATAATCTTCAGGTCAAAAATGGCAAAAGTGGCACCCATGGGGATTTCTTAGAAAGAGTTTGAGATGATTCATATATTGCAATGATTATATTCATTAAAAATATTTTAATAAATAATAATTGTTTAGTAGTCATTATAGTGAAAAATAATTTCCTTTTTAAGGTTCTACTACTCATTTATTTTTTTTCATTTCAGTAAATTGGGAACTACACCAACTGGTGCACTAATCCAATAAAATAAGATAAAATATACTCTAAATAAATTAATACATGGGTAGAAGATAAATCCTATGAACTGAATTCTATTTAATTGGTTAAAGATAATTTATTGGTTCTAGGTACATTTATTCATCACTGCAGCATTTTAGAGGTCTTATATCTTGTATGTTTTCACCAACTATTACATATTTAATTAAACCTAATCATTCATTGTTGTTTAATTATTGTTTCAATGTTATAAAAATAATCATTTATATTTTTTCATTATGCTCTATCCATGACTTATTAATTCTCCATTAAGATGATTTTTTGTGATTATGAAAATGAATTGAGTATCTCCACATAGAATCCAAATCAAATAAAAGAAATAGGCAGATCTCAATCCATATCTAAAATAATCTTATTGAAATCAATTAACAGATGGTTTTAAATAACATATTTAAGAATCCAATTAAATATATAATGTTCCAAATAATAAATTCTGAGTTGTATTTATAAAAAAATCATTTTGAAAACATCCAAATTTTGAATTTGCTTCTTTCTAGGAAAAAATCATATTTTCCCTAAGATTGTAATGTCGATACCTCGCTAGAAATTATATCACAAACCATATCAATCATTTATATAACCTTATCTATTTTTGAGAAATAATCAAAATTTTTATGATTCAATTAATTTTGGTATTGTGTGAATGTAATTTCATGAAATTATTTCCCTTTTAAAATAAATATTATGATTAATACCTACATCATATACCACAACGGCCTAAAATAATACCATGATAATTAAAAATTAAAATATTAAATATACTTATTATAATTTAGTAATTAAATTATTATTTATAAATGATATTAACCACACTATGAAAACAATATAGAAAGAAGGAGAGATGACATCAGGTTGTGTGAGTCTTATTTATTTGACTTAAATGTTCAAGCTTAAAAATAGTATATATTAAGTCTTCTTTACATGCGATTGAAATTTTCTATATGAATTAATCAAGTTGATATTCCACCCACAACTTCCATTATAGAATATATTATACATATATCATACCTAGATATCTTGAAGGGTAAAGATAGTATATATTAAGTTGATATAAACTTGTAATTTTTTATGTAATATATTATTCAAATCACATGTATTTTATAAATTTTACATTTTGAAATTTTAATGAAAAATATGGATCAATTTTTATAATCTTTCATTTATAAAAATCAATTAGTATAAGTAAATAACTATTATTATCATCTAATGCTAAAAATATATATTTTAATAATTTTTATGTGATTTATTTTGTAAATATATATATATAAACGATAATGAATATTTTTAAATTATATTTTATTAAAATTAATTTTTAAATTAATTTATATTATATATGAATAAGAATAGTTAATATTTTAAAAAATACACTTTCCATTGAAAACTGATTTCATTATTTTTTATGTTTTTGTTCCCAAGTCCAATTCGCAAACATTATAAATTCATATAATTTTTATAATTATCATATCAATATTATCTTTTGATGATGTTTTTTTATTTTTATTATAAGATTATTTTTTATCGAAATAGTGAAAAATATCGTTTTTCTTAATATCAAAGAATTTTTGACATTTTTTGATATATTAATGAATTAGAAAAAAAATTATAGGACCAAAAATGTATTTAAGTAATAATTTATTCATTTTAAAATACCATTCTTAATTTATAAAACCCATGTTTAATGTTGTTCCCTAACCCTAGTTACCTAGAGTCGGTGCATTATTACATAACATTGGTATGATTATAAAAGATCATGACTCGAAAGACCGATTAGTTTAGTAGCCTTGGAAGTACTAGATGCATTCTTAAGGTTTACATTACATCATAAAATGGAAAACTACAAAGACATTATTTCCAATGAAAACTATGAGATCCCATAGACCATCCTTATAGGTAATTCATAAAATACTTCTTTGCATCTTGGAAAAAATAATACATAGAAAGGGGTGAGATCAGATGCTCATTAAGGATAACAATATAGCGGAAACTTTCATAAATAAGAATAAACATTTATGGCAATGTATAAAACTAAAACAAAATCCTTTTAAACATAAATATCATAATAATATAGGAAATATAAATCAAAATAATGTTGTTTAATTACTCACATGGATATTTTATAGTCGAATAATCAAATTCAATATCAATAGACACTTTCATAATGATGGAATGCATAATTATATACATTCATAACCATATAGTCAAGGCCTTGTGCCAAAATACAAATAAGATTTTGTTAAGGCCTTGTGCCAAGACACTAGTTTGTCTAATGAGACCTACCGATGTATCGAGGAGCTATAGTGGGCTGCACCCATCACATACTAAGTCCAATGTATTCCTCATATGAAAAGGTTTAAACATTACATAAACATTCATATTAAAACTAGCATAAGAATTGTCAATATTTTCTCCATAAACCGCGAGTGGTGTAAAAATATCACATCCACAGTAAAACATATCACAAAACCATCAATACAATATCGATGTTTGATATTATAATAAATCAACTTCAAATAAGCATAAAATCCATCAATGGATGGTGACATAGATGCAATCAAAACCTTTGTAGAGAAATATCTATTTCTATTTTGAAATCATACAAAATTCATATATTTATAAAAGAAAACATTTATTTTGGAAATATTATTTTATGCTTTTAAGGGAAGCTTTGATGATGTTATAACGGCGGAAAATAGCTGAACCCGCCGTATATGTTAAAAAAACATTCTTAGCATAATTTTGTCCAAACGGTCATAAAGTACCTTGTTTGGAAAACGACAAGAAGATTCCTTTAAAACCATTTTATAAAAATTCATTCAAGGATATAAATTACTTTAACTCATAGTCTAGTAAATAGTAAAAAAATTTGAATACATATTAATGAAACATGGATGTGGATGATAAAGAGGTCCCAGTACACACTTACGTAAAAACAACCTCAAATAATACAGAGATTTTGAAATTAACCTTTAACTTGTCCTTTTCCGTAGTCAAGGGTAAGTTAACCTCCTGTATAATAGAGATATATTTGTTATTAAATTATACAAGAATAATATACATTAATTTGATATCATATATGATCTTTTAACATTGCTTTGTCATTAATATATTAGTATTGTCATCGTTTTCGGTATTAACTGATTCAGTTTTCTTTGTATGATTTGTTGTGTAAGTAATGTTTTATAGGATGTATATTATTAATATTAAGAATGATATTAAGTCTTAAAATACTATTTTTAATCATCTAATGAAAATAATTGTTGCATGGATATGATGGGGAATAAATCTCAACGTGTTCGTGGAGATGATAATCCGTACATACGGACGAGTGAAAATATCATTACTTTGATATTAAAATAATATATAATTGGATAGTATGTCATATATATAGAGTCATTATAATGTTATATTAATTATTTACATCAATTACACATCATTATTGTACCCATCCAAATAATAATGTATTGAATAACAATTACACCACGACGTGGATACGGTGAGACATACGTACACACGTATGGTGACAGGTCATTCAAAGGATGGATAGTATAATGAATATTTTTGTACATTATTTATAATAACATCACATTATATATAAGATACTATTGTTATTATTTTAGAATGAAAATAACAAAGAAACATGAAGTGGAAAAAGAAATGATCTTAAAAGAGGTGATGAAATATTTACCTCTTCTACGGGTTATTTCTTTTGATTTGATCAAAAGGGCTCCTTAGGTTAGAATTATGACTAAAGGAAGGCCTCTAAGACAAAGGGAGGACAGTTAAAAAGGTATTTTGGAAGAGGTTGGCCAAGAAAAAAGTATTTTATGGTGTGAATTAGAGAGAAGGGTAAGTTCACTTTTATAAGAGGTGTGAGGGACACCTTAAGAAAATCTAGAAATATTATTTTATAATAAAATAATTTTCGGTTTCTAATGGCTCAAAAGTGATTTATTTAAATTATAAGGCGTGGATGGGTCTCAAACCACTCAAAAAATAGGTATTATATATGTTTGGATCACTATATTAACCTTATCTTTTACATTAAACTCTTATTTAAATAGTTTGACATTTACCATGCCTCTTTGTATATTTATATTTTATTATTAATAAATATATTATAGACTTCTAAGAGAACCCCAAGTGGTTCAGTAATGATAAATCTATCATTATATAAGTCTTTTGTCTGACCGTTATATTTGTAGGAATAGAATATCCATTACTAATATAATATTTATTTAAGAACCCTTTTAGGTCAATTTTGACACTATTTGATTTTTTTTCAAAATACATAACATCATTATTACTTCAAAAAAATTCATATAACCAACCCTAACATGTCATATTAATCAATAAAAATAGTTTAATTCATAAAAAGTGTGAAATACATTTATTTGGATATTTATAATATCAATTATTTTAATATTTCATTATTTTGGTAAATACTGCTTCATCATTGTGTCACAAATGAATTTAATTATTTAATGTCTAAAAAGGTTAAATAAAATACCATTATATATTTAATATTTTTATCTTCCATATGAATATTTATAGTAGAATTTATCTTATGTTTAACCCTATATTAAAAATGATTTAGTTATTAAACAATGAATTTAACACTTTCAACTCTTCATTGAATTAAGTTATAATAAATGTCTTAATCGAAAATGAGTGGATCTAAAGGATAATTTTTTATTCCTAATTATGTTTTTGGAATAATTACACTTATCCTATAAAATTAGCACATGTATTAGGGTAATAATAATTTCATTTTTACCCTTAATTACCCTATTTACTTTTAACCGTCGTAAATAAAAATAAAAGGTTACTATTAACCAAAAATTATTTCCATCTTATTGAACCACATTTTTCTCACTAATATCAACCATTTATCTTAGATTTTTGAAAGTCAAATCATGGATGTGGTAAAATTATGCTTTATGAAAATGTGAAAATGATCCAAGGAGGTGGGAAAAAGACAAAAAATAGTTTAATAACATTTTTATATATCTAATATTATTATAAACTGACTCTAATGAATTAAATTGAATATGTATATGTATTGTGTATCTATTTTGACCTAATGAAAAATTAAATAAATTATATAATTATTTAAATAAAAATTTAGTTTTAAACTATAACTCAATGTTTTTCACTATTAATTAAAAATGTAATGTTTTCAGAAAAATACAAAAAATTCACCCTAAGCTAATTTCGATACTTTGAATCCCAATATTTTGTCCATTTTGAAATATAAAATTTATTAAATCTTAAAAAGTGGGTATTACTATTCATAACAGATAGTTTGATTTGTTGTGGGGTGTTATAACTCGAAGTTGCGTACACCACACTCTATTTTGTTATTCAAAGAGAAGTGTACTGTGGAATCTTTTGGTGTTACATTCTCCTCTCATTCAAATAATTTTCCCTAGAAATTTCTAAAATATTACTGCATAAATAGACTCGGGTGGTTCTTCATCATAAGTTCCTCAGGATCCCATGTTTCCTCTTCCATCTTATGGTTTCTCCGTAGACCTTTTACTAGATGAGCCATTCGGTTTCCCATCACTTGTTCTCTAGTATCAAGAATATCTACAGGCTCTTCACAATAAGACAGATTGGGTTCTAGTTCTAATTCCTCATAGTTGAGTACATACGTTGGGCCAGACATGTATTTTCTCAATAGTGATACGTGGAATACATCGTGAACTTTGTAGAGGCTTGGCGGCATTTACAAATGGTAATCTACAACCCCAATTCGTTCTAGAATTTCAAAAGGTCCAATGTAATTGGGACTCAATTTTCCATTCTTACAGAAACATATAACACCTTTCCATGGAGTTACATTCATGAAAACATGATCTCCTACCTGAAATTCTAAATCCTTCCATCGTTTACCGGTATATCTCTTATGCCTAAATTGATCTGCTTTGTTGTGGGTTTTTATTACCTTAACCATTTCCATCATTTCCTCCACATGTCTTGGGCCTATGAGTTTTCTTTTACCAACATCATCCCAATAGGATGGTGTGAGCCATCTCATTCCATATAACACATCATATGGTGCCATCTGAATACTTGAATTGAAGATATTAATATTGGAGAATTCTACTTGAGGTAAATATTTATGCCACAAACTGTGAAAGTCATGTGAGCATGATCTCAACATGTCTTCTAAGGTATGAATAGTCCGTTCTAATTTTCCATCAATTTGAGGGTGGTAGGAAGTGCTCAAATGAAGTTCATTATCTCGGGATTTCTGAAGACTTTTCCAAAATCATGAAGTAAAATGGGGATCACAATCAGAAACAATAGATAGTGGTACTCCATGAAGTATTAAAACATCATTAATATATATTATTTCTACGTTTTCAAGTGGAAAATATTCCCTTATAGCAAGAAAATGTGTTGACTTAGTGAGACGATCATCAATGACCCATATTGAATCATTCCTTCTAGGAGTCTTTGGTTTCCCAATGACAATGTCATCGTGATATCATCCCATTTCCACTAAGGTATGGGATGAGGATGCATGACTCCTCCAGGCTATTACCTTCCAGCTTTCACTTGTTGACAAACCAAAAATCTTGTCACAAAATCTTCAATCTCCTTTTCATGTTGTCCCATAAAAAATGTTCCTTCAAATATCAATACATTTTGGTGCTCCTAGGGTGTATAGAGAAATTGGAGCTATGTGAATCATCCAATAATTCTCTTTTTAGATCAGGTATATCGAGACGACAAAGTCTCTTTCCAAATTTCAAAATTCCATCCTCATATACAAAGTCACTCAATCAACCATCATTCACAGCTTTAATCTTCTTTTGAAACTCTTCATCTTTAACATGAGATCTTTTTATCCTTTCTAGTAAAGATGGTTTGGCTAGAATTTTAAAATTTATTGATGTTTCAACATCCATGGTTAATCCCATATCAATTTTTACTTGATCCATGAAAATAGGACCCCTTTCAACTCTCATATTGTTCAAAACTCCATGATCATTTCCACTCAAAGCATCTTCCTCCTTATTTTCCTTCCCCAGGTGGAAGTGTATAGTGAAATCATAATCCTTCATTAGTTCAAGACATCTCCTTTTCCTCATGTAGAGTTCATACTGTGAGAAAATATACATCAAACTCTTGTGGTCGGTATATATCTCACATTTTCACCATATTGAAAATGTCTCCAATTCATTAAATCAATGACTATAGCAAATAACTCAATATCATGAGTAGTAAAGTTTTTCTCATGAATGTTCATCTTTCATGATGATTAGGTAAAAAATCTATCATTCTGCGTAATGAAACAACCATTTACTTTCCTCAATGCATCACTATAAGTAACAAACCCATCATTCCCCAATGATAGAGTCAATAAAAGAGCATTGACTATTATTCTCTTAAACTCTTTAAAAAAATTCTTCACACTCCTTTTTCCAATCAAATTTAACCCATTTTCATGTTATATTTCTTAATGGGTTTTCCAATTGGGAAATATTTGGGATGAAATGACGATAATAACATGCTAAACCAATGAAACCATGTACCTCAATTATACTCTTCATTGCTGCACATTCTTGGATTTCCTTTTCCTTATAAGGATCAATAGAGATTCCATCCTTAGAAACAATATGGACAAGAAAATAAATCTCTTGAAGGTAGAATTCACACTTGATAAACTTCACATATAATTAATGTCCTCTAAGAGTCTTTAGGATAATGCGTATTTGATATTCATGATCATCGTAGCATTTAGAGTATACCAATATATTATCAATAAATACCACTACAAAGTCATCATGATATTTCTTGAAAACATTGTTTATTAGATCCATGAAGACATGGGGTGCATTAGTCAATCCAAAAGGCATTACTATAAAATCATAATGCCCGTACCTGGTTTGAAATGTTGTTTTCCGAATTTCTTCCTTCTTCACACACAACTGATGATATCCAGATCAAAGTTAAATCATTGAAACGTATTGATATCCATGACGTTAGTCAAATAAATCATCAATGCGAGTTAAGAGGTACTTTTCAATTATTTTTATAGCATTGATCTCCTTGTAGTCAATGCACAACCTCATAGATCCATATTTCTTCTTATAAAAAAGTACAGGGGCTCCCCCTGGAGAATCATTAGGGAGAATAAATACCTTATTACTCAATTCCTCTAGATGTTTCCTTAGTTCAACTAATTCCATAGTGGCCATTCTATAAGTGGTCTTCGATATGGTCCTTGAATAATGAATTAAATCAATGGAAATCTCAATTTCTCGTACTAGAGGATGTCCTGGTAGATCCTCTGGAAATACATCAACATACTCTTTCACAATAGGTACATCTTCCATTTTAACATTCATTCCTCACCAACAGTTATTTCAATATCTTCATCCCCAGTAATTGAATTTAGTTGAGCTGCTGAAGGTGGATCAAGACAAGAATTAGGTGGTGTTGTTTCTTCTCTAAAGATAATGTACTCCGTATCATCATCAAAAAATTTAACCTCCTTCTTCTTACAATAAATATTCACATCATGGTATGAAAGCCAATCCATACTGAGGATTATATCAAATTCAATCATGGTTATGATGATGATATCAACAGATAAAGAACTTTTATATACCCTAATGGAGACTGATTCAAAAATCATTGTTGCAATGATACTTCGCTTAAGAGTTTTGACAGACAATTCCATTGTTAAATAAAATTGGAAGTATCTAATTTTCATAGTAATGTAGGAAAATATGAAACAATGTGAGGATCCAAAATCAATTAAATCATTTTCTAAACATGAGGAAACCATCAAATTACCTGCCACCACGTCTTTCAGAGCTTCAACCTCACCAATAATGATGGAATAATCTTGGCCTCGATACCTTGGCAGTTTCTGAGGTATTTTCACCTAATGCATAGGATATCCATTCTAATAATTCCCCCTTTCTCAAAAATTTTAGCATTCAACAAAGACATCATATTTCTTCTGCTTGAAATCACGAGCTTGGTGTCCATTTTCACCACACTTATATCAGACTCTCAGTCCCTTATGGTAAGTACCATGGTGATTCTTCCCACATTTAATGCAGGATAGATATTTAACTTTTCCATTCTTCCCCTTATTTGATTTCTAGAGTGTTCAATAGATCTCTTCTTCTTTTGCATTGCTTTAAAGTCGTAAGACATATAAAATTCCTTTTATGTATTGATAGAACATGAGACAATATCTTTATATGACGAGAAGGATTGTTAGACTAATTCTCGAGAGAGAAAATCTTTTAACCCGTACAAGAAATGATCAATATTCCTTCTTGGGTTATGTATATAATCTAGAACATGTTGAACTATCCTTGTAATGTTTTCTTCATACATTGTGACATTCTCATCTCCCTTTTTCCATAGACACAATAATTGCCTTTCCATTCCACTCTATGGTCATGAGGAAAGTATATTTCTATGAAAAGCACTTTAAACTTCCTTTATTCCATATCTGATACTTCCTAATCATCCTTTTTGTTTTGAATCAATGAACACCATTGATCAACATCTCCAATGAGGCGGTAAAGTTCCATGACAATTTTTTCCCTTTCGCTACTCCCCATAGTGTAGAATAGTTTCTCTAAGGAACATATCCATTGTTCAGCTACTATTAGATTTGTACCCCCATTTAATATTTGTGGTTGTTTCCTCATGAAATGATCTAACATTTATCCTCCATGCTGCGGATCAGGCAGCTTTATACGGGTAAGATTATTATTCCTAACCTGAGTGAGTTGTCCCAATATAGTGATAATCTGATTAGCACTAGTTCTATCACCAGATCCACTATAATTATCTTATGTATGAGGGAAATCACTACATGAAATTCATTAATTGATATGGTTTCCATTTCATCCACTAGTATCTATTTCTTAACAATGGAATAAACTACATATGTTTATGATTCAAAATAAATAATTCCAAACTTTTAAAACACTTAAAATAAATAGAACAGTTTATGGATATAATACAAAATCATAATGAATTTTTTCCTTGAGAAAGTATATACTCATAATCCCTTCATAATGATTTGAAAAGAAAATGATAATTATCTCAATCATATCCCCCGGGAGTGTTGTAACCAAAAGGGAAGCAAGGGCCATTGTCGTGCACCAGTTCCCATTTGAGTCTAGCTCAAAGCAGTGTTTTTGGGTTTTACCCCTAGGTATATAGATTCTAGAGCCACCTCTACCTACTCGTATCTAGATAGGGATGTATTTCTTGGAAGACTCACAAAATCTCTACAATACCAATTTATTTGGAAGTTCATCTACAATAATCCTCAATGTATATCTTAAGGCTATGTGATCTAATCAGAGTTTATATAAATCTAGTTTTCACAGTATGTATTAAACATTATTTGATACCAATTGTTATGCCCCGGCCCTAGTTACATAGAGTCGGTGCATTATCACATACCGTTGGCATGATTATAAATGAACAAGTCTTGAATGACTGATTAGTTTAGTAGCCTTGGAAGTACAAGATACATTTATAAGGTTTACATTACATCATAATATGGAAAACTTCTACAAAAATGTCTCCATAGAAAACACTAATATCCCATACATGTTCCTTGTAGGTCATTCATAATATACTTATTCGCATCCTGGGAATAAAACATAGAAATGGGTGAGCTCAGATGCTCTATAAGGATAACAATATAGTGGATACTTTCCTAAATAAGCATAAACATTTAAGGAAATGTATAAAACTAAAAAAAAGCCTTTTCAACATAAAATTCATCATAATATGGCCAGTATAAATCAAAATAATTCCATTTACTTACTCACATGGATATTCTTCTAGTTTAATAATCACATGCTATATCAATACCCACTTTCATAATTACGGAAAGCATAATTCCAGACTTTCATAACCACATAGTTAAGGCCTTTTTCCAAGACGCTAGTTTTTCTCATGATACCTACCGATTCATGAAGGAGCTACTGTGGGATCCACCCATCACATACTAAGTCCAAGGAATTTTTCATATGAAAAGGTTTAAACATAACAAAAACATTCATATTAAAACTATTATATGAAACGTCAATAATTTATCCATAAACCATGAATGGTGTAAAAATAACCCATCCACAGTAAAACATATCACGAAACATTCAATAAATTGTCAAAGATTAATATCATAATAAATCAACTTCAAATAAGCTTAAAATCCATCAATAGATGTTGACATAGATGAAATGAAAACATTTTTTAAAGAAATATATCTTTCTATTTTGAAATTATTTAAAATTCAAATAATTATAAAAGAAAATATTTATATTTGGAGTATTATTATAATCTTGTAAGGGATGCTTTGATGTTGTTATAAGGGTTAAAAATATCCTCACCCGCTGTATAAGTTAAAATAACATTCGTACCCTTATTTTTTCTCAATGTTCATAAATTTACTTGTATAGAAAACGACAAAAAGATTCCTTTCAAACCATTTTATAATAATTCAACCAGGGGTATAAATTACTTTAACCCATATTCTAGTAAATAGTAAAAATGTTTTGGAATAAATTTTTAAGAAACATGGATGTGGATGATAAAGAGGTCCCATTAGATACTTATGTCAAAACATCCTTAGATAATACTGAGAGTGTAAAATTAACCTTTACCTTATAATTTTCCAAAGTCGAGGGTAGTTTAACCTCCTGTATAATGGAGATATAATTGTTATTAAATTATAAAGAATCATATACATTAATATTATATCAAATATGATCTTTTAACATTGGTTTTTTTAAAATATCTTAGTATCATCATTGTTTCGGGTGTTAACTGATTCGTTTTTCGTTATATGTTTTGTTACGTAAGTAATGCTTGTTAGGATGTATCTTATTCATATTAATAATGATATTAAGTCATTAATCATTATTTTTAATCATCTAATGAATATTAGTCTTGAATGGAAACGATGGGGAATGAATCTTATCGCGTTCATGGAGATGGCAATCCGTACATACAGACGAGCTACAATATCATTCCTGTAATATTAAAATAATATATAATTGGATGTTATATCATATATACATAATAATTTTCATGGCATATTTATTATTTAAATAAATTACACATCATTATTATACCCATTTAAATCATAATGTATTGAATAACAATTACACCACATCGTGGAGATGGTAAGCCATATATACGCACGTATGCTGAAATTACAATCAAAGGATGGATAGATTAATGAATATGGTTGTAACATATTTATAATAACATCACCATATATAGAAGATACTAGAGTTATTATTTTATAATGGAAAAAACAAAAAATAGGAAGTGTAAGAAGAAAGGATCTTGAATGAGGTGATGAAATATTTACCTCTTCTTCTGGTTCTTCTTTTTGATTTGATCAAAAGTGATCCATAAGATGGATTTTTGACTAAAGGAAGGCCTCTAGGATGAAGGTTGGACAATTTTGAGGGTATTTTGGTAGGGTTTGGGAAATCAAAATGGCTTTGAAGGTTTGAATTAGAGATAAGGGGAAGTGACCTTTTATAAGAGGGGTGATGGGCATCTTAGGAAAAACTAGAAATATTATTTTATAATATAATCATTTTCTATTTATAGTAGCTCAAAAATGAATTAATTAAAGGGTAAAGTTGGTATGGGTCGAGAACCACTCAACCAATAGGGTTTATATAGGTTTTAGTTACAATATTAAACTTATATTTTAGATTTAACTATTTGTTAAATAGTATGACAATTACCATGTCTATTTGTATTTTTATATTGTATGGTTATTAAACATACTATAAACATCCAAGAGAACCATGAGTGGTTCATTAATGATAAAACTATAATTATATATATCTTTTGGACAAACCTTAAATTTTTAATAATTGAATATCAATTAATAATATAATATTTATTTTAGAAACTCTTTTATGTCAATTTTGACACTATTTGGTATTCTATTTTTTCTAAAATCATAACAGCATTATTACCTCGAAAAAAATTTAACTAACCAACCATAACATGTCATATTAACCTAGAAAATTAGTTTAATTCCTAAAATGTCTCATATTACAATATTTTGTATATTTAAAATACAAATTATTAAAATATTACATTAATTAGGTAATTTCTTGCATCATCATTGTGTCATAAATAAATTTAATTATTTAATGTCTAAATTTATTAAATAAAATACTATTATATAGGAAATATTTTTATCTTTATAATTAATATTTATAGTCTAATTTATCTTATATGTAACCCAATATTGAAAATGGTTTAGTTATTAAACATTGAATTTAATACTTTTAACTCTTCTTTGAATTAAATAATACAAAATGTCCTAATCTAAATCATGTGGACCTAAAGAATCATATTTTATTCGTAATGTTGTTTTTGGACTAATTACACTTATCCTATAGAATTATAAAACGTGTTGGGTTAATAATAATATAATTTTTTCCTTTCATTACCATATTTACTTTTAACCGTGGTAAATAAAATTAAAAAGTTACTATTTATCAAAAATTATTTTAATCTTATTGAACCACATTTTACTTACTGATATAAACATTTTCTCTCATATTTTTGAAATTCAACTCAAAGTAGCAGTAAAATTATGTTTTATGTAAATTTTCAAATGCTACTAGGGGTGGGTAAAAGACGTTAAATAGTTCAATAAAATTTTTATATATCTAAAATCATTATAAACTGACTCCAATGAATTACATTGAACTTATATAGGTATTATGTATCTATTTTGACCTAAAATTTTTAAATAAAATTAATAATTATTTAAACAAACAATCAGTTTTAAATTATAACTTAGTATTTTTCACTATTTATCAAAAATTGAATGTTTTCAAAAAAATAAAAAAATAACCTTAAGAAAATTTCGATACTCCAAATCCAAAAATGAAGTCCATTTTGTAGGATAAAAATTATAAAATTTTAAAAAGTGGGTGTTACTATTCATAACGGAAACATTGATTGGTTGTCGTGTGTTAGAACTCGAAGTTGCATACAACACACGCTATTGTATTATTCAAAAAAAGGCATACTGTGGAAGCTTGGGGTGTCACATTTAATGTTATTCCCTAAAGATTGATAAATAAAATTATGTATTAAAATGAATAAATTGCATTTTAAGTAATGTAGTTATAGAAATAGTTGATCTAAAATGGTTATTTTGGAATGATATAGCTTGTAGGATTTAAAATATAAATGCAAATAATACATGTTGACAATATTATATTTTATGGAGACTTTTATAATTAATTTATATTAAGGGTTATGAAATATCCAATTGACAGAGGATAAATAAGTGGTCGCCTTGACCAATATTATTATACACTATAAACTCCATTTATTAAAGCATCAAAGGGAGTTGGAATGTTTGGGGACTTTCCATGACAAAGACCATGTTCATATTCAAAAACAAAATCAAGAGAGAAACTATTAATAGGATAAGATAAAGCTTATCAAGATCACGACCCAAACCATGTTCAATAAACCACCACTAGAAATTATCATAATCACACACCTTGCACTTAATGCACACAGTAGTGTAATATGGGTTTATTTATCTAGAAACTAATAGTGTGAATTTTAATGTTTCAATTTGTAATAGAATAATTACTATATCTAAAATTAGTAATTATTAATTTAAATAATTCGTAAAAAAATAAATATTTATACGATGAATGGAAAAAAATAGATTTTTGGAAAAATATACTTTCAATCAGGAAACACTTTTTGGGTAATTTAATAATTTTTTAATTAAATATTATTTTAATAAAATATTCTTATTAAAAGATATTTATTTAAATAAAAATGATAAAAACAATTTATGACGTCAAAGGTAATTTTTATATGGGTATGAAACATTTGACATCGCAAAAACCAATATTTTTTAATAAATTGCGATATTCATTTAAAAAGGGTAGATTATAATATTTAGAAAATTATTTCAATGATTTTTTTTTTAAGATCATCTTGATGAAATTAGTAAATATTGACATATTTTTTAATTTAATGAGACATTCGAATTTTTGGGTAAAAATAAATATAGTATAAGTATACAATTTTTATTTTAAAATATCAAAATCTAAAAAGGGATGTAATAAATACTATAAATTTACTTAAAGTCCAAATTTATGGTTCCCATTTAATATAATTTGATTTTGAATTTATTTTATTATTTTTTATACCCTTACTGGATCATTCAAAACATATATTATACTTTATGATTTTAAAATCAATTTTTTTATGGACATGACTCAATCCCACATAACCAATCATATAAATTTAATGATTTTTGGTATTATACTCAATAATATTTCAAACACTCCTCTTATTCCAATATCATAGGGAAATATATGGGAATGATTTTAATTTTTATTATTTTATTATATTGAAACGAAAACCTATGTTTAGTGGTTAATAATTAATTCCCAACTCATCAGCTATAAAAACCCACCAAACAACATTAACCATCACATAAAACCCATTCAGAAAATGTTTTCTCTATCGTTCACACTCTAGGTACCTCGTAGTTTTTTCAACCTTCTTGAGAAGTTCTTCTCATGGTTTTAGAAATTCCCACCCAAGTTCAAAGATATATATCTTCCTCTCTAACTCTTATTTTAGAAATCAAGTCACTTCTTTTAATTTATCATTTTTAATCTCAATTTATCATGTGGTAATTTTTTCATAAATATCAACTTACCGTCCCATTTATGTTATATAAAAGATGGATTATAATGATGAAGGTGAGTAGTTGGTAATGATGATGATGTGTTGATGTGAAGGTTGTCCTGGTGAGAAGTTGATAAGGATAGTGATGGTGACATGTTGTCTCACATTTTGGGTTCTTAGGTATATTGTTTTCTATGGTTTGTTATAAAAAAATTTTCATTTGAGTTTTTCATTTTGAATGTGGCTTTTCATAATGTTGTATGAAGTGTAATGTCAGCTTTAGATGGAGGTTTTTTCTAATGTTCCGACTCACCCAAAAAGTGGTTTATTGTAGAAAATGAAAAAATTGATTTTAAAAGAGATGTTAAATATCTCTTCTAACAACACCCTTTACATAATCGGCTACTATACCGAAGTAAAGGATCGTCTCCTTATCTTATTAGTTGAAGCACTTTCTTTATATTATTCTCTTTTTTCTTATTAATTATGATGGAATATTTTTTTACTCATTCCTGTTACAATACATATGATTTCAATGTGATGAGATACCCATTTCACTAAAATTAAATCCATTAATTAACCTATAACTATCCACACCTTGCAAATGATATTAACATACGATTTACCATGACAAACCTTTTTTGTGAATACCCACCCCCATTTCTACTCAAGTTTATTCACCTATATCTATTTATACTTAATTTATTTTCAACACCCATTCATGTAAGCCTACACTGTATTTTCATGGGACTAAAAAATGATAAAATATATCATTATTTTGTTTATTCTATCTAGAATACGTATTCAAATACATTATCTGAATCTGATGGGAGGTCCAAAAATTGTGTATACCTTTGATTCATTAGGTAATTTTTTAATCTCATGAATTTTAATATATGGTACACATGAGGTTATCCCAATAAGAATATGAGTTTTTATTGGTGATTATCCTTGACATATACAAATGATCTCATCTTTTATGTTATTTCGACAGTCCCATGATTCTTTTTATTTTCACTCATTTCATGCATCAATGTTATGTGTTGCGATTATCACCCATCTAATGATAACTTGATATTACTATTGAATAACATTTACTACTTTAACATATTATACAATTAGATTTTTCATTTTCCTTGATTTATAACACATATCTTTCTTATGTACCTCCCTGGCTTATCCCATGTAGTATTAAAAGAGAAGTGGAATGTGAGGGGCATGTTGTGGAGTCTATAAATAAAGATATTATACCCATGTTTCATGTTATTATTCTATGTACATAATTTTTAAAAGAAAAAATAGTCATGGTATTCTGAGATTCTATTATTGGTAACCTTATATATAATATCTAGAATTAAGCTGTATTAAAATATGGGTTTTAATGGTTGGTATTTGAAGAAAAACTGGTTATTTATGGGGATTAGGATTAGAAATATATATTGAAAGCTATTATGAGAAGACCAAATTGTCGAACATATCAAAATTAGTTTTTAAAGTATAGAGTATGTGTTTCAAACAAAATACCTCCACTTTTAGACAGTACAAGTGGATATAGATTGATAATAGTTTCACCTAGAAGTAATAACCCTAAAAAAGAAGCATTGCGATGAAATCAATCATTACCTAGTGAAAGGAAAAGTTTCACTCCAAAAAACCATTTTTGAAACTATCAAGGGTTATGATTTTAGAAAATCATAGGCCCTTTATGAACTATTGTGAAGGGTACAAAAATTTATTTTGAATTTTTTTTCAAGGAAATATATCATTAAAAAATTATATTAAAAAATTTAAATTCATTGGTTATGAAATATATTTCATATATGATTTATACCTGTAATGTTCATTAGTTCATAGTTATGTGTTGAATAGTTAAAAATATCCCATTCTATGAATTTTCATTTTATCTGGTCAAATGTATGATATAGGAGAAAACGAGTTAAAAACCAATGTGATTTATAATGTGATAACATCCAAAGTAAATTTCCCAACCATAAAGGAAAATGAACTACAAAAATCATTGTAATAAATTCTAAATTTAATCATGTTTTTAACAAAAATAGAATAAACACCAACATCCCCTAAGAAAGAGAATGTTGAAAATGATACCATTATGTGATAGTGGATTGGGAATTTCAGTGGAACTTATGATTCATATGTATTATACTAATAGATCAAATCAATTGAAAAGGTTATTTCCAATATTTAATACTATGAATGGAAGAATGTTTCAGTTTATATTTATCATATGGGTGGAGAATCTGATCAATGATGTATTATGATAAAAAATATTAATATCCTAGATGAGATCCAAGAAATGAAGTGTAATGAATTCCAAAAAAACATTTTGACAAATAATATCCTCACACTCTAGGAATTAAAATTCAGTGGGATATCATTAACCAAAATAATATGGATGATGAATACATTGGGTAGTATAAATAAAACATAAATAAACATGCACCATTCAACATTTTCATTGACCAAAAAAGTAATGTTGATTACTTTATTTTTGGGTAACGTATGAGTCTTTGAAAAAAAAATTTATTCGATATATTAATATCTATGAAGAGATTGTATGATGGGCCCTAACTGACAATATTTTATTTTACCAATGCTTAATCAATGAATGTCCCTTTTTATAATTATGTATTATAATATTAATCAAATAAGATTAAATATACAACACAAAACCAACATTATAAATGATGAATGAGTGGAATAAAAGGTGTCATTATAAGATAAGGATCACATTCTAATGAAATAGTTTATTGAAATTTAGAATATAATTTGAACATTATGAATAGTTATCCAATGAATGTAATAGTATCCTCACTAATGAGGATATAATAAATTTTATATATTATAAATATATAGAATATATAGTTATATTATAGTATATGAAAATAGAAATTATTATATTATTATATTATGTGTTTATATTTTTTTAAGTAACGTATATTTAATTAAAATATTGTGATTAATTTAATAAATTATAATGAAATTTATTTTCATAAAATAATACTTTGACGAATTATGATTAAAAGATAATTTTAAGAGAACATAATTAATTTTCTAATGAGTTAGATAAAGTAGTTTTAATTTTAAAAATTATATTCTTCATGTAAATTATAATTTTAATTAAAAAATAAATATATAATATTTTGATAATTATCTTTAAAAAATGGAGTTCATTTTTTAATTCTACACGTAGAAAAATTGTTATGGTGAATTTTTCGGACATTAATAAAATACATAAATTTTTGTGAATAGTATAATATTGAAATTTATGGTATATATACATTATAAGTTAAATTAACTTTTCCTTGACTCATGAATGATGTAAGAACCATTGTTTCAAACTCACATGATATGATTATTTTATTTAGTATCAGCAATTAGTACCATTTCCAATCTCGATAAGAATAATATACTATGGTATTAAATATGAACAAACACTCCTCTCCTCCACTATAAATATCATCCCTCACCACCACATATCCTCACACCACACAAGATTTGTGCCTTTTATAAATTTTTCTCAAATATATTCCAACCCCCCAATAACCTTGACGTCTTGGCATTACCAAAAGGCCAAAACCTATTCCCTAAGGAGGCTCCCAAGGAGAATAAATTCACGAGGAAAATTCTGATTTTTGATTATTATTTTTTATTTTCAACTATGTTTCTTTTCATTTAATCTCCTAAATTAACCTCATCCAAATATTATGGTAACCCCAATACCTTACATATACTAGAATTTTGGTTTTATAATGTAATAATGCTTCATCATCTATCTTTTATACACCATTTTTATTAAAAAAGATCACACATTTTGAGATGTGTTAAATTATCACATTAATGGATGATAGGACTTCATTTTCCTTTAACTTATTCATGCTCTAGTCATGAGACCATTTTTATGGCTGAACCAGAATATAATATACTAATTATAACTTTTTTATGTTTATGGAATCATTTTATACTCATGATAGTAATTTATTACGCAAAACTAGTTTGCTCTGATTGAAAAATTGCCAAAGTAATCCATGTGAGTATCATTAAAATTTTTGTAATGATTCATCATAATCCCATTTAATCAAATTAATGTTATTAAATTTTTATCTTATGTAGGTTAATTAATATAATATTATGACACTCCTAGAAAACCATCCCCTTTTTAAATTAACTCCAATACATATATCCAAGTGAACCGATCATGAAATCTATAAAACGATCACTCATGAATGATGATATTGAACACAATAACTCATCAAAAAAGTAATAAAAGAACATAATAAAATGATATTAATTAAAATAATTTTATAATAGGTTTTTTAATATTTAATTAATTCTTATAATTTTTTAATCCATGATGTTAAGATCAATTGAATAATAACATTAGACTTGAGGTAAGGGATTCTACAAAAAACACCATTATTCTTTTGGGTTTCACTTCCTCACATTTTACCAAAATGATGTTATATTTTCTTTTTATTTCAATATAATAAATATATTGTACATTTTACAAACTCATATATCATTATATTGTCTTCATACTTTTTTTTGGGAAATACATTTTTAAGTGTTTCACATCTCGATATTTCACTATAAGTAAGTCGTTTTAATTGAACTTCTCGAATTCATACCCATTTTTAGGTGAACTCCCTAACCCATTTTCATCCACCATTATTTTTATAAAACCAATCATTTTATTATGAAAACCTTTTTTTCACTTATATTTTTATATAATAGAATATTTTTTTTTCATTTTAAAATATCTTTGATATTTTACAAATACCACACTAAAATGTTTTTATTATAATGTTTCTTAAATACTACTTTTACAAGTTATCACTTCAGTTTTATTTCACATATCATTATATATGACTATTATAATTTATTAATTTCCATGTATAATTTAATTCCATTCTTTCACGAAAAACTATATGTTACTCCCATTTAATATACTTTATAACATGATTAAATTACCAGCTTCTTTCGATGGGTAAACATTATTTTTATGTTTGATTCCATACAAATTATTATTTATGTGGCACATATATTCACTAACATGTTATGATTAGTTAATCGGGGTAGTACTCTACTGCAATGGGTAATTTCTAGTCCCATGAGACGTTATGTGCAACGGTCTTGGTGGTTAGCCTTTACCCGTGCTTCATGTGCAACGGACATGGTGGTCAGCCTTGAGTCATACTCATCTTGGTCAAAAAATCCTTGACTCAATCTTGTTTATGTGAAAATATCCTTGAACCATGCTAATGACTTGTTCAATAGAGCATATACATTACTATTATTCCCTAATTATAAGATTCCATGTTCTTCTGTTAAGATTCCATATGTACCATTCCATCATAAGTCATTATGTTATTTATTCTAACCTATACTCTATGATTTATTTTAATTATTATTTACTTATTGGTATTTTTTCTCATCCCTTTCTTCATGATATCCCCAATTTATCCTATCATGATTTTTGAGCATAATGAATTTTTGGAGATCAACGTGGAGATAAAATAATATTTTGTTTAATGATGTATAATTATGCACCTAATATTCCAAGACACAATAATTTATGATCCTTGACATGAAATATGATGTTAAATTATTCATTAAATCATTTAATGATATGTGTAAAAGTATATGGTCACAATAGATTTTATTATAGGAAATATTATATGTTTTTAGAGATTGTGAATAATGAACTTCAGTATGAACCATAGGGAAAAGAGTAAGTATAAAAAAACATACCTAAATTTGGTATGTATGGAGTATGTGGATTATCAAAAAAATATATCCATAACCGGATAATATAAGTGAAGGTGGTTCTAGAAGAGATTTACCTAGGAGTAACAACTCTGGGAAGATGATTTAGTCTTGACTTGGGGTAACCTAGTACATTAAAATGGGTATTACTACGTAACTATTTGGACACTCCCAAGGGATATTTTTTATAAAATTCATAATATCATTATGAAAAATTATTAAGAGAACAAAAAAACACATAATAATATATTTTAGGAAATAGATCATGGATAACCCAGATTGAAGTGTAGTGATTAACAAGTCAGGATATACCTTTATGTGAAAAGTTTATCCTTCTATGCTCAAAGTTTTCTTTTATGATTAGTATCTAAGTATTTATGTCCCCTAATTTAACATTCATTTTTATAGATAAAGATAAAAAATAAAAGAACATGTGAGAATAATCAATGTTATAGGGAATGTGGTGATTTCCATAATTATATTTCATATATGATGGAAACGGGTGCTCAAAACATTATTATGTACTCACTCAACTGGATCAAGCTATAAATAATAACAATAATAATTAGGAAACCCATAATTCTATAAGTAAATAGAATTTTTTTCATTTAATACTTCATGAGGAAAAGGCCTCCCATTTTTAGTGGATCTTCTAATCCAATTATAACAGAACATTGGAATAACTATATTGAAAAAAATATTCTTTGGCCTATTGTGCTCAGAAAAACAGAATGATTTTCTTTCGATATATCATTTTCATGTGGAAGTTGATCAGTGGTGGACACTAATCAGGATAATAAATTCCAAGGAGTGAATTGATTCCACAGTATGAATATATTTCAATAAAATATATTATAATATATATATTTTACCCAAACCCTCCATCCCAAGATGGAAAGGGAATTCCAAAAAAACATAAGCCAAAATAATATGAGTCTATCATGGATTTTTCTGAAAATAATATAAGGATTTAAAGGTAATCCTATGGAATTTTCATGAAAACTAAAACCATGTCGGGTCACTTTATTAGCGGACTAAAGCCATGTCTATGAGAGCATTGGTAATTCGAGACATTGATGTATATGGGGAGATTGTCTAATGTGACCTTAATGATAAAATGGAAGTCAAAGAATCTTAGTGGTCTCATGTGCCTAGTGATAAATAGAAAAAATAGAATATAACATGGGTGGATCAACAAAAAATCCCATTATTGAAAGGAGACTGAACATCCCACATGTCAAATTTATGGGAAGAAGTATAATGGAAAATTTTTAAAGGGAATAAGGAAATGCTATATATGAGAAAGAATGGGTCATCTGGCTATGACCAAATGAATATATAAGAAAATTACACTAATGTAGAAGAAACAAGTAAAGTTCATATCAACCCTAAGACTATATTACTATGTTTCAACTTAAAGTATCATGGGAATTTTTCAAATCAATGCCCTAAGACTAGTTCTTTCATAGGAAATCAACAAAAACCTCCAACGCAATAATGAAGGGAATATTCTCTCAATAATAATGATTTGGATTGGGAAAATTAAGTGGTGATAAGTACAATTGTCATTCATTCTTGAATAGTAAATTCACTATCTAAGATGGGTTCATTTAATTATTTAATATCATGCATTTTTAGTTATACTATTCATCCACCACATCTAAATTGGGATGTTGAGTTATATGTGAGAATAGTAAATTTGGAAATTTTTTCATCCATACTATAAATATACTATCCAGTTAAGGTTTGTGGATTAAACCTCAAATAAAATATTTCCATCTCCCATTGGTGGAGGTTGATTCTATATTGGGAATGTATTGGCTATCTCTATAGAAAGCTATCATCGATTGTCGGTAAAGGGACATTACTATTCACATCCCAATGTATCCTCCAATTATATACATGTGTAAGAAAAAAAGATGAATCTCATTTAGAATCCTTATCTCAAGTGTGGGTATTACTTCCTTGTGATAAATCATATCTAACTCAAATTATTTACACAAAGGAGAGAATAATGCTTGAATACATACCCATTGTGAGGGATTACACTGATGTGTTCGTTGAAGAGTTTCCTAGTCATCCAACAGATTGAGAGGTCGAGTTTTCAATTGATATTTTTCCTAGATCTCAACCATGATCAGAGATACCTTATATAATGAACACCATAAAGCTAGAAGTGTTGAATAAGATTTTTCATTAAAATATGAATATGGGTTGTATACACCATAGTGCTTCACCATTGGGTGAACCACTCCTCTTCGTTAAGATGAAGTATAGATCCATTCACCTCTACATTGATTATCCTAATCTCTATAAAATTATGATAAAGAAAAAGAATCCCCCTCAATGGATAGATGGCATGTTTGATCAGCTACATGGGGACAATTATTTTTCAAATATAAAGTTTGGTTGGGATATCAGAAATTAAACATGAGGAAGGGAGATATTGCTAAGAATGTCGTCCGAATGAGATATATAAACTATGAGATCATAGTGATTCTATTTAGACTCCCTAATTCTCCATCAATTTTAAATTATATAATAAATATAGTCATTAAGTAGTACTTCTAAAATTTTTTGATAGTCTTTGTTGATGATATTCTGATATACTCTGATATCAAGGAGGAACATCAGGATAAGTTGAATATTTTACTAAAGACATTGTGAAGGTATAATAATTATGCAATATAATGTAAATATGACCTCTGTATGTAAGAAGTATCATTCATGGGGCATGTTATCACCAGCATAAAGAATATTTGTGGACCCTTATAATATATTGTCATTTGAAGAGTGTCCTAGGGAAACATATGTAATGGAAGCCCATAATTTCCATGACCAAGATGGGTATTAATGACAATTTTGGAACAACTTATCAGGATTTTAAAACAAAATAACCAAGATTACATATAATGGAGTAAATTTATTCAAGACTCAATAATGTGAGGAAATCATTAAGGAGCTCAAAAAAAGGCTTATCACTGCACAAATACCTACACTCCCAAAAATTGTATATCTCTTTGTGGTTTGTAGGGATGATTCAATGAAAGGATTAGGATGTCTACTAACGAAGTATTATAATGGTATATTCTAACGCTAAATTAACTTTAACATTCATGAGACAAAATTATCCCTCACATGATCTGGAGTTGGTAGCGGTGAACTTTGCATTGAAAATCTAGTGGCATTATCATTATAGGAATATGTGTGAAATATATATTGAGTACAAGAGTCACAAATACATATTCAAAAATAAGGATAAAAATATGAACTAGAGATTATGGTTGGAGCTCATCAAGGATTAGGATTGTTCAATGCGCTACCGTCCTCGTAAAAAAATTAGATACTAAATGCTCTAAATAGAATGATATGGCATCATCATCAATGATGAAAATTTAGAGGATAAACATGTAAATCATTAGGGGAGAAACTTCTTAAATACTTTCTCAAATTATTTCTCAACCACCCTTCATAGATAATATTAAGGATGCTAAAATAAAAGATGTGTAATTTCTTAAAAGGGTGGAAGATATTAGAAATGGAAAATACATTGAGTTTAAGATTGATGTGAAAGGAGTTTTTTATTTGAGACATGAATATATTTACCATCCAATCCAAAGATAAAGAAGGAGCTTCTAAATCAATCACAAAACCAATCTATTTCTATTCAACCATGGATCGTAATGATGTATTGATATCTCTGAGAAAGATATTTGTGGGACAATATGATAAAGGATAATTTTGAATATACATCTATGTTCCTATAATGCAAAAAAGTGATTGAGGAACGAAAAATGTCCAATGGGATGATGTAAAAACTATCCATAAAAATATGGAAGTAGGAAAACATTAACATTGACTTTTTCATTATACTTTTAAGGATATCCAATGGAAAAAATGTTATATGGACCACTGTGGATTTTCTTATAAAGAATACTCAATTTATCGTAATTTGAGAGGACATGTAATTGGATCAACATGAAAGGATATATATCAATGAGTTTGTAATGATAAATGTAGTACCACTATCAATATTATCTGATCATTATATGATATTCACCTCGATGTTTTGGGAAACTGTCCAAAAAGCTCTAAACAATGAGCTAAACATAAGTTCTTCCTATAATCCCCAAAATGATGGCTAATACGAGTGAAATATTTTGCCATTAGAAGAAATGTTGAGAGCATGTTAATTGGAATTCATAAAGAGGATGGGACCAACATCTTTTATAGGTTAAATTCTCCTTAAATAATAGTTTCCCCTCTATAATCCAAATGGATATATATGTAGATCTTTATGGGAGAATTAGTATAACTCCAACATGATGAGATAATGTTTGGGATAATAAGCTGCTAGGACTAAAAATGGTTGAAGAAATGGTGGAGAAGGTGAAAATCATTCATCAACACATGAAAGAAGCCCAGTATAGACAAAATAGATATGGTGATAATCATAGATGAGGCCTTGAGTTTAATGTTTGAGATATGTAATTCCACAGAATATCACCATGGATGAAGTTCATGAGATTTTGGATGAATGGAAAGCTATGTCCCATAAACATTTCCCCTTCCAGAATCTTGATCTTGTAAGAGATATATCCTATCAATGAGCATATCCACCTTTCAAGTCTTAAGTAAATGATGTATTCCATGTATCCCTCTTATGAAAGCACATGCCAGACCCATTAAATATACTATCATCAGAGGTGGTATAGTTAGAGAATGATCTTTCTTACGAGGAATGGCCAGGGAAGATCATGCATCATATATATAACATTCTATGCAACAATAATACTCACCTATCTGTTTTAAAATGGTATGAACATAAGTATTAATATGCATAATGGGATCTTGAGGATGTAATGAAGGAGAATCACCAACACCTATTTTCATCCATGAATGTAAAATGAATTTTTATGAGAAAAAATTCAGAAGGGGGGGGGGAAATAATGTAATGACCTAGTATTTTATCAATGTATTTCCCTTATAATATTTTCATATAATTTAATAACATATGATTACATATAGAATACAATAAAAACTCTATAAATAGATAATTAATAGATTAAAAGGTAACTTTAGAAGTTAGGGAACACATTCTGATTAATTAGTAAATTGACTATTGGAAAAGTAATATGGCCCTTATGAATAGTAAACCAATTAATGTAACAAAAACCTCACCAATGAAGGTATAAATAAAAATTTTCCATCTTATAAGTGTTAATATGTTATAATTATATCATATTAAAAGTAAATAAATATTTTTAAATTTCTAAATTAAGTGTTGGTATTTTTTTTAATTCATTTGAATTTAATTTCAAGTTTATGATTCATTTCGTAAATTAAAAGAGAATTTATTTTCATAAAAAAATTCATTAAATAATTTCATGATTCCTTTTTATTATAAGATAATTTGTTGAGACATTAAATAAATTTTCTTGGTGTTATAAATGTCTTTTTTATTTTAAAATTTATATTTTTCAATTAAATTATGATTTTAATTAAAATTAAATTTAAAATATTTAGAAAACTATTTTTAAGAAATGGATTTAATTTTTGAACCCCCCTCATATAAAAATAGTTATGGTTAATGTTTTGTGATTTTTTTAAAATACTTGATGTTTTTTGTGAATAATAAAATATACTAATTTTCGGTATATATATATATATATTAGAAGTTAAATACACTATTAATTGAGTCAATGATGATGATAGAACCACTGTTTATAACTCACATGACTCAATTACTGTATTTGGACACAATAATAATAATTATTACTAGCCTTGACAAAAATAATACAAAATGAATTAATTATTGAGAAAACACTCCTCTCCTCAATAATAAATACCACCCCTCCCCCCGCATCTACTCACACCTATCAACCCATGTGACTTGTCCAAATACTATTAAAATGTCTTCCCAATCACATCCCCCATTACTAGGATCTCTTCTTCTCTCCAAAATACTAGAACCTATTCCCTATGGAGGCTCTCAAAGATGATAACGTCAAGAGATAAATTACCCTTTTTGATTTTTTATTTTCTTTTCATGTTCCTTTTTTTCATTTTATCACTTCAACTATACTTCTAAAGATGATATGGTAACTGAATTTCCATACATATATAATAATTGTTTTATTATTATAGAATATTTCATCACCATCTCACATTTTACATCCTTTTATACAGAAAATGAATACATCATCTGAGATGTGTTAATTTATCACATTTAAGGATAACAAATTTTCAATTTCCATTACCTTCTTCATGAGATGGTCCTGAGACTATTTTCATGTTTCAAAAATATTCTAAAAATTTATAATATCTTTCATATGGTTTTGTAACCATTTTTTACTCATGATATTGATTTATAACACAAAATGAGTTCACGGTGATACAAACCCGACAAATTATTCCAAGAATTTATCAATAAAAATGTCTCTAATGATTCATCCTCATCACATTTAATCAAATGAATGGTATTACAATTTTATATTATGTAAATTAATTAATATAATATAGTTACACTTCTAGAAAACCATTCCCATTTTACATGAGATTCCATACTCTTATTCAAGATAACCAATCATGTAATGTAAGAAAACGACCACTCATGAACAATGAAATTAAACAATATAACTTATCCAAAATGGGATATAAAAAACATCATAAATTGACACTAAATAATGATATTTTAGAATATGTTTTTTAATTATTAATTAATTACTCTAAATAATTTATGAATTACATTGATATCAATTGAATAACACCTTTTAACCTATGGTAAGAGACTCTACCAAAACCATTATTTTTTCATTGGGTTTCTCTTCCTTGATTTTTAGCCAAATAAAGTACACTTTTATTTTTATTTAAATATTATAAATACTGTATATAGGTTCCAAACTCATGTATAAATGGGTTTTAACTCTCCTTATTTGGGGATATACATGTTTTATGTGGTTCCCTTCTCGATACTTCTCGATAAGGTAGTCGTTCTAAGGGAACTTCTCAAATTCTAACCCATTTCCAAGTTCACTACATAAAAAATTTTAATGTAAAATTATTTTTATAAAACCAATACATGTACAATTAAACACATATTCATTCACTTATGTTTTAATAGAAACAATTTATCCATTTTTTGTTATTAATGATCAATGAAATTTTCCTTAGACGACGCTAAAATGATTTAATTGTAATGTTCTTTAATTACTATTTTTAAATGTTATATCTATAGTTTGAAATCACCTATCATGATATATGCCTATTATACATTATGAATTTTCATGTATGATATGATTACTATATTTCATGGTTAGTTTTAGAGTAACACCCCAGGTAAATAAATAATATGACATCTTTATATTTATCCATATTTGTGAATCAAATATTAATATTACTTTAAAGGGGATGTTATGCTCGATAGCGTACCCAATACGCAACAACGAGTTTCTTGGGAATCTTACGTTGAACTCTAATAATAAAATAATATTATTTTAAATGGTAGTTAACATGTAGCCGTTGTATTGGCGGGAATGGATATAAATAACTAAAATATTATTATATATGTTTTTAAATGTTTTTACATATACCCAATAAAAGATAAAGGCTTAAAATACGGAAAGAATTCAATTTTAGGCGTATATGACCTAGTTTTCACTAAAGGTTCACTTATCGCCTTTTGATGGCGAACCGTCATTAAATATAGTTTTGTTCACTCTTATACATCCTTTGGGAACAAATAAAACTCTTCTTATGAATTGGGACATCAAAATTTACTTTGTGTAAATTTTTGGTATCTTTCCGATAAAGTTCATTTTTTTAATGAATAGTGTAAAATGTTGTATTTTAATTCAATACCTCTTTTTAATCTAATTTATTTATATGATTAGATTATCATTTGAATTGGTTTTAAATTTAAATTAGAAAATATTTTTACCATTAAATCCAATAGTGGTCGTTGGAATTAATTTCACTTTGAAATCGGACTTAAACTAGTGTCAATCTTTTGATACTTATTGTTTCATAAAAACACGCTATTTGCTCTGACAGTGGGAATAAATTATTAAATTAATTAATGTGACTTATATGTTTTGAATATTGTAAAATAGACTTCATTTTTGAATTCAGAATATCAAATATGGTTCAGGGTGAAGTTTTTGTATTTTTCTGAAAAACTTCAATTTTTGATGAATAGTGAAACCACTAAGTGGTAGTTAAAGAGACTGATTTTCCCTTTAAATAAAACTTTTCCACTTCTGTGATTTGATTTTCAAAAATCTGACATACATGGATGTCATTAAGATGTAAAATGTGGTTCAATGAGATTAAAATAATTTTTGGTGAATAGTAACTTTTAAGTTCGTAATCACGATTAGTGGTAATTAGTGTAGTTTAGGGTAAAAATAATGTTTTAATAATATGAGATGAGCTAGACACATGTCCTACCCTCCGTTTTTGTGTCATGGCCGACCAATACAAGCCATGGGTCAACTTTGGGACCCCATGGAGCCACTTTGGTTGGGAAATGACATAAATAACTTTTTATTTTATGTTAAAGGAAAAATGACACAAACATGAGTTATTTTACTAAAACAATTTTTACATGGGGTTATACAAGTCAGATTTTTGACTATAAATATTCATTAGAAATATAAAAATATTTCCTACATCATAGTATTTTTTTTATAATTTTTATACATTAAATAAATTAAATTATTTATGACATCATGATGATGTAGCGATGACCTCATTATTTAACGATTTAAATAAAATAGAATAATAATGTAATATATAAGACCTACATATGTCCAAAACCTATTGGATGAGTGGATTTAGAACCCTTATCACCTTATCCTAGAAATTCATCAATTTGGGACCTTTAAAATCAGAAACTATTTTGAAAATAAAGTAACATTTTGTAACTTTTACAAGAGTGCCCCTCCTATCCTCTTATAAAAGGCCCCCACCTCTACCTCCTTACCCACACACCCAAATCCTTTGGCTCGGACAACCCCTGCCCATTTTGGCTCTCCACATCCCTCTATTATTCCTTTAAGACTCACTTTGCGAAGAAGTCTTCCCAAGGAAGCCTTTGAGCTCAAACCAATGGGAGTTACCCGATTTTAAGGTAATGTCTTCTTTTGAGTCCTTTTGTTTTATTTTGCTTCTCCAACCCCCTAAACTATTTTTTTTATTTTCTTTTGTAACAACTCCAGTATCCTAAATATACTAGGATGTTTTTATAAGAATTATTCGAGCTAAAATTACACACACCTACATCTAATGGTTAATGAACATACTGTTTCCGTGGATGGTGAATTTCTGCCTCCCGAAACGATGATTGTTCAACATTATTTTAACACCTTCAAAAGTGGTCATTAAGATGAAACTATATTTATATATGATATATAATATGTTTAGGTTTTCCTTATGCTTCTGTATTTTTCATTTTGGGAATACCTTTATGGTTTCCATTATGGGTAAACACGATATCTTCATTTAAGGAAGTGCGGACTACCGCCCCCTCAAAGTGATGTGATTCGTTAATGCCATATGTGGGACGTGTAAAGGATGGATTTAAAGTTATTATATATGATTTTATACTGGAATTATAATATACCTCTATATAATTATTATTTATTTCCATTAAATTATGAGATAGAAATGAAAGTAGTGTTCATGCGTACGTACGGCTTACCATCTCCATGAACGGTGCATTTTATTTCTTATCCCCAAATGTAAAGTACTATTAAAAGTACATGTATATAATGGATATATATAATGAATGATATATCTAAATTATGAATATAATTCTGTAATTAAAATATACATACCTCTCATTTAGTTTTAATTCCATTAATATGACAAAGAAATGAAAGTAGCGTTCATGCGTACGTACGGCTTACCGTCTCCATGAACGGTGCATTTCATTTCTTACCTCTAAATGATTATGTAATATTATAAATACATGTTTATGATGGATATATATGATATATATGATAACCAAATCAGGAATGTCATTCTGGATATAAAGAACCTTTGACCACACGAACAACATGTAATTGTAAGAAGTCCACTTTCGACTTATGAACCAAATATCGCAAAAACAAACATTATTAACTTAAATGGTTACATAATGTTTATAGTATAGAAATAAGTGATATAAAAGGAATAATGAACTTTAAAATGATTCTTAATCAAGTAGAAATTAACTCAAGTTTATAATTCAGGACGTTAAAGAACGATCGAGTCAAGTCGGACCCGAGGTAAGGGACTTCGTCTCAATCTCCTTTCATTGAGGCATATTTCGTTTTATACACAACTTTATTTTGTACGGTGTATAAACCAATTTGAATGTTACCTTTATACAAAAGGAATCTTTTTCTATGAAGCATTTTACAAAACGACAAAAAGGAATGTTTCTTTTAACGTACGAGGTGACAACGACCTTTTCCGCCGCCGCGAGTATTATTTGATCTTTGGCTTCCTCAACAAGCCGTAATGTTTTTAAAATAAAATAAATACCATATACTTTTTTATGTATTTTGGTATTGAAAATGGTTTTGATAAAGAATTCTATTATGTCAATATATTTATGATATATTGTGATTGAAATGTGGAAATGTTATCATTCCTTTATATTGGTTTTATGTTTTATGATTGGTACTTGGACATTTTACGGGTGGTTACATGATAAACCATATGACGGGTGGTGCCGTGAATACCAGGATGGGTGGTTACGTTATAACCTCCAATGAATTGGGTATGGAAGTCGGCCGTATGGATATTACATTAAGTATGTATGGAAATTGGCCGTATGGCTATTCCATTAAGTGATATTTGTGGAAGTCGACCGTATGGTTATTCCACTTAAGTATGTTTATGTCCCAAGTTACCTTTATATATGTTATGTGTTCTTTATATGGGTTTTATGGTAATCCTTTGGTTACAAAAGGTAATTAATGATACTTTATTTAGTGAAGTGTTTTTACTACTTCATGAAGGTGCAGGTATTACTTTGATAGAGTATACATGGTTTACTTGATGTTTGAAAAAGTAACAGTGTTCATTCTTTGTGTATCCCTTACTGAGCTTTTTATGCTCACCCCAAGTTTTTTTGAAATGTTTTTCACAGGAATTAATGTGGAATAAGGTCAAGGATGGGATCAAGGGAATGTCATGCTATATAAAACATGGAACTAGACATGTTTCTTTCTAAGAGTTTATTTATTATTATGGAAACTTAGTAGAAGCGTCTACTTTGTAATCTTTTGAGATGTAATAGTTATATTCTAATTCTCTAAAACTCTAAACCTGAAAAGACACTCAATGTGAAATATTCATTTAATTCAATATTAAGTAATGTTTAAGGCTGGGTTGTTATAGTTGTTATCACAGGTCGTTTTAGACAACTTTAGGGATTAGGAGTTCTTGTGAGACACATGATTAGTCCCTATATCTATTATTTCAGTTAAATCCTTGTTTATTAACTTTTTTTTAGGTCAAGTAAAGTCGGTTACAAATGGAAGGAGAAGGATCTCAAATGACATTCCTATCTCTTCATGATGACATGATTGCAATAATTATTGCCAAGTCATCTTCGGATGATTGTGAAACTTTTTCTAGCATACAACACACTTGCAAGCAGTTGTTTGTGATATCAAACACCTCCACTATACCTCGTTATCATCGTGGATCATGGGTTGTTTTTAGACAAACACTATTTTCAAAATATTCTCATATTTTCAAGAAAGGTAAATATTATCAAGGTATTTTCAAATATTTTACCGTATCACAAGAATTTGAAGCATATTATGATTTTAGAAATGGTGCTTAGGAAGGAGACCCTTGCGCAACCTATATATATTTGCTTTTAAAATATAGTCTCACATCACATACTTATGGTATATTAAAAGGACCAATAATAGAAAGTTTCAACTCAATTTCGGTCCGACTATTTTATTCAAATCAGGTTTTATCAGATGTTTTGGAATTATATGTCATACATGATTATTTTCGAAAACTGTTTTTCTGTGAACACCCATATGACCCATGTTGTACGAGGTGTATTTGGATGGAGGAAGCAAATGATTTTGAAGGATCTCTAAATCATTGTTGTAATGCATGGTACTTCTACATACGTGAGCAAGATGACGATGAAATCGAGTGGATGCCATGATCAAGGTATGATGCTCTTCATTTTGGGAATCGTTTTATTTTATCTTTTGGTGGTGAAATAAGACTTCAAGAATTAAGATGTTGAGATCGTAATGAATTCTGATGAAAATTAAACGTATAAGGAAACGATTGAGGTTAAAACATGTTAGGGTTATTTTTTGAGTTTTATAAAAAGGACAACACGCAGACCGTGTGACAACCTGCCACGTCGGACAAAGCTGCGGGAATCGAACCCACAACCAAAGAGCAACTGGTATTTATCGCCTACCACTGGACTACGTGAATTCCCTGGTTAGTTTGACGGATTCTTTTTAGTTATATGATTTTATGAATTAAGAGTAAGTTGATATTGGGTTATTTATGAAAATAATTAACCTATCATGGAGGATATGTGATTAGGTTAATTACTTTTCAATACAAGACATTAGGAGAAACTGATGTTGTTTGGAGATAAATGTTACTGTTTAACTTGGAAGACTATGTGACTAAATACTTCAAATATTTGGGTTTCAATCTTATATTGGTTTACTTTGAGGAATTTTATGGACAAATTGTTTATCGGATGGTCCTCGTTGAACTTTGGGTTTTCTTGGACAAATTTTAGAGATTAAGAAAAGATTTTCTTTTTAATGGGTTATCCTTTTCTGGATTATCTGACCTTGTACTAACCTTTTTGGTTTTGGTCTAAGGATATGGGATGCATATAGTTCTCTTTTGTGGATTAGGCGAATCTCTAGAAGTTGATTATAGTACTCTTAATGTGAACAAGTCTTCCTAAATACTCGTCTTTTGGAGAAAATATGAGTTTGTGTAAAATTTGAAAGTCAACATGATAAGTGATTATGTTTCCCTGTGAATAAATTACTCAATAAAAAGAAACATAAAACAAAAATGTTGTCTATTAACTTTTCCTACTGGGGAATCAAATACCGTTTAGCCCATCACAAGTTTGTGATTTTCTTGTGGTTATCTTTCTCCTAAACATGTTTTCTATCACTCTCCATCAGAACATGACCCTATGTTTTCTCCTCCATGTACATATTTGTCTACATGGAATCCTAGTATGGGTTAACTCGGGTGATCTTTGTACTTATCTTTCTTTATTTTAAAGTGATTGTTTTACCGACTCTTGTTCCGATGTGGGACTTTCATGGATGTTACCATGCCCAATTTTAAAATTGAGAGGACGCAATTCCCAAAAGGGGGGAAGGATGTAACACCCCAGGTAAATAAATAATATTACATCTTTATATTTATCCATATTTGTGAATCAAATATTAATATTACTTTAAAGGGGATGCTATGTTCAATGGCGTACCCAATACGCAACAACGAGTTTCTTGGGAATCTTACATTGAACTCTAATAATAAAATAATATTATTTTAAATGGTAGTTAACATGTAGCTGTTGTATTGGCAGGAATGGATATAAATAACTAAAATAATATTATATATGTTTTTAAATGTTTTTACATATATCCAATAAAAGATAAAGGCTTAAAATACGAAAAGAATTCAATTTTAGGCGTATATGCCCTAGTTTTCATTATAGGTTCGCTTATCGCCTTTTGATGGAGAACCGTCATTAAATATAGTTTTTTTGACTCTTATACATCCTTTTGGAACAAATAAAACTCTTCTTAAGAATTGGGACATCAAAATTTACTTTGTGTAAATTTTTGGTATCTTTCCAATAAAGTTCATTTTTTAATGAATAGTGTAAAATGTTGTATTTTAATTAAAACCCCCTTTTTAATCTAATTTATTTATATGATTAGATTATCATTTGAATTGGTTTTAAATTGAAATTAGAAAATATTTTTACCATTAAATCTAATAGTGGTCATTGGAATTAATTTCACTTTGAAATCAGACTTAAACAAGTGTCAATCTTTTGATACTTATTGTTTCACAAAAACACGCTATTTGCTCTGACAGTGGGAATTAATTATTAAATTAATTAATGTGACTTATATGTTTTGAATTTTTTAATATAGACTTCATTTTTTAATTCAGAATATCAAATATAGCTTAGGGTGAGGTTTTGGTATTTTTCTGAAAAACTTCAATTTTTGATGAATAGTGAAATAACTAAGTGGTAGTTAAAGAGACAGATTTTCTATTTAAATGAAACTTTTCCACTTCTGTGATTTGATTTTCAAAAATCGTACATACATTGTTGTAATTAATAAGTAAAATTTGGTTCAAGGAGATTAAAATAATTTTTTGGTGAATAGTAACTTTTAAGTTCTTAATCGCGATTAGTGGTAATTAGTGTAGTTTAGGGTAAAAAAATGTTTTAATAATACGAGATGAGTTTGAAACATGTCATACCATCATTGGATGTGTCATGGACGACCAAGAAAATCCATGGGTCAACTTGGGGACCCCATGGAGCCACAATGGTTGGGAAATGACATAAATAACTTTTTATTTAATGTTAAAGTAAAAATGACACAAACATGAGTTATTTTACTAAAACAATTTTTACATGGGGTTATACAAGTCTTATTTTTAACTATAAATATTAATTAGAAATCTAAAAATATTTCCTACATCATAGTATTTTTTTTATAATTTTTAGACATTAAATAAGTTAAATTATATATGACATCATGATGATGCACTGATGACCTCCTTATTTAACGACTTAAATAAAATAGACAGATAATGTAATATCTAAAACCTACACATGTCCAAAACATATTTGATCAGTGGATTTCAAACCCGTATCACCTTATCCTCGAAATAAATCAATTTGGGACCATTAAAATCCGAAACTATTTTGAAAATAAAGTAACATTTTGTAACTTTACATGAGTGGCCCTCCTCTCCTCTTATAAAAGGCGCCCACCTCAACCTCCTTACCCACACTCCCAAAGCCTTTGGCTCGGCCCACCCCTACCCATTTTGGCTCTCCAAATCCCTATCTTACTCCTTGAAGCCGCAATTTGGGCATAAGTCTTCCCAAGGAAGACTTTGAGCTCAAACCAAGGGGAGTTACCAGATTTTAAGGTAATGTCTTCTTTTGAGTCCTTTTGTTTTATTTTTCTTCTCCAACCCCCTAAACTCTTTTTATTCTTTTATATTGTAACAACTACAGAATCCTAAATATACTAGGATGTTGTTATAATAAGTATTTGATCTACACTTACACACACCTACATCTAATGGTTAAAGAACATACTGTTTCCGTGGATGGCGAATTTCTGCCTCCCGAAACGATGATTGTTCAACATTATTTTAACACCTTAAAAGGTGGCAATTAATATGACACTATATTTATATATAATATATAATATGTTTATGTTTCCCTTAAGCTTCTGTATTTTTCATTTTGGGAATAACTTTATAGTTTCCATTATGGGTAAACACGATATCTTCATTTAAGGAAGTGCGGACTACTGCCCCTCAAAGTGATGTGATTCGTTAATGCCATATGTGGGACGTGTAAAATATTGATTTAAAGTTATTATATATGATGTTATACTGGAATTATAATATACCTCTATATCATTATTATTTATTTCCATTAAAGTATGAGATAGAAATGGAAGTAGTGTTCATGCGTACGTACGGCTTACCGTCTCCATGAACGGTGCATTTCATTTATTATCCCCAAATGTAATGTACTATTAAAAGTAAATGTATATAATGGATATATATAATGAATGATATATCTAAATGATGAATATAATTCTGGAATTAAAATATTCATACCTCTCATTTAGTTTTTAATCCATTAATATGACAATGAAATGAAAGTAGCGTTCATGCGTACGTACGACTTGCCGTCTCCATGAACGATGCATTTCATTTCTTACCTCTAAATGATTTTGTAATATTATAAATAAATTTATATTCTGGATATATATTATATATATGATAACCAAATCAGGAATGTCATTCTGGATATAATTAACCGTTGACCACACGAACAACATGTAATTGTAAGAAGTCCACTTTCAACTTAAGAACCAAATATCGACAAAACAAACATTATTAACATAAATGGTTACATAATATTTATAACATGGAAATAAGTGATATAAAAGGAATAATTAACTTTAAAAAGGTTCTTAATCAAGTATAAATTAACTCAAGTTTACTATTCAGGACGTTAAATAACGATCGAGTCAAGTCGGACCTGAGGTAAGGGACTTCGTCTCAATCTCCTTTCATTGAGGCATATTTGGTTTTATACACAACTTTCTTTTATATGGTGTATAAACCCCTTTGACTTTTACTTTTATACAAAAGGAATATTTTTCTACGAAGTGTTTTACAAAATTACAAAAAGGAATGTTTCTTTTAATGTATGCAGAGACAATGACCTTTTCCGTCGCCGCGAGTATTATTTGATCTTTGGCTTCCTTAACAAGCCGTAATGTTTTTAAAATAAAATAAATACCATATACATTTTTATGTATTTTGGTATTGAAAATGGTTTTGATAAAGGATTCAATTATGTCAATATATTTATGATATATTGTGATTGAAATGTGGAAATGTTATCATTCCTTTATATTGGTTTTATGTTTTATGATTGGTACTTGGACATTTTACGGGTGGTTACGTGATAAACCATATAACGAGTGGTGCCGTGAATACCAGGACGGGTGGTTACGTTATAACCTCCAATGCATTGGGTATGGAAGTCGGCCGTATGGCTATTCCATTAAATATGTATTGAAATTGTCCATATGGCTATTCCATTAAGTGATATGTGTGGAAGTCAACCGTATGGTTATTCCACTTAAGTATGTTTATGTCCCAAGTTACCTTTATATATGTTATGTGTTCATTATATGGGTTTTATGATAATCCTTTGGTTACAAAAACCTAAGTAATGATACTTTATTCATTGAAGAGTTTTTACTACTTCATGAAGGTGAAGGTATTACTTTGATAGAGTATACATGGTTTACTTGATGTTTGAAAAAGTAACAGTTTTCATTCTTTGTGTATCCCTTACTGAGCTTTTAATGCTCACCCCAAGTTTTATTGAAATGTTTTTCACATGACATAATATGGAATAAGGTCAAGGATGGGCTCAAGGTAATGTCATTCTATATAAAACATGGAACTAGACATGTTTCTTTTTAAGAGTTTTTTTATTATTATGGAAACATAGAAGAAGTGTCTACTTTGTAATCTTTTGAGATGTAATAGTTATGTTCTAATTCCCTAAAACTCTAAACCTGAAAAGATCCTCAATGTGAATTATTAATTTAATTCAATATTAAGTAATCTTTAAGGTTGGGGCCTTATATTTAGGTTACATCCATTTATTATGGTTTATCCCAGGATTAAGATTCCCACTTTTTTATGGGTAACATTTATGTTTATATTGGATTCCTTATGTATGATTATTTATGTGGCACATATATTCATGAAAATTATATGATAGGTGTTATTAGACAGTTCTCCCATTCATTGGGTAATGTTTAGTTTCATGAGACTTAATATGTAATGGTCTATATGGTTACCCTTGACTCATTCTCCACGTGTGATGGTACTGGTGGTTAACCATGACTCATGGTCCTCTGTGTTCAATGAGCCTTGACTCATGCACCTCTTTGTGCAACAAGCCATGACATATTCAAATGTTGTGTTCAACTATGCCTCAACATTTCTATGACTCCATGATTATATGATTCCATGTTCTATATTCCAATATTCTCTTTTTCCATGCCTTATTATGCCATTATTTTATACATTCTAACCCATGTGATAAGATTAATTCTACTTATTATTCTATTATTGGGCTTTTTAGCTCATCCAGTTTTTCATATTATCTTAAAGTTATCTTATGCATATATTTGATCAGTGTAGAACTTAGGTTCTCTGTTTGAAGATTAAATAAAACATGTTCATATAATGTTTAATTATGTACCAAATCTTCCATGACACTAGACATTTTGAGTATGGCCTTATAATATGATTTTTATTTATGCATAAAATCATGTAATGATTTGCATAAAAGTTTAGGGTATCTATATAAGTATAGATCATATAATCTCAATAGTCTCTTGGGTGTATGTATTGGATGTGGATGATGGATTTTTATTATGGTATGATGATGTGGAAATCACATGGATCAAATAAATTCCATCATCCCACAAATCAAATGTGTGGAAAAAAGGATCTTGAAAAATTTCCCAATGGGATAAGTTAATGAATTATAGGTGGGAATGATGGGATACTATTAATATATTCTATATAGAAGAAACCACCAATGTGTTGGAAGAAAGGAAATATTCATTCAATAATCTTCTTAATTTTTTAGGTTTTTAACTGTAGCTAATAACGGAACTATGTAATTTAATTCACTTTTCTAGGGGTTATAACAATAACAAATGAAAACAACTTCCAAGGGCTTGAGTGAATGAGTGATCTTATGAAAAAATAAATATGGAGTTTGATATAGGAAAGGAAATGGATATAATTGTTCTATTTATTCCTTCAGGGATATATAATGTACTATTTAATTGTAGTTCTATATATTCTTTCATATAATTCATGTGTTCTAGAACTATTCAAACACAACCTCCTATCATTTAAGTCGCATTGTTGGCGAATATGGATAATGGGTTAATTGTGATGTCCTATGAATATAACTTATAACATATATAAGGATTAAGATAAATTTCCCAGAACACCTTGTGATACCCATTTTAGTGGAATTCAATGTTACTCTAGGCATGGATTGGATTTTCTTGTATATAGCTATTGTAAATTTTCATGTTATTTAAATGACCCTCCACATCCCAAATCATACTCCAGTAATATGAATATAAAGTTAGAATGGATAATTTCACTTATTATCATCATCTCAATTTTTAGTATTAGTTCTTTGTAAATAAAAAAATCTAGATCAAATGATTGAGACTTTGGAAAATATAATCCATCGGGACATAACCACTTTAAGGGAATTCATCGATGTGTTTAATGAATAATTTTATAGTATTCCTCCTAGATAAGAGGTTTATTTACCTATATATATTATACCCAAATAACTTCCATTATCCCATACTCAATATGGAATGGTCACTATTGAAATTTAAAATAAAAAAAGTGACTATCAGAAAATCTTTATAAATTGTTTATTTTCCTTAGTGCTTCCCCATTGGCTGCACTATTGATTTTTTTATGATGAGGATGGGAAAATGTGAATATATATTAATTATCATGAGCTCAAAAGGGTAACAATAATGAAAAATTACACATTTATACTGATTGATGACTTTTTTGATCAACTATAGGGAGTCCAATTATTCTCCAAGTTTCATCTTTTGTTGGGATATTATCAAGTAATAGTGAATAATAAAAAAATATAGAAGTATAATTTTTTTTACAAGGTATGGTCACTACGATGTCATATTGACTCCATTTGGACACACTAATATTTCATCTATCTTTCATGGAAATAATGAAAAATGTATTATGGGATTAAATTAAAAAAAAAAAATACTAATCTTTATAGATGATATTTATATCTACTCGAAAAATAATGAGGAAATTGAGGGGTATTTGAATGATTTATTAAATACCATGCAAAAATAAAATTTTTATGAAGTGTTTAGTAGTAGTGCATTTTGGACTATTTAAGTAAAATTTATGGGGAATGTTGTTACTAGTAAATGGGAATATATGGATCCTTAAAAAACACATGAATATAAATAATGGAAATGAACAAAATCAGTGGTAGAAATAGGTAGAATAATTTTATTAGCTATGTAGTTTCATTGATTAGATAGAAACATATATTGATTATTAGTCCCACTAACCAAGATAACTTTGAAGGGAGTATTGTTATTCTGGATTGAGTAATGCTATGAGATTTTTAAAGAGTGAATAAAGATGATATTAACTAAACTTGTACTCACATTACCATGTTGTGGGGATAATGTTCTGATTTATAGAGATCCATATAAAAATGGATTGGGTTTTTTTACTCTTACATGATGAAAAAGTTAAAGCATATGCCTCCCACCAATTAAAGATTCTTTTGTAGAACTACTGAACCTATACTCTAGAACTTTTTGTAGTGATCTTTATACTAATTATTTGGTGAAATTATCTCTATACGGAGAAGTGTTATATATATATATATAAATCATAAAATCCAAACCCATATATTCACCGAAAACAATCTCTACATGAACCAGAAATTTGTTGTTATAGATGATTGATGATTGTGATTATTCAATCTATTACCATCTTTGAAATGAAAATACTGTGGTAGATTTTATGAGTAGAAAAGATCATACAACACTATACATGTCGAGTATTTTATAGAATAAAATATCCTTAGACGTGAAATGTTTGGAAATTAGAAGAATAAAAGAAACCTTATCCGGCCATTATCCAATTATTTCTCAAACATAATTTTTGAGAGGATAAAGAAGTCCTAAAAAATAATATTTTTTCTATATGAAGATAATTAATATTTTGGAGCTCAACTTTGTAATAGATATAGTTATAGTGTTTGAAACCTTGATATATGTCTCATAAAAACCATATCTCAAAGGGTATCATCTATATGATGTAAAAATATAATTATTCTATATAAATCTATGAAACCCAAAGATGTATAAGGATGTAAGTAAAATCTAATTGTGGGATAACTTGAAGATGAAGATTGTGTATTTCTTATTTTTCATTCTATATTTTTCTACATGTTAAGGATGAAATATTTATGTTTAATAGTATGATTCAATAATTTCCATTAACATTATTCAAATGGGAAAATGTAACCATTGATTTCATCATAGGAGTTCTTGGAAAATATAATGTTAATAATTCTATTAGTGTGGTAGTAGATAGGTGCATGAATGTCAACACATTTTTTGTTGTTGTCAAGGATGATTTAACTATTGACCTACTAACTAATATATTTATAAGATAATTTATAAAATTGTGTGGAGTTACACTCTCCAGTCTATTTGATCAAGATCCAATTTTTACCTTAAGGATCCAGAAAATCCTTCAGAAATCATTTGATATAGATTTGAATTTCAGAACCTCTTATTACCCTCATAAGAATGATCAATGTGATTGAAACATTCATACACCTTAAGATATAATAAGATAATGTTCAAAATATTTCCACAGATATTTGGATGAACACCTTCTCATAAAGGATTCTCATAGAAAATTAATTTCCCTCTTAGCATTAAAATGGATACTTATGGGGTTTTATATGGGAAATGATGCCAACATCTAACGTGTTTGTATGGTGTTAGATATAATAATCCATTAGGACATGGTATTTACCTAGTGATGATAGATAAGGTTTAAACCATTCATTTTAATAATAAATAAGATAATGTTGACAAAACAATATCCGCATCCAATCAACAACATGATCTAGATTATGAGTTCAGAGGTAAAGTGACTCTTTATATTTCATTTCAGAAGAAATACATGAGTTTTGGGAAAATGGGAAAGGATAATCTAGGATACCTCATCCACTTTGAGATAATTTAATGTATCATAGTTATGGATTATTTACTTTCAGTCCCAACTAACCTATCTCTTGTAAATTATGGTTTCCATGTACCCCTATTGAGGATGTACATACCAGACCACTCATATGTACTGAATCAAATGGAAGTACCATTAGAGAATGATTTTTATATGATAATTTGTAGGTGATGATATTGGATCATATATACAATGTTTTATGAAATAAGAAAACCCACCAGGTTAAAGTGTATTGGAGGAACTACAAGTTTATGGAAAAACATGGGAACCAAAAGAGAATATGGAAGTGAAGTACCACCATCTATTTTAATTTTTTAAATAATATTTTTAGTGTTAAATTTTTGAATAAGGGGATATTTAATGAAAATAACTTTTAAAATCTAAATCCCCATTTTAAATTACAAAATTCTTTAATAAGTAATTTTTTTATAGAAAACACTTCCACAACATTTGATATATATTATAGTTATATTCTATCAAATTTAAAATATCCTTAAGTATCATAACCATTGATAATATATCCATTTTATAGTGACCATTATTATTTTTATTTATTACAGGTTATGGTAAATCAAATTTGCAATGAAAAATGATTCATTCCCCTAACTAGTATGATTGTACCCTATGAAGACCATTTAACGAAACATCCATGGGATTTGGAATCATTTAGATTTTCTGTTGACCAATCTCAATTCAGGAATCGATCACTAAATTATTAGTGAAATATTTTAAAGTATAACTACAATCTTTTCAATATCAAGGCTCACACTATGATCACCGAACCACCCCAAGAGTGTGTCATCATGAAAAACATACTCTTAGGGTTCACACTAGGGTAATAAGTGGTTATGAATCTAAACCATAATAGTATGATTTCTAAAATAAAATTCTTAATAAAACAATTTTTATATTGGTAATTTTTTATTAATATTATAATTAATGAGTTTGATAAAAATTATATTTCTATATGATAAAGCATAAAATATATTATTTGGAAATATGTAGTTCCAATCATGATGACATGACTTTGAATTCAATAATTTTTGAAATATTTATTATTTTAATAAAATGTCCTTAAAAAATAAATTAGTTTTAAATTTATGAAGCTATATATTTTTATGAAGTCATATGGAATTATTATAATGGTGAGAAATTGTTATTAAAATAAAATATATTTTTTAATAAATTGGTTGATTAATTTACAAGTTTAAATTTTCATATTTATATAATATATTTTATAAAATTAATATTAATTTTTAAATAATAATGTAAATATTAGCCAATGATAATTTTTTATAATTTTTAAATATAATCGAATTTTTAGTTAAAAAGTTAATATAGTTAAAAATACGACATGAATTATGATAATATAAAAATCGTTATGTGATGTAATAAATACTATTAATGGTATCAAAACCCAAATTCATATTTTCACTTTAAAATAAAGTATTATTGTTGTTATTCTATTAATTTTATAAACCCATAATAAATCATCCAATATTGATAATATACTTTATGGTCTTAAAATAAATTCTTTAACATAAATCACATCCACAACACTAATGGTATTATTTTAAGGATTTTATATATTAACATTTTAAAATATCTAAAACCATTATTCATTGTATGAATACATGTTCCAAAACCATGATATATTTTTCATATAGATTTCAAAAGCTATATTTGTAAATTAAAAAATAATTACCCTATTTTTCCTATAAAACCTCACCCAACCACTCATTCATCTTCACTCAAAATCATGAGAATTTGAATTTATTCTTCATTAACTTATCTATATTCCTCCCAATGTTGTACTGTGATTTTGATTGGATTATACCATGATTTTAGTAGTTCCCTATCATGGTAAGGGATATCTTTCTCCTATTATTTAGTCAAGAACATTCATTTAATCTATACTATTGAATCTCAATTAATCATTTCTTTAATGTGTCTATAAATATCCCATTACCTTCAAATTTATTTTAAATTAACTAAATATTATATATCCCCTCTCATTAAACCCCATACTTAATCCACTACTATATTGACGCAAGGGATCATCTCTTTCACTAATTTATTCAAGAACCATATTTATATTATGCCATTTGATTTCAAATTGACCGTATTGGAATATATTTTACACATTTTCCGTACTATAGTTATGATTTAAAAGTGATGATATCCCCCATTCACTCCCATTTATTCCTTCAATTTGTCATTTTGTATCCTCATTTGGAGATCAATATTATCATGTTATTTTATTTGCAAATCATTTTTTGTTGTGAAAACACATCCCCATATCCACTCAATGGGTTTCATAGAGATGTACATATCCCTAATTGATTGGGTAATTAAATTTATATCATCCCACACTATTTATTTTTATGATTAAAAGTGAGAAATAAAACTTAATTTTGAATTATCTATTGGGAACACTTATGCTTATACATGATTGGAATGTGATTGTGGGCCCAGACTTATATTTCCATCCAATGCATTGGGTAATATCTTTATGTAATTAGATTCGATGTTTGGTGCATGGGAGTTATACTATGAACAATATATTGTGTTTTAAGGATAGTTATCCTTATATTATTCTTTCTATTTCATGTTTTATGTTGTTTCCTCATTTAATTGTTGCAGTAGTCTTATCATCACATATCCTACTTCGATGTTCATGTTTATGATTCACACACCTATTATATTACCTTGACATGTCTATCAACTCACATGTATTACATTGACTTAAAATGCGTTTTGAATATTTCCTTACTATTATTTATAGATAACCCAATTCTTATTCATGTCCCAAGGTTATCTCATTTTGATCCAGTAGTGAAATAAAATTTTATGTTCATGTTATTGGGATTTATATATTGTTGTTGTAGCCATGTATTATGTTATTATTATATATACAAAATTACCCAAAGGAACTATGCCTCACAATATTTAAGGGGTTTTATTGGATCATTTATGTATTTATTATTGGATTAAGGTGTTTCAAAATATTCGTTTTCAGATTTATCATTTTCAATTATAAGTTATAATTTATTCAAATAAATTTTTAGTCTTTTTTTATTATGACTTGAAATGGTAAAATTTTGTTTTAGTGGGATTTTTTGGCCATGTAACTATTTATTTTTAAAAACATAAGTAATTTATGTCTTTTGAATCATTGTCATTTAAATTTCTATAAAAAGTATAATTTTTGGCTTAAAATAATTTTTTTTATAAAAACTAGAATTAATATTTTGGGTGCACTAATATTAAAATAACATTTTCACTATATTAGAAAAATTATTTTATAAAAGGTATTTTATATTTCAAATCATAATATCTAATTTTTTTAATATCTTTATTATCATATTTATTTTTTAAATTTGTTTATCTAGGTTAAAAACATAGTTAACATTTTAATGGTAAATTAAGTTAAAAAAGAGATTAATCCAGTTTAAAATAGTTAGTATTGTTAAAAACGTGTCTCCAAAGGGGGTTTTAGGTTTTTTTGACCAAAAAATGTCTACTCTCCATTAATTTATACTTCAGATCCGAAATTCCATGTGAAACATGTGTTCTTTTTATATTAATAGGTTATATTGATAATAACATCACTCCCTCCACTTATATAAGAGGCCTTACCCAACAATTCAAGGCCCAAATAAAATTCATTTTATTCTAGAAATTATTCCATATTTACGTAGCCTATTCCACTATCTAATGTTTTTATTACACTTTATCAATTTAATATATTTAAATCCTCTTTTAGGTTCACTCTAAGAGGAGGTACAAACAATATACATGAGCAATAAAAAATTCTTAACATTTTTATTCTCTTTTATGTATACATGATGTTTTTTCTTAAAAATATAATATAAAATCAAAATTATTCTTAATATACTAATTTTTTTCAGGAAAATGATATAACCATTTTCAATCCCTTCCCATTCTTTTTAAAAATTAAAACTTCATTTTTGTGTACATGTGGAACACCAAATCTGTGAAGCGACTTATTTTATTTTCATAACATCATTAAATAGATGGATCTAAATTGGGATTTTAATGAATACATATTTTATTTATTAAAAAATTTGGATTCAAAAAAGATTATCCACTTTTTACCGTTTAGTTTTTTTTAGAAAAACTAGATCAACTTCTGTTTGTACATGGGGACTACCGCCTATACGCATTGACATGTTCCATTTTCCATCACCACACAACTTGAATGATTTTGATAACTTATTTAATGAATTAAAATTAATTCTAATACATTTAGAGACTATAAAATCTAAAATTTTAATTCTATTTAAAATATTACCAAAAGTGATCGTTGAAAACAAACTCACCTAAAACGATCAAACTAAGAGGAAAATTAACATATTCTTTATATGTAATTAATTGGGTTTTCATTTAGATTATTATTATAAATATTTAAAAAAAATAGTTATTCACTTTAATATCATATAAATACTATACTTATTCTTATATTATAATTATATTATAAAAAATTAGTCACTCACATGATCACAATAACATGTTGAAATATTTTCTTATTTGGGAAAGTTTAAGAATCTATGGAAACATTAATACAAATTTATATCATAAATTGATATGATGACATAATTACTCATAATAATAGATAATGAATGATTAAATAATTAATATAGCGTTCTAAAAAGGTGATATTGGAAATTTAACTCATTACTAAGAATCCAACAATATTTATTAAGAATTATCAAATTAAACTGGCCACCAATTTCATCTTTCTTAATCCTAAGTAAAAATATTATTAAATTAAATTAGAACATTATCAATAATTATAAATAATTAATTCAATCACACAGATAGTTTAATAGTGATGAACATATTATCATTAAATGGGATCAATATTGAAACGTTAAAGCATGCATGTAACAATACCAATCACTAACATTTATTAATGAAAATAAACTATAACTAACTAATAAATTTATAACTAAATATGAATAAACTATTTATGTATTGATGATAGAATTGAATAATTCTATGTAATATTTTATGAAAATATTTTCCTCTATTATACTAGTGTTTTATGATCATTCCTGAAATTAGATATTAAATTGTAAGGGTTTGGAGGTCTATTTAACTAATGTATTTCATGTTTTAATGTTATAAACCTATTCATATATTATATGGTGTGATTACTACTCCATTTATTTATATTCATACAATTAATTAATTTTTACTGAGATTTAAAATTTCTTTAAACAGGCACACCTTAAAATAATTTTTTTTTCACCTTTTATCAAATATTTATGGGGATTTCATGATTCAATATCTTTTATTAAGTCATAATGAATCTATTTTTACAATGGTTTTTAAAATATTTATTTCATACCAAATTTTATGATTATATTATTCCTTTATTTCTAATTTTTACTGAATTAAGTTAATTTATTTTTTTTCTATATATACCCACATTATTAATACAAATATAATAAATATAAGTAGATGAATATTACATACATAGCCTAAAAATTCATGATAGGAATTTCAGGTGTAGTATCATTGGAAAATAGGAAACATAAATAACTTGTTAATAAAATATCAATATCAGCCCCCACATATTTTATCATATCTATCACCCTTCTTACAAATGTTATAAATAAAATATTTCTTTATAACCTTGGAAAGGAAACCTAAGAAAATGTAATCCCTAATGCTCCATATGGGTAATCAAGGTAGATATTAATGATATAATATACCTGAAATAAAGAAAAATTGTAATGATAACATTCTATAAAAATTACAAAAACATACAGTACATTTGATATATCATAATTCTAATTTATGTAATAATGTAAGACATTTTATATGACATAAATCATAAAATAAATAATGAACTGAAGTCATGATAACATAATATCAGCATAAGACTTGTAATTGTGGCATATAAATAATCATAGAAAATAACTTCTATATTATTAGAGTGTCATTTCAAAGAAAATCATATTGGAATTGGTTTAATTCCCAAACCATGGTAGTAATCAAGGTTAATTCCAATGTCTATCATTGTGTACAATGTCCCATACAATACTTGGTTGACTCCCCATTCTAGTGGTGTTTATCTCAAAATATATCAATATTTACCTTATTTTATGGAGGATAAATCATGTCCCACAAATCACATAATGAAATTAATATATAATTGTGAAAAAATATCATAAATCACCAATCACATCATAACTCCCAAAATGAACTGGGTTTCATAAATATCCCATCATTTCATCACAACATAACCATTAGAAAACAAATACATTTCATATGTAGATTTTCATGATAAACATAAACCATCATGGGATACAATAAGGATTGTATTATTATATCATGTCCCATGTTAACTATAATTAAAATCATAAGTACTTTTACTTGATAAAAATAAATACAATTAAATTATCATTAAAACATTCATGGAGAAAATTACCATTCTATTTTTAAAATAACATATTTAATAAATTTAGAAAATATTTTTGAAATATTTTATTTTAATAAAATAATGTAAACCCTTATATTATTATAAAAATAATATATTATTCATCATGGTGGAAAATTCCATTTATTTCAAATAAGTTAAAAAAAATTAATTTCACAATATGGAAAAAATTTAAAAGTACCTTATTTGGAAAAGGAAAATATGATTATTTTAAAACAATTGTACAAACATTCAATCATGTGTATGAATTGCATTTAAATTTCATATGGTTATTTGAAAAACATTATTCACATTATTTTTTAAAATCATGGATATGGAAGAAAAAAATTTCTTAACTAAAGAGAGAAATGAAGATTGTTTACCTTTCTAACACATTTTCAGTCTCTTGAGAACAATGGGTGAGAAAAATTAAAGGAAAAAACTATTTTCAAGAAATTATAAGAGAATAAAAAATTTTACTATCTTATTTAGAGATTTATAATAATATTTCATCAACAAAAGAATAATAAAAAATATTCCAGATAAACAATGATATTCTAACATAAAACCCTTACCTCAAGTTATTGTTCCTTTTAATGCATTCAAACCTCATTTATAATAAATATAAATTTACTATAAATCTATAAAAAAAGTACTTTTAAATATTATAATATCATATATTATCCCATTGTAAAATTTAAATACCACTTTTATCAATAATTCATTGTTAACATTTTCATTTTTTGAGTGTTACATGTTTCATTTTTCATGAGTATTTCAGCTCAACAGTTTAGGTACTTGTATATTTATCTTGGTTCTATAATGAAAAATATTAATCATTATGGAGATAGTATATTTATTCAATATATAAATATTTATTATGAAACATAAAAATTTTATATATTAAAATGAATTACATTGTTTTTTGTGATGGTATCCCATTCATACGCATGAATGTTTTTTTTCAGTTTTTAACAAATAGAATGAATGAAATTTAAATATTATTTAGAAAATATAGAATAATTTATATTTCAAATATATCTTATATTTTCAAATATTATTAATCATTATGATCTAATTAAAATGTAAGAAAAAAACAAATCACATCCCTTTGTGGAGAGGGTATTCCACACATACGCATTAACGACATTATCACTTCTCAATGGATTTGGATAGTAGTAAAATAGAAATTATATGATCATTTAGGAAGAAAATGTTTTCCATAAATATCATATTTAGATATTAAACATATAATAATAACTATAATTAAATATAGTTATTAAAAATGAATTTTATCACTTTGTAGAAAGGGTATGTTGTCCATAAGAATGATTTATAAATTCTTTTATAATTTGATTGTAAGGAGGTTGTATAATGAATTTTTCATGATCATAATAACATTGAAGAATATCTATGATGGTTATTATATTATTTTATGATGAATGTAATAGATTTATAATATTTAAATAAAAGGAGAAAGGAATGTGATCAGTTAAGCTGACCACCTCTTCTTTGAAACAATTCCTCTAGATCTCTTATAAATGGGTCTTTGGATTAACTTTTGGGATGACTAGAATCCATATAATTCCTATAGTAAATGTTATTATATAAATATATATATATATTCAAGGATATAAATCCAAATTTGTTTTTAATGAAGTGGGCGAGGAGGTTCCCTTTTTTAATGAAGGTGAGAGAAACTTTTGGAATATAGAAAAAATATTAAATTATAATAAATTCATTCTCAATCTAAATTCCAAAAAAAATCAATGTATTTGTATATATATGATATTTTAGGTTTTTAGTTACATTATAAAATATAATTTATATATTTTTGGGTGTAATTAAAAACTATTAAAATGTTATTAACCACTAGTCTACTAATATAAATTTTAACTATATTAAAAAACAGTATTATGGTGTTGTAATTATTATTCATAAAAAAATAATTGGACACGAAATGGAAAAAATTATAAAATGCCTGAATAAATCATATCAAACATTCCTCATTTAATTTTTCTTATCATTATTAAATTATTAAATAATATATTATTTTGATAAAATATCTTTATTGTCAATTTTGAAAATATTCATTTAATTTGACATAAAAGTAAATAACAAAAAGATTGAATTAGAATATAATATTTTAACACAAAATAATATTTCATATAAACCTAAAAATTTCATAGTATAATCAAACTAACTCAAATTATATAACATTTATAATTTCAAGAATATTCTATTTTACTTTTTCATTAATTTAATTATTGATGGTTTTTCATTGTGTAAGTATTTTAGATAATAATATAATACATAACAAATTATAAACAAATTACCATAATCAATATAATTATATTGTTAAAAAATTTACTTTTAATATTGGTTCATAAATTGTTTTTTTCCTATGTGAACATATAATGTATATTTAAAACTAAGAGAGTGAAATTTTGTTACATTCATTGATTTAAATAACATATAATTCATTTTCATGAAAAACAGTCCACTAAAAAAATATTTTGAGAATTAGGTGATATGTTTCTAATTTACATTATTCAAAAAAATTATTTTTAAAAAAATCGTGTATCACTTAGTTTTAACCAAAATTAACATCATTTACCCTTTATCAAGGTGATAAATATGACTGTTACTATTCATATGTATGAAATAATAATAGTGGCATGCTTAAAAATTCTAAAAATAATTATTAAAAATAAATAAAAAATTTTATAAAATTAAATAAATATATGTTGAAGTAATATTTTCAAAATATGTACACAAAATTCTTATAAAACAACTTTTTAGAAAAATGCAGTTTTAAGGATAAAATAAGATTTAATCTTATCTCAAGCCTAGAAAAATATTAGATGACTGTGAAATCAATTTATTGAGTTTTAATATATATATATATATATATAGTATAATTAACTAATAGTGATGAATTTAATATTTTATGGTATGTATTAATTATGTGAATAAAAATAGTTCCAAGAATATTCCTTTAGCCTATTAATTTATTTAATAGTATCTTAAAACATATAACAGATTCAAATGGGCATAATTGGATTATTAATGATATAATTAAACAAATTTAAATTTTAAAGCATTTTAAACAAAATTTATCTTTGTACAAATAGTTTTATATAAATTTTTTTTACTATTCACTAAAAAATCAACAATTTCGAAAAATTATAAAAATTTATCTAAGTATAAATTTTATATGATCATTTAAAAACATGATATTAGTTTTATAAAATAATATTTATACAGTTTCTATAAGTTATTCATAATATGTTCTCAGTATAAATTGGTTTTTGTAGAAAATGTTTTTTTAAAATATTAAAATGACTTTACAATAAATAGAATGATTATTTTCTAGGTATTTAAAAATAATAATATATTGATTATGAAATTTATTTATATTTAATAAAGTATTAAATGTTAATCATTAGTTATAATTTAATACCTAGGATAAAATTATGAAAAACAGTAATATTTTAATAGTAAATCACTATTAATTTATTGACGTTTTTGGCATGTAACGCAAGCTTCCAAAGAAATTTATTTTTTAAAATCGAAATATTTTGTAAAATATTGGGGTTTTAAAATATCAAAAATTAAATAATTTTATCCTATAAATTTTTTCTTCTGCTTGATAATTAATGAATTGATATTTGGGAAGACATTTCTTGAAAACCTAGATCATTAAAAAGTTTAATAAAACATCCCTATAAAAAGATTGAAATTAAATGATGTTAGTCACCAAAAAACAATGTATATAAATATGATAATTTTTGTTAAATGAGAAAATATGAAGATATAAGAGAAAAATAATTTCCATTGATTAATAAATACTGATATAAATCTAGTTAGGTGGATGTTGACAACCACAAAAACATGAATATGTGGGGGTTGAAAGAAAAAAATTTCATTTAATAGAAGGTTTTTGGAAAAAGGTATATCTTAGAATAAATTTACTGTATTTGAGGCATTCCAATAAAAAATATACTATTAAAATAGGAAATAATGTTAAATTCGATGTATAATTCCATCCCTTAATGAAAGTCCACCAATATCTAATTTGTTTATCTAAACAATGAGAATTTTCAATGAACATATTTATGCCGAAAGTATTGAAAGATAATTATAACATATAAAATAATAATAAAAAGATATGCCTCTTATTAGTATTCATTATAAAAAAAATTATCAGAAGGTAATATAATTCACAAAAAATTTCAACCATGAAATAATACATTCTAACTCTATTTTTACTAGAATAAATATAAATGATTAAATTAAATCATTTCAATAAAAAACCCAAAACCCCAAATAAAATTAATCACATCACTATTAAATAATATTTTTACCTTAAATTAAATATCATAACATTCATATTTCATATTCAATAAAAATATTTCATTAAAAAAATATTTTTTAAAGTTAAATTCCATGTCAATACTAACTTTTACGTATACCACTTACTAATAAAAATTCTCCCAAAATTTCATTAGTCACCTTGATAAATAACTATATAGTTTTATAACACAATGAAATTTACCAAAATACAATGAATAAAATTTATATATTATCTTGATTGTTAACCCTTTGCATACCCATAAATATACTATAAATATCCTCTTTTAAATTAATCAACTTTAAAGAAACAAGAATATCTATATCTCACAATCCATTAAAACATAACTTACAAAACATTTAATCTTATAATAAACTAAATGATTATTTAATCATAAATAGAGTATTATTTCAAAAACCAATTAATATTTTCAAATTTCCTAAAATTAACATCACATAAAACCTCCAAATGGGGTTTAATTCATTGAACAATTTATTAACCTGTATCCTTTAAATATATAACGGTAATCATAACTAATATGTTATCCTCACATCAAAATAGAATAATTATTCTATTAATAAAATCACAACCAATTTCCATAGATCCAAAAAGGAAATATGAATCATAATTGATGACATAAATCAAGTTTCCATAAAATACACATCATATTTTAATGTCACCAATACTATAATTTCAATTATAATCATATCTTTATCTCAACTAAACATTATCACTTTTAATTATTTTTTGTAAAGTTTATTATATGTTTTCTAATCCTTAATGGAAACTAATGTGGAACAATCCTTATATGTTTAATTACTCTTATATCAAAAATTTCATTCATATAATTCATGAATCAAAATATATAAATAGATAAATCCCTTTAATTCAATTATTAAAATGACAGAGATTTATCCCTGGAATATGAGTTGGCATTTGTTGGAAGAAGTTTACTCGGTCAATTCCCATGATCCACAATTATAATACATTGAATTCATTGGCAATTAATTTCACTATTCCCTTTATTCCAACATAGAAAAAATGTTCCTATATATTTGATATAATCATATATATACTTCTTCACAAATTCATTATAAAAATAAAATTGAAAATTCTGACCTCTACGATCAGTGAAACCAGAAATTCCATGAAAGTCAGTTTTTATATTATATGACTTTCTATTAAAGTGAAATATATTTTTTTTGAATCATATATAATGATATCTGGTTATAAATAATATAAAGATTTTACATTCAAATTACGATCTCATTTGGTTTCTTATAAGGAATATCATTGCATTTTCCATCATATTCATCATTTTCATGACGTCTTCTGCTTTCATCAATAGTCTAAAAACAAAAAAATGTGTAAGTTTCATACTATAATAATAAAATTAATCTTTAAAATACTCATTATATATCATTTAATGTTTTTATAAATAATGAAACCTTCTTCTATGAGACCATTGATTTATCCTTGGTCATTCAAGATCATTACCAAAACATTTTTATATTTTACTATACATAGGCATATTTCTAGGGTTCTTACTGAATTCTTATTATCCTATTTTCTAATGGTTAACTAAACCTCGCTCTGATACCAACTACAGTGACCACAATTTTCATACATAGATATTACATCTATGTAGATGAATATTCTTTACAATACATAATGATTCACACTAGTATTTTTTAAAAATAATATATTTGGAAACATGGAAATATTAAAAAGATTTTTATAATGTAAAAATATATTCTCGCACTTATTTATTATTAACTATAACCCTTCTTAGAAATACCATACATAACGTATTTATTCATAATGTAGGAAATGAAGTGTAACAAAGAGTGATCTCTGATGCTCGTTGTGGGTAAATAATTGAGATATCATGTATCACTATAACATATCATGAGAAAAATGGTTTGATAATTTCATATTAACAATAATATACCATAAAACGAATATCATAGATCATAATTTTGATTTATGGATTGAATCTTGGTAGTTAATAAGAAAGAATCATATATGAATCATAAACCATGATCCAAGAGGGCATTGTATTGACTTATGATATGGAATATTGGAGTACACATAAGTATATAAAATTATATGCTTAGTAGTTAAGACTCTCTACTACGAATATCAATGTGGAATTTCTCACACCCAGACTATAATAAAATTCATAGTTTGGTCCAAATATTATCATAGTGTAAAAAGTCAGTTATTGAGATAGGTTCACTACCCATTAAAATCATACTTATATCATGAGATATCTATTATTTATAAATGCATTGGAGGGAGATAAAATTTTTACTAATCAAATAATGAAAATAATATATATTAGTAGAATAAGATAAAAATTATTCATCATATAATAACCCAAGTACAGAAATTAGTTTCATAAACATATCAATATTTCATTATGGAATAACACATCGAAAATGAATAAGTTTCATAAAATTTTTTCATAATAAAAATAAACCGTTCAAAGATAGAATAAGAATGGAATCATTGGGTCATATCCCTATTAAATAACATATTAAATAAAATGTTTTATATTGATGAATATAAAATATATTAAAATTTTATTTAAAATTTCATGAATAGAATAAACACTCCATTCATTAAATCATTTATTTACAAAAATTCCAATTTTAAAGGTAAAATGTTTCTTTAAAAATAACAGTATTAATTTATCAAGTAAGCATTAGTTAGTGGACTAGTCATGATGGTGGGATAAATCATTCATGATGTCTTCGTTCAGAATACATTCCATTCACACTATTGAAAAAATATAAAAGTACCAAATTTTGAAAATGATAATAAAATTAGTATTGATCCATTTTGAAAAATTTAAAAAATTAGAAAATAAGTCTTTATGAAAATTCTTTAAACCTTTTTTTGAAAACATGGATAAATAAGATAAAGGATCAACGATCAAAGAATGAAATGAAGTATATATTCCTTAAAAAAATTATTCATCCTAGGTAATTAATGTAAGGAAATTATGAAAAAAAATCCTGAAATAATTAGAGGATAATAAAATTAAATTTCATCTTGATATAGAGATTTTAAACATTCATTATTAGATACATAATCATAAACAATCTCAATAAACAATTGGATTGTAACATGAAACCCTTAGCTAATGGAAAACATACTTCAAAATAACTCTAACCTGAATTTTAATAATTTTTATATTATTAAACTTACATAAGACAGTAATTTTTTATTTATAATATGATATATGATCCTTTTATAACATTTCACTACCCCCTTATATCAAATAATCCTTATTATAATCATCAGTTTTTGGTGCTGAATGTTTTTTTCAGAAGTATTTCAACTTACTAGTTCCATTACATTCACATTTACCTTCGTTACATAATTTATAGATTATTAATAATTATTCAAATATCATATAAATTAATTATTTACATATTTATAGTCAATAATAAAAATTAGATATAAGAAAATGAATTATACCGTTTAAGGAGATGGTGGGTTATACATATGGTTGAATGATGTTTTTCATTTTTCAAATGATGGATCTATTGAATGTTGTATATTAATTCATCTTTTTATGATCATCATTATATCATATATATCATATATATTCAAAATATTATTATGCATAACAATCTATGTAAAATATAATTGAAATAAAATCACATCGTTTCGTGGGGCAGGTTGTCCACACGTACGCATGAGTGATGTTATCGCTTAGTAAAGGATGGGATGGTAAGAATATTGAAATTATGTTATAATTCAATAAGTATAATTTATTAATAAATATAAAATATAAATATTAAACCCATAATATTACATATCCACAAAATATTAGGATTAAAATGGAATTTAATCGATATGTAGAGTAAATAAGACATTCATATGCCCGAGCGATACTTTCCCCTCTCATTTAATGATAAATTGGATGTAGAATGATGTTTAATAAAGATAATAAATCTTTATAAGATATAGGGTGAATAATTTATTAACTTATGATAAATACCATATATTTATATAAATTTAAAGATGAGTAGAAAAATAAAATGATCGGTTAAGGAGATTGTATCTTCCTTCAAACAACCATATTAGAACTACACTAAAGGGCTCTAGGGTTGGAATTTTGGGATGTCAAAAACCACTATCATCTTTCTAGTATTCTTTAAAAGTGATATGGAACAATTTTTGTTGATCTATATGGCCCAATGTTGTGTAAAAAAGTGATTAATGTGGTTCCCATGTATAATTGTGGTGAGAGGAACTTTTGGAGTTTCATAATAGATTAAAATATAAAAAAATATTTCCAATGACCAATTCCTCCAAAAGGAAATATATTTTAATATAAAGTAGAATATGGTTTTAGTATCATAATATAATATAAGTAATAAAATTTCCTATGTAATTTTGAAACATGTCATTTTTAATAACCCATATTTATCAAATATTAATTTTTTACTACGGGAAAAACGTTTTCAGAATAAATGGATTATAATTTTTTACATATAATGATATAATTGGAGTCTAATTTTGCAGTTTGTGATATTTTAGACCATATAATATCCAATTAATAGTATTTTTTTTATTAATTTTACAAAATATATAATTTTCATAAAATATCCTTATTGTAAATTTTAACAATATTCATTTAAATTGAAAAAATATGAAAAAAAATAAAAGTTTTAATTAGAATATATTATCTTAACAAAAAAATAATATATAACAACCACCAATAAAATTAATGTATTAGGGTTGTTAACTCAATTAAAATCACTTTTTATATTTTAAAATTTATTTATTTATTTCATTGATTGAATACATATGATTTTGGAACTTTTTAAGCATTTTTTATAATTATATAATACCTAATAATTAAAAAAAATTATCATGATTAATATAATTTCATTATTCCAACAATTTAAATTAATATTCATGGATAATTAGGTTTTCCTTATGTAATCACCTAAGGGATATTTGAGTATTATATAGTGACATTTTGTAACATTCAACTATTTAAAAAATATATAAGTGATTTATGTAGATACATATCTATTAAAAAACTAAATTTCAATACTTATGTAAAAATTATAAAATAAACATTGTCAAATAATAATTAATATGAACAAATTAGGGCGTTACCAATTATTTTTAACCTAGATTAACCTAACATACCCTTTACTAAGGTGAAAATTTTTACCATAGTTTCTATCTTATTGACCCTATATAAAAGTGTAATATTCAAAAAATTGAAAGCCCTAATTAAAAATATGGAATGAATTTTATAAAAATAAATAATTTTAATTAGTATAAATAAATATAAAAATAATTCCACCAAACGAAAAGAAAATCACCTCTACAAAATATAATTTTTAATCACAAAACCAAATTTATTCTTATTTGATGCCTATAAAAATATTATATGAATAATAAAAAAATTTATTGAGTATATAATATTTAAATTTCATTATAATCATTCAAAAATTGTTTTCAATTTAATTTTTTTGTTAAAACACATTGAAGTTGTCAAAGTGATTTTTTCAGGAAAATACCTTTTACCAATATAAATGTTTTTAAACTAAATTAAATCAAAAAATTTATTATAACAAAATAATTTGGGTTATTTTAAATATAATATTACTAATTATTAATTTAAACCCTTTTTGGAGTGTATAAAACTTTATATGTTAATTTGTGAAGAAAATAAAAAAAAGTACTACTTAATGGAAAATTATAATTTTTAAGAAATTAACAAAAGTTCGTTGTATGATAATTTTAATTATGTGACGTTAAAAAATGATGTTAATTATATAAAATAAAATTTCAAAAAATTACAAAAAATATTCATCTACTTTCCCACAACAAAAATATATTTTTTCATGAAAATATATTTTTGAAGAATAAAATGGGATTACAAAAAATTGAATTATTATTTCCTAATAATTTATCAATACATATATAATGATTAAGTTATATATATATATATATATATTAAAAATATTTTAATCTTATTCATACCCAAATATTTAAGGAATATGTTAGAAATTTTTTAAAAATAATATTTTAATAGTTTATCGTGGTTCATTTAAGAGCAATGTTGAATGTAATATAAATTAGCAAAGAAAATAAATTATTTAAATAGAAATATTTCACAGAATCTCATTGTGTAACTGTTTCTCAATAAAATTTATTAATTTTTATAGTTATTATTGTCCATTCCAAATGGGCCCCTTTTCTCCCTCATCCATATTTACTCATCCCAATTATACTATCCATTCTTATTTTGAAATCGAAATATGATTTATTTTTGGTGGTGATCAAATTTCTCCATACCTATTTTTAAATGGTATACTTTTAAATTTTTTATCATTTAAATTTCAACAAAAATATTTTAAAATATTATAATACTTTTCATTCAATTATAATTTATTCTATCTTATACTCCACATTTAATTGAGATAATCACTTTGCCTTTTTACATAGACCAATTGTTAATGATTATTCGTAAAATAAAAGATTAAAAACCATCAATTCAAAATTTGAAAATTAGTTTATTTTAAAAGTATTCCATATTTAAATTTCATCAATATAGTGATTTTGAAAATTCTTTATTTTCAATTTCTAAAAATTTATATTTTCAAAAGATACACAAAACATATAACTTTTATAAAAATGATAAAAATTATTTTCTAATGACTATTTTATATTTTTCATTCATTAACCTATTTAACACTTATATATATAGCTCCTATATAAATATGTTTCATTAATCACTTATTAAATTTCTTTATTAAATACTCTTTATGAGTGATTTAATTTGTTATATGAACTGATCAATGTCTTGAATTCAATTTATCTGATTATATTATCAAATGAAATCAAACTGATTTATTTTCATAAGTTCTTTATGATATGATGAATGGTTGATTTCATGTGGAACATGTGTATATGGAAGATCATTATGTTGTAGGTGTGTCATGTATAAACCTCTAATACATTATGTAATTCTTTTCATCACATGAGATAATAATTGGAAATGAGTAATGATGCTCGATCCACAATGGTAAATATGTCATGATGCATGATCTACTAAAGAATACATGTTGTGATTCTTTATCCAGCAAGGAATAAAATAAGTGATTTTAGATCCAATATATTTTGATATATATTCTTATTTTTTATCACATTTATAGGTTATAATCCTTTTATTATGCTTCATATCTCATATTTTTTGTCTCACACTTTTATTCCATGGTTAATGATTGTTTATTTGGAAGTAAATATACCAATATCATGACTTTTAGAAAAATCTTATTATTCAATGTTATTTTTATAAGATTTTATCCCATGATCGTGTTTTATCATATTCTTATAATCTAACACATGATGACATATTGATATCTTTTTATTTAGTGATCATTTTAGTGAACCTCTTTCTTAGGATTATATTCCATTTTTTATGAAGATGAGAATAAATTAACATGACTCTAGTAGGGGGTCTATTGTGCTTTGATTATAGATAAATGTTTAAAAGTGTAATAAATTATGTTTTTTTATTTCATTTATCAAAAAATACTTGAACCCTTTCCTTCATTGGAATGTGTGTTTATTATTATATGGAATATTAAAATTCTAAATGTGATTTAAAACAATGATATGTTTGTCTTTGATCATCCCACATAATGTAATAGTCGTTGTGTAATAAAAGTTTTCTCATCAATTGAGTTGGGACAATAGGTTAAGTTACCTCCTCAATGGTAATCTAAATAGAAAATACACTACATAAATTTCATTTGTTGTCTCATAAGGGTAACAAGAACATTATAAAAGTTATATAAAATTCATTCCAAGCCAAAGGGAGCTATGTAAGAGAAAACATATTGTGTAATTATAAATACTTCTCTCTATACGCTATGTAAAGGTAATCTAATTACTATTGGTGATGTGTATGGGTTGTTACATTACATTGGAGAGATTAAATATATTAATTCATTATATAATAAATGCTTAACCTTAAATTAAAAATGAGTCCTTATATTTCATCAAAATTTGGAAATAATTAAGAGTTACTTCATGAAGTGTAGATCAATAAAAAATGTCATTTTTATGATCATGGGGAAAATATTTCCCATAGAGAATATCTGAAATGTATATTCCCAATGAAATATCAACCCAAAACCTATACATGTGTATGATATCTAAGGATGTGGGAGGTCGTCATGGAATTATATGTGGAAAAGGATTAATGTTTTCATTATTAATATTTTTCCCTATAAATTTATAATTAATTTGACACAATATTTATTTATCCATGGAATCACATATAAATGATTTATTAATTCTATTGTATCAAATTTAATTAACTTTTATTCCAATATATTTTTCACTTATTAATATCTTTTTTCTTTTTGTACCTCTAGCACTAAAAATTTACTATGAATCTTAACCATTCATTAATAAAGGTAGGATAAATCTAGGATCACTAACTATATGAAAATTAGATATTCCAGTGTTTTCACACTTGTGTTATGGTTTTACCTATTTTAATATTGGGATTTGGTTGACTGAGGGTAATGTTAGATGATTTCCCCTAGAGATTCTCTTTCATTGATTAAATTTTACACATTGAGAATAAAGATTCTATTCCACTATTAAAATCAATATTGTATTACATATTTTTTGGTTGGAATAATGGATGGACTCATGATTGTTCTATATTTGAGAGTGGTAGGTGGAACAGTAAAGATACTTTCAGATTGTGATTTCCATTGACATAATGTATGTAGTGAGGGCGTTATAACTGATTATAACTCAAAAAGAGTTAGATATAAGTCCAATTTTTTTATAAAATGATTGATCACTATTGTTTAGTACAGGAATGACTCCTTCTATTCATTTCATTGTGCGGTTATTTTCTATTTTCTTCCATATTTTAAATCAATCTGTGTTTTTCTATTGATTTAAGAAGATAAAATATTAAAAAAATTATGGGCAAGAATAGTGGATCTCGAAGACTATTTCTTTGAGAAACTGAATTTTGGTCAACATTATAGTGTAAATGGTATTTTAAATTATACATTAAAACCCTCCATAATGATAAAATTTGAAGGTTAGTATAAAAAAATTGTTTAAATCAAACTTGAGAACTCACACATATTGATCTCATTAATTATTAAAGAGGGTAACAGATAGAAGTCAATTGTATGAAGTACATCCCTCTCCTCAAAGAGTCACACATAATACATGAGTGTATTATATTAGTGTTTGTTATGTAAATAATATCATGATACTCATTGGATCACATATAGTAAAAAAGGGTTGCACACAATAGTTTTGTGCATCAGGCAACGTAAAAATATATCAAAAAAAATTTATAGATATAATGATCCTCATAATGGAGTCCTTATAACTCTTATGGTCGATGATAGGAGAATCAATGAAGGTTATGACTAAGATGTGATCATACCTCAGAATCATGGGTGTTGAATTTCGTGGTGGCCCTAAAAAATTGGTATGGTAAAACATAGTAAAAAAATAAGTGTGGGGATATTAATAAAGGCCATGGAATCAATTCCCTTTCCAATATAATGCCTTTACCATTAATTCGCATAATAGGTTTCTTAGTATAATAATTTATAGAGTAGGTTATCGATGTCTTGTTGAATAGAAACACTGACTACCACACCATCACTGGGTTTCCAAGCCTAAAATCCAAACTAGTGATACCCAAATACCATTTCCATGTATTATCATTCACACTAACATGAAACCGAAATATAAATTACTTCACTAGAAAAAAACCCTCTTCTATTGAAATTTTACATTAACCGGCCCAATTAGGGTTTCTCAAGTGGTTGATAGAAAAACGGGTCCACGAAAAACCCACCTTCAATAGGTTAGGAGTTGGTGACCTCCATCGAGTTGGCATATCAAACATGATAATAGGCCTTATCATAATGAACAATATAAAATTGGCTTCTATATACATGATATAATTGAAAATTTAGATAAATAAAACTAAATAATAGATAATCAATTCTTATGAAAAATTATAGAATCCACCAATGTAAGATAAATCATAATATTGAAATAATAAAGGGGAAAATACAAACCCTATTAGAAAAATGAAAAAAAACTAATAGGACAAATGGGATGTGGATCAAATAAATGTGGCTCAAAAAATGATCATTTCAATGTCATCAAGGACACCCCTGGGTGTCAATAATAAATAACATGCACTATATATATTTCCACTAGTACCATATATGACATGTGTATTGTCTGGAAAGGCACATACTATGTTGGTGCATTTCCCATATGTTTGTGGGTATAAACATAACAAATATTATTCCTTAAAAACTACAAATGAAAAATATAGTAACTTGTGAGACTATACTATTAGTATAAGAGGTGATTCCTAATATAAAAATTGGAATATCCCAAAACACCAAACTATTTTGATGCTCTTGATACAATTGGGGTAATATAATAATGGAAAGGAATAATCATCTAAATCTCAAGTGTAGAAAATTAATTAGAGGAAGTCACGAATAATTAAATTATTCCTTAAAATACCAAATCATAGATACAAATATGATAATTGGTAATAAATATTAAAATCCATGAATATTCATTGAAATCATCTAATAAACAACCAACAACTATATGAATCTAGTGGATAACAAGGGGAAAATAGGAAAAAAAATCAATTAGTCTAATTTCTAAAGCTTAGGTCCACACCATGTTATAAATGAATCTATTCGTTTTTAGGGGAATCACATAAAATTAAATATATGTTCTTCCAATCCTTTTTCCACACAACATCTTTAAAGAGTTATGTAAAACAACATACCACTTCATATTAGAAATGATAATCTAGGAACAAAATAACATATAATTTACAAAAATCATGTCTTCATACTACAACCCATAGGAAAATTGTGACAGTCCAAATGGATATTTTAGAACGAGGAGTGTTACATCATACAACCTTAACCAAAAATGTTATGTGAAATCCCATGAAATTTTTCAAAAAGATGAAATGGGGTTAAATATTAGTAAAAAGTAATAACTAACCCAAAACGAATTCCAACAACCCGAGTCTCACATAAAATATGGGGGTATCACACAACAAGAATAGTAGACCAAATATAAATCTATTACAGTGATAGGGAACCTATTACCCATTGTAAATCACCTAAAATATGAGGTGGGAACACATAACCTTGAAAATACCCATATTATTATGTTTATATACATCTATCTGTCCTATATAGACAAATATTAATTCTTCCTATCTCACCTCAATAAAAATCTCAGATGACTAAAAATAAAACACAATCAGGATTTATGCGAAATAATGTTTCGGATGGGTTATTAATTTATAGAAAACTAATAAGGGATAAAATATGTTTATCTGATCATATAAAACAAATGAGTCATTACCTGATGGTACATGGTAATGTGCATTGATTCTAATTCAGATAACAAATATTGGTCTTGAATCATATATAACCTTTATTAAATACCATTTCATATGAATTAATAGAGAAAGTGAATAAACTTTTTTTGCGACCCTATATTCCCTCATCACAACAACAACAACCACATATCATAGTCTTATATAATTATCAAGAAAGATATCATATCACCTATAGTGAAAATGATAATTCATTGATAATACTACCCCCTATGAATTTATTCCATCTAATATAATCCATTTCTCTAAATAACTTATTCAAATAGGTTGTATCACATGTGTGATCAAAAAATATGATTAAATATAATTCTAATAATTTCCCAAAAATGAACTCATTGAAAAATTACCTTGGGTATAGCCTTATTATTTGGTTTCATTCCATTAAAAGGTCCTCAGATGTCAACCATTCTTAAAGAACAGCTATGGAAAACCTTCCTCAACCTAACCATTAATACCATATAAATCCTAACACACCCAATATATCCGTAATAACCTCAAAATATGTATCCTAAAGATAATGTATACTTGATTATGTTGGCATAAGATCCAAGAAATCATAACTCAAAATGCTTAATAGATTAGTAGTCATGGTAGACAAGATACATACAAAATTCCCAAATTTTATTTGAATACTGTAAAATATTATTTGTTTCAAGAATATAATTATTCCATCTACCATATCCATTCATAACATTCATTATACACTTCCATGACTCCATAAAAAAGAAAAAATATATGAGATCTGAAATTCTCAGTAAGGGTTAACTATGATTAATGATATCTTGTATCGATATAAATTATCATTTCAAGGTAAATAATTAAACACACATGAAATTTAAATAATGTTAATACAATAATCAATATAGAATGTTAAAAATCTAAAAACACATTCTAATTAATAAATTAAATTTTTATCATAACAGGATAGGTAATAATCCATATGAAAAGGTAAATAATTATAATCTCATTACATTTAATCGAAAAATGAAAAATGGAATGAAATAGGAGATAATTTCATGGTAAAAATATTACAGATAATCATAACAGAATTATTAATGAAGGAAATGCCTAGTTATTGGATTTTATTGTATTATAAATGAAGATACATATATTGTTAAGACCTTTATCTAGGAATTTTTAAAATATTGGGTATGTAAAAACCATAAACCAATTTAGGCAAGGATAGATAGATGATTCATCTGATGATACAAAGGATGAATCAAAATTCAATCTATAACTTGGCCCTAAAATATCATCTTATTCAAATAAGTCCTTATAAATCAAATGATTGATTTAATTGATGAACTATATGGCATATAAAAAATATTTGTATTGTGTTAAGAATCACAATTTATCAAGATTTCCCAAATCAAAAAAAAAATAACATAAATGTAAATCAACATATCTAAAAATGAAAAACTATTTAAGAAATATTTAAATCATTGTTAAATAATATAGATATTTAGGAGAAATGTAATCTCTAAAGATCACAATAAATTGATATTTCAAGGGAAATTTAACGACTATTAATTTGAATCAACAACGTGGATGACAACAATTTACTTAGTACAAAAATAACAAACAACCCATAGAAATGACAAGTATGATATCAATTCAAGACATCCCCTGTAATTTATATGTTAATTAAAGTTTTTTTATAATATAAGAATAGCATTAAAAAATAATATCTTTAAAAAAATTTATGAGGATAATATCATTTTTACTTTTCTAAAAACCTTTTAAAACAGATTGATTATAGAATATTAGAAAAAAATTATTTATATTAATAATAATGATTTATTGTGCTAAATCAAGCATCAATGAAATAATATTTCATGATATATGAAAATTATAGACATATTGTATAACAGATAAAACATTCCTTTCATTGTATCGTAAAAACTCTATGCTTCTATTTGTTTAGAAAGGGATAAGAATATTTATATCAATAATTTTTTTTTAAAATTAATTAATGGTTAAAATTTTCATTAATAAATAATTTAATGAATGTAAAAACCATATAGTAAACAGTTTCAAAAAACATATATTTGGATGAAAATTAATTTTAACCAAAAAGAGAAATAAAGACAGATTTCATTAAAAATGCTTTCTCAGTCATTATAGGTACCAAGGAATGGGAAAATTGTACTATTACATGAAATAATATTCCATAAAAATATTTTAATAAAATTAAAGGGGTTTATTTTCCTGTGATCCCATAATTTCTTTCAATATAAATTAAAATATAAATAATCCTGATTTCATTGATATTGTGAAATAAACCCTTAAAACGAACATAATGTTGAAGTATGAATTAATAAATTAATATAATATGTTTATCAAATGTTAATAAAAATAATATAAGTTGATAGCCATTATAGTACCTTCTATTCTTAGTACACCCATAATCTACGATTATCAAGGACAACATATAATAGTATTACCCAGTGAAAAGAAATTGATTTATCAAATTTAATTACTACTTTATAATTTTCAATTTATATCTCCATTGATGAAATAATTAAGATTTATAGAAAAATAAAATTAATTATTAAATTTTCTTGATATTACATTTAAATGGTTCATTATATACACCAAATAAAATAAATTAGTTTCATATCATTATAATATGCCTCAATGAAGGTAAATTGATATAATATCTTTATATCACACATCCTTTTGGTTAAACATGATTTAATATCATGAATTATGGTTTTAATAATTTTATATATTTATAACATAAACACATTAATAATTATAATATAATATATTTTCTTCTTAGAACATTTTACTTCCTATTTTTAAATAAAATTCCATTATTTTCTTTATTTTGGGTGTTAATTTCTTTATTTTCTCATGTGTGTTTTGTCATGGATGTTTAAGTTCATGGGTATAGGATATTAATCATGTATGCATTAAATGATATTAATTTTATATTTATAATATTGATTAATTATTTAAATTTTAATAATCATTCTATAAGGTTGTAATAGGAAAACAAATCATATCAAATCATAGAGATGGTTGGTCACATGTATGGATGAACGATGATATCATTCCATTAATGTGTGAAAGGATAAGTAATTAGGTGATTTATTAATATAAAGAAATAAATATTATCTCATATAAATAAAAAATATTTATTAAATTTATCCATATTACATTCCATGTAAATTGTGTGGAATAAATTAATCACATCTCTTCGTGGGGCGGCAGTATGTCGTACACACAAGAGATGTTATCATATTTAAAATTGAATAGAAATTAAGAAGATATAAGTTATATAATAATAAAAGAACTATAATATCATGACTGTATTATTCATATTTTAAATTTATCATTATATCCATCCTTGAATACTGGTGAAGTAAACTGAATTACATCAGTTCGCGAGGAGGAAGATCATTGTACCCACGAACTATGGTTTCGTTACCAATTTCTTAGAAGAGGAGATAGATATAGGTCTTTATATTAACATAATATATTATTATTATATTTAAGATAATATTTTTATTATTAGATTAATTTTATATAATATTTTAGTGTTGTGGAAGGATAGACAAAATTAAAATTCTTTTTTATGAACGTTGCATCTTCTTCAAACAACTTCTTTAGATTTGATCCAAAATCCTTCCTATATGTAATTTATGATAAAAAATGGGATATAGAATATTTTAATATGATTAAGGATATGATTTTTTTAGGTTATGGATTATCTACATGGACTTTGATGTGTGAATAGTGGATGAGAGTTACTGGGCTATTTTATGTGGGGGAGAGGACATAAATATAATTTTGGAAATGATACAATTAAAACCTTGTTTTATCATGTAAGAAAACCCCAAAAAAGGTAATTATCAATACTTATAGGCTATAATATATAAATATTTCCATTTAATTTTTATTTTATTAACTGGTATGATATGTTAACACTTATCTCTTTAGATTCACCCCTGGTAAATCAGTTTTTACCATAAAAGCGGTAATTAATTTTACACATTTATTATCCATAATGGTAACAATTGAATTTAAACATATTTTAAAATATAAATTATCATTATTAAAAATATAGAATTTATTTTTTAAAATTAATGTCTTATTATATAAAGAATATAATTTAAAATTCTTCTTACAGAAATGATGAAAAAATAGGTATTGAAAGTAAAAATTCTCATAACTATTAATGTTTTTAATACAAAATTTCATTATTAAATTGATGAAAATTACCAGAATTCATAAAATTGAAAAAAAAATTAATTATTTTTATATTAAAATAAATTTTAAATATTTTTTTTCGTTTTATGTTACAAAAAAGTGCAGTTTTTAATAAAAAATTTGTACTTTTCACTATTAAACCAAAAATTAAACTTATCTGAAAATACCAAAAATTAAAAATAAGATAATAATAATGTGTTGATTTAAAAATTTGGTTAATTTTGTCAAATAAATTATAAAAATGTTCTAAAAAATAATTTTAAATTATCTTGGAAAAGCGTAATTAAGAAGACTTTTATAAAATATGACATTTTTCAAAAAATATTTCCTTTAAAATAAAGGATTCATATTTTATTTATGATCATAATATATAAATAATTTCATTTATTTATCGAGTAATATTCACACCATCCAGTTTACCAGTAAATTTATAATATTATACCATTTTCTGGTTTATTTAGAATTAGTGTTTTAATGTTCCAAAAGTTGTCAAAGTGATTAAATTTAAAGAAATATATATTTCATGTTATTTAACCTCAGTGTTTCATGTCACAAACACTATAAAATATAATGAACTTATGTTATTATTTTGGGGTGTTATAGTATCCAACTTCACCGTGAAAATATTTCACCATGATTTATGAAATACATCAAATATTGGGACTCATTATATGTACTAACAATAATCAAAAGGGATAAGGATCAATATATGAATGTAAATATATGAACAGACAATTAATCATAGAACATGTGGAGTCCATACATGATGATTTCTTCTCATAACCTCCTATCATGGATACTATCAAGGGAAAAAGTTTCTATGATGATGACCAAATATATTAAGAGCCTCCTACCCCTGATAACATATAACATCTATGTAGTGTCATGTGACAACTTGTTTCCATATATTCTATACTTATGAATATTTCCATTTCTCATTACGTTTCTCATCGTACTGAGGAAATATTATAACATTTTAATCCAAAAATTAATTTAATGGAATTATAAAATAATTGAAATGAATTTGGATTATCATTATGAGATAAGATACCAAGAACATTCAACTCTATGAAAATACAAATTATCATAAGTTAAAGATGTTGTTTATAGGGCACCAACATCAAATGAATCACACATGCACTTGATCGAACTATGGAAAAAGATTAATTTACTTTCACTCAAATGATTTTTATGCTTCATATGGGATAAATATTTAGTCACCAGGTCCCCTAGGTTTACACCCAGTGAAACTCTATTTAATGTGGATTCACCTTTCTAAGATAAATAAATCAATATTTTATACTTTTGATTTATATATTTTTTCCTTTTGCGTTATTTGGTCACCTTGGTGAAAGTAAATGTTGTAATATAATCATGAAATAGTGTTATAGAGATATAATTTATTGGAATGGCATAAATATAATGGATTAAACTATATAAAAAATATAATTAGTTAGCTACATCATACGACACAATAGACTTAATATCCACTTTATAGTTAGTGTTGACCTACTAATTTGAGCTTATCCAACTAGAAAATCATCCATTAAGAAGAATGAGATTTCCTAACTATGATATCTGATCATATTGATACACCCCTAATGTGGTGCCTATATACCCACTGATGACATGTTCCTCATATCCCGTATAAATATGGAACATATCCATTATAAAAATAAATTATGTTAAATTAGACATAATAGTAGACAAATTTTATTCTCCATGGTCTACATGAAATATTCCCATCATTATCATGATGCAGGCATCATAAAACATGGCATATAAAATGGAATATGTGGTGGAATATATCAAAAATTTGTAATTTATTCTTCCTATTTCATCTCTATCATATTTTTTATATGTTTACATATTTATACAGAGATATATATATCATGTGACATAGAAATCGATCCCTTTTTTTATTTTTTCATATTGAATATCTTCAACATCTTGTCATTGTAGGTTCCCAAAATTAGTGTACGAAAACTATTATATAAAACATGAATGATCTCGATCCAAAGAATATGGGATTATTATTCTTTCTTATTCATAGTGAATCATGTGTTTAATGAAATATTATATTATTTTAAGTATACTCTATGATTTTATATTGGTAATATAAAATTAGTATATACTACTCAGAAAACAACTACACACCCCTTTAACAACATGTTAACACATGGATCCGTTTCATTATTTATTAAACCAGATTTCTTTATAGAATCATCAATGAATATATTATATGACCTAGGTATTTTCCTCAATCCATCAATTTATATTAGAAAATTTTATACCTTTTTCTAATCATTAGGGGATTAAAACCCTTTTGTTATCTCAGATCAAGATCTTTCATAGAGTTCCCTGTAAGGAAATTTTCCTCCGCATCCATCTTCTGAATATCATATTCCTGGATAGATACAATGGAGAGAAAAATTAATATAGATTTTATCATGTGAAGTGATAAAACATATTCACCATTATTTATGACTTTATGTTCCTTAAACCCTTTACCCACTAGAAACTCTTTATAGATGCAAATTTTTCCATACATATTTATATTCTTCTAAAATACCCATATGTGCCCAATGATAATTACATCTACTTGAAGATAATATATAACCCTATATTGGTTTTAAAACATATAATTTTTAAATAAATTCATGGAATCCATCCATCTATAAGATTCTAGTGTACTCAATACTTTTTTAGAACAAATGTTCTTCTTTATCAACTAACAATGATTCACAATCCTAAATTATTAAGAAAAAATATCTCCCTAATTATCTAACCTCACTGTTGAATCTATGTTGTATCTATTTCTCTAAAAAACCACTTCCATGTGGACTTCTGAAATATATTCCTGGATAAAATCCCATGTATTTTGAGCAATTACTTTATCTAAATTCAATATCTCTCCCCCTATACTTCTTGTGGATGTTATCCCTCCAGCAGAATACGGGATGTCTAAAAAATGTATCATTCTTAACTAGGTTATTGTATAGATAATATCCACATGTTTTATTTATGTATCCTATAAAAATGAACATTATTTTTTATGGTTTTAGTTTGTTTCCAGAAAAAGCCTTAACAAAATTATCACAACCCCATCCATGAGTATGAAATAGGGTGTATTTTATTACATTTTGTAACTCATATGGTATTTTTTGTCACTTTAGTTGTAACTCAATTTTATATGTTCTTTGTAACAAATAATGAATTTTAAAAAATTGATAATGAAATACTTTTAGGACTCGCAATCAACCTCACAATGTCCATTAAGGTATTGTTCCTCTATTAATTAACACCATTCCATTATGGAATATTTAGAGGTGTTAGTGGACATAAAATCCCACACTACCATAGAATGTTGATGAACTCCTAGTTAATATACTATCACACCTCAATTAGATTTGTGATTCTTTATCTTCATCCATGTTGATTCAATATTTCCATATTATACTCCATAAATGTATCTAATGGATAGGAATTATACCTCACCAAGTAAACACTTCCACATCTACTCATGTATTTAGTTATCGTGCTTATGTATGGATACTTGCCTCAAGTTTCACCTTGAAATATTCTTCACACATTATATTATACCAATTATAGTATGTTTATAACCCACACACCCTTACCACCTAAAGGAGTTCTAATCGTCTTTCCTTTTAATAAAGATAGATATATCCCATGTGTATTTAGTTTCAAAGAATCTACGTATCCATATTGAGAAAAATTTGTCAAGAACATATATTTTACATGAAATATTAAGTGATGTTGTGTTCAGTTTTTAAATGAGTCATGTTAGCATAATTTTTTATATATTTCCAAAACAAGGGTTTTTTAATCCAATATATAAAAATTTGTGTTCATATTTTACAAAATATTAAATATCATATCTTTAAAATGGTTAAAACTTTAATTCAAAAAAATTAATTAAAAAATCCATTTCTAAAATGAAAAAAAATCTTCTTAGTAGCACTTGTGAAGTTAAAAATAATCAACACTATACTATTAATTATTTGAAAGGTAATCTGGTACTCTCACATTATAATGGTAGGTATCCATACTACATTAGAATCTTGAAGATCCACCTCATCTCTTACAACCTTTTTGAATCTAATTTGATCCTACATTTGTGTGAAAATTGCAACATATATGATATATATAATACCCAATCGGTAGATATTATAATATGACACATGATAACTATCAAATTTGAAGCATCCCCATGATTCCTCAAATACAGGTAGCTATACTTCTAATAGATCTCCCTGTCACATGTAAAAGGTATTATATATCATTCCTTTTCCAATAATTGGATATTTCTAATAACGGAAGGATGATGCTAAGGGTATTTTGACATATAGATGATATTTTTTCCATTTTAGTTATTCTTATATTTATTTACTGGATTAAATCCAATTTCATAATGCCTCACATACTTATCTATATGGAAAGTAAATGTGAGGATTTCTGAGATTGAATTCTAAATATTTGACAAATTATAATTCCTATTAAAACTGGAGAATATTTGAGTGGGTGAGGAGGGAATTGTATATGTTTGAAACTCATTTAAATCATGAATCCCTAAATAACAATAATATTAGTGTCAAAGATTATCATGACTAAATGTGTCCTAGATAGAATCAATTATAAGACCATTTGTGTGAATAGAGCCTTTAATAAGAGATCTATATCATATCCCACTGAGTTCATAAAACGTAGAATCCTTTATAGGCATACCACACTTAAATCCATTATTCATAAATTGGGGAAAGGAACAATACGAATAGAAGAGATAATTTTTTCACTACAAGTAAACAATGAAGCACTCAATGATCACTTTAATAGGAAATGAATATAGGGTTATCAGAACATGAGCATGAAATTTGAAAACCACACCATTTATATCATATATCATCATCATCTGTCATCATATAAGGATTGGTAGTTCATAATATATGATTTTTAAATGAATCAAGGGATATAATCCCTGAATTCAAACCATTAGAATAATTAATAATTTTTTTCTCATAGAAATAAGTATAGAAAATCATTTCCCTATAGGCCAATGCTATTGTCAATGAATATCATAGTGAATTTTATTTACTCTGAAAAAATATCATTATATGGAACCATTATTAATAATTACAAAATATAATTCGTTATCCTTGATTTCAAATAATTACATTCCTAAATATATTTTTAGTTTATAGTTTTATAATGTTAAGACATAACGCATATATATAAACCCATAAGCATACAAGGTGGGTAACACATAAACAATATCCATTTCTTCTAGAACATAAAATTTCAAAAAACAACAAAATTATTTATTTGTCAAGTATTATTTAACTTTACTTTTATATTTTTCCTACACATACTTATAATATATTAAAAACATTTAAAAACTGGTATGAGCATGAAAATATCAGTAAGGGATATATAAATGAGGATTGAAATCATTATTCCATGAATACGAAATCATTTCCATAAAGACATACTTCTCACCCATATATAATGAATTTGTGAAACATGAGATTTCCCTAAAGAACAGTGAACATAAATAATAGCATAAAGGTTTCTTGAGAATTATTTATATATAATTTTAACCGTCATGACTGTTATAAGATTTTTAAACCTCATGACTACCTTACCATTTAACCCTCATAAATATCTTATAGTGTAACCAGCGTAGTTACCTAGGGAGTAAACATATAGCTGACCTCCAACATAGGTATACCCAATGTATTAGAGGGATATATAGGTACCACACATCATCATAATCAATTTCCATAAACTATAACATAATCATGAAAGATGAATAATTTCATAAATACATTTATTTGGATTTTTATAAAATAGAATTTTAAAAGATGATTTAAAAAAAAGGAAAGTCCCTTAAAAATGTAATATAATTTAAGTAAAGATTAAAATAATGATTGGATTATATGTATGTAATAGTAAACCATATAATACATAATAATATAATCTAAATTTACTACACAACAAATCTTGGTAGCACATAATTAATGATGTAGACGTTTAACCCAATGAATAGATATTGGGTAAATAATTCACTTACCTCAGGCTCATCTTAATTCATAATTGTTTAATACGCATATATAATGGTTAAAATGGTGTTATTAATACTCTAGAGAAGAATAATCATGTTTATAAAACCTTATATTATAAATTAATAACATCATTATATCCATTTGTTACTAACATTTTATTATTTTCATTTTTTTGAGAGCGTGGTTTACATTATTTATATGGTCTGTTCGTAAAGCATTTTCTTGTCAAATAGAATAGAAACAATATAAGTGATAAGAAATACGTTAATATGTTTCTATAATATTAGATCATTCCATAAATAATTATGGTTATATTTTATGAGGATGAATCATTATTTATATTGTTTTATATCATTTTGGTAGTTATTCTGTATTCCTGAACTTGTTTCCTCTAATACTGTTGATTTTATGCATAAAAGGTAATTACATAAAATAAAAAAGGTCATATAATTAAATATAAAATGTTTTCAACCATTAAATTTTTTTTAGAACCAATATTTAATGAATTAAATGATATTTAGGACACATAATCCATGATGTCTGTAAATCGACACAACATGGGTGATGTTTTTATTTTTAGAATAAGATGAAGGGGAGAGGAAAAGTGATGGTTAATTTTTACATAAACATGATTAATATATTGAATATATATAATACATAATATTTTATGCCTCTTGGATAATATGAGGTTAATAGAGTATATGAAATTAAAATAATTGAAAAGAAAATACAATAAAATTAAAGAGGATTTTTACCTCTTGATATCTTCTCCTTAAGATCCTTCTTATGGCCTTTGGATTTTTTTTGGTGAGATGAGAAGGTATTTGATGTGCAGAAGAGCTTTGGGAAAATTATTGTGCCAAATTTAAAAAATTATCAAATCATCATAGGTGTGAGAGGAAGAGGAGGTGAGGTTGGTATTTATAGTTGAGGTGAGGAGGGGTTTTACATTATATTAATCATTAGTCAAATACTATTGCTCATGAATTTGAATATTCATGATTTATTTGACGAAAAATAGTATATAGACCATGTGAGTTCAAAAAAAGGGTTCTTACACCATCCATAATTCTAGGAATATTATATTTAACAGATAATGTAAATATAATGTAAATTAACGTATTTGAGTATTCATAACAATTTATTGTATCTTAGAAAAGTCCCAAAAATTTATCCTTACATTTTTTCAATGTGTAGAATTAAAAAATGAAATCCAATTTATCGAAATAATTTTCTTAATAGGAGAAAATTGTTTTTTAAATAAAATAATATTTTATTACAAAAATAAGAATTTAAAAAATATAACTGATTGTATAACACCATGAAAAATTAATCAAGGTCTCATAAATTATTATAAATACATTTTTTGTTGAGGTTTCATTTCATTTTTTCATATTTTGATTATAACGGGTAACACTACTATTCATAAGTGAATGTTACTAATCACCAAATATTAATATTCTCCTATTATACATCAATATATTACTAATCGCTAGCATGTGTGTCCATTTATTGGAATTGAAATCATATTAGTGGTAAAATTATATTTAATATCTAGTTTATAATTATGTCCTCAAAACAATGTTTTATTATGTAAGGACTCTTTATTTCAATCATTTCAATTTATTTTTAACAAATTGAGGTGTTACGTTCACCCCAGCTTCTAGAGGATATATACTCACAGTTTTATTGACTTATAAAACAATTGATGGTTTCTTTCCATCATAACATTTTTAGATTACCATGTTTCTTCTTCAACCATGTGGATTCTCAACCAAACCATTAACTATTGGTGTACCAAATTTAATAATACTTTTCCCTTTCTATAAAAAATCTGATCATGTTTCCCTTTCTATGAATGGTTATCCTCTAGTTGAAATATTTCGTGACAAAAAACATCACAATAACATGGCTCATAAATAATCAACATCAAAACATGAAAAACATTGTGCACTTGAGATAACCTTGAAAGAAAAAAAAATCCGTAGGCAATAAGTCCAACATTTTCTACGATTTTATAGGGACTAATGATTAGTGGACTCAAAATTCCTTTATTAGGAAAATGTAAAAAAATTCTAGGGTAAGATTATAAGAAAATCATGATCACCTACCTCAATGGAAAATTCTTTACTCATATTATATTCATAACGTTTCAACCTACTCTATGAATTCTTTATGTGTTGCGGGATCATCTATACATTCTCAGCCACTTCCTCTACTAATTCTGGTCCAATCAACTTCCTTTCCCTAATATCATCCCAAAATGATGGAGTCTGATACCGCTTCCCATATAATTTGTAAAAAGGTTCCATATATATATTAGAATGAAAAATGTTATTGTAAATGATTTATCTAAAGAGGTATGATGATCCCAAATTCCCAAGTAATCCATTGACCAATCTGAAAGAATATCCTCCAATGTCTAATTTGTCCATTGTGGCGACCCTTCTGTTTGAGGATGAAAATATATACTGAAATTTAATTCTGTTCTCAAAGAATTCGGATTGCCTTCCCAAAAGATAGAAGTGAACCTGGAGAAACTGTCAGAAACAATGGCAATAGGAAATCCTTGTAACCTAACAATTTTTTTAGGTATAGTAGTTAAATATAATCCAAAGACATAGTAACGTGAAAAGGAATGATGTGAGCATACGATGATAGTGGATCTTTAATAACTCAGATAGCATTGTTACCTCGACAAGTCTTTGGTAGTTCCACAGAAATATTTTCCCATTTAAACTATATCACTATTAAAGGCTGAATAATCCCCTTTGGTAACTTCCATTCTACATTAACCTTTTTAGAGGTCAAATATTTCACAGTGAAATCTGGAATATCTCTTCTCATTCCATTCAATTATTAACACTCTTGAAGGTCTCTATATGTCTTTGTGCTTCCTAGATGAACTAAAAAATAACTATGTGCTTCTCACAATAATTATTTCTTCTATTGAGAATCACAAGACACACATAATATCTTTCAGATTCCTAGAAAACTATGATTGTCATCTTTAAATTCTGTACACATACCCATTTTAAGAAATTCTATAATTTTTTGTAACTCCCTATCATCCTTCAGCACTTTCTTAATTCAGTCTAACAATAATGACGACAGTAAAACAGGAAACCAAACAGTGTAATTTTCTACACAAACATCTTTAAGTCCAAAATTCATTATATCATTAATCAAAGGGTCTTTTTTGAGCTGTAACATTGTTTATGATACATGATGTTTTCAGCTCAAGGCATATGCGACATTATTTTCTTTCCCAAAATGGTAATTGATCATGAAGTCATAATATTTTATCAAATCAAGTCATCTCCCCTAAAACATGTTTAATTCCTTTTTAGTGAATATATACTTCAGACTTTTATTGTCATTATATATTTAACATTTCACTCTGTATATATGATGTCTCAAATTTTTTTAAGTAAAACACCACTGCTTCTAATTCAAAATCATGTGTGGGATTATTTAACTCAAGAGGTTTCAATTTTCATGAATCCCAAGAAATTACATGATCATTGTACATCAGAACACAACCAAGTCCCATTAATAATGCATCACTATATATGAAAAACACACCATTTCATGAAGTTTGGGTATGAACTGAAGCATTCAACAACTTCTTTTTAATTCCTAAAAACAATCATCACATTATTTTTTCCAGGTGAATTTAACTCCTTTGCGTGTTAACTTCGTCAATGGAATAGATAACTATGAAAATTGTTTTTCCGACCTCTGGTAATAGACATCCCAGCCACAAAATCTACAACTATGGGTTATATTTTTGGGTCCTCGAATTCATCACGAATATTAATTTTTTAAGGATCAACAGTTATCCCATCATTAGAATCAATGTAACCAAGGAAAGAAATTATTTTTAACCAAAATTCACTCTTTCTATATATTCCATATTGTTTCATTACATTTAATGATTCAAAAACAACCATTATATTTCATTCATGATCTTATTTACTTCTAAAATATACCATAATTTCATAAACAAAAACCTCCATAATATTATAAAATAACTCATAAAGTATTATATTAATAACATCCATGAATATAGTAGGTGTATTAGTTAAGCCTAATTGAATTAAAAAAATTCATAGTGACCATATATAGTTTGAAAATATTCATTTGTAATTTCATATTCTTTCACCTTCAGAAGATATTACACATATCCCAATTCAATCTAGAAAAAATACCGAGCTCCCAACAGCTAATCAAACAAGACATTGATGTGAGGAAACAAATATTAATTCCTAATAGTAATTTTATTCAAATCTCTATACTCAATGAGAAGTCTAATGGAACCATATTTAATTTTAGTGAACAAAATAGGATCTCACCATATTGATGTTCTCAGATGAATGATGAATTTATCAAGAAACTCTTACAACTGATTTTTAAATTCAAGAAGATCCATTTGATAAACTCGATAAGGGGGGTTTGAAATTTAAATGGCATCATGAACTAATTCAATTGTTAATTCAAAATCCCGATCCGGTATAAAACTAGGCAAATCATAATGAAAAACATCAAGGTATTCATTTACCATTGGAACATAATTAATCAGAATAGTTCCCTTGTTTTCCGCAATATGAGAAAGATAAATTTCACATCCATCATTCAATATATTATCAACTTCCTGATATGTTATCAATTTTATGGGTTCAGTCTGGTTTTCAAATAGAAAATATTTATAAAAACCTAATTCATCAACACTATAATCAATCATAACATAATAAATAAAAATACAATCCATAATGAGAATGGCATAAAACTCTATTAGGGAAATAAAAAAATGATTTCATGAAATGTATTTCCACATATAACAATACGATGATTATTAAGATTCCTTTATATATAACATTTCCCCTAGTTGTTTAATGATAATTTCTTATCTCATTCATTGAAATGATATTTCAAATTTTGTAGAAATGTTCTCAGAAATATTGGAATGTGTAGACCATGTATCAAACACGTCTTTAGAAAAATCTGAGTGAATAAACAAAATACCTAATTCCACATCAATGGATGGCCCAAACTTTTCTAAATATAGTCTCAAAAGAGATTACTAAGACTTTATTCTAATATTCTAGCTAGTTTCAATTAGTTATAACCTTCATTGGTTGAAATATTCATAATTACCCATCTCACCACATTTGAAAAACTTTACAGTTTTCTTATCAGACTTCATCTTAAGATCATTTTCATTACAATCTCATGACATATGTAAAAACATACCACATAGAGAACACTTCCCGTTTATTGGTAAGAAATTTCTAAGGGTTCGTTTTACCACACTATTTACAAACTAGAAACTAGGCATTCATACCATCATGTTTATTTGATTGATTCTTACCCATCAATAGCCATATGGACCTCTAAATCTATTTTTTTTAAATTACAATTGATCATCATCAAACTCCATTTCTACAATATCAACACATCAAAAAAGTTTCTCATAAATTTTGAATTCATTGTTGGAAAATTCCCTTCGATATCATGGCTTCAATCCTACGTTAATGCAATTGATTTTGATATCAAGATCCCGAATAATATATTTAGTGTACCTTTCTAGTATGCTGAATTTTTTAATCATATATGGCCTATGAAACATCCTTATTTTTCATCAAGGTAATTTATTGATTCTCTATCCAAAGTCAAAATACCATATGAACATATTTTTCAAGGAAAATAATTTAAAATTCATTCCTCTTTAAGCCTTAAATCTCCAATCTATTCTTGATATTCTTGACCATTGGCCACCACTAATTAGCTACACCTTCAAATAAATAAATTGAAAGACTAACCTTTTTCTTATATGAAAACCCCATATCATTGAATATCTTTTCAAGTTCCTTAATCCATCATTTAGTAGCTAATGTGTCAGAACATCCACTGAAAGAATGATTGTGTTTACTCAAAAAAAATTTCATTATCATCATGTTCTTTATTGTTATATATGTTTGTTTTATTTCATTGATTCCACCTCAATTTATTTCTTTCCTCAATTGATCAATTAATTTCACAGACATTCGAATCAAATTCCCACCATTTTCGGTTGTAGATTCAGAATGATATCTTCCTCTCAGTTCCTTCTGACTTTAGCATCCATGTTTCTTCTACAACAAACCATTGTGAACATACATATCATAGATGAAGAAACATAGTAATCACTAATTTATATCCCATTTAAATATAATATTAAGGTAAAATTAATTTATGGAATTATATTAACATCTTCCTAACCCCTAATGTTATTTAATAGTGCTCTGATACCAACAATATGGAATTGGACATAATCATTACATAATATAGTTATTTCAACTGGATTAAACTTCATGAAATTCCCAATGATTTTTAGGTTTAAAATATATAATGTTAAGACATAACTAATACATATAAAACCACAATCATACAATGGGGGGACCATTAAAATAATATCCATTTCTTCAAATCATAAAATATTAAAACAAAACAAAAATGTGATTTATTTGATAAATATTCAGTTAACATGACCCCATTCACTATCATACAAGTCCTTATAACCTATGAAAAAATTTAAAAACAGGTATGAGATTGAATATCTTAGTAAAGGATATAAAAATTAGGAATTAAACCATTATCCCATGAATATAAAATATTTTCCACAAAGTTATACTTCTCACCAATATATAATTACTCTGTGAATCATGGGATTTCCAAATAACATAAGGAACAAGAATAAAAGCATATAGGTATCTTGGGGAATTATTTACATTAAAATTTATCCATCATGAATATAATATGATTTTTAACCCTCGTGGCTACCTTACAAGGATACCATCATGGCTACCATATGGTCTAACAATCATAGTTAAACATAGAGTAACCATACGACCAACCTCTAAGTTAGAAATAAAAAATGCATTGGAATGATATATTTGTACCCCACATAATCATTAACAATTCTCATGAACCAGATCCTAATAATAAACCTTTTATAAATTTAAAAAACATTTCTTTTTAATGTATTAACATAGATTTTTAAAATGAATTTTTAAATGAAAATCCCTTACAAATATCATATAATTGAAGTAAAATTATTATAATTAATGTATTATGTGTATAAATTTTATATAAACATAATACAACATAATATAAAGAAAATTAATTTCAGAAATATTCTTGGTAGTATATAATTAATGAGGTAGAAGGGTTACCCAAATAATATAAATTGGGTTAGGAATTCTCTTACCCTATGATCATCTTACTTAAAACATGTTTAATCCTTTTTTATATTGGTTAAAACGGTGTTATTAATATTTTACAAACACATAATCATGTTTATCACTACATATTTGATAATTTTATAACATTATTCGACCCATTTATTGATAATAGATTGTTATTTTCATTATTTCGAGTGTGTGCATTGCATGATTTCCATGATCGGTTCATAAAGGATTTTCTTATCGAAAGAAAGTGAAACTCTAGAAGTGGTATGAAATGTTGTAAATATTATTTCAGAATATTAAATGATTCCATATGTCTTATTAGTTTTATTATATGAAGATTAATCATTAGAAAAATAATTAGTGATATTCGTTTAGATAATTTTAGTGGTTCTTCGGTAATCACAAACTTGTTTCATTATATACATTTAATATTATGCATATAAGTTAATTCCCGAACATAATATAGGTAATATAATAAAAATAAACATATGTTTAAAAAAAATCGTTTCACAACCATATTTAAAGTAAGAAAATGAAATTGATGACATGTCATCCCTGATGTCGTTATATTGACATATCACATAAGATGTTTTTTGTTTCTAAAATAAGAGGACGAGTAGAGGAACAATGATGATGAATTTTACCATAAATATAATAACAATACAGAATATATATAATATTCTATCCTTCATTAATATTCTATAATTGTATGTTATTGAATTATATGAAAAGAAATAATTGAAACGAAAACACATGAAAATGAATGGGGATATTTACCTATTATTCTCTTCTCCTTGAGATCCTTCATAACGCCATTGGTTTTGGCCTTTTGGTGAGACAGAAAGGTCTTGGACTTGGGGAATATCCTTGGGAAGATTATTGGGTATAATTTAGACATTTCAAAAAGCATTAGATGTGTGATAGGATGAGGCTTTGAGTGTGGTATTTATAGTGGAGGTGGGGAGGGGTTTTACATTATCTTATTAATTTGTTTAATATTTTTTTTCGTGACTATGAATAGTCTTGATTAATGTGGCCACAAATAGTAAAGAGACAATGTGTGTTCAAACCAAGGGAGATTACATTATCCATGTTTATAGGAATAGTGTATTTAACTAATAATTTATATATACGTTAAACTATTGCATTTCACTATTCATAAAAAATTTGACTATTTGAGAAAAATAAAAACAATTCACCAGAACCATTTATTAACATGTAGAATTTTATAAAAAATCCATTTTATCAAAATAATATTATAAATATGCAAAAATCATTTTTAAATAAAATCATAATTTATTTTGAAAATAATAATTTTAAAACTATATCTGATTTTAAAACTCATTGAAAAATTAATCAATGTTCCTTTATTTATTATAAATAAATTAATTGGTGAGTTTACTATTTATTCGGTCTTATTACTATTCACAAGGGTAGGTTATTATTCACCAAAAATTATGTTTGTCATATCAGACAACCAAAAACGTACTGATCACCATTTTTGGAAATAAAAATCATTGGAGAAGATAAATTATATTTGATGACTAGTTTATATCTATTGTAATGGAACGAACCTCTATGATCTATTACATTGATGAATTCTGGTGTTTCAGGTGTTCTGGTAGGTTAAGGTGGCATATCCCCACATCTTTACCAAATTTCCTATAACACACCAAAAGTTCATAGTATGTTATTTCTTCAAAGTAATGCAATAACTTGCATTACAAACAACATTGAGTTCAAGCGCACCACGACATACCAAACTAGTCGTTCAAAAGCGATTATGAATAGTATTAACCGAATTTTGACCATTATACAATCCATATAATTTTAGAATACATATTATGTGTTTCTTAGACATAATGTAAGAACAAATTCATTTTTTCAGATAAAAGAATTATTTTTCAAAAAATGCAATTTTACCTCCTTTTAATTGAGAACCCTTTTTAAATCAAATATTTGAAACTTTTATATATTCAATTTGACAAAATAAACATCATCTTCAGAATCGGGACATAAGAATTTAGTTTCAATAAATATTTGGTGTTTTTATGATAACTTTCATATTTGGGTGAATATTGAAAAATACTATATTTTAACTGAAAACATATTTTTTAATCAAAATAATTTATAGTGTTGAATTATACATTTTAATGGATTGTAATTATAATTAGATTATATTTTTACCATTTAATCCAATGATAGTCATTGTAAGTAATTTCTCTTTAAAATTGGACAAAAACAAGTGTCAATCATTTGATAGTTATTACTTCTCAAAAATACGCATTTTGGTTTTGACAATGGTAATTAATTTTAAATTAATTAAAGAAACTTCTATGTTGTTGAATTGGTAAAATATAATTCATTTTGGAATTCAGAATACCAAAATAATATTAGGGCGACTTTTTGAAATTTTTCTGAAAACAATCAATTTTTGATGAATAGTGAAAACACTAAGTTATAGTTTAAACCAAAATTTTTATTTAAATAATAATTTATTTTATTTAAATTTATGTTAGATAAATATAGATACGTAATACCTATATGAGTTCAATTTAATTCATTGGAGTCAGTTTATAAAAACTTTAGATATATAAAAATTGTATTGAACTTTTTACCATCTTTACCCACCTCCTAGGAGAATTTTCATATTTATATAAAACATATGTTTTCCACTTCTGTGAGTTGAATCTAAAAATTCCGAGAGATATGGTTGATATCAGTAAGTAAAATTTTGTTCAATAAGATGAAAATAATTTTTGGTGACTAGTTAAATTTAATTGTATTTACCATGGAAAAAAGTAAAGAGGGTAATATAGGTTAAAATTGATAACATTATTAAAATGACACATGTTATAATTCTATTGGATAAGTGTAATTAGATGAAAAAGTAATTAGGAATAACATATGATCCTTTAGGTTCACATGGATTAAATTAGGACATTTATTGTTATTTAATTCAAAGAAGAGTTAAAATAGATAAAATCAATGTTTAATAACTAAAACATTTGTAATATATTGTTATATATAAGATAAATTCAACTATAAATGTTCATTAGAAAGATAAAATGATTTCATACATAATGGTATTTTATTTATATTTTTTATAAGTAATATAATTTAATTTATTTATGACACAATGATGATGTAGTAATTACCTAATTAATGAATGAATAAAAGAATTGACATTATAAATATCCAAATAAATGAAATTTGAGACTTTTTAGGAATTACACAAATTTTATAAGTTAATATGACATATTAGGGTTGGTTAGATTAAATATTTTCTAAGTAATAATGTTTTTAGAAATTTATCAAAAACAAAATACCAAATAGTGTCATAAATGATATAAAATACTTTTAAAAACAAATATTATATTATTGATTAATAATATATTCCTAAAAACGTAAGGATCAGAAAACAAAAACTTATACAATGATAGGTGTATCATTAATAAACATCTTGGTATTTGTTTGGAATTATATAGTATGTTTATTACCCATATAATATAAAAATACAATGAGGCATGGTAAATGTCAAACTATTTAACTAAGAGTTTAATCTAAATGATAAATTTAATATAGTGTTCCAAAACTGTCCAAAACCTATTCGTTGAGTGATTTTTGACCCATCCCCACCTTATCCTTTAAATAATATATTTTAGATCCATTATAAACCAAAAATGATACTATTATAAAATAATATTTCTAGATTTTCCAAAGGTACCCCTCACCCCTATTATAAAAGGGAACTCTCTCTTCTCTCTAATTCACACCTTCAAAGCCATTTGGATCAGCCAACACCTAACCAAATACCCTCCAAATTGTCCTTGCTAAATCCTATGTGCCTTCCTGTAGTCATAAATCCAACCTATGGATCCCTTTTGATCAAATAAAATGGAAGAACTCGAAGAAGAGGTAAGTATATACTGACCTGTTTCAAGTTATATTCTTCTTCCACTTCCTCTTTCATTGTTGTTTCCATTATAAAATAATAACTCCAGTATCTTCTATATACTATGATGTTAATATAAATATGGTACAACTATATTCATTATTCTATCCATCCTATGAATGACATGTCACCATACGTACGTATGTATGGCTTACCGTCTCCATGTCGTGATGTAACTGTTATTCAATAAATTATTAATTGGATGGGTATAATAATGATGTGTAATTGATGTCAATAATAAATATAACATGATAATGATTCTTTATATCTGATATAAAATCTAATTATAAATTATTTTAATATTAAAAAATGATATTGTCGCTCATGCGTACGTACGGATCGTTGTCTCCATGAACACGATGAGATTCGTTCCCCCGTCGTTTCCATTCAAGGATAATTTTCATTAGATGATTAATTTTTTTTAAATATATAATATCATTCTGAATTTGAATAAGATACCGCATATCCATAATAAACATTACTTACATAACAAATAAAATTAAGAAAAATGAATCAGTTATCTCCCGAAATGAAGATAACACTAAGATATTATTAACAACAAAATTTTAAAAGATCAGATATGATATCATATTAATGTATATGATTCTTGTATAAATTAATGACAATTATTTCACCATTATACAAGAGGATAACCTACCCTCGATCAAGGAAAAGTACAAGGTAATGGTTAAATCCACCATCTCATTATTATTCGAGATTGTTTATGGGTAAGTTTTTACTGGGAAATATTTATTATCCATGTCCATGTTTCAGAAAAGAATTTTCAATTGAATTATTTTAAGGGACTCTATTATGAAAAAATAATTTTAAATGTTTTAAAATTTTATTCTTATAAATCATTCTCATTTATGTCCATGATTTCAAAATGGTTTTTTAAGGATTTATTTATATGCACATGAATGTTTTTAAAATGTTAATTCCATTAAAATGTTTCAAAGTGGTATGGGACACTTGGATTCAAAAATGCCTTTAAATGTCTTCCTTTATAAATTGTGTTACTTTTAAATGATTTCATGAAAAAGGTATATTTCTCAAAAAAACTTTTAAAAATAATTTTCATCTATGTTAACATCCTTTGATGTATTTTAAACTTGTTTGAAGATGATTTATTATTATACAAATCATCCATATTGTATTTAAGGATTTGGGATATGTTTGACTGTGGATGAGTGATTTTTACACAATTCACGATTTATGGTTAAAGTATAAACATTTCGAATGCTAGTTCTAATGTGATTTTTTTTCTATTTAAACCTTTTCATATGAGGAAAATATTGGACATAGTAAGTGACGGATGGAGCCCACTATATCTCCTCGATGCATCGGTAGGTCTAATGAGAAAACTAGATCTGTAATTTGCTGAGGTCTTTCCCAATTTGTTATATGGTTTTGTCCGAGGCCTTAATTATTTTTAGATGTCTTGGCCGAGGCCTTGAAAAAATGTTTCAGAATGACTTGCATTATACATTCCCTCATTATGAAAATAATATTGATGGTTGATGTGGTCATTTGACTAGTAGAATACCCATGATTATGTTTTATTATTGGATTATTTACTCAGATCATATTCCTTCCATAAAATAATTCATGTTTATTATTGGTAAAGGCATGTGGTATCAGTTCTTCACCATGTATAATATTTATGTTATCGTACTCTGTATTGCTTACCCTTACTGAGTGTTTGAGTTCACCCCTTTTCTTATGTTTCATTTTACCATGATATGAAGATATTAGTTATGAGTGACATGCAGGCAGAATCATGGAGTATTAGACGTTTTTAATGGAATAAATCCATGTTGTATTTATTTTCATTTTGTAAAGTTGAACTTATGTATGAATATTATTTCCAATAATACTAAACTGATCAGTCTTTCGAGACATGATTTCCTTGTGATCATGCCAATGTAGAAAAATAATGCAACAACTCTAGGCTTATGGGGTCAGGGCATTACAGTTGGTATCAGAGAAATTTTATTATCAACCATTGAAACATGATTTAGAAAAATTCTGATTAGAGCACATATCCCTAAGATAGACATTGAGAATTAGTATAGAAGAATATCCTAGAATTTTGTCATTATATAGATTTTTTGAGTTTTCTAAGAAATAAATCCATGTCTAGATACAAGAAGGTAGAGGAGGCTCTGGCACATATGTATCTAGGGGAAAACTCCGAAATCACCTCTTTGATCTAGATTCGAACGAGAACTGGTGCACGAAAATGGGACTTGCTATACCCATGGTTACGACACTCCCGGGGGATATACTTAGGATAATTATCATTTTCATTACAAATAATTATGAAGGATTTACGAGTATATACCTCCTCAAAGAAAATATTTTTATGATTATAGATCTTTTCAATTTTTGTTAGGTATTTTACACATATGGATTTATTCATTACAATAAATAAACTGACCTAGTGTATTCCATTGTATAGAAATGGTTCCCAGAATAAGGAATGTGAAATCCAGCAATACGTATGCTTCAAAGAGTAAGATGGATCATATCATTCATGGTATAAAGCCAACATTTATAAGATAAATAATAAACCATGTATTCTCAATATATGAAAAAATAGTATCATGTGTTAATAAGGTAAGTAAATAATTCTCTAATTCTTATGTATTTAAAGGGAAGCAAGTTAGGGATGGAAGAGAGAAAGATGGAAAATGGTAAGAGGGAAAAGAAAGATTTTCCCATATGTGATAACTGTGGAAATAATCACCTTGGTAAATTTTTGATGGGAAAGAGAGTTTGTTATAAGTGTGGAGAAAAAGGACACCAAATACGTGATTGCAAAGGTAAGAAAAGGGTTTCAAATGTAGAATGCTCCATCTTCTAGGCATTAAGACACTATGTGAATCAATGTTATAGTAATTAGAGTATAACATAGGTGATTCTATTGGATAATAATCATTTTATGATACTACTTCAGATGAAGCGGAATGACTAGTGTTCTTATGTTTTTATTATAGAATTACTTCCTTTGAGTGTAGTATCAGCAATATACTGGTAAAATGAATTATGGAGATAAATAAGGATTGTGATGAATTAATATTTTATTGAGGATTTAAGATTATATGGTTCTATTAAATTTGACTTAACAGAATGATACTATTTTTGGAAAATACATGGTTGATGGAAAGGTAATCCTTAATATGGTCTCGATAATGAGGTAGTGATTTTGGAATAAGAGATGGTTGATTTGGATATATACTATTAAATAATCTTGACTACCGTGAAACTCATTAAGGATTTTTATATTCCATCATTGTTGGAGTTTATAAATTTTTTGGATAGAAGGAGTATATCCAGTATTCTATAAGGAAAAAGGGAAAATGAATATAATCAATATGGTTTTATGGCAATTCGTGATGTTGCCGTGTATTAATAGAATACATGATAAAGGTCTTCACATGTTATTACGTGGCAAAAAGGATCTTCATTGTTTTTACCTTCATTATAAATTTTGGACTGTGAGTGTGGATAGAATTATTTTGGATAATTGTAGTTTGAAATTATTTTTGGATTTCCATAAGAGGAAAACCCGATGGTCATGCGGCAACCCGTCACATTCGGCAATGTCGCGAGACTTAAACATGCAACCGAAGTGCGACAATGGTGTAACACCTACCACTATCCCACAAGTTGTCCTAGATTGAATTATGTAGTTTTATTATAAGTTCTGGTAGATGAATTATAAATTTATTTTTTTGGAACCCTACACGAATAGGATAAATTGAATATTTTTTTAAGTTCTATTGTCTTTTAGAGTGAAAGATGAGTTTGTGGTATAAATTAGTTAAAGGATGGAACACTACATATCAAGTATATATATTTTTTCTTCTCTTATTCTATAAAGATATTAATTATTAAATATTAAGTAAGGGATATTAAAACTAAAAATGTGTTATCCTGATACCTTGTGTTTTGTTTAAGAGGTGTTAATTTAAATCATCATCGATTGATGGCCTTGAGGCCATCAATTCTACAATTGTTTGTGACTGATGACCTCAATCACTCCCTATAAATATTTACATTTCCACCCTAATTAATTGTCTCTAATTTCCACTAATGTTCTATTAATCATGATCATAATTTGTTGGTGCCTTTTTCATTCCCCTTTTCCTCTTATTAAGACTAATTTTTTAAACCCAATTTTTGATGTGGGATTTCCCACAAAGAAATTTTCTATTATCAACCATTTAAATTTGAAGAAAAATTTCAAATTGAGAGGACAAAATTTATTGAATACTGGAAGAATTTAACCCCCCAAATTTTCATAGTACGTTATTTCTTCAATGTAATGCAATAACATGCACTACACGCAACACTAGTTTCAAGCGTACCACAACTTACCAAACTAGTCATTCAAAAGTTGTTATGAATGGTATTAACTGAATTTTGTACTTTATAAAATCTTTATAATTATATAATCCATATGATGAGTTTCTTAGACATAATGTATGAAGGAATTAATTTTTTTCAGATAAAAGAATTATTTTTCAAAAAATGAAATTTTACCGAAATTTAAGGGAGAACCCTTTTTAAATCCAATATTTGAAAACTTTATATATTCAATTTGAAAAAATAAAATTTCTATTCAGAATTTGGACATAAGAATTTATTTTCAATAATTTTTTGGTTTTTTTCTGATAACATTCATATTTGGGTGAATAGTGAAAAATACAATATTTTAACTGAAAACATATTTTTTAATCAAAATAACTTATAATGAGGAATTATAAATATTAATGTTTTGGAAGTATAATTATATTATATTTTTACCATTTAATCCAATGATGGTCATTGTATGTTATTTCACTTTAAAATTGCACATAAACCGGTGTCAATATTTTGATAGTTATTATTTCTTAAAAATACTCTTTTTGGTTTTGACAACGTGAATTAATTTTAAATTAATTAATTCAAATTCTATGTTTTCAAAATGGTAAAATAGAAATCATTTTTGAATTCGGAATAACAATACTTTCTTAGGGTGAATTTTGTGTATATTTTGAAAACATTAAATTTTTGATAAATAGCGAAAAACACTTATTTATAAGTTAAAAACGAATTTTTATCTAAATAACTATTTATTTTATTTAAATTCATTTTATGTCAAAATAGATACATAATACCTATATATGTTAAATTTAATTCATTGGAGTCAGTTTATAATAACTATATATATATAAATTCTTTGAACATTTTATCGTCTTTACCCACCTCTTTAGAGCATTTCCAAATTTACATAAAAATTAATTTTACCTCTTCTGTGAGTTGAATAGAAAAAAACTGAGATACATGGTTGATATCAACAAGTAAAATATGGTTCAATAAGATGAAAATAATTTTTGGGGAAATGATACTATTTACTTTTATTTACCAAGGTTGAAAGTATATATGGTAATTTAGGGTAAAAATGATATTATTATTACCCTAAAACATGTCCAAATTCAATTGGATATGTGTAATTAGACCAAAAACAACCTTAGGGATAAAATATGATCCTTTAGGTCCACATGGATTATATTAGGACATTTATTGTTTTTTAATTCAAAGAAGAGTTAAAAGAGTTAAAATCAATGTTTAATAACTAAAGAAATTTTAATATATAGTTACACATAAGATAAATTCGACAAAAAATATTCATTAGATAGATGAAATGATTTCCTACATAATGGTATTTTATTTATATTTATTATACATTAAATAATTTAATTTATTTATGACACAGTGATGATGGAGTAATTACCTAATTAATGAATGATTAAAATAATTGGCATTATAATTATCCAAATAAATGTACTTTGAGATTTTTTATGCAATCCACTAATTTTATAAGTTACTATGACATATTAGGGTCGCTAATATGTATTTTTTTATGTAACAATGACGTTATGAATTTAGAAAAAAGAAAATACCAAATAGTGTCAACATTGACGTAAAAGAGTTTTTAAAACAAATATTACATTATTAATTAATAATCTATTCCAAAAAATATATGGTTTGGCCAAAAGGATTATATAATGATAGATGTATCATTAATGAACCACTTGGGGTTCTCTTGGAAATATATAGTATGTTTATTAACCATATAATATAAAAATACAAAGTGACATGGTAAATGTCAATCTATTTAACTAAGAGTTAAATCTAAAAGATATAGTTAAAATAGTGACCCAAACCTATCTAAAACCTATTGGTTGAGTGGTTTTAGACCCATCCCCACCATATACTTTAAATAATAAATTTTACAGTTAATATATTCCAAAAATTATTTTATTATAAAATATTATTTCTAGCGTTTCCTAAGATTCCCCTTATCCCTCTAATATAAGGGCACTCCCACTCCACTCTAATTCACACCTTCAAAGCAAATTTTCTAAGCCAAACACCGCCCAAATACCCTCTCAACTATCTTAACTTCATCCTAAAGGCCTTAAAATATTTAGAAATCCAACCTAAATAGACCATTTGATCAAATAAAAAGGAACAACCCAAAAAAGAGGTAACTATTTCATCACCTCTTCCAAGTTTCTTTCTTCTTCCACTTCCTCTTTCTTTGTAGTTTCTATTATAAAATAATAAAACAATTATGTTCTATATACTGTGATGTTATTATAAATATGGTATAACCATATTCATTATTCTATCCATCAATTGAATGACACGTCCCCATACGTTTGTACCTACGGCTTACCGTCTCCACGTCGTGATGTAATTATTATTCAATAAATTATTATTTGGATGGGTATAATAATGATGTGTAATTGATTTAAATAAAAAATATAACATAATACTGATTCTTTATTCATGTTATACCATCCAATTATATATTATTTTAACATCAAATGAATCATATTGTCGCTTGTGCGTACGTACGGATTATAGTCTCCACGAACGCGATGAGGTTCGTTCCTCCATTGTATCCATTCAAGACTAATATTCATTAGATAATTAAAAAAAATTTAAAGACTTAATATCATTCTGAATATGAATAAGATAAAACATATCCATTATAATCATTACTTACGTAACAAATCATATAATGGGAAATGAATCAGTTAACACCCGAAATGATGATAATAATAATATATTATTAAAAAAGAAATGTAAAAAGATAATATATGAAATCATATTAATATATATGATTCTTCTATAAATTAATAACAATTATTTCACCATTATACATGAGGTTAACCTACACTCGACCAAGGAAAAGTGCAAGGTAATTGTTAATTCCTCAATCTCATTATTATTCGAGATTGTTCATGGGTAAATTTTTATTGGGACATATTTATTATCCATGTCCATGATTCATAATAGTGTTTTCAATTGGATTTTAAGGGACTCTATTATTAAAATATCATTTTATTTTTTTTAAAAAATTTATTTTCTAAATCATTTTCCTTAATGTCCATGTTTTCAAAATAGTTTTTTAAGGATTTATTTATATGGACGTTAATTTTTTTAAAATGTTAATTCCATTAAAAAGTTTAAAAGTGGTATGGGAAACATTAATTCAAAAACGTCTTTAAATGTCTTTCTTTCTAAATTGTGTGATTTTTAAACGTTTTCATGAAAAATGGATATTTCTATGAAAGAGTTTTACAAATAATTTTCATATATGTAAACATCCTTTTATGGATTTTAAACTTGTTTAAAGTTGATTAATTATGATACAAATATTCCATATTTTATTGAAGGTTTTGTTATATGTTTGAACGTGGATGTGTTATTTTTATAAAATTCATAGTTTAGGGTTAAAGTATTGGAAATTTGTATGCTAGTTCTAAAACAAATGTTTATGTTATGTTTCTACATTTTCATATGAGTAATTTATTAGACATAGTATGTGACGGGTGGTGCCCACTATAGCTCCTCAATAAACTTGTAGGTCTAAAGAGACAACTAGAAAGGAATTGTTTGAGGCCTTTCCCAATTTGATATATGGTTTTAGCTGAGGCCTTAACCACTTTTAGATGTCTTGGTCAAGGCCTTGACAAAATGTTTTAGAATGTCTGGCATTAAACATTCCCTCCTTATAAAAATAATATTGATGGTTCATGTGGTCATTCGACCAGTAGAATACCCATTATTATGTTTTATTATGGCATTATTTACTTATCTCATATTCCTGCCATAAAATTATTCATGTTTATTAATGGTAAAGGCATGTGGTTTCAATTATTCACTATTCTTAATATTTATGTTATCTTTTGTTGTATTTCTTACCCTTATTGAGCGTTTGATATCACCCCTTTTCTTATGTTTCATTTTCTGAGGATATGAAGAAGTTAGTTATGAGTGACTTGTAGGGATAATCAAGGTGGCTTGGATATTTCTAATGGAATAAATTCATGTTGTATTTCTTTTCAAGTTGTAAAGTTGAACTTATGTATGAATCTTATTTTGAATAATACTAAACGGATCAGTCGTTCAAGACATCTTTTTCCTTGGGAACATGCAAATGTATTAAAATAATGCACCGACTCTAAGAATCTAGGGTAGGGGCGTTACATTTCTAGTTATGATAATAGTGTTTTCAGTTTTGTGAATAGTAGAATCAACATCAGTTCCATCCCCATAGTTGTTGTCGAAGTCAGCACCAACATCGGTGTCAGTGTTAGTACCAGCATCAGTGTCAGTACTGGTGTCAGTGTCAGTGTCAGCACCAGTTTCGGTGTCAGCACTACTATTGGTGTCTTTTCAAGCATCAGTGTCGGTTACAGCACCTGCGTTGGTGTCGAAGTCAACACCAATGAAGAAATTGGTGAGTCATTTTGTGAATAGTGTCATCAGTATTAGTGATTCATTCTATGAACAATGCCATCAATTCGAGTGAGTCATTCTGTGAGTAGTTCCATCAGTTTTGGTGAGTCATTCTATGAACAGTGTCATCGATGTTGTTGATTCATTTTGTTAACAGTGCCCTTAGAGACGGTGAGTCCTTTTGTGAATATTGTCATCAGTGTCGGTGAGTTATTTTTTTAATAGTGCCATCATTATTGGTGATTAATTCTATGAATAGCTCTATCTGTATTGGTGATTCATTATAGGAACAGCTCCATCGGTGTTGGTGATTCATTCTTTAAACAGTTCCATCAGTGTCAGCGAGTCATTTTGTGAACAATGCATTAGTTGTCAGTGAGTCATTATGTGAACAGTGCCATCGGTATCAGTGAGTCATTCTATGATCAATGCCATTGGTGTTACTGAGTTCGTTTTTGAACAGTGTCATCAGTTTCATGAGTCATTTTGTGAACACTTTCATCAGTGTCAGTGAGTCATTATTTGAATATTGTCTTCAGGGTTATTGAGTCATTCTGTGAACAGTGTTTCAAGCATCGGTAGGTGAACGTTGTTTCTAACATCTTGCAGTTTCACCCCTAGAGCATTTTCCTTGAATAAAAATACATTCAAGGCTTGATTTAAGATATTTAGGTCTGATTCAGTTCCATAGCACCTATCTTAATTTTTCTAACACACATGATGTATTTACATGGTCAAACCATATAGTTTAATGTGATCTAGTTGTAATGGAAAATCTAGTGTATCTTAAACCATGGCTCCATAAATCATCTAAAAGGACGAGATATGTTCCTCCCTTGTTCTACATTATTTTTCCCAGGTTTGAGATGCTCGAACTATTTCTTATTCCCATTTGAGTAGTGTGATCAAACCATAATCCTTCAGTCGTTCCCCTTGAAGTTTCATCCTACTGCACGTGCACCCCCTATTTTAGTGCAAGCAGAAAGTATCGATCCTCCATCTATAGAAGGTATGATCTACATCTGTTCTTTTGTTTTCTTCGATCCTTATCCTCCTGGTTCACATTTCCTTGTTATGGCATGTGATCTTTGTCCTTGTAATGATGTTTTCTTTGCTGTCAGATGGTGAGGTTGTGATGTGACATCCTCAGGTGGATGCAGTTTTCATAGTGGAGGAGATCGTGATCCATTGCATGAATTGTTCTCTTGTAAATAATTTCAAGAATCATTTGAGATAAGGGATTCATTTATTCCATATTCATTTACATTCAACTATATAGTGAGCATGTTTTATCCCACTGGATCATAATGGAATTGCTATAATAAATATTTGAATCGGATAAATAAATTGATATAGATCATATGTTATTTCCTGTTGTTTTTATAGATAGTTTTGTATCATTGTTTTCTTTATTTATCGTTTCATTCATGAATGTAATCCGTGAAGAACATAAATCTAGAATTAATTTAAAATGGTTTGCCTATAGTCAAATAGGTATTTAAATTACTACGGTTGTTGTTTTTGTAATTTGACGTTAATCAAATTGATGAAGTAAACATGTTTTATCAATTTTTGATATGTATGATAGCTTTCTGATTAGGTTACCCCTTATTTGAACCTAAAAATAATAAATCAGTTAATTATAGATAGATTAAAGAACCAATTGTTTTATAAAAATATAATGTCGCGTTGGGGTCAGAGGTACCCTCTTGCTAATACATGTCAAGAGCCTTATGCGTGGAGCTATGAATGCTCATTGTGTTTGAAGTTTGGAAACCTTATTTATGGTCGAATATCCCAAATGATATGATGTTTTTTCCTATTGATTATGTTTTTATGTGATCATGGATGACTGTTATGATATGCGGGGGCAGGGAGGCATATTTTTTGTGGCAGTAGATGACGCCTAGAGTGGTGAGATGCATTGGTTTCTACATGTCAGTGTCAGGGAGGACACTGGGGATTATGAAACATGATGGATGTGAATGTTTGGATTCTTGCTAATTATTTTTGGTTATTTATCTTCTTCATATTCCCCACTCCTCATGGTAACTTGTTTTCTTACCCACATTACAATAATGTGAAATTTCATGTGGGGTATGCCACATGCTTTCTTTGTTTAGATTCCTGAGGGCGGATGGGTCTACGCTCTCTCTATATGTGTAAAAGACTCGACGAGTAGTTAATCTACTCACCGTGTGGTGCCCCTTGTGTTTATTTTCTAAGAATGATTTTATAGAATGACTGGGAATAAAGGAAAGTAATAATGTAGTTAACAAATGATTTAATAAATGATGTTAACCCATGGGGTTAAAACATGCTAGGATGCAATGTTGTGGTTATAATTTAATTAAATTGCAGACATTGGTTATGATACTATCGAAATATAATGTGGATTTTTTAATGGTTAATTAATGTTTAAATTTTTAATTAACATAAGTTGAAATTGATAAAAAAATAAATTAAGTAATGTAATAAACATCTTTAAATGTTTGTGTGCTTATAGGATACCTTTTCATAAATGAGGAACTTGGGAGTCCGAGAGACGTTATCTTCAGTTGAGTATAAGACATGGTCATGCCCATAGTGGGATTGTGTGCTATTGTTCTTTTGTACATTTTGTGATTCTATATGATAGACAACCCAGTCAGTTAGGTAAACTAACACCCTGGGGATTCTGATCCCTAGGGGGTGTTTTCCCCAAATATAGATGGGAGGATAGATGGCTGACTGCCCCCTTTGGCCCTACTCTCTTCTATTGGAAGTTACTTATATTGGTAGACGTAGTGGTTAGTTTTACAAAAATATGTGTGTAGATAGATGTAATGTCTTGTCATTTTCTCACGCACATATATTATGGATATAGTTTCTCATGGAATACTATAGGTGTAATGGGTATAGGCTATGATGACATGATGATCCTTACTCGGTGTATCTCATAACACAGAAGGGGCCATCCTAATTGGAGACATACAAATAGGAGACACACCGGGTTGTAGCTCAATCCCAAACTCAATCTATCATCAAGGGGGTAATTATATAGCCTCTTTTGGAACGATATCAGGGTACTCTTCAGTGACCCTGGGAAACCCCAACTCCTGAACCTCTGAATAACTCCGCATCAGCTCAGCCATCAAGGATGATAAATATGAAAAACACCATTGACCCATCTGAGGGTATCTCTCTCCGAAAAACTTCGGTAGATCTCCATTTGCATTGAAGAACACCACATACCTCTTGAAGAAATCCATGATAGTATGTACCAAATTCAACCAATCCATACTATGTATGACTTCTTATTATTGTATCTTTGATCATAGATAATATCTTCAAGAGTTGTTTCCACCCATCACTAGCTCACAATCATTGCATACTTAGAACAAGTCAACTCAAACTCTTACTTGTGTATTCAATGCCAAGTGCACTGGAAGCCCCTCTAGATCATATACCAGATCATGGAAAAGGGTAGGTTGTAAGAAAGATGGTTTCTCTCCAGAATCAAATAGGGAATACACACAAGTAGAAAACAAGAAAATGGTAACTTGAACGATGTCTGGCTCTCCTGGAACTAGAAACCCTAAATCATGAAGCTGATTGAGACCTCCTCTATTACCTCTCTGTCTAGTTGAAAACCAACACCACAGACTTGATCTACTCTCTGAGGATGGTGAGCATCATGGGGATTTCATCTACCTTCCCCATTTACCCTCTCCTTATCTATTGTTGGCGTAAACTTCTAATGATGCCTTAGCTGGAACTCCCTCAACAGAGGAACCTCAAGCGAAACACCTGGTGCACAATTATTGCTCTGAAATTTTGGATGCATTACCTCATTGGTGTCTACTTTTTGGTTTTCACTGATCATAAGATCATGAAGAATGTTTTTTCCCATTGAGACTTGAACTTGTAGCAACATCAGTTGATAGTGTTCTTGAAGGAATGTGAATTCAAAATATTGTATGTACCTAGAAAGAGGAATGTATTGGCAGATTCTTTATGTAGGAAGTCACATAGTGATGTACTGGGTGAATCTGATGATTTCATAAGAGTAATGGAAGAATTGTCGGCATTAAATCTTGATATGGGAGATGTTGGGGGTAGAGGTTGTCTTTTTCAGAAGATGGTGCATGCATCTTTAGTGTAGTATGTGGAGAGTCCCAGTTGTGGGATCAAGAGGTAGAGGTCTGGAGAGACTGAGTTGTTTGTAGTGAGGTCCCTGATGGTTGATTTGTGGATGAACGACATCAGGTTTTTCGTCATGGAAGGTATTTTTTTCCTTTGGAAATGTGTAAAAAATTTCTCAGAGAGTTCCATAGTTTTCATTTAGCATTACATCCTAGCATGAAAAATATGTATCATGCCTTGAGGAGTTATTTTTGATGGTCTGGGTTAAAGCATGGAGTGTTAGAGTTTGTGTCTCGATGTTTGGTCTTCCAGAAGGTGAAGGTCGTGCATTTTGACCCCAGTTGTTTTCACCAGCCAATAGGTATTCCTTAGTGGATGTGGGAGGACATATCAATTGACATTGTTACTAGTTCACCTCAATCTCAGGGAGGACATTAATCTATTTTGGTGGAAGTGGATTAGTTATCAAAATCGACCCAATTTATAGCAATCATGGAGTCCAAATCTGTGGAATTTTGGTTGAGGAAGTATCTAGAAGCAGTAATGAGACTCCATGGAGTCCCAAGGACAATCATTTCCGATCTTGATCATTGTTTTACCTCGAGGGTGTGGAGGATCCTCCAACCGTATTTCAGTTCTCAGTTATGAATTAGAACATCTTTTCATCCGCATATGTATGGTCAGATAGAGGGGATTATCCATTCCCATGAAAACTTGATGCACTATTGTGTCCTATATTTCATAGGATTATAGATTAGGATCCTACCAATTGGGGAGTTCACATAAAACAATAGTTTTTACTCCTCCACTGATATGGTATGATTTGAAGCAATGTATGGCTGACCATTGCACTCTCTGTTGTGCTGGAGGGGGCTGTAGATTCATCAATTCTCAGACCAGAACTAGCGCAAAATAGGACCAAGATGATTCAAGTGATTTGTGAGTGGATGAAAAAAACACAATATCATAATAAATCATATGCCGAGTAATGGAGGATCCCCTGATAGTTTTTGGTTGGGGATCGCGTGTTTTTTATGGTGACTCCTCCTCATGGGAAGAAAAGGTTTAATCATGGGAGTATGATTTATCTCTATTGTGTTGGGACTTTCAAGGTGTCAGCTCATGTTCAATTCGTGGCATATCGAGTAGCACTTCCCCTACCAATGAGCCAGATACCAGATTCTTTTAATGTGTCATAGCTCTATCGTTACCTTTATGATGACTCTCACGTCAACGATTGTTGAGAGATCAATGTTGTTGATGATGCGACATTCGAGGAGTGGCCTATTTATATACAAGAACATAAATAGAATGGGTTTGATGGGTGTTCTATCCCGTTTTTTCATGTTTTGTAGCAACACTGTGTCATAGAGGAGAGTACCCAGGAACACGAGTCACATATACGTGCTCAGTACCCAAAGTTGTCTGATCTTTAAATCTGTTCTTGTAACGATGTTCACATTGTGATTATAGAACAGTCTTGTTTATACAATGTATTTCATTTTTTGTTTCTTATGGATTTCTATCTTTTGAGAGTAATCTAATTGAGTGGTTGTTTGGACCCCTTTTTTATTTCTTTTTGGGTTGGTTTTGGATTCTCTTGGATCAAGATGTTTTGAGATGAATTTGTTGTAATGGACTGGACCTCGCATGTCCATTCCTTTGTAGAATTTTGGTGTTGGAGGAGATATGGGAATTAATAGGGGCTTATCCTCAACACATTAACAAATTTTTAGTACACTAAATAGTGTGTCTAGTTTTGTGAAAAGTATCATCGGCATCGGTGCCAACACCAGCATCATTGTTGATGTGAGCACCAACATCAGTGCTGGTGTCTGCACTAGCATCGGTATCAGAACCAGTGTAGGTGTCGGTGTCAACACCTGCATCTGTGTCAATACTAGTGTCGGTGTTAATTTCATCACTTGCAATGGCATTAATGAGTAATTTTTTGAACATTGTCATTGTTGTCAGGGGTCATTCTGTGAATATTTTCATATGTGTCGTCAAGTCATTCTATGACCAGTTCAATCAGTGTCGGTGAGTAATTTTGTTAATAGTTCCATCAATGTTAGTCAGTCATTCTGTTAATAGTTCCATTAGTGTCATGGAGTGTTTATGTGAATAATGTCAGTGATTTTGGTGAGTCTTTTTGTGAAAAGATCCATTGGTTTCGGTGAGTTCTTATGTAAATATTGTCATTTGTATCAGTGATGCATTATGTGAATAGTGCCTTTAGATTCGGTGGTTCATTCTGTGAATTGTGCCATTAGTGTCGGTCTGTCATTATGTAAACAAAGCCATCGGTCTCTCTAAGTCCTTCTATGAATAGTACGATTAATATCAGCGGGTCAATATGTGAATAGCGCTATCATTATCAATCAGTCATTTTGTGAAAGGTGTCATTAGTTTCGATTAGTCATTTGGTGAATAGAGTCATTAGTAACAGTGAGTCATTTTGTTAATAGTTTCATCAGTGTTGGTGAGTCATTCTGTGAACAGTGTTTCCAGCATCGATAGGTGAACAGTTTTTCTATATTCTTTTAGTTTCGCCTCTTTAGCGTTTTCATTGGAAAAAAGTCATTGTTTTAAGGTATTTATATAGAATTAAAATCCATAACTACTATATTAATATTCATAATGTTCATGATGTATTTACATGTCCAAACCATGTGGTTTCTTGTGATCCTCATTTAATAAAAAATCCAGCACATCTTAAACCACTACTCCTTAAATCTTTTAATGGATTAGATATCTTCCATTCTTGTTCTACCATTTTTTTCTCTAGTGTGAGAAACACAAACCATTTCTTCATCCAATATGATAGGTGTGATAAAACCTTAATCCTTGGATCGTTTCACCTTAATGTTTCTTCCTTCTGCATGTACACGCCCTGTTTTTGTGCTAGGAGAAAGTATCAATCCTCCATCGATAGATTGTATAATCAAACTCTATTCTTATGCTTTAATATAACATTTTCCTATTTTTTTCCTTTCCATATTAGGGAATGTGATATCTGTGATTCTAATGGAGTTTTCTTGGATGTCGGACGGTGCAATCATGTCGTGGGATCCTTGAGTTGATGTAGTTGTCACATAGGAGAAGATTATGATCCGCTGTGTGAATCATTCTCATGTAAAGAATGCCAAGAACAATTTGAGGGATGTGATTAATTTCTTCTCTATTATATTACATGAACCTATAGAGTTGTCATGTTTTATCCCACTAGATCACTATGTAATTGATATAATATATATTTTAACAGCATAAGTAAATTGATATCGATCATATGTTATTGCCTCTAGTTTTTCTAGATAGTTTGATGTCTGCGCTTACTTTGTTTAGAATTTTGTTCTTGATGGAAATTGGTAAAGAATGTAATGATGGAATTAATTGATAATTATTTGGATAAAGGAAAAGAGGAATGTAAATAAATCTAGATGTTTTTTTATTTGATGATAATAAAATTGATGCAGTAATCATGTTTAATAAATTTGTGATAGATATGATATCTTGATTTTTAGGTTACCAATTCATAGAACCTACAAAATAAAAATTTAGTAATTATAAATGGATTAAAGTACTGAATATTTGATAAAAATATAACACACCATAGGGTTTTGAGATACCCTCTTTATTATAAAGGCCAAGAGCCTTATGCTTGGATTAGTGATAGGTCAATGTGTTTGAATGTTGGATGCCTTATTTAAGGGCTATGACCCAAATTGATAAGTTGGTTGTTTTCCTAATGTCTATGATGTGATGTGAGACTGGATGGCTAGTGTTTTATGTGTGGGATGGGAGGCCCATTGGTTGTGGATGTAGTTGGTTCCTAGAGGGGCGAGATGCATTGGTTCATGCATATGGGTGTCAGGGAGGACACATGAGATGATGAAACATGATCTATGTGATTATTTTCAAGACATCTGATTCATGTTGGTATTTTAGCTTCATTACTTTCCCCACTTCTCATGGTAGATGGTTTGGTTACGCTTCTTCCATAAATGGGTGATGGTGTGTGGGGTATGCCACATGCTTTCCTTGTTTATTTTCTAGGGGAGGATGTTTTTACGCTCTTTCTATAGGTGGAGAATAATCGGAAAGTAGTTCATCTACTCACTGTGTTTAGCCACCTTTAGTTTAGTAGATTAGATTTTTTTCAAGAATTCATGGGAATTAGGGGAAAGTAATAATGTTTTTAATAAAATATTTAATAAATGATGTTAACCCATGGGGTCAGAGTATGTTTTGATGCAATACTAAGGATAATATTTAAATGAACAGTGGACTTTGGGTGTGATGGGGAGGAAATATAATGTATAAATTTTTATTTGTTAATTAATGTTTAAATAATTAATTACATAAATTTGAAAATGATAAAAATTTAATTATGTAATGTAATAAAGATGATTAAATTATTTTGTTCTTATAAGATAATTAATCTTAGAAGTCAAAGTTGGGTGTCCGAGAGATATTAGCTGTACTTGAGTCTGATAATAGGTTATACCCACGGTGTGGTTGGGAGATATATTATATTCTATACTCTTTGGGTTTCTATATAATACTCTACCTCGTCCATTAGTTTAATTGACACCCCAGGGATTTTGAGCCCTTCGGGGTGTTTACCCCATCATTCTTGTGGGAGGATGGATGGATAACTAACCCTTTGGCTCCACTCTCTTATCAATAATAAAATTTTGAAATAACTTCTACAAAATTGAAAAATATTTTTAAACCCATTATATAAAAAATAAAATTGAGAAATTTTATAGGAATATTTAAAACAATGAGAAGTCATGAAAGTTGGAAACTTTATTCATGAAATTTACATCTAAACAAATATACCTTTCACATTTTTTGGAAGAAGTCAAAAGTACCATGTCTAAAAAATAACATGAGTATTCCTTTTAAACCATTTCATAAAAATAGAACATTGTTAACTATGATATTAAACAATCATTGTAAAATTTGAAAAATAACATTGAAAACATTTTTAGAAAACATAGATAAGGGATGACAAGTATTTTATTCTGAAGAAAGAAATAATGATGTTTTTTCATAGAAGATTTATTTTTATATATTTAATACTTAAACAGAAGAAAATGAAAGGAAATCTTGTTATATTACAATGTAATCGTAGGAGAAGAAAATTAATTAAAATTATTTATATGTTGCTCATGAAATATCATCGTTGTTAAGGAAATCATGAAAATATCGTTAGAGAAAGAGAGTTAAACATAAATCAGTCACTGCATTGTTAATATCAATATAAAAACTTAATAAAAAAGATACATATATATATGAATTATTATGTATTCATAATTTATATGATATGAAATATAATATAAGTAAAAGGGTTGAATATACACCACTAAAAAATAAATGAGTTGTTAATATTGAATGTGCCTGACAAAAATAAAAGTGGGATGAGAAATACCCTTACCTCGATTTAAAATTGAATTGATAGTAATTTATCACCATTTATAATAAATTTAAATTTATTATATATATATATAAAAATAATTTAACTACATATCATATCATATATGATAATATTATAACATTTTAACCCAAATTTATTAAAAATCATTTGATGATTTTAATTGATTTGTTAATCATGAGATTTTCAGTTCATCAATTGTATTCCGTGTACTATTTTCATGGATAAATAATATATATAATGTTGATCATGATAAAAATATATTATATTTTTAATTTATATGTATTTAAATTCATCCATATAATTCATTTATAGAAAAATGAATAGAACCATTCAAGGATATGGTAGGTCGTACAAACGCATGAACATTGTTTTCACATTTGAATGATGGAATGAAAGAAAGGTAAATAATAATACACATTTAAAAATACTTTACAATATCATATATATCTTATATATTCAATAATTTTATCATTTTTACCAATCATGTGAGTATAGAATGAAAAACTATTCACAACACTTTGTGGAGGTGCTAGTCCACACATACACATGTGCGGCCTTTTCATTTTCCAATGGATTGGATGAAGGTGAATAATGCTTCATAAATTCACATAATAATAATAAAAAATACTTAATAAACATTAATTATTATTTTATAATTATTCCAATAAAATATAATATTTATATGAACCAATATAATTCAAAATCATCAGTTAATAGTTATAACTCTTTTTTGAGAAACTTCTTATTTATTACACTTTAATACATGATGGGATACTCTTATTGAAAGGGAATAAGATCATGGAACATTTTTTAGAGTCTATGAAGGTATTAAGAAGTATTTATGATGAGATATAAGTCAAATTTTTTGTGACTAGGAGACTAATGTTAGTATCATTTTATAGGTGAGGGAACGAACACACATTGAATTACACAAATGATTAAATAATATATATATCAGAATAAAGTCATGTGGAACCAGTGAACACCAATTTCATATGAAAAATTTGATATAGTATAAATAAACTCAACCATTATATATTGGGAATGTTGTGGGTACATTTTCATTTTTATCTTATTATTAAACCAATTTAAACCCATTTTCAACTTAATTGGGATAACATAATATTTTACCTTGACAAATTATTATATGACTAAAAGTAAAATGGTACATATAAAAAACCTACACATTTTGATTCTATTTTTTTGAATTTTTTTTATTAAATTTAATTAATATTGGTGTTAGAAACTATTTTGAAAAAAGACTTGTTGTGGTTCTGAAATGGAATACTACAACTCAGACATTTGCTGAAAAGGATGAAAAAAGATTTTAATTATAATAAAAAATTACTAATCTTCAAAAAAGACTTGTTGTGGTTCTGAAATTCATAATATTGATAATAAATAAATTATTTAACTACATAAGGATACATTTTGTTTTGAAAAACACCCATCCAATAAATTAAAGGCTAGTGTTATTATTATTTTAATTTTTTCCTCCTGTTTTTAACCCAATTTTTCTTATTTTCCTAAGGTGAAAAATATCTAAAATAATCAGTCTTCATAATGATAAAATATTAATTTTTCAATATTATATTAAATTAATTATTCTCATTAAATATATTTAATAAATTTTACCATATTTAACTCACATAAGTTTTTTAATTTTTATTTATATTAATACTTCAAAAAGAGACGCTATATTTTTTTTTGAAAAACAATTTTCTTTATTATAAAAGTTATTGTATCAAAATTCAACATAAAATAGATTATAATGATCCAAATTAGATTATTAATAGTATAATTGAACTAATTATACTTTTAAATCTGATTTAAAACAAAATTTAACTTTTTATATCCTTTAAATAAAAAGGTAGTTTTCAATAAAAATCATTATCTTTAACTATTCGCCAAAAAATGTTGTTTTTAAAAACAATTCTAATAATTCACGACAAAATAATTTTAAATATTTTTTTTAAAATTGATGCTTATTTTTAAAAAATCATAAATTTGTAGAAATGAATCAATATATTTTTTATTGAATTTTTTTAAGGAAAATGTATTTTTGAATAGTATAATAGATTTACCAAAAAATAATTACTTATTAATAATTATAATTTCATTATATCAAACGTTTATACATATTTTTGAAAATTAGTTTATTCATATTTTTTCTTCTAATTTTAAGGGCTAGGTTTTAAGAATAACATTTATATTATAATATTTTAACTGTATAGTGTGGTTCATTAAAACACAGTAGTGTGTTTAATTAAATATATCAAAGAATGAAATTTATGTAAAGAAATCTAAATTCTAAAATATCATGGTGTTGTAGGTGTAATGGACTAATTGATATTAGTCCATTTGTATGAACCTTTAGTTTTTATTGTTGAATATATATTATAGTTTCTATTTTCCTAGTATTTCAAAACACACCCCACATATGTTAGGTATTTTATATACACACCATGTTTTGTGGTTCTATGTGCTTTCAATAACATCTTTGTTGGTGAGGATGGATGTATGACTACCCATATTCCCTAATATCCCATTATAGTAGAATGGTTATGATGGGAAATGTTTGGTATGATCATTCAAGGAGTAAGATACCTATGTAATGTACCTCATGATGTTGTGATGATGGGACAATGATTATGTGGTGGAAGTTGTGAATGGTAGGTGGATATCACTATGCTGATTTCTTTCCATCTCATGATACCCTAATGTCATGGAATGATTATGTGATGGATATTTTATGTGGTTGATTATCAAATTATGGACCTAATATGTGGCTTTCCCCAATGCCAAAATGAGATGTTATACTTTTCAAGAGTTGGGGTATGCATGGTTGTGTCCCAACCTACATTAGTAAAGAATTGATGAGAGCACAAGATATTTGACATTAGGGTTTGAGAGTGAAAAACTAGTGGAGAAGTGGATATGGTGCAATTGTTATTATATTATTCTTATTTTATATTACTATACATTTGATGTAATTGTAGATGTGTAAGCCTTGTTCAGGCATGGAATCAGTGGTTGACCTAATGGGTTCATGTTGGTTCAACTCATTATTCACTAGACCACTAGTATGATTTTTTATCATTTTAACTATAGGTTCTAAAAAGTATCTGACTAATTTTATATGTTATACTCAACCCTTGTATATATAAACTATTTTTCAGGTTAACATAAGTTTTTTTTGTGATAAAGTTGTATTTGGAAAGAAGGGACCTAGAATTCTTCTTATGGAACTTATTCTTAGGAGTGATTTTTGGATTATTATTTTAGAGATTTATTCCATATAATATGTTATGTTTTTATATTACGTAATAATAATTGATATCTATCCTCTAATATTTTATCCAAATAATAAATTATGAGGATAAATTCCAAAGTCGTACATTTTATATCCTTGGTGCTAGTTTCCAAACCAGCACCCTCTAGTGGTGGGCTTTCATTGTCATTCCATATTTTCCTTTCGAGGCTATTAGTGGAACTATTAAAGGGTTTTGGTATTTAAATAAATAAATAAATGTTATTATTTGAGAGATATGATGGAAATTATAGCTATTTACTTTGAGGATTATGTGGGTATGTAGGGAAATGGTTTCAATTTAGATTAGTTCTCGAAGAATGCAATTGGTACTTATTAAGACAATCGATTTTACGGCTCCTGATTGTCAGATCCATGGACTCTAAAAACACTGATTTATATTGTGATGCGGTACTTTATATAGGTTATAGTACTAGGTATGTTACATGAATATAATCAGTTTTCCCTTAGTTTTGTTTTGTTGATTCTAGATTTTGCTGAGGTTTATTTTTGTGATTTTGTTTGGTGAGATTTTGATCTAGTATTGGGTCATTCGTTTCTGGTTCTTGTTGTGGTCGTTTGATATATCGACAGCGTGGTAAATTTTAACAAGGGATGTTCCTCTGTGATCGGGGTTTGATGAAGCGGGTGAAGTTTTTTTCAGTATGATGTTTTGAAGATGCAACATCTGAGGGGTGAACTTTGTTGATGGTGTTGAATGTGATGACGAGGTGGTTTGATGGCAGGGGAGTGGCTCGAGGAGACACATGTTTCATGAATCTATGTCCTGAGGCATACCGGCATGGCTGTGATGCAATTTTTTATTTTGAACCAAGTGTATTTCTTTTTGAATTTGGTGATCTAGTAATTTGGTGTAGGTCTTGGTTCCCACTCACCCATAAATCGGATTTCAAAAATAAAATAAAAATATAATTGTCAGTCTGTAAAGTATAAGAGTATTGTGTAAACATATACTATTTCCTTAATCATGTAATAAAGGGAGAACATATTTTATCAGAAGGATTATTTTTGTGTCACATTTTAAACTTTTTTGGGTAAGTCAGAGCCACCAAAACCAGACTATTTCCTAATTTAGATGATACAATACCTTGATTTGAATTCTTTTAGATGATACATAAATGATTATTTTATAACGTATTCCTTTTTTGTTTCTGAATTTGTAGTGACATTTACTATTGTTTACCTTACTTGATCACATCATTATGAATCTCACAACCCGGACCAAGCTATGGTTCAAGCCACAATTACCCGAAGCCCGCATCCAAAGGCCAGGGAGTTGTGACAAGTTTTGAAGGGAAAAATAAACTCGGGGAGGCATTTTCCAAAGTACCTGAATGATAACACACCTCCAAATCAATGATAAATTAAAGATGGAATGAAATAGAAGATGAAACACTACTATAAATAAACCAGACATGCATATACATTTATACTCTATGAAGTATGGTAGTGAAAAATGAATAGAAAAGGGGGAAAATACATGCCCAACCATAAAATTGACTCAACCTAATAGAACACTAAACAAATAAAATAGCTATGAATGTCCATCTCTTGAATCCAAAGCTATGAAGGTCATACTCAATCCCAGCACCCAATGTCTCTAAGTTCATATGAAGCTATGATTGACTTATCTCCCATCTAAGAAAGACATGACATGTGTTGATCAAATACCATGTAGGGTGAGTATATACATAGGCAATATAAATCCACAAAATTGTGATGTTGGAGAAATATGAGATATAATAGAATAGGAATGCAGTAAATAGAACAAGGTACAATGATACAGTATAACTCAACCAAACGTCGAGTGAAGGTAATCGAATCCAAACACAAAGAGTTCGAAACGGTGGGAGAATGAACATCTCATCGAGTCTTCAATACCTATAGTAGGAAATTAGAATCATACAACAAGGAAAATCATAATACAGAAATCATTTGGCATACACCATGCATCTCCACCTCCCTTGATGGAAGAGTATCCAAATTATAGGTATGATTCCAAAATGAATAATATATATATATGATCAGTCAAAGAATACCAAATTAGAGTGTGAGGGGTTAATTATATCATATCTCATCCGGAGAAGAAGGGTGAACAATATATCCTAATGTGCATTGTGGATGACCAACATCCCATTTGTCTTCCCAAAACATAGAAGTCGAAGAAACTCAATTAGCACACCATGATACAATCTTCTTTGAGTGGAAATGATTCACTCACCCGGTTTTGTCTGTATCATCAAAATGTGCCCCGATGGGGAAAGAATTAAACTTTGACATGAGTCTTATGCTACATCAATCAACGTCTTTTCACAATGTCTCATAGTCAAATGGGCACAAATGTAAATTATAGGACTCGCAACCAATTGTGTTAGGGGGTTCCACATTGATAGTAGACATTGAGGACCAACACCCATGCTTATGGGTGTAACAATCTATTATCCTGGGGACCTATACCCTTGAATAACTGGGGGATCCGCCCTATTCATCGAGGACCCATGCTCTATCCAAAAGGGGGTTCCACTCAGAAGGTATGTGACTCGTGGTGATTCAAATATGGTGTTCCACTCTAATGGATGAGTATCTACACCTTAGTATCGCATGGGGTTCCACTCTATTTCATCGAGGACTTGTGCCCTGCCCGTTAGGGGGTTCCACATAGAAGGAAATTTAGAGGACCTATGCCCACACTGATTGGGGGTTCCACATTGAAAGAAGACTCTACTGATCATGCTTGATCACAGATGTCATAAATCATTCCTCAGAAGGTTTCATGCCTAGATTATTTCACATCGTACCTCGAAATCCGAAACTAAGTTAGCCATCACATTCTACATAAAACTACATCAAGGATAGGCTATTTTCAAGAACAAAATACGAGTTTAAAAGAATGATATATGAAATCTTGAGGATTCATTTAGTAGTACGTGTCTGGTTGGGGACCCACACAACATGTGGTCTTTATCTGCTATTAGTTAATGTCCTTGCCAGAAAATGGATTGTTTTTTATAAATCATTACATGGATTGTAATGGTAGAACACGACTTGTTTTCTTTACAAGCCTAACAAATGCACGAGTCTTGTCATCGGTATATGGAAAAATATTATTTCACTGATTTGGATATTCAATCAACCCCTGATGGACAAATAGAACACTTCATTTCAATATTAATAGAAAAACACTCGAGACAAACTGATCACTTGCCACAATCGGAAACTTAGTAAAAAATTCACATTTCCATGAATGATGCTCGAATGATGCTTTATGGGACCAAACAATGAGTCTAAATTAAATAAATGAAATTGTTCTTGAATTTTCTATCTTATATTAAATTTTTAATCATTGAATACATTTCATCATTCTCACCCCGTATGAGGGAGATATTTTGGATACAAGATCTTGCAATAAAAAAAAATTATTTTTATTTGGTATTTCCTTGACTCAAGGAACATGTTTGAAAAAGGTATCCAACATTGGTCTTCAAATGACCATATCAATTATTGGGTATCAATACTGCTGATGGTTCTTCAATTAGATATCGTATAAATATGTTATAATATTTATTTGATTTCATGACAATAGTTATCAGAATTTTTTATTTTTTATTTTTTTATTAATTTAAGGAAAGAGTTGTTTCATGACAAGGTGGGGGTAATTACGACACACCAACCTCATATGCTTCACCATATTCTCTTAAAAAATTTCCATTATTATAAACAGTACTGAAAATAAATTAACATAACATTATACTCTCAATTTAAACAAGAAGGTCATTCCCCACCCATATTTCCTCTCCAAATTTATTTTATATTTCAAAATTTAATTATAATTTAAATTTTATTATCCAATACAATTTTTATTCCAATATTATTATTATTTAGTATAATAAAAAAATACCCATTTTACATTTATTATATCATAACCATTAATAATAATAATAATAAAATTTACACTAGTTGAATAGACCACGTCCCACCATCTCGTTGGAAATCATAGTTTGGTCATCATCACATCCACAACAAATAGCCTCCTCCATGAGATCTCATTTCCTTTCCGCTTCTTGATACTCACCTTGTCACATCAAGCATTGTAACCATGCACTAATTAGAAAAATATGGGTTGTCAACCCGATCCCAAACCACCTCTAATAAAAAAAATCACACATATTGCCTCTCTAGTACATTCACCAAAGACTATTCCATTTGTTTAACAATATATCCAAAAATAGTTAATCTAGGTGCCATTCATTAAACTACAGTGAAACAAGGGGTTTTACTGCATTCGAACCCACCCTGGAAATATTGAAACGTGACCACATGGTTTGACGATGATGTTTGTATATAATGGAAAGGGAAAATCCCCAATAAGGATGGTGATAAGCACTATAGGCCAAGAATTCTTGACCAATGATTTCATAGTGGGGAAATCAAGGTGTGAATCATGGAATAATAAGGAATTAATGGATAGGATAATATATTTTCATACATGGGTTCATGAAAAGGATCCAATTAACATAGATCAAATAGATATACTTAATAGTCGCCAAATGTTAATCAAAATTGGCTGAAATCATAATTATAATGTACTACCCATATTATGGATCAATATTTTGTGAAGAATGCATCCAATAACAATGAGGATGACTCGCTGCATCTGGTGCCTCTTGATTAACCTTAATCTGATCACCACTCATCATCTAGTATCAATCTGCTAATTGGGAAGGGGTGGAAGATCCTCTCAACAATCGCAGGGTTATGCATCTAACCCTATAGATTTTTCATAACAACATATTTATATAGGAAATTATATTATGATAATTAATTTGAAATAAGTAAATAAAATATTTATTTTAATGAAACGCACATGCCAATTGGTACCACATCTAAATGACATATTCTAACCAAATTTAGGTCGCACCAAGGTAAAACACCTCATTACGAACTCAATTATTGTCATTGATTTTCGATCAGAGTCTCTGTCTTTAAATTATTTGGGTTATGGTTGTTATTAAAAAAATTAATTTAATTAGTTTATTTGTTCAATAAACCCTTCAATAGTGGACCATTTGAACAAATAGTGTCGATGAACATTATGTCATGTCTTAGGTAAAATCTATATTCTATATTCAATGGTGGTGTCAGAATTATGATATGATCAACCATTAATGTATATTTCACTTTTTTTATAACCTTGTTTTCATAAAGAAAATATATTTAAAATTATTATAAAATTAATTCTAGGCTCAATGGGTCTAGGAATCGTGTGTCGTTTCAGCACCTGGATATGAATATATTCCTTTGAATATTCCATAGTCATTTATATTAAAACAGTAGTCTCAAAATTATTGCCTTCTTCAAATATTTTCATCCCAAAAAAAGAACAAACTAAGAAAAGTGGCGGGGACACTAAACATGCACCTGGCTTTTCCCTACACTGGGATGTATAGACAAAGATAAAACATGAAACTCCCTCATCACATATTCTTACATCATCACCAGAATCACTATTCATCCTTGCAAAATGATTATTTGATTCCGTTATTTGGAAAATACATTAGGTGAATCTTCTAAGGATATATAATCATGGCAGATCTCATATTCGATGTCTCCCAGATGAGACTCTCTCACATGCTAAAGAAACAAAGGAGTCAAAATCGTTGATTGGAGAACACATGTATCCTCCCGCTTTACTCTAGTTAGATGTAGGGAAGCTAGTTTCTTCAGAGATTCATTCACTAAGTGAGCCTATAAATTTTTACTAAGGGACTCTTATAAAACATTTCCCTTCCAGAGAGTATAAACTATATCAAAGACATAGTCATACTAGAATTCAAAGTAATGCCTCTCTCTTAGGTTCAGGTCTCACTTAGTGATGACATAACTTGGAATTTTTTTACAGAGTAAACCATGTAGAACTCTCCCATAAGGGGGTGTCTCCACATTCTCAGGGTGAACACAACCATTGCTATCCCAAGGTAGGGATTCACATAGTTCTGATAATGGGTCTCCACTACCTTGATCAATATTTGGTAATTTTTTATCACTCTATGAAGGATAATGCGGAGCAAAAAATCGTACAGATGAAGATGGAAGGTGATTAATCTCATCCAATAATAGTAATCTAGACACTATAAGAATGTTCCATACCCTAGTTTTCCGGAAAGATGTTTATAGTTTTTATGTATTCCTTTTCCTTTTAGAAGACTGTTTATTTTATGTTGAAGACTGTTTGGACCCTATCAAAATCAGCATTGGTGTAAAAATGGTATTATTACTGGAAGTATGGAATTTTCAATGTTGTAACATTGAGGCCTTTATGTTTTCATGAACACATGACATCACTACATGTGCCTCTATGAAAAGATCATGGTAAGAATATGTTGATATGGTGTACTAGATAGACACCATTACTAACTATTATGTTTCACCATGGACGCCTATTGGGGAGTTTCAAAATTTTCAAAGGCCTAAAGGCCAACCAGTAGTCATACCTAACATTAATAGGTTGTGTAAATGAGGGAGACCAAAGTAAAACAGTATATCTATTGAGATGGACTCACCTCATGAACAATAGAAATGTTTGAGATGAACTATATTTGATCAATAATGTCATAACTATAAATGATGACATAACATTGTTATATGGAGATCACACACTTAACCAATATTGTGAATTATCTCCTATGTTTTCAAATATTATTAATTATAAGGTGTTAATATAAGATCCTTCAATTTTGTAGAATTTTCTACCATTTCCAAATACTTTTACAATCAAAAAAATAATCCTTATATATTTATATAAAATAGAATATGAAATTTTCATTTTAGGTGACATGAAAGCATAATAAATCAATCCATGGATAAACCCTAAACAAAGTATGAGTGAAAATAACCATGAAACATACCATCAAGTGAGAAATCATGTGTAAATTAAAAAGAACACTATTTTCTAAAAAAATTGATAATCAAGATAGAATGTTTATATACAGTAATATATAAAACTATATATTATGAAACAAATTTTTATAGGTAAAAACATATCTAAAAACACTTTACGAATATTCTTAGAGAAACCTAATGACATGACTTTTTCTTTTGGTAAAAATTATATTCATTACACAATTCAACTAAACATAGAATATCATACATTTTAAATTCAAAACCTTCTCCAAAATATAACATTATATTACATTTTACACATATGTCTCATTTAATTTTATATATACAAATGAAGGATACTAGAATACTCACTATTTAGGCTATGAATGTTTCCCAAGTCACACTACAAGGTATTTAGTTTCAAAAGATCAGGGTGTGTTGAGTTCACCATTATCATCACACCCTACCCCCACTAAAAATTATATAGTACCTGTTTCATGATGTATTCAACACTATTATAGTATTTCATTTTAAATTTGATGACCATCAGCCTCTTTCTTCCCTCCTCGAGAGATGGATACCAGAGACAAACTCTTTCAACCTTCCTAAGAGAGAGATGTTCATCACCCTTGAAAATGTGGCAGTCCTTCTTAGTCTTCGAATCCAAGGGCATCCATTATTGGACCCATACATGCATACTTGCCTGACCTTGTTCATTTATTGTTAAGAATATTCATTTTATCCAACCCTACTATTACAGATAGTGGGTCGATATCAATAGGATGGCTTGAGAGGTAGTTTTCACATTTACTAGATGACACTATTGACCAAAATCTCATACGTCATGACAATTCATATATATTAAAAATTATTTTTGGGACCCAAGGAATGGTTCACTTAGATAAGAAAGTGCCCATGATTTATTAAGGGCTACTAGAGGACTTTGATTGGGCTAATATGTATTTTTGGAGATCTTCCTACTTGTCTTACACATAGGGAGCATGATGCACAATATGCTGTATACACCATAAGGATCTAAATAGATAAATTATCCTTATATTGTTGTTATAATGGGTGAACATTGATGAACAATTCCCTAGATTCCTAGTTACCCTCTCCCTATAGATGTATTTCATGATGCTTTTTGTGGAAACGTATATGATCACTCATACCTATTGGTTTCTGATGCCTGTATGAGTTATTGAATTTAATTCTTATTATTTATGATTTAAATGATTTATTTTATTAGTGGATTCTGAAACATAACATTTTTAGTGTTTTGGAATAATATTTGGGTTTATACTCTCTCATGTTTGATACTAACCTTCTTGATGATTAATTATAAACAATCTATCATTTTCTATAAAATTTATAATATAATAAATTTTTTGTTTTTAGTAAGGAATGATTTTTTAAAATCTCATGTATCTCTTTAGATTTGATGATGCCATACTAGGCATTATTGGACTGGTTTATAGAATACTAAATTTACAGTATTAATTATACGATGGTTGTAATTTCACTCATTAACTTCCATAGTATTGAGTGGAAGGAATCTGATTGAGTCATGTGCCTATTTTGGTTATGTTCAGCCCATTTAATTTCCTCCATGATAAAAATAGATTTTCCAATACTGGAAACTGATAGGGATGAAGGATGATGACTTGAATCAAAGACATGCTTAGTTTCTCAACCATTGGGTTAGATGAGCAGCGCTTCTTATCCATGGTGTAGCAATGATTTGATTTCCTATTTCAGATCAGGATGAGTATGATCCATTATATAGAATGAAATATATATTGAATCTTAGTCAACACGATAGAGAGGGTTTTGAAACATTATGTCAATAAATTTTCATTAGTTTTTTTTATTGAGTGGTTTTATAATTCAGTTTTAATAACATTTCATCATACTAGAATACAAGAAGATTATTCATATGTCTAATCGAGAGGAGGGGTTTTCAAGCCTCACATCGATCCATACTACATTGTTGGTGCTGATGACATCTTATCATGTGATTCATGATATCATATTTGAATTTCCTCCCCACATAGTGTAGGATACATCTTAAGAACCCCATAGTAACCACTAATGTTGAGGAGCCATGATTTTGTCGATGTAGACCGAATCAAGGTGCATGTGATCCCTCACATATTCAATAGGTAGAGTCTTTACCTCTAGAAGTACATCTGTATCTGATTTTTTATGTGCATCATGGGGAATGGGATCTATATTTACTCTCAGGATATCCATTGTTTTCTTTAAGATGGGGTCCTAATCGTTAATACCCTATATGTTTACACTATGCAATGATGGATGGTCCTTATGCGACACAAGGGGGAGAATTTTTGAGTTTATATGAGGACATCCAATTTAATTCTACTCTAACTAAAACACATGAGGAGCATAAAATTATTGACATTCTATTGGCCGAGGATAAAACCTCTCTAGTCATCAAACTCCACCCTAGCACTATGTTTTGTGATCTCGATATGGGTGTACCATTCAAAGAACATGTTGTGGGACATAATCTCCTAATAGACATTGATTGAACTCATTCATGCATTTTTAAGTGATGGGTTATTTACATCATAAACTACATTAAGGTCTTTATTTGGTATGTTTATATGATTATGATTAGGAGCAAGTATAAATCTTTGGAAAAGATCTAACTGTTTTATAATGAATTATATAATCAATTAGGAAAAGTTATTAAGATTAAATAATAAAAATCATGTTTTTGAATACATGAGCTAGGAATGCACTGATTAGATGAGAGATTGTGTAATTTTTTCACAACTCACTCCTTAGGTAAAACAATATAATAATAGTTTTTCTATGATAATGAATCATTTCTAATTATCCATTCTTAAATCACTGACATGTTAGTGTGATCTTACAATTTCATTATGAGGGTATACTATGAAAATCATTTCATTTCGACCTAACTATTTTCTATATAATACACTCATAATGAAATTATATGATATAATCCATATTTAATGTCTCAAAATATCTTTTATTGTTATTTGGGTTTGTGAATCACTAATATGAAAATTGATTTCAAATAATAATAACCCTAAATTTGTGAAATGATTATTTTTTGTCTGTATCAGGGAAACTATGGGATATTATTTCAATAATATAATAGAACAAAAAGTTTTTCAGGAAAAAAATATTATATTTCATGACAATGGATATATTAATTGAATAGCCAATGATATGAATATTTATCTTGGAAATGTTAAGTAAAAAAAATAATTCCTCCTTATATAGATGTTGAGTTAGTTTCATAAATAGTTGTCGAAGAAGAACCAACTAATGCTAGACAGTAGCCTCAATACACTAGTTAGATTAATCAGGATCCTATTACATATGAATTTATTATGGAAAATGATGATGAAATAATGTTCATAGATTGTAAAACCACTACCTATTGAGATTAAATTGGTAGTTAAAATTATAAGAAATGGCTAAAATCAATAGAATTGAAACTGGACTCCATGTATAAAAGACAAGTTAGGAAGATGGTGGATGCACATGAAGGGGAGACACCGATTGGTTTGAAGTTGTTTATTCAAAAGAAAAATAAAATGGATAGTATGGTGTATTCCTATAAATAACTCTCGGTGGGAAATGATACAAAAAAATTAATGTTGTTGAATGTGAAGAAACATTTTTATCTACAATGGTTGTAGAGTATATTAAAATATTTATTATAATGACCTAGATCTCAAATATATAATATCAAATCATCATTATCATAAACATATATATAATAATCCCAAAAATATAGTGGTCAAAAATATTTGGTAATTTGGACCATGATAAAAACAATAACATAGTCTATTATTCCCATCTTCATAATTACTCCTAGAAATCACCTTACTCTTGCTAGAATTAATATATTGGAGACATACATACAAGAAAGGGTGAGTCATAAATCATATTATCGTTGTCACTGGATAATATTGGATAATATATCATGATATTCAATAATAATACAATGGAAACAATAAGGGTATTATTATAAATCATCACATAAAGACATGGCATAATATTTAAATATCATAATAGCATTGATAACATAAGAGAGATTAATCTATGGTACAAACACAACCAATACCATCATCATGTATATATTTTTAATGAATGGTAATTTTATTTTTATCTAATAATGAAAACAAAGTAGTATTTAACTAAATGAAATGATGAATAAATACATTTATAAGTGATTTATAACAATACAAAAATAAATCACAATTTGAAAACTAATATATTTATAAATATACAAACATGTATAATTAATTTTATTCTTCTTGTTAGGTTCCACGCCCCTGCCTTCTTTCATATGCATTTTTTTTAAAATATTACATTCACATTTTAAAAAAAATATTGAAAACAAATAAAAAATCGAAACATATAGTATGAATAGGGATTAAAATATTGATTCTTTCTTGTGAAATTTCATAAGATACCTTTAGGATAGTGACTATTGAGTTTTGAAGCTACCATTAGAAACCCTCATCAATAGGTTGAAGTTGGTGATGAGACTATACAAATTTTCACGATCTTTCACCACATGTTATATGCATTCATTTTAACATTGGATCTATACCACACATTTAAATTATACAACATCTGAATGTAAAATGATTTTATTTATAAAATAGACAAACCATCTCACTTTTCCGCATATTTTTGAGTATCCATATATGTTGTGTGGTTTTAATGGCACCATCACATGAAAGAAAGTTTGTAAGATTCCCACCAAGTGGAATATATTTTCTCTCTATATGTGGGAATATGAGTACCCATAACCCTACCGTTGTGCCCTCCTAGATGTGGAACCCCCCCAGTCATAGTTGAGGAAACTCCAACAAGTTCTTGATCGACTAGGAAATAATTCCATCCATGAATAGCCATTTTTTTATTAAAACATACACATAGTTATTACAAAAAATATAATTATTATATATTATAACATATAAAACATCTTTCCATTATTTAATGAATACCTAACCATTATTATCAGTATTTATACACCCAAGCCTCCTATTTTCTTAAAAAACGGTTCATGAAAAACATATATTGGTTTTGTTTTGGTTTCATTATAATTCCCCTATAACATTCTCATTGTGCTTCATGAAAAATATAAATTGTGTTTGAAGGGGCGTCATAAATTCCAAAATCCTTTATTTGAGAGTGTAAAAAACACCATTATGGTACTCAAAAAATTCCCCCTTATAATTTGACTCATTTGGAATGAAATGAATTCAAATATATGGTAAACATATGTCACTTTTGAACAAAAATTTATATTTGATAGAATTTTTTTAGATCCTTATGAATTTATTTTCCAATACAATGGAATTTGACTGATGTATTTTTGGTTTTATCGAGAGATTATTATTGACCCAGAGTGCTTGGGTTTCTATGGTGGATACCATTTAGATTTAAAAGATGAACAACCAACTCGATGCAGTGGGTTTACAAAAATAATTGTCCTAACATGAGGAATAGATATAATGAATTTGAAAAGCTAAAAAATTTTGATTAAAAAGATATTGGAGAAAAAATGGATCTATTGGTGCATCTATGATAAGAGGTCAATACATTTCTACATATCTCATGAGAGCATGAATCAAACTAGCTGATGCTTTGTGAATGAGCTCCTTTATAGAACAAGTTCATGAATGAAGGGAAAAAATATTAAATATAGTTTCATGGAAAAATAAATCTATAAGGAAAGCTCATACATATATCTAGAATATATATTCAATAAGCGATGTAATTACTTTTCTTGGGAAACATGTGTTGGGTCCCATGATATAATGGATTTTTTTCAGGGATTTGGATGTAATTCAATAATTTCATTCCACATTGGGTAGGATTTCATACGAAAATAAGGTCATACATTATAGAACATGTGTCATGTAGTTGTAAGTTATGAAGGAAAAAGGAACCTCATATGGGTCCTTCGGAATAGGTTTGTTCTCTAACTCTTTCTTTGGCCAGTAGACCTAGAAAGAATTGCATGACTTTTATATGGTTGTACATTTGTTCCTATAGAAATTATATCTTTTAACTCCAATATAACATTTTTCTAATCCAATAAGGGAGAGACTTAGCTAGAATGGAATCAACTTCATCTTAGGTTTCTTTCTATAAGATCCAAGGATAATAATATATGGTAGGGAATTATGGGATAGTCACAAATTACTCATAGTTTACAAGTTCTTATATAGTATTTTAAAGGATCTGGGGGATCATAGAGCCTTTTAGCTTGGAAAATTTGAATTTGGATGATGGGTCAAGGTCGCAGAAGCAGAAAAAAGACATGGATAGTGTTGAAAAAGGAATCTTGAAGCTGAAATTTAATATTATCAAATCCATGTAAAATTTATGGTGATTTAGTTACATAATAAATGGATAAGTACATTGAAGATAACTACTAATGAAGGGTTCTTCCACCCTACATCCTAGTTTATTTCATGTAGGATGAATATTAAATAAGGGATCTAATACCAAGAATCATTTCTTAGGTCATTATTGATTATTATTCGAAATGTTTTCTAGAGTCTTCTATCTATATATAATTTATGGAGGTTGAATATTCAAGAAGTGTCCCAAAACCATATATACTTTCTTCAAGGAAGAGTTTTTTATGGTTTTATAATGTATGAAATTTTGAATACTATTATATAGAATTATTGTGGGTTATCTAAATCATTCATTAAGGGGTTTAAACCAATGATTATGAGATGGGGAAAAATTCAGGGATTCTAGTAAATTATACTGAGCTAGTGAGATCATTTGCAATGTTTACAGTGCTCTCTGGGAAATGATTCATTTTTATAATAGGTCTGTGGCTCATATTTCGGTCTAACTGAATAATTGTCACATATAGGGGTCCTTTAAAGCTATAAATTATCCTTTTCAATGTAAGTTATAGTTTTGATGGGATTTAAAAATATGATTAAGGAAGTAGGTCATGGATGATGATTATTTAAAAAGAACTTGATCACTCTTTGGGTTACATATCAATGTGATGAACATGTTATCAAGGAGGAGTGATGAGATAAGTTATTTCTCAGAAAATTTCCTTGAAAAAAAGGGTTAGGTGATCTCTATTTGCCTTATTATAAAATCACAAAATATTTTGTAAAATATTTTTTCTTCTTTTATTTATTATCAAAACTTTTTAATAATCACCTAAAAATGAGGAGATTAGTGTGAAAAGAATAAATTTTTATCATACCTTCCTTTATGGGTTTTCAATCTAGCCTATTTTATATCTCCTTCACTAAATGTTTAGGTTCTTGTGATTTTGACCATCATGGGATTGAGTTTGAGGTTGTATAGTTTTGGCCAAATAGAAAAAAAAAATTAAGGTCATTCCTGTTATATAGACCCTTGATTCCCCATTATTTATTTATTGGATTTATAGTTATTCAAAATGGGTAATCCCATTCATCTATTCTCATGTAATTCATGATCAATGTAAAAAATGTTATTTAGAGAATAACCCATATTGCACTTGATATGGTTACAGGATAGATAGAGGTTAGAAGCATGGGGTCACATTACTATATCACGGGACTATGATTGAGAGTCTCCATGATGAGGGGTATTTCATTGATCTTGATCATATATAAGAGGAGGAACCATTACAATATCTTATTTTTAAATGTTTTTTTCACATGAATTTTAAGAATACTGTATTAATTCTAGAAACTTATTGGACCCAAATAAAATGATGACTAATTTTACATAGTATAAAGATGATATGGTGGAATTTTTAATTTTTTTGTACCATTTGGGTGTATAAATGAATCATATAAATATAGTAATCAAGAAAAAGATATATATTTTTAAATTAAATTATCATCCTAAATCAACCTCATATATAGAGACGGAAGAATATTTTATTAATTATTAATGTGAAAAAGAAAGAATATATTAAAATCATTAAGTATATTAAAATATATGAATAAATACACATTTAGTTATTTTTTCACACCCAACATAGATAAAATTCTTACATAGGGATCATGGAATTTAAGGATTAATTTTTATGATTATTTAGGGATAAAGAATATGTGCATAACTATATATCCATTCAAAATATGAATAAAACTACACATAGTTAATATGTAGATAAATAAATAGATAAAAATAATATATGGGGAGTGGGTAATTTTTATCAAGACATTAACAATATTTTTGAAGCTTCCCCTATATAGATCTGAATCGTGTATATGGAAGTAAGACTAATTCCTACCTCTATATAAGGTAACCGAGGATGAGAAGTGTCACTATAAATTTTCAAACACTTATGTAAGAATGGGTATTTAAGAAATTTGTAACTTGGCCCCGAATATCAGTTATGATCATCATTATATATTTATTTTTAATATTAATCAATCCACATAGAGTAATTTAATATAAATTTCAACACCTAGATTGGGATCTTGTGTGGGAAAAAAATGGTTTCACCTTAGTATGTGTCCTTTTATTGAGATGATATAGGTGAATACATCATGATTAAAAGGGGGTATCATCATATATTATTTTATTTTGATGATTTATGTTGTGGTAGGAATATTTTCAGGCTCAATTTCATAGATAAAACATAGTGAAAAAAATATATAAGGGGTAATATTAATTTATAGATTGTGATTGGGCCTAGGATAAGAGCTCTATGTGTCAATACATGTGTGTATGGACAAGGATCAATCCACGAAAATTTCTATTGTTAAAAGGTCCCAAAAATATATATAACTCATATTGATAGGAAAATGGAAGTGTTTCCTAAATGGAAAAGATACTAACCAAATTCTATGGGTAATGTAAATGAAAATCATGAAGGGGAAGAGAAACCATGAGTAGAGAGACATTTTTTTTGTAGAATCCTCAGAATTTTTCAACCCAAAATGGTTCCCCTCATTTGATAAAAACTAATAACTATAATGGATTTTTATGGTGGTGAACCTATATCTAGAACTAGGTTAATGTAACCGATTAGTTCAACAAAATCAAAAAAAACCATGAATCAAGCCATGTATAATTATGGAATAAAATGTTCCCCATACAGATTAGTCTATTATGTATTTAGGGGTATTTCTATCATGATTAAATTGGACATAGGATATGGTATCTATACTTTAATACATATATTGAACTCATATTAATAAATCCCTATAATGTTTTTGGAATGAATTGGATCCCCCGAACTGGCTCATATGCTGAGGAATGATAAAAATAGGGAAATATTATTTTGAACTTTTTTGTTGTGCTCGAAATCTACCTATCTGGATGTAAATATGTATAATATGATAAAAATTATCAATACACATTTAATTCATGTAATTAATGGTCTCATGTATAAATTTTACTCAAATATAAGGAATATTGGACATTATTCCATAAACTATAATATCTATGTTAAAATCTCGGCACAGATCCAGATCATAACCATGAGGGGGAATGGCAAAATTTTCTATATTAGAACTGCATATGGGACTATGGAAGCGTACATAGATGTATCTGAATATCCCATCCTGATGGGAATCAACCATGCAAATATATATTTTGTAAGATAATTCCATACATAAATCTATCTCTTATTCAATGAATGGGGGAAATAATGTTATATGGAATAAGACCGCCATGTGTTGAATACTTTTTTGTAGATAAAGATATCATGTAGAAGATAAATATTCCATAGAATATGGTTTACTCAAAGTAGTTTTAATATCATTGATAATTCACTTACACCTCTGATTTTAATGTCATGTTGTAGGGACAATGAACTTGAAGTTAAACGCCATACGAAAAAGAGGTTATCATTGTTTTTAATATCATAGATTGAGTATGTGGGTGTTATAACAGTTTAAAGTCATGTTGTTGTTACTTATGATTAGATTCACATGGTTATGATATAAAAGATAAATATATGAACACTATATTTGTGTTTACTAAATAAAATTCACAATATAATTGAGTGAAGTGTGAGCACTGAGATAGGATAGGGAATATTTTCTGAAATGAGAAAAAACATAGTGCATGTTCTTTTGAGATTTTTTTGAATGGTCAAGGATTTAATATATATATATAATTGTATCGAAAATTAAAGGGATCTACGTAACACACATTTCCTTAAAGGATGATTACACATACTAATCTGGATCATTTATAGGGAGAGAGTAATTTTTATTTTTGGGGAATACTGAAAAATTCTCTATAAACTATTTGATCTCTTCATAGATATAATAAGGATATTATGTAGTTTAACATTACACACCTGGGAATTTGGTTTTAATCTAAATAGAACTATTTTTATTTCTAGTATAGGTGATCATAGATCTCACTATATATCATGATTTTTAATAATTCTGCCACATGTAGTTATTAAGATAAATTATTCATTAAATTGATCAGATTAATAAGTAAGTAAATTAATGAATTGTTGATTGTTTTTTGTGACTAGTATAGGGATCCATCCATCACTACATCTCCCATTAAAATTTAATCATTCCACTTTTAGTTTTTAGATAGAGTCCCCACATATTTTATGCTCATATATAGGGAGGGGACATTTTTTGACCTATAAAAAGTTATCTTTGACACCATAGTCAGCTAAATAGTACCCTATATAAATTGTGCTCATACCTGGGAGATAGAAATTTCCACATATCCTTATATGGGGTGGAACTGAAATGATCTAGAAATTTCATATATAAATATTATTAATTTTTAGATGAATATTTAATACATTTCCTAAATATATACCCAAGGAACATACTAGTTTTGCTTCCTTGGTGACAGAGTACATAAAAATATTATTTAATAAAATATATTCAAAATCTTCCACAATGATCTTCCCCATTTGTGTACTTCATAAAAAACCATACAAAAAAACATTCATCATATCCTAGGGAGGGTAAAAATAAATGGTGAGTAAAGATGCTCAGTTAGTGTAAACCTAGTAGATGTAATTATATTATAATTTTGAAGAAAAAGATAAGCATAATGGAATGCAATCAAGAACATAATTTGAAAATTTCATACCCAAACGATCATAGATCATAATCACGAGTCATTCCATAAATAATTATCATTTCAAATGACATTACTCATATGTGTAAACTCATCATAATTTTAGAATCATAAGATAATGTCCAAAAAATTTGGCACCAATATAGGTATTGAAACAGTTTTAGTTTCCATGGATAACTAACAAGAGCATCCAAAATAGTAAATCGCCCTCATTTTCTATTTCTCATTATGAATCATGCCCATAGAACTATTTCACATTGTTCATAAATCTAGTATACTTGTTTCTGATTGTTACCTCATGAGACATAAAACATTAAAAGTTAATTGTATGGAGATATAGGTCCCACCCATCACATAATTAAAATCATACATATTTTTTCAACAATACAATTAAATATTAATCATGTCAAAATAAATTAAATGAAATGGGATTAAAAACATTTATCCTTATTGAATATAAGAAAATAAATGGGTTTAGTAAAATATTTACTCATAGCATAACCCATGAAAAAGAAACATATTTCAAAAATAATCATCATAAAAATAAACCATCTAGAGAAATAATAAAGGTGGGATCATTGGATCATATACTCACTAATTGAAGCGGTGCTCTCAGGAGTGCCCTAAGGGATTGGATTCCTTCCTAGAAGCACATGACATTGGAGTGAGGATGAATTTGGTAGTATGAATCCAAGGCAGTATGTGAAAATTTCTTCATATTTTACTACAGATCTCTCTTCCGAGTAGTGATTTGTTGATTGTCTTGGCTAGGGTCTATAAGAGACAGATCCCAGCTTGGCTTGTAGTTTCTAGTGGTGGCGAAGGCATTCCTAGTCAAAGGTTTTGGAAGATGACTCTTTCTTATCAGCCTTCCCATTATGGAATCATAATGTACTTGGTTTTACTAAGGTCTTCAAAAAAGCCAACTAAATCTTGGCAGCAGATCTCCTTTCATGTGATATGTTGTAATGCCTCAGCATTACATTATATTTTCAGTAGAAAAAGGTTACTTGGATCATCAGGAATCCATATCAATCATGGTGGTGTATATCCTTTATAGTGAAATGAAATTATCTATTGGATTGTCTTTCTGTTTTCAGCAGAGTAATGTGATGGGTTTGTGGGATAGGATGGGCTACCACTACATCATTCACAGCGGCACTTCATTGGTTTAGTTTCACCCATTGGTGGAAGGGTTCGGTTTCTATCTAGTTTTTTATTTTGGTTCAATCATTTGAGTTTTTAGATGAATTAATTTTCATCTTTAGATCTGAAGTTCATTGAATGGTTTCTTTGGTTTTCCATGTTTTTTTTGTTATATTTGTGCCTATTGGAGGACCCTATATATGAAGCCTCCACCTTACATGGTCGCTGGGAATGTTATCCCGAGTAGAGTTACACAGGCCTAGTACCGATGGAATATCCACACCCTCTCATTCATCAAAATTATAAAGGTCATGCCAAATGAACTAAATAGTGGATAAGAAATTACATGTGTTTATTTAAATGTAGATAATAATAATTCATCATCATAAACATAATAAAAAACAATCCTGACATATAATGATATTATAAAAAAAATTATTACTAATTTGGTATCATTTAAATAATAACCCCAATTAAATAATATAACAGAATAAAATAATAGGTAAAATAAAATATATATATTAATTATGTAACATGTCAAATGGCTTGTATATATAACTCATAAAATAAGATAGTTTTCTTACATAACTTATGTTTCAACAAATGAAATTTGAGGGAAAAGTCTATTACCCTAAGTCTCTATATCATTTATAAAAATTATAACCTCATGTATAATAAATATAGGTTTATTATAACTAAATTATGCATATTCTGTTCTTGTTGGTATGATTACATTAAAAAAATTCTATATTTATTTGTATTATTCTATTAATGTTGGTGATTAAAAATGAATTACACAATTCATGGAGATGTTAATCGATATGTAAACTTTATTTTTGTTTCAATTTCATTGAAGGATGAAATGAAATAAATTTAAATAGTATATTAACATTAAATAATAATTTTTATTTCATATATATAACATTTTTTCATTAAATAAATTCATTTTATCTTTCATGTATGATGTTAATTAATCACATCACTTCATGATGTGGTAGTCCAACGTACACATGGGATATTATTATCCGATTATAATAAAATGGAAAGTATGAAAATATATGTCATAATTTGTTCATCTAGGAATGATATGATGAAATGAATGTCTGATCTCCGAAATTTATTATAAAAAATGTAAAGTGCATAACAGAGAAAAAAACATAAGAAACTACATCACCTCAAACCCATTCACATCCCCATTACCATAATCAGATCCCTCATCATCTAGTGTAGATGATTCCCATTCTGAAGACTCGCGTCTCTTGAAGAGATCAATGTACTGCTTCCTGCGTACAAGTTGTTCCCTGGTTAGCTCTCGCTTGAAATTTCTCTTTCCACAATTTCTTTTTTCCAAGTCATGTTCATCTCCTCCACCATTCCTATAGGCAGATCTTGTCACCATTGGCTTGGGTTGGTCTGTATAGTCCCTCTGCGGCCTTCTCCTGCCTTGTGTTTTCCCATTTAGCTCCTTACTCAGTGTCTCATTGTTCCGATTATTAACAATGTCACTAAAAGAGGGTCTAGGGTTCATCTTCACACTTCCCAGTTTACTTGTCCTGCTAGAAATACAATTAATTGGACTCTTCCCTTAATCACTTGGCATGTACACCCTCAAACCACCATGTTGTCCAGCATCATGTTCAGGAAGGGTTTTGCCAAAATCCATAGTGCTATCATGAGTTGGAGGGCATTGAACCTCCTCGTCTTCCATCTCTCCAGCCTCCATCAACTGTGCATTTTCCAAAACTATGTAACGATTTATGGAGCAGGTTATAAAATCATCATAACTTACCTCCACCAGAATAGAAGGTGTAGCCTAATGTGGATCCACAAGATCATCAGAAATTTGTTTCTTCTCTAGTACCTTGCCCATAAATTGAATGTCTGAGATTGTCGCATCCTTTCCCAAACCATGAGAATCAAGACTCAGTTTTTCAGATTGATCATTCTATGTAATGTACACATTAGATTCATTTTTGTGATTATTATCACCATCTTTACAAGTAGGATTCCTATTTCCATTCTGATTCAAGATTTCTTGTCTTCCCATGGTAGTTGAACTGAAATAATTTTCAGCTTCCTGCCTCAATTCTTCCATCGCATCATGGTCGGTAGGACCATGTTCCATGGGAGATCCTTTCATCAAATCCCCTGAGGGCACCCCCCGAACCAGGGAAGGAGAAACCACAATGTTCTCAATGATTCAAATGGTTTGTTCCTAACTGCCTTGATGCACACCTGCTAATGGAGACTGAATATCCGCAGGGTTTCTAGTCTTCTTCAGGCTAGTTCCTCCACGTTGATTCCCACCTGGGGAATCAACACCTCCTGATGTTTATGAATCAAATGTCGCATTTGGGGTAGGACTCGACTAGTAATCCAGGGCTTTCTTATGACAATTATCATTATCATGTCCTTGATTGTGGAAACCAAAGAAAAACGGGGTCCAACAATCATAGATAATATTCTGGGCATACCTGTATTCACCTTCAACCACAATCCACACGATCCCAGGTGGGATCCTTGAGAGATCCATCTCAACACAAATCCTCACTGTTGAAGGATTTCTCATGGAAGTCGTCCTTTGATCATAGTATAGAAACCAACCAATTGAATTACCTATTAACCTAAGAAACACAGGATTTTGGAATGGAAGAGGAAGACTAGGAAACTACAACCATATCGCCAAGTTGAGAGATTTGTGGTTCATGTGGTACTCAAAGGAAAACCAGAGAAGATGAAAATGAGACATAAAAGAGGCTTTTCTATTTCTGGACCATGCCCTACCCAAGTCATCCTCATCAGCGTAGAGGATAAAGAGTTGCCGCGGCCCTAGTATCCCTACCTGGACGTGACACTTCAATCCCCTATCATCATTAAGAATCTTACCAAAATCATCCACCAGGGGTTGCCGCCGCACGAATCATTAAATCAAGGCCGTGGAGAGCATTGACAAGGCTATAGAAAACAATTAGACTGTAATGGGAACAAAAGGTTGACCAGAGGTGAAACCCGATACATTCAAAGCAACATGGATTCTGGGGATGACGAATCCTGCATCAGACAAAGGCTGGATGAAAGCACAATCCCCTAACTTCTCATATCCAGAGTTAAGAGCAGGAGGCGAAGACCCCCCTCCCCCCACTGTGGGAGGAGAGGTCACGACGACCACTAATAGCGTAACCTCAATTATCACCATTATAAATCTCCCATATTAAGTTTAAATAAGTATTATTATGACATACATATCATATGAAAAAGGTAAATTAATAATTCTTTCCTACCGTGATAGGTGGTAATGGAAAATGAACTAAATCAGTTTGTGAGGCGGTTTTCCACCATACAAATGATCAACAGTTTGTTTGACAACATGATGGAATTGAATATGGATGTAATTCGAGAAGGTAACATTAAAAAATATAATTATATAGGATATAAATATTTTATTATATCATCAGGGTTGAAGAGGATTTTATGGAGGTGGAAGAAGAATGAAAAAAACACAAGTATAAAAATCTTACACCTTCTTCAGAGAACATTTAGTATTATTCCAAAAATTTATTAAGAGGGGATAATAATTAAGATTATTTCTTTAGGATTAGTTTATATTGTTATTTGATATATTTGGTTAGGTATTTTCTAAACCATAGGGAATGGAATGTAGAAATGGGTGAGGAGATGGGGTGCATTTTTATAGTTGGGGGAGCGGACATACATTAAATTATTGAAAAATTATTACTCATATATTTCATATTTAAAATTACAAAAATGGATCATTTTAAAACATTATAGGTGATAATGTATGAAAATGGCCATAAAATTGTATTTTTACATGTTTATAGTGTGATTCAAAAAAAAACATAAATAGGAACATAGTATTTGATAGTGTGTATGACACGCGACAACAAGCACATAAGGTAAGAGTGACACTAATTTAGCGTACATCATAATCAAGAGAGACATTTCCCTATAGCTTTCATTACAGGCATGAGTGAACTTTCTTGAAGTCTTGCGTTGTACACCAGATCGATATTCACCAAGCGAAGATATATTATTATAATATTATAAGATATAAAATAGAATATATGAATAGTATTTACATACTTATGAAAATATATTGTTTGTAAAACAACATTTTTGGTTACAAATAAATTAGAAATGAATATAAGAACAATTGGAATATTAAAAAGTATATTTTTAGGGAAAACTATTGTTGGCTTCAAGACTCTCATCTATAATGAATTATGTACTGTGTGAGGAAATAAATTAATTGATGCACCTAAATTGAACAAAGCATCAGAGAAGTTTAATTATCCAATTGTGCATATAATAGAAAACATCCCTGGATATTTAAATTTGGTTGGAAAATGTGGTGTGATAAGGGTTGAGACACTTTATCCCTAATTAATACTCTCATTCACTTGAAGTCTTGTCTTGTTTGTTCCAAGATCCTTATGAAATTAGTACAATATAGAATTTGGTTTGAGTGCATCAATTAGAGGTATGTTTATTTTAACTTTCTAGAAGTTTTCCTGAATTTAATTTTTCAATGTTTCTTCTTGAAAACTCTTTGATTCAATCATCCTTGATAGAAATGGATGGGGGTTATATTTATCTCCTTTTGTTCTATTTAAAATGGTGTTTCTTATGTCTTCTTAATTGGCCTATCCTTCTCATCCTCATATTTATTATCTTATTCTCATTGAATTTTCATATAATTTTTAACATTTCCAACATCATTCTCTCCCAAATTAGGTATTGTTGTTCGAGGTTTAATACTGGATAGTGGAGGGTGTTCATTTCCATTTCTTATTGTTGTCATAATAACATTTTACTTTGGGTTTGGTATTGTTTGGTAAGTGATTTTACCATGATTTCTGGTTAGAAATTCCATGTGACTTTCAAAGACGTTGGACAAATCATTAATGGTGTCCATACACCCATCAAACATAGATTTGTTTCTGTTAGATTTGAATTAGAGGTCATCCACTGGTGTATAGATGGTCATTGTTTTTCTAGAAATTGGGTGTTTTTTGGTATGAAGGTAGGTTATAAGACTGGTTTTGTTGCAATGGTGGGTTTTTTGGGAATTGAATCTATAACTATGGCCGGTTTTGAAAATTGTTTTGCTATGGGGGTATAACATGATTTGGCTAATTTCCAAACTCGAATTGAAATTGGATAGGATCTCTCAATCCTTGATTTTTTTGGAACTGCCATGGCTGAATGGCTTCCACATATTTCTTCATTCCCAGTATTTCTTAACATTTGTTAGTGAAATGATCTGGTGATGAGCATAAACCATATACCTTAGCTGGAGCTTGTTGGTCACTAACATGCTTTAAGGACATCTGTCTCACCAAACTTGTTATATCTTCAATAATAGTTTCTAGTAAGGGTTATGGATGAGAATTTTGTACCTCATGAATACTTCATGATCAAATTACTCTTATTCCAAACTGCTGCGAGTTTTGGAAAATCTTCTCAATCAACCCATTGGGTTTTTTGGTGATTTTTCAATCATTTCAGCACTAGATGATGCATCAATAAGGTTTCTGTAAATTTCATATAATTCTAGAAAGAAGAATACAAGAAATAGATGTTCCTCAATTGATTGATTCGGGCAGCTAGCACATAGTTGAATAATTCTTTCCTAGTACTCATAAAGGGTTTCTCCAGATTATTGTCTTATAGCGTAGATTTCCTTCTGAATGGATGTACTTCTAGAGGTGGGGAAGAATGTTTGCATAAAAAATCATACCTAGTCACTCCAGTCATGCACATGTCCTATTTATAGATCATAAAATCAATTCTATTGAATCCCCATCCAATGAAAATGGAAATTCCTTCCACTTTACCTCCTCCTCAGCAACTGCATGGGGTCTGAATGTTGAGAAAACATGTGTGAACTCTATAATGTGTTATTTTGGATTTTCACCTACCAAACCATGAAATATTGAAAGCAAAGGAATCTTGTAAAGTATCATTTCAAAATCATATTGTTACATTAGAAGGAAAATTTTATTGTTTTGATTAAGGAATTGTGGTGCATAGAGGTCTCTAAAAGTTGGGTTTTGATTTTCGGCCATGATGACAGGATCAGAGTGAACACTTGAAGTTTCACTTGAGTCTTTAAGGGGAATTTCCTCAAATCCAGATTTCAAATTAAGGTTTCTAAGTATATTTGAAATGTTCTTTCAATTTTAGGATCTCTGTGGAAATGTTCACATTTTTTGGTTCTAGTCAGGTAATTTTGATGAGAGAAGATAAAAAGAGAAATGAATGAAAACAAAAGAAAAGTCGACACTACCTCCCCGAAAAGGACCCTTGTTTTTACTTTTTCTAGTTGTGAGGTGTGGAAAAAACAAATATATCTAAATATAATATGTATTATATGGGTTTACCTAGGATTTTTCCAGATATGAGTTCTCAAAAATATTGTTTTTCACTTAAAATATGATAAAGAAGTGGTATTATTTTTCATGAAATTGTTTGATTTTGAAAATATTAGAAAGAAACGAAATTATGTAAAGAAATTAAGTAAAGGTTGCAAAAAAATTTGAAAATTTATGTGATTTAAATCAATTAAATGAAATGGTGATCAGGTTATGTTAAGATTTCTAATTGTAACTTTATCACAGTTCAACTTTCCCAATTATCTTCTACTAAGTCATTAAGAGTGAGAATCCACAATCATTTTTCTTCCCAATCCCTTGGTAAAATAATAATGTGATAATACACCATACTAAAACCTCATATTTTTCTACTCTCCATAAAATGTGAAATATAATTATATCAAATATCCCTAATTATCTTAGGCAATTCCCAATTGGGTCTTGATTATCCTAATAAATAAAGATCATTCCCTACTACTCACACACATATTAGTGATCACTGAATACATCACCACTAAGTCCATATCTATTCCATCCTATATTAAACATAACCTATAGGAGGGAGATACTTATACTAGGATGAATATAAATAAATAATAGAATCTAAAATCAGATTCAATCATACATGATAATAATAACAATTATAATAAATAGAAACAGATTCGAAGAATAGAAAAGAGAATATTAAAACATTTAGTGCAAGAACTGATGAATTTAAAAAGGGTAAACCTATCCCTCCCCAATCATCTAGAAAATATACCCCATTATGTTATGGGTAATAATGTTTTAGGGGGAAGAATAATTCATTACAATGATAAGAATAATAAAAGAAAGAAAATCCAGACCTGAATTTATGAACCTCCAAAATCTGTCCTCTAGAATATTTCCTCTACTATCATCACCCTACATTCAAACAAAGACAATATCCCATCATATTATATGTTGGAAATTGAGTTTTATGTAGATCATAAAATTATAAATGCCTTTTTACAGTCTTAATGGAATTTATTTCTGGATTGGTGAGTTTAACTTCTTCTGGCCACCAAATAATATTTCACCCACTTCACTTGAATGCACCCAAACAATGCCTTGATGATATTCTTAATTTATAAAACATAATTTTAATTATCCCTTGTATACATTATGTTGATACCTTATGGAATAAACTCATTTGAAGGTCGTTTGAATGAGCTATTTTGAATTTAATATATTGGGGACAATTCTTCCTGCCAAATTGGTTTCTCCATTAGATTGATTTTTGTGTACCATTGGTTTTCAAATTAGATCTTGGTCCAAAAGAAAAAATTCAAACCCATGAGAATATGTAGCCTACCAAAATTATTCACTTCAAATGGATCAATAATTTAAAATTTATTCCAAAAAAATAGAAGATCCAAAAAAATGTCAAGTTTACAGAATTACCCCATTTTCACATTTAATCCCAAAATACACCCTTAAAATATAAATGATGAAAATATAATCAAATTTAATAATTTGTAGGTATTATGTAATTGAAAAAAAATTTAATAATTTAAATATAAACTCTATCGAATATCCCCGGGGTTGGTAAAATGTGTATACAGTTAATCAAATGGAAAACTAAAATCATGGACCTTAAGTGGTAATGAAATAAATGAACACAATTATCCTTTTCTTCTTTTTTGTTTCACTAAAATGAAATGAGTATTTTTGAGTATTTTACCTACTTCATTAAGCTAACATTTTTCTGGAGAAGTTCATAAGAATAGTGTTATAAGGTTATGAAATTTAAATCCTCTTTCATTCACCGCAATATATATATTCAATCCCTGAGTTGGAAATTCCTAATTCTTCATGGAATCATATTTCACAATTAATTAATTAAAACACTATGATACATCTTCTGATGATGATCATTAACATTGGAAGAAATTCATGTCATGGAGAATACGCCTATATCTATGTGGTAGAGGCACACATTGGTATATAGTCTTTAGAGGGAATAAAAAAAATAAAATTCTGTTTATATTTTTCTTCTGAAGTACTTTTTGTTTCATTATATCCTTTGTGATGTAATTTTTCTCCATGTGTATCCCAATTTTCCCTCATAATGAATTTATTTCTATTCAATAGTTGTGTCATGGTTTTGTGCCTCCAAATTTGAGGCCACACGTCATTTAAAATTATAATGAAGTTTTAATGACGACTTAATAATTTCTTAATTAATATACTAATTAATAAAGTTATAATGAATACATTGACTAAACACATCAACATAGAAAATAGCTAAAAATAAAATATTACCTAAATAAAAAAATATGTTATTATTAAATATAATTTTATGAAAAAAATATATCATTCAAATTACTATTATACAATATAAATATTATATTGTAGTAGTATTATTATAAATATTTGATAATTAAAAGAAAATATTAATTAATTTAATAAAAAAGAAAAATATATTTTATATTTAATGATAGTATTAAATTGTTAAATGTATATTAAAATTATTATAAGCAATAAGAATAATATATTTAATAATACAGAAATTTACATCATTATTATTATCATCATGGATATTATTATTATTATAAAATATAAAAAAATTAAATGAAATAAATAAAATTCTTAAAAAAAATTAATATTTTCATTGTTATTAATATTCTACTAAACTAAAATAATAATTAAATAATTATTATTAATTACATTTTTAATTATGAAAATTTATTAAAATATAATAATAATTATATTACTAATTGAATAATTAATATTTTTATGAGAAATTTATAGTAGTTTAATTTTAATTATTATATATATTATTAATTGCATAATTGGAATGAAATTCAATTATTATTTATTATTTTGACAATATTAATAATCATTACACATTTAAGAAAAAAATATTTGGCCATAAAACATATTTAATTGGTTTAGCTACACTGATCAAATGACACCAATTATTTCTATTGATGACCATATTTTTATTAAAACCATTTTGAATAAAGTCATATTAAAAAAATCTTTTTGGAGACCTTTTCTGACTATCTCTTCCTATTTTAATAACTCAGTTTATCCCTAAGAAAATTCTATTATCATGTTAATCTTTACGTATTATTTTAATATATTTAAGTCATCTTAGCCCTATCTTTGTTACCCTCTCTTCCATTAAAAATCTAATTTTCTCATAAATAAATTCATTTCTAATCGTATGCAGCATAGTTTTCTCACAAGTCCAACTTAACATTTTCTTTTCTTTTTTACTTATTTTTGAAATAACTATGAACTATAAAATGCCAATAGTCACTACCATATACAAGATTATGTTAAATAACTATTCTATAAAATTTACCCACAAATTTGAAATAATTTTAGGATCACAAAGAACCATAAAATCCATTATCTATTTTATCCATCATATTCCAATACTATGAGAGACATTTAAATTTACATCTCCATCCCATTTCCAAAATTTGTCAAAATATAAAACATTGTCTACTATTTATATAATGTGTTCTCCCAATATCACAAATAACATTACTAGACCACCCTTTTCTAAACTACACACCATATATTATAAATTGTCACTATTATAATTGATTTATGACTCTAACTTATATCACCAAATCTATAACATCAAATTTATAGAATCATGGGATTTTACAATGATAACTATATAATCTGGAAAAAATGAAATAATGTATAACATCATGAATATTATTTTTAATTTCATCCAGTATAGAAAAAACAATGGTATGTGTAACGCCCAGACCCCAGTTACCCAGAGTCTGTGCATTACTACATAACATTGGCATGATCACAAAGGATCAAGTCTCAAATGACCGATTAGTTTAGTAGTCTTGGAAACACTAGAATGATTCATAAGTCTTACATTACATCATAAAATGAAAATTACAACAATATAGACTCCATAGTCCACACTCTTATCCCATTATATTATCCCTGCAGGTCATTCATAAATTACTTTTTCATATCCTGGGTAAAATAAAACATATAAAAAGGGTGTGCTCAAATGCCCAGTAAGGATAAAAATATAGTAGAAACTTTCAAAAATAAAAATAAATATTTAAGGAAATGTATAACTAAAACAAAAGCCTTTTAAACATAAACCTCAACACAGTATGGAAAAAATAAAATGAAATAATGTAATTTACTTATTCACATGGATATTCTACTAATCGAATAATCACATGCAATATCAGTAACCACTTTCATAATGATGGAATGCATAATGCTATAATATAATAACCACATAGCCGAGGCCTCGTGCCAAGACTACAAATTAGAATTTGTCAAGGCCATGTTCCAAGACACTAGTTTGTCTCATGAGACCTACCGATGCATCGAGGAGCTATAGCAGGCTCCACCCGTCACATATTAAGTCCAATGCGTTCCCATATGAAAGGTTTCAAACATATCATAAACATTCGTATTAAAACTAGCATACGAAATGTAAATACTTCATCCATAAACCATGAATGGTATAATGATAACACATCCACAGTCAAACAAATCAAAAAAACATCAAAACAATATGGAAGTTTTGTATCATAATAAATCAACTTCAAATAAACTTAAAATCCATCATAGGTTATTGACATAGATGAAATCAAAACTATTTGAGAGAAATATCTTCTTTTTTTGAAATTATTTAAAAGTCACACATTTATTAAGGAAGTAATTTAAAAGAGATTTTTGAATCAAAGTGTCCCATACCATTTCTAAACATTTGAAAAGAAATATCATTTCAAAACATTCATGTCTATATAAATGATTCCATAAAATCATTTTGAAAACATGGACATTAATTAAAAATATTTTGAAAGATAAATCTTTATAAAATTTAAAATTATGATCTTGATAAAGTGTAACTTTAAGAAATTCTTAAAATATTCATTTTGAAATTATTTTAAAGTCACATAATTATAAAATAAAACATTTACATTGAAAATATTCGTATAAGTATGTAAGAGAAGCTTCATCGATTTTATAACGGCGAAAAATAACCTCACCCGCCGTATATGATAAAAAAGACCGTCTTACCTTAAATTTGTCGAAAAGGCTAAAAAGTACCTTGTTTGGAAAACGACGGAAAGATTACTTCCAAAACACAAATGGGTATAAATGAAATTAAACCATTTTCTAGTAAACAGTAAAAATGTTTTTAAATACATTTTTAAGGAACATGGATGTGGATGATAAAGAGATCCCAGTAGAAAATTATGTATAAACAACCTCGGATAATAAAGAGAATGTAAAATTAACCCTTACCTTGTACTTTTAATTAGTTGGGGGTAGGTTAACCTCTTATATAATGGTGAAATAATTGTTATTAAATTCTAAAATAATCATATACATTAATATGATATCATATATGATCTTATAACGTTGATTTGTTAATAATATCTTAGTATTATCGTCGTTTCGGGTGTTAACATACTCATTTTTTTATATGTTTTGCTACCTAAGCCACGACTTTAATGGATAGGATATATCTTATTCATATCCATAATTATATCAGGTCCTTAAAAATTAATTTTAAATCATCAAATGAAAATTATACTTGAATGGATACGATGGAGAATAAATTTAATCACGTTCTTGGAGACGGTAGTCCGTACGGACGCACGAGCGACAATATCATTCCTTTCATATTAAAATAATATATAATTGGATGGTATATCATATATAAAGAATAATTCTCATGTAATATTTATTATTTACATGAATTATACATCATTATTATACCCATCCCAATAATAATTTATTATATAACAATTACACCATGATGTGGAGATGGTAAGCCGTACGTATGCACGTATGGTGACATGTCAGTCAAAGGATTGATAGAATACTGAATATGGTTGTACAATATTTATAATAAAATCAAAGTATATATAAGATACTGGAGTTATTATTTTATAATGGGAATGACAAAGAAAGAACAAGTTGAAGAAGAAAGGAACTTGAAAGAGGGTGGTGAAAACATTGCCTCTTTTTCGGGTTCTTTCTTTTGATTTTATCAAAAGGGCTCCTTATGATGGCTTTATGTCTAAATTAAGGACTCTATGATGAATTGAGGGAAGTTTAGTGAGTATTTTGTCTAGGTTGGATGAACAAAAATGCTTTGATGGTGTGAATTAATGAAAATGGGGAGTTCCCTTTTATAAGAGAGGTGAGGGGAACCTTTGGAAAAGCTAGAAATATTATTTTGTAATAAATTTATATTCAGGTTATAATGGCTCCCAAGTGGGTTATTTAGAGGTTAAGGTGGGGTTGGGTCGAAAACAACTCAACCAATAGTATTTAGACAGGTTTGAGTCACTATATTAACCTAATCTTTTAGTATTAACTCTTAGGTTATTAGTTTCACTTTTACAATGTCTCTTTATATGTTTATATTATATGGTTAATAAACTTACTATATATATCAAAGAGACCCCCAAGTGGTCCAATAATGATACACCTATCATGATATAAGTCTCTTGGATAGACCCTATATTTTTAGGAATTTAATATCAATTAATAATATAATATTTGTTTTAAAAACTCTTTTATGTCAATTTTGACACTATTCACTAATTGATTTTTGTAAAACTTATAACAGAATTATAACTTCGAAAAAAGTTAATTATATCATTCCTAACATATCATATTAACCTAGAAAATTATTGGTATTTATTAAAAGTTTCAAATTATATTTATTTGGGTATTTATAATACTAATTTTTCTAATTTTTCATCAATTAGGTAATTACTACATCATGATTGTGTCATAAATAAATTAAATTATTTAAAGTATAAAAATTATAAATAAAATACCATTATGTAGTAAATAGTTTTATATTTCTAATGAATATTTATAGTCTAAAATAAAAAATATATAACAATATTTAAAAAATTTTTTCTAAAAGATATATGCTTATGTCATTTTTTGTATTTACTTTAACTTAATTCAAATCATGTGTCCCTATAACCTACAAGTGGCCTCATGGAGTCCCGAAAATCGACACAAAGATGACCATGGTCAGACATGTATCCACCAATAAGGTTAAGACACATTTTAGGGTATTTTATTATTATTATAATATTTTTGTTTAACCCTTGTTTTCTGGATTTACCCTTTAACCACGGTAAATAAAATATTTACCGAAGTAATTATTCAAAATGATTAAAAATAAAATTTACCTATTTTCAAAATATGTACATCCTAATTCCAAATATGGAATCCATTTTTCCAAATTCAAAACACAGAAGTTTCATGAATTAATTTAAAATTAATTCCCGTTGTTAAAACAAAAAGCCTGTTTTTAAGAGATAATAACTATCAAAAGATTGACACTTGTTTATATCCGGTTTAATTGTGAAATTATGTAAAATGACCAACAATGAATTAAATCGTAGAAATATATTCCAAATATACTTTAAAACCACTAAAATTTATAATTTATCAATATAAATTATTTCGATTAAAAAAGTTTTTTTAAATTAAAATTTAGTAATTTTCACTATTCATAAAAATATAAATGTTATCCGAAAAGTTCCAAAATTTTAACCTAGGGTAAAATAAATATTTCGAATCCAAAAATGAAGTCCATTTTGAGAGATAAAATTTATAAAATTTCAAAAATTTGGTATTACTATTCATAACGGCTATTTTGATTGGTTGTAGTGGTTGTTAGAACTCGGAGTTGCGTACAACAGACGCTACTGTATTATTCAAAGAGGAGCATACCATGGAAGCATGGTGTGTTACCATGTACATTTTTTATGACCTGTTTCTAAATAATAAATTCACTTTGTCAAATTGAATATATAAAAGTTTACAATATTGGATTTAAAAAAATGGTTTCACTTTTAAAAGTTAGTAAAAGTGCATGTTTTTTTAAAAATACTTGTTTTATCTAAAAAAAGAATTTGTTCTTACATTATGTCTAAAAAACTAATAATGTGGTTCTGAAATTATATGGATTATATAAAGTTCAAAATTTAGTTAATACTATTCATAAACTCTTTTGAACAGCTTGTTTGGTAAGTCATGGTGCGCTTGAACTCGATGTTGCGTGTAGTGCATGTTATTGAATTATTTTGATGAAATAAGACACTATGAAATCTTGGGGTGTTACATTCTCCCCTCCTTCAACAAATTGCGTCCTCGAAAATTGAAATTGTTCTTCGAAAATAAAAGGTTGAATATAGAAAATATCTTTGTTGGAAAAACCTATATTAGAAATTGGGTCAATAAAATTTAGCCTTAACAAGAGGAAAATAGAAATGAAAGGATCACCACCAAATTAAGATCTCTATTCGTAGAAAATTTGTGGCAATTGGAGACATATAATTGGAGTATAAATGTAAATATTTATAGGTAGTTATTGAGGTCATCAATCATAAACAAGTCTAAAATTGAGGTCCTTAAATTCATCAATCTATGATGATTTGAAATACCATCGGTGCAATAAATCATAGGATATTAGGATAACACATTTTTGGTTTTAGTATTCCTTAAATAATTTATATGAATTAATTTCTTCATAAAATAAGAGAAGAAGAAAAATATATTCTTCACAAGTCGATTTCTATCTTTTAACTAATTTCTACCACAAACTCATCTTTCACTCTAAAAGACAATAGAACGTAAAAAATATATTTTATTTATCTTATTAGTATAGGGTTCCAAAATAATGAATTTATAATTCATCTACCAGATCTTTTAAAAAATCTAAATTATTTAATCAAAGACATCACGTGGGCCAGTGGTAGGTGACACACCCTTGTCGCCCTTCGGTTGTGGGTTCACGTCTCGCGGCCTTGCCGGACGCGACCGGTTGCCGCCCGACCTCTGGGTTGTCCTTTTATGGCAATACAAAAATAATCCAAACTAGAACTATCCAAAATACTTTAGTCCAAAATTTATAAGGAAGGTAAAAAAAATGAAGATCCTTTTTGTCGTGTAATAACATGTGAACACCTTCATCATGTATTATTTTAAAACACTACAACATCCGGAATTACCATAAAACCATATTGATTACATTCATGATCCCTTATTCCATAAAGAATAATTGATATACTCCTTCAATCCAAAAATGTTTAAAACCCCGACAATGATGGAATATACAAATCATTAATCAGTTTCAAGGCAGTCAAGAATATCCAATATAATTTATACAAATAAATCTTGTATTATTCTAAAATCACTCCCTCGGTATCCGAACCATATTATGGTTTATCATTCTCTCAACCATATTTTTTCCAAAAATTGAACCTGGTATTGAGTCACTTTTCTTTGTTCCACACAATCTCATGCCCTTACTGAAATATTCCTGCAGTACAATCCTTATACACTCCATAATTATTATAACAAGTACATTGTTGATACAACACTCAAATGACATAATCAACATAAGAACTCTAATCATTCCTCTTCATATGTGGTTGTATCATAACTTGATTATTATCCAATAGCATCATTTGGGGCATAGCCTGATGACTGGGACATAGGTTCATGTAGTGTCCAAACTCCTTGCAAATGAATCATTGTACATTTGAAACCATTTTCTTACCCTTGCAGTCACGTACTTTGCATCCTTTTTCTCCACACTTATAACATACTCCCATTCGCTTCATGCATTTTCCAAGGTGATTATTTCCACAGTTATCACAAATGGGAAAATCCTTTTTTACCTTCTTCCTTTTATCTATCCTTCTCTCTACCGTCCTTTCCTTCTCTGGATTCCCTTCAAAGCCATAGGACTCTGATAATTCTTTACTTATGTTATCAACACATGATACTATTTATTTATATGATGATTATACGTGGGAGACTATTTCCCTTCTAAATTCTTGATTAAGACCATGAAAGATATGATCCTCCTTACTCTTTGGATCATACATATTGTTGGATTTCTCATTCCTTCCATTGGGTTCCATTTCTAAACAATTTCATAAACTAGATCAGTTTGTGAATCAAAATACAAAATTCCATACTTGTAAAACACTTAACAGAAATTGAACTATTTATGGATATAATCCATAATCAGAAATATGTTTTCTTTGAGGGAGTATATACTCATAAACTCTTCATAATGGTTTGTAAAGAAAATGAGAATTATCATACTCATATCCCCCAGGAGTTTTGTAACCAAGAGTACATCAAGGCCCGTTATCGTGCACCAGTTCCCGTTCGAGTCTAGCTCTAAGTGGTGTTTTCAGGTTTTACCCCTCGGTACATCTGTGCCAGAGCAGCCTCTACCTGCTCGTATCCAGACAGGGATGTATTGCTCAGAAAGCTCAAAAAATCACTACAATACCAAAATTCTAGGAAGTTCTTCTATACTAATCCTCAGTGTCCATCTTAAATCTATGTTCTTTAATCAGAGTTTATCTAAATCTAGCTTCCAAGGTTTGTACTAAACTTTCTATGATACCAACTGTAACACCCCGACCCCAGTTACCCAGAGTCTGTGCATTATTAAATAACATTGGAATGATCACAAAGGATAAAGTCTCAAAAGACCGATTAGTTTATTAGCCTTTGAAACACTAGAAAGATTCATAAGTCTTACATTACATCATAAAATGAAAAGTAAAACAATATAGTCTCCATAGTCCACACTCTTATACCCTCATACTATACCTACATGTCATTCATAAATTACTTCTTCACATCCTGGGAAAAATAAAACATAGAAAAGGGGTGGGCTCAAATGCCCAGTAAGGATAACAATATAGCGAAAACTTTCATAAATAAGAATAAATAGTTAAGGCAATGTATAATTAAACAATAGCCTTTTAAACATAAACCTCAACATAGTATGGAAAAAATAAAATGAAATAATTCCATTTACTTATTCACATGGATATTATACTAATCGAATAATCACAAGAAATATCAATAACCACATTCATAATGATGGAATGCATAATTCCAGACTATCATAACCACATAGCCAAGGCCTCGTGCCAAGACTACAAATTAGATTTTGTCAAGGCCTTATGCCAAGACACTAGTTTGTCTCATGAGACCTACCGATGCATCAAGGAGCTATAGCGGGATCCACCCATCACATATTAAGTCCAATGCATTCCCATATAAAAAGGTTCAAACATAACATATACATTGGTATTAAAACTAGAATATGAAATGTAAATACTTCATCCATAAACCACAAATGGTATAAGAATAACAAATCCATAGTCAAACACATCACAAAAACTTCAAAACAATATGGATGTTTTGTATCATAATATATCAACTTCAAATAAACTTAAAATCCATCAAAGGATGTTGACATAGATGAAATCAAAACTATTTGAGATAAATATCTCTATTTTTTGAAATTATTTAAATGTCACACATTTATTAAGTAAGTAATTTAAAAGAGATTTTTGAATAAAAGTGTCACATACCACTTAGAAACTTTTGAAAAGAAATATCATTTCAAAACATTCATGTCCATATAAATAAATCCTTAAAATCACTTTTAAAACATGGACAGTAATTAAAAAGATTAAGAAAGATAAATCTTTAAAACATTTAAAATTATGATCTTGATAAAGAGTACCTTTATTATGTTATTAAAATATTCATTTTGAAATCATTTAAAAGTAACATAATTATAAAATAAAACATTTACATTGAAAATATTCTTAGAAGCTTTTAAGTGAAGCTTCATCGATTTTATAACGGCAGAAAATAACTGCACCTGCCGTATAGGTTTCAAAAGGCATTATTACCTTAAATTTATCGAAAAGGTTAAAAATTACCTTGTTTGGAGAACGACGGAAAGATTCATTTCAAAACACATAAGGGTATAAATGACTTTAACCCATTGTCTAGTAAATAGTAAAAATGTTTTTATATACATTTTTACAGAACATGGATGTGGATGATAAAGAGATCCCAGTAGATAATTACGTATAAACAACCTCGGATAATAAAGAGACTGTAAAATTAACCCTTACCTTGTACTTTTCCTTGGTTGGGGGTAGGTTATCCTCTTGTATAATGGTGAAATAATTGTTATTAAATTACACAAGAATCATATACATTAATATGATATCATATATGATCTTTTAACATTTCTTTGTTAATAATATCTTAGTATTATCATCATTTTAGGTGTTAACTTACTCGCTTTCTTTTATATGTTTTGCTATGTAAGTCGTGGTTGTCATGGATAGGTTGTATCTTATTCATATCCAAAATGATATCATGTCCTTAAACATTATTTTTAAATCATCAAATGATAATAATACTTGAATGGATACGATGGAGAATGAATCTCATCACGTTCGTGTTGACGGTGGTCCGTACGTACGCACGAGCGACAATATCATTTTTTTGATATTAAAATAATATATGATTTTATGGTATATCATATATACAGAATAATTATCATGTTATATTTATTATTTAAATTAATTACACATCATTATTATACCCATCCAAATATCAATTTATTGAATAGAAATTACACCACGACGTGGAGACGATAAGTCGTACGTACGCACGTTTGGTGACATATCGTTCAAAAGATGGATAAAATACTGAATATGGTTGTACCCTATTTATAATAACATCACAGTATATATAAGATACTGGATTTATTATTTTTTAATGGGAATAACAATGAAATAAGATGTTTAAGAAGAAAGGAACATGAAAGAAGGTGGTGAAAACATTACCTCTTCTTCGGGTTCTTCATTTTTATTTTATTAAAAGGTCTCCTTACGTTGACATTCTGACTAAAGGAAGGCCTCTAAGATGAAGTTAGGGAACTTGAGAGAGTATTTAGGCAGGGGTTGGTGGATCAAAAATTCATAGAAGGTGTGAATTAATGAGAAGGGGAGTGCCCTTTTATAAGAGGGTGAGGGGAACCTTTGGAAAAGCTAGAATTAGTATTTTATAATAAATTTGTATTCCGTTTCTAATGGCCCCAAAGTGGATTATTTAAGGTTTAAGGTGGGTATGGGTCGAAAAAAACTCATACAATTGGATTTAGACAGGTTTGAGTCACTATATTAACATTATATTTAAGTATTAACTCTTAGTTAATTAGTTTCACTTTTACAATGTGTCTTTATATTTTTATATTATATGGTTAATAAACATACTATATACATCCAAGAGACCCCCAAGTGGTATGGTAATGATACCACTATCATGATATAAGTCTCCTGGCCGATCCTTAAATTTTTAGGAATTTAATATCAATTAATTATATAATATTTGTTTTAAAAACTCTTTTATGTCAATTTTGACACTATTCAATAATTTATTTTTGTAAAAATCATAAAAGAATTATTACATTGAAAAAAGTTAATTAAATCAATACTAACATGTCATATTAAACTATAAAATTATTGGTATTTATTAAAAGCCTCAAATTACATTTATTTGGGTATTTATAATATTAATATTTCCAATTTTTCATTGATTAGGTAATTACTGCATCACCATTGTGTCATAAATAAATTAAATTATTTAATTTCTAAAAATTATAAATAAAAGACCATTATGTATGAAATAGTTTTAGATTTCTAAGGAATTTTTATAGTCCAAAATCCAACATATATAACAGTATGTAAAAGTTGTTTTTCTAAAAGATATATGCTTATGTCGTTTTTCTATTTTTTATCTTAATTTAAATAAAGTGTCCCTATCTCCTACAAGTGGCTCCATGGGGTCCCACAAATCGACCCAAAGATTCCCATGGTCGAACATGTATCCACCAATAATGTTAGGACGTGATTTAGGGTAATTTATTATTATTATAATATTATTTTTTAACCCTTATTTACCGGATTTATCCTTTAACCACGGTAAATAAAATATTTACCGAAGTAATTATTCAAAATATCTAAAAATATAAGTTACATATTTGCACAATTCGGAAGTCCTGATTCCAAATATGGAATCCATTTTTTAAAATTCAAAACACATAAGGGGAAGGAATTAATTTAAAATTAATTCCCATTGTTAAAACAAAAAACGTGTTTTTAAGAGATAATAACTATCAAAAGATTGACACTTGTTTATGTCCGGATTAATTGTGATATTATGTACAATGACCAAAATTTTATTAAATGGTAAAAATACATTAAAAATATACTTTAAAACCATTCAAATTCATAATTTATCAATATAAATTATTTTGATTAAAAAAGTTGTTTTTAATTAAAATTTAGTGATTTTCATTATTCATCAAAATATAAATGTTATCCGAAAAGATCCAAAATTTCACGCTAGGCTAAATTTGATATTCCGAATCCAAAAATAAAGTCCATTTTTAATGATAAAATTTACAAAATTTTAAAAAGTAGGTATTACTATTTATAATGGCTATTTTGATTGGTTGTAGTGTGTGTTAGAAGTCGAAGTTGCATACAACACACGCTACTGTATTATTCAAAGAGAAGCGTACCGTGGAATCTTGGGGTGTTACCTTGTAAATTTTTTATGTCCCCATTCTAAATAATAAATTCATTTAGTCAAATTGAATTTTAAAAAGTTTAAAATATTTTATTTTAAAAAAAGTGTTTCACTATTAAAAGTTGGTAAATGTGCATTTTTTGAAAAATATATCTTTTATTTGAAAAAAAATGAATTTGTTCTTACATTATGTCAAATAAACTCATAATATGGATTATAAAATTATAAGGATTATAAAAAGTTTATAATTTAGTTAATAATATTCATAAACTCTTTTGAACGGCTTGTTTGGTAAGTCATGGTGCGCTTGAACTCAGTATTGGTTGTAGTCAAAGTTATTGAATTATTTTGAAGAAATAACACACTAAGAAATCTTGGGGTGTTACAGTATGGGAATAAACTCAAACCTTCGTGTAGTTATATATAGGCAGAGATGTCTATTGTTTCACCTCCTATAGTATTAAATAATTTCCAACAAAATTCATACATGACTTAGATAAGTTTAATATACTCCACCAACATCGCTTTTCATTCTGTATCATTCAACAAAATCACTAAAAGGTATTTATCATAATCCTTTTACAAATCAATGAAAATCATATAAAAAACATTGGATATTAGATGATAAGACACCATAAACCATATAATAAAATATTTTATTCTGTGTTATAATATAATGAAATATAATGAAATAGATTATTAGAAACAGTAATTTACATTTTAATCCACTTTTCAATCACTCTCTCCCAATGCTTCATGGTATGACTCATAGTCATAATGTCATTATAATTCCAATAACAAAAAATTTCCCATTTATTTTTACACATTGATACTAGAGAACTATTTCTCCATTCATCCAAAATTTTCATAAATTTCATAATATCATTATATAATATTCTCATACAATTAATACACAAAACCCATAAATATTTACAAACATGGTGAATATGTTATTTTAACTATCCAATTCACTATTATATATCCTTATTAAGTCATCTTTAACCTGAAAAAGATGAAGTTATTTATAATTTTTGTAAGTGAGTTCCTCTCTAATAATACTAATACAATTAATTTCTAATACACAAATCCTATTTTCATTAAAGATATTATTAAATTATCACCTCCATATTTTCTTAATTTCCTCATATTATAAATTTTCACATCACTCGTCATCTTATATACACCATCCTCAATATAAATATCTAGATATTTTCATTGTACCTCTATAAATATGGTATATTTTTACCTCAGAGTTGTTAGTATGAAAAAAATACCCTAAAAAATTATAATTTATTTTTATTAAATTATATTGGAAACACGATATTAGGAAAAAGTATATTCATTGCTAGAAATGTTAAAATATATCAAATACACCTGTTTCAATTTAACATAATGTTATACATTATCATTTAACCACCATTATTACTTTCCATTCAAATAAAACCCTTTAAATACTCTTATAATTGATGTATCTATATTTCAAACACATTTAGTTGCCTCATCTATCATCTAATTGGTGGTTCCTAGAAGATCCCAATTCACATCTTTCAAAATATCATTCTTAAATTCCATTATTATATTTTCCTTTAGGAGTCACCTTAAAATTTATGGATTCCTTAATTCATTTATATTTTACCTATAATTATTTAACATGGTGGTCTAAAAATAATAAACGATGTATGTTGGTAAGACATTTATTGGGTATATCCTTACAATATTTAATTAATTATCTTTATGGACATTTTATAATGAAATTATCATTGTGGTATCTCGTGGCTCAAAATTGTTAAGTAAAAAATTTGATCATATCATTTCCTAAAGATATTATTTTCCATAAAAAATATTTATCCATTGGAAAATGTAACACCTTGAATATTAATGGATTATTTTTTTAGATAAATTAGATTTTTTTGATGGATGGAATTGTGTTCAACACAATGTTAATCTTTAATTATGTGAAAAACTAAGTATGACTAAACTATATGAATCATTATCATAGCTTGTGAGACTCTATTCTTTAACCAAAACAATTATATTTTGTTAATATATCTATTTAAACATGACCACTAAAACCTAGCCATTAAACATAATGATTTGAATAGTAATAACTAATTATTTAATATTAATTAAAATTATTTTCTATTAAAGAAACATATTGATAATAAAATACATATTATCCAGTAAAGTATTAAATTGTTTTTGAAATACTATTTTCATAAAAACATCTTTTATGACTTTTGTGAACAATTATGAAAATCATTTTTTCAAAATTTTAAGAAGATAATTTTTTAAAATCCTAATTACATTAAAATTAAAAATTTATTAATTATATTAGCGTGTTATTTGATATTTTTTGGAAAATTTAGATTTTTTAATCCATAGTGAAAATACTGAATTATAATTTAAAGCCACCTTTTCACCAAAATTATTTATAAATATAAATTATATTTTAAATTCTTTTTAATGTTTAATTAGTTCAAAAAAGAATAAATAAACCCATTTAGGTCACCATATTTAATTATTTATTTTAATTGGATATAAAACATGTCTAATATTTTGCTCACTTTCTCATCAAAATCCTAATTTCTCATTACGTTTATAGGATTAATTATTTTCAAATTTATCCATTTTGTGAATAAAATTTTGAAAAATGGAATGTATATTAGGAAAAAATAATTTATAGAATCTAATAAGTTTAAATTTATTTTATACAATAATTTCTAGTGAAAATAATTAAATTATTTAACATAATTATGGTTAAAAGAGGGTTTTATGCATTACATGTGTCTGTATTAAAATTAAATCGATATGCCCTTATGATTAATATTTAATGAATTTTATTGAATATATAGAATAATTATGTCTAAATAATATAATTAATCTTTTTTTAATATTATCCTTAAAGGATAAATGAACTATTTAAATAAAAAGATACAAGTTACGATGGAAAAAATGTAAGGATAAAATTGAGTGAGCCTAATTACTATAGAATAACATGATAAAAAAAAATTTCTTATCTATGTTGTAAAAATATTTTATAGCCCTAATATAGCATAACCTACATTATTATTCAAATTTTTAGGCACATTAGGCAAGGGAGACCTGCCAATAGTGAATACTTTTGGGTATTTATAAGAATTCCATGCCTACTAAATGTTAAAAGGAGACTTACTCTACCCCCTTCTTCAACCACTGAATCAATTTTGATTGATGATAACCTACCAAAATAACATAGCATATTCCCAAAATTTATCATATATGAATTATTTTGTGCATAAATATCTTCTCTATTGGATTTTAGTGGAAAATTAAGAAGGATTCCGTAAGAAGATCTATTGTTCATCAATGACCGTTTTTGTTTAACGTCTTCCACCACCCCTTGAAATTTTACTACATCATTTTTGTTTAATAAAATTAGTATATTAAATATAATTATATGTTTTTATGTTAATTTAATTAACTATAATCATATAAACTTCAATCGAATGGGTTACGAAATCATCATTCGTGTGTACAGTAGACTATCTCAATGTGAACTGATGTCATTTATTTTTTCATTACCACATCTCAAGGAAAATTTCAATGGTATAATCATACATTATATATGATATTAATTTTATATATTATGATATTATAATTATTTAATTATTATATCAAACATACCTTTATGCTTTCCATTTTGATGGAACATGATCACATCGTTTGTGTGTACAGCGGACCGCCACCTCACAAAGTGATGTGATTTGTTCAAACATTGAAAGGAATGTATTAAGGATGGATTCAATAATCGTATTTGTTGTATATGACATAAAAATTATTCTTTAATGATGATATAGATATCAATTACATTTATTTTATTTCATTCAATTTGAAAAAAATGTTTGGAAGAACATTCATGCGTACATACGGCCTACTGTGTCCATGTAAGGGGTATTTTATTTCTTATCAATAAATTTTATGGATTAATATAATTACATATATAATTACTATTTATGATATTTATATAATGTTTATTATTGTGGATATTATGTAACAATGATCTATATAATTGTAAAAAATATAAAAAATAAAAACACATTCGAAAAAAGAGGTCATTATCCAAAATGTAACATTGAAATGGAATTGTTTATAAATGTGTAATAAACTTTTCAAACCAATCAATATATGTTATGATATATATGTATATATATATAATAATTTTTACCTATTATATTTATTACTAACTTTAATTTATTATATAGGAGGTTTCAACGGGTTCGACATAAGTGGAGGCTTTAGTAAAAGGATTTACACCTTATATTTTCTATGAAAAAAATTGATTATCCAGAAATTTTTTATTTTATGTGGGGTATATAATAACATTTAATTTATTTTGTGATTGTGATTTATTATTTTATATATTTAAATATCAATTTAATGATATATTTTTATGGGTTTTAGGTTTCTAGAGCTACCAAATCTGTAAGTGATTTTTGTCTCATTTTTAATTATTTGCAACAAAAAGTATATTATGAACCTATAAACAATAAAGAGGTGGAAATACGACCCATTTGACAAGAAATGTATTGAATATATTAATACTCATGTTATTTCATGATAATATTTATGTTATTCCATAATGGTTCATGTGATTTGATGATACAAAAGATGTAAAGGTTTTATGTTACACTATCATCGATTATAGGAATTGTTTATAATTGACCCTAAAACATTGAAATATCATGATTAAAATCAAAAAAACATTCATATATTTCCTTATCCTATGGTTATTATGAATATTTTCATGTAATGGTATTGTTTTCCTCTCTATGGTACTTAAAATAATTCAACATTTTCTTATAGAATATGTGACTTTATTTCAATCTTCGTTCGGAAATCTGATTTCTTTCAGAACCATGTTTTTAGAAAATGTTATCAATTTTCTAAATTTATTTATTATTATTTTTAAATCTCATTTTTATCCATGTTCTTCATTTAATTTTTTTAAAGGAATAATCATTTAATTTTATAAACAATGCTGATTAGGATTTTACAATAATTTTAAAATGAATCATCATTTTTACATGTATAACATGAACATAATTTTCCAAAATCATAACAAATATTTAATTTGATGCTTCCTTTAAATGTTATCAAGTATAATGTAAAAATAAAAATGTGTTCAAAATGTTTTATTTTTATGAAATAAATTTTAAAACATGGTGGTGTTTCTTCTCTTTTAATATTATAGTTTTTTATTAATTATATTCATGATGGAGGAATAGTTATCATTTTTGTGAGGTCTTCAGCCATAGTGAGATAATTACGACTCCTGGTCATAAATCTAATGGGTTCTTATATTGATGATGATGGTCTCTATTTTCTTTGAGGTGGAACAATGGAAGGTATGAAGTTATAATGAAGTTTTGGATAACTTTTGAGACATTAATCTACCCAAATCTACCTTAGAATTAAGTTACATCACCCCTATAATTGTTGGTTCGGTGAAATGGTTCAATACGATGTTTTTTGAGGTGTTTTTTGAGCGACTAATGACATTGCAAGAGGCCCAACTAGCGTGGTATTCTTCTCCTTTGACGTTATTTCAAGTGGTTGGTGGGTTTCCGATGCATTACTATTTGGGTTGGTTTGGAAGGTGTTTATTTTTATCATGGTTCTGTCTTGTTCTATATTGATGATGGTGAGTGTTTTTGTTTCTATTTATCAATGAGATGGTTCTTCGGTGGTTGTACAGGTTCCGAACTACAGCATTGTTGATGAAAATGATGAGATGATGATGATGATGATTTGTTGATGGGGACAATGAGGTGGAATATAATTTGGAATCCACATGACATGCCTCAATGTAGGATGTGTATCAAGGCTCATTATCACATGACCTGAGCTATTTGGTGGTACTGGGATCATGGTTCCATTTTAACTTGTGAATTCATGGATTGTGTAGATGTATGTTTTGAATTTTGAATTAGGATTATCAATGTTTTGATATTTAAAATTGGGAACATTTGTCTGCCACTAAACATTAAATTGGATTTTATAAAATATAAAAAATGGATTGGATGATGATGTTACTTATGACTTACTATGTATATGATCCAAGGATACCATTCATATTATTTATGTGAATGGTTTTTGTTTTCTAATGAAATTTATTTTTATGAATCCCATTTTTGGTCCACATGATATAGAATAAGGATATTATTATTAAATAGACTTATTTTCATGGGTTATTCTACGATGAAATAATTATGAAACCTATCACATTTCAAAAGGTTGTTGTATGATGAAATATTTATAATATTAATTTCATTTCTTGAGTCACTATGTGATGAGTTGCTATGATATTGTGGAAATAATATATATGGGTTTCATTAAATGATTGGTGGGATGTGTAGATCTAAATAATATTATGGATAATGAATTATACATATCATGGTATAGAAATTGATGGAACAAGGTTTGATCCTTGTATTATATGGTGGGACTAGAATTGTTAGTGAACTCTATTCAATAAGACAGTGCCTGAACGAGGAGTGGATTTGGTTATGTAATGGACATTTTCTGCAATGTTGGACATTTTAGTTACACTGAGATCTCTTACTTGTTTTTTGGATAGAGTCAAAAACTTCCTATATGATTATTAATCAATTATGATCCCCTTAACATAGCAGAAAAACAATTGATATAGCTGGAATAATTGAATATTGATCGACCACTCTCTTTCATCCTCTTTGACATGAAATAATGTTGAAATGTGTTGTAGTTCCTTGATATTTGTTTATTTTCTTACATAACCACCAAAATTCTAGTAAGAAAAATTGGAGAAACTCACAATATGTGTGAAACTCCCTAATTGTCATTCACTCAGTACATGCATACAACTTCGTGCTTATGAGAAACTCACTTCTTGAAACTATCTACTTGAGCAAAACTACATTCTTGCATGCCACTTCTAGCTTGTGGGAAACTCACATCTTGCATTCCACTCAAAACATTCATTCCACTTTCTAATGGCACCCATCTTTTCCTATTCACCTCCTGACATGCATACCACTCACTACTTGCATGCCACTATTTTGAACAATCAAAAAATGCATGAAACTTATGATTCTATGATCTAGAGCTTCGATTTTCACTTAATTGTTACGAATTTCCAATACAGTGGGTAGCCTCCTATTTATAATAATTTCTCCTTACATTGAACTAACTACTTCCTTGAAACATACTACATGTACGTCACTTCATACTTGTGCACCCATTTAAACTTGTGTGCCCCTACCGTAACTTTCACACACAACATTACTTTGTAATATTTTCATTTGATGATCATGAATGATGAAATGCATGTAATATTCCAAACCTTGATAACACTGGCATGCAACATCCTTTTCCAAAAAAACATTTTACAACATATCAAAAAACCCATCTCTTATTATATTTATTCTTTGATTGATCACCTTTAGCAGCATCAAATTTTTAAATGGATGTATTATAACTTATTGGTCTTAGAGAAACATCTATATTTCAAATCATACCTGATTATGATTCGGACCACCTATGCTCCCCCATTCATTGTTATGGATCGCATCACAAGTTCTCCAAACAACTTATGATATTTTTAAAATTCAAATATGCAATTCATCATCATATTATTTAAGAGAATTATTCAATCACGCCCGTTAATTTCATTAAATTAATCTATAAAAATTATATAGGAATAAAAATGAATGTCAATGTTGTTACATGATTAACATGTTTTATTTGAATATCACGACTTGATGAATTCAATCAATCACAATTCAATTTGGAACTAATGCACCATATTGAAAATAATGACATCGTCATATCTTATTGAACACCATTTAAAACCAATGATAATCTTTTTAAATTATTAGGTCAATATGTGGAACTAATATATTCTCTCTCCCCTTTAATTTTAGTACTTTAATTTCACTTAATCTCCCCCTTATTTACATGAAATTTAACTTTCATGTGAAAAAAGGGTATTATTCCATACATCAGCAATCTTCCATAAAAGATTTCACTCTAAGTCTACATGAGCGGAGCTTGGGGTAGAAAACTAGAAGATTTTATTTAGACAACTAGTTTTTCTTTTACAACTAATCGTGATACCCCATAAAATTAGAAGTTATATAATTATCTTAAATGATGAATCACTTTCATTCCATGATGTCATTTCTAAAATTGAGATGAGTCATTCTAAGAGAAATCAACCAAAAACTCCTACGGTCACTTAAACAAAATGCATCAAAAACATTCAAGTGAAATAGGAAAGATAAGTCACCCTATGGAACTTTAACTTTTCTTATGTAATTGAATAATCGATTTTCTAACCATTATTAAAATGATCTTTTTTTTAATAAAAAATGATGATAGATAATGAAATGACATAATTTTTCTAATGTTGTGATATTCAATCAATTTATAGAAAAATAGAGTTTGATATCAAATGAAATAATAATTCTCAATGATCCATCATTTGTGTTCCCATCCAATAAAATAATTATAATCACCATTATAATGGGAAATATCATTAATAATGGATTTAAATAAATTGTAGTATAGATAATATAGAAAAAATGGATCTTTATCTCGTGACTGTCGATATTGGACAACATTCATAACTTCACCATGTCCTTGATATCCAGGCATAAACATCATCACGGATAGTCCTCCATCATATTAATATTTGAATATCAATTGTGGAATCATTAAAGTATAGAAACATACTCCAAATTTCTATAAAAAATGACAGTACTGACTATTTTCTAGGTTCTTCCCCCGACAACAGTCTTCTCATTCAACTCACTATACTATAAACACAAATACAATACAAAAATATTAATGGGAATAAAGTGAATACTTCATTCATCATTAATATGAATTGAATGGTTTATATTTTTTTCATCCATATTTCTCAATGTGATCCGGTCACCATGCTTGCACATTTGAACATATGTTTTGATTTTTTGTTTAGGAATCATAGATCTCTTCATAGCCTCTTCTAATTTGTGTAGAGAATATTTCTTCTTAACATCCTTCAGTGATGATAAATTATTTCTCCTCTTAAAGAATGATTCTTATTTTAGTAGTAGGGTTATACAAAATTTTGTAATGTGGTCATATTTATTGTATCTCTCACATAGAACATCCTTCAGATAATATTTTACTCTTGTTTACAACCTATCATCGACTTTTTCTCAATCTTGTGGAATATATTCATTTCCTCTCACACTATCCTTAGCTTGTGATTTTTTATGTTTCATCAATCATTCCAATTCATCAGGTCTAATAACTAACATTTTATTAGGAACTATGTGAGAAATTTTGGATCTTCCACATGTGTTCATATGAGTGTCGTACCTCTTGGTAGTTCATTTAGATGCACCACCCATAAAAATCATGTATTTATATTCCAAGGTATTTTCACTATTATTCATTAAAATCTTCTTGGGAGAATTTTTTTTCACAAAATTATTATAATTTAATCCCATGTTATCTTTTTAGTTATTGGATCTATTCTATGACCTTATTTACTAATCATATTTGAATACATGTTGAGTTGAGAATGAACTGACCTTATGACCACAAAAATTGAATACATCATAGTTATTATCATCAATTCCAAATCCAGTTGTACAATATAAATTGCTTCTAGACCTATGTATGTTTATTTTTCTCATTTAGAATTCTCCCCTTTAGATATGATTCCTTTGTTCTTATATTTTTTGTGGATTGTACCAACAATTTAATTCACTATTCCCAAATCATTTACCACACTGAAATTGACCCACTGATCCTAATTTCATGATATCTTCTATATATGTTTATTGGGTATTCGTCAATATGTGTTTTTCTTTATATAGGGAACTATCTTCCACACTCTTTCTCTTTTCAGCCATATAAATGGTGGTAGGTTTCTTATCACTTTTCATCATCCATAATTGTTTGGATAGCAATTTCATACATACACAGTTTATAGAAACATATTTAGAAACAATACTAGAAGATCGAAGGAATGGTACCTTTTCCATTTTCGCTACTTGGGATATATCATTGAAATATTTCTTGATCTTTTTATCACATGATTGAGGTCTTTCAAACATAGAATCCACCAATGAATATTGAGTACCAGTATCAATTGTCTCTTCATTCTTTTATGTGTTCATTTGTGTCTTCTAAATATTGTTCAATTGATATTCCAATTATAGACATATCATGTTGAGGATAATTTTATGATCTTCAAACATAATCATATTTTATTCACAAGAATTATTAATTATTTCAACATATTCTTCATTAAGCTTAACATTTCATGGTAACAAGAAGTAATGTCCGATGATCTTCTTGAATGTTTCTTCAAAATATGAACCCATGACATCATCTCTCTTCTTCTGGTTATCTTCATGTCCATCAATATTTTATTCCAGAGTAATATTGACTCCCACTAACACTTTATCTTCATTAATCCATTTTGGGGATCTTATTTCAAATTTCCTCTATGTTTCTTCACAAGTTCGAACATTTTTGGATATCATTAAACATTGCACAAATTTTTTACATGTGCTTCTCCAAAACATTAGTTTCTTCTTCTATTTGATTGATATCTCCTTGCATAAATATAAATACTCCAAAAAACAGGGGATGTATGTAGATACTTGTACTTGACGTACATAGACATTACATTACTTTTTTGGAATACTTAATACATAACAAAAACAGACACCAAAGGACCGTAATAGTTTAGTGACTTTAAAAACATAGAACATAATCTTCTAATCATGGTGAAAGATCTTCAACATCTCCCAAAAATATTTCCCCCTTTTTTTCATACCTAGAACCTTTCTTTATATCTTGGGGAAATTAAAACATAAAAAGGGTGAGCTCAAATTATTATTAAGGGTAATCATAGAGAACATAAAACAATCCATAACCATTTGAATGCAAAAACGTGAACATAAAATCTAAACATCAAAATCTTCAGAAAAGTCATAAATATTGGAAGTACGTAAGGCATATATCATAATTGAACATCAATCATGATAACATAGAATGGAAAGAAAACATGTAATTTTGGAAAAACATTAATATCATGATACTATTTCCATATAAGCCAATGCATTTCTGCCAAGACAATCATAGTGGACAAAGTCCCTTTCTGAATTGAGTTCACTCATCGTTCATGTCCTATATCACTGAACCAGATTAACTTATCATTATAGCCATGTATATCTCATGAGAAATAAATCTTTACCCAATTAATTGGAGGGATATATAGGTCCCAACCATCTTATAATGAAATAATTCTTATTTGTGCGACAAAATAAACATAAATCATTCATCATAACCCAAAGAACAAAAACAGGTTTCATAAACATCATCCCACTATAATATACTCCATAAAAAAATGGATATCATTTCATCATAAGAAGAATAAAACCATTTAAATAATAGATACATTATAGTTGAAACATAATCGTACTAAATACTGTCATCTAAGATGGAAAATAGTTTTGACAAAACACATGAAATGAATTCTTGAGGAAAATATCTGTTCTTATTCAAAATCATTTTCTTTTCAAAAAATGCCATGAAATTTTAAAAGAAAAGGATTTTGTTGAAAATAATCATTAAATATTTTGGAGGAAGATTCAGGAAAATAAGTCTTTATTAAACAGTAAAAATCCATTCAGGCCTTATAAGTTAAAAAAATATTCTCCTCGTACTTTTGTTGGAAAAGTCAAAAAATTTCTCGTATGGTAAACAAAAGAAGGATTACTTCCATAACACAAAGTAAAATTAAAAGAGGGGTAAAAATGACATTAAAAACACACGGAATAATATTAACCACTTTATTAAAAACATTGTATGGGAACGAAAGAAAAATAAAACCCTAGTAAATACTTACGTATAAGAAATCTATGATAAAAATGAGATTTCAAAATTATCCCTTACCTTATGTCCGATATGCTTCGTATGTATCTGAACCCCCTGTATAATGATTTAAATAATTTCATTCAATTATTAAAGAATCATATTCATTTTTATATCATATATTGTTCACATATAACTTTATATTACCCGTTCTTTTGTAAATTCCATTTTAAAGTAGCGTTTTGGGTAAAATCATTTCATTTATGGTACGTGTTTCGATTTGTTGTTCTTGATATTATTACTCATATATTGATTTAATTAATTCCAGAATTTACAACATGATTTATATATAATATATATTCAGTATATAAATATATATGATAGATTGATAAATGGAATGAAATACACCGTTCATGGAGATGGTAGGTCATACGTAGGCATGAATGTTCTTTTCATTTCTTTATTGAATTGAATGGAATTAAGTAAATGGAACATATATGTACATAAATCCTGTATAATTATTATGAAATATCATTCATGATTAATTATTACATATATACTTTATAATCATACTTAATGGTTAATCATGGAAAATGAATCTCATCGCGTTCCGGGAGACGGTAGTCCGTACGTACACACGAGTGATGATATCGTTCCAATAGTTATTGAATAGAATTGTAATGAATTATATAATATCTAAAAATTAGTTTTATGTTATAATAACCATATATAGTTATTATTTACAACATTATACCCATCCAAGTAAGGTGGTGGGGGAAAAACTAATTACACCATGGCGTGGAGATGGTATTCTGTACGTACCCACGTGTGGTGATTTCGTTTTCCATAGGATGGATAGAAGGTGTAATGAGGTTATTTCATATTTATAATATCATATAAGTATATTAGTGATACTTATTTTATTTCTTTTCAATGAAAAAACTAAAGAATATTATATTTAAGATGAAATAAACTTGAAATAATCGATAGAAGAGATTATCTCTTCTTCGAAGTGCCTCTTTTGAACTTCATCTTAAGGGACTAGAGAAGGTCTTTTGAGAAGACCAGAACCTCAAGAATATTACTATGTACTTTTATAAGAGCAATGTTCAGGGTTTATCCAAGCATTAATGCTCAAATTTGTGTAAAGAGAAGAGGGAGGAGGTGCCCTTTTATAATAGAGGAGAGGGGCACTTTTGGAAACCACTAAAATATTAATTTATAATAAAACCAAACCCCACATAAAAAAATTCAATGTGACTCAAATTCCGATATTAGATAATATAGGGTTATAATCTCATCAACCAATTAAATTTATACAAGTTTTTACTTTATTTTAAACCTTATCATTTTGATTTATCTTTATTTAATCTATTTAATTTTATTTGTGGTAATAATGTTATAAATTTTATATGGTTATAAATACTTACTTATTTGTTCTTAATTAAACATAATTTTATATTTTATTAAATTTTAGATCATATAAATATTAATTTTTAATTTTGAAAATATTTTTGTGATTTTTAGACAATTTAATAATATAAAATACCAGTAGTATCAATTTTTACACAATTAATATATTTGGATTTAAATAAAATCCACACAAGAAGATATGTTCGAACACAAATATTTAATATATTAATAACGTGTCATATGTATCTTGAAAATTCGTGTATCACATTAAATAGTTCATATAATATTTATTTTTTATTTTTTAAAAACATTTACTTGGTATTTCGATCAATAAAAGAATTTCAACATCACTATTGTGTCACCTTTAATGATTATTATTTAATCCGTAAAAGTTATAAATAAATTCACATTATGTAGATAATTGTATAATATTCTTGTATACCATTCAATTTTAAAGTTTCATGACGTTTATCAGTAAATTAAAATTATTATACTTATAAGATTTAAGAGAGTGACAAGTTGTCAATTTCATTGGTTTTAATAATAATTAAAATATTTTTTTGATCAAAAGTCCATAAAATGAATCTATTCTAACCCTTAGGTGATATGATACTACTTTTAGTCATCCAATATAATTTTGGTAGGTGTTAGGGTAATTTTATAATCTTATATTTACCCTTAATTACACGATTTACCTTTAACTAGAGTAAATAAAAATTACCGTAATTACTATTCATAATATAAAAAATAAAATTAACCTATTAACATAATTTGGACCCACTAAGTCAAAATATGGAATCCATTTCATAAAATTAAAAACAAAGAAGCTGCTGTGATTAATTTAAAATTTTTCTTATTGTTAAGAAAATGGTTTTTAAAAGTTAAAACATTGGCAAAGATTGAAATGTTTTTACCAATGAATTCCATGTAAAATTAATGGTAATGACATAAATTATATTAAATGGTAAAAATATATTCTATTTATACTTTAATACTATTCAATATTATAATTAATGAATATAAATTATTATGATTAAAAAAGTTTTTTTAAATTAAAATATAGATTGTTTTTACTATTCATTAAAATAATAATGTTATCAAAATAATATGAAAAATTTATCGAAAGAAAATTTTTATATCCTGATTCCAAATAAGAATTTTATTTTATAAAATTGTACTTATATACATGTCAAAAAATAGATTTAATGTGGGTGCGCCATCAAAAGGCGGAAAAACATCATTTTTTAAAAAGTACATATTTTACCCGAATTATTTTTCCTCATACCATGTTCTAGAAAATGTGTAAGATGAATAATAATGATATAAAATTAAAAATGTAGTTAATATTGTTCATAACTGCTAGTCCATAATAATATTATAAGAATATAACGTTGTTTATTGAAACCCTGTATTGCATATTACACATGCTATCGAGGAATGTTGTGATTGCGTGTAATGCAAGCCAAGTCAGGGAAGTTAAGGATGCGTGTAGTGAAAGCTCCTTTTGGTGTAGCATACAACACAAGACATCAAGGAAATAAAACAGAGTAATTCTCATTAAATCTCGGTTTTTTACATTCAACCCCGCTTAAAATGAATTTCGCCTTTGAAATTCTTCGTAGTTATAAATGGTTTACTACTTGAAAGTTTCATTCATAAAAACCCACATCATAAAAAGGAATACTAAAACATAATTTTAAAAAGTGAAGTATGAAACATATTGGTTACCCAAATTATCTCATCACTGGGTATCCACATAAGAGAACATAGGTGAAAATATGGATTTGGAAGAGAAACCTAACCATCAAGTTCTGAGGGAGAGTGGTAGAAAACATGGCTATGAAAAATACAACAATCACAAAGCCATAAATTTATGATGATCTAAGGTAGCAATTTATTCATCGGGAATAATGGAACTAGGACAACATTTTTGGTTTTCAGGATCATTTCCCTAAAGTTGATTAATTTGAATTAGATGAAATACTTACTTTATTTCGGTATAATCTCACCGTTGTTCGTCCCATGAACAATTTACACTTCATCTTTTAAAGAAATAAAGATGAATTTTTCATTCGTGAAGTGTTAGCAGATCATGTGATAGAATGAGGGGTCATTCCATATGTCTCAAACAAAAAGTCAGAAAAAGTTATCAAATATAAAAAAGTCCATCTATGGTGAGGTTAATCATATAAGATTCCAAAAATGGACTTATACTTAATCTATCATACTGATTAATAAAATAATACTAGTTTTTACTAACCAGGGACTTCCTGTAGGCCAGTGGTAGGAAATAAAGGCTCGTCGCACTTTGGTTGTGGGTTCAATAACTGCATCCTTGTCCGACACGATGGGTTGTTGCCCGTCCTACAGGTTTTCCTTTTTCTAAAACTATACTATTATAACATAACAAAATGTTCAAGCCTTAAAAAATACTTATCTGATGTATAACTTAATCAATTCCAATTTTTTTTTTCCAATATACTTATGTCTAATCTCATATTATAAATAAAATGATTACATGAAAGTTCATCAATCAAGAATTGAATACAATCATTTATCGCCTGTATATCATATGATATATATATCATGTTGGTCACATTCCAAACATGTAAATTCCTTAATCATGTATTCTCTTGAAATATAAGTTACCATAAAACCTTATTAAAAACATGAAATCTGTAAAAAGTTAACTCTTTCCACATACCAAAATCCAAAAAATTCTATATATTCATTCCATGATATCACGTAGTCCGTATATCAATCATTATCTCACCAATACTATCAAACATATTATTTTCATCTTATCCCTTCATTATGCTCATATCATCTGCTTTCCAAAAATATGTCAATCACTTTTCATAGTTATCGGAACCATATTCTTATGGAAAACCATAATGGACCAATACGTATATATTACAATATACCATAAAATTACCTCAACAACATTTTTCTTGAATACCAATACATAAACACTTCAATCCGTCCTCTTCGATGATTTCCATGGAACATGTCCTTCCTTGATTTAGAAGTAACCTCTTAGGTCGGGACATTTAGTTCGGTAATGACCATGTTCTCCACAGATAAGTCATTGAACTCCTTAACAGTCTATCACTCTATGACTCTTCTCCCCACACAGATGACATCTTCCCCTCCATTTGATGAATTCATCAAGGCTCATCTTCCCCTATTTAGAAATCTCAATCATCCTTTCTCTATACTCCTCACCATGCAAACATGCCTAAAAGTCCATCCTCATCATATTTGATGACTTAGGAATACAACTAAAGTTAACCTTGTCCATCATATATTGCAATTACTGATTCGGGATAATCATAATATCTTAATTCCCAGGCATTAAAATATTTTTTGATCATAGTCACCAATTTTTCCATTGGAATCAATGTTAACTGAATTGCTTCTCATTCCCTCCATTGACTAAAACCAGAAACCATAGTGTAAGAAACACGTAAAATAACAAAAAATCACATAATCATAAAATTTCACTTATGGGATGTCTAACTTATCACAAATTATTTAATTCATGACACCTTAGGGTCACCCTAGGTTATTCATGATAGTCAGCATAGTTGTAGTCATGTAACCTATAATTATACTAAACCTTCGGGACATCCCTAGTCATACCTTAGAAATATCTCTATGGATCTCACTAAAGTTTTCGCATCCTAGTTTCAAAAGGATAAATAAACCTTTTCTCTGATACCAACTGTAGAGACGTATATTTGACGAACATAGACATTACATTACTTTTGTGGAATAATTAATACATAACAAAAAACAGACACCAAAGGACCTTAATAGTTTAGTTTCTTTTGAAACTTGGATCATAATCTTCTAATCATGGTAAAAGATCTTCAACATCTCCCATAACGATTTTCTTCTTTTGTTTTCTTACCTAAAACCATTCTTTATATCCCGGGGAAAAGAAAAAATAAAAAGGGTGATCTCAAATGCTCAGTAAGGGTAAACATAAAGAACATAAAACAATCCTTAAACATTTTAATGCATAAACTTGAACATAAAATCAAAACATCAAAATATTGATCAATGACATAAATCATCGAAGTACGTAAGGTATATATCATAATGGAATATCCATCATGATAAAATATCATTGGAAGAAAAAAATGTAATTGTGGAAAACCATTAAGAACATGATATGATTTCCATAGTAGCCAAGGCATTGCTGCCAACAAAATCTTAGTGAACAAAGTCCGTTTCTAAATCGAGTCCATTCCATGTTCCAGTCCAATATCACTTAATCGGATTAACTTACAATTCCTTCCATGTCTATCTCAGGAGATATAAATCTTTACCCAATGCATTGGAGGGAGATATAGGTCCCACTCATCTCATAATGAAATCATTCTTATTTGTGCCTCAAAATAAACATAAATCATTCATCATAACCCAAAGAACAAAAATGGGTTTCAATAACATAATCCTATCCTAAAATAATCCATAATGAAAATGGATATCATTTCATCATAAGAAGAATCAAACAATGTAAATAATAGATAAATTATACTTGAAACATAATCATACTAAATACTATCATCTTAGATGGAAAATAGTTTTGAGAAAACACTTGAAATGAATTCTTGAGGAAAATATCCTTTCTTCTTCAAAATCATTTTATTTTCACAAAATTACATGAAATATTAAAACAGAAGGATATTTTTGAAAATAATCATGAAATCTTGTGGAGGATGCTTCATGAAAATAAGTCTTTATGAAACGGTAAAAATCTGATCGTGCTGTATAGGGTAAAAAAATTATTCTCCTCGTACTTTTGTCGGAATAGTCAAAAAATTCCTCGTATGGTGATCAAAAGAAGGATTCCTTTCATAACACAAAATAAATGTCAAATAAGGGTAAAAATTACATTAATCATACATGGAATAATATTAAACAGTTTATGAAAAAACATTTTATGGGAATGGATGAAAAATATAACCCCATTAAATACTTATGTATAAGAAATCTCGGATAAAAAAGAGATATCAAAATTATCCTTTACCTTATGTCTGATATGATTCGTTTGTATATGAACCTCCTATATAATGATTCAAATAATTTCATTGAATTATTACAGAATCATATTCATTGTTATATCAAATATGTTTCACTTATGACTTTATATTACTCAATCTTTTGTAAAATCCATGTCAAAGCAGCGTTTTTGGTAAAATCGTTTAATTTATCATAAGTGTTTCGATTTGTTGTTATTGATATTATTACTCATATCGTGATTTATATAATTCCAAAATTTAAAAAAAGATTTATATATAATATATATTTATTATATAAATATATATGATAGATGGATAAATGGAAGGAAATACACAGTTCATGTAGACAGTAGGCTGTACGTACACATGAACACTATTTTCGTTTACTTATTTAATTGAATGGAATTAAGTGAATAAAACATATATGTAAAATAATCCAGTACCATTATTATTTAATATCTTTCATTATTATTTATTACATATATACTTTATAATCATAATTTAATGGTTAATCATGGAAAATGAATCTCAACGCGTTCGTGGAGGTGGTAGTCCCTACGTACGCAAGAGCGATGATATCATTCACATAATTGTTGAATAGAATTGGAGTGAATGATATAATATATCAGAATCAGTATGATGTTATAATAACCATATATAGTTATATGTTACCCCATTATAACCATCCATGTAAGGTGGTGGTGGAACAATAATTACACCCCAGCGTGGAGACATTATTCTGTAGATACGCACGTGTGGTGATTTCATTTTCCATAGGATGGATAGAAGGTTAAATGAGGTTGTTTCACATTTATAATATCAAATAAGTATATTAGTGATACTTATATTATTACTTTATAGTGAAAAAACTAAAGAATAAGATGTTTAAGAAGAAAAAAACATGAAAGAATCGGTAGAAGAGATTACCTCTTCTATGATGTGCCTCCTTTAAACATCCTTTTAATAGACTAGAGTTGGTATTTTGAGAACAAAAGAGCCTCAGGAATTTTACTAGGAAATTTTAGAAGATTAATGGTCAGGGGATGGCTGATCTTGAAGGCTCAATGTTGTGGAATGAGAAGAGGGAGGAGGTTCCCTTTTATAAGGGAGGATAGGGGAACTTTTGGAAACCTCTAAAACATTAATTTATAATAAACCTAAACCACACATAAAAACTTTCAAAGTGACTCAAATTAAGATATTAGATAAGATATGGTTGTAATCTCATCAAAAAATTCAATTTAGACATGTTTTGACCTTATTTTAAACCTTATCATTTTGATTTATCATTATTTAATCTATTTAATTTTATTTATAGTCATAATGTTATAAAATTTTATGGTTATAAATACATACTTATTTGTTATTAATTATACATAATATTATATATTATGACATTTTAGATCATATAAATTTTAATTTGTAATTTTTAACATATTTTTGTGATTTTTAAACAATTTAATAATATAAAATATCAATAGTGTCAATTTTGACACAATTAGTTTATTTGAATTTATATAAAATACACACAGAAGATATCTTCAAAAAAATATTTAGTAGATTAATAACATGACATTTTTATCTTTAAAATTAATTTATCATATTAAGTATTTTATATAATATTTATTTTATTATTTTTTAAACCATTTATTTTATATTTCAATCAATAAAATAATTTCAAAATCACAATTGTGTCACCTTTAATGATATTTATTTAATATATAAAAATTATAAAAAAAGTCACATGATGTGGATACTTTTATTAGCTTTCTGGAGACTATTCATGTTCGATGTTTTATGAAGTTTATCAAAAAATTACAATTATTATACTTATAAGATTTAATAGAGTGGCATGTTGTCACTTTCATTGGTTTTAATAATAATTAAAATTTTTTCATTGTCAAAAGTCCATAAAATTAATCTATTCCATCCATTAGGCGATATGGGTCGACTTTTAGTCATCCAATATAATTTTTTCAGGTGTTAGGGTAATTTTATAATCTTATTTTTACCCTTAATTACTCGATTTACCTTAAACTACAGTAAATAAAAATTACTGCAGTTACTATTCATAATATCAACAAAATAAAAGTAACATATTAATGTAATTTGGACCCACTTAATACATATATTAAATAAATTTTTAAAAATTCAAAACATAGAAGTTGCAGTAATTAGTTTAAAATTAATCCCACTGTTTGGAAAATAGGTTTTAAAAGAAAAAACATTGCAAAGATTGAAATGTTTTTACCAACGAATTCAATGTAAAATTAATGGTAATGACATAAATTATGTTAAATGGAAGAAATATATTCAATTTATACTTTAAACCAATTAAATATTATAATTTAACCATATAAATTATTACGATGAAAAATGTTGTTTGTAATTAAAATATTGCGTGTTTTTACTATTCATTAAAATATGAAAGTTATCAGAATAATATGAAAAATATATCCGAAGTAAATTTTTATATCCTGATTCCAAAAAAGTATTTCATTTTGTCTAATTTAACTTATAAACATGTCAAAAATTATATTTAAAGTTGGTGCGCTATCAAATCGCGGCAAAACTGTTGTTTTTTTGAAAAATACTTATTTTACCTGAAAATTTTATTTTGTTCTCATACCATGTTCTAGAAAATGTGTAAGTTGAATTATAATGTTATAAAATTCAAAATGTAGTTAACACTATTTATAAAGGATAGTCCATAATAATATTATAACAATATATTGAGGTTTAGTGAAACTCAGTATTACATACTACACACGCAATCGAGGAAGGTTGTGATTGCGTGTAATGCACGCCATGTCAGGGATGTGTGTAGTGAAAGATCCTTTTGGTGTAGTGTAAAACACAAGACATCATTGAAATTAAAAAGAATAATTCTCATAAAATCTCGGGTTGTTACAATGTACTTTCTTCTGGGATACCATGAAGAATAAAACTTAATCTATTAATTGGAAACTCTTGATAAGTTGTATATTGATTATCATCACCACTTATGCTAAAATTTTCATCTTCAGAAATAATTTTAAATGAACTAACACATACCTACATATTAATAGAGATATGAAGGTTATCCATCGTCTTGGTGGAAACATGATTCACCAGGTCAACACATTCCGTAAATGATATGTCTTCATTTTCAACAAGGTATGGAGAAACATATACTTTCTCATCTTTATATGAGAGGGAATTATTTTTTACATTTATCTTCTCCGTATTTTTCCTTTTCATCATGGTCTTGGTAGATATAGAACAATGGTAGTAGGTAACTAAATCATCACCAAAATTCAACCTCATTATAGTCTCAAGAAAGAAATTAATGTCTTTATAAGATAACATCTTCATTTTAGATAATCTAATAGAGGTAAAACGTGACATTGATACCAATTGTGGGGACCAGTTTGGGATACACCTTACACCAAGAGGTGAGTGAATCTGTTTTGAGTAATTTTTAATCTAGTTTTTTTATCCATGCTCTTCTTAAACCTATTAGGATCTTGATTCTATTTTTCTCTTTTCCATGTCGCATGAAGGTATATAAATGTAGTAAATAAATCACATGATATTTTTACAAGGTTTACCAAATAACAATAGAAGCTACATCCTTGGCATGTTCAGAAATAATCATAACCTCACAACCACTAGAAAATAATCTTTTTCTGTGGTTATAATGAGTAGGATGTACCCTTAAACTCATGAAGAACAAGGAATAAAATCCAATATTGTGTGTTTATCAGATCAAGTAAGGATATTTATACTACCTCTTAAGAAAGTATTCCCCTTGTTTATGAGGGTTTGAAACACCAATAATGTCTTCATGTTTAAACCATTTATATGTAACAATACTTCATTATTCTTCCACAATGTTCTACTTCACTTGGATACCTTCACAAGAGCAGCCACATAACTCTTCTTACTAATTCCTTACAACAAACATGATAGGTTCACAATATTCATCTTCTATGAGTAACAATAATATGAGTGCAGTATAGTGATGAACTGTATTATCTCTGACCCAAATGATGATCTATTAATATTAACTTGGTTTTTCACTTCCTCTTCTTTTCTTTTTCTCCATCAGTTTAAAACTAAATAGATTAAGATAACTTCATCTTCTTCTTTATAGAATCACAATCATCCTATGTGATTATTAAACAATTAATATCATCTCAATATAGTATCATCGTAATTGATATGGATTGAATAACAGAATATGTTTTGTCAATTATCTTTCTTATTCATTGGCACAATATAATATGGAATAGTGATGTGGTATCTTGATCTCCCTTTCTTCATCACATTACTTCTTGGACGCTAGTAAGAACTTCTGGCACAACTCATAGCTTGCAAACCACTACATTGTTTCAAACCAATCCATAATCATGTTCCACTTATGTCTTCTGTGTAACTCATTTGATTCAACTCTTTACTTGAGTGAAATTATCTACATTCATTCCACTTTTGGCATGTGCATAACACACTACTAGTGTTCCCCTCACTGCTTGTGCTCCACTATATGCTTGACCGCCATCGTCATTGTGTACCTCCCGACTTGAACTCCACTCACTGCATGTGTGTCTCTCTTGTGTGCATCTCAAAACATGTGTGTCGCTTCTTCTTGAATACCACTCCCTCCTACTTGTGATATCTAGATATCATATTTCCTCTTAAAAGATGAACATTACAAATGAGGACAGGTTCCAAGTATTTATTTGAACTTCACCCTATGCACAAATATCTACATGTGCACAAATTACTATATGTGTTCCACTTCCTACTTGTGATCCACTACTTGCACTCCAATTCCAACATGCGTGCCACCACCTTAACATTCTCTAACTTCATTCCTTTGTCGTGAATTGATGTCATGATCTTGAAATATTACTTGCATGCCACTTTCAAATCTTCCATAACACTTTCATGAATCTTTGATAACGCCCAGACCCCTGAATCCCAGAGTCGGTGCATTATTACATATCATTAGCATGATCACAAAAGAATATGTCTCAAAAGTCTGATTAGTTTAGTAGCCTTGGAAGTACTAGAAACATTCATAATGTTTACATTACATAATAATATGGAAAACTACAACAACATTGTTTCCACGGAAAAAACTGAGATCCCATAGTCTATCCCTACAGGCCAATGATAATATACTTTTCACATCTTGGAAAAAATAAAACATAGAAAGGGGTGAGCTCAAATTCTCAATAAAGATAACAATATAGTAGAAACATTCATAAATAAGAATAAAAATGTAAGGAAATTTATAAAAATAATACCATAGCCTTTTCAACATAATCTTCATAATAATATGGAAAATATAAATCAAAATAATTCCATTTACTTACTCACATTGATATTCTACTAGCAGAATAATCACATGCAATATCAATAGCCACTTTCATAATGATGGAATGCATAATTCCAGACATTCATAACCACATAGTCCATTCCTTATTCCAAGACTACAAATAAGATTTTATCATGGCCTTGTGCCAAGACACATGTTTGTCTCATGATACCAACCAATTCATCTCGGAGCTATAGTAGGCTCCACCCGTCACTTACTAAGTCTAATGATTTCCTCATATGAAAAGGATTTAAACATAACATAAATATTCTAATTAAAACTGGCATTCAAAATGTCAACACTTTATCCATAAACCATGAATGGTATGAAAATAACACATCCACAGTCAAAAATATCACAAAACCTTCAATATAATGTGGAAGTCTTGTATCATAACAAATCAACTTCAAATAAGCTTAAAATCAATCAATGGATGTTGACATAGATGAAATCAAAACCTTTTTTTAGAGAAATATATATTTCAATTTGAAATCATTTAAAATTCATATAAATATAATAGAAAACATTTATTTTGGAAATAATCTTATAATATTTCAAAGTAATATTTGATGATGTTGTAACGGCGGAAAATAGCCACACCTACTATATAAGTTAAAAAAACATTATTACCTTAATTCTGTTGAAAAGAACTTAAAGTACCTTGTTGGAAAACGACAGAAAGAGTACTTTCAAACAATTATATAAAAATTAAAACAAGGTTATAAAACCCTTTAAACCATAAACTATTAAATATTAAAAATTATTTGGAATACATTTTTAAGAAACATGGATGTGGATGATAAAGAAGTCCTAGTATATAATTACGTATAAACAGCCTAAGATAATAAATAGATTGTGAAATTAACCCTTACCTTGTACATTTCCTTGGTAGAGGGTAGGTTAACCTCCTATATAATGGTGAATTTTTTTTATTAAATTATAAAAGATTCATACACATTAATATGATATCATATATGATCTTTTAACATTTCATGGGTAATAATATCTTAATATTATTGTCATTTTGGGTGTTAACTGATTCTTTTTCCTTTATATGATTTGTTACGTAAGTAATGTTTTTTATGTATAGGATGTATATTATTCTTATTAATAATGATATTAATTCCATAAACAGTATTTTTAGTCATATAATGAAAATTAGTTTTGAATGGATTCGATGGGGAATGAATCCCATCGCGTTCGTGGAGATGGTAATCTGTACGTATGCACGAGCGACAATATCATTATTTTGATATTAAAAAAATATATAATTGAATGGTATATAATATATAAATAATCATTATCATGTTATATATATTATTCACATCAATTACACATCATTATTATACCCATAGAAATAATAATGTATTGAATAACAATTACACCACGATGTGGAGACGGTAAGACTTACGCACACACATATGTTGACATGTCATTCAAAAGATAGATAGAATAATGAATATGGATTTACCGTATTTATAATAAATCACAATATATATAAGATACTAGAGTTACTATTTTAGAAAAGAAACCAAAAAGAAAGAGAAAGTTGAAGAAGAAAGGAATTTGAAATATGATATGAAATATTTACCTCTTCTTTGGGTTATTCATTTTGATTTTATCAAAAGGGGTTCGTAGGATGGATTTATGACTACATTAAGGCATCTATTATGAAGGTATGATATTTTAGAAGGTATTTGGGAAAAGTTTGGCCAATAAAAAAAGGCATTGATGCAGTGAATTAGAGAAAATGGGAAGTGCCCTTTTACAAGAGGGGTGTGGGCATCTTTAGAAAAGCTAGAAATATTATTTTATAATAAAATCATTTTAGGTTTCTAAATTATAGAAAATTAATTATTTAAAGGATAATTATGGTATGGGTAGAAAACCACTCAACCAATAGGTTTTAGATAGGTTTGGTTTACTATATTATCATTATCTTCTAGATGTAACTCTTAGTTAAATAGTTTGACATTTACCATGTCTCTTTGTATTTTTATATTATATGGTTAATAAACATACTATAAACGTTCAACAGAACCCCAACTGGTTAATTAATGATACAAATATAATTATATATATATTTTGGCAGAACCTTATATTTTTTGCAAAATAATATCAATTAATAATAAAATATTTGTTTTAAAAACTCTTTTATGTCAATTTTGACACTATTTGGTATTTTTTTCTAAATTTATAATAGCATTATTACATCAAAAAAATTCATCTAACCAACCCTATCATGTTATTTTAACCAATAAAATTAGTTTAATTTCTAAAAACTCTCAAATTACATATATTTGAATATTTATAAAATCAATTATTTTAATATTTCATTAATTATGTAATTACTAATTCATCGTTGATTAATAAATAAATTTAATTATTTAACGTATAAATTTTTTAAATAAAAAACCATTATGTAGGAAATATTTTTATATTTCTAATTAATATTTATATTATAATTTATCTTATGTGTAACCCTATATTGAAAATGGTTTAGTTATTAGAAATTTAATTTAACACTTCTAACTCTTCTTTGAATTAAATAATAATAAATTTCCTAATCTAATCCAAGTGGAACTAAGGGATTGTATTTTATTCTTAATGTTGTTTTTGGTCGAATTAAATTTATACAATAGAATTAGGAAATGTGTTATGGTAATAATAATACCATTTTACCCTTAATTACCCTATTTACTTTTAACTATGGTAAATAAAAGTAAAAAGATACTATTCACAAAAAATTATTATCATCTTATTGAACCAAATTTTACATACTGATATCAACCATGTCTCTTGGATTTTTGAAATTCAACTCATAGAACTAGTAAAATGAAGTTTTCTATAAATTTTCAAATGCTCCTGGAAGGTGGGTAAATGATGGTAAAATGTTCAATAAAATTTTTATATATCTTAAATTATTATAAACTGATTCAAATGAATTACATTGAACATATATAGGTATTATGTATATATTTTTACCTAAAATAAATTTAAATAAAATAAACAATTATTTAAATAAGAATTCAATTTTAAATTATAACTCCTTTTTTTAATATTCATAAAAATTGGAATGTTTTCAGAAGAATAAAAAAATTCACCCTAAGATAAATTCGATATTCCGAATCTAAAAATGAAGTCCATTTTTTAAGATAAAATTTATAAAATTTCAAAAAGTGGGTATTATGATTCATAACAGGTAGTTTGATTGGTTGTGGTGTGTTAGAAATCTATATTTCATACAACACAGGCTATTTTATTATTCAAAGGGAAGCATACTATGGAATCATGGGGTGTTACATTCTCCTCTCCTTCAAAAAATTTCGTCCTCCAAATTTCTAGAATATTAATTCATAAAAAGACATGGATGGTTCTTCATCATGTGTTCCTCGGGTTCCCACATTGCATCTTCTATCTTATGGTTTCTTGAGGGAACTTTTAATAGACAAGTCGTTTGGTTTCTCAACACCTGTTCTCTTGTATCAAGAACATTGACAGGCTCTTCAAAATAAAACAGATCGGGATCTAGTTCAAATTCCTCATAGGTGAGTACAAGCGCTGGTTCATGCATGTATTTTCTAAATAGTGTTACGTGGAATACATCGTGAACATTGTAGAGACTTGGCGGCATTGCCAAATGGTAACCTATAGCCCCAATTCATTCTAAATCAATTTCCCTTCTTAATGAAATGTATAACACCCTTCCATGGAGATACCTTCATGAAAACATGATCTCCGACCTGAAATAAAAAATCCTTCCTTCAATTATCAGTATAGCTCTTCTTCCTACTTTGAGCTTCTTTGATGTGGGTTTGGATTACCTTCACCTTTTCCTTCATTTCCTCCACAGGTTCTAGGCCTTGGAGTTTTCTTTCCCCAACATCATCCCAACATGTTGGTGTGTGATATCTCTTTCAATATAACACTTCATATGGTGCCATCTAAATACATGGATGGAAGCTGTTGTTGTGGGAAAATTATACCAGAGGTAAATATTGATACCACATACCTTGAATGTCATGTGAGCTTGATCTAAACATGTCTTATAATGTTTGAATAGTCTGTTCTGATTGTCCATCAGTTTGGGGGTGGTAGGCAGTGCTCAAACAAACTTCAGTATCCAAGGATTTCTAAATACTTTTCTTGAATCTTGATGTAAAACGGGGATCACGATCAGAAACAATCGATATTGGTACTCCATGAAGTCTTACAACATAATTAATATATATTCTGGATAAACATTCAAGTGGTAAATCTTACTTTATAGAAAGAAAATGTTCTGACTTGGTAATATGATCCACAATGACCCATATAGAATCGTTCCTTCTAGGAGTCCTTGTCAGCCCCATGACAAATTCATCGTGATATCATCTCATTTACACTCATGTATGGGAAGATATTTCATGACACCTCCAGGATGTTGCCTTCCATATTTCACTTGTTAAAAAACACTACATCATGACACATAATCAGCTATCTCTCTCTTTTTGTTTTCCCTCTAAAAATGTTCCTTCAAATCTCTATACATTTTGGTGCTCCCAGTGCGTATAGAGAAATTTGATCTATGAGCATCATCCAAAAATTCCCTTCTTCAATCAGGTATATTTGTAACACAAAGTCTCTTCCCAAATTTCAATATTCCATCTTTAAACATTAATTTAGTCAATCTACTTGCATTTATAGCTTTAATCATCATTTAAAACTCTTTATCACCACTCTGAGAACTCTTTATCCTTTCTCGTAAAGATATTTTGTCAACCATTAGGAAAAGTATTGATGTTTCACCTTCCATGGTGATTCCCATATCCATATTTACTAGATACCTATGTATAAGATCCTTTTCAACTCTCATATTGTTCAAAACTAGAGGATCCATTCTACTCAAAGACTCTTCCACCTTATTTTCCTTCCCTATGTGGTAGTGTATAGTGAAACCATAATCTTTAAGTAGTTCAAGCCATCATCTTCGCCTCATGTTGAGTTCATTATGTGAGAAAATACACTTCAAACTCTTGTTATCAGTATATATCTCACACTTTCAACATAGAGATAATTTATCCATATCATCAGACCAATGATTAAAAATACTAACTCAAGATCATTAGTTGGATAGTTTGGTTCTTGAATTTTTAGTTGTTGTGATGCATAGGCAATAACCCTATCATTTTGAATAAGGACACAACCATGCCCTTTCCTTGATACATCACTATAAATAACAAACCCATCCTTCCCTGAATTTAGAGTCAATATAGGTGAATTGAATAATCTTCTATTTAGTTCTTCAAAACATTATTCACACTATTTTTTCCAAACAAATTTAACACCTTTTCGTGTGATCTTTGTTAATGGGTTATCCAACCAGAAAACATTCTGGATGAAAAATCAATAATAACCTAATAAACCTATAATATTGTGCACATAAATTATACTCATCGGTGCGGGCCATTTTTGGATTGTCTTGGTCTTAGAAGGATCGACAAAGATTCCATCCTTAGACACAATATGGCCAAGAAAGGATATCTCTTAATGCCAGAATTCATTATTTCTAAACATCCCATATAATTCTTGTCTTCTAAGAGTCTTCAAGATAATGCGCATGTGATTTTCATGATCTTTATAGATTTTGGAGTATACCAAGATATCATCAATAAATACCACTACAAAGTCGATAAGATATTCCTTAAAAACTCTCTTCATTAGATCCATAAAGACAAAGGGTGCATTAGTCAATCCAAAAGGAATGACTGTAAACTTGTAATGCCCATACCTAGTCCAAAATGTTGTTTTCGGAATGTCTTCCTTGTTCACAGACAACTGATGATATCCCGATCAAAGGTCAATCTTTGAAAAGTACTGAACTCTGTGATGTTGTTCAAATAAATCATCAATGAGAGGTCGTGGAAACTTGTTATTTTTTGTTATATCACTTGTATCCCTATATTCAATGGACAACCTCATAGATCCAAATTTATACATAACAAAAATGGATAGAGCTCCCCATGGAGAAACAGTAGGGAGAATAAATCTGTTATTACTAAATTCGACTTGTTGTTTCTTTAGTTCCACTAATTCCTCAGTGTCCATTCAATAAGTGGTCTTCGATATGGGCCTTGATCTTGGAATTAAATCAATGGAAAACTCAATTTCTTGTTATGGAGGATTTCCCGGTAAATCATCTGGAAACACATCATCATATTCTTTCACAGTAGGTACATCCTCTATTTTAACATTTTTTCCCTCACCCACAGTTATTTCATTCTCTACCTCCCCAATAATTTAATTTAGTTGAGCTACTGTGGGTGGATCTATATAATAATTAGGTGGTGATGTTTCTGCTCAAAAGATAATGTACTCATTATCATTATCCAAAATTGTAACCTTCTTCTTCTTACAATAAATTTTCACATCATGGTTCGAAACCCAATCCATACCGAGGATTATATCAAATTCTATCATGGCTATAACGATGAGATCAGCAGATAAACAACATTTATATTCTCTAATGGGGAAAATTCCAATAAAATTATTGCAATGATACTTTCCATCATAAATTTTACTAACAAATCCCTCGTTAAATTAGATCAGAAACATCGAATTTTCTTCGCAAACTGGGAAGATATGAAATAATGTGACGATCCAGAATCAAATAAATCATTTTCTAAACTTGATAAAACCATTAAATTACCTTCCACCATGTCTTTCGGATCTTCAACCTCATCATTAGTGATGGAATAAGGTTGGCCTTGATCCCTATGCATTTTTTGAGGTAATTTCCCTTGATGCTTAAGAAATTCATTTGCATAATTCTCTATTTCTCTACAATTGTAACATTGATCAATGATAACCTCTTTCTTCTCCTTGCAATCACTAGCTTGGTGGCCTGTTTCACCACCCTTGTAACAGACTCCCATTCCCTTATGGCATGTACTAGGGTGTTTCTTCCCACATTTACTACAGGATGGATATTCAACTTTTCCCTTCTTCCCCTACTTTCCTTTTCCAGAGTGTTCATTAGATCTCTTCTTCTCCTTCTTTTCTTTAAAGTCATCGGTTATAAAGAATTATTTTTCTATCTTGATTTCACATGAGACAATATCTTCGTATGATAAGAAGGATTATGAAACTAATGTTCAACAAAAAATGGGTTTAATCCTCAATGAAATAATAAATATTACATCTTTGGTTACGTATATAATTTTTAGCAAGCCTCACTATCCTTGTAATGTTAGTTTCATACGTTGAGACATTCTCATCCTCATTTTTCATCAGACTCAGAAATAGCCTTTCCATATCCGGTCAATGGTCATGAGGAAATTAATTTTCAAAAAAATCTATTTAATATCCTTTTATTCCATATTTTATACTTCCTCATCTTCTTCTGTGTTTTTAATCAATGGCCACCATTGATCAACATCTCCAGTGAGGTGGTAAACTGCAATGACAACCTTTTCCCTTTCGTTACTCCCCATGGCGTGGAATATTTTCTCTAAAGAATTTATACATTGCTAAGCTACTAGTGGATTGGTACCCCAATTGAATGTTGGTGGTTTTTGCTTTATAAGGCTATCTAACATTTATCCTCCACGTTGTAGATCAGGGTGCTCCATACGGGTAAGGTGATTATTCATAAAATGAATGAGTTTTCCTAGTATCTTAATTAGCTGATCAGCACCAGTTTCATCAACAGCTCCACTATAATTATCTTGACTAGGAGGGAATACTTTAATGGAGTGAATTCATTGATATGGTTTCCATTCCATCCACTAGGCGCCATTTCAAAACAATTTCATAAACTAGATTAGTTTATGAATTGAAATACATATTTCTTAACTTGTAAAACACTTAAAATATGCTAATCAATTTTTGGTTATAATCCATAATCATAAAAAAATGTTTTTTATAGGAAGTATATACACATAAACAATTCATAATTGTATGTAAAGAAAATGAGAATTATCTTAAGCATATCCCCTGGGAGTGTTGTAACCAAGAGTCCAGAAAGGCCCATTATCGTACACCGGTTCCTGTTCGAGTCTAGCACAAAGCTGGGTTTTCAGGTTTTACACGTAGGTACATTTATACCAGATCTTCTTCTAACTGCTCATATCCAGATAGGGATTTATTTCTTGGAAAACTCAAAAAATCTCTACAGTAAAAAAAAATCAAGGAAATTCTTCTATACTAATCCTCAAATTCTATCTTAGGGATATGTGCTCTAATCAAGGGTTATCTAAATATAGTTTCCATGGTTTGTAATAAACTTCCCCTGATTCCAACTGTAAAATCCCAACCCCAGAATGCCAGAGTCAGTGGATTGACACGTATCAGTGCCATGATCACAAAAAATAATTTCTCGAAAGACAGATTAGTTTAGTAGCCTTGTAAGTACTAGATACATTCATAAGGTTTACATTAAATTATAAAATGTAAAACTTCAACAACATTGTTTCCGAGAACCACACTGAGAACCCATAGACTATCCCTATAGGTTACTCATTATATAAATTTTTGTATCCTTGGAAAAATAAAACATAGAACGGGGTGAGCTCAAATGCTCAGTAAGGATAACAATATAAATGAAACGTTCATAAATAATCATAAACATTTAAGGCAATGTATAAAACTAAAACAAAATCAATTTCAACATAAACATCATCATAATATAGAAAATATAAATCAAAATAATGAGATTTTCTTACTCCCATGTATATTCTACTATTAAAATAATATCATGCAATATCCATTGCCACTTTCATAATGATTGAATGCATAAAGCCAGACTTTCATAACCACATAGTCAAGGCCTTGTTCCATGACTACAAATAAGATTTTTTCAAGGCTTATTCCAAGAAAATAGTTTTTCTCATGAGGCCTACCGATGAATCAAGGAGCTATAGTGGGCTCCACCCATCACTTACTATGTCCAATGCATTCTTTATATATAAAGGTTTAAAAATAATTTAAACATTCGTATTAAAAATTGAATTAAAATGTCTATAAATTATCCATAAACCATGGATTGAATGAAAATAACACAAACAAAATCTAAAATATCACAATACCTTCTATAAAATTTGGATGTTTTTTATCATTATAAATAAACTTCAAATAAGCTTAAAATCCATCAAAGGATGTTGAAATAGATGAAATAAAAACGTTTTTTGAGAAATATCTATTTCTATTTTGAAATCATTTAAAATTCATATAATTATGAAAGAGAACATTTATTTTTGAAATATTCTTATAAAATTGTAAGGAAATAATTGATGATTATATGATAGCGGAAAATAGACACAATAGCTGTATAAGATAAAAAAACATTCGTACCTTAATTAATTCGAAAAGGTCATAAAGTACCTTATTGGAAATTGCCAGAATGATTCCTTTGAACCCATTTTATTAAAGTCAAACAAGGGTATAAATTACTTTAAACCATAGTCTAGTAAATAGTGAAAATGTTTTGGATTACATTTTTAAGAAACATGGATGTGGATGATAAAGAGGTCACAGTAGATAATTCCATATAAACAACATCAGATAACAAAGAGATTGTGAAATTAACCCTTACCATATTCTTTAACCTCCTGTCTAATGGTGAAATAAATGTTATTAAATTATAAATGAATAATTTACATTAATATGATATCATATTTGATCTTTTAATGTTTCTTTGTGAATAATATCATAGTATTATCGTTGTTTCGGGTGTTAACTGATTTGTTTTCCTTTATATTCTTTGTTATGTAATTTATTTTTTCTATGGATAGGATGTATCATATTAATATTCAGAATGATATTAAGTATTTAAATTTTTTTAATCATATGATGAAAATAAGTCTTGAATGGATATGATGTGGAATGAATCCCATCGCGTTCGAGGATACGGTAATCTGTATGTACGCACAAGCGTCAATATCCTTTTTTTGTTATTAAAATAATATATTATTTGATGGTATATCATATATATAGATTCATTATCATGTTATGATTATTATTTACATCAATTACACTTCATTATTATACCCATCCAAATAATAATGTATTGAATACCAATTACACCATGACGTGGAGACAATAAGCCGTATCTACGCATGTATGGTGACATTTCATTCAAAGGATGGATAGAATAATGAATATGGTTATACCATATTTATAATAAATCACATTATATAGAAGATACTCGAGTTATTATTTTATAATGGAAACAACAAGGATAGGGGAAGTGGAAGAAGAAAGGTACTTGAAAGAGGTGATAAAATATTTAACTCTTCTTCGGGTTCTTCTTTTTTATTTGAACAAAAGGGCTCCTTAGGTTGGATTTATGACTAAAGTAAGGTCTCTAGGATTAAAGGAAGATAGTTGAGAGGGTATTTGGGCAGGGCTCATATAACGTCCCGGTTCCTAGTCCCACTCAACGGGTTCCCCAAACCTGGTTCTCCATGGGACCTCAAGCGTATTTCCCCAATAACCAGAGGCTTCCGGCTTGCAGCGAGGGCCCAGGTCTGATAGTGGGGAAACTATGCCCTGATTTTTCAAATTGTAGTGCATTGGAATACAAATAAAATATAAAATGATAGTGGATGCAATAAACCATACACAACTAAAAATAAATAACTGTAGTAGATATAACCAATGTTATATAAATAACGATGCAACATGCCTCAATTATAAGAAAACAGCCAGAACATGTTACATGATCAATACAATAAAACTGAAGTTCAAGTACAGAAAAGAAAAATAGAATATCCCATGGAATCGCAAGCCAATGCTCGATCCCATGCTTTCCTACACCCCAATAGTAATCAAGTACATGTATAAGGTCATTTTCCCTTATCTACACCTTCAGAAACGTAATCTGTTTGGGCCGAAAAGCCTGGCCCAAATAGGGTGTGAGAAATATATCTCAGTAGGCACCCACCAAAGGCCCGTGCCAAACTGGGTGTAAGATCGCAACAACAGTGTGTAGTAGTGAACGTAATAAACTAAAGAGTACTCAAAAGTGACTAACATAACAGTTATATTGCTATTTAATTATTCATTTAATCCATTTAATATAAGAAAACGCCGTAGTGAATTTCAAAGTAAATAGACAGCGTCCTCAGACAAACAAAATCTCACCCTCAGGTAATCAGAATCCATCCTGCAGGTATTTCCCTCAGGCATAAAAAAATTCTCCTCTGGTGTATGAAGTTTCACCCTTAGGCACAAAGTCTATTGCCCTAAAGCATAGAAAAAGTTTCCCTCAGGCCGAAATAACTACTACCCTCAGGCTAAATAGTGCAGTGCCCACAAGCTAATCACAACAACGCCCTCAGGCTAACAGGTAACCAGGCCAAGACCAAAATGTAAACAAGTAGTAAACAAGAAATTCGTCTCACAGAAACTCTACAATTACTACTTTAAAGGAATACCCTCAGTATCCTGGCCAAATGGATAAATAGAGGAACGCACACCCAGGGTGGTTCTGGATCCATGAAACGATCACAAACAGCTGTTTTAAAATTTATTCAATTACCAATACCTTTCTACGTCGTTTAAATAGCTGCATCCTCAGCCACCTGACACCCCAACATGGGTTCGTGGCATAAAAACACAAAAAACACAAGGCAGTTAGAAAACTACACACCAATCCACCTACCTTATACACTAACGAACGATATACGCGAACGTAGGTTCAAGAAACGCCCAAAAACGACGTAGATATGAGGTAAGAAAACATTCATTCAATCTCAAATAACTCCCGCTAGGTAAAGAATTGGTAATAACACTCCAGCAGAAGAGAGGGCTTACCCGTGCGGTTCCAATGAGATCATCCGAAGTGGAATCAAGTTCCAGACATGTGCCTGGTGGATCTTCAAAGGTTCGGTTATCCTCTCCCGATCTGTCTTCCCGTTCTAAGCCTTCCCTGTGAATAGGGGAGGCTACTGCCCATTTTATGTGAAAAAAACAAAGTACAAGGCATGTAATATTGAGTACACGGCGTGTAATTTCCATTTTTTAACTTCTCCTCTGGCGGCTTCCCACCAGCGCAGCATTGTTCACCTGCTGACATGACTACACGGCGTGTCTTCATGAGTACACGGCGTGTTCTGTTGCATAGCTGGCCACTGCATTACTATTCGCCTACCAACTAACTACACAGCATGTAAGGGACCACTACACGTCGTGTATTTGGTTCCTACACCCTTCATCCCTGGCATGGCCACACACCCTGTGTATTCATCCCACATAGCCAAAAGTACACTACATGTGGAAAAGTACATGGCGTGTAATTTCCAAAATTTGGGATTTCCCCATTTTCCTTATTTTCATAAAAAAACACTTAAGGAAAGGAGAAAAGAAGAAAATCATACCTCAAAGATAAGAACCAAGTTCTTAAAAATGTCTCCCATTAAAGAAATTTGTCCCCTAATTTCACATCAAGGGTGGAGAAGATATAACTTATAACAGCTCTAGCCACTGAGCACGTACGTCGTTCCCCCTTTCCAGGTTTCATCCTTCAGTCAGCCATGCTGCCATAGCACCCGTATGAGTAGAACTGACTAGCCTCAGAGAACCGTCGTGCTCCTGTTAATTATATGAATAAAGTTCTCCTCAAAATATGCATCTATATGAATCTCAACTTCATCTGGATGAAAGGTGTTAGACGGGTTTGAATGATAGCGGCACAACTTAGATACATCGAAGATGTCGTGCATGGTTCGGTACCTCTGAGGTAACTACAACTGATAAGCAACCAGCCCGACTCTCTCCAGAATCTCAAATGGCCCCAAATACCTCAGGGAATGTTTACCCAATCTCCTGATCCGCTTGTGTCCCAGCATGGGCGAAACATGCCAGAAAACCAGATCCCCGACAACGAACTCCAAAGGTCGTCTACGGTGATCGACATTTGACTTCTGACGAGACTGCACAGTAGCCATACAATTCTAAATCAACTGGACCTGTTTAGAAGTCTCCTACACAAGACGTGGTCCCAGTTGAGCTGCCTCACCTACCTCTAACCAACACAAGGGTGATCGGCATGGCCTACCATATAAAGCCTCGTATGGTGCTATCTCAATAGTCGCCTGAAATCTATTGTTATAGGAAAACTAGAATAAGGGTATATGCTTCTCCCAAAAGCCCCCAAAGTCAAGGACGCATGCACACAACATGTCTTCTATCACCTGCATCCTACACTCTGATTGGCCATCTGTCTGAGGGTGGTATGTTGTGCTCAGAAGCACCTGTTTACCCAGTTCCCTCTGAAAACTCTGCCAGAAACAAGACATAAAGTGGGTGTCATTATCTGACATGATAGAATGAGGGACCCCATGAGGGTATATGATCTCTCGGATATACAACCTTATGATATCATCATCACCGAAGGTCTCCTTGATCAGCAAGAAGTGATCTACCTTCGTGAGTCTGTCCACAACAACCCACATGGCATCATTTCCACGAGGTGTCCTCGGCAATCCAGTCATGAAATTCATCACGAAATCACCCCAATTACTCTCCGGAATGGGTAACTACTGTAACAGTCTAGCTGGTCTCCGATGCTCTTCCTTCACCTACTAATAGGTGGAATATCTCATAACATAACCAGCTCCATCTCTCTTCATACCCGACCACCAGTACTGACGTCTCAAGTCTCGGTACATCTTGGTGACCTCGGGATGAACTTCCCAAGATGAAGCATGAAACTCCCACATCAGATCTTCATGTATATCCCCTGGAACCCATATGCATCCATGGAAAAACAGAACATCATCATCGCCTATTGTCCAACAAGGAGGAGGGCCCTCACCTTCCACCGACTCCCATAGAAGTATGCCTTCTGGATCTGATATATGTCTCATCCTCACTCTATCCAGGAGAGTATATGTCACAGCTAAAGTTGAAAGATATGTCTGCCCCTGACAGTCATGCACCTCCAGATTCATCTCATAGAATAAGGCCATAACCTTCCACTCACCACTGGCCTCCTGCACCGCCTGTATCAGAGTCTTCCTGCTCAGTGCATTAGCTACTGCATTATCTTTACCAAGTGTATAGACAATATCAAAATTGAAGGAATGTAGGCACTCAACTCACCTTATCTACCTCAGATTCAAGTCACGCTGAGTAAAAATATACTTGAGGCATTTCTGGTTGGTGAAAAACACAAAATGCTCTCCCAATATAGAATGTCTCCAACAGTGCAATGCATGCACAACTATAGCCAACTCGAGATCATTGGCCGAGTAATTCCTCTAATGAAGCCTCAACTGCCAAGACCCGTACGCAAAAACTAGATCGCCCAGCATCAACACTGATCCCAGCCCAATATATGATGCATCACAGTAAACTGTATAGCTCTTTCACTGTTCTGGGAGTATCAGGATATTAGCTGATGTCAACCTTCCTTTCTGGTCCTGAAAGGCTCTCTAGAAAGCTTTCGACCAAATGAACTTCACACCCATCTTAGTCATACCCATCAATGGTGTTGCTAAGTGGGAGAAGTTCTTTATGAAGCATATGTAGTAAACAACCAGCCCTAAGAAACTCTGTATCTCAAATAGGTTCTTCGGATTCTCCCAGTAAACAACTGCTCTCACCTTCTCAAGGTCTACTGAAACTCCTACCTCTGAGATAATGTGACCCATGAAGTGAATCTGATCCATCCAAAAGTGGAACTTTGAGAGCTTAGAATAGAGAAGATACTCTCTTAGTGTACTCAATATGATCTCATGATGGGTGGCATGGTCGTGTCGAGTGTGAGAGTACACCAAGATGTCGTCCATGAATACTACCACAAAATAATCCAGATAAGGATGGAACACATGATTCATTAGATCCATGAAAACTGTTGGCACGTTCTTGAGTCCAAACGACATAACCAAATACTTGTATATACCATATCTGCTCTGAAAATCTATAAGCAGTATATTTGATGGTCTCACGTGCAACTGATGATATACAGATCTCAAGTCAATCATCGAGAACAATCGTGCTCCTCAAAGCTGGTAAAAAATATCATCTATTCTCGGCAAAGGATATCAGTTCTTGACCATTATGTAGTTCAACTTCCGATAATCCACGCAATGTCTAAGGGTAACATCTGCCATTTTCACAAAAAGGACCGGCAAACCCCACAGAGAAGTACTAGTTCGGATAATACCCTTTTCATGAAACTCTTCTAACTACCTATTGAGCTCCTACAACTCATGTGTTGCCATCGAATAAGGAGGAATGGACACCAGTGCTGATCCTAGCATAAGCTCGATAGAGAAATAGACAACTCGCTCTAGAGGTAGACCTGAAAATTCATCTGGGAAGACATCCCTGAAATGATCAACAACTGGAAGGAAATCCGTCTGACAAGTCCCCTGATCATCCAGATATAAGCTCGAAATCTGGGCTGTGACACCACCTCGCCCACGATGCTCTGGTCTAGCTCGACTTTCTTGAACATCCCACTCACCCTTTGTATAGAAACTCTCCTCCCTCTAGTGACGTGAAACGCACCCTCCGACGATGGTAGTCTACAAAGGATCTAAAGGGAACTAACTAGTACATCCCTAGAATGATGTCATAAGTTGTCATATCTAAGATATAGAGGTCCTGGAGAAAGTAAGACCCACCAACTTCAAGGGGGCACTCCTTGCACTGACGCAGACCAGCTGTTCTAGTACCCAACGGAGTGTCTATCATCATGATATCAAACGATGTAGAAACACAGAGCCCAAGACTCTCCACAACGGGTACAAATATGAAACTATGTGTAGCACCCGTATTGAAATGTACTAAAGATAATAAAAAAGCTAATAAAACAGTACCTATGGCTATAGAAGGTCCAAAATCCTAATCCTACTGGGTCTGTTGCACTGCATATGCCTGCCCAGTGCCACGACCCTGCAACATAGCCTGGCTACCCTGAGCTGTCCTGCCCTGCTGCCTCTGAGATTCTGGTGTCTGGCTACCACAGCCACTACCACCATCTCTGCCTGCATGCCCTGATGTATTCCAGTTCCCTTACTGGTAAAAATCCACTTGGCCTGCTCCCACACATGGAGTCTGCACAGAACTCCTCTCACTAGACATCGGTGGAAACGCCCTCCAGCAGCGTTGTAGATGACCCATCTTTCTGCAAGCTCGTCACTCCACTAAGTCGCGTGGACACTGTAGTCTCTTTTACCCCTCTCTACCACACTGCTATCACCTGACCGGCCCACCTAAAGAAACTGTGTGGTAGGTACCACCACCCTAAGAGAAGTCCATCTGTCACTTCCTCTTTCCCGCAGAAATAGTACCAGAAACTAGTGCTGAACCACCCTGTCCCACACCACTAGCTTCCCGCAGGTTCCACTCTGTAATCAGTGGCTGGTTCATAATATCATGTATTGAAGGCAACCAGAAGACATTCACCAGGGCTCGAATTTCATATCGAAGACCGTCCTCGAAACGTCTGGCTCTCAATGTCTCATCACCCACTAGCACGGGTGCAAAATGCAGAATCTCAGTAAAACGAGCAGAATAGTCCATCACCGAAATAGCGCCCTACTGTAGATTCATGAACTCTTGAGCTCTGTCTTCCTGCAGCATCTCGGGAAAGAAGAAGTCGTAGAATAATTCCTGAAAATCCTCCCACGCCATGTCTATGTGATGCCCTGACTAGGTGGTGACATCAAACCACCTCTCGACGGAATCACATAGCATGTATGTCGCGAGCTTGACCCTCCGCCTTTGAGGCGTCTCATGATGTTCGAAAACAGTCTTCATCGATCCTAGCCATGACTCTGCAGCTTGTGGTCCACCATCCCCTGAAAACGTAGTCAGATGCTGCTACTAGAAGATACGAGTATGTTCAGCCATAGATGTGGAAGCATGCAGGGTTCCTTGAAAGGTCTGCATGAACCGCAAGAAGCCTTCACGAAACTGCGCCTCTGCACCTGTGTCCGGTATAATGGTTGACACCATATCTTACTCTACTGGAGAATCCACTGGTCGCCCATGGCCCACCATCTCTGGATTATTCTTGCTGCCACTCTCCTGGAGAACAACGCGCGATTGTCTAGGCGGCATGACACTACAAGGTAAAAAACATGCCATAGATTCAAGATTATCAAATACCGAAAATGAAAGAACCACAAAGAAACAAGTGGAAGTGGAATTTCTAGATATGAAAAATACGACTACACGGTGTGTGTAATGACTACACGGCGTGTACTTGACTTCCCTTCCCCTGCCCGGGTCCTTCTGCATGGCTAAGCCACACGACTTCAATTGAACAAAAACTACATGGTGTGAATATCATATACACGGTGTGTATGGTGTTATTTCCATCTTCCTGTGTCGTCTGTGACACAACAGACTACTCGGCTTGACACTACACAGAGTGTTACACCCGCACACAGCGTGTACACCACCCCGTATTCCAGTCACACGGCTAACTCCACAAGGTCTGTCCTCAGACAAGACTACACGGCGTGTCCCATAGGTACACAACATGTTCAAGGAGAGGTGACACCGACCTGGGTTGTTAGTTACATGACCAAGTCCCCAGGTCACACTACACGACGTGTTCATAATTAACACGGTGTGTTCTGTACAAGAGTTTACTGACCTGTGATGTTAGTTACACGGTCAGGCTCCGGGTCAACACTACACGGTGTGTTCTGTACAGTAGTTCACCGACCCATGTTGTTAGTTACACGGACGGAATCCGGTTCAACACTACACAGCGTGTACCTAAGGTACACGACGTGTTTTACCCAAGCCTTCCCTTCCCCGTGTCACCGCCCACACGGTTTGTGACACGGGAAGAGATTGCACATTGTGTACTCGGGGTACACGGCGTGTACTTGAAAAGATTATTTTACTTCTCGAATAGAAGGCCAAACACGACGTGTTTAAATATACTACATGGCATGTATACTGGGTTTCCAGACATTATGCCTCAGAAACATCCCTAGAACCCAGAAAATACCGAAAACCATCACCTAAGTGTCAGATTCCGACCTGTGAGGGCCCATACTCCCCACGAGTCAATTTTTGACATCTTATCTGTGTTATAACAAAATAACCATCAAATGATCCAGCAAATTCTGGTCAGTGAGGGCCAATACTCCCCAAAAACCAAATTTTGGCGTTCATTCTATAAACAGGATCATATAAAATTACCCAATCAAAAAGCAGTTATTTTATCAATGCAGCTATCACAACATCATGCTTTTACTAGCACACTAACTATCACAACAACATGAAATTTCTAATGCACCTAGATACCATGGAAACTATGCATGGCATGTGATATCTAGAATGTGCCTATATGATTCATGAGATGGCATACCCTCATCTCATCATTTTACAACAAAATAGAACTCACAGATAAATTATAACAGCACAATCTCAAGTCCATCACCCAACGGTGAAAACATATCAACAGTAAATTGAAAATTTATTAAAATTGAAATACTATGTAAATTGGATTTTCCCTATAAACAAGTTAGCTATGCTCGGGAATAGCTTAGTACCAACTACCATTCATCCTATCGCTGACTACGGCTCCAAATAGTAAGTAAAAAAGAACTCCCTTTGATACCACTTTGTAAAAACCCTGTTCCGGATTCCACTCAATAGTTGCCCTGAACCTACATCACCACGTGACCTCAAGTGCATTTCCCTAAACCCCTGAGACTACTGACTAGGTGTGAGGGCCCAGGTCAGATAGTGGGGAAACTATGACCTAATTTTTCAAAGTGTATCGCAGCGGAATACAAATAAAATATACAATGACAAGGGAAGAAATAAACTGTACACAATTGAAAATAAATAAATGTAGTAGATATAACCAACTATATATAAATAATAATGAATCATGCCTCAATGCTACGAAAATATCCAGAACATGTTACATGATCAATACAATACAACTGAAGTGAAAGTATAGAAAAGAAAAATAAAATAGCCCGTGACATCGCGTGCCAATTTTCAGTCTCATGCTCTCCTACACCCCAGTATCAATCAAGTACCTATATAAGGGCCTTTTCCCTTATCTACACATGTATAATCGTAATCTGTTTGGACTGAAAATCATTGCCCAAATAGGGTGTGAGAAATATATCTCAGTAGGCACCCACCGATGGCACGTGCCCAACTGGGTGTAAAAACACAACAATAGTGTGCAGTAGTGAATTCAATAAACTAAGATTTACTCAAAAGTAACTAACCTAATAGTTATATTTCCATTTAATCATTCATTTAATCCATTTAATATAAGAAAACACCATAGTTAATTTCTAAGTAAACAGACAGCATCCTTAGACAAACAAAATCTCACCTTCAGGTAATCAGAATCCAACCCGAAGGTATTTCCCTCAAGCTTAATAGAAATTTCCCTCAGTCGTATGAAGTGTCGCGCTCAGGAAAAGAGACTATTACCCTCAGGCACGGAAGAAGTTTCCCTCAGGCCGAAATAACTAATGCCCTCAAGCTAAACAATGCAGTGCCCACATGCTAATCACAACAGCACCCTCAGGATAACAGGTAACTAGGCCAATCCCAACATGTAAACAAGCATTAAACAAGAAATTACTCTCAAGGAAATTCTACAATTACTACATTAAAGGCATCCCCTCAGGTATCCTGGCCAAATGGCTAAATAGAGGAACGCACCCCCGGGGTGGTTCCAGATCCAAGTAACGATCCCAACAGTAGTTTTACAATTTATTCAATTTCCTATATATTACTAGGTCATTAAAATAAAAACGTCCTCAGCCACACGACCCCCCAACATGTGTTCATGAAATAAAAACACACAAAACCCATGGCAGTTGGAAAAATAAACACCAAGCCACCTACCTTATATGCCAACGAATGATATACGCGAACGTCGGTTCAAGAAACGACCAAGAATGACGCAGATTTGAGGTAACAGAACTTTCATTCAACCACAAATAACTCTTTCTCAGGAAATAATTTGTAAGAAACACTCCAGGAGAAGAGAGGTCTTACCCGTGCGGTTCCAACGAGTTCATCCGAAGCGGAATCAGATTCCAGACGTGCGACCAGTAGATCTTCGAAGGTTCGGTCGTCCACTCTCGAGCTCTCTTCCCGTTCTAAGCCTTCCCTGTGAATAGGGGAGGATATTGCCCAATTTAAGAAAAAAACAAAGTACACAGTGTGTACTTATGAGTACACAACTTGTACTTCCCCTTTTTTAACATTTCCTCCAGCGGCTTCCCGCCAGCGGGCACTGTTCACCTTCCGACATGACTACACGACGTGTCTTCACGAGTACACGGCATGTTCTGTCTCAAATCTGGCCACCGCCTTACTATTCACCTACTGACTGACTACAAGGCATGTAAGGGACCACTACACGACATGTATTTGGTTCCTACACCCTTCATCCCCGGCATGTCCACACGCCTTGTGTACTCATCCCACACGGCCAAAAGTACACGACGTGTGGAAAAGTACACTGCATCTACTTTACAAAATTTCTAATTTTTCCCCATTTTCCTTATTTTCATAAAAACAGTTAAGGAAAGGAGAAAAGAAGAAACCCATACCTCAAATATAAGAACCGGGTTCTCACAGCTCGACTGATCCAAACGTCATTGAAGTTGTGAATTAGAGAGATAGGGAAGTTCCCTTTTATAAGAGGGGTGAGGGTCACCTTAAGAAAAGCTAGAAATATTATTTTATAATAAAATAATTTGATATTTCTAATGGCTAAAAATGAATTATTTAAATGAAAAGGTGGATATGGGTCTAAAAACCCTCATCCAATAGGTTTTAGATAGGTTTGGTTCACTATATTAACCATATCATTTAGAATTAAATCTTAGTCAAATAGTTTGAAATTTACCATTTCTCTTTGTATTTTTATATTATATCGTTGATAAAAAAACTATAAACTTCTAATAGAACCCCAAGTGGTTCATTAATGATGAACCTATCATTATATAAGTCTTTTTTTTCGAACCATAGATTTTTAGTAATAGAATATCAATTAATAATATAATATGTTTTTTAAAACTCTTTTTGGTCAATTTTGACACTATTTGGTATTTTTTTTCTAAATTTATAACAGCATTATTACTTCGAAAAAAATCATCTAACCAGCCGTAACATTTCAAATTAACCTATAATATTAGTTAAATTCATATAAAGTCTCAAATTACAATTATTTGGATATTTATAATATCAATTATTTTAATATTTCATTAATTCGGTAATTACTGCATCATTAATGTGTCATAAATAAATGTAATTATTTAATTTCGAAAAATTATAAATAAAATACCATTCTTTAGGAAATATATTTATCTTTATAATGAATATTCATAGTTGAATGTATCTAATGAGTTACCCTATATTAAAAATTGTTTAGTTATTAAATATTGAATTTAACACTATTAAGTCTTCTTTGAACTAAATAATAATAAATGACCTAATCTAATCCAAGAGGACCTAAAGGATTATATTTTATTACTATGGTTTTTTTGTCTAATTACACTTATCTAATCAATTTAGAACATTTTTAAGGGTAATAGTAATATCATTTTTACCCTTAATTTCACAATTTACATTTAACCGTGGTAAATATAAGTTAAAAGAAACTATTCACCAAAAAACTATTTTCTTATCATTAAACCACATTTTACTTGCTAATATCAACCGTGTCTCTTGTATTTTTTAAATTCAACTCACATATGTGGTAAAATTTCATTTTATTTAAATTTTCAAATGCTCCTAGGAGGTGGGTAAAAGACATTAAAAAGTCGGTGCCAATGGTGTGGGATGACATGAACAAGGTCCAATCCCCTCCTCATGTGTGTTCTTTGTGTATGTGAATTTTGAAAGGAGAGGCAAGAAATATTCAAGTCCTTCACAGGGAAGGTGATACCCTACATTGTCTGGGGGCACAGTTGGTGCGGAGAACGGACTACCGGTGCGGACCCGGTGGTCTACGGAAGAGGATGCCCACACAACTGTTTTTGGACCACAATAGTGGCCGGGAGCTAGAGGGGCGTGCTTGGAGGAGCTGTCAGCTGGGATGATGGCTGGTGGCAGAGGCACAACTCCTCGACCGCATTAGTGGAGTGACCCGCACTTGTGGGATGCAGTTCGTAGGAGCACACAATCAATTGACAGCATGATGGGAGTCCGATTGGCCGAGTTGGCCAGCCGTATAATAGTACTAGTCTTCTATTTACTACAGTGGGAGGCGTCAACCCCACAGACGATCAACAGGGTTAGGGATGTCGGACGTGGCCACATACCACGTCACGGTCGCCTGTCGCATTACAGCCAGTTGGAGAACCAGTCTGCCTCATGCAGACCGGGCCAGACCCGCGGCCCAACAGACTAAACTGAGGCCGACCTAGGTCTAGGTCATCTAAGTGGACATAGGTCGTGTTGGTGTACCCTGAAGTAGGTTGGGTCTGTCAGACTTGTTTGAACTAGACCCAGACCCAACCAACCCCTTTTGAAAAAATGCCAAAATCATTCAAACTGGGTAGCCAATTAATAAGACGTTTTGGAATTGGAACCCATGTGATAAGGTGCATATTTTGGCATTCTCTATGTAATATTTCACATAAGATGAAATTTGATGAATTTCTAGGGGAGTGGTTCTCCCGAGATCAGGTGTGCTATATCTGAAACACTTATGGTTTGCTGAGACCTAATGAATGATGAAGAGCAGAATTATGTGGATCAAATACAATGGCATATTAGGAATTATATTATATGTGACCCAGCAGGCCCACTATGTGGGGTGTTTTCTCTGTGACCTAGCATACCCATGGTACTCCACAGGAGAAGTACCTCATTATGGCCATATATGGGAAACAACTTCTGTGTGTCCCAACAAACCCATGGTACTCATCATGGATGACTACAAAAATAGTCTAAGGATTGTGGGATGTGGCTTTTGTGTAACCCAGCAGGACCACTATTCTCATTGAGGAGGAGTTCTTCAGCATCCCAGAGTGTTCAATGATATGACTGATGGTCTTACTTTCCTACTCTAGAATATACCTGATGTGAGTTGTCTTTCTTTGTTATCATGTTTGGTGATCATGCTTTGTGGTTTGTTTTTGGATTTCTTTGAGGTATTTCTATTGTCTATTGGGTTCCCTATTGAGTATATTGGCACTCACCATTTCATGGCCTTTTCCTGCACATATTGTGTCTGGTGCAGATGACTGATGCCTTGACAAAAGACTAGATTGCTCAGGATTCAGTGATGCATAGTGTGACCAGGTGGGTGGGGCGTACCTCAATGGATTCCATTAGATACTCTATAGTTACCCATAAATTGGGGATTTTAGTGAACGATTATCCATATATTCTTTTGTACTTTCCTATTTTCTAGTTAGTCATTTTTTGGGTTTGTATTCTAGACCATTTGACATTCAGTTTTACTTGTACTTAGTGGTTCTTTTGTGGCATTCTTTTTTACTTTTCCATCTTTGGGATGCGTTTGTGTGTGCACTCATACTTGTACTCAATAAAATTACACCAACATGATGTTTGATCTTTTGTTACTAATTACCAACCCCTGGACTTCAAGAGGCGAGTTTGGGGTATGTCACCACATGGGACCTGAGGGATAGGTTGTGACAAAGTGGCATCAGCGGTGGTTGGTCCTACCTCAAATATCGAGAGTATGTTTTTTTGTTTTTGGGGATATAGTGTTAATGTTTTGAGTATGACTTTCAGATTTTGGGAGTACAATGTTTGTGTTGCGGCTGATGTATCCATACATTAGGAAATTGTATTCTTCTTTTCGGCTCTATACATGAAAACTCTAGTTGCATTAGTGTCTCCATAAGAACATATTAAATAATTCTCTACTCACCAGGTATAATCTTATGATTGTGGTACATCATGGACAATTTTAGGATTCCTCCATGCAGACATCCAACTAGGATTCTGATAGATAATCATGTGGACAACTCGTCTAGTGATGAGGCGTTGGTTTAGGGACCAGTGATAGAGATGGCACTGCCGGGTAGTGCACTGGTGTTGACACCACCCGTTGATCAGTAGTTACTACTAGTATTACTGGTAGAGGTTGTGCACTGGATCAGTGAAATGAACGAGTTTCAGAGACAGAGACCTTCCATGTTCTAGGGAGAGAATGATCCTATGGTCGCTGAGGACTGGCTGGAGGTTATTATGTGGGTCTTCCGCTTAGTGAGGATGCTGCATGATCATAAAGAGATCATAGTGGCGAGCATTCTATATGCCTCGATAAAGAGATATTGATTCTTGACAATCTAGACGAATGATGTGGTGACCATATCTTGTTCTGACATCGAGCATCTTTTCGATGATGTCACAAACCAACCCTACCCATGATCGAGCCGCAACTACCACAAGCACACCTACATAGGCCAGGGCTTGGCGACAAGTGCCAAAGGCTAAACAAATCGGTGTGGCCTTTTCCTAAATACTTGTACACACTCACAACCCACTCAATACAGAATTAGAGAGTAAAAAAGTAAATTAATGTACAAAATTCTATAAATAAACCACAAAGTGAATCGACCTCTAATCAGTACAAAGAAAGTGATGAATGTAAACTGAAAAGAAAAGGGAAAAAACACGCGCCCAACCAGAAAACTTCCAAAACCCGAAAAAAGTTAAACAAAAGTAAACAGCTAGTAGAGTCCCAAACATGGAACCGGACTATGACCACCACACGCAGTCCAAGCTCACATACTCCGAAGCTCCACGGAATTCACGACCAACCTGTATGTCGTCTGCAAGGGAAGACGAAGTTCGGGCAAAGCCCAAGCAGGGGTGAGTATAAAAATACTCACTAGGATTCTCTAAAGGCTCGTGGGATAAACAAAGGAAATACTGAATAGGTGAGTAGTACATCGAACAAGGAAAAATTAAAGGAGTACAAACGAGAGTGCAGTAATGAGTACATCTCAACCAAACAAGAAGAAGGAAGTAGACTCTCCCAAATATAAGGAGATAGAAAAAGTGATAAGATGAAGTTATAGTCGAGTCTTCGCTACCTGTAGCAGGAGAGTAGACTCATCCAACCACGATAAGCGAGACATGGAATGCATGTGTCATACCCCGTGCGTCTTCACCTCCCTTGGAAAGAGAGTAACCAAAACCCAAGAAGTGGGTACTAGAACAAGGAATACATATCTATATGTTCTTTCAAGAAACACAAACCAGATCGTAAGGGTATCTCTGTCTCGTAGCTCAGCCTAAGAGAGTGAATAGCCAACAACCCAAGAAGTAAACACCATCGATGCCCAGTATCCACACGCCTGCCCGGAACTGCAAGTCAAGGGGCTCAAATCACCGCACCTTGACACTATTCACTTTGGGCGGCACTGAATCACCCGCACGGTTTTAGGTCGCCTCACAAGGATGCGTCTCAATGGGGAAATCACCCCTCGTACTTGAGAGTTCTGGGGGAGATTCATGCCTTAACTCCTAAATATCACATAGTCGAAAAGTCTTCTCAAAATCGATGGGTTCCTGCTGCCCAGCCCTGTCAAAGTGTAATACGCTGGAGGGAGACCCAGAACCACTCAGGAAATCCCCACTGGATGGTACCCCACTGGCCATCCTTGCCAGATGGTACACCACTGGCCATCCCTGTTTGATGGTACCTCACTGTGCATCCCTATTGGATGGTATCCCACTGGTAAAAGGAACACGTAGAGAATGATCGTGGAAGGAAGATATGATCTCAACACACAACTAGGGAGTATGCGCCTAGGGCTCAGTGGGGTCTCCTTAACATACTGGAAACAACCTTCTGGGTAGAGGATCAAGTCTTACGTAATGTGTTGGTCACCCCTATACCAAAATAACTCTATCAGGGTACACGAAGGGATGTGAGGATCTCCCCGGGCCTCTCAAGGTGATCATGATCCAATCCACTGAGTCACTGTATAAGAGGACCGAGACAACTCACTCCAAAAAGTGGGTAAACACCCACACTGTATGAACACATGTCATCGTAAATGATGCTGCAGTCCTGTGAATGGTATGTGATACTGAAAACCCCCTCAGCTGAAAGAACAAGGGAAGAAGAACAACTCTGCCAGTCAACAAATCGAGTACAGAACTAGGGGACCTACTCAAACCTTCTGGTCAAAACCATCGAGAGTAGGAGGACCCTCTACGTCATGAGTGGTCAGAGGTACGTAAAGAAGTAAACATCACACATAAGGGTCCCACACGACGTGTGACCCTAACTCATCTACAAACTAATCGCACAAACTTTCTCAGGTACAAACTACAACATGTACCTCCAAGAATTGCCCAATACTCCCAGAGTATACCACATTGCAAGCCCAAGGGCTATCAGGCACACGACACCCAAAGTCAACGCAAAAAGGTGTAAATGCAACTTCGCCAACCTGCTTCCTACACGACACTAGCACGAACAACAACACCTCTTTAAACACTAACTTCACTCACATGGGAGTGAACACAATCACACGCCGAGGGTTCTCTACATACACCGGAGGAAGACCCACCACTGGTACACCTTTCATGCTTCCACATTTAAAGAGATCTCGAAAGAGACTCTTCACATCCAAATGGATCGTACCATTGTAATCCTCGTGGGAAAACATGGAAGAACGACTATTTAATCACCTCCAACAGACATCCGACGTAAAAGTCATTCATGAATGCTTTACACCCGAACAGTGTCATGTGGTCCAGAGCCTCAACCCCAAAAATAGTTGGGAGCATCACACTATTGCGACCCCCATGGGAAAACATGTCAAATTGACTGCTCACTTGAGTGCAAAAAATATATGGTGAAAAAGATGTGTATCATCATACCGCACACAAGCGGTGCTATGTGGGACCCACAACAACATGCTGAATTTGAGCAAGCGGATTTCTCCATTGAAATTCCCTAGGAAAATCACTCCGAAATGAGGACTCAAACACCCTAAACTGATGTCGGGTGAAAAAATAGTGTTTCACCATAAAACATGTGAAATAGGATCTGTTTGGCCCGCACCTTATCTCCAACCCGAATGCTTCATAAATCATCTCAAAAATTCCACACGAGGATTGGGAACATGCTCACGGTGATGGCCCGTCAATCAGACATCGTAAGCAGGAGTTAGGTTCGATTAAACAATTAAATAAATAAATAAATAATTATTCATATTTATTGTTTCATGCCACTGAGCAATGTAACCAACCTGAAAAGGATCCGAACAGTCCTTGGATAGATTGTCTCAACACCAGGGCCACAACGCCTCTGACGGTGCGTCAAACAGACATCCGGGTCACGAGCCACGTCCGTCGCTACATTAATAATAATTTAATATAATTAAATTCAAATGTTTCAGGGAAACTGTCTTGGGATGAAGAACCCAAAAAACCCTGAAATATACGTCAAAATTTCTATCTTGTTAACACGGACCTGTAGCAGCAGACGGTGCATCAAACGAGCTCACCGTTTAGGAATTTCGGCCCTTTGAATGCAGGGGGCCCAATAGGGACGGTCCACCCAGGCCGGCCCAGTCCGGACCACCGGCCAACAGCCCATCCACGAGTCTGATCCAGGTTTCCACGGCCCATTGGCCGCGGCCTTCCATGCAGCATCGGACTCGAGCGGGTATAGTTTTTTCCTAACATACCGGCCATTTGGCCGGTCTTCGTCTCCCAATAGGAGCCGCAGCCCGCGGGTCCTTGTCTCCCAACAGACTGACCATTCGGTCGGTCTTTGTTGATGCGCCAGAAGGACCCGTTTTCCATGGGTCTTGGCTCCCTCTACATGCCTGAGGCTAGGCCTCGGGCTCCCTTCAACCGTGATGGCTGGCCGACGCCGCCTCGCCCTATTGCCGACCGCCATCGCAGACCACCTGTTGCACCTCCGCGATCGCCCGACTGACTCCCTTTCTGCAGCTGCCTGCTCCGCTCGAACGCGAGCCCCAGACGCCTCCACTGAATACCGGTCGTACTACCGCCGCCAACTCGGACAACCACCACTGCCTCAGAATGCCGTATTCTTGCCGGAAAAAACCCATCACACCTTGATACTTCGTTGGATGATTACGATCACCCCGGGACTCATATTTAAATTCTGAAAAGTGCATCGGATAGCTCAGAAAATGTACTAAAAATTTATGGGATTCCCTAAAAAATTCTATAAAATTTTGATTCATGTATTTAAATTGGATGAATATTGCATGAAATATAATTATAAAACACGAGCCTACATCTTGGGCGTAGCCCGACACTTCGTTGTAAATTCACCGTAGTAGGATCTGCAACACCTTGGAGAGGAGAGCATGAGGAGAGGAAGGGATTCCTTGGGTTCTCAAGAGTTCCTTTTCTAAAGAATGAACCATGGGGAAGAGAGGGGGGTTAGGATTAAATAAATAATTAATTAATATTTTAATTTACCCTTTAATCGACCACGAAAAGACCCACATCCAAAACTCTCGGTAGGGTCAATGTTAAAACTCCCCTGAGATAAACACCACCTCTTGAGCACAACATCGGTATAATAATTTTAACCTGAGCCTCTGTATGAATGTTATAAAATTTAACGTCTGAAGCTACTAAATTACGAAAACACCCCCGCTGGCATTTTTCACAGATGGCCTGTGCTCGTGAAAGTTACACCACTCCTAGGGTAAACGACATGTTCCGGAATCAACGGTTCCCTCTATCGTCCCATACGAGCATCCTTTTAAGAGGTACTTGAGTTTAACCATTAAACTAATAAATTGTTTATTTTATTTACCCATTTTATGTACTGTCAATGGGCGAGGGGTCCCAAGGTCCCGCGACGACATGTTTTATGTCATTCCTAGGGTAAACACCCCATTTAGGACCCATTCAAACCCTCAGATTTCTTATCCAAAACACTGTTTATAAGTTATCCCATTTATTTGGCGTTCCCAGTGTGAAATCACTGATAATTTAATTCCAGCTACACCGGGGATTGGAATTGCATGCTCTATGAAGGTGCTACTCTGGAATAACATCAGGAATTTTCCAAAGTATTTTATAGAAAAAACCGGGTTCTTAAATCATTCCCTCCTTCAAACTTCTCATCCCCGAAATGAAAACCCATGGAACACCATAGGGTACTAAGCCTGCACTTGTCTCTTCCATACCCAGAAGAACTCTTGCAAAGTCCCGCGTCACTGCACACAGACCAAAGGATTTGATCTTCTCACACGAGGTCTGCCCTTGCCGATGATGTGCATAAGAGCGCGCACACTTCTTCTCAGGTGAGTCACCTGGGAGATTCTATGCACCCAAAAAAGACTTTGGGTTAGGGTAAGGTGGCAGGGATCCTCTACATCCCTTTGCACGATCTTATATGACTCGAAGGCTCTCGAGGGCAGCTCACCTCCATGACCGAACCCCTACGTCACACGCCACGAATGGATTCTCCATTTGGACCTGGGACAAAGACCAATAATTCCCTCCTTCAGAATATCCATATGGAGAAACACCCTGGGATATCTAGTCATGCATGGTTTCACAGTCGATTTCTCACAACCGAGACTCTCTTAAATTCTTGGAAAGCAATGGAGTAGACACCATCGACTAAAGAAAAATGTCCCATGATTTTTACCTTACCAACTCTGGGTTACACCCATTCCCCGCGCCACCTAGGTAACAACTCAAACAAGGAGCAAGGAGAAAAATAATATCACCCACAGAGTCTATCAATTCTACTGCAAGAAGTAGAAGAGCCATAAAGCGTACCTCTTATCACTTCATGCTCTACTGGATCGTAGGCATCCAAAGCTCACGGCAGTCCGTGGTCCCAACTGTCAGCTCTCGGAGCCTAATGTGGACTTCCTAGTTGTGATATGATGACCTTGTAAAGCTATCCCCCACTACTTTCTCCTCCTGATCCTCTGCTAGCACCACCTCTCTGGGTGCTACTCCGATCACTGAGCTGCCTCTGCCACGGTGGTGCACCTGCTGCCTGCTCATTGTTCGCAGCGTGCCTGGTCGGGTAGTCCCACGCCAGGTGTCCTCACCCATCTCAAGCATAGCACCGACACTCTTTGGGAATCAATGGTTCCCTCCGGCGCCACTTTTTTGTACGACCACACCCCTGAGTTCGGTTATTGGAAATCCACATGTGTCGAGGTCCTATCACCTGACGCCTGCTAGCTATAGCAGACGTCTCGGCTCTGTCAAGCCTGCTGCCACCACCAACATTAGAGTGTGACAGGAAGCTCTCTATCACCAGTGCCTGCTCTAGCACCTCGGAATATGTGGAAATTCCAATGGGTACTATGACAGCATGAATCTCTCAATGGAGACCGTTCTCGAACATCCACACTTGGAAGTTGTCATCGTGGACCAAGTCCGGGTAAAAACGTGCACAGTCCGCGAACCTACTCACGTACTCATTCACTGTTATCCCTCCCCGCCAAAACAGAAAGAAATCCTGGATCTGAATAGAGCATAGTTAGGAGGGGTAAAAATCCTCATGAAACAGCAGCTGAATGTCACCCCACAAAATCGATGACTCAACATGAAACTAAGTCACTAAAATCCACCAATGCCCAGTTGATCCATGGAAATGGCTGGCGGCCAAATCCACCATAGGATCTGCTATCGTCTGCACAAGCCTGAAGAGGTGAACCACTATCTCTTTCCAAACCTCTACTGCTTGAGGATATGTCTCATCACTGAACCTCAGCAGTCTCTACCACTGGAACTCATGGAGCACGCTCAACCAGCACTCAAGATTAGTCTGCTATGCTGATGTAGTCTGCTGCTCACCAGGTGGGGGTGTTGCTACCTGCCCACCCAGAAAATGGGACTCACATGACGAGTCTTGTAATGAGGCCTTGTAGCTCACAGGGTCATCGTCACGAACCAAAGCTAGTATCCTGGCTGGCTGTCTTCGCAGAGACATCCTGAATGTTATCAAGGAGTGTCGTAGTCAGATGAGCATATATGTGTATAATAGTAACAACAATGGGGATCTGACTCAAGAAGGATAGTAAAGACTCAATCCTATGTGATGCATAAACCAATTTCCCTGCAATAAGTGTCACAGCATGTCGAGTTGACAAGAGGGTAATCAGGGTCCTGGTGAATGGATACGTCGGCCACGACACCATCACTAGACTCCTTGGCCTGAGAGATGCTCTCGAAACACGTTAACACAGTTTCCCAAAATCCCAACCAATTCCTTTTTAGGGATGTCTGAACAATGTCCCAAGGAATGAACCACCTATGATACCACTTTTTCATGACCTGACCCTACCTGGGCTCGAGCCGTAACTACCCCAATCCTACCTCCATAGGCAAGGGGTTGGCGACAAGCGCCGAAGGCTAAACAACTCGGGGAGGCCTTTTCCTGAATACCTATACACACACACACAACCTAGTCAATGAAGAAGTGAAGAGTAAAAAATGGAATGTAATGTACCAACTTGTATAAATAATCCACAAAGTACATTGACCTCTAAACAATACAAAGAAAGTGATGAATGTAAACTGAAAAGAAAAGGGGCAAAACACATGCCCAACTAGAAAAGTTCCACAACCCAGCAATAGGTAAACAAAAGTAAATAGCAGGGAGATTCCCACACCTAGAACCCGACTATGACCACCACACGTGGTCCAAGCTCTTGAACTCCTATGCTCCGTTAAAGTCATGTCCAACCTGCCTGTCATCTGCAAGGGCACACCAAGTGTGGGAAAAGACCAAGTGGGGGTGTGTATAAAAATACTCTGTAGGATTCCCTAAAATCTAAAGAGATAAAAAAATTTCGGTAATTAAGAGGTGACCAGTATATCTAATAGGGAAAAGTAAAGGAGTACAACCAAGAGTGTAGTAATGAGTACATTTCAACCCAACACGAGGAAGGAAGTAGACTCGTCCAAACACAAGGAGCTAGAAATGACGATAAGATGAACTTCTCGTCGAGTCTTCTCTACCTATAACAGGAGAGTAGAATCATCCAACCCAGAGAAGATAGACATAGAAAGCATGTGGCATACCTCGCGTGTCTTCGCCTTCCCTAGAATGAGAGTAACCAAAACCCAAGAAGTGGGTACTGGAACAAGGTATACATATATATATGCTCAATCACGATTCCAGAACCAGATCATAAGGGGATATTCTCCCCGTAGCTCTACCCAAGAAAGTGAGTATCCAACAGTCCCAAAAGTAAACACCATTGAAGAGCAGTATCCACACACCTTCCCCAAACTGCATGTCAAGGGGCTCAAATCACCACACCTTGACGCTATCCACTTTGGGCGGCACTGACTGACCCGCACAGTTTTAGGTCACGTCAAAAGGACGCATCTTAGTGGAGAAAGAAGCCCTCGTACTTGAGAGTTTTGGGGGAGAATCAAGCCTCAAATCATCACTATCACACAGTCGAGAGGTATTCTCAATGTCAACGGGTTCTTGCTGCCTAGCCCCGTGAAAGGGAAATCCACTGGAGGGAGTCCCAGAACCACTCTGGCCATCCCTGCAAGGTGGTACCCCACAGGCCATCCCTGATGGATATTACACCAAGGGCCATCCCTACTGGATGGTACCTCACTGGTCATCCCTTCTGAATGGTACACCACTGGTAATAGGAACATGTAGCGAATGATCATGGAAGGAAGATATGATCTCGATACACAGCTAGGGAGTCTGCGCCCTGGGCTCATTAACGGCTCCTTACCCTATTAGAAACAACCTCCTGTGTAGAGGATCAGGGCCCGCGTAATGTGTTGGTCAACCCTATACCAGGAGAACTCTACCAGGGTACACGAAGGTACATGAGGATCTCCCCGGGCCACTGAGGGCGATCATGCTCCAATCCGCTAAGTCACTGTCAAAGCGGACCGTGACAACTAACTCAAGAAAGTTTGAAAAATCCCACACTATACGAATACAGGAATTCGTAAATGATGTAGTAGTCTAGTGAATGGGATGTGATACTAAAACCCCCCTATGCTGAAAGAACAGGGGAACCAAAACAACTATTCCAGTCAAACCATCGAGAACAGAACCAAGGGACCTACAAAACCCTAATGGTCGAAACCATCGAGAGTATAAGGACCCTATACATCGCGGGAGGTCAAAAGTACTTAAAGAATTACAAGACACACCAAATAGTCCCACATGATGTGTGACCCTAACTCATCCCTAAAACAGGAACACAAATGTTCTCAGGTACAAACTACAACATGTACCTCCAAGCCTTCCTGTATACTCCCAGAGTATACCACATTGCCAGCCCATGGAATTTCATGGACACGACACCCAAATTCAACACAAAAAGGAGTAAACACAACTTCTCCAACCTCTTTCCTCCACATCTCTAGAACAGCCAAACACACCACTTTAAACACTAACTTCACTCATATAGGAGTGAACACGATCACACGCCAAGTGTTCTCTACATACACTACAGTAAGAACCACCACCGGTACACCTTCCATGATTCCGCATTTAATGATATCTCAAAAGAGACTCTGTACACCCAAACTTATTTTACCATTGTAATTCTCATGAAAAAACATGTGATAACGACTATTTAATTGACACCAACAGACATCCGATGTAAAAGTCATTCAACACTACTTTACGCCTGAACGACGTCCCGTGGTCTCGAGCATCAGCCCCGAAAATAGTCGGGGGCATCGCACCATTGCGATCCCCTCTGGAAAACACGTCAAATTGACAGCTCACATTAGTGCAATGGATATCCAGAGAAAAAGATGTGTATTGTCATACCACACATGAGAGGTGCTTCATGGGACCAGCACCAGCGTGCGGAATTTGAGAAAGAAAATTTTACCATTGCAATGCCCTCAAAAAAACACTGATAAATGAGTACTCAAACACCCTAAATGGATGTCGGGTGAAAAAGTTCCATTTTATAGTAAAATGCGTGAAATAGACCCAGTGGGTCTCACACCTTATCTCCCACTCAAATGCTTCAAAAAGAATCTCAAAAAATCCTCACAATGACTGGGAATATGCTTCCTTTTACGGTGCACTAATCAAACATCCCAAGCAGGAGTTAGGTCTAATGCAACAATAAATAAATATATATATTAATTAATTAATTATTCATAATTAGCCTTTTGTGCCACCAAGCAATGAAACAAACACGCAAAGGCTCTGTACCGACCTTGGAAGGACCCCCTCAACTCTCGGGCCAAAGCGCCTCTGATGGCATGTCAAACGGACGTCCGGCTCGCAAGCCATGTCCGTCACAACATTAATAATAATTTAATATTATTAAAGTAAATCGTTTTGGGGCACCTGTCTTTGGGTGAAGAACCCAAATACCCCGAATCATACTTCAAAATTTCTGTCTTGTTAACACAGACTTACAGCTAGAGAAGGAGCATCAAACGAACGCGTCGTATAGGAATTTCGGCCCCTTGAATGCAAGGGGCCCAACCGGGCTGGTCCACCCTGTCCTGCCCAGTCCGGAACACTAGCTCATAGCCCAGCTGCGGGTCCGATCCATTTCACCGTGGCCCACTATCTGAGGCTCGTCCAGCATCACTAGACCTGAGCGGGTATGGTTTTCTCCAAACAGACCAGCCATTCGGCCGATCTTCATCTCCCAACAGGACACGCAGCCCGCAGGTCCTTATCTCTCAATAGACCGGCCTTTCAGCCAGTCTTCATTGACATGCCAGCAGGACCCACTCTGCACGGGTCCTGGCTCCCTATGCACACCCAAATCTAGGCCTTGGACTCCGTTCAACCGTGACGGCCGACAGATGTCACCTTGCCCTGCTGCCGACCGCCCTCGCCAAGCGCTTGATGCGCCTCCATGCTCACCAGGCCGATGCCCTCCCTGGAGTTGCATGATCCACTCAACCGCGAGCCCTGGACGCCTTCGTTGAAGAGCGGTCGCACCGCCGCTGCTGACTTGGACCACCACTGCTACCTCGGAGGGCCGAATCCTCACCAAAAAACCCCCATCACACCCCGCCATTTCGCAAGACGATTACGATCGCCTCAGGACTCAGATTTAAATTCCGAAAAGTGAATCGGATAGCTCAGAAAAAGTACTATGCATTTATGGGTTTCTCTTGACAATTCGATAGCAATTCAACACAAGTAGTTAAATTGGATGATGTTTTTGGGAAATAAAATTATAAAACATGTGCCTGCATCTTGGGTGTAGCCCGACGCTTCATTGTCGATCTGCCGTAGTAGGATATGCAACACCTTGGGGAGGAGGGATAGAGGAGAGGGATGGCTTCCTTGGTTTCTAAAGAGTTCCTCCACCAGAGAAAGAACCAAGTGGAAGAGATAGGGGGTTAGGATTAAATAAATAATTAATTAAAATTTTGATTAACCCTTTAATCAACCACGAAAAGACCAACATCCAAAACTATCGGCGGGGTCAAGGTTAAGACTCCCATAGGGAAAAACCACCTGCCAAGAACAATGGAGGTTCCAGAATTTTAATCTGAGCCTCTGTTCAAAAGTTATAAAATTTAACTTCTAAAGCCACTAAATTACGAAAACGCCCCCGGTGGCATTTTTCACAAAAGGCTTGTGCCCGTGAATGTTACACACCTCCTAGGGTAAATAGCGCGTTATAGACTCAACGATTCCCTAGGTTTTCCCATCCAAGAAACCTTTTAAGAGATACATGCGTTTAACCATTAAACGAATAAATTAATTATTTTATTTATCCGTTTAATGTTTCTTCAATGAGTGAGGGGTCCCAACATCCCGCGCCAACATGTTTTATGTCATTATTAGGGTAAAAACCCCATTTTGACCCGTTAATACCCTCATATTTTTGATTTGAAACACAGTTTAGGAGTTATCCCATTTATTTGGCATTCCCAGTGTGAACGCACTGAAAATTTAATTCCTGCCACACAGGGGCTCAGAATCGCACGTCTTGTGAAGGCTCTACTCTAGAATAACATCAAGAATATTCCAAAGTCTTTTATAGAAAAAACATGGTTCTTACAGAATATGTGTTTTTTCCCATGACTTTGAACTCTCTTTGCATACAGGAGCTACTTCACCTATAGCAGGGTATCCTATCAGTGGCCGATTACACTGTGAGATTTACAAACCTCTCTCTCTACTCTAAAAACATGATTTGGGACCATTTCCATAGGTCCCATACATTTGATCAGGGACTTATATGGGAGATTTGGGAATATATGGGGTCTCACAACATCCCTACTTATGTCGGGGTGCTGGAGTGAGCCCTTCTTGTTGAGATATTTCCAGCGGAGTAGGCGCCAACGACCGGAGCCTCCAGCAGACATCAGGTGGTAGATTTCATAATGGATTAACAGGAAGATGACAATAGGGTCCAAGTGGTCCGGGTCTTTTAGGAGGCAACCCCGGGACTCGGTTTCGGTAGTACAGGGCTCCCAATGTATATGAGACATCAGGGAACCAGACAGTGCTTCACGTGTGGCGGGTTGGGACACATGGATCGTGAATGCCCAACCTGCCATGAAGATGATCACTATATGGTCGAAGGACCACCTTGGTAGATTTAGTATTTCAAGTAAGGTGGTCTATAGGGTGGTAGATGTGGAAGGGGTGTATGATGAGTGGCAGGCAGTTGACAACGATTCGAGGTGCTATCACTACCACCCTCATGTGGTCCGCCATGGGCTCAAGGAGCTGGAAGACATGGGTGAGGCTAGATACTGGTGAGGGAGGCCTATGACCGTGGTTCTTCATAGATTAATGCATGTATGATATATTTCTTATCCACCTTGTAGTTGATAAAGACATAGGTGTCTGTCAGTCTTTACTTTTAATAAAACTTGTTTTAGGCTCGAAGATTTCAGTGGAGTCGTTGGCTTTATGCTTACAATTATAGACTTCTACAGGAGGGGATTCTATGATTACACACCTGTTTAGGTAGTGTGTGCTTAATCTTGTAGGTGAATGAATCAACTAGGATCTCAAATTAGTGTATTTGAGGCCTTAGGACATCATATTGGATGTGGAGAAGTTATCCATAATCCATGCTCAGATCTAATATTTTAGGTGTAAAAAAAAGTGTTCCTGTGAAGATGGGACTAGTTTTCCCATTGATATAGAGAAGAGGACCTTTGCATCATGGGATAGAGTTTCTCAGTGGAGGGTGCATCCGATCACTCACTAGTTGTCTAGCCTCACCCTGTGTGTAGTGGACGAGAGGGGTCCAAGATTTCCTATAGTGGTGGATGAGTATGATGATGTCATTCATGATGATTTTCCGGGTCTACCTCCTTGTAAGGAGGTAGTGTTCAACATTGACCTATACCCCAGGATGTCGCTGATATCTACTCCAACATATCAGATGGCTCCGGAAAATCATTGGGAATTAAGGGTACAATTGGAGGAATTGAAATTGATGGGATTCGTGAGACTCAGTGTTTCCCCATGGGCTTCCCCAATGATGTTTTTCAAGATTGAATATGGGAGCTTGAGGCAATGTGTGGACTTCTGATGGCTCATCAAGTGACCATGAAGAACATATATCCACTACTGAGGATTTATGACCTCTTCAATTGGCCAAAGGGAGCAAGGTGGTTTTGAAAAATAGACTTCAGATCATGTTTTCATCTGCTTTGGGTATGAGATGATGACATACTAAATATATACTAAAATTTTTTTTATGGACACTATGTGTTTTTTTATGACTTTTGGGGTGACTAATCCCTTAGCAGTGTTCATGGGGCCAATGAATATGATCTTCCACCCTTACCTCTATCGTTTCATGGTGGACTTCATTGATGAAATCTTGGTGTACTTGAAATCGGATGAGGATATTGCTTCAAACCTATGGATATTTTGAGATAAACTTCGAGATCACCATCATTATATTAATATCTTTATGTTCCACATCTATATTTGGGAGGTCCACTTTTTGGGACAAGTCATCTCAATGGATGGAGTTGCAGTGGATATGGTGAAGATATAGGCAGTGCATTCTTGGGAGCCACCCAAGAGTGTGACTAAGTTGTGGAGTTTTGTGGGGTTGGATGGATACTACCAGAGGTTCATCACCTACTTTTACAATGTAGGATCACCTTTATCAGCATTGAAATGAAAGAGACCACCCTTCATGTGGATGGAGAAGTTCCAGTAGAGTTTCCCAGATCAGAGGTGGACTCTAACGAGTTCCCCTATATTGAAACAATGTGAAGTGGGAATCAGGTATACAGTTTTCTATGATGAAAAAAGGAATAGAATAGGTTGTTTCATGATTCAATAGTGAGTGGTGATTAGCTATAACTCATGAAAATTGAGGCAGCATGAGCATAACTACACAACCCAATACCCGAGTAATAAGCATTGGTTGTCATCTCGAAGATGTGGCAACACTACTTTATGGGTAATCTTTTTACCATTTACTTTGACCACAATAGTCTCAGGCATAACTTCTCGTAGTTGGACCGGAACATGATGCTGCGGTGATGGATGGAGTTCCTCCAAGACTATGACTTTGAGATTGTCTATACTTCTGGGAAGGGGAATGTTGTACCAAACGCACCTAGTAGGAGGTATAGTTTTTAACTACTGAGTGAGATGAAAGAGCCGCTAGTAATGATGATTATATCCTTCATGGATGGTGATGGAGAAAATTATCATCAACCAATGACTATCGCTCCCCCACTCATATAGTGAGTCCAAGATGTATACTTCTGGATGTTGACTGCGAAGCCCGGCGTGCTGAGATATCCTCATGACATTATCTTGATATATTTTCTAATGGTGGGGAGCATTAAAACCCTTTAAGATGACGCACTATATTTATGTGAAATTATTGAAGGATGTACTGATTTTATTCTATATATCCCCTTTGGCGGTACATCCTGGTGTGGAAAAGATGTACCAGGACCTCTAACATCAGTACTAGTGGTGAGGGATGATGAAAGTGGTGGCAGTGTTCATTTCACAATGCCTCACTTGTTAGAAACTGAAGGCCAAGCATCAATTCCCAGCAGGCCTGGAAGAGTCACTCGAGGTACCAGAGTGTAAATAAGATGGTATGATGATGGAAAATTTGATGAGGTTAGCACACATGTCTAGCGACCATGATTCTATCTGGGTGATAATTGACAGACACATCAAGTCATCTAACTTCATACACCATCGAATGTAGAGATCATTAAAGGGAATGGGATGGATCTACGTCCAAGCAATTTTGTGGCTTTATAGGGTGACTTAGACGATCGACTGAAAATGCGAACCACGCTTTACATCCCAGTTGTGGAATGGGTTTCAGGAGGCATTTCGGACTCAGCTTCACTTCAGCATAACTTTTCACCCTTAGACAGATTGTCAAAAAAAAGGTGGCCATACTGACCCTGGAGGACATTCTTCATGCTTGGTTCCTTGATTTTGGTAATAGTTATGAGGAACACCTTCCACTAGTGGATATTTCATAGAACAATAGTTATCACTACACCATTGGAATGGCACCATTTGAGGCCTTGCACAGGTGGTCATGCATGTCACCTCTATGATGGACTGACCCAGGGGAGTCAGTAGTCATTAGACTAGAGTAGGTATGGGCTACCACTGAGAAGGATCAGAACATCCATGAATAGATGATGACTTCACAGAGCAGGTGAAAATCATATGTTGACAAGAGTCAGAGACCCTTGCAGTTTGAGGAGGTAGACCATGTTTTCCTTTGGGTCTCTTCCCGAAGGGAATTATCGATATTTGGTTGGGGTGGAAAGTTATCTATGAGGTTAATCATACCCTTCCAGATTCGTAATATAGATGTCGAGGTGGTATAGTTCCTAGTTCTTCCCCCATAGATGCACCAGGCGCTTGATTTTTTCCATGTTTCACAGCTAAGGAGGTACGTGCATGATCCATCGCACCTCATTGGCTAGGGAGAGCATGACATTGATAATGGGGGATGTTTATGGTCTTCCCAATGGAAATAGAGGATCTACATGAGCGAGTCCTTCATGGATGGTCAATAGATCTAGTGAATTTTTGGTGGTAGTACAATAATTTGGATGAGAACACATGGGGGAGGGAGGCATAGATCCATTCTCAGTTCCCCCATTTGTTTTATTAGCCCTTGTTTTGGATTTCTGGGATGTAAATCCTTATGGTCTGGCGAATTTAATGTACCTGAATTTTTCCATATACTTTTATAAACATTAATGGAATTATTTATAGACCACACACTTTGTCGTCACATGATTCCGAGGCTTAGAGAGCCCGTAACAGAATTTTGACCTTTTCTTTCACTTAGTTAAATGTGCGAGCGGATTTTCTAACTTTTGATACAATGATTGGATTGAAAATTCAATGGCAATGTTGAACTCAGTATATATAGATTAACCTAGAAGGACTTATCCTCAACCAACAAGGGTCAGAAGGAAAAGTTAATTTTTGGACATTTTGGAAAATAATAAAATAACATAAAAGTTATTTTATTTAATTTTTCACAATTGATCGGAGGACAACTGTGTTACAGTGAAGTGACGAGGGAAATTAAAGGAAGATTTTTAATGGATCATGTTTTTGTAGCGTAATGACACAATGTCACAGTGTAACAAAAATATTATGATGTGATTCCTTTAAATGAGATAACAAATTGTGGAAAGAAATTGGAGGAATTTTCTTCTAACAAACCTACATAGATATTCCTCTCCTACAAAGTATACTAGCAGGATCTCTTGAAATGCTGATTCTATATGAAGAACGTGACCAAGAACTGATGAACTCCAATAGTGCATAAACTCTTGAAGACGAGGCACTTCAATTATGAACGTCGACAAGGGTATGGGTTTATTTGTTTTACCTTTTCCCCAATCATCATTCTAAATGATTTACACAGGTCATCCCATGAACAGGTTGATCCGAGGATAATCCATTCTTGCAGGAGGGCGCTGTTTCTTGTGAATTAAATTTGGTATTGAATTAATGTTGATAGAACCTCACCCCCAATCCTACCCCTTTTGTTAAATTATAATGCAGAGGGAACAAGACACCACGAACAAGGCTCGATCACCTTAGAATGTGCCTTCCTCATGGAATACCATTTTGAAATTGGAATTAAGGCATATTCTAAGCCATCTAAGAGAAGGTGATACCCCACGGAGGCCGAAGGTGTTGTCAGTGGGAAGAACGGACCACCGGTGTGGACCTATTGGACCACGAAAGATCCAGCCGGCACACTGGTGGTAGAGACCGCCGACGGTGGCCATATGATGGAGGCCTCACACAACGATGTCTTACTGGGAGGAGACGGTGGCTAGCGGTGGAGATGTGGCCCCTCGACCATGTCAACGGAGTGCCCCATAGCCTTGCTCCACAATTCATAGGAAAACATGGTTGATTGAATGCATCGGTGGAATTCTGCTAGCTAGATTGGCTGGCCGCATAACAGCAGCTATGTTCGCTTGACCGCAGCTGGAGGTGTTGGCCCCACAAATAACCCATGGGGCAAGGGGAGCAATATGCAGCTGCCTACTACATTCCAGCTAGGTAGAGAACTGGTCTACCACTGGTAGACTAGGCAAGCCAGTGGGCCGAACCTATGGATCAATGGATTGGACCCAGGCTGACCCGGGTTTGGGTCAAGTCATTAGACTCGGGTTCGGTTTTATGGACCTTAGGCTGGGTTGGGTCGGTCTAACCAGGTTGAACCAGACTCGGACCAACCCGCACCCTTCTTGGAAAAACACCAATATCTTTCAAACGAGGCATCCAATAACTGAGGAGTTAATAGTGTTGTATCCCTCGTGATGAGGAGTATCATTTTACATACTATATGGAGGATTTTGTGGAAGTTGAATTTAGAATAATGGATTGGAGATTGGTTCTCCAAAGATCAGGCATGCAATGTGCGGAAACCCTCTGATTGGATGAGTTCTAAAGACTACTAAAGAGTGACCCTCTGTGGATTGGATACTACGTCCATGTGGGAGACGCCTCCTATGTGACACAGGAGGCCCACTATGGGAACTGAATTTTGTGTGACCCAACAATCCCTTGGTAATCGACATGAAAAGTACCTCACTATGGCCATAGGTGGGAAGCATATTCTATGTGACCCAACATGCCCACGGTGGTCAGAGACTTCTATGTGACCCAACACAACCACTATTCTCAATAAGAATGAGTAGAAAAATAGCCCCAGGTTAGTGGGATGTCGCTTCTGTTTGACCTTGATGGCCCACTATACTCATTGAGGAGGCGTTCTATAGCAGCCCATGGTGATCGATGAAATGACTGATGGTCTTACTTTCTTACTCAAGAATATGCCTGGTGTGAGCTATCTTTCTTCGTGATCAAACCTGATGATCATATTTTGTGGGTTTCTTTTTTGATTTATTTGTGGTATTTCCGTTTTGTTTTGGTATATCTAATGATTATATTGTCACTCACACCTACACGGGCTTCACCGGCACATGTTTTATTAGGTGTATATGATCGATTCCATGATAGAGGACTTCGTGTCTCAGGATTTTGTGGCTCCCCATGAGACCAGGTGGGTGGGGTGTACTTCTACGACTTCTAGTAGTACTCTATACTTATCTATAATGTGAGGTTTTTGGAAGATGACTGTCTAGAGTTTCTTTTGTACTTTCATGTTTTCCATATAGTCTTTTTTTAGTTTGTATTCTGGAACAGTTGTCTTTCATTTGTAATTGTACACGATGGTGGTTTTGTGACTTTCTTGATTACTTTTCCATCATTGGGATATGGTTGTATGTGTGTGTGTAAATGTACTTAGGAAAATTCCACCTACATGTAGGTTGACGCCGTCATCGCTAGTCGCCAAACCCTTGACATTAAGTGGTAGGCTTGGGGTTTTTCATGGCCTGGGCTCTAGGAGATGGGTCAGGACATTAATCTATCAAATGAGGAAGTTTAGAGTAACCTAATCCCCTAGAAATTTATTACTATATTAATTATTAAAGTGATGGGGGGTTAAAGGGGAGATTAGATTTATGGGATTGTTTCACTAAAAAGGGAATGTCTTATTGAGTTAAAGTATAATCTAATAATGATAGATGATGGAATGAATTATAATGTTAAATGTTAATTTTAAATTATTGTGAATATCATAATAGGTGGTTATGGTGATAAATTGAGGAAATAATGGGGGTAATTGAATTTTTCACCCATGAGGTGTTAATGAAAATATATGTTTATGGTTTCTATATTTACAAAATTTATAAATATCGAAGCCATTTTGAAGTTGAACATGTGTTAATTACTAGAATTAGTACTTCCTAATAGTGTTGATACATAACTTATAGTCTCTTAAAAATATTTGGAGATCATCTACTGATGTAAGACACTTACGAATTTATAATCATTAGGTGTCCAAGCAGTGAAATTTATCATTTGATATGTTTCTGTTATGTTCTAACATGATGGTGTCACATATGGTCTTTTCAAGATAACTTATTACTTCTTGATATAGAAAAAATTAATAAAAAAATGTCCACAACCAGTTCCTCCAATTCTAAAACCACTTCAAAATTTTGTAACCTATATATGCAAATACTTAAGGGGAGATGAATATTTTATTTATTGGTTTTCTTTGATCATTTGAATAAAATATGGTACCTTCTGAATAAATAAAATATACAAGTTTTATGACTTATTTTGAATGGAAACGATATTTATATTTATGTTTCAAGTAGTATGTTAATCACCGATTTTTTTAAATCTTATGAAATAAATATTTTTTGAGTGATTTCGTAAGGTATCAAGTGACCAAAGAGATCATTTTCATTTGGTTTGAGAATATTTAGCAAAGTAATATTAAATTTAATTTAAAATGTCGACTTTGAACCATTTTCATTCATTGAGCTCTATTTCAATGTGATTTGAGGATTGGTATAAAATCATATTCAACGAGTTTTCAACATATTTGAGTGTAAACGAAGATGAGATAATGTAACATGTAAATAAAAAGTATTTTGATGTGATGATTTATAACTTAGTTCTACTCATTGTTACGTTTCCTAAAACTGGATTCCTAATAAGAGAAACGATGTGATGACTATCAAGAAATATTGAACTAGGGGGTGATATTGAATATGGGTTCTCATATATAGTATTCGTAATTATTGTATATGTAGAAAAGAAGACCCTTTTTTATTTTGTTGAAAAAGTTGGGGTGAAGTATGATATTATTTATATTGTCAAAAAAATGAAGGGGGAGAATTTTTCAACCAGGCTTCTAATATCAGAGCCACAGTTCTACGTGATTGGATTTTCAGACAATATGGACATAGAATAATGGTGTATAATTGTTGATAATATTATTTTCGATATAGAGGTTTTGAATATTTTTAAAAGGACAAGTTTACTAGTGCTAGAAAATAAAATTCATAACAAGATAGAATTAATGAGGATTTCTTGTGTTTTACAGACTTAATATAATTCAAAATATGTTATCATGAATGTTGATAGATATTTTTGATGATTGGGAATGTCTTGGTTATATCTATTTTTAGAACCATTTTTATTATGATGGTGATTTGATTGTTTGATGAAAGCCAACCTATTTAAATGAAAGGTAAAATCACTTGATCTTAATTTAGATTTATTTATATTGGAGTTTGAACTAAAAGTGTGGTTAATCTTGGACAATGGGAAATATTCACTCATGATAGGTTGGACATCAATGTGTGGTCAATTAATTTTAATAATATTATTAACTTAATCAAGATATTTTAGTTGTAACTAAACATATAGATGGTTTTATTTCATCAGGGGTTCATTTAAAGTAGGCACTATTAGTTGTAACTAAATGTTTATTCTGTTCAGAGTTTTGTGAAATTTTCATTCATGGTAGCCATGTTTAATAAGTGTCCAGTTGATCAACCATACTCAGTTAGAGTAAATCATGTGATTACATGGAGTCTAACATTCTGTCAGTTGGAAATATTAGTTTTAGCCCTTAATTTTCAGAATGAGACTTCTATATGTGGTCATCTGAATAGGATTGGTATGTTGGTAATGTTTCTATAAATATGGTTATGTAGCCACTTATAGGTTTCCCAACATAATTTTTTTTCATGTATCTGAAATTGGATATTCATAGGTTTTTCAAATTTGAATTTTGGTTATATAAGTGAATATGGATTTAAAGATATTCAATGTAATATACTTTTTATTAAATAATATAATCAAGCTATGTGAGGTAATTTACTTATACAATGTCCTAATGTAAGATAATCAAACTACAAAAGGAGTGGTGTATGTAAATTCAAATAAAAAGGGTCTTGTAAGAATATTTGATTATGTGAATACATTTTCATAAATGAAGGGAATTATACGAGATTTTGGATTTGAAATGTAGCTCAAAATTTTGAATCATTGACATATAATATTTCATCAATGTGAGATAAAATGTATGGGTTTTTTCAGATAAATTTATGTTACTGCCTCCTAGATCCATGAGGCATCATTCAAAGTGGTGTTTTTCAAAAGAATTAAATGAATGGTTTTTATATGGAATTATAAGTAATGTAAAGTATGAATCATAAAGAGGTTTTTAAGAACCTCAAAAAGTGATATTAGATGAATTATAATGATAATATTCAAAAATAGAAATATATTTTAGATTTCAATAAGGAATTTTAAATAAAAAGTTTATTCTATAATATTTGAAGATTGAAATTATGACATCCATGTAGGATATTGTAATATTTTATGTGCTGGAATCAAAATGATATATCCATAGATTATGTGGAATAATGGTTTGAATACAAATAATATTTGGTAATAATTGATCAACCCAAGCATGAATCAGAATATGAAATGGTAAAGGATAAATATCATGGAGCATTGTTGGGGTAGGTTGAATATTGATTTGACTGTTAATGTGTGGAGTTATTATTATTGAAAATTGGAATGTTATATCATGGAATAGTATATGGGTATTAAAAATTAAAATTTAGTTATCCATATTAGAATTCAAACATGTTTTATCATGTATAAAAGATGAATGTGATTGAGAAGAGTGTAGATATATTACTCAAATAGAAATATATAGCATGTTTTATAAAGTTTTATAGAATTTAGAATGTAAATTTCTCAATTAAAATAATTATAGTAGAATTCCATATTTAAAATATGGAAATAATATTACATGTTAATTAAATTTAATGTTCATTAATTGATATTATTTCAGGTGAAACATGGAAGGATCATGAAAATAGCGAGAAACATTGTGTGAAATACACCATGGGTGGTAGTGCATTGATGACCATAATGCATGTATAAATACACCATTTAGTAGTTCTAGAAATAGGAGATACATGCTATTATTAAATATCTGATAAACTAAGAATGAAACTACCCATGTTGATACATATGGATCATATTTAAGAATTAGATCAATAATAATATAGAGGATAATAACAAAATATTTGATTCTCCATTAAGAAGGGGATCAAGAAATGGGAATGATTATATTTTTCAATCCATTATTAAGAAAAAAAATATAGGATAATTCCATATTGTAATTATATTCATCTAGGGAATAAGATATATGGTGCTGAAAAGACACAATTTTATCCTCATATAGAGGATTCTCACATCTGGTGTTATAAGATGAATGCACAAAACAAGAATCCCTATAAGGAGTTAGTCTCATTTGGACTTGATGAAAAGGGGGTATAAAAATTATGCACATAATAGAGAGTCTACCTAGTTATATAAATGTATGTGAAGTCTTATTCTTGATATTGATAGACTAAAAAGTCCCTAAATTATGGAGAGTCATTCATTAACATAAATTGTTTCATCCATCACTAGTGTGGCGTGAAATAGTAAATAAGAGGAATTATGCATGGGATCAATAGTGATCCCATCCATAATCCATGTAAATATCCTTATAATTAGTATTACAACCCCTTACACATCAACACAATGTTAGGGTGTTTTCCATGGAGTAGTACACAGTGGGGAACCAAGTAAATCATAAATATCCCTATGTGATCATCATTTTCCATATATGCATAACATGTGCTGTGGATTCATTTGCATGAATGAATAATTCAAATGAATATTCCAAGAATCTAAAGGAAAATATGATGAATGTAAAATATAATAATTTGGTGTCACCCATATTAACCCCTCCTCACTTAGGGTGAATTGGGTTACCATGAAAACTTATTATATTATATGTTTATATCATCAAAAATTATACTAAAAATATCTTTAATAATTTTTCATAATATAAAAGGGTATGATAAGTGGTGGTGGTGGTTGAGGGTGGTGAATCATCTACAATTGATCTTCTATAAACATCCATGATCTTATACTTCTCCCATAAACAATTCTTCTCAATCCGTATTTAATGGAGTTAATATAGAGCTTATTCTAGTGAAAAACCTAGTGATACTACCTCCCTACAAAGATTTGATAATATATGTATATAAGGATGAATTATACTAAACGATTCCATTTATTCTTCTTTCCATCTGGATTTTCAAATTTGGATACAAATATTAATATCCACCAGTTTAATGATAATATTATTAATGTCAAATTTAATACTTAAAATTTCAACTTGATAAAATGATTCATATTCTATCTTCGATCACCGTTCTATGTGATATAAGTAATAAATAAAAATATTTATTTAATGTGAACTTACTTATAAAATTTTAGTGTTTTAATTTTTAATTTTTTTAAATTCTCTCCGTAGATATATACTAGTGTCTATGAAGAACATGATCATATTATCCTAGATTTACAATTGATGATGGTTTATTATGTGGATGATAATGTATGTGAATGTTTGATAGTTGTTATAAACATAAAATAGAGAACCTTTAAAGATATTATCATCGAAGATCAATTGGTAATTTTTGATATTGAACCCCATCAACCATAATAAATTCAGTAATGATCTCTGACAATATTTAAAACAATAACTTTTTTGGGTGGGTGAAAATGAAGTACTCAACGCAATAAAGGCTAATAAAAATGAGGATAGATACATGAATATAATTTAACACATAAATTGGTAAGGAAAGTATATTTTAATTTTATGTCTATAATTGGTTTGTTCATATATACATTATTCAAATTTCTGGAATTTTATAATTATTTTTCTTCTAATTTCTTCGGATTTAATATATTTTAAGACACCTTAAAAGGGTTAATTCAAAGAACAAATTTTGTTTGAGTTGATGACCAAGAATAATATTGGATAGAACCACATCCAGTGTCACATCTAATAGATCTATGTGATTGCACTATACTATATACTATTATCAAGCTATGTCCTTCCTTAGATGTTATTGGTAGCTTACCATTTGATGTGCCACTAGTAGGGAAGTAGTTAGTCACTCCTCAATCCAGATTATATCGATGAGTTACCATTATTGTAATATATCTAATTGTATAAAACACTATTGATTTTTATTTAATTATTAATTATTTTCTCAAGTAGATAATATATAAAAAAATTTGGGACTCAAATATGAATATAGATATAAATGGAACCTAAAAAAATATGTTATATTTTATGAGTTTCATGTACTTACAAGTTATTTTATTGAAATAAATAGGTAGATTCTTTGGAAAAATTATTGTAATATAGATGATATTTCCATTAATTTTAAATACTAAACACATATTCTCATAGCATGGAAGAATTTGGTGTTTTTAAACCAAATATAAATAATACTAAATTAAAATTTAGTTATGGATACTTTAAATGGTATGAGGAATTTGATTAATTTATTTACAATGTGTTATTTTTTTATTTCTCAATATTTTTTCTATTTAAACCTCTATTACCCCATTTCACACCCATTGATAACAGAAATTTTCTGAAAAATTGGGTTTGTTAGGTAGAGACTGTAGAAAATGCTCATTGATTAATCTCTATGAGCCGAACAAATTTATGAGAAAGTGCAAGAAGCCGTGTCACGTGAATATTAAATGAATTCGGTTGATATTAATAGGAATTTATCTCATGAGGTATTTTTATATTTTAGAGTAACATAAAAACATAAAACCCATAAAACATTAATTTTTATTAATGTTAATAATATCCCATGATTTATATATAAAATAAATTTAATCATGAAAAACATTGAATTCCATTTAACCATAGGTCCTATTATTTTCCCAAAAAAGTACAATAATTTCAATATATGATTAATTATTATTTAAATTAGTTTTTTATATAAATTGATATTTAATTCAGTGTGGATTTGTATATATGTATATTTAAGGTCTCATTTTTTAGGTTATTCACTAAGAAAAATAAAAAACAGGATTACTGTTCATCAAAAATCTGAAGATAATCTCATGAATGAACATACAATAGAAATTAGAACTATAATTATCCATTAAAAATAAATTATATTTAATTAGTATAAAAACAAAATAATGTAAAATTAATATATTAAATAATATAATGAATATTATATAATTATTAAATTAATTTTTAATGTTGTTATATTAACCAGTTTAAATTCAAGAATCATAGGATGAAGACCTTATACAATCATCATTTTTTTAATATAATTATGAATTTGCAGTATTTTTTCGGATAAAAAATCCATGGAATTCATTAGGTTGGTTTTTATCACAAATCCATCAAATGTATTTACTAGGTCACCATCATCCACTACAGGTTCACCATCTAGTGGATGTTCAATTAGTGTAATTGGTTTTGAACTGTAGAAAAAAAAATTGAAGGATGAAAGAGAAGGTGTAAGACTCTGACTCTTATAGTAAAACACAAGATCAATGGTGGTCAAAATGGAAAATTACTTAGTTTATAAATTATAATGGATTATGGGAACATTACAATGGGAAATTTATACCCTTATAGCACATCTTATAGAGGTAAATTCTAAACTAAATCAATGAAATATAAGAAAGAATATTTTCATCATTGTTATGAATATATTGTTTAATTTTTAGAATAGTTATCTGAGAATTATAAAAGCATGAGTGAATATTTTTTGAAATGTACGAATTTATGTCATGTCAATATTATTTATGGTTTTATTTATATTTTGAAAATTGAATATGTTGTTTTTTAAAAATAAAAAACATCCATGTAATGGTAAAAACAAATAAGAAACATCAATTTGGAATGAAATAATGGAAAAATTTTAATTGAACCATTTTTGATATGTACAAGCAGATAGGATATCAATATGATAAGTTGTGTGCTTAGTATTTATCAATAAGTAGTTTTTAATGATACAATAGTTCATAAAAACATGAATCAGGGGGTCAAAACCAAGACACTAATATTGTATTTCTATGAAATACTAAGACAATGACTATAGTTTTATTTTTAATGTGTAAAAAATGAAACCACATCAATATAATTTTATGATTTCAGGGGATGTCTGTAAACACATGTTCTGTGTCTTAATATTCTAGAACATGTCTATAATATATTTAATGATATTATATGACATATGAGCAACATTGAGACATCAAATAACTGTTTTGGAATCATTTTTTATGTGTAATAGTAGATGACATGTCAATTTGATGTGTAGTTTTTGTAAAATTATTCAGTATGTGGTTTAGAATGATATAAAAGTATTTAAACTTGTGTGTTTGGCTATAAAAATAAACAAAACAACCTTATATATTCTTGATTTGATAGAAAAAATAAGTTATATTAATTTTTAAAATTTATGAACTGATGTAACATCAATATAATTATTTCTATTCATTATATTTCTATAAAATAGTTTTCTGTTTTTTAAAACTCTAAGACATGTGTGTAATAGTCAAAACCATGAAAATGAACTTCAATTCTGGCTAAATAATGGTGAAAAATTATTTATATTTTTTTGGAAATGTTTGAGTAGATAATTCATGAAATTAATTTATATTTTTCTTTTAATTACTCAATATTATTTTTTATTGATATAAATGTCTTTAAAGATATCTGTTAAGGGGTCAAACAAATACATCATATTATCATTAAATCCTAGGAAAATGATAGAAGATATATTTTTTGAATGATTTAAGTGAATCCATTTCAATTTTATTGTTTTATTTCTTGAGATGTATGGAATCTCATTTTTGTGTTCTAAAACTCTAAAACATGCATGTAATTCCCAAAACCATAGTAAAAGACCATATATTTGTGTGAAATCATGGGAAAAAATGAGTTTCATTTTTTGTGATTCAAAATAAACAAAACATTAATCATCCATGGGTTTTAGCTGAAATTTCTCATTATAAAATTTTATTGATAAGAATGTCTTTAAAAACATTCATCATGGGGTCAAAACCAAGATGAAGAATTCAGATTAACATGAAATAAAAGGAAAATGGTTGTGGACTGATTTTTAAAATGTCTGAATTTATTATATATAAAAATATTTAAAATATTCTTATTGAATCATTTTGTTCACACCATATATCAAATTTAAATCTACATAGATTATTATAAACTCATATGTTTCAATTTTTGTGAGCTTAATCATATATTAAATAACTAATTTTAATTTATCAATGTGTATTGGCTGTGTTTGGAGGATTAATTTCTTGGAGTTTTTTCATATATTAATTTAATATATGATATGTGGGTTCATATAATATTTTTTAGGCAGAAATACCACATGTTGGATATATTAAATAATAAATGTTACTTTTAAGATTTTAAAAATAAATTATTATTTTTCATGTTCCTATTCTTAAATTTTCTCTTTTATGTTATAATTTTTTGGCCCTCCTTAGAAAGACAAAAAGATTACAAATCTTTCTTCTGGATAATTTAGAGTCTCAAGATGAAAGTAAAATACATGAAAGGATCAAAAATCGAAAGGGACCTACGCTGAGGAGCTATGCGATAGACCTCCATGACCAGCTGTTTTTTTTTCCACCTACGCGGAGGAGATATACTGTTGATCTATTACTAAAAACATCTTCTGACCATCCCCTATCCTTGAATTTATATAGACCCCTTGTTCTCCTCATTGGAGAACTAAAAAAGCTATAAGAACTCTTGAAGCTCCATTTGCGTATCTCTTTCACCCGGATCCCTCAAATTTTCTCATCTATCTCTCTGAAAACATGAGAGAAGAGAGAATTAGATGAGATAATCATATTTTTAATTCCATTCAATGTTTGAAGATTTCATATGATTGGTTCTATTATGTTAAGAAATTTTTTCAGTCATCATTAAGGCCAGTGTGGTGCACCTACATGGGGTACCTACACGACATAACTACGTGGGGTACCGACACGACATACATAAATAGTATAGCTACACAGCATAGCTAAGCTTCATTGCTACTTATGGGGATTACACATCATCTTTTAAACCCTCTTCAATGCCACTAATGGTTGGGTATGTCCTTCCTTGGTTCCCTTATCTAAAATGGACTGCGTTTACGCCTCCAACAAAACTTTTTGACTTATCAATCCTTTGGGAAAGTAACATCTGGGTGTCTCCTATTTGGGTTTTTATATAGATAGTCAAAGGCATCAAACATATATTTTTTTAAAGGTTCAATATTCATAGAGTATCTATGGATTTTTATATCCACAGTCACGTGGACCTTTCTCTCGGGAATAATGTAAGGGAGTTCCTGGTCTGGAGGATAAGGGTTTGGGTTATGACGTTCCCTTCTCATCTCTAAGACTCAAAGCCTCTAGTTCCCAATAAGAAGAGTGAGGGTCACAATTTATTTTCAATTCAGACAACTGAGATGTCTCCCTCATCCCAGGGGATCCAATCTGGGCACTCCCACTGAGGTTAGTATCTAATCATCCAAGAGTCAAGCCACAAGACATCCAATGTCATCCCACATTCGAAGGTTAATTTTTATGAAATAACTCCCACCATCTCCTCAGCCTCATATACCCTCACTATCATAGGCCCATCCTCTTCCACCAGTAGAGAAAAAAAAGTGTGTGTATGGTTTGTTGAGTCTTCCATGCCCTTTTGTTTCTCACACCAAGCATGACCCGTGTAGGATTAGATAACCATGATGATCACACGATCAACATGATACACCTCAAATGAACTATTATAACTCTGATCCCCATCAAATTTGGGATATATATGAGTCCTTCTTAATTCCCAAGCTCTATATCCTTTAATCCATAAAAGGAATTCATTTCCGGAAGTATGACGAAAATCATTTCTCTCAAAGTACTACACTCTCATGTGAGACTATTAAACTATGTGGTCTCTGATTCCCATCCCAATGTGGCACGAAAGAAGGCTCCCTGAGGTTCAAACACATACTTGAAATCAACCATGTTCTTTCTGGTCCTTATTCACAATAGGATCAAATCCAGCTTGGAAACTCGTATCTTTTACAATTTCCATGGGCTGATTAGGCATAAGTTTCTCACCAAGATTTAACATTTTACCTTCCGATTAGATGTCCTTACCACATGAAATTAAACAGCATGGATAGGTTCTTATCACACATCATTAAAAGGTATGATGAGTCCCATTAAGTGGCATCGAACTATGAGGGTCCTAATTCCTTTCACAAGGATATCTATGTAGCCCATTTATGGGTGTGATCCCAACATGAAAAAAATCCTTTGTCTCCCTAGATAATAATACATTCTAGAGTGCCCAATTGATTGGCTTAAAAACTAGTATTATCATATCAGTGGTTAAAAAATCTATAAATAATATATGATATGGGACTATTGATAGAGAACCTCAAATACATAAGGATATCCCCTTTAATAAAGAACCTATAATACATACAGATGATCCTAAATCTCACACATAATAATAATTGAATGAATTTTTTAGGGAAATATATTTTATACATGGTAAATAAATAAGGATTCACAAAAATATCATAAATCTATAATATATCCCCAGAGTAGGTAATAAATCCCCTCAAAAGGGTTTGATGAGTCTGACCTCCAATCCTAACCGCCAATGTATGCACTTAAGTATCGTAGGTCCATAACCACCCAACACATACCTTTGGAAAGAAGGTACCTTTGGATAAGGAACCATTGGATGTTTCCAATTACATAAATAAATCCAATGGAAACCACTCAGAAGTAGTGATTCCTAACCAAAACACATGTTCCAAGGGAGATGAGAAACAAAAATGGGGGGCCAGATGTGAATAATTAACGATTTTTATTATAAAACCCATCCTCTAGACCCCTATCAATTGAAAAAGTAAGGCCAGACAAAGGAATCAGTCATGCATCTTTCCAACTAAATTTTGATGCTTTAACAGAGGTCATTGTTTCTTTGTTTTCTTAGAACTTCCTTCACTCCAAATGGCCTCCTTTATGTTTTCTCTCATGAAAGCCCCAACTACTGCTCAAGATGAATCATGATCTGTTGGAAAAACTTTATCACGAAGTCTACATCTTCAACATTGGGTCTCAAATTTTTTGGTTTAGGTATACCATCAACATGGTACTTTCCCAACTCTAGAGGCTTCCCAAAATGCTCTATAAGTTAACAACAACCCTCGATCATCCAGTAGTCAATGACCACTGGTCAACAAGAAGATAGTACCAAGCACCTTCTTCAACCATTTTATGTCATTATCCCCTGAACAAAATAACTAGTCCCTCCCATACTATATAGAGGTGGATAAAGAGGTCACTCATATACTCAATTCAAAGACACATGGGTTCTTCTTATGGGATCCCACCAACAATCAATACCAACAGAATCTTGTGGAAGTGAACCACTAATATGATGGGGGAGATGCCTTTGGTTGTTTTTCCTAGGTCCCTCAGACCTAGTAACACAAGAAAAACTGCAGGGGAAAACATCCAGCCAACATGGAGCATGTTTTTACTTATTCCACCTCTAGAGAAGTCCATCAACCTTACATGGTGGAAAATAACTAACATGCACATACACCCGTCCACCCTAATTTTTCCAGCCAACAGACTCATCAGGTAGTGAACAACTAATCCCATCATTTAAATCTAGCGTAGTACCATGGGTTTTCACATACAGCTTTATACAAACTATTAGTCAGTCAATAGGCACATCTGACTACATTCAAGAATGCTCCACAATCAAATATGGTGAAAACTTGTATGAAAGAACATACACCTATCTACAATCACCAATTTTGCAATTAATATCATTTGTATGCAGATAATGATGATTTTTCAGCATGTCTAGTGAAAAATAACCAGCATAAACATACAACTGCCAACATTCATCAAGATTTCCAGCAGTCTCATTTGGCAGCACTTGGAGAAGCTAGTTGTAAAGATCGAAGGACAAACCTGGGGTAGACTCAAATCTTTGCACCCATACATGAGTACTTTCAATATCAACTGATATGAAAGTGAGGACAAGAGAAGGAACATAAACCTAATCCAGATAAAAAATGGAATTATATTCCAATTCTAGCTGTTGAAGTCACCAAACACATTTTAGAAATGGTGAAACGATAGACACAAATTCATTCCTATATTATAGAATACATCCATAATATTATAACATAAACATCAATATGACTGGGGGAAAGACACATAATATTGTCCCAACACCTGGGATGACTTGTCTGTATGCCATACTGAAGTAGATACACACCTATGTTCCAGTCCTATAATTTTATGGGGCATACTCCCCCATATCATATGAAAAACTAGATAGGGAACATACACCCATTATAATATGAGATAATCATTTTATTATGATGACCAATCCAAGGTAGTCACATAATCCTTCCATGCTAAAAACTTCTCCCAGCATGTCACCCCGATTACATGTAAAAGAGCTTTTAAAAAGATGTCTTTCCAAACAAAGTTGGAAAATAAATTTCCAATATGAAATCTAGCTCCTCTTAATTATGGAGTGCTTGAATCCCTCATACTTTGTTTTTTTTGAAACTCAAGATCCTACCCTCCCATTACCATATTATAGGAGTAGTAGTAATAATTTTGAAGTTTGTCATTTTACACTTCAACATAAAGGGTTGTTTAAAAAAAATTCAATCAATATACTGAATTTATATCTATACGAGAGCCACAAAAACCCTCCATGTGTCTTGAATACCCGAAAGAAAGAGGATTTATCCCATTTTGTAATCATTCATGGTGTTCCTCCCCATGATGGAATTCATTGTGAATTTTCTATTTGTAGTAGTGTTTCACATTATTATGACAATTCATTATTTGATAATGTAGTAATGAGAAATCCCTATATTGTCAAGAAACATCCCAAAATAAGGCCAGTAATGTTCAATGCATTCTCACTATCATGTGAAATAACTTCCCAACCATAAGACATCCAAGGGATATGGTCATTACTTGAACATACCTTAGGTTATTTTCCTTCTAATATAGTAGGGGGAAGGATAACTTTTCCTATGGTGTATGATTAAACAATTGAGAAGTTTCCACTTTGGTTGTTCCATGTTTAGAAACATCTAGAAAATGAAAATGAGGATATGTTGAATATGGGAAAACAATTTTCTAAAGGTGAAATACCATTCATATTTTGAATTTTAGAATACTCTCTAAACAACACTCCAGAACTGATGGTAGAATATTGAATTCATGATATCTACCTAATCATATGAAAAACACTTCATTATCTAAAATATGATGAATTTTATTTTAATGAATAACAAATTCATGTAAATATAATATAAGGGTTCCAATTCCAATTTGACATGCAATCTCTCTCAGTTTCCCAACATCCAAAGGTTTAGAAGCAGAAGGGAACCCTTTAATGTGCATGCCTCAATAAACTAAAGAGGCTATACAAGTTAATTAATAATACCCCATCTGATGTTCATATCAAAGGATGGGGTGATCAGAGAGAATTTCATTTCATTGTGCTCTAAAATCAACAATGGATGAGAAATGTGGTCTCAAGAAATGTTATTTCCCATGGATTTCATAAAAAAATTCTTTCTGTAATCAATGATATGCTCATGAACTGGAATAGACTAGCTCTCATCAAATTCAATCCCAAAGAGTGAATTCTATTGAGATAATATTTTCATAAATCATCTGAAAACATTAAGTAGGCCTCATTCTTAAAGTATGTCTACCATGAGATTGTTGAAATTTCTGAAATAGAACAACGGACTTCTGAAATAGGCGATTGAATTGGTTTTCAGATAATGAATTCGGCCAATGATCAGACCAAAATTTAGAAACTCATAAGTGAATATGTGCATATCTCATCTATATCCATTCATGATCCACCCCAACCAGTAGGTCTAAGATATTGTTTAACTCATCATAAAAATTAAGTAAAAAACGTTTGAAGGTTTGAAGAATAAGAAGATGAACAGATTCATCCCATAGAACTGAGGGGTTGTTCACATCTATAATCTCCTCCTCAATGAATGTCATTTTTATCCTGATTTAGAAAGAAGCCACAAATTGACCACACAATTGCACTATCCAAGGGTTCACTTCAGGTTACTGTTTGTCAAACAGTTCCTAAGAATTCAACGTATAGGGGAACAAAGACTCATGGAGGACTTATAAGAAGAGGATTTTATAACAATAATGATTGAATTCTACTAATTCATTAGGGATCCGTAAATTTCATTAATACCATTATGGATGATCCTCTAGAAAATTAGTCTAGTTCCAGGGAGTTGGAAGATGAATTTCTTATTCCTTACACGATACAAAATTAATCAAATAATGGAGGCGTGTATCCACAAAATCCGAGGCTTACCTAGAACTTAGGTATTCCTACAGGTAACAAACTCCCACCCATTAAAAATACATCTTAGAAGGGGGGAAGGTAAAAGTTATATCATATCTCACTTTTCCACTGGGGAGGGCTAATCTATTTCACTTGAAGAATGATTTTCTCAGCAAGAAGAGGAGATGAAAGAGTTGAAATGACTCAATGAAGAGTTACTTCGAATAATCATTTCTACGAGACAGGCTCCCAAAGATGATCCTAATTGTTCATATCCTATAGGAACTCATTATAAAAGTGGATTTTTTAAACTATAGATGCAGATAAGGAATTCGATTCATTGGGTTAAAATAAAGGACATGAAAAAAACATAATTAAAGGCTTATCCCCATGGGTTATCGAAGAAAAATACCTATTGCACCACCACTAGTGGTTTTTCCAATTGTCACATAAGTTCATGATCTAGTTGTTGTACTTGTATAGGTCCCAACTCATCCAGATATTCCCAAATTCTTATGAATACAATTGAGGAATTTATAACTCGATTATAATCTATGAAATAAATAAGTTCACTAGTACAACCAGTAATGAAAACATACCCACAATGGGTAAATTTGATCCCTCCCCCACCAAATTTTAAGAATACCAAATTTCCAATCATTAATGGTTTGGGAGATGTAGAGTAGAACATAACAAATTTTGTTTCTCATTGTAATCCTTTGATGGGGAACCCTCAACAAAAAAAACAGAAATGATTAGATGTTTGGTTCAATCATTAGAATGGAAACCTTTTTTCTAGTATACAAATTTTAAATCTCGGTCAACTAAAAGACAGGAAGACCACTGTCATAAATTCCTTCTCCAATTCATCTCAATGCTTCCAAAGAAAATCAATTTTTATCATAAAAATTGAAATCAAAGAGAGAATTAAATAGGTTTTCATTTCATTACTCGATGGACAGGATTAGCACATTCCTTAAATCTATGACTCTCTCAAGAAGAGTTTCTACCTATTTGTGTGGAAAATATACATTATGATTCCTGAAATCCACAAATTGATTTGGAACACATAGGGTGGTTTTGAGACCATTCATTAATCTCCCAACAAGTGGAGGATTCCTTTGTTGAAACTAAATATAATTCTCATGTAATCCCATCAACTCGAGGAAGGAAAACATGGAATGAAGAAGATGTTACCATTACACTAAAACAATCACATGTACCTACATCTACTTCAAAAACATCATCATAATGTAGGTATCCACCTCCCGAGCATCAGAAGCAATGTCATCCTCATCAAGATAATCAAAAAGATCAAATGACTATATAGTTTAATGTTTTAAAGAATAATGTTTATTCTTTTCAGAATGAACAGGTTCCCAGTTACTTCATTTCATCTTTGGAAAAAAATTGGGTCTGTTTCCAAGGATGAAGAAACAGAATAATAAAGGTGATAAATATCTCTTAAATTATTTCCCCATTCATAAAATGTTTGGTAATCCCGTTCAAGAGTGTACAATTTTCAAATAACTCTTACAAAATATGGTATAATAAATACAAGTGAAACAAAAAATTACATCATCCTAAGTATCATGTGTTACTACTACTAATCTTGAGAAAGAAGTCAAATGTAAGGAAGTCAAAAGAAAAATGCATATATGTATGGTTATTGGATGGTCCCAAAAATGATCAACCGAACTCATATCATTCTATGAGCATAGTTGAAATAACCGACTGTGTCCTCTTCCACTCATGCTATAGAAAATCCATCTTCATCAAAAATATAGTCCTCAAAAGGTCAATCTTGTAAGAAGAGACACAATCAGAAATATAAATAGCAGTCTAAAGAATACAAACTCGTGTCAAGGCCAGGGTTGTCCTTAGAATTAGAGGAATTCATGCCATTGGTCTCAAAATTACAGGCACCACCCCGCCAAATGACATAACAAGAACCAAACTATCAAGCATGATATTCGTCAGATGAAGCGATGATCTTCAGTTCCATTAATATTATCCACTTAACAGACCCCTATAAAAATGATGATTCGGGTTATGATGAACCTGAACTCCCTCCACTTGATTGGGGAATTAGGGGAAGAATCCAAATTCGAGGATATAGGGGAAGACTTGGATATTCTAGAAACCATTATTAAAATATACCTCTTTTTGAACTATTTATGTGGAAGAAACTGATTGGATGTCTCTTTAGCTGGATCAGAAAGAACAATGAAATTATACAACACATGACAGGATCTTCCCTGATATGATTATCTTGGAGGACTGATTAGATGTAACACCATCATTCTAATAGAAAGTTTATTGACATAATCAATCTAATCTACCATGATTTTAAGTATTTCCATCTTCTTATCTAACACATGGTACATCTGAATCAGGAGCATAAACTTTTAAGGCACCTGCAATACCGAATCTCCATGCTAGAAAATGCATACCTTTGGAGTACACACCCTATAGTTAACATTGAATGCATCAATCCAGTCCATCAAACCAATCCATTTTTTGGAGTCTTTCTAAGTCTTAAATGACTCCATGTGTTGACCAGGAAATTCGGGCACACGGTTTCTGGATTATATGTCATGTAGTCCACTAGACACAGAGTGTAGTCCCTTTGGGTTATGTGTTGCACTGTGTACCCCATTCCCGGATTTCCCGGATGGAAACTGTGTAACACATATAATACATGACGTGTGGCCCACTAGACACACCGTGTACTCAAATGATTTCTAAAGAACATTCTTAGGCGTTTTTCCCAGACTTGTACATCAGATGGATGGTGAAAATAGGACACAATATGTTTCTTGAACTACACACCTTGTACTTGTAATAATTATGCCGATTTATTAATTTTTTTTATTAAATTATACAAAACCCATGAGACTTGTACCAGTGTGTGGGTATAAAGATGAGGCACAACATGTGATATGTGTTATATATATGTGTGTTTAATTTATCATCTGCATAATGTTCATATCTTGTGATTGGATAGTTCTAAATAAGAATTCACTAGGTTCCCTCCAAGGTAATATTTACGTACAAATACAATTATAAATGAATTTATCTCTTTAAAATTATGGTAGATGAGAATCTCAAGGAAATTTAGAAAAGGGTTTAAGATAAAAGGATGGATTAATTAAAGGTGATAATTTATTTATTCTATGGTTTTTATCTTTAACAAGAATGATTAATTAATTGATTTATAGTTTTATTTATGTGTAAAATCATTGCATGTATGTATGATAATGAGCTAGAAAAAGACCTCTATATGTGGACAGGTTTTTTTAATTTATTTATTTAAATTAAATTTGTTGCCTTGTGAGCCGTCACCTCATTAATATGCAGGGTATGAGTGACCAATGTTTCTTTTATGTAAAACCTTTTTTAAACCTCACCTATGGGTGAGTTTGAATGCGTATGTAATGGGTGGAAATACCAAGCTAGAGGCGGCAGTTCAAGCTAGTGCCAAGACAAAATAAATCTCAAGCGATACAGAGGCGGACATGTGGAATTTCGTAAACACAAACCCAAAAAAGATCAAGGTGATTCTCCCCTAGGTCAGGGTCAGTTTATCAAAATCTAGATAAAATAACAATTATAAAAGCTCATGATCATGCCCTTTTCTTTAATTTATTTCTATCAGTTGCATGGTTTATCATTATGTAAGTGTTGTCATGATCAAATAATTAATGAATTAAACAAACATGCTAGATGGAACTAAAATAAACCTAGATTATGAAAAAATATTATCAAGATATAGTTAATAACATGAGTAAATTACAATATATATTAACTAGAATGTGATAATGATAATAGAAAATTCCCACATAATAGATAAAAATCCCATAAATAAAATATTTTGTTAGACCATAACTTATGTTTATTGATTATGGGAAAAATATAATAAAACTATGTGTTTACCATTCCTTGTTGTGACAATTACTTTTATACAATAAACCCTTGTAAAAGGTTTCAGGTTGACTTAACCGTATTACATCAAGAGGAGTAGCCCTTTCTAGACATGGTGTAATATTGGCGGCAAGATATGAGGAAATCCAAATTCATGATTTCAGGTTTGGGGGGTCCACTCAACAGATCATGGAGCTGCAAGCCCACAATTGGAGAAGATCTACCTACCGAAATACCTTATAATATCTTGACCAACCCTTGTAGTGGTTTTAAGATGGGGAATATATATCCTTTCCACTAGAATTTCATGGTAATTGGACATTAAGAATCTAATGATGAGGTCCATTGGGACATGATAAAATAGTGGCATATTTAATAAAAAATTATTATTTTTCATAAAATATAATAAATAAAGTACTAATGATCTACTCTTTTAATTATAGAATAAAAATTACAAGATCATCAAAAAAGTTATCCATGTGATTAATTCTGGATAAAGACAACATCCTTAATAGAAATAACATCCAAGAATGTATTAGATTACTTTAGGTTATCATACACCATGAACAAATGTCTTACGTGATGGAGTCAGTTTTACCAAATCTTCTTTCTAAATATGTGAGTGAATAAGATTTCCTAGTCTATGAGAAACATATGAACGATGCGTTCAAAATTCATTTTTAATCATATCATCAATGTCTAGTGAGCTCATGAAGTCTCATGAAAATATGGATGCTTATAGAATTCTTAAGCACCTATGTGGTCTTCACTAGGAGAGAGGAAGATATGAAAGGGTTGAGAACTCTGTGGTACTATTTCAGAGTCATCATGGAGAAGGTTCCCCAGCTAGGCCTCAGGTAGTCAAAAGCATTGGCTACATTGAGCACCTGATGGTTCTAGTGTTTAAAATACAATAAGAACAGGGCACAAATAACATTATTACATCACTACCTAAGATATTCTATGACATTTTTGTCAATTCCAATTCGAAAAACATTGAGAATTATCTATCTGATCTTCTTATCCTCATTCTCTACGTGGATAAAGAAATGAAGCTCAAAAAACCTTCTGTCCTTATGGTGAATAAGTTGAAAGGGAATACAAAGAGATTTATACCCAATGCTTTCTCATGACCTTCTAAGAATATGAATATCACAGTGGAGGAAAGGGAACAAGCATCTATTTGTTTCTCATGTGACAAGAAGTGCCACTGGAAGAAGAACTTCACCCAGTCTAAGAATTAAGGAGAAGCTTTATGTGAGTTTTTTAACAAATTCAATCTATCTACTTCTACAAAGTGGGTTTTAGACACATCATGTAGTTCACACATATGTATACAAATATAGGAACCAAGTATATTTTGGATGATTGACCCATGGGAGGTAGATCTACGAGCATAGAATGGAGACAGACTTGGTGATGTAGCTGTCAGGGACTAGCAACTCATGTTTCCAAGTGGGATGATCTTGGTGTTAAATGGTTTTTTATTATGTGTCTTCTTTTAATAAAAACATTATTTCTGTATCAATATTACATACTGATGGATTTGGTTTCATGTTTAGAACTGAATGATGATTATTTTACAAAAATATCATTTTCTTTGGTATGAAACATTTATACAACGTTCCTTATGTGTTGGATTGCACATACCGAGTAATGGAAATCGATATCAATGATAATTCAGATGACTCATAAGACACCCAACATTGGAATCACTTGCTAGTTCATGTAAACAAGAAACTCATGAAAATGTTACATCAAGATGGATATTTATATTCTTTCTAACTAAAACGACTTGGTGTATGTCAGACATGTTTACAGGAAAAAATGACCAATTACCCATTTAGTGAGAATGGTGAAAGGGCTAATGATCTACTTGAATTCATTCATACCGATGTGTGTGGACCATTCCTAGTTGATGAAATGGAAGGGTACTCATTATTGAAATCTTTTAATAATTATTTTACTAGATATGGATGTATCTACTTAATGATGTATAAGTCTGATTCTATTGAAAAGTTCAAAGAATACAAGAATGAAGTAGAGAACCTGCGTAGTAATAAGATTAAAAAACTCTGCTCAGACCGTGGTGGAGAATATATTAATGAAGTCTTCATTTATTACTTACGGGAGTTTGGAATCCTATCCCTACTCACTCCTTCATGCACACCATCATGGAATGGTGTGAATGAAAGAAGGAACCTCACCCTGTTAGACATGGGGAGATCAATAATGAGTCATGAGAGTCTTCCATTATCCTTTTGGGGATACGTGTTACAAACAGTGGCACAGATGCTAAACCAAGTACCAAATAAATCAATAAATTGTATTCCATACGTGTTATAGAGTGGAAATAAACCCATAATATCGAATTTAAATCTGTGGGGAAGTGATGATTTTATTAAAGACCCATCAGGTAAAAAACTTGAACCCTAAGGAACAAAGTTTACCTTTATAGGATACCATAAGGAAACAAGGGGATATTACCTGTATAACCCCTCTAACAAAAAGGTTATAGTGGCAAGAAACACTGTATTCCTTGAGAGGGAGAACATCTCCAAAGGAGATAGTGGGATTGAGATAGTCTTCGATGAATTTTATGCTCATGTTATAAATGAGTGGGAACCTGAACAGATTCCACAAATCCCCATGGAATAATTAACTCTTCTAGAGACACAAGAGCTACGTAGGAGTACAATAGAGGTTAGATAACAATAATGGTATGGTTTTCTTGTTACCAAGGATGGATACTCATTATTAGTTGATAATGCTGATCCTTTAACCTACATGGAAGAAGTACGTGGAATGGATGGTTCCAAGTGGCAAGAAGTCATGAATTATGATATGAATTCCATGTAGAAATATCATGTCTAGATTTTAGTAGATCCTCTAGTTCATGTAATTCTTATTGGTTGCAAATGGTTATTCAATAAGTAACTGGACATAGAAGGATAAGTTTGTACATATAAGGCACAAATGGTTGCAAAAGTGTTCAAAAAACGTCAAGGCATTGACTACGATAAAACCTTTTCACTGCATGCAATGTTGAAATCCATCATAATTATATTGGTCATTGTCGATAACCATGAATACGAGATTTGGAAAATGGATGCCAAAACAGAATTCATTAATAGGAACCTTAATGATAATGTCCACATGACACAACCTGAAGGGTTTATGACTCCAAAAGATGCCAATAAGGAATACAGGTTGCAAAAATATATTTAAGGATTAAATAATGCATCTGGACACTGAAACATTTGTTTTTATGAATCCATGATGAAATTTGGTTTTATCAAGAACAAATGTGTGCCATGTGTCTACAAATGGTTTAGTGGGATTATAATTTTTTTCCTAATAGTATATGTGGATGAAATATCACTTATTGGAAACAAGATACCGGTCTTAATGTCTGTAAAGGAATAGTTCGATAAATTCTTATCCATGATGGAATTGGTCAAGGAAGCATATATTCGTGGGATCAAGATCCATCATGATAGATCCAAGAGATTTTTGTGCATATGTGAGAATATATAAATTAATAAGATACAAAATAAATTCTGTATGAAACAATCCAAGAGGGGATTGTTGCTAGCATCACAAGGCATTCATCTTTCCAAGAAAATGTGTCCTACAACACATGAGGAATGAACAATAATGTCAAGGACATCATATTCATCGACGATTGGGCCAGTCATGTATTTCATTCTATGTACCAGGATGGATGTCACATATATATTGAGTGTGGTTGGTAGATATCAACCTGACCCAGTTGACCACCAATGGATGGTAGTCAAGACTATCCTAAAGTATCTTAGGCATACTAAGGATATGTTCTGGGTTTTATGGAGAGTTTATGAACTAGTTATCATACGATAGGCATATTCTTGTTTCCAGGCTGATCAAAATGACATGAAGTTGCAAACGGGATACATGTTGACATTGAATGGAGGTGAAATAAGTTGTAAGATCTCAAAAAAGAATGTGGTTGCAAATTCTACAGTAGAGTCTGAGTATAATGAATCTTTTAAAGAATCTAAAGAAGTTGTTTCGTTGTGATTAATTTCCAAAGATATATATGTGATACCTAGCATTAAAGATCCCATCACACTGTACTATGATAATACTTCAACAATGGCTCTTGCAAAAATGTCATGGTCACATCAGTGGACGAAGCACATTCATTGGAAGTATCATCTCTTGAAGGATTTTTCTTAGAGAGTTGATGTTGTTGTAAGAATAATTTCCATGGAAGACAAACGTGGTGGACCCCTACACTATAGCCTTGACTCAGCAGAAACATGATCATCATGTGAGGTCTAGCAGGCATAAAGTCGTGGGTTGTTGGATCTAGTCCATGTGGGGTTCGGTAAGAGTTGGTATCCTAGAACCAGCAGGTTGTAACTTGATTACAAGGATATTAAATGTATTTAAATATTTATTATCTTTTTACATATTTTTCATTGTTCTGCATGACTATGATATAATGTCCTGGAGTATTTGATGCACTGATAAGGTTACGGTGGTTCCCCTCTATGATGAGAACCTTGAAATGCTATAACAATATTCATAAATATAGTACTACAGTTGGATGAAATAATATGATGGGACACATAGCATGAATACCGTTAAGTGTGAGTACCCGTAAGCAAATGATACATCATCTCATTATGTTCATGGTTGGTAATCTCCAAGAAAGAAAATTGTGAGAATATACCAGCTATTAGGAATTCTCCATGTTTCTGTGTCATTAGATATTCCTATATATGATCATTTTTAATGATACTTAGACTTTAATATTATCACTAATTTATGTCACGAATCATGTAATTTGATTTACTGATGAAAACCGTCACGATGATTGTTGGAGGGAAGTAGGGTACGTTGGGTGCATCACGAGTGGCATGTTATTAGTGGATAAATCAGTGAAGAATTTGTCCCTTACATTTATGGAATTTGATATCTTATCCCTCTAATAGAAATAGAACCATCTCATGAAATTCCTTGGGCATGGTGTAACAATGATTTTATTTTAGGTAGTTAATGTAAGAGGTATCAAGGACTGAGATTGATGACACTATCATAAAACCTGATTGATGAGATATTGCGACAAAGTTATTATATTACACAGTGAGGTTTCTTATGTGGAATTCACTGTTTGCACTTTATGTTCTTTCTCCTAGGTTCCTTGACCCATTTCTTGACAGTACTCCAGGACATTATGTAAGCCTGTCTAATTCCAACGAGAAAGAATCCTAGAGGTTCACAGACATTGTGTTTTTGGTGGTCTCAGTTAAATTCTATTTGAATTTAATTAAGAAATTTTATTCTCAAGACAATGGAATTATTTTATTCAAGTTCAAATGATTGTATATATTTAATAAATATTTATTCACAGGGTTATGGGTAAAATATTTTTATTCATTTTATTGAACATTTATTAATCATTCAGTTACTAGTTGGTATGTAAAATATTTATTTAATATAATAAATTATTTATTTATTTATTCGGGGGTATAATAAATGGAAGTGGAGTTTGAGTGAACTAAGGCCGGTCGAGTAGTAAAATAATTATTTTCATGACCGTAAAAAATTACTCAACTAGTTGGCACATATTAAAATAATTCTGCTATTATTTTGTGACGCGGAATTTTAGTTATAATTCCATTTTTCAAAATTTAGAACTCCATAAATAAAAAACAGATTAATATTAATAGAATGGGTTTTCTTTAAGTTTATGAATGTATTTAATTTTTACTAGAAAATTAATTATTGTAATTGATTCCCCATGTCTTTAAATAGAGACATACATATATTTTTCTATTTACCGAACCGCTCACCCATTGAATGTATAATTTTTTAGCTAAAAAATTTCTCTCTCAAATCCTCTTACCATTGATCTCAAGAATGAGAGACATACTTCAATAATGAAGAATATGTGATCATGAACGACCGGCACAAGACACTCCCTTCACCGCACTAGCGCCTAGTGAATGAGTGGTGTCGATCAAAGGCCATGAGAGCACATGTGGATCACTACAAGAGGGATTCCAGTTTGGATCCTTAGAAGCACAATTAGATAATATGGAAGGGTCTTCCCAGATGATCAACATCATAAATGAAAAAATACAGAAGATACTTGTATTATTTTCATTATGACATTAATTAAATTAATTGTAAACATGATGAATAAGATCCTCTCAAAAGGTTTCAGGCCTCTCTCTTCATTATCTATTTTTTTTATTATATTTTTTGGAGACTGCAATTCATCGTTGTACAGATCCCAGAATAATCATTGATCATGGTAGAAATTAATGTTGTGTGATGGACCAATCGCACTTCCACTACGCCCGAAACCATCATTTTCATCATCAATCGGGCTAAAAAAAGTTTTTTCATTAATAAGAGAATACAATGATATTTATTCCCACACATATTATTATCTTAAATGCATTCGTAATGCCCTTCATCATTAGTAGGATCAGAAATGATTAAGGCTTTTTCAGAAAGTTCAAATTCTGATTCCTCCCCAACCACTAAAAGATTTGGTTTATCACCTACTCTCTAATGAAGAAAATAATAAGTGAAACCTAAGGAAGAAGAAGAAAAATACCTCAAGAATTCAACCCCATTATTTGAGGTAAGTGTCTCCACCATTGTGGATGAGCTTAGAGAATAATATTGGGTACACCTGAAGATCCCCACACTACTCTAATTAGAGTTTCCATTACTTCTGAAGAGTAAGATATGTATACTTCATTTCTAAAGAAACAAAGAGATATATTATCATAGAACTATTAAAAAATTATATGCCTTAATCATGATGTGGCCACTCTTAATTTGGGTTTGCTAGAAGAGAATAAAGTGTTCATGTAGGAAGCAATAAGAATGCACCCAACTCATGCCTCTAAAATTGATGTTGAAATCGACAATCTTATCAAAGATAAAATTTTCAGGGAGGTGCAATATCCCAAGTGGTTGGACAACACTTTCCCCATGAAAATGAAGAAATTGGATATCATATTTTTCATTGATTTCATAAATCATAACCGGCATTTTACCAAATATTACATACCAGGTGAAATCACAAAACTTTTGATTGATGCAATAGCCAGCTATGATGCTCCCTTTTTCATAGATGGCTACTCTGGGTAAAATCAAATCTGAATGGACCTAGAGGATGAGGATTATATGTGATATATATCCCCTCAAGGTGTGTTTTTATATCATGTAATTCCATTTTTAATAATGAATTTAGGTGCATTGTATCACCATTCCATGCACCATATCTTCAAACCCTTCTTAAGAATTTTTCTTGAATGATTTATGGATGATATTGTGGATAAATCCAGACAACGTTCTGATCAACCGATTGATCTAAAGACCTTATTCATTGTACATCAGAAAACTAATTTGAAGATGAATACCTTGAAATGTTATTTTGGTGTAAATTAGGAAAATACCTCAACTTTGTTGTATGCCATCATGGAATTAAAGTTGATCCCGAGAAGACAAAAGAAATCCTTGGCATGGAACCTCCTAAAAATTTGAAATAATTAAGAGGAATTTAAGGAATCATGTCCTATATTCGGTGCTTTATCACTAATTTTTGAGGCAAGTGTTTACCCTTTATGAGATTAATGAATAAGGGAGTTAGATATCAATGAACTAATGACTGTCAGTAGTCACTTGATACCCTCAAGAGGTATCTTTTGAGTCTACCATTAGTAATTACACTTTTGAAGGAAAACTACATATTCTCTATGTGATAGCTTTATAGTGACCACTAGGTGTCTTCCTAGAACAAAATAATGATGCTGGGAATGAAAATACCCTTCACTCTTTTAGTCATACTATTCCTGGCACAAATAAGTAATATTCAAATATCACGAAGTGATGTCTAGCATTAACCTTTGTAGTTAAGAAGTGGAGGAACTACCTAAAACATCATGAGGTTCATTTGGAACTTCATAGTAACCTGATCAAATTTATCCTTAGTTGTCCTATGCTTGCAATAATTTTGGCATGGTGGTTAGTTATTTTTCAAAAGTTTTATATCTAGTTTGTTCCATAAAATCAATAAAAGGACATGCTTCGGTATACATCTGGACTAAACATTCATCTCTAGAAGATACTCCGATGAATACTGATCCTCTTGATGAAGAAATCTACTCTATTCATGATAATACCTTAACATGGAAAATGTATTTGACGGTGGTTCCCAATGTCCAATGGAGAAGTGAATGGAAAACCCTAAAATCAAAAATGATGTGTTAGGAAATGTACTTATCTCACCGGAAAAATTAGTGTTTCCATATTCATTCCTATCATCAAAATGCAGTATCAATAGGGAGGTAGAATATCATACTCTCATTTTAGGCCTAGAATTGTCCCTCTAGTTACAAGTGAACCACCTGAAAGTGAATAGTGATGAAGAGTTGGTAATAAAATAGATTAATGGGGATTATGATATCAAAAAAGAAGAGTTAATACCTTTTTGTGATTATTTCATAGGATTAATGGATGAATTCCCCTCAGTGCCAACATTTCTTTATGTCCTAAGATCAAAAAGTGAACAAGATGATGCACTGACTAATGCAGCCACAACCATGGAAGATCCTAATCGGGATAAAAAAAATCAGTATTTCCCATTATCGTGTGGTATCAACTTTTGTTCAAACTAGAATGGAGTAAAATTATGAAATTAGATCTATTTCTGAGCTGCATGGTCATACTATGGTATGGATGAAACCCATCATGGAATATGTAATAAATATAGTACAACAAATTAATAGAGAGATAATTGCTAAGATATAGCGATGAGTGGAAAATTTTAGTCTTTATGATAGTCAAGATAACCAGAAGATCCCCTATAAATGAAGAATTGGTGGAGTACTCTTTATGTGTACTGATGGAGATGAAACCATAGCTATTATGAATGAAGTACATGTAGGAGATTCTCGTGCTTACCATTCTGGGAATTGGAATTTTGATTAAATCTCAAGGCATTGATATTTCTGGACTTCAATGATGTAGGTTTTCATATATTTCACCAAGAAAACTCATCCCTTCCTAGTGCATACCAGAATTATTCATCAACCCCAATGTATCAACATACAGCTAAAAACTCTTTTCCATTTTTCTCAACGGGAATAGATGTAGTGAGACATTATCCTCAAGCCACAACAAATCATTTCAAATATATTCTAACTTCTACATATTTATTCCCCAAATGGGATGAGACAATACCTCTCAAATAAGTTGGAGCCAAGATAATTATGAGATTTTTCAAAGCTAATATCATTACCATGTTTGGTCTTCCTCATTCTATATTGATGGATAATGGCACCAATTTCTCTTCTATTGAAGTAAATTAGTTATATCAATAGATCAATATTAAATCCAACCATTCATCTCTCTATCATGTATCAGACAATGGACATATAAAGGATTCAATAAGACCCTATCAAATATACTCTAGAAAATGGTGGATAAGGATAAGAAATCATTTCCTAATAAACTATTGCATGCATTATGGGATTATCAGACTACTACCCTTATCTCCACTCAGGAAACTCCATATTGGTTAGTGTATAGAATAGAAGAAATTTTTACAATTGAAATTCAATTACCTTCACTTGGAGTTGTAATATGTGATTAGTTAACTATAGATGACTAGTATCAGATGCAATTTGATGAGCCAGAACGATTATAAGAAGATAGAGTTCATACATTGCATCATTTGGAAGTCTATTAGAATAAAATAACACGATATTTTAATAAGAATGTTTTACTCTACTCATTTCTTAAAGGAAAATTGGTTTTAGTTTTAAGGACTCCAACGATACTAGGATAGAAGCCTACAAAGATTAATCCAAAGTGGGAAGGACCTTATTCTATACATAAGGTCTTATCTAAAAGAGTTTATTCCTTAATCTCAAAGGATAGAGATTTTATTACAACTCAAACCAATGAATGATTATTCAAGATGTATATTTTGTAAGGATACATCATATTTTCCATGCAGCATGACTCAAAACTACATAACAAATGACCTAGTTGAATGAAATTAAACTAAACAACAACCATATGTGTCTATGTTGAACCACGTTAAAATGATTAGCATCTATGTCCTAGTTGCAAGACACTAAACTGCATGGCATCATTTTCCCATGCTACTCAACATTAAACTGTTTGGCTAAAATATTTATTATTTGAAGTTAATAGTTTCTATGTGAAAATATCACTTACATCATTTCTAATCCTTAGTGGAACATGCATTCCACTTCTCCTTATATTTGAATTAGATCTACATAGAGACCTCGCTTCGAGATCTATGTCTTGATTTATTCTCATTCAAATGGAATTAGTAGATATGCCTAGATCTCTAATCTTGGGACTAGCCGCAACAATAAAAAAAATTTATTTCCCCTTTACTCCTCCATTATATGATCATGTTCTATACCTACTATATTTCTGGATACAAGGTTTCTTATTCATATCATTTTGTGTATTAATTTTATCCATTCTAAGGGAATGTGTTAAAATCCTCTGTATATTACAAAAAAACTCCATTGGTGTGGGAAATAATTGTTTCAATAACTATGTATGGCTTGATTTTCAATTCAATGGGATACATAGAGATGCCTAGATCACCAATATTAGGCCCAACCACAAAAAACCATTTTATTCCATTTTTGTATGAATGAAAACTGAATAGGATATTATTTAAGAACAATGTGTGTCTTGATTCTCATCTATTTGAGATACATAGTGACACCTAGGATTAATTCCCTGGTCTAGCAGCAATATTATTTTTTCAAGTCCGAATCACTACAAGTCCCCACTGCATGACACTAAATCCCACAACATAATGTTCTTACTGTATGACATTAAACTAAAAATTACCCAAAGAATAATTTATGACTTTATTCACATCCCATTGAGGTATGTAATGAAAAATAGGCTTTTGTTCATATTACCATCCACATGATAATGTCTTTTTCTCTCTTTTACTTATAATTACAAATCTATTGTGAGTCTTCATTTTTGGTCCTCTGATCCCATAAATGAATTAGGAAATGTCCCCATTTTACATATGATTTATATATATGTATGGGACTCCAAACTTTGGGCCCATAATATATCTTTTATTTCTAAAATGCATTGAGAATTACCAACATTCATTTTTCACACTATTAATCTTGAATACTTTTAGTTCTTTATAATATTTATTAATATTTTTATGGAAAAATTTATAAAACCGAAGATCTATTTTGGACGACATTACAATATGTTCCCCCAGGTGGCCATGCATAAATTACCTACATAAAAAATAAATTTTTAAAAAATGAATCTATTTGGATATGCAGAATATTTCGTAGTTGGCCCTACATAATACAACCCCTATAACGGGTTCATAAAAAATGGAAACATTGTTCTTTATAAAAGAATCTTTTGTACCCTTTAGGATTTGATGAAAATATACAAGAATCTATATCATAAATTGTTTATCCATTTATATTTTTCACATTACCCTTCTAATGAGCTGATAATATCTAAGACCATGGATTACACATTTCCCTTCCCATGTGTTCCAAGCATATTGAAATAACCTAGGATCTATTGACCACATATCATCCATTGTTCCCGTAATATTCTGGTCCTGGTCATATGACATAAACATACAGACCCCATACATCCTATATTTGGACTAGACCTTCATAGAAATCATATCCCTCCAATTGTTTGGAAATCATGATTAGAAATACTCTTTCTGTACTCAGTTACCTTTCTCCATAAACCAAACTATGTGCTATGGAAAATATCAACATTAATAAACATTTTACTGATTTTAACAATTTAATATTGATTTTTATAAATCTTTTTTGTCTAGCTATACAGTATGCTCCCCCATTGACCTTTCATAAAATTTACCTACATAATAGGCATGTCATTTAAAAGATTCCACTGTTTGGCTATGAATTATATTCCCTATTATTCCCTCTATAATACAACCCCCATAACATGTTTTTCAAGTAATAGAAACATTTTTATTAGAAAAATACTTCTCCTAATTCCTTTATCCCTTTTCCCATATCATTCATCAGATCCATGAATTCACAAATCATAATTTACACTTTTTCCATTCAATACGTAATAAAGGTATTATGATTACAGAAAAAATATCATGAAATTGAAGACTCGTGAACCTTGGGTCCAAGATAAAGACCTTAAATTAATCCCACCCAACATACCCTCTTTATGACATAAAAATGAACAGTACAATGCCTTTAATGTATGACTTCAAAGAAACATATCAAGATACTAGAAATCCCCCTATCTGATAAATTTTAATCATTCCTCATAAACAAATTTTTTGTAGGAGTGATTTTCCCATTCATGAAATATGTTGGTATAAATGGCCCTTTATTCTTAAATCTTATTCCCATAAAAAACAAACAATATGGTCTTGGGTCACCCAACTATTTTTTCCATTTCCTATCAATAATAAAAAGTTAATTTTTTTAGACCTCCTTTCTCTGACTATACAATACATGGGCCCAGTGGCCTTGTATAAAATTTTCCTACATAACATGCATGTTCGTCAAAATATGGAACTATTTTAAAATGATACATATTCCCTAGTTAGCCCCTCATAATACAACCCCCCTAATGGATTTATAAAATTATGGTACCATATTTCATGGAAAATATATCATTTATGTTTATAAATATTGTATAGATTGGTGACTATAAAAATCAGGACTCTAGATTCCTCTTGGATGTATCCAAATATTATTGGATTCATTTCCCAGTAGCTGAACCTTATTCGGGATCTATTTTAAATATTTAGGGTCAATGATATTCGACATTAAACATTGTCCTTATAAGTATGACCTGAATGGCTCTAAACATCCAATAACAAGAGATATGGTACTCACTAGATTGAAAACCCGCAAAGGGAAGCCTAGAAAAAATTCGACTCTCAGCTCATTAGAATTACATTTTTTATTGTTTAAGAAATATTGAACATAAAAAAAATTGTCAAAAGATACAATGTTTGTGTGGATTTTCTGTATATCCCTAGTAAAAAATAAAACTATTCTCATTAGGGCCATTGGACTAAATAGAAAATTTTGTGAACCCCCATTATTATTATTGTAATAATGATTTTCTGACATAAATGTTTAATGATAAAAAATCTTCATCATCATCACCTTGGATATTGTAATAATAGAATGTAATATGGAGTCATATATGATTGGAGATAAAATTCCATTCATTTATATGGAAAAGTCATAGGGACATTCACATAATGAAGCATCTATGTCATGTGTTAAATAAAACTCTTGAGATGACTCTTTATTTGTTGAACAACCTCATCAGCCCTATCAATAGCTTGTTGAAGTTGAGTGACTTCAGCCACACAGCTTAATGAAGTGCATCCTATATAGTTGAAATAGTGTGATCCCTTCCAACTAGGTTTATCCTAATGTTTATTATAATTTCCCAAGTCTGTTATGAACAACATCCATTTACTATTGAAGATATACCTTCTTCTTCATCACCACTTTAATTTTGTGGCCAAATTTGATCGACCTATAGCTATGGTTCACCTATGCCTCAGCTACTACAGCTAAAGAGCTCTAAAAAATAATAATTTGATTACACTTTTAAACTTCTTTCTGTAAATTATGTTCTTTCCCCCATCGGTAAATGGTATCTTTCATTGCATTGTGGACTAGGTGTTAATTAAATCCCGCTAGTCCCAATATGCAAAATAGTGTTGAGAGTTCTTCAAAATTGGACACTAGCTCATCCAAAGGATTCTTGACAATTATCTTCATAATTTGTTTGCACTTATTTTAACCTGAAAATCCAAGAGAAAATTGCATATCTAAATCTAAACCAGAGTTTCTTCCATAAGGGATAATGTATTGTTGAAAATACGATAGATAAGTTCCTTGATCTTCATATCTCATAACAATGGATACTTCGAATTCTATTGATGACTGATCCAACATAGAAGCTTTACCCTCCTATCTAGTTGTGGGAGATAATAACCCCAAATGATGAGTTAGAATCACTATCTATTTCTGAAGAATGGTGGAAATGGGGAATGATCTAAACAATCAATGACATATACCCAACAATAAGTCTGATGATTTATTAGATTCATCCATAGACTACTCAGCATCAGTAGTTCAAGGAAGTGTTTCTCAAGTAGGATCTTTCTCATGAGTTTCTCGAGTTCCCATGATCGAAGGCTCTGGAGAATCTCCCAACATTTGGTCCTCAGTAATAATTTCTCTAGATTCAGAAGAAGATGGATAGAGTAGAATAACTGATTCATGAAGGACTTTAGAAACATTCTCTATAAAAAATATACATAAGATAAACTTTTATGAAAAGTTTCATGTAAAATAAGAACAATTATGTTTGGAAAATGAAAGAATAAAAACATAATTCCTCGCAATTATACATGAATATACTCAAAAAAATTTATGGAAGCTAGAATATCAATATTTTTATTAAGGTAATCAATCATTTCAGTGTATGTGACATGGAATGTTATCGCATCCTCAACATTTATGTTATCCAAAAAATGTTATTTGGTGCCAAAATTTCCTCCACTTACATTATGTTCCTTCAGTTCATCAACAGGTGCAATGTCATCAAATCTTCCCATGATAGGATCAACAACAGTATCTACTTCACATTAGCGAAGATCCTTAATCATTCCCTCTAGAGCAATAGGAATATCAAAATTAATTATTGAAGGATCCATTGGTAAGGGAAACTAGTTTGAGATATTTTGATAAAAATAATATTATCAAATAATTTAATATTCAAGAGAACTATATTAGGACATACCATGAATTTTCAATCTCTCAATAAAATCAGAAGCAGATAAAGATTTACCTTTTTATGTCTTATCTGGAAAGGTAATTAAATTTGCAACATGAATATGTACTTCTCTTGGGATTTCTTTCTCCATTATTGATGGATCAGTTCTTAATCCCGTAAGATAAAAGAGTGATACAGATCCTATGATAGGTTGAACCTGGTCACCATCATGTATCATGAACGTCATGTTACTAGAGGAAAATATAAATACATAATTACTAGACACACACTTTAGATTAATATCAATGATATCTTACATTTCTTTTCATAAACTTGTAGAGATATCAAAATGTATCTTCTACAGTAGAAACCCGAGGTAATGGATGAGGATTACTTGTCTCCATTACCCAAGTCTTGATTCCGTCTCCCAGGGATTGTTTTGGAGACTTGGAAGGATCATTTAATGTGTCAATTGGATAACCTATATGTTTATACATTGGTGACCCGAGAAACTTTCATAAGGAACATTCCATAAATTCAAGTTGCGAAATGAAATATCATAATGATTAATTATAGGGAATGAAAAAGCATAATTGAAATAAAAGAAAAGGAAAATACATTCTCAGTAATAATATAAATGTCCCATTCCTCTACATGGTGAATAATTACCCATTCTTGTATCCCTACTTCCATCATATCAGATACTCAAATAGAGGCTAGGACTTGTTCATCAGTTTCATATATAATGGTCTCTAGATCCGCAATATCCACCCATACTTCATCCAGGTTATTATCCAAATGATAATAAGAAGGTTCATTAATTTCACCCACATCTATTAATCAAAGGCCTTTATGGTGGAATTCCCATTAATTCCTGAGATCTTGAGTTTGGATCTCCGAAAATATAATAGAAAAATGACTCACATAATTTGGTTTCAATATAGTTGGATATAGAGGAAACTCAACACCCTCTAACGAGTGAGCCTCTTTAAGCCTTCCTTGTTCTTCAAAAATGTCTACATATGGGATTGGAATGTTATTCAGATGGTGGTAGCTAGATATCCTCAGTGACAGAATTATTTTTTACCTTGACAGAGACTTCTTGGTGTAACTTCTGAAAATATGTTTTTAAGGTTCTAAAATATTTGAGGCATATGCATCATCTTTGTATTTAGACCTATTACCATAATTCCTACATGAAATTGTTTTCATAGCTGCTACCTGATATATTCCTTTTGTAAGATCTGGATATTGTTATGAAGAATACCATGCTTTGGCATATCCATCTTCCAATCCAATTGATGTGTTTGATGGAGTAATGTTAATTAATAATTTGGATATCATCAAATCCATCGAAATAAACAATTTCCTCTCTATCATTGGTTGGTTTGGAACCCCACTTTAATTTTTACCACGATCAATGATTCTTCCATGAACAATACGTCGACAAATCAAGTCTCCACATAATATAATCAAAGATTTAGATAAGGAAGACACCCAAAACATCAATAGATGATCTTTCACGTCATGTTTATAATTAATTTAAATAATTTCATAAAGAAAAAACACATTGATCATTAGTATTTTCTTCATTGATGATGGTGATCATCTGGAATGACCCTTCTAGATTATCTTGTTTCCCTTGCATGGATCCAAAAAAGAATCCCTATAGCGGTGAACCACACGTTCTTCGATGGACTATGATCGACAACACTCATTATATGGGCACTAACATGGTGATGTGAGTTTATTGTGTTGGTCGTTCTTGATCACTTGTTCTTTGTCCTTGAATAACTACTCTCATTATTGAGAGGGGTAAGAAACAGATTTGAGAGAAAAAAAATTTAGCTCAATAATTCTCAATTTACCCAATGTGTGGTTCTGTACATGGCACAATTGGCGTATGTGTCTATTTATTGAAATGGAGCTTCAGTTACAATATTTAATTCCTTAATAGAAACCAAATGTCTTTACAACATTATATAAAACACTTGATATTTATAATAATATCATGTCATTATTTAGGGTGTTCCAAATTCACAAAATGAAATTATAATTAAAATTATGCGTCATAAAATAATAGAAGTGTTGTTTTAATTTGGTCCAACTAGTTAAATAATTATGTATCATCCTGCAAATATTTATTCTACTATAGGACCATCCTTCGTCCGCTCGAAATATTCTTTAGTTTATTGAAAACCTAAATAAATAAAAAAATTCTTTTAAATAAATATTTTATTTACAAACTAGAAAATGAATATTTATTAAATTTTCAATAACATAAATAAATATAGTTTACCCAAAATTTGGTGAAGAAATATTTTTTTAACTTATGAAAACATTTTACATGAATAAAAATATTCAACTATCATAAAATAAATATTTATTAATTAAATTCAAATAGAATTTAACCAATACCACTAGAAACACTTAGTGTGCGACCCTCAAGGGTTATTTCTCGTTGGCATTAGGTGTGATTTCCTAAAGTCCATGATTTCTGTATAAAAATTAATCAAGCCCCCTACTGGAGAAAAAACATAATCCCTTAGAAATGAAATCCACATACGAATGCTCTCTATGTAAAATAATCCCTTTGTTGCAACATCTCATCGAGTAGGTAGCACAAAACTATCAGCATCTTTTATTCTTGATACATCATTCAGTAACTACCTAAAATAAACTCATTGTTTGACGATGGCTGTGGAATTTCTCATGACGGTTCTATTTCAATAAAAGGTATGAGATATCAACTTCCATAATCGGAATGTACGAATCTTTCCTCAACTTATCCATTAATAACATTCCACACACGAAGCACCCAACATACCCTACTTCCCACTAACTATCTACAAGATAGTTTTCCTTAGTAAATCAATGTTTGTGTGTCAGTACATGTATTAATGATAATATTTAAGCCTAAGGATCATTATACATGCTCACCATTATAAATATTTAATGACACCAAAACAAGCCGAATTCTGATTGGCTGGTCTGTTCTCATAATCTATTGTATTGGATATTAAAAAGTACGAACATCATGAGTGGAAGTCTCATCATCATATGAATATTCAACCCAAACTATATGAATGAAATGTGCCCCATCATTGTATTTCATCCTATCGTAGAACAATATTTAAGAAGATTGTTATAGCATATGAAGGTTCTCTTCATAGTGTGGAACTGCCATGACCTTATCAATGCAACAAATTCTCAAGGGAAATTTATATCTTAGTCATGAAAAACAATGAAAAATATATAATAATGTGTTTAATATATAAATAAATTAAATATCCATGTAATAAAGGTAAAAAAAGTCAGTTCTAGGACACCAACACTTAAAAACTCCCAATAAGACTAGAACTAATTTCCTATGACTTTTTGTCCTCTAGACCACACATGGTGATCATGTTTTCAATGAGTTAAAGATATAGTCATGGTATGTGATGTTTTCTTCAGTGGAAATACAGCTCAATGTAACTTCACCTCTCTAAGAGAAATCCATCAACATATGATACTTCTGAAAAATGTGCTTCATCCGCTGATGTGACCTTGGATATTTTGTGAGAGCCACCATTGTAATACTTTCACATCACAATGTAATGGGATCTTTACTACTAGTTATCACAAAAATCTCCTGGATGAAGCTTTACATCCAAACTTCATCTTTAGATACCTCAGAAGCTATGCTATACTTGGACACTATTGTAGAATCTGCAACCACACTCTTCTTTGAGCTCTTCCAGTGCATTGTACCTATATCTAATGTGATGATGTATCCCATTTGTGACTTCATGTCATCATGATCAGTCTAGAAACTAGAATCTTAATTTCCTTTTATTTCTAGTTCCTCATCTCTTACATAAACTAGGAACATATGCTTAGTACGCCTCAGATAATTTAGGATAGTCTTAACTACCATCCAATGGCACTCACTTGGGTCGGTGTGATATCAGCCTACGATAGTAATTTCATAGGTGACATCCACCCTAGTATATTTTATATCATACATGATTGACACAATTTCCAATGTGTATAGAGTCCCTTCCATATTTTTTCTTTCCTTATCTGTCTGAGGAAACATTTTCATGGAACGATGAATGCCATGTGATGCTGGAAACAATCCCCTCATGGATTATTCTATACTAAATATATTTGGTATCTTATCAATGTACATACTTCGACTTAGGCCCATCAATCTCTTGGATCTATCACGATGTATATATATCCTATTAATATACGCTACCTCACACATGTCCTTCATGGAGGAGCATTGATTCAACAATGCCTTAACAGACTGTAAGACAAGTATCTTGTTTCCAAAAAGTAATATATCATTAACATATAATATTAGGGAAATGACTGAACTCCCAGTAAACAATTTGTTGATACAAGTCTCACATTCATTCATCTTAAAACCATATTTTTTTATGGCTTCATCAAAACGAATTTTCCATGACCTGGATTTTTTCTTTAATCCATAAATGGATTTATTCTACATGGAAAACATATTGGAATCATTTAGAATCATAAACCATTCAGGTTGGGTCATGTAGACATCTTCTAGAAGCTTTATATTATGTAAGGCTGTTTTGATATCCATTTGTGAAATATCATTTTCATGGTATGTAGAAATGGAAAATATATTTCTTATGTATTTCAGTATTGAAATCGAGGAAATGGTTTCATCATAATCAATGCCATAAAGTAGTTTAAAACTTTTGTAACCATTTTTTCTTTTAAGGTACTGACTTGTCCTTACATGTCTGTTTTCTTAATGAATAATGATTTGAAACCAAAATCCTTTACATCAAATAGAGGATATATCAAATTCTAGACTTGGTTTTGGTACAAAGAATCTATTTCAGAATTCATGTATTCTTGCCACTTAGCAAAATCTGTTCCACTTACATATTCTTTATAGGTTATAGGATCATTATTATCTAATAATAATGAGTCTCCATCCTATGTAACTAGAAAACCATTCTATTCTAGTTCTCTACCCTATCATTTACTCTTACACACTTTTTGTGTCTCTGGATGTGTTTTATATTTGACGGGTCTTTGTGGAATCTACTTTGGTACCAACTCTTGTGTTCCTTGATCCTCACATTAATCTAAGTCAATCTATCTCCCACAATCTATTTTGGATATGTGCTCCCTCCCAAGGAAGATGATAGGACAAGAAACTATAACCTTTTTCTCTGATGGTTTGTATTAGAAACATCCCATTGTTTCCATTGGGTATCCTACAATGGTACACTTTGTGCCTCGAGGTGCAAGTTTGTTACGTGAAGATGTCTTAACAAACACATTTATTCTCCACACATGTATATTTGATAACATGTATTTCATTCCACATCCGAATTCATATGGAGTTCCATTAATTGATTTACTTGGTACTTTGTTTAGTGCAAGTGTTGTTGTTTGTAATGCATATCCTCAAAAGGATAATGTAAGACTCTAATGACCTATCATTGATCTGAAAATTTCCAACAAGGTTTGGTTCCTCATTTTTCTCATACCATTTCAATGGGTCGTGTAATGAGAAGTGAGTTGGGATAGGATCCCAAACTACGATAAGTAATCAATGTATTCTTGATTAAGATATTTTTCACCTTGGTATGAGAAATGTTTCTTAATCTACTTACTATGGTGATTTTCAACTTCATTCATGTATTCTTCAATCTTATCAAAAGTATATGTCTTATACCTCAATAATTAGATATATCTATATCAAATAAAATCATCATTAAAAGATATGAAATATGATTACAATCCCCTTGGTTCAACTCTAAATGGTCCACACAAATCAGTATGAACCAATTATAGAATCTCTTTATCCCATTCACATTTCCCACTAAATTAGGCTTTGGTCATTTTTCCTCGTAAATAAGAATGACATACACCAAGTGGTTATAGTTATAAATAATATAATTATCCATCTTAATTTTACTTTTTTAAGTGTTTCTCATTTACATTTCTTATCGGTGATGCAATGATGGGTGTTGTATGAGTAATGTGAAGTATTGTTGTAATCAATTACCATTACATGGTTTGTGTAATCCAACATGTAATGAACATTATATAATGGTTCCCTACCAAAACAAATTCTATCTTTGTAAAAGAATCCAAATTCATTTCCAAACATGAAACAAAATCCATCCGTATCTAATCTTTATATAGAAATAATGTTCTTAGTAACATATGACACATAATTACAACCCATTAACACCAAGATTATCCCATTTGGCAATGTGAGGAGGTAGTCCCCTACACCTACAGTAGCTAGTCTCGTTCTATTGACTTCTTGTAGATCTACCTACCCTCAGTCAGCATTCATGAATATACCTTGTTCCCATATTTGGATACATATATGATCACCACAAACTATATCTAATACCCATTTTTTATAGAGAGATAGATTTCATTCAATATAAAATTCAGATGAAGCTTCCCCTGGCTTCTTAGGTTGGGTGCATTTCTTCTTCCAATTTCCTTTCTTTCCTCATGCTAAATTAACATCCTATAGACCCCATGAATCCACTTTGATATTTATTTTCAGAGAATTTTTTGAAGAATAATTGTATTTAATACTCTTCTCCTTCCCTTTCCTCTTATTCACCATAATTATAGAATTATTTTCACACTTCATATATTTCTCCACTTGACGAATGAGGATAAGAAGACATATAACAACCCGAGCTTCCATGATATGCTTCTCATTCAATAATGCAATAGCTTGCATTGTACGCAACTTCGAGTTCTAACACACCGCAATTAATCAAAGTAGCCGTTATGAATAGTAATAACCACTTTTTAAATTTATAGAAATTTTATATTTCAAAATGGACTTCATTTTTGTATTCGTAATATCAAAATTATCCTAAGTTTATTTTTTTGTAACTTTCTGAGAACTTCCAATTTTTTTATGAATAGTGAAAAATACTTAAAACAACTTTTTTAATCAAAATAATTTATTGTGATAAATTATAATATTTAGTGGTTTTAAATTATAATTAGAATATATTTTTACCATTTTATCCAATGGTGGTCATTAGAATTAATTTAACATCGAAATTGGGCATGAACAATTGTCAATATTTTGATATAAATTGTTTCTTAAAAACACGCTATTTGTTGTAACAGCGGGAATTAATTATAAAATTAATTAATTAAAATTATGTGTTTCGAATTTTGTAAAATAGACATCATTTTTGAATTCGGAATATCAATTATAGCTTAGGGTGAAATTTTGGCCTTATTCTGAAAAACTTCAATTTTTGATGAATAGTGAAACCACTAAGTGGTTGTTAAAAAACTGATTTTTCGTTAAAATGAAACATTACCACTTCTGTGTTTTGAATTTCAAAAATCCGACATACATGGTTGTCATTAAGATGTAAAATTTGGTTCAATGAGATTAAAATAATTTTTTGGTGAATAGTAACTTTTAAGTTTCTTAATCGCGATTAGAGGTAATTAGTGTAGTTTAAGGTAAAAATAATGTTTTAATAATATGAGATGAGCTTGACACATGTCCTACTCTCATTGGATGTGGCATGGCCGACCAAGACAATCCATCGGTCAACTTGGGGACCCCATGGAGCCACATTATTTGGAAAATGACATAAATACCTTTTATTTAATGTTAAAGTAAAAAATGACACAAACATGAAATGTTTTACTAAAACAATTTTTACACTGGGTTATACAAGTCATATTTTTGACTATAAATTTTCATTGGAAAGAAAAAAAGATTTCCAACATCATAGTATTTTTTTATAATTTTTATACATTATATAAATTAAATTATTTATGACATCATGATGATGCAGCGATGACCTCATTATTTAACGATTTAAATAAAATAAAAAGATAATGTAAAATATAAGGCTTAAACTTGTCAAAAACATATTGTATGAGTCGATTTCTAACCCTTATCACCTTACACTCGAATTATATAAGTGTGGGACCTCTAAAATCCGAAACACATTTTAAAATAAAGTGACTTTTTATTACTTTCCAAAAGTGCCCCTCCTCTCCACTTATAAAAGGCCCCCACCTCTACCACCTTACTCACACTTTCAAAGCCTTTTGGATCTGCCAACCTCTGCCCAAATACTCTCCCAAATTCCCTACCTTACTCCTAGAAGCCTCACTTTGGGCATAATTCTTCCCATGGAAGCCTTTTGCTCAAATCAAAAGTGTTACCCGATTTTAAGGTAATGTATTCTTTTATGTTATTTTGTTTTATTTTACTTATCCAAACCCCTAAACTCTTTTTATTACTTTCTTTTGTAACAACACCAGTATCCTCAATATACTATGATTTTTTTATAATGAGTATTAGAGCTACACTTACACACACCTACATCTAATGGTTAAAGAACATACGGTTTCTGTGGATGGCGAATTTCTGCCTCACGAAACGATGATTGTTCAACACTCATAAAACACCTTCAAAGGTGGACATTAAGATGTAACTCTATTTATAAATGATATATAATATTTTTATGTTTTACTAAAGGTTATGTATTTTTCATTTATGGAATACAGTTATTGTTTCCATTATGGGTAAATGCGATATTTTCATTTTAGGAAGTGCGGACTACCGCCCCCTCAAAGTGATTTGAATCGTTAATGCCATATGTGGGATGTATAAAGGATGGAGTAAATGATATTATATATGATGTTATACTGGAATTATAATATACCTTTATATGATTATGATTTCATTAAATATGAAATAGAAATGAAAGTAGCGTTCATGCGTACGTACGGCTTACCGTCTCCATGAACGGTGCATTTCATTTATTACCTCTAAACATTATGGAATATTATAAATGCATGTATATACTAGATATATATGAGATATATGATATCTATATCATGAATATAATTCTGGATATAATGGATATATCACCACATGAACAACTTGTAAATATAAGAATGTTATTTTTGACTCAAGTACCTAAGATCGACAAAACGAACGTTATAAACTTAAATAATTACATAATGTTCATGACATGGTAATAAGTGATATAAAAGGAAGAATGAACTTGAAAAAGGTTCTTAAGAAGGTAGAGATTAACTCTAATTTATTATTTAGGAGGATAAAGAACGGTCGAATCAAGTCGGACACAAGGTAAGGGAACTTCTTAACCCAATTTCTATTCTTTGGGTTAATCTCCTACTTTCAAATTATTTCATGATATTATTATGTCCTATTTTTTATTTATACTTTTTTTATGTGTACATATAGTGAATACACATAATATATATATTTTATTTAAAAACGGTATTTTTAAGGGACTTCGTCTCAATCTCCATTCATTGTGGCATATTTTGTTTTATATACAAATTTCTTTTATACAGTGTATAAACCCCTTTGACTTTTATGTTTATTCAAAAGGAATCTTTTTTATATGAAGCGTTTACTAAACAACAGAAGGGGATGTTTTTGTCGTACGTATGTGGCGACAACGACTTCTCCGCCGCCATGACCATTATTTGAGTTTCGGCTTCCTCTACAAACCATACCTTTTTTAAAAGAAAAATAAATACCATGTTTTAACTTTATTTTATTTTGGTATTGAAAATGGTTTTCAAAGAGTTTTTATTATATCAATGTTTGGTATTGATATCTTGTGATTGAAATGTGGAAATGTTATGTTTCATTTATGCATGTTTTATGTGATACGATTATGTTATGGTTTATGATATGTATAAACCTATTCCATTGAGGAATGCATTGGACTTAATAAGTGACGGGTGGAGCCCGCTATAGCTCCTCGATGCATTGGAAGGTCTCATGAGACGAACTAGTGTCTTGGCACAAGGCCTTGACAAAATCTTATTTGTGGTCATAGAACGAGGCCTTGGCTACGTGGTTGTGATAGTCTGGCATTATGCATTCCATCATTATGAAAGTGGTTATTGATATTGCATGTGATTATTCGACCAGTAGAATATCCATGTGAATAAGTAAATGGCATTATCTCATTTTACTTTTTCCATATTATGTTGAAGATAAATTTTAAAAGGCTTTAGTTTTAGTTATACATTGCCTTAAATGTTTATGTTTATTTATGAAAGCTTCCGCTGTATTGTTATCCTTACTGAGCATCTGAGTTCACCCCTTTCAATGTTTTAATATTTTCGAGGATGTGAAGAAGTATTTTATGAATGACCTGTAGGGATAGTCAGAAGAGGATATGAGTGTGGACTATGGATACTATTTTATTTTAGTTTTTCACTTTATGATGTAATGTAACATTTATAAATGTATCTAGTGTTTCTAAGGCTACTAAACTAATCGGTCTTTCGAGACTTGATCTTTTGTGATCATGCCAATGTTACGATGTAATGCACTGACTGTGAGTAGCTGGGGTCGGGGCATTACAGTTGGTATCAGAGTCAGTTTAGTACTAACCTTGGAAGCTAGATTTAGATTAACTATGAATAGAGCACATAGCCCAGAGATAGACTTTGAGGATTAGTATATAAGAACTTCCTAGAATTTTGTTATTGTAGATATTTTGTGAGTTTTCCGAGCAATGCATCCCTGTCTGGATACGAGCAGGTAGAGGCGGCTCTAGCATAGATGTACCTAGAGGTAAAACCCGAAAACACCGCTTTGAGCTAGACTCAAACGGGAACTGGTGCACGACAAAGGGCCTTGCTGCACTCTTGGTTACGACACTCTCGGGGGATATGCTTAGGATAATTCTAATTTCATTACAAACCACTATGAAGGGTTATGAGTATATACTTCCTCAAAGAATTTTTTTTTTATGATTATGGATTATATCTATAAAATAGTTCAATTAGTGTTAAGTGTTTTACAAGTACAGAATTATGTATTTTGATTCATAAACTAATCTAGTTTATGGCATTGTTAAGAAATGGCGCCTAGTGGAAGGAATTGAAACCGTATCAATACACGTAGTCCGTGTAGAGATTACCCTCCTGCTCCAGATAATTATTGTGGATCTGGAGATACAACTGGTGCTGATCAACTTATTACCATACTAGGACAACTCACTCAGGTTATGAATAATAACCTTACTCATATGGATCACCCTGATCCACAACGTGGAGGATCAATGTTAGACCGTTTCATGAGGCAACAACCGCCAAAATTTAATGGGGGTACAAATCCATTAGTTGCTGAGCAATGGATAAACTCCTTAGAGAAAATATTCCATGCCTTGGGGAGTAGCGAAAGGGAGAAGGATATCACGGATGTTTACCGCCTCTCTGGAGATGCCGATCAATGGTGGTCATTGATTCAGAATAAAAAGGAATATGAAGAATTATCAAGTATGGAATGGAGCGAGTTCAAAGATATTTTCTTAGAAAAATACATTCCTCGTGACCATCGAGCAGATATGGAAAGGCAATTTTTGAGTCTGAGACAAAAGGAGAATGAGAATGTCGCAAAGTATGAGGCCAACTTTACAAGGATAGCAAGACATGCTGAAGACTATATACGTAACCCAAGAAGTAAGATTGATCGTTTCTTTGATGGATTAAAACCGTTTCTCCATCGAGCATTAGTCTCACAAACCTTCTTGTCGTACGAAGATATAGTCTCATGTTCTATCAAGACAGAAAAGGAATTATCTAAGTCTTATGAAATCAAAGTAAAGCAAGAGAAGAAGAGAACGGTGGAAAAAGAGACAGATAAAGGGAAAAAGGGAAAGAAGGATTTTCCATTGTGTGATAATTGTGGGAAGAATCACCCTGGTACTTGCCTAAAAGGAATGGGAGTTTGTTATAAATGTGGAGAAAAAGGTCACCAGGCGCGTGATTGCAAGGGAAAGAAAGAGGATATCAATGTTGAATGCTACAATTGTAGGGAAATGGGACATTATGAAAATGAATGTCCTAAGAGTCAGAGAAACATACCTCAGAAAATGCCAAGGGATCAAGGACAATCTTATGATGTTACTATAGTTGAAGCGGAATAATTAATGTATTGGTGCTTTTGGACTCAAGGATTATATTATGGTTATAAGGATAATGTGATTGTACTGCAGTACTTGTTGATTTCATTAAGGTTTTAATATGATTAAGTTAATCATATTTTTGTATGTTACATTAAGAGAAACTTTACCTTGTTTGAGGAATCTGATGATACAATTGATTTTGGAATTTAGAGACCTTTTAGAGAAAGTCTGGACTGAGGTATTTTGGATAACTATAAAGGTTGGAATGGATTATGTTGAACTTTGGATAGTATATATTAAGGTTAAAACATTTATGAATATTATTTTTGGAATATTATAGTTTTAGGAAAAGGAAAACCTGTAGGGTGGGGCATAAACCGTCGCGTCGGACAAAGCTGCAGGAATCGAACCCACAACCATAGTGCGACAGGCCTTTATTACCTACCACTAGCCTACAGGATGTCCATGGTTATTAAAAAATAGTTTTACTAATCTAAATGGAATGTGTTAATATTTGGAACCTTATACAATTAGGATAAATAGAATATTTTTGAGTTGTATTAACTTTAGAGTGAAAGATGGGTTTGTGGTAAAAATTTATTAAAGAATGAAAGTCTACATGACAAGTATGTATATTCCCTTACGTTCTTAGTAAATCTCCTAAATAAATTCCTCAACTTTATAATAGGTAACTCAAAACAAAAATGTTGTCAGTTAACTTTTCCTATTGGGGAATCATTGATCATTTAACCAATCACAAGTTTGTTATTTTCTTGTAGTTAAACTTTCTCCTAATCCTGTTTTCTATAACTATCCATCAGGCCTTGATGGTTTGTTTCTCCTCCATATCCATATTTTCATAGAATCCTAGAATGGCCTATCTCGGGTGACCTTTGTACTTATCTTGCTTTCTTTTAATGTTATACATTTATTAACATTATTTCTGATGTGGGTTTTCCACAAAGGTATTTTCTATTTTCAACCTTTTGTTTTCAAAGAAAAATTTCCAATTGCGAGGATGCAATTTATTAAAGGAGGGGAGAATTTAACACCTAGAGCTTCCATGATACGCTTCTCATTCAATAATGCAATAGCTTGCATTGTACGCAACTTCGAGTTCTAACACACCGCAACTAATCAAAATAAATTTTATGAATAGTAATAACCACTTTTTAAATTTATAGAAATTTTATATTACAAAATGGACTTCATTTTTTTATTTGTAATATCAAAATTATCCTAAGTTGAATTTTTTGTAACTTTCTGAGAACTTCGATTTTTTATGAATAGTGAAAAATACTTAAAACAACTTTTTTAATCAAAGTAATTTATTGTGATAAATTATACTATTTAGTGGTTTTAAAGTATAATTAGAATATATTTTTACCATTTTATCCAATGGTGGTAATTAGAATTAATTTAACATCGAAATTGGGCATGAACAGTTGTCAATCTTTTGATATAAATTGTTTCTTAAAAACACGCTATTTGTTGTGACAGCGAGAATTAATTATAAAATTAATTAATTCAACTTATATGTTTGGAATTTTGTAAAATAGACATCATTTTTGAATTCGTAATATCAATTATATCTTAGGGTGAAATTTTGGCCTTATTCTGAAAAACTTCAATTTTTGATGAATAGTGAAACCACTAAGTGGTTGTTAAAAAACTGATTTTTCGTTAAAATGAAACATTACCACATCTGTGTTTTGAATTTCAAAAATCCGACATACATGGTTGTCATTAAGAAGTAAAATGTGGTTCAATGAGATTAAATTAATTTTTTGGTGAATAGTAACTTTTAAATTCTTAATCGCGATTAGAGGTAATTAGTGTAGTTTAAGGTAAAAATAATGTTTTAATAATATGAGATGAGCTTGAAACATGTCCTACCCTCATTGGATGTGCCATGGCCGACCAATACAATCCATGGGTCTACTTGGGGACCCCATGGAGCCACTTTAGTTGGAAAATGTCATAAATACCTTTTATTTAATGTTAAAGTAAAAAATGACACAAACATGAAATGTTTTACTAAAACAATTTTTACATGGGGTTATACAAGTCATATTTTTTACTATAAATAGTCATTGGAAATATCAAACAATTTCCTATATCATAGTATTTTTTTAATAATTTTTAGACACTAAATAAATTAAATTATTTATTACATCATGATGATGCAGCGATGACCTCATTATTTAACGATTTAAATAAAATAAAAAGATAATGTAAACTCCAAGGCTTACACTTGTCAAAAACCTGTTGGATGAGTATATTCAGAACACTTATCATCTTACCCTCGAATTATATAAGTTTGGGACCTCTAAAATCCGAAAGTCATTTTAATATAAAGTGACTTTTTATTACTTTCCAAAAGTGCCCCTCCTCTCCACTTATAAAAGGCCCCCACCTCTACCACCTTACTCACTCTTTCAAAGCCTTTTGGATCGGCCAACCTCTGCCCAAATACTCTCCCAACTTCCCTCCCTTACTCCTAGAAGCCTTACATGGGGCATAATTCTTCCCAAGGAAGCCTTTTGCTCAAATCAAAAGTGTTACCCGATTTTAAGGTAATGTATTCTATTATGTTATTTTGTTTTATTTTTCTTATCCAAACCCCTAAACTCTTTTTATTCCATTATTTTGTAACAACACCAGTATCCTCAATATACTAAGATGTTGTTATAATGAGTATTCTAGCTACACTTACACACACCTACATCTAATGGTTAAAGAACATACGGTTTCTGTGGATGGCGAATTTCTGCCTCACGAAACGATGATTGTTCAACACTCATAAAACGCCTTCAAAGGTGGCCATTAAGATGTCACTCTATTTATAAATGATATATTATATGTTTATGTTTTACTTAAGGTTCTGTATTTTTCATTTATGGAATACCTTTATTGTTTCCATTATGGGTAAACGCGATATTTTCATTTTAGGAAGTGCGGACAACCGCCCCCTCAAAGTGATTTGAATCGTTAATGCCATACGTGGGATGTATAAAGGATGGAGTAAATGATATTATATATGATGTTATACTGGAATTATAATATAACTTAATATCATTATTATTTCATTAAATATGAAATAGAAATGAAAGTAGCATTCATGCGTACATACGTCTTACCGTCTCCATGAACGGTGCATTTCATTTCTTACCTCAAAACGTTATGGAATATTATAAATGCATGTATATACTGGATATATATGAGATATATGATATATATATCATGAATATAATTCTGGATATAATGGGTATATCGCCACATGAACAACTTGTAATTATAAGAATGTTATTTTTGACTCAAGTACCTATGATCGACAAAACGATCGTTATAAACTTAAATAATTACATAATGTTCATGACATGGTAATAAGTGATATAAAAGGAATAATGAACTTGAAAAAGGTTCTTAAGAAGGTAGAGATTAAATCTAATTTATTATTCAGGAGGTTAAAGAACGGTCGAATCAAGTCGGACACAATGTAAGGGAACTTCTTAACCCAATTTATATTCTTTGGGTTAATCTCCTACTTTCAAATTATGTCATGATATTATTATGTCCTATTTTGTATTTATACTTTTTTTATGTGTACATATAGTGAATACACATAATAGATATATTTTATTTAAAAACGATATTTTTAAGGGACTTCGTCTCAATCTCCATTCATTGAGGCATATTTTGTTTTATACACAAATTTATTTTATACAGTGTATAAACCCCTTTTAATTTTACGTTTATTCAAAACGAATCTTTTTTATACGAAGCGTTTACTAAACGACAAAAAGGGAATGTTTTTGTCATACATATGTGGCGACAAGGACTTCTCCACCGCCGTGACCATTATTTGAGTTTCGGCTTCCTCTACAAGCCATATCTTTTTTTTAAAAGAAAAATAAATACCAATTTTTAACTTTCTTTTATTTTGGTATTGAAAATGGTTTTGAAAGAGTTTTTATTATATCAATGTGTGGTATTGATATCTTGTGATTGAAATGTGGAAATTTTATGTTTTCTTTTATGCAAGTTTTATGTGATACGATTTTGTTATGGTTTATGATATGTTTAAACCTATTCATATGAGGAATGTATTGGACTTAATAAGTGACGGGTGGATCCCGCTATAGCTCCTCGATGCATCGCCAGGTCTCATGAGACGAACTATTGTCTTGGCACGAGGCCTTGACAAAATCTTATTTGTGGTCTCGGCACGGGGCCTTGGCTACATGGTTATGATAGTCTAGAATTATGCATTCCATCATTATAAAAGTGGTTATTGATATTTCATGTGATTATTCGACCAGTAGAATATCCATGTGAATAAGTAAATGGAATTATCTAATTTTACTTTTTCCATATTATGTTGAAGATCAAGTTTAAAAGGCTTTTGTTTTAGGTATACATTGCCTTAAATGTTTATGTTTATTTATGAAAGCTTCCTCTATATTGTTATCCTTACTGAGCATCTGAGCTCACCCCTTTCAATGTTTTAATATTTTCCAGTATTTGAAGAAGTATTTTATGAATGACCTGCAGGGATAGTAAGAAGAGGATATGAGTGTGGACTATGGATAATATTTTATTGTATTTTTTCACTTTATTATGTAATGTAACATTTATAAATGTATCTTGTGTTTCCAAGGCTACTAAACTAATCGGTCTTTCGAGACTTGATCTTTTGTGATAATGACATTGTTACGAAGTAATGCACCGACTCTGGGTAGCTGGAGTCGGGGCGTTACAAGACCAGATAAAGACTTCTCAATGTCGTTCATGTTGAAATTGAAAAAAAAAGTCCGAGAAGCTATGAGGGAGTGTTTTGGGAATGAGATCGGTGCCCAGTTATTCAGGGTGTTTAAAACCTAGAAACTCTAGGCACTCAATATAGCTAATGATCATGACTACATGAGGCCTAGCTGGGGTACCCTCCACAAGATTACTCTAAAAGAGTAACTTGGAGATCTCAAACCTTTCCTAACTTGGTCTATCTAGGTAAATAACATAGTGGTGCTTGAGCATGAAAATAGTATCCATGTTTTCATGTGAATTCATGAGCTCATTATGCATTGAGGATAGAATCAAACATTTAAAATCGATATCATCATTCATATATTTCTCATAAACCATGAAATCTTAATACTCGCCTCTTTGGAAGGTAGATCTGGTAATGATAAATCCAACACATAAGACTTATATTCATAGTGTTGGATAACCCAAAGGCATGTAGACCATTCCTATAGTTTAATAAAAGTGATTATTTTGTATTTATCACTAATTGATCTTAAGGATAGTGTGGTTTATGAGCTGGTCATTTTTATTCCACAATTGAAAGAGAAGATCATTGGTACATTGTTGATTACATTTTTATGAGAAATAATAAATTAATTTTATTAGGTTTCCTTATATTTTATCAAGTCAGAATACCCCTCACCATTGAACTCATAATGTCAAGGTTTCCTGACATAATAGTTGAAATGATCTACATTCCCCTTCACATTACCCCAAAAGGGATGGCAATGATATTTAAAAATATTTAGGTATGTGGGTCTTCACCAACAACAGGATTTATGCTTATTGTTCTCTTGAGTAGATTCCAAAATCTTGAAATCCTGAAATTGGATTTCAACAACTCTTGCCACTAAATATTTCACCATGTCTTGAAAGGGATACTCCACATGATGTAATGTGGTTAAATATAACCAAAACCTTTCATAATGTATTACTATATAAATGTATGTGTGTGAACAAGGGTCTGTCAAAAACATATTTTTATTCAGTTTTTTCTATAATCAATTAACGAAAGGCTTGGTCTGACTTAATATTTTATTTTGTGTCTTTTTATCACTTATGAGTGAATTCCTTATTATCATTAGGACATGATTTTTAATATTTTGTGGAACTTAATTAAGTGAGTAACTATAGTTTGATAATATTGATGCATAATCCTGGTTTATTTTAGCATAATCTTCAATGATTTTTTAATTCATTAATTATGTGATCGTGAAAACACAACCACAATGATAAACCATGCATCTGACAAGAAATAAAATAATTTAAAGGTCATGATCATGATTTTTCTAACTGTTAGTTTATCTATCAGATGATAAACTAACCCTTTCCTAAGGGAGGAAAACCGTGATCCTTTTGGGTTCATGTTTACATATTTCCAGTTTTCCACCTCTGTATCTCCTAGGAATGGTTTCTTCTCAACTCCAGCTTCAACCACCTCCACTATCTTGCGAGTTCCACCTAATAAATATGTCTTTTTCTAACTCACACACATGTGAAGGGTAAATGAGGTTTTACATAAAAAGAAACCTTGGGCATATAAGGCCTACTTTTTAATGAGGATAACTCACACACAGAGAAAATTTTAATTTCAATAAATAAATCAAGAGAAACCATACACAATCAAATGTCTTGGTATAGCTCATAATCATCCATACTTACAATGTTATTTACATAGTAATAAAACTAGAATTTATTTCATTGATTGTGGGTGATTAAGATAAATCACAATCAAATAAATTAATTATCATCTTAAATTATGCAAAAAAATTATCTTAAAACCTTTTTGATATTCCTTTAGAGTCTAATCTTTTAAAATTTTAATTAAAATTTTCACATAAAATTGTATTTGAACAAAACTTGTAACTTGGTGGAAACCTAGGTAATTCCTATTCATATCTACCTAATGAGCGGAAAATACCATTATGTAGATTCTAATATAAATACATATATATAAAACACTTATCATTTGTTGTGCCTCAACTTTATTCCTTCACGATGGTACATGTCCCAAGGTGTTGTATAATATAATAATAAATATTAATAAATCTGTGTAATTTGGATGATTTCAAAGTGTGTAGTTCAAACTACACGGCTTGTACTATTGTTCACCATCCATCTCAATTACATAGGTGAGGAAAAACATGTAAGTGTACTTCAAAAATCATCAGAATACACAACATGTCTAGTGGGCCAAATGCCATGTAGTTCCTCGCTACACGTTCTGCAGCCGGGAAAGCTGTGCATGGAGTACACAGTCCAACACAAACCCAATGGGACTACATGCTGTGTCTAGTGGGACACACAATGTGTAATTCAGAGACCATGTTCCACCGATTCCTAGTCAACACATAGAGTCATTAAGGCATAGAAAAACCCCAATAACATGGTTAGGTTTGCCGAACTAGACCTGGTGCATTGAACCTTGAATACAAGATGTGTATTTCCAAATAGATGTTGTATGTTATGGTGCTGTATGTCTAGGAACCATTGGCACATCTAGATGAGAACACTTGTTTTATTTGTAACCAAATTAAATGAACATATCATTTTTGTAAGGTGAATGTTAAACAAAAGAGGAGGAACAGATCTCGAGATTCAGATTTGAAGAACAAGTTACGTGAATTGAAAAAACTAAATTATTAAATGTGTAATTCATCAAAATAATATTTAAATAATGATAAACTATGATGTAACTACTCGAATACCACATGAAGGTTCTAGGAATAGTTAATTCATGCTCAGGACAATACCCGACATTAATTTTTACCATGAACAATGATTACATCGGGATCAATATGATGATAAATGCTAGTCCCCATGGAATAGAATAAAATATTTTTTATAAATAAGGAAGTGTCCTGAAACATTTAGATTGGATCATTCACATCATGTTTATTATAAACTTATTGAAGAAAAGAATACCTAGAACTTCAATATTTTCATCATTGATGTTGTTGATCGTTCGGAATGACCCTTCCAGATTATCATGTTGTGCATGCAATGATCCGAACATGAATATCTATAGCAGTGATTCACATGTCCAATGATATCCTCCGATCAACACTACTCATTCATTGGGTATTAGTGAGGTGAAGCGAGTGTCTTGTGTTAGTCGTTCTTGATCTATTGTTCTTCAGCCTTGAAGAATGTCTCTCATTATTGTGGCGGGTGGGAATAGGATTAGAGATATATATTGTTAATCTCAACAATTCCCAATTCACTAGTTGTGAGGTTCGACAAATGGAACAACATATGTATGTGTCTATTTGTTGACATCAGGATTTAGTTGTAATATTAGATTTCATAATAGTAGTTAAATACCTTCATAACCATAGAGAAAACTCATGTTATTAATAATAATTTCGTGTCACCATTAATGGTCCGTCGGCATGCGCAAAATGGAATTATAGATAAAATTCCACGTCATAACATAATAGCAGAATTATTTTAAATTTTGGAAACTATTTAAATAATTATTTATCATCTTGCAAATATTTATTTTACTACCTGACTAGTTTGGGTCCACTCAAACTCCACTTCTATTTATTGAACACATGAATAAAGAAATAAATAATTTATTCTATTGAATAAATATTTTATTTAAAACTAGTAAATAGATATTTATTAAATGATCAATAAAATAAATAAATATATTTTACCCACAATCTGCTGAAAAATATTAATCTAATTTCTACAAGCATGTTAACATGAATAAAATTATTCAACTATCTTGAGAATAATATTTATTAATTAAATTCAAATATAATTTAACCAAGACCACTGGATTCACATAGGGTGTGACCCACTAGGATTCTTTCAATTTATATTTAGCTAGTCTTGCCTAAATTCCATGATTACTATATAGTAATGGGTCATGGAACCCAATTGAATGAAATTAAAGTTGGTACAATGAAATCCACATATGAATGCTCATTTTTTAATATAACCCATTTTTCACAATATCTCACCACGTAGGTCTCATGATTTTGTCATCCTCTTTTGTGCTTGATATTTCATTCTTTGACTACCTAAAATAAACTCATCATTACACCATGGATATGGAATTTCCCATGACAATTCTATTTCAATAAAAGGGTCCAGATATTAACTTCCATAAATGCATGGTACAAATCCTTCTTCGATTTATCCATTAATAACATGCCACTCGTAACACACCCCACATACCCTACTTCTCGCCAATTGTATGTGTGATGTTTTCTGTCAGTAAATCAATGTGTGGGAGTCGTGACACTTATTAATGATAATATTTAAGTCTATGGACAATTACTCATGCTCACAAATAGAAATATATGATGACACCAAAATAGAGTAATTCTTACTGACATGTCTGTTCTCATAATCTCTTTTCTGGGAGATTACCAAATGAGATCTTCATGTGAGTAAGTGTGATATGGTTACAAGTAATCGAACCTAATGGTCTTCATGAAATCTGTCTTATAATAGTATTTCATTCTACTATTAAACTATATTTAATAATACTATTATATAATTTCAAGTTTCTCATCATAGTAGTGAACTTCTTGGACATTATCAATGCCACAGATACTCTATGAAATTATTACATAACAATCATGAAGAATAATGAACATTATGTAATAATATGTTTAATAATTAAATACATTACATATAATTGTATTCAAAGTAAAACCAGTTGATTCTAGGACACCTACTCTTACAGTACCTGAATGACATCATATAAGACCTCAACTCATAATTTTCTTCCTTACTGTCATCAATAAATGTTACATTTTATGGATTATTAATGGGAAGAAGATGAATTATTCTCATGGATTCAATTCCCTTAGAATTACATCAAGTCTCGTGTTTTGACACTAAATACAGGATACTTTCAGTAAAAAAGGGGTAAATCAACAATTGGGCACTCAAATTGAATTAACCCAGAATATGAAGAAAAACGTGCTAAAATATAGCCCCACAACACTTGGAATGGACCTGAATTTCTAAATAGATAATTCCCATGGTAAAAATGTAATAAAGAATAATAAATTCTTTCCAATAAAATAGTTTTTGACCTAATATATTTTACCTCTACCAATTTGGATGAAATATAAATTTACTCTAGCCATACAGTGCCACTGGACTCATGGACTGGAAAAAAGATAATAGTTATCCACATGGCGAGAAATATGACTAAGCATATCTTTTCATCAATATCATATTTGAATTTATAACCCTTGTTATTATAGTAACCTCGCTCCAATGTGGGTCAATATGTACCTATGATACATCAATTATCTATAGATGGAAAAATAGTAGGACGTCCACAGGAGGGACTATTCTCTGTTGTTAGTTCTAAAATGTTTGTTATCAAAACCTTTGAATTAATATATCTCTTATCTTTTGGCAGTCCTTTTACTATTGTTTATAATTCATGATCCAATGATGGTGTTCTTTTAACATCGACCTATGTTGTTACTAATGGAATGACCTCATCAAATATCTCTCTGATAATTGTATCTTCAGATATTTGGTAGATATCTCATTGACTGATGCCAACCACACTGTGCATCAAATGAAATGTTTTTTCAAAGAATCCTTCAGATCAGTAAATCTAAGATGGAGTCATTTTTGTAAATTTATGTTTGTCCCATCCAAACTGCTTTATAAATCATAACATCTAATAACCCTTTCTTGAATTCAACACTATTACCACGTTCCCAAAATATCCACATCCATTTAGGTTTAACTCCTCTGAAACGAAGATCCCAATCTTCCTTCTAACCATGTGACTTCTAAATTAGAGAAACAAGAAAGATTGAATCCTAACATTATGGCCTTGGATCTACAAAATGTTCATTCTTATCAGGAGTACAACCACTGTAGTGTAGGATGCACCCAATGGGGACAGTTCCCCCATGAACAGGCATACCCTTCATGGTAATATCCATGAATTGACAATTGTAGTACTGGTGAAACGAATTTTTTGGGATGTATCTCTTAATAGATGGAATGTGGGAATATTTTAGATACCCATTTCCATATAGAGGCTAAGAAAGACATTGTGGATATTCATGTTGTTATGGAATTAAGAACTTCAGTATTATAGGAAGTGTACTATCAACAATGTCATATATTCTGGTCTGACAATCTTCATCATCTTATTTTGACGAGACTTAGCATCCTTAGTAGTGGTCATCTTGTGAGCCATTTCCTACAGATGATTTACGATGTTCCTCCTATTAGGTTGGTAATTTTACTTATTAAAATTTATATATTCAACTTAATATAATTAAAAAAAATTGCTAACGAAATGCTTTGCATCGGTCCGTTGATGGGGTCATCCATGAAGGTACTTCTATAAGGATACTAGCACAAGTACATTAGAAAATTTCTTTCATGTAGCTTCATCGCTAAAATGGATCCACCATGAGAAAATTTCAAGGGACCTTTGTGAGATAACAAGAGGGAACATCTATATGAATGAGAATCACAACAAGAGAAAAAATTTGATATCCCAAATGATGAAAATCGTAATGAAACGGAGCTATTTATAGTCATCGTTGGCCTACACAGAACACCTCTATAGAATAACTACGTGAAATATCCATGCCACATACATGTGATAATTAGATACACAACAAACCAATGAAGCTCAGAATATACTCTAGAGTCATTTCCCCATGATTTTACAATAGGATTTGACCATCATTCTAATCGAATCCAATCCTGAGGGTGGGGGGGTTGAAATATCTTAGTAAGAAAAAAAATATTATAAATACATCCTCTGTATATTTCAAAGTATCATGAAAATGTTAAAACACGTGAATGGAATAAAAAATTGTAAGGGACCTGTACAGAATAGCTACGTGACAGTGATTTGCGACAAGATGTTTTCTGTCCACCCATGTGATGGAGTTCTATAGTCAAGATGTGCGGTCTACCTATTCTAATGAAATACATTCTAATATCCCCCTCTATTCATATAAATAATACCCATAGTATCTTTATTGGATAACTAAAAATGGTGAAGAACTCTTGAAGATCCCATTTTGTAGATATTTAGCCCATATTCCTCAAATTTTATCACGTAGCTCTCTAAAAACACGAGAGAATAAATAATTAGATGGGATAAGGATGATTTGATGTCCTTTCATTGTTTAAAGCATGAATAGTTTGGATTATCCTATGTTATGAACTTTTTTTAGTATTCTCTAAGGCCTACTTGGTGCACCTATGCAAGGTACCTACTCGATATACCTACGTGGGGTACCTACGCTAGTTACCTATGTGGAATACCTACGCAGTATAACTACACTAAATAGCTATGATTCATAGAAATGCATGGGGCATATTCATCATCTTGTAAACCCTCTTCAAAGCCACTCATGGCAGGATATCGCCATCCCTATTTCCTTTATCTAAAAGGGAATAAGTTGAAACCTGCATGAAAACCTCTTAACTTATCAATCCTTTGGGAAAGGTACCTCAACATGTCTTATATTTGGTTTCGTATATCCATAGTCATAAGTTTACATTATCTACTTTGTAATAGGGTTATGATTCCCGAGGTGTATGTGTGTTTTTATATCCCCAGTCACAAGGAAAAGTCTCCCAGGAACAGTGTTGGGAAGTTCCTAGTATGTAGGATTAGGGTTTGGGTTTTGACCACCCCTTTTCATCTCTATGAATTAGAGCCACTAGTTCCCAATAAAAAGAGTGAGGGTCACACATGATTATCCATCAAAACCTAGGATAAGTATCCCTCCCCTCTTGGTATCCAATCAGGGAAGTCCCACTGAGTTAAGTCCATGATCATTCAAATGTTGGGCCGCATGACCTAAAATGTCATCCCGCAATGAAAGGATCATTGTTATGTTCCCTATCTCATTATTGCCTATGATTCATCCACCCTCACTGCCATATTCCCATCCTATTTCACCCGAAGAAGATGGAATATGTATGTGTGGTTCATTGAATCTTTCACATCTTATTGTTTCTCACACAAATCATTACTCTAGTGGGATTAAGAAATTGTGATGATCACAAAATCCACACAATCAACTTCGAATGAACTACAATAACCCTAATTCCCTTCAAAAATGGGATACATAAGAATCATTCCTATGGCCCAATATCCATCTCCTTTCATCCATAAAAGGAATTCTTTTTAGAAACACATCCAAAAATAATTTTTATCAAATGACTACACTCTCCCTCAAGACTAATTGAAATACGTGGTACATGATTCACATCCAAATGGGATACCAAGGAATCCTCCTTGAAGTTCAAAACCAACTCTTCAAATAAACCCTATTCTTTCTAGTCCATATTCCCGATAGGATCTAGTCTAAAATATAAACTAATATCTTTTCCATGTTCCTTGGGATTCTAAGGCATAACTTCCACACCCCACATTTACTATGCACCTTCTCCTTAGATTTACATTCTATATGATAATAGACTGAATGAAAACATCCATTTTAATTGACCTTAAAAGGTATGATATATCCAATTATGTGGCACCGAAATATGAGGGTTCTAATTTATTTCAAAAGGATATGTAGGAATTCCATTTATGGGTATGACCCCAACATCAAATTAAAATATCATCTCCATAGAGAACAATAAATTCCAGAGTGTCCCACTAAGTGTCTTAAAAACCACTATTATCATAAGACTGTTTAAAAGAATGTATAAATAATATATGAGAGGATACCATTGATTTAAAACCTCAAATACATATGGATGTATCCATTAATGGAGAACCTAGAATACATAAATAATATTCTAAATCTCACACATGCTAATATATGATTTCAAATTTCAGGTGAAAATAATTTTATACATGGTAAATTATTAAGGATTCTCCAAAATATGTTAAATATATTTGAGTGTAATATATTATGAAATCATACCCCCCATAGCGGTGTGATGAGTTTGAAATCCCATCCTCACAACCAATGTATGTTCTTATGTATCATTGTTCCAAACCTAATGAACACATGACATTTGAAAACAAGTCCCTTTTGATAAATAAATCCAATTGAAACCACCCGAGAGTAGTTATTCCTAACCAGAAAACGTATTATAAGAGAGGAAAGAAACAATGTCATAGATTCTAATAGTTATAATAAGGTTTATTTTTCAAATCCATAACCTTCTTCATAATGAAATTGTGCGATGGACTAGAATTTTCAACCCGTCAATTGGTTTTTTTGGCTGTTATGGGTTTTTGGAGGACTCTTGAGGGGTCATTTGTGGTTTTTGAGATAGAATCTATATTATAGAATGAGGTATCATAAGTTAGATATGAACAATGTATTGGTGGTAAAATTTATTATGTAGTATAGGACATTAAATGTTGATACTTTAGATAATGTGTTTTGGTTGATCTTCCAATTATAGAATGGAAGTGATGTGAGGGTGAGAAGTGTTGTGGTGTGGTTTTGGAGACAAATATTTTGTTTTTGGAGTTGTTCATATAGAATTTAATCTCAAGGGGTTATGTTTCCAGTGCTTCTTCCTCATAATATGTTTTTTTGGCACAAAAAAGAGTAACAACATTGACCCTCGAGAGGTTCATTTAGTATTTAAATCGATTTTCAGGTAGTTGTGGTGTGGTGAATTTATATAGAACTTTTTTTTTCATATATATATTTCCATAGTAATGCACTAAGGTAGAGTGAGATTTTTAGTCATGTTGTTCCAAAAATTAAATTAATAAAAATATCAAATATATTTTTAATTAAACTCACATGGATTCATAAGTAAAATGTAATACCTCATAAATATAATCTCTAATTATAAATTTGATACCACAATTTAGTTTAGAATTTTTTTTCCCTAGGAATATCAAAAAATGTGTTTGAGTGGGAAATTTTGACTCCTTTCTCGATGGAGGTATGTTTAGTTGATTAATTAATTAATTAAATTAGTTAATTAATTCATTTATGATGCCGTAAAATTTTCTCTAAGAATATTTCAATGGATAATTTTCTATGGTTATCTATATAAACCCAAGGAGAATTAAAAATATCATACTTCTTCATTCATTGGTGAATCACCTCAGATGATGATGAAACACAAAATTGGAATAGATCAGGAAGGAATGAACTCAATGAGTCCTCAAAATCATTGGTGGGAATCTTCATTGATGGAGATCAATCCATAATTGAGAATAAACAAATCAATGAGTTTTAATACACTTTTGATTAAATATTTTGAGTTGATTGATCCATGTTCTTGGATCTACACCAATTGTGTCCTATGAATGTGCCTACTTATCAGGATTGATTTTATTTTTTTCATTACTCTCTATCCTCAGACACCCATTATTGATCGTTGTTTAATAATGAATCCCTATCAATGTATAGAACGTATTTTTATTATGCCTTAATCTATTTTTTTCTTTAAATTATTCATCTATTGGAACCCTCGGTATTGGTTCCACATTTCCAAGAAGTTATATACTCGATCAGACCCCTAAAATCAGAAAAAATATCATGATCGAGGAACAAATCAATGAATCGAGCATGTATCTGGGGTTTTTTGGGCTAATGAGGATCGTTTTAGTGATTGATGACCTAATCATTGAAGGTAGAGGATTTTAGTTGTGTAATAGTGTACATGTTGGTGGCTGAAACCTGTAAAACTCCAAAAGTGACCTATTTATAGTTAATGACAGCTAGAAATCACAATTTCATGCTAGATCAACTATTTTTTACATAGATAGTTTTTAATATAATGAAAAAAAGATTTATTTTGTTTGTGGGTTTCATATCTCAAGATATGGAGAAAACCCAACTGAAAGTTTTATATATGGATGAAAACATAGTATGTATCCCCTCAGTGGAAGTCACTAGGGTATTGGAAAAGTTAAGGATTACATAGAATGTAGACCTATTACATGTCATGTACCAATTCCTTAGATAGGAAACTCTTGTGTAGGTTCACATGGGTGGGATCACATGAGGGACCACATGAGCATGTCCATGGAAAAGCATAGATCACATGGGTGGAACCATGTGTGACTAAACACGCCATGTACCAGATTTCATGGACATAATGTTAGTATATGGAAAAAATGTTAGTACATGGACACAGGTTCATGTACATGAACATGGCCAGATGGAAACAAACTTATTCATGTATCCTGGATGTGCTATGTAGTCCACCTACATGGTATGTACAACTACATAGTTGGGATCCACATTCCAACTATCTAAATAGCCAGGATATGTTGTGGGAAGACACATTGTGTGTTTCCCCTCACACACCATGTACCCATAGTTTATTTTTTAGGAAACATCAATGTTTCACATCCTGTTCATTTGGACTCAATTTCCAGCCGGCAAGTATCTTATCCTGAGTGTTTTTCAACATAGAACATGATGGTTTATTCTATAGGGTATTTTGAGATATTATATGAAATTTTTAGGGAAGGGGGTTTACAGAGGTGATTCCCAGTAAAAGAATTTATTATGAATGACCCAATAAGGATTTATTCCATGTTTAACACCCATATGGTATAGGTTATGGGTCCTTGATGTGTAGAGTGGAACCCCCAGGTCACACCCGAGCAGGGGACATCAACCACTACAGTAGAACCCCATCATCATCGGCATAGGTCCTCTATAGTTATCTTCCAAGTGTAACCCTGCATATTAACTAGGGTGAGTGTCCTTAGTGAGAATAGTGGAACCCCCCTATGGTAGCATGGTTAAGATCCCCGAATTTCATGTGGATACCCCATTTAGATAGAGATATATTCCTCAATGACTAAATAGGAAACACCAATCTCATTAGGGGACAAGCCCTTGACCTATAGAGTGGATCCCCCCATTAGCATGGGGATAGGTCCTCTACCTACCATGTGGAACCCCTAATCAGTATATGGTGTGGGTCCTCAGGACTCCATAGTGTAACCCCCCATCAACTTGGGTGTGGATCCACAACGAATACATACAAGGTGGAACCCCCCCCAATGTATAAGGGATTGGGTCCACAACGAATACATACAGAGTGGAGACCCCCCCCCCCAATGTAAAAAGGAGTGGGTCCTCTAATTCTAGTTTACATCCCCTTTACTATGTAATGTAGTGGCGAAGAATGGCTTGGCTTGCACTATTACATTCGGCTAGATGGATGAGATATTGGGAATCAATGGCGGAATTTTGGAACAATTCGATACTCTTCTTATTTTGAATGATATATGAGATCATTATCAGCTTAATCTCTATTTATGATTCTTTTATTGACCAGATATATAATATTCTGTATCTATACCCTTGTATTTGGTTATTCTTCTTTCCAAATATGTGAGGATGCATGGGGTATGCCTAGTGAATACCGTGTTTAGCTTCTCATGGTTTTATGAGTCTACTCTCATGCTATAGGGGTAGAAGACTCAATTCATTGTTCAAATATTCACATTTTTTATCCCCTTATGTTTGGATGAAGTAACATTCACTTTTGGTGGGGGTAGAGATATTATATTTTATTGAATCATGAATCTAATGTCCTTATTTCCTATTTTATATCTTACTTATCCCCCTTCATTTTTATGACATTCTATAGTCAATGTATATAATTAACCCTACATGGTATTTTCCCACACATGTTTTTTCTTATGAATATGATGGATAGGCCGAACGTGATTTCAGAGGAACATAGGGATACCAGTTACTTTGGACTGCGTATGGTGGCCACTAATTGTGAATCAAGATATTGGATCTATAAACAATTTACTTTTCTAAGTAATTCAGGTCGGTATATACATCTATGTGGGCATTCATTTTGTCCAATTACTATTCATTTTTTATTGTCTTATAGTTTTACACATTACAGGTTATAGATGCTTTGTTTACTTTCTATATGTATTGCATCTTTTACACTTTCCCAACATACAAATACATCAAGATAGATGTGTGCGTGGAAAGGTAATTAGGAAAAGGAATTCCAATGTAGGATATTTCCTTAGTGCTAGTCACCACCAACAGATTATGGAGGCGAGGTTGGGGTACTTGCGTTTCAAGCCCCGACTAGATTTGGGTTGTGACATATTAGAATTAGTGAAAGTTCATTTCATGGGATGTTGTTTGAAATTTTCCCCTTATGATTATTTGGTTGGGTTTATGTAAACAGTTCCAAATTATCTCGAGTGTGTATCTCGGTCTAGAGAGTCTGTTGATGCTACCGATATATGACATATCCATTTACCAACACCCAGATTACCACCTTGTCAACTCGAAATACCAATACATTGGTTATGGGGATTAAATGGTAAAGGCAACATATATGATTGATTCTTTGATTTTTTTATATATTAATATAAAAATTATTATTATAAGTATATATGATTAAATGAACATGGTAAATATTGATAAATATCTGGAATCCTCTATATGGACAGTGAATAAGGATACCAACTCTAGATCATGATGTCAACCCAAAGTGGGATATGGTCTTTGTTTTGGGTAAATAAAACAACCCCCTTCCTTTATGTTTCCATTTTGAGAAACCTCAACCATTTGAGCAACAGATCATCCCATTAGAGATGGATAAATAAATGTACATTCTTTACACAGTCCATGAGATCTAGTGTTGTATGTAACTCCTCGACCCAGTTACCCCGATTCGATGCATTATTACATAACATTGGCATGATTACAAGGAATCATGTCCCAAAAGACCAGTCAGTTTAGCAGTCTTGAAAAACAGATTACATACATAAATTTTACAATAGAATTTAATACATAAAATATATCATAGATAGTTCTTTGATAATGCCATTATTACCTTTAAAATAACTCAACGTATCAATAATAATACAATTCTTGTAATCCACAGAAAATAAAACATAAGAATGGGTTGAGCTTAGATGGTCAATAAGGGTAAATAATTTAGCAGATGCTGTAAACTTTTAAGGAAAAATGTTTTATAAAATCAACAAGATTTTTAAAAATAATCATGAACATAATATTCCAAAAATAAATAAAATATCACCATATAAACATGGATATTGATATTCTACTACTCTAATAATCTCATGTAATAACTTATTTTATAATGATGGAATGCCTAATGTCGGACATCATTACCATATAGTCAAGGCCTCGAGCGAAGACATAAAATAAATTTTTTTTCAAGGCCTTTTTCCAAGACACTATTTTGTCTTATGAGACTTACTGATGCATCAAGGACCTATAAAGGGATCCACCTGTCACTTACTGTGCTCGTTTCATTTCTCATATAAAAAAAATTAAACATAACAAAAACATTCATATTAAAACTAGAATAAGAAATGTCAATACATTAACCATAAACCATGAATGGTATAAAAATTGAAAATTCATAGTCAAACATATGATAACTCATTCGATACAACATGGATGATTGTATTACCCTAAATAAACCTCAATCAAGAATAATATCCAGTAATGAATGCTAACATAGTTGAAAATGATGAGTAAAACTTTTTGAGAGAAATATCCCTCTTTGTGAAATCTGTTAAATTCACACATTTATAAAGGAAGTAATTTAAAATAGATTTTTGATTCAAAGTGTGACATACCACTTTGAAACTTTTTAAAAGAATTATCATTTCAAAAAAATAATTTCCCTATATGTAAATCCTTAAAGTCATTTTGAAAACATGAACATTATTTAAAAGGATTCAGAATGATAAATCATTAAAACATTTAAAATGATGATCTAGGTAAATAGATCCTATCATAAAACCTTAAAAGATTAATTTTGAATTTATTTTTATGAAATATGGGTATCGATGATAAATATTTACCAGTAAACACTTACACATAAACAATATTGGATAATAATGAGATTGAGAAAAAACCCTTACCTTGCACTTTCATTTGTTTGAGGGTACGTTTAACCGCCTGTATAATGAAAATAGTATTTTATTAAAATATAACAGAACCATATTCATATTTTTTACATTATTAATTATTTATTTATGACATTATACTAGACATTTAATAATGAATTCCATGTTAAATTAACATTTCGGGTAATAATAGCTTTCGTTATCGTAGTTGTTTTAACCATTTATTCTTGATCGTATCACATAGATAATGATTTAAATAATTTGAAAATATAAAACATGATTTATATATCATATATATTTAGAATATAAATATTTATAATATATATATATATATGTGAAATGGAAGGCACCATTTATGGAGGCGGTAGGTCGTATGTACGCATAAACGATGTTTCTGTTTTCATATCATATTGAACTGAAGTAAATGAATAAGATACATGTTAGTACACACACACTCACACACACACACACACATATATATCTCCAGTATAATTATTATGTTATATATTACATACTTATTAATAATATTTATTTTTATAATCATCGTTGAGTGGAGATCGTGGGAATGAATCTCATTGCGCCGTGGAGACAGTAATCCGTATGTACGCACGAGTGACAATATAATTATATTGATGGATAAATCATATCTAATTTGATGATAAATCATAAATATAGAATCATTTACATGTTATATTTATTATTTACATCAGTTATAATCATTATTATAACTATCAAATAATGAAGTGTTTGAATAAAAAACTAAACCACAACTTGGAGACGGTAAGCCGTACGTATGCACGTATGGTGAATTTGTCATTTATAGGAAGAATAGAATAATGAATATGGTTGTACCATATTTATAATAACAATAAATTATGTAGTTTGTACTAGAGTTATTATTTTGGTAAGGAAACAACAATGAATGGGGATGTGGAAAACGAAAAGAACATAAAAATGGGTGGTGAAATTATTACCTCTTCTTCGAGTTTTTTCTTTTTGAGTAGATCAAAAGGGAACCGTAGGTTAGAATTATGTTACAATTAAGGACTTTTGGTATATTTGAAGTATGTTGGGAGGTGATTTGGGAGAGGTTTGGCTGTATTAAATGGATTTGGAGGAGTGATTTTGAGATAAGGGTAATTTCCCTTTTATAAGAGGGGAAAGTGTCACTTTAGGAAAAGATTATAATATAAATTTATTATATAATAATATTCAGTTTAGAATCGCTTAAATTGAATTTATTTCGAGGATTATGTGGTTATGGGTAGAAATAAACTCAACCAATAGGTTTTATACATGTTTAGTTTACCATTTTAACATTATCTATTAGATTTTACTCATAGTTAAAAAATTTATGTTTTACTGTGTCTTTTTGCATACTTATACTATATGGTTAATAATCATACTCTAAAATTCCTAGAGAACCTAAAGTGGTTCAATAATTTCATATATATTATTATTTTATCCCTTTTGATGATCCTTATATTTTTAGTAATATTATATCAACCAATAATTTAGTATTTGTTTTAAAAAGTAATTGATTTCAATTTTGACACTATTTGGTATTTTGTTTTTGTAAAAGTCATAAAAATATTATAACATCGAAAAATATTTATCTAGTCAACCCTAAAATTTCATATTCACCTATAAAATTCATGTATGTTATTGAAACATAGAAATTATATTTGTTTTAATATTTATAATACCATTTATCATATTCTTTCATTAATAAAGTAGTTAAGGCATCATCATTGTGACATAAATAAATTTATTTATTTAATGTATAAAAATTATAAATAAAATATAGTGATGTAGAAATCTTTTTATATTTGTAAGGTGTATTTATAGTCGAATTTTCCTTATGTATAACCCAATATTAAAAATGGTTTAGTTGATAAACATTAAATTTCACTCTTTTAACTATTCTTTAAATGAAATAATAATAAATGTCCTAATCTAATACTAGTGGTCCTAAAGGATAATATTTTATTTCTATGGTTGGTTTCACCGAAATAAACTTATCCAATAGAATAATGACATGTATAAGGGTAATTATAATATCATTTTTTCCTTTAATTACCCAATTTACATTTAACCATGGTAAATAAAAGTCAGAACTTACAATTCACCAAAAATTATTTTCCTCTTATTGAACAACATTTTACTTTAGAATTTTAACCATTTCTATTGTATTTTTGAAATTCAATTACCAGAAGTGGTAAAATTATGTTTTATACAAATTTGTAAATGCTTATAGAAGATAGGTAAAAGACGATAAAAAGTTACATAAAAATATATACATCTATTTTTATTATAATATGAATTAAATGAATTAAATTTCACAAATAAAAGACCTATATATCAATTTAAAACTAATATAAATTTAAATAAAATAAATAATTATTTAAATAAAAACTCAGTTTTAAACAATAACACAGTGTTTTTAATTGTTCATCAAAAATTTAATATTTTCAGAAAAATACCAAAAAATCACCCTAAGATATTTTTTATATTAAAAATTCGAAAAAGAATTCTATTTTACCAAATTCAAAACATGTAAGTTGAATTTATTAATTTAAAATTAATTATCCTTGTTAAAACCAAAAACTATGTTTTTAAAAAGTAAAAACTATCAGAAGATTGACATGTGTTTATGTCAAATTTAAATTTGAAATTATCTATAGTGAAATACATTGTATTAAATGATATAATTATAATATAATTATACATAAAAACCATTAAAATGTATAATTTAACACTATAAATCATTTCGATTAAAAAGTTTTTTTTAATAGTATTGTTCATTATTCATCAAAATATGAATGTTATTAGAAAAGTACCAAAAATTTATCCATATTAAATTTTTATGTCCCAATTCTAAATAAGAGTTTAATTTCATTAAAATGAACATATAAAAGTATCAAATATTATTTTTAAAAAGGTGTAACCATTAAAAGGATATAAAATTGCCTTTTTGGAAAAATACATCTTTTATCTGAAAAAAATTAATTTGTTCTTATATTATGTCTAAGAAACACATAATATGGATTGTATAATTATATAGAGTATATAAGATTCGAAATTCAGTTAATACTATTCATAACCAATTTTGTAATGGCTAGATTGGTAAGTTGTGGTGGGCTCGAACTCAGTGTTGTGTGTAGCGTAAGCTATTAAATTACTTTAATGAGATAAAGTACTATGAAATATTGGGGTGTTACATTATCCCCTCCTTCAATAAATTGTGTCCTTGAAATTTGAAATTGTTCTCCAAAAATAAAAGGTTTAAAATAAAATAATACCTTTGTGGAAAACCCACATCAAAAATTAGGTTAATAAAATTTAGTCTTTATTAGAGGGAAAGGAAAATGAAAAAGTCACCACCAAATTATGATCTCGATTAAGAGAATATTGGTGGAAATTAGAGACACATAATTGGTGGAAAAATGTAAATATTTAAATAGAGTGATTGAGGTTATCAATCAAAAACAAGTGTAAAATTTAGTGACTAAAAGCCGTCAATCTATGATGATTTAAAATATCACCGGTTCAACAAAACATAAAGTATTACGATAACACATTTTTTGTTTCAAAATCCCTTCTCAAATGTTTAAGAATTAATTTATTCATAGAATAATAGGAAAAAATATACTTGACAAGTATAGTTTCATCCTTCAACTAATTCTTACCTCAAATTAATCTTTCATTCCAAAAGATACTAGAATTCAAAAATATTCTATTTATCCTAATTGTATAGGATTCCACAAAAAGAATTTATAATTAATTTCTCAAAATATTTACAAAAACTACATTATACAAAAAAGGACGGCACCTAGGCAAGTGGTAGGTAATCCACATGAGTCTCCCTTCGGTTGCAGGTTCATGTCTCACGGACTAGCCGGACGGGACGGGTTGTCGCTCGACCTCTGGGTTATCCTTTTTATGTCAATCCAAAAATAATCTCAAGAAATGATTTAACCTTAACACTAGTATCAAATTTCAACATAATCGATTCAAACCATCAAACTTATCCAAAATACTTCTATCCAAAATCATAGGCCAAAATTTATTAGGAAGGTAATCACAATGGAGAACCTTTTTCGACTTAAAAATAAGTGAATACCATCATCAAGTATTATTTTAAAACATCGCAACCCACTAAATTACCCTAAAACCTTATTTATGACATTTATGCTTCCTTATATCGTATAGAATACATGATATACTCTTTCTATAAAAAATGTAGTGAATGACAACAATGATGAAATACACAAATCATTAATCTGTTTCGAGGTAGTCAAGAATATCCAATATAATTTATCCAATTCAATCATATATTATTCCAAAATCACTACCTCAGTCTCAGAACCATGTTATTTTTTATCTTTATCTTTATCATATATTTTCCAAAAAAATTAACCTGCTATTGAGTCACATTTCTTGGTTCCATACAATGTCATGTCCTTAATGAAATAGTATTACAGTATAATCTTTTTAAAGTCTATAATTCCTATAACATGTACGTCACTTTTACAATACTCAAATAACACAATAAATTAATAAAAACATAATAAATGTTATCATTCTTCTTCAACATGGGTAGTATCATAACTCGATTATTATCCAAATGCAACATTTGGGGTATACTCGGATGATTTGGAAATTTCATCACATAGTGTTACACCTCCTTGTAGATGAAGCATTGTACATTTCAATCCTTTTTCTTACCCTTGAAATCATGTACTTGGTTTTGTTTTTCTCTAAACAAATAAAAAACTCTCATTACCTTCAACAATTTACAAGGGTGATTCATTCCACAATTATCATATATGGTAAAATCCTTCTTTCCCCTCTTCCCATTATCTATATTTTTCTCTTCAATACTTTTCTTCCCTTTCTTCCCATCAATTCAATAGGAATCAGAGACTTCTTTACTTATCTTATTAACACATGATACTATTTATTAATATGAAGAGAATACGTGGGGGACTATTTCCCATTTAAATGTTTGATTAATACCATGATATGTATGATCCTTATTTATCATTCAATCATTCGTATTTTGGGAATTCACATTCCTTATACGAGGTGCCATTTCTAAACAATGTCTTACAGTAGGTTAGTTTAGAAATCACTATGCATAATTCCAAACTTTTAAAATACCTAATGTCAAATTAAGAGACGATTTATATAATCTATAATTAAATAAATTTTCTTTTAGGAATAATTAACTCTTAAATTCTTCATCGTGTCTTGTAATGAAAATGTCAATTATCTTAAGAATATTCCCAGGGAGTGCTGTAAAACAGAGTGAAGCAAGTCCTTTTGTCATGTACCATGATACCCTGGGTCATGCCTGAAACTCCTTGTCGGAGTTTTCACACCTAGGTACATTATCCTAGAGATGCCTCTACCTGCTTGAATCCAGATAGGGATGTATTTCTGGGAAAATACAAAAAATATCTACATTACCAAAATTCTAGGATGTTATTCTACACTAATCATCAAATTCATTCATAGGGTAATGTTCTCAAATCAGATTTTATCTAAAACTATTTACAAAGTTGATGCTAATCATCATCTACTACAAACTGTAATGCCCAGACCCCAGTTACCCAGAGTCCGTGCATTATTACATAACATAGGCATGATTACATGGAATCATGTCCCGAAAGACCGATCAGTGTAGCTGTCTTGGAAAACATATTACATACATAAACTTTATATTACAATTTTAAACATAAATACAACATATATAGTTCATTGATAATTCCATTATTCCCATTAGATTAACCCTACATATCAATCATTACACACTTCTTGAAATCCTAGGAAATTAAAACATAAGATAGGGGTGAGCTCAGATGCTCAGTAATGGTGAATAATTTAGAAGATCTATAGAAATTTATAGTAAGATGTGTAATAAAAACAACAGCCTTCTTAAAAATAATCATGAACATAATATTGAAAAAATAAATAAAACATCACCATATAAACCTGCACATGAATATTCTACTAGTAGAATAATCACATGTAATAAATAATTTCATAAAGAGGGAATGCCTAATGCCAAACATTATTACCATATAGTCTTGGCCTCATGCCAAGATGAAAATAAAATTTTTGTCAAAACCTTGTTCCAAGACAGTAGTTTGTCTAATGAGACCTACCAATGAATCAAGGAGCTATTTCAGGCTCCACCCATCACTTACTATGTCCCCTACATTCCTTATATGAAAACTTTGAACCATAACATAAACATTCGTATTAAAACTAGCATAGAAAATGTTAATACATTAACCATAAACCATGAATGATATAAACATAGAACATTCACAGTCAAAAATATCATTAATCATTCATTACAATTTTATTTTTTGTATTAAAATAAATCATCCATAATAATGAATAATATCTTGTAATGGATGCTGACATAGTTTAAAATTATCGGTAACACTTTTTGAGAGAAATATCCATTTTTGTGAAATAATTTAAAAGTCACACTTTTATAAAATAATCAATATAAAAGAAATTTTTTAATCAAATTGTGCCATACCACTTTTAAATTTTTTGACATAATGATCATTTAAAAACATTCATCTACATATAAATAAACCCTTAAAATCATTTTGAAAACATCTATATTAATTAAAATGATATAGAAAGATAAATCATTTAAACATTTATAATGATGAAATAGTTAAAATGACCCACCAATTAAACATTAAAATAATCATTTTAGTATCACTTTTTGTAATATGGGTGTCGATGATAAATATGTCCCAGTAAATACTTCCAAATAAACAATGTCGGATAATAATGTGATTGATGAAATAACCATTACCTTGCAGTTTTCTTTGGTTAAGTATATGTTTCAACTCTAGTATAATGACCATAGTATTATTTTAAATTATAAAAAAACCATATTCATATTTATCATATCATACATGATTCAGTTAAGTCTTTATAGAATACATTTAATAATGATTTCCATATTAAATTAACATTTCAGGTAATAACCACTTTCTTTATTGTACGATTTTTAACTTGTTATTCTTGATTGTGCCACCTAGATAATGATTTAAATAAATCCAGAATAAAAAAATGATTTATATATCGTATATTTTTGGAATATAAATATTTATAATAGATAGATATATGAAATGGATGACACCGTTTTTGGAGAGAGTAGGCTGTACATACGCATAAATGATGTTTTTTTTTCATATCATTTTTAATGGAAGTAAGAGAATAAGATATATGTAAGTACATATATATATATTTGTATTTCCAATAGAAGTATTATTTCATATATTACATACATATTAATAATATATATTTTTATAATCATCGTTGAATGGTGAACGTGGGAATGAATCTCATTGCGTTGTGGAGACGGTAATCCATACGTACACACGAGAAACAAGATCATTATATTGAATGTGAAATTTTATCTAATTGGAAGTTATATAATATAAAAAGAATCATTAACCTGTTATATTTATTATTTACATTAGTTATACTCATTATAATACAAATGCAAATAATGAAGTGTTTGAATAACAAACTACACCACGACGTGGAGACTGTAAGTCGTATGTATGCACGTATGGTGTCTTGCCATTTATAGGATGGATAGAATAATGAATATGGTGGTACTATATTTATAATAACATCATACATTTTAGGATTTACTGGAGTTATTATTTTGTTCTGGAAACAACAAATAAAGGGGATGTGGAAATAAAATAACTTGAAATACAGTGGTGAAATTATTATCTCTTCTTTTGGTGTTTCCTTTTGAGTTGATCAAAAGAGCTCTTTATGATGGATTTATGACAAATTGATGACCCAAGGTTGATGTGAGGAAAGTTGGTAGGAGATTTGGGTAGGTCTTGGCCGATCAAAATTGATTTGGAGGTGTGATTTTGAGATAAGGGGAAGTTCCCTTTTATAAGAGCGGTGAGGGCCACTTTAGGAGACGATGAAAATAATATTTTATTATACAATAATATTCTAGTAATAATGGCTTCAAATGAATTTTTTTGAGCCTTAGGTGATTATGGGTCTAAATATGCTCAAAAAATAGGTTTTAGGAATGTTTAGGTTACCATGTTAACCATATCTTTTAGATTTAACTCTTAGTTAAATAGTTTAGCGTTTACTGTGTCTTATATTATTTCACTATATGGTTAATAAAATCACTATAAACATCCTAGAGAACCACAAGTGGTTTATTAATGACATATATAATATTATTAAATTCCTTTGGCCAATCCTTAGATTTTTTAGGAATATAATATCAACCAATAATATAGTATTTGATTTAAAATCCAATTTTTGTCAGTTTTGACACTATTTGATATTTTGTTTCTGTAAAAGTCATAAAAACCTTATCAAATAGATTTTTTTATCAAAAAGACCCTAAGAAGTCATATTTATCTATATAATTCTTTTATTTTATAAAAACATTTAAATTATTTTGTTTTTAATATTTATATTACCATTTATGTAATTCCTTCATTATTAAGGTAAATACTACATCATCATTGTGTAATAAATAAATTTAAATATATAATGTCGAAAAATTATAAATAAAATACCATGATGTAAGAAATATTTTTATAATTTCAATTAAAATATATAGTCGAATATATTTAATGTATAACCCTATATTAAAAAAAATATTGTTATTAAACTTTAAATTTAACACTTTTAACTCTTCATTAAATAATATAAAAATAAATGTCCTCATCTAATAAAAGTGGTCCAAAAGGATCAAATTCTATTCCTTAGGATGGTTTTGGTCTAAATAAACTTATTAAATAGAATTAGGACAAGTTTTAGGGTAATTATAATATCATTTTACCTTTAATTATCTCTTTTACTTTTTACCGTGGTAACTAAATGCCAAAAGTTACAATTTGTCAAAAATTATATGAATCTTATTGAACAAAATTTTTCTTACTGAAGTCAACAAAGTCTCTTGAATTTTTTATATTTAATTCATAGAAGTGGCAAAATTATGTTTTATGTAAATTTGGAAATGCTCCTAAAATGTGGGTAATAGACGGTAAAAAGTTCAATAAAAAATTATACATATAATTTTATTATAAAATGACTCCAATAAATTAAAATGAACATATATAGTTATTATATATCAATTTTGAAATTAAATAAATTTAAATGAAATAAATAATTAATTAAATAAAAATGTTTGTTTTAAACAATAACGGAATTTTATCACTATTCATCTAAAATTAAATGTTTTCAGAAAAATACAAAAAATTCTCCCAAAGATTATTTTGATACTCAGAATTCAAAAATGAGGTCTATTTTACAAAATTAATTTCATAGAAGTTGCGTTTATTTATTAAAAATTAAATCTTGTTGTCAAAACCAAAAGTCGGGTTTTTAAAAAGTAAAAAATATCAAAAGATTGACATGTGATTATGTCAAATTTGAATTTGAAATTAGCTATAATGACCTGCATTGTATTAAATAATAAAAATATAATCAAATTATACATAAAAACATTTAAATTCATACTATAACACTATAAATTTGTTTGATTAAAAAGTATTTTTTCATAGTATTTTTCATTATTCCTCAAAATATAAAAGTTATCAACAAAGTACCAAGAATTTATCCAAACAAATATTTTTATGTCCCGCATCAAAAAAATAATTTAATTTCATTAAATTAAATATTTAAATGTTTTCAATATTGGTTTTAAAAATTGTTTTCCATTAAAAGGTTATAAAATTTAATTTTTTGAAAAATACTTAGTTTATCTGAAAAAAAATTTAATTTTTTCTGAGATTATGTCTAAGAAATATATAATATGGATGTTAAAATTATATAGAGTATATAAGATTCAAATTTAAGTTAATACTATTCATAACCATGTTTTAAACGGCTAGTTTGGTATGTTGTGGTGTGCTCAAACTCTGTATTGAATGTAGTGTAAGCTATTGAATTAATTTAATGAGATAACATACTATGAAATATTGAGGTTTTACGTCAGAGGTTGTTGAGGTTCCACAATAAAATGAATCCTCATGAGGTTGAGGATTGGTTATAGTTAATAGTCATTACCGTCAAACTTCTTTTGGACCTCGATGATTAGGTTATTGTATTTGTAGAGACCCGTATCTTGACGTACATGGAAATTACATTACTTTTGCGGAATACTTAGTACATAACAAAAAAACACACACAAGGATCGTAATAGTTTAGTGTCTTTTGAAACTCGGAACGTAATATTCTAATCGTGGTGAAAGATATTCAATATCTCCCATAAAGATCTTCCCTTTTTTTACCTAAAATCTTTCTTTATATCCTGGGGAAAAGAAAACATAAAAGGGTGAGCTCAAATGCTCAGTAAGGGTAAACAAAAGAAAAATTAATCACAACATATTCATAAGAACATAACTTTTGGAAATCATAACCTGCAAAAGAGAGAATAATTTCATAACATGGGATAGATCATAGTAGTGAAATGAAATACCAATAATCATAACTTATACAATGAAACTTTGTGGCATACACACATAATCATAGAGAATCATTTCTTGTTAGTCAAGACTCATTGCCAAGACTATCTTAGTGGACAAAGTCCCTTTCTAAATCGAGTAACCCTCGTTTCAGTCCTGTTTCACTGAACCGGTATAACCTACCATTTCAGCCATGTCTATCTCATGAGATATAAATCTTTACCCAATGAATTGGAGGGAGATATAGGTCCCACCCATCTTATAATGAATCCTTTCTTATGTGTGCCACATAATCATAAACCATACATCATAGCGTAACCCATGTAATAAAAATGGGATTCTTAAACATCATGACATCATAAAACAATTCATATAAGATAAAGGAATTCATAAAAATATTTCCATCACAACATAATCAAACCAATGTAATAATAGGGATAAAAATAGAACCCTTTTATTATCTTATATGGAAAATAATTTTGATAAAATACTTGAACTCCATTCTTGAGGAAAATATCATTTCTACTTCAAAAACATGTTCCTTTATTAACATGTATTACAATTTAAAACTAAAAGATGTTGATTAGAAATAAACTTGAAAACTTGTAAAATATGTTTCTTGGAAATAATGTTTTAAAAATCCATTCATGCCGTATAAGTTAAAAAAAACATTCTTCATACCTTTGTCGGAAAAGTCAAAAAGTACCTCGTACGAAAAAAATGACAAAAGATTCCTTTCATATTCTTTACTAAAAAACTCACCGAAGGGTAAAATTGTATTTAAACAATTGTAGGTGGATGGAAATAATATTACCTATTGAGGAAACATGGATGTGGATGATAAAATACACCCCAGTAAATACTAATGTACAAACAATCTCGGATAAAAATGAGATTGTGATATTTCCCTTACCTTAGGTCCGATTTGCTTCATAAGTGTCCGAACCTCCTGTATAATGATTTAAATAATGTCATTTACTTATTACATAATCATATTCATTGTTATGATATCATATATGGTTCACTTATGACTTTATATTACCCGTTCTTTTGTAAATTCCATGTTAAAGAGCGTTTTGGGTAAAATTGTTTCATTTGTCGTCCGTGTTTTGACTAGTAATTATTCATATGATTACTTAGATCATGATTACTTAAATCCAGAACATAAAACATGATATATATATATATATATATATATTCAGGATATACATATATATAATAAATCATTAAATGGAAAGAAATACACTGTTCATGGAGACGGTAGTCCGTACGTACGCATGAACGCTGTTTTCGTTTCCTTATTGAATTGAATGGAATTAAGTACATGACATACATATAAATATATAAATAAATCCAGTATCATTATTATGTCATATATTTCATTAGTACATATTATATATTCTTTATAATCATTCTTAAATGGTTAACATGGAGAATGAATCTCATCGCGTCGTGGAGACGGTAGTCCGTACGTACGCACGAGCGATGATATCATTTCCATAAATATTGAATTGAATTGGAGTGGATTATACAATATATCAGAATCAATATGATGTTGTAATAACTATGTATGGTTATTCTTTACACCATTATACCCATCCATGTAAGGTGGTTGTGGAAAATAGATTACACCACGGCGTGGAGACGGTATTCCGTACGTACGCACGCGCGGTGATTTCTTTTTCCGTAGGATGGATAGATGGTGAAATAGGGCTGTTTTATACCTATAATAACATATCAGTATATTAGTGATACTGATTTTATTACTTCATAATGAAACAACCTAAGAAGAAGAAGTGGAAGAAGAAATAAAGATGAAAGAATTGGTAACGGTAATTACCTCTTCTTTGAAGCGCCTCTTTGAGACCTCCTCTCAGGGCACTAAAATTGGTCTTTGAGGAAGACCAGAACCTCTAAGATGTTTCTAGGGAAGTGGAGAAGAGATTTTGGCAGGGTTTTCCGAGCTTGAGTGCTCAAATTGGTGTGAGGAGGAGGGGGAGGAGGTGTCCTTTTATAAGGCAGGAGAGGGGCACCTTAGGAATATCTCAAAATATTTTTTTATATTAAAGTCAAAATCGGTTTATAATGGTTCCAAAGGGTCTTATTTCGAAGCTAAAGTGGGGATGGGTCGAAATCCTATCATGGAATAAGATTTGGACAAGTTTAGTGTATTATTTTAACCTTATCAATTAGATTTAACTCTAAGTTAAATAATTTAACTTTTACCGTGTCTTTTTGTTTTCTTTCACTATATGGTTAATACACTTACTATAACATGCCAAACGAACCCCAAATTGTTTATTATTAATATATATATCCTAATATAAGTCATTTGGCCGAACCTTAGATTTTTAGGAATAATATAACAATTAATTATATAAGATTAGATTTAAAAACTATTTTGTGTCAATTTTGACACTATTTGATATATGATTTTTGTGAAAGTCATAAAAGAATTATATGTTATAATCAAGTTGATTAAATCAATACTAATATGTCATAGTAACCTATAAAATTAGTTGAATTCATAAAAAGTCTCAAATTACATTTAGTTTGGTGTTTATAACATCAATTATGTCAATATTTCATTAATAAGATAATTACTACATCATCTTTGTGTCATAAATAAATTAATTTATTTGATGTATAAAAATTACAAATAAAATACCATTATGTGGGAAATCGTTTTAGCTTTCTAATGAATATTTCAACTCGAATTTATCTTATGTATAACCCTATATGAAAAATGTTTTAGTAAATAAACTTTGATTTTAACTCTTTTAACTCTTCTTTGAATTAAATAATAATAAATGTCCTAATCTAATCCAAGTGGGCCTAAATGATAATATTTTACACTTAAGGTTATTTTTGGTCGAGATACACTTGTAAAATAGAATTAGGACATGTGTTAGGGTAATATCAATATCATTCTTACCCTTAATTTCCCTATTTACTTTTAACCGTGGTAAATAAAAGTAAAAAGTTACTATTCACCAAAAATTATTTTCATCTCATTGAACCACATTTTACTTACAGACATCAACCGTGTCTCTCGGATTTTTGAAATTCCATTCACAGAAGCGGTAAAATTAAGTTTTATGAAAAATTCAGTTTTTTAACTACCACTTAGTAGTTTCACTATTCATCAAAAATTGATGTTTTTCAGAAAAATGCCAAAATTTCATCCTAAGCTATATTTCATATTCCGAATTAAAAAATGAAGTCTATTTTAACAAATTCATAATATAGAAGTTGCATTAATTAATTTTATAATTAAATCCCGCTGTTAAAACAAATAGCGTGTTTTTAAGAAACAATATCTATCAAAAGATTGACACTTGATTATGTCTGGTTTAAATGTGAAATTACATTCAATGACCAACATTGTATTAAATTGTAAAAATATATTCTAAATATACTTTAAAACCACTCAAATTAATAATTTATCACTATTAATTATTTCGATTAAAAAATTTGTTTTTAATTATAATTTAGTAATTTTCACTATTCATCAGAATATGAAAGTTATCCGAAAAGTACAAAAATTTCACCTTAGGCTAAATTCGATACTCCGAATCCAAAAATGAAGTCCATTTTGAAAAATAAGATTTACAAAATTTCAAAAAGTGGTTATTACTATTCATAACTGCTAGTTTTAATAATATTTTAATAGCATATCATTGTTTAGTGAAACTCGGTATTGCGTATTACACACGCTATCGAGGAAGGTCGTGATTGCGTGTAATGGAAGGCAAGTCAAGGATGCGTGTTGTGCAAGCTCCTTTTGGTGTAGCGTACAACACAAGACATTAGTGAAATTAAAAAGAATATTTTTCATAAAATCTTGGGCTGTTACATTCTACCCCCCTTAAAATGAATTTCTCCCTCGAAATTCGTTGGGGTTATAAATGGTTAACTATTTGAAAGTTTCTTTGATAGAAACCCACATCGTAAAAAGGAATACCAAAACTTATCTTTAAAAACAAAAGTATGAAACGTAACGGTTACACAAATAAACTAATCACTGGGTTTCCACATAGGTGAAAATATGGATATGGAAGAGAAATCTAACCATCATGTTCTGATGGAGAGTGGTAGAGAACATGGCTTTGGAAAAGCCAGCAATCACAAAGCCATAAATTTGTGACGATCTAGGGTACCATCTGATTCATCGGATATAAGGGCACTAGGACAACATTTTTTGGTTTTCAAGATCATTTCCCTAAAGTTGAAGAATTGGAATTAGAATAAATACTTACTTTATTTTGGTACAATATCACTATTGTTCGTGCCTTGTACAATTTCCACTTCATCTCTTAAATAAATGAAGTCAAATTTGTTATTCATGAAGTGTTATCAGATCATGTGATAGAATGACGGGTCATTCACAAGTCATTCTATAGTGAGATTAATCATATATGGTTCCTACAATAAACTTATACTTCACATATCATACTGCTTAATATAATAAAACTAGTTTCTACTAAACAGGGACTTCCTGTAGGTCAGTGGTAGGCGATAAAGGCCAGTCGCACTTCGGTTGTGGGTTCGATTCCCACATCCTTGTCCGACGCGATGGGGCTGTCGCCCGTCCTGCAGGTTGTCCTTTTTCTAAAACTATATTACTATAACAACCCATCAATAATATCGAGAAAACTTTTATCCTTAAACAATACTAACTTATGTCCAACATAATCCATTCCAATCTTTAGGATTATCCATCATACTGCAGTCCACTCTCATAACATAGTGAAAATGATTACCAGAGATTTAACACCATCGTCGATCCCCATATATCATAAGATATGTTTTGTTGGTCACATACCAAACATTGAAAGTCCTTAATCATGTATTCTCTTGAATACCTTTGTGAAAACATGAATGCAGTTAAAATTTAACACTTTCCACATACCAAAATCCTCAAAATTCTATATACTCAAACAATGATATCACTTAGTCCTTATATCAATCATGAGCTCATGAATACAGTCAAACATTTCATTTTCTCCTTATCCCTTCATTATGCGCATATCATCTGCTTTCCAAAATATTTGAATCACTTTTCATGGTTATCGGTACCTTAAAATTATTGAAAACCACAATAATACAAAAATATTCTAATACACAATAAAAGTACCTCAACAACATTATTTTTGAATACCAATACATAAACACTTCAATCCATCCTCTTCAATTATTTTCCTGGAATAAGTCCTTCCTTGATTTAGAAGTAACTTTTTAGGTCAGGGCATTGAGTTGGGTAATGCCCATGTTCTCCACAAATAATACATTGAACTCCATAACAGTCTGTCACTCTATGACCCTTTTCTTCACACAAATAACATCGGTCCCTCCATTTGAGGTATTCCTCAAGGTTCTTCTTCCCTTCTTTAGAAATCTCAATCTTCCTTTCTTTATGCTCCTCAACATGCGAACATGCATAATAGTCAATCTTCCTCTTCTTTGATAAATTCGGTATACCACTAAATTTCACCTTGTTAATCATATATCGCGATGACTGATTTGGCATAATCACAATATCTTTCTCTCTAGGCATTACATAATTTTGTTTTTCATAGTCACCAATTTGTCCATTGGATTCAATGTTAACCAAATTCCATCTTGTTCCCTCCATTAACTAAAACACAAAAAGAATTCTGTGAGAGGCAAAAATCATGCTAGAGAAAACACCATAGTAAAGGGGGAGTACCCTCAATATCTAACATCTTAGGTTAAATTCTAATATCGTTAGCGCAATTCTAGTATTATAACCTATACGTATACTTAACCTTAGCGACATCCCTAGACATACCTTAGAAATATCTCTAGGGATCTCACTAATGTTCTCGAATCCTAGTTTCCAAAGGATGACTAAACCTTTCCTCTGATACCAACTGTAGAGACCCGTAGCTTGACGTACATGGACATTACATTACTTTTGCGGAATACTTAGTACATAACAAAAAAACACACACAAGGATCGTAATAGTTTAGTGTCTTTGGAAACTCGGAACGTAATCTTCTAATCGTGGTGAAAGATCTTCAATATCTCCCATAAATATCTTCCCTTTTTTTTTACCTAAAACCTTTTTTTTATATCCTGGGGAAATGAAAACATAAAAGGGTGAGCTCAAATGCTCAGTAAGGGTAAACAAAAGAAAAATCAATCACAACATATTCATAAGAACATAACTTTTGGAAATCCTAACCTGCAAAAGAGAGCATAATTTCATAACATGGGATAAATCATAGTAGTGAAATGAAATCCCAATAATCATAACTTAAAAAATGAATCATTGTGGCATACACACATAATCATAGAGAATCATTTCTTGTTAGTCAAGACTCATTGCCAAGACTATCTTAGTGGACAAAGTCCCTTTCTAAATCGAGTAACCCTCGTTTCAGTCCTGTTTCACTGAACCGGTATAACCTACCATTTCAGCCATGTCTATCTCATGAGATATAAATCTTTACCCAATGCATTGGAGGGAGATATAGGTCCCACCCATATTATAATGAATCCTTTCTTATGTGTGCCACATAATCATAAACCATACATCATAGCGTAACCCATGTAATAAAAATGGGATTCTTAAACATAATGACATCATAAAACAATTCATATAAGATAAAGGAATTCATAAAAATATTTCCATCACAACATAATCAAACCAATGTAATAATAGGGATAAAAATAGAACCCTTTTATTATATTAGATGGAAAATAATTTTGATAAAATACTTGAACTCCATTCTTGAGGAAAATATCCTTTCTTCTTCAAAAACATTTTCCTTTCTTAACATGTCTTACAATTTAAAACTAAAAGAAGTTGATTAAAAATAAACTTGAAAACTTGTAAAGGAAGTTTCTTGGAAATAATGTTTTAAAAATCCATTCATTCCGTATAAGTTAAAAAAAACATTCTTCATACCTTTGTCGAAAAAGTCAAAAAGTACCTCGTACGAAAAAAAACGACAAAAGATTCCTTTCATATTCTTTACTAAAAAACTCACCGAAGGGTAAAATTGTATTTAAACAATTTTAGGTGGATGGAAATAATATTACATATTTAGGAAACATGGATGTGGATGATAAAATACACCCCAGTAAATACAAATGTATAAACAATCTCGGATAAAAATGAGATTGTGATATTTCCCTTACCTTAGGTCCGATTTTCTTCGTAAGTGTCCAAACCTCATGTATAATGATTTAAATAATGTCATTTACTTATTACAGAATCATATTCATTGTTATGATATCATATATGGTTCACTTATGACTTTATATTACCCGTTCTTTTGTAAATTCCATGTTAAAGAGCGTTTTGGGTAAAATTGTTTCATTTGTCGTCCGTGTTTTGACTTGTAATTATTCATATGATTAATTAGATCATGATTACTTAATTCCAGAACATAAAACATGATTTATATATATATATATTCAGGATATACATATATATAATAAATCATTAAATGGAAAGAAATACACAGTTCATGGAGACGGTAGTCCGTACGTACACATGAACGCTGTTTTCGTTTCCTTATTGAATTGAATGTAATTAATTACATGACATACATATAAATATATAAATAAATCCAGTATCATTATTATGTCATATATTTCATTACTACATATTATATATACTTTATAATCATTCTTAAATGGTTAACATGAAGAATGAATCTCATCGCGTCGTGGAGACGGTAGTCCGTACGTACGCACGAGCGATGATATCATTTCCATAAATATTGAATTGTATTGGAGTGGATTATACAATATATCAGAATCAATATGATGTTGTAATAACTATGTATGGTTATTCTTTACACCATTATACCCATCCATGTAAGGTGGTGGTGGAAAATAGATTACACCACGGCGTGGAGACGGTATTCCGTACGTACGCACGCGCGGTGATTTCTTTTTCCGTAGGATGGATAGATGGTGAAATAGGTTTGTTTCATACTTATAATAACATATCACTATATTAGTTATACTGATGTTATTACTTCATAATGAAACAACCTAAGAAGAAGAAGTGGAAGAAGAAATAAAGATGAAAGAATTGGTAACAGTAATTACCTCTTCTTTGAAGCGCCTCTTTGAGACCTCCTCTTAGGGCACTAAAATTGGTCTTTGAGGAAGACCAGAACCTCTAGGATGTTTCTAGGGAAGTGGAGAAGAGATTTTGGCAGGTTTTGGCCGAGCTTGAGTGCTCAAATTGGTTTGAGGAGGAGGTGGAGGAGATGTCCTTTTATAAGGGAGGAGAGAGGCACCTTAGGAATATCTCAAAATATTATTTTATATTAAAGTCAAAATCGGTTTATAATGGTTACAAAGAGTCTTATTTCGAAGCTAAAGTGGGGATGGGTCGAAATCCTATCAACAAATAAGATTTGGACAAGTTTAGGGTATTATTTTAACCTTATCAATTAGATTTAACTCTAAGTTAAATAATTTAACTTTTACTGTGTCTTTTTGTTTTCTTTCACTATATGGTTACTAAACATACTATAACATGCCAAACGAACCTCAAATTGTTTATTATTAATATATATATCCTCATCTAAGTCATTTGTCCGAACCTTAGATTTTTAGGAATAAAATAACAATTAATAATATAATATTATATTTAAAAACTATTTTGTGTCAATTTTGACACTATTTGATATATGATTTTTTTGAAAGTCATAACAGAATTATATGTTCGAATAAAGTTTATTAAAGCAATAATAATATATCATAGTAACCTATAAAATTATTTTATTTCATTAAAAGTCTCAAATTACATTTAGTTTGGTGTTTATAACATCAATTATGTCAGTATTTCATTAATAACATAATTACTACGTAATCGTTGTGTCATAAATAAATTAAATTATTTGATGTCTAAAAATTACAAATAAAATACCATTATGTGGGAAATCGTTTTAGCTTTCTAATGAATATTTACACTCGAATTTATCTTATGTATAACCCTATATTAAAAATGTTTTAGTAAATAAACTTTGATTTTAACTCTTTTAACTCTTCTTTGAATTAAATAATAATAAATGTCCTAATCTAATCCAAGTGGGCCTAAATGATAATATTTTACACTTAAGGTTATTTTTGGTCGATATACAATTGTCCAATAGAATTAGGACATGTGTTAGGGTAATATCAATATCATTCTTACCCTTAATTACCCTATTTACTTTTAACCGTGGTAAATAAAAGTAAAAAGTTACTATTCACCAAAAATTATTTTCATCTCATTGAACCAAATTTTACTTACAGACATCAACCGTGTCTCTCGGATTTTTGAAATTCCATTCACAAAAGCGGTAAAATTAAGTTTTATGAAAAATTCAGTTTTTTAACTACCACTTAGTAGTTTCACTATTCATCAAAAATTGATGTTTTTCAGAAAAATGCCAAAATTTCATCCTAAGCTATATTTCATATTCCAAATTCAAAAATGAAGTCTATTTTAACAAATTCATAACATATAAGTTTCATTAATTAATTTTATAATTAAATCCCGCTGTTAAAACAAATAGCGTGTTTTTAAGAAACAATATCTATCAAAAGATTGACACTTGATTATGTCTGGTTTAAATGTGAAATTACATTCAATGACCAGCATTGTATTAAATTGTAAAAATATATTCTAAATATACTTTAAAACCACTCAAATTAATAATTTATCACTATTAATTATTTCGATTAAAAAAGTTGTGTTTAATTATAATTTAGTAATTTTCACTATTCATCAGAATATGAAAGTTATCCGAAAAGTACCAAAATTTCACCTTAGGCTAAATTCGATACTCCGAATCCAAAAATGAAGTCCATTTTGAAAAATTAGATTTACAAAATTTCAAAAAGTGGTTATTACTATTCATAACTGCTAGTTTTAATAATATTTTTATAGCATATCGTTGTTTAGTGAAACTCGGTATTGCGTATTACACACGCTATCGAGGAAGGTCGCGATTGCGTGTAATGCAAGGCAAGTCAAGGATGCGTTTTGTGCAAGCTCATTTTGGTGTTGCGTACAACACAAGACATTAGTGAAATTAAAAATAATATTTTCCATAAAATCTCGGGTTGTTACAGTGTTTGTATTTAGCCTTCCTCCTGATTGTTCTAAGTCCAAATTCAGGAACTTTTGGAGCTACAGTATGGGAGGGATGTTGGTGACTATATATTCAATGATGTTCTTAGGCATTAAGTAGTACTACATTTATATGATTTAGGATGGGTACTTCATAGAATGGTTTTTTGAACATGGATACAATGAAAATTAGTACAAACATGGTTTCCTTGTATATATATAGCTATGGAGGGGTACTATAGAGGGCACTAGTGATAATGATCTTCTTAAAAAAGGGATTCAAGATTAGTTTAGATTGAAGTTAGTACCTTAGATCTGTTTCATCTACATCAATTAGTAGACACCCGACATAATGATTTCAATGCTAGAGACGTCCACATGATCATACTCAAGTATATGGTCAGGGATAGCATAGAGGAAAATGGAATCCTATAGATAGGCATTGATTCACCAGTGATGGGTGAGTCAACATACTATGAGACATGTAACACCCTGAGATTTTATGAAAAATATTCTTTCTAATTTTATTAATTTCTTGTGTTGTACGCTACACCAAAATGAGCTTGCTCAACACACATCCTTGACTTGCTTTGCATTACACGCAATCACGACCTTCCTCGATAGCGTGTGTAGTACGCAATACCGATTTTCACTAAACAACGATATGCTATTAAAATATTATTAAAAATAGCCGTTATGAATAGTAATAACCACCTTTTAAAATTTTAAAAAATTTATCTCTCAAAATGGACTTCATTTTTGGATTCGGAGTATCGAAATTAGCTTTGGGTGAAATTTTGGTAATTTTCGGATAACATTCATATTTTGATGAATAGTGGAAATTACTAAATTTTAATTAAAAACAAATTTTTCAATCGAAATAATTAATAGTGATAAATTATTAATTTTAGTGGTTTTAAATTATATTTAGAATATATTTTTACAATTTAATACAATGTTGTTCATTAGATGTAATTTCACATTTAAACCAGTTATAAACAAGTGCCAATCTTTTGATAGTTATTATCTCTTAAAAACATACCTTTTGTTTTGACGACAGGAATTAATTTTTAAATTAATTAATGCAACTGATATGTTTTGAATTTGGTAAAATAGAAATCATTTTTGATTTCATAATATCAAATATATCTTAGGTCTAATTTTTGATATTTTTCTGAAAACATTCAATTTTTGATGAATAGTGAAACCACTAAGTGGTAGTAAAAAAACTGATTTTTTCATAAAACATAATTTCACCGCTTCTGTGAGTGGAATTTAAAAAATCCGAGAGACACAGTTGATGTCAGTAAGTAAAATGTGGTTCAATGAGATGAAAATAATTTTTGGTGAATAGTAACTGTTTACTTTTATTTACCATGGTTAAAAGTAAATAGGGTAATTAAGGGTAGAAATGATATTATTATTACCCTAACATATGTCATAATTCTATTGGACAAGTGTAATTCGACCAAAAACAATCTTAGGAATAAAATATGACCATTTAGGCCCACTTGGATTAGATTAGGACATTTATTATTAATTTATTTAAAGAAGGGTTAAAAGAGTTAAAATCAATGTTTATTTACTAAAACATTGTAATATGGGGTTATACATAAGATAAATTAGTCTATAAATATTAATTAGAAAGATAAAAAGAGTTCCTACATAATGGTATTTTATTTGTATTTTTTAGACATTAAATAATTTAATTTAGTTATGACACAACGATGATTCAGTAATTATCTTATTAATGAAATATTGACATAATTGATGTTATAAATTCCCAAATAAATATAATTAGAGACTTTTTATTAATTCCATTAATTTTATAGGATAATATGACATGTTAGTATTTATTTAATTAACTTTTTTCGAACTTATCATTCTGTTATAATTTTCACAAAAATCAATTACTAAATAGTGTCAAAATTGACATAAAATAGCTTTTAAAAGAAATATTATATTATTAATTTTTATTTTATACCAAAAAATCTATGGTTCGGCCAAATGAGTTAGATAAGGTTATATATATTAATAATAAACAACTTGGGGTTCGTTTGTCTTCTTATAGTACGTTTATTAACCTTATAGTGTAAGAACCCAAGAAGACACGGTAAAAGTAAAATTATTTAACTTAATGTTAAATCTAAATGATAAGGTTAAAATAGGAACTTAAACTTGTCTAAATTTTATTGGATGAGAGGATTTAGACCCATACCAACCTTAGCCTAGAAATAAATCAATTTGGATCTATTTTGAACCGATCTTGACTTTATAATAAAATAATATATTTAGTTATTCCAAAGGTGCCCCTCACCTCCCTTATAAAAGGGAACCTCCTCCCTCTCTTCCTCACACAACTTTGGGCCTTCAAGCTCAGCCAAACCTGGAAAAATTCTCTTCTTCACTTCCCTAGAAACATCCTAGAGGTTCTGGTCTTCTTCAAAGACCCATTTTAGTGCCCTAAAAGGAGGTCTTAAAGAAGCACATCAAAGAAGAGGTAATGTCTGTTACCGATTCTTTCACCATTATTTCTTCTCTCCACTTCTTCTTCTTAGGTTGTTTCATTGTGAAGTAATAACATCAGTATCACTATTATACTGATATGTTATTATAAGTATGAAACAATCCTATTTCACCATCTATCCATCCTACAGAAAACTTAATCACCGCGCGTGCGTACGTACGGAATACCATCTCCAAGTCGTGGTGAAATCTATTTTCCACAACCACCTTACTTGGATGGGTATAATGGTGTAAATAATAACTATATATTATTATTTTAAAGAGATATTTATTCTTAAATAGTATACATACACTCCAATACAGTCCCACGATCATGAGAACGATATCATCGCTCGTGCGTACGTACGGACTGCCGTCTCCACGACACGATGAGATTCATTCTCCACTTTAACCATTCATGAATGATTATAAAGTATATATAATAAGTAATCATGAAATATATGACATAATAATGATACTGGATTTATGTGTATATATATGTATGTCATCTACTTAATTCCATTCAACTCAATAAGGAAACGAAAACAACATTCATGCGTACGAACGGTCTACCGTCTCCATGAACGGTGTATTTCTTTCCATTTACTGATCTATTATATATATATATATATATATTATGAATATATATTATATATAAATCATGTTTTCTATTCTGGAATTAAGTAATCATTATCTAAGTAATCATATGAATAATTACAAGTTAAAACACGAACGGAAAATGAGATGATTTTTACCCAAAACGCTACTTTAACAAGAATTTACAAAAGAACGGGTAATATAAAGTCATAAGTGAACAATATATGATATAATAACAATGAATATGATTCTTTAATAAGTCAATGACATTATTTAAATCATTATACAGGAGGTTCGGACACTTACGAAGCAAATCGGACCTAAGGTAAGGGAAAATCTCACAATCTCAATTTTTATCCGAGATTTTTTATACTTTGAAATTAACTGAGGTGTATTTTATCAAAAAAATCCATGTTTCCTCAATATGTAATATTATTTCCATCCACCTAAAATTATTTAAATCCAATTTTACTCTTCGGTGAGTTTTTAGTAAAAGATATGAAAGGAATCTTTTGTCGTTTTTCTTACGAGGTACTTTTTCACTTTTCCGACCAAAGTACGAGAAGAATGTTTTTTTAACCTAAATGGAACAAATGGATTTTTACGGTTATATAAAGCCTTATTTTCATGAAGCTTACTCCAAAATATTTCATGACTATTTTTCAATAAAATCTCTTTCTTTTAAAACTGCATGATGTTTAGTGAAAAGAAATTTATTTTGAAGAAGAAATGATATTTTCCTCAAGAATTCATTTCTAGTGTTATATCAAAATTATTTTCCATATAAGATAATATAGGGTTCTGTTTCTATCCGTATTATTAAATTGATTTGATTATTTTGTGATGAAATTATTTTTATGAATCCCTTTATCTTATATGAATTGTTTTATGATGTCATGTTGTTTAAGAATCCCATTTTTATTACATGGGTTATGCAATGATGTATGATTTATGATTTTGTGCCACACATAAGAATGGTATCATTATGAGATGTGTGGTACCTATATCTCCCTCCAATGCATTGGGTAAATATTTTATATCTCATGAGATAGACATGGATGGAATGGTAGGTTATACCGGTTCAGTGAAACATGACTAAAACGAGGGTGACTCGGTTTAGAAAGGGACTTTGTCTACTAAGATAGTCTTGGCAATGAGCCTTGACTAATAAGAAATGATTCTCTATTATTATTTGTGTATGCCACAAAGTTTTCTGTTTTATGTTATGATTATTGTGATTACATTTCACTTCCATCAGTTATTCCATGTTATGAAATTATGATCACTTTTACAGGTTAAGATTTCCAAAATTTATGTTCTTATGTATATGATGTGATTGATTTTTCTTTTGTTTACCCTTAATGAGCATTTGAGCTCACCCTTTCATGTTTTCTTTTCCCCAGGATATAAGGAAAGATTTTAGGTATAAAAAAAAGGAAGATCTTTATGGGAGATGTTGAAGATCTTTCACCACGACTAGAAGATTATATTCCGAGTATCCAAAGACACTAAACTATTGCGATCCTTGTGTGTATGTTTGTTATGTACAATGTATTCTGAAAAAGTAATGTAATGTCCATGTACGTTAAGCTTTGGGTCTCTACAGTTTGTATCAGAGGACAGGTTTAGTCAACCTTTGGAAACTAGGATGCGAAAACGTTAGTGAGATCCCTAGAGATATTTCTAAGGTATGTCTAGGGATTTCCCTAAGGTTCAGTATACGTATAGGTTATAGTACTAGAATTACTCTAATGATCATAGAATTAAACCTAAGATGTTAGATATTTAAGGCACTCCCCCTTTATTATGTTGTTTTCCCTAGCATGATTTTTGCCTCTCACACTATTCTTTTTGGGTTTTAGATGATGGCTAGAACCCGAAGGAACCGTGTTTATCAATGCAATGGACAATGAAATGATTTCCCTCCTGAACAAACAAATTTTATGGGATATGGAGTGAAAAATATTATTGCTATACTTACAGAAGCTATGAATCATTCTGGACTTCCAAATAAGAGTGAAGGGAACAATATTCTATTGAGTCCTTCATGAGGAAACGTCCACCTTCATTCAGTGGGTCTTCTGATCCACTTGTTGCTGAACAATGGATCAGTACCACTGAAAAGATATTTTCAGTTCATAAATGTTCTAAACAAGATAAAGTCATCTTAGCAGTATATCGTTTGGAAGGTGAAGCTGATCAATGGTGGAATCTTATCAAGAATACGAGGCAAAGAGATGAAATTGAGTCCATGGAATGGGATGAGTTCAAGAACTTGTTTTTCAGTAAGTACTTCCCTCGTATTCTTTGAACAAATATGGAAATGGAGTTTCTTGAGCTGAAGGAGAAGGATGATGATTCTATTGGTATATACGAAGTGAATTTTAAAAGACTTGCAAGGTATGCATCTGGCATTATCATCCAACCTGAAAGTAAATTTGATCGATTTTTCAGTGGCTTAAAACCAAGTCTTCGAAGGGAATTAGCTATTAGAGACTTCAGTAACTATGAAGAAATTGTGCGTTGTGCTATCAACGTAGAAATGGAAGTAGGTGTTACATATCCATCTCATGGTTTTGACAAGAAACGAAAGATGGAGTTTAAGGAGAAATCTCAGAATAATGGTGAAAAAAATGAATGTTTTCCTATGCACAAAGTGTGCAAAGAAGAATGGTGGAGATTGTCTTAAAGGGACTAGAAAATGTTTTAAGTGTGGAAAAGAAGGTCATCGAGCAACTGAGTGTCGAAGTAATGGAAAAAGGGTTTCTAATGATGTGAATAAAGCAAAGACTGCAGAGAATGCACCACCAACACTTAAATACTTCAAGTGAAAGGAAATGGGGCATTATGCTAATAAATTCCATAATCCAAGGGTTAATGATGATCAACATGAGCAACCAATTAAGGCAAAGGACAATGGGAAGTCACATGCGATCACTATTGGCGATGTTGAATATGAAAACGATGTGGTGGAATGATTAAGTGTTTATGTAATGGGATTCCAAAATAATGTTGTATCATAGAGTATTGGAATATTTATGTATTGGTCTAATGTGGTATTCAAAGTGATTGAGATATTTTTGGAAATAAGATGATATGCGCATAATGAATAGAAAACGATAAAATGAAATGTTTAACAGTATTCATGAGCTCATGATTGATATAAGGACTAAATGATATCATGGTTTGAGTATATAGAATTTTGAGGATTTTGGTATGTGGAAGGTGTTAACTTTTAACTGCATTCATGTTTTCACTAAGGTTCAATGGGTATTCAAGAGAATACATGATTAAGGACTTTGAATGTTTGTAATGAGACCAACAAAACATATCTTATGATATATGGGGATCAATGATGGTATTAAATATCTGGTAATCGTTTTCACTATGTTATGAGAGTGGACTGGATTATTATGGATAAGACTAAAGATTGGAATGGATTATGTTAGACATAAGTTAGTATTGTTTAAGGATAGAAGTTTTTTTCGATTTTATTGATGGGATGTTATAGTAATATATCTTTAGAAAAAGGACAACCTGCAGGATGGGCGACAACCCATCACGGCGGACAAGGCCGTGGGAATCGAACCCACAACCGAAGTGCGACTAGCCTTTATCACCTACCACTGGCCTACAGGAAGTCCCTGTTTAGTAAAAACTAGTTTTATTATATTAAGAAGTGTGATATATGAAGTATAAGTCCATTTTAGGAACCATATATGATTAATCTCACTATAAAATGACTTATAATATTTAATAACTTTTTCTAACCTTTTGTTTGAGACAGATGGAATGACCCGTCATTCTATCACATGATCTACTAACACTTCACGAATAACAAATTCAACTTCATTTATTTAAGAGATGAAGTGGAAATTGTTCAAGGCACGAACAACAGTGAGATTGTACCAAAATAATGTAAGTATTTATTCTAATTCAAATTCTTCAACTTTAGGGAAACGATCTTGAAAACCAAAAATGTTGTCCTAGTGCTCTTATATCTGATTAATCAGATAGTACCTTAGATCGTCACAAATTTATGGATTTGTGATTGTTGGATTTTCCATAGCCATGTTCTCTACCACTCTCCATCAGAACATGATGGTTAGATTTCTCTTCCATATCCATATTTTCACCTATGTGGAAACCTAGTGATTAGTTTATTTGGGTAACCGTTACGTTTCATACTTTTGTTTTTAAAGATAAGTTTTGGTATTCCTTTTTACGATGTGGGTTTCTATCAAAGAAATTTTCGAATAGTAAACCATTTATAACCCCGACGAATTTCATGGGTGAAATTCATTTTAAGGGGGGTAGAATGTAACTCCCTGAGATTTTATGAAAAATATTCTTTCTAATTTCATTAATGTCTTGTGTTGTACGCTACACCAAAAGGAGCTTACTCAACACACATCCTTGACTTGCTTTGCATTACACGCAATCACGACCTTCCTCGATAGCGTGTGTAGTACGCAATACCGAGTTTCACTAAACAATGATATGCTATTAAAATATTATTAAAACTAGCCGTTATGAATAGTAATAACCACCTTTTAAAATTTTAAAAATTTTATCTCTCAAAATGGACTTCATTTTTGGATTCGGAGTATCAAAATTAGCTTAGGGTGAAATTTTGGTAATTTTCGGATAACTTTCATATTTTGATGAATAGTGGAAATTACTAAATTTTAATTAAAAACAACTTTTTTAAATCGAAATAATTAATAGTGATAAATTATTAATTTTAGTGGTTTTAATGTATATTTAGAATATATTTTTACAATTTAATACAATGTTGGTCATTGGATGTAATTTCACATTTGAACCAGTTATAAACAAGTGTCAATCTTTTGATAGTTATTATCTCTTAAAAACATGCCTTTTGTTTTGACGACGGGAATTAATATTTAAATTAATTAATGCAACTGATATGTTTTGAATTTGTTAAAATAGAAATCATTTTTGAGTTCATAATATCAAATATAGCTTAGGCCTAATTTTTGGTATTTTTCTGAAAACATTCAATTTTTGATGAATAGTGAAACCACTAAGTGGTAGTTAAAAAAACTGAATTTTTCATAAAACATAATTTTACCTCTTCTGTGAGTGGAATTTCAAAAATCCAAGAGACACGGTTGATGTCATTATATAAAATTTGGTTCAATGAGATGAAAATATTTTTTGGTGAATAGTAACTTTTTACTTTTATTTAGCACGGTTCAAAGTAAATAGGGTAATTAAGGGTAAAATGTTATTATTATTACCCTAAAACATGTCCTAATTATATTGGAAAAGTGTAATTCGACCAAAAACAAACTTTGGAATAAAATATGACCATTTTGGCCCTCTTGGATTAGATTAGGACATTTATTATTAATTTATTTAAAGAAGGGTTAAAAGAGTTAAAATCAAAGTTTATTTACTAAAACATTTTAATATGGGGTTATACATAAGATAAATTTGTCTATAAATATTCATTAGAAATATTAAAAGATTTCCTACATAATGGTATTTTATTTGTAATTTTTAGACATTATATAATTTAATTTAGTTTTGACACAACGATGATGGAGTAATTGTCTTATTAATGAAATATTGACATAATTGATGTTATAAATACCCAAATAAATATAATTTGAGACTTTTTATGAATTAAACTAATTTTATAGGTTAATATGACATGTTATTATTTCTTTAATTAACTTTTTTCGAACTTATCATTCTGTTATTATTTTCACAAAAATAAATTACTATATAGTGTCAAAATTGACATAAAATAGTTTTTTTAAAAAGATTATATTATTAATTGTTATTTTATTCCTAAAAATCTATGGTTCGGCCAAATGAGTTAGATAAGGTTATATATATTAATAATAAACAACTTGGGGTTAGTTTGGCTTCTTATAGTAAGTTTATTTACCTTATAGTGTAAGAACACATGAAGACACGGTAAAAGTAAAATTATTTAACTTAATGTTAAATCTAAATGATAAGGTTAAAATAGGAACTTAAACTTGTATAAGTTTTATTGGATGAGAGGATTTAGACCCATCCCCACCTTATCCTCGAAATAAATCAATTTGGATCTATTTAAAACCGAACTTGACTTTATAATAAAATAATATTTTTAGTTATTCCAAAGGTGCCCCTCTCCTCCCTTATAAAAGGGCACCTCCTCTCTCTCTTCCTCACACAACTTAGAGCCTTCATACTCGGCCAAACCCTGCCAAATTTTCTTCTTCACTTCCCTAGAAACATCCTAGAGGTTCTGGTCTTCTTCAAAGACCCATTTTAGTGCCCTAAAGGAGGTCTCAATGAAGCACTTCAAAGAAGAGGTAATGTCCGTTACCGATTCTTTCACCTTTATTTCTTCTTCCACTTCTTCTTCTTAGGTTGTTTCATTATGAAGTAATAACATCAGTATCACTCATATACTGATATGTTATTATAAGTATGAAACAATCCAATTTCACCATATATCCATCCTACGGAAAACAAAATCACCGCGCGTGCGTACGTACGGAATACCGTCTCCACGCCGTGGTGAAATCTATTTTCCACCACCACCTTACTTGGATGGGTATAATGGTGTAAATAATAACTATATATTATTATTTTAAAGTGATATTGTTTCTGAAATAGTATACATACACTCCAATACAGTCCCACGATCATGAGAACGATATCATCACTCGTGCGTACGTACGGACTACCGTCTCCACGACGCGATGAGATTCATTCTCCACTTTAACCATTCATGAATGATTATAAAGAATATATAATAAGTAATAATGAAATATATGACATAATAATGATACTATAGTTATGTGTATATATATGTATGTCATCTACTTAATTCCATTCAACTCAATAAGGAAACGAAAACAGCGTTCATGCGTACGAACGGTCTACCGTCTCCATGAACGGTGTATTTCTTTCCATTTACTGATCTATTATATATATATATATATATTCTGAATATATATTATATATAAATCATGTTTTCTATTTTGTAATTAAGTAATCATTATCTAAGTAATCATATGAATAATTACAAGTTAAAACACGAACGACAAATGAGATGATTTTTACCCAAAACGCTACTTTAACAAGAATTTACAAAAGAACGGGTAATATAAAGTCATAAGTGAACAATATATGATATAATGACAATAAATATGATTCTGTAATAAGTCAATGACATTATTTAAATCATTATACAGGAGGTTCGGACACTTACGAAGAAAATCGGACCTAAGGTAAGGGAAAATCTCACAATCTCAATTTTTATCCGAGATTTTTTATACTTTGAAATTTACTGAGGTGTATTTTATCAAACAAATCCATGTTTCCTCAATATTTAATATTATTTACATCCACCTAAAATTATTTAAATCCAATTTTACTCTTCGGTGAGTTTTTAGTAAAAGATATGAAAGGAATCTTTTGTCGTTTTTCATACGAGGTACTTTTTGACTTTTCCGATAAAAGTACGAGAAGAATGTTTTTTTAACCTAAACGGCCCAAATGGATTTTTACGGTTATATAAAGCCTTATCTTCATGAAGCTTCCTCCAAAATATTTCATGGCTATTTGTCAATAAAATCTCTTTCTTTTAAAATTGCATGATGTTTAGTGAAAAGAAATTTATTTTGAAGAAGAAATGATATTTTCCTCAAGAATTCATTTCAAGTGTTATATCAAAATTATTTTCCATCTAAGATAATATAGGGTTCTGTTTCTATCCCTATTAGTAAATTGATTTGATTATTTTGTGATGAAATTATTTTTATGAATCCCTTTATCTTATATGAATTGTTTTATGATGTCATGTTGTTTAAGAATCCCATTTTTATTACATGGGTTATGCAATGATGTATGATTTATGATTTTGTTGAACACAAAAGAATGGTATCATTATGAGATGGGTGGGACCTATATCTCCCTCCAATGCATTGGGTAAATATTTTATATCTCATGATATAGACATGGCTGGAATGGTAGGTTATACCGGTTCAGTGAAACATGACTGAAACGAGGGTGACTCGGTTCAGAAAGGGACTTTGTCCACTAAGATAGTCTTGGAAATGAGTCATGACTAATAAGAAGTGATTCTCTATGATTATTTGTGTATGACACAAAGTTTAATGTTTTATGTTATGATTATTGTGATTACTTTTCACTTCCATGAGTTATTCCATGTTATGAAATTATGATCACTTTTACAGGTTAAGATTTCCAAAAGTTATGTGCTTATGTATATGATGTGATTGATATTTCTTTTGTTTACCCTTACTGAGCATTTGAGCTCACCCTTTCATGTTTTCTTTTCCCCAGGATATAAGGAAAGCTTTTAGGTATAATAAAAGGAAGATCTTTATGGGAGATGTTGAAGATCTTTCACCATGACTAGAAGATTATATTCCGAGTATCCAAAGACACTAAACTATTGCGATCCTTGTGTGTATGTTTGTTATGTACTAAGTATTCCGAAAAAGTAATGTAATGTCCATGTACGTTAAGCTTTGGGTCTCTACAGTTGGTATCAGAGGACAGGTTTAGTCAACTTTTGGAAACTAGGATTCGAAAACGTTAGTGAGATCCCTAGAGATATTTCTAAGGTATGTCTAGGGATTTCCCTAAGGTTAAGTATACGTATAGGTTATAGTACTAGAATTACTCTAATGATCATAGAATTAAACCTAAGATGTTAGATATTGAAGGTACTCCCCCTTTATTATGTTGTTTTCCCTAGCATGATTTTTGCCTCTCACACTATTCTTTTTGGGTTTTAGACGATGGCTGGAACCCGAAGGAACCGTGTTTATCAATGCAATGGAAAATGAAATGATTTCCCTCCTGAACAAACAAATTTTATGGGATATGGAGTGCAAAATCTTATTGCTATACTTACACAAGCTATGAATCATTCTGGACTTCCAAATGAGCAGTGAAGGGAACAATATTCTATTGAGTCCTTCATGAGGAAACGTCCACCTTCTTTCAGTGGGTCTTCTGATCCCCTTGTTGCTGAACAATGGATCAGTACCACTGAAAAGATATTTTCAGTTCTTCAATGTTCTAAACATGATAAAGTCATCTTAGCAGTATATCGTTTGGAAGGTGAAGCTGATCAATGGTGGAATCTTATCAAGAATACGAGGCAAAGAGATGAAATTGAGTCCATGGAATGGGACGAGTTCAAGAACTTGTTTTTCAGTAAGTACTTCCCTCATATTCTTTGAACAAATATGGAAATGGAGTTTCTTGAGCTGAAGCAGAAGGATGATGATTCTATTGGTATATACAAAGCGAATTTTAAAAGACTTGCAAGGTATGCATCTGGCATTATCATCCAACCTGAAAGTAAATTTGATCGATTTTTCAGTGGCTTAAAACCAAGTCTTTGAAGGGCATTAGCTATTAGAGACTTCAGTAGCTATGAAGAAATTGTGCATTGTGCTATCAAGGTAGAAATGGAAGTAGGTGTTACATATCCATCTCATGGTTTTGACAAGAAACGAAAGATGGAGTTTAAGGAGAAATCTCAGAATAATGGTGAAAAAAATGAATGTTTTCTTATGCACAAAGTGTGGAAAGAAGCATGGTGGAGATTGTCTTAAAGGGACTAGAAAATGTTTTAAGTGTGGAAAAGAAGGTCATCGAGCAGCTGAGTGTCGAAGTAATGGAAAAAGGGTTTCTAATGATGTGAATAAAGCAAAGACTGCAGAGAATGCACCACTAACACTTCAATACTTCAAGTGCAAGGAAATGGGGCATTATGCTAATAAATGGCATAATACAAGGGTTAGTGATGATCAACATGAGAAACCAATTAAGGCAAAGGACAATGGGAAGTCACCTGCGGTCCCTATTGGCGATGTTGAATATGAAAACGATGTGGTGGAATGATTAAGTGTTTATGTAATGGGATTCCAAAATAATGTTGTATCATGGAGTATTGGAATATTTATGAATTGGTCTAATGTGGTATTCAAAGTGATTGAGATATTTTTGGAAATAAGATGATATGCGCATAATGAATGGAAAACGATAAAATGAAATGTTTAACAGTATTCATGAGCTCATGATTGATATAAGGACTAAATGATATCATGGTTTGAGTATATAGAATTTTTAGGATTTTGGTATGTGGAAGGTGTTAACTTTTAACTTCATTCATGTTTTCACTAAGGTTAAATGGGTATTCAAGAGAATACATGATTAAGGACTTTGAATGTTTGGAATGAGACCAACAAAACATATCTTATGATATATGTGGATCAATGATGGTATTAAATATCTGGTAATCATTTTCACTATGTTATGAGAGTGGACTGCAGTATTATGGATAAGCCTAATGATTGGAATGGATTATGTTAGACATAAGTTAGTATTGTTTAATGATAGAAGTTTTTTTCGATTTTATTGATGGGATGTTATAGTAATATAGCTTTAGAAAAAGGACAACCTGCAGGATGGTCGACAACCCATCACGGCGGACAAGGCCGTGGGAATCGAACCCACAACCGAAGTGAGACTAGCCTTTATCGCCTATCACTGGCCTACAGGAAGTCCCTGTTTAGTAAAAGCTAGTTTTATTATATTAAGCAGTATGATATATGAAGTATAAGTCCATTTAAGGAACCATATATGATTAATCTCATTATAAAATGACTTATGTATATTTAATAACTTTTGCTAACCTTTTGTTTGAGACAGATGGAATGACCCGTCATTCTATCACATGATCTACTAACACTTCACAAATAACAAATTCAACTTCATTTATTTAAGAGATGAAGTGGAAATTGTTCAAGGCACGAACAACAGTGAGTTTGTCCCAAAATAAAGTAAGTATTTATTCTAATTCAAATTTTTCAACTTTAGGGAAACGATCTTGAAAACCAAAAATGTTTTCCTAGTGCTCTTATATCTGATTAATCAGATGGTACCTTAGATCGTCACAAATTTATGGATTTGTGATTGTTGGCTTTTCCATAGCCATGTTCTCTACCACTCTCCATCAGAACATGATGGTTAGATTTCTCTTCCATATCCATATTTTCACCTATGTGGAAACCTAGTGATTAGTTTATTTGGGTAACCGTTACGTTTCATACTTTTGTTTTTAATGATTAGTTTTGGTATTCCTTTTTACGATGTGGGTTTCTATCAAAGAAATTTTCGAATAGTAAACCATTTCTAACCCCGACGAATTTCGTGGGCGAAATTCATTTTAAGGGGGGTAGAATGTAACACTCTGAGATTTTATGAAAAATATTCTTTCTAATTTCATTAATGTCTTGTGTTGTATGCTACACCAAAAGGAGTTTGCTCAACACACATCCTTTACTTTCTTTGCATTACACGCAATCACGACCTTCCTCGATAGCGTGTGTAGTACGCAATACCGAGTTTCACTAAACAACGATATGCTATTAAAATATTATTAAAACTAGCCGTTATGAATAGTAATAACAACCTTTTAAAATTTTAAAAATTTTATCTCTCAAAATGGACTTCATTTTTGGATTCGGAGTATCGAAATTAGCTTAGGGTGAAATTTTGGTAATTTTCGGATAACTTTCATATTTTGATGAATAGTGGAAATTACTAAATTTTAATTAAAAACAACTTTTTTAATTCAAAATAATTAATAGTGATAAATTATTAATTTTAGTGGTTTTAATGTATATTTAGAATATATTTTTACAATTTAATACAATGTTGGTCATTGGATGTAATTTCACATTTGAACCAGTTATAAACAAGTGTCAATCTTTTGATAGTTATTATCTCTTAAAAACATGCCTTTTGTTTTGACGACGGGAATTAATATTTAAATTAATTAATGCAACTGATATGATTTGAATTTGGTAAAATAGAAATCATTTTTGAGTTCATAATATCAAATATAGCTTAGGCCTAATTTTTGGTATATTTCTGAAAACATTCAATTTTTGATGAATAGTGAAACCACTAAGTGGTAGTTAAAAAAAACTGAATTTTTCATAAAACATAATTTTACCTCTTCTGTGAGTGGAATTTCAAAAATCCGAGAGACACGGTTGATGTCAGTATATAAAATTTGGTTCAATGAGATGAAAATAATTTTTGGTGAATAGTAACTTTTTAATTTTATTTACCACGGTTCAAAGTAAATAGGGTAATTAAGGGTAGAAATGATATTATTATTACCCTAACACATGTCCTAATTCTATTGGAAAAGTGTAATTCGACCAAAAACAATCTTTGGAATAAAATATGACCATTTTGGCCCTCTTGGATTAGATTAGGACATTTATTATTAATTTAATTAAAGAAGGGTTAAAAGAGTTAAAATCAAAGTTTATTTACTAAAACATTTTAATATGGAGTTATACATAAGATAAATTCGTCTATAAATATTCATTAGAAATATAAAAATATTTCCTACATAATGGTATTTTATTTATAATTTTTAGACATTAAATAATTTAATTTAGTTATGACACAACGATGATGGAGTAATTGTCTTATTAATGAAATATTGACATAATTGATGTTATAAATACCCAAATAAATATAATTTGAGACTTTTTATGAATTAAACTAATTTTCTAGGTTAATATGACTTGTTATTATTTCTTTAATTAACTTTTTTTGAACTTATCATTCTGTTATTATTTTCACAAAAATCAATTACTAAATAGTGTCAAAATTGACATAAAATAGTATTTTTTTTTAAAATATTATATTATTAATTGTTATTTTATTCCTAAAAATCTATGGTTCGGCAAAATGAGTTAGATAAGGTTATATATATTAATAATAAACAACTTGGGGTTCGTTTGGCTTCTTATAGTAAGTTTATTTGCCTTATAGTGTAAGAACACATGAAGACACGGTAAAAGTAAAATTATTTAACTTAATGTTAAATGTAAATGATAAGGTTAAAATAGGAACATAAACATGTATAAGTTTTATTGGATGAGAGTATTTCGACCCATCCCCACCTTATCCTCGAAATAAATCAATTTGGATCTATTTAAAACCGAACTTGACTTTATAATAAAATAATATTTTTAGTTATTCCAAAGGTGCCCCTCTCCTCCCTTATAAAAGGGCACCTCCTCTCTCTCTTCCTCACACAACTTTGAGCCTTCATACTCGGCCAAACCCTGCCAAATTTTCTTCTTCAATTCCCTAGAAACATCCTAGAGGTTCTGGTCTTCTTCAAAGACCCATTTTAGTGCCCTAAAAGGAGGTCTCAATGAAGCACTTCAAAGAAGAGGTAATGTCCGTTACCGATTATTTCACCTTTATTTCTTCTTCCACTTCTTCTTCTTAGGTTGTTTCAGTATGAAGTAATAACATCCATATCACTCATATACTGATATGTTATTATAAGTATGAAACAATGCTATTTCACCATATATCCATCCTACGGAAAACAAAATCACCGCGCGTGCGTACGTACGGAATACCGTCTCCACGCCGTGGTGAAATCTATTTTCCACCACCACCATACTTGGATGGGTATAATGGTGTAAATAATAACTATATATTTTAATTGTAAAGTGATATTGTTTCTGAAATAGTATACATACACTCCAATACAGTCCCATGATCATGAGAACGATATCATCGCTCGTGCGTACGTACGGACTACCGTCTCCACGATGCGATGAGATTCATTCTCCACTTTAACCATTCATGAATGATAATAAAGTATATATAATAAGTAATCATGAAATATATGAAATAATAATGATACTATAGTTATTTGTATATATATGTATGTCATCTACTTAATTCCATTCAACTCAATAAGGAAACGAAAACAGCGTTCATGCGTACGAACGGTCTACCGTCTCCATGAACTGTGTATTTCTTTCTATTTACTGATCTATTATATATATATATATATTCTGAATATATATTATATATAAATCATGTTTTATATTTTGTAATTATGTAATCATTATCTAAGTAATCATATGAATAATTACAAGTTAAAACACGAACGACAAATGAGATGATTTTTACCCAAAACGCTATTTTAACATGAATTTACAAATGAAAGGGTAATATAAAGTCATAAGTGACTAATATATGATATAATAACAATGAATATTATTCTGTAATAAGTCAATGACATTATTTAAATCATTATACAGGAGGTTCGGACACTTATGAAGCAAATCGGACCTAAGGTAAGGGAAAATCTCGCAATCTCAATTTTTATCCGAGATTGTTTATACTTTGAAATTTACTGGGGTGTATTTTATCAACCAAATCCATGTTTACTCAATATGTAATATTATTTCCATCCACCTAAAATTATTTAAATCCAATTTTACTCTTCGGTGAGTATTTAGTAAAAGATATGAAAGGAATCTTTTGTCGTTTTTCATACGAGGTACTTTTTGACTTTTCCGACAAATGTACGAGAATAATGTTTTTTAACATAAACGGAACGAATGGATTTTTATGGTTTTATAAAGCCTTATTTTCATGAAGCTTCCTCCAAAAGATTTCATGACTATTTTCAATAAAATCTTTTTCTTTTAAAATTGCATGATGTTTTGTGAAAAGAAATTGATTTTGAAGAAGAAAGGATATTATCCTCAAGAATTCATTTCAAGTGTTTTATCAAAATTATTTTCCATCTAAGATAATATAGGGTTCTGTTTCTATCCCTATTATTACATTGATTTGATTATTTTGTGATGGAATTATTTTTATGAATCCCTTTATCTTATATGAATTGTTTTATGATGTCATGTTGTTTAAGAATCCCATTTTTATTACATGGGTTATGCAATGATGTATGATTTATGATTTTGTGGCACACATAAGAATGGTATCATTATGAGATGGGTGGGACCTATATCTCCCTCCAATGCATTGGGTAAAGATTTTATATCTCATGAGATATACATGGCTGGAATGGTAGGTTATACTGGTTCAGTGAAACAGGACTGAAATGAGGGTGACTCGGTTCAGAAAGGGACTTTGTCCACTAAGATAGTCTTGACAATGAGTCTTGACTAATAATAAATGATTCTCTATGATTATTTTTGTATGTCAGAAAGTTTAATGTTTTACGTTATGATTATTGTGATTACATTTCACTTCCATGAGTTATTCCATGTTATGAAATTATGATCTCTTTTACAGGTTAAGATTTCCAAAAGTTATGTGCTTATGTATATGATGTGATTGATATTTCTTTTGATTACCCTTACTGATCATTTGAAATCACCCTTTCATGTTTTCTTTTCCCCAGGATATAAGGAAAGGTTTTAGGTATAAAAAAGGAATATCTTTATGGGAGATGTTGAAGATCTTTCACCACGACTAGAAGATTATATTCCGAGTTTCCAAAGACACTAAACTATTACGATCCTTGTGTGTATGTTTGTTATGTACTAAGTATTCCGCAAAAGTAATGTAATGTCCATGTACGTTAAGCTTCAGGTCTCTACAAGACATCCCAACTAGACATGTTGATTTGCATTGGTGGATAGATGAAGCACCTACACATAAGATGCAACGTCGTGGTTAGGGATTTCCAAGGTAGGGAAAATTTTTTCCCTTGTGTGGTGGAGTTTGAAAAGGGAGAAGGAGGAGCTCTAGGTGGTGGAAAATTTTATGCGATCCTTCCACCACAACAGACTAATTGGTCAGGTCATGTTCAGGGATTCTGCGGTTGGGGACAAGGATAACTACAAGGTCGAGTGTTTTATGACCCCACAGTACACAAGATGATCCGGGGGTATGATCTATTTTTATTATTATATTAATTCAGTATTATTGCACATAATTTCTAGTCATTCCTATATGGCTATAGTCTATGTGTGAGAGTTCTATCTCCCTATCAAGTAAATTGCTGAGCGGTTTCATTTTGAGGCTAGTACAAGGAACAATTCTTCTATATCATTATTTTTATAGCTGTATGAGCTATCGCTTGGTAGAGAGAGGTCCACATGCAATGTTTTGGTCATGAAAATGAAATTTTATGAATTCATATTTGTAATGAATTAGTTTTCCATGGTCTGATCCCATATTAACTGTCACCATAGAGAAGTTATATGCCTAAGAAATAAGGGTATGACATTACCCTTTTTTAGAGAGAGGGATGCCACGGTGAGATACATGGGTTTTGCAAGATGGGGGCTGAAACCCATCCCCCATTAGTTGGATCGTATATCCCTTGGTGTAGTAGTCTCTTCATGAATCTATATTCCTATAGTTTTGGATTATTATATGGATGTATTCCTAGAGGATTATCTATGACTACCTATGAGGTGGGATATGGAGTTTTTCATTACCATTCATATCATGACCACTCTAATATCATCTATTGAATTTCTAATGGCCCCTACTGAGCTCTGGGAGGTATGATTATTGTTGGAGGACCTTCGAGATAAGGGTTGTATCGTGCCTAGTGTGTCCCCCTAGGAAACTCTAATGTTTTCTATAAAAAGTATTACTATATTTTTCAAATTTACATGGATTATCATCAACTAAACCCGGACATGATAAATAATAGTTACATCATTCTGAGGATTGAAGACCTATTAGACCAGTTTTGAGGCATGATATAGTTCTCGAAGAACAATATATGGTTTTTACACCACTAGTTTGGGGTTCTCAAGGCTATTATTCCAATAATATAATTTCAATGTCGCTATAGACACAATGAGTTGTTGGTGATGCACTTTGGTGTGGTGAATTCCCCTGTTGTGTGTCTGGATCAAGTACACATGGTTATCTAATCGTACATGGACCATTCTATGGGATTTGTTATCAAAAAAATTTTCATCTACTCTAAATAGGGGGAGAAAGATGCAGATCAATTGATGAAAATCAATTATTTTCTTTGAGGGAAACTTTTTTTATTGAATTATCTCAAAGTTCTAATTCATGATACATGAGATTCAATTTCTAGGGAATATCATTTATGGGAAAGGATTATCAATTTACTAAGAGAATATCTTGTTAGTGATATATTGGGATCCACCATGGAGTGTGTCATAGATGATGATATTTCTTGTATTATTGAGACACTAGAGAAGGTTTGTGGAAGAATTCTCTTAAATTGCAGTTCCTTTGACCACCTTGACTTGGAAAGGGATACTTTATGCCTGGTCTGAGTAGTATCAGTGGTCTACTAATTAGTTGAGGCTTGGTATAATTAATTCTCATGTTTTGATATAAATAGACGTAGGCATTGAGTATGTAGTGTATTGTGATGCCCTGAGAGTAGGACACAGTTACATGTTTATGGAGTGGTTGTAATTTATCACATACATGCCATGGTAGTTGAGAACCCATTAGAAGAACTAAATTAATCACATCCTATATCTGGTAGTAGTAATCTATTCCATGAGGATGTGGATACATTAACTTCTAATAGAGTGCTTTGGGGTTTACATAGACCATCTGAGTCTCAGTTAAGTCTTCACATAGAGAGAACTGAACTAGAGATAGAGATGTTGGGAAGAGATCCAGTAGGACTATGAATTCATGATTGTATACACTATGGGGAAGGTAAATGTAGTATAGCATACACTTTACAGGAATTACCGGTCTAACTTTGTGTAGGAGACTTCAGAGTAGATGTATTCCCTACAACTGACCTAGGTGGACCAGGTGGGCACCACATTTTGTAGTCAACAATGTTGAATTCTTTTCTTCTTGACTGTGTGAGAAAGTAATCTCTGTATTAATTTGACTGTGAGGTCTTACATGAACATATATCCCCAATATAATCACTATATGTATATTTTCAATGATGGAATCATTTGATATTTTTCCTTGGACGAAGAATGGTTCTAGTAACAATGTGAGAGGAGGTGATTTGAGAGTTCTACACAACTCCCCATGCTCTACATCCCAATGTGGGGATGATTTATAGATACAATTAGTTATATTTTTTGTGTTCTGTCATGAGATGAAGCGTAGATGAGTTCATCTCTTAATGCATCACCTGTCCGAAGGTGGAGACTGACACCAAGATTCAAATTGTCTATTACAACCCATTGAGATCCCAAAATGGAAGTGGGATGGAATATCCATAATCATTGTGATAGTGATTTCGTGAATTGTTAAGATACATGACATTATATGGGTAATATATTTCCCATTTAAAATGTTGTTACACTTCCATTCTCTCAGGGAGCATAGTTTGGTGGAGATTTCGAGGAAGTGGTGCGTACTGGATATTAATTTCCTTCATGGGGTACCCTCAAGGATTCTATCGGATCATGAAGTTAGTTTTATGCCATGATTTTAAAGATTCCTACATGAGGAATTCGTGACCTATGTGAGGATATCTATAGCCTTTCAATGCTATACTGATGTGTAGACCGACCACACTATCCAGGTGTTGGAAGATATACCAAAGTCGGGAGTGTTAGACCTCTAATGGAGAAGGGAGGATCCCATTACCTTGATAGAGTTTGCATTTAACTACAATTACTACTCTAATCTCAGAAATAAAACTTTTGAGGCCCTATATGGGAGACCCTATAGGTTTCCCTAGTGATGGAAATAGTTCGGTTAGATATCTCTTATGGTCACATAGTTCGCATAGGTGACAATAGAGAAATTGTAGGTCATCTCTAATCAAATGATAATGGATCATTGGAAAAATAAATATCACACAGATCAGCTTTGTAGACCATGTAAATTTGATCTATGAGACCATATTTTTCTGAGATTCTCTCCATGATGATGATTGCTGACATTCATCGAGGGAGGAAAGCTATCTTAGAGGTTCATCTGGACATTTGAGATCATGTAGGGGTTGGATAGGATTTTAACTAACTCTCCCAACCGCCACAACTAATCTAGCATCATAACATCTTCCATGAATCATAGATGAGGATATTTTTGAATGAATACATGCACGTCATCAACTAGGATAAGCTATATATTGAGGATTGATACACCTTTATAGAGCACCCACTAGCGATTGATGATTGGCAGGAGATGACCTTGTGTGGATGGACCATCCCATTTGATCATGTGTTTTGGCAGCATTGAAAAGTGATCGTGAGTTCCAATGAGCGGGAGATCCATGTGAAAGCTCAGTTCCCCAATTTTTTTTGTTTATTTCTTATTTTATGGGATGAAATTTGTAATGGTGGGATTAATGTGGGGACCTAGTGTTTTCCTTGTAATACTTTTAAATATTCATATATATATTTCCATATCCAGTCACAGAGACAATGTGCGATTCTGAGGCCAAATGTGACCAGAGTTAATTTTATAAAAATATTTAATATATTTTGTATTGTGCATACACTACTTCTTAAATAAAAAGGGATAAATCTTAAACGTAAGCATGGATCATAAATCCGAGACCACGGCTGTTTCAGGAATGATATGTTTACACTAGGAGAAAAATAGAATTGGTGGGTGAGGGACTTCCATAATCCTTTCTCAGAGGTGGAATGTTCAGTGAACTAATTAATTAATAAACTAATTCATTCATTCAATTTTTATATAGTACAATGTTTTATAACACTTCAAAAAAGCAGGGTGATGATAGGGGGCTTTAGAGGGGGTTATGAACAACCCCCTCTAAATTCATTTTCTGTATAGTTAGAGAGGTTTATAAAAACCCCAATATAATCATTGATTTTAGTAGGGGTTATAACCCCCCTCTAAATTTATTTGCTGTATTAATTAGAGGGAATTACGTGTGAGCCTCAATAATCATCAAATTTATAGGGGGTTAGGAAGCCTCTCTAATTTCATAAATTATCATGGTTGGTGAACCCCCTCTAAGAATTTTAACACTATTTTTGTAATATGCAGTTGGATTATACAAGGGATTTTCAACATCAAATAATTTAAGAAAATAGAGGGGGTTTACAACTGCTTCTAATTAATGAGATCGGTTGTGCTTTTCACCCCACCGCTAATATCATAAATTAGTGGGGGTTCAAAACCCTCCTTCTAACATTTAAATTACAGGGGGTTAAAAATCCCCTCTAATATCATAAATTAGAGGGGTTTGAAAAACCACCTCTAATGTCTTAAGTTAGAGGGGGTTCAAAACCCCATCTTATACCTTAATTTAGAAGGGGTTGAAAACATCCTCTAATGTACTTAAATAAGAGGGGGTTGAATGCCCCGTATAATGTCTTTAAATTTGAGTGGGTTCAAAACCCCCTCTAATCTATGATATTAGAGGGGGATGTGAACCACTATATTTTAAAAAAGAAAATCCTAATATATATATATATATATATTTTAAATAATACATAAAAATGTATTTAAAAATATTATATAACATATTATATAGAATATGCATATGATTGTATTTAATTGTACTAATATGTATGCATAAATATAATGGCCTAATTTTATTTAAATATATATATATCTATATATATATATATCATATAATATTAATTATATATCATATAAAAACATAAAAATATTATATAGATATATACATAACTATAATTTATTTAAAAAATATCATATTAAACCCCATGCTTGTAGTTGTAATAAATTGTATTTTAATAATAATGAATTTATTTTTAAATAATTTGTTTATACTTTAATAATATATATAATAATATTATATGGTACATAATTTATACAAATTAATATATTTTAATGTACACGATATTATTCAATTATATTTATTGAAATACAAATATATTATTGTATATAACTCTATATAATTTTATTTATTTATATACATATATATTAATGGGAATAATAAAAATATATGTATTGAAATACAATATATAAATATGTTTATAATTCTTATTTCATATAACATTATATAAATATTTTTTTAATTTAATTTCATATAAGATATTTTTATAAAATATGTTTTATTTAATAATAATTTTATATATTATAACTTTTTTTATAATTTTTTTCATATATATGTAATTCATATAATTTTATTTATATATACTATTACAAAATTTATACAAATAAATATATATATTAATGTACATAATAAATAATATATGTATTTAAATACATTATATAAATATATTTTAAAATACATTATTTAAATATGTAAAATTAATACCTTATGTATATTATACAAATATTTGTTAAAGTATATAAAAAATTACAATAAATATATTTATAAATATAAAAATATATGTTCATATACATAACATCAAATGAATTATAAAATATATTAAAAAAAATGTAAGTAAATACACCTAGAAAATATAGATTTTATATAAATGTATAAGTGGAATATTATAGTATTATATTATAATAGAAAAAATTAAATTCATTATAAGGAAATGAATATTTAAATTTATATACATATATATTATGTATTTATATATAATTATATATTTATTCAAACAATATTTTTTTTATATTTTATTGTTAATATTTATTAATATTATAATGTCTAAATAAAACGAATAAATTGAAATATCATTGTATTAGGGGAGTAGTAGTTGTATGTTATAGGTCATGGGTTAAATACCCACCTCAAGCATTTTATAAGCCAAGCATAGGGTGAAATGTGATAACTGGAGGGAAGGGAATGTTGGATAACTGGAGGGAGGAGGGCAAGTCCATGGAGGCGGGGCATAGAAAAGGCCACGTGGGGGCAGTCCACAGGGGGAATAATTTAAAAAATAAAAAATGGGGAAGCTTTAGGGGCAGTTTTCACAATCGCCTCTAATGTAATCACTGTTAGGGGTGGTTCAAACTGCCCCAAAATACCTCCATTAGAAGAGGTTGAAATTATAACTGCCTCTATTAAAAGATTTCATGGAAAATTTAGGCCAACATTAAAGGGGGTTTGAACTCCCTCTAATGTAACAACCGCTAATGTCACTATGAATTTACATGCACTTTCTCAAAGCCGACTCTAATGAATGTAGGTGGTCACATTATTGGTGGTTCATCCAAACTACCACTAAAGTCAAAATGAAATTACCAGCACATTCTAAAAACCACCTATAATGATATTAGGTATGAACATTTTGTGGTGGTTCCACATAAATGTCACTATATTATTTATAATGGGTTTTATCCACTACTATGTAAAAAATAACTACCTTGGAAATGTTCATTTTTTGGAGTGTATGAATAATGACATGTAATGTTCTCTTTGATTATCCATATAGACAGTGGGAGAATTCCAAAACTCCTATTTCCTCTATTATTGGAAAATCACCTTGGGCAATGAGGATATTCTTGATCCTAGCCGATCAGGATGTGGCAAATGTAATGACTCCACTCAATCGCTGGTGCAGATGTTCTTCAGTGATGATTGATCCATTTCTGGAGTTATAACTCATCAATTAGGTTTGTATACCATTTTGATTAAATATTCTGAGTAGATTTATCCATGTTCTTGTTTTTTTTCAATTATTCCCTATGAATGTGCATACGTACGAGGTTGAATTTGATTATTTTCATAGGGTTCTACCCTCTGACACCAGTTCCTGATTGTTGGCCATGAATGCTTCTCCAAGAATATTTAAATCATTTTTTTGTTCCTTTCCACCTTTTTTGAGTGTGTTCCCAACAATTTTGACCCCTTGGTCCACATTTGACATTTTTGGGTGGTTCTCAGCTAGTTCAAACCCCCTAAATCGTGATAAAATCATGATTGAGTCACAAATTGAAGAAGCAAGCATAGATCTTGAGTTGTTGTATGATATGGAAGATCATTTTAGTGATCGATGACCAAATCATCATAGGTGGTGGAATTAAAATTTACGACGATGTATTTTTTAAAAGATGAAACCTTGGAATCTCAATTAGAGACTGCATTCTGGTGAATGATGGCCAGAAACCCCAATTCATCAACTAGATCCACTATTTTATGTTAGATATAGGGATGGATATGAAGCGGTGAATCTTGATTTGTGGCATTGATTGAAGATATCAAAATATAGAGAAAACCTAAATATGCACCATGTATGTGGATAAACACATTGAATGTAGACCCATAGCAATGGAGGTAAAGGTTTTTATTAAATTTTTGGATGAGGAGGTGTATAGACCTCTTACACACCGTTTACCCCTTCCTCAGATGGGTAACTCTTGTGGATGATCACACGGGCGGGATCCCATGTTGAAGTATATGACCAGGTATAAGGTTTTGAACCAATGTACTCATATATGGATAGACAACATCGATGACACCAAGTTTTAATCAACACACGATTTAACAATATCCACAGACAAGTGGTCAGTACACGAACATTTGTATATGTAAACAGACACAGCTAGAATGAAACAACCTGGTCCTATGTAGCTTGGAAATGTCATATAGCCTACATGTATACCATATAATCCAATATAGTCGAGGGTTATGTTATGGAAATGGACAAGGCCATGTAGAAAAGTAGGACCGCACATCGTCTGTGTCCCATCAAACACTATGTACCCCTGGTTTACTTTTATGGAAATTTCATGGTTCTATATCTCCTTCATTTTAACTCATACATTGGCTTATGAGTAACCTATACTGAGTCTTTTTTCCCATGTAAAAGATTATGGCTTCCTCAGTTGTGGATTAATTGATGTGACATGATTTTTTTGGGAATTGTGCTTAATTAGATTATTCTCAATAATAGAAATGATCAGGCAGGATCACCAGATGCTTATTACCGAGTGGATCCCCCTATAGGATATGAAATGGGTCCTGGATGATTAGAGTGTAACATCACTACATTAATAGGATGGGGTTTCTCTAACAGAAGAGTGGATCCCCCCTTCAGCGTGGTTTTGTGTATCCCCTATATCCATCCTCTTAGCTGAAGACACATACACACGAGGGTCTTAGTCCTTGATGACTAGAGTGGACCCCCCCCCCCCCCCCCCCACAGGACCAGAGTGTGGTTCTTAAACATCCTATTAGAACCCCACTATTAGATTGGGAATGGGTCATTAATGACTAGATTAGAACCCCATTTTCTCACTATAGCACTAATCCTTGTCATATATAGTGGAACCCCCATCATTATGGGAGAGAGTCCAATACCTACCAGGTGAATCCCAATATCTATATATGTGATATCTCTATTTTCTATAAATATTATGATGTATTTTTTTGTTATAAATTCATTGAGTATTAATTAATTTATTATAATATTTTTTCATGATATTAATATTTTGAGAATTCTTTTATAGGGTTGTCCTTTAGAGAAGAAAAAAAAGAAAACAAGGTAATTGAGGAACTAAATGAAATACAGTGCGACACCATAATTTTCAAGATGAAGTGGAGCTGAAAAACTATAAAAACACATAGTACACATCGTTTAATACCAGTACACACTGTGACTTCATAGAGGGGAATGTTTCCAACTGGATAAGTCGTGATGATGGAAAATGTGGTGAATGGAATGTACACATTGAGTACATCAATTACAAGACGTGACCAAAGTCAAACCAGTATTTTAAGTATCTATAGATTCAATGTGGAAGAGGAGAAATCAGATATGAAGTACAAGACATGTACTTTAGGTACAATTTGTGAAGTCAGTGATGCATGAAAATTAAAATTGATGATGCAAGCCAAGCTGCGTAATTTTCTTATAAAAAGAGGCCTCTAGATGCCCTTCCAACACAAATTAGACTTGAGGGAGAAGGTGCAACAACCGGGAGGTTACAACAGGGTCTTGAACAAGTTTTCTTCATAGATACGTTCTATTTATGTTTTTATTGCTTATAATTTATGTAATAATTGAATTCGTTATATTCTAATTACATCCTCTCTTTTCCTTCCATCTCCTTCTCCTTCACTATTTTCGAATATCTCAACTTTGGGTATTGGTTTATTCATCCTCAATGACCACCTGAAGATGACTGGCTAAACCCCATAGGGGATAGATGGATTGGATAAAGGGGGCACATACGATCATTGATTCATTTACCATTCTTGTAATGATGATTGCATTGGATAGTATAATGTTTCACCTACGCGTGTACTTTATTCATCATTGAACCATTGAACATATATTTTCAAGAATGAACTAACCCATACATTATTGAGAAACGTTTTTCATGAAAATTGAATCAAATTAATCTTATAATTATGGAAATCTAAACAAAATTCACTTTTAATATTTGAAATCATAAAAATTTTATGCACCCAATAGTATTTGTTAATTTCTCAAGACGAGAGTCAAATTAGAAATTTATATTGTCACATACCTGGCTAACTTCAAAGGTGTATTATAGTAGATGTGAGGGGTCGAACTAACAGAGATTGGGGAATGTAGTGATGACAACTCATAACAAAAGGTTAAGTCCCTCTAATTTCAAATTTATCTTATTAAACTAATTATTCAATTAAAATAAGAAAATTTAAATAAATAAAAAAGAGAGAGGGGAATCAGTTTCTTGGATAGGTTTTTATAATTTAATTAATTCAACTACACTCGCAAAAAAATTATATCCAATATATGCACACCCAACCCGTTTCATCAATAGAATAAATTTTCATTCCCAATAAAACTTCTATAGAATCTCAAATCATCCAGGTTAGATAAGTCAAAATATCTAATGTGAATTTCATTAATAAATCCATAATTATAAGATATATTTGATTCAATTATAATGAAAAAAATATCTCATTCTTGTTGGGGTTCATTCATTATTGAAAACATATTTTCAATGGTTTATTGATGAATAAATTAGGAATGTAGGCATAACATGCTATTATCGAATGCAATCATCTTCATGAGAAACGGTAAATAAAACAATGCTGGTATATGACCCCTTTTAATCAATTCCACTATCCCCAACGGGGTTTATCCAATCATCATCATGTGGTATTTGATGATGAATACACCAATACGTATATATGAGATATTAGAAAAAGAGTAAAGGAGATGGAGAAGGAACAAAAAGAGATGTTGAAATTAAAATATAATCCATTCAATGATTATATTAATGAATGGAAATAAAAACAGAAACAGAATACATCTACAATGAAAATTGGATCAGAACCCTATGATATCATCTCGATGGTTGCACCTACTCCCTCTGGTCCTGAGTGTGTTGGTAGGGCATCTGGAGGGATCTTTTTATAGGAAAATTCTACAGTGTGGCTTGCATCTTTGATATTCATTTTCACACATCATCATCATCACAATGTGTACTGAAGGTACAAGTTGTGCACTTGAAGTCTGATTTCTCCACCACTGTGTTGAATCCATGGAACCATCATATATTGGATTGAATTCAATCACATCTTGTACATATGGTACAAAACATGTACGTGATATTCGCAACATGTTCAATCATCATTACATGTTCGACATGCATCATTCCTCCTTTTGAAGTCATGATGGCTACTGATAGTACACGATGTGTACTCATTGTTTTTCCAGTGTTTCAACTCTGCTTCATCATAGAATTTTTTGGGCCACACCTTTGGTCATTTTGTTTCTCAATTCCCAGGTTTTCATTTGTATTTCTCCTAATGAAAATCCTATATAAGAACAATCAAGACACTAATATCAAGAAAAAATATTTTATTAAATCAATTAATATTGAATTTGATCATATATAAAAACTCATTAAAATAATGTTAAAAAATAGAGATATCAAATACTCCCATACTAAAATCGTTGCTCGTCCTAAAAAATACCCTCAACCTCAAATCACCATGAATCTATACATCAACAAATAAATATTCAAATTATATTTCTCACAAAAACTATTTATAACTGAATAATTAAAAAGAAAAAATCTTACCCAATAAAGAATCCAAAAAACATGCTTCATTTATAATGTGAAATTCATGACATTTTTTCCTTTTGAAACACATTTTTCTACTTTTCATTAGTAGCAATAACATTTATGATTTACCTCAATGTTAATTTTTTCACTCATCATTGAAGGTAATAATTTAATAGAGTTTTTGTCATTCCTTAATTACATGTTCCAAACCACATTATTGCATTGAATATACTTTCTCCACTATGTAAAGTCATATATCACAATTAATATTGGGTGCTTTGAAAAATGGATCATATGACACTGTGGACGAGGGTATGTAGGTAAAATGTTGAAAATAAAGTAAGGATAAAGAAGGATGTTAAACATTAATGTAAAATTTATGATATTGAAAATACAATATCAATTAAATTATCCTCACAAAAATGTAATTCCATCTCACACGCCCCAAAGCATAGAGTGAATGCTTGCATTCAGTGTAATCCTAATGAAAAACTATCCTTTCATGCTTCCATCATTCATTATTTTCTATTTTTTTCTTTTTCTTATTTTTTTGAATGTCAATATTGGAATAATCCTCATATCCTCCATCTATCCCCATATGAAAAAAAATCAACAGTCTGGAAAATTGTGTTTTTCTCTCCCAATTCAAATCTGATTTTTCTGCAATTTTTATACATTTTTTACAACATAAGGGATAAAAAATGGAATATAATGTATGTAAATATAAAACATCCACATAATCCCATGAATACATCTTGTAGTCTCCATTTATGATATCACATACAATATCCACTATAAACAACCCCTCCGCTACACTCATTCAATTGAATATCCTGAAAAATACAAAGAGTTGGGTAGGAATGGAAATCATGGATCGTAACGTGGATTAAGACTAACAATTTCATCCATGGTTTCTATGACATAAAGGAGGATCAATGTATAGGTGGGACTTAAGATACAAGGTCTAATTAATAAAATTCATCATTAACTTAAAAAGTGAATTTGTACAGTTATATATTTTAAAAGATAAAAATAAATGTTCTAGTCGGTTTACATGCCCCATGTTTCACTCATGAAATATGTTCATAAAAATAAGAAAGATTCTGTATTCAATCCTCTCAATAATGATAATAGAGTATGATTTAATCAGGTCATGGCTTGAAAATCCAAATTTTTTTAATCAATACATGATTTTAGGAATCAAAATCATGAAAACAAATCATATCAACACTCATTTTAATGAAATTCCAAATTAAATTAATCAAGTGACTATAAAAATATTTATTTATATCTTTTTTCACTTATGGGAATCATATTTATAATTTTACAACATGACAATTTATTTCAACTTAGTACTGATTTTTCTTTAATTAGTGGGTAGAAGAAATGGAAAATCAAGAATTTTTGTGGGTGAATCTGAATCAATTTAGTTCATGAAACAATTAAGTTATTATTTTTCCAAATCAAGGGGTGAAAAAATATAAACATGTAAAAATAGTACTATGCTTACATTGATGATTTTTAATGAGGCTATTAGGTTATGTCTTACAATGTACACGACATGTAATTTTAATACACGACGTGTTCTTTTTATATTTTTAAATTATTCAAATGGTTTTTTATTTTTCCTTCTATGGAAATGATATTAGAAAAACAAATTTTGAATGTATATTCAATTGAATATTTAAATTAGTTGAATTAAATAGTTAAAGATGAAAAAGGGGATATTTAATTAAACATTCAAATGAAAACAAATATATGTCTTAGAAATCAATTTAATAATCCAGGTTACCTCCTAGTAACTTCTCTTTTTTATGGTCAGTTAGCTCATCCTTTTAGCCTTGTTAGCTAATTCGAAGATGATATAAGTATAACAATATTGTATTTAACAACTTGTGGATTTATTTTGAATCATGTGATGTATTTTGGTTCCTCTTCCTTTGGTTTATCCTGACTAGGGGGTGGACTACAATTTTAGGAAAAATTTAATGAAAATAATAGGAAATTAAAACATGAATAGATTTTATAGTTCACCTACACCTCCACTACATCTTCTGTTTCTACCCCTAGTTCACATTTTGGAATATATTTTTTAATAAGATCATTTGTTTCCTCCTCTAAATATTGAAATTGTAGGAGGGATTCCCATTCTTCTTCATTTTCATGAATACCCATGAGGTCTATCGATTTTTTCTCATTTTCCATTTCCTTCACAATTTTTTCATCCACCATAAATTCACTGGAATGTACCTCTTTGACCTCCTGATCACCTTTATTTACAATTTCTTCCTCCATAGATTCTACATATAATATTACTTTTACCATTTCATCTTTTTCCACTTCAACCATTCAATAAAACATTTCAACCATTTTTCATTCCTCTTCATCATGCAGTTGAAAAAGTAATTGTATTTGTTCTTCATGGTATAATTATATATATAGAAGCAATTCATTAGGGTCGAAAATAACATTAAAGTCTAGAGGATCATATTTTTCAATGTTTCCATCACACTCTAGGTAATGTTTTCCTATACCTCTTATTTTTTGTCTTTTTTCATTTCTGCATCATTGACTTTTTCTATCTTTTGATCTTATTCATCTTCAAACCAATCAATCCTTGTATTATATTTTTATGGTACGTTTCATAATATGGAATTTAAATTTTATATAACATGATAATGGAGAGTAATAAAATCTATATGCTCATTCGGTTGGGATTCCTGATCATTCATTTTCGTATCCAATAATAGAATAAACTGTGTAAGAAAATTGGTTAGTTTTTCATTTAATTATACTTCTGAGATTGTTGGATGGAATGGTATTATTTATTCTACTACTCTTGAGGTTTTTTGAGATCAATAGCATGGACATCCTCAACCTCTTAACATGTTTCATCTTCAATATGACGTGTATCTGCATTATTAAACATTGGTATGAGATAATTAAAATTAATAAAGAATTGGGATAGGTGATCTATCAATTCTGCCTACATGTTGAGTTAAGACTCTTTATTTTCTACTCTATTATCCATCACTTCAATCCCATAGGTTATTATTCAGGTTAGACATTCTTTGGATTGTTTCTCTTGAGTTTTCAAAATGTATAAGTCATTATCAGTGAATTTCAAAGCACAGAAAATGCCTTGGTATCATTGATAGTAGGGTGCTTCTTGGAGGGCCATATAATATGTTTCATTACACATTGAAGGTTGGAATCCATAATTCATGGGAGAATAAGAGCCCTTATGATTGATTCCTTGCTATTTCCACCCTTCTCAATTCAATGCTTCCCATGTGGTCTAATACTCTGAATATTCTATAACCTCTGATGGTGTTATGGCATAATTTTGATTAACCGGAAAACTTATCCTACACACCATGAAACACTACCAAAAGTGTAATATATGGTAAAATAAGAATTTTAAATAAATTTAAATAAACGAAAATAAGTAAATAGAAATGGGATAAGATAAGACTTTGACCTAAAAAATTCATCTTGAGTTGTCTGCAATGCTTCGATGCTCCCTAGAAACAACTCCAATAATTGATGACCCTGAACGGTATTGTTAATTTCTATGTGCATGAGTCAAATTATAAATTTATAATGTCTTATACCATAATAAATTCCATGGAGTTGTATAGAAGATGTGTGGGGTCAAACCCATAGAGAGTGGGGAACGCAGGAATGGAAACTCTTGACTAATGGTAATGTCGCTACAATTTTTGATATATTTTATTAAACTAATTATGAAATGAAAAAAAGATAATTAAAATAGAGAAATAAAAGAGAGGGGATTCAGTTTCCAAGGATGGTTTTGCAAAATTAATCAATTCAACTACACTTGAAAATTAATTATTTCCAATAGATGTAAAACTAGATAGTTTCCTTGATATAAGAAACTTTCATTCCCTAAATAACTAACCTAGAATCTAAATTCATCATGGATAGATGAATAAAAATATATAATGTGCATTTAGTTCATATTTCCATAATCATAAGAGTAATTTTATTCAATGTTCAAGAACATATTATGTCACTCATGTTGGGGTTCATTAATTATTGAAAACATATATTCAATGGTTCGATGATGAATAAAATTGTAATGTAGGTGCAACATGGTACTATTGAATGAAATCATACTTATAAGAAAAGGTAAAAAATGATCAAATTCACCCCCATTAACTGATCCTCCTCGACCCTATGGGGTTCAGCCGATCGTCATCAGGTGGTATTCAAAGAATAATAAACCAATACCCATAGAGGATACATTAGAAAAGAGTGATGGAGATGTAAAGTTGTGGAAAAGAGTTGTTCTAATTAAAATATATAGAATTCAAATATTACATAAATTAAAGGAAATAAAATAATAAATAGAACCTATCTATGAAGAAAAATCGGTTGGAACCCTGAGGCAGCCTCTCAGTGGTTTCACCTCCTCCCTCAGGTTTAGAGTATGATGGAAGGGAATCCAGAGGGATATTTTTATTGGAAAATTATGAAACATGGTATGCAACATTGATTTTAATTGTCAGGAATCACTGTCATCACAATGTGTAGCTCTAGTACATGTCTTTTACTTCAAATCTGATTTCTCCTATGCCGAATTGAATCTTTAGTAACATCATATGCTAGTTTGATATCAGTCATGTCATGTACATGAGGTATGCAATGTGTACCTACTGTTCAAAACATGTTCCATCATCACAACAGGTCCAACACGCATCATTCCTCTCCATGATGCCATGATGGGTACTTTGTGTTTTCCAATTTTTTATCTCCACTTCATTTTTGAAATTGTGGTGTCACACCACATGTCATTTTGTTCTTAAATTGACATGTTTTACTTTGTATTTTTTTAAATTAAAACCCTACATAAGAATTATCAAATCATTTATATCAATAGTTATGTTAAATTAATTAATATTCAATGAATTCAAATATAAAAACCCATCTAATATGTATAAAAAATAGAGATATAAATATAGAAAGAGTATTTGTCACACCGGAGTGGACCCCCCCCCCCCCATCAACATGGATGCATGTCCTCTATGGATACATTTAGAGTTTAAATCCACCCAAACCTTATATAATAGGGTGAGGGTCCTCTAATTTGATTTGGTGTGCCCTCGACTAGGCAACACAGTTGCGAGGTCTGGATTTAAATTCATATATACTTCTAGGTAGCTACGTGAGATGCTATGAATAAATGGTGGGCAATTGGAATTTTTATATACTATTCTTTATTTGACTCGGTAGTGAGATGGATAACCATTTACTCTATTTTTTTGACTTCTTTTAACTAAGAATATATAGATATATATTCTTTTTTATCCATATCTTTGGATTTGGTTACTCTTAATATAGGATAGGTGAAAACGTGTGAGGTGTAACATATGATTTTTGTGTTTAGATTCTCATGGTTGGATGATTCTAAAATCCAAACATAGACGGAGAAGAATCAATGTGTATTACATCTACTCACTATGTCGAGCCTCATTTTTTTGGATGAGGTTAATTTTTCTTTTGGTTTGCGTTGAGATATTTTCTTTGACCATTTCATGCATCTACTATCTTTCTTTCATGTTCAATATCATTATTCTTCCCATTAATCTATTGAGGTCTTATATTGGATATATATCTAATAAGCCCTTCATGGTATTTTCCCACATGTTTTGTTTCTTATATAGAGGACAGATAGGTCAACCGTGACTACAGAGGAGCTTAGGGATACCTGGTACTTTGGAATGTGAATGGTAATAATAGATTTAGATTCAAGAGATGGGATCTTTTAACAACCTGTGATTTTATGAGAATTATTCATTTTAATTTCTTTGATGTCTTTTTTTGTACACTACACCAAGATTTTATTGCGCTATACGCAACACTGTATTATCTTGTAGTATACGCAACACTATTCTTGGATCGTGTTACACACAATTTCAAGTTTATTTGATAGTAGTTATTCTACTTAACATTGAGTATATATATATATATTCAATGTATAACTGTAATATTGTTTTATTTTATTATACTCAACAACAAAAAAAGTCTTTCACTACATGCAACACTGACTTGGCTTGCATTACACGCAATCCCGACCTTCCTCGATAGCAGGTGTTGTACGTAGTACCAGGTTTCACTAAACAACGATATATCATTATAATATTATTATGGACTATATTTTATGAATAATATTAACTAAATTTTAAATTTTATAACATTATTATTCATCTTGATCTTTTTCTAGAACATGGTATGAGAACAAAATAAATTTTTCGGGTAAAATAAGTATTTTTCAGGTAAAATAAGTATTTTTTAAAAAATGTAGTTTTTCCACCTTTTGATGGAACAACGACATTAAATCTTATTTTTGACATGTTGATAAGTTCAATTTTACCAAATAAAATTCTTCTCTGGAATCAGGATATAAAAATTTACTTTGGATAAAATTTTCATATTATTCTGATAATTTTCTTATTTTAATGAATAGTAAAAACACGTAATATTATAATTAAATTTTTTTTCATCACAATAATTTATATGGTTAAATTATAAAATTCAATGATTTTAAAGTATAAATAGAATATATTTTTACCTTTTAATATAATATATGTCATTACCATTAATTTTACATTTAATTTTTCGATAAAAACATTTCAATCTTTGGCAATGTTTTAACTTTTAAAAACCAATAGGATTAATTTTAAATTAATTACTGCAACTTCGGTGTTTTGAATTTTTAAAAATTGATTTCATATTTGAATGTAGTGGGTCCAAATTTTGTTAATAGGTTTATTTTAATTTTTTGATATTATGAATAATAACTACGATAATTTTTATTTACTATCGTTAAAGGTAAATTGGGTAATTAAGGGTAACAATAAGATTATAAAATTAGCCTAACACGTGAAAAAATTATATTGGATGACTAAAAGTCGACCCATATCACCTAATGGTCGGATTAGATTCATTTTAAGAACATTTGACCAGGAAAATAATTTAATTATTATTAAAATTAAAGAAAGTGACAACATGTCACTCTCTTAAATCGTATAAGTATAATAATTTTAATTTAGTGATACAATTCATGAAACATCAAACATGAATAGTATCCAGAAAGATAATAATATTTTCTACATCATAAATATTTATTTATAATTCTTAGGGATTAAATAATTATCATTAAAGGTGACACAATAGTGATGTTGAAATTATTTTATTGATTGAAATATAAAATAAATGGTTTTAAAAATATTAAAATAAATATTATATGAACTATTTCATGAGCTGAACTAATTTTCATGATAAATATTACATGTTATGTATCTATTAAATCTTTTATTTTTAACATATCCTCTGTGTAGGATTATATTTAAATTCAAATAAATGAATAGTGTTAAAATTGACACTATTGTTGTTTTTTAAAAATAACAAAATATAAAATAGGTAAAAAATAAAAACACATTTGAAAAATTATAAATTAAAATTTTTATGGTCTAACATGTCATTAAGTATCAAATTATGGACAATTCACATCACATAAGTAATTATTTATAACAATTGAATATTAAGAATCATATTACCACAAATTAAATGAAATAGATTAAATAAGGATAAATCAAGTCCAAATGGTTTAAAATAAATTTTAAACATGTCTAAATTTTATGGTTTGATGAGTTTAAAACCCTATCTCATAAAATATTCCAATATGAGTCATTTTTTTGATTTTTTTATGTGGGATTTGATTTATTATAAATTAATATTTTTGAGGATTCCAAAGGTGCCCCTCTCCTCCCTTATAAAAGGGAACCTCCTCCCTCTTCTATTTACACAATTATGAGCCTCCATGATCGTCCAAACCCTGACCATTTCCATTCTAATATTCTCTATAAACATTATAGTGGTTCTGGTCTCCTCAATAGACAAACTCTAGTGCATTTAGAGGCAGCTTAAAGGAGGTGCGTTGAAGAGGAGGTAATCTCTTATACCGATTCTTTCAAGTTTCATTCTTCTTCAAATTATTCATCATTAGTTGTTTCATTATAAAGTAATAACATAAGAATCACTAAAATACTGATATTTTATTATAAATATTAAAAAACACCGTTTCACCATCTATCAATCCTATGAAAAATGAAATCACCACGCGTGCATACATACGAAATATAGTCTCTACGTCGTGGTGTAATATGTTTTTACACCATCACCTTACAAGGATGGGTATAATGGTTTCAATAATAACTATACATGGTTACAATAACATCATAATTATTCTGAAATATTATATCATCCACTCCAATTCAATTCAATAATTATGGGAATGATATTATCGCTCGGGCGTACGTAAGGATTACTGTCTCCATGACATGATGAGATTCATTCTCCATGTTAACCATTAATGAATGATTATAAAGTATATATAATGAATAATAATTATATATATGACATTATTAATCTATTGGATTTATTTATATATAAATATATATATATATTTCATCTAATTAATTCTATTTAAGTCAATAGGGAAAGGAAAACATCGTTCATGCATACGTACGGCCAATCGTCTCCATAAACGGTGTATTTCATTTCATTAATCTATCTATTATATATATATATACTGAATATATATGATATATAAGTCATGATTTACCTTCATGATGTAATTAAGTCATTATATAAGTAATAATAATATCCAGAACAATAAGTCCAAACCCGTACGATAAATAAAATGATTTTACCGAAAACGCTGCATTAACATAAAATTTACAAAAGATCAGGTAATATAAAGTCATAAGTGAACCATATATGATATCATAACAAAGAATATCATTATTTAATAATTAAATTACATTATTTAAATCCTCATACAATAGGTTCAGCTACATACAAAGCATATCAGACCTAAGGTAAGGTATAACTTTTCCAATCTCATTTTTATTCGTGATTGTTTATTTGTAAGTATTTACTGGGGTTAAATTTGTCATCCATGTACATGTTTTCTAAAAATTGTTTAATGTATGTTTAAGGTCCTTTTTACCCATTTTTTACTTTTACTACATGGTATGTAAGAAATATTTCTTTTTTTACTATACGAGGTATTTTTTGAATTTTCTGGAAAAAGTATGAGAAGAATGTTTGTTTAACTTATATTGCATGAATGGATTTTAATAGATTCATAACCCCTAATTTTCATGAAACGTCCTCTAAAATATTTGATGAATATTTTCAACAAAATCTATTTCTTTTGAAATTGCATGGCAATTTTTGAAAAGAAAATTATTTTGAAGAAGAAAGGATATTTTCATCAAAAATTAATTTCAAGTGTTTTATCAAATCCTTTTTCCATCTAAGATGATATTATTTCATATGTGTATGTTTCAAGTATAATTTATATATGATTTACACGGTTTCACATTTCTTATGATGAAATGATATACATTTGTTTTATTTGGATTATGTTATGATAGAATGATGTTTATGAAACCCATTTTATACTTTAGGTTATGATGAATGATTTATGTTTATGTTGTGGTACACATAAGAATGATTTCATTATGAGATGGGTGGGACCTATATCTCCCTATAATTCATTGGGTAAATATTTATATATCATTATATTGACATGTCTTTAATGGTAAGTTAATTCGGTTCAGTGTTACAGGACTGGAACGAGGAGTGAACTCGATTCAGAAAGGGACTTTGTCCACTAAGATGGTCTTGACAACAATGCCTTGGATACTATGGAAATCATATCATGTGATTGATGGTTTTCCACCATTACATGTCTTATTTACATGCTATTTTATCATGATTGATGATCCTTTATGATATATTCTTTACGTACTTCCATGATTTTTGTCTTTGCTCAAGATTTGGATGTTTAGATTTTATGTTCATGTTTTTGCATTCAAATGTGTATGGATTGTTTTGTGTTCTCTATGTTTACCCTTAATTAGAATTTTAGCTCGCCCTTCTTATGTTTACATTTTCCCAGGATATAAATAATGGTTTTAGGAAAGAAAAAAAGGGCAAGATCTTTATGGGAGATGTTGAAGATCTTTAACCGTGATTAGAATATTATTTTTCTCAGTTTCCAAAGGCACTAAACAAATACCGTCCTTATGTGTTTGTTTTTGTTATGTATTATGTATTTTACAAAAGTAATTTATTGTACATGTACATAAAGCTTTGGGTCACTAATGTTGGTATCAAAGGAATGTTTTAGTTAAACTTTGGAAACTAGGATGCGAAAACTTTAGTGAAATCCCAGAGATATTTGTATGGTAAGTCTAGGGATGTCACTAAGGTTAAGTATATGTATAGGATATATTCATAGAATTATGTTAACAATAATGAATAACCTAGGGTGAACATAAGGTGTTATATATTAAAGAATTTTTGATAACTTAGACATCCCATAAGTGACTTATTATGATTATGTGGTTCCTCGTTATTTTAACTGCTTCTCACACTATGGTTTCTAGTCATAGTCAATGGTGGGAACGGGAAAGAATTTAGTTAACAATTATTCCAATGAAAAAATTTGTGATTATGATCAACGAAATTATGTAACACCAGGAGAGAAAGATATTGTGATTATTCCAAATCAGTCGTCTCGATATATGATTAACAAGGTGAACATTAGTTGTATTATTAAGTCATCAAATAAGAAGAATATGGAATTTTATGCATGTTCGCATGGTGAGGAGCATAGAGAAAGGAAGATTGAGATTTCTAAAGAAGGGATGATGAACCTTGAGGAATACCTCAAATGGAGGGGAAGATGTTATCTATGTGGAGAAAAGGGTCATAGAGTGACAGACTATTATGGAGTCCAATTTCTTATCTACAGAGAACATGGGCATTACCCAACTCAATTCCCTGACCAAAGAAGTTACTTATAAGTCGAGGAATGACATATTCTATGCCAATAATTGAAGAGGATGGATTGAATGTCTTATGTATTTGAATTCAATATTAATGTTTTTGGGGTACTTTTATAGTATATTGAAATATATGTGTATTGGTCCATTATGGTTTTCTAATAAGAATATGGTTCTGAAAACCATGAAAAGTGATTAGAATATTTTGGAAAGCAGATGATATGTGTATAATGAAGGGATAAGGAGAAAATAAATTGTTCGATAGTATTCATGAGTTCATGATTGATATAAGGACTAAGTGATATCATGGTTTGAGTATATAGAATATTTGGGATTTGGGAATGTTGAAAGAGTTTACTTTTGATATCCTCCATGTGTTCACTATGGTTCTATGGTAATTCATGTTTCAAAATAACACATGATTAAGGTGTTCACATGTGTGGAATGTGACCAGCATGATATATCCTATGATATATGGGGGATAAATTATAGTATTCACGTGCCTGTTATGTGACCTTCCATGTAATCGTTTTCTTTATACTATGAGATTGGACCAAAGTATTTTGGATAAGCCTAAAGATTGGAATGAATTAAGTTAGACATAATAAAGTATTGTTTAAGGCTAGAAATTTTATGATATTATTGAAGGAATTTTATAAAAATGTAGTTTTATAAAAAGGGACAACCTACAGGATGGGAAATAACCCGTCGTGCCGGACAATGCTGTGGAAATAAAAACCACAACTGAAGTGAGACATGACTTTATTGCCTACCATTGGCATAAAGGAAGTCCCTGGTTTCTAGAAATTAGTTTTATTTTATTAAGTGAGATGATTGATGATGTATAAGTCCATTTTTGGAACCGTATACGATTAATCTCACCATAAATGGACTTATTAATATAAATATTGCTAACCTTATGTTTGAGATAGATAGAATTACCTATCATTCTATCGCATGATCTGCTAACACATCACGGAAGAAAAATTCAACTTCATTTCTTTAAGAGATGAAGTGGAAATTGTTTAAGGCACGAACCATAGTGAGATTGTACCAAAACCAATAAGTATTTCTTTTAATTCAAAAATTCTTCAACATTAGGAAAATGATCTTGAAAACCAAAAATGATTTTTTATTTCCCTCATATCTGATGAATTATATGGTACCGTAGATCATCAGAAATTTATGGATTTGCGATTGTTGGCTTTTTCATAGCCATGTTCTCTACCACTGTCCATCAGAACATGACTGTTAGATTTCTTATCCATATCCATATTTTAACCTATGTTCTCCTATGTATGAACCCAGTTATTAGTTAATTTGGGTAACCATTATGTTTCATAATTTGGTTTTTAATGTTATGTTTTGGTATTCCTTTTTATGATGCAGGTTTCTATGAAAGAAAAATTCATGTAGAAAACTATTTATAACCCCGATGAATTTCGAGGGTGAAATTAATTTTAATTGGGGTAGAATGTAATAACCTGTGATTTTATGAGAATTACTCTTTTTTATTTTCATTCATGTATTATTTTTATGCTACACTGAGATTGTATTGGACTATACGCAACACCGTATTAGATTGTAGTATACACAACACTATTCTTGGATCATGTTTCAGAAAATTTCAAGTTTGTTTGATAGTATTTATTCTATGAAACAATTAGTATATATATATATATATATATATTCAATTTATAATTGGAAAATGGTTGGATATTGTTATACGCCACTACAAAGGAGTTTTTCACAGTATGTAACCCTGACGTTGCTTGCATTACACTCAATCACGACCTTCCTTGATAGCGTGTGTTGTACGCAGTACCATGTTTCACTAAACAACTATATATTGTTATAATATTATTATGGACCAGCCGTTATAAATAGTATTAACTAAAATTTTAATTTTATAACATTATTATTCATCTTATACATTTTCTAGAACATGGTATGAGAACAAAATAAATTTTTCGGGTAAAATAAGTATTTTTCAAAAAATGCACGTTTTCCGCCTTTTGATGGTGCACAACTTTAAATCATGTTTTTTTACATGTTTATATGTTCAATTTGAAAAAAAATAAAATTATTCTTTGGAATCAGGATATGAAGATTTACTTTGGATAAAATTTTCATATTATTCTGTTAACTTTCATATTTTAATGAATAGTAAAAACACGTTATATTTTAATTAAAAACAACTTTTTTCATCGCAATAATTTTTATGGTAAAATTATAATATTGAATGATTTTAAAGTATAAATAGAATATTGTTTCTAAATTTAATATAATGTATGTCATTAACATTAATTTTACATTTAATTCTTATTTAAAAACATTTCATTCTTTGGAAATGTTTTGACTTTTAAAACCTAGTTTCTTAACAACGGGATTAACTTTAAATTAATTACGGCAACTTCTGTGTTTTGAATTTTTTAAAATGGATTCCATATTTAAATTTAGTGGTTCCAAATTATGTTAATATGTTACTCTTATTTTTTTGATATTGTGAATAGTAACAATGGTAGTTATTATTTACTTTACTTAATTGTAAATTTGGTAATTAAGGGTAAAAATATGATTATAAAATTACCCTAATACCTTCCAAAATTAAATTGGATGACTAAAAGTCGACCCATATGACCTAAAAGTCAGATTAGATTCATTTTACGGTCTTTTGAACATCAAAATAATTTAATTATTATTAAAACCAAAGAAAGAGAAAACATGTCACTCTCTTAAATATTATAAGTATAATAATTTTAATTTAGTGATAAAATCTATGAAACATAGAAAATGAATATTATCTAGAACTCTATTAAGAGTATATACATCATTTAAATTTATTTATAATTTTTAGGGATTAAATAATTATCATTAAAGGTGACACAATAGTGATGTTGAAATTATTTTATTGATTGAAATATCAAATATATGGTTTTAATAATTTTAAAATACATATTATATGACCTATTTAATAGGCTCCACTAATTTTCTAGATACATATGATATGTTATGAATCTAGTAAATCTTTTATTTCTTACATATCTTCTGTGTAGAATTTTATTTAAATTCAAATAATGAATAGTATAAAATTTGACACTATTATTATTTTTTAAAAATAACAAAATATAAAATTGTTTAAACATTACAAAAATATTTAAAAATTAAAAATTATAATTTATATGGTAAAAATGTCATAAATTATCCAATTATGGACAATTAACAACACATATGTAATTATTTATAACAATTTAATATTTATAATCTTATTACCACAAATAAAATTAAAGAGAATAAATAAGGATAAATAAAGTTGATATGGTTTAAAATAATTTTTCAACAAGTATAAATTTTATTGGTTGATGATATAACAACCATATCCCATCTAATATTCTAATATGAGTCATTTTTCGAGGATTTTATGTGGGTTTTGATATATTATAAATTAATATTTTTTAGGTTTCCAAAGGATCCTCTATCCTCCATTATAAAAGGGAAACTCCTCCCTCTTCTCTTTACACAATTTCGTGCCTTCATACCCAACCAAACCCAACCCATTTCCCTTCTCAACTTCTATATAATAATTATAGAGGTTCTGGTCTCCTCAAAAGGCCAACTCTTGTGTATTAAGAGGAAGCTTAAAAGAGGTGCATCGAAGAAGAGGTAATCTCTTCTGCCGATTATTTCATGTTTCATTCTTATTCAACTTCTTATTATTTAGTTGTTTAATTTTAAAGTAATACCATAATTATCACTAATATAATGATAATTTATTATAAATATAAAACATACCCATTTCACCTTTTATTCATCCTACAGAAAAAAAAATCACAGCGCGTGCGTACGTACGAAATACCTTCTCCACGCCGTGGTGTAATCTGTATTTCCACAACTACCTTACATGAATGGGTATAATGGTGTAAAGAATAACTATATATGGTTATTATAATGTCATATTGATTCTGATATTTTATCGTATCCACTAAAATTCCATTCAATAATTATGGGAATGATATCATCGCTCGTGCGTACGTAGGGATTACCGTCTCAACGATGCGATGAGGTTCGTTCCCAATGTTAACCATTCAAAAATGATTATAAGGTATATATAATGAATAATAATTGAATATATGACATAATTAATCTATTTTATTTATTTATTTATATATATGTCATCTATATACTTCCATTCAAGTCAATAAGGAAAGGAAAACAGCGTTCATGTGTACGTACGGTCTACCGTCTCCACGAATGGTGTATTTCATTTCATTCATATATCTATTATATGTTTATATATACTTAATATATATGATATATAAATCATGATTTACAATATGTATTTAATTAAATCATGATATAATTCATAATAATATCAACAACAACAAGTCTAAACACGTACGATAAATAAAATGGTTTGACCCAAAATGCTGCTTTAACATGGAATTTACAAAAGAACGGGTAATATAAAGTCATAAGTGAACCATATATGATATCATAATAATGAATATGATTCTGTAATAAGTAAATTACATTATTTAAATCCTTATACAGAAAGTTCAGATACGTACAAAGCTTGTCAGACCTAAGGTAAGGGATAACTTTTCCAATCTCGTTTTTATCCGAGATTGTTTATTTGTAAGTATTTACTAGTGTTATATATATCATCCATGTCCCTATTTTCAAATTTTTTTCATTTATGTTTAAATTCCTTTTATCCATTTTTAATTTTACTACATGGTAGGTAATGAATCTTTCTTTTTTTACCATATGATGTACTTTTTTACTTTTCCGGCAAAAGTACGAGGAGAATGTTTTTTCAAATTATATCGTGTGAATGGATTTTTACGGTTTCATAACACATAATTTTCATGAATCTTCCTAAGAAATATTTCATAGATGTTTTCAAAAAAATCCTTTTCTTTTAAAATTGAATTGAATTTTGTGAAAAGAAAATGATTTTGAAGAAGAAAGGATATTTTCATCAAGAATTCATTTCAAGTGTTTTATCAAAAACATTTTCCATATAAGATGACATTATTTCATATGTGTATGTTTTTAAGTATAATGTCTTTATTATATAAATGGTTTTACTTTTCTTATGATGATATGATATCCATTTTATTTATATGGATTATGTTATGATGGAATGATGTTCATGAAACCCATTTTCTTCTTTGGGTTTTGATGAATGATTTATGTTTTTGTTGGGGCACACATAAGAATGATTTCATTATAGGATGGGTGGGATCTATATATATCTCCAATTAAATGGATAAAGATTTATATCTCATGAGGTAGATATTGCTAGAATGGTAAGTTAATCCGGTTTAGTGTTACAGGACTGGAATGAGGAGTGAACTCAATTTAGAAAGGGACTTTGTCCACTAAGATGGTCTTGGCAGCATTTCTTTGTCTAATATGGAAATCATATCATGTGCATAATGGTTTTACACAATTATATTTTTTATTCCCATGATATTTTATCATGATTTATGTTCTTTTTTTATATATTCCTTACGTACTTTAAATATTTATGTTATTTCTCAAAATTTGTATGTTTAGATTTTATGTTCAAGTTTTTGTATTCAAATGTTTATGAATTTTTTTATGTTCTCTATTTTTACCCTTATTAAGGATTTGAGCGCACCATTTTTATGTTTTCTTTTCCCTAGGATATAAATAAATGTTTGAGGTAAGAAATAAAAAGGGGAAGATCTTTTTGAATGATGTTAATGATCTTTCACCGTGATTAGAAGATTATTTTTCTGAGTTTTCAAAGATGCTAAACTAATACGATCCTTGTGTGTTTGTTTTTGTTATGTATTAAGTATTCTGAAAAAGTAATGTAATGTCCATGTACATCAAGCTTTGGGTCTCTACATATCTTGTAGAAGTTTATTGTACTAGTTTTTTCTTGTTGGGATATACTTCTTGGTGAGTGTATATTTTCCCCTTTATGTTTTTTTCTTTATTATCAAACTCTTATATACATTATAGGTTATGCATCCTTAGTTTACATTCTAGCTATGTTTAATTTTTTACATTTTCCCTTTTCTCATATGCACCCAGATGGTTGTGTGTGTCTGTGTGTATACAGGTACATCGGAAAAGGGCCCCGATGTTAGATATTCTTTCAGAACTAGTTACCACGCCCAATCCTATGGAGGTTGGATTGGGGAAGTTGCAACTCGGGCCTCGAATATAACAACCCTCCTCTTTATTAGACACTAAAACATGATTTAGTACATAACATTTCCATTATTAAAACTCGGAGGATCGAGATGTCTAGTTTCATGGGAAATTAGGAACATTACATTACAATAGAGAACATAAAACACTCCATCTTTATCAAAAACCACTTTTACATGACTACAACGTTCCATCATACATTCCATTACATTGGATAACCTGTGGACATGCATAAGAAATGGGTGAATTATAATGCCCAGTAAGGGAGTAAACAAGAAATAACCTGAATAATATAGTACATTTTGGGAAATAGTCATATAAATAGTGCACAAGAGAAACATGAACATAATGGTAGGATATAGAATGGTTATCATAACATGGAAATGTGAAAAAATCATCAACCTGATATTAGCATGGGCCATGGGTTATTACACATAGGGCATGAGAAAATCCTAATTTCACACTAATTAGCATGAGTAAACCTTCATTTCACTTTAAATAGAATGTATAAAACCTCATTTCACATGAAATATCATGATACTAATCTATAGCCAATAAATTGAAGCTCTATCAAGTCAAACCCTTCTCAATCATCTCATTGCATGCATAAGTGTTCCACATAGATCATACAATATGGATTAATTAAAATTAATAATTTATTCCATGAATAAGAGATGTGGAATACATAAATGTACATCCTAAATCAACAATTACATGCAAATAATGGTGAATAACCATTATAGAGAAATGGGAATAGTATTCACATACATGGTGATTTTGGAATGTAAATTTTTGTGTAACATTGGCTGTATAATGACATCATGTAGAAATCGTAAGATGGGTTGAGGAGATTTCAATGATCCTCTCATCATTTACACATGAAATCTATATTTTGTGGGTCATGAAACTTAATACACCAACATATATAAGGGAATTTTGATACATAATATACAATAATTTCTTGAATGTAAATGAGGATAGAGAAATCTATTATGGAATTTCAGCAAGGTAACGGGTGCACATGGAGGTATTAATGATGGAGGAAGAGGAGTATCATCATTTAAAAATAAGGAGGGAAGTATGAGGGATGTTCAAAATCATAAACTAACATTTTAAAATAAATAAAAACATTATAAAAACATAAGTAAATTTGGAAAAATAATGACAATGGAAGAAATCCACTACATGGAAGTGTGATTACAAAGGCTTGGGAAAGGCTTGGTAGAAGATTTTAGGGATATTTGGGCATCATGGGAGTATAATAGAGATATGAGGGTAGAGGTTGGTCGAGATCCAATGCTTTTGAGCGGAGAGGAATGGGAGACTGAGTTGGTTTATATAGGAAAGGGGAGGGAATTCTTTCTTATTTAGGTTTTGGACACTACCTTGTAAACTAATCCAAACCACATACAATCCCATATGATTTTCCAGTTCTTTTTTCCAAATTCGAGTGGAAAAAATTAATTTATATCTCTAATAAATATCTTATTAGAATATTATGCTTTCTTATGTATAGTTGAGTAACACTCTCAAGGAAATTATTTTAAAAAGATAAAATAGTTAATAAGACTTGGAGGGTCCACTAAGGTACCATAAAATTAATCAAACAAATCTAAAATCTCATTATATTAAAGATAAAACATATATTAGACGAAAATATTTTTTATGGTATTTTATTAAATCACTATTACCTCATTAATATGTCATAATAGACATTATATATTTCCACGGTATTTAATTTTTACACAAAAAGTTGATTGTCTAAACAAATTATGAAAAATTCACTATTTGATAATTTTGATGTCCTAAATCCAATAAAATATTCATTGTATCTAAATAATTTTCTAAAAATTTGAATTTTCTCTTTTAATATAAAAATGGACATTTATCCAAAACACAAGGGTTTTTCGAATTAGTTTTGAAACCTTAATAAAAATTTCAATTGTATTCGCAAAAAATATATGATCATTTAAATTTAATAAAATGTAATTTTGTAATAACATTTAATAAAAATATTATTTATTTCAAAAATATACTAATTCGTCAAAATAGATTTCTTAATTGTATATTAACTAAAAATATTATTTGTGCATTAAAAACCATTTACAAATTAAGAATAATAAAATGAATTTATATTCTTTATTCAATATCAAACTATTGAGCATAAGCATAGTGTTATGGTCTTGTTACCTAACCCCTTACAACAAAATATAATAACTAAGGGTAATGTGAGTGATGGTGATTGACTCGGGGAAGCTCAGATAACATCTCTCTGGTGGTAATCTCTATTAACTTCAACATCCCTGATAAGAGGTTTTTTTCATGCTTAATATGTTGAAGCTCATCTTGGTATTGGTCATGATAAAATCCTAGTGACACCACCTCTATTCCATGATCAAACAAATTTGCTTCATATGGAGAAATTCGACTGGGTCATGCCATCGCTTCCTATGATTGAGTAAATTGGATTTTTTAAGGACCTATATTTATACTAATAATGTGATCACTGTTCAACATCTATATTATCAAAGATATCAATTTTTAATGGTATTTAAAAATTAGAAAACATATGGCCAAGTAAGTTCATATGTTTTTTATAACAATTTTACATAGTTAGATATTTAATTAGATCATGTGGGATTTTCAGTAATAAATGTTTGTGTCTTTAAAATCATCACCCCTTAAGAATTTTCACCCACAAAATTTTATTTTTACTACACTAAAACAGATGAGGGTAACTATACTACATCACTTCCTCTTATTCCCACATTGCATCTTCAAGCTTGTTGTTTCACCACTCAACCTTGGTGAGGGGAATTGTCTTATTAAATTTAAATTTATCCATATGATACAATAATTTCCATTGATTCTATTCATAGGATATGTCATTATCTAATTGTACCACATCTTGATTGAGTACATGTGTTGGGTCTGGTATGTACTACCTCAAGAGTGATACATTGAATACATCATATACTTGAGACATGTTCAGTTGGATAGCCAGTTGATAAGGCACTGCTCCAATGCAATCAAGGAACTAAAAAGGGTTGATGTACCTTAGACTATGATTACCCTTCTTCCAAAACCGCATAACTCTATTCCAATGTGATATTCGGAGATATAAAATGTCTCTGACATCAAACACTAGGTATCATGGATGATTATAATCATTTCACTTATGTCGACTCCGAGTAACTTTAATGTGTTGTTGGATACTCTTAACCTTCTCCACTCTTTCTTTGACCTTTTTTGGACTTAGGAGTTTACTCTCCCCGACTTCATCAAAACATGTCGATGTTCTGCAGCACATCCTATAAAGGGATTTATAAGGATCTATTTGAATGTTTTACTGGAAACTATTATAGTAAGAGAAATAATCCAAATGAATTTTTGGATCCCATCCTTCTTTAAAGTCCATTGATCATGTTTGTAACATGTCCTCAAATGTTTGGATAGTCTACTCAGATTGGCAATCAGATTGAGGATGATAAGCAGTACAGAAGTTTTACTCAGCATTCAGAGCGTATTGGAGACTCTTTGAATTCATATAGGTGAATCATGGATCTCAAATAGATACAATAGATAGTGGTTCTCCATGTAACCATAGAACTTCCATGAAATATATCTATTCCATTTTATCCAATGAAAAATACCCTCCAATTTCAATGAAGTGAGCAGTCTTTAAATGACGATCCACAAAAACCCAAAAATAATTGTTTCTTTTGTATGTCCAAAGAAGTCTGGTGACAAATTCCATGGTTATTTTCTCCCATTTCTACAATGTTATGGGTAATGGTTGCATCATCCCCTGAGACTTCCTCTTCTAATCCTTCACATGAGCACATACTAGGCACTTTGATGTATATTCAGTGATCTCCTTCTTCTAGTTATCCTACCAAAAATGATCTTTGAGATATCAGTACATCTTTTTGTTTCTTGGGTGAATGGAGAAATTTGAAATATGTGCATAATCCAAAATTTATTTTTTAACAATGAATTTGATGGAACAAATAGTTTTGACCAAAATATCACAATTCCTTCTTCATTCACATTGAACATTTATGATTTCCCTTTTCTAATAGTCTCCACTATCTTCTAAATTCCCACATAATTCTTTTCATCATCATTTAACCATTCCAAAAGAGTCAGTTGAGAAATCATTTGTGTAAATTTTTATGATGTTCTCTTCATTATGATTCCCATGTCCATCTTCTTCAAATCTAAGAAGATTGGATCATTTTCAACTCTCATCAATGATAGAATCATTAGGTCCTTTCAATTTAGAGCTTCTACTATATTTTTTGCTTTCCATGGGTGGTAATGGATTGAGCATTCATAGTCATTGATCAGATATAACCATCTTCATTGGTGCATATTCAATAATTTCTGTGTGAATATATACATGAAACTTTTGTGATCCGTGTATATTTCACACTTCTCCCCAATGTGGTCTTGTTGAAAAATTGTCAAAGATATGATTACTACAAACAACTCCCGATCATGTGTTAGATATTTTTACTCATGGAATTTCAATTGACTTGATTAATAGTAATGAGATTTTCATTTTTCATCAAAACATAGACCATTCCCTTCTTTGAAGAATCACTAAATACCCCCAAAAGATCTCCACATGTGGGTAGTGTAAGTATATGTGTAGTGATAAGAATCTATCTATGCTCCATGAATATATATTTTCATTCATCACTCTAAGACAAAATGAATATCATCTGAGTTATCTTGGTAGGAGAGTTTGAAAATTGAGTGAAATTTCTCAAAAATCGGTGATAATATCCAGATATTCCAAGGAAACTATAGATATCAATCACAAATGTTGTCCTTAGCCATCCCTCAATGGAATTTTCCTTGGAGGAATCCATGAATATCCCATTTCTTTTGATGATATCACCCATGATTGAGAATTCCTTCATCCATAACTCACACTTTCTGTACCTTTCATTGAGCTTCTCCTTTTTCAAGGTCTCTAATACTGTGCTTTCATACTCATGAAACTCCTCCTTGGTTTTAGATTATATTATAATAAAATATATAGATACTACAAAATATTTGTCTAGGTAATATCCAAATACTATATTCATATATTCCATGAATATTGATGGAGCATTAGTGAGTCCGAAAGGAATTACTATGAATTCAATGTGCTTGTACCTTATATGAAAAGCTGCCTTGGGGATATTCTCCTTCTTTACTCTTACTGGGTAATATCCTGACCACAGATCCACCTTAGAAAAGTATTTTTCACCATGTAACAAATTGATAAATTCATTAATTCATGGTAGAGGATAGTTGTTATTTTTTGTGATTTGTTGACCTCACTATAAGTAATGTTGTGCACATTGATCCAACCTACTTCATGACAATGGGGGATTGGTGTGCCTCATTGTGAAGCACTTCGATGTATAAACCCTTTATCAAGATTCTCCCATAGTTATTTCCTGATCTCCTCAAGCTCCACAATATCCCTTCTATATGGAGTCAAGGATATGATCAAAGACCGATGTAAAATATCAATCCAGAATTCATCATCCCATCAAGGATGAAGATAGGGAAATTTCCCATGAAATACTTCATAGAATTCCCTCAGAATAGGAATGTCTTCAATGATCATTTCTTCTATAGATACAATCATATGAGAATGATATTCATGATCATAGGGAAATAATATCTACACATGAGATGATGGTCCTAAATAATATTCATCCTCCTCCATACACTTGTATATAATCTAGAGACTATTTCCCATATAGAGAGTGATTTACCTCTCATAGAAGTTTATGTTGACTCTATGTAAGGAAAATACAATTCATGCCATGAATTACGTCAAATTCCACTAGAGGGAGTATGGAAAGATTATTTGAGACATTCGATCAACTGATTGTGACCTAGGAGGATTTATATTTGTGGGATGCAATGACAACCCCGTCTTTCATTCTCATCAATATCTTTACTTCCATGAATTGTGGTGGTTTTGGGATTGTTCTACTAAACTTTCAAGAGATAAAATATTGCGTAGAACCAAATTCAAAATTTATGTTCTCTATTATTGAATGAATAACTTGTGTACATATCACCAATTTTTTGTTAGGGTTCAGTTTGGCATTAGTGATGGTAAAAGCTCACCCTTGATGCCTTGGAGGTTGTTGGTCACCTCCAATAACCCATGTCTTAGGAATCTAGTTTGAAAAGTTACTTGGTTATTTATAGTTGATTTAAAGAAGAATTCATTGAGGTTTGAAAAGAGTGTTCCTCTATTTTGTGATAGTACTGAGTTTTACTTGTGGGAAATTAATGGCTTCGTTCCCTTCTCATACACACCTAAATCATTTCCTCATCCCCATCAAAAAAATTTTGGGGTGCTTCTTTCTGCAGATTTGGCAACTGGGGAGCTAAAATTTCATAGCACCATTGGATTTATCAATCAAACCTCCAGAATTAATGTCCACCTTAAAATTATTATTCCCATCATACCCTTGGGATTCGCTAATCTCTATTTCAACTTTGAGGTCACATCGGACAATTTCCTCATAGCTATCAAAGTCATGGAATGCTTGGTCATTCCGTGGGCTTGGTTTTATCCTACCAAAGAAGCGATCAACCTTTCATTCAGGTAACAAAAAATCTAGAGGCATATCGTGAAATCCTTGTGAAGTGTTCCTCATACCCTCTAATGGTTTGTCATATTTTTTTAAGGTTAAGGAAGTCCCTTTTCATCTTAATTCAGAGGGTGTGAGGAAAATAATTATTTGATTTTTTTCGGTAAATCAATCGATTCCTATGCCTTGATCTCATCCTCAAGAATCATATTTTTCATAAATGTCCACTATTGATCAGGTTCACCCTATATATGTTAAGAATCCATAAAAACCTTCTCTTGTTTGGAAAAATGATTGATGGAGAATATCTTTTCAATAGAGTTGATCCACTGTTCGGTGATTGAGGGAACAAATGATCCATTAAAAGAAGAATGTCTTTGTCTCTTGAATCTAATGATTGCGGCTTGTAATTTCTTGGGGGGGGGGGTTGAACATTCTTATTGACACAAGTGTCTATTCAAAACATCATTTAACCAAGATATTATCATGAAAATGTTTGCGATTCCCACTCCCAATGGATTGGTAATCTCATTAGAAAAGTAATAACATTGATCGTTGCATTGGATATTATCCTGAGTCATCATATTACCAGCCATTGGCTAGAGAAAAAGGAATCTTATAAGTAACACATGAAGGGGAATTTAATGAGAAAAGGCATAAATTGTAAATTACATTCATTTCTAGAGGTATTAATTTATAGGATTCAATATATGTTATCCATGATATAATTACCCACATACATTCTTACGGTCATTTTTTCCATTAATAATGGTTCATACTATGCTTGTGAATTTACCAATGAATAATCCCTGGGAGATTCATAATAAAGAGTTTATCTAGGCCAGTTATCACACACCAATTATCATTTGAGTCTATCTCAAAGTGGTGTTTATGGGTTTTACCCCTAGATACGTCTGTTCTAGAGCCACCTCAACTTGTTCATATCCATACAGAGATGCATTTTCTTGATAAATCACTAAATATATAATAAAAAAATTATGGATGTTTTTATTAGTCTTAGTCTTATACCCATGGAATTCACTAGTGTTTTTTAACCATAATACCGAAAATAACTAAACCTATCCTCTGATACCAACTATAACATACCTACTCTTTATTACACACTTTAACAAGATTCAGTACATAAACATGCACTTAAGGCATTTCTAAGGATCGAGAGGTCTAGTGTCTTTGAATATTACAAATATTACATGAAAAATTAGAACATAAAACACAACATATTTATTCAAAACATATTTTACATGACCACAACATTCCATAGTTCTTAGCATTGCATTGGATATACTGAGGACATGCATAAGAAAAGTTTTAGCTATAAAGACTAGTAAGGGAGTAAAGAAGAAAAAAAATGATGAATATCAAACATGTTAGGTAATATTAATATCAATGGAACACATGATATACATTAACATAAAGGCATCATATAACATGATTATCCTAACATGGATATTTGGAAACAACATTTAACATGATATTTTCATGATCCATGGCTCATTGAACATGGAGTTTGATTAAACCATCATTGAACATGAATTTGAATGTATAAACCATCATTGATCTAGAATTTTAATGGTTAATCCCTCATTGAACATTATGTGTCATGATACTAATCATTACTTAATGCATTGGACAAATATCAAGGTGCACCCTTGTGAATGATTTCAATTCATGCAGAAGTGTTCAACATAGATCAGAAAAAATGGGTTCATTAAACATGATAAATTATTTCATGAATAATGGATTTGGAAGACATAAAGTGTGGTCCTAAATAAACATTAACATGTTCATAATGTTTAACTCCTTTGATATATAAATGGGTATGGTATTAACTTACACAATGATTTTGGCAACGAAAGTTTGGTGTAACTTCAACAGCATAATGACATCAGGTTGAAAAAATAATAAAATTTTGATGGGATAGAAAGGTATATATCATCATTTATACATTATATGGACAGTAAGGGGTTCATGGAACATAATATCCCAACATATGTAATGGAATTTTTATGCATAATATAAAATAATTGATTGAATGAATGTAAATGAGGAGATAGAAATACCTTACGGAATTTAAGCATGGTAACATGTGTATATGGGAGGCCTTGATGAGAAATAATGAGGAATGTAATCATTAGAAAATAATGAGGGTAGTATTGAGTAGGTGATAAATCATACCCATCCATTTTTAATTGAAAATAAAAATTTATACTAATATAAGGAAATTTGGAAAAAAATTGAGAAATGAAGAAATCCCTTACTTGGAAGTGTGATCCTAAAGGGTTTGGAAAGGCATGAGAGAGGCTTATAGGGATCTTGAGGAGCCTTGGGAGGATTATAAAGAGAATAGGTCATAGGTTTGTTAGGAATACAATGTTTATAGTGAAGTGTAATGGGAGATTTAGTTCGTTTATATAGAAAAATAGAGGGTATTCTTTATTATTTAGTTTTTGGACACTACAAATTAAACTATTAAAAACCACATTCCATCCTATGGTTTTTTCCGAGATTTTCTCCAAAGGGATGTGGGTAAAATTACATTATCATTACAATGGACGAACTTATTAAAATATTAGGCTTTTTTATGTGGAGGTGAGTCACACTCTCAAGAATATCATTTTAAATAGTTAAAATATTTTTTAAGTCTTGGAGGGTCCACTAAGGTACCATAAATTTATCAAACAAATCTAAAATCACATTAATTTAAATATAAGGATATCTTGGCCAAAAATAATATTTGTAGTACTTTATTACATCACCTCTGGGTCATTATAATGTCTTAAAATACATTATATATTTAAAAAGTATTTAATTTTTTCTTAAATATTAAATTGTATTTGAAAATTTTGGAAAATTCACTATTATATAATATCAACATCCTTATTAAAAATATAATATGCATTTTCTCTAAATAATTTTCTAAATATTTTAATTTTTACTTTTAAAATAGAAATCGACATTTAATGAAAAATCATGGTTTTTGACATAAACATTTTCCAATTATTATAATAATTTCAATCATATTCGTAAAAAAATTATACGATCATATAAATTTACTAAAAAATTTATTTAGTAGTAATATTTTTTAAAAATATTATTTAATTCAAAAATCCAGTAATTTGTCAGAATAGATTTTTTAATTGAATATTAACTATAATTAATATCTGTTCTTTAAAAACCATTTACAAATTAACAATAATAGAATAAGTGTATATTATTTATTCTATACAAAACAAATGAAAATAATCATAGTTCTAGGGTCTTATTACATAACCCCTTATAACAGCTGCATAAGACCTAAAGGTATGGTGAGCGATGGTGACAGATGCTTGGGGTGGCTCAGATAACATCACTTGGGAGGTAATCTCTATTAACTTCCAATTCCCATGTAGGCAGTTCAGTTTAAGCTTAATGTGTTGAATATCAGCTTGGGATTGGTCCGGAGAGAATAATTGGGACACTAACTCTTTTACGAGCTCTAACAAATGGGCTTCGTATAGAGAAATTCTACTGGGTGATGCCATCACATCCTTTTTTTGAGAAAATTGTATTTGTTAAAGAAATATATTTATACGAATAATGTGATCACTATTCAATGACTATATTAGCAACGATAAACATTCATAATTGTATTTTAAAATCATAAAACATAAAACCATGTTAGTTAATTTGTTTTATATAACCATTTAACATAATATGAAATTTAATTAGATCCAGGGGAATTTGCAATAATAAAATTCTCGGTTATTACATTGGCTTGGGTCATATCATGAAATGATTGGTCACACAATATCCTTAAACCAGGGTTATGTGATATGGACATTAACTATGAAATAGATTTTTTAGGAATTTTGGATCAGGGGTGATTGTAGCCTAACTATATTATTTTAACAATCACAAGAGAAAACATAATGACTATAGCATATATAGGGGTGTTATGACTTCATCTTTTTATTTATTTATAGGGTATAAATTACCCCCCTATAAAAATTATTATTACTTATAATATTCAATTGATTATTATGTGACCTTGTTTTATACGTTATATGTATTTCACCTACATTTCAATGGTGTTGATCACTAACCTAAAGATATTTATTTCATAGTGTTTTAATATGAGTTTTTCTTATTTAATATCATGTTTTCCTTCTCTTTAATTTTATAGGGAAGTATGTATTAGTGGAGAGGCATGGTATTTGTTGTTTGTGGCTAGATATTGGAAGGGGTTACTGTGAATAGGGTTTTTAATTCGATCTTTATGTTTTCATAATCTTTTGATCATCTTCTTCTTAATTAGAATCTTCACATTAGTTCATAAAAGCATGATATATATAGTGGTTCCTTATTCTCTCACTCTTGTTTCCCATATTTCATTTTAAAAATAATTTATTTCCATTGGGTGGATAATATAGGTTTAATTAATAGGACAGTGAACTAGATAAACTGAAATTGATTAGTAAGATTTATGATTTCACAAGTATTTATAATTTTCTTATTATTTCCACTTTCTCATTCTTGAGACTAGATGTTGTTGAGATTATCATTTTTTATTGTTATACCATTTCTGTTTTTCTATAGGTTATGAAACCATGATGTGATTTCAGTATGAAACCACCTTTTAATAAAGGTTAATTTCTTATATATATATAATGTTCCAATTGTGTGTAAATATGGAAATTGTGTGAGAGAAACCATGTATGAGATGATGACATGGTGTGAATTCCCACCATATAATTAAAATTGCGAGAATTGTGGAAGCTGATTTTTACTGCATGTTTGATAGTGTCAATAATATAATTTTCTATTGGTTTTTTAATAGTTTTATATATTATATGGGTATAGTGGTGAGTAGATTTAACTTGTAGTATTTTGAGGTGGTTGGGATGTGGTTTGTTTGCATGTGATGCGTTTTGAGTTATATTGTACCAGATAGTTGATGGTTGTTGGTGCTTGATGGTTAGAGATTTGTAACGGTTTCTCCATGAGATGTGGAATTTTTTTGTGAGATATATGGGACAAAATAATTTATTTCTTGTTATATTTTTTCTATGTATTAATGGTATGAGGCTAGTAATCATAAAATGGTAATTACGAGGGTTTTAATAGAATATTATTCAGAAGAAAATATTTATACTGTAATGATTAATAATTTGAACATTGTAAAATGAATGAGAATAAAATATGTTGATTAAAAGTATAGTTTTTCATTGAATATGTAATTAAATTGATTAATTTACTAAACATAGTTGGTATGTTGTAAAATCATGGTTGTTTTGGAACAAATAAATTATGAAGTAAATAATGGGGTCTTTGTAGCTAAATCTTGTGGTGAGATTATTTGCTGGTAGAATCTATTGGTATTGGTTTTCATGATTTGATGTGGTATATATGTGTGTTATGTTATTAGGGTTATATGAGAACCCATGGGTTGGGTATTTTTTGTGTCCATTATATGATGTATTTCATTTTTATTTCATCACATATCCCACACGAGTCATATAATAATACAAATACCCATAGGTTTTAGGCTCCTAGTGTTTTCTCCAAACATTCAATACATAAAGGGTGGAAGGACGAATACCCCCTCTTATATGGCCTCCCTTTAGTATTAGTTTTCAAAAATATAATGGGTTATGGAATTCATGATTGGCGATGGATATGGGATATGTGTTTGTGTTATGCATTGTAGGAGGATGTTTGTAGGTTCATGTCCTTCTTGTTTATGATACCTGACTACATTGATCTAGTGGTATGTGTATGATGAAGTGGATAAACACATTTTATGAATATTATGATATAACTATGGTTTGTAACTTATGTGTATTCATTAATTCAAGCATAAGATGATGGGCCATGTTAGAGGTTTTTGTATATAGGGATGTTTCCTAGCCCAAATCAGACTGGGATGAGATTGATCTCAGGACATTTTTTATTATGGAATGAGAGTGTAAAATCACCGTGAATTAATTTATTTTGATATTACATTGATATTTAGTACACATTATTTGGTGAGATGTACTTTGTGAGGATGGGTTGGATTTATTAATATATTTATGTACTGTTTTCTCAACAGATCATTAGTATGATATGTTCACTTTCTCACAATATTCTGTCAGTATGATAATACATAGTATACATGTTCTGGTCATTCTATGTATATATAAAAACTATTTTTTGTTTATAAGCGAGTTTTTAAAACTAATATGGACATTTCTAGCAATTAGTTTGATGTTTTTCCTGATTTGATGTTATAGGATTTCCCCTTGATACTATATTATTTTCGATTTTTATTTGTACCAATAAACAGTAGTTGTGAAATATTTATTATTATATATTTATGTATTTGTTTATATTAGAATATTTCATACTATATATATTCATTAATATATATTTTTGGGGGTAATTCTTTTCATTTTTTGTTCTATATACTTGATTCTTGTCACAAACTCGAGGCCTATTACATGCAGGATTTAGGGATTAATCCTTATCATCAATTCCAACACAACAGAGGTTCCATTGGAGGTGGGAAGTAATTACAAAGTGGTATTAAAGAAAATTAATGATATTTATGATACAGAATGTAGTTATACACTATATAGATTACCTGGGTTGGAAGGTTAGTGATACCGATTAAGCTTGGTCTGTGACATAGGTTGGGGATACCAACTAGGACATTGGATTTTAGCGCCACCATGCTCCAATTAATGGATAATAAGTCTACCAAATTACCACATACAATGATACTAATTTTTTGTAGTGACCTATAGGAGGTACATGATTCATATTTTTATACTTATAGTTGAATGTAGGGATTATGGGAGTTAAATGAACCCAACTAGAAGAATTTAAAGGAATTAAAGGATTATAATATTAGAGATTTTTCATATAATGATATTGTATTTCATAGATTCAAGAATATTAATAGAGGGAAACACCTCATCCATTAAGACATGTTATTTTCATAATGCAATTTAATGCCATGTAGGAAAGTCTAGATCAGCCAAAGAAAACAGCCTCCTAGTGTGGTGGTTTGGTTAGCTTGTATTTTCTGCTTGTTGTACAACAATTTATATTGGTGAACATTGTTTTATATGTTTATGATATGTAATGTGGTGTTTACTTAAAAGTATTATAAGTGATTAAATATGTCAAAAGTAAATATAAATTGAAATGATAAATTATTTTTTGTTCCCATGGGTTGTTTCTTTGTAATTATAGACATGTTTCCAAAACTAGATGATATATAAAAATGATAAAGTAATTATTTAAACCTTATATATAATGATGCATGTTATGTGTTAATTTTGATTCACTATATTTGATTTTGGGCATGATGTTACTAACCTTAAATAGTTAATAATCAGACTAAATTATTTTAATGGAAATTCATGATAAAATTATGAATAATGTTTTTGATTTAGATATGGATGAATTATTAATAACATTAATTTCCTGAAAAATTAAAATGTAAAATATATTGAGAGTATATTTTTGTTAAATTTGTAATGGGGAATTACTAGAAAATTATGTAGAATTTCCTTAAAATGAATTCAATAAGATACTCAATGTTGACTTGTAGTATGTAAAGTTATTTTTATTATTATTTTTATTACATTATTTAGATTATAATGTTTTGTGACTCTTAATAAGTGACTATTTTTCATTTAATATTGGTTTTACTGATTTAAGAGTGATTATGTTACTGGTAAAACAATTATAACTTATTTTTTTGGATCGTGATTCAAAGGAAAATTTAAGAGTTCCTATCATAATTATTTTAAATGATGAACTAAAAGCTAACCATCTAAATGATTGTGGTCACTATTAATGTTTTTAATGTTTACATTCCAACGAAAAATTCATATATTCTAAAACCAATGTTTTTTAAGTTGTTTATAATGATAGAATAACTAATTTAAATTTTTTATAGTATATGATCTATCATTACAGTTGAATCTTGAATTTGACATGTGAATTTTCATGGAGTATTTATCTATGTTAATGTGTATTGATATTATGTGGCCTTCATGATTATAATAAATTAATTATAAATGAATCCATGGTAGTTAAAGCATTACTTCCATAAAATCATTAAATGGTTAGATACATTGTTTCATGGAATGATACATAATGTTAGTTTAGATGTGTGAAAATTTCAAGAATATTAATTAACAGACATGTTAAGGCATAATAGATTTTTTAAGTGTTGTTTTAACTAATATAGTTAGTAAATCAATGCGATTAAACTAAAAAAAGATTCATTTCCCATATATTAATGTTTCTATTTGGATAAAAAATAAATCATAATATTCATTTTTGTTAAATTTTTTATTTTTATGGTTATGTTTGAAAAACATGCATTAGATTATAACATCATTGAATATTATATGTTAGTATATTTATAGGTAAATGTTGATTTGATGTTCCTAAAAATTAAATTTATGATTCTATTAATTAATGTCCCATTCTAAGAGTCATTAAATAACATTGATAAGATTCCATGACTTAAATTCGATTTTTAATTCAAGTCTATTGTGCCCAAATTTTTTTGGTTTATTTATAGTCAATATGTTAATGTGTTATTGACTAAAAAAATAATTTTTTAAGATGTTTCTATAAGGATGTCCTATAAGGAAATCCCAAAAAAAATTGATGCCACAATATGTATGCTGATTCTTTTTAGATCTTAAATATACCAAATATCATGATCCATTAAAGTTATTCATGATTCTTGTTGCCTTTTATAAAATGAATAATTTCAATGAAACATTCTAGTTCATAATATGACGGAAATTTAAATATATGGAATTATGGTAAAACACATGTTAGTTCACCTTGAATAGTTTTAGAAGAACTTTTGTTCACAAGATGATGATCTACTAGATGAAAATTTTTGATTTCAACAAAAGGAATTCAAGAGGAATATTTTTAGAAGAACATTTCTGGAAAAACCGATTTGAGTGGAATAGATTGATTCAAGCTCAATATATTGAAATAATTTTGGAATAGTAGTATTGAATTAATAAAAGTACATATGGATGGAGAATTTATAAAATAAATATATTGAAAAAAATACATATACAGATTCCTAGGGGAAACAATTTGTGTTTTTTGATGAACAAATAAGCACATACAAAATACATCTGAATGAGAAAGATGTGTTAGTCAAAGGATCATAATTAAAGATTATTATAATAAATATGTGAGGTAAATATGAATAAAAATATCAATATCACACTTGATTGGTTTTTTAATATAGAACTAGAAGGAACTGGTTGATTACATTAAAAGAAACGTTTATAGAAACAATGCAATAAGTATTTTTTAGTGATTTATATTATCTATTTATAATGATTATTAGTTATTCATTCAAATATTATTATTCTAAAAAATAACAATGTTATACAATATAATATTTGTGGATTTTTTGAAATATTAGTTGATTCCAATATTTTATGGAGAATTTATAGTGATCATTAACTCATAAATTACCATAGATTTTTAATATCGTTCAATAATGAATTTGAATGTGAGAAATTCTATGACTTAATAGATTTTAAACGATATGTTTAATATGATCGAAAGATATGTATATATCCTATGAGTGATAAGATTTAAAATCACAAAATCTATTAGTACATTTTAGTGTTTAAAAAGGTCTAGGAACATTTAGAGAAGATGACATGTGTGCATCGGAGTCACATAAATTATTTGTGTTTAATGTTATTAGTTACTGATTGAAATGATTATATGAAGTTACAAGGACAATAACGAATAAACAGAAGAAAAATTTATATAAGAAGAATATTGAGTACATCTAGATCATCCAAGATCTAAAGGAATTATCACGATGAGAAGAAACGTATAAGAATATATTAAAGATCTTAATAATGTTGTATATAAGATAATGTGATCGATCTTTCATGTATAATAATTCCATCTAAACAAGAATATCATTCTACAATAGATAAATTATGAAAATTACCATGGGTAAAGGGTTTATAATTGGATTTTAGAGGTTTATGGTCAGGTTGTATAACCAATCATTAAATAATTTTGATATTAGTGTATATAAATATTTTATGGAGGATTTATGGTAAGCTGTATAACCAATTAATATTTAATTTTGTGTAAAATCAATTTTTGAGTGTATATCCATCGTAGAGAAAAGTTTTATTTTATCTTAAAACCTATAAATTATAAATTTATATATTTTTATTTAATTTTAATATATATGAGGTTAGGGATAGTTTTTTAATAATAAATAATAAAATCCTTAACTATACATAGAGGTTAATGTTCCTAAAACATAGAAACTCCATAAATGTAAACCCACATTTTATTGGCCCTCATCTCCAATTAGTGAACCCTCAGAACATTTGTACTTCAATTGGTGTTAGAGGGTTTACTACTATGTAGATCCACTAATTGAGGATGGTGAATTTAAATTTATTAAACAATGTAGGTATTACTACCACCAATGGAAATAACTATCATGTAAGGAAAAATAGGATGAAACCCATTATATTTTGTATTTGACTACAAGTTTTAGATTTATTAATTATTCAATTTCCACCTAGAAATAATGACGCATCCATTATTTTCCCTGAGAAAATAATTATATTAGTTAATGGAAAAACACCTAATATTTTTCTAATGTATTTTTTAGATATTTTTTATATAAAGTTGATTAGTCTCCAAAAATCCCAGTAAACATGGAACAAAATTTATTGTATTTTTAAAAAAATAAAAAAATAATGTTATCAAATCATTAGATATAGAGAAAAATGATTGAAGATAAAATAATTGAATAAGAAGAATATATTAATGATTACATCACTACGGTGATTAAGATTGCTAGAAATATATTAGGATTCTGAAAAAAATTATTAAATTAAAATATTATAAAAACATTGATGAGAAACTTTCTAGATCGATTCAATTCCAAAAATATCATCTATAGAGGAAAGATAGGACCTGAATCCTGATGAGTTACACAACATAAAAATAACCTATAATATTTGAAAAATTAATGTTTTCATGAATATAGAAAATTATGAGATGTCCTTTAATAAAATAAGAAAAAGAAAAAATATATTTGTAAATGAGATTGTGTCATGATATTTAGAATATGTAGAATGTTAATATGATTTCAATAAAATTATTTCATTTCTTATAAAAAATATTTAGTAAAAGGAAAATAGAATTGAAATAAAAAATAAGAAATGTGATGGAATTGTTAAAATTTTGTTCACTTTTCCTATTAATGTACATGGAAATAAATGGAAGAATTTAAAATTTAATGGGATGAATAAAATCTCAAAAAATATTAAATAAAAAAGAATGTGAATAAAACTTTCCATTAGAATGAAATTAAATCTAATTATAAATAATTATAATTCTAGTTAATCATCATGTAGATCATCAAATAATGTGATGAATTTTCTTGCTATGGTTAAAGAAAAGATTTTATATATCAAGAAGTGACTATGATAGGGAAATCTATACTAAAATTGAATAGAAACTAATTTATGATATATAACAATTTATTAAGGGGGATACAAAACTAAATAATGAAAATAAAATATTATCAAAGGAGAAAAATAATGTTGATGATAGAAATGATGATTTCAATTAAAGAAAATAAGGATATCGTGAGAAAATTAAATCTCTAAAAGTTAAAATCATTGAGAATAAATATAGATTAGAATGAGTTTATGATAATATTTCCATGAATGAATAATAATTGTAAAAGTTTTAATTAACATAATTAGAAACTGAATAATGAATGATAAATTTGACTAATGACTTTTTCAATGAAGAAACTGTCAAAATCATATTGTCCAAGAACATTTTGAGAAACCATATTTTTTAAAGTGGTTGAAACAAAATATATTTCTTAAAATATTTATAATGATATGTCAATTGTTTTAGTAGGTTCAATTATTTTTAAATAAGAATGGGAGGATAGATAAATTTTTTCCCATATACCAATAATAACTATTATAATGGATGTGGGACTTTTTTTAATTCTCAAAATATATTGAATGAAGATTTTATATTCATAAAAAAATTTCTAAAATAATCGAAAGAGAGGGTCATATATTTGGAAGAAACACAATACTAATACCCCCATAAATGTTATTATTGGGGGAAATACAACAGTTATTGTTAATGTAGTAGAACATTGGAAGAAAATCAAATAATTTTTAGTTCAATATATCCTTAACAAGGAAATATTGGAACCAGAGGGGAGTTCATGTGAGAAAATAATTGAAAAAATAAAAATAAAAATAAATGTGAATAGATATTAATCTAATCCTCCAATGAAAATTAGATTCTATATTTTTATGGAATTATTTAATAGCTATGGATTTATAAGTAACAATTATAATCAGTTGATGATTAATCGTGAAGATAAACATTCCTTGTTTTTAATGTTGATGAAAATTATAATAATAGTAATGGAAAATTAATGTGATGGTAATTATTTTAAGAAAAAATTTGATAAAATTTTAGAAGTTGAAACTGAAGTTGAGGTGATGGAAGGAAATTTTTTCTTGATATTAATGAAGGTATTTTTAGGGATTCATACATAATTAGTGATTTAAAAATTAAAAATAATAATTATGGGATCATATGGAATGAAAAGACAAGTTTGAGGGGAAATTCACACCCTAAATTTCTCTTCTCATGTACAAATAGTTTCCTCTTTATTCTTTATATATTTATGTTATTTTTAATGGACTTATAGTGAATTAAGGGATAGTGTTTAGAATTTTATTATTATTATAGTAAAAACAATGAATCCTCATGGAGTTTTATAAACATCTATGAAAAATATAAATTGAGTACATCCCTTGATGATAAGCTTATATGAAGAAAAACATGTGAAAATATATTATATCATGAAAAAATTAAATATAAGATTATTATGAATGGAATGACCTTAAATCTTGAATAATATTTTTTACATGAATTCGTGTGTTAGTTTATATTCAAATAATCAATATCCTTTAATTAATTAAGAGTGTAGAATTAAAATGAGACTGTTTGGTTTCAACTATTATATGACTATTGGTCAATATGACCATTGATATTTATACTATTAACATTATGATTATAGTTTATAAATACAAATAATCATGGATAATTAATACAAAAAGAAGAGATGATGGAATAATCTAGTAGACTCAGGCCATATAAAGCCCATCTATTAGAGCTTTGGAAGAAGGTTTCAACACTAGGCTTTTCTCTGGACTAAGCCCATGCATAGCTTGGAAAAGTAAAGCTTGAATGGAATCACCTACGGGATAAGTTCAAACTAATAGAAATCACTACTCAGTCATGTTAACCGAGCATGTCCAATATTCTATCACCATTACACACCTTACTCTTATGTCCTATGTATGTATTATAAGGGCCTCTATAACGAGGCCTTAGATACTTTGTGGAATACATATTTATAAATAAAATTGTTATCTCATCATTCGTGTTTTTTGAATACCATTTCATAATAATTTATATGTTTAATTATGAAAAATTTGGTAAATCAATTTTAAAAGAAAAAAATTGTACATTTTAGAGATTTTTCATACATAGAGTATTATTATGATAAAATAAAAATCAATTTTGAATTTCAAATTTCAAAGTTAACCTAGGATGAATTTTTAGAAAATTTCTATGAAGTTTCAATTTGATGAATAGTGTTTTATGAACATAGTTTTTTAATGAATAATATAAAAATATTTTATTATTTAATAACTTATTCGTTGAAATTATAATTGAAAATCGTACATACATTATTGTAATCCTGGTGTAAAGAGTGGTTTACTAAGATCAAAATAATTTTTTGGGTGAATAGTAAAAAGATCCTTTGGAACACTAATTTTAACCTTATGAATAATAATTTTACCAATGGCATAGTAACATCACCTAAGGAGGAATATATATATTTTAGTCATCTTAAGTGGTAGTGTTATATAATAATATCAAAGTACATGTAAATAAATGATTTAGAAATTATTGGTCAACTATTGGTATTTTTTTATTTAATTTAATTTAAAATGAAATTAATTATTATAAAATGGAGTTCACTTTAAGATTCTACATGTCAAAAAATGGTTATGGTGAATTTTTTGGTTTTTTCTAAAACAATACAATTTTCATTGAATATTAAAATTACAGTTATGAATTTTGGTGTGTTTAATGACATGATTAATGATGTAATCATGATATAATAATTATGGTCAACTTTTGAATAGTAATATATGTTCTGAGGTGTCCCAAGTGGCCAAAACAAGGGGAAAAACTATGTGCGAGCCCATGGTTTTTCCAATATAACTAATGATATGTCCCATGAAATAAATAACATATTCCCTCACATTTTCTATAAATACCAACCCATTATTTCATTACATTCTTTACAAATTCGTTATCAGCTACGATATGGTATTTTTACCTCCCTAGTAGTCCTCCCAAGGTTCCCTCAAGCCTCCCAAGGTCCGAACCATTGAATTATAGAATTTACTCATCAAGGTAAGGTAACCTTTCACCCTCTTCTTTTATTCATGACATACTTGATGTTACATCTTCTAGTTTCCATTTAATAATGTGGGGCTATGTTCTTCTATATTTCTATTTCAGTCTACATTAAGTTCATATTTTGAGAGACCATCTCCACTCTCATCAACTGATTTTTCTAAATTTGATGCGACGTCTTTAGGCTACCAAATTTTGGTAAACGAAATCATGTCTTCTATTTTCTTTCAAATTTTCTTTTCATGTCGTATGTCATTAAAAATCAATTCCATTACCTTCTTTAAATTTTATTTTGCCCCTATATTTAATTATGAGTTATTTATGGGTGGTTTACCCTTATCCCCTCTATTTATAATTTTTTCTAGAACTATGTTATATTACCATTATGATGCAGATATTTCATCTCCTATTTGTCTCTCTTTTTCTTAAGAAACAATCTTATGTTATCTAAGTGAATAACCAATTATATTTCATTTGAAGGGGTATTCATCAATACATAAAAAATGATATATGTATATATTTTGGTATTAACATACATGAAACCCTCATTTCCTTTCCATTGTTTATAAATTACATAATGATCTACTTTTTAAGCACTCTATAAAACATTACGATTTAGAAACAAACCCCATTTCATTTGTTATTATTGGGTTATTTATGAAATGTTTTTTATGATCTATTTGGATCACATGAAAATAAATACATATTAAGGGTGATCCCTGATAGAACACTAATTCATTGGGGAAATTATTCAATCTATAGAGATGGAATGTTTTATGATACCTTTGTGATTAACCTTGATAATATTATGACACCTTGGGATGTACCTTGGTGATATCTTCATGAATGTCTAAATAAAATGACGTAGACACATTTTCAAGTTATTTTTCAAGTTATTATTTCTATTATATGCCTCATTATTATTCCATTACAATATCCCTCATGTTATTATTGATATATCTCAAGTTCACATGTGAATTGTTTTACTTGTTTTCCTTACTAGTCCTTCTTCTAACCCTTTTCTTTGATGTATGTTTCCTAGTTATGATATGATGAAAATGTACATAGTATGAACCAATGATGAATCTGTTCTAGTGTATTTTAATAATGTTTAATATTTTCATGTATTATGTTCTTGGTTTCCAAGACACTAGACATTAAATATCGTTTATTTGTAAAATGAAATGAAATTTTATGTAATAAAAAGGTGGGATGCTATAGTTGGTATGAAAGAATTGTGTATTTATTTAAAGAAATTAGGCTATTAAAATGTTAGGAAGATCACTTTATAAAAGATTAAATATATGAAAACATCCTTGTATTTTGGTGAAATATTATGTAACTGGTTTCTGAACAAATAAATCAAGGGCTTGATATGAATAATTGGATAAGGATCTAGTACAGATATACCTAGAAGTGAAAACTCTAACAAGGAGTTTTGTACTTGACCTAGGGTATCCTAGTACATGATAATAGGCCTTGTTTCACTCTTAATTTTACACTACATGGGGATATATTTGGTTAATCACAAGATTTTTATGAATCATTATGAAATATTAATAGGGAAATGTTATGGTTTAAGAATTAAGTTTGAAGAAATAAATTATTTTATAGTTAAAAGATGTGTAAATGAAATTATTTTCTAACAAAGGTTTTATTATTTTAGAAAATGTAGGGAAATAGGAAGAAAGGTTGAAATGGAGACTACAAGGGACCATGCGCTGAAGACCCTCAAATGGAAGAGAGAATGGAAGCATTCATGTGAATGCTGAACCAACTAACTCATGTTATGGGAAATAACATGAATCATGATGAGTGATCGATCTCACCATAAAAGGAAAACAGTCTGTTGATTCTTTTATGTGCCAATGACCACTAAACCTAAGTTGATCGATTGAACCTTTGGTTAATGAATAGTTGATAAGCTCTATAGTGAAGATCTATTCTGTGCTCTGTCATTCAGAGTAAGAGAAGGTCACCCTGGCCATTTACCACTTAGAGGGAGAAGCTAATATGTTTTGAGAGCTTATTAAAAACACGAGGCCAATACTGGATGTTGAATATATTTAGTGGTAAGATTTCATAGGGATATTTTTCAATAATTTCTTCCCACATTCAATTTAAAAAATAATGGATAATTGGTTTCTCGAGGTGAAGTATATGGATAATGAAAATATTGGAAGATACGAGACAAACTACAAAATACTTTCCCGTTACACCTCAAGCATTGTCATGGATCCTAATGGGAAAGATGATAGATTATTTTGTGGACTAAGACCTCATCTACTAGTGAATATATCCAACTGAGACTATGATAGCAATGTGGAGATCGTACGAAGTGCAATGAATGTCGAACATGAGTTTGGTGAGACATAGTGGTCCCATAAATCCGCCGAAAAGAAGATATCGATGGAGCCATGATTAAAGAAGATCATTGAATCAGGAATATGAGGAAATAAAGTCCAATATCCTAGAGGTAATAAGTCTGGGAAAAAGCATTCTGGGAACTGCCTACTTGGGAGAATAAAATTTTAATAGTGTGGTAGAGATGGCCATAATGAAAATAATTATTTTACTGATGTGTAGCCTCAACATACAAACACTAAGGGAAAGTGGAATATGGTGGAGGCCCTACCTAATGACCAATGCCTTAAGTGTGTACTTTTTGAAATATTTTCCAATAACCGTCCAAATCCGAGAGCACTGGAGGGGATCCACCCTCAGCCTCAGTAAAGGCCAAGGGATAATGGTCGTGATTTTTCTATCACGACCTATGATGTGGAAGCTCTATATGATGTGGTGGAAGGTACACTTGTTGTTCTCTAAATTCATGAAAGTAATTTGTTTGAATCTTGTTCTAACCATTCCTTTACTTCCTCCATGTTTTCAATAAATTTAGAATAATCTCCTGAATTTATAAAAGTAGTGTTCTTGGTCAAGACTTCTGGTGGGCTTATCCAACATCATCTTTGTTTAGAAACACTAGAATTAATGTTAGTGATTAAAATATTATCACAAATCTAGTATTCATTACCTTTATGGAATTCTACATTATATTAGGGATGGATTTTCTCACAAAGTATAATTCTACGATCAAATAAAAAAGTAAGAAAATCTCAGTACTCTTGAATATAAAAACTATGGTTATCATCTAAGGAGAGATATCTCAAGATGATATTTGTCTAGAGGATCCTTTTATATAATTCTCTATGGTGTTGATCGGTGAAGTAGAAGAAGGAAATGAGAGTATAAGCATAGAAAATGTCCTAATCATCCAGGAATACATTGATGTATTTCCTAAGGAGTCACCCAGACCTCCCCCAAAAAGAGAGGTAGAGTTTTCCACTGAAATTACACCTATATATCATCTTATTTCAAAGACCACCTATTGAAAGGAAAATATGGATATATAGGAATTAAAGAATCATCTACGAGATCTTTTTGAGAAGGGGTTTATCTGACTGAGTGTGTCTCCATGGAGACCACTTATTTTTTTATGAAAAATAAGGATTGGTCAATGTTGCTATGCATTGATTATAGAGAACTGAATGGAATCACAATGATAAATAAATAACCTCTTCTAATAATTGATGAGTTATTTCACAACTTTGTGGTGCTAAATTTTTCTCAACATTTGATATTCGATCTCGTTATCATCATTTGATGGTGACGAACGAAGATATTCAAAAAACATCATTCTGATCATGATATTGGAATTATGAGTTTTTTTGTTATTCCCTTGAAACTGACTAATGATTCTGATATTTTTATCTATATGATGTATGAAATCTTTAAGTACTACCTTGATAACAATGTGGTAGTTTTTATTGATGATATTTTTTATTTATTCCCAAAGTCGTGAGGAGCATGAGGATTATCTAACAGATATTTTTTAAACTATATGAAAGGATGGTATTTTTTGGAAAGCTCATCATATGTGAATTTTTCTCACAACATGTTGCATTCATGGGGAACATTGTAACCCATGAAGGAATCACAGTTGACCCTGTAAATAAAAAGGTTACATAGGAGTGTACTCATCCTACAATAATAATGTAGATTCGAAGAATCCTTGGATTAGTAAGATATTTTTGGATGATTTTTTAAAAAAATCACAACTTTTGAATCCATTAACCATGTTAACATGAAAAGGGATCAAGTTCATATGGACAATGGAGTGTGATGTATGTTTCCAAGATATGAAGAAAGAGATTTTTTACTATATCTGTGTCAACTATTCCCTCAAGTGGAGAAGGATTATTTGTTTTTAATGATGGGTCTCTGAAAGGGCTTGGGTGTTTCATCATGAAAAATGAAAAATTCATTTCTTAGGCATCTTGACAGTTGAAGACTCACGAGCAGAACTATCCTATGCATGACCTAGAGATGTCTGCAGTCATTTTTTTATGAAGATATAGAGGCACTATCTTTATTGGAAGAAATTTGATGTATATACAGATCATCAATGTTTGAAGTATATTTTCAAAAAAAAATTAACATGAGGCAATGATGATGGTTGGAACTTCATTAATATTATTATTGTTCAATTCATTTTCATCAAGGAAGTGTAATCAAAGTCGCTGATTCATTAAGCCGAAAAGACCCATTTCTTATTTCTATGATGAGGATTGAAAGAGGTCATTTGATAAATGAAATAGTAAATATGGACATTGGAATTATAATTGAAGTTACATAATCAACCCTAACCCAAATAATATCTCAACCGTCATTACCGGAGAAGGTCAAGAAATATCAGAAATAAGATCCTTTGTTATAAAAGATGATTGAGGCTGTGTCGTATGGGTAGTTTCTTGAGTTAAATATTGATTAATAAGGTGTATAGTAATTTTATACAAGGCTATGTGTTCCATATATTCCGGATATGAATAAGGTGATGATGGTTGAATCTCAAAGATCTACATTATCTACACATATAAGAAGTATGAAAATGTGTAGAGATGTTTGAGATCATTATTTTTGGGCTAATATAAAAAGAGAGATTTTTGAATACAAATCTAGGTGACTGGTATATTAGGCAGTCAAGGCAGAGCTACAAATTCTTAATGGGGTATTACAACCACTTCCCATACTATCATAGAAGTGGGACCATATCATAATGGACTTTTCAATGGTCTCCCAATTAAGTCCAATGGGAAAAGTGTGATAGGGGTTATTGTGGACCGTCTCACCTAGACTTCCCATTTTATCTCTATTCGGGAAGATTTTACTGTTGATCAACTTTCCAAGATTTATGTGAAGAAAGTGGTAAGGTTGCGTGGAGTTCCACTTTCTATAATATCTGATCATGATCCATGGATCACATCAAAATTCAAGAGAAGTATTCAACCTGATCTCAGTACCTAATTGAATATCAGTATGGCCTATCACCCCCCATCTGATGGCATATCTGATAGGACTATTTCAACTCTCGATGATATTCTGAGAAAATGCTCAATAGAATTTAAAGGATAATGGTTTAAATATCTCGCACTAGTTGAGTTTTCTTACAACAACAACTTCCACTCGAGAATTCAAATGGTACCCTATGAAGATCTATATGGGATGCGATGTAGAAATCATACCTGGTAAGATGATGATGGGGAGAGAAATATTCTTGGGCCTGATTTTGTGCAAGAGATGGAAGAAAATTTCCATTCCATACAACAAAACATTAAGGCTTCTCAGTGTCAAAAAAATAATTATGCCGACAATCGTCGAAGGGACTTGGAGTATGATGTTGGTGACAATTTATATCATTGACTTTCAACTTGGCATATAGTCATGATGTTTGGGAAAAAAAGGATGCTCAGTTAGTGGTACATTGGCCCCTATGAAATCCTTGATCGTGGGGGAGTAGAGACAAGGTTCTACAAAACAAGACTACCCACATAGTTAAGGTGTTTTGGAGGAACCACTACTATGATGAAGCCACGCGGGATCTTGAGGAATCTATAAGTTAGATGTACAAACATGTTTTCTTTTTAAAGGGTACACGTTAAAATTTGAATGAATAAATCTTTTAAGGGGGGAAGAATGTAACGACCTGAAATTTGGAATAATCTCAGTTTCATAAATTTGGGTTTTGCTTTATATTCAACAAAACTATATACATTCATTAATTAAGTGAGTATAATTAAAATGAGACCATTTGGTTTTGATAGTTATATGACCATTGGTCAGTATGACCATTGGAATCAATACTCCTAACATTATTAGTACTGTTTATAAATACAAATGATCATTGTTAATTATTACCAAAGGAAGAGTCGATGGCCTCATCCAATAGACTTGTGCTATACGAATCCCATCTTTCAGACCATGGGAAGGAGGTTGCATCACTAGGATATTCTCTTGACCAAGCCTATGCTAAGAATTAACAAGTGAATATTGAATGGAATCACCTATGGGATAAGTAGAAGCTGATAGAAATCACCTCTTAGGCAATGTTGTCTAAGACACCCCAAGATTCTATCACCATTGCACACCTTACTCTCTGGTCCTATGCAGGTGTTATAAGGGGCTATGTAACGAGGCCTTAGAAACATTGTGTAATACCTTTCTACAAAAAGGATTGTTTTTTCAGCATTCATATTTTTGGAATATCTTTTATTACAAATGTATATGTTTAAATAAAAAAATTTGATAAATTAATTTTAAAAGTAAAACGTTTTACTTTTTTGGGATTTTTCATACATAAAGAATTATTATGGTTAAATAAACATGATTTTAGAATTTTAAATATCAAATTTAACCAAAGAAATTTATTTATATTTTCTCTAAGATGTTTGAATTTTATGAAAAGGGTTATATGAATAGTGATTTTTAATGTATAGTATAATAACATTTTATTATTAAAAATATTTTTCTGTGAAATGATTTTTTATAATCCGAAATAGATGGTTGTAATCAGGGTAAAAAATATAGTTCAATAAGATCAAAATAATTTTTTGGTGAATAGAAACTATACCCTTTGAAATATTAATATTACCCTTATGAATAGTAATTTTACCATTGGCATAGTAACATCACCTAAGGAGGTATTGATTTGTATTAGCCATCTTTTTTGGTAATGTGATATTATTATATCATAGTATAAGAAAATAAATGTTTTAAAAATTTTGGTCAAGTAAAAGTATTTTATATATTTATTTAAATTTAAAATAAAGGTAATTTTTATAGAATATAGTTTATTTTTGGATATTACAGATTGTAAAGTGGTTAGGGTGAATGTTTAGATTTTTGCGAAAATGGTTGATTTTCTAGGGAACAATAACATTGCAGTTTTGAGTTTTGGTGAGTTTAATGACATCATTAATGATGTAATCATGATAAAATAATTCTAGTCGAGTTGAATAAAGTATGATTTGTTTTTGGTTGTCCCAAGTGTCCAATACCATGGTAAAATACCCTGAAAAATCCCATGGTTTTTCCAATACCACTAATGAGACTTCCCTTGGAAATTAATAAAATATTCCCTCACTTTTACTATAAATACAAACACATTTCTTCATTACATTCCTTCCTAATTCCACCTCAATGATTCTATGTACTTTTTAAATTTTAAGGAGTTGTCCCAAGGTCCCCTCAATCACCCAAGGTCCCAAACATTTAATTTTTTATTTTACTTTTCATGGTAGGGGATCCTTTCACCAGTCTCTTTTAGTCATGACTTCCTTGATGTTATGTCTTCTAGTTTCCATTTAATTATGTGGTGACATGTTCTTCTATATTTTTTTTCTATATAATTTATGTTCTAATTATTAGATATTCTCTCAACTCTCATCAAAAGATTTTTTGGAGTTTTAAGCGACACTGTTAGGTTTCCAAATTTTCATAAACGAAAATACATCATCACTTTTCATACAAATTTCATTTTCATTATTTATTTCATTCAAACATCCATACAATCACCTTATTTAGATCTTTTTTTAACTATTATTTATTATGAGTTATTTATGAATGGTTGAACCTTGTCCCCTGTCTTTCTAATGTTTTCTAAAACCATTTTTATAGCTATTATGCTACTAAAATTCTGTCACGAATTTCTCTATATTTTTCTTAAGAAACTATCTTATGTTATATATATGAAAACAGTAATAGATTTCATTTATATAGTTATTAATAAAGACATAAAAATGATATATTTTATTCTGTTATTGACATACATTAATCCCTAATTTCCTTTTCATGGTTTATAAATGACACAATGATCTTTTTTTAAGAACTCTATAAAACGTTATGATTTTGAAATGAAACCCATTTCTTTTATTATTTTTGTGTTATTTATGAAATTTTTGTTTATGATCAATGTGGATCACATTAAAATAATAACATATTAATGTTTCTCTATTACAGCACTCCAATGCGTTGGTTAATGAGTATAATGTCTAGAGGTGACAAGTTTTATGATTCCTTGTCGAATAACCTGGGTAATTTTATGACACCTTGGGATGGACCTTGAGGACATATTCATTAATGTCAAAACTAAATATCTTAGAGTAATTTGCAAGTTATGGTTAATGTTATTATTGATATGGTATTCATCTTTATCATTACTTTATGACCTCCCTCATGTCTAATCGATATAACTAAAATTCACATGTAAATTGTTTTACTTGTTTTCTTAACTAGCCTTCTTCTCACCCTTTCCTTTGATGTATGTCTCTAGGTTATGAGATGAAGTAATTGTACATAGTATGAATCTATTATGATTCTTTACAAGTGGATTAGAAGAATTTTTAATGTTTTCATGTACTATATTCTTGTTTTCCAAGACACTAGACTTTAAAGATCTTCTATTTGTAAAATTTAATGAAATGTTAAGTAATAAAAAGAAAGGATGCTATAATAAAGTATACTAGTAACACCTTCAATATTTATTATTGAATGTATTTATTAAAAAGAGTGATTTTATGATGAAATTATGTGATAATGGGGTTGTTTTTATTGAACCAAAAACTTATAATGTGTTTGTTGAAGTGTGTTAAGAATCATGTATTTTATTAAAAAAAAGATTATGTTCCTCCCCTAAAATAAGAATTGAGCATTAATGACCACTGTAACACAAGTTAGTATAAAAATGGAATACATTGATAATATTTTTATACCTCCCTTGTTTTTTACATCGGGTTTTCCCATGTAGACATATATTTTATTAACTAAATGGTCATTGCTAAGAAAGGTAGATCATTGTTTTGAGCAGAAACTTGAGAAAAGAATTATTCTATCCTTTTTATTTTTATTTCTATATGGGTAGAATGAAATAATAATATATATTGTCTTCAAGGGTGTTTTGTTATATTGATATAAAAAATGGGGGAATTTTTTACCCACTTTATTTTTGTTGTGTTTATTATCAATTTGTAAATATGTGATTGAATCAAAAATACAATCCAAAAAGTGTTTATAGACTAAGATTCATGATGGAATCTATATAAACATTTTGAAGTTAATGAAATAGTAATTATGCCTTACTAGTCCTCAAGGTACCTAGCATCATGATCAATAAAGGTTATTCATGATTAAATTTGAGTTATAAAATAATAATTTCATAAAATAATGAATGTTCAAAAGGAGAACAGTAAGTCCACCTAATGAAATTTCTATATAAATTATCTGAGTTCACATGAATGAGTTTTAGTAGATCCTTTGTGAGGTCCAAAGAATAAAATCTTCCTAAATAACTTTTCTCAGTTCAATAAAAGGATTTCAAGAATAAAACTTCTAAAATATTTTTTTGGAATAATCTATTTGAGTTCAGCATATGGATGAAATATCCATGTATCAAAGAAATTAAAAAAAATTGTAATTTGAATATATAGAAATATATAAGGTTAATTTATAATTTTATGAGAAGGAAAAAATTTCTGTATATATTTCTAATAGAATAAATTTTCATTTTTGGACGAACAAACCAACACATATAAAACATAATGGAAATAAAGAAGATATGTAAATTTGAGGGTCTAAATTAAATTTTACTAGAATAATTTTTTGAGATAAATATCAAAAAATAAATTAAAGAAAACAATATATGGGTTGTAAGAAGCTGAACCTTATGGGGTTGACATATTAAATACAACGAAAATTTTATACAAGGAATTTAAATTGTTGTAAATTAATGTTTTATAATGATGTTGATTTATACTTTCAAAGTCCAATATTACTGATAATGATTACAACATTATAGGTTTGTTTTTAGGATATTTTCATAGATTATTTGATTCCCATATTTATTAAAGAGATGATATTGGTTATTGAATCCTAAATTATTAGAGGTTTTCAATGTAATTAAACAAAAAATATGAATGTGATAATATCTCAGAGATTGGATTTTTATAATATAATTTGATGATTTTAAAAACGAGAAGTGCATATACTTGGAATTAAAATTTTCAATTGAATAATTTAATTCAAAAAAATATCAAATAACAAGGAACAAAAAAATTGATAGATAATGGTGTTTGTGCACTGAAATTTCAAAAATTATATTATGTGATATTGTGAGTTAAAAACAAAAAATATTCTATTATGTTACATGATAAAAGAAGAAGAACTTGGTGGAATTATTTATTGAAGATTAATATTTAGTAGATAAATATTAACCATGATCTACATGAAATTTCAACCCCAACTTATTTTATAAAAAATTGGTTAAGTTGTTGAAGGTACTTTACACAATATAAGATGATGAAATATTATTATGGAGGAAGAAAATTTGTATAATATGATTATTCTACAATAAATTAACTCTAAAATGGAGCATGTGGCTAGGGTGTATAAGAACGTGACAGAGATTGGTGGTTGGGGTGTATAACGAATCACAAAAGGAGTTTGAAATTAGCGTGTATAACTAATTATTTATGAAGGAATGTGGTGTATATAAAATTGAAGGAATAATTTATTTGGTGTTTATAACTAACTAATATTTATGTTATTGTAGGATCTATGTTCAGGTGTTTGAAAAACAAGGAAATTACTATGATTAGGACCACCCTCTTAAATCCATTTATTAATTAATTTTTTATATCATTTTAATATATATGGGTCAAGGAAGATCTTATTAAACAGTATTAGATATAGGATTTAACCAGTCAAATAGACTTGTGTTCAAAAAAATTGGAAACTATATAAAAGTAAAAGATATCACTGATTCACCCATGCCCATTCTTTGTGATCTTATAAATCATGGGTAAATTGATGACTAATGTAGACTATATATAAAAGGTAAATGTATTGTCTGATTAAAATTGATTAATATTGTACAGATAATTATTAAATATAACTATAAATGATTTTATGTGAAATTGATTGAACATATTATACATATTGTTCATGCCATGTCAAGAATATTTTATTTGTAATGTTATGAATTAATCTTTTGTAATGTTTTATGATTCAGTATTTTAAGTAAGCATAAATCATGAAATGGAATCATATAGAAATTAATTTAAGAGTTTTAATAATTATAATATATTATAAAAATATATATAGTAAATGTATTGCAGTGACCTAACCCGAGTGAGCCGGATCCATCACTCAAGTTATCATGAAATAAGTCATAATGCAAAATCCTTATCACCAAAGGTTTGAAATTAGAACCAAGGAATAATAAATAAGAATGTAGATATATTATCACTCTCAAAAATCATTCATGTCACATCCATGAATTGGAAATCCATTCCAACTGAATAAAATAGATCAACAAATATAAGTATATAATCAATTGAACGCAGAAATGAATAATGAAAGATATCATAAAATCACATTACCCCAATATTGATAACAATCCATATTCATGACAAATAATTTATAATCATAGTCAAAATCTCCAAAAAAAATAAGGATCTAGAAAAAAATGTGTAATACATAACATCTGAAACATATACTTTTTTTAAAACAGAATTCCTCAATATCTAAACCCTATGAGACCATGTATCCTCTAACACAACAACCCAAGAAAGTGGTTGTCCTAAATATCCATAAACATTCATAGGCCCTTATCTTTACCTGTGTCCCGGAAAAACCCTAACTGGCCAAAGTTAGATGTGGGGTGTTAGTAATATATTCTACTATGATTTCACCGTAAATCTAAATAATTAATTTAAATATTTAATCTAATAAATGGAATTTGAGACTCATATTCTAAACCAAATTCTATTTTTAAAAAATTATGAACTTAAAATAATTTTCCATTTTAAATTTCACTTGACTTTTTTAAAAATATCCATCTTTCAATCATGAGTAACTGAGGATCAATAAAAATATAATGATATATGGAATGATCATGACACACACACCCAAAAAAGGAAACACGAGTACAAGTATAAACACCATAACCTATCTAAATAAAAAAAATATTCATAACTCATGAGATATCAATCAATAAAGGTACTAATATATTTCCCGAAATCATATGAATAAATGTTGAAAAATTAATTGGCAGTGTGGTCAATATCTATAAGGTTCTGGTGTGACATAAAATAAAACTCAATTTATTAGGTGACAATTCTAGTATAAACAGATAGAATATATCTAAATCATCCTTGGGCCCCAACATCCATTAAATCACTCAATAAAATGTTCATAATTTTGGAAGCAGACATGGTGTTCCTCTTGAAGGCTCATTCGTTAACTTGGACAACAACTTAGAAGCTCACTCACACCCAAGGTTTCTCAATGTTCTGCTTAAGCCAAAACATATCAACATCTTAATGTTCTTAATATAAAGCCACATCAAACATGGTTTTTAACAAAAAAATATTTGTGTTTCCATTCAATAATCAACACCATGAAAAAACTCCTAAAAACATTTTCTAAAACACGTTTGAAATCATAAAAGCACTTTGATTTATTTTAACAAACACGATGAGTTCATTAAATCCCATACTCCTTGAAACACCATTTTAACCTATAAATTTGACCACAATAATCATGTAACACAATAAATGTGGATAAATCCTTAGTAATAAATCATATTAAATAATATTTGACCAATATTAATCAATTGAAATAATGAATTATAAGTTGAACATGGAAAACACAAATAAAGGGAGACACCTACCATGAATTCAATCCCAAAATTATCTAATTCAATGTAAAACAAATGATTTGAGAAAAAAGAGTTCTCTGACACCTAAAACAAAATGAAAAATAACAAAAAATACCATTAACAACCTTATATTCATCCATTGGTCATGCTATTTTTTCACATATCCATAAAAAAAGAAGAACATTGGTGTAATATGTGAATGGAATGAGAAACGAAAAATAATTGAGATTACATTAGGATTAAATCCCCAATATCTAATAGAAATCCACCAAAATTATATAGGGATATATCCCATGCCTTAGATAAGAATTAGTCTGGGATGGGGAGAATAATTGAGGTGGAGTATCTTAAAATAATTAGTGCACTATCATAAAATATTATAATTTTTTGACTGGAAAAAACCGTGCACCAACCATGTGGAATCCGCTATTTCCATAAACCAGAAGACGCAGAGATTCTATTGATACTCATATATGTATAAAAATCATTCCCAATCCATTCAAAATAACTTTATATCCAAAAACATTTTCTGTACAATTACATACATGGTTATAAAAACCATTGGATTACTATACAGCTTGGTATCCCCCCCCCCAAATTTCCATCCCCCAAAACCAACGAACTACTAGAATGAATAAATAGTAAGATAAAAACACAAATAAGACATAAAGTGGCCTGATTGTTTTCTTAAAACTCCCCACCATGTAAATTTTTCTCCAAAAAAGTCTTCATATGTACTAAAAATATAATAGTTGAGGGCACTACTCTATCACCACATATTCCTACTCTCATGTCTCAATGATATCACCATCTTAGTGAAAAAGCAAACAGAATAATGGGATATATTTACAATTGATGACATTATTATGAAAATATCAGATATGAATATTCTACTCCATAATAATGACATCAAGATCCACCTCAAAATATTCCAACTCTATCATGAAAGTTGGGTCAGATGATATATTTTCTACTATGTTACATGAAAGAAGACATTAATAATTATTAGTTGTGGTGAAAACCATAGTCAACAAGATACCATCCAAAGAGGCTCCACACTTGGAAATTTCTAGATATAATGTGGTGTTAACATCCCCTACATTCCAAAGAGTTATAGTCACGTTATAACAGATACATGATGAAAAAAAATTGCCAACCATAAATATTAGTAAGAGAAAATATTGATCGGTGTATAATTTATGATGACTCTATGATTTTTCAAATCTTTTAAAAATTAATCTATATTTATCTTTTTTCTCTAGGATGATGCTTTGTACTAATAAATAATTTTCACCCACCTAATCCAAACACAGTAGGTACTGGAACATCAAACTCTATAACCCCTCATGTAGGGATATTTTTACTGAGGAATGATATGTTTTATTATAAAACAAACTCAAAAAATAATATATGTTTTTCTGATGAATGTACGATGTCAAGAGGCACATGGAGTGTTATTCCAGTGGTGCCCCCTGGTTCTACCCCTCACTCTCTGTGGAAACTGACCTAAGATCGAGTATTTCTAGACTGAGACACTTTGCATATTATGCATAGGGTGATTCAAAACATTTTCCTAGTTGGGTAACATGTCACACACTTTTTCCTTGGCGAGGAAACCTAGTGGAAGTGGATCATTAGCCTTACACATGTTTTTTCAGGTGATCCTTAGACCAGTTGGTGAGGACTTAGATAGTGCATCCAAGAGACCTAAGATCAAATCCATGTGGAGATAAATGTGCAATATACTGTAGCAGCACTGTAGTAGGTACTATTATTTGTTGTAGTAGTTGGATCTATTCATCTAATTGGTCCTCTAGGGAAACTGTTTGGTCCTCGGGTCTTACATGAAATTCAGGACACCCAAGATCTTCAGACAACCCATGACCTTCGGGTCAGTTGTCTCACTAGTCATTCATCCCAAATTATGGCCTTAGAGCCACCCCATGGTAATTGGACCACATTTTTATGAATATTTACTAGTCATACTGCTAGAAAAAAGGCTTCAGATGAGGATTCAGGGTAGGTGAATTCACTAGAGCGGAGCTAACAAGAATTGGATGAATGGGAGGGTATGTAATTTCCATCAGTACCAGGCATGTGCATCTTTGTATTGCATAACTATCTTACCAGCCCTGCGAAGGTGGAGTGCTGAAATCATGACATGTGATTGGGAAGATTATTTCAAAGATGTATTATCTAGGTTATTCTATCTAATAACTTGAAGCCATGTAATATAATTTAAGCCTTTAGGCCTTTAATGGATTTCTCATCACCCATTGAAAGATGGATTATCAAAATAAAAAATGATGGCCTTCAAGACATTCCAACAAAATGTATGATGTCAAGAACACATACCATGATCATATATTTGAGAGTATATATGATCCACCGAAACTAACTATCCACATTCTTCTAGTATTTCGTTGACAAAATACTTCTTGGTTATCAAAATATCTTGGAGTTCATTACAAAACTAAGAATTGAAATGAGCGTCTTTGTCAGAAATTATCATGAATGGAACTCCATGAATCTTAGAAGACTCTCATACATATATGTTCTCATGCTTCAATAAATTTATTTAGTCTTTAATGTGAATAAAATATGTTATCATGTTTAAACAATCGATAGTCACCCATATGGAATCTTTCTCAGTAGGAGTATGAGTTAGTCTAATCCCAAAATCCATATTGATTTTATCCAACTTCTATAGTGGAATGAGTTTTAGTTTTAATATTTGGGATGGGATTTTGTCATCATTTTTTACCTATATAATCTTAAACAATAAAAAATTCAATAACTAATCGCCATATCAAGGGCCCCCATAACACACCCTTATGGTATAAACATCATTCTAGCCTTAAATTTCATGAACAAATAAGAATCATTACCCTCATGTGTCACATCCCACCTCAAGGGAAAAATAATATACTACCACTTTCTGAAAATGAAAGAACTACCTGGAGGATGAGAATAATTACTTGAGGCTTCCCCACCCTTTTATGATCTACAAATATATCATGACTCGGGTTATAATGTCTACCCACATCGAACTGATTTTACAACTGAGCTGACACACTATCCAGAAATACCCACTTTATTTCCTCCTTCACCTCTAGAATCAGATTTGAAACCATCTAAATTAAACTCTACTAATCTACTAATCCATCAATAGATTGGATCAGAAATGTAATTATCGAAACATTAGCCACAACATTCCCCAAATTTGGATTATTGGTTATATCATGATAAAAGTTCTGATGATACTTTAACAAACATAACAATTTGAGGTTTATGTCCCTTAGGGTTAAGATATTTTTTAGGAAATTTTGTTCCCTTTAGATTTTAAAACATTACCCCAAGAGGAAATAGATCCATGAATTCTATCATGTATCATAGGTAACAACTCTAGGTCGTGGGTGGGATAATTCAACACATTTGAACATATATACTGCAAGATTCAATACAAAACATGGTTATCTCACACTTGTACACACCCTATGACCACACATGGGAAAAAAGAAAATGTTGTATAACTATTTTAATTCTTAGGAAGAATAAAACATGGTTCAAAGGTCATCTGATACTACAATTACTCAGAGAAACTTTGTAAATTCTCACCCAACTCAAACTTCCCCTCATTATTTTTCTATACTATCATGGTAGATGTTTTCATGGGGGTTTCCTGATAATAATGTCTAAAATACAAAACAAATTATAAAAAATAGTAATTTCAAGTAAATGTTTTGTCTCTCTCAAGAAAAAACAACATTAATATTATTAAGATCATTTGAAAAAACATTATTGAAAATCACATGGACCCTTAACTTCACCAATATGATCCAAAAATGAAAATTTGATCGCATGTAATATATACAATACTCTCCAAAAATCCACAAAATCACATTTGTATGGTCCTCTTGTATATCTAATAACACTAATATTTCATCAAACAATATAACAATGAAGTATTAAAATAATAAATAAAATTTTTGTTTCATCAAAACTATACATTTCAAATGTTTGTTTATAAGGGCCAATAGAATAAGGAAATACTCAAAATAACCATAAAAAAATTCAAAAGATGTAGGAACATCCTCCAAAAAAACCTATAACTAGTTGTACCTTGATCTCAAGTTGATCTTATAAAGCTAACAATATCCCATGATCTAATATAAATGATCATAAATTTCAATGAATGAATCTTAATTAATTAAGGTCCACTATTTATGTTTTTGGTGAAATTTTAAAATCTAGAGACCCCCCATATTACTTATTTGTAAATATAAATAGAGAGGGAAATGGTGACTTTCTAGGTAAAATAAACCCTTTTCACTCATATTCCTCCAAATGATATTTCAATATTTCCAACCTGTATTTAACTATCTAGAAATATGTAAAAAAATGAGGCCTATCTGAGGTAGAAGAATGATGGTGAACTTAATAGCTCACAAGGGAAAACAGAAAAAAAACCTTCTTCAAACGCATCATGGTACTATTCCACGAACACTAAAATAATACTATTCTATATCGAGGATGATATTTAATACATACATGTCTAATATGAGGAAATACCACATTAATTTTACATTGGTGACTAAAAACAGCACTATGGGAACTCAAAACCTCACTTCATCCTCTTAGCCAATAAGGTAAGAAAATAAATCATTAAGGGAAATTTCTCCACTTAAATTTCCAAAACATAAGGAAATGTCAATGATATTAATGAATTGGAAACAATAGTATAAAATTAAACTAAATACATTGAAGAATATACGGTTGGACCTGACTCTATGTCCTCTAGTTCCATTTGTGCTACATATAGAAATCCTATCTCAATATCAACTAATGTATTAATCACCAAGTTTGAATCCCCTATAGCCTAAGGTAAATGTCATACCACATTAGAAGCATTAAATTTAACATGCTAACCCTTAGGGAATGAAGAATGAGCTCCAATCACTTGAGAGGGATTCTTACAGAAATGTTTATGATGACACAGATTCCCATAGTGGTGGAATGTCTCTAAAGCCTAAGGTTGATTAGGTTCGATATGATAGGGCATACCACACTTATTATTGGTCACTAAAATACGTCCTGAAGAAACCACTAGACTAGAGCCTGATTTTTATTGAGAACCCCTTCCACTAAGCCAAAAATTTTCATCCCACTTCTTCCGCTGGCCATATATAGATCTCTTGTAGCCATCCACTGAAGGGACACCATTAATACATGTTTTTCTCATCTATTTTCACCTACAGTATAGTTACCTTATCAACCACCTTACTGTATGATTTCAAAAAAATAAGGATAATAACAAACCTGATATCATCGTTTATACCCATTTCCAAATGATGATAATTAAGGTAATATTTTTTTCTAAGCTCAGAAAATACATAATCAAACTTTCAAACTATGAAGAAAACTGTACCACCAAATTTTCTTCTTGATCCATCGTCACAAGATCAAGGGATTTCATCACCCTAATGTTTTTAGATAGAATTACTAATTAATGGCCACATTAATCACATTACATGTAAGATCCCCATACTACTTTTGTATAATCATAGGTTCCCGCCATATACTACCTAGACCTTACAACATATAAGTGGTAAAAAAACATTTTAGATCCCATTGGTCTTCATATATCAAAAGATAATCTTAATATGTTATCCCCACCACTCAAGATATTGGGTTCCCATTTCACGACAAAATTCATATGTGTTTCTCTTAGTGTACTCTAATGAATTATCCACTATCTTTGTCTAATATCAACATCCAACAAATCCTATGTGATGGATCATATAGATCACAAACACTATTAAATACAGATCAACTGATTGTTTCTCTTATGGTTAAATCTCTATACCTCCCTCTGTACACCTACATGAGGCACATTTGGGATGAATTGACTAAAAACAAATGATATGGGCTCCATCAATACACACATGAATCTCAATAAAAATATATTAAATCAAAATCAACTATCATAATAAACATCATACAATGATCATAAGCATAAATAGAAAAAATACAATGTAAAAAATGCAAGAAAACATCAGAAATTGAAAAAAAATTCATTGTGTATGTTGGGCCAAAATTTTAGGAGAACCATGTGCCAACTATGTATCTTACACTGCATGGTAATAAAAAAGGTTTCGTGGGGTTTACATGGTTATTAATAATAATGAAACTCCATTAACCCTCTTATATTTTCCAAAAACTCAACAAAAATCACTGTCTCACCCCATAACTTAAATTCAATAGGGAAAAACATCAAATCCCTAAAAAAACATTACTGCTATCAAAAAAAATTATTAGAGACCATCCATCGTAACCTTACATTTGATTGGAAAATGAGTTATTCATGTATTATTCTTCTTTTACATATCATTCTCTAATGGTCCATACTTCATCTTACATTGATCACACAAATAAAAACTAACCTATGCTACCATTCTCTAGTGAACATGCATGAGTTAACCTAATCCTTCACTAGAGATAGAATTCCACATGGACCAAAGAACATTATCTATATCCATGGAATGAAAAAAATACACTAGTACATCAAAAATGACTATTTGGGAACTATTTCACCTGATACAAAATACCACGTCCCATTCATTGATTAGATAGACACACTAGCCATATAGATATCATAATCTAATATAAATATAAAAAAGGTTTAATAAAAAAATTATTGAAGGAAAATTTTATAAACAATATTACATCACTTTATGTGAAAAATAATATAAAAGACATATAGATGATATCCATAGTATAAATCTCCAAAATAAAAGAAGGAATCCAGAACCAAATGTGTAATACATAATATCCCAACCTTGTAAAAATCTAAAAAATAGAGACTTATGGGACAAAAACATTGAGACTATGTCTCATCCAACCTAATAACCCCTAATTATAGTAATAATAATGATCCACCGGAATTAATGGTGCCCTTAACAGTACCGATTTCTTACAATACATTATGTGTTTATGCCCAAAGGCATATACACGGTATGAGGCACAATGTCCAGTATGATAACACCATGAATCAATAAAAGGATTTTAAAAATGAAAACCAATATATCAAATTTGAAATTCATTTTCATTTCCATGTACAATTATTTAGACAGTATAACGAAAAATATATTTTTAAGTCCCTATAGGGTTTTTCAAAAAAATCACTATTTCAAGAACAAGTAAACAAGGAAACCTAAAAAGAAAATAATTCCCATAAAAATATTGTCCAATATAACCAATCACGAGAACAATGATATAACATAAGAACAATAATATAACAAAATTTATTGATATGGTCCTAACACATTATATATCAACCAATTATGGAAGAAAAATAATTCATGAAAGAATAGAAATCATCCATGGATAAGAAATTTATGACATGGTCTCAACCCATAAGGTTCTATTCTGTCAAAGAATAAAACAGTGTTTACTATCTATATAACAAAATATAAACAATTATAAATTCCATTTTTCTTCCATGTGACAACATATGTCTATAGCTCACTCTGTCCCTTTGTAAAAAATTGTCGATCCCACTATATCTTCCTCACAAAGGATTACTCGGTCCCTTGGATTATAAGGACCGAGTAATATAAAATTCCATAATATTGAGTTTTAATAAAATAATTAATTTTATAATATACTTAATGTCCTTTTTCGGTTTATATTATTGGTGTATTATTTCATAACCCTAACATATCAAACACATACTTTACAAAGTGGGCACTTCCATCCAGTATCCAATTTTCCCACATCATAAACATTTAAAATGAAACACATCATATGTTCATAAAAAATATTTATTAATTCTAAAATTATTTCAAACATGTTCCTACTCATCCATAATGATTATGAAAACCATTAAAAAATGTGGTATAAGCAAAAAAAATAGAAAATTTGTTAATGCATTGGAGAGATATATAAAGCTCACTCACCTATTAACTTATATTGGGCTCAACCGTCATATAAGTTTTATTGTGATTACCGTTAATCTTATATATTTATGAAGAACCATATCATAAAGAAAATATTGGTAATATTATAATTTTACATCATTAAAACCATAAAAACTCATTTTAATCAATAAGAAAAACACTTTCCATTTTCTAATAAAATTATATTGAAATATCTATACATAAAAAAAACTATTAAAAACCCGAAGAGATGGAATAAGATATTCATTTAAAATAAATGTTAAAATTTAGAGAAAGAATTATATTGAATAATGATTATGATGGAGGTATAGTATCAAAAAATTATATATGTTAAAAAAACTTTTCAAAAAATTATGAAAAAATTATATAATAAATGATATAGAAAACATGAGATTGATTTATTTATAAATTATTATAATGAAATTAAAATATAGAAAAAATTACCTCTATCAACTTTTGTATCATCAATATGTATATTCTTTAATCATTTATGAGAATGTGGATATGGAAGAGAAAGATTTTAAATCAATTTAAACAATAATTTAAAATAAAATCCCATACCTTAAGTCCGGTATATTTTTTTAATTCTATTAATCTATAATATTAAAATTATATTAGATAAATAAGTGATTTATATAATTCTTTATGTTAATTAATTTATTATAAATTCATTATTTCATTCGATAACATTTTTTATTATGTTAATAAAATTGTTAAGTTCACATGTGACGTTTTGGGTTAGTTTAGATTATAATCGCAAAACCAAAATAGTGTTTTGAAAATGGTCTATGGATTTATGTATCTATTATCTACAGAATATTAAACAAGATAAAAATATCATATTTATGAATTATATAATCTTTTAAAATAATCCATGTATTGTAATCATGAAATAATCAACTGATCCTTCTATAGAGATGGTACTTTATACATATGCCTGGATGATGTTTTCATTTTTATAATGGCACAATAAGAAATAATTTGGACTATATTATAAATTTATATAATTATAAATATGTTATAAATATCATGTTTATTCATTACTACCATCATTATGACCATCTTTATAAGGTGAAAATAAAAAATGTGTCACAAAATTTCATGGTGGTGTTGTTCCACACATTTTCATGAATGACATTATAATTAATAATGTTTTAAATGCTAATAAAATAAAGTATATAAAATATTTACTAATTTTTAAATTTTTTTATAAATATCATTAATATTCATTTTTTAACCATGTTTACCATATTTTGATTTCATTGATGAAAAATGAATTACAATTGTTCACGAGGCAGTAGTCTTTATATATGCACAAATGATTGTTTTGTTTCCCATTTGATAAAGAAAGACCTGAATAATAGGTTATAGACTAAAAATAATGAAATTTATGTATATCTAAGATACTGGTTTCATCACATCACAATGTTTATGAATTTTTTTTAAGGTGGTAAAATCGTAAATAAAATGAAATCACATGGTTACTTATTATACATGTTCTTTAGACAATGTCCTTAAGCTTATATGTAAATCCTTTATTGGATGGGATTTTGTTAAAAACATGACTTCTAATAAATGGTTAAGTATGTTAGAAAAATATTTTTGAATAATTGGATGATATAATAGGATATTGAAGTATGGAAAAGTGAGGACATGTTCTGTCCTTTTCTAAGTGATGGAGAGGACACACTTTTCAACAGATATAAATATATGTCGGTCTTACACATGCCAAAAGGATCCTAAATAACTCATATTTACATATTAGATGATATTGGGACTATATATGAATATAATATAGGATACATGTGTTTAGTTCATTTGAAGGTAGTGAATTTTATTTTTTAGGGTTTTAACTCATTTAAATTCATACAATGGAAACTATTTTTTTACAAAGTTACATTTCCTAATGAAAGAATTGAATATGGGATAACTAAAAAATTTATAAATATTTATACCAAGTATGGATTACATTTTATCAAATTTAATTTCTAATTTTGGAAGAAAATTATTCTATGAAACATTAAAAAAAAATGTTTCTAGAAAAACACATTTTTATGAATGAAAATGAATTTATACGACGCTAAAATTTTATTTTTTATTCCAATGAGATTTATGGGATTATATTCAATAAAAATAAACTAATTATATTTTAAAACAAATCCAAAATAGAAATGAGACTTTTTAAATACAGGAATGAAAATGAATTATTCTTAAAATTGATATTTTCCATTATTCAGCCAAAAAAACTTTTTTGTAAAATCCCCCAAAATAATTAGTCAAACATAATATTAAAATTTTATTATAATTATTCAAACATAATATTAAAATATATGTAATAAAATTCAATAAGAAATAACTATAAACATTTTGATTGAATAATTATTTAATTGTATTATAAAGAATATAAATATAAAAAATAATAATTTCTGAATATTAATAAAGAATGAAATTTTTTTAATATCATCAATACCTATGTTTTAGTATTCTTCCCCCATTTGGATATTGTTTCCTTACAGTTGTATCCACTCACTAAACTGGTGGGGATGCTTTTCCTTCATATAATTTTTTAACTTTAATGTTTCTTCATCAATCGTATGGGTGTCCATAATACATTAACATAGTGGGTCACTTTATTCCAAAAATAATCATCTATATGATCATTTTTTCTAAAACATTGGTTCCTTTTTTTGAAAAATTATCTTCCAACTATATTACATTGTGGATCAATACATTAGATGCATCAGGCATATATTTCAATAATAATGAAACTTATAACACATCTTGTACATGGGATAAACTAAGAGGAAGGGCCACATGGTACAAAAATAATACATTTATCTCCAAAAATATAGATATTCTAATGAACTAAATACTTAACATTCAATTTTTATAAAAACATGTAACACAATTACATATAGATACATTAAAAAAACATGATGTCTTAACATAGATGAAATAAATTTCCATCACTTATTTGCATAAATATTTTTAATAATATTAGTTTACCTCATAAATTATAGAATCATATTTAATATTTCATCCATTTAAACAACCAGTACCAGTACCAACAAATTATTCACACCTACATCATCCCATCAATCTTGAATCCAGAACCATATTCCCTATAAACCCTAAATTTGTTTCATATGTATATTTTTGTAAAAAATATTATTATAAGAAAACTCTACTAAAAAAATATGTTGATCTCAACTTCCCCGGTAACCCATTTAACTAAATCAATGCATTTATTCCAATTTGTAAATCAGTTTCTCCAACATTCCATGAATTTGAAGATAAAAAGTTATACATAAATTTAATTGAGTGAATTGGGATATTAAAATGTCCTTCCAAATATTAGAAGTAAACATGGGTTCTTTGTCAGATTCAACTAAGGGAGGAACTCAATATAACCTTAATATCTTTTTGATATATAGTTAGGAAACATGATCCAATAACATAATATCTTGAATTGGAATGAAATTTTAATTTTTTTCCAATTAATCAACCATAAACTAAATTATATTTTTAGATTGAGATTTTTAATGAAATCCAACCATGAAATCAATAGATATATTTTCCCATTACAACTCCAAAACTCACAATGGATGAAGAATCCATTTAGATAGTTTTCATTAGACCTAAAAAAATTGACCTGTAAAAATATTCATAATAAACTATAAAATATATTTCAACATTAAATAGCACCTGTAATAATCATGAATTTTTCTATATAGCTCAATATTAACGGTATGAATATAAAAGGTATAGTTGTGAGATTCACTAAATAATTTATATTTCATCTGGGAGATAAATATCACAAAATACCTTTTTCAATACCTAAAAACCCTTAACATGTTAATGTCAAATTCAAAAACTTATCATTTTTACTACTTCATCCTTCTCATGAAGATCACCATCTTCATTTTTTGCTTACATAATTATATCATAAAATGATGGTAACACCAACACATTAAAAAAGTGGAAGTTATTTAATTAAAATTTCTAGGCCAACATTCATCAAATAATTTAACTAAGGATCATGTTCTAATTTTTGAATGGTTAATGATTTATTATCATTTTGACTAAAATCATGAACTATATTATTTTCCTTTCCTAGATAGTAACAAATCATGCATATATAATTTTTTAATAGTTTAATATAACATATATTTCTCTTGTCATTCTATTTCTAGAAGAATATATACATGATATTTTTTTCATTATATATTTAACATTTTACTCCATATAATTTATGTCTACATATTTTTAAATAAAATACCATATTATCTAGTATTATACCATGTGTAGGATAATTTATCTCATAAGGATTCAATTGAAATGATGACGAAAAAATATCATAATCATTATGTATCATAATTCAGCCATATCCCATCAAAGAAGAATATTTTTATAAAAAAATACCCACTTATAAGGGAATGTTTCAATACTAGATCCTTCATCAAATTCTTTTTTTGTTATAGGAAACATCCACCAAACACTTTCTTCAAGATAAATTTAACTTCTTTTTATGATAACTTAGATATTATAAAAGATAATTGATAAATATTTTCCTAACACCTTAGTTCTCATCTAAATTGAAGGCCTTTTAGTTTATGTTTAATTCATTATTTTTCAGAAAATATAAATTCTATGAAATTTTTTGGAGGTTTTGAGGGTATCTGGGGCTTCTTTGGGGCCTATAGCACCTTGTTTTGGAGGAAATAGGTGGGCCTATTTATTATTATAGAGTATTCTGACCATATATTTTTTAATCTATTATGTGTGACCCAGTTCACACTTGGGGGCCACATAGATTGACGTAACCATGAATCCTAGGCCACATAACCATCTGAATGCTGCATGTCTCATTAGAATGGTGTTTTTCATTTTCTGTTCTTAGTTAGTCTGACCTTTCTCCTTAGCCATGTGAGGGGAGTATTATGGGAAGTGATAGTTGCATGGTTAATCCATGGATTGGCCAACCATACAGACAATCGGTAAAAATTCCTTTTCTGCGGTAAATTTACTAAACTTCCCTCCATATAGTCAAATATCCAACTCGATTGTCCTTTTCATCCATGCACATTACCTCCAATGTGAAGAGATCCCCTTTAGACTAAACTAGGATTTGATATCTATTCTACGGCTGAAATCTCAATCATGATCCATCTGTCATGTTGGTTTCCTCTCAGAATGAGATTCATCATATTACATTTATTTCTCATGTTATCCCACCATCTTCTTCTCTAATTTTTTGTGATCAAATATTCCCTATTTTTGAGAATTTTTATATTTCTCAATTATATCTCGTTTTAGTCTGAATGAGAAGAATATACCGGATGACTTGTCCTCTAACACTATAATTTTGGTGGACTATTACTTTTCCCTACTGTTATTTCATTAATTATTTTTTTTCATCATGGAATCCACCATACATTCAATGTGTTCATCAAAAAAACAATCAATATCTCAAATTATTTGTTTGAGCCTTAATGTGAAACCATTATTTCTCCTTGACATGGAAGGTGGTTATCAAACCTATCTTGAACCACCTACATGATGTATTCATACATCATCCAATGCTAACAACAATACATTTCACTGTGTAGTCATGAAACCTAGTTGTGGATGTTTTCAATAAAGATAATGAGTTAACAAATGGTTGATTGTGATGAAATGGTTAATTAAACATATGTTTGGACACTAACATAGACCCGTATATTAAATAATTGTTGATGTTTTTTATTTTTTATGGAACTAATAATTATTATGATGTGAAACCGCTCAATATTATATTATGTAATCTATGAGTTGGATTGAGTTATATCACTATGGAACACTTTGTAAATTTAAATATTTCCATAATATGATGCCTCGATCATTCATTCAGGGTTTATGTGCCATGTTGGTCATCTACTATTCTAAATTTTGTATAATTGAGGAGGTCTCCTTGGTATATATCCATGTTACCAAACCCATGTGGTCTGACTCTTTTTATATATGTAGTGTATGTCAGAGCTACTAGACACTAGATCAACATACTTTAATGTGTTGATATTCAACATTTATCACCATCTCATAGTTCTATCCATGTTTATGGTTTTATTTTTATCATTCAATCAAATTTCTTTTAACAAGTAATAAGTGAGAATAGTTATGGTTTTCATACGTAGGCTAGGATCATCATAGTCATCATTGGGGGTGTCTTACCGAGCGTATATCACACCTTGTAGGGTAAATAATTTGGTACCTGAAAAGATTTCATTTATGTGTGTAAGGATAATGAGGATTCAGGTTATAGATGCTTTATTGATTTATTTCATGATAACATTGGATAAAATGACTAATCCAAGCCTCATTTTGATATTGGAGATATCCTTTTTGGTATTTTGGTACGTTTATATTCATGCATATGTTTTATACATTCCTCTGTATATAAAACCATGACATACTGATCATTTTTATATGATTATACTTGAATTATTTATTGTTACTATATGGATCATTTTATTTCCACTACACTATTTGTAAATATTATTCTTCGCCTATTTATTCATTAATATTACCATTGTGTCGCACTAATTATATTGTTATAGTCTCTTCACTATACCACCGTGGACCCTCAATGCATGTGAAAAGCCTTCGACATACAGTGATGTGTGCATATGTCCATGGGGAAAACACAGTTTTGTTACTTATGATTGAGTCAGTCCTATGATGTTACAAATATTTACAAGATATTTAAATTCACTTGTCTTACTATTTTGGGTTGTTATATATAAGAATATGATATATCAATGTTTTGTAATAAACTTGTTCCTAGGATTATCTAACCCACATATGGGGGAAAAATAAATTTTCTATGATTGGAAATGAGGTTCTAGATTATGATTTTTTCACTTTCTCTTATTTCATCATTGCGTGAAACACAGGGATTGTGCATTTCACTATTGTTGTGGTTCAATTTTATTCTTCAACCAGTATGAAATGTTATATTTGATCATGAATCATTATAGGAACCTCAGATATTATTATTAAATCCACTATACCATTTCATACAGGTTTCATTCCATGAATCCATGATAATTTTTGTCTGTTCCACATGTAGTATATATGCAATGAAATTAATGATTCCATAAAAACAATTAATTATATTATTAGTAATTAATGTGTATACCTTAACATAAATGGATCTTTACCATATAGATTTATGTTTTCAGCTCAATTAACCAATTATCACATGTTTGGGTAATGTAATTGAGGATACATAGACCAAAATTTTAGTTGATTTTGAATACCTGGTTTTCATTTGTAATTTAAAGAGTCCATATACCTCTATAAATTGGGAATGAAAATTCATCTAGTAAAATAATATCATATGACATATTACATTCATATATTAAATGAATTGTTATGGATACAGTAAAAAAATAATAAATTTCAAATTATAAAATATGTCCTATAGATTTATAATGGTTCTTCATTTAACTGTTATATGATGCACATTCAAAAACTGATAAATCATAATTCAATAATGGTCTTTGTTAAATGGGGATCCCAATTATTATTGAAAGGTCAGTTGCGTCTATAACTTACAACTATCTCTCTATATACCAGCACCCCTAATGAGAACATAGAGATTCACCCAGACCAGACCTTAGTAGTGGGTAGTAGAGAGCATCTATTTAGATTTTATATGGTCTACTGCGTCACTTATACAAGGATTTGGGAGCAGTTAGAGGGATATTAATTATTTATATGTACGATTGTACCTACCATACTGTTTTATTTTTTTGTTTTTTTATCAAATACTATTTTAGTTGTGTGCTGGGAATTCATAGAACTATTCCCCATGGACATCCATTATCCAGGTTATAGGAGGGTGGTGATGACCATGCTCTGTAGGTGGTGATCCATGCGCCACCATTGTTAACTTCAGTACTTCCACCTAATGTACCTCTCATTTTTACTAACATGGTAAATGTTTCCCAAATTCTAGAGGGATTTATGTGTCTTATGCAGATCATGAATGAAAATCCATGACCTTCATCTTCTATTGAACATTTTATGTGGGAGTTACATCAGAATCATCCAAATAATTTTTAAATGAATAAAGGTCCCAAGGATACTGGGTTGTGGATTCATATAATCATATATATCAATGATCATTTAAAGTAACCTCTAGATTTGAGCTTCAATATAACAATTTATATGCTTGGAAGATATTCCAGACATTGGAGAAATATCAAAAACTAGTTTGGTAAACATTTAGATATTTTATGGTGGTATTTCTAATAAATATTGGATGGTCTCTTTTAATATGAGACATTGATGGATGATCGATCAAGGGTGTTTATTCACCCAGATCAGGGTAATATGTATGTGATAGATTATTCATCTCACTTCATGAAGAAATAATGCTTGGCACCTATCTATACTGATGATGATATGTCGAGAGAAAGATTCTTTGAGGATGGGCTCATGTATCCTATTTGATCTCTGATGAAAGTATTTATATTGATTACCATGTCTAAAATAGTAAACAATGATCTTATTAAAATTGAATCCATATGGAATTTTGAGGTACATATAATAATGAACAATATTTTTGACCTAGTGGTACATTATATGGTTGTAAGAAGTATCACTTCAAGACCTCTCATGAGGGTAGTATCATTCATGGTATATGTGGTGGATGTTTTCTGGTGTTTCCCCAATGTGGATAGCAAGGGAACATGGAAACATAATGTGATAGAGCCATAGTTGAGTGAAGATTCTATGGAATGATGGGCCATTTATAGAGGTTCTAATGAATCATTCATCTATTGTCCAATGAGAGATCATCTACACCAAATCATTTTACTGGATATGTTCATCGTCTCCGCACTAGAAAGGATATGTAGTCATACCAGCTGATCAAGCTATGGGAGTAGTCAAGTGTATGGTATCTAGACACCAGTGGTATAACACCAGTTGGGATGGCCTACTCAAGGTAGTCAAATTTTATTTGATGTCTATAGATATGTATAGATTTTTTCTTGGTATCATACATTGGGGGAGAAATGTCTTGGGGCTCCAACAGTACACGGTATAATTTTAGTTTCATCTACCTTAGAATGATTTTTATTTGATACAAGTATATCCCACCCTTTATTTTCTGTAGTGATTACGGAGAGCCTTTGGGTTTGATATTGATTAATTTTTTTCATAGAGGTCCTTGACTCCATGTCAGGTATCCAGTTAGAGAGTGTAAAATAATTAATATAATTCCCCATTAAGGTAGACAGATATCGTTTCTTATCAAACTTTTTCAAACTTGAGATGGCTGGATTTGACATCATTCCTTGAATGGAAATGTTGGTTCTTTATCACAATTATGTGGGATTCTATCATCTAATGTTATCTTTTACATGATGAGATGGTTATAGGGATATTTTCAAAGGTTAATGGGATTTCCAAGAAACATGAGATCAACTAGGGCTTCATGGGTTGATAAAAGTGAAATCCCATATTACTAGCCTTTTATGGATGATCAAGTAATGTGTTAGGTTGAATTCCCCCATATGTTATAATTTTTAATGGATTTATTTCATTAAATTTTTTAAAGATTTCCACATAACAATGTGGTGGATTTCCTTATTGATATTCTTCCAATAGATTAAATAGTGAACATTCCTCTTTATATGATGTCTATAATTGAGTTTTATGTGCTCAGAAAACATCTATAGGACTTAGAAGAAAATGGTTTAATAAGACCTAGTACTTCACCCTGGGGTTCACCAACTATTTTCTCCAAGATTTTGGATGGGAAATAAAGACTATATGTGTATTAATGAGGATTGAATTATTTTATAGTTTTGAATCAGTATCTGTTTCCTTCCATAGACAGTCATTTATTCCAACTCCAATGAGATTGGGTATTCATGATGATCAACATAAGGTTAGGTTGTAATCATGTACATGTGATACTATCAAACATACCTCATAAAAATTTCCATACAATTTTTTGTCTTTATTAGTTATTTTTCCATTCGGTTTATTGAACATGCCCGCCATTTCATGGTTCTGAATAATTATTATTTCCATCTATATTTGTATTTATTTTTGGTGGTATTCATGGAAAATATATTATTCTATTATAATTCTCAAAATGAACATGTAAAAAATATTTATATCAATGTAATACACTAAGAGGGCACTATTTTTATGCTAAGATAGGAAAATTCTTCTTTTGGATCGATATGTTTTAATTCTTAGGTCATGTTATCTACGAGGTAAGACTGTCTCTTAACCTAGAGAATTTGAATTTAATAGTTTCCATATAGAATCACCAATAATGTATTTGAAATACAGTATTTATTGGTGATATATGGATATTATTGGAACATTATTCATGTTTTCTCATTCCTAATAGAACCTCTCACAAAATTTACAACAAGAGGTGTCAAATTTTAAGGTCAGATGCATATGATACATCCTTTAAATGGGTAAAAGGAAGACTAACATTAACACTGATCTAGATTCTTATAGAATCAAGAAATATCTATAAAATTTATCAATACATGTAATGTATCGGGTAAGTAATATTACTATTATATGAAGATAGATTCATGGAATAAGATTCTCATTAGGTGATTCCACGCAAGAGGACTTTCCTGCCTCCAAATCTCAAGCTAGAAATAGTTGTTCATGCCTTCTATTTTTGGAGGAATTATTTTCATTGAGAGTGTTATGTGATGTATAATGAACAAAAACCCCTCAATTATATCATTACACATTTTGAAATGAGCCTCACGTAGATTAGTTTGGTTTCATATCGATAGTTGTTCCATTTATATCTTACCTTTACATTTGGGAATGGTAATGTTATAATGGATGCTTTGAAGAGAAGGACTATAAAATAGATATTTAAGAGGATATAAGTGAGATTAAAGTTGAGTATTTGTTCTCTGGTATGAATTTATAGGCGAAAAACATTCGCAGATAGCATATCCTTGAAGCTTTGGTAGTAACCTCTTCACTCATGATTATAGTAAAGATGATCAATATTTTAGATAACATGGGCATAGTACTATGGGAGAACATTTTAGGAGAGTATCCCCCACTATGGTAGATTTTTTATGAGGATGAGGTATTGCGCATCTAAAGATTTTTTTTAGTTAATATAGAAATTTGGTAGGAATTGATGCAAGATTCACATGCTTCAACTTGGGTTGTATAACTTGGGCTTTCAAATATGTTATGTAACATGCATTTCATAAAATGTTGGCCGAGTATGAAAATTTAAATTGATATATTTGTTACAAGGAGTTCCACATATCAGTATATATGTGTGTAACACCAGGGATCATCAAGGATTATATATTCATTTCCCATTCTAGAGTTGAAATGGTCTGATCTCACCATGGAAATTCTGACTAATTTACCCAGATCTCCTTGAGGAAATAATTAAGAATGGGTGATATTTGATATAATAATGATGTCATATCACTTCTCACACATCAAGGAGTCATTTTTAGGGGATATTATTGGAAGGAAATTTATCTAAGAGAATATTCAACACCATGAATTTGAAGAGACTGTTGGCCTTGTATGAAAATGTACATAGCTATCTTTGTTACTAGGTGTTCCACCTATCAATAGATAAAGGTGGAACACTATCTATCATCATCGATTTAAATGTCATTTCCCATTCTAATGTAGAAATGGGGTGATGTGAACATATAAATTATAATTAGTTTACCGAGATCCCCTTTAGTAAATCATGATTTATGGGTGATCACTAATAGTCTCATGAAGGTCTCTCACTTATTACATGTCAAGGAGACCTTTTCAGGGGATAAGATTGGAAGGCTCATTATCTAAGAGTATATTTGAATTCATGGAGTTCTACGGGCTATTGTATCGAATAGAGAAGCATGCTTCACTTTTTTTTGGAAATTTAGAGGGAATTAGTTGTACAAGTAGTATTTAGTAAAACACACCATCATAAAACTAATGGTAAGTCCATGCAGACAATAAATGGGTTAGAGGACATGCATAAATTATGTGTCCTTGATTTTGGAGGTTCATGGTAGAAACATATTCCCCATATGATTTTTCCTATAATAACAGCTTTCATGAGATCATATTGATGGATCCTTATAGGGGCCATATATGGTAGGTCATGTCAATCAATAGTTTGATGGTTAAATAAAGGAGAGGAAGCTCTATATAGACTTCATATCATTTAGGAGATATTAGTGTAGGTTCATCTAACTATTAAATGGATGGATATGATCATGTCTATGTAGAAATAATATTCTAACCACCATTGATGAACTCTATAGTATGAGTTTGGGGATCATGTATTTTTAAGAATTTCATCTAGACTAGTTTATCAATGGTTTAGGTGAAAAAGTAAGATGCCACATCATTTTGACAGAACGTTTTTTGGTTTTGTGGAGGGTGAGATTTGTAACTAATCATATATAACTTCTAGAGAGATATTAATCTATTCATGACATCTTTAATGTTTATCAGTTATGTCATTACCACTCATAACCCCATCATTTTTTCTATCATAATGAGGTGGAACCAAATGTTGAAGCGTGTTTTCCAGAGAACTATATTCACATCATGAAATTGAACATGAATTTTCAATGAATCATGTTAGTTACTTTTTTCTAGGTGAAATGGAATAATGGACATGTACATGATGATACATGAGAGAGAGAAGCTGACGTGCATGCCTAGTGGCCCATATTTTTCCATGATGGTTTTCTATTACCTCTGGATGGGAATCATAGGAAAGAGTTGTATTATTTTGTTGAGGTTGTAACACCCCGGTATTTCTCTTAGATATTTAACCCTTTATTTCATGTAAAATTATTTTATTTAAAATAATATGGATCCCTAAAGATGATGTAGAGTATTCATGGGTGTATGATTATTGTTTGAAGCTCGGTTCCATTAGTATTGGGGGAATAAGATGGTAATATGGTTAGAAAAAACTACGATTTCTAGTCTATGTGGTTTTTTAAAACCTTTTGGGGATATCCATTTCATAGAAGGGGGCCATATGGTTTTTATTTACCTGGTATATTGGGCCATATGACTGTGTAAATGCTTCAGGCCTTGTTCGAGAGGTTTTTTTTCATTTTATGTGCATGGAGTGTCTAACCATGTTTTTAACCCATGTGAGGTGTTTCTTGGGCTAGTTCATCTCACATGGTTAGTGCACAGTTTGGCCAACCACGACGGATAATCGTGTAACCATTTTTTGAAGGGTGAAATTACCAAAATTCCCTCTATCTCTTAAAATATTAAACCCCATTTTCCTCTTCCTCCATGCAAAACACCTCCCATGTGATGATATCCCCTTTGCCCTCAAGATAGGATTTAACATCCATTTCCCATATGATATCTGAATCAAGGTCCATATATCATGGTTGATTCCCCACTATAAGAACTTTGTTCCATTACCTTATTTTCTCACATAGTCCCACAATATTCTATATTATTTTGGTGACATCTTTTATTCCCCATTTTTATAGAATTTTTCCATTCCTCTATTTTAACTCGTTATATTCTTAATATGAATCTAATACTAGATGATTTTTCCTCTACCTTCATATCTTACATATTATATACCTTTTTCTTATGGTTTTTTTTACTTAGTTATCATTGTTTCTTCGCACAATAGACCTTTTAGTAAAATTTCTTAAAATTAATCATTGAATTAAATTAAATTTTTTAGCCTTAATGTGATTCTTACATATCACATTAACATGATTGGAGACATTCATCCTCATCTAAAATATTTTTGAGGTCTGTTCATCCATAATCATTAGCTATGAAATACATAATTTAGTGTGTAATCCTACCACCCAGTTATGGAATCCTTGAATAATGAAAATGCGTTAATAAATTGCAGATTATAATGAAATATATTATTGAACTAGTGTATGGAAACTACCAAAAAGCCTATATTTTATATACTTGGTGATTATTTTTATTTATAATATCGAACTACTCATTCTAAGGCTATGGAATCACTCATTATTATAGTATGAAACCTATTAGGCGATTGATGTAAGGAACCTACGACCTCCATATACCCATATATCTTTTGATATTATGATGCCTTGGAAATTAGCCTCATGTTATTGGCCTATGTAGGTCTGATACTATTATAGGTTCCTTGGACGTGAGGAGGTCTCCTCGGAATACATCATTGGTACTTGGCCCATGTGGTTAGATACTTTTTACATATGTGGGATATATCGAAGCTAGTAGATAACTGCGAAACATACATTTTTGTAGTAATATTTATTATATATCCCCTTCTAACAGTTCATTTCATATTCATGTATTAATTTATAACATTTATTCACATTAATACTTACCAAATATACCATCACATGATTATTTATTTAATACATCTGTTGTACTTGTTATAGAAATTATTAGTTGTAGAGTGGTAAGTATATCTCATACAGTAGTCATTTTTCCATTTTTACCCAAACATAATTCTACGATGTTTGTAGGTATAATTAAAATTTCCTGGTCATCGATACTTGATTGTTTGGATGCATGGGAGCTTTGGATTATGACATCGAACCTTGGCTCATGATGCTATTGGAGATATCCCTTTTGGTATTTTTGTACCTTTATTATATGAGTATGTATTTTATGTATTACTTTTTTATAGATACATGAAAAACTTGTCATTTTGTATATGATTTTATTTGGATCATTTAGTGTTAATTTCTGGATGATTTTACTTCTTCTTCTCTATTTGTAAATATTATGCTTCCCCTATTTATAAATTGTTACTACAACTATGATTATATAATTTTAAGGTTATATTCACCTCATACATCTATGGACCCCCAATTCTGGTTTTAATCCCAAGGTGTATGGGTTGACATGCCTAAGGCCATTTGAAAAACCTATTTTAGTTAATTTTGAGTGATCTAGGTTTGTGATGTAACAATTTTAACCAATCTACTAGTAGCAACTCCCTAATCCCAGAAACTTTTGAATATTTGTGACATTTTATGTCTTGTACATGCTTTAAGAATTTATATTTTCTATGGTAAATAGTTATACCATATTTAGAAAACTCATTTATATATAATGAAATCTTGATAGAGCGCTGTCGTGGGCGCCCTCAAATGATTAGTATGATTTTGGGGTACTTAGGTGCAACAGAGTGGCTGACCAAAGTCGTCTCTCAAAGGAGGAAGGGAATTAAAACTATTTTTAGAGGTATTATAAAAGTAAAATAAAAGAGAATAAAAACACTAATTGAAAGGATGGGGTGGTTGTTTATATTTTATGAATCTAGAAGACGTTTGCTGGAAGAAGATTGTATTTTTTTGTTTTTAGTTTTGAAATAAATATTGATTAAAATGACACAACAAAAAGTTGTTTGTTTAGAAAATATTTAAAAGATGTAATCGATCTAACTCTACCTCTTTAATAATTTATTAATCATTATCATTTAAATTAATATTCACTTAATTATGATCCCTTAATTTGTTAAATATCAAACCCTACGAGAATTAACTTTACCACGAAGATTGAAGTGAATTTAACCTTAGGCTAACTTCGGAACATGCAATCGCAACACCCTGCTTTGATTGATGTTCTAAAATTAGATTATGGTCAGTGGTAAATTAAGGCACATAACCACTCTGGAAATTAGGATTAATTATGTTTAGGGATTATATTTGAACTCTGCAAATTGATCCCGTGTGGTTTTGAATTACCGGTTAAGGTTGCGCTCTCACAGTTCACACAATTCCCGACCTCGCGTGTTTTGTGTTAACTGTTAAATTTCTTTCTTAGTTTAATTTAAATTGAAAACACAATTAATAGATCATAATAGGTGAATTACAGTATCTCATTGATTCAAAATAAATGAATGAATAAGGATAGAGGTCGATCGATTACTAAAACGAACTACTCTTCCATGGGTGGTGTAGTCATCGTGGAGACATTTTGCATAAGCAACAGATTAAAAGGGTAGAACCCAATATTGTCTCCACTTTTGATTCCAACCCAATTAAGAAGATTAAGAGAAGAATAAGAGGGATGAACACAGAAGATTATTTGAAGAAAAATTCAAGAAACAAACATGATGGAAAAGAAATACAAAGAAGAGGTGAGAGAGGAGAGCCTTTTTGGAAGAGAGGTTTGCACAAAGGCTTACTTCTTCCAAGAGTTGAGAGGGGCTCCCAAGAGACACCCATTCGGCCACACCTTCCCAAAGTCACGACCATCCCACTCAAAGAGTTAAAACCCCAATTAAATAGAGTTTTGTGAGGGCTAGGGATACATAACTTTTTAAGTGTGAAATGAAAAACTCGGCCAAATATTTTATTCCAACATGTACCGCCCATTTGACCTCTGAAACGCGTGAATTGACCGGCCTTCCAGAAGGATGATTTCTGCCACATCATGTCCCCGAGATTTCTTCAAACTTTGGGCTCAATCCAAGCCCATATGTAGATGATATGTCCCAAATACAGAACCCATGTCCATTCTGCCGAGTCCAGCCCACCATTGTATTAATGGCTCATTTACTCCATCCAAATGCACTCTTTAGCTCTAGTGTCCTGAATAAAAGTTGTAAAAAATGAAGTTAGGAACACTGTTACAAAATCTGAAATTCACATAAAAAATATAAAAATATTTATCTTCGAAATACTACAGTGCACTATTAAGTGTAAAACTAGAATTTTCACAAAATATTCAAATGAATGATCTAATCCAAAATATTTTATAAATAAACATATTTAACACAATGTGAGGAAATTATAACATTTAGTATCAATAAAATATTCAATAAAATAGTGTTTTATCAACTCCCCCACACTTACCCTTTTGCACTCCTGGGCAAAACCTCATATCAAGTAAACATCAATATCAAATCAAAACCAATTTTAAAACACATATCCTTAAGATAAATCAATTTCACACCAAGAATAAAAAGAAATCATGCCTCATAAAAAAACTTATTTCAAGTTCTCCATTTATATCATTCAATATATTTCCACTTCAATTATCCTCCCATCCACAAAACACTTACCTCGCTTGAATTTTCTCTCATCACTCAAATATCAATTTTTTTTGCAATGTCTTTCTCATCCAAACTCATACAAGGGTCACCATAGGCTTGATAGATTCCTACATCGCTACCCAATGTGAGTCAAGGACATATTTTTATCATGAGGACTTTTCAGGGTTGTTCTATGGCTTTCGGTTGGTAGGATTAAGATGTGAAAAACTCTGAGGCTGAATGAGGAGGGCTTGACTCTTTTGAAGAAAAATTGCATTAATCTAATTTTCACTTAAATATAGTCTTCTCTTCAATCCCCATAGTATCAATTTAGCTCCATCATCATGAAAAGTCATGAAAGTTTTACACCATTCATCATTTCAGCATAAAAACGGTCAATCTTCTCAAACCTGATTTTCTTGAAAGCTCCAAATGGGCACAAATTTCCACCTCAATTAGAAGCTCCAGAAAAGGCACAACCTCACTTGTCATGAAAGCTCCAGAAAAGGCACTGATTTCAATATAATGACTTTCTTTAGCAGCAAACACATATCTTCAGAATTTAGTTTTCCACCCAAACTATCACAGAATGTGGTGGAAAAACACAAGACAACTTCCTCCACACTTAAGCTAAACTAGATTACGCAATTTCACTTCAAGAGTTGGTTGGATAGGGAAAATTGGCTTGTAATGTGGCTAACCTAAAAGGCTTTGCATGGATTCTAAGGGCTAGAAGGATTAAATATTCAAGGTAGTCCATTATAAAAAAGGATTATTTGAAATAGGGGCTTTAATACCAAACAAATGCCTCAATCATTTAAACATAAGTACCTCAAACCCTCAAGTTTTGACAGGAATAGATCAAATTCCGGTTAAATCAAGTATGGTTTGGTTCTCTCAAGAATTGAGGTGAATGTAAAGAATATGAAAATAATGGTTTAGAAGCCTCATAGGAAAGGGATTTCAAATATAAAGACAGTGAGATTGGCATGGGATTTAAAATTCAGCGTACTTTTTTTGAAATTACAAAATATTTGAACTTGAAACAAAGTCATTTCAGCATTCATTTAAGCATAGTTTCAAGGGGTAAATTGTTTCACTTATTGATATGGATTTAAAAATGGTGATGAGAATTATTTTAGCTCAAAATGTTTTAAAAAACACAGAAAATTGTAAAATAAACACACAACATTTGAAAAACACACAATATTTTTTTTAAAAAACACGCAAATTTTTTTTTGGGTTTTTAACAGGAAAACAGTTGAAAATAATAAACTAAAAGGTTCCCTCCCCCACACTTAAAATATTGCATTGTCCTCAATGTGAACCTGTGAGATGATATATGCATATGAAATGCAGAATTTTTTAAATAGGAAAAATAATATAAAAGTGAAAGGGTTAGGAACAGTCTGATGTGATCAAGTGATGATGGGATCATGCAGTGTGATAAAATCCACTTCATCAGTAGGATGTCCCTCAATGTATCTCTTAAAACGTTGCCCATTGACTATAAAGCTCATTCCAGTGTCCTCTTGTGTGATCTCCACTGAACCATAAGGAAAAACATTAGACATAATATAAGGACCTAACCATCTAGAATGCAACTTACCAGGCATCAACTTCAGTCGTGAACTATAGAGAAGTACTTTCTCTCCAACATGAAACTCCCTTTGTTGGATCATTTTGTCATGAGCTGCTTTTGATCTTTCCTTATAGAGCCTTGAGTTCTCATATGATGGCAGTCGAATCTCCTCAAGCTCTTGAATTTGCAACTTCCTTTGAATTCCAGCTTGGGCCAAATCCATGTTACATTTCTTTATAGCCCAATATGCCCGATGCTCGACTTCCACGGGGAGATGACACGCTTTCCCAAAAACAATCCTTAATGGGGACATACCAATGGGGGTCTTGAATGCTGTCCTATAAGCCCACAATGCATCATCCAAGCGCTTTCTCCAATCCTTCCTATTTGGCTGCACGGTTTTCTCCAAGATTTGTTTCAACTCACGATTTGAAACCTCAGCCTAGCCATTTGTTTGGGGGTGGTATGGTTTTTATGTTTTGTGCGTCACCCCATACTTTCAAAGGAGGGAAGCAAAATTCCTATTGCAAAAGTGTGTCCCTTGGTCACTGATTATGGCCTTTGGTACTCCAAACCTGCAGAAAATTTGAGCCTCGACAAAATCCACAACAACATGAGAATCGTCAGTCCTGGTGGCCATGGCCTCCACCCATTTACTCACATAATCAACAGTAACCAAAATTTACAAAAATCCAAATGAACTAGGAAAATGACCTATAAAGTTGATGCCCCATACATAAAAAATCTCATAAAATAGTATGGGTTGTTGGGGCATCTCATGTCTCCTAGAAATGTTCCCAGCGTGTTGGCAATGAGAGCATGACTTACAAAACACATGGGCATCATGGAATAATCTAGGCCAATATAATCCAGAGTCCAAAACCTTCCTAGCTGTCCGTTGGGGTCCAAAGTTTCCACCAAAAGCAAGTGTATGACAGAAATTCAAAACAGACTCAAACTCATCATCGGGAACACACCTCCTAATGACTTGGTCACTACACATGCGCCATAAGTATGGATCATCCCAAACATAAAATCTTGACTCACTCTTTAATTTTTGGACTTGATGTTTCTTTAAATTTGAAGGGATTTCAGAAGAAACAAGGTAGTTAACGAAATCAACATACCAAGGATGTGTACCTGAGATGGTATAGAGATGCTCATCGGGGAAAGTGTCCCGAAGTGGTACCTGGTCCAAGGTGTCATCCTCTAGTGTGTGAGTAAGCCTACTCATGTGGTCTGACACCATGTTTTCTATCCCCTTTTTGTCCTTTATCTCGATGTCAAACTCTTGAAGAAGGAGCATCCAACGGATAAGTCGTGGCTTTTCATCTGGCTTCTTCAGGAGGTACCTCAAAGCCACATGGTCAGAAAAAACAACTACTTTAGAGCCCAATAAATAAGAACGGAATTTATCTAAAGAAAATATGACAGCAGGAAACTCTTTTTCCGTAGTTGTGTAATTTGATTGGGCTGAATCCAGTGTCCTCGATGCATAGGCAATCACACGTGAACGTCCTTCCACCCTCTGAGATAGGACAGCTCCAACCGCGAAGTTGGAGGCGTCACACATAAGCTCAAATGGCAGGTCCCACCGTGGGGGCTATATGATAGGTGGAGTGATCATACACTTCTTTAGCTCATCAAAGGAAGTCCTACAAGAATCATCAAACACAAAATCAGAATCTTTTTGAAGTAATCGTGACATAGGAAGAGCGATCTTACTAAAATCTTTGATGAAGCGCCGAAAAAATCCTGCATGCCCTAGGAAAGATCTAACATCACGCACACATGAAAGATATGGTAAGGATGAAATAATGTCTACCTTAGATCTATCAACCTCTATCCCATGTTTTGACACCACATGCCCTAAGACAATTCCATGCTCTACCATAAAATGACACTTTTCAAAGTTCAGGACTAGATTCTTCTCAATACAATGATTCAACACCTTTCCCAAACTACATAGACATTCATCAAATGAAGACCCATACACTGTAAAATAATCCATAAATACCTCCATGCAGGTCTCAATAAAATCAGAAAAAATACTCACCATACATCTCTGTAAGGTAACTAGGGCGTTGTAAAGTCTAAATGGCATCCTACGGTAGGAAAATGTGCCAAAGGGACAGGTGAATGTAGTCTTCTCCTGATCCTCTAGAGCTATATGAACCTGAAAATATCCATAAAATACATCCAAGAAACAATAGTGTGTTTTCCCAGCTAGTCTCTCTAGCATTTGATCAATAAATGGGAGGGGGAAATGGTCCTTGCGAGTGGTCTGATTTAGTTTCCTATAATAAATACACACACGCCAACTATTTTGCACCCTCATTGAAACTAAATCATCTTTCTCATTTTTAACAACAGTAAAACCAGTTTTCTTAGGCACAACCTGAATTGGACTTACCCACTGAGAATCTGAAATTGGAAAGATTATACCTGCCACGAGGAATTTCTCAACTTCTTTTTTAACAACTTCCAGGAGGGTGGGATTGAGTATCCTTTGTGGCTGTCTCACCGGTTTAGCCCCATCCTCCAAGATAATCCTATGCATGCAAATGGAGGGGCTAATACCTGATATGTCAGCCAAGGTCCACCCAATCGCCCTGATGTTCTCCCTCAAAATATTCAAAATCTTTTCTTCATGTTCAAAAGGGAGATTGTTAGCAATGATAACAGGTAATCTCTCACCATTAATCAAGTATGAGTATTTCAGATTTGGTGGCAATGGCTTGAGTTCTAATGAAGGAGGGTGTAGTATGGATGGAGAAATTGATGCAACAAACATATCTGCACAATGAACATCAGTATCAGAATAAAAATCATCACAATCAGAGAATAAAGCACCAAATCCATCAGTATACTCAATAGCCATGTCATAATCAGAGTTCACATGATCAAAATCAGAATATGATTCCATTTCAAAATCAAATCTTAGAGAGTCTTGTTCCTTAAAAACAGGTGTAGAATTACTCTTAGACATCAAACTAGAACCAATAATCATAATCTCCCTAAGCATAGGACAATCCAATTCCATGATATTTTTACTTGGTGGTTCAAAATGGGAGATAACAAAAGAAGAATGCTCCTCTGAGGGGTACTTCATGGAATCCATAACCTTAAATATCACAACTTCATCTCCAAACTCCATGGAAAGTGTACCCTCATTGACATTTATGATAGTATTTGCAGTTTTGAGGAAGGGTCTACCTAAGATAATGGGGGCATGAGAACTTACCTGATCATCCTCCATGTTAAGCACATAGAAGTCTGCTGGAAAGATCATTTCTCTTACCCGAACAAGTACATCCTCAAGAACTCCCGCTAGATATGCCGTAGCTCTATTCGCCAATTGCACCACTACTCTTGTTGGCTTCAACTCATCAACCTGCAAGCAAGAGAATACAGAGTGAGGCATCACATTTATTAAAGCTCCTAAATCACAAATAGCATCAGAGAAGTGAAACTCCCCTATGGTACATGGGATGGTGAATGTCCCAGGATCCTTGCACTTTGTTGGCATTGCTAGAGTTGGTGTAATGAGTGCCGATAGATTCCTTCCAAGGTTGATCCTCTCATTCCCATTGAGCCCTCTTCGATTGGTGAAGAGTTATTTTAAGAATTTGGCATACCTTGGGATTTGCTTAATGGCTTCAAGTAGAGGAATGTTGATCTCCACATGCTTGAATGTGTCCAAAACCTCCTTTTGCATTGCTTCTTCAGCCATCTTCTTAGTTTGAACAACCCTGTTTGGAAAAGGAAGGGGTTTAGGAGGAACATCATCAATATTTTTCTTAACTTTATCTTTCTCCTTGGATTTCTCATCAGTTGGTTTGGAATGCGGCTTCTCTGGAGTTGAGGTGAATCCCGGTGGAATGGTAGGTACAAATGTATCGTTCATTTGCTTCCCACTTCTCAATGTGATGGAACTAAAATTCCCCTTTGGATTTGGAGTGGGTTGGAAAGGTAGATTTACAGAATTCTTACTTACAAGTTCAAGGAGGGCGGTGGCAATCTGGCTCATTTGAGTCTTTAACTCCCTCATCTCCAAACATTGACTCTTCAGCTCATTCTCTTGATTAAGAACAATTTCTTTCAAATGATCATCAGTATTAGAATCTACCTTTGGTGGGGGATTCCCATGTTGTTGGCTTGTTGATGCTTGGGCTTCAAATCTCCTTTGGGGTTGTTTGAAACCCTGCTGGTAAGGCGGAGGCTGCTGGAAGTTTTGTTGAAAGGGTAGCCTTTGTTGTTGTCCAGAGCCATACCTAATGTCCGGTTGATCTTTCCACCCATGGTTGTATGTTGTAAAAAATGAATCAAACTTATTTTGGGGATATGGTTGTTGTTGCTGCTGAAATAGTCTCCCAGGGAACACTACTGCACAATCTTCTGTCTCTTTTAGATGTGGGCAACAGTCAGTTGGGTGGCTTGTCTCAGTGCAAATGCCACATGGCCTTGAAGGAGGGGGTTGGGATGTCTTTTGAGCCAATGCAATCTGCCTCACCATAGTTGTCAATTCTTCTAACTTAGTATCAATCAAATGACTTTTAAGAGAAGAAGGGCTTACTTGATGTACTCCTCTGACATGTGGTGTACCTCTATCGCCAAATTGTTGGGAGTTTTGATCCATTTTGTCGATCAATGCACGTGCGGCTGCTGGTGTCTTGTACACCAATGCTCCTCCAGCTGCGGCATCCACCATGATTCTCTCCATAGGTGTGAGTCCTTCAAAGAAGTACTGGATGAGTAATTTCTCACTGATTTGGTTATGTGGGCAGCTTGCATAGAACTTCTTGAATCTCTCCCAGTACTCATATTGAAACTTCCTGTAGACTGAGAATTTCTGATTCGTGCCGTAAGGCTGCGTTCAATCTTAGGGTCAAGATCTAAGATATCTTCGGGATTAGTTCGTGTCATAGATAAAATAAAAATGAAAAGAAATAAAGTGGACCATAGTAAAATAAAAATGAGAAAATTGAGTTGATGGTCCAAAAAGAAGTAGAAGAAAATAAAAAAAGAAGAAGAAAAAACTAATTGGGTAAAGAAGGAAGAAAGAAGAGAGGAAGAGAATAAAATGTAAAATAAAATAAATACCTCTAATTGGTTGAAATAATTACATGCCTCCCCGGCAACGGCGCCAATTTGATAGAGCGCTGTCGTGGGCGCCCTCAAATGATTAGTATGATTTTGGGGTACTTAGGTGCAGCAGAGTGGCTGACCAAGGTCGTCTCTCAAAGGAGGAAGTGAATTAAAACAATTTTTAGAGGTATTCTAAAAGTAAAATAAAAGAGAATAAAAACCCTACTTGAAAATATGGGGGTGGTTGTTTATAGTTTATGAATCTAGAAGACGTTTGCTGGAAGAAGATTGTATTTTTTTTAGTTTTGAAATGAAGTTTGATTAAAATGACACAACAAAAAGATGTTTGTTTAGACAATATTTAAAAGACGTAATCGATCAAACTCTACCTCTTCAATCATTTATTAATCATTATCATTTAAATTAATATTCACTTAATTATGATCCCTTAATTTGTTAAATCCTGAACCCTACGAGAATTAACATTACCATGATGATTCAAGTGAATTTAACCTTAGGCTAACTTCGGAACATGCAATCGCAACACCCTGCTTTGATAGATGTTCTAAAATTAGCTTATGTTCAGTGGTAAATTAAGGCACATAACCACTCTGGAAATGAGGATTAATTGAGTTTAGTGATTATATTTTAACTCTACAAATTGATCCCGTGTGGTTTTGAATTACCGGTTAAGGTTGCGCTCTCACAGTTCACACAATTCCCGACCTCGCGTGTTTTGTGTTAACTATTAAATTGCTTTCGTAGTTTCATTTAAATTGAAAACTCGATTAATATATCATAATATGTGAATTACAGTAGCTCATTGATTCAAAATAAATTAATGAATAAGGATAGAGGTCGATCAATTACTAAAAAGAACTACTCTTCCATGGGTGATGTAGTCATCATGGAGACGTTTTGCATAAGAAACAGATTGAAAGGGTAGAACCCAATCTTGTCTCCACACATGATTCCAACTCAATTAAGAAGATTAAGAGAAGAATAAGAGGGATGAACACAGAAGATTATTTGAAGAAAAATTCAAGAAACAAACATGAAAGAAAATAAATACAAAGAAGAGGTGAGAGAGGAGAGCCTTTTTGGAAGAGAGGTTTGCCCAAAGGCTTACTTGTTCCAAGAGTTGTGAGGGGCTCTCAAGAGACACCCTTTCGGCCACACCATCCCAATGCCTAGACCAGCCCTCTCAAATAGTTAAAACCCCCTTTAAACATAGTTTTGTGGGGGTAGGGATACATAACTTTTTAAGTGTGAAATGAAAAACTCGGCCAAATATTTTATTCCAACTTGCACCGCCCATTTGTCCTCAAAAACGCGTGGATTGACCGGCCTTCCAGAAGGAAGGTTTGTGCCATATCATGTCCCCGATCTTTCCGCAACATTTGGGCTCAATACAAGCTCGTATGTAGAAGATATGGCCCAAATACAGAACCCATGTTCATTCCGCCGAGTCCAGCCCACCATTGTATTAATAGCTCATTTACTCCATTCCAATGCACTCTTTAGAACTAGTGTCCTGAATAAAAGTTGTATAAAATGAAGCTAGGAACACTATTACAAAATATTAAATTCAAATAATATATATAAAAATATTTATCTTCGAAATACTACAGTGCACTATTAAGTGTAAAACTGGAATTTTCACCAAATATTCAAATGAATGATCTAATCCCAAATATTTTATAAATAAACATATTTAACACAATGTGAGGAAATTATAACATTTATTATCAATAAAATATTCAATAAAATAGTGTTTTATCAAATCTCTTACAACAAAAATTCACATTAAATGAATTTTTCAAATACAGTCCCTTCAATCAATGTTTCCATATATATACTTATGTTTCTCTCATTAATCTATGTATTTTATTAATATACAAAAATATTATCAATAAACACAACCAAACCATATGCTAATAGTCATGGAAAAATATATTCATAAGATTCATGAAAACAATGAGTGAATTAGAAAAACCAATGGGAATAACTATAATAGTATAATGTGCTTATCTAGTCTTATATACTATATTTGGGATATATTCCTCATTCAAATTAAATGGATGGAATATAGACCTATGAACAATATCTGAATAATACATCACTATCTAGAGTTTTCCCTTCTTTTTTAAATTTCTCAACATCAACTGTAGTAGTAGAATGTGATTTTTCCACAATGTTTTCTTTAGATATAGTCAAATTTCATGCAAAATAACTTTTTTCATAAACTTATTAGTATAATTCTATTACTAAATGAAATTAATACTTCTCACAATTATTTTACTATATATTACCTCTTTTTTGGATTGATCATGACTCTTTTCTTTTTAGTCTCGAGTAACAAGACCCAACAGACAACATCAATAACACCTTCCATATCCAACTAAACATTACTCAAAATGTATTTTACCATACTACAAACATTATGGGTTCTTAAATAATGATTTTATATATGAATTATTGTACATTTATTTCTACCTTGACAGAAAATTACTCTTGTCATCTAGATGAACATAAGTGTTAGCAAACTAAATATTATCTTTCTCAACAGAATGGAAAACTTTATCATTATATTTACATTATGATGAGGACAATTATACATAAAAAATAGTTTCAATCACTTGTAAAATATATTATTTTTACTTTATAGGTATGAAATAAAATTTATTGAGGATATAGAAAATCTATTAATATTTTATTCATGCATAAAAACTAAATATTTATTCTTTTTTCATCAATTATATGAGTTTTTTCTCTATTCTAGGTCTAACATCCTTATGGTAGTATTTATCTAGTGTTATATTATTAAATATATCCTATTCCATGAAATCAAGATCATATACATATCTCACTCCATAATTCATATCTAATTACTTTAATAAATCATCATCTCATTCTAAATGGAAAATAAAAATGTTTTCCTTTTTACGTTCTGAATATCCCATGACTTCTAATATATATTAAATATATTTAATCCATCATTCAATTATCTCTACTTATAAGTTTTTACAGAATGAACGATGATGTTGTTTAATGAAATGATATAATTCTGAATTGTATAGCAATGGTAAATCTGGTGGTCTTCTAATATGGATTCCAACACTATTTATAGCATATGTCAACTGATCCATCACTGCACAAAACATTAACGCTCCAATTACAATTTTTCAATGATGCATGGTTTGATGGATATAGTCTTCTTGAAATATTCCAACTTTATATTCCCTATTTTCTTTATGAAAAAACATTATATACAAAAAAATATTTGATCAAGAAACATATTAAAATCTAGTTCTATATAATGTTAAAGTAACCATAATTTATAATCTCTCAAAGCTGTTTTATTAAAATTAACCTAGCCTTTAAAATTTTCTAAACGAGATACCATCTATATAGACATATCTTTAAAACATTAAATAATTTTGATATGTTAGACATGAAATCACTTTCAATAATTCTGAAATACCATTTATGTTTTTATTTTTATATTTTTAATTCAAAACTATTGCATATCAATACCATATATTAAAAAGAGGACACTTCCCCTACATATATATTTTTTGAAAAATATAAAACATTTAAAATGAAACATATTTTATATTCATGAGATATACTCATGAATTGTAACATGATTTATTCTTTCTTTATTATTATCCTTAAGCCTTGTGGAAAAATTTTGAAAGATGTGGGATAAGAAAAAAAAAGATCAGAAAGTGATATACAAATTTTTTTTAACCTGTAAAAATGAAAACCATAAAATTATTAATTATTCCCACATTATTCATTGAGAAAGTAAAATAAATCATATAAACGTGGGGAAAACATTTTTCTCAATTGGAATCCTTAAAACCCATAGTATGAAAATTCGAAACCTTATAGGAATTTAAGAGAATTAAATTCATAACATGAGTTCACGCACATGAAAAATAGAAATATAAAAATTTAATTCATAGGTGAATCCTCCTGGGTAAACTCCCTCCTTCTTTCATTTGAAAATAACCTAAATTACCCCATGAATTGAAGTGTAATGTCATGCTCACCTAGTATGTAATATATATCAGGATCACCAATAATATATGTTATATAAATCTCACATCTAATATTTTAAAATTATAAAAGACCTTATCATAAATAAAAATATTTCATTATATTACACTTTCGTCATATAACCTTTGAAAAATTCCGTTTAATATATAATTAATACACATTCAATTTTGGCATAAAATTATGATAAATAACAATTCCTTTAAAAAATCATAACATGGGGAATCCCCAAAATATAAGTATTGAGATATTCCTTGAATTTTTTTTTTACTTTTATAGTGGTATTTATTAATAATAAGTGATATTATAGTGGGATAATATGGCCTTTTTTTTGTATGTTAATAAAAATTTATTTTACACTTTTCAAAAAAAAACCACATTGAAAACATCCAAAAAATTATTTTATTAACATCTATTAATAAAGATAAATATAGACAAAATTATGCTTCAACCAAATTTTAATCATTAATAATTATATTCATAAAACATTTAAAATAGCTTGGATGAGGAGAATAATTACTGTATAACATTTTAAACATTATTTAAAAATAAAAATCTCTTCCCATAAGTATCATCTAACTTTCTGTGTTCTCTAACTCCTAAATAAAAAAATTTATATTAATTTTATACATTATTAACATATTTTATAATTTAATTTAATTGTTTTTATTCCATTTATTTCATTTATAACTATTTTTTACATATTCCCTAAATGAACATTTTTATGTTGAACTTTTTGGGGTCATTCGGTTTATAACATCAAAACTGCTTTGGTGTGTTGATCAATATCAATGTTTTATCTTTAATTGGCCTCCAAAATCAGAAACATGTTACATTAATCATATTTATACATTATATTCACTTTTATATCCAGCCATGTGATGTTTCTATCAAAAGTTAACCACATTATTTCATAGTGATGGTAGTGAAAAAATACTAATGAATGATTTTTTTTGATGGTAATGAAAATTGAAAAATAATATAGATAATATTTTAATATTCTAGAATCATATATAATCTATAATTTTTTTTATATTCATCCTTATAAGTTGAAAATTAAAAATGAATGCAATCACTTCATGGAGGCGGTTTTCTACACAGACAAACGAAGGACATTATCATTTTTCAATGGATAGAATTTTAAGGATATATATAATATATTATATTTAAATTATGATAATTATGTATTTAATAAAATATATATCTATATATTATTTTTCAATTAATTTATCCATCTTTTATATGTTGATATGGAAAACATATTACATCGGTTCGTGAGGCAGTTGTGTGCATGTATGCATGAATGTTATTTTAATTTTTCCATTTGATGGATAATGAGATGAATATGGGGTCATAAAATAAACATAGTAATATTTCATTATATTAGAGATATAAATTTTATTATATCACTATTCTTAGTATATTTTTAAGGATATAAATGGAGAAATTAAATTAAGGGACTTAGATAAGTATTATTCCTCTTATTCAGAAAACCCCATTAGGTTTATACGTAAAGACTTACTTGACTGGTTTTATGATAAATAATGGTCCTATAAAACGTGGGGAGTTATTTGCGGACAAATATTTGTTCATCTATTGGTTAATATAATAGCCACATATATTGTGATGAATATATATGACTGGTGGTGTCCTTTTTAATGTTAGAGATATGACACACCTTGAATTTTTAAAAATATTTATATACATTAATGTATTACTCAAAAAAAGCTATAAAATCACTTTTTAGGTATAGGATATAATATATGATATATATGACCATACAATACAATTTATACATGTCTTGGAAAATTTTATTAATTATCTTTTTACAGCTTAAACATTTAACCTGTTTTAACTGTTATCGTGGAAATTGAATTTTTTTTACCAAAACTACAATTCACAATGAAAAAAAATGGAAGTGTCCCCATTAAAAAATTTGATAATTTAAATTTCAAATATAGTGTATATTTTGTAAAATTAAATTTCTTAAAGTGGTAGAAATTACTTTTATAATTACACTTTAAAATGAGATGAAAACCATTTTCTAAAAAATGGTTTTTTGAGTATAAAAAAGATCACATAACAAAATAAAGTGTAATATTGCTTTGAATGAAATTTATTAGATATTTTTTAAATAAATGAATCAGATAGATACTAAAACCAATACTCAATATAACTTTACATTATATATATATAAAATAATATATATTTTTTCATAAAATTTGATATAATCTATTATTCAGCCAAAAATGAACTTCCTGAGAATATTACCAAAAAATAACCTTATGTGAAATTTGACCTGATGTTATAGAAGATGACATCCTTTTTTAAGATAATTTTTTTATATTTTTAAATAAAAATATTATACAGAATCAGATAATATATGCAAACAAATTTAATACAACTAAAACTATTCCTTTATTTATTGAAAAAATAATAATTAATATTATTATAGTAAATAAAACTATATAAAATATATTTCATGAGTATTAATAATATATAAATTTTAATTTTAATTGGAATTACATATCTTTTTACTTGGATAACATACTTAACACACAAACACAACCATGGTTCCCCATGTTCTACTTAACTCCAAATAAATCATCTTCAATAAGTGTCAATCGTAAAAACTACAACCAAAGATAATAAAAGAAACAAAAATTAGTATTTCATTTCAAGTATCAAAACTAAAGAAATCCTATTTTCAAATCTCTTTAAAGACCCATTTTAAAGAATTAAACCAATTTTTTCATTTTTGAGTAACACATATAGTTCATTATAGCCAACTCCCTTTAAAACCCCATTTAATCTGTCAAATTTATAGTAGAAACCTTGAATCACTTCAAACATGGATAAATCACCAACAGTAAATCAATTCAATGTATGTTCCATAAATAAAAACAGTCATTAAAAAATAATTAGATTATATCCATGAAAAACACCAAAATATAGAATCACCCCAAAACAGATACACCCACCTAGAATTCATTTCCAATCTTGCGCATTCGATTTCAAGAACTGGATTCGAGTAGGACGGGTCCACACACACCCAAAAAAATGATCAAACCGACATCCCCATTCTCTACAGATGATCCAACCATGGTTCATGTAGTGTTTCACACATATATGAAAAAGTAATAAAAAAGGAATACTATGATAAATAAATGGGAGAAAATTAAGAAATGTGCTTATATCAAGCTTAAATCACCCATATCCTATAGGAATATACAAAAATTGATGAGGGAGAGCTCCTAAGGCTTCAGAAAGAAGATATGAGTGACTGGATAATAAATAAAGCGGTAAAATTAAATACATATTTGGGTATTTTGGTAAAGCAATAATGCATTTAATTGCTGGGGAAAACCCAATAGTTTGACCACATGTCTCGGAAAACTATGATTCAAAAGAGTGGTTTCCACTATCTCCCTAAAACGAATGTCATGTGTATTTTTATAAAACCGATATATTCAGAGAAACCATTATCAATACATGAATAATTTACATGTCCCCCAAAAATCCTAATCACATAGCTATCCATATAATTAGAAAAAGTGTGCACCAATAGTGTGCCATGGTCTGTTTCCTCGAAAAATATGATTTTCCTACCATCATCACCTAGGAAAATCTAAAATGAATAAATAGAAACATAAAAACTCAAATATTACATATGAGAGACCTAGAAGGTGTCTTAAGTATTTTTTGTGAGTTTTGTAATAATGGGACAATTATGAAAATATAATATATAATGCATGCTTGGAGAACCTCCCAAAATAAGTGGTTATAACCATATACATCAGTTTTTTGATAATATGATATCTTGAACATGTTACCCTTTAAATTGGATACCATTTTTATTTTATAAATTTGTAACATGTATAATTGTTTCTATGAAAGTAAAATTAATCATTGTGTGTTCATATTTCCTAGTACTAAAGACCATATTTAATAAAATTGTATATAATAAAATCTTTATTTTGTTAGACCAAAATTAATTTATTTCGACCCAGTCTGAGGGGAATATAATTCTTGTGAAAGTTGTTCAGCCATGTGTAACCCTACAATTATGATGTATTATATTTATATATCTATTATTTATTATTTTTATAGTTTTGGTTTATTATTTTAGTAACACCTAAAAAGATAAAAGAAATATTTATTTTAACCCCATAGAATTATGAAAAAAATTATAAAAATAGAACATATTCTTATTATAAAGAATGTATAATATTTTGTGATGAAAAATTATTTATGCATTTTACACTATGTTACAATTTCTATTCAATGTGTTGTTCTTGAGAAATAGATGAATAGGTGTAAGTGTAGGATGTAATTTTTTATGAAGAATAAGTCTAGAGACATGTAATATTTCTATGAATTTTTAGAGGATATTGGGATAAATCGTTTCAAGCATGTGTTGCATTTGTAATTTCATAAAAAAAATTAATTTTAAATCATGATCCCTTAAATGTATCATTAAATAATTTTTTATTGGTACTAATTTGTTTAAATATGGTTTAATTCCCACATGTTATGAATTATACATAATAACAAGGGATGTGAACATTTTATTTTTGGATAATTCTTACGTAATTTTTTTTGATGTACATGATATGATGATTTTTTCAAATAAATTTTAATATATAAATTTTGAGTGAATAACACGATTCATGAGAGTATGGAATGTATGTATTTTCATTGTAATTTGAAGACATTCATCGTGTAAACAATTAATTGAACGGTATGATGATTTCTTTGAATACTGAGTTTTTAAAGAATATGGTTGTATATGTTTCGTTTTTTATGATATGCTTTCATAAGATTATATTATATAATTAATAAAATTATGGTTATTTAATTTTAAATTATAATTCTCAAGGATAGAAATAATGAAGTGTTTCCTTAGAGGAACATAATCCTTGAAATCATATGAACTCTTGTTAAATTTGGTGTAATGTGTTGGTGTTCCTTTCTATTGTTTTCTATTCTTCTATGATTGGATTGATGAAATCACCCTACATAAAAGTATAATAATCTCATTCTAGTAAGGGAAAATATTTTTTGAAAGTCTTAATGTGGGTGATGATATTCTTAGAACTCACACATAATTCATGTGATAATAATGTTAATAAGGATGTTGATTGATGTAGTTTTTTAGGTAGGTTTCATACAACTTTATTTGTGGTATCAGTTGTGATTTTTGTGAAATTAATTGGTATTTTTTTATAGTTTTTTTCGTTGGAAGATCTGTGGGTCCATGAGTAAAAGTTCAATTACATGGGAATTTATGATCTATTTAGCCTCATGTTGATTTATATAAAATTTATTTGTATATTTTATCAATCCTCTAGTCATTATATTTCGTTATTCTATGATTTTCATTGGTGGAATTATTTATTTTTAGGGGTGTATTCCATAAGTTGTGGTTTTGGATACTAATGTGGCTTTGTCTTTACTTTTGTATACTCCTTGTGTGTTGGTTATGTTCCATCCAAAACGAGATTCATGTGACATATCTCACAACATGGTATTTAAAATTTTATATTATCTTCTCCTAGAGCATTGGTATTAATTTTCATGTAGGAGAACCATTTCATAGTAATTTAATGTGAGGGTATTGATTTTATGATCTATTACAAGGGTTTTCATCACTGTTGTATGTTCTCAAAGGAGGATTGATGGAAAACTAGTGGTGTTGTAATTGGAATCTCTATTAGAGTGGGAGGTTTTGGTTAAAGCATATGAGGTATGGATTGGATTAAGATAATTAAATGTAGTGGGTGTGTTTTAGTGTAAAGGATCGGGTTGATTGGAATTAGTGGATCAACACATTTAAGAGCAGATACTAAGAGAGGTTGAGTTTTAGAGTTGTACAGTTACTAAAATGGGTCTTATGGCTTGATGATTTTATTACATCATGAAATCTCAAGGGATAATGTTTTTCTTGTCTCTATCTTCTGAGAGGTGGAAACAATATGAAGTAGAGATATATCAAATATCCATGGTGAGTAAGGTTTTGTGTCTCTATCTATTTGGGGGGTAGATTGGGTGTGTAGTATTGTTTGTTCTGTAGCCTTACCATCTATAAATAGAATATGTGTACAAACTATACCTCATATTCTAAATGATATTAAGACTAGGGGTGATTCTTGTGTAGATATCTATGACTCCCTGTAGTATAAGGTGTCAAATAAGTGATTATAGTATAGCTAGGGGTACCGAACCATGTACATTTTATTTTTTTTGAGAAGTTTACATTATAAATCCCATTCAAAATGAATCATTATTTTAAATTTTTCCTCAACTATTAGGCGACCTATGTGTTTCTGTTAGAGGAATTCCACCCCCTTTTCAATAGCATTAATTTTATTTCTAATGATATTGGATCATGATGATCTATGGTTACTTCCTCTCCTTTCCTCCCTTGTTTTTATCAATTTTCCTTGTTCGGAATGGTCTATTGTTATTCAAATGGTTTGTTTCTGTTCTATTTATGTTTTATATTGGTGGGAAATGTTGTGCCCATGGTTTATAAAACTTTCTAGGTGTGATCAGGTTCATGTGACCAAATTCTTCTTTTAGGGATATTTTGGAGTGATTCTAAAAATATTGACTGAGGTACGAATTTCATTTCCACTCTTTATTTCTTTATATTTGTGGTTTTATCATTCCTTTAGTATATATTTGTTATAGAGTATATATTGAATTAAAAAATAATTATTTGAATGAAATAAAATTAAAAATTTAGTGGATGATTTCTCATGTGTTTATTTGATTCCTTTTTATTTCTACTTCATATTCCTTCGGACTTGATACCGCTAAGATTATCAATTATTTTTTTAATGTCATGTATTTTTTCGAGGTTATGAACCAGTTTTTGGTTTTCTATTTCATCCAAAAAAATTTTAAATCTTAATCATATATATTTCTAGTTAACTAATATTTGTGCATCTGAAAAATTGTTTTAGAGTACCCATGCAAGAGATGATAAAATGTTGTGAAATATCCCCTTGAAATGGGAGTAAACGATGTTTTGGAAGCTAAAATATGGTGTTATGTAATTTTTTGTCCTTTATATAGTTATATTTTTTATTTGTTAACATTTTGTGGAATATATGATGATGGTGATGACCCACAAGAGTGTTGAATATATTAAGGCTATAAGGGTATGATCATTTGGCATGTGATACATTATAGGCTAAGTTATAGTGTCTTATTTATGTTTATTGTTGTATGATGTTTTTTTAAATTTTGATGTTTCATTCATGAAATGTTTTTTTGTGATATTGATGAGTTTTTATATTTTAGGACATGTGTTTTAGTTTCTTGATAGTTACATAACAGAACTAGTAATGATTAAACGGTAACCGCAAAGGATGTAATTTAATAAGTATTGGTTGAAATTATTTATATGGTAATTTATTAATGAATATAAAATAGATAAATAAATAGAAATTAAATTTGGTGTTTACTAGAGTAGTTTTTCATTAAATATTGTATTAAATTGATTAATGAATGAAACTCAATTTCTTTATCGATAATAAAGATTTTCTTCGAACCTATTAATTAAGAAGGAAATTATGATGTATGTGTGGCCAATTCATGTAGTGAGTGTCATTTAGTATAGGAAGTAGTTAGTGGATGACTCAATGATGTGATGTTTTAATGATGTTGGTTATCCTACTTTTGTTGGATGTGAATCCTTATTCTTGGTATTGTGGGTATCTAGTATACCATTTGTACTTTTTTGTTTCCATTATGAACTCAACAAAAGTTAACTAAAGTTATGGAAATGTAATGTTTTTGGGATACAAATGTTTTCCCCAAACACCAGGTTGGTTGGGGTAGATGGTTGACAACCCCATTTTCCGTGCTCTCTATTTATTAGTAGTTCTCATGATAAAATAGGTAATTGTGGTGATTTCTGGGGATATATACGAGATATGAATTTGGAGTCATGGATGGTTAAAGGAGGGAATGTTGGTGATTTATTTCATGTTCATGATACCCTAATATATAGGGCTTGTGTTATGCGGTTGATGATGAGGATGGGAATAATGGAATTTTTATAATGATATGATTGTGGTATGTGACATATGGATATTCAAAAATACTAATATAAGATGCTCATTCTTGAAGGAGGTTGGGTTAGGCATGGATGCATCCAAACCCACATCACATAAGAAAGGGATCATGCTCAATATGATTGAAGTAGGTGTCTGAGAGTGTAATATTTTTTGGGAAACAGATGCAAGGTTCCTTGAATTATGCTCTTTTAAAATCATCATAACACTTTGGATACATTACTGGTTTTGTGATACTTAGTGAGGTTGGGATGGATTAGGTGACATTTTTTGGAGTTGTTGGTTCTACTATTTTTTCACTAGATCATTAAGATGTTCTATTAACATTTTCATAAGAGAATATGGTTATCATCCCTTGAGTACGCCTATTATCATCACCAATCATATAAATAAATTGTTTCTTAGGTTTCAAAGTGGGTTTCAAATATTTATCTAGGTAAAATTAGCCTGAAGGATGGTGTTGTTGTGGATATTTTTTCTTATGGTTTCCCCACGGTACTATTTTATTTATGATTTTTATTTTTACCTGTTACAGAAATTGTGAGATATTGGTCATTTTAAATTTATAACATAGTGTGGATTGGTATATTTCATCTTATCTCAGTTAATAATTATATATTATGAGGGTAATGTCTCCATTTCATGTTTTATATAGTTGGTTATTGTTTTTGAGTTGAGGTCTAATGAAGTACAGTTTTAGGGATCACACATTCTCTTCACTATTGGCATAGGATGTTGACCAGTGGAAGGGGTTTTTGAAATTCATGATTGCCTATATTTTTTCTAGTATTTTTAAATATTATAACAGATTATACTAGAAATAATATTTAGTTTTCTCATTTTTATTGATTTATATCATTATTTTGTTTTAGTTGATATGATGGTGGTGCGGTCGATTTTATGTTTGAAGAGGATTACTAAGGAGGTAGTCAGATATAGTGAAGTTAAAGAGATTGACATGATGAGTGTAGGGTGGATCTTGGACATTCAATATATGAATTATAAGAATGTTTATGACTAAGAGTTTTGGACTGATGTTGTGGACATGGAAAGGTGGATGTGTGTTGTATATTATTATTTATTATATTAATGTATATCTATATTTTAAATTGATTATTATTTATTGATATTTATATTATAAAAATTAATAATTTTTTATTTATATTTTTTTGTGAGGTTTTATATGTTGTTAATTAATGATTCACACCTATCGCAGGGAATCGAAATAAAAACTAATTATTTTCTAGTACTACATAGTGGCTGATTGGGGTAATCTCAACTGAGGAGCATCATAATTTTCTTCATAATAAATAAATTTTCCCAAAGAACTAATAATTTTCATGTTTTATTATTTTATGAGAACAATTAAATTTGATAAAGTTAATGAAATGGTAAAATATAATAATATGAAACACAAGAATGTGAAGAAGGAACATGGGATTTATCGTTTTGTTTGCAGGATCCATCATTCATCTCATTTTTCATTTAATTCTAGTTTGATAATCCAATTATGAAATCGCATGCATGAATTACGATTACTTTTTTTATTTGGTGTGAAATCATGAATGCTTAAAGAAAACAAAAGTTCATCCTCCTTTTATAATCAAGGTTGATGGAACACGACAGTCTAGAATGTGGCATATTCCAGAACCTATCTCGATCGTTTATTTTTTCAACCACTAAACAACTCAAGTCTTTAATATGAAGAACTTTTGTTCAGTTTTAGTGAAGGAAAATATTTAAATAAATGAATTTAAATTATTTTATTATTATGTGTCATGGAAGAAATTATCAATAACTATTCACATCACTCTTTCTCAACACAATCCTCAATAAAATATAATAAATTATGTAAAAAATTTTGAATTCGCCAATATCCACCACTGGGGAAATCATCGAGTTAAGACCTTATTATCGAGGGAAGTAAGTCACTATTGATGAAGATGGAAAGAAGACAAAGAAGATAAAGATAAAATAATTAGAAGGAAGAGATTTAATGAAGGAGATAAAAATAATGAATAAAAATAAAATAAATTAGAATGAATTAAGATACTAAAATCAAAGGAAATATTATTAAAATAAGATGAAATAGACTAATTTTTGGGTGATAACACATGAAAAAAATGAATTACTTATAATATCGATAATCTAAATTAAAATTACATCATATTAGAAACTATAGAAAAACAAAAGAATTAAAATATTGTAATGAAGGATATATATAGAAGCTCCTGCAGTGGCCTCCTCCTCTAGTAGGAGAAAACTTCTTTCAGTAGTGGTGAGCGTTGTCCTGTTATTTTAAAACCAAGGAGAGGGTCGAAGTATCTTATGTATTATTGGTTAATAACATAAAAATTTTATTACCCATTGAATGCGTATTTTCAAATTTACATGTAGATAACAGGGTTTAGAATTATGAGGTGGAAACTCCATGAGAGGAACTGTGGACTAGAGGGTAGTGAAGCTTCCCTTATGGTGCATTGAATTATGTGTGCTGACATGGATATGTAGTATTTCATTAACTCCTCAGTCATGCTCTATGGAATGGGTAGTTCATCTTCTATATCACATGGCTTCATCAATTATCAAATATCCGTTATAGTGGATTGATTAGAATAGATCCGCTTTATGTGTTCATATAAAGCTCCCCAAGATATGTGTGGTGGTGATGTGAATTGGAAGTAATAATCAAATCACGATTTGTTTTATTTATAAAATTCCCTAGAGATCATGGTGATTTTTGATGCTAGACAATGACATTGAGTGACATAAGTGGAGGTGGGAGGAAGCAGCTTATGTCAAAGCCTATGTGAGTCATGGGAGAAGTGAAACATCAATGTTTGCGTAAGTGGTTAATGGAAAAAAATAGTCATTTTACATCATAAAAACAAATATGCTATTGGTTATCATATATTATATAAGTCATGACTGATTTGGATCAATAGACAAAATATGGGTGGGATCATAGATAAACATACATACCCACATGTGACGTGCTCACATTTATAGCCATAGTTGGCTTTGGAACAACTAATGCATTAATGGAATATCATCAAGGGCCATGCACCACATGGTCATGGTCACTCATGTTTCCTCATGCAAGTCTACCTCTTGGTAGGCCATCACTTTAGAATGGATTAACAAACTAGCCTATAAGGGCTGGCATTATGTCATGCTAATCACTTGAGGTTGATTAACAGCCTATTTAGCACATATTTCTTCCTGAAAAACATTTGAAAACAACTATGTAAATACTCAAATTATTAACAATTAATATCTTACATTGAAAAACTTAATTTAAATAATTTCCCAATATTTATGCCAAATTTCCCATATTTTCATAAAACATTACACGTATTGGGATTATTTGCTAAAAACCATTGAAAATAATTAAGAAAACACTTAGAAATATGAATGAAATATGATTCTGGAAACTATTCCCACACTTAAACCATTCATGTCCACAATAATTAAATCTAAAATATAAATTTGAAATGGATATTCTTGATTCCATTACTTAAAATCAAAATCAATTAAATAAAATTATTAACAATGTTATATATAAATTTAAAAAAACATATAATATTAATTAAGTATCTCAATTTTCAAATAAAAAGCAACTCAAGTATTTTATTTTTTACTATTAAAAACCATGGATAATGTCTTTTATTTCATTCAGGTTCATAAATTTATTATTAATATACATGTCAGATCAGGGTTTACCTCATGTTTAAATATTTTCTCTCATAACTCGTGATAAAAGTTTCAGTAAAGTTATTTTCATATCTTGAGAACATACTCTTTTATCTATAATCTTACAAAGGAAATAAATTCTTCACTTTAAAAAGTAAAAAGGAACATAAAATATTGATGGATTTCAACAAAGTCTCAAATGAATTTGAGGATTAAGGGTAGAATGTATTTATATTAAAAATTATGGTACAATGAGAAGGCTTATTTCTTAAGGATTAAAGAATGATATCAAAATCTTAAATCTCAATGAATTTATCCCATTCAAATTGAGATTACTCCCAATTCTGAATCCCAAGGTAAGGTTATGAATAATGAAATCATAATGAATGATTTTATCCTTCTTTAATATTTCACTAATTTTATAAATTTTACTTTTTTAGTATTTTTTATTATTTTTACTATTTCAAAAATGATTCTAAGTGAATCTCTCACCCACACACTTTTTACCTAAAATGTAGGGCATCCCATTCCCCATGAGTTACAACATCCAAAAACTTTATCTTTAAAAAATCATGAAAATACTAAGAGTGGGGTAGAAATGGATAAATATGACTTAAAGAATAAGAAAACCCAAAAAACGCCATTTATGGTTTCTAGGGTTTTAAAAATATTAATGTATTAGGTGGTCACAACGATAATGGATTATCATAAGATTATTAAGTCATTTTAAATGTATTTTTTCACATTCATTTCATTAACATATTCCAATGAATGATCAAGAATGTGAAATGTCAAAATATTACTCAAGAAACATGCTCTAGATAAAATAGAAAGTACATGTTCTAGAATAAATATCAGGAATAAGACATACTTTTTGGAATAATCACTTTTGGAATGACTCATAATAAAAAATCAATTCACTTGTGTTTTGAAAATTCAAAGCATGAAAAAATGGTACAAAAATTTCCTTTACATAAATAAAATAATTCTATCACGGACCAGCCTAGGTCAACCCCAAACTAGAAACACAAACTGATCTGTGGCATGGCCTGAAGGATGTTCCCAGTCATCATGGGCTGGAAACTAGTGTCAGGCATCAACAAAGTACTCAAGGGTATGATTTTCATAAATATAATCAGAAAATAAGCTGTAAAAAAACATGAATCCAAATGTACATTTGTATAAAATGCAACTGAACATTATTTATAAAAGAAACAAAAACTAATACTAAAAAATACAACCAACTGACCAAACCTGATTTCCAAACTAACACCATCTGACCCCACCGATCACTCTATAACACAACCAATACTCATCTCCCAAAGTGACCAAACTCATGTTGAAACCTACAAAAGGGTTAAAAGCAAAAAAAAACTATAGGTGGGGGTATTAAACCATATTAGGTTAGCCCGATATTCTATTCCCAATGTATATCATTTATTATAAAATGAACATCAATTTCAAGTTTCATATATAATATATAAAAATATTTTTTCCAAATGAGGATCAATGCTAAAAAAATTACCAGAAAAAAACGTGCATGTTTTAGAAACATGAATTCTAGTTACAATTTTTCAAAGAGGTGTAACTTCAAAATGAAAATAATTTTCAAGAGGGACGATTTAAAGAATGTAAAATTTTAAGTAAAATACACAAGTTTCTGAAATTACCAACTATACTCACCATATGCTGATGGTGAGTACAAAATGGCCAATGACCATAAGTAACATGAACACCCCCATGCACTAGTTTGTTATGGGCCCTAGGTACACTTAAAAAAAAATTACTACACTATATTGGGTTATTGTTGACATTAAAGGGGTTATAACCCCTTGTAATTTCATTAGAGGCAGTTCTATTGAACCACTACAAATATTGCTTCCTTCTATCAATAGGGTAATTTTTGAGAAGGTGATGGTAAAATCATCAGGACATTTTCTACATATACATATGAGGGGGTTTAAACCCCCTCTAATTTTGATTTAAATTCACCATAAATGATATCATTATGGGATGTTATAGTCCAAACCACCTCTAATAAAGTTCATTGGGGGAGATTTAAACCACCTCGAATGGGGGTTTTCATTAGGGGTTGTTTTGAAAAACACCCATGTTAATTATTTTTTTTCAATTTTTTTGTCCCCAAGGCACAAAATCCCACCCCACTAACCCACCCACTATCCCAGTCTCCCCTATGGGGTTCCCCTCACCCCTCTCTCCCCACACCCCTTATTGTGCCAAGTCATGAAGACCCCCACCCCCTCCCTTCACGAGTCTCTCCTGGCGTTGTTAGGACCCACAAAACTCTCCCCCCACATGGCCTCATCACCCTGGTGCCTCGCTTGGCCTCATCCCACTCCACTAACCCATCGACACATAGCCTCTGATTTGAGGTTCCTTGCACACCACCCTCCCTGAACCCCTCTCTCTCCCTGGTCGTCACGACCAAGCCCCCCTTCTGTCCAAAGTCTCCCCTATAGTTCCCTACACCACACATCAATTTCTCGGTGCCCCTCCAGTTCCTTGTTTCCATACACCCCTTTCGGATAAAATAAATTATCCGGTGGAATAATGGAAACCCGAACTAACCATACATTCTGTGTAACTCCCCATGCTTCCATGGTACGCTTCTCTTTGAATAATGCAGTATCATGTGTTGTACGCAACATTGAGTTCTAACACACACCACAACCAATCAAACTATCTGTTATGAATAGTAATACCCACTTTTTAAAATTTTATACATTATATCATTAAAAATGGACATCATTTTTGGATTTGGATTATCGAAATTTGCTTAGGGTGAATTTTTAGTATTTTTCTGATAACATTCATATTTTGATGAATGGTGAAAATAACTAAATTTTAATTATAAACAACATTTTTTAGTAGAAATAATTAATAGTGAAATTGGAAAAATGGATTCCATATTTGGAATCAGTATGCGCAAATTGTGTAAATAGTTAAATCTTATTTTTAGACATTTTGAATAATTACTTCGGTAAATATTTTATTTACCATGGTTAAAGGGTAAATCCGTTAAATAAGATTAAAAACAATAATATTATAATATTAATAATAAATTACACTAAAATGTGTCCTAACCCTATTGGTTGATACATTTCTGACCATGGTCATCTTTGGGTCGATTTTGGGACCCCATGGTGCATCTTTTAAGTAATAATGACACTTTATATTAATTAAGATAAAGTAAATAAAAAATGACATATGCATATATCTTTTAGAAAAAAAATTTTTAAATACAGTTATATATGTTATATTTTACCCTATAAATATTCATTAGAAATATAAAAATATTTAATACATAATTTCATTTTATTTTTAATTTATAGACATTGAATTATTAAATTTATTTATGACACAATAATTATGTAGTATTTTCCTTATTAATGAAATATTCAAATAATTAGTATTATAAATGTTATACTAAATATAATTTGAATGTTCTGATGACATTCAACGATTATATTGGTAAATATGACATGTTACGATTGCTTAAATGAATTCGGTTTGAATTAATAAAGTTTTTAAGACTTTAACAAAAATCAATTATTAAATAGTGTCAAAACTGACATAATGGAGTTTTTAAAACAAATATTATATTATTAATTGATATAACATTCCTAAAAATCTACAATTTTTCCAAATGACTTATATAATGATATTTTTATTATTAATGGACCACTTGGGGGTCATTTGGAAGTTTATACTATGTTTATTGACTATATAACATAAAAATACAAAGAGACATGGTAAATATCAAAATATTTAACTAAGAGTTAAATCCAAAATATAACGTTAATATAGTGACCCAAACCTATCTAAAACCTATTTATTGAGTGGTCTTAAATCTATCCCCACCTTAAAATATAAATAATAAACTTTGGATCCATTAGAAACTGAATATGAATTTATTATAAAATAATATTTCTAGCATTTCCAAAGATGCCCCACGCCCATCTTATAAAAGTGCACTCCCCATTCTCTCAAATACATACCTTAAAATATTCTGGCTCTTCCAAAACCTTACCAAATATTCTATAAACTTCACTAAATTCATCTTATATGCCTTATTTTGATCAGAAAGCCAATCTAATGAGCCCTTTTGATCAAATCAAAAGGAAGAACCCGAAGAAGAAGTAATGTTTTCACCACCCACTTTCTTGATCCTTTCTTCTTCCAATTATTATTTATTTTTTATTTACATTATAAAATAACAACTCTAGAATCTTATATATACTTTGATGTTATTATAAATATTTCACAATTATATTCATTATTCTATCCATCATAGGAATGATAAAGTCACCATGCGTGCGTAAGTATGGCATACCATCTCCACGCTGTGGTGTAATTTGTTATTCAAAACTATCTTATTTGGATAGATATAATGATGAGTAATATGGATATAAATAATTAAAAATATCATGATAATGTCTCTATAAATTTAATATACCATACAATTAAACACCTATAAGGAAATCATATTGTCGCTCGTGCGTACGTACAGATTATCGTCTCCACGACGCGATGAGATTCATTTCCACATTCATCATTCATCGTCGATTATAAAAATATATATTATTAATATGTTTGTAATATATGAGATAATAATTCTATTGGATATATATATATATATACTTATATATATTTTATTCACTTAGTTAGGTTCAATACATTATGAAAACAGGAACAACGTTTATGCGTATGCACAGACTACCATCTCTATAAATGGTGTTTTCTATATCACATATATATCATTTATACATAATTATATTCTAAATTTATGAGATATATAAATCATTTTTTATATTATTTTAGTATGTAAATCATGATCTAAATGATACAATCAAGAGTAACAAGTTAAAACACGTTCGATTAAGAAAGATATTATTACCCGAAATGTTAATTTAACATGGAAATTAATATTAAATGGGTTGTATAAATCCATAAATGAATCATTTATGATATCATAAATATTAATATGGTTCTGTTATAATTTAATAACATACTATGATATTCATATAGGAGGTTAAACATACCCTCTACTAAAGGAATGTTCAAGGTAAGGGGTTTTCATCTCACTCCTTATTCTCGCGAGATTCATGAAATATTGCCAATATTACCCTTTGTGTGGTCTATGTACTGCCCATAATTGTATACATTATGTAATGAACATTAATTTATGTGCATTTACATATTCATAGTATGATACTCCTTTCATGGGGTGTATGTTTCATATGTTTCCAAATTGGTAAGGGTTAATTCCTCAATCTCATTATTATCTGAGATTGTTTATGTGTAAGTATTTACTCGGACATTTTTATCATCCGTGTCCATTTTCATAAAAATGAACTCAAAATGAATATTTTAAGGATTTTTGTAAGTTACCCGTTATTAATATTATAATTTTAAATGTTTTAAATATTTATCATTATAAATATTTTTAATTAATGTCCATGATTTCAAAATGATTTTAAGGATTTATTTATACGGATATGAATGTTTTGAAATGATATTTCTTTTCAAAAGTTTCAAAGTGGTATGGGACACTTTGATTCTAAAATCTATTTTAAATTACTTCCTTTATAAATGTGTGACTTTTCAATGATTTCAAAAAAATAAATAATTCTCTAAAGTAGTGTTGATTTCATAAATGACAACATCCTTTGATGGATTTTAATCTTATTTGACGTTGATTTATTAGGATACAAAACATCCATGTTTTATTGATGGTTTTGAGATATGTTTTACTTTGGATGTTTTATTTTTATACCATTAATGGTTTTTGGAGAATGTATTGGCATTTCTTTTGCTAGTTTTAATATGAATGATTATGTTATGTACAAACCTATTCATATAAGGAATGCATTGGACTTAATAAGTGACGGGTGGATCCCGCTATAGCTCCCTGATTCATCGGTAGGTCTCATGAGACAAACAAGTGTTTTGGCACAAGGCTTGAAAAAATCTTATTTGTATTCTTGGCACGAGGCCATGACTATGTTTTTATGATTGTCTGGAATTATGAATTTCATCATTATGAAAGTGGTTATTCATATTGCATGTGACTATTCGGCTAGTAAAATATCCATGTGAACACGTAAATGGAATTATTTCATTTTATTTTTTCCATATTATGATGAAGTTCTAGTTAAAAAGGCTTTTTTTAGTTATACATTGACTTAAATGTTTATGCTTATTTATGAATGTTTCAGCTATATTGTTATCCTTACTAAGAATCTGAGCTCACCTCTTTCTATGTTTTATTTTTCCCAGGATTCCATGAATTGTATTGTGATTGATATGTAGGGTGAAGACAAGGGAATAATGCCATTAGTGAAGTATTATTTATGTTTTTTTATATGTTAATAAGTGTAATGTAACATTCATATATGTAATCTATTTTCCAAGACTGATAAACAGATCGGTCCTTCGACACATGATTCCTTGTAATCATGTCAATGTATTAAAATAATGCACCGACTCATGGTAACTGGGGTCAGGGAATTATAGTTCATATCAGAGAAAGTTTAGCAATAACCTTGGAAACTAGATTTAGATAAACTCTAATTAGATAAAATTACCCTAAAATAGAATTTGAGGATTAGTATAGAAGAAATTTTTATAATTTTGGAAATGTAGTGATTTTGTGAGTTTTCCTAGAAAATATGTCACTGTCTGGATATGAACAGGTAAAGGTGGCTCTGGCACAGATGTACCTAATGGTAAAACCCTAAAACACAGCATTGAGCTAGACTTGAACAAGAACTGGTGTACGACAACGGGCATTGCTTCACTCTTGGTTACGACACTCCCGGATGATATGCTTAGGGCAATTCTTATTTTCTTTACAAATAATTATGAATGGATTATGATTATATACTACGTCAATGAAAACATATTTATGATTATGGATTATATCCCTAAACCATTCAATTTACATTAAGTATTTTACAATATTGGAATTATTCAATTTAATTCATAAACTAACTTAGTTAATGCCATTGTATTGATATGGCTCCCAGTAGAAGGAATGTGAACTCTAGAAAAATGTATGATCCAAAGAGTAAGAAGGATCATATCTTTCATGGTATTAAGCCAACATTTAGAAGGGAAATAGTATCCCATGTATTCTCAACATATGAAGAAATAATATCACGTGTTAATAAGATAAGTTAAAAATTCTCTAAGTCCTTTAGCTTTGATGGGAAGCAAGAGAAGAAAAGAATGGAAGAGGGAAAGATGGATAAAGGGAATAGGGAAAAAAATAATTTTCCCGTATGTGATAACTATGGGAAGAAACACCCTGGAAATTTCCTGAAGGGAATGGAACTTTATTATAAGTGTAGAGAAATGGGACACCATGTATGTGACTACAAGGGTAAGAAAAAGGTTTCAAATATATAATGCTTCATCTGGAGGGAGTTGGGACACTACGAGAAGTAATGTCCAAATCACCAGAGTATGCCCCAAATGATGCTATTGGATAATATTCATGTTATGATACTACCACAGATGAGAAGGAATGATTAGAGTTCTTATGTTGTTATTAGAGAAATATGTCATTTGCGTGTTGTGTCAACAATGGACCAGTTATAATAATTATGGAGTATATAAGGATTGTACTACAATACTATTTCATTATGGACTTGAGATTGTGTGGAACCAAGAAAAGTGACTCAATAGCATGTTAATTTTTTTTAAAATATATGTTTGAAAGAAAGATAAACCATAATATGGTTTTGATACCAAGGTTTGATTTTGGAATAATACATGTTTGATTTCGATAAATTATATTGGATATTCTTGACTACCTTGAAGCTAATTAATGATTTGTATATTCTATCGTTGTTGGAGTTTAAAACATTTTTTGATAGAAGTATTATATTAAGTATTCATTAAGGAATAAGGGATCATTAATGTAATCAATAAGATTTTATGGTAATTTAGGACGTTGTAGTGTTTTAATAGAATACATGATGAAGGTGTTTACATTTTATTAAGCTGAAAAAGGATATTCATTATGTTTACATTCCTTATAATGTTTGGATTGTGAGTTTGGACAGATGTATTTTGGATAATCTTAATTTTGAGATTATTTTTGTATTTCCAAAAAAGGACAACCCAGAGTTCAGGCGGAAACCCGTGGCATCAGGAAAGGCCTTGAGACTTGATCCCGAAACCGAAGGGCGACAAGGGTGTATCACCTACCAATGGCCGACGTGATGTCCTAGATTGAATAATGTAGTGTTTTTTAAAATGTTTTGGAAGTTGAATTATAAATAAATTTTTTTGAACCCTATACGAATAGGATAAATATAATATTATTTTTAAGTTCTATTACCTTTTAAGTGAAAGAGGAGTTTGTGGTTGAAATTAGTTAAAGGATGGGACTCTATTTGTCGTTTATATATTTTTATTCTCCTCTTATTTTATGATGAAATTATTTATTATAATTTAGTGAAGGGATCTTAAAATCAAAAATGTGTATCCTAGTACCATATGTTTTGTTGAACCGGTGATATTTTAAAGCATTACAGATTGATGAATTTAAGGCCCTCAATTTTTCAATTGTTTGTGATTGTTGACCTCCATAACTACCAATAAATATTTATGTTTTCCTCCAATTATATGACTATAATTTCAACCAATTTTTTCCTAATCGAGATCATAATTTTTTGATGACCCTTTCATTTCCCTTTTCCTCTTATTAAGACTAAATTTTATTAACCTAATTTCCGATGTGGGTTTTCCCAAAGGTATTTTCTATTTTTTTACAATTATTTTTGAAAAATAATTTCAAATTGCAAGAACACAATTTATTGAAGTAGGGGAGAATGTAACACCCCAAGGTTCCATGATACACTTCTCTTTGATTAATGCAGTAGCATGTGTTGTAAGCTACTTCGAGTTCTAACACACACCACAACCAATCAAACTAGCCGTTATGAATAGTAATACCCAATTTTTGAAATATTATAAATTTTATCTTTCTAAATGGACACTAATTTTGGATTCAGAATATAAAAATTATCTTAGGGAGAATTTTTGGTACTTTTTTGATAACTTTCATATTTTGATGAATAGTGAAAATTACTAAATTTTAATTAAAAACAACACTATTAATCAAAATAATTAATAGTGATAAATTACGAAATTTAGTGATTTTAAAGAATATGTAAAATATATTTTTACCATGTAATCAAATTTTTGGCATTGGAGATAATTTCACATGTAAACCGGACATAAACAAGGGTGAGTCTTTTGATAGTTATTGTTTTTTAAAAACACACTTTTTGTTTTGACAATGGGGAATAATTTTAAATTAATTTTTTCCATGTGTATGTTTTGAATTTGGAAAAATGGATTCTATATTTGGAATCAGGATGCCCAAATTGTGTAAATATCTTACTCTTATTTTCAATCAATTTAAATAATTACTTCGGTAAATATTTTATTTACCATCGATAAAGGGTAAATCCATTAAATAAGGGTCAAAAACTAATATTATAATATTATTAAATTACCTTAAAACATGTCCTAACCCGATTGGTTGATACATTTCCGACAATGGGAATCTTTGGATGGATTTTGGGACCCCATTGAGCCACTTGTAAGTGATAATGACACTTTATATTAATTAAGTTAAAATAAATACAAAAATGACATAAGCATATAACTTTTAGCAAAACAATTTTTACATAAAGTTATATATGTGATATTTTAGAATATAAATATAAATTGGAAAGATAAAATGGTTTCCTAGATAATGTTTTTTTATTTATAATTTTTAGACATTGAATAATTAAATTTATTTATGACACAAATATGATGCACTATTTTCCTTATTAATGAAAGAATCAAATAATTATTATTATAAATGTTAAAATAAATATAATTTCAAAGTTTTGATGACATAAAAAGATTTTATTTGTTAATATGAAATTTTAATATTGCTTAAATGAATTTGGTTTACATTAATCAAGTTTTTATGACTTTAACAAAAATAAAATTTTAAATACTGTCAAAATTGACTTAAAGAAGTTTTTAAAACAAATATTATATTATTAATTGATATTATATTCCTAAATATTTAAGGTTGGACCAAAGTATATATATAATGATAGGAGTATTATTAATTAACCACTTGGGGGTCTCTTGGATGTTTATAGTAAGTTTATTTACTATATAATATAAAAATACAAAGAGACATGGTAAATGTCAAACTATTTAACTAAGAGTTAAATCAAAACGATAAAGTAAATATAGTGACCAAACCAGTCTAAAACCTATTGTTTGAGTGGTTTCCAAACTATACCCACCTTAACCATTAAATAATCCACATTGTATCCATTAGAAACTGAATATGAATTTATTATAAAATAATATTTCAAGCATTTCCAAAGGTGCCCCTCACCCATCTTATAAAAGGGCACTCACCCTTCTCTCAACTTAATACCTTCAATGCTTTTTGGATCGGCCAAAACCTGACCAAATATTCTCTAAGAATCCCTCAAATAAACATAGTTGCCTTATTTTGATTATAAATCCAACTTATGGAACCATTTTGATCAAATAAAATGGAAGAACCCGAAGAATAGATAAAGTTTTCACGACCCTCTTTCAAGTTCCTTTCTTCATTCGCTTCTTCCTTATTTTTTATTTCCATTATTAAATAATAACTCCAGTATATTATATATACTATGATGTTATTATAAAAATTTCTCAACTATATTAATTATTCTATCCATCTTATGAATGATAAGGTCATCATGCGTGCGTATGTATAGCTTACCATCTGCACGTCGTGGTGTAATTTGTTATTCAACACTACGTTATTTGGATGGATATAATGATGAGTAATATGTATATAAATAATGAAAATAACATGATAATGTCTCTGTAAAATTAATATACCATCTAATTAGACCCCATTAAAGAAATTATATTATCGCTTATGTGCACGTACGGATTACCGTCTCCATGACGCGATGAGATTCATTTCCACATTCACCATTCATCAACGATTATAAAAATATATATTACTAATATGTTTGTAATATATGACCTAATAATGATACTGGAGAAATATATATATATATATATGTACTTACATATATTTTATTCACTTAGTTCGGTTCAATACATTATGAAAATGGAAACAACGTTTATGCGTACGTATGGACTACCGTCTCCATAAAAGGTGTTTTCCATTTCACATTTTTATATTTTATACATAATTATATTATAAATATAAATTATATTTAAATCATGATTTATATTTTGGAATTATTTAAATCATGATCTAAGTGATACAATCAAGAGTAATAAGCTAAAACACGTACGATAAAGAAAGCGATTATCCATTGAAATGTTAATTTAACAAGTAAATTGTTGTCAAATGGGTAGTATAAAGTCATAAATGAATCATGTATGATATCATAAATATTAATATGATTCTGGTATAACTTAATAACATACTACTATATTCATACAAGAATTTATATGAACCCTCGACTAATGGAATGTTCAAGGTTAGGGGTTTTCATCTCAATCCATTTTCCCGTGAGATTCATGCCATATTGCCACTATTACCTTTTTTGTGATGTATGTACTATCCATAATTGTATTCATATTGTAATACACATTAATTTATGTGTATTTGTATATTCATTGTATGATACTCCTTCCATGGGGTGTATGTTTCGTATGTTTTCAAATGGGTAATGGTTAATTCCTTAATCCCATTATTATCCGAGATTGTTTTTGTGTAAGTATTTACTGGGACATTTTTATCATCCATGCCCATTTTCATAAAAATGATTTCAAAATGAATTTTTTAAGGATTTCTGAAAGGTTCTCTTTATCAATATCAGAATATTAAATGTTTTAAATATTTATCTTTCTAAATTATGTTAATCAATGTCCATGTTTTTAAAATAATTTTAAGGATTTATTTATATGAACATGAATGTTTTGAAATGATATTTATTTTCAAAAGTTTCAAAATGGTATGTGACACTTTTATTAAAAAACCTCTTTTACATTATGTCTTTTATAAATGTGTGACATTTCAATGTTTTCAAAAAAGAGATATTTCTCTCCAATAGTTTTGATTTCATCTATGTAAAAATCCTTTGATGGATATTAAGCTTATTTGAAGTTGATTTATTATGATACAAAAAATCTATATTTTATTGAAGGTTTTGTGATATGTTTGAATGTGGATGTGTTAGTTTTATACCATTCATGGTTTATGGAGAAATTATTGATATTTTGTATGCTAATTTTAAAAATAATGTTTATGTTATGTTTAAAACTATTCATATGAGGAATGTATTGGACTTAATAAGTGACTTGTGGAGCCCTCTATAGCTCCTCGATGCATCGGTAGGTCTCATGAGACAAACTAGTGTCTTGTCACAAGGCCTTGACAAAAATATTATTTGTATTCATGGCACGAGGCCTTGACTACGTGGTTATGATAGTGTGGCATTATACATTCCATCATTATGAAAGTGGTTATTGATATTGCATGTGATTATTCAACAACAAGAATATCCAAGTGAATAAGTAAATGGCATTATTTTATTTTATTTATTCCATAATATGCTGAATTTCAGGTTTAAATGGATTTTGTTTTAGTTATACATTTCCTTAAATGTTTATGATTATTTATGAATGTGTCCGCTATATTTTTATCCTTACCGAGCATCGGAGCTAACCCATTTATATGTTTTATTTTTCCTAGGATTCCAAGAATTGTATTGTTATTGATAAGCAGGGTTAAGCCAAGGAAATAATGGCGTTTGTGATGGATTATTTATGATGTTTTTTATAATATGATGTGTAATGTAACATTCATCTATGTAATCTATTTTCCAAGACTGCTAAACCAATTGGTCCTTCGGGACTCGATTCCATGTAATCATGCTAATGTATTAAAATAATGCACCAACTTTGGGTAACATGGGTCAGGGTGTTACATTCTGTCTCAAATGAGCTATGCCATACAACTATGATTCTTTTCCTTTATCCATATATAGATAGGTGTATATATATATGATTATCTTTTAAAAAAATTTATTCAAATAATATATTTAAATATAATTCAATAATAAATTATCTATAAATTTATATAACTATATATATGTTTATATATTTATTAATTTTTTAATAAAAATTATTTATATACTTAAATACATATTTATATTATATATATTTCTTCATAAAATATATATAAATATTTAAATTTATTTATATAAATGTATAATTATAAAAAAAATTATACTTCTCTATGTTTGTTTATGTATTTTTTAATATTTATAGATAAAATATAATTATTATATATATTAATTTAATTAGTTTTATATACACACACATATATATATATATATGTATGTGTGTGTGTGTATCTTAATAATATTATTATAAATTATTATTATTGTTATTACACCTAGTTTTTTCAACTATAAAAATTATATATTTGTTTTGTAAATACTATATATTTATTTTAGGATTTATATCACAAATATATTATACTAAATACATTTATATTATAAATTTAGGTAAATTATTTATATACATAAATACATAATTATATATTATATATATCTTTTTTTAAATAATATATATATAATTATTTCCTTAATATATTTATATAATGACTTTTAAAATGTGTTTATACAATGTATTTTAATACATATATTTATTCATATTTACATTAATATAATTTTGTTTTGTATAAATAGTATAATATTATATATAATAAATATATAATAATTATTCTATGAAATACAATTTATAAAAATATTTATGGCATATATAATAAATATTTTTTGAAATTTGATTCATACAAATATTTATAAAATGTTGTATGATATAAATTTTTATATTATATATAATTAATATGATAATTATATATAATCAATGTTATATGAAATATAATTTATACACATTTAATCTTAATATTATATGAATTAAAATATATACAAATAAATAAATATGAATGTACATAATACTATACATATTTATGTTTTAATATTAATACAATTAAATTCAACTATATAAATATTATATATAATATGTTTATACAATGTATTTAAATTCATTTATATATTGTGTTTTAATTATATATGTATGTATGTATGAATATATATATATATTATGGAAGTTGATTTTTTTATAAAATAATAGGGGATCACAATTCCATGTAATCTACTAAATTGGGAGGGGGGTTGAACCCCCTATAATTGAAATACATTAGAAGCAGTTTTTATCAATCTCTAATTTAATTCATTAGAGGGGATTTTCAACCCCCTCTAATTTAGTTACATTAGAGTGGGTTCTGAACCCCCAATAAATGATGAAATTAGAGGGCATTTTGAACCCCTCAAATTTATGAAATTAAAGGAGGTTTCTAAACCCCATCTAATTTAAGACATTATAAGGGGGTTCAAACACCCTCTAATTATAGATACAAGAGGGTGTTTTGAACCCCCTCTAAAATCCAACTGGATATTAAAAAAATAATGTTGAAAAACTAGGGTGGGTTTAATTAGTGGGGGTCCATATCCACCTCCAAATTCGATTATTAACGAGGGATGTACATAATTCCCCATCAAATTTTTATAGAAAATTAATTTAGAGGGGGTTTTGTAGAACCAAATATAATGATACAGAAACTAAATTTAGAGGGGGTTGTGCATAACCCCTTAAAAATAACCCCTTCTATTATGCTATTTTAATTGTAGTGGTATCTCATATCTCTTTGTAAAAGTAACCATAACAAATATCTACTATCTGGCAGATGAGACACTATAAGGATAATCACACGTATCCTAGTATTCCTCAAAATAATCATCATCATAGTTTTTTTAGTGTTTTCATCATCAAACATGCTACATGGAACAAGGAAAAAACCCCTCCGGATCACTAGCATACTTGTTCAAGTAATCCCAACAAGATACCCTTGTTTTCCATTTTTGTGCTCAAACCTGTTACAGATGTATAAAATACAAATTTATCATGAAGATAAATTTTAAAAATCCCAAACACATCAAACATACCAAACACATGTCTCCCATTTCTTTTACATATCAGTAGAAAACTTAAATTTTAATAAAACAATTTCATGATGTATAATGAGTCCTTGCACATAAAATCAATTAAAATGATCTTTTTAGGAAAAAACAAACAATTTCAAATTAAACCTGATATGGAATCCCCAAAACCATTTAAAATATCAATTTCATGTACCATAAAAAGGACACAAATTATAAAACATTAAATACACATGGATACCATTTTTACAAGAAAAAGGAAAAAGATTCCATTAAGCATTTCTCAAAACTAGAATTTTCCAAAAGTAAATATTTCAATTTAAATAAATATATGTTTAAAAAACATTTATATAATAAAAAAATCATCAATACATAAAAACATTCAAGTTAGAAATCTAAAGCACAACCATTTTTATATGAATTCCAAATGGGCCATTTTACAGCAACTTGGGAAAAAACATGTAAACCTCCCAAAACTGATTTGTCTATAAAACCAAAACAATAATTGATAGACATAAAAGGACGCAAAAATTGAATTTTGCATGCTTCAAATGTATTTATTTATCCAAAAAAATTATTTTCAATTCAACTATGATAAAAAAGCCAACCCAACCATTTACTGAACACATGGAATGGACTTTTAAACAAACAACTTATTATACACACTAGAAAAGGGATAAAACACATTTTAAGTGCCATAAAATTAATAAATATATTGATCCCTATTCAAAATACCATAATCCATTTCTTTATGAAATGGGGACTATAATTTAATAAGAAGTGTACATTTTTATAACCAAGCAACAATACTTTTCACAAAACAATGCTTAAACAACTGTTTTGCACAGGAATAAAAATAACCAAAGGCTGAAGTAGAATAATTTACATATATATCATGTTCGAATATCACTAAAATGATTAAACGTAAATGATAATGTCATGTAAAATAGATATCCTACCTCAAAAGCATTTAGGAAAAGAACCACACACCTGATATATCCCTCATCGGTTCACAACACTCTAGATCTATGAAGACCATCCCTAAAAAAACAAAACCCCATTAAAAAAATTATATCATAACCAAAGGTCATACATGATTATAGTTGAAGTGGAATTAAAATAATTTTGAAGGAGAAGGATTAGGGAGGAGAAACGGGGATGAATCTCACAATGGAAACTGGAGAACACGTCATCTTCCCTAATATCTACAACCATATAGAAAGGTAATGGAATGGAACATCTTGTAGAGGATCATTAGGTCTGGATGAACTCGGTAAACTATATTTTGGGGGAAAATATAATAATGTACTAATTCTTGAACGAAACAAATTACCTTACCAAATCTAGAAGATATGAGAAACCTTGAGAAATTTCACACTCATCCTAGAATAAGATGTTTTTCAAGGAAATAAATGAAACATGGGGTGTTCATAGGGTTCTTGGTCTCAATTTGGAGGTTGAATAACTAATAGAATATATGAAAATGAATAATATATAAATGAAAAAATTTAATTTTTTTTAAATTGGAATTGAGCTCATGGGAAGGCCCAATACCTGAATAAATAACACACATACACCATGAATATGAATTCATAAGGGGTTAAAAAGTGATATGGTAGATTGAATAGGTCAGAGTAGGCCATGTGGGAAGTGTAATTATTGATTTTTTTAAACTGATGGTCTCATAAATAGATCAAATTTTGTTTTTAAAAATTGAAATGGTGTAATGGATAGCCAAAATCTTGATGAAACTACCTTTTTATCACAAAAACTCTCAAAAAGGCTATAGGGGAACACATGGTAGGATGATAAGAAATAGTTTTAAGTTAAAAAATAAACACTCATCTCACCCAAAAACCAATAAAATGATAAATATTTCCAACAAACTAGATTTAAACCAAGAAATTAAAAAAACTGGGTGTGACAATTCTATCAACCATTAAAGATTTCCACCATCGGAAATACACAATACATTTAGCAGGTTAATCAACACCTAAGTATTCCATATCAATATTTTCCAGCTGCTGAATCTAATGACACCTCATCCACCATTAATGTAAAATAATCCTTTTACCTCACCCAAAACACTAACTCTTAACAACTTCTTGAGAATCAACCGAATGATCGATACACTACCTCCTAAACCAAACCATGTACTAGATTATTGGGCCTTCTCCCAGTAAACCCAATGGTCACCTAATACAAATACCACTCATAAAAACCAAATATTTGAGGAGAGACTAGAATGTAGTCCCCACCAATTTGAAACAACTAGAACTAACAAAATTCTTAGGAGAGAAATCTATGAGACTCATTGTGGTTCCCCCCAGCATTAAGAACCAATAATCAATAGTAGAACGAGAATTCAACATGAACTTGGAATGGGAATATCCCACATAGGACCACCAAAACTCTCCCACAACAACCTACCAACCCATGTTAACAAGAATACAACATGAACATTCAAAGCCCCAACTCTTGAACACATGGTACATGAACTAGGAAAAGACACTCTGCATGGATCCCAACCTTAAACACATGGGACAGGGATGGAAGGAGACCCAATTATTGGGCCAACGATACCAAAAATTATATAATGTAAATACCTCACTTCAATTGTACAAGCATGATCTTCGAAATACTACCCATAGTCCTAGGACTTCTTACTATGTGCCCACTTCACTCAGAGACCTATGGCTGGAGCTATGATGGATGAAGAATATTCTGCCTTGTAGTCCGGATTTGATTATCCCTAACTTGAACTCTTCCCCTTAGTTGAAAATTGTGAAACATAACACTCCTAGGATGAAACAAATGATCAAGGGACACCATGAAACTCTCTTCCTCAAACAACACACTTTTATACCAAAAAAACATGGTGATACACAACACTATTTTTTCTCACTCCAAATGAGGAGAATAATGAACAATGTACATATAGAAACACATTAACCTCATCGAGCTCAACTACCCCAACTGAGTGAGACACCATAACAGAAAGGCACATTAAATCGAGCCTAAAAAGATCTCAATTCGAACAAATAAGCTGAATCATCTTCAAGAGTGGTTTATTTAACATTTGGATTGAATATTTAGCTTGATCACCTGGAAATTCATCCAACCGAGAACCATCTATGGCCACATCACAATATCCAACACATATTTATAATCCCACTGATCATTTCTCCAAAACTGATCCACCAACGAGATCCCATATCAAGACACCACTGGACTATGACTTCCATGTCACGAAGACACATACCGAATAAACAAAACTTCAAAGACATATGAAAAAACAGCCATATAACCCCCAGTTTATAAAAAACAACAATATTTTTACTTAAAACACTTAGGAAAAACAAATCAACATGTTGTATTTTCACATTCACGAATGGGATTCATCCTGTCTCACTCATATGCACATTTCCGTGCCACCCCAGGTACCCAACCACAATGCCATATTAGTCATTCATCCATATATCAATAAAAACATGAATATGAGCACTTTTGAAAACTCTAATGCTAAAATATAACAATCATACCTCTAAAAAGAATCATGAACCTTCTAAAGGAACATTATCCACCAAATCAAAAAAATAGATTTCACTAAAAAACACTTTATCAAGAACCATTTGACTATAAATGCAATACATTTAATTTAATTTTAATTACAGAAACAACCATTCTATTCAAAAGTTACCTTTCTCATTTTCAAAAAATCAATGAGGTATCTTTTCATAATCTGACAACCACACCATCCGCTCAAATAAAAATTCATAAAATCAATTCATCATTTTCAAAAAAAAAATTAATAGCCCAAAACACCCCACTTAAAAAATTGTTCAGAATATCTTTCAAATAATCCAAGTTATCCAAACATTTTATTTCATGAAACTATATGTTTAGATTAAGGAAATGAAATCTTGTAATTTCATTTCCTATTTATCCCCATGATTTTTTTAAAAAACCCAACATTCCAAACCCATTATCATTATTAAATATTAAGAACCCGTTTCCCACTTTTTTAAAGCCAAAAATTACCTTAAAACCATTTTTCATAATTCTCACACAAGGATTTTCAAAACCTAATTCTGAAATCATGAAAATTCTAAGAGACCCACAAAAGGAAACTATTCTTAGTGGGTGACTTGACTATATGGTTGGAAGCCATATGTAAAACACACCACCAAAATAGAGATCATTCTTTGGACTATGACTTGGATCCACATGGCTTTTCTGGCCCTAAGAGCTCCCATAGACAATTAGTAAAAATCCCCTTGTCGTACCCAACACCAAACAATCATTAAGAACCAAATACTTTAATAAAATTGGACTTCCCATGGACACCCGAGGGTCATAACAAGCAAGAATTTGTGACACTCTTCTTGCACCTACCCCTATTGTCTTGAAAATACTTCTCCATCTACCATGACATCCCTAAATAACAAATAGTTCTCTAAAAAGAAATTTTCACTAGGAGAAAACCTCATTTGATACTATTTTTGTCACGAACCAGCTCGGGTCTACCCTAAATTGGGAACCCGAAATGATCTGTGGCATGGTCCGAAGGCCGTTTCCAATCCCTTGGTGTTGAAAACTAGTGCCATGCATCAACCGAGTACTCAAGGGAATTATTTTTCAAAAATATAATTACGAAATAATTAGAATAAAGAAATAGACACTCCAATAATCATTTATATAAAATTGAATTAACATTATTTACATATGAAACCGAAAGTACAACTAAAAAATATAACCAATGGAAAAAACCAGAATACTAAACTACCACAATGTGACCCCAGTGTTCACTTATAAGACAATTAATACTCATCAGCCAAAGCAACTGAATTCAAGCTAAAACATCCACAAGGGATAAAAACAGAAGAAAACTATAGGCATGAGAATTAAAAAATATTAGGTTATCAAAATATTATATTCCTAATTCACGTGCATTAAAATAAAAGGAACATCAATTAAATGTATAATAAGAAATATATAAAAATTATTTTTCTAAATTAGGTTCCATGTAATACAAATATTCATATAAATACAGAAATGTTTTATAAACAAGAATGATAGTAAAGATTTTCAAAGTGGTGACACTTAAAAATGAATATTATTCTCAAGAGATTTTATTTAAATAATGTAATATTTTAAATAAAACTTTAAAAAATCTGAATTTACCAACAAAAAACACCATATGTAGACACTATGTACCAAATAGCCAATGAGAAAATGTCACGGGAACACCCCTAGGCACTAGTTCATTGTGTGCCCTAGGTACATCGAATCTTAGTGTAAAATTAACCATAACAAATATCTATTCTCATGAACACAAGACACTAATATTAGAAACATCCATAAACTATTGGTCTACAACATCATCATGATTATGTTTTAGTTATTGTTGGAATCATCAAACATTCTACATGAAGCAGGGAAAATAACCCCTCTAGATCACTAGCTTACTTGTTCATGTCCGCCCACCTAGATTCTTGAGTTTACAATTTTTTAGATTAAACAAGTAACAGATATATAGAATATCATTTTGTCTAGAATATTTGATTTAAAAAGCAAACAAACATCAAAAATCCCACACAAATGCCTCACATTTTGTTCATTGATCATTAAACAACCAAAATTTTCTTAAAACAATTTGAATAAGTATAACGAGGGATTGCACATAAAATAGATTAAAAAATTATTTTTAAAGGAAAAAAATCCACCAATAACATATCAATCAAGATATTTTAGCCCCAAAACTATTTATGAAATCACTTTCAAGGACCATAAAATTTCCCCAAATGATACAACATGAAATGCACGTGGAAACAATTTTTTCATGGAAAATATCAAACATGCCATTAAAAATTTCTCAAAATTAACAATTTCAAAAGGTAAAAATTTAGATTTTAATAAATATGTGTATACAAACCATTTAAATTATAAAACCACTTTTATAAATCCCTGAAAACATTATGTTAACAAATCTAAATCAAGACCATTTTTATAAGGATGTAAAATTGCCCCTTTTCTGGCATCTCGGGCCAAAACATGTTTACCAACCAAAAATAATTTGGTTATAAAACCAAACAGACATAGTATGGCCATAAAGGAACCTAAAAAACAAATTTTAATTCTGAAAATGAATTTATAAATCCAAAAAATACTTTTAAATTACACTGAGAATAAAAAATTCAACAGGGCTACATACCAAACACATAGCATGCACTTTTAAACAAACAACTAATTTTAATCCCATTAAAAAGGATAAAATACCATTTGAATTATATAATAGAATTCAATCTACTTAACCATGTTCAAAATACAATAAAATATGTTCATATGATAACCGAACATTTAATTAAGCAATTGGTGTACATGTTTATAACATAACAACACTACTTTTCACAAAACAAATGACCAAAACGCCATTTTTCACAACAAGAAAATTATATAAAGGATGAGAAACAATAATAAAGATATATATCACGTTATTAAAGAAATAAAATGATGAAACATAAATGATAAAGGCATGTTCAAAGGATATCTTTCTTCAAAACCATGTCGGAAATGAACTACACACCTGATATCACCCAATGTGGTTCCAAAAACTCTGGATCTCTTAAAACTATAACTAAACAAACCAATAACAGATAAAAATAATGTTATAAACCAACCCTAGGACATTCCGGACAATTGGAGAAGAGGAATCCCAAATAATGTGGAAGGATAATGAAGATGGAGCAGAAAAGAGAAGGAATATTACCTTTCAAACTAGAGAATTATTGATCATCCCTTAAATATAAACCCTTAAAGAAATTTGAATGGTTTGTAAAATATAAGATATGCTAAATATCTATGGAATAAACGGGTAAGGAATATTTTAGGGGTATGTGGAAAAAATGAATGATTCATGAATGAAAAAAATGCATTACCACATCTGGAGGATTTGAGAATCCTTAATAAATTTCTCCCTAATCCGCTACTAATATGAGATTAAAAAAATGGAACTTTGGGGTGTGCCTAGGGTTATTCTTCTATAGTGATAGTTTGGATCATTAAAAAATAAAAAAATTATAATATATAATAGAAAAAAATGATTTTTAAAAATTGGAAATGGGATAACATGCTGGCCCAATATATAAATAAATAACCAAAATACCCTAGGATTATTAATTTATAAGGGGGTACAAAAGGATATGGTGTTTTGAATATTTCATGGGATAAAAAATGGGATGTGTAATGAGTTAATGATGTTTAAAAAGAAAGGAGTTACAATAGAAAAAATATTTGTTTTCAAATCTGGAAATGTGCTTACTATTGGCCAAAATATTGATGTAACCACCCTTTCCTCCAAAAAATACCAAACAAGCTATGTGGAAACCATGGTAGGATGCTTAGACAGATATGTTAGTTAAAAAGTAAACATTCATCTCACCCAAAATCAATGAAAATTATCATGATTTCAAATGAAACATATTGAAACAAAAAAATGAAAAAAACCGAGTGTGACAAATTCCCTCAAATATGATGTTCTCATTTTAATATCCATACTTCACTTTAATAATTACGTCACATGTCTCAATCATTCAATACCATTAAAATTAAAATCAAAATCATTGAAACACATGATTTCAAAGAAACTCATGCCTCCAATATAAGTCATGTAAAGAAAAGATTCCATTTTGGTATGTAATTTTATTTTAAATAATTAATAAAGATTAAAATAATGAGAGTAAAAATTAAATAAAGAATTTATAACTTAATATAACCATGAAAATAATATTCAGATGGAATTTTGTGGTTTCTTATTCAGTTATTGATGTGAATCCATTTCACATTGTGAATTTTTATTTCATGTCCTTGTTCTACAACATTTTTCTAAGGTGTATTACTGTTAAGATGAGAATTAAATTCATGACATGTATTATTCATAGTTTATCTAGTATATTAATGGATCTATTTGGTGCGATATGAATGCACCTTAAAAATAAAACCAATCATTTGTGAATACATAAATTTTCAAATATGTTCAAAATTATTGGGGGAGTGAGGCTTCAGGAAAAAAATAATCCTATGAAATGAAATTTAATGTAATTTATTGAAATTAAAATGATAAATATTTAATTAATCCCCCATGTGGGACCTCGATCTATAAAACTTTATGATGGGTAGTACCAACTATTATCCAAATATGATGGAGGGTAGATCTACTATTATTTGACCCACCACATGTGGGTTTTCACATAATGTACGTCTTTCTTTTTTGGTGAGTATTATTCTATGGATAGAGTGCACCAAATCCACCCACTTCACAATTATGTATAATTGTAATGGAAGGGTTAGTATAAAGTATTGATCAACCCCTTCCTTGGTTGATTCTTTTGAAACCATCTCTTCAATTTTCTAGTTCTTTCTCAAATTGGACTTCAGAAAGTGAATATTTTAACAGAAATTGGATAGGTTTTTTTAGATGAACAAAATTTAAGCATGAATAATAAAAAATATTCTATGTTTTATATTGAGAATAATAATTTTTTATTTCCATAGGAGTAGTTACTTTTAATTCGTCTTGAGATTCCTCAAATAAATTTTCATCAATTTTTGGGAGCTCTATGTATTCCTCAATATGTGAATGTTCTAATTTATAATTTTCTTCTACGATAAAAAAATCATTGTATGAATTTAAAAATTAAATGAATATTGAATTAATACTCAATTAATATTGAATAAAACAAAATTAAATAGAATTCATGGGATGGTCAACTATTATTCTTTGTTCAAATTAAATTTATTATTCAGTAGTAAGATCCAAATAAATTTGATTCTTAATGGACAGAGGTATGAAGTCGAGCACCGTGATTATTTATTCAAATTACACTACTTGGACTGTTTCATCATATTCCATGGCCAAAAAGAGGTATTCATGTGGTGATTATTCTATCATATAGATGGCACAATATTGTTTTATTTCATATTCATCTAAGTTACTCCTAGACTAATCTGATTATCTTACCATATTCCTATCAATTTGTAATTATTAATCATCAATATATTCATCTTCATGGATTTCTTGAATACGGATCTCAAAATGTATGATTTTTTATATTCTTCATTTTAGGATTGAATTTCATAGATGACTTCCAAAACATTGTCTAGATCCAGTGTTACTTACTTCTTCAAATTGAGTTTGTGCATGCCATTTTAGAGTTGATCAACCAGGATAGTAATATATTTTGGAAATATTCCCATCTATTTTCCATTTTTTGTCATGTTTCTGAGTATTATAAGATCATAATAATATAATTATAGGGCCTCCTCAATATATTTTATTATTATTTTTACAACATTGTGTAATTGTTACATGAATATAAAGAATGACCATTTTGAAAGATCAATGAAAAACAATTGTTATTTAATGAAAATAGATGTTTAGACTATTTAAAATAATAATAATGTAAACAAAAACTAACAGGAGACCTAGAATAACTGGCAGTTTTGACCGATATCTATCATGTGTTGTGGAAAAACAACATTTATGATTTCTTCCAAGTAAAACACATTGATTGTCTGAGGAAATATTCTTTGAGGAGATTCAGAGTTTTCCACTTACTGATTAAATTTCACCAAAAATTACTTCTTTTTGTATTATATATTATTTAATGAAAATAATAGAATTTGATAAAATAAATTAAATGATAAAATATACTAAAATTTAATACAAGACATTAAAGAATGAACTTTTTCTTTTATGGTTTGGTTTATGGATTCCTTAATTCTTCCCATTTGTTATTTAAATATTTTCTGATAATCCAATTATGTAATCTTCCTCATGAATTATATTATTTTTTATTGGGTGTGACATATTGAATTCTTAAAAACCTATATTTCACCTACTCTTGTAATAAATTTGATGGGGTACATCATGTGAGAAAGTGACACCTTCAAAGACCAAACTCCATTGTATGTTGTTTCATCCATTGTATGTGTCAACTCGATCATATAAATAAATAGGCACCATTAGAAGTGAGGGAATATATTTAAATAAAATCAAATAAATAATTTCTAGTATAGCGTCTCCGGGTAAAATTTCCACAGCCATGTATTTCACCCTTTTTTATGAAAAACAGAAATAATAAATAATAATTTATGTTCATAATTCAAAAACACCACACACCTCCACCGTATCACGGCTTGAGATAACTCATAATTATAGAGGGTAAGAAGTCCATGTGGATGAAGAGAGAAATTATGGAAGAAAAAAAAGATAAAATGAAAAAAGGATGTGGGAGGAATAAAGAGATATAAATAAAATAATATAAATTAAATGAAATAAGAAAATAAAATAAATTGGTAATATGCGAAAATTCGAAAAAGAAGATGATGATCTAAATTATGATGATGAAATGGTGGGTAATAACACATGATAAAAAATTTAATGAATTATAATATTGATAAACCAAATTAAAATTATATAATAGTAAAAACTACATCAAAATAAAAGAAATAATATAATGTAAATATTGAAAAAGAAAAAAGCATCAGCAATAGCTTTTTACTCATGTGGCTTCAAACTCACTTATACAATAGTGAGTTTCCTCATTTTATAATAAAACCATGGATATGGTCTTGTTCACCTCCATATATCTGGTTCCTAACATAAAAATTGTATACCCCATTGAATGGAAAATTTCAAATATACCTGTATATATCAGGGCTCCCAATTTTGATGTGAAAGAAATCCTTAGTGTAGTTTGTTTCTTATTAATAATTCTCTACCCTTAGCAGATGAATTTATCAGCCCACATCCACCCTTCATAGTTTCTTGAGGAGATGATCTCCCCTTTATGGTGATCATATGAAGCTTACAAGATCATGAATGGGGGTCATATTCTTTTTTAGGGATGATGAAATCAACTGTAAATATTTTTTATGGAACTCCATGAAACAAATGATGAATTTTTGGCGAGTTTGGTGGCATAATGTGATGGAAATGATTGAGGGTGGTTATGTCTTGTGTCTAAGAAAGATAGAATATTGGTTTAAGTGAAATGGATTCATTAGAGTACATTATAAACAGTAACCAATAATCACTGTCACATGTAGGAAATGAATCAGTTTATGGTACACGTATATAATATAAGCCATGAATGGTTTGGCTATGAATTCTACTCCTAGGGGGGTTAATGGTATATATGCACACACATGGGTCACGCCTTACTTGTAAAACATAAGTAGGATTTGGCCAACCTAATGTACCTACAGACTCTCACTGTGGGCCATATAGAGTATTAGCCTAGTCCCCAGGGAATCCTCACTTGAATACTCCACTTGGTAGGCCCACCCAAATTCTTGGCTCGGTCGGATGGACCATACAGTTTGTGTATGTTGATCACTAAGCCCTTGATGTTGAGGTCCATCCAAGTTGGACAATTATTTTTTTACCTTATATACATTTCAAATCAACTAAGTAAATACTCTGAATTTTATTAATTACAATACATCATTAAAAAATAATTTTAATAAATTTTAATTATTTCTTACAAACATACCATATTTTCCTAGAACCATACATTTTATGGTATTATTGATTAAAAAAAGTAAAAATCATTAATAAAACTTTTCAAAATATTCATGGAATATTATTATGTCAATTAAATAATATTTTTATCATATTATGTTGCATAAATTATTCTTAAAAATATAATGTTAATTATTTTTTATTTTTAATACTTATTTTCGGTTTATGAAAATAAATATTAAAAGTCAAAATACTTTTTAAAATTAAATCATTTAGACAAGGTTCTAGTAAATAATTACAAATAAGAACCACCCTTAAATTAATTAGAGGTGTTTAGTTTATTTTGTCACCATTTTATTAAATAAAAATTATGATGATAAAAATATCTTTTAAATATAAATGAAAAATACATCCATTGATAATTCCCAATTAAATTAAAAATAAAAATAATTTAATTTTTATAATAAATTTAAATGGGATTTACAGAATCTTCACTAAATGATAAATCAGTATTTTGAACCATCTAGAATTTGAATTTTTTTTCTAAAAGATGGGTTTGGTACAATGTGGGATTCATATAAAACATGATTTTTATCATTAAAAACACACTATCATTAAAATATTCTACAATATACATTATATAAAACCCCCTCAAAATTTTGGAAACAGCTCCAATTTACAATGTCTGGTCCTTAGAATGAAAATATTTAGTGGTACTCTTCCAAATTATTTACTCAATTAAAAAAATTAACAGTTGATGAGCCATTTAGACCACTAATTTTAGGGAAACATGACTGATATAGATTTATCATATTTATAGGAACTTTCAATGCCTGATATTGTCTATAACTAAACTATGTACCAAATTTCTAAAAGTTTTTATTCATAAAATTCATTAAATCTAATCAATTTAAACCAAAAAAGAGGGTAGATGACATCAGACTTTCAAGCTTTGCAATCCATTTGATTCCATAAATTTATTCCATTGGATTATCCACCATTTTTAAAATTCTCATGATTCTAATTCCAATAATAGTAACATATTTTTATTGATTTCATTGAACATAATAAATAATTAATTACCCATTAAATTAAATTTGATTTGCTTCAAAAATTTCAAACATATTGGTGTTGTTGTATTCCAACTCATGTGTTAGGTTCCTGTATGTATAAAAAAGATCCAAATGTTAGTTGTGTAGGTGTTGATAATAATGAAATCTATGTTGCATGCCTTTCTACATATGTAATATCTATAGTCTCTTCCCATCAAATAACGTGATAACACTCATTCATTATAATTTCCCATAACACATAATGCTCTACTTTCATTTTTACACAATTTCCCCCTCACTGACTATAGTTAACCAAATTTTCCAATGATTCATCTAAATCCAATTTCAATGTTTCTATGTAATGTAATGATAACATACAATTATAATTACAATATCTAACAAATATTAAATTTTCACGAAAACACCCTTTATTGTTCGATTCACAATAAGATCTGTTGACATAATGTTATTGTGAAACTGGATTATAGAAACAATGGAATAATGGAAAAATTAGAAAACCAATTTTCATCTATTTTAACACGGATATGTGAGAACTATCCAAAAATCATTTTTAGGGAAGATATTGCAGTTACTTAGGGGACTTGACATATTTTTATAGATCCATGTTTCATTAAAAAAACTTTAAGGCCCAATCTGGGGGTCCAGACAAGTCTTGAAACAACTAGATTATCAAGGAACATATGATTGTGTATTGATCCATCACTCAACTATAATGATTCTCAATATCCATTCTGAAAGAATAATAATGGTGATGTTGATAGTGGAAAATTGTGGTGTAATGATGCTGGGATATGTGTGATAATTGAACTGTGTTTTGTGTTGGGGTTTTGTGCAGTGGGTTGAAGTTTATCAGGGAATCCCTGGTACATGCTGGCATGGTTTCAATATATAGGTTGATAAGATACAATTCCATTAACATAGACCTTCAAGGAAAAAAACATATTCCCTTTGTGGTTCTATTCTAAAACAAATAAGTTATAGGAATATTAGTGCATCAAAGCATTTATGTTGGACCCATATCCTCACAGAAACCAATGTAGGATTGCATTTAGTCTAAAAAAATCACCCCTTGGACACATAGACCATACATTTTAGCCTTCCCATTAAAATAATCCACATGAACTAATTATCATTCAATTATATAGAAAATTTTCACTATAATTTACATAGTCTTCCATGTCATTGTTATCATTAATTATTTTAACACATGGAACCATCCTGGATCCACAATCAAACTAAGCCATCATATCATTGTAAAACTGTTTCAATATTCATCCACCAAGATCCCACCTAGGATACAACCTAGTTCTGATACCTTTTTACGATCCATATATTCTATCCCAAACATTTTAGGCACAAAAAATAATATATTTTGGGGTTCCATCCTTAAAAAAATCGGTTATAAGTGGAATACACCATCTATATTTAATATATTACTTTATTCTCCATATTTCAACCCTAAAATAAAAATATTAAAAATAAAAAAATAACGGATTAAAAAAATCCTACATAGTATAGTGACAGAACATTGTTTTTATCACTAAAAATGATAAATTTTCCCATAAAATTAATTTATTGATTAATTACATTAATAATATATAATTATATTTAACCTAGAAATTTATAATACATGTTTTTACCCCTCCTTAATTTTCTTTCAAATTCATTATCCATGTTCTATCATGCCTCCCCCACTCATGATTCTCCGAGCCTCCCAACTTCCATATCACCTCCACACCTCTTGAACTATAATCCTCCCCACCTCCAACTCTCCCCCAACATGTTTTATTCTCCCTCTGCCTCAAAATACCTTTACCATCCACCTCTTTCTTTTCCTCTTTGACTCCAACTTCTTCCAATTTAACTAGGGTTTCATCAATCTAGAATCTCATTTATTCATTACCCGTAAAATAAACCCACAAAAACCACTATTGTTTCTTCAGTGGTCCATCATCCTTGTATCAAAACAATGTTTTTCCTGTCAGGTAGGGTTTCATTGATTTTAGACTCATGAACTCCATATATGATTTCATATTCATATCCTACCCATTAGGGAGGGTTTACTTAACCTCTCTTTTTCCCATTATGTGTTCTCTAACTTATTCAATTTACCTAATTAGGTTAGTACCTCCTCTATGACTACCTAAAATTCCACATCTATATAGGATTTATTTCTCTTTTCCACATAATTTCCATTTTAACTTTTCAAAATTTCATCCATGGGTTATTATTGATATCTAAAATTTGGTATGTTATTCCCTCTTCTTCTTGCATCGAGGTGTTTCAACATTATTTATGTCTCCCAAATAAAAGAATTTATCGTATGTGAATATATATGTCTTATAAGTATGTTGTTAAATGTGATTTCAATAATCTGTATATAATTTCATTTTTTACATATTTATATTTGTTATGGAATGATATCACAGTACTATAAATAGTGGTATTTTCATAAATTCCATAATTTTTTTGAGTGATTGTAAATTTCATACATTCATGTTCTTGAATATTTTTTCATTCTGTTTACAATTTTTTTGTTTTTATCTATCCACTTTCACATAGAATTTTACTCTTTAGTGTTTTTCTATATATTTTTATTACTCTTAGAAAATTTATTCACGTTCTAAATATGCTTTCCCTTTTAATTTTAGTTTCATAGTCTTCAATTTTTTCAATAATCATCTATTAGATTTTTTCTTGTATGCATTAATAATATGAATTTCAATATTTGTTTTGTATTAGCAGTATACATATTCTATATGAACATTAAATTTAATATAATTTTAGTTTAATTTTCTTTCATTATATATCCATGTATAATACACTTCTCATGCCTCCCATCATCATGCTAAAATAAATAAGGGTAGAATTATTAGTGAATTTATTGATATATTCTTATCCCAATTCACTTATGAATGTTTATATATCTTTTATTATGTACTTGAAAAAATCATCCAGATATGGTACTTTTGTAGTGATAATTTCTTTTATTTATGTTTAGTGGTGTAGTTTTTGTTTTTATCATTCTTTATCATCAAACCTAAAATATTTAAACAAATTTGTCCATATTTTCTCATACATGTTCATCATTGTTAAGAAAATAATTGATTACCATTCAATATATAAGTACATAATTTTTTATTTTATAATAATAATTTTTTATTATGTATAATTATATAGTATGTTTATATATGATAATATTCATCAAAAAAGATCATATATATTAACAATATAATAGCTCCCTAGCCGGAATTCATTTGAATTATAATAAATTAGATTTATTATTATTATTATATGATAATCCTTATATTTTCTAAGAAAATGTTTTATTTCACTTAGATAAATAGGTACATGACTTTTCACTATTTTTCATATTAGTTATTTCATCCATTTTTATATTTATTAAAAAATAATTGATTCCAATGAAATATAGATGTTCATATTTATTCATTTTTATTTAACTACAAATTTATGTTAACAATAATTTTTAAAACTGTTCTTATTTGTTCATAATTTTTTATAGATGTTCAATTTTTTTTATAAAATATCATGTTTATTAAAAAGTAAATGAATTTTCATGAATATACAGGTTCATAATTGTACATATTACAATTCACTTTTCATATATGTTTATATTTTCAACGTAAATAAATAGGTACATATATGAACGTAATTGTATAAGAAATATTAATTTTTTACAAAATGATTTATTCCACTTAATATTAGAAGTTCGTAATTTTTTTAATTATTTATCCATTTTAATTTTTCATTATTTTTCAATATAGGGTTATATATGAAAAAAAAATTATTTATTCTAATATTATATTGGGATTTGTCAATTTTCCTTATTGTATATCAAAAAAATTATCTTAACAATAATTTTAACAGAAGTTAATATTTATACATATTTTCTTATATTAGCTCATAATTGTTAAAAAAAATTATTATGTCCACTAAAATATATTGGTTCATATTTTCTTCATATTTTTTCTAAATAGATTCATATTCTTATTTGTTTCCAATATATTTTCATTATTTTTCATATAGATACATTAAAGTTAATAATATTTAATCATTTTTTAATAGTGGTTTTTTTATAATATATACCATCAGAAATATGAATGTTTGAATATGTTTTAACTCAAATATTCCTTCTTAATAACATACTAAGATTCATTTATCATCATATTTTCTTTTAGGATTATAATTGCATGATAGGTTCGATTCCTATGCGATAGAAATGACATGGTGAAAAATATTTCATTGAAGGAGAAGTCATCATGTAGTTCATGAATAAAATAAAAATAAAACACACCCTATAATTCCAAATACGTATTTTGTGTAATGCTTCCAATTATTTATATTTCATTATTATAGTAAATATTTTTATTTCTATCCCCATTTCATTTAATTACATTTTTTCCTATTATATTTACATTTTTTTATGAATGAAGGTGACACTATTTAATGGATTTTTAATATCTTAGACTCTTATAATATTGTAGATGAAACATATCTCACATTACATAGAAATTATTCTTATTTGAAGGACCTATTAAAAATATATACCCAATCGATAAATTTCGGGTAATCTGAAATGTTAGTAGAATCAAAACATTTTTTATCTTAATTTATGCTCACTATTGGTGAAATATTTCTAATATAATACTGATTCCATAGTTTTTTTGTGATGTACCAGATTAAAATTTTATTAAATCTCTTAGAATTAATATTGATGATATTGTCTCAATTTCATCAATTTCGTTATTTTATTAGTATATTAAATGAGAGTTTTTCATAATCAATTTCATCATGAAAATATGAATAGAAAATAATAATTTTTATTAATGATGGGTCTACTGATTCAATAGTAAAAATTTGACAATGACAATATATTCGACGAATCATGTGGGAAACATTCAATTTTAGTCCATCAATTTATTTTTTTAGTTTTTTCGGATGAATATTTATTTGAATACCCTTGAATTTATAACTAAATTGATTACCATATTGGATTTTTTTAAAAATTGTATTTTTAATATATTCTAGGTAGATATTTGTTGAAAACACAATATTTTTCTCATGAATCCAATGGTAAGATCTAAAAATATCTGATAAAAGATAACATCTATTAACATCTATTTATATATATATTAGAAAACATAAAAACAAGGTTGATTTTGGATACTTATTTTATTCTACTTTTCTAGACATTTATGATATTTCTATAAATATAAAAAAGGAATTTTTATTGTTCACTTTTATGATCATAAGTGTGTAATTTCTTTCATTTTAATTATATTGTTAAGATATGAAATATTTGGGAGATACCACTACTAGTTATACATTAATGGGAGGTGGTCGCAATGTCATGGGGCGAGAAAGTGCACACCGACATAGCCCTTGATAATTGATGCAATAATGTTGCTGTTAGTCCAAAGACACAATAAATGATGGTGGGTATTTTTTCCCCATACAATGAGAAAAACCATTTTAGGGATATACATTAATCAGGAAACAATTTCTCGATATTGGGATGTTTTCTAGTGTCCATTTGTATGAGTATGGGTGTAGTATTTTCTAGCACCTTCTTCATATTTTATTAGAGGAACATGGTTTATAAAAAACTGATTTCGATGAACTAGTTTCTAGGAAGGAACATCCTAAGAAAGAACCCTATGTTCTATTGTTTGTTTATATATAGATATATAGATTAAAAAAATAACATTATTTAATTTTTTTATTTCAGTATAACTTTAAATTAAAGTCTTCTGAAAATATTAATCCAAATTACACAGAATCCCCCCCCCTTTTACAATAGTGTGTGTCTTCGCATATTTTTCATATTTTATATGTGTGATAAAAAAATCTATTTTCTCAAAATAAATGAAAAATATTTTATCCTAAATACCCATTAATGATATCATATAATTACACAATACATATTATTAATTATTAATTGTTATTTAATAATGTAATTTCTTATGATTATCAATATAATTATATTAATATTAAAAAATATTTATTTATAGTTAATATTTTAATAAATATTAAAAATAATAGAAAATATTTTTATTTATTTTAATAATAACAATTTAATTAGAAATTTATATTTTCTTCAATAAAATATAAAAATAATTAGTAATAATAATTAATAATATTAAAAATACTATTACTAAAAAATAATTCTAATGCGATATAATTTTTTTCCTTATTATATATATTAATTTTATTATTATTATTTCTATTATTAATTAAATATGGTTATATATGCACTCATATACCAAAAAAGTAAAAACAACCAAGGACTTTCCCAGGAATAATAAAGTTATGCTAATAAATTTATGATACTAACAATATCTTGATAATAAAATCATTATAATAATATCATGATAATGTTGTCTTGGTAATAATATTATTAATAATAATTATATGAACCAAATGTCAAATGATCATAAAATAAAAGATAATGAAGTTACGATGATTATTATTAATGGTCCAATGTTCCTTAATTACTACTAATGATTTAAATAATCATAATTTTATTAAATATTATTAAAAGTTAATAAAATATTATTAATTATGAGATTAAAAATATTATAAACATAAATAATAATTTTTTTTCCAATAATAAATTAAAAATAATAATATTTTTTATTTAATTTATTAATTTATATTATAATGATTATGTCTATATGTTTTTTGAAACATAATATTTTCAATTTTATATATTTATGAAATTATTTTTGTTAAAAATTTATGAATTTTTCTTAAAGACAATCTAGAAATTACCTTTATAATCAAATTATAATATATATATTTTAAAATCTCATATTTTCCAACTTATTGTAATGTTTTCATGTTTTATTTTGAGACAACAATGTCATATATCATCTATATCATTGTCTGCCAAATATTTTGATGATATTTGTTTATTTTTATTTATTTCTTAGGTATTTAGTTTATGTTTAAAAAATTTTTATTTTACTTTTAGTTTATTTATTATAATATTTCAATGTTGTTCACTTGAACCGAAGAAAAGTTATTATGATTCATGTAACTAACGTTGGGTGAATATAAAATATAAACTCTACATATAAGAGAAATGACATATAAAACATAGACTAAAGACATAACAAATATTTGATAATAAAATAATTTCATCAATATAATAAATCAAAATTACCTTTTATGACATAAGAATTATTGATTAAAACATAACAATTATACTTCAAAAAAATTATGCTCATAAATATAGTATAAATAAAATAATAATTAAATATGTTTTATTTATTGTAAAACAAATTTTAAGTGATATTAAAATGAATTCCATAAATAATAATAAAATATTTTAAATAAAAAATTTATCTATAAAAAAATACAAGTTAAAATGATAAAATTTGAAAAATGATATTTTATGCCATTGAAAAGTTTCTTCATTCATTTTTTTTATGAAATTATTTTTATTTTCAATTATTCTTTATACTTTTAGACACTATGTCAACTTTTATTTATATTGTACTTATAAATTCTAATTTATATGATTTTAAAGTCTATTAGAAAAGTAGTGGGTAGAAGCCCCTTTGTTAAAAAGGAAAAAACAACCCCTTTTGTGGGAAAAGAGGATACCCAACAGAAACTGAACACCAAGCACACACAAAACATAAAACAAAATGGCCCATAGACCATTTCAATGGCTCAATATCCCATAATAAAACATTTTAAAATATGTAGGGAACCCATTACATGCCCAAGGCCATAGGAAGATAGCCTTATTTTTGAGTGAAAAAACCATTACATGGGAAACGCCCAACCACAAAACCCTCGAATATCACCTCAAACAGCCTTTCCATCTATCTAGGTTGGATTTGGGACTCCGACTAGATTCCATGTACGGTGCAGGTTTGTCACACCGAGAATACCCCAGTCTAATAGATCAAAGGGATGCCATGTAACACCCCAGTTAAATAAAGAGTATGACATTTTCACATTTATCCATATTTGTGAATAAAATATTAATATAACTTTAAAGGGGAAGCTATGCTCTATGGCGTACCCAACACGCAACAACAGGTTTCTTGGGAATCTTATGTTGCACTCTAATAATAAAATAATATTATTTTAAATGGTAGATAACGCCTAGCTGTTGTGATGGCGGGAATGAATAAAACTAACTAAAAAATGATTATATATTATTTTCAAATATTTTTACTTTTTACAATAAATTTTAGAGAATTAAAAATGCGAATGAATCCAATTTTAAGCGTAAACATTCTAACACTCTTTAAATGGTCGATTAACCGCCTTTTGATGGAGAACCTCTTTTAAATCCACTTTGTGACAATTTTATGTGTTATATTTGACAAAATAAATTTCTTCTTTAGAATCGGGACTTAAAAATTTACTTTGTGTAAATTTTCTGTATTTTTCTGAAAAAGTTCAATTTTTAATGAATAGTGAAAAATGTTGTATTTTAATTCAAAACCTCTTTTTAATATAATTTATTTATATGATTAGATTATCTTTTTAATTGGTTTTAAAGTGAAATTAGAATATATTTTTACCATTTTATCCAATAGTGGTCATTGAAATTAATTTCACTTTGAAATCAGACTTAAACTACTGTCAATCTATTGATACATTTTGTTTAATAAAAACACGATATTTGTTTTGAAAGCAGGAATTAATTATTAGATTAATTAATTCAATATATAAGTTATGAATTTTGTAAAATAGAAATCATTTTTGAATTCGGAATATCAAATATAGCTTAGGGTTAATTTTTGGTAATTTTCTGAATAATTTCAATTTTTGATGAATACTGAAACCACTAAGTAGTACTTATAAAAACTGATTTTCTGTTTAAATGAAATTTTACCATCTTTGTTTTTTGAATTTCAAAAATCCGACATACATGGTTGTCATTAATAAGTAAAATGTGGTTCAATGGGATTAAAATAACTTTTTGGTGAATAGTAACTTATTAAGTTTTTAATCGCGATTAGAGGTAATTAGTGTAGTTTATGGTAAGAATAATGTTTTAATAAAATGAAATTACCTAGACACATGTCCTACCCTCATTTTATGTGTCATGGCCGACCAAGACAATTCACGGGTCATCTTGGGGACCCCATGGAGCCACTTTGGTTGGAAAATGACATAAATAACTTTTTATTTAATGTTAAAGTAAAAATGACACAAACATGAGATGTTTTACTAAAACAATTTTTATATGGGGTTATACAAGTCATAGTTTTTACTATAAATATTAATTTTAAAGATAAAAATATTTAATACATCATAGTATTTTTTTTAATTTTTATACATTAAATAAATTAAATTATTTATGACAACATGATGATGTAGCGATGACCTCATTATTTAACGATTTAAATAAAATGGAACGATAATGTAAAATCTAAGACATACACATGTCCAAAACCTATTGGATGGGTTTATTTAGAACCCTTATCACATTATCCATGAAACACATCAATGTGGGACCATTGAAATCCGAAATGCAAACTAAAATAAAGTAACATTTATTTACTTTCCAAGAGTGTCCCTCCTCTCCTCTTATAAAAGGCCCCCGCCTCTACCTCCTTACCCACATATCCAAAGCCATTGTCTCGGCCAAACCATGACCATTTTGTCTCTTCAAATCCATCTCTAACTCCTTGAAGCGTCACTTTGGGCATAAGCCTTCCCAAGGAATCCTTTGAGCTCAAACCAAAGGGTGTTACCCGATTTTAAGATAATGTCTTCACTTGAGTCCTTTTGTTTTATTTTGCTTCTCCAACCCCCTAAACTCTTTTTATTAATTTATTTTGTAACAACTAAAGTATCCTCAATATACTAGGATGTTGTTATAAGACATATTCTAGCTACACTAACACAAACCTTTGTCTAATGGTTAAAAAATATATTGTTTCTGTGATTGGCGATTTTCTGCCTCATGAAATGATGATTGTTCCATATTATTTTAACACCTTCAAAGGTGGCCATTAATATGTCACTATATTTATATATTATATATAATATTTTTATGTTTTACTTAAGCTTATGTATTTTCCATTTATGGCATATCCTTTATGTTTACCATTATGAGTAAACGCGATATCTTCAATTTAGGAAGTGAGGACTACCACCCCTTCAAAGTGATTTGATTCGTTAATGCCATATGTGGGACGTATAAAGGATGTAATTAATGGTATTATATATGATATTATACTGGAATTATAATATACCTTTATATCATTATGGTTCCATTCTATAAAATACGAAATAGAAATGAAAGTAGCGTTCATGCGTACGTACAAGTTACCGTCTCAATGAACGGTGCATTTAATTTTTACCCCTAAATGATTATGTAATATTATAAATACTTGTATATACTAGATATATATGATATATATAATACCCAAATCATGAATATAATTCTGTATATAATGAAACTTTGACCACATGAACAACATGTAATTGTAAGAAGTCCACTTTCGACTTATGAACCAAATGTCGACAAAACAAACATTATTAACATAAATGATTACACAATGCTTATAACATTGTAATAAGTGATATAAAAGTAATAATGAACTCGAAAAATGTTCTTAATCAAGTATAAATTAACTCAATTTTATTATTCAGGACGTTAAAGAACGATCGATTCATGTCGGACACGAGGTAAGGGATCCAACCTCTCTATCTCTTTTTAAGTACTCTCATTTATGTCATTTCTTTCAAGCCCATATTTCTTATGTTTGGGGATGTTATTTTATATTAATCATACATTAATTTTTATTTTAATATTTTGGGAGACCCTATTTGATCTCATAAATCCATTTTTGGATGTTTTAAGTGGCGCCGTTAGGCTACCGAGTTTTCGTGAGGGATTTTTCATCTCACTTTTATTTCCATGACATTTATGCTACGCTTTCCACTATTTCCTTTGAGTGGTGTATGTACTTCCCATTATTATACACTTTTTGTAGTATAATTTCATTTATGGGTATTTACATCTTCATTGCATTACCCTTCTTCCATGGGGTGTACTTTTCGAAAGTTACCCAACTTGGTAAGGGGGCCTTTCACCCTCCTTTTTTTAAAAGACTTCTTTTGTTATGTCTTTTAATTCACATACTATTAAGTTGGGATATGTTCTTCTATATCGTTATTTATGTAAATTTTATGTCCAAGTGATTAGATCCCCTTTATCTCTCTTATCAACCCTTTTTGTAAAATTTTATGTGACGTCGTCAGGCTGTCGAATTTTACCAATGGAACTTCTTAACCCAATTTCGATTTCTTTGGGTTCAACATGTAGTTATTGAATATGTCATCCTTTGAATATGTGTGAATAACCTTTTATTTTTTTACACTTAATATCCACTAATATTGTGTGTATTTATATTTGTCACACATAATTATGAGATTGATTTATCCTTAATTTAAGGATACCTTCTTTATAATGGATTTCATCTCATTTTACATTTCTTTTGAGACTTCATTGTTGTTATGCACCAATTTACTCTTATATGGTGTGTATAATGTCCTTTGAAATATTATTTCATGAATCCATTTATTATCATGATATTATAAATTTCGGATTAAATGTTATTCCGCTATTATTTGTATTCAAGAGTCTCTCATTTTGTTAAAAACTATTTAACAAAAATATCGTTTTAAATGTTTTAAAGAATTAACATTCTAAATCTTTATCTTTAATGTCCATGTTTTGAAAATGGTTTTTAGTATTTATTTATATGGAGATTAATGTTTTAAAATTATAATTCCATTAAAATCCTCAAAGTGGTATGGGACACTTTGATTAAAAATCTATTTTAAATGGTTTTTGGAAATGGATTGATTAATTCAATATCTGGGAATTACTTATTGTGATTACAAATGAAATGTTGTTATCAAAATGTTTATATTATCAATATTTTATGTGTAATCATGCCACTTGGACATTTTACGGGTGGTTATGTGATAAACCATATGACGGGTGGTGCTGTGAATACCAGGATGGGTGGTTACGTTATAACCTCCAATGCATTGGGTATGGAAGTCAGCCGTATGGCTATTCCATTAAGTATGTGTGGAAGTTGACCATATGGTTATTCCATTTAAGTGTATTTATGTCCCAAGTTACCGTTATATGTTATGTGTTATTTATATGGGTTTTATGGTAATCTTTTGGTTACAAAAGAATATGTAATGATCTTTTATTCAGTGAAGAGTTTTTACTACTTCATAAAGGTGAAAAGTATTACTTTGGTAAAGTACTCATGGTTTACTTGTTATTTTTGAAAAACTAACAGTTTTCCTTCTTTGTGTATCCTTTTCTGGGCTTTTTATGCTCATTCCAAGATTTTATGAAATGTTTTTCATAGGTCAAGGGAAAGCTTCATGATGTGATGATAGTGTTCAGGAAGTGTCAAGAAAGAATCTATGTTTTATATTAAATATTTTTCCGTTGATGGGAAGAAGGAATATTGTCTTTTATGTAACCACTTTTTTTAAAATGTGGAATGTAATGCTAGTTTCATGATCTAATTCTCTAAAAATATAAACCTGAAAAGATCCTCAATGTGTAATCTTATAATAAATCAAGATTAAGTAAGGTTTAAGGCTGGGGCCTTATAGTTGGTATCAGAGGTCGGTTTAGATAACTTTAGAGGTTAGGGTATTCTTTAAGCATAAGTGACATTACCATAATGGTTAGGAATTCAGAAAGAGTCTTAGTTTTAGATAAAGTGAATGAGTAAGTATATCTTATTGTTTATCTTCCTCATTAGTACATGATGGTTTTTTTGATATACTCACTTTGACCTTTTTGGTTTTAGTAAATGGCTGGATCTAGCAGGCACAAAAGTAACAATGGATGTGAAGGAAACTGTGGCAGTTTTTTGAGCAAGAAACTGAATGATATGGGAGTTGCAATGAGAACTCTTGTGTTTATCCTCATCCAACTATCTGGAGTAATGATTGACCACCTAAACCTTGGTGATTTCTATAAGGCATCATATATGTGAGAAACAAATCCCTATGAAACTAGAAGTAATAATCATAAAGGTATGTATGTTTAAACACCTGTGTGTCAAAGATGTTGAAAGAAACAACTAGGAAAATGTTTCAAAGGGGCAGAAATATGCTATAGATTTGGAAATTAAGGTCATAAAGCAATAACCTGCCATGAAAAAATGAAGCATCCAGTTGACTCGAGGAATGGGAAAGAAGTTCTATCTGAGGGATCAATTGAGTGTTTTAAATGTGGTGTGCATGGTCATTATTCAAACACATGTCCTATGAAGAAGTTTCGTGAATGGGATCACCAAGATCATACAAATATTCATTTACCAATACCTAATGTCATTCAGATTGAGGATGAAGAAACTGACAATGACCAATCAAAGGTATGGAGTATTTCATAACTTTTGTTTTCATATTTTGGAATCTTAGGATATGATTCATGATTTTGTTTGTAGGAAATAAGTATTTCAGAATAAGTTGGAAATGAATGGTTAATGGATCATGCATAATGTTGAATGAGTAACAAGTCAACATATAAGGGCTTCAAGGGTTATGGTGAAATTCTTAAGAGTATTAAGTCTCTTTTGATGATGGGGTCATATTAGAAGACTTTTTATAGTATGTGTAACCCTGATGTTTAATATATGAAAATTTTATTCAAGGAATAGTTATCTGTTCTTTTGTGAACATAGTTATAAATAACCATTTCGGTTTATATGATCCTTACTTTTGAGGTAATTATGGGTTACTATATGTTATGATGGAAGTGAAAGGCATGGGATTAAATTGAGGTTAAATTATGTTATGGATGTTTGTGATGATTTTATATCTTTTCGGGAATGATTTTAGAATTATATAGTTTTGGAAAAAGGACAACACGCAGACCGTGTGACAACCCGTCACGTCGGACAAAGCTACAGGAATCGAATCCACAACCAAAGTGCGATTGGTATTTATCGCCTACCACTGGACTACGTGAAGTCCCTGGTTTGTTTGACTGATTCTTTTTAGTTAGATGATTTTATGAATTAAGAGTAAGTTGATTTTGGGTTATCTATGGAAATTTATTAACCTATCATGGAGGATATGTGATTATGTTAATTACTTTTCAATACGAGTCATTAAGAGCAACTGATGTTGTTTAGAGATAACTATTTCGATTTAACTTGGAAGACTATGTGACTAAATCCTTCAAATATTTGGGATTCAATCTTAATTTGGTTTACTTTGATGAAAATTTATGGACAAATTGTTTATCGAATGGTCCTCGTGGAACTTTGGGTTTTGTTGGACAAATTTTGGAGATTAAGAATAGATTTTCTTTTTATAAAGGGTTATCATTTTATGGATTATCTGATCTTGTACTAACCTTTTTTTTGGTTTTTGTTAGAGTCTAAAGACATGGGAAGTATATATTTCCCTATTTTGGATTAGGTGATTGTCTAGAAATTGATTATAATACTCTTAATGTGAACAAGTCTTCCTAAATACTCGTCTTTTGGAGAAAATATGAGTTTGATTAAGGAATCTAGTAAAAGTTGAAAGTAAACATGATAAGTGATTATGTTTCCTTTTGAATAAATTCCTCAATAAAAATTAAATTAAAACAAATATGTTGTATATTAACTTTTCATACTAGGGAATCGAATACTGTTTAACCCATCACAAGTTTGTGATTTTCTTATGGTTAACTTTCTCCTAGACATGTTTACTATCACTCTCCATCAGAACATGACCCTTTGTTTTTTTCTTCCATATCCATATTTTCATACTTGGAATCTTATTATGGGTTAACTTGGGTGACCTCTGTACTTATCTTTCTTTATTTTTTAATGTGATTGTTTTACTGACTCTTGTTCCGATGTGGGATTTGCAATGATGTTTCCAAGCCCAATTTTAAAATTGCGAGGAAGCAATTCCCAAAAGGGGGGAAGGATGTAACACCCCAGGTAAATAAATAGTATTACATTTTCACATTTATCCATATTTGTGAATAAAATATTAATATAACTTTAAAAGGTATGATATGCTCGATGGCGTACCCAACACGCAACAACGAGTTTCTTGGGAATCTTATGTTGCACTCTAATAATAAAATAATATTATTTTAAATGGTAGTTAACGCCTAGCTATTGTGATGGCGGGAATGAATATAACTAACTATAAAATGATTATATATGTTTGTAAAATATTTTTACTTTTTAAATAAATGTTAGAGGATTAAAAATGAGAATGAATCCAATTTTAACGTAAACATTCTAATATTCTTTAAAAGGACGATTAACCGCCTTTTGATGGAGAACCTCTTTTAAATCCACTTTGTGACAATTTAATGTGTTATATTTGACAAAATAAAATTATTCTTTAGAATCGGGACATCAAAATTTACTTTGTGTAAATGTTTGGTATTTTTCCGAAAAAAGTTCAACTTTTAATGAATAGTGAAAACTGTTGTATATTAATTCAAAAACTCTTTTTAATCAAATTTATTTATATGATTATATTAGATTTTGAATTGGTTTTAATGTAAAATTAGAATATATTTTTACCATTTAATCCAATAGTGGTCGTTGGAATTAATTTCACTTTGAAATCAGACTTAAACTAGTGTCAATCTTTTGATACATTTTGTTTCATAAAAACACGCTATTTGTTTTGACAGTGGGAATTAATTATTAAATTAATTAATGAAACTTATATGTTTTTAATTTTGTAAAATACGCATCATTTTTGAATTCGGAATATCAAATATAGCTTAGGGTGAATTTTTGGTAATTTTCTGAAAAACATCAATTTTGGATGAATAGTAAAACCACTAAGTAGTACTTATAAAAACAGATTTCCATTTAAATGAAATTTTTCCATATTTTTGTTTTGACTTTCAAAAATCTGACATACATGGTTGTCATTAAGATGTAAAATGTGGTACAATGGGATTAAAATAATTTTTTGGTGAATAGAAACTTATTATATTTTTTATCGCGATTAGAGGTAATTAGTGTAGTTTAAGAGAAGAATAATGTTTTAATAAAATTAAATGACCTAGACACATGTCCAACCCTCATTGGATGTTTCATGGCCGACTAAGACAATCCATGGGTCAACTTGGGGACCCCATGGAGTCACTTCAGTTGGAAAATGACATAAATATCTTTTTATTTAATGTTAAAGTAAAAATGACACAAACATGAGATATTTTACTAAAACAATTTTTACATGGGGTTATACAAGTCATATTTTTGACTATAAACATTCATTGCAAAGATAATAAGATTTCCTACATCATAGTATTTGGTTAATAATTTTTATACATTAAATAAATTAAATTATTTATGACATCATGATGATGCAGCGATGACCTCATTATTTAGCGATTTAAATAAAATGAAAAGATAATGTAACATCTAAGACCTAAACATGTCCAAAACCTATTATATGGGTGGATTTAGAACCCTTATCACCTTATCCTCAAAACACATCAATGTGGGACCATTAAAATCCGAAACTCATTCTAAAATAAAGTAACATTTATTTACTTTCCAAGAGTGCCCCACCTCTACCTCCTTACCGACACTTCCAAAGCCTTTGGCTCGGCCAACCCCTGCCCATTTTGTCTCTACACATCCCTATATAACTCCTTGAAGCCTCAATTTGGGCATAAGTCTTCCCAAGGAAGCCTTTGAGCTCAAACCAAAGGGTGTTACCCGATTTTAAGGTAATGTCTTCACTTGAGTCCTTTTGTTTCATTTTGTTTCTCCAACCCCCTAAACTCTTCTTATTCATTTATTTTGTAACAACTCCAGTATCTTAAATATACTAGGATGTTTTTATAAGAAGTATTCGAGCTACACTTACACACGCCTTCGTCTAATGGTTAAAGAACATACTGTTTCTGTGATTGGCTATTTTCTACCTCCCGAAACGATGGTTGTTCCATATTATTTTAACACCTTCAAAGGTGGCAATTAAGATGTCACTATATTTATATATTATATATAATATTGTTATGTTTTACTTAAGCTTTTTTATTTTTCATTTATGGCATATCATTTATGGTTTCCATTATGAGTAAATGCAAAATCTTCATTTTAGGAAGTGCGGACTACCGCCCCCTAAAAGTGATTTGATTCGTTAATGCCATATGTTGGATGTATAAAGATGTAATTAATGGTATTATATATGATATTATACTGGAATTATAATATACCTTTACATCAGTATTATTCCATTCTATAAAATACGAAATAGAAATGAAAGTAGCGTTCATGCATACGTACGGCTTACTGTCTCCATGAACGGTGCATTTCATTTCTTACCCCTAAATGATTATGTAATATTATAAATATTTGTATATTCTGGATATATATGATATATATGATACCCAAATCATGAATATCATTCTGAATATAATGAACCTTTGACCACATGAACAACATGTAATTGTAAGAAGTCCACTTTCGACTTAAGAACCAAATGTCGACAAAACCAACATTATTAACTTAAATGATTACATAATGTTTATAACATGGTAATAAGTTATATAAAAGTAATAATGTACTTTAAAAAGGTTATTAAGCAAGAATAAATTAACTCAAGTTTATTATTCAGGACGTTAATGAACGATCGAGTCAAGTCGGACCCGAGGTAAGGGATCCAACCTCTCTATTTCTTTTTAAGTACTCTCATTTATGTCATTTCTTTTAAGCCCATATTTCTTATGTTTGGGGATGTTCTTTTATATTACTCATCCTTTACATTTTGTGTTCATATTATTGGAGACCCTATTTGATCTCATAAATCCATTTTTGGATGTTTTATGTGGCGTCGTTAGGCTGCCGAGTTTTCATAAGGGATTTTTCAACTCACTTTTATTCTCGTGACATTTATGCTATGATTCCCACTATTTCCATTGATTGGGGTATGCATTGACCATTATTATACACTTTTTGTAGTATATTTTTATTTATGGGTATTTACATCTTCATTGTATGACCCTCCTTCCATGGGGTGTACTTTTCGAAAGTTACCCAACTCGGTAAGGGGAGCTTCCACCCTCCTTTTTTAAAGACATTTTTTGTTATGTCTTTTAATTCACATACTATTATGTTGAGATATGTTCTTCTATATCCTTATTTATGTAAATATTATGTCCAAGTGATGAGATCCCCTTTATCTCTCTCATCAACCCTTTTTGTAAAATTTTATGTGATGCCGTTAGGCTGTTGAATTTTACCACGGGAACTTCTTAACCCAATTTCGATTTTTTTGGGTTCAACATGTAGTTATTGAATATGTCATCCTTTGAATATGTGTGAATAACCTTTGATTTTTTTACACTTAATATCCACTTATATTGGGTGTATTTATATTTGTCACTCATTATTATGGGATTGATTTATCCTTAATTTAAGGATACCTTCTTTATAATGGATTCCATCTCATTTTACATTTCTTTTGAGACTTCATTGTTGTTATGCACCAATTCACTCTTATATGGTGTGTATACTGTCCTTTGAAATATTATATCATGAATCCCTTTATTCTCATGATATTATAAAGTTCGGATTAAATGTTATTCCACTATTATTTGTATTCAAGAGTCTCTCATTTTGTTACAAACTATTTAACAAAAATATCGTTTTAAATGTTTTAAAGATTTATTATTCTAAATCTTTATCTTTAATTTCCATGTTTTCAAATTGGTTTTCAGTATTTATTTATATGTAAATTAATGTTTTAAAATTATAATTCCATTAAAATCTTCAAAGTGGTGTGGGACACTTTGATTCAAAAATCTCTTTTAAATGGTTTTTGAAAATGGATTGATTAATTCAATATCTGGGAATTTCTTATTGTGATTTCAAATGAAATGTTGTTATTGAAATGTTTATATTTTAAATATTTTATGTGTAATGATGGTACTTGGACATTTTACGGGTGGTTACGTGATAAACCATATGACGGGTGGTGCCGTGAATACCAGGACGGGTGGTTACGTTATAACCTCCAATGCACTGGGTATGGAAGTCAGCCGTATGGCTATTCCATTAAGTATGTGTGGAAGTCGACCGTATGGTTATTCCATTTATGTATGTTTATGTCCCAAGTTACCTTTATATGTTATGTGTTCATTATATGGGTTTTATGGTAATCTTTTGGTTACAATATGGTAAGTAATGATCTTTTATTCAGTGATGAGTTTTTACTACTTCATAATGGTGAAAAGTATATCTTTGGTAAATTAATCATGGTTTACTTGTTGTTTTTAAAAAACAAACACATTTACTTCTTTGTGTATCCTTTACTAGGATTTTTATGCTCATCCCATGTTTTTTTGAAATTTTTTTCACAGGTCAAGGGAAAGGTTCATGATGTGATGATAGTGTTAAGGAAGTGTCAAGAAAGAATCCATGTTTTATTTTAAACATGATTCTGTTGATAGGAAGAATTAATACTGTCATTTATGTAACCACTTTTTTTAAAATGTGGAATGTAATGCCAGTTTCATGATCTAATTCTCTAAAAATCTAAACCTGAAAAGATCCTCAATGTGTAATCTTGTAATAACTGAAGATTAAGTAAGGTTTAAGGCTGGGGCCTTATATGCCAGACCACCCAAGACACCGTTGGACAGATCAAAGATCCACAATGCCGTCAAACCCATAAAAATCCACCAAACCCATGATGTCGCACCTCCATCAAGGCCCATCATGTGATTACCAAAGCTACAGGAATCACACTACCATGAATGGACCACCCACCACCGTAGATCTGGCATGTCGTTCACCTAACACCACATCGTTGCAGACCTAGATCTACACCATAGATCTAGAAAAGAGACCAGTAGACCTTCACATTAAGAACTAATCTACACCATCTACTCAGACATAGGTAAATCCATCACTAATACATGGGAAATCATAAGCACAGAATGATGTCGCCGCTCAGAGAATGAGAGCTGTGGCCAAAGCTGATGCCAAACCTAAATTCCAATTTTTGGTCCTTTTCAAAACTATGAAAATGTTGTTGTTGGGTAACGAGGTATTGGGTTGGCCTGCCCACCTACGTGCCACAAGTCCCCAGTGCAGCCCAAGGTGGCCAACCCTTTGGCTTGGGCGAGTTCCCAATGGTGTAGGGGGCCCATGAGTGGCTTTCTATCATGTAGTGATCATTTCCTTACGAGGACTCGAGCTCGGAACCTTAGGGTCAGGATGCCACCACCTTTAACCAACTCACCCATGCCCCATGGGCTGAAACAAGTTGTTGGGTAACGAGGTACTGAGATGGTTTTTCCACATGCATGTTGCACGTCCCTAAAGAGGCCCAAGGAGGCCAACCCTTGAGATTTCTCCCATTTCCAATGGTGTAGATGGGCCCACGAGTGGTTTGCTAGCATATAGTGCGTGTTCCTTGCGATGACTCAATCCCAGAACCTCAGGGTCAGGAAGCCCCCACCTTTAACCAACTCATCCGTACCCCGTGGGCATAAAAACGTGTTGTTGGGTAATTAGGTATTGGGATTTCCTACCAACATACACGCCACACATCCCCAGCGAGGTCCAAGGTTGACAACCCTTGGTCTAAGGCAAGTTCCCAATGAGGTAGAGGGGCCCACAGGTGGTTTCCTAGCATATAGTGTGTGTTGTCTTGTGAGGACTCGAACCTGGATCCTCAGGGTCAGCACACCACCTCCATTAAACAAATCACCTTTCACATGTGCGCTAATAGGATTTTAAAGTCATATATATGAAAAATTATTATTTTATAAGATGGTTATTTTGATGACATATAAATTATTCTGTATAAATACAATCTAAAGGAAATCTGTCACACTGATTAAAAAAATACGAAAAATAAATAATATAATAAAATATAATTTACATTACACAAACAGTGTAGTTTAAAAATGAATCATTTACACAAAAAAATTAATGTGCATAAAATATTGTATCAAACCATCTCAATTAAATATAAATAATTTATTATAAAAATAATAATTATTTGAAAATAAAATTAATTCCAAAAAAATAATATATAACAACATTAATATAAACAAAATTAATATACAAAATAAATGTTTTCTGAATAAAATATTAATGGGTACACATGTTATATTTTGAAACATCTATATTGTGTGTCATTGAAATTATTTTTCATTAAATGTGTCTGTGATTTTTTTTTTAATTATATTATATATGTTTAGTTACTGTGTCCAATTTCGTTGAGATTTTTTATATATTATAATTTCTAGGATTTCAAAATCACATTCTTTAAAAATTACTATATTTCAAGTATGTGAATTTGAAGGCATATATATAGTAAAATATAAATAAAATATAAATGAAATTGGGAACATTTACTCAACACATAAAAAATAATTTAAAATAAAAATAATTTGTTATATAAAATAAATAGAAACTAATTTACATGATAAAAACATTCTTGTTAAAATGTTTAACATTTAAAATAAAAAAATTATTGGAAAATTTTTTATAAGTTTTATAAAATAATTATTATACTAAAGTATAATTAATTATGTTATTATTATTAAATATTATGAATCAAATTATTAATAAATATTAACTATATTATAAAATAATTAAAATAATTAATATAATAATATTTATTAATAATGTATATAAAATATTTTTTATTATAATATATAATGTAGTTAATATTGGAAATAATAAATTTAAGGGGTGGAAGGGACTCAGAGGATTATCTCTATAAATAAATATAGAAATTAAGATTTTGAACTCATGGATTTCTATTCAGAGTTCAATTTTGATCTGCGATTGGTATTTTTGTTCTAGTGAATGTTGTCAAAGACCATGCTTGAGGTGCGTCTTCCCCATATGATGTAGTGAAGGATAGTCCTGATACAGAATGTGAAGAGGTTATTTATTGAAATTTTAGGACTCCTGAAGCCTTATAATTTTTGTAGTAACCAATGGTTAGTAATTTTTCAATATTAAGGTTCTTCTATTATTATCATATTGATTCATAGAAAAAAATCAAATGAAATGTATCCATGTAATTTTTTAATGTGAAACAAAAAATTCTTCATCACTAAATAAATGATTTAAAATTCTCAATTGTTGTTCACTTGATGATTACATCAAAGATAAACTATTTGAAGGTTGAGGATCTATAAAATAAACTTCTCTATATTTGGGGGTTTATAGGTTTTATAATAACATCGATTGGTAAGGTATTTTATCATATGTTTTACCCTTAAATGCTATGGGGTTAAAATTATAGGGATTTGAATTTTTTCTCTCATGATAGGTTTCTTATGTATCCATGATTGAGATGCATTGTTTTACCCTCTGTCATCAGGGAACTCAGTCACCAAAATATGGATTTTAATTAGAGTGTTAAAGCAGATCTTCCGGAACTGAAAATCATTTTGGGTGTTTCCTCAAATGTCGGTCTTCAAAGTATGATTGATAAAGAAACAAAACATTCATTATTTTGTGGTTTATCTAGAGATCTGGGGGAGTATTATTTAAATTATACTCTCATTGATATTGTTTCTCTAGATCATAATTATTTCAATATTTAAATTTCAATTGAATTTTAAATAATTCATAATTTTTAGTCATAAATTCAAGAGACTTGGAAATCCGATTGAGAGTTTTCATAGTGGCATTAAATGTATGAGCTGTAAAAATATAAGAAAAATAGTTGAAAACAATATGTTCAAGATACTTGTGGAGAACTCAGGGCCATCTGTTTCAAAGGATAAGAAACCCATCAAGGGTATGGAATATTTATAGAGAAGGGATTATTCATCATGAATATAAAAGGGGCGTATGTCCAATATGAATGTGGTTGACCTATCAATGAGGGATACTAGGGATGGTATAGCTTATAAGTGCCTTTTGAGTGATGGTTTTGCTGAGGATATCCAATGAAGTCTTTTTTATTAAGATCCCCAACTACATTATGGAACATAATCTTAGGGATATGATGATGTTTCAATCAGTAATGATATATTTGTGGATTCTGCTGATCTTTCGGATGAGAGGATTATTCCCTATGGGATGATGAATGGTTAAAAAAATATCTTGGTTCTCCTTTCATTTATAGGCCACATCATTTAATCTATTCAATGAAGTCTATTCCTATCATAGAGTATTTTTTGTTTCCAGATTTTTGGATGCTGCAAATTTCACACCCCACCAGCAACTGCTGGTATGGTTCCTTATGATATTATTTTCATTGATTTTGAGCATGAGGACATAGATTATCCCATATATAGTTGATACACCAACACAAATATGATATTATGGTCCCCTACTAATAATATAAATAATTTTGGGATCTAAAATGAGACCCAAGGGGGACTCTCGTGAAACCCCCTATTAAAAACCCTAATAGAGATGTATTAAATAACCTACCTATTATAGATGATTCTCAAGAAGATAAAATTACTGATAAATTTAGATAAATCTCTATTGAATAATATTTTATTATGTTATGGAATCAACTATAAAACGAGATGATTCTATAATATCTATTGCGAAATTTTTTCCCATACTGCAAAAATATTTGTAGGTTCTCAGTGTTTTAGAATATGAGGCACTAGTCACTTCTAGTTATCAAGCATTGTAGAAGAATTTTATCATGGTATATGGGACTACAAAAAACCCATTTGGTGTTTTTAAATCATTATGAGATGATCGAATTGGTTATAATTAGGGTGGTATTACTGTGAATTTTTAAATTAATTTTTTTTGTTTGTTAAATTCATATTTTAATATGAATTTTTTCTATTGATCATTTTTCAAACCTAGTGGAACTTCCTAAATAGATTCAACCATCCATTTGTGGTTATATTACTATAAAACATGTAACATACATGATATAGTATCATTACCACTTTGGTGGCTCCTGAATCTTCACTTCTGGGGTGTGCGCTGCTCCATTTGGGCGCGTCCATTTTCAAGCTACAAGATGGAGAACCTCTCTTATTCCAATGGATATTCTTAAATTTGAGGAGTTTGTCCATGTGGATCTGATATTCATAAAGTTGGTGTGAGGTTCAACATCTAGGGAGAAGAGGAGTGCTCGTGTCAGGAACTTTGTTTCCCAGCCATGGCGTGCCCTGAAACAACGACATGACTATCTTCCTCTGGCGATAGGAGGTGGGGTTTTATATTTTATGAATGAAGAGGGTACCCATCTTATTCATTTTCTCTCTACACATCTAGGTTCTTAATTGTAGCAATAGCAGGAGAAATTTACTTATTTTTGTTCATTCATGAACAAGACTATTGAATCAAAAGCTACAAGTCTCCCTTTTGTTGTGATTCATGGCCTCGTAGAGAGAGAGATTAGCCTCTTTAGGGGCTCCCATGAGTGTTTTATGTTTTTTGGAGAAGGAGAAATAGCAGCGGAAGAGATCAACTTTGTAAGGGTAGTGGGACTAATTCTTGAACCTAGTTGACAGTGAATCATGTTCATGTCATTCAATATGGGACAACATCAACGAGACTGTGAAGGATGATGGAATGAGGCTACATGGGAAATGGATCACCTAATATTGACAAAAATAATTCCGGGGAAATGAATCTAGTATAGACCAGATCATAATGATGATGGCTTTAGTGGCTTGTGAAAATAATCTTCTCTTAAAAAGATTCAGTCGAACCCTTGTAAGGGGGTTCAGCTACGGTTTACAATTTTCATTGTCATATTTTGAATTTTTTGACATGTATTTGGTTTTACATTTCTTCCCCTTGTACTCTTTTACCCTGTATAGTGAAAAAATTATGATCTTTACCCATGCACATTAGGCCAATTTTTCTAAGAACATGAATCCTTAGTGACCATTTTACTACTTTTAATTTCCGTATTTATTCGAACTGTAATAACTGAATGTTGTTGTTTATTTCATTAATTATAGAATCTATTTGAGCCTTTGTTTGGCTCAGATTTATGATTGTTTTGAAGCCTTAATTTCACACTGGTAATTTTCATTTGGTGCTATATAATTGCATGTATAACATTATTTGATTGTAACTTTTTAGGTTTTAAATAGTTAATAATCATCATATGTGCATTTCAGATTTTGACAAACGTAAAAATCTAATATATCTTCTTTATTATGCGGGGACCCTCTCTCATGTTGGGGACTCCCCACAAAAAATTTTCATTAGTTCGTAACTATTTTTTATGTTTTTATTTTTTGAATTTTGAATTTTTTTTGTTGCATTCATATGTTTTTCTAGTGTATTTTACCTGTTGAAACATGCTTTGATTGTTTTTTCAGCAAGGTCATTAACTCTCTTAGGATAAAATTTCATTCTATTATTGATTTTTTTTCCATATTGTTTCAATATTTCCTTTTCCTGTTTAAACCTCAAATATGCCTCTTGGTAGTTTCAAACTATGTCTGTCTATTGTATCAGGGTTGGAATATGTTATGTTTAAGATTTTCCTATGTTTGAGTGATGGTTAGTAGTAAGGGTTTGGGTAGGATCTTGTGTCTATATTGGATACTAATTTACTAGTATATGTGCTTATGTTAGCTCTGTTGTGTTCCTACACATCATTTAGGACTGTTCGGCTCCAGGTATTGTCTCGTTGGAAGTTTGGTATTTAGGTTTGGGTAGCTTGTGGGTGTAGTTTCACTTGACTAATCACTAAGCTTATTTGTTTATTGTTCATCACATTTTAACATCTTTTTTTGGTTTCCTTGGAACCGTATGCCATTAGTAAGTCTAGAATAGGATGTGTGGCCCTTTAGTGGCTTGTTTTCCCCATGTTTCTACCTGTCTCCCAACCATTGTTGTCACATGTTAGAGCTTTAATAGGATGTTGGGATTTCTGGTTTATGACCTTAAAGATTCCATTGTGTGTGAGGATATCTCCTTTTGGATCTTTTTTAGTCAGTAATCTCCTTTGGTGTTGATTCTGAATCCATTTGTTGTGTATCTTCTAGGGCCTTGCATCAAGAGTCTTCATGTTATACTTTTCAGTTGGCATGTCTTGGATTTAAGGTCAACGGGGCATAGTTATTTGGTCTTTTATGTCTTTTTTTGTTCAAGATGATACCTCTTTGTGTTGTTTCATTTACAAAGCACAGTTATTCTCTCCATGTTGCTCATGTTTTGGCCACTTTCCTTAGGAGAGTGAGACGGTAATTAGCTCATGGTTTTTTCAATTGGTATGTACTCGTTGTGGGCTAGTTTTTCACAATCATGACCCATTACAAGTGGTGATTGGGCATGAGTAGTGTTTAAAGCGACAATGTCATGTGAATAATTTCAGTGATGATTGGCCTTTTTGGGGATTCTATAGGGATCTCTTTATCGATTTTAGGCGGTTCTTAGATATTGTTAGGAAGCTAGGATTAGTTGGGTTTTCTTGGTCAATAACATGATTCCCCTAGATCTTCTTGTGTTCTCGTGGGTCTAGTGTTTTTTAGGACTCTATGGACTATATGGGATTTGCAGTGGTACCCTATTACTGAGGAACATCTCTTATTGTCTTGTACTTGGATGTGGTTTCCCCTATTCCATGGTTTTGTGTATTATATTTTCTTTAGGTGGAGTGTTTTCTTGGTCTGTCTTAGAATCAATTGGAGTGAGTGAATTTCTTTCATTGTGCTTTGTGTTTTTCATTTTCTAGACTTTTTTTCACGATTGCACTATTTTGTATTGAGTTGTATTCTATATGAATTTATCAATGTATTTAACTCCATGTTTTGTGTGAATATGGATAGTTCTCTGTTGAATTTTATTCTTCAAGAACATCTGACCTAGTACGGGGACCTATTGGCATGTGACTTTCTGGTCTCATCTTCCTTGGTGGAAGTATATCAGAGTGCGACTCTGGTAAGTTCATGTATGAATTTACCATGTAGTTTTTATATTTTTTTAATTATGAACATGTTTATAATTATTTCAATATAAATTCAACTTCAGGAAACATGTATCATAATTGATACATGGTTGTGGGATTGTTTTGGTCATACACTGTAGGTTGTTTTCTATTCTGGTTATTCTTGAGATGATGATGTTAGGTGTTTCATAATCATCATATGGTTTAGTTTTTATTTTTTAGGTGGAGAGTATATGTTTTTACATAGTAAACTTTTTTATACATTAAATTTCTGAGGTATGCATTTTTTTATTTTTTTTATTACATTTTTATTATTATTTAAATGTATATTTTTATATTCCATTTTTCTGTTGATCTTTTATTTACATATTGGAACCGCCTGTAGGGTTTCAGCCATCCATGTGTGGGTAAATTTCTGCAAACAAATTTAACATACATGCCCGTGTATCATTACACCTTTGGAAGCTCTTTGTTTATTGCTTTTAAGGTTTCCATCACTCCATTTTGGTGCATCCATTTTCAGGATAGAGGTCTGATCACCTATCATATTCTTAAAAATCATCTTCTAGCCATGGATCTAAACCATGTGGATTTTATCATCACAGTGGGGATTTGAGGTTAGGCTTTTGGTGAGGAGTGGAGTTCCCATGTCAGGATATTTGTTTCTCGGCCATGGTGAGCCCTAAAGTAGCAACACAAATGTATTCCCCTAAATACATGCGTTAGGTTTCTTAAATTTTAGGAACGAACATGGATTCAGTCTTCTTCCTTGGATCGATCCAAATCCATGAGCTTGATTTCAGAAATGGAGGGATAAATTATCCTTGGTTTAGTCCCTTATTAACCAAGACTGGTGCATCACAAGCTATGAGTCTCCCATCTTCTTCGATTTGTAGCCTCATACAGAGAGATTATCCTCTTTGGGGACTCTTTTAAGGGTTTTACTTTCATTGGTGAATGAGCCATAGTTGAGGACTAGATCTACTCTGTAAGGGGTAGTGGGTCTCATTATTGAACCTGGTTGTTGATGAATCTGGTTCATGTCATACAATATGGGCCATGGTGTTTTATAATTAAATTAAATTTTCAAGATGTAAAATAAATATGCATCAAGCATATAGGTTGATGGTACTAGAATGAAACCTTATTTATTATAGATTTGGTGATAAATGGATTATACTACACAGTGAGAATCCATATGAGGTATTATGTCATTCTGGAATTCACTTCATTATTTATGGCTGTCTTAGGTTATTCTATGATTTAAACAAAGAAATTTTTTATTTTTTTCGCAGTGCAACTAAAAAATAGGCCTAGAGGGTCACACACTAAGTGTGTCCAGAATATCAGTTAAATATTATTATTATAACTATTTATTGTCTAATAATTTGAATAAATTATATATTCTTACATGGTATAATAATTTTGACATTTTTTCTTGATTTCATGTATTTCGTCACCAATTATTCATTAGAATATAATGTGGTAATAATATTTAATAAATATTAATATTAAATTTATTGAAAATAATATTTATTAATTTATTTGAAAATAATGTAGTGATGTTTATTTGATAAATAAATATTCATTATTTAAGGAATGATAAATATTTTCAAGGAATGGATGGTTGAGTTTAATGGTCGAGTTAGATACAATAAATATTTAATATCATTTAATTGAACAATATTTACTTTAACTCACAAGGTGTGTGCATGTCTAGAAATAATAATACTATTATTATTATTTCAAATAGGGTTCTTGAGAGATTAAATAAATAATAAAGGTAACTTTTACATTTATTTATGTCGAACCCCAGTGATATATATACCCAATTATATTATTCTAAAAAATTTCCAATTGATTTGTTTTTTTTTCAATGGATTTGGAGAATCCATTCATGACCAATATAACTCCTTTCATTAATAACACTCCCATGAACATGGAGTGATATTCCCCCACCTCCCACTATCATGTCAATAGAGATCCAGTAGAACTATTTGGAAGTAGTTATTGAGGTTATCAAAGGTAGAAAACACAAGTTTAATGATCTACCATTATAGAATCCAAAGATTCCTACTAGGATGTTCAGATATTTTTTGAACACATGTGGATCTCCAAGAAAGGGAATCTACATTAATTCCAATAACACAATGACTATACAATATAAATATATTTTTAGATTCATCAATAAAGAAATAATTCCACCAGGGTAATTTTTTAATTAATTAAATTATTTATAAAAAAAATTTATAATCATCTACCTATTTTTGGAATTATATCCCTTATATGTTTTATTTAAATCAATTTTATAAATCACTATTTTAATTGTTGTGTAAATACCTAATTTTTCATCAATCATGACAAAAAATGAATTTTAGAACAACCCACTGCACACTTCCAATGCTCCCAAAACCTAAAAGTTGTATCAAAGCTGTCACATAATTATTTATAATTACTTAAATATTCTATAATTATTTTCGTATTCTTGATTTAGTTGTCAATTCTTGTTATTCATTCTTCTAATACTAATTGTGGGAAAAATATCTTCCACTATTTCACATAGATCAAATCAACACAATTAATTTTATGAACGTAATAAAATTGAAGAACTCATTCAGTGGAGTTATGGATTTTGGATGGATAACACAAAAGTGCACACCATGTAGCAGGAGTTACAAACTATGTACTTCTATAAAATCCATATGGAATTAATTTGGATATTAATTCAATAAATGTGCATTAACCAAACATCTTGTATTTATTTTGTAAATTGCATGTTGATTGGGAAAGGGTGGTGCATGGTTAACCATATTACATGTTGTGTATCATTAATACACAGTGTATACTCCATTTGAGTCACATATATAATATGTGTTACCATACACGGCTGACCTTACTGGAAACCGTGTATCAGATAGACTACACACCATGTAGTTGGTTATACATGTAGTGAACTCCATGTTTCTAAGGCATGGTTTACACACTAGGTCCCTTGATATGTTTCTCAGATACATGGTGAGATATGTAAACACCTTGTAGCTCTACTATATATTCCATGTACTAATACAAAATTAAATAGACATTAAATTTGATTATTATACTAATTTTAACTTATTGATATGTGCTTGTGTTGGTGATTACATTGATAGGACATTCCTTATGAGATTGGTTTTATTTTAATTTGTTGTTAAATAAAATTATTCTCCTCATGTCCTTTTCTTCAATTTTTATGTAAGGTCACACATGAAAATCATTTCTATTACGTAAACGATTTTACCTTCACTTTAATTCTTATAAATTCATAGGTAAAGGATGGATATAGAATGCTTGTAGAGGAGGTATGAGATTGGAGAGGAGGTGGAACCAATCCCAAAGAGATACATAGGTTGACAGGTGGAAAGCAATAACATAAACCATAATTTGATCAAGGTTATTTTCCCCATGGTCAATGGTTATTTCTTCAAAAACTATATAAACTAAAAATTAGTAAAATCCCATGATAATATTGGATTACCTTTTTTTATATCATGTTGCATTGTTATATTATTATGGATGTTATTTCGTGGTCAGATGAATTATTGAAATTAATGATCATGAAAGTTATAACTAAAATAAATTGGATTATGTGTAAATATTATCTAATACATGGTTAATCACTTATATAATCCCAATAAAATTAAAATTAATTTGATAAGGATAATTATTCTAAATTTAGGCATAAGGGATAACACCCCTCATTTATATATATTATATCTGTTTAGACTTCAACTACTTTAGTTAAAATCGAATCATAGTTAAAAGTGATTGAACAACCAAAGTTAGAGTTATTTTACTTATTTTTGATGTGTAACTTGATGCTTAGGGATGACTTATAATATTTCACATCAAGGGATGAATACTAATGAATGAAATGGTATCACATAGATTCAAGCTTTGAGGTAATAAAATTTAATGATTTTTGGATTGGGGAGTCCACTCAACATATCAAGGAACAATGATTTAATGTCACTGGCATTTAGAATACATACCTAAAACCATTAACGTTTCTTAAACAACCAAATTTGTGTTAATGATATGGGTAATATGTATCATTTCCATTTGAATGTACAATAAACATGATATTTCAATCCAATTGTGAGCACTATTGGGTTTCCATAAATTAGTGGGAGAATAACAAATAAAATATTTATTTATTTGTTTAAATTTTATTATTTAAAGAACTAAAATTATACTAATCATATTTGTAGAAAATTTATTTAAACGACGTTAATAATATCACTCTAATCCATACTTGGGATGGATAAACGTTTCACTCACACATATTTCGATGAATGGAAAATGTTTCTACGCGTTATCATTTTCAATGAATGGAAATTATATGTGGTAGAATAAACTATTTATGAAGATCCTAGTAATGAGGAAAGAGGTGAAGAGATTTTAGTCAATGAAAAATATTTTAAAGATTCCACAGATTTTCTATGTTTCATTATTTGATCTAGGGCCAATGAGATTTTAGAGAAACATGGGTGTGTGGATTGTATTTCTTGAGGTCTCACCTACGGGGTATCTATCATGAGTAGGCGAGATAAGAAATGTATATGATCTCTGATACATTTTTTACATATAATTTTGGATAGTCTTTTTTAGATGGTCCTCATGTAATAAATCTTATTGGATACATTGAATTCATAGGCCTCATTGGGATTAAATTTCTGGATGAGTTAGGTATAGATCTCATTCTTCAACCACTTCCCAAGACCTTCTCTTATTTTATTGTTAATTAATGAATGATAAATAATGGGAAGAGTATTTTTTAACCTATAACATTTATTTTCCAAGTTTATAAGGACAAGGGGAGTGATAAACCTATTCTCATTAATGTTAAAAGGAAAAGTAAGATAATGGAAAAGGGTCCCAAGATTCATTATAAATCTACAGATCCCACGCAATGTCCTTTTAAGAAGAGAAAGATCGAGAGGTAGGGAACAGAAAAGGAGGCAGTATGATTTACATGTGGAAAGCGAATCAATTGGTAGAGGAAATACACCTGAAGAAATTGAAAGATAAATTTTCATTTGTTATCATGTGTAATATTTTAATATCTACACATTCTGTATTATATATAGCTTGTGGTTCTCACATTTGTTTCTAAATGTTGGAACCAAATAGATTTCTATATATTTATAGTGGAGAGGTGGATCAAAGACTAGTTAATGGTGCGAGGACAGTTTCTATATTCATTGGTGACTAGAACCATTCACTACAAACATGATTGATTTTGGTTTTAAAATATTGTTATTATGCCCAACGGTTTCCAAGAATATAAGTTATGTGTTATTCTTAGAAGCAGAAGAGTTTATTTTCATGTTCGGAAATAAAAGATGTCTATATTATAAGGAAGAAATTTATTATTGTATAGAATATTAAAATAATTTAATGATGTATTATATTATGAAAACCTATTTTTGGAAATTTATAAGGAGTCATGTCCACAAGCCTCATATTACACACATCTATAGTATCACAATCATTATAATTAAATGTTAAGAATTTCATAAATCACTATCAAAATGGTTATTTATAATATTCTAATGTAAAACATCTTAAAATATGACATTATTATTTACAAAAAATGACTAAACCATTATTTATTGGATAGGGTAAAAGGGACACATTTCTTATAGTATTGGTAAACACTAATGTGTGTGGATCATTTATAGTGGTAGTTAGAGGTAGATATTCGTACGTCATATCATTAATTGATGAATTGAGTAGACAAGGATATATCTACATAATGAGGTATAAGTCATAGTCCTTTTATAAATTCAACAAATTCAAGAATGATTTTGAGAAGCATGTTATAATGATGACAAAAAATGCATCAATCATATAAAAGTTGGATAATATCTTAACCAAGAGTTTATCAAATTTCTACATGATATTGGGATTCTATCTCAACTCACACAACCTTATCCACCATAATGGAATGGTGTTATTTTCAGTTGGGAACATACCTTATTAGACATCCTATGGTTGATAGTGAGTCATTTATATCTTCCATTATCCTTTTTGGAATATGTATTACAAACTATATAATACACATTAAACTAAGTATCAACTAAGATGGAAAATGGAATTACCATCAAGATATGGGGTGAAACGAAACTTATTTTTTCACAAAACTGTGTATCGGGTGGTGAGGTGTTTCGTAACTCCTTTTCAAGAAAACAAGCTACCACAATGCAACACAAACTATATCTTTATAGGGAATCCAATTGAAAAAAAGGAATACTACCTATACGACCCCTCAGATAATAAAGAGAGTGTGTTAAGACAATTTATATTTATTAAGAGGGAGAAAATCCTCATAAAGGATTGTGTGAGGATTTTTTACATTGATGAAATGATTATTAAGATAAAAAAGAGTATGTATTGAATCATATTTGATAAGAACTCATGGAAGAAGAAGTTCCTGCAACACAAGTACTTCATAGGCGCATAAGAGTTATTATAGAACCAGAGTGATATGGTTTTCTTTTCACCAAAGATGGTGGCTAATTATCGGTTTAAAATGATGAACCTATATCCTATAAATAGGTTGTAGATAGAATATAAGATTAAAGATTAAAATAATCCATTAATTTCTAAATGGATTCCATGTATAAGAACCATGTTTGGGTTTTATTCAATGTGCCAATTGATGTAATTCCCATTCTCTAAAAATGGTTATTCAAGAAAAAACTAGAAATGTATGGTTAGGTAAATACATATATTGAAATATTGTTTCTAAACGGTTTAAAAGACATCATGTTATTAACTATAATGAAATATTTTTACAATTTTAAATTTTTAAATCCATCATAATTCTACTATCAATTTTAACTTATCATGACTATGATAATTGAAGATGAATTTTTAAAATATATTCCATAATGGGAACCATAAATAATTTTTCTGTATGACACAACCATAAGGGATTGTGACTCTAGGTGATGCCAAAAGGATTTTCAATTTTAAGAGATCCATTTATGGTTTGAATAGATCATATAGTTCATGAACCTTTAATTCAAAAAATCGACAAATGAACTTTGTTTCAATTAAAACTAATGTGATACATGTGTTTACAAGAGGTTTAGTAGTGATATAGTTTTTATTCTAGGTGTAAATTTTGGAGAAATATTACATATAGTAAATGAAATCCCTGTCTTATAGTCTATTAAGTAATTTTTAAACATGTGTTTTTATATGAAAGACATGGTAAAGTAGCCTATATTTTGGGGGAAAATATAATTGATCATAGATCCAAGATTATGCTAGGACTAATTAAAAGTACATATGTTGACAAAATACAAAAAAGATTTAGTATGAAAAAATCCATGAGTGGATTGGTTCCAGTGTCAAATTGGTTAGAACATTCTAATAAAAATTTTCCTCAGAAAAAAAAACATGAGAAATATAAAATGAGTAATATCCCATACTCTATTATGATATGATCAATTATGCATGAAATTTTATGTTCTAGATTAGATATTTATTAACAATTATAATGGTAAAAAGATATCTACATGATCCAATAGAACAAAACTGGTCATCTATTATGGATATCCGTATTTTTTTAAGAAGAACAAAGGATATGTTCCTACTGTATAAAGGGGATGAGTATATTTTCATCAAGTGTAATACTGATGCTAGTTTTTAAAATTATTACAATGATCGGATTTTAAAATGAGGATATGTTTAATTTCTGAATGGAGGAATTGTGTGTTGTTATAGTTCAAATAATCCAGTTATTGTTTATTCTACAGTAGAGTACAAGAATATGGTGTCATCTAATGTAGATAAAGATTCAATTTGTATTCAAAAACGTTTCTAAGAGAATAATGTTTTACCTAGTTGTAAAAATCCTATGGCATTGTATTGTGATAATAATGTAGTGGTGGTTCTTGAAAAATTTCCAAGATCACATTAATAGATAAATTATTTGCTACAGAATTATCACCTCATAATAGATTCTTATTAAAGGGTTGAATTTTTAATTAAAATAATATATACATATGTTAATGTGGTAGACCCCTGTATTAATGTCCTAGCTCATGATAATCCTGAATATCATGTGAGAGTAAACAGACTACATTTTATTAGTAGTTTTCTCTAGTGAAAGTGGGAGTCTATTTGAGTTGGTGACCTTGAACAAACATATATGTACATTATGATAACTCGGGTTCATTTTTTTAATAATAATAAAGTATTTATCACTTAATGATTATTATTTTTTGTAACATTCAATGTGATATTGTCCTTAGATTACCTGTCTCACTAAAAGTTCATAGCAGTTCCCCTCTATGACATTGAACCAAAAGTGTTTTGAAAATATTTTTAAATATATTCTCTATAATAGGATGATATCATTTGATGGACACAAATGATAAAGGATATCAGGGGTAGAGACTCATAGGATTTCGATTCATATTCTCTATCATACACACTTAGTAATATCTTGTAGGATATTAGGATAATGACAACTGTTAGTAAGAAATCCATATTGATATGTTTCATTGAATGTTCCAATATATGAAAATGTATTTTGGTCCGTAGACTTTAAAATCATTATTAATGATTTTTATGAGTTGTGTAATTTGATGTATTGATGCAAACCATGATGACAGATGTCTGTGAAAAGGTTAAATATGCTATATGAATCATGAGTAATACTACATTAATAAATAATGCGAGAAATTATTTATCCCTTCTATTATTTAGCTAAATTTAACATCTAAGTACCACTGATTAGAATTAAATAGTCTAAATAAATCCATAGACACTTTTTTCTATAGGAAATATCAACTTTGAGTAAGTCAATAAAATATATCGATCACATAGGTTGATGGAACTAACATGGACATGTTTTATTAGACATATCATGATAGTCAGTTTACACTACATTGTAAGCATCTCTATGAGGTATTGTGTCGTTGCGGCATTAAATTCATTCTCTATGGGTTCCTTGGAATGTTTATATATGTTGACTTTGGAATTTATGTTTTTTATCCTAATTCCATTGGGAAAAATCCCTAGATGGTCACACACTAATAGTATCCAGAATCTCAATTAGAAAATAATAATATTATTTATTATTTAATAAGTTGAATAAATATTATTACTATAGGTGGTTTACTAATTATTTATGTTTTATTAATCATATATATTATGTCACAATTTATTCGAGATAAAATTATTTTATCAAGATATTTGATAAATATTTAATTGTTATTTATTGATTATAATATTTATTTATTTATTAGAGAATAATTTAGTGATATTTATTAAATAAATAAATAGTTATTATTCATGGTCTGATACATATTATTGAAGAATGGTGGGATGAGTTTAATGGTTTAGTGAGAAATAATCAATATTTAATATTACTTGACTAAATAATATTTATTTAAATTATCCATATAATCACATGTCAAGAAATAATAATAATAATATTATTATTATTAATAGTGTTTATCAGGTATTGAATAAATAACAGAGGGAACTTGTGATATTATTTATCTCTAACCCTAGTGATATATAAAGACAATTATATTATTTTCTCAAAGAGCCAATTAATTTTTTTTATTGTGCTCAATGGATTCGAAGAATTCTCACAAGACCTATAGAGCCCACTTCTCCCTGAACGCTACCAATAATGAAAAGTGATATCCTCAACCTTACTCTATCCTGTCTAGAGACATCTAGAAGAACCCTTCGAAAACTGTTCTCAATGCGATCAAAGGTATACAACTCAAGTGATAGGAACTACCATATTATGACCTATAGATTCATATTGTGATGTATTAAGATTTTTGGAACATGTGTGAGTGACTGCTAGATGGGTATACTTTTATTTCCACAATTAAGTGAGTATATAAAGAAGAAATATATTTTGATACATCAATAATGAAATAATTCCATCAAGGAAATTTTTTAATTAATTTAATTATTTAAAAAATTATGTGATAATCTCCCCTAAGGTTCTGAAATTATATCCATTTTATATTTTCATTAATTCCATTATATAGATCACGTCATTTATCATTTTTCAGATCTAGAATTGGTTATTAGTCATGAAAAAAATTCAGTGTTTTCCAGGACCCATCGCATGATTCTACTCCACTCAGAATCTAAAATTCAAAACATACCAAGTGTTATTTATTTCAAGAAAATTCATTTCATCTTCTACATAAGTGATACCATGTTTGTAATATCTATTTGTTATATATTACGATAATGTTATGTGATCCCCAAATTCATGATATTTGGAAACATGTAATGAAAAAAAATCTATTCTATACCAGATAAATCTATCAGGAGGTCTACTATCCCTACTAGAATTTTCATGGGTAAGATTATAATTAGTTATATCATATATTGGCTCACTATCTGATTAAAGAAGGGAATTAGTTTTAGTATATACATGATGGTGAGAATATGGTGATTCTCTCTGGATTGGAGCCTCAGAATGTGTTTTTTATTATTTTTAACGTCATATTTTTGAGTTACTTAATAATTAACTTCAATGAAACATTCAGATTTAGGAACCAATGACTCATAGAGGATTATAACACTGCTTCTTATGCATTTTTGATAAAATTGTTTTTTAAACCATAGCTTATACCAAATATCTCCTTGAAGATATACTATTTTTTTGAATATATACTATATATATAAGGTTTATATTTCCAATTTTCCATCCTCTACATTTGTATATGTTGTACCACTGAAAACTCATAATTTATTATAGGAATGGGGTTAGTTACACCACAACAGTTGAGGAGTTTTGAAGAAATTTTTAGAAAAGGGACATTATTTGATTATGTAAACTACTATAGTTATATGTTATTACCACAAGGATTTTTAAAACCCTAAGTATAATAAAATAATCATTATCCTTTCAAGGTTGGATTAATTCATACTCTCTACCAACTCATTCAATTAGTGGTTTTCACAACATTCTGGATGAGTAAAAATATCTTCTGTCTCAAAATATTTATCGATGTTACATGAGAGATAATATAATGTCTTACCTATTGTAAATTATTTGATCTTTCTATCAGTTTGGTTCTCAACAATGGCTATCAAGGATTTAATGGATTAAAATAAATTAGACATAATTTTATGTACATAAATCCAAACTCTTATTGAGTAATCATTTATAATGGTTAAAAAAATAAGAGCCTCAACCATGATAGGTGGCCCTAGATGGTCCTCATAGGTCATAGTTGACATAATATAAATGGTAAACTACATTAATGTTGTAATTATTAAATACGAAGCTCATATCCATTCCTATAAAACCTTATTCAAATAATTCCAGGTTTATTGATGTAATATCAATCAACATCCCTTGTTTACCAAACAACTCTAACCCCTTGAATCTTATATAATCCATTCTTCAACAAAAAAACCATAGTTATATCTAAATTTGAGAAATATGTATGACCTAACAATCGATATTGTGCCCTTCCATAAAAAACATATAACACATTTACAATACCTCCTTCGATAATAGTCACGTAGATCGTAGAGATCCTTTTAAACCCATCATCAGACCTAAATTTTTACCCTCTCTGGACCAATACACATAAAGGAATAATATTTCAATATAGGCCATTGACAATACTTTTAACTAGTAAGGTCACTAAATAATGATCATGAATCTCTAACATGATTGATCCTCTTCCTTGAACACTATACCTCTTATTGATTCTTCACACAACTTCTTTGTTAAATCTCTTAGATAGATCAATGAGATTATCATTAATATAGAATATATGAAATTTGAATCTTAAATATATAATATATTAATTAAATATATTATTATTAGAAATATCATGAACCATAGTACTTTCATAACCAGTATAAAAGAAAAAAATTGACTATTTGAATCATCAGTTTTAGAAATTGTTTTCCATTAGCATCAAACACTATCGAATAATGTGTCCAGGATGGCCAAAATTATTACAAGTAAATTTATTGTGCATATAATTTGATTTATTTTATGGATTTTTAATGTTATATCCATTTAACTAATTAATTATTTTCTTCGTACTCTTTTTCTCATGTTGACCCCAAGAAAAGACTTTTCAACTTCAAATTTTGTTTTAGGTCTACTATAATGTTGTAAGGAAGGAATGGATTATTTAACCTCTTATAATTTTGAGGATTTTTTGAAATACATCTTGGCCTCTATGAGAGTTGTATGTAAACAATTAAGTGGTATTAACAATGAATTATCTTGATATTTAGTGTTAATTTCAACATTAATATTGGAAATATCATGAAAAATATTGTTAAATTCACCCAGGTGTTCCTGAATTGCAGCATTCAGGTTCATTAAAAAGAAAAATATATAATGTTTATTATTCAGGAAACCAAAAATGTAAAGAATACATATATTTTTTTATATGTTTCAAATATCCACATTAAATATTTTTTAACTAGAATATTCTTTTATGCACTTTATCACATATAGTTGACAATATTGATATATGGTATTTTTTTATGTGTCAATAGATATATCTTGATAAGTACTTATAGTTTTTTCATATTTGGAATATGAAACTATAGAGTATATAGGTCCATGTAAGGCATCGATGGTTCATTACTATATTATTTGGGATGTCAACTTGATTCAAAAAAAGATAAATTAACTCCCATGATATAACCATTAAATCCCAAGTTTATAGAATTCCATCTTGATATTTGGTGGCTATGATACCACATTTTTCAAGAAAATCACAAGTATACTCACTTAATAGTACTCCAGGATCAATAAATTATTGACTGGTTTTCACTTAACATTTTCTAATTATTATCTTCTAAAAATATGTAAATTGGAATATTGAGATAGATAGAAATTTACCGAGTCATGATGAGTTCAAATGTGAATAAAATAAAAATAAAAATGAATGAAATAAAGGGACACAAGATTTAATGTTCTTTGGGACCTTTGGAAGTGAATGTGAATTGAAAAGACCCCACTCTACACGTGTGTTTTATGATGCTCAAAACACATAACCAACAATTCAGGATGAAAAGTAGAAATCACATATTCAAATAAATATCAACTATAAAACTATAATGATCTCAAGTTAAGTAATCCTACATGATATTAAAGAATCCAATATTGTGTTACTACTATCTAGGAAAGCTTTATCTATGGTAATTTGATGTTGAGATCCATTTTATGGATCTAAAAACATGCACCAAAGGTGCACTTGGTCTGAGTGTCCATAAAGAATCATCTTGGGGGGTTCAACCACAGATGTTGTCATTTAAGGATTGTATAAAAAGATCTATATTATGAATCCTTGATCTTACTTATTATTGCTAAATGGGGGAAATATGTTTTACCTTCTAGATGATAAAATTAAAACACCAGGGAACCAAATGATCATTTAAAGAGAAGTGATGCACAGTAGTGGGAATCAATTCCCATTATAGGTATAGTTGAAAAATATCGGTTAGAGAACTAATAACAGAGTTGTGTAAATAAAAAATAGAATGAGCTCAGTATGAGACATAGGTGGATGTAAATGATGAGAAGGGTTGTTCCCTCAAACAATAGTGAGGAAATAGAATGATTCAAAAAATCTAGGAGGTAAGGGAATGGTGAAAATTTTAAAGGAACTAAGGAGGAGCCCAAATAAATAGTAACAAACACTAGGCCAATATATAAAAAGAAAATAATTATGTTATAGAACATAATAATATAAGAAAAAAATATCATGCATGTGATATATAAAATTTGAAGAAAAAAATGATCCCAATTTATGATGGAAATTTAAAAATATAGTAGGGAATGTTTTCTTAAATTTCAGAAATTTATATGCATCAGATCATTTTTTATATCCAGACATCTTTTTCTGGTGGTTTCTTCTATATCAGGATGTCTTTATATAGTGGTTTATTTTACATCTCATTATCAGTTTATGATTAGTCTCTTATACACTAGGGAATTTCATTTTTTAAAATACATTGGTATTTTGTATAATCTACATCAATCACGATTTTCTTATCAATCTTCAATATTAGATCATCCGTATCAATCATTCTGTATAACATCATTAGTAGTATGTTCTATGTCAGTCTTAATTTATTCATTTGTCTTTCATTTTTTCCACATCGGTATTCAGTGTTTTGATTTGTGTTATAAAAGTTTCACAAAAACAATTTTATTTCATTTGTTTGTTATAAATAAAATATGGTTTATACAACTCACAATGTTTGAAGGACGGATTCTGGTCCAATATTCTATATTTTTATTACCATGAAGGGTATGAAAAACCTAATGAAATAAATACACAATGAGTTTTGACATCCATTCAGAAAAAAATATTTCCTCACATGTAGATGATAAATGTACATGATATCTCTTGTTAAGAACATTGTTTACTTTGTATTTATAAAAAATCAATTTGAATTCCATGTTTATCTATAAACATGATTTTTGTTTCTAAACATATACCAATGGGTTATAAATTGTGTTTTTATGAAATTATATTTTCCTTAATATATTGAAATGGGATTGTTAGATTTGGAATATTTTAGGGTGGTCTATTATCCGCTAATTAAAAAAATAATAATAACATGCATAATTATTATTTTATTAAAATATGTATTATAAAAGAAAACTTTTATATGGTTTGGAAAAAAATAATATGTTATATCTTAAAAGAAATTATTATAGAATAGGGAAAATTGAGTGGTTCTATTTATCAATACTGAAAAAGGAATGATAAATGGTATCATTATTAGTGTAAAAAATGTGCTGATAATATTACTCCCTTTCTAAACACTTTTTTATCGATGATAAATTTTATATATACCATTGCTTTTATCTAATTCCAATTATAGCCAACATTTATAGAGCATGACTTAGAGATAATAAGAGGTTATATTCATTGAATATATATATACATATATATTATTCAAAACCATATTTAATGGTGAAATATAATTACATTGATGTATATGTATTACATTTCCTTATATATGATTTATAAAATTCAAAAAATGTATATACACTTAAAATGCCTTATATATATTTAAAATGGTTTATAAGTTAATTAAAAATTTATAGTAATTAAAAATATTGACTAGTCAAAATTATTATAAATTTAATAACATTTTTTATATCCAAGTCATTTTTTTAATTTGACATATATCAAACCTGTATATATATAAATAATTAATTTCACCCTTACATATTTATTAAAATATTTCAATTTTATACAAAAACTCATATACAGAAATAATAAATTTGTAATATTATCATTTCATATCCCTATTTTTCAATATTTAATATTAAAAATATTTTGGTGTCAATTATTAAATTTTATTGATTTCATTTAATATTGTTTTATTTTTACTATTTATTAATTTTTAATATATATAAATATTTATATTATTTTATTCAATTTCAATATTATTTATTAAAGTAACTTATTTAAAATTTCTTTCAAATAATAAATTTCTTAATTTTTTTGTTTTAATTTTATTTTATTTTTTAATTTTTAATAATTGTTTACACAAATTTAATGATTAAAATATAATTTTTCTTATAATTATAATTAATATAATCAATATATATATTCACTTTCATTTTAATACCATTTCAATCTCTTCAAATATTAAATAGATTTCACATGTTTTCAAGTTTCATTAATTTAATATTATTTAAACATAATTGATATTGAATATTTTTTACATTTTTTATAGTTAAATAATTTTTAATATTTATTCGTCTAATATTTTAGTTTTTTTTATTTTTTTATAATTATTATACATATTTATTCATTATTTTTTTTAATATTTGTAATGTAGAAATATATTTTTATGTATATATATACATTTGTATGTATTATTTCCTCAATTATGATATATATAATAAAAAAATTGTATTTTCACTTAATAGATGATATATTTATTGATAATTGGTTAATAAAACAAATAAAAATTAATATTAATTAAAAATATTTACTAATTAGTATCAAGAAATATAAATTTTGTGAGATTTTATATAAATGTCATCATTACCAATTTCTTTATATATCAAACTTCTGTTATATATACACATTAAATCCACACACACTTATACGTTGTTAATGAAATTTTATATAGAAACACATAAACACACCAACAATATTTCAATAATTTAAACAATTATAATATTAATTTTATAGTTTTATTTAAAAATATCTAATATTTAATATCTAATATTTTCTATCGGTTATTAATTATTATTAATTTTCTATATTTTTATTTAATATATTCTATACTAATTTAATTTTTTTTCTAATGTATTCATTTTTAAAACTATTTATTCGTTAACAATAATTTATTTAATAATTTACTTATTTATTTATTTTATATTTCTATTCATTTAATATTTTAGTAAATTTCTCCATTTTCAATATTTTCTTATACATATTTATTAATTAACATAACTTTTTATAGTTGTAATTTATATAATAAATATGTAATCATTTTCATTATAACATATATTTATATTTTTATTAATATATTATATTAGTAACACCTATTAAATTTTTTATATACTTTCATTATATTTATTTCTTGATAAAAAAATTTCTCTTTTCTTAAAAACTCATTAATTTAAAATTATTTATTAATTAGCATTGATAATTAATTGTTTAGTTGGGGTTTAACATAGGGGTAAGCACTCTGAAATAATACATAGGGGTTAGGGGTTCAAAACCCATTGGCTAGAGGTTAGTGTAGTGGTACTATATAAATACTGTTGCAATGGTGAAATGGTAGAACAAATGACATTTTAGGGATGGAAAACAGTGTAGCAGGGACTATAGAGGTGGTGGTACTGTAGCGGGTACTAAAGTAGTACTATTCATATTTGGGGAATTCATGCCGTGTATTGTGATTTATTTCTATTTATGCCTAAATTTTATTTAACAGGTCTTTAATACCCCAAAAAATAGATCATTTTTAAAAAAATGTTTTTGACCCAAATATAATAAATTTATATTTTTTATTACAATTTATTAATTTTATATATTTATTTCTTTAAAAAATTTCTAATTTATTCATATTTAATATTTAATAAAACATATTAATTCATTAAAATTTATCTTTTTTATATATGGTTATAATATAAATAATTAATACATATTCATTTTAATTTTAATATAGTATAATTTTATGTTTTTTAATAATTTAAAACAATTATGTATTTTTATAATATTTTCACTATTCATCAAAAATTGAATCTTCACAGAAAAACACCAAATAAATTTTCTAAACTAGTTTGTATGTTTCAATTTCAAAAATTATGCTTATTTTGACATAAAATTTATATAAATTCCTATAAGTGGATTTCAAATAAAATCCCCATTAAAAGGCGGTAAAAGTGGCATTATAATAAAATATATATTTTTGTGTAACATAGTGTTTTTTCGTGTCTTATTCCGATCCAATCTATAGGATGAGTATCAATAATATTTTATATTATATATTATATATAAATATATTTAATATAAATGTTTATAGTAATTAATTTATTTTTTAGTATAAAACACTATTTTGAGCATTGATACAAAAATAATTCCTTTATATTCAAATGGAGTATATTTTAATTTTTAATTAATTAGGAACTAATAAATTCATATTATATATGTATAGTACAAATATTTTAATAAGATATTTAATAATATTCATAACTATAAATTTTATGACTAGTTTTAAACCTATTTTATTAAATAATAATATTTTTAAATATATTAATGTTTTGTAGAACACAATATTTTATGTTACAGAAGCCATCGAGGGGAGGGGGGTAAATCATGCATCTAATCCATAATAATCTAGGTGTTACTTGTTTAGAAATATAAAATTTATATTTTTTGTCACACAATCTTAACATGGTGTTTTTTATAAATAAAACATAAAATTTACTCTAAAATTAAACTATTTTAATATCATGGGGTGTCGCATTCATCACACCATAAATAAATTACATCCATACAATTTAAAATAGATCATAGAAATAAAGTGATTAATATTTGAAAATAACTATTATGGAGAAACCTACCTATTGAATAGGTTTAATAAAACATATTATTAATAACATAGAAAGTAATGTACATTGGCCATGCAACTAGGTTTCATAATAATAAGAAATAGTTGGGAAATGGAAAATGGATATGGGAAAAAATATAACAGTCATGTTCTGATGGATATTTCCAGACGAAATGTTAAACTAAAAGTTTATGAACATAAATTCACAAACCAATGTTATGAAAAGGTCATTGAATCAGCATAAATGATGATAATTGGGAAAAAAATCCAAGATCATTTTTCTAGTAACTGGGGACTTATTTCACACTATTAGAATCTAAGTAAATTTAGGTTTCTATTTCATAAACAAAATATTATAATTTTTTTATTCCTTAAACTACATATACTTCATTTATTAGCAAATGTTTCATCATATGGTTATGTAATACATTAACCTATTAAACATCATCTATATATCAACTTATAACATTTCATAAATGGATAACTTTAACAGAATATGGTGATCAAATACTTTTAAGGAAGGTCAAAGAATATAAAAAATTAACTTATCAAATAATATTTAGTGTCTTTTAATCATCAGATACTAAAAATTTAAATAAGGTAATAACATGAAATACCAATAAACCTTATTGAAAAAATGTGTGATTATTATTCCTTAAATACTATATAGATTGTTATATATATTACATAAATCCCAAAATGATCTAAACTCCAAGAATGATAAATACACCAATTGTTTAATAAATCATTTCCCAATTCCATGGTAGGCCTAACTTGTCTAATTTAAATTATCCAAACCAATAATATATTTATCCAAACATCATTATCCTAACATTAAGAACATATTACGGGTTATCATTCCCTCAACTATCTATTTTACAAAAATAATTACTTTCTACTTGATAAAGTTTTTGGTACCATTAAATGTGTGATCTAAAATCTTTAATTAAAAAGTACTACAATATAATACACATATATTCAATAATTCTTATTTCTAGCACATCATTATTAAAACAATCAAATTACATAATTATTGAATCCAATCACAATCCCATCAATCATTCCACTTCTTCAATATTAGAAGCATATTCATTACCATGATCCATTATCCCGTTTGGGGGTCTGTTTTTTTGACGCATGAGACATTTATCTCCCTAGTGTTCCATATCCTTATAGTGGATTCATTGAAAGTTGTAGTTTTATTTATTTCCCTTGAAATCAAATACTTAGTTTCTTATTTCTCCACATTTATATCAAAATATCATTCCCTTCAAACAAGTACTTGGGTGCTTTTTTCAACAATTATTACATGTGGGAAAATACATCGTTCCATTAATAATTTTATATTTTTTTAACTACCATCCTCTTTTTTTCTTTGTTTCACTAGATGTCATAAGACATTGATTATTATTTAATAGTCTCATTATAACATCTCACGATATCCCCATATGATGGGAATACTTGGGAGATTATTTCCCTTAAAAATATTGGCATATAGCCATAAAATATATAATATTTTTTTATTTGGATCATGTACATTGGTAATGTTAACATTCAATTTTCTAGGTGTCATTTAAAAATGTCGTCATATAGTAAATTAGTTCATATCAATATAAAAAATAATTTATAGTACCAGAAATATTTCAATAAGTAACCAAAATTAAAAAATTTATGTGTATTTAACCACATTATTGAAAACATGATTTTATTGGGGGTATCTTTAATTTCAAATCCATCATAATGGTTTGTAATGAAAATTTGATTTATCCAATCGTATCCCTTAATATTTTCGTACATGTTGCACTGTAAGACCCATTGTCATGTACCGGGTAAAATTATGGTGGGCCTAACACACCTTCTTAGAGATTTTACCCCATGGTATATCCTATCAAGATCAAAATCCAGTTATATTATTCAGTCATGGATATATTTCTTGGAATACCAACATGATCTATAATATAAAGATTTTTGGATGATATTCTATACATATACTTAATGTTTATCTTATTTGAATGATCACTAATTTATGTTTTCAAAATCTAGTTTCTAAAGAGGCCGATAAAACATCCCTAATACCAACATTAACTCCCTTGCCTAATAATCTTGTATACGGTGCTTTATTTTATTACCTTGGCATAGATACAATCTTATAATCCTAGGGAAAAAAATAGATTAGTAGTTTTTGAGAACCATATTACATACATGATACCCTCAATTCATAGGGAAAATAAATAAAAAACATGATACATAATAAAATTAGATAAAAACATCCCTAAATCTCATTCAATAGAATTGTATTCATAATATAGGGAATTGAAACATAATAAAATTCAGCTAAAATGATTAGTATGGGTATGTAAAGAGGAAGTGATAATGAATTTATAAGAGTAAATCATCATGGAAAGGTAAATAACAGATAAAAAATCTCAATCAGGTAACTGGATAAGGCACAATAAAAAAGGAAGGGTCAGAAAAAGAAAAAACATTCCATTTTTACAATACACTAATCATTAATTGAATCCATAGATATGTCGAAGAAAAATCTCTTGTATAAATAGTACCAGATCCTAAATAATGGAAATTCATAATTATTGGACACAATGTTACCATGGTACATGATACCATTACCATCAAGACCTATAACAATATAGTATAGAATATATTGAAAAAAATATCATTTAGCCAACTAATACATCTGATGAAACTAGTGATTCATTGAGGGGATATCTGATACCAAGCCTTATCCATGTTATATATGTCCAAATCATTCCTTATAAATCTAATAATAAATTTAACTAATAAAAAATATTCCTTATCATCAAATATCTTTATTTAATATATAATAAGGATTTGTCAACAATTCCCTTGTAGATGTTAATTATAAATAAGGGTTTTTATGTTTATGAATGAGAATACCATTGAAATAGAATTTAATACATTTTAGGAAAATAGTATTTAAAAATTCCAAAGTGTTTCATGCACATTTGAAACATTTATAATCATAATACTAAAAAAGGAATAAAATTAAATGAAACATATAATATAATAATAATAATAAATAGATTCATGATTTAACATTTCAATGAAATATATATATACAATATTAATGTGAATTGCTGAATAACCACAAATAAGTCTTAATGGAATATAAATTGAATGAAAACCATTATTGATAGCTTGACATATCATGTGTGTCCATAAATTATAGAATAATAGTGTTTTGTTGATTATTTACATTCTTCATAAACAATTTTATATTTATCATTACTTTTATTTCACTTATTACAAAATTTTAAATAACAACATAAAAAATTATGTTTACATTGAGTGTTTTGATTATATTCAGTTTCTCTGTCAAAAATGACTTCGGTAAGTAAACTATGGTAAATAGGGTCATTATATAATAAAAACCAAAATAATAATCCAAACAAAGGTGGTCCAATGTTGATATCCATGAATTCTATAAAACTACTCTAACCTCATGTTCCACTACACCTCTTCATGCCAGACAAAGAGAGTTGGTGTACTAGTGGTTTTGGGATTGATAGTTTTGCGATTAGAGGATTTCCAGGTAATCATGAGTCATTTCACTCTTGTATCTGGTTTTTGGTTTGTGGTTTCGCCATTCCATATTGTCATCTTTTGAAGCCCTCATCCGGTCATGTATCTGAACTAACCTAAAGTCCCTCTACTCTTCTACAAGTTGGATCTGGAGTGGTTATTTCTTGATTTTTTGGGATGTGGGGTTTTGTGGATGAAGGTTCTTCTCTTGTGACCTGAGTAGGTGTCCTTCTATGATGTAATTATGGTTCTCTTCCTTTGAGGTGTCCTAAAATTTGTCTTTGGATTCATTTATGATTTTTTGAATTTTCCACTTCTCCTGGTGAACGTGTGAAGGGTTATTCTATGAGTTGTTTAGTTATGGTTCGAATTTTCATTTCCTATTTATTTTGGTTATTGATTTTTCTTGGTCACAGCCATCAGTTTTTTCATGATGATGTTGTGTTTAGTGAGGACTAATTTTGATGTAAATTGGTGCTCTTGTGTGGTGTTTTGGAATATATCACAAAAAAATATTATATAGGATGATGAAGTTATGGTTTGGGGTTTTGACATCAATGGGGTCAATGTTAGTGGTGATGATGATGAGGTGATAATGGTGTTGTCTACGTTAGTGATGATTGTGGTGATAGATGGCGACGATGACGGTTGATGGATGGAAATCGTTTTTTGTTTGGTTATAATTGGCTTGAATGGAACCAAAAAATGTCTTGGTGTGATGGTTTTTTGTGGCTTTGATGGGTTCTAAAATTATCTAATGGTGTGGTTGTCAATCAATGATGCGAACTGCGTGGATAGATGGTGACGATGACATGATACCCATGATTTTTGCGGCATACGACTTCACTTAGGAAGATGTTGATGAATATGGTTCATGATCTTCTAGAGTGTTGTGATATGTTTTGTATTTTGAACATTTCGTTTTTGTTTCCTCTCACCCAAACATATATTTTTTAAATCAAATAAAAATATATTTTTATTAGTTTAGTTATAATCATGGAGATGGTAGGTTGTTCGTACACATGAGTAATGTTCCCATTTTTCAACGACCATAATGGAATGAAGGTAAATATCATTATATTATTTCATAATGATCATTTTATCATAAATAAAATTTTATTTAATCTTATATATATTTATATATATAATTATAGTGATGTAAAAAAGAATCAAATCATGATGAGGAGGTTGTAGTCCAAATGTCTATGACCAACGTTATCACTTTTTGTGTGTGTAAAAAGGGTAGTACTGAAAATGATATATTAAATTTCTATAAATTTAATTATATAATTAATATAATATACATTTAATTTATTACAAATATTTTTAATTAAAACCATCCTTTTTTACATTCTATGTATTGCGTGAATGAATCACGTCGATTTGATGAGGTAGTAGTCCACACTTCCACAAAACATATTTTCATATTCTCAAATATTAGAAAGCATAATGTTATGTGATATATGAGAATAAAATAATCCTAAAGACATTATACCTATCATACATATCATTTATAAATATATTTTACAACATATGTCCCTTTCATGAATTATGGTAAAGGAAAACAATTAACAACATCGTTTCGTGAGCTTGTATTTCAACGTACCCAAGAAGAGTAAGTTAGTTACCCATTAGATGGATGATTGTGTATATGTAGGTCAAAAATATAATAAAATAATCTATGTATATTTTTGGATACATAGTTTATTATATAATTTTTTAATAATAATAGATTAAGGGGTGAGTAATGGAAATAAAACAACGGATCGCGAGGAATGATGTTACCTCTTCTCTAGGTAACTCCTTTTAGTTTTTACCAAAGGGATTACATGGATGGATTTCTACCAAAATATATTATTATTGTATAAGGGTAGGTATTTATGGATATTTCTTTAGTATGTATTTGGTGATCCAAATGTCTTGAGAGATGTGAATTAGAATGTTTATTTTATAGTGAAGGAGGAGTGACATTCTTGTAAATTTATTAAAAGAGAATCCCCATTATGATATTCACATGTCATTTGTCTCAAATAATGTTAAAAATTAAATACAAGGGAATCAATGTTTGAAATATGGCACATAAATATATTTTGGATATAGTTCTTGGTTATTTAGATCTAAAATTAAATATCAAGTCCATTATTAATCAAAATTTTATCTTAATAATTATAATTAATTTTAATCACGTTCACAAATATTTTTTGTCAAAAAATATGTTTAAATTGTTATAAATTATAAATTATTATGATATAGATTACGGTTTAAATTTTTTATAATTCCAAACACATTAGTGGTATAAATTAATTTAAAATTAATCCCATTGATCGCAATATAATGTGGGTTTTTAAAGTATAAATGTTTTGATGTTTTCTATGTTTTATATCAAATTTCAAAGCCAACTATTTTACAATGAATCAAATTGGTTTAATTTATCTACAATTGAAATAATTGAAAATTAAAACCAATTTAAAATTTAATTTTTCCTTATAAAGAAATTTTATGAAAAATAAGTTTTGAATCAAATTTGTTTTTCTATATTCATAAAAAAATTAAACTTCCCTGAAAAATACCATAAATCGCCCTATCGTAATATTGTAGTTTTATATAAAAAATAAAATTGATTTTTAAATAAAATATTAATAAATGTTCCTAAAATTGGATTTAAAATAGGTTCTCCATTAAAAGGAGGGGACATTTCCTTTATAAAAATCTTGTAGTTTTAGTCTAATACCATAATTTTTCTTTTGTTATGACTATTTAATCTATGGGATGTGTGTAAAATATATTTTATTCATTATAATATCATTCGGGAATAGTAATTTATAAAATATATTAGGATGAAATAGGTTTTTAAACATAAAAATAAAAATATTTCCTTCATATTCAAATGGGTTATATTTTCATATTTAATTAATTGGAACAAAATGAATTAATATTAGATTTTTGAAATCCATATATTATCATATTTTAGTTTATAATATTCAAAACATATAATTTAAGGACTATTTTATATATTATTATATTATATAATTATACTTTAAAATATATTATAGTTCTATAAAACTAATTCTAATGTGTTACACAAGCCATTGAGGAGAGTTAGTCTTATTTATAATGAAAGCTTACATAGATGTCCATTTAGAGAAATATAATATATATGTTGAGTATAATGAAAAAAATTAACTATATAGAAAAATATTTTAAATTCTTGGTTTATCACATTGTTATTACTCATGTTGAATTTTTCAGGAAATGTTGGAAGAAGATTTGATTGGTCACGAAATAAGTTGATGTTATAAATTCATGACTAAATATAGAGTGAAATTGAATGTACATATTAACTGGGATGATACTATAATTTATGGTTCATTTTATATTAATGTTACTGTAAATGCTGATGCATATCATATGGAATAAATGATAATTTCAATTGGAGATGACCTTTATGATTTCAAAATGTTATTTGATAAGATAAATATCTATGTAAGGAGACCACGATATTATAGTTCTACTAAATATAGAATATTTTATGTTATGTAGATGAAATATTATTTTAAATATGGCCCCATATATAAAAAGACCATATTTATACAGTTACATATTCTCTTGAATGATATACTACTTGAAGAAAATAAATAAACTCCAAACATATTCCACAAAATGAATGCTATATTCTGATGAGTAAGATACTTAAAAAATAAGTGCATGTCTAAATTATTATATACTATTTCTCAAGGACAATGAATCACCTTTAAAATGACCTAAATGTGGTGCATATCAATTCAATAAAGATAAATCGTGTCCTTTAAAATGTAAACGATACATATTTATTGTTATAAGGTTTAGAAAAACATATGGACGCCAAAAAATCACTCGAAAAATGACATGGGTTGCAGATACATGAAATAAAGATGAGATACAATGTCACCTAGTAGACCCTCTTCAGAAGATGAAAATTAATTATGAGTATCCTGAATTTGGAAATGATACTAGAAACTTATTTCGTTGATCATCTATAGATTGAATGAAACATTTTTGTATTCAAATTAAAACTCATTGTAAATTGCTAGTTTTATTTTAAAATTATAACTTTCTATCACGGTTGTGCATTAAATGTAAATATAATATGTTTTCTCAGCTTATATATTGACTAAAACAACATATTAAGGATACAAATTTATATTTTCCTCCATTTATCAAAAATATGAAATTGATATGTTATAATAGTGGTAAATTGTATGATGATCCTAGAATTGGAGAGTTCACATAGAGATACATATTTTACAGGATGATAAATAACATTCCAAATTAGCAATATATTTCAGGATCAAATTTTAAAAGAATGTCGGGCATTCAAATTTAGGAAGAAGTTACGCACTCATTTTAGATGAAACATTCCTTAAATATTATTCTTTTAAGATATTCCAAATTTTCTACAAAAGGTAACAAATACTGATCCTGGATGACATCATCTGATGGAAATTCAAAACAAGGAAAAACATCATCCCCACTAATGGTTGATCAAAATTTCTAGGATCTAAGGTATGTTGACACTATTTTTTTGTAAACCTTCTGCAAGAAAATTATCATTTTCTCGACATCATTAATGATGAAAACTTCCTAGTGGTGTATTCATCAAATATAATGAATTCATGTCAATGAATAATTTTAAGATAAAGCGATTAAAAAAACTTTTGTCATGATTTAATGAACTATTTTATACCTATAGAATTACATTACATTCTACCTAAAAATATATGGCATACCTTAATAAAACATTACATCCTGTTCAAATACAAACACAATAATATTATAGACATAATGAATTTTCTAGTCATGAATAAATTAATTAAAGTCATATTATATGAATTTAAAATGTTCTTCCATTCATCATTCTATATTATGATAGTCCACCTGATGATTCACTGATTTCCTATCGAATTTTATAGAATTGGTCTCCCAAAATATAATCATAGCGGATGCCTTTTGGGTGAAGGAATTTTCAGAATAGATGTTTTTACTATTAACATTGTAGTTTAGTAGTAAAATCACCATCACATTTTATATAATAATGAATATGTTTCTAGATAAATTGAATCCCATAAATTAATTCATAGATATTTTAATCCAATGGGATAAAATATGGATATAAATTTCACATAAAAAATAGTTTATAAGATGGTTTCAAGAACACATTTATAAGGATTTATCTATAAATATAATGTCAAGTATTGAACATCTTTTATGGCTAGCTAGAGGAATAAATGTAAATGTATTAATATATAATTGTTATGTAATTAATGGTTATATGTTATATATGAAGAAATAATATGCATATAATACGATATGATATAGTACAGTTATTCTTATGGAAGAATTGATGCATGTATTGGGTTCCAAGTATAGAAATCCAATTTATTATAATATGTCATACATAGAAATCATCAAAAAGTTATATGATTTAGATTATAGAAGATTTTGAGTATTAATTTTCCTTTTAAATTATGATTAAAAGATTAGTGAAATTATCATTGATTTTTTGGGCTTCGTGAAAGATGAATTTTAGTATGGATATGTATAAATATAATCATTCTAAAATTCAATAATAATAAGTGCATGCATTTTATGTCCCTTATACTATAAAAAATTATTCAATTATTTTATTGGTTGTGAAAACAATTACAAGGATTGAGGTAAATTTAATTAAGTATGACCCTTTCATTGGGTGATCACAATCATTTCCTGACAGTCCAAATGTTGATGGTGTATTGTATGTTAGAGGGGATCACAAGGAGGGTATTTGGATACTCATTTGACGATCCAATTACCTTAAAATGTTAGAAAATAGAGTTTAGTTAATAGTATTAAATTTTCTTTAATATTCAATTTTTCCACACAATATTATTTGTTCTCTACTTTATTTACATAATATAACTAAAATTTTATCTACTTAGGAAAATAATTTCTTTTCCACATGTTGATTATACCAATCCCGAGGAAGAATCCACTATTGATGCTGAAAATGATGAATTTTTAGGGGATCAACAATATGTTTAAGCAACAAAAAGAGCAGTAAATAATATCAATGTTAACTCAATTTATTATGGTTATATGAAGATGTATAAAATTTTAATTTTAATATAATCAAAACAGTCAACTGATTGAGCCCAATAATTTAGCAGTGATTTGATAAATTCTCATCACAACTCTAATGCTTGCATTGATTGATATAAATATATATCACAATTTCATTCTAGTATTGAGGAAAATAAAATTGGATGATATTAGGGTAATGTAATGATATTATTTTTCCATTTTACTAAAAAATGTATTATAATAATTTTATTTTTATTTCATTATTAGTTTCATATTATTATTATATTACATGATTAGTATAAAAAATTTGTATTAATATATATTGGAAAGTATTATAGATCCTTTTAGAAACATATGAGAAAGTAATATCTTAGGGAGTCTAAGGGGAATATAAACAACCACTAAATATCTATTTATGCACACATTATAATCTAAGAAACATAGAAATATTTCATTAATTTCCATGATGAAGAATCATTTCAAGTGTATAGAAATTGATAATATGTTATTGGAAATTATTTATTTTATCTACATAGATTTGAAGTTGTTAATTTATGAAACAATAAAGGAGTTTCAAAAATAATTAGTTTGCATGAAAACCAATATACACCGACCCTAAAGTAAGGATGCTGTATGCTTCACTGGAAAAGAAAATGGAATGTATTATAAATATATATTAAATATTGTGTGTGATATTATAGAACATATGCTACTTTGTTTATATACAAATTGATGAATCAAAATTCAATACCGCATCTATCCCACATCATGTGATATGGAAGGAGGCTTGTCTAAATTAAGGGGGAAAAGGAATTGGGGATAACACATAACATGTTTGGGAATCTTGTCTAATTATGGGATTAATGTAATTTTCTATTTATTAAAAAATATATTTTAACTAATAACTATTTATTGTAATATATTTTTATACAATTTTGAAATAAGAATCACCATCCACTGTACCTATAGAAAAAAAATTCTTATATCATTGATGTATCCAAAATAATATAGTCGTGTTCCCAGTGTAGGTTTTGTAGAGTCATCTCTAGAATTTTTTGAGAAAGCAAAGTAAAAAAAAGATATATATGATATAATGATAAACATGAATGCATAAATTAATGATTCAAAATATATTATTGATTAGTACAGGTTTTTGTAATATTATTTATAAAAGGGTCAAAATGAACTAATAGTTGTATAATTATCAATACCTATATATCCCCATAACTCTAAATAATATTGTGGACAGTCCTTATAATCAACTGTTTTCTATACGTTAGGTAAATAATTTTTCTCTAATTCTATCTACTAAGTGTGTGTCAAATAACTAATAATATCTTTTTATTATTAATGTTATGTAGGGTGAAATTTTATATGATTTATATCTATTAGCAATGACTTGTCTCGTTATTCTGATGGGAATGATGTACAATATTCTAGGAGACATTTTTCTTAATAAAAACACCAAAAATGCCACCTAAGAGTTATTATTGAAGAAGATCATAAGATGAGACCTGATATGCCTATTCCTCTTGATTATTTAGAAGTCAAAATAGTATATAATAATATTGTAACTTTCATATTATTTTAATTTAATATTATAAATATATATAGCGAAATTGAGGTATTTCTTTTACATGGTTTTTCAATTGAAACATCTTTAATAGTTGAAAAACAAGTTCTGAAATAAGGTATGATAGTATGTGTTGAAAAAACTAATGGGAAATGAAATTTTATATAAAAATAATATATTTTATATAACAACCAATCAAATTGACCATCAGAGAGTAGCTTCACCAAACCAATTCTATTATTGTCTATATAATCTCTTCATGTTTTTATGGACACAACATTAAAATTTATAATTTCTTTTCAATAATGAATTTGATAAATAAATATTTTGAGTTTACATTAATGAAATTATTTGTCTTGATAGTATAAATGAAATTATAATGTTTGAATGGGTTGGATTCTTAGTTCAAAACACATACATGAAGTAAATTTTATTATTTTTTCCCAAAACATGTTCTACTATATTCATTATAGTTCTAAATATTTATATTTCATATAGGTTCATATATTTTTATTATATAATGGGAAAACCTTGTGATCAAAAATTTAGGCCTACTAAACCTTCTAACATTTCTACAGAAAAAGATAATTTGAAAAGGGAATAAATTTATACAAAAAAACTAAGAATAAAATTTTAAATGAAAATAACTGAAAACAAATGGTTATTGATTCCTAATATATGTGGGTAAAACTCTAAAAACATAAAATATGAAATATAGATTTATTTTTTCATTAGTTGTTTTTTGGTAGAATGGGATGCTCATCTCACTCAATTTGGATACCCAAAATATTTATTTTTGGATCCATGGAAAATATTTTCGAGAAATCAACCTCACATGATGTCCATTTATAATTTTCAATAAACTACAATAAATATTTTGTAGATATACATAAAATTATTTTTTTAGTTTCTTTTTTGATGCGAATTTTGTGATAATAGGTAGATATAAAAATATCATTTCTGTTTGGGTACATGATCAATGAATGAACATAAGTAGTATATGGTATGTCTAAAAATGGAAATTTATTAAGGTATATAAGGTATGATTTACTTATCAAAACATATTTTACAATAATTTTCTTTTTTGGTCAATGTCTTTATAGTGTCTAAAACAAAATAATAATAATGATCACACATATTACCATGATAAATTTATTAAAGACATAACATACTATTGAAAAACATGTATTCCATAATTTTTACTTTCAATTGTAATTATGAATTCACATAAAATATTTTTTAATTTATTGTTTGTATATATAATCTCCATACCTAAATGATTTTATACAATATACATACTCAAAAGATAAATTACATGTGTTTAGAGATGTGTGCTTAGAGTACATGATATAAAAATGTTATCCAATATATAGTTTAGGTGATTACCTTTTGTGTTTGAATTTTTTTTATTTGACATAGATTATGATGATTTTACCACATTTCAATAGGATAAACTATATATCTGGTAGGAATAAAGGTGAACGTTTAAAATTAAAAAATAATATTTTAGGCTAAAACATGATTCACATATCCAAAATATATAAAATAAGTTCATATTGACATGATAATTTAGGTAGAAATGCATAATTCATCAATGATGTACATTAGTTGACCACACCCCCATAAAAGACATGCCATGGAATATATGACTCAAAGGTATTTTATTCATATATAAGTGTTATATTAGTCCAAAAGATGATATGCATGGCCGAATTGAGAAAATATTCTCATATTTTCTCGATTATTTATGAAAAATCTGTAATCTATTGGTGAGGTGTAGGAATCAACAAAACAATATTCAAACAAATGATGCATATAGATTGACCCAATGTGTATTTTATAAATATAAAAGTGTTATTTTTTTATAAAACATTATTCATATATCCCAAACCATAAAAAACATATATATTTTTTAATATTTTAGAAAAATGATCCATATATCATTTTTAATTTTTATAAATTGATTGCACATCAATCTAGACAATGATGTAGCTGATATGACTCTAGGATAATTCTTTCACATTCAAAAATAGTCAATATTCCCAAAAAACAAGCATTATATAGACCACATGAGCAAACAATATGGGATCCTCATGATATTTTAGTAAAATGATCGGTAATTTATTTTTGTTACGTGGGAATCAAACTCAAATCAATCTGGCATGAGCTATGGGTTGAATGATTCAATGTGCATTTTTGAAATATTAAAGTGTTATTTTAGTGTGAAACAAAATTCACATAGCCAAAATTGATCTACCAATATCATATTATCTTAATACATCAGTAAAATGATATGTAATTCATTCGTTATGTGTAGGAATCTACCACATATCATTCTGACATAGCAAGTGGTTAACATGACTTGAAGTGAATGTTTTCAATATAAAAGTTTCATCGTAGTCTAAAAAATGAATCACAGATCCAAAATCAAGGAACTAATATCATATCATCATTACAAATTAAGGAAAGAAAAATAAATTTGATGTCTGGGAATCAATTTCACATAAATCTAACACATGATGTGGTCGTTATGACTATATGTTTGTGTCTGTGTATGAAAATAGTTTCATTTTTCTTTAAAATAATCATCACATTTCAAAAAAAAATGAGAAAATAATATCAGAATGTCAGGATAATTTACCAAAAATTTCTATAATTAATTTTTTTTATTAATTCGCTGCATATCAATCAGGCCTGTAATGTGACACATATTACTCAATGTATATGTTTTATATAATTTTTTTTATTTTAGTCCAAAGTGGGATATAAATAACTAAACATATGAAATAAATAATTGGTCGTGTTGAAACATTATAAAAATTATCCATAATTTATTCATGATATGATAGAATCAATATCATGTCAATTAGACACATGATTCAACATGTATGACCCAAATGCATGTTTTGAAATGGTCATTTTAGTCTAAAAAATGGTTTAAATAGTCAAAACTGAGAAAAGAAACTTTTATTGTATTGGTACATTGGGAAAATGTACCACAATATATCATTAATTTCCAAGAATGATCTAGTCTTCAATATGATGCTTAATGTGGTTGGTATGACACATATTTTAGGTTTTCATGTTTAAAAGGTATTATTTTAATTTAAACCACCCATCAAATAGCTAAAACTATGAAAAAGATATCATATTATATTGATACATTAGGAAAATAATCCATATAATTTTTTCCATGTATTATTTTATTTCACAAAAATATGACCAAGATGTGGCTGATATGACTAATGGATCTACTTTTCAGAATTCAATGTGCCCTTTTAGACTATAACATTATTCTTATAGAGGAAATTTGAGAAAACACTATTTTATTTTCTTAATACTTTATGAAAATATTCAATAATTCATTTTTTCCATATTGGATTATATCTTACATTAATTTGTCACATGATGTGTCCGGTGTGACTTACTGTTCATGTTTTTTATATAAAAGTTTCTATTTAGGTTAAAACAAGATTCAAATTTCCAAAATATAGAAAACAACACTTTATTGTCTTGATTATTTTTGAAAAATCATCAATAATTGAGTTTTGATTTGGTGGAATTGACTACATCTCAATCTGACACATAATGTATCATTTATGACACAAAGGGTGTGTTTTCAATATAAAAGTTTCATTTTAGTATAAAACCTATGTCACATGGTTATACCTAAGAGAATATGCTCAAATTTTCAGGATACATTATGTTAAGGATCTATACTTCAATTTTGACATTTGAGAATTGAATTAACATCAATGCAACACATGATTTGTATAGTATGACATAATGTTCATCTTTTCTATATAATAATGTCATTTTAATCATAAATGTGATTTCGATTTCCAAACATGAGAAAACAAGATATTATTTTATTCATATATTAGTAAAACTATCTATAAATAATTTTTTATGTATATGGATTTACAACATGTTATTTTAATAAATTATGTGGTTGGTATGTCTCAATGTCTATGTTTTCAATATAAAATTTCCATTCAATAGTAGAAAATTTGTTTTTAATATTGGCATTTTTGCATTAGTTCATCAATACTAATGTTAAAAGTCCCCATATATGACTTCTAATTTCGATTATTAGGTAACATATATTATATTGCATCTTTTAAAATTGGTTCTATAAAAATTATCATTCGAAGTATTCATTGAAGACATTAAATGTTGGTTATTCTGTAATAAACATCAAAAGACACATTTTCGGGTGGGATCATGAAAAATCAACATTAAAAGTCCTCATATAAGACATTTAACATTGGTTTTTTCTGAAATGATTTCTAAAATCCACATGTAACATTGGGGTTTCAAAAAAATATTATCAACAATGATTACAAATTTTTATATCATTTTCAATGATTTGATTTGACTAGTCATGAAGCTCAAATAGACTTATGGATCAAATATTATGGAAGTCGTAAATAGAACGTATATATGAAAACATGTAACATTGATTTTTTTGGGAACCTATGTTAAATTTCACTTTTAACATTAGTCTTTCAAAAAACTGCATAAAAATGTTTTATTATGTTTTAATTCATTTTCCAATATCTTATTTTACTAGTTGGGGAGATAAATCTAACATTCAAAACAAAATTTATGGATGTCTAATGTTGCAATTCACTATGATAAATCATAGAGATATAAAACTTTAGACAATCATATCTTTCGATTTATAAGACCTTTTGTGCTCCACATTTTGTCAAATTGATGAATATGAGAAAAACCAATACACTAGTGTTCAAATTTCCATTGTTTTCATATTATTTTTACTAGAAACCAATGTGAAAAGTATTTTTCCGATTTTTAATTTATTTGTTAGTAAAAACAAACCTTTAATGTATTTTATTGAATTTTTCACTATTTTTTTGTAAAACCCAAATAAAAAGTGATTCAAAGATCCATTCAATTCAGTTTATAAAAAAATTGATGTTAAAACCACAATATGAGAAGGTTTTAAACATTAGTTATATATTTACCTAATGTTAAAAGTGACTGTTAAAGACATTGGATTATTATTTAAATTTCTTCACTGTACACTTTTAATTTTATTAAATCCATCTAAATTAATAAAAAACTAAATATATTTTCATTCATAATATATAAATCCTTATTACAGTTATTTAATCATTTTCAACCTTGTCAACCCAAAAAAAAAATCAATTTGTATTCAATCTAGGATATGATCATGAAATTTAATGTAATATTTTAATTTATTTATTGTTGTTTTCCTATCCCAAAAAAGTCATGATAAATTTCATTATAATGAGGAAGAATACTATTAATCAATTTATGAAGATAAAACATCAGCATGAGAATCACAAACCAATGTGAAAAATTCCTTATTGATTATTGTTTTCTTTTCCACAATTTTTTTCCCTAAAAAGAAGAAAAATAATGAAAAACAACATAATAATTCAATTGTGACCCCTAAATGTATTCAAATTATGTCTAATATTTAGGTTTTTTTTGTTTTTTTCATTTGGTGTATATTATTTTCAGTTCCTATTTTTTCATGATTTTTTTAAAACAGTAGTATCTATCAAATCATAGAGAACCCCATATTCTGATATCGAAAATCATTGATCCATAAGTCTAATTTTTTCTACAATTGTACAATTCAAATCTAGTGAAACCATCTATGCTTTAGTTTTCATAGTTTAATGTTTTAATATCTGTTTTTACCAAATAGAATGTGATTTTTTTACTTTTGACCTTAATTTATTTTAAAATAAATGTTAAAACATACTTTTAACATATGTTTTTATCATAAACCAACATTAAAAATATTTTTGAGTAATGCATTTGATGTTAGATTTCGAAACCAAACATTTGTTGAATGGTAAAAATTTTACTGGTTGACTTCGATTTATAAAAACCTATATCAAAATTACCTCATTTAATGACAGTGAAAGAAAATCAGTTAAAAATCTACGTTAAAACTAAAATAAAATTGATGTAAAAACCCATTTTCTAAAATTCATTTTTACACTAAAACATGATTCACATAACCAAACTATGAAAATGACCTAAAATTATCATCATAATTTAGGAAAATGTACTATAATTCATTTTTCAAATGTATGAATCTATTGATCATAAATTTGACCCATGATGTGGTCAATATGATTCAAAGTTCTCTTTTTCAAAATATATGTGTCAATTTAGTCTAAAACATGATTCATGTTGTAAAAATAAATTAAATTATCACTTAATTTATTTAATATTTTGGATAGGGGTGCATAATTAATTTTTTGTGTATAGGAATCTAGTGAATTTCAACATAACACACGATCTGGAAGGTAAGAATGAAATTGTATGTTTTCAATAATCAAATTAGAGTAAAAAATATGATAATGTCCTTACTTATGGCCAAATTCGGGTTCCACCATCTGGATGAAGTTCTAAGGAGAATACAAAATATTTTTCCTCAACCACTAGATGGAAGATGCACCCCGCCATCTAGTCGGTTTTCTTGTTTCAGCCAATGTGAATCCTATTAAGTCCCTCAACCACCATAACTCATTTTTAGTTCTCTTTTACACATAATATGACACTCCATCAATAAAAATTGAATAGGATATATCAAAATATGTTACAAGATACCTTTAAAATACAAGGATGTTACACAAGTAGTGTGTACATAATTGGATGTAATGAATGGTCTATATTATACTATTTTTATCATCCAACATTGAACACTATAATTTTAAAATAACAAAAGTCAATAATTAAATGAATATGAACAGAATATTAGGAGTGATATTAAGAAAAAATCATAATAAAGATCATTTAAAATCCCAACCCTCTTACACAGGTGATAGATTGATAAATTCTCATCACATTCCTTTTTTATTGAGTGACTTTAAAAAAATGTCATTTTTAAAAACATTGATATCCATCTTATGGATTTTGTATTTATTGTTTCAGAACCTCTTTAACAACTAGTTAATAAAATAAATTCTCCGGGGAAAAATGGTGAAATATTAAGAATATTCACATGGATGATAATGTATAAAATTTATAGTGATTATATAGTGTACCTAAAATAAAATTACTACAATATTAGAGTCGAAAATGATCCTAAAACATTTTTATAATCCTTGAGTAATAAAGAGTAAACCATTTGGAATGGTGACATGATTGAGTATATTAATTACATGAAGATTTATAAAGTTCACAGCCCAGTTAGGATTCCACATGGTGAAAAACATATTGGATGTTAGTAGGTTTTTAAAACCGAAAAACATTTGTTTGGAAAAATTGTAACACCCAAAGATTTCATAGTACATTATCTCATTAATGCAATTAAATAGTTTATACAACACGCAACACTGAGTTCGAGCACCCCACAACTTACCAAACTAGTCATTCATAAAGAGGTTATGTATATTATTAACTTAATTTTGAATCATAAAAACTATATATAATTTTAAAATCCATATTATGTGTTTCCTAAACATAATATATGAACAAATTAATTTTTTTCAGAAAAAAGATGTATATTTCAAAAAATGAAATTTTACCGCCTTTTAATGCAGAACCCTTTTTAAAACCAATATTTGACACTTTTATATATTCAATTTAATGAAATTAAATTTTTCCTTATAATTGAGAGGTAAAAATTTATTTTGGATAAAATTTTAAAACTTTTTGATAACATTCGTATTTAGAAGTATAGTGAAAAATACCATGAAAACAAACTTTTTAATCGAAATAATTTATAGTGTTATATTTTTCATTTTAATGGTTTTGAAATATAATTAGATTATATTTTAATCATTTAAAACAATATAGGTTGTTATAACTAATTTCACATTTAAATTTAACATAAACACATGTCAATCTTTTGATAGTTTTTACTTTTTAAAAACCTGCTTTTTTGTTTTGTCGATGAGAATTCGTTTTAAATAAAGTAATGAAAAATATATGTTTTTAATTTGGTAAAATTTACTTCAGATTTGAATTTGGTATATCAAAATTATCTTTGGGTTAATTTTTGGTATTTTTCTGAAAACATTCATTTTTTTATGAATTGTGAAAAAGACATCGTTATTGTTTAAAATCGAAATTTTATTTAAATAATTATTTATTTTATTTAAATTTATTTTATTTAAAAATAGATATATAATACAAATATAAGGTCTATTTAATTCTTTGTATCAATTTTATAATAAAATTAGATGAATAAATTTCTATTGACTTTGTACAGTCTTTTAGAACACTTCTAGGAGCATTTGCAAATTTTCATAAAACATTATTTTACCACTTTTGTGATTTTAATTTCAATAATCTGAGAGACACAGTTGACAACAATAAGTAATATGTGGTTCAATAAGACGAAGATATTTTTTGGTGAATAGTATCTTTTGACTTTTATTTACCACGGTTAAATGTAAATAGGGTAATTAAAGATAAAAATGTTATTATAATTACTCTAACACATGTCTTAATTCTACCAGATAAGTTTACCATGACCAAAACCAATCATAGGAAAAATATATGATCCTTTAGGACCACTTGTATTATATTAGGACATTTATTATTATTTTATTTAAAGAAGAGTTAAAAGTGTTAAATTCAACGTTTAATAAATAATCCATTTTTAATATAGGGTTATACATACGATAAATTAGACTATAAATATTAATTAAGAATACCAAACTAATTTCCAACATCGTGATATTTTATTTATAATTTCTTTACTTTAAATAATTAAATTTATTTATGAAACAATGAGGATGCAGTAATTACCTTATTATTTACTGAATCAAATAAATGGTATTATAAATATTAAAATAAATATAATTGAAAATTATTTATGACATCCACGAATTTTATAAGTTAATATGACATGTTAGGATTGATTAGATAATTTTTTTTCGATGTGATAAGGTTCTTATGACTTAATAAAACAAAATACCAAATATTTTCAAAATTGACATAAATTTGTTTTTAAAACAAATACTATATTATGGGTTGATATAATATTATAAATAATATAAGTTTCATCCAAAGGTATTAAATAATCTTATATATTTCATTCATGAACTACTTGTGGTTATCTTTGAATTCTAATGAATGTTTATTAATTATATAGTTTAAGAATACAAGAAGACACAGTAAATGTTAATCTATTTAACTAAGAGTTAAATATAAAAGTTAAGGTTAAAATGGTAACCTAAACTTTTCTAGAACCTTTTGGTTGAGAGGATTTAGACCCATACCCACCTAAGGCTCTAAATAAATTCATTTGAATCCATTATAAACTAAATATTATTTTATAATAAATTAATATTTTATTCTTTTTCTAATGTGACCCTCACCCCTATTATAAAAGGTTATTTCCCCTTATATTAAAATCACACCTCCAAAGACATTTTGATCAGCCTATCCTTCCCAAATCTCCTCGCGACTTCCCTCAAATCAACCTAGAGTCCTTACATTGATCATAGTACCAACCTATGGAGCCCTTTTGAACAACTCAAAAGGAAACACCTGAAGAAGTGGTAATAATGTCACCACCCTCTTTTATGTTCTTTTCTTTTTCCACCTCTCCTTTCATTGTTGTTTCCATACCAAAATAATAACTCCATTACCTCCTAAAAACATAGATGTAATTATAAATATGGTACCACATTATTTGTTCATCTATCCATCCAATAAATGACAATTTCACCATACGTGTGTACGTACGACTTACTATCTCCACGTCGTGGTGTACTTTGTTACTCAAAAAATTGTTTTTTTGGATGGGTATAATAATGAGTATAACTGAAGTAAATAATAAATATAACATGTTAAATATTATGTATATATTATATATCATCTAGTTAGATATTATTTCAACATCAATATAATGATATTGTCGCTCGTGTTTACGTACGGATTACCGTCTCCACGACGCGATGAGATTCATTCCCACGTTCACCATTCAACGATGATTATATAAATATTTATTATTTATAATTATCTAATATATGAAATAATAATTCTACTGGATATATATATGTATCAATTTATGTTTCTACTTACATATATATTTTTGACTTACATCCTTTTCTTTGTGAAATGAAAACGGAAACATCGTTTATGCATACGTTCGACCTACCGTCTCCATAAACGGTGTCTTCCATTTCCTATATCTATCTATTATAAATATTTATATTCTAAACATATAATATATATAAATCAGGTTTTATATTTTGGATGTATTTAAATAATTATCTATGTGATACGATCAAGAATAAAAAGTTAAATCATGTACGATAAAGAAAGCGATTGTTACACAAAATGTTAATATAACATAGAAATAATTATTCAATGGCTAGTATAAAGTCATAAATGAATCATGTATGAGATAATAAATATTAATATGGTTCTTTTATAATTTAATAACATACGATGGTCATTATACCAGAGTTTAAATGTACCCTCGACCAAAGGAATGTGAAAGGTAAGGGTTTTTTCCCCAATCTCATTATTATCATAAATTGTTTCTGTGTAAGTATTTACTGTGACATATTTATCACAGACACCCATATTTCATAAAACTGTTTTAAAATGGAATATTTTAGGGATTAATGGGAGTTTCTATTTAACTACATTATCATTTTAAATGTTTTAATGATTTTCTTTCTAAATCCTTTTAATTAATGTCCATGATTTCAAAATGATTATCAGGATTTATTTATATGGTCATTAATGTTTTGAAATGATAATTCTCTTAAAAAGTTTCAAAGTGGTATGGGACACTATGAATAAAAATTATCTTTTAAATTACTTCCTTTATAAATTTGTGACTTTAAAATGATTTCAAAAAAGGGACATTTCTCTCAAAAACATATACAGATCATTATCATCTATGTGAGCATCCTTTACTCGATATTATTTTTTATTGAGGATGATATATTTAATATAATCTTTTATATTGTATTTAATGAGCTAGTATATGTTTGATTATAAATTTTCTATTTTTATACAATTCATGGTTTATGATTCATGTATTGACATTTCGTATGCTAGTTTAAATATAAATGTTTATGTTATCTTTCATATTTTTTATATGAGGAATGTAGTGGACATAGTAAGTGATGGGTGGATCCCTCTATAGCTCTTTGATGCATAATTAGGTCTAATGAGACAAACAAGTGTCTTGGCCCAAGGCCTTGACCATAATATTATTTGTAATCTTGGGATGAGTCCATGACTACATGGTAATGATGTCTCATGTTAGTCATTTTCCTATTATAAAATGTGATATTACATGTGATTATTCGACTAGAAGAATATCCATGTGAATGTTTATATGGTGATGTTGGATTTATTTTTTCAATATTATGTTCAATATTATTTTTAAAAAGGATATTGTTTTTATTACAAATCTTTCATGGAATGTTTATAGCTTTGGCTAAATTATTTACCCTTACTGGGAATCTGAGCACAGCTCTTTCCAATGTTTTATTTTCCAAGGATTCCAAGAATTGTATTAAGATTGATATTTATTGTTTGGATATAGGTAATAATGGTGTTCTCATAGAACTATCTATTCTGTCTTTTATTTTTTAAATTGTAATTTAGAGTTGATATATGTAATCTATTTTCAATAAATGATAATCTGATATGTCTTTCAGGACTTGATTCGTTGTAATCATGCTTAAGTTATGTAATAATTCATAACTCTAGGTAACTGGGGTCTGAACATTAACGAAATTTATTATTTAATGTCTTTATTGGTTGATAAATGGAAAATTGAAAATAAACAGATGAATTATATTGATAAATATTCTCTACTATACAAAAAGGATTCCTTACGCATTGTATTAGAATTGAAACCTCTATTTGATTTGGAATTTAAAAAAATAGAGCTCAAATCATGTTTTTTAATGGTAAACTTATATATATAGGATTACATGGAAGAACCTGAAATATTGTTCTATGGTAATTGTGATTATTTTGTGTGCTAGTTCAAAAGTACATTTTATCGTTTAAAAAAATAATATTAATGGTATTTATGATTTCTTGTTCTATATACATCATTTGGTATTGAATAAAAAATTAAGGAACGATGCATCTACCAGAAGTTAATTCATAGTAAAATAAGTTTTTTTATTATTTAATTAGATAAAATTTTAGTTTCTGCTAATGATAGGTTTTTTCTATGTGATATGAAATGATTTATCTGAAATTTTTTTGACATGAATTATTTGGGTGATTAATCCTCTATTATTGGAATATATATATAGATCTAGGATGAGAGGAATTCTAGGATTATCCCTATAAAACTATAACAGTAATGTTTTATAGATATTTCATATGAAAGACTATGATCTATGTATAGATCCTATTATTAAGGGTGATAAATTCAAAATGAACTAAATTCCTAAATAGTTTTGGAAGGAGAATAATTTAAATCCATCTCATATTCTTCGGATGGTAATAGATCAATGTATTCCTAGATTTTTTCAATTATTTAAATTAAAATTTCAGTTGTAATATTGTTTAGATATCAATTTAATCCATTTATTAACTATTATACAACCATATATAAGGTATTATGATACCTTAATAAAACTGAAGACTATATGCTTATATGTAGATGTAAAAGGATTTTGTAAATATTCAGATACATAGATAAAGATATCAGGGGGTGGTTTCAATCACAAAAATAATTCCCAACATAGATATTTATGATGGTTGGTGGATCTATGTCACATATAAGTGTTAAGAAGAAACTATCTATGACATCGACTTTTGAAGATCATTTCTTTTCTTTTTTTAATTCCATTTTTCATGGTATATATCTATGAATTTTCATTTCAATATGTAAAGTTTAAGATTCTATTTCAAGTATATTAATTATATATTATGATTATTCAGCTGTCATTATTAAGGATAAGAATAAAAACATTGATAGTTTAAGTAAACTATAACACCCTAATACTTTTCTATTTTTTTTAAAAAAATTTGTTTTTCATATTGTGTGTTACGTGAAACACGTAGTTTAGCTTATGTTAAATGAGAAATAAATTATAGTTTTCATTAAATGAAAAACTGTTTTTTCTTATTCAATACAGAACATCGATTTTCAAAAAATGGGCCATGCAATTAAAATATTATTATTTAATATTATAGTTTTCAACATGTTTTTTGAATGGTGGGAATGAATAAGATTAAATATATTATGAAAATATATTATTTTTAGTTTTATAAAAAAATTATTGTTGACTAATTAATTTGAAATCAAAATAAGAACCATTTGAGAATAACTGAATTCTTTTTCTTGATAATTACACTTAATCTTCAAAATTGGTTTTACAATCATAAATTAACATTTTTATTTTATTTAATTATTATAATTAAATATATATATTATATATTTTCAATCAAAATTTAAACATTCATCTTATGTGTTTTTTTACAATAGGTAATAATAAAGCAAATTTTATTCTTAAAAACTATGTATTTATAAAAGGAACTATTACCCCTTTGGCACACCTATAATAAATATAATTTTTGAAAATATTAAAATGTTAATATAAAATAATAGTCCTCATTTTATAAATCTTTAAATAAGAACTATTTTTCATAACTTTTTTAAATTTTCGAAAATGATTTTTTCTTCATTGAATACTAAAATATATAGGGATATATAAAAAAATTAATTTTCATTAAAATAATATGACAATTCAATTTTTTAAAATTATTTTAAATTAAAAATAGTTCAAAATAATATCTATTAATCCAAATTTCATTATTGGAATCACTTTCAAATTGAATTTGGATATGAAAGTGTTTTAATCTCTTGAGCATTTTTTCTTTGAAAACAAGTTTTCTCGTCATGTCCAGGAGATTAAATTTAAATTAAATTTTGAAAATTCTTTTGTTGGATTTAGGAAAAATTAATTCCATATTTATAATCATAATAATTTATCTTATCAACTAATTTCAAATGAATTTTTTACCAAAATGGATAATAAAAGAAGTAAAAATTAATTATCATAAAATAATATTTTAGTGCACTATATATATTGCCATTTTACTATTATTGTTACCTCATGAATTGAATCATCTAGTGGATCCATTTGACCCTATGTAAGAATTGGTTGTAATGATGTATAAACTCATATTTTCTTCTTTGGTATGAACTCACCGAATTTCCATCTCCTCGTTATTAAACCATATCAATAGTCATTATAAAAACATCACACTAGTTTTTTTAAATGATTGAGAGAACCCACACCCTAACTCCATGGATTCTCATATCTTTTGAATCAATTGGCCCCATTACCAGTTTTACTCATGTTCATCATCTGGTATGATTTGACTCTAAATCATTAGTCTAACTTGACCAAACATCACTTCAACCTAAAAAACTCTCAAATAATTTTTCATAAATAAATAAATTCATTTTGGATTTAATATCATAAAACGTGGCACCAAAATACTTTCTTCATACTTAATAGTTCCACATGTGAAAAATTATACATATTTATGAACCAAGGTTTATTCCCTTATATATTTTAATTCCATATTGTAATCTTTTATATATTAAAAATCATTGAAGTTAATATCATGGATCTTATTGTTATTTTTACATATCTAACAATCCCTCTTATATAATCTCATGTTAAAATAGAGATCCTGGATAATTACTATAGAGATTAGGTTCGACCATTTTATCGGACAATACCGTAAGATATTTTAAAACACCTTATATGGGAACCTTGGAATGAATATTAATGTTGCATAGGTACTTAAAATAACATAATAATAATACATGAAAAAACCTACTCTGTATAGAACATTAAATATCAATACTTTCAAAATATAGAAATTTAGAATTCAATGTAAACTTTATATGAAAAATTAATGTTACAAAAAAATCATTAAAAACACTTTAATTTTCATAATAATCCATAAGTTAAAATATAAATAAAAAAATGATGTTAAAAAAATAAACAATAATTGAAATTTGGTTCACTAATCTTTTAAGTGCCAAAAATTATCAATATCTAATGATTAAATAATGAATATATCTTTTCACAAAGATTGAATAGGTGTAAACCATTTATCTAGGGATGTTTATTTTTTCATAAAATACTAAAAAATTTAACCTGAATATAAATGTAGAAAACATGGTAAAATAATCACATGTCAAATTCCCCCATACAAGTCTATTACATTTTCACATGTAACCAAATTACAATATTCAGCATGATTAAAATTTAAGTGAAAATTAAATTTAGATTACAGGGGAATGGAAAATTGTAAAATGATATTATCTCAGTATAATTAAAAATGTGATTGTGAATAATCGTTATCCCTATAAAAATTAATTGACTAAATCTAATGTCTAGTTTACAAATGATAATCCACAATCTGATAAATGATGAGAATAAAAAAATATCATTTCTTTTTTCAAAAATTCATTTATAATTTCCCTTTTCACCATAATAGATCACTCACCTAATAATTAACATAAAAATTTACTAATCATTTTATTTTAATGCTTGAGTGTATTTTACAGTCATGGATAATGAATTATATTAAAATTAATACCTATAGTTAATATCATATAGATTCCTTATCAACATTGACCATGAAGTGAGATTAATCACCCATATCTCCGATTTTTTAATGAGACCACCATGTTTATAAAGCATAAACCATGTAATGAAAATTATTAATCCCAAACCATATATGATATCAAACAACTCAAACAATGTTCAAGTGATCAATTTATTTTTGTTTTCTTAGGAGGCCCTATAAATTTTTAATAAATTATGGAACACTTATCATTTCTTTATAGAATTTTTCAATCATACTAATATGATGAAAATTTCTTGATAAAATATAATACATCATTATTTTATATCTTATATTTAAATGCACCAAATCAGGGTTTAATTTTCATTATTCATGAGTTCATAGAAATTTTGATTTCAAAGAATGATTCTCATTAACCACTATATATTCAATATAAAATTATAAAACATACTATTTAATTTTAATTAAAAATATAATATTAGGAATATTATTAGTATAAAATAACACATTCAATTAGATAAGATATTATTTTTTATTTAATCTAATATAAATCTATTAAAATAATTATAGATGCAATTATCATGAAGTATGTTGTGTAATTATTAAAGATATAAATTTTTAAAAGTTATTATGTTTTATTATAGCTGTATTGAATTATAAAAAATAAAAAACAGTGATTGAGACATAACCTACACTTTTTTCACATCTCTTGCTATTTGGAGTCATAAAGTGTCTAAAAATTTCTCAAATTAATTTCATAATTTTTTTTTCTTTTTAACACACAAAAATATCATGCAATATAGATGTAAAAAATAAATTCTTCATTGAATATTTGTAGAATTAATTTTAATTAAAATAAGCTTCCTAGAAAAGGGATGAGATGATTTAACGGAAATAAGTACTCCCATGTGGTTAAAAACATTTCTCTTAAATGAATGCATTAAATGGAAAATTATTTTTTCTTAATGTACAAAACAATATCTACCATTTCATTACCTAAATGGAGAAAACATTAATGTTTAGTTGATGTACTAATGTTTGATAAGTAAAAAAATTCTATAAAGTAATGATAAGGTAATTTCTTAATCCATGACAATATAAATAATCCTATTAAAAATTTATTATTTAAGATGAAAAAGATGGTAAAAAATTGAATTAATGATTCAAAAAATTCCAAACAAACTCACTAACAAGGAAAATCCTAACTAATAGTGAATTTTATCCCTTCCCCACACATGCGTTCTACACAGAAAATAATATACTATAATAGAAATTATGAAATAAGTTTTAAAATTTTGTACAAACTGTTAAAATAATTTTTGATGAAGGATACAACTAGATCTCTTATAAAAAAATGGATTTAGTATTAGGTTCTCATCCTTGGGATACTCTAGTATTTTTTCTATAATGTTTATCAGATTTCTATAAATAGTGAATTATGTATATTTTGTTTTTTATATAATATGACCATCTAAAAAAAGAGAAACTATATTGATTAAAAATGTCCTATACAATTAAATTGATGTTTAACAAGATGGGTGTGAACATTATAGGGTGTGATATAGGTTTTGAGACCCATGCCAACAAATTTATTTCGTTAGTTTCCTAAAAAAAATACTTTGAACACAAAAATGAAACCCCAAATTCTTTATTGAGATGATTTTTTACATAAATTTTTTAATTAATTTAAACATGTATTAACCCATATAGATAATTATTCTATCATTATTGATTAATTATCTAGCTACTCCATTAATCACATTGGTGTAGTAATTAATTCAATTCAGAATTCCTCAAGTTTTATCTATAATGGATATGTTCTTTATGGAATGTAATCCCTGATATTATTAATAATTTAATTATGGAACTAAAAATATGAAATCAGATTTTATTGATCAAAATAATATTGAATTCAAGATTATGTAGTTATTTCTCTTTTATTCCCATTTATAAAAGGGAAGAAGATGATTGCATCCTGTTCTCGATAGTGTTCTGGGGATTAAAGAGAACTCAATAAAAAATTCTTTTATGTGAAAAATTATTTATATCTCCCTAGTTATCTGGCTTAGTTTATGTACATTAGGATAACAATAGAGTAATTATGCATAATCCCTATAATTGTAGTTTATCCAAAAAACCCCAATGTTAAAAAATGTAATTATTATTTTATTCAACAAGATGCGCCAACATTATAATATTTAAATATCATTTTATAAATAATTAAATCAGAAGTTATATAAATTTTAAAAATTAAAATATACCATTTCCATCAGGTATTTAACCCATCATTTATTCCTCCATAACCTTTTTCAAACTTTGAATAATATATATTTAAATAAATAAATAAATATTCTTACATTAATCCACAAATTTGTAAACAAATATTATATTAACTAATTAAAAAATAAGTTTTAGTTGAATATATATATATATATAAATGGTAATTTATTTCCTTGAAAATAGACTAAGAGATAGATAAATGTTATATCCACAATCTCATAAATAATTTTTTTTAAAAAATAAACTCACATATATTATTATCTCTAATATCATGGGATTGTATAAATGTTACCAGTATAACATGAATAATAATTTGATCCTTATATGAGAATAATGTTATTATAATATATTAAATTCAAATACTATTTAACTAATATTCTTGATACAATTAATGTGTAACCCAGTAGAAACTTTCTTAGAAGCATTATGAAGACTTTCTTAATGACTATGTATAGAATCAAGAAAAATTTAAATGAATCAGAGTATAATGAAGATAATGTTGTAATTAATATAACCTCATTGAATTTATTTTAGTGTCACAAAATCCATTTATTTTGATATCTCATCATGAAGGCCACATACATCAATCATTAACACATACACTTGATATATCATTCTTTGACTCCCTAAAATGAATGGAACAATGAACTACAATGACTACAATATTTATTAGATAGATCAATTTCAATAAATGTTATCCAGATATCAACTTTAGTAAATAATGAGGGGACAAATCCTTTCTTGAATTCTTTAATTAATGTTATATCACATACGATGCACCCAACACATCCCACTTCACCACAAGAACATGCCATCACCATTTTCAAAAATACATCAATGTTTGTAATTATGAAATATATTAATAAAAATAAAAATTATAAGGACCAATATAAATGTATGTGGATGGAAATATCAGATAACATGTATTACAAGTGAAATTACTATTGGTCTATCTATCCTCATCAGCTCCCATCTATGATATTACTATGTTTCAAACATCTTGAGTAGAAATCTTGTCCACTTTCAAGAATCCCACCATTGATAGTCAACACATCAGAAGTGTTCCAACTAATAAATATCATATAGACAATACAATATATGTTTTAGAATAATGAAATATAATTTCAAAGTTCTCCTAATACTGGGTAACTTATATAATAATTTTATGTGAGGGATACACTAATGTAAATATTATATTATTAATACATGGAAAAAAATCCTCACGTAATATTATATTTATTAATATTTAATTATTTTAATTCTATAGTAATTGTTAATATAAAGTTAATTGGTCCAAGGCACCCAATCAAATAGAATCTCACTTTAACTATATCAAATTGATAATTTAAATATTATAGTAATTATGATAAACATACTTTTGTTGAGGAATGGTAATATTTGATGGTCCTACAAGGTTTTGGTGTCTATTATACTTAACAAGAATTCAACCCTATGATAAAATCTATATAGAAGTGATATCATTGTGTATGAAACCTGTTTCATTTTTCAAAACATGACATAATTTCTAGTACAATAGTCAATCATTTATTATAATGTTAATATAGAAAACTATCATGGAACTAATGGGATTTATAAAGAAACAATAATGCATATTAGAAATATAATAAATGAATAATAATTGAAAACCAAGGTCTCTAGGTAAGAATAATTGAAATTTTGTGTAAACTATAAATTAATAATACTAGAAAAGAATTCCATAAATCATTGATGTTAAAAGGACATGGTTTTTTCAACCATTACTTTCAATTTTTCTTGTTCTCTGATGTTGCATAGATTTTAATCCTTATTATTTTTATAGTCCATTAATTGAAAATTTAATTTAACAAGATTTTTCCTTACCCATGTACAGGACCACCTTCTTGGGAAAGGGTAACTCCTTTTAATCTTACATAGAACTCACTTTATAGATTATGTCAATATAAGACCAATTTTGTAATTTTATAAATAATGTGAGTCCAACCTCACATCATGGTAGGGTATGTTTGTTTCAGGTTTATTTCCAGACTTGTGCTAGGTTTTACAGAATTCCATGTGAGGTAATATAGATTACTTGTGGGTATACCCTAGCTCTCATTTGACTGACCCGGTGAGCATTATGATAATTTATTATTATTATAATATTTACATGAGTGTATTTTGATTTCTCATTTTAGGATAGAATTTTCAACATGTGAGGGTAATCTGACTTGACCATCCAGGGGTGGATATAATATCATCATGTGTGTAGGTCTTCTAAGCCTCACATATTCAAATACTTTATCTCGGGTCATGGCAGAATGTAGAAGGATATATCATAATTATAATGTAATTATTTTTCGTTACCCTTCCACAATGTACCATTGTCACATGTATTTAATTATTTTGTATATAAAATTGATAGTTTCTCCCAAAAAATTGAATATTATTTGTTTAAAATAAATTGAATATTTTATATAAAATCATTGATTTAAACTCAATTATGAATAATATATAAGTAATAATTGAGTTTATTAATTAATGGAAGAATTTTTTTGATTCCAATGTGATGGGAAAATGATACAAATCTATGAAATATTTAGTAACAATAAAATAAATAACTTAACTAATTAAATTGGAATGATTTGAAACTTCTAATTTAAAATAGAGTGTCCCCTCCCCATTTGAAAAACATAATTTTTACTCAATCATTCATGATCCAATAATAAATATTTGGGAAATTTAAGACTTATGTTATGTATTTTAAAAGATTGGACTTATGCATTGTGATTCGTAATCTGTCTTACTGTATGCCATTGTTTAAAAATGGTGCCTAATGGAAGGAATGTGAACTATTTCAATGCACGTAATCCACGTAGGGATTTTCCTCCTTCTCAAGATAAGTATTGTGGATATAGTGATGTAACAACTACTGAACATATTATAATCATACTAGGAAAACTCACGAAATATATGAATAATAACATTACCCGTATGGAGCACCCTGATCCACAACATAGAGGATCAATGTTAGACCACTTCATGAGGAAACAACCAAAAACATTTAATGGGAATAAAAACCCTTATGTATTTGTGCAGTGGATATGTTTCTTAGAAAGAATTTTTCAAGCATTAGGGAGTAGTGATAGGGAAAAAGTTGTCATGGCATTTTATTTCCTCAAAAGAGATGCATATCAATGGTGGTAATTATTTAAAAAAATGGTGGATGAAGGAGTATCAAATATAGAATGGAGAGAATATAATGAAATTTTCTTAGACAAATACATTCATCATGAACATTTAAAAAATATAGATAAAAAATTTCTGAGTATGAGGAAAAAAGCGGAAGAGAATGTCACAAATAATCAGGATAACATTACAAGTTATCAAGGTATCGTGCATATTATATACGTAACCCATGAAGTAATATTGATCAATTCTTTTTTGGGTTAAAACCTTTTATAATTTGAGTATTAGACTCAAAATCATTCTCATTATACGAAGATATATTTTCATGTGATATCAATATTGGAATGTAATTATCTATGTCTTATGACTTTAATGTGAAGAAAGAGAAGAAAATATCTTGTGAACAATATGGAAAAATAAATAAGGAGAAGAAGGGAAAGGTTAAATTTTCATGCAGAATTTATTGGGGGATGAAACATCCTAGTGCATGCCTATAGGGGATGTGAGTTTGTTACAAGTGTGGAGAAAAAGGACACCAATATCTTAGTTGCAAGAGGAAGAAATAAGCTATCAATGTTAAATGATATAATTTTAAATAATTGGGTCCTTTTGCTAATAAATTTTTGAACATTCAAGGAAACATACCTTAGAAAAGTTTAAGGTATAAAATCCAATATTATGAAATCAAAACTGATAAGTTTGAAGTTCTGAATGACGTGGTGGAATGTAATTTAATTGTTTCCACAAAATTATCCAATGATTTTTGTCATTCTGAATAATCACTTTCATTAATACCATCCCAATTTTCTATGAAAATTATATATTCCCAATATGACTTAATAAGGGAGTTTCAGTCAAAACTCTAAAGGGAAGTGTCATTGCAACAATGTCTTATCAATCAGTTACCATTATGGAATATAAACATGTTTTATCTGGTGATCTTATTTTTATACACATGATTTAATTTGATATAATCCTCAGCATGGATTGGATTTTTAACCATGATGTGAAAATTTATTGTATTAATAAGTAGGTTACAATTTTTGATGATGATAAGTAATCCATTACATCACCATTTGATTCTCAACAAGATCCACCCCATGTAGCTCTACTAAATTCAATTATTAGGGGTGAAGGGAGTGAAATAAATATAGGAGAGGAAAGGAATGTTAATATAGAGGTTGTACCTATTGTTCCAGAATATGCTGATGTGTTTCTGGAGGATTTACCTGGTCCTCGTCTAGAATAGTAAATTTAGCATTCTATTGACATAATTCTTTGTACATGACCCATATCTAAGGGCCCTTTTAGAATGGCCACTGTGGAATTACTGGAAGTAATGAAAAAGTAGAGTTATTTAGTAATAAATGATTTTTCAACATAGGTTTTCTCTATGGGGATACCATATTCTTTCTGTTAAGAAGAATGATTGATCTATGAGGTTGTGCATTAACTATAAGGGGATCAATGCTATAACAATAATGAACATGTATCCCCTAAATAGAATTGATGAATTATTTTATCAACATCATGAGGATAAATATTTTTCAAAGTTTTACCATCGATCTGGATATCATCAGTTGTGTGTGAAGAAAGAATACATTAAAAATATTGTATTTTGAACCAGGTATGACCATTACGAGTTTACGGTAATGCATTTTGGAAGAAATAATGCACCCTCTGTTTTCATGGTTCTAATGAACAGAGTTTTCATGGAATATCTGGATTACTTTATAGTGTTATTTATTGATGATATCTTTGTATAATCTAAAATCAATGGAGATCATTGAAATCACATACGCACTATTATAAAAACTCATAGAAAAAAATAAATTATATTGGATGTTTAGAAAGTTTGAATTCGTGATTCAATAGAGTTCTTTTCTTGGCCATACTGTCTCTAAGGATGGAATCTCTATTTATCATTTAAAGAACAAGGAAATTTAATAATGTCCATCACCAATGAGTATAATTAAGGTACACAATTTTATTGATTTAGAAGATTACTATTAGTGTTTCATCCATAATTTTTTCCAATTGTCTAACCAATTAACCAATCTCACATGTAATGGGGATAAATTTTCATGGACAAATGAGTATGAAGAATGCATTAATGAAATGAAGAGCTTCTTTGTCTATTCTATTTTCTTGACTATACCATTGAGGAATGTTGGTTTTGTTATTTATAGTGTTGCAGCAATGAATGGTATTGGTTGTGTCTTTATAAAGAATGAATGCGTTATATCCTATGAATAATGAAGCTAAAAATTCATAAACAAAACAATCATATGGGTGATCAAGAGTTTGTCGCTGTAATATTTGCTATGATGATATGGGGACACTATCTCGTTGGTGAATAATGTGAGATATATACAGATCACAAGAGTTTGAGGTATATTTTCTCATAGAAAGAACTCAACAAGAGGAAAATGTGATGGCTTGGACTACTCATGGATTATGATTTCACTATACACTACTGCCTGAGGAAGGAAAATAAGGCGGTTGATGCTTTGAGAAGAAATGATCATAGAGTTAGACGAATGATGATAGTTGAAAGGGATCATATGTTTGTGGATCTAGTTAAGATTGATATGGTAATAATCATGGAAGGTGAAACATCAATAATTTTCCTAATGGTTGCCAATACATATTTACAAGAAAGGATAAAAGGTTCTCCAAATGATGATGAGGAGATTCAAATGAAAATTAAAGCTATGAATGATGGGAGATTGATTGAATTCATATATGAAGATAGAATTTTGAAATTTGTGAAGAGTCTTTGTGTTCTTGCCATACCTAATCTAGAAAGGGAATTTTTGGATGATGCTCTAAGATTCAATTTCTCTATACAACTTAGTCGCACTACGAAGTATAGAAGTTTGAAGGAACATTTTTGATGGGAAACATGACGATGGATATTTCTGATTATATGTCAAGATGTATGGTTTTTCAATAGGTGAAGGCTAGAAGATAACATCTCAGAAGATCCATGTATCTTCTTCCAATACCAGAGTAAAAATGGTATGATATTTCAGTGGACCTTGTCATGGGGCTACAAAAAACTCCTAGAAGGAATGATGCAATATGGGTCATTTTGGATCATCTTACCAAGTCAACACATTTTAATGGTATAGGAGAATATTTAAAACTTTAAGGTTTAACAATACTATATATCAATGAAATTTTAATACTCCACGGTGTACCCATATCGATTGATTTTGATCGAGATCTCTATTATACATGAAGATTCAAGAAATGTCTTCAGAAATACATAGATAGTGAACATCATTTGAGCACTTCCTACCACCCTATAATAGATGGAAAATCATAATACAATATTCAATGTTTTGAAGAAATGATGAGATATTTCTCACATTACTTTCAGGGTATGTGGGATCATTATTCACCTTTGGTAGAATTTTTTTATAACAATAGCTTCCCTTCTTGTATTCAGATGGAATCATATGAAGAGTTATATAGAAAGATATTTTACACACCATCGTGTTGGGATGATGTTTGTGAATGAAAGCTTATAGGATTAGGAATTTTTGAGTAAATAATTGAAAATGTAAAGATTATCCAAACCCACATCAAAGAATCTCAATGAAAGAAAAAGATAAACATCAATAATTGAAGGAAGAATTCAGAATTTCAAGTCGGATATCATATTTTCTTGAAGGTATTTTAATTGAAGGGTGTTATATGATTCAGTAAGAAGGATATATAAATCCCAAGGTAAATTGGACCTTTCAAAATTCTAGAATGAATTGGAGTTGTAGCATGCCGTTTGGGAATGCTGCCAAGTCTCTCCAAAGTTCATGATGTGTTCCACGAAACACTATTGAGAAAATACATGACAGAACCAACAAATGTACTCACCTATGAAGAAATAGAACTGGAACCAGATCTATCTTATTGTGAATAGCCTATCATGATTCTTGATAAAAGATATCAAGTGTTGATAAACTGGATGAGTCATCTGGTAAAGGTTCTTGGGAAAAACTATAAAATGAAAGAGGAAACGTGGGAATATGAAAAACATATAATTAAGAACCACCCAAATATTTTTATGTAGTAGTATTCTATAAATTTATAAGATGAAATTTTTTTATGGGGGAAGAATTTAACACCACAAGATTTCACAGTCTGCATCTCTTTGAATAATACAATAGCATGTGTTGTACGCAGTTTTTGAGTTCTTGCACACCATGACCAATCAAACTAGCCATTTAAAAAAGTAGTTATGAATATTAATACCCTATTTTGAAAATTTTATATTTTTTTCCAAATGGACATCATTTTGGGATTCAGAATATAAAAATTAACTTACGGTGATTTATTGGTTATTTTTCATTAAAAAAATCAATTTTGATGAATATTTAAAATCAATATATTATTGTTTAAAGATAACCTTTTTATTAAAGTAATTATTTTACTTATTAAATTTGTATTAAAGTAAAAATAGATACATAACACTTATATGAGTCCAATATAATTCATTGGAGTCATTTTATAATATAATTAGATATATAATATTTTATATAACTATTTAACATCATTTACCCACCTTCTAGGAACATTTGAAAATATGCACAAAACATATTTTTGACACTTCTATGAATTTAATTTCAAAAATATGATAGACATGGTTTTCATAGTATGTAAAATTTTGTTGAATAGGATGATGTCAATATTTTGTGAATATGAACTTTTCAATTTTATTTACCATGACTAAATGTAAATAGGGTAATTAAAGGTAAAAATGATATTATAATTAAAAAACATGTCCAAATTATATTGTATAAGTGTATTTCATCCAAAGTCAACATTAAGAAGAAAAATATGATCTTTTTCTATCAACATCGATTAGATTAAGAGATTTATTTTATTTTATGTAAGGAAGAGTTAATAGTGTTAAATTAAAATTCTAATAACTAAACCATTATTAAATATAAGAAAATACATATGATAATGTTGAATATACATATTTAGTGGAAATAAAAAATGTGTTTCTACATCATAATATTTTATTTATAATTTTTATACATTAAATAATGAAATTAATTTATGAAACAATGACAATGACTTATTTACCTTATTAATGACAAATTAAGATAATTTATATTATAAATATTTAAATCAATGTTAATTGAATCTTTTGATTCCATCCATGTCTTTTCTAGGTGAATATGACATTTTATGGTTTATTAAATGTATTTTTGTGATTTATTCTTGTTGTTATGACTTTAACATAATCGAAATACTAAATTCTGTCAAAATTTACATTAATGAGATTTTAAAAGAAATGCTATTTTATTAAATTTAATAATATTCTTAAAAATATATAATTTGGTAAAAAGAAATATATAATTTCATTAATGAACCAATTAAGGTTCCCTTGGCATTTCATTGTATGTTAATCAACTATATAGTGTAAGAATACCAAAAGACATGGTAACATTTAAACTATTTATCTAAGGGTTAAATCTAAAAGATAAGATTAATATAATGACCTAAACATGTCAAAACCCTATTGGTTGTGAGTATTTCAACCCATCCACACCTTATCGGTGAAATAAATCCATTTGGAGCTATAAGAAACTAGAAATAATTTTATAATAAATCAATATTTCAAGCTTTTCCTATTGTTGCCCTCACCTCTCATATAAAAGGGTCCTTCCCCTTATCATAAAATTATACCTCCAATGTCATTTGGATCTGGCAACCCCTATTAAAATCTTCTCCCATCTACCCAAAAATAATCCTAAAGCCCATAATTTTATCAAGAATACAACTTATAGGGCCCTTTTGTTCAACTCAAAATGACGAACCTGAAGAATATGTAATTATTTATCACATCTTTCAAAGTTCTTTTCTTCATCTACATATTCTTTATTTTTTGTTTCCATACTAAAATAATAACTCTAGTAACTTATAAATATTAAGATGTTATTATAAATATATTTCAACCATATTCAATACTTTATTTATCCCACAACTGACAATGTCACCATACGTGTGTACGTACAGCTTACCGTCTCCACGTCATGGTGTAGTTTGTTATAAAAAACATCATTATTTGGATGGGTATAATAATGAGTATAATAGATTTAAATACCAAACATAACATGTTAATAATTCTTTATATATAATATACCATCCAATTAACTATCATTACACCATCAATAGAAACATATCCTCTCTTGTATGTATATATGACTTACTATCTCTATTTTGCGATAGGATTCCATTGCCCATCAAAACGATTCCAAAATAAATTTCATTTTATGATTAAAAGGTATTTTCTAAGAACATAATAAAATCTTGAATATGAATCAGGTACATCCTATCCATAAAAAATTGACTTATGTAATAAAACATATTAAAGAAAATGAATCATTTAACACCTAAAACAATGATACTACTCAAATATTATTAACAATGTAATATTAGAGGATCATATATGATATCATATTTATGTATGTGTTTCTTTATTAATTTAATAAAAATGATATAACCATTATAAAAGATGTTAGTGTACCCTTGACTAAGTAAAAGTACAAGGTAATGGTAAATTCTAGAATCTCTTTATTATTTAAGGATGTTTATACGTAAGTATCTACTGGGAAATCATTATCATCCACATCCATATTTATTAAAAATGTATTACAAAACATTTTTACTCTTTCCAAGAATATATTATAATGTCATTTATAACATTTTTTTACTTTTTATAAATTTTTTTGAAACGAATATTTCCATTATTTTCAAAACAATGTAATTTATGAATTTTTAGAAAAATTAAGGTAAGAATGTTTTTTTACTTATATAGTAGGTGCGGCTATTTTCTTCCATTATAAAATTTTCAAAGATTCCCATTCAATTTTATGAGAATATTTTCAAAATATGTGTTTTATTTTTAAATTATTTGATTGTTAAATGATTTAAAATTAGAAATTAATATTTCACACGAATAGTTTTTGGAATGATTTCATCTATGTTAGAATCCTTTGAGGAATTTTATGATAGATTGATGTTGATTTATTATAATACATTCGTTCATATTGTATTGAAGGATATGTCATATGTTTGTCTATGGATGTAATATTTTTATACCATTTATGGTTTATGGTTAAAGTATAAAAATGTCATATTCTAGTTTAAATATGATTGTTTAGGTTATGAATCAACCATTTCATATGAGGAATGAATTAGACTTAATAAGTGACAAGAAAGTCCTACTAAATCCCATCAATTCATAAGTAGGTCTCATGAGACAAACTAGTGTGTTGACATAAGGCCTTGACAATATTTTTTTAGTATTGGCACACGACCTTGACTATGTGGTTATGATGTTCGGCATTATGTATTCCATTATTATAATATTATCTATTGATATTACATGTGATTAATCGATATGTAGGTAATCCATGTGAATAAGTAAGTGACATTATTTGATTTATATTTTCTATATTGTGATGATGTTTATGTTTAAAAGTATTTTTTTCGACATTATACATTACTTTAAATGTTTATTCTTCTTTATGATTGTTTCTACTATATTGTTACCCTTACTGATCATCTAGGCTCACCCCTTTTACATGTTTTATTTTTTCCAATATGAAATAAGTATATTATGATTGACATATAGTTATAGGGTAAGGGATATGAATTTTTCAATGGAGACACAATGTTGATTTGTTCATTTAATAATTCAATGTAAAAAATATATATGTATCTATTAATTCCAAGGATACTAAACTGATTGGCATTTCGAGACAAGATCTCCTATGATCATGCCAAAGATATGTAAAAATTCAATGACTCTGGGTAATTGGATTCAGGGTGTTACATCGATAGAGTATTGGATAGAAGAGGTGGATATACACATTTTTTTCTTACGTACTCATAAAGAACATTGAATTTATTTAGCGCTGATTATGCTATTTTGGTCATTTAGAGAGTGGTGGATTTTTTCCTTGGTTATCAATAAGTATTTTCTATTGAGTGGTAGAAAATCAGTTATTTGTTCCAGGATTTGTATCTATCATTGACAATTCTTGTTTTTTCTAAGTAGGAAGTCTTTACCCTTCACAAATACATTTTTTAGAAAATATATGTGACCTGATGTTCTGAGATTCTATCCATAAGAACAAGTTCTCGTCATCAAGGAGAAGGTTTCAGCCTTCCTTAACATGTTTTCGCATAGCTATAAATTCTCGGACCACAACATGTTGATTATAATTTTTTGAATATTATATATAAAATTAAGCTTATAGTCATTAGAGATGTTATATGGAAGGAAAAGGATATCCCTATGATACCCCTCATCCTCAAGGACTTCAAACAATGTAGATCCTTGGAGATAGTCTCCATCAAGGCCATAGAGTCCATGGAGATGGGTGTGGTTGAATGCATGCATTAGAATTTCCAATGTTGTCGAGACATACATCATGAAAGGTATTATTTTCTAATTTATAAATGTGTTTACTCCATGTTTTATATATTATCTATGAACTTTCAAATATATTTTATGTATCAGGATGTGTCATAGAGAAGCTTCTAGTTCCCTTATTATTAACTACACCAATTACATGTCAAGCATTCATTGATGATGGGCGACGAGATTCTGAATTATTTATATTAATGTTCTTCTTTTCGGGATATTTCCTTTATTTAAATATACATCCATATGAAATCTTCATTATCATGGATTGGTTGTATTATGTGTAGACTACCATGGATTAAATCAGGCAGTACATCGTATTCTAATAAGTAGATATAGACTATGTATTGATTTTCTGGGATTGAGACCCTTATATGGATTAGAAGTGAGTTTAATATTTATCAATATTTTTTAATAAGTCAGTGATGAGTTCTATAGAGGTTCACTAGTGGTATTTTTAAGGTTGGATGAAAAGTTCCCTTATGTCTTTATTGAAGAGGTTCTGCAACTACCCCCTTGATAGAAAATCGATATTTTGACATAGACACAACCTGGTGTTTCTCTAAAATAAATGTATCCATTTCAGATCACTCATTTTTAATTATAGGATCTATTGAACCCATTCCATGAAATCTTGTAGAGAGGATTAATTTGGACCCATGTGTCTCCTTTTGGATCTCTGGTCATCATTACAATGATATTAGAAGATAGTTTGTAGTTGTGTGTCGATTATCATTTTTTGAATCCCATGATGTTGGAAAAAATAATTCCCTCCACTATGAATTAATGGTTTATTTGATTAGTTAAATGAATAATTCTTGATCTCACTGATTTATTTTTGGTTTAGGTGTAGTCATATTCTTGTAAAATACTTTGATATCTAGAAGACTACATTCAAATGTATTTATTAGTGTTATAAATTTTTATCTTTCTTTTTGGTGAAACAAATGCTCCAATCATGTTCATCGGAATAATGATTTATGTAATAAATGTTTTTTGGTAATTTATTTTGGTGGTATTTATCAATGACATCCTTATGTTTTCAACATCTTAGTAAGACCACACCATGATTCTGTGAACTATTTTTGGGGTTCGCAGTTCTATTCACCCATTTGGGATAATGTTGAAGTGTGATTTCTAGGACAATGAGTTCAATTTAATGAGGAATTTCATACATTGGATATGGGTAGATATGTAAAATATTTTGATTACTGTGATAGTTTAATTGGTATCCCCCCCACGAATGTTATATCTGTGTGAAGATTCCTTGCCCTTGCTGGTTGTTATAAAGGGTTCATACCTGACTTCACTCAAATTATGACTCCTTTAAAATAATTGACATTAAATTCCCAATAATTAATATTAACTCGCTAGTTCAATGATTTTTTTGAGTATTTAATAGATTATCATATCAATTATCATTCCATTAATTTTATATAAGAGGGAATTTAGATAGAGGTTTATTAATATCAATTGTTATATTTTCCTGGATTATTTTTTAATGTATTATTAGAAAATCATCTCACATGGGTCACAATAGTTATGGCCTCATAAATGTAAATATTACACCAATTATCTTGATATTTATATAATGTTTTTCACTTAAAATATTTAGTGTAACTACCTCATCAGTGGGTGATTTTTGGTTTTTACGTGTCACAATATTATGTAGTATGTCTCCTCCAAACAAGACTTAAATATATGATACTAATGATGGGTGGAGTTTTACAAGAATAATAATTTAAGATTTTATTTAGACCTGGTAAAGGATATTTTTTGTAAATGCCTTGAGTATTTTGTCACATTGTGGTTTTCTGAGGATATCTGGAGAATCATTTAGTGTGATGGAAGAGTTATAATTATTTCACCATTGTATGGGAGTAGTTTATAGAAGATGTTTTATTTATTAAATGAAATTGTATTCATATTTGGTGTGGTTGGTGTATGATTACCATCTTTCAGATCCCAAGTAAGATCTTTGGCATGATCATGTAGTTTTTAGTGATGTTCTTAATGGATGGTCTATGGACAAACAACATCAACTGTTGTTTCAGCTAAATATATTTATTCCTTTAGCGATTCATGATTTGGTTATCTACAAGTTCCACAGTTCATTTGAAATGGTATATTCTAACGTGATAAACATGTATCATACCCTAAGAGATTAGTTTTGGTGGTCTGGGAAGAATTGACTAGTTGCAACATTTATTTCTCAATGTTTAGTCTACTAGGAAGTGGTGGAAAACCAAAATGTTCTTAGTGGGTTTCTTCAACATCTTGATATTCCGTGGTGAAATTTTGAGGAAAATTTCATCTATATTGTAACTAGGTTTCCTAAATATTAGGGTGATCATGATTCCATATGCGTGCTCATGTATCATCTGAATTAAACAACTCAATTCCTATGAATTTAGGAGTGGATCTCAATAGAAGTATTATTGATGTTGTATCTGGAGGATATAGTGAGTCTTCATGGGGATCCAAAGATAATAATGTATGATTGTAGTCCCTTTTTTTACTCCATGGATTGGATAGGTATCCATCCTACATTTTGATCTTAGTTAAGAATTATAACTACTTTTCAACCTTAGAAATATGGTTAGATAGAGTGAAATATCCATAATTTATTGAACATTTTTAAAAAATGATATCTTCATTTTTGAGGTTCTTGGGAGTGGTACCTACCCATAGTATATTTTTCCATCAACAACATTTATCACTCCACTAATTTTATTCCACATTAAAGTGCTTTATATGGTTGATCATTCAGGTCATTTTTTTGTTGGGATGAGGTATGATAGTGTATTTTTCATGGACAAGAATTAGTGAGGAGTACTATAATGAAGGATCATGTAATCTATGAGTAAATTAATATAGAAGCAGATCAATTGAAGCCACATTATAATCTTGTAGGCCAATAGAGTTCAAAATTTGATATCATGTGTTTTAAAAGGTGCATCCATTTTATGGGAAGGGGAGGTTTGGCCCTGTGAAAAATATCTCCCTTAGTATTGTTGGGATTTTTGAGATGTTGGCACTAGTCGGGGTTGTGATGTATTGATTAAAACTATCCCCATAGATGATTTTTATTCCTGATATGTCCATATATTACAAGTTCACTGGTATATTTATTTCAATTCTCACACCGTACATTTGGGTGAGAATTATGTAGAAGATAATCCGAACATCACGGATTGACTTGTTGATATTTGGGATTATTAGGAAAATGTGATGTATGTGTGTTCTATTACATTAGTAAAATCATATGTATGAATTATTTCATGAAGGGGACCACATGGGAGCATGATTCATATATGCATGGTCATGAACCCATCACATAAAGGTATACCTCATTGTTTAAAATTTATGGATGAGGGATAATTACCTATGAGTCATTTCTCTAATTGGACCTCAGTTGAAAACTAGTACTGGGTTTATAAAAAATGTCACACACTTGGGAGGAATTACCCTGAATAGATATGTAGTATCAATAGGCATCATGTCAACCACTGAAAAATTACATAACATAATGAAATAAAATACCATAAAATATCCCACAACGTTTGTAATGTTATATAATTAAAAAATGGTGTCTAAGTAATGTAATAAAATGGAATCCTTCAATTGAAACTCAATAAACTCCAAGATCGAATTACAAAATGTCAATATCTACCTCCATATCCCTCCAAACCATATTAAAAACAATATATATATATATCAAGGTGATCCTAAGAAGTATACATAATTGGATTATACCTAAGGACTCTTGGGAAAATATGGGAAGAGAATTTTAATGCACTAGTGAACATGTAGAATAATAAACAAGAACCTATAAGGTCAAATATTTGATAACCTCACCAATGATCACAATAAAAATAATACATCCATGTATATTTATATATGAAGAACCATATTGTTCAAAAGGTACCTGACACTACTTTTCCACATATTTTCAACTTTCACTCACCAACATCATATATCATGTCGATACCAACCCTTCTTCATCCATAAACCTTATCATAACATGAATGTGTCAGCTCATATACCAAGATAATCATTGAGAAATAATAAAATCATTACAATATACTAAATTCCATAACCATCACCTCATCATCATCTCATAACCAATTCCTTGTAACCTGGACAATATGGTATCCTGAACATGAATAACATTAACCACATTCCCTCCTTCAACTAAACATGAACCCCACAATGAATCACATCATCCTCACACCAAACATCACCACAAGTTAACTATATTTATAATACATTCAATATTGTCAATATAAACCTCACTAAGAAGATATATATGAAATAGGTGTATCTATCCCTCCAACCCAACAATGATGGTTAAGTAAAACACTGGGTACCCAAAAAAATTGGGCATCAATGTAAACACATGAATTGAGTGGGGTGTGTATACAAATCACAATGAAAATAAAATTTATAACTGTTACACACAATCTTATACTATGGGTTTACAAAAACATACTATCCAGTTACCACAACCTCTATATCACCACTATCACATGTAAATATTTCTTGCATAATTCTCTCCACCCATCTAGTCCGACTAACCGAACATAATCACACATTAGTTCATTGTTCTCAGTTGACCATGTATACAACAAAGAACATATATATTCATTAACTGTATATCTCTATTTAATGAAAATTAATTATCTTTCCAATGATTTTATATATTTCCTTTAAGTTATTTATATCCCCAAACCATTTATTCTATCCCATGTACATTTACCATAATTTACCATTTTGGGAATTCCATAACTATCGACTACTACAAAGAAAATTCGCAATGACATCAACCTTTCCTATATAAACATAGATATTGCATACCACACATTATCACCACATCCTTAACTACAACACTTCCATAGATCATATCATCACCATATACCCAAAAGTAAAAGATAGTAGGAAACCAATAATATTATCCATTAAGAAATATAATATATCGAATCCCATTCGCTATAAATGGGAAAGGGAAAAATTACTTATTTATACAAAAAAAGAAGATAAATTCATATATTTTAGGGCTTTAACATTTTCAAGTGAGGTGATTAACATAATCATATTTCAAAAACAAATAACCGAATCATAGAAAAAAACAACATTTCATGACCAATGATATCTTTTATGAAATCTTTGAAAATAAATATCATGAAAACAAGAATATCACATGTGATATATCCGATTGAAAAGAATTTATTTTGTATTTTTTATAACGTTAACTTTTATAACTCTAATAATCCATCAAAGAGTACTAAATTTAATTAAAATCTCACAAATTTATAAAAATAATGAAATAACATAGATCCCTTGACCTAAGTGCATCTTTAAAGAGAATAATTATATTACTGGAAGAATAACTATATCCATATCCACAAAGATCAAACGGAAAATGACCAGAATCAACCCACAACAAGACATTATAAATCACTCTAATAACACAACCAAAAATCAGGGTTTCTCATCGTCAAACACCTAGAAAAATTTAATAACAAAAGGTTGAAATATGAGAAGAAGCTACCATAAATAAAGGTCACTCAATCCACCATAATATAAAGTGTTGGATCCCTCAAAAGCAATGATAAAAGGGTACCAAGGAAGTTTGGTTTCATCTAAATATTGGGGGAGAATAGAGGATATAAAAACATGGTTTTAGGGATCTCTATATATAAAGGATTATGGAATTTCCTTTCAATGGCGTAGAGACAGTCCTCCATGTCATATTCATCCTTGGTCAAATTAAATGTGAATATCTTATGGTGGTATCTAAGATGTATGTGTTACATTGGGTGACCTCCCAAGCATCCCATCTTACAAAGCTTCCATCTAGGTCATTTCACCCACCATGGAACACACTACAACCATACTACTATCCCGAAAAATAATCTCTATAAACCAAAGAACAAAATGACTATCACCAATCAACCACCATAGTGTGGTATCCCTTTGAATGGACACAACACTTCCATAACATTAAGATCGACTCTAAATATTACATGGTACAATAATTACCAATAAAAAATCAATGGTTGAGTTTTTATGATCTTGATACCTCACATACAATGTTATTCATAAATAATAAAATCAAACACAAAAAGAAAGAGGGTAAATGGAACGAACCGAATAGATACCCCCGGGGATACCTCTAAAATACTTTGTTATAGTACAAATATAACCATAAAATAAATAAAATAAAAAAATTTAAAATTCAATACATCATAAATTGTTAACGAACCACATGTTACATTACTTAAGGAAGATAGTAAAACAAAAACTCCAAAAAAACTCAAGATAATAATCTTACATATGGATCTCATGTTCCCAAATACTCTCCTCCATGATTCCATGTCTCCATGGAATATTAAATATAGTGATGGAACACCCACACAACACATAAATATATTGGACATTAACCTCAATTGTTGATTTTATGATTTGTGAATCGTCCTTGATATCAAACTCCACAGAGTCTACAACATAAGATTCATTGTGAAGATATCAAAAAAGTTTACTTATTGAAAACATTTTGAATTTGTTCTATCAATGGAGAATGTAGTAAGCAATAATCCACCTCACCAACTTTCTCTAACCCCAGGAATTCATTGATGAATGAGGGTAGAATCCTTCATCCCTGACTAAAACACAACTACCCAAGATGAGGGGAAGCCTTCAGAAACACATGGTCTCCCACATTGAATTTCATGGGCCTTGATCTCTAAGAAACATATAACATCTTATAGTAGTGTTCTACCTTGAACAATCCATTAACCATCTATAAAATAATTATTATACATTTTACCTCAATATGATCGAGAATATATGACCCTCCAACATTGATCCAGTACAATGGGGATTGTTAAGGCCTATCAAAGAAAAATTCAAATGGATCCATGCTACGGGATGAGTGATATCTATTATTAAATGTGAACGCAAAAAATAAAATTTTATTTTCATTGTATCTACCAATATCCCAGAATCACACACTGATCATTTCCTCCAATGTCTGACTGTTTCACATTGTATGTCTAACTATATGAAGGTGGAAAGAAATATTAAGTATCAACTGAGTGCCAAAAGTGTCGTGAAATACTCTTTATAAAAGTGGGGTAAATTTAGTTTCCACGTAAAATAGAATGAATATAATATTCCATGTGTCCACACAACCTCATATAGGAACCTACCTGCAAAAATATTCATGTCGCTCGACTCCCTCTTTACTAAGTAGTGAGCTAACTATGTTTGTTGATCCCTGATTACCTAGATAGTCTCTTATCCTCCATGAGTTTGGGGTAATAGTATGATAAAATCCATCAGTATGAAAGCCCAATTCAATTAATACACATATATAGTATGAAAAACATCATCAAGAACCTAATGTTTTGCCTTCACCTAATGGAAAATGTGAAACTGCACCATGAAAAAAAACCACTCTACATTTCATTTTGGGCCACCACAACTATATACTCAAGCTATAGTACATCATAGAAATTCATGGTTACAAATCTAAATATGATATATGAAACACATGATGGACTCACTCATGCATCACCATTTTCATGAAAATTCATTCATTGAAACCTGAACATATGTGAGTTTTACTTTGACAATCCATCATGGGATTCACCCTAAAAAATGTGATCTAATGTCACATACGTCTCTCGGTCCCCCCACTTATATTTCATTACATTATAATTCAGAGTATAATACATTATCATATATAACATGCATCGTCCACTATTAAACACACATGAATATAGGTGCTTGGTATCCAATTCATTTTCCCTACAAGAATACACAGACTCTTGAAAAAATATACTTCTGTGAATTCCTTATCAGTGTATTAGTGACAAAATTTCCATTCACTGAGTTATATTTGATCATGATTTCATTATCATGTAGAATATCCATCTAGACATCTTGATGTAGATTAAAGTCTCACTGAGATAAAATGTACCTCAAACCCTTTCTATTGAAATATATTAATGGGGAAATAATCCAAGAAATATTGGAAACAAACCCTATGGAATATTCAATGAGACCAAAAAAATATGTAAACCACTACTAAATATCTGTGTACTTCAAAAGAAAAAAACTACCTAAACATTCAAATTATTTAATTCTACTCCCTGTTGAAAGAGCATATGTCTAATTAAATGTACTATCTACATAAAAAACATACATAGATTTAATTTCCCATGGATTTGGCGGTGTATGTGAACTTATAAAACCACAATACTATTCCAGAAATTATCCTCCATATACATAAATTTTATAATAATTTCATTTATGTACATCCCAAATAATTAGTTAGAGAACTCATATTATATGATTTTAATGATTCTGTTAAACACTATTAGTGAATTTGTGACACTGAACTAAAGAACCAAAAACTAAAAGTGTCTAAATCTACTTTAGAAGGCAGTATTTTTTATATCTTTATCCTTTTCCCTAAAAATATATAAAGATCACAGGTCAATATTAAAAAACTAGCTAGCTCCTATCAACTAATCATAAATAGAAATGATCCTTGGATGTGGGTAACAATTCTGGATGACTGCAAATTTATCCTTCAATATTCTATTCATAGCCACAGAATACCATCAAATATCTTAATGAATAATATATGTGAACCACATGATAACAAACTGGTATAGTTAACCAATCCTTTTATTTATATTATTATGTTATTTTAATCATAATTAATCATCAAATTTCAAGCCAATGATTGTAAAGTATAACATCTGGGAGATTAGGAACATAATTAAACATTATAAAATAAAAAATAATAATTTATTTAGTATTCATGATGACCTCATAACATTATTTCCCCTTTATATCTTCATAGGATAACCTAGGGAATAGATGGACAAAATGGAAGAGCTAAAAATATCACAAATGGAATAAGCATAGCACATTGGTTAGAAGATATAAAATGATATCCTAAAATAAACAAAACATAAACAAATATAAGGAAATATAACATGTATATCATTTGAAATTATAATCATGTAATGATTGGAATGTGTAAACAGCATATAACATTACATAAACATGAGTCAATGATAACTTCCAAGACTATGTAACATGGTGTCAAATCTTCCACAATGGAATTAGTTTCACTCCCTATCCCAACACGATATCCCATGAGAATAAACATTACAAAATACATTGGAGACATATATATGTTCACCCACCATAACATTTTCATGTATATTTTTTCCACTTGAATAATCATACCTATGGAATAAAACATAAACATAATGTTTTCCCATATAAAGAATTGGGTATCACAAACATGTTAAAAGGAATAACAGAAGAAAATTTCATAATGGAGTGTGCGAAAAACAAGATTTAACTCGTACATATACACTAATTGTAAATAATAGGCATAGATCATGATATGTGATGTTATACTGATTTTAAATCATTTAAAAATAGTTTTTAAGAAATTTTATAAATAAAAATTTGTTGACATTTTTATGGAAAATATTGAAGGTTCTTATAAATGAAAAGGAATAATTTTTAAAAAATCCTAAATGAACCTAGATATTTTTTAATGATAAATGTAGTTATTTTAGATGAATAATTTTGGATTAATAAAAATTATGGATTCCACTTGAAAATGCGTAAGAAATCAGGATGTTTATATTTCTGGATGACTTGGGAAGGGAACATTATGAAGAAATGAATTTACCCATCAAATAGGGATGATAGTATTTGGATAATTGATATTAGAACATATACCCCTAATATATAAGAGGTAAATAAAAATATGTAACATTATATTGATGTAAATATAGAGAAAGAGTTACCCAAATGAAAAATGGGTGTTCTGGTAGAATCTCTTACCTTATGACTAAAACAGTTCTGCACATGATCTTAATGACCTTAATAATAAAATTAAATTCATTAATTAATATTTATAAATCCTTTTATACTTGACATTGATATATTAAAATTTTTTATGGTCACTTATGACATTTTTCAAGAGTTATAGTGATCTATTTCATCGTTGAGGAGCGCCCATTTTCTTAGTCTTCATGATCAGTGTACTTTTTGAGGAGGGTGGAAATTCATGTGAAATGGAAATACCAATACATAAATAAAGTTATAAGTGATTAGTGAAAATAAATAAGGTTAAATGATCATTTATATAATTTTATTTATTTGTGCGAGGATGAATCATTAGATAAGATGTCAGGGATACTCGTTTGGATTATTTTAGTCGGTTTTCGCTCACAATGAACTTGTTTTGTTTTATTATCTAAAATATTGTGTATATAATGACTAAAGAACATAAAATAGGTTTTTAAACATATATGATAATTTATTAATCCAAGAAAATTGGTTTATTACCATCATTGATGGAGTTAATGGAAAATTAAATGTTATCATCCTTGAAAGAAATAAATTCACACTTCACAAATGTTGTTTTCATTTAAAAAGTAAAAGGGAGAGTGGAAGGGTGTCTGATGATGGACTATTAAATTAGCATAATAAACTTATATTATATGTATTCTATTAGAGTCATCATACTATTTGGATGAGGGGATGTGATGAGAGAATAAGGGAATAAAATAACATAAAAATAAAATGAAAGTGAAATTTACCTCTTGAATTTCCCCTCCTTAATAACCTCTTTAGGGGAAAGGATTTTTATTTTGATGAGAAAATGATATTTTGATCTAGGGGAGAGGATTGGAAATATTATTGGGCATAATTTTGATGAGTAACTATGATTGGGAGGTGAGAGGATAATATGTGGTAGTGGTGGTATTTATAGTGGAAGAGAGTGGTGTTTCTCAGTGTTTTATTCATTAGTTTAAAAATTTTCCGTATGAATCTGAATTTTTTTAGAAATATAAGAAAAAATATTAATAAAATTAATGATTTTTCTAGATTTTGGGCTTTGATCAGCCATTAATTAATTATGACTCAACAATTCATGTATTTATTATTTATTGTAAATATTCAAAATCTACTGGTCACCAAACATTAAGTTTAAAAAAAACACAAAAAATCACATCACCCATTTTTCAATGATTAGAATTTATAAATTAACTTCATTTAATTGAAATATTTTTCTAAATATAAAAAATATAATTTTATTTTAAATCATCATTTACTTGGAAAAATAAATGTTTAGAATTATAATTGCTTTTATAACATTTTGAAATATTAATTACGTTATCATAAAATTTTATTATAATAATTTTAAATATAAATATAAATTTTTGAAAACATTTTGTTAAAATAAATTTTCTTTTAAATCATTTAATTTTCCATAAAATTTTAATTAAGAATTTACAACTTAAAAAAATATTAACACTTAATTAATAGTTTTTTAAATATTTATTAACTTATAATATGATATAATTATATTATATTTTGACTTATAAGATGGGTAAATTTTATTTAAAATTTCATTGGTGATATTACTATTATATTTAATGGTTTACTATTCATAAGAGTTATATTAATATTCCCAAGGTGAAGTCACTATTTTATCGGTATTGGTTCCTTACCTTCTATAAATATATATTATTTCAATAATTATTAGTTTATAATGTTTTTACTATGTTATTAATATAATTTAATAAGATTAATGACATAATTATAAGAATTGAGTTCCCAATAGAACAAATTTTAGTCATTACATCTAGGTTAAATGAAACCATTCTGCATCAGATCATCTATATAACTCCTAAAATCATGTAGCTTAAAGGGCCATATATGATAAAAATCCAATTAAATTGGAGAGGCACTCAGTTTAAATTATATGATAAAATCAATGTACCACTATGTCGGATTCATTAAAAACACTTAGGTAAATAATTTAGAAACTCCTCACTTACTTCGGGTGCATATACAATCTCAATCACCATTAAATTCACAAAAAACTCTAAAATCATGGAAATAAGGTGAACTGTAATCCTAGTAGAAATCTGATAATCATGATCAATGATTATAATTGCACAATAACCCTCTACATAATCGATATATGCTCTCCCCTAATTGAAATCCATCACAACATGTGTTAAATTAAACCAATCCATACTAAGGAAAGCATCATATTGATTCATCAATATTATATAGGAATCCACACATGATTGATGTTTCCACATCATCAATATACATCCCCAACACACATTAAACAAGAAGGTCTACCCTCCAACGGGAATACTCAATACTTAGGGTATTGTAAGCCTCTCTATATCTAGTCCTATAGCGGGGATGAGGATTGGTTAAAAAATGAGTGTGAGGATCTTGAATGAAACAAACAATACCTGAAAATATAAAATTAAGTAATAAAACATCTGGATATCATTATGTCCTTGGGTGTTGAAATCTCCATGGAATGCACATTCTATTCCCAGATCCTCTTCCTAAAATTTTTTTGCATCCTATATAAATGTACGCTGATTGGGGTCCTAAATATGGATAACATCATGAGTCAAACCACTACATTCCCCATCTAATCTATTCTTAGAATAATCCTTTCACCCCTGCTACCGAAACAACATTACTAGATGATGCTACAAAGGTTGATGCAAAACCTAACCTTCATAATCACAATGATAGCTAAGGACTAATGAGAACTATTAATATACTTGACTATATCCCATATAGACATTTCAAATTCATCCAGATCTCCTAGGAAAATCATGAGAGATACTATCACATGGAAACTAAGATGGAAAATATTAAAGCTAAATCTGTTTTGGTCGAAACCATGAATGAATAATTACATGAGATTAACCACAAATTATTATGCTCCTTCAGGAAAATTTATATCTCCTTATTCATAAAATTTGACCTTCAGGCTGCATACACTCAATCACCTCAAACTATTTCATTATCTCAAAATACATCATCATTTTAAATTGAGTAAACAAATTCTGGGTAGATGTTCCGAGGGTCCCATAATGACATCCTGAATGATACTCATCATTATGGAAAACATCGTGGATTAAATGAATAAGGTCCTTAAAATTAATCCCACACTTTCCTACTTTCATATTAGAGATAGGTAAATAACATCTACTCTACCGAATTCATCATTAATGACATGAATTACACTCAAAATTATTTCTATAAATATGTGCATGGAATATTCACATCTATCCACTCCTTGAGGTTTAATTTCCCCCATAAAAATGTTCCACCCTTTTCCTAATATACTTCCAAGGGAACCCCGTACTTCCCCCATGACTAAATGAAATAAAACCAATTTCAAGATCCACTAACAATATCTCATTCTATAGATCAGATACAATTCCTTCATAAATATCTAGAATATAACACTGAATTGAATGTCACATCCTCTACCACCACTCATTCTCTTTATCCACATTGATCTTTTGGTGGTCAACCATTTAAGCTTGCTAAACCTCACTACCTTGAACCACATATAAACAGCATCCAAGAACCATAATTAAAGGGGGAAACAAGGATTTTCTAATAAAAGTATTATGTAATTTTATGTTCATTTACTTAAATTATTTTTAAATTTCGAAAATCTTCCCATTCAATCAAATGTAAAATCAATATGATATATAAAACATTTCTATTTTTTACTCTGAACGAAGGATAAATTCTCTTATAATATTTTGTAATCATAATGTATATTCATCAAATCAATGGGTTGTCTAAAAAATTTATTTCATGCTAGTTTCCCGTACCTACATCACATGATTGTTTCCTTGACATTTTGACATACCAAATACAAGATATCATAATATTTCTTAGAACTAACCTCCATTTTATCCAACATCCATCCCATGGATACCAGTCTAACATGACCCCTCCCACCAATGGTACCCCTACAATGATGAAAATGAAGGAAGAGAAATAATTATAATGCAGTCCCACCTCCACTAGGCCCCTGGTTAAAGACTATTATATATTAGTTAAAGAACATCATAAAAATTGGAGGCATTATCCTAAATTTAAAAGTCGGTTTTGGAGTAAGGATTTAAACCAGAAAATAACTCCAAAACACAATGAATGTAAAATGCTATAAATATCATTAAAAATCAAAAAAAGTAATTTGAATTCAATAAAATCATTGGGTAGTCTACCAAAATATAATCTTATGCCCATAAATCAACAAATCTAAGCTATAAGTAATCAATTTCAATCTAGGTCTCTATGTCCCTCCAAATATCCTGAAATATATGTATATATATAAATATATATATTTGGGGTGATCATAACAATTATTATTAGTATGATCATACCTATGAAATCACATGAAACAATGAGAAGAGATAATTAATCCCCCAATGAACAATGATCAGAATCGTAAATCAATTATTTTGTCCACTATTTCTCAGCCTCCATAAGGCTCCCTCACAAAATAACACATTCAAATATAATATTATAAAAAAGAATCATGTTATTAAAATTGTATTCCAAAAAATTTACCCCTAATTTACCACTATCACACCCCAACATTGTACATCCTGATGCTCCCATTTCTTTTGTATCCATCTGCAACATCATAAAAATAACCCTCTATTTGTCAACCAATATTAATCATTGCACCAAATCCTCATAGTAAGTATACCACAAACCACAACCACCACATCCTCATCATCCAATTACAACTAACATTTTACTAGGTAAATTGGGTATTATGAACCTGAAAGACATAAACATCATGAATGACTCCTAATAAGCATTATCCCCTCTATAAACCTCATAATCCTCTCATTACATATCCCGAAAAGTGAAAAATATATTCAATACATCACTTACCACGTGTAACAACATCATTTTGAAGAGATAATGGGGAATATGGAGATGTTAACCATCCATCCATGCCAACATGGATGTTTATGGAAACCACCTTGTACCAAAAACCATTAGGTTTCAGTGTAAACACACGATTTACGTGGTATGCATATAGAAATCAAAAGGAAAATAAAATGTATAATAGATATAAAAACTACCAACCTATTGGTTCACACAACAAAACCACCCAACTACCATAACTTGTACATCATCACTATCACACAACAACATCACATCCATAACATTACCCACCCATAATGACTCACATACCAAGAGAAAACATAAATTATCTCATATTAACTATTTTATAATATCTTTTACACTCCAATTACATGTTTTTACCATAGTTTTATATTTACTGACAATATATTCTCTTTAACATGTCTATGTTTTTTCCCTTTCTTTTATTTTAATACCGAAGATATTTATTTTAAGATAACACCATTTAATATAATTTACAATTTTGAGAGGTCCATAAATATAGAGAAACTTCCAGGACCTCACACAATGTTATCGTTCACTCCAATATTAACTCCAAACTTCCATGATACACATTGTCACCACATCCACAACTACCGCACACCCACAAATCACATCATCACTACATAAATACAATTCAAATAGCGTTTAATATATATAATATCATACAAAATGAAATTTATTACACCATATAAGATTAATAAAGAAAGGGAAACAAAATATTTCAGCATTTTACACAATCTGATAAACTTCCTCAATTTATGGTATTTATGATTTTCATGTGACATGATTTCAATAATCATATTTCAGTTGAAAAAACATATTCCTTCCTCCAAATACATTTCATAATAAATGATATCGATCACACAATCTAACAAAATAAATATCATGGAAATAAGTTAATCACATTCGATATCTCCCCTTTGTAATTAGTTTTTACATATATATTTAATTATATTCATTAAGGAAACTCTTAATATCCATATAGATGGAAGAAAAGGTATGTTAATCATATATAAAGACAAAAATAAATAGAAGACATTGATTCACAACCCAGATTTTATCTTCATAGAGAACTATGCTATCTAGGGACTAGTCAGGTGATCAAACTCTACCATGCTTAAAGGGAGAGAAATTGAAATCTTTCTACAATAAGCCATTCTAAACCACACTAAGAACCCAACCCAAAATATAATGGTATAAACTAATGAACACCAAGATAATGGGGAATAGAAAAGTGATAAAGATGGGAAGAAGGTACCTTGAATCAAGTGATCTCGATCCTCCAAAATTTAAAAGGTTGGAACCATCAAATGGAATGATAAAATGGTGTCAAGGGAGTGGAGTAAGATAACGCTTAGAGGATTGAAAAGGAGACTGAAAGAAGGGGACATGACCTATATTTTTAGAGAAATCCAGAGTATTCTCACCATATCATCGATTCATCTGATGACAATGTGTTATCCTTCATTCAGAGGACATCCAAATCTCCCATGACTATTTCCTCCTTTTTAGACATGCTTTTAAAAACTATATTTAACTGTCACCATGTCATAATAAATGGTATGGTCTAAGGAAAATGGATTCTTTAACTTCGACCATGATATTAGACTATGATATACCATAGAAATCCTAGTTGTTTTCTCCTAAACACACATAGGATTACAACATGGTGAGATCAAACTCCCTATTTTACAGAAGTGTTCTCACAAAACACCATGTAATGAACCACTCAATTTTTATAGAATTTCAAAGATACCAATATTATATTGGATGACCACATATGAAAAAATCCTAATAGTATGTCCATATAGGATGTTTCACCCACCATAAATCACCCTAACACCACACTGTCAGTCCCATGGAAAACCTCTAAGCACACAAGGACAAGATGGATAACACCATTCCAACCACTATGGTTTGGTGGCTCTTTGAATTTCTAGTACAATTCACTAGCCCTTGAAATCCCTAAAAATCTTTCAAAATAGCACCAAGACCTATAAAAATTCAACTAATGGATTTTTATAAACTTGGCCCTCCAATGAGTTCTCAATATCCAAATTCTTTTTACAAATGATCATCCATGAGAAGAAGATTTGTTTTTATTTTTTTTCAGATTATTTTTAGTCTTGTGATACAATATGAGATTTATTATATTTATTGATTAATGATTTTTTATTTGTTTAAATCATGGACCTCTAAAAGGATGGTTGCATTCTTCTTATTTCAAGATCCTTCTGACCCATATCAAAAGGTGGTTGTTTGGATCCTCCTTTTCTCTTTTTTCGGGTCTACATTAAATTCTAAGGTATTAGTAATATTTTAGAGGTAAATTATATAATGTCCAAGATGTTATAAAATTATTACCTTTCTGTTTACTCTGAATTATTGGTTTATCGATCATGCTTCGAATCTCTTCCCTTCTGAAATAATAAGTGAAATTTGTTTTCTTGTGATTAGTTGGTGTGTTCATTAAGTATGTTAGCTATTCATGCAATCAGTTAGTTCCTTATTAATGAGAGTTGGATTGTTCTTGAGATTTTCTATTATTTTATTTTTTTAGTTCATTTCCCTTTAGTAATTTGGATTGTTCCTGCAGTCTGCGTGTTGTTCATGGTGTCGGTTTTTACCTTCTTATGGTCATTTTGTTACCTATTTGTGATATTTAGTAACTTATTTTAATTAGTTGGATCCTTCATGAGGGTGGTTGGTGTTTTAGGTAGTTGGTTGGTTTTTTATGTAGTTGGTTCATTTTTCCATGTTCTCATTTGGATGTTCATGTGGCTGGTTCATGAATTGAAGTCATGCATTTTAGAAAGTTGTAATTTGTTTAATTCCCCGATTATTTATAGAATGTATAAATATAAATATTTGATAACTGTGGTTTTAAATTCACAAATATTGTAATTTAAATAACCTTTCAAAGGTGAAATTTACATCCTTTAATTATATAACATGTGAATGTTATAGTGGGTATTTATACTAGAATTCATTTAATATAATTAGTATTTTAATTAAATAAAATGTTTCCTCCATTTTTTAAATCTCAAGATTCTTGTATAATTAATTTAAAAATGAATAACATTCCTTATTTTTTATTATATTACTTTCTCTGAAGACCAGAGGTTCTAGAGCTTTACCACTTCAATTCATGAAACCCTCATACTACTTGTTAGTGTTCTTTATGTTGTGATTCCAAATAATACATGAAACCCTTATTTTGGTGTAGCAAGTCATGTAAGTATTCTTTTACTAAGGTAGGTGTTTTGTTACTTATGGTTTCTTTTTTCTAGTGTGATCATATCAATATATTTTTCTTTTTTTTTTACAATATATGATCAACAATAACAAAATAATAATCAATAATTGGAATAACATATAAGATGAATGTATAACAATTTGAAATTCTTACCAGAAGATGAAAATATAGAATTTCATATTGTAAAATATTATTAACATAATTTTTATGGTTATTTAAAGAATTGAAATATCCTTAACTACATGCCATAAATGAATTTTAACATTATATTATTTTTAATTATCATGTCATACTTAATTTTTTATCTTAATAATATATATATCCTGTGTTAAATATATTTATTTAATATCATTGATGATATTTCAATGAAGAATTAGGATGAAATCACATATTTTAGTATATAGTGAGGAACATTAAATTAGAAATTACTCATGAGGGATTATAGAATAATTGTGTGTAGTATTATTAAATTATTTATAAATTGATATTAGAATTATTTATTTAATTGTGAGAAGATTGCAATTAATGGTAGGGTTGTGATCTCATGCACTGTGTAATGTTATTTATGTTGCCTCTAGTTTTTATTAACCATGTGATATATGTTTGGAAGTGTTTTTTTTATTTTTTTATCACCATAGTATTAATAAAAAGGAAACAAATGTAAATTAATGAAATTTTGTGATTAAATTGAAGATTGACGAGTAGAATTATTTCGACTCAACTTCGATTTGAATAAATAAAGAACTAATTTTTGGTTCTAGTGAGCATATTTTATTGTGTGGGAGGCATAACTACCATGATATTATGGTCTTAGTTTTCTATGATTTTGTACATAATTATACATTTTATGTTTAGGTCTTCTATAGGGGTTCTATCATTGTTTATGATTATTTATTACATCATTATGATTGGGAACCTTTTATAAGAAATGGGATGGATAAGTATGTAGTGATGATGATGGTTAAGGAATTATAGGATTGGAGTTCCACAATGTTGTGATAGATGATATCAGATGCATGGTGTGAAATATTGACGTTATTCATGTTGGTACAAGATTGACACTAAGGAATTCAAGATGAGTTCTGATGATGGAATTATAATAAATATTCATAATTTTTTCTTGATACATATTTTATGGTAGAGTGTTTTTTATATGATCATTTCTAACTACTTATTTAATTTTTATGCTATAAACTATGAGATTATAATTTAATTGGTATCATAGGATGGGTCTTAGAGTACACCAATGATATAAAATGATAATTGAATTAATAAATTAATGTGGATGTTTGATGATAATTAAATTATGATGGAATTATTGAAAATATAAAAATAGATTAACATGGTTTTCATCACATGGAACAAAAGATTACAGTACTATTTCATCGAAATAATATTTTGAGTAAAAATATAAATTATTATTTAGAGATTTAATTAATATTTTATTATATTCTTGTATTCTTATCTAATAGTGTTTCCATAGTAATAGTAGTTTGGGATCTAATGTAATGATAATTGTGATTTTTTCGATGGATATGTAGTTTCCTTTAGGGTGGTTGTCCATCATATTTCCCTATATTTTGTAATTTCATATAGTCCCACACAAGTATTAGATTGTAAACTTATTTTCATATGTCTTGGGAGTGTTATCTCAAAAATTTTGTATGATGAAGGAATGGATGGATGACATATCGCAGTCCTCGACCCCCTCTTAACATTTATTTGTGGGTGTCTCATGGTCTATACTAATGTGTAGGGTGTGTTCCAACTAGATTTATGATGGATCATGCTTGATAAAAAGTTATGTTTGGGATATAATGTGTTAAGGAATAAATGAAACTTGAATAAAAACATTGAGATTTTTACTTTCCATGCGCGAACATGATTGGACTACAATTGTATGAGGTGTAATGGAAGTACACAACTTGGAGTGGATTCTAGATTTACACATGGATTTATATGTGATGATAATGATGATGATGAAATTTGTATATTGACTAATTCCATCATGAGATTTTGGCCTATGAAAAATCCATTGTTATGTATGGTTGAGGATTTGTAACGCCCCGACCCTAGTTACCCAGAGTTGGTGCATTATTTTAATAAATTGGAATGATTACAAGGAAACAGGTCCTGAAGGACCGATCAGTTTAGTAGTCTTGGAAAATAGATTACATACATTAATGTTACATTACACTTCATAACATAAAAAAACATAAATAATCTTTTATGAAGGCCATTATTCCCTTGTCTTAACCCTGCATATCAATCACAATACACTTCTTGGAAAACTGGAAAAATAAAATATAGAAAGGGGTGAGCTCAAACACTCGGTAAGGGTAAGCAATATAGTGGAAACATCCATAAATAAACATAAACATTTAAGGCAATGTATAACTAAAACAAAATATTTTTACGCTTTAACATCAGTATAACATGGAAAAAATAAAATAAAATAATGCCATTTACTTATTCACCTAGATATTCTACTAGTCGAATAATCACATTCAATATCACTAACCACTTTCATAATGATGGAATGAATAATCTCAGACTATCATAACCACGTAGCCAAGGCCTCGTCCCAAGACTAAAAATAAGATTTTGTCAACGTCTCATGCCAAGACACTAGTTTCTCTCATGAGACCTACTGATGCATTGAGGAGCTATAGCGGGATCCACCAGTCACATATTAAGTCCAATACATTCCTCATATGAAGAGGTTTAATAATAACATTAACATTCATATTAAAACTATCATACGAAATGTCAATACTTTCTCCATAAACCCCGAATGGTATAAAAATAACACATCCATAGTCAAACATATCACAAAACCTTCAACACAATTTGGAATATTTTTATCATGATAAATCAACTTCAAAACAAGTATAAAATCTATTAATGAATTTTGACATATATGAAAACGATTTGTAAAACTCTTTGAGAGAAATACCCCTTTTCATGAAAACATTTAAAATTCACAAAATTTAGAAAAGAAGTAATTTAAAGACATTTTTGAATCAAATTGTCCCATACCACTTTGAAACCTTTGAATGGAATTAACATTTTAAAAATATTCATGTCCATATAAATAAATCCTTAAAACCCATTTTGAATACATGAACATTAAAGAGAAAGATTTAGAAGAATACATATTTAAAACATTTGAAATGATTTTTTAGTAAAAAGTCCCTAAAAATAATTCTTTTGAAAACTCTTTCATAAAACATGGACATGGATAATAAATATGTCCCAGTATATACTTAGGTAAAAACAACCTCAGAAAATAAAGAGATTGTGAAATTAACCCTTACTAATTTGTTAACTTACGAAACATACACCCCATGAAAGAGGAATCATACAATGAATATGTAAACACACATAAATTAAAGTTTATTACACAAAGTATACAATTATATGATGTACATACACCACACAAATGGTAATAGTGGAAATATGGCATGAATCTCACGGGAATAAGGAGTGAGATGAAAACCCCTTACCTTGCACTTTCCTTTAGTCGAGGGTACGTTTAACCTCCTGTACGAAGATCATAGTATGTTATTAAACTATAAAAGAACCATATTAATATTTATGATATCATACATGATTTATTGATGACTTTATACTACCCATTTAATAATAATTGCCATGTTAAATTAACATTTCAGGTAATAATCGTTTTCTTTATCGTACGGGTTTTAACTTGTTACTCTTGATTGTATCAATTAGATCATGATTTAAATAATTCCATAATAAAAAACATGATAAATATATCATATATATTAATAATATAAATATGTATAATAGACATATATATGAAATGGAAAACACCGTTTATGGAGACGGTAGTCCGTACGTACGCATAAACGTTGTTTCTGTTTTCATATAGTATTGGATGGAAGTAAGTGATTAAGATATATGTAAGTACATAAATAATTATATAAATAAAAATATATATATATACAATAGCATTATTATTTCATATATTACATACTATATATTTTTATAATCGTCGATGAATGGTGAACTTGGAAATGAATCTCATCGCGTTCGTTGAGACGGTAATCCGTACGTACGCACGAGTGAAAATATCATTATTTTGATAATAAAATAATATATAATTGGATGGGATATCATATATAAAGAATCATTATCATGTAATATTTATTATTTACATGAATTAAAAATCATTATTATAACCATCTAAATAATAATATGTTAAATAACAATTACACCACGACGTGGAGGCGGTAAGCCGTACGTACGCACGTATGGTGAAATGTCATTCAAAGGATGGATAGTACTCTAAATATGGTTGTACCACATTTATAATAACATTAAAGTATATATAAGATACTGGAGTTATTATTTTAGAATGGTAAAATAAATAATGAAGAAGTGGAAGAAGAAAGGAACTTGAAAAATGGTGGTGAAAACATTACCTCTTCTTTGGGTTCTTCCTTTTGATTTGATCAAAAGGGATCCTTAGGTTGCATTTATGATCAAACTAATGCCTATAGGTTGTAGTGAGGGATGTTTATAGAGTATTTGGGATGGGTTTGGTGGAACGAAAAGGCTCTGAAGGTGTGAATTAATGAGAAGGGGGACTACCCTTTTATAAGTGGGGTGAGGGGAACCTTTGGAAAAGCTAGAAATATTATATTATAATAAATTCATATTCGGTTTCTAATGGCTCCAAAGTGGATTCTTTAAAGGTTAAGGTGGGGAGGTGTCGGAAACCACTCAACCAATATAATTTAGTTAGGTTTGGGTCAATATATTAACCTTATCATTAATTATTAACTCTTAGTTAATTAGTTTCACTTATACAATGTCTCTTTGTATTTTTATGTTATTTGGTTAATAAAATTACTATATACATCCAGTAGACCCCCATGTGGTCCATTAATTATAAAAATATTATTATATAAGTCAGTTGGCAGAATCTTATATTTTTAGGAATTTAATATCAATTAATAATATAATATTTGTTTTAAAAACTCTTTTATGCCAATTTTGACACTATTCAATAATTGATTTTTTTAAAATTCATAAGAGAATGATTACTTAGAAAAAAGTTAATTAATTCAATACCAACATTTCTATTAACATATAAATTTATTTGTATTTATAAAAAGTCTCAAATTTCATTTATTTGGGTATTTATAATATCAATTATTCTAATTTTTCATTAATTAGGTAATTTCTGAATCACCATTGTGTCATAAATAAATTAACTTATATAATGTCTAAAAATTATAAATAAAGAACCATTATGTAGAAAAACTTTTTATCTTTCTAATTAATATTTATAGTCGAATATCCAACATATATAACCCTATGTAAAAATTTATTTTCTAAACGATATAAGCTTTTGTCATTTATGTATTTATTTTAACTTAATTAAAATAAAGTGTTCCTATCACCCACAAGTGGCTCCATGGGGTCTCAAAATCTACCCAAATATGACCATGGTCGGACATGTGTCCAAAAATAATGTTAGGATACTTTTTAGGGTAATTTAGTATTATTATAATATTTTTTTGTAACCCTTATTTACCGGATTTACCCTTTAACCGTGGTAAATAAAATATTAACGAAGTAATTATTCATAATGTATAAAAATAAAAGTTACCTATTTACACAATTTGGAAATCCTGATTCCAAATATGGAATCCATTTTTCCAAATTCAAAACACATAAGTGGCAGAAATTAATTTAAAATTAATTTCCGCTGTAAAAACAAAAAACATGTTTTTAAGATATAATAACTAACAAAAGTTTGATACTTGTTTATGTCAGGTTTAATTGTAGAATTATGTTCAATGACCAACATTGTATTAAATGGAAAATATATATACTAAATATACTTTAAAACCACACAAATTCATAATTTATCACTATTAGTTATTTCAATTAAAGAAGTTGTTTTTAATTAAATTTTAGTAATTTTCACTATTCTTCAAAATATGAAAGTTATCCGAAAAGCACCAAAATTTCACCGTAGGCTAATTTCGATATTCCGAACCCAAAAATGAAGTCCATTTTGAATGATAAAATGTAAAATTTTAAAAATTATGTATTACTATTCATAACATCTAGTTTGATTGGTTGTGGTGTGTGTTAGAGCTCGTTGTTGCGTACAACACACACTATTGCATTATTCAAAGAGAAGCATACCATAGAAGCTTGGGGTGTTACATTCTCCCCTCCTTTAAATAATTTCGTCCTCAAAATTTCTAGAATACTACCGCATGAAAATATTCTAGTGGTTCTTCATCATAAGTTCCTCGGGTTCCCACGTTGCCTCTTCCATCTTATGGTTTCTCCATAGAACTTTTACTAGATGGGTAGTCCTGTTTCTCAGTACTTGTTCTCTCGTATGAAGAATCTTGATGGGATCTTTGAAATAAGACATATCAGGATCCATTTCTAATTCCTTAAAGCTTAGTACATTCATTGGGTCAGGAATGTATTATTCTAAAATTACTACCTCAGTATCTGAACCATATTATGGTTTATCTATCTCTCAACCATATATTTTCCAAAAATTTAACCTGCTATTGAGTCACTTTCCTTTGTTCCACACAATCTCAAGTCCTTGATGAAATATTACTAAAGTAAAATCCTTATATACTCCATAATTATTATAAAAATTAAATTGTTGATACAACACTCAAATGACATAATCAACATAAGAACTCTAATCATTCCTCTTCATCTGTGGTAGTATCATAACTTTATTTTTATCCAATAGCATCATTTTCGGCATAGTCTGATGACTGGTACATAGGTTCACATAGTGTCCAAAATCCTTGCAATTGAAGCATTGTACATTTGAAACAATTTTCTTACCCTTGCAGTCACGTACTTGGTGCCCTTTTCCTCCATACTTATAACAAACTCTCATTCCTTTCAGGCAAGTTCCAGGGTGTTTATTCCCACAGTTATCACATATGTAAAAATTATTCTTTTTCCTCTTCCCATTATCCATCTTTCTCTCTTCCATCCCTTTATTCTCTTGCTTCCCTTAAATGTCATATGACTCAGTAAACTCATTACTTATCTTATAAACACATGATATTATTTCTTTATATGATGATAATACAAGGGAGACTATTTCTCTTATAAACTTTGGATTAAGACCATGAAAGATATGATCATTCTTTCTCTTTGGATAATGTGCATTTCTAGAGTTCTCATTCCATCTACTGGGTGCCATTTCTAAACAATGGAATACACTAGATTAGTTTATGAATAGAAATACCTAATCCTAAACTTGTAAAACACTTAACATAAATTAAATAGTTTATAGATATAATACACAATCATAAAAATGTCTTCTTTGAGGACGTATATACTCATAAACCCTTCATAATTGTTTGTAAAGAAAATGAGAATTATCCTATGCATATCCCCTGGGAGAGTCGTAACCAATAGTGCAGCAAGGCCTGTTGTAGTGCACCAGTTCCCGTTCGAGTCTATCTCAAAGCGGTGTTTTCGGATTTTACCCCTAGTTACAACTATGCCAGAGCCGCCTCTACCTGCTCATATCCAGACATGGATGTATTGCTTGGAAAACTTACAAAATATATACAATTCTAAATTTCTAGGAAGTTCATCTATACTAATCCCCAAATTCTATCTTAGGGCTATGTGCTGTAATCAGAGTTTATCTAAATCTTGATTCCAAGGTTATTTCTAAACTTCCTCTCATACCAACTATAATGACCCGACCTCAGTTACCCAGAGTCGGTGTATTATTTTAATACATTGGCATGATTATAAGGAATCAAGTCCTGAAGGGCTGATCACTTTAGCTGTCTTGGAAAATATATTACATACATTAATGTTAAATTACACTTCATAACATACAAAAAAACATAAATAATCCTTTATGAATGCCATTATTCCCTTGTTTTAACTGTGCATATCAATCACAATACACCTCTTGGAATACTGGAAAAATAAAACATAGAAAGGGGTGATCTCAAAATAACAGTAAGGTTAAGCAATACAGTGGAAACTTTTATAAATAAACATAAACATTTAAGGCAATGTATTACTAAAACAAAAGCCTTTTAAGCTTGAACTTCAGAATAATATAGAAAAAATAAAATGAAATAATTCCATTTATTTATTCACATGGATATTATACTTGTCGAATAATCAAATGCAATATCACTAACCACTTTCATAATGATGGAATGCATAATGCCAGACTATCATAACCACGTAGCCAAGGCCTCGTGCCAAGACTACAAATAAGATTTTTTCAAGGCCGCATGCCAAGACACTAGTTTTTCTCATGAGACCTAACGATGCATAGAGTATCTATAGAGGGCTCCACCCATCACATATTAAGTCCAATGCATTCCTCATATGAACAGGTTTAAGCATAACATAAACATTCGTATTAAAACTATCATATGAAATGTCAATACATTCTCGATTAACCATGAATGGTATAAAAATAACACATCCACAGTCAAACATATTACGAAACCTTCAACACAATTTGGAATATTTGTATCATGATAAATCAACTTCAAAATAAGTATAAAATCCATTAAATAATTTTGACATAGATGAAAATGATTTGTAAAACTTTTTGAGAGAAATACCCATTTTCATGAAAACATTTAAAAGTCACACAATTTAGAAAAGAAGTCATTTAAAGACATTTTTGAATCAAAGTGTCCCATACCACATTTAAACTTTTTAAAGTAATTAACATTTTAAAAACATTCATGTCCATATAAGTAAAATCTTAAAAACCATTTTGAATACATGAACATTAAAGAGAAAGATTTAGAAAAATACATATTTAAAACATTTGAAATGATGTTTTATTAAAAAGTCCCTAAAATTTTCTTTTGAAAACTCTTTCATAAATCATGGACATGGATAATAAATATGTCTCAGTAGATACTTAGGTAAAAACAACCTCAGAAAATAAAGAGATTATGAAATTAAACCTTGCAAATTTGGTAACTTATGAAACATACACCCCATGAAAGAGGTATCATACAATGAATATCTAAATAAACATAAATTAATGTGCATTACACAAAGTATACAATTATATGCTGTACATACACCGCACAAAAGGTAATTGTGGATATATGGCATGAATCTGACAGGAATAAGGAGTGAGATGAAAACCCCTTACCTTGCACTTTTCTTTAGTCGAGGGTACGTTTAACATCCTGTACGAAGATCTTAGTATGTTATTAAATTATACCAGAACCATATTAATATATATAATATCATACATGATTTATTTATGACTTTATACAAACCATTTAATAATAATTGTCGTGTTAAATTAACATTTCGGGTAATAATCGTTTTCTTTATCATACGTGTTTTAACTTGTTACTCTTTATTGTAACAATTAGATAATGATTTAAATAATTTCATAATATAAAACATGATAAATATATTGTATATATTTTGGAAATAAATATTTATAATAGACATATATATGAAATGGAGAAAACCGTTTATGGAGACGGTAGTCCGTACGTACGCATAAAGGCTGTTTCTGTTTTCATATAGTATTGGACGGAAGTAAGTGAATAAGATATATGTAAGTACATAAATACTTATATATATAAATTTATATATCTAAAGTGGAATTATTAAGTCATATATTACATACTATATATTTTTATAATCTTCGATGAATGGTGAACTTGGAAATGAATTTCATCGCGTTCATGGAGACGGTAATCCGTACGTATGCACGAGTGAAAATATCATTCTTTTGATATTAAAATAATATATACATGGATGGTATATCATATATACAGAATCTTTATCATTTTATATTTATTATTTACATAAATTATACATCATTATTATAACCATCTAAATAATAATATATTGAATAACAATTACACCATGACGTAGAGACGGTAAGTCGTACGTACACACGTACGGTGACATGTCATTCAATGGATGGATAGAATAATGAATATGGTTGTACCATATTTATAATAACATCACAGTATATATAAGATACTGGAGTTATTATTTTATAATGGGAAAACAATGAAAGAAGAAGTGGAAGACGAAATGAACTTGAAATAGGGTGGTGAAAACATTACATGTTCTTTGGGTTCTTCATTTTTATTTGATCAAAAGGGCTCCATAGGTTGGCTTTCTGACCAAAATAATGCATCTAGGATGTATTGAGGGAGGTTTAGAATGTATTTGGGCAAGGGTTGGCCGAACCAAAATGCATTTAATGTGTGAATTAATGAGAATGGTGGGTACCCTTTTATAAGAGGGGTGAGGGGCACCATTTGAAAATCTAGAAATATTATTTTATAATAAATTAATATTCGGTTTATAATGGCTCCAAAGTGGATTATTTAAAGTCTTAGGTGGGTATGGGTCTAAAACCACTCATCCAATAGAATTTAGATAGGTTTGGGACATTATATTAACCTTATCTATAAGTATTAACTCTTAGTTAATTAGTTTCACTTTTACATTGTCTCTTAGTATTATTATATTATTTGGTTAATAAACATTCTATATACATCCATGGGACCCCCAAGTGGTCCATTAATGATAAAAATATAATTATATAAGTCTCTTGGCTGAATCACAGATTTTTAGTAATTTAATATCAATTAATAATATAATATTTTTTTTTCAAAACTCTTGTATGTCAATTTTGACACTATTCAATAATTTATTTTTATAAAATTTTTAACAGATTGATTACTTCGAAAAAGGTTACTTAATTCAATACTAACATGTCATATTATCCTAGAAAATTATTTTTATTTATAAAAAGCCTCAAATTACATTTATTTGGGTATTTTTAATATCAATTATTATAATTTCCATTAATTAGGTAATTACTGTATCACCATTGTGTCATAACTAAATTAAATTATATAATGTTTAAAAATAATAAATAATATACCATTATGTAGGAAATCATTTTATCTTTCTAATTAATATTTATAGTCGAAAATGAAATATATATAACCCTACAAAAGAAAAGCGTTTTCTAAAAGATATATGCTTTTCTCATTTTTGTATTTATTTTAACTTAATTGAAATAAAGTGTCCCTATCACCTACAAGTGGCTCCATGTGGTCTCAAAATCAACCCAAAGATTCCCATGGTCGGACATGTATCCACCAATAAGGTTAGGACACGTTATAGGGTAATTTAGTATTATTATAATATTATTTTTCAATCCTTATTTACCAGATTTACCCTTTAACCATGGTAAATAAAATATTTACCGAAGTAATTATTCAAAATGTATACAAGTAAATGTTACCTTTTTACACAATTTAGAAATCCTAATTCCAAATATGGAATCCATTTTTCAAAACTCAAAACACAGAAGTGGAAGAAATTAATTTAAAATTAATTCCCGCTGTCAAAACAAAAAGCGTGTTTTTAAGATATATTAACTATCAAAAGATTGATACTTGTTTATGTCCTGTTTAATTGTAAAATTATTTCTAATGACCAAAATTATATTAAATGGTAAAAATATATTATAAATATACTTTAAAACCACCCATATTTATTATTTATCACTATTAATTATTTCATAACGGTTAGTTTGATTGGTTGTGCTGTGTGTTAGAGCTCGTTGTTGCGTACAACACACGTTATTGCATTATTCAAAGAGAAGCATACCGTAGAAACTTGGGGTGTTACTGGATTGGCTCGTATCAGTGACAATATAATAATAGGAGGGATGATCTTATGGTGTGTGACATTTGGACATAAAAGTGACTAACCAGTGGAGAAGTGGAAGATGTTGCCCATTTTATATGTGTTCTTTTGATATAGTAAAGTTTATTTCTATGAATTATGTAGTGATTAAGGGATGGTGAGTATGTGAAATGGTAGTATTTTTTTAGGATATGAGTTAGGTATATTTTTTAAATTTCTATGATTTAGTATTATACTTTGAAATTTACACAGGTGGTATATGGGAGGATCCTATTATGTATACATGTTTCACTCACCCTATGTTAATATAAATTTTTTTACAATTCAGTAGGGATAGGTTGGTGACATGGTAAGAAGTTACTAACTTGGATGCATTATTAACTAGTCGTCATTTGTGTCTGGAGTTCATGGATGATTCGTAGGTTTTATTTTAGTATATATTGCTTTATTTTAGCTATATTAATTTTTTGTGAGAGAATATACACAATTATTTAATCTGGATTATTAATAATGTAGTTTTGTGGTTATTCTTTTCTCATCTCTTAATATTTTATCATTATAGTGGTTAATTTTAACCCTGTGTGATTTATATACCTTCAATTCTAACTTCAAAAATGTGTCCTATTGGGGGAATGATTCGTGTTTCATTATCTATCATCCATTATTTTCTACCTAGGTGGGGTTCTATTGGAGGGAGGGGCTCATGATATTCAATTCCATGATTTAAAAAATGGAAACACATGTTAGTAGTCATTTTATGACTGATATCTTGTCCATCTTTTACAATATATCATCTAATATATTTATTATTTGTAGAGATATCATATTAGTTATTAGATACAATATTATATAAACATGGTGCCGTTATATTTTTGAATATGATAGGGAAGAGTCATATGTTATATCTAACAAAAATATGTAGGATATGAACTGAATTATAGCTTATGATATACTATCTCATAAGTCATGACTCAATTAGCTAGAAAATTATATGAAACATATTTTATGATTGGAATATGACACATATTATTATTTTGTAAATATTTATTTCTTATATTATTTCATAAATCTAATCGCATGGTGGTCTATAACACCACTACTATGATTCATATTTATATGAAAATACTTATTATAAGAAATGAAAATTATTTTGAATCCCAAACCCATATCTCTATAAATGAATAAGTAAATTTTTTTCATAAAATATAAATTAATAATATTATAAAATCACACCTTATACCATTGATCCACTACAGTTACTTCAATCACAATCATATGATTTGGATGAATATCACTAGAGATGTAGTTGAAGGACATCCCACATTTGGATGTATCCACATGTTTCATAAAAAATAATCATTATTTTACATGGATTATACATCCTCCATTGTGAAGTAGAACCCCATGAGGAAAAGGATGTATGAAAATTATTTTAAAATGAAACACGACTATTTGCGAGGATGAATAGTCCTACACACTACCATCACATAGTAGTGGGAATTTAATATGCCCTCGTGGATGATCCAAGATAACAAATGCATTTACTCATGTGTTAAAATTCATGATTAAATGAACAAACCTATTCACGTATATCATACATGAATGATTCTCCCATTGAATTATAACTCTTAAAATAGCTCTTAATTATAGCTTAAGTGGAAGACTTTACATGAATCATGATTCTTAATATTCATATTCCTCTATAATCATAGGATCAAGATTTATCATATTGTTTACACGTTATAAATATATTTAGAAGTCAAATTTGACATTAAATATATAAAACTATAAGTTATAAAAATAAATGGTAGTGCCTTACAGCAAAACTCTATCATATTTTGATAACTACCTTAATTTAGTATATTGAAATCAAATTCAATTCATTATGAATATCATGACACCCTCCCTCTAGAGGTACACTACTTAGGCTGTCAATGGAGAAATGGAGATAGCGACCCCCGTACCCCACCTCAAATAGGCTATGAGTTAAAAACTCACACCAATGGTATATAAATCACACCCATGTAAGTAATTACACAATATGTATCTACACTCTCCATTATCCAAAAATATCCCCACACATGTCTTATCATACCTATGTTGGATGTAAAATTAAAAGAACCCAAGTAAAGCATTATTGGGACAGTGAACTCTAGAAACACTTGATAATTACTCTACAAATTTTCCATTCTTGTAATTCCCAGACCAATCAAAAACATTTACATACTAAAATAAAACATAGTTTATATTCATCGTGTGAGAATAATGGGAGTACTAAGTATGATTCTCCATGAATCATCTAATGAAAAATATGAAATAAGAAAACTAAATCCCAATGAATAAGAAAATTAAACTAACTCATCACCTTAATAGGTTAAATTATTTTTTCACATCCCCGATATAGAACACTCCCAAAATAATTCAAAAAGGTAAACCATTCTATATTTATATATATTTTTTAAAATATTATAAGGAATCCCACTTTCACTTCTCCACTATTTTTTCACTCTCATTCTGCAATGCCAAAAAGTAATTGATCATCAATTATATAAGCAAGTCATCCCTAATGTGATTTGGGTCACAATCCTACTAATATCAGTCTAGTGTAGGGATAAATATCTCATGTTGTAATTAATCCAAAAATCCATCTAATTATAATAATCATACCATTTGTAACCACATTTCTACCCAAAAGACACTATACCATGTATATGTGAATGGAGCCCCATGAAATCATGTCCCATGACCTAAACCCCTGGATCTTAAGATCCACCTTCACTAGAGACATGTATGTGTTGAACCTCAAAAAGTTACAACCCATATATTAATTCATAGTAAATATATAGTCATCACAACATGTGTAGGATCACCCCATATTCCATAATCCATTATATACCAATATACACAAACTCATTTACACATAAGGAGAGAGTGGTAAGAGTGATAATTCAGTCATCCATTTCCCCACTATCCTAGACGGAGAACATCTCCCCCGCACCGAGAAAATTTGGCATTTGTTTTCACTACCAACATGGGTGGGGAAGCGTATCAAATAATGAAATATAAATAGCATCATTCACAAAAAAATAGTAGAAAAATATATCTTTATACCCACCTACATTTATCATCATATAGGACCACCGACTTCCAATACTAAGGACACAATATCACAGAAGAACAAAAGAAACAATTTAGTTATTTATTAATTAAAAATTAATTAATTAATATTTATATTATCAATGATAATTTTTTTATTTTTCTTATGAAAAATTGTAAAGGCACTATTATATCCCATTTTTATATTCTCGATAAATTCATCATTATTAAAATTTCTTTAGTTATTTTGTTATAGAGATCATGCTTTATCAAACCACATAAAATTCAATATTTCATACCCATCCTCCTTGGAGAATCCCGTTTAACCATACCTTTGTAAATTTTATTTAAAATTTAAAAAAAATTAATCATTACTACCATCAATAGAACCCAATCCCATGGGTTATTTATTGTTCCTTTCTTATTCAAAATAATATTCAAGTATTATAGGACTCTTCCAAAGCTACAACCTTAGAATAACACATGATGTTCAAAAAGAAATAATACTATATCACGATATGAGAACCGAAATAAATTCATCCAACATGCTATCCAACAATATTAAAACAAGAAAAGTATCTATAGGAAAGACTCTCTTGGAATAAGTCCCAACTACGCTGGTTCCCCACACAATTGCACATAACATCAAACTATCATACATATTACCGACATTAACTTCCACTAATCCCCAATCTCGCAACCCATTTATCATCATGGTTCTCTCCCATATCAAAACAACTATTATCCCAACATTTCTAGGATCCTAGGGCGTAAAAAAACCACAATCCATTTACCCATTTACCATCATGATTAACCAACCACACATGGTCACTAAAAATCACAACAAGGATACAAAAGATTCCAAAAACATAAATATTTAAAATCTATTTAACAAAAATATACATAGTGACTAGGGATACAGAACCATGCCACAAAATCATTCCATTACAATAATAATCTTTCTCATCCCCAAATAATTTGTCTTTTGAAAGAAAATATTTTTTCCAATGATGAATTAATTGGAATAATTATGAATTGTTTTCTTCAATATCTAAAGAATAAATTATCTTTTACAAACATATATGTGTCAAATTAAGCATGTATTAAGAACTATATTAATTGTTAAAATAAAAAAAGGACGAACATATGTCAAATTACATGCCACATTATTTAATAACATCCTTAAAAACATTATTTTAACATTCTTTTTAAATCATATTTCTCAAAAATGAATCCTTGTTAAGAACAAAAATATCAATAAAAATTTGATGTCACCTTATAATAAGAAGACACAAGGACTTAAAAAAACAAAATATATCACAAAACAAGGCAAAATATCCATTATTTTGTTAAAATATATGATCTCATATTCATTAGGATAATTATTTAATTACTCAAATGATTAATGCATGATGACACCATACATCACAATAAATCGAAATAAAGGTAATAGACCATGTACCGTAACATGAATAACTCAATATTTTCAAATAAAAAATGTAACAGAAAGCACCAAACAATGATCAAGTCTTCTATAGGAAACCAATTGTTCTAAAACACCTTTCTAAAAAGGTCTATCGAACATTCATTAATACAACCCCTTAGGAATGTGAAGATAAAAATCCCCCAAAATAAGAGAAATAAGGATGAATGATAATAGAACAATATTTGAAATAAAAAATAATACCTTATCACCAAATAATGATATCAAGATTCCTGGGGTTAAATATGATCCAAGGTTCTACAAGGATATTTAAAAAATCTAACAAAATCTCATTACTTTTAAATAAAGAGTGCTAAATTGTGTGAATAATGATGGGAATCCCCATGTTATAGTCATACTAATAAAGCCTCATCAATGACGTGAATACTAATTTCAGTCTTTGAATTAAATGGTTTAGTAATCCATTAAAAACATAGTCAGATCTCCCATCACTCTTGAAAAACCTTTCATTTCTTAAATCACCCATCCATGATGTGCAAATATTCTAAGTGAACCATTAAATTACACCATATAAAACATCATATCATGAAACATGATTTATGAAATGGATTGTAACGAATCTATAATTACCAAATTCATTTCTGAATTCATCCAGTAACAAGGTTGTTTGATTCTGACCACCCACTCCTACATCATGATTTAAAATTCAATCAACCATGAGAAACTGGACTCTTACATTATATAACCCTCATATAATTATCATCCTATTTAATTGAAAACTATCTAGTAAAATAAAATGGGGGTTGAAAAATAACCCTTGCGATACCTCCCAAGTATATCGATACAACAAGATCACAAACAACCCCATTAGGAATAAACACAAAACTCCCAACATTCCCAGGTAACCACAAAAAAAACCCTCTCAGGTAAGATACTTCTAAAAGGTATGTCCAAAACAAGCAAAACCCCAAGGAAGAGAAATTATATCACGAAACATCTAAGCATTTAAAAAGAGACCAACCTCTGATAAAAAAGAATCTAATCAAGGGAGATCAAGAACAAAAAAAACTCAATAATTTGATCACTTATCTAGGAATCCTAGTAACATCCAAGAACACACAATCCCAAATCTAGTTATAAAAACAAAATCTTCACCTTTTGGATGAAACCAATAAACATAACCAAAATAAAACATTTCAATACTTATAACATCAATCTAAAAATATTGGATCACTTACATACCCAAGAATATTTTTTGATTTTTTTAATATATTTATAAAAACCCCATACATAACAATACCAATGTCATTAAGTTGTCATTTTTTCCACTTACACCCATCATTTCTTATTTCAAAATAATTCTCCAGCATCTCATATAAAATTATCCCCACAAAAATCCTTCATAGACACAAATCATTTAACCTAATTTTGAATAAGCTTTGGGAAAAGGAAAAAAATATGATTGACTGAAAATGATTGATAAGGGTAAACATAATCATCAGTAATTGAATATCTTCAGTGAGAATAAGATAATAAGAAGGGTATAGTGACATAATAGAAATTCATTAGAATAACATAAGGGAATTATTACCCATAAATACCATAATTGTCAATAATAAAACTTGAAATTACGCTATAAAAAATCAAGAGTTTTTGGAATCAATAATCACTATTAATTAAATATCAATATCGATCAATGGAAATCATTAAAATCAAATAAAAGAAAAAAAATGTTAGTATCTTGGATCATTATACTCATAGAACCCCTATAGAGCCAATATAAAATTCTTCCAAATTGAAATAACCATAAATCATCTTCCTAAATAATTACCCAATACATTGGACATCTATAATGTAAACCACGCATCTTATAGGATTTATTAAGAAAAATAGTTATTCATGATCTAAAATTGGGATCAACGTGTCATATAACTTGTATCCTAATCACCCATTCATCAAGAGATCTGATGGGGCTCAACTCTTTGATTAAGCTATATTAGTCTCACCGATTTTCCATGGGCTATAATAGAGATCATACCGTTGTATAAGATATATCAGTAACAACCATCATAATTATTAATTTCTATAAACCAGTAATCATTAAAACTTTTTGAATCTCTCAATATTCAACATAACAATAATCATTGTTATTTATTTGCATCATTTTCCCATGGAAAATAAATGGGTTCCATACAAATATCATAATACATTGAGATAAAGGATAAAGATAGTATCAATAAAATATGTACCCATTTTAGTGAATTTATTATAAAGGGTTTATAATGTCGTTGAATATAAATAGCATTAAAATATTATTAGATACATTCTAAAGGAAAATAACAATTTCTATTTAAAAAATACACAATAAAAACAAAAAAAATAAAAAACTATTATAAAATAATTTTTTTAATTTTTTTTGGAAAATATAAAGAAAATTTCAAGGAAAATATTGTTTAAGTAGTGGAAAATTTAGATAATGTTGTAAATATTAAAAATAATCAAACTTTTGAAACATTTTATGAAAGGAGTCAAAACAACCCATTTGGAAAACAATAAGAAATTTCTTTTTAAGACACATCTGTGGATTATAAAATATCATGTAATATATATTTATGAAATCATTGAAATTTAGAAAATAATATTTTTTTTAAAATATATTATAAAACTTATATACGTAATGGAAATATTTCAAACCTAAATGAATATACGAGATCAGTATCACAATGAGCAACATTGTTGATGATTATTTAATAAATAAAGAAGTAAATAAAAAATAAAATTTTAAATTAAATTTCAAAAAATTAATATAATATATATGTGTTTAAGGGATATAATATAACATGATTTCAACAAAAGGATACTTAGATGAAAATAATCCTCAAAATTGTTGACATTATAACATAATGACTTTACTGCTCCGGAAACTTTTCCAGAAAATAAAATTAAATGCTAGAAAACGAAATTGGTCTCTAAATATTTTTATTCACCTAAATTAATAAATAAAAATTCAGTTTTGATGTATCAATCACACCATACAAGGAAATAATCATGTTTAATATGAAACACACCACATGTAAATGAGCATGAGAATGTTAATATTGCTACATTGAGAATTAATAAATAGATATAATATTTGTAAAAATTACAAATGAACAAGAATATTATATATATTGAATAAATAAATTTGTATATCCATTCACACATAATCATGGTATAAATGATTCAATGATTTGGTCATTAATATGGATTCGGTGAGGATTCTCGGAATTGTTTTCTCATGGTGAAACCCTAATGTGGTCGGTGATGCTCCCCCCTCCGCCGCTAATCGGCTTGAGGGGGGAGGATTCTCGGTATCCTCATAATGGCTGGCGACACGTCTTCAAATCTATCAACAAACCTGACTCTATTATGACGTTCCCTTCGATAGACTTGGATCCAAAGTTCCCTGATTTTTTAAATGGTGCACCTATTATTTATTTATCGGCTTTGGAGTTCACAGAGGCATAAAGCTTCTTTAATATAACTATAGTTTCAAGGTTTAGGAACAAATGACCTTCGGTGGATGACTTCGATAGGTTCATCTTCGATTTTTGGGGGCTTCAAGATCGGGCGGTAGTTGCCTGTTTGATAAGAGGACTTGGAGGGGGCATTGTTCTTCGATGGAGGACCTTGTTCATGCTATGTCATGTGATCTCAAGTAGTGTAGCAGCTGTGGTTTCCATATGGCTCGGTAGATATATGATTTTTGTCTCAATCGTGACTCTCCTACAGTCCCAATTTGGGTATGTCTTCCTTAAATGCCTCTTCCATTCCAAAATCCTTCTATTATGTGCATGTTAGGGAATATGGTGGGCCGATTTCTTTGTGTCGATTCACGTACCACCGTTGTTTGTCATCCGATCAGTCCACAGATGTGTGTGGAGGTTGACATGTCGAGAACACTGGTTGAATATGTGTAGATTGAAGATGGTGAGAATATTTGATGAAAAAACTAGTTATTTATGAGAAGTGGGTATATTTTTATCTTCTTGTCGGCGGCTGGGCCATGCGAGTGCCACTTGCATATGGGATAGTCATCAGGGGATGAACGCAGAGCTGGTAGGGAAGGAAGCAGTTGGCACGGTGCAGTTCTAGGCTTTGGCAAGGTAGGTTGTTGAACCCTCAGTGTGAGAATTTACATGTAAAAGAGATTTTTCTTTGGACAGAGGGATTGGTGAATGATCCCAAGGGAACTATAAAGCATAATTACTCTTTTTCAAGGGTCAACAAACATAAATTAGGAGGGCTGGGATCAGATTGTGATGGAATACAAACTCAAAATCCTTGTCCAGTCCATAAGGACAAGGGGGATAGAAAAATTTTCGTGGGATCAGGCCTTTGGAATTCTGGTGTAGCCAACAAGGTGAGGTAGAAGCCACCATTGGCCTTGGATCTTAATCCAATAGTACAAGATGTTTTTAGAAGTTTGATAAGTGATCCTAGTGGTGTGAGCAGGCCAGAGACAGTGCCGGATTGTTATGCAGTTTCCATACATGGTCAGTATAGACCTTTAGGGGTATCTCAATCAGAAACCAGCAAGGAGTGCCCTAAGGTACAAACTATTTGTGCTACACGAGGTTCAGTCTTATAGGATTTCTGCAAGAAACCTCAGTTCATGTGTCGTTGCTTCTCACAACCCATTCTCGACAATAATTTTGGATGGATGTCGCTGGATGGGGAGACTTTTTTGTGTATATAGATTACTCCTTTGGGAGGTAATGGTTATATGACTGGAAGGGAATCTCGAATTGTGAATGTGGGAGGGGGTTTGGACCCGATTCATATGTCTGTTTCATTACACAATAGGTTTCAAGGCCTTCCATATGATGATGTGATTTATGAACCCACCCCCTAGGTGGGGGTGTCGGGGCCGGTGTGCATTATTTCAAAGGGTGTGATCATGATCAACCATCAGAGGAGGATGCAAGCCCAAGGAGTAATAGGGGTCTTGAAAAGAGGAAGGGGAAGAATGAATACTATTCATTACCCCCCCCCTTAGAAACTCAATATGCAAAGAAGATGAAGGAAACAAAATATGGAAAAAGAAAACTAGGATCCTTCATAGACTAGGGGAACAAGGTGATGGAAACATGGTTCTCCTTTTAATTTCTGACGAAGTAGTGATGGAGCAGGTGTTGATGCTTAATGAAACTGAGGAGGAGGACGCTAAAATGAAAGGGAGGTCACTTGAGGTGTCTCTTAATGAGGAAAAAATTTCATGGATTGACAAACATGACTCAATTCTGGTAGGGGGTTTCAATAGAGGGGTAAAAAGCCTTGAGGAGTACATTCAGATGTGGGATCAACTTTCTTCTGAGTTTGAGAAGAGGATATTGGAGGCTACAAACATACATGTTTCATCTTTATCCTTGAAACTTTTTAGGGAGAGTGACTCAGATAATACGAAATTTCTTCTTAGTGGCACTGATCAAGTTGGTGGTTTTGTCCAGTTTTTTTAAGAGGTTTGTTGTGAGAATTGTGGAACCCTCTAGTTTTTCCTACTAGTTGTCCTTGTTTAGATTTTTGGTGCTTTTTTTCTTGCTCTTACTTAGACCTGCTTTAGATGGGGATCTGAGCGTGAATTCTTCATCAGTGGTGGACTTTGGGAATGGGATTCATGAGAGGGTATGGCTATGCCATCGGTATAGTTCCTGTGCATTTTTCATGGGACTTCTTTCCGAAGGGTCTTGTGTTTGCCGATGACTTGCTATCATGACTCAATTTCAAGGGTGGGGAACGCCCAAGTGTTTTCTTTGGAGTTTCTTCTCTCTTTACCTTCTTGTGTTGTTTTGTGATTTCTCAGTCTATGTGGTTTCTCACTTTCTTCCTCAAATGTTTTTGATAATAAAAAAATTAATTTTTATTCATAATAAAAGATTCAATGAATAATAGTAATAACTCATTTAAAGGTAATTGTTTTATGAAATCATTTACTCCTTGGTAACTTGTTATTCAAATTAAATTTTATAAAATAAATCAGGTTGATGGATAAAATACCATTATTAGTTATGGATTTATTATATAAAATATAAAATCATAATTAAATACACCATAAAAACAAATTAGGTGCATCACAATTAATTATTCCTCAATGATGGGAAATTGACTCTAAATCACTTACCTCAAGTCTTGACTTTCAATGTATATACATTAACTCATATAGAATAAACTAAAATAACTTATTTAAGTTCATAATAAAATATTATAAGATAAATTCCCTATCCTTGATCAATTTATATCATTTATTTTAGTAATATATTTAATTTCTTAGTAATTTAAGTCCACACCTTATATTTTATAGATGTTCGGTGCATAATTTAAAAAAATGGATCAGGTGTTTTGATTTTGGAAAATGTATTCATTATTACACAAAAAATATATTAATAATAGTACTATAATTATATTTTTTATAAACAAGTTATAATTTAATAAAAAATGGTTAAATGTGGTTATGAAAAATAAACAATGTTATAATCATGGAGATGGAATGTCGTATGTACTCTTGAGTAACATTTCAATCTTTCAAAGATCATTACGAGATGAAGGTAAGTTTTATTTTATAATTAACCAGTGATAAGGTTTTTTTAAATACCATATTATATCATTATATAAATATATATATATATATCTTCCATGTTATTATGTTGATGAAAATGAATCATATCTCTTTTTAGTGGTGGTAGTCCACATTTACGAACAATCTTCATTAGAATTTTTCTATATATTGAAAGGGGGGAATGTTTATTATATATCACCAATTAGAAAGTATAAATTTATCATGAATATAATTTACAAAAATTAAATCCATCACTATAACCAGATTATAGATACAGGGATGGAAAATGAATTACATCGATTCAGGTGGCGGTAGTCCCCTATACACACAGATGAACATTTTGTTTTCCATTTTGATTGAAGAGAATATGTATGTTGGTTACTACATTAATATAACAATATATAATTATATGTAATATAATATAATTGTTTTATCATCATTATAGAGTAAGATTTGAAGTATGAGGAAGAATAAATAAAACAAAAATGCTCGGTTAAGAACTATACCTGTTTTTCGGACAATATCTTAAGGTTTACAAAAAAAGCCCTATTATGTTGGGTTTATGATAAAAAAGGCCTCTATAATGTGAGTATTTATCTAAGGAGGTTATTTTGGTAGGTATTATCTAAATTAAAAGGCTTTTGAGTGTTAACTAAATAAGAGATGTGGATCCCTTTTATAAGTTCCCAAAGGGAAACATTTACAATTTCTTAATGTATTAAATTAATAAATATTCTGTTTTGTTATTAAATTTATCCAAAATTGTTTATATAATATATAAGATTATTATGGGTCTAAATAATTTTATTTTTTTTCAAATTTCATGGAATGTTTGACCCTTATCGTTTTGTTTTAACACCCATTAACCCTTTTCACATTAACCGAAATAACATAGTTTTCTACACTTTAGGGATCATTATAATTATGACAAGATAAAAAAGGCCCATAAATAGACCATGGTTTATATAATACAACATATTGAATTATATTTTTGGAGATAAGATTTTGAAGAATTTTAAATCATTCATTAAAACATTATTTATAATGATATATCATTAAGACAAATTTTGGAACTATTTATTTAATTTGATTTTGAAAACAACATAACAAAAAAGTAATTAGAAAATAATTATTTATTACCTTTGATATATTTTAAATGTATATAAATTTTTTTTACACTTTTACTCAATCATATAATATTAGTTTTATATTTTATAAAATTTTTATATTGATTTTTCAACCGCTCATACAAGCACTTTGTCGGTGTTGCATAAGAATTTAGAGTTATTATTTCATCAAAAAAAATTAGAAATAAATTAACCGAATAAAAATTAATAATTTTTATTTATAATATATATTTAAAAGATAATATACACTATGTTTATCCCTATCATAAAAGTAATATATAATATAGCACAAAGGATTTCATTTATTACATTTCTCTATATAAAATAATATATCGGTCCAAAAATTTCCAATATAAAAAATAAACTATATTAGACTTTCAGATTATTACGGATGATATATAATCATACAATTAAAATAATTCATGTTTTAGTCTAATTTTTAACTCCTTATCATTTTATTTTTAACAAAAAATACATGATTTAACCTATATCATGGTAACCAATATACTATGGTTTCATTTCAAAATGTCCAAAAATAGAAGGGACCCATTTACCAAATTTCAACCTACTAATTAACAATATTAAATCCAATTTTAAAATATTGAATTCATATAATTTGAATAATTTTTTTCAAAATGATACCTACCCAAAATGATGAAAATCAATTTTTTAGATAAATACATTTTTTGTATAAAAAAAGTTTCCATGCAAAAATAATGTATACAAATATTTTGAACAACAACAATTATATTATTATTAATAAAAAAGAACTAATGATATTTGAAAAATAATCTATACTATAATTTTAATTTTTAAATACATTAAAATAAAACATAGTTTTCAATAAACCCTTATATTTTTCATTATTCACTGAAATATAAAACATTTCAAAAAAAATTTCAATTTTCAGCTTAAGCTATTTCTGATACTCTTTCAAAAAATTAGTTCATTTTATCTGATAAATATTTTGAAATTTCTATAAATAATTATAATATTCTATTAGAAAAATAAAAAAAAATTTAAAGAAAAAATATTTTTGAATCATAAATTGACTAATAAATTTTTAGTGATTATTTCCTATGAAGTAATAAATAAATTTATATTTATTAGGATTTTAATATGTATTTAATAAATTATTAAATTTTATTCATACCCTAATCTTTAATGGCTATGTTGTAATAGTCATATAATAATATTATTGAGTTTTTTATGCTCATTGTTGCATATCTTGTATAATATTAGACCTTGTCTTTGTTTTACATTTTTTGGATATCAGAGTCTTGCCCCCTAATTCTCTCCGTAGTGCAACTATTCATCCATAAGACATGAACCTATGTTAATGTGTGCTAGCATATCACCTTCTCCTAATGGTCTTCAATTTCAACATCCTTCCCTGTGAATGTTGTGTTTCAACAACTTGTTTTCCCCAATCAATGATGTGAGAATAATCATGATGATAATATTTTTGCTATGATTTGTTGAAGGAATCATGAATCTATAACATCTACATGGGTATTATAAATCAATAACCCAGGACTCAATCCTGATCCATCACCTCAAAATGTCCATCAAATTCAGGGGAACGTGTACTCATATGACAGAACCATCACAACCCATGTTGAGGAGATTCATTTAATAAAAAATTACCTCCAATATTAAAATATATTTTACTACTTAAATTATTATCAAAGAACTATTTTGAATCATGATCCACCTTCATGTACTCGCATATCACATTCACCTTCATTGTTATACATTGTACCAATTTCAGTACAAGAAAAGCTAACACACCATACTTGATCCAATATTATTTAGATCAATAAGTTTATTCTTAAAGTGATTCCAATGGTTCCATACCAATATTAATGTGATAATTATTATTCTAAGAAAAATATAACAAGGAATAGAACTGTAACATCCCAGGTAAATAAATGATATTACATTCTAAGGTTTATCAATATTTTTGAATAAAATGATAATATTACTTTAAAGTTAATGATATCCTCGATGGAGTACCCAATACGCAACAATGAGTTTCTTTGAAATCTTACGTTGCACACTAATAATATAATAATATTAAAATAGTTAACGCCTAGCCGTTGTAATGGAGGGAATGAACAGAAATAACTAAAAAATAATTACATATGTTTGTTAAATATTTTTACATTTATCCAATAAATGTTATAGGCTTAAAATCCAAATGAATCCAACATTAAGAATAAAAACTCTAATATTTTTAAAAGATTGTTTTGCCGCCTTTTGATGGAGAAATTTTTTTAAATCTAACATGTGACAATTTTATAAGCTCTATTTTTTAAAATAAACTTATTCTTTATGATTGGGATATTGAAATTTACTCTGGTTAAATTTTTGGTATGATTCTGACAATGTTCATTTTTTAATGAATAGTGAAAAATATTGCATTTTACATCAAAACTGCTTTTTCATCTAATTTAAATATATGGGTAGATTATCATTTTAATCGGTTTGAAAGTTTAATTAGAATATATTTTTACAATTTAATTCAATGGCGGTCATTAGACTTAATTTCACTTTGAAAATGTATATAAACAAGTGCCAAACTTTTCATAGATATTGCATCCAAATACCCGCTATTTGTTTTGACAGCGAGAATTAACTATATGATTTATTAATGAAACGTCTATGTTTTGAATTTCGTAAAATTGAAATCAATTCTGAATTTTAAATATAAAATATATCTTAGGGATAATTTTTGGTATTTTCCTGATAATGCTTTTTTTAATGAATAGTGAAAAGGACAGTTTTTAATTCAAAACTACCTTTTCATCCAATTTCTTTATATATTTATATTTTCATTTTAATTTTTTTAAAGTAGAAATCAAGTATGTTTTTATCAATTAATATAATTTTTTTCATTGGATGTAATTTCACTTTTCAATTGGATGTAAAAACAAGTCAACCTTTTGATAAATTTTACTTCTTAAAAACCCATCTTTTGTTTTGACAACGAGATTTACTTTTAAATTAATTAAAAAAAATTATATGTTTTGAATTTGATAAAATGGATTCCATAATTGGATTCATAGGGTCCAAATTATGTAATTAAGACTCTCTTGTTTTTTGACATTATGAATAGTAACGATGGTAATTATCTTTAATTATAGTGTTTAATTAGTAATCGGGTAATTAAGATAAGAAAATAATATCATAAAAATATAAAATGACCCCAAAATGTATCCTAATTCTATTGGTGGTGTCATTTCCGACCATGGAATTCCTTGTGCCAACCTCGGGATCCCATGGAATCACATTAGTGTGATAATGACTTTTTATCATATTTTTTTAAAGAAAGGAAAATGTAACCAAAGTATGTAACACCTAAGTAAAATAATTTTAATATTGTCTAAATAAATGCTATCTTGGACTATAAAGAGTCATTATAAATCTAAAAATATTTCCTACATCATAGTATATTTTTTATTATTTTTATACATTAAATAAATTAAATTATTTATGACACCATGCTGATGCAGCAATTACCTCATTAATGAACGATTTAAATAAAATGAAAATATAATGTAAATTCTAAGACATAAACAAGAAAAAATCCTATTGGATGAGTATATTTTGAACCCTTATCACCTTATCCTAGAAATATATCAATGAGGGACCTTTAAAATCCGAAACGTTTTTTAAAATAAAGTAACATTTCTTGACATTCCATGAGTCCCGTTCCTCTCCTCTTATAAAAGGCACCCACCTCTACCTCCTTACCCAGACCACTCAAGCCTTTTTCATGGCCAAAACAAGCACATTTAATATCTCCACATCCCTCTCTTTATTATTTAAGCCTCACCTTATGCAGAAAGCTCTTCAAGAAACCATATTCGTTCAAACCAAAGGGAGTTACCCTATTTATAGGTAATGTCTCCTCGTATGTTCTTTTGTTTTATTTTGATTCTCCAATCCCCTAAACTCTTTTAATTACATTATTTTGTAACAAAAACAGTGTATTCAATATACTAGGATTTTTTTATAAGAAGTATTATAGATACACTGACACACACATCCGTCTAATTGTTAAAGAACATACTGTTTCTATGGATGGCGAATTACTGCCTCACAAAACGATGATTGTTCAATATTCTTTTCACACCTTTAAAGGTGGCCATTATGATGTCACTGTATTTTATATATGATATTTATGATATTTATGTTTTATATATTCTTATTTATTTTATACTTAAAACATACCTTTATTCTTTGCATGTTGTGCAAATACGATAATTTCATATGAGCAAGTGAGGACTACCGCCCCCTCAAGTGATGTGACTCATTCATTAAATACATTTAATGTATAAAGAATGAAATTAATGAACATATGTGATCTATATAAAATATATAATATACTGGAATTATAATATATATATCTTAAAATAATTTTTAATTCTATTAATATGATAAAGAAATGAAAGTAGCGTTTAGGCGTATGTACGGCCTACCGTCTCCATGAACGGTGCATTTCATTTCTTTTTATCTCAAAATGTTATAGAATAGTATAAAATGTATATTTAATATATATATATGATATTTAAATCATTAATAATATTCTGGATATGACGTACTTATATCTACATGGATGATTTTTTTCAAACAAGTTCATTTTTGACTCATGTACCAAACATCGACAAAAACATTTGATATGAACTCACATAATTAACTAATTATTATAACGTTATAATATGTTATATGAATTGAATAATAAAATTTAAAGGAGTTCCTTAAGAAATTATAAATTGAAAAAAGTTTAATATTCAGGAATATAAATGAACGAACATGACAAGTCAAACATGAGGTAAGAGATCCTACCTCTCTCTTTATTTTTAAGTACTCTTTTATGTAACATACATTAATCACTTCTTTGTTATGTTAGGGGATGTTATTTTATATTCATTGTTCTGTAAATTTTATGTTAATATGATTAAATACACTATTTTATCTCATCAATCCATTTTTGGAAGTTTTATGTGGTGTTGTTAGGCTGCCAAATTTTAATAAGGGGATTTTCATCTCACTTTTTATTTCCTTGAGATTCATGCTACATTGGCCACTATTTCCTTTTGTTTGGTGTATGTACATCCCATTATTCTACTATTTGTATAATATAATCTCATTTATGGGTATTTACATTTTCATTGTATGACCCTTCTTTCATGGGGTGTACGTTTCGAAAGTTTCCCAAATCGGTAAGGGAACCTTTCACAGTCCTCTTTTAAAAAGACTTATTTTGTTATGTCCTTTCATTTACATCTTTTTATGTTGGGATATGTTCTTATATATATCATTATTTATGTAAATTTTATGTCCAAGTGATGAGATACCAATATCTCTCTCATAAACTAAGGTTTTGAATTTTAATGTGACGTTGTTAGGCTGTTGAATTTTACCAATGGAACTTCTTAACCCAATTTAGATTTATTTGGGTTCAACTTAAAGTTATTGAATATGTCAACCTATGAATATGTGTGAATGAAATCTGGTTTTTTTACACTTAATATACACTTATATTGTGTGTATTTATATTTTTCACACTTAATTATGAGATTGATTTATCCTTAACTTAAGGATACCTTCTTTATAAGGGATTTCATCTCATTTTACAATTCTATTGAGACTTCATTGTTGTTATGCACCAAATGACTCTTATATGGTGTATATACTGTCCATGGGAATAATATATCATGAATCCCTTTATTCTCAAGATATTACAAAGTTCTGATTAAATGTTATTCCTCAGTTATTGTATTCAAGTGTCTCTCATTTTGTTAAAAACCCTTTAACTAAAATATACTTTTAAATGTTTTAATGATTTATTCTTATAAATATTTCTCATTAATATAAATGTTTTAAAAATGGTTTGAAGGATTTATTTATGTGGATATTAATGGTTGAAAATGTTAAAATCTTCAAAGTGGTATGGGACACTTTTATTCAAAAATATCTTTATTAAATGTTTTAAATGGTTTTGAAAATGGTTTTTAGAATGGATTCATTATTTCAATTTCTTAAAATGTTATATTGTTATTACAATGTGGGAATTTTACCTTTCCTCTGTGCTTAAGTTATGTTCAATGATTTTGTTATGGTTCTTGGGAATTGTTTATGAATACTAGTGGTTCCGTGATAAGCTAAGGGTGTGTGAGCCCAATATAGCTCTCCAATTAATTGGGTAATGCGAAAGAGTTAAATTTTAAGGTTTCTCCGAAGAGATTTAGGGAATGTACTGTGATGGGTATTCCAAACGTATCCATGAGGGTTACTCCCTACGTAATAAAGTTATGAATACCTCAAGTTACCTTTATGATTTATGATTTATATTGAGTAATGCATAAATATTAGGATTTCATGAGGTATGTTAAATTACTTATGTTTTATGAGTAAAAGTATGATTTCATTGATTCTTATGTATACATGGACTGATGTTTTCTTTTCGTACTATTATAACCCTTAATGATCTTTTTATACTCATCCCAAGATTTTGAAATGTTTTCACAGGACATAAAGTTGAATAGGGTCAAGGATGCGATCAAGGAAATGCCAGGATATCTAAAACAAGGAACTAGACATGACTCTTTTGTTCATGAGTCTTTATTTTATGAAAAATGGCAACTGAGTAGATTTTTCTAATTTGTAGTCTTTGAGATGTAATAGCTATTTCCTAATTCTCTAAAACCCTAAACCTGAAAATATTCTCAACGTGAATCATTCAATTTAATTCAAGATTATGTAAGGTTTAAGGGCGGATCCTTATAGTTGGTATCATAGGTCAGTTTAGATAACTTTAGAGGTTAGAGTGTTTTTTTTAAAAAAAAAGTCATGTTGTGTATAACCATAATTGTTAGTATTTTAGATGGAGTCATTGTTTTTTTGAAAGTTATAATGAGTTTGAGATAACTTGGATAAGTATATCTTGGTGCTTATCTTCCTCTTTATTATATGATGATTTTACTAATATACTCACATGGACCTTTTTGGTTTTAGTAAATGGCCAGATCTAGCAGCCACCAATGTAATAGTGGATTTGAAGAAAACTGTGATGGTTTTATGAAAGAAAAACTGAATTATATGGGAGCTACAATGAAAAATCTTGTGGTTATCCTCAACCAAATATCTGGTGTCATGATTGACCACCTTAACCTTAATGATTTTTATAAGGCATCGTATATGCGAGAAACCAATCCCTACTGATGTTCAGGTAATAATCCTAATGGTATGTATGTTCAAAAACCTATGTGTCAATGATTTGGAAAGAAACACATAGGAAAAAGTTTCAACGGGACAGAAAGATGCTATAGATGTGGAAATTAAGGTCATAAAGCAAGAACCATCCATGGAAAAAGGAAGCATCTAGTTGAATCTAGGAAAGGAGAAGAGGTTCTTTCTAAAGGATCAATTGAATGTTTTAAATGTGTTTTTTATGGTCATTATGAAAACACATGTCCTATGAAGATGTTTCAGGAATGGGGTCACCAAGACTGTATAAATATTCATTTAAAAATACATAATGCCATTCCGATTGAGGATGAAGAAACTGACAATGACCAATGAAAGGTATGGATTATTTCTTAACATATGTTTTCCTATTATTGGAATCTTAGGATATGATTCATGATTTTGTTTGTAGGAAATAATTATTTCAGAATAACATGAAACGGAATGGTTAATGGATCATGAAAAATGTTGAATGAGTAAAAAGACAACATATAAGGGATTCAAGAGTTATGGAATATTTTAGGATGGTGAAATTCTTAGATGTATTAATTATCATTTGATGATGGGGTTACATAAGAAGAATTATTATAGTATATGTAACACTAATATTAGATATATGAAAATTTCATTCAAGGAATAATTTTCCTTTCTTTTGTGGATACAGTTATAGGGAACCATTTGAGTTTATATGATCCTTGAATTTGAGGAAATTATTGGTTAATACATTTTTGGTTGCCAAATGGATGTTATTAGATAACCATTTTGGTTAAAATATGTTATGGATATTTTTGAAGATTTTATCTCTTTTTGGGGGATGTTTTAATAATTATATTGTTTTGGAAAAATGAAAACATGTAGACCGTGTGAGAACCCGTCGCGTCGGATGAAGCTGCGGGAATCGAACCCACAACCATAGTGCAATTGGTATTTATCACCTACCACTGGACTACGTGAAGTCCCTGGATAGTTTGAATGATTCTTGTTAGTTAGAAGTTTTTTTGAATTAAGAGTAAGTTGATTTAGGGTTATCAATGGAAATGATTAGCCTGTCATGGAGGATATGTGATTAGGTTAATTACTTTTCAGTATGAGACTGTAAGAGTAACTGATGTTATTTTGGAGAAAAATGTTATGATTTATCTTAGGAGACTATGTGATTAAATCATTCAGAGATTTGGGTTTAAATATTAGTTTTGTTTAATTTGAATAATTTTATGGATATATGTTTATTGAAAGGTCTTTGTTGAACTTTGGGTTTTGTTTGACAAATTTTAGAGATTAAGAGTAGTTTTTCATTTTGTAAAAATAATATCCTTTTTGGGTAATATCTGATCTCGTACTAAACTTTTTGGTTTGGTTTTGGTTGATATCTAAGGACATGAGAAATATATAGTTCTCTTTTTTGGATTAGGTGATTCTCAAGATGTTTATTATAGTACTCTTAATGAGAACAAATCTTCATAAATACATAACTTTTAGAGAAAATATGAGTTTGATTAAGGAATCTAGTAAAAGTTGAAAGTCTACGTGACAAGTAAGTATGTTTCATTATGATTTAGTTAAGGTCAAAAATATATTCCTCAATGAAAAGTAACGTAAAACAAAATTGTTGTCTGTTAAATTTTCTTACTGGGGAATTGAATACCGTTTAAGCCATCACATGTTTTTGATTTCCTTTGGTTATCTTCCTCCTAGACATGTTTAATATCACCCTCCTTCAGAACATGACCCTTTTTTCTCCTCCATATCTAAATTTTCCTACATGGAATCCTAGTTTTGGTTAACTCGGGTGACCTTTGTACTTCCCTCCCTGTATTTTAATGTGATAGTTTTACTGACTCTTATTCCAATGTGGGGCTTTCAATGAAGTTTCCATGCCCAATTTTGAAATTGCAAGGATGAAATTCCAAAAAGGGGGGAGGATGTAACATCCCAGGTAAATAAACAATATTACTTTCTAAGGTTTATCAATATTTGTGAATAAAATATTAATATTACTTTATAGGGAATTCTATGCTCGATGGCGTACCAAATACCCAACAACGAGTTTCTTTGAAATCTTACGTTGCACACTAATAATATGATAATATAATAATATTTAACGCCTAGCCATTGTAATGGAGGGAATGAACAGAAATAACTAAAAATGATTACATATGTTTGTTAAATATTTTTACATTTATCCAATAAATGTTAGAGGCATAAAATCCAAATGAATCCAACATTAAGAATAAATACTCAAATATTTATAAAAGATTGTTTTACCGCCTTTTGATGGTAAACCTTTTTTAATTCTAACTTTTGAAAATTTTATAAGCTCTATTTTTCAAAATATATTTATTTTTTATGATTGTGATATTTAAATTTATTCGGGTTAAATTTTTGGTATGTTTCTGACAATGTTCATTTTTTAATGAATAGTGAAAAATATTGAATTTTACATCAAAATAGCCTTTTCATCTATTTTAAATATATGGATAGATTATCTTTTTAATTTGTTTTAAAGTTTAATTAGAAAATATTTTTACAATTTAATTCAATGTTGGTCATTAGAATTAATTTCACTTTGAAAATGGACATAAACAAGTGCCAAACTTTTCATAGATATTGCTTCCAAAAAACCCGCTATTTGTTTTGATAGAAGGAATTAACTATATGATTTATTAATGAAAATTATATGTTTTTAATTTGTTAAAATAGACATCATTTCTGAATTTAAAATATCAAATATATCTTAGGGCTAATTTTTGTATTTTTCTGATAATGCTTTTTTTAATGAATAGTGAAAAATACATTTTTTAAATCAAAATTGCCTTTTCATCCAATTTATATATATATATATTTAATTTTTAATTTTTATTGTTTTTAAAGTATAATTGAATTATCTTTTTATCACTTAATACAATATTGTTCATTGGAAGTAATTTCACTTTTCAATTGGATGTAAAAACAAGTCAATCTTTTGATAAATTTTACTTCTTAAAAAATCGTCTTTTGTTTTGACAACGGGATTTACTTTTAAATTAATTTCAACAATTTATGTGTTTTGAATTTGATAAAATTGATTCCATATTTGGAATCAAAAGGTCCAAATTATGTAATTAAGTCTCTTTTTTTGACATTATGAATAGTAACAACCTAAATTATCTTTAATTATTGTGTTTATTTAGTAATCGGGTAATTAAGGGTAAGAAAATTATATCGTAAAAATATAAAATTACCCCAAAAAGTTCCATAATGCTATTTTTGGTGTCACTTCCAACCATGGGATTCATTTTTCCAACCTTGGTACCCCATGAAATCACTTTAGTGTGATAGTGACTTTTTATCATATTTTTTTTAATGAAAGGAAAATGTAACCAAAGTATGTCACACCTAAGTAAAATAATGTTAATTTTGTCTACATAAATGATATATTAGACTATAAATAGTCATTAGAAAGATAAAAATATTTCTTACATCATATTTGTTTTTTTATATTTTTGAAACATTAAATAAATTAAATTATTTATGACACCATGATGATGCAGCAATTACCGCATTAATGAATGATTTAAATAAAATGAAAATAAAATGTAAAATATATGACATAAACTTAGAAAAAGCCTATTTTATTAGTATATTTCTAACCCTTATCACCTTATCCTTGAAATATATCAATTTGGGTCCTTTAAAATCTGAAACTCTTTTTAATATAAAGTAACATTTCTTGACATTCGATGAGTGCCCTTTCTCTCATTTTATAAAAGGCCCCAACCTATACCTCCTTACCCACACCTCTCGAGCCTTTGACAAGGCCAAACCCTACCCATTTCATCTCTAAACATCCCTACATTTATTATTGAAGCCTCACATTAGGCATAAATCTCTTCAAGAATCCCTTTTGGTTCAAACCAAAGGGAGTTACCCGATTTAAAGGTAATGTCTTCTCGTATGTTCTTTTGTTTTGTTTTCCTTCTCCAACCCCCTAAACTGTTTTTATTACTTTATTTTGTAACAACACCAGTATATAAAATTTACTAGGATGTTTTTATATTATTGAATCTAGCTACGCTTACACACACATCCTTCTAATGGTTAAAGTACATTCTATTTCTATGGATGGAAAATTACCGCCTCACGAAATGATGATTATTCAATATTCTTTTAACAAATTTTAAGGTGGCCATTATTATGTCACTGTATTTTATATATGATATATATGGTATTTATGTTTTATATATGCCTCTTTATTTTAAATTTAAAACATACCTTTATTATTTTCATGTTGTGAAAATGCGATAATTTCATATGAGGATGTGCAGACTACCACCCCCTCAAGTGATGTGACTCGTTCATGCAATACATGGAATTTATAAAGAATGAAATTAATGAACTTATGTGACCTATATAACATATATATTATAATTTAATTATAATATATATATATCCCCCAATTATTTTTAATTCCATTAATATGACAAAGAAATGAAAGTAGCGTTCATGCATACGTATGGCCTACCGTCTCCAAGAACGGTGCATTTCATTTCTTTTTATCTTAAAATGTTATGGAATAGTATAAAATTAATAATTACTGGATATATATGATATTTAAATCATTAATACTATTCTTGATATGATGTACTTATAACTACATGGACGATTCTTTTTAAACAAATTCATTTTTGACTCATGTACCAAACATCGACAAAAACATTTGATATGAACTCACATAATTAACTAATTATTATAACATTATAATATATGATAGTAATTGAATAATAACATTTAAAGGAGTTCCTTAAGAATTTATAAATAGAAAAGAGGTTATTATTCAGGAATATAATGAAACGAACAAGACAAGTTGGACTTGATGTAAGGGATCCAACCTCTCTCTTTATTTTTAAGTTCTATTTTTAAGTAACTTACTTTAAGCTAAGCTTTATTATGTTGGGGTATGTTCTCTTATATTCCTCTTGCGGTAAATTTTATGTTAATTTGATGAGAGACCCTATTTTATCTCATCAATCCATTTTTGGATGTTTTATGTGGAGCCGTTAGGCTGCCGAATTTTCATTTGGGGATTTTCATCTCACTTTTTATTCCCGTGAGATTCATGCTACATTAGACACTATTTACTTTTCTGTGGTGTATTTACTTACCATTATTTTACTATTTGTATAATATACTCTCATTTATGGGTAGTAATATCTTCATTGTATAACCCTTCTTTCATGGGGTTTGCGTTTCGAATGTTACCCAAATCGGTAAGGGAACCTTTCACACTTTTCTTTTAAAAAGACTTATATTGTTATGTCTTTTAATTTACATATTTTTATGTTAGAATATGTTCTTATATATATCATTATTGATTTAAATTTTAGGTCCAAGTGATGAGATACCATTTTCTCTCTCATCAACTAATGTTATGAATTTTAATGTGACACTGTTAGGTTGTCGAATTTTACCAAGGGAACTTCTTAACCCAATTTCGATTTATTTGGGTTCAACTTGTAGTTATTGAATATGTCATCCTATGAATATCTGTTAATGACCTCTGGCTGTTTAACACTTAATATCCACTTATGTTGGGTGTATTTATATTTTTCACAAATAATTATGAGATTTATTTATCCATAATTTAAGGATACCTTCTTTATAAGGGATTTCATCTCATTTTACAATTCTATTTAGACTTAATTGTTATTATGAAAAAATTCACTATTATATGGGTTATATACTATCCTTAGGAATAATATATCATGAATCCTTTTATTCTCATGATATTATAAAGTTCTGATTAAATGTTATTCCTCAATTATTGTATTCAAGTGTCTCTCATTTTGTTAAAAACCCTTTAACTGAAATATCGTTTTAAATGTTTTAATAATTTATTATTATAAATATTTTTCTTTAATAATCATGTTTTCAAAATGGTTTTAAGGATTTATTTAAATAGATATTAATGGTTTAAAATGTTAAAAGCTTCAGAGTAGTATGGAAAACTTTGATTCAAAAATATCTTTATTAATTGTTTTAAATAGTTTTGAAAATGGTTTTTATAATGGATTAATTATTTCAATATCTTAAAATGTTATATTGTTATTAAAATTTGGGAATGTTTTCTTTCCATTCTGCTTTAGTTATGTTCTATGATTATGTTATGGTTCTTGGGCATTGTTTATAAATACGGGTGGTTCCGTGATAAACATAGGGCGGGTGAGCTCGATATAGCTCTCCAATGCATTGGGTAACGTGAAGGAGTTAAACGCTAAGGTTTCTCCAAAGATATTTAGGGAATGTACTATGATGGGTATTCCAAACGTAACCATGAGGTTTTCTCCCTATATAAGAATGTTATGAATGCCTCAAGTTACCTTTATGCATTATGATTTCTATTGAGTTATGCATAAATCATAGGATTTCATGAGGTATGTTAAATTTCATATGTTTTATTAGTAAATGTATGATTTCATTGATTCTTATGTATACATGGACTGATGTTTTCTTTCCGTGCTGTTATAACCCTTATTTAGCTTTTTATGCTCATCTAAGTTTTTGAAATGTTTTCACAGGACATAAAGTTGAATATGGTCAAGGATGGGATCAAGGAAATGTCAGGCTATCTAAAAAAAAGAACTAGACATGAATATTTTGTTCAAGAGTTTTTATTTAGTGAAAAAAATGGCAACTAAGTAGATTTCTCTACTTTGTAATATTTGAGATGTAATAGCTATGTCCTAATTCTATAACACTCTAAACCTGAAAAGATCCTCAATGTGAATTATTCAGTTTAATTCAAGATTATGTATGGTTTATGGTCAGGTCCTTATAGTTGGTATTAGAGGTCAGTTTATATAACTTTAGAGGTTAGAGTGTGGTTTATGAAAAAGTGACAAGTTATGTATAACTATAATGGTTAGTATTTTAGATGGATTCTTTGTTTTTTGTAATGATAGAATGAGTTTGAGATAACTTGGATAAGTATATATTAGTGCTTATCTTCCTCTTTATTATATGATGTTTTTACTGATATACTCACACTGGCCTTCTTTGTTTTATTAAATGGCTGGATCTAGGAGGCACCAAAGTAATAGTGGATTTGATGAAAACTATGATGGTTTTATGAAAGAACAACTGAATGATATGGGAGATGCAATTAGAACTCTTGTGGTTATCCTCAACCAACTATCTGGAGTCATGATTGACCACCTGAAACATAGTGATTTTTTTTAAGGCATCGTATTTGTGAGAAACAAATCCCTACGGAAGTTCAGGTAATAATCATAAAGGTAAGTATGATAAAAAACCTTTGTGTCAAAGATGTGGAAAGAAACACCAAGTAAAATGTTTCAAAGGGACAGGAAGATGCTATAGATTTGGAAATGAAGGTCATAAAGCAAGAACCTGCCGTGGAAAAAGGAAAATCTAGTTGAATCTAGGAAAGGGAAAGAAGTTCTTTTTGAAGGATCAAATGAATTTTTTAAATGTGGTGTGCTTGGTAATTATGCAAACACATCTCCTACGATGACGTTTCGGGAATGGGGTCACCAAGATCGTACAAATTATTATTTACCAATACTTAATGCAATTCTGATTGAGGATGAACAAACTGACAATGACCAATGAAAGGTATGGATTATTTCTTAGCATATGTTTTCCTATTATTGGAATCTTAGGATATGATTCATGATTTTGTTTGTAGGAAAGAAGTATTTCAGAATAAGTTTAAATATAATGGATAATGGATCATGAAGAATGTTGAATGAGTTAGAAGTCAACAAATAAGGGATTCAACAGTTATAGTAGATTTTAGGATGGTTAAATTCTTAGATGTATTAAGTCTCTTTTTATAATGGGGTTACATTAGAATACTTTTTATATTATATGTATCCATGATGTTTGATATATGAAAATTTTATTCAAGGAAAAATTATCCTTTCTTTTGTGGATATAGTTATAAAGAATCATTTGGGTTTATATGATCCTTGAAGTTGAGGCAATTACTGGTTAATACATTTTGGGTTAAAAAATGGAAGTTATTAGATATCCTTTATGGTTAAAATATGTTATGGTTATTTTTGTAGATTTTATCTCTTTTTGGGGTATGTATTAAGAATTATATTGTTTTGGAAAAATGACAACATGAAAATTGTGTGACAACCCGTCGCGTCAGATGAAGCTATGGGAATCGAACCCACAACCAAAGTGCAACTGGTATTTATCGCCTACCACTGGACTACGTGAAGTCCCTGGTTTGTTTGAATGATTATTTTTATTTAGATTATTTTATGAATTAAGAGTAAGTTTATTTTTGGTTATCAATGGAAATTTATAGCCTATCATAGAGGATATTTGATTAGGTTAATTACTTTTCATTATGAGATTGTAAGAGTAACTGATGTTATTTTGGGGAAAAATGTTACAATTTATCATAGGAGACTATATGATTAAATACTTCAAGGATTTAGGTTTCAATATTAGTTTGTTTTATATTTATGAATTTTATGGATAGATATTTTTTGAATGGTCTTTGTTGATCTTCGGGTTTTGTATGACAAATTTTAGAGATTAGGATTAGTTTTTATATTTGTAAAAAAAATATCCTTTTTGGGTATTATCTGATCTCATACTACACTTTTTGGTTTGTTTTTGGTTGATATCTAAAGACATGAGAAATATATAGTTCTCTTTTTTGGATTACGAGATTCTCAAGATGTTTATTATAGTAACCTTAATGCGAACAAGTCTTCTTAAATACTCGTCTTTTGGAGAAAATATGAGTTTGATTAAGGAATCTAGTAAAAGTTGAAAGTCTATGTGACAAGTAAGTATGTTTCATTGTGATTTAGTTAATCTAAAAAATAAATTCCTTAATGAAAATTAACTTAAAACAAAAATGTTGTCTTTTAACTTCTCCTACTATGGAATCAAATACTGTTTAACCCATCACAAGTTTGTGATTTTCTTGTGGTTAACATTCTCCTAGGAATGTTTAATATCACCCTCCATCAGAACATGACACTTTTTTTCTCCTCCATATCCATATTTTCCTACTTGGAATCCTAGTATGGGTTTACTTGGGTGACCTTTGTACTTCTCTCCCTTTCTTTTAAAGTTATTGTTTTACTGAATCTTGTTCCAATGTGGGAATTTAAATGATGTTTCCAAGCCCAATTTTGAAATTGCGAGGATGAAATTCCCAAAAGGGGGGAAGGATGTAACATCCCAGGTAAATAAACAATATTAAATTCTACGGTTTATCAATATTTGTGAATAAAAGTTTAATATTACTTTAAAGAGAATGCTATGCTCAATGGCGTACCCAATACGCAACAACGAGTTTCTTAGAAATCTTATGTTGCATACTAATAATATAATAATATTATAATATTTAACATATAGCCATTGTAATGGAGGGAATGATCTTAAATAACTAAAAAATTACTACATATGTTTGTTAAATATTTTTACATATATCTAATAAATTCTAGAGGTTTAAAATCCAAATGAATCCAACATTAAGAATAAATAATCTAATATTTTTAAATGATTGTTTTACGGCCTTTTGATGGTGAACCTTTTTTAAATCTATATTTTGACAATTTTATAATCCCTATTTGTCAAAATAAACTTATTCTTTATGATTGGAATATTGAAATTTACCCCGGTTAAATTTTTGGTATGTTTCTGACAATGTTCATTTTTTTAATGAATTGTGAAAAATATAGCATTTTACATCAAAACTACTTTTTCATATTATTTAAATATATGGTTAGATTATATTTTTAATTGGTTTTAAAGATTAATTAGAATATATTTTTAAAATTTAATTCAATGGTGGTCATTATAATTATTTTCACTTTGAAAATGGACATAAACAACTGCCAAACTTTTCATAGATATTGCTTCCAAAAAACCCGCTATTTGTTTTGACAGTGGGAATTAACTATATGATTTATAAATGAATCTTATATGTTTTGAATTTGGGAAAATGGACATCATTTCTGAATTTGAAATATCAAATATTTTTTAGGGTTAATTTTTGGTATTTTTCTGATAATGCTTTTTTTAATAAATATTGAAAAATAAATTTTTTAATTCAAAATTACCTTTTCATCCAATTTATTTATATAATTAGATTTTCAATTTAATTTTTTAAATTATAATTTAATTATGTTATTATCACTTAATACAATTTTTTTCATTTGAAGTATGTTCATTTTTCAATTGGATGTAAAAACAAGTCAATCTTTTTATAAATTTTACTTGTTAAAAACCCATCTTTTGTTTTGACAACGGGATTTACTTTTAAATTAATTAAAACATTTTATTTTTTTTTGAATTTGATAAAATGGATTCCATATTTGGAATCATATGGTCCAAATTATGTAATTAAGACTCTTTTGTTTTTTGGACATTGTGAATAGTAAGGATGGTAATTATCTTTAATTATCATGTTTAATTAGTAATCATGAAATTAAGGGTAATAAAGTGATATCATAAAAATATAAAATGACCCCAAAATGTGTCCTAATAATATTTTTGTTGTCATGGACGATCATCGGATGCCTTCTGCCAACCTTAGGACCCCATGTAATCACTTTAGTTTGATAGTGACTTTTTATCATATTTTTTTTAAAGAAAGGAAAATGTAACCAATGTATGTAACACCTAAGTAAAATAATTTTAATTTTGTCAAAATAAACGATATCTTAGAGTATAAATAGAAATTAGAAAGATAAAAAGATTTCCTACATCATAGTAATTTTTTTTATAATTTTTAGACATTAAATAAATTAAATTATTTATGACAATATGATGATGCACCACTTAGCTCATTAATGAACGATTTAAATAAAATGAAAAGATAATGTATAATATAAGAATTATATTGGACAAAGACTATTGGATGATTATATTTTGAACCTTTATCAACTTATCCTTTTTATATATCAACGTGGGACCTTTAAAATCCGAAACACTTTTTAAAATAAAGTATCATTTCTTGACATTCCATTAGTGCCCTTCCTCTCCTCTTATAAAAGGCCCCCACATCTACCTCCTTACCCACACCTCTCAAGCCTTTATCTCGGTTAACCCATTCCCATTTCATCTCTCCATATCCCTATTTTTATTATTGAAGCCTAAAATTAGGCATAAAACTCTTCAAGAAACCCTTATCGTTCAAAACAAAGGGAGTTACCCTATTTAAAGGTAATGTCTTCTCGTATGTTCTTTTGTATTATTTTGCTTCTCCAAACCACTAAACTCATTTTTTTACTTCCTTTTGTAACAATACCAGTATCTTAAATATACTAGGATGTTTTTATAAGAAGGATTATATCTATACATACACACACATCCATCTAATGGTTAAAGAACATACTGTTTCTATGGATGACGAATTACTGCCTCACGAAACGATGATTGTTCAATATTATTTTAACACTTTTAAAGGTGGAAATTATGATGTCACTGTATTTTATATATGATATATATGGTATTTATGTTTTATATATGCTTCTGTATTTTATATTTAAAACATACCTTTATTCTTTTCATGTTGTGCAAATGCGATAATTTCATATGAGGAAGTGTGGACTATCGCCCCCTCAAGTGACATGACTCGTTCATGCAATACATGGAATGTATAAAGAATGAAATTAATCAAATTATGTGACCTATATAAAATATATTTTATACTGTAATTATAATACATATATATCTCTCAATTATTTTTAATTCCATTAATATGACACAAAAATGAAAGGAGTGTTCATGCGTATGTACGACCTACCATCTTCATGAACGGTGCATTTAATTTATTTTTAACTCAAAATGTTATGGAATAGTATAAAATGAATATGTACTGGATATATATGATATTTAAATCATTAATAATATTTTGGAGATGATGTACTTATAACTACATGGACGATTCTTTTCAAAAAAGTTCATTTTTGACTCATGTACCAAACATCGACAAAAACATTTGATATGAACTCACATAATTAACTAATTATTATAACATTAAAATATGTGATATGAATTGAATAATAAAATTTAATGTAGGTCCTTAATAAATTATAAATTGATAAAATATTATTATTTTGTAATATAATGAAATGAACAAGACAAGTCATACTTGAGGTAAGGGATCCTGCCTCTCTCTTTATTTTAAGTACTTTTTTATGTAACTTACTTTAAGCTCATCTTTATTATGTTTGGGGATGTTATTTTATATTACTTTTTCTTTAAATTTTTTGTTAATATGATGAGAGACCCTATTTTATCTCATGAATCCTTTTTTGGATGTTTTATGTGGCGCTGTTAGGCTGTCGAATTTTAATAAGGGGATTTTCATCTCACTTTTTATTCCCGTGAGATTCATGCTACATTGGACACTATTTCATTTTGTATGGTATATATACTGCCCATTATTTTACTATTTGTATAATATAATCTAATTTTTGGGTAGTTACATCTTCATTGCATGACCCTTCTTTCATGGGGTTTGCGTTTCGAAAGTTACCCAAATCGGTAAGTGATCCTTTCACACTTCTCTTTTAAAAAGACTTATATTGTTATGCCTTTTAATTTACATCATTTTATGTTGCAATATGTTCTTATATATATCTTTATTGATATAAATTTTATGTCCAAGTGATGAGATACCATTTTCTCTCTCATCAACTAATGTTATGAATTTTAATGTGACGCTGTTAGGTTGTCAAATTTTACCAAGGGAACTTCTTAACCCAATTTGGATTTATTTGGGTTCATCTTGTAGTTATTGAATATGTCATACTATGAATATGTGTTAATGGACTCATGTTGTTTTACACTTAATATCCATTTATATTGGGTGTATTTATATTTTTCACACATAATTATGAGATTGACTTATCTTTAATTTAAGGATACCTTCTTTATAAGGGATTTCATCTCATTTTACAATTCTATTGAGGCTTCATTGTTGTAATGCACCAATTCACTCTTATAAGGTGTATATACTGTAATTGGGAATAATAAATCATGAATCCCTTTATTCTCATGATATTATAAATTTCTGATTAAATGTTATTCCTCAATTATTTCTATTCAAGTGTATCTCATTTTGTTAAAAACCATTTAATTAAAATATCATTTTAAATGTTTTAATGATTTATTCTTATAAATATTTCTCATTAATATCCATGTTTTCAAAATGGTTTTAAGGATTTATTTATATGGATATTAATCGTTTAAAATGTTTAAAGCTTCAATGTGGTATGGGAGACTTTGATTCAAAAATCTCTTTATTAAATGTTTTAAATGGTTTTGAAAATGGGTTTTAGAATGGATTAATTATTTCAATATCTTAAAATGTTATATTTTTTTTACAATGTGAGAATTTTATATTTCCTTTGCGCTTAAGTTATGTTTTATGATTATGTTATGGTTCTTGGGAATTGTTTATGAATACGGGTGGTTCTGTGATAAACTAAGGGTGGGTGTGCCCGATATAGCTCTCCAATGAATTGGGTAATGCGAAGGAGTAAAATGTTAAGGTTTCTCCGAATAGATTTATGGAATGTACTGTGATGGGTATTCTAAACATAACCATAAGAGTTACTCCCTACGTAAGAATGTTATAAATGCCTCAAGTTACCTTTATGCTTTATGATTTATATTTAGTTATGCATAAATATTAGTATTTCATGAGGTATGTTAAATTTCTTATGTCCTATGAGTAAAATTATGATTTCATTGATTCTTATGTATACATGGACTGATGTTTTCTTTCCGTATTGTTATAACCCTTACTGAGCTTTTTATGCTCATCCCAAGTTTTTGAAATTTTTTCACAGGACATATTGTTGAATAGGGTCAAGGATGGGATCAAGGAAATGCCAGGCTGTCTAAAACAAGGAACTAGACATGACTCATTTCTTTAGGAGTTTTTATTTTGTGAAAAAATTGGCAACTGAGTAGATTTGTCTACTTTTTAATCTTTGAGATGTAATATCTATGTCCTAATTCTATAAAACTCTAAACCTGAAAATATCGTCAATGTGAATTATTCAATCAAGATTAATTAAGGTTTATGGCCAGGTCCTTATAAGAACCATAGCCATGATGCTCCAAAATCAAGAATACATTCACTCAACATATCCATTGATGTTTGGATAGTCTGCTCTATTTTAACATCCGTGAGTGGATGTAAAGTAGTTCTCACAAAAAGCTAAAAGAAAAAATTGGTTGAATTCCAATCAATGCCTTGGAGGTCAAACGAGTTTCAAAATCAAATATTATCAAATTTGGAACCCCATGAATCTTCGTTATCTCTTCTGGATGCAGCTTTCAAAAACAAATTCTGTTAACCATGACTCCTTAATCACTATAATGTGATCTTACATCTTTTGAGAGTCATCTTTCCATAATATATCATCATAATATACATAATAATTGTGTAAATTGGATTTAATACCATCAAAATCTCCTCCCTCTTCCACCGTAGAATGTCAAGTAGTTGATGCAGAACCTCAAGAACACGGTGCTCATCCTTATAATTATGACTCACCTAAAACCAAGTGAAAAAAATATAAAACTGAATGTTTCCATCCAAATCATGAAAAATAATTTCTCCTAACATGATAGATATTTTATAAATAATGATGTATCACAGATGGTGAACTATTGAAGTCATGGAAAAAAACATCAGGGATCTGTAATGGAATAATAATATTTCCGAGGAATAATACATGATATTGTCCATCCTCATACCAACACTCTAGAGAATCTATAAAAAAACCAAATCAATCCAACCCTATTACTTTTAATCCCCCAACTAGGTATCCTCCACTTGTTACACTAATCATGACTATATAATTATTTGGTAAATAAAATATCTTCCACTAATTTCTCCCATATCAAGGAATAAAGAAACTAACCCATGCAATACTCTCTAAAAGTCCATAGATTCACGCAAAAAACCACCATGTGATTTATTTTTAAATTAATCTACAAAATAATTTTCATTACTAGTTTTAAGGGAAAATTTGATGTTTTATTACATTATGAACTCCAGCAAACACCACTGTAGAAGATTCATGTCATGCTGAGAGATGGAATATATTATGATTTTGTGATTCGTGCAGACAAAAAACAATGATAGATAAGCTAGTATCTCAAAAAATTGATAAAACACTATCTAACAAATCTAAATATCATGGGTGGGGTAGATACATTCATGAGGTTATAACATATAAGATTTATTAGAGAATAATGCCCTCTACTACTTCAAAACACATTCCAAACCAAGATGCAAAGCATCATAGTAAGACATGAATGTAATTCCATGTTCATGGTGTAGATGTACAAGAAAAGGACCATATTCTTTTTTATATACTCTTTATCATCCCGGAATAGGTGAATCCACATGAATTCCTTTTCCATTTTATTCAATATTGTCATGGGTGTGATAGTCTGAGATAAATTAAGTATGAACATCCATGAAAAAACCCCTAGATCAAGTAGGACCTATACTTATTCAATAATATTAGGGGATACCCTAAAACCACCACCTTAGTCTTCAAATGATCATTGTATACTCCATATATATTCTTTAAATTCCCCATTAAATAGACCAAACAATCCAAAAATTTACACTTTGATAATTTCTTATATAATTAATGAAACCAAGGAACTCCTATCATAGCCCACAAATTCTCCCTAAAATCGTACCCTTGTGATGAGAAAAAAAAAGATTTCATTGACAAATAACACCTAAAACTATTCTAGAAACTCCTGAAACACTACGTTCTTGAAACCCATGAACATATAAAGAAAATATGTCTAACCAAACTGGATAAAAAAACATGAATCAACATAACAAAATCTAAAAGTGGTCTTTGGGATATCTTCATCATTTATCCATATCTTTTGATATATAAACCATAGGATGATCTTATAAAACAAAATTTCCCCCCTAAAATAGTCAAATAAATCATGGTAACAAGTAGGATATTAGTGGTTTCTCCCTATCACATAATTAAAATGGTGATAATAGACACAAAACTATTACATGCCATCTACATTCATCATAAATACAAAAAGAGCTCCCCAATATGACACACTAGGCTGAATGAATCCTATATACCAGTTTTCATTGAACATATTATATAACTCATAAAACATATAAGGGAACATATAATATGGAGACATTGATATGAGTGAGATTCAAAGTTTCAACTGTAACCCAAACTTAGTCTCTTAGAAAGGGGGTAATGCCACATCCACTTCTAGAAAAATATTATGATATTCTTCTTGAGCCCAATGAAACATCGTTGGTTATACCCTTATAAAACTCAAATCCAAATAATCTAACCATGAAGACAGATGCTCTACTATCCTTTGTCCCATCTCATGGAATCAGTCAACAATGAACACCAATTAGCCTCTAATATCATTATAGGACATGACATGCCAATTGAAACCATCTATGATAACAATAATTGAATGCATAAAATAAATTATTAGGATTCTATCATATATATGTAACTATAAATATATGAAACATCTGCATGAGTGATGTAGTCCCAACTACAATTCATAGTCTCTTCATGCATCAAACATGTGATTTTGGCCTCCTATCGACATTGTCAATGATAAGGGAACTTGAAGCCTATCCATCCCAAGACCCAAAATGTGGACTATAGTAGATTAATAAATGTATTGTGTTTCTAAATAAAAAAATAAGGAATAAACCCAAGTGTACAATAGGAGGATTGAATTGTGTAAGACATCAGGTTCACTTAGTGCTGGTAAAGTTAAAGCATGCATTCAAGCATATCATGATATGTTTCCTCTCTTGACATGATGATAACTACTTCCATAGTTACACATATCCACCTTTATATATGGAAGAGTGATATAACATGGTTGTCATTTTCTTTACCCATCCCCTCTATACTACTGAATAACCATAATTCCCTTGTAATTATAATTCTTTGTCTGAAAGTACTACAAATATTGTCTCTGAAACAAGACATCAACAACACACTAGCTACTAAAGATGGTCTAGCCATCTCATTTCTAAAATCCACAACCTATTTAAGAAAATAATACTATTTTTACCTAATATCATGGTCCCGATAACTTTTAGCTCAAATGAATATGGTTGAGGAGTGGTAAATCCTACTCTATTCTGATCGAATCTTTTTATTACCAAGAAACTAAGAACTACTAGCCACATATCTACTATATGATGAGTTTAGATGAAATATACAATGTGATTATCCATTACTAGTAATGGTTATTTCCATGACCTCTTAATTTTTCAATACCATAATTTATAAATTCAATATAAATGGAGAAATATGGTTTTGGACCAACAGATAGAAAGCCTTATTGAAATGCATCATCCAATCCTTATCAATTGGAAGTAGGTAAAAGTCATAATATAAAAAGATCATATAGTAGATTCTAAACTCTCAAACACTATATCCCCCTTATCAAAGTGCAACAATCCCCTTATAGCACGCCACTATAGGAGGAGATGAATTGTTTTAACTCAAACTGGATCCTCAACATGTCCAATGAAACAACAGAGTCCTTGTGATCATTAACGAACAAAATCCTCTATTTCTAGGATACCCCATGTTGTATAATCATAGTTAATGTATCATAGTTCTCTTTCTGTGAAAATATTTAACTAAAGTCAATCTCCACCACCTTTATCCATATATCTTTCTCTCAATATGAAATAGACCATTCATACCTCTACCCCAAAACCAATATCACTTCACATAACATATTTAATATGAATAAAGGGGAACATCCTACCAAAAGATACAATTCATTCCTCTCAAGTTTCCCACTACCAAGTGTAATTGTCCTCAAAATCCACTCTACATCAACCTTTTTGAACATCATACCAAATATCTTATGCAATAACATGGTTGGTATTTGGACCAGGTGTTGTCTCTACAAAATTAAAAATATCAATATACACAAATAAGGGAAAAAATAACATTTTATTGTCAATTATTTCTTTAATTTTAAAATAATTTTCATTTTCCACCCAAATTAAATTATAGGAATAGAAAAATAATAATTTATGATCCTTACCTAAGTCTTACACTGTAAGTAGTATCACTTCACATAGTTTGTTCAGTAAACATGAAACTCTTTGTTTTGGATCATATGTCGATATATAATTTTATTTCAGACCCAGCATTCATTGTTTTCAGTATATATTTAGCCTAATTGACACCCTTTACCTACCTAATTATAGAACCCCACCAATTCATATCCTTCAACTCTATTACATCCCTCAACTTTCACCATTGGTACCACTCTGTCATGAACCCCTCTATCTGAAGTTGCTCCACATCATCCTGTAAATTATGAATGGGAGATAATGAACCCTTAATCCATCCACCAATAGGCTATAGGTTAGATTCTAGAACCCGGGGGTATAAAAATCATGACCATGGGGGTCATTAGCCTCTATAAATTTAAGAAACTAGTGATAAAAATGATAAAAACAACCAAATCCATTAGTAGTCAAAAATAAAAATCAAGATACATGGAATATAAAATATAAACCGAAAGGGAAACTACAAGTACCCATGTTAAACTAGGCGGCGCCTTGAAATATTGCTACACCGAACAATTTCTCAATAAAACCTTCAATATAGAAATGCCTACTCGGACCACATTCCTATAATTATAATCCTAAAAAATATTGATGTATATAGGGTGATAAAAATATGTATACATAGTAGGATCCTATATATAACTACCCATTAAAAATGTAAAAGAAGAAAAATAAATCATTGTGAATAAACATATAGAACTAACTCATTACCAAAACAAGTAATACTAGTATCAATAACCTCACCATGTATCACTCACCAAATAATGTATACATGTAAACCATTTTATATCAATGAATATATATATATATGTATGTATATATATATATATATATAAAGGTACCCAAATTCAATTTATCTATTATTTTGTTAATTTCTTGACATAATGCCACACATCATGGACTAATCATTTCCAAAACTAAGTAAAAATTTATGTGAATAATGCCTCACACGTAACTACGTCAAAATCATTCATGTCTACAAATAGTATATCAAAATTATTTTAAATATAGATCTCATCATGGTAACATTCTTATATATAGCATTCTGTATTCCTAGAAGCCACTATATCTTAGGTATCTAAATTATACAACAATCCATCAATTCCCATGAACATATACCCATGGGATGATATAACTAGTCTGAATAGAAAAAATTATTAACTAAACCTCAATACATTATATGCCTCACATAAATTTATAGTTATCTAATATTCATCACAACCAAAGTAGGAACATACCATGTACTGTAATCTATTATATCTTGCGATACACCTACACATTAGTGTCTAAAGGGATTGTGGTGGAGAATTAATTGTTAACTATCCATTCTATCTCCATCATGGATGTTTGAGAAGACACCCCCCATAATGGGTGTTGGTTTCCCTTTAGACATGGGTAGGGTATTATCTGATATCAAAAAAAATATGTAGAATCACATAGAGACCATGCTAAGGGAAAAACCAAACCTTAGACCCCCTAATTGATATAACTGTGTAGTACCATTGTTTTTATATACTATGTAATGGGTATAAAATAATCAAACAATATGTAGATTCATTGTCAATTAATTAAACACTAATTAATAAACATTATAATTATCAATATTTACATTTTAGTCATCTTAAGACATGATAAAGAAACTGTTATTTTACTTTATTATATTTTCAAGAAAGAAATAATTATCAAAAAGTTTTTAACAATTTTTTTACAGCCAATGAGAAGTGTTAAAACACATTAAAACATCCATATTTGATAAATATGATCATCAGATCATATTGTTCAACCATACCATGGATATTATTGATTAACATTTTAATACTAATGTTGGACTCCTCATGTGTTAATGATGTTTTAATGATCACAAATCTCATTACTGTTAATTAATCCATATCTTTAGTGAACATCTTGCTAATGCTCTTCAAACTCAACAATAGGTGCATATTATGTTTTTATAATCTTAAGGATGTTAATTACTCTTTACATGTTTTATGAATAATTAAAATTCTCTCATATATTATCTCTAATGAGTAACCTTAACTCATATTCTGCATATTACTGTTTTAGTCCAAGTACAGTTTTTTTTGTCTAAGTATGCAGACACCGTGAAGGACTCACCGTAAAGGAATCACCGTGAAGGACTCACCGTGAAGGACTCACCGTGACCAGACACCGTGACCACTCACCGTAACCCAGACACCGTGAAGGAATCACCATGACCAGACATTGTGACTAGACACCGTGACCAGACACCGTGGGCACTCACCGTGACCAGACACCGTGATCAGACACCGTAAAAAAGACATTGTTTCCATGATCACTGTGACACCATTTCTTAAGCTTTTGTAAATATTATTTTAAATAATGCTACAGTCATATTTGTTGTTTTTATTGCAATTAATGTTATTTAATGTTAGTTGTTGGCCTGGCAGGAAATTGTATCTCGTAACTATGAGAAGGGAATCATTCCTACTACAAGAACTCATGGAATATAAAGAATATTGAGATGCATTAGAGTATATAGATATACACATACGTGTGCTTGACATGTCTCGACACATATACTACATAGATGAGAGCTCTGTACTGAACCGAAGAACAATCCAGAGAACAACTGTGAAGAACACATTGCACGATCCTCAAAGAAGCCCCATACATGCAATCCTACATTTCTGAAGAACACATGATGAATAAAGAGACTGTAGAAGACAAGCTGAACTACAACACTCTGTTTTTCAATAGAAGAACCAGAGAAGGAATCAAGAGCATTCCTGCTCAATCCAACGAGTCCTGAGCTTCATTGATAATCACTAGATCTATCTAAACTCTTATATATCTTCTCTATGTGATTTATTTATTAACATTCAAGCAGTGTGTGTCATCTTCTAGATTTTAACACACACACTATCTCCTCAACTTTAACTGGAGGATCTATAAATCCTCACTCAAACTCTTACATCTTTTATTTCCCACTGGGATAGTGGTTGAGGTCGTGTGTGACCTGAACAACTGGTTTGCTATTGTTTTTTTCCCATGAAGAACAGTGGTAGAGGTCCCTATGTGGCCTGGACAGTTTTTGTAAAACTGTTGTTAACCCTAATCCAGGGTGTGGATCAATCTCATATATATATTTGAGAGGACTAAGTCTCAGCTTGAGACTGAACCTCTTGTTATATCTGTTGTGCATCTTTTATTTATGTTTAATTTATACAACATATATTATATGTATTCTGATGCTATTACTTTAAAATACAAAATTATTTTAAAACTACTTTGATAGTTATATTAGCAAGTGTTTACACTTATTGTAAATCAGTAGATTAGTTTCAAAGGTTAGTTTTATCTTGTGGTTAAACTAACTGAGACCTAATCAATCTTGAGAAGCTAAGTGAACATTAACAATCTATATAAATTCAATACAGTTTAACTTATTTTATAAATTGGGGGATTTTAACTAGACAATTTTTTAACAGAAATTTTTAATTGGATCTCAATTCACCCCCCTCTTGAGTGTCCACTCCGACCACCATTTGGTATAAGAGGATTGTTTAAATGTTTTCTAAAGTACCCTGTTTTTCAACTGTGATTTTAGTTGCATCTCTAAAGATATTAGATTTCAGTTAGTTCATAATTTTTTCTCTTTAAATTGTCTATCGAAAATTTAGTTATGGATAATATACTAGAGGGTGCTGCTACTAACATGCCACCTTTCTTCAATGGTACCAACTATTGCCAATGGATGCTTAAACTGAAAATTCATTTAGAAAGCATAGGTTTTGATATATGGACTGCCATAGAATCAGAATATAAACTTTCCACTACTGCTAGACCCACTTGGGATGAACCTACAAAGACTGCCTACAATAATAATTGTAATTCCATGAATTCCATGTACTGTGCTTTAGTATATGAATAATTTAACAGAATTTATGTTTGTAAAACTGCTTTTGAAATTTGGGATACCTTAGCTGTTTCTCATGAAGGAACAAACAATGTTAAGGAAATGTGATTAAATAATTATACTATTAAATATGATAATTTTAAAATGAAAAATGATGAACCTATTTCTGACATGTATCTCAGGTTTAATGAGATAGTCAACACAATGAATTCACTTGGAAAAGCTGTTCAGCAAAGGAACAAATTATGAGAATCTTGAGATGTTTACCAGACCGATGGAGAGGCAAATCTGTTTCAATCATGTAGTCATGTGACATTGCTGCTCTACCTGTTAAAGAACTCATTGGTAAGCTTATGATGTATGAATAAGAACTCAAGGTAAAAAAAGAAGAAGAAGATGAACCTAGAAGAACGTCTGTTGCTTTCAAATCTTCAACTTCAAAGGAAAAGGATAAGGATAAACTCCAATCTATATATGAAAGTTAAAGCTGTGAAGATAGTGAAAGTGCATCTGATAGTGATGATGAGATGGCTCACATTGCCAGAAGGTTTAATAAGTTCTATAGGAAGAAGAATTTTTTCAAAAAATCTATTTACAAAGGAAAGAATGACAATAAGGAACATTGAATGAAGGATTGGAAAAAGTCAGATAAAAGTAATGAAGTTGTCTGTTATGAGTGAAAAAGGAAACGACATACTAAAGCAGACTGCCCAAAGCTCAAATTTAAGAAGAAATATGATTACAAGGATAGTAAGTACAAAAAGGCTATGAAGGCTACTTGGAGTGCTTCTGAGGATAGCTCCACTGAATCTAATGTTTCTGAAACTTAACATAGAAATCAGGCAAACATGTGTTTTATGAAAAACACTTCTGAGGTAACAGCTGAAACTCCTACTTTAAATTATTATTATTCTTGAAGACGATACTGACTCTGATAACATGTCAAAATCTGAACTATTTGAATATTGTGATATGTTAGAAGAAACCTGTATTGAGCTGAAAGACAAATACAGAGGTTTAAAGAAATAGTATGCTTTAACTGTTAAACATAAATCTGATCTTGATATTGAAATAGAAAAGAATGATCAGTTGCTTAAAGAAAAAACTGAAATGAAATTATCTAATGAGCAACTCAGAAAGGATTTAGTTAAATTCACAACTGGAAAGGATACAATAACTCAAATTCTAGGAAAGAAAGTTTCACCAAAATACACTACTGGAATAGGCTACAAACCTGGACAGAGACAGTTTACTAAGATTAGATTTATTCATAAATCTGGAAAAAATGCTGTTAATTCTAGTTCTGGACATTTATATGCTTCAACTAGTTATATTCATAGTTATGGATCTAATAAGGTTTATCTTTCAAAGTCTGTTGATTCTACAACTTTCATGAGACCCATAAGAAAAATTTGGGTACCAAAAACTTTGATTGCTAACCTGTCTGGACGCAAGAAGATCTGGGTACCAAAATCATTTCCTATCTAAATCTGTTTTGTAGGAATCCTTCTTAAAGAGCTCCTATAGGAGGACCTAGTACATGGACAGTGGATGTTCAAGACATTTTTCTGGAGACTTCTCATTCTTTAAAAGCATAGACATGATTGATGGAGGTTTTTTCACCTTTAGTGATAATTCTAAAGGAAAAATCATCATCTTAGGCCAGATTGGTAACACATACTTAGTATTAATTTCTAAAGTTTTATTTGTTGATGGACTTAAATATAATTTGTTAAGTATTTGTCAGTTATGTGATGATGGTTTTTATGTTAAATTTGAAAATGATTCTTGCAATGTTTTTAATTCTAAAATTGTTTTAGTGTTTGCTTATTTGAGAAATGAAAATGTTTATGCTGTTGAATTAAATTAGTTAGCTAAGAAAAATATTACTTGTTTAAATTCTTTTCATAACGAGTCTTGGCTTTGGCACAGAATATTAGGACACTGAAATGTGCATTCACTGAGAAAACGTGATAGGAATAACTTAGTTAGAGTCCTACCCAAACATGAGTTTCCAAATGACAATGTTTGTAATCCCTGTCAAACGGGAAAGCAACATAAAGTTTCTTTTAAATCAAAGAAAGAAGTGTCAACTTCTCAACCTCTCGAGTTGGTTCACATGGATTTATTTGGACCTCCTAGAGTTTATAGTTTAAATGGGAAGCATTATGTCTATGATCTTGTAGATGACTATTCTAGATATACTTGGGTATATTTTCTAGCTCACAAAAGTGAAGCTTGTTCTTATTTTTTAAATATTCCAAGTCTGTAAAGAACCTTAGTGGACTTAATATTAAAAACCTGATAAGTGATCATGGCCGTGAATTTGAGAATCATGAATTTGAATCTTACTGCTCTAACAATGGCTATAATCAAAATTTCTCAACCCCAAGGACACCCCAGCAAAATGGTGTAGTAGAAAGAAGGAATAGAACGCTGCAAGAAATTGCTAGAACTATGCTTAATGAGTATGACCTACCTATTTATTTTTGGGATGAAGCTGTAAATATAGCTTGTTATATTATCTATAGAGTCTTAATCAGACCTGTTCTTAAGAGGACCCCTTATGAGTTATGGAACCATAGGAAACCTAAGGTTAAATACTTCAAAGTCTTTGGCTACAAAGTCTTTATTCTTAATAACAAAGATAATCTTGACAAGTTTCCATCCAACAGTGATGACAGAATTTTCCTAGGTTATTCTATCTCCAGTAAAGCCTATAGAGTTTTCAATAAGAGAACCAAGTGTGTGGAAGAATATGTTCACATAAAATTGGATGAAACTGATCCACATGAGCCTAAAACCGCTCTTGAAAATCTTGAAGATGATCTCTATGTTCTGAACCTTAATGACAAATACAGTTGACCTATAGTTAAAATGTCTAGTTCTGGATATTTTCCAGAACCTGCTTTTGTTGATTCCCAACCTGTTGATGAACCTAAAATTTCTAGCCCTACCTCTACTAGATCAACTAGAATTCTAAAGAATCATCCTTTAGATGCTGTTGTAGGAAATATTGATAGAGGGACACAGACTAGAGCTTCTCTTAGAAATCAGGTTGAACATCAAGCCTTCTTGTCACAGCATGAACCTAAAAACATTAATGATGCTATTAATGATGAATTTTGGTTAATTGCTATGCAAGAAGAACTCAATCAGTTTAAAAGAAATAAAGTTTGTAATCTTGTTGAAAGACCTAAGGAAACTTTCACAATAGGCACAAAATGGGTGTTTAGAAATATTGTAGATGAATCCGGAAACATAGTTAGAAATAATGCTAGACTAGTTGCACAAGGCTATAGTCAAGAAGAAGGTATTGACTATGAGGAGACTTTTTCTAAAATAGCCAGATTAGAAGCTATTAGGATTTTACTTTCTTATGCTGCACATCTAAATTTCAAACTATATCAAATGGATGTTAAGAGTGCATTCTTAAATGGATATATTGCTGAGGATGTTTTTGTTGAACAACCACCTGGTTTTTCAAAACCTCATTTTCCAAATAATATTTTCAAATTATCAAAGGATTTATATGGTTTAATGAAAGCTCTAAGAGCTTGGTATGATAGGTTATGTACTTTTCTAATTTCTAAAGGTTTTACAAAAGGAATAGCTGATCCTACTCTTTTTATAAAACGAATTTCTAAAGATGTTTTAGTAATACAAATTTATGTTGATAATATTATCTTTGGATCTTCTAAAAATTCTTTATGTACTAATTTTTAAAAAATGATGCAAAATGAATTTGAAATGAGTTTAATGGGTGACCTTAAATTCTTTCTTGGTTTTCAAATTTGTCAAAATGATGATTGAATTATTTTAACTCAATGTAAATATACTATAGATATTTTAAAATGTTTTGGATTGGATAGAAAAAAAAGTAGTGACACTCCCATGAGTACCACCTGTAAGATGGATCCTGATGAAAATGGTAAATCTATTGATCAAACCACTTATAGAGGAATGATTGGAAGTCTACTCTACCTTACTACTAGTCGTCCAAATATTATGTTTAGTGTGTGTATGTGTGATCATTTTCAAGAAAACCCTAAAGAGTCACATTTAAATGCTGTAAAGAGAATTTTCAAATACCTCAAGCCTACTCCCAATTTAGGACTGTTCTATCCAAAAGGACAATCATTTGAACTAGTTAGTTATTCTAATGCTGACTTTGCTGGATGTAAGCTATATAGAAAAAGAACCTATGGAACATGTCATCTTTTCGGTAAGTCACTAGTATCATGTTGTATTAAGAAACAAAATTCTGTTGCATTGTCAACTGCACAAGCTGAATACATAGCTGTTGGAAGTTGTTGTGCACAAATTTTTTGGATGAAACACACATTGCTAGAATATGGATATCAATTTAGGCATGTCTCAATAAATTGTGACAACACAAGTGCTATTAATATTTCTAAGAATCCTATTTCTCATTCTATGACAAAACATATTTATGTAATACATCACTTATTGAGGGATCATTATCAAAAAGGTGATATCACTCTGGAATTCATTTGTACTGAATATAAACTTGCTGATATCTTCACTAAACCATTAAATTCTGAAAAATTAGACTATATGATACATTATCTTGGTATGATTAATCATAAATGAATATCATACTGATCTAAATGTTTAATAATTTACTGTATTGTACTTTATGGTTTTATACTTACTATTTCTACGTTACTGTTTTTATGCTCACGGTCTGACAACTCATTGTCTTACCATGACTATATAAGCGGCTCACCGTCTCACTGTGATGGCTAGTTTTCTGCCTCACCGTGAGAAGTATGATATTTTTATTTTTTTTATTTTATTTTTACCCGTATCGCGGTAATTTTTATTTCACCGCTATTTGATTTCCCGCGCTTCTGTTTTATGACATTCGACATTCCCAAATTATAAAACATAAGGGTTTCATTCGACTCCTTACCTGAATTATCTCCTGAACCTTCTTTTCCCTCTCACCCGAACATTTATTGAATGCCAAGGATGAAGCGTCCATCTTCACCCTCGTCGAGAAGCGCCGCTCTATGAGAAAAAGGAGGATACCAAGGATAGCGCCCGAATGACCTCTAAACCCAAACCTGGTAAGCCGTACTTTTGTACCAGAAAATGTGGTTTTCCCTGAATGGTTGCTGTTAAGTAGATCGTTAGTTTTGAAAGTGTTAAAAGAACAAGGATGGCTTGAATGGTTCACTAGACAGAATACACCGATTTACCCGAGGCTTGTATCTCAATTCTATCAGTATGTGAAGTTCTCTTTTGATTTTGGAGAAAGATTTTTGGTGACCAGCTAGATTGATGGTCAGAAGTGCTCTTTCTCTTCAATGTTGTGGGATGAATTCCTAAGAATTCCACATGAAGGAGTGTGTGAAGATTACCAAAGAGACCCTCCACCAAAAACTGACATCTTTGACCTAGAAACCGCTCTGGAAAATCTAAATTGAAAAAGAACCAAGCGAAGGGCCATAGCTGCTAAACTGGATGGGGAGACAAGACTTTTTTTCAAGTTTTTTCAGAATCGGGATTGTCTAAGAAAATGAGATTTTTCTGTGATGAAGTATCAGGATGTGTTCCTGATTTACCTGTTGAAGAATGGCCAAAAGATCAATCTGTGTAAGTATGTTATCAACCATATCTGTGAGCTAATCAAAGTAACATCCATATTCACCACCCTATTTTATTCATGGATGATTTCAGTCATATTAATCTCAAAAGGAATGCTTGGACTGAATGAAGAAAAATTAGAGGACTTTGATTTCTTCTTATCCATGCCTATCATCAGAAGGATGAAGATTAGCTGGAATCCATGAATAAAGCAATGGGTTGAGGATAGTGATCAACTGTATAAAATGTTTAATCCTGTTGACTATCCAAGAAGGCCTAAGAACCTAGCTGATCCTGGTTTGGAACCGGATGTAGTGGCTAAGTACTCGGAAGAAGAAGAACAAGAAGAAGTAACAGCTGAAGTTCTACCTAGAGAAGAATCTATAATATCTCCAATGGAAACAGTTCCTATAGAAGACGAAAGAGGTGTTATCCCTGCTATTATCCCTACTGTTATCCCTGCTGAAAAAGAAAGGATTGAGGATCCTTCAGTTGTTAATCATGAGGAAGAAGCTCATCCCAATGTTGTAAGGAAATTAGTTTTTCCTAGTTCAGAATAGAAAGAAACCTTTGAGGATGTTTTTGTTGAGGAGACTCTTTCTGTTGAGAAAGAAGCAAGTATGGAAGCTGATCCAGTGGAACAATCGGCTACTGAGATTATTCTATCTACAGAAGAAAGAATGGAAATTGCCTTTCAGCTGGCAAGGAAAGAATTTGCTGAAGGGATTACGGATGATCCATTGGATCTTGTTCATGTTCTTGAACCTCAAGAATCTGAAAGGGAAGCACAAGTTTAGGGGGAGGAAACTCGAAATCTTGATGTTGTGGAAGCTGGATCTGGTAAAGCTTCTCAACCTTCTGTCACTTTCTTTATATACTCTCGATTTGAGTTCCCATGATTTTATGATGTGAATCAGTCACATTAAGTAACTCCAACTGGAATGGATCTTTCTTCTCTATTTCAACTGAAGTCCTTATCTCATTCAGAACCAGAATCAGAGCCCCAACATAAATCAGGATCCAAATCTGAATCTGAAGATGCCTCTGACCCTCAACCAGAATATGAGCCTCTACCTTTACCTGCATCCTTACCTGAGCTTCGTTATTTTGTAACCAAAGATGATCTGAAAGCTTTTGGCGAGACTTTGTTAGCTGGTTTTGAGAAAATTGTCTCCACTCAACCTCACCTAGTTACTCAATTAAGTCAAGAAGATGCATCAATTCACTTGGAAAATATTATCCTGCATATTCAACCAAGGATGATCTGTGAAATTCTAGAAGTCCAAGTAGAGAATAAGCTGCTGAGTGCTGATGTTGCAAATCTGAAGAGTATGGTAGCAAGTCTGCAGAATAAGCTATCTGTGAGATTAGAGCCCACTCCTGTTTCTGCCCCTTCACCTGTTGTTGTTTCACCTGAGTCTTCTAATTCCTTCTTTTCTAGAGATATTGTGTCTCAAGTGCATCCATAACTACTATCTTTTGATGAAAAGATTGGAAAAATGCACAGTAAGATGCTGGAACGCATGAGAGAGCTTGTGGAAACTCTAAATAAGCTTACAGATGAATACACTGGATGTCTGAAAAAAGTTCTGAGACAGCTCAATGTTCTAACTGAAGCTATCAAGGGTTCACCTGCTTCTGGTCAGACCTCCACACCTGCATTGGATGATTCTCTGCTGAGATCCTTAATTAAGGAAGAATTACATAATACCTTTAGTGGCTTGGATTTATCCTCATTGTCAGAAGTAATTAAGAACATTTATATAGAATTGGACTTAGTTAGGATCCATTCAAAGATAGCCAATGATTCTCAACAAGAGATCTCAAGAAAATAGATTTGTATCATTCCCTGATTTTCTCTAAAAGTGACATGATAGATCACTTCATATATCTTGTGGAAAATCTGAGAATCCCTCCGGTGACTTAATCCATTAAAGCTCAAGTTCAGAAACTTTCAGAGTTCACCAGATTGTTGGACAGATTTGTAGAAAATAAAGCAGATTTTGAAAAGGCTATGTAGTATGGTGGTGAAGTTATTACTGATTTCATCATTCTTTTAAAGCCATATCTTCATGTGCAGATTACTGCTATAGTTTCTCCAGCTGATGCACCCCTTAGACCTAGACTTCCTGCCTTACCATCTACTACCATGATAGTTAGTCATGCCTTTTCTCAGATCCGGCCAGTCATTCTTGACTATCCTAAGCCTAGATCTTCTACTGCTCCTACTTTGGCTCCCTCTGTTTTTGAAGGTCTACCCTTACCCTCGTTGTTTACCTCTTCTAATCCTTCTTCTACTTTAGCACTACCTCTAGCTGCTGATAAAGGCAAGACAAAAATGGATCCCTAGAGTGTTTACCGACTGTTTTTCTTTTTGATGGGATGTCCTTTCTTATTTACAGTTTGTACTTCTCATGTACTTTGTATTATGAATGATTTATTTAATGACCATTCCCGAGTTTCATTTCCATTTCTCTACTTTTTGATAATCCCAAAAGGAGGAGAAAACCCTGCAATAGTATTAATGGGGGAGCAAAACTACAAGTATCTATTTTTGCTATGCTAGTATCTTTAATATTACATGTATTTTATATTCTACCCATATATGATTTGTGATCATCAAAAAGGGGGAGATTGCTGGACTCCTCATGTGTTAATCATGTTTTAATGATCACAAATCTCATTACTGTTAATTAATCTTGATCTTCAGTGCACATCTTGCTAATGCTCTTCAAACTCAACAATAGGTGAATATCATGTTTTTATAATATTATGGATGTTTATTACTCTTTACATGTTTTATGGAAAATTACAATTCACTCATATATTATCTCTAATGATTAACCTGAACTCATATTCTGCATATAACTATTTTAGTCCAAGTACAGTTTTTTGTCTAAGTGTGCAGACACCGTGAAGGACTCACCGTGAAGGACTCACCGTGAAGGACTCACCGTGAAGGAGTCACCATGACCAGACACCGTGACCAGACACCATGACCACTCACCGTAACCTAGACACCGTGAAGAACTCACCGTGACCAGACACCGTGACCACTCACTGTGACCAAACACCGTGATCAGACACCCTTTCCATGATAACTGTGACACCATTTCTTAAGCTTTTGTCAATATTATTTTAAATAATGCTAACGGTCATATTTGTTGTTTTTAATGAAATTAATGTTATTTAATGTTAGTTGTTTTCCTGATAGGAAACCGTACCTCGTACCTATGAGAAGGGAATCATTCATACTGGAAGAACTCATGGAATATAAAGAAGATTGAGCTGCATTAGAGGATACAGATTTACACATATGTGCACTTGACACATCTCGACACATATACTACATACATGCGAGCTCTGTACTGAACCGAAGTATAATCCGGAGCAAAACTGTGAAGAACACATTGCACAATCCTCAAAGAAGCTCCATACATGCAATCCTACATTTCTGAAGAACACTTGATGAATCAAGAGACTGTAGAAGACAAGCTGAACTACGACACTCTGTTTTTCAACATAAGAACCAAAGAAGGACTTAGAATCATTCCTTCTCAATCCAACGAGTCCCGTGCTTCATTGATTATCACTATAGCTATCTAAACTCTTATCTATCTTCTCTACATGACTCATTTATTAACTTTCGAGCAGTGTGTGTCATCTTCTATATTTTTACACACACAATGTCTCCTGAACTTTAACTGGAGGATCTGTAAATCCTCACTCAAACTCTTACATATTTTATTTCCCACTGCGATAGTGGTAGAGGTCGTGTGTGACCTGAACAGCTATTTTGCTGTTGTTTTGATTCCCATGAAGAACCGTGGTAGAGGTCCCTGTGTGGCCTGTACAGTTTTTGTAAAACTGTTGTTAACCCCGATCCAGGGTGTGGATCAATCTCATATATATATTTGAGAGGACTAAGTCTCAGCTTGAGACTGAACCTCTTGTTATATCTAATGTGCATATTTTATTTAAGTTTAATGTATACGACATATATTATATGTATTTTGCTGTTATTACTTTAAAATACAATATTATTTTGAAGCTACTTTGATATTTATATTTGCAAGTGTTTACACTTATTGTAAATCAGTAGATTAGATTCAAAGTTTGGTTTGATCTTGTGGTTAAACTAACTGAGTCCTAATCAATCTTTGAGAATCTAAGTGAACATTTAAAATCTTTATAAATTCACTATAGTTTAACTTATTTTATAAATCGGGGGATTTTAACTAGACAATGTTTTAACAGAAATTTTTAATTGGAACTCAATTCACCCCCCTCTTGAGTGTCCACTCTGACCAACAACTAATAAACATCACTGCCATCAAAAACACCCCTTAAAATGGGTTATTTATTATTAATTTATTAATAATGAAATCACCTTGGTACTCTAGGAATGTTCCGAAAAAACCAAATAATAACTACATCTTCCATGACATGGTATATCTAACTGCATAAAGAAATGGGACCCAATAAAAACAATAACAAACTAAACCATATGATATGTAGCTAGCATAAATAAGTATAATCATCAATTTAATGTCATTAATAGAAAATTTTACCTACTAAACTTCTGTCTCACACCACTATGTAGGTCATCAAACAATCTTTCCTTCATCAAAATCAACCACCACTATACCCCAAGAATCCAACCGATTTTACATCCTTAATTGAAAACAATATCAAAAAAATTGTCAGTAAAACAACAACACACACCTAGCCAATAAATATCCCTAGGACCCAACCCATTTCTCATCAAGAAAAATATAGCACATTTAATTATTAAACATTAATTACAAGGATCTAAATGTAATTACATCACATATACATTTTAAATGTTTTTTATACATGTAGGAATAAGAAATATGGATATAGAACCAAGGCATATAATTTGTCACCAACACGAACAAGCTCGCTCATCCACAATGAACCTATGTTTATCAAACAATCATTTTTATTTCTCTATTTTTAATTTCATTTTTTCTCCTTCTTTTCATCTTTTTCATTTCATATATTTTTATTTATTTATTACTTTTCTTATTATTTTTATATTTTCATTGATTATTTTATTATTTATTATATTATTTTTTTAACTATTACATATATAAAATATGAGTAACTATTAAAGAAACAAAAATCCACCTTGCCCCCTTGAAAATGGATACCCTTTGTAGTGGGGTTGAGAAACATATTTATATTGAGAATGTGTGAATATTTTTCAATCAATGTTTGATATTTGAAATTATGCACATGTGTGGCCAATTAAATAGATGAATTGGGATAAGTTTCCTTATTTAATGATGTTATTTTTTCCCTCCTTTTTAGCAATAAATTATTAGGATTAATTTTCATAGTCTGGAGGGAGATATTTCCAACTTAGTCATAAAATCTATTATACCTGTACAAACTCATTGTATTCCAAGACATTGAATTTAGAAGCATTTATAGCCTTAAAATTGAATGAATCACACATGTACACCTGAATTAAAGTCATTATTTCATATTTTATCTATATTCATGAAAAAGTATATCAATTTTCGTTCATTTATTTATGATATATGGGACCATCATTAAAAATCTCCAGATATGTGCATACTTTTTTGATGCCTGAATTTTGAGGGGATTTTGGGCATATAAAATATGGATTGAGCATTGGGTCTATAAGGATGAAATATGTCACTTGATGTATAAAATAAAAAAATGGAATCTAACAATTTAATTCAAATTTGGGAATTTTTTGGCCCAAATGCAGATGAAAATAAAGTAGTTAAAAATTTTAGGATATTTTTTCATGTAAGAAAATAATTCTTCTAAAACATAAAAATGTGGGAATTTATAATTAAATAACTCTATGGTGGGATTATAGAAATTGATTATTGGAATAAAGTATATTAATATATTTCTTTCACTACTCTTCCATTATTATCCAATTCACTCTTGGGAAATCATCACATATCAAATCAAAATCCACAGAATAATAAAAAAATGAGTAAACATCAATGATCGTTGACAAAAAATTACTTTTTCATTTATCCTTTATGAAAAAAATTACCTATTATTTTCATTCCTTAGATTAAAAGTTTTTCATAATTAAAAACCTATCATGGGGCTAATCACAAGAAACCTCAAAATAATTTATATATTACTCTTCACTCTAGAGAAATAAAAACTAGAGTTATGTGGATACTTTGAAATTTCATGTATCATCACAAGCTTGTAACAATTCAAATTTCTCAATAATTTGAGAAATGAAATTTCATTAAATAATGAGTTCATTTTTATGGTAAATTCTATTATTATAGATTTTTTGGAAAATTATTGAAAATTTAATGGCTGAGAATAATTGGTTGTACTTTTAAGTACAATCACATGAATATTCAAGTGAAAAAATAATATATTCCCCAAAAAATTACACTTAAAGATATGAAAAAAAACACTAAAACATTTTTTATGACATGGGAAATGATCCAATAAAGGATTAAAATGAATGACATAATCCATGACCTCCCCATATTTTGACACTCCGTGAAGGAAAAAAGTTTATTTTATGTTTTCAATTTTTTGTTTTATTCATGGAGGAAGAGATGGAAATTGAATACATTGAATAAATTAAATTCATTAAAATTATTTTAGAGAGGTACATGACACATAATAAAAATTATTATGGAAAATATGTTCTTATCTCAATTTTTTTCTTTAATTTTTTTCATTTTTTTAATGAGAACCGGATAAAACAAAATAAAGCATAATGAAATATTTAATAAATCACAATTATATCATTATAAAATTCCAAAAATAATGGAATGCATAATATACCACCACAATATAAAAGAATCCCATATAAATCACATTAAAAACTCTTCCCCCATACTCAAACATCAAATATCGATGAAAAAATACCAATAGTGTAGGTATGTAGGAAAAAAATTTTCTTCTAATAAGGCTTAATCCAATATATAATTTCTAAGAATATAAGGGCTAATAATGAATTTATATTAGAGTTATTCTTACTTTAAAATTTGTCTATCCAAATAAGTGTTTCAATCATAAGTAAAAAATTCCTTGAAATCCAAATATTGAAATGAAAAAAAATCACACGTTATTGTTCTCACACAAAAAACATTTTTTCCTAAAGAAAGTGTGGGTATTGGAAAGAATATGTCAAAGTGGTCCACAATACCTCATAGGACTAGATAATTATATTGAGTTTATGTTTTGGGGGAAATAAATTTATGAAATCAGTTAAATTCATAATAATTCGTGAAAATAAAATTCTAGGAAAAAGTTTCCCACCTCAACAATTATTTAAAATTGATTCATTAAAAAAAATTCATCTTTCATAAAATCAATTGATAGGTTAAAAATGATATAAATATTCATTAAAGCTCTATATTCATAAAAATATGAAATTCATGATAAAACAAAGAAATAAAACTACTAGGTTGACAATCCCCCACACATAGAATTTATTACCCTTCATTTTTACTCAACAAAATAAAAATATACATGTAGAAAAAACCATAAAGAATAAATGATATAACATAGGAATATTTATTTTTGAAAGAATTTATTTAATCTCCAATCTACTTCCACTATATCTAAAAATTAATATATAAATAAAAATCACAATAAAAATAAATAAAAATAAATATAAAGGGAAAAGAGGATATATCTTTGAATAAACCCCCATGCGAGTGTTGGAATTTTACATCCTTTGTTAAGTAATAACAGTGGTTTTACCCAAATAATAAAGGGGAGGTTTTCTTGATTATAAACCACCACATTTATTTTCACCCAAAATCCTTAACAATATTCTATGAGTATAGACCACCAAATAAATTAAAAAATATTCCCAACCACAATTAGTGATTAAAGAATGTATTTGAGGTACATTGGGGGAGGGGAAAATATTAGGGTGTTCTTTATTTTTTTTAATTAGATGAGTGGTTTCTATTAGAAATGAATGTAGTATAATTGGGGTTGGATTCACTTCTAGTTCATTTTCATCAAATTATTTAACAATTATTGCTTGTTTGGTACCATCATCCACATATCCACTAGTGTATAACTTGACTGGATCCATCATTCTCTCCTAAAAACTACATCATAATATTATTCAACTATTTATTGATGTAATGGACCTTAATCTACAATATATTAATAATAGAGAATATTTTTCAATTATAAATGATTGAATTTTTTATGAAAATAATGTAAAATTTTTATCTCCCTCAAAACATTCAACTTAAAATTGTTTTTCCTCAAGGAAGGTTGTTGGGAACTCATTTCTTGGAGAGGGAAGTGGATCATGAAGTTTGGATTAAATCCAAACATATTTTTCTTAAAATTTAGTTCTAACATAAATCACATTCAATTCAACATATATTTTTTATCATTCCATCTATAAGACTTTATCTTCCTATCACACCAAACCTTTTCATTTTTAATGTAACTACCACAGACAGAGATCTATATATATTATGGAAACATCGATTGAACATCATATATGATACCTATTTGTTGAATTTTACTACCCATTCCATGCTTCATCATACGTGTGACAAAAATAGTGAAGGAAAAGATAATTGATAAATGATAAGAAGAACCTTGTGGAAGATAAAATAGATAGAAAACTCAATATAATCATTTTAAACACCACAAAAATTCCCATAATTGGAAAATGATATAATAAAGTAAATCTCATGAAAATCAATCGAAATTACATTCCCTGTCCCAAATAAGCATCGATGTTTGTTCTCTACTTTTACTAGAGTTTGGAAAGGGAAAATAGTGGGATAAAACATAAAATAAAATAAATAGGAGAAGTGATGAATGTAAATTAGACTAAATTAATATATATTAAAAATAAAAAGAACTAATAAAATTGTAAAACTTCTTCTTATCCCTTTTTATTTCTAAACATTAATTTACCCCTGTATTAATTTTTTATAAAAACAATGAACACCAAATATCAAATTACCTGATTATTTATTTAATCATGTCATGAGATACAATATTCTATATATTTATTATGTATCATATTTCAATAAAACAACTACAAAACGAACAAAATTATCCACCAAAAATATATTTCACATTATCTTGGAAAAATCATGGAATCAATGGGAATTATAAATAAAGTGACCACAAACCCAGACCCCACAATTATTATTCCGTTAAATTATATATTATTATCTTTATTGGGTTAATTAAAGTACTGGAAACTCAATTATATAATGATAATACCTCACATGAACACTAAATAATGAGAATAGTAACAAATCTCCAACGTTAACATGAATATCTCAATGTTCCTTGAGAATGAATGGAACACCAAACCCAAAACTCTGATTACCTATTCATTAGAAAGCCAATTATCCCTAAAAAACAACCTAAAAAGATCCATATACTATTAATTGATAGAAAACAAATGGAAAGAAAAGTTAAAACCCCACCATAAATGGAAAGAGAAGAATAGAACCATCATAGAAGTAAAAAAAAGTAATATCACCATATTAAAATCTATAGATGAAATGTGTTGAATCACATAAAAGGGGATTCATGGATCTTCAAAAAACCTCTCATAGTCACCTTGGGTTCGAGAGAGGATTGGGAACTATGACAATAACAAGGGTATCCCTAACATGTAACCAAACTAGTTAATCTTTATTCCTAATGTGAATACTAATTTCACACCATCTATTCCATGGGTCAATCATCCACTTATATATAAGTCACCTCTTCTATAAAATTAGAAAAACCATTTACATCAAGAATAATCGATTCATGACTTTAACTTATTCTATTATGAACTAAAAAATAATGCCACAAAACCATTAAGTCCATGAAACTAGATTCAATCCATGAACATCAATTCAGCCCATTATTAGAAAATTCAGGCAATAAATTCCTCTAGAAACTAGGTTTTCAACTTTTTAATACGTGCGGCTACCTCAATATCATAACGTAAAAGACCTAGGATAGATGGGACCTTATTATAAAATCCCTAAATCCTTATTTATGACATGGAATTTTAGAATAACATGTAATTATATTTAGTTAGAATCATCTCATTTATGTGTAATTCTCAAATATGGAAGAAAATATATCTAAACTGGGTTTGAAGCTAGATTTGAAGCTGAAATATACTAGGTCTATGTTAATATGAGAACATATTTCATAATAAAGTTTATATTTGTTATTTACATATACTAATTATCATACTGAATCAATATTGTTTTAATTAAAACTAGTTCTATATCCCCTTAACCACAATTATTCAGACCTCTCAAATTTTAGGGGGTCATCCATTATACTTTATCTAGTATTGTTGAACTGTTCTGACTACCAGCTTCTACAGTTCCCTTAATTATATTTTATATTTTCCATTTATTATTTATGCATATGATATATAATAACATAATACATATCATTTAATGTGAGATATATTCCAAATTACTCATAGATATATGTATTTCAGTTATTTAAAAATATATCATTATATGATTCATACGTAAACTTCAAGATATTTCATGCAATGTGACATATGAAGTGATTCGATCCTAAATTATCAATTCTTTTATTTTTTTTAATAAATAGATACTTTTTTTCAATGAATAGATCTACACATCCCTAAGAATCTATTTCTATAGATCATATCTTCTAGAACATGGGTTTGTAATTTAAATCTTTAAATGGGAAACTATTTTTTTTAGTCTTAAAAATATAAGGATAAATTTTTTAACATATGTAATCAAAATATTTGGTTAAAACAACAATAATTTTCCAAATAACATCGTGTCTACAGCTAGAACACTTTCATTCTTCATAAATTTTTTAAAAAATTTATTAAATGAACATTATATGATTTTATTTTCTTCTAACCATAAATGGATATATGTATCTTTCATAACTTATTGGCCTTTATTTTGATCGAAAACCCATTTAGTTTCACCATGTAGGCATATTCTATAGGGCTTAATTCATAGAAGGTGGTTCCAAAATCGAATTTCATTATATAATTATCATATAACATTTTAAGGAAAATATGAATTAAAATATATTTTGAAAAGATAATTAGTGTAATGTTTTATCATAAGTTAAGTCTTGCCATTGCGTAAACTATAACTAACCAATAAATCTTTATTGGTACAATTTTATTTCCATTAATTTCTAGTTTCTCTATAATAACCACTTCCGTCAAATTATATATTTATTTATTTTTTAGGAAAAATACTTTTTAGGTTTTAGTGGGAACCAAAAAAAGGTCTTAATTAGACTAGATTATTATTTATAAATTTTCTCAATAAATATTTAAAATATTAACACATTACATCATTTCATGGCTCTATAGGATCATAAATTCACTAAAAAATAGATCCAAATTAATAATTTCTTAGAATTATGAATCCATTCAGTCCCAAGTATTATGGTACTCCTCTATATTTATTTTCCTCTCATCAAAACCCAAATAAGAGTATGATTTTGAGATTCCATCCATTTGGCATGAACTAGATTGATATTAACATGATGAATTATATAATGTATCATATAATATTCCCCATTTTTTTGGGTATTCACAAGGAATTAAATTTCATTCCTTTTCACCTTGTATTGAATGTTGAGGACCCACGTATCTTTTCCCCCCACTAGTTTCACTCTAGGAGATGTTTTGAGTTCCCTTATTAGTGGAAAAATATCAATATCATCCAATGCAGTTTGTGTAATTTTTTGATTCAATATATTGGATTGTTTCCAATTATTTACTTTTTTTACTGGTTCATATCCTATGTTTCTTTCTACTATATTTATTGTGTTTCATTTTCTTGAATGGTCTATTGTAGAAATTATTTCACATTTAGGAGATTCTACCCATGTTATCCATACTTTTATATATAAGTAGAGATCAATTGGATCCTTGAAACCCTTGACATCTAAACCCTTTTCCACTAATCTAGTGATTTGGAGTTTGGGGAGGTTGGATTAGTCTTTATATAGTAGAGTATTCTTTTTCATATTAAACGGATAATACTCTAGGTAATAAAACATATTATTCCAATTCTTATTACGAGAATAAAATAAGATATCTATATGTATCTCCTCCTCAAATTCGAAATCATTTTATTATATGGAACAAAAATAATTATATCCTTCTAAAGATATATCGTTCCCCATTTCATCAAAATCCTATTTATATGAATCATGATTTATACTAATGGTCTTTTTCTTCTTATATCAATGAACTACAATATTCCAAAAATCATTATTTATGTGGTTAATAGAAACTAATTCTAAAAGAATGAATTGATTTTTCAACTTAATTATAGAATTTTTCTCTAATAAAAAACCTCTTGGTGAAAACGTTTTCTAGTATAGACATGTTGAGGGTGGAAAATGCACTATAATTACACACGATTAGAATTTTCAATTTTCTCAATAAATAGAGTAAAACCCCATATTACCAATGTTTTATCAAGGTGTTCCCTACTATGTGTTTTTTAATTTTAGTATCCTTTCAATGGAATATAAAATAATTTTAGACTCACCTCATAGAATATTAGGTTTAATTCTAGGATTCAGGTGAACTACAATCACATGGGATGGAATAGTTAGAACAATATCGACATAAAGATGCCCCCTATATAATTTCAACTCTATTAAAATAAGTATATATATAACCATTTAAAAAAGGCTGAAGATCAATGAAAGCCTTCCTTACAGTCCCATAAATGAAATATTTCTAATGATTCCACAATAAAAAGCATGTGGGAAAAAAGTTACACCATTACTCAAATGAACCCTATAGAAGAACCATAACAACTAATATATCTCAATCTAATGTGATTAAACTATAGTCTTAAACACCAAAATTTATACACCAATTCATTGATAAATAGGGTGATATGTGGAGTATGACCGATAATTATATAATAAAAACCTACCATCCCAGTTTCTATGAAATTTAAGAATTTCCAGGTTTTGAAATAGAAGTGGATGGACATGTAATATTACCAAACTCATTGAAGATACTGGATTGTGGTTCATGTGAATGCCTTACAACTATATGAAGATGAAAAAGATATAACCATAGATGTGATTCTTAATATTGGATTATGTGGTGCATACATCCTCTTACATCATAAACTAAATTAGAATATACTAAGAGACCCATAAAATTACCAATGATTGATTCATTCTCCTATAATAACAGTTAAAAAATATTTACAAACCACCCACAAATGGCCATCATTAGAGAAAACAAGCCCACCAAAAAGGATGATGGAAATCTAATTTGATAGTAAACTCCGGAGGAGATAATGGAACATTTGGGATCCCATATATGAGTGAATGTACCATTAGTGATATGGATATCCCTATGAATGATGGGAGAGATTTAGGGTCTATTAAAGAGGAAATGTTCTAAATGAAATTCATGTGAAATTCCACATAGGGTACCTCCCCTCCAACATTTTGTGTTGTAGGGATAAATGGAGTTGTTATAACTATAGTCTAAACCCAAGGAATTTTCATATTTTTAATTTGGCATTTCAATGATTTGTAAAACTAACATTTTATAAATATTTTAATAACTATAAAATTTCATAATTTTAGGAATAATTTTTGTTCAATTATGGAAATAGGATTAAAATATGGTTTAAAAAACATTACATAACCTAATAATTATTTTAACAAATCCTACATTTAATTTCCCATAGTATTGATGTTATTTTAGGATGATAGAAGTGGTTATATTTTTCATGAGAATTATTCAATTAATAAGAATAAAAAAAGTCGCAAACATGTTTTATAAGAACCAAAATAATGTCATAAACATGTTCATAATAGTCATATAAGGCTTCATAGAAACAAATTTAGAAAATTTATATCCATAATTATGGCATACTTTAGAATGATTTTCTAGTTGAATAAACATCATTTAGAACCACATATTCCTCAATTATCTGGTGTAACAATTATTTCTCACTAATTTTATTATGAATAGAAGTTATGAAACCATGATTTTCATCCAATGTAAGAATCATTTAATATGAGTTAAGCATTATTACTGATGCATAAAAATCATATATTTAACGATATTAGTGGAAGAATGTTGTTCTAGAGGAAGTTTTTAAGTTTCATGCGCACTTTATCTCGAGGCATTGGACTTCCACATCAAAAAAATGCAATAAAACCAGTATATTCCAAAATGAATATATATAATTTTATAAAATTAATTCCATGTTTGATGTTTTTTCCAAAATGAGAAAAATCAATATTGGTGGAAATTGATTTCTTAGAGTATTGAATATTAGATTCTGATTCTGAAGGATATATCAAGGGATAATGAAACATTATATAATTCAATATTTGAGGATATAAGGAGATATTTGACCAATAAAAGCTAATGGGAACTGTGATCCTAAAAATGGATGATGTGGCTGGAGGGAAAAAGATACTTAACTTATGCAAGGATTTCCAATGATTTTTTTAACATTTTTTGTTATTTTTTCTATATTATTTAAATTATTTAATGTTTTTATTCCAATATATTCATCTCTACTACCCTTATAAATTAGGGTTAATTATATTTGTGATTGGTCATGGAATGATTTTTCTTTTATAATTATTGAGTTTTTACACTTCAATGAATAAGACTATCTCTTTGTTGTTTACAATATTTGATATTCCCTTGAAGTTCATAATATTAGTTGTGAGTAATTTTATATAAATTATTATTTTTTGTTTCATTGGTAAATGATCCATAATCTCCTTCCACTCATTATGTTTCTATATACGATTTAATATGAAAGGGATGAGTAGTGAAGTTAACCATGATTGTCATAATCTATGGAAGATGCAATAAATACTATTGTATTGTTTACGAAGAATAACATTTGATTGTGTATTTATGAATTCATCTAAGGGTGTTTAATTATAACACTTACAAATATATGAAGAAGGGTAGACTAATAGAAGATTTTAATTCTTCATATTCAAACTGTCACAAAACAGCATGAGTGGACTCAGATCTGGCCACCAAGGATAGCCTGAGGCAAGTCCTGAGAGGCATTACCGATCCTCCTAAGATGGTTAAAATAACCAAGGGTATCCATATATTGAAAAAGGAATGATTTTTCCCATATATAAATAATCGATCAACCAGCGGATGGAATCTAACATCCTAGTACACCTTAACATAAAAGTTGAACTGAACATAATTTGTGCACAGAAGTGAAAGTACAACTGATCCAAAAAACTCAAGTAAACAAACTAGAAAAGAAACAAACACAAAGGGAACCTTATATTTACTCTATAACACAATGAACAAAATTCTCCCAATGCAATTGAACTCGAGATGAAACCTGTAGATAGACTAAATAAAGAATAATACTATAGGCATGAGTTTTAAAACTCAGTAAGATAGCCCGATATTATATCCCCAATTGACTTCATTTAATATAAAAAATAAATTCCATGAATGAAATAAAATATATAAAATAAATTTTTACAATCATGGTTCCATGCTATAATCAATATAATATAAAATGTTTTAATTTTTTCATAACCAGGAAATGCTAGTAACCAATTTCAAATATATGCAGCTTCAAAGTAAAAACAGATTTCAAGAGGGCTTCTTTAATGAATTTACAATTTTAAATAAACACATATGCATCTGAATTTACCAACTAAACACATTGTATTCCCATGGTATGTAAAAAATATCAAACGATCACAGGTCACAGGAAAACCCTTAGGCGCTAGTTCATTGTGGTCCCCTAACACCTTGTATCTCAGTGTAAAAGTAACAATATCAAATATAATTTCTCATGAACAAGAAACAATTAGGGAACATAACCCATAAATTATTGGTCCATAACATCATCATCATAATTTAGTTAGTGTTGTCATGGTCAAAATTTCACGGGAAACAAGGACAAAACCACTCTGGATCACTAGCATACTAGTAAATGATGACCCACCTAGATACCCAAGTTTCCCTCTTTGTGCTCAGATATGTTTCAGATTCTATCAAATACCATTTTCACATGAAAAAACAAGTTATGGTCATAATAACTTGAAATAGTATCGAAACATGTTTTCACCCATTTTATACCTCAATAAACCATTAATAATTTTCATAAATCTTATTCAAGATGGATAACATGGCATTGCACATAAAATCCATTCAAAAGTGAAATTTTAATGACAAACATCCACAAATACAGCAAAAACCATATTTTCAGCTATAAAACCATTTAATAAATCAATTTTAGGAATCATAAAATGACCCCACATGGTGAAACATTTAACACACATGAAGACCCATCTATTATTAAAAATTACAAACTAGCCTTTAGGAATTTCAAAAAACCAATGTGCTTCAAAGGTAGATATTTAACCTTTGAAAAAGAGTTGTACACAAAATTTTATTACTAGAAAAACACTAATATAAACCCTTTAAATAATCTAGGTCACACATTCATAGCTCAATCGTTATCTTAAAAATTTTGAACTGGCCACTTTCCAACAACTCATTCCAACACATGTCAAAAACCAAATACCATATATTTATAAAACAAAACCCATTTTTAAATCCCTAAAAGGACCCAAAAATATCACATTTCATTATTCCTATAATTTATTTAATTAGAAAAATTAATTTTATAACACATTTTGGAAATAAAATCCAACCATACACTTTTTTGAAAACCAGGAAGGCAACATTTAGCAAAAATACTTATATATAACACCAAAAGGGGTACCAACCCAATATTTCATGAAAAAATTTATTACCATATTACAAATGGTCATAAAAATCAAAATAAATATTAAAAAACTATTGGAGCATTTAGTTAAACAATCAGTGTACACTTTTATAATGAAACATCATTGTTTTACAAAAAAGAATGCATAAATAACATTTTTTAAGACCTAACATGTCATCTAAAGATTGTAAAGAAATAATAAAAATTCATAAAATATGGGAAAAATATGAAACTTAAATAATAAATCTTTGTACTTGGGGGAACCTACCTCAAAACAATGGCAGAATGGAAACACACTCTTGAAAACTATACACGAGGGTTCACAAATCCTAGATCTAAGAAGACCAGAACATAAATAATGAAATTACAATAGAAAATCATCGGTTAATAGAACCCTTGGACGTTCTTGACAACGGAGGAAGATGGAAGCATGAAATAAGTTAAGGAGGAGGAATAAGGATTAGAATAGAAAAATGGAATCCCGCCTTTATAACTAGATAACTCTTCATCATCCATTATATCCACACCCTTAGAGTATAGGGAATTCATAGAACATAATAGAGAGGCGCCATAGCTCTATAATAACCAGGGAAAGAATATTTGGCGGGGGGGGAATAGTAAAAAAATAATGATATATGAACCAAAAAAACTCACATTACATATATGGATGATTTGAGAAACATTGAAAAAAAATCCAATTCCACGATAAAGATGGGTTCTCAAGAGAGAAAATGGAATGTGGGGGTGAGCCTAGGGATTGTGGGATCTACTAAGAGGTGTACTGACCAAAATATGGTAATAATTGAATGACATATAAAAGAAATAAATTATATCCATAAATCTAGAAATGGGCTGAAGGGTTGGCCCAATGCCTAAATAAATAAACCAAATGTACCTTGATTATGAGATACTACAGGGTCAAATTGGATATGGTGGTTTTAATAGGTTAGGGGAAGCCAACATGGAAGTGGATTGGGTGAAAAATGTTAATAAAGTTAAGTATTTATAAAATATATTTTTTTAAATCAGGAAATGATCTCTTGGTTTGGACAAAATATTGATGAAATCGCCCTTTTTTCCAAAACTTCCTGGGAACCCCCCCCCCAAACAATAAAATAATAAACTGTACATGAAAGATAACATTAAAATTAGTCATGTATGTGACAATTTTATCTACCTTTAATAATTTATACACTAAAAAATCAACAACACATTTCAACTAACTGATCAACAGCTAAGGAATCCACATCAACACGATGCAGCCTCTTTGGCCATGGACATCTAATTTACCATTAACAGAACTTAATCCTCATGCCCAAAAAACACCAAATCACAACCAATTACAAAAAATTAATGTAAAAATAAATCCAATTCATTGAAAACTATTCCAAAAACCAGATTGTTGGTTCTTTTCACACTAAACCCAATGACCACCCAAACCAAAGAGCACTCATGAAATCAAACGATTGTGGTGGGGGAATGTACTCCATTCCAATAGAGAACAACTAAAATACAAAAAAATCCTTATTATAAATATTTACAAGACCCACAGTGGGTTTCCCCACCATTAAGAACAAACTTTTAAAGACCAAATGAGAATTAAATATGCACTAGGAATTGGACTCTCCCACATAGGCCCCCAAACCTACCATCCGAATCTAAGTGGAACAAAAAAATGAACATTTAAACAACCCACTCCAGAATGAAGGGGAGAAGAACTGTGCTAAATAATTCTGCATCAATCCAAAACCCCACATCTCTGGTTGTGGTAGAAATGGTACCCAATCATTATTCCATTAAAACCACAAAATAAACAAAGGAACTATCCAACACTCTCCACTTACGAACAAGTGAAACAAAGGCTGCACCCAATTCACATAGGTTGTCCACATAGGGACAATGAAAAAAACCCCACATCTAGAAATTCATAAATATTGACACTTCATGATGGGTAAGTCCACCATGCTCTTTGAGACAAGATGATAATCATAGTGATGATGAACTAAAATAGAGACATAGAAACTACGTAGTACAACAGTGGAGGTAAGATCTTAATCGATATCCCCACACCATGAGTGATTTCATGACTCTGTGAAATGATTCACTTCGAGGCCTATGACTGGAGCCCTAATGTTTAAATCATATGTTATTCCATAGTCAAGAGATAATGATCACAACACCCCATGAAGATCACCAGTTCAATCAAAACACCACCACCTAATAGAAACATATTGATATACACAATTATTCTCCCTCACACTAAGTGAGGATCAAAATGGGAATGGAACATGGGGAAACACATCAACACAACCAAGAACTATTACCACAATATAGAGAGACATCATAATGAGATGTCACTTTAATATGACCCCAAAAAATCCCTATTATAACAAACATGATGAGGAATCAATCAAATAGGTCGATTTAACCATTGAAAAGAAGCCATGATCTGGTCAACAAGAAATCATTCCAATAGAGAACCACCTTTGGCCACATCACAACATATAACACATCTTTAGTACCCCACATATCATTACTCCAAAACCGAGCCATCTACAAGATCCCATATCAAAACACAAGAGAGTTTGACTTCAAGTTCACAGGGAAGAATACTGAATAAACAACACTTCTACGACATAGGAAAAACGAGCAACATAATTATAATTTTATAAATAAATGCCACAATTTTTTTTCTCAAAACACTTTTGAAAAAATAATTAACATGGTGGATTTCAACAATCACAATTTGTGTTTTATGACGTCTCAATCACATGCACATTTCCAAGCCTCCCGAGGCACTCAAACACCATTCCATACGGACCATCTATCTAGATATCCATAAAACCCTGAATGTGATCACCCATGAAATCACCAAAGGCTTAAAGAAAATAACATCATTTCAAAAATCATGTACCTTTCAAAGGCACACTAACCACCAAGTCAAAACCCCTTTTCTGATTTCACAACGTAAACAACCCTTCATCAAGAACCATTTTCATACAAACCTACCCCTTTTCATTTTTATCAATATTCAAGACAACCAAGCTACTTAAAACAACTCCTTCACATTTAAGAAAATATTGCAGTGTCTTTTTTCATTTTCTGATGGCCATAGAGATCAATAACCTTTCTAGGAAAACACAAACTACTAAAAAATAATTTAAAAAACAATTCATCAGATTCAAAAACTTTTTAGTAGGAAAAACATCCCATAAAATACATTGAGTCACCTTAAAATGATACATGCTTTCAAAAAATTTTATTTCAGAGAACCACTAGTTTATATTAAGGAAAATCCTACCCATTTAAATCATTTTCACATTATTCCTAAAATTTTTTCATCAAAACTAAACCTTCCAAAACTATTCTTATATTAAATTATGAAAAATAATTCTACAATTCTCAAATGAGGATTTAAAAAATAATTTTTGAATTCAAGAATGTCCCAAGTGATCCACAAATGGAAACTACTTTTAGTGGGTGACTTGACCATATAGTTGGCAATCACATGCCAAACACACCACCAACACAGATAGCCTTATCAAGACCATGACCAGGAACACATAGATTTTTAGGCCCTGCTAGTTCAAAGATACCATTAGTCCTACTCCCCTTGTCATATCCCAACACCAAACTATCAACAAGAACCAATGACACTAATAAAACTGTACATCCCATGGAATCCCAAGGATCATAATGAGTAAGAGTTCATGATGTTCTTACCACACATTATCCTCAAGTCCAGACTATCCTACTGAATCTAACATGACAACCCCCAAATAACAAGTGCTCTCTTAAAAGAATGCTCTGCTATGAGTCAAATAGCTCTGATACCATTTTGTCATAAACCAGCTCTAGTAGAACTTATACCGCTCACCCAGGTCAGCCCACGACAAGACCCGAGAGGCATTATCGATCCTCCCATGATGGAGATAAGAACATATGCAATCATTAGAGTGGCAAGGGACGATTTCACCCATATATAAACAATTAAACAACTAGCGGGAAAAAATCATCCAAGTACACATTTATATAAAAGTTGAACCAAACATTATTTATACATGGATGTTAAAGTAGAACTAAACCAAAAAACTGAAATGACAAAACAAGAAAACAAACTCACTCTATGTGTCCCTTCTGGTCACTCTCTAACACTATGATGACACTTTTCCCATGGAGACCGAACTCAAGTTGAAACATGCAGAATGGATAAATATATAAAAAGACTATATCCATGAGTATTAAAAATCCGTAGGGTAGAAAAATATTATATCCCCAATGAACATAATTTAAAATAAAAGAATCATTGATTAAAACATTGAAATAAAATATATAAAATTTGGTCTTCCAAGAATGGTTCAGTGCTATAGTCATTATAAAATAAAATTATTTCATCGTTTCATAACTAGTAAATGCTTGTAACCAATTTCAAAGAGGTGAAGCATCGAAAGGAAACTATTTTTAAATAGGAATATATAAAAGAATGTACAATTTCAAATAAAACACACATGTTTTTTAATTTATGAACGTAACACACCATATACAGATTTTGAGTACTAAGTAGCTAATGAACATAATTCATGGGAACCCCTAGGAACTAGTTTTTTGTGTGCCCAAGGTACCTCATATGTTAGTGTCATAGTTTCCATAAAAATATCCATTTTTGTGCAAGGTTCAAAATAAGAAAAAAAATACACAAAAATTGCGGTCCCCGACATCATCATCATAATTTAGTTAGTGTTGTCATCATCATACATGATACATGAAACAAGGACAACACCACTCTACATCACTAGAATACTAGTACATGTCCACCCACCAATATACACGAGTTTCCCTCTTTGTGATAAAACATGTTACACATGCTATAAAATTTCATTTTCACAAAAAACACTAATAAGGGTAATTAAAACTCCAAACAGTAGCTAAAAATGCTTTTAACCCTTTATATAACTAAATAAATCATTTATAATTTCCATAATACTATTTCAAGATGGATGAAAAGGATTTTCAAATAAAATCCATTAAAAATGTCACTTTAAAGTCTAAATTCCCACTAATTCCACAAAACCCTGATTTTTCAACCTAGACACCATTTAATAAATCAATTTCAGGAATCATAAAATGACCCTGCATGGTGAAACATTTAACACACATGAAAACCATGTTCTAAAGAAAAATTCCAAACGGGCCTTTAAGCATTTTTCCAAACCAACGTGTATTAAAGGTAGAAATATCACATTTCATAATGAGGTTTTATAAACACCATTAGTAATAGAAAAACATTTACACAATCCCATTAAAACACTTATGTTACGCATTCAAAGCTCAACCATTTTCTTAAAAATTTCTAAAGGGCAACATACTAGCAACTCTTTCTAAAACATGTCAACGACCAATACCCATATATTTATAAAATCAAATAAACAATATAAAGACATAAAGGACCCAAAAATATCACTTTTAATTATTCACATACATTTAATAAATTATAACATGTTGTTTTATATAACATTTAGGACCCAAATTCCTAATGGGGACTTTTCATAAAACTAGGCCATAGATATCTAGGAAAACAACTTTTATTTAACCACAAAAGGGGAAAAACCCCAAATTTTCCTGAAATTTTTTTATTGAAGCGGTTTAACCAAGTCACAAATATCATAATCCATACGTGAAAACTAGATAAGGATTTATGTGAATATGTTTTGTGCACTTTTATTAAAAAACAACTCCATTTTACAAAAAACAAGGAATAAATTGCCATTTTGAAAAAAAATTGATCTTCCAAAGGTAGTATATTTATTATAAAAATGTGAACAAGGTGATAAAATATTGAAAATATGAAACTTAAATAATAAATGAATGTTCTTCGGTAAAACTACATCTAAACCACGATAGAATGAAAATACACACCCTAAAACATTCCACGAGGATTCACAAGACCTAGATCAATGAAGAACATTCGAAAAATACTGAAACTACTATATAAAAATATGGGATAATAGAACCCTAGATTTTCCATGACCTAGGAAGAATATAGATCTATGAAATAATAGAAGGAGGAGGATGAAGTAAGAGAATGAAAAAGGCAACTCACCTTGAAAACTGGAGAAATCATCATCTTCCCTTATATACACACCCTTAGAGGAGAAGTAATGGATATGAACACTATTTAGAGGCCAAATAGTACTATAAGAACTAGTGAAAGATGAATTGTTGGAAAATTATAAAAAATTATTGATTTATGAAAGAAAAAAATTCTCTTTGCATGTCACACAAGATTTGAGAAACATTGAGAAAAGTCCCCTTAATCCACGATAAAGACGAGCTATAAAGATGAAAAATGTAACATAGGTGTTAGGTTAGGGTTTTTGGGGTCAAGTTATAGGTGGAATTATGAAAAAATGTTAAATAATGAATGATATATTAATGAAATAAATTATTTCCTTAAATCTAATAATAGGCTCATGGGTTGGCCAAATGCTTGAATAAATAACCCAAATCTACCTTGATTATGAGTACCTATGGGGTCCAAATGTGTATGGTGTTTTTAATATGTCAAGGAAGGACAAGTGGAATATTTATTGGGTGGAAAATGTTATAAAACAAATAAGTTATAAAATAAAAGAATTTGTTTTTATATCCCAAAATGGCCTCATGTTTAAGCCCAAATCATGAAGAAACATCCCTAGTCTCAAAAAAACCATGGAAACCCTAGAAAAAAAATAAATACTATAAAGTACATGAAAAATACCTTTAAAATTAGTTATATATTTGAAAAAACAAAAATTAATCAACTAAGGGTGAGGGAGGAAGTTATTTAGAATCCCCTCACTCATTAGATAAAGAGAAGAAATGATAAATATTCTATGAGTGTGATTACATTGAAATGAGACAACTATCATAAACCTAATAACCCATATCAGCTCATTGTTTTCAAACAATTTATTTCATTTTAGTCTTTTTTTCATAACCAATACATTTTAAAACACCCATTTTTCAAACGAAAGTGACAATGAATTTTAGATCACACCGCTCTGGTGATAATTATAAGGGTACAACTAAAACCACATTTAATATAGAGAAATAGATTAGTTTTCTACACCTAATTGAAGGTAAATTTTAAAACTATGTTTCCATTTTTTGGGTGTTAGTAACAAAATCTAATTTTATATTTGTGTTTCAATGAATTTTAAGACAAATCGTTACACTTTAGATCCCAAAAAACAAAAGAATCATATTAACTGGAGTTAGGAATCCAAACATGAAACCTAAATTTGTGATGATTGAACTTGTATACATTGCTAAAACAAAAATTTGGTACCTTTATGCTGAAACTACAGATGTAAATCTAAACTAGACCATCAAATAGTAATGGGAATCACAATTTATAAAAATATACATTGGGGACCCAACATTTTATAAATGATTTTTAACAAAATGTCTTAAAAATACTACGTTAATAACATCGAATAACCCTAAAAGGTTTAGTGTTGTGGAAAATGTGCTCATTTTAGATATAGTTCATAGGTATAACTTAACCATATTATTAATTTATCCCCGTTAAAATATCATTTATTATTCTACCTTATATCACCTTACTATATGTAATTTCATAGGAAAAAATATCAATATAAATAGTTGAGAATAAATCTTAATAATGTATAAAAAGTAGAAATTGAAAATAAGTAATTATTATAGATAAAACAAAAGGAATAAAAATTGTATAATAATAATTATATTATACATAATATGGAAATATAGATAAAATAAAAAAATGAGTCATTCATAAGAATATCACCAATGCTCAATACCAATGTTTTCATAAACATATTGCCAAGTATCATAAATCATGTCATATTTAGAGATTACTTCTTTACTTAATTAATTAGTGTGGTATGAGTATAACCACTTCATATATATTAGTTCTTCTATTTCACATGGATCTTAATAAATTATTTAATCAATAACCCATTGGGGATAATGCGTGATATTAATATAAAATCATTGAGTATATAAATGTTTAATGACATGAAATTTTCATCCTCTTTAACCCATGTGACATTAATTTTTATTTAATATAGGTTAATTCGAAACAAATTATTTATTAAAACATCTGTATGAAAACCATTAAATATGATTATGGTTGGGTGAACATGTTATAAATAGGATGCCATGGGTAATCAAAGAATGACTTCGAAAAGAAAACTTGTATACAATGTTATTTATATAAAGATCGTAATAGGTGATAATGGATGTATATAATTGATATAAATTTTTTTTATTGAAATGTAAAGGTAATATATTTACCAGAACAAAATAATTTCAAAATTAAAAAACATACCACAATGGAATTACATAAATAAAAAGTGAGAGGAATAGAATCCCTTACCTTGTGAGATAGCTTATTAAATCATATGAAGAATTTCTAAGAACCATAAAACTCTATAGAAATTCCCTAGAGATTGAAAATAAGGGTAAATTCACGATTAATGTAATGTAATTTAATTTAATAGTTTTTATATGTATGTATTTATAGCAGTTAGAGAGGATTCTTTATTAAATTCTTAATATAAGCTTTTGAATTATGGGTTGGGGAAATTGAAAAACCAATATCTTTACCATGGTTTTGTATCATGGTTGATAAAATTTATAAGGTAGTTAAATATATTTTTTTCATATCTAAATATAAATATTTTATAAAACATTTGATATGTGAAATTAATTTTTCCATTTTTTTTTAAAAACCACAATTCCTATTTTAGAATTGGAATGTAATTTATAGTTTCATAAAACACATTTTAATTATTTAAAATAAAATATATTAATAAAATAACCTATTTTTTTCTTACACTCAATTATTTTAGATATAAAATCATTATTCCATATTTAGGAATTTATAATACATACATAAAAAACATTATTTTTACTATTCGCTAAAGAAAAATGTGTAACAGCCCAAGATTTTATAAAAAAATATTCTTTTTAATTTTATTAATGTCTTGTGTTGTACGCTACACCAAAAGGAGCTTGCACAACACACATCCTTGACATGACTTGCATTACACGCAATCGCGACCTTCCTCGATAGCGTGTGTAGTACGCAATACCGAGTTTCACTAAACAACGATATGCTATAAAAATATTATTAAAACTAGCCGTTATGAATAGTAATAACCACTTTTTGAAATCCAGTAAATCTTATTTTTCAAAATGAACTTTATTTTTGGATTCGGAGTATCGAATTTAGCCTAAGGTGAAATTTTGGTACTTTTCGGATAACTTTCATATTCTGATGAATAGTGAAAATTACTAAATTATAATTAAAAACAACTTTTTTAATCGAAATAATTAATAGTGATAAATTATTAATTTGAGTGGTTTTAAAGTATATTTAGAATATATTTTTACAATTTAATACAATGTTGGTCATTGGTTGTAATTTCACATTTAAACCAGACATAATCAAGTGTCAATCTTTTGATATATATTGTTTCCTAAAAAAACGCTATTTATTTTAACAACGGGATTTAATTATAAAATTAATTAATGCAACTTCTATGTTATGAATTTGGTAAAATAGATTTCATTTTTGAATTTGGAATATGAAATATAGCTTAGGATGAAATTTTGGCATTGTTCTGAAAAACATCAATTTTTGATGAATAGTGAAACTACTAAGTGGTAGGTTAAAAACTAAATTTTGCATAAAACTTAATTTTACCGCTTCTGTGAATGGAATTTCGAAAATCCGAGAGACACGGATAATATCAAGGACTAAAATGTGATTCAATGAGATGAAAATAATTTTTTGGTGAATAGTAACTTTTTACTTTTTTTTACCACGGTAAATAGTAAATAGGGTAATTAAGGGTAAATATGATATTAATATTACCCTAACACATGTCCTAATTCTATTGGACAAGTGTAATTCGACCAAAAACAAACTTAGGAATAAAATATGACCATTTAGGCCCACTTGGATTAGATTAGGACATTTATTATTAATTTATTTAAAGAAGGGTTAAAATAGTTAAAATCAAAGTTTAATAAGTAAATCATTTTAAATATGGGGTTATACATAAGATAAATTCGATTTTAAATATTCATTAGAAAGCTAAAAAGATTTCCTACATGATGGTAATTTATTTTTATTTTTAGACATCAAATAAATTAATTTATTTATGACACAACGATGATGCAGTAATTATCTTATTAATGAAATATTGACATAATTGATGTTATAAACACCAAAATAAATGTAATTTGAGATTTTTTATGAATTACACTAATTTTCTAGGTTACTATGATATATTAATGTTGATTTAATCAACTTGTTTCTAACATTTAATTCTGTTATGACTTTCACAAAAATCATATATCAAATAGTGTCAAAATTGACACAAAATAGTTTTTAAATCAAATATTATATTATTAATTGTTATTGTATTCCTAAAAATCTAAGGTTCGGCCAAATGACTTAGATAAGGATATATATATTAATAATAAACAATTTGGGGTTCGTTTGGCATGTTATAGTAAGTTTATTAACCATATAGTGAAAGAAAACAAAAAGACATGGTAAAAGTTAAATTATTTAACTTAGAGTTAAATCTAATTGATAAGGTTAAAATAATATCCTAAACTTGTATAAATTCTATTGGTTGATAGGATTTCGACCCATCCCCACTTTAGCTTCGAAATAAGACCCTTTGGAACCATTATAAACCGATTTTGACTTTAATATAAAATAATATTTTGAGATATTCCTAAGGTGTCCCTCTCCTCCCCTATAAAAGGACACCTCCTCCCCCTCCTCCTCACACCAATTTGAGCACTCAAGCTCGGCCAACCCCTGCCAAAATCTCTTCTACACTTCCCTAGAAACATCCTAGAGGTTCTGGTCTTCCTCAAAGACCAATTTTAGTGCCCTAAGAGGAGGTCTCAAAGAGGCACTTCAAAGAAGAGGTAATTACCGTTACCAATTCTTTCATCTTTATTTCTTCTTCCACTTCTTCTTCTTAGGTTGTTTCATTATGAAGTAATAACATCAGTATCACTCATATAATGATATGTTATTATAAGTATGAAACAACCCTATTTCACCATCTATCCATCCTACGGAAAAAGAAATCACCGCGCGTGCGTACGTACGGAATACCGTCTCCACGCCGTGGTGTAATCTATTTTCCACCACCACCTTACATGGATGGGTATAATGGTGTAAAGAATAACTATAAATAGTTATTACAACATCATATTGATTCTGATATATTGTATAATCCACTCCAATTCAATTCAATATTTATGGAAATGATATCATCGCTCGTGCGTACGTACGGACTACCGTCTCCACGACGCGATGAGATTCATTCTCCATGTTAACCATTTAAGAATGATTATAATGTATATATAAGAAATAATAATGAAATATATGACATTATAAGGCTAATGGATTTATGTATATATATACATATGTATGTCATCTACTTACTTCCATTTCAAGACAATAAGGAAAGGAAAACAGCGTTCATGCGTACGTACGGACTACCGTCTCCATGAACGGTGTTTTTCATTTTATTTATCTACCTATTATATATATATATATACTGAATATATATGATATATAAATCATATTTTATATTCTGGAAGTAAGTAAATCATGATATAAGTAATAATGATGTCAAGAACAACAAGTCAAAACACCTACGATAAATGAAACGATTTTACCCAAAACGCTTCTTTAACATGGAATTTACAAAAGAACGGGTAATATAATGTCATAAGTGAACCATATATGATATCATAACAATGAATATGATTCTGTAATAAGTCAATAACATGATTTAAATCATTATACAGGAGGTTCGGACACTTACAAAGCAAGTCGGACCTAAGGTAAGGGAAATATCACAATCTCATTTTTATCCGAGATTGTTTATTCGTAAGTATTTACTGGGGTGTATTTTATCATCCACATCCATGTTTCTTCAATATGTAATATTATTTCCATCCACCTACAATTGTTTAAATCCAATTTTACCCTTCGGTGAGTTTTTAGTAAAGAATATGAAAGGAATCTTTTGTCGTTTTTTTTTCGTACGAGGTACTTTTTGACTTTTCCGACAAAAGTACGAAGAATGTTTTTTTTAACTTATACGGCACGAACGGATTTCTACTGTTTTAAAAAGCCTTATTTTCATGAAGCTTCCTCTAAAATATTTCATGACTATTTTCAATAAAATCTCTTTCTTTTAAAATTGCATTATGTTTTGTGAAAAGAAATTGATTTTGAAGAAGAAAGGATATTTTCCTCAAGAATTCAATTCAAGTGTTTTATCAAAATTATTTTTCATCTAAGATAATAAAGGGTTCTGTTTCTATCCATTTTTTTACATTGATTTGACTATGTTGTGATGGAATTATATTTATGAATTCCTTTATCTTATATGAATGGTTTTATGATGTCATGTTGTTTAAGAATCCCATTTTTATTACATGGGTTATGCAATGATGTATGATTTATGATTTTGTGGCACACATAAGAAAGGATTCATTAAGAGATGGGTGGGACCTATATCTCCCTCCAATGCATTGGGTAAAGATTTTATATCTCATGAGATAGACATGGCTGGATTGGTAGGTTATACCGGTTCAGTGAAACAGGACTGAAACGAGGATTACTCGATTCAGAAAGGGACTTTGTCCACTAAGATAGTCTTGGCAATGAGTCTTGACTAACAAGAAATGATTCTCTATGATTATGTGTGTATGCCACAATGAGTAATGTTTTAAGATATGGTTTCATTTTCACTTCTATGATTTATTCCATGTTAAGATATTATGATCTCTTTTGCAGGTTATGATTTTCAAAAAGATATGATATGATTTTTATTTCCTTTATTGCCCTTGCTGAGCATTTGAGCTCACCCTTTTATGTTTTCTTTTCCCCAGGATATAAAGAAAGGTTTTAGGTAAAAAAAGAAGATCTTTATGGGAGATGTTGAAGATCTTTCACCACGATTAGAAGATTATAGTCCGAGTTTCCAAAGACACTAAACTATTACGGTCCTTGTGTGTGTGTTTTTGTAATGTACTAAGTATTCCGCAAAAGTAATGTAATGTCCATGTACGACAGGCTTCGGGTCTCTACAGTTGGTATCAGAGGCAAAGGAGGTAGGAATGTATCCGATCCTTGGGAACTCTCACATGTGAGCGTTGGACGAAGCATGGCTCTCCGCCCAAGGGCTTCATGAGGAAATGGCTGCCACTGGGGATGGTGGTGTGTCCCGCCCAGGGGGTGTAGCCGCCCATGGAGTGCCCTGATAGGTATCAATTATAGTCCACTGGAAGTAATTCCAGACCGCTACAGTTGGTATCAGAGGAAAGGTTTAGTCAACCTTTGGAAACTAGGATGCGAAAACGTTAGTGAGATCCCTAGAGATATTTCTAAGGTATGTCTAGGGATGTCTCTAAGGTTAAGTATACGTATAGGTTATAGTAATAGAATTACGCTAACGATCATAGAATTAAACCTAAGATGTTAGATATTGAGGGTGATCCCCCTTTACTAGGTTGTCTTCCCTAGCATGATTTTGCCTCTCACAAAATTCTTTTTGTGTTTTAGTTAATGGAGGGAACCAGAAGGAATTCGGTTAACATTGAATCCAATGGACAAATTTGTGACTATGAGCAACAAAATTGTGTGATGCCTATAGATAAAGATATTGTGATTATGCCGAATCAGTCATCGCGATATATGATTAACAAGGTGAAATTTAGTGGTATGACTAATTCATCAAAGAAGAGGAAGATCAACTATTATGCATGTTCGCATGTTGAGGAGCATAAAGAAAGGAAGATTGAGATTTCTAAAGAAGGGAAGAAGAACCTTGAGGAATACCTCAAATGGAGGGACCGATGTTATCTGTGTGGAGAAAAGGGTCATAGAGTGACAGATTGTTATGGAGTTCAATGTCTTATTTGTGGAGAACATGGGCATTACCCAACTCAATGCCCTGACCTAAAAAGATACTTCTAAATCAAGGAAGGACTTATTCCAGGACAGTCATTGAAGTGGATGGACTGAAGTGTTTATGTATTGGTATTCAAGAATAATGTTGTTGAGGTACTTTTATGGTGTATTGGAATATTTATGTATTGATCTAATGTGGTATTCGAAGTGATTGAGGTATTTTTGGAAAAAAGATGATATGCGCATAATGAAGGGAAAATGAGAAAATGAAATATTTGACAGTATTCATGAGCTCATGATTGATATAAGGACTAAGTGATATCATGGTTTGAGTATATAGAATTTTGAGGATTTTGGTATATGGAAAGTATTAACTTTTAACTGCACTCATGTTTTCACTAAGGTATTCAAGAGAATACACGATTAAGGACTTTGAATGTTTGGAATGTGACCAACAAGACATATCTTATGATATGTGGGGATCAGCGACAGTATTAAATCTCTGGTGATCGTTGTCACTATATTATGAGAGTGGACTGTAGTATTATGTATAAGCCTAAAGATTAGACTGGATTATATTGGACATAAGTTAGTATTGTTTAAGGATAGAAGATTTTCGATATTATTGATGGGATGTTATAGTAACGTAGTTTTAGAAAAAGGGGCAACCTGCAGGACGGGCGACAGCCCATCGCTTCGAACAAGGCTGTAGGAATCGAACCCACAACCGAAGTGCGACTGGCCTTTATCGCCTACCACTGACCTACAGGAAGTCCCTGTTTAGTAGAAACTAGTTTTATTATATTAAGCAGTATGATATATGAAGTATAAGTCCATTTTAGGAACTATATATGATTAATCTCACTATAGAATGACTTATGTATATTTAATAACTTTTGCTTACCTTTTGTTTGAGACAGATGGAATGACCCGTCATTCTATCACATGATCTGCTAACACTTCACGAATAACAAATTCAACTTCATTTATTTAAGAGATGAAGTGGAAATTGTTAAAGGCACGAACAACAGCGAGATTGTACCAAAATAAAGTAAGTATTTATTCTAATTCAAATTCTTTAACTTTAGGGAAATGATCTTGAAAACCAAAAATGTTGTCCTAGTTCTCTTTTACCTGATGAATCAGATGGTACCTTAGATCGTCACAAATTTATGGATTTGTGATTACTGGCTTATCCATAGCCATGTTCTCTACCACTCTCCATCAGAACATGATGGTTAGATTTCTCTTCCATATCCATATTTTCACCTATGTGGAAACCCAGTGATTAGTTTATTTGGGTAATCGTTACATTTCATACTTTAGTTTTTAAAGCCAAGTTTTGGTATTCCCTTTTACGATGTGGGTTTCTATTAAAGAAACTTTCAAATAGTAAACCATTTATAACCCCGACGAATTTCGAGGGCGAAATTCATTTTAAGGGGGGTAGAATGTAACAGCCCAAGATTTTATAAAAAAATATTCTTTTTAATTTTATTAATGTCTTGTGTTGTACGCTACACCAAAAGGAGCTTGCACAACACACATCCTTGACATGACTTGCATTACACGCAATCACGACCTTCCTCGATAGCGTGTGTAGTACGCAATACCGAGTTTCACTAAACAACGATATGCTATAAAAATATTATTAAAACTAGCCGTTATGAATAGTAATAACAACTTTTTGAAATCCAGTAAATCTTATTTTTCAAAATGAACTTTATTTTTGGATTCGGAGTATCGAATTTAGCCTAAGGTGAAATTTTGGTACTTTTCGGATAACTTTCATATTCTGATGAATAGTGAAAATTACTAAATTATAATTAAAAACAACTTTTTTAATCGAAATAATTAATAGTGATAAATTATTAATTTGAGTGGTTTTAAAGTATATTTAGAATATATTTTTACAATTTAATACAATGTTGGTCATTGGTTGTAATTTCACATTTAAACCAGACATAATCAAGTGTCAATCTTTTGATATATATTGTTTCCTAAAAAAACGCTATTTATTTTAACAGCGGGATTTAATTATAAAATTAATTAATGCAACTTCTATGTTATGAATTTGGTAAAATAGATTTCATTTTTGAATTTGGAATATGAAATATAGCTTAGGATGAAATTTTGGCATTGTTCTGAAAAACATCAATTTTTGATGAATAGTGAAACTACTAAGTGGTAGGTTAAAAACTAAATTTTGCATAAAACTTAATTTTACCGCTTCTGTGAATGGAATTTCGAAAATCCGAGAGACACGGATAATATCAAGGACTAAAATGTGATTCAATGAGATGAAAATAATTTTTTGGTGAATAGTAACTTTTTACTTTTTTTTACCACGGTAAATAGTAAATAGGGTAATTAAGGGTAAATATGATATTAATATTACCCTAACACATGTCCTAATTCTATTGGACAAGTGTAATTCGACCAAAAACAAACTTAGGAATAAAATATGACCATTTAGGCCCACTTGGATTAGATTAGGACATTTATTATTAATTTATTTAAAGAAGGGTTAAAATAGTTAAAATCAAAGTTTAATAAGTAAATCATTTTAAATATGGGGTTATACATAAGATAAATTCGATTTTAAATATTCATTAGAAAGCTAAAAAGATTTCCTACATGATGGTAATTTATTTTTATTTTTAGACATCAAATAAATTAATTTATTTATGACACAACGATGATGCAGTAATTATCTTATTAATGAAATATTGACATAATTGATGTTATAAACACCAAAATAAATGTAATTTGAGATTTTTTATGAATGACACTAATTTTCTAGGTTACTATGATATATTAATGTTGATTTAATCAACTTGTTCTTAACATTTAATTCTGTTATGACTTTCACAAAAATCATATATCAAATAGTGTCAAAATTGACACAAAATAGTTTTTAAATCAAATATTATATTATTAATTGTTATTGTATTCCTAAAAATCTAAGGTTCGGCCAAATGACTTAGATAAGGATATATATATTAATAATAAACAATTTGGGGTTCGTTTGGCATGTTATAGTAAGTTTATTAACCATATAGTGAAAGAAAACAAAAAGACATGGTAAAAGTTAAATTATTTAACTTAGAGTTAAATCTAATTGATAAGGTTAAAATAATATCCTAAACTTGTATAAATTCTATTGGTTGATAGGATTTCGACCCATCCCCACTTGAGCTTCGAAATAAGACCCTTTGGAACCATTATAAACCGATTTTTACTTTAATATAAAATAATATTTTGAGATATTCCTAAGGTGTCCCTCTCCTCCCCTATAAAAGGACACCTCCTCCCCCTCCTCCTCACACCAATTTGAGCACTCAAGCTCTGCCAACCCCTGCCAAAATCTCTTCTCCACTTCCCTAGAAACATCCTAGAGGTTCTGGTCTTCCTCAAAGACCAATTTTAGTGCCCTAAGAGGAGGTCTCAAAGAGGCACTTCAAAGAAGAGGTAATTACCGTTACCAATTCTTTCATCTTTATTTCTTCTTCCACTTCTTCTTCTTAGGTTGTTTCATTATGAAGTAATAACATCAGTATCAATCATATAATGATATGTTATTATAAGTATGAAACAACCCTATTTCACCATCTATCCATCCTACGGAAAAAGAAATCACCGCGCGTGCGTACGTACGGAATACCGTCTCCACGCCGTGGTGTAATCTATTTTCCACCACCACCTTACATGGATGGGTATAATGGTGTAAAGAATAACTATAAATAGTTATTACAACATCATATTGATTCTGATATATTGTATAATCCACTCCAATTCAATTCAATATTTATGGAAATGATATCATCGCTCGTGCGTACGTACGGACTACCGTCTCCACGACGCGATGAGATTCATTCTCCATGTTAACCATTTAAGAATGATTATAATGTATATATAAGAAATAATAATGAAATATATGACATTATAAGGCTAATGGATTTATGTATATATATACATATGTATGTCATCTACTTACTTCCATTTCAAGACAATAAGGAAAGGAAAACAGCGTTCATGCGTACGTACGGACTACCGTCTCCATGAATGGTGTTTTTCATTTTATTTATCTACCTATTATATATATATATATACTGAATATATATGATATATAAATCATATTTTATATTCTGGAAGTAAGTAAATCATGATATAAGTAATAATGATGTCAAGAACAACAAGTCAAAACACCTACGATAAATGAAACGATTTTACCCAAAACGCTTCTTTAACATGGAATTTACAAAAGAACGGGTAATATAATGTCATAAGTGAACCATATATGATATCATAACAATGAATATGATTCTGTAATAAGTCAATAACATGATTTAAATCATTATACAGGAGGTTCGGACACTTACAAAGCAAGTCGGACCTAAGGTAAGGGAAATATCACAATCTCATTTTTATCCGAGATTGTTTATTCGTAAGTATTTACTGGGGTGTATTTTATCATCCACATCCATGTTTCTTCAATATGTAATATTATTTCCATCCACCTACAATTGTTTAAATCCAATTTTACCCTTCGGTGAGTTTTTAGTAAAGAATATGAAAGGAATCTTTTGTCGTTTTTTTTTTCGTACGAGGTACTTTTTGACTTTTCCGACAAAAGTACGAAGAATGTTTTTTTTAACTTATACGGCACGAACGGATTTCTACTGTTTTACAAAGCCTTATTTTCATGAAGATTCCTCTAAAATATTTCATGACTATTTTCAATAAAATCTCTTTCTTTTAAAATTGCATGATGTTTTGTGAAAAGAAATTGATTTTGAAGAAGAAAGGATATTTTCCTCAAGAATTCAATTCAAGTGTTTTATCAAAATTATTTTTCATCTAAGATAATAAAGGGTTCTGTTTCTATCCATTTTTTTACATTGATTTGACTATGTTGTGATGGAATTATATTTATGAATTCCTTTATCTTATATGAATGGTTTTATGATGTCATGTTGTTTAAGAATCCCATTTTTATTACATGGGTTATGCAATGATGTATGATTTATGATTTTGTGGCACACATAAGAAAGGATTCATTAAGAGATGGGTGGGACCTATATCTCCCTCTAATGCATTGGGTAAAGATGTTATATCTCATGAGATAGACATGGCTGGATTGGTAGGTTATACCGGTTCAGTGAAACAGGACTGAAACGAGGATTACTCGATTCAGAAAGGGACTTTGTCCACTAAGATAGTCTTGGCAATGAGTCTTGACTAACAAGAAATGATTCTCTATGATTATGTGTGTATGCCACAATGAGTAATGTTTTAAGATATGGTTTCATTTTCACTTCTATGATTTATTCCATGTTAAGATATTATGATCTCTTTTGCAGGTTATGATTTTCAAAAAGATATGATATGATTTTTATTTCCTTTATTGCCCTTGCTGAGCATTTGAGCTCACCCTTTTATGTTTTCTTTTCCCCAGGATATAAAGAAATGTTTTAGGTAAAAAAAAAGAAGATCTTTATGGGAGATGTTGAAGATCTTTCACCACGATTAGAAGATTATAGTCCGAGTTTCCAAAGACACTAAACTATTACGGTCCTTGTGTGTGTGTATTTGTAATGTACTAAGTATTCCGCAAAAGTAATGTAATGTCCATGTACGACAGGCTTCGGGTCTCTACAAAATGAATATTAAATAATTTAAAAAATTACCATATTATAATTTCAGGATTTTTTTTCAAATATAGTGTTTATAATATTAATATATCATTATGATTAGGTTAATTTTAAATTTTAAGTAAAAAAATTAATGAATGATAATACAAATCTTGTGTCATAATCAATTTTCAACAGTTATAAATGTTTCCAGTGACATTGAAAAATTATATTATTATAAATATTTAAATAAGTGTTATTTTAAAAAACTATTTAATAAAAATAAAAACATTTTAATGTTATAAAATTTATCTTAAATGTGTATTTTAATTAATTAATTTCAAAGAATATGATCTTGTTTTATTTTTCGGAAAAAATATGTTTAACATTTTCTTCTTACATTCATATGTATTTTATTAAATATAATGATAATGGGATTATATAGACTACTATATTATTTTAAAAAATACATTTAATCCTTATAATATGAGTCCAGGATATATAAACCCATATTACACTAGCATAATATCTAAGGTTAAGGCATGTTATCATCATACGTTCATGTGGTGGATCACCTAACATTGATATAGTAATGATCTACATTAACATTAACATATCATGTTGTCCTTTTTTTGCCTTAATTATTGAATATCTGTTTAAGATAAGAAGACAGAAGACCCATGTGACTTTACTTCTATCCCATATTCTAACAATTTGGATTCAAAATTCATGATTCTAATGCTTAAGGAAATCATTTGTCCATTGTACATCAATTTTATCTTTTCATTACCTATTGTATTCCATAATTATAATAGTTACATGTTTTCAAGGGTCATAAATCCCAATCTTCATAATTTCCAAAGACCATATTTACCAATGGTTAGGTAATAATAAAATCCTAACAGCTACATATCCCTTTATACAAAATATATAATCCATCATTCTCATTCGTGAACATTAGTTAATTCACTAGGAGATGTTGTAAAATTAAAATTATAATGTATATCATATTCATAACTATTATATTTATAATTATGTTTTATTATGGGAGAAATCTTCATTAGAAAATTCAAGAATCCATAATTTTCATTAGTTTGTGCATTGTACTTTTTTCATTTTATGTTCATGTGTTATTTCTAGTTATTAAATAAATAAATGGAGTGTAATTTTCTTATGAACTATAATAGAATTTTTTTCCCATAATAATTAATTCATGTTAACAAAGTAACTCTTGATAATATAATGTAATTTTCTGGGTTGTCACATTCTCCCACATTAAAAAATATTTTTCCTCAAAATTTGTTCCCCAAATCAAAATAAATGATGATATTCATCCATCATTTCTTCAAGATCCTAGGTTGTTTATTCATAATTATTGTTTCTCCACAAGACATTCATGATACATATTGACTTATTCCAAAACATGTATTCTCCTTTACCTATAATATGGATTGATGGTTCCTTATAAGTAAGGTAAGATTCAAATTCCATACCATTTATGTCATGAATATGTATTTAATATAAAACATACTTTCTTAAAATGGACACATGGAATAAATCATAAATATTTTAATGATTTATAGATTGATCTACCTAATATGAAACTACTCCAAAAATCTCCAAAATCTCAAATGGTATAGTATAACTTAAAACGTGTTTCCCCTACTTTTCATAACACACAACCCCTTTTTAGGGTTATATTTTGAGGAATACATGATCTACAACATGGAAATATATGTAATTCCTTTTATTATTATCATAAATGCTTTGTCAACTCTTAGTATCCTAGATATGTTTGTAGATAAATTATATCTCATTTGTTATTTCTATTATAGTTTCAGGTCCCAACTATTTTCATTTTCTATATTTATCTTATCTTGATAGAGTTATACACCTCTCCCCGTATAGTTCTTAATATGGTTCAATTTGAAAACTCTAGTGAAAACAAATTTTTGATGTAGAATTAGATAATTGGAAGATGTTTATCCCATTTCCATTTAAAATCATGTGCATTAGCCCATAACATATATTCCAATTTATGTATATTCTTCTAAGACTACCAAATATTTCACAAATGATAATTAATGTTAGGCATTAAGATGATATTCATATTTTTTTGGCTCATCCTAAACATAGTAAAAAATCATTGATCAACGTATGAATCAAATGATAGGGTTTCCCAATGAAATCTCACCCCCTCTTGAATATTTAAATGGTTAAGGTGACAATGGTATAATTATTTTCATATTGTGATTAAATGTTCATTATTTATTAATATATCAATATTACCCATATGTAATGTTTTCCCACTTCCATATAGTCATGAATAGAAATTCAAGCACTCATTTGGATATGTTTCCCTATAAAATCACTTTTTGACATCTAAAAAATCATTAAATGTAGTAAAAAATCTCTCTTATCATGCTATACAACAAATAATGATCACACCAATCTCTATTCATTTTGGTTCTTCTTAGAAGTATAGAGAATAAAGTTCTTTGAGCTTCATTCATGAGCTCTTTCTTTAAATTTATAAAAGAAAAGATGAAAATAATTTTACCAATCATTTATACCAAGGCATGATCAAAATTGAACATTAAAAACATAACCTTTTTTATATCAATTATAATATTTTAATAATTAGGATCATCTATTTTTTCATTATTGGAATTCTAAACAAATAATGGTTGTGAAATAATGTGGATGAGATTGATGATTTCCCTTCCCTAATGAATTCAATTTCCATGTTTACTAAGTCATTGATCAGTGAATCTCCTTAAATTATATTCATCATAAGAACTCCAGGGTCTTTTATAAACAATGCATAAAATAAATTATTTCCATTTCCCAAGCGACAATATATAGAACAATCACAGTCCATAATATTCCTCAACCATATCCTTTTTATCATGTTGAATTACTTTTGTGAGAATATATACATTAGAATCTAGTGGTTTGTGTATATATCATACTTCTCCCCAAAATGATAATTCTCTATATCTTCAATGAAAATATATTTTTTCTAACTTTATATCATGTATTGGATAATTATTTCCATGATGCGTTCATATTCTTAATTCATTATAAATAAATTTCTTCATTTTCATTAAAACACATCAAAGTTACATCATTGATGTATCAATGTAAATGAGTAATCCTTCCCATTAGAAATGAAGGATAACATAAGTGAACTTACGAACCTCTTATTCAATTCATATTGTAACAACCAATGTAATTATGAAATAATAAATTTACATATCTATTAATATTTTTGACTTAAATATTATGTTCAGTTAAATGGGTACCCTATGTGTGATAGCGTACTCAATATGCAATAATAGGTTCTCTCTGAAATCCTATGATTCAAACAAGAATGTGTTATACTGAAAAATAATACAATATTAGTATAATTATTTTGAATTATCGTTATCTTCTAATAATTGTATTAGAAGGAATAAAAATAACTAACTATATAATGTTTATACATTGTTATTAAATGTTTTTACTTTAATATATTAAATTTTATATCCTCACAATGAGAAAAAATATCCAATTTTATGCATCAAATAATATAAAAAAATTTAATTGTAATTTTACCACCTTATGATGGAATTTTTTTTAAAATCTAGTTTTAGTCACTTTAATATACCCTATTTTTTAATATAAACTTCTTATTTTGAATAGGGACATCAAATTTTACTTTTTTTGAATTTTGGTATTTTTTTAAAAATTCATTTTTAATAAATAGTGAAAAATACTGCATTTTAATCCAAAACTATGTTCTCATATAATTTATTTATACAAATAGGTTCTCCTTTTAATTGGTTTTAATGTCTAATTTGACTAATTTTTTATAATTTAATCAAATTTGGTTTAATAGATGCAATTTCACATTGAAATTTTATATAAACACCAGTCAATCTTTTAATGGTTTTTACTTTTAAAAAACGTGTCTTCTCATTCTGTCAACCGGGATTAATATTACATTAATGACTGTACCATTAGGGTTTGGAATTTGGGAAAATGGATTCCATATTTTTAATAAGAAGATAGAAATTATTTTAATAGGACCGTTTTATTTTTGGACATTTGGAATAGTACTTTCGTAATTATTTTTATTACCACAGTAAAAGTTAAATCAGGTAAATAAGGGTAAAAATAATATTATAATAATATAATACAACCATAAAACTTGTAATAATCATATTTTATGGGATATGGGTGACCAATAAAACCATTTTTATGAACATTTTTCATTTATAAATTACTTGGATGTGATTATAGCACTTATAAGTTTTAATTTAAAGAGAAAGAAAATATGTTACACTCATATATCTTCTTACTAAAAAAAATTTCATATTACATTTTTTATGTAATATCTTTTACTATAAATTTTAATTACAAATAAAAAACTATTTCCTATATCATGGTATTTTATTTTTTATTTTTAGACAATAACTAATTAAATTTAATTTTGACATTATGATGATGTAGTGATTTCTTTATTAATGATGGAATCAAATAAATGATATTATAACTATTAAAATAAAAGTTATCTTATATAATTTATGTTTAACAAGATTTTAATAGTTGAATATCACATGGTATAGGACTATTAAATCGTTTGTTCTGAAGTTATATCTCTATTTATATTTTATTTAAAGTCAATAAAATGAAGAGTAGAAAAATTGACAAAAATTATGTTTCTTAAAAATTGTATTTTATTAAATTATGTCAAAATACTAATAATATTTTAAAATAAACATATGACTATTAGAAGGTCAAAAGGTTCATTATTTGTCCAATTATTGGTAATGTATTTCATAAAAGTAAATTTATAGCGTCACAATAATTAAAATTTTGTTAACACAATTAAAAATAAAAGAGAATAATTGAAGGTAAACCAAAAATATAATGATGAACATAAAATAAATACATATATAAAATTTTTTTCTGAGAGGATCTGGAATTATAATAATATTATATTGTAGATATGTCATTTTGGATCCATTTCTATTAGAAAATTAAATTATGATAAATTAATATTTTAGAATATTTTAAGTGTGCCACTCCCATATCATATTAATTGGTACCATATCCTCTCTAATAATCACACATCCAAAGTATTTTGGTTCAGTAATAATGTACTAAAAATTCTCCCTTGAATCCCTCACCGCATTTTTTATTCCTTATTTTTTGAAATAACCCTTCATAAATGTGTTAAGGTGTTCTTAAAAGGTGATCAACTGAAGAAGATGTATAGTTTCTTTAAGAGTTTCTATTTTATTTATTCTTCCACTTCCTTTAAATATTCTTCATACAATAAGAAATGATAACTCTAGTATCTTAAATAAACTGAGCGGTTATTATCTTAATATCATTCCCAAAATCCATCTATACTTCCATAAAAGGGAACCGAATTAATCATTCGTGTGTACCGATGAATTATCACATCCACAAACCGATTTAGTTTATTTCCAATTACATTATATCACGATCGGTTATAATGATGTATTTTATATTCATATGTGATATTAATAAATTTAATTATAAATCTTTAATATTTCAATTATTTTCTTATCTTCCATGTTCATAATAATAGTAACGACGTTCATGTGTGTGTTCAAATTATCACCTCCACAAAGATATGTGTATTGTTTTTATTTACCACATCAGTTGTATGAAATATATAATAATATTTAAATAATTATTATAAAGCTAATAATAATATGATCATTCTAGAAATATAAAAACATAATTACCTTATTTCTATAATTAACAATGAATAATGAAAACATTACTCATGCGTACGTACGACATATCATCTACATGAATATAACATTGTTAATTTTTCATAAACATAAGTAATGGTTTGAGTTAAAAATATTGATTAATGTATAAAATTTATGATTATTTCATGAATACTATTTTTGATATGATGGAATTATGACAATAAGTACTAGTGACATCAAAACCATTTTCATTTTTGACTCAAGTATCGAATATTGGAAAAACATATTATATGAACTTAAATAAATATATAATTAATATAAAATGGAAATATGTGTTTTAATTGAAATTATAAACATTAAAATGTCTCCCAATAATGTATAAATTAATCGATGTTTATTATTTATGAATATAAAGATTTCACATGATGAATAAGACTCATGGTAAAGAACTTTGTCTCAATCTCCATTCAATTAGGAATGTTTTTCTAATATAAATCTCCTTCTTTCATATGATGTATAATCAACACTTTTTCATCTAATTTCAAACAATAGTTTTCAAAATGGAATGTTTTATATATGAAAATTTTACTAAATGAACGTAGAAATGTTTTTTTAACATATGTGGTGATGATGACATTTTCACCTTTATGACCATTATTTGGTTTTTGTCTTCCTCTGCAAGTCGTACAATTTTCAAAAGAAATGTAAATGCCAGATTCCCTTTTTAGATATTTTTTATTATAAATGGTTTCAATAATGGATTGAATATAACAATATATTTAAATTATATCTTATGATTGCAATATTGTAATGATATTTTTTATTTTATTCAATTTTTATAAGTTTTGATTATGTTATGGTTTATGGTCATTGCTTATGTATATGGGTGGTTATGTGATAAACTGAGGGTTGGTGAGCTCGTGATAGCTCTCCAATGCATTGGGTAATGAGATGGAAAAAACAATGAGGATTCTTCAAAGAGATTTAGGTAATATACTCTGATGGGTATTCGAAACATATCCATGATGGTCACTAAATTTCTAGTTATGAAATATACTATGTAGGTATGATACCGATACCAGACGAAACCTTTATGATTTATTATTTCTATGATGTTTTTTAGGATTCTCATAATTTAAGGGGTTTATAAATATTCAATGACTAATTTTTATTTCCTTATTTTATATCCCTTAATGATCTTTTTGTTCCCATTCTATGTATTTAAAAAAAATTCATTGGATATATTGATGGGCAAGGAATAAGTATATGTTAAGAATATTTTTATTACGAAAAATAAATCATGTTTAAGTTTAAATGTTTTATATTATCCATGAAATGGATAATTTAATAACCTTATACATTTTATACAGATTTGAGTTATTATGTTTTAGTTATTTCTAAAATATATAAATATATAAACCTAAAAAGCTCCTCAATGTGTATTATTTAAATAACTATAGATTATGAAATGTTTAAGTATGAGTCATTATAGTCGGTATCATAGGTCGATTTAGATAAATTAATGGTTTAGGATATTGTTAATTGAATATCCATAATTGATTTTTAATCAATGGTAAAATTAAAATGCTATAGAATTTAAATATCACCACATTGCTTCTTATATGAAATGTTATGAATGTTCATAATTCTTTTACATATAGGAAACATGGTAGCTATGTTGGGAAGATATTCATAGAGAAACAAACTTCTAAATAAAAAACCAGAGGTGGTCATAATCAGAAATGAATTGTTTGTTGTAGTGATGGGTTAGCTTACTCAGGCTATAAATGTTTTTGGTATCTATGCATGAGACCGACCAGATTAACCCCAAAAGAACATGTTATTAGTGTATCATTTCATGAGACAATATCCTCTATCATTTAGAGGATCATCAGACCCTGTTCTGACTGGAGTTTGGATTCAAGTACTAAAAAATAATTTCATTTCATTAGGATGTTCAGAAAATTTAAATGTTGGTCTTGTTTTTTACCATTTTTTATGTTTAGATAATAAATGATGGTTTATGGTAAAGAATTTCACGGGTAATGAGGATATTGATGATATCGATTGGAATGAATTCAAATTCATGCTTAATGAGAAATATTTTCATATGGTTGTTCAACATAGAATGGAAAAATAATTCATGGAATTTAGGGAGGGGAATGACTCAGTGGCTTCTTATAGAGAAACCTTCACATGACTGTAAAGTTATGTCCCAAATTTCATCTGATATCATGATAGTAATATCAATTTTTTACCTAGTATTAAATATAAATTATCCAAGGTAATTGGCTTCTCATGATTTTAAATGTTACGGAAATCCTGTTTGAGTTACAGAGAAGGTGGAAATAGAGTTTTCCAATGATCAGGTATTATTTTAAAAATAATGGAATAATATGTCAAGGTGTCAGGAAAAAGGGAATTTTTTTTCCGAATGATCAGGTATTATGTATACATTTTGAGGAAATTATGGTAAAAACTAAACTAGGTAAGTCCTTTTTAATTTTGGTAAGTGCTTCCAATGTGGTAAAATGGGACATAAGGTTTGTAAATTCATTAAAAAATATTAGGGTTGTGGTAACAAAAAAATGATTTACTATTAGAAAAATGTTTAATGTAAAATGAGATGGGTCATTATGTAAATGAGTGTCTAGAGATGAACTCAAATTATGGGAGACATCCAGTCTATAAGCCTAAAGTTGTGTTGATATCCTTTGAAATTACTTCATTGGATGTTTGGGAAAAAAATTAAGTGGTATCAGTTACATTTTGTGTTTATTCAGATTATGAAAATATGTTTTTTGATTTTGGAACTACACGTTATTTCATATTTGAGAAATTATTTGGTAAATTATGAATTCCACCTCAATAAATGAATCCAAAACATATGGTAAAAACACCTAGGGGAACTGTTGAAAATTTAAAATTATAATAATCTTCATGTGCTTTTATGTGGAAAGAATCTACCCGCAAACATTATTTTTTTCATCTAGTTGGGTTTTATGTTCATTTGGATATGGATTTAATTTCTGTTTACCATGCATATATTTACTATTATGATAAAGAGTTTTATTTCAATACAGAATTTCATGTTGTGTATAAGAATGAACCATTACCTCTAATAACATGCTAGTAAGATGAGTAACTATTAAAATATATAAAGGAATGCTACCTTGCTCATAATGTTGTAAAAAAGTGATTGTTTTGATTAATAATTTTCTAGTGGTATATGAGTATCATGATGTTTTCTGATTGAGTTTCATGGTATTATACTAGATCACGATGTTTAATTTTCTATTGAAATAATTTTGGATGCTAATCCAATTTCAAAACCCCCTTATCAAATGGATCCAATTTAACTTTTATATTTGAAGATGAAATTTCATGATTTGTTAGATAAATGCTTAAGTCAACCTAGAACATCATTATGGGGTTCTACTTTATTTTTTTCTAAAATAAAAGATGGTTAAATGAGACTTTGGTTTGATTATAGAGCTTTGAATAACATCACCAATAATCAAAAGTTTCAGTTTTCTCATAACTATGATTTTTTATCATCTCTAGCGAGATCATTATTTGTTAAAGGTTGACTTTAGGTCAGAGTACTATTAGTTGAATGTAACGGAACTAGAGATTCTGAATACCGAGTATTATACTTGTTATGGCCCTTAAAATTTTTTAGTTATGACATTTAGGTTAACAGATGAAGCTACTATATTTCTGGATATTATTAATAGAATATTCCAGTAGTTATTGTATAGGGTTTTGGTTGTGTTTATTGTTAACATTTTGGTATATTATAAAATAAAAAAGAGAATTAAATTAATCTAAGGATTGTCTTGGAAACTATAAAATAAAAACAATTATATGGGAAATTCAGAAAGTATGAGTTTTGGATACAAAAAAATTATTCCATTCATTACATTGATTATATAGATGGCAGAAATGTTTATCCTGCTAAAATAAAAAAAAATTAAATAATGGAAGAGACCCAAATTTATAATCAATATTCATAGTTTTCATATTTTATTAGGGTATTAGAAGAGTTTTGTTAAAAAGTTTTCATGGTTATCTAGGAAACTAACTAAGATAACTTGAAAAGGTGTCAGGTTATCTAGACAAAAGAATGTAATGATTTTTTTTCATGAATTGATAAGAAGATTGGTGAATGATCTAGTTTTGGAATTACCTTATAGGAAAGGTAAATTTGTTATCTAAACTAAGGATTTATTAAAACAACATGTTTATGTCCAAATACCGAATTATTAGGTAATTTCTTATGCTTCATGTCAGTTGAAAACGCATTAGTTAAATTAACCTACACATGATTTGGAAATAGATTCTTTAGTTTTTTTTGTTAAAAATTTGGAGACATCATTTGAATGGAGAAAGATGTGAAATATATACTGATCACTAATGTTTGATGTAAATATTCCCTAAAAAATAATTGAACATTATGCAAAAAAGATTTTAGGAACTAATCAAGGATTATAATAGAAGGATTCACTACCATCCTAGAAAAGTAAAAAATATTGATGGTGCATTGAGTTTTAAAAGTAATGATATATTAACCATGCTCTATTTGTAATGTGATCTTTTGGTTGTTGGTTTGATGAATTATGGCTTGGAATTTTTTGGTGATGAAAATTCTTCCATTTTGTTTCATGTGTCATTGAAATCATCTATATTTTATATAATTAAAAAAGTACACAAGGAAAAAAATGAGTTTTAGAAAAATATAGAGTTTGATTAGAAGAGTATGTTTCCTAAATTTAAAACTAATAAAGACTGTGATTTGTGATTTGGGAATAAGTTATCTGTGCCTTGGGAGTCACAATTGAAGAAAGAGTTGTTTTTTGATGCTCAAAGATATCCATTTTTTTGTTAATCGTGGAATTACTATGATGTACAGAGAAAATTATGAGTATTAATGTTGTGATGGAATTAAAATAGATATTTCTGGATTTGTAGTGAAGTGTTTGACTTATAAAAAGGTGAAAGTAAAACAACAGTTGTCAAAAGGGATGTTTTAACCTTTTCCAATACCTGACTTGAAATGTGAAAATATATCTAGGTATTTCATATTGGGATTAACAATGGCTTTTCGAGGTAACAATATGATTTGAGATATTATTGATAGATGGAAAATTCATGTCATTTTATTCCTATTCGAGATACACTATCTCTAGATCAACTTTATTAGTTGTATCTTAAAGAGATAGTCAAGTTACCTATAGTTCCTCTATCAATTAAATCTAATCATGATCCTTGATTACTTTTAACATTTAAAATGACATTTAGAAGTTGTTTAGTACTGAATAACATATTATTATAGATTTTCATCCTCTATCTGATGGGCTTACATAACCTAAAATTCATAAATTTGAGGAAATGATTTGGGCTTATTCTATGGATTCCCATAAAATTTGGGACCAACAACTTATGTTTGTGGAGTTTTCTTATAATATCTATTTTCATTCCAATATATAGATAGAAAAATTTGGGGAATTATATGGAAATCATTGTTGAACTCTTGTGTTTTTAGATGAAGTAGGTGAATGGATGTTGATGGGACCAGAATTGCTTGACGAGATGGAATAAGAAGTTTAGTTGATTTGGAAACTCATGAGGACATCTAAAAACATGCAGAAAAGATATGAGGATAACTACAGGAAGGATATTTCTTTCGAGGTAGGTGATAACGTATTTCTCAATGTTTCTCCCTAGAAATGTGTGATGCATTTTGGTCAGAAGACAATGTTATGACTATGGTTCGTTGGATGCCTTGATATTATGAAGAATGTTGGATTGGTTACCTACAAAGTTTCCTTACATCCATGTGTATCCCATGTAAACAATGTTTTTTCATTATTCAATGTTGAAAATATATTTTTTGAATCCATAAAATGTTTTCAGTCTAGAAATACTTCAGTTGGAATAAAAAATTTCATATAATGAAAAAAAAGTATAGATTCTTGACTATTGAGAGAATGTGTATTAGAATAAGGTGATTTATAAGGTTAAGGTTTTTTGGGAAGCCCATATGGTTGAAGATGCATCTTGGTAATCTAAAATTCTATGAGGGAGAAATTCACCCACCCCCACACAATTATTTAATAATTGAATAAAATTTCAAGGGTATAATTTCTAAAAGGGGTGGAGGACATAACATCTCAGGTAATTATAAAAAAAATTTATTTCCATATGTATTAATATTTATGAATTATATATTAATTTTATTTAAATGGATATGCTATGTATTATAACATACTCGATATGCAATAATGGGCTTTTCCAAAATCTTATGTTGCACACAAAATTGAGTTATACCAAAAAATACTACATTATAATTATTATTATTTTAAATGGTAGTTTTCACCTTGACATTATATTAGTGGGAATAAAAAAACTAACAGTATTATTTTTAAAAATGTTTATTAAATGTCTTTACTTATCACTAAAAAATTTTAGGGTCTTAAAATGAGAATAAATCAGGTTTTGAGTATAAAATACTCTAATATCTTTTAAAGTTAGTTTTATCGCTTTTCGATGGAGAACCCTTTGAAAATATAGTTTTAGCCACTTTTAAAATTTTAATTTTTAAAATAATATTTTTTTTAGTATAGGGAAATAAAAATTTACCTAGGTTGAATTTTGGTATTTTTAAGATAAAATACATTTTTAATGAATAGTGAAAAATATTTCATTTTAATTCAAACCTGCTTTTTTCAAATTTACTTATATAGTTACATTATCGTTTTAATTGGTTTTAATGTTTAATTGGTATAAATTAATTTCATTTAATACAACTTTGGTTATTATATGTAATATAACCTTGAAAGTTAATAAAAACAACAATCAATATTTTGATGATTTTTACATTTAAAACCCCCTTTTCTCATTTTGACAACCAGGGTAAATTTGAAATTAATTAGTAAAACTTATTTTTTTTAATTTTAAAAAAGGATTATATATATGTAATCATAATTTCTAAATTATGTAAATAGATCGCTTTTATTTTTGATAAATTGTGAAAAGTAACTTTTGTAATTGTTTTTATTTACCATGGTTAAAGTGTAAGTCAGGTAAATAAGGGGAAAAATCATTTCATAATTATATAAATATACCAAAAAACATGTCATAATCCTATTTTATGAGATATGAATGTTTAATACAACCCATGGGATGAATTTTTGTCCATTGGATTTCATTAAGGTGTGATTATTATATTTATAACGTTTAATTTTATAAAAAGGAAAATATGTTACAAACATATATCTTCACACTAAATCAATTTTAATATTGGTTTATAAAATTAATATCTTCAACTATAAATATTAATTATAATTATATTAGGATTTACTTCATAATGTTTATTTATTTATAATTGTAACACGTTAAATAATTAAATTTAATTATATCATAATGATGATGCTATGATTTCGTTATTAATGAAGGATTCAAATAAATGAAATTTTATATATAACAATAAATATTATTTGATATGATTCATGTTGCACACCATATTTATAGGTCAATATGACATGTTATATGACTATTCAATGGTTTTTAAGAAGTTATATTCCTATTTAAAATTTATATAAATTCAATAAAATGAATAGTATAAAAACATACATAATTGATGTTTTATAAAACAAAATAATTTATTAAATTTTTTAAAAGTCCTAAAAATCTTTTAAAATAACAAAGTCACATTATAATAGTCTAAAATATCATTATATGTTCAATTATGGGTAATTGTTTCTCATACAAGTAAATTAATAGCATTATAATAATAAAAACATTATTACAACAATTAAAATTAAAAGATAATAATTAACTGTAAATCGAAAAGATAATGTTTAAAATAAAATCAATACATATCCAAAAACATATCTAATTACCGTATTTGGATATACCCTCCTGTTAGCTTCAACATAACTCATGTTTGAGCCGGTTGTATAAAAAAATTTATATTTATTTAATATTATAACACTTTCCAAGGGTTCCCCTCCCCTATCCTATAAAAAGATACCCTCTTTTATCTAATTGTTACACCTCCAATTCTTTTTGTTTCGGCTAATATCTACCCAAATCCCTTCTTAGAAAAACGCCCCACATTCGTGATGCCTTATTTTAGGCAGTACATTGTTCTTAGAGGTGTTAAGGTGTTCTTCAATGGTGATCAACTAAAGATGGAGAATTGTTTTTAATGGTTTCTATTTTATTTATTTTTACGCTTCCTTTAAATATTATTATTCCAAGATTAAACAATAACTCCAATATCATCAATATATTGAGATTTTGTTACATTAATATAATTCCCTAAATCCATATCAATTTCAATCAAATGATAAAAGAATTTATCTTTCATGTGTACGTGTGAATTTTCACCGAAATGATCTGATTTAGATTGTCCTCTATTGCCTTATATCATGAATGGTTATATTGACAGAATTAATATAATTATGAGATAGTAATGAAATATTTATCATTGTAAAATTATAATATTTCAATTATCTTCATACCTTCCATGCACATAAAAAGAATAATGGAATTCGTGTGTGCGTGGGAAATATAACCTCTACAAAGCGAGGCGATGAGTTTTTATTCAAAACCTCACATGTATGATATATATATATATATATATTTTAAATGATTATTATTATGATAATAATATTATGATAATTCTATAATGGTAAAATAATAATTACCTTATATTCGTAATGATCAATGAAAAATGAAAATAATACTCATGAATATGTACGGCCGTCCGTCTCCACGAACATAATGTTGTTCATTTTTAATAACTATAATTAATGGTTTGATTTAAAATTTATTATTATTAAATAATATTGATTATTATGTCACGAATTATATTCTAAAGATGATGCACTAAAAACACATGGATTTGATTCTTTAAAATTTTGTTCATTTTCAACTCAAGTAGAAAATATCCACAAAACATTCTATAGGAACATAAATAATTATATAGTTTTTATAACATGGAAATAAGTAATATAATAAAAATAAAAAACGTTAAAAAGGTTCTCAAGAAATTAGATATTTATCTTTGTTTTTATTTATGAATATAAATATTATACGTGGCGAGTTAAACTCATGGTAATGGACTTCATCTCTATCACCTTTCATTAAGGCATGTTGTCATAATATACACCCCCTTATTTTATATGGTGTATAATCAACCCTTCGACTTTTAATTTCATTCAACGGTTGTAAAAAGGTAATATTATTTTCACAAGGAATTGCACTAAATGAAAAAGGTATTTTTATTTAATCTATATAGGTACAACTACATTTTCACCACCACTGCCATTAATTGGTATTTCGCTTCCTCTACAAGCAGTACTATTTACCAAAGAAACGTAAATACCATATTCCATTTTTGTGTAATTTGGTATTGAAAAATTTTTTTAGACCGGATTTATTATATCTATATCTTGAAATGATATCATATTATTTCTATATAGAAATTTTAATTTTCTTTATGTATTTCATATGTGTTATGATTATGTTATGGTTCCTGGGAATTGATTATATATACTGGTTTTTCATTGATAAACAGAGGTTGGGTTATCCCTTGATAGATATCCAATAACTTAGGTAATCAGATGGATTAAACAATGTGGTTTCTCATAAGAGACAAAAGGAATATACTGTGATGGGTAATCCAAATTTATCCATGAAGGTTACTCCCTATGTAGCTGTCAAAGTTACAATGTATGTTTGATATAAATTCCATAATTTTCTATTATGAATTATGATTTTTATGCATTGTTAAGTACCCTAATGATATGATGGTTTTATAAATATTCATTGACTAACATTTTATTTCTTTATATTATCTCCTTTACCAAGATTTTTGTTCTCATCCCATGATTTTAAAATGATTTCACATATTCTAAGGATGGCATAGAGAAAGGGTGTCGTCTAGAAGATTCTTGTTAACAAAAAGAAATCATGTTTACTTATAAATGTTTTATATCATAGATGAAATTGATACTATTATAGGGGTATCCACTTTGTATAAGTTTCTGCTATTATGTATTAGTTTTTTCCTATTTCTCTAAAACTCTAAACCTAAAAATGCCCTCATTGTGAAGTCCTTACATAACTCATGATAGTGTAATATTTAAGGATGGGGCCATATAGTTGGTATAACAGGTCAATTTATATAAGATTAAGGGTAAAGATATTGTTAATAGAATATCTATAAATTATTTTTTTACTTTATGGATAAATAGAAATGATATAGAATTTGAATATTACCATGTTTTTTCATCTAAGATATTTTTTTTTTTCAAATAGTTTTTTGAATGATGAAATATAGTAGCTATGTTGGGATGACATCAAAGGAAAAAAAACCTTCCAAATAAACAACTTGATATGGTCAGAATCAGAACTGAATAGTTTTTTGTAGTGAGGTAATAGTTGAATCATGAAATAAATGGTGGTGTAATCCATCAACGAGATGAACCATAGATGAAAATGTCAGTAATGGAGTAATTCATGAGGCAACATCCTCCATCATTAAAAGGATCATCAAAACCTATGATTACAGAAGTGTGCATTATAGAATAACTTAAGATTTTCAATGTCAAGGGTTTTTTAGGAAATATAAATTTTAAGTGTTGTTGTTTACCATTTTGAAGTTGAAGCTCGTCAATATTTATCGAGGATTACGAATTTTAGAGAAATATAGGTGATTTATGCTCTTGATTGAGATAAATATAAAGTCATGTTTCTTGAGAAATATTTTCCTAAGATAGTTTGACTTAGGATAAAATAAATTTATTAGAATTGAGATAGTAGGATGAATCTATTGATACTTATTAATGAATATTCACTCGACATACAAGGTATTATGCAAATTTAATCTGATATATTGATAGTAAAATCTATAGTTTTTTTCCCAGTATTAAATCCAAAATATCAAATGGAAATGGCTTATGATGAGTTCAAATGTTATGAATAACTTGAAAGATGTGTGGCTGCTATGGAATTATATTTTGTTCACAATAAGGTGTTCATTGGAAAAAAAATAGAATAAGTGGTCAAGGTTGCGTGTGAAACTGATGAATTTCTTGAATATATTTGATGATATGAAAATTTAGTTTATATTTGGTAAAAATTTTGGTAAAAAACACATTGGGGAAAGCCTTTTGAAATTTAGTAAGTACTACCCAATTGCTAAAATGAGACATATGGGTCGCAATTTCATTGAATAATATCAAGGTAGTGGTAAGAAAAAATATTATTTATATTTAGTAAGATTTTTTTAGAGAAATTATATGGGTCATTATTGAAACGAGTGTTTGAAGAAGAAATAAGATGATGGGAAGATGCCAGACTATATTAAGAAATATGTGATGAAATACATTGCATCTACATTATCAAATTTTCATCCTTCAAATGTGGTTGTATCTGGTATATTGTTTAATTACTATTATGCCTATGTGTTGTTTTATTCTGGATCTACACATTATTTTATTTCTGTTATTTTTTTGGAAAATTGGAAATTATAACTCATGAAATGAATCTAGAATATATGATATAAACACATGGGGGGAAATGTTGATAATAAAAGAAATTATAATAATCTTTATGTATTTATTTGGAAAATAATCTACCTGGAACCCATTTTTTTTCTTATAGTAGATTTTAATGTAATTCAAGTAATGGATTGGCTCTCTGTTAAACATTTTGAGTTTGAATATAGAGATGAAGATTTTCTTTTAATAAATACTTTCAGTTTGTGTATAAGAATGAACCCTTACCTTTGATAACATATCAAGAAGCTGAGAAACAACTGAAAGATGAAAATGAATGATTACTTTCACATATTGGTGAAAATAATTTAATTTTTCATATTAAAGATGTTCCATTGGTAAATATATATCTTTTTGTTTTTTCGGATTATTTTCCATGTATTATACCTGACTGGGATGTTGAATTTAATAATGGTTTTTTCCTATTGCTAATACTATTACCAAATCCCCTTATCTAATGGCTCAAATTTAACATCTATAATAAAATAAGAAATTTTAGATAATGGGATAAAATATTAATTTGACCTAGCATATCACCATGGGGTTATCCTGTCATTTTTTGATAAAATAAAGGATGGTTCAAAGGGACTTTAATTGATTACAGATCCTAAAATAACGAATGTGTTAAAAGATTGTATAATTTGCCTCATATCAATGACTTGTTTGATCAAATGCAAGGAGGTTATTATTTTTTGAAGGTGGAATTGTGGTCATGGTACCATCCATTGATAGTGATGGTATCATACATTCTAGAGCATTCATTTCAAACTACATATTGAAATTATGAATTTTTCGTCATACCATTACGGTTAACTAATGAACATGTTATATTCACGGATCTTATAAATTGAATATTCTCAGAGTTCTTGGATAAGTGTGTGGATGTCTTTGTTATGTAAATTTTGGTATATTCAAAAATTAAAGAGGAGCATGAAGGTTATTTAAGGGTTGTCATGCAATCCTTAAAAATAAATTTTGTTGGAAACTATGAAATTGGGAATTCTGTTTACAATAAATTTCATTCATTGGTCATATTGTTTATAGATGTGGCATAAATATTAATCATGGTAAAATAAAAGTTGTTTAACAATGTCCTATTCTCAGAAAAATTACTGAGTTTCATAGTTTTCTTGATTAATAAAATTTTAATTGGAGGTTTTTTGAAAAATGTTCATGGTTATCTCTGTCCCTCTAACACTGTTAACTCGAAAATTTAATAAGTTCATCTGGAAAAAATTATTGTGATGATTGTTTTGGGTAATTTAAAACAATGTTGGTGAATGCTCTAGTTTTTTCATTACCTTCCATGAATGGTAAATTTTCTTTCAATAATGATACTTTATTGAAATACTTGTTTATTTCTGAATTTATAATTAAAAGTTAATAATTTATGCTTTACATTAGTTGAAAACATTTGAGTTAAATTTCCCTAGACATGATTTGGAATTATCTCCTATAGTTTTTACCTTAAAAAATTAGAGGAATAATTTGTATAGAGTGAAATGTTAAATTTATACCGATAAAAAAAGTTTTAAGTATATATTCACTCAGAAAGAATTGAACATGAGATAAAGAAGTTGGTTAAAACTAATCATGGATTATGATATAATGATATATTGCCATCCTAAATAATATAACAATGTGGATAATTAATAGATTTGTAAATCTAATGATACATTAACTATTCTACATTTGGAATGCAATACTTTGGTTAATGAATTGATGATTTTTGGAATTGAAGTCATTGGTGTAGGAAATACCTCAGTTTTATTTTAGGTGTAAGTGAAATCTTCTAGATCATTAAAAATTAGGACAGTGAATAAGTAAGTATAACGACCCATACATTACATAAATGGTTATTACATCATAATTTAGGCAAACTTATTACAACATATAACAAAACCATGATAGGACCATATAGATATAGTGTCTTTAGAAACTGGTAAACATAAACAACTGGTTCATAAATCATCAACATTGTCTTCTGTTTATTTCATCATATCTAGAGTCACTTTTGGCATATCCTACTTAATACCCTTCTTCCTGACCTAGGGAATAGAAAACATAAAAAAGGGTGAGATCAAATTTTTATTAAGGGTAAACAAAAGAAATATCAATCATATCATATTCATAAGAACAGAACATTTTGAAAATCATAACCTGCAAAAGAGATCATAATATCATAACATGGGATAAATCATAGTAGTGAGATGTAATACCAATAATCATAACGTAAAACATGAAACTTTGTGTTATACACACATAATCATAGAAAATCATTTCATATTGGTCAATGCTCTTTGCCAAGACCATCATAGAGGAAAAATTCCATTACTAAAGCGATTTCACTCCTTGTTCCAGTCCTGTATCACTGAACCAGATTAACTTACCATTCCAGCCATGTCTATCTCATGATATATAAATCTTTACCCAATGAATTGGAGGGAGATATATATCCCACCCACCTCATAATGATACCCTTATTATGTCTTCCATAAGATCATAAATCAAACATCATAGCATAACCAATGTAATAAAAATGGGATTCTTAAATATCATGACTTCATAACATAATATATATATATAAGATAAAAGGACATCATAAAAATAATTCCATCATAACATAATCAAATCAATGTAAATATATGGATATAAATAGAACCCTATATTATATTATATGGATAATAATTTTGATAAAACACTTGAACTCCATTCATGAGGAAAATATCCTTTCTACTTCAAAAAATATTTTTCCTTTCTTAACATGTCATAAAATTTTAAAATATAAGAAGTTAATTAAAAATAAACATGAAAACTTGTAATGGAAGATTCATGGAAATAATGTTCTATGAAATCATAAAAATACATTCATGTCGTATAATATAAAAAAACATTCTTCACATACTTTAGTCGGAAAAGTCAAAAAGTACCTCGTACCAAAAACGAAAAAAGATTCCTTTATTATCTTTTACTAAAACTCACCATTTGGTAAAATTTGACTTAAATAATTGTAGGAGGATAGAAATAATATTACATTTTGAGGAAACATGGATGTGGATGATAAATATTCCCCATTATATTCCAAAGTATAAACAATCTCGGATAAAAATGAGATTGTGAGATTTTCCATTAATATAGGTCTGATTTTCATCATACGTATACGAACCTCCTGTATAATGATTTAAATAATGTCATTTAATTATTAAACAACAATATTAATTTTTATTATATCATACATGGTCATATTATTATCTTCTTATTAGTAATATTTCATTGCTACATGTTATTCAGGAGTTCATTGCTTTATGTTCTTATGCATGTCTTGTCGAATAAATTTGTATTAGTATTTTTAGGTTATATATACCTTATTTATAATATTTTATTATTTTAATATATATCATATTTGTTCATTCTATTCATTTATATAATCATTATTCAATGAAGATCATGTAGAACGGGTCACATCACATCGTGCAGACAGTAGGCCGTACGTACGTACGAGCGATGATATAATTACCATAACTATTGAATGGTATTGTAGAGGAATATGGAATGTCTCAGAATTAGTATCATGTTATTATAATAATATATACTTATTATTTACACCCTTATACAAATCCAAGTATGTTGGTGGTGGAAAGCAGATTACACCACGACGTAGAGACGGTATTCCGTACGTATGCACGCGTGGTGATTTCATTTTCCATAGGATAGATAGAAGGTGAAATAGGGTTGTTTCATATTTATAATTACATTTTAGTATATGAGTGATACTAATGTTATTACTTCATAATTAATCAACTAAATAATAGTACGTAGAAGAAGAAATAAATTTTAAATAATCGGTAATAGATATTACCTCTTCTTCGACATGCCTCGTTGAAACCTCCTCTTAGGTCACTATGATTGGTCTTTGAAGAAGACCCAAACCTCTAATATCGTTCTAGGGAAGTTGAGAAGGTAAATGGTCAGGGGTTCTCCAAGAATTAATGCTCAAAATTTTGTGATGAGGAGAGGGTGGAGGTTCCCTTTTATATGGGAGGAGAGGGGCACCTTTAGAAACATAAAAAATATTAAATTATAATAAATTCAAACCCCACATAAAAACATCCAAAATGACTCGAATCCGAATATTATATGAGATAGTGTTCTAATATCATCATCCAATAAAATTTAGACATGTTGGGAATTTATTTTAAACATTATCAAATTGATTTATCCTTATTTAATCTATTTAAATTTATTTGTGGTAATATGATTCTAAATTTTAAATAATTATATACAATTACTTATGTGTTGTGAATTGTCCATAATTGGATAATTAATGACATTTTAGACCATATAAATTTTAATTTATTATTTTTAAATATTAGTGTTATTTTTACACAATATTAAATTATGTTATTTTTATAAAATATCAATAGTGACAATTTTGACACTATTTATTTATTTGAATTTAAATAAAATCCTCATAGAAGATATGTTAGAAATAAAATCACTAATAGATTCATAACATGTCATAGTTATCTATAAAGTTAGTGTAGTAAATTAAATAGTTCTTATAATATTTATTTTAATATTTTTAATCCCATTTATTTGATATTTCAATCAATAACATAATTTCAACATCACTATTGTGTCAAATTTAATGATAATTATTTAATACCTAAAAATACTAAATAAATATACATGATGTATATAATTTTATTATCTTTCTTGATACTATTCATGTACGATGTTTCATATTGTTTATCATAAAATTAAAATTATTCTACTTATTAGATTTAAGAGAGTGACATGTTATCACTTTCATTGGTTTTAATAATAATTAAATTATATTCATTGTCAAAAGTCCATAATATGAAACTAATCATACACATAGGTTATTTTAGTCAACTTTTATTCATCCAATATAATTTTTTCAATTGTTAGGGTAATTTTAGAATCTTATTTTTACCCTTAATTAGCAGATTTACCTTTAACTGTAGCAAATAAAAATTACCATAGTTTTTATTCATAAAATTAAAAAAATAAAACTAAACTATTAAAATAATTTAGACCCACTGAATTCACATATGGCATCTTTTTTTCAATATTACATACACATAAGTTTCATTAATTAATTAAGATTAATCCTGTTGTTAAGCAAACGGGTTTTAAAAGTTAAAACATTGCCAATGATTGAAATGTTTTTACCTATGAATTCAATGTAAAATTAATGGTAATGACATAAATTATATTAAATGGTACAAATATATTCTATTTATTCTTTAAAACCGTTAAATATTATTATTTAACAATATAGGTTATTGCAATGAAAAAATTTGTTTTTAATTAAAATATAGCGTGTTTTTACTATTCATCAAAATATGAAAATTTTCGGAATAAGATGAAAAATTTATCCAAAGTAAATTTTTATATCCTGATTCCAGAAAAGAATTTAATTTTTTCAAATTTAACTTATAAAGATGTCAAAAACTAGATTTAAAGTGGGTGCTCCATCAAAAGGCGGCAAAACTGCATTTTACTAAAAAAAATTATTTTACCCGAAACATTTATTTTGTTCACATACCATGTTCTAGAAAATGTGTAAGATGAATAATAATGTTATAAAATTCAAAATTTAGTTAATATTATTCATAATGGATAGTGTATAATAATATTATAATAATATATCGATGTTTCATGAAACTTGGTATTGCGTACTACCCACGCTATCGAGGAAGGTCGTGATTGCATGTAACACAAGCCAAGACAGTGTTGTGTGTAGTGAAAGATTAGTTTGGTGTATCATATAACATAATAAATAAAAATATATATATATTTATCATAAAATCTCAGGGTGTTACATTCTACCCCCCTTAAAAATAAATTCACTCTCGTAATTTGTCACTTGGTAACAAACATATGAGGATACCTATCCCTTATCATATCCTCAAGCACCCATGTAGCTTCTTCTAATTGGTTTTTCCTACATAAAACATTCACCATGAGAGTTATCTTGTTCTGTAGAACTTTTTTTCTACGATCCAAAATCTATATCGGCTATTCTTCATATGAAAAATCTTTATTCAGTGGTACAACTTCTGAGCTTAGTACATGTGAAGGATCGAGTATATACTTTTTCAGGAAAGATATATGCAACCCATTATGAACTTGAGAGAGATTTGGTGGAAGTGCCAATCGTTAATCTACCTTCCCAACATGATCCAGTATTTCGAAAGGACCGATATACCTAGTGCTCAACTTTCCCTCTTTTCCCAATCTCATTACTCTCTTCCAAGGAGAAATTCATAAGAACAGTATATCACCCACTTCAAACTGTAGGTCTTTTCTTAGATTGTCGGCATAACTTTTTTTTTCAACTCTGAGCTGTGCATATGTGTTATTGAATAGATATGACGTTTTCTACCATCTCATCAACAAGATCATGTCCTAATAGCTTTCTTTCCCCAACATCATCCTAGCAAGTTGGAGTCATATTTTTCTTTCCATAGATAGCTTCATAAGGAGCCTTATGAATACTGGAGTGAAAGATATTATTATAAGAAAATTACACTAAGAGTAGGTGTTGATCCCAACCACCTTTGAAATCCATAGAGAAAGATCTTAACATATCCTCTAGAGTTTGAATTTCTCTCTTAGACTAGCAGTCTATCTGAGGATGATAAGAAGTGTTGAAACTCAACACGGTATCTATAGTATGCTGAAGACATCACCAGAAATTCAAGGTAATCCATGGATCCCGATCAGATATAATGGAAAGTGGTACTCCATCCAATCTTACCACTTCCTTCACATATATCCTGGCAAGTTGATCCAGAGATAAATATTCTCTAATAGCAATGAAGTGTTCCGACTTCATAAGATGATCAACTATAACCCAGATAGCATTATCGTCTTTGGGTGTTTTAGGAAGTCTAGTGACAAAGTCCATAGTGATGTTTTCTCATTTCTATTATGGAATGGGTAATGGTTGTAACATCCTCTTAGACTTTTGTCTATCAGCTTTAACTTACTGACAAACTGAGCATCAAGAGACATATTCAGCAACATCTCTTTCCATGCCATCCCACCAGAAGTACTCTTTCGGTACACAATACATATTCGTGCTTCTAGGATTAATAGAGAATGAATAACTACGAGCCTTATCTAGTATCTCCTTCTATAATTCTGGGATGGGAGGAACACAAAACCGATTCCTGAGCCTTATTATCCCATCACAATCAAGGTTGAATTCGGGAACATTTCTCACCTTCTTTTGTAACTCTATATCTTTTTTTTGTGCCTCTTTAATCACTATATGTATAGATGGTTCAACATTAATTCGAGAAAGATAACATTTTTCCCCTTCCATTATAATTCCATGATCTGTCCTTTGGAAATCCATAAATATTTGATCTTTTGTGATCCTAATAAGGGATATTCTAGCATGGTCTTGTTGACTTAATTCGACTACCACCTTGTTTAGTTTCCCAGGGTGGTAATGAATTGAGCAGTCGTAATCCTAAATCAGATCCAACCATCTTCTTTGGTGCATATTCTACTTCTTTTGTGTGAAAATATACTTTAAACTTTTATTATCAGTATAAATATCACACCTTTCACAAAAATGAAAATGCCTCCAAATCATTAATGAAAATATTACCGCAGCTAACTCCAAATCTTGATTTGGGTAATTTTCTCATAGATTTTCAACTATCGGGAGGAATAAGCTATCACCATATCATTTTGCATAAGATCACACTCCATTCCCATCATGGATGCATCACTATAGATCACAAAACTTTCTCCACTATAATGAAGTGTGAGCACAGGTGCACTGGATAACCTTCTTTCTAACTCATTGAAATTATCTTTACACTCCTTCGTCCAAATGAACATAACTACTTTTCGAGTCAACATGGTGATTGGATTAGATAACCTTGAAAAATCATTCACAAAATTTCGATAATATCCAGCCAGACCATGAAAAATTCGGATCTCAGTTACTGTTGTTGGTCTCGACCATCTTTCGATAACGGTTGTTTTTGCTGGATCCACAGATATCCCCTCTTTGGAGATTCTGTAACCCTAAAATGAAGCTTTTTTAATCCAAAATTCACACTTGGTAAATCTGGCATATAGCTTCTACTTTCTTAGGGTATTTAATACATTTCTCAAGTGATCATCATGTTCTTCCTTAGTCTTTGAATAAACAAGAATATAATCTATAAGGACTACCAAAAACTAATCAAGATAGTCTCTAAAGACTATATTCATTAGATCCATGAATATAGCAGGGGAATTAGTAAGACCCAATGGAATCAGTATAAATTCATAGTGTCCATACCTTGTACGGAAAGTCATATTTGTTATATCCTCATTTTTGACCCTTAATTGATGATACCATGAACGGAGATCAATCATGGAAAAGTATTGAGCTCCGTGTAGTTGATAAAATAAGTCATCAATGCATGGGAGGGGATATTTTTTCTTAATAGTGATCCTGTTATGTTCTTAATAATCAATGTGAAGTCTCATTTATCCATCTTTCTTCTTAAAAAAGAGAACATGTGCTCCCCAAGGTGACGCACTAGGGCATATAAATCCTTTATCAAGATTGTATTGGAGTTGCTTCTTTAATTCATTCCACTCAATTGGGCCCATTCTATATGGTGTCTTTGAAATAGGAATAGCACTCGGTATGAGTTCTATTAAAAGCTCTACTTCACGATTTTGTAGAAGACCTGAAATTCCTCTAGAAAGACATCATCAAACTCCCGTACAATGGGAATATTCTTAATCTTGAGTTTCTCTCCAACCATTTGGGATAAATTACCTTCATTTATTAGAATCAAGACCCATTAGATGGAAAAAATTTCCACTAGAAGGTTATATTCATCCCTGCATCGATAGATGATAGTAGATAGATCCGGAATATTAAATGTGATTTCCCTCCATTGGAAATTGATATGAGCTCCATATAAAGAATGCCAATCCATTCCAAGAATAACATCAAATTCCATTATAGGAAGGATAAAAAGTATTGTAGAAGCACTTTCCCCGAAACATCAATTGGAGAAGAATTATAATGTTTTTATGGAACCATTGTGCCATTAAGAGTTGTCACAGCTAAGTCAACATCTAATTGTTGAGGTAGTACAGTGATACCCATAGAAAATTCTTCAGATATAAATGAGTGGGTGGATCCAGAATCAAATAAAACATTTTCTACTTTAGATTGGATGGTAAGTGTATCTTTCACCACTTCATTATCATACTCCACATCGATGATAGGAATTTCATGTGACATTCCTTTATCATTTCACTTAATAGTTTGTTGACATAGATCATTATCAACAACCCTTGGATTAGGGCATTTATTGACATAATGCCCCATTTCCTTGCACTTGATACATTGAAGTATAGGAGGTTCATTCTGTGTATCCATTTCTTTGTTTGCATCATTAGACATCTTCTTCCAATTATTTCGACATTCAACTGCATGATGACCTTATTTTCCACACATAATGCATTTACTTGCCCCTTTAAGGCAATTCCCTCCATATTTCTTTCCACACTTTGATCATAAGATAAAACTCATCTTCATTTCAGTGTGGTATTTAGATTTCCCTTTGAATTCCATTTTCCTATTCTTATCAAACCCATATGACTGATGGGTTAATCCAATCTCCATCTCAACCTTGAGAGCACATCGTACAATTTCCTCATAGCTATTGAAGTCCCTTATGGATAACACCCTTCGAAGACATGGTTTTAATCCACAAAAGAATCGATCGATCTTACTCTCAGGTTAGATAATAATTATGGAAGTGTGCCTTGAAAGACTTGTAAAATTTTCTTCGTAGGTACAAACAGATTCATCATCCGTTTTATTCATTTCAAGAAAATCCTTCTCCATATTTGATCAAAGAATATGGTGGATGTACTTATTGAAAAATAAGATCATGAACTCGTCCCATTCCATTGAATCAATTTCCTCTATTTTCCTCAAATTCTTAATAAGATTCCACCATTGATCAGCTTCACCTTCCAAATGATTTACTACTAAGATGACATTATCATGTTCAAAACATTGTAGAACTAAAAATATCTTTTCAGTGGTAATGATCCATTTTTCAGCCACTAATGGATCATAAAAACCACTGAATGAAGGTGGACACTACCTCTTGAAGGATTCAACAGAATGTTGCTCCATCCTTTTCTCATTTGGAAGTATGTCATTATTCATAGGTTGAGATAGTTGTGTGAGCATGGATACAAGATTTTTTATTCCAGATCCCATAACATTTGGTTGCTCAAGGGGATAATCATTGCATTTCCCGTCGCATTAAGTATTAACAATATTCCTTTGGGTTCCGGCCATTGACTAAAACCAATAATCATAGTGTGAGAGACACTAATCATAATAGGAAAACCACATAATCAAGAATATAATTTCACACTTTAGGTCTTATCATAGGTTGTTCATGGACATTTCTAAAACACTAATATTGTGTTCTATGTTTAGACATATCTTTAGACTTCTTACTAAGGTTTGCATATCCTAGTTTCCAAAGGTTGACTATACCTTTCCCCTGATTACAACTATAATGATCCATAGTTTACATACATGGTTATTACATCAGAATTTAAGAATACATATTACAACATATAACAAAACCGTGATAGGACCGTATTGGTATAGTGTCTTTAGAAACTGGGAAACATAAACAACTAGTTCATAAATCATCTACAATGTCTCCCATTCATTTCATCATATCTAGAGTACCTTTTGGAATATCCTACTTAATACCCTTATTCCTGACCTGGTGAAAAGAAAAAAACAAAAGGGTGATCCCAAATTCTCAGTAAGGGTAAAAAAATAAATATCAATCATATCATATTCATTAGAACATAAAATTTTGAAAATCTTAACCTGTAAAAGATATCATAATATCTTAACATGGGATAAATCATAGTAGTTTGATGTAATCCCAATAATCATAACTTAAAACATGAAAATTTTTGGTATACACACATAATCATAGAAAATCATTTCATATTAGTCAAGGCTGTTTTCCAATAACATCATAGCGGACAAATTCCATTACTGAACCGAGTTCACTCCTCGTTCCAGTCCTGTATCATTGAAACAGATTAACTTGTTGTTCCTGCTATGTATATATCATGAGAAATAAATATTTTCCCAATACATTAGAGGGAGATATAGGTCTCACCCATCTCATAATGATACCATTCTTATGTGTTCCACAAGATCATAAATCATACATCATAGCATAACCCATGTAAAAAAATGGGATTTTTAAACCTCATTCCATCATAAAAATATCTATATAATATTAAAGGGAATCATAAAAATAATTCCATCATAAAATAATAAAATCAATGTAAAAATAAGGATAGAAATATAACCCTATATTATATTATATGGAAAATAAATTTGATAAAACACTTGAACTCCATTCATGAGGAAAATATCCTGTCTACTTCAAAAAACATTTTTCATTTCTTAACATGTCCTAAAATTTTAAACAAAAAGAAGTTAATTAAAAAATAAAAATTAAAACTTGTAAAGGAGGATTCATGGAAATAATTTTCTATGAAATCATACAAATCCATTCATTCCATATATTTTAAAAAAAATTCTTCATGTAGTTTGGCCGGAAAAGTAAAAAAGTTCCTCATACCAAAAACCACAAAAGATTCATTTCATATCTTTTACTAAAAACACACCAATGGGTAAATTTTGATTTAATCAATTATAGGAAGATATAAATAATATTAAATTTTGAGGAAACATGGATTTGGATGATAAATATTCCCCAGTAAATTCTGAAGAATAATCAATCTCAGATACAAATGAGAATGCGAGATTTTCCTTTACCTTTGGTCGGATTTTCTTCGTACGTATCCGAACAGCCTGTATAATGATTTAAATAATTTCATTGACTTATTAAATAATAATATTCATTGTAATTATATCATAAATAGTCATATTATTATCTTTTTATTAGTAATATTTCATTTTTACTTGTTATTTGGGAGTTCATTGCTTTATGTTCGTGTGCATGTCTTGTCGAATAAATTCATATTCCTATTTTTAGGTTATAGATACATTATTAATAGAATGGTATTAGTGTAATATATATCATATTTATTCATTAAATTCATTTATATAATCATTATTCAATGAAGATCATGTAGAACGAGTCACATCATATCATGGAGACAGTAGGCCGTATGTACGCACGAGCAATGATATCGTTCCCAAAACTATTGAATGGTATTAGAGCGTGAGATGGAATGTATCATAATTAGTATAATGTTATAATAATAATAATATATTGTTATTCTTTACACCATTATACCCATCCAAGTATGGTGGTGGTGGAAAACAGATTACACCACGGTGTGGAGACGGTATTCCGTACATACGCACGTGCGGTGATTTCATTTTCTGTAGGATGGATAAAAGGTGAAATATGTTTTTTTCATATTTATAATAAAATATAAGTATATTAGTGTTAATTATGTTATTAATTCATAATGAAACATCTAAATAAGAGGAAGTATAAGAGGAAATAAATTTGAAATAATCGGTAATAGATAATACCTCTTCTTCGACACGCCTCTTTGGAACCTCCTCTAAGGGCTCTAAGATTGGTCTTGGAAGAAGACCATGACCTCTAGTATGTTTCTTGGGAAGTTGATAAGGTAAATGGGTAGGGGTTTGCCGAGATTTAAGGCCAAAAATTGTGTGAGGATGAGAGGTAGGATGTTCCCTTTTATAATAAAGGAGAGGGGCACCTTTGGAAATAGAAAAATTATTAATTTATAATAAATTCAAACCCCACAGAAAAACTTCCAAAATTACTCAAATATGAATCTTAGATGACATTGGGTTGTAATATCATCAACCAATAAAAATTAGACTTTATGGGAATTTATTGTAAACATTATCAACTTGATTTATCCTTATTTAATATATTTAATTTTATTTGTGGTAATAAGATTTGAAATTTTAAATTATTATAAAAAATTACTCATGTGTTGTGACTTGTCCATAACTGGATAATATATGACATTTTCAACCTTATAAATTTTAAAAAAAATTAAATATTTTTCTGATTTTTAAAGAATTTTATATTATGTTATTTTTATAAAATAACAATAGTTACAATTTTTATACTATTCATTTATCTGAATTTAAATAAAATCCTCACAGAGCATATGTTCAAACTAATAGAATTTATAGATTCATAAAATGACATATTTATCTATAAAATTAGTTTATAACATTAAATAGTTAATTTAATATTTATTTTAATATTCTTAAATTCATTTATTCGATTTTTCAATCAATAAAATAATTTCAACATCACTATTGTGTCACCTTAAATAATAATTATTTAATCACCAAAAATTATAAATAAATAAACATGATATAGATACATTTTTTAGATTTTTGTAGACTATTTATGTTTGATGTTTCATGAAGTTTATCACTAAATTAAAATTATTATACTTATAAGATTTAAGAGAGTGACATGTTGTCACATTCTTTGGTTTTAAAAATAATTAAATTATATTCATGGTCAAAAGTCCCTAAAATGAATCTAATTAGACCCATAGGATTTATGAGTCGACTTTGAGTCATCCAATTTCATTTTGGAAAGTGTTAGGGTAATTTTACAGTCATATTTTTACCTTTAAATACTCGATTTACCTTTAACTATAGTAAATAAAAATTAACGTAGTTACTATAAACAATAAAATAATAAAACTAACATATTAACATAATTTGGACCCAATGAATACAAATAGGGAATCATTTTTTCAAAATTAAAACCACAGAATTTGTAGTAATTAATTTAAAATTAATCCCGCTGTTAGGCAAATGGGTTTTAAAAGTTAAAACATTGCCAAAGATTGAAATTTATTACCTATGAATTTCATGTAAAATTAATGGTAATGACATAAATTATATTAAATGGTAAGAATATATTCTATTTATACTATAAAACCATTAAATATTATAAATTAACCTTATAAATTATTGTGATGAAAAGTGTTGTTTTTAATTAAAATATATCGTGTTTTTATTATTCATCAAAATATGAAAGTTATCATAATAATATGAAAATTTTATCCAAAGTAAATTTTTTTATCCTGATTCCAAAAAAGAATTTTAATTTTTCAAATTGAACTTCTATACATGTCAAGAACTATATTTAATGTGGGTGTTCCATCAAAAGGCGGCAAAACTACATTTTTTGAAAAATACTTATTTTAACTAAAAAACATATTTTGTTCTCATACCATGTTCTAGAAAATGTGTAAGATGAATAATAATGTTATAAAATTTAAAATTTAGTTAATAATATTCATAACGGCTAGTCCATAATAATATTATAACAACATATCGATGTTTCATGAAACTCGGTGTTGTGTACTACACACGCTATCGAAGAAGGTCGTGATTGCATGTAACGCAAGCCAAGACATTATTGGGTGTAGTGAAAGATTTGTTTGGTTTTTCAAATAACATAATAAATAAAAATATTTTTATATATTTCTCATAAAATAATAGGGTGTTATATTAGGACACTGTGTTGTACAAAATGAATAATTGTTTTAGAAGGAAAATTTCATAAATTGTATAATGATAATGATTGTGTTTTGATATTTAGGAAGATGTTCTAGGTTCTCAATGATTCAAAATTGAATTGAGTTGTTATGTAATACTCATAGATATCTATTTTCAGTTTATCCTAGATGTACTAAGATGTTTAGGGACCTTCGAGATCATCACTCATGGGATGGAATGAAAAGATATACTATTGAACTTTCTGTGAACAGTTTAACTTAGTAGTAGTTGAATGTAGAATGATTATTTCCAAAAGATATTCTTCAGGAATATCCAATACCATTCCTGAAATGAAAAAATATATCAACGGATTTCTAAGTGATATTACCAAATACTTCTTATGGTAACATTATGATTTGGGTCATTGTTTATAGATTGAACAAATCAAATCATTTTCTTCATATTCAAGATATATTGTCTTTAGATCAACTTTTTCGGTTCTATCATAAGGATATAGTTTGGTTACATGGAATTTTACTCTTAATTGTAACTTATCATGATCCCAGGTTCATTTCTAACTTTCTGAATGGCCTTGAGATGTCATTCAGTACTAAATTAAATTTTACTACAACTTTTAATCCTCACTCTGATCGGTACATAGAGATAACAATTCAGAAATTGGAATATTTGAAATATGCTTGTTCAATAGATTACCAATGATTTAGGGAAAAAAAATTTCATTTTTCGGGTTTCCATGTAATAACAGGTTTCATTCAAATATATAGATGGAACCATTTGGGGAAATATATGAAAAGTGGTGCCAAACACCATCTTTTTGAGATGAAGTAGGTGAAATGAAGTTGATGGGACCAGAATCGGTCAATGTGATAAAATTAAAAGTTCATTTGATTATAAAACACATGAGTAAAGCAGAGAATAGGTAGAAACGTTATTTGGATAACTAGTGAAAGGATATTTATTTTGAGGTGTATGATCATTTATTTCTCAAATTATCACCATGGTAAAGTGTGAAGCATTATAATAAAAAGGGAAATATGAGTTCATATTTCATTTGAACCAATTAAATCATGGTTAAATTTGGATCATTTTCATACAGTGTGGATTATACATCACTTTTATCATAGGTACACAATGTTTATCATAATTCGATGTTGGGAATGTATTTATCAGGTATATATCATGTTTTGAGTCCAAAAGAAGATCAGTTTGAAGAGAATCAATATTATGAAGAACATCAAGTCCATATTATTGATGGTAGATATAAGGTGTAGTAGAATATATTGATTCATTAGGTTATGGTTTTGTGGAAATCCCATGTGGTTGAATAGAATACATATGAATCTGGAAATGCTATGAGGGAGAAATACCTGAACTTATTGGATAAGTTAATAAATTTGTAAGGACACAATTTCCTAAAGTTTGAACGATGTGACATCCCAAGTAGTTATAAATAAATTAATTTTCATATCGATTAATATTTAATGACTATATATTATGTTAAATTAAAAGGGATTCTATGTTTTATAATGTACTCAACACACAATAATGGGTTTCTCCTAAATCATATCTTTGACACAAGACTGAGTCATACTAAAAAATAATATATTATTTGTATTAATATTTTAATTTTTAGTTGTAACGATACCATTTTATTAGTGAAAATGAATAGATCTAACTATATTATTTGTAAAAATGTTTATTAAATTTTTCTACTTTCATCTAATAAATTTTAGAGACCTAAAATGAGAATAAATATATTTTTAAGAATAAACTATTTTTATATTTTTAAATGTTTTTTTAACACCTTCTAATGGAGAGCCATTTTCAAATATTTTTTTATCACTTTTATATATTATATTTTTCAAAAAATATCTACTTTATAACAAGGATATAAAAAGTTTTATTTGTTGAATTTTGGTATTTTTATGATAAATTTTATTTTTAATTAATGTGAAAAATACTGCATTTTAATTCCAAAATGCCTTTTTCAATTTTATTTATATAGTTAGGTTATACTTTATATATTATTTTAATTTTTAATTAGACTATATTTTTTATTTTAATCTAATTTTCAACATTAGATGTGTTTTCACATTGACGTTTTATATAACCAAATGTCATTCTTTTGATCGTTTTTTCTTTTATAAAACATGTTTTGTCTTTATGACTATGGGGATTAATTTTATATTAATAACGTCAACTTATGTGTTTTCTATTTGGAAAAATGGATTCCATATTTTAATTCACAGGGTCAAAATTAAGAAAATATGACCTTTTTTATTTTTGGACATTATGAATAGTATGTTTTGTAATTATTTTTATTAACCACGGTTAAAGGGTAAATCAAGTTAATATGGGTATAAAATATTATAATACTATAAAAATACCCTAATAGTTGTAATAATCATATGTTATGTGATATATATGACCAATAAATCCCATGGGATATAAAGTTACCTTAGGAATCCACTTGGGATTCATTATGACACTTATAACTTTTAATTTAAAGTAATGGAAAAAATGTTACAAACATATATCTTCGTAGTAAGAAAATTTAATACGGGTTTATATAAGTCACATATTAATCTAAAAATAGTCCTTATAATGATAATAATATTTCCTAAAAAAAGTTTGATTGTTTATAATTCTTAGAGATTAAATAATTAAAATTAATTATGACACAATTATTTTGCAATGATTGCTTTATTAATGAAGGAATCAAATAAATGACATTATAGATATTAAAATAAAGATTATATGATATAATTTATTTAATACACGATTTTTATAGGTATAAATTAAATTTTATATTATTTTTAAATGGTTTTTCTTGAATTTATCTCTCTTTTTATATTTTATTTAAATTCCATAAAATGAATAGTGTATAAATTGACATAATTTATGTTTTATAAAAATAATAATTTTTTAAATTATTTAAAAATCAAGAAAATATTTTCAAATCAAAAAGTTACTATGATAATGATTAAAATATCATTATTTTTTAAAAAATGGGTAATTTATATCATGAAATTAAATTAATAACCTCTTAATAATTTAAATTTTGTAACATAATGAAAATTAGTAGATAATAATTAAGGGTAAATAGAAAATGATAAGTTTAAAATAGAGTCAATAAATTTATAAAAATTATATGATGAGAGGATAATAAATTATCATCATATTATAATAGACATATTCCATGTTGGAACAATTTGAATTAAAAAATTCATTTATAATAATTTAATACTTTAATACTTTCCAATGGTACACCTCCCCTCTCTTATAAAAGGTACCATCTCTTATCTAATAATAATGCCTCGAAAGTCCTTTGGATTAGAAATGATCTACCCAAACCTCTTCCGATAATCCATCCCCACATTCTTGAGGAATTGTATTATACGGAACACCCTTTTTATAAGTATTAAGGTGTTCATTAATGGTGATCAATTGAAAAAGGGGTATCAATTTTTAAGAGTTTCTATTTTATTTCATCTTCCACATCCATTAAATATTTTTATTCAAGATGAAATAATAAACCAAATATCTTCAGTATACATAGATTTTATTAGGTTTATGTCATCACCTAAATCCATTTTTACTTCCATCAAATGGGAAATGAATTAAACGTTCATCTGTATGTGTGAATTATCACCTCATTTAACCGAATTAGTTCTTTTTTCCGTTAACGTTTATTAATAGTAGTAATAATGATAAAATTAATATTAATATGTGATATTATTAAAATATTTATCATTGAAAAATAGTAATTTTTAAATTTTGTTCTTATCTTCCATTCACACAAAATAATAACATCATTAGTGCGTGCGTGTAAATTATCGCCTCCATGAAATGATGTGAATTTTATTTATTCACCAAATCACTTTTATTATATATATAAGTTTATTTAAATGATTGTTATTATGATTATAATATTATGATATCAATGGAAAGTTAAAATAATAATTACCATTATACCATAATTATCAATGAAAAATGAAAATGTTACTCATGCGTACGTAGGACCTAGAGTCTCTATGAATAAAACATTGTTTATTTTTCATAACCATTATTAGTGGTTTTACATAGAAATTATGATTAATGTAAAAAAGTTATTATTATTTCCTGGATACTATAATGGATATTATGGTATTATAAACACATTGACTACAAACCTCAACACCATGTTAATTTTCGACAAAAGTATCAAATATCGACAAAACGTTCGATATGAGCTTAAATAATTATATAGTTTTTATAACATTTTAATTTGTGATATAAATTAATGAATAAAAATTAAAAAAAGTTCCCATGAAATGGGAAAATAATATATATTTATCATTATGGAATATTAATATAGCTCTTGGTGAGTTAGACTCAGAGTAAGGGACTTCGTCTCAATATTCATTCATGGAGGCATATTTTCTTAATAAACATATCCTAATTTTTTATGGTGTATAATAAAACCTTTGAAGTTTAATTACCTTAAATTTTGATCAAAAGTGATGATTTTTTATACAAAGAGTTTTAATTAGTGACAAAAGCAAATTTCTTATCCTTTGTGGTGATAATGACATTTTCTATCGATGTGATCATTATTTGTTATTTGGATTCCTCTATAACTGGTAATGTTTCTAAAAAATATAAATATTGTATTATGTTTTTAGATAATTTGGTATTAAAAATGGTTTTGATAAAGGATTGACTATATCCATATCTTGAAATTAAATTTTATGATTGCAAATTGTAAATTATATTTTTCTTTTATGCACTTTGAAGAGTTATGATTGTGTTATGATAATTGGGAAATGATTATGTATATTTTTGGTTCTGTGATAAAAAGTTTGGGAAAGCCTTTGATAGATATGAAATTCATTGGGTAATGAGATAGACATAATGATGAGGTATCTCCTAAGTGATTTAGGGAATATTATGTGATTGTTATTCCAAACTTATCCATGAAAGTTACTCCCAATGTAGATATAAAAGCAGAAATGTAAGTATGATATTGATTCCAGAAGTGACCTTTATGATTAATAAATTCTATGTAGTTTTTCAATATTCATATAGTTTTATGGGTTTATAAATATTCATGGACTAAACGTTGCATTCCTTGTTTTATATCACATACTGAGTTTTTTCATATCATCTTATGTATTTAAAATGTTTTCACATGGTATAAGGATGGATAAGATAAAAGAATAAGTCAACAAGATCGTTTTCAAGAAGTAAAAATCTTGTTTACTTTTAAAAGATTTATATTGTGTATGAAATTGATAATGTAATAGTGGAATTTTTTTTAAGTTGAGTTATTATGTATTAGATATTTCCTAATTCTATAACACAGTAAACCTGAAAAGAGAATCAATGTGAATTCTTGGCATCACTCAATATTATGAAATTCTTAATTTTGGATCCTTATAGTAGGTATCAAATGACAGTTTAGATAACTATAGGGTTTAGTATATTGTTTATAGAATATCATTAAATTATTTTTTACTTTATTTTGTAATTGAAATGATATATAATTTGAAGATTTTAAGGTTACCCCATCTAAGATATGTTTGTGAAGACTAGTATTCTATAGTATAAACATGGTTGTTGTGTTGGGACGACATCAAGAAAAAAACCACCTTCCAAATCAATTACCTGAGATGGTCAGAATCAGAACTGAACAGTTTTTTACAGTGTTGGGGCAGTTTAATTGAGTATAAATGGTGGTGGTATCAATGAGGTGATTATCCAGATCAAACATAAAGGAACATGACAGTAATGGAGCATTTCCATAGGCATAATCCTCCATCATTTAAAGGATGATCTGACTGTGTGCTAGCTGAAGGGTGGACTAATGTAATCGGAAATATTTTTTATTTCTTGTGGTGTTAAAACAATCATAAGGTTAGTATTGTTATTTACTATTTTGAAGGTGAATTCGATCAATGGTGTTATATGGTTAATAATATCATGGATTGTGATGAGATTGATAATATTGAGTGGGATTTATTCGAAGGAATGTATCTATAGAAATATTTTCCTATGTAATTTTGAATTAAGAAGGAAATAAAATTCATGGAATTGAGGAGGGATGTTGACTGAGTGGATACTTAAGGATAAAATTCACTCATCTAGCAAGGTATGCCCCAAATTCCATCTGATATCATGATTTTAAAATAAATATTTTTTACTCAGGATTAATGAAAATGTCTCGAAGGGAATTTTCTTCTCGTGTGTTCAACAGTTTTGAAAAGCATGTTTGATGTTTAGAGATATAGGATGTAGAGTTGTATGATGATCAAATGTTCTTTTACAAATAATAGAATAAGAGGTTGAGGGTGAAGGTGAAAGGTAATATTTCATCGAAAAAGAATAATGGTAAAAAAATTATGTTTAATTTTTTCCAAAATTGATGAAAAATCATTCTGGGGAATTCCTTTAGAATTCTGGTATGTGCTTCCCATGTGGTAAAATGAGACAAAAGACTCGTAATTGCACTAAAAATAATAGATAAGTGGTATGTTAAAATATGATTTACACCCATTTAAATGTATTAAGTGTAATGAGATGGGTTATTTTGTAAATGAATTTATAATGAAGAACACAAATAATGGGAAGAAGCCAAAATACGACACGAAATGCATGGTGAAATCTATTGCAAATACTTCAGTAGATGTTTAGACATCAAATTATGTGGAATAAGGTATATTGTTTGATAATTCAGATCATGAAAACATGTTTTTTGTATCTTTATCTACACATTATTTCATTTCATGGAAAATTTATAGTAAATTCGGAATTCCACCCCATTAATTGAATCCAGAACTTATGGTAAAAACACCTGGAAAAAATGTTTGGGAAAAAATAAATTTTAAGAATCTTCCTATACATATATGTGTAATGAATCTACCTTCAAACCTATATATTTTTTCCTCTAGTAGAGTTTTATGTTATTATATTTATGGTTTGACAAAATGATTACCCTAATAATATTGACTATAGTGATAAATAAGTTTCATTTCTAAAAGACTTTCAATTTGTGTATAATAATTGACCCATACCTCTAATAACATATTAGGATACTGAGAACCTAATAAAAGATGGAAGTTAATACTAACATTATAATATTGTTGAAAATAAAGAAATTTTCCTGATTAATGATGTGACAATGGAAATTGAGTATCATAAATTTTTTTCTTGATGAGTTTCCAATTATTAAACCGAATTGATAATTTTAATTTACAGTTGAATTAGTTCCTAATGCTAAGACAAATTTAAAAACCCCTTATCGAATGGCTAAAATTTAACTTTTATAATTTCAAAAAAAAATTATAGGAGTTATTTGGTAAATATTTAATTGGACCTATTGTATCACCATAGGGTGCTCATAAATTGTTTTTTAAAATAAAATATAGTTTAATGAGACGTTTAATGGATTATAGATCCTTGAATAACATCAGTGTTATGAATAAGCATCGTTTTCCTCATATCGGTGACTTGTTTGATCACCTCTAGGATGATCTGAATTTTTCAGTGGTTTACTTGAGTTTGACACACCATTAGATGAATGTAAATGATGTAGACATTCCTAATAGATTGTTTCATACTAGAAAGGGCCATTATGAATTTTTAGTTTTTATGTTTGTGTTAGGTAATAAATTTTATATATTCAAGGATCTTATAAATAAAATATTTATTGAGTTCGTGGATATGTTTTTGGTTGAGTTTAGTGACGAAATTTTCACAGATTCTAAAATTAATGTGGACCATTAATGTAATTTAACGGTTTTCTTTCACACTATATAAGAAATGAAATCATAGGAGAAATTCAGCAATTATGATTTTTGGTTTCAATAAATATCATTCCTTGGACAAATTATTTCTAATGATGTCCTAACTATTGATCATGTTAAAACAAAAATTTTTAAATAATTTCTAAGACCCACACATATAACTATGATTCATAAATTTATTTATTTAGTAGGCTATTAACAGATTATTTTTTAAAATTTTCATTGTTATTTTTCCCACTTTGTAAGTTTACTCAAAAAGATATTATTTTTATCTAGAAAAAAAAATATAATGATTGCTTTTATGAATTGAATTTAATATTGGTGGATTCTCTAGTTTTGAAATTACCTTCCATGAATGGTAAATTTTTTATCAGGAGTGATGCTTCGTCAAAAGGACTTGGTTATGTCCTAATATAGAATGATCAGGTAATTTGTTATGATTCACGTTAATAGAAAACTCATGAGTTAAATTACCCTACATAGGATTTGAAATTAGCTACTGTATTTTTTTAAAAAAAAATTATATGGAACATTTTTATGAAGTAAAATATGAAATATATACTAATAAAAAAAGATTGAAATATGAATTCACATAAAAATAATTGATCATTAGACCAAAAAAGATAGTTTGACCAAATCACAAATTATGATTTCATGATTCGTTTCCATCCTAGAAAAGAAAACAATGTGGAAGGTTATTATCATTGTAAAAGTAATGCTACATTTACCATGTTATGTTCGGAACATGATCATTTGGTTAATAATTTGATGAATTTTGTCTTGTAAGTTGTTGGTGCATGAAATTCCTTTGTTTAATTTTAGTTATCTCTGAATTAATCATTTTTAGAAAGAATTACAGAAGTGTAGAAGGAAGACAATGAGTTTTAGAAAAAGTTATAATTTGTTTATAAGGGTATGTTTCTAGAATTTATCATTGATAATGATTTTTTTATATTTGGGAAGTGGTTATGTGTGCCTTATGATTGACTATTGAAGAATGTGTTGTTATGTGAAGCTCATTGTTCTCTGTTTTTAGTTCATTCTGGTAGTACTAATATTACATAGACTATTAAGAGTATTACTGGTGGGATGGAATGAAAATAGATATTTATAACTTTATTATGATGTGTTTGAATTGGCAGAAGGTGAAGGCAGAACGACAATTGTCAAAAGAGATGTTTCAACCTCTTTTAGTACCAGACTGGAAATGGTAAAATATATCCATAGATTTTATAGTGGTATTACATAAATAAATCACTAAGTAAAAAATATGATTTGGGTTATTATTGATAGATTGAATAAATATTATCATTTTCATCCTATTATAGATTCACTATCACTTGATCAACATTCATAATTGTATATTATCATGATCCCAGATTCACTTATAAATTTTGGAATAGCCTTGAGAATTTGTTGTGTACAGAATTAAATGTTAGTATAGTATTTTATCCTCAATCTGATGGGAAGAATGAATGAAAAATTCAGTAAATGGAGTATATGCTATGTTCATGGTCAATGGATTACCATGGAATTTGGTACCAACATCATTCATTGGTTGAGTTTTATAATAATAACAATTTTCATTCTAGTGAACATATGACACAATTTGTGGAATTATATGGAAATCAGTTTCAAAATCCAGCTTTTAGGGATAAATTTGGTGAAACGATGTTGATCGGATAAAAATTGGTATAAAATATGGAAGAGAAAGTTTAGTTAACTCATAAATATTTGAGGATGGATCAGAATATGTAGAAATGATACGTACATAAGTGGATGAAGAATCATTATTTAGAGGCTGGTGATAATGCCTCTCTCAATGTATCACTATAGAAATGTATGATGAGTTTTAGACAGAAGTGAATGTTGAGTACACAGTTTATTTGACCCCATGAAATACTGGTGAAAGTTCAGTCAATTTCCTACAGATGGGATGTACCTCTGCATTTATCCTAGGTACACAATTTTTGTTCATGTTTCAAGGTTCATAAATTACTTTTCAGATCCATCACATGTTTTGGATCCCTAAGTTGTTCAGTTAGAAGAGAATATTTCTTATGAGGATCAAATTGTCCAAATTCTTGACCATAAAGGGTAGTTGTTGCAGAACAAGGTGATTCTTTAGGTTATGGTTTTTTGAAAAAATTTATATAGTTGAAGATACAACATGGAAATCTATATATGCTATAAGGTTGAAATACCCCCACTTATTATATTAGTGATTAAAATTGTGAGCGATCAATTTACCTAAGGGGAGAAAGGATGTAACATCCTAGGTGATAATAAAATAAGTCATTTTAATATCTATTAAAATTTATTAAATAGATATTAATTCTTCCTAAATGGGGGTGCTATGTACGATAGCATACTCGACATGCAACAATGTGTTTCTCCTTAATCTTATGCTCCACACAAGACGTAGTTATACTGAAAAGTAAAACATTATTAGTATTATTATTTTAAATGGAATTTATAACCTAGCCATTTAATTGGAGGGAATGAAAAAAAAACAAACTATATTATGTTTAAAAATTTCTATTCATTGTTTTTAGTTTCATATAATAAATTTTAGAGGCTTAAAATGAAAATTAGTCCAATTTTAACCATAAAATACTCTAATATTTGTCAAATGTATTTTTAAAGATTTTGGATGGAGAAAATTTTCTAAATATATTTTATTTAACTTTTATATATTCTATTTTATAAAATAAAATTCTTCTTTAGAATAGGGACATCAAAATTTACTTTGGTTGAATTTTATTTTTTATGAAAGATACATTTTTAACGAATAGTCAAAATACTACATTTTAAAAAAACTACCATGTTGTCTAATTTATATATATAGATCTGTTATAATTTTAATTTATTTTAATTTTTAATTAGACTAATTTGTTATCATTTAGTCTAATTTTGTTCATTGTATGTAATTTCACATTGAAATTTGATATAAATACATGTCAATGTTTTCATGGGTTTTATTTGGAAAAACTATTATATCATCTTGACTATAGTGATTCACTTCAAATTAAATATTAAAACTTATTTGTTTTGAAGTTGAAAAAATACAATCCATTTTTTAATAATATGGTCCAAATTATGTAAATATGTCACATTTATTTTTGGACATTATAAATAGCAACATTAGTAATTATATTTATTTATCGTGCTTAAATGGTAAATCGAGTAAATAAGGGTAGAAATAAAATAATAATGATATAAAACAACCCTAAAAAATCGTCTAATCCTATTTTATGACATATGGCTGACTCGAAAAACCATTGGGATGGAATTAATTTCATTTGAAGCCATTTGAATGTTATAATGACACTTATAACTATTAAATTAAAGTAATGTAAATATGTTACAAACATATATCATCAGACTAAAACAATTTTTATATGGGTTTATATTGTTGATAACATTAACTATAAATAATTATTGGAAATATAAAATGATTTCGCACAATATTTTATTTTATTTATTATTTTTATATATTAAATAATTAAATTTAATTATAACATAGTGGTGATCAGTGATTTCTTTATTAATGAATGTACCAAATAAATGATAATATAAATATTAAAATAAATTTTCATTGACATAATTTATGGAATAAATTATTTTTCTAGGTGAATATGACACAATAGAGGACTATTAAATGTTTTGATTTAAATTTATCAATCATTTTAGATTAATTTAATTTAAATAAAATGAATAGTTTAAAAATTTACATAATTTATGTTTTATAAAAAATAAAATTTATTAAATTATATAAAATTCATAAAAATTGACTAAAATCACCAAGTGACTATGGAAACATGTAGAATTTCATTATTTGTTTTATTATGGGAAATTTATCTTATATAAGAAAATTAATAGGATTTTAAAAATAAAAATTTATTACCCCAATTAAAATTATAAGATAATAATTTAAGGGTATTTTGAAAAGATAAGGTTTAAATTAAAACTAATAAATTACTAAAAGAATTTTTATGAGAGGATATAAAATTATTCACATATTATATTATACACATCTAAATTTTGAGTAATATAAATTAACCAATTAATTTATATTAATTTATATTTTAATACTATTTAATGGTATCACTGACCCATCCTATAAAAAGGTACCCTTTCTTATCTTATAATCAATCCTAAAAAGCCTTTGGTTTATCCATTATCTTCCCAAAAATCTTATTATATTCTCTCAAAACACTATTGAGACCATAATTTAGGAATAATACCCTTCTTAGAGGTGTTATGGTGTTCTTCAAAGGTGATCATCCAAAGAAGATGTATCATTTTTTATGGAGTTTCTATTTTATTTGTACTTCAACTTACTTTAAATATTCCTCATCAACAATGAAATAATAAATCTAGTATAATCAATATAATTAGATATTATTATTTTAATATCATCCCTTAAATATATCTCCACTTTTAACCAATGGGAAAGAAATTAATCATGCATGCGTACGTGTGAATCATCACCTCCACAAGCAGATGAAGTGAATTTTCCATTACCATATAACATGATCGATAAAAATGATGGAATTAATATTAATATTTAATATTGATGACAAATTTTTCACTGTTAAAGAATAATTTTTCAGTTTTTTGCTTACCTTCCATGCACAAAAAAACAATAACACCATTCGTGTGTATGCGTGAACTATAACTCCATGATGCGATGTCAATAGTTTTTATTCACCAAATCTATTTTATTATTATTATAAGTATATTTAAATTATTATAATGATTATAAAAATATTATGGAAATTAGGGAAAGGTTAAATAATAATTTCCTTATTTCGATATTTATCAATGAAAAATGAAAACGGTACACATACATACGTACGACCTACAGTCTCTACCAATATAATGTTATTCATTTTTCATAACCTTAATTAATGGTTTGATTTAAAACTTATGATTAATATATAAAATTGATTAATTTTTCCTAAATAAATTTATGTATATGATGGGATTAAGACCACATTTACTAGTGACATTAAAAACAACATCTTTTCCGACTCAAGTACCAAATATCGACAAAACATATGATATGAACATAAATAATTATATATATTTTTTAAAATATTAATAAGTTATATAAAATCTACAATAAACATGAAAGGTGTCTTAATGAAATTATAAATTAATATATGTTTATTATTTAGGAATATAATGAATGTTTGTGATGAGTCAGACTCCCGGTAAGGGACTTCATCTCAATCTCCTTTCATTAAGGAATATTTTCATAATATACACCACTTTATTTTATATGGTGTCCAATCAACCATTTGAATATCAATTCTATTCCATGGTTTTCAAAATGGAATCTTTTTTATATGAAGCATTTTACTAAATTACAAAATTTATGTTTTTTTAACATATTCAGTAACAATGAAATTTCTATCGTTGTCACCGTTATTTGGTTTTTCACTTCCTCTACAAGATGTACTATTTTTAAAATAATTTTAAATACCATACTCCATTTTTATGTATTTTTGTATTGAAAATGGTTTTGAGAATGGATTTATAATATCAATATCTTGTAATGATATCTTATTATTGCAATTGGAAAAGTTATTTTTCCATTATGCATTTTTTTTAAGTTATGATTATGTTATAGTTATTGCGCATTGATAATATATATAGGTGGTTCCATGATAAACTGAGGGTGACTGAGACCATGATATCCCTCAAATTCATGGTAAAACGAGACAGAGTTAATGATGAGTTGTATCTCGAGATATTAAAGTTAAATACTATGATGTGTATTCCAAACATTACAATGAATGTTACTCCCTATGTTGCTATGAAATCTATAATGTATGTATGATATGGATTGAGAAAGTTACCTTTATGATTTATGATTTCTAGGAAAAATTTTAGGATTATTATATTTTCATGTGATTAGAAATATTCATGGGCTAACATTTTCTTTCCTTAATTTATATCCCTTAATGAGATTTTTTTGCTCATCCCAGGTTTTGAATTTTTTTCACAAGGTATAAGAATGGTTAATAGAATGATAAAAGTAAATAATATTTTTATCAACAAATTTAAATAATGTTTAATTTTAAAAGTTTAATATTCTATTAGAAGTGGATAATATTGTTTTCGTATTCACTTGGTATAAATTTGAGTTATTATGTATCTGTTATTCCCTTATTCTCTAAAACACTAATCCTAAAAAGATCCTCAATGAAAATTATTGTCCAATCTTAATATTATGAAATGTTAAAGGATGGGACTTATACATTGAAACATTCATCACAATCATTTATCTATATATATATATCTCTTTTTAAAGTACTCATTTTTATTTGATTATAATGTCATGATTTTTTTTCAAAAATCATCTATAGTACTAGGATACTCTAAGGAAACTATGAATTTTATTTACTTATATTGGATGTGGACATCCTTTTTTATTTTTGTCTATTCTAGAACTATTGATATTTCTCCAGTAGTCAAAATGTGTCCTAATAATGGTACATTTAGTAACAAAAACTCAAATTTTTTGAATTCACCAAAAACCATATATTTCCCATGGGTTTCTAATAAAACCCTTATATAATCGTCATCCCCCGCATGGATTTTGTAATATTTCAAAATATCAACAATAATGAGAAGCTTTTTTATCAAGGTAGTCTCGAAAGTATATATTAATCAAATAAATAAATATAATATGGGAATTAGTCAAGAAAAAGTGTATAACAGGGAACACATAATGTCCATAACATTTTTAGAGGGAGTTCTTCTAGATATAGTATTTCTTCACCCACATATAATGATACCACAATCAGAGATCAATCAAATAGAATAATGGATCCCCACAAAGGAGGTCAAAAAATTATTAATTCTATGTAATAGTTAATTGTTTTTCATAGTAATCCCATTTTGATATCAATAATCAATAAATATATAAAATGATACCTAATTCTTCATTAAAAAGAGAATGGGCTCTTCACAAGGATACACACATAGTGACTTTAATCCCATATTAGAGTCATTTACAATTATTCCTTAATTATAATAATTCTATATATTCTATTCTATATAGAATATTTTTTATTGGATTGATTGGAGATTGAAATTAAATTGGTAAATATACTACTCTTTCAGTGGAGTCCTATGTGATTATTCTAGAAATACATTTAGTTATTCCTAAATAATGGGTGAATATATTAATTTTATACTTTCTCTTTCTTATCCATCTTAAGAAATGATAAACAAATAAAATGAAATATGTGGTGTTTCTTAAAAAAGCACATACTAGGATATATATTCATTGAATATAATTATAGGTTATCCTTTAAGACAATTAAAATTTACATTACTCTATATTTTATATTGGTATTATAATGTGATAGGAAATCCAACCCTAGTATTATGTAAAATTATTCAATTGTAATGACCACCAGGTTTATAAAGAGATTAGAGTAAATGATTTCAATAAGTAAATCCTTGTATATCTTTGATATTGAATACTTCCTCCAGTTGTCTAAACCAACAACTATCCTTATATGAATTCAGGGTTTATGTTTATGTTAATTATAAAATTGAATGAATTAAATGAGTGTATAGAACATTAAACAAACTATTTACTTAGTATATTTGTGTATATGATGACTGTACCTGACACAAAATATTTTATAGTTATAGTTTTTTCCACTGTGATTTCAAAATTAGGACCTTTTCTCCTTTGTCCTCAATTGTGGTTTATGGTAGATTCCCGCCATTATCTTCTTATTTAGGAATTTATTATTTAAATGTATATGCTCCCCTCACATGATTCTTTACACTAAATATTTTACTTCCACTATATTCCAATTTTAATAGACATTCATATGATAAAGATTTTCATACCCATTAATGTTTAGAGTTATATAGAATCCACTTACACCCTTGTATTACTTTCAACATTAATAAAAACAATTCCGTGAATACTTATTACCATGCATCTTGAACATGGATAGATTTTTTCTACTCTTTCATGGTTGGAATTTTTTATGAAATGTATCCCCATCACCCTCTTCTAATAATTCAATCTACATAACCATTATAGATCATTAATTTTCTTTACACATTGATATCCCTTCATACTATTTCCACATAACTCCTCATGTATTGGATTGCAATTCATTTTTATAGTTTTGTTCTCGGTACACTAAAGTGTCAAACTATCTTCCATTCAGAATCAATAAAAAAGATTAATGTGCATCACACAATCCTTATAATTTTTATCTCATAACATCCCAATGAATCACTCTCATGTTTCTTAAAGTAATGTAATTTCATCTATTAATTGGTTTAGATGATGTGTGGAATACACTTATTGATTTTTTTAATTCCTCTCACTCTATGAATTCAAACAATTCCTTTGGAATTGTGTTCTTGATCATTTTCCACCACTGATCAACATTATCATCTAAGAGTTTTAACTCCAAATTTATTTTATCTAAATCAGAGAAATGGATAATACAAAACCACATTTCTATAGTATTTATCCATTTATTTGTGACTAGTGGATCATAGAGTAAACAAAAAATATGTGGTCGTTGATTCATGCAGGACTCAATTTCTAGTTTTTTATTTACATGGAAAAGTTATAAAATATATAATGGTTAGGTTCTTATTCATCGATAGAGTTAACTAATTCGTCATTATCATGAAGATTTCAAATCTAAATATGATCTTATTTGAAAGATCATCATTCAATTCTCTATCGCATCCACTATTTACATGATTATTTATATTTCCGTCCTTTTTTATAAGAACAAAATATAAATTAGAAACTTTTTAATATTTTTAATATTTAATAATTAATTCTAAAGGTAATATTAATCCTAAAATTTTCTTATGTTATTTCCATTTGGATTGTTTGCATCATTCAAAAAAATTATGTTTACCAAAAATGCTTCTTAATTATTAAAAATATAATGTGACTATAAAAAATATCTGCTAGGTTTACAGGAAGGAGTCATTCCAATGAACCTGGTAAAAGTTTATTTAGATCCCAATGAGCCATTTTTGGGTATATTTTCAACACCTTATGTAATGCCCCAACCCCAGTTACCCAGAGTCGGTGCATTATTACATTACATTGTCATGATCACAAGAAAGATCAAGTCTCGAAAGACCGATTAGTTTACTAGCCTTGGAAACACTAGATACAATCATAATGTTTTACATTACATAAAAAACATCTTGTCTTCATATCCCCTCATTCTATCCCTACAGGTCATTCATAAATTACTTCTTTATAATCCTAGGAAAAATAAATCATTGAAAGGGGTTAGCTCAGATGCTCAGTAAATATAACATTATAGCATAAACTTTCATACATAAGCATACACACATAAAGAAATTTATAATTAAAACAAAAGCCATTTAAACTTGAACTTCAGCATAATATGGAAAAGATAAAATGAAATAATTCCATTTACTTATACACATGGGTATTCTACTAGTCGAACAATCACATGCAATATCAATAACCACTTTCATAATGATGTAATGCATAATGCCAGACTATCCTAACCACATAGCCAAGGCCTCTTGCCAAGACTACAAATAAGATTTTTCCGAGGCCTTCTGCCAAGACACTAATTTGTCTCATGAGACCAACTGATGCATCGAGGAGCTATAGCGGGCTCCACCCGACACTTATTAAGTCCAATTCATTCATCATATGAACAGGTTTAAATATAACATAAACATTCATATTAAAACTAGCATACAAAATGTCAATACTTTTACCACAAACCATGAATGGTATAAAAACAGCACATCCACAGTCAAACATAACTCATTCGATACAATATGGAAGATTTTATTGTATCACATTAACCTCAATCATGAATAATGAAGGATGTTTACATAGATGAAAATAATCATCAAATCTATTTGAGATAAATATCCCCCTTTTCTTGAAAACATTTAAATTTCACACTATTTGTCAAGAAGCCATTTAAAAATAGATTTTTGAATCAATGTGTCCCATACCACTTTGAAACATTTAAAAGGAGTTTTAATTTTAAAACTTTAATTTCCATATAAATAAATCCATAATACCATTTTTTAAAACATGGACATTTATGAGAAAGATTTAGAAGAATGAGTCTTTAAAACATTTAAAAATGGTATTTTAGTTATAGATTCTAACCAAAAGATCGACACTTGAATACAAATAATTGAGGTAATCAAAACTTTGTAATATCATGAGAATAATGGTATTCATGATATACTATGTCAAAGTTCATTATATACACCACATAAAAGTTAATTGGTTTATAACAACAAAGAAGTCTCAATGGAATTTAAATTGAGATGAAATCTCTCATAAAGGCATTATCCTTAGGTTAAGGATAAATCAACGACATAATTATGTGTGAAAAATATAAATACACTCAATATGATTGTATATTGAGTATAAATCAATCAGATGACATTCACACATATTCTTGTAAAAACAACACCAAAGAATTGGACGTTTAACAAAACAAATGGAGAATGAGTTAAAATTACTCTTATCAAATTCATATCAATGACTTGAAAATTATCAATGGAGTGATTATGTGTATAAAAATTATATCCACATGGAAGGGAGTGGGAATTATGACATGATCAAATGAATAGTGATTCCACACATAATCTTGGAGTAATATAGTCAATCAAATATGCGTAAAGCCAAATGAGTGGAAATTGAAATTTCAAATTCCCTTATCGATAAGGTAACTGATGAAACATACACCCATGAAAAAAGGATCATACCATGATAATGTAAATACCCATAAATTATATTATATTACACAATTAATACAATCATGGGCAGTACACATACACCACATGCAATAATTAAGTGGTGAAAAATGGAATTCACATGAAATTAAGAGTGAGTTAAGGAACCCCTTACTTTGTAATTTTTCCTTCGTAGAAGGTAGGTTAACCTCCTGTATAATGGTGAAATAATTGTTATTTAATTATACAAGAATCATATTCATTAATATTATATCATATATGATCTTTTAACATTGATTTGTTAATAATATCTTAGAATTATCGTCATTTCGGGTGTTAACGGGTTCATTTTACTTTATATTCTTAATTATGTGAGCCATATTTGTTATTAATGGGATGTATATTATTCATATCCAGAATTATATCAAGTCCTTAAATATTATTTTTAATCATCAAATGAGATTTATACTATAATGGATACGATGGAAAATGAATCTCACCGCGTTCGTGGAGACGGTAGTCCATACGTACGCACGAGCAACAATATCATTCTTTTGATATTAAAATAATATATAATTGGATGGTATATTATATATAAATGAAAAATTATCATGTTATATTTATTATTTACATGAGTTACACATCATTATTATACCCATCCAAATAATTATATATTGAATAACAATTACACCACAACGTGGAGATGGTAAGTCGTACGTACACACGTGTGGTGACATGTTATTCAAAGGGTGGATAGAATACTGAATATGGTTTTACCATATTTATAATAACATAAAATAATATATATGATAATGGAGTTATTATTTTAGAATGGTAATAACAAATAAAGAAGAAGTGGAAGAAGAAAGGAACTTGAAAAGAGGTGGTGAAAACATTACCTCTTCTTCGGGTTCTTCCTTTTGATTTGATCAAAAGGTCTCCTTAGGATGGCCTTCATATCAAACTAAGGTATCTGGGTTGTAGTGAGGGAAGTTGAGAGAGTATTTGGGTAGGTTTTGGCAGAACCAAAAGGCTTTGAAGGTGTGATGAAATGAGAAGGAGGAGTTCCCTTTTATAAGAGGGGTGAGGGGCACTTTTGGAAAAGCGAGAAATATTAATTTATAATAAATTCATATTCGGTTTATAATAGCTCAAAAGTTGATTATTTAAAGTTTTAGGTGGGTATGGGTCTAAAACCACTCATCCAATAGAATTTAGATAGGTTTGGGTCATTATATTAACCTTATCGTTAAGTATTAACTCTTAGTTAATTAGTTTCACTTTTACAATGTCTCTTTGTATTTTTATATTATATGGTTACTAAACATACCATATACATCCAAGAGACCCCCAAGTGGTCCATTAATGATACACCTATTATGGTATAAGTCCTTTGGACGAACCTTAGATTTTTAGGAATTTAATATCAATTAATAATATAATATTTGTTTTAAAAACTCTTTTATGTCAATTTTGACACTATTCAATAGTTGATTTTTGGGAAACTCATAACAGAATGATTACTTCGAACAAAGTTAATTAAACCTGTCCTAATTTGTCATATTAACCTATAAAATAAGTTTAATTCAATAAAAGTTTCAAATTATATTTATTTGGGTATTTATAATATCAATTATTATAATTTTTCACTATTATGGTAATTACTGCATCACCATTGTGTCATAAATAAATTAACTTAATTAATGTCTAAAAATTATAAATAAAATATCATTATGTAGGAAATCCTTTTATATTTCTAATGAATATTTATAGTCGAAAATACAGTATATATATAACCATATGTAAAAATTGTTTTTCTAAAAGATATATGCTTGTGTCATTTTTGTAATCATTTTAACTTAATTAAAATAAAGTGTCCCTATCACCTAAAATTGGCTCCATGGGGTCCCAAAATCGACCCAAAGATTCAAATGGTCGAAAATGTATCAGACAATAAGGCTAGGACACGTTTTAGGGTAATTTAGTATTATTTCAATATTATTTTTAACCCTTATTTATAGGATTTACCCTTAACCATGTTAAATAAAATATTTACCGCAGTAATTATTCAAAATGTCTAAAAATAAAAGTTACCAATTCACACAATATAAAAATCCTGATTCCAAATATGGAATCCATTTTTCAAAATTCAAAACATAAAAGTTTCACTTATTAATTTAAAATTGATTCCCGCTTTCGAAACCAAAAGACATATTTTTAAGAAATAATAACTATCAAAAGTTTGACACTTGTTTATGTCTAATTTCAAGTTGAAATTACTTAAAATGAACATAATTGGATTAAATAGTAAAAATATAATCTATTTATACTTCCAAACCAATAAAATTTATAATTTAACAATATAAATTATTTTGATTAAAAAAGTTGTTTTCAGTTAAAATATAGTATTTTTCACTATTCACCCAAATATGAAAGTTATCAGAAAGACACCGAAACCTTATTGATACTAAATTATTATGTCCCAATTCTAAATAATAATTTCATTTTGTTAAATTCAATATATAAATGTTTCAAATATTGGTTTTAAAAAGGCTTCGCCATTAAAAGGTGGTAAGTTTTCATTTTTTGAAAAAAACTTCTTTTATTTGAAAAAAATGAATTTGTTTATAAATCATGTCTTAGAAACTCATAATATGGATTAAAATTATAAGGGTAATATAATATTTAAAATTTAGTTAATAGTATTCATAACCTCTTTTGAACGGCTAGTTTGGTAAGTCGTGGTGTACTTAAACTCAGTGTTTCGTACAACACACGCTTTTGTATTATTCAAAGAGAAGTATACCATGGAAGATTGGGGTGTTACATTCACCCCTCCTTCAATAAATTGCGTCCTCGCAATTTTAAAAATTCGGCCTGAGAATGGAAAGTCCCACATCAGAAAAAGAGTTAATAAAACCATAACGTTAAATGAAATAATGAGAGGTATAAAGGTCAACCATGATAACCCATACTCAGATTCCATGTAGAAAAACATGGATTTGGATGATAAACTAAGTGTCACGTTCTGATAGAGAGGGATAGAAATCATGATCAGGAGAAAGTTAACAATAAGAAAACCACACACTTGTATTGGGACAAACGACCATTAGTCTCCTTGCAGGAAAGTAAAGAGACATCATTTTTTTGTTTTAAGTTACACTACATAAGGATGAGGAAATCATTTAAGATATTGACTAAGAATATAAAGATATATACTTACATTCTATGTAGAGTTTCATCATTTAATAAATTTCCACCACTAACTCATTTTTTATTAAACGATGAGTATTCAAGAAGACTTGGTCACACTGAAAGAGCTAGAATAAACTACTATAGAATCACATGATCAATGAAGGATGAACTATCTATTTACATTATCTTTAGAGATTAATCAAAACCAAAATGGTTAGTAAAAGATCTAATGATCCCCCAAAAGGATATTCCTTGAGGGAAATAAACACTAATCTTAATTTCCAAAATTAAACCAACAATACCCCAAAGTTAAATAAATAGCATTCAATAATCAATTGTCCATAAAATAATTCAATATAATCCAAACTAATATTGAAACTCAAAACGTATAAGAATGTAATATTCCACGTTAAATTGTATCTCCAAATGACATAAAATACTCTTAAAGTCACATACTTAAAAGCAATTAACCTAATCATTTCAATAAACAACCTAAATCACTATAAATCCAAAATAAAAACATAGATAAAAATCCACCATTACTCCTCAAATTAAATCCCATACTATTCTATTTTCCTTAGGCATATAGTGTTCACAAAAAAGCGAACAACTTTCAAAATAACATCTATCACTTAATCAACAAATAATTTTCCTATACTAAGGGTAATCATTTGATAAGACATAAGATCCCAAATCAAATTATTATTGATCAATAAAATCATTTAATTAAATATAATAGTCACACTAACCAGGGACTTCACGTAGTCCAGTGGTAGGCGATAAATCCAAACCGCACTTTGGTTGTGGGTTCGATTCCCACAACTTTGTCTGATGCGACGGGTTGTCACGCGGTCTAGGTGTTGTCCTTTTCAAAAACTATGCTTATAACATTACCAAAATGAGATAAATTCCTCAAAACAACCATAACATAATTTAACCACAAATCATTACTCATACCTTGAATTTTCATCCCAAATTATAATAACTTATAATTGTCTCAACCCAATGATCAAATAAAACCAAATGGTTATTCATAACTATATCCACAAGAGAAGAGGTAATTCTTCCTCAAATATCATTCTCACATGTCAAACTGTAGGGTTACAAATACAAGAGAAAATTATTCCAAAGTAAACCCATCAACAAGGAGCACTAAAACTTTTTAAACATTTCTCCAACCATTTATTTCCACATAGCTTCTTCTTTGACCATGAAAATATCCTATAGAATAGGGCATTCACTCGGGTAATGGCCAGGTCCCCTACATTTACGGAAAATGACTGTAAATGGACTCTTGGGACTATTTTTATCTTCATCCATAGTACTCTTCATTTTTGATTGGCAATTATTCACTTTATGTCCTTCCTTCCCACACATAAATCATTTCTTGGTCCCATTGAGACACTTTCCCGAGTGTCTCCTACCACATTTCTTGCATGATGGAAATTAAGGTTTATTTTCTCCATGGTCTCCATTACTGGAGGTCTTATCATTCATCACCTTTCTCTTCCTTGTTGAGTCCGGGAGTTGGTTAATATATATGTTGTTGATCATATTTTTGGCAAACTGATTTGACATAAAAATGATATCTTTTACGCCTAGCAACATTTCATTTTGTTACTCATTTCCACCACCTTTCCCACCTTGTACATCATTCTCAAAGTCACTATGACTTCCTTGGAATCTAGCCATTAACTAAAACCAGAAAGCATTGTGTGAGTAACAGTAGTCATAAAATCATTTAGAGATTAACATGTCACCATATTCTCAATTTGAAACACATTAGGATTAACCAAGGTCATTTACTCTCATATTATATATATATTACGTTAAATCGGTTTGTAAAGAAATTGTAAATTATCCTAAGCATATCCCCTGGGACTGTCGTAACCAAGAGTGCAGCAAGGCCCGTTGTCGTGCACCAGTTCTCGTTCGAGTCTAGCTCAAAGCGGTGTTTTCGGGTTTTACCCCTAGGTACATCTGTGCCCAAGCCGCCTCTACCTGCTCGTATCCAGACAGGGATGTATTTCCTGGAAAACTCACAAAATCTCTACAATACCAAAATTCTAGGAAGTTACTCTATACTAATCCTCAATGTTAATTTTAAGTCTCCGTGCTCTAATCAGAGTTTATCTAAATCTAGCTTCCAAGGATTGTTCTAAAATTCCTCAGATACCAACTGTAACGCCCCGACCCCAGTTACCCAGAGTCGGTGCATTATTACATAACATTGGCATGATCACATGAAAGATCAAGTCTCGAAAGACCGATTAGTTTAGTAGCCTTGGAAACACTAGATACAATCATAAAGTTTTACATTACATAAAAAAACATCTTGTATTCATATCCCCTCATACTATCCCTGCAGGTCATTCATAAATTACTTCTTCATAATCCTGGGAAAAATAAAACATTGAAAGGGGTGAGATCAGATGCTCAGTAAGGATACAATTATAGCAGAAACTTTAATAGATAAGCATAAACACTTAAGGAAATTTATAATTAAAACAAAATCCCTTTAAACTTTATCTTCAGCATAATATGGAAAAGATAAAATGAAATAACGCAATTTACTTATTCACATGGATATTCTACTAGTCGAACAACCACATGCAATATCAATAACCACTTTCATAATGATGGAATGTATAATGCCAGAATATCATAACCACATAGCCAAGGCCTCATGCCAAGACTAAAAATAAGTGTTTTCTATGGCCTTGTGCCAAGACACTAATTTGTCTCATGAGACCTACCGATGCATCGAGGAGCTATAGAGGGCTCCACCCGTCACTTATTAATTCCAATGCAATCCTCATATAAACAGGTTTAAACATAACATAAACATTCGTATTAAAACTAGCATATGAAATGTCAATACTTTTACCACAAACTATGAATGGTATAAAAATATCACATCCACAGTCTAACATAACTCATTCGATACAATATTGAAGATTGTATTGTATAACATTAACCTAAATCAATAATAATGAAGGATGTTGAAATAGATGAAAATAATCATCAAAACTATTTGAGAGAAATATCCCCCTTTTCTTGAAAACATTTAAAAGTCACACTATTTGTCAAGAAGTTATTTAAAAATAGATTTTTGAATCAAAGTGTCCCATACCACTTTGAAACTTTTAAAAGGAGTTTTAATTTTAAAACTTTAATGTCCATATAAATAAATCCTTAAAACCATTTTTAAAACATGGACATTAATGAGAATGATTTAGAAGAATAAGTCTTTAAAATATTTAAAAATGGTATTTTAGTTAGAGATTCTAACCAAAAGAGCGACACTTGGATACAAATGATTGAGTAAATCCAAACATTGTAATATCATGATAATAAAGGGATTCATGATATACTATGTCAAATTACATTATATACACCACATACAAGTGATTTGGTGTATAACAACAAAGAAGTCTCAATTGAATTTAAATAGAGATAAAATATCTCATAAAGGTCGTATCCTTAGGTTAAGGATAAATCAACGACATAATTATGTGTGAAAATTATACATACACTCAATATTATTGGATATTTAGTGTAAATCAATCAGATGACATTCAAACATATTATTGTAAAAACAATACCAACGAATTGGACGTTTAACTCAACAAATGGAGAATAAGTTAAAATTACTCTTCTCAAATTCATATCAATGACTTGAAAATTATCAATGGAGTGATTATGTGTATCAAAAGTATATCCACAAGAAATGTAGTGACAATTATGACATAATAAAATGAATAGTGATTCCACACATAATCTTGGAGTAATATAATCAATGAAATTTGCGTAAAGGCAAATGATTGAAATTAAAATTTCAAATTTCCTTATCGATAAGGTAACTTACGATACATACACCCATGAAATAAGGATCATACCATGATAATGTAAATACCCATAAATTAAATTATATTAAAAAATGAATACAATCATGGGTAGTACACATACACCACATGCATTAATTAAGTGGTGAACAATGGAATTCTCACGAAATTAAGAGTGAGTTAAGAAACCCTTTACTTTGTACTTTTTCCTTGGTCGACGGTAGACTAACCTCCTGTATAATGGTGAAATAATTTTTATTTAATTATACAAAGATCATATGAATTAATATGATATCATGTATGATCTTTTATCATTGATTTGTTAATTATATCTTAAATTATCGTCATTTCGGTTGTTAACAGGTTCATTTAAATTTATATTCATTATTATGTGAGCCATATTTGTTATTAATGGGATTTATATTATTCATATCCAGAATTATATAAAGTCCTTAAATATTATTTTTAATCATCAAATTAGAATTATACTTGAATGGATACGATGGAAAATGATTCTCATCACGTTCGTCGAGACGGTAGTCCGTACGTACGCATGAGCGACAATATAATTCTTTTGATATTAAAATAATATATAATTGGATAGTATATTATATATACATAATCATTATCATGTAATATTTATTATTTACATGAGTTACACATCATTATTATACCCATCCAAATAATAATATATTTAATAACAATTACACCACGACGTGGAGATGGTAAGCCGTACGTACGCACGTGTGGTGACATGTTATTAAAAGGGTGGATAGAATACTAAATATGGATGTACCATATTTATAATAACATAACAGCATATATATGATACTGTAGTTATTATTTTGGATTGGTAATAACAAATAAAGAAGAAGTGGAAGAAGGAAGGAACTTGAAAAGGGGTGGTGAAAACATTACCTCTTCTTCAGGTTCTTCCTTTTGATTTGATCAAAATGGATCCTTAGGATGGATTTCTGATAAAACTAAGGTCTCTAGGTTGTATTTGGGGATGTTGAAAGTGTATGTGGGCAGGGTTTGGCCGAACCAAAATGCTTTGAAGGTGTGAAGAAATGAGAAGGAGGAGTGCCCTTTTATAAGAGGGGTGAGGGGCACTTTTCGAAAACCTAGAAATATTAATTTATAATAAATTAATATTCGGTTTCTAGTAGCTCCAAAGTTGATTATTTAATGGTTAAGGTAAGGATGGGTCGAAAACCACTAAACCAATAGAATTTAGACAGGTTTGGGTCATTATAGTAACCTTATCTTTATGTATTAACTCTTAGTTAATTAGTTTCACTTTTACAATGTCTCTTCGTATTTTTTTATTATATGTGTCATAAACCTACCATATACATCCAAGAGACCTCCAAGTGGTCCATTATTGATACACATATCATGATATAAGTCTTATGGACGAACCTTATATTTTTAGGAATTTAATATCAATTAATAATATAATATTTGTTTTAAAAACTCTTTTATGTCAATTTTGACACTATTCAATAGTTGATTTTTGTGAAACACATAACAGATTGATTACTTGGAAAAAAGTTAATTAAGTCAATACTAATATGTCATATTAACCTAGAAAATTAGTTTAATTCAATGAAGTCTCAAATTATATTTATTTGGGTATTTATAATATCAATTATTCTAATTTTTCACTATTATGGTAATTACTGCATCACCATTGTGTCATAAATAAATTAACCTATTTAATGTCTAAAAATTATAAATAAAATATCATTATTTAGGAAATAGTTTTATATTTCTAATTAATATTCATAGTCTAAAATCCAAAATATATTACCATATGTAAAAATTGTTTTTCTAAAATATATATGCTTGTGTCATTTTTGTAATCATTTTAACTTAGTTAAAATAAAGTGTCCCTATCATCTAGAAGTGGATCCATGGGGTACCAAAATCGACCCCAAGATGCCTATGGTCTAACATGTGTCAACCAATAATGCTAGGATACCTTTTATGGCAATTTAGTATTATTATAATATTATTTTTAACCCTTATTTACCGGATTTACCCTTAACCATGGTAAATAAAATATTTACCGCAGTAATTATTCAAAATGTCTAAAAATAAAAGTTACCTATTAAAACAATATGAACATCCTGATTCCAAATATGGAATCCATTTTTCCAAATTCAAAACATAAAATTTGGATTTATTAATTTAAAATTGATTCCCTCTTTCGAAACCAAAAGGCGTATTTTTAAGAAATAATAACTATCAAAAGTTTGGCACTTGTTTATGTCCAATTTCAAGGTTAAATTACATAAAATGACCATAATTGGATTAAATAGTAAAAAGAAAATCTATTTATACTTCCAAACCATTAAAATGTATAATTTATCAATATAAATTATTTTTATTAAAAAAGTTGTTTTCAGTTAAAATATAGTATTTTTCACTATTCACCCAAATATGAAAGTTATCAGAAAGACACCAAAACATTATTTATACTAAATTATTATGTCCCGATTATAAAGAAGAATTTAATTTTGTCAAATTGAATATATAAAAGATTCAAATATTGGATTTCAAAAGGCTTCGCCATTAAAAGGCAGTAAAATTTCATTTTTTGAAAAATACTTCTTTTATCTTAAAAAAATGAATTTGTTTATAAATCATGTCTTAGAAACTCATAATATGGATTAAAATTATAAGGGTAATATAATTTTTAAAATTTAGTTAATACTATTCATAACCTCTTTGGAACAGCTAGTTTGGTAAGTCGTGGTGTACTTAAACTCAGTGTTTCGTACGACACACGCTATTGTATTATTCAAAGAGAAGTATACCGTGGAAGATTGGGGTGTTACACCTTACATTTAGAATATTGTTCCTGACATTTTTCATAAAATGAAACACTGAGCATTAAGAATAGGATGTACTATAAAAATATAATTATTTAAATGTGAGCAATATAACATTATCATTTAATAAGAAGGTATTAATATGGATATACCATTATGAAATATATATATATTAAGGAACTAATTATAAAAAATATATGGATAAATTAATTAAAAAATAACTCAATTATTTAGTAATGTCATTTTATTCATCAAAAAATAGGTTCTCTTCAAATATGGTTATTATTAATTTTTGTAAGAAAATATTATCATTTATTGTTGAAACATTTAGACCTTTTATATTACAAATATTATATAAATTTTTTAATATTCCCAACAACATTATCATAATTTGTGATTTTGAAATTTTTTCGAAAAATATTGTTTTTTCAATGAATAGTGAAAATAATGATATTTATTGAAAATTGTATCTTCCTTTAAAATATTTGAAATGTAAATATATATATATATATATATTATTTTTAAATTATAATTAGTGGGTTTTTATTTTATATTATCCAACTATAATATTTTGAATAAATTTTGTAATTGAAATTTAAAAAATTATTTTCTTCTTAAAAGGCCCTTTTTCAAAAATTAATTTTCATTACATTTTTATCTTTTAACATAAATTAATGTATTACAATTATATAAATTTAAATAGGAAAAATGGATTCAATTTTTGGATCATGAGGTCCAAATATTGTATATATATCTCTTTTATTTTAAGTCATTATTAATGATAATGATATTAAACAACTATTACCATGGTAAGGGTTAATAGGGTAATTAAATTTAAAAATAATATGATAAGGATTAAAATAGCCATAAAAATTGCCTTTATCCTATTATATGAGAATATTTCATCAATGTTCATCCATGGTTCTAAAATATGGCTTTATAGAGCAATATTTCATTGTTTTTGACGTTTATATTATTTTTTATAGACAATAGTCTAAAATGTTGTTGTCTTTATTTTATTAAATATAAATTTTTATCCTAGTAATAAATTGAGGATATTTTTGGTAATATAATATTTATTTGAAATATAAATTATTTTTTTATCATGTTAAATGATTTATAGTTGTTATTTATTAAGTAATTTCCTTAAATGTTTCCACAACCCAAACAAAACATTAATTACATTGATAGAAACATAAAATAAGCGATTATAAAATTTAAAAAAGTAATATAACATGAAGTAAATATTGGGTTCCAAAAATTTTTATATACCTGTAACATATTTAGTATGTTTGAAGTAAATATGTTTTAAATACTTTGTCACCATGTCATTTTAAAAGTCAAATTACATGAATTGCTCTAAAAATGACATTAATGTTATTTTAAAATATGTATTAATTTATTAAATGATTTAAAACTCCTAAAATTACTATATTTAGTGAAAACATTTTAATAAGTCTATAAATATCAACTATAGGAAAATTATGGAGAAATTATCCTTTTATTGATACAATATTAACTCATAAAGTGTAAAAACATAGTTATCATTGTAATTTTCCAAAAGTTTAATGGGGGTCTAAAAAAGATAATGATAAATACAATGTATGAAAATTACCAAATTTTATTTTATGGGATTATATAAAAAATAGTCATCTTATATTTTAATTATATATTGTTGGATAAATATTTCATGAAAACTTATTTATATTAATTTAATATTTTAAATAATTTCATTAGTTACCTTATGCTAACTTATAAAAGGGATCCTACTCTACAATTTTATTCCAAAATAAAAAGATTTTTTTTCATATAATACCTAAAAAGAAATATTCTTAACAATACTCTTTAGGTTTTTAAATTTTTTTCATATGCATAAAACAAACATTACAGGGCTTAACGTGTAAATAAAAGGAGATTATCTAAAGAAGTGTAAAAGTCTGTAACTAAATGTAATGGTTTTATTTCTTCTTCTACCTCAAAAAATATTATTAAAATATGATGGTATAATAATATTAACATATCATACATATATATTTTTATCACGTTAAGGTAATAACTTACATCTATCTCCTATTTCGTCGAATGGGAACTTAAATCATCTTTCATGTGTTTGGGGGACTACCACCTCATGAACCGTTATAGTTTGTTTTGGATAATCATCTCTTATAGATGATCATGATGATCGATTTATATATATATATATAATATTCATAAAATATTATAATTATAATTTTTTTTTATAAAATCTATATTCTTACATTTCCATTCCTTAATAAATGAAGATGTAATTCACGCGTGCATGGGGATTACAACATCCACAAAGTGATGTGATTCATTTCTTATGAAACACATGGATGGTATATAAAATATTATCTAATGACGTAATATGAAATTTATTATATAACTATCAGTATTTAATGATAAAAGTATACTTAACTTCCTTCTATTAAGAGTGATGAAAAATGGAAATCTTACTCAAGCATATGTATGACCTACCATAAACATGATTTCAACATAGATCATTTTTCCTGATTACTTTTCCTGGTCAGTTTTAAAACTAGTTTTGATATATTAAAATATTAATTATTTCATTTTATTTATTTTATATTTAATTATATATTCAATTTTTAGCATTGTAATATTACAAAAGATATTTTGGACATTAAAGGCGAATATCATTAAAACATTTTATGTGAATCTATTTTAATAGAAAGTTATATATAACATTGTAATAAGTAAAAAATATAATAACAAACATGAAAATATTTATAAAAAAGATAATTAAATAAAATATTTTTTATATTATTGATGAAAATGAATGGACACAAAGAGTTGTGCTTGAGGTATGGGAAATAATAATTTAAACACGTTGTTTTAAATTCATTAGAGATTTATTTTATAAATATTTCTCTTACATTTCCATATTATTATAATTATTTTATTTATATATTTATATGTAAATGGATGAATTATAAAGTTAATTTTATGTCCCTTTTATCATTATTTCAAATACATTAAAAAGGAATCATTTTACATATTTTATATTGAACATTTTGACTTTCCTTATAAAAGACCAAAAGAATGTCATATTTCAACGTATATAGAATGGATGGTTTTTACAACTCCATAACTATTGATTATTCTTTAGAATACTTTAAAATAATCCATTTTTTCCTTCAATGGAAAAAATATTTCCTTTTTTCTATGTTTTTTTAAAAGAGTTTTAAACGGAATGTATATTTTGAAATTTGGAAATTTTTTCCCTATTGAAGTAACAAAACACTCTGAACCACCATTTTCTTCATGTTGTGACCATTCTACATCTAACATAATATATATCTAATTTTTATGTTATGTATATCTCAAAATTTTAGTATATTTTTCTCTTACATATACACCAATATTATTTTCTCATCCCTTGATAAGGTAATATATTACATAAATTCATTTCAAAAATTCATTATTTAAAATAAAAACTGATTAATTGCAACTTTTCAATTGTTTAATCCAATTTTAAACAATAATGTTTTTTTTTATTTCTAAATAGAACCATAATTTTTAGCCATATGATTACGTAATCATATATGAACATATGTAATATTTAATTTATTCTTCTCTGTCTAATCTCTACAAAATTTCTATTGATTATGATATAAAGAATGATTATGAAACCCATTTCATTCCATGTGTAATTATTCGGATTATGATTTATGACTTATATAATTTTGTTGGAAAAAAATATCATTAATCGTCTTCTTATGGGTCTTACCAGATGTAACAATAATTCATTGCTTAATGTTTCTTCCTACAATACATTATGTATGGGATTAAGAAGTTAACCTAACCTATGATGGTACATTGTCCACTATGTGACATTTTATTCATATTTATCCGTGAAAAATGATTACAACATGTTTTATATTGTTTCAAAATTTTATATGGTTCCATTATAAAATGATACCATGTATATTATGTTATTATCACATTTTATTACTCAAGACATCATTGTTATAAGAAAATAAATTCGACATCATAATGGAGCAATATATAAATATTTAGTAAACAATTTAATAATTTTATCATAAATGAAAGGAAAAATTATGATTCTTATTCTACTATCTTGATTTATAGAAAATGTTTTATGAAAATATTTGGGCAAGAAATTTTATTTTTGGGTAATATTTTCTTATTTTGACTCCAAATCATAATTTTGAAAAAAATAATTCATATGTAAGAATTCATGAAATAAAAAGTCTATTTCATTTCTTTTATATGTCCCATAATGATATTTCTATACAAATACATGATTTTGAAATTTTTTTACTTGGTTTTTTGGAGGAAAAGGGATAATTATTTGTTCAATATGAAAATTATGAATAAATGTCATGAAAAGATAACTTTCAATATCATAAAATTTTTGTTTTAACGAAAAATCAATACTAAGTGGAAGTGTCCACTTTGTGATATAATCTTTTTTTATATCAGGATATTGGAATAATTTCTAAAACTATTAACCAAAAGTATCAAACTAAATTAATAAAATAAATTATTTACATAAAACATATGATTTTTTAATGTTTATGAATGGGTGTTTATAGTTGGTATTAGAGAATAGGTGTAGATAACATTGGATATTTGGATTACAAACCATTTGTGAAAACCATAGGGATAATAATAAGTGTAAGATAACATCCTAATGTATTGGTAAGATATATATTAATTTTTTCCTAGTAATGCATCTCTCTCTGGATTCAACAATAAGATATATTTTGGGAAGATATGAATCATCGGGTAATTAACCAAAAAGAATGGGTAATGTATATCGTGACTATTAATCTTATGCAAAATGAGTGTTACCTTACTCAAAACCTTGAATTACAATCTAAGGTGACATGCTTGTTTTAATTCTCATTTTATTTGTGAACTATCATGAATGATTCAAATAGAAATTGTTCAATTATGACCTATGACAAACCTAAGGTGTCATAGATTGAAAAAAAGGATCCATTATGCATATATATTATATATGATTTTTTCTAATTGTTATTATTGTTTCTCAAACTAAGATTTTGGTATTATTAAATGGTAAGAACTAGGAGGAATTATGTTATCACTAAATGTGATGGACAATACAATGATTCTACAAAAAATGGTAAAATTAATGATGACAAAAATATTGTGATTATTCTTAATTAGTTATCACAATATATGATTGATAACTTATACCTTAAACAAAAATCATACTCTTAAAATAAGATATTGATAGAGTATTCATAGAGTTGAAGTGGTGGATACTATATAGGAATGAAGTATAAATTTACTTCTTTTCAGAAATGTTGAATGAGACACCTAGGGGAATTCCTCAATGGAATAAAATAACAGTTTATGTGTGGAAACTATGGGAACAGAGCAACGTATTACCGAGAAAAAATAATGGTTTAAATGGAGAGTAATAAATTTCAGCCTTTAGATTCATTTTTATTTTTTCATCTTAAATGTGGGGAACCTACAGATTATATTATTTGTCACCCTATCCTAAGGGTTAACTCCTAGATTATAGAAGGACATATGTTATACCATTAAATAAATTTATATGATTAAAGTATTTTTTTCATCAGAATTGTATAATTATATATTATATGTATTTTATTAATGGTATTTTATTTATAATAATCATAAAACATCTCATTATTATTCAAGAATAGTTTTTATTTATGGACTTTAAATCAATTTTTGAGTAATAATGATAACTTGGATAAGTGATTTAGTGTAAATTTGACATTTTTGTAAAATTAATGATTATTGGAAAGATAAAACATCATATAATCATATTATTGACTTAATATGTTTATTTTGGATTAGTATATTATTGAAATTGACGAAGTAAATGTGACATTGATTTGATAAAAACGTGATTTAGGTCACATTTGATGAATTTTTTTCAATTTTTGTATTTATAAAATATATTCCATAGTATAGGATTAATAAGGATTGAGTTAATGTTTTGAAGAATATAATCTTAATCAGATGTTATATTGAGAGTCATAGATACTATTATGGGTTTATAAGTTGGTGTTTGATCATATGTTCAAAGGCATAAATACCCCAATTTAGTTTTTATTTAATTGGATTTTGAGTTGATTTGAAACGTTTTTTAGGAAGAATCCTCTATTGATGTTTAAAAAACCAATTGGGATAGTATTTGATTTGATGTTAAGATGATTTGATAGTGATTTGTAGATAATATTGATGGTTGAAAAGTGATTCACCGAGAATAATATTTTTTTTGATATATTTAGATTCAATATAAGGATTTCCATTTATGTTACTTTGTAAAATTAATTCTTGTTATTTTTATAAAATTAAAAACAGTATAACATTATAATGTTATTTATCCTGATGATTAATTATATTTTGGGAGATTCTAATTTGGGTTGATATATATGTTACCTCATGGTTTAAAATGTTATTTCAGACAAAAGATTGTTTGGGGATATTTCAAATAAAATTTTAGGAATGTAAGTTGAATGTAATGAGATTACAATGGAGGAAAAAATTATTAAATTGAGGTTTTTATGATTATTTACTATGCAGGGTTATATGTGAAATGATCTAAGTATAAACTCCATTATTATTGTGAAAATTTCGGAGTTAAATGTAGTACTTCACCATATGAGGGTTTGTACATTTTGGATATTATCTTACACTTTTACAACCATTAGGTTTTTGCTAATATTTAAGGATTGGAAGAGTATATTCACATTGGTTTGGATGATGAAGTTCATTTTTTTCTTTAAGAATAATAATCATCTTGACTATGTATTATTTAGAAAAAAAATGAGATTATTGTAGAAATTCATTAAAATAAAAAATTCTATTTGTCAAGTAAGTACATTTCCCTATGTTTTTAGTCAAGATGGTAATTTAATTCCTCAAAAAAATAAAAAATTTCTTCAAATAAGAAATTTTCCTTATTAACATCATTTCTAATGAATCAATCAAATATTTCACTCAAATTTGTTTTATTGTTTTGTTGTCATTAACATTATCAATAATATTCAATTTCTTGTGCTCAATGATAATTGTCAGTCACTATAAATATTTATATATTATTCATTTCTTACATTTCCATATTTTCACTTACCACTAATTTTATAATATTTATAAACCCTGTTATTTCTTTTTCTGGATAATCTTCATATTTCCATTTCCATATTTTCATGAAGAAGTTTTATTAACAATTTTTATGATGTGGGATATCAACAAATGTCTTTTGAAATATTAAACCATTGTTTAACAAGCCCAATGTAAAATTTTGATTATTAAATTTTATTAAATGGTGGAATAATGTAACCCCCCATGTTTTTAAAATAATACTATTCTTTATATATTTTTTAACACACAACACTAGAGTTTATATGAATTTGAATATAATGTTTAACTATTATTTTTTTAATGTGATTATTATAACCTAACTATTGAATTGGTGGCTATGAATAAGATTATCTAAATTATGATATATATATATATATATATTATTTCTAACCAAAAAAATTATTGATGAATTCTTTTCAATTATTCACTCAATTTCTTATTTGTTTAATTTTATTCTTCAGAAAATATGATTTCTTAAAAAATGATTTTTACAGCTATTTATGAATAAAAATTACGATAATTTTACCATATTATATTAATTTTATTTTCATAAAAAGATATTAATTTTTTAAATAATAATATCATAATTATCATATTTTAAATTTTTTAATTATTTTAAATATTGATTGTTCAATTAATATTAAAAGATATTGTTTTTTATTAAAAACTAAATTTTTTGTTGTATTTCTATATTAGAATTATATTTTGGAATATGATGAATTTTTTATTAGTTTATTTAAAAAATTATCTATTATGGTATTCTTAATTTTTTTTATTCTCATATTTGGTACAAAAACATTTGTATACTTAAAATTTCATTTTTTTCAGAAAAACTATTTTCCATTGAATTGTACATTTTCATGTTACGATAATTATAGGATCATATAGAAATTGAATCCTAAAAAAATAATTCTAAATTTTGAATTAGGAGGTCTAATTTTGGTAAATAGGTTAATTTTATTTTTGGTCATTATGAATAGTAGTTATTCGAAATAATTATTACCATAGTAATGGTAAATCAGGTAATTAATGTTAAAAATAATATGATAAGGATAGAAAGTAACCTTAACACTCTTATTTATCCTTTTTTATGAGTGTATATAGAATATTTCCATCCATGTTTATAAAATATATAAATTTGACGCCACATTTATTTTATTTTACCTATATATGTTTTTGTATATAAATGTGTAAAATTTCAATCTCATTATTTTTAATAGTAAATTATTTATATATGTATAAAAATTGATATTTTATATTATAAAAAGATTATTTGAAATATAAATGATTTTTAACAAGATAATTTTTTTGTGATAAAAAAATTACCATAAATTCTTGGGCAATGCAGACATCGTATTTATTTCTTTAGATGAAAAATAAAATACATAATTATAAAAAATTAAAAGTTTTATAATTTTAATTAACTATTTAATTATAATTTTTTAGATAAATATATAAAATTATGGACATTTTAAATGACGAAACTCGATATTTTTCATGTTTTTTTCATTGTCAAATTGAATGAATAGTTCCAAAATGTGTACAAATGTTATTTTATTCTAAATAATATTTTATTTAAATGTATAAATAACACAAACATCTATTTCAATAATAATGAGTTTTATTTATTAAATAATATCATATATGGTCCATTTATGGAATATGATTTTTTTAATAATGAATATATTAACCCCTAAAGAGTAAAAAAATTGTTTTTTCAAAATAGTTATCAAAATGTTTAACAGTGAGATAAAAAAAATAAGAGTAAAAATATATTTCAAACTATTATTTTTTTTAATTTTTGAGATTATTTCATCCTATAATCATCTTTTATTAAATTTATATTAGTTTTTATCATTTTTCCCTCAAAATTAATTTATACTAATTTTATTGTTCATTTAATTCTTAGAGTGTCCCTCTCCTCACATATAAAAGGAATCCACCTATACTCTTTTATTCAAATTTTAAAAGCCTTTTAGTTTAAGAAATAACTAACCAAATTTGATCTAAAAATGCCTTCTCATGTTCTACAGGTTTTAGTTTAGGTATAATAGAAACCTCATAGGTTTTAAGGTGTAATGGAAATGTGATTTTCCAAACTATAGGTATAATATTTGACTGAATGTTTTAGTTTAATTTATTTATTAACCTCTTTTAAATATTATTAAACCATAATTATATAAGGAAGTAATTATATCCCATATAAATATGATTTATTATTTTAATTTAATCAACTATATCCATCTCCAATTCCATCACATGAGAATGTAAACCATCATTCGTGTGTATGACAGGTGGTTTCCTTGTGAATCGATGTAATACGTTTTCCATCATCACCTCTCACAATTATTTATTAGTACAGATTTAATATATATATATATATATTCATGTAATATTTATAATTATTGAAATAAATATATCATATTTTTTTCTTTCATTTCTATTCATTAAAAATTAACTATGTCGTTCTTGTGTACGTGTAGATTACCACCTCCAAAAAGCGACATGATTTCTTCATTTTTGAATCACATAGTTGGTATATATTAATGTATTTTAATAAATAATATTATATATATTTTATAATGATCATTATTTAATGTCAAAATAATGCATACCTTGTTTCCCTCATGATCATTGAAAAATGGAAACATTACGCAAGCATATATATGACCTATCTTTTCTATGATTGTAATGTTGTTCATTTTTAATAACCATATTTCATAGTTGGTTTAAAAAGTATAATTTATATACTAGAATATATTATTTTCATGATTATTATTTAAGAGATGATGTATTAATTTCCTCTTTAACCATTTTATACTTATTGAATTTATTTTGGACATATCATCTGAATATCGTCAAAACATATAACACAAACACAAATTATTATGTAATTGAATATAAAATGGTAATAAGTGAAATAATGTGAATAATAAACATTAAAATATAATTTTTGAAATATAATAAATAACATAATTTTTTTATTTAATTGGATAATGAGTGAATGTGATGAGTAAGGCTTGAGGTAAGGGACACTTAACTTTAAAAACATTGTTTCAAATATTATAAAGATTTGTTATGAAAATTTCTCTCTTCCATGTAAATTTTCATAAAATAATTTTATTTTTGTATTTAATGGAAATAAGTTAATTATAAAGAATATTTTATGCCTATTTTAAAGTTTATTCAAATGTTCCAAAAATTATACATTTTATATGTTTTATACAAAATATTTTCACATTAATTACAAAAGACCAAATGAATGTTTTATTTTAAAATATAGGACATCAAAAATGTTTTTGGTCGATATAAACACTACAAGATGTTTTCCCTCCACTATATGAATGAATGAATAGTTGTATTTTTGTTTTTCCAGAAGAAGATATATTTAGGGATTTTGAGGGAAAGGGAACTATAGATAATAACTATGGAGCCCTAAAGTTGTGTACCCCCAGAGAGTCAAAAAAAATAATGTTAGAACACCCATGGGGAAGGGACCCAGGACTGGATCAGATCATACATGGATTTTCCTTACAACCCCATTCTTCCGTAAATTCCAAAATATTATTCCTTCCTAACATATATGGAAGAGGATTGCGTCATTAATAGTCTATCCTTTTAATCTTTGAATAAGATATCCAATGGACTAGGGTGTGGAGGAATTACCATTCATAGAGATAAATATAATAGTTGAATCTATTTCAATGATGGAAAGACTAATACCATGAGAAATAAAACCAAAAAATTACTTAAAAAGCATGTGTTTTGTGGAAGATTTCATATCCCTGCCAAAGAACCTATTTAAAGACACTAAACCTAAACTGTTGTGATCAAGGACCCCACTTCCCCCTTTATTAAGACTCATAGATGAAGAAAAATCAATGTCATGTTTGATAACATAGTTAGGAAGAGACCAATAAAGCCATCTAACAAGATAATTTAGACCCAGGTGAAAGGGAAATAAACATTTTCCAACCATGATGTTTTATAGGATTTCATTGTTTTCCCACTTCATGACTAATGAACCTAGATCCAATAAATGTTTTCTAAAAAATATTTTCATGACCAATATTGTGTTGGACTTTCCATCAATTCTCATTTTATTTCGAGTGGTCCAAATAGTCCAACATCTATCAACAAAGAGAATTTTTCTCACCATTTGTCCCTTATAACTATAGATCTCCCAATTGAACCAACTATACAGAAAATCAGTAGTAGTTTTTCTCTGTGAATTCAAACCTATATGAGAGACAAATCCATTCTAAACTACTATTTTCCATTCCCTAGTAAGAAATAGATTATCAGTGGACAAATATGTTAACTATAGGCACCACATATATTTTAAACCAAGGAATGCCCCCTTATTTTTGATTTCATCCTTTATAGTAATAGAATTATAAAAAATTATATAGATAAATAAGATAAACTAGGAAATAATTTCCTTAAAAAAGTCAAATATACCCTATAAAAAATAATTATGTTCCAAGATAGAGTTTATATATTCCGTGGATGCGAATAAACCCTCAATGGACTTAGTGAATATGAGGTGATCACTTTCCAGAAAAAGATAAATAAGGTTGAATAAATCCCCTTACTAGTTTTTGAGAGTTGTTGGAATCATTGTGGGATGGATGCTCCCATGAAATAATGAAATGGAGAGAGGAAATCACTGAGGGAATCTGATAGTATTACCATACTTATCATGGAACCAAGAAACTTATCTCACAATAGTGCACAATCCAATGGGAGAACTGAAAGTGGTTCATAATTTGGGTGATTAGGGACTTCTAAATAGATGAATCATTCCCCCTTTTAGGATCTAGATTAATACCATATTACTTATGAAAAACATTCCCCAGAGATACTATCCTTTTAGAACCTCCCATATTAATTTCTCTTGAAGTCTGTCCATGGTTTCTTCCACTGGGAAATGATTGATCCCACGATTAGATACATGTTTGTCAAAGAATTTACATAAGTTCCAATGGAACATTCCCTCATAATAGGATCCATAGAAAAATTCATTATATATCTTTTCAATGTTCCTTATGACCATTCTAGTCACCATAAGAGGTGATAAAACATACATTAAAATGGAGGTTAAAATAATGTTAACACGGTTGATTCTTCCCCCAATGGATTGGAATTGGCTTCTAAAATTATATATATAGATAATGATATTGGAAAATATCCCTTTAAATTGATGAACCTAGAGCCTTCCCAATGAAATGGGATCTTTCTGATAATCAATAGGGAACAACCTTATGTGAATTCCCATCATATTCTCAATTTCTCTCCATCAGAAATTCGTGCAGACCATAGAAACAAAAATGTCACTTTTATTCTATTGATATGTTTTCTATTCCATTTATAATATTATTACAAGGAACTATTAAGGCCATTTATATACTTGATTCCCCCATTGATTATGAAAATCATGTCATTTGCATAAACGATGTGGGAAAGACCACTGATGTGTCTCCAACACATGGAGGATAGTATAATTTCATCATTAATTATCTTCATAAGTAGTCTACCTAAAGAGTCTATACTTATAATAAATAGGATATGGAAAAGTGGTTCTCCCAATCATAGGCCACAATTATATTTCAAAAAATCATACCTCATGACCATCAATGGAATGGATAACTATGAGGATAAAAAGCATATACACCAAAATTGTATTTTTTAAGACCATTCTGTGCCCTACATTTATTGTAACTCCATTTTATGTTATGTATAAATTATAAATTCGGTTTATATTTTCATACATATATACAGAGCGTATTACTCCATGATTCAATGGGATAATACATTCCATAAATTCATTTATAAAATTCATTCATTAAAATAGAACCTGATTAAAGGGAAATTTTCTATTCGTTAATCCTATTATGTAATTGTCATTCAAAATTTTTATTCCCAAATGATGACTTTATTTTGAACCATGTGATTATATACTCATATATGAACATAAAAATTATTCAATTTCATCTACTTTTTTCATTATTTAAATAATTTCCTATGATTATGATATAAGGAATTATTATACATCTTGTTTCATTATATGGGTAACTATTATGATTATTCAATGTGATTTATTTCCTTCAATAACTCACATGATTGTGAAAATGTTATGATGGGTTCAAAAAAATTTCACTCTATTTCATTATGTAATTTTTTTGTCTCAGGATATATTATTTATGGTATTATGGAGTAAACCTAAACCTTGAGGAGTCTATGTCAACTTTATGACATAGTCCTTATGGTTAGCCTTGACATATGATTATGTCATATTTTGTGTTGCATCCACATTTCCAATATCTCCATGATCTAATGATACCATGTTATTTATGTTAGGATCTAATGTGATTAAGCATGATATTATGTTTATAGAAAAGTATAAGCTATATTATAAAGGAAAAATGTAAAAAAAATAAATTTTTTTTTTAAGATTTTCCATATTTCAGAGAAAACTTTTTGTGTTTTGTATTACCATTAAGACTTCATATGAAATGGATTATGAAAATACTTAGGTAGAAAAGCTTATTTGTTGGGTAATAAATTTCTTACTTTTATACCAATTTTTAAATTTGAAACAAACAAATCTTGTATAGGTTTTCATGAACTCAAAAGTTTCATTAATTTTTCTTATATGAATTCTTATGATAATTTACAACCCATCAAACATTACTTATTTTTTTCATAGGGATTTAAGGATTGGTAGGGACATGAATGATGTGACTTTTAAAATTGTGAAGATATATTAAATATGTAAAACTTTTTACACCATAATATTTTATGTTTGGGAAAAATCAAAAATACATTTAAGTGTCCACTTTGTGATGTAATATTAATTATTATAAGAGTGATTTCCAAATTCCCCAAAAATCTCAATCATAATGATCGTCAAATGTAATAAAATGAATTCACAACATAAAAATAATTATTATGAAATATTTATGGTTGATGTCTTAAAATTTAACCCTATGTACATCTATTCCAGACCCACATAAACTTAAAGAATCTTGACAACGATTTCATTGCTACTAAACCACTCACATTAAAATTCATGAGGTTTTACTATATTTAGATGTGTCACTATGTATTTTACTAATGGATTTTTTTCATAATCATAATAAATTTCTATACCTTTCCTTTGATACTAATTATAGAACCCCGACACTATAGTACATGAATTTTAACAAAATTTCATAACATAACATTAAATTAATAAATTTGAAGGATCTTTTGATGTTTCGTATCTTATAAACTTAGTACATAATAATGAATTTACACAACGAAAGCATAAAAATTAACATAATTTAATCCTCTTGAAATAATCATTAATTATTTCATCAGAGTTTACCTATTTTAAAATGATTTCTTATGAGATTCATATATAGAAAAGTGTGATCATAAAGCTCATTAAGGAGTTAATTAATGAAATTTAACCTGATTGATTATAAGAGATAAAAAATAGAAAATTTAATGATATAATAATCGAAATAATATAGTATATAACATCGGATTTTTTACAACATTAAAATGATACATTCATAGGCATATCTCTAATGTTCAATTCCACGATATCATGAATCATATTACCAAGGTTATTCACTAACTTAGCATAAAACATGTCATATCTAGAGATTAATTATTTACCCAAAAAATATGAGTTCTATCATGGTTCACCCTTTATATGTATCAATTCATATGATCCATATATATCATGAAAAATAATTTCATCAATAACCCATGGAAGATAAATAACATGTTTCATATAAAATCATCAAGTACATAAGTTTTTAAAGACATTAACTTTTCACATTTTTAACCTATGAGAATGGAATTTGGGATTCATATATGGTAATACACACTCAATTGAGTATAATTACATATTTTTTTATACCCTTGAATAAAATAATTATAGTGTATTTATAATATAAAAATGCGGGCATGAGAAATGAAATAATGAATTTGAAAACATAACATGGATATATAGTGGTTCATATAATGTTCATAATGAAAAAGAATGGAACTTACTCAATGATAAAATAACATTTAGACAATTATTGTAATGACCCAAAAATTCCATGTAATTATTTTTAATTATATAATAAATTTACGAGTCTTCGAAAATTAACGGCACGTGATTCCGAGGCCTGGTGTTCATGGAATGTCTTTCTGAACTTTTTTTTGAGTACGTTCAATAAAAATGTGGGCAGGTTTTTGTAACTTTTAAACCGGTGCTTGGAATTGAAATCTGAGGGCACTGTTGATTTCGTAGCACCAGTATTCGCTAATGGAGACCTCGAACACAATCACAATAGGTTGAGGGTGAAAGATAGTTTTTCACTTTTTTTGGGGAAATAAAAATAAAATTATTTAACATTTTATTTTTATTCTTGAAAGCTCCAGTAATTTTTTGACATGGGGACCACAAGAGTTTACCTCCAAATTGAATTCTTGGTGGTGGGGGCCCCTCGATCCTAAAACCTCTCGCAATTTGAATTTAATTGTGGGGACCACTCGTACCCTCTTAATGGGAGAAACCCTTTGAATTTTTTCATTAATGATGACTTAACCCATGGGCTCCCAACTCATTAATTATTCTCCCATTTAATTATGCCTCGTCAATTGATTAATGTGGTCAACTTTTTTTAGGCCAACAATTTAAAATTGAACAAACACCTTTTATTTTGTTTGGCTATTTCTTTTTAGATCATTCGTTCGGAAAGTGGTTGGAAAAGCTTTTGGGAGAACTTGGAGGAGCACATCCTCTAACGAAAAACGATTTGTCAAACGTAAAAAGATCGATGTTCTACAGCCACTTTGACTACTTCCTTGTGAAATCCTCCAATGATGGACGTCTTCAAAAACAATAAACCACCTCCATCGAAGAGAATTTCTCGGATGAATGGTTTCAGGATCAGAGGCGTGTGACGGGCACAACGAACATCGACATATACGACTTCTCTCTTGCATCACAACAACAAATCACCGAGGTAGGGGTTTAGTTGTGTCTTATTATACATTCCCATGTACTTTCCTTCTAAAAAAAGAATGAGGATCAACTCTCTAAATAGTTTATCTATAGATGTTTTCTTTTGTGGGTTTGGGAATAATCTTTGTCAGTGGTTCTAGAGTTTGACGTTCTTCAATCAATATTTTGTTGAACCTCTTGATACTGCTCTAACGCGGAGGGTGCGGGCCAAAAAACATGGCATGAACCCATCATCGTTCTTCTAAAATGGTGTGTTCTTGGAAATGGAAGAAGGAAGCTTTGTGCCATGATGATGAACAAATGTGACGACCGATACACAGCCGGTCACGATGAAGGCGATGGCCCAGCGGCTCCCCGAACCTACACCACGGCCTCCTGACGACCCCAAATCCTCTTTGGCTTCCACCGTACCATGACCTTGCGTAGACCATGCGGCCTCCGCGGCCTCCGCGGCCTCCGCCGCACCGCTGCCTCGAGCGGACCCTGCCGCCTCCGCGGCCTCCATTTCATCGGGGCGTCGTGACGACCCTGCGGCCTACATGGCCTCTGCGGCACTACGGCCTCATTCCAACCTCGACCACTCCATGGCCTCTTCCGTGCCATGGCCTCGCACCGACCCCACGGCCTCTGTGGCCTCCGCCACCCCGCGGCCTCGCACCGACCCTAAAGCCTCCGCCACCCGACGGCTTTCGCGGCCCCCTCGTCCTCGTTCCATGGCCTGTGCATCCCCCACACCCTCACTCTGCATCCTCTATGGTGCCTCGTGGACTTGCTGCCCCATGGTCCTCCACGGCACCGCATGGCCCCGCCTCCCTGTGGCTCTCCACACCGTCGTGCGACTGCACCACCATCTGGCCCCCTCCGCTCTCGCGGCCCTTGCTGCCTCCGCGCCACCCCACGCCGCCCAGGCCGAGCTACAAGGCCAGGCCACCCAGTAGGCCATGACAACCCAATCTTGGTTGGCCCAGACAGGGTCAAGCTGTGTCGGTCTGACTGGGTTGGACTGGACCCCGACCCACTTCAACCCATTTAATCTCTTTTGGATATAACATTGGCATCATGTGTCCGTTTGATAAATCGTCAATGGTACTGTAAACCATGGAGCTAGACGGTCCCTTTGGTATACCCCACTAGAGTTTTGGATAATGTTGGGGAATGGTCGGGTTGGATCGAGCGCGAATCTAACCTGGACCTCGTGACTAAAATTCTAATAACATACATATCGGGTGTCCTATTGACGTACCATCAATTCTGTTAAGACCCCTATGACATGGTAGTACTTTCGAATACAACTTTGGGACATCATGGAAGTTGGAGTATCAACCAGTGGAATGAGTAGCGGACCCTCTCGGAGAAAATCAAGCTATGTGCATGAACCCAATAGCTTGATATGATTTGAATAATGAATAGTGATCATGTGTGGGTCAACACCAAGAAATCCTATGTAGGTCACCCCTGAGAGATCTTGTGTGGGTCAGCACCAAGAGATCTTGAGTGGGTCCACACTGAGCGGTCCTGTGTGGGTTAGCACCGAGTGATCTTGTCTGGTTCAACACCAAGAGATCCTATATGGGTCCACATCTTGCGATCCTCGGTGGGTCAGCAGCAGAGCATCTTAACAGAGTAAGATAATTCAAAAGTTAAATCTAATTATCTCTAATAATGCACCAAAGAACTATCTGGTGTGAGTTGAGTCTGTACCTTGTGGTACTTTCCTTCATGGAAAAACCTTGGTGGTATTCTTCTTTTTGGTGTACATGTGTTTTACTTACCTTCATGGTATTCAATCATTTATGGAATAGTTGAGCATTGGGTTTTGAGTTGAACTTTGAGTTTTCCTCATGATTGAGATTGGTATACTTGATAGCATAGGTATATGAATGGGCCTAAACCTAAGTAGGGTTTTCAGTTGATTTCATGCATTGTGGTTTAACCATAGTGGATTTTGTGAGACCTTGAGGGTCTCGGTTTCCCTACTAGGTTTCGTAATACTCATCCATGCACGGTATATGCCCACACCCTATTGTGTTTGGTGCAGATGACAGACAGCGCTGATCGAGGTTGAGGGTACTGGGGCTTGATGGGGCCCGAATGTGGACCATGCGGCCTGACAGTATGTAGAGGAGACAGACGTATGTGGAGTACTGAATAAGAGATCTGTATGTATCCTTCATGTAGGAACCTCAATGGACGACCCAGTAGCTGCCTTTATTTTTCTTCAGTTGTATTGTGTTTCAGTTGTACTTGTACAATTACTATGGGGCTTGTATCATGACCCCTTTTTTACTTTCAACACTATTTTTTCTATATTTTTTACTTGTGTTTGTATATTATTGTGTTATTGGTTCCGTATGTTTATAGGTTATAAAGGCAATGACTTATCTGTTATATGGAATACATCTTTCGGTGCTGGTTCCACACCCTTGGCCTATGGAAGGTGGGCTTGGGGAAGTCATGGCATGGGCCCCAGAAGACGGGTTATGACAAATTGGTATCAGAGGAGTCAGTTCTATCGTAGAACAAAGAACTCTGATCTTTCTTTTTAACAGAAATAGTTTTAGGTCTTGTGTTAGTGGTTATCATTTTAGGGAATCCAGTGTTGCTGCGACGACCAACATATCTATACATTAGGACCATGACATCTGATTTCTAACTCGGTGCACGAAAACCCTGATTGTGTGTGTGTTCTGAAGAGTTTTATTTGTGATCTATTTGAGTCAGCTCACCAGGTATAAATTTTGGACAGTGGCACACCATTTTCCTTTCAGGATGCCTCCTTACAGACATCCAACTTGTGTTCCAGATATAGTACCCACTAACAGCCCATTGAGCAATGAGGCCTCGTTGTAAGGGTCCTCATCCTGTAGAGGCACCAGCAGTACCATTACCTGTTGGGTCACCGATGCCACCAGCCCTAGTAATAGATGGTGCATGCTGCATGAGTCTGTTGCACGAGTTCTAGTGCCAGAGGCCAACTAGGATCAGGGGAGATACGGACCCACATACGGTAGAGGATTGTGTGGAGGCCATGGTGAGAGTTTTCTGACTGGTAGGGACACAAAGTGATCTAATTGTGATCCTTTCCAATAGCCATATACAAGAATCATCAGGTAGATGGAGGAACATGATGCTCCAGGATCATGACGAGGTGGTACTTCATTGGGCAGACTTCGAGGGAATGTTTTGGGTAGAGTTTGTTTTAGTGGCTCTTCGCATAGTGAACATATATGAGCTACTTCATCTGTATCAGGGCAGTATTATTGTGGCTCAATAATAAGCATGGTTCACTGACCTCTCATGCTACTCTATTGATATTGTGAGAGACCCATATGTCAGAGCCCAAACCTTTGAGCAGGGAGTCAGACAGCAGATCAGGGCTTAGATGATTTCTCTTAGCATCCCGACGCAGTTGGGGATGTTAGAGAAAGCCCTCTTATTGGATATTTTCCTTGATGAGCTATCACCAGCAGCAAGACCCACCACCGGACGTCACATAGTGGAATATTCTAATGCTGGCAGTAGACAGATGTCACAGAGATCCCAGAGGACCAGACTTATTGGTGGACGACAGCATGACTAAGGATCTGTTGTGCGGGGTAACCGAGGTAAGCCAGTCATGCTAGCTGCGGGAAGTGTTTCACATGCGTTGGGAAGGGTCACATGGCTCATTACTATCTGGAACATTGTACGAATGATCAGAAGATGGTCGAAGGACCTCTAAGGAAGAGACAAGGGTTCGTCCGAGGAGGTCCACAGGGAGTAGGTAGACATGGCAGGGGAGCTAGTCGTCCAGCTGGTGGTGGGAGACAATTCGATATGTTACCACCACCACCACTAGGTGGTCCAACCCGGCCACCAGGAGCTGAATAAAAAGGGTGATCTCAGCTCTAGGCAGTTGAGGAGTATGATCAGGACACTTCGGAAATGATATGAGGTAAGATCTGTGTCTAAATCACATTAGATGCAGTACTTATAGGCACATGATCCATTCATTCTCTTATTTCCACTGATCTCAATCGGTGTAAGGAGATTCCAACAGAGCCGTTGGCTCGATACATATGGCTAGAGACCCCTATAGGAGTAGATTTGATGATTATGCACTGGTTCCGGAAGTGTGATCTTACTCTAAGAGGTGAGAGCATTTCCTGGGATCTCCTAGTAGCATCATCGAGGCCTTACAGGATCATCTTGGTTATCGACGGGTTATCTTAAAATTAATCCTCAAATCAACTGTATTAGGCTCAAAGTGCGGTGTGTCCGCACGAATGGGACCATGTTTACCTTCACTAGCGAGAATTTATCCTTTGTAGAATAGGATGGACTTAACAAGAGGAGAGTGTAGTCGATCACTCATCAGTTGGTTAGCCTTACACTCAGAGCAGTTGATGTGGGGAGTCCAAGTTATCCTGTAGTGGTGGAATAGTATGCGGATGTCTTCCCTGATGATATTCTGGGTCTAACAACTCATAGAGAGGTGTAATTTTACATAGACATGTTCCCCGGGATGACAGAAATATCTACAATAGCATATCAGATGGATTCTGCAAAGCTTCATGAGCTGCGGGTATACCTGGAGGACTTGTAGGGGAAAGGGTTCTTTTGGCAGAGTGTTTCTCCTTGGGCAACCCAGATTTTGATTTCCTAGAAGATGAATGGGAGCTTGAGACTTTCCGTTGACTATCGCTTCCTGAACCAGGAGACTATGAAGAATAATTACTCACTTTCAAGTATTGACAACCTCTTTTATCAACTGAATTAAGTTTGGTGGTTCTCAAAGATAGACCTCAAATCAGGCTATCACCAACTCAGAGTACAAGATTAGGATGTGAAGAAGACATGTTTCAGATGTCAGTATAGCCATTATGATTTATTGTTTATGACATTTGGTGTAACCAACACTCTATTAGTGTTCATAGGACTCATGAACATGATCTTTTAGCCTTACCTTGATCACTTTATAGTAGTCTTCACAACGTCATTCCGATCAACTTTGCTGCTGAGGAGGAGCATGCCTATCATTTTCATGTAGTACATAAAGCACTCCGAGAGCACCGGGTTTATGGTAAGCTCTAGAAGTGCCAGTTTTGGATCTGAAAGGTTCACATTATAGGAAATATCATCTTAAAGGCTTAAGTTGTAGTGGATCCAATGAGGATTTAGGCGGTACTTGCTTCGGAGCCTCCCAAGAGTGTGACGGAGGTACGATGCTTCTTGGGATTGGACGGATACTATAGAATATTTGTGCCAGTTTTCTCTAGAGTAGCATCACCATTATCAGCATTGATGAAGAAGGGGAAACCCTTTGTGTGGTCGGAGAGATGCATCAAAGTTTTCAGGAGCTGAGGTAGTGGCTAAATAGTGCCCCCATCTTGTGGCCTTTAGAGGAGGGAGTAGGGTATGTAGTCTTCAAATACGCATCAAGGACCAGTATCTATGATGACAACGCTGGGGGTTGGGAATGGAGAAAGTAGTAGTAGAGTATGTCTCTCGGTGCCTCACTTGTCAGCAAGTGAAGGCACAACATCTGGTACCAGCAGGCTTGGTTCAGCCTTTAGAGGTCCCAGAGTGGATGTGGGATGGGATATCCATAGACTTTGTGATAGGACTAACACATACATCCAGGGGTCATGAATCGATCTAGGTGATCTTCAACCAACTCACCAAGTCGGCTCATATCCAACATATCAGATAGCAGGTTTCAATAGAGATATTGGGATTTCTATATGTGTAGGAGATTGTGTGGAAACATGGAGTAACTTTGATGATTGTCTCCGATCGAGATAAACTTTTTAATTCCTATCTATGGAACAAGTTGTTGGAGGTTTTCAGGACATAGTTTCATTTGATCACCACATTCCATCCGTAGAAAGATGGCCAGACTGAGTGGACCATTCAGACCCACGAGGACATGCTGCGTGCATGCATCATCGACATCAGTCACAGTTGGAAATATCACTTGGCTTTGGTGGATTTTTCATACCACAATAGCTATCACTCCACCTTTAGGATGTGACCTTTTGAGTCATTGTATAGGCGACATTTAAGATCACCTTTATTATGCATTAACCCAAGGGAGTCTGCACATGTGGGACCAGAAATGGTTTGGGATACCACAGAGAAGGTGAAAATAATCAAAGAGAGGACAAATACAACACAGATAAAGAAGAAGTAATATGCTGAGAGGAGATGGAGACCACTTGAGTTCGAGGATGGCGACCATGTATTTATATGGGTGTCACCCCTAAGAGGATTATAGAGATTTGGTAGAGGTGTAAAGGTATCTCTGGGGATCATCAGAGATTTTCATGTCCTTAATAGAGGTGGAAAGGTGGCTTTCCTCTTAGCTCTTCACCCTCAGTTGCATTGGGTGCATGACGTCTACCATGTATCCCAGCTGAGGAGATACGTGCAAAACCCATGCCACCTCATCGGCCATGGCAAGATAGACATCGACGATGGGGTGATGTTTTCTGAGGTTCAAGTTGATGTTGTGGATTGATAAGAGAAGGTCCTTCGTTGGAGGTCGATATCACTAGTGTGCATTCGCTGGCATCACAGGAACCTCCATTAGAGCACATGGAAGTGGGAGGCACAAATTCATGCTCAATACCATCACTTGTTTCCTTAGTTTGTGTTGTGACTTATGCGAATGTAAATCCCTGAGGATGGGAAATTGTAAAGACCTATAAAATCCATGTATGTTTTTTTCAATTATATGGAAATTTTACATGTCCGTGAAAATTGACGGTGCATGATTCTGAGGCCCGGTGGGCCCAAATTAAATTTATGAACTTTGTTTGGGTACGTTCATTAAACGTGTGAACATGTTTTTGTAAATTTTAAACTGGTGCTCAAAATTGAAATCTGAGGGAACCATTAAAATCTCTGATCCATTATTCACTTAAGGAGACCTTTACCTCGACCTCAGTAGGTCGATGGTGAAAGGTAGTTTTTCACTTTTTTGTGGGAAAAAAATAATTTTTATTTTATTTTTTAATGAATCCTCCATTAATTTATAGTGATGGGGACCACAAGTGTTTATCCTCCCAATTTAATGCTTAGTGGTGGGGACCACCCAAGCCTAAAAACTCCCCCAATTTGAATTTAATTGCAGGGACCACTCCAACCCTCATAATGGGAGAAACCCCTTGAACATCCTCATTAATGATGAATTAACCCATGTAATTCCTCCCCATTAATTATCATCCCATTTAATTATGACTCGTAATTTGATTAATGTTTCCAACTTGTTTTGTGCAATAAAATAATTTATAAAAACAATTTTTATTTTGATTGGCTATTTCTTTTGATAGAATTCATTGGGAAAAGGGTTAGCCATGATTTTGGGAGAACTTGGAGGAACACATCCTTCAACGAAGAGAGCTTCTCCAAATGAATAACGTCGATATTATCCATCAACATCGACTCATTTTTGTGGCATCCTCTAAAGGGGGACGTCTTCAACACCGATAAACCACCTCTATTGAAGATCTTGTATCTGACAAACGAGCTCAGAATCTGAGGCCTTTGGTGGGCATGATGAACGTCGACATCTTCGACTTCTCTCTCGCAACACAACAAAAAATATCTGAGGTAGGGGTTTAGTTGTTTATTTTTATATATTCCCATTTTATTTACTTTTAAAAAAACATAGATCAAATCTCTAACTAGTTGATCCATATATGTTTTATTTTGTAGGTTTGGTAATAATCCTTATCGGGGGATGTAGAGTTTGACGTTATTCATTCAAGATTTTGTTGAGAGTTTTGCTAATGCTCTAACACAAAGTGTGTGTGAGAAACAAACATGGAAAGATCCCTCCACTTTTATTCTTGAATGGTTAGTTCTTCAAAATTGAAGAAATTAGCTTTGTGCCATGGCGATGAAGGGATGTGGCGGATGACACACCGTCGGCCGTGACGAAGGCGACAACACCGAAGCTCCTCGGGCCAACCTCGTGGCCTCCTTGGCCTCTGCCACACCGCGGCCTTGTCCTTACCCTATGGTCTCCAGAACACCGTGGCCTCATGCCGACCCTACAGCCTACATGGCCTCCCCCGCACCGTGGGCTCGCGCTGATGCCGCTGCCTTTGCCGCCCTGAGGCCTGCGCAGCGCCCCACGACCTTGCCGCCCCATGGACGTGCTACCTTACGGTCGTTACACCTCGCGGTTGTGCCTCACCATGGATCCCATGGGTTTTACTTACTTCATATCCCCCATGTTACCCCGCGCCTCCCAGGCTGGCATGCCCGGCAGGCCGGGCCGGGTCGGTCCGACAGGGTCAGACTAGACCCGGACCCACATTGACCCATTTACCCTCTTTTGGCAATAAATTTGGTACCAAGAATTCGTTTGACAAACATTCAACAACACTTTAAAACTTGGAGTGATACGGTTCAATTGTTATACCCCACTAATATTTTGGATAATGTTGGTGAATGGTCGGGTTGGATCGTGGACGAACTGAAACTGGCCCTTGGGACTAAAATTCTAATAACATATAGATCTGGCGCTAGATTGAGGCAACTTCTATTGCGTTGAGACCCCTTTGACGTGGCTTTACTTTGGGATACATTTTCATGGGACATTTTGTCAGTTGGATTATTTATTAGTGGCTTGAGGAGTGGACCATCCCGAAGACGAGAAAGCATAGTGCGGGAAATCAGAAGCTGGCTATGATGAGAAGAATGAATAGCGATCCTATGTGAGTCAGGACCGAGTGATACTCTATGGGTTAGAACAGAGAAATCCTATGTGGGTCAGCCCCTATAAATATTGTGTGGATCTGCACTGAGCGATACTGTGTGGGTCAGTACTGAGCGATCTTGTGTGGGTCAACACCTAGAGATCCTATGTTGGTCAGCATCTTGTGATCATCTTCAGGTAAGTAGAAGAGCCTATTAACAGAGTTAGATGATTTTGTAATTACATCTAATCATCTCTACTACTGTACCGAAGAAATACCTGGTGTGGGCTGATTTTGTACCTTGTGTTACATTCCTTCATTCTAATACCTTGGTGGTATTCTTTTGTGTGGTGTACCTGTGTGGTACTTACCTTCGTAGTATTCCATCCTTTGTGGAATAGTTGAGATTTGGGCTTTGAGATGCACTCTATGCTTTCCTCATGATTGAGATTGTTATACTTGATAACATAGGTATATATATGCGCATATACCTGAGTAGGGTTCTTAGTTGATTTCATGCATTGTGGTTTACCCATATTTGATTTTGTGAGATCTTTAGGGTCTCAGGGTCCCTACAAAGTATTGTTATACTCAGTCATGCACGAGCTATGCTCGCACCTTTTTGTGTTTGGTGCGGATGACAGGTTGGACTGGTTGAGGCTGAGGGTACTAGGGCTAGACGGGGCCCGGATGTGGACCACACAACGTGATGGTACAGAAGGGACACAGGCGGACGTGGAGTGCTGAGGAGGTGATATGTACCTACCCTTTAGGGAGGAACCTAAAAGGACAACCCAGTAGCTGCCTTTCATTTTCATCAGTTGTATTGTGTTTTATTTGTGCTTGTTCTATTACTATTGGGTTTGTATCTCGACCACTTTTTACTTTCAGCACTCTTTTTGATATACTTTTTATTTGTGTTTGAATCTTGTTGTGTGCTTGGTTGTGTGTGTCTACAGGGTATAAAAGAACTGCCTTCTCAGATAAATGGAACATGCCTTTTGGTTCTTGTTGCCCGCCCCTAGCCTGTGGAAGGCGGGCATGGGGTAGTCACGGCACAGGCCTCAGGGGAAGGGTCCTGACAACAATGGAACGATCATATGTGAATGAGAACATATTAGCATGTATATTAGAGGAATAACAACAAAGAATGTATTTGGATAAGAAGGAATTAGAAGATAATATATTAAATTATGAGGTAACCTGTTAAAGCTTTAGGATATTTCCATAAATCCTAAAAAACTCCATGGAAAGTAAATATATGGTTAAATGGATTGGATCATCATTTTAATGGCTAATGAGTTTATTTATTAGGCTGGACTATTGTGTATTTGCAACCAATATTGATGGATTATTTTTTAATTTCTAAATTAATTGTTTAGAATTCATGGCTGTTGAAAATAAAATATAATTGTCTTACCCATGGTTTTGGATCATGGTTTATGAAATTAAGAATATGTTTTTACATATTTTAGTTTCAAATCCAAGAATAAATATTTTATATGACTTTTAAAATGGGAAAAATTTACACAATATGATGTTTTTAAGGACATTATTTCTATTTTATAGTGTGGAATGTTTTTTAATAGTTTAGAAATTCATTTTTATTCATTTCAATAAAATATATTAATTAAATATTTTATTTGTCGTGGAGAAATGTATTTTACTTATTTCATCATTATTAAATGTCTATGAAGTTTTAAAATATATTGAAAACATAAATCAAAATTTTTTCTATTCAGTAAAAAATTTGTATTTTAGGTAAGTATCAAAAGATCACTGTAACCTTATTTTTTCATTATAAAATAAATTATAAATTTTTTTATGAAAACAATTTTATAATATGTTGATTTTAAATTTTATATAATAAATATTATTTATGGTAATACAACTATTTTTATAAAAAATTCATCTTTTGGAATCTTATAAAAACTAATTTCACCATTATAAAATTATATTATCATATATATTTAAATAAATTTTGTTATATAATACGACTTCATCAAAATAATTTAAATTTATAATAAATAAATTTATCATAAAAATTTATTTTAGTTATATATTTTCTACAATAAAATTATGTTTTATTACTATCTAAAAATATATTTATCTTATTTATCATACAATAATTTGTATTTTATTAATTAAACTGAAATTATAATTGGAGATAACACTATTTAATTTTTATAAAATAAAATTACACCATAAAATACTAAGGTATAGATGAATTTCCTTTTATTACATAGGAGTATAACCTGTCGTTTCTTATGGATGAAATTTCGTGGGTTTGATCAGGTTTCATTGATCTAGCAGTGATATCCACTAACTTCGAATTATACATAAATTAATTTCAGTCAATACATTATTATTCAATATCTAAATGGGCTTGGTTTGGCATGAACCTTAATGATGCTACTCCCCTCCCACATTTTGATAAAAAGGTTTCAAAAGTTGTAATATTACATGTTGAGGCCCTCATTTATCTCTTCTAAATCAATTGTATCATAACATTACATATTTAAATAGACTAATTCTAATAGTAACATTTTTACAAATGGTTATAATTCCGAATGGTCGAAATTAGATATAACCATATTGACCAATGATCATGTAATAGTCTAATCATAATTGTCACTTTTCCCTTTATACCCCATATATATATATATATATATATTCCACCATTCTCATGCCTCAAAAATTTATTACTTCAATTAAAAATGTTCTACACATCCCCTGGTAATTTGTATCTTATTATTAAAAAATATATTTATTTTTACTATTTTTATATCCTGATAAATCCTCATTGGATAATTCTAGCCTATGTAGTTTACATTAGTATGCACATTTTTATTTTTTTCATTTATATCGTTATATAATTTATAGTCATTATAGTAAAAAATAATTCTATTATATTTAATGTTATTAAGAAATGTAATATAATTTATATTTTTCATAATAAAAAATCATTGTAAAATATTATCAATTAAACCGATATTATAGTTTTTTATTCATTATAAACATAATAAAATTGTTATAAATCTGCATAAAAATAATTTTTTACTGAATATTAACTTGATCGTGTATGTTCCAAAATTTATTGGTCGGTTGTGTGAAAATACAAACATTATATCATATAATTCACCATGGTTATATTAATATTGGTTCCCCAATGTGTGGTTGAGGAAAACATTAAGTAGAATGAATTCTACTTCTAACATGAAAGTGAAGCCAAGGAGGGGTTATATAGCGTATAACTAGTATTATATGATGAATAGGTTGCCATATTAAGATGTTTTCATCTGGTATATCTCCCTAAAACTAGATTCATATCCATTAAATAGTGATATATCCCATCATTTTATACTCTATGTAGAATATATATTATTACTCAAAAAATAATAATAAACTAGGTGCGAATTTTCAACATCACACTCTAGAGGAAAATCAATTCCTTGGGTACTTTTACCTATGCTTAATGTGTGATTAAATAATATTGTTTGATAATTTATCTACATGACACTTATTATAAAAATGAAATAAAGGAATACAAGGGACATATTGAAAAGATTTTTGAAAACACAAAACAATTTGGAATTAAAAGTAGAAGTAAAATAGGTATCCATGAAGAAAAATATTATTATTCATCACATTTTTAGAAATAATATAGATGAACAAAGATAAATGTAATTAAAAAAAACTTCTAAAAAATAATAACAAATCAATGAATGTGTTTTATCTTCATACCCTCACCATTTTATTGGTATAAGTTTTAGGGTTTAGGGAATATAATGATATATAATATCATTTCAAGAAATATAATTCCAAAATACAACTCATAGATGGAGAGAAAAATCTAAATTCCAATACATATTTAGGAACCAAAAATGTTTGTCTACAATAAAATATGAAACATGTATAAAATATTATAGTATGAAAATCCATAATTAGATAACCTCTACCTTTCCCAAAACAATAATAGTGACCTTTTACATAGAGTGGATACCAAAATCCATATTATTTACAAAAAAATAAAGAAACCCATTATATAGACATCAACTCGTAAACCTATACCTCCACAAAATAGCATGGAAATGTGGTATATGATAGAAGGAATGAGAAATATATGGTTTTTTCTTGAATAATGATGAATGAAACATCATTAAAAAGCATGTAATGGAATAAGAAAGACATTCCACTCTATTTTACACTAATAAGGATTTAATCCAAAAATGTTCGAGAGGAATAACACATCAGATAAATTCTAGAGTCCTCCTAGAAAGTGGATATCCACACACCCCTACCTAATGATCTCAAACAAATAACTATATATTCCGTGTTCACTAAGTCAATTTCTTTAATGAAGTGGATAAAATAACAAAATGAAAGAGATAACTTAGGAATAGTGTCTCATCATTGATCAAACCACAGTTTTGAACCAAATATAATGATCCAAGGGAAGTTTCCATCCCTTTATCTTTTGGTCCAATGAATTTTTATTTTTCTTTACTTGATTTTTGGTGAATTCATTAATGTTAATCCTCAGTTATTTTTAACTTCCCTATATATAGGAAAATTACATACTAAAAAACTAGTTATATAACATTAAAATACATCTATAACTTTTCTGGCATGAGTTTTCGAAGATGCATTAGTTAGAGTTAAAAAATTTATATTCATAATACATTTTTATGTATAAAAAATTAAAGAAGATAGATTATCATCCCAAAAAACTAACTATATTGGGTAGAAACTTCTTGAAGACTTCTAATACAATCATCAATGTTCATAAAGGATCCCTCACCATCATGTTTGGAGAAAACACTATCTACATCAAAAATTCTTCTCTATGTGGTACATATCGTATGATCATTCACTTATTATACTTTTATGCATTAAAGACACTAAACACATTGATTATATCTATATAATAAATAATTTTTCATCTACATGGAATCGTTTAATGAATGGAAATTCCATGGAGCATGATGTTTTTCCTAATTTTAAAAAATTTTCTTTTTAGATTAGATAAAGTGGTAAATTTTGGGATTTTTAATGGAATTGATTACTTTTATAATGAATGGGAAGCTAATATATAATCTTTTGGTTTGAAAATTCATCTTTTAAATGTGATGAACCAAAATTTTATTTCATCTTTAAGGAAACGTCCAAATCAAAAATTAGCCCACTGCTTTAAAATATGTGTACCTCATGTAAGGGAAAAACCCAGTGATCATTTATAAAACATATTTTGAACCACATAATATAAATTGATTAAAATTTTACGATGTAATTTCCAATAAATATGGTGAATTTTAGGAGATAATTCCGGCATAAACTCAAAAATCAAGACATATTGGATTTATCTTGAGGAAAATTCCTGACATGTTAGGTATTCAAAATAGAGGAATAATCTAACAATGGTAGATATAGTAAAAATGATATAGACAATATTTTAGAGGAATAGATCATCGATCCTATTTTAGTCACACAATGGGTCATCCCCATCCATGTTGTTCCTATGAAATATAAACTAGACACTTAGATAAATGATTAAAACGAGTTAATCATTATGAATCATTAAGATAGTAGGAGACTTTGAATTAATTAGAGGATGTTGAGTTAGGTCACTAAGAAGGATCTATTTCTTGTCCAATTTATTGACCAAAATTTTGATATATTAGTAGGGGATGTCAATATTTTTCCATATATATATTTTAATAGTCATTTATGTACCTGTTACACTTAATAATCTAGAGAATAGTATTTTTTTATGACCTCATTCTTGATTGAAACTATAATGGATTTTGTATCCCTGATGGTTTGGTATGAACATTTGTGTATACCTTATTTAAAAAGGCCAGTGATTACTAATGTTTTTTTAATAATGATATTTAAGACTTACCATTGGTCGATAGGGTGGGAGGATGTGATAGTCACCCAATTTTGAGGAGATATTTTCTTACTCATAGACTCTATTATTGATTTATGATGTCTTCATGAATCCTTCTCAAATCTCTATGTCTGAATCTTTTTCTTTGTTCTAATGATCATACTAAATCCATGTGGATATGTAAACACATAAATTTATTAGATTTTTTATATATTTATCAAATTTATTCATGATTATTTATTCCAAATCCCAATAGGTAGGGGATCTAGAGTTTACCAAACTCAAGGGAGGGATTTGGTGTTGGGGAGTTGGTATCAGACCCATTAATGGGATTCCAACATACCCCTATGAAGAGAATAGAACCCACATAGGTCGGTACAACGTAATGTGGAATGTCATACATTTTACAGTCATGTGAAAAAGACATATTAATGAAATTTAACATTATGTATTATGGACTACTAGGCGAATGGTTTTTAGAAATCGTTAGAGTGGAACTTAATCATGACCATACCTTTCTATTTACTCTTGTTTTTGGAAACTAAATTGAATAAGTTATGGAGCATCTCTGGCTCATCACCAAACAAATCACACTATACTCACTTATGAAATATGATTTTTCTTATGATAATTATCATAATGATGAATTATGACCTTTATATAGAAGGTAGTTATCCCAGGTTGAGGATTACACCAAATAGGAGGTGAATTTATAAGGATACTAAGAGGGGTATATTAAATCATTGTATCATTATAAACGTAGAAGATAATTTCATTTCACATGGTATATAAGGGAACCCAAAAGTGTATCTCAACTGAGGTTGATATGGGCCATGTTATTCCCATAACATAATATAAAATAATTTTTTTTCAATATTGTGATTGAACGACATAGTCAAATTTTTCGAATGATTATTAACAATAATCAAAACCCATATTGATTAAGGGATATAGATTAAGGTCATTGATAGGAATTCATCAATACAGTTTTAATGTCTTATGGTAAGGATGTTTGTTATGTATTTGAAATTCATAAATCTTGTACTTTAAGGTAATTCTTATTATTCATCTAAATTTTTCTTGTAGACTGATAAACCAAAACTCAATTTCTATTTGATTCATGATAGAGGTTACAAATAATAAAAAAAATTATACGTATTTCATTTTACTTTATAATAGTTTGTGGAATAGGGATTCTGTGTGAGATACCCTTTGAGGTGCCAAAAATGATAACTGGCTCAGTTAAAGGAAGTATGTATTGGGGATTACAGATTATAGGAGGCCCATATAAGTATGAAAGTATCACAAAAATTGTTGAAATAGAAAACTAAGTTGCGTTTTTTTAAAATATTCCCTATGAGGTAAGGTTTGAATTACACCGATGTGGAGTCCTAGATATGATAACAGAAGTTGTATATCGACTCAATGTGATTATGTAGGACTTACACAATTATGCTTCCCTGAAGTGCCTAACTTTTCCAGTGACTCATGTGATTTTATAATTTGGGACTACATCATATAATTGGATAATTAATGATTCATATGTCATAATAGGATATATAATAATAGAGATAGTATATTTTCTGCCATAGCTTCCCTAAGATACCTGGCCTAGTAGATGAGTCCAATGAAAGTATATTTTGTGGCTTACACCAGAGAGGATTCCCATGTATGATAACTAAAGGGAATATGCCAATATGTGGTGAATATAAAAATATAGATTATTATATCATGTTGAGGTGAAGAATGGAAACAAAGGAAATAATATCGACTCAAGGCAATGATGGAACTGATAGGAATATATTTACTCAAGTTGAATGTAAAACCAAGTGGTGTATATCAACAAATAGTAAATGAGCGGAGCTTACTCATAGGATTTATGTGGATGTAGAAAACATGGTTAGTTACACATGTGAATGTTTGTAGAGTCATGGGGATTACACCAATGGGGTTACCTTATTTAGGGAGACAAGATAAAGATATGTATTCTATGTGTTTTATGAATCAAAACAGAATGTATTGACTCAGTGTTTTTTGAGAAGGTATGAGTAATATCTAGATTGAAGGAATTATATATGTTAAATGATGTGAACCCATTCATTTTAAGAGAAAATATTTTTCATGTGTCTTGAAATTTTAATGGCGTGACTCATTATTTTTCTTGGAGGTAGTGTTGAATATTAATGGAACTAACTGAAGGCCGAAGATCATATCCTTTCATTAACCCCAAACGAGGGTAAGGGGAAGAACCTTTCATTAAATTCTAATGGTATGTAGAAAATAATGATATTTATTAATTGATAAGGTTTCTTCATAGGATATTTTAATAATTTATTCACATAGTCGTCTTCATAGAATAAATTCACATAATATGGATGGACACATAACTCTAACTGCATAGGGATTATCGTATAACACTGGATGCATATGAATTTTTTTCTACCATGGTGCTAATTTTTGAGATGATTTTTATGTTGTTAAATTAAATTGTGTAATAATATATTTTTAAAATTAATTCATGGTATTACTTTTTATATTCTATCCATAGTTTCAATAAAATTAATTTTACTTTGACGATAAAATTTTGTGCCTCCTAAAATCCTTCTACCTCCCAACCAGATTTTTCATCCCTAAATTGGGTGACAGTATTTATAGGTATAATAAGATAAATATGTTATAAAAATGGATGGTGTCATAGAAAAATATATTCAATGATATAGGAGAAAAATTATATACAATGTAAAAAAATACCACCTCCATGTCGTAAATGAAAAGGGGTTCACATAATGATTGATGTGTTATACTGATAAAGGAAGATGTCATATAGTGGGCACAAAATTAAATCCTCTATGTCAAAAATGAAAAATGGTTCACATAGAGAATTATGTATTTTTTTATTGTATTTTTTATTTTATTGAAAAATTATATCTAAATTAATTCTTGAATTAGAATAGTCATAACTTTTGAATTGTATATCTGTTTTTACTACATGTCTAGAAAGGATGTATATTTACAAGAATATTACACACTTATATATGATGTATAATCTATAGAAGTATGTATTCAATTTATAATTTATTTCAAGTCCCTAAAAATGGGTTTTAATTCTTCTATACCCTTTAAGTAGCAACTGATGAAAACCACAACATACTCCCAAAAATAGGGTTCTTACAACCAGGTCATCAAATTGGGAATTTTTTTAGGAATCTCAATCCCTTAGTGTCTATGTAGTCATGAGGAACATGGAAATACCATTTTCTTCTTATTTATGTATGTATGGTCATTTATACTAAACAAAACATATGTTTTTTTGAGTTTGGATAAGATCATGAGTTGTTTGAAAAATTGTATGGAAATAGTTGGTCAATTTATTAGTCCCTTTGGAATATTTGTTTAGATTAATAATCCATTAATATTATGTATTTACCTATTTTAATTTCATTAGTGTATGTTATGTATCTTTTATGATCACATTGAATGTTTAATAAAAATATATTTGGATTTCAGTAATGTTTTGTGAAATAATTTTTATCATCTCATAAGAAATCAAGATATTTTTTAAATTTTTCATTGAAGAACACCATGTACTTAATTTTTAAAAATTTAATTTCATTGTGGAAACAGGAGTATTCCATGAGTATTTCATTTAAAAAACACATTGAGTTGGATAATTCTACAATTAAAGTGATGAATTCTTTTCTTTACCTAAATTGTGTGAAACATTTTAGATCTTTTATAGTTCATATAGTAATTTATAGGAACTATATCAGGGACATTCATAAGATTTATCTTCTTCTCCATTAGTTAAGTTTAAAAGTATATAATTTTAATTTAAATAATTACTGTTTGAAATATTTTTTTAGATATATAATTTACTAATCACATTCACAGTGATGTTTCACCAAAAATGGGAACACCCATTTTAGTTAAGTAGTGATGCTTCCAACTAGGCAGTTGGATCAGTTATATCCCAAATTATTGATTTTAATTCTCAAGACATTTAATAAAATTTTTTGGAAATAGATTATACCCAAACATGGTATAGAACCCCTTAAAACGATATTAGAACAATTTTTTTCTTTAGATAAAATCATATCTTATTTTGTGGGTATTAATGATATTATTTCAGATCATATATCCCACTGATGATTGATGATGAATTAAAATTTAAAAACTATGTTATTCAAATTTATTTTAATTTTTTGGGAGATTTATTAATAAATCATTGATAATAAGGGAACTATGTACCAATAGGTTGATCACTTGAGTTGGTTTCCTAACACTGATAATGTAGAAAATACACACCAAGAACCACTGAATGATCACATTCTAAAAGATAAGTGGAACTTTTTGGAAGGATAAGTTCCCTATTATGATTAAAAGGATCAATATATTGTATCTTATTAGGTACCATCTAATTTAAAGAACCAAAAAAATTAAACACATAGATCTGATTCAAGAATTTACTTTTTTGAGAATTCAATTCATTCGAGAATTAGTAAAGATACGGTTTTAAGAAGATACATACATAAGGACAAAATGAAACCCATTTTTGAATATTTCCACACACAATAATATGGAGGCCACTTTGGACCTCAATCTACAAGAAATAATGTTTTAAAAACAAATAATTTTTATCCACTGTAGTTCAAATATGCATATTTATTGTGCAAAATATTCAAAAAATATAATTTTTTGATATATTTCAAATATATAAGAGATTTTATAATAGGATTATTATTTTTTGTGAGAAATTTGATTTTTAGGTAAATTTATTCATGAGAACATTTTCATTTACATTCCTTAAATAATTTATTTATAAAGTGGTTGATTATGTGTCTAAATGGGTGGAATCTGTGGCCACCAAAACTGGTGATTCTATTTATAACAACCCAATATTAAAATTAATAGATATTACACAACATATTTAGAGTACATAAAAAATTACACAAATAAGTACCCAAAAAATGTATTAGTTTAGTTCTTTTATAAACATGGAAATGTAATAACTCATACATGAGTGAGCTATATTATCTTCCACTAGATTCTCCAATACTAGAACCCAGATATATATATCATACATAAAATATATCATCATAACATAGGAAAATAAACATAAGAAATTGGTGATCTTAGATTCCCAGTAAGGGCAAACTGTAGAGATATGCAAGAATATATATGGGAATAATGGTATGAGAATGTGTTGATAACATTAGAAGATCATACCATGTATATCAACGATTATAAACATGAGTAATGGAATAAAGGATAGTGTTTGTTAAGGCATGCATCATAAGGAATAATAGAGTATATGACATCAAATCAAAACATAGTCTTAAGAAATTGAATTGCGTCATACATTTAAACATGTAATATGATTCTCTAAATGAATATTCATTTATAGATCTTATTGAGGCACTTTATTGAGATTACACATTCCAAGAGGGACACATTAACACCCCCAGTCAAATTCCTTTCTATGAAAGGGATTGTTTTTCTCCATTTTACCTTAGTTGATCAGGTTTCCCCATCATCCAATAGTGGATCAAGTTTCCTTATATTTCATCTACATGTTGACTACACCTATTGGGTGGGACACACCACCACCCTTTGTGAAATTCCTTTCTTTATGAAACTATTTTATATTAAATATTTTATACCATGAATGAATAAAATCATTTTATGATTTTAATATCAATAAATATAATGATATAATGATATTTCATGTCATCGGGATGTCTGTACACCACAAAAAAGTAGCATATGGTGATTATTTCATGTATCTCCTAGAAATAAAAAGGTAAGAAGAATTTCCCTTACCTTAATTCTTAACTTTCATTATACACATTAAATCATCACATGTTATAAAAATAATTTTATTATATATCTAAAAAGTAACATATTATTATATGAAATACCATATATGATCCAATAATGAATTTTTATTACCCTTTTATTAACTATTCCTTTTTAAAGTAATGATTCAACTAATAATTGCTTTGTTTATCATATAGGGTTTGACAAGTTATTCTTGATCCTTTTACTAAGATAAGGATTAAATTTTTTAGTGAATGTGAAAATTGATTTATATATCAAATATATTCATTATATAAATATTTATTCTAATCAATAAAAATTGTAAATATAACTAAATACATCATTCATGGATATGGTAGGTCGTACGTACACATGAACATTACTTATGTTTTATTTTTATATTGAAAGAAATAAAGTAAAATAATATATAATTATTGAAATATAATATATAATTATTTCGGAATTATTATTTCATATATAACCTATAGTTTTACTAAACCAATCCTTAATAAATTCCATGTATACATTGAAGAATCATATTCTTTTGCGGAGGAGGTAATCCCTACATCCACAAACGAAGTTATCGTAATTACAAAAAATGGAAATCATGAATGTATGATTTATATAATTAATAAATAAGTATAAATTAATAATAAATTTCATATAAATAATATAAAAATAGGGTTCCATCAAAATTAGAAACCAAGAGAAGTGGTAACATTAAAATGAACAACATCATTTATTGATGTGGTAGTTCACTATACACAAGAACTCTATGTTCATTACAAATTACATGGATGTGTGTGTTTGTGAAGGTCATAAATTTTTGATAAATAAAATATTATTATATTTATGATACATTTTTATTATATGATAATGGAATAAGAATAATTGTGGTGATAGAAAATGAAATTAAAAAATAGAGCTTGAGGAAGGATGTTACCTATACATTTGGTAAATTCTTTTTGAATTATCCAAAGGGATTCTTTGATTAGATTTATAACCAAATGGATTATTCAAGGAGGAATGTATAGACGTTTTATAACTAATTTGATAAATTTTTATGATCTTATGTGGCGTGAGATGTGTGAATAATGGGGATAGTTAGTGTCCTTTTATAAGGGTTGGAGGGGACTCACATTCAATTTTTTAAAGAAGTTGGGTGTTCCCACATTTTTACCAAAAAAGGACATAAAATATAAAAACTCAAGAGTGGAATATTTATGGCCTAAATTTAGAAAGGAAATGGGGTGTTTACAATTAATAAGGTAATTTGGCCCTTTAATTTTTAGGTTTAGTCCCTTGTTAAGATTAATTTTACCTAAATCCTGTAATAAATTTTATTCAATTTCACTAATATTTTTGGTAAAAACATAGTTGATATTTTTAGACTATAAATATTATACTGATTAAAACTCTTTATTTCCATTTTTCAATATTCCATTTACAGAATAAGGAAAACTATGTTTCATGTCAATCTCATGGACATGGAAAAAAATGGTTTTTAATGTGAGAGTGTTCAAAATTTCATTATGCATTTATATCTAAATTCAATATAAAAATGATTTCAATGAAATAAATTTTTTTAATATAGGTATAATTAATATATTTTGACATTAAAACCAATATAAAATATTATTTATCTATGTAAATATATTATATGAAAAGATTTTTTAAATAAAAATTATATATTTTCAGTATTCATCCAAAAATGAAGTTTATATTAAATTCCCAAAAATTCACCCTAAGATAATTTTGATGTTTCAAATTCAATTATTTTTATTTTATCGAAGTAAATTCCAAAAATTTTCTAAAATTATTTTTATCATTGCTCACATAAAGATATAAAAGTACGTCATTTATGAAAATAGTATTTTTAATCATATAAAGACATTAAAAATATTACCTATTTTTATAATCAATATTTTTTATTTATATAAAAAATTAATTTTTTTTAATTTCTATTAATATTACTATGTTTTATGGTTAGTGTAATTTCCCAGATTTTTCAATGTATTATTTTAATATTATATGGGAATTATATCGAGACCAGGTTGTAAGACAACGTGTAGTTCCGAGGCCGGATGAGCCCAGAACGAATGCTTGAATTTAATTTAATAATTAAATTACGCACGCGTGTGGTTTTCCTGAAAAAGTGTAATAACTCCCAAAACGTTGCTCGGATCAGAAATATGAGGTCACCGTTGCGTTCCAAACATAGGTTTTACCTTAGGCGAGGCCTAACATCGGCCATTGTAGGTCAGTAGTGAAATCTTGTTTTTTGGACGTAACCGTAATAAAATATTTTATTAAAATATTTTATTCTTTTAAATATATATTTCATAGGGAGGGTCAGGGCTACAATCAGCCTAACTCTGATTTCCTCTCGAGAGATCTGGAGAAGTCCACCCGACGCAGCAATGATGTTTTTGACATTTTTTGCCGGCAACGATGACGTGGCAACTGGATCATCACCAATGAACGCCACAGATCTAGGTAGGATGTCTAAATTGTGTTTTCTTCCCCGTTTTTTGATTTCCACGGCGAACACAGGCTAATCCATGACCAGATTGCCTGCGGATCAATCGTTCTTGTAGGATTGGATTTTATGGAATCGTGGGGATCTAATTATTGAATTATTTTTGGTTTCGTTCAACCGCCTAATAGTGACAGACCAAGATCGACACGAACATCGATTGAGGTTCTTCCCTCTCTATTTGTGGTGTTCTTCTTCCCCAAATTCTCACGTTCTTCACTGCGTTCTACGCGTTCTTCGAGGGGATAAGAACGAAGGATCGTTGCACACTCATTGTGCGATGCAATGATCCCAAATTGATGATCTTCCATCGGTACAACCGTACTGAGGTGCAGCTGCAGTTGCGACGGACGGATCGAAGCAGATTGGAAGATATTTTTTTACGAATGATTTCTACATGAGAGACCAGGATCGAATTTTGTATCCGATCGAAGGCCCAAAACCCACAGATTCTGCATCACGACGTCGAGGAGGCCCTTGATCTTGAGTTTCATGACAAACAGACCAGAGAAACGCGATCCAGAAGATCCGTTGAAGCGTAAGGAAGAAGACAGCATTTCTGAAAATTTCCCGACTACACGCTATGTAGTATGGGCTAAGCTACGTGTGTTCATCGGCGGATTTACATGGCATGTACATCCGAAGTACACTGACATGGGAAGGGTGCATGGCCAAGGACGTGCCATGTATACCCCTCCCCAACCATACCCGGCCAGATACACGGGATACCCCATGTACTGCTACACGGGCAGACGACACTGACACGGGCAGAGACCGTGTACGGGCACATGGCCGGCAAACACGGAGCGAGCCCCAGATGCTAGGACACGGCGTGTGATTATTATACACACCGTGTATTTGCGTTCTATCTGACAAGCCGAATGACACGGGCCGGTTACACGGGTAGTACCTAAGGTAAAGGAACACGACATGTACTTTTTCTACACACCGTGTAGTTTCGATTTACTCGGCCTGAACAAATGACACGATCCATTTATAAAGGAACTACCCGGGGTCAAGGAACACCGCGTGTAACCACACTACATGTCGTGTAACGAGTCTTAAATGACTTGAGCTACTTTCCTTATATGACTTGGAGTAGTTTTCTTAGCGTTCGTACCCTTGGTCATTTCCCTGAAGGTTCTGGTATCATTGTCTATACACAAGAGTATGATCCCTTCAACTGAAATTCATGAATTGAGTTGTTGGAATCCCCTCTGTGAGACTTAGAGTCAGATCCTCTATTCATTCCTAGAACCATAGGTAGAGTTCATGGTATCGACGTGACCAACTATACCCGGGCGTCGATCCTCTTCTTAGCGGATTAGCTCAGACTGAGTAGTCGGAATCACCCCATGACTTGGTTGTGATCTTCATCTGAGCATCATGTTCTCAAGGTACTTTTGGAGTTTGTCCTCCCGGAACATGTACTTTGTAACTCTCTCTTCATACCTAGGAGTGTGTTATCCTTGTTACATGCGTAGTGGAATCATCGAGGTGGATCTTTGTGGTGGAATTCGCGATATTCGATCGTGCATGAGTATATCTGGATATTATTGTTATATGTTCGGTAGACATATAATGTGTAGAGCTGACTGTATCTTTCCTTTCAGGTATTTTCCCTTGTTGTATTTCTTTTTTGTTTCGGGGTGTCCTATTGGGTATTGTTCTACTCCCCCCTGCACGGGCTTTGCCCGCACATGTCGTGTCTTGTGCGGATGAGTGAGTCTTTGAGAGGATTCTAGGTGGACCTAGATCAGACAATACTCAGTGAGATCAGACAAGACAATGTGTGTTTCTACGGCTACAGACTACATTCCCTCCACCTTTCATTATAGGTTGGACTTTGTTATGGACTCTCTTTTTTAATAGGTTTGTACTTTTGGCCCAGGGTTATACTTTCATGGACTTTACATTCCTGTCGTAATCTGTGGTTGGGTTTTAGTGTATGAATGAATCTTTTCCTTTTAGTAGTTTTTACTTTTTAGCTTTTTGGGCTAGGAGATTTGTGTGTGTGTACAGGTTTATAGGCAATGACTCTCATGTTAGTAGCATTCCTACTCGGTGCTAGTCACCAGCCCCTGGCCTATTGTTGGCGGGCTTGGGGATTTGTGGCTTGGGACCCACTGGGACAGGTCGTTACAAAGTGTTATCAGAGGTGGTCGGCTCTACCATAGGATAGAGAGTCTGTGAGTTGGTTTGGGGCAACAGTTTTGAGTGTTTCGAGTTCGGCTTTCAGGCCAGGGACCTGATTGATGGTGCGGGCGGCCGACGTATCAATACACCAGGACTCTGATAACTTTATTTTAGACTCGGAACATGAGAACATTAGTTGTAGGGGAAAAAATAATGGTACATGCATCATATAGGAATGGGTTGTGGTTTCCATATCCTTTTGAATCATGTCTCCAGATATACTCACTAACTGAGATACATCTTGTTTCATTAACAGGATGACTCTGCAATGCGCACCCACTAGGATCCAGTAACTCGATCATGAGGACGACCCCCTCAGTGATGAATCCTCAATACAGGGACTGGATCCCCCAGTTTTTCTATCGGTTGGTGTGACAGTTATCCCACCACCTATGGAGCAGTGTTTAGTGCCTGTTGTACCAGTGGAGGAGGAGTACAAGATGATCGCATTCCATGAGTTTCATAGATAGAGACCCCTCATGAATCGAGGGGAGCCAGACCCTTAGACAGTAGAGGACTGGCTTGAGGCAGTGGCCAGAGTCTTCCATTTGGTTAGGACACCAACAGACTGGATGGTGATCCTGGCAGCGAGCCTTCAGCAGGGCTCGGCAGGACGATGGTGGAGTATGGTTATCCAGGCTCACGACGAGGCAACACATGCATGGTAAGAGTTTGAGAATCTCTTCAAGGAGGAGTTTTCACTGGTTACCCTGAGAGAAGTATGCATACATGAGCTTATTTAGCTCTAGCAGGGAACCATGAAGGTGGATGACTATTCGTCGAGGTTTACAGACCTCTCCCGGTACTCGAGAGATATGGTCAAAGATCAGTACTTAAGAGTGAGGACACTTGAGAGGGGCTTGCACATAGATATCTGAGATAACATCATCCCTATGACAATTCCTACTTATACTGGGGTGATCAAGTGGGATCTAGTGGTCGAGATCTTCTTGGCAGAGCAGAGACAGCCGGTAGATGTCAGTAGTGGGCGAGCTGGAGCAGAGACCTCGGTAGCAGGGATCCGACGTCAGGGACCCAAGCATGGGAGACATTTTGAGAGGAGATCCCAGGATAGGGGATCTTCCATACAGGGTTCGCATGTCACGTCCATCTAGCCTCGAGACAGGCGATGCTACTCATGTGATGGTAGGGGACATCTATCTCAAGATTGTCCGACCTTCCATACTAATGACACGGGAGGAGTGGATGGACCACCGAGGCAGAGGCAATGTGTAGAGAAGATAGATCCTTGGGGTGTCAGACATGGTAGGGGATCTAGAGGTGGTCGGCGTTTTAACCTTTTACCACCACCACCCCCAGGAGGTCCACCTAAGGCTCAGGGAGTTGGAGGATAGAGGCAAGGACAGCTGCAAGCGGCCAAGGATTATGACCCAGGTACTCCCAGAATTATTAGTTACTATCTGTGTATTTTCTAATTTAGCTGCCATACTGATAGACACAAGTTATAGTCATTACTTTCTAGATTCTTATCTTGTTTGGGACTTTGAGATTCTAGTTGAACCATTGAATCGACCCTTATGCTTAGAAATACCGACTGGAGAAGATTCATAGATCACACACCTCTGTAGACAGTGTGACATGAACCTTGGAGGCGAGAGTTTCGTTTGGAACCTCTTAGTGGTAGCATCGAGGCCTTACAATTTCATTCTTAGTATGGATTTTCTATCCACAGTTCTTTCCCAGATCGGCTGTTTTAGGAAAAGGTTGCGGTCTGTCCGCCGTGATGGAACAAGTTTCACTTTTGTCGGTGAAAGGGAGACCCAGGCAGCGTAGGATGGGCTCGTGCACAGAAGGACACAACTGATTTCACATCAGTTGGCTAGCCTAGCCCTTGGCGTAGCAGATCTTACAAGTTTCTAGTTCCCTGAAATAGTGGCTAAGTACGAGGACGTCTTTCCAGATGATGTCCCCATGGTACCTCCCCATCGGGAGATAGATTTCTTCATTGAGCTGCAACACGGGACAACACCGATATCAGCGCCAGCATATCGGATGGCTCTGGCAGAGCATCATGAGCTGAGGGTGTAGCTAGACGACTTGTAGAATAAGGGATTTGTGAGACCCAATGTTTCACCATGGGCGGCCCAAGTTCTATTTGACATGAAGGCAGATGGGAGTTTGAGGCTATGTGTGGATTACCAAATCTTGAATTAGGTGACCGTGAAGAACTGGTATCCACTGCTAAGGATCGATGACTTCTTCAACCATTTGAGAGGGTAACGATGGTTCTTGAAGGTTGATCTATGATCAGGATATCACCAGTTGCGAGTACGAGATGACGATATACCGAAGACGGCTTTCTGATGTCGCTACTATCAATATGAGTACCTTGTGATGCCCTTCGGTGTAACGAACACCCCCACAATGTTCCTGGGACTCATGAACTAGATCTTTTTGCCCTATCTAGACCGGTTGGTAGTGGTCTTCATCGACGATATCCTTGTGTACTCTGCGTCCGAGGAGGATCATGAGAGACACCTAAGGATGGTTCTGGACACACTCCGAGAGCAGCAGTTGTATGGGAAACTCTCTAAGTGTCAGTTCTTGTTACATGAGGTACAATTTATGGGACACATTATCTCAGCAGATGGGGTAGCAGTGGAACCAGCCATGGTGCAGGCAGTGCTAGCATGGGAGCCACCCCGGAGTGTGACGAAGTTGCGGAATTTCCTTGGGCTGGCAGGCTACTATCATAGATTCATCCTTGATTTCTCCAGGATTACAGCACCCATGAAAGCTTTGACCTGAATGGGGAAGCCTTTTGTGTGGACTGAGAGATGCCAACAGGCTTTCCAGTAGTTGAGACAGAGTTTGACGAGCACCCCGATCTAGAGATTACTGGAGGAGGGTGTAGACTATGTAGTGTTCTGTGATGCATCAGGAACCGGTCTTGGTTGTGTCGTGATGCAGAGGCAAGAGGTGATTTCCAATGGCTCACGTTAGTTGAGGCCACATGAGAAGAACTGCATGACCCATGATCTTGTGTTGGTAGCGGTAGTCTATGCGTTGAAGATGTGGTGACACTACCTGATGGGCGAGCGGTTTACCATCTACTCTGATCACAAGAGTCTCAGATATATCTTTTTTCAGAATTATTTGAATATGAGACAAAGATGATGGCTTGAGATTTCCCAGGATTATGACTTTGAGATTGTTTACACACCTGGTAAGGGGAACAACCTGGCATATGATCTCAGTAGGAAATCTACTTTGCAGTTGCTGGATGAGGTGACAAGGCAGTTGGCCTCCTTACAGTAATCCTTTGTGGATGGAGATGAGGGAGCTTTTCATCAGTCGATGGTTGTTACACCTCCACTCTTACAACGAGTCAGGTAAGCACAGCTTGAGGATGCTAGCTATGAGACTCTACGTGTTCAGGTATCCACAAGCATTGCTGATGATGGATATTCATGAGGTGGGGAGAATTTTGTTCTTATCAGAGGGCGCACGGTAGTACCTGCGACATTGCGGGAGGATGTTCAGAGGGAGTTCCATATATCCCCTTTTGTGTTGCATCGAGGTATAGAAAAGATGTATCAAGACCACCGACTTCATTTCTAGTGGCCAGGAATGAAGAAGGGTTTGGCAGAGTTTGTCACTCAGGGCCTTACTTGTCTGCAAGTAAAGCCTGAGCACCAGGTGCCATCAGCTTTGACTCAGCCCCTTGAGGTTCCAGAGTGGAAGTGGGTTGGGATATCCGTGGTCTTTGTGATGGGTTTACCATGTACGTCCTAGGGACATGATGCCATCTGGGTGATCGTTGATCGACTCACCATGTCGGCCCACATCCTAGCCATACGGGAGCAGAGTTCAGTAGAGAGCATGATATGCCTCTACGTGGAGGATATAGTTCGACTTCATGTAGTGCCATCCACGATCTTGTCATATCGTGAAGCTCGTTTCACATCCCGGTTCTGGAAGGGATTGCAGGAAGCTTTTGGGACTCAGTTACGCTTGAGCACAACATTTCTTCCCTAGACTGATGGTCAGACAGAGCAGACCATCGATGTCCTAGATGATATGTTTCGAGCATTCATTCTTGACTTCGGTCATAGCTTGGAGGATCAACTACTATGGGTGTAATTTTTTTATAACAATAGTTATCATTCTCCAATTGGTATGTAACCAAGCGAAGCTATGTACGGGCGACCTTGCAGGTCCCCACTTTGATGGAATGACCCGGGAGAGTCAGCAGTCATGGGCCCAGAGATGATGAGAACTACTACAGAGAAGGTGCAGGTCATCCAGGAGTGGATGAAGACTACGCAGAGTCCACAAAAGTCTAATATTGATAGGATGCTGAGGCCCTTGGAGTTCTAGGAGAGACAATATATGTTCCTTCGAGTCTCACCTCAATGGGGATTACAGAGATTTGGCCGAGGCGGCAAGCAATCTCCGAGGTTCATTGACCCTCATCAGATTCTGAGTAGAGTTGGGGAGGTGGCGTATCACTTGTCTCTACCTCCTCAGATGGACCGGGTACACAATGTATTCCATGTGTCGCAGCTACAAAGGTACGTGCATGATCCAACACATGTCATCGACTGGGGCAAGCTGGACATCGATGATGGAGTGACCTTTGCTGACTACCCAGTGGATATGGAGGATCAGCAAGAGAATATCCATTGTGGATGAGCTATTCCGTTAGTGCATGTCCAGCAGCACCACGGTAATCTCCAAAAGAGCACGTGGGAGAGGGAGGCTAAGATTCACGTCCAGTACCCACATCTTTTTGAGTAGCCCTTGTTTTGGCTTTTTAGGGACGCAAAATACCTAAGATGGGTGTGATGTAATGTCCCAGATTTTTCCATTAATTAATTTAAAATTATATGGGAATTATTTCGAGACCAGGATTTGAGACGTCATGCAGTTCCAAGGCCTGATGATCCTGGAACGAATGTATGAATTTAATTTAATAAATAAATTATGCGCGTGTGTGGTTTTCATGAAATGGTGGAATAACCCTCTAACAGGTGCTCAGATCATAAATCTGATGGCCCCTTTACGTTCAGAACAACGTTCTTACCTTAGGCGAGGCCTAACTTCGGCCATCACAGGTCAGTAGTGAAATATGGTTTTTTGGACGTAATAGTAATAAAAAATTTTATTAAATTTTTTTATTTAATTCCCTGTTGAAACGAAATCTTTTATTCTTTTAAATAGATATTCCACATGGTGGGTCAGGTTACAATCCCCCAAACTCTGACTTCCTCTAGAGAGCTCTGGAGAAGGCCTCCCAACACAGCGATGATGTTCTTGACGATTTTCACGGGCGATGACAACGCAGCAACCGAATCATCGCCGACGAACACCGTCGATCCAAGTATTATGTTTAAATTGTGATTTCTTCCCCGTTTTTGATTTACACAATGAACACAGACTAATCCAAAAATAGATTAGTTCGCAGATCGATCCTTCTTGTGGGATGGGAATTTGCGGGAATCATGGGGATCTAATTCTTGAATTATTTTTGGTTTCGTTAACCCTCCTATTTGTGACGTACCAAGATCGACATGAACATCGATCGAGGTTCGTCCCTCTCGATTTTTTTTCTTCTCCCCCAAATTCTCATGTTCTTCGCTACGTTCTACATGTTCTTCGTGGGGATATGAATGACGGATCATTATGCACTTATTGTGTGATGAAACGATAACAAATTAAAGATCTGGCGTCGGTACAACCCTTTGGAGGAGCGGCTGTGGTGGCAATAGAAGGATCGAAGCGGATTGAAAGATATTGTTCTACAAACGATTTCGGCACAGGTGAAAGAAATCGGATTTTGGAGTCGATCGAAGGCCCGAAACCCACAGATTTGGAATCACGATGTCGAGATGACCCTTTATCTTGAGTTTCACGGCAAACAGATCAAAGAAACGAAATCCGGAAGATCATCCAAAGCGTGAGGAAGAAGACGTCGTTTCTGGAAATTTCTCGACTATACGTCGTGTAGTATGGGCTACACGGCATCTGTTCATTGGTGGATTTACTTGGCGTATACTTCGGGAGTACACGGACATAGGTAGGGTACACGGCCAAGGACACGCCGTGTATACCCCTCCCCGGCCAGACCCAGCTAGATACATGGGATACCCCATGTACTGGTACACGGGTAGGCGACACGGACATGGGCAGAGACCGTGTACGGGCACATGGCCAGCATACATGAAGCGAGCCCCAGATGCTTGGACACGGCGTGTGATTCTTATACACGTCGTGTAGTTGCTTTATATACATCAAGTCTAATGACACATGCCTGATACATAGGCAGTACCTGGGGTCAAGGAACACGTCGTGTAATTTTTCTACACACAGGGTAGTTTGGTTTTACTCATCTTGAACGAATGACACGGGCCATTTACAAGGTCAGTACCAAGGGTCAATGAACACGACATGTAACCATACTACACGCCATGTAACCTGTCTTAAATGACTTGACCTACTTGTCTTCTATGACTTGGACTAGTTTTCTTAGGGTCTGTACCCTTGTTCCTTTCCCTGAAGGTTCTGGTATCATTTCCATTACACAGAAGTTTGATCTCTTCTGAAAAACATCCTGAATAGAGTTATTGGAATTCCGTCTATGATACTTAGAGAAGGATCCTCTATTCATTCTTGGAACCCTAGGTAGAGTTCTTGTTATCGACGTGACCAAATTTACCTGGGCGACGATCCTCTTCTTAGCATATTAGCTCAGACTGAGTTGTTGGAATCACCCCATGACTTGGTTGTGATCCTCATCTGAGCATCATATTCTCAATGTAATTGTGGATTTTGTCCTCCCAAAACAAGTACTTTGTATCTCTCTCTTTATAAATAGGAGTGTGTTCTCCTTGTTACGTGCTTAGTGGAATCTTCGAGCTGGATCTTAGTGGTGGTATTCGCGATAGTCGATCGTGCATTAGTATATCTGGATATTCTTGTTATATGTTTGGTAAACATATACTTTGTAGAGCTGAATGTATCGTTACTTTGTGGTATTTTCCATTGTTGTATTTCCTTTGTGGTTTCAGGGTGTCCTACTGGGTGTTGTTATACTCACCCCTGCATGGTATTTTCCCGCACATGTCGTGTCTTGTGCAGACGATCGAGTCTTTCACCGGATACTAGGAAGACCAGGACCAGACGGTACTCAGTGAGATCAGACAAGCCGAGGTGTGTTCCTACGGCTACATACTATAGTCCCAACACCATTCTTTATAGATTGGACTTTGTTATGGACTCTCTTTTTTGGTGGGCTTGTACGTTTGGCCCAAGGTTTTACTTTCTTGCACTCTATTTTCTTGTCATACTCTTTGGTTGGATTTTAGTGTCTGCATGCATCTTTTACATTTATTAGTGTTTACTTTTCAGATTTGTGGGCTTAGATATGTGTGTGTGTGTACAGGATTATAGGAAATGCCTCCCATGTTATTAGCATGCCTACTCAGTGCTAGTCACCATCCCCTCACCTATTAGAGTCGGGATTGGGGAGTTGTGGCTCGGGCCCCACTAGGACGGGTTGTGACTGTTAGGTTTTGTGTGTAGTGCATGTTTATCTTGGTGTAGTGTGTAATATAAATTTTACTTAGTGTAAAATTACATTCCTGACATTAAAGAAAATTAAATAATTTGAGAATAAAGGTTCATAAAAACTTCGGGTGTTACATTATACCCCCTTTAAAATAAATATATACATTGAAGTTCATCTGTGTTATTAAAGTTTAAATGCCTATATTTTCATATAATAGAAACCAACACCGTAAAAATACATACTAAAGTGTCCTATAGAAGGGTAATTTAGGGTTCTAAAGTATCCCAAATTAACTCATATCTAGGTTTCCACATAGGATAACATTGGTGGAATGTTTAAACATATAAATGGAAGATAAATATAACTATCATATTTGTGAGGAAATTGATAGAGAAAATGGTTAGTTGAATGATGAAAATCACAAATCCATAGATCAAAATTGATCTGAGGGGACATTTTATTCATCATAAATGAGGGTACTAGGATAAAAATTGATATTTCAAGATCCATTCCCTAGAGTTGAAGAATTTTAATTAGAATAAATATATACATTATTCCATTACATTTCATAAGAAAAATACCATCCTTACACTCTACCTTGATCGATTTCTAATTCATCTTTTATTCCATAAAATAAAGGTAAATTTGTTATGCTTGAATATCCAATGGATCAAGATATCCACAATAGTTATTACTTCCATCACTAGTTAAATGTTAACAGTGGTTATCTAATATGGAAAAAACTCCTAACAAGTTTAACCTAAACCATCCGATAAATGGTTAACCTTATTACACTATGGAAATGTGTATTTCCAAAACATTACAAATACAGTCACTAAAACAGCTTAACATTGATCCCATATATATCATATTGTATCTCATATCTGTCCCATACCATACAAGTGAACACATTCATCAATAATTTTCTTGAAACATAAAAATTACCTAAATTATCATAAATATTTATTTATAATATTCTTGTTTCTTTATTCCAAAATCTGTTGGATCTTCTCCAAAAATATTAAAATGTTGTAAACTTAATCAATTATAAATCAATCCAGTAGTCAATATTTTCTTAATTATTTATGCTCTTATCAGCATTGTATAATTTAAATATTAATATCCAAAATATCTACATGCAAAAACATTATCTTAACATATAAAACATATTAAGGGTTATCTTAAAAATTTTACTATATCACTTTTTCAAAAAATCAATTTTGTAGTCCTTGATAAACATTCCATATAATCTTGTAAATCCTTAGAAAAAAACATAAACTGGGTAATACTTTTATATTTCACCATTCATATAACATAATTTTTGAATTCAAATACAAAAAAACATTGATTTTTCCCCTTCATCAATAAAAAATAATAATGCTACCTCATCCAAATACGTAATACATCTCTCCTTTCACATTTCATCAGTAGTATCATTATAATCCCCAATATAACCATTACTCATACCACCGTGAAAATTCACTTCAAGGGATTTCCAATTAATACATTGATTTTCATAATGATCATTCATTCTACATTTAATGCATTTAAATATTGATAATATCTTTGGGAGTATAATATTCCCATCAATTTTATTAACAAACACTTTTATTAGTCTTTTTTAGTTACTTTCTTTATATATGTCTCTTTACTATAGTTAAAAAATATTCTTGTTCCTCCATGATATTTACATTGGTGATTATTTCCAAATTCATTACACAAATGGAACTGGACCCTCTTTCTTCAACATCATTTACTTATAGAAATCTCACTAAACAACTCCATTATCTTCCTAGGATAGTGTTAGAGTTTTTTGAGGTATAAATTCTTAATCATGTTATGTGAAAATTGATTAGTATGATCACAACATCCTTCAATCTAATAACCATCCCATTTGACTTCTCATTAGAAAATTATATGTCACATTCAATGTTAACCTAGTTCCTTCTATTAAAAACCATTGTCAAAAACCAGAAATAATTGATTAAGAAACAATTTTCATAATTAGGAACCATATAATCATAAAAAACCGCAAATAAGATGTTTAAAAAATGACACCATCCATATTCTATGACACCTTATGCTTGTTCGATGTAATTCATAGAAAAACTATTTTTAAATCCATAATTATTGTTGGTGAAGAGTTTGTTAATTCCAAAATAAAATCCCCTTTGATATTCAAAATAGGTGTGTAGAAATTCCCTTTTTCATATAATAGGTTACACATGATTTAGGACTAACAAAATTTGTCAGAAATATTAATTTTATGTTCTTATATTCAAGAGCCACACCCACTCAAAGCATCGAAATATTAATTTGTTTCTAGTAATATAAACATTCATTCCTTTACCAAAATTTTATGAAATTTTTTATTGTTTTCCTAATACTTAATATTATCGTTATAGACATGCCTATACATATCCTTACAAATATTCTATGGGATCTCACTAAAGTTTTCTCATTAGTGTGCCAAATGTTAACTAAATATTTTCTCTGATACCAACTATGACAACCCAGTCTTGACGAATATATACATTAAATAATTTATGTAGAATACATAAAAAATTACACAAATAGACACTTAAAGACCATATTAGGTTAGTTCCTTTGGAAACATGGAATCCTAAACACTACTATATGTGTGATAAACAATATATCTAACTAATTTTTCAATGAGTAGGACCCCTCTTATAAAAATCATTCAAAAATTATATCTTCATAACCTGGGGATGGAAAAAACATGGTGAGATCATATGCTCAATAATGGTATACAAGAGATATTTGTAAGCATTAACATGAGAATTAGTGTATGATAATGCGATCATAAAATTATAATATCATATCCTTCATATCAAATATCATAAGCATGAATCCCCGCATATAGGTTAGTTTTTCATAAGGTAGGAATCCGAAGGAAAAAAGTTCATAAGAAATTAAAACAAAAAATTGGAATAAGACATAAAATTATTAAAAACACATAAACATTTAATATCATTACCCAAAATTCAATATTCACTTCTAGAACTTGATTGTGAACTTTATGGGGACTACACCTACTGGGAGGGACACACCACCTTCCCTAGTCATAGAACAATCCTAGAAAGGGATTGAGTTCCTCCATCATCCAATTGTAGATCGGTTTTCCCCATTTTCTCATAGTTTATTGGGTTTCTCCATCTTCCAGCTTCGTTGTGACTATAACTATTGGGTGGGACACACCAATATCCCCAATTGCAGTCAATTCCTTCTAATGGATTGGTTTTCCTCATATTTCCATAGTGGATCCAGCCCTTTAACTTCTTTCCCCTCATTATATGATGAGATATAAATATTTACCCAATGCATTGGAGGGAGTTATAGGTCCCAACCATCACATAATGAAAATATACATATGTGTGCCACTAGTTATTAACCATTTTTCATATCATGACACATATAAAGAGTGGGATTTTATAAAAATAATATTATAACCCATGAAATGAAATGGGCATCATTGTCCTATAACCATATCATAAAATATTGAATATGATGGCTTTCATAATCATTTAAACAAAGAATAACCCATGAGAAGAAGAATGCTTCATAAGCATTTATCATCGTATAACCTTTGGAGGAGAAATTTATTTCATTAACATATAACCTATGAAGATGAAAAGGGTTTCATAAAAATAATTCTATCAAAACATAAATAATTCAAGATTGAATTTCAATAGTATTATTTGATTATAGAAAAGTACGATAAAAACTAAAACAAAGTATGTCATCTTATATGGAGAATGTTTTTGAAAGACCGAAATGAAAATTTATTAATGAAAACCACCTTTATTTGAAAATCATTTTGATAAAAGGATTTTAAACATTCTTTTGCTTATAAATAATTCTTTTTTAAACTAAATTAAATCATTTATTGATTAAATTTTCTTTTTATATATAAAAAACTATTTTTAAAACAAAATTCATTTTGATTTGTATTTTTTTTTTGAAAATAATTTGAGTACATATAAATAATGTTTGAAAACATTTTCAACCCCAATTTTTCTTGAAAACATATAAAATAACCTCAAAAATAATTTCAAGACTATTTTCATTGAAAGCATATAAAACAATAATTTAAAGGTTTTAAACTCCATTTCCCATGAATATTTATAAAATAAGATTGAAAACATTTTGAAAATAGATTTCCTTGAAAACTTATAAACTAACATAGATAAACATTTGAAATAAGTATTACCTGAAAATATATAAATGAATCTTGAAATGATTTTGAGAAACAATTATTTGAAAATATTTTATTAAGATATAAGTAAAATATCGAAAGTGTTTTTAGAAAACATGGTTTGAACGAGAAAATATTTCCGACCACATAGAGAGGTAAACTCATACTTCAATATAAACACTATATTAATCATCTTATTTGACAGAGATTGGACTACTAGTACCATTACATGAATATATCAGAAATAACTAAGGGATAAAAAATTCATGGCTGGTCTTGATATATGGATCATATTATTTCATCAATTGAATAATAATCATAATAAATATCAAAAAATGATGAGATTGCTGTAGTGAACCATTACTATATTTGTAACATTGAATTATAGTAATATTGAAATAATAACATTGGATGCAGATAAAAATGTCATGAAATGAAATATATTCATGATATAACAGGTAAAATGGCTACATATTCTCCATTTCATGGAGTAGAGGTGTATAAAAGGGTTTCTTTATCATAGAAGGAAAATTGAGAAAAAATTAATTTACCAGTTTAGTAACATTAAAAAAAATCCCCATAAAATAAAGTTCATAAAATAGATATTTAAATATCCAAAAATTTAATTATAAAAAGGATTAGATGAGGATTCACAAAAAAATCAAGCACTAGAGCATAAAAAAAATATTGGAAGAATGAGAGGTTTTGAGAACTACCTTCAAGACCAGGTATAGTGCAGCTCTGCATAGGGAAATGCTAGCCTACCTGCCATGTGATGTGGGAAGCAAGGCACCTTCATGATGCAGATGCCAGGGAGAGACTGTTTCATGTGTCTTAGTTCTTAGGCATTTCTGGACATGTATGAGATTGTGTTTGGGCATTTTTTCATGGGCCTATAAGAAATTCAGAGTTCCCATTTAACCCTTAAAAGTTTGATTGTCCAAAAAATAAATGCCTTCGGGATATTCGGTCGATGGACATTGTAGATCATTTGTTAACAAGATCATTGATTACATTTTATTGTCATTGTAAATGAAATAATGTAAATGAAATATATGAATATAAATATATAATATCATTTCATTAGGATTATTATGTTATATATATAATATACATTCACTAAACACATCCTTAAAACATTTTTTGTAATTTTTTAACAAATCACATCACATTGAGGAGCTAGTAGTCCACTGTTTAACAAACGAAGTTATCCTATGTACTAAAAATGGAAATCATGAAGGTAGGATTTATATAATAATTTTATAAGTATAAATATATCATAAATATCATATTTTTGATATAAAAATAGATTTTCCATCACAATTATGAACTATGTGAAGTGGTAATGGTATAACAAACAACAATGTTTTATGAGGCAATAGTTCAACATATATTAGACTTGTAACTTCATTACCCATTATATTGAAGTTTTTTTATGTGTGGGTAGAAGATAAAAGTGCCCAGTCTAAATGATTGTATCACTATGTGGGGAAGGGGTGTATTAGTGATACATTTACATTTGTGTTTCCTTGATTCATCCTTTTCCTCTTATTATAGATTTCATTCCTTGCTGAAAATAATTTAAACACACATACAAAAGAAAAAATTACTTACAAGGTTCACTATTAATTATTTATAGATAGATATTTGGTATGGTTTGTAAATGATCTAGTAAAAATAAATCTACTATAAATTAATCCTATAGGTGGAATTTTAGGAGTAGGATATACCCTTTCACTTGTGTAACAATATATAAACAATTCTAATTGTTTGTGTTCACCCTCCTATAAAATTTGTGGTAAAATAATATTTTTGTAACAATTCATGTTACCTATTCTTCTTTTAAACTTTATAAATTCATTCCTTTTTAAATAATTCTTCAATTTCTTACCCAAACGTTGGTAAGAACAATAATAAATTTTAAATGGATAATTATGTCTTGTTTTCCCAGAATGTTTTTTTGGTCTAATTCTACCCAATACGATTCTCCCAAGTTGATTCTTCCCAGTATGTTTTTCCTTATACGATTATTCCAAAAACGATGCATCATGGTATGATTCATCCTAATAGGATTCTTCCATGCATTATTCTCTTCAATACAATTATTATCGATATGATTCATCCCACTAGAATTCTTCTTGGTATGAGACTTCCCAATATGATTATTCCTTGTATGATTCTTCAAAAGAGGATTCTCCCCAATATAATTCTTCTAAATTTGTTTCATCCTAGTATGATAATATTTAATATTATTATTATTAGTAATATTATCTCTAGTATAATTCTTATTAACATGATTCTCCATATGGAAAACTAATGAATTGTCTGAGTATGATTGTGATTACTCAGATCTCCTTCATCCTTAGACTCAAAATCACTATACATAAATCACGATCTAATTATCCAGGATGATACAATTTTAGTCGAATATGATTGACCTCCCAAATATTATAGATAATATAACATGAGGTTCACTGTATATGATGATAATATGAGTAATTTTTCAATCATGTCTCTTCTCCATTCCATTATTCTTATTGAAACTTCTTCAGAAAAATATAAATACAGAAATCTGTTTTCTCTTCCAAAAAATTTAGAGCTTCACTAGTGAACTATACATCCTTTTGAGAAAGCATAAAGTGAGTCATCCAAATATAGGATACCAGAAAAGGATTGGGGGGGGGGGGGGATTATAAGAAATATTTCATGCTCACCCAAATTCCCCCAAATCAAGGTTCCCCCTGAATTTATGGTGCATTTACGATTTCATTAATGCTACTTGAATCTTCTTCAAAGTTCATCAATTCATCAGATTCTATTTTAAATTGAAATTCAAAAATGAATACCCTAATAAAATTTAAGAATATGATGCTTTTTACCAATTATAAACGACAACACCCTTTTAATTTCAAGCTCCCCCATGAAAACACATTTAAAAATTCTCTACATTCATTTAAAATGTAAATAAGTTTAGTCAACTGCATTAAAGTGGTTGACTACATTGTTGATCAGTCTATTTCATTACAATTTTCATCATCTTGAGCTCAATTCATTTTCCTTTTACCTTTTTTGAATGTATTTCTTCCTGAGTATAATTGTACATCGAATACAATTGACTTGAACCAATAGCTTCAAAATTAGAAACTTACATTATTTAGAAACATGTTCTTATATCATGAATTCCTTTAGGACTTTAAATACATTTGAGAAAAACTTCAACATCATCATAAAAACAATATAATGTATTTAAATCTTCATAAAACTCCAGTAAATAACATTATTTATTACTCAGCCGGAATATAATTTTCTAGAATTCATTTTCCCTGAAAATGATAAAAATGATTACAATATACATGATTACAATAAGGATAAATACGATTTCTGGTACCCTTTTTTCCTTAAATCAAGGTCAGATCTATCTAAATTTGATTGGCATCACTATTATTTCCAACTCATCCCAAATACGATTGTCCTGAAAACAAACACACTGAATACGATTGGCCGAATTATGATCATTCTGAGTATGATTGGCTTGGATATGATCATTCTTAGTACGATTGGTCTGGATATGTTCATTCTGAGTATGATTTTCCTAGTTATGATCATTATGAATAGTATTTTCTTGTATATGATAATTTTGAATACTATTTTCTCAGATATGATCATTCAGAATACAATTGGCCTAGATAAGATCATTCTCTCATTCATTCATCAATATTTCATGAAATTTTCTCTACTAAACATGTGATTTATATGAAATAAAAAATAGAAAATCATCATCAAATTGGTTTTATCATAGTTAATCAGATTCTGATTCGTCATAAATATCACCACTTCTTCCATACTAGGTCCATAGTGTATCCAATGAGTCATTTCATCTAGCCATATTGTCTAAATACAATGGAACATTTTATAAAATTTGAGTATGATTCTTTTAATATGATGTCAAGTCTAAATTTTTCCAAATACAAAGTGATGTGCTTTTCTTATTTCTTTTTATTCATTAGAACCAAAATCGATCACCTACTAAAATTTTCCATATTACGATAGTGAATATGATTTCTAGTAAATTATTACTTTTTCTCCCCAAACATCTGATCATATTGAAATCATTCATCAATCAGGATTACAATCCATCATATTTCCCAATATACATTATTTAGTCAACATAATAATTTATTGAAAAGAATATAATGAAAAGAGAAATTTTGACAAAAAATATCCCCCGTTTTATTTACTACTAATACCCACTTCCAACAATTGAAAACAATTAGTGGTAATGTTTTATTTTCTCAATTATTATCCTCAACAATCCTTTCTTGATCCCTCTATTTCTTTTCTCACACCTTTCTCTTATATCACCCCCTTATTGAAAAATAAAATTCAAATGGACGATTAAGAAAAGTTTTTCCAAAATCATATATTCAAGGGGTTTTAACTTTTCCTCTTTGAATCCAGAATAATTTATTCAACACTGGTATCAAATGAGTTTCTTTACAAGGAACCCTAAAAAAACATGTCCAAGTTTATATGGGTGAACCCAGTGTGGAATATAAGAGTTCATAATCAAGAAGATCAATGTTGTCCATAGTAGAACATTAATGTAATAACCTTTTCATGTTTCTAAAAAAAGTATCAAGAAAGGGGAAATCTTAGAAATATTTTCTTTAAAGTAACTTGCACCAATATCATCAAACATATCAAAATGTTTTGGCATAAATAAATGAATTTTCAACAACTCTTATTTTCCATAACATTGTTACTTTATTTTGTATGAATAGTAAGATACTCATCGATTCTACCTTCCTTATTTATACATGTTGATTTCCCTGCATGTTAGTATAAATGTACTAAAATTTTGAAATATAGATGAACCTCGATTATTTCATAGAAAATAAAAGTGGACTAAGAGTCTTCTACCATTCATGACATCTTCTTATTTTTCTAGGGTTTTTTTTATAAATGGGATATATTCTTTTGGTTATTCCTTCTCAGGTTTTGTAACAACTTTATTCTTATTTGTAAAATATTTGGATGAAGATGTGGAATTTTCTTAAACTATAGAAACATCATTATTTTAACAAGTTTGTAACAATTTTCAAATAAATGCCTTTCATTTTGGCAAGATAGTTGAAATTTTTTTGATATCATTCATATATTTCTGATAGAAACAATATTTTTATTCCTTTTTTAAATTAAATAAAATATATTTATAAATATTTCTCTTTTCGTCTTATTTAATGATATTTGTAATTTCTCTAAAATTCCAGAAAAGTAATTCTATTTTGGAAAGAGAACTAAGGACTCATTCTTCCCATACTATACAGATCTCTTTTTAATAACATCTCAAACATGCAACTTTAGTGAATTATTTTCATACTTTTGTTGTGACTGTAACAAAACAATACATACTTTAGAAAAATGCCCAGGTTGTTCACATATTTCCCTAATATTTTCAATAGTTTGGAACCTATTTTCAATATTCACACCCTCCTTCTCATGTTTATTTCAAGTACTATTTCAGATTTATTCTTTTTAATGAATTGTATCCCCCGAAAACATTTCTTTTAATAACTTATAGAGTAACAAAAATATTTTAGTTGAACCAATTCATATTTGAAGTATATCTAAATCCCCCAAAATATGAGAATTGGCCATATAAATAGTGTTTTTCTCTGAACCATCCATTCTGAATGGAGTTGTAGACATGGTTATTAGTAACCTTCTTGTATTTCTTATCTCAAACACCATCCATTCTGTTATAAATTAGAATATTATTTTTCTTTTCATCCATTATAGAAAAATAAGTGATTGAAACATTTTTGGATCCAAAAAATATGTAATTGCACAATCCCAATTACCCAGAGCCGGTGCATTATTATATTACCTTAGCATGATCACATGAGATCAAGTTATGAATGACATATCAGTTTAAAAGCCTCAAAAGTACTAGATACATACATATGATTTATATTACATTATGAAATTAAAAAAAACATAGTGTATCCTTTTAAAACACTCAAATCCCTTATCCCATCCGTGTATGTCAATCATAATATACCTCTTCACATCTTGTAAAAAATATAACATAAGAAAGGGGTGTTCTCAGATTTTTAGTAAAGATAAAAATATAGTGGAAAATGTTATAAATAAGCATAAACATTTAAAGAAATGAATAAGACTAAAACAATGTATTTTTTAACATAAAATTCACCATAATATCAAAAATATAAATAAAAAATTACAATTTAGTTATTCAAATGGATATTAAACTAGTCAAATTATCACATGTAATGCCAATATCTATCTTTATCACTATGGAGTACATAATTCTTGACTTCAAAACGAAATTTTCCGGGACTCGTGCCATGACTAAAAATAGAAATATTTTCAATGATTTTTGCCAAGACACTAGATTGTCTCATGAGTCCTAAAAATGCATAGAGGGGCTACAGTGGGGCCCGCCCATCACTTTCTATTACCAATGCATTCCTCATATGAAAAGGTTTAAACATAACATAAAAATTAATCTTAAACCAATTAAATGAAATGTTAATACATTAACCATAAACAATGAATGGTATAAAAATTAAACATCCATAGTCAAAAATATTACAAAACCCCCAATACAATATTGAAGATTTTATTTTAATAAATCAACATTAAAAAAGAGTAAAATCCAACAAAGGATGTTGACATAGATCAAAGAAATCCAAAAACATTTTGTGTGAAATATATCATTTTGCATTGAAATCATTTAACAGTCACATAATTTTAAAAGAAAATATATAATTTAAAAATATTATTAAAATCATCTAGGGGATGTTTAATAGTTTTTTTAACATTGGAAAATAGACGCACACTCTGTATCAGTTAAAAAACATTCATTTCTTAATTTTGCAAAATGGTCATGAAGTACCTTGTTTGGATTACGACAGAAAGATTCCTTTCAAAAAAATTATTAATGTTCATAAAATGATATAAATTAATTTAATCAATAGTCTATGAAATATTCAAGAATATTTGAAATACATTTTAAGAAACACTAATGTAGATGATAAATAAGTCCTGGTAGATACTTACATATAAAGAACCTCAAATAATGAAGAGATTGTTAAATTAATAATCACCATGTAATTTTCAATAGTCAAGGGTAAATTAACCTCTTGAATAATGGATAAATAATTTTTATTAATTTTTAAAAGAACCAAATACATATGTATGATATAATGTATGATATTTTAATATTGTTTTGTTCATAATATTTTAGTAGTATAACTATTTCTGGTGTAAACTGATTCGTTTTCCTTTATATGTTTTGTTATGTAAGTCATGTTTTTTATGGATAGGATGTATTTGATTAAAATCTATAATGATATTAAGTTATTATACGTCATTTTTAATCATAAAATAAAAATTATTCTTGAATGATGGAGAATGAAATCTCATCGCGTCTTGGAGACAGTAAGCCATACGTACGCACGAGTGACAATATCACTGTATTAATAAAGAAATAATATATAATTAGAAGGTATATTATATAAACATAATCATTATCCTATTATATTAGTTATTTATATCAATTATACTCATTATTATACCCATCCAAAAAATGAAGTGATGAATAAAAAACTACACTACGATGTGGATATGGTAAGCCGTACATACCCACATATGGTGACATTATCAATCATAAGATGGATAAAATAATGAATATAGTTTTACCATATTTATAATAACATATCAGTACGTAGAAGGTACTAGAGATATTATTTTTTCATTAAAAAAACAATGAAAGAGAATGAGGAAAAATAAATGAACGTTGATAGAGGTGACGAAATAATTACTCTTATTCAGGGGTTTCCATTTGGTTTGAACAAAAGTACTCCATAGGATGTCTTTATGATAAATGTAATCACTCTGGGTTGAAGTGTGGGTCATTGGGATGATATTTGATCTGGGTTTTTCGGATCCAAATGTATTTAGAGGTGTTTATTTAAGAAAAGGGGAAGTACCCTTTTATAAGAGAGTTGATAGAAAATTTAGGAAAAGATTGAAATATTAATTTATTATAAAATAATTTATGGTATATAATAGTATCAAAATGATTTATTTTAATTCTGTGGTGGGGATGGGTTGTAATACTCACAACCAATAATTTTTATCATGTTTAGGTCACTATATTAACCTTATCGTTAAGATTTACATATTAGTTAAATAGTTTAACTTTTACCATGTTCTCTTGTATTTTCATATTATATGGTTAATATAATTACTATAAAATGCCAAGAGAACATAATTCCGTTAATTAATGACATATATATCATTAAAAAAGTCCTTTTTCTAAATATTATATATTTAGGAATGTTAAATCATTTAATAAATTAGTATATTTAAAAAAAACTCATTTATATCAATTTTGTAAATATTTAGAATTTGTTTTTTAAAGTCATCACATCATGATTACAAAACAAATCATCGAATAAATCATAAAATGTTATATTAACCAATAAATTTTTTGGATGGAATAAAAATTAACAATTTACAATTTTTAAAAATTTATAATAACATTTATTTTAATCATTCAATAATAAGGTAATAACCACCTAATCACTATGTCATATATAAATTTAATAATTTAATGTCTATAAAATATAAATAAAATATCATGATGTATGAAATATTTTCATCTTTTTAATTAATATTTATATTCAACTTTATTTTATGTATATACATATATTAAAAATGGGTTAGTTATTAAAATTTGAAAATAACACATTTATATCTACTTTAAATAAAATATAATAGATTTCCTTATCTAATCGAAGTAGATAAAATTGGATCATAATTTTGTCCTATGGTTTATTTTGGTCGAAAAATGTTATTCAATTGAGTTAGAACATGTTTTAGGTTAATTATAATATCATTTTTACCATTAATTGCAATATTTATTTTTAATAGTGGTAAATAAAATTCAACAGTTACTATTCACGACAAATTGTTTTCATCCTATTGAACCACATTTTACTTACTAATGACAACCGTGTCTATTGGAATTTTGAAACTCAATTCTCAAAATTTGTAAAATTACTTTTTATGAATATTTGGAAATATTCCTAAAAGAGGGAAAAAGATGTTAAATAGTTCAATAAAATTATATATATATATATATATGTATATATAAATATATATATATAATCTAATTCTAAAATGACTCTAACTAATTACATTGGACTTATATAGGTATAATTTATATGTTTTTATTTTAATGTATATATAAATAATAATAATATATATTTAAATAAAAAATCATTTTTAAACAATAATGCTCTTTTTTCATTATTCATAAAAAATTTAATGTTTTTAGAAAAATACAAAAAATTCACCCTAAGAATATTTTGATATTCCGAATCCAAAAAATGAAGTCCATTTTAAAAAATAAATTTTATAAAATTTCAAAAGGCCGGTATTATTATTCAGAACCACTTTGTAAATGGCTATTTTGATTGGTTGTGGTGTGCTAGAACTCGGTGTTTTCTGCAGCTCATTTTACTGTATTATTCAAAGATAAGTGTATCGTGGATTTTTGGGGGTTACATTCATCCTTCATTAAAAAAATTTCATTCCAAAAATTTCAATTATATTATTATTTAAATGGATTCAGGTGGTTCTTAATCATACGTTACTTGGGTTCCCACGTTGCCTCTTCCATTTTAGAGTTTCTCCAATAAAAGTTTACCAGACGAGTCATCTGGTTTCTCAATAATTGTTCTCTTGTATTAAGAATCCATATAGGCTCTTCATAATAAGATAGATCGGGTTATAGTTCTATTACAACATAGGTGAGTTCATGTGTTGGGTGAGTCATGTATTTTCTCAACATTTATATGTGGAACACATCATGAACATTAGAGAGACTAGGCAGCATAGCCAAACCATAAGCTAGGACTACAATTCATTCTATAATTCTGAATGGCCTGATGTACATGGAACCAAATTTACCCTTTTTACTGAATCCTATAATACCTTCCCATTGAGATACCTTCAAGAAAACACGATCACTTACTTGAAAATACAAATCCTTCATTTGGTTATCATCATATAGTTTTTACCTACATTAAGCACATTTGATGTGGGTTTGGATAATATTCACCTTTTCCATTATTTCCTCAACAAGTTCTCAGCCTATGAGTTTCCATTCACTAACATCATCCCATCAATTTAGTGTGGGACATCTCTTTCTATATAACACTTCATAAGGTTCCATCTGAATACTTTGACACAAGCTATTGTTACAGGAAAATTCTATGGGAGTTAAATAATGATCTCACATAACATGAAAGTAAAGTGAGAAAGATCTCAACATGTATTATAAGGTTTGAATAGTCCTTTATGATTGTCTGCCATTTTGAGGGTGTTAGGCAGTTCTCAAATGATGTTCATTATCTAGGAATTTATGAAGTATTTTCAACAATAATGATATAAAATGGGGTTCAATATCAGATACAATAGATAGGGGGACACTATAAATTCTTAAAACATCATTAATATATTGACTTTATAAACTCTCAAGTGGTAAATATTCTTTTATAGCTAGAAAATGTGCTAACTTGGTAAGACGATAAACAATGACCCATATTGTTTCATTCCTTCTAGGAGTCATTGGTAGTCCCATTATAATTTCCATCGTAATATAATCACATTTTCAATCTAGAATTGGATGAGGCTTCATGACTCTTCTAGGATGTTTTCTTCCAACCATCAGTTATTGATAAACCATACATCTTGATAGACAATCAGCAATTTCCCTCTTCATGTTGTCCCACCAAAAACGATCTTTAAAATCACTCATCATCTTAATGATACATGGGTGTATACAAAAATTGGAGTATTATGAATCATCCAACATTTACCTATTTAGATTAGGTATGTCGGGAACATGAAGCCACCACCAATGTTTCAAAATTCAATCTTTATATAAAAAGACAATCAATCTCCCACCATTCATGACTTTTATTTTCTTTTGAAACATATCATGATCAATATGAGAATTTTTTTTCCATTCTAGTAATGATGGTTTGGAAACCATTTGAATTTTTTTTGACGTTTCACATTCCATTATTATTCCAATATCCATCTTTACTAGATCCATGAACATATGATTCCTTTAACCTCTCATCTTTTTCAAAACACCGTGATCATTTCTGCTCAAAGAATCATCCTCCTTATTTCCCTCCCCTATGGGGTAGTGTATTTTGAAATCATAATCCTTGAGGATTTCAATACATTTCCTTTACCTCATGATGAGTTCATTCTGTGGAAAAATATACTTCAAACTTGTGTGATAAGTATATATCTATCATTTTTCACCATAGGTGTCTTCATATCATCATAGAAATGATTGTAGATTCCACCTCAAGATCATGAGTAGGATACGTTTTTCATGAATTCTTTTCCATCATGACTCATAGGATATAACATTATCATTCTTTATAAGGAAACAATGAAGTCCTTTAATTGAATCTTCACTATAAATAACAAACCCAACATTCCCCGATGGTAGACTCATGATAAGATAATTGAATAATCTTCCCTTCAATTCATCAAAATATGCTTTACACTATTTTTTCCAAACAAATTTAATGCCTTTATGTGTGATCTTGGTTAATTGGTTACCCAATTAAGAAAAATTCTTGACAAAACATTGATAATATATTTCTAAACCAATAAAACTGTGTACCGTAGTTATACTCGTCGATGTTGTCCATTCCTGTATTTCCCTTTTCATTGAAGGATCAATAGTGATTCAATCATTACAGAAAATATGGCCTAGATAATAAATATTTTGAATCCAGAATTCAGATTTGCTAAAATTATAATATAATTCACTTAATATAAAAGTTTACAAAATATTGTGCAAGTGATTTTCATGGTCTTAATTTCTTTTTTAGTATACCAAGATATCATGAATAAATAACACTATAAATTCATCATGATATTCCATGAGAACTATGTTCATTATATCCCTTATAATAGAGTGTGCATTAGTCAGTCCAAAAGGCATTATTGTAAACTCATAATTCCCATAACTAGTTAGAAATGTTGTCTTTGGAATGTCATCCTTCTTCAAACACAATAGAAGATATCCACATAGAAGGCCAGTCATGGAAAAATGATGATATCCATGAAGTTCATTAAATAAATAATCAATGCGAGGTTGGGTATACTTGTTCTTTATTGTTATATAATTAATATCCTTATAGTCAAGGTACAACCTCATAGATCCATATTTTCTCTTAATAAATAGAATTGGGGATCCCCATGGAGAAACAATAGGATGAATAAATCTTTTGTTACTCAATTCCTAAAGTTGTTTCATTAGTTCCAATAATTACACAGTGGGTATTATATAATGGGTCTTTGATATGGTCCTTGAACAAGGAATTAAATCAATGGAAAAAAAATTTCATGTTCTGGAGGATGTATAGGTAAATTGTCTTGAATCACATCAGAATATTCATGAACAATAAGTACATCTTCTAATTTTACTGTCCATTATTCACCCATAGTTTTTTCAATCCCTTCTTCTCTAATAATTGAATTTATTAATGAAAAAGGTATTGGATCTATATGAGAATCAGATGGTGATGTATCCGTTCATAATATGAGGGTTTCCTTATCATTATAAAAAAAATGTAAACTACTTCTTATTAGAATATATTTTCACACCACGGTCCAAAATCCAATCCATACTAAGGATTATATTAAATTAAATCATGGGTAGGACAATAAAATCAGCAGATAAAAAACTTTTATATTCCATAATTGTAACTGAATGACAAAACATTATTAAAATGACACATTCTATAAGAGTTTTTACTGATAAGTCCTTTAATATTTCAAATTATTAATATCAAATTTTATTGGAAAACTTGGACTAGATGAAAAAATTAATTATCAATAATCTAATAATGCAATGGAAAAAATTGATGAAACGATTAAAGTACCTGGGACCATGTCACTCGAAAATTCAACCTAAGCTGTTGTGATTAGATAGGCTTGGCCATGCCCCCTGGCCTTTACTACAGTAAGTTTCAATGACACTTAAGAAATTAATTTCCATAATGAATGATTTTTTTACTGTTATATAATTGAGCAGTGTCAGCCTCTTTCTTCCCATTACAATCATGATCTTGGTGTCCTTTTTCCCCAAAATTCAATCAAACTCACTTCCCCTTTAGGCAATTACCTGGGTGTTTTTTCCAAAAATTATTTAATGATGGAAATTAAACTTTTACCTTATTCCCCTTATATCCTTTTCCAGAGTTATCAGTATATCTCTCATTATCTTGATTCACATTAATGTCATATGACTTAGATAATTACTTTTCTGTCTTGATAGCACATAATACTATATCATCGTACAATGAGAAGGATTGTGAGACTAATTCATGATGATGAAATGGAATTAACTCATAAAATAATATATCAATATTACTTTTTTAGTTACATATATAATCTACATCATGACTTAATAACCTTGTAAAATTAGCTTTATACTTTGTGAGATTCTCACCCTCCTTTTTCCTCAGACTCAAAAATTTCCTTTGGCTTATCCAATCGATGTTCACAAGGAAATTACTTTTAAAAGAAAATCTCTTTAGAAAACATCCATTCCATATTTGATACTTATTTATCCTCATTTCTGTTTTGAATTAATAACCTCTATTGATATGTATCTCTTGTGAGGTAATAAAATTCCATACAATCCTTTTCCCTTTCACTACTTTCCACAGAATGAAATATTTTCTCAAGTGAACTTATCCATTTCTAATCTACAAAAGGAATTGTTGTCCTATTTAATGTTTGTGGATGTTTCCTCATTAAGTGTTCTAACATTTATCCTTTGTGTTTTGGATTAGAGTTCTCCATATAGGTATGGTTATTCTTCATAACCTGAGTTATTTTTTAATGTATGGTTATAAGTTGTTCAACACCAGTTTTAGAACCAGATGAACTATAATTATCTTGAGTAGGATGAAAATCCCTCCAAGGGTTGCATACGTTGATATAGTTTCCATTCCTTCTACTAGGAACCATTTCTAAACAATGGCATACACTTCGTTACTTTACGAATTGTAATGCATAAATACAAACTTGTAAAACAATTCATAAAAAATCAATAATTTATGCACATAATCCAAGAAAATATTTTCTTTGGGAAAGTATTTACTCATTAATGCTTTATAATGGTTTGTAGAGAAAATGTGAATTATCCAAAGCATACCCCCATGTGTGTAAAACCATATTCATTGTAGGGCCCATTATCGTGTACCATTATACCCATAGTCAAGCCTGAAACACTTTGTTGGAGTTTTCAGTACTAGGTATATCTATGCCAGAACGACATCCACTTCTATTATCCAGATACAGATGTTTTTCTTGGAAAACCCACATAATATCTACATTACCCAAAATTTTGGATGTTATTCAATACTAAATGTAAAAGTCTATCTTAGGGTAATGTTCCCTAATAAGTGTCTTTTAAATCTTATTTCCATGGTTTTCATTAAACTTACTTTGAAACAAACTGTAATGACCTTATCCCAATTATCCAGAGTTGGTTCATTATTACATAAAATTTTCATTAACACAAGATTTCACGACCAGAAAGACCGGTCGGATTAGTAACCATGAATGTACTAGATACATACATAAATTTTATATTACATATTGTAAAAAAACATTGTGTATCCTTTGAGAACACTCAAATATAGTAGCTTATCCATGAATATCAACAATAATATATTTGTTTGTATCAAGAAAAAAACATAAGAAAGTGGTGATCTCAGATGCTCAGTAAAGATAACAATATTCCAGAAAATATCATAAATAAGAAAATAAATTAAGGCATTGTATAAGACAAAAATAAAATCATTTTAAAAATAATTTTCCACATTATATGGAAAATATAAATCAAATTATTCCACATACGTATTCACATGGTTATTTTACTAGTCGAATAATCACATGTAATATCAATAGCTAATTTAATAATTATGGAATACATAATGTCAGTCATCATAACCATATCATAGAGGACTCGTGCCATGAATACAAATAAAATGATAGTCAACACCTTGTTACAAGACCGTAGAATGTCTCGTGAGACTTACCGATGCATTGAGAGTCTATATAAGGCCCTTCCTGCCACTTAATAAGTCAATTGCATTCCTCATATGAAAAGTTTGAAACATAACATAAACATTAATTTTAAAACTAACATGAAATATTTTAATACTTTAACCATAAAACATGAATTTTATAAAAATAGAACATCCATAGTAAAACATATCCCAAAACACTGAATACTATATTGATGATTGTATTGTAACAAATCAACTTCAAACAAGCATAAAATCTAACAAAGAATGTTGACATAGTTGAAAGAAATAAAAAACAATTTGAGTGAAATAGTAAAAACGTTTTCAAACACAGAGTCTATGAAATAGTAAAAGAATTTTAATACATTTTTAAGCAACATGAGTTAGGATGAGAATGAAGTCCCAAAAGATACTTATGTATAAACAACCTCATATAATAATGATATTGTAAAATTAACCCTTAACATGTACTTTACATTAGCCGAGGGTACATTAACCTCTTTTATAATGGTAAAGTTATTGTTATTAAATTATTCAAGAATTTAATACATAAATATGATATCATGAATGATCTTCTAATATTGCTTTGTTAATAATATTTCAGTAGTATCACTATTTCAGGTGTCTATTGATTATTTTTCTTTCATATCTTTTGTTATGTAATTCATGTTTTTATTGATTAGATGTATTTTATTCATATCCTGAATGAAATTAAGATCTTAATAATTATTTTTAATTATAAAATAAATTTTTTCTATAATGGTTATGATGGAGAATGAAATCACATTGCGTCGTGGAGACGGTAAGCCGTACGTATGCACGAGAGATAATATCATTCTATTGATGGTGTAGTATGTAATTGGATAGGATGTTATATACTAAAAATCATTAACATTTTATATTTATTATTTAAATCAATTATACTCATTATTTTACCAATCCAAAAAATGAATTGTGTAAATACAAACTACTCTATGATGTAGAGCTAGTATGCTGTACGTACACACGTATATTGAATTTTCAATTCGTAGGATGTATAAAATAATGAATATGGTTGTACCATATTTATAATAAAATATTAGTATATATATGGTACTTGAGATTTTAATTTTGTTTGGAAACAAAAAAAAAGAGAATGTGGACAAATAAAACAAATTTAAAATAAGTAATGAAATAATTACATCTTCTTTGGGAGTTTCCTGTTGGTTTGAAGAAAAAATCTATTTATGTTTCCATTATGATCAATGTAAGGCCTATAGAGTGATTTGAATGCAGATGGGAGGATATTTGAGAAGTGTTTGGCTGATCCAAATGGCTTTGTAGGTGTGAATTTAGGATAAGGGTAAGTTCCCTTTTATAATAGAGGCGAGGGGAACATTAAGAAAAGGACGAAATATTAATTTATTATTATATAATTTTATGTTTCTAATATCTTAAAATGGATTTATTTCAATTATGTGGTGGGTATGGGTCGAAATCATCTCAACCAATAGGTTTTATAGAGGGTTAGGTTACCATATTAACCATATCATTTAAATTTATCACTTAGTTTAATAGTTTAACTATTATCATGCCTTCTTGTATTTCTATATTACATTGTCAATATAGTTAATATAAAATTCTAAGTGAACCTCATGTGTTTAATTAATGAAATATCTAACATTATCAATGTATTTTTAATGAATAATAGATTTTTCGGGATATTATATCATTTAATAACTAGTATTTGATTTAAAAACACATTTATGTCAATTTTGACACTATTTAGTTTTTTTGGTTAAATTCATCCCAAATTGATTACTTCGAGAGAGAAAACCATCACATCAATCCTAACATGTCATATTCACCTTGAAAATTTGTGGATAGCATAAAAAGGTTCAATTTATATTTAATTAAATATTTATAATTTAAATTATTTTATTATTTCATTAATAAGGTAATTTTCTTATAATCATTGTGTCATAAATAAGTTTAATTATTTAATGTCTAAAAATTATAAATAAAAAAATGATGTAATAAATAATTTCTTCTTTCAAATTAATATTAATAGTAAAATTTATCTTATGTATATCCCTATATTAAAATTTTTTTAGATAATAATATTTGAATTAAACACCTTAAATTATAAATTTAATAAAATATAATAAAGGTCATAATCTAATCCAAGTGGATAAAAATGGGTCATAATTTTTTCCTAAGGATTATTTTGGTCAAAAAACACTTATCCAATAGAACTACGACATGTGTTAGAGTAATTATAATTTCATTTTTACCTTTACTTACCATATTTACTTTTAACTTTGGGAAATAAAATTCAAAAGTTACTATTAACCAAAAATTATTTTCTTCCTATTGAACGACATTTTAATTATTGATGATAACTATTTCTGTCGGTTTTTTGAAATTCAATTCTTAGAAATAGTAAAAATAACATTATATGCTAATTTGAAAATGTCCCTAGAATGTGGGTAAGATATGTTAAATAGTTCAATTATTATATATATATATATATATAATATTATTATAAAATTACTCCAATTAATTAAATTGGACTAATATAGGCATTATAAATCTATTTTTACGTTAAATTTTTTTTATAAAATAATAATAAATATTAATATAAAAATTTGTATTTAAATAATAACGTTGTGTTTTTCACTATTCGTCAAAAATTGATTGTTTTTTGAAAAATACCAAAATTTCACCCTATGATAATTTTGGTATTATGAATCCAAAAATTGAAGTCCATTTTGTTAAATAAGTTTTATAAAATTTCAAAAAGTTGGTATTACTATTCACACCTGCGTTTTTAAAGTGCTAGATTGATTGGTCGTGGTGTGCTAGAACTCAATGTTTCTTGTAGCTCAAGCTATTGTATTCTTCAAAAATAAGCTTACTGGGGAATCTTGGGGTGTAATATTTTCCTTTAAATTAATTTCAACCTTTAAATTTCAATAGTATTACTACATAAAAGGATTCAGGTGGATCTTCATCATATGTTCCTCAGGTTCGCACATTGCCTCTTCCATTTTTTGGTTTCTCCAAAGAACTTTTATGAAACGAGTTATCCAGTTTCTCAACACTAGTTCTCTGATATCAGGAATCCAGATAGGATCTTCACAATAAAATAGAACGGGTTCCAGTTATATTACTTCATAGGTGAGTATATGCGTTGGGTTAAGCATATATTTTCTCAACAATTAAACATGGAACACATCATAAACATTGGAGAGACTTGGCAGTATAGACAAATAGTAAGATAAAATTATAATTTTTTTAAAATTACAAAAGGATTGATGTACATTGTACTTAATTTACCCTTTTTCCCAAATCATATAATCCCCTTACATAGAGATTCCTTCAAGAAAACACGATATCTTAATTGAAAATTCATATCCTATCTTTGGTTATCGTCATAACTCTTTTACCTACTATAAGCAACTTCAATGTGAGTTTGGATAATATTCACCTTTCCCATTGTATCCTCAACAAATTCTAAGCCTACATGTTTTGATTAACCAACAGCATCCAAACATCTTTGTGAGCCACATCTCATTCAATATAAAATTTTATATGGTTCAATCAGAATACTTTAACAGAAGCTATTTTTATAGGAAAATTCTACGAGAGGATAATACTGATCCCATATGACATTAATTTCAAGTGTGAAGGATCTCAACATTTATTATAATGTTTAAATAGTCCATTTCGGTTGTCCACTAGTTTGAGTGTGTTAGGATGTGCTCAAGTTAATTTGAGTATACTAGGATTTCTGAAGACTTTTCTAGAATGATGATGTAAAACTAGGATCCTGATAAAAAACAATGGATAGAGTTGCACCGTGAAGTCTAAAAAATTCATTAATATGTAGTCTTGTTAAAAATTCTGGTCGTAAATCTTCTATTATAGCAAGAAAATGTTCTAACATGATAAGACGATAAAATATGACCCATACTGTATCAATCCTTCTAGGAGTCTTTGGTAGAACCATGCCAATGCCCATCATAATATAATCAAAATTTCACTCCGGTATGGGAAGAGGCTACATGACTCATACCAGATGTTGTCTTCCAGACTTCAACTATTGATAATCCATAGATCTTGACCAATAATCAGCAATCCCCATCTTCATGTTGTCCTACAAAAAATGATCCTTCAAATAACTATTCATTATAGAGATACCAAGGTGTATAGTGAAATTGAATCTATGTACATCATCCAAAAATTCCCTTTTTAGATTAAGTATATCAGAAAAACAAATTATCCAGAAAAATTTAAAAATTCCATCTTCATATATGACATCATTCAATCTCACATCATTCATGGATTTAATTTTCTTTTGAAACTCCTCATCATCAATATGATAAATGTTTTTCCATTCTAGTAAATAAGGTTTGGAAATCATTTTAAGAATTATTGATATATCACCTTCAATGATTATTCCTATATCCATCATTACTAGATCTAGGGACATAGGATCCCTTTCACCACTAATCTTGTTCAAAACTCCATGATCTTTTCTGCTCAAGGCATCAACCACCTTTTTTTCCTCCAACATGTGGTAGAGTATTGTGTAATCATAATCCTTTAGTAGTTTAGGACATAACTTTTTCCTCATGATGAGTTATTTCTATTATAAAATATACTTCAATCTGATGTGATCAGTATATATCTGACATTTTTCACCATAGATATAGTGTATCCGTATCATCGGAGAAAATATTATAGCATCAAAATCAAGATCATGAGTGAGATAGTTTTTCATGAATTTTTTGCTGTCATGAGGCATATGCATTAACTATTTCATTCTGCATAAGTACAAAACCATGTCCTCTAATTGATGCTTCACTATAAATAAAAAACCCACCATTCCCCGATGGTAGTCATTATAGAAGCATTGACCAATATTCTATTCCATTATTCAAAAAATTCTTCACATTTTTTCCAAAAATATTTAACCCCTTTATGTGTGATCTTGGTTAATAGTTTATCCAGTCAAGGAAAATTTTGGATGAAATGACGATAGTATCCTTATAAACTAATAAAAAAACATACCTTTGTTACAGTATTTAGTGATATCCATTAATGGATCGCACTTGTCATTAATGGATCAATAGATATTACATCAATAGAGTAAAAATGGCCAAAAAAATAAATCTTTTGGAGCAAGAATTAAGATTTTCTAAACATCCCATATAATTCATTTCATCTAAGACTTTTCAGAGTAGTGCATAGTTGATTTTATTGATGTTCATATCTATTGGAGTATACAATGATATCATCAACAAATAACACTACAATTTCATCAAGATATTCCTTGATAAATCTGTTCATTATATCCACAAAAATAGAGGTTTCATTAGTTAGCACAAAAGGCATTACTATAAACTCGTAATTCCCATACATGGTTCGAAATGTTATATTTGGAATGTCATCCTTCCTCACACACAACTGATGATATCCACATTGAAGGTTAGTCATTGAAAAATATTGAGCTCCATGAATTTGATCAAATAAATAATCAATGTGAGGAAGGGGATACTTGTTCATTATTGTTATAGAATTGATCTCCCCGTAGTCAATTCACAACCTCAAAAATCTATCTTTCCTCCTACTAAAAAGAATAGGGGATCCCCATGGATAAACACTGGGGTGAATAAATCCTTTATTACTCAATTCCTCTCGTTGTTTCATTAGATCACCTAATTACAAAGTGGCCATTCAATATGGGGTCTTTGATATGGGCCTTGAAATAATAATTAAATCAATAGAAAAATAAATTTCTTATTCTAGGGGAAGTCTGGGTAAATCCTCTGGAAACACATCAATATATTCACAAATAAATTAAATATCCTCTAATTTTACATTCCTTTCCTCACCCATAGTTATTTCACTCCATTTCTTAGAAATAAATGAATTTATTGGAGCTAATAGGGGTGTATCTATATGAGAACCATATGGTGACGTTTCCTCTCAAAATATGAGGGATTCCTTATCATCATCATCAAAAAATGTAACCTCTTTCTTATTACAATAACGTTTCACACCATGGTCTGAAATCCAGTCCATACTAAGGATTATATAAAATTAAATCACGGGTAGGATAATATGATCAGTATATAACAAATGTTTATATGCCATAATTGTACCTGAATGACAAAACATTGTTAAAATGAAACTTCCCATATGAGTTTTTACTGAAAAATCCCATAATAAGTAAAATCTGGAATAATTAATGTTCATGGAAAACTGTAGAGATATGAAAGGAAGAGATGATCCCAAATCAAATAATGCATTGGCTAAATTTGTTGAAACAATTAAAGTTACTTCCACCACGTCATTCAGAACTTCAACATCAAAAGTTGTGATCACATAAGCTTGGCAATGCTCCCTTTTCCTTTTCTAAGGTATGTTCCCAAGACAATTATGAAATTCATTTTCATAATTCCTCATTTCCTTACAATTATATAATTGATCATTTTCATCCTCTTTCATCCCCTTACAATCATGAGCATGGGGTTCTTTTCTCCAATCTAGTAACACACTCCCTTCCCCTTTAGGCATGTACCAGGGTGTTTTTTCCAACTATTATTGTAAGATGAAAATTCAAAATTTTCATTATTCCCATTATTTCCCTTTCAAGAGTGTTCAGAAGATCTCTTCTTCTCATTCTTCACATTAAATTCATATGACTTAGATAATTCATTTTCTATCTTGATACCACATGAGACAATATCATCATACAATGAAAAGGATTGTGAGAATAACACTTTATGGAGAAATGTATTTAACCCATAAAGTAATCATTCAATCTTACTTCTAGGGTTATGTATATAGTCTTCAACATGCCTTACTAACCTTGTTAATTAAGCTTCATACATTGGGACATTCTCATCCTCTGTTTTCATCATACTCAGAAATTTCCTTTTTCATATTTGCTCGATGATCACGAGGAAATTATATTTCTATGAAAATATATTTAATCTCAGTCCATTACATATTTGATATTTTTTCATCCTCCTTTAGGTATTTAATTAATTAACACCTTTGATCAACATCTTTTGTGAGGTGATAAACATCCATGCCAACATTTTCCCTTTCACTACTACCCAATGAATGAAATATTTTTTCTAAAGAACATATGCATTTCTCTGTTACAAAAGGAATTTTTGTCCCACTATATATTGGTGGTTGTATCCTCTTAAATTGGACTAACATTTAACCTATGCATTGTGGATCAGCATTCTCCTTACAGGTACGATTATTGTTCATAACCTGAGTTAGTATTCATAGAATGGTTTTATTTTTTTAAACACCAGTTTCGAAACCATCTCTACTATAATTATATTGAGTAGGATATAAATCCCTACCTGGGATATGTGCGTTGATATGGCTTCCATTCCTTTTACTAGGCCCCATTTCTAAATAATGGCATACAATATGATAGTTTATGAATCGTAATGCATAATTATAAACTTGAAATATAGTTAAAATAAATTTAATAGTTTATACATATAATCCATAAATATGTATTCTATAGGAAATTATTTACTCAAAAATCCGTTATAATTATTTTTAGAGATAATGTGAATTATCCTATCCATATCTCCATGTGGGGTCAAACCCTGTGCGCAGTAAGGGCCATTTTTCGGAACCAGGATACCCCAGGTCAAGCCTGAAACACTTTGTCAGAGTATCCACTACTAGGTACATCTGTGACAGAACCATGTCCACTTATATTATCTAGATAGTGATGTTTTTCATGAAAACCCCGCATTAAATATACATTACAAAATTTTTTTGATGTTCTTCTATACTAAACATGAAATTATATCATAGGTTAATGTTATCTAACCATATATTTTCTAATTCTTGTTTCCTATGTTTTTACTAATTTCTTTTGATACCAACTGTAATGCCCCTATCCCAGTTTCCTAGAGATAGTGCATTATTATAAAACATTGGCATTATCACAAGAGATCATGTCCCAAATGAACAAATTGTTTATTAGTATTGGAAGTACAAGATACATACAAATGTTTTATATTACATAATTAAATAAAAAATATTATGTCCCCTTTGAACACACTCACATATCATACCTATCCTTTTAGGTCAATCGTACTATAATTCTTTGAATCCTGGAAAAAATAGAACATGAGAAATTGGTGAGCTCAAATGCTAAGTAAGGATAACAATATTGCGGAAACTATCATAAATTAGCATATAAATTTAAGGAATTGTATAAGAAAAAAACAAAATCCTTTTAAACATAAACTTCAGCATAATATAGAATATATAAATCAAATAATTTAATTTACTTATTCACATGGATATTCTACTAGTCGAATAATCACATGTAATATCAATAGCTAATTTAATATTGATGGAATGTATAATTCCGGACATCATAACCACATAGAAAAGTCCACATTCCATGACTACCAATAAAAATTTTGTCAACGCCTTGTGCCATGAAAATTTGTTTTTCTCATGAGACCTACCGATGAATCAAGAGTCTATAACAGGCCCTTCCCGTCACTTACCAAGTCTAATTCATTTCTCATATTAAAGGTTGAAACATAACAAACACATTCATATTAAAACTAGCATAAAATATTTTAATACTTTAACCATAATCCATGAATGGAATAAAAATATCACATCCATATTCAAAAAATTCACAAAAACATCAATACAATATGAATGATTGTATGATAATATGTCAAATTCATAAAAGTGTAAAATCCAACAATGGATATTGACATAGTTGAAAGCAATACAAAAATTATTTGAGTGAAATATCTCTTTCTAAATTGAAATAATTTAATTGTTGCATAATATTAAAAGAAAAATTTTATTTTAATAATATTCTAATAATATATTAAGGTAAGATTTGAAGGTGTTATAATGGTGGAAAATAGCTACAACTACCGTATAAGATTAAAAAACATTATTTCATTAATTTCTATAAAAGACCTTAAAATACATTGTTTATAAAATGAAAAAATGATTCATTTCAAAACATTTTATAAAAATTAAAAAAAAGTGTATAAATTACTTTAACCCATAGTCTTAGAAATAGTAAAAATGTTTTGAAATACATTTTTATGCCACATGGATATGGATGATAAATAAGTCCCAGTAGATTCTTATGTATAATCAACCTCAGATAATAAAAGGATTATAAAATTGACCCTTACCTTGTACTCTTCCATAGTATAGTGTACGTTAAAAACTTGTATAATGGTTAAATAATTGTTATTAAATTATACAAGAACCACATATATAAATATGATATCATAAATGATCATATAATATTTATTTATTAATTATATTTCTGTAGTATCATGGTTTTGGGCGTCAACTATTTCATTTTCCTTCATATGTTTTGTTATAGAAGACATGTTTGTTATGAATATTATTTACTTTATTCGTATACTAAATTATATTATGATCTTAAACATTATTTTTAATCATCCAAATAAAATTATTCTTGAATGTTTATGATGAGGAATGAAATCTCATTGCATTGTAGAGATGGTTAGTCGTACTTACGCATGAGCCAAGATAACATTTTATTGTTGGTGAAATAGTATGTAATTGTATGGAATATTATATTCAAAAAAATAATTAAAATAATTTATTTATTATTTAAATCATTTGTAATCATTATTATACCCATAAAAAAAATTATGTGTTGAATTACAATCTACACCATGACATGGAGACGGTAATTCGTATGCGCAAACATATGGTGACTTTGTCATTAATATGATGGATAGAATAATGAATATGGTTGTACCATACTTATAATAAAACCATTGTATATTTAAGGTACATAATCTTGTAATTTTATATTGAAAAAACAAATAAAGATGAAGTGTAAGAAGAAAACAAATTTGAAAGAGGTGATGAAAGAATTACATCTTATTCAGGTGTTTCCTATTGGGGTGAAGAAAAAAGCTCGTTTGGTTGTCTTTATGATCATATTAATTCATCTAGAGTTAAGGGAGGGTAGTTGGGGGATATTTGAGTATGTTTTGTCTCATAGAAATGGATTTTGAGGTGTGAATTTAAGATAACGGTAAGTACCCTTTTATAAGAGAGGTGAGGGGATCTTTAGAAAATGGTTGAAATATTAATATATTATAAAATAATGTTCTGTTTATAATATATAAAAATGTATTTATTTCATAGATATTTTGGGGGTGTTTCAAAATAATATCATCCAATAGGTTTTATACATGTTTAGGTCCCTATATTAACCATATCTTATATATTTAACTCATAATTTAAATGTCTAGCTTTTACCATGTATTCATAAATTTCTATACTTCATGGTTAATATACTTACTATAAAATGAAAATATAACTTCAAGATGTTCATTAATGACATATATAATATTATTAAAGGCCTTTTTATGAATCATAAATTTTTTTGGAATATTATATCATTTAATAAAGTAGTAATTGTTTTAAAAACATAGTTTTGTCAATTTGGACACTATTTAGTATTTTTTTGTTAAATTCATCAAAAATTGATTACATCCAAAAACATTAATTGCATCAATCCAAATATGTTATATTAACCTTGATAGTTTATTGAGGGCATAATAATGTTCAATTTATATTTATTTTATTATATATAATATCAATAATTTTAATATTTCATTAATAAGGTAATTAATGCATCATCATTGTGAGATAATTTTTTTACTATTTAATGTCTAAAAATTATAAAGAAAACACCATGATGTGGGAAATAATTTTAGCTTTATAATTAATATTTATCGTCAAATTTATCATATGTATAGTCCAATATTAAAAATTGTTTATTTATTAAAATATTAATTTTACATTATTTACTCTACTTTAAATAAAATATAATACAAGTCCTATATAATACATGAGGATAGAAAGGATCATATTTTTGTCCTATGTTTTATTTTTGTTGAAAAACAGTTATCCAATTGAATTAGTACATGTGTTGGGGCAATTATAATATCATTTTCCCTTTAAATACCCAATTTTTTTTAATAGTGGTAAATAAAATTCAAACTTCACTATTCAAAAATATTAGTTTCATTATATTAAACCAAATTTTACATAATCATGAAAACTGTGTCTGTCGGATTTTTGAAATTCAAATCATAGAGGTGGTAAAATAATATTTTATTCAAATTTCTCTAATGTTCCTAGATGGTGGGTAAAAGATATTAAATAGTTCAATAAAATTTTATATATCAAATCTTATAATAATATAAATCCAATGAAATAAATTAGACTAATATAGGTATTATGTAACTATTTTTAAAATAAAATAAATTTAAATAAAAATAATAATAATTTAAATAAATAGTTAGTCTAGACAATAATGTAGTGTTTTCAATATTCATCAAAAATTAAAAGTTTTTAGAAAAATACCAAAAATTCACCCTAAGATTATTTTTATATTACAAATCCAAAAATGAAGTCCATATTTAAGAATAAATTTTATAAAATTTAAAAAAGTGGGTATTACTATTCGTAAATTATTTTAAAACAACTAGTTTTGTTGGTCGTGGTGTGCTAGAACTCAATGTTTCATACAACAAAAGCTATTGTATTATTCAAAGACATTATATCATGGAATCTTGGAATGATACATAAATCATTATTGTTCATAGGGTATTTTGAAACTTCACAATTCTTAACTTTTTGAAACATGTCTAGATACATAAATATCCCAACATTCTTCTTCTGAGAAACAATTCTATCATACTTATCATCCTTTGATGGTATCATTCGTTGATCTGTCATAGGTTTCTCACATAAAGAACTTCCACCATATTTAGAGATATAGTTTTTGAAACGTATACTTTTATCTTTATCATTAGAAGTATTTTTTTGAAAAAGTTCCTGATCTCTCTGTTTTTCTTTTATCTTTTCCTCGAGATGATAGTTATGATAATTTTCTTATTCTATAAAAATAATTAAATCCAAATACTCTACCAGAATCTTTCAATTAAATTTTGAAAAAATTTCTTGAATTATTGAGGAAAATTCATCTTCTAACATATTGTCATTCTTTTCAATTCTACTAATTATTCTTAGAAATTATTTCAAATCATCATTCAAATACATTTCATGGTGAGTTTTGATTTTATTAAAACTATTACTTCGTAATTATTCATCATTTATTTTTGAAATAAATGATTTTTTCCCAACGTACTCAACATATAATTCATATTTTCCTTCCCTTTCTTCTTCTCCAAAACAACCATTTTCACTGCGAGAAGAACTATCATCATTAAATATTGATGTCAACATGTTATCTACAACATAATTTATAACCTCTTAACTATAATCATCCACAAATAAGAATATTCTACTTTGGTACTTGGATAAAATCTTATATCCTTTCTTGGAAGAGATATTTTTATCACCATTTTTCTTTCAAGATATTCCTGGACTTCATTCTTCATCATTACAATCTTCTTCATTAACTCTGTGATGAAAATTTGAAATAGAATTACCAACTGCTACAAAACCAAAATTTTCTATGGTAACTTCCCATCTATAACATCTTATACCACTTTTTATATTTTTTGAAAACTAGGATAAAAATTTATTATGATTTTTACATACCTCCTTTTCAGAGAATGAATCTCTAGCTTCTACTTATTCTTCTTATTGGGGAATCTTCTTTGAAATTTTTTTCTCAGTTTCTTTTAAAGGCATTTATTTATTAAATTATTTTTTCATTTATATAATTCTCCATTATCATTTCATAATTAATGAGAGTGCAATGAAAATCCTCGAGAGATAATGTCTCTAGTCCTCTATATTACAACAACGAAACCATTCCATCTATCATGTCAAGGATAACTATCTATATCCTTTCTATAATAGTAGAATCTTATATATTTTACCAATACATATAATTGTTATCAAAATTTAATTTACCCCAGTAATGATGTCATCAATATATTAATACTCACCCATGTTGTGGTCATTATACATCAACCTCCATAATTGTATCTTTTCCTTCTTCACTATTGTATTTATTTCATAATTTTGTTTCAACATATCCAAAATTACATTGGTAGTGAGAAATCATTTTATGCTTAAAATTTCAATTTTAGAAAGTGATGAGAGTAATTCATTGTTATCTCTCCCATTAATTTAACGGTTTTTTAGTGTTAGTAAGAGGATTTTTTCACAATATGTGGAGGGAAAACATCTGTAATAGATCTTGAAACATCATACCCAAGATACATGAGATATGATAGTATTCTTCCATCATAAATATGATAATTCCTATAATTTATGTTCATAATCCCATTAATAGTCATGCAAATCAGATTATCAACCTTTAAAGAATAACTGAAGGGAACACACCCTCTAATACCACTAGAAATTTCTCTATCAAAATGAATATCTCACATATAGGGGAGGGGTAAATTAGTGATATGTTATCTTCTATGTTTCCATAATACAATATTTTCCTCCTTTTAAACATTTCATTCCCCACTAAAAACAAATAAATCAAACCCCAAACGAAACATAAATTTATATATGTTTCACTATTAAATAATAATAGATATGTCATTGGTAGGGTTTAGAAATTATCTAATTACAAACAATACACTATTTGGTTGAATAAAATTACTAGGATATATGGTTTCACTTATGTAGAACTATTCAAACAATTCCAATAGTGTGTGTTCACCCTCTTAGTAAAAAATGGTAAAACAATATTTATGTACCAACACATCATAAATGTGATTATTTTTAACTTAATAAATGAATTACTTTTGAAACAATTCATAATATTCATTCCCACATAAAGGTAAAAACTTCATGGACATTTTTCTAGAAAACTCTAACCGATTTTCGTTGTGAATGTTCCCCAGTCTGATTATTCCCAGTACAATTATACAAATACAATTCCTCCCAAGGCGATTCTTACATGTAAAATTCTTCCCAAAATGTTTCATTAAGTTATTATTCTTATAATACAACTCATCCCATTATGTTTATTGTCAATATTATTGTTCTTGCTACGATTCTCCTCAATAATATTATTCACTGTTTGATTCTTTCTAGTATGATTCTTCCTAATATGATTCTTCCTGGTATGGTTCTTCAAAATATGATACTTTTCAGTACGATTCTTCTTACTATGATTCATCCCAATACAATTCTCTTCTATATCGTTCTTCCAATTATAATTCTCCTATGTACAATTCTTCACATGAATGATTCTCAATAAGAAAAAATATAGTATTGTCTGAGTATGATTGAGACAATTCAAAAATCCTTCTTCCCCTATTAGAAAATCACAATAAGCTAATCCTGATCAGATTATCTAAGTTAATATGATGATTATCCAAATATAATTGAGAAGATAAATATTATTGGCAACTAAATATTATGATCACTAAATATGGTGATCATTTGAATAATCTTGAAATCTTTTCTCTTCTCCCTTTTCTTCATCCGTTCGAACATTTTTTTAGAAATATACATGTACGGAAAAGTTTTCTCCCAAGAAAATAGGAGCTTCCCACACATATATAGTGAATAGTACATCCTTAGAGAATGTAAAAAGTGATTTATCCTTTTATAGGTTCCCTAAAATGTTTTGGGTGAGATTCTTGAAAATATTTCATGCTGCACCAACTTCATCCAAATCATGATTTCCCTTGAATTCCAGGTGCATTTCTGATGTAATTTATTCTTATCTAATCTTAACTTATTTTATTCAGAACTCATCTCTTATTGAGATTTTCTTTTAAAATAAAATTACAATTACATTTTCAGTTCCCTACATTAATTGCTAACTGCGATTCTCTATACCAATTATAGGAGACAACACCCTTTGAATTTCAATCCCCTTTGATAACACAATCATAAATTCTAATTATTCATTTGAAAATTAAACAAAGTAATTCAATTCCTTATAAATGGTTCAATACATTGTTGATCAGTCTCTATCAATAAAATTTTCATTAGATTTTGTTCAATTAATTTTCGATGATTCATTGTTGTTTTTTTTCCAGTGTACGATAGTACACAAAATATGATTGACCAATATCATTAGCTTAAACATTAGAAAATTCCTTCTTTTATAAACATATGCTTGTATAATGACATCCTCCATTACTTTAAACAAATTTCAAAATAACTTCTGCATCATCACACATAAAATAGAATGTATTTTAGTCTTCCCAAAACTCCAACAACTAGAATTCAATCCAAATCATATTGAATATGATTATCTATAATTCATATGTCCTGAACACATTGAAAATAATTACAAAAAATGAAATTATGATTATGCTGAGTATGATTAGAGAACCATTTTCTATATCTATCCAGATATGATCAATCTAAATATAATTGGTAGAACTATTCATTCTTACTTGGCCCAAATATTAATGTCCATAAAATAAATATGGTGAATAGTATTGGACTGATTATGATCATTCTAATTACTATTACCTATGATATTCTCAGTCAAAGCATGATTGCCCTAGATACAATCATTCCTAGTACTTTTGGATTGGATACTATCATTCTAAATATTATTTACTTTGATATGATCATTATGAATATTATTTTCCTGGATACAATCATTCAGAAGATGACCGGCCAAGATACAATCATTCTACCCATATTTAGTTAGTCATTCATCAAATGTTCTTTAATAAACATATTATTTATGTAAAATAAATTCATCCAATCATCATCACATATGTTTTATTATATTCACAAAACTCTAATTATTCATTAATATGATCACTTCATCCATACCAGATCTAGAGTGAATCTGATTAGACATTTTTCTATCCAGCATCTTTGAATATGATGGATCTTTTCAAGAATTGTTAGTATTATTCTTAGAATATCATGACCAAGATTAATTTTCCAAATATAAAATTAAGTGACTTTTTCATTTCATATTCTTCTATAGCACTAATACGTATCTCCAACAAAATTCTTACCAATTATGATGGTAAATAGAATTTCCAATAAATTATAAATTTTTATCAATAAACATCAAGATCTGATTGAAAACATTCTTCAATCTATAGTACCTTCCATAATCATTCCAAACATACATTTTTTCCTTAACATACAAATAGGTTGAAAAAAATAGAACCAAAACACAACTTCTCCCTAATTTAACCCATAGAATAAAAATATCTTAATATATTAAGGGAACTAATTTTTTTATATGATCATGTAATAAGAAATATTGAGTTTGTGGATAAATAATATAATGGGAAGGATCTTGATGAATGATGTTACCTCTTATTTGGGTAAATCCTTATGGTTTCCACCCAAGGACTTCTTTAGATGGATTTTTTTCTAGAGGGATCCTTCAAGAAGTAGTGGAGTGAATTTGGGAAGTGAATTTTCTATATATTGGTCAAACCATAGTGTCATGAGAGGTTTAATGAAGGGGGTAGTTGGTGGCCTTTTATAATGGATGGAGGGGAAACAAATTCCATTTTTGAAAACAAGTTAATCATACTAATGTTTTTACCATAAAATGTAATAAAAAACCAACCCATCTAAATAATTAAAGTTTTATATCTAAAAATCGACATCCAGTTGGTTTTGAAAATGTTTCTAGGTCATTTGGTTTATTACGGTTAAGGTTTACTCTTTTGTTAATCTTGATTTTATCTTAATAGCTGTAATTAATTACAATTACGTTCAATCAGTTTTTAGTCAAAAAATATTTTGATTTTATTAGAATATGAATATTATACCGATTATAACAATTTATTCTACTTTTATATATTTCATTCATAGAAGAAAAGAAATTATGTTTCATGATAATCTCATAGAGGTGGTGACAACGTAGGTTTTTAAAGTGAGAATGTTAAAATATTCATTAACAATTTACATAAAATTATATATAAAAATGATTCCAATGACAAAAAATGGATTGATATATGTATAATTGATAAATTGTGACATTTAAAAAATAATAATAATATAATAAAATTAGATAAATTGTATTTTTAAATTAAAATTCAATATTTTGTCACTATAAATCAAAAAATAACGTTTCTTGAAAAAATCCCAAATATTTACAATAAATTATTTTTGACATTACGAATTCAAAAAATAATTTTATTTTATCAAATTCAATTCTTTAAATTATTTATAATATATTTTTTCCATTGTTCAGATTAGGAAATGAATGTAACACATTTTAGAAAATAGTATTTCAAATGTATAATTTCATTTCCAATATAACATTTTTATTATCAATGTGTTTTATTTATATAATACAATTTTAAATAAAGTATAAAAATTAGTCATTTCTATTCATATTGATGTGTTTAATAGGTAGGTTACAACTATCCAATTTATATAATTATAATAATAAATTGATGTTTCAGAGAAACATTGTTTTTAATGTAACACAAGCCAAGTTGGTATTGAATGTACCACGATATTATATCTTTATAGTGTGTAACAAATGTTTGAATTAGTGAATAATTCAATTCCTTACATCAAACAAAATCAACATATTTTAAAAAAAGGTATAAAAAACCTGTGGTGTTATATGAGGTTTGTGTGTACTTTAATAAAAGATAATATCCAATGTTGTTTTTTGAAATTTTATGAGCCTTAATCAGTGATTAAGAATATCATTTATTTAGTATTATAAAAAATGAATTTATAAGGATATATGGACTATATCATAAAACATACACCCCCTATGATCAATCAAAAAATGGTAATGATGGCGTTTGAAATAGGGAGATAAAAGAAATTATAGAAAAAAATATTGTTCTAAAATATAAATATTGGATCCAATGTTGGAACATACATTATGGTATAAAAGGAAAACATAAAAAAACCAATTACGATGAGACTCTATATGTTAATTTATTAGAAGATTTATTATCTTTTAATAGAGTTGGAACTTAAAATATATTGGGATCTTAGAGAAGTAAATCTAGACCTAGATAGATATTGAAAATAGAAAATACTATAGTTATAAGTATAATTGGTTTTTAAATAAGAATCTTTTTTAAATTAGAAATTTCTCAATGAAATGACAAAAGTGGATCATGACCAGATAAGAAAATAAAAATACAGTAATCATCAAAAAAAGTGTTATTATAGAACTCGACACTTAATCTAATTCTAGGTAAACATCATTAATGTTTGGAAGATATATTTTTGACACTAAATTATATCCTTTAAGTGTTTTGTGGACTTAAAATGGTGAATAAAAACCCATTTACTGTTTACGCGCATAGGATAAAATGTGTATATGGAAACATTCCTCATGATCATATAAGGGAGATTATACTTTTCTAACTTATTTATAAATAAAAATCATCTGGTTTTACCTATGATTAGAATATAATTACATTTTATGACATAATTTAAAATTCAAAAAAATACAAAATATGTTTGAATCCATTGAGGACACCACATCAATTATGTGTGGGGGAGGAACCATTTTACATTAGGATTTTTCAATTTTTTCTTATTAAATTTTTTATATATTTTCCATTTTCGGTGTGTTTATTATTTTTCAGATATAGTATTTGTTTGAAAAATATTGAACATAATATTAATTCCCATGAAAATTTTAAATCTATCAGGATTTTGTGAAACTGATTTGACACATTTAATCCACTTAGAAAAATGATGAAATATACTTGTTTTCAAATACTAAGTGAGTGAAATTAATGTAATAACCTCTAATTTTTATTCTCATTCCCTAATATAATTTCCTACATTATAATAACGTTCCAAAGTGTATTCTAAACTAATTTTGATATCTTTTTTAAAGTTAACATATTCTTTATATAACCATGAATGTTTTTTATATCAACGACATCCTGATTAATCTAGTCAAAACATTTGAGCCTTGGGGACTCTATGCTATACATGAATGAGGAATTATTTTATTTATAAATACCCTTTTACAAATAACATCTATATTTAAGACTTTATTTACATAAATTCCTTATAATACTTAGTATCTATGATATAACTTTATATTTATCACAATTATCAGATGAAAATCCTTATTTTCCATGCGCTAAAAGTTTTTTCATGATCTAGGATGAATTAATGTGTGGGGAAATGGAATATGTTAGAAGGAGTAAGATATTTTTCATAATATATATGAGATGAAGTTAGAGGAGATGAATCTTTTTTGATAATATATTTAGAGAAAAATAAAACTTGTAAGGATAATGATATAGTATAGATATAATCTAAGTTGGGGAATTTAAATCAAATAATGTTTTGATTGAAAAGTTCTACTATTTCCCTAAAGAAATCCTTAAGAAATTATAGTTTAGATGTAATCTAAAAAAATTGTAGTAAAGGATATGATAGATGGTATAATTTTTTATTTCATTAATGTTATATAAGGAGGACTAACTATAAAATTGAATTTTAGTTTGGAGGACAACTATTTTTTTCATAGCAAAAAGATTCATGAAAATGCTTAAAATTGTTGAGTTGTTCTTGATAAGCTGGATAGGGGAACTTTCCCTTACTATTTGAAAAATATCACTTGATCAAATTAGAATGGGAGAAAAATTAATTAAAAATTTGGGGAATTAAATTTCTCAAATCTAAATGATGAAATTTCAAGTCCCATTCTAAAATAAAGGGTAGAAAGAAAGAAAAAAAAATTAATATATTATAAATAAAATGGAGTAGGGACTTTATTGAACTACTAAAATGATAATATATGTCTTATAGCTCATCAAAATTAAATAATGTTAGGTTAAAATGAAATAGGAAGAGATGGATGTATCAATTATTTAACAAAAAAGAAAATCATTAATTGTACTTCAACAATGTAGAAAACCATAAATATCCAAATATTTATTCTTAATAAAATTTACCAACCCATTAACCTTTGAAAAACATGTAAAATACCTCATGATATGAACACATAATTGAATCATTGGGTTAACATGAAAAGATCCATCAATCCTATGGTTTTTTTTATAATATTTTAATGAGAAAAAACGTTTTATAAAATTCATACTTGTCAGTTGAGAATAAAATTTACAAGAAGGATTATATAAGTATGAATAGGGGGATAATGAAGTGAATTTTAATGTAATATAATTAATGAAATCAAATGAAACAATATAAATAAAGATAGTTGTTAATTTTTTACAAACATATTGCGTAAAATGGACCCATATAAGATATTGTTCAAATTTTTGTTCGTGTTTTTTAATGTTCACATTCCATAAAGTCCAAGGGATAAGATTTGGGAATTTATTCATCCCACATTAGTGTATGTATCTATTAGAATTATAAAGAAATTAAAATCCATTAATTTATCAATATTTTAATATTTTTAACATTTCTAGTTTTTAAGCTTAATTTTAGTACAATATTAAAAATAGGATAAAAATATGTAAATCAATTTGTTTATCAAACATTGTAATTATTATGAAAAGTAAAAAATTTAATTTATACATAATTTTAACATTATTTTAGGGGGAGTAATGAGGTTCTATGTATTTAGAAATTTTTTAACTTCATATGAATTAAAAAAATTTCCAGATATTGATTCATATTTACTAGAAAACCTTGGACTCTAGTACATAAGAATCATCTACGGCTACAAAAGCATAGACTAAGGAACTATGTATATACCATTCTAGAATGTTTTATCATTAATTAAAACTTTTATAAACATATTCAACATTGGTTATGCGTCAGACAGCTAGTGTGACCATCACTCTAGGCTATATAAGCATGTATCCCAACTATATACCATGGTTCCCTGCTTGTGTAAAAATAATTTTCCCCTTTATCAACATCATTTTTTTATACGCATATTTACTTATTGAAGATATATGGAATAATATATTTATATGGGGATTTTTAAGGTTAATTTTAATGTAAAATATAGACTTATGGGTTCTTCTTTAGTATCAATGTACGGAAAACAACACTATGACCTATGGAATATATCAAATAAATTAATTAAATAACATGTTTCATATTTTCATCCAATATAAGGAAACTTAAAATAGTAAGTCTTCAATTTCATTGAGAATTAAAGACTAGATCATAAATTTGAAGGATAATATGAGAGTGGAGTAATCCTTCAAGAAATTAATATGTGAGGATATATAGAATTATTTGACTAACCAATGATGAAAGAAATCACAAATCAAAAAAATAGAAGGGATTCCCAAAGGAAAAGATATATTTTTCTCATACATGGCTTGATATTATTTTTCTACATATGTGATTTACTATATTCATTCTATTTTTATGTTTTTAATTTTATAATGTCTTATTCCTCTACGTTCTTCCCTAATATCATTTGAATGGTGTAGAAATTTTTTGGTCATTGGGTAGGAAAATGTTTTCCTTTTATAATGATTGATACTTTTCATTTCAATGAGTAAAATAATCAATTTAATGTTAATTAGATTTCATATTCAAAAATAGTTAATATTTTTAGAGGTCATTTATTTTAATTCAAATATATTTATTATTTAATTCCATTAAAAATGATCTATACTCTTCATATACCTAGTTATGGTATATATATAATTAAATAGATAGTAATAATTAGTGAAGTACACGTCAATATTTATCACATGATGTAGATATATTGTAAAATATAAGATTTTTTTCATATAATGAGAATCTATTAGGTATTAAATTATTAATGTAGGGGTTATAAATTATAAAAATTTCTCACTCAAGTAGGGTGGAAGGATCTAAGATTTCAGTTTTATATTTTTTTTATCAAAACCATTGAATAATGTGTATAGGGGAAGTGATTATGAATCATCTCATGGACCATTTAATGAGCAGAAGTGACGAATAATTATTAACATAAAATTGAATTGAATTATGATAAATAGTCTTACCATGCACACCTTTTTCATCTTAATAATTTCAGAAAAAATCATTTAATTATTTAAATTTTAAAATCAAAAAATATAAATAAACACCTTTCTCTAACCAAATTTAAAATAATTTTTAGGTAACACTAATATAGAGGCAAAACATTATATTCCACTAATACAACATCATACCTATGAAAATAAAATCTCTTAAAAAAATAAGAGATTTACATTTTCACACACCAATGACATTACATGAACTACAAAAACAATGATAAATTCCATAACTAGATTGTGTTACATTGTATACAATTTCGAATTCAAAAGAAGTTTTTAATAATATAATTCCTACACTATATACGTCATTGTAAGATAAATAATTCATATCAAATAATATATCAACGTTCCTAAGGATTATTAAACCACATATTTGGTTTTAACATTCCAATGTAGTAAGTGTACCAAGAACAAAACCTCCCACTAAAGATTGTGTATTTTAGAGTTCCAATTATAACACATCTGAATCTTGATACTTCAGTTCACTAAAGTCAAGTATTCTACCACTTTTTCAATATATATTTTGTACAATATTATAGAAATATAGTCATTCTTGACTAATATGTTTCTATCTTCGTATGTCAATATCATGGGAATATTTAGAATAATTAACATTGATGCTTATAGTGTTTTCATTGATGTAAGTTTATAGATAAATTCAAATTTAACAAATTATTCTGATCAAACACCTAATGTTTTGACATAAATGATTGCTATCAAATTATAACATATATGTTATCTTTCTGAAAATTGTATTTTTATTTGATTTTGAAAATTGAATTTTTGGGTGAGTGGGAACCATACAATTCCAGGTAATGGATAAAAAGCACAGTAAAAAACACAACATCTTTCAACAAAGTCATAAGCTTTCCAGTACAACTAGATTAAAAATTCAAATGTAGAGAAATTCCATAGCCTCATGCCTCAAAATGCTACAAGATGCAGACCATGATGCACCCACGAACCCATACCTATCAACATCAACGCCTGTCAGAGCCATCCTCCTCATCGACGGAACAGCCGCATCAAACCCAAAAAACACTATCATTGCAGGTTCCAAAAATAATCATCAAAAACAAAATGACTCAAAAAAAAACTCCAACACTTCACCGTCATCATCACCCATTCCAAAAATTCTCAAATCAACCAACAGAAATCCATTCATTAATTCACAAAGTCATCCCAGATACTACAACCCTTCACTGCATCACAAACAAACATAGAAATATCCAATACAATGCACAGATTCAACAAAAATCAAGGATCGAACCCATCACTTGAAAATATCCTCCAACATGATGTAGGAAACATCATCAGGAACTGAATCAAACCAGAAACCCACCACCCACCGCGACTATCACACCTGCTCGAAGAGGTTGTATAGTCCACCCCAAGCCCTTGTAGCATGCTTCAACGGCCAGACCATCACCAAATAGTCAAGGAGGTCGAGCACATGAAACCTAGCTAGATCACTATCACAACTCCACATGTTGAACAAACCCAATCCCTCCACCATAGGCCTCCTGGAGGCACCTGGACCCCACTGAGCAAGGGAAGAAGTGCAGCCCCACCTAGGGCTAGAAGGACATCCAACAAACTAGAGAAGACCTTTAAGGACGATGCTTGAGATGACCTGGCCCGAAAGCCACCACTATAGTCATGCCTACGAAAAAGGAAAGAAACAATCGAAACCAGATTGTGCTCAGAATATCAACAGGGAACAGACTAAATTGAACCTCAACCGCGATGTCAGACAAGAGATAGAGGAACAAATCTTAATCCTCTATGTCGATATATACCTCACGCCGAACTCACAGGGAAGAAGAACAAAGGTGGGGGGAGGGCCACAACCACTCGATATTGAGGAGAGGATGGCGGTGGCAGAAGGAACCCAAGCTGAAGTTGCGCCCCTTACGGGATCATCCTTCATCCGATCAAGAAGCCACACATATGATATCAAATAATAAATATTGTTGTTATATAGCTAGTTCTTATGATAATATATACAAAACATTTCTTGAAAGGAATCATAGAATAAATTATATATATTTAATACACTTAATTTATATTTTTTATACTAACATCAGGACATTGATGTGTATAACGAATAGTGTGTTAAATAATGGATCCACTCCACATTTAAATGATCAATGAATACTTTCTCATGAAATTTCCTTATTATCTTACTCTATGGACTTGATATATTTTACCAATTAAATTTCTTACTTCCCTTTTATATTCCAAAAATATCTTAAAGGAACCTCATTATGTTAAGAATTCACCACAAAATTCACAATAAAATAGTTTATGCATGTATGGTTAAACTAATAATAGAAGATATAGGTATTACATTTATTTTGAAATATTATGTTTCCTAATACATTAAATAAAATACCAAATACTTCTATCTCCATATAATTCAAACACACTTACGGGAAAATCCTTGAAAACCACCTTATGTTTTTTCATGACTAAGAATTATCAAACCACAACTAGTCATGGGTATTATATTTTATATTCATAATTTATTAAAGATAATGGATTTAAATGAACCAATTCATATAGAACTATTACGTATGAAATACCATAAAACCATTCATTTAATAATAAACAATGACCTACCATTTCAACTAGTGGACACTAGAATAAATGTGTTCATAGCACTTAATACAATATAATGATTTCTCTAGAATAATTCCACTTGGAAACATTAATTCAAATAATTATCAAATATATCTTGGGAATCACTTTTTCTGACCTACATAAAGAATTTATATTACATACCATAATATTTTTAAAACCCATTGATACATTATTGAATAAAAATATATTAATGAAATATTGTAATTAATACCAATTAATTTAAACATAAATATTACCTGAAATGATAAGTATAAAATAAGTATAATGTCCCACATAATTTTACTTCAATACATTTTATTACCTCTTTTGTGATATTTCATACCATATATGAAGAATATATACTCATGTTCACCCTGCCTCTAATGTTTGTCACCATAAAAGATGTTATAGAGGAACTATCAATATTGAACATATCATGGGATTCTAAAACATTTCTTTTACATAATTCTCCATAAGGGGTGGGGAACCAAGTTCCCAGAAATCTATATCTACATAGAAAATACCAATCCAAATATTCTTTTGGGTCCTCTATATAATGTTCATCCTATAGATCTCGATGAATTTGGTAAATCTTTGTAGTAAATATGATTATACGAAATTAATGGATAATTTATTATTTAAATAGAACCCCATATTCAAAATTGGTATTTCTTAACTAAGAATACAGAAGGAATTTTCCGACATAATTTTTTCCCGATACATTTCTTATCTTATATGTATATTTTTTGAATTTGTCCATTATATTTTTTTTACAATATTTGGATTTTACAAAATTAATTAACCTTGCTTGAAAAAATACCTTCATCCTAGCATGAATGTTAATTCATTTTCTTTATGTGGTCAAATTTAAAAATAAAATAAATCTTACATCACCTAAAAAATAACCATGAAATAGTAAAAATAAAGTAAACATGTTGTATAGTAATGGATTTTTAACTATAAAGATATTTTTCGAGTGGAAGATAAACCAACCCTTGAACATAGGGAATAACTCCTTGACATGAGTCATAGATTGAGTTATTGTATTCCTCTAGTGATTTTTATATATCATGTGTTTTCATCATCAGATCTTCGGATTGGACCATCTCCATTTACTAAGAGATCCATCCACTACATATACTTACCCGGTCAATGTTGAGATATTCTTGGGGTTTATGGTTTATAAATAAATAATGAAAATAAAAAACTATACATAATATAGTGGAATGTATTATATAAATTTCATCATATCTAATTAACAAATGTTTTTGGTATATCTATTATAAAAAATATTTAAATTAAATTGAAGCCTAACATATACATAGGTCGAACATGCTTCTGATAATATACAACATTAAAAAACAACACATTTAAACTTACTAAAATATATTTCAATTAATTATTTATTAAGATAAATTTCAAAAATCAATAAATAATTATCATATTGATTAATTAATAATTTTATCTTAACTATGATACCAACAAATTCCCTTAAATTCATATCATCTAGAATTTTATATAAAATACATTTTATTTAAAATCAACTAGTACATGTTATGTAATGACTGATCACATGACATATACTATTTATAGTCATATTAAATTCTGTTTCGTATTTAATATAAACGACATGTATTTGAGGAAGCTTGGTGTGTTCCATTCTAAATTAAATGGTGTGTACCATGATGTGAAAATAATTGTGTTCATGGTCTCTATTTGGTAATGTGTACTTATAATCCATGTAGACTTACATGGGATGTCACAATATTACATGGAATATTATTCCATGGGATAGTTTACATATTATGTATGGAATATTTTACAACAAAAAATTCCTAAATTTAGGTAACATGTACTGTTATAGATCCCAATGAATTACATGGAATCTACTAAAACCATAAAAATCATCTAATTAATGAATTACATAGATAAAATAATTAAAACATTCATTTCCACAAGACCAAAAAAATTCTCTTGGATTTTAATTCATGTGTTAAACCATATCACATGATGTGTACATTCTCAATACATTCCTTATAGTCTGATTTTTTCTTTAATTGTATTATCATTTCACATGTCTAACTACCATGAGACCCTACCTCTTTTGGTGTGTACCTGAAACACTCAATTTTTATGCATTTCTTAAATATTTTCATATGATTTTAAATGATTTAAAATGAGTACATAATTGGAATTTAATTATTTAAGAATATATAAGAAATTTTAAAGAAATAATGAAAATTAATTTTAGTGGTTGTTTCAATTGATAAAAACATTTTGTGAAGTTTTGAAAGGATTTGTTTTTAGGATTTGGAATTTATTTTTACATTTCTGTACAATTTTCAATGTTTTTATCATTTAATGTTTCCAAAATGGTATACATAATAGTTATCCCTCAACCAACCAATTAAAAGTCACATATTCATCACATTACAAGGTCTGCTGACCATGATTCCTAGTAGGAGGGCCTTCTCAAGCCACATCATGTGCATAGGGGAATCATGCCTATGAATATGTGGCCCACATGTGGTGAATCCAACTAGGAGTAGAGGAGGACTAAAGTGAACATGGGCCCTATGTGTGTGGCCTACCTATTCATGTTGGAGGTATCTTATGGGAGCTCATTCCCACTATTGGATGCTTTGTATGGAAATCACTTTCATTGGAATAATTGTCAGTGACATTCATTACACTAATTCATTGTGATACATGTTTTTTTAGAGTTATTGTTCATCAGGTGCAACTTTCCATCTTATTTTCATTGATATTTCCCACGGACTGCACTACTGATCACACCACTGGGGCTTCACCACTTTATGTCATCATCCACCACTACCTCACTTGAAGACACCATAAAATTAGAACTGAGATATTCGGGTTGACCAATCATTCCCTATCGAGGAATTCCACCACCATTGATCACGTCGAGAGCCTCAGCAGATACACATGAAGATCAATTGAAAGCTACATCTTTCAACTTCAATGTCTCTATCAAGGAGGATCTCACATCTTACCATTGCCTCTACAACATAATCCAAGTACCCTTATAACAGAGAACACCCCTATAGCCCAAGAAAATACCATGGATGGCATGAGGAAGTAGTACAATGTGGTTTGTATTCACTACTATCAGGAAACACCAGAGTTCCTTAGGATCATACCATCCCTATTGAATTGTATTAAGATTTTTATATATTTTTAAAAGAGAAACATAAAAATTCTTGTAGAACCATTAGAATCATAGTAGGTGGCTGAGGATGTATCCATTAGATATACAAATATATTTTTTTCCAAGGATTGTTTGACACCCCAATTGATCTCCCATCATACGAGAATTGACCTATTGCAATTTAATATTTTCATTTATTATTATCCTTATTATTATTTTTCATTATACTTTATTTCTTTCCTTATGTAATTTTATTTTAAATTATTTTATAAAATAAATTCATATATTTTTGTTTAACATAAGTGCCACCACACATCCACCATTATTCATCATAATCTTCTTTTCTTATTTTTCTTTTATTCTTATTCTTATTATTTTTATTTCTTTTATGTTTTATTCTTTTAAGGTTATATATATATTACATATATATTACTTTTCATTTCAATTATTTTATTCTTCTCACTCTTAATTTTTTATGATTTCATGCCAGTGTTTTCTTTTAATTTTCACATCCTCATTATTCCTATTCTTATTCACTTGTAATCTTATCATTATTCATTTTTTATTCCTTTTTTCTTATTTAATTATTTTTATCTAGTCTTTTACTATCCATTATTTCCACAAAGTCATACCTTACTTCATATAATAGGAGTCTTACCGGAAGCATGGCGATGAGGAGGACAAGGTGTTCTTTAATTCTTTCTTAAATTGTATTTAATGATTGTGGTAGATATAAGTGGAATGAATGGGTGGGGAGATTTTTCCCCCATGACATGAAACACAAATATATGTCCATTCATTTATTTCTATTCTTTCACATCTCATCATCGGTTATATATTTATCAGATGGATTTGATCTAATAAAATGGTTAAAGGACATTCGATTGAGCTAGGTCCTAGATGATATAACTCACTTGTCCATGGTGTGATGTTAACCTTGACTATTGGAGGAGAGGGAGATTATATATTTTAAGGTATTCAATATTTCATAATATATAAATACATTAATTTTTGTAACGTCCTAGTTCCTGAATCCACCTATAGGTTCCCAATACCCGGTTGGTCACATGGCGTCAAGAGAATTTCCCTGAACACCAGAGGATAACGACTAGCAGCGAGGGCCTTGGGTGTGATATTGGGGAATCTATGCCCCCATTGGCAGAGTACACAGTGGAATTAAACAATTCATACAATAATGGATGCTGTAAATATTCAACAATAGTAAACAACATAATATTGGAATAAGAAAAAATCGGATCATATTTATATATATATATAATTATGCATGATACTTATGTCTAGGAAAGGAACCAAACAACTCACAATGCTGGAAATACAAATAGCACTAAAAAAAGGTACAAAAAGAAAGATAAACAACTTTTCAGCATTGCAATCCATAGCTTAGCCTCTTGCTCTCCAGGTCCACAGTAAGTCATGTACCTAATGTATAAGGGTTCTTTCCCTTATCTATACCTACAACAATATAATCTGTTTGGGCCCAGAATCATGACCCAAACAGGGTGTGAGAATAAATCCCGGTAGGAAACCATCAGTAGATCTGTGCCTTATAGTCAGTGAATATATGGATGGTAAAGGTAAAAAAAGTAGTAAATAGAAAATTATTAAACAGTAATTAATCCACAGTCTCAAATTTAGCAACAATGAAACAACAACTAAACCTCAAACAGACAACCCTATTGTAATTACCCACATCCATCCCCTATAGTCCTATATATGATGTACATACAACCCTCGGGGCAGTGCACTATGCCTAACCCCTCTTGTTCAGTCATAAGAATATAATAAGTGACTCTAAGGAAGCACTCACAATCCATTCCCCTTATAGTAAAAGGTAAAGAAAGACTCTCTCAGGAAGGTCACGTAGTCCTTTCCCCAGCATAGTCTAGGTTTGTCAAGGACTCTCTGAGGAATCTCACACAGTCAATTACCCGTATATCCCAAAGGTCTAGGACTCTCTGAGGAATATCACTAGTTGAATTCCCCTTATAGCCCGAGTCGTACAATTCAAAGAAAGACACTCTGAGGAATCTCACGCGGTCATTCCCCTTATAGTCATAAGTAATCAAGGACTCCCTAAGGAAGCTCACTTGGTCAATTCCCCTTATAACCCCAAGTAGCTCTAGGATCTCTGCAGATTCTCACTCGGTCAATCCCCCGTATAGCCTATGTTCTCAAAGACACTCTGAGGAATCTCCCTCGGTCAATTCCCATTATAGTCTAATACACCCGGTTCTCACATCCCTGTTTAGGCCAATGATAATAGCATTGTAATATGGCCAATGTAAACCTACATAACTACTTGGCTAATAGTCTACAGCATATCAAGCACATCAGAATACAAACTATCCATCCTATAGTAACCGGCATGGAAAATAGGAATGGTAGCCAAATTGGCTAAATAAGACCAGATGGTCACAAAGAGAACATGCAAGGGAAAAACATCCAATGCAAAGAAATCATCGCTATTCATATTCAAATTACCTCTAAATTTGCATACAAGTGTGGAAGACAATAAAAAGGGTAAACTAGTAAACAGGCAACACCCCATTCAAGGGTATTGGTGTAATTTTCACATAATACTCAAAGACTTCTAACAGAATGGCACAAACCACCTACCTCAGGATTAAGAGATCCCTATAAGTTAACCTTGAAGATAGAATATCCTAATAATTCCATAGATATAAGAAAAAGTATAAAATGTTCAACCAAAAATAACCTAGAAAAGAAGAGAAGCCGTAAAACGAGGTTCGAGTAGAAGAGACAACTCACCGATGTTATTCCCACACAAGAGACAGTGTTTGATTCAGAGTACAGATGAAGTCTCAAGGGATCATTGATGATCTGCACCTGTACGACTCTCTCGGATGAACGAGACCTAGAAGAAGGGTGCTCTGTCCATCAAACGTGACCCCAGAGCGTTTAATGAAAAATATACAGGGTGTGTACTTTTGGTGTACACGACATGTAATTGTTGGTTCTGTACTCTACATTAGGAGGCCTCCAAGTGACTCCCACAAGGCCATGTCTGTGGATACTACATGGCCATCACATGACATGTTGTGGAAAAGAAGTACACAGTGTGAACTCATAGAGTACTCGGTGTGCACGTAGAATTTTTTTCGGAATTTCCTTTTTTTCTCAAAAATGACCAGAAAGGAAAAACATACCTAAAAATAAGTTACAAGTTCTTACAAAAAACCCCCCTTAAATAAACTAGTCCTCGAATTTCCTAGCATGGCGTAGAAGAAGAAACCTTGAATAGTTCTGGCCCATGTGCTTGTATATCGGCCTCCCTCATCCAAGTCTTGTACTGCACCCGCCCATGGTGCCACAACACTCATACAAGAGGAAAAAACCAGCCACGGAGAACCTTTGTACTGTAATCCACAATCCAGATAGGATGATCTTCAAAAGAGGCATCCACATTGAGCTCGACCTCCTCAGGTTGAAAGACATGAGATTGGTCTGAGAAATAATCTTTAAGCTGAGAAACATGGAAGACGTCGTGCATAACTCAGTACCTCGGAGGTAAATGCAACCGGTAGTCAACCAGACCAACTATCTCGAAAAATTCAAATGGCCTGATGCACCTCGATGAAAGCTTACCATGTCTCATAATCATCTTCTTTCCCATCCTCGGTGTGACATTCATGAAAACCTAATCCCCAACCTTGAACTCTAGTGTTCGTATCCACTAATCAGCATAAGACTTCTATCGAGACTGTGCAGTATCCATTCTATATCAAATCAACTCTATCTTCTATATGGTCTTTTCAAAAAGGAGAGGTCTTAGAAAATATTCCTCTTCATCCTCCATCCAAGATAAGGTTGATCATGTTGGCCTACCGAACAATGCCTCATAAGGTTCTATTGAATAGATTATTGAAAACTATTGTTGTAGGAAAACTCCACAAGAGGTCTATGCTTCTCCAAAAAACCTACAAATTCCAGAATGCATGCTCGGAGCATGACCCCAAGAACCTGAATCATATGCCAAGACTGGCTATCCATATGGGGGTGGTATATTGTACTCAAAAGTACCTATATACCCAATGCCTTCTAAAGCCCCTGCCAGACCCGAGAAGTAAAATTTGCATCCCTGTCTGAAACAATGGAGTGTGGAACTCCATGAAGATGAAAAATATTATAGATGTACAATCATCCAAGCTCATCAACACTGAAGGTATCTTTGATCGTTAAGAAGTGAACAACCATTGTGAGTCTGTCAATGACAACCCAAACTATTTCATTACGTCGAGGTGACCTCGTCAATCCAGTCATGAAATCCATCGTAATATCATTCCAGTTCCACTCGGGAATGGGTAATTGCAGCAAAAGCCCTACTAGTCACCGATGGTCCTCCTTCAACGGCCTACAAGTGGAACACCTCATGAAAAAAACCAGCAACATTCCTCTTTATACCTGGACACCAATACTAATGTTGTAGATCATGATACATCTTGGTTATGCCAGGATGAACATCCCAAACTATGGAATAAAAATCATGCATTATCTCCTCGCTTATATCTTCTGGAACCCATACGCATCCCTGGAAACGCAAGATCACATCCTCATTGTGGCCCATCAAAGAATACGGTCCTCTCCTGACATGCTTTCCCTTAGAACTAGGCCTTCATAATCTAATAGATACCTCATTCAAACAAGATCCAAAAGAGTATAGGTAATAGCTACAAAAGAAAGAAACATCTTCACCTGACTATCGTGGACCTCCAAATGCATCTCAAAGAACATATCCCTAAGGTACCCCTCACGACTGGCCTCCTGAACTACATGTATCTGTGTCCTCTTACTCAACGCATCAGCCACTTTGTTTCCTTTCCCAGGGGTGTAGGAAAGTTCAATGTCAAAAGACTAAAGTTACTCAACCCACCTTCATTGTCTCCAATTCAGATCACGCTGAGTGAAAATGTACTTGAGAGTCTTGTTGTTTGTGAAAACCACAAAATGATCTCCCATAAGGTAATCTCTTCAATAGAAAAAGTCATGAACAACAACTGCCAACTCTAGATCATGCGATGGGTAATTCCTCTCATGTGGCTTCAATTGCTGAGACTCGTACGCAACGACTCCATCTACCTACATAAGCACAACTCCCAACATGATACCTGAATCATCTCAATAAGCTGTATAGCTCTTGCCTAGATCTGGTAATACTAGTATCGGTACTGAAGTAAACCTTCCTTTCAGATCTTGATAGGATGAGTCACATGAATCTGAACATAAGAACCTCGCCCCCTTCTTAGTCAGACATTTCAATGGGGCTGCTAAGAATGAAAAGACCTATATGAAACGTCTATATTATCCAGCCAGTCCTATAAAACTCCATACCTCAAATACGTTCTTCAGTTACTCCTAGGAAACTACAGCTCTCACATTTAATGGGTCTACTGATACTCTTGCCTATGAGATAACATGAACCAAGGAGTGAATGTGATCCATAAAAAAGATGCACTTTGAGAGCATATCATATAACTGGTGATCCCCTAAGTGTACACAAAATGATCTCAGGATGGGTAGCATGGCCGTGTAGAGTGTGATATTACCCCATGATATCGTCCAAGAATACCACCATGAAGGAATACAATTAGGGATGGAACACTCATTTCATCAGTGCCATGAAAACTACAAGTGTGTTCGTTAGACCGAACGACATAACCAAATAATCGTATAGACCATACCTGCTCCTGAAGGCTGTAAGAGGTATATCTGATAGTATAATATGCAACAGATGATAAATGGACCTCAATTAAATCTTCGATAACACCCAGGATCCTCGAAGCTGATCAATGAGATCATCAATCCAGGGAAAGGGATGTCGGTTCTTGAATATCAACGGGTTCAACTTTCGATATTCCACACAAAGCATGAGGGTGTCATCTTCATTCTTCGCAAATAGGAAAACTGAACCCCAAGGAGATGTACTGGGTTAGATGAAACCATTTTCCTACAACTCCTCCAACTACTTCTTGAGATCCTCCAACTCAGGTGTAGCCATCCTATAAGGAGGAATGGACACCTATGCTGCTCCTAACACATGCTCAATTGAGAAGTCCACCTCACACTCCAAAGGCAAACCAAAAAATTCATGTGGAAAGACATATCTGAAACGATCCACTACTAGAGAAAAGTACAACTGTGAAATCCCCTAGTCATCCAGATATAGAATAGAAATCTGGGCTATAACTCCTCCCATCCCTAGAAGTTATGGACCCGCTCTGCTCTCCGGGACATCCCATTCACCCTTATGAAGAAAATACCCACCCTTTAGTGATACAAAACTCACCTTGTGGCGATAACAGTTGACAACTACATAGATGGAACAAACTAGTCGATTACGTAAATGAAATCATATCCAGTCATATCTAGGACATAGTGGTAGCATAGAATGTGAAATCCACCAACCTGTTGAGGGAACTCTCATCACTGATGTACAGAAGCCATTCTAGTCCCCAATAGAGTGTCTAGCATCAAGATATCACCAGAGGAAAAGATGCAGAGCCCAAGCATATCGATGACAGAAACAGATATAAATCTATGCGATGCCCCAGTATCAAAAAGAGAAGAAGCTATAACTGAGGATACTATGATCGTACCTCAAACTGTAGAAGGTCCAGGATCCTAATCCTGCTGGGTCTGCTCCACTTCAAAATTATGGCCTGTACCGCGGCCCTGTGACACTTCCTGACAACTCTGAGCTGATCCACCCAAATGTCACTAAAAATCCGGGTGACTGGATACCAGGGAAATGACTTCCACCACAGCTCGAACGGCCGGAAGTACTCCAGTTCCCAGACTGGTGAGAAACTGATGGCACTGCTCCTAAATGAGGAGACATAGAAGAACCCATGTCACCAGATGTAGGTGAGAAGAACTATCAAAAGCGCTGAAGGTGACCCATCGTGCCACAAGATCGGCACTCCATAGGGTCTCTCGGGCACCGTGGAATCATATGAACGATTCATACACACTGGTAGCACAACACCTGGCTACCAAAAGATACATTCTTCCTAACCTGATCTCCTCATGCAACCTCCATGTGGCACTTCCTGCTGTTAGATAGCGGATCACTAACATCAGATGCCTAACCACCATGGATCATACCTCCAAAATCCCTTAGATTTTTCTATGTGATCAGTTCTTAGTTGACGATTGATGATGTCGAAGTCAACCTGAAGATGTTCACCTACAACAGAATGTCGTGCCTCCGACCATCCTCAAACATTCGTTCAAGGAACAACTCATCACCTCCTAGAATAGGCGTGAAATGCTACAGCTATGTGAATAGAGATGAATAATTCGAAACAATATAATTACCCTACTCCAGACTTAGGAACTCTCGTTGTCTCAGAGATTATAGGTAGAAAGAAACATTTTCTTCATTGGAGGGATCTCCAGATGCTCAAAAATTATCAGCATGGCCTCTATCAATGACTCTGCTGCCTGGGGCCCTCCATCCCTTGAGAATGTTGGAGGGTGCTGCTGCTAGAAGATCCACGTCAAATCTGCCATCGATAGGGTAGGAGACGGCACTCCCTGAAATGTCTGCATCATCCTCAAAAATCCCTCCCTGAACTGTGCATCAACACCTATGTTAGGTACAACAGATTATGCCAAGATGAGCACAAATGGAGGATCATCAAGTAGTCCCTGATCAGCCATGTCCAGTGTTTGATCACCGTCTAGCATCTGGCACACAACCAGAGGACATCTCGGTGGCATTACTCTGCTAGGTCTAGCACACACCTTAGATCAAGATTATCAAGGACTGAAAACAAGGAGTGTAAGAAGGTAAAAATTGAATGAAAAAATTTATGTTTTACAAACATGACTACATGGTGTGTTCAAGGAATAAATGGCGTGTACATGAATCCAATTTCCATGCCTGAGTCCTTCTACATAGTTAAGCCACATGACTCTCCTAAGTCAAGACAACACGACATGTACAATTCCTACATGGCATGTACTAGACTAGATTCACTTGGATCATGTTGTTAGTGACACGACCTAAAAAAAGATCCAACTAAACGGTGTGTATTAAGAAAACACGGTGTGTATGAGAAGGGATAACATCGACCCGTGTGGTTCGTGACATTATCAGGTACCTGGGTCAGACTACATGTCGTGTTCAAGGCCGACAAGGCATGTACATGTGTGGGTAAAACCAACATGTGTAGTTCGTGACACAGCCGGGTACCTGGGTCAGACTACACGACGTGTTCAAGGCAGGCATGATGTGTATAGCTTAAATTTTACTAGTATGTGTTGTTAGTGACATGGGTGGGCATGGGGTTGACACTACACTACGTGATCAAAGGGTACATGACATGTTCCCACCAAACATTCCCTATCCCATGTCTCTACCCAGACGACCAACGATATGGTCAGAGACTTCACGGAGTGTACATAAAGTACACAACATGTACTTAAGAAAAACAGTTTCATCTCGAAAAATTGAACACACGGCATGTACGTAACATTACACGGCGTGTATTATAATGTTTTCTAGATAGTAGGCCTCAAAAACTACTCTGGAATCCAAAAAACACTAAAACGAGCATTGAAAGTTCCAAATTTGGATATGTGAGGGCCTATACTCCCTGCGAATTAATTTTTGGCATCATATACACATTATAAAATGGAAATAAGGAAATGATCCATGAAATTCTGGGCCCAGAGGGCCTATAACACCTCAAGAACCAATTTTTGGCATTCATTCATGCAATCCTCTACAAAAATGATATCCTATCAAACTTTGGTTATTTTTATCAAGGAAAATATCACAACATCATGCATACTTTAAACATCAACTTTCACAATAACATGAAATCTATAATGCATCCTAGATGGAAAGGAAAAAATGCATGACATGTGATTACTATAAAGTGCCTATATGGTGCATGAGATGGCATACCCTCATTTCATCAGGTTGCAATAGAAATAGAACCATAATAATATCAACAACAACAACACAAATCATATAAATCATTCAAGGATAAATCAAATAAACTGTAATAATTTCAAAACTAGAAAAATTTCAATTATCGAGGTAGATTTTCTTTTCCCTGTACTCGAGTTAGCTACTCAATGGCACAACTTATTTACATGTACCTATTCCATCTTATCCCATACTAAGGCTCCAAATAGTAAGTCAAGAGAAAAGAAATACTCTGATACCACTTTGTAACATCCTGGTTCTGGAAGCCACATAAAGGTGCCCCATAATTAGTTGGTCACATGGACTCAAGCACATTTCCCCGAATGCTAGAGGCTGATAACTAGCAGTGAGGTCCTTGGGTGTGATAGCGGGGAAACTATTCCATCATTGGAAGAATACACCATGGAAGTAAACAATACATAAAATAATGGAATTAGTAAATATCTAACAGTAGTAAATAGTGTTAGACTAGAATAATAAACATCTGGGTCACACACACACACATATATATATATGAAATGATTAATGATAAATATGTCTAGGAAGGAATCCAAACAAGTCACAATACTGGAAATACAAATAGTGATAAACCAAGGTACAAAAATAAAAATAAAAATCTCCTCAACATCACAAGTCATAGATTGGTCTTATGATTTCTAGCTCTATACAAAGTCATGTACCTAAAGTATAAGGGTACTTTCTCTTATCTATACGTGCAACAATATAATATTTTTGGGCCCAAAAGCATGACCCAAATAGGGTGTGAGACTAAATCCTAGTAGGAAACAACCCAAAGATTTGTGCCTATAAGTCTGTGAATATATGGTAGGTAAAGGTACAGAAAGTAGTAAAAAGGAAAGTACTAAACAGTAAAAAATCCATAGATTCAAATCAAGAAACAGTGAAACAACAGATAATCCTCAAACAGAAAACCCTTGGGGAAGTACTCATAGCCATCCCCTCTGGTTTTACCTACGAAGTACAGACAAACCACTGGGTAGTGCACTCATCCTAACCCCTATGGTTCTGTCTTAAGAATATAATAAGTCTCTCTAAGGAAGTGATTACAGTCCATTCCCCTTATATTCAAAGGTAAAGAAAGACTCTTTGATGAAGCTCACATAGTCTATTCCCCGCATAGTCTAGGGTAGTCAAGGACTCTCAATGGAATCTCACATGATCAATTACCCTTATATCCCCAAGGTCTAGGACTCTCTGAGGAATCTCACTCGGTCAATTCCCCTTATACCCTATGTCTTACAATTCAAGAAAAGACTCTCTGAGGAAGCTCACGCGGTCAATCCCCTTATAGACTAAAGAAATCAATGACTTTCTATGGATTCTCACTCGTTCAATTCCCCTTATAAACCCATGTGTTTCTAAGCTCTCTGAGGATTATCACTCAGTCAATCCCCCTTATAGCCTATGTTCTCAAAGTTGATCTGAGTAATCTCACTCGGTCAATTCCCCTTATAGTCTACTACACTAGGTTCTCACAGACTTGTGTAGGACAACAAGAATAGTAGTGTAATATGGACAAAGTAAACATGTAGAACAACTTGGATAATAGTATACATTATATCAAGCATGTCAGAATACAAACTCTCCATCCTATAATAACTGGCCTGGAAAATAGTCAAGGCAGCCAAACTGGATAAACAAGACGAAATTGTCTCAAACAGAATATGCATGGGAAAAACATCCAAAGCCTAAAAATCATCCCTATTCATATCCAAATTTCATCTTCATAGGAATACAATACTAGAATATAATCAACAGGGGTAAAGCGGTAAACACTCCATACCCCGTTCAAGGGTATTGGTGAAATTTTCACATAATACTCAAAGACTTCGAATGGAAAGGAAAAAACCACCTACCTCGGGTTTAAGGGATCTCCATAAGTGAACCTTAAAGATTGAAACTCTTTTGAACACCTTATATATAAGAAAACGTCTAAAAATATCAACCCAAAATAACTTGGACAAAAAGAGAAATCATGAAACGAGGTTCCAGCAGAAGAGATAACACACCGGTGCGATTCCACCTCAATCGACAGTGTTCAAATCGGTGGATGGATGAATGCTCTGGGGTCGTCAATGATCTGTGGTTGTTTGGATCTCTCAAATGAACTAAACCTATAAGGAGGGTTCTCTGTCTGTCAGACACAGCCTGAGTGCGTTTAATGAAAGATAAAAAATACACAGAATGTACTTTTGGAGTTCACGGCATATACTTGCCGTTTCCGTACTCTACATTAAGCAGACTCTAAGTCACTCCAACACGGTTTTGTGTGTGTGGCTACTATACAGCCAACACACAACATGCTACGACAAGGAAGTACACGGTTTGTACTAATAATGTATAGAGCGTGTACTTAGAAAATTTACAGAATTTCCTCTTTTTCTCAATAAACGATTAGAAAATGAAAAACATACCAGAAAAGAAGGTATGGGTTCTTAAAATATTAGTTTATTCATAATATTTTATAGCTAAAATATCTAAATAAATTCAAATGAAGAAACAAGAATAACAATTGAACTGATAACTAAACCTATGAAAAAGTTATTTTCCTCTTTACTCGTTCATTTTATCATTTCATTTTATTTCTAGTTTAGAATTTTTTTTTCACTTCATTTCTTTGTTCTAGAAAATAATCAAAACCCGAAATAGAAATTTACTATTTTTTTCATTAAATAATAAAATCAAAAGAAAAAAGTTGATTTTGGTGATTTAGAATATAGAGCGATCCAACTGATAAGCTCCTCAATTCATATTACCCAAGTCATCAACAATTTTTCACTTGGAAAATAATCATGAATTTTTTTTCCACAACCCATGATTAGTGTGCTATCAAAACTAACACTATTTTTGTTTATCTAACTAGTACATTATTTATATGTTTCTATTTTTAAATTATATATATATATCATTATTTTCTATATAAAAAACCATAAAAATTCATTTCCCATGATGTATTAAAATGATGATTACTATTCATGTACAAGAATCTCATATGTGAATGAGGAGTAGCCAAACCCCCAGGTCAACATAATATAGTGTTTCTACATGGGCTAGAAAAATTAGGTTACCTTGAATAAAAATTATCCAAGAGGATTAATTCAACGACCTCATCTAATATCTTTAATATTCCCTCTACCAACTACTGGTTAAAGTATATGAAATAGAGATAATTAGATTGTGGGAGTAAATCTCGTAGGATTATCTAGAAAATGTCAAGACACAAGTAGAGTTTATCTTTTTTTCTCTCAAAATGATGATATTTGTTTCCCTATAAAAATTTTATAACAAAGGTGAAAACCCAAAAAATAAATAAGATATTATATGGTTTTAAGAAATGGTAGAATATCTATATGAAAGAATTTATTGGATAATTAAGCATTAAATAGTTGTATCACACAACCTAAACCTAACCTAGAAGGTGAGCCACTTGTCTTCCCTGATTTATATGAGAAGACTATAGAGGAAGACCAACCTACTAAGATCCATGTGGGTAATCGACAATATCTAGATAAATTTTGGATGGAATGTGGGGAACTACTTGATCTTCTCAAAAAACATAGAAGAGACATCACCAATGAAGGAAGATATCACAAAAGCAGTGGAATTTAAAGAATAGATGTAGTATCCCAACTACATGTCACTACCCACTGATTGTACTATGACTCCATATTGTTTTTTATTTGCATATTTGATTAAATCATTTCATTCATTAGTAGAATATTTTCAAACTATAAATGAACCTATTGAGGAACACACTGAACAATTGAATTTTTATGAACATAAATTTACAAAGGTCCATGAAGAAATCTATTTTTCTATGCTTGAGGAATCCATAAAATGAGCTACTCATATGGAAAGGGAATTATTAATTATAAATAATTTAAATTTAAATTTTTTTCATGTGTAAATTCATTTTTAAATTTCCATTTAATTACCTAATTCAGGTAGTCCATATTGAGAATGAATTGATAAAATAGAGAGTTACACAAGTAGAAACCAAGGATGAGGATGATCTATACTTCAACCTACCTTCACTTTGCATGTTGTACTTAATTATTAGGGGGATTGATCTGGTATACTCAATCCATGTATTTTTCTCCGAGAGAAGGAAGAAGTGTAAGATAATAAATCCCTAATGTGGTGGTTCAATTAAAAGAAGATACACCATCTAACTGGAAATGAATAATAGATGGTAATACCCTCTAGATACAATAAAAATTCCAGTCCCACTTGTGTAATCATTAAAAAAATTATCTTTACATTCTTTCCCCTAATTTAAATTTTCTATATTAGGAAATAGTGCAACATACAACCCACTCCATATTATCTTCTAGATCATAAATTACATGATCCCAATTTTTAGTTAGGTAAATTTTCATTTATAGAATCATGATGGGAAAATATATCCCCCAAAAACCAAGATTAATATAGTACAAATAATCCTGAGAAATATAGTTCACTTTTATGTTTTATCTTTAAATCTCATTGAATTTATTTTCCAAAAACATTTTTCGATCATTAAACATGTAATTGAATTACCATTATAGAATTTATGTTTTTCTTGAATTATCTTGGATACATGAGTTTATTAGGAATCTTGTGATTACATGTTTTAAATTTCGAACAAAATAACATTGAATGAGTAAATTGTTGATGAAATGATTAAAGGGAAATATGGATATTGAAACTTGGACTCATGATTTGAAGAAATTAGTGGAATCATGTTATTGAAATTTCCATATCATTTTTCATGATTTGAATTTCTAAAATTTATGTAAATTTATTTCATATTATTATCCATTCCTTGATTGATTTTCCAAAATCATATATTATATTCATTAGGGTATTTCTAGACCATGTTCATCATATTTTATTCTTGATCATACTTCATGAGTGATATTGGGTCATGCGACATTCTAAAACATTGATTTGAACTTTTAAAATCCGTGACAATGAAAATACACATTTAAAATAATTAATAAATATTTTGAAAATAATTTATCTACAAATAACACATTTCCATCAATATTTAATAACCAATAGAGACTGTGAATGACCTTGTAAGCAAAAATCTATGTTTGAATCAATTTTTACCATTTCTTATCAAAATTATATTAATTAAATGATAATTAAATTTGATGTTTGGGGGTGAATGGATACATGATGAAATTGATGAAAAGAATTATAATGAAATTAGTGTGGGTTAATAAATTGAGTATTCAAGAAGGTTATTTGATTTAATCATTGAACATTCACAATCTTCAGTTCTTAAAAAATAAAAAAATAGTAATTGGTAGTGATTAAGATAAATAAAAAAGCTCTACCACTAGAACAATTATTTTTATCAAAAGTGTATTGTTGGTATATGTTAGTTTTATTCTAATCATACCAATTAAAAAACAAGAACAATTAAAATATTCATTGAAAAAATATAACAAATTTATAAACGTATTGTAAATTAATGAATGATAATAAAATATTTCATTATGCTTTATTTTGATCATGACCTTTGAATTGATTTTTGGGTTGGTGAGCGTTGTTATTTTTGATGGGGATAATTTCATGACATTCATAATTGTGATATCATGCATTATTTTTCAAGATAGAAACCTGCTCTTTGATCATTAATATTTAAAACAACAATTCCTTCCAAAATTAAACATTAATGTCATTTTATCATTTATTTCAATTATTCATAACTTTATGTTTCTTTTTTCTTTATAAAGTGGAGAAAAGTGTTACTTTACAAGACAATGGATAAGGAGAATATACTCCTGATACGTTCATAAATCTATTAAAATTTTATCATGTGATATTATTTAGAATATTTAAAATAGATGTAGAATATGATTTGGCATGTTTAATAATAATTAAATATGATACATGAATGAATGATAAGAGAGGTACCATCATTTTTAAAAGTTATAAATTAAAATATTTGCGTTAATTATTTCATTAAAAACTGTAAAATTAATTTGGTATTTTCTCTATAATTTTAATGTTTGATTTAAAATAGATAATCATTTAATTTAATTACATTGGATGTTGAATATATATAACATTGGTTCCCTCTATATTTAAATTTTTATATTTTCTTCTGGTATATAAGAATCGATTAAGTGTGGGGGTAATTGAAACACTAAAATTTTATGACATTAAATTATTTTCAATGAATATACCTATAAAATGTAATGATTAATGAAAATAAAATTTTTTTTATGTAAATAATGAAAATTAATTTAAGTTGGAGGATTAATCGGTTAAATGAGCTTTTAGAAATTTTGAATGGAATTTTTTATGATTCTGAATTTATTTTCACATTTTTTCAAAATTTTAAATATATTCATAATTCCACAGTTCAAATAATTTATGTAGTATGGATATCCCTCAACCAACCAACACCAAGTCACATAGACATCCCTTCATAGGTTTGTCTAAGAATGGTACCTAGGGGGAAGGATAGCTCATGATGCAACATCTGCACGAGGGAACCAGCCATATGCATATGTTTCCCATTGGAGTGAATCCTACTGGGATTATAGGTGGGATGAATCCGAAACGGGCCGCATATGCACCACCCACATGTTCATGTGTTAGGTTTCATGCAGGTGCCTGGCCCCACTATAGGTGGTTTTTCATAGACATCACACATGTTTTCTTATATAATGGCAACGTTATATTTTTAGATTCAATGTAGAATATGATTAATAGTGTGAAACTATTAATATCACATTAAATTCCATTTATTTCACTTTTTAATTTCCTAGAGATTACTCCACCTCTTGCATCACTACAGCTTTTCCTCTTGACATCGCCATCTACCACTACCTCCCCAAAAGACACCATCAAATCCAAACAGAGTGCTTGAGGTTAATCCATCCTTAAATTCAAAGGAATTCCATGGCCACTAATCAACATCAATTCCTTACACGAGCCCCATGAAGATAAATTCAAATCCTCATCTAGCCACATTGAACGCCCAATGAATGAGGATCCCATTATACACCATTTTCTATTGCAACATGGAACCTAACCTATAGACCATGAAAATCCCATGCAAGGAATGAGGAAGGATCTGAACACTATTTATATTTACTACAATTTGTAAAGACACCAATATCCATGGGTTATTAAAATCCATTTTCAAATGTAGTGATATAAAAAAAATATTCCATAGTGAAACTTAATGATTCATTAAGATAAAGTTTCCACCATAGTGGGTGGGAAATGTTATCCCCCATACCTATAAAAAGAGAAGATTGTTTCCAAATGAAGAATTGTTCAACACCGCAATGGATATCCCATCAATGGAGGCTCTACCTGCATCCATATATTTTTTTCATTTATTTTTTTCCTGTTTTTTATTATTCATTTGTTTCTATTTAAATTAATTTTATAATTTTATTTAAATTTATTGATAAAAATGTTTCAGGCATTTTCAGTTTAGCAAAAGTGTCCCAGTCATCCACGATTCTAAAACTTATTCTTCAATTATTTTTCTTCTTCTTTTTTTTATTTTTATTTTATTTTCTTCTTTTTTTATCCTTTTAACACTATCTAAATGTTCTTATTTTTAATTTATTTTACTCTATCAATAATTTATCCTTCAATTTTTTTTTTGTGAATTAATTTTTGTGATTTATCTTTATTGTTTTCTCATACTTATTATTTTTTTATTATATATTATTATTATAATTAAATTTTTATTTTTTACCTTATTATTATTTTATTATTTTAATCTCATCTTTTTCACTTAATTCTTTCCACCAAGTGATCTCTTATACTTTATAATAGTGGGATGACCTGAGGATTTCCAAAGGGTAGGTCATGGTGTTCTTTAATTATTTCTAAAAATGTATTTTATGTTTGTGGTAGATATGAGTGTCATTCATGGGTGTGGTAAATGCATACCATGACATGAAAAATAAAATCTTCATATATTATTATTTTTCGTTCCTTTTCTTTTCCCTATATTCAATCATTTTCTCTTCACACAACCAAGTTGAGTCGATTAATAGATGAAACGAAATTCCAGTGAGTCAACTCTATGAATATTTCATAGTATTATCCATGGTATATCATCAACCTTGGTTATAGGATTAGGTGGAGTTTATATTTATTATGTTATTTTAGATTTCATAATTTATATATAAAATTATAGTTTTTCATGGGTGATATTAAATAACTAAATTAAAAAATTCAATTATAAAATAAAGGATAATAATTATTAAACACAAAATATAACCAAGGTCATGGATATTTTTCTCTTAACATATTCTAAATAGAATTTAATGTTAGTATCAGATTAAAATATTAATATTTCTTGTCATTTCATTTTTTTCAATAATCCTGAAACCAAATTCAAATATTTCACTAATTTAATAAAAAATAAAAGCAAAAAAAAGTATACATGGGTGATTTAGAATAAGTTAGTGAAAATATAGAGTTTCTCTTAATGTGTGATGACTCTGGTCAGTAACTATGTTTGACTAGGTAAAACATTATAAATTCACTTCTTCCGCACCCCATAACAGGTGTTTTATCGGTACCTTTTATAAATGGGAATCAATCACATGATTTGTACATCTAGCTACAAAATATTTAACTCTTTATTATCCATACACACCTAAAACCTAAGGACTCTGCATATATTCCCTATAGATAGTCACAAGATACATAGTTTGTGTAAAAAACTACAAATCATTTAATATTGGGATGTTCTTGAACCCTCTTGGATTTTAAATTTTATTTGTTATCAATACCTATCATGTATGATTATTGATGTGATGATATTCCTGGAAACCAAGACATTATTTGTTGGATCAAGTGGAACTATCTCTCTAACAGATATTATAAATAAAGTAAAAGTTTCTATCTAAAATAAATTTAATATCTTATATATTTAATAATAATTATTGATTGGAAGTTGAATATCCATCTATAATGATTTTTTATAGATAATATGAATAGGTGCTATAGCCTCTATAAATGATACTTTATGATGAGTTAAACTTATTACAAATGTATTGGGAAGAGTTTAATCTGTTTAAAATATTAATTCATGAAATCTAGATTTTTTTTGTTAAATTGGGAAACCATGTATATTTTTATTGTCATGTAAGTTTGAGGATAGAATAACATATCTCACATAAGAAATTAAATAATTGTTTAAGTATTAGTATTCATACAACACCATATATTTTTAAGATAAAATTTATTCATATGATATTGAAGTAGACATCATAAGATAAGATCTCTTTTAAGAGACAATACCACTTAGAAAGAAACATTAATTTCATTATAAAGGTACCCACATAAGATACTGGTTGATTTTCTAGGATATTTATGTCTAATATGATAAATGGGTAAAATAATATTGGTCAGTAAGTAATTTATGTGAAATATATATGACTTCTAAACATGATGAAATACTTATACCATTTACAATCATTTCAAGGTAACATCATTTAGAAAATATTCATTAGTGACAAATAATCATTATAATAAATTTCGGAATTCAGTATAATTTATAAAAACAATGAACTATTAAAAATTAATATCTAAATTATAAATTCATAAAAGGGAGAAGTAAAACCGACTAAATTTTTAGAGAAACAACCCTTTTCAAATTCTACTAATATGTAATTATCAAATTTATTTGGGTGTGTTTAAAAAAATTATATTATGAAGAAATTAATTCTAAAATAAGTTTTCATTATTAAATTCTCTAAACATCATAAACATATCCATAATGATTATTATATTGACATAATAATGATATTTAAGAAGTATTAGTTGGCCACATGTTTTGAAGATGAAACATGGGTCATAAAGTTGTTAAATGAGAAAAACATGTAAAAAAGGATGAGGTATATTATGATACAATTTTACCATAAGAAACATATCATTTCATTACGATTAAATATGGAGAGAGGTATCATTTAAAATTTGTTGCAAAAAATGGTGCAACAAGATCATAAATTTTATTTCATGTATTCATAGTGTTAATATTATTTAATTCCATTCTCTTTTTGTGGTTTAAGAGGATGAAAAAAGGGATAATATATTTAATATATTTTCTGGATGTTAGGATATGGATACTTCTAGATATTAGAATTTTCAAGATTTGTGGGGATTATATTCACACTGTTTATGGAATATATAAGAAAAAAAATGGAATAGAGATGTTTTTAAGACCATTTTAGAATATAAGATATTTAATGAGTTGATATATTTTTATTAGAAGAAGAAAATTTAGACATTTCATTCTAATATCTACTTGTGGTTTCATTAGTTATATTTCATTAAAAAGTTTTATTTATGGATCATTAGTTTATTCTTGTTGTTATTGTCATTGTATAGAAGGTGCAGTGTCTTGACCTTTCCTATTTTTTTATCTTCAAATAAAATAATTGTTGTGATTGAGTGGGGTAAAAATTATGATACACATAGGATATAATCACCCTTTTAGGTGGTAAAACTCAACAATAAATTTGTTATTTAATTATTAATTCATACAATGTTTTATGTGATAAGAAAAATTTTGGACTACTAAATTGGAATATAGGTTTTAAAATAAAAACTATTTCACCCACCCCCTATCAATATTTATCATTCCATATTTTATCCTTTAAATTGGTATCAAACCCAGTCTAAATTATAAATACTTATGTATGGTTTGTAATTAAAAAAAATTAAGTTACTTAAAAGGGGATTCAAAACTTTTATAATAATGTTTTTCACATGTGGGAGGTAAGAGTAATTATTTACCATTCAGTCATATCAAAGGATGTTCATTATTTTTTTTCATAAGGCTTTAAAGTGAAAAAAATTCCTTCGTAACATCCAAATGACAAGATGAATGTGAATTATGATGAACTAATATGAAATGAACAACTATCATCATTATATATGAAACAATTATCAAAATTTATGCTGTGAAAAACTACCAATTAGATTTATTAAAAACATCATAGAATTTTTGAAGGGAATAAGATGGTGAATGATAAATATTTTTAAAAATGTTAATAAAAATTGAAGATATAATAATACCAGAAAAAAATAAGTTAATGATTTTTTACAATATTTAGTGTAATTATAATCTATATTAGTGGATTCTGAGAAATACATATAGATAATTCTGTGGATAAGAATCTTATGAGATTTATCCCTAGAAAATTCGTTTCCACGATTTCAGTCTAGGAAAAAAATATCTTGATTAATTTACTATTAATGAAATTCACTACACTCTCACCTATTATGAGATGAGAAGAAGAGTTAATAAATAAATAAAAGGCATAAAAGAGATAGAAATTTCATTCAAATAATTTAATGAATTAAAAATTAAACATGGTTCAATATTTTTAGATGAAGAAGAGAAAATAAAATATTGTGACTAACCAATTTATATCATGTAAAAATATTTCACAAAAGGAAGAGGTGATTATAAATGTAATTTAATCATTCTATTAATTACTTATTGAAATTTTGGTCATTTTTCAGCCAACATTAAAATGAAAAACTAAAAATGAAGGTGAATTTAAGTAATCTTTTATAATATAAAATTTTTACGAAAATTCACTGAATATGATTTAAGATCAAATAAATTGTAAAAATGATATATCTAAATTTATTGAAAATAGATTTACTACAATTTTATGAAATATTGAAATACAATTATTATGGAAATAATAATAATGTATCACATGTGGATATATCTCAGGTGGTTCATATGGATCACGAATGGGAATAAAGTGATTCATCAATGATGACTTGTATGTTGATAATGAGTATGTTTATGAATAAAGTGATTTATTCATATAACATACCATTAGGATAGAAATTATGTTATTACCAAATGAATTTGGTTTAATTATAAATGAGAATTTATATATGAATAAAAATATGACTTGAAAAAACAATCTAAAAATAAGAAAGAAAATATTTTTTTTGAGGATATAAAAATGATGAAAGATAAGAATTCATAAATTTAGAATATTTTTTATGATTTGAAATATATTATTATCCATAAGGATAAGGATATTTATAACAAAAAATAAAAAACATCGTGTCTAAAAAATGAAATTAAAGGACACCTGTAGCTGTAATTTTTTTATTGTATATAGATATGAATATTCCAATTAGTAGAAATATACAACCAATGATAATTAATATAAGGAACAAAAATTTAAGGAATACATTAAAATACATTTATATAAGGATGTAATTGCATCATAAGATACGATAAAAATAACAATTTATTTCAACATGAGAAGGAAAAATAAATTTCAAATTTAAATATATTTGTAATAACAACTCTTAAAATTTCCACGCCATTTCTAGATATCTAGAAAATGATAACACAAAATATGATAAAAATTCCATTTAGTAGTTATTTAAACCTCTTAGACATGATTTAATTATGTTTTTATAAAAAATATTTAAAATTATATTATAGTAATAATTTTTTAGAAAATTTTGAAATTTAAAAAAATTAATTATATCAATGATAATCATACATCACATGCTAAAATATCTCAATGGGTTCTCATGGAAAAATAAATGGAAGAAAGTGATTCCTTAGATGATGAATCAGATTTTGATAATCAATATGTTGCTGAATAAGGTGACTTGGATTAATAAACGATGATGAGGATGGAAATTAGTGTGTAATGGAATGAAATTGGAGGATTTAGAAAAAAGATTTTACATCTCAAGAAAAACCCCGATGTTCATAAACAAGATTTAAATGAAGAATATTTTGTAAAAAAAGAAAAAATATAGAATTTAGATTTCATGGAAGAATAAATGTTTTGATAATATTATATCTACTATTATCCTTAGTTATAAGTTGTTTGGTAACCCAAAACATAAATCGATGAGTCAAAAAATAACTAACTGAAAAGGATAAGTGTATGAAAAATTTCTGTTGATAAATGATGAGAATGTTCCAATCAATAATAATATATCATAGTTGATCTTTAAAACGGTAAACATTATATTGACGAGGATAATTTCATCTAATCCATAAAAAATCCATGGTTACTGGATATATCTAAAAAACAGTAATCTTTTGTAATAATAATACTATAAAAATTTAAAAACATATCATATTTGGGAAACTTTATATGGAAAATTTATATTGTTATCTAAGATACCCATAGAAGGATCACACAAAATAAACAAAAAACTGAATTTATGGGTAGTTATTATTGGGATTTAATAGTGATTTTGACCATAAATAACTGATTTCATGTTAATTTTCTTAAACCACTCTGAAATAATAATGTAGGAATCATTCACAATGAATTTAAAAATACAATCCAAAATAATTAATGATGCTTTATAATTATTTTTTAATTATAAATTATTCACTATGAACCAGTATAAATTACATATTGTTTTATAAGTATTAATAAATATTTATTGATTTATATTTGAACCTCTTACGTCTTGGTTAATATAGAATGCCTTTAACACTGCCTCTAATCATTTATTTGGTGACTATGAATACATTAATACAATTATATATATATACATGAAAATATATGTAAATATAAGGTTAAGTATATATTTAAATTAATAATTTATAAATACATATAATTATATATAATTTTTAATAAATTTATAAATATATGAAAATTGCCACACCTAAGATTCAACTATTTTAAGTAAGCTTTTCATTCTAAGGAAACTATTTGATAATTCACATAGAATTATTCATGAATATTTTTACAACCTAAATTTATAAGTATTATAGTTTTAATTTGTTATAATGGAATTAATTTTTTAACTCAAAACAAAAAAATTTCTTTGAGTGAATTTTTGATATTTTTCAGATATTTTTGACTTTTTGGGGGAATGGTAAAAAATGTTGATATTACAAATAATGATTTTTTTATGGGTTAAGAAAGATTAATAAATTGACCGTTTATGAAATATTTTATATAGAAAATTTTGTTTTTAGGAATTTATATAATTATTTTAATAATATAATATTTCACTTTGAAATCTATATCCAACATTTTGGAAATCAATGTAATTTTTTTTTCAAAAAAAATATGTTTGATTATTTTGTTTTATTCCAATATTCAAAGTTTTCCATTCAATTTTGGTCTGATTAAAATTTTAAATAAGTCATATATTATTAAATATATTCAAATTAATTCCCTGGAAATCAAGATTATAAATGATTTTATTATGAAATCATTTTAATGATTAAAATATAAAATATTCTAAAAACACGTTTTCATTGTATTTTGTGAACTATTATTAAACATAATTTATAAAAATAATAAGAATTGAATATTTTAAAATGTATATAATATTTGTAATAATAGTTATTAATATAAATTAATGATTTGTACATATTTTTTGTACATAATGAATATTAATAATCATTATAATTTATCAATGTGTTAAGGTTTAAAATTTATTTACAAGTGGTTAAAGTAATGAGATAAGGGATAAAATAACCAAAAAACAAGTATAAATGGTATGGTTTTTTAAACCCCATATCATCCCTTATTTTAAATGTTTCCCATTTTAAGACACTTTCCCATGAATATGACTTCATTATTTTTTTTATTCTTAATATTTATAAGTTTACCACCCATCTCACCTACAAAAGGGAAGCTCATATCCTTTATTATTCACACTTCATGATCCACTTATATCAGCAAATACATATCCAAAAACCTTATTAGACTCATTCCCCACATAACATTGGTCCATGTATCACTAAAATTATATTTCAATAATAATTAATGTCTATACAAATGGAGGATACCAAAAGAAATGGTATGTGTTATTGCCATGATTTTTGAAGTCATTTTCTTCTTAAAATTACCTAAATGGATCAATAAAAATATTAAAATTATTAAATAAATATTTTTACTATATATATATATTAATTTTATGTACATTTTCTATATCCTTGCGATTTTAGGGAAAATTAAAACAATGCACATGCATACATACAACCTACCATCTCCATGATGTAGTGCGATTTATTTCCCATCACCAACTCACTTGGATGGATGTAAAAGATGTAATTAATGAATATATATGATATTTATGACATAATTACGATATTTGAAATATATTATATAATCTACATTTTTACCCTCACATATGTGGGATGATTATAACGACACTCATGTCTATTTGTGGACCTCCAAAAAGGGATTTTGTTTGTTTTTCTATTACCACCATGAATGAATGATTCTAAAATTTGATATAGTGAATACAAATAATATTAATGAAATTATTAATATTTTTCATTGTATGTCACCATTTCGTAACACCTTTGACCGTGGTCAATATATCAATGTGTTTTTTTGGAAAAATTGATTAAGTGCCTTATGCGGACAATGTAATCAAGAACTATAAATATAGTAGTTTTAAAAAGATTATTAAAGGACCTAAAAAACATAGTATTGATTAAAAATATTAGTAATTAATTATTTAATATTTTTTTATTTTTTATTTAAAATATAGAGTGTGTCTGACCAAGCAAGAATCCAAAGCATGAATTTTTCATACTCCACTACATTGAGACATATTTTATATTATGTTCTAATGCTTTTATATTGTGTATATACTGATAATTAGAAACATTTTATCATTAATTCACATTTATTCATTGTATTTAAACATTCAATTGCATTTTTAAATTTTTATTTGTTTTATTCAGTAGTTATTAAATCCATAATGATTTATTTCACAATCACACTCTTATTTAGGATTTTTCGTGTTCAAATTTACATTGGAATAATTATATGATCTTTATATTTTTAAGCCCAATATATTTTATGATTAACTAGTTATTTATATTATTTATATATTTTCTTCCAACATTTGTTCTCTTCATTTCTCAAAAATGAAATGATTTTTTTAATAAAATGACCTTATTTCTCCTTTGGTGATAGGGATATTTTCCTCTATTATTGATATTTTACAAAATTCATCAATAATTTTATTTTACATTCAATAATGATTTTTTAATTTCATTTTAAACCATATATGAATTTTTTTTTGAAAAGAAATCTTTTATAGGATTTCTAGATGTGTTGTTTGTTGACTTTTTTTTACAAAAGTGTGGAAGTGATGTCATTTATAACGTACAAGAGGTGAATGTATTTTCCCACATTCATAACCATTATTAATTTTTTATATTCCCCTAAAATTGTCCATGGGTTTTCAATGAAAATAATTTTTCCACTATTCAATGAATTTTTTGATTTTATATTTAAATAATAAGTCATTTTTTAAAAATTGATGAAAATAATTTTAGAAATAACTTATAACTATGTTTCTAAAAATATTTTCAAAATCATTAAAGTAAGTTTTTTTAATATTCACTTTCATTATCTTCTATAATTATCAATACACCATCCATTAATTCATAAATTTAATTTATAATGAATAGATTGTGTTTTATCATCATTTAAAAATTTATGGATTGTACCTCATTTTGTGATCCTTCAATGTTATGTGATCATGATCTCGATCATTATACTTTATTCATTAGACATTATGTTTTCATTTAAAACCATATTTTCAATATCATGTATTTATTTAGTATCATTTATAATACTTCAATGTTGTATAAACTATATAACAATTAAATATACAATGTTAGTTGAAGGATTACTGTTAAAACATTATTTTATTTACAATGTAAATATTGATTATTGTATTTTTTGATAAATATGTATATTTATATAATGAAAAGAAACATTTATTTTGTATTATATTATTGAATTAATGTATGAGGAATGTCTTGTAAATTAATTACTGATGGTTGGGGCTCAGTTATTGGCAGCCTTTTGATGCATCTCCATGTCTTTTATGAGACAAAAAGTTGGACGAATTTATTTGGTATTTGATATACACCTAAATATTAATTAATATTTCATAGCACAAAGCCTTGATAATATGGCCCATGATGACTTATTATGAATCCCTGATGCTAAAATCCCAACATATGAAATTAATCATTTTATTTTAGAAGATTTCAGTTATCACTATCCATGTGATTATAATATTGATATTTTTAATGGATATATTTTTAATATCATTATATTTATTAAATGGAATATATATTGTTTGTCTAGAATTCCATATTGGGATACCTTATCTACTCATGATTTTCCCCATTGTTCATTATCACATACTGATAATTATTAGATAACAATTTATTAGGTATTTATTTCACTATGATTCGAAGATGAAATATTTAAAATATTTTTGAGGATGTCAGAAATATTTTCATGCTATGTTTTTGGTTTCCAATGTAATATTGAAATAATATATGTATCAAGTATAAAAATATTTCCAAAATGACTGATCATTGTTGTTGCAATCCATTGTATCATATTCCAATGTAATAAGGAAAACACTAGATCTAGGTTACTATAATTAGGGTCATTATAATGTGTATCAAAGAATATTTAATAAGAATTTTGGGAGTTAATTTTTAGAATAATATAACAGAACTGAGTATTATGATAATACCCAAGAATATTTGAGAACTATTTAGGAATTTGTATTCCTTAGTAAAATATTCCCGATTTAGTAGCCAATTTTGTGTATGAAATCTTTTAGAGATGCCTTCTAGAAGAACAAAATATCATATCAACACCCACTATCAATGTAGGGATTTATCTTATGAGAATGTCAATATAGTTGGAGTTAGATCTTAGCATATCATATCCATATTGGGGTAACTATCCTTAGTTATGATAAATAACTGTTTTTTATATAGGAAAATGTTGTTCTATATCTTGATGCATCTATTTTGGATATCTATTAATGTTAGAATCCTCCACAATTTTAAAAAAACATTTCATTAGTAGCTAAAAATAGATCAACTACATTTAAAAGATATTTAAGTATTTCAATATTAATGAAGGGAAAAAGTTATTCTTACAAAATATTTTTTAAAAGGAGATTTTTTTTAATTGGGTTCAATAAACCAGAATACTACAGATTGTGATGAAATATAATGTATGACATAGATATCATTAAAAATGATATTATATGAAATAATTTCCTCGATAATAATGAGCTAGAATGGATAGAATATCCCTAAAACTAAAGTATAATGAGTGGGAAAGTGTTTTTAATATTATTTAAACATCACAAGGTTAGTAAGACATGCATGATACATAATAATTAATATATAAAACATATTTAATATCCCTAAAACTAAAGTATAATGAGTGGGAAAGTGTTTTTAATATTATTTAAACATCACAAGGTTAGTAAGACATGCATGATACATAATAATTAATATAGAAATCATATTTAATTTAATTTTATGGTCTTGAAAAGACCCTCTGACGGACACTGATCTCTCAAACATATTCATCGTGAGATGAAATAATATCATGTTCTATAAAGAATTAGAAATAATTGTTAGTTCATAACTTCTCATAGGAAATATATAAAATATGAGTTTAAACAAAAACTATGTAATAAAATAAATGCATCATTAAAGAAGAAAATAAATATGGGAGTTCCCCAATACAATAATTCTAGAACAGAACATCCTATAAATTCTAAAAATTGAATGGGAGTTTGTTACAAGTGTATAAAAATGGTCAATCTAGGTTTTGAATTCAAGGGGAAAGAAAGAAACCACTATTATCTAGTACTTCAACTATTGGGAGATGGGTTGTTTTTCAAACCTATTACCAATGCATAAAGGAAACCTAACACAAAAGGGTTCGTGGGGGAATAAAAAGCTAATGTGATTAATATAGTTGGAGTATATATTCCTAAAGAAGTGGTTTTAGGTAATTTGATCATGAACCCAAATTTAGCTAATTATGTATTTGACTCTATATCTTTACACACTTTTTTATTTTCCAGGTTTTCCAAGAACATTAAATCATTAATAATAACCTTAAAAAGGGAATTTTGAATCAAGACTCCTAGTGGAAATATTATTTCAAGAATGATATGTTGGTAAGTCCTTGTAATGATTAATACACATACCATATTATAAATATTGGTTATTAAACCAATGGTTTACTTTTATATAATCCTTGATATGGATTCTATTTAAAATTATAGTGAAATAATTTATTTTGAAGATAAGGATATTATATTTTTTGAAGGAGTTATAGAATCATTTATCATTATATATGAGACTTAATCATCTGAATCATGTATGTATCCATGTATTTTATCTATTTGTAAAAAAATATTGGGTGAAAAGGAGAAAAAGAAAATTTTGGACATGAAGGGTAACCATGGAATATAATATGTACCAATAATTTTAAAAATACATCTATATGCTTCCTGAAAAGATTCCTAGATATTTTCTCAATAGTACAATTTATATTTCCATTAAACACATCCTGAATACAAAACCAATATCTAAGACTCCATATATAATGGTCATGGATGAATCATTAAAAATAATGAATAAATAGTGAGAGTTGTGTGATTAGGGATTTTTTAGACCTATTATTTCACAATAGTGAGCCATGATTATTTTTTTAAAGAAGAAGGATGTGTTAATGACTTTGTGTATCATTGATAGTGAAATCACTATAATTACTATTACTAACAATTATCATTTTCTTTTCATTGATGAATTTTTTTGATCAACATAAAAGAGTTCAATTTTTTTCAACGATTTATCTTCATTATGGGTATCATCAATAATTATTAGATATGGAATCTATTCAATAGATATCATTTTTCATAATTTATGAGAATTATAAGTGTATAGTAATTCATTTTTTATTGGAAATGTACTAAATGTTTTGATTAATTTGGTGAATTGAGTATTGAATTATTATCAATATAATTTCATTGTGGTATTCACCAATGATATCATTTTATACTTCAATATATATAGAGTGAGTTTAAATACATTTGAAGATCATTCTTGAAACTCTAAAAGCAAAATAATTATATTTTAAATTTAGTAACTGTGAATTTATTCTATAGTAAGTTCATTTTATTGGCCATATTTTTTATAATGAAGTAATATTAATGTATCCTTCATATAAAAAGGTAGTAAAAATGTCCACCAAAAATGAAAATAAGTAGGATATGTAATTTCCTTCGATTTGTAGCTTAATAGAAAAGCTTTTTTCAAAAAAATTCATGATTAACTAACCAATTAACAAATTTAACATGTAAAGCGGAAAAGATAATATGGTTAGAAGAATATAAAAAAATATTTTAAAGAATTGAAAATGAGGATGGTCAATAAAATAATTTTGAAATTACCATCATGGATGGATTTTTTATATATTCATTGAAGCACTGATGAATGAACTCAAAAATATCCTTATGTCGAATGGTAGAGTTATCTATTATGAATCATGATAGTTAAATATCCATGAAAATAAATATCTAACCCATGATATTGAGATGATATCTGTAATATTTTCCTTGAATATATAAATACATTATCTATATGGTATATGATATGAGATATATAGGGATAAGAAAATATCAATGTATATATTTGAAAAAAAATAGCCCTACATGAGACAATAGGAATATATAGAGATACTCATGGTTTATGATTTCACAATAAAATATCACCCTAGAGTGGAAAACAAGGAGGTTGATTCATTAATTAGGAACGCTAATGGAGGTTTGACTAAAATGATGATTGAAAAGGATCTTATATTCATGGATTTGTAAAATTTTGATATGGGGATCATTATGGAAGGAGAAACATCAATCCATTTCCGAATGATTTATATAATGAATCCTATTTTTTTAATTTATTTATACACCATGGTATCAACATTATGTATAGAAATTTTATAGAACATTTTTTGTAGGATAATATAAATTGGGAAATTGTTGACTATTTATTAGGATGCTCGGTTTTTTCAAATTTAATGACTAGGGGATAACATCAAAAGGAGGTCATGAATCCTCCATGTATTCTTAAATAGAAGTTATATGTGGTGACTATGGAATTCATAAATATATTCCCAAATACCCCTAAAAAATAATTACATGTGGGTTATTTTTTAGGTTATGACCCCCCGTGTTGGTTCCCATATTTGGATAGCACAAACAAGAAGTAGTGACCCTCGATTCCTACCTCTAGTTGGTATTTGGTGGATGACTAACATTGATGGTATAAAATACTATGATTGGAGGAATTATCTTCTTAATATAAATGAAATAATATATATAACATCACCCATATAACTCCATATATGTAAAAAAGGATCCAAAATCCTATCATCATCATTATAATAACAAAAAATTCATGTATATTATTTAATATAAAAGGAAAAGTATTTTTGGAAAATGAAGTAAATTTCAAAGAACATCTGGTTATCACTATGTTATATAAATAGAAGCTCTATTCACTATCAGACTGTCCTACCAAAAGTGGAAAATGGAGATGGGGTGATCAATTCCTGGTACATAGTTGGAGAATTTATAAAAATAGATAATAATCAATATGAAAAAATACAAAACATTAAAATTGATCAATAATCTACCAAAAAACATAATCACACATGGAAATAAGAAGGAAAATATAGGTAGGAAAATTAATACGGAATAATTATATCAAACCTCACCAAACCCTTCCTTTTCAACAACATCCTCAACCAAGCCCCTCATATTATGATAATCACATAGGAGTTTCCATAAAGCATATTTGTAAAAATAATGGTCCCTAAAACCCTTCATTCCAACAAAATCCTCTTACAATGGGCCATGATATTTTTATCACTTCACTTACATGTCATAAGATCAATTATCTCTCTATGTAGTAGCTAATAGTTAGGGCGGACCATCTTCACAAAAACTGAAGAAGTGTGAATAGAACCAGTAAATCCCATAACCATGATGAATAATTTGTACTAACAAACACATATCCATCCAAATATGATTTCAAATCATAAAACCTACCATATATCAAATATCATAGCACTAATTGTATATCAAATCTCATAGAATGAACCACATTTAAAAGATATACTGTCCAAGCCATATCTCAGTAAGGTATTATAAATGTAAAAGGAATCAACTCCACATCCTCCTACTTCTATATACATTAAACACCAGTAAAAATAAAAAATATATTATCCTTTTTATAGTATGATATAATGAATATATAGATCATAAACTATATTCCCTCACCTACCTTGAATGACCCTCACCATAAATCATGATCCCAAATCTAGATCCATCCTTGAGTGCACTAAAATCCACATACCTAATTGGTCACCAAATATAGGATCACAACCCACAAGACCTTCCAGAGTTAAAATGAATTAAACAACACAATAAGGTTTCCAGAAATGGAATCAAAAAAATAAAAATAATTTTGTGCATCATTTTAAATAATCGATCAGTTGATTCCATTTAACATCCTTGTTATGTTTATTATTTAATTTATTAACCCATATCATTATATCACTTTCATAACAATAATCATCATCATACATATCTCATAACATTATTCCCCTTTTCAATTACTTCCACCGTGATTTAACAATATATCTATTTACATAGTCATTACTAAAAATTTGATCGATGTAATTATATAACCATTTTCATATTCCATTTCACAAATATAACGTTCCCCAACATTATTTTATTTATTCTGATAATTTTTTCATAACCTTCCCCCTTTCATTATTCCACTTATTAATGATTAATTAATCAACATAAATGGTTATAAATAAATTGAATAATAATTGAACATATTATAATATATTTCAATTTTTCTCATTAAACTAGTTATCAATTATTGATATCCCACTCCAATTGTTCTTTATTTCACATTTTATCCATGGTCTGGCTTACTTCGTAGCATAAAAACCAATATCTTCCAAAAACTGGTATAAGAAAAATAAAACACAGCTATGTCATTAAAAAATAATAATAAAACAAACTTATTTTTTATTAGATTCCAATTATTCAACTGTCATTACCATATATAAATGATTAACAGTTTATAATTGGAAAAACTGTCATTTACTATAACACAAAGGTAATAACAACTATATATAAAATAACCTTAATGGAGAAAATGATTGTATACATTTAAAATATAATAATATATTTATTCATAAATATTGAAAAAAATATGAATTATATGTTCAAAAATACCCAACCTAATGAAAAATTATTTATGTAACTAGTAATCAAAATACGAGACATGAAGGTAGACATGCATAGGAATGGAAATCACATGTGGGATTCAGATGATTTTTTAAGACATTCTAATATTTAATGGATATGTTTGGGTCAAACAAACTCAAATAAAATTAAGAAATGCTTATATAAGGAAACTATTATTTTAAAATATGTGGTTATATTTTCTACTTAGATATTTAATACTCGTTAAATTTTATTTTCCATTTTAATTCTATGATGATGTGTTTTGTTAATCTAAAAATTAAATAGTGTCAAAGATTACATTCAAAACTCTTAACAGATTGAAAAAATATTATGAGAATGATTATTAGACTATAAGGGTTGGAAAACCCTCAATTTTTTAGAAAATAACCCCGCCACTATGAGATATATACATGTCACATGAGGGGAATTTGGTTTTATACTTACACAACTGACCACCCTATCATGATATTGGTATATCCAAGATTACCCTTATATGAGCTTCATAATTCACAAATGACCATTACATGAGAACATAATAAACCTAATGAAACATTTATCAATCTATTATTACCTTAAATCCTAAAGGAAACATGACAAACCCATTATGAATCATTTACAAAACTCGTCTAATGATTTAACAAGGTTTAAAAAAATGAGGGGTCCTTTATATAGGTCATGGAAAACTGAATATACCCTTAGATCAAATTTACCATTACCTATAAAATAGAAACCTATATTTAACTTTATCCCAAAAGGTATGATATTTTATTAAGAACATAATTTCTATGGTACCATTACATAACCTTTAGAAAAGTCACCCTTTCTTTATTTATAGGGGGTGTATTTATGTGATGGAAAAATAAATTTTTTTATCTTAAATGAAATCTCTTTCCAAGACATCAAAATTACTTATAAAACATATATTATTATTTGAAATCAACGAATACATTAAAGACATAAGAATGAATTCATTTTTAACCAAATTGCAATTAAACACTAAGAATTAGGGTTTTCATATTTAAAATATAATATAATGTAAAAATTAATTTCCTATTAAACTTATGAAATGTTCAAATTAATATCATAAATTGAAGAAAAATTTAACAACTACATATTAAAATATTAAAAAAAACTTACAAACTTCCATAAACCCCAAAATGGAAAAGGAAGGCTCAATAATATTCTAGAACTGTATATTATTTTCCTCTAATATTATCATCATCCTTGAGAATAAAAAACAACCTTTGTGGTGAAATTATTACCACAAAAAAACTTAATAGTAGACACCACTCAAATGGAACTCAACCAATGGGTGAAGCCAAAGTGGCACCATATTCTAACTCATTACCAAATCATTCCAACTAATCCATTTTCCTTAACGTGGTTTCCAGATGACCACACCTTGGTATTCAATTCCCTTATATTATTTTTAACATTTCATTCGATTTGAGATGATATGTTCTATAATTTTCATAAAAGAACATATTACTGTATTTTTAAATAATTCAAAACAATTTTTTTATAAATGAAAACCCTATATAAGGTTTTGACGAAAAAATTATAACTCATCCAAGACATCCCCCCTATGTTAAATCTCAACAAATTACTAGGAAATCTACTGAATATTATAAATTTCATAATGAAAATTCAGAACAATAATAAAATAATAATATATTATATCTCTAATATTAGGACACCTTGAGAAAAGTTATCACTAGATCATGAAACCACACTGTAACTCTGGAACTCCACATTTCTATATTTCATTATAAACATGGAGCCTCACAACTCATAGAATTCATCTCAATCTTATTGACCGCACAAGAAGGGACCTTTCAAGAACACTCTAACACAAAGGAGCCCTTATCCAAGTCCTTTTCATGGTCTTTCATATATTCCTTTTAATAAAACAAAAAATGAACTACTCATTGCTGAATATACATCCTCATGGTAGATATAAAACATAATCATTATCTTTTCCATCAATCATGAAGTGCAATAACTAAATAATACAACCAAATAAAATGGTTCCAATGTTATGCACACTCTAGATACCATGATGATCCTCTAGAAGTTGTCTCTTTAAATCACACATCTATGACTGAGAATAGAAATACCTCTGACACAACTAATGGACTTCCTCCTAGGACACCTCTTTATGTTACCACACATTACCAACCACCATTATCGAGGCACTTTCTGAAATAGACAAGTGGAAAACAAAACCTAGAACGGATCTCTTATATTCCCCAACCAATAGGAAACCTCAAATTGCTAGATCCAATCCTTATAATAAGGTATATAGTTCCTATAGAATAACATTTTAATTTCCTTCCTCTAGAAAACCAAAAAGGTTATATAACTTGATTACCCCTTCTCCTCCTCATTTTTAGCACCATATGGGTGTTTGGATGGTATAACATCCAATTAAAAATAATAAGAAAATTTTATATTAAAAAAATAATTTTAGAAATCCTAAACTAAAATATCACCAATTGGAAGGATGTAATAGTATAATTTGACAAAACTCTTTTACTATATTGGTAATTTATCTATTTTAGAAAACCATAACACACTATCATGGTTTTTAAATTATTTCCAAAAGAATGTGTCTTGTTGGAGGAGTTCTTCCCCCTCATTATATAATTTTTGTCTCTACATATATTTCCAATATAATAAACATGCATCAACCACACAAAATCACTATAATCATATCCACTCAATATAATCATATATCTAGTACTACCATAATGATAAATCACAACCTTTAATGACAAAAAACTCATTCTTCCATATACCTACTAGCCAAATTATCCTACACCATCAGCCAAAATCTCACTATAATATTCATAAAAATCAAGGGGTCCCCTCAACTACACCAAGTTATTGTATTATTTAGTTGGCCCTAACTCACCCTCATGGTTTTAAAATGTGTGGTAAATATAAATAATCTTGATGGGGGGTTTCAAATATCTTTATATTCATTAATTAATAACACACATCACCAAAACACGGTCAATCCTAACAAAAAATATCAATAATATTGTTGTCAAACACTTTCTTCACTTATTTCATAATAAGTCTACTATGTCATGAAAGATAATTTTTGAAAATTCCTTTATTTTTCAAATTGATTTTTCAATTATCACTTTTATATTTTTAACTATTTATGTGAAGTGGATTATTACATTAATAAAAATATAGAACAACATTAAATCATAATTGGGATACATGTTCACAATACTAATATACATCTTCAAAATTATTAAAATAACTATAAATTAAGAAATAGAAAAATTTAGGCCTATGTCTTCATCGTGTGTTATATTCTTCATAAATACCATTTAAAAATTCATTTTATAATTTTGCTAAATAGGTTTGGAATGAGACTTATGAACCCTTCAATAGTGCACTAAAAACAACCATAAAAACACCTATAGTTCCCAAGTCATTTTCTATAGAATCATCATGGTTGGAATTTAAATAAGTCTAACATATTTCAATGTTTAAGAGAAAACTACATATACTATGGTGTAGAAAATTATCAACGGAATGCTCAAACTAAGCATTTGATTCCTAAAGAGGCGTACTTCCAATGAAAATAACCAAAAAATATATATTCCCTTAAATCATGTTATTTATAAACAAATTAAACATTTCATAACCATTTCGTCACATGGGTAACATGCTTCTACATTTTTGGATAAAATATGGTTACAAATTACAATATGAAACTACTAATGTAATACCACTATGTTTCATGCTTATAATAATAAAAATAAATTGTATTTTTAAATTTCATCACCTAGGAACGTATCCTTATACACCAAAATATAGGTAACATTATTTTACTTCAATATTTTAATACTACATGATTAATACATAAGATAATTTTATATTAAAAATAAAATTTACTAAAAATTATACATGTTGAAGATTTACATAATAGAAATTCCATAGCAACCACACATAAATTTTCAACATTAAACATGCTCTCTATAATGAATTGCTAATGGATTAACATGTGAGAGAAAATTATATCTGCATTATATATTTTATAATTCTTTGAAATAATATATTCAATCATGTAAACATTTTTAAGTCTCGCTAAGTTACCAAAAAGTGCACTTTTCATTTTTATTGGATATAAAACAAATAATCTCCAATTTTATAATAAATTACAAACATATTCATGAAATATATCAAGAGTAGAAAGAAAAGACTTGCAATTAAAATCATATTTCAGTTTTCAGTAAAAGTATACAAAAAATCTAGAATAACCACAATCTTAGCCAATATTGGAATATGTGATAGATTTTTTGATTTAGATGACATTAAAATTTCTAATGGTCATTAATGATATTGTTTATAATTTTATAAAATTAAAAATAAATGAAACAAAATTTTCCAACCATTTAAAATTTTAATTACAAAAGAATATAAGATATAAATTTATTAGTAATAAATAGTTTTTTCATGAAAAAAGAAATGGGAATGTTATTCATGTCAAATTATTGATGTTAAAATTAATTATTAGTAATAATAATTTTCATTATCAAGAATTATATAAAAAAATAACCCAAAAATATTACAATTTAACAGTGAAATATTACTATGACACATTACAAATGAAAAATAACTAATGGAATACTAACATTAATGGGTACCAGACTACAATGATGAATGTTGTCAAAGAAAACATGTCAGTATGAAATATTCTTACGGTTACATGTTTTATAGATGATCTCAAAATTCAACAATTATAAATTAAAAATACATTATGTATTGTTCGATAATATGTTTCAACATTTATAAAATATATTAACATAGTACATATCTTATAATTGAGAATAATGATTCAATTTATGATCGATATTGTTATAACCCAAAAGGGAATATCACATTTAAACCATACCAATATTCATAAAAAAATAATTCAATCTAGTTAATTATTTTTTTAAAAATTTCATTAATGTTATATGATCGATTCAGTAAACAATGATAGTTTATTAATAAATAGAAAACAAGCACAATCAGGGTAATACACCTGAAATAAAAAATGTTAAAGTTAATATAACTAATGGAAATTAAGAATCTACCGCCCAATAATTTCTACCCTAAAACAGTTGTACTTCCACCTGGAAATGTTCAGTATGTTATTAAAATCCTTACATATAATGACATAGAGGACCAAATATCTCTATCATAAATGTTATCCATCATCCCTATCATGTGTTAGGATTGATATTCCTCACAACCATATTGTTACCTTGACATTTTAAAATGTTCATAACTCTATTTTTCAATATATCTCCCAACCAACACCTTTGGTAAAAATTTATTATAAACCCCCCATGACCATGGTACCCCACCTAAGGCATTAGTGGAATGAAGGAGTGACCCCCTATGTCCCGCATCTTGTTGACTCTCAATAAGAGACTATCACTGTGTGCATAAAATAAATATATGTGAGAAGTTATTGGTTTTATTCCAATGAAATAATATATATTTATCCAAGAAGCCAACTCCATAAAAGTAAAAATGTAACCATAAACATATCATCATTATTCTCATAACCAAAATTTGATATCTGTGTAAAAATATAAACCTAAAATACATGTTCGAAAACATAAATTTCCAAAAATCCTCAATCACTCGCCAACCTACCATAATAATAACACTATTCCTACTAGAATATCTTGAAAACATATGAAAAATATTGTGGGGGTGAGCACATGGGGGGTAATATTTGGATCATCAATCTAAAAAAATAAACATATGTGTGAAATACGTATGCTAGAATAAACATGACAATTAATCAAAAAATAAAAGAAACCATGCATGTGAATATGAACGTGTAAATAGGAACAAACAGTACTACATAAAAAAATATATCAAAAATCACTAAACTCTTACATCTCAATAACAACCTCATCAAATCCACCCATATTATAGGAATCACCCATGGGTTCCCATCAAGCACTAATGTGAAGTCTGGGGTCACCAAAACCCTTCATTATTATAGTATCCTCTAAATATAAGCCTATATATTTCTTTCACATATTTAAATTTCATAATAGTTGTTTACCCACTATATCATAGATTATCGGAAGGATTACTCCTTCCTATAACTGAATATAATGAAATTATATTATCACAATATCCCATAACCATAACTGATCACTTTTACAAGAAACTATACATCCATAAATATCTAATTTATGATGATTGAAACAATAATATATCATATCTTGTACCCCCAACTGCATATCACATCTCTTGGAAATTTCAGAAATCCATTGACTAAATAATATTCCAATATGGTAACATAAAAATGAAGAAAATCAACCTCATTCCCTCTTACTTCAATCCACATTCCCCATCGATAACCTTCATAAACACATCATCCTCATTATAGTAGGATATACTAAACATACATTGTATAAACCTAATCTCCCATACCATGAAAAACCCCGACCATCATCATAATAACAAATCCATGTCAACCAATAGGTATAATACATGATGATTCCACAATAAATCAAAAATTAAAGGGTCAAAAATAGTAAGACATACTAATTTAATAATTATTCAAATAACATAACCATATTTCAAATTAGGGAAGCCTCACTTGTAATGATTTTGTTGAATAGTACTAAAAATACATTGTTGACATCGATTTACCATCCTTGTTATATTCATTATGCCATTTATTAATGAGTAATATAACATCCTCATCATCACACAACCAAGAGTCATAAAATGTCCAAATGATAATTCCCCTTTTCAATCACCCCATTAAGAATCAACAACTAAAAAAGTAACATAATAATTATTTTAAATTAAAACCAATAAATTTTTTAACCATTTATAGATTCAAGTTGATAGATATATAATCAACAAACAATCATTTTGTTCTTCCAATTAATAGTCAGTAATTGATACTCTTTAATTCATCGACTTATTAATGTTCAATTAATCCACATAATTCACACTAAATCATGTTATTAATCATTAAACACATCATTATAGATTTTTTCTCATTTAACTCATTAATAAATCTCGATAGCACACTCAACTTGTTCTTTAATTCTTATAATTAAATCATGTTCCTTTTATCTTCTTAAAAAATAACCATGTTCATCAATAATAAGGGGGTATAATAATATCAGAACATAATAATATAAATATTAAAAATTAAGAAAATTACATTAAATTTCATTAACATATATAAGTTATTATCCATTTATGGTTGTGAAACAATTATCAGTAACCACAAAACCATGATTGGAAACACATAAAATTACATTGAGGGAGAACACAATTGTAATAAGGGAAGGAATCACAACATATTTAATTATTTATATTATCTGATATGTTTAATGACTAGTTCAAACACCCCCAACCTAGATATAAAGGCATCATGTTATTACTACTCAAAATCATAGAGAGAGATTGAGAGAGAGAGGTGCACAGGCCAAAATATTAAATGAGATATTTATATAATTTACTGAATATTTTAAGATTCTAAAAGCTGATGTTCGGGTCAAACAAACTCAAAAAATATTAATAAAATCTTGAACAAGGTAATTATTATATTTTATAATAAATTGATACATGTTCCATATGTATATTTAAACCCATTAAATTTTATATTCTATTTTAATTCTTCTCATGACTCATTTTGAGACATGTAAAATTAAGGAGTGTTAAATATTGATGTTGAACCTCTTAATATTTTAAAACACATTGATTTCTATATTTATTTCTAATAATCTATGAAAAAAATTAATTGAATGTAAAAATGGGTGATATAACTTGTATTTTGTATAAAGTATATCTTCCCATAAAATAAACATACACACTTTATAACGTTAACATGGTTTTACCCTTCCATATATAGCCAACATTGTATAAAATTTGGAAAACATGATCTACCCTTACACAAGCTTCTGAATCCACAAATAAAACATATGCAATTATAAATTTACCCTTATACAACCACTGTTAAAGCATTCTTAACATTATATACTTAAGGAAAATTTTAATTACCCATACATGTCTATTAGAAAATTTTCATGTCATTTATGTACGTTTAAAAAAATAAGTTGACTATTATTTTGGTCTGGAGAAACCACATTTACCCTTACGTATAAAAATCAATCTTTAAATATCCTATATAGACTCGTGTTTATATTTACATAGTATGGGAGGTACCTTTACATGGTGTATATATGTCAAGATACCTTTATATATCCTTTAGAAAAATCATCCTACCAATACAAAAAGGGGTTATTTAATTTAGGGTAATATAAAAATTATTAATTTTATCTAATACCATATAAAATCTCCCAAATTACTTATATCACTTCTAATGTATTTTGAATTTAATTATAATTTTAATACATAATAATGGTATCATGTTGAACCACATTTTGATAAAATACTAATAAACATATTAATTATAATTAAACCATAATATCATTTCATAATTAATTTTCAAATTAACTTTTAAAATTTTTAATTTACTATCCAAACATGAAAACTATGATTATTATTAATTCATAAAACATGAAGAATTGTTACAATTTACAAAATCTATAGAAAAAAAAGGAACAATTGAGGATATTTCATCCCGTTATAGTATATATTCTAACCAATTAAAAATGTTTCCCAAATATATGGTAGGATTTACCTATTAAAACTAATTGATAATTTTTTATAGCCATAGTCATCGACCATGGTTATAGGATTTTTTATCGTGGTCATAGGATGTGACCACGGTCAGACTGACCATGGAGGCTATTTTTTTAGAAATATATTAGTTAGATATATCCAGTATCATTGATAATGTATATAGATCATGGTTATATCTACTAGACATGAATCTGTAAATGTTGCTACATATAGTCATAGTCATTGACCATGGCTATAGGTTTATATCTAAAAAATTATTGATGATGAGATATTTCTCCTCCAACCTATATTTTCTTATGTATAAATTTTAAATCTATTATACCTATATTAAGAATATAGAGATAAATTTATATATTTCTATATATAGTACATAATATGTCCACAATAGACTATAGACAAAGACATTTTACCATTATGGCGGGCCTAGGACCAATGCCCTAGGCACCGTCCATGTCCTACCACCATGATCGACCTATGACCATTTCCATATATCATGGACCAAGACATATGGACACAATCGTTGGCTGACCCTATTGGTATATCCTTTAAATGGGGCATATTTCCATGGTTAGAGGCTCACCATGGATGTATACTCCTTCCTACATAGTTGAAATGAAAAAATTATAAATGAATGTGTCGGTAAAAACTTTGACATAGTGATGGTTTTTCTGTAGATATGGATCCCATATGGATATTGTCACCCACTAATCATTGATAGAGGTGAATTACAACCACATTCTAATATTAAAATGTTAATAGTTGTTTCTATATAGGCATGTTTTCCAATAAGGTGAGTTCCTCATATAACTCAGTATCAAAGAAGTTTTGATACTTCATGAGGCACCATAGTCCATTGTATCTAATCATGACCCATAATTTACATTAAAAATATAAACAATTATTTTTTAGGTCTCTCATCACTAATATAAATTTTAACATTTCATATCATACTGAAATAGATAGAGAATCTAATAGAGTTATTCAAACATTATAATCCATGTTAACGTCTATATCATTTGACTTTCAGGGTATTTTTTATCCATATTACCTTTTGGGGAATTTTTTATATAAAAATATTCCATTTGAGTATTCAAATAGAACCACATTAAGTGTTTTATAGGAAAGTTATTATACACCAACTTGTTGGGATAAATTTACTGAAAGGAAGTTTGTAGGCCCATAAATTGTTAATGAAATAATGGTGAAATGTACAACAATTCAAGGTCATTTTATGCTTTCTCAAAAAATGAATAATATTCATGATAATATCCAAAGGAAGTATCTTTAATTTCAAGTATGGGAGCATTTATTTTAAAAAACATCCATTTAGCTATCATTGGATAATTTTTGGGTTGATTGTGTTTATTGAAAATGAGGGTTTCCAAGGTATATAGTAGAGTCCAAAGAGATTATTGAACTAGTATGTTGAAAAATATTCAGGAAAACGGAGTTTATTAACTAGAAGTGTTATAAAAAATTTCATATATAAGGTGATGATGTTCCCCCGTGGTTGACAAATTTTTTGGGTCTAAAATTTGATGTTTGGATAGAATCATGAATAGTGTATTTCCTTAAGGCCTTATGAAAATATGAAAAAGGCATCAGTTTCATAATGATGGGTTTCATGAATGGTGTTTTTGGAAGGATATATGTTTTTTCGGATGAGTTCCATGAGTACAAAAAGCTTCACAATTGTCCAGGGTGAGGAGCATCACGAGGGGAGCCTCACAATGACACAAAGAGATTGATGGTGATCTATGTAAAAATGATAGGAATTGGTATCAAAGAATTTTCATGGAGCATTTTGAAAAATTGATTTTCACTATTTAAAATACGGAGCCTTACGAAGTGGTGATGATGTGGTTGGAATTTTTTGGAATCAGTGTAAATTCATATAAATGGGTCTCTACCCTATTTTGAAAAGAAATGGGATTTAATGAAAATCTTAAGTCTCTGTAATCATGAAGGATATTCACAATGGTGGGTAATGAAGGATTTTCATGCGAAAAAGTTATCGAACGCTATAAACTCCGAATTTTTTTTGATCCCCTTGAATGTAAGGAAATTTGTGAAGGATATGTTAGATCCATGAATGTCTTGAGATTCTTGAATGTAGTGAGAATCATAAAAGATGTTTAGAAGGAATTTCACAGTAAATCTGTGGTAAGTTGGTATTTATCAGATGGATGAAAGTGGAACCTCAATATAGAATCTATCTATAACTAAATATATATTCATTAGTGATAATGAATGGACCTATATGTTCATAAATTGTTAGTGGATCCCTTCCAAAGTAGAGAGCGAAGGAAGAGGTTGATGGTGATCATTTCCCCCAGCAGTGAGCTAGAGATAGATACATAGGGAGTTCCCCTAGGAAATACACTTATTAGTCCCTAAAACTTATAAAATCAATGAGCCTAGGTATAAAATATATCTACCTGAACCTTGAAATTGGTTGTGACCATTGGTGGATTGGTACATCAGCACATTGTCATTGTATGATCCTTGAACGTAGCCTTGTGAGGGTGAACCAAGTAAAATTTCTATGTACCATGAATTATTTCATTTAAATTCATAATTTATAATAGGATAATGAGATAATAGTGCTTTTTAATGAAGAAATAGGATCTGAAGGGGTATTAGTTTCATGATGGCATACAATGATTCAACCCACCTCATTGTATTATACAGAGTGGACAAAACAATTGGAATCAGAGGGAGGATGAATGTCATTGGTTGTCTATTAGTTGAAGAAACGGATTTTGTCAATTCCAAAAGGATTTTGATCATCAATTGGATAATTTTTTAATTATGAAAGATTCAGATGAATCACTACGTCCAATCATTAATAATGGATGTCTTCACAATAGCAATTCATGGAATATCAGCTAATATCAAAAATATTGTTTTATCAAAAGCTGGTCGAAGCCAATTGGATGTTGATGGAAAGGGAATCAATAATTTTGGTGGATCCCTATCAACAAATATTTATATGAATGTGATTTCATGTAAGTCATCAAATGATATGTGGGATACGTTTTTGAATATTTAAGACCATGACATAAAAGTAATATAGGCAAAGCTACATGTTCTATGGAACAAATATGCGGATATCATAATTCATCCCAATGAGTTTTTTTATACATTTGATGATTGGGTGAATTCTTTATGGAAGAAAATCATTTTATTAGGGAAATTTTTTAATATATAAATATTTTTATGAAAACATCCTCCTTGGTTTAATTTGGCTATTTTGGTTTTGGAAGACAAAGATCTAAAGGAGTTGTCTTTAGATAGCTTACATAGTACTCTTAAATCATAAGAAATGAGAAATTATGGTGACGATGTTGAGGAAAAGGGGAAGTCTAAAGAATTGAAATTCAAGGGAAAAAATAATTTCACCATTGAAATATGATAGGAAGATGATGTGAAGGATGAGGTGATGCCTTTCCATTAATCCAATCTTTAAAATGGAAAATGAATGTTCAAAGGGAAACTCTCTCTTGTATGATTTTGATGTGGAATAGTTGTAAATCTTTCATAATGGTTCACCAAAAAGATTCTAGAAGATGAAGAGGATGATGTTGACATTTCCATGAATAATTACTGACCTATATGAATGGAAATATAATTTTCAAGATAAAAGTATATACAAAAAAGTTGAATCTTATTTCAAGAGAAGACAATAGTTCTAGAGAATATGAGATTGAGTATCTGGAGGACTACTAAGATCATAATGAAGATGCTTTGGCGGAAGTTTTAATAAATTTTCAAAGAAGGGAATAGAGAGAAAAGGATTAATTTGAAGTATAAGGATGAATAAACCTTCACATTGAATTAGAAGATTCTTTTGAAGAGATATCTGTTTGTTGATCTAAAATGAAAAAATCAAACAAAGTGGTGGAGGATCAAAAAAATTATATGTAGTAGAAAGAATAATGGAAGTTTATGTTGAACGAATAGATTAACAAAATGATTTCATAAATTCTGGAGATATTAGAAAATATTTTTGAGTATATTATAAATATTTACGAAAAAATTGAAAATAGATAGTTTGACTAGCACTCGAAAAGACCATATCAAGTGTATCAAAGAACATGAAGAGGAAGTTTTCAGCTGACGAAGTAGTATTAAGGAAAAGTAAAAACTCTTAACTCTTGGTACGACATTGGGAAAAAATATCATTCAAGAAAAATAGATGATGCAGTTAAAGCATAGTGGTTCAGTAGGACAAAATCAATACTCACATCCCAATGATAAATTTTGTATGAGGGTTGATAAAAAACAAATGGGTGTGACGATTAATTTCAAACCATAAATAACTTCTCTGTAATTGAAGATTGATTTGGGTAAGAAGGAGATTCATAATATTTAGAGAATCATATGAAAAACTAGTGGTGTAGAAGTGACACACCTAGATGCACCTCAAATCAGGTGTTATTACTATGGAAACATGGGACACTCACAAAATTCATGTTCCATAGACATGGGATGTCAAAGGGGACATGAAAAAAAATTGAATCCAAAAAAACACAACAATATAGAACATCATTAAGGGGTAACTATTTTTTGTGTAGAGTATTTTGTATATGGATAGATACTATATATCAACCATGCTGAAGAATTTGATGAAGTAGAATCAGATTGTTCATAAGCATCAATTCAATTTACCATCAAGTGAGATGAAAAAGAAAAATAATTTTTCATTATTCAATGATGATTCTATTCCATTATACACTAATGATGATAAATATTATCAATCCATACCAGGTATGTGGTCAAAACATGTACAAATAAGAAAAGAAATAAGCATGTAATGGTTATAGAGATTTCTTTTAATGAATTATATTATGCACGGATATGGATTATTGATAGTGGATGTAATTATCATGTTATATGAAATAAGGATATGGTGACTAGAATCAAGTATGATTGAAGGTAATATAATATTTCTTAATGATGAAGGCCTAATGATTATTAGTGTGAGAAATATATGTTTGAGGGAAGAGGCATGAGACCTACTGAAGTATTTGTTGTTCAAGATATATATCACAACTTACTTACCATTTGTCAACTATGTGACTTAAGACATGCCTTAATCATTTCCACGAAATTGTGTGTAATCAAGGAAAAATAAGGTGTGGTTGTTTTTCATTAAAAACATATGAAAGGGAATCGTTATATTTTTAGTGGAGGAAAAGATAATTATTTTCTATCCTAAGAAGAAAAAAAACCAGCTATGAAATAAGCATATAAGACAATTAATCCAAACATACTTGTAAGAAATATTGAAATATTGTGATACTAGAGTCATCCTTATATTATCATGTGATTATACTCATACATGTGATTCTTTTAAATGAGGTAAGTACATTAAAAATTTATATAAGAATAAATAGAAAAGGTCAAAAAAATTTCTTGAGTTGGTGCATATTGTTTTGTATGGACCAATTTCGCCATGATCTATTAATGGGAGGAGATATTATTTTTCCATTATTGATGATTTTTGCAGAATGGAATGGGTATCAATCATTAGCCACAAGAATGACATGTTCAGTTTCCTTACATGATATCAATGGAATGTTAAAAAAAATTAGGTCAAAAAATCCAGAAGATCAGAACAAATAATTGAATCGAGTTCACAAATTTTATAGTAGAGTATATTATCCAAAAACATGTGAAAAGGCACTATGTTTCAGTAGTAGGAACTCCATAAGAGAATAGAGTAGTTGATATATGAAATTAAATTATTAAATAAAATTACTATAATAATTCTCATTTATAAATACCTTTAATGATATTTTTGAAAGAAGTAGTGATGACATTAGTATAAAGATCAAATAGTTCGTTACTATGTTCGAATGAAGGTAAGACACCATATAAGATACAATATGGAAAGAATGCATAATTGAATTACATTTGAGTATTCAAAAGTAAGTGTTTCATTCTCAATAAGAAAAAACACAAGAAGATTGAATCCCATATAGATGAATGGATATATAATTGATACAAAAAAAATAAAAGAATTTATATGCCAAATAAGAGGCTGGGAGGGGAATTTGAATGTCATGGTGTAACGACAGTGGTAATTGAGCAGAATATTTAGAAAATACATTATTAGTCTCAAGAAGATATTGATGAAGAGATAAGACAATTAGAGGATGTTCTAGTTATAATGGTTGATTCATAAAAATATTCATATAATGAAAAGGTGATTATAATTGTGTATCTACACTAAGAGAGAATAGAAGAGATGAAATTGATAGATAGAACCAAATTAGTGATCAGACAGCGCTATTGAAAACATGGATGATGATGACTCTATACCAAGAATATTACTTATCATAGGTAATGCCTAAATTTTTTCATGAAGTAACAAGAGATGATACATGGTTTCAGTCTCTAAATGATAATCTTGACCAAGTTAATAAGAATCACACATCATAGATTGTTTTGAGACCAACAGATAATAATATTATTAGGACTAAATGGGTTATTTGTAACAAGATGAATGGAGATGGTGAGTTAATTAAAAACAATGGATTCCTTATGTGAAAATCGTTCTCCCAAATAGATTTTATCTATTTTGATGAAAATATTTCACATGTTTTAAGGCTAGATATAGTCAGATTATCATTGACCATAATAGTTCAAAAAAAAAATTCAATGGTTTCCAGATGGATGTGAAGTCTACATTTATGTGTCGGATTATGGAAGAGGAATTTTACATTCTGTATGTAGATGGGATTCTCATTCATTAATATGAGAAAAAAACGTTTTTCTATTGATGAAGGAATTATATGGGTTAATGTAGGAACCATGAACATGATATCCAAGACATGATCTATTTTTAACGAATCATGATTTCCAAAATGGGGGATTTTATTACAATAAATATGTTAACAATGGTAGTAAGAAATTATTATGGTATTGATATATATTGAAGAAATAATATTATGTGGATTATATGAACAATAGTTTAGACAATTTTCAAAATTTATGAAAACTATATTTGAAAGGTCAGTCAATTCTGAACTGATGGTTTTCCTTGGTTTACAGGAAACATAAGGAAAGAATGAAACATTTATTACTCTGTATAAATATTCCATGGAGGTATTGGGAATATTTGGAGACGATAATTTTATGGAGATGATTACTCTAGTAACTACATGTATGGAATTTTCATAGGATGATGAATAAAATGTAGTTAATGTTAAAAATAAAAGAAAATGATTGGTATTCTACTGTACTTGATATAATAAATACATGATACAATTTTTTCCAAATACTAATCAACAAAGTATTAAATAAATACCAAATAAAGACGCATGACTACAGTAAAAATAATAAATCAGTATATCAGGGGCATGGTGGATTTTGGTTTGATTTTAAATGAAAAATATCACTAATATGTATTGGGATATACAGATCCACATTGGGATAGATAATTAGATGATAAGAAATACACATGTGTAAGTTCTTTATATATTGGTGAATTTTTTATTTCTTGGATAATTATGAAACATGATTTCATTTCATTGAGATCCACTTAATTTGAATATATTTCAGCAAATAATGATTGAACACAATTATTGTGGATGAAGCAGCAACTTGATGATTTTAGAGTTGATGTGAAGTATCTGATCCTAATCTGTTGTGATATTTCATGTTCTATAAATCATAAAAAATATAGTAAATCACCCAAGTAAAAGAACATTGAAATTAAGTATCTTTCAACCATGGATTAATTGGATCATGGGCTTCTTCTATTTTCTTATGTGCCTACCTAAAAACATTTTGGAGAAATTCCAAAAAAAAGGCCTTACCTATTTAAACATTTGACAAGCATCCACTGGATATTTTAGGTTTCATGTCTCAACCATAAATAAAATGTGTGGATATGGTACACCCTCTCATTTTGGTTAGGGTGGGTTTTCAAGAATGTATTGATTATTGTTATTTACCATGTTACAGACCACAAAGGAGTAACCTTTGTGTTCATTAATAAAGGGGGATAAATTGTGGATATTAAAAGGGAGAATTTTTTTATTGAAGATAGGGGATAATTTGACATGTGGATTAGTAGGATATGGTTAGTTTAAAACATAAAATTGTAAATATGATTAATCAAAGTAAATATATCCTGATATATGAATATTGTGATGGAATCAGTTGAGTGGATTTGGAAAGATTTTTTTCATTGATTAACTTTTCATAATACTCTAATTTATCAAGCCGATCACGTCTCATGTGGTCTTAGAGTGTGTATTGATTAAATCTGTTATAGCTATCTAAATTTCATGAATCAGTGATTTGTAGAATATAGTGGAACATTTAATGATTAATCAAATTGTGAATGGAGAAGGTGAGGGGCATCACGAGAGGAGCACAGTGGTGGCAGAAAGAGTTTGATGATGATATCTTTGACAATGATGGTCATCACGAAAGGATAATTTTTTTTATAGAATAATGAAAAAGGGTGATTCAAAGTGATAAATATAATGCATCACAAAATGGTCATGATGTGGATGAATGGTGCTGGAATTTATAGAAATTTCACTAAATAGGCCTCTACTACTATAGAAAAGTATTGTGACTTAAAAAAGTAACTTATGGATCTAGAATCTTGATGGTAGATAATGAAGGAGTTTCATTTTATGATGTTTGTAAAGGATAATATAGCCAACTGAATGTTTTGAGCACCAAAAAAGTAATGAAATTCGTGATGGCTATGTGTGTTTCCTGAAATGAATCTGCTTCATGAAGGCAATGAGCATTGAAAAAGTTGTTTAATAGATATTACACACTAAATTTGTGTTAATTGGTATTAATCAGTTGGATTAATATCGAACCTCAATATAGAATCTCTCTATAACAGCGGAATTATTCATTACTGAATATTAAGGGTCCTAGAAGTCTGTAAACTATAAGTGGATCCCTTCCAAAGTAGTGAGAAGATGAAGAGAAGGATTGTGATATATTCCACCAGTAGTGATCCATTGAATGAGATATTTGGAGCGACCCAAGGAATGTAGTGAGAAAACCCAAAACTGTGTATTGGTAGTGATCTTGGACATAGAAGTGATCTAGACTGAACATTTTTTTAGTAGCAAGATTTAGAGGATAGTATATATCAGCACATCACTGTAGTATTCTTATTAAAAATAGCCTAGTGTGGGAGAAGCATGTAAACATTTTTTGTCCAATGCTTGATTTCATATTTCCTCATACTCTATTATTGGAGAAGGATAGAAGATGTTTTTGTTTAACGATGAAATAATATCTAAAGGGGTTGTAATTTTACTATATTATACAATGATTCACCCTCATCTTAGTGTATTAGTCCTAGTGGGGAAAAAATACTTCCTTGAACATATCATTGTGGTGAAAGGTATTGAGGTTTAGATACACAGTGATATAAAGTCCTAGGAACCACAGACCTTTTGATATTTTATAATGAATTAGAGTTGTGTCTTACAATTTTGAAATTCCACACAACTTCTCTATAGTGTATGATGTGTTTCATATCTCTTAGTTGAGTATGTATATACCCGACCCAACACATTTACTCACTTATGAAGAACTGTAATTTGAGGTTAATCTATCTTTTTAGGAAGATCTGATCTATATTTCTAATATTAGTGAACAAGTGTTCTATAAATGGGAAAATCTTCTATTAGTTGTACTATAGAAAAAATATGAGGATAAAAGAGAAAAAGTTGATACCTATTTATTTTATGATGAATTAATAAAAACATTTTTTATTGGGTGACATTATTGAAATTGTTAGGACACAATTTTTAAATGTGAGAAGAATGTAACACCCATGCTTCAATTATAACAGGCAATCCATTCATTCTCTAGAAACCGTTGAATAACGAACATTACTTTATTAAAGAATGGGATTAAAACCTAAATTACAATTTTTTTATAATTTTAATTAAATAAAATAAATTTAATTTTTTATTTCAAAATATAAAAATTAAATAATGGTGAATTTGATTAATTTTTTAGAAATAGTTGATTTTTGAGGTGATTATTGAAAAATAGAAAATTTTCAAGTAATTTAACTTTCATGACATTATTAGGATTTAATAATGACTTGAATGGTTATGAAACCTTTTTTTAGACCATATGTATATTTAATAAATTTTATAAAATACTCAAAAATATACTATTTATCATATAAATCTAGGATTATCTTTTTTTGAAATTTAAGTAGAGTTTTTGTTCAAATAAAAACGTTTTTTTGTTCTTCAATTTTAATAAAATAATAAAGATAACCATTTTAGTTTTTTAATTTTAATTTAAAATATGTTTCTTTATAATTAAAAAATCCAATTAATTCATGGGAATCAACATTATACATTATTTTAGTACAAAATAATTTTTTTACTCAAAGTAGTCATTTCTCTAAAAATGATTTTTCATTTCAGTTTTTCAATCTTATATTTAAAGTAATTTAGCAAAATTATAGGAATTGAATTTTATAAATTGTCTAAAATATTTATATATATATTATATAATGTTATGAAATGATTTAATGTTTACTTTGGGACATAATGAAAAGTAACCAATATAAAAACATATCAGTATGATAAGGGTTAAAAAGATTATGGAGGGGGTTAGACTAAATAGATAAGGGTTAAAATACCATAAATTTTGTCTATATATTTTTTTGAATTAATTTTGACCTTATTTCATCTTATATTAAATATATATCCCTTTTTTATCCACTTTACTATGGGATTGACGTTATTCTGTTTTAATGTTAATAATACTGAATAGTTTACAACCCTCCATACTTATAAATGGGAACCTCCAATTTTCTATTTTCGATAATTCATGAGACACATACCTCAAAAAATAAATACCCAAATAACTTATTAACATACCTCACTACATACTATTAGTTATGATCTTTCCTTGATAACACATCAAGAAGTATTAAGTTGTAATCCAATGGGGGATACCAAAAAAAGATATATATGTTTTTATTGGTCCTTTCCATGTTCCATTATTCAGGAAACTAAATAAACCTTAAATAAAGATATAAATATAATTAATGTATTATATATAATATAAATAGTTTTTATGTTAATTTTATATTTATTTTATCTAACCTTCTAATTCTCTGGAAAATAAAAATCTCACTCATTGTTACTTATGGTGTATTTTCTCTTCATATCACTGTTAATTATTTTTCATCACAACATCACTTATGAAATTATAGAAATAGAATAAATTAATATATATGATATTTATAATATAATTATGATCCTATAAATATAATAAATTAATTATCATTTTCACCTTGATTCCTTTGGAAAATTAGAAAGTCTCTCATGGGTATGTAGGCTACCTCTAAGAAGTGATGTGAATTGTTTTTCTTTTACCACACTACATAGGTGATTCTAAAATTATTCATAATGAATTAAAATTATACTCATGAAATTAATAACATTCTGAAAATGATGGAACCATTTAATAACATTTTTGACCATGATCAATATACTGGATTGGTTTTTGATAAATTGACATAACACCCTTAAAATGTAAAGGTATGCATGAACTTTACATTGAATATGATGTAAAATAATTAAATATGGACAAGAAAATGAAATATATATGAATTTTTTTAATAATAAAATTTTAAATAAATTTTAAATTATTATTAATGATGATATAACACATCCAACCAAGATGGAATCAAATATTAGGGGTTTTCATCCAAACATAACTCCATTAAGAAATTCATGATATTATGTACCAAATTTCAATTATAAATTGAATATATTACCCCATTTACCTATTTTATCACGAATTATAATTTATTCTTGGTTCTTTTAGTTCATGTTTTTTATTTTCATGTGTTTTTATTAATGATTTATTTAATCCATAATTATTTATTTTACAATGTCATTCTTATAAGGATTGTTCATGATTATATTTACATTGGAAGAGTCATATGATATTTATATTATTAAAAAATTATTATTTATTCATATCTAGTCTCTCTACGGTTTTTATAATCTCTTCTAATAGTTAAATTCTCTAGTACTCAAATATAGAAATATTTATTTTATAAAAACTGTTATTATTTCTTCTTTTTTTATCAGGAAGAATTTTCTTCCTTGTAATGAATTTATTATGTTTTCAAGAATGATATTTTATATTACGTAATTATTTTATAAATAAATTTGAAACCATATTTTACTTTACTTCCATGGTTTTTTTAAATAATCATTTTTATGTTATTTAAACATGTCATTTTTTACTTTTTTACAAAAGTGTGAAATGCATGTTGTTTTTAAACAATACATTTTAAACAAATTTTACTTACTATATGAATGTTATAAACTATTTATATGCAACTAAATGTTTCAATGGATTTTTAAAATAATATTATTTTAACATTATTATTTTAATTTTTACTCATTATATAAAAATTTAAAAGGCATTATTTTCTAAAAGGATGAAATCATTTTGTTAAATTATTTTTAACATCGTTTTTACAACATGGATACAAAAAAGTTTATAGAATTTAAACTAATTTTGTGTATTACACATTTCTCTCTAATTATAAAAAATAAATTTATTTACTTGAAATCCATAATTTTAGATGAATTGATTATATTCTATCATCCATTAACGATTTACGGATTGTACCTTATTGTATGATCATTCACATTATTGTGGAAATGATATCTGCCACTTTCCATTATTAAATGGACCTTATGTTTCTCTTTCATGTCCATATTTTTATTATTATATATATTTTTATCATCATTTCTATAACTTAGATATTGTCTTGATCCGATATTTCATGACATGTGTTGTTAATTGAATGAATATTATTAATAAAGTCATTTCATTTAATAAGGAAGTATTAAGGTTCTATATTATTGATTCAATATGGATATTTATTTATTGATAATGATATTACATTATGTATTATTTTTATGTAGTTAAGGTGTGATACATGCTTATATACATGACCTAAATTCATCGATAAGTCTCATGGAAAAAATATTTGTCCAAAATAGTTTGGTATTTGATGTATAATTACCCATTAATTAAAATATCACGGCACAAGGCCTGGAAAATATTGTCTATGATGTTAGAGAATGAGGCCTCAATGGTAAAATCATGATGTTTAACATTATTCATATCCATAATTAATAATTCATTTATTATTGTCCATGTAATTGTTATATTTATAATTTTCATGGATTCCTTTTTATGCTCATGTTATTTATTAGATGACATATGTATTGAGTATCCACTCTATGATATTATTAATTTCATCTCCAGACATGATATGGTCTATTGTTTCCATTCCCTCTTTAAACATTTGAAATTTTATTTTGTTATGTATTTATTTACCTGATATATGAAGATTTAATTATTGAGTGATTTTTATGAGTGAAAGAACACTCTTAGGATATTTTTTATTTTTCATATGTAATATAGAAATTGTGAATGTATCTAGACTCCAAGAACTATTAAACTGGTTGATCCATCATGTTTGGATACCTTGTATATAATACTAATGTAATAAAGTAAATAGTGTCAATGATTTACTGAAGACGAGTTTTTAAAAAAAATATATAAATGTTTATTAAATATATGTTTTTTAAACATGTAGGGGGGACCACTATTATAGCAAGAAAACCCTCTCATTTTTATTGGGCAGAGGGATCTCATTAGATGACCTATAGGCTCAGTGTGCATCAAATCCCATCACAACATGATCTAGAGGAAAAATCCCAATAGTCCACTCTAGTCTTCAAGGTTTGTTCCTCTAGAAAGATCCCTCGTTCTCATATACCAACATAGATTGTCTATAACAAAACTACCACTATGTCACCATATATAAAGATATTCTAGCCTGATATCACCTATCTGGTATCCATCATCATCAAAACCACCGTGCACATCACCCACGCCTCGTTTGAGATCATCTCCATCATCATCATTGTCTCACCATCATTCTACTTGTGGTTCGTCGACATTCATCACTACAAACCATATAAAAGATGAAAAATATAGCACAAACAAAGTTCCCCAAACTAATAGTTCTTTGGGGTTTAACCGTTGATATAATGAAGAATTATAGGGTATTTATACCACTTGGCTAACACCCCAATTACATATTAAATATATGTAAATATAAATAAATTTACAAAAAATCTATATAAATACATATATAAACAATCAAAGTGAATTATATATATACACATATAAAAATATATATTCTGGCATAATATGTCGAAATATACATAAATAAATATAAATGACTACAAATTTGAAAAATATTTCATGAATATATATAAATATAAACACAAGTATCAACATATATAAGTATATATTATCGTATATATATATAGATAAATATATGTATACCCACAAAATATATATAAACACATATAAATATAAAAAATATATTTATAAATATATATAAATATTTATGAATTTATATAAATATAAATATAAATATAAATATACATAAATACAAATAAATATCTATAAATTATAAATAAATAATCAAAAATATATAAGTTTTGTAAATAAATATATATAAATTCATATAATTCAAATGATATACATATAATTATATATAATTAAATATAAATATATATATATACATATAAATATATATTTAGAAATATATATGCATATATGTATGTATGTATGCATAAATATAAATATATACAAATATCAATATAAATATAATATCATATAAATATACATAAAATAAATATATATAAATACAAATATAAATATATTTAAATATATATAAATAAATATGAATTATAAATAAATATTCATATACATATATATTATAAATTAATATATATGTATAATTAAATAAATAAAAAATACAAGCATATAAATATATATAAATATGTATAAATAAAAAAGGAAAATAAATATTTTTAAATTTATATAACTGTAAAAAAATATATATAAATACATGTTTGTGTGTGTATTTTTGTGCTTGCCTATTTAGATTTTCAATAATAACAAACTAATTCAAAAAATAAATTTAAAAATAAAATTCTAAAAAATAGATAGATTTGACGATGGTTTTTTATAAAACATTATGAATAACTAGGAGTCTATTGCAATAATTTAAAAAAATTAATACTAAGAGTAATTAAATAATTTAAAAATATAAAATTTTAGATTCAATAGTGGTTTATTAAAAAGTGTCATAAATTAGAATATTTTTTTATAATCACCATTTAGAAAATTAAACATATCATTATTAGATGTTTTTAAAACCACCACTAAAATCATATCCCTAAATCTAATTTTTCTTATAGTGAATATTGGGTTTGGTCAAAACCACTCAACACATGGTTGAAACTGAGTATAAAAAGGATAATATATATATATATATATATATATATATATATATATATATATAATTTCTATCAAGTAAAAATTTTATAGGATACTTTTGGGACCATGGTGTTTTTAGTAATAAATAATAAAATGTATTTTGTAATATGACCCTTCCTAGTCTAACGAGGGAGTATATATCAAGGGGGAGACAACACCGAAAACCAAAACCAGTACCAAGCCTCAAATATTTGAATATAATATTGAGATAAAAAATATGTTTAAATGTATTGAATAAAATTTTTGGGAGATATAAGGAATACGAACATACATATGATGTATGAGTTATATTTACACAAGAAAAATTGTGTCCTTGTTAGGGAACTATAAATGTTCCGAATAAAAATCAATTGGCTAATGTTGTTGAAGTTTCCTTTAAATCATGAAAAATATGGAAGTAGAAGATTATAGAAAGTGGTTTCTCCTATAACATTATATGATATTTGATAAATATAAAAATTTATGCGAATTATGTGGGATTTTTGTGACATTTGTAAATGTAATCTCTTTAAAAATCAATGGTGTTTGTATGTGAGAACATGGAATGAATTGAATTTGTCCGAATAATTTACAATTTTTTTGTGGGATAAATCCTAACATTGTTATTGTGCCATTAAATTTTGATAAGGGTAACAATTTAGTCTTAAAAATAGATAACTTTTAAAACATTTTACTGATAGAGTTGTCATATTAATGGGATTTATGACTCAATGACATTTATTTCAAGTTGGAGTGGCCATGTCGAACAATTATTTGAACTTGATAGCTCGAAATAGCTTATGGAATAAAAGTTTGTACTATCTTTATGAAAATGAAATGAATAATCTGAATGAATATGAATTAGAGAGAAATATCCCCATTTTGAAAGAGGATACTACTGTAGTTTGAAAAAAAAGGAATGATAATGAGAAGAAACCACAAAGGATTTGATTTTTACACCATGAATCTATTGGATCTAATACATATAGTTGTGTGTGTCCTAATGAAATATAAATCATTAAATACAAATAAATATTTCATTACATTAATAAACGAATTCAACAAAATAACTTATATCATGTTCATATTTAAAATTTCACAAGCCATGAATAGATTTAAAATATTTAAGATGTTAAATAAAAAGTGAATATTTTTTACTTTAAAGGGATTTTAGATATACAATATATTAGAGTATTCCTAGATTCTTCTCTCAAAGTATCTGCATTAACGTTGCATTAATAATGAGTTCAAGGATCCTTACACTCTTCAAGATAATGTTATAAATGAAAGAAGAAAAGGTATCATGTTGATTGAACCATAATTACATTTATAGTGCTAAAATAATCATGTCTTTTCTAACTAAAACCCATCAATATGATTGGAATTATTTAAAATGGATTTTTATTATTCCATGAATTATGCATGTGTACCTATGAAATATAGTTTAATAAAAAATAATTTGTAACACACATTATAGTGTTCGAGAGCTCATTCTTGATCAAGAGGAATGGTTGGTTGGTAAGGATGTTTTATGAGAAAGAAGATGAAGACATATTATTTTTTATACATCAAATAAGAGTTTATATAAATTTTATAACAATGTTTTAGATAATATTATTAAATGTTATAATGTTATTTTTTTGAAAATGAAGTAACTTCCTAGATTTCAAGTAAGATAACTAGTGTTAATGTCATCATTGAATCTAGATCTGCAAAATAAAATGAAGATAATATATAGCATCAGGATGATGATGTAGATTGTATATGTTATAGTGATTAAGGAATAAAATATTAGTATATTGGTGTAGGTTTAATGAAAATAATGTAAGTTGATACTAGAAATATAATTTTTGAACATAATATGGATTTTCAAACCCATAGATGTGTTTTGGAAAGTAGCCACAACATCCTTCTTTCTATTATTGAACCCATAAATGTTATAGAAGAGTTTGAAAATATGGAATGGATCTAGGATATAAATGAAGTGTTGAATCCAATAAATAAGATTGAGACATTATAACTTGTTCCAAGGAATATAGATAAAACTTCTATAGAACAAATTCAATGGTTAGAAACAAACTAAATTATGATGATATTGTTGTACGAAATAATGAAATAATTGTATATAATCTAAATTCACAAGTATATGGGATTTATTATGATGATTCATTTTTCACATTTGAAATACTTGGTACTATCTAAATTATATTTATAAGTTCTTCTCTCGCTAGTTACATAGTTTTTCAATAGTATTTAATGATTTTATTTCATAATCTTGAACTAAATAAGGAATTTCACATAGAAAAATATAAGGGATTTCAATTTAATATTGATGTAGACAATGTGTTTAATTTGAAGTAGACACTTTATGGATTGATAAAACATATTTAATCATTGTACCTCAAATTGGATGAGTATTTTGGAAGTATTGAGTTCAAGAAGAGATTTGTTAATATATATATATATATTAAGATGAAAAACACCACATGACTCATTATGATTCTGTATGTTGATGACGTAACATTTTTTTGTGATTAATAGAATGAGTGTGAATAATTATTCTTACAAATAATGATGACATATAAAATGTCTCTGCCTTGAAAAATGATATTCATCATGGGTCTACAAATCACTCAAGCCGAGGATCATGTTTTTATTTCACATCATAATAGGATAAGAATGGATGGTGTACGAATTTTTAATTATGGAACTAAGAGGAGTATATAATCTTATATAGTTAGGGATGAAGCTGTTCATAGATTATAATTGAATTCAAAATATGAAAGATTATTCAGAAAGATAATTGTAATTATTTTCTAATTGAATGGATCTATACTAAAAATATATTTTTTTACTCTTTGGGCCAAATTTATATAAAATAAAAAAGAGTATTATAATAATAATCCATTTAAAATATTTTTAAATCTATTTTTTGTACAAATGCAATGTTTAATTGAACATAAAAGCATTAAAAATACTAATTATGCCGGAGATATTGGTGAAAAAATGACCAATTCATGTGGATGGGTATTTTTGTTGAAAACTATGTTGCATGGAACTCAAATAAGAAAAAATTAACTACATTTGGTTCTACTACAGTAAAATATACAGCCAAAATATTCTTCCCCACTCATATGATGTCGAGAAAGACTTCTCTTGAGGATACTGATGTATGATCATGAAAACCAATTATTATTGATTATGATAACAAAATCCCTAGCAATAATTTAAAAAATACAGCCCGTATTTATAGATTAAATCATATATTTTAATGTCTCATTTTTTTAAAGGAGAAATTGGGTGATGTTATTTTGATGCTGTAATTTATTTCATATAGGTAGAAAGTTTCTATTATCATAACGAAGTCTCTCACATATTAGTTTTTTAAGAATTTAGGGCTATAAATGGGAGTTCATTCTAAGATCCAACATTGAGGTATAAAATAATATAGTTCCCTCTTCTATTTTATCATGATTAACTTCATGATAAGATGTTATCTATAAAGGAGAAATATTTCTCCATTTTTGGAAATAGTTTTGGGAATAACATTAATGTCTTACATGATGAACATTCTTTTCTAGATCAAAATGGCCCTATAAACAGTAAAATGAAAAATTTATGAAACTTTTAATCATGAATAATGATTGGATCCCTTTTTTCTATTCTGTTCTATTTTATTATATTTTTATAATTTTATATTTGAATATGTGTTTTGTTACAACCAAATAAAAAGGGGGTGATTGTTGAATCCGATTTGAGATGTTGTTGTAATTATTTTCAATACCTATCAATTGTAATAATTTATGTGTCATGTATAATATCATTGAAGGAATTTTAATTTTAAAACTATAGCTTGTTATAATAAATTTTATAGAGGATGACCAAATGAAATAAATGATATGTGATGTTTAATTGCATATGATATGGTAAAATGGGACATAAAACTCCAAATTGCATTAAAAAGAATCACGATAGTGGTAAGACAAAATATAATTTATTCCCAGTAAAATGATTTGTGTGAAATTAAATGTGTCATAATATAAATTAGTGTCTGAAGAAGAACTCAAATGAAGGTAAGTATCTTGAAAACAAGAAGAAATGTGTGGTGAAATCCTTTATGACTATTTCACCAGATGTTCGGAAATCAAATTAAGTAGTATCAAGTACAGTGCTTTTTTATTCAAATTATAAAACTGTGTTGTTTGATTCATGTTATACACATTATTTCATTTCTGCGAAATATTGTAGTATCTTCGTAATTCTGTCTCACAATATGAATCCTTAAATAATGGTAAAAACACTTGGAGGATATTTTGAGACAAAATAAATTATAATAACCTTCCTCTCCTTGTGAATGTAAAGTATCTACTGTCAAACCACATTGTTTTTTCATATACTAGAGTTTGATGTTATTTTGGGTATGGATTGATTTCCATTTATCATTCTAAGATTGGTTGAAGAGCTAAAGAGGTTTCCTTTCAAAAATAATTTCATTTTCTGTACAAGAATGAACCCTTAATTTTGATAACATATCAGGAAGATGATAAATTAGAAAAATATGGTAATGATTGTTACTTTCACGTATTTTTGAAAATAAGGGAGCTATTAAGATTAATGAAGTTCTAGTGGTAAATGTGAATCATGATGTTTTACCTAATGAGTTTCCTAATATAATACCTGATTGGGAAGTTGAATTTATAGATGATTTAGTTCTTGATCCTAAGAAAATTTAAAATACCCATAATCAAAACGCTCATATTGAACATTTTTAGTTAAAGAAAAAATTGCAGAAGTTATTAAATAAATGTTTCATATGGCCTAGCACATCACTAAGGGGTGTTCCTATTATGTTTGTTAAAAATAAATATGGTTCAATGAGACCTTTCATTGATTATAGAGCCTTGAATAACATTACTATTAAGAACAAGTATCCTTTTCATCATATCGATGATTTGTTTGATCAGTTCTAAGGAGCTCAGTATTTTTCAAAGACTGACTTGAGTATGGGCTATAATCCGTTTAATATAAAGGAAGTATACATTCTGAAGTCTGTGATTCATACTAGAAATGGCCATTCTGAATATCTAGTTATTATTTTTGGGTTTACCAATGAACATGTTATATTAATGGATCTTATGAACAGAATTTCTAGTGAAATCTTGGATATGTTTGTGGTTTTGTTTATTGATGATATTTTGGTTTATTGTAAAAGTAAATCAGTGTATAAAATTTGTTTTAGTGTATCAATGAAAACTATAAATCAAAATGAAATATATGGGAAATTATGAAAGTGTGTGTTTTTGTTACATCTAATTTCATTCCTTGGTAAAATTGTTTCTAAATATGGAATAACTATTGATCGTACTAAAATAAAAGTTGACAAGGAATGGAAAAGTCCCACAATTATAACTGAGATTCATATTTTTCATAGATTATCATGTTATTACCATAGGATTGTTGAAAATATTTCACTGTAATCTTGCCCACTGACTATGTTAACTCAAGAAGGTGTAATTTTCATCTGGACAAAAGAATGTGATGGTTGTTTTCAGGAATTGAAAAGAACATTTGTGAATGCTCTAGTTTTGATATTTCCATCTAGAAATGGTGAATTGTTTATCTGTAGTGATTCTTTGATGAAAGGACTTGGGATTTTCATAATGAAAAATGATTGTGAAATTGATTATTCTTCAAGCCAGTTGAAACCTCATGAGTTAAATTAACCTTCACATGATTTGGAATTAGCTTGGGTTATTTTTTTTGATATTTTAGTGGAATCATCTGTATTGAGTAAAATTTGAAATATATTCTAACCACAAAAAATTTATGTATTTATATTCACTCAGAACTAATTAAAAATGAGACACAATAGATGGTAAGAATTAATCAAGGATTATAATCGCACAATTAATTATAGTCCAAGAAAAGGAAATAAAGTGGTTGAAACTTTGAGTCAAAAAAAAGTAATGCTACATTAATGATGTTATATTTGTAAAATTACCCTTTATTTAACAATTTGATGAAATTTGGCATAGAATTTTTTGGTTCAAGAGATTCATCTATTTTGATTTAGGTTTTAGTACAATCATCCCCAGAAGATTGAACAAAACAAGCACATAAAGATGACAGTGAGTCGTAGAAAAAGTTATAATTCGTTTAGAAGGTAAAGTTACCTATGTATAACATTTATAGAGACTTTTGAGGTTTTTAATGATATTATGTATATCTTGTGATTCATAGATGAAGAAATAGTTATTATGTGAAGCTCATAGTTTTCTATTTTGAGTTCATCCTAATGAAAAAAATGTACAAGGATAATGAAAAGTATTACTGGTGGGATGGAATGAAAAGAGATATTGTAAACTTTACCCTTAGATGTTTTCCTTTTCAATTCGTTAAAGCAGAACTGCAGTTACTGAATGGATTGCTTCATCCGTTTCCAGTGCTATATTGGAAATTGGAAAATGTGTGTAACATCCTAGGTAAATAATGAATAAGGAAATTTTATATTTATTGATATTTTTGAATTAAATATTAATTTTACTTTAAATGGGATTCTATGTTCTATGACATACCTAATACTTGTCAACGGGTTTTTCTAAAATATTACGTTGCAAACAACATTAGGTCATACTGAAAAAAAATAATATAATATTATTGTAAATGATAGTTAACACCTAGCTGTCATATAGTAGAGAATTTATAGAACAAAATAAAATAAGATTATACATGTTTGTTAAATGTTATTACATTTATCAAATAAAAGTTAGAGGCTTTAAATTTGAATGAATCAAATTTACATCATAAATACTCTTTTATTCTTTAAAAGGTCGATTTAATTCCTTTTGATGGTGCACCCTCTTTAAATACAATTTTTATAACATTTATATGTTCTATTGGAAAAAATAAAATTATTCCTCAGAATCGGGACAAAAAATTTACTTTGTGTAAATTTCTAGTATTTTTCCGATAAAATTCATTTTTTAGGAATAGTGAATCATACTGTATTTTAATTGAAAACCAACATTTAATATAGTTCTTTATATGGATAGATTACTATTTAAATTGTTTTTAATGTTTATTTATATTATATGTTTACTAATTATTCCAATTTGGGTCATTGTATGTAATTTTACTTTGAAAATGGACATAAAAAGTATCAATCTTTTGATAGTTATTATTTCATAAAAACACGTTTTTTTATAATGGGAATTAATTTTAAATTAATCCATACTCCTTCATTGTTCTGAATTTGAAAAAACGGATTCCATATTTGAAATCATGAGTTCCAAATTGTGTAAATAGGTAACTTTTATTTTTTGACATTATGAAAATTTACTTCAGTAAATATTTTTTTTACCATAGATAATGTTTAACTATGGTAAATAAGGGTAAACAAATATTATTAATATAATATTAAATTAACCTAAAATGTGTTTCATTTCTATTGGTTGATATTTGTCTGACCATTGGCTTCCTTGGGTCTATTTTGGGACCATAGAGATCCACATGGGAGTTTAATGACACTTTATATTAATTAATTTAAAGTGAAGTCAAAAATGTCACAAACTTATATCTTTTAGTAAATCAATTTTTATATGGAGTTATATAGGATATAATTTATTCTAAAAATATTTCATGTAAATATAAAATGATTTCATACAATACAGTATTTGTTATATAATTTTTATACATCATATAAATAAAATTATTTATTACACAAAAATGATAAACTGTTTAGATCATTAATGAATGATTTAAATGAATAAGATTATAAAAATTAAAACATTATCCAAAACATGTAAAATTATTATTGAAGGATTTTATATAGATTTTGAGACATATAATCTTATTCTTTAAGGATTTTTGTACCTTTAGAAAACAAAAGTCATAATACAATTAAATAATATTTTCTTAATTTCCTAAATAGGCCCTCCTCCACCTTATAAAAGTCCTTCACCTCTAACTAATTACTCTCACCTTTGAATCACCTTGTATCATCAAACCCCAACAAAATAATCCTTCATTATTGATCTCTTCCATCTATAAGCCTCCCCTTAAGGATAAGGCACTTCAAAAAATCCTTTTGGTTCAATCCAAATAGAGTTACCTGATTTAATTATAACGTATTCTCTCAATATCTTATCTTTTATATTCTTCTCCAACCCCAGAACTCTTTTTATTATATTATTTTATAATAGAACCAGTAAAATAAATATAGTATTATGTTGTTATGATAAGGACTTATACTAAATATACACACACCATCATCTAATTGGTAAGATCATACTATTTCTATGGACAGCGCACTACTGCCACACGAAACAATGATTGTTCAATATTCTTCTACCACCTCTCATGGTGGAAATTATGATGGAACTTTAATTATATATGATATATATTTTATTTTATTTTACCAATATAAGTCTGTAAATCCCATTTAAAACATAACTTTATTTCTTTCATGTTGTATAAATATGATAAATTCATTTGTGAAAATGCAGACTACCGCCCCCTCAAAGTGATATGACTCGTTCATACCATACATGGAACATATAAATCGTGGTGTTAATGAAATTATGTAATGTATATAAAATGTTTTATTATACTATAATCAAAATATACCTTTTTATCATTACATTTTCATTCTATTAAATATGAAATCGAAATGAATGTTGCGTTCATTCGTACGTACGGCTTACTGTCCCCATGAACGATGCCTTTCATTTTTTATCACAAAATGTAATGTAATAATACCAATACATATATATATATATGCAGAATATATATTATATGTATGATATATAAATCATGAATATAATTCTAGATACAATTTTCTTTTTTCCCCATGGAAAATTTGTAATTATAACAAGTTAATTTTTAACACAAATTCCGAACATCAAAAAAATATATGATATGATCTCAAATAATTAACTAATTGTTATTATATGGTAATAATTCATATAAAAAGAATAATAAACTTGAAAATTGTTCCAAATAAAGCCAAAATTAACTTATTTTTATTATTCAGATTGAATAAGGATCATACTAGACAAGTTGGACTCAAGGTAAGGGGTTTCTTTTCTCACATTTAATTTCGTGAGATTTCTATTATTTGTCGCATATTTATTGAATGTGGTTTATTTTGTACATAAATTTTAAATATATTATAATTATTATCTTTATATTCATGGTATTCTCTGATTCATTGGGTGGTTATTAACTTTTGGTCTTACGACTCGATTGATTACAACTAGGTAAGGTTTTTTCGTCATCAATTTTTTATTCCCGTGAGATTCATGCTATATTTTCCACTAATTACCTTTTTGTGGTGTATTTAATTCCCATGATTGTTTTAATTTTCTAATATACATTAACTTATGGTTATTTACATATCCATTTCTTGATCTTCATTTCATGTGGGTTTTTTTAAAGAGAACATTTCACTCTTATCTTCTAAAAAATAACTTCTTTTATATTATATCTTATGAGTTTACATTTTATTATGTTGGGATATGTTATTATATATAATTATTTATCTAAATAGTTTTTCCATGTGATGAGATATCCTTATCTCTCTCATCAACACATTTTCATAATTTTAATGTGGCGTCGATAGGTTGTTGAATTTCTATTAGAAAACATCTTAACCCAATTTCAATTCTTTGGGTTAAACATCTACATCATGATTATGTCATGAAATGATTATGTGTGAATGAAATATGATTTTTTTACACATAAAAACCAATTATATGGAGTTTATTTATATTTTTCACACATTATTATGTAATTGGTTTTTCATTAATCTACGGATACATGTTTATAAGGGATTTCTTCTCAGTTTACATTCTATTAAGACATCATTGTTGTTATGAACCAATTCACTCTTATATGGATTATATATTATCCATTGGCATATTATACCTTGAATACATTTATTCTCATGATATTATAAATATCTGATTAAATGTTATTCATCAATTATTTGTATTCAAGTGTATCTCATTTTTTTAAAAACTATTTAACTAAAATATTGTTTTAAAAGTTTTAAATATTTATTCTTCTAAATATTTATCATTAATGTCCATGTATTCAAAATGGTTTTACGGATTTAATTAATAAAATAATAATGGATTAAAATGTTAATTCTTTTAAATGATTCAATGTGGTATGAGGCACTTTGAATGAAATGTAACTTTATTAAATATTTCAAATGGTTTTGACAATGGTTTAATAAAGAATTGATTATTCAATAATATCGATTTGATATATTGTAATTATAATATGGAAATGTTATATTTCCTTTATGCTTGTTTTATGTGTTCTGAATATTTTATGCTTGTTGTGCATTGTTTATGTATATGGTTTGTTCCGTGACAAACCTTGGGCAGGTGAGACTGAGATAGCTCTCTAATTCATTTGGTAACATGATGGTGGTAATATTAAATGTTTCTCCTAAGAGATTTTGGGAATATAATGTGATGGGTATTCCAAATGTAAGTCCCTATGTAGTTGTGAAATCTAAAATGTATGTATGTTATGTATGCTAGAAGTTAACTTTATGATTTATGATTTCTATGTGTTATTCATAAATCTTATAATTTCATGAGGTATGTTATGATTCAAAAGTATGTCTACATTGATTTTTATTTATAGATTCATTACTGTTTCATTTCTGTATTTTAAAAACCTTATTGAACTTTTTATGCTCATCCCATGTTTTGAAAAAAAAAATCACAGGGCTTAAAGATGAGTACTGTCAAGGATGGGATCATGGAAAAGTCATGTAGTCTAAAACATAGAAATGGGCATGTTTAATTTTTTATGAGTTTTTACTTTCTTGAAAAATAGAACTGAGTAGGAGTGTCTATATTGTAATTTTTGGGATGTAATGTAATATTTATGGCTAAATTCCCTAATATCTAATCCTGAAAATATCCTAAATGTGAATTATTAAATTAATTCAAGATTATATCATGTTTTAGACAGTGTCCTTATAATTTGTATGTGTATTTCATAGTGGGATAAAAAAATACTTCTCGAGGTAACAATTCAGTCTTGGTTATTGATGAACAATAAAAAAATCTTGTCATTTTTTTTCTATTCTTGATACCTTGCCATTAGATCAAATTTCTCGATTCTATAATAATGAGATAGTTAGTTAAAATGGATTTCCCTTCTATATTGTATCTGATCATGATCCCATGTTCAATTCTAACTTTTTGAAGGGCCTTTATCAGTCATTGGGAACAAAATAAAATTTCAGTACAACTTTTAATCTGGAATTTGATGGCCAGTAAAAAACAATTCAGACATTGTAATATTTGATACGTTCTTATCAATATATTTCCAGGGATTTCGGGACCAACATCATTTTTAGGTTGAGTTTTTTATAATAACATTGTTTATCCAGTATACAGATGGCATCATTTGTTGAATTATATGTAAAGTGGTGTCGATCAGCTACTTTTGTGATGAACTAGGTGAAAAGAAGTTGATGGGACCAGAATTGGATGAAAATATGGCAGAAAAAGTTCAGTTGATTTAGAAGCACAAGGGAATAGATCAGAAGAGGCATAAAAGTTATACGGATAACTTGAGGAAGGATTATTCATTCGAGGTAGGTGATCATGTCTTTCATAAAGTTTCCCCTTGGAAAAGACTGATACGTTTGGGTAAGAAGGGAAAGCAGAGTCCGATGTTCATTGGACCCTATGAAATCCTAGGGAAAGTTAGATCAGTTGCATACATTGTATATTTACTTCCATTTTTATCATAGGTACACAATTTTTTCCATGTTTCAATTTTTGGAAAGTATATGATGGATCCATCTCATGTTTTGAGTCCAGAGGTAGTTCAGTTGGAAGAGAATCTTTCTTATCAGAAAAAACATGTCCATATTCTTAACCGACGAGAGATTGTGTTTCAGGATTAGGTAATTCATCAAGTAATTATTTTTGTGTAAAAAAACATATGGTTGAGGAGGCAACATGAAAATATTAAAATTCTATGAGGGAAAAATAACAACACTTATTTGATAAGTAAATTGAATTATAGGGGCATAATTCCCCAAATAGTGAAAGGATGTGACATCCCAGTTAAATAAATAATATGACATTTTCATAATTATTAATATTTGTGTATAAAATATTTATTTTACATTAAAGGGATGATATGTCTAATAGTGTACACAACATATAACAACAAATTTCTCTGAAATCTTACGTTGCAGACAATATTTACTTATACCAAAATATAATATAATAATTTTAAATAGTAGTTAATGTAAAGCATTTATATGGGGTGGAATGAATAGAACATACTAAAATATAATTGTACTTGTTTTTAAAATGTCTTTACACTTATACAATAAATATTGGAGCCTTAAAATAAGAATGTATCTGATTTGAAGAATGAAATACTCTAATATTTTTTAAAAGGTAATTTTTCGCCTTTTTATGGTGAACCATTTTTAAATCTAGTTTTTGTCCCATTGATATGTTTTATTGGAAACAAATAAAATTCTAATTTATAAAAGGAACATCAATATTTACCTTCGAGGAAATTTTAGTATTTTTAGAATAATGTTCTTTTTTTAATTATTAGTGTAAAATACTACATTTTATATTGAAAACTACCTTTTAATATAATTTACTTGTAAAGATCGATGAAACTTTTAATTGATTTTTAAGTGTTATTGGTCTATATTATTATAATTTAATCTGATTTTGGTCATTTTATAAAATTTCAATTTTAGATTGGACATAAACACATGTCAAATTTTGTTTGTTTATACTTTTTAAAAGCAAGATATTCGTTTTTCACGAAGGAGGTTAATTTTAAATTAATTTCATTATATTCAATGTTTTGAATTTGAAAAAATGGAAACCATATTTTTATTAGGTGTTCCAAATTCTGTAAATAAGTAAATGTTTTTATACATTATGGATAGTTAGTTCAGTAAATATTTTATTTACTATGGTTAAAGGGTAAATCTGGTTAATATGAGTAAAATATAATATTATAATAATATTAAATTTCCCTCACACATGTCCTAATCCTATTTTTTGAGATATTTCTGACCATTGGAATTCATGGGTTTTTTAAGACCCCAAGGAACCACTTGTTTGTGAAAATCACATTTAATTACATTTAATTTAAAATCATGGAACATATAACATTAACATATATCCTTTACTAAAACAATTTTTATATGGGATTATATAAGTTAGATAATCAAAAAAATAGTAAATAGAAAGATAAAAATATATCCTATAATATGGTAATTTATTTATTACTTTCAGACATACAATAAATAAATTTATTTATGTAAAAAATATGATGTAGTGATCACCTTATTAATGAAGGTTTTCCAAATGAAATAATCAGTTATGGGTTTTTTATAATCCGTGATATAAATTATATATAAATTGATGTAAATGAGTTTTTAAAATAAATACTAATTTTCTAAATGATATAATAGTTCTAAAAATCTAGTGTTTGGCCAAATTCGGTAGATAAGGATTAATATTCCAATAATGAATCACTTGAGGTTTTATTGGTACGTTATTTTAAATATATTAATCATATAATATGAATATATAAGAAGATATAGAAAGAGTTAAATAATTTAATTAAGGGTTAAAGCCAAATGATAAGGTTAAATTTAAAATAAAAATATGTCAAAAAAATTTGTTTAAGGATTTGAAAATTAATCATCTTATATTTTAATTAAATTAGTCTTCAACCTTTAGTATTCAAAATTCAATTTATAATATAATAATATATCATGATATTCTTAATTTTCCCCTACTCCCTCTTATAATCAGGAATCACCTCTACCCATCTAATGACACCTCTAAAGCCCCATGGATTTTCCAAACTCTGCCTAAATAATCTCCCAACATCCATATCTTCCTACAAGAAGCCATAACTTTGGAATACAGAAATTCAAGAAAGCCTTTTGGTTCAATCCAAAGAGAGTTACCTGATCTAATGGTAATATATTCTCATAATTTATTTTCTATTATTATCTTTAACCAATTAATATTCAATTCTTATTATTTTATTAAATAAAAATCCATTATCCTCATTATTGTATGATTTTCTTATGGGTATTATTAAAACTACAATTACACACTTCCGTATAATTGATACAAACATGTTGTTTCTGTGTACGGTGAACTACTGCCTCATGAAACACTGATTGGTCAATTTTTCCCTAACACCTCTCATGGTGGACATTATGATAGAAGTATATTTATATATGATAGATATTATATTTATATATTCTTAATTATTCTGTTTTTGAAAAGAATACCTTTATGTTTTCCATAATGTGTAAATACGATAATTTCATTTGCAAAAGTGCGGACCCTCGCCTCCTCGATTTGATATGGATCGTTCATTCCATACATTGAATTTTTAAAGTATGTTGTTAATGAACATATGTAAAATATTTATAATAGGATATTGTAATATAAATATTATTTACATATGTATCATTATGTTTTCATTCCTTTTAATTTAAAATATAAATGAATGTAGCATTCTTGCGTTCGTACAAATTACCGTCTCCATGAATGGTGCATTTCATTTCAAAAATCCAAGTGTTATAGAATATTATAAATACATATATACTGGATATATATTATATATATGTTATGTAAATCATGAATATCATTCAGGAGATAATAGAATATTAACTATATGGACAATTTCTAATTATAACAAGTTCGTTTCTTTCTCAAGTACCCAATTTTGACAAAAAGACCAATATTAACTGAAAAAACTATAATATTTTCATTACATAGTAATAATTGTTATTAAAGGAATAATAAACATAAAAAATGGTCTGAATCAGGTAGAAATTATGTTATGTTCATTATTTCGGAAGAAGAAGGAACATACATGATGTGTTGGACACAAGGTAAGGGATTTCATCTCAATATCCTTTCATTGAGTCATACTTTGATTTATACACAACTTTCTATTATACGGTGTATAAACCCCTTTAAATATTAATTTAATTTAATGTTATTTTTTCTATGAAGTGTTATCCTAAATGAAAAAGGAAATGTTACTTTTTAATGTAAGTAATTCTAACGGCCTTTCAGCTGCATAGAGCATTTTATGATATTGGGCTTCCTTACCAAGTCGTAAAGTTTTTTAATGGAATATAAATACCATATAATCTTTTTATGTATTTTCATATTGAAAATGGTTCAATGAAATGATTGTTTATGTAAATATATTGAAATGATATATTGTTATTGCAATGTGGAAATGATATCTTCTTTTGTGCTTGTGTTATGTGTTATGGTTATGTAATGGTTCTTGTGAATTGTTGACGTATAAGGGTTGTTCTGTGATAATCCTAGGGTGGGTGAGCCCAATATATCACTCTAATTCATTGGGTAACCTGACGAAGTTAAACATTATTTTTTCACTTAAGATATTTATGGAATATTCTATGATGGTTATTCCAAATGTAACTCCCTATGTTTCTGTGAAAGATAGAATTTAAGTATGTTATTGAGGCCACAAGTTACCTTTATTATTTCTTATTTCTATGTGTTATTCAAAAATATTATGATTTCATGAGGAATGTTAAATAGATTATGTTTTATGATTTATAAGTATGATTTAAATAATTTTTATTTATTGGTGGACACATATTTTCTTTCTTTATTTTATAACTCTTTCTCAGTTTTTGATGCTCATCCCATGTTTTTGAAATTTTTTTCACACAGTATAAGGAAGGGTAATAGAAATAAAATATTAATGAATATTTATATCATGAAAAGAAATAATTTTTTATTTAATGATTTTTCGTTTATTATAAATAATATTGGATAGAGTAGAATCATCTACTTTGTAATTTTTGAGAAGTAATGTAATAGTTATGACCTTATTCTCTAAAACTCTAAACCTGAAGATACCCTTAATGTAAATTATTGACATAACTCAAGATTATGTAATGTTTAATGTTGGGGAATTATATAGATATCCAAATTAAATTCATTAATTATTATTTCTAGAACGCCACATTTGTTTAATTGATTTAGTGTTGCCTTATTAAGTTCATTCATGACCTTCTTGAGGGGTTTAAGATGTTCTATTTTTTTGTTTGGTATTATTTTATTATAAAGTATCCATAAAAAATTTACATATATATAGGAAAGGATAAACATGTATGATTAGATTTTTTTTCCAGAATATAATTCATATGTTATTTTTTAACATTCATAAGTTTAAATTGTTATAAAATTAATTTTTTTTATTGGGAGTGAAGTTGAATCATTATATAAAATATTATTGATAATTGTTTGGGTTAATTGGCACTTTCTTATTACAATGAAGGAATTTTTATATATAAATTAATATCATAGGTTTAAAAAGATTCTATATCATTTCATATTTTATAATACATATATTATAGACTAGTTCGACCATCAAAATGGTTTCATGACCTGAATTGAAGAAGATAATAGATATTGAACACTCTTCATCCTTGAATGTGATAAATTAACACATCTGGGATGGTGTTTTCATTTTTAATATTAAAGAAGGATAAAAGAGAGATGATAATGAATTATAACATTATCACCAGAACAATACATTACATGTATGGTAATGGAGTTATCATGAAATTTTGAAGAAAGGAGGTGAGGAAAGAAAAAGAAAAGAAAGGAACCCAAAATAATATAATAGTTAAAAAATACCTTATAGAAATTCCATAGCCTAACGATGTAAATTAAAAATTAATAAAATATTTTGATGAGATAAAAATGGGTATCTCATCAATCTTACATAATATGGATAGTAATGGGGATATGGAATTACATATCTAAACATTATCCAATTGAAATTAAGAGAATAACATCAAAAGTGTCCTTGAAAAAGAGAATGGTGGTAGATTCCATTACCTTGTTCAGTATCTCCTAAAACCTAATAGTTAGGATCTTGGGGGCTTGAAAAAACTTTTAAAGGACTATTAGAGATTTAAAACTATCATATCTTCTGGGATTTTTAATTTCTAATGAATGAAAACGAAGTAATGTTTTGAATTTTTAGAAATAGAGATGGGGTTTTTTATTAATTTCCAAGGACACATAATTTGTGTTACTTCCCAAATAATTCGCTTATACATGGTATTTTTCCATGGAATTTTCCACTTAAGACTCATCATATCATATTTTATTACTCAGGAGTCTACCATAGTTATATAATCATTATAACATCATTAATTATGTAATTAAATTTACCGGAAACCCAAAACTATTTTTTACGATTCATGAAAAACTAAAGTATTTTATAATATTATAATAAATTTAGTGTATCCTCATATAGATGTTATAAATTAAAAAAGGAAGTTAATTTTCTAATAAAAGTAATCCAAATTTTAATATTTTAACTTGTATCTATGAGAATACTTTTTAATCAAAAATAATAGTAGTAATAAAATGCATTGTAGAACATTCCACACATAAAAGGAAAAATATTATGATATCAATTTTAAATAAATAACATTGTTTTGAAATGTCTATTTCATTATTATAAACATTAATGATTCCTTAATAATATGTAATAATTTTAATCTCTCTAAAATTTACAATTTTTACCTGAAAAATCAATTTATCAAATTCGTCATATTTTTAAGACTCCACACTAAATAAATGTGATGGAACAAAAAATCTAATTATACATTCTTATATGAGGTTACTATACCCTAGGTCATATTTCTATTCTTAAGGGAATGTTACTATTCATAATTTTAATTTACTATTACTAACAATTACGTTTGTCATATCAGACGCTACATATCTTACTAAACGCAAACGTGTTTGTTAGTTTTTTGATATTAAAATTGTAGTGGTGGAAAATTATGTTATCTAGATAGGTTATAACAAAGTGTTGTTCTGTTGAGACTCAATGTTTCATTCTTTCAATATTAAATTTATTTTTGAATCCTTTGTGTGTTTTATTAAATCCTTAGTTTGGACTCTATAACATCTTCCAAGATTTCAAGAGTTAACAAATGTTCTTCTACTGTGCATTGTAGTCAATCAATATTCTCTTCAATCTAATTCGCAATCTCTGATAAATCATTCAATAAATTTCCAATATTCTAGTTTTTTTTTTGATTTTCATGATCATCAAGAGAATCATCTAGTTACACCTTAATTTTGGAAACCCCAACGGATTGGTCATCTTCCTCCTTCAAAGGTTTTATATTTTCATCTTTATCAATCATTAAATCATCAAAATTATATTTTGACCCTTTTACAAAATCGCCTATAAATTATTAATCATATTGTTCCTATTTGAAAACAAATATATTCCTCTATAATTAATTCTAGGGGTCAAATCCCCACATACACAGGAACATCCTCTAAGGCCTCTAATTAATTTTTTTTCGTATCCTACATCATATAACTTCTCTTAGTGTGGATCAGCACTATTCTCTATTTTTCCACATTGAAAATAAGACAAATGAATATTTCCATAAAATCTCCATTTTCCTCTTTTTATTTTTCTTCCAAAAAGTAAAATAATTTATTCCTCCCAAATATATTCATCATCAATAACACTAAAATTGTCATTTTTTCATGAATTTTAATTCCATTTACATTCTTATTCAAAAAATTTTAACATTTCATATTACACATAATGTACAAGTCATAAGACTTCTTAGGATGTTCTCAAGTGAAGGCTTAGAAAAATTCCTTACCTAAATGGATGAAACTTTTTAATTACACATAGATGTAATCATTCTGAATATTTTCTTCACATTGTTAATTTACTTAATTTCTCCCAAAAGTCCAAAAATTTCTCCAAAAATTTATATAATTAAATTAAAGAAACTCTCTACATTTACATCTACATATATTTTTATATCATCGATCTGATTGTGAAAAACATGAATTTTTTCCTCTACTTTCTTATCACTTTCGTACATATTTCCTAGTCTAACCCACATGGACTTGGCTATAATTAAAATCAACACATTCAAATTGATTTGGTAAGATAGTGCTACATTAATATATTTTTTATCTTTTTCATTTTCTTCATGAATTTCCCTATATGTTTATATATTATAAATACAGGTCGCCTCACAAACATGAATCCCTAAAACTGCATCAAAGATAGCTTCTATACAAAGAGATTGTAAATGTTATCTCATTCTATTCTTCCATATATAAAAGTTTATTCCATACAGAAGGGTAAATCCTCTATAATTAAATAAATCCAATATAGAAACACAATAAGAAAAAATATTTAACACCTATAACATAATCCCTATAATACTACTTGTAATACACTGGAACACCCTGAGAGGGGATGGGTGATTAAGGATGTCAACTTTTTCTTTAAATGAGATATAACTTTTCCCCAGGTTTTTATGAACATTTTAAACTAATATAATGGAATCATGAAATTTAAAAACACCAATATGTAGAAATAGAAATACAACACAAAAAATTTATATGGTTAACCATTAAGGAATATATTGAGGAGAGTACAATGATAGTGTGTCAGCCCTAACAGATTCCACTAAGATTAACTAGTTATTTTGGATTATAATTTATTACATATAATCACTCCATACTTGGAACACTACCTTTACATGAATTTAGGGATAGAAAACTACCTTCCTTAAATCACTTCGGTGAACTCACCCTTTCTCACTACATTTGGTGAAGACATTATGAGTTTAGGAAAATGAAGGTCACTCCCATATTATATCACATGAAGGTGTTGTTTCATATAACATATGTGAACATATGATTCTTTAATAAATTCCATTTTTTTCCCAAGTTCATTTATGCACATATTACTGTATTTTTTGAAACACCATTTTTTCAAAACCCCCTTTTTGTTTCAATGAACATTATTCTTTAACAAAACTGCACACATTTTCAAAGCATCCAAGTTTCAAAAGACTACTATATTTATAAATACATATAAAAAACAAAATACTCTCCACATTCATAAAACTCATTCACTAAAAAAACATTAGTGTCAATTAGTTATCAACCATTCTTTTAAAGAAACACGTGTACATGTAATGTTCTGGATTCATGTAATAGTTACATTTACATAAAAACTTCACAAAATTAGAGATATCATCCCTTATTTAAAAAATGGATTCTCATATGATCAGTATTTTCATATTTATATAAATTTCCACTTCATCTATAATCTTTAATGTCTTCCACCTCATATTTGAAAAACTATTCATTCATTTTTTTGTGAAACTCACCCTCTTCATGAAATATTCAAAGAAAATTTATATACCTGAAACTTCATATAATCACCTGACATAAACAATTTTCCATTATGCCTCATCTATGTTGTTCAATAAATTGATCCAAAAATATCTAAAACTTTTCAACAATAAAATTTCGTGAATTCTATTATTTTTCAATGTTTTCAGTGAATAGATCAAGAAATCATTCATTTACAAAACTTTTCCCTTCATCTACATTTTGGACCCCAAAAAATATGGAAAAAATAGGGAAATGAATCCACCTTAACACTAAACCAATATGTACTATAAGATCTCATGGATTAAAAACTTCCTGATCAACCCATTATGGATTGAAAATAAATAAAAAAAATCTATTTTCATTTTTGGAGACCATTAGTCCCAACATCTTTCAGCACACTTAATTTTTGATAAGGGAGATATAACATTATTACATTTACAGAGAAAACAAAATCCTTTATTAATGGATAATTATATATTTCCCATAACATAAATCACCCCTATGCTAATTTCCTTGATTGGGAAAAATAACTATATTAGAATAATGGTTTAAGGTGTAGTAATTTTTCTCTAAAAAGTCATTGAAATTGTTTTCAACCACAATGCAATCACATTTTTAAGGGAAACAATTTAATTTTAGGAAAAAATAAAATGAAACATTATTTTTTCTCAATCAATATAGATAACATCACGATCTAAATACATGGGACCTCAACTATCATGAAGAGTTGATCACTTTTAGAAAGAGATCACAAGGAGATGGATATAGATTCCATATTAATTAATGACTTGGGGGATGTCTTTATATAACTTTATATATAAAAAAGTTATTTCATTAATGAACTTGCATGAAATGTGGATGGAGTTTCTAAATACCACCAAAGGTTATTAAAAAATTTAAGAAGTTAAACTAAACCTTATATGAAATAACAATGAATATTTTAGAATTATTTATAATTTGAAAATTGATGTGTTTATTTATCATATAGATTCTCTTATGGAATATATTAATGTTCATGGGGAGATCATTGATGATACAAAAAATGTAAAAGTGATATTTAGAATATTAAACCTGTGTTTATTCCAAAATTATCATTTCAGAATGACAAAGAATCAATTTAGGTATTTTTTGGAAACATAATTATCACTCTTATTTTATATGGAATGAGTAACAATGGTAATATATTTATTTCAATGTATAATTCTCATAATGTTCCATTTAAGTCAATGAATAAACTCATAATGATGGAGGATGAAAAAGAAAAAGAATTTTATAAGGTTATTTATTTTATTTCATCTAATATAAGAAGTCGAATAGTTAAATTCAAGTCCATGATTGTACTTTCTTTCTTTGGATGAGTAAATGTCGGTCACCTTATGGTGTGATTTTGAATGAAATTCTGGAATGGTGATGAAGTTGAAGTCCATACAATGAAGGTAATAATGATGTGAAATGTAAGTGAAAATTTCAAAGGTAATTCTTAAAAATAACGACCCTCCTCATTCCAGAAGATAATAGTTCATAATATATAAAAAATATGAGGTTATAGATAATAGTGAAATTGGAGAAATATTTCTTTTGGTTTTTGTATACAACTCATAAACAAAGTAAAGTGATTAATATGAATATCAAATGATGGAAATAGATGATCTTGAATCCAAGGATAATGTTTAACATTGAGGTTTGGAGCGATAAAACTAATAAATAAAATGGCGTTGTGTTTAATTACAAGCTCTTAATGATAGAGAAGGTGGAAGATAAGTCATAGTTAATAGAAATAATTAAGAAACCTAAATCTATAATTTCTAAAAGATTAAGATAAAATATGATATTAGGATAAAAATTTATGAATAATCCTAAATTATTGATGGCATAAATAAATATTTGATTGGAAAGGATGTGATATTTCAATAAAATAAAAGGGAATTTATTATAAGTAAATGAAATGGTAAATATCTATAATGTATTCTTACTCTGGGATTGAAATTAAGGTGTCCAAGTGCATCATCCCCTAAGGAAGCTAATGAATCTAACAGAAAATCCATTATAATGATTTATGAATACTAATCTGTGAAATAGTATACTGAACTAAGAAAAATATAAATGATACATTATCAAAAAAATAGATAAACAGTAATGAGTTGAAAATACCAAACACTGAAACCAAGAGGGAAAATTGAATTTCATATAGTAGGTAGGAATATTGTCAATCTAGTAAAGGCTAAAAAGAATATAGAAAAAGTCAGGGATTATTGTAGTGGGGTATTTTGGAATACCTAATACTTTTTATTCATAAAAAAATAATATGTCTAAGACTAAGAATACAAAAACCATGCATTATAAAATTCATATTTTTTAAAAAAGGAAACTATTTTTTGTGATGGTTTTAGGCACAATATAATTATTTTTGCTTAATTTTTGAAAAATTATACCTAGATCCCGGCCAAAAAATATCTACAAAAATATCCAAAAAATATAAAAACTCAATAATATAGTTTCTATATTTTAGAATGAAGAAGGATTTGAGGTTCCAAAAGTGGTATGACCTAGTACAACAACATCTAATGTATACTGGCATTCATTGATCAATAAGGGAAGGGCAGAGAACTCTAAAATTAGTGATACTAATTTACAGGTAAAGGAAATAACCAGTCTATGGATTTTATATTGTGGTTTAATATATAACGTAATGGGGAAGAAATACTTTTTCAATAGTATTGAATATAAGGAAAATGTCGTAGTTTGGTGTGGAAGTGTTTAAGGGATAAAACATCTATGGTTTGTGAAGGATGATATTACTAGAATATATCAATGGGTGATGTAGGTCTTGAAAATTGATGGTCCTAGTTACAAGTAGGGGATCATTTATTGTTGGGAAAAAATCCCTCAACATAACATTGTATAATTTTTTGTGTGATTTTTTTATTACGAAAGAGGGTTTCCATGGTAAGTTGTGGTTTCCAAAGGGATTGTTGAAATAGTATGTTGAAAATGATCCAAGTCAAAGGAGTGGATTCCCAAGAAGTAGTATAGAAACTTTCCTACAAAAGGTGATGGTGTTTTCCAGTGCTTTCCAAATTTTGGGTGTCCAAACTTTTGAGTTTGGCAAGAATCATAGAAAGTGGATTTTTGATGAATGACATATGAAAATATGGAAATGGAATCAGTTTCACAAATATCAACTTCATGAATGGTGTTTCATTAAGGATCTAATATTTTAATGTTGAGTTTTATGTGTATGAAGTGCATAAAAAATGGCCAAGGTGAGGAGAATCATGAGTGGAGCATCACAATGACACAAATAGATTAACAGTAATCTCTACGATAATGACGGGCAACAAGAACAAATATTTTTCCAAGGCATTGATAAAAATGTAGATTTTTGTTAGAAAATATATAGAATCATTCAATAGTGATGATGTGGCGGGAATGTTCAAGAATAAGTATAAATTTTTATAAATATACCTCTACACAATTTAAAAAATAATTATGACTAAATGAGAATATTTAGTCTCAAGAATTGCAAAGGTGGTTAACAAAGGTGGTTTACAATAGATTTTCATGTGAAGAAGTTCTCGAATTCTATAAAAGCTAACTAAAAGTTTTGATTACTTTGAGAGTAAGTAATTTCATGAATTTAATATAAAATTTGTGAATGTTATCAGCTTCACAATGGCAGTGAGAATTACAAAAGTTTCTTAGAAGTCATCTTCCATTAAATATGTGTCAGAGTGATATTCATCAATTAGATGAAAGTGAAACCTCAACAGATAATCTATGTATAACTGAGGAGGTATTCATTAGTGATAATGAAGGGACCAACATGTCCATCAATTGTAATTGGATTCCTCTATGTGTAGTGATCAAAGTAAGAGAAATACATGGATCCATTCCACCAGTACTGAGTCATAGATAATGATATAAGGAGTGACCCTTGTGAAAGTAGTGAAAAAACTATAAAACATGTAAAATTAGTGGTCCTAGTCATGAAATTGATCTATCCAAAATACATTAATTGTCTGCGATCTTTAGCATATTTGGTACATCAACCCATTTCCATTGTATGCTCCTTAGACCTAGCCGAGTGAGGGTTAACCACGTAAACATTCAATTCCAACGCTTGATTTCATTTCAACTCAAAATTTATTTTCACATAATGAGAGACTATTTTTTTGTTTAATGATGAAACATGATCTGAAGGGGTTATAGTTTTAATCTAGAATACCCTAATTCACCACCTCTAAGTGTATTCAACCCAATTGACCAAACAATTCGTATTATAGGGATGTTGAATGACATGTATTGTCTCTAAGTTGATGAAATGGATGTTATCAATCTCAAATGGATTATGATCTTCGGTGGGAACAATTTTCTATTATGGATGAATCAGATGATTAATTACATCCACTCTTTATAAATGAATGTCTTTACAGAAACTATGTATTAAATATCAGCTAATATCAATAGTGGATATTTATTGGAAGCTGACTAATGTGAATTGGATGCTGATTCTATGTGAAAATATGATTTCGGGGGATCCCTCTAAAATTAAATTTGAATGAACATTATGTCATGTAACCCATCACATGCTATGTGGTATAATTTGTGTAATATTTATGATGGTGACTAAAGGTAAGAGAGGATAATATGTAGGTTTTATGGAACAAATATGAGGAACACATAATGCACCCCAATGATTTTTTTTTCTACTTTATTTTACTAGGTGAATGTTGTTATGTAAGACAAGTATGGTCTTATATAAATTATAGGCGATATAAGTATTTCTAAGCTCATCATGACAAAATTTCCACCTCAGTTTAATCCAATGGTTTTAGTATTGGATGATAAAGATCCCAAGTAGTTGACATTGGATAGTAAGAATAGTTCTGCTGTAGCATATGAAATGATAAATAATGAAAATGATGTTTTAAAAATGGGGAAGTACAAAGGATTAGACTTAATGGCCATGAAAAATATCACAATTAAAATTGGACAAGAAAATGAAGAGATGGATGCAGTTTTTTCTTTCTATTCAAAAAATATTCAAAAAGTAAAAAGAATGTTCAAAGGTAAACTCTCACTTGAATGCTTTTGATGTGGAATTGTTGTCCATCATGTTGAAAAGTTCCCCAATAAATTTCAATAATATGAGAGGATTATTTTAATTCTTATGAATAATTACTCATCCTATGTGAATGGAACTAAAAAGTTTGAGATATAATAAATCAAAAAAATATAATGCTTCCAAAAGAAGATGACAATTCTAAATAATATGACATATAATAGCTAGGGGCCTGCATGAATCATAATGAAAATGCTATGGTGGAAAATTTTCAAAAGATCCCAAACAAAGGAACTGGGATATAATAAAGAAGTTTATGTATAAGGATGATTTCACCATCAGGTTGAGATATAAGATTATATTGATGTGATAGATGTTTGTAGAGCCAAAATTAATAAATCTAACATAGTGGTTCACAATGACAAACATTCTATGAAAGAGTAGGAAGAAGTGACTTCTATGTTGAATGAGGAGAACTCCAAAATAATTTCATCAATACTAGAGAGCTCTGAATGGGTTGTTGATTATAATATCATGATTGCGGAACATAACAGGGAAGGCAATAGTATTATTAACATGAGAAAATATCAAATCAAGTGTATTAAATAAGTTGAAGAGGATGATGTAATCCTATGAAAAAGTGTTACGGATCAAGGAAAACTCATAACTCTCAGTACGATATTGGGAATGAATATAATTCATGAAAAACAAAATATTAATATAGAACATAGAGGTCAAAAAGAACAATAGAAACAACAAAATTCAAATGATAAGTCTAGTAAGAGGGTTGATAAAAAATACATATGATGATTAATGTTTAAACATAAATAACTTCTAAAAATTTGAAGATTTTTTTGGGTAGCAATGAGATTTGAAATATTCATACAACCAAATAGAAAACCACTTGAATTGAAGTTACACGCAGGAATGTACCTCATATTGAGTGTTATTACTATGGTAATATAAGAAAATTACAATATTTTTGTTGTAAATACTAGAGATATCAAAGGGAACATGAAAAACATAGTATCCAAAGAGAACCCAACACTCTAGAACTTCATTTGAGGGTCATTGTTTATGTGTATATGATTTTTCCCAAGGATATATAATGTACATAAACCATGCAGAGGAATTAACTAAACAGAATCAGACTGGTTGTAAGTAGAAATTCAATGAACCATCAAGTGAGCAAAAAATTGAAAATCATTTTAAATTATTTCAAGATGAATATTTTCCATAATACATTGAGGAAGGTAATGATTCTCAATCTGTATTGGGTATGAAGTTAAAAACATGGATCAATGAGATAAAATATCTATGTATATAGTGGTTTAAGTGATTGTTTTTAATGCATCAAATGATACATGAATATGGATTATTAATAGTGGAATCCCTTATCATATGGTAGGAAATAAGGATCTTTTGGCCAGAATATTGTATGATTTGAAAGTGTCATAGTATTTCTTAATGATGAATGCATGATAATTGTTGGATTGGGAGATGCCATGTTTTGGTTAAGATATATGGGACATGATGATGTCTTGGTTGTTGAATGTATTAGTCACAACTTACATTGTGCTATTCAACAATATGTTTTAGGACATGCAATAATTGTTTCCATGAAATTGTGTTTCATCAAGGAAATAGATGGTGTATATGTTTTTTTGAAATATTATTAAAGGTAATCATTACCATTTGTGTAGAAAGGAAGATATTTACTTTCATTCCAGTTAATAAAAAAACATGCTATGACATAAACATCTAGGAAATTTTAGCCAATCATGCGTGGAATATTTGGGGAAATATGATGCTTCTCGAGACCTCCCCAGGTTATCATGTGATCGTACTCATATATGTGATGATTTTAAATAATTTATGTTTATTCAGAATATATATAAGAAAAATAGAAAAGGTCAAAATATTAAATGATTTGGTGTATATTGTTTTTTGGGGACCAATTTCACCGTGATCTAATTTGGGGAGAAGATACTACATTCTATTCATTGATGATTTTAATAGAATAGAATGGGTATCAATCCTCAACCACTTGTCTGAGGTGTTAAGTTAAATTATAAGATGTTGATAGGAGGTTGAAAATATTATAGGTCATAAAATCTAGAGGATCTTAATAGATAATTTAATTAAGTTCACAAATTATAATGTTGAGTATTGTATCATGAAACATGGGATATTTTACCTTGTTTCAGTAGTAAGTTCTCTATAGAAGAAAGGATTAGTTGAGGAAAGAAATAAAATTACGAACAACTTGGATAAAACAGTTACCATTCAGAAAGGCCATCTAGATTAATTTTTAAAAGATGTAATGATGGCATTAGTATATAGATTGAATAGATCTTTTCTATGTTTAAAAGAAGATAATACACCATATAACCTATGGTTTGAAAATAATCCACCACTAAAGTATATTTCTTTCTTCAGATGTTAGTGTTTCATTCTCAAAAAGGATAGACAAAAGAAGCTTGAATCCCATGGAGGTGAAGGGATATTTCATTTCTAATCATGAAAAAAACATATAGATGCCTCAACAAGGGGTTGAGAAAGCTTGTTGGAATTCACGATGTAACTAAAGATGAGAAGGAGAAAAATATTAACAAAATAAATGATCAGACTAAAGAGGGTACTGGTGAATATTTTAAAAAATAAAGGGATGTTTCAGTTCTAGAGGATGATTAATAATTAGATTAAGACAATGATAAGGATGATCATAATTTAGTATATTCAGAAAGACAAAATAGAAGAGCTAAAATTGATAGACATATCATAATTGGTTATAAAACCATGCTAGTGAGAACAACAAAGATGAAGACCCTACATAAAGAACTGTATATAGCATAGGTAGAGGAAAAATGGTTCGAGGAAGTAACTAGAGATGAGAATTGGGTTTATTCTATGAATGAGGTGCTTTACCAAATTGGGTATAATTAGACATGTGAGATTTTATTTGAGACCAACAGATAAGAATATCATCAGGACTAAATGGGTCTTTCATAATGAGATGAATGAATATAGTGTGATCATTTGAAACAAATGATGACTTATATGAAAATGGTACTTATAGATATAGGGTATCCATATTTATGAAAAAGAATTACTTGTTTTAGGGTTATAGATAGTCTTATTAGTATTGGTTATAGTAGTGCAAAGAAAGTTCAACATTTTACAAAGGGATATAAAGTCAGAATTTATTAATTGGGATTTGTAAGAAGATGTTTTCATTGAGTATCTAGATGGTTTTCTCATTCATGAAGATGATAAAAAATTTCTTGAATAAAGAATTCATTATATGTGTTGAAGCATGCATTATGATCTTGGTATTCAAGATATGATCTGTTTTAAATGAAGATGGGTTTCTAGAATGGTGGAGTTGATTGTAATTTATATGTGAATAATGGTGTATTCAAATGATGATAGTATTTATATATATATATGACATAATATTTTGTGGAACATATGAAGCGCAATCCTGATAGTTTTCAGAATTCATGAAAATTGATTTTTTTTTTAGAAAAATGAATTTGAAATGTGAATGATTGTTAAAGTATCATTTTACATGGGTTACAGGAAATGTATGGAAATAATGGCACATTTATTCAGTATAAATATTCTAAGGATGTCATGAGATTATTTAGAGTGGAAAATTATATGGACATGATGAATATGGTATCTACCCGAATGAAACTATCAGAAGATGATAAAGGCAATGTAGTTGATGTTATATAATACATGAAAATAATTGGTAGTAAACTATAATTGATAGTGAAAATACCTGATATTGTTTATTCACATACCATGTATCACAATATATATGAAATCCCAAAAAATCCACATGCTTATAGTGAAAACAATACCTCGGTATATCAAAGGAATGGTGGATTTCATTTTTATGCACTATGAATAATCTCCCAAAGAGTTTTTGGGAAATACAAATACAGATTGGGCCAGATAAAAAGATGACATGAAATCAATGTCTGGAGGAACTTTATATCTATTTGTATGGTCTATGATTTTTCAAATTAAGGAATATGATTTCATTTCATTGAGCACCATAGAAGTTTAATTTATTATAGCAACTCAAGCTCACAGAAATATATTATGGATGAATCAGTAGCTTAATGATATTAGATTTGATGTGAATCCCCCTATTAGAATCCATTTAGGTATTTCATGTTCTATAAATCATCTTAAAAATCTATTCCATTTCGCAAGGAAATTATCATTGAAATAAATTATCATTTTATGATGGAGAATGTATAGAAAGGGCTTATAAATTCGGAGTATGTGCCTAAAGAACAATAGGTTGAAGTCATCTACCAAAGGCATTACCTATGGGTGTGTTTGACTAATATCTACTACCTCTTAGAGATCAGTCAACTCCCCTCACACGAAAAATATTTCATATGATACCCCCACTCCTTGATTTTTGGTGTGTTTTTTCGTAATGTGTTGATTTGTGTTATTTACACTATCGCAGACATCATAGAAGTAACATTTGGGTTCATTGATAAAGAGGGATAAATTGTGGATATAAAAATAGAAAAATTGTCTTAATGAAGATAAGGGAGAGTTTGAAAAGTAGAGTAGTGAATAAGGGGTTGTTTTAAACTAATTATGCTAAAGATGATCAATCCAATCCTATATATCCCAATAGATGTAGTTCATCATTAATGAAGTGTATTGGATTCGGAATGATGTGATTAATTGATGAAAATATCATAATAATCATATTTGTTTTGGTGATGTTGTATCATGTGGGCTTAGAGTGTGTGTTGAGTAATTTTTTTTTTACTATCTGAATCACATGATGTTATGATCAATAGAAGCTGGAAGAAGCTTTAAAGTGGTTCAAATTGTGAATGGATAAGGTGAGGAGCATCATGAGTGGAGCATTGGGGAAACACAAAGATCATTATGTTGATATCCCTAACAATAATGGGAATCATGAACAGAGAACTTTCCTAGAGAATCGGGAAAAAGTTTGCTTCATGCTCATAATGATGGAGCATCATGAAATGATGATGATGTGGATTGAAGGTGCTCGAGTGGGTGAAAATGCCTATAAATAGGCCTCTACCCCAATTCAGTAAAGTAGCGAGTCTGAACATGAATTTTAAGGCTCCAGAATCGTGAAGGTGGATCATGAATGATTTTCACATGATGATATTTTTGAAGGATATAAAATCCAATAGAATGATCTAAGAATCTAAAAAATCATGGAAAATCCCAAATACTAAGTAAGCTTCGCAAAATGAATCATCTTCGTTGAGGCCGTGAGCATCGTGACTGTTTTACAGAAGGTATTACCCAGTAAAACTATAGTAAAGTGGTATTCATTAGATGGATGAATGTGTAGCCTTAATAGATAATATATCTATAACTGGGGATGTATTCATTAATCATAATGAAGGGACATAATTGTCCATAAACTATGAGTGGATCTCTTCTTCCTCTATGAAAATGAATATGAGGATGGTAATCCTTTCCACTGGAAGTGATCCTGTGAAAGACACATAGGTAGTGATCCTAGGAAGGAAGTGAGGTAGACAAAAACCATGTAAAGGTATTGATCCTTGGAATATAATTTTTCCATACCAAACCATGTTATTGTCAGTGAGCTTTAATTGATTGTGAACATCACCACATGGTTGTTGTATACTTCATGGATGTAGCCCGGTGAGGGTGAACAAAGTAAAATTGTTGTATCTCATGCATGATTTCATTTATTCTTATAATCTATTATGGGATAAGTATAGAAGAGTTTTTTATTTATCGACGATATAAGATCTGAAGGGGAAGTAGTTTTAATATGTCATACCATGACTCACCCCCCCCCCCCTCGGTGGGTATTTAACAAAGTGGTCCAAAAAATTATCATTTAATGTATAATTATGAAAAAAAGTTAATATGTTTTGGGAATACTTCGAAACTATTTAACCCATTTTGAAATTTTATTTAGAATTGGATTTTTGGCATACTATATAGAAATGCGACTAAGCCACTCTAAATTGCATTATGTGCTTAATATCTATTAATTGAGGTAGTATATTCCAAAACCAACTAATTTCCTCACCTATTATGAACTGTAATTTGAGTTTCACTTATCTTATTTTGAATACCTGATCTAGATTTTTTATATTATTGAACAACTATTGCAGAATTGGACAACTCTATTGTTAAATGTACTACATATAAATATTATGATATTATAGGAAAAGATGAAACCTATATATGTTGTGAATAATTACTACCATGTTATTTTTTAAGGTGAAATTCTAGGAATATTTATGACACAATTTTTGAATGAGGGAAGAATGTAACACCCATGTTTCAATTATTTCATGCAATCCATTCATTCAAAAGAAATTGTTGAATAACTAACATAACATTATTTGTAAATGTGATAAAAAAAGTAGTATAAAAGTATTATAATTTTAATTAAAAGAAATAAATTTATTTTTATAATTCAAAATGTCAAAAATATCTAATGGGGATTTTTTTTTAATTTTTAGAAATAGTTCATTTTGAGGTGAATAGTGAAAATTGCTAATTTTACAAGTAATATCACATTCTTGACATTATTTGGATACAAAAATAACTTAATGGTTATGAATCATTTTTATAGAAAAAAATTAAATTTAATAAGTTATTTAAATATTCAAAAATATAATATTTACCTTTTTAAAATATGTTTAACATTTTTGTAATTGATGTAATATTTATGTTCAAATAAAAATTATTTTTGGTTTATCAAATTTAATCAACTATTCACGATGCCAATTATAGATTTTTTATTTTAAATTAAATAAGATTAAATTTATTTAATAAAAATTAATTAATTCATGGTAATCTATATTTTATAATATTTTAGTATAACATAATTTCTTTTACTTAAAGTGGACATTATTCTAAAAATGCTTTTTCAATTAATTGTTTGATCATATATTTAAAGTAATATATAAAAATTCTATGAATTGAGTCCTATAATGTGTATTAAATATTTAAAACCATTTTAATTATTATTACATAATGAGTTGAACTTATATTTTGGATATAATTAATTGTAACAGTATAAAAATGTGTCACTATGGTAAGGGTTACAAAGGATAGAGAGGGGGTTGAACTAAATAGTTAAGTGTTAAAATAGCCTAAATTTTTTTCTACAAGTTTATTTTGAATTAATTTAGATATAATATCATTATATATTAAATATATAACTTATTTGGAGTCTATTTTCTTTTAGAGTGACTTTATCTTGTTTTAATACTCTTAATATTGAAAAGTTTGCAACCATCCTCACTTATAAAAGGGAATCTCCTCTTTTTCATTTTCTACAATTCTTGAGATATATAGATTAAAAAATAACATCCCAAATATATTATAAAAATACCTACCGACATCCAATTGGTTATGGTTTCTCCAAGAAAAAACTTTGAGGAGGCTTAAGTTTTAATCCATCGGAGGATACCAAAAGAAGATATATATGTTCTTACTGAGATTTTTCATGTTCCTTTCCTGATAAACCTCATTCATTTTTTCAATAACCATATTAACATAATTAAACTATTATATATAATATAATTATTTGTTTTTATGTTAATTTTATATTCATTTTCGCTATCATTTTTATTATATGGAAAATGAAAACCTCACTGAGGAAAACTTATGGAATAGCGTCTCCACATTGAAATGTAAGATATTTTTTATTACCAAATCACATAAAAAATTAGAAAATAGAATCAATGAATATAATTGATATTTTTTAAAGAATAATTATCCTATAAATATAAGAAGTTTTATATTTTCTTACCCATTCAATCTGCTGTAAAATTCCAATGTCGTTCGTGAGTACGTGTGACACCTCTAAGAAGTGATGTGATTTGTTTTTCTTTCACCACCATGAATGGATGACTACACAAACATATATAATGAACAAAAATTATAATAATAAAATTTTTAGAACTCTAAAAATTATGGTATCATTTAATAACATCTTTTACCATGGTAAATAATCATGAGTATTTTTTGATAAATTTTCCGAACAACCCTAAGCGGTCAATGTATTCTAGTACTATAAAATGAATAGATGTAAAATTATTATAAACAGACATTAAAATTAAATAGATATGAAAATATTTCATGGTAAATTATATAATAAATTTTCATTTATTATTCATGATGATTTAACACATCAATCCAAGATGGAAACCAATGTAAGGGGTTTTTATCTCAATGTCACTCCATTGGGACATATTCGATATTTTGCACCTAATTGCATTTATATAGTTAATATACTTCAGTAATAACCTATTTTATCATGAATTTCTATTTAGTAATGCTACATAATTTATTATCTCCATTTATTCATTTTTATGGGATTATTTTAAAGAGATATTAAATCCAAATGATTTATTTTTTAACTTCACTCTCATTCAGGATTATTCAGGTTTATATTAAATTTTGAGGAATATTATACTCTTTCTATTATTAAAAAACAAATACTTTTTTCTAATGTAGTTTTTATATAGTTTGTAAAAATTCTCTCATCTAATCCTCTCTTTGGTAACCAAATAAAGAAACATTGTTTTTTTTATAAAAACAGACATTATTTTTTATTTTTTTGGTATGGAAAATGATCCTTCCTTGTTGTGAATTTACAAAATGTTTCAAGAATGTAATTTTATATTTAAAATTATTTTATAACTTCATTTTCAATCATATTTTTCTATACATTAATGGTTTTATAAATTAATAATATTTATGTCATCTTAACTTGTCATTTTATAATTTTTTTAAAAAGTGGTAAAGGGTTGTTATTTTTAAAATATTATATTGTGAACCAATTTTTCAACATATATAAATGTTACAAATTATTTATCTTCAACTATAATATTCAATGGGTTTTAAAATTATAATATTTTTCCATTATTATGTGATTTTTTAGTGATTATATTAAAATTAAAAATCATTATTTTCTAAAAGGTTGAGAAGAATTATGTAAATGATTTATAACATCATTTTTACAACAATGTTACATAATATTTTATGGAATTTATATTTCATTTTTAGTTTAAATTTACATCTCTGATTTTAAAAATACATTAATTTACTTAAAATACTTTAATTTAGGTGAATTGATGAAATTATTTCATCCTTTACAAATTTATGTATTGTACCTGATTATATGGTCATTAAATTTCATGTGATCATTATCTCTATCACTCTCCTTTATTAATTGGACATTATATTTCTCCTTCAAGTACAGATTTTCATATTATGGGTATATTTAGTATCATTTATAAAACATTGATATTTTCTTCGTCATATACCATTTCAATATGTGGTGTTGATAGAAAGAATATTATTAATAATGTTATTTCATTTAATATAAAAATATTGATGTTATGTATTCTTGATTCAATATGGATTTATTTTATTGATACCATAAATTTATTATGTATTATATTATTGATTGAATATATAATAAATTTATTATATTTTTGTAATATATGGGTGAGGAACGCTTATATACAGGCCCTCAATCCATCGATAGGTCTCATGAGGCAGATAATAAGGTATTTGGTGTATAACTACCAATTAATTGAAATGACTTAGTACAAGGACTTATTAGTATTGTTCATGATATCTTATAATGGTTGCTCGATGGTAACATCATGTTGTTTAAATTTATATATTTACTTAATTAATATTTTATTTATTATTATCCATGTAATTATTATATTTATAATTTCTATGGATACCTTTTTAAGCTAAAATTATATATTAAATGACTTATGTATTGATTATTCTCTCTATAATTTTATTTATATCTTGTTTAGTCATGATATCATCTTTTTTTCATTCCACCTCTATACATTTAAAATCCCCTTTTAATATATATTCCTTTCCCTAATATAAGAAGAATAATGAATTGAATTATTTTTAAGATTAAAAAATTTATTTTAAGGATATGTTTTATTTTCTCCTTTGTAATATGGAAATTGTGTATGTATCTAGACTCACAAAACAATTAAACTTGTTGATCCTTCATGTGGTGATCCCCTATATATTGTTACCATGTTGTAAAGTAAATAGTAGAACTGAGTTACACAAGATGAGGTCGTTATAAAAATATATATAAATGTCTATTAAATAAATTATTTTCATCATATGGGGGGACCCCCTATTAAAGAAAACAAAACCCTCATTTACATAATGTAGAGGGATCCCATTAGATGACATGTAGGCCCATCGTGCATTAAATCCCATCACAACATGATCTGGAGGTCCAAATCCATAGGTCCACCCTAGTCTTCCGGGTATTTTCCACCTCGAAGAGCCCTCGTTCTCATGTACCATCATCACATATCGATAACGACACTGCCACTCTATCATGACAGACCAAGCGAGTCATTTCTGGAATTACCCATATGATTTCCAACATCATCAAAACCACATTCAACATTACAAAAACCTCTTCAGGGATCATCACCTACATAATAATGGTCTCATTGTCTGTCTACTCATGGTCTGTCGAGATCCATCACTATTAGCCACCTGAAAGATGCAAAATATACCACAAAACAACTTCCCCCAAACATGGAGTTGTCTAGGATTTAACCCTAAAAAAGAATAAATAATTAAAAGGTTTTCATACCACTTGTCTGACACCATAGTTACATATTAAATATAAGTATATATAAATAAATTTACAAAAAATGTATATAAATACATATATAAACAGTCAAAGATGATTATATAAATGCATATAAATATATAAACATATATATATATTAGCATAATATGTTTAAATATATATATATATATATATATAAATTACTAAAATTATAAAAAAAATTACATAAATATATATAAATAAAAGCATAAATACCAACATATATAAGTAAATATTTTCGGATATAGAAATATATATATACACAAATATAAACATAGATAAATATATATGTACCCACATAATATATGTACACACAAATAAGAAAAGAATATATATATGTGTATATAAATGTACATAAATATATAGAAATATATATACTTAAAAATATCTATAAATTACAATATATATATATATGGATTACAAATAAATATATTCAAATTCCTATAAATAAAATGACATATATAATTAAATAAAATTAAATATAAATATATAAAAATATTTAAATATACATTTACAAATATATATACATATAGGTATGTATGTATAAATATAAATACATACAAATAGAAATATATAAATAAATAAATATATATTTATTTATATATAAATATACATAAATACATATAATTACATTTCATTTATAAACGAATATAAATATCAACATATATATTAATTATATATCAACATATATCTATATATATTACTATATAAATTTATAGTTAAATATATATACACATACATATAATAAATATACATAAATATATATACATAAAAAAGGAAAATAAAAATTATTAAATTTATATAAATAACATAAATATATATAAATACATGTGTGTGTGTATTTGTGTGAATTCCAATTTAGATTATGAATAATTAATAACTAAATAATTTAAATAACTAATTTAAAATTTAAATTATAAATAATACATAGATTCGACGATGGGTTTTTATAAATCGCCATGAATTTCAGGCAATTTATTGAAGTGATTTTAAAAAATATACAACTATGAATAAATAAATAAATTGCAATTATAAAGTTTATTATTAAATAGGGGTTTATTACAATGTGATGTGAATTATAATAATTTTAAGAGTTACAAAAAAATTAAACATATCATCTTGTATTAGTTTTTTAAAACACTGCTAATATCTTGTCACTAAATGTATTTTTTCATATAGTGAATATTAGGTTTGGTGGAAACAACTAAAAACATGGTTTAAAATGATTATAGAAAGGATAATATATATATATATATATATTATCGAGGATTAGTGTTCTCGGGATATGTTTGGTTCCATGGTGTTATTCGTCATAAAACAGAAAAAATATTCCATAACATGACCTTCTTCGTTTGTAGAGAGTGTATATATCAAGGGGGAGACAACACAGAAAAGTTAAAATCAATTCTGTGCATAAAAAAATTTAAAATAATATTGAGATAAAAACCTATTTTAAATGTATTCAATAAACTTATATGAGATGTGGAGAATATGGACATATATTTGACGTGTGAGCTATATTCACACAATAAAATGTGATCATCAGTAGGGAACTAGAATGTTTTAGAAACAAAATCAAATTTATAATGTTGATGATTATTCTTTTAAACCATGATAAGTACGGAAGTAGAGGATTTAATACAATGGTTTCTCCTCTTACATTTTATGACATTTGAGAAATCTGTATAATGATGAGAATTATGAGGGCTGAGTTTTAAATTTTGATAATGAAATATCATATAAAATAAAAGTTGTTTGTATATTAAAACCTTTAATGAATCACATTAGTCCTAATAATTTATTAATTTTTAAATGGATAAAGCATAACATTGTTACTTTTCCAAAGCATTTTGACAAGGGTAACAATGTGGTCTTAATAAAACAGATTTCTTATAAAGAAATTTAATGATTTATTTGTTATATTACTGGGATTTAGGACTCTAGGAAAATTGTTTCATGTTGTAAATGCCACAACAAACTATTATTTGACCTTTCAAGATTAAAATTGTTTTTTAAATAACTTTTTTACCATCTTTACAAAAATAAAATGAAAATCAGATCGCATAAGAATTAGTGAGAAATATTCCCATTTTGAAAGAGGATACTACTATAGTTTGTAAAAAAAATATTAGAACAGAAATATCATGAGAAGAAACCCGATGTGATTTGATATTCATAAAACAAATCAATTGGATCTAAAATAGACTTATGAGTGAGTCCCAATGGAAAAAAATCATCATTTATAGATAGATATTTCATTACATTAATTAATTATTTCACAAAAATACTTCTATAATGTTCATGTTTGAAAAGACACAAGTCGTGGGAAGATTTAAAATATTTAAGTGGTTTGATAAAAAACAAATATGATTCCTTTAAAGGGATTATGGATATATAATGTGTCATAATATTCCAAGATTCGGCCCATAGAGTATCTAGATACAAATTTCATAAGGAATGACTTCAACGATCCTTATACTCTTCAATATAATGGTATAACTAAAATAAAAATGGATTCATGTTGGTTGGACCATAATTACATTTATTGATCATGAAAAATCAAGGATTTTGTAGCTTCAAACCTTCACTATAGTTAGAATTATTCAAAATAAATGTTTTTTATATCCCAAATCTAGAATGTGTCCCCACGAAAAGGAGTTTAAGAAAACATTAATGTGTAATACAATTTATAGTGTTTGAGATATCATGCTTGATCTAGATGAAGGGTTGGCCTGCAAGCATGTTTTATTATAAAGAAAATAAAAATTATTCCTTGTTTATAAATGATACAAAAGTTCCTGTATATTTTATTTCAATATTTTAGATAATATTAGTAAATTTAATAATGTTATTGTTTTGAAAATGATGTATCTTCCTAGATTTCGTGTAGGATTAATATTGGGGATGATGTCAATAATACAATATCTACAAAAGTAAATGAAGAAAAATATATCTTTTTGAGGTTGATATTAATTTTATATTTAATATTGGTTAATCGAGAAAATATTAGCATATAGTTTTAGGGATAAGTAATATGAATTATATTGATACTGAAAATATAATTCGTAAACATGATATGGACGTTCAAACCTAAAGATGAGTTTTAGAATCTAGTCATACCAAACTTCTTTCTATGATTTTACCCATAAATGTAATAGATGATTTTTGAAATATTAATGGATCTAAGATATGAATGAAAATTTTAATAATGCATATAATAATGATACATGGGAACTTGTTCGAAGGAATATGGATAAAAACATCACTGGAACAGAATCCGTTTTCAAAAAAAAAAACAAAATTGTGATGTAATTATTGTAAAAAATAATATAACGCATTCATATAAGTTATATTCAGAAGTGTATGGAATTTATTATGATTATTCAATTTCCTTATTGGAAAGGATTGAATCGATCTAAAATTTTTATAATTCTTTCTCTACAGATATTCATTATTATTGGTAAGTATCTGAATATTTTATTTCATAACGTATCACTAAAGAAAGAACATTATATAGAACTATATAATGGATACAATGTTTTTTATAATGTAAATGTTGTGTGTAATTTAAATTAGAAACTTTATGGATTGATAAAACCTCCTCGATATTTTCACCTCAAATGGGATGAGAACCTTTTAATCATTGTGTTAAATAGGGGAACGTTTTGAAAAATTCTATAAATTTGGATGAATAATAACACATCACACATTATGATTGTGTATGTTGATGACATAACATTTTTTGGTGATTCAGAGAATGTGTGTGAATATTTATGATTACAAATAAATACTTCCTACAAAATGTCTCTACATAGAAAAATGAAATTCTCATTGGGTGTACATATCACTTAAGCCGACGACCATGTTTTTATTTCACATGATAAAATATTAAGAAGGGATAATGTAATAATTTGGAATGATGGCTGTAAGAGGAGTTTATAATCATTTATGGGTAGGGACAAGGATTATCCAATATTATAAAAGAAATGATACAAATGAATGAGTATTCCAAAAGAAAATTTAAAGCCTTTTCAACAAGATTGGATTTGTACTAGGCATATATATTTTTAATCATTGGTCCAAATTTCAATAAAATAATAGTCTCATAATTTTAGTACATTTCAAATAATTATAACAATAATTTTTTGTATAATGGGAATTAATAACGGAACATAAATAGGTTTAAAAATATTAATTATACAGGAGCGGTTGATGACAAAATTTCCACTTCAAGTTGACGAGTTTTTGTGTGACAAGTATGTTGCATGACACTCAGAAAAGAAATAATTAATTACATTTTGTTCAGATAATGTAGAATATGTGGCTATAAATGAGTCATAAAGTCATATGATATGAATGAAGACTTGTCCTAGGGATATAAATGTATAAACTAGTAAACCCAATTTATTTATTATAAAAACATAAAAACCCACTAATCCTGCCCAAAATATGATGCATCATTTTAAATTAATGTATGTATATATATATATATTCTATCATTTTTAATGGGTAACGACGGTAATGGTATTTTGAAGTTGTAATTTATTTCATTTAGGTAGAAAGTCTCTATTATCATGACAAAGTCTCTCACAACTGAGTTATTTAAGTATTTAATTGTATAAATGGTATTTAATCCCAATATCTTGAACTTAGGTATAACATTATAGATTTTACTAATATATTTTATGATGTTCAATTGATTGACAAGGTTTTTCCTATATGGGAGTAATTTTTCTCCATTTTTTAAAATTAAGTTGGGATTAACATTGATGTCAATCTTGATGACTCGTATTTTCTACACCGAATAATTCCCTTTATATAGTGAAATGAAAAATTTATGAAACTTTTCTTCATGAAAGATGACTGGATCTGTGTTTTTAATTATATTTTATTTTATTTTTAATAACGGGGATATGAATTTGTCATTCATTAAAAGAAAATACAGAGGTGGTGATTGTTGAACCCAATTCAAGATGCTATTATACTTATTTTCAATACCTATAAAGTGTAACTATTGATGTGATTAGGCTAGTGTTGTTGACTAAAGTGTAATATTCTATCTATAACATGTTAAAAAGAAATTAAAAGAGACTGACCAAAGGAAATTGATGATCTGTGATATTTAATAAGATCAGTTGGCATGATGTACAAGATACATCAATAAAGCCCTATTTTTTAATGTTGTAATCAATAAGTGATATAGAATCCTTGGACAATGATTAGTAATGAGTTAAAATTATTATTATTTCCTATTCATGAGTATAAAATGTTTCCATAAGAGATTTATATGGTATAGAATAGTTATGTTAAACTATAAAACTAAGTATGATTTTTTTATCACGTGAGACATGGGCTCAAATTGTGTTTGACATTGATCTAATATATTCCTTTGAATAAGTACATAAGATATGGGTTTTTGTATACATTTACATCTTTTTAATATATCCAATATTTTTACGATGTTTTATAAGACATCATAAGATATTTAGAAACATTTTAAGTAATATTAGTTAATGATTTGAACTTATTTTTTGGACATAATTAATTTTACCTACAAAAAAACATATCACTATGGTAAGGGATACAAAGGATTAGTGAGGGGTTAAACTAAATAGTTAATTGTAAAAATAGCCCAATAATTTTTCTAAAGGTTATATTTTGATGTAATTTTGACATTATATCATCCTATGTTAAATATATATCATATTTGGAGTCGATTTTCGTTTAGAGTGACTTTATCCTTTTTTGATGCTCTTAATATTGACAAGTTTACAACCCACCTTACTTATAAAAGAGAAAATCCTCTTTTTTCAGAAATTCATGAGCCACGTAGATTAAAAAATAACTTCCCAAATATCTTATAAAAATACCTACCCACATTCAATTGGTTATGGTTTTTCCAAGAAAAAAATTTTAGAAGGTTTAAGTTGTAATCCAAGGGATGATACCAAAAGAAGATAAATATGTTCTTACTGTGCTTTTTCAGGTTCCTTTCTTGATAAACCTCAATAAAATATTCAATATCTATATTATCATAATTAAACTATTATATATAATATAATTAGTTGTTTTTATGTTAATTTTACATTCGTTTTCGCTATCATTCTTATTCTAGGGAAAATGAAAACCTCACTCAGGCATACATATAGAATATTGTCTCCACATAGCACTGTAATATATTTTTCATTACCAAATCACATAAACAATTATAAAATTGAATTAATGAAAATAAATGATATTTATTAAAGAATAATTATCCTATATATATAAGAAATTATCTATCTTTTTACCCAATAGATCTTTTGTAATATTACAATTTCGTTCATGAGTACGTGTGACACCTCTAAGAAGTGATGTGATTTGTTTTTATTTTACAACCATGCAAGGATGATTATAAGAATATATTAAATTTAAAAATCATAATCATAAAATTTTTTAAACTCTTAAAATAATGGAACCATTTAATAACATCTTTTACCATGGTAAATAAACATGAGTAGTTTTGGATAAATTCTCCGAACAACCTTAAGTGGTCAATGTATTCTTGTAATTTAAATTGAATGGATGTAAAATGATTATACGAAAATGTTAAAATTTAATAGAGATTAAAATATTTTCTTGGTAAATTATTGAATAAATTTTAATTTATTATTCAGGATGATATAACAAATCAATCCAAGATGGAAACCAATGTAAGGGGTTTTCATCTCAATATCACTCCATTGAGACATATTTGATATTTTGAACCTAATTGCATTTATTTAGTGAATATAATTTGATATTTTACTATTTTATCATTAATTTCTTTTTATTCATGGTATTTAATTTATTATCTCATGTTATTTATTTTAATGGGATTTCTTCGAAGAGATATTAAAACCAAAGGATTTATTTTAAAATTTCACTCTCAGTTAGTATTATTCATGTTTATATTTAATTTCGAGGAATAATATGCAAATTATACTATTAAAAAACACATATATTTTTTTCTTATGTAATTTTTTATATGGTTTCTATAAGTTTTTCCAACTTATCTTCTCTTTGGTATCCAAATAAAGAAAAATTTTATTTATAAAAACTGACATTATTATTTTTTGGTATGGAAAATGACACTTGTTTGTCTTGAATTTACAAAATGTTTCAAGAATGTTATTATATATACTAAAATTATTTTTTAATTTCATTTTTAAACATATTTGACTTTAATTTCATGTTTTTATAAATTAATAATTTTTAAGTTATTTGAACATATTTGTTTTTATTTTTTTTTTAAAAATTGTTAAATGGTTGTTATTTTTAAACAAATTATATTGTGGACCAATTTTTCAACAGATATAAATGTTATAAACTATTTATCATCATATAAAATATTCCATGAGTTTGTAAATAATATTATTTTACCATTATTATGGGATTTTTTAGTGATTATATTAAAATTAAAAGGAATTATTTTCTTAAAGGTTGAGAAGAATTATCTAAATGATTTATAACTTCATTTTTTACAACAAAGATACAAATTATTAATAGAATTCATATGTTATTTTTGGATTAAATTATTATCTCTAATTTTCAAAAGACATAATTTTCTTATAATACTTCAATTTAGAATAATTGATGACATTATTTCATCATTTACCAATTTGTGTATTGTCCCTTATTTTATGGTCATTAAAATTCATGTTATCATTATCCTTATCACTCTCCATAATTAACTAGACATTATATTTCTCCTTCAAGTACATATTTTCATTATTATGGGTATATTTAGTATCATTTATAAAACGTTGATATTTTATTAATTATATACCATTTCAACATGTTGTGTTGATAGAAAGAATATTATTAATAATGTTATTTCATTTACAAAGAAAATATTGATGTTATTTATTCTATATTTAATATGGATTTAGTTTATTGATAATAAAAAATTTATTATGTATTATATTATTGATTATATATATAAGTAGTTTATTATATTTATGTCAAATATGGGTGATGAATGCTTATATACACGCCATGAATCCATCGATAGGTCTCATGAGATAGATAGTAGGGTATTTGGTTTATAACTAAAAATTAATTGAAATTTCATAGTAAAAGGACTTAATAGTATTGTTAATGATATCTTAGAATGGGTCCTCAATGGTAATATCATGATGTTTATCTTTTATATTTCCATCATTAATATTTTATTTATTATTATCCATGTTATTATTATATTTATAATTTCTCATGATACCTTTTTAAGCTAAAATTATTTATTAGATGACATATGTATTGATTATTCTCTCTATCATGTTATTCATATCTTGTTTAGTCGTGATATCATCTGTTTTTTTTTCGTTCCCTCTCTGAAAATTTTAAATCCCCTTTTAATATTTTATTTTTTCCTATATAATATGGAAACTGTGTATATATCTAGACTCCTAAAACTATTAAACCAGTCAATCCTTTATGTGGTAATCCCCTATATATTTTAACAATGTAGTATAGTTAATAGTAGGACTGAGTTAATCTAGATGAGGTTTTTATAAATAAAATATATAAATGTCTATTAAATAAATGATTTTTAAACACATAGGGGGACCCCAATTAAAGCAAACAATCCCATTAATTTTTATTAGGCAGTGGGATCCCATTAGATAACATGTAGGCCCATAATCCATTAAATCCCATCATAATATGATCTGGAGGTCCAAACTCATAGGTCCACCCTAGTCCTAATGGTACATTCCACCTGGAAGAGCCCTTGTTCTCATGTACCTTCATCGTATGTTGATAACGTCACTACCACTCTTTCACCACAGACTAAGCGAGTCATTCCTGGCATCACCCATATGATTTACATCATCATCAAAACCACATTGCACATTACACAAACCACTTCAGAGACCATCACATCCATCATCATGGTCTCATCGTTTTTCTACTAATGGTCTGTCGACATCTATCACTACTAACCACCTGAAAGATGCAAAATATACCACAAACCAACTTCCCCCAAACTAGGAGTTATCTGGGATTTAACCATTGATAGAATGAAGAATTAAAAGGTTTTTATACCACTTGGAAAACACCATAGTAACATATTAAATATAAATATATATAAATAAATTTACAAAAATGTATATAAATACATATATAAACAATCAAAGAGGATTATATAAATGTATAAATATATATAAACATATAAACATATATATATATATATATATTGTATCCTAATATATTTAAATATACATATATATATATAACTAAAAATATGAAACAATATACATAAATATATATAAATAAAGACATAAATACCCACATATATAAGTAAATATTATCGTATATAAACAAAATATATATATATATATACAAATATAAACACATATAAATATATATGTACCCATAAAATATATATACACATAATTAAATATAGAATATATATATATTTATATAAATTTATTTAAATATATATAAATATATATACATAAAAATATCAATAAATTACCAAAAAAAAATCTAAGGATTATAAATAAATATATTAAAATTCCTTTAAATAAAATGATATATATAATTAAATACAATTAAATATAAATATACAAAAACATTTGAATACACATTAACAAATATATATATATCTATGTATTTCTGTATAAATATTAATATATACCAATTGAAATATATATATATATATATATATATAATTGTATATATATATAATTGTATATAAATATACATAACTACCTATAATTACATATGATTTATAAATGAATATAAATATCAACATATATATTAATTATAAATCAACATATATGTATATATAAATCTATATATATTAATATTTAACTATATATGGACAGAGATATATATAATTATACATAAATATATACAAATAAAAAGGCAAATAAATACTATTAAATTTTTATAAATAAACATAACTATTTATAAATACATGTGTGTGTGTGTGTATTTTTGTGCATGCCTATTATGATTTTAATTAATTAATAAAAAAATAACTAATTTAAAATTAAAATTGTAAATAATTCATAGGATCGAAGATGGTTTTTTATAAAACACCACGAATTTCAGCCAATTTATTGTAGTGATTTTCAAAAATATACAACTAAGAATAAAAAAATGAATTAAAAATTTAATGTTTAATATTTAATGTTGTTTTATTAAAATGTGTTGTGAATTATAATATTTTTAAGAGTTGCCATTATGAAAAATAAACATGTGACTTAGTAGTAGTTTTTTAAATCACTGCTAAAAACCTATCACTAAATGTCTTTTTTCATATTGTGAATATAAGTTTTTGTGGAAACAACTCAACATATGGTTGAAAAAGATTATATAAAAGATAATATATATATATATATATATAATTTTTAACAAGGAATAATGATCGTGGGATATTTTTGGTTTCATGGTGTTATTGGTCATAAATCATAAAATTTATTCCATAACATGACCCTTCTTGGTCTTTGGAGAGTGTATATATCAAGGGGGAGACAAAAAAAAGTCAAAATCAATTCCTTGCATCAACAATTTGAAAATAATATTAAGATAAAAAAATATTTTAAATTTATTCAATAAACTTATAGGATATGTGGAGAATATGGACATATATTTGATGTGGGAGCTATATTCACACAAAAAAAATGTGATCATCATTAGGGAACTAGAATGTTTCAAAATAAAAATCAATTTTATAATGTTGTTGATTATTCTTGTAAATCATGGTAAATAAAAAAGTATATTATTATCGACAATTTATTCTCCTCTCACATTTTATGATTGTTGATAAATCTTAATAATGTAGAGAATTGTGTTGGAAGAGTTGTAACTTTTGGTATTGAAATATCTTATAAAATAAAAGGTGTTTGTATATGAAAAAATTTAATAAATCACATTAGTCCTAACAATTTAATAATTTTATTTGGGATAAATCATAAATTTTTTATTATGCCATATCATTTTGACAAGGGTAACAATGTGGCCTTAACAAAATAGATATCTTATAAAACAATTTAGTGATTGAGTAGTTATATTAGTGGTATTTAAGACTCTATTAAAATTGTTTCATGTTTTAGAAGCCATAATAAACTATTATTTGAACTTTCAAGCTTAAAATAGATTTTTTAAATAATGTTTTACTATCATTACAGAAATAAATTGACAAAGATGATCGAATATGAATTAGTGAGAAATATTCCCATTTTGAAAAAAGATAATACTATATTTTGTAAACAAATTAGAACAGAAATATCATTGGAAGAAACCAGAAGGGATTTGATTTTCAGAAAACGAATAAATTGGATTAAAAACATATTAATGTGTGAGGTCCAATGAAAAAAAATCATCACATATAGATAAATATTTCATTACCTTATTTAATTATTTCATCATAATTACATCTATCATGTTCAGATTTAAAAAGTCATAGGCCTTGGAAAGAATTAAAATATATAAGAGGTTAGAAAAAAAACAAATATGTTTTCTTTTGAAGGGATTATTGATATATATTATGTTATAATATTCCAAGACTCAGCTCACAGAGTATCTAGATACACTTTTCAATATGAATGACTTAAATGATCCTTATACTCCTTAATAAAATGTTATAACTAAAAGAAAAAATAGAGTCATATTGGTTTGAATATAATTACACTTATTGATCATGAAAAAACAATTATTTTCTTGCTAAAAGCCATCACTATAGTTATAATTATTAAAAATAAATGATTGTTATTTCCCAAATATAGAATGTGTCCCCGTGAAATATAATTAAAGAAAAAGTTAATGTGTAATACACTTTAGAGTGTTTGAGAGCTCTTTCTCGATCCAGATGAAGGGTTGGTATGCAGGAATGATTTATTAGAAAGAAAATAAAAAATATTCCTTGTATATAAATGATAAAAATGTTCCTATAGATTTTATTAAAATATATTAGATAATATTAATAACTTTAATAATGTTATTTTTTTTAAGATGAAGTATCTTCCTAGATTTCATGTAAGATTGATAGTGGGGATGATGTTATTAATACTATATCAACAAAAGTAAATGATGAAAATATATCACTTTTGGAGGTTGATATTAATTGTATACGTAATAGTGGTTAAGAAAGAAAATATTAGTGTATAGTTTTAGGATTAGGTATGATGGAGTATATTGATACTGAAAATATAAATCGTGAACATGATATAGACGTTCAAACCTAGAGATGATTTTTTGAAGCTAGTCACACAATCCTTCTTTCTATAATTGAACTCATAACTGTAATAGATGATTATGAAAATATGGAATGGATCTAAGAAATGAATTAAATTTGGAATCAAATAGATAATAACAAGACATGGGAACTTGTTCTATGTAATTAGTAGAAAAACATCATTGAAAAAAATGTTTTGTTCAGAAAAAAACTAAATAATGATGTCATTATTGTAGGAAATAATATAATGCATTCATATAAGTTATATTCAAAAGTGTATGGAATTTATTATGATGATTCTATTTCCATAGTGGAAAGGATTGAAACTATCTCAATTTCTTATAATTTTTTCTCTAAAGAGATTCAGTTTATTGAAAAGTATATAAATATTTAATTTCATAATGTTTTACTAAATATCGAACATTATATAGAACAGTATAATGGATATAATGTTTTTTATGAAAGAAATAGTGTGTGTAAATTTAATTAGACACTCTATGGATTGATAAAACCTCCAAGGTATTTATACCTCAAATGGGATGATAAATTTTTAATCATTAAGTTAAAGAAGGGATTTTTTGAAAAAAGAATCTATAAATTAGGAAGAATAATGACACATCACACGTTATGATTGTGTATGTTTATGACATAAAATTTTTTAGTGATTCAAAGCATGTGTGTGAATATTTATACTTACAAATAAAGATGACCAATAAAAGGTATCTACATAGAAAAATTAAATTCTTATTGGGAATACAAATCACTCAAGGCGATGGCCATTTTTGTATTTCACATGAAAAAATAATAAGAAATGATAATGTAATAATTTGGAATGATGGAAGTAATAGGCATATATAACCTTTTATGGGTAGGGACAAAGATTTTCCAATATTATAAAGGAAATGATATAAATGAATGATTATTCAAAAAGCTAATTTTATGTCTTCTCAACATGATTGGATTTAGGCAAGATGGGTATATTTTAAATCGTTCAGCCAAATTTCAATTAAATACTAGAGTCTCATAATTTTAGTACATATCAAGGAATTATAACTCAATATTTTTTTAAAAAGGAAAGGATAATTGAACATAAATGTGTCCAAAAATACTAATTATACATGATATGTTGTTGACAAATTTTCCACTTCAAGTTGACATGTTTTTTTGTGACAAGTATGTTGAATGACACTTAGAAAAGATAAAATTAATTAAATTATGTTCAGATAAGGTTGAATATGTGGCTATAAAATAATCATAAACTCATATAATATCAATAAAGACTTTTCTTTGATATATGGATGTCTAAACTAGGTAAACACTTATTATTTATTGTAAAAACAAAAAAAAAAATTAATCTTGTCAAAAATATGGTGCACATTCTAGATTAAATCATATATATATATATATATATATATTCTATCATGTTTAATGGAGAACAAGGGTAATTGTATTTTGAATTTGGAATTTATTTCATCTAGGTAGAAAGACTCTAATATCATAAAAAACTCTCTCATAACTGAGTTATATGAGTATTTAAGGATATTTATAGGAGTTATTCCCAATATCTAATACTTGGGTAAAAAATTATAGAGTTTACTAATCTATTTTATAAATTTCAATTGATTAAAAATATTTTTTCCTATAAGGGATGACTTGGTCACCATTTTTTAAATATTTTTTTGCAATATCATTGATGTCTATGTTGATGACTCTTATTTTCTACATCAAACAAGGTCCTTTCAATAGTGAAATGAAAAATTTATAAATCTCTTCTTAATAAAAGATGATGGGATCCATGTTTTCTATTCTATTTTATATTAGTTTCAATAATTGAGATATGAATTTTTCATTAATTATAATACATTACAAAGGTGGAGATTGTTGAACCAAATTCAAGATGATGTTGTAATTATTTTAAATACATATAAATTAAAACAATTGATGTGATAAGAGTGGTGTTGTTGAATAAAGATTAATTTTTTATATATAACATGTAAAAAAAATTTAAAAGACTGAAAAAATGAAATTGATGATCTATGATATTTAATAAGATCAGTAGGAATGATATATAAGATACATCCATAAATCTAAATTTTTGAATGTTGTAATCTATAACTGATAGAGTGTCTATGCATGACAACTTGTAATGATTTAATGTTTTTAAATGGAATCTTCATGTGTATAACATGTTTTCAGAAGAGATTTATATGTTATAGATTTGTTATGTTAAACTTGAAAACTAATTAAGAGTTTATTTGTCACGTGAGACTTGGGCTCAAATTTTGTTTGACTTTGATCTACCATATTTCATTGAATAAGTGCATATGATATGAGTTTTTCTATACTTTTACATCTTTTTAATATATCCCATATTTTTAAGATTTTTTATAAGACATCATAAGATATGTTATCTAATAAGAAATAATTCTTCTTTGAAAGATAAATATATTTCATAAGATAGAGAGATCACATTAGATACCCATTGGTTCAAAGAGATGCATGAGTTTCATATGATAACATGATATCATAATATATGTCATCGCCTAAGATATTTGAAATGTGTATCACAATCATGTTTGAATAAATACTCATATGGTATATAAGCATCATAAAGTGCTATATTATTGATAAATCGTTCTAAGGGACAAATGATCCTTGTGAGGAACTTCCTAAATCAGTATACCTTTTAAAAAACAAGTGATGCTCTTAAAAATCATTATAAGGTATAAAATCATCATAGGATAAAAAACCCTGAAAAAATACAGTAAATACCCTTTAAAATTACAATAAATATGGGATTATAAGAATAATTTTAAGGAGTTCCTAGAATTTATATTCGGAATACTTTAATTTAGGCAATATTATGTTATTCAAAAATGATATAAACATCGTTAAAATGTCTATAATTATGATTTAATCCATTTTATGATGATATTTATAAAATATGATTTGGATACTTGTAGTGAATAAAAAACTCAATAAATGAAGTAATCAAAGAATAAAATCATGTTTAATATGGATTAGGTATGTTCTAAGGAAGTTGAACCATGAGAAACGTGCCCCACCATAATGAGTAATGATGAGGATAGGTTGAGAGATATAATTGTTCCCAAAAATGAAGCATTAAGAATATAGATGGTTCACTACATATCTTCATCTAGCTAAGATTATCTAAATGAATATGGTATTTTTGGAAGATGTTTCAAATACATAAGTGTTGTGATATTTCTAATATTTCATGGAATTTATGAGACTAATTATTTAGAATATTTAATGTGATGAGACTTGTTTAAAAAATATTCACAATGGTTTGGAAAAATATAACATAGAAAAATGGAATAAATAAGTTGGATAGTATTTTTGTTAGAATATAGGGCGTCCAATGATAAGAGCTTCCTTAAGAAGAATAATAACATCTATTTTTTTGATCCCACACATACTCGAGATTTTACTACTTTTATTTCATAATTTTTTTTCTTTTCATTTATTTCAGCTATTTAGTGATGAAATCTGATCAAATTCATAATTCTATACCATTTATTATATCTATATAATGATAATAAAATGAAAACTCTATGTGAGTGGAAAAAATTACAATGCACCTATGATGTAGTCATCATTTAATGAGTTGAACCTCATTAAAAGAATTTTGTGTTTTATATTTTATAATTTACTATATTTTGTGATGTTATTATTGGTGATCAATCTAAATGGAATAAAAGTTTTTGAAAAAGAGTAAAAATAGTTATTCATCCCCCTCAATGTTTTTCCATTTTATGAATGATTATTTTATAAAATAAGACTATTCAGGATACCAAACTATGTTTATCAAATGGAGAGAGTCTATATGATTGTTTAGCTAGATGGTCTGTATAATAATTGTGAAATATTATTCAGTGGTGGATTTTTTATCAGATAATACCTCTATTTGATACTATTTACATAGTATTTGTTATATTTTCGAGTATTATAAGTTGGAGTCTCAACATCTGTATATCTTTATTGTTCATTGGATTCAGTGATCAAGTGTGTCATGAACTTCCCCAATTAGGAATTCCTCTTGGGCTTACATCAAAGAAAATATTTAACTCTATGGGATACCTTTAATAGATAGTTTAGTGACTAGAACCAAGGGTATACAACATTAAAAATAAAATAATTTTCCTTTTATATTCCGGGAATATAATAGGAAAACACTAATAAATTCCTTGATATAAAATATACTAATACCATACAGATCGCAAATGCATAAATTATGACACAGATAATAGAGTCTCCCAAAAAAATACCAAACAGAAAATATCAGTAGTATCTCCATCCACGTCTCCTAGAACCATGGTAGTACTATCCATATCAGTGAAAAAACTCTCCAAATAATCTTGGGAAGATAATTATATATAAATTAGTGAGAAGAAATGAATAATTTATTTGATTATACTCTTGATCTCACCCAAAATTATTGAAATAGAATACTAATGTATCATTGAAAAAATAAGAGAAAAAAAACCTATTATGTAATATATCACCCAACCTCACCAAGAATCACCCACCAAATATCACATCAAATATAAAAAAATTTGAGAAAACATATCACCAGGTTCTTTGAACCCACTCATGGCAGATTTTTCAATCTTACACACTAATTTTGAATGTTATGATCTTATTCCTTCCTATATTGTTATTGGTTGGGTTACAAACCTACCCAAAAAACCCTATGAAAGGTCAAATATATTGTGTTGGTTTCAGGCCAACCATATAAAAATTCATGACAACCACTACACATCACATGTCCATATCTCAATGTAACATCACTACCTAATCATGTATCCATCATATCCTAATATCATGTACATTAATGAGATCAATCTCATGCCCTATGCCTTCAATTCATGATACCCACTACACATACCAATTCGTCATCCCATCATTATCACATTTATATCCATCATAGTTGGATATAATTAACATTAAGGACATAAACAATCTTCCTTACATGTATCTCATATGACCCAGAGTATATATAATACCACCTTGTAATACAGTTAATGGGATAATGGGGAGGAGGGAATATTTGTCCATCCACAATCACTGACCTAGCTGTTGGGGAAACCACATGGATCTTAATACATTTGTGTGTTATTAAGAATATCCATCTTAGATGGAGTGAATATATAAATCACCACAAAAATACTTTATTCATATATATAGGATTTCGCAAAATCCATATATAAATAACGTTTAGTCCAAATACCTCTATCATAACCCGTTAACATTTCAATAATCCACCAATTTCCACAAGAAACCACTTCCACACACCATAAACCATTTTCAATTACTAAACTACTAAAACATCCTACTTCTCACACATAAAATACAGAACAATCTTTCATGAGGATCTGATAGTCATGCCATTCAAAATTTTTCATGTTTAATATTTACCATCTAGTTATGTAAAATAATTCTTCTTATTACATATTTAATGAAAACCCAATTTTATCCATTTCTTATACTATTAATCCATCATTATAAAATTCATTATACTAATTCTAGTAATCTATGAAATAACTAAACACAAAAACAGTCATCCAATATCCACCATATCCATCACAATTATACCTAATTACATCCTCACTTTCTAACCCCTACCAAGAATTTCATTCCCACATCCAAAAAATTTTTATGTTAACTAATCACATAAATCCATTAAAATACATAAAAACTAACACAACCCTACTACCCACCACATTCCAATCAATGCATCCATATGTGGCTATAGAAATCACTTAACACTATCTCCCATTATAATGAAAAATCATAACCACAACAACAATAAATTCAATAACACACAACAATACATTTACCTATTCAAATTTTTTCATTCCTCCATATCCAATCCATGATTTCATGTAAATTCCATTTAACAAAAAATTAATTCATTTTCATATTAACTCATTTATCCATTTTTTGAGAGATGAATCCATAACACGATAAGAAAAACATCACATATGGCTCAACCACATTAATAGTTTTCCATAATATCAATAAAAAGAATAAACTAAATAAGAAAAATTGGACAACATATAAAAACTTGTGAATCAAAATTATTACTATAAATATCATTATTCGTTAACTATTATCATTATTAGGTTAATCCATTATCTTTACCCAATAAATAAAAAATAATTTCGATCCCCCAATTCGAAAAATATAATAGATATTTCCTGACCCCTTACATCCAAGAAACATTAAATGGATACTAAAACACATGGAAAAAGATTTGACAATCACCATGATCAAAACCATAAAAGGAGTTCTATCAAAAATATAGAGCACATAAACATCCATAAAATCATGACGTAGATTTATAAAATCTAACTAAGACAAATTCCACTAAAATATCAATGGAGGGAATATAGAATAACCCATAAAGAAAAAATAATAAACAAACCTTATTCTATTAATACATTACCTCCTAAAACTAAGGATTATATATATGGAAGGGAGGACAAAATGAATTATAAAAAATTCCCATGGTCACTTGTGAATCGATATAAATAAAAGATATAAATGGAATATATGGGGGAATAAAAATTTAAACATAATACAAAAAACATAACACCTTGTAACTTTTCAAATGGGTCATATTGTAATGGGTCAATGTTTTGATGAACCATGGTAGAACGGTAAGATCCACAGTGAAAAACCCCATATGAAAACGACAATCAAAATATTATTTCATTATAAAATTTGAGATCCAATAAAATAATTGGAAGACAAAAGATCAAGGTACTATTCCATAGTGCATATTTTAATCCCTGAATATAGACACAATATAACACAAGTTATACTTTATAGTGACACCCAAAATTATAGGTTTTCTAATTGGACCCATTAAATATCAATTTCTTATTAGGGTGTACAATTTTATAGTCATAACGCCTTCCCTTAACCTCAAGAAACACAAAAACCAAAATCATGGAATATAGTAATAGCCATATCATAGTGACATCAAATATAACATAACAAATTATATCACGCTTAAGGAAATCATGCCATTACCATTCAATCCATTCCATTTATAAATTCACCAACAAACTCTCTAAAGTGAAACGTAGACCACCACTCCATGAGCTTATATACAAACTAAAATTTCATCTCTAACACCACAATCTCTTTCTCAATCCTCCTCGTAGAACCACCGACTCACAAAGTAATGGGATAAAAAATTATAGGATGTTACATTATATTACACTCAAATTATTCACAATACTAAGAGTTAAAACACGACTTATAAGAAAACAATAACCACCATAACCTCAATTTCCCACATGGGGGATACCTCTCAAACATAGGCAACACCATCTACAATACACATTAGCATAGAAAGAAATAATTTCAATAAATCAACATCATGTTATACATTACATCAATAAAAAGTCATGGATTAAACCACTTATTTTATCAATAATGTATTCTCATTTCACGTTTATAAGTAGTATGATACAAAATGCCAAGTCACTATAGGACATGAACCAACCACATAACTCCCTTATGCATCAACTTCTCTCAGTGACCTTAAATCTAAAATTGTCATTCTGTGAACATCACATCACCATAGACATCCAAATATCCACATTCAATGATATGATTATATTAATGAAGATCCTGATGAAGTTGTAACACATTGAAGAATTAGTGAATCTGACCCACTTGTAGAGGATGTTTCAACAAACACACCCCCTCTCTAGATCATTGTAATATCTAAAAAGGTTCGATAAACTTGGGAGAGAGCTTATTCCCTTGGCCATACCTAAACATCTTATGTTTATGGAAAACCATCATGATCGATAGTCTCAATCCATTAACTCTAATGACACCTAGTTTAATCCAAATATTTTTTTGACAATTCTACGAAATTTTTTTCAAATTTTAAACCACTAAAATTTTACTTTCATACTTTTCATTTCATTTGGTTCAATAAATACTAACTATCCAACATTATTCTAGAAAAAAAGATATAAAAATGGTTTCCCACACAACTCTTAAAAAGGATCCATCCTAATAGAATACTGAATTTTTTAATTATAAGAAAATGAAACAATGGTAATTTTCCACATCTATGATCCACCAAAATTAAATATGATATCTCATAACATATTATGAAGTGTCTAGATGGTATGTTTGGTCTACCCATATGTCAGAGGAATATGTTCATACTCCTGAGTAACCATCACATTATGATAATGTTCCAAAAAAATTGTGTGGGTAATGTCATGTTCGTAGATCTTAACTAATTCCTCGTAAACAAATATATAAAGGTAGTTTTTTAGAATTTGGGTAGGGATAGTTTCCTACCATTAATTATTATAAGGTTGTTATGGGTGAATTTTGTGGCAAGAATGGGGATATATTCCCATTCAACAGGGAGTGAAAGGATATAGGTATTATACAATACCATTATCCATAATAGTATTAACATACAATCATCATTTCATGGGGCTGAGATATGATTCTAAATATTATTTTTGTGGGACTTACTGGTCAGACTCTCCAAGCACAACCAAAAAATGCTTGCAGACTAGGTGGGCGTGAGTAGGGATATAAGTCTACCCATGAATTTTAATTGTAGTGCGTTGGTTAGAATTATTTGGTGTATGTGGGGATATTTTTCAACTATAATTTGATATTTTAATTCCCTTGGTATTTCGTCATGAGCACCTAGTCACTAGTGACCTGAGTTGCACCCCACTAGGTAGCGTGCACAAAAGGTCAAGGTCTTGATGGAACACAATGTTGGAGGAATTGGATACATGAAGGATCCCTTTTTGAGACTTATATATTGTTGAATTTGGGCCATTATCATCCTATGAATCTTCCACCCTCATGTAATGGACAAACATTCTATTTCGCTCAAGTGAAAGGCACCAAAAATTATTTGAAATGGAAAATAGGTTCGACTTTCTTATTTTACACAAGACATCATTGGGTTCATGGTTGGTTTTGATTAATGTCTTAGATAGATTAAAATGTGTCCTCTAATGTTGGGATTTTAACATTGTGACATTACTAAAAGATTAGGAAATTTGACACTAAGTGTTTGAGATATTAGGTGGGTGACAATATTTTTTTATCCTGATGATGACCTAGCTCATGAAACTGTTCATGTGTAAGTCTATCTTAATTGGGGGGAATCATGTTTTGGAACAAAGGGAGGTTTAAATAATTTTTATAAGGATATATAACAATCACATACAAAAAACCCATCAAATTATTATCATAAAGAATAAAACCCATTTAAAACTAATTTATTTGAAAAATACACTTTGGGGCCACTTTCACATTAAAAAATACATACGAAGAAATGGGAATGATTGTCAATGATACTGCAATTTTTGTTAATGAATGCCTCAAAATAGGTTTTATCTTTCAGTTTCACAAAACTTTTTAGGTAGTTTTCAGTGGGGTTCATTCATTGAATAAAAAATAACTACTGGTTCCCACATTACTTATGGGTCATTGAACTACTTTATAATGTCAATATATAGTTAATCATTCTCCCTAATGATGGTTTAAGAATTCACATTGGCCGAGAGGATGGGAGGTCAAAATCATCACAAAATTTTGGGGGTAATTGTTTCATACATTGAAATTTTATTATAAATTTAATATATTTTATAAATACTTTTCATATAAAAAGTGTTGGATTTGTAAATATTTTTTTAAAAATCAAATATTGGCATGTTTTGGTTCAATTCCAATGTTATGTATCAGATGTTCTGCATCAATTATTGAGTACAAAATTGTGGTTGATCTCACAATGGATAGTTCATAAAAATTTTTGGTTGATCTTTCAAGGAATATATCCCCATAAATATAAATATAACTTGGAGTTTATATAAAATTATTACAAGGGAGGATTGATCTCAAAAGAAATGTGGCCCGCTAGGAGGATCTTGATCTTACATAGAATGTGTCCAAATAAAGATGACATTGGATTACAAGTGTGAGGATTAAACCTTAGGGGGGATTCATCCAAAATCTATCAAGGTGGGAATAAAAACACATGTAGTACAGAATGGTTGGGTCTTACTCCTGTATGGGAGGTCCATTTATGAAATGTTGACCATTCCAGTGAAATGATCACCACTAATCTCTAAGACCATAAGAGTTATGGTCGGTGTGAGAATCTTGAGACTATAGGATATATTACTATTGTATGATCTTGTGTGAGAAGGGAAATAAACATAAATTAAAATCTCATTCAAGAACTTTTTTTCTTTTCTACTTGTGCATGGAGAAAGTGGTATGAAATGTCAGAGAAGAATTATTTCCTACAAGAAAAGCTAGTAGTCTACACCAGGGGGATTCTTGTCCTTGATATTTTATCCTTTATTGTTGGTGGATGAGGGTGTGGATTTGACTAGGTAGTATAAAATTAATACAATGCATACGCATTTTCATCCACTAGAATATTTTAAAAATCCATTTTGGGGTTTCTATGTCAATTTATAGGAAAATAAAATGCACATATATGGTCACCTTTTGATTATGTTTTTGGAGATAAGAAGTAAATTAGTACTTGTTACCAAACTAAGAGGCATCACACCTCTACCCTATGTGATGAGATCCACATTTCCATGGAAATTCACAATTGAAAACATTCTTAGGACCTTACCTATATGGGAGTTTATGTGGGAGAAGGATTTTACAATTATAATGCACAGTCTGAGGGGGTAACAACGGTTAATCTTATTCCCTTATATTACACACCGAGATTTCTATGAGGGGGTCTTGATTTGGGTTTCATCAATTATAATACCGTATTAAATGTGTTTCCTAATATTTTTATCCTATGACGGATTTGGTACATGGGGATACATTGGCCAAGTGGTTCTTGGTAGATCTATAGTATACCTCACTTAGGTGATAATTGGATGATATGGGCTATATCTCACCCATGTGATATTTGATCAAACAAAAATTACTTCTCCCAAGTGATACAAGGATTAACTAGAATTTAACTCACAAATTTGACCCTTGGGTATATTTAAGTTTACTTCTATAGTGGATAATATCCTAGGAAACTACAATGGGGCGAGGCATCATTCTAATTATTGAGGGTCTCTCTATGTTCTTTTAAAACAATTAATTAAAATTTGTAGGTGGGTAGTTTCCATTTAGATATTGTTCATAGATTAATAAAGAATTGTTACTCTAAAATATTAATAGTATTTTGACCATAATGAACTAAAATTAACATTTTTTATTTTAATGTTCTCCTATTTGAAGCATTGTATTCTAAATGAGGGTTTTAATGTCCTTGTTGATAGAGTTTGGGGAGTATATCAATAATTGCTTCTCTATCATCTAGTGGTATTAAAGGCGGGCCCCAAGGTATATTTTATAAGAAAATAATTGTCCTTAGGAGAAGGAGGAAACATTAAAAAGTGGATCATGTAGGTGGATCACATAGGTGGATCATATAGATTGAGCTTTCATGAGGTGATTGTTCTCACAAGTGATATAGGAAATGACCTCCTTCAAACACATTAATATGTATGTTAGGAAATTTATTTCCCTGAATTATTTTATTTTTATCATTTTTAATATTTTGTTATTTCACTTTCAAAATTATTTTCATTCCCTAAAAAAGGAGCACCAAATATACATATAAAAAATTAGGCAGTCAAATTACAGCACTTTACAGTGAATTATCCATTCAAATTACATGTCTTTGAAATGAAGAAATGAACATATCCCTTTTTAAACACATCATGTAGTTCCCATGTAATTTTCTCAAATTTATAATTCCTCTAATGATCATTAGTTAAGAGAGTTTTCTTATTTTGTATCACATTATCTCTATGATATAATGATTCTACTGGTTGTTCTTAATAGGAGCAATGATGTTGTTGTGGTACAACCTAAGATTTTAATTCTTGTGAACTATTAAGTATGTACTTCAATAAAATATATACATGAAAGTAGTCATAAAATATATAGTGGTTCAGTGGATGTACTTTGTGATAAGATACAGTCTCTACGAGATCTTGAATCTCAAAAAGAGTACATTATTTAGGTCCCATATTTATCTTATTTTTTAATCTAGTAACCTTAATCTATGGAGACATTTATATGAATACCATCTCAAAATGTTTAATCCAATATATCTTCAATGATTTTCCACATCACTATGTTATCAACATGGAGAAAACATCATTTTTTTAATTGATATAATGTTCTCTTCCATTTCCCCATCTTGCTGATGTCCCTATAAGGATAGATCTAAATTCTAGATTAAAATCCATTTTCATAAAAAAAATTCAAGAGTAATATATTGATCATAACCACCGTAAAAATATAAAGAATATGATATTAGCATATCATTTGGGGGTTTAATTGTTCTGTTATATTAAACATATTTATGATTGTATATATAATTTCAAATTTTATTATTCATATATATACATAAAAATTTTTCTTATGAAAATAATTCCTCTATATAGTTAATGTAATGATAACCACTATTAACTCTAGGTCATGGGGCAGGTAAATCAATTCATGAACTAGTAAATATAGTGATTCATATGCTATCTGTATGTAATTATGAAGAACATATTTCAACTACTTATTTGATGCATCATTGTGAATCCAAAATCATTATCCACTATATGGTAGTTTGAGAACATGTTGGATAACTATACTTCACTTCAATTCCTTGAAATTTATACAAATTCATTTGTCTAAAGGAAATTAATTCCCTTTCCAGTGAACATGGTGAATAGATTATATAGCCATAATGGATTATTCAGAAAAAATAATATCCACCAAATCCAAGAAAACTATATATATCAGTCTAAATAGTTGGTATGGTCAAATCATCAATAACATCCAACCGTTGAAAAATACACTAATATACCCACGCTAGAGATTATATGACCAAAAATGAAACTCTATATAGCCAAAACTTACAACATGTATATTTTTAAAAAAAAATTAGCCATAGGATCTTCAGTTGAATTCTCATGTGATATTTTTCATCATCCACTATATTATACTATATAATATTAATTTATATAAATGTTTCTATAAACTTATTAATGTAATTTATAAATACTATATTCATTAAATCTATAAATGTATTTGGGGAATTATTAAGAACAAATGGTGTCACTGTAAATTCCTAGTGTTCATAATTATTATAGATTAATATCATGGAAATTTATTCACTTTTGACCCCCAATTAAATGTATCTAGATCAAAGTCTAACATATGATTAATATTTGGTCCCAAATAATTTTTCATAAAAATCATCAATATGGAGTAGAGGATAATTTTCCTTGATTGGGATTTTCTTAATATTTCAAGAATCAATGTACAGTCACATTGATCTATAATTATTTTTAGAATAGAGAAGGTGCACTCCATGGTGACACATTTGGTTGAATTAATCATTCATTATGATTATCCTAGAGATTATTATTCAAATAAATCAACTCAATCTGGGTCATTCTATATGTGGTAATTGAAATAGGTGTTGTACTAGGTGAGAGTTATTTTTAAAATTAGACATCATCATTTGAATAAAGAATAGAAAAATAATCAGTAAATAAATCAACACACTTTCATACAATTGTAATATATTACATTTCTTCTCCCCAACTATATGACGTGAATAACTTCATTTGAAAAGGACTCATGACACATACAGTGGATGTGATTACCACAAGGTGTTCATATATATCCTCGTATGATACAAAAAATCGTGTTTTTTAGGAATATCAAATATGACTTTCGTAACTCAGTAATTAATAAGGGATCTATATAACTAAATATAATCCATTCCAAAATATAAATTAATTTGAATTAGATATAGAATAACTAGTTTTATAGGGATCACATTCCCACAAACATCAGTTATAGGAAAATCATAGAATTATGATTCATTCATCATACCATTACAAGTAATAACAATCAATACTACATCAAATTTTTTATGTGTTAATGTTATACCCTTAGAAAATTGTTTACATATGAAAGGGTTTGGGTATATCTATAATAAAATAAGACATTATCAATTCATGACTATATTGTAAGTGAACCATTCACCACCTCGTAATCAAATTTCACATCAGCAATAGTGATCACATGAGATTTCACATTTCAATGGGCATAAGTGGTTTTAGACATCAATTAGAATCAATAACCCATGAATTTGAGAACTGGTTCGATTAATGCCCATAATCTCTGAATTTGAAATCCCAGTGTAGATGTGGTTCATTTATTGGATCTATCACCCCAATAATATCAATAAAAAAATTCTTAAACTAACATCAACATTTCATTAATTGATAAACATACTTTATACAAATTATTAATTGACTAGTCTCCTTAATAAACTCTTATTTATATTGGTTTCCACAATTATGACATAAATAACGACTCATCTTCTTCCCTCCATAGATATAATTATTATATTTTATTGAATTTTATATTTAATTTATTATCAAACCAGTGGGATTGATGGATAACTATAATATCCATGTCAACCATGGAAGAATATTAAATAATTACATCATATTTAATAAACTCTCTTAAGTATACTTCCATTTAGATTATTGGTTTAAATAAAATAAAGAATAGGTAAATATTACTTTCATATTATAAAATATTATAAGAATCAAAACTCACAAGTGTTATAATATTTTCCTCATAATTACTAATGGATTCATCATACTTCTAATTTAACTCAAGGAATTCATTTAGAATTTTCATAAAAATAGTACATGGATTGTACTTGTTGAAAATTTATATTCTAAGCTCATACAACTACATATACTAAATTTTTTAATTTTTTACTTTTGTCCTTGATAAGAGCCCACCATTGATCTTCTTTGACTACAAAATTATAAAAACCCAAAATATTTTTTCAGTGTCTCAGAAATAGATAATGGAAAAAATATCTTCAATAGTGCCAATAACTCACTTAGAAAAAGTTGGATATTGATACCCATTAATATATTGTAAATTTTCCCTCGTTAAGGACTCAATAGAATGTTATTACCACCTTTTCTCATTTGTAAGTGTATCACGATTCATGTATTGTGAATTTTTGTAAGTATAAAAGATAGATTATTATTTAAAAATATCATAACATGATTTTTATCATTGTGAAAATAATATTGTTATCATTCAAATTGATCATTAACTGTATTATTTATAGATACATCCATTGAATTCAACCAAAATAATTGTTTATGAAATAATAATCATTATGAGAAACAATATAACCATGAAAATTATTTATGGGATTTCAAAATCCTGAAATATTATTTTAAATCTTTAACACCATTCGTTTAACCCAGTTAATACTTCATCATGCTCCATTCAACTAATTCATAATGGTATATAAATAAATGTTTAATTAACCTATGAATATCCCTTTTGAGTGTCTAGCATAATGTTTCTTCTTAGGCCCACTCATCGTGCACCGATGATGATCGAGTTTATACCCAATATTTCTATTTTAGACTTGCTACTCCATGGTCCATATATTCAACATATGAATCCACATTATATTATATATATAGTGAATTATTTTATAGGAAATATATTATTATTTTTTTTACCATCACATACTGTATTCTCCTCTATGTATGATTATCCTAAGGGTTCCCAATAATTTTTCCAAATCCTAGTTTCCAAAAATAATTTAACATTTTTCTAATACCAATTGATGTGACCTATAAATTTTATACATAAATATTACAACATATCATATGAATATTAATTACATTTCATTATGATCAACACCATAACCATAAAGGATCACATCTATGAATGGTTAAAAACATAAAAATTACTACAAAAATATATATATTACCTCTCACTGTTTTATTCATAAATACATCCATTATTAGTAATATAATTCATTAAAACATTATTTATATCTAGTGGATAATATAAATAAATAAAGTGTCAGATCATATACTCAATATTATTAACCAAGGAAGATTTAAGTTACTGATCATTTTTAGTCATAATAAGAGAAAAAGTTTATTAGAACGTGATATTAAAAATTTAAAAGCATACCTTGAAATTCATAGATCATAATTATGAGTAATATTATAGAGTTTGGTAGTTTTTAAAACAAAAAACATAAATAAATAATTGAAAAAGATCCATGGTATCATAACATTGGCATAAGATCATCTCCAAAAAAATTGGATTGAAGTGTTTCAAAATAACAATCACATATTTAGTTTTTCTAGGTTACCAACTATAACATTTATTATATATTATTACACAGATAACCATCCACATTCCTACTTTTGGAATGCGATTAACACAAGTATACCCTTTTTTGTTATTGAGATAACCACTTTTTTATCATTTTATCTCATAAAACATTGATCTCTACATAATTAATTTAAAGGTTACAACAGACCAATCCATCTCATAATCATAATCTCTTCGCTTGTATATCGCAAGATCATGATTTTTTGCATTTCATTAAATATTGCCTCATTGAATAGATGATAGGATTCATTAATAATTCATTATAAAAATCATAAAAAATCCAGATAAAGGATTAAGAAGATATCTTAAAATCATATCCTCAGTGATTTATAAGTAAAATCAAAGGATATTTTGATAGATGATATCATTTTTAAAAGATAACTTGAATATTTTTTAATTCAAATACCATTTAAACTTTATAATAACATACTAAAAATATAATAATACTTAAAAATATTTTGGAAAACATTTTTAATGAATCCCTGGAAATATGTGAAGGAATATTCTGATAAAATATTTGTCATTATCACATTAAAACTCATCTGTTTAGTCTATGTTAAAAAAAATTCATTCACACATTTAGAAAAAAGAACATAATTTGGATAAATATAGAAATATTAATTTTCAATTTATATTTATAAATTCATAATGGGGAAAAATAATTTAATAAATCATTTTAAAATATTAAAAAAATTATATAAAATATTTTAATAAAGATATGGACATGTATGAAAATATTCTTACACAGATTGAAAACTAAATTCATATTTTATAAATGCATTCTTTCTGTCATTTTCGTACGTAGAGAGGGAAAATGAAAGGAAATTTTTTATTCATATAAGTATAAATGAGAAGATAATAAATATTTTTTGTGAAATATATTGCATACAATTTTTTCATTAGAAAATTTAATCATAAACAATCATGGTAAAAAGTGACATTGTAACATAGAATCATAATCTCATGTTGAAGTACCATTATAATCCCTCTACCATATTGTATAATAATTTTAAATTTACTATCATTATATAGAAAAAATATATTAATACTTAAAATAACATAGTTTTTTTAATTATAACATCTTATTATTGTTTCATTTACATCTATTTTTTAAGATCAATGTTTCGAGTTATAATTGTTTTATTTTTCATGTGTGTATCAATTTAGCTTTTATGGTCCATAAATCATGATCATGGATCCATAATATCCATAATATAATTAATTTTATAAATATAATATATATTCATTATATATATATTAATTACCACCTATTAAAAGTTTATATATATAAATAAATTACACCATTCATGAATGTAGTAGTCCGTACATTCGTATGAATACTATTTACATGTTCTGATGAAATGAAAAAAAGAAATATAAATAATATTTTATCATTAAAAATCATAACTGTTTCATAAATATTGAATTTATTTAATAAAAACACAATTATATGCATAAATTTGAGTTTGGGATGGAAAATGAATCTTATCACTATGAATAGGCTATAGTCCACAAATATGTATGATTGATAATTTCAATTCATATTTGATGAAAAGGTGGTGGATAATTGTTTTAAAATAAACATAATAATATTTAATAATGTTATTATACAAGATTCATTAATTTATTATTGAGAAATTTGGTTTATAGAGGTGTAAAATTAAATAAAATTAAAAGATCTCAGTTAATATTTAAAACACTTCATTAAGACAACTCATTTCGAAAACACCTTATGCATGAAAATATTTTATTATGAGATGAAAACGGGATATAAATTGAAGGAAACGAATCTAACAAGTATTTTTTTCCTACATTGTGATCTATATTTCAAAATTATTTTTATTAAGGTGTGAGAGAAGGTTCTATTTTAAATGTGAGATGATGAAACACATAGAAAAACTCAAAATATTTAAATATTATTAATATCTTTATCAAGTATAATGTTTCAAAATAGCTATTGATTCTATGATAATACATTATATGATATAAATAATTTTAAAAAATAATAATTAGACAAGTTTATGTGTCATTATTACCCTTATCTCTTAATTTGACCCCCCACGACTCAGTAAACCCATTTAAACCTTAATTGTGGTTACAAAATTGTACTATTTTTACTATTTATTTTGACAAATATGAAGGCAGTATCATTAAAAGAGCATTAAATTATGATTAAAAATCAAAAATCATTATTATCAAATTATATTTATATATTTTTAGTAAATTATTTTTAATATAATCATATAAAACACAACAACAACATATTTTTTGGAAAATGAATTTTGAACCATAAAAATTAATTTACTTTCATTTATTTCCTAGTAAAAACCATTCAATGAATATTAAAATATTTTATTAAACATAATATTTATAGTTTTTGTTGAACAAAATTAATCAATAAATATTTTTTAATTTATTATGATAAAAACAATACAAATAATTTTTTTGGTATTTTCATAAAAGCCACATTGACGGTAGAGTGGGAACAGACCGAATTACACCCTACAGAGGGAGTGACGGACATTCAAAATACAAATTTCAGAGGAACAAGACCCAAAAACATAATCAAAATTCCGATGGAGTTCTAGGAACCACCGCGTCACGTGATTTCCCGAGAAACCCGCATCGAACGTCGAGTCCACTGCATCATCTACCTCATCTGCATCATCGCTGTTACCATCAAATATCCTTATTCATCATGTCATCGTTGTCCATTAAAAACTATCCACGACCTACCTTGACAGACAAAACATATAAAAGATGCATCAAACAGGCTATTGGGGAGTTACACCGCCGTCCTTCACCACTATCACCATCAGCGACTATCAACAAACCGACCACCAAGTCGTCGTCGTCCCATAGCGAACTAGTGACCACCAAGACAAACGAGCTCACCAAATTTTCATCGCGCCTTATAGACCAATCATCAACTTCATGATCTCGAACAAGAAAGACATCAACAGCACAGAGCCTAAGCGCTAGAATATGGGAGAATATGATCCCTTTTATAAGTGAGGAGAGGTCCACACATGGATTTATATAAATGATTTTTGGAATATAAAGTAATTTTCTTGTTAACGTTATACCAAATGACCAAAAAATAAATTTAAAGTCAAGATAATGTCCAAATACATTCAACCATTAATATTTTTCAATGTTTAAGTAGAATTTTTACCCATATAACATAGTTTAACCCATAGTATACCAATTTAAACATAACCCTGGAAACAAATATTTATTATTTTGAGTGTTAATTTTGAAAAAATTGAATGTATAGTTATTCATGAAATTTGAAATTATGACTCAAAATAGATATTCCATTTTATAAAATTTAAAATTTAAATTTTTTAGTCAATAATATTAAAATAATCACTCAAAATTCAATATTAATGATTTCATAGAAAAATACATTTTTATGTATAAAAAAGTGGTTTACTCTCATTCCTTACCAAAAATTACTATCACTAGAATGAAATTTTTTTTTTATTAAATATAAAATATAGACATTTTTTATCTTACTAAATCAAAAAAAATTATATATATTTTATGAAATAAACCAATGGTATGTATAAACATAACATTCTGAAATATGAGTCATTTTACTTTCAAATTATTTAAACTCCATTCTGAACCATTAGATAATTAATTTATGAAAAATTAATAATACATTATTAAAAATTATTAAAATAATTTTTTTAATATTGATAAATATATTTCATATAAAAATACATGACATATAGAAAAATAAATTTCTTCATAAAATAGGTTTCTTAATCATGAAATTATTTAATTTAAAATTTAATGATTATTTATTAGGAATTAATAAATACATTATTATTTTGAAAAATATTTATTTATATATTCTATACTATGGTTAAACCTATTCATACTAATTCATCCAATTATTAGGTTATAAAATCTATAGTATATCATGGATCATTTAAACACACTATTTCTTGTAATGAAAGCTATCAAATACTTCAATTTTATTTCGAAAGAATACATATAAAATTGTAAGGCGTTGAATTCTACTCCACCCTAAAATTAATTTTACCCTGAAATTCCATCATTTTGAAAAAAATGAGAAAAATTTTGTTTCATCACATCCTTTGATTCACATGTATCTTCCTTGAATTTTTTGTTAATCTAAATAAATTTTACTAGGTGAGTAGTATTATTCCATAATATTGTATATCTATGATCTAATATTTATACAAGTTATTCCTCATGGAATGTTTATACTCTTGTTTTATAAATTGTGATTTCATTATATTTCAGGTATTAGGTATGTGCTTCATCAAAATAGATACATGAAATACATGATAATCTTGAGTGATGTTATGTGGATGTTTCATGAGATAAGTTATCATCCCTAATTAATAAAAAAAATCCCAATGGAATCAATATACCTAGGGATCAACATTTTTTATTGTTCCAATATCATTATTTTTTAAGGAGATATTTATTGAAAAACATTATCAACAACTTATATTTATAGTTATCATTGATGATTATTGGTATAATTTTTTTGTTGACTCTATGATGCCTTGATGTGACTCTAAATTTCTCACATCTTCTATGTTATTTACTTTGCTAGATTAGGTTTTTATATCTAATATTCTCAAACTTCATCCCATATTATTAGAGTTCATCACTTCATTACATGTAGGGATATTGAAGATCTATATTAATTATTAATTTAATGATATTTTGAAATATAATTTTTTAATATAATGTTGTTGATACCAACAACCATTAAAATCTATAGAACTAGATTATATAATATCATCCATTGTTTGAATATTTAACCCAATTTGAAAATCAATCTGAGGATGTTAGGTAGTACTGAAATATGTGTTTTCTCTAGAACATATTGAATATTTATCCATTGCTTCATCATAAACCTAGAATATTGATTATATACAATATAATGTCGTACTCCAGGAAACCATACAACATCCTTAATGTATATTTGGGCTAGCTGATCAATATATAAACATTATCCGATAACAATGAACTCTAATGACATCATGATTTTATTGACAACAACCTAAATAAAATTATACTATATAGATGTATTGGTGGTTCCAATTATAAAATCCATAGTGACGTTTTTCCAATTCCATATAGGTATTTGTAATGGTTTTAACATCCACATAGAATTATTTTTCTTATCCTTAAATAGATTATATACCATGTATTAAGAGAGGTACATCGTAATATATATCTTCATGTTATCCTATTATAAATTATCCTCAATATCATTATTAATCTTCATACTTCTAGTGTGAATAATGAATTATGATATATGTGCTTCTTTAGAAAACACCTTCTTCAATTCTATTTGAACAGGACACAAACTCTATTCATAAACCGTGTTATTCCATCCCAATCAAGGGTGAACTTATAGACATTTCTCACCTAATTTTTTTCTCTATATCTCCCTTATATTCCTCTTCAATATTCACATGGAGAGATGGGTGGACACTCATTCGAGTAAGATATTATTTTTCCCCATCCTTCAAGATATCAAGGTACATCCTTTAAAAATCCAAAAATGTTAAATCTTTTGTGATCCTCATCATATATAAAATAGAAATATCCTTTCAAATCAAAGAATTACAACATTTTTAACATTTTATTGGTAATACATTGAGGAATAATAATAATTAATCAAATATAACCATATTCTAGAGTTAATATTAATATATTTCTAAGAGAATACATAATTTATATTTTATTATTATATATCTCACACAATTTTCAATAAATATAATGACTCATTATATTTAATGAAAATAATATCATTGTTAATTCCAAGACATGGGTGAGTTATGTTTTCTCAATAATTATTAATTTATAAGAGTCATAATCTATCACTATTTAATTATTTATAACGACACATTTCATTCTGCTATTAAATTCATCAATATAGATAACAAACCCTATTCAACAAAATTAAAATGTGAGTATATGTGTACTAACCAACATTGTCATTAGCGCTTTGAAATGTTATTCACATTTATATGTTAAAATGAAATTTAAACGCTTCATTTTTATCATAGAGAGTATATTATAAATATATAATATATTCATCTCAAAATTTCGATAAAATCAAACCCATGCAAGGAAACTATGCATGTTTTTCATAATGGTTGGTCTATTATAATGTTTAATGACATTCATAATAAAAGGATCTATTAATATACCATCTATTATGATCACATTCCCTAAGATGATTAATTATATAACAAAAATTCCACTTTTCTAAATTTGGAATATTGTTTCTCCTTCCTCGAGGACTGCAACCGAATTCTCATATTTCCTTTATGCTCTTAATTTCTCTTATATTCCATAACTACCATGATCATGGTAATATATAAATAATTTATTAATTAAATCCATGAATATAATGGGGGAATTATTGTGTATAAATAGCATAACTACACATTCATATTGTTCAAACCCTGTATAGGTGGTTGTATTAGGTATGCCTTCACTTTTGACCTATAATTGATAATATTTAGAATAAAGAAAAAAATTTGTGAAGTATTTATTTCCATCCAATTGATAAAAAAATCATCAAAACATGGGGGTAAGACACTTATTATTTATTTTTTACCTGTTATGTTTCTTATGATCAATGCATATTCACATTGATCCATATTTATTTTTAACAAAAACATCTAGAATCAAACACAATCAAGAACTAGGCTAGATGAAACCCTATTCTAGATTCTCCTATTGTTACTTCATAAAATATTGAACACAATTGAGTACACTCTCTAAGGATTCCTTGAAAGATGCAAATCACCATGATTCAGTTTAATTGAATACTCTACTTCGAAATTTATTAAAATATTAGGATATTATTCCAATGTGATATAAATAAACTCCCATAAAATAGTAATATCATTGATGTGGTGTTATTCATTAAAAATTTGAAATAAATAAGCCTTATGAATAGTAATCATTGGCCACAAAATGGATGTAATTTCCATTATAATTTTTTTAGTCATAAGAAAATACATTATTTCATGGTCATTCAAAATTTGAAATGTAACTTCCATTCCATGGAAATTAATATTTGGTATATATAATGATATTCTATCCATGACTAATATAATATAAAATTAAACTAGAGGGATAATAATTATATTTTAATGAAGAACATTCCTAAAAAATTTAGTCATATAAAAATCAAAAACATATTATTTTGTCATCTTACCATTCAGATATATCACATCTAATTGAAGATCAAATAATTGAGGATATTAATAAACATCCCTAAAGTCTTCTCATGGTATAAATTAATTCCCAGTACCAAGTTAAAATACAATACGTCAAAATTTTATTATTCTTATCACCTCCTAAACATAATCCTTCTATCTTTAATCCCTTATTAAAACCAAAATATGTAGCATGATCATTCATCATTAACAATTATAGTAAATAATAATATGGTTATAAAAATCATTCTAATGATGTCCTAAAATCTTACACATTCATCCAACCCATTAATAGTTATGTTTAACCTCTCACATCCATTCCCATTATCTATTGAAATCCATCACTATGGTTCAACAAGAAAATATGAATTAACTCAATAATATGTCTTATGAGTTTCTAGAAGGGTGTGAAAACTTATGCCCAGTATTCGTGCACTGGTGACAACTGAGCTAACAATTAATCTACTACTTTTAGAGTTATTACACCTATTTGATTTTGTGTTACAACCACATCCAATTTCTAGTATCTTGGTGTGAATGTAATTTATAGGAAAACCATGCTAATTTCATGGAAATTTCATAGGGTTTTCTCTTATTCAATGGCTAATGCTAAGGGTTCCTACTAAATATTTATCATCCTAGTTACTAAAAATAACTAAACCATACTATGATTCCAATTAAGGTGACCGAAGCATAACATAAATAAATATTACATATTTTCTTATAAATATTCATTACATTTTTATAGGATCCTTTCTAATAACCATAAATTTGTATTTTATTTGGGAAAATGGATACATAAACAAATGGAATATAATTTTAAGTCCAACTAATTTCTTCACACCAATCATAATTCTTAGTAATATAATACAAAAAAACCTTATCCATAAGTTAAGGAAAATAAATCACATGAAAGTGTGATCTGATATTCTCAATAAGGGTAAACATGAGAGATATCAGTCATTTATTATATATAAGCATAACATGAGAATAAATGTTGGAGAATATGATCATAATAATTAAAAATAATTCCCAATAATTCATATATTATAATCATGGAATATTTTTTTTAGTTCAGATGATAATAATCATAGAAGTTACAAACATAATGGTGATAATGAAAGATGTGGGATATCAAACGGTTGCATTGGAAGCCAACAGGTAAAATATTATTAGGTACCATGGAGTGTTGGTGGAATGGGAAACTAATAGTGAGAAACTCCCATTGATGACATACACATCGACACCTTTGGATACAATCATTCGGGAAGACCGTGGTTAGACAAGTGACAAACCAAAAGGGCAGCGCGACATCATCAAGTGAACAATTTTACTTTTCCATGAAGATTTCATCAAGTGGTGTTTTTTTAGATAGCCTCGTTTATGTTGTTCGGTGCATGACGCATTCAGGGTTATCATTTTTTAATTTACAAAATGGTTTGGGTTTTTGAGACATTATGATATAGGATTTCAAGATTAAATAATTTGTCTAAAAGAAATTATGTATGGTTATTTAGGCCTTTAATTTTTTGAATTTGGGTGGCATTGTTTTACGAAGATCCCAGTTTGATGATTATTTATGATCCACAAGATTGAAGGTTGATGTATTTGTACTCTTCTTCATTAATAAATTTTATTTTGGATTTTTCTTAGTACCAATTTTATTTTTATTTTGAATTATTATACATATATTATTAACTAAATTCCTTAAAATCACTTCCTAAAAGTGATTAGTATAATTTTTTATAATAATACATAAAATATTGGAAAATACCTTTCTTTAAAAAAATAGTTCATGTAATCATGAAATGATTTTATTTAAAATTTAATGTTTTTTTATTAGGAAATAATCAATATATTTGAATTAATTAAGTAAAAAATAAATATTTAATAATTTGGTTAATCTTATTAACACTCATAAATCTAATGGATAGTTTATAAAAGGTATAATATATTTCGGTTCATTCAGACTTGGGGTTCTGTGTAAAGAAATCTATTGAATACATAAAATTTATTTCAAAAAAATACATATAAAATTTCGGAGTGTTACAATACCCACTAAGACTCCTCTAATTTCTTAAATACGGGTGGTTTCCCGATCATATGGAATAGCAAAAACTCATCACTAATCAAATATTCATTAATATTCCTATTCAAAAGCTCCTTATCACCCTCTTGGAATCCCCAATATCACAAACTAAATTTCCCAATGTCTCATTGTCTAGTGCATCAGTAACTACATTCCACTTCATAAAGGAATAACATATATATAGGTTCTAATCCTACTGATATTCGAACCACCTCCTCTCTTAAATATTTATATCCTATAGGGATAAAAAAATTCAAACTCTTGTGATATATGAAGATGTAAATGCACTCACTAATGAGGTAATGTCCACAGTTCTATAGAGAAACCACTCCATCCACCAACTGATGATCAGGACTGTAATAATTATTATCTTTGTGATATACACTCCTCTTAACCTAAGTGATCAATTACCTATACTAAATCAAAATCCAAATAGAGATGGTAATCATCACCCCTTCCCTTGGAAGTCAAAGGATAGAAGCATTGGTCAAACTCTAATTCAGGTAAATGAATTATGTTGGACACTAATAAGACAATAAGAAAGCCTGGAACATTCTAGTCAAGGTCATCAATGGGTCTATTAATCAAGATAAATTAGAACCAAACATATAAAAATAACATTTCAATGTAAGAAAACTATAGACCGTAGCAACATTATAGGGTTCTTCCTAAAACAAGTCCTTAATCTTCAACAATTTGACAATCAAACTCTACTGATATACCACATGGCCATATAAATTTACCACATACCTCCAAAACATAAACTTAGACATATTTTTGTAGAGTTTATATTTTTTGAATAATTCATAATAAGTCCCAATTTTGATCTACATGATCTTCCTCTAACCTTGAATATATGACAATATTTTTGATGAACATTAAAAAAACTTATCTAGGAACTCATGGTAAATTGTGTTCATTAGTTTTATGATAATAAGTGGGGTTTTTATTTAAGTGAATGACACCACCATAAAATCGAAGTTCCCATATCATCATTGAAAACTTATATTAAGTATATCATCTTCCTTCATCCATATCCAGTGATATTCAGACCATAAATAAATCTTCAAAAACTATATGCCTCAATTAAAATGTTTATACAATCATTTATCCTTGAAAGAGGGTAACAATTAATGATCATAACCTAATTTATCCACTCGGACACTATATAATCCCATATAACATAATATCCCTTCTTGATGAAAAACACTAGAGCCTCCCCCTGATGATACATTCATGTGGATGAATCCCTTTTGAATCATGTAATCTACTTGAACCCTTAAATAATAAAACCTGTAGTGTTCCATATGATAAGGATTCAAAAAAATTAATGAATCCCTAAACTACAACACTATCAAATTATTTATATCACATCAATGGGGTAACTCCACAAACTCATTTATCAAAGAAGTCCTCTATAAGACTAAGAAACTACATAACTAGTACCACTGACAAACCCAATGGCAATATAACTTACATATACAATAAATACACCCAACAAATATGACCCAAACAATACTACCACTCACTGATAAAATTTTTATCTAAACCCTCCTCATCACAAAATAGAATATGAATTTAAAGTGTCCCCCAATTATTCCCATAGAATAAAACTACATGATACCAAGAATTATATAATAAAACTATATATGATGTAGAAAGGATTCACTAAATGATTTGTAGTTCTTTATTATCAGTTCACAACCATGACACACATTGAGGAAAAACATTTGGCCTTAAATATGTGTAGTCATGACCAAGGGAAATGGAAGCATCTCCCCCATGAGTCCCATGAAATTGATTGATGTGGATAAAATAAAGGAGTTTGAATCACTATAGTAAAAAACAATAAGTCATAGTATAAGATGAAAAAAGGTACATTAGATGATCATTATCCCTTCTAGTACTAAAACATCTATAGCATAATGGCTTCCATAACTGGCTCCCATTCCTCTCTAGTAATATCCACCTCTATGACCAGGCTTTAAATCATATCCGTGCGGGATAGCGATATTATAGGGAATTCTTGTATCATATCCATGTCCTCTCGATGTATTGGTGGAATGATGTACCTATTATAGATATACCATATAAAGAAACTGACGATGATGGGTTTGATAAGGAACATTACCACCTTCACCATACAAACCCCCTATAATGGTTAGACACTGAGAAATTGATAACCATAGCCTCCAATGTCATTGAACATAGGAATAAATCATTTGATGGTGATATGAGAACTACCACACCAAGATAAACAATGGAAGTTAACTCTTTATATTGACTCACCACTAGGTAGAATGTTGATGTCCCGGATGCTAGATATCCCCCATATAACAACTCTACTCCTTGAGGAACCTTTGTAGTTCACATACTAAGATGATCATCGTAGAGCATGAATCTTCATAATAACCACATGAATCTTGTACACATCTAAATATGTCATCTAGATAATAATATTTGTTATATAACAAATAATTTGTGATTTGGGATCCCCCAAATGTTATTATATTGACTCATCATCAAAGAACATATTTCAGGAAATGTGGAGGAAGTCCTTAAATCAGATCTGGATCTTCTATACACAGTACCTCTCCTACTGAGGTGTTAGAATCTTCTTCCAATTTTCTCCATCTTCAATATAGAATAAAACTTTTCCCAAAAATATATACAAAACTAATCACATAGAACATCTACATCCCTAAACATTCTAAGATATAAGATCAACCATTATTTCACTCCTCCCGAATTCAAACTAATATCCAGGACTACCCAATACATGAAAATAAAAAAAGATAAAGGAATCATAAAATCATTTATAGAGCACTCTTTCTCCAAATAAAGGACACCCCCTCATTCATCACAAATCATTAATGAAGAAAATGAAATAGTGTCTTCATTTAAGCCTCGTCCTCTATAGTTGGGTTAATAATTATATGATAGACCAAGTTAAACTATTAAAGCACACCAACGAGAATCACTTGTAGATTACAACCACTAGGAATCTATTAAAATAATGAATGAAATTTATATTCCTCATAGAAAAACTATTTAATGCTTATCCTTTATTTATATTCCATTTAATCATTCCCAAAATCAAAGAAATTCAAACACATGTGTGACCAATTATAATCTATGTACCACTTCTTAATATCTACCCTCTAAGAATGATCACTCCACATGGAAATATTAGTGAGACAATTTTCTTTGAATTCGACCACAAGGGGACCTAAAATATGTTTTCATTGATGATCTTCCTTTAATGTTTTATGAACTAAGTTCAAGTTAAATTATTTCTCTACCAACTCATGAAATTATCATCTCTACCAAACCCCAAACTCTATAACAATTTTATATATAATATTTGATACCACTTTTTATGAACTTATCCCACTGAGAACCACTTATAGTCATGATGTAAAGACAACAATGACCCTTGAGGTCCACCTCTTATACGCCCTAGGTTGGAAACTAGAAATAAGGGTATATGACATTAAAATGTAAGGAATTACACTTATTTATTATAGGAACATAACATAAAAAACAATAATCAATTAAATTATATAAAATAAACCCAGACCATTAGAATAGAAAATGTATAATATTTTAAAAAAATACTAGATTCTCCCATCAAAATGACAATAATATGATATTCTAAAACTCCCACAATAACTCAATTCCCATTATTAGAACTATCTATTTCAGTTCTTAATCATTATGCAAAATCTAGAAAATGTTTATATATATATATATAACTGAGCATAATTTGTATACTCACAAGTATTATACCTAATATTAAATCTAAAAATGTTGAATATTAATACTAATACATTAGAAAAAATAGTAAAACAAACAATAAGCTATTATATAGCTTCATCCATGATCACTCACCAAATACCACATTCAATATAATTAAACAATAGTGAAAAGATATATCAATAGGTTCCCCACAACCACATATCTAATTGTTTTCTTCTCTCAAACCCCAATGTCAAATTTCATGAGCTCTATTCCTTTTATACAAATGTTGGAGGGGTTGAAAACCCCCCCACCCCACCCTAGACAAGGTCTAACATCTCATATTGGAAAAACACTAGCCATACAAAATTTACAACTACTCCTACACATCACATATACTTATAACCACAAAACATCACTTCCTTCACACATATCCACCCCAGTTGGGTATTGTGGACATTATGGACATCAACCTCATCCCCTCCTCCTATTACTCACAACATCCACTATGAATATCACATCACAATACCATCATCAAAACATTCCTATCCACCACACTACTGTATCATGGATATGATGTACATAAACCTCATACCATTATCCATCCTTACATGACCCTCACAATATACCCAAACCACTATGTACTACACTTGATTCGAGAATGGGGAAGAGGGATTATCCAACCCTCAACCCTCGCTATCATTGATAATGGGATTGAAAATTATAACCCAAAACATTAGGGAATGGTTGAATATATCAACTCATGTGGGATGCATATAGAAATCATAAGGAAAATACTTTGTATATATATAGAATTTCCCCAAACAATCCTGTCTTGATAGGGGTTTGCTCCAAACAGCCTTATCATAACACATAAAAATCCTTGTAGTACACCACATTTCACTTAAAAACATCCACTCACCAAACACTATTTATATTTACAAAACTAGTAAATAATTCCTCGGTAAATACCAAAAAAAACCACAACAAGACATCATGAGGTCCCATTAGTTAAAACATGACAACACATACGAATCCCCCTACCCATCAATTTGATTACATCGGATTCATTATATTTATCAGTTTAATCCATAGTCCTTTCATATAGAATGAAAAATTGTTTGGATCCCACAATTCACACAAGAGAAGGGGGAGTTATGGAATCCCTTACTTTATTAAGAGATCTAATAGATGTTGTGAAATAAGGATGAAGATGAGATGGACATAAATAATAAACCATGAAACTAAATCCCTATAAAATATTTAGTACATCAAATTTCAAAAAAATTCATGTTACAATATTCCCAAATATAACTAACAATTTGGCCATAATATTTTCTTTATAAGAAATAGTGAAAATCCAAAGAAGGGACAAGAGGTGGCTCAACTTATACAGTTGATATTTAATCTCCTGCATGTGAGGATCAAATAGATGAAGAGGGGTTGAAATTCCTTATAATATTGTTCCCATATAACATAACAATCATGGGAAATAAAGAAAAAATAATGGAATTTTAATTGTACCATAATATTTAACTAGGATAGAAAACATAATAGAACAATGAAACACATCTGGATTACAATGAAATTTTTTATATTATTCGGAACCACTATGAATATTCCATATTCATGACTTAAAACACATATCAAGATCCATCATCCAAAAAACATATATGTTCATATCCATTATACAATAAAAAGGGAGAGGTCACTGACCCAATATCTAATTCATATCATAGAATTATAACCTTCAAACACATCCACATTATAAAACAAGTAATGCAATTTAGTGAAATTTAAAATGTTATGGATACTAAGTTGTACATTGAAATCTCCATTCCATATTAAGGACTAGATGTAGTGACATAGAAAAATAGAACCACCAATATCATCATATAGGATCCCATTTTATAACCATTCCATCCACACAATTGATCAACTCTATAATACACTATCTGTCAAACACCATAGACCACGACACCATAAACCAGTCTCATAACTACAATTTCACTTCTACCTCAAACCTCCTCCAAACATGTCCAACTCCTACAAAATTTAATGGTTTCATATATTCTTTTTCTTTTCATGGTGAAGGATTATATGGGGTATCTATAATAATTTTATTTTAATGATGGGTCTTCCATGAATCTCGTATTGTAATTCAACATGATGGAGGAGTTGGCCCCACCCTAATAGTCAGGTGGGTGACTTGTACATGTGTTGGATTGAATTAATGTTTTCATGGAGAAATGTTAAAAAGATATTAGTTCATTTTAATAATTGGGTTTTTAATATTTTCGTTAGATATTATTAATTAATACTATCGTGGTGTTCTCTCACGAATGTAGTAATAAATTTTTTAAACAATTAGAAACCAATGAGTTCATTCATTCTTTTAATAAATTCAATAAACATTAATTATTACATTGAGTTATATTGAGTTTGTGTTTGTTGGGTGTTAATTGGAATAGTTATTAGGGTTCCTTGTGTTTTTTTCTTCTGATACAAAACATCTGGAAAGGCAGTGTCAGATAAATTGATCATCCAGAGAGTGGTGATCCATTTTATATAGAATTTGGTTTTTTTAAATCCATGAGATTTTTGGTGTGTTTTAAATCCAAATATATACTTCACATAATTTTTTGTTTCTTAATTGGTTGTAAGGTGACTTATACATTTCAAACAGAGATATCACATCTTAATATATGATTATTCTTTATAATAATATAACAATCCCCAAATAAATTATATAGGTATAGGAATATTTGATACAAAAACAACTGGTTCACAAGTTAACTTCATCACATCTATCTATGTTCATCATGATTATTACCCTTCTTTGAAATATTACACATAATCCATTTCACCATAACCTATGGAAATGAATCATAATAAAGGGTGGGAACTGATACGTAGTAAAGGTAAAATACTGATATATTAATGTGCACTTAAATATAAAACATTCATAATGGTATGAGAACAAGGTCCTAACATTTGAAAGCAATGCCATGCATGACATATATAATAATATTTTGTTTTTTCTGAAATCTTGTTATTACATAAGACAAGAATCATAGAGGGATCAAAGAATGTGATCTAGGAGAGTATAACATTGATATAAGATATAAGTATCTAGAAGACACATAATAATCAAAAAAAACATTTCCTAAGTAGTTAAAGATTAATATTGAGGCTATCATAGTTAACTGAGTTCACTCCAAAAAACAATTTATTAGTCAAGGATTACTCCCAAGACTCTCGTAGTATATAGAGTCCCTTACTATACATAGTTAACTTCTTATTCCAATCCAATTTATCTCCCAAGAAATCTGTATTTACCAATTCTTTACATAGCTATACAATTTTTCACCAACCTCTCACATAATTAATATCATTCATATATGTCAGAAATGATAATAAAAAATGCATCATATCATAACACATTAAAAAAATAGGTTTCATAAATAACTCATCATGGCATATCCTATAGAAAATTAATTGTTTCATAAATATCATATCATCATGAAAATAAATAATCCTAAAAAATAATGGCAGTAATCATACGGTCATATCCATAGGAAATATTTTGTAATATCAAAGATCTTATTATATATGAAAAAAATCAATTAAAAGTTTAGTTATAACATTTATTGAGGAAAATTATCTTTTCAAAATGAAATCTCTTATTTATAATATATAAAAATCAAAAATATTAAGGATAAAAAATTCCTTAAAAATAAAATTGAAAAAATATAAATGAATATTCAATGGATTTAATGGTAAATATTTAAGGTGATTTTATTCATTTGATATATGTTAAGAGAAAACATCACTTTCACACTTTTGTTAAAATAAGTCATATAGTAACTCATTTGGAAAACAAAAAGAAGATTAATTTTAAACCATTTTATATTAATTAAAAATGGAAAATTAAATTTAATTAATAATACCAAATACATTTCTAAAAACAATTTTCAAAAGGAGTGATATGGAATAGAATGTATATTAGACTGATGAGAGAAATAAAGTTGATTTTTGTTAAAAAAACATTCTTTTAGTCTCTTATGTTATTAAGTATGGTAATTTAAATGAACAAGTTTCATATCCAGAAATAACTATAGTATAAAAAAATTCCATATTTTATTAATATATAGGCGAAAATATTTTATCAATGTTACTTAATCATTAAACATCTCAATAAGTAATGAAATTATAAAATAATACCCATACTGTGAGTTACACATACTTTGAAAGCACTCTAACCTCTTATATTATAAATTTAGATTTATTATAATTCTATAACAATCATTTTATATATTTATAATATAATATATGATCCCTTTTTAACATTTTATTACACATATTTATCAATAATTCAATAACAAAATCATTATTTCTTGGTGTTAAAGATTTCATTTTTTCATAAGAATTTTATTTTAGGTGTTCTTATAATTGTACATTTATCATCATTAAATCATATCAATATTATTAATCATTATATGAATACCATATATATTGATTATATATATATATATATAAATCATTCATAAAATCTAGGGAAAAAAATTAATATCACCATTCATGGAGATGGTAGGACGTAAGTATGCATGAGCACTGTTTTCATTTTTCAATGGATGAATTAAATAAAAGATAATTATTAAATCACATTTCTAGAGGTAATACTATATCATATAAATCAATTTTATTTTCATCAAATATATCCTTATTACCATTTATTAAAAATAAAAAATAAAAACAAATCACATAACTTCGCATACGTGGCGGTCAACACGTACACATGACTGATGACACATGCCTACTGTGGGGTGGGGGAAAAAATATTTCCTAACAAGAAAAGTTGTAATGTGGGTAACCTAGGTTGTCTCTAGTGAGGATCACACAAAAATCTAGTTTCCGCCTTAATATATTAGAATGAAGTGATATTATTTTTAAAATTATTTGTTTTTTATAATCTATAATGGAATTAAAATAATGATTAAACACTAATGGGTGAAGAGAGTAGTGGGGTAATTATAGGTTCAAGTATTGAAATTTCCTCATTTTAATGAAAATAATTCCCCCTCTATTCTCATAGAATAAAAATTGAACTACTCCTCGATCGAGTCATCAATCACCCTTGGTTGAAGGAACCAATGAAAACCACTACTATGTAAATGCATGTTCATGAACCATTACTAAACAACTAATGAATATCACAATAGGGAATTATTGATCCTTTGAAATCTATAAATTAATCACTAGTTCCACACACATGATAATGACTACTAGATACTAACCACTTAATACAATTTTCTTGATTGAGACAAATTTCATTGGGCGGATAGTGTTTTATGTACTTCAATAAAATATATTAACAATGAATACAACCAAACTCACAAACAATATTGAATTAACATAATTATTGATCCTCATAAAATATAAATAATTTTATATAAAAAGATACTTTTTAAATTTATGCACAAGACTTATACATTACAAAACTAAAACTCTTCATTCCTCGATCACTCGACCATTTTACCCCTCCATGTGAAGGGTAACAGAGTTCAAAAGGGAAGAGGAGAGAATAAGGAAACTAGAAAATATTAAAGGAGAGATACAAATAAATTATAGACTACAATAATCCATCCCAACACCTCTTTAACATTCTTCAACATCCATTAATTGGATGTGGACAAACATATTTATAGGATTAAGCGTGGAATAATTTCCCTCTGGATTCAATACTACAAACGGTTGACTGAAATTACAAATTCTAAATATCCAAATAATAGGAATATGTCCACAGGATTGTTGTTCCCCTTCCTATTATTCATTCACACACAAAATATCGAATTATTTGGACCTGTTTCTAAAAGGTTATTCTCGAATTAATGATGAATACCAGTTCTTTCTGAGGAGACTACCCAAAAACCTCTACTTTAGCGCATGTAATGGTTTCATTTATGACATAAATTCTCTATAAAATTTTATAGAGACATTTGGAACTAACTTCTTGTTCTCCTAAAAATTTAATAACATCATTTAGACATTTTTAGTCTGAGATATTCCTCTATAACAAATATGGGTCCATTTTATCGGCCTCAAAAAAAATTCCACATGATTTTTTTTTCATTATGTGTATAATTGGATTTTTGTCAATAAGAGAAACATGTGTATCCAAAACAAATAAATACTAAAAAAAGTATCACTCAATTAGGATCAAAATTGTAAACGATATGCCAGAAATAAAGAAGATCCATATAACTGTTAAATTTCCCGATTAAAAAAATTTCCACAATTTAGCCAAAAACTCACCAAATATACTAAATTGGTGATCTTTTTTCCAAATTTATTAATTTTAAGGGATTATATCATTGAAAAATATATTAAAATCATAAAAATATTAACACTATGAAGCGATGTTTTTGTTTTGAAATGGATAGGATGGTAAGATGGTGGATATTATTTTATAATTACTCAAGTATAATTATGTTATAAGTATCATATATATATATATACATATACGTTAAATCCATAATTATATACATACATGAGAAATAGTTATGTAAAAATAATTACATTATTTCAAGTGATGGTTGTATGGGATACACATGACCAACAGTTTCATTTCCCATTTGATGGAAGAGGATATGGATAACATTTATGACATTTGAATAATAAAATTTAATAATATATAATATACTAGTTCTATTATTTAATCATATTTGAATAATTAGTTATATAGGTAAAAGAATAAATAAAATGAATATTGTTGGTTAAGAACTATACCTATTCTTTGAACAACCTCTATTGGATTATACCTAAATCATTAAAATGATCATTTTCTAATAAAACAGTGTGTTCTAGGTCATGGGTAGGGATTTATATAAGGGTTATGAGTAATGATTGGCTGATCCAATTGGATCGTGAAGTGTTCGTAGGAGAAGAGAGGGTGTCCATTTATATTTGGGTGAATGGACCAACATGAAATTTTTGGAAGGATTAAAATATATCTACATAATATTCACACATAATTGCTCCAAAATAGGCAATTACTAGAGAGTATATTATAAAGGTTCTAAATATGTTCATATAAAAGATTTTATAAATGCCTTTAGGTAATTTTAACACTTGTATCTTTAGTTTAATATCCTAGAAAACTTATTTAAACCTTGACAACATAAACATATTTTTGGTATATTTATTATTTATTTTGATGTAAAAAATACACTATCCTTACCACCTAAAATTGATTAAAGTGATATAAAAAAAATAATCCTTCTTACAAAATTCAATATATATAATTGGTAGAATTTAAATTAAAATTAAACCCACTAACACGACGAAAATATCTTTTCTGAAGAAATAGTTTTTTACACGTAAAGGGTTTTTAGGCCAAAATTCAAAAACAAATTTTTAAATAAACAAAATTGGATTAATAATAATGTAATTGAACTAATCTTACTTTGAAAACCATTTAAAAAAAATTGAATGGTTAAAATGTTTTAAATGCAATCTTTTTTTAATAAAAACATTATTTTTCACTTTTCATCATAAAATCATCATTCCATGAAATTCTAAAAAAATTCAATGTTCTAAATTTGACATGATTATTTCAAAAATGATATTTATTTTACCAAATATATTATCTAAAATTGGTAAAATTGATTTATATTATTTAATCACAAAACTCAATAAAAACAATTTTAAAGAATAAATATTTTTTAAAATCATATAATGATTAAAAATATATTTTCCTCATCTAATACCATAATAAATATTTTAAAATTGTGTTTATTCCTATTCATACTAACAATTTTATATCTCGGATATAATAGTATACTATATTACTGTTCATTTAGTCTCGGTGTTGCATGTAAAGAAATCTATTTGAAAACATAAATTAATTTGAAATGAAGTATATCATAAAATCTATGTGTGTTACAGGAAGTCAATACAGGATACAAAAAAATATAAAATTAGTTATGTTTATATATGTGTTTTCTTACAAATTTGGATAATTATTTGGTGTCTTTTTAGCCACAATTTGAATCATGGATGATTTATAATTGACAATGTTTTTTTTAAAAATATATTAATTAAGAAATGAGAATTTATTTAAGTAATATATATATATATATATATAGACACATGCACACACATGCACACATATATAAACACAAAAACAAGGTGAAATATGATTATAATATATTAATAATAACTAAATAAATTATCTTTATCACACATATAAATATATATATACATAAACATATATATATATATATATATAATAATTTATATATTAATATATACATTCATATATTAAATTATAAATCTATTTATATCTATATGTATATATATAAACATATTAAAACTATTCTATATATGATTCTATTGTATATCAATAAATGTAAATGTTATTTCTATTAAATTAATATACGCATACAAACATACATACATATATACTGATAAATACATAGACATAATGGTAAAACTATAATTATAATTAAATAATAATAAATAAATAAATGAAACTCAATATACAAATTATTATATATAGTCAAACACACACAAACACATATATAAAAATTAATATGTATATATATATATATGAATGACTCTTTATATATATATATATAATTACGGTATAACATATATAATTTTATTAAATGAAATTACAAATAAATGTTATATGACACACAAAAACAAAAACATGGATACATATATATATAGGAAAATATATAAATAAACAGATAATAAATTTATAATATAATAATTAATAATTAATAACATTGTTTTATTAATATAACGCCCCATAATTTTATAGAATTTTTCTTCTTAAATAAATTCAATTCATTCGATAGCTAACATCAAACAAAAAAATATTTCATAGAGTATAAATCATATAAAATCACATAGATAACAAAAATCAAATATTGAAATTGAAAAAATAATGAAATAAGTGGCTTTTTCTAAAAACTGAAGAACATATATCAATGAAATTGTTACTTGATCTTTATAATTGTAATATAACCATTTGGTTATAAATTGTCTAATAAAATATTAACCTCACATATGAAATTATAAATTTAATATGTTCATCTCATAAATTGTAATATTATATTGTAATATCATATTATAAGAAAATAAGTATTTTAGAAATTATTAATTGGGCATTGATATTTTTTATATAACACTAATATTTATTCTCTATTTTATAATTAATATAATGATTTAAAAGTAATTTTAACTTTTTGATAATTTATTCAAAATTAACATTTCGTTTAGTTATAATTAGAAAATAATTTTATGATATCGTAATTAATTTTTCAATGTGTTATAAAATAAATTATAATTTTAATATATGTACATTACATTTAAATTTTTATTTTAATTAAAAATTCAAATTTTCATATATAGAAAATTATTTTAATATAATAAAGTCCATTTTATAATTTAACTCATCAGAAAATTTAGTAAGGTGTATTTTTTAGATTTTTCTAAATTAGAATTATTTTTTATTATTCGTCAAATGCATTTATTTTATGTAAATTTAAATTATATTTTTAATACACTATTTTTTGAGTCATAGTTGATTTAAGCACCAAAATCTAGAACTATCCTTCTGTATTTAATATATTCATTCGTGGAATCATTAATATTTATTATCTTTTTCCAAAATAATAAACAATTGAATAAAATATTCATAAAATGCACATATCCTCTAGTATTAATACAACCCCTCACCACCTCTTCTCCTCACCCATCCAAATACATTAATCTTGTCTATGTTCTCCCCAATAATCTATCCAAACATCTCCCCCATGTTCTGGATCCCTCGGTCTCATAAAATTATCGAAATAAATTTTCTTAAGGAGGTTCTCAGGGATATGAATTCAAGAGGTAAATCCTTTTTCTTTCCCATTAAAATTATTTAAATTGATTTTATTCTTATTCAAACCTTACCTATTTTATCCAAACATGTATGATAACTCCCATATCATATATACTGGTATTTTATTATTTTAATGGAATATCCATCATCAAACCCATTATTCACCACTTTTTTTTTCTAAAAATGAAAACATCATCCATGATGTGTCGATTTACCGCCATCATGGACGATGTGGGATCATTTTTCATTGTCATATTATAGGATGATTAAAAACAATAAATATGGTTAAAACATATTTTATTATGCATTTTATAATTCATTTAGTTATCTAGAACCATTATATATATATTATATAAATTAATAAGACAAAACTAGTTCATAATGACCAAAAACCACCAAAAATAATGTAAAAAATATCACTAGAGTTCAATCTAATCAATCATTCTCATATCTAGAAAAAAAATTAATATATGAGGTCATTAAATCGTTGGGATGCTCATTAATAGCATATAACATCAATTATTGATATATTTTCTAAATTTTCATGATTTTTCATACATATATACATGTGAAACAAACATGAAATCAAAGGAAAAGAACTCTATGAAACTATAAAATCATTTCTTATAACTCATAAAAAATGATAAAATGAACAAAAAAATTATAAATAAATACATTTAAAAATATATCTAAATTAATTTATTAATGGATTCAATTTGGTTATCTAGAATGTTATGTACAATTTCATAACACATTCAGAAATAAGGTATGGTAATTCATCTAAATTTCAATTTCATTGAGACACACATGGTATTGTGAACCTAATAATTTCTTCATAATTTATCAATAATCCCTTTGAGTTCTCTTTTAATTTAAATTATATCCCTACTAAATACCCATATTTTCTTCTATCATGGATATAATTATTTTCTACAATGCATTATATTTTTACATAAGGTGTCTATTTTCTATGTTGAAATATTTAAAAATATTTATCCTCTTCTCAATATGGATATTTTGATTAGTCATATTGTTCATTAAATATTTGTCTGAATAATTCTTTGGAATTTTAGAGATTTTTGGGTCCCATTATAGCCCCATGAGTTATCAAAAGGTCTTCGGAAACAACACAGTTGGTGGAAACCCCTCTTTGTTTATTTACATGAACAAGTAGATGGGTATTGGCCTTAAAACATTAACCATAATGAGTATATAATATTTCATGTTCTATATACATGAAGTCCAAATTAAAAATTCTTCTTATTTATTATTCAGTTATTACTTTCCATTACTTTTTTAGAATAAAAAAACAGTGGAAGAATTTTTATTCACAATTTCATTATGTGATATGTTTTTTAGATTATTTATCCTTACATAATGATTATTCCTTATGGACTTTAATTCACTTTATATTTTCTTATATCCCTTACTGAGTGTTTGAACTCACCATTTTTTTTCTTACATATGTTTTGAATATTAAATCTATGAATAAGTGAATTGAAGTAGATTATTTTATTTTATTATATACCATGTTTAATTACCAACGTAATAATGAAGCCCTTAATATATCTATTTTATCCAAGACTACTAAACTGATTGATCATATTGATTTAATCACTTTGGTCTATATCATTGTAATAAAATGAACACAAACTCCAGGATGCTAGTGTTGAGGCTCTAATAGTTGATATCATAGCATGATTATTAGAATCCTTGAATTATAGATTAAAAAAATTTATTAGGGAAAAATCCCCTAAGATATATTTTCAGGATAATCATAGAAAAAACAATATATTTTTGGTAAGGAAGATATTAAGTGGGTATTCCAAGGAATGAATCCATGTTTGGATAAAGCAAGTGAACAAGGTTTTCACATAGATTTGTATATGGGTAATAACTCTAACATGGTGAATTTGGCATAATATAGGATAACTTGATACAAGATAAAGGGTATTAATTTGCATACAGTTTGACATTCATTGTGGATATTCTTATGATAATTAAATTTTTTTAAAATCATTTTGAAGGGTTTAAATGTAAATATGTCCCCAAAGAAACAATGTTTTTATTACAATATTTGATATGCATAAATTTTCAATTTATATTAAGCATTTTTCTAGTTCGAAATTATAAAATGATATTCATAACCAAATTTAGGGTATTCTATTATTTAGAAATGGTGCCTCATGGATAGAAAGGAATTCATTCTAGCAGTCAATATAGGGATTACCCTCATAATCAAGCTAGCATAGTTATTGTGTTTGATGAGTATATCAATAAAATATTTTGAAATAATACTAATGTTATAATTAATAACCATACTATAATTGTGTTAGATCATATCATGTATAAGAATCCCCCATTGTTTAGTGGGACTACTAATACAGTTTTAGTTTAGCAGTGGAGAAAGTTCCTTGAAAAGATATTTCTAGCATTGGGATTCAATAAAAAATAAATGGTAGAACATGATTTATATTTTCTCAAAGGGGATACTGAACAATTATGGTCACTAATTCAAAAAAATTATGGAGGAATATGTAATTGAATACACTGAATGGAGGACCATAAATGAAACGTTATTCGAAAGATATTTACCTCGTGATAAAATAACTAAAATGAATAGGAAATTCATTAGCATAAAGAAAAAAGAAGAAAATAGTGTTAGGGACTATAAGGTTACCTTCACAAGACTCTCCAGGTAGTTTATAAATTTCATAAGTGATTCGAAAGACAATTCTGATCATTTCATTAATCTTCTTAAATCGTGTCTCTAATGGTGACTGGCTACTCTAAAAAATTCATTATATGATGAAATAGTTATATGTGACATCAAAATGGAGAAGGAATTTAATAGATACTTTATGGTCAAGGTAAATTAATGGGAGAATAGGTATTATGATAACCATTGTAATGGTAAAGTGTCAAATAAAAATTATGGAATTAAGAAATTTCTATTAAACGGGAATTTTGGAAGGCATCATCCAGGTAAATACATAAAAGGAAAGAGAGTTTTCTATAAGTGCATATAAAAGTGTTATTGAGATAACTAATTCATGGTGAATAAAAAATATGAGTTATGTTTAAGGCTTAAACTTTAATGAAATAGGGAGTCATTTAATTCAGTGTCCCAATCATCTTGGGAATCTACTATATAAGATAACAAGGTTTGAGGGCTAAGATTATGTTATCACTATGTCTAAAGTAGCAGTGCCCAAAGAAGTGGTAAAAGGTATGTTAATAATATCTTAAAATCTATCCAACACATTATTTGATTATGAATCATCACACTCTTTTATAGTTTAATTTGTTTTCCTTGAAAATTTAGCATTTACATTTTCATTTAACAGCGGATTTATTGGTGAAAACTCTCCAGGGAAGTCTCATTACAACAGTAATGTGTAGGTCAATCCCCATTACCACACATAAAAATGATTTTTTTCTAACCATACCTACATAACAATGAATTAATTTGATATAATCATTGGTATGATTTTTCATTCAAAATAATATTTGAGTATTTATTGTAAGAATAAGGAAATTATTATTATTGGGCATGATGTAGAATCCATTTTCTTTAGAGAATAAAAATCAACATCTTATTCTTGTCTAGATCCACCCACAATAAATATTCTAAATTCAATTATAGTTGATGAAGAGAAAACAACATATACGGATGAGGGAAGTCATCTTCAAGTTGATAATGTACAAATTTTTCAGGAATAAATTGATGTATTTCATGAAGAATTACCTACACACCACAAGGGTTTGTTGTTGAGTATATAATTGATTTAATCTCGGATGTAAGAACTATATCAAATAAGACTTATAGAATAGAAATGTTGGAATTAGTGGAGCTACTGAAATAACTAGATGACCTGAGTAATGAGGGGTTTATTAACCCTTGTGTTTCTCTATGGGTATCTCTTATTTGTTTTGATAAGAATAAATATTGATCATTGAGGTTGTGAAGTGATTATAGATAATTAAATGTCATAAAAATAATGAAAATGTATCATATACCTAAAATGATGAAAAATTCATTCAACTCTATAAAGATAAATATTTTTGGAAGATTGGCCTTTATTATGGGTTGCACAAATTGTGTGTTAAGAAGGAAGATATTCGTAAGACAACATTCCAAATAATGTGTGGAAATTACTAGTTTACAATAATTCCTTTTCTAATGACGAATGAAATCTATTTTCTATGGATCTAATGAATAGAGTGTTCAAGGAATATCTTGAAAAAAATTATTGTATCTATTGACGATATCTTGATATATTCCAAAATCAATAGGGGCTAAGAAAACTACTTGTGGATTGTTTTGAAGACTCTTAGAAGAAAAGAGTTATATTGGAAGTTTATCAAGTGATAATGACTGATTAAAATAGTTTCATTCCTTGGAAATATTGTATCTAGGGATGGAATCTCAGTTTCTCATTTGAAGGCAAAAGAAATACAAGAATTTCATATGTAACTTGTATAATTGAGCTACATAGTTTTAATGATTTACTAGCTTACATTCGTCATTTATTACATATTTATTCTAGATTAACATTCTCATTAACAAAGATCCCACGTAAATGAGTTAGGATTGTATAGGAAAAATATTTTATACAATGTTTTTGAAGAATTAATAATAATATTTTCAAATCCTCTAATTTTTATACTTCCATCAGAAAATGATGGGTTTGTGATATATAATGATTTCTCAAAAAATGGAATCAATTTTTTCCTTATGAAAAATAATAAACATATTACTTATGCATCATGTAATTTGAATAATCTTGAATAATATTATCCAACTCATGATATTGAATTAGAATTCATAATCCTTTCTCTTAATATATTAAGATAATATCTCTATGGGGAAATATGTGATATATAATTGGATCAAAAGATATTAGAAATATATTTACATTAAAGAACACAACATTAGGAAAATATAATGGCTCTAGTTACTCATATATTATGATTTATCAATACCCCACCACCCGAGAAATAAAAATAATGTAGTAGATGCATTATGTAGGAAATATCATTGAATTGTGATAAATTGAGGGTTGATAAAGATCATATATTCAAGGATTTAATAAAAATAGACATGGGAGTTATTAAGGAATGGGAAAAATCAATACATTATCAAAATATTGGTAATCCATATTTACTAAAGAAGAAAAAAATATCTCAATGATGTGATGATAATTTCCAAAAGCAAAATTAAATCCATTAAGGATGAATGTTTGGTAGACTTTATATAGGAGTATAGAATTCTGAAATTTGAAAAAATGTTATGTTTCATATCAATACAAAATATAAATATGGAATTATTATATAAATATCATAGATCAAACACTCCTATACACCTTGGTAGTACTAATATGTTTAGCGATATGATGGAACATTTTTTGAGGGATTTAATAAAGCTGAATATTGTTGAATTTGTGGGAAGTTGTCTAGTTTTTCACACATGAAGGTTATGAGACAATATCATAGAGGATTTAAGTAACCCTACACATTCCAATATAAAAGTGGGATGAAATTACAATGTACGTTTCCACTATAATTCTAAGGAAACATAGAAGGAAATATGTGATATGGGTTATTGTTGATCATCATAAAAATAGATAGATTTTATTTTTATAAGTGAATATTTACCACTTGAGCACCAAACAAGACTCTATATTAATGAAGTGATAATATTTTATGGTGAACCTCTATATATTCTTTTTGATTGAGATCCTCATTTCACATGAAAATTAAAAAAGAATGTTTAGATGTCTTTGGATACTAAGATTCACATGAAAACTGCATATCACCCTCAAACTGATGGATTTTTAAAAGGACTATTTAAACATTAGAAGAGATTTTGAGATCATGATCACTTAAAATTAAAGGTATGTGGGATCATTATTTTAATTTAGTGTAATTTTACTACAAGAAATGTTTCCATTGTTGTATTCAATGGGAACTATATGCAACAGTATACAAAATTGATGTTGAAAACTAAATTTTTGGGATGAAGATGGTGTGAGGAAACATGATGGATGATAACTTATTGATGAGATGATGATAATGGTAAATACTATTTGGAATCATATTGAAGAATTTCAATGTATAAAAAAATGTTTATTCTTCTAATAGGATAATGTATTTAGAATTTTATGCGGGAGATCATGTATTTCCAACGGTATCACTATAGAAGGGTCACTTAATGTTAGATAAGAATATAAAATTTATCCCTAGGTACATCAGAAAAATTTGATATACTTAGAATAATTGGAGCAATATAATATTGATTATAAATTCCACCAAGTCACTCCAACGATTATGATATGTTCCATATATCATTATTGAAGAAATACAAGCCAAAACCAATCCATGTACTCACCTATAAAGAAATAGAACTAGAATTTGATTACTGTCATAGTGAGGAGCCTATCGAGATTATTGACACAAGAGAAAAAGTATTGAGAAATTAGGAAAATCGATTGTTGATGGTTATTTATAAAAACCATAAAATTGGAGAAGCAATGTGGGAACCTGAGTATGTAATGAATAAGAACCACCCTCATTAGTTTAGAAGTAAATATTCATGAAAAATTTCAATCATGAAATTTCTATAAGAGGAAATAGTATAACACACCAAGATTTTATGGTATTTTTCTTTTTAAATATATTCAATTCATAAAATAGCTTACATTGGGCACAATTTCATATAGTAAAAATAAAAAAAAGTCACTTAAAGAATAAAAAACAGTATAAATACATAATGAGTTAAATGAGACAAAATTTATTGAAATTATGTAATATATATCAATGAAATAGTAACATGCACTTTAGAATAGTATAGTGACCCTTAGGAATTGTAATTTGACAATTAGAATGGTAACCTCACCTAATAAATTAATAAAAATATTTATCCATTTTATAAATCCAAATATGACAGAGATATATCGTATTATATGTAAATCATTGTTTTTGAAATTATTAATTAGGTATTGATATTATTTAGAAAACATAAATTTATATTTTTAATATTATAATTAATATAATGATATAAATTAAAATTTATTTAATTAAATTTTTTAATAAAATCAATATTATGTCGTCTTATAATTTTAGGAAAAATTATGAGACCATTATTAGTTATTCAAGGTGTTATTTAATCAGTTATAATTTGAAAATTGGTATTTTCAATGAAAATGATGATTTTAATTTAAAATAAAGTATTTCATATTTATAAAATTATTTTCGTAAAATTGAGTTCATTTTTTAATTCAACAAATCAACAAATTTTTAGGGTTATATTTTTTTATATTATTCTAAAATAGTTAAATTTTTGGTGAAAAGTAAAATAAGAAAATTTACGATATATATACATTGTAAGATAAATAAAAAATTTATAGAGTCAAGGCTGAGGTATGCACGAAAATTTCCAATCAAAATTATTTTATAACTTTATTTATTCATGTAATAATCATTATTTATTACCTTCATCCCAAATAAAAATCAATTGAATAAAATATTCAAAAGACACTCCTCTCCTCTACTATAAAAACAACCCCTCACCCCCTCTTTTCCTCACACTTCCAAATCATCGAAGATTTTCCAATTCCTTCCCAATAATCATAAAAAACCTATAACCAATGTTTATGATCCTTTTTTTGAAAAATAGTCCAAAATCAATTACTTTAAAGAGGCTCTCAAGGAGATGAATTAAAGAGGCAAATCTTCTTATGTTCTATTTCAATTTATTTTAATTTCATATCATCTTATTCGATAATTAACTATTCTATAAAAACATAAATTCTAAATCTATTATCTTATATATACTAGGATTTTATTATATTAATTGATGATCTATCATCAAACCTCTTCTCATCACCTTATTGTTTTAAAAAAGAAAACATCATCTCTGATGTGCCAATTTACTACTATTATGGATGATGAGACTTCATTTTCCATTATCTCCATAATTGTTGGTTATAAAACCATAATTATCATTAAAAAATATTTAAATATACATATTATAAGAAATTTTTTTATAACTAGTATATATATATATTATTAATTAATAAGACAAAAATAGTTTGTGTTGATCAAAAAACCTCATTAAAAATATAAAAAAATATAATTAAAGTTTTATCTTATGATTAATTATCTTATCTATAAAAATATTAATATATAAAAACATTAAATATATTTTTATATTCATTACTAAAATTATTCTTCAATTATGGATGTATATTCCCATTTTATATGATTTTCCATATATGTATACAAAGAAATAGATTATCAAAACCAAGGAAAAGAACACTCTCAAATGATAAAATTGTATCTTATAACTTCCCAAAAGTCCATAAATTAACTTAATAAAATAATAATTAATATAATAAAAAAAAGGTTATAAATTAATTAATTATTTTATTTAAGTTGATTACTCAGGGCGTTCAATACAAGTGTAGAATTCTTTCAGATATAAGGTAAGGGACTTCATATCAATTTAAATTTTGTTGTGAGTTACATGGTTTTGTACACCTAATCCTTTATATGTGGTTTATAGACTACTCCGATGATATCATATTTATTTTAAAATTATATTTATTTTAAATATTTATATTTTCTTGCATTATGTACATGAATATTCATCATACTGCATACAATTTGTACCTATAGTGTTTATTTATAATGTTGAAATATTTACAAATCTGTATACTCATCATAATATAGATATTTTTATAAGTCATACAAGTCATTGAATATATGTATGAAGAATAAATTAGACTTTTAGTTATGTGTGGGGACTATTATATTCCCTATATTGATCGACAATTCTAATGAGACAAAATAGTTGGTGACAAACCCTTTGTGTTTGTTTCCATGTGGAATCAGACATGTTTTTAAACATTGAATTAAACCATATAGATAGTATAATGGTTCATGTGTTAGATACATGAATTCCAAATTAATAATTTGGTTGATTCAGTATTCAATTATGACATTCCATGAGATTTTAACTATGATAAGATCGATGGATGCATTTTCATTCTCAGTATATTGATGTCATGTGTTTTCCAATTATTTACCTTTCTATATTGTCTATGAATTATTTAATTTAATTCACATAATATTGTTCTATATAACACTAATAGATAATTTTAAATCACCCTTTTATTTTTTCCTTCCCCGGGGTTTGAAGATGAAATCTAAGAAAAAGTGAAAATAATCAGTTCATTAACATTTTTTATGTACTATGATTAATTAACAATGTAATAATGGAAATAAATATGTATGAATTTTCTTCAAGACTACTAAAATAATCGATCCATGGTGATGTTATCTCTTTTATCTATGTCATTATAATAAAATAACCACCAAAACTAGGCTATTGGTGTTCAAGTCATTATAATTAATCTCATGTACCATACAATCCTGGAAAAGACTCACCCATCCAATGATTGATCCATTTCATATATGGTCTAGAAAAATTTAAATATTCCAAAGTACCACAATTTTACTTCTAAAGTGACCCTTTTCGAAGATAAAATTCCCTCTTCATGCATCATGCGTTGCACCAGCATGTTTCTGGGTCTCTACCCATGCTTACGCTATCATATATGTAATCATTAGTCTCATAAGCCATAATTGTCCATGAAATCCCACCCAAGGGATGATATCCATGTTTAATACAACTAAATTAATATAAATATACTTATAAATTTATATAGGTAAATATATATATTAATATATATATATTAACTAATTACTAATATATATTAATATAATTATGTTAATATATTATTTATCATATAAATTGAAAACCATATAAACATATATATAATATCGAATGATTATATTCTAATAAAAATTCCTAAAGGAGTAGCTTATAAATTGTTATGTTTCTATCATGTTTCTTATTTAGAACCCATGATGTGCTATTTAATTTTAACACTGGTGTGGACTTTTTAAAGTGATGCAGAGAAGATGGATTGTGTGTTAGGGTGGTGGAATATCTATTATTCATAAATGAATGTACAATGTGACATCCATACGAACTTATCAAAGGAATCCATTTCCTTAACTCTTTGGGGATGAAACCCTTATCATCATAATGGATCTCATGGGTGAATATCCACAATTCATCACCAATCACGTGTGAGACATACAATGAATTGGTTTCCCCTTTAATATATCTTAAAATACCACATTAATGTATTTTATGAGTCTAAAAACATTTATTAAATTAAATAGAATGAAATAAAACTTATTTTTGGAGTATCTCCCTGTAAGAAATATGAAACTGCATAAAAGACTAGAATGAAGAAATATTGAACATTTGTGTGCCTTACACTGAAGAGCCACTACATCATTTTAGATCTCATTAAGATGAGATTTATAGAGATAAAAAACTAGAAATAAATCAACCCACTACCATAGTGCATCCCTGGGTTGTGCCTGAATCACATGATTATCAAGACAGAAACACTAACCTCCAATGAATTCTAATACCTCTAAATGAAAATGTGAAAGAGAAAATAGATAATTAGGTCATCGAGATTCACAAGATGAATATCTATATACTCCATCATATTGAAGTATACTTTATAAATCCCTTAAGTACACGAGTCAATTTTAAAACCATTAACATGAACATTTCAAATGCAAGAGTTGATGCACTAGTCGTTAATGTATTGTATAAATGAAATAAGAAAACTCATAACATATTAAAACTCTTGTAGCAGATTAATAAATGATATATTTTATGTGAGTTGAACTATTTTAATATTCACATACTTAGTATTAAATTTTTCTTTTTATAAATGATGTTATTATTCATGAAATATCATTTCATGCATGCATCTCAAAATCTCATGCACATGATACAACAATGAATAACATGCAGATAGTCATGCATCATATATAGGACGTAGATTTTTTTGAATATCACCTTTATAGGGGGATAGTTTCAGTGTGTGTTGTCTAAAATTATACTAGTTTTTATTGGATCTCAGGGGTTCCTGGTAGTCAGGGATGCGTACAAGAGTTATGTGGTTTTGTGGATCTATAGTTGGGGGGGACACGTAGGAGGCTAGTGTGCTGAAATGAAAATTCTGAAAGAAAAAATTAATAAGAAAAATAATTACCCACATTTCTAAAATATATTGGTAAATTATTAGTGATTTTACATAATTTCAAAGAAATAAATAAAATTTCCTCTAAAATAAGGGTTAAATTATTAAAATATGTTTTTAAAAATATATGGCCAATTTATTTATAAATTCATATAAACACTTTCAACATAAAATAGAATCTTAGAAAATTTATTTTATTATAGCATTGCATGATGTGTATTAGTTAAATCATGGATATAATGAACGTAAATCTTCTATGATTATAGAGGGAAAAATATATTGGGGTAACATAGCTTGTATACTAGCTACATTCTATATACCCCCTATCTAACTGTGTGCTAATCAGTTGTCCATATTCGACATGTAATGATGTTTCATACCTACCTTCACATGGTGTGTCATGGTTTACATGGATTTCCCTTGTGATGTTGGCAATTGGTACCAAATTTTAATGTTTCTATTACATTTGGTGTATCATTTTCTTATAGTCAAAATCCTCAGCACTATCATATGGGATTTTAGAGCATTCCCTATTTGTTCTATGCATTTTCCAAGTCATATAAAAATGAATGAACTAGGTGTGTAGAATTCATTACTATAAAGGATGGAATAAGTTTTGAGCAGTATAGAAAAATGATAGAGTATATATGGATTAGAATAAGTTTAGTACAATCACATGTAAAGTTGAGATATATGGTGGATGTTATCTCATATGGTTGGTATAGGGGTCCTTAAGGTCGGATTAGTGCTCTTAAGGATGGGTTGAAACATTTTATGGCTGGGGCGTTACCTCATAAGGTTGATGTGTATCCTCATAAGGTTAGTACCCAACATCCTATGGTTAGTGTAGCTCTTCATATGGTTGGTGTCAGTTTCTTGTATGGTTGAGATGGACTTTTAAGGTTAACTATGAGGTTCATTGGCACTCCTATATTTTCTTAGATGAGTTTATGGGATGAATTTTTTTATTATATGTATTATCTCACTTCCAAATCATATATAATAAATGAATCAGTATTTTAATATTTAATGAATGATTTATGATTGTTTTTAGGGACTAAATATTACCATGATCAATGTGGATGAATTATGTCCCGATATAAAGGTTTCTTCAACATGAAGTGGAATACATTTTTAATACTAAATCGTCTTGAATATGGATATGGATATTATTTTGTGATATTTTAATATATTATAAGGTCTTTTCAAAAGGAATAAAATTTTTAATTTCTATCTAGATATTTTTTTCTATCCAGGAAACTGTGGGGTTTTTCAAAAAAATAAAAAGAAAAGGAAATTAAATAAGGTGAAATAAAAGGTGCTGTCCATCTCAACACAAGAGATGATATTTTTTATAATACAGTGGAATGTTAGTGAATTTGTTTTGAAAATATATAATAGCATGATTTCTAGAATCCTAATTAAAAAGAAGATGATTAAGTCACCGTTCTTTCTTTTTAGAAATTTTTTAAGGAGATATATATTTGGGGATTCCAGTTCCTCGTGACTCGAAAGAAAATATAATAATACAAATCATTCATTTAATAAAGTTAAATATAAAATTTTTGGTGTTTTCATATTATATATTCTTATTAAAATATATTCCACATAATTTTGAAGTGAAAAACAAACTTAATGTATTTTTTTAACTACAGTTCCATGTGAAAGAGATCATAGGATGTTAAGTATATTTCAATCTATGAAGAAGAGCGGTGTGTTCATAATTTTTTATCAAGAGATATAACCTCACGGGGTCAATCCATCCACACAATCGTATAACCAAACCAAAATAATAGAGAATTATGGTATCATTTTCTAAGGATCATTCCATGGAAGCTTCATGAATTATACTGATTGGGTGAACCATTCAAAAATATATGGTTTTTCAAAAACTATCCCAAATGGGAAAATATATAGACTCCCAAAGCCTTCCTGAAATAGTATTGGGGAGGTGACTTTTTCTAAGTTGGTATATCACAAACATGGGAGGTCTTATCCAAACGACTTGTGCACACATACATTATTAATCTCATACAATGGTGAATTGTGAAAAACAACTAAAAATCCATTCATGAATACGTCTAAATTCAACCACCATAGTGTGATATGAAATAATTAGAAGTAAACATATCCAAATAAAATCCCACAACAAAGAGGATGAAAATAAGTCCAACCTAAAAGTAAAATGGGGACTAGTGTTAATATATCATAAGAAAAAAACTCTATTTGTCTGGTATCACTATGCATCATATGGTCTGGGTCCCTTACAGACTCTATGAAAAGGTTGGCCATCTATGAAATGAATAATTCATGTAGGAAATGAACATGTAGTGGGGAGTATAAAAATCTCTAATAAGACATGTCAAAACCTCAAATCATACAAATAAAGTATAACAATCACCTCTATAAATGAATATTCTTACAATGTACATAACAAGAATGTACATACACACACAATAAAGGAACACAATTTAAAGGTAAGACAAAACTATAATTCCAAACATGTATTCAATATCAATGATTCCACATTGCACTCATCCTTGACTACACACTCCATAATTTGGATAACACTAACAACCTTAAATGGGATTCAATACACAAATGAGGATCACACTCAGGGTCATGGTGGATTCCAACAACTGAATTAAGAATAAATATCAAAGTAGAGGATTGACACCCATAATTTTTTGGTAAGTAATATTCTAATAACTCATCCTACTGAAAGAAGATGATAGAGGATCCCACACTGGGCCCCACAGAACGATTTCAACAACATTATCCATGAAGTCATTCTGATGGTATCATCTCCCTACTTGTAGGTGGAGATTCCATACAAACCGCCATGTAATTGATATTGGGAATGCACTATAAATAATATTTTCCATGGAACAGAGTACAATGGATCTAATCCAACATATAAATATTACACGACATGTAGTAGGTATAGATACCATGTCCCTTCAACCCGAGGCCCTGACCATGTAAGAAGCCAATGTATATATCCAGTTGAAGTATAAGATATTATATATATTGTGTACTTCATATCAAGTGCCAGTACATGACTAATCCCAGATATTCCTTGAATAGTTATGTCTGTGAAGGAGTATAGAGCGTTCTTATTCCATTGTATCCATCCCATGTCCGCGTACCCACTAAGGTACACACTGTGCCTTTCGAGAGGGGTCGCACACCTTGTGATAAGTTAAAATTTTGTGTGATAAATATATGAAACCTAAAACCCTAGCCACTTCTTACAAGGTCCCACATATAATGTCGATATGCATTACATAAAATCTATCATTGAATTTTATAAATTTTCAAATATGGATCCCACATTGGAAACTACTCCAACAGAACTTTTTATTCCCTCGATCCTCATCAGAAACATGTGAAACACACCCTAATGATTCATACAATCATCGACCATCATGTTATGACCTTTTATTTAATTTGTAAATTTTCGACACACATCATTCATTATTTCATGTCAAAAACACAAAGAACGATATCTGTGAATCTACTTCAGATCAATAATTCCTTGTCATGTTCTGGTACCATAATTGATCAAATCTCGAATATATAATATAAATGTATTAAGTGAGAAATAGGTGTGAAAGTATAGATTTATTGGCTCCCCCATCATACTATTGGATAATTTATTTCCAACTATGGGAACGAAATTTGGGAAATAAAAACAAAACAAAAAATCACAATTAACGGACATTAGTAGTTATTCATAGAGGCCCTGCTTAATTTCAATTAGAATGAAAAATGAAGGGAGAACAAATATTCACAAACGAATGATCCAAATTCCTAAAATAAACTAACCCATCCCACAATATGAACAACCCGCATATCAATCTTTTGGTGGATAGATTTATGCTTTCTATAGAATTAGAAAACATGGATCAAATCCATATAAACAAATTCCATAACTCAAGGTGTGTTGACCTATGATTAAAAATGTGCACGAGTTTTCACCATCATCAAGATAGTTGAATCTCATTGCACCTTGATCGTGGATCAATGATCTGGATGGTGTTCAAAAGAGAGAGATCATCCAATTATCTCTCCAATGGTTCTCTAATTGCTCCGAGTTGATGCAGAAAACCATAAGGAATTGTCAAAATCATATACTTATAGGAGGATTGCGTTCACAATGTCAATGGATGACTAAATTAATTTTAGTTAATTTTTTTTATATTACACCCATGATTACTTTTTCACAAACTCCTTATAGAATCATGTTTTATATCAAACCTAGGGTAAGACCTGCATTCTAAACTCAACTCTTCCCTTGGATTTATAATCCTTTCACCCGTGTAGATTTCATTTTATTTTTTCATGAAAACAATACATGAATTATAATTAATTTATTTTATATATTTCAAATATTTATTCTGGGAATACTGGGCCTCATAATCGCATGATGTATCAGTGACTGGTCTTGAAAATTATCTATACAATAACAAAAAATAATACATTGAAAATATTATTCATTTAATTTTCCCTAATTTGGTAATTTACGGAATGTGGATTTAAAAATAGATTTGGTTAATGAGAACATATATGAGCCTCACAATCCCAAATTCCTTCTTGAAGTCTCACATTACACTAACAAAAACATACTAAAGTAACCAGCCACCACAGAAGGATATTCTCCTAATGATCCTGAATCTCCACCAGGTACTCAGAAATAGTAGTACCATCCTTGATTTCCACCTCACCCAAGTTGATTATAAGTGATAGTTCATGCATGTACATCCCATCTGTGACATGAGGTATATATCTTTAACCATGTCAAACGTTTGTGGTAGAGCTAAGTGGTACGCCACCTCTCTAAATTTTAAAAAAAATCTAGAAGGGACAATGAACCTCATAGGTAGATTTCTGGACTAGAAAATTATCAATAATCATCCTCAATGTGAAACCCATAATAACACATGTTCTCATTCCTTAAACTCTGAATTCATCCTTCATCTTTGAAATTAATAAAACTGATGGATTTTTTGTTTTCTTAATCGACTCGTGGATGATCTGAACCTCCTCTGTAGTGTCTCATACCAACTCTAGTCCCATGAGTGTTAACACTATTAGCTCAGTCTCGTAATGTGTTGACCGGGTGTGTCACCCATATAAAGCCTATAATGGTATCATACCAATGGTTGAATGGAATACATTGTTGTATGAAAACTCAAAATGTTTTTGAATATCCTCACAACTATAGACAAACTAAAAAATGAAAGCCCACAACTTGTCCCCCAGAAAATGAATGGCCTACTAAGTATGGATTCCAGACTCAGGGTAACACATTATGCTTAAGAAGTATGGAGTCCCAAATACCTCTAGAAATCCCTTCCAGAACCAAGATGTGAAGTGGGAATCGTGGTAAAAAATGATCATCTATGTATCTCCATTGTGTCATACTATCTCTTGCACATATAGGCGTCAAAATCACATTACTGAAATATACACTCAAATATCTAGGAAGTGGTTTGAAATAGTGAGTATGTATACAATCACCCAAATGGAATCATGTCCCCTAAACATATGTGGTAATCCCATCCTATGGTCCATGGATATCTCATCCGACTTCCACTCTAGCACCTTAAGGGTTTTAGCTAAAATATCTGGAACATGGTGCTCATTCTTCACTAGCTGATAAGTAATACATTGAAAGACACACTCTACAACTCCCTTCATTATCCTTAACCATAAAAACTAATTTTAGAGCTCCTAGTACATCATTTCAATGCCTGGATGTATCACTGAAGGATATATATGAAAATCTCTTAAAATTTCATCCCACAACATCAAACATACCATCGTGCATCCTTTAAAAAAATGAAATTATCCCCACCTTCATAACATCTATCAATATCATGTCATGTGGATATCATGGTATATAGGGTCCCATAGTTAGTATCCCCATGTTGTACCTCCCTAAATCACTATAAGATAGGAGGGGTGATAGACATCAGGTGGATGTAACCTAATCTATCTCTATCCACTATGGATAACTAAAATGAATCCAACTGATCAGATTCCTCATTTAGAAATTGTGAAAAAGATCTAATGTTGATATAATCTTATACCATGTTATTCATTCTAAGAGTATAGACAATGTAAAATTCATAATCCTAGAGGAACTCTAGCCATTGGTTTTTTCTCATGTATAGATCCTTCTTAGAGAAAATATACTTGAGACTCTTGCATTTTGAATATATATTGAAACAGGTAACTATCAGGTAGTTTAGAAACATCTTTTGTGTGAATACTACAATTGCTAACTTTATATCATCAGATTCATAGTTCTACTCAACATCATCCTTTAGAAATATCAAGAGTGTATTGCTCTTAAATAACTTCCTCAACTACTGAAAAGGAAACTAGCACCTCTCTGCCAAACTGAAAGGTTTTCTCTTTTGGATTAAATCTATCATTGGAGAAGATATCCTAGATAAATCTGCTATGATTCACTATTAATATCTGATCATACCTAAGAATTTGTGCTCCTCTATCATGTTATTGGGTAGATCTAAATCTAACATTGCCTTGACCATGGTTGGGTCCACTGCCACAATATCTTTTGAGGAAATGTATACAAAAAATGGACATATTGAATACATAAATAAAGCATTGAGAGTTTATCATAAAGTTAGTTCTCTTATAGTCTATCTAGAACCACCCTCATGTGTATCACATGTGCCTCCTAATTTTCCATGTACACAAGGATATTATCAATGATGAATACATGAATAGATATAAGTAAGAAAAAAATATCTCGATCATTAGTCCCATGAACACTCCAAGGTAATTTTTCATGCGAATGGTAATAAACAAGTACTCATATTGACTATAACGACATCTGGATGTCATATTTGGTATATCATCAACTTGTACTCGCTACCGGTGATAGCATGAATTGATTTAAACCTTTTAGAATGATGATACACCTCACAAGTAATCAAAGTGGTCATCAATCCTCGGTAGTTGATAATTGTTCTTCACGTTAACTTTTCTTAGGTATCAACTGTCCAAACATAGCCATAAATTCACATATTCCTACATGGAAAACAAAACTGATTATGGAGAATGTGAAACACTAGTTATAACAAATCCCTTCATTGTAACTCCTAAAATTACACCCTCAGCTCATGACTCTCTTTAGGAGACTTCAGATATGATGGAACAAATATCAAGGTCATATGTGGGTGTATATTAAAGGAAAATTATCTCTCTTAGCTATAAGGTAAGCCTGAAACATCCTCAAGATAGAAATCCTCATACTCTAACACCACTATAGGAAACTAAGAACTCATAACATCCACTAAACCAGTGATCATGCTGGAAAAATTATGATTATTTGGTAACACTATCTTCTGCATGAGTCCAACCTATGCTATTTGGGATTCCTTTTCAACCACAATGTAAAACCTGGTCCCATATTTATAGACACATCATGTTCACCTCCTTAAACAGTAAATATGGTAACTAACATTACATAACAATATAATAGCTAAGATGATATATTAATTCCTCATCACCACTTCATTGAGATCCCAATAGAAACTCTTGACTCCAAGAGTTGGATCACGCTTTTGGTACAAGTGTGTGATCCCAATGCCATCTCCAGTGGGATTCTACAAGTGCAAGGGTTGATTCAAGGTCTCAACCAAAATATCATAGTCTCAAAAAAATGGATGAATGAAAGGAATGAATATCGCATGAGTCTATAAATATTTTGAAAAATGTATAAAAGACACATATAATAACATCAATCTTTCCCGATGCCTTTGGGCCATAAACCATCCTTATCTACTACTACCCTCTCCCTACCCTCTTGCTCCATAATTCTGATTTGGAAGACCTAGGCATTGTGGTGGTAATAAGTGAATGAATCTACCACCTCTAACTACTCTCACAGCTCCTCTCCCACATATTATTTCTTTCATAATGATCTTCTCCTACTACTACCTCTTGCTCAATGACCTATCCATTGTCTCCCTGATAGTTGTACATTGAGTTGTACTATCTTCAACAATATTTATCCTACCAGTACATTAGTAAAACTCCCACTCCTAGGGTTTACTAGACCAATCATGTGACCCTCGACCCACAAACCCTCAATCTTGGGGAATAATCTTGAAATATCTCACACATTCAGGTCCTTGATACTTTCATTTGATCACTATTACTAATGTCTTTGCTATTTATTTTCCACTACAGGAAAGCACAAGTTATGTATTGTGGACCATGAAACTCTCAACCACAAAAAAATATATAGATCCACTACATTGGAAATAATTCATATATGGATAAAATGAACACATATGTCTCTATGTCATCGTCTCTCAATGCTCTGATAAACAAATAACTTCTCTCAAACTATACTCGAAGAGTACCTAAAAAGGCTGGTATACCAAGATGAATACTCAGAAACATTATTCTTCCTAAAAAGAGTTTATGAAGCTCTTGGGTACATACATCCCTCAACGTAGTTAGAGATTACTCATCATAGAAAAGATTTTCAAAATCTGATTATGTTAGAGTCACATCATCATAAGGATTTGTTACCAGACCCTACCATCACCCAACTATGCTGGGAATAAGGCACACCACTGGGACCACCATCTGATCTACTAGTGTCTTGTAAAGACAAAAATTTCATGACACCAACTCAATCCAATTTCCATCATCCCATGGGTCAGGCTCACCTTGGATCCTAAGGGGATACCATCATTGAAACTCATTATGCGTTCTCATCCTACACAACACATCCATTGGTACTACTTTTACCATCTACTAATCCAATGGTTGTGGTATAGATGGTGCGCCAAATAAAGGTGTAACCTCTAGAACTGGTCCCAGAAATTATTTCTTATCTCTATGGGAATCATCTCCACATTCTTGATGCTAAATCCCAGTAGTCATATTTCGGAGAATCTTCTTGATAATAAGAAAGATTCACCATGGTAAATGAGTATATCTTGAAACCTCACTCAATAAGGGAATGTGAATAATATCCCTTTTTATATGATGTATGTACTAATTATCTCCCTACAACCGATGTTCTCATGTACTGAGTTAAATGGTTGGTGTTTAGAGTGCTAGTGTGTGGATGTGTTGGCTACCACAACAACCATAGAGTCCCTAGCTTGAAATCCTAACATGGAACACTTAGCATTGTTTACCTAAAAAAACTCATAGAATTCAATAATATGTTATAACCAACAACTATAATACCTCTCTTTCATGACTCGTCCTAAAGGGGATCATATCACGACTCCCCATGATAACCCCCCATAGGCAGGGGCAAGAGAGTAGTGTCAAGTAGGCATATAACTAACATGTATGGACATTTCCAAAGTAAATGTACACACACACACATATCTAATCCCATAAAATACTGAGGTGTAATAACAACTAAACAACCATGTATGCATACACCTAAATCCCTCCAATAGATAACAAGGGGATGTTATGGAAGGTCAACAGGTCCAATCATAATCCCACCATAAATACTTGAAAAAATATCCAACCTTAATGAAAACTGAGGACCACTGTTAAGATACCCCAAAAACAATCCTCAGTCTACTTGGCCTCTATAAGAACCATCCATTCCTAGTCCATAGGGGATTCATTCATAAGGTTGATCATCTACACAAAACATGACATGTGCGTCAAAATCCCTTGGAGGGGTGAGTATAAAAATACCTAGTAGGCCACCACGAAACCAAAAGGCATGTGAATAAAGTCTAATGGTCACATCTGTATAGGTATATTTCTAACATTAATTTGATATGAATATCTAGATATACTCAACAGAAATAAATGGTCTAAAGGCAAACTAAAACTGAAATGCAAGCCTTGGATTCCATCTCAATGATTCCATATAATAAATTCTCAGGAGATCAAAATTCATGATTCTAATAACACTAATAACAACCGATAATATAATATACATGGATGAGTGTTACACCCAAGGCCACGGGGGAAATGAACAACTCAATAAGGAAAACCCCGCTAAGTAATGGATCAGTTCTTGTGTATTTTTGGTGATGAAGATACCCATATCATCACCTAGGTAGAGATGATGTTATAAGATCTGACTTTGAGCCTCATGGAAGGACACCATTAAATCAATCATAGAATTCTTGTTGAAGGGATCATTTCTCTATATGTACAAGTTGATTACATACTAACACTCATGGAACAGATATAGGAAATTCATCCTAATGAAATCATTCATTGAAATAGAGGAAAATGTATATAAGTCATCATTTAAGGGTTACAAGGCATGCACTAGGATTACATGTTGTGTCCCTTCCACCCTAGGTCTTTCCCATGTATATGGATTGCGTCCATATCCATGTAGAAGTACAAGATGTGATACTAGCCATATACCTTTTCACCTATACCAGTACGTGGCCAAGGTTATGTATTCCCAGCATGGTTATGTATGAGTATGAGTATATATAGTTTTGGTGGTAGTGTACTCCATCCCTTGTCAATGTACCCACTGAAGTTCTCACCCAGCTTTCGGGGATGGTTTACATGCGATTTGATGCTTATCATCATCCTAAAATCATAACCTCCTTTAGAAGGGTCCCATGAGACATGTAGATTTGTGTTACACACCAGTTATCCTGAATTTGTTTCAAATTTTCATATGTGGATCGTGATTTGTTGGACTCTCCTATGACCATCATTATTTCCCCAGTCCTCACTGAGTACTCAGGAATCACACCCTAAAAATTCATACCATCATCAACTATCATATTTCGTTATTTTAATTTTTTCACAAATCATCCACACACATCATTCATCAGTACATGATAAATACGTGAAAACGACTATCTATAAATCTTTTTCTGATCAATTTTTCATCATCGAAGATTGGTACCTCCATTAATCAATTCCAAAATCTATAATATCAATCCATTGAAGTACGATGTAGGTGTATAACAACATTACCCCATTGATCCTCAGGATAAAAAATATCCAATGATGAATGTAGAATTAGGGAAAGAAAATCATAAATAAAAATCCAATGTAATGGACCGCAGTCAATGTTCATGTTGAACACATTTCGTTTCCATTAGAACAACAAACTAACAGCGAACAAATAATCATAAATAGTTTCATCCAATTCTTGAAATAATCCAACCCATCATACATTACACATGATTTTTAGATCAATATTTTGGTTTATTGATCCGTGTTAATCATATAATATGAAAATTTGGAATGTATACAAATAAACAACCACACTAACTTGAGATGGATTGATCACTGATAAAGAAAGCCTATGAATAATCACCATCGGGGAGATATCCAAATATCATTGCACTCTAATTTCCAATCTATAATCCACTTGGCGTTTGTTTTAGAGAGAACCTCTAACACTCTCTCCACCAGATCCCCAATTGTTGCATGGTTATGCAGCTAACCTTGAAAAATTTAAATAACCATTTACTTATAAGAGGATTTAGGTCACATCATCAAAAGATAAATAAATAAATTATATTTATTTATTTTATTTATTTTTCACTCTTAATGCCTTTTCCACAAATACCACTTGGGAAAAAATGTTATATCACACCTATAGTAAAAATTGTATTTTGAACTCAATGATCACCTTTGATTTTGGATATTGGACCACATTTTTAATTCATTCCATATTTTTAGGAAAATAGTGTTCATGATCTATTTAATATATTTAATATATTTGAATCATTTATTCCTAAATCACTGGGCCTCATATTCACACACTGTCAAAGATTTTTTTTTTTTAAATAATCCTAAAAATAGCCAAAAAAAACAATTCATGAAATATTTGATTCCTTACATGGGTTACATTTACTACTTTTTTAATACCCTGGAACATCATGTGAAGGGGGGGCGAATTAAAAGGATAAAATTTTCTTTGAATAAGAGGGGGTTTTTCCCCTCATTGGTATGCAGATTTTAAAAATATCTGATGGAATCATGAAATTACCATACATCCATATAAAAAATTTGATACACAATAAATTTGTTTTACTTGATTCAACACTAAGGGGTAGTCTAATGAGCATACACTAACAACATATCAATCATACCTAAATCCACTAATATACACTAGATATTATGGATTAAAATTGATTATAAATGGTCAATCAATTATAGGAACACTACTTTTACATGAATTTTTGGGATTCTATACTACAACCCTCATATTACATCTATTGACTCACCCTTACTCGCTACATTGGGTGGAGTATTTTTATATTTATCAACAAGAAGTTCCCTCCCGAATAAGAGAATGTGAAGGTGATTTTTTTCATCATGTAAGTCCACTTATGAGTATTTAATACATTCCACTCACATTTTCTAATTTTTATGTATGAACAAATAAGTATCTTTTATGAAACACCCTTTTTGTGAAACCACATCTTTGTTTCTATGAATAGTCATCTCTCAGAAAACTAAATAGTTTCATGAAAGTCCAAACATTCCTGAAACATCAAAGTTTCACAAATAAACCAAAATTTCATGAAAATCCAAACTATCACAAAACACTCAACATTCATGAAACACCTTAATTTAAATGTATTATCATTAATTATTTATCATCCATCCTTTTTGAAAAACATATGTTTATGTAAATTTCTAAATTCACCTAAAAATTACGTTCACATGAGTTCTTTATGACATTAGGGAGATCATCCATTATTCAAAAAACTAAATTCACATATGATGATAAAACAAATATTTAAATACATTTCTTTCCATTTGTGAATCTTCCAGGCTCACCGCCTCCTTTTCCTGAAACTCTTATTTCTTATATATGAAACTCCATTCTGCATGAACGTTCAGTGAAATTTTATATTATTGAACATTCTCATAATAATATAACATACCATATTTCCTATCCACAACAACTATATTTCGTGAAAAAATCAATCATAAATATCCAAACCTCAATGGATTTTTTTTAGAATTCCATTCACTTTCACCAACTTAATTATGAATTAATAGAAAACCATAATCTATTAAACTTTTCCCTTCCTCTAGATATTGAACCCCAAATATTTTTTCAAAAACTGATAAATGATGCCATGATCGACACTCAATCCACCTATATTATAAGAACACATGGATTGAAAACACATTGATCAACCTAGTGTGTATTTATGAAAAAAAAAACAAAAATATGCTTCTATCTTTAAAACCCATTGTTCAATAATGATTACCCTTTTAGGGTTTCAGAAATCTATAGAGAAATTATATATATAACCATCCTCAAGAATATATCTGATAGTAGTTAAATATGTCATTTATTACTCTTTGTCTACATGAGGAAATTACATTATAGAAAACCACATATTCAAAAGAAAAATTCATTCATCGATAAACTATATACCTATCTTGCAAACCTCTCAAATATTGTCAATAAAGAATATATTTACTTGATATACCAATAACCTATCCTATTAACCTCTACAATCCTATCCTCTAAACCTATACAATCCATCATTCAATTGAATTTCACATGCATCTAATTTCACCATTCTACATCATTCTAGATAAAACAAAATAAACTGTGTTTGACCCATAGTGCATAGAATAAGTAACACCAAGATTGAATGTCACCCATAGACCTACATAACATCTATTTAGAGGTTAAAAAAATAAATAATAATTGGGAAAAATTATTAACCAAAAACGTCTCTTACAATGGGAGGTGTATGAACACTGAGGCTAAATCGATGAATCTCAATCATTTGTGCTTCTAATTTCATAGTTATGATATTATCTACTTGATCTTTAGTTCAAATATGCTATATTTTAATATCGTATTATTAATCTTTTTCATTGATGAGTTATATTTAATCTCAACATGTTTGGTAAAGGAGTGTTTAATCGGATATTTAATGAGCTCACTCATGCTATTATTTTCAAAAAGTATCATCATCAACCTTTACACACCATCACCTATATTATTTAGTTGTATCTTGAACCACTGCAAATGAGTGAATTCTATTTTCAAAAATATATACTATACATCAATATAAAAAAGGCAACTGTTATCTTATTTCCTACTCAACCATACCGCATGTTTGTTTCCATTAAATAATGCACCCCCACTTGTGTAAATTTAGTCTACCACATCTCTATCGCAATATTCATTAACAAATGATGATAATTTCTTACCCGTACCTAATATAATGTATAAGAAAAAATTGAATTTACATGGAATATAAATACAAACTATTTTAACTTCTGCAGTAATATCATCCATTAAATAAAATTACTAATGTTTTACTAAATATGATATAATGATGATATTTGGTCATGTTGTGGCCATTTAAAATAATCTCCTAATGATTCTACTATACAGGTTGGGATCCATACATTTATCAACTTGATGCTTTTGAAAAATTATAACTAAAATCATAGTCGACATCGGTTTGGAGACCTACATAGTGAATGTCATCAAAATATCTCTAGTATACATTACATGTGAAAATGAAGGTGTATTATTTCTTTTGAATCACTTACAGCCCTACTAAATATTTTATTTCACCCATCATAGAAATTTCAAATTATGATTTCAGGTGATTAGAAATTCACCCACTTATCCATGGCTGATTCTTCCAAATATAATATTACCCTCATACAGAAGCCCCATAAATTGATCTATGTGATTATTATTCACAAATATATTATGGTTGGGACCTCCTATTTAAAATTTTAGCTTCATATAATTAGTATTTAATTGTGAATTCTATGCTTGTGGTTCCTACAATATACCATAAAAAGACATATTTAATCTAAAAACTTTTGTTTCATCATTTCCAATCATAAATACCATTGGTTTTTTAATTAATACCTATTCTTCAAGAAAACCATTTAATAATGTCATTTTGGCATCCATTTGATATACTTTGTACCCTATTTGAATCCACAAGGCTAGGATGATCCTAATAAAATCTAATCAAGATACTAGAGTGAATGTTTCTTCAACATCAATTCCTTCAATCTATGTATAGCTTATACATACAAGTGTTCCTTGTATCTGAACACATTTACTTTCTTATTGAATTAGTATTTGAACATACTCATTTTTTCAATAACATCTTAATTTTATAGACTCTCCACAAGATCCCCTACCTCTTTATTTAAGTATAATACAACTATTTTTCTATGGATATTACCCTTGAATCACCTTTTTTTCTTCATGAAATGAGGTCGGCATCAAAATTTATAAGAGAGTAGAATGAGCTTTTTTCTTCATTATCCATTTCTATGTTGGTGTGGTCCAATCCCAAATTATGTTTGATTGATCAACTTATACGCTTCTACTTCTCTTGTGATTTCCTAGTATATTTTCATTAATAATGGTTTCCACTTATGATTCTACCTTTTAATCATCCTCATCTAGTAAACTTTATGTGTACTGAAATCCGTATAATCATTTTGTATTGGAATATGTACCATTTATACATTATTTTTTATCTTCAATACTGTAATCATATAATCTACATGAGTTATTCGTAATTTTATCCCCATTTATCTTGAAATCATTCCACTCCATTATCAATTAAAGATTATTATTATATCATTTATAGGACATACAATTCATTCAGTATCCTTGGAATATTCCCACATCTACAATGACACTATAATTTCCCTGACTACCTTCATTGTTTTTTATTGAACATTTAATTCGAATAATAACAGAATAGTTGAGTGGAAAATTTATTCCATACCATATCTCGTATGGTTCCATTTCCTCTACTAGACTCATCCCTATTCGATTTATAGTGTACATCATATCTTCATCATTCTATTTCCTGTTATGATGAGAAACAAAACTCTCATTTATCACAGTTTTGGTATTGTTATTCACCTATCGATTTGTCCATTCAATGAGCCATTCTATTAAGGTGTTCTCAATGAATACACCACATTATTGATCTCATATTTCTTGATGTACTTATAAAATTAAAGGGTTGTGAATTATGTTCCATTATAATATCATAATATGTTTATGGTGTGGCGATTTTCATTCCTATATCTGATGATATATCTCTTCACATAGTCAACCACTTCTCGTTTATGTTTAAAAAACATCACACATTACATTAAAATATAATCATAATTAAATATTGTTAAGTAAATATATATATAAATTTTTTATGGACATTCATTGGACCACATATATCTTTTTGTAGAATATCAAGAAGTTTTGATTCCCTTTTATTCCTCAATAGATAAAAATGATTGACTATATTTACTCACTTTCAAGCATCATATATCTTTTCTCGATAAATAATTATATTGTTAATTTCTAAAAAATCCTTAACTGGGATAGGTTTTCTATGATCATTTTACTAATGTGACCCAACCGTTAGTTCCACATGTTATTTCCTCTTCAATTTTTATAACAAAAAATATTTTAATTATCATCTACCTTGTATAAATTAAAAATTTTCATCTAGCCTTTCACGAGAGAATTAATTTTTCATTCTTTGACGGTTCACCCTTTCTTATTTAATTTAACTACCAATCCAGATTCATAGAGTTGAATCACACATAAGCTATTATGATGCATTCCATCCATTAAGAACACTCCTTTTTCATTGGCTCGTCATTTTATATTTCGGTATTTCCACTGCCTTCGATATTTAAGGAACTGTAATTACAGAATCTCAATATACATTCAACCCTTTTTATAAGGCTTTTTAATTATTTTTTATTTTATATCATGTGTTATGAGTGTCCACTATCAAGAATATATGTGCGTCTATTATTTCTATATTTGAGTGAAATCAATTCTAAGTTGGATTTCTCAATCTTCTTCTTTTCTCTTTATGAGATACTTGATTGAGTGGGGGAATAATATGGACTCTCCAAAATATTTTCATCATAAACAGTTGAATAATAGTTATATCCTTCTTCTAAATGAGAATAAAAATTCTCAAGGTTTACTCTTTATGGTTGACCAATATTGAATTTTCACATATTTCAATAATTATGGTTCCAAACATTCATCTTCCAGAAATGAATTTCTTTATGGACAATGTTAGAATAGTGGAAATAATAACACTAGAAATTATTTATTCTATATGGCCAAGGATATGGTTTTATTTTCATTTACTGATATCTTATAAATTCTTTATCCCAATAACTCATTTCCTCTTCATTTTATGACATGGTATGGCCCCAAAATTCATAACGTTGACATTTCATAAGAGGAAAAATATTCCCAATCATATTCCTTCACATGTGCCACTTTTTGTATAAGTATTTTTTATGATATATTCTCCCAGTAACTGATTTTTACATTAATTTCATTTAGCTATTTGGTTTGATGATATTTTTATTAATACATCATCAGCCTTTGTGAAATGTATAACTTTCTACATCCATTCGTTATGGCAGATCTCATTTCCGTCCTTTGATGTTTCTCTTCCACAACCATTCCCAATTATTCCAAGAAATTTAGATCATTGATAATTTAATAATTTATACACTCCTTTGGAAACATGTTTTAATATTTATAATATATTTTTATCTAAAAACCTTCCAAACTATATTTTTTTGAAGTTCACCTTGATTTTAATGTAGTTTCTAATTGACTCCTTAAAGAAACAAATTCTTCTTCAAGGTCCATAACAATCCTATCTTTTTCCACCTATCTCAATATATGGTCATTGAAAAAAAAAATTCCATCTCCTAAATCCTTTGTTTAAACTCCATTAAATTTTCTTAGATTTCAGGAGTTGACTAGTTTTCATCTACCTCTCATTGTAATTGATCAATATTTTATTCAAGCTAATTCAAATACTTTGATAACTCCTTCAACAAATCACCAATAATTTTTTTTTATTTTTTTCAATTTCAAGCCCATCAAGAGAATCATAATTTTAAACCATGTAATTCAAAACACCATTTACTAGTCATATTCTTTACTGTAAGGTTCTATATTTTCCAATTTATAAATCATCAAGTATTCAATATTATATTTAGATTCCAATTCAAAATCATCTAAAAAGACATTATCATCTTGTTCCTATTTGGATACAATTAAATTACTCTATAATAAATTTACTTTTTTGATGTCACACATTTGTAGAAACATCCTATAAGGCATATACCTGATTTCATCTTCACTTTCTACATCAAAAAATTTCCTTGATCAACGGTTAGTAATGTGCTCCACTTTACCAAAATGGAAACAAGACAACTAAATATTACCTTCAAATAACCATTTTCATCTATTTAATTTTCATCCAAAAAAGGGAAACAATTTCACATCGACAACATCTCGATCATCACAAACATTGGAGATGTCAATTTTCCCCATAAATTTTAATTCCATTTACTTCTTATGGAAATTTCTGTATTGTTCAGTTTCAATATCATTGCATAGGAGACCATACTTCTTACCATTTATCAATAGATATCTTAAATAGATCCATTTCCTTATGGGATGAATCTTTTTTGTTGTATGTAGTTGGAATACGTCTCAAGGATTTCATCATAATGTTAATTTCTATAATTAGATCCCCAAGTCTATGAATTAATATAATAATATCAGTAATTATATTAAAGAAACTATTAATATTTTCTTCTAAATATATTTTTATATCATAAAAAAAATTGTGAAAAAACAAGATGTTTGGACTCCTTCACATTGTTATCACCTTTTTATATATTTCCCAGTTTATCCCTCATGAACTTGGATATAATTAAAAACATCACCTTCAAATGTACATGATTATATAGTTCTATAGTATGAGAATTATGATCTTTTTTGTCTTCATTAATAATTTTTTCTATCTATTTCAATCATAAAAATACTTATCGCATCACTAACATGAATGCCTAGACTTATGGAAAAAAGAACTTCATCTGAAGAGATTATAAATAAGATCCCATTATATTATAAAAAATCTATAAGGTTGTTCCATCAAAAGAGGGAGTCCAATAAAATTCGGTTAATCCTCTATAAAAATGCAATAGAGGTTAGATTTAATACAGATGCCATGTTCTCTCAAAAACCACTTGTAATACCCTGAAACACCCTCATAGGGGAGGGGTGAATAATGGTGTCAATTTTTTATTCTAATGATATAGATATTGTCTCCATTTTTTAGGAACTTATTGAACTACATTCATTGAAACTTGAAACTATCAAACACATGTATGTGTAAATAGAAAGACACCACCATAATTTTACATGGTTAACCATTAAGCGATAGACTAAGGAGAGTATACTGATAATGAGTCTAACAAACCTAAATCCACTATTATTCACTAGATATTGTGGATTAAAATTGATCAACATGGTAACTCTAAACGAGTCACACTAACATTACATGAATTTTACAGCTAGAAGACTCCATCCCTTAGATCACTTTTGTCGACTCCCCCTTACTCACAGCTTTGGGTGAAGTCTTTCTCAGTTTAGTGACATGATTATCACTCCCATATGAAAGTACATGAATGTGAAATTTTTCATTAAGTAGGTTAAATTATTATGCTTTAATAGAATCTGAATTATTTTTTCCAAGTTTATGTATGCTCAAATTATTGTCTTTTTTGAAAAAAACCTTTTTTTTCAAAACCCCCCTTTTGTTTCAAAGAAATGGAAGATTTCAAAAAACTACAAACTTTCTCAAAACATCCAAATTTTAAGAAACTATTAGCTTTTGAAATAAACCTAACAATCAAAATAATATAAATATTCATAAAATTTATTCATCAAAATTCAATGAAATCAATTAGTTCTCAACCATTACATTCATTATACATTTGTACGTGTGATATTCTGAATTTTAGAAATAGTTATGTTCATGTAAAAACATTACAAAATTAGAGAAATCATCCGCTCTCAAAATAATTGGATTCTCATACAATGATAAATATCCAATCTATTGACATTTCCTCAAATTCATGAATATTTAATGTTCACCACCTCATTTTTGAGAAACTCCTCACTCAACTTCATAAAATTCACTACCTTCATGAAATTTTCAAGGAAATTTTCTTTCTGTGAAACTGATCATAATATCTTAACAAACCATTTTTTTCATAACTCATTCATATTTTTTAAAAAATTATTTCAAGAATATTCCAACCTTCTCAACATATAATTTCATGAATTCCATTCCTTTTCCATATTTTTATAAGTTAGTCCTATAAATCATTCGTTCATGAAACTTTTCCACTCCTACATATTTCAGACCCCCGATAACTTGGAAAACACTGGTAAAACATTCCACCATCAAAATTTGACCCATATATACCATAAGATCACATGGATTGAATGTTTTTCGATCAACGCATTGTGGATTGAAAAAAAGTTAAAAAAAATTACATTCCATTAGATAAAACCCTTGGTTCCAACATCTTTAACCATTTTAAATGGTTGATAAGGTAGAGATAATATTCATCCTTTTAATAAGAGAACTAGATATTGTATTAAAGGTTAATTTTATAATTACCATAACCGGACTTACACCTAGGGAACTTCCCTTGATTCGGAATAAAAGATTGTATTACAGTAAAGGTTCATAGTGTACTATTTTATCTCTCAAAAATAAATGGAATTTTTTTAACCACAATAGAAGCCCATTTTTTTAGGAAACAAATTTATAAAATCGAAAAATCTAAGGCAACATTATTTTTTCTCATTAAATATACTTATTTTCATTATATCAATTCATGGGACTACAACAATCATGAAGAGTGGATCGCCTTTAGATAGAGATCACAAGGATATGGATATAGATTCCAAGGTAAATAATGGATTTGGGGGATCATTAGATAACTATATCTATACGAATGAGGTTTTATTAAAGACCTCACATGAAATGTGGATTTAGTTTCTAAATACCACTAAATGGCTTACAAAAATTTGAAAAGATAATCTGAAATTATTGGGGAATAACAATAAATATTGGAGAATGAGTTATAATGATACAATTGTTACATTTTTCGATCATTTATATTCTCTTATCAAAGGAATTTATGGTATTGGGTAGATTATTGATGATAAAAAATTCAAAATGGTCTTCGGAAGATTAAACCTTCGTTTGTTCTGAAATTATCATTTCTTAAAGATAATGAATCAATATAGGAAATGCGGGACAACATAAATTTCATCCCTCTTTCATATGAATTGAGAAACAATGGAAATCTATTAGATTCAAAGTGGAATTCTCAAAAAGTCTCAATTGACTCTATGAATAATCTCTTAGTGGTGGAGGATCCAAAATATAAAGAATTTTATGAGTTGATTTATTTTACTTCATCTAATTTTAGAAGAGGATGAGTTAAATTAAAGTCCGAGATTCCACTTTAATTCTTTCAACAGGGTAATTTTGGTCACCATACAGTTAGATTTTGAATGACATTATATAATGGTGATGAAGATGATGTCCACACGAGGACGATTAGAACGATGTGAAAGGTACTGGAAAATTTCAATGGTAATTCCTCATAATAATAAACTTCATCATTCAATAATATAATTGTTAATAAGATACATAAGAATGGGAGGCTATGTTTAATAGAGAATGGGAGGATAATTTCATGTGGTTGTTATAGAAAAGTCAAAAATAAAGTAAAGTGGTGAATTTGAATATCAAATCAAGGGAAGAGTTAATCTTGAAGCCAACGCTGAGGTATAACCTGATAGTTTGAATGGATAAAACTAAAAAATTCAATCGATTTGTATACAATTCTAGGTCTGAAATGCAATAAATGGTGGAGGAGATGTTATAATAGACAGAAAAAATTGATAAACATAAATATATAATTTACATAAGATTCAGAAAATGAGTTGGTATTAGGATTAAAATTAATGAAAATTCCTAAATCATTGATGGCCTAAATAAATATTTGAATGAAATGGTAATCATAATTTAATTACATGTAGGGGACATTATTATATGAATATGAAAATTATAGTATAAATAAATTATTATTACTTTGGGATTCACATCATGGAGTCCACGTGCATGAGTCTATATGGAGGATAATGATTATATTGGAAAATATATTAGGAAGATTGAGTACTACCCATGTGTGAAATAGTTTAATGAATTAGAAAAAATATATATGATGCCTTATTAGAAAAAGAAGTAAATATAAATGAGTTGAAGATTCCAAACACCAGCACCCCGACAAGAATATGATATTACATAGAACTGGAAGATATATTGTAGATGTAGTAATGGAATAAAAAAATGCACTAAAATTCATGGCTTATTGTAATGAGATTTTATTAATACCTAATATGTCTTCTTCATAAAAAATTGATATTTATAAGTTTAATAATACCAAAAACATGAAATAAAATTTTTTATGTTTTTTTATTGTAAAGGAAATAATTTTTCTATGATGGTTTAGGAATAAATTTATTGATTTTACATCAACAATTAAAATTAAGTTGTAAAAGGATAAATAGAGACATGAAAAAAGAAATCTGGAAACATCTACCTGAAAGACAAGAATTCAATGAATATTTTCAATATTTTCAAATGAATATGGATTCAAGGTCCAAAAATTGTCGTGATCTTATGCATCATCATGTAAAGTAAACTAGCAATCATGGATCAAAAGGGAAGGATTGAGAAATACAATATAGTGTTATGGGTTCATGGGTAATGAATAGATCCAATTAATGGATTTCATATTGTGGTGGTATACCTCACATAATTTGGAATAAAGACCCTATCACTAGTACTGAATATAAAGAAAATTGTGTAGTGTGGTTTGGAATGGATGAAGGGATATAACTTTTTTGGTTCTGGAAGGGAGAGATTTGTGGAAACGATAAAAGGAATATGTAAGTAAAGTTAATTGAGGGTCCTAGTTACATATTACATAGCATGATTTAACATTTTCAATCTGGTTATTAAGTGAAATTCAATATGAAAAAATTATATGATAAAAGGAAGTAAGGGATATGTTGTTTTACAAGTACGATGCATGGAAGTGGAATGGTATCTTATTGATGGTGAAGAGGAAATGTCATATTGTACAAGGATGAGGAAACATTTTTATGGAACTAACTAATTGTCCATTTGAAACAAAATCATTGGAGAAATTGGTAAAGAATGAAGGTTCCCATGACATTATCAAGCATACTAGTGATTGCACACATAACTGATATACTTATAAAAAGGGGAATTTTGTTTGGAAGACCTAAATACTAAAATAATATAAATCATCTTGGTTAATATAGCTAGTTTATGTGGATTTGTGAATAAAAATAACACATATATTAGTGGATTCAGAGAGGTAACATTTATTGTTTATTAATGACTACAACAAAATATCATGGCTTGTGGTGATTTCTAAAAAATAGGATGTTGTCAAATGTATTACATGACACTATAGGATATCTAAAAACATGTTGGGAATATATATTCAATAACTACACATTAATAATGGAAAACATGTTAACAATAACTAGGTGTAGAAATGTCTTGAAAACATTGTACTCAACATCATGATATAGAAGGGAGGACTCTTTAACAAAATATAGTTATTGAGAGAATGAACATAATTGTAAATGAAATTGACAAGAGAATGATCATTTAAATGAGCATACAAAAGAAATATTATATTCAAGTAGTTGTCAACACATTAAACATACCCAATGGGTCTTTTTTCCTAATTAAGTTAATTCTCCCCCTTAAATCTAGTAGGGGAATAATCCAATCATCAAGTGTTTTTCAATCTTTGGAAGTATGTGTATTATTCCAAAAAAATAGGCATATGAAGTTTAATGATCTTGGTGATGAATATATTCACATTCTATATTAATCAAAAATCAAGGATTATAAATTATGAAAATATATTATTAGAATTTTTTTTGGAATGTCAAGAAGTAATGGTTGTTGAAAGTGAGTATATTTTGAAAACAAAAGTATGCATATTTCAAAATCATGTCAGTTGAAATCATTTTATAAAATCCATTTTTTATGAGTATTGTGATGAGGATGTTTTTCGATCATATGAACATTAATGGAATTTAAAATACTTGGATGAAATATAATAATGATGAAAATAAGGAATACATATAAACTCTTTATAGGGAAATATATAGAGCACAAATCAGTGACAATTTTATCATTGAAGACTACAAAGACCCGGTTCAAACTAGTGGAATAATAACATAATAGACACTATATTATATATATTTGGAATAACATAAATCATTTTAATAGTAATATAATAATAATGACTAGGTTATGTTTATGGATGATTATCATGAACTAATTGTAAATCAGAAGACATGGGAATTTTTTCCATCACAAAAGAAATAAAAAATCATTAGGGGAAAGGGGGTTTTCTAAATAAATTCAATGAATATTCAAATATCAAATATAATAATTAATGAAATATCATTAAATTTTATTCCCAATTTTAGAGGATACATGTGTATGAGACTTTTTCACCCATGGCCTATTTGATTCTTACTATCATAGGGAAAAGGGGTGTCAAGGTGAATCAAAAGGAAGATAAATAATCATTCAGGAATGGAGTACTAAAAATGAGGTTTATTGAGTGAATACATATTTTTATACTCATTGTAGATGAAAAAAAGTGTTCCAAATAAATAAGACATTTTATGGCATAAAATTAGCATCAAGGTCTTAGTACTCACTAATTGATCAATATTTGAAGAATCTCTGATTTGAAAGAGGTGGGGTTGATCAAATCCTCTACATCAGTCAAAATAAAAACAAGTGTATAGTGGTGCTTATCTATGTTTATAACATCATTTTTAGTATCTAATATTTTTAATAATTCTATTAGTTTATAGAATTCACGAGATGAAAATTTAAAATGTATTAATTTGGAGAATTTTCATTTTTAATATCTGTTGGTTGATTCTATGAAATGATGGTATTTTTTCAGAAAACAAATTCCAATAGGGTTTTAAAAAGAAACCAATGGATTTTTAAGACCAATTAAAACTCTGGTGGTTACCTAGATGAAATTATCAAAATATGGTCATGTATAAGATTTTGAAATTATGAAATATCAGAAAACTATTGGGATATTTTGGAAGATGATTTCCACATTACCAAACAATGTTTTTTCCACATATCAAAATTCCCATTTACAATATCATCCTAAAAAATTCATATGTATGTTATGAGAAGAATAATGTATTATAATAATTGAAAATTTTATTTTGGACAATTTTGTTAGATAAATTTAAAAGATGAACTTTTGTGATACAAAGTTGTGGAATCAGTTTGCCTAATGGATGACCTAATATAACTTCTAATGGTGGATTCTTCCTTGATAGTTCCTCTATCTTTTGGCAAAGTAATAATAAAGAATGCATCTCCTTAAATACTATTGAGACTAGATTTTTTATATCCACACAATCGTTTAGATAGTTAATATAGATTAAATGATGTGTTCTTTATATTACGAAGGAATATTAGTATCCTATTCTTGTCAAGTGAGAAAAATTAAATGCTATAAATATTCATTAAAATACCATTCATGAGGAAAATTTACATTGAGATCTGGTGCCATTTTCTCACGGATAAAGACTAAATATTCAGCACTACGGTTGTAGTATGTGTCTACTCAATAACAAATTGTTGATATCATAACCAAGGCACTTCCCAATAACAATTTTGAAGTGCATCATTTGGATCTTATAAAAAAAAATCCTTCCAACTAAATGAGTTGGATAAGGTAACCCACTCCTATATGAAAATATATAATTTTAAAAAGGTCTTATTTATCTATTGTATTAACAGTTTTTCAATATAACCATTATTTTTTAACATTTAGAGAAGTGTACTTTGGGTTCATTTTCACAGTTGAAGATACTTTACATACAATATAAGTGGTAGAATTTATATATCCATATACTTTTCTTAGTAATTTAAAAAGGGGATATTTTTTAGAAATAGGGAGTGTTATTGTGTAAATCATCAGGGGGAGAAATGTTTATTGTGATTCTATAGAGATATCAACAATTTCAAAGTGGGTTTTAACGAGGATCTTGTAATTTCACTCTTTTTTGTCACACTAATATTGGATCACGTGAGTTAGTTTTTTATCATTCATATAATTAATACATTCTTTCGATGTTATAATTTCACGTTGTGTTTTTTCAGATCATGTTGTTTTTGGAGTTTTCTAAATTTTATTTGATTAACTAATTTTTAGGTCTTCAACAAATAAAAAAGTATATTTTTTGTTTTAATAACCATTTAGTTGTTTTTGGGTTGTCCTGGTTGATAATGAAGTGGAATGAAACATCAATGAGGCCAATTTATGTGTGTGGAGTAAATTTTATTAATAGATAGAATATGTTTAGGGATCTCTATTATTATCAAGAGGAATCTATTTTTTGTATAGAATTTTGAAAACCACAACTAAGGTTGTGATATATTCTTATTTTTATCTCATATGGTTGGTGAGAGGGCTTCTAAGTTTAGGGAAGTACATTATAAGGTTGATTCATTGACTCATAAGATTATTGCACATCATCACAATGTCTGGGGGATACTTCATATAGTTGATGCATCATATCGTAAGGTTTCTCTATGTTACTAGTAAGGTTTAGATAATTTTTGAAATGATAAATGTTAGGTTCACCTAGATCTATATGTTTTTTCAATAGAGTTCATATACATAATCAATGTTGGCATATAGATTATATCACTTTCACATTATCTCTCATGAATGCTATATTATTTTGATATATAATTTGGTATTTTTTTTGTTTTTAAAGACTAAATGTGACCACACACATCAAAAAATATAGAAATAAGGTAGTTTCCTAAAGGTTGTTGCACCATGAAGTTGCGTGTAATTTTAATACAAGATTTTCATCAATAATGTGAATGATAATATTTTCCATGAATATAAAACTCTTTCTTAAATTTTAATTAGATATTAAATCACGAGGTTTTTTTGGAATAATATTTCTATCATGGAAAGTATCTATTTCTTGATAAGTGAAAAATAATGTAAATTTATTGAACAGATACAAAAATTTGGAGTCCTTCTAGATAAAATATAGTGATGTTTTATATCATCAAGAGGAATTTATGTGGTTCATATTTTAAAAGTTAATAGAAGAAAACGTCTAGACTAATATTAAAAAATTATGGAATGTGAATCTCTAAATTATTTATCAATTTTTTCTATGGAGAGTGATAGTTGGTCATTTCAGTTTCTCACTACTTGAAATAAATGGGAGGAGTTTCGAGGCTAGGAATAGAATGGTTAATGATTACGAGGTATCCATTTTCCCATGAGCTATTCTTAATGGATGAACTCCACAAAATGATAAAGTTCAACATCATTATGTAATTTTATTAACTATATTTTTTGTGAATAATAAGATCATAAGATGATCAATGTGGTTCTATATATGAAATATAGTACTGTTTTCTTCCATTTTTATAGAGTTTTGTAAAAATGGAGAGTTAGTGAAACTACTTAATTATGTAACCAATCCAAAATTAGTGTTCTTTAGTCTGTTAGGTTCATAAACACATTCCCATGAATTCTATTTGGATATTCTGATTTGGGAGAACCATGTAAAAATACATGGGTTTCATTTACTTGCTTCACCACTATAGACTATTGGTAAGGGAGAATGAACAATATTCATTTTAAAGAAAGAATTTTGATTATTTGTGATTGATTTGTTTTAAAATTACCATACCCTGATTCATTCTCTTCCCCCATTCATCAGGTTCCTCCCATGTTTGAATCCAAAAATAAAAAAACTAGAAAAAATAAATAAATGATGGATTCAATCAATTAATAAGAAATAATTAGAAATTAATATGGGACTAATACGATACAAATTGAAGATTTCATGGAATAGTAGAAGTGGTCAGGACTATTCCCAATAATGTTTTTCATCATATATTCCTGAAAAAATCAATATAATTGTATTAGTAAACCATACATTCATAATAAAGAGGATATTTTTACTTATAATTTATAATTTATTAAAAAAGGGAATGCTCAAGGTTGATATTTTTTAGTCACTATTGATCAATTCAGTAGGAGATATTGTAATCATGTCATTTTAATGAATAATCCAATGTCTATTTCTTATATTGGTATCCACATGTGATCTATGAATAAAAATTTGTAACATTATGTATTTTTGTACTATGATAGAGGAACTAAGCATCATGCATTGTTCATCGTTGATTGAAATAAGAATTATGTTAGTGTTAAATTATTAATTAACTTCTACACTAGGTGTAATGAGGGAGGATTATTCTATATTATTCTTGAGTGAATTTATAAGAAGTTATCTCTAGGGATTTAATATAATTATCTAGGATAATTCAGTATTTTCACAATTATATATATTTTTATAATTATATTATTGATTTTATATACTTGGGTTTGATAAACCTAGTAATTGTGCATTGGACCTTTACTAATTTTTTATCTTAAATAAATCTCATGTAAAATATTATTATTATTATTATTAATATATTCCCGGAAATGTGCTGAGTCAAGGATATTTAAATATTATTAGTCATATAAATAATGTATTAGTTAGTTAATTTATATTAAATAAAAAATAACATTTCAATCTGGACCTTAACACATCATGTAAATCCCCAATTCCCTTTAACGAACCTTGAATAATAACGATTTATTTAAATTAATAGATATCCTTTGATTATTCGTTTACTAAATAAATAAATATTGTATTTACTAACTGGTTAATAAATATTTATTAAAATATATGTTTAACTAAAATATATATATATTACTTAGTGAATACACAAGAGATAAATAAATACTATATATTATAACTTGAAAATAAAATTTATTTAATATTAAACTCGCATGTATTTTTATAATTAATAAATTTTGATTGAATTAAAAAGATCAAATCATTCTAATTAATTTTTAAACCACACTATGAGAATAAATTTTCTCATAAATGAATAATTCCAATAGAAAAAACACATATAATGGATATATTTATTATGTGACCCCATATTCCTCTTTCTCGTTATCAATAGGTGGTCCTACCTATTGTCTAAGATTATCATCTTGAAACAATTAAATGAACCCATAAATGGAAAAGTTAATGTTACAATGACAATAACCTCATATAAATACTTTCCTTATAGAATAATCCCTTTTTATCTATATCTCATAAAGTAGGTCTCATAGTTGTTTCATCAACCAATATGCTTGATATATCATTCTTTGACTTCCTCAATTTAACACATCAATGAAATATTATTTACATAGTTTTCATTGTATTGTTCAATTTTTATCGAATGTACAATGACACCAATTTCCAATAACACAAAATAGAAAAATCCATTATTCACTTATTCAATTAATTTCATATCACCTATCAATCCTTGAATATATCCTAATTCTCCATTACTGTATTTCATCATGGGGTTTGATAATAAATCAATGAACAAGATTCATGATATACATTGATATTAATCACAATTATAAATTACAATACAATAATCCATATATAAAAATATTAAATGAAATATATCATATGTAGAATTTATATTGGCGATTTTATCCTCATAACATCAATCTGTTAGTGATAACCAAGGTGGAAACATCATGAGAAGAAACCTCGTAATCTTATAAGTATCCAACACATGATAGTCAAAACAACTTATTTATACCATTAGAAATATTTTCTTTAGACAGTAGGATATATATTTTAGAATATATTCATAGAATTTCTAGGTTATGTAATAGTGAGGAACTATTATAAACATTATATATAATAGATAATCTACATAAATAATGACATTAGTATTATATAGAATAACTACCATTATGTAATATGATATTTAACAGTTTTTCAGTCGTTTAATATTATAGTAATTTAAATTAACTTTTCATATGGTTCTAGGGCACCAACTCTTACAGGATTCTCAACCAAGAGTTATAAAATACAATTTTTACCCACTTTAAAATATTTTTTGAAGCTAATTTCATGATATAAATAAATTTTTTTATATAGTGTCTTGAATTTCTATTGAAATTCCTACTAATTTTTTCAAACCCTATCATGCAATGGTTTATTACAATTCCATTTAAGGAAAATTAACATTGAAATTATTTATACCATAATATTTCTTATAATATAAATCATTGGGGGATGAAATTATATTCCTTAAACATACTGAAAATGATACATTCTGATTGTTGTTTTGTTGATTTTTTTTGGTTAGCTAAAAACATCATCAAGCCTTATTCTACAATCTATAGAATATATGAAAAATACCTATTAATAATACATTTTATTTCCCTATAATTTTCATGTGGTATCACTATTATCAAATTTTTAAATACATATTTAAATAAAAAATATTCAATATAATGTTTACCTTTATAAAACAGAAACTAATATATTAAAATTAAAAAAATTCGACACTTCAATTTCATTTAACCACTATTATTTTCAATATAAATGAATAAAAAACGTCATTTAATAATTATTTACAATTAATTTGGAATAATTTACCTAATATCCCAATCTAGAAATGGAATTTAAAGAAAATTATGCCATTAAAATAATTCTAACTTAGTTCGAGTTATATAAAACCACAATCCTAAAAATAATTCTTCAATTGAAGAAACTCAAACATACAATTGAAATATTATAAAATTGATAAATCAATAAGTGAAACCTCATTATTTAATTTATAACATAATAAACTAATGTTAATTATGTTGTTGATGATTGTTTATATGGTTTCTCAATATGAACTCATTATTTCTTTATATTTCCCCCTACAAAACATGATTATTGATTACTTGAGGATAAGTAATGGGTTGTTTTGGGGGAATATGTGTATCCATTTTATTTTTTGCGAAATATATTATTTTTTTCCCATTATAATCATTTTTAGTTAAATATTGGATGAAAATTGATGGATTTTTTTAATTTTATTAAATATAAATGTGTATTGTTTTTATGAAAACATTAATTCATGTGCTTATTTTGAATAGTATCTCTTCATATTTTCAATTTTATATATTATTAGAATATTTATTATTGTTCATTTTATGGTTGGGATATATAATGTCTAAATACTTTCAAATAAATAAATTTTCTATGATTGTAATTTTATAATTTTATAATTCAGGAAGTTGTATTTGGTGAATTTAAGAGTTTTTATTTGATTATTTTTCAATATCATGGTTGCAACATGATTTTTTTTAATTTAATATGAGTAAATTTTCTAACTAATTTTTTATATAATAGTAATTTTTATCTATGTAGTGTTTAGTAAGATATTTTGGCAAGAGGTTCGGTTAGTATATTGAATCGTGTGAAAACATACTGCCTATGAGGTGTTGTTAATTCTTTCAGTGAGTAATATATAGAACAATATATAACTCTATATGCCTCATAACTAAAAAAGCATGGTATATGGTCAAATAGATGGACAAACCCACAAAAATAAGTTCATTGCAATAAAAACACTAAAATAATAGTTAAGATAATTAATTTAATTAAAAAAAATCTACAAATACATTAAAAACTATAAATGATAGATTCACTGAGATTTTTATCTCTTTGATCATGAATATTAATGCCTAAAAATTAAATGGCGGGTAGGTATTGTGTTATCATAATTTAATCTCAGAAAATACTTATTCTTATTTATCACTGTCTAACCCATAAATTCCCATTTTTGTACAGTTCATGTACATTGGTTTGTTTAGATATCTGGAGATCCAAAACGTATATAAATAATATTAATATAACTTATACAATAATCATGCTTTAATCAAATAGATTATTAACTTCATTAACAAGAATATAAACCATCAACATTCAATTTTTACAAATGAAGAATGGAGATAAGAATTAGGAAACCAATTGTATATAATAAAACCATGAAAATATCATTAATATTTAAGATAATAAAAATTATAACCTACCTTGATTATAAAAATAATTAGAAATTTTTTTCCCTCTAATGATATCCCTGTGTAAGGAAAAAAAGTAAACCCTAAACTAACCCGTAACTCTAGTTTTGTAACCTCTAGTTAAGCCCCATTTGTGATCCTCATAAAAAGATTCTTCACACGTGTGCTGTGTTGACCGATATTTATAGGAAAATAATCCACCTCTATATCTCAATATATATAATTTTTCTTCTCATATTTTACCCAATCAACTATAAAATTCTCAAATATATATTTACAAATCAATCCACATTCCACTATACTACTTTAAAAATGTCTCTTTTAAATTTTTAATTGATATTGAAATGTGTCTATGAATTAGAAAAAAAATAAAAAATGAAATGTGGGTATTTAAAAATATATTTTAGAATCACTTTATACTAAAAATTTATCATTTTAATTCATGTTTCAATTTTATATATGGTATTAACATTGATCATTAAAAATATAGTTACTTTTTATCTCTTATATCATCTCACCAACACATGTTTATTTTGATGTGAATATTTTTACATGAATCACATTTGAGTCCTCATGGAACAATTATGAAAACCAGAGAATATTTGAATCATCATTAATATTCAATTGTTCTTAAAATACCATCCACACTATAATATTTTTTATCAACTATTTTTTGTAGCTTATTTATATATAATCTACCTCACCTTCTTTCACAATTAAAGACTGGACATTTTTAATTTTTAATTTCATTGTTATCCAATAAATTCAATATCCACAAAATATTAGAAATTTTTTCCTTCCTCATAAAAACTCATACATTTTTATCTAATTTCAACCCCATGGTTTCATAGTATTTCCATATATAGATAACGTAAGTTCTTCACATACATTCATATTTCTTAAGATTCATCCAATTGCAAAATGATATTATTGGCATTGATCTATCATTGGAGTCAGTCACACCCAACATATGGCATTAAATCTTCTAAGCATCTGCTTTTTCAAACTCAGATGTTATTTTTCTATAACTATCAAGAGGGGATCTCGTGTTTATTCATAATTGAAAACTGATTTATATGTATTAAATAATGTTATTCCATGTCCTGGATCACTTGTTCTAGGTTCGAGAGGTACATGACCTCATGTGTGCCTCCCCAAAAACAAGAGGCCTCTAGCTAGTGATGAGCGCATAGGAAGAACCATAGGGACACAATTACCTTGGTACTAGTGTCTCATTATAGTAAACACAAACAACATGAGTAATAGATAACTAATTTAATCAATTTACACAGTAGACGAAATAATGATAACATCATCACGTATTTTAATAAAATGCCATAAAATATCGTTTAAATCATGTAGGAAGATATCCTCACATATTGAAGCTCAATATATATACAATGAATAAATGAACAAAATGATAAAAGGCATCAATACATGGACCATGGAGTATTTCTAGGTATCACTACTATCCCTATCCACCATTATCTACCTAGTAGTCTATGGCATGGACTTTACTCATGGATAGATATTTGATAATGATTTATTCACATGCACTTATATTCCAAAGTAGGGTGTGAGAATAAAACAATAAAGACAACACTAATGAGAACATGGCATAAATTAAACAAGTGTATAAAGGTGTATGCATCCAAAAACTAAATAAATTAAAACAATCATTGGGTAATCATGCATTAACCAAACCACCAAATATCCAATGTCATGCCTACTTTATCCCCATAGTAGAGGAAAGGTCTATTAGAGCATCAATATGAGATAAAATAAAAAGTTCAAACATTTTCATCAGGTCAATTTCCCATCTAAAACACCAAACCATATAGGCATACTTAAGGGGGGTCACATCTAGTGTGGCGACCCATCCCAAAAGACTAAGGGGTGGTCACATCAATTACACTGACCTATCCCAATACAATTATTGGAGGTCATATCAGGAACACTAACCCATCTCTACACACGTAGGAGAGGTCACATCTATCACACTAACATATCCCCAGACACTCGTGCAGCGTCACACGAAGAATCCAGATAAAAAAATGAAAGAAACTAAATTACACAATAGAATATTTAATTTATCACTCAAAGAATTAAATAATTTATCTCACCCACACTAACCTAAAATGAGCATAAAAAACTATCCCAATTCCTTATCTATCATTCAAACATCCTCAATAAATCTTATAGGATGAGGAAAAATTCAACATTTAACAACCCATAAACCTATATCTCACTTTTAAAAGGCACCATCACTTCTATAGATACCTTCCTATTCACATTGATATTAAATGTAGAATTGTCACATGTATACACAAGAAACCACATGAAAGGCGACACATAAAACATCATAAGAAATCGTAAAATGATAATAACTACTTACCTCAAGCATGTCAATGCTCAATCTTCAAGAATAAACAGCCAAATCAAGCCAACCTAGCTGTATCCCTTGGAATCATTTCCAGCATCACCATTTTGGGGATATCGAAAGAAGAATAAAAAAATCTATGTAAAATATGGTGTTATATTTATTAATAGAAAACTGCCAAAATAAATGACACATAAGAACCATTAAAGGATAGGGGAAAACAAAATCATCAAGGAGGATATCTTGAATTCCAAAATCAAGAGAAATTGAGGGAGAACTATAATAGGCTTCCATTTATTTGATGCTAATTCAATCCACATAATTTTTTCCCTATATGTTATTCATGTCGTTGAAATTTGGTTTATTTCATAAACCAGAACATATGGGGGGTGGGGTTTTTTATTTCTACCTAAAACATTAATATCGTGAACACTATGTTAATTTTTTGAATAATACATTGTATATCATTCCAACTAAAATATCAAGTCCTATCCAAAAAATTAACACTCGAATAACTCTAAACCCCTCAAGAGGTAAAAAAAATTAAAATAATCATTATTAGGAAAAAAATTAAATCTTAATAGAACTTGAAATTTGATAAGTTTAACAAAATACACTTATAATGAATTCATGACCCTAGGAAGCATCTCTATAGGTATCCTCCAAATAAATCTTGCAACCAAACCCAAATATCTAACTCCAACACCTAAACCTCCTCTTGAACATGATCATTCTTCCAAAAAAACCTAAAATAAAACAAATTTATTATCAGTTCGTACTATCTCACATCTGTACATTGTCTGTAATAGATGTTTTTTGAATGATTCATTAGCCTCAAACTCTACATTTTCACTATCAATCACATGCAAACTGTCTTGACCATTCTTTAAGAGCTGAAACACATGAAATACATCATGTATACATTGAAGGCAGGTAAGAAGATCCTAACGGTAATACACCATTCCATGGCATTCTACAATCTCAAACAAACCTGAAAATGTGGTTTTGGATTCCCCTTCTTCATCAATCATCGATGTCCCTACCAATATTGATCACTCAAGAAAACTTGATTTCCAATGGAAAATAACAATGGCCATCACCTTTCAAAATCATATGAATTTTGTCTTCCATGAGTGGTACCCATCCACTTTTGAGTCAAATTTTACTTCTAATAAGTCTATTGCATTTGGCTTAGCCTGATCACATCCAAATCCCTCACATCAAGCCAACATAGCGATGACTAACATGCATAACCATAAATATCCTGAATCGATGAAATCTAAATAAATTCATGTATGATATTGTTGTATGAAAACATTTCCTAAGATGTATTATCATTTCTCCACTTAAAAAAATCATGTGCATATTCTCTGACCATATCCTTCAATATTTGGAATGTCCTTTCAGACCATCCATCAATTTAAAGGTGATATATTGTATTCAGATTCATTTTTGAACTCATTACCTTCTATATGCCCGACCAATGTCTTGATGTGAAATTATAGACTATATATGACATGATATTACATGAAACACAATGAAAACTCTCTAATTAATTCATATATATACTACACAACAAATCCACAAATAATGGTTCTTGATTCCTCAATAAGTGTGAAACCTTCATTTGGTGATCAAAAACCACCCGTATAATATCTAAAATCCTCAATTTCCAAGATAACCACATAAACAATTCCATAGTCACCTCATCCCATATCCATGTTGGCACTATAAGATGAAAATTAAGACATCTAGGTCACAAGATCTCTACATTTACTTTAAAAACCTATGATTTTATGAGATATTTTTTTTTTAATTTCTTTAATTTCCTGTGTTTTACACTACATCAAAATTAGCATGCACTATACGCAACACCGTATTAGCTTGCAGTATATGCAAAATTATTTTTCAATTATGTTACACAAAATTTCTTTTTTTTTTGACACAACTCATTGAATGGAATACTCCGTAGAAGTGATAACTAAATATTATAACCTATTCATTATATATGAGGGTATGAATATTATTAACTTTCATAAAAACAATTTAAATGAAAATAATTGAGTCTATAAAATAATAAAATCCACATTTCAATATTTTATTTTTGAAATATATATGTAAGGTATTAAATTTTATTTTTTCAATTCATTTTACATGTTTTCTAGATATGATATATGAACAAATTCAATTTTTTTTAAAAATATGTATTAAAAAATACAATATTACCACCTTTTGATAGAGAACCATTTTTTAAATATAGTTTTTGACAATTATATATGTTCTATTTGACATAATAATCTTCTTCATTGGAGATGCGACATAAAAATTTTTCTTGGATGAAATTTTTTACGTATTATTCTGATAAAATTCATATTTTAATGAATAGTAAAAATTACTGCATTTTAATTCAAAACTGCAGATTTATTTAATTTATTTATATAGTAAGATTAAATTTTTTCTTGGTTTTAATGTTTAATTTGATTATGTTTTTATAATTTAATCAAATTTTTTTTGTTGGATGAAATTTCACATTTAAATTGGACATTAACACGTGTCAATATTTTGATAGTTTTTACTTCTTAAAAAATCACTTTTTGGTTTAGACAATGGAATTTAATTTTAAATTAATTAATGAAACTTCTTTGTTCAGATTTTTGAATAATGGATTCCATATTTAGAATTAGTGGGTCTAAATTATATTAAGAGGTTACTTTTTTTGGATATTATGAATAGTAACTATGGTAATTTTTATTTACCATGGTTAAAGGTAAATCTGGTAAATTAGTGTAGAAAACATTATGATAAATATAATTAAATTAGAATAACACCTACCAAAATCCAATAAGATGAATTAATGTCAACCAATATCACATATGGGTAATAATGTATTCATTTAAATGACTTTTCTCCATGAGCATGATGTAATTATAATTAAAACAAAATAATGTGACAACAAGTCACTCTCTTATCTCTTATAAGTATAATAATATTAATGTACTGATAAACATGATAAAAAATCAGAAATAAATAGTATCCCAAAATATAATGAAATTATCTATATTATGTGAATTTATTTTGAATTTTTAGATACTAAATAATTACCATTATTTATGACACTATAGTGATGTAGAAATTATATTATTTATAAGAATATCAATTAAATGGTTTTAAAAATATTAAAAGAAATATAATGTCAACTTATTAATTTTCCCCAAAAAATTTATATCTGAATATGACATGTTAGGAGTATATTAACTATTTTTTTCTAATTAATCTTCTGGGTAGATTTTATTTAAAGTTAAATAAATTAATTGTGTTAAAATTGACATAATTGTTATTTTATAAAAAATAAATGTTATTAAATTATTTAAAAATAAAAAAATAATAAAAAATTAAAAAGTGAAAATTATATGGTTAAAATTTTAATAAAGTATCCAATTATTGACAACTTAAAACACTTTAGTAGATATTTATATCCTTTTAATATTTAGATTATTTTTACTATAATTAAAATTCAATAGATTAAATAAGGATAAATCAAAATTATAAGGTTTAAAATAAAATAAAAAAATTTATAATTTTAATTGGTTTAGAGTATTTATACCCATAATAATATTATTTTTTAAATAATCCACTTTTTAGACAATTGAATTTAAAAATTAATTTATATTAATTTAATAGTTTTCGTATTTCCAATGGAGCCACTCCCCTCTCTTATAAAAGTACATCTATCCTTATCTTTTAATCACACCTATAAAGCTTTATTTCCCAACCAAAACCTACCTATTTCCTCTTAAAACATTCCTTAATTCATCCTAGAGGCCACATGTTGGGAAATAAATCAATCATAATGAGACAATTCTTTTAAATCAAATGAAATTACCCGAATAGGAGGTAATTGTTTTGCCACCTATTTCGAAATTAATTTCTACATCTACATCCAATTCTTATGTAGTTTTCATAATGAAGTAATCAATAATGTATATTATACATGATAAAATATTATTATAATTATTGGACAATCATATGCCACCATTTTTTCATCCTACGGATAACAATATCACCATGATTGAGTACGTACAACTTACCGTCTCCACATTGTGGTGTAATTTTTTTTCAACTATACTTAATATTGATGGGTATAATGATGGTAAAAAGGATTTAAATAATTAATATAACATGATAATTATTATTTATAATTAATATCCCTCACAATTCTATACTTTTTAACCATTAATTGAATGATATTGTCGCTCTTGTGTACGTACGACCTACTGTCTCCACGATGCGATAAGATTCATTATACATGATTATCATTAAACCATGATTATATACATGAATTAAATGAATAAATATGATATAAATTATACTAATATAATTCTGTAAATGATATAATTATAAAATTAGAAGAGGAATGTGAACTTATCTGAAAAAACATGTAAAAAAACATTAAACAGTTAATATATGAAAATGGGTGAAAATGAAATGTTACTAACAAATGTATGATAATATGATCATATATGATATTATAAAATTGACTTTGAAACTAGGATAAGTCAATAGTTGTATTTAAATCATAATAAAGGTGTCTTGGATATATATGATGCATATCAGGTCTTAGGTAAGGGATAATTTTACAATTTCATTTCTATCCAAGATTGTTTATACGTAAGTATATACTGGGGATATATTTATCATCCATGTATATGATTTCTAATAAAATTAAAATATTGTGGCCGAATAATCAATTTATTATTAAATGAAATCAAATACATCTTTTGACTGGGTAGAGGGGGGCCTATTACATAGCACAAATGCCCAGTTGTCATGTATCCCATTACATGGCCCCTAGGAACAAATATTTGGGCTCAAGGCCCATTCTGTAAATAGTACTGCTACAGTACCTAACTTACATTGTAGCCACACAGTACCTACCACTAATATAGTGTTAGCCTTCACTATAGTGCACACCATTGCTACAGTTCCACCACTACTATAGTATATCTACAAAACCTATGCCTATTGGGTTTTGAACCCCCATTTTTCATGTTCGATTGCGGGGTGCTTACCACTATTCCAAACCCCAAATACACCTTGATTTCCAAAAAAAGGTTTTCATAAAATGTTTAATATTCCTCTACGTGTGTTTAAATTAATTTTTAACAATTTTTTACTTTTAATACATGTTTTGGAAGGAATATTTCTTTGTTTTACCATATAAGGTAATTTATTACATTTCCTGCTAAAGTACAAGGATTTTTTTTATGTTATATGGAATGATTGGATTTTACATCTCATAAATGATTTTATCCATGAAGGTTCCTCTACAAGATTTCATGTTTATTTTCAAATAAATTGTTTTCTTTTAATATATCATGCCATTTCGTGATAAGAAAATGATTTTCAAGAAGAAAGGATATTATCATCATGAATTAAGTTCAAGTGCTTAATAAAATTTATTTTTCATACAAGACGACATTATTTAAATAGGTGTTTGTTTCTATCAATATTATTAGTATGATTTTATTTTTTTAATGATGTAATGTTGTTTTATATTGATTATGATATGATGGAATGGTGTTTGAGAAACCAATTTAATTTCATGGGTTATTCTACAATATATTATTTGTATTTTTGGGTCCCATGTAATAATGATTTTATTATGAGATGGGTGGGACCAATATCACCATCTAATGAAATATTAATAATTTATATTTGATGAGATAGACATGAATAGAATTAAAATTTAATCTAGTTTGGAAATAATCGGATAGAACGAAAAGTAAATTTGGTTCAGCAATACATGTATGGAACGGTAAGTAAACCAGATTTAGTAATGGACATTGCCCAGTTCGATGGTCTTTACAGTAATTCCTTAGCTACTATGAAAATCATGTTATGTGCGTATTTTTTTTCTATAATTCTATGTTTTATAAGAATTATATTTTCTCATGGTTCATGATGCTAGTACGATTTATACTATAATAACTACCTTTTTTCATGACTCAATTATTTTGTATTTGTTACATGTGCTATGTTTTTTTCAAAATATATGTTCATGTTTTTTCATTCCTATATTTATGTTTTGTAAGATCTTTTCCATGTTTATCCTTATTAAGAATTTGAGCTTCGCCCTTTTCATGTTTATTTTCCCCCATGACTTGAATAAGAGAATTTTGTAAGATGTATCAAAAATGTGTTATAGGTGTCAAGGATATATTAGGAGATGATTTAGATGTTTTATGAAACAGCTGTTAATGTTTTCTATTTTCTAAAGGAACGACAATAATATAGTCTTTGGGTGTCTGTTTATTTCATGTATTGAGTAATCTAAAAATGTAATGTAATTTCTATGTACATCAAGATTGGGTCATTACAGTTGGTATCAGAATAAATTTTTAGTTATCCATTGGAAACTAGCATGTGAAAACATTAGTGAGATCCTTAAAGATATTTATATGGAATTATTAAGGATGTACCTCAGGGTAAGTCTAACATTCGGTTACAATCCTATAACTATGGTAATGATCATGAATAACCTAGTATTAAACATTTGATTCTAGTGATTGAAAGTACTCCCCCTTGATTATGTTGTTTTCCTAGTATGTTTTTTACCTCTCATAATATTATTATTTTTTGTTTTAGATAATGAATGGAACCTGAAGGAATTGTGTTACGGATAAATGCACTATTAAATTTAATTGTTATCCTCTTAAACAAACAAATGTTATGCGTGATGGAATGATTTTTTTATTTACATACACAAGATATGAATCATTCTCAACTTCAAAATGAGCAGAGAAGGGAAAAACATTTTGTTAAGTCCTTCATGAGAAAATTTCCACCTTCTAGTTGTGGGCCTTATGATCAATTTGTTTCAGAAAAATGAATCAGTTACATTGAAAAGATATTTTTCATCTTACTTTGTTCAGAACATAAAAAATTCATTTTTTCTGTTTATCATTTAGATGGAATAGTTGACCAGTGGTGGGCTTTAATCAGGAATACAAGTCCTCAAGATGAAATTGAATCCATAAAAATGGATTAGTTCCAGAACATATTTTTCAAAAAGTACATTACTATAATTATTAAAAAAAATATGTGAAAGTAGTTCCCTGAGAAAATTTCAAAGGATGATGAATATTTTGGTAAATATGAGGAAAATTTTACAAGACATTAAAGGTATGATTCTGGCATTATCATTCAACCTAAAAGTAAAGTTTATTGCTTATTCATCAATTTAGGACCTGGTCTTTGATGGGAATCAGTTATAAGATACCTTTCTATCTATTAAGATATTGTGTGTTATCCTCTCATGGTAGAAATGGGTTTTTGTGTTACATATCAATCTCATGGTTTTGACAAGAAACGAAAGATGGATTTCAAGGTAAAATCACAATGCGATGGTGAAACGAAGATGATTGTTTCCTTATGATCATAATGTGTAAAGAATTATGGTGGAGATTTTCATAATGGGACTAAAAAATGTTTTATGTGTGGAAAATAAGGTGATTGATAATTTGAGTGACAAAGTAATGGGAAATTGTTTTTAATGATGTGAATAGGGAAAATACTGTTGAGAATGCACCATCCACACTTCAATGAAAAACAAGAAATGAAAAGGGGAATTTTTCTATCCAATGCCACAATCCAAGGGTTATGGATGATTATTGATGTCAAAAACCTGTTAAGGCCAAAGAAAAAAAATCACATGAGATCTCTATTGGCTATGTTTAGTATAAAAATAATGTGGTAGATTGATTAAGTGTTTATGTAATGGGAATACAAAATTGTATTTTAGAATCTATTTTATTGTATTATAAAATATTGGATTATATATTTTTTATACTATTAGTGTCATCATGATAGATATAAGGACGAAGTGATATCTTGGATTGCGTATATATAATTTTGGGTATTTTTGGTGTGTTGAATGTGTTAATTTTCAAAGAATTTATGTTTTCACTAAGGTTATATGATAATTCATGTTATTCGCATGTTTCAAGAGAATACGTGATTAAGGTATTGAGATGTTTGGAATGTGAAAACCAAGAACTACATTATGAGATATGAAAGAGAAATGTTATGTAGACATAGATAAACTCTTTCTAATGTTTTATATTTTCAATTTTTGAAAGTATTTTAATGCTATCTATTTATGGATAGTATAAGTTATATTCTAGTTGATGTTTTTTTGATTAATTTGTTATCTCACTATAGGTGGACTTATGAATATTTGATTACCAGTGCTAACCATTTTGTTGAGATAGATAGAATAACCTATCATTTATCACATGATCTGATAACATTTAAAGAATGGAAAATTTAACTTCTGTTATTTAAATAAGAGTTGAAGTGGATATTGTTCAGGGTACTTTTAATGGTGATATTGTACCAAAATCATGTAAGTATATTTTCTCATTAAAAATTCATCGACATTTGGTTAAGGATCTTAAAAAAAATGTTAACTTATTACAATCTTATCTAAATAATCAGATCGTCCCTTAAATCGTCACATATTTATGGAATTCAATAAGTTAACTTTCACGAAAACCTATTCTCTATCACAATACATTAGAACATTATGGTTATATTTTTATTCCATATCCATGTTTTAACTTTTCAACTATGTTCTCATATGTGGAATCCTAGTGATGATTTACTTTAGGTAACTGTTATGTTTCTAACTTTCCTTTTTAAAATGTAGTTTTGGTATTCCCTTTTACAATGCATGTATCAATGAATGAAACATTCATGTATTATACAAGTTATAACTATAATGAATTTCGAGGGAAAAATTATTTTTAACGGGGGTTAAATGTAACAACCTAAGATTTTATGAGATAAATTCTTTATAATTCCTTAGATGTCTTGTGTTGTATGCTACAACAAGATTTTCTTGTACTATAGACAACACTATAATAACTTGTAGTAAACACAATACTATTCTTCGTTTTTGTTACACAAAATTTCATGATTGTTTGATAGAATTAATTTCACACAAGATTGTTTGTAAGTGATAACTAAATTTTAGAACATAGTCATAATAATGGTCGGTAAGAATAGTATTAACTTCTATCTAAAAAACAATTTAAATGAAAATAAGTGAGTCTATAAAATAATAATATCACCATTTAGGAATTTTATTAGTGAATTATATATCTAATATATTAAAAGTATTGTTTTATATTCATTTTATTTTTTTTCTGGATATTATATTCTATCAAATTCCAATTTTTTGATAAAAGAAGTGTTTAAATAAAATACAATTTTACAACATTTTGATGGATAAACCTATATAAATTTAATTTTTTACAATTTCATAATTATTATTAGACATAATAAGCATTTTATTTTTAAGAGTTACATCAAAATTAACATTTTTTGAATTTTGCGAATTTTTCTAATGAAATTCATATTTTAATGAATAGTAAAAAATACTGTATTTTAATTTAAAACAACCTTCTCATAAAATTTATTTCTATAAGTAGATTATATTTTTAATTGGTTTTAAAGGGTAATTGGATTATTAATATATAATTTAATTAAATTTTGGTCATTTTATGTAATTTTTCTTTCAAATGTGACTTAAACACATGTTAATATTTTGATAGTTCTACTTCTTGGAAACGTGCTTTCTGGTTTCGATAATGAAATTAATTTTAAATTAATTAATGATACTTCTGGGTCATAAATTTGAAAAATGGATTCTATATTTCAAATTAGTGTGTCCAAATTACGTTAATAGGTTCATTTTTTTGGGTATTGGGAATAGTAACTATTGTAATTTTTATTTACCACAGTGAAATGTAAATCGAGTAAATTATGGTAACAAACAATATGATTAATATAATAAAATTACCAAAACACCTGCAAAAAAACCTATCAGATGAATTAATGTATTCTAATAACACTGAAGGGTCATAATTTATTCATTTAATGTACTTATTTCAATAAAGGTTATGTTTTTATAATTATAACAAAATAAAGTGATAACATGTCACTATCTTACCTATTATAAGCATGATAATTTTAATTTAGTGACAAACATCATAAAACAATGAACATTAAAAATATCCAGAAAGATAACGAAATTATATATATCATGTGAATTTATTTATAATTTTTAAAGATTAAATATTTAGTTTTTATGTTGACACAATAGTGATGTAGAAATAATTTTATAAATATAAAAATAAAATAAATGATTTAAAAATATTAAAAAATTTATAATATGAACTAGTTAATGTGATCCAAAAATTTTAATGATTACTATGAAATTTTAGTAGTGTATTAACATCATTATTTAGAATTTAAATTTTTTGTGGATGTTATTTAATATCAAATAAATGAGTATCTTCTAATCAGATAATATGGATATTTTATAAAAAATAAAATATTATTAAATTATTTAAATATAAAAAAAATATTTTAAAATAAAAAAGATAAAATAATAAGGTTAAAAATATCATAATATATCCAATTATAGAAAATTTACAACAAATAATTAAATATCTAGAACCATTTAATATTTAGAATATTATTACCAAAATTAAAATTAAAAAAATTAAATAAGGATAAATCAAATTGATGAGGTTTGAAATAAAATGAAAAAATATCTAAATTTTATTACATGAGATGATTTAGACTCATTTTCATCTTATCTTTGAAATAATATATTTTAGGTTCTTTTTAATTTTAAAATTAAGTTATATTAATTTAATAGTTTTTGTATTTCCAAAATTACCCCTCCCCACTTATAAGAGAGAACATCTGCTTCACTTTTAATCACACCCTTATATACCTCTTAATTTTAAAAACACCTCGAAATTTCCCCTCCCAAAAACCCACACTTAGTACTAGAGGACACACATTGGGAATAAATCTATCCCATGGAGACCTTTTGTACAAATCAAAAGAAGACAGTCAAAAAAGAGGTGATTGTATTATCACCTCGTTCAATATTCTTTTCTTCATATACTTTATCTTCTTATGTTTTTTACATACTAACGTAATAAATAATGTGTATTCAACATTATTATATGTTATTATAATTATGGGAAAACTCTATACCTCATTTTATATATCTTTTGACTAACAATATCACCATGAATGCATTTGTACGACTTACTATCTCCACGTCGGGGTGAAATTTTTCATTCAACAATACGTAATATGGATGGGTATATTGATGAGTATAATGGATTTAAATAATGAATATAACATCATAATTAATATACCATCCAATTATATACTGTTTTTCCATTAAATGAATGATATCGTCACTCGTGTGTACGTACAACCTACCATCTCCACGATGAGATTTGATTTATTCTAAATGATCTTCATTAAACCATGATTATATAAAATAATTTAATTAATAAATTTGATATATATTATACTAATATTATTCTATAAATGATGTAACCATAAAAAATTATGTGGAACATGAACTTATCTAACAAAATATGCATAAGAATATAAAGCTGTTAATATCGGAATAACAGGTGACAATGAAATATTAGTAACAAATAGATGACAATATGATCTTATATGGTATCATAAAAATGGATATGATACTAGAGTAAGACAATAACAATATTTAAATCTTTATATAGGTGGTTTGGATACTTATTCATCATATCAAACCTGAGTTAATAGTTAAATTTGTAATCTCATTTTTATCTGAAATTGTTTATAAGTAAGTATTCACTTGGATATATTGATAATCATTGTCCATGTTATCCAAAAACCCATTTATAAAATTTCTAATACTCTTATATGTATGTTTAAATTCATTTTTAACCACTTTTTATTCTAATAAATTGTTTTTAAGGAATCATTCATTTATTTACCCTACAAGATACATTTTGAGATTTTTTGGAAAGAGTGCAAGGAGAATGTTATTATAATGTATACTACGTGATAAAAATTTTACATATACTTGACACATCATTTTGATGAATATTCCCCTATATTATTTCAATTTTATTTTCAAATAATTTATTGTTATTTTAAATTTCATGAAATTTTGGGAAAATAATATACTTTTGAATAATAAAGGATATTATCTTCAAAAATTAAGTTCAAGTGTTTTATAAAAAAAACATATAATATGCCTCTCTTTAAAATGGTAATGTTTCTATCCATATTATTACGACGATTATATTGTTTTAATGATCGAATGATATTTTTTATGGATTTTTCAATGATGGAATGATGTTTTAGAAACCCATTTTATTTCATTTGTTATGCTATGATGAATGATTTATATTTTTGTTGCACATGTAAGAATAATTTCCTAATGTGGTGGGTGGGACATATATCTCCCTCAAAAACATTGGGAAAAGATTTATATATCTAGAGATATAAATGACTGGAGTGACAAGTAATTATGGTTCAGTGATACAGGGCTATATCAAAAAGTAAATCAATTCAGTAATACATGTATGGATCGAAAAGTAAACTTGGTCCTGTAATGGACTTTGTCTAGTATGATTGTATAGGAAGAACATATTTGGATACTGTTGAAAAGATATTATGTATTTATTTGTTAAGAAAAAATATATGTTTTATTCCAATTTTATTTTCTCATAGTTCATGATTTACTTGTGATTTAAACCTTTTAAAAACGAAGATTTATTTCATGACTCTAGATTTTTGTATATGTTAAATTTGAAATGTTTATTTCAAAAGTTATGTTCATTTTTTTGAATTCATAAGTTTATGTTATGTAAGATGTTTTCTATTCCTACCATTACTAAGAATTTGAGAACACCCCTTTTCATGTTTCATTTCCCCATAGATTTGAGTATGGTTATTATGTAATCTGTGTCCAAAATAGGTTCTAGTTATGAATGATAATGTATGATATGAAGTAGATATTTTATAAACTAGTTGTTTATGTTTTACAATTTCATAAGGTACTAAACTAATATACTAAATGGGGGTCTATTTGTGTCATGTATTAAGTATTCTATAAGCATAATTTAATTTCCCTGTATGTCATGCATGGTTTTTTACATTTACCCTGTTACCGGAAATGCAACAACCAACAATCCTCACTATATCATTCATCATACCTAGCCACCAGAAATTTTGTCTCATTTAATGATACATCTTGTTCAATTTAGGATGTATAACCCACTATAAGTCATGGGATTACCTCATCATATCATCCCTTCTAGATGTGGTAACCATAAACCTTCCATGCACACAAATCATATCAGTATCATAAAACGACTATCCTAGAATAGGATTGTCTCCCTTTAACCTTTATAACATTTCAATTCAATTGGATTTTGACCCATAGAAGTTATATCCTAGACCAAAACATGAATAATAAACTATCATAGGTCATTCCACATAAAAGTGATATACAACCACTATCCAAAATTCTTTAGTGTTCATGACTCTAATTATTTTAATATCCTATTGAGGTAATCCACAACAACATTTCACTTACTACAGGTATATTCCCTCTAAAAACTAATCATCTACAAGTACATAACACAATAATTCTATATTAGGTTCATTTCTCAGTCCTAAAAACATATCCCAAATTTGTTTGGTCTATGTGGATGAAAAACCACTCACTAAAAAGAATGTGACCCAAACATTTCATATAATGGACCTTTATAGCTAGATCTAGGTTAAGAGTGAGGTAGTTTCACTCATGGGATAATACCATCCAAGACCCATAGGAAACTAAATGGTCTACCTACCTATAGAAAATGAGAAAAATAATTCCTAATAAATTATTTTAGTCTATATTACCTGTCCCCATTTCTGTAAGAGTAATAAATACAGTTGACAAAAACCTCCTCTTTAACTCCATGATAGACACCACACACTAATCCATCGACTCAAAATTCACTCCCTTCTTAGTAATCAAAATTATTGATTCTTCCAAGTAAGGTAATTATTGGATAATCAACCTATACCATCTTTTAAACCTGAGAAATCTATGATCCTAAAATACATTTCTAGGAATCACCTCCGTTATAACAACATCCACACACTAAAGGTTCAATCGAGATTCCCACTTACGAAACCGCTTATCTAATGAAACATTACTATTAGATCAAAAACTAACACATTATGAATATAGTATAAATTTGATGTGCTTGATGTGAACTTGAAAATATATAATCTTTCCTCTTAGGTAACTTTGCAGTCCACGAATTATTAGAATATAATCAATGAATACAACAACAATGTATGTTGTGTGAGGGAGAAAAATTTAGTGCACAAGAGTCATTAACCCCACCGTCAAATTCTTGAGACTGAATTGAATCATAATATAATCATATAAATAATTCCCACTCTTTAATTAATTATTTAGTATATCATTATCCCTAACCTATAAAAAATTATATCAAAATCATAGATAAATTTTGTGGAACGATCAAGATCCACTCAAATGGTTGAAAAAAATAAACAATCCATGGTTCTATATATGTGTTTTCCACCATCACAAAATTCCTATATAATTAATCCGTAGACAATAAAAGTATTTCATTAACCTTGTTAAAATATAATATCATATCACACTAAAGAGAAGTGTCATGGAAAATTAATCCCACACCATGTCCTCAAGATTCACCTTAATCTCCCTTAACTCGATCGATTGCATATGATATATGGGAGTTGGTATAGGTTTAGAACTCAATATGAGTTCTATCTCAAACATAGAACCACTATTATAAGGGAGTCCTATGAAATCATCTCAAAATATGTCCTGGTAATAATCCACTAAAAGTACTTATGTATTCAATAAAATTTAAAAACATGATTGATTATATAAAGGCAGACATAGTACAATCCAGAATATTAAGAGGCCTAGTGTATTTGGTATAAGATAATTATAGAAAAATAAATGATAACTTGGATACAAAATCATTATTTAAAAACATTAAAATATTCCCTTATATTCCATTGATCTTCTAACACTGTACAGGAAAACCTAGGGAGGAACATAAGAAAAAAGTTAGCTATAAGTCTTGGTAAGGGAATAATGAAAGCAAAACATGATGAAAATAATTCATGTTATTCAAGAAGAGTATCAATGTAATAAAATGGGTGTGATAGGCCGAAACATGAACATCAATGAATAATATACAATGATGACACCATTGAAACATTGGAATGTGGAAACAACATAAAACATGAAATCAAAATCAAAAGTCAAGTATTACAATTATGAAATTGTAAAATAGTGTACTTAAGATATCCTCACATGCACCATAAATGGTATATAATGTGATAAATATATAACATAGTTCATTGGGGGGCTATATAATTTTTATCCCACTTGTCACATTCCTAGCATGTAAATTCATTTCTATGCCAAATAGATAATACAAAATAGGGATGTATTCCATCAATTTCAATATTTTTATTAAGGAGTGTGTTTTAAAAAAATGGGATTCCATGTTAATGTAATGATTGGAACACCAAGGTGAATACCCTTTATTGGAAATAGGTATGGATATTCACTATATAAACGCTTATCCAGGGAAATTGTAGGATAATTTTGATAGCAAAAAAGGTGTACAAAACGATTAATAGAAGGGTTTAATGAGAATGAAAGAAGGCCTATAATTATTTTTAAATCACATATATCTTAAAATGGATATGTAAAAATTTATTCCTATATGAAAATTTTAATATATGAAAGCCATAATACAGATAAAGTGCAAGAATAATGTGGAGGTATAGGGAATTCCTTTTCCTTGAGAGGGTGCTTCTAAAATCATGGGTAGAACATCATAAGATGTTGGGAACACATTGGAAGGTATTTAGATAGATATATAGAGAGTAAATACATGATCAATATTTTATTATTTAATATTATTGGGTGATTGTGTGGGTATTTATATAAAAAGAGGGTAATTCATTATGAGTTTCTCTACATTGATTTTGGACTCTGTATGATAAAAAAATATAAAACAAAAATATAACCTTTATTTTTTCTTATGGTTTCAGCCAAATATGATTTGTTTTAAATATTATATAATGAAAATAATCCAAAATATTAAAATAATACCATCGGTGATGTGGAAGTTAGTCATGTTAATAATGAATTGATTTTAAAACCATATAATATAATTCAGGTATTGAAGTAATCATCAAAGGATTATAAAATCAATCAAATGTCTTCAAAAAATAATATTTTAATGGGGAAATCGTTTTTTTCCTTGGATTCCTGTTATTTTATTTATTAAATAACTTTTGGGATATTATGATTTGTTAATATATATTGTATATTTATATTGTATTTAATTTATAACCAAAAAAATTACTCTTAGAAAAATATGAAAATTTAATGTTGGATAATTTTAATTTGATAATCTCAATAATGATATTTTTTTTACCAAAGTAATTTTCTAAAAATGAGAATTTTTACATTTAAATAAAAATAATTATTTACCGGAAAATACTAGTTATCATGAAACTAAACACCTTTTGACTATCATTAAAATTACATTGGACTTCATCAAATTATAGATTCATTTATATTTGAAAAAAAGTATTCTGATATTTCATTAAAATAAAAGTTCTTTTTAAAAATATTGAAATTATCATAAGAGGATATGAATTTATAGTATATATTTCTCCTAGTTATTATTTTGATTTTTTTGTATCAAAATATTATATTTATAAAACTCATTATAAAATCATATATAAAGTAATAAAAAAAATAGACAAACATAATAATTAATTAATAAAAAATTAATATATAAAATTTTATATTACTATGATCTATATAAAAATCCCCATATTACACCATTTTATTACCTAAAGGTTATGTGTCCAATTGTGGTTCTTTGATGGGGTAGTTTGGTGAACATAGTTGTGTCATTATCTCAATAAGATTGAACGTCTTTTGTAAATGAATTCCCTAGAGATTTAGTTGTTGAATCATGGATTGGGATTAATCCAGTTAAAATCATAGTTATTTTATCTCCCATGAAATCTCGGATAGAGTGTCTTAATAGGGAACAATCCTTGTAGTCAATCCCATCACATCATCCATTTGTGTTGATTGGAATTCATCATAGCCATTAATATATACTATTATTAATTATAACATTTCACTTACTATATAAATAATGGATAATTTTCTTATTTATATTTTAAATCTAATAGGCTATATCGATCCACAATAATGATATTAGTTCATGTTTTTTTATAATTATTTTCCATAATATTTTATTTATTCATATAAAAATGGAATTTAATTTATAAAATGTTGGGTTGTTACATTATTCACCCTTCATAATTTTACCTTAAAATTTTCATTTTTCCTTTTAGAATAGATTATGGTACTTTGGTTTCATCTCCGCTTCTAGTTCCCATGTGGATTCCTAAAACATATGGTTCTACCACTACACTTTGACAAGGTTAGTTTTCTTATTTCGTAGAAAATTGTCTCTCTAATATTAAATCATCATATAATTCCTTTAATATGAAAGTTAGTTATCCAAAAGTACCACCTCTAGATTCATTACATGTGAGGGGTATGGTATGTACTTCCTTCAGAGTAATAAATAGAAAATGTTATCTAGTTAGGATAGGCTAGGTTATAGTTCTAATAAATTTGAAACAAATATAATGTGATCATGGATCTAAAATGTGATTATATATATTGGACTAGTCATTCCATTCATCCCAAACCTCCTGAAATTAATCTAGGGCGAAATACGAAGTGACACTTAGTATCTGACAGCAAACTTCAGGTCTAATCAATGATTATATGCATATGTTTTAGTCAAATTTGTTTATATTTCATTTTATATTGAATGGTTTGAACATTATCATTCATTCCTTGGATAAATTATGTCCCATGAGATTTTATCTTCTTATATCACCCCAAGATATTGGATTCTGACACCTTTTCTCATATAGATCCGCATTTGTTCCCATTTAAATTCAATAATGGAAACAATTTTTATAAAAGAAATCCACTAAGGGAAGGTGTTGATTCCCAAAACCTTGTTAATATATTAAACATGATCTCATCATATTATCTATAGTTTTAATGGTTCTCTTAATCTAACCATACATCTATCGGTGATAAGAAATACTAAAACTCATCTCTATATCCAATACTTACTAATGGATTATCTAGATTATTGAGGAAAACCATGAATCTCAATCATAAAGAATGGATGGAGGAACTCCATGAAGTTTTACCATTTACCTTATGTATATTTTGGATGTTTGGTCAATGATGAAATACTCATTGATAGGAATAAAATGTGTTGACTTTGTAAGGTGATCAACTACCACCCATATGGTGTTATTTAAATTCTATGTCATTGAGATTCCTCTGATGAAATCTGTTATTATGTTTTCTCATTTCATACTAGTATTTGAAATATAAGGCCCTACCGTAAACATTACATAATCTTGAGTTAATTCAAGAATTCACATTGAGGATATTTTCATTTTTATAGTATTAAATAGTTATGCCATAACTATAACATTATGTCTCAAATATTACAATGTAGACACATCCAATCTATCTATTATTTTCACAAATTTAAAACTCCATAAATAAAACAAGAATTATTTTCAAGATATAAATCTTCATGAATAATTACTTTCTCTTAACCTTCTTTATACCCTATGAAAAACATTTCAAAAACATGGTATGACCATAAAAATCTTAGTATGGGTTATAAATTAAAGAATGAAAATATTTTTCCACGAATACATAAAAATAAATAAAATAAGACTTTTAAATCATAAAACCTATGCTCTTAAACATAACTCATGAAATAATATGATTAATGATTAAAACATAGAAATCATAAATCATAATGGTAACTTGTGGAATCCATAACATACTTACTTTTTAGCTTTTACATATACATAGGGAGTTACGTTTGGAATACCCATCCTAGTATAATCCCAAAATCTCTTAGGATAAACATTTTCATTTTCCACTTTCATAATACCCAATGCATTGGATATCTATCTCAGTATTTCCCTCCCTCAATTTATCACTAAACCACCAATATAAATAAATCATTTCCAAGAACTATAACATCATTATAACACATAAAACAACCATAAAAGAAAGATAACATTTCCACAGTGTTTTCACAATATATATTTCCAGGATATTGACATAATTAATGCTTTCTTAAAACCATTTAATATATCAATACATGTAAAAATTTGTTTATAGTATTTATAATTATTTTAAAAACACTATGGCTTGTTAAGGAAACCTAATATCAAATAACACTCGTAGTGGAAGAAAGGTTGTTGTCATCGCATACATTAAAAAGTATTATTCCCTTTGTTGTTTAGTAAAATGATTCATAAAAAAAATATTATTATTGAAACCAATTTAATAGAATTAATAAAAATGGTTATAATTATAAACTATATAAAATATGGTCATGTATAAACTAAAATATGCATCAATTAAAGGATATTGATACGAAGTCCCTTTACGAAAATTTAGAAGCCTAACACAGTCACTTTAAAATTAAGAAAATTAGTTAATTGGTGAGAAAATGGTCTCTTTTCAGTTGGACATAAAAAATTTAGAAATAGATATATATAAGAACATATCCCAACATATGAAAATGGAAATTAAAATACAGAACATAAAAGGAGTCTTTGACTAAAACAAGAGGGTGAATGGTTCCCTCACCTTGAGTCTGACTCATCATGTATGTTCCTTGTTCTTCTTAAATAACAAACATAATTTAATTTATACATTATTAAGATCAATTTTCAATTTTATAATTTCTTTTATACAACTTATTACCATGTTATAAACGTTACATAATTATTTTAGTAAATATCGATCAATTTGTCAATATTCAGTACATGAGTAAAAAATGAACCTGTTATAATTAAAAATTGTCCATGTGGTCAAAATTATATTATCTACAGAATTATATTAATTATTTAAAAATCATATATATCTAGTATATATATTGATTTATAATAGTAAATAACATTTCTGATAATAAATTAAATGCACCGTTCGTGGAGATGGTAAGTCTTATGTACGCATGAACAATACTTTTATTTCCTTTTTCATATTTATATCAATGAAACCTAAATGATAAATAGGTATAGTATAATTTTAGTATAATATAATATTTTATATACATCACATATGTTTAATAAATCCATCCTTTATATGATTCCTATATGTAATGAATGAGTTATATCATTTTGAGTGGGTTGTAGTCCGCACTACCTTAAATGATTTTATCTTATTTACATGTTATGGAAAAAATAAAACTATTTTTTAAATAAAATAAAATAATAATATAATATATATATATATATATATTATATAAACATAGTTTCTTCATAATGGCCACTATGAGTGGTGGTAGGGGAAAATTGAACAATCATCATTTCGTGAGGCAGTAGTTCTCCCTCCAAAGAAACAATATGTTCATGTCCATTAGAAGAGTGTGTGTAATTGTAGTCCTAATTATTCACATAAATAAATCCTAGTATATTTTTTATTCTGGTTTTGTCATGTAATCAATGAATAATAATATAATAGTGATTGAATAAGTAAAATAATGGAAGGAAACTTTAGAGAATACGTTACCTATTAAAATGTGTAAGTCTCTTTGATTTGAGCCAAAAGGCTTTCTTAAATTTCATTATGTTCATGTTAAGTATTGTAGGAGTAAGGGTGGGTTTTTTTTTCTTATTTGGAATTATTTTTAATGATTCAATTGGACTGAGAGGTGTGATTATATTGGTACGGTTGATACCCTTTTATAAGATGGGGGGCCACTTTAGGAATGTCTATAAATAATAATTTTTCATAAATTCAATTTCAATTAAAAATGATTCCAAATTCAAGTTTTTCTAATTTAATATAAATATATGTTTAAGTAGAGTCATCTAGTAATAATCAGATAGGTTTGGGATAAATTTTAACCCTTATCATTTTAATTTTACCCATTTTTACTCTTACCATTTTATCAAGCATTTACAACATGGAAAATCACAACAATTAATAAAACATGATAAATTACCAATTAAAGAGTCGTTAATAAAATTATATAATTATAATAAACAATAAAATGAATATTATATTTTTAAAAATTTAATGTCATTGAATAAATTATTTTATATTTTATGTTATAAATTTTGTCAATTTTGGACACAATTCATACCATGAGTTATTAAAAATCCATAACAACATGATTACTTTTAAAAAAACCTTATTAATTTAATGATAACAAGTCATATTCATCCATTAAATTCGTTTATGGCATAAGATGATGTAAAATAAATTTATTTTAAAATTTATAATATCATTTATTTAAATCATTCATCAATAAGGTAATCACAACATCATCATTACATCATAAATACATATATTTATTTGATGTCTAAAATTTTAATTAAAATAACATGATGTATGAAATATTTTTATATTTCTAATGACTATTTATAGTCAAATATATCACTTATATAAACAAATATAAAAATTTGTTTAGTTAAAGATAATAGTTTATGATATATTTTTGTTTATTTTATATTTATTAATATAAAATGTCGTTTTCACTTTAATGTGGCTCCATGGGGTCCAAAAATCTACCCAAGGATTCTTATGGTCTGAAATATAACATCTGATAAGATTGGGACATTTTTTAGGGTAGTTTTAAATTATTTTATATTATTTTTTACACATATTTACAAGATTTACCCTTTTACGATGGTAAATAAAATAATTATTAATGTTACAATCCATAATGTTTAAAAATAAAAGGTAACTATTTACACAATTTGGACCACCTGATTCCAAATATATAATTCATTTCTCTAAACTCAAAACCCAGAAGTTGTAGAAAATAATTTAAAAATAATTTTTACTATCTAAACAAAAAAAATCATGTTCTTAAAAATGAAAAACTACCAAAAAAATTTCATGTGTTTATGAATTTATAAATATCAATTTATCAGAAATGATTTTGTTGTAATGATCAAAGAGTGTATGTCTAGTTTCAAAGTGCAATCACTTCCAATGACCAACATTGGATTTACTGATAAATATATAATCCAATTACACTTTAAATCCAATTAAAAGGAAAAATTTAACTATATAATTATTTTAGATGAGAAGACAAATTTGTATTAAATTGTAATTTTTCACTATTCATTAAAAAATTAACTTTATTTGAAAATTTCCAAAAGTTATTCCAAAGTATATTTTGATGTCCCGATTCTATATAAGATGTTTATTTTGTAAAATAAAACATATAAAAGTGAACAAAACTATATTTAAAAAAGGTTCAGCATCAAAAGGTGGTAAAATGACCTTTTAAAAATATTAGAGTGCTTAATGCTTAAAATTGGATTCATTCTTATTTTAAGCCTCTCAAATTTTTTGGATAAATGTAAATAAATTTAACAAACATGTATAATCATATTTTAGTTAGTTATGATCATTATGTCCAATACAATGGCAAGGAGATAACTACCATTTAAAATATTATTATTATTATAATATTTTATGGTATTACTCAAAGTTGTGTGAAATGTATGTTTTAAAAGAAACTCGTTGTTCTGTGTTGAGTATGATATCGGAAAATTTTTCCTATTTAAAATAAAATTAATATCTTATTTATAAATATTAATATATATGAAAATGTATTATTCTATAAATACTTGCGTCGTTATTTCCTTCCCCCCTTTGTGAAATTGTGTCCTCAAAATTTTAAAATTATGCTCGGAAACTTCATTGAAAATCCCACATCGAAAAAATTATCAATAAAACTACCACATTAAAAGAAATAAGGAGAAGTAAAAATGTCAACCGAGATAACCCGTGCTATAATTCCATGTAGAATAACATGGATATGGAAGAGAAACTAAGTTTCAATTTCTGATGGAGAGTGATAGATAACATGATCAAGAGAAAGTTAACAACAAGAAAACCACAAACTTGTGATGGGTTAAATGGCCTTTGATTTCCTAGTAGAAATGGTAAATGGAAATGATTTCTATTTTAAGGTTCTTTTCATAAACATGTGGAATTTATTTATGATATTGACTTATAAAATAAGGATATATAAAAACTTTTCAAGTAGAGTTTCACCCTTTAATAAATTTCTACCACAAACTCCTCATTTCTTCAAATAATGAATATTCAAGATGACTTGGTCAAATATAAAGTGCTAGAATAAGAATTTATAGAATTACATATTCCACATAAAAAACTATATATTTCCACTATCAGTAGACATTAACAAAAAATAGAATGGTTAGTACAAGATCAGATAATCCCCAAAAAGGATATTCCTTTATAGAATAAAATACTACTCTTTATCTCAAAAATTTAACAAACAATTCCCAAAGATCAAAAAATACAATTCAATACACAATTTACATAAAATTATTAAAAATAATCTAACTATTACTAAAACCTAATATTCTTAAGGATTTGATAAAAATGTTTTCCATGATAAATCATAACATTTATCTCCAAATAACATCGACTACACATAAAGTTTCAAACTGAAAAGGACATAACTTAATCACGTATTCTTTGTGATGGGTTAATTATTTTCATAAAAAACCAAAATATCTATGATTTGACAATAAAAACAGATAATTCAACAACTACTCATCAACTAAAATCCCATTGTATTCTATTTCTGTTAGGCATATAGTGTTCCCAAAAGAGTAAATTTATTTCAAAAAGACCTTTATCACATAATCATCAAATCATTTTCCTATACTAAGGATATACATTTTATAAAACATAATTTCTAAAATAATAGTATTATTAATGGATGATATGATTTAATTTGAAATAATTAGTCATATTAACCAAGGAATTCACATAAACCAGTGGTAGGAGATAAATCCAAGTCACACTTTGGCTGTGGGATCAAGTCCTGACATTTTTTCGATGCGACTGGTTGACACATAGTTTTTTTTGTCCTTTTTAAACCACTATATAATTTAATAACCTTCTCAAAATGAGATTAATTCCTAAAAAATTACCATATCATAATTTAACATCAAATGTTATGTCATACCTCGTATTTACATCCCAGAAAGTAATAAAATTAAATTGCCTTAAATTCAAGGATCATATAAATTGAAATGGTTCATAAAAAATATATCCACAAAAGAAAATATTATTCTTCTTCAAATAAAATTTTCAAAATACAAATTTCAGGGTTACAAATACAAGAGAAAACCCGTCTAAGGTAATCCCATCAATAAAAGTTAATTAGTACTTAAAAACATTTCATCACCTAGATATCTATCATACCTATCGAATTTTTAAAACGTAGAAATTTTAATTATCCATCATTACCCCTTATCCAATAACCATGTTTTTAAACATGTTCCATAATAAATCATTCCTAAAAACAAAATCATGAATAATATCCTAATATTCAATAATTTCAACATATTAGCTAATAAATAATCCATACCTTTTATATGTCATTGTTATAATCCTAATCCTCAACTGGAAGGGAATTAGGTATTAGTAAATGTATATTTGTGTCGTCCTTCTGATCCCATTATCTAACCATCTCTATACAAAATCTATTTACAAAATGGACATACACACAACATTTAAAATTTTCAATTGATCCCTCGGAAATAACTTCTTTCCCTTTCATAGAGAAAGCTAAATGATTCCTTTTTCAGAGAAAGTTTATTGCTTTATGAAATTAATTAACAAATCTATAACATCCCCACATCTAATTGAAGTGTTTTTCATGGTGTTTATTTACACATCCTTGATGCATATGTTTTTGAATATACTAAACATTATGATTATTACCTTAACTTCTGTAGGGATTATTTTCTCACATAAACAATGCATTATAAAAATAACCATGGTTAAAGTGGTCAATAATGAATCCAAATAGTTGGTTGATAATAACTACAAGATATCTCATTGAAGATCCCATTTCATTCGGTTTATAATTTAGAAATCCACCATTGTTTTCTACACATCCATTGTCACTTTGGTTCTTGTTAGATCAATCTATTTATTAAAACCAAAAAATTTAGTGTCAGTATATCATTATAATCATTATATAATTTAATATGATGAGGGTAAACACTATTATATACAAACTCATGTTATCATAAACTTATTATATGTATCTATAATAACTCTGACTCTTTCTAATATTCTATCTTTTTTGGTTATGTCCTTTATGTTTAAACGATAACCTACCCTCTAATTTTATCTAAACCGACTTATGTTACCACATATAATTCCCCATACTTAAACATTACATAATCATGAGTTTAATCAATAATGAAAAATTAGGATCTATTTAAGATTAGTTTTTATATAATTATGCCATAATTATTACATTACATCACAAATATTACAATGTAGACACTTCTACTATATCCAATTTTTTTCGTAACAATAAAACTCCATAAATAAAACCAGAATTAATTTATTGATATAAATCTTCATGAATTATTCCATTATATTACCATTCCATATAACCAATGAATATCATTTAAAAAACATGGATAATCATGAAAATATCATCAACTGTTATAACATAAGGAACAAAAACATTAGTTCATGAATATATAAAAATCAATGAAATCAAACTTTTCAATCACAAAACATAATCTCTTTAACATACCTCATGAAATCATATTATTTTTGAATCACACATATAAATCATAAATCATAATGGTAACTGGTGGCATCCATAACATACATAAATTATATCTTCCCTAGCTATATAGGGTGTTACATTTGGAATACCCATCACAGTATATTCCCTAAATATGTGAGGATAAATGTTAACGATTACCACCATCACATTACCCAATGAATTTTAGAGATATATTGGGTTCACCTGCACTCGGTTTATCATTGAACTATAATTATATATAAACAATTCCCCATAACCATAACATTATCATAACACAAAAAACAAGAAAAAATAAAAGATAACATTTCCACATTGTAATCACAGTAAATAATTTCAAGATACTGACATAATATATAATTTATCAAACACATTTTCAATAAAAAAATTGTAAAAAGGGTTTATGGTAATTGTTTTACTTTTAAAAACACTATGTCTTATTATGGAAGCGAAATATAGAATATTCTATGTGGGGGAAGAAAGGTCATTGTCGTCACGTCTGATAAAAAACAACAGTCTATTTTCCAGTTAGTAAAACCCTTCATAAAACAAAAGAATCATGTTGAAAACCACTTAAAGAAATTAAATGAAAAGTGTATTATTATATATTCTATAAAATAAGGGATGTGTAAACCAAAATATGCCTCAATGAAAAAAGATTGAGACAATGTCCCTTACGAAAATTTAACAATCTAACAATGTCGTGTTAAAATTCAAAAAAATGATTTGGTGGGAGAGAAATGGTTATCAAATCACATGGAAATAAAATTTAAAACAATGATGATATATAATAACATATACCAACATAAAAAAATGGAAATTACAATACAAAACATAAAATAAGTCCTTGACTAAAAGAGGAAGGTGAATGGTTTTATTACCTTGAGTCTGACACATCACGTAGTTTCATTGTTCATCCAAAATAATAATCGTATGATAATTTCTACTTTATTCATAAAAATTTTCAAGATTATTATTCATTTTATATCAATAATTACTACATCATAAACATTAAATAATTATTTAAGTTAATGTCGATCATTCTGTCGATATTTGGTACTTGAGTTGAAAATGACCTTGTTATAATTTCAAATTGTCCATATGGTCAAAATTACACTATCTACATAGAGATATATATAATTTAAATATCATATATATCCAGTATATATAATTATTTATAATATTATATATCATTTCTAGATAATAAATGAAATGAACCGTTCATTGATATGGTAAGCTGTATGTGTGCTTGAATGCCACTTTCATTTTTTTCATATTTAAAGAAATGAAAAATAAATGATACATAGGGATATAATAATTATAGTATAATATCATATTTTATATATGTTAAATACTTTAATTAATTACATACTTTATATGTTTCATGTTTGGAGTGAATGAGTCTTATCATTTCGAGGAGGCGGCTGTTCGCACTACCTTAAATTAAATTATCATATTTACACATTATGGATATCATAAAGGTATGCATTAAAAAAATTATTATAGATACAATAGAAATACAATATATATATAGAATATAAATATAATTACATCATAATATCCACCAAGAGAGGTGGTAGGGAAAAATTGAACATTCATCGTTTCATGAGGTTGTAGTTAGTCGTCCACTGAAATAGTATGCTCATATCCATTATATGGTGGTGTTTTTAACTATAGTTAAAATCAATCACATAAAAACCACCTAGTATATTATTTATACTGATTTTTAGGTAATAAACTAAAAATAATACAACAGAGAGTGAATAATTAAAATAAAGGAAATGAACTTTAGAGAAGGCACTACCTCTTAAAAAGTGTGACTATCTTTGATTTGAGCCAAAATTATTTCTCGAATAGCCTATTGCAGAACATATGGATTTTAGGAGGAAGGTTGGAATGCGGGGATCTTATTTTTTCAAATATTTGTGCATCCATGGGGCTTTAGAGGTCTAATTAAATGGGTAGGGTTGATGCCCTTTTTTAAGATGGAGGAGGGGCACTTTAAGAATGTCGAAAGTTATTAATTTATTATAAATTCTATTTCGATTAAAAATGCTTAAAAAAATTAATTATTATATTTGATCCATATAAGTTGAAATAAAATCATTCAATATGAATTATACTGGGTTTGTATATTTTTTAATCCTCATCCTTTTAATATAAACCTTTTTTATTCTTACTGTTTTAGCAAAAAAAAATAACTCTTTGAGAATCAAAATAGAAACCAAATCATAAAATTTTTTCAAAGATAGAGTCATTAATAAAATTTTAGACATATCATAAACATTTTATGAAATATTTTATTTTTAAGAATTTAATATCATTTAATAAATTATTTTATATTTTATGTTACGAATTATGTAAATTTTGGTTAATATTCATTCCATGATTTTTTTAAAATCCATAACAACATGATTATTTCAAAAAAACATCATTAATTCAAAGATAACAAATCATAAGAATCCATAAAATTCATGGATATCATTAAAAGCATAAAATAAATTTATTTTAATTTTTATAATTTTCTTTATTTGAATCATTCATTAATAAGGAAATGACTACGTCATCATTGTATCATGAAGAAATTTATTTATTTAATGTGTGAAAATATGAAATAAAATACCATCATGTAGGAAATCATTTTATATTTTTAATTATTATTTATAGTTCTTTATATCACTTATATAATCCCATATAAAATTTGTTTTAGTAAAATATACATGTTTTTGTTAAATTTGTCTTTACTTTAAATTAAATCTTATGAAATGTTATTTTCATATCAATTTGGATCTATGGGGTCCCAAAATCAACCCAAGTATTTTCTTAGTCAGACAAGATTCATTAAATATGATTATGACATGTTTTAATGTAATTTATATTATTATAATATCATTTGTTTACTCTTATTTACCAGATTTACCTTTTAACCATGGTAAATAAAATAATTACTAAAGTTACTATTCATATTGACTAAAACTAAATGGTACTTATTTACATAATTTTGGGCTCCTGATACAAAATATGGAATCTATTTCACCAAATTTAAAATATAGATGTTTTGGAAATTAATTTGAAAGTCTTTCTCATTGTCAAAATGAAAAAAACATGTTTTTATGAAGTAAAAACTATTTAAAGATTGACTAGTGTTTATGTCACATTTCAATGTGAAATTACATAAAATGAAAAAAAAAGTATATTAAATAATAATAAAAAATTCACATTAAAGCTAATTAAAAGTACAATTTAACTATATAAATAAATTATATGAAAAGGCACCTGTGAGTTAAAATACAGTATTTTTCACTATTCATTAAAAAAATTAACTTTATCATAAATTTTCTACAAATTTATCAAAAGTAAATTTTTATATCCTTATTTTATAGAATAATTTTATTTTTTCAAATACAACATATAAAAGTGACAAAAACTAGATTTAAAAAGGATTCTCCATCAAAATGTGAAAAACGACCTTTTAAAATATTGGAGTATTTCATGATTAAAAATGTATTTTTCTTATTATAAGCCTCTCAAATTTATCAGATTTTTGTAAAGAAATTTAAAAAACGGGTATAATCATATTGTATTTAGTTATGTCATTCTTTCCAACACAATGGCTAGGTTCTAACTACCATTTAAAATAATTATAATATTATATTTTTTCAGTATACCACAATGTTGGGTGAAACGTAAGATTTCAATGAAATCTGTTATTGCATGTTGAGTACCATATTAGAAAAAGTGTATTCTTAAAAATAAAATTAATATCTTATTCATAAATACTAATAGATTTATAAATTTATTATTCTTTAAATTTATGGGTCGTTATAGGAAATGGTTTCAATATACACATAAAATTATAAAATTTAACCTTGACTATTTAGAATTACATGAATCATGATACAAAGTAAACAAAATACCTTTTCATGTCATCCTACTAGATGTTTTTCTTTGTATCATTATAATTAAGAGTTTTTCCAAGATGAATATAGAAGTACGATTAAAAAACTTTCACTAGATGTTCCCCCTTATGTTATTGTTTTTATAGGACACATATCTAGTTTATAAACCATATAAATCCATATTTATAAATGTTTAAGCTTGAAATATTCACTACCTATTTCTATATATTATCATCATCTTTTTAGGCCCCATTTATCTTCTTAATAATTTATGGTTAATATGTTATTTGGGTTTTGTAGGATATAGACCCTTTTATAATACCTATTTCCATCCATAAAATGTCAAACATTATTGGATCCCATTCAATTCTCATCATGGATTTGGTTTCTAGAACCTTCATACTCATGTAATCATCCACTTTTACTAACTCCCCATGATGAAAATGAATTGAACAACCCTTTTCCTTCGTCAATTTTGACAACCTTCATTGGAACATGTTTATCTACATTTGTGTGAATATATATTTGAGGATTTTGTAAATCATATATATGTTACACATATCCCTAGATATATAATTTCACCAAATGATCAATGTGAAGTTCTCAACATCCAATTATAGATCTGGGTTTTGGTTGTTCAACTCATGTATCATTAATTATAAGTTTTCAGATGCTATCAAATTTTCATCTTTAATGAGAACATAACCAAACTCCTTTTCATAATCATCATTACAGATCAAAAATACTTGCCTGCTGGTTGGTAATGTGAGCCTATATGAAATGAATATCCTCTTCTTTAAATCTTCAAATCCCTCGTTTCATTCATTCATCATGAAAAAAATAACTCTCTTATGAGTTAGCTTAGTTAGTGGGATTGAAAATCATGAGAGGTTTCTCAAAAATCAATGATAATATATTGATATTCCAATAAAACAATAGATATCCATCAGAAATATTGGTCTCGGCCATCCTATGATATCCTTTATTCTCAAAAGAGCCATTTATATTCGTTTTATGGTGATAAAATTCCCTGGGAATGTTAATTCATCATTCCAAAACAAATTTTTACTATAATTCTTATAAAACATATTCTCTTGAAATTCTGTAAATATAGAATTCGAATTCTCTTCATGTTCCTCCTTACTTTTAGATTATAAACCTGTATAATCTATAAATAGTTCCAAATAGTTTTCAAGGTAATCCCTAAATACTCAATTAATTTTGTCCCAAAAAATAGTTGGAGCATCATTAAGTCCAAATAAAATAACATTGAACTCATATTAGCTATACTTTTTATGAAAAGTAGTATTGGGTATTCCATCATACATCACCCTTAGTTGATAATATCCCAACAGAGGATCTATCATAGAGAATTATCAGAAACCACATATTTGATTGAATAAGTCATAAATAAATTTAATAGTGTTGTTTTTCTTTATTAGTATCTTGGTTATCTCATAATAATCAATGAATAACCACATTTTTTCATTCTTCTCCTAGATGAAAAGGACTGGTGCACCCCATGGTGAAGCACTCGTTTATCTTTACCTTTTTTCTAGAATCTCTTATAGCTTATTATTCATACCTTCAGTACCAAGAGTGGTCATTTTATATTGAGAATTCGATATTGGGAATGCTTTAAATATATGATTTATTAATTACACAAAATGTTGGATATAATGAAGACTAAAAAATTCTTTGGGAAACATGTCAGTGTATTCTCATAGAAATAGAATGTCATGAACTAAGATATTATTGGTAGAATAAATAATTTGATAAATATTCACATGCTAAAAGTGAAATTATATATGTGTTTGATATGATTGTACTACATAAAATTCATCCTCCTTGAAATTGTATAGAATAAGAGGGAGATTTGTGAGGATGGGTTTGATTTCCTTCTCGAGTTAATTATTGTTCTATCTATATAAGTATATATTTACATACCTAAAATCATGTTGTATTCTATTAATTAGAGGCTTACAAGTGTTTTATAGTAAATACATACTACAAATATTGATAGGGGAGATGTTATATACATGGCATGAAATAATTACCCCATTTTTTATTTTCATTAATAACTTCACTTATATTTTTTGAATTAGTTTTGGAATATTTCAAATAAAAATGTGTGATATGAATGAATGTGTTGAACTATAATAAAATAGTACATTATCTATTCATGAAAGAATAACTAGCATACCTATCACAACTTCATTTTCATGATCCAACTTTATAGTTATGATTTGCATAAGATTTGCCATTTTTTAGGCCTTAGAGGTTATTTTCATCAGTTATAATCAAAATATATTATATTAGTACATTTATTCTCATATTATCATTGTTCCTTTTGTTTGAATGATTGGAAAATAGGCTTAGGTTTGACTATATCATCCATTTATTCCACCATATTGGTGGGTTTCTCCTATCATCATTCGGTAGTTTGATGTCCTTCGTTCCCATAGCTAGTGCACTATCTCATTCCCTTCTTGAAATTTCAAGGATTATTCTTCCTAATCGTTTAACAAGTGGGATGTTATACCATTTTTGAACTATATTATTTCTCTATCACCCCTCCATAATTATCCTCTATTTTCTGCGTCCTATATCCAAACTTGTGGTACCCTTATGATCCTGTCATCTCTGTTTAGACATTGAGTGAAAATCATATAATTTTATCCTATATTTCAATGTTTGTAATTTCCAAAGAATTTCATACACTCAAATTTATACAAAAAAATAAGCGGTCAAATTTACATTCATTGTCAATGAAAACATCAGAGGTGTATTGAGAAAGTCTAGTCAATTTTTCATTATATTCACCAATGAAATCATCATCCATTTTCTTGATTCCAAGGATATATCTCTCCATTTTCAATTATATATTGTGAGGAAAACATTTATAAAAAAAATACATAATTTTTTCCACTCCAACACTTAGATCTCATAATAAAGATTATTATTTCAGATCAACATAAATCATTGATAAACATCTCCATATATATGATTAATAGCTACCATTACCCTCTCTTTCTAAAAATATTAAAATAAATAAATTGTATTTTTGATGGAGTTGATTTATTATTGCATAATTACTGGATCATAAGATCCCCTGAAAATGAGAGGTCCTTATTGCATAAAGATATCTATTGGAACTTTTACATTCTTAGAGAGTTGTGGGTTTTACCCTGGGTTCAAGTTTATATTCAAAAATTGAGTTAATTAAGTGGGTATTTTTCTGATGTTCTTGTCTCCATCACCCATCTGATTGAGTAGCTCATTTGGATAGTCAATATGATTCCCATCACATCAGTTATTGAATCGATTCATCCTTTTTCAATCCTTGTATAAAATGAAGAGAAAATTAAAGATGATAATTTTTAAACCATTAATCTTATAAAAGATCAATTAAGAAAATTTAATGGATAATTCATTAATTACATAAATTCCTTAACCTATAAATGTATAGGATTAAAAAAATCCCTGGAATATTTCATAACATAATATTTTATAGACATTTTTGTTCCCTTTATAATGGTTTATTAATAGTGTGTGAATTTACCAAATAATATCACTATAGAGTGTAAATATATTTTTTCAGTAAGGCCTTTTTTCATTCACTGTGTTATGATCAATTAAAAATGAAATATTATTTATGTGGTGTTATTACCCTGAGTAACAACTGCCCCAAATCCACATCCTCCTGTAGTATCCTAACAAACATTTTATTTCATGGACATCCCATGATGTATACTTTAACATAATTTTTGGATATATTCCTATGATTATTTTTATCTCTTATTCTTTCACTAATTTTTTCTAACCCGAATCCCAAAAAATAACTAGGCTTTCCTTTGATACCAACTAAGATAAGACATATCTTCAATACAACATAAATCATGATTAATTCCATTAATGGAAAAAATACAATATAAAATATTAGTAGGCCTGGTATATTTGGAATGTTGGATACATAGAATAATTATATCAAACATGGATACAATTACATTATCTAAAAATTTTAACATATTCCTTTATATTTCATTGATCTTCTAAAAATACAAGAGATAACCAGGGGATATACATAAGATCATGGTTATCTATAATCACCATTATGGGTAAAAAAATTATAAAATGACGAAATTAATACATCTTTGACAATATTTTTTCATAGTGACATGAAAAGGGTAATAATCAAAAACATGAACTTCAAAACATGATATAATATGATAACCTCAAGGGAACAAAAGAATGTGTCAACAATATAAAAAATTAAATCATAAGAATAATTCAAGGATAATCGTTGAGAAAAAAATAAAATATCATTATTGGGATTACATTCCATACACCATACAACGTGTCTCTTGTGATAAAAAACAATACCCAATGCATGTATGGCTTTTTAATTTCATACCCACCTGTAAAAATTCATATCATGTGCATGAATTTAGGTGTGATATACATCATACACCATAAGGATGTATTTAATAACTTTTAATCCCATGATTAAGGCATGTGGGTAACATTCATGGGATTTCATAATAAATGATTTGTAGGTAATTCAACATGAATACCATTAAGTGGAAATTATAATGAGTATTCACTACAAATTTTCTTGGCATGAAAAATCGTAGAATAATTTCATGAGCATATTTGGTGTACATAAATACTCATGTAAGAGATTGATGAGTGTGACAGGCAGTATATATTTATTTTTAAATAAAAAAGGAAAATAAAATGTATTTTTATAAATATTTTTCAATGTGACAAATTTGAAATCAAAAGACATTATATAATGACTGTTCTAGGATAAAGTGGTGGAGAGAATCCGCTTACCTTAAGAGGGAAATTAAAAAAGAATGGGAGGAACATATTAACAGTATGGTAACAACATCGGAGGGTTTAAATATTCTTATTTAGAGTAAACTTGTGATAAATGGGTATTTAGGGAAGATTAGTGGGATGTTGGTGTGTATTTATATAAAAATAGAGGGGAATTTTTTATGAATTCTGAATCATTTGTTTTGAAATATCTTTGTTAAAAGAAATAAAAAACCACAATCTTTCCCATGGTTTCCCCGTAGTTCATACTAGAGAATAGTGGTGTTATATATTTTAATATTCTTATTAATAAACTAAATAAAATATTATCATTGGTGTTGTGTACGTTAGTCATTTCCACAAGGAAATTATTTTAAAACCTTAAAATAAAATTAATCTTTTTGATGATTCATTAAAGGTTTATAAATTTAATAAAAGTACAACAAAAAACACATTATATTATTTGATATGATTATTATTGGGTTTCGATTTCTTATATCGAATTTATTACATCACTTTTTGGAAATTACTTGTCATAATACATGTTGTAGAGTTATACAATATTTACTTTTTACCTAAGAATTCGACTATCTAAGAAATTGATGAAAAATTAAAAATTTCTTAATTATTATGTGAATATTTAAAATATGTAATTTTCTTTAAAAATTTATTTTTTTAATATGATAATTTATACTTTTAAATAAAAACCCATATTTGCTGGAAAATAGTAGTTTTTATGACACTAACCACTTTTGACCATTATAAAATTTACATTGGACTTCATGAAATTATAATATAATTTATATTTAACTAAATATTATTTAATATGAATATTTTGTAAAATATAATTTATTTTAAAAATTATTTAATTTTTCTAAATGGTATCATAATTGAGAGTATGTATTTCCCAAAAATGAAATTATGATTTCATTATATCAAGATTAGTTTTTTTCAAACTAATAATATTATCATTTATAAATTAATAATAAAAATATATAAAAAGAATAATTATTTAATTACAAAAAATATATAAAAATCATATTATTAGGGTATAGATACATAACCCTTTATCATCCTAGTGTACTCCCTAAGGGTAAGGTATGAGATTGTGGTGTTTTATTAGGGTGGTTTAGTGAATATAGATTTTTCAATGATCATGATATGCATTAATTTGTCTCGTAAATGGTTTATCTCATTCATAAGTTATTGAATCTAATATTGGGATTAGTGTAGAGAAAATGTAGGTGATTCCATATCCCTAGAAAACATCTATAAATGGTCTTTATATGGTATGATATCACTATTTGAGATAATATTTTCTACATTCTGTTCCAATTGGACTTTATCATAACCATTAATATATAATATTTTTAACAATAATTTTTCAATGACTATATTATCAATAGTTAATATGATTAATGATATTTTAAATCCAATTGGATATTACTATTAGAAATTATATAAATTAGTCCAAGTGTTTTTTATAACTATATTACATAATATGGAATTTATTCTCCTAAAAATGTAATTTCATCTATAATGGTGTGGGTTGTTACAAAATATTTTACAAAACTATATGAAAGAACTATATTGTTATTTTCCCTTCTAGCAAAGGGTTATTCTTTCTACACCTACTGAAGATTCAATTCTATAGTAATAAGATACTCTTCTCCCATATGTGAGGTAAAAGTCACCCACCATTATTAATAATCAACGTGATATCAAAAACATGTTAACCAATCTATGCCAAAAATGAACTCAAGAATTTTCATCTCAAAAATTAGAAACATTCACTTATTTACCAAGACAATACCCACTATGGGTCACTCTGGGAACTTTTGAATATGATCTAACCTCATTCATAGAGGTGTATGAAGTGATAAATAACTATGGGATAACATTTTTTATAATTATAACGAGAGTGAACTTGGGAATAAAAAAATGAGTGAGATTCTCTATTACAATGAAAATAAAGAAAATACAACAATATAATCCAAATTCTGCATATAATCCTTCATATCTTCCCCTCTATATATTGTATCTTAATCAACATGTATACCCTACCATCCTTAGATTCATTACCCTTCCCCATGATCCCTAACTCACAAGGAGAAATAAACCATGTGGAATCTATTATTGTGCCTACTATAACCCTCGAGCAACACCATGGATAACCTACAAATATGTAGCCCTTTAATCCAAATAATGTCTATAAAAAATTCCTTCAAAGAATTGATATTCCCTATTACTATTACAACACATTACTACAAAAACCTGAAATAAAAGCATTGGATATTTTTCATTTGGACGTAAGAATTGAACTCCCTCAGCTTTCTATTTCACACCATATCAAAATTTCAATCTAGACAATATTGAAATCAAATGGGAGACTCCTTCATAGAGATAAAACATACAATCCCCTATGTTTCCCTAACATCCTATCATCATGATATAACATCTCCTTAGATAACCTATTCATAACAAAAGAGGAAGCACATATAACACCACTATGAAGGCTTCCACTAAAGAATAGAGGAATCAATAAAACATTGTACATTATTAATCACTTCTCATTGGTGAGATACTTATGGAACACATTTGAATATGATGTCATGTAGAATTTTTATACATGATGACTCCCCATTGGATAAAGATAGATCTTATATTTTTTTTCCTTCTAAGACTAATTTCTATCCAACAACATATTAAAATGAATCATATCCCAAAACATGGTGCACAATCTGCTATGGGCATCTTCCCATACTAGACTACATGAACTCCTAAGATCAATCCAGCCTCAATGTATTTATAAATAAATCTTAAAAAACATAATCCTTGAAATCTTACCATGACATACCCTCAGGCCTCATATCATGTATCATCAATCCTCACTACCTCCGGGTAGGTCTTTTTAGAATAATCACCACCAATATAACTCAATAATTAAAAGAATTGTATAATGGATCAAATATTCCCAAAATAATATTGATTTGGTATTCATTATCATAATTACTTCCAAGTCCCATAATGGTTTGAATCCACCACCTTTGGCCATTAATGATGGGAATGTCCACCTCCCACCTACATGATGCAGAAAACACCTTACAGAAGATGATTTACCTATTGAACAATTGATGTCACATATAATGAATTTTTAGTATAACACTTTTGAACATATTGAGTTAATAATAAAACATCCCCTAATTCAAGAGAGTCCTTACTCTGGTCCCTTTACCACACTCTAGGATGTCGATGGTTTGGCATTATTTGAAATTTTGAAACACATACACATAAATTCCCCTAATATATAAAATATTTTAAACGCGTAAGAGGTTAAAAGGAATACACACACACATCCATCCACGGAAACACACCCTAGAGGTATCCACAACCACTAGGTATATTATTTCTAAGAATTTCCCATTAGTAATCCCATATCATTGTTCATATGAATTTTTAATAGTCAAATAATTTAAAAAATAGGCATGCTTGTGTTAAATTAAATAAATGTCACCAAGAATATATTTTTGAAAATATAAAATATATTTTTATTCAAATTAATTTAAAAAAAATATATATTTATATTAATAAATATGTTATATTCCATGCGAACCTATTTCCTGTCAATGATTCAAGAACTCGCCCACTCATTATAATTGGTCTACGAGATAATCAGCTAAACTCTAATTACACAATAACACCCAAGGACATCATAAAATGTAACATCACAACTAATAAAATAAAATCCACTTCTTCGGTAACATAAGGGTCAAATACATGAGTGCTCATCAAGAATAATATTTTCTCCCATACATGAGTATCATCCATCTAATCTTGATTATACCAAACCCCAAATTGAATGTCAAAAGGAATGGCGATCTGATACCACTTTGTAATGCATTGTCCTGAATCAGTTGGTCTAATATAGAGTGGTACATGGTTTTATGAGTGCCTACAGGTATGAAAGATCCTAACAGCTACTACTAAGGGTTTTGGTAAAATAATATGGAGACAATTCCAATGGTAAAATATTCACAATAGAGTATACATGTAAAATATAAGTAATGGATAATGAATAGAAACAATAAAGAAAGTGAAATAAATAATATTAACCTAAAAATTTTATATTATATCAAAATAAATATCTAGTACATCAAGTCAAAAAACATCCACATAGGTTGTATATTGATATATATACAATATAGATAAGAACCAAATAATAAAATATGAATCATTATAAAATACTCGAGTGTATGTCTTGGTATCACCTATATCACTATCCACCAAAATATACTAAGCATTCAATCATTGGTACATTGCCCTTGGTTGGATACCTAATAATGAATTCAACATGCACATCAAGATTCTCATGTCGAGTGGGATAATAAACTCAATATGACACTACCAATGTTCCCTTATCATTAATGAAATAGGTTTATATAGTTGGTATCCTTGATAAAACTAAATAAATAATCAAAAAAATAGATCATAGTAGGTCGGAATGTGCTAAAAATTCTTATAAGAATCCACATTCATGCCATATTTTCTCTCATTCAAAAAAAATCTTTGATAACATAATTAGCACATACAAAACAAGTCTTACACATTATTGGTCTGGTCACTACCATATCAAACACATCGACCCATACATACATACATAAGGGAGGTCACATCAATCACATAGGCCCATTACTACACTTTCAATGGAGGTCATGTTAATCATACCCACCCATCACCATACAATCATGGTATTTCAAATAATACACATTGACCCATCCCTTCATAATGAAGGTAGGACACATAAAGAACATTGACCCATCCTCACAAACATAGGGGAAGTCTCATCAAGAATAAAGAAAAAAGATACATTAAAAGACTCTATAAGCATGTTGATTCTTCTCTTAAACCCCTACACCATTTAAACATGCCATTCTAGCCTCAATAATGCCCAAATGGATTAACCAAGGTCTAATTTCCTAGGATGAAAAATCCAACATCCCTCATTTAATTTTGAAAATTTCAACTTTGAAAACCCCATGAACATGTCACTCCCCATCTAATGGGTTTACCATATATATATAAACAAACAAATTTACTTTTACTCCATAATAAAATGTTTCATTGGGCTATACAAGAACACAAATTCAATACAATACATACTAATTCATATAAAATCTATAAAATATCATGGAATTCCTACCACAAACATAATAGAGCCCATTTATTCAAGAATCAAGACCCAAATAAATCTAATCACACTGAATCCCTAAAATAATCAACAAAATCAATATATTAGTGTTCAAGAAAGGATGATTAAATAGGAAATATGTATTTAAGGATACGATGATGTAATACTCATCAAGAGAGAATTACTGTAACAAACAACACTTGATACACCCATGAGATGAGATGGGACGGGACAAAATCATCATTGAGGAAATCCTGTATAACTGAATCATTTAAGAGGTTTAGTTGAGGTATGATGGAATATGAATAAGTGTATTGAATGTCATTATTAATTCAACCCTCTTAAAAATAAACCCAATAGGGCATTCATGGAATAATAATATGGTTAAAACTATGAATCATTTAACACGGGTGGGGTTTAATGATTTTCATGAGACATTCAAAGTGTGAACATCATACTCACACCATTAATTTTTTTCTTCTATAGCATTCAAGAAGTAGTATCAGTTCCATTCCCAAAAAATGATCTCAATCCACTTATAACCAATCATATTTCAAAATTCAAGTAAAATACAAATGATTGTGCATAAAATTAAACTATAAAGAACCTATAAATTTTTGGGGCATTACAAAATAGTTTCAATATAATGTGGATTCAGTAATACCAATTTTATCCTTATACAACCATACCCCCAACATGTTTTCCTTATTTAATGTTCCATGCCCCTAAAAAATTGATCTAATTTTAACAATATATATTTTAACTATGTGTAACCCATCTATCCATACATTTCACACTACACATGTTGCCCTTCCCTTCCGTTAATCATACACAAGTCTTCGAAACCTCTCAAATATTTTACTTTTTCATCAAAAATTAACAAAAATATTTTTTAATCTATTCCATTAAATTAAATAATAGAACCAAACAAAATCAGTCAATGCAGTAAATTAAAATTAAAATATTAATAAAAAATAATTTATAAATTTAGATATCAAATCAACCCACACAGAAACTCTAGCATTTCCTCAAGTATAAAATCCATAAATTATCACAAAGGAACCCCATGTTACTAAGGTTTAAACAACATATCCAATAGCAATAAATAGTTATCGATGAATAATTAAACCTCAAGAATCTTTAAAGTTATATTATTCAAAATAATCAATTTTTATGAATAAATATAAACCATGAATTTTATATCTCCAATTTTAATGAAGATAATCTTATTAAATTTTATTCATAAATTTTAATTTTTTAGCATTTTTCATGCTACTTATGATCTACCATAGCTAGATAATGTTTCTCCCATCACTCAATATCAAAATATATGGAGATATTTTTTAATCATGAGACACTCTCTGAGGGGGTGGAATTTGGGTGTAGGGTAACTTAAACCTTTCCATTTTTACCTTTTTATAATTTAAGATCTTTATCCCATGTTAGTATGTATTTTGTTAAACCACTTTCCTTTTTATTATTTATAAAAATCTATCTTAATATTTCGTAGAAATGTTATAAATTACATCATTTATAGTGGCATAAGTAGTTTACATGGATTATATAATCCACGGCGAATACACCAATGATGTGTTAACATACTAGAAGGTAATACTACTCCCAGTATGTATTGCAATTATTTTATTATAGTTGGATTTTTAATTAATGGGATTCTTCCATGGTCCCCTATTCATACTACATCAATGAATATATCTTCCTACCTCTATGAACATCTTCATAATGTTCTTAAAATGTTTAGAAACATACAGGACTCTCTATGAAAATAATGGTATGTACGAACTATTTACATATCAAATTCCTTATAAAAAATAACTGATATTCTGGTTGTATTAATATTTTATTTATTATTAGATAAAACTCCACATTTTCATATAAATGTATCATAAATTACTCCTCTATATGAAGATAGTTATACACTAGAATTATTATATCACACTCCTCTACACCAACCAGATGTTACGGTGGTACACATTCTTCTTTGAAGAAACTATTTTCATGAAAAATTCCATATATAATTAATGGACTCAATTTATAGCTCATATTCTCATTATTTTTTGTTAAACAAGATTTTGATATTGTTGGGACCATGTTGGATGGATAAATAAGTAAGAAATGATTGCAGTTACAGAGTGCCGTCTTTTGTTGTCAAAGAATCTAAATCAATTCAATTTCTAAAGGACATATAAACTAGATGTTGCATTACGGATAAGTATTTCATAAATATCATAAGTTAGGAGAACTTGTGATGCAAGCCATATAATGTAAATGGGGATAAATGATGATCTGATTCATATACAGTTTTGATGGAGGGAACGATGTTGTTTGAATATAAAGAAGTTTTAGTACTTCCCATTGTATCTCTGACGATGATAATGCTGATCTATCAAAGGATAAATTCCATGATAGAAGAGTTCATAATGAAAGAAAAATAATGGTTATGGGAAGCAGTGAAGAGAGAAATGATAGAGGAACATACCATCTGGAGGCGGCACAAAATAACAGTTTAAAGTGGCACACATGTCAAGAGTGGCACACAAGTATTGGCACACAAATATTGGAGAACAAGTATAAGTTGCGCGCAATTCATATTTCAAAGATCATCCAATCAATGTATGAAAAAGGAAATAAAGTGGCGTGAAAGTCAGAAAATGTCGCGAAAACCAAGAGTTTCACGCAATTATTGGCATGCAAGTGCATTTTGTGCACAAGTCATATTCCAACATCGTCATATCAAAATATGACAAAGGAATGAATCTTTCATGTTATTGATGGAAGGGCACGCAAGTGATGGAGTGGTGCGCAAGTATATGTGGCGTTCAAGTCACCAAAATTCCTGTAAATATATGACTATCCTCCTCATTTCTGTATTCTCAATACGTAAGAGAAAATTCAATCTCTGACCGTGAACAAGTAGCAGAGGGTGCCCTGATCACACAAGTAGCAGAGGGAGATACACAAGTTGATGTGGTGCGCAAGCTGAGGATTATTTATAAGGCACGCAAGTAGGGTGCCGTGAAAGTTTTGGCACGCAATTTTTGTCGTGCAAGTTTGGGCCCACGTGTTTTTTTGCGCAAGTTCAGTAAGGCAATCAAGCATGGTGGAACGCAAGTAAGGGTGTCACGCAAGTTTTGGCATGCATGTTTTTTCACCCATGTTGATAGAGGCACGCAAGCAGGTGGTGCGCAAGTAGTAAGGGAGCTAGAAGGAGCCGCGCAAGCAGGGAGCTTCATAAGTAGGGAGTGGCGTTCAAACTATCTAATCTAGGAGGTTCTTACCAGATTATGGGTAGGAAAGTGAATAATTGTATTGACAGATTTGATTTTTGAAAGTTCATTAAGAAGTACAAAATCATTACATTACCCTATTTGAGCTAAGAGGTAGCACACACACTATTGTATTGTTTTCAAAGTGCTACATGAGTGTAAGGTAATATCCTACTCATTGTAATCCACACCAAAGGATTGTTTTCTAGTGGATTGTGTGGTACTGTATTCTTTCTATAACATACAAAGGATGTAGCTACTCTTGTTGAAAAGTGATCTTTGTAAATCTTGTGTTCCTGTGGTTGTGTGTGTTTAGTAGGGAAGAAACTCTTTAACAGGAGGTGAAGGTAGTTTCAAAAAGGGGAAACATAAAAAGAAAAAGATATCACTAATTCACCCCTCCCCCTCATAGTGATAATTGGATCCAGACTAGGAACATAAGATATATGTGTAATGACCTGGAATTTACATGTAATTTTTTTTGATATATTGGAATTTTACTTGTTTCCAAAAGTTGACAGCGCATGATTTTGAGGCTCGGTGTGCCATAATGAATTTTTGAACCTTTTTTCTGAGTATGTTCAGTTAACGTACAAGCAGGCTTTTGTAACATTTGAACAAATGATTCGAGTTGAAATATGGGGACATCGTTGAGCACTTAGTGCTGATATTCGCTTTAGGAGACCTTCACCACGACCGTAGTATGTCAAGGGTGAAAGATAGGTTTTTGGGTTTTTCATGGGAATAAAAAAAATTAAATTTTTATTTTATTTCTCATAAACATGCTTTGTGAAGGCTATAGAGGTGGGGACCACAAGGGGTTAAAACCTCCCAACATGAATGCTTGGTGGTGGGGACCACCAGAGCTAGTAAAACCCCCAATTCCAAGCTTGGTGGGGGACCACCAAAACCCCTCATTATGGGTTAAAACCCACTCAAATCCCTACTTTTATTATGCTAACTATGCATTAATTAATTAATCCAACTCTCCTTTATTTAATTAAGCTAACTTAATTTGTGCCAACAATTTAAAATTGTACTAACATATTTTATTATGATGGCACCACTTTTTATTGGAGGAGATTTTTGGTTAGAGAAAGAGAAGGGGGAGAACCTAGGAGAAAGCTCTCAAACAAAGAACACGCTCTAGAATTGAAGAACATGGAAGACGTTCGAAATGACTTTGCAAGAGTGACCGTAGAAGCGACGATCATTGGCACTGTTTTCGCCTTCACTGTTTCCATCTCACGATCTCCGTCAACAATCTTCCAAGGTAGTCGTTGTTATTGAATTCATAAAATTTCCTCGATTAAATTCCTCATTCATGGAAAGTATGGAGAATGAAAATCAACAAAAACGAGTTGATCCATGATTGATATGAAATTGTAGAATTTGATGTTCTTGATTTATAATTTTTGTTGATCCGCTTGCTACTGCCCTAACGTAGAGGGTGTGGGCCAAAACAAAATGGCCCGAACCCTCCATCATTCTTATTTATTCATTTATTCTTCGTGATGGTGACGATGATAGGTGCCAGCGTTTGAAAACAGTGGAACTCAAGAACAGAGACCAAGAGCACCGTCAGCCGCGACGAAGGTGATGGTGCCACGGTGTCGTCTGCGGCTTCCACCGCCCAATGGACTTTGTGCCCTGCGGCACTCTTTCACGCAATTCCCCACCATGTCTTCATTCCAAAAAAGGCCCCTCGTGGCCTCTCATTTCCCATTCGGCCTCACTACGCCACCCCGTGGCCTTCCGTGCCACCCGACGGCCTCGCTGACCCGTGACCTGCTGCAGAGCCCTGCAACCCCCTCGTGGCATCCGCAGCTCATACAGACTCCATTCCACCCCATGCAGCCTAGGTCAAGCCACCGGGCATGGGTCGTCCCACCCAATGCAGGCCAGGCCGGACCTAGCGGGTCGGGTCAGGTCGGACCAGACTCAAACCCACTAAGATCCATTTACTCTCGTTTACCCATAACATTGTCACCAGACGTCTATTTGACGAACTGTCAACAGTGCTGGAAACCATGGAGCGAGACAGTCCCTTTGAGTATACCCCACTAGAGATTTGGATAATTTTAGAGTATGGTCTTGTTTGATCAAGCAGAAATCCAATCGGGCCCTTGAGACTAAAGGGCTAATAACTCAGAGACCAGGTGTCTGTTTGAAGCAATGTCTATTTCATTGAGACCCCTATGACATGGAAGTCCTTTGAGATACTTCTTCGTGAGACTTTTCTGGCATTTGGAATAACGCCCAGCGGCCTGAGGAGCGTACCCTCACAGAGACAAGCATGCCTAGTGCATGAACCCAGTAGTTGGGTATGACGTGATGAATGAATAGTCATCCTATGTTAGTCAGCACCTAGCGATACTATGTGGTTCAGCACCGACTGATCATATGTGGGTCATCCATGATCGATCCTCTCTGAGTCATCACCTTGTGATCTTGTGTGGGTCCGCACCGAGCGATCTTGTGTTGGTCAGAACCTAGCGATTTAGTGTGGGTCAACACCTAGCGATCCTTTGTGGGTCAGCCCCGAGCGATCCTGTGTGGGTCATCACCGAGTGATCCTCTGTGGGTCAGCCTCTTAATAGAGTAAGATGATTATGTAGTTACTTATAATCATCTCAAATATTTTAAAAAAGTTATATATGGTGTGAGATACGTCCGCACCTGTGTGGTATTTTCCTTCGTGGTAATACCCTTGTGGTATTATTCTATGTGGCATACCTGTGTTGTACTTTCCATCGTGAATTTTTCTTCTATTGTGGAATAGTTTAGTTTGGGTCTTTGGAGTTGAACTATATGTTTTCCTCATGATTTAGATGTGTTTACCTGATAACATAGTTATATGTATGGGCATATAACTAAGTAGGGTTTCCAGTTGTTTCATACCTTCTAGATTATCCATGGTAGATTTTGTGAGACCGTGAGGGTATCAGGGTCCCTACTGGGTATCATTATACTCACCCCTGCATGGGTTATCCCATAACTCATTTTGTTTGGGGCAGATGACAGATAACGCTGATTGAGGATGAGAGTATCAAGAATGGAGGTAGCTCGTAGGTGGGCCTTAGATGAGGCGTATCACAGAGACTACCATTTGAGATCTTTACCAAAAACTTCGGGTGAGATTCTTGGTGGTTGATCATAGGAGCTATTCAAATTTACTGGAACATTCAGTTTCTTGTACATTACTATTGGGATTGTATTTCAGACCCTTTTTACTTTGAACACTCTTTTTTCTATACAATTTACTTGTGTTCGTATCTTGTTGTGTGCTTGGTTGAATCTGTTTAACAGTTATAAAGGAAAAGCCTTCCTTCTTTTAGTTAATAGGCCTTCAGTTCTAGTCGCCAGCCCCTGGCTTATGGAAGGAGGGCTTGGTGTAGTCAAGGTATGGGCCCATAGGGATGAGTCGTGAATAATTTATATTAGAGGATTCGGTTCTACCATTGAAACTAGGACTCTGATATTTTTAATTGCAGTATTATTATGTGTAGTGAGTGCGGTTATTAGTTTAGGGAATCCATTGTTGGTGTGGTGGCCGACGTATGTATACACCCTGACAATGACTTTGGATTTCTAACTCAATGCATGAAAACACTAATTGTGTGTTTGTTTTGAAGAGTTTTCTTTGTGATGTCCTTGAGTCATCTCACCAGATACAACTTTTTGACTATGGCGCACCTGTTCTTTTTCTGGATCCCTCCACGCAGATAGCCAGCTAGGGTTCTGAGAGTACTATGCACTAATATCGCACTGAGCGATGAGGCCTCGGAACATGGACTTCTTCTAGTAGATGCAACAGTGGAGGCACCAGCAGTACCATTACCCATTGGGCCACCGATGCCACCAGCACCAACATCAGAGGGTGCACTCCACATTAGCATGTTTCATGAGTTTCAGTTCAAGAGGCCACCAAGGATTAGGGGAGAGATGGACAAAAATGCTACTGAGGAATGGCAGGGGGCCATGGTGACAGTTTTCCAAGATTTGGGACACCCGTTCATCTCATGATGATCCTTGCTTCCATCCTTCTACAGGCAGCAATAGGTGGATGGTGGATCTTGATGCTCTATGTTCATGATGAGGTGACTCTTCTCTGAGAAGACTTCGAGAGCTTGTTTTGGGAAGATTTTATTTCAGCGACTCTTCGTGCAATACACATCCATGAGTTTCTTCATCTGCAGCAGGGCATCATGACTATGGCTCAGTACTCATCGAGGTTCACTGACCTCTCACACTACTCCATAGATATGTTGTAGGACACATTCTCCATGGCCCTAACCTTCGAGTAGGGAATTAGGTGGGAGATCAGTGCTTATATGATCTCACTCAGCATCCGGATAGTGGCAGGGATGTAAGAGAGATCCCTTTTAGTGGAGTGTTTCCTTGTTGAGTAGTCACCCGCAGCGAGACCCACTACTAGTCATCACGGAGAAAAGTCTTCTGAAGCAGGTAGAACATTGATGACATAGATTTCCAAGGGTACTAGGCCTACAGGTGGAGGAATTAAAGATTCAGAGTCGGTTTTGTGGGGAACCTGAGGAAGAGCCGGACATGCCAGGAGCGTGCAGTGTTACACATGCGGTGGGTAGGGTCACATGGCTCGTTACTGTCTGACCGACCATATGTATAATGAACAAATGATCTAAGGACCTCCCAATAAGAGACAGAGGTTCGACCATGGAGGTCTGCATGAAGTAGTCAGACGTGGAAGAGGAGATGGTCGTGTAGATGGCGGTGGGTGATGATTCAAGATATTAATGCCACAACCACCAGGTTTTCCACGACAACCACAGGGAGAAAAGGGACATGGGAGAGCTCAGCTCCAGGTTTCCAAGGCCTACGATCGCAGTTCTATGGAGATGATATGAGGTACGATCTGTTTCTACTCCACCATATCTATAGTACATATAGACACAGGTTATAGTCATTCATTTAAATTTTTTCCTCTCATTTTGAGCTCACAGATTCTGATGGAGCTGTTGGCTCACTCCTTATGGCTAGAGAGGCCAACAGGACAAGATTCGATGACTACACACTTATGTCAGTAGTGTGAGCATACTCATGAAGGCTTGAGATCTAGCTATGAAATCTTAGTAGCAGTGTCTAGGCTTTACAATTTCATCTTGTGTATAGACTAGTTATCTAATGTCTATGATCAGATTGACTGTATTATGCATAATGTGCGGTGTGTCTGCACGGATGGGACTAGTTTTACCTTCGATGGTGAGAAAGGAGCCTTTGAAGCATAGGATGGACTTAGCTGGAGGAGAGTGCAGTTGATCACTCATTAGTTGGCTAGCCTTACCCTTGGAACAGTTGATGCGGTGAGTCTGAGTTGTCATGATGTGGTGGAACTATACGTGGATGTCCTCCCTAATGTTGTCATGGGTCTACCTTCTCATATAGAGGTGGAAATTTATATTGACGTGTACCCCAGGACGACAACGATATCTAAAACAGCCTATCAGATGGCTCCTTCCGAGATTCGTGAGATGCGAGTACAACTAGAGGACTTGCAGGGGAAGGGATTCATCCAGCCTAGTGTTTCTCCTTGGATGCCCCGATTTTTTTCGCCAAGAAGGATAATGGGATTTTGTGAATTTGTGTTTACTATAGGCTCCTAAAACAATAGATCGTGAAGAACAAGTACCCACTTTTTAGGATTGATGACCTCTTTGATCAGCTTCAAGGAGCACATTGGTTCTCGAAGATAGACCTCAGATCAGGCTATCAGCAACTTAGAGTACGAGATGAGGATATGCAGAATACAACATTCAAATGTCGGTACAACCACTATGAATACATTGATATTACATTTTGTGTAACCAAAACATTAATAGTATTAATGGGACTCATGAAAAGGATATTTTAGCCCTACCTTGATCGCTTTGTAGCAGTCTTCATTGATGACATTTAGATCTACTAGACTAATAAGGGGGAGCATGCTTATAATTTGCATGTAGTACTAGACACACTCTGAGAGCACCAGCTTTATTGTATGATCTCGAAGTTCTGCATCTAGATTCAAGAGGTTCACATTCTGGGACATGTCATATTGGAATATGGATTTGCAGTAGACCCAGCAAAGGTTAATGTGTAACATTCTTGGGAGCCACCCAAGAGTTTGATGGAGATATGGAGTTTCCTAGTTTTTCTTGGATACTAACAGAGGTTTCTGGTATATTTCCCCAGAGTTTCAGAACCTCTATCTTCATTGACGAAGAAGGGGAAAACCTTCGTGTGGTCAGAGCGATGCCAACTGAGTTTTCAGGAACAATGGAAAAGGATGACTACTGCCCCCATCTTGAGGCTTCTAGAGGGGGGTGTAGGGTACATAATCTACGGCGACACATCAAGGACCTAACTCAAATGTTTCCTGATGAAGGAGTGAGTAGTGATAGCTTATGGTTCTTGATAGCTAAGACAACATGAGTAGAACTACGCTACCCATGAGTAGGAGTTAGAAGTAGTGGTCATCACCTTGAATATTTTGAGACATTACGTAATGGGAAAGAATATTACAGTGTACTTTGATCACAAGAGTCTCAGGTATATCATCTCTCAATAGGACATGAACTAGAGATAGTGATTTTTTCATGAGTTCCACTAAGACTATGACTTCTATATAGTCTATACACCAGGGAGAGGGAATGTTGTGGCATATGAAATCAGTCAGAGGTCTGGTATACAGCTTCTATGTGAGGCGACCGAGCTGTTGGTCGCCTTGTAGATATCCTTCATTGAACATGATGGAGAAGCATTCCTTTAGTCTATTACAGTCACTCCCCCACTTCTTTAGTGATTTAGGGAGGTGCATCATGGAATCACTAACTACGAGACATAACATACTCAGATATCCACAAGAGAGACACCGGACGAATTTTTTGAAGGTGGGGAGCATGTCATCTTCTTCAGAGGATGTAAAATGGTACTAGTGTCACTTCAAGAGGAATTGATGAGGGAGTTTTAAACATCCCCTCTAGTGGAACATCTTGGATTTGCAAAGATGTACTAGGATATCTGACGATAGTAGTGGTGGCTGGGAATGAAGGAATAAGTAGAAGATTTTGTCTCTCGGTGCCTCACTTTCCAGTAAGTGAAGGCGGAGCATTTGGTACCAGCAAGCTTGGTTCATCCTTTGGAAGTCCTAGAGTGGAAGTGGATGGGATATCCATGGACTTAGTGATACGAATTCCACGTTCATCCAGGTTTCATGACTTTATTTGGGGGATCATTGACAAACTCACCCATTCGTCCCTTTTCCTACCGATCCGAGAGCAGGGTTCAGTAAAGAGTTTGACATACCTCTATGTGTAGAATATTGTGCAGTTACAAGGAGTACCCTACACGATTTTCTCTGATCGTGTTGCATTATTTACATATCGGCTATGGAAGGGGTAGTAAGAGTCTTTTAGGATGTAGCTTCATTTGAGCACCGCCATCCATCCTCAGACGGATGGTCAGACTGAGTAGAACATTCATACCCTCAAGGACATGTTGTGTCCTTTCGTCCTTCACTTCGGTCATAGTGGGGAGGATCACTTGCCTTTGGTGGAGTTTGAATACAACATCAGTTATCCCTCCACCATTGGGATGTCACCTTTTGAGGCGATTTACGGGTGACCTTGCAGATCCCCATTGTGCTGGACTAACCTAGGGGAGTAAGAAAAAGTGAGACTATAGATGGTATAGGATACCATTGAGAAGGTTCATATCATCCATGAGAGGGTGAAGACTACATAGAGCATGCAGAAGTCATATGACTATAGGATACGGAGACCTCTGGAGTTCATGGGTGGCGGCCATGTCTTTATACGAGTCTCACCTCGACTAGGCTTGTGGAGAATTGGACATGGTGGAATGTTATCTCCATGTTTCACTGGACCCTTTCAGGTCCTCAGTAGAGTTGGTGCGGTGTCTTACAACTTATCTCTTCTGCCTCAATTTCACTGGGTGCACGATGTCTTCCACGAATACCAGCTGAAGAGATACGTGCATGACCCTTCTCACATCATCTTCAATGGAGAGAAGGGCGTTGATGATGGGAAGGCTTATACAGAGGTTCTAGTATAGATTGAGGATTGACATGAGATGGTCCTTCATGGGTGGTTGATACCTCTAGTGCGAGTTCGTTGAAAGCACGAGAACCTCAAAAAGAGCAAATGGGAGCAGGAGGCTCATATTTGTGCTCAGTACCCCCACTTGTTCCTTTAGTTTGAGTTGTGACTTATAGGGACGTAAATCATTGAGGTGGGTAGAATGTAAAGACCCAAAAGTTCCATGTAATTTTTTAAATATAAGGTAATTTTACGAGTTTGTGAAAATTTATGGTGCATGATTCCGAGGTCTGGTGTTCTCGGAATGAGTTTCTGATCTTTTTTTCAGGTATGTTCAGTTAATGTACGAGCGGGTTTTTGTATCTTTTGAACCTGTGCTCAGAATTGAAATCTGAGGACACCATTGAACTCGCAGCACCGTTATTTTTTTATGGATACCTTCACCTCGACCGAAGTAGGTCGAGGGTGAAAGATCGTTTTAGGGGTCTTTCATGGGAATGAGAAAAATAATTATTTATTTTATTTATAATAATCCTACCATGTGAAGGATATAGAGGTGGGGACCAGAAGGTATTAAAACATCCCAAACCTGAATTCTCGGTTGTGGGGACCACCTGAGCGAGTAAACCCCCCAATTCAAATCATGGTGGTGTGGACCACCGTAACCCATCATTATGGTAAAAAAACCTCTCAACCCCCAATTTTAATTATGCCAATTCACCTTTAATTTATTATTCCAACTCTATTTTATTTAATAGGCTAAAAAAATTCTGCCAAAAATTTAAAATTGGTCCCACATTTTTCATTATTTGGGAAAATCTTTTCTAGGGATGGTTTTTTTGTTTGGAAAAAGAGAAGGGGGAGAACATGGGAGAAATATCTCCGATGAAGAACACACTCCAGAATTGAAAAACATGGATGACGTTCAAACTGACTATAGAAGTGTGACTGTGGAAGAGACAATTGTTGGCACTCTCTTCGCCTTCACCATTTCCATCTGACGATCTCCGTCAACAATCCTCCAATGTAGGGGGTTGTTATTGAAATCATGAAATTTTCTCAATTAAATTCCTCGTTATTAGAAACCATGTAGAATGTGGATCAACCAAAACAAGTTGATGGACAATCCGTTTGAAATTTTAGATTTTGACATTCTTGAATCATGAATATTTATTGAGTTGCTTTCTACCGCCCAAACACGGAGGGTGCCGGTGAAACAATCATGGCCAAAACAATATGTCGTTCTTATTTATTGGTGTGTTCTTCAGGATGGTGATGGTGACCGGTGCCTGCGTTTGGCACTATAGGAACCCAAGAATGGAATCTGACACCAACACTGGCCACGACGAAGTCGATTGCACAATGGCACTGTCTGCAGTCGTCGCCTCCCCGCGGCCTCTACGCCCCACGACGCTCCTCCACCTGTGGCCTCTGCTGACCCACAGCCCCTCATAGCCTCGCGCCGCCCGCGACATCCTATAGCCTCGCACTGCCCTCGCGGCCCTTGTGGCCTTGTCATTCCACCCTCTGGCCTCACTGCCCAGCGGCCTTCTGCGCTGCCCCACAACCTCACTGACCCACAGTCGGTCGCGCTGCACCACAGCCACCTGTGGCCCCCAGCGGCCCCCCATGCAACCTCTGCTACTCAGGTGGCCTCTATGACTCCCCATGCCACCCCACTCTACCTAGACCAGGCCACCGGGCTAGGCTGCCTAGCGCGGGTCGGGCCAGGTCGGTCCGACCGGGTCGAACCGAACACTGACCCACTTGGACCCATTTTCTCTCTTTTGGCAATAACATTGGCACCAGACGTCTTTTTTACAAACCGTCAGTAGCACTGGAAACCATGGGGCGAGACGGTCCCATTGAGTATACCCCACTAGATATTTTGATAAATTTGGAGTATAGTTGGGTTGGATCGATCAAGAATACAACTGGGCCCTCGGGAATAAAACGTTAATAACTCACAGAACGGGTGCCTGATTGATGCACCATCTATTGTGTTGAGACCCCTATGACATGGTTGTCCATTGAAATACATATTCGTGAGACATTGTGGCAGTTGGAGTATCAATCAGTGTCTTGGGGAGAAGACCCTCCCAGAGATGAGAAAACCTAGTGCAGGAACCTAATAGGTGGATGTGACGTGAATAATGAAGAGCGATCCTATGTGGGTCAACATCGAGCGATCTAGGGCAGTCCGCACCTAGAGATCTTGTGTGGGTCAGCACCGAGTGACCATTTCTGGGTCAGCACCTAGTGATCCTTTTTGGGAAGCACCTAGCAATCCTATGTGGGCCTACACATAGCGATCCAAGGTGGGTCTGCACCGAACGATCCTCTGTGGGTCAGCACCGAGCGACCCTTTTTGTGTGTACCTCTTAATAGAGTAACATGATTCAATAGTTACATATAATCATCTATACTATTGTACTTAAGTTATACCTGGTGTGAGCTGAGTCTGTACCTGTGTGTTACTTTCCTTCATGGTAATACATTATGGTATTCTTCTATGTGGCATACCTGTGTGGTACTTTCTTTCGTGGTTTTTCTTCTACTGTGGTATAGTTGAGCTTGGTGCGTTGGAATTTGACTCTATGTTTTTCTAATGATTGGGACGGGTTTACTTGATAACGTACGTATATGTATGGGAATATACCTAAGTATGGTTTTATTTGTTTTTATACATGGAGGTTTATCCTTGATGGATATTGGGATACCTTGAAGATGTTAGGGTCCCTACTGAGTATCGTTATACTCAAACCTGCATGGGAAATACCCTCACCTCGTTGGGTTTGGAGAAGAAGACAGACAATGCTGACTGTGGAAGAGAGTACCAGGACTGGAGATATCTCAGAGGAGGACCTTATGAGAGGCGTATTTCAGAGATGACCATTCAATATATGTACCTACCCTTCAGGTTGGATCTTTGGTAGGTGATCACAGGAGCTATTCTAGATTACTTGTACATTCAGTTTCTTTCACTTTACTGTTGGGCTTCTATTTCAGCCCCTTTTTACTTTCAGCACACTTTTTTCTATTCAATTGACATGTGGGGGTATCTTTTTGTGTTCTTTTTTGCATGTGTGTACATGTTATAAAGGAAAATTCTTCCTAATTTTAATGAATAGGCATTCGGTGCTAGTCTCCTACCCCTGGCCTTTGAAATGCGAGCATGGGGTTGTCACGGAACGGGCCCCAGGGGACGGGTCATGAAAATATGTTACTCCTTCCTTATCTCATTCAAGTATATTTTTATCAAAAAATAATTTCCCTCATCCCGCCTATTCTATTCATAGATATTTTGATAAATATAAATGATTTTTTCAACTTCATAATTTTTTTAATTTCTTTTTTTCTTATTCTCTTATTAAGAAACATTTGGTAGCACCTGAGATATAATTCTGTATTTTAAATATGAAACACCTCCATTAATCGCACTCTCATAATATTTATCATATAAAATATAATAATTCCTAGTCCATCAAGATTAGTTTATCTACAGTAGATATAATACATATTCTAAATATGTAAAATTTGATAAAAAAAATACATCTTCCAAAGTAACAAATTACACTTAAAATGTTATAAATGAATCATAAAATTTATTGGAATACATTTATAAAATCCTCAAAGACTATTATGATTTCTGACTAATAGGAATTATTCAAATGTTTTTTGAAACCAATCCTCAAAAAAATTAAACTATAATCCCTTGACAACTCCTCCCACCTTCATATAAGAGAATAATTCAAAAAAATAATCCCTTCTCGTGCACTTGTTCCAAAGTCATATATACCATTCTAATATAGAAACATGACTCAAATCAATGTTTCTTCCATCTTTATATAATCAATGACTCTACATATTTTGTTTCAATGTTTGTGTTCCAATTCTATTAATCTCATAATAATTCATCATTTATAATCAAAATTAGGTTTTATTACATTGAGTAGGACTATCATGTGTTTTATCCATCACCATGACTTCTAGAGTTAGAACCTCTATTCTCATATCACTATAATTCTTCTGAAATTCATGCTTCATGCACTTATCAAAAACTGTATATAATTCACTATGATTCATTCAACGACTCCAACATATAATGTTAATAAATCCATAAAACAACATTATGGTTGTAACATTCCCCAACCCCATTTTATTTTTTATAATATCCCTTGTAATCCATGCACCTTGTTGATATGAGAATAATCTACCCCCATTAACCATTAAATCCATTATCGTCTATATTTTTTTTCTTAAACTATTGTTCCCCACTTTTTCAATAAAATGAAAAACATTCTTCTTACATATGGATTTTGTTTTTTATTATTTATCGTTGTATCTCCCAAATCCATATGGATACCATCTTGAATTTCCACTCCCTATTCATAAAACATTTATCACTATATTTCCAATGATCTAAATAAATACATTCTAGGGACTAGTAGATACTTCCTAAGTCCATATTATGATAGTATGTTCCCCTATTTTATTAAGAACCACTTCTCCAATACATTTGATTTGAAGCTCTCTGAACCTCTTCTAAGAACTATACACACATTCATAAAAATATTTTACTATAATAATTCATTATCCATTCAACTCGTGGATTTATTTACCACTTTTTAATATGATATTCTCCCTTATCCACATTTTAATAGAGATTATGACCCATTAACCACTAGGGATACAACTCATTATATACCACTTGTTAAATGAGCATAATTTCAGATTTTTCATTTCATCATGGTAACCACTAGTTAAACAAAAGTAATCCCATATTTATCATCCTTAAATTTTCAAATACATTATTTAAAACGTAATTATACATTCATTAAATTAAATCAAATGATTAAATTAATAACTTTGATTTTGAGTAATTAAGAAAACTCGAACCCAACTAATTTTTTTCAATGTATGAAAAAGGAGAATAATATTAAAATACCAAATCTACTCATTTTAGTCACCTACTCCCATTAGGGCATATTTCTTGACCATTTTGAGTTTCAAATAAACCTATAAACATAGCCATAATCACAGAAAAAACAGGTGATAACAAATAGGATATCGAGAGTGTGATAAATACAACTCATAAGTTCATTCGATACCACTTGTTTGTAATAAAATAGTTTTACCACTTTCTACTTGAGTTACTACATTATTCATAAGGATTCCTATTTTCTAGATGATCCATAACAACCATTGAGTGCATTCCACTAACTTATCCTAAATTATTCCAACTATATGATACCACTTATGAAAACCATGGTTGAGATGATCATTTTATAGGGACCCATAGTTTGGTAATTAAATATGCTTTTAAAATTCTTCTTGGAACCCTAAAAACAATCAGTTGATCCCAATAGTAATCATATTAATAAATAAACATTAATCTCATAGAAGATTCAACTTCCTATTATCATGTTTCCTTATTCTACTTATTAGTTAATAAGAACAAAATATATTGCATGTATCCCCATTTTTGTAACTATATTTGTCTTGATACATCTTGCATTATTAGATAAGTTAATGTCTCGATCCATTATTCCATGTTAGGCCCTACTTCATGCAATTTATGATTATGCTTTGGAGCATATGGTGGTTGTTGTTTACTACCTTTTGGGGCTTATAAAATCATAATCCGAATTTATTCTTTTTGTTAAGGATGGATATAACTTTTTGACCATTTTTTATCATCTCTAACACATGTTTTAATTTATAAACAACTGATCATGGATCATATCTTCCCTTTATTATTCACCAATTATAGTCAATAGTTAAAAATGTTTTCTTACATGGGGATATTGGTACCTATATAATCCTCATGTATGACCGTCCCTTTTTTTAGTTCTCTTCATATTTTTTGTATTTGTGTTCCTTTGTATGACACCCCATTAAAAAAATATTTTTTAAAATTTATTATAATTTTCAATCTTATTTTTCTTGGGTTTATATTATAATGAGAGACTCATCCTAGTCATGCAATCTTCCTCCCTTTTTGAACCATTTGTATATTCCTTATCATACTTCTTTCTATGTGTAAGTGAAACTCAATCCATATTTCTATAATTCTTTGTATTGTTATGAATGTTATAACTCAAAAACACTTCATGAATATCTTATTCAAAGGACATCAAATTCACCTCGACATTTTCCCTTTGTTGTGAGTCCTTCATCAAGTTCATGCTCCTATCTCCCACAAATGGACTAGCATCATTATTTTTCTTTAATTCATAAGTTTTTAACTTTTATTTCCAATATGGATATCACATCTGCATCATCATTGGTTCATAAAAATACCATTTTTTGATCTATTTTTTTCACCCTAATAGTAAATCTATTTTCTATATTTATAGATTTTCATCAAGATTATATACTCTCCTTTTTTAATATGAATGGTGGAATTATTTTCCAGTTCATTTTCTCCCTTCATGTTGTAATGACTTTTCATATGAATGAGGTTAGAACATATATAACATCTCTTAGAGAAATTGGGCTTGATGTTGTCTACTATTCATTGAGATGCTAACTCATCATATATTTTTCTAATATAATTTTATTGGGCTTCTAGAAACACCCTCATAGTGTGTCCCAATCTTGCATAGAAGTACCCTTTTTTGGAAACCATCTTTATGAACTCCTTTATTCTATATTTATCATAAAACTTATCATTAATTATAGATTCCGTTTTTATAACATTACATTATACACCTATTAATTTTACTATAAAGGGAATCCTTATTATCCATTTTCCCTTTGTGGTACTAATATTTTTCTTATGATAGTTGATATTCTCATTTTTCTTCCTTATATGGATATCCATATCTTTTGAAATTGAGGTAGATTCTAATCCATATTGTCTAACCTATTCAAATTATGTTAGGGGATATATTGAATTATTTCAACTCATTCATAGTGGATATTTTATTTCGTATTTCTTTAGAGAGTTTCTTATGTAAGACAATCAGTTCCTCTATATTTTCCCCCATAATATTTATTTCAAAAAACAAGACCACTACTACTCTTCTAATCCGTTTATTTTACATAGATAGATATTCACAAAATTATTATTTTACTCTATTCATTACTTCTAACAGATCCAATTATTAATGTATGTATATGATAACATTTTTTACCCTATATAAAAAATAATTAGATTGAAAATTGAGGTTATTTCAATGTATTTATCAGAATATCCACTTCTATAATCCTCTCTAGGTGAAACTAAACATTTTGGTTCTCAAGGGTCGTAAAAAAATTTGTTATCATAAAATATTGAAAAAAAATTAGTGGTTTTAAAATATACTATAGTAATTTTCTTCTAAATATTTTCAATCCTATTTCTCTTTATATTAAATTTAGATAAAATAGATTTATCATATAGATTACTTTCTATAAAAACACTTCTTTTTTATATCACACATAGACATATTTTACTACATAAAATCATCACTTGATAGATCATAGTAGATCGAGAAATCTAGTTTCTTTGGGTATTAGGATCATTACATTACAACTTAAAATATGAAATACACATCATTATTAAAAACATGTTTTACATGACCACACACATTTCTTCATACATAAAATTACCAAGGAGAACATGGGAATATACATTAGAAAAGGGTGAGATATAAATCCCAGTAATGAAGTAATCAAGGAATAAAATAAAGAATAAAGTACATTTCAGGAAATAGGAATATCGGTCGAGCATAATAGAAACATGATCATAAAGGCCTGATAGAGCATGAATATCATAATATGAAATGTGGAAACAACCCTTAACATGATATTAGCATGAACCAAGTCATATTTTACATAGAGAATAAGTAAAAACTCATTTCACGTAAATTATCATTAGTAATCCCTCATTTCACTTGATTTATCATGATACTAATCTTTACCCAATGCATTGGAGCACTATTAGGGCGCACCCTTCTTAACCATTTCATTTAATGCATAAGTGTGCTACATGGATCATACAACATAGAATCATTCAACATCGTCATTTATTCCGAGATAAAGGAATGTGGAATACATAAATGAAACTCTATAATAAATAAGTAAATGTGAATAAAGTTGAATACCCTTCATATAGAAATGGGCATGGTATCGATACACAGTGAATTTGGATTGGAAAAAATTGTTGTGTAATTTTTGCAGTATAACAGAATGACATAAGAATTCATAAAAATGGTTGGTGAGAGGGAAGGGGTGTGTAAAAATATTTAAATTAAATTGCTTGTAAGTGAGGTCATATAGATACATTTCCAAAATCATTTTATTAGATTTAGATACATAAAAAAATTAATTTCTTGAATGTAAATGAGGAGAGAGAAATCCCTTATGGAATTTTGGCATGGTAATAGGTGTGCATGAGAGGCATTAATGAGTGATAAAGGATTAAATAATCATTCAAACATTATTAGGGTAGTATGTGGGAGGTTTGAAATTATATCCAATCACTTATAATTGAAATTAAAAGGGTATAATATCATAATGGAATTTGGACAATATTTAGAAAGGAATAAATCCCTTACATGGAAGTGTGATCCCAAAGGTTGGGGAGGGGCTATAGAGAGGCTTCTTGGTAGATTGCGGCACAATTGGGGGATATTAGAAAGAAGAGGGCATGATTATTCCAATATCAAAAGGCTTTTCATGAATTGAAAGTAGGATATTGGGTGGGTTTATATAGCAAAAGAAAGGGAATTATTTATTTTTTAGGTTTCATCCACCACACATTAAACTAATCAAAACAACAAACCATCCCATGGTTTTTTTCTATTTTTTTCCTAATGTGATTGGAAAAAATTATTTTATTTTTAAAATGGATGAACTTTTTAAAATATTATGCTTTCTTATGCGTAGGTGAGTCACACTATCATGTAAATCAATTTAAAATGTCAAAATGATTTATAAGTCTTCGAGGGTCACCTAAGGTACCATAAAATTAATAAAACCAACCTAAAATCACATTAATTTAAAGAAAAAACATAAATTGGAAAAAATCTCATTTATAGTTTTTTATTACATAACTATTGGGTCATTATGATGTCATAAATCAGATTACACAATTAAATTGTATTTAATTGTTACCCAAAAATTCGACTATCTAGGAAAATTAGGAAAAATTCTCCATTGGATAATTTCGATATCCTGATTCAAAAAATATTATTCATTGTATCTAAAGAATTTTCTAAATACATAAATTTTTAACTTTTAAAATAAAAACTGACATTTATCTAAAATTTATGGATTTTGAAAAAAAAACGGAATTCAAAACATAATAAAAACAACAATTTTATTCTTAAATATTATATGATCATTTTTATTTAATGAAAATTAATTTATTAATAATATTTTATTAAAATAATTTTTAATTATAAAATCCATTAACTCATCAAATAGATTTCTTTAATTTAATATTTACTAAAAATATTATTTATGCATTAAAAACTATTTACAAAGTAACAATAACAAAATTAATGTAAATTATTTATTATATAAATAAATTATAAACATAGTCATAGTGTTATGTCCTTGTTAGAAAACCCCTTATAAAACACCCATATGACCTAAGGGTAAGGTCTTCGATGGTGATAGGCTCTTGGGGTGGCTTGGATAACATCGCTCAAGTGGTAACCTCTATCAACATTCACTTCTCCCATGGGCTGTTGGGTTTGAGCTTAACATGTTGAATCTCAGCATGGGATTTTTCATGAGCGAAGCACAGTGATGCCACCTCTTTTCCGAGCTCTGACAAATGGGCTTCATATAGAGAAATTCTACTTGATGAGGTCATCACTTCCTTTGTTTGAGTAAATTGGATTTTTTAAAGACCTACATTTATACAAATCTTGTGGTCACTATTAAATTGGTATATATAACCATGGTAACAATTCATAATGGTATTTTGAAATCCAAAAACATAAAACCATGGAAGTGAATATGTTATATAACCATTTTAAATTATATTTCATTTAATTATATCAAGTGGAATTTTTCTTAATAAATGTATAGGTCATTACAATATTCCCCCTTAAGATATTTCACTGTCGAAATTTCCTTTTACCACATTAAAATAGATGTGGTTAAATAGTCTTTATCACTTCGTTTGATTCCCATGGCCCTTCTTAAAACGTTTGGTTTCTCAAAAACACCTTGATGAGGTGCATTGTCTTATTTCATAGGACTTTTTCCCTACAATCTAAGATCATCAACAACTTCTCTTCATAGTAGAGGTCATTATCCAACGGTACTACCTCTCGATTGAGTACATGTGATGGATCCGGTATGGACTTCCTCAAGACTGATATATGGAATACATCATATACTTGAGAAAGGTTCAGTGTGAGTGTTAGTCGATAGGCCACCACTACAATGCGATCAAGGATATCAAAAGGGTATTTGTGCATTGGAATAATGCTTCCCTTCTTTCCAAATATCAGTACTCTTTACAACGATGATAGGCAGAGGAATACCATGTCTCCCACACGAAACTCTAGGCCTTATCGATTATTATCATCATTGCTATTTTGTCGAATCAGAGTAGCTGTAATGTGACGTTAGATGGTATTAACCTACTCCAACATTTCTTCAACCATTTATGGTCCTAGCAGTTTACTCTCCCCAACTTCATCCAAACATGTAAGTGTTCAGCACCTCTTCTAATATAGGGCTTTATAAGGATCCATTTGGTTTCATGAGTGGAAACTATTGTTGTAAGAGAAATCAACAAGAAGAAGATGTTTATATAATCCACCATTTAAGGCCGTTGAGAATCCTATCAACATCTCCTCAAGTGTTTGGATAGTCCACTCTGATTGGACATCTGTTTGAGGATGATATGTTATACTGATGTTCATCTCAGAATTGAGAGAAAGTTGAAGACTCTTACAGAACATTGAGGTGAATCTTGGATCACGATCGGATACAGTAGATAGGGATACTCCATGTAGCCTTACCACATATAAGATATATATCTGTTCTAGTTGATCTAATGATAAATCCTCTCGAATTGAAATGAAGTTTGTAGTGTTTATAAGATGACCTAGAAGAACCAATATAGCATTGTTTCTTTTGGACATCTTCATATGTTCACCGACAATGCCCATGGGGAAGTTCTATCATTTCCATACAAGTATGGGTAATGGGTGAATCATCCCCTTAGACGTCTGCCTCTCAGCCTTAACATGCTCACATACTAGACACATTGATGTTTACTCAGTGATCTCCTTCTTCACGTTATCCCTCCAATAATTATCCCTGAGATCCCAATAAATTTTTGGGTTTCCTGGGTGAATGGAGAAATTCGAAATATGTGCATCATCCAAAGGATCATTCTTTAACACTTGATTTTATGGAACACACCATCCTATCCGAAATCTCACAATTCCATATTTATTAATATTATACTCTGATGAATTTTTTTAATAGTTTCAACTTTCTTTTGAATTCCTACATCATCCTTTGGAGAATCATTTAACCATTACAAAAGATGTGGTTGAGCAATAATGTGTGAAATTATTTATTATGTTCCCTTCATTATGATTCCCATAACCATCTTCTTCAAATCTATGAGGATTGTATCCTTTTCAATTCTTATCAATGATAGAATTGTTGGGTCCTTTCTACTTAGAGCATCTGACTCCCTGTTTGATTTCCTAGGGTGGTTATATACTGAGAAGTTATGGTCTATGAACACCTCTAACCATCTTCGTTGCTGCATGTTCTATACATTTTGTGTGAACATATACTTAAGGATATTGTGGTCAATATATATTTTATACTTCTCCCCAATGATGTAATGCCTCCAAATTTTCAAAGCGAAGATCACTGAAGCTAACTCCAGATCATGTGTTGGATAATTTTTCTCATCTACATTCAATTTCCATGAAGAATAAGAAATGACATTGTCATTATTCATCAACACATAGCTAGTCCCTTCTTCGAAGCATCACTTAATACCCCAAAAAGTTCTCTACTTGTGGGTACTGTGAACTCGGGTGCAGTGATAAGCCTCCTTTTAAAATCCTTTAATATCTCTTTGCATTCATCTTCAATCCATTCCGAGTTTTTATAGAAAGAGTTTTTGACAATCATGATAAATTTCTCACAAATCGGAGATAATATCCAGCCAAACCCAAGAATCTATGAATATTTGTCATTGATGTTGGCCTCGAACATCCCTCAATTGTAGCAGTCTTGGGTAGATCCACATATATCCCAATTATTTTGATGATATGACCCAAGAATGGTACTTCCATCAACTAGAACTCTCACTTTTTTTAATTTTCCTAGAGATTCTCCTTTTTCAAGGTCTCTAGTACAGCGCTTAGATGCTCCTCAAGATCTTATATGGTATTGAAGTATATTATAATATATTCTATAAATACTACAAAACAGTTGTCAAAGAAATCTCTAAATACTCAATAAATCGTGTCCATCAAGCTTTCTAGAGAATTAGTGATTCTGAAAGCCATTTCTATGAATTCATAGTACCCATATATGGTATAAAACCCAATCTTGGAGATAACCTCCTTCTTCATCGTTACCTGGTAATATCTCAACCACAAATCCTCCATGTAAATGTATTGTTCTCCATGTAGCTGATTGAAAAAGTCATTTAGTCTGGGAAAAAGATACTTGTTCTTTGTCATGATTTTGTGGAGCTCAAGATAATCAATAAAAAGGTGCATTGACTCATCCTTCTTCATGAAAAAGAGGATTGGTGCAACCCCTGGTGAAGCACTTGGGCTTATAAACAATTTATCATGATTATCCTATAGTTGTTTCATTATGTCCCCAATATCTAAAAAACAATCTAAATGTATTCAAAGATTTTGGTAAAACCCCATGTAAAAGATCTATTGATAATCTAACATCTCTTCTAGGAGGAAGATCAGACAATTCCTTGGGAAACACTTCAGGGAATTCCCTCACAATAAGCATGTCTTCAAGGGTGGTTTCTAACATAGATTCAATCAAATAAGAAAGATAAAAATTCTTATAGGGTAGTAATATCCACTCTTGAGATTATGGATCAAAAGAAGATTAATCCATCTCCATGCACATGTAAAGAATCAGGGGTTGATTCCCCATATGGGGAGTGATTTCCCTCTCACTGCAATTTATGTTGGATCTATATAGAGAAAGACAATCCATGCATAGAATTTCATGAAATTACACCAAAGTATGTTTCATTAGGTTCCCTAGGATGTTAAATCCTAAAATAATGATAGTGGAGGAGTTATATTCATGGGTTACAATGATTTCCCCATTTTTTGTTCTCATTGACATCATTACTTCAATGATTTGTGGTGCTATAGGGATTGTTCTACAAAACTTTTAGGATATAAAAGAATGCGTATAACCAGAATCAAAAAGTAAATTCTCAATTCTTGAATGAATAACTAGCGTACATGTAACCACTTCATTGTCAGGGTTCACTTCGGTGGTAGTGTGGGAAAGAGATCTCCCTTACTTCCTTGGAGGTTATTGGTTGCATCCGAAAACCCTTGGCATTGGGCACTGATTTTCATGGTTCCATGGTTCATTTCAGTTGATTCAATGAACAATGTGTTGAGGGTGGAATGGAGTATAACTCTCTTATTTTGCAGCCGATGGGTATTTTTCTAGGAAGTTAATACCAAGGTTACCTTCCATTCAACCGCTAATGAATTTCTTTGTACCCTTTAAGAAATTTCTAGGGTACTTCTTTCCACACCTTTGGAAAGTGGGAGGATAAATTTTTGTACCACCATTGTATTTATCCATCGGACAATCATAATTAAATTTTACGATATTCTTCATATCCCCATGATATCCCTTAGATTGACTGATATCCATTTCGATCTTGAGGGCACATTGTAAAATTATTCCTAGCTCTCACTATCTCGGATCGCTTGGGATTTCCGCTGGCTAGGTTTTAGCCTACGAAAAAGGTTGTCAACCTTGCAGTCAGGGGTAATGACAGAGCCTAAGGAGTGTCATGCAAGCCTTGTAAATTTTCCCTTTACGATCCGATAGATTCGTTGTATTTTTCATGAGGGCAAGGAAGTCCCTTTTAATCTAAAGTCGGATGGTGCGAGGAAAATATTCATTAATTTTTTTAGAATTCCATCCATTCTAATGCCTTAATCTCCACATAAAGCTTCAAATATTTGATAAATTTCCAACATTGATCTTCTTCACCATCTATTAAATAAGAATCCAGAAAAAACTTATCTTATTCAGAACATTGAAGGATGGATATGATCTTTTCATTGGAGTTGATCCGTTGTTGGGAAATTGAGGGATCAGATGATCCATAAAATATAGGAGGTATTTATCTCATGAATATCTAGATTGCAACTTTTTCTTACATGGTGGGGGGTTGAATTTTCATCTTGACCCATGTTTCTAATCAATACATGTGTTAACTAAGAGAGTGTCAGGAAAAATTTTGTGATTCCCACTCTCATCAGATTGGGCATCTCATTAAAACAGTCGTCACATTGATATTCCCATCAGTTGTGAGCTTGAGTTCTTCTATTATTGGACATTGGTTGGAATAAAATGAATTTTAGGGGTATCACATTAAGGGTAATCCAAATAAAAAAACATATGACTTATAAATTTCATTTATTTCCTTAACTTTCGAATTTATATACTTCAATCTATGTTATCTATGGTGTACTTCCCATCATATATTCTCAGAGGAATGTTTCTCTTAACAATAGTTCATACTAAGCTTCTGAATTTACCCACGAATATCTGTCAAGAGTGTAATAACCAAGAGTGCATCAAGGCATGTTTTCATGCACCAGTTCCTGTTCAATTCGATCTTAAAGCGGTGTTTTTGGGTTTTACCCCTAGATACATTTGTGCCAGAGAAGCCTCTACCTGATCGTATCACGACATGGATTTATTTTCTTGATAAACCATTTACTCAATACTCCACATGATTTAAGGTTGTTTTTATTATACATTGTCTTATCCCTAAATATTTCACTAGGTTTTTCTAATCCTAATCCCAAAAATAACTAAACCTATCCTCTGATACCAACTATAACAACTTTGATTTTTTCTTAACATTTAAAAAAAATTTATTACATAATACCTCTACTTGATAAAACAGAGAATATTGAGAGATATTGTGTCTTTTGGGAATAAGAACATTACATAACAACATGAAACATTAAATACACATCATTATTGAAAACATCTTTAACATGACCACACACATTCCATTGTTCTTATAATTGCATGGGATAACCTGAGGACATGAATAAGAAAAGGTTGGGCTAAGAAGCCTTCTAAGTGAGTGAACATGGAATCACATGAAAAATACATCACATGTTACAAAATAGACATATAAATATATCATAAGAGAAACATGAACATAAAGGTATGATATATCATGATTATCATAACATTGTAATGTGAAAACAACACTTAACATGGTATTAGTATGAGAAAATGCCCATCACACATGGAGAATGATTAATTCCTAATTTCACTTGAATTAGAATGATTGAACCCTCATTGTATTTTAAATATCATGACACTAATCCTTACCCAATGCATTGGAGGGCTACTAGGGTGCAACCTTCTTAATAATTTCAGTTCATGCATAGTTGTGCCACATGGATCATACAACATGGAATCATTCAACATCATCATTTATTCCACGATAATGGAATGTGGAAAAAGTACATGAAACTATATAATAAATAAGTCAATGTGGCTGATGGTGAATACCCTTGATAGACAAATGGGCATGGTATTCACTACCCAATGGCTTTGGCTTGAAAAAAAATGAAAGGTAATTTTGGCAACATAACGGTGGGACATAATAATTCATAAAAATTGTTGATGAGAGAGAAAGGGGTGTCTCATCATATGTACATGAAATGGAAAGTATGGGGGTTCACATATATACATGTTAAAACATATATAATGAAATTTAGATTCATAAAACAAAACAATTTATTGAATGTAAATGAGGAGAGATAAATCCCTTACGAAATTTCAACATGGAAATTGGTTTACATATGAGGCATTAATGAGAGATAATTGGGTATTTGATCATTTAAAAATAATCAGGGAAGTATGGAGGAGGTGTGAAATCAAACCCACTGTTTATAATTCAAATAAAAATAGTCTAACAACATAATTAAATTTGTACAAAAATTAGAATGGAAGAAATCCCTTATAAGGAAGTGTGATCCCAAAGCCGTGGGATGGGATTAAGATAGGCTTTGTGGTAGCTTGGGGTTCCTTGGGAGCAGTTTAGAGAGAGGAGGGAAGGGGTTGGAGGATCTCCAAAATCTTTTAGTGAAGAGGAAGTTGGATATTGGGAGGGTTTATATAGGAAAACATAGGGAATTCGTTATTTCTTTCATTTTCGCCACCAAAAATAAAACAAATCAAAACCATGAACCAACCCTGGGTCATTTCCCCTAGTTTTTCCAAGCGGGAGTGGAAACATTTATATTTAAGTCCAATGTACTATAATTTTAAAATATTAGTCTTTCATATGTGGAGGTGAGTTTCACTCTCAATGAAATCAATTTAAAAAGTTCAAATGTTAAATAAATATTGGAGGGTCCATTAATGAACCATAAAATAAATCTAAAAATCTGAAATAACATTATTTTAAAGATAAAAATATATTGTCTGAAAATACCCTTTCTAGAATTTTATTACAAAACTATTTGGTCATTATGAGGTCATAAAAACATTATATAATTAAATTGTATTTAATTTTGAAATAAACATTTTACTGTCTCGGGATATTATGAAAAATTCGTCGTTAGATAACTTCGACATCCTTATTCAAAAAATAATATTCATTTTCTGTAAATAAATTTTTAAATATGTGAATTTTTTATTTTAAAATAAAAACCAAAATATATCGTTAATTCATGGGTTTTGATCAAAATGGATTTCTAACCATAAAAAATCACAATTGTATTCATAAACATTATATGATAATTTATATTTAATTGAAATAAATTTAGTGAAAATATATTAGTAAAATATTATTTAATTAACGAATCCATTAACTCATCAAAATACATTTCATTAATTGAATATTAACTGAATATTCTGTATGTTCTTTAAAAACTATTTACAATGTAACATTAATAAATTTAATGTGTATTATTTATTATATCAAAATATTATGCACATAATAATATTTCTAAGGACCTGTTACATAACCTCTTATAACTCATGCATATTTCCTATTGTTAAGGTGTGTGATGTTGACAGACTCCTGGGGTGGCTTAGATAACATCGCTCGGGTGGTAATCTCTATCAACATCAACATCACATGTAGGTAGTTCTGTTCGAGCATAACATGTTGAACATCATCTTGGTCTTGGTCAAGAGTGGATCCCAATGATGCCACATTCTTTCTGAGCTCTAAAAAATGGGATTCTTACATATCAATTCTACTATATGAGGGCATCACTTTTTTCTCTCAGAAAATTTGAATTGTAAGAGCCCTGTATTTATACAAATCATGTAGTCATTGTTCAACGATTATATTAGCAATGGTAAAAAATCATAATGGTATTTTAAAATACAAATACATAAAATAAAGGAAGTTAATATGTTATATAAACATTTTACAAAATTATAAAATTATTTATATCAAGAGGAATTTTCATTAATGACGGTTTGGTTTGTGACACTCGCAAGAATCTCATAATGACTATATTTTCAATATACACTAAAGAAAGTCTATAAATCCTTCCTAACTACAACCAATTATCAATGAATATTATCCAAAATTTTATAGACATCCAAATCCCTTCCATAATGAATAGATTTTAGATATATCTCCTTGGATATACATGTGTTGATTATTTATGTTTCAACATTATAATCATGGTCACTATGCATCTCCAAGTCTACATCATTATAGATATATTCCACAATATCTTGACCACAATACATTAAATAAAAAAACATATCCTTCTCTAATCACTAAAAATAGTTCCATTATAGAATGGCTCCTTCATCCTAGGATCCATGATTAAAATGAAATCCAAAAAATGAATTTGAACATCAAGATAGAATGTAATTTCTCTAATACCTATTGATATTACTTGAGTCACTCTATGAAGGGGTGATTGAAGGTGAAAGGATAATAAAACCACTTTTCTCTTTATATGTTTATATATTTTGATACTGTTTCCATATTAGTTGGAAAGGTGTTCATCATATTTCCTGATTAGTCTTTCTCATGACCTCTATGAATGATTTGGTAATATATTGTAAAGTACAACATGCATAGGGGAATGTGTATTTTACTTTGTTCATCACAATGTTAAAATCTAAGAAGCATATTACAATAATGTTCCGATGTACCATATAGTAATACTACTCAATATATGTATTATAATTGTTTTGTAAAATGTCAAATATCGATCCCAAGGATATTCCATATTCATTCCATCTAATCATTTATTTGGTGGATGTATCTTCTTCCCTCCAAAAACTACTATAGAAAGATCATGAACATTATTTAGATATGCACCTCTCACCATGATAGATAAGGATTGCATGAACGGTTTGCATCACAGAATCAAGATAGATTCTTTGGGATCTATACACCCATTCTTTAACACCAAATGGGAGTTTCCACTTACTATGAGGTATTAATTGGACTCTTCCTCTAATTATTGTGGAAAATATTCCACTAGATTAGGATTATTTTACACTAGAATAATCTTTTCACACTCATTTTCAAAAATCAGATGTGGTAGTGGTACAACATCTTCTCATAAGGCTTCTTCACATTAACGGAACAAGATATATTCACTACACTCCTTTTATGGCTCATCATCTGCTTATTCTTATTTAAAATATATTTAGAAATATATCGCTCATTCTAAATTTCTTCGACTTATAAATTTATCAATAAATATAATATCTTTTTTATCCTCTGATCCTCATATAGATATTGATTATTGTAGTGCATCCTCTCTTCAAATTTGTTTTTTCCCTCATAATCATCTTCCCTTCATATAAATACTCTTTGTAAAACTATATTTATAATTCTATATATTCAATATGGAAGATCCTCCAATATTTTTTTCATAATTTATTTCTTTTTTAAACCCCCATGATTCCTATCCCATCCACTTTAATATTTATACATAATATATTTTCCATATTATAAATATTGAAACAACAAGAAATCATCTTTTCTGCTATTCAGAATTCCCATGATCTCCTTTTGAATTTCTCAACCAAATCCAATTTATTATTTACAAAATAAAATGTTCTTTTATTTTCAAATAAAAAACTATAAAAATAGTAATTTGGTAATATTTTTAGTGATAAATTTTAAAATCATCGTAAATTTTTAAATTTAGATCCATTTTCAAAAACCATTCCTAAATTAGCAATGATTCCACAAAAATATTGAAAAATTAATGATGATTCCAAAAAAAAATTTCTAAATTTGTGACGATTTCCCAAAAACATTGATAAATTAGTGATATTTCCCCAAAAAACACTGAAATTGAAAATGTTTTCCAACAAATCATCCCCAATTTAGAAATAAAATCACTAAAAACATTGCTAAATTAGAAATTTTTTCCCAAAAAATATTTCAATATTAGAGAGCTTTCATCCAAAATGTCACTAATTTTTTGACATTTCCCTAAAAAAATTATAAATTAGCGAAATTTTCTTGAAACATTGCAAAAAATATATATACTTATATTGGCTATTTTTCTACAATGATGTAAATATATATTTAGATATATATATATATATATATATATATATATTAATATATATATAAACATAGATATGTAGATATATAAATTTTCACATAGTCAAACACACACACACATAAATATATAAATATATATTGATATATATATACATATAATATATATATATATATAATAAATAATATAAAATATAAACATATATGTAGAATCTATATAAATATAAAATGTAATCATATATATATATATAATAAAAAAACCATAATCATATAGTTATTTATAATTATTTATATGTAAAATATAAAATATAAACATATATGTCAAATATACACCTATATATATATATATTATTAACATATATATTAATATTTATTTATTTATTTAAACATAAAACATACATTATAGACACACATATATATGTTAATATATGTATATTAATATATAAATATAAAATATAAAATTTATTTTTAAATACTGATATATATTTATATATAACATAAATAATATATATATATTAAAATTTAGTAATATTTTTAAGAAAATGTAACAATTTTCGTGAAATTTTTACCACTATTTTAATTTATCAAAAACTATATATATTTTTTATAAAAAAAATTATTTATAATTATATTAATGTATAAATACACATTAATATTTATACATACACACACACACAAACACACACACACAGATATATATATATATATAACATAAACATATATATAATCATAATATATAAACACATTTATATAATAAAAACATATATGTAGAATAATAACATATATATATATTTATATAAATGAAAATAAAATTTAAAATTTAGAACGAAAATATAAAATATCAATATACTAACATATATATATTATGAATTTCATAAATATTGATATCTATATATATATTTATATATAAATATATAAGATGATGTAATAAGATATAAAATGAATTAGCTTGGATGGGTGTGCACTTCGTTTGGAAGTTTTAGGTCCATTGTTCCACTCCCAGTGGGCGTGACATTTGCATATCTATACGTTATAGTAGGGGTAGGGTGTGGCATTTAAAGGTTATTGGGGGATTGGGGTGAGGAATATGGTGGATGTCCTTATGGAACAAAAGGGATAGAGGTGGGGTTAAGGGGCGGTGTGTGGGAGTACAACATGGTTCTAAAGGGAGAGTGTTGGGGTAAATGAGGTACCGAGGGAGAGCGGTGGGGTATAGGGTAGGTGTGTGGGGTTACAATGAGGTAATAAAGGGAGCTCATTTGTGGGGGTATATAAAGGTTATTAAGGGAGATCATGGGGTGAAGGGAGAGGGAATGTGGCTAGGGTATAGGTGGAGAAGACCGTGGTGTAGGAGGAGAGTGCTGGTTTAGGGGAGGTGTGTGGGGAAAAAGGTATGGAATGAAGACATTGGGGGTACAAGAGGTACTTGAGTTTCATGAGGTAAAGAGGTATGGGTCATGGGTTGTTTTTTTGGGGTACAACGAGGTACCAAATAGAGCACGTGTGTAGGGGTACAATGAGGTACTGAAGGGAGAGCGTGGGGAAAGGGGTGTGGGGCGGTGCATGGGATATATGGGGGAGAGGAGTGAGGTGAAGGATGGAGAGCATGGTGTGAAGGTGGGGTGAGTGTATTAAGATAATATAGAAGATTTTTTAATTTTTTTTTCAAATTAATATATTTTAAAAATTTCGAATATTGAAAAAAATAATTAATTGATTTTTTAAAAAAATGTTATTAAATTGGATTCCATTGAAAGAAATTTTAAAAAAATTTCTTGAAAAATGATATTTTTTTAAATGAGAGATGTTCAAAAATGTCACTAATTTAGAGACGTTTACTTACTGATGTTTCTAAAAATTGTTAATAAATGGGGTGTTCATAAATAGCGATGTTTATAAATGTTTCTAAAGTAGTGAGTTGTAAACATTGAAAAATAATGAAGTTTTTAAAAGTCCCAAAATGAAGAAATTTATAAACATCTCTAAATTAGAATAATTTATAAATTCCAATAAATTTATGATATTTCATTTAGAAACTTTTTTAAAACTTAGTAAATGAATTCACAATGATATTAAATATCAATAATCAGCATTTTTTGTAGTTTAACTGCTCAGAAAAACATGTATCTTAGATCATTATATTTTCTTGAGTTTTCAAATGCATGTTACAATTGATTATATTGACTGAAATCACCAGGGAATGATTTACTTCCCTTGTATTCCAATAAACATTCATGGAAGTACAATCATTCTTATTTCAAGAAATTTGAACCCTAAATATGGATATGGATTTCTTGTAAATCATTTTTACTATAAATAAATAATCCATTAACTATGATTAAATCATCATTAACATGAAATATTCATTGGAATCACATTCTGAAATTGATATAAATATATTCTAGAATAATTTTTCTTTACTATTTATATACTGAGTCTTTATCAATTTTACATTTTTTTACCATGGGAATCTTGTGCAATTATGTCATAATAGTTATTTTTATGCATTAAAAATTATTATATAAAAAATATATTTTTAGAAATATATTTTTATTCTGTTTAAAAATAAGGATCATCATCCATTTTATCAGAAGAACAACTACTTCTAGTATCTTAAAAGAGTACAATGTAATATGGTTCTGTTATAGGTGTAGGTTTTGGAGGGACACCTCTAGAAATTTTTGAGAAGAAAAAGTATTAAGGAGATATATATGTGATAATTAAATACAAGAAAGATGAAATTTATGATACAAAAGATATTATTTATTGGTCTGGTTTGGAAAACCAATATATATAAAAGGGTCAAAGTAAAATAATAGTAGAATGATGATATGTACCTAAAAATCCCCATGACCCCTATAACATTATGGTTACTCATTCCAATCACTTATTTTCCATTTTCATAATACTATCTACTAAATTTGAGTCAAATAAATACTAGTATATTTCTATTATTAAATTCATATTGAGTTAATTTGTATATGACATATATCTATTAGTACCCACTTATCTCCTAGTTGTTAGGAGTATGATCTACAGTATAAAAGGAGACTTTCTATGCAAAAAACAACTCCCAAAAGATCACCTGTGAGTCTGTATTGTAGAGGATCATGAGATGAGACCTCAGTTGAATATTCATCTTGATTATTTGGATGTCAACATGGTAAATAGTATTTTTGGAACATTAATATGATTTTACATTAATATTATAAATATATGTAATGATAATCATGTATTTATCTTACAAGTTTTTTCAATATAAAACCCCATACCAATTTATTAAAAAAAATTGAAATGAGGTATACAATTATGGATGAAAATAATTATTGGTAAATGAAAGGATAGATAAAAACAATCTATTGGATTCAACAACCAGTGAAAAAGACCATTTGAGAGTAGATTCTCCCTCACAAATTATATTTCTGTTATATTAACTTTTTTTATTTGAGTGGATACAACATTCAAAATTGTAATTTTTTCCAACATTTAATACGAATAAGAAATATTTGAAGCTTCCATTAACGATGTTATGGGTCTTGATAGTATAAATGAAATTATAATGTTTGAATAGGTGGGTGTATATGTTTGGAATATATATATGAGGTGGTCTTTAATTTTTTTTCAAAAAATGTTTAATATATTAATTATAGTTCGTAACTATTCATATTTTCAACAGGTTCATATATTACTAATATGTAAATGGAATCCCCTATGAATAATATTTTGGGAATATTAATCCCTCTATCATTTCTACACCATAAGGTAATTTTAAAATGGATTAAACATATTAAAAATGAAAAACTAAAAACAACATCTAATATCAAATTAACTATAAAAACTCTTATTGATCCCTAATATAAAGTGTTAAAACTCCAAAAAATAAAAATATAAAATAAATTTTTATTTTCTTATTAGTTTTTATATAGAACATCATTCTCATCTTAATTGATTTGGAAACCTAAAATATTAATTTTAGATCCATGGAATTTATTTTCAAAAAAATTGACCACACATGATGTCCATTTTGAATTTTTAATGCACTACAATAAATATTTTTTACATAAACATCAAATTATTTGTTTTAGTTTTGGTTTTAAAGGGAATTTTGTTTTAATTCGTAGTGAAATGCCTGGATCAGTTGTGATCACTGAGAGGGGAGGGGTGAATCAGTGATAACTTTTTCTTTTTAAGAATTGTTCCCTTTGAATTATCAATTCAACCTCTGCAGCTGGTTAAGGCCTAGATCTACTCATTTAGTGGTGCAGTGATAATGAAAGCACAAAACACAGAGATTTACAATGTTCGGTACAAATACCTACTCCTTTCCGTGTGGGTTACACCCCCCAACACGGATTCTTCACTATGCCAAAAGATGTTTACACAGTAATTGGTTATACCCCCCAATTACAAGTTGGTTAAACCCCCCAACTCTACAGCATCATCTTCCTCATGGCTCCACTTCACTTCTTCAAAGGTGTTGTTCAAAACATCAAGTAGCTTCAACAGTCTTCAAAAGATCTCGTTGGTCTTGCTCACCAAAAAAACCAATCACTTAGAATGATCAGTTCTTTTGCATTCACACACTTAAGTGTGTACTCCTCTTCTTCTCAAAGACGGTCTTCTTCACTTTGTCACACACAAGGCTAAGCCTCGGGTCTTCCTCCTTGAACACACACTCCCAAGTGTGGTAAATGCTTCACCCAAACTCAAACACCAAAAGAGGCGCGCAAGGGGTGCGACCTCACTTTTTCAATAGCCGCGCAAGGTTTGCGGACGGCCTCTGTCATGTAGGGCGTGACACTCGTGGGCACGCAGGGTGTAACCAAGAGAGGGGCGCACACGTACACTACCCGAGCTCTTCTTCCTGTCGTGCAAGAGGTAGCGCGCAGGGGACTTCTTCGGGGCCTCTAGTGGCTCCGGGATTCTCAGTCGCGCAAGAGGCTGTGCAGAGATACTTCGCGTTGCTCGGATGGCTTCGCGGGACTCTCAAGTTCTCAAAGGATCAACAACAACCTTTCAAGCGCCTCGGGTGCTCCTTTTATAGGCGAGTAGTGCAAATGGAGTCCGCGGGATCCAATACTCGAATGCCCAAAACCATCGGCGTTTTTAAAACTTCAAACGCGTTAAAAATCATCCGCGTATCTCGTTTTTTATTCTCTGTCCAACGCGGGTTTCCTTCTTCTTCGGTTTCCTTCACGTGCATGCAACTTAGAACGCATGCATGGACTTCTGTTTAGGATAATCCATACAAAACATAAACCATCATGTCCCCACACCTCCAGTTGCTTCGGCCAACCTCAAATTCTCTCCTTTGTTGCATGCAGAGTCATTTTAATGCATGGACATGTTCGGTGTGGCCAGACGAGCTCATTGGTGTCTTCGACTTCTTCAGAGGTGGTCGGAATCTCAAAATCCATGCTCGGGGAGACACTGGTTCAGCGGGGGACATCGGGTGGCACGGGGTGTCCTCGGCTCAAGCTCGAGGAAGGAGATGCCTCGGAGCCGTCGGATCTGGCGTTGATTGAACATGGACGACCGGGATAAGATCTCGAGCGGCGAGATGCGATGAGCGGTGGAGATCAGCCGAGCGATCGAACAAGCGGCTCAGATTCAATCCATGGCAATAATCATTGTCCCACATCGAAACGGGCCACGGAATTCACACGGTTTATCAAAGTTCCGCTCCCATGAATAGCCAGTTGAATCTCCTCCCCTCTTGGTGCCGCCCCGCACCGTGTTCTTCTGCGGGCACGCTCTGCGCCCACCCCTTCCACTCGGCGGGCGTGCTCTAGTTCCCACCATGCACTCCGGGGCGCGCTCCATTCGCCCCTGCCGCACGGGCGTGACACCCCTGCATGGCCCTGCCGCCCTGGGCTTGCCCCACAGGTTCCCCCTTGGGCGTGGCGCCTTAGGCCCACATGTGCCTTGGGGTTGAACCCTCAAGGTGCCCATGGCTAGCCAATATTTTGGAAAAGTATGGAAATAAGTCTTTTATAAAAACAAAGTTCCCCATAAGTTCAAGCCATATCAAATGCCAAATGCCACGTCAAACTCTAAGCCATTCTTTCCATTTCTTCTTCATTCTTCGTGCACAATCTTCTTCAACTCCTTTCAATCATGTATTCTAGACTTATGAGACATTTGTAGAAGGTTCTTCATCAACCGAATCTCCTCAATCAAATAATTCATCAACATTCTTCAATGATCCAACCAGAGATCAAGTTGGATCATCTTCAATTCATCATGCACTAAGAGATAGTGCATGGTCTTCATTAATGCACATCATCCACTCAGTGATTGTGGATGGATCATATTCATCTCCTCATGCATTGTTATGACAATTCATGGTCTTTAAACATTTTTGTGACATTGTATCCAGTTGATACATGTTCTTGGAACTTTAAGAACAGCTCAACAATCGTCTGATTTAATGATGCATCTCCAACCATTAGTCTTCAAGCTCTACGTCATCAGTTGACACATAGTGACGTGTTGTTGACAACATATTCAATCACTTGGGCACAAAAATATCCCCCTTTGTATTTGGTTGTCAATACTCCGAAGCACATCTTGAAGAATGTCACAATGTGTATGTGCTGATTATTTCTCCCCCTTATTGGCCAACAAATGCAAAGGGATGAATAGGAAGTCATTCCCAAAATGCATAACTGCTTGACTCAGCAACTAATGCTCCCCCTCAAGGGATGCACTCATCTCCTTCAATTCCCTGCATGTCAGTACAAAAACATATAAATTTAGGGAATAAGGAGGGACCTTTCTCTTCCTCAAGTGAGAGGAGAAGGATGAACATGAAGTTTCAGCCTTAGTCTAACAAATCTTTCTGTAGGCATAGATTTGGTGAAAATATCTTCCTCCTGATCTTGAGTAGAAATGTAGTCGAGATTGATGTCTCCACTGGCGACCCTTTCATTGATGAAATGATATTTTATATCAATATGCTTGGATTTGGAGTGTTGTATAGGATTCTTAGACAAGCCAATTGCACTTTGATTATCACATAAGATCCTCAATGGTTTTTCAGATTTAATTCTCAAATATGCTAGCTGCACCTGCATCCAAATCATTTGTGTACATGCATGTGTAGCTGCCACATACTCTGCTTCAGTTGTGCTCAATGTTACAGAATTTTGTTTCTTGCTATACCAACTAACACATCCTTCTCCCAGAAAGAAGGCTCCACCAGATGTGGATCTTCTCTCAGTGCAATCACCAGCCCAATCAGCATCAGTGAATCCCAACAACTTTATGTTTGTACTGTGTTTGTATAAGAGTCCATAGTTGAGGGTTCCTTTCACATATCTCAAGATTCTTTTAGCTGCTGATAAGTGAGATTCTTTTGGGTCACATTGAAATCTTGCACACAAAGTCACTGCATATGTTATATCAGGCCTTGAGGTCGTGAGATAAAGGAGACTTCCAATAATTCCCCTGAACTCTTTCCGATCAACATTGTTTCCTTCTTCATCCTTTCATAGTTTGGTTCCAACAGAAATGGGTGTTTAGACTTCCTTTGAATTCTCCATTCCGAACCTTTTTACTAAGTCCCTTGCATACTTTTCTTGTGAAAGAAATATAGAGTTTTTCCTTTGTTCCACCTGAAATCTTAGAAAATATGTCATTTGACCAAGCATGGACATTTCAAAGGTTCTCGTAATCTGCTCAGCGAGTTCTTCACATAGTCCTTCCTTGTCACCAGCAAAAATATTATCATCCACATAGATAATGACTATGAGAGTACCAGTGGTCATTTCCCTGACATAGAGATTACTGTCAACTATTCCTTTGAAAAACATCATGCTCTTAAGACAACCATCCAACATGGAGTACCAGGCTCTGGGAGCCTGCTTTAACCCATACAATGGTTTCTTCAATCTCCATACCATGCTACTATCTTTGTCTAGCACAAATCCCTCTGGTTGTTCTATATACACTTCTTCTTCAAGATCTCCATTTAGGAATGCAGATTTCACATCCATATGATAAACCATGTACTGCTTGTGTGCTGCAACTGCTAAGAACATTCTGATAGTCTCCAGTCTTGCAACTGTTGCAAACATTTCTTCAAAGTCGATTCCTTCCATTTGTGAATACCCTTTGCATACAAGTCTGGCCTTATTTCTTGAAACTTCCCCTTTCTCATTGAGTTTGTTTCTGAAAACCCACTTTGTCCCAATTACATTTTTATTTTTGGGCCTTAGCACAAGATCCCAAGTGGAGTTCTTTTCTATTTGATTGAGTTCCTCATGCATAGCTTATATCCATTCCTCATTTTCAACTACTTCAGCCACTGTGTGAGGTTCCACTTGAGAAACCAATGTAGTGTGATCTTCCAATCTCAATCTTCTCCTAGTTTTTACTGAGGACTATGGGTTACCAAGGACATTTTCTGTGTCGACATGTTTCTTCAATTTATTGTATCTCTTTCTTCCATCTTTATTACCTTCATCTTCATCACTGGTGTGTTCAGAGTTGATCTCACCAGCAGTTGGTGTTGACTCAGTTAATTCTTCATTATTTTGTTCCAAGGTTGAGTCATTCATTGAGTCATCATTATCCACAGTGTATGGTTTGGTGTTGTTTTCAATTATTCTGACATCACTGCAGTCAATCATTTTGTTCAACCTCTTATTCCAGCATCTGTAGCCTTTTCCATCAGGTAGGTAGCCCATGAAGATTCATTCTTCTGATTTTTCCTCAAACTTTTCCAGATTAATGTTTTTAATCTTGATGATGCATGGACTTCCAGAGACTCTGAAGTACTTAACAGTTGGTTTTCTATTAAACCACATTTAATAGGCTATCAATTGTGTTTCTGGTCTTAGGAGACATCTATTTTGTATGTGTATAGCTTTGCATACATCTTCTCTCCAGAAAAACTTAGAGATATTGTGCTCAGCCAACATAGTCCTCCCCATTTAAACTATGCTTCTATTCTTCCTTTCAGCCACTCCATTTTTTTGTGGAGTATATGGTGTTCTATATTGATGCTTGATTCCATGCTTGACCAAATAGCTTTAAAAATTATCACAAGTGTATTCTTTTCCATTATCTGATTTCACTTTCTTGATACAGATTCCAAGTTCTTTCTTAGCCTGCCTCTTGAAGTTTTTGAACATCATGATTGCTTCTGACTTGTGTTTCATGAACATGACGTTGGTCATCCGATTGTAATCATCAATGAAGGTTATAAAATAGAGATCTCCTCTTGTATACTTTTGTCTCATCGGTCCACTTATATCTGTGTGAATGAGTTCAAGAGGCCCAGTAGACATGATATCTACTCCTTTGTGTGAACTATGGGTCATTTTTCCCTTCTGACATGTGTCACAAATTTCATCTCTTTCTCTCTTTAATTTGGGTAGATCTCGTACAATATTGTACTTCAGAATTTTACTCATACTTCTTTGACCTAGATGGCCAAGTCTTATGTGCCAAAGATTGTTTTCATCTTTAGAACTAAGATAACAAGAATTGATGGACTCACCAATTTGAAATAGGTTTCTAGTGGTTCGTCTTCCTTGAGTGATGATTTTTCCATCCTTTGAGCTCTTGATGATGCATAAATCCTTCTGGAACAACACCTCATGTCCATCATCACATAATTGGCTTACACTCAGTAGGTTGTGCTTTAATCCTTCAACAAACAACACATCATTGGATTTTAGATTTTTTGTTGCAATCATAGCCTTTCCAACTCCCTTGATTTTTAGAGAACGATCATTTCCAAACACCACATTTCCTCCCTCATGACTTTCAATGTTGCTTAGAATTTTTTTATCACCAGTCATGTGGGATGAGCATCCACTATCAAGAATCCATGACTTGGTTTTACTGCTGGCTTTTAGATCCACTTCAGCAAATCATGTGATTTCATCATTGGTTTCTTGAATTCCTTTCCCTTTCATGTCTTTGAATTTTTGTTTAGGAAGAGTTGTCATACATTTATCAGCTCTATGACCTTGTTGGTCACATCTTCCACAAGCTTCACTCAGGCAGTCAAATGTGTTCTGAATTGGAGGTTTTGATGCTTTCTGCAAAACACTCTGGGTTTCAGGATGTCTCCCCCATGACTCATGCCTCATGCTTGGAAGAGACATGTTATACCAGCATGCATAGGACTTATGTCAAAACACACCACAACACCAGCAGTAGCCTCTGAACCTTGACCTTCTTTGTTGATAAGAGTCATGTTGTAATTTTCTGTCCAAGATTTGAGTAGTCCTTCCTGAGGATTTCCTTTCTTCCATTGAAGATGATTTTACACAGGTTTGTTCATGCCATGTTTGTCTCAATTTTATCTTTGAACCTGCATTGTTAGAAATAACAGATGTATTTAGAGATTTACTTAGTGGTAAATTGACCTACCTCTGAGGACCAGCATAAGATGATTCTTCCTTGACCTCAACAGCCTTGTTGAAGTCTTCTCTCATCTTTGTCAAGCTATTCTGTGCTTCAATCCACTTGGAATGTGTCACTGATTGCTCTTCTTCTTTGAGGTGAAGTTTCTCTTCAAGATCTTTTGCTATCTTGTCCAACTCAGCTACCTTTAGTTTGTGTCTCTTGATTTCATCAATGTACATTGTCTCTTTCTTCATACATTCTTCCAACTCCTCAGTCATCCTTTTGGTTTCCTTTTGTAAAAATCTCTTCTCTTTATTGAGTTCAATGTTCTGTTCAAGGAAAGCCACTAGTTCATCTTTCAATATGTGTTTGAGCTCTATTCGTTCACCTTCATCATCTTCACTGCTGCAGGTGTCAAACCCTTTTTCCACATGAGCAATAAAATTCGTTTCTTCTTCTTATTGACTGGCTGAAGTGATGTCTGATTCTTCCTCTTTTCTTACATAGCTTCTTCTTTCACCAGGAACGATCCTTTTCTTTCTTGCACCAGATCTGTTTCCTTCTCTTGGGTATCTACTCCATTTCTTCTTTTGTGACTTATCGTCTTCAATATCTGGAGCACTAGATATTTTCTTAGGACAGTTAACAGCAAAGTGTCCGATGTTATTGCAATTGAAACATCTCGATGGAGATATCCCTTTTCCCTTGAATTTAGTTTTTCCAAACCTTTTAGAAAAAAGAGAAATAATCGTGTTGAGATCTTCATCCTTTTCTTCATTGTCAGAATCACTTGATTCTAGGACTTCTTCATCTTTTATCTTGAGTTGTCTCATGGCCTCAAAAGCCATCTCATCCTTGATCTTCTTCTTGAATATTGGGATCTTCCTCATTTCATATGCAATGATTATGTTCTGTAGTTCATCAAGAGAGAGATCATCTCTGTCTTCTAATGCTGAGACTTTGGGGTCAAACCTGTCAGGAAAATTTCTCATTAGTTTTTTAACAATAGTGGAGTCCTCCAACTTTTCTCCAAAGCCCCGAATGTTACTGACAATTTCATTGACTCTTGTGAAATAATCATCAATATTTTATTCTTCTCACCTCTTGACATCTTCAAACTTGCTTCTCTAAATTTGTAATTTGGCTTCCTTGACTTTCATGTAGCCTTCATAACTACTTTCCAATTTGTCCCAAATTTCTTTAGCATTCTTGAGTCCCATGACTTTTGTGTATACCTTTTCTGAGAGTGACATAAGAATGGCATTTTGAGCTTTACCATCAACTTCCATATTTCTTTTCTCATCCAGTGTCATAGCAGCTTCATTAGCAAGAGGAGGGGATCCAAATAAGACTGCATTTCTAACATCAAGGCCGAGAGATAGAAGGTAGGGCAACATCCCATTTTTCCAGCTGTGAAAATTCTTTCCATCGAATGTAGGGACACCCCTACTATTTACAGAATTTAGATTGTCCATTTTCTCAGAAGAAGATCATAACAGAGGCAACCTCCCTCAGATACCACTTGAAATGCCTGGATCAGTTGTGATCACTGAGAGGGGAGGGGTGAATCAGTGATAACTTTTTCTTTTTATGAATTGTTCCCTTTGAATTATCAATTCAACCTCTGCAGCTGGTTAACGCCTAGATCTACTCTTTTAGTGGTGCAGTGATAATTAAATCACAAAACACAGATATTTACAAGGTTCGGTACAAATACCTACTCCTTGCCGTGGGGGTTACACCCCCCAACACGGATTCTTCACTATGCCAAAAGATGTTTACACAGTAATTGGTTATACCCCCCAATTACAAGTTGGTTAAACCCCCCAACTCCACAGCATCATCTTCTTCATGGCTCCACTTCACTTCTTCAAAGGTGTTGTTCAAAACTTCAAGAAGCTTCAACAGTCTTCAAAAGATCTCGTTGGACTTGCTCACCAAAAAAAAACCAATCACTTAGAATGATCAGTTCTTTTTCATTCACACACTTAAGTGTGTACTCCTCTTCTTCTCAAAGTTGGTCTTCTTCACTTGTGCACACACAAGGCTAAGCCTCGGGTCTTCCTCCTTGCACACACACTCCCAAGTGTGGTAAATGCTTCACCCAAACTCAAACACCAAAAGAGGCGCGCAAGGGGTGCGGCCTCACTTCTTCAATAGCCGCGCAAGGTGTGCAGACGGCCTCTATCGCGTAGGGCGTGACACCCGTGGGCACGCAGGGTGTAACCAAGCGAGGGGCGCGCAAGTACACTGCCCGAGCTCTTCTTCCTATCGCGCAAGAGGTAGCGTGCAGGGGACTTCATCGGGGCCTCGAGTGGCTCCGGGATTCTCAGTCGTGCAAGAGGCTGCGCAGAGGTACTTCGCGTAGCTCGGATGGCTTCGCGGGACTCTCGAGTTCTCAAAGGATCAGCAGCAATCTTTCAAGCACCTCGGGTGCTTCTTTTATAGGCGAGTAGTGCGAAAGGAGTCCGTGGGATCCAATACTCGAATTCCCGAAATCTTCAGCGTTTTGAAAACTTCAAACGCGTTAAAAATAATCCGTGTATCTCGTTTTTTATTCTCTGTCCAACGCGGGATTCCTTCTTCTTCGGTTTCCTTCACGTTCATGCAACTTAAAATGCATTCATGGACTTCTGTTTAGGATAATCCATACAAAACATAAACCATCATGGCCTCGCACCTCCGGTTGCTTCGGCCAACCTCGAATTCTCTCCTTTTTTGCATGCAGAGTCATTTTAATGCATGGACATGTTCGGTGTGGCCAAACGAGCTCATTGGTGTCTTCGGATTCTTCAGAGGTGGTTGGAATCTCAAAATCAATGCTCGGGGAGCCACTAGTTCAGCGGGGGACGTCGGGTGGCACGGGGTGTCCTTGGCTCAAGCTCGAGGAAGGAGATGCCTCGGAGCCGTCGGATCTGGCGTTGATTGAACTTGGACGGCCGAGATAAGATCTTGAGCGGCGAGATGCGATGAGCGGCAGAGATCGGCCGAGCGATCGAACGAGCGGCTCATATTTAATCCGGGGCAAAAATCTTTGTCCCACATCGAAACGGGCCACAGAATTCTCGCGGTTTATCAAAGTTCCACTGACATGAATGGCCAGTTGAATCTCCTCCCCTCTCGGTGCCGCCCCGCACCGAGTTCTTCTGCGGGCGCGCTCTACGCCCACCCCTGCCACTCGGAGGGCGTGCTCTAGCGCCCACCATGCACTCCGGGGCGCGCTCCATTCGCCCCTGCTGTGCGGGCGTGACACCCCTGCGTGGCCCTGCCGCCCTGGGCTTTCCCCATGGGTTCCCCCTTGGGCGTGGCGCCTTAGGCCCACATGCGCCTTGGGGTTGAACCCTCAAAGTGCCCATGGATGGCCAATTATTTGGCAAAGTATGGAAATAAGACTTTGTTAAAAACAAAGTTCCCCATAAGTTCAAGCCATATCAAATGCAAAATGCCACGTTAACCTCTAAGCCATTCATTCCATTTCTTCTTCATTCTTCTTCCACAAATTCCTCAACTCCTATCAATCATGTATTCTAGACTTATGAGACATTTGTAGAAGGTGCTTCATCAACCGAAGCTCCTGAATCAAATAATTCATCAACATTCTTCAATGATCCAATCAGAGATCAAGTTGGATCATCTTCAATTCATCATGCACTAAAAGATAGTGCATGGTCTTCATTAATGCACATCATCCAATCAGTGATTGTGGATGGATCATCTTCATCTCCTCATGCATTGTTATGACAATGCATGGTCTTCAAACATTATTGTGACATTGTATCCAGTTGATACAATTTCTTGGAACTTTAAGAACCGCTCAACAATCGTCTGATTTAATGATGCATCTCCAACCATTAGTCTTCAAGATCTACATCATCAGTTGACACATAGTGACATGTTATTGGCAACAAATGCAATCACTTGGGCACAACACGTAGATCTAAAAATATCATTTAAATTGGTTTCTTGGGTCAATGACTAAACGTATGTAGAATTTTGGATTTCTAAAAATAGAGACATATTAAGGTACATATTTTACGATTTACCAATCAAAATATATTTCAATAGAATTTATTTTGGTGTTCAATGTATATATATTATAAGAAACAAAAAAATAACAATGATTAGACATATTATGTTTTTATATTTATTAAATATATTATATAAAATTAACAGACTTTTATCCAATAATATTTATTTCCAAAGGTAATTATGAATTTTTTTTGTTTATTTTATCTCAATACATACATGATTTTGTAGAATATATATACTCAAATGTAGAGTATATGTGTTCCACGATGTGTGATTAATGTATGTGATGTCAAAAAGTTCTCCAATATCAATATTAGGTGATTTCATTTTGAGTTCTTTTTTTCTTTATTTGAAATAGATTATGATGATTTGACCACATGTCAATCAGATAAACTATGTGGCTGGTAGGACTAAAAGTGACTGTTTGAAATAAAAAATATACTTTCTGTCTAAAATAAGATTCACATATCCAAATCTTAAAAAATAATCTCATATTTTCTAATAATTTTTCAAAAAAAATATAATTTTTTTTGACATGCAATACTTGACCACACCTTAATCAGACACATGACATGAATGGTATGACTCATACTGCTTTTTCTATATAAAAGTGTCTTTTTAGTCTAAAATATGATTCACATATAAAAATAATGAAATAAATCCCAGATTATCTTGATACATTGAGAAAAAATACATCATTTATTAGTAATGTGTAGTAATCAACCAAACATCATTCTGAAAAATGATGTGGATGGTATGACCCAAAGTATATTTTTTCAAGATAAAAGTGTCATTTTTGTATAAAACATGATTTATATATCCAAAACCTAGAAAAACAAACTTATATTTTCTTGTTACATTATAAAAATTATCCATAACTCGTTTTTGATATTTGATAATTGATTGCACCTCAATTTGATACATGATGTAGTGAGTATGATTCTATGTTCGTGATTTTAATTTTAAAAAGTGACATTTTACACTAAAATGTGCATAACATAGACAAAACGGTAAAAAAAAGATTTGATCATCATTATATTTTAGTAAAATGATCATAAATATTTTTTATATGTGGAAATCAAACTCAAATTAAACTCAAACATGGTATGGCCTTAATGAGTCAATGTGCATGTTTTAAATATAATGTGTCATTTTATTCTAAAACAAAATTCACATCACCAAAATTTAGCTAATAGTATAATATTGGATTTTGAAATTTGTAAAATTATTTATAATTCACTAGTTATGTTTATGAATAAACCACAAATCTATCTGACACACTATGCGGTTAACAAGACTCGAAGTGCATGTTTTCAATTTAAAAGTGTCATCATAGTTTAAAATTTGATTCTCATATCCAAAATCAAGGAGATAATATAATTTCATCATTATAAATTATTGAAAAATTCTATAATTCATTTTTGATTTTTGAGAATCAACTACACATAAATATAACACATTATGTGGTCGTTATGACTACATGTCTGTTTTTTTTGTTAAAATTGTGTCATTTACATTAAAACATGCATCACATATAAAAAATTAGGAAATAATCTAATAATGTCTTCATACATTACAAAAATGATACATAATTAAAATTTTATTTTTAATAATTCACTTCTAGTCAATTAGACACATGATGTGGAACATATGACTCAATGTACATGTTTTAAATATAAGAGTTTTATTTTGGTATGGAATGTGATTCAGATATATCAAAAAAAGAAATACTGATTTGATTGCATTGAAACATTATAAAAATGATCCATAATTCATTCATTATATGTAGGAATACACCTCCTTTCAATCATACACATGATGTGGCCTGAATGACTCAATGTGGTTGTTTTTAATATAAAATTAAACTTTTTGTCTAAAACATGATTCAAAGAGAAAAAACCGAGAAATCGAGATTTGGTTGCCTTTATAAATTTGATAATTGATACATAATTTATTATTAAAATACAAGAATAAACCACTCATCAATATGATGCCTGATGTGGTTGGTATGACTCTTATTTTATGATTTAACGTTTAAAAAGTGTCATTTTACTCTAGAAACACATATGATTGCTAAAACTATTAAAATAAGATAATATTATATTGATACCTTTGAATAGAAATATATATATCATTTGGGACATGTATTAATTTATTGCATATAAATATGACAACAGATATTCCCGATATGACTTAAAGAGATTGTCTTCAGAATAAAAAGTGTCCTTTTAGGCCAAACCATGATTCCCACAGAGTAAAAATGAAAAAATGATTGGATTGTATCAATACCTTAGTAGAATATTAAATAGTTCATTTTTTCATTATTGGAGTAGATATCACATTAATCTGACACATGATGTGTCTAGTTTGACTCAAAGTACATGTTTTCAATATAAATTTGTTATTTTATAATTAAACATGATTCGCATTGCCAAAACATTAAAAAGGAGCTTTGATTGTCTTGATGCATTATTCAAGGATAAAATGAATCTTCTAATTAAAATTCATATTTATAATATTTTATTTTATATAAGGAATAAATGTTAAATTAATATTTGGGACTCTATATATCTCCATGTTATATTAACTTATGATTTATGAATACCATCATGGGTTTATGATTTTAAGGTTGTTCATATGATCACAGTCATTAAAATTCCTTTTTATGTTTTGTGTGACATAATTTTATCAATATTATGGAAATTTTATGTGACATTTATTTTAATACAACCCCTTGGTTTAGTATATATTTTATTGGTAATGTTATTTGAGGAGGAATGCATTTACATTTTTTGGAAATAAGATTAGAGGTACCAGTAACATTTATTATTTATCGTATTTCCTTTATTGAGGTAATTATGGGTTGTAGTTGATAACCTTATGTATTACATACACTTAGTTGATAATATATTGGATTTATCTCTTGATCTAATTTCTAGAATATAAATTATCAATGTGGTAAGGTTCCATGGGGTTCCAAATTAAATTATATCTTACTAGGACATGAATTTTACCATAAATGATTGGTAAATACTTTAGCAAGATCAGGATAACATGTTTAGTTTCATCATTATGTATCATCCTTATACTATTGATCAGTATGTGGGAACAATTTCGTCCCTAGAGGATATTCTATAATCTTGTTATATGGATTTCAATTGTGGTTGGGATCTATAAATTCTTAAAGGCGAGTTTTCTTTCGAATATATCTTTCACTCAAGAATTAATATGGCTCCTTGTGAATCCCTTTTTTAAAATAAGTTTATAATCCCAATGTACAAGAATTAATTTGTAGAAAAACATCTATTGGGACATGAGCTAGCTCATGAACTTTAAGAGAAGGATGGATCCATTCATAAACACATATGTGAAAAGATAAAAAAAATGTATGCGTAAAGTCATTAATATGATCTATAATTTGAACATATTTGGATTTTATTTCAATGAATTTACGAGTGGAAGAAATTAGATCAAACATAGACTTTGATTCATCAATATCTTTGAAATTATTGATTGTGTTGTAGGCATAGCTTATCTCTTAGAGCATCCACCAAAACTGTCATTGGATCATGGGGTTTTTCCATGTATCACTCCTGGGGAAGTAAATAACGAATCCATACAACTTTTAATTCTCTTCAGAAAATTGATTGATCGAAGACACATGGACATTACAGTCATTGGAGATCGTGGAATATTTTATAGCAAGTTGTTTTGATAATTTCTTGTTCTAGATATTTTTCTCACTTTTCCTCAATGATTTCTGGTTTGTAACTATCTTAATCTCTTCTTGTGTAACTTTATTACACCTCATGTTTGTCCTGACACTTTTGTTTTTAATAAATTGCTTTAGGGCATGAATTTGGTGACCAATTCATGTCACCACATTTATAAAAAAATTTGTGGTTGTATCGCAAGAGCATGATTCATTTTATAATGTATAATTGGGTGAGATTTTGGATCAAATAATGAATGCAATTTGAAGTAAGACAACACACTTGGTCAATGTTATTTTGTGAAACCACCATCTTTTGGAAGCTAATTGGTAACCTAAGGATGTAATTAGTTACATGTATCCTCAGTTGTTAGTAACAAAGTGACAAATTTTGAGGACACAATTCATTTTAAAGGGGGAAGAATATAAAACCCCATGATTTTGTGAAATCTTTTTTCAAATAAAATTAAGGGTTTAGATATTTTTGTGGAATGTAAAAATGGGTATAGGTTGTGTTACATTAGACACCATGCTTTTTTTGTATTATATACAACATTGTGTTTGGAATAAATTATACACATCATCGAGATTATATGAAATGTGACAAACTATCCTTTTATAATAATTTAAAATAATAGTAATCACCAAGTTTTTGGAGTTAGGGATAAAAATATGATGTACAAAATTTTGAAATAAATTCTCAACACATGTATTAAAAATTAATTCTCTAGCTGGTAATTTATTATAAATTAGAAAAAATTTCATTTGAAAATAAAGGAAGTCGTAGTTTGAATAACTATTTTAAATCACTTAAATATGTTTTACATACATAATTTTAAAAAACAAAAACATAATGATATTATTTAAATTTAAATATTATATGTTGAATAAAAATTTTAAAATCCATCTTATGTTTTATTTACAGAAGCCTTAATAATAAATCCAATTTCATGCATAAAAATCTTATCTTTTGCAAAAGATGTTTAGTCACATTTTGTGCACATATAATAAATTAATTTTTTAAAACCCTTAAAAAATTAATTGGATAAAACAATCATTATTTTTAAAATAATCTTGTAAAAATTATCTTTGGGTGACGTTTTCATATTTTCTAAAATGTATGGTTTTTTAAAGAACAGTGAAAAATAATGGTTTTTATTTAAAATTGCTTTTAAATTTAATGAATTTATAAGGATAGTTTTTTTTTAAATGGTTTTAAAAGTAAAATTAGTTAACTTTTAAGCCAATTAACCCAATTTATCTCATTTAAATAATTTTTTAATGAATTTTCATGTAATATTTTTTAAGATATTGGGCATTTTCTGTGTGAAACCCCACATTATCATTGCATTTGTGTGATTTACGTTAAATTAAAATTTTCCATCAATGTGAATGGAATTTGGGAAAATGGATTCTATATTTTGAATAATCCTAATTTATATTATATAATAACTCCAACATACTTTTTTAAAATAATGAATATTGAGAATAATAAATATTCTTTACCATTGTTAGGGTAAAAATGAGTTTACAAGGGGTTAAAATAAAAATATAATGTTTAAAATGAACTAAAACATATTTAAAATTTATTTTATGGATTTATTTATATGTTTTAGTGTCTATTTCTGAAGAAGACTCAATTTTTACCCTTTTCTCCTGTGAAAAATGTATGAACCCAGAATTCCCAGAAAATTGTTTGAAAATTAAATGAGGTTATCTTGATACCAGGCACTATGACTATAGGTCATTATGAGGCCCAAAGTTCCTGAAAAGGTTTCCTAAAGAATGTTATGTTTTAAATAGATCGTGTGATCAATTTTACTCAAAAAGTGTAATAACTCTTAAATGGAGGCATGAATCTGATGTGTGAGGTCATCATTGCATTTAGAGTAGTGGGTTTACCCTAGTGAAATGCACTGTGTTGCATTTGTTGTCAATGAGGTATGTTGTTGTCAAGCAATGAATGGATGGTTGTCAAGGAGTTTCAATATGTGAATGACAAAGGATGTGATGGTGTTGGTGAGGAAAAGAGAATGGCCATGGTACTAAGATGCATGCCACTTAGGAGATTCACTATGTGACATAGGATGTTGTGGTTGAAACATTATCTATCAACATCAGATGATTGTTGAGTTGATCTTTATGTTCAAAGAACTTGTATCAACTGGATACAATGTCACAACAATGTTATAAGACCATGCATTGTGTTCACAATGCATGAGGAGATGAAGATGATCCATCCACAAGTCTAAGTGGATGAAGTGGTTTAATGAAGTCCATGCACTATCACTGAGTGCATGTGAATTAGAAGATGATCCAAATTAATCTCTGATTGGATCAATGAAGAACATTGAAGTATTATTTGATTCAGGAGCTTTGGTTGAAGATGAACCTTCGGGAATTTCACTCCTAAGTGAAGATTAAATGTTTAAGAGGAATGGAGGAATTCTTAAGAAGAAGAGAAGAGAAGAAATGGAGAAGAGGAAGAATGGCTTGGAAGAAGTGGCTTGGCATTTGGCATTTGGTACTTAGTAACATTGTTTTTATACAAAGTCTAGGTTCTAGACTTAAGCAAAAAATTAGCCACCAAGGGCCACCCTTATGGGTTCAACCCCAAGGCACATGTGGGACTCGAGGTCGCCACGCCTAAGGGGGGTCCCATGGGGCCAGCACGACAGGCCGCGGCCGTGTGTAAGCCGGCCACACAGGGGACCAGGCCTGCGCAGCATGGGCGCCCGAGTGCATAGTGGGCGCATAGCGTGCCCACGAGAGACAGGGGTGGGCGCAAGAGCACGCCCGCAGAGAGAACATGGTGCGGGGCTGCACCGTGGAGGGGGAAGTTCAATTGGAAAGTGGAAGGGAGCAGCTGGTTGATAAGCCGCGGAAAATCCGTGGGCCGATTCGTTGTGGGATGCAGGATTTTTCCGCGGAGCGAATCCTGGCCGCCCGATCGATCTTGCGCCAGATCACTACCACACGATCGATCCCGCGCGAGATCATCTGATCGCAGCCGTCCGATGTCTTCTCAACTCCGGATTCGACGGTTGAGGAGTCGTTCTCTACCTTGAGCTCACCCGAGGCCACCCGCGACTCCTCATTCAAACCAGGCGCCTCCCAACAACGGATTTTGAGATCCCGGCCACCATAAATCGAGCCGAAGCATCCATGGAGTTCGTCTGAGCCGTATGAACACGATAATACAAGAAAACGGGGATGAATTCATGGTTTGGAAGATATCGAAAAATTCCAAGGCAAACGAAGTTTCCAAGGCATCATGTGGAGTTCGTGTTTTGAATGGGATAGAAGAGAAGAGTCCTTGCATGGGTTCTAAGTCGCATGCACGTAGAGAAAAATTAAAATGGAACCCGCGTTTGACAGAAAGATAAAAATCAAGATTTTGAAGATTTTGAAAGCCCGAAAATCTCGGGGATTCAAGATATCTCACGCGGAAGATCTAAGGCATTCCTCTTCCTATAAAAGGAGAGCCCGAGGCATTGGAGTGCTTTGCTGAAACTTTGTGGAGTCCCGCGAGTGCCTTGCCTCGCGAAGAATTGAGATGCACGTCCCCTGCACAGCAGAGAAACCTGGAGCCATTTTTGGCTTCGTGAAGTCTCTTTTGCGCATCCATTGCACGAAAGAGGTTAAGGGAAGTCCCCTGCGCACACCCATTGCGCGACAGGAAGGAGCCGAGCCGCATACTTGCGTGCTCGAGTCTCTTTCCACCCTCTCTGCCCGCACACTTGCGTGGCAGGAGGAAGGAGCCCGCGGTGTTGCACCTTACACACTTGCGCGGCGGTTGAGAAGAGGAGGAGGCCCTTGCACCTCACACATTTCCAGTGCACCTTATGCGGTTGTGAAGAGAAGAAGGGCACACCACTTGCGCACCTCCCATGCGGCAGTGGTTCGGGTGAAGACAAGGCACACCTAGTGTGTGTGTGCAAGCAGAGGAAGAAGACCCGAGCCTTGTGTGCGCTTAAAAGAAGTGAAGTCCATAGTCTTGGGTGTGTGCAAGAAGGAGAGGCCGAGACTACACATTGTGTGTGTTTAAGAATTGGAGAAGGCCACAACCAAGTGTGTGCAAGAAAAGTGAACAAAAATCCTAGCCTTGTGTGTGTGCCAAGTGAAGAAGGCCCAACGGCTTGTGAGTGATAAACAAGAAGAAAGAAGGCCAAGCCGTGTGTGTGCAAGAAGAGGAAAGAGGCCAAGCTTAAGTGTGTGCAAAACGAAGAACAAATTGTGTGTTCTAAACAAGTGAAGGCCGAACCTAGTGTGTGCACTAAGAACTATGTACACACTTAGAAGAAGAGGAAGACTCTCACACTAAAGTACAACACACATTTAAGTGTGTAATCAAAAGGAATAAAATGTGTGAAGGATAGGAAGTAGGTGTGTGCTAAAAGTGTTACACCCATTGTGGGTTTATTGCACCAAGAGAAGAAGAAGGGGAGTGCATGATTGCATACATGCACGTGCACACGTGAACAAAGATAAATCAGGGTGTGTACATTTGAGGAGTCCAAGACCAAGAGTTCTTGAAGAATTTGAGTTGCCATGCACATAGTGCATGAAGTTGTTCTGAAGTTAGACTAAAGCCAGACTGAAGTTAGAGATATCAGTTGTCTGAGTTTTCAGTGATTGAAAAGAGCCTGATCAACTGAAGTGATCAGAAGTGAAGAGCAAGACCAACATACCTTATCAGAGGCTGTTGAAGATTCTTTAAGAGAGAAGCCAGGTCATCCTTAGAAGAAAGAAGATAAATCCTGAGCAAGACGAGAATACATGTTCATCACAAGTGAGAAGAGGTATAGAGAAAGGCCAAAATCATTTATCCCAGGCTGCTGAAGATACTTGAAGAGGTGAACAAGAAGAAGAGCTACTCGTGTGACTCGAGAGGCCAGGAGAAGCCCCCTGTGTGACTCAGGGTGGAAAAAGTCTTCAGTGGGATTCTGGAGAAGGCCATTGGGACTCTGGTAACACTGTGGGACACAGTATAAAGACCCTACTGTGGGACTTAGGAGAGATACAGTGGGACTCTGTATCGACCATTGTAATACTAACCGATTATAATGGAGAAACCATGTTTGGGCGTATAACCAACATGGCAAGGACGTAGGCCTTTGGTGCGGACCCTTGTAAATCCTTGTGTCCTGTGCCTTTATATTTACTGCATCATTTGAGGAAAGGTGAGAGATACAAGAAGAGTGGATCGAGGCTTTAACCAGCCATATAGGTTTAATTGATAAAGAATCAATTAGTAAAAAGTTTTAAGGGATCACTGATTCACCACCTCGCCCTCTCAGTGATTCACACTGATCAAGGCACTTCAATTGGTATCAGAGGGAGGTTACCTCTAGAAGATCCAAGGGAGTCTTTATGAAGTGCAGATTTGAGGAAATGAGTGACCAGCCTCAAATGGAGATATCTGCCAAGACTCAGAAAAATAGAAAGAAGAAAGAGGCCAAGAAGATGAAGAAAGCCTGTCCTAGTTGTGATGAAGTTGTAATAATGAATGATCTTCAAAATTCAATCGAATATCTTCAGAAGACAGTCCCCAAGGAAGTTCCAATGTGTATAGCTACAGGCATCCTTGATCTTCAAGAAGAAAAATCACAGTTAGAAGAAGAAGCCAATGCAATGGAAGATCAATTGGCAAAAAGGGTTGGAATAACCAACACTCTCAGAAAGCTGGTGAAGGCTAAAGATGAAACTGTTTCTCTTTGCAATGAAAGATATGAAGACACTGCTGAATAATTGCAAAGAAGCCTTTATGAGAAAGAATTCTTTAAGACAATGGTCAAAGAAGTTTTCCATGCACTGGAAAAATTGCACAGAGTGTCAATGAATGTCAGAGATGCTCAACTCGAAGACAAAGTTAAAATGGTGAAGGAGCTTGACAATTCATTGCTAGAATTGAAGAAGGTGCATGAAGACCAGTTAGAACAGCTAAAAGAAAATTGGGAAGGAAGGCTAAGAACTGTTGAGGATGAGAAGAACTCCCTTAACATGAAATGCATAGAACTAGAGGTGATATTGAAAAATCTACAATCACCCAAAGCCAAAGCCTCCTAGTCAGCTGAAAGGAGAAATGTTGCTACTCAAGTATGCATTGAGCAGGATGATTTTAAAATAAAGACATCCTCTAATAAAAGGGAAAAAACTTCTAAAAAGAAGGTACTATCCATCCCATCTTGTACTCATGTTTCTAAATGTGTTTCCACAAAAAGTGTAGGATGGAAGACTAATTCCAAACAAGTATGGATGAAGAAAATAATGAAAGAGAGCTCTCCTGAAACAACACAGCAAGTCAAGAAAAGTACCCAACAATCAGAAGGAATGAAGAGGTCAAGATTTGTGAGTCAGTGTTGGTGTTGTAATAAGTATGGGCACTGTGCAAAATATTGCTGGTACAATCCACTGAATGTAAAAGCACAATGGAATCCCATGCCAAGGGGGAGGAAGCCAGAAGTAAAGAAGCAGCATCCACAGGTCCAGAGACATATGTTTACTGCAGATAGATTTGGATTACTTGACAACATCTGGGATGATTGAAAAAGTGGTCAAAAAGATACATGTCAATCTCCAGTTGTATCCAGAGCTAAAAAAAGAAAAGATCACAGAACATGGCTTAGAAAGAATCTTTGGGAAGCATGCATAAGAAAGTGGAAGATGCTCCCAAGAAGATTATGAAAAAGGAAGAGAATACCTTGGAGTTTAAATCCAAAAGGGTGATGCATCCAGAAGGACCACCAAGAAGAAATGCTTCTACTGTGGAAAGAAAGGGCATACCATGGATCTTTGTAAATAGGCCATGGAAATCAATAGAAGCATACTGAACTCAAACAGACAATCAATCCAGAAGAAGCAGAAGGGATTGATTGAAAACATGTTGCCTAAGAAAGGTAGCTTGACAGCATCAAAAGAACCATGTGGAACTTCCAGAACTGAGGCCACACTTCCAAATGATTTGTTAGTCATATGGCTGAATCACTTGCAACTTTCCAGAGAACTGCAATGAGCTGAAGATGAAGCACTGGAAATTTCTAAGGCAAAAAGGAAACAAAAGATTTCACATGAAGATGTGTTGATATCCACACCAGCACAATCATCATTGAAGATCAGATGTGAAAGTGTGAAGAATGGTGAAAATGGGACATCTCAGTTGAGAGAATCTTCTCAACCTTTTTGTTCACATTGATGAACCAAGGAGGTTCCATCTTATTCCCTAATCACTTGTATTTACATGTGCTAACACTGCATGGAATTGAAGATGATGATCATTCTCAGCTGGAGGATGGTTTGGAAGGAATGGAGTGCACCCCTTGAGGGGGAGCCAATCTGGAGAAGATGGTATTATAAGATTTAATACCATCTTGATAAAAGCTGAAGGTGTTCCAATCATACATTCATCCCTTGTTTCTTAATTGTATTCATCATGACAATTAAGGGGGAGTATTGATTAAAGACAAATGAATGAAAGGGGGAGCTTTATGTTTGCACCTGAACTTTCTAATGAGTTTTGTGAAGTATGTGCAGGATTTAGCAATTCATTGTTATATCTGAAAAATTTCAAACCCCTGAATCATGATTTCACATGTACAGTGAATGTTGGACAGCATTGAGTTCCTTGGTTACATCACTCTTGTTTTCTACACCGGGTTAGCCCAAGTAGACTTAGAGATGATTTACTAAAGGTTCGTTTCTAAAGAAGAACATGTGACATCATCCCTCTCTTAGTGATTTTTAAGACGATGTTATTCAACGGGAGGAAGAAATATTTTGAACAGAACCACACCACACCTTTGCATTTGATTGCCAATAAGGGGGAGAAAATATTGGCACACATATTGACCCATTCATATGTGCAGAAGTAGTGTATTGACAACAAATACAAAGGGGGAGATTGAAATGCACTGTGTTGCATTTGTTGTCAATGAGGTATGTTGTTGTCAAGGAATGAATGGATGGATGTCAAAGAGTTTCAATATGTGAATGACAAAGGATGTGATGGTGTTGGTGAGGAAAGGAGAATGGCTGTGGTACTAAGATGCATGTCACTTAGGAGATTCACTAAGTGACATAGGATGTTGTGGTTGAAACAATCTCTATCAACATCAGACGATTTTTGAGCTGATCTTTAAGTTCAATGAACTTGTATCAACTGGATACAATGTCACAACAATGTTAGAAGACCATTCATTTTGTTGACAATGCATGAGGAGATGAAGATGACCATCCACAAGTCTAAGTGGATGAAGTGGTTTAATGAAGTCCATGCACTATCACTGAGTGCATGTGAATTAGAAGATGATCCAACTTAATCTCTGATTGGATCAATGAAGAACATTGAAGTATTATTTGATTCAGGAGCTTCGATTGAAGATGAACCTTCAGGAATTTCACTCCTATGTGAAGATTAAATGTTTAAGAGGAATGGAGGAATTCTTAAGAAGAAGAGAAGAGAAGAAATGGAGAAGAGTAAGAATGGCTTGGAAGAAGTGGCTTGGCATTTGGCATTTGGTACTTAGTAACTTTGTTTTTATACAAAGTCTAGGTTCTAGACCTAAGCAAAAAATTAGCCACCAAGGGCCAGCCTTAAGGGTTCAACCCCAAGGCACATGTGGGACTCGAGGTCGCCACGCCCAAGGGGGATCCCATGGGGCCAGCCCGAGAGGCCGTGGCTGTGTGTAAGCCGGCCACGCAGGGGATCAGGCCTGCACAGCATGGGCGCCCGAGTGCATAGTGGGCGCATAGCACGCCCGCAGAGAGAACACGGTGCGGGGCGACACCGTGGAGGGGGAAGTTCAATTGGAAAGTGGAAGGGAGAATCTGGTTGATAAGCTGCGGAAAATTCGTGGGCCGATTCGATGTGGGATGCGGGATTTTTCTGCGGAGCGAATCCTGGCCGCCCGATCTATCGCGCGCCAGATCTCGACCGCAAGATCGATCCCGCGCAAGATCTTTTGATCGCGGTCGTCCGATGTCTTCTCAACTCCGGATCCGACGGTTGAGGAGTCGTCCTCTATCTTGAGCTCGCCCGACGCCACCCGCGACTCCTCCTTCAAACCAGGCGCCTCCCGACAACGGATTTTGAGATCACGGCCACCATAAATCGAGCCGAAGCATCCATGGTGTTCGTCTGAGCCGTATGAACACGATCATAGAAGAAAATGGGCATGCATGAAAGGTTTGGAAGATTTTGAAGAATGCCGAGGCAAACGAAGATGCCAAGGCTTCATGTGGAGTTCGTTTTTTTCATGGGATAGAAGAGAAGAGGTCGTGCATGTGTTCTAAGTCGCATGCACGTAGAGAAAAATAAAAATGGAACCCGCGTTAGACAGAAAGATAAAAATCAAGATTTTGATGATTTTAAAAGCCCAAAAATCTCGGGGATTCAAGATATCTCATGCGGAAGATCTGAGGCATTCCTCTGCCTATAAAAGGATAGCCCGAGGCATTGGAGTGCTTTGCTGAAACTTTTTGGAGTCCCGCGAGTGCCTTGCCTCGCGAAGAATTGAGCTGCGCGTCCCCTGCGCGGCAGAGAAGCCCGGATCCATTTTTGGCTTCGTGAATTCCCTTTTGTGCATCCCTTGCGTGAAAGAGGTTAAGGGAAGTCCCCTACGCGCACCCCTTGGGCGACCGGAAGGAGAGGAGCCGCATACTTGCGTGCTCGAGTCTCTTGCCACCCTCTCTGCCCGCACACTTGCATGGAAGGAGGAAGGAGCCCGCGGTGTTGCACCTTGCACACATGCGCGGCGGTTGAGAAGAGGAGGAGGCCCTTGCACCTCACACCATGCCAGTGCACCTTGTGTGGCTGTGAAGAGAAGAAGGGCACACCACATGCGCGCCTCCCATGCGGTAGTGGTTCGGGTGAAGACAAGGCACACCTAGTGTGTGTGTGCAAGCAGAGGAGGAAGACCCGAGCCTTGTGTGTGCTTAAAAGAAGTGAAGTCCATAGTCTTGGGTGTGTGCAAGAAGGAGAGGCCAAGACTACACATTGTGTGTGTTTAATAATTGGAGAAGCCCGCAACCAAGTGTGTGCAAGAAAAGTGAACAAAAAGCCTAGCCTTGTGTGTGTTCCAGGTGAAGAAGGCCCTACGGCTTGTGAGTGCTAAACAAGGACAAAGAAGGCCAAGCCGTGTGTGTGAAAGAATAAGAAAGAGGCCAAGATTAAGTGTGTTCAAAACGAAGAACAAATTGTGTGTGCTAAACAAGTGAAGGCCGAACCTAGTGTGTGCACTAAGAACTGTGTACACACTTAGAAGAAGAGGAAGACTCTCACACTAAAGTACAACACACATTTAAGTGTGTAATCAAAAGGAATAAAATGTGTGAAGGATAGGAAGAAGGTGTGTGATAAAAGTGTTACACCCTTTGTGGGTTTATTGCACCATGAGAAGAAGAAGGGGAGTGCATGCTTGCATGCATGCACGTGCACACGTGAACAAAGCTAAATCAGGCCGTGTGCATTTGAGGAGTCCAAGACCATGAGTTCATGAAGAATTTGAGTTTCCATGCACTTAGTGCATGATGTTGTTCTGAAGTCAGACTGAAGCCAGACTGAAGTTAGAGATATCTGTTGTCTGAGTATTCAGTGATTGAAAAGTGCCTGATCAACTGAAGTGATCAGAAGTGAAGAGCAAGACCAACAGACCTTATCAGAGGCTGTTGAAGATTCTTGAAGAGAGAATCCAGGTCATCCTTAGAAGAAAGGAGATAAATCCTAAGCAAGACAAGAAGACCTGTTCATCACAAGTGATCAGAGGTACAGAGAAAGGCCAGCAGCCTTTATCCCAGGCTGCTGAAGATACTTGAAGAGCTGAACAGGAAGAAGAGCTACTCGTGTGACTCGAGGAGCCAGGAGAAGCCCCCTGTGAGACTCAGGGTGGAAGAAGTCTTCAGTGGGATTCTGGAGCAGGCCAGTGGGACTCTGGTAACACTATGGGACGCAGTATAAAGACCCTCCTGTGGGACATAGGAGAGATATAGTGGGACTCTGTATCAACCATTGTAATACTAACCGATTATAATGGAGAAACCATGTTGGGGCATATAACCAACATGGCAAGGACGTAGGCCTTTGGTGCCGAACATTGTAAATCCTTGTGTCCTGTGCCTTTATATTTACTGCATCATTCGAGGAAAGGTGAGAGATACAAGAAGAGTGGATCGAGGCTTTAACCATCCCTAGAGGTTTAATTGATAAAGAATCAATTAGTAAAAAGTTTTAAGGGATCACTGATTCACCCCCTCCCCCTCTCAGTGATTCACACTGATCCATGCACTTCACCTAGGAATGTCATTTTTTAGTCAGCATAGGATTCTAGTGATAAAAACGGAAAATGAAATAATAGTTAAAACATAATTATATTATATTATATTACTTTTTAAATCTTTATAACTCACGAACGATGAAATGGATTGAAAATTTGATAACACAATTGATCTCATGAGGGAGTCATTTCCATAGGTAAAACCTAACATTGGCCAGGGCGGTACAGCAGTGGAATGTTTTTCTTGGTTGTAAGTAAAATAATTAAATAAATTTATTTTAATTTAAAATCCATATAACTCATTATTGATAACTTGAAAAGAAAAATATGAGACAACTATTGAGAATTTGATGGAATTAATTCCTTAGGTAGAGCCTAACATTGGCCTGTGTGGACTTGCTGTGAATGTAGACTTTTGGGATATTACCATAACTAAAATAATTTAAATATAAGAAATTAATTTACTTTCAAATCCTTATTACACCAAAACTGTTACTCAGATAAAAAATCTAATACCAATTTTTAGTTCTTAAAGAGATGTTCTCTTTATGTAGGGCATAACCCCAACAGTTGTGGGATGAGATAAAAATTTATTTTTTGGAATTTTTAGAAATAAATAATATAACATAAAAAGATATTTTTTTAGATTTCCTTCTTCGTTATGTTGCGGCACATCTGCGCTGTGGGGAAATGATGGGGCAACGCTAAATCGCATTAATGAACATCATTAATGGAGTAGGGTGGTGATGATGCAACACACACACACCTTCCTTATTTAATTAAAAATGGAAATCATGTTTGAAAAACAACTATAGAATTTCTCTTACATACAACGAAGGAAACCCCTCCAATGACGAAAGCTGGTGAATTGGATGATAGAGACGGTAAACATGGAGAGCAGATTTGGGACTAGAGATCGACAGACAATGACGTACGATCAACCTCGACCTATCTTCTCCACCATTTATGGTTTTGATGATTTTATAGTGAGTTCATTTTCCTCATTCCTTCTTTTAAATAGCAAATGTGTGTTATCTCAAAAACAAGTTAACTGGTGGATCGATCGTTATTTATGGATGGTTAATGATTCGGGATAAATGGGATGCTTATCATATTTATTAATCCAACCTATTCTGGATCATCGTGATCTTGCTAACAGGAACACATCTGGGAAAACATGAACATGACCTGAATCATTATTTGAGTGTTCATATGTTTGATTACTTCCCCTCTACTCTTATGGAATTCTCTCTATTCATCATGGCACAATTAATTTTGTGGTAATGGTATCTGCAGTATATTGGGGACCGTAGCGGTGCATCAGTGTGTTGGCTCATGGTAGCGGTAGGAGACCGCGACACATGGTCGTAGTGGCAGTAGGAGACCATAGTGGCAGTACAAGTCCATGAAACCTAGAAGCAGTTATGGGAGAAGGCCACGACACCCAGGTTGTGACAAGAGTAGGAGACACTAGCATTAATGCTGGTGGAATGTCTCGGATGTACACTGAGGCAGTGGAGGTTGCTTCCAGTGATGATAGTGGCAGTGTGGGAAAGAGGTGCCAACTTGTGCCGCGTAAGGTGGTCAACCTCATGTTAACCATGGGGATGCACTGGCATGGGCTATCATGACATGGTGTGAAAGAGGAAGGGAGGCATCCATTTTCAACAGACCACATGACATGAGGCTAGGTCTGTTTCAACCGCATCTAGGTGGGGATAAACTATCCATGAAATGAAATGGTCTGAGGATATGGTTGGTCTGCTGAGCGGCCAGGTTGGGAAAATTTGGCTCGCCAATGCGAGTCAGGCTGGAACGGTTAAACTGGTCCACTGGGAGGCTCGGGTTTGAGGAAAACTTGTCTGCCATTGCAGGCTAGGGTGGAAAGGAATATTGGGTTGTTGGGCATCCCTATGAGGCACTACCGGTCCGATCATGTTGGACCAAGCCGGATGAGAACTGGGTTGCTAGACAACCAGGTAGGCTAGACCCACGACCGAACTGTGTTGAGTCTATCAAATCCCAATTGGAAATTCCGTATTGAGATAGGTCATGTCGGTTGAAATAGGTTGGGTCATGCCGGACCCCTGGGCTGGGTTGGTCAGGTTAGTCCGACCATGTTGGACTGAGTCCAAATGCACCCATCCCGAGTTTACTAAAATGACAATATCATTCTTATTGGACATCTGATTGGTATGCGGTATGTGGTGTTAGAAACCTTGTGATAACAAGAATCCTTTGGGAATAATCTAAGTGAGATTTTGTGATAGTTAAGATATGACCGATGTCTTGAGGATTATAATATCCAGAAATCAAGCACACCAGAGAGTGGGGATCATACAGTTGGATTTGACATGAATGATATGACAAGAGGATCTCATTGCTTTAGAAGATGATCATAACTCAGTGGTTCAGTAGATGAGTGTACCGTAGGGGTTAACTAGTCGAGCAGATCTTAGTGGTCCAGCACAGGAGTAGAATTAGTGGTTTGGCAGACGAGCATACCACATTGGTGCAGGAGACAAGCCCACCTCAGTGGTCCTGCAGACAAGCATACCTCAGTGGTGTAGCAAACTAGCATACCTCAGTGGTACAGTAGACGAGCAGTCCTTAGTGGTTTAGCAGAAGAGAAGTCCTCAGTGGGCATATAGACGAGCATACCATAGTGGTCCAGTTGACGAGTGAACCTCAGTAGCCCAGCAGAAGAGCGGACCACAGTGGTCCAGCAGCCGAGCAGACCTCAGTGGTCTAGTTATCGAGCTGACATTAGTGGCTCATCAGGGATGAACACCTCATCAGTTCAAGATGAATCCTCTCTAGAACTGATAATATTAATTTATTTACCAAAAGTTATACCTAGTGTGAGTTTTCTTGTTTGTGTGTTTTTTATTATGTGATCTTGTTGTGTGGTGTTTAATTATGATATTTCATTTGTGGTTTGGGGTCCCAACTGGGTACTATGTTTCTCACCCCTACACGAGCTTTTCTCATACATGTCTTGTCATGTGCTGGTGATCAATGCTTCAATAGATACATTAGGGGTCCAGGACCCGGTGGTTCTCTGCATGATGGGATGAATGAGCATACTTATACATGTATATGAAACTACCCAACACCTACCCTTCACATGGGGTCTTGAGCAGACATATAGTGGTACTTGTACTTTCATTTGTGGGGTTGGGATTAAATTATGGCTCCTTTAATTTCAGTTTGTTTTGTACACTCTGTAATTGTCTTAGTGAAAGTTGTCATTTACTATGTGTTTTCATTCCACAGTTTGAGATTTGTCCATTTGTATAGGTTTAAAGGAAAATGCCTTCCCCAATTTGGATATTCCTATTTGGTTCTAGGCCCTAGCCCCTAGCCTATGGGTGGAGAGATTAGGGTATTCACGGAATGGGCCTTTTTAGATGGGTGGTGACATAGTGGTATCAGATCCAGGTTAGTTCTATGATAATAACTAAGTGTCTATAAATTTTTATAGGGAAATAATGTTAATTATTTTGAGTTCGGAATTTATGCAAGGGCGTCCAATGTTGGTGCTGTAACATACACATCCATACACTAGGACCCAAAATTTTTCTTTCTGACATGGTACATAGAAACACTGGTTGAATCTGTCTTTGAATGTTTTTTCATGATCATTTTGAGTCAGAGTAAGTTCACCAGGTATAGTATATTAATCGTGATTTATCTTGTTGTCTTTCAAGATTCATCCACACTGACAGCCAGTCAGTATTCATGTGTGTGACTGTGATGACAGCCCACATAGTGTTGAGGATTCATTATAGGGTGTTTTGGACGATATGGAACCTCTGGGTGGAATCCCATATTTACTATTGCACATTGGTTAAAAGTTACTGGCGGTGCTACTAGTAGAGGACCCACATAGGCTCAGTGACTTACACTAGTTTCAATGACATAGACCCCTCAGGTTCAGAGGTGGGCCCAAATCGAAGGCGGATAAGGACTTGGATTTGGTGGTGACATAGATTTCCATCTATTCAAGATGTCATTTGATTAGATGGAGGTCCTATAAGTGAGTCTTCTACATGGTATTGCAGGGTGATGGTGGGGTTTAGAATTCTCGATTTGATAATGAGGTTTCTTTTTCATGGTCAGAGGTTGAGAACCTTTCCTAGAGAAGGGCACCATAACATAAATTCTATCATATTTTCGTTCCCAATATATTTTATTGCTTTCGAAGGACTACATGTTGAAGGGGCTTAGAATTCATCGATGTGTATCGACCATTCAAGGTACTCAATGAAAACGATACGAATATTGCTCTAGGGCTTGGACCTCTAAGAGAGATATGTTTAGGGAAATCCAAGATAATATTATTCCTCTATGAATTCCTAATTATTCTTGGGTGCTAGAGAGAACCTTTGTGGTTGAATTTTCTTTGGGATGAGAAGATAGAGCTAGTGGATGTTAGTAGTGGGAATGCGGGAAGCTGACGCCAATCATAGAGACTTGTACGTGTGATATGTTACGAGAATAGGTCCCATGAGAGGATATATGTAGTTCCAAGCTCATATGGTGAGTCTAGTCAGCTTAGAAAGAAGTAATGATTTTAAAGAGATAGTAGGGTACATATTTCTAGTGATTTTCTGGCCCATCAAGATGACAGTGGAATAGTGGATGGGACACCCAGGGAGAGACAGTAACAGGAACATATTAATATGTAAGTCGGTAGACATGCCAAAGGATCTAGGATCATCACATGTGGTGGTTTACATTTCGTAAAGGTACATCCACCACCGTAATGTGGTCCAGATGAGGCATAGAGTGCTGGAGCTTATAGGAATGGATAAGCATTAAGTGGATGTCCTTAGCCATGTAGCTCTGGATGTTTTGATTTTTCTATTCTCTACAGTGGTGGATGAGTATGAGGATTTCTTTCAAGAGTACGTTCAAGGAATACCTCCACATAGATATGTAGAATTATGGATTTATCTATACCCCTGGATGACTCCAATATCTACACATGCATATTAGATGGCACCTTTAAAGCTCTTGGAGTTGAGGGTATAGATGGAGGACTTGCAAAGAAAGGGGATCATAAGGCCCAACATTTCCCTATGGTCAGCCTCGTTGTTGCATGCCAAGAATGAATATAGGAAATCAAGGTTATGCATGGACTTTCGTCACCTGATCTAGGTGACAGTGAAGAAAAAGTATCATCTACGAAGAATTGATGACTTCTTTGATCATCTGTTGGTATGGAGAAGGTTATCGAAGATAGACCATAGATAATATTTCCACTAGCTTCTAATATGAGATGAGGAAATCTCGAAGACATATTACATATGTTTCTATGGACCCTATGAGTTCTTAGTGATGTCATTTCTCATGAAGAAGACCCCAGCAATGTCCATGGAAATCATGAACCGGATCTTCCAATTGTAAATAGACCGGTTGGTATAGGTCGTCATTGAATACATCTTAGTGTACTCAGTTTCCGAGGAGGATCACATGATACACCTAAGTATGGTTCTCGACACACTATAAAGGAACAAAATTTACAAAAAAGCTCTCAAATTGTGACTTATGTATTTCAAACATACTATTTTTAGGATATGAGATCTCAGTGGATGGTGTTTTAGTGGATCTTGAAACGATTGAGGTAGTGGTTGCTTGGGAGCCACCCAAGAGTGTTACCAATGTGTGGAGTTTCCTGGGGTTGGCTGGGTACTATCAGAGGTTTCTACCCGACATCTCAAGAGTGGAATCACCCCTGACTATGTTTATGAAGAAGATAATACTCTTCATGTGGATAAAAAGATTCCATTATATATTTTAGTATATGAGGAAGAGGTTGACAAGTGCTCCGATCATGAGGCTGCCAAAGGAGGGCACTAACTACATGTTGTAGTGTGATGCACCAGGAACCAGGCTTAGTTGTTTCTAGAAGTAGGGGTAGGAAGTGATTAGTTAAGGCTCATCACAATTGAGACTGCATGAGATGAATGGTGCGACTCATGACATTGGGTTAGTAGCATTATTCTTGAAACTGAAGATGTGGTAACACTACCTTATGGGAGAATGATTCATCATCCACTCTGACCACAAGAGTCTCAAGTATATCTTTTTTTAAAGGATATGAATCTAAGAAACAAATGTTGCATAGAGTATCTCAAGGACTATGAATTATATTTAGTCTATACTCCTGGGAAGGGAAAGGTGGTGGAAAATGATCTTAGCAGTACATCGTGTTCACAACTACTGAAGGAGGCCTCAGAGTTGTTGGCCTCAATTAAGATATCCTTCTTGGATAGTGATGAAGCAGCTTATCTACAGTCATTGGTAGTTACCCGTCCACTCTTTAATTAGTAAGATAGTTAAAACTCAGTGAACATGACTATGAGTCTTTACATGTTCAGTTTTCCACAAAGAATACCCCGTATAGACATTTGGATGGTGGGGAGCACGCCATTCTTTTCATAAGATGCCCAGTTGTAGCAGTGATGCCTAGAGTGGCGAGTTAAATCAGTGTATGTGTGTGGGTGTTAAGGTGGACTCCTAGGATGATGGAACATGTTGTATCTGGCCTTGCATGTTAAACCAAAATTTAAACTCTTGTATGAATCAATTTCGTGGGTGTTTCTTTCACTTTATGGTGGTCCCAAGAAGGATGTTGGAAGGGATATCGATGGAAATCATCAAGGGTTCACCACATAGGTCCACAAGATATGATAACATCTGGGTGATTAGTTACCACCTCACCGAGTCAAACCACTTCTTAACTACCCAACTTCAAAGTTTAGTCGATGGATTAGGATACCTCTACATGCATGAGATTTGGCTAGGGTGAGTTTAATGGTAATGGTCGGGTGGCATTTGAAGAGTTTCCAATGGATATAGAAGGATCAACATGAGAGGATCCTTCATGGATGGTTGATTCATATGGTGCATGTTAATTGGAAGAAAATGAATATCCATGAGATCTCGTGGGATCACAAGGCACAGATTCATGCATAGTACCCCCATCTGTTTTTAGGCCATGTCTCGGATTATAAGGATGTAAATCCCTAAAGGTGGAGTAATGTAATACACCATAATTCCATGAAATTTTTTTCCAAATTATATGGGATTATTTTGATATCATACACTTAGACGGTGTTCAATAATTTGGATCAAAGTGCATGGATTGGTACATAAAAAATGTTATGTTTTAATTAGAACACGTGCGTGATTTTTGTAAAAAAAATAATAACTCTAAAACGGGTGTTGAGATCAGAAATCTGAGGGCACCATTGCATTTAGAGAAGTGGATTTACCCAAGGTGTATCTTAAGACATGTCGTTGTTAGTCTCTAGCAAGAAAATCCAATAACGGAATAATTGTAATAAAATAATTAAATTTATTTATTTTATTATTCAAAGCCTTATAACTCATGAATGGTGTTTTGTATTTAAAATCTCAGACAATAGTTGATCTTGTGAAGGCATTATTTCGTTAGGTAGATCCTAACATTGGTCGGCATGGTCCAACACTGTAAAGTAGTTTTTGGTCGAAAAAAATAATTGAATAAGGATATTTTATTTTGAAATTTTCATAACTCATGATTGATAACTTGGATTCAATGCCCGAGACCATCGTTGAGCTTGTGAGGGTGTGTTTTCCATAGGAGATGCCAAACATTTTTCGGTGTGGGAAAGTTTTGATAGTTCACTTTTGGGATATAACTGTAAATAAAATAATTAAAATAAAATATGTAATTTTATTTTTAAATCCTCATAACTCACAAACTATAACTCAGATTAAAAATATTTGATGACTGTTGAGTTCGTAGTGAGATTTTCTCCTTAGGATAGGATTAACCTCGACTAGCGTGGGTCAATAGAAAATGTTAATTTTTAAAGTCTTCAGAAAAAAATATAAAAATTTATACTATTAAAAATTTATCTTGGTTATGCAGTGACTCATCTACGCTACGACGAAATGATGAGGCGATGTTGAATCCCATTAATGAACCTCATTAATGGATCAGGTCTACAATGCAACAATGTGAATGTGGATTCATTATTTAATTAAATAGGGAATTTATGTTTGATTATCAACACTATAATTCCTTTGATGAATGATGAATAAATCCTCTCCCATGACGAATGAAAGTGAATTGGATGAAAGAAGCAACAACCTTGGAGAGAATATTTGGGAGTGGAGATCAACAGATGATGACAAACGATCAGCATTGAGAAGTATCCTTCTCCCAGTAGGTGTTTGATGACTTTTTTGTTAATTTTTTTCCCCGTTATATCTTTTAAATGAAGAACAAGGGTTAAATCATGATCATGTTACCCTACAGATCGATCAATTGAGTGGGATGGTTAATGATGTTGGATGAAGGGTTTGTTTATCTTAGTGATTATTCCGCTCTATTTTTGGTTTTTTGTGTTCCTGCTAACAAGAATGAATCTAGGTCGATACGAATTAGACCAGGATCATTCATTGGCTGTTCCTATGTGTGACTCCTTCCCCTCTCCACTTCTTATGTTCTCCATATTCTTTGTGGAAAAATGAATTGGGAGGTGACAACATATGTGGACTAGATGGGACCACAATTACTAATTACCCCATGGCCGAAGATCATAAGAGATAACAACAACGACAAGAGAACATGACACATGGTTGTGGGGGTGGCATTAGAAGACTGTTGCGGTGGCACCAGGCTATAACACCCATCCATGGTGGAGCCACCAGGCCACAGTGGTAACAGGAGCCACAAACTACATATATGGGGGGATGTGGCATGCCCCATTGAGAGGTGGTGCACCGAGGCGGTAGAGTCTGTGGGTAGAGACGGCCACGTCGGTGTGGTCCGGAGGCACTAGCTCGCATAGCGTTAGGCTGCCAACTACTACATGACTGTGGGGATGCGCTTTCTTGGGCTAGTGAAGCACTATTTGCAATCAGAAGATATGTAGACAGTATTAATCAGATGAGTTATGTGAGGTCAGACGCGGTTGTAACACATCTTGGTGGGGATGAATTGTCCTTGAAATGAACTAGGATGAGGATAGGGTCGGGCAATTGGGTGCCCGGTTGGGAAAAGTTATCTCACCGATGCAGCCTGGGTCATAGGGCGTAAACTGGTCCACTATGCAGCCCAGTCTGGAGGAAAATATGGCCGATCGATAGCCCGGTGATGTAATACAAGTCGGACCATGTTAGAGCAGGTTGGACGAGAACCAGGTTTCTAGGAAACCATGAAGGCTTGGCCCAAGTAGCAATTAGGCTGGGTCTAGCAAAGCCCAATTGGACAGGCCACATTGGGTCTGCCCAGACCCAACTCGGTCGAGTTAGGTCGGCAAAAAAAATTTGTCCCACGCGGGACACTCGGGACGGGTTGATCAGGTTGGTCAAAACAAGTTTAACCAGGTCAGGATGCAATTGGTCCCTATTTACTAAAACACCAGTATATTTCATAACGTTCATCTGATTGGCATGTCGTATGTGGTATTGTGACCCTTGTGATAAAACAACCATCTTGAAATACTCTAATTGTGATTCTGTGATACTGAAGTTACTAATGGTGTCTTGAGAGGTTGATCATCCCTGAATCCATCCCATTTGAGAGAAACAATCCAATGGTAGGATATTACACAAAGGATATAAAGAGTGGACCTTAGTTTTCCAACAGACGAGAGTATATCAATTGTTCATCAGACAAGCGTCCCTTAGGGGTTCATCAGACAAGCAGACCTCAGTGGTCCAGTAGACAATCGTACCACAATGTTTCAATAGAAGAGCTTACCATAATAGTATAGTAGAAGGACAGACCATAATGGTCTAATAGATGAGTGGACAGCAGTGGTGCAGTAGAAAATCGTATATTAGTGGAGAAATAGAATAGTGAACATTAGTGGTCCAATATATGAATGGACCTCAATGGTCGAGCAGCCGAGCAGACCTCAGTGGTCCAGTATCCAATCATACCTCAGTGGCTCATTATGGATGATTCCCTTAGTAATATATGATAAATTAGTTATAGAAATGATAATCTTACTTTCTAAACTTAATGATCAACCTGGTGTGGGCAATCATTATTGTGTGGTCTTAAGTGTGTGGTCTTTCTATGTGGTCTTGCTTTGTGATATTTCTTTTCTACTCTAGGACCCAATTGAGTTTTGTCTTACTCACCCTTGCATGGGCTTCTCCCACATGTGTCTTGTTCCATGCACATGATTGATACTTTGAAGGGGACCTTGAAGGTCCAAGACCAGGTGGTGCTTAGTGATTTGGGATGTACATTTGTACTTATGTGGCTATAGACAAATACCTTTCACCTACACATTAGTTGGGGTCTCCATCGGATGGATTTTGGAAGTTATAATTTCCTTTGTGATTGTGGGATTGTATTTTTGCCACCTTTTACTTTTATTTTGTAAAGTAATCTCAATAGTTTTCTCAGTGATAATTGTTGTTTACATTGTTTTTACTTTCCATAGTTTGAGGTTTGTGCATGTGTATAGGTTTAAAGGAAAACACATCCCCCTTTTGGGATATTATTATTCAGTGCTAGTCTCCAGCCCCTAGCCTATGCAAGGCATGCTTGGGGTATACATGGAATGAGCCGTCTGGGATGGGTTGTGACAAAAAATGTGGGTGTATACTTTTATTCCGAAACATTACTGGTGCTCCACTCACCGCACTTATAAAAGTTCACCCCTCTCCACACCTATTAACAACTTCAAGATCATTTTTATCTGATAATATCATATTAAATGACATTCTTAATTCCCCACAACCACCCCATAATCTTATTTTTCCATAAATTCATCCTAGGATGTAGTTTTGGGTAATTTTAATGGGGTTACCTTAAGAAGAGGTAATGATCATCAATGAGAGTTTTTATTTAGTTTATTCCTATGAATTTTTAAATCATTACTAAACTATGATTTTTTAACAACATTATTATACTAAATTTAATAAATTTATATTAATTTAATGATCTAAAACAATCCCAACTTCCATCAAATCAGTTAGGAAATCATTATTTTTGTATACATCTGACTACCGCCTTGCGAACCGATGACTTTCATTTCTACATTACCTCATAACATGGATGGATATAAGAATGTATTTATTGTTTATATATGATATATATGAGATTATTATGCTTCTTTAATAATGACTTCACATGTTTCATCTTAGTTTCCATTCCTTGGGAAATAGATTACAGTGTTCGCATGTACGGTGGACTACCGATTTGAGATGCGTAGTTATTCGTTCACACTTTATATGGAAGTTAATTAGGAGGGGATTGATGATATTATTTTATGTATATGATATATAAATGATTATTTATTATTAAAAAATTATTTACCTTTAATAATTTTTTTCCATTGGAAAAATATAAAGAACATTAATGCAAACATATGACATATTGTCTCCATGAATGGTATATTTCATTTTCTATATCTACCTTTAAAGGTACCATCTAAATGTATGAATAACTACTATATTATATATATATATATCATGTTTAATATTCTTAAGGTTATTTAATAATGATTCATGTAATATGACTAAAAATTAAATACAAAAATATAAAAGAAAAACAAAGCAGTTATTGTTTGAAATCTGACTTGGACAAGGAATTGTTAATAAATTTGTAATAAAATGTCATAAGTATATAATATATGAAATAATATATATATAGATAGATATTTTGATCTTATATATTTATAACAAAAATTTATTTTCTTATAGGTTTTTAAATTGTGTATGAAGGAATTCATGACTTACGATAAGGGATTTCAAGTCACCCTTTTATTTTTGGGTGACATTTGAAAATTCCCTAATAATTTCTATAATATGATGTAGATACATCCCCATTAAGAATTTATATCATGAATATAACTCTTTTAATGGTATTAAAAATCTCAATTGTTCATTTTCTTTATTGGGTATTATGATTCAAGAAATTACTAATGAGATACATGATTTTTGTCACTTTTCTTACTTCTATAAAACGCATTCTATATTCACCGACTATTTATTTTATGTGGAATATAAAATTACCATGAATTTATTTTGTAATGATTTTAATGATAAATATTGGTATTTCATATCCAGTTTAAGATCTAAATTTCTTGATTATTATGATTCAAATGAACACAAAAAGGTGAGGAATTTAGGTTACAATCTAATCATTTATCAGGGTGGTCTATGATTATATATCATATATTGATATATTATTATATAAATATGATGAATTCTCAGGAATTTTATTTTCCTCTTTTATTTATGGTATTTTAAGTAATATTCCTATTTTACCACTGTTAGGTACTTATAATAACAGATAAATAATTATTAAGAAAATCCTCTTTATTTCTGTCATTAGCCAAAATCATGTTTTTCTTCTAAATCAATATTTTATAAAAATTGTTTAAAATTATTGTTAGCATTACTCATATGATTTATTAAATGAATTTCAACAATTTTATACATTAAATTTTTTTTTAAGAAATATTCATTTCATTTTCCTAATAATGATCATTTGGAATTAATCAAAAGTGTGAAAAGAATCATTGTTTTTAATATATATGACATGAATATATTTTTCAAACAACATATAAATTAATTTATTCTGTGATTCCATTAAATTTTTTCATGTTTGTTTTCAGTGAAAATTATTTCAAAAATATGTTTTTTATTTTAAATTTATTTTTAATGAGAAACTATCTTTCACAAGAAAAATTCCAAGATATTTATCTTTCAAAATCATTCTCCATATAAGATGAAATATTTTGATGTATCTTATGATTTACTATGGATATGAACCAAGGATACCATTATTATTATTTACTTGAATTGTTTTGGATTACAAGATGTTTATGAAACATGTTTCTCTTCCTCTAGTTATATCGTGATAGAATTATTATGAAACCATCTTCTTAGAAATTGGTTATGTTATGAGGAAGTGATGAAATGGTTATGAAACCGATATATTTTACATAGGTTATGAAATTATGAAATGTTTATGAAACCAATATCATTTTAAGGGTTATAATATAATGATTTTTTATAATATTATGTCACACATTAGTATGCTTTTCATTGTGTAGAAGGTGAGACATATATCCCTCTCAAATAAAATTGGTAAATATTTAAAATGCATGAGTAAATAGGTTGTTCAAGAAGCTGATACATGTTAAATAGGTTATGTGTGAACCTAATTAAATGTTCAAAATGATATTCATGAACCTGAATACATGTTCATAATGTTATGTGTGAACTTGATTACATGTTCATAGTAATATCTATTATTCATGACCATAATGTTTTCTGTGGACCTATTTGCATGTCACTAAGTATTTTCGACGGCATAATTTCATTCCATTAACATAATGAGTGAACATTCCTCTAGTTATAGATGATTACAATGATATAAGAGAATTTGTATGCTATAAATCTATATATTATGCAAATGTTATTATCTTAGGGATCCTATTCATTGTTTTCACTATGACTCATATCTTATAAACTACCAATCTTTATGACATGACTCATAAATATGATATTTGAAATGAAGGGTATGGTTTAAAAATGATATTCTCATGTTCTTATACACTTACAATTATATTAATCTTATGCATTTTCTTTCTTACCCTTAATGATCATCTAGGGTAACCCTTTGTTATGATTCCTTTCCCTATATTATAAATAATGGTTTTAAGTGGGTATGTTTTGTGTAGAGTACTAATGTGTAAGATCATTATGGAACATATTGTATATATTTCACTAAATTAGAATATTGTGTATATTCATTCCAAATACAATAAACTATATTGTTCTTCAGATGTTTTTTTTGTTTAATGTAGTGGATATTTTAAAAAAAATATGTAATATCTATGTATGAAAATTCGAGGTTTCTATATAATCACATTGGACAGAAGTAACAATCAATAAGATAACATGATAAAACTATGAAAAATGGTTATTTAGTATATCAAAATCGAGATGTTGATTACATATCCTTTGACTAAAGGCATTCCTCTATTAATTTTACGGATCATAAAACATGTAGGATATTAAGATCAACATTATAATTCTTTATTGGAGAAATAATTGTATGTGAAACTACATATATTTAAACATTAACATCATCAGTTTATTGGTACATATTAATAACATAAAAAATATTTTTGGGGAAAAAATTATTCTTTATTCTTAAGGTTTATTAATATAGTGAATAAGTCATGTGGTTAATAATAATCATATTGTTAGTTATGGTACTTTATACATTCTGATATATGGAAATATATAGAAGTTATTTATAATAAATACTAATATGGTTAGTTATATGTCTTCTAAATAAAGATGTTGAATTAATATGTTCTCATTATTTAGTATAAACTAAGTGTTAAAATGTAATAAATGTTACATAAAAACTATTAAATTATTTATTATGAGTTATAAAATTAATTATTCCAATTAAGTTATGTTGATAAATTTTAGTCCACTAAATTAAAAAGTTAGATGGAAATCAGTCACCCATTCATTAACTCTCTTTAACGATGTAGTGATTTTGGTGGGGTTTTGGTGACATAACACATTACAACTATTAAGCCCCTTAAAATAAATAGAGACAAGTTAAATACACTATGTGAACCCTCATGCATATTTTAGAATTCATTGATTTTTTATTTCTTCAATTTTTCATACTCATTTTTCATGCATGTAGGTAAGTATAAATTTTAATTTTAACAAAAAATGACACATTCTGGAATTCGTTTTAATTATTTTATATAAAATTTTATATATTTAATCATCTATATCTAGTGGTTTCGTCTGTGTGGGGTTTATTGTCATCATTTTTTATCCATCATCAAGCATCTAATAAATACTTTTACATTTTGTATCTAGTTGACTTTATCGGTCATTTATATCATCTTCTTTTGTCCTGATTTATTAAATAATAATGGACAGTGGGATTTATCTATCATTTTGTATCATATATTTTGTAGTATATTCTATATTAGTTATATATTTTTCATCAATATACTATTTTGATTACACACATTGGTCAAAAACATCTTGATTTTTTCAAAACCATATGCATTATATTGTTTCTATCATGATTTATTCGGTATATTTTATATTTTTTATAATTTCTATAATGATCAATGAGTATTTTCAAAATTAGTTTTGTATCAGGTGTTCTATTTTTCACACATTAATCAAGATAAATAAGTGTTTTATTCAATGATATTTTCTATACTACTCATATTATTCTTATAAATTATGTGTTATATTGGGTGACTGATAATATGGGACCATAATTAGATGTTTAATCATGTTAAAGAGCCTCACAATTATATAAAAAATACAAAAAATAATGATAGTGACCATTCATTAAAATTAAATTTTATTTTTTGACCACCATTTTTATTCTCCTTTTAGTGTATATCAATAGATTGTTCATTGATATTGGATTGATTGTATAGTTAAATTAATTGAATTATGGGAAATCATTCTAATGATTTGTCTTCATCTAATCAATTATACGATGTTATCATTTTCAAACAAATATTTAGTATACATTCACAAATAATATTACTATATAAAATTGAACAGATGATGGTATCATTTCAAAACTATATCAGCCTTGGTAATTCAGTGAAATAACCCGATGGTATAATGTGAAAACCCCTACAATTTATGGGACATAAAACAAGAGACAAGGTATAAGTATTTATCTTGGAACTGTTATGGTAACAAACACTTTTCCCATTTTCATAGAATTATCTCTTTGTGTATACATTCAGAGAAAAACTATATATCACATTGAATACTTTAGGAAAGATGTCAAAACCATAGTATTTAATAATTAATTATAAATATCAATTGAATATCAATTATCAATGAAATATAAAAAATCTCCTCTCATATTTTAATTTCTTCTCTTTTCATCTATTAACAAACAATCGCATGATTGAAAACATAATACTTTCATGTTTTATAACTTCCCATTAATTTACCAATTAATATATTTTACAATTACATATTTGATTAAATACGAACCATATATCAACATTTCCTTTATTAATTTTTTAAACATGATGATTATGTTTCGCTAAGACCTCTCCAGGATCATCACAACTAAAACACATTCATGTTTATCAACTATTTTAAAAAATGTATTTATTTTTCAATTTCTAATGGATGTTAATTATATTCATTCTTCTAAACAATCAATACTCTTTTCATCCAAACTAAATCCTTGATATATTTTTTAGATGATAGTATGAAAATGCTCAATTAGACTTGTTTTTTACCATATCCATGTTTAAAAATGTGACAAATTCATTTAGTCATGTTTCTAAAAGCATGGTTAAAATGAGCATTGAAAAATTTATTCACGTTTGTAATTTTGTTTGTCCATTATTTTTAAAATTTCATTAAATAACATAAAACATAACTATGTTTTATATACACATTATGATGTTAAACTTTTTAAATTTGATTCGAATATGAATTAAAATCAAGGTTTCAACATGCCACTGGCCTTCTAACCCATATATAATGAGGTATATTAACATGAAATTCCATCAATTAATATTTTAGTTCCTAAAATTTACTTTAGTGAAACACCATAATTTTATCTCATGGAGAATTTATATCTTACACTTCTTTTTTCTAAGTAATGTTTCTAATGTTTTATAAAAAACATGGGTATTTATGAATAAAAAATCATAAAATAAAAAGTCAAACAAATGAATCATAATTGATCTTATCTTTATAACTTGAATGATACCAAATTTGGAAAATTGTGCTAACCCATAATGAAAAATTGTTGTCATTTCCCTTCATGTATAATAACTCTTCTAAAAATTTATCTTCCGTGAAATAATCCACAACAGTGTACATAAAATTTATATAGTTAAAGAAACAAAGTTTTACTTATTGAAATTCGGATATGTCATCTATTTTTTCAAAATAATATTTTACAAGATCATCGACTATTTATTAAGATACAATTGAGAAACCACCACCCTCACAAATTAAAATAATATTTGAGATATTTTAGTAGAATACTAGAAAATAAGTCTTATCTTATTAAGTTTGAATAAAAAACCATAGTCATCAAATTAGAACATATAAAATGATTACATTCAAATAGATAAATGATAATGAAGTATTTTAATAAGTGAAATATAGTTGATATAATTATAAAAAATAAAAATCATCTTTTGTATTAAATTATCTATAAAATTAAAAAAACAAAGTAAAATGAAATATATGAAGAATTTATCAAAAAACATGTCCAAATGATTTCTTGTCTGAACGATCGACTCATAATGGTGGAATTGTAACAACCCTATATTATGTTATATTTCCCCATATCAAGAAGTAAAATACCACTCAAGGAATGATTCCCACCAAAAATCTAATGTACAACCTGAATAAATATATTATACCTCTATATCATTGGTTCTTTTCCCTATTATAGAAACTCTATGATTTCACTCCATTAGTGGATCTCATAGATCATTTGTAATATTTGGTTGTAATGACACCTGGACTCATATCGCCTTCTTCGGTAAGAATTCACAAAATTATCTTCTTTCCATTCATAAATTATGACAAAAATTGACATGAAAACAACACTATGTTGTTATCTATAGGATTTAGATAATCCACACCATCACATCAAGGATTATTTGATCTTTTGAATCAGCTGATCCCACTACCTATTTTATTAATTTTCTTCATCTTGCTAGATTTGACTCTAAATCATTATTCGACCTCGATCAAACATACCTTCAACCTCATAGACTCTACACAAGTTTATATTATGTAAAAAAGTCATTATGGATTAAATATCACAAAACATGGGCCCTGGATCATTTATTCTTACACGGTAGTTCAACATGTTAAAAGTCATACATATTTAAGCAGTAAGGTTTATTCTTCAATATGTTTCAATTAGCTATATTAATATTTTATATATTACAAAACATATATTTTAAACACATTGATCTTGTGGTAATTCGTACATATCTATGAGTCCCTCTTATGTAATATTAGTTAAAAACTGAGAACCTGGATAATTACTACATAGATTACGTTTCGTATCTTTTTTTACAGAACCCTCAAATATGTTTCAATTCAATATGTGGTTAACATGAAATTTGTATTAATGTTTTCAATCTACATGAAATACCATATTAATAGTACATGATAAAACACACCATTTATAGAACATTAAATATACAACCTCTCATAATATTAAAATTAATAATTCAGTATAGACTTAATATGAAATATTAAACATTCAAAAAATCATTTAAAAACATATAATTTTCATAACAGTACATAAATTAATATATATATCCCCAAATTTTGTAAAAATATTAATATATAATTGAAATTTGGTACAATCATCCTTTAAGTAAAAAAAATTTGTTTTACAATTATTCAATAATAAATTTTTATTTTCACATAGATTCAATAGGTATCATTAATCTATATATAAAAGTCTATTTTATAATAAAATACTCAAAAAATGACCACAATATAAATATAGAAAACATGGTAAAACAATAACAAGTAAAATTACCCCACACTAGACTATTAGATTTTCACACGTAATCAAAGAACCGTATTCAACATGGTTAAAATTTAGGGGGAAATTAAATTTAGATTAAAAAAGAATGGAAAATTGTAAAATGATATTATCACAATAGAATTCAAAATTTGAATGTCATTTATAAATCTCCCTATAAGAATTCATTGACAAAATCAGGTTTCTAGTTTGAAAATTATAATCAATACTCAAATAAATGATGAGAACAAAAAATATGATTCCTTTTACTAAAAAGTCAATTTCCATTTACCATTTCACCATGATTGAGAACTAACCTAATAATTACCCCAATAATTCAGTCAAAATATTTTGTGATGATATAAATTATTTTACTGTCATCGATTAAGAATGAAGATAAACTTTATTCCCAAAGCGGATTTCATCTCTACTTCCCTTCAACATTTACCATGAAGTGAGATTAATCACCCCAGCTCAGCTTTATTATTACTTATTCCATCATATTTAGAAATCATAAATGATATAAATAATTATTTAATCAAGAACCATATATTATATCAAACCACTCACATATTTTTCAAGTGATCAATTTATTTCTTTTTTCTTAGGAGGCCTGTAGACATTTCTAACAACTTTTGGAACACCTAACATTTTCTTATCAGTAGTTGTCAATCACAAGAATATGAAGAAAAATTCCTGAACAAATATAATCCATCATGATTTTATATATTAGATAAAATATTATCAAATCACGGAAAAATTTCCATTCATCTAGATTTCTCAAAAAATTTATTTTCAAAGAATGATTCTCAATAAACACTATAGATTAAATTTATAAGTATAAAACATATTCATTATTTTTCATTAAAAATAGAATATATAGATTATGAAGAGTAATAAAAAAACCTAAAATTTTCAAATAGATAAGTTCTTATTTGACTGTTTAATATCATATAATTCTATAGGAAAATAATTATAGAATGAATTATCAGAAAGAATGCTGTTGAATTATTAAGGATAAGAAATTTTGAAAATATTAAGCTTATTTTAGAGGTATAAATATTTATAAATTATAAAAAAAAGATAAACCCTTACCCAAAACTTATTTTCTTTATTTAATTCGATTAAGAGTTATAAATTAGATACAAATTTCCCAAATTAATTTCATAAATTTATATTTATTATTTTAACAAAAAAATATCACACACATGGAATGGAGTAAATAAATCCCTCATTGAATATTTGAAAAATTAAATTTAAATTAAAATATGCTTCCACGAAATGGGTAGAGAAGATTTAATGAATATATGTACTGCAATATGGTTGAAAGTGTTTCTTATAAACCAATTCTTAAAAAAGATCATTAATTTATCTTGATGTCCAACCCGGTTTTTACCATTGCATTACCTAAATAGAGACTAATATATCATTTCAATTAAGTTTTAATGATCAATAAGTTTACAAAGAGTTTAATGTGAAAATAATGGAATTTATTAATCTATGAAAAAAATAACACCATTAAAAACAATTATAATTTTAGATGAGAAAGATGGTAAAAAAGGATTCAATGATTAAAAAAATTACTAACTAACTCACAAACGATTAAAATCCTATGAAACAGTGAATTTAATCACTTCTCCCACACATGAGTTCTACAGTAACATTAATATGTTATAATAGATAATCTGTAATTAATTTTAAAATAGTGTAAAACACAGTAAAATTATTATGCATGATGGAAACAACCAGATATATTTTAGGTAAACTAGATTTGTTTGTAGGTTATCCTCCTTAGAATGCTCTGGTACATTTTCGATAATGTTTTTTTATGATTCCCATCAATAGTGAAATATGTATCTTTTTTTCTTATCGAATAAGAGAAAACCCAAAGGGATACACTTTAGTGTTTAAAAAAGGTTTATACTCTTTATATTGAGGATTACTAGGATGGGTGTGATCTTTCTACGGTGTAATCTAAGGGTCCAAAACCATGCCAAATAATATTTTTCATCAGTTTCCTCAAATAAAATACTCATAACATGAAAAAGAAACCCCATATTATTTATAAATAAAATATTTTCAAATATAATTTATAATTAATTTAAAAAAGTGCTACCTCTTCTTGATAATTCTACTATTTTTAACATTAAATTTTCTAGTTTCCCTGGTAACCACATCATTATAGTAAATAATTAAATTAAAAATTCATCTAGAAGTATCTCAATAGGATCTACGATTATTCGAATGTTACTGATGAAATTATTTGTACTAAAATGATGGAACGAATTGTAGTACATCATTTTCCATTGATCAAAATAATAATTACATCAAAAATTAATAATTATTTATATTATTATCCTATTCATAAAATCGAATAGGAGGATTTTGTATCATTCATGATATTGTTCAATGGATTTAAGAGAACTCTTTAAAAAAAATATTATATGTGAAAATTTTCTATATTTTTATAATTATGTTACTGGGTTTATATACATTGGGGTAAATAACCTAGTAATTGTGTATTGTCCCTATAATAGTTGTTTATCCTAAACATACCCTTATCAAAAAATTGTTATTATTATTATTATATTCAAGGACATGTGAAAAATTACGAATATTTAAATAATGTTTTATAAATAATTAAGTCAACATTCCTTTAAATGATTTAAAATAATATATATCATTTCCATTAGGTATTTAGCCCATCTTATTATTCCTCCTCAACCTTTATCATTCCCTGAATAATATAAATTTAAAAAAATAGGTAAATATCATTATATTATTCATTAAATTGGTAAACAAATATTATATTAACTAATTGAAATATAAATTTTGTTTTAATATTCATATAAAAATGATTTTTCCCTTGAAAGTAAAATAAGATATAAATAAATATTAAATCTACTATATCATAAATAAAAAATAATTTAAAATTAAACTAACATATATTTTTATCTGTAATTACTGGTGATTTAATAAATTTGACCAGTTTAACATGAATAATTATTTTATCATTATATTTGAATAATATTTATATAAAATATTAAATTAAAATAAAATTTAATTGAGATTCCTGATACAATTATTGTGTGACCCTCTATAAAACTTTATCAGAAACATTATTTGGTCTTTACTAATGTCTTATTATCGATTCTATAAACATGTCATGGAAACCCTAAATGACGAAGATAATTTTGTAATGAAAATAACCCCAAAGAAATGTTTACAGTGTCACATAGTTCATTTATCATGATATCACATCAAAAGGCCTCATACTTCTCTTATCAACCCATATGCATGATATATCATTGTTTGCCCCCCTAAAATGAATGCAATAATGAACTACAATGTCTAATGATTTAATTATATAGATCAAGTTCAACAAAATTTATAGAGATATCAACATATATTAACACAGATGGGGAAATACATTATTTACATTTTCAATTAATGTTATATCACTTATGATTCACCAAACACATCGTAGTTCACCATGAGAATATGTCATCATAGTTTTCAATAGTACATCAGAGTTTTTAATTTAGGATATATAATTTTAAAAATAAAAATTATAAGGACCAATACACGTGTACAAGAGTAAAAATATCTGATAACATATATTGCATGGGGAATTCCTTCTCGTGGTTTTATCCTCATTATTTACCCTCATTGATATTATTATGTTTCAAACTTCATGAGCTGGATACTTGTCCATTTGCAAGAATCCAACATTTTATAGTCAAAATAGCACATGAGTACCAACTAATAAATATCATCTAGACCATATACTATTTGTTTTTGAATATTGAAATAGCATTCGCATGTTATCATTTTAGTGGGGAACATCTATAAATTTTTTATATGATAGATACAATAAGGTAAATATCATATTGTTGTTATATAGAGAAAAAATCATCATTTTATACGATATTAATTAATATTTAATTATTTTGATGTATGGTAATTGATAATATAATGTTAATTCTTCCATGGGAGCCAAATCCAATAGAATCTCAATTGAACTAGATATAATTGATAGTTGAAATATTATATTTTAGAAGATATACATGCTTTGGTTGATGTATGGTATTATTTGATGGAACTTCTATGTTCTGTTGGCTATTCTTCATAACAAGATTTCACCCTTATGGGAAAATACATATATAAGTGATAACATTGACTATAAAACTTGAATCATTTATAAAAACATGACATCATCTCTAATACAATAGTCTTAATTTTATCATAACGTCAATATAAATTATTATATTATCGTTAATGGGATTTATAAAGAACTAAGAAGACCTATTAGAAGTATAATAAATGAATAAGATTCCAAAACCAAGATATATATGTATGAATAAGTGAAATAATGCATAAACTATAAATGACTAATAATATAAAAGAATACCATAAGTCATTTATGATATAAGATATTGGTCGTTCCCACTATTCCATTGAATTTTTCATGTTCCTTTATGAAAAATAGAGATTAAACCTCATTATTTTTATATTCCTTAAATGACAATTTAATTTCACTATATTTTATTTACCATTGTACCTGACCCCCTTTCTGAACAAGGATAAAATTCATTTAATATTACATAGCCACCATTTCAAGATGATGTCTATAAAGGACCGGTTTTTTCCTTTCAAATATATAGTGAACCCAACCACACTTCAGGGTAATGATAGATTGTATGAGGGTTATTTCTAGACTTGTGATATGGTTAGTTGAATCTCTTGTGAAGGTAATATGAATATCATATAGTTAAGTCCCCTCTCCCATTTGGATAACCCGATGAGCATTAGGGTAATTGGATATTTTTAAATTGACATGTGGGTATTTTAAATTTCTCAATTAAGGATAGAACCTTCCCCAAGGGAGGGAAATCAAACATGACCATCCATTGGATGATATAATCCTAGCCCAAGTGTAGGTCATTTGAGCCTCACATATAGATATTCTTTGTCTCATGTTACGGTAGCTGGAATAATTAAAGATATAATTCCAATGTAATTAATGTTAGTTACCGTTCCATAATACACCCATATCACATGTAGGTAATGATTTAGTATATAAAATTGTTATTTTATCCAACAATTATTATGCATCATATTTGTTCAAATTAAATGTAAATATTAATCTAAAATAATGTATTTAAATTCATTTATGAAGAATATGTAAGTAGTAATTCAATTTATTATTTAATGTAAAATAATTTTATGATTTCAATGGGATGTGAAAAGGAGATAAATCCTTGAAAGATTTAATAACATTAAAATAGATGTCTTGACTTATTAAATTGGAAATTTTTAAACATGATATTTTAAAATAGGGAGTTCCCTCCCCATTAAAACATCTTAATTTTTACTTAATCTGGAAATATCCAAGAATCATTTTTTAAGAAATTGAAGACTTATAAAGATAAACATGATCCACATATCATGAGTTCTAAGTTGTGGTTATCGGTCTCCCTCCATCCACTCTATGCTAGTGAGAAAATCATAAAACATTATGAGGTAGGGGATTTTTAAACATCCCTCCTTTATTTTGAAATAATAAATTCTTTATTGTCTTATTATATAATCTCCCTTTTTGGACTAATTTAAATTAATATGATAATCCTGTTAAAAGGGGTTTTTTCATGTGTGTGTGTACATATTTACATATTTCATTATCTTCATGTACTATTGTTACATATGAAGTTAATAAATAATTATCATGACTAATTATACCAAAATATAATAGTTATATAAATGAAATATTTTAGGGAATGAAGTGGAAAAAAACCATGAAAATTATATGTTGTTTAAGAATATTAAATCATATGTAACTATTGTTGTGTGTTTTTAATATTTGATTAAACACCTTGGTTGTTAGGATATTAATTTATACAAAAAATATCAATGGTTTCTATCATTAAATTCTAGAACCATTTCACATTAATAAAGAAAAAATTAATATTATTGATTAATATTATTTTTGAATATTATGCAAGTAAAATATGGTATGTGTCTAAATATTGTAGTATAAATTTTAATCTATTGTCAGTAAATTTATGAATATGTACATAAAAATAAAAACTAAATAAATATTGAGGTAAAATTTTTGTTTTGGAAAATATGGAAATTTTAAGGGTGTTTATAACTATTAGAAAAAATACGCTGATGAAATATTGTAATGGTGAAAGGTGAAAGGGATATGAAAGTTATCCTAAGAATGGTTTTTCATTGGATATTGGTAAAGGGTTAAATTATAAGCTTGTTGAATATATATTAAGCTAAATTTTATGGGATTGTGAATAAAATAAAATGAAATGAAATGTGGGTTTTTTTATATAATGTAAACATGGGTAGAGAAAATGTGGGGTTACTGGTATTAATGAATTTAAAAGAAGTGGTGGGATTGTAACATAATAATATTAATCAAAACATATTAACATGAATGGAATTTATATTATGGAAGTTTAATGAATTGTTGATATGTGAAATGTATCGTAAGTTGGATTGGTACTAGAAAATTAATGAATTTAATAAGGATTGTAAATTGTAACTTGAAGGAAATAAACTATTGTGGATATATAATGATGTTTTTAGGTGGATTTCATTTTAACAAACATGGTTGTACTATTTATATTTTTATTTTTGTATAATTTTTTACATGAAATATGGATTATATGTTTTTGTATTTATGGAAGTGGTTATGGAGGAACGATGTTGATATAGGAAATATATAGTGAAACTTTTATTTATGGTATGGGATTCATTTAGGTAGGGACCATCAGGCATGGTGTAATGGATTTAGGGGTAGTATGCAGTGTTTTGTAAGATCCAAAGGGTAGTTCATTTGATGTGGTTTTGAAGATGGAAATGATGTTTCATTATAGGGGTCATAAATGATAGGGGAGTCTCGGAGGTTGATTCTCTATATGTTCATGAAACCCTTCTTTAATGGTTAGGATTTCATGATGATTTAATAGATATGAGTGAGTCATGTTGATGAAAGTATAGTGAGGGTTCATGATTTCATGATGTAATGATGTAGTGATGTGGATATTGGCAGGATGATATGGTTTGTGGTTATGGGATGATGGTGTGTAGATTATATGGTTCTATTATTTTATCCCTGATCATATATAGATTTAGGTAACCCTACATTCTAGGAGATTCTTTGAGGGTGCACGAATTTAACGACAGGTAAGAGTGGTTATGAAAATTATTAGGCCAATGATATATGGTTTTTTGGTATTGATTATAAGATTTTTTTTCTTTTTTCTAGTGATGTATGAAGTAATTATGGAATTGGATGTTGGAATATGAATTCTATTCTGATTATAATAATTTCTTTATTATTATTTCATTATGTTTTATTTACCATACTTGGTTATTTTCATCAATTTCAAATCTTGAATATTTATTACACGCAGATGTTAGTCTCTTTCATGGGATGATCATACTTAGAACACTTATGTTCTCACCCTACCATAGTTTTCTAAAATATTACCAGATAGATTATTGGAGTTAGAGCTATTATTTTGGTTTATTTAATGAGTTTGGATGATGGATTGGATCTATAAACCGGGTCTTGTATGTATTTTAATTATATTTTATATTTTATATGTTAATACCATTTGGGTTATAGGTGATTATTTATGGTTGAATTGAAATTAATGGTGTTAATTCATGGATCTAACATTTTCATTCATTATTAATTACTTTAATTGGGGTAATTCATCTCATTGGGTGTTTTATAAACACAGTGAAACTTTGTACCCCCTGACCTATTGGATGCATTATTCAGGGGTCACTCCACTTAATAACTAGCCTAAGAGGGGTACCAGTGAATAGGGGTCACGATAGAGTCATATCAGAGCTAAAGGTTGAGATATATGAGGGATATTATGGATTGAAATAGGAGATGATTTCAGGCCAATATAAAGGTAATAGTGAAACTCTATAATAACTTCTGATGTAGACCAAAGAGATAGACCATAGAAATGATATTTAGCCCCCCTATGATATAATTTAACGAATTTTACATTCTTTTGAAATGATTAGGTTAGAGAATAATCGTTATACGGTTTAAATCATAAGGTTGTTCACGAACCGTTATCATTACCTGTATTGAAAGTACATTGAATATCATATATGTGTTCTTATTGTTTTTTCTATACGATGCACATGATAATGATTTATCATTTAATATTAGTTGTGGTGGGTACTGTGAAGTTCTGTAGAAGTGCGTTATTGTAGTAGTACTATTCATAGAATGGGATTTGGGCCAATAAATGGGCCTATATGCCATAGAATGGGCTAAATTCCCACTCAGCCTTTGGGCTATGTAATGAGTATCCCTCTACCCAATTAAAGAGTTCTTTTCTTTGCTTTAATAATAAACGAGGCTTCAGCCCCATCCTTTAAAAAAATTAATCATTCACTATTAAATTAATTATATAAAACTAAATTAATGTATATAATATAGATTTAATTGGAATAATCAACCTAAAAAACACCATGTGGGTGTTTTGATGTACTTTTTCCATGAATGTTATAACATGTATTCCAATTGATTTTATTTCAATGTAGAAATGATTTAAATTTTTTCTGTTCCCATGATTCCTATAGTTATTTGTTAATAAATCTAACAATAATATTGATGGTATGAAATCATTGTTTTTTCGAATCCTTTTTTAAAAAAAATTATCATTTAAATTTTATGTTGCTATACCATGTAAAATTATATATTTAAAAAAAATCAAAAAATAGTCTTCTCTAATAGATCACTTGTTTATAAAATCAAATAAATTTTTTTTATCTTTGTTATCATGATTTCTATTAACAATGACATGCAATTTATTAACCCATACCAGTAATATGGCATGAAATTATTTCAAGTCTAAATCCTATTCATTCAATTATATAATTAATGGAATATGTAAAGATTTCATAGTGTTAAAATATTTGTGTAATCTATCATTAATATACATAACATCATTTTTTTTCAGGGATTTGGTTTTGTAAAACTAATGTATTCCTTTGATAGAATAAAAAAATTATGTTTCCATACTTAATGAAATTATTAAAATTATTGGTAATAATGTTTAAGGATAACAGGTTGATTATTAGTTATGTCATGAATGTCTATACATGAGTATTGTTTCCAAACATTTGTTACAAAGCATGCTAGAATATATGGTACTATTTTCGAGAACATTATTTTATGAAATTTATTTTTTATTCCTCAATCAAGATGTGTAATGAGTATGATAGACCTAATTTTTGATGAAAATGAATTTAACTATAAATGAAACATGTAATATTATTATTATTATGTTTAAAGTTCAATTAATTATAGAATAATCATCTAAATTCAAGAAACCAAATGCCTATGAAGTTCCATTATTTAATTTGAAATAATATTTACATTATGATAAAATGTTTTAGGAATATTTTTTTTATCATGAATAATATGATACATAAGGAAATAAATTGTATGTACTTTTATTTTAAATTTTAAAATAATTCCTAAGTGTTATTAATAAAATGAAAAATATGTAGATTTATTTTAATTGTACATAATCATGTTTATTATTTTATATAATGTTGCATTGGAAAATCGATTCCATTGATATATTGATATTCTTTTATTGGAAAATTATTTTATGAGGTATAAGTTGGAATACTAATGGCTGGACCATAAGAAATGATCCCATAATATAGTATAAGCCTAAAAATTATATGAATTTTTTTTATAATATAGATGAAGTGATGGTCTTCTGTACATTTATTTGATATTGTTTTTGTGATCAAATTAATGAAATCATCATCCATTAAAGGATATTAATTTAATGTTGTTAATGAAAAAGGTTGTCAGAAAATTTGGAAAATAGTTTTGTTATCTTAACTTATACACTTCATTATTACAAAATAATGATGAAATTATAATTTATTGATAGGTTTATTTTTCAGGGTTTTCATTATTGGTTACATTCCCTTGTTAAAAATTTTGTGGATGTGATTGGGTATATTTTGGTTGTTATGTTGGTCAGTTATATGGTTGGTTATTTTTAAGGGGGTGTTTTAGGGTTATTTCAAGGTGTTTTGAGTAGTGATAGGTGTTGGTCATTGAAATTTGTCTTCTTGTTCAGAATGAGGATATTTGGGTTACATGATAGAGGTGGTATTGTGTTTTGGTTGATGGGAAATGTGGATGTATAATTGAAGAGAGTTGTATGGTAAATGTTGTTGGTGAAGGTAGTGTGTTGATTGATGTGTTTCTATGAAAGTTATTTCTTATCTATTATGATTATGTGTCTTGTGGGTTTTATTATGACAATTTTATTTCTTGTATAAATGATATACCGTCCAACCACATCGATATTTTGGACTCTGAGGGAAAACGTATGACTCTTTGGAGGGTGCCTAAGAAGAATTCCATTGGTATGAACTTCCAAAGTTTTTTATTGGATCCTTTTCCAAATGTTGATGATTTTTGAGATGATGTTCTGTGTTCCTTTAGGATGATAAAGTCTCCAAATCAATTTTAAGTTGTGTTGGCAGTTCAGTTATCTTGAACATGTCTCAGAGATGGTGGGAGATAAGGTGAAGTGACCCGATAGAGGTTTTTTTTAAATTGATTCCATGAATTATTCAGGTAAGATATCTTCTCTTTAGTGTTGTTGTGTGATTTTATAAAATATTTTTATTAGATTCGGCAGGTGGATGAGAGTGTGTGCAGATTTGGGTACTATTTTATGGATATGATTAGTTGGTTTCCATTTTTTTTCAAATGAGAGGATAATTATATTAATATCCGTATTTTTTGTAACAAAATATTCATATATATATCATTATTCTTTATTTTTAGTCCTATAATGTGTAAGGAGATCATACATAGATCATGAATAATATTTATCTGTAATGGAGGGTTCTTATATAGGCCCCTCTCGATTAGCTGAGAAGGTTGTGATGAATGCTTTGAGTTGTGGGGAATAAATTATATAAAATAAGTGAGTGAGGAGGAATTATATTGTCAATGTAATGTTTTGTGATATGGGGCAATGTAGTTCTAGGTTTATTGTATCTTTCGTGTTAAATATTTTAATATGTAATGTTTTGTGGAACCATCCAAATGACTTCCCTGGGGATTCATCCTATTTCCCAATCTTCATTGGAGGGTAAAATGTGGGGATATTTTGGGTATGGATCTACTAATTTCACAAAAAAATCAGTTGTTTATTTTAAACATATGAGTTTATTTGGATTGTAAAGGGAAAGTAGTTATGTCTTTCTTATAATTTCCTAATATTTTAATTAGGATATTTCGTAAATGTAAAGGGGGTTGTTTTAAAATGAGTAATTATTATTGAATCACGGTATATGTTTAAAGTGTAGTTTTTTCAGGAAATAGTTGATTGTATGGGTGTTTGGTGGTACATTTTGTTGATATCATTGTTCTTGTTTGAGTGGTATACCCCTATGGATGATAGTTTTGTTGGGGTTTCGTCTCATTACTATTTTAATACTCAGAATGTGAATCACTGAGTTTAGATTAATGTGGTGGTTTTAATTCTATATTTATTTCATTGGTAACCTATTTCATTATCCATTTTTATATAAATTGATGATGATGAGAATTTTTTTAGAGGTGTCTAATATAAGAGCATAATTATCCTGATAATTCCTTTCTCATTTATCATATTCTTTGAGGGATTTTAGAGTATATTTTTATATATTTTTTTGATCCATTAATTTTATATATTTCTTTATTTTTATCTTACCTTACATTGGACTACCTCACTACATAATGGTAATCACTTTTAACAGTACATATCCACCATTTTCTAGCTCATATGAAGGTAAGCATAGCTTTCATCTGTTGATACATAAAGGTGAACCCAAACATCTCATCAGCGTTGTGAAATTTCACATGAGATTCATTGAGGGTCATTAAAATATCACATGAATGTATCATGGCTCCCATGTGGTTAATTATGACTCATATCATTGTAATTCATCTAGAATTAGGGTACTTGGGCGATTTAAAACTCACACTAGGGTAGTATGATGATTAAGGTTTAGATATAAAATTCACCACATGAGGTAAACTAGATACAACAACAATGTGAGGGTAACATCAAAGCTAGGGATTAGGTCATTTAATTAACATGTTAGGAAATAAAAAATCCAACATTTGGGTATCTCACATGAGTAAAGATCCTAGCTCACATGTAGTTTATTTGAGTTACCCTTCCGCATCACACCCATCTCTCTTATATGTACTAATTTTGATCATATTTTTCATATTTTCTCTTCTAATCCTCACGTAAAATATTTTTAAAAATTAAAAGGAAATATATATATTAATTAAAGGATTTAAAAATTTTTATGAATAAGATAGATATAATCACAAACATTCTTAACTAATTGAAAAAATCTAGAAGATTCAAATGGATTGTCAAATGAGATAAATCCATGATTGGTATAATTAAATTAAAATAGAAAGCTTGATCAATTAAATTTGAGATATTTTTACCTATTATTTCAAACCAGATAGTTCCCCCTCTATTAAAACTTCTTATTTTTTCCATGATCATTGGTGATCTATGCATCCCCATTCAAGATATGAAATCCTTCTGAAAATCATCAAAATCCCCATATAATGAGTTCTGGAATATGTTCATCTTTATCTCTCCCTCACTATATATCTCCCTAGTATGGTGTATTATGTCCAGAAGAGTAATATAAACTATAATATTTATAAACAACTATCTTTTCTTCAAAAATAATATAAGGACAATTCTCCAACTGTGGAATCTCCCATGTAGGATAGATATAAATGAAAATGATAATCGAGTAAAAAAGAAGATGTGTGGTGCATTTCAATATACATATGTGTGTGAGTGTGTGTGTGTTTATATATATATATATACCTTTGTGTGTGTTTTGTAATAATAATTTTTTTTGTTTCTTATATCTTTCGGAATTAATGTTTCTTGATTAATTAAATAGAAATATGATCATAATATTGCTGGAATAATTATGGGAATGAAGTTGTACGAAAAAATAGAAATTTATTTACTGTATAACACTTCTAAATGTTGAATAAGTACTTCTTCAAGTCTTCCAATATCTGCGAGCCCCTTGATTACTCTGAAATTATTTTTCAATTAAAATATTAATGGTTTCCATGATTATATTCTATTACCACTTTTATTAACTAAATAGAAAAATTAATTTTATGCCTAAAAGGCTATTTGATTAATTGGGATATGAAATGTAGTAGGGAACTAATTTCAATAATAACCCATTTATAAAACTCTTATTACAGAATTTATGAATATAAACTCATATAATAATTATTATATAAATATTGAAATGATTAAACTATTTTGAAAATATGGAAATAGTAATGGTGTTTATGGCAGTTGAAACCAATTTAATTTTGTGGGATTATGAGAAGGTGAATATTTCCAGAGGATTGGGAGTTGAAATATAAATTTTTTCCTTGAATATGGGTTAAGAGTTAAGATAGAAATTTGTTCAATATATTTTAATCTAACATTTTATATCATGTGAATAATTTATATGAAATGAAATCTGAGAAGGTTTATTTAAAGTAATCATCATTGGTGTATATATTGTGTGATTGTTAGATAAGTATATAGTTAAAGTGGAAGGTTGTTAACAAAATACTAATAAGATAAATATATGAACATGTATTGAATCGGTTTTATGGAAGGTAAATAGATGGTTGTAATTAGATATGGGTTATTGAGTTGGATGGCATGGGTGAATGAAATAATATATTGATTCTATTATATGGTAATTGTTTAGAAATAAACTAATATGAAAATATGACGATGTTATTTATATGGATTTGTTTTCATTTAAAGTGGTTGTATATTTGATATTATTATAGTTTTGAAATGTGCATCCTGATATATTGTTTTATATTATTAATAATTATAGAAGTGGTTGTTGAGGAATGATTTGGATTGAGGGATGTTACATTGATTCTTATATTTATGGGCTTAGATAGCTCAAGGTATGTATAGCCATGTGATATTTGATGGATTAAGGTGTAGAATATGGTGTACTGAAAGATCCTAAATGTTATTTATTTGAGGATGTGGTTTGTTTTATTTATAGTTGGGAGATGATATTTGTTTTATTGTATACATGTTCATGATACCAACTATGATTTTTAGGAAATGGGGATGATGAAATAATTTGGAGCAATTCCTAGTGATACTGGCATAGTTGGTGTGATTCATAGTGATAGTGGTGTGGTTTGGGGCAATAAAAAGGGATTATAGAACATTTGGGGGTGATGCATTACATGGTATGGTGATGTGGTAATTTTAATAATATTTGGATGATATGGTATATTGATGTGGGATAATGGTTTATGGTTTGGATAGTTACATTATCATGATCCTGGTCATATTTGGAGATTTCTTTCACTTCCAACTAGCTATCTCTTAGAGTTTTAATTCCTCTTTAGATATTTAAGAGTGGTGATGAAAATATCTATGTCCAATATTGGTGGTGTTCTTATGAAAAAAATTGGATTGTATTTCCAAGGTCATGATGAATGAGGAGGTTGTGTAAATAAAATTTGGAATTTAGATTTTGGTTTGATTATTATGCTTACTCTCTATTCCATTTTTATGTTTGGATTTATTTACTAGGTTTTTTATAATTTTCCACTCTTGTAGATTTACTGCACACAAATTTCATTTTTTAGAGAGATGATATTATAGATTACTATAAATTGATGACACCAACATAGTATTTTAATTTTTTATAGGATAGATCATTAGATTTGGGTATGTTGTTATGGTATCTTATAGAGGGTTGGAAGATATATTAGGACTTTCGAGATGTATTTTCTTGTATTTTCATGATATTATACATTTGTCCTAATAGTTTTATTTAGGTTATGGGTATTCAATTATGGATAAATGGAAATTGATGGTTTTTATTGAAGATCTATCATTATCTCTTATCATTAAATTTTTTTATTGTGGGGAATGCATCTTATTTTTTATACCCTTGAATCTAATCTCCCCCCCATAGCTTAATATAAGCAGGCTCCATGGGTCACTCTATCTATTTTTTTCTTATCTAGGTGTGGTTATAGTGTAGGGGGATTGTAAAATATCTATCATACCATTTTCAATAACCATAATATGGGTTTGATGAAGATATATAGATGGATTATGATTGGAATCCCAACTATAGATGTGTCAATGAATTTCACATAAATCACTAAACAATCGAGTGTGATTTTCCATTCACCATGGTGTTCTTGAACCTCATTATGAAAAGGAGGTATAATAAAGAGAGAGATTGGGTAAAATAGTTTCACTCGAGGGAAAAAATAAACACCTCTATTTCATGGTAGTGGACCTTTTATAACCCCTTAATTATGATCCTAAAAAACACTTTCATTTACACAATTATTTTAAACAGATGAGTAAACACATTGGGCACTTCATACATATCATGTTTTAATACATCTTCCCATGTGTTATAACTCCTATAAACAAATAATGATTTATAGGTTGGAATACTTCCCATAAATGCCTACTATTAATGTTTAACTACATATTCGATTATAGAATCAATATTTTACATAATGATGTGTTGGTAAAGATGTATCCTTTAGAATAATACTCCATATAGTATAAAAAATAGTAACTTATGAAAACCACATGAAGTGTATTATGACATGGAGAAATAATACTCTATGAGTATCCAAAGGTAGTTGTGTGAAATCCAATTTCATGTTGCACAATATCTATTAATCAAAAAATATAATGGGGTCTTTCAAAATCATATAACGTGGGATTTAGGGAATATAATATACTTTAGTCTCCCACATTAAATAAATCATAATCGAAATTATTCCATTAAATATTATAATTTATTATATATAATTAACTCATAAAATCATAACCAAATATTATATATATATATATATTCCAAAACACATTTAGAAAAATATAATTAATTTATCTTGTTGAAAATCTTAATAAATAACATGTGGATACACATCTAAAACTATATTGAATAAAATCAAAAACAATTTCATCTCTATAATTCAAACTCAGCCCCATTTTAGTGAACTAAAATTTTTGGACCCAAGAGTATTTACGGGATTGAGAATAAACATGTATATCATGACCTATAAATTCAATTAAAGACCCCCTCAATAATAGTGTCAGTTTTCCTAAGCTACAAATATATCTAACATGATCTCCATCAAATACATATGTCTCAATAACAATATTCACCCACCACATCAGATGCTATAATCCATTATCATATGTTTATTTATTCCAATAAATTGAGTTTCCATGACACATGTATTTTGTTAAGCCAATTGAGCCAAATCATACATTCTCAATTATTCGAGTATATAATGACCAAGCATAATAATACATCACATTTCATTCACCATTATGTATGTTCTCATCACATATACCATATACAAATAATAAAAAAGATCATATGCACTATATATTTATAGTCATTCTCTTCACTATCTATAATAATTGATGTCTTTGATGTCATACTCATCAAGTGTGAGGAAATATCCCATATCGATAGAGCTCAAACTAATGAAATTTCCTGAAATATATCCAACCACCCCTGATTAGATAATAAAAAAATTAGTAAATATAAGAATAAAATTATGAAGGTTATTTTTCTAGATATGTCACAAAACCCATGTAGTAGGGACCAAATATGATCTATCCACCGCTAGGATACTAAACACATAGTGTATGACAATCCAAGTGGTATACATAGTGGGTCATCCTATGCCCAAAAACACATTTAGAGCCTCATAATAATATTTTCAATTTTGATAAAATAATATTACCTAGGATAATATTATAGTTTCATCATTGTATGGAATACTCCATGATACGAATTGGATTTGGATAACATAAATGTGTACATCAGGAGGTCAATTATCATGAATTTCATGAAGTTTATATCAAACTATAAATTATGCAGCCAATATGGAAGAATAATAATGTAGATATTTACATGTATGTAATGTAGTTTTATTCTTAATACTCTTTTAATAATACTTTACCAAACCAATTATAAGAGCATGTATACTATATCATATATGATAGACTTCCGGATCTGTCTTATGTTTACTACACATTCATCGGTTTTGTTACCTCATTATTTATAAATGTAATCACTATCAAATCAATATATATAAACCTTATAAAAACAAAACACTAAACTAAATATTATGTTACATCTATGAAGACCGAATTTTTGATTTATGGTGATATTATTCAATCATATTTCTAATGATCAACTCCTTGAAAAAATTCAAACTCATTAAATCTATGACATCAAATGTAATTATGTTAATTTTTTTTCTACGTAAAACATTCCTATGTGTACTTTAATCATACTTGGAACCCTTTTTATGAAAAATTTTAATAAATAATTTGAAATTTTATATTATTATATACCAAGGAATCCAAAACTGATTTCAGATAAAGTGACATACAAAATGTTATAATAATTCAACAAAATTCATTACATTTCCCTTTAGAAACATACCCTAAACTAATTTCAACATTAAGTGAAATTATATTTTATTATAAACTGTGGTAATATTTTATTTTTTAACTTTGAGTGTCACAATGTTCAACCACATAACCACTATCCTCTTAGACATTAAATTATCTTCGTAATGTTTTTCTATGTTATAAAAAAACATTATTCTAGAAAATAATATTTATATTATTTTTAATTGAATTATTTAACAAGTAAAAATTTTAATCAATATAATATATGAAATTCATTGTGTTTGGATCATTTTACATTGAAAATTAGACTATTCTATAAAATATTCCATTGATGTGTGGTGGTAACATCTTCCCTCATATTTTATAAATATTTGGATAAACACTTTTTCATAAAAAAATATTTTTATCACTGTATCATTGTTAAAAAATGTTATATAATCTGATTAATCATAAACCCTGTGAATTGAATTCACAATTTTATATCCCTCTTAGTAAATAATTTTTTTAAAAAACATCACATATCATATAATAGAATTGTGATAACAATAAAAATCCTTTCCTCAAACTCATCTATGATTAATTAATTCCTTGACATTAAAATATTTAATGTAGAAAATCATTTCATTCACACCTCAATCTGTAATACATTATTTATAATGTCTTGTTCTGATTTTTAACTTCTTTATAATTATAATGATTTTAGGATATGAATTTGGTATTTTATACCATTGAAAAATGAAAAATTTAGTTCTATAGCACTGATATATGACATAGAAATTTAACAGAGTTCAAAAAACCAATTTAGTTATCCTAAAAAACACCATCATATATAATCATTACATATGCTTATAAATAATCCCTAGTTTTTAACCACATTAAATAGAAACTCAATGAAAAACAATTTGACTCTCCATCTAATTTTTCTTTTTTTTATTTGAAATTATACTGATTTGTACTAGCTATAAAACACTGCATAATAGACATCATATTCATAGTTCACATATTCTCAAAACATTTAGATTAATAGGTTTTACATTTCTTTAACACTTTCATATTTTCTGAACAATTATATGGATGAAAACATTTCAAATTCTTTAACTAGAATATGATTTAGTGAAAATGTCATGTCTCTTCAAAACATTCTAATACTCATTTATATTGGATATATGAGTAGAGAAGAAATTTATTTACTTGATTTTGAATCCATGTACTTTTAAACACTAATAGAATAATTTTATTATTTTTATAGAAATGAATATTCACCAATAGAACAATTGAAACATTTTGTTAGTGTGGAAATGTAATTTCTCTAACACATAGAACACCACATTAATATACCTTTCTAAGTTACTAGTCTTAAGATTTTTTTATATTAAAACTCTATAATTATGGATAGATTTCAAAGTTATGATTGGTGATGATGATTCTATTTATATGTAAAAAAATATTTTATCAAATGAGTATCATGTATTAAAACTATTCAAAAAGGACTTACATTAAATGGGTTTCTACTAAAATGATGACCCATTTAAAACTCATTATATCCATTAGTGTGAAAAGATCCATATTTCATCATTAATTAAAGCTGGTATCATATGGATAATCCAGGATTATATATATTATATAACTACTATTAAACAAATCATATATGGCTCTGGGATAGGTGAGTGGATAACTCTTCCAAAATCCATGATGCCAAATTACTTAACATGATTTATTTTGTATCAAAATGATTAGAGTTTCCCAGCTAATTATAACCGAAATAAAATATTATGAATATGGAACCACTAATTCAGGGAAACATCATTACATACTTTAATTTCATTAGATAATTTATGTGAATGTAGTGGTTATGGTCACTACTATTGAATGATATAGGACTTTCCATGTTTCACTTTTAAAATAATTTAATTCATTATATTTTGAAGGATATCTAATCTCATCACATTATATCATGTTACTCCTTTTATATATGTATTCCTGTATGGATTTTTTTTGGAACACTATTCATTCCACCAAATCAATATTATTAATACGTATTTAGGATTAACTCATTTCACATCACAAAATTTTTTATTAGTCACAGAATAATGATATTATTATTTTTAAAAGTTTCCAAATGAATCTTATGCATATTGTACATGCACTCATCATGTCATTGTTTATAATTATATCAAATTTTAAAACTATATATGAGAAAGCCTAAGGCTATGTATATCCAACTGATACCTTTCTAAAACAAGGAATAAGTCTCAAGGCTAGTGGGAAGTCTGATCTAATGTCCCTCTATATGGGGATAGTTTACCCAATAGTGAATTTAATTCTTCATAACTCAAGAACAATATATATATAAAATATATTCAATAACTATATTAATGAAAATAAATTTAATTACAAATTTATTTAACGGTATAATAAAACTATATCTAATTTCATACAGAGCTCGTAACTACATAGATGTGTTTAGGATAATCTATACATGAATTTTTACTATTAATCTAAATCATACTAATATTTTTGTTATAAAAAATTTATAACTATAAATAAATCAAGGATTGACCATTAAATAAATGATCATATTAAATACTAAATCAGTAGATATATATTTAAAAACAATCTATAACTAAAAGCTAAATATAAATAATTTATAATTTATCTAATAATTATATACACACCCAAATATGGAATATAAACTCATTATATTTATTTCACAATATGAAATTTTATATTAATCATTATTTGCAATTTCACATTAGGTATAAATTATTTCATGAAATATAAACATTTTATATCTTAATGTTTATTACATAAACTCTTTACATATTCAAGATACCATATATATTAAATTATGTAATTTGTGATCAAATTAATAATCAAAACACATTTGATGGTGTATAAATATTATTATAAATAAGGACTTCAATTTTATTAATTAAAAATATGTATTATGACCAATTAATAATCTTAAATTATAAATACATTATAATTTTTATTTCTGTTTTATTTTATAAACACTATAATTTACCCTTTTGATTATGAATTGAACAATTTATTTCAAAGGCAATAGGAAAATCATATAATGTTGAAAAAGTAATTTTAATATTATTATTGAATATTATGACATATTTAATAACAAATTATAGATAAAGCTAAAATAATTCACTATAAATTTTATATAATTAAATAATTTATAAATACTTTATTAATTAAAACATATGACCAAAATACCTTTCATCATTATTTATAAAAAAATTATTAATAATCAAATTGAATTCATAAGTGAACTAATGAAAAATAAATTTTATCATCCAATCATATTTTTTGATTAAACATTATTCATGGATTATAATTCATAATCATATTCAATGAACCATAGGATGTCCTATGTAATGTACTAGATTTCTTAAAACCCTTCTCATTATGTTACATCGGGTTTGGTGGTGTCTACAGGGTGTTTTCAGTCCATTCCCTCGTAATATTTAATGTTTAAATTTTTTATTCATCCATTATTTTTTTCACGTGGTTTTCTATTCATGGGTATCATTATTCCTTCTTTCATCTAGTTGGTTTATTCTTACAATTATTTTTTTATGAAATTATTTGGTTTCTCTTATGATAAGTTGGTTTGTTCATGTGGAAGGTTGGTCATTCATATAGTCAGTTGGTTCCTTATTTTGGTCAGTGGGTTACTTCATAGAGCCAATTAGTTCCGTCCAATGTTTAGCGGGATCCTTTATGTGCCCAGTTGTTTTGTTCATGTAATTAGTGGATTTATTCATATGGTCAGTTTCTCTGTTCATCATATCAGTTGGTTGGACATGAAATTAGTTCAACTCAGTGCCAAAATTTCAAAAAATAAAAATAAAAAATTCCTAGTTTCTTTTCCAAAATGTCATATATATTAGTTTATATTATAAATATTGTTTTAAATCCATAAATATGGAATTTTAACAACTATTTATAGTTGAATAGTTTTATATTTTAATTCCTTAATGTTAAAATCTTTTAAAATGGTCTTTCGCCATTAATTAATTAATTATATTAAATGACTTTATTATATTTAAATATACCACACGATTTATAAATTTTTTGAGTCTCGTATATTTAATTATAAAATGTATATCTTTCCTTTATTCATACCAAATTTTATTCTCTCAAGACTTTATTTTTGCAATATTTTCCATTTTGATTCATGAATCCTTCTTATTGTCTATTCAGGATTTGTCTTTTAGTGATTTTATCATATGAATGAAATCCCAGTTTTTGTATAACAAGTCACGTGAAGCTTTTTTCTTCATAGTAGGGGATATATTTACTTTTTCTTTCATTGTGAATGTGTGGGTGTATCATTGGATGTTTTCCTTTTTTTTAAATATTTTGGATTAACCATAATAACATAATTCTCCATAATGAGAATCACTTGAAATAATGAATGTATAACCATTTGGAATTCATATAGGAAGTATAAAATATGGAATTATTATGTGCAGAATATTACTAATGTGTTATTTATGGATTCTTTTTGGAATTTAGATTGGTGTAAATTCATGCCATAAATGAATATTCTTCTTCTTTTATTTTTAATATTAATTTAATTGATAAAAATGTATATCTAAATAATCTAGACATTGTGTGATAAATATATTTTTTCATTGATGGTATTTCAATTAAGGAATATGCCGAAATTGGTTATTGATGATTAAATTTATGTACTTTAAATTTTAATTTATTCACGATTGATGAAAAAATAATCACATGAAACCATATTAAAATATTTATAAATTGAGATAAGATTTATTTATATAATAATAAAAATATTTTAATTAATAATGTGGTTGTGATATCTTGTGTTTTTTAATTTTATTTATAATGAATCTTGTTTTAATTAATCATTTGTTATAGATTTGGAAATGTTATATTATTATTTTGTTATCATTGTACAATGCCTAAAAGATTGAATGATGTAATTATAGGGAATGTTATGATTAAATAAAATAATCTTTGATTATAATTATTTCATTTCATATTGGATTTTAATTAAAATGTAATTAATGTTTAGGTCTAAATGATCCTATTTTATTGTGATGTAGGAAACATTAACTCAATGTTACAGTGTGAGTACCCTATTCTTGTGTGGTGAATTATAAATTAGAATTTTTTTGTGATCTAGGGACTTATATACTTATATTTTATTGTATATAACATCATTGTGGCTAGTAACCAATGATGAATAATGGGATGGAATCCCTATTTATGATGATTATATTTAGCGAATTATAGGGTGGGGTCATAGGGATTTTGTGATAGACGATGTCAAAAGTGTGTTGAAGTATGCTAAAAATATACATAATGATGTGGCATTGATACATGGGTTTTTTGGCTAAGATAAAAGTGGGTCATACTCATCGATATTCATAATTCATTCTTGATTCCTAATTGATGGTCAGATGGTCATATGTTAATTTAATGATTAGTAATAACTACTTTTTAAATTATGATTTTATGCACCACATGTGTACCTTTTATGTGTCAGATTAGGTTTAGACCAACATTTCGTAGATGACAAGAAATGGTAACAAAATTATTAAATAATGGATATGGTTCATGATTATTAAATAATTATGATATGTTTGTGAGAATATCAAAGGATTATTAGTGAAGTAAACACATCGAAAAAAATATAAACTATTATTCTAGGAAATTAAATATTGATTAAATATATAAATTAATAGAATGTGATTTTATTTATAACAATTTTTTTATCGAATTCTTATCTAATACCCAGTGCTTAGTATTGTCTTATGGGTACCCTATGTGAAAATAGATACATAAGTTTCTATGGATATGTATTATCCATTAGTGAGGATCTGTGTTATATTTCTCTATAAATTTTGATTTCATATTATTCCCAATTATAGTCATCAAGGAAAATGGCATCAAAATATTTTATGGTTTCTTTCTCCGGCATCCATGATTTATATACCCTTGGAAAACTTTACTAAACAATGGCTTATTTAATGTGGTATTTAGGAGTCATTATCTCTTTTTATTCAATAAGGGAATTAGTCGAGTACCTTTTGAGGGTGGGGTTATGAGATTTTTTTCAAAGGTGATGGTTGAGATATACGATTTAGTTTAACATTTGGAACTGGTAAGGATTCATGGTTTTTTAGGGAAATATTGTTAACTAAACTTACTGCATCTTATAAATAAGGGACATTAGATAGGAACTTTAAATTAATGGCGAATTATGATATAATATAACTACATTTATGTCTACTAAAACATTATGTGGATAAATACTTATTGGTGCATAGATACCTAAGTCAGGATCATACATTATGGTTTTCTATATCTATGATTAGTTTTTCTATAGAATGGAATATTAGTTAAATTTAATTATTATTTATTCAATGAAACATAAAATAATATTTTATTTTGGTACAAGGAGGGACTAACATTAATTAATTTAAAAATATGGAAAAATGCCAGTCTCCCAATTTGGTACACATAGATGAAATTAAATAGGATAATCTAGTGGATCATTGTAGAGTGGAAGTTGATGATGACAACACTTGGTGGTGGTCACTCCAAGGGTTATGATTTTAGGGTATGAATAAGTTATAAGCCTCTGTTTTAGATTGGTAAATATTATATTTGATAGAGGAGGTGTAAATATCTATTTTTATTCATTCTAATAAATAACATAGAATTTATTTATCTATGATTAAGCTATTTTGGTAATCTCGAAAGTGGTGGATATTTTTTCTTGGTTATCATGATGAGTTAGCTATTGAGTGGTATAAGATAAGGGATTGGTTCCAGTATGTGTATCTATAATTTATTGTTTAGGTTGTTTCCCAGTAAGACATCTTGACCCTTCTCCAATACATTTTTTAGAGAAAATATTTGACCACATGCTCTTAGTTTTCTCTCCATAAAAAGTCATTTTGTTTTATATGGAGAGGGTTTCAGCCTTATTTGACTTGTTTCCCTAGAGATATTAATTCTTAGACCGCCACATGTATATTAGCCATTATTTAATATTATGGAGAATATTATAACTTATGATCATCAGATACGATATATGGAATGAAATGAATATTCCTATGATACCCCCAATCCTCAAGGGCGTCGGAAAAATTGAAACTCTAGATATAATCTCCATCAAGTCCATAGAGTCCATAGATATGGTTGTGGTCAAATGCATGTTTTAGTATTTCCTATGCTGCATGAGACATACATCATGAAAGGTATTATTTTATAATTTTGATAATGGATTATTCATTGTTTTATTTATGATATATGAACTCCATATTTTTTTACAGACCAATTATATGCTTTAGGATGTGTGGTAGAGAGTCTTTTAGTTCCCATGTTATTAACTACACTAATTGGAGGTCGAGCTTTCATTCAAGATATGTGAGGAGATTTTGAATTATATATATAGTATTACTACTTTTGGGGATATTTCTTATTTTTAAATATACCTCCATACAAAACTTCATTATCATGGATTAGTTGTATTCCATGTATACTAACATGAATTTCTTTAGGTGGATCATCATATTCTACGATGTAGATAGAGAAAAATTATTATTTTTTCATTGATCAAGACCCTCATATGGGTAAGAGTTGAGTTGAGTATTTATCAACATTATTAGATAAGTCAGTGATGAGTTCTGTGTAGATTGAGTAGTGGTATTTCAAAATTTTGATGAAGAGTCCCCTGATGTCTTTCTTGAAGAGGTTTTTTCACTACTTCCTTGATAGGATGTCGAGTTTATGATAGAGATACAACCATATGTTTCTTCAATATAGAATTATCAATATCAGATCACTCCTTTTCAGTTATATGATATATGGAAGCAATTCTAATATCTCTTATACTGTGGATTCATTGGGCCTAGTGTGTCTCCTTGGGGATATCATGTTCTATTTACAATGATGAATGATGATAGTTTGCAGTTGTGTGTCAATTGTCTCTATTTTAATCCAATGAAAGTAAAAAACTACAATCATCTCCTATGAATTGATTATTTATTCAATTATTTGAATTAATAAATATAGTAATCAAAACATTATTTTTGTTTTTTATATCAACATATTCTTGAAAAGGATTACGATATCCTAAATATTGTTTTCAAATGTCCTTATTAGTATTATGAGTTTGTCATGATGCTTTAATTTGTAACTAATGCTCTAATAATGTTCATGGGCTAATGAATGACGTGTCATGTGTGTTTTTAGAATGGATTTTGGTGTTATATATCGATGTAATCCTTAGGGATCCAACATATATTTAAGAACTCACCATGTTTCTATGAGAAGTTTTGGGGGTTCTTAGTTTTCATCAGATGTTGGGGAAGTAGTTGAAGTGTGAGTTCTTGGACTATGATTTTTGTTTCGTGAAGAATTTCATATCTCAATGTGGGGTAGCTGTTGATTATTAATTTATTATCATGTTATTTTAATGGGCATAACCCAAGAATTATATAGAGGTGTGGAGCATCTGTGGACTTACTGTTCTTTGATTGGTATGTCACATAGTGGTTTGGGTGGATGTTTGGAGACTCTTCAATAGTTATGGAAGAGTTAGAATTATTACACCATTACATGGGAGTAGTCTACTTTAGATGTTTTCTTTATTACTAGAATGTGTAGTCATATTTTGTGTAGTGAGTGGGGTAATCCCATCTTGGGGATCTCAATGTATAGATTTGGTATGATCGAGTTGCTAATAGTGATGCTCCTAAGGTATGGTATGAGGATATACAATATAGAGTATTGTTTTAGTAAAAGATTCTTATTTCATTAGTTATTCCTAACATAGTTCTACTCAAGTTCCATAGTTAAACCCCAGGGGTATATTATACTTTTGATAAAGATGTATCATACCCGAAGAGATTATTCTTGGTTGTCAGAGTATAATTTTTTAGTTGTAACTTTTAATTCATGATGTTTTTTCTACCAGGAAGTGAAGGCACAACATCGTGTTCTGAGTGGTATGCTTCAACTTCATGATATTCCCTTCTGAATGTGGGAATTTGTTTATAGAATTTTTAATGGGTTTTATAGATCTTAGGATGGTCATGATTCTGTAAGGGTGATCTTGTATCATAAAAATTAGTTATATCACTTCCTAGTAATTTTGGAGTCAATCTCAATAGAGATGTTATTGATGTTTTATCTGGAGGATATAGTGATTCTTCATGGGGTTCCAAAGACAGTCATGTTTGATTGTAGTCCCTTTTTAACTCTTGGGATTGAATAGGTAACCATCATGAATTTTTCTCTAAGATAATAATTATAACTACTTTTCATCCATAGATAGATAGATCGACATAGTTGATTATCCATAATTTATATGACATGTTCGAAGATTGAATTCTTGATTTTGGAGGCTCATGGGTGTTTTACCCAACCATAGTAGAGTTTTACTTCAACAATCATTATCACTCCACTAATGGTATAACACTTTACAATGTTTTATATGGTTGAGAATTTTGATCACTATTGTATTTGGATGAGGTCCGAGAGTATGTTTTTGTTGGGCAAGAATTATTGAACAGTACAATAATTAACGATCAGGTAATCTATGAGTAAATGTAGGTAGCACCAGATCAATAGAAGACATATTGTATTCAGTGTTACTAGCCTCTAGAAGTCATCATTGGAAATCATGTGTTCTTAAATGTGTATCCTCATCATTGAAAGTGGATGCTTGCCCATGTGAGTAAGATATACCTTAGGATTGCGGGGCTCTACATTGTGTTGGCATTAGTTGGTGAGATGGTGTACTGATTAACACTACCCCCACAGATGATCTAGATTCATGATATTTTCTATATATTAAAACATCACTGATATATTTATTTCAATTCTCACATAATCTATTAGGGTAAGAAAGATATTGAAGATAATGTGACCTTTATGTAATTACCTGTCGTGATTTGGGACCATCAGGAGATGGTGTTGTAGGAGTTTTTTATTCCTTTAGTTCATATCATGTAGAGGAATGATGTCATGAGGGATATAACATGGTAGCATGAGTCAAAGATTCATGGTCATGAATCCATCCATTAAAGGCACCCCTACGATTTTCGAAATGAAGGAAGAGGGATAATTACCTTTCAGTCTTGTCTCTAATAGGCCTTGTGTTGGTGATTAGTTCTAATGATATAAATAATTTCACACACCTGGGAGGAATTACCATCATCATATTGGTAGTACCAATTGGAATAATGTTAACCACAAAACAATTCCATAAAATAATTAAATAAAATACCCAAAAATATCCCACAATGAATGTAATGGTACATAAACACAATAAAGGTTTCCAGGTAATGTAATAAAAGAGAATCCTAAAACGGCCACTCAAAAACTCCATGCTCCAATTAAGAAATGTCTAGCCTAATATCTGGATCCCTCCAAAAAATTGTTATATATATATATATATATCAGGGTGATTCTAATAAGTATACTTAGTAGGATCATACCTAAGGACTCTTGTGAAAACGTGAGATGATAAGTATAATTCAGTAGTGAACAAATGACATAATCTATAAGAACCTATCTAGTCACCTATTTCATAGCCTCACCAAGGCTCACTCTCCAAATAATAAATCCATGTATAATAATATATGAATAAATATATTGATTAAAAGGTACCCCACATTACTTTCCATCATACTTTTAACTCTCACACCCTGATATCATATGTTCTAGCACTACCAACCCTTCTTTATCCATCAAACTTATCATAACCGAAAGGTGTTAATTATCATCACATGCCAACCACTGAGCCATAGTAACCTCATTACTATACTACATTCCATAACCATCACATCCTCATCTTCTCGTAATAACTTCCATGTTACCAAGATAGAGGGGTATTGTGAATATGAATGGCATTAACCATTATCCCTACTTCAACAATGGATGACTCCCAATATGAACCATATCATCATATCATCAAACATCACCATGAGTTTACTCTATCTACAATACATCACAACATTTCAATATCAACCTCACCTGGAAGAGGGATATAGAAATAGTGGTGTCTATATATCTGTCCACCCCAACCGAGATGTTTGATGAAAACAAACAGAACCCAAAACACTAAGAATCTATATAAACCCATGAATCAGGTTGGGTGTGTATATAAGTCACAAGGAAAACAAATTGTATAATTGTTACAGACATGCCCAACCTATGGGTTTGCAAAAACAAGAAATCCAATTACCAAAACCTCCACATCACCACTATCACATGTAAATATTTCTTCCATAATTCTCTCAACCCATCCAATCCCACATACTAAACATAAACTGAAATTAGTTAAAAGTTATTAGTTAACCATATCTACTAATATACACTTATATATTCATTTACTATATATATTTATTTAATGAATATAAATAATGCTTCAAAATCATATGTATAATCTAACCTATGTTTATTTACTACAATTTACTATTTAAATCATTCCATAAATACCGACAACTCAAAAGACAATGCACAATGGCATCAATAATTCAATTATTAACATCAAGATTTCATACCACACATAATCACCATATCCCTAACTACCACACATAATAACATCACCACATCCCCCAAAGTAAAACATATGATAGAAACCATAATCTCATCCATCATGAAATCTAATACATGAAATTAGATTCACTAGTTAACTGAATGAGAAAAATTACATATTTAGAAGAAAAAAGATCAATTTCCATCTTTATATGGATTTACCATTTTCTTGTGAGGTAATTTACACAATCATATTTCAACATACAATAACATGATCATATCAACAAACACATTTCATAACCAATGATATCTTTTATGAAATCAATGAAAATAAATATCATGAAAATAGTAATATCACATGCGATATAGCTTGTTCTTGTGAATTTAATTATATATTTTTAATTATGTTAATTTTGATAACTCTTACCATCCATCCTAAAATAATAAAAGGAATTATAATCTCACACATGCATAAAAATAAATACAAAACTCAGATCCCTTACCTTTAATATCACTTCATGGAGAATAATTATTTTAATGGAATAATCAATCAATCAAACTCCACCATTATCAATGGGAAACCCATCAGAATCTATCCACAACAATCCATGATAATGCACACGTGAAAATTCATCCAATATATAGGGGTTCTATAAAAAACAACAAAAAATGGAATAATGAAATGGGGGAATATGAGAATAATGTACCTTAAATCAAGGTCAATCAATCCTCCATTATATAAGGGGATGGATCCCCCAAACGAAATGAACAATAAGAAACAAGGAGGCCGAGATTCATTCAAATATTCGTATAGAATAAAGGAGGTAAAAACATGGGATTAGGGACCTCTATTTATAGAGGATTATGGAATTTCTTTCCATGGCATAGAAACATCCCCCAATGTCAAATTATCTCTTGGCCAAGGGAGATCTAAATCTATTTTGGTTGTCTCCAAGATGTATGTTTTACACCGGGTAGCCACCTAAGCATCACATCTTGGAAATAAGAAAACCTGGTCATTTCATACATCATGTCACATGTTAGAACCACACTACCATCCCCATAAACAATCTCCAAGAACCCAATTCCCAAAAAACTCTCAGCAATCCACCACCTTAATGTGGTGTCCCTTTGAATAGAAAATAAACTTCACTATCCTTTATATCACCTATATTTATCTCATGGCACAACCATTCCCTAAAAAATAAAATTTGAGTTTTTAGGATATTGATCTCTCACATTAGATACCTCATAGACAATTACGTTCATCGAGAATAAAAAAACATGAAAAGAAAGAAGAGAAATAGACTGGAATAAACAGCTACCCCATGAGATAGCTATATGAGAATTCATTATGGTCCTAATATAACCATAAACAAATCAAAATCAGAAAGAGTAAAAGGTAATACTTCATATACTATTCAGAAACCATGTGTCACATGACATAAGGAAAAAAGGAAAACAAAAACAGAAAACAACTCGAGATAATGAGAACACAACTAGATCTCACATAACCAATTACTCTCTTCCAATATTCTATGTATAACTGGAATAGAAAAAAAGGGATGGAATAACCCCATAACACTTCCATATATTATACATGAACCTCAATTGGTTATTTTATTTATGTTTCATCATCCTTGATATCCAACTCTACCGATTCAATGAGATAAGAATCATTGTGAATGTATCAAAGAAAAATTGAAATGTAGAAAACATTTTTTATTATTCCTATCATTGGAGTAATCACTTGCCAATATTTCACCTAAATGACATGATCAAACACTAGGAATGTTCTGATGAACTACGGTGGCAACCTTCGTTACTGAACAAACCACTGTGAACCACAAGAAGGAGGAACCTTTAGGAACACCTGGTATCCCACATTAAATTACATGGGCCTCCTCCTTTGATCATCATATGACTGATAACAATATTTTTTCTCCTTCTACATTCCATTAACCATATATAACTTCTTGATTGTATATTTTACCTCATTATGTTCAAGAATAGATGACCCTCCAAGATTGATCTAGTATAGTGAGGATCGATAAGGAATGTCATAAAACAACTCAAATAGAGTCATGTTGTTGGATGAGTGGAATATATTATTATTGGGGAACTCAACAAGGAAAATGTGATTTTCCATGGATCCACCAAAATCATAGAATCACACCTTCAACATGTCCTCTAGTGTTTGAATGATTCGCGCTATATGTCTATCTATCTTATGTTGGAAAGAAATGTTAAGTCATAACAAAGTTAAACAAGTGTGTTGAAATCCTATTTAAATAGTGAGGTAAAATGAGTTTCCCATTAAAAGATGATGTACATCAGATTCTATGTGTACCCATATCCATATATAGGTACCTCCCTACAAAAATATAAATGTCGCTCAACTCCCTCATTATTATGCATTGAGATGACTTCATTAGTGAATCACTGATTACACAAATATTATCTTATTATCCTCGAGGCCAGGGTAATCCTATGATAAAATACATCAATATGTTTTCCCCATCTGTTAATAGATAGCTAATAGTTGAAACTGACCATCAATAACCTGATGTTATGCCTTCAACTACTAGAAAACCAAAAACTATACCATGACCCAAACCAAAGAAAATTTCCTTTAGGTCCACCATAATTCCATACTCAAGCTACGGTACATCATTGATATTCATGTTTATAACTCTAAATTTGAATTATGAATCTCATGATGGACTCACTCGTTCATCACCATTGTGATGAAAATCCTACATCGAAACATCAACATATGTTGGTCTCCCTTTTGACATCCATTAAGGGCTTCACCATGAATAATGTGATATCATATTACTACCATCTCTGGGTCTCCCCACTGAGAATGCATTACCTTCTACATCAGATTATAAAATACTATCATCTGAAATAGGGATCTTCCAACATTAAACACACTTTCATCTAGGTGCATGGTTTAAAAATGATTTATTTTCCTCCAAGCATCCTTAGACACTTGAAAAATATCCCTTCATGAAATCCATGTTAGTGTATTAGTGAAACAATTCCCCTTCATTAAGGTATATGTGATATCAAATTCACTCTCTTATAGAGACTCCAAATATCCATTTTGATGGGGGTTCAGGTCATATGGATTGAAAATGTACCAAAACCCCTTCCGATTGGTGAATACCACAAAGAACGCAATAATGATGTAACATATCCCTACCTTCATGAAAAACACCATTAATACCAATTTCAAATCATGAGTGTATTAATTATACTAAAGGGGGATTAACAATCTAAATACATGGGATATCAGCACCCATTGCTACATCAAGTCACATCCAAGACCCAAACAGGACGCCTCGCAGAACACATCAAACATCACTCCCTCCTCATGAAACCAATTAACATATGTATTGAATAAGTATCACATCATATAACAGGAAGTTACCTTGCAATGATTTGTCCAACTGAATGAATTATCCTTATTGGTCAGATCTATCAATGTGGAAATGATACTAGAGAAGTTGGACACAAACCCTAGAAAATAATCCATGAGACCAAATAGCATTTGAAACTATACTAAATTTATGGGTAATTACCACGAAACAACTACCTAAACATTCTAATTATCCAATACTACTCCATGTTGTGAAACCATATGTTTATCTATATGTACCACCTACATAAAAAACATACACATGGAAAATTTCCCATTGAGATTTTGGTGTTTGATAGATTTTAAAACAATACATAGATGGATGAAATTCTCCTCCATAGACTAAAAGTATATATGAATTTCCTTAATGAACATGACTAAGAACTAGTTAAGGAACTCATAGAATATGATGTTCACGATTCGCATGAACACTATTAGTGAATTTGTGACACTGAACTGAATAAACACATAAATCAATTATTCTAAATCTACATCAGAGGGTATTCTTTTGGATATATTTCGCATTTACCCTCAACTGATAAAAATATCATTCATCAATCATAAATAACTAGCAAACTCATATCCACAAAACATAAAGATAATTGATCCTTATAAGTGGGTAATAATTCTGAATCACCACCCGATTTATCCGTAAATAGTATTTAAATTTCCACATAATACCATAAAACTTCTTGAAGAATAATATCAGCACACTCTATGATAATTCATTTGTATATAGACACTATACTTTCATAAATATTATTACATTATTTTAAGCAAATTTAATCATCAAATTACAAGACAATGATCATAAAGTCTAGTGTCTTGGATATTAGGTACATAATTAAACATCATGAAATAAAAACATTATTTATTTAATCCTCTTAATGACCTCATAAGTCCCATTGATCCCTTATGTATTCATATGATAACATAGATAATACATGAAAAAAATGGATGAGTTAAAAATCCCAATAAGGCAATAAGCATAGCACATTGGATTTAAGATATAACATGATATGTTAAAAGGAACATAACATGAATAGATATAAGAAAGTATAAAATTTTAAACATGGGAAAATATAATCATGGAATAATAGGAATGTTGTCACAACATATAACATAACATAAAAATTATTCAATACTAACTACTAATACAATATAACATGGTGGAAATAGTCCCATATGTGAATCAGGTTCACTAGCTGTCCCAACATGATGTCTAGTGATAACAAAAATTTTATATTGAATTGGAGAGATATCAGGTTTCCACCCTTCATAACAAGTTCATGAATATATTTTTCACATGAAGAATCATACATAAGGAATCAAACATAAACACATGTTTTTCCTATGGAAAGAATTTGGTATCATAATCATTGCAAAAGGAATTACAAAAGGGAATTACATAATGGAGTCCATTATAGAAAGGATCTAAATCATTCATAGACACTAGTAAGGGAAAATAGGAATATATCATGATATTTTATATTATACTGAAGTGAAGACATGTAAAAAAGTGTTTAATAAACTTTTGGATAAAAGAGTTTTTTCTGTTTGAAGGAATATATTAAAAGTTGTTCTAAATGTAAAGGCATAATTGATTACATAAAACCAGAACTAAAACTGTATAGTTTTTATGATAAAATTAGTGATTTTATATAAATAACTTTTTATTAATTCATATTATGGAGTGAACATTAAAATGTGTCACAAATCACAAAGTTCCTTTCAATTCGAATTTCTATTCCGGAAGATTTGAGAAGGGATCCTTATGAAAACATGTAATTAGCCATAAAATAGGGATGGTATAATTTGGATAAATGAGTTAGGAACCCATAAAAATAATTTAGAACAGGTACATAAAAATAAATAATCATTATATTGGGGTAAAGTGAGAGTAAGATTAGTAAGAAAGAAAAAAATGGATGTTCGGGTAGAATCCCTTACCTTATGTCTGAAATGGTACTGCACATGATCTTAATGACCTAAATAATGAAATTAAATTCATTAATTAATAATTGTAAAACCTTTTATATATGTAACTTATTTATTTTAATTTTATTAAGTTCATTTATGTCCTTTTTTATGAGTTATAATGTTCAATATCATTGATCGAGAGTGCTTGGTTTCTTAGTCATGAGGATCAGTTCCCTTGATTAAGATTATGGATGATATTTTAAAATGGATATAGAACAAAAAAATTGGAATGTGAAGATATTAGTTAAAATAAATAATGATAAATGATCATTTATATCATTTATTTATTTTGGGTGAGGAAAAATCATTTGATAAGATGTTACTTATAATCGTTTGGATTATTTTGGGCAGTTTTCTCTCACAACGAACTTGTTTTTTTTTATTATTTAACATTATGTGTATATAATTATAACAGATCATTTAATAAGCTATATTATAGATATCATAGTTTCTTTAATATTGAAAATGGTTTTATGAACCGCCCTGATGGAATTAATGTAATATTAAATGTTGTTGTCCTTTAAGGCAATAAATTAACACCTCATGAATGATGTTTTCATTTATAAAATAAAAGGGAGAAGATAAGAGGGTTTGGTGATGTATTTATTTATTATCATAACAAAATTACAATAATTTTAGGTTAATGGAGTTATCATACCATTTTTATGAGAATAGGTGATGAGAGAATAATTAAATAAAATAACATTAAAACAAAAGGAAACATGAATTTATCTATTAAATTTTTCCTCAATGAGAACCTCCTTAGGGAAAATGTTTTGGCCTTTTCATTAGAAACATTTCTCCTATATATGGGGGAGAGGATTAGAAAGGTTATTGCAAATAATTTTGAAATGTCTCAATGAATAATAGGTGTGAGGATTAGAGGTGGCGAGGGGTGGTATTTATAGTGGAGGAGAGGGGTGTTTTCTCAATGTTTTATTCATTAGTTTAATATTTTGGATCAATAATATGAATACTGTGAGAATTATTACAAAATAAGTTAAAATATTTAAGGAGAGTTCAAGGATTTGGGTTTACATCATCCACAAATCCACTATGACTCAGTAATTCATGTATTCATTTTTTATCCTAAATTTTTATATTCTACTATCCACGAAACATTCATGTTTTTTTGAAAAAAACAAGAAAAATAACATTATCAATTTTTTAATGTTTTATAATTAAAAAATGAACACCATTCAATGAAAATATTTTTTTAAATATTTAAATATTAATATTAATTAAAATCAATATTTGAATGGAAAATAGAGATTTGAAAATTATAATTTCTTTTATAAAATTTTGAAAAAGTAATTATGGTCTCATAAAATTATATTATAATCTGTGTAGAAAAATATTTAATTTTTAATACATTTTGGGAAAATAAATTTCCTTATAAAATTTTAAATTAATCAAAAAATTGTAATTAAATTTTTATTACTTATAAAAATACTAACACATAATTAGGGATTTTTAAACTTTTTATTTTCTTATACAGTGATATAGTTATATCATATTATCAAATATAAGATGGGTAATTATAATTTATGATTTCATGGGTCAATTTACTATTATATTGGATGTTTTACTATTCATAAGGCTCGTATTACTATTCCAAAGGTCTAGTTACTATTTCATCAGTATAGGTTTCTTACCTTATATAAATACTTCTTATTTCAATAATTCTTAGTTTATAATGTTTTTATTGTGTTATTAATGTGATTTTATGTGATTTATGACATAATTTTATGAATGGAGTTTCCATTGATAAAATTTTGCATCAAAACTACTAGGCTAAATAAAACCCATTTTCATCAGATCGTCTTTTTAAATCCTAAAATCTTGTAGCTTATAGGGTGTTATATAATAAAGATCTATTTAAATTGGAGACACACTCAGTTTTAATTCTATCAAAAAATTGATATCCAATCATTTAGAAATCATTACATAGTCCTGGTGAAATCATTTAGAAACTTCCCGATGACTCTGGGAGCCTCTTCCATCTAAGTGACCATTGACATCACTAAAATATCTGAAACATGGAAGGATGGAGAACCATAACCCTACTAGATATCTAATAACCATGATAATAGAATAAAAATTTTAAACTAACCATATACATAATATAAATCTACTCTCCTATTAAATCAAATCATATCTTCATCTATAAAATTCAACAAATCCATACAAAGGATAGAATAAAATAGATACTTCTATATCATATAGGAATCTAGACATGACTGATGTTTCCCGACCATCAATATGCACCACTAACCCACAATAGACAAGAAGTTATACACTACTACCAACATAATCAAATACCTGGGGTACATGAAGCCTCTCTACATCAAGTCCCTAAGAGTGGACTAAGGTTGGTGAAGTAAAGGAGTGTGAGACTCTTGAGTCAAGAAAAGAATAAATGAGAGAATAAAATAAGGTAGTAAAACCTATGGATATCATTTTCCCCTTTAGTATTGGAATCTCCATGGAATACACCATCCATTCCCAGATCATCTTCCTCAATAATACTGACCACCTATAGGAAAACACATGGATTCGGGTCCTAAAGAGGGAGAACATCCAAAGTCTAAAGATGACCTTCCCCGTATTATATCTTCGTAGGATAATACTTTTACACCTACTATAAAAATAACATCACTTGAAGCTGCTAGTGAGGTTGATGCGGAACCTGACATTTATATGCATGATGATCTCTAAGGGAAAATAATAAATATTAATAGTCATGACTCTATCCCATAAATACATGGCACATTGTTCCAAATACCATATGATAATCATGAGGGAAAATTTCCCTAGAAAAACAAGAGACAAAATATTGATCCTAAATCCATGCTCGTTGAAACCATGAATAACAAATAACCTAATATTATCCACAAATGACTATGCTCCTAGGGGAGCATTTCTATCTCCCCAATCCTGAAATTTGACCTTTTGAGTGTATAAACTCAATATACTCAGTCTTCTTCTAAACCTCTAAATACATCACCATAGTAAATAGAGTAACAACATATTTGGTAGATTTTCTAAGGGTCCCATAATGACATCATTCATGAGATTCCTCATTTTAGAAAACATCACAGGTTAAATTTAGAACTTCCTTAAACATAATGTTGTGTTGCCACAACATAATTATCCCTTATTGATGATAAATAAAATACTACATCTTTGTCTAATTCTTCATCAATGATGAGAATTATACTCAAAACTCATTCTAAAAATATGTTCATGAAACTGAATCCACCATCCACTCCATGAGGTTCAATTTCCACACAAACATGTTTCACCCCACATCCCACTAGCTTCCAAATAAACCTAATACTCCATTAATGACTGAAAAAATTGAATTCAATCTCATGATCCCCCAACTGGTGCTTCATCTCTTGATTAGATATAATTCATTCTTACCTCTCCATGTCATGGTGTTGAATCGAATGCAACATCATCTACCATCTCTCATCCTCTTCATCCAGGTTGACCTTTTGGTGTTCAACAATGTCATCTTGCAAAACCTCACCAACTTGAATGACACACAGTAAACATCCAAGATCCATAATTTATGGGGGAAATAAGGATTTTATAATAATAATGTTATGGACAATTATTTTCATTTAATTAAATTAATTATAAATTCCTAAACTCTTCCCATTCAATCACATGATAAATCTATATGATGTAAAAAACCTTCATAATATTTTACCATGAGATAAGAATCAATTCTCCTAGAATATTTGGTAAGTATTAAGTATTTTCATCAAATAAATTCGAATCCTAAAATAATTATTATAAGTTATTATCCCTACCCGACATGAAATTCAATGTTCTATGACATTGTGACCCACCAAATCCCGGATATATTAATTATTCATAGAACTAATCACAATTATATCCATCAACTATACCATTGATACCAATATAACATGACAATCTCTCTAATTCTACCCATAGTGGATTGAAAATTAAGGATGATTGATAATGATCATTGTGTCCCACCTCCACTAGGCCCCAGGTTAAAGACAAAAAAATATTATTTAAAGAACATCACAAAAATGGGTGGCATTGACCTCAATTTAAAAGTATGTTTTGGAGATAGGATTTAAACCACCAAATAACTCCATATCACAATGAATTGAAAACCCTAAAAATATATAACAATTCCTATAATGTAACACAAATACAATAAATGTCATCAAGTAGACAACCAAAATATAATCCTATCGATGAAACTCAACCGCTCTGAGCTCAATGTAATAAATGTCAATCTCGATCTCAATATCCCTTAAAATATTCTAAAAAAGTATGTATATATATATATATAAATATATATATTCATGGTGAGTATAACAATTATAATCATCATGATAATACCCATTTAATCCCATGACACTATGAGAAGAGAATATTTATACCCAAATGAACAAAGAAGATAATGAAAACCACTTATCAGGTACACTAGTTCTCAACCTCAACAAGGATCACTCGCAAAATATCACATTCAATTATTATAGTATAAGAAGATGAATGTGAAACAAAAGGTACCCCACAACATTTCCCCACTGATTTACCACACTCACACCCCAACTTCATTCATCTGAATACTTCAAACTCTTTTTTATGCATCAGCCTGATCATAATGGGATTTCCTTATCAGTCAATAAATACAAATAATTTCACGGAATTCTCATCATATGTATACCACATACCATAACCCCAACATCCTCATCATCCAATTACCACTGCATTTTAACAAGGAACATAAGTTATTATGAACATGAAGTACATAAACTTCATACACTCCTCCTACCAAGCATTCTCTCTAATATGAACCACCTTATCCTATATCCAAAATCACTCTAAGTGTAATATATCATAAGACATCCCCAACAACATGTAACAACTTATCTTTGTAGAAATGGAGTGGATGATGGAGAGGCCAACCATTCAATAATTCCAACTTGGATGATTATAGAAACCACATAGAACCCAAAACCTTTTGGATTCGGTGTAAACAGATGATCCTGGTGGGGTCTATATAGAAATCACATGGAAAATAAAATGTATAATAGTGATACACAATCCATGACTATTTGTTCAAAATTCAAAACCACCCATCTTCCGTAAATTTTACATCACCATTATCACACAACAACATCGCTTCCATAATGTTGCCTACCCATAAAGTCCCAGATAGGAAACAAAGACACTAATTTTATCATAGTACCCATTAAAAAATATCTTTTACAAACCAATTATTTGTGTTTTACCATATATTCATATTTAATCACAAGATATTATCTATAAAATGTCTCTATTTATTCCTATTAATTCATTTTAATAACCAAACTATTAATTCTAAGACAATATAATTTACAATAACATACCATTTTTACTAATCCATAACAATCTAGAAACTACCAAGACAACACACAATGCTAGAAACCACTCCTATATTAAATATACACATCCATTCTACACATTGTCACATCATCCACAACTACGACACATCCACAGATCACATCATCATAACATCCTTATATGTAAACCATAGTAAAAACCCCATAATCTTATCCAGCATGGAATTTATTACACCATATCAGCATAGAAGTAAAGGTAAACACAAAATTTCCTTACACTTACACAGCGTTATCAATTTCAATCATTTTAGGGACTTATGATTTTCATGTGACGTGATTAAAATAATCATATATAATTTGAATAAACATATTCACTGTAACAAAAAACATATAATAACCATTTATATTCATCAAACAATCATAGAAAATAATTATCATGGAAATATGCTAATCAGATTTGAAATCTCACCTTTCTAATTAGTTTATTTATGAAATTTAATAGTGTTCATTAGAGAAACACTTACCATCCATTTAAAAGGAATAAAAATTATACTAATAATATATAAACACAAAAATAAATAGATAACATTGAACCATTATCTGGATTTTCTATTCCATGATATCCCTACTCTATAGGGACTAATCATGAGATCAAACTCCACCAATCATAAATGGGGAGAAAATTGAATCCATCATCAACAAGCCATTCCAAACCTCACTTAGAACCCATCCAAAAAATAGAGGGGTTTGACATAATAACACCTAGAAAAGGAGGAGAAAAAATGAGAAATATGTGAAGAAGTAACCTTGAATCAAGAGATATCGATCGTCCATAATCTAAGAGGTTGGAACCTTCAAATGGAATGATCAAAGGGTTTCTAGGGGTATGGAGTAAGATAATTCTAAGAGGATATGAAATTAGAATGAAACAAGGGGTCATGCCATCTATTTATATATGTATATTAAATAGCCTCACTATATCATCAAGGAAACCCACTACACTATGTTATCCCTCCGTCAAACAAATTTACAATCTCCCATGACTATTTACTCCTTTTTAAACATGTTTAAAAAAAATATTTATTGACTATCAATATGACCCAATCTATGGTATGTTATAAGTAAAATGGATAATTTGACATCTATAGTTACATTCAAATATTAAATACAATAAAAACACAAGCTTTGTTTCTCAACTCACCTAAGATCATAGCATGGTGAGCTCAAAATCCTTATTTTACCCATGTATTCCCACAAAACACCAAGTCCAGCATCACCCCCTTTTCTTATAATTTCCAAGAAATCCTTGTTATATTGGCTAAACACAAAAGAACCAATCTAAATTGTATGACCAACTGTGATGTTTCACTCAACATGGAGAACCCTAAAACTACATGGTCTTCCCCATGACCAACCTCTATGCAGACAAGGCCAAAATAGCCCGCACCATAACCACCATCGTGGTGCGGTGGCCTGATGAATATAAAGAACACTTCCCTTACCTTGAAACCCCTCCAAATCCGTGAAAACACCACTAAGACCTATAAAAATTCAAATAATGTATTTTTATATTCTTTTTTTCTCACATGATTTTCAATATCCTATTTTTTTTATGCTTGATCATCCTTGTGAAGATGATTTTTCTTGCTTTTGTTGAGATTATTTTTAATATTTTTTTATAAAATAAAATTTTATTATATTGATTAATTTATGATTTGTTATTATTTGAATGCAATCTCCCTTAAAAGGAGGTTGTGCTATTCTTATTGTAACTTCTCTGATACATATCTCACAGGGCAGTTCTGTGGACCCTAGTTGTCTCATTCCTTTACGATTGTTTTAAATTTTCAAGGATGAGTACAATATGATAGGACTAAAATGTAATTTCCAATATATTATAAAAATCTTCCTTTTGTGTTTCCTATGGTATACATGTGTCTGGGTCCTTCTTGGATTCCTTTCGCTTCAGGAATTATAAGTTTTTTTTATTTCTTGGTATGTTCATACAGTTGGTTGGCTATTCCTACAGTTAGTTGGTTCCTTATTCTTTATAATTGGTTTGTTATTGAGATCATAATTTTTTTTATTTTTTCTTATTGGTTTCCCTTGTAGTGATTTGGATTTTTCATGCAGTCAGTGGTTTGTCCATGTATTCAGATTTTTCCTACTTGGGGTCATTTTTTTCCTTGTTGTGGTCGGTTAGTATCATTGTTTAGTCTATTAGATCCTTCAAGTGGATGGTTGGTTTGTTTTGGTAGTTGGTTGTTTTTTATGCATTTTGTAAATTTTTTCATGTTCTCATTTTTCTATTCATGTGGCTGGTTCATGCATTCAATTCAGACATGTTATACATTTTTAACAAAAATTAAAAAATTACAAATTTTAATAGAATCTCTGAATATTATAATTTGATAAATATTGTTTTAAATTAAAAAATATTATTATTTATTGACCATTTCAAGGGGGAAACTAAAATCCTTTAATTCATTGACTTTTTAATGCTTTAAAGTGTGTTTATACTTTAATAAAATCAATATAATTACTATTTTAATTAATTGAAATTTTTTCCTACAATTTAAAAATCTTGAGTGTCTCATATAATTCATTCTAAAATGAAGATATTTCCATAATTTTATCAATCTTTATTTCTCTAGATACTAGAGGTTCTAGACATTTTCATCTTAGAGTGATTAAACCCTCCTCCTACTAGTTATTTTTTTTCATTTTTTGATTCTAAATAATGAATGAAACTCTTAGTTTGTTTGAGTGAGTCATGTAATGATTCTTTTACCAAGGTAGGAATTCTGTTTACTTTTGCATTATTTTTTCTAGTTGTATCATATAATTATATTTTCTATTTTGTTTACTATATGATATAAACCTTAAAAATATATTAATATGTAATGGTAATGACATGAAATAATGAATGTATAAAAATTTGGAATTCATACTGGAAGAAAAAAAATAGAATTCCATATTGTACAATATTATGAACTTTTTAATTATGATTATTTCAAGAATTGAAATATGAGTAACTAAATGCAACGAAAGAATTTTATTCTTCTTTTATTTGTAAGTTTTATGTGATTGGTAAAATTGTTTATCTCAAAAATATAGATATCATATGTTAAATATATTTATTTAATATTATTGATGATATTTAAATAAGGGAATAAAATGAAATCACAAACTATAGTTTATAGTGATGAACATTAAATTATAAATTTCTCATGATGGATAATCTAATAATAATACGCAGTAGTATTAAACTTAATATAAATTAAGATATGAATTATTTATGTGATTTGGAGAATATTGTAATTAATGGTGATGTTGTGATCGCATGCACTATGTAATATTAGTTATTTAGCATATAGTTTTTATTATATATGTGATATATGTTTTATAGTGTTTTGTTGAAATTTTTTTAGAATCACAGAATTCATAAATTTTTTAAAAGTTCAAATCCATGGAATGATATGATTAAATGAAAGAGGCATGAGTGGAATAATGTATACTCATCATCGATTAGAATAAATATAGAATTAATTTTTAGGACAAGTTAGAATATTTTATTTTGTATGAGTCATAACTACCATGAAATTATAGACATACTTCCCTCTGCTTATGTATATAATTATACATTTTATGTTTAGGTCTGTTGTAGGGATTTTGAGCCTTGTTTATGATTATTGATGACATCATTATAATTGGAAATCATTGATAACGTAATGGTTGGAGACCTAGGTAGTTTTGATTATGGTTAGTGATTTATAGAATGTGTAAAAACCCAGATCTTCCTCTCAGGTATGGATCTTGTGTTCTAATGTTTAGAGAAAAAAGGAGTGTTTTTTGTAATTTACATACTACATGCCATGTACCCAGAAGTTCGTGTTCGTTACCCGGGGGTTGTTGGTAGCTGTGTAATGGTCGGGTAACGGCTGAGTACATGGTTGTGTGCGGTGACCTGGAGAACACCTAAAGTGTTGTTCGGTTAAGGAATGTACATGGCGTGTACATTAAATGAACACAAAATGTATTTTTATTTTTATTCGTTAAATTGGACAGGCGTCGTGTCTAATTTTTAGAACATGATTCATCTATCATTGTCTCTTTCAGGTTCAATGGATATCGCCAATTCTTCTCCAAGTTGTCGACCCGTCGTTTGTCCTCTTAATCAACTGTCATAGATTGCATTGGAATTGCCACGATGAGTTCTTCTTTCTTCAAGAGCCTCATATCTTGATTTCTCTTCATTTGTGATATTTTTTTGGTTGATTTGTTTTGATGTTTTTATAGATCTACCACACTCTAGGTCGATTTATAGGCGGAGGATCAACTATATCGATCATACAACATTGTGGTATGTGGTTTTTGACTTTCAATAGACTGTCTTTGAGTTATATGTAAAAAGAGTGCCTAATACCATATTTTAGGGTATTGTGTGTTTAGAGAATTTATCCCTATTATTTCATTCCTTACATTATTTTCTTGAGTATCGGTTTTTTATTTTGAATAGGATTATTTAAATTTCTATGGATGTGTTCGCCCATCTTTGATCTGTTATTGGATTTTGGGACTAGATTTCCAGTTATTCTGCTCTATTTTCCATGCCTAGTGCTTTTAGGATGGATGATGTTATCTGACATGCTTATAATATGATTTGTAGCCATTTATCAAAGTGGTATTTGAGATTTAATTTTGCTTCTAAATATCATTTTTCAAAGATTTCTTTACACAAGGTTGTGTGAACCTAATTTAGGGAGGCCGTATGGGGGAATTGTCATCAAGGGCTTCCCTAGAGTGTCTCTTATAATTTTCATGCTACGAGACCATATGGGGGATAGACATTGGGAGGTCCCTCAGAGTGTCTGTAGTTATCGTAATGAGTTCACAAGAGGAAATGATGTTGAGTGATGCCTCAACGAGTTTATAGTTTACCATTAAGATATTATAGTGGGAATTGATGGTGGGTACTTCCTCAGAAAGTCTTTTTTTTCATGAGACCAAAGGGGTAAGACTGTGTGAGATATCCCATGGGGGTCATTATATGATTATTTTTAAAGGATATATTGAATCATAGGGGTTGGGATGGGGGGACATTCCTAGAGGGTTATGTGGGTATGATTGGATGAATAATTAATAAATATAAATGAATGTTTTTCAAAATGTATGATTGATTACTTTTTGAGTACATCATTGTTTATTACTTCATTTTTCCTTCTATATATATTTACTGATAGTTAGCCACAAATATTTGAGTGGATTCCTACTAGGATTCTTCTCACACCCTATTTGGGTCATGTTTTTGGGTCCAAAAAGATTATATTATTGTAGGTATGGATATGGGAAAGCAACCTTATAATTTAGGTACTTGGATGATGTGGAGCTGGAGAGCTTGGGACCATGCTAAGGATTACTATGCTGCTAGATTTTAATTTTTTTCTTTGTGCCATTGTTTAGTACTATATTTTAGAATAATGACTTGTTTGGCTGTTTTTTTAAAAATATGTGACATGCATTATTTATATAAGTACTCCAGTTGTTTATTTACATTTAGTCTATTGTTCTTAACTACTTTCATGTTATTAATATTTCTTCTATGTTTATCTACTTATTTCTGCTACATTATATTGGAAATGAGGACATAGTCTCTCCACTATCACACCCAAGGCCTTTGCTACTAGTTGGTAGCCTCTAGAGTTTGGGGAAATGTACTTGAGGCCATGTGACAAACTATGTAGGGGGCACCCTTGGGTGGCACCTGGAACCAGTATGTTACAAAGTGGCATCAAAGGAGTTCTTTCTTCTTGACTTACTATTTGAAGCTGCTAGACAGGTATGGGACGGAATGGGCAGTTGGTAATGAGTTGTGCCTAGGAGTAGCTAACTTGTGTATAGGGAAAGTCCAATATGACTCAAATATTGTAATTTTTCAATATTTTCAATTTTTTCAATTATTACAGTTGATTTATTTTCCCCATTGTGTGATTCACATGTTTTTTGCTGATATGATTTATATCATCGACGTCCTATTTCTGTTGCAACCTAATGTGATGAGGGTATTCCATATCATACATCATATAGTCACTTTATAGAGATCACATGTCATGAATTATAATGAAGACATTTAGGGATACTTATTGATTGCATGTTGTTGTGATAGATTTTGTGATATATATGAATTTTCTTTTGATATATGCCTTGATATAATACCTACTGTTTGATGGGGTATTGCTAATGGTTGATTTTTTATTTGAATGAATGCCAAACATTGTTCCCTGAGGAGTTTTGGGACCTCATGGATCGGAATTTGGAGGATCATGTGATTGATTGCACTGTTATACCTTGTGATGTACATGAATAAGATATCATTATTTGATTCATGGGGATTATGGGACCCCAAAGATAGGAATTAGGTATTTTAATATTTATCGTAGTGTTTTTGGGATTTTGGAGTAGTTTTTGTAGCATAATATCTGAGACACCACAGAAAACATGGTTTGTAATGATGAATACATTCCATGTATCCTTCTGTTCAATAAGGAACAAGTTTTCTTAGTCACACACTATGTATTGTATGTACTCTTCATGTTCCGTTTATCCATGTGATAGATTGTGTGAGAAAAAACACAGAGTTAAGAAATCTATGGGGGAACACATTGTATACAGAAAATACATGTTGTGTGGTAGTGACCATGTATCTTGTCATGTGACTAATGACATGAGTGGACAAAACTCATGTACTAAATGTTGTTTCCATCTTGAACGTGCCATGTAGAGTCGACCGTGCAACCTTCTGTGTCACTAACGACATGGGTCAGTGGTTTCCTTCTATTATATGTTAGTTCAAGCACAAACCTGACATGTAGTATTGTCCTAAGTGGGACGTATGGTTTAGCCAATTATAGGTACTCAGGAATTGGAGAATGATTCAAGTAGACATCTTTTCTCAGGGATAATATGTCATGTCTAGGAGAGTTACACTACTCATATTGGTATAAGTACACGCCCATGTAATGGTTCGAGGGAACAGGTTGGGTAGAGGTCACACAGGTTGTGTACCCATGATTTGTAAAACATGAATGTTTTTTTTATTTTATTCCATTCTTGTACATAAACATTTTAGTTCCTGATAGCCTTGAACTGAGGTGTGTGCTTGACCTTGCAGAGTCAGGCCACAGAGACGACCTCCGATTGTATGCAAGATACAGAAAAACAATTAGACATCGAACATGGTAGATCAAGGACAACCAGTGGACCATCCCATCATTCCTATCTTGGAACTATCCTTCATTCTAGAAATAGGTGTCGATGCACAGTTCCACAAAGGATTCATGAGGTTTATGAAGACCTTCAAGGGAGCACCGCACCCTACCCCATCTATGGCTGAATTGAAACAGGTTTTTCAGCAAAAACATCCTCCCACATTCTCAGGGGATGGAGGACCTCAGGCTGTAGATTCATTATTAGAAGCCATGCTCTCTATCTTCGAAAATATGGATATACCTCTCAAAAGAAGGGCGAATCTCGCTACATACATGCTACAGGATTCCACCATGAGATGGGGGATGTGATATCACTAGTGGGATGGTATCAGGTTATGGTTTGAGATGAGTTCTAGTGTACCTTCTATTACTAATTCTACTCAAAGACATTGAGGGCTGATCAAACCTGAGAGTTAATGAGTCTAGAAGGGGGTACTCTTTCAATAATGAAGTATTTTTATCGCTTCACAGAGATGCAGCGCTTCACACACATTCTGGGGGGTCATGAGTCATTTTCGGGCAATGATGATTGAACATTGTCTCAGGAATTACATATGATCTCTAGTGAAAATATTCATGTTGACTACCATAACTTCTATAGTCAAAAAGGCGTTGATCACAGAGTGCGAACTAAGGGATTCAAGATTTGTGTGCCATGTCGGTTCAATATCTAGAGTTGGTACATTAGCAGCTGATAGTTTGAAGCGTTGTAGGGAGTCTACATATTAATATCTGAGTAGGTGGGATACACCTTCAAGTAGTAAAGTGGTATGATATCAGTGTGGGAATGGAGGGTATATGAGGCCACATATCACAAGAGACCCAATTGAGAGCCAATTGTGTAGCAAGATGTATTATCTTCAGAGTTTATATCAATGTTTCTCAATAGAAAAAGGTGATAGAGGTTCTTCTATGACTCCTCATTCCAGACCATGACCACCGGTTTCTCATCAGTCTAAGAACTGGAGTTTATTCAGCCACTCCGGCCAAGGTGGTTGTCCAGGCCACGGTAGCCATTCACTAGGCTTTCATCCAGAACATAGTGGATCAACACAGGGTGCTCATGTAGGGTCTTAGGGTCGCAATACATGTTAAACTTTCATAGTGGAACAAAACCATAAGGATAATGCCTTCGGGCCCTATAGAGTTATAGGTACGATTGTAGTTTCCTCAGTTTTAGCTTTGGAGTTTTTCGATATAGGGGCTTCCTAAAGATTCATATTTATTACTATTATAGAGATCCTCAGGCTCTGTATCTTTTATTTTTCTGATATCTGAATGATAGAGACTTCATTGGGCAATAGAACGACTGTTGTATGTCAGTGCAAGGAGTTCCCTCTTGAGGTAAGGGGGTTTCACATTGTATGGGACATCTATGTCTTAGAGATGACAATATATGGTGTCATTATCAGAATTGACTGTTCGGTTCCCTACCAAGATGTTGTTGACTGCTATCACGGAAGGGTGTGTTTTGCATCACCATTTGGCAATTTTTTTCTATACATGGGAGACTGGGATGTCTATGAGAGCATATCAGGACCTGAACATCATGGGTTGGGAGGAGATACATTCCATAATTCTAATCTATACCTAGATGACCCGGGTACTTCATAGATGGAAATTCATTCAGTGGTGGGTCATTTCCTGGATGTCTTTCTAGAGGAATTTTCCGGTTTTCCACTAGAGGAAGAGGAATAATTTTCTATTGATCTTGTTCCAGGAGCAGCAGCAGTGTTCATTCCTCCTTATAGGATGGCTACACCAGAGTTACAAGAGATCAAGAAGTAGTTAGAGGAGTTACAGGAAATGGGTTTAATCCAACGCAATAATTGTCCTTAGGGCTATCCGATACTGTTTGTGAAGAAGGCACATGGTACCCTCTGACATTGAGTGGAATATCAGATGTTGAACAAGTTTATGGTCTAGAACTGATGTCCCTTACCGAGAATTGATGATCTCTTTTATCAACATTGAGTAGATTGGATGTTCTTGTATATTGACATGAGATTCGATTATCATCAGTTGTGCATTAGACTATCAAATATACATATCATAGCCTTTCAGAGAAGGTATGGTCTATATGATCATGTGGTCATGACGTTTGGTCTCACGAATGCGCCATTAGTTATTATGGCACTGATGAACTGAGTGTTTCATACATACTTGGATTCTTTCTTGGTGTTTTTTGTGGATTTCTGGGTGTACTCTCATACTCGACACGACCATGATACCCATCTTGAGATCATTTTGAGTACACGAAGAGAGCATCAATAATATGTTATGCTCTCAAAATGCCACTTTTGGATGGAACTGATTCATTTCTTGAGTCATGTTATCTCAGAGCCAAGAGTATCAACAGACCCAATGAAAGTGAGAGCAGTAGTTTCTAGGAGCCGCTGGAGAACATATTTGAGGTAAAACGTTTTCTCAGACTGTATGGTTACTATAGATGTTTTATATAGTACTTTTCACACTATGTAGTGTCACTGATGGGCCTGAATAAGAAGGGTGTGAAGTACTTGTGGAAAAATTCTTGTGAGTAAGCCTTTCCAGAGCTGAAAGGGAGGTTGAATTCAGCCCCTATTATAGTTTTTACAGAGTCATCCATGAGTTATACTATTTATTATGATGTGTTAGGTAATAGGATAGGAGTTGTGCTTATGAAAGGGGAAGGAGTTGTTGGGTATGAGTCTCAGTAATTCAGTACACATGAGAAGAATTAACTGATTCATGATCTAGAGTTGGATGAAGTTGTTCATGATTTACAATATTGCATAAATTATCTATTGGGATGTTATTATTTGGTTTTGACCAACCACAATATCCCCAAGTACTTCTTCACTCAGCGTGATCTGAATTTGTGATAGAAAAGGTAGGTTTTGCACCTTTATTCTATTGAATTTTTGTTTTCTTATAAGCTTGGAAAATGAATCGTAGTGGCTAACACATTGAGTAGGAGGACACATATATCTGCAGTTCAAGAGTCCAACAGTAATTGGAAGCTTATGGCTCTATTCTATTAGATGCATTTGGAGGTGTATGATAGATAGGGGAAGACATTTATTTCTTATGTAGCTATTACCTCTACTATTCTTGATAAAATGAGAATGAGGATGCTATCTGATTTTGAAGGCCTAGTCCTTCGGGAGAGTGTGTCAGGAGAAGACCCTATTCTTGGATGGACTATAGGAGAGGATGAGGTCTTGTGTTTTAATGGTCTTGTATGGGTGTTAGCAGACACATGTGAGGAGGTGATTTAGGATTTTCACTCTTTAGTTTGGGAAGTTCATCGTGGTGTTACGAAGATGTATCAAGATCTACATAGTCATTATTGGTGTCCTGGTATAAAGAAATATGTTTCTAGTTTTTTCATGAGATGTTCCACCTGTCTGTAGGGGATGTAAGGGATTCAGTGACTAGCATGGATTTTACATCAGTTCCCCATTCACAAGTCGAAGTGGAATGATGTTGCAATGTACATCATGGCTGGTTTTTGAGGTCGCCTTAGAGGAATGATGTGGTTTGGGTTGTCATTGGCAGGATAATGAAGGTTACAAACTTCTTACCGATCAAGGAGACCACCAATGCTAATGATCTAGAAAGGTTATACATTCTGAGGATTGTAAGTTTCCATTGGGTTCTACACTCCATAGTTTCAAACAAGGATGTCTGTTTTACTTCTCGAGTCTGGAAGGGACTACATAGGGCATTGGGTGCATAGGTACTTCTAAGTACATCTTACCATCCCCAGACCAATGGCCAGTTCGAGCATACGATTCAGGTGCTAGAGGAAATCCTATGAGAATGATTGATATATTTTGGGGTTTCTTGTGAAATGAATATACATCTAGTAGAGTTTTCCAACTATAATAGTTTTCATGTGTCTATTCAGATGTCACCTTATGAGTATTTTTATGGTAGGCCCTTCCGACCACCACTATGTTGGTTAGAGGATAGAGAGAAAGCTATGTTGGGACCTCTTCATGTCTAGGAGACCTCAGAATAGGTGTAGCTGATTCGAATGTGGAGGGCTAATGCACAATCAGGGAAGAGTCTTACTCTGATAGAAGGAGATTAACTCTAATGTTTAAGGCCAGAGATAAGGATTTTCATTCGTGTCATGCCAGGTTTGGAACACAAGATGATTAGTAGATAGGGAACGCTTTCATTAAGATGCGTCGAGCCATTTGAGGTTTTGGAGAGAGTTGGGAAGATTGCCTATCGATTTTAGTTACCTTAAAGGTATTAAGCTATGCATGACTCTATCCACATTTCATACCTCTAACATTACTTCTCAGTCATGTCTCATGTTTTTCAAAGGTTCTCTATGGCCGGTATGTTACCCCGGTATGAGTGATATGGCAGCACAAGCATGTAATGGACGATACTTGGGAGAGGGGCGTAACACCCTGAGATTTTATGAGAAATAATCTTTTTAATTTTTTGATATTCTGTGTGGTACGCTACACCATGAGTGGCTTGAGCTATACGCAACACTATATTATCTTTCAGTATACGCAAACACTATTCTGGGCTTGTGTTGCATGCCAGAGCAACATTCCTCGATAGCGTGTGTAGTACGCAATACGTGGTTTCACTAAACAACGATATATTGTTATAATATTATTATATACTAGATGTTATGAAGAGTATTAACTAAATTTTTAATTTTATAACATTATTATTCATCTTACACATTTTCTAGTACATGGTATGAGAACAAAATAAATTTTTCGGGTAAAATAAGTATTTTTCGAAAAAAAATGTGCAGTTTTGCTGCCTTTTCATGGAACTCCTACTTTAAATGTAGTTTTTGACATGTTTATAAGTTAAATTTGAAAAAATTAAAATTCTTCTATTAAATCAGGATATAAAAATTTACTTTGGATAAATTTTAATATTATTCTGATAACTTTCATATTTTAATAGTAAAAACACGCTATATTTTTATTAAAAATAACTTTTTTCATCGCAATAATTTATATAGTTAAATTATAATAATGGTTGATTTTAAATTATAAATAGAATATATTTTTAACATTTAATATAATTTATGTAATTAACATTAATTTTACATTGAGTTCTTAGGTAAAAACCTTTCAATCTTTGACAATGTTTTTACTTTTAAACCGTGTTTTCATAACAGGATTAATTTTAAATTAATTACTGCAACATCTATGTTTTAAATTTTTAAAAATGGATTCCATATTTGAATTCAGTGAGGCCAAATTATGTTAATAATTTACTTATGTTTTTTTATATTATGAATAGTAACTACAGTAATTTTTATCTACTGGAGTTAAAGGTAAATTGGGTAATTTTGGGTAAAAATAAAATTATAAAATTACCCTAACACCGGCCAAAATTATATTGAATGACTAAAAGTCGACCCATATCACCTAAGGATATGATTAGATTCATTTTATGGACTTTTGACCATGAAAATAATTTAATTATTATTAAAACCAAAGAAAGTAAAAACATGTCACTCTCTTAAATCATATAAGTATAATAATTTTAATTTATTGATAAACATCGTGAAATGTAGAACATTAATAGTATCCTGAAAGCTAATAATATTATCTAAATCATGTAAATTTATTTAATAATTTTAGGGATTAAATAATAATCATTAAATGTGACACAATGGTGATGTTGAAATTATTTTATTGATTGAAATAACAAATAAATGGTTTTAAAAATATTAAAATAAATATTATATGAACTATTTAATGAGTTCAACGAATTTTCAAGATAAATATGACATGTTATGAATATATTAAATATTTTATTTCAAACATATCTTCTGTTCAAGATTTTATTTAAATTCAAATAAATGAGTAGTGTCAAAATAGACACTATTGTTATATTTTAAAAATAACAAAATATAAAATTTTTAAAAAATCACAAAAATATGTGAAAATTAGAAATTAAAATTTATATGTTCTAAAATGTCAGAACATATACATTTATGGACAATTCAATACACATAAGTAATTATTTATAACAATTTAAAATTTAGAATCTTATTACCACAAATAAAATTAAATAGATTAAATAAGGATAAATCAAGATGATAAGGTTTAAAATAAGTTTTCAACATGTATAAATTTTATAGGTTGATGAGATTACAACCCTATGTCATATAATATTATAATATGAGTCATTTTTGGAGGTTTTAAAGTGGGTTTTTGTTGATTATAAATTAATATTTTTGAGGTTTCCAAAGGTGCCCCTCTCCTCCCTTATAAAAGGGAACCTCCTCCCTCTCCTCTTGACAACACTTTGATCTATCATGCTCGGCCAAACCCTACACATTTCTCTTCTACACATCTCTAGAAACATTATGGAGGTTTATTTCTTCTCAAAAAACTAACTCTAGTCCCTTATGAGGAATATTAAAAGTGGTGCGTCGAAGAAGAGGTAATCTCTTCTACCGATTCTTTCAAGTTTCTTTCTTCGTCAACTTCCTCTTCATTAGTTTTTTATTTATAAAGTAAGAACATAAGTATCACTAATATACTGATATTTTAATATAAATGTTAATAAACCCCTTTTCACTTTCAAACCATCCTACGGAAAATGAAATCACCGCGCGTGCGTACGTACGGAATACCGTCTCCACGCCGTGGTGTAATTAGTTTTTTCACCACCACCTTACATGGATGGGTATAATGGTGTAAATAATAACTATATATGGTTAGTATAACATCATAATTATTCTGATATGTTATAGCATTCACTTCAATTCTATTCTATAATTATCGTAACGATATCATCGCTCGTGCGTACGTACGGACTACCGTCTCCACGAACGCGATGACATTCATTTTCAATGATTAACAATTCAATTATGATTATAAACTATATATATAATAAATTATAATGAAATATATTACATAATAATGATACTAGATTTATTTACATCTTTTTTTCAATTACTTAATTCCAGTCAATTCAGTAAGGAAACGAAAATAGCATTCATGCGTACGTACGACATACCGTCTCCATGAACGGTGTATTTCATTCCATTTATCGATTTATAATATATATATTTATATACTGAATATATATTATATGTAAATCATGTTTTAAACTCTTTAATTATGTAAACCAGGATATGAGTAATAATATCAAGAACAACAAATCTAATCATGTACGATAAATGAAACAATTTTACCCAAAACGCTGCTTTAGAATGGAATTTACAAAAGAACATGTTATATAAAGTCATAAGTGAACCATATATGCTATTATAACAATGAATATGATTCTGTAATAATTCAATAACATTTTTTAAATCATTATATAGGAGGTTTAGATACATACGAAGCATATCAGACATAAGGTAAGGGATAATTTTGCAAATCTCATTTTTATCTATGATTGCTTATACGTAAGTATTTACTAGAGTTATGTTCATCATCCATGTCAATGTTATCTAAAATTGGTTTCATAAAATGTTTACTATTATTCCATTTATGTTTAAATCCATTATACCCTTTGTTTACTATTTACCACATTGTAGGGAAGGAATATTCCCATTGGTTACCATATATGGTACTTTTTAAATTTTCCAGAAAAAGTACGAGAAGAATGTTTTTTAACTTATACGACATGAATGGATTTTTACGGTTTCATAAATAATTATTTCAATGAATCTTCATGTACAAAATTTCATGACTACATTCAATAAAATCCTTCTATTTTAAAATTTCATGGAATTTTGTGAAAAGAAAATGATTTTGAAGAGGAAAGTCTATTTTCATCAAGAATTAATTTCAAGTGTTTTGTCAAAACCATTTTCCATCTACGATGACATTATTTCATAGGTGTATGTTTCAAGTATAATGTATCTATGATTTACATGGTGTATCTTTTCTTATGATGAAATGATATCCATTTGTTTTATATGGATTATGATATGATGGAATGATGTTTATGAAACCCATTTTATTCTTTGGGTTATGATGAATGATTAATGTTTATTATGTGGAAGACATAAGAATGATTTCATTATGAGATGGGTGGGACCTATATCTCCCTCAAATTCATTGGGTAATTATTTATATCTCATGAGATAGACATGGACGGAACAACAAGTTAATCTGGTTCAGTGATACAGGACTAGAATAAGGAGTGATCTTGATTCTGTAAGGGACTTTGTCCACTAAGATGGTATTGGCAGCAATTCCTTGGCTACTAAGGAAATCATATCATGTGCTTAATGGTTTTCCACAATTACATGTTTTATTCCCATGATATTTTATTAGGATTGATGTTCTTTTATTATATATGCCTTACGTACTTCCAAGATTTATGTATTTTCTCAAGATTATGAAGTTTAGATTTTATGTTCATGTTTTTCCATTCACATGTTTATGGATTGTTTTATGTTCTCTATGTTTACCATTATTGGGCATTTGAGCTCACTCTTATTATGTTTTCTTTTCCCCATGATATAATGAAATGTTTTAGGTAAGAAAACAAAAGTCGAAGATCTTTATGGTAGATGTCGAAGATCTTTCACCATGATTAGAAGATTATTTTTACGAGTTTCCAAAGAAACCAAACTATTATGGTCATTGTGTGTTAGTTTTTTTGTGTATTAAGTATTCTGGAAAAGTAATTTAGTGTCCATGTATATCAAGATTTGGGTCTCTACATTTGGTATTAGAGGAAAGATTTAGTTAACCTTTGGAAACTAGGATGCAGAAGCAATAGTGAAATCCCTAGAGATATTTATAAGGTATGTCTAGGGATGTCCCTAAGGTTAAGTATATGTTTAGGTTGGAGTCCTAGAATTATGTTGACTATCATGAATAACCTAGGGTGAACATAAGGTGCAATGGATTAAATAATTTTTGATAAGTTACATATCCCATATGTGACTTTTTATGATTATGTGGTTCTTAATTATCTTAAATATTTCTTACACTATGGTTTCTGGTCTTAGTCAATGGAGGGAATCAGAATGAATTCAGTTAACATTGATTCCAATGGACAAATTGGTGAATATGATCAACGAAATTACGTAACGCCTTGAGGGAAAGATATTGTGATTATTCTGAATTAGTCATCTTGGTATATGATTAACAAGGTGAACTTTAGTTGTATTCCTAAGTCATCAAATAAGAGTAAGATTGAATTTTATGCATTTTCGCATGGTGAGGAGAATAGAGAATGGAAAATTGAGATTTCTATATAAGGGAAGAAGAACATTTAGGAATACCTCAAAGGGAGGAAAAGATGTTATCTATGGGGAGAAAAGGGTCATAGAGTGACAGACTGTTATGGAGTCCAATGTCTTATCTGTAGAGAACATGGGCATTACCCAACTCAAGGCCATGACCTAAGATGATACTTTTAAATCGAGGAAGGACATATTCTATGCAAATCATTGAATATGATGTATAGAATGGTTTATATATTGGAATTAATGAATAATGTTGTCGATTTACTTTTATGGTATATTAAAATATCTATGTATTGTTCCATTGTGGTTTTCCATAAGAATATGGTACCAGTAAACATGAAAAGTGATTTTGGAAAGAAGATGATATGCATATATTGATGTTATAAGGAGAAAATGAAATGTTTAATAGTATTCACGAGCTCATGACAAATATAAGGAAAAAGTGATATCATGGTTTGAGTATAGAGTAATTTTGGTATTTTGGTATGTGGAAAGTGTTAATTTTTGACAACATTCATGTTTTCACTAAGGTTCAATGGGTATTCATTTTTTCAAGATAATACATGATTAAGGTGTTCACATGTTTGGATTGTGACCAAAAATATATATTGGGGATAAATGTTGTTAATACATGCTTGGTAGATGACCTTTATAGTAATCTTTTTCTTTATACTATGATATTGGATAGAAGTATTTTGGATAAGCCTAAAGATTGGAATGGATTATGTTGGACATATGTTAGTATTGTTTAAGGATAGAACTTTTTCAATATTATTGATGGAAGGTTATAATAATGTAGTTTTAAAAAAGGAAAACCTACCGGATGGGCGACAACCATTCGCGTCGGAAAAGGGTGTGGGAATCGAACCCACAACTGAAATGTGAGAAGCCTTTATCACCTACCACTGGACTATAGGAAGTCCCTGGTTAGTAGAAATGAGTTTTATTTTATTAAGAGACATGATATATTATGTATAAGTCCATTTTTGAATTCATATTCGATTAACCTCACCATAGATGGACTTATGTATATTTGATAACTTTTGTTAACCTTGTGTTTGAGATATATGGAATGGCCAAACATTCTATCTCATGATCTGATAGCACTTCATGGAAGACAAATTAAACTTCATTTCTTTAAGATATGAAGTGGAAATTTTTCAAGGAACAAACAACATTGAAATTATACCAAAATCAAGTAGGAATTTATTCTAATTCAAAATTTTCAACTTTATGGAAATGATATTGAAAACCAAAAATGTTTTCATAGTGATCTTATATCTGATGAATTAGATGGTACCTAAGATCATCACAAATATATGTCTTTGTGATGGTTGGATTTTTCATAGCCATGTTCTCTACCAATCTCCATCAGAACGTGACGGTTAGATTTCTCTTCCAAATCCTTATTTTCACCTATGTTCTCATATTTGGAAACCCAAGGATATGTTAATGTGGTTAACCATTGCGTTTCATAAATTAGTTACTAAAATTAATATTTAGTATTCCTTTTTACAATGTGGGTTTCAATGAAAGAAACATTCAAGTAGTAAATTATTTATAACCCCGACAAATTTCGAGAGCTAAATTCAATTTAAGGGGGGTAGAATGTAACACCCCGGGATTTTATGATAAATATTATTTTTAATTTCTTTGATTTCTTGTGATGTACGCTACACCAATATTGGATTGTGCTATATACAACACTGTATTAGCTTGTATTATACGCAAAAACTATTCTGGGCTTGTGTTGCACGCCAGAGCAATATTCCTCGATAGCGTGTGAACTACGCGATATCGGGTTTCATTAAACAATGATATATTGTTATAATATTATTATGGAATAGCCGTTATGAATAGTATTCACTAAATTTTGAATTTTATAACATTATTATTCATATTACACATTTTCTAGAACATGGTATGAGAACAAAATAAATTTTTCGGGTAAAATAAGTATTTTTCAAAAAAAAGGGATGTTTTCCGCCTTATTAGGGCGCCCCCACATTAAATATAGTTTTTGACATTTTTATAAGTTAAATTTGAAAAAATAAAATTCTTCTTTGGAATCTGGATATAATAATTTACTTTGGATAAAATTTGCATATTATTCTGATAACCTTAATATTTTAATTGTAAAAACACGCTATATTTTAATTAAAAACAACTTTTTTCATCGTAATAATTTATATGGTTAAATTATAATATTGAATTATTTTAAAGTATACATAGAATATATTTTTACCATTTAATATAATTTATGTCATTACCATTAATTTTACATTGAATTATTAGGTAAGAACATTTCAATCTTGGGAAATGTTTTATCTTTTAAACCCGTTTTCTTAACAACGAGATTAATTTTAAATTAATTACTGAAACATATGTGTTTTAAATTTTAAAAAATTGATTCCATATTTGAATTCAGTGGGTCCAAATCATGTTAATAGGTTACTTTTTTTATATAATGAGTAGTAACTATGGTAACTTTTATTTACTGTAGTTAAAGGTAAATCATGTAATTAAGGGTAACTATAAGATTATAAAATTACACTAACACCTGCAAAAATTCTATTGGATGACTAAAAGTAGACCCATATCATCTAAAGGTCGGATTAGATTTATTTTATGGACTTTTGACCATGAAAAGTATTTAATTAATATTATAACCAAAGAAACTGACAACATGACACTCTCTTAAATCTTAAAAGTATAATAATTTTAATATAGTGATAAACTTCATGATACTTCGAAAATAAATAGTCTCCAGAAATCTAATACGATTATTTACATCATGTAAATTTATTTAGAATTTTTGAGATTAAATAAATATCATTAGAGGTGACACAATTGTTATGTTGAAATTATTTTATTGATTGAAATATCAAATAAATAGTATTAAATATATTAAAATAAATATTATATGAACTATTTTATGATTTACACGAATTTTCAAGATAAATATGGCATGTTATTAATATATTAAATCTTTTATTTATAAAATATATTATATGTAGGATTTTATTTAAAATCAAATAAATGAATTGTTTCAAAATTGACACTATTGTTATTTTTTAAAAATAAAAAAATATAAAATTGTTTAAAAATCACACAAATATTTAAAATTTATAAATTAAAATTTATATGGCCGAAAATCTCATAAATTATCCATTTATAGAAAGTTCACAAAACATAAGAAAATATTTATAACAATTTCAAATTTATAATCTTATTACAACAAATAAAATTTAATAGATTAAATTATATAAATCAAGTTGATATGTTTTAAAATAAATTTTCAACACATCTAAATTTTATTGGTTGACGACATTACAACTCTTTCTCATATAATATTCAAATATAAGACATTTTTGGAGGTTTTTAAAAGGGTTTTAATTTATTATAAATTATTATTTTTGAGGTTTTCAAAGATTCCCCTCTCCTCCCTTATAAAAGGGAACCTCCTCCATATCCTCTTAACAACACATTGAGCCTTAAATCTCAAAAAACCCCTGACCATTTCTCTTCTACAAATCCCTATGAACATTCTGAAAGTTTATTTCCTCTCAAAAGACCAACTCTAGTCCCTTAATAGGAATATTAAAAGAGGTGTGTCAAAGAAGATGTAATCTCTTCTACCGATTCTTTCAAGTTTCGTTCTTCTTCAACTTCTTCTTCTTTAGTTGTTTCATTATAATATAATAACATCATAATAAATAATATATTGATATGTTATTATAAATATGAAACAACCCCATTTCACCTTTTATCCATCATACAGAAAACGAAATCACCGTGCGTGCGTACGTATTGAATACCATCTCGACACCGTTGTGTAATTAGTTTTTCCACCACCACCTTACATGGATGGGTATAATGGTGTAAATAATAAATATATATGGTTATTATAACATCATAATAATTATGATATATTATATCATTGACTCCAATTCTATTCAATAATTAATGGAATGATATCATCGCTCGTGCATACGTATGGACTACTATCTCCGTGAACACGATAAGATACATTTTCCATGATTAACCATTCAAGTATGATTATAAAATATATATAAAATAAATAACCATGAAATATATTAAATAATAATGATACTTTATTTCTTTACATATATGTTTCATTTACTTAATTTTATTCAATTCAATAAGGAAATGAAAACAGCATTCATGCGTACGTACGGCCTACCGTCTCCATGAAAGGTGTATTTCATTACATTTATCGATCCATCATATATATATTTATATACTGAAAAAATATTATATATAAATCATTTTTAACATTTGGGAATTAATTAAATCAGGATATGAGTAATAATATTTATAACAACAAATCGAAACACGTATGATAAATGAAACAATTTTACCCAAAACGATGTTTTTACATGGAATTTACAAAAGAATGCGTAATATAAATTTATAAGAGAAATATATATTGAATAATAACAATGAAAATGATTCTTCAATAATTAAATGACATTATTTAAGTCATTATACAGAAGGTTATGATACATACGAAGCATATCAGACATAAGGTAATGGATAATTTTGCAAATCTCATTTTTATCCGAGATTTCTTATATGTAAGTATTTACTGGGTTTATGTTTATCATCTATTTCAATGTTTTCTAAAAATGTTTTCATAAAATTATTACTATTATTCCATGTATGTTTAAAGTCATTTTTACCCTTTTTTGACTTTTTACTACATTGTATGGAAGGAATCATTCCTTTGGTTACCATATAAGTTACTTTTTGACTTTTCAAGCAAAAATATAAAAAAATGTTTTTTAACTTATACGGTGTGAATGGATTTTTACGGTTTCATAAAGACTTATTTCAATGAAGCTTCCTCTACAAAATTTCAAGACTCTTTTAAACAATATCATTTTCTTTTAAAATTTCAAGGAATTTTGTGAAAAGAAAATGATTTTGAAGAAGAATGAATATTTTCATCAAGAATTCATATCAACTGTTTTATCAAAACAATTTTCCATATAATATGAAATTATTTCATATGTGTATGTTTCAAGTATAATGTCTCTATGATTTACATGTTTTCACTTTTCTTATGATGAACTGATATCCATTTGTTTTATATGAATTATGTTATGATGGAATGATGTTTATGAAACCCATTTTATTATTTGGGTTATCATGAATGATTTATGTTTATGTTGTGACACACGTAAGAATGATTTCATTATGAGATAGGTAGGAAATATATCTCCATCCAATGCATTTGGTAATGATTTATATCTCATGAGATTTACATGTCTGGAATGGCAAGTTAATCCAGTTCAGTGATACAGGACTGGAACGAGGAGTGAACTCGATTCAGTATGGGACTTTATCCACTAAGATGGTCTTGGAAGTAATGCCTTAGCTACTAAGGAAATCATACCATGTTCATAATGGTTTTCCACGATTACATGTTTTATACCTATGATATTTTATCATTATTTATGTTCCTTTATGATATATGCCTTATGTACTTCCATGATTTATTTCTTTTCTCAAGATTATGATTTTTAGATTTTATGTTCATGTTTTTGCATTAAAATTTTTATGGATTTATTTATGTTCTCTATGTCTACCCTTACAGAGCATTTGAGCTCAGGATTTTTATGATTTCTTTTCCCCATGATATAAAGAAAGGTTTTAGGTAAGAAAACATAAGGGGAAGATCTTTATGGGAGATTTCAATGATCATTCACCATTATTATAAGATTATTTTTCCGAGTTTCCAAAGACACTAAACTAATATGGTCATTTTGTCTTTGTTTTTGTTAGGTATTAAGTATTCTGAAAAAGTAATGTAATGTCCATGTACTTCAAGCTTTGGGTCTCTACAAGGGATACTTATGCGCAATCACAGTGGTCGGAGTTGTTCGAAGTTTCTTCTTCGCCAACTTCTTAGGGAAATATGGGGATGAATTTATTTAAGTGTGATGTTTTTAAGAACCCATATATTCATCTCTGGTATGGATCCTATGTTCTCGTGTTTTGAGGAAGAAAGAGAGTTTTTGGATATTTATTGAGTACACTTCGTGTGCTTAAAACCACATGTCATGTACCTAGTTGTCACAGGTAGCCATGTACTAGCCGTGTAATGGAAAAATATATTACTGTGTGGGTGACCTAAGGACCACCTAAATTATATGTTGGTTAATGAATGTACAAGGAGTGTACATTAATTGAACATGCTGTGTACTTTTCCTTTAATTTATTAAATTGTACCGAGGATGCATCTAATGTGACGAACCTCTTTATTCTTTCTTTATCTCTTCCAAGAGTGAAAAATATCTCCGACTCTTTACCAAGCTCCTGACCCACCATTTGTGCTCTGAGTAAACCATTTTCGGTTTCATTGGAATCACCATAGTGAGTTCTTCCTTCTTCTAGTGCCACATCTCATGATTTCTCCTCCTTCATGAGACATATATGGTTGAGTGTTTTTTGACTATTTTGTAGATATTCCATGTTATAGTTTGATTGAAAGGAAGGGGTTCACCTATATTGATCGTAAAATGTTGAGATAGGTGGTTTGTGCCTTTCCATAGTTTTATTTGAGTTATATGAACAAAAGGTTCACAATACCCCTGTATAGGGTATTGTGTCATTAAGGAATTTAATCATGGTAACGCATGACTTTCCATGTTTTCTTGATTATGGGTTTTTAATTGTAAATAAGATTATTTACCTTAAAATAGATGGGTTTTCCAATGTTTGATATGATATTGTCCGTTGGGTCTAGATTTTATTGTTAGGATACACTATTTTCTATGCCTAGTGATATTAGTATGGAGTGATATTATCTTAAATGCTTGTGATATGCTTTTTAACCATTTAGCCATGTATTATTTGAGATTTACATTGGCTGCTAAATATCATTATTTCACGATTTCTCTACACCGGGTAGTGGTAACCAAGTGTTGGGAGACCATAGGGGGAATTGAGGTTGAAAGATTCCCCCAGAGTTTTTGTAATAATTTTCATGCTGCGAGACCATAGGTGATATTTAGGTTCAGTTCCCCCACAGAGGGTCTATAGATATCATTATGAGACCACATGAGTAATTTTCATTTATGGCTTCCTTAGAGAGTCTGTTGTTTATCATTAATAGACTATATGGGGAATTAACAGTGAGTGCTTCCTTAGAGATCCTTTTTTTATATGAGACCAAAGGGGTTAGACTGTATGAGCTATCCTAAGAGGGTCGTTATATCATTATTGTTAAATGATAATTTCAACTAGATGGTTTAGGCTATGAGAACATTCCTAGAGGGTTACTTTAGAATGATTGGTAGATTAATTAATGAATATAAATGAATAGTTGACACTGAAGGATGGTATGCATTTTTTGTACTTCTCTATTTATTACATCATTTTTCATATTATTCTACTATATATATTCACTGATAAATAGGCATAGATATTTGGGTGGTTGCATACTAGTATTCGCCTCATTCCCTATTTCTTCATGATTTTTGTCCCAAGTAGATTATATTGTTGGAGGTATATATAAGGTATATCACCCTTCTAATTCATGTACTTGAGTGTTTTAGAGTTGGAGAGCATGGGACCAAGCTATGGCTTGTAATGCTGTTGGAGTTTTTTTTCTTTTTTCTTTTTTTTATGTATTTCAGCATTGTGACATGTTTGTCCAATATCACACCCAAGGCCCTCGTTACTAGTTGGAAGCCTCTGGTGTTTGTGGATATGAGATTGATTCCATGTTAACAACGGGGTATGAGGCACCCTTGGGTGGCCCCCAAATCTAGGACATTACAGAATGGGAGTTGGAGGATGTTGTGATATCTGATATTAGATTTCTGGTGTGGAGGAATGATGTTATGCACGATGGTCTAAGATTGACCCCCAAGGGATTTATGATGAGTTCTTATCAACAATTTCTCATTGATATTCACAATTTTTTGTTGATTCATATTTTATGTAAGAGCATTATTTATGTGGTCAGTTCTAACTACTTAATGATTTTTATGCTCTTCACTGCTATTTCATCATTTAAGTGGTAACTTTGGATGAGTCATAGATTACTTTAATGATATAAAATGATAAATTAATTAATAAATTAATAGATATGGTTCATTATAATTAAATGATGATAAAAATATTGATAATACATAAATAGATTAATAGTTTTATCATCACATGGATCAAAAGATTAAAGTATTAATTCTTATAAATTCAATATAGATTAATAATATTAATTAAATTCTTTGATTTAAATAATATTTAATTAGATTTTTTTATTCTTCACAAATAAATTGTCCTTAGTAATGGTTTTCGGGATCCTAAATGTTTATATAAGTGAGTGCATCTAAGGATTGGTAGTTTTATTAGTGTGGGTATTCATCATATTTCTATATGGTTATTAATTTTATACACTCCCCCATCACTTTCAATTCTAAAACTGATTCCCATATGTGTTGGGCGTATTATCTCAACCATTTTAGATGATGAGGGAAGATCATTGACATATTCGTGTCCCCCCGACCCCCTCTTAACATTGATGAGTGTGTATATCTTAGCCTATAATAGATTAATGTATAGGTTTTCTTTGAATAGGCTTATGATGGATCATGGTTTAGTAGAAATATCTATTTGGGATATAATTTCCTGAAGCATAACACATAATTGTATATAAACATTGAGATTTTTACTTTCCATCAGTGTACATGTATGGGCTATGATGGAATGAGGTATAATGAATGTACCCAACTTTTAGGTTCTTATTGACATAAACATATATGTAGATGGGATTATGATGATGAGGATGATGATATTTGTTTACAGACTAAGGAAAACAAGAAATTTTTGGACAGACATAAGACAAATGTATATATGTTGAGGCTTGGCTCGCATAAGGGACATCAAAATTATTGGAGGGATGAGCTTTGGGTGTGTGACATTTGGGCATGAAAGTGACTAACCAGTGGAGAAGTGGAAGCTAAAAACCCTTTTTTATATATTATCTTTAGATATAATATGGTTTGTTTTTATTAATTATGTAGTGAGTGAGTGATGGTGAGTATAGGAAACTAATAGTATCTATTTAAAAGATGTTTTATTTTATTTCTTTAATCACAAGGAATTAGTATTATTTTTTAAAATTTATACAGGAGGTCTATGGGATGATCCAATTGAGTATACATGTTTCTCTCAACCTATGTTTAAATATATATTTTTATTGGTTAGTAGGGATAGGTTGGTGATTGGGTTAGAAGTTACTAACATGGGGGCATTGTTGAGTAGTTGTCATTGATGTTTAGAGTTCATGGCTGTTTATTTGGTTTTATTTTGTTATATATGGTTTTATTTTGGATGTATTAGTGTTTTTCAAATATCATATATTGTGATTTCTTATTGCTTATGCATAGTGTTATTTTATTCTTCTCATATCTTCTCATATTATTTTAAATTTATAGTGGTTAATTTTATCCATGTTTGTGATTGATACTCCCTAAATTCTAGCCTCCAACATGTGGCCTATTGGGGGCAGGCTTCATGCTTCGTTATCTCTCTTCATTTATTTTCCACCAATGAGAGGTTCCATTGGAGGGAGGGGATCAAGATATTCGATGCTATGATTGATAAAATGGAAACACATGTTAGTAGTCATTTTATAAAAGATATATTTGTCATCTTATAAAATATATTTTATAATATTTTATGATTAGTAGAGATATAATATTTCTGATTTGATACTACATTTTATAAACATAGTGTTCTTATACTATTGAATATGATAGGAAATAGTCATTTGTTATACCTAACAAAAATACGTAGGATATGAACTGAATTACATCTTTTTATATACTATATCATCACTTTCTACTAAACTAGCTAGAAAAAAACTATAAAACATATTTTATTATAAGAATATGACACACATTATTATTTTAAATATAATTATTTAATATATAATTTCATAAATCTAATCACATTATAGGATCTAATACCACTACAGGGATTCGTAATGATCTAAAAATACTTATTATTATTGAAATATAATATGAATCCAAAACCCATATCTTCAGGAAAGAATAAGGGATGTTATTCATAAAATATATATAAATAATTTTATAAAATCATATCTTATACCATTGATCCACTACACCACCTTCAATCACCATCATATGGTTTTGATGAACATCGCTAGATTTGTAGTCGAAGGACATCTTACCTTTGGTGGTATCCACATGTTTCATCTGAATTAATCGTTGTTTTACAAGGATATTATATCCACCACTGTGTGCAAGAACCTCATGTGGAAAAGGATTTATGAACATGAGATCAATACGGAACAAATGTTTCATGAGGATGAATAGTCATAGACACTACCATCACATGGTAGTGGGCCTTTAATAGGCCCTCCTGGATTGTAACACCCCAAGTAAATAAAGAATGTTACGTTTTTATATTTATCCATATTTTTGAATAAAATATTAATATGACTTTAAAGGGGATGCTATGCTCTATGGCGTACCGAACACGCAACAACGTGTTTCTTGGGAATCTTACGTTGCACTCTAATAATAAAATAATATTATTTTAAATGGTAGTTAACATATAGTCGTTGTATTGGCGAGAATGGATAGAAAAAACTAAAATATGATTATATATGTTTTTAAATGTTTTAACATTTATCCAATAAAAGATAATGGCCTAAAATACGGAAAGAATTCAATTTTAGGCGTATATGCCCTAGTTTTCACTAAAGGTTCACTTATCGCCATTTGATGGGGAACCGTCATTAAATATAGTTTTGTTCACTCTTATACATACATTAGGACCAAATAAAACTCTTCTTAATAATTGGGACATCAAAATTTACTTTGTGTAAATTTTTGGTATCTTTCTGATAATGTTCATTTTTTAATGAATAGTTTAAAATGTTGTATTTTAATTCAAAACCTCTTTTTAATCTAATTTATTTATATTATTATATTATCTTTAGAATTGGTTTTAAAGTGAATTTAGGATATATTTTTACCATTAAATCCAATAGTGGTCATTGGAATTAATTTCACTTTGAAATCCGACTTAAACTAGTGTCAATCTTTTGATACTTATTGTTTCTTAAAAACACGCTATATTCTATGACAGTGAGAATTAATTATTAAATTAATTAATGTGACTTATATTTTATGAATTTTGTAAAATAGACTTCATTTTTGAATTCGTAATATCAAATATAGCTTAGGGTGAATTTTTGGGATTTTTCTGAAAAACTTTAATTTTTGATGAATAGTTAAACCACTAAGTGGTACTTATAAAAACTAATTTTTCGTTTAAATGAAAATTTACCACTTCTGTGTTTTGAATTTCAAAAATCTGACATACATGGTTGTCATTAAGAAGTAAAATGTTGTTCAATGAGATTAAAATAATTTTTTGGTGAATAGTAACTTATTAAGTTTTTAATTGCGATTAGAGGTAATTAGGGCAATTTAAGGAAAAAATGATATTATAATAAAATGAGAATACATTTACACATGACCTACCCTTATTGGATGTGTCATGGCCGACCATGAAAAGCCATGGGTCAACTTGGGGTCCCAATGGAGCCACTTTGTTTGGGAAATGACATAAATAACTTTTTATTTAATGTTAAAGTAAAAATGACACACACATGAGATGTTTTACTAAAACAATTTTTATATGGGGTTATACAAGTAATATGTTTGACTATAAATATTCATTAGCAATATAAAACTATTTCCTACATCATAGTATTTTTTTATAATTTTTTGACATTAAATAAATAAATTATTTATGACATCATGATGATGCAGCGATGACCTCATTATTTAACGATTTAAATAATATGGAAAGATAATGTAATATCTAAGACCTACACATGTCCAAAGACTATTGGATGAGTGGATTTAGAACCCTTATAACCTTATAATCTAACTACATCAATTTGGGACCTTTAAAATCCGAAACTCTTTTGAAAATAAAGTAACATTTTGTAACTTTACAAGAGTGCCCCTCCTCTTCTCTTATAAAAGGCCCCCACCTCTACCTCCTTACCCACACTCCCAAAGCCTTTGGCTCGGCCAAACCCTTCCCATTTTGTCTCTACACATCCCTCTATTACTCCTTGAATCCTCACTTTGGGCAGAAGTCTTCCCAAGGAAGCCTTTGAGCTCAAACCAATGGGAGTTACCCGATTTTAAGGTAATGTCTTCTTTTGAGTCCTTTAGTTTGATTTTGTTTCTCCAACCCCCTAAACTCTTTTTATTCTTTTCTTTTGTAACCACTACAGCATCCTCAATATACTAAGATGTTTTTATAAGAAGGATTCGAGCTACAATTACACACACCATCATCTAATGGTTAAAGAACATACTATTTCCGTGGATGGAGAATTTCTACATCCCGAAACGATGATTGTTCAACATTCTTTTAACACCTTAAAAGGTGAACATTAAGATGTCACTATATTTATATATGATATATAATATTTTTATGTTTTACTTAAGATTCTGTATTTTTCATTTGTGACTTACCTTTATGGCTTCCATTATGGGTATACGCGATATCTTCATTTAAGGAAGTGCGGACTACAGCCCCCTCAAAGTGATTTGATTTGTTATAACCATATGTGGTACGTATAAAGGATATATTTAATGATATTATATATGATACCATACTGTAATTACAATACTATTATGTATCATTGTGTTTTAATTTATTAAATATGAAATAAAAATGAAAGTAGCGTACATGCGAACGTACGGCCTACCGTCTCCATGAACGGTGCTTTTTGTTTTTATCTCCAAATGATAAGGAATAGTATAAAATTAATATTTACTGGATATATATGATATTTTAATCATTAATACTATTCAGGAAATTATTTATTTATAACTACATGGGCAATCTTTTTTCAAACAAGTTCATTTTTGACTCATGTACCAAACATCGGCAAAAACGTCTGATATGAACTAAAATTATTAAACAATTATTATAACATTATAATATGTGATATGAAATGAATAATTATCTCTAAAGGAGGTAATTATGCAATTTTTAATTGAACAATGTTTATTATTCAGGAATATAATGAAACAAACAAGACATGTTGGACTTGAGGTAAGGGATCCTACTCCTCTCTTTCTTTTTAAGTACACTCTTTTATGTAATTCCTTATAAGATAATCTTTCTTGTTATTGGGATGTTATTTTATATTATTATTACTGTAATTTTTATGTTCATATGATGATAGACCCTATTCTCTCTCATCAATCCATTTTGGAAGTTTTGAGTGGCGCCGTTAGGCTGCCGAATTTTCGTAAGAGATCTAACCTCTCTCTTTCTCTTTAAGTACTCTCCTTTATGTCACTTATTTTAATCTCCCCTTTGTTATGATGGGGGATGTTATTTTATATTACACATGCTGTAAATTTTATTTTAATGTGATGAGATACCCTATTTGATCTCATCAATCCATTTTTGGATGTTTTAAGTGGCACCGTTAGACTGCCGAGTTTTTGTAAGGGATTTTTCATCTCACTTTTATTCCCGTGAGATTTATGCTACATTTTCCACAATTTCCATTGAGTGGTGTATGTTCTGACCATTATTTTACTCATTGTGTAATATTCTGTCATTTATGAGTATTTACATCAATGATGTATTTTCCTTCTTTCACGGGGCGTATGTTTCGAAAGATTCCCATGTCGGTAAGGGAACCTTTCACCCTCCTCTTTTTAAAAGACTTATTTTGTTATGTCTTTTAATTCACAAAATATTATTTTGGGATATGTTCTTATATATCCTTATTGATGTAAATTTTATGTTCAAGTGGTGAGATACCCTTTTTATCTCTCATCAACTCTTTTTCTGAATTTTTAAGTGACGCCGTTAAGCTGTTTTCTTTTTTCAAGGGAACTTCTTAACCCAATTTCGATTCTTTGGGATAAACTTGTAAACCTTAAATATGTCGTTCTATGATTATGTGTGAATGTCCTATGATTGTTTTACACATAATACCAACTTATATTTCGTGTATTCGTTTGTCACACATAGCCATGTAACTGATTTATCCTTAATCCAAGGATATCATCTTGGTATGGGACTTCGTCTCAATCTCTATTCATTGAGGCATATTTTTTTTTATACACAACATTTTTTTATACACTGTATAAACCCCGTTTACTTTTACGTTTATTAAAAACAGAATCTTTTTTATACGAAGAGTTTACTAAATGACAAAAGGGAATGTTTTTGTCGTACGTATGCGGCGACAACGACTTCTCCGCCGTCATGACCATTATTTGAGTTTCGACTTAATCTACAAGCCATACCTTCTTTTTAAAAGAAAAATAAATACCATGTTTTACTTTTCTTTTATTTTGGTATTGAAAATGGTTTTCATAATGTTTTTATATCAATGTTTTGTATTGATATCTTGTGATTGAAAGGTGGAAATGTTATGTTTCCTTTATGCATGTTTTATGTGAAAAGATTATGTTGAGGTTCTTGGGAATTATTATGAAGACGGGTCGTTCCGTGATAAACTAAGGGCGGGTGAGCCCGATATAGCTCTCCAATGCATTGGATAACGTGAAGGAGTGAAACGTTAAGGTTTTTCCGAAGAGATTTAGGGAATATAGAGTGATGGGTATTCCAAACGTAACTAAGAGGGTTACTCCATATGTAAGAAATTTATGAATGCCTCAAGTTACCTTTATGTCTTATGATTTCTATGATTTATTCATGGTTTTATGAGGAATTTTAAAGTGCCTATGTTTTATGGGTAAAGTCTGATTTCATTCTTATGTATATATGAAATCATGTTTCCTTTCCATATTTTTATAACCCTTAATGTGCTTTTTATGCTCATCCCAAGTTTTTGAAATGTTTTTCACAGGTCACGGGAAAGATACAAGATGTGATGATAGTGTCAAGGATGTGTCAAGAAAGAATCCATGTTTTATTTTCAATATTTTTCCGTTGATGGGAAGAATGAATACTGTCTTTTATGTAACCACCTTGTTTAAATGTGGAATGTAATGAAAGTTTCATTATCTAATTTTCTAAAAATCTAAACCTGAAAAGATCATCAATGTGTAATCTTGTAATAACTCAAGATTAAGTAAGGTTTAAGTCTGGGGCCTTATAGTTGGTATCAGAGGTCGGTTTAGAAAACTTTAGAGGTTAGGGTATTCTTTAATCATAAGTGACATTACCAAAATGGTTAGGATTTCAGAAAGAGTCCTAGTTTTAGATAAAGTGAATGAGTAAGTATATCATAGTTTTTACCTTCCTCATTAGTACATGATCTTTTTGTTGATATAATCACTCTGACATTTCTGTTTTTAGTGAATGGATGGATCTAGCAGGCACCAAAGAGACAACAGGTTTGAAGGAAACTGTGGTGGTTCTCTGATTAAGATACTAGATAAAATGGAGGATTCAATGAGGAAACTCGTGGTTGTTCTAAACCAAATATCAAGGAGTCATGATCAACCACTTGAACCTTGGTATGTTCTGTATTGCATCATGTACGAGATGACCAATCGATGTGGAAGTTCAGGTAATAATTATAAAGTTAACCATTAGAGTTTATATGATCCTTACTTTTTAGGTAATTATGGGTTATTATATGATATGCTGGAAAATGAAAGGCATGAGATAATCTTGAGGTTAAAATATGTTATGATCATTTTTGATGATCTTATCTATTTTTGGGAAATGATTTGAGAATTATATAGTTTTGGAAAAAGGTCAATACGCAGACCGTGTGACAACCCGTCGCGTCGGACAAAGCTGTGGGAATCAAACCCACAACCAAAGTGCGACTGGTATTTATCGCCTACCACTGGACTACGTGAAGTCCCTAGTTAGTTTGACTGAATCTTTTTTGTAATATGATTTTATGAATTAATAGTAAGTTGATTTTGGGTTATTTATGAAAATGATTAACCTATAATGGAGGATATGTGATTAGGTTAATTACTTTTCAATACGAGACTTTAGGAGCAACTGATGTTGTTTGGAGATAAATGTTACGATTTAACATGGAAGACTATGTGACTAAATCCTTCAAATATTTGGGTTTCAATCTTATATTGGTTTACCTTGAAGAATTTTATGGAAAAATTGTTTATCGGACGGTCCTCGTTGAACTTTGTGTTTTTTTGGACAAATTTTGGAGATTAAGCATAGATTTTCTTTTTAATGGGTTATCCTTTTCTGGATTATCTGATCTTGTTGTAACCTTTTTGGTTTTAGTTTTGGTTATGGTTTGAAGACATGGGAAATTTATAGTTCTCTTTGTTGGATTAGGTGATTCTCTAGAAGTTGATTATAATACTCTTAATGCGAACAACTCTCCCTAAATACTCGTCTTTTGGAAAAAAATATGAGTTTGATTAAGGAATCTAGTAAAAGTTGAAATTTAACATGATAAGTGATTATGTTTCCTTATTAATACATTCCTCAATAAAAAGTAACTTAAAACAAAAATGTTGTCTATTTACTTTTCCTACTGGGGAACCCAACATCGTTTAACCCATCACAAGTTTGTGATTTTCTTATTGTTAACTTTCTCCTAAACATGTTTTTTATCACTCTCCATCAGAACATGACCCTATGTTTTCTCCTCCATGTCCATGTTTTCCTACATGTAATCCTATTATGGGTTAACTCAGGTGACCTTTGTAATTATCTTTCTTTATTTTAAGGTGATTGTTTTACCGACTCTTGTTTCGATGAGGGATTTTCAATGAAGTTACCGAGCTCAATTTTAAAATTGCGAGGACGCAATTCCCAAAAGGGGGGAATGATGTAACAACCCAGGTAAATAAAGAATGTTACTTTTTTATATTTATCCATATTTGTGAATAAAATATTAATATTACTTTAAAGGGGATGCTATGCTCGATGGCGTACCCAACACGCAACAACGAGTTTATTGGAAATCTTACGTTGCACTCTAATAAACAAATAATATTATTTTAAATGGTAGTTAACATGTAGTCGTTGTATTGGTAGGAATGGATATAAATAACTAAAATATGATTATATATGTTTTTAAATGTTTTTACATTTATCCAATAAAAGATAAAGGCATAAAATACGGAAAGAATTCAATTTCAGGCGTATATGCCCTAGTTTTCACTAAAAATTCACTTATCGCCTTTTGATGGAGAACAATCATTAAATATAGTTTTCTTCACTCTTATAAATTATTTTGGACCAAATAAAACTCTTCTTAAGAATTGGGACATCAAAATTTACTTTGTGTAAATTTTTGGTATCTTTCTAATAAAGTTCATTTTTTAATAAATAGTGTAAAATGATGTATTTTAATTCAAAACCTCTTTTTAATCTAATCTTTTTATATGATTAGATTATCTTTCGAATTGGTTTTAAAGGGAAATTAGAATATATTTTTACCATTAAATCCAATAGTGGTTGTTGGAATTAATTTCACATCGAAATCAGACTTAAACTAGTGTCAATCTTTTGATACTTACTATTTCATAAAAACACGCTATATTCTCTGACAGCGGGAATTAATTATTAAATTAATTAATGTGACTTATATGTTTTGAATTTTTTAAAATATACTTCATGTTTTAATTCGGAATATCAAATATATCTTTGGGTGAATTTTTGGGATTTTTCTGAAAAACTTCAATTTTTGATGAATAGTGAAACCACTAAGTGGTACTTATAAAAACTGATTTTTCGTTTAAATGAAAATTTACCACTTCTGTGTTTTGAATTTCAAAAATCCGAGATACATGGTTGTCATTAATAAGTAAAATGTGGTTCAATGAGATTAAAATAATTTTTTGGTGAATAGTAACTTATTAAGTTTTAAATCGCGATTAGAGGTAATTAGTGCAATTTAAGGCAAAAATGATATTATAATAAAATGAGAATACCTTGACACATGTCCTAACATTATTGGATGTATCATGGCCGACCATGAAAATCCATGGGTCAACTTGGGGACCCCATGGTGCCACTTTGGTTGGGAAAATACATAAATAACTTTTTATTTAATGTTAAAGTAAAAAATGACACACACATGAGATGTTTTACTAAAACAATTTTTACATGGGGTTATACAAGTCAGATGTTTGACTATAAATATTAATTAGAAATCTAAAAATATTTCCTACATCATAGTAATTTTTTTATAATTTTTTGAAATTAAATAAATTAAATTATTTATGACATCATGATGATGCACGATGACCTCATTATTTAACGATTTAAATAAAATGGAATGATAATGTAATATCTAAGACCTACACATGTCCAAAGCGTATTGGATGGGTGTATTTCGAACCATTATCTCCTTATACTATAAATACATCAATTTGGGACCTTTAAAATCCGAAAATCTTTTGAAAATAAAGTAACATTTTGTAACATTACAAGAGTGCCCCTCCTCTTCTCTTATAAAAGGCCCCCACCTCTACCTCCTTACCCACACTCCCAAAGCCTTTGGCTCGGCCCACCCCTGCCCATTTTGTCTATCCACTTCCCTCTCTTACTCCTTGAAGCCTCACCTTTGGCAGAAGTCTTCCCAACGAAGCCTTTGAGCTCAAACCAAAGGGAGTTACCCGATTTTAAGGTAATGTCTTCTTTTGAGTCCTTTTGTATGATGTTGCTTCTCCAACCCCCTAAACTCTTTCTATTATTTTTTTTTTGTAAAAAATACAGTATCCTCAATATACTAGGATATTTTTATAAGATGGATTCGAGATACACTTACACAAAACTACATCTAATGGTTAAAGAACATACTGTTTCCGTGGATGGCGAATTTCTACCTCCCGAAACGATGATTGCTCAATATTCTTTTAACACCTTCAACGGTGGCCATTAAGATATCACTATATTTATATATGATATATAATATGTTTATGTTTTACTTAATCTTCTGTATTTTTCATTTGTGGCTTACCTTTATGGCTTCCATTATGGGTACACGCGATATCTTCATTTAAGGAAGTGCGGACTACCGCCCCCTCAAAGTGATTTGATTCATTATTACCATATGTGGTACGTATAAAGGATATATTTAATGATATTATATATGATACCATACTATAATTACAATACTATTATATATCATTATGTTTTAATTCCATTAAATATGAAATAAAAATGAAAGTAGCGTTCATACGTACGTAGGGCCTACCGTCTCCATGAACGATGCTTTTCGTTTTTATCTCCAAATGATTTGGAATAGTATAAAATTAATATTTAATGGATATATATGATATTTTAATCATTAATACTATTCTGGAAATTATTTACTTATAACTACATGGGAAATCTTTTTTCAAACAAGTTCATTTTTACTCATGTACCAAACATCGGCAAAAACGTCTGATATGAACTAAAATTATTAAACAATTATTATAACATTATAATATGTGATATGAAATGAATAATTAACTCTAAAGGAGGTAGTTAGGCAATTATTAATTGACCAAAGTTTATTATTCAGGAATATAAAGAAACAAACAAGACAAGTTGGACTTGAGGTAAGAGATCCTACTCTTCTCTTTCTTTTTAAGTAGATTCTTTTATGTCATTCCTTCTAAGCTCATGTTTCATGTTATTGGGATGTTATTTTATATTAATATTACTTAAATTTTTATGTTCATCTGATTAGAGACCATATTCTATCTCATCAATCCATTTTGGAAGTTTTGAGTGGCGCCGTTAGGCTGCCGAATTTTCGTAAGAGATCTAACCTCTCTCTTTCTCTTTAAGTACTCTCCTTTATGTCACTTATTTTAAGCTCCTATTTGTTATGATGGGGGATTTTATTTTATATTCCTCTTTCTTTAAATTTTATTTTAATGTGATGAGATACCCTATTTGATCTCATCAATCCATTTTTGGATGTTTTAAGTGGCGCCGTTAGGCTGCCGAGTTTTCGTAAGGGATTTTTCATCTCACTTTTATTCCAGTGAAATTTATGCTACATTTTGCACAATTTCCTTTGAGTGGTGTATGTGCTGACCATTATTTTACTCATTGTGTAATATTCTTTCATTTATGAGTATTTACATCAATGATGTATTGTCCTTCTTTCACAGGGCATATGTTTCGAAAGATACCCATGTCGGTAAGGGAACCTTTCACCCTCCTCTTTTTAAAAGACTTATTTTGTTATGTCTATTAATTCACATAATATTATTTTGGGATATGTTATTTTATATCCTTATTGATGTAAATTTTATGTCCAAGTGATGAGATACCATTTTTATCTCTCATTAACTCTTTTTCTGAATTTTGCTGTGACACTGTTAGGCTGTCTAATTTTTGCAAGGGAACTTCTTAATCCAATTTCGATTATTTGGGATAAAATTGTAAACCTTGAATATTTCATTATATGATTATGTGTGAATGTCCTCTGATTGTTTTACACTTAATACCAACTTATATTTCGTATATTCGTTTGACACACATAGTTATGTAACTGATTTATCCTTAATCCAAGGATACCATCATGGTATGGGACTTCGTCTCAATCTCTTTTCATTGAGGCATATTTTGTTTTATACACAACCTTCTTTAATACAATGTATAAACCCCGTTGAATTTTAAGTTTATTAAAAAGATAATCTTTTTTTATACAAAGCATTTACTAAACGACAAAAGGGAATGTTTTTGTCGTATGTATGCGGCGACAACGACTTCTCCTCCGTCGTGACTATTATTTGAGTTTCGGCTTAATCTATAAGACATACCTTCTTTTTAAAAGAAAAATAAATACCATGTTTTACTTTTCTTTTATTTTGGTATTGAAAATGGTTTTAATAATGTTTTTATATCAATGTGTTGTATTGATATCTTGTGATTGAAAGGTGGAAATGTTATGTTTCTTTTATGCATGTTTTATGTGAAACGATTATGTTGAGGTTCTTGGGAATTATTATGAAGATGGGTGGTTCCATGATAAACTAAGGGTGGGTGAGCCCGATATAGCTCTCTAATGAATTGGGTAACGCGAAGGAGTTAAACGTTAAGGTTTCTCCGAATAGATTTAGGGAATATACTGTGATGGGTATTCCAAAGGTAACCAAGAGGGTTACTCCCTACGTAAGAAAGTTATGAATGAATCAAGGTACCTTTATGTTTTATGATTTCTATGATTTATTCATGGTTTGATGTGGTATGTTAAAGTGCCTATATTTTATGGGTAAAGTATGATTTCATTCTTATGTATATATGAACTCATGTTTCGTTTCGATATTTTTATAACCCTTAATGAGCTTTTTATGCTCATACCAAGTTTTTGAAATGTTTTTCACAGGTCAAGGGAAAGGTACAAGATGTGATGATAGTGTCAAGGATGTGTCATGAAATAATCCATGTTTTATTTTCAATATGTTTCTGTTGATGGGAAGAATGAATACTGTCTTTTATGTAACCACTTTGTTTAAATGTGGAATGTAATGAAAGTTTCATGATCTAATTCTCTAAAACTCTAAACCTGAAAAGATCATCAATGTATAATCTTGTAATAACTCAAGATTAAGTAAGGTTTAAGGCTGGGGCCTTATATGGATGCTCCCTGGTCACACGTTCATTTACTCATGTGTATATAATTCATGATTAAGTAAACCTAACTATACATTAATCTCATACATAAATGATTCTCCCCATGAATTATTATAACATTTCATTATGGATCTAGGAACTGATAAACCATCTTCTGTTAAATTAGTAATATCTTACTTTAAATGGGAAAATATGGTTTATCAGTTAAGAATTTCATTTTTTAAACATGTCATAGAATGGTAAAACTCCCCATTAACACTCCATAGTTTAAACTAATAATTTCTTGAGTTAAACATTAAGTAAGTATGTGTTTCTAGGGCCTGCAAAATCTCAGTGAAGATAGAAAAAAATTATTAAATAGAATAGTCTTATTATGCACTTTGTATTCAAAAAATATATAAATAATAATAAAACGATGCATTGTTTGAAAATTATGAGACCACTGTAATGTCCAAAATATGGTGTTTACCTAAAATGGGTTATAACATTCAAAGACACCAGACATTTGGATGTCTTGATCGTGAGATAAAGTTATTAATTTATATTTATTATATTAATTATTAATAATAATTAAATATATCTCAAACGGTGTATTGTATGGGAAATCTAATCCTTCTGATGGGTTTTAAATGATGTGTTTACCCGGGATGGGGTATAACATTTTTACGTGTTGGGCGTTTGGATTCTTTTCTAGAAAAAATAATAATTTTTATTTAAATTAAATATTTATTCCAATTTTTAATTAATAAATCAGTAATATTACTCAAACAATGCATACTATGAGAAACCAGAGACTACCATGGGGTCCAGAACAAGTTGTTTACCCTATACAGGGTATATGATTAATTCCCAATAGATTTTTCGTGTCATTAAATTTTTATATTAAATTATTAAACTACTTGTTATAAAAAATAGGCAATGTTCACCTTCTCCCCCAAAAACATGCCACACCACCTTTTATAACACCACATAAGTTTCATAACATTCATTTACACCATTTTTAACCCTGTTTAAACTTGTAAATCATTAACAATCTAGATTTAAAAACTCTTCCATAAATTTGCAGATGATTTTTTTAAATGAATGTTTTAATTAGGGGTTTTATTGATGCATTTTTTGGGATTCGTTAAATGAATGATCCATTTTAACATGGTTTTTGGTTGATTTGGTTGTATCTGATCTACCTAGATCCCCTTTTCTCTTGACCTATAAACCATGATTGATCGAAACAAGATCAAGATGAGGGATTCCCTCTTCTTCTTCGGCATGGGCCATCACTTGTGCATGGTGCCATGAGGTATTGTTTCTTCTTATTTAATTTATTTATCTTCTATTTTTTTATCCTCTAAATGTTCTAATTATAATAAATTCTTTGTTATTGATCATAATTACGCGTTGTTTGTACCGTTGAATTTGTCTCGATGAGCAGAAATAATAATTGTATTTTTATTTTGAAGGAAGCAAGGTATTCCTTGATCTATTTTTTCACTTTTTATTGGATATTTGAAAATATATTTTCAAGGGTAAAATTCTATATTATAAATGCATAATTTTTTTTATCAATTATCATAAAATAATTATATATGCATAAATTGTAAAATAAATTAATAAGAAATAATAATAAAATTGACCGAGGATAATTATAAGAGTATTGTCATAAAATAATAATTATAATTATAAATAAATAATTGTGATATTACAAGGAAAGTTATTTATGGATAATTGCGAGCACATGCATTGACCTAAAGATAAATGAAAATTTTTGAGAGAGATAAATTATTATCTCATTTGATAATTTAAATGATAACTTTAGAAATTATCCATGAAATAAAAATATTTTTGAATGAAATATTGTAAGTTATTATTTGAAAATTATCCAAGAAAGATAAAATATTATTGCATGTAATATTTTAATTGATAATTTGAAATTATCTAAGAGAGATAAAAATATTATCTCATGTGGTAATTTAAATGCTAATTTGAAAATTATGCAAGAGAGATAATATATTATATCATGTAATATTTTAATTGATAATTTCAAATTATCTAAGAAATATAAAATATTATCACATGTACTATTTTAATCTGTAATTTCACATTAACAATGAGAGATAAAATATTATAGAATTTAATATTTTAATTGATTTTTTTAGAAAAAATATTCAAGAGAAAGAATGTATCATCACATGTGAAATTTTATTTCTTTTTTAGATAAAATAACTATTTTTGGTTCTCGTAACCCATGATGAATTTCGACAATTATTTTGTCGACACATATGATAGTAATGTCATGAGGAGGTGCATTAAACCACACTGGGTAGATTTTCATTGTCGCTGACATCAATGACCTTGATGTAGGTGGTTCTATTTTGATTAGCCAAATTTATTATCCTTATATTGCTTGATTTATTTCAGTTGTTGACATAATTTCAATTGCACAAATTTTATTTCAAATAAATTGATAAAAACCTAATTATATTGAATCGATATATTTGAAATTGTTTTGGGCATGTAAATTTTTGAAACCCCCAATTCCATTGATTTTGGTTTTTTATGGAAATTTACTGATTTAAATTGTTTAATATAAATTGTGGATTTGATGGAAATTATTTCAATTAAATTGTTGAATTTAATGGTGGAAATAAATTGTGTAATGATGGAATTGGTTTTGAATGGATTTAAAACTAGTGAAAATGGATCAAAATGATTTGATAGAAACCGATAGGTTTTATCTTGTAAAAAATGCATGTTTTTTAATAAAACTTGTTTTGGTTTTAAATGGAAATAAATTCAATCTTTTAAAATGGATGAATGATATTGACTGTATTTTTATGTATTCATAAAATAGTTCACCCATCATGTAATAGTGCATGCAAGACTTAGGTAGTAAGTGAGTTTCTTGGATACACTCTATGCTACAACAACGTTCTCAAACATATTGTGGTGGGTTACATCCCCGACAAGATGGGGACAAGTATATATTGTCCAGTGTTTTAGGGAAGTGTGTATACAAATTTTTTGGAGTTCACATAGAGAGTACATAATCCTATAGCTTGGTAATACTATTGTTCCTTTTGGAAGATAGTCATCTTCCCCACTTAATTATTTATATTTGAGATCTAAATGTATGCCAATGGTTTTGAACTACATTCCATGAATGATCAATTTATATAAAATATATTATATATATTTTTTACATTATCAGTTGTTTTAGAAATATTCCATTATTTGTAAAATCACTGCTTGAAATATTTATTTCCATCATTTGAAAATGTATAGCATGTTTTGTTTAAACGTACTTCTGAATTTCCAAACATATTTACTTTAAAATTGAATTCTTTTATTTGGATAATATATATTTAGCATCTGTTATAGATTTTATGGTTGTATCCTACTGGGATTAGGCTCACACCCTACATTTTTCCTTCAGGTGTTTGTAGACATTCTTATTCCAGGATCCAACATAGTGAAGGGATATCTTGGAGGAGGATCTAGCTGTTGATATTTGATCTTGTTGAGTTTTGTCCTTAGGAACCATGGGGTTGATTTTATATTTTCAGTACATGGGTTGTAGTACTTTTGGATTTTTATGCCTTGTAATATTTCGATACTTCACTCCCAGTAGAGTTTCTTTTTTTATTCATACTCCCTTGTTTTCTTTTGTTTATACATTTTTTGGAAAAATCATTCCCACAAGTATGTTGTATGATGCCAGGTTCTAGTCACTGACACGTGGGGATTGGAAATAACCTTCGAGCTATGTCATGGATGGCTTAGTTACTATATGACCAGGGTACCCAGGTAGGTTAGCGGCAAAGTGGAATCAAAAAGTCGATTATACATCTTTCCCTGATGACAATATGCATTTGAGTATTCTTGTTGGGACTTAAGAGGTTGTGGCGATTGAGTGCCTGGACAGCTCTCACCGAAATGACCCTCAAGTCACTAGGTGTGGTTAGGGAAATATTTCTTGTGGTGTAGTTCCATTCTTTTTCATATTTTGATTTGGATAGAGTGAGATAAAAATCATGTTTTCCTTCTGTTTATAATAGTTTCTCTCATTACTAAGTCTGAGTGTAAATCTAATGTCTTCCATATTGATTGATGATGTTGTGTGACATCATGTCTACAAGAAGACATGTGAATCAGATCTAGTAATGGGATACTACTAAAAATTAGTGAGCAATTCCTCCAGTGGACTCGAGCCTGGTTGGGGTGATTGTGCGCACTGTCCACGCTCAGGGATAGGAACCACCTCTAGTCCCCATTCAGACTCTAGTAGTGGGATATGATAGTGATGATAAAGAAACATTAGGGATTAGATTAGAAGGACTTTAATGTTATTTTTACAAATAGTTCTATTGAGAGATAATGGTTTTGGTCAAAGCTATGATTTTTTTTTAAGATTAAATAGGGTGAATACATTGTGGATCTTCTGGATGTTTAGGGAACTCGTAGAAGTTCTACCACAGAATTCCTACCCCATGTAGCGGCATAAAATCATCAACACCCTCAAAAATTGTGGGGAAATCAATAGTTTCATTTACTATAGGGTTCCAAACACAATCATCTTGAACGAAGCTTCTACAGTCAGGGGAATAATCTCCATAGGAAGTTGATACTAGTCCAACAACCATGAGTGGAAACATTATTATAGCTTTGTAGTTAGTGACAACTCTTCTTGATACGGCTACATACCACTCATTTATTTCAACTCTTACTGTTAATCTGCATAATATTCCTTTATATCTATTGACTTTTGCAATAGATATTACTATAACCACTACTATAAAGAGATAGTAGGGTATCTGTAATCCCTCCGGTGTCTTCTCTCTATCAGTTGTCTAACATTCATGGAGTATTTCTAGTACTCGTCATGAAATCTCTTACCATCATATTTTTGATGGATTGGCATGTTACCAATAAATCCAGGAATTAATATAATCTTTGATCGGTCTACATTACTACACCCAGTGGTGTGCTCGTTATCATTCAAGAAGAATGTGACCCAAGGTCGATCAGAGGTAGACCTTCTTATTCGAAAAGGGGGAAAGTGATAATATTTTTTACTTTTGATTTGGAGTGAGATTCAATGATCGATGATGTCTCTCCATTCATTGTTGATTTTTTCTAATGTGTTTACTTCTAACTTATCTGGTTTTCTACAGGTAAGGGAGGTTGATTTTTCTATTGAATTAATGTCTGGTACTCAACCAGCTATTTTTTCCTCTTACAAAATGGATCTAGATAAACTGAAAGAACTAATGACTAAGTTGGATGATCTTATAGAAACTGTATTTATTCACCCATGTTTATCACCTCAGGCGGTGTCGGATCTATCCATCATGAAATAAAATTGTTCTTAGACATCTAATATTCTCGAAATGATTCTCCATGAAAAAATATTATTGATGAATTCCTTAAGCATTAGAGACTCTCTTTATAGTAGGGAGACCAATTACCAATGGTTTTTCTCTAATGAGGGCGTTTTGTGTTATCAAAACCATTATGTTTCACCATTACCGACAATGAATGATATAATAGGGGATTTCCTTTTTACCAATGGGTTGTGCATCTAGGAACCAATAATGAATTAAATTACCTAAAGCATCAGTTTTAGTGACATTGTTTTCTTAAAGGTTTCAACCCGATTGGTTCATCGAGGACTTAGGAGGTAATGGAAGACTTTTCCTCATTTTGTGGGACATTAAAAGATTTTTAATCAAGTGGGGAATGTTTCTGACCACTAAGAACTACCTATATAGATGGCGTTGATTTATAATGTGTTTCCATCCATCATAGCTATAAGGACCCGACCTTAAACATTACATAATCCTAAATTAAATAAATAATTCACATTGGGGATCTTTACAAGTTTAGTGTTTTAGAGAATTAGGAAATAACTATTATAAATGAAAATGGAAATTACACGTACACACTACTACTCAGAATCCTTTTTATAGAAATAAAATCTCTTATAAAGAAACATGTCTAGTTCCATGTTTTAGACAGTATGTCATTTCATTGATCCCATCCTTGACCCTATTCATCTTTAAGTCTTATGGAAAACATTTAAAAAACTTGGGATGGGCATAAAAAGTTTAGTAAGGATTATAAAACAAGGAATGAAAACATTAGCCGATCATTAAAAACAAATCAATAAAACCATACTTTTCAATCATAACATACCTTATGAAATCATAATATTTATTAATAACATGCAGAAATCCTAATTCATAAAGGTAACCTATATAATTCATAAAATACATACATTGTAGATATAAAAGCAACATAGGGATTAACATTAGCAATACTCATCATAGTATATTCCCTAAATCTATTAGGAGAAACATTAATGTTTACCTCCATCACGTGACCCAATGCATTGGTGAGTTGTCTGAGGCTCAATCGTCATAGGTTTATCATAGAACCACCTGTATACATAAAAAATGCCCAAAAACCATAACACAATCATAACAGATAACCAAATATTAAAGGAAAGATAAAATTTCCAAATTCCAATCACAATATATAATATCGTGATATTGAAATAAACAATGCTTTATCAACCTATTTTCAAAACTATTTGAAACATTTAATAAATTGATTTTTGAATCAAAGTGTCCCATACATCATTGAAAAATTTAAATAAATTATTTTTTGAAAACATTAACTTCCATATAAAAAATACCTTAAAACCATTTTTACAACATGGACATTAATGATGATGATTTTGATGAATAAATCATTAAAACATTTAAAATGTTATTTTAGTTAAAGATTTTTTAACAAAATGAGAGACTCATGAATACAAATAACTGAGGAATAATATTGTATCAGAACATTATAATACTAGGAGAATAAAGGGATTAATGATATAATATTACAAAGGACAATATATACACTTTATAAAATTGAATTGGTGCATAAAAATAATGAAATCATAATGGAATGTAAATATAGATGAAATACAATATAAAAGATATTTAATTAAATATAGGATAAATAAATTACATAATAATGTGTTAAAAATATAAATACACTCAATATTTATGTACATTCAGTGTAAATCAATCATAGTAAATTCATACATGTTCTTTTGATGACAAAACTAATGACTTGGATGTTTAGTTCAATGAATGGAAATTGAGTTAAAATTACTCTTTGCATGTTCATAACGATGACTTTAGAATTTATCAATGGAGTGATTATTTGTATCAAAAGTATATCCACAGAAAGGGGATGTAAATTACAACATAAATAAATAAATAGTGATTCCACACTTAATCATATCATGACATAATTATGAATTAAAAGATTAACCCAGCGAATGGAAATTTGGTTATAAGGTTCCCTTACTGATTTGGTATCGTACGAAACATACGACCCATGAAAGAGGAATAATTAAATGAATATTTAAATACCAAAAAATTAATTTATATTAAAAAAAGAGTACAAATCATGGTTAGTATGTACACAACACAAAGGGAAATAGTGACAATATAGCATGAATCTCACGGGAAAAAAAGTGAGATGAAAACACCTCATAACGTTGTAATCAATCGATTAGTATGAAAAAAAGATAATATCCACCAAATTATTCACATAATAACAATAATATAAAGATAATTATGATAATTTATGACAATTTTAATTACACAACACACCACATTCAATAAATTAGTGTTGAACAGTGGAAATCTCACAGAATTAAATGTGAGATAAGAAATCCCTTACCGCATGCCCAACTTGATTCGTTTGTTCCTTGTTCTTCATGAATAATAAAATAAAGTTAATTTAGACATTCTTAAGATGCTTTTCAAGTTTATTATTCCTTGTATATAACTAATTACCTTGTTATAAACATTATGTAATCATTTAAGTTAATAACATTCATTTTGTCGATAATTGGTACTTGATTCAAAAATGGACTTCTTATAATTACAAGATGTTCACATAGTCAAAAAAAATTTATATCCAGAATTATATTCAAGATTTAGATATCATATATATCTAATATATACATGTGTTTATAATAGTACATAACACTTGAAGGTAAGAAATGAAATGCACCATTCATAGTGACGGTAAGTCGTACGTACGCATGAACACTACTTTCATTTCTACTTCATATTTTAATTGAAGGAAAACTTAATGATACATAGTTATATTGTAATTCCAATATAATATAATATATAATTTCCATAACTCCATCCTTTATATGTCCCATGTATGGTATGAACAATACATATCACTTTGAGGGGGCGGTAGTCTCCACTTCCTCAAATGAAATTGTCGTGTTTACCCATTATGGAAACCATAAAGGTAGGATATAAATGTAAAATACAGAATAATAAAGAAAAAATAAACATAACATATATCATATATAAATACAGTTCCATCTTATTGGCCACCATGAGAGGCGGTAGGATATAATCGAACAATCATCATTTCCAGAGGCGTTAGTTTGACATCCACAGAAACAATATGTTCTTCATCCATTAGATGAAGGTTTGTGTAAGTGTAGTTCAAATCCTTTTCATAAAAACACCCTAGTATATTGATGATACTGGTGTTTTTATAAATGAAATTAATAAATAGTGTTTAGGGTTTGGAGAAGTAAAATAAATGAAAAGAAGTTAAGAGGAATCCTTACATTTAATTTGGGCAACTCCCTTTGGTTTAAACCAAAAGGACTTCTTGAAGTGACTTATTCCAAAGGATAGGATTCTAGGAAGAGGAGAGGGATCTTGAGAGATTATTTGGTCAGGGTTTTGATGAGCCAAGGGGCTTGAGTGTTGTGAAGAATGAGTACGAAGTGAGGGATTTTATAAGGGGGAGTAGGGGCTCATTAGGAATGTGTGAAAATATTATTTTATTGTAATATGATATTCAGTTTCTAAAGGTCCAAAACATATTAAGGTAAAATATAAGATGAATCATTGTCGAAATAAAATCATAGAATAATAATTGGTCAGGTATTCTATGTTATTTTTATATTTATAATCTTATGTATTTAAATCATTTATTAATGAGGTAAATACTGCATCATTTTTTTGTCAAAAATAATTTTATTTATTTGATGTATAAAATTTATCAAAAAAATACCATGATGTAGTTAATATTATTATCTATCCAATGAATATTTATATTCTAATATATAACTTATATAACCCCATGTAAAAGTTAATTTCATAAAAGATATTTGTCTGTGTCATTGATTCCTTTACATTAAGTAAATTAAAATAAAGTCTCATTATCACTCCCATGTGGCTCCATGGGGTCCCGAAAACGACCCAAGGATTCTCATGGTTGTAAATGACTGAACCAATAAGGTTTGGACATGTGTTGAGAATATTTTGTGTTATTATGATATTGTTAACTATAATTACCCTTTTTTATCTTTAATCGTGGTAAATAAAAGTCAAAAGTTATTATTCATGAAAAATTATTTTCATCTTATTGAACCAAATTTTATTTACTAACAACAACCATATATGTTGGATTTTCTAAATTCAATTCACATAAATATTAATATTTCATTTAAATGAAAAAGTCATTTTTTACTTATACTATGTGGTTTCACTATTCATCCAAAATTGATATTTTTGAGAAAAATAACAAAAATTCAGACTAAGCTATATTTGATATTAAAAATTCAAATATGATTTTTATTTTACCAAATTAAAAACATATAAGTTGCATTATATATTTTTAAATTAATACCTTTTATCAAAACAAATAGCTTATTTTTAAGAAACAATATCTATCAAAAGAGTGACACTTGTTTATGCCCAATTTCAACGTAAAATTAATTCCAAAAACCAAAATTGGATTAAATGGTAAAAATATAATATAATAACACATTAAAACCAATAAAGAAAGATAATATAATTGTATGAATAAATTAGATTAAATTTCACTTTCGAATTAAAATACTGTATTTTTCACTATTCCAAAAAAAGGACTTTTATTCAAAAAATACCAAAAATTTACTGAAAGTAAATTTTGATTTCATTATTATAAAGAAGTATTTTATTTTGTCAAATGAAACATGTAAAATTTATCAAAAATATATTTAAATATATTTATCCATTAAAAGGTTGTAAATCAACCTTTTAAAGTAAAATATGCGTAAAATTAGATTTATTCACATTTTAAGCCTCAGACTTTTTTTTGGGTAAGTGTAAAAACATTTAACAAACATATATAATCATTACCTCTATTAAAAAGTCAAGGTGTTTACTTCCATTTAAAATAATATTATTATATTATTTGTGTGCAATATAAGATTTCAAAGAAACCCATTGTTTCATATCGAGAATGTCATCAAACATAGTGACCCCTTTAAAGTAAAATTAATATTTAGTTCACAAATATTAATAAATATGAAAAATGTCGTGTTCATTATTTACCAGGGATGTTACATCCTCCCCCCATTTTGGGAATTGCTTCCTCGAATTTTAAAGCTAGGCTTGGAATCTTTATTTAAAGTCCAACATCAGAAAAGAGTGAGTAATACTATCACTTTAAAGGAAATAAAAAATATACAAAGGTCATCCAAGATAACCCATACTAGGATTCAATGTAGGAAAACATAGATATAGAAGAGAGAAAAAATGGTTAGGTTATGAGGGAGAGGGATATAAAACATGATTAAGAGATATTTAACCACCAAGAAATCAAAAACATATTATGTGTTAAATGGTGTTTGATTACCCAGTAGAAAATGTAAAGCAACAACGTTTAGTTTACTTTCCATTTCATTATTTTGAGGAATTAAATTTCAACATATAGTAAGAATTCATGGAAATATACTTACCTTCATGTAGAGTTTCATCCTTTAATATGTTTCTACCAAAAACTAATATTTTCTCTAAACAACGAGAATTCAAAAAGGATTCTCCACATCAATTTCCCAAGAATCATCTTCTAGAGAATCCCATAATCTACAAAAGATGAAATATATATTTCCCTTTTCTTTACAAATCAACTAAATCCAAAATGGTCAGTTTGAGATCAGATAATACCCAAAAAGGATAATATTTTTCAAAAAGAAAAACTATTGTTAATCTATAAAATTTGTCAAACAATTCCCAAAGTTCAACCAAGACTATTCAACAAACAATTGTCCATAAAATTATCCAAAAGTAATCCAAACTAATATTGAAACCCAAATATCTTAAGGATTTAATTACATAGTCTTCCAAGATAATTCTTAATATTTATCTCCAAATAACATCAGTTACTCATAATGTCTCATATTGAAAAGTAATTAACCTAATCACTTATTCTCTCTGATAGGTTAATCATTTTCATAAATAAACCAAATTGTCATATGTCCACAATAAAATCCTATATTCCCCCAAAAAAAATTTCAACCATTATTCCACAATTGAAATCCCATCGTATTCTATCTTTCCTAGCAATATAGTGTTTCCTGAAAAGAGAGAACATCTTCCACGAAAACCTTTATCACTTAATCACCAAATTGTTCTCCTATACTAAGAATAAATAAGATAAAACATAAGTTTCCAAAATCAAATTATTCTAGTTCCGTAAAATAATTTTACTAAAATAATAAGTCATACTAACCTGGGTATTTAAGTGGGGTGGTGGTAGGCGATGCGCCCTTATTGCCATTCAGTTGTGGGTTCGATTCCTGCGGCCTTCCCAGATGCGACGGTTTGTCACTCATCCTATGGTTTGTGCTTTTTATAAAACTCAAAAATAACCCAAACATGTTTAAACCACAATGGTTTCTTTATACCTCTCATTATCTTCCCAATTAATTATGATCTCAACATCTTAATTCTTGATGTCTTATATATATTGTCATTTTTTCACCTATATATGATAAAATAAAATGATCCCCAAAATGAAGAACATCATAACTTGATCATGGTGCCCATTTTGTTTCATCGTCATCCTATTCACGTAGGTAGAAGGTACATGCATTGCAAAAATGATTTAATGATACTTCAAAATCATTTACTTCTTTCATCCAAATACACCTTGTATAACATGGGTCATATGGGTGTTCATATAAAAATAGTTTTGGAATATAATCATGTATGATAGATAATTTTAAAACATCTGATAAAACTTGATTTCTATAAAATAGTAGGATCGAATTTCTGATGATAATTTCAAATAATGGCCCTTTTAAAATTGCATAGGTTTGGACGGAGTGAATATATTGTAAAATAAAATATAAATAGGTTGCGCAAGGGACTCCTTCTGTAGAACCTTTTTCAAAATCATAATATGCTTCAAAATCTTGTGATAATGTAAAATATTTTGAAATTCCATAATAATATTTACTTTTCATGAAAATATGAGAATATTGTGAAAATAGGATTTGTTTAAATACATCTCATGATCCACAATGATAATGATGTATAGTGAAGGTGTTTGATATCTCAAACAACTGCTTTCAAGTGAATTGTATGCTAGAAAAAGATTCACAGTCATCTGAACAAGGATTTGTAATAATTATTGAAAGAAAGACATCAGGAACAGATAAGAATGCCATTTGAGTTCCACCTCCATCCATTGGTAACTGACGTTACTTGATCTGAAAAAGTTATAAAACAAGGATTTTACCAAAATAATAGACAAATGGACAAACCATGTTTCAAAAAAGAACTCAGAATCCCTAAATTTGTCTAAACTGACCTCTGATACAAACTATATGGACCCAAACATAAACATTACATAACCCTAAATAAAATGAATAAATAAAATTTTGGATCTTTTCAGGTTTATAGTTTTAGAGAATTATGCCATAACTATTACATATTGACTTAAAAATTACATGTACACACCACTACTCAGTATCCTATTTTTATAAAATAAAACTCTTAAAAAGAAACATGTCTTGTTCCATATTTTAGACAACATAACTTTCCCTTGATCCCACACTTGACCCTATTCATCTTTAAGTCCCATGGAAAACATTTCAAAAACGTGGGATGTGCATAAAAATCACAAGAACAGTTATAAAATAAGGAAGGAAAACATTATCCCATCATTAAATAAAAATAAATGAAACCATAGTTTTCAATCATATCATACCTTAAGAAATCATATGATTTATGAATAACATGTAGAAATAAAAAATAATATAGGTAACTTATGGAATCCATATAATACTTACATTGTAGCTATAATAAATACATAGGGAGTCACATTTGGAATATACATCATAGTATATTCCCGAAATCTCTTAGGAGAAACATTAACGTTCACCACTGTCACTTTACCCATTTCATTGGAGAGCTATCCCAGGCTCACCCACCCAAGGTTTATCACGGAACCACCCGTATATGTAAACAATTCCCAATAACAATAACATTATCATAACACATAACACAAGATTAAAAAAACGATAACTTTTCCACATTCCAATCACAATATATCATATCATGATTTTGAAATAAATATTTCTTTATCAAATCATTTTCAGAACCATTTAAAACATTTAATAAAAATATTTTTGAATCAAAGTTTCCCTTAACACATTGAAACATTTAAATAAATTATCATTTGAAAGCATTTTTGTCTTTATAAATAAATCCTTAAAACAATTTTTAAAACAAGGAAATTTTTTTAAAACATTTAAAATTATATTTTAGTTAAAGAGATTCTAACAAAATGAGAGACTATTGAATACAAATAATTGAGGACTAATATTTAATCATAACTTTATAATATCATGAGAATAAAGGGATTCAAGATACAATATTTTAAAGGATAGTATAAGCACTATATAAAAGTGAATTGGTGTATGACGACAATGAAGTTCAATGGAATGTAAATTGAGACAAAAACCCATACAAAAACTATTTCCTTAGATCATGGATAAATCAATTACATAATAATGTGTGAAAAATATAAATACAATCAATATGATTGGATATTTAGTGAAAATCAATCACAGGAAATTCACACATGTTCATTTTAAGACAAAAACCAATAACATGGATGTTTATCTCAATGAATGGAAATTGAGTTAAAATTAGTCATAGAAAGTTTATATCGATGACTTGAGAATCTATCAGTGGAGTGATTATGTGTATCAAAAGTTTATCCACACAAAGGGTAGTGGAAATTACAATATAAATAAATAAACAGTGATTGCACACATAATCATATCATGACATAATTAAGAATTATAAGATTAACCCATGTAATTAAAATTGGGTTAAAAGGTTCCCATACCAATTTGGTAACTTACAAAACATACAACCCATGAAAGATGAATCATTCAATGAATATGTAAATTTCCATAACTGAAAATATATTTCCCAAAGAGTATAAATCATGGGCAGTATGTAAACCACACAAAGGAAATAGTGACAATATAGTAAGAATCTCATGAGAATAAAAAGTGAGATAAAACACCTCACCACGTTGTAATCAATCGATTCATATGACCGAAATTTCATTACAAAAAAAAATTGATTCATAGAGTATCATTAATATAAATAGATTTATGATAATATATATCAATTTTCAGAACACGACACACCATGTACAATAAATTAGTGGAGAAAAATGGAAATCTCATAGAATTAAAAGTGAGATAAGAAATCTCATACCTCTTGTCCGACTTGACACATTTGTTCCTTTTTATTCCTGAATAATAAACTTATGTTAATATATAATTTCCGAAGATCATTTTTCAAGTTTATTATTCCTTTTATATCACTTATACAATGTTATAAACATTATGTAATCATTTATGTTAATAACGTTCGTTTTGTCGATATTTGGTACTGGAGTCAAAAATGGACTTCTTATAATTACAAGTTGATCACATAAGTCAAAATTTCATATATAAAGAATGATATCCATGATTTAGATATCATATATTTCTTATATAACCATTTTATACATGTATTTATAATAGTACATAACATATGGATGTATGAAATTAAATGCACCGTTCATGGGGATGGTAAGTCGTACGTACGCAAGAACACTACTTTGATTACTATTTCAAATCATAATAAAATGAGAAATTAATGATAAATAGTTGTATTATAATTACAGTATAATATAATATATAATTTCAATAAATCCATACTTTATATGTCCCACGTATGGTATGAACAAGTCATATAACTTTGAGGGGGCGGTAGTCCGCACTCCCTCAAATGAAATTATCCTGTTTACCCATTATGAAAACCATAATAGTATGATATAAATTTAAAATACAAAATCATAATGAAAAAATAAACATAATATATATCATATATAAATATAGTTCAATCTTAATGACCACCATGAGAGGCGGTATGAGATAATCAAACAATCCTCGTTTCATGAGGCATTAGTTTGCCATCCATAAAACAGTATATTCTTCACCCATTAGATGGAGGTGTGTGTATGTGTAGTGATAGTACCTATAATAATAACATAAAAGTATATTTAGGATACTATTTTTGTTATAAAATAATGTAATAAGAAGAGTTTTTGGGTTGGAGAAGTAAAATAAAATAAAAGAAGATAAGAGGAATCGTTGCCTTTAATTTGGGTAACTCCCTTTGGATTGAACCAAAAGAACTTATTGAACTTCTTTATGCCTAAGTTAAGGATTCTAGGAGGAGTATTTGTATATTTATAGCTTATTTGGATAGGGTTTGTAAGTGATAATGTGCTTTAGATGTGAACGGAATGAGTAAGAAGTGATGCCTTTTTATAAGGGGTAGGAGGGGCTCTTTAAGAATGTGTGAAAATATTATTTTATTATATAATGATTTTCAGTTTCTCAAGGACCAAAAATCATTATGGTTAAATATACGATGACTCATGGTCGAAATAAAATCATCCAATAAGAATTTTACAGGTTTTGTTTATTATTTTAATATTTATAATCTTATTTATTTAAATCATTTATTAATGATTTAAATATAATATCAGTTTTTGTCAAAAATAATTGTATTTATATGATGTCTAAAAATTAAAAAAATCACCATGATGTAGGAAATAGTTTTATATTTCCAATTAATATTTATATTCAAAATGATAACTTATATAACCCCATGTAAAAATTAATTTACTAAAATATATTTGTTTGTATCATTTTTGCATTTACTTTATGTTAATTAAAATAAAGTGTCATTATCACTCTCAAGTGGCTCTATGGGGTCCCAAAATTGACACAAAGATTTTGATGGTCGTAAATGACTCAAAAAATAAGGTTAGGACATGTGTTAATGTAATTTTTTTGTATTATAATATTATTTTTACCATGATTTACCATATTTACCTTTAACCGCAGTAAATTAAAGTCAAAAATTACTTTTCACCAAAAAATATTTTCATCTTATTGAACCAAATTTTACTTACTAATAACATCCATGCATGTTTTATTTTGAAATTTCAATTCACAGAAGCTGTAAAATTTCATTTAAATGAAAAAGATAGTTTTTTAACTACTACTAAGTGGTTTCACTATTCATCAACAACTGATGTTTTTCATAAAAATACAAAAAATTCAGCCTAAGAAATATTTCATATTAAAAATTCAAAAATGATGTATATTTAAAAAAATTCCAAACATAGAAGATGCATTAATTAATTTAAAATTAATTGTTGTTGTCAAATCAAATAGCATGTTTTTAAGAAACAATATCTATCAAAATATTAACACTTGTTTATGCCCAATTTCAAAGTGAAATTAATTTCAATGACAAAAATTGTATTAAATGGTAAAATTATAATATAATTACACTTAAAACCCAATTAAAAGGATAATATAACCATATAAATATTTTATATTAAAAGGCACTATTGAATTAAAATACAGTATTTTTCACTATTCATAAAAAATGAATTTTATCAGATAAATATCAAAAATGTACTATTAGTAAATTTTGATGTCCTGATTCTAAAGAATAATTTTATTTTATAAATAAAACATAAAAAAGTGACAAAAACAATATTTAAATAGCATTCTCCATTAAAAGGCGGTAAATCAACCTTTTAATGTAAATTATGTTTGAAATTATATTCATTCCCATTTTAAGCCTCTAACGTTTATTATATAAATATAAAAACATTTAACAAACATATATAATCATTTTTTAGTTATTTTAGTTCATTCCCACCATTAAAAAGGCTAGGTGTTAACTACCATTTAAAATAATAATATTATATTATTAGGGTGCAACTTATGATTTTAATGAAACCCATTGTTGTGTATTGGGTACACCATCAAACATACCATCACCTTTAAAGTAGATTTAATATTTAGTTTACAATTATTAATAAATTTGAAAATTTTCATGTTCATTATTTATCTGGGATGTTACAGCAGCAATGAAAATACCTCTCTGATCTGTCTCAAATTTTGTGCTAGGGTGATCTTGAAGTGGAACCTGTTTTATCTGTGACTAAAAGACAAGTCATGGTTTTTGACACTAAGTCCAAGGTACTTTGTGGGAGGACGATATCTGTGATCCATGGTCTATGGAAGCATGGTTTTGATTCTCATGAAACATGATTGAGGGAAGCACTAATAAGAGAACAGTGACCCTGTATTTTTTACGTGAAGGCTTCTTTGTATGCTTTCTATGGGCAGGAAGTTCCTATGGTGGGGATTTTCTGACATCCTATTACTTTTAAAGGTATTGAAAAACCCTCTTCTGTTAAATTATTAATATCTTACATTGAATGGGAAAAATGGTTTATTGGTGAAAAAGCTGTGTTTTTGATAAACACGTCGTGGAATGGTAAATGCACAATTAACACTCCATAATATTCAAATAAATATTTTCTAAGTTTAACACATAGTATTTTTGATTTTATGAGGTTCATAAAAGCTCATCGAACATTGAATAAAATTATTAAATAGAATATATTAAGTAGGCACATTTTTTTCAAAAAATATTTAAATAAAACCAAAATGATGCATATTTTCAAAAATTTGAGACCTCTATTATATCTAAAATATTGTGTTTACCATATAAGGGGTATAAAATTTGAGGGAACCAGAAATTTGGAAGTATCACTCATGAGATAATGTTATTAAATAATATTTGTTATATAATTAATTAAAAATAATTAAATATCTCATAAATGGTGATCGTATGGGATATCTGAAACCACCAATGGGTCCGAAATGAGGGGTAACCTTAAACGGGGTATAAAATTTGTATGTGTCGAGCTTTTGGACACCTCGCTTTCAAAAATAACACTTTTTACTTAATTAATTAATTATTATGATTTTTAATTAATAAATCATTCACATCTCTGAAACAGTGCATCTTACGAGAAATATGATACCACTGTTGGGTCTAGAATGAGTTGTTTACCCTATATGGGGTATAGTATTAATTTACAATAGATGTTTGGATTAATTTAATTTTTATACTAAATAATTATAATATTGGTTATAAAAAAAGAGGCATTGCTCACCTTCTCCCCCAACAACACATCGCACCACCATTTGTAATGCCCCATAAGTATGAAAATTTTTATTAGAACCTTTTTTTAACCCTGTTAAATCATTAAGATCATTAATAAGTCACATTTAAACATTACACCATAAAGAATTGTGTGAAACAAAAATTAAAATGAATGTTTAAATTGGGGGGTTTGTTGCTGCATTTTTGGGGATCTTCAAATGAATGGTAATTTTTAACTTGGTTGATGGTTGAGTTGGTCGAGTCTGATCTAACTAGATCCTCTTTTCAAATGACTTATAATCCTATATTGATCCAAAAAAGATCCATTTATGGGCTCCCCTATTCTTCTTTAGCATGGGTGATCACCTGTGTGTGGTTCCACAATGCATTGCTTCTTCTTCTTCTATTTATTTATCTATTAATGTTTTATTTTCCAAATAAACCAAATTAAATAAATTCTTCATTATTGATCGGAATAATGTGTCCCTAGTATCGTTGAATTCTTCTTGATGAGTAGAAATAAAATTAATATTTTTTGAAGGTAGAAAGGTATTCATCGATCTGACTTTTCACTCTTTAATGGATATTTGAAAATAAAATTTCAAACATTAAATTATAAATTATAAATGGTAAATTTTGGATGAATTATCATAAAATAATTACAGATGGATATATTGTAAAATCAATTGTTATAAAATAATTGTACAATTTTCCAAGGATAATTATAAGAGTACAGTCCCAAAATAATCATTACAATTATAAATAAATTATTGTGAGATTACAAGGAAAATTATTGATGGATAATCATGAGAATAGTAATTGACCAAACGATAATTGAAAATTTCAAGGAGAGACAATATATTATCTCATGTGATAATTTAAATGATAACTTGAAATTATTCATGAATGATAATTATTATCGCATGAAATAATTTTAATGAAAATTTAAAAATTGTATAGGAAAGATAAAATATTATCATATGTAATATTTTAATTGATAATTTAAAATTATGTAAGAGAGATAAAAAATATTATCTCATGTGATAATTTAAATGATAATTTGAAAATTATCCATAAGAGATAATAAAATTGTCACACGTAATTTTTGAATTAATGATTTTAAATTTACCGAGATTGATAAAATATTATCACATGTACTGTTTTAATCAATAATTTCAAATTAACCTTGAGAGATAAAATGTTATAGAAGTTATTATTTTAAATGATTAAAAAAATACACTAGAGAGAGAATGTATTAGCACATGTGAAATTTTATTTCTTTTTGAAATAAAATAACTAGGTTTGGTTTTAGAAACCCTTGATGAATGTTGACTATTGGTGTGTCGATGCTTGTGATAATAATGTCATGAGGAGGTGTATTAAACTCCATTGGGTAGATTGTCATTGCCGGTTACATCGGAAACCCTGAGGTAGGTGGTTCTGTTCAGATTATCCAAATTGATTATTCTTGTATTACATAATTTATTTCCATTTTCAATTTAAATTATATTGATCAAATTTTCTGTCAATTAAATTGATAAAAAAAATGATTACAGTCAATTAGGATATTTGAAATGGTTTTTATATGAAAATTTGGAAAAACCCCAATTCCATTGATTTGGGTTGTTTATGGAAATTGTCTAATTAAAATTGTTTAATTTAAATTGTTGATTTGATTTAAATTATTTGAATTAAAATATTGAATTTAATTGTGGAAAAAAATTGTGTAATGATGGAATTGGTTTTGAATGGAATTCAAATTGGTTAAAATGGATTAAAATGATTTGATAAAAACATTTTGGTTTTTTGTTGTGAAAAATATATATTTTTGAATAAAACCAATTTTGGTTTTAAAAGGAAACAAATCAGAACTTTTGAAATGGAATAATGGGATTGACCGTATTTTTATGATGTTTTAAAATAGTTCACCCAGTATGTAAGAGCACAAGAAAGCATTAGGTGGTAAGTGATTTATTTTGATACACTCTATGCTAGAAAAATGTTCTATGGTGTAATTTTTGAAATTAAAATCCTTAAAGGGTTGGTGATGAGTCTACTTCAACCAGTGTCATAGGAACGTGTGTGTATACACGTTTTTTTGAGTTCACATAGAGAGTGTGGAATCCTATAGCTGGTTAATACTATCGTACCTTTTGATAGTTGACTATGATGCTTGCTTGATTATTTATATTTAAGATATAAATGTATGAAAGTGCTTTTGAACTGCTTAACAAGCCTACTGAATTTATATAAACTATTTTATATAAATATTATTTCATAATCCATTATTTTAGAAATATTCAATAATTTGTAAAATCATTGCATAAAATATTCATTTTCTTCATTTGAAAATGTATAACATGTTTTGTTTAAATATGATTTTGAATTTCTAAACCTATTTACATTAAATTTGAAATCTTTACTTTGGATAATCTATATTTAGAATCTGTTATTGAATCATTGATGGTATCCTATTGGTCTTAGGATCACACTCTACTTTTTTTTGGCTTTTGGTAGACTTTCTTATTCCTGGTTCGAGCAAAGGGAAGGGATCTCTTAGTGGTGGATATAGCTATTTAGATTAGGTCTTGGTAAGTTTTGTACATAGGTAAAATGGAGGTATTTTCCCCATTTTAGTACATGGGTTGTTGTACATTGGGGTTTTTGTGCTTTTTTGTATTCAGGTAATTCACTCTCAGCGGAGTTTCTTTTGTAATGCACACTGCCTTATTTTATTTTTCTACTGCATTCTTGTGGAAAAATAATACCCACATGTATGTCGCATGATTCTAGTTGATAGTCTCCGACGAATGGAGATTAGGAACATCCTATGGGTTATGTCAGGGCCATCTCGTTTAAGGAGTTACCAGGGTACATGGGCTTGTTTGTGACACTTATAACCCTTTTAGTAGCTCTTAATGATAGCTTATGTAGAAGATATTACATGAATGTTTATTATTAATATTCATATGTCTCTTTAATCATGGGATCAATATTTTTCTTATATTATTCATACTAGATATATATTCATACGAAAAATTTTACATTAGATATAAAAAACTATACTTTATAAAAATCAATGGTAGTGCATACAACATATCTCTATCATAATTTATGACTACCTAAATTTAGAATATTAAAATAAAATTCCATTCATTATAAATATCATGGCACCCTCCCTCTAAAGGTACACCACTTAGTATGTAAATGAAGATAGGGGGATAGTGTCCCCTGAATCCCACCTAAAATATGAAATGATTTAGAGACTAGCACAAATGTTATATAAATGACATCCATATGGAGAGGTACCCACTATATATTTAAGGAAAAATATATAATAAGAATAAAACAATAACTAACTCTATCCATAAACCAAAAAAAATCCCTACATAGGTAATATCATACATATGTTGAATGGAAAACTAAACCACCCAATTAAAACATGATATTGACCATAAACTCTAGAAACTATTGATAATTACCAAATAACTTCTCCAATCCAGCAATGTCCAGATCGAACATGAAATTTTCCCCAATGAACTAAAACATAGTTTAAATATGTATGGTGAGAATAGTTGGAATAATCAGTAGGATGATCCCTAAAGAATCTAATGAAAAGTGTGAAAAATGAAAACTAAATTTTTTTGAATAAGAAAATTAAACTAACTCATCAACTAATCATGTAAAACAAGTTTCCACCTCCTTTCTATAGAATACTCCCTAAATAATGCATAAAGGTAATCCATTCTATATCAACGTATATATACATATATATTACAGGGATACATTCATCCACTTCTCTACTAATTTTTAACTTTTATTCGCCAGTGCCACTCATCCTTTGATCATCCAATGTATAAGTAATTCATCCATAATGTGATTCGAGCCTTAGTCATACCTACATCAATCTCGTGTATGGCTAAACGTCTCATGTTGGCATAAATCCACATATCCATATCATTATCATCATCCAATTTGTAACCAAGTGTATTCCCAGAAGCCATTATAACACACAGATATATATATATAATTTATACCTCATGAAAAAAATAACATGCACCTAAACCCAAGGAACTTCAGATCCAACATGACTAGATACATGTAAGTTCTATACCTAAAGCTATTACAACCCATGCATTAATTCATAGTAAACTAAGAGTCATCACACCCTAGCTAGGCATACTCTTAATATTTTAATCCATTATAGATCAAGATACACCTAATGATTTATACATAATGGGAGAGTGGTAATAGTGGGAATTTAGTCATCCATTTCTTCATTGTCCGGGATATTGGAACCCCCCAACACATTTGGTTGTTGGTTTCACTACTAACATGGGTGGGGTAGCATATGAAATCATAAAATATAAATAGTATCGTGCACAAAAACTAATGAAATAACCTATCCTTATACCCACCTAATATTATCGCCAGATAGGACTGCTGACATCCAATACTAAGGGATTGGTATCCAAGAAGAACAAAAAATTCAATTGAATAAGTTATTAATTAAACAATTATTAATTCATATTAACATTATCCACAATTATCATTTTAAATTTCATATGAGAAATTTCAAAGGAAATATTATTTAATTTTTTTATATTCTCAATAATTTCATCATTATTGAAATTGGTTTAATCATTTTTTATAAAAAACAATAATTATTAAACATGATAAAATTCAATATTTCATACCCATACTCCTTGAAGAATACCATTAAACTAGCTCTTGGTTTCTTTTAATTATAATTTTATAATTGGTCATCCTCACTTCCATCAATATCACCCCATCCTATAGGTAATTTATTATTAATTTCTAAATCGTAAGAATATTTGGGTAATATAGGAAAATTCTTGAGCTACAACATCATAATTACCTATGATGTGAAAAATGAAATACAACTATATCATGCTATGGGAACAAAAAAAACCATTCAACATGCTATATAGAAAGAATCTATCATGAAAAGTATCTATAGGAAACACTCTCTCGGAATATGTCCTAACTACCTTGGTTTACCATACCATTGCACATAATATCAAACTGTCCTACCATCACCGACATCAACCATCACTAAACACTAGGCTCCCATCCCATTTATTATCCATAGTTCCCTCTAATATGAAAACATATATCATCCAAACATCCTATAAGATCTCATTTCGTAAAAAACCACATACCTCAACCCATTTATCATCATGAAATCCAACCACACATGGCCATTAAAAATCAACCGAATGATTTAATTGTTCGCATAAACCTGATATGTTTCAAATTTATTTTTCTCACATATAAAAACGAACTGGGGCTATTGAAACATGAAATTAAATCCTTCTATGACAATAATAATCTCTCTAATCCATAAAAAAAATTTCTTTTTCAAGAAAACATTCTTTCCCTTATTGAATTAATATGAATAATTATGAAATTTTTTCCATAATATTTAACCTGTAAATAATCGTTAAAAATCATTGAGTAAACATAAACATGAATTAATAACTAAATTCATTTTTACATGGATAAAGGAAGAACATATATCAGATTTCATGTCAGTTTATTTAATTATATCCTCAAAAACATTATTATAACATTATGGTTATATCATATTTCTTAAAAATAAAACCATGCTAAGCAGTAAAATATCTACAAAAATATGATTTCACATTATACTATGAAAACATACGGTATAAAGAAGAAAAAAAATTAAATCACAAAACAAGAAAAAAAGTTCATTCTTCTATTAAATTCAACGTTCTTATATTCATTAGGTTAATTCTAGCATTGCATGATGGATTAAATAAGGGTGATCCCATACATGCACACTAAATAGAAGGAAAGTTAATAGACCATGTACATTAACATGAATATCCCAATGTTCACTAAGAAATAATGTAACACAAAGATCTTAACTATGATAACCTCTTCTATAAGAAACCAATTTTCCATAAAAGGCCTTTCAAAAAGACCCATCTACCATTCATCAATACATACCACGAGGAATGTGTAGAGAAAACCCCACCATAGTAGTAGAAATAAAAATGCAAGGTAATAGAACCACGTGAGAAAGAAAAAAATAAAATCATATAAATGATGATTGATATCTATATGATTGGGGTAAAATATGATCAATGTTTCTCCATGGATATTTGAAAAATCTCTTTAAATCACCTAAGCATTAAAACATGAGTTCCAAATTTTGAGAATTCGTAGGGGGAACCCCAACATATAATCAAACCAATTAATCCTTATTGATGATCTGAATAAAAATTTCACATTGTGAATTCAATTTTATAAGAATCCATAAAAATCTTAGTCACATATTTCATCAATATTGAAAACCCATTAATGTCATCAAACACCCATTCATGATGTGGGAATCTTCTAGATGAGCCATCAAATTAGCCAAGTAAAACGATCATATCAGGAACTATGATTTAAGACCTAAATTATACTCAAACCATGATTACAAAATTTAATCCAATAATTCCTCCAACAACAAGGTCTTAATATTCCATCCACCTCCTACTACCTCAGGCTTGGAAATCAAACAACCTAGGAAAAATTGGCCCCTTACCAATATACCTATCAAATAATTCACATCTTTTAGAATTCAAAACTAACTAGTAAAATAAAATGGGTTTTGAATAACCAACCCCCAGGTTAACTCTTAGGGATCTCAATAAAATAATAAAAAAACCAACCACATAAGGAATAAGAACAAAACTCACAACATCCCCAAATAATAACAAAACAAAACCCATTATGGGAAGAGGCCTCACAATGGTAACCCCAAAACAATAACAACCCCAAGGAATAAAAATGATCTCATGAAACATCCCTCAATATAAAAATAATCCAACCTATGATAAAAAAATCAACAAATCAAGGAAGACCAAGAACTAAATAAGTCAATAATTTGATAACTTATCTATGATTCATTGTAAAACCCACAACCCACACTCTTGAATCCAGTGTTAAAGACATAATATATACCTTTTGACTAAAACCAATAAAAATTAACCGATTTAATCCTTTCAAAACCTATAACATAAACCTAAAAATATTGGCTCACATTTATACAAAAGAATATTTTATATTTATATTTTTATAGAATTATGAGAAACACTTACATAATAATACACATGTCATTAAGTGGTCATTTTTCCACTTATACCCTTATTTTCTTATTTCACAGTATGTCTTCAATATATCCTATAAAATATTTCATACATGAATCCTTTATAGACACATATACTTTAACATTCTTATTTCATAACATATGGGAAAGGAAATTTATGAATAGTGAGCACAAATGATCAATAAATGTATAAATAAGCATCATCAATTGAATAACACCACTTAAAATAAGATAAGAATATGGGTAGGATGATGTAATAAATGTGTATAAGTATAACTTAAGGGAATTCATATGCATTAATTCTTTGATCTGTAATCATAAAACATGAAATAATGGTAAAATAAAGGAAAGAGTCTTTGTAATATATATTAATTATTAGTTAAATATCAATCTTGATCAATGGAAATCATTAAAAGCCAAAACAAAAATAAAGAAAACATGTAATTATCTAGGAATGTTATCTTAATAGAACACCTATAGAACCCATATACAACCCATAAAAATTGGAATAACCATATGATCAATTTCCAAAATAATTACCAAGTAACTGGATGTCTATAATGGGGAAAAACCTTCCTATAATCTTTAATAGGAACACTATTTAATAATGATCTAAAATGCGGTCAAATAGTCATATAATTTGTATCAGGATCACCCATTCATTAGGATATATAATGGGGATTAACACACTGTATAATATATAATGGTATCAACCATTTTTCATTTTCTATAATGGGGATCACTCCTTTTTATAACATATATTGAGAACAACCATCATTATCATTACTGTCCATGAACCATTAGTGAATAAAACATTTTGAATCTTTCACTTATTAACATAACAATAATCATTGTTCATTCTTTGAATCATTTAACTACATAATAGAAATGGGTTCCATATAAATATCATTATCAATCAGGAGAAAGGATATGAATTTTATCAAAAAATTGTGTACCCATTTTTTTCTATGTAATATAAATGATTATTGATGTTTATGATTATAAATACCAATAAAAGATCTTTGAATACATTCTTGAAGAAAATAAACATAACTTCTTCAAAATAAATACATTTAAAAAATTAAAGTTCACAAAAAGTGTAATAATATTTTTCTTTCATAATAATTTTTTATTAATATAATGGACTCTTCAACTAAAATAATGTTCATAATGGTGGAAAAATTTCTTCATTTTGAGTTATGAAAAATTTTATGAAAGATATTAAAATAACCAATTTTGAAAAAGATAAAAAAAATTTCTTTTAAACCCATTTAAAAAAGAAAATATATCAGTTAATATAGATTTATGAAATCATTTATTTTTTAAGACTAACAATTTTTTACAATATTTTATAAAACATATATTCAGAGGAAAAAGATTTCTAAGCTAAAAGAATATACATGATTGTTATAACTATCAACAACAATCTTGATTTTTATTTAATAAATAAGGGTGGAAATGGGAAATAAACATGTAAATTAAATTCTAAACAAAGTGAAATAATATATATATGTTCGAAGAATATAATATAACGTGATTTATTACAATGGAACCTTATAAAAAAGAATCATGAAATGAATAGACATTGTAACATAAAGACTATACTACTTCAGTAACATTACAAAAATATTCATTTAATGTTAAAAATTGAAATGTATTTATAAATATGACAAGTCGCATGAATTACTACATAATAAATAACTTATGTGATATTAGGCACACTATACATGGAAATCATGGTATATAATATGAAACATGTCATAAAAAGATGATCACGATATAAGATAAACATGAAAAGATAATTTCAATAAATTGAGAATTAATAAATATATAAAATACTTGTAAAAGCATTTGATAAACAAAAAAAATTGAAAATAATTAGTATGTTAATTTAGAGATCAATTCATATATAATTATGGTATGAAAATTTCAATGATGAAGAGTTATAACTCAATAAAAGGAAGCTGTGTTAAGAAATACATTCTTACCTCGTCACTTGCAAGTCAAATTTCATTGGATGAAATAATTAATGTTAAAACATAAAATATAATTAATAATGATTTATTAACTATATATCATGTAAAATAGAAATTATTTACATTAAAAAATTAAATGCGGTTCATAATAATGAATTATTCCACAATGTTTGGGATTTGAGAAGTAGTCACTAACCTAAAGTCCAAAATTTCTATGTTTGTCCTTCTACTCATATAAAATAAACTAAAATAAATTCATGTATTTATAAATAAATTTTAAAAAAATTAATACCTTATAATTATTTCATTTATTTAAATAACATATTGAACATCTTGGTTAGTTAAGTCCACTTCATGTATTTTATGGATGTTCAGATCATAATTTAAAAAATGGATCTAATGTGTTGATTATGGTAAATAGAATCATTATAAAATCATGTATATAATGATAATAATGATTTAATTATATGTTTTTTAAATCAATAATAATTTCATAAACAACCTTTAAAGGTGGTTATGAAAAATTAACTATGTTATAATCATGGAGATGGTACGTTGCATATACTGATTAGTAACATTTACATTTTTAAAATACCATTATAGAAAGATGGTAAATATTATTTTATCAATAAATAAGGATAATTTTCTTATAAAAACAATAGTTTATATTTATATTAACATATATATATTATCCATGTGATTAGGTGGTGAAAAAAGAATCAAATCCCTTTATAGAGCGGGTAGTCCACACATTTGAACAATCAACATTATCATTTTTAATAGATATAATGGTGAGAAATAATATAATATTTATTCTATTTTGAAATATAAATATTTTTTTAATATGATAAAAATATAATAAACCAATCATTATAACTAATTTTGAGATATAAAAATAGAAAATGAATCACATCGATTAATGTGTTGATGATCCACTATACAAACGAATGACGATTTCTTTTTCCATTTTTATTGAATATAATATTGATGTGGGTTATTCCTTTAACATAATGAAATATAAATATATGGTATATAATATAATTATTTTATCATCATGGTAGAGTAATATTTGAATCTGGTGGAAGAATAAAAAAAACAAAAATTCTTTGTGAAGAACTATACCTCTTTTTTCAGACAACATCTTGAGGTTTACACCAAAAGTCTTCCAATGTTGGGATTATTATAAAAAACCTATATAATGTGAGTATGTATGTAAGAATTTTTTTAGGCAGGGAAAATATGAATAAAATTTGTATTTATTTGAAAATGAAAGTGGATATTTGGTTCCTCTTTATAAGTGATTAGTGGGGCACATCTAGAATTTCTTAATGTATTCAATTAATATAAATTAAATTTTTTCCCAAATGGATCCAAAATGATTTATTTAGAATAATTTTTTTTTCTATTTAATATGATAAAATAATATAGTTTCAAATTTATGTAATTTTTTACCCTTATCTATTTGTTTACCCCCACCCCCCACATGTTAACCCTTTTCACATTTACAACAATAATAAGGTTTCTAACAATTTAAAGACAATTATAATTAGGATAGAAGTAAAAATAACATAAATAGACCATGATTTATATAACCAATCATATTCAATTCACTTTTCTGGGGATATTATTTTTTGTAATTTTAAATCATTCGTTAAAACATTATTTATTATGAAATATCATTAATACCAATTATGGAACTATGAATTTAATTTAATTTTGAAAACAAATATCAAAAAATTAATTATAATATATTTATATAATACCCATGATATATTTTATAATAATATATAAAATTATTGGGAAACTATTAAACACTCAATTAATATTAATTTTATATTTTATTAAATTGTTTTATTGATTTTTCTACAGCTCGTAGAGGCACACTGTCAGTGTTTCATACGAATTTAAGGTAATTATATCATCACAAAAATTAATAAATAAATTATCATGATTAAAATAATAATTTATATTTACATTTAATATTTCAAATTTAACATATGTTTTGTTTGTTATTATTTAAAAAATGTATAGATAATATAGCCAAGAGGATGATATTTTTTCTATATCTTTATATAAAATTATATAACAATCAAAATAATTTCCAAAAAAAGAACTATATCCCGATTTTTGATGATTATGGATGATATATATTCAAAATATAAAATTATTTCATGTTTTAGGCTCATTTTTTACTCATTATTATTTTATATTTGACATTAATTTCCTTATTTACATTATACCGTGGTAAAAGATTTACTAAGGTTACTATTCAAAATGTTGAAAAATAAAAGAGACCCGTTTACCAAATTTAGACCTAATAATTATAAATTTTGACAACAAATTTGAAATATATAATTTTTTAATTGGAGGAATTTATTTTCAAATTTTATCTTTAAAACATATATAGAAAAGAGTGTTTTAGGTAAATGCCTTTTTAGTATAAAAAAGATTCCATACAATAAATAAAGTATAAAAATCAATGATAATAACAATAATTGTATTATTATTAACCAATATGAACAAATGAAATTTCAAAACATATAGAAAATATATTTTTACATTATAAATACATTAAACTAAAATATAATTTTCAATAAAAATAGTATTTTTTCACTATTTAGTGAACAATAAAATATTTCAAAAAATTCCCAAAATTTCACCATAAGCTAATTTTTATATACTGGTTTAAAAAATTGAGTTTTTTATCTAATAAATCTATCAATATTTCAAGGAAATTATTATAATATTATATTATAAAATTAATAAAATATTATTTTTGAAGAAAACATATTTTGAAACATAAAATGAAACTAATTAAATTTGAGTTCTTAATTCTTAAATAGTAATCAATAAATTTAATTTATTTAGATTTTTATATGTATATGATAAATTATTTAATTTTATTCATACCCTCCAATTTAATGGTTTTTTATAATACTGTTATGGTAATATTATGTTGTTTTTTTAATAACATTTTTCATATCTAGTAAACTATTAAAAATTGCCTTTTTTTTAATTTTTTTTGATATTATCGTATCACCCTCTAGTTCTCTCATCATAACCACTCTTCATCCTCGGGAAATAAACCTAAGGTATAATATTCTTGTGGAATAACTTCTCCTGACATTCTTCAATCTCAAAATGATGCTCTATAAATGTCACATGGTCTTCAAAATCTAGTTTTCCCCAATTAATTATGTGACAATCAAGATGATAATACCATTGATGCTATGATAGTTGGAAGGAATCATGATTCTAGAACATCTACATGGGTATTTTTAATCAATAATCAACAACTCCATCCTGATCCAACACCTCAAAATGTCCAACAAATATGGGGGAAAGTATACTCATACGACTGAACCTTCACTACCTATGATGAGGAGATTCATTTAAGAACCAGTTATCATAAACATTAAGATATAATGTCATACTTGAATGATCATCAAGGAACTTATTAAAATCATGTTCCTCCTTCATGTTTTCATAGATCACATGTATCTTCTCTAGCATACTTTGCACCAATTTTAGTCCAAAAATAGATGACACTTTATCCTTAGTCTAACACAATGGAGTTAAATAAGGTTATACCTACAGTTATTCTAATGGTTCCATACCAAATTTGTTTTGATATGTTTTTTTTCAAGAATCATACATCAAGGTTTGGACCCACAACCATGTAACTCCAAAATCAAGAATACATGTACTCAATATATCCACAAAGGTTTGGATATTCTGGACTGTTTTAACATCCATCTATGGAAATAATTTAATAGTAACATAAAATTGATAGCCAAAATGATGTTTAATTACTATCAACACCATTTAGTTGAAATTGGGATCATGATTACAGATGGTCAAATTTTGAACCAGATGAATCATCACTATCTCCTCCAGATACGGCTTCATAAAAAACCTCAATTAACTTTGACTCCTCAATCACTATGAATTGATCTGACATCATGTGACAGTCCACAGTAACAAATACATCATAAAAAATTTCCCATGACTTATTTAAATTGGTTTTAAGACCATCAAATTTTCCTCCCACTTCCACTGGGGAATGTCAACCAGAAAATTCATACGCCCATGAACAAGATGCTTGTCATTCAACTTCTGAAACACCTAACACCAAATAGAAAACTCTGAAACTAAACACTTCCATCTAGATCACCAAAACAAATTCATAATATAATGAAAAATATTTTCAAACCAGGATGTGTCAATAATGGTGAGCTATGGAAATCATGGCTAAAAACATCGTCCACCTCAAATGGAACCAAAATATTTTCTAGGAACAACACCGGATATTGTCCGTCCTCTGACTACCAATCAACAGAATCGCTACAGACAACCCAATCATACCAAACAAATTCCATGGAATAATTTATCCATGAGTAATCCAATATTTACAATAATCATTTCTATATAATCATTTGGTAAATACTACCTATTCAACTGTTTGCTCCCATGACAAATAATAATGTTACAACACATCCATTACTCTCCTAGAGTCCCTAGATTCATGAAAAACCCACTTTGTGGCTTACTGCTAAAAGAATCCTCTACAACATTTCCTTTAACAGTTGTAAGGGGAATATTAAACTTAGAGTACATTATGAACTCCATCCAACATCATTACAGTAAATTGAAGTCACTCTAGGAGAATCCATAAGTTGTGATTTTGTGATTCGTGAGGACCAAAAAAATTGATTGATAAGGTAGAATCACAATATATTTAGATAAAAAATATCAAAAAAGCTCAATATCATGGGTGGTATATTTAAATTCTTGAGTTATAACTTCCAAACTCATAAGAGATGACTACCCTCTACTACTTCAAAACACATTCCAAACCAAGATGAAAAGCATCACAGCAATCCTTGAATGTAATTCCCTCCTCCTGGTGAAGAAGAACTAGATAAGGATCATATTCTCATCTAGATATTATAATGAATCATAGAACTAGTGAAACCACATGAATAATATATCCATTTTAGTCAATAATGACATATGAGTTAGAGTCTGATACAAATTAGGTATGAACATCCAATACTAACCTACAGACCAAGTAAACCCTATACCTATGAAATATTCTTAGTGTATGACCTAGAGACCACTACATTAATCTTCAATGGATCAATGAATACTCCACACATAGGAAAAAAATTAACCATTAAGTAAACCACAACATCTCAAAGTTCACACTTCAACAGCTTCCTGTGTAGTTAATGATACTCAGGAATTCCCAACATGGCTTAGAGATTCTCCTTGTAATCCTACCCTGGCACTAAGAATCCATATATTTCACTAAAAAAGACCACCTAAAACTATTCTATAAATACATGAAACACTACATTCATCAACCCTAGGAACATAGTTGGGTAATTGTTAAAACCTACTTGCATAAAAAATAGAAATCATCAAAACAACATCTAAATGTGGCCTTTTAAATATCCTTATTATTTACTCACATTGGTTGATATATAGAACATAGGTTGATCTTATAGAACCATATTTTTTTAATAAACTACGGAAAAATAAACAATCCATTTTGGTGGGTAGTGGGTTTTCACTGCCACTTGATTAAAATGATGATAACGGGAAAACTATCATAAGATTACATCTGCCTTCATCAAAAATAAAAATAGAGATCCTGAAGGTGACATAGCATGCTAAATTAATCCTATATACAAGTTACCATATAAATGAATCTACATATCCTAAATCTTATATGGGTCTATCTGATATGGAATAACGAATATGAGTGAGACACCTTGGATTAACTATATCCCAAATAAAATCTATCCCTAAAGGGGTGATGCATTAACCACATCTAAAAAAATATTCGAATTTTATTCTTAAACCCGATGAAACACCACTAGTTATACCTTTATAAAACTCAGAACAAAATAAAATATCAAAGAAGATAGAGTCTCCACATTCAACTAGACCATCTGTGGGTATCACTCAATAATGAACACCAATTGGTCTCTAGTCACATTTTAGAGTACAACACGCCATTTAAACCCTCTACAATAACATGAAAAAAATTATAAAATCCATGATGACGATTCTATAATATGGTTATATCCATAATTATAAGGAATAACTAATATAGTAGGGTAGTCCCAACAACAATTCATTTTCTCTTCGCACATCCATCATATGATCTCTACCTTCAATCAGCATTATCAATGCTAAGGGAATTGAGAGACTCACTCTAAATAGACCCAATATGTGTAGAAGTGTAGGTGAAACAATGGATTTTGTTTCTCCAGAAAAAAACAAGGAATAATACCAAGAAGAAAAAAATTAGGATTGTAATGTTTAAAACATCAGGATCTCTTAGTGCTGGTAAGGATAAAGAATTCATCTAAGCACATCATGATATGTGACCTATCTGGACCATCTGACAACCCCATCGATGGTATCACTTAGCCTCCTTTGTATAGTGTAGAGGGATATCACATGGTGGTCCTTTTTTCCTTCCACATACCCTCTCTGCTGCTCAAGAACCATAATTCCTTATGGATTCTATTTCCTTGTTCGAAACTACTATAAATGTTGAATCTGAAAAAAGACATCAAAAACACACTAGCTACTAAGGATGGTCAGGAACACTCATTAATAATATTCAAAACCTTTACAACAAAATAAAACTTTATATAACCTACTATCAAGGGCCCAAGAACTTGTTGCTCTGTCGGAGCAGGTTGAGGAGTGGTAAAACCGACTCCAGGTTAATTTAATCTTCTTTTTACCTTGAAATTAAGATCTCCTATCCACAGATACACTGTATGATGAGTTTTGATGACTTATATCATGCGATGATTTAGTACAAGATAATATCATGTCAATTACCTCTTCTTTTTCAAGTATGACAATATATAAATTCAATATAAATGGAGTAATATGGTTTTGGACCAATGGATACAAAACATTATTTAAATTACTCACCCTATATTTATCATCTGGATGTAGGTAATGGTCATAATATAGAAGGATCATGTAGTTGATTATAAACTCTCAGATACAATAACTCTTTTATTGAAGGGTAATAGTCTCATTCCAATAATCCACCATACAGGTTAAATAAAAAACAAAATTGGCCTCAAATTGGTTCCCCAACATGCCCCAAGAAATAGCTGACCCATCATGATCATTATGGATCAAAATACACTAATGATGTGTTGAAAAATGTAGTATAATTGTAGTTAAAGAAACCAAGTTCTTGAATCGAGCACAGATCGAACTAATGTGTATCTCCACCACCTCTATCCAAATTTACATCTCTCAATAAGAATTGGACCATTCATACCTCTACCCAGCAACTAGTATCACTTCATTTAGCTTGTTCAATTTACATGAATGGGGACATCCATTCATAATAGACCATTCATACCTCTCTAAGTTCCCTCTACCATGTGTCATTATCATCAACCATAACTACATATTGATATTCGGGAAAATTCTACCGATTCATAACAATGAACTCTTTTCTATCCCTCAACCATCACCATTGATACCACTCTATTATGAAATCCTTAACCTAATGGTACCCCATGTGATCTGGTAAATGAATAATGAGAGATAATGTCCCTTGAATCCCTCATCCAATATGCCATGGGTTGGATACTAGAACCCTTGGTGTATATAAATCATCATTATGGGAGGCATTAATCACTTTATGTTTAAGAAAGATTAGATAAGAATGATATGAAACAAACCTAAACCACTTGTAAAATAAAATAAAAATAATGATACATGTAATATCAATCATAAACTGAAATGAAAACTAAAAGTACCCATGTAAAAGTAGGCACCAACTAGAATTACAGAAACACCTAATTGTTTCTCAATAAATACTTCAAGCTATAAATTTCTAGCCTGGATACCATCAAATCATTGTTTACCTAAAAAATAGTTGATTTACATATGGTGATCATAACATGTATACTCAGTAGGATTCTCTATATAACTGCTAGTGAAAATGTAAAATAAAAAAACTAAATGCATGTAAATAATCAAATGGTTCTAACTTATTACCTAAATAGGTAATAGTAGACTCATCATCCTCACCATGTATCACTCATCTAATAAAATATATTAGAAAACCATTTTATATTAAATATAATATATATATATATAAATTTTCCCCACTTACATTTATCTACAATTTATCCACTGTCACACCACAATTCCATATATCCTGGGCTCACCACCTCCATAGTTATGCCATACTAGATGTGAATCATGCCTCAAATCTAACCACTTCAATCTCATGCAAGTACCAATATATATTATTATAATTAGTGCACATATCAATTTCATCATCATAAAATTCCAATCTACATCTATGTGTATTCCTAGGATCCACTATAGCTTTTGTAACTGGATTATACCTAAATCCGTCACAACCCACAAACATACACCCATGGGATGATAGAGCCTGCACGAATAGATAAAATATTTATCTTTACCTCAATCCACTATACAGAACACTTAAATTTATAGTTAACTGAGAGTCATCAAGGCCTGAGTATGAACATACCTTATACCATTATCCATTATATTCATGGATACACCATCTCATCAGTGTACAAAGGGATAGAGAGTGAAATGGAAAAGCTAACATTCTATTCTATCTCTTTTAGGGATGTTGTAAAAGATTTCCTCCCTAGTATGGCTGTTGGTTTCCCTATAGGAATGGGATGGGTAATGTCTAAAATCAAGAAAACAATAAATAGTATCACACAAAAACCATGCTGAGGAAGAAACATATCCATGGACCCACTTTTTCATATAATTATGAAGTCCCCTTATTTTCATCCATTAAGTACTAAGTGTTAAATAATCACACAATCCTTAGAATCATTACTAATTATTTAACCGTTAATAAATACACATTATCATTATTAGTGAACAAAATTTTAGACTTTTTAAGCGATGTTAAAGGAACTATTATTTCAATTTCTGAAATTCTCAAGCATATAATAATTATTAAAAAGTGCATAACAATTTTTAACCACCAGTTAAAATTATTAAACCACATTAAAACATGTATATTTCATACATATGATCATACATATAATCATCAGTTCATCAATTTAAACTATCCCATGGGTTCCATTGATAAACATTTTAATACAAGTAAACATCAGTGACTTAAAAAAATACTTTCTTATGGGTTAATTTTTTTAATTTTTTATTCAGAAAAACATTTTATTAATGTAAGAATTTACCTAGAAAACACATAATAACTGCACAATTATTTCAAAGGTTAGTCTAATGACATCAAGAAATGGGAGCCCAAAAAAACCAACCAGGAAATATGATACCAGCAAGCATAAAAATAGAAAATCATCAATGACGAATCCCAAATCTAAAAAATTACCAACTCACCATGTCTTCCAAACCACTGTGGATATCATCAAATTGTATTTCAGTCATCAAAATCAACCATCACTATACTATAGGATCCCAATCTATTTCTTATCTATCATTCCCAACCATATCAAAACAATTATCAGCCAAAACAACCATGGGATTGCTCCCAATAAATAGCACTAGGACCCCAACTGAGTTCTAATCATTAAAAACCTCCACATGTATTAATTATAAAATAATTAATAGGACATAATAGTTATTAGATCACATGTATATTTAAAATTTATTTTAAACATATAGGAATAGGCAGTATGTCTATAGAACAAAAGAATAAAAAAATACCAACATGAACAGTCCCGCTCTTCTTCAAAGAATATATATTTATTAAAAAATAATTTTAATTTCCTTAATTTTCTTTTCATTTTTTTATTTTTCATTTTTTTCGTTACATTTTTTGTAATTTAATTCTTACATTTCTTCTGATATCTAATATTTTCAATGTTTATTTTGTTTTTTCTTTTTTTTTACGAATATGTATTAAAATTATGTATAACTATTAAAGAAAAAAAATCCAACTAATCCCCAAGAAAAATGATATCCTTTGGTGTGGGTGGTGAGATACTTATTTATAGAGATAAAGTGTGTGGAATTTCACTCAAAGCATGTTCTTAGAAATTATGCATGTGTATGAAAAATTAAATGGCCGAATTGGGAAGATTTGCCTCATTGAATGTTGTTTTTTTATCTCTCATATTCCGATTTAGAAACATTAATATCCTATATTCATGTATTCGGATAGATATTCCTAAGTAATTTAGAAATTTTATTATTCCCATACAGACTCTTTGTATTGGACTACCCCAAATTAAAATGCATTTATTGCCTTGAAAATGAAAAAATCACACATTTCCACCAAAATTAAAGTCATTACTGTGGATTTTATCTATATTCATGTAGAATTGTAGCTAATTTGGTTCTTCTATATAGGATATATGTGAGAAAAATTAAAAATTTCCAGATATGTGATTAGTTTTTAGGCTCGAATTGTGAGATGATTTTGGGCCTCTAATAGATGGATTTATCATTGGTTCCAAAATGATGAAATATAGAACATGAGGTAAGAAATAAAAAAATCCAAATATCAAAATATAATTCAATGTAGATAATGTAATGACAAAAAAAATTATTAAGATTAAAAATTTTAAAATGAAAATTTAGGCAATTTTTTAATTTAAACTCAAAATTCATCTAAAACATAAAAATGTTGAAATTGCAAATAAAATACCACTACAGTGGAATTTTAGAAATTGATTTTTGGAAGAAAATATATTAAAAAATTATGTTCATTTCTCCCAAATTATTACCTATTTCACTCCTATGAAAAAATCACATATCTACATCAAGCTATAAATAATAATAAAAAATGAGTAAATAAAAATGATCTTTTCAAAAATAGAATTTTTTCATGTCTCATCAAGGAAAAAAATTCTATATAATTTTCATTCATCATATTTGTAATTGTTCAACCTTATAAATCTATATAGGGACCAATCAAAACCTACCTCACATTAAATATTATGGCAATATTCACTCAATAGAAATTAAATGTAAATTTATGAACATATATAGAAATTGCATGAATCACCATGGATTATAAAAATTAAAATTTATCCATAGTGTGAAATAGGAAATTTAATTAAATAATGTGGTATTTTTTTAATGTAAATTATATTTCTATTGATTGGTGTGATAATTATTGAAACATTTTAGGATGAAAAAAGGAGGTTGGACTCCAATGTATAATCACATGAGTATTCAAGTGAAAACACAGGATATTCCTCACTCACTTACCCTTAAAAATTAGAAACACAACACCGGAGATTTATTTTAATGACATTGGGCATGATCCAAGAATAGATTAAAATGAATGACATCAACTGTGTGATCCCCCTTTTTTAATCTTTATAAACGCTCATCTTGATTTTTTTTTATTTATTTTTTCATGGATGATGAGCTAGAAATTGAATACAATGAATGAATGAAATATTATGATATTGATTTTGAAGAGGTACATGAATCATAAAATAATGTAACATGAGAAATTTTATATCCCGTACATTTTTACATTACATTTTCATTTTTTCAAGGACAGTTAGATGAAAAAAATGAATCATAATGAAATGATGAATAAAGCCCAATGCTTTCATTATACACAACCCAAAATATGACACACATAATACACCGCCCCAAAATTAATTACATCCTAAATAACACACAAGAAAGTCCCTTACCCCACACTCAAACATAAAATATCCATGAAAAATACTAGCAGTGCATGTAGGTAAGGAAAAATTTTCTTTTCATATTGCATAATAATATAATGGGATTCATAGAATTGAAGAGATAATAATTGATAGATGTAAGGGTGGGTCCACATTAAAATTTATATATCCAAATAAGTGTCTCAAAAATATTAAAAACACTCCATGAAATCCAACAAATTGAAAGAGAAAAATCACTTGTTTGGGTTCTCAGACAAAATCAAACTTTCCCAAATGAAATTTTGGGTATTAGGAAGAATATGAAAATGTGTCTCAGAATACCTCACTTGAGTAGAAAATTATATTGATTTTATTTTTCTTGGGTATGGATTTCCAAAATTATTAAAGCTCGTTAATTTTTTTGAAATTCAATTTCCAGGAAAATGATTTCCACATTACAATAAATTAAATCAAATTTTTTCAAAAAAAAATCTGATTTTTATTAAAATAAATTGAAGATTGAAATATGATAAGTATATTAATTGAAACTAGGTAATCATAAAAATATTAAAAATAATCATAAAAAATAATTAAACAAGTATATTGACACTCCCCCACACATATAATTTACTACCCTTGGTTTCGTATCAACAAAATAAAAATATAAGGGCAGAAAAAACCAAAGCGAATAAAAGACACAAAATAACATTATTTTTTAGTTTAATCATTCATTTAAGTTCACATATACATAAATAAGAAATAGAAATAATTAAATAAATAAAAATATAATAAAAATAAAAAAATGAAAGAGAAAGGGAAAATAGGTTAGATCATGGTTTGAACCCGAATTTGACTGCTAGAATTTTACTACTCTAGTCAGGAAGATATAGTGGTTTGACCCCAATAAAAATGTGGATGGGATTTCTTACACATAAGCCACTAAATTCTATTTCTCTATACATACATCAGTAGATTATAGTATTATGTACCCAAAAATAAATTAAAAATAACACAACCCCCCATAAGTGATTAATGATTGATTTTGAGGTGAATAGGGGGATCGGGGGAGGGAAAATGTAGTGATGTTCCCTATTATTCTCATATGGATGAGTTGTTTCCACTGGTGATGAAAGTAGTATAAATGGGTCTAGCTTCTATTCCAGTTCAATTTCATCAAATGATTCTAGAATTATTTCTTTTTTTCACCATCATCATCATATGCACTAATGTACAACATGAATGGCTCCTCCATTATATCCTCAACAAAAATAACTTCTTCATCTTCTTTCACAAAGTCCATTAGTAATGGAACATATTCTACAAAATATAACAAATGGATATTACTTTTCAATTTAGAATGAGTGATACTTTTATGAAAATAATGTTAAACAAATTACCTCCCTCAAAACATTCAATATAAAATTATTTTTACTTAAGGAAGGTGTCATGGAACTCATTTATTAGAGAGAAAAGTGGATATTAATGTAAACATTCCACCTCAAAAATATCTTCATGATATATAGTATGAATAACAATCTCATTCACTTCAACTTGTATTTTATATTACTTCATCTTTAATACTTTAACTTATTTACCTTTGGGTGGCCAATAATGAAACCATGTTTCCTTCTTTTTGGAGAACATTGAAATACTATTGAAGCATTAATGCATTGAGTTACAATTGTATATTCAATTTTACTTCCCTTATAGGATAACTGAAAAAAAATTCAATAGGATAAAAATTATACTTTTCACCATAAAAATCCTTCTTGGTTGAGTAAATGAATGATAAGGAATGATTCCCTTTTTTAAAATTTTGATTTTTTAATTATTTTGGTTATTTTTTAAAAACAACATGCATAAGTTCTTGGAATGCCTGGAAAATGTTCCAAAATAGATGACAATGATTTATCCATTTAAACCAAGTCAATATTTTATTTACCTATTTATAAAATATATTGTTCACACTAGGGTTGATCTCTTGATGAGGCCACTCACACACATAATTTTTTTATTATCACTATTATATTCTACATAGCATAATCAAATTAACTAAGATAAAAAACACTGTTTTATATTCATGTAATGTTAAATAATATATATATATATATATATTCAATTCAATATATAATATAGTACGAAAAATAATGAATGAAAATTAACTTAGGAGCTCATGGTGATTGAAATCATTGAAAAAATGTTCATAATATTCAACTAAATGAGGTAATCAAGACAAGTCACACCAAACCTTCTTATTTGAAATGTGATTACCCCAAACTGAGACTTATGTACATGGTTAAATCCTATACTTAACATCAATAATGATACCTCTTCACAGACTATCACTACACATGCCATGCTACACTGTTTTCCTGAAAAAATTGTGAAGGGAACGATAATTGATAAATGAGAGGAAGACCATTGTGGTAGATAAAACAGGGAGACTTTTCAATATAATTATTTTAACAACAACAAAAATTCCTATAATTAAAAAAATATATAATAAATTAAATCTCATGAAACTCAATCAAAACACCATTTCTTCCATCAAACAAGTGTTGAGGTTTGTTCTCCATATTTTTTGGAGTTGGGAAGGGAAAATTGTTAGATTACACATAGAATAAAATAAATAGAAAAATATAATAATGAAAATTACACTATCTTTATATATATTCAAAACAAAAATATCTATTACAACAGTAAAATTCCACCTTATCCCTTTTTAAATCTAAACATGCATTTAACATTGTATTAATTTTTAAATAAAAATAAAGAAGACCAAATATCAAATTAAAAAATTATTTGATAAATCTTTTCTTGAGATTAAGTAATTCATATATTTCATTACAATCATATTTCATGAAATTCAACCATGAAACGAAAAAAATTATCTGTAACATATATATATTCCACACTGTCATTGAAAAACTCAATAAATCAATGGAATAAGACCAAAAGGGACAACAATATCATACCCCACATTAATTATTCCTTTAAATATGATATTCATGCCTTCATTGGGTTAATTATAGTATTAAAAAATGGATTATATAATGATAATCCCTCACATGAAGTTTAAATCTAGAGTAAGGTAACAAATCTCAAGGAATAACATGAATATCTCAATGTTCTTCGAGAAATAAAGGAACACCAAGCACCAAACATTGATTACCTCTTATACATAAATGTAATAATCTTGAAAACCCCAACCCCGAAAGATACACATTCTATTTAATGATATAAAATACATGGATATCAAAGGTAAAAACCCACCATATCATAGAGAAAGAAGAACAAACCCACCATAGAAGTAAAAAATAACCTCATATCACCTAATTCCAATATCATGAAGAAATTTTTTGAAACCAATTGAAGGGGATTCATGGATATTCAAATAATATCCCATTGTCACCTTGGGTTATATAGAGGATTTGGAATTGTAACAATATTAATGGTGTCCATAACTTTTTACCCAAATAGTTAATCCCCATTCATGATGTGAATACAGATTTCATAACATCAATTACATGGGTTAACCATCCACTGATAATTAATTCACCTCTTCCCTACAATTTGAAAAAACATGTACAACATGAATTATCCATTCATGACATCAATTTCTTCGAGTACAATCCAAAAAATATAATCAAAAGATATTTATTCCAGGAACAATAATTGAACCCTTTAATTTCAATTCATTATATTATTAGATAATTTAGAAAATTAATTCCTCTAGAAACTATGTTTGTAACATATAACTATCTACTCCTACCATAAGATTGTAATAGAAAATACATGGGAAATATGGGCTCTTATAATTAAATACTTTAACAATAAAATACAATAAGGCCTTTTAAAATCACATGTAATTAGCATTAGTGGTAATTATATCATTTATGTCTAAATAAAAAATACGGAAAAAAATATTTTTGAACTGATTTTTAAGTTTCATTTGAATATGAAATATTCTAGGTCTTGGTAAATATAGAAACCTATTCCATAAATATTTTGAAATATATTTTTGATCTAGACCTATTTTAATACTATATAGACACTATTATAAGGAATACTAGCACTATATCCCCTTAAAAACAAGTATTCCCACTTCTCTAAATATGATGGGGTCATCCATTGTACCTTCTCATATATTGTAAAATAGTTCTTACTACAATCATTTATAGTTCCCATATTTATGGTTGATATTTTACCTTTTTTATTTATGAATATGAAATATCTAACCCAATACAAATCATTTATTCTGAGACAGATTCCAACCTACCCATATGTATATATATGGATTTAAATTCTTTTCAAAAATGTCGTCATATGATTTCACACATCATCTTCGAAAGATTTCTTGAAATTATACATAAGTAAAAATTCAATACCAAATTATTCTAACTTTTTTTTCAATACATTGTTATTATTTTTACAATTACTAGATATAAAAAAACCTATGAATCTATTTCTATAGATTCTATCCTCTAGATCATTGGTTTTTAATTTGTTTCATTCAAGGTTAAATTATTTTCTTCGGTCTTAAAACTCTATGGATATATATCTATTTTTCATATTTAATGAAAATATTTTTGTAGGAAAAATATTTTGCTCCAAATATCCTCTAGTAGAAACCTAGAACACATTTATTCTTAATAAAAAAACTCTTATGGATTTATTAAATGACTATTCTTGTGTTATGTTGTTTTATTCCATAATTAAATTGATATATGTATCTCTCATAACTTATTGGCATTCAATAGGGTCAAAAACGGTAACATTCCAGGTTAATAAAGAATATGACATTTTTATATTTATTAATATATTTTAATTGAATATTGATTATAATTTAGAGGTTATTCTATGTTCGATGGCGTAATCTATAAACAATAATGGGATTCTTTTGAAATCTTACGTTTCACACAACGTTGGGTAATACAGAAAAATAATAATATAATATTTTTTTTAAATAGTAGCTATCGCCAAGCTGTTGTATTGGAAAGAGTGAATATAACTAACTAAAATATGATTATACATCTTTGTGACATGTTTTTACATTTATCCAGTAAAATTTAGAGGCTTAAAATATGAATTAATCCAATTTTAAACATGAATAGTTTAATATTTTTTAAGGGGTTGATTTACCTGCTTTTGATGGAGAACACTTTTTAAATATAGTTTTTTTAACTTATATATTTTCAATTTCAAAAAATAAAATTCTTTTTTAGAATCGGAACATAAATATTTACATTGGGTGAATTTTTGGTATGTTTCGGATAAAATCCATTTTTATTGAATAGTGAGAATATTGTATTTTAATTCAAAACTGCCTTTTTATCTAATTTATTCATATGGATAGATTATTATTTATTTTATTTTAAAGTGTAATTAAATTATATTTTTACCATTTAATCTATTGCTGGTCATTGGAAGTAATTTTACATTAAAATTGGACATAAACAATGGTTAGTCTTTTCTTAGTTATTATTTCTTAGAAACATGCTTTTTTTAACAACATTAATAAATTTGAAATTAATTTATGAAACTTATGTATTTGGAATTTGGAAAAATTGACTCCATATTATGAATTATGAGGTTAAAATAATGTAAATAGGTAACTTTTATTTTTATTAATTATGAATATTTACTTTAGTAAATATTTTATTTACCACGGATAAAGGAAAAATATGGTAAATAATGGTAAAAAATATAATTATAATAATTTTAAATTTACCTAAAATGTTTCATATTACTATTGGATGACATATATCTTAACATGGTCATCCTTGGGTCTATTTTGGGACCCCATGGAGCCACATGAGAATGATAATGACAGTTTAGATTAATTAATTTAATGTAAAGAAAAAAATGACACAAAGATAAATATTTTAGTATAGCAATTTTTAAATGCGGTTCTATAAGTTATGTCTTTGGCTATAAATTTTCATTCTAAAGATAATAAGATTTCATATATCATGTTTTTTTATAATTTGTAGACACAAAATAAATAAAATGATTTAGGACACAATGTTGGTGCAGTGTTTACCTCATTAATTAATGGTTTAAATAAATAAAATTATAAAAACAAATATCCAAAAGCAATAAAATTATTCTTGGACGATATTGATTCAAACAAGAGTCAACCTATCATCAACTATAATATGTTTTGGACCTTTAGAAACTGAAAATAATTTCCTCTGCCCCCTTATAAGCATCTCCCACCTCTATCCCATTACTCACACCTCTCATGCCCCTCAACTCATCAAAAAAATAACCAAATAATCTTTCAGAATCCCTATATTCCACCTAGAAGCCATACCTTAGGCATAAGGCACTTCAAGAAATCCTTTTCGTTCAAACAAATGGTAGTTACCCGGTTTAAAGGTAGTTTCGTCTCTTATGTTCTTTTCTTTTATTTTAATTATCCACCTCCATAAACCATATTCATTAGATATTTTCTTAAAACAATATCCTAAATATACTAATATGTTGATATGAGAATTATTCTAACTATAATTACACACACAACCATCTAATGGGTAAAGATAATATTGTTTCAATGGACGATGAACTATTTCTCCACGAAACGATGATTGATCAATTATCTCCAACTGCCTCTTATGGTGGCCATTAAGATGGTATTATTTTTAATTTTAATATTTATTATATTTATATTTTCTCTATAAGCGGTGACAATGACATTTTACACCATCACGAGTATAATTTGATCTTTGTCTTACTTATTAAGATGTTGTGTTTTCTTAAATTAAAATAAATAACTTATACCCAAATTTTTTTTATTTTTATATTAAAAATAATGTTGATAAATCATTGATTATTCCAATATCTTTAAATGATATATTGTGATTGAAATGTGGAAATGTTATCATTCCTTTATGCTTGTTTTATGTATTATGAAAATGTTATAGTTCTTGGGAAAGTTTTATGAATATGTGTTGTTCCATGATAAACCTAGGGTGGGTGATCCTGAGATAGATCTCCAATTAATTGGGTAACATGATGAAGGTAAATGGGATGTTTCTCCTAAGATATTTAGGGAATATATTGTGAAGGGTATTCTAAATTTAACTCTCTATGTAGCAGTGAAAGCTACAACATAAGAATGTTATGGATTCCACAAGTTACAATTATGATTTATATTTTCTATGTGTTATTTCATAAATCTTATGATTTCTGGAGGTATGTTAAAAAGATATTGTTTTGATAGACTAATGTTTTCATTATTTATTTTATAACCCTTACTGAGCTTTTTATTCTCATACCATGTTTTGAAATGTTTTTCACAAGACATAAAGATGAATAGGGTCAAGGATGGGATCAAGGAAAAGAAATTTTATCTGAAACTTGGAACAAGACATGATAGTTTTTTTCAAGAGTTTTTATTACTAGAAACTAAGTAGAACTGTCTACCTTGTAATTTTTGAGATGCAATGTAATTGTTATAACCTAATTCCCTAAAACCCTAAACCTAAAAAAATCATCAATGTGAATTATTAACTTAATTCAATATTATGTAATTTTTTAAGTCCGGGTCCTTGTAGTTGGTATTAGAGGTTGGTTTAGAAAACATTATGAGTTTGGCTATTATTAAATTAATATCCATATATTAATTTATGGTTTGATTTAAATGATATACCATTTAAAAATTACCATGTTAATTCACCTAAGATATTTTTATCTTTTGAATGGTTTCCCACATATGAAACAGGGTAGCTATGATGGGACGACGTCCAGAGGAAGAAAACCTTCTAAATCGGAAACCTGAGATGGTTGGAATCAGAACTGATTAGTTTGTGGAAGTAATGGAATAGTTGAGTCTGGCTATAAATAGTAGAGATTTCTATGCAGGAGATCATCTAGATCTAATAAAGAGAAACATTTCAGTATTTGATCAATTCATGTGGCAACATCCCCCATAATTCATAGGATCATCAGATCCCGTGTTGGATGAAGGGTGGATTAAAGCAGTAGAAAAGATTTTTTATGTCATGGGGTGTTCAGAAAATCAAAATTTTAGGCTTGTTGTTTACCATTTTGAGGGTGAATCTAATCAGTGGTGGTCGATGGTGAAACATATCAGGGATAGTTATGAGATTTATGCTCTTGATTGAGATGAATTCAATCTTAGGTTTCTTGAGAAATATTTTCCTAAGTTGGTTTGTCTTAGGATAGAAAGAAAATTCCTGGAATTTAGGTAGGAGGATGACTCAATAGCTTCTTAGGAAGAAAATCTCACTTGACTGGAATGGTTTGCTCCAAATTTCATATGTTATATTGATAGTAAAATCAACCATTTTTACTCAGGATTAAAGCCAAACTATAAAAGGGATTTAGCTTCTCGTGAGTTGAAAAGTTATTAAAAGATTGTTCAATGTAAATATATTTTGGAAATGATTTTTTTGATGATCATTCATTTTTTTTAAATAACAGAATAAGAGGTTGAGGTGGCAGACGAAAGGGAAAAACTCTTCAGAATAGTCTGATGATAAGTAACATAAGTTCAATGTTTGTGAAACATTTGGTAAAAAGAATGATGTGGAATGTCTTTTCAATTATGGTAAGTGTAACTAATGTTGTAAAATGGGGCATAAGGCTCCTAATTGCAATAAAAAATATAAGGGTAATGGTAAAACAAAATATGATTTAAAGTTAGTAAATTTTTTTAACTACAATGAAATGGGTCATTATGAAAATGAGTGTCCAATGAAGAACACAACTGAAAGAATGAAACTAGAGAACAAGAATAAAGGGGTGGTGAAATCCTTTTCAACTACATCCGAAGATTTTGGGACATCAAATGAAGTAGTATCAGGTACATTGTTTGTTTATTCAGATTATTCCAATGTGTTGTTTGATTCACGGTCTACACATTTGTTCATTTTAGAGATGTTTTCTATTAAATCGGGATTTCCATCTCAAGATGTGAATCTTGCAATTATGGTAAACACACTGGGGTAAATTTTGAGACCAAAAGAAATTATAAGAACATTAATATCCTTGTGTGTGGAATGAATCTACCTCCAAACCTTATTGTTTTTCCTCAAGTAGTGTTTATGTTATTTTTTGTATGGATTGGATTTCTGTTTATCATGAAAATATTTACTATAGAGTTAAATATGTTTCTTATTAGAAATATATTCAGTTTTTGTACAATAATGAACCCTTACTTTTTATAACATAACATGAAGATGAGAAACTGGTAAAAGATGGAAATTAATGTTACCTTGCACATATTGTTGAAATCAAACGAACTGTCCATATTAAAAATGTATTGGTGTTAAATGATCACCTTGATGTTTTTCAGGTTGAGTTTCCTAGTATTATACAGGATCGGGAAGTGTAATTTACTGTTGACATAGATCATGATGCTATGACAATTTTAAAACCCCTTATCAAAGGGATCGAATTGAACATTTATGGTTAAAAAATCAATTGCATTATTTATTAGATAAGGGTTTCATTCGACCTAGCATATCACCATACAGTGCTCCTATGTCATTTGTTAAGAATAAAGATGGTTTAATGATACTTCTCATTGATTATAGAGCATTGAATAACATCCCAGTTAATAACAGGTATCATTTTCCTCATATCGGTGATTGGTATGATTAGCTCCAGGGAGATTAGTATTTTTTTGATGATTGATTTGAGGTCGGGGTACCATTAGTTGAAAGTAAAGTAATTTGAAATTATGAAGACCACATTTCATTGTAGATATGTCCATTATGAATTTTTAGTTATGCCTTTTGGGGTAACCAATTATCCTACTCTATAAATGGATCTAGTGAATAGAATCTTCCATGAGTTCATGGATATGTTTGTGGTTGTGTTCATTGAGGATATTTTGGTTTATTAAAAAACTAACACAGAATATGAAAGTCATTTAAGGGTTTTATTGAAAATAATAAATGAAAGGAAAATATATGGGGAATTAATCAATTGTGTGTTTTGGTTATAAAAAATTTCATTCCATGGTCACATAGTTTAAAAAAAATGGCAAAACAATTGATATTTTTTAAAAAAAAGTTGTTGAATAATGGAAAATACCTACAAATATAACGTAGATATGTTGTTTTATTGGTTTAGAAGGTTATTACTATTGGGTTGTTGAGAATTTTTCGTGTTTATATAGTCCAATGACTAAGTTAACTTGAAAAGTTATTATGTTAATCTTGACAGAATAAGGTGATGATTGATTTTAGGAAATGAAAAGAATATTGGTGAATGCTCTAGTTTTGGAACTGGCTTCCAGAAATGTTGTGTTTTTTATTTACATTGATTCATTATTTAAAGGACACAGTTGTCTCCTAAGGATGAATGATTAGGTAATTTCTTATGATTCATGTTAGTTGAAAGCTCATGAGTTAAACTACAATACAGAAGATTTGGAGTTAGTTGCTATTATTTTTTCTTTAAAAATTTTGGGGCATCATTTGTATGGAGTAAAATGTGAAATATATAATGATCATAAAACTTTTAAGTATATATTCACATAGAAATAATATAACATGAGACAGAAGAGATGGCTATAATTATTCAAGGATTATGACTTCACAATTCATTACCATCCATGAAAGGATAATAATGTGGTTGATCATTTGAGTTGAAAATGAATAGTTATATTAACCAAGTTACATTTTAAACAATATACATTTATTAAAATTTTATAAGATTTGTAATATAATTTGTTGGTGTAGGAGATTCCTATGTTTTGTTTTAGGTGTCAGCAAAATCATCTCTATCAGACAGAATTAAGCATGCACAGAAGGAAGACAATGAGTTCTAGGAAAAGGTAGAGTTGGTTGAGAAGGATATGTTTCCTCATTTTAACATTGATAAAGATTCTGTTTTGAGATATAGAAAGAGATTATGTGTGCCTTGTGATTTACATTTAGAGAATGAGTTGTTATGTGAAGCTCATAATTCTCTATTTTCAGTTCATCCTAGAAGTAATAAGATGTACATAGATCTTTGGGAGTATTAAAGGTGGGATGAAATGAAAATAGATACTGTTGACATTAATGTTAAGTTATTGACTTTTCAGTAGTTTAAAGTAGACTAGCAGTTACTGAATGGGATGCTTCAGCCTTTACTGGGGCCAGAGTGGAAATGGAAAAATATATCAATCGACATCGTTGTGGGATTACCAAAGACATATTAAGTTAATAATGAAATCTAGATTATTATTGATAGATTTAATAAATATACTTTTTTTCCTATCTATTTTAGATACATTGTCTCTAGATTAACATTCTCGGTTGTATGTTAAAGAGATAGCAAGGTTTCATATATTTCCCCTCTCAATTGTATCTGACAGTGATCTCAGGTATACTTCTAACTTTTGGAAAGGCCTCCAGAAGTCATTGGGTACTGATTAAAATTTTATTATAGGTTTTCATCCTCAATCATATGGGCAGTTAGAACAAACAATTATGACCTAGGAGGATATGTTACGTGGTTTCTCGATGTATTACTAGGGAAGTTGGGATTGACATATTTCATTGGATGAATTTTCTTATAATAATTGTTTTCATTCTAGAATAAATATTTCTCTATTTGAGGCATTTTATGGGAAGTAATGTCAAACAACAGCTTATTGGGATGAAGTAGCTGAAAGAAAGTTAATGGGACCAGAATTGGTAGAAGAGATGGCAGAAAAGGTTTAGTTGATTCAGAAAGAACATGAGAATAGCTCAGAGCATGAAGAAAAGTTATGAGGATAACTGACAGAAGGATCTTTCTTTAAGGGTTTGTGATCATGCCTTTCCCAAAGTTTCTCCATGGAAAAGTGTGATGCATTTTGGCAAGAAGGTAAAGTTTAGTATGAGGTTCAATGGAAATTATGAAATCCTAGAGAAAGTTCGATCAGTTTCTTACAGAGTGGATTTACCTCCATGTTTATCCCATGTACACAATTTTTTTTATGTTTCAATATTTAGCATGTACATGCCAGATCCATCTCATGTTTTGAGACCAAAGGTAGTTCAGTTGAAAGAGAATCTCCCTCATGAGGAAACACCAGTCATGATTCTTCAATGAAGAAATAAAGTGTTGTGGAATAAGGTAACTCATCATGTAATCGTTTTGTGGAAAAACCAATGGTTGAAGAGGCAATGTGGGAATCTGAAATTTCTACGAGGGATAAAAACCCCAACTTATTTAATAAGTGAATAAAATTTGGAATAATAACTTGTTTGTCTGTTTTCTTAAAAATATGTGACATGAATTATTTATATAAGTACTCCAGTTGTTTATTGACATTTAGTCTATTGTTTTTAACTAATTGTATGGTATTACTATTTCTACTACTTTTATCTACTTATTTCTGCTAAATTATATTGGAAATGAGGACATAGTCTCTCCACTATCACACCCAAGGCCTTTGCTACTATTTGGTAGCCTCTAGCATTTGGGGAAATTCACTTGAGGCCATGTGACAAACTATGTATGGGGCACCCTTGGGTGGCACCAGGAACCACTATGTTACAAAGTGGTATCAAAGGAGTTCTTTCTTCTTGACTTGCTATTTGGAGCTGCTAGACAGGTATGGGACAGAATGGGAAGTTGGTAATGAGTTGTGCCTGGGAGTAGCTAACTCATGTATAAGGAAAGGCCAATATGACTTAAATATTTTATTTTTTCAATTTTTTCAATTTTTTAAATTATTACAGTTGATTTGATTTCCCCATTGGGTGATTCACATGTTTTTTATTAATATGATTTATATCATCGATGTCCTATTTCTGTTACAACCCAATGTGATGAGGGTATTCCATATCATACATCATATAGTCACTTTCTAGAGATCACATGTCATGAATTCTAATAAATACATTTAGGGATCCTTATTGATTTCATGTTGTTGTGATATATGTTGTGATATATATGGATTCTCTTTTGATATATGCCTTGATGGAATACCTACTCTTTGTTGGGGTACTGCTAGTGATTGATGTTTAATTTGAATGAACGCCAAACTTTGGTCCCTGGGGTGTTTTGGGACCTCATGGATCAGAATTTGGAGGATCATGTGATTGATTGCACTGTTATACCTTGTGATGTACATGAATAAGTTGTCATTCTATGATTCATGGGGAGTGTGGGACCCCATATATTAGAATTTGGCCTTTTAATATTTATCTTAGTGTTTTTGGGGTTTTGGAGTTGTTTTTGTAGCTTAATTTCTAGGACACCACAAAAAACATGGTGTGTAATGATGAATGAATTCCATGTATCCTTCTATTCGATAAGGATCAAGTTTTCTTAATCACACACTGTGTAGTGTATGTACACGTCATATACTCTTTAGCCGTGTGATAGATTGTGTGAGAAAAAACACAGAGTAATGAAATCTATGGGGGAACACATTTTATATTGGAAATACATGTTGTGTGGTAGTGACCATGTATCTTGTCATGTGACTAACGACATTAGTGGACAAAAATTATGTACTAAGTGTTGTTTTGATCATGAAATTTCCATCTAGAGTCGACCATGAAACCTTCTGTGTCACTAAAGACATGGGTCAATGGTTTCCTTCTATTACATGTCAGTTCTAGCACAAACACGACGTGTAGTATTGTCCTATGTGGGATTTATGCTTTACCCATGTAGAGGAACTCAGGAATTGGAGAATGGTTCAATTAGACGTCTTTTCTCAAGTATAACATGTCATGTGTAGGGGAGTTACACTACCCAGATTGGTAGAAGTACACGCCCATGTAATGGTTCGAGGGAACATGTTCGGTAGAGGTCACACAGGCCGTGTACCCATGATTTTTAAAACATGAATGTTTTATTTCATTTATTCCATTCTTGTGCATCATCATTTTAGTTCCTCATATCCTTGAACTGAGGTGTGTGCTTGACCTTGCAGAGTCAGGCCACAGAGACGACCTCCGGTTGTATTCTAGATACAGAGAAACGATTAGACATCGAACATGGTAGATCAAGGACTACCAGTGGACCATCCTGTCATGCTTATCTTGGAACCATCCATCATTCTAGAAATAGGTGTCGATGCATAGTTCCACAAAGGATTCATGAGGTTTATGCAGACCTTCAAGGGAGCAGTGCAGCCTACCCCATCTGTGGCTGAATTGACATAGGTTTTTCAGCAACAACATCCTCCCACTTTCTCAAGGGATGAAGGACCTCGGGCTATAGAATCATTATTAGAATCCATGCTATCTATCTTCGAAAATATGGATATGCCTCTCCAAAGGAGGGTGAATCTCGCTACATACATGCTTCAGGATTCCTCCATGAGATGGTGGATGTGATATCACTAGTGGGAATCTATTAGGTTATGGTTTGAGATGAGTTCTAGTGTACCTTCTATTACTAATTCTACTCAAAGTCTTTGAGGGCTGATAAAACCTGAGAGTTAATGAGTCTGGAAGAGGGTACTCTCTCAGTAATGAAGTATTTTTATCGCTTCACAGAGTTGCAGCGCTTCACACACATTTTGGGGGGTGAGGAGTCATTTTCTGGCAATGATGTTGGAACATTGTCTCAGGAATGACATATGATCTCTAGTGAAAATATTCATGTTGACTACCATACCTTCTATAGTCAACAAGGCGCTGATCATAGAGAACGACCTAAGGGATTCGGGAGTTGTGTTCCAGCTCGGTTCAATATCTAGAGTTTGTACATCAACAGCTGATAGTTGGAAGCGGTGTAGGGAGTCTACATATTAAGATCTGAGTTGGCGGGATACACCTTCATGTAGAAATGTGGTATGATATCTGTGTGGGAATGGCGGGTATATAAGGCCACATTTTACCAGAGACCCAACTGAGAGCCGATAGTGCATTAAGATGGATTATCTTCAGCGTTTATATCAATGTTTCTCAGTTGAAAAAGGTGATAGAGGTTCTTCTATGACTCCTCATTCAAGACCATGACCACCAGTTTTTCATCAGTATGGGAACTGGAGTTCATTCAGCCACTCCGGCCAAGGTGTTTGTCCTAGACATGGTAGCCATTCACTAGGCTTTCATCAAGAAAATAGTGGATCAGCACAGGGTGGTCATGTAGGGTCGTAGGGCCGCAATACAGGTTAAAAATCTTCAGTAGAACAAAACCATTAGGATAATGACTTCGGGCCCTTTAGTGTTAGAGGTACGATTTTAGTTTCCTCAGTTTTAGCATCGGCGTTTTTCGATATAGGGGCATCCTGAAGATTTATATCTATTACTATTGTGGAAAGCCTTAGGCTCTGTATCATTTATTTTTCAGATATCTTGATGCTAGTGACTTCATTGGGGACTAGAACGACTATTATATGTCACTGTAAGGAGTTCCCTATTTAGGTTAGTGGGTTTCACTTTGTATGAGACATCTATGTCTTAGAGATGACAGTTTATGATGTCATTCTTAGAATGGACTGTTCAGTTCCCTACCAGGATGTTGTTGACTGCTATCATGGAAGGGTGTGTTTTTCATCACCATAGGCTAGTATTTTTCTATACATGGGCAACTGGGATGTCCAAGAGGTCATAGCAGGACCCAAATATCATGGGTTGGGAGGACATACAAACCATAACTTTAATCTATACCTGGATGACCCGGGGACATCATAGATGGACATTCATTCAGTTGTGGATCATTTCAGGGATGTCTTTCTAGATGAATTTTCAGGATTTCCACTAGAAGAAGATGTATAATTTTCTATTGATCTTGTGTCAGGAGCAGCAGTAGTGTCCATTCCTCTTTATAGGATGGCTATACCAGAGTTACAAGAGATCAAGAAGTAGTTAGAGGAGTTACAGGAAATGGGTTTCATCCAACCCAATAATTGTCATTAGGGCTATCCGATACTATTTGTGAAGAAGGCAGACGGTACCCTCCGACATTGAGTGGATTATCGGAAGTTGAACTAGTTGATGGTCTAGAACTGATGTCCCTTACCAAGAATTGATGATCACTTTTATCAGCATTGAGTAGATTGGTTGTTCTTGTATATTGACATGAGATTCAGTTATCATCAGTTGTGCATTAGACTATCAAATATACATCTCATAGCCTTTCAGAGAAGGTATGGTCTATATGATCATGTGTTCATCGAGTTTGGTCTCACGAATGAACCATTAGTTGTGATAGAACTGATGAACTTAGTGCTGCAGACATACTTGGATTCCTTTATGGTGTTTTTTGGTAGATATCTTGGTGTACTCTCACACTCGACACGATCATGATACCCATCTTGAGATCATTTTGAGTACACTAAGAGAGCATCAAATATATTTTATGCTCTCAAAATGACACTTTTGGATGGACCTGATTCACTTCTTGGGCCATGTTATCTCAGAGCCAAGAGTATCAGTGGACCTAGAGAAAGTGAGAGCAGTAGTTTCTAGGAGCTTCTAGAGAACATATTTGTGGTACAGAGTTTTCTCAGACTTTATGGTTACTATAGACGTTTTATACAGGACTTTCCACACTAAGTAGTGCCACTGATGGGCTTGAATAAGAAGGGTGTGAAGTACTTGTGGAAAAATTCTTGTGAGCATGCCATTCCAGAGCTGAAAGGGAGGTTGAATTCAGCACCGATACTAGTTTTTACAGATCCATACAAGAGTTATACTATTTACTGTGATGTGTCAGGTATTAGGATAGGAGTAGTGCTTATTAAAGGGGAAGGATTTGTTGGGTACGAGTCTCAGTAATTCAGTACACATGAGAATAATTAACTGATGCATGATCTCGAGTTGGATGCAGTTGTTCATGATTTACAATATTGCAGAAATTATCTATTGGGAGGTTATTTTTTGGTTTTTACCAACCACAATATCCCCAAGTACATCTTCACTCAGCGTGATCGGAATTTGTGATAGAAAAGGTAGGTTTTTCACCTTTATTCCTTTGAATTTTAGGTTTCCTATATGCTTGAAAAATGAATCGTAGTGGCTGACGCATTGAACAAGAGGACACATATATCTGCATTTCCAGAGTCCAACAGTAAGTGGAAGCTTATGGCTCTATTCTCTAAGATGCATTTGGAGGTGTAGGAATGTTAGGGGATGAATTTTATTTCTTATGTAGCTATTACCACTACTATTCTTGATGGAATGCGAATGAGGATGCAATCTGATTTTGAAGGCCTAGTCCTTCGGGAGAGTGTGTCAGGAGAAGACCCTATTCTTGGATGGACTATAGGAGAGGATGAGGTCTTGTGTTTTAATGGGCTTGTATATTTGTTAGCAGACACAAGTTAGGAGGTGATTTAGGATTTTCACTCTTTAGTTTGGGCAGTTCATCGTGATGTTACGAAGATGTATCGAGATCTACATAGTCTGTATTGGTGTCCTGGTATGAAAAAAGATGTTTCTAATTTGTTCATGACATGTTCCACCTATCTATAGGGGAAGGAAGAGCATCAGTGACTATCATGGATTTTTCATCAGTTACCCATTCACAAGTGGAAGTGGAATGATGTCGTAATGTACATCATGGAAGGTTTTCTAAGGTCGCCTTAATGGAATGATGCAGTTTGGGTTATCATTGGCATGATTATGAAGGTTACAAACTTCTTACCAATCAAGGAGACCATCAATGCTAATGATCTATAATGGTTATACATTCTGTGGATTGTAAGTTTTCATGGGGTTCCAAACTCCATATTTTCAGACAAGGATGTATGTTTTACTCTCGGGTCTGGCAGGGACTACATAGGGCTTTGGGTGCAAAGGTACTTCTAAGTACATCTTACCATTCCCAGACCAATGGCTAGTTCGAGCATACGATTCAGGTGCTGGAGTACATCCTTTGAGCATGATTGATATATTTTTGGGGTTCTTGCGAAATGCATATACATCTAGTAGATTTTTCCTACAATAATAGTTTTCATGCATCTATTTAGATGTCACCTTATGAGGATATTTATGGTAGGCCCTTCTGATCACCACTATGTTGGTGAGAGGTTGGAGAGACAGCTATGTTGGGACATCTTCATGTCTAGGAGACCTCAGAATAGGGGTAGTTGATTCGAATGTGGAGGTCTAATGCACACTCAGGAAAGAAGTATTACGTTGATAGAAGGAGATGAACTCTAAAGTTTAAGGTCATAGATAAGGGTTTTTTCTTTCAGGTCATGCCATGTTTGGTATATAAGATGATTAGGAGATAGGGAAAGCTCTCACTAAGATACGTCGAGCCATTTGAGGTTTTGGAGAGAGTTGGGCCGATTGACTTTCGATTATAGTTATCTTAAAGGTATTAAGATATGCATGAGGCCTTCCACATTTCTTAGCTCTGACATTACTTCTCAGTCCTGTCTCATGTTTTTCAAAGGTTCTCTATGGATGGTATGTTACCCAGGTATGAGGGCTACGGCAACACAAGCGTGTAAAGGACGATACTTGGGAGAGTGACCTAACACCATGAGATTTTATGAGAATTTTTTTTTTAATTTTTTGATGTTTTGTGTTGTACGCTACACCAAGATTGGCTTACGCTATACGCAACACTGTATTAGCTTGTAGTATACGCAAACACTATTCTAGGCTTCTGTTGCATGCCATAGTAACATTCCTCGATAGCGTGTGTAGTACGCAATATGGGGTTTCACTAAACAAATATATATTGTTATAATATTATTATGGACTAGATGTTATGAATAGTATTAACTAAATTTTTAATTTTATAACATTATTATTCATCTTACATATTTTCTAGAAAAAGGTATGATAACAAAATAAACTTTTCGGGTAAAATAAGTATTTTTCAAAAAAATTTGCTTTTTTGCAACCTTTTCATGGAACACCCACTTTAAATATAGTTTTTGACATGTTTATAAGTTAAATTTTTAAAAAATAAAATTCTTCTTTTGAATCAGGATATATAAATTTATTTTGGATAAATTTTTCATATTATTCTGATAACTTTCATATTTTAATAGTAAAAACACGCTATATTTTAATTAAAAACAAATTTTTCATCGCAATAATTTATATGGTTAAATTATATTAATAAATTATTTTAAAGTATAAATAGAATATATTTTTACCATTTAATATAATTTATGTCATTACCATTATTTTTACATTGAGTTCTTAGGTAAAAACATTTCAATCTATGGCAATGTTTTAACTTTTAATCCCCGTTTTCATAACAACGAGCTTAATTTTAAATTAATTACTACATGTTATATATTTTAAATTTTGAAAAATGGATTCCATATTTGAATTCAGTGAGGCCAAATTATGTGAATAGGTTACTTATATTTTTTTTATATTATGAATATTGACTACGGTAATCTTTATTTACTATAGTTAAAGGTAAATTGGGTAATTAATGGTAAAAATAAAATTATAAAATTACCCTAACACCTACCAAAATTATATTTAATGACTAAAATTCGACCCATATCACAATAGGGTCAGATTAGATTTATTTTATGGACTTTTGACCATGATAATAATTTAATTATTTTTAAAACCAAAGAAAGTGACAACATGTCACTCTCTTAAATCATATAAGTATAATAATTTTAATTTAGTGATAAACATCATGAAACGTAGAACATTAATAGAATCCATAAAGATAATAAGATTATCTATATCAAGTAAATTTATTGATAAATTTTAGGGATTAAATAATTATCATTAAATGTGACACAATTGTGATGTTGAAATTATTTTATTGATTGAAATATCAAATAAATGGATTTAAAAATATTAAAATAAAAATTATATGAACTATTTAATGTTCTCAACAAATTTTATAGATAAATATGACATGTTATGAATATATTAAATCTTTTATTTCGAACTTATATTCTCTTTATGATTTCATTTAAATTCAAATAAATGAATAGTGTCAAAATTTACACTATTGTTATTTTTTAAAAATAAAAAAATATAAAATTTTTAAAAAATCTCAAAAATGTGTAAAAATTAGAAATTAAAATTTATATGGTCTAAAATTTCAGAAATTATCTATTTATGGACAATTCACAACACATAAGTAATTATTTATAACAATTTAACTGTTAGAATATTATTACCACAAATAAAATTAAATGGATTAAATAAGAATAAATCAAGTTTATAAGGTTTAAAATAAGTTTTCAACATGTCTAAATTTTATAGGTTGATGAGATTACAACCCTATATCATATTATATTATAATATGTTTCATTTTTGGAGGTTTTTAAGTGGGTTTTTATTGATTATAATTTAATATTTTTGAGGTTTCCAAAGGTGCCCCTCTCCTCCCTTATAAAAGGGAACCTCATCCCTCTCCTCTTCACAACACTTTGAGCTATCAAGCTCAGCCAAACCCTGCCCATTTCTATTCTACACATCTCTAGAAATATTATGACGGTTTATTTTCTATTAAAATACTAACTCTAGTTCCATAAGAAGAATATTAAAAGAGGTGTTTCAAAGAAGAGGTAATCTCTTCTACCGATTCTTTCAAGTTTCTTTCTTCTTCAACATATTATTCATTAGTTGTTTCATTATAAAGTAAATACATCAGTGTAACTAATATACTGATATGTTATTATAAATATGAATAAACCCCATTTCACTTTCAATCCGTCATGCGGAAAATTAAATCACCGCGCGTGCGTACGTACAAAATACCGTCTCCACACGGGGGTGTAATTAGTTTCTCCACCACCACCTTACTTTGATAGGTATAATGGTGTAAATAATAAATAAATATGTTTATTATAACATCATAATGATTCTGATAGATTATATCATTCACTTCAATTCTATTATATAATTATGGTAACGATATCATCGCTCGTGCGTACGTACGGACTACCGTCTCCATGAACGCGATGACATTCATTTTCAATGAATAACCATTCAATTATGATTATAAAGTATATATATAATAAATAATAATGAAACAAATTACATAATAATGATACTGGATTTATTTACATATATTTTTCAATTACATAATTCCAGTCAATTCAATAAGGAAACGAAAATAGCATTCATGCGGACGTACGACCTACCGTCTCCATGAACGGTGTATTTCATTCCATTTATCGATCTATAATATATATATTTATATACTGAATATATATTATATGTAAATAATGTTTTAAATTCTGGAATTATGCAAACCAGGATATGAGTAATAATATCAAGAACAACAAATCTAAACACGTACGATAAATGAAATGATTTTACCCAAAATGCTGCTTTAACATGGAATTTACAAAAGAACGTGTTATATAAAGTCATAAGTGAACCATATATGATATCATAACAGTGAATATGATTCTATAATAATTCAATGACATTATTTAAATCATTATATAGTAGGTTCATATATATACGAAGCATATCGGACCTAAGGTAAGGGATAATTTTGCAAATCTCATTTTTATCCGTGATTTCTTATACGAAAGTATTTACTGGGGTTATGTTTATCATCCATGTCAATGTTTTCTAAAAATGGTTTCATAAAATTTTTACTATTCTTCCATGTATGTTTAAATCCATTTTTACACTTTGTTTACTATTTACCACATTGTATGGAAGGAATCTTTCCATTGGTTACCATATATGGTACTTTTTGAATTTTCCAGGAAAAGTACAAGAAGAATGTTTTTTTAACTTATACGACATGAATGGATTTTTATGGTTTCATAACGACTTATTTCAAAGAATATTCCTGTACAAAATTTCATGACTAATTTCAAAAAAATCGTTTAATTTTAAAATTTCATGGCCTTTTGTGAAAGGAAAATGATTTTGAAGAAGAAAGTATATTTTCATCAATAATTCATTTCAAGTGTTTTATCAAAACCATTTTCCATATAAGATGACATTATTTCATAGGTGTATGTTTCAATTATAATGTATCTATGATTTACATGGTTTCACTTTTCTTATGATGAAATGATATCCATTTGTTTTATATGCATTATGTTATGATGGAATGATGTTTATGAAGACCATTTTATTCTTTGGGTTATGATGAATGATTAATGTTTATGTTGAGGAACACATAAGAATGATTTCATTATGAGATGGGTGGGACCTATATCTCCCTCCAATGCATTGGGTAATGATTTATATCTGATGAGATAGACATGGATTGAACAACAAGATAATCTGGTTCAGTGATACATGACTAGAATGAGGAGTGAACTCGATTCAGTAAGGGACTTTGTCCACTAAGATGGAATTAGTAGCAATTCCTTTTCTACTAAGGAAATTATCTTATGTTCTTAATGGTTTTCCACAATTAAATGTTTTATTCCCATGCTATTTTATCATGATTGATGTTCCCTTATTATATATGCCTTATGTACTTCCAAGAATTATGTCTTTGCTCAAGATTATGATGTTTAGACTTTATGTTCATGTTTTTTCATTCAAATGATTATGGATTGTTTTATGTTCTCTATGTTTACTGTTACAGAGCATTTGAACTAACTCTTATTATGTTTTCTTTTCCCCAGGATATAAAGAAAGGTTTTAGGTAAGAAAACAAATGTGGAAGATCTTTATGGGAGAAGTCGAAGAACTTTCACCATGATTAGAAGATTATTTTTCTGAGTTTCCAAAGACACCAAACTAATATGGTCATTGGGTGTTTTTTTGGTTATGTATTAAATATTTTGAAAAAGTAATTTAATTTCCATGTACATCATGCTTTGGGTATCTACAGTTAGTATCAAAGGAATGGTTTAGTTAACCTTCAGAAACTAGGATGCGAAAACTTTAGTGAAATTCCTAGAGATATTTCTAAGGTATGTCTAGGGATACCCCTAAGGTTAAGTATACATTTAGGTTGGAGTCCTAGAATTATGTTGGCGATCATGAATAACCTAGGGTGAATATATGGTGTCATGGATTAAATAATTTTTGATAAGTTACATATCCCATAAGTGACTTTTTATGATTATGTAGTTCCTATTTATTTTAACTGTATCTTACACTATGGTTTCTGGACTTAGTCAATGGAGGGAACAAGAATGAATTCAGTTAACATTGATTCCAATGGCAAAATTGGTGACTATGATCAACGAAATTATGTAACGCCTTGAGAGAAAGATATTGTGATTATGCCGAATCAGTCATCTCAGTATATGATTAACAAGGTGAACATTAGATGTATTCTTAAGTCATAAAATAAGAGGAAGATGGAATGTTATGCATGTTTCCATGGTGAGGAGAATAGAGAAAGGAATATTGAGATTTATAAATAAGGGAATAAGAACATTGAGTAATACCTCAAATGGAGGAAAAGATGTTATCTATGGGGAGAAAAGGGTCACAGATTGACAGACTATTATATAGTTCAATGTCTTATCTGTAGAGAACATGGTCATTACCCAACTCAATGCCCTGACCTAAGAAGTTACTTCTAAATCGAGGAAGGACATATTCAATGCCAATCATTGAAGAGGATGGATTGAATGGTTTTTATATTGGAATTAATGAATAATTTTTTTGATCTACTTTTCTGGTATATTGAAATATCTATATATTGTTCCATTGTGGTTTTCCATAAGAATATTGTACCGATAACCATGAAAAGTGATTTTGGAAAGAAGATGATATGCATATAATGAAGTTATGAGGAGAAAATGAAATGCTTAATAGTATTCATGAGCTCGTGACAGATATAAGGAAAAAGTGATATCATGGATTGAGTACATAGTAATTTTGGGATTTTGGTATTTGGAAAGAGTTAATTTTTGGCAGAATTCATGTTTTCACTAAGGTTCAATGGGTATTCATTTTTTCAAGATAATACATGATTAAGGTATTCACAAGTTTGGATTGTGACCAAAAAGATATATCGGGGATAAATGATGTTAATACATGCTTGGTAGATGAACTCTCTAGTAATCTTTTTCGTTATACTATGAGATTGGATAGAAGTATTTTGGATAAGCCTAAAGATTAGAATGGATTATGTTGGACATAAGTTATTATTTTTTAGGGCTAGAACTTTTTCAATATTATTGATGGAAGGTTATAATAATGTAGTTTTAGAAAAAGTACAACCTGTTGGATGGGCGAAAACCAGTCGTGTCGGAAAATGCTGTGGGAATCGAACCCACAACCGAAATTTGACATGCCTTTATCTCCTACCACTGGACTATAAGAAGTCCCTGGTTAGTAGAAATGAGTTTTATTTTATTAAGCGATATGATATATGATGTATAAGACCATTTTTGAAATCATATTCGATTAACATCACCATAGATGGACTTATATATATTTGATAACTTTTGTTATCCTTATGTTTGACATATATGGAATGGCCTATCATTCTATCGCATGATCTGATAGCACTTCACGGAAGACAAATTCCACTTCATTTCATCAAGAGATGAAGTGGAAATTGTTCAAGGAACAAACAACAGTTAAATTATACCAAAATCAACTTGGAATTTCTTCTAATTAAAAATTTTCAACTTTATGGAAATGATATTGAAAACCAAAAATGTTTTCCTAGTGATCTTATATCTGATGAATTAAACGGTACCATAGATCAACAAAAATATATGGATTTGTGATGGTTGTCTTTTTCATATCCATGTTCTCTACCACTCTCCATCAGAATGTGATGGTTAGATTTCTCTTCCAAAAACTTATTTTCACCTATGTTCTAATATTTGGAATCCCAGGGATAAGTTAATTTGGTTAACCGTTATGTTTCATAAATTATTTACTAAAATTAATTTTTATTAATCCTTTTTACAATGTGGGTTTTCATGAAAGAAACATTCAAATTGTAAATTATATATAACCCTGACGAATTTCGAGAGCGAAATTCATTTTAAGGGGGGTAGAATGTAACACCCTGAGATTTTTAGATAAATATTTTTTTAATTTCATTGATGTATCGTGATATACTCTACACCAAGGTTGGATTGTGCTATATGCAACACTGTATTAGCTTGCAGTATACGCAAACACTATTTGGGGATTCTGTTGCACGCCAGAGCAATATTCCACGATAGCGTGTGTACTACGCGATATCGGGTTTCATTAAACAATGATATATTGTTATAATATAATTACGGAATAGCCGTTATGAATAGTATTAACTAAATTTTGAATTTTATAACATTATTATTCATCTTACACATTTTCTAGAACATGGTATGAGAACAAAATAAATATTTCGGGAAAAATAATAAATTTTCAATAAAAAGTGCAGTTTTGCCGCCTTTTGAGGGCGCACCCACTTTAAATCTAGTTTTTGACATGTTTATAAGTTAAATTTGACAAAATAAAATTCTTCTTTAGAATCAGGATATAAAAATTTACTTTGGATAAATTTTTCATATTATTCTGATAACTTTAATATTTTAATTGTAAAATCACGCAATATTTTAATTAAAAACAACTTTTTTCATCGCAATAACTTATATGGTTAAATTATAATGTTGAATTATTTTGAATTATAAATAGAATATATTTTTACCATTTAATATAATTTATGTCATTACCATTAATTTTACATTGAATTATTAGGTAAGATCATTTCAATCTTGGGAAATGTTTTAACTTTTAACACTCGTTTTCATAACAACGGGATTAATTTTAAATTAAATAATGAAACTTCTGTGTTTCGAATTTTAAAAAACTGATTCCATATTTGAATTCAGTGGGTTCAAATTATGTTAATAGGTTACTTTTTTGTATATAATAAATAGTAACTACGGTAACTTTTATTTACTGCAGTTAAAGGAAAATCTTGTAATTAAGGGTAACTATAAGATTATAAAATTACACTAACACCTGCCAAAATACTATTTGATGAGTAAAAGTCTACCCATATCATCTAAGGGTCGGATTATATTCATTTTATGGACTTTTGACCATGAAAAGTATTTAATTTTTTCTAAAACCAAAGAAAGTGACAAAATGTCACTCTCTTAAATCAAAAAAGTATAATAATTTTAATTTAGTGATAAACTTCATGAAACATCGAAAATGAATAGTTTCCAGAAATCTAATATAATTATTTACATCATGTAAATTTATTTAGAATTTTTTTAGATTAAATAATTATAATTAAAGGTGACACAATAGTGATGTTGAAATTATTTTATTGATTGAAATATCAAATAAACGGTTTTAAATATATTAAAATAAATATTATATAAACTATTTTATGATTTCCACGAATTTTATAGAAAAATATGACATGTTATTAATCTATTAAATCTTTTATTTCTAAAATATCTTCTATGTAAGATTTTATTTAAATTCATATAAATGAATAGTTACAAAATTTACACTATTGTTATTTTTTAAAAATAAAAAAAATATAAAATTGTTTAAAAATCACAAAAATATTTAAAATTTATAAATTAAAATTTATATGGTCGAAATTTTCATTAATTATCCAATTATGGACAATTCATAACACATAAGTAATTATTTATAACAATTCCAAATTTATAATCCTATTACGACAAATAAAATTTAATAGATTAAATAAGTATAAATCAAGTTGATAAGTTTTAAAATAAATTTTAAACAAGTCTAAATTTTATTCTTTGATGATATAACAACTCTATATCATATTATATTCATATATTAGTCATTTTTGGAGGTTTTTAATGGGGCTTTGATTTATTATAAATTAATATTTTTGAGGTTTCCAAAGATGCCCCTCTCCTCTTCACAACACTCTGACCCTTCAATCACGGCCAAAACCTACTCATTTCTCTTCTACACTTCCCTAGAAACATTATGGAGGTTTTTTTCCTCTCAAAAGACCAACTCTAGTCCCATAAGAGGAAGATTAAAAGAGGTGTGTCGAAGAAGTGGTAATCTCTTCTACCGATTCTTTCATGTTTCGTTTTTCTTCAACTTCTTATTATTTAGTTGTTTCATTATAAGTTAATAACATCAATATCACTAATATATTGATATGTTATTATAAATATTAAACAACCATGTTTCACCTTGTATCTATCATACCGAAAACTAAATCACCACACGTGCGTACGTACGGAATACAGTCTCCATGCCGTTCTGTAATTAGTTTTTCCACCACCACCATACATGGATGGGTATAATGGTGTAATGAATAACAATATATGGTTATTATAACATCATAATAATTCTGATATATTATATCATTCTCTCCAATTCTATTCAATAATTAATGGAACGATATCATCACTCGTGCATATGTATGGACTACCATCTCAATGAACGCGATGAGATTCATTTTCCATGATTAACCATTCAAGTATGATAATAAAGTATATATATAATAAATAATCATGAAATATATTACATAATAATTATAATGTATTTATTTATATATATGTTTCATTTACTTAATTTCATTTAATTCAATAAGGAAATGAAAACAGCATTCATTCGTACGTACGGCCTACCATCTCCATGAACGGTGTATTTCATTCCATTTATCAATCCATCATATATATATATATATACTAAATATGTATTATATATAAATCATGTTTATCATTTTGGAATTATTTAAATTAGGATATGAGTAATAATATCTATAACAACAAATTGAAACACGTATGATAAATGAAACGATTCTACCCCAAACGATGTTTTTACATGGAATTTATAAAAGAACGAGTAATATAAATTCATAAGTGAAATATATATGACATCATAACAATGAAAATTATTCTGAAAAAATTCAATGACATTATTTAAATCATTATACAGGAGTTTAGGATACATATGAAGCATATCAGACATAAGGTAAGGGATAATTTTGCAAATGTCATTTTTATCTGAGATTGCTTATACGTAAGTATTTACTGGGTTTATGTTTATCATATATGTCAATGTTTTCTAAAAATGTTTTCATAAAATTTTTACTATTATTCCATGTATGTTTAAAGTCATTTTAACTCTTTGTTGACTTTTTACTACATTGTATGGAAGGAATCTTTCCTTTGGTAACCATATAAGGTACTTTTTGACTTTTCTAGCAAAAGTAAGAGAAAAATGTTTTTTCAACATATACGGTGTGAATGGATTTTTACGGTTTCATAAAGAATTATTTCAATTAAGCTTCCTCTAAAATATATAAAGAATATTTTCAAAAAATCATTTTCTTTTAAAATTGCATGTCATTTTGTTAAAATAAAATGATTTTGAAGAAGAAAGGATATTTTCATCAAGAATTCATATCAACTGTTTTTTCAAAACCATTTTCCATATAAGATGAAATTATTTCTTATGTGTATGTTTCAAGTATAATGTCTCTATGATTTACATGGTTTCACTATTATTATGATGAAATTATATACATTTGTTTTATATGGATTATGTTATGATGGAATGATGTTTACGAAACCCATTTTATTATTTGGGTTATGATGAATGATTTATGTTTATGTTGTGGAACATGTAAGAATTATTTCATTATGAGATGGGTGGGATCTATATATCCATCCAATTCATTGGGTAAAGATTTATATCTCATGATATATACATGTCTGGAATGACAAGTTAATCTGGTTCAGTGATACAGGACTGGAATGAGTAGTGACCTCGATATATTAAGGGACTTTATCCACTAAGATGGTCTTGGAAGTAATGCCTTGGATACTAAGGAAATCATATCATATTCTAAATGTTTTTCCATAATTACATGTTTTATTCCCATTCTATTTTATTATTATTGATGTTCCTTTATGATATATTCCTTATGTACTTCCATGATTTATTTCTTTTCTAAATATTAGGATGTTAAGATTTTATGTTCATGTTTTTGCATTCAAATGTTTATGGATATTTTTATGTTCTCTATGTCTACCCTTACTGAGCATTTGAGCTCACCTTTTTTATGTTTTCTTTTCCCCATGATATAAAGAAAGGTTTTAGGTATGAAAAAAAAGGGGAAGATCTTTGTGGGAGATGTCGAAGAGCTTTCACCATTATTAGAAGATTATTTTTCCGAGATTCCAAAGACTGTAAACTAATATGGTCCTTGTGTGATTTTTTTTGTTATGTATTATGTATTCTTCAAATGTAATGTAATTTTGATGTACGTCAAGCTTTGGGTCTCTACAAGGTATACTTATGTGCGATCGTAGTGGTCGAAGTTGTTCGAAGTTTCTCCTTTGCCAACTTCTTAGGGAAATTTGGTGATGAATTTCTTTAAGGGTGATATTTGTAAGAACCCATATATTCATCTCAGGTATGGATCCTATGTTCTGGTGTTTTCAGGAAAAATGAGTGTTTTTGGATATTTATGGAGTACACATCGTGTACTTAAAAATAAAAGTCATGTACTTAGTTATCGAATGTAGCCCTGTACTAGTCCTATAATGGCCAAATACATTACTATGTGGGTGACCTAAGGACCACCTAAATTATATGTTGGTCAATGAATGTAAAAGGAGAGTACAATAATTGAACATTCTGTGTACTTTTCCTTTAATTTATTAAATCGTACCGAGGTTGCATGTAATGGGAGGAACCTCTTTCTTTTATCTTAGTCTCTTCCAAGAGTGAAAAATATCTCCGACTCTTTACCAAGCTCCTAGCCCACCATTCGTGCTCTGAATAAACCTTTTTCGATTGCATTGGAATCACCACAGTGTGTTCTTCCTTCTTCTAGGGCCATATCTCTTGATTTCTCCTCCTTCGTGAGACATCTGTGGTTGAGTGTTTTTGACGATTTTGTAGATATTCCATGTTATAGTTTGATTGAAAGTAAAGGGTTCACCTATATAGATCGTAAAATGTTGAGATAGGTGGTTTGTGCCTTTCCATATATTGTATTTGTGTTATATGAACAAATGGTTCACAATACCCTTGTATAGGGTATTGCATGTTTAAGGAATTTAATCATGTTAGTGCCTTCCATTCCATGTTTTCTTGAGTGTGGGTTTTTATTTGTAAATAAAATTATTTACCTTAAAATGGATGTGTTTTCCAATGTTTGATATGATATTGTCTGTTGGGTCTAGATTTTATTGGTAAGCTACACTCTTTTCCATGCCTAGTGATATTAGAATGGAGTGACATTATCTTACATGCTTGTGATATGCTTTATAAGCATTTAGCCGTGTATTATTTTATATTTACATTGGCCGCTGAATATTAATATTTTACGATTTCTCTACACTGGGTAGTGGGAACCTAGTGTTGGGAGACTATATGGGGAATTGATGTTGAAGGATTCCCCAGAGTTTTTGTAATACTTTTCAATCTGCGAGACCATAGGGGATATTAACGTTCAGTTCCCCCTCAGAGTGTCTATAGTTATCATTATGTGACCATTGGAGGAATTTTAATTTATGGCTTCCATAGAGAGTCTGTTGTTTATCATTAATAGACTATAGGGGGAATTAACAGTAACGACTTACTTAGAGAGACTTTGTTTATATGAGACCAAATGGGTTAGACTATATGAGCTATCCTAAGGTGGTTGTTATATCATTAGTGTTAAATGATAATTTCAACTAGATGGTTTAGGTTATGAGAACATTCTTAGAGGGTTACATTTGAATGATTGGTTGATTAATTAATGAATATAAATGAATAGTTGAAACTGAAGGACGGTATGAATTTTTTGTACATCTTTATTTATTGCAACATTTTTCATAATTTCCTATAATATATATTCACTGATAAATAGGCATAGATCTTTGGGTGGTTTCCTACTAGTATTCGCCTCACACCCTATTGTTTCTTGATTTTTGGCTCAAATAGATTATACTGTTGGAGGAATAGATAAGGTATATCACCATTCTACTTCATGTACTTGAGTGTTGTAGAGTTGGAGAGCATGGGACCAAGCTAAGGCTTGTGATGCTGCTGCAGTTTATTTTTTTTCTTTTTTCTTTGTTTTAGTAATGTATTTCATCATTGTGACATGTTTGGATGTTTTCCTAGACATATGTGAAATGAATTATTTATATAAGTGATACAGTTGTCTATTTACCTTCACTCTTCTTATTTTAACTAATTGTATGGTATTACTTCTTCAGCTACATTTATCTTTTTATTTCCACTACTTTACTCTGCCTATGAGGGCATTGTTTCTCCAATATCACACCCAAGGCCCTCGCTACTAGTTGGAAGCCTCTGGTTTTTGTGGATATGAGCTTTATTCCATGTTACCAATGGGGTATGAGGCACCCTTGGGTGGCCCCCAAATCTAGGTCCTTACAGAATGGGAGTTCTAAGATGTTGTGATATCTGATATTAGATTTCTGGTGTGGTGGAATGATGTTATGAATGAGGATCTAAGATTGACCCCAAGGGATTTAGGATGAGTTCTTATCAGCAATTTCTCATTGGTATTCGTAATTTTTTCTTGATTCATATTTGATGTAAGATCATTATTTATGTGATCAGTTCTAACTACTTAATGATTTTTTATACTCTGCACTGCTATTTAATCATTTATGTGGTAAATTTGGATGAGTCCTAGAGTACTTGAATGATATAAAATGATAAATTAATTAAAAAATGAATTGATATGGTTCATTATAATTAAATGATGATGAAAATATTGATAATATATAAATAGATTAATAGTTTTATCATCACTTGGATCAAAAGATTAAAGTATTAATTCTGGTAAATTAAATATAGATTAATAATATTAAATAAATTCTTTTGATTGAAATAATATTTAATTAGATTATTTTATTCTTCACAAATAAATTTTCCTTAGTAATGGTCGTCGGGATCCTATATCGTTATAGAAGTGAGTGCATCTAAGGATTGGTAGTTTTTTTAGTGTGGGTATCCATCATATTTCCATATGGTTTTTAATTTTATACACTCCCCCATCACTTTAAATTGTAAAACTGATTCCCAAATGTGATGGGAAAGTTATCTCAAACATTTTAGATGATGAGGGAATAGACCATTGACATATGCGAGTCCCACCGACCCCCTCTTAACGTTGATGAATATGTATATCTTAGCCTATAATAGATTAATGTATAGGGTGTCTTTAAATATGATTATGATGGATCATGGTTTACTAGAAATATCTATTTGGGATATAATTTCATGAAGCATAACACATAATTGTATACAGACATTGAGATTTTTACTTTCCATCAGTGTACATGTATAGGCTATGATGGCATGATGTATAATGAATGTACCCAACTTTTAGGTTCTTATAGACATACACATGTATCTAGATGGGATGATGATGATGAGGATGATGATATTTGTTTATGGACTAAGGACAACAAGAAATTTTGGGACCTACATAAGACAAATGTATATATGATGAGGCTTGGCTCGCATAAGGGACATCAAAAATATTGGAGGGATGAGCTTTGGGTTTGTGACATTTGGGCATGAAAGTGACTAACCAGTGGAGAAGTGGAAGCTAAAAACCCTTTTTTATATATTATCTTTTGTTATAATATGGTTTATTTTTATTAATTATGTAGTGAGTGAGTGATGGTGAGTATAGGAAACTAATAGTATCTGTTTAAAAGATGTGTTATTTCATTTATTTAATCACAAGGAATTAGTATTATTTTTTAAGATTTATACAGGAGGTCTATGGGATAATCCAATTGAATATACATGTTTCTCTCAACCAATGATTATATATATATTTTTACTGATTAGTAGGGATAGGTTGGTGATTGGGTTAGAAGTTAATAAAATGGGGGGAATTGTTGAGTAGTTGTCATTGATGTTGAGAGTTCATGGCAGTTTCATAGGTTTTATTTTTTTATATATGGTTTTATTTTGGCTATATTAGTGTTTTTTAAATATCATATATTGTGATTTCTTATTTCTTATGCATAGTGTTATTTTATTATTCTTCTCATCTCTTTTCATATTATTTTAACTTTATAGTGGTTAATTTTAGCCACGTTTATGATTGATATTCCCTCACTTATAGCCTCCAACATGTGGCCTCTTGGGGGAAGGTTTCATGCTTATTTATCTCTCTTCATTTATTTTCCACCAAGGAGAGGTTCCATTGGAGGGAGGGGATCATGATATTCGATGATATGATTGATAAAATGGAAACCCATGTTAGTAGTCATTTTTATAAAAGATATACTAGTAATCTTATAAAATATCTATTATAATATTTTATGATTTGTAGAGATATAAAATTAGTGATATGATACTACATTTTATAAACATAGTGTTCTTATACTATTGAATATGATAGGAAATAGTCATTTGTTATACCTAACAAAAATACGTAGGTTATGAATTAAATTACAGCTTATAGTATACTATATCATCGGTTTCTACTAAACTAGCTAGAAAATAACTATAAAACATATTTTATTATAGGAATATGACACACATTATTATTTTTAATATATTTATATTATATATTATTTCATAAATCTAATCGCATTATATTATCTAATACCACTACAGGGATTCGTAAGGATCTTAAAATACTTATTATTCTTGAAATATAACATGAATCCCAAACCCATATCATCAGGAATGAATAAGGGATGTTATTCATAAAATATAATTAAATAATATTTTAAAATCATTTCTTATACCATTGATCCACTACAAAACCTTCAATCACCATCATATAGTTTTGATGAACATCACTAGAGTGGTAGTCGAAGGACATCCTACCTTTGGTGGCATCCACATGTTTCATCTGAATTAATCGTTGTTTTACAAGGATATTATATCATCCATTTTGTGCAAGAACCTCAAGTGGAAAAGGATTTTTGAACATGATATCTATACGGAACAAATGTGTCATGAGGATGAATAGTCATAGACCCAACCATCACATGGTAGTGGGCCACTAATTGGCCCTCATGGATTCTCCTCGGTCACAAGTTCATTTACTCATGTGTTTATAATTCATGATTACGTGAACCTAACTATACATGAATCTCATACATAAATGATTCTCCCCATGAATTATTATAACATTTTATTATGGATCTAGGAACTGATAAACCATCTTCTGTTAAATTATTAATATCTTACTTTAAATGGGAAAATATGGTTTATCATTTAAGAATTTCATTTTTTAAACATGTCACGGAATTGTAAAACTCCCCATTAACACTCCATAATTTAAATTAAAAATTTCTTGTGTTAAACATTAAGTAATTATGTGTTTCTAGGGCCCGTAAAAGCTCGGTGAAGACAGAACAAAATTATTAAATACAATATTTTTATTATGAAAATTGTATTCAAAAAATATTTAAATAACAACAAAATGATGCATTTTTTGAAAATTATGATACCACTGTTATGTCCAAAATAGATTGTTTACCCAAAATGGGGAATAACATTCGAAGACACCAGAAATTTGGATGTCATGATCATGGGATAAACTTATTGATTTATATTTAGTAAATTAATTATTAATAATAATTAAATTTATCTCAAACATTGTATTGTATGGGAAATCTAAGCCTGATGATGGGTTTGAAATGATGTGTTTCCCTGGACGGGGTATAACATTTGTACGTGTTGGGCGTTTGGATTCTTCGCTCCCAAAAATAATACATTTTTTTAATTAAATAATTATTCCGAATTTAATTAATAAATCAGTAATATCTCTCAAACGGTGCATACTATAAAAAATCAGAGACTACCATAGGGTCCGGAACATGTAGTTTACCCTATACAGGGTATAAGATTAATTCACAATAGTTGTTTCGTGTCATTAAATTTTTATATTAAATAATTAAACTACTTGTTATAAAAAATAGGCAATGTTCACCTTCTCCCCCAAAAACATGTCGCACCACCTTTTGTAACACCACATAAGTTTCATAACATTGATTTACACCATTTTTAATCCTGTTTAAACGTGTAAATCATTAACAAGTCAGATTTAAAAAATATGCCATAAATATGCAGATGATTTTTTTTAAGATTAATGTTTTAATTAGGGGTTTTATTGATTCATTTTTGGGGATTCTCCAAATGAATGATCCATTTTAACATGGTTTTTGGTTGAGTTGGTCATATCTGAACTACCTAGATCCCCTTTTCTCATGACCTATAAACCAGGATTGATCCAAACAAGATCGAGCTATGGGATACCCTCTTCCTCTTCGACATGGGCCATCACTTGTGCATGGTTCCATGAGGTATTGTTTCTTCTTATTTAATTTATTTATCTATTATTTATTTATTCTCAAAATCTTCTAATTTTAATAAATTCATTATTATTGATCATAATTACGTGTTGTTTGTTCTGTTGAATTTGTCTCGATGAGAAGAAATACAAATTGTAATTTTATTTTGAAGGAAGCATGGTATTCCTTGTTCTATTTTATCACTTTTTAATGGATCTTTGAAAATATATTTTCAAGGGTAAAATTCTATATTATAAATGAATATTTTTTTTATCAATTATCATAAACTAATTATATATGGATAAATTGTAAAATAAATTAATAAGAAATAATAGTAAAATTGACCAAGGATAATTATACGAGTATTTCAATAAAATAATTATTATAAGTATAAACAAATTATTGTGAAATTACAAGGAAAGTTATTTATGGATAATCGCGAGCACATGCATTGACCTAACGATAAATGAAAATTTTCAAGAGAGGTAAAATATTATATCATGTGATAATTTAAATGATAACTTTAGAAATTATCCATGAAAGATAAATATTATTTCATGTAATATTTTAAGTTTTTATTTGAAAATTATCCAAGAAAGATAAAATATTATTGCATGTAATATTTTAATTTATAATTTGAAATTATCTAAGAGAGATAAAAATATAATCTCATGTGATAATTTAAATGCTAATTTGAAAATTATGCAATAGAGAAAATATATTATAGCTTGTAATATTTTAATTGATAACTTCAAATTATCCAAGAAAGATAAAATATTATCACATGTACTATTTTAATCGATAATTTAAATTAACAATGAGAGATAAAATAGTATGGAATCTAACATTTTAATTGATTTTTTAATAAATATTCAAGAGAGAGAATGTATCATCACATGTGAAATTTTATTTCTTTTTTAGATAAAATAACTAGTATTGGTTCTCGTAACCCTTGATGATTTTTGACAATTGTTGTGTCGATGCATACGATAATAATGTCATGAGGAGGTGCATTAAACCACACCCGGTAGATTATCGTTGTCGCTGACATCAGCAACCTTGATGAAGGTGGTTATATTTTGATTAGCCAAATTTATTATCCTTATATTCCTTGATTTATTTCAATTGTTGACATAATTTCAATTGCTCAAATTTTCTTTCAAATAAATTGTTAAAATCCTGATTCTATTGAATCGAAATATTTGAAATGGTTTTGGGGATGTAAATTTTGGAAACCCCAAATTCCATTGATTTGGGTTGTTTATGGAAATTGGCTGATTTAAATTGTTTAATATAAATTATGGATTTTATGGAAATTATTTCAACTAAAATTTTGAATTTAATGGTGGAAATAAATTGTGTAATGATAGAATTGGTTTTGAATGGATTTAAAACTAGTAAAAATGGATCAAAATTATTTGATAGAAACTGATAGGTTTTATCTTGTGAAAAATGCATGTTTTTGAATAAAACTTGTTTTGGTTTTAAATGGAAATAAATTGAATCTTTTGAAATGGAAGAATGGTATTGACAATATTTTTAAGTATTCATAAAATAGTTCACCCATCATGTAATAGTGCATGCAAGACTTAGGTAGTTAATGAGTTTATTAGATACACTCTATGCTAAGACAACGTTCTAAAACATATTGTAGTGGGTCACATCCCCGACAAGTTGGGGACAAGTCTATATTAGCTAGTGTTTTAGGGAAGTGTGTATACACATTTTTTTGGGTTCACATAGAGAGTATATAATCCTATAGCTTATTAATACTACTGTTCTTTTTGGAAGATGGTCATCTTCCCCACTTGTTTATTTAAATTTGAGATTTAAATGTATGTCAATGCTTTTGAACTACATTCCATGCATGTTCAATTTATATAAAATATATTATTATTTTTTACATTATCAATTGTTTTAGAAATATTCCATTATTTGTAAAATCACTACTTAAAATATTTATTTCCATCATTTGAATATTTATAGCATGTTTTGTTTAAATGTACTTCTGAAATTCTAAACCTATTTACTTTAAAATTGAAATCTTTTCTTTGGATAATATATATTTAGCATCTGTTATGGAATCATTGGTGGTATCCTACTGGGATTAGTATCACACAATAAATTTTTTCTTCAAGTGTTTGTAGACTTTCTTTTTCCAGGTTCCAAAAAAGTGAAGGGATCTCTTGGAGGTGGATCCAGCTGTTGATATTTGATCCTAGTGAGTTTTTTCCTTTGGAACCATGGGGTTGATTTTTTATTTTCATTAAATGGGTTGTAGTACTTTCATATTTTTATGCCTCGTCATATTTAGGTACTTCACTCCCAGTAGAGTTTCTTTTTTTATTCATATTGCCTTGTTTTCTTTTGCTTCCACGTTCTTTTGGAAAAATCAATCCCACATGTATGTTACATGATGCCAGGTTCTAGTCGCCGACATGTGGGGATCAGAAATACCCTTCGGGCTATGTCATGGATGGCTCAGTTACTATGTGACCAGGGTACCCAGGATGGTTAGTGACAAAGTGGAATCAAAAAGTCAATTATGCATCTTTCCTTGATGACAATATGGATTTGAGTATTCTTATTGGGACATAAGAGGTTGTGGTGATTGAGTGCCTGGCTAGCTCTCACCAAAATGACCCTCAAGTCACCAGGGGTGGTTAGGGAAACATTTCTTATGGTGTAGTTCCATTCTTATTCATATTTTGATTTGGATAGAGTGAGATAAAATTCTTTTTTTTCTTATGTTTAGAATAGTTTCTCTCATTACTAAGTTTGAGTGTAAATTTAATGTCTTCCATATTGTTTGATGATATTGTGTGACATCATGCCTCCAAGAAGACGTGTGAATCAGATATAGTAATGGGATACTACTAAACATTAGTGAGTAAATCCTCCAGTGGACTCGAGCCTGGTTGTGGTGATTCTGCGCACAGTCCAAGCTCAGGGATAAGAACCACCTCTAGTCCCCATTCAGACTTCAGTAGTGGGACTTGGGGGTGTTTTCCGAAAAAAAATTCTCAAGTGTTCTTTCACCAGAAACAACTAGTTTTCAAAGTCTCCACTAATCATCAACATTATGATGAATGGTTGGGTAGGACAGAACATCTCTTTGAGTTATTGTAGACACGAGACAATATCAAGTATAAGTGTTCCGCCTTCGTGTTGGATGGACCAAGACGGAGATGGTGAGATATGATAGTGATGATAAAGAAACATGAGGGATTAGAATGGAAGGACTTCAAGGATATTTTTCCAAATAGTTCTATTGAGAGATAATGGTTTTGTTAAAAGCTATGTCTTTTTTTAGATTCAATAGGATGAATAAATTGTTGACCTTGTGGATGTTTAGGGAACATGTATAAGTTCTACAAAAAAATTCATACCCCATGTAGCGGCATCAAATCATCCACACCTTCAAAATTTGTGGGGAAATCAAAAGTTTCATGTATAATAGGGTTCCAAACACAATCATCTAGAACAACGCTTCTCCACTCAGGGGAATAATCTCCATAGGAAGTAGATACTGGTCCAACAACCATTAGTTGAAACTTTACTATAGCTTTGTAGTTAGTGACTACGCTTTTTTATACGGCTACATCTCACTCGTTTCTTTCAACTCTTACTGTTAATCTACATAATATTCCTTTATATCTATTATCTTTTTCAATAGATATTACTATACCCATGAGTATAAAGAGATAGTAGGGTCTCTGTAATCCCTCTTGTGTCTTCTCTCTATATGTTGTCTAACTTTCAGGGAGTTTTTCTGGTACTCATCATGAAATCTATTAACATCATATTTGCGATGGATTGGCATGTTACCAATAAATCCAGGAATGAATCTAATGTTTGATGGGTCTAAATTACTACACCGAGTGTCGTGCCCGTTATCATTCAAGAAGAATATGACCGAAAGTCGATTAGAGGTAGAACTTCTTATTCAAAAATGGGGAAAGTGATAATATTGTTTACTTTTGATTTGGAGTGAGATTCAATGTGTGATGATCTCTCTCCATTAATCATTGAGTTTTCTCAATGTGTTTACATTTAACTTATCTAGTTTTCTATAGGTAAGGGAGGTTGATTTTTCTATTTAATTAATGTCTGGTACTCAACCAGCTATTTTTTCCTCTTACTAAATGGATCTAGTTGATCTGAAAGAACTAATGTCTGAGTTGGATGATCTTACAGAAATTGTATTTATTCACCCCTGTTTTTCACCTCAGGCGGTGTCGGTTCTATCCATCATGAAATCCAATTGTTCTTAGACATCTAATAATCTCGAGATAATTCTTCAAGAAAAAATCTTATTGATGAATTCCTTAAGCATTAGAGACTCTCTTTATAGTAGGGAGACCAATTCCCAATGGTTGTTCTCCAAAGAGGGCGTTCTGTGTTATCGAAACCATTATGTTTCACCATTACTGACAATGAATGATATAACAGGGGATTTCCTTTTTACCAATGGGTTGTGCATCCAGGAACCAATAATACATTCAATTAATTGAAGCATCAGTTTTAGTGACATTGATTTCTTGAAGGTTTCAACCAGGTTGGATCATCGATGACTTAGGAGGTGATGGAAGACTTTTCATCATTTTATGGGACATTTCTAGATTTTTAATCAAGTGGGGAATGTTTCTGACCACTACAAACTACCAATGTAGATGACGTCGATTTATAATGTGTTTCCATGCATCGTAGATATAAGGACCCGACCATAAACATTACATAATCCTAAATTAAATGAATAATTCACATTGAGGATCTTTACAAGTTTAGTGTTTTAGAGAATTAAGAAATAACTATTACATATCAACATGAAAATTACATGTACAAACTACTACTCAGTATCCATTTTTTTTATAAATAAAAACTCTTATAAAGAAACATGTATAGTTCCATGTTTTAGATAGTATGACATTTCATTGATCCCATCCTTGACCCTATTCATATATAAGTCTTATGGAAAACATTTAGAAAACCTTGGATGAGCATAGAAAGATCAGTAAGGATTATAAAATAAGGAATGAAAACATTAGCCCATCATTAATAAAAAACAATAAAACCATACTTTTCAATAAAAACATACCTTACGAAATCATAAGATTTATTAATAACATGCATAAATCATAATTCATAAAGGTAACCTATGGAATTCATAAAATACATACATTATAGCTATAAAAGCTAAATAGGGAGTAACATTATCAACACTCATCATAGTATATTCCATAAATCTATTTGGAGAAACATTAACGTTTACCTCCATCATGTGAACCAATGCATTGGAGAGTTATCTGAGGCTCAATCGTTATAGGTTTATCACAGAACCTCTTGTATACATAAAAAAGGCCCAAAAACCATAACACAATCATAACAGATAACCAAAGAATAAAGGAAAGATAAAATTTCCACATTCCAATCACAATATATAATATCATGATATTGAAATAAACAATTCTTTATCAACCAATTTTAGAAAATATTTAAAACAATTAATAAATTAATTTTTGAATCAAAGTGTCCCATACAACTTTGAAACATTTAAATAAATTATTGTTTGAAAACATTAAATTCTATATAAAATAAATCCTTAAAACCATTTTTAAAAACTGGATATTAATGATAATGTTTTAAATGATTAAATCTTTAAAGCATTTAAAATGTTATTTTAGTTAATGATTTTTAAAAAAATGAGAGACTCTTGAATAAAAATAATTGAGGAATAATATTGAATCAGTACATTATAATATCAGTAAAATAAAAGGATTAAAAATATAATATTACAGTGGATGGTATATACACTTTATAAAATTGAATTGTTGCATAATGACAATGAAATAACAATGGAATGTAAATAGAGATGAAATCCCATATAAAAACATTTTCTTTAAATATAGGATAAATAAATTACATAATAATGTGTGAAATATATAAATAAAGTAAATATTATTGGATATTCAGTTTAAATCAATCATAGTAAATTCATACATGTTCTTTTTATGAAAAAACTAGTGACTTGGATGTTTAACTCAATGAATGGAAATTGAGTTAAAATTATTCTTTGCATGTTCATGTCAATGACTTTAGAATTTATAAATGGAGTGATTATTTGTATAAAAAGTATATCCACACAAAGGGGAGTTTAAATTACAACATAAATAAATAATTAGTGATTCCACACTTAATCATAGCATGACATAATTATGAATTAAAAGATTAACCCAAGGAATGGAAATTTGGTTTAAGGATCCCTTACTGATTTGGTAACTTACGACACATACGACCCATGAAAGACGAATAATTCAATGAATATTTAAATAATAAAAAATTAATTTATATTAAAAAAAGTGTAAAAATAATGGTTAGTATCTACACAAAACAAAGGAAAATAGTGACAATATAGCACGAATCTCACAGGAATAAAAAGTGAGATGAAAACACCTCACAACGTTGTAATCAATCGATTAGTATGACAAAAAGTTAATAACCACCAAATGATTTACATAATAACAATAATATAAAGATAATTATGATAATTTATAATAATTGGATGTACACAACACACCACATTCAATAAATTAGTGGTGAACAGTGGAAATCTCACGGAATTAAATGTGAGATAAGAAATCCCTTTCCTCTTGCCCAACTTGATTCATTTGTTCCTTTTTCTTCCTGAATAATAAAAATAAGTTAATTTATAATTTATTAAGAACATTTTTCAAGTTTATTATTCCTTTTATATCACTAATTACCATGTTATAAACATTGTGTAATCATTTAAGTAAATAGTATTCATTTTGTCGATAATTGGTACTTGATTCAAAAATGGACTTCTTATAATTACAAGTTGTTCACATAGTCAAAATTTTATTATATCCAGAATAATATTAAAGATTTAGATATCATATATATCCAATATATACATGTGTTTATAATATTACATAACACTTGGAGGTAAGAAATGAAATGCACCGTTCATAGTGACGGTAAGTCGTACGTACGCATGAACGCTACCTTCATTTCTACTTCATATTTTAATTGAATGAAGACTTAATGATACATAGTTATATTGTAATTACAATATAATATCATATATAATTTCCATAACTCCATCCTTTATATGTCCCATGTATGGTATGAATAATTCATATAACTTTGAGGGGGTGGTAGTCTGCACTTCCTCAAATGAAATTGTCGTGTTTACCTATTATGGAAACCATAAAGGTAGGATACAAATGTAAATTACAGAAGAATAAAGAAAATATAAACATAACATATATCATATATAAATACAGTTCCATCTTATTGTCCACCATGATAGGCGGTAAGAGATAATCGAACAATCATCATTCCAGAGGTGTTAGTTTGACATCCACAGAAACAATATGTTCTTCATCCATTAGACGAAGGATTGTGTAAGTGTAGTTTAAATAATTTTCATAACCACATCCTAGTATGTTGAGGATACTGGCGTTTTTATAAATGAAAGTAATAAATAGAGTTTAGTGGTTGGAGAAGTAAAATAAATGAAAAGATGTTAAGAGGAATACTTACATTTAATTTGGGTAACTCCCTTTGGTTTAAACCAAAAGGAATTCTTGAAGTTCCTTATTCAAAAGGATAGGATTCTAGGAAGAGGATAGGGATCCTGAGAGATTATTTGGTCAGGGTTTGGATGACACAAGGGTCTCGAGAGGTGCAAGGAATGAGTAAGAAGTGAGGGCTTTTAAAAGGGGGAGTAGGGGCTCTTTAGGAATGTGTGAAAATATTATTTCATTATAATATGATATTCGGTTTCTAAAGGTCAAAACTCATTAAGGTAAAATATAAGATGCCTCACTGTCGAAATAAAATTATAGAATAAAAATTGGTCAGGTTTTGTATGTTATTTTTATATTTATAATGTTATGTATTTAAATCATTTATTAATGAGGTAAATACTGCATCATTTTTGTTTCATAGATAATTTTATTTATTTGATATCTAAAATTTGTAAAAAAACATACCATGATGTAGTTAATATTTTTATATTTCCAATTAATATTTATATTCTAATATATATCTTATGTAAACCCATGTAAAAATTAATTTACTAAAAGATATTTGTTTGTGTCATTGTTTCCTTTACATTAAGTTAATTAAAATAAAGTGTCATTATCACTCCCAAGTGGCTCCATGGGTTCCCAAAATCGACCCAAGGATTCTCATGATAGTAAATGACTCAACCAATAAGGTTTGGACAAGTTTTATGCAAATTTTGTATTATTATGATTTTTTTAACTTTAATTACCCTTTTTACCTTTATTCGTGGTAAATAAAAGTCAAAAGTTATTATTCACCAAAAATTATTTTCATCTTATTGAACCAAATTTTATTTACTAATAACAACCATATATGTTGGATTTTATAAATTAAATTCACATAAATAGTAATATTTCATTTAAATGAAAAAGTCATTTTTTTACTAGTACTATGTGGTTTCACTATTCATCAAAAATTGATATTTTTGAGAAAAATAAAAAAAATTCAGACTAAGCTATAATTGATATTAAAAATTAAAATATGATTTCTATTTTACCAAATTCAAAACATAGAAGTTGAATTATATAATTTGAAATTAATTCCAGTTATCAAAACAAATAGCTTGTTTTTAAGAAACAATATCTATCAAAAGAGTGACACTTGTTTATGCCCAATTTCAATGTAAAATTAATTCCAATAACCAAAATTGTATTAAATGGTAAAAATATATTATAATTAAACTTTAAAACTAATAGAAAAAGATAATATAACCGTATGAATAAATTAGATTGAATTTCACTTTGGAATTAAAATACTTTATTTTTCACTATTCCTAAAAAAGGACTTTTATTAAAAAAATACAAAAAATTTACTAAAAGTAAATTTTGATTTCTTTATTATAATGAAGTATTTTATTTTGTCAAATGAAACATATAAAATTTATCAAAACTAAATTTAAATATATTTATCCTTTAAAAGGTTGTAAATCAACCTTTTAAAATAAATTATGCTTAAAATTAGATTCATTCACATTTTAAGCCTCATACTTTTATTGGATAAGTGTAAAAACATTTAGCAAAAATATATAATCATTTTGTAATTAGATTTTTTCATTACTTCTATTACAACTTCAAGGTGTTAACTACCAGTTAAAATAATATTATTATATTAATTGTGTGCAATGTAAGATTTCAAAGAAACCCATTGTTGCATATCGAGAATGCCATCGAAAATAGTTACCCCTTTAATGTAGAATTAATATTTAGTTCACAAATATTAATAAATATGAAAATTTTCATTTTCTTTATTTACCTGGGATGTTACATCCTCCCCCCCCCCCTTTTGAGAATTGCTTCCTCACAATTTAAAAGCTGGGCTTGGAATCTTCATTTAAAGTCCAATATCAGAAGAGAGTGAGTAATACTATCACTTTAAAAGAAAGAAAAAATGTACAATGGTCAGCCAAGATAACCCATACTAGGATTCCATGTAGGAAAACATAGATATGGAAGAGAGAAGAAATGTTCACGTTCTGAGGGAGAGGGATAGAAAACATGATTAAGAGATATTTAACCACCCAAAAATCAAAAACATATTATGTGTTAAATGGTGTTTGATTACCCAGTAGAAAACGTAAACCGAAAACGTTTTTTTACATTCCATTTCATTATTTTGAGGATTTCAATTTCTACATATAGTAAGAATTCAAGGAAATATACTTACCTTCATGTAGAGTTTCTTCCATTAATATGTTTCTAACAAAAAAATATCTTTTTTATAAACAATAAGAATTAAAAAAGAATTATTCACATCAATAGCCCAAGAATCATCTTATAAAGGATCACATAATCCACAAAAGATGAAATATATATTTCCATTTTCATTACACAACAACTAAAACAAAAATGGTCAGTGTGAGATCATATAATACCCAAAAAGGATAATCTTTTTCAAAAAGAAAAACTATTATTAATCTCTAAATTTTTTCAAACAATACCCAAAGTTTGACCAAGACTATTCAACAAACAACTTTCCATAAAATTATCCAAAAGTAATATAAACTAATATTGAAACCTAAACATCATAAGGATTTTATTACATAGTCTTCCAAGATAAATCTTAACATTTATCTCCAAATAACATCAGTTACTCATAATGTCTCATATTGAAAAGTAATTAACCTAATCACTTATTCTCTCTGATAGGTTAATCATTTTCAAAAATAAACCAAATTGTCATATGTCCACAATAAAAACATATATTTTTCGAAACTAAAATTTCAACCATTATTCCACAATTGAAATCCCATCGTATTCTATCTTCCTTAGCCATATAGTGTTTCCTGAAAAGAGAGAATTTCTTCCACAACATCCTTTATCACTTAATCACCAAATAGTTTACCTATACTAAGATTAAATAAGATAAATATAAGTTCCCAAAATCAAATTATTCTAGTTCCATAAAATAATTTTACCAAAATAATAAGTCATACTAACATGGGTATTCAAGTGGGTCGGTGGTAGGCGATGCGCCCTTGTTGCCATTCGGTTGTGGGTTCGATTCCTACGGCCTTGCCAAATGTGACGGTTTGTCACCCATCCTATGGGTTGTACTTTTTATAAAACTCAAAAATAACCCAAACATGTTTAAACCTCAATGGTTTCCTTATACCTCTCATTATCATCCCAATTCATTATGATCTCAACAACTTAATTCATGAAGTCTTATATATATTGTCATTTTGTTCACCCCCATATGATAAAATAAAATGATCCCCAAAATGAAGAACATCATAACTTTATCATGGTGCACATTTTGTTTCATCATCATCTTGTTCATGTAGGTAGAAGGTATATTCATTTCAACAATGATTTAACGATCCTTCAAAATCATTTTCTTCCTTTATCCAAATACACCTTTTATAAAATGGGTCATATGGGTGTTCACAAAAAAATAGTTTTGGAATATAATCATGTATGATAGATAATTTTAAAACATCTGATAAAACATGATTTCTATAACACAGTAGGATCGAATTTCCGTTGATAATTTCAAATAATGACCCTTTTAAAATTACATTGGTTTGGACTGAGAGAATATATTGTAAAAGAAAATATAAATAGGTTGCGCAAGGTTCTCCTTCTTCAGAACATTTTTCAAAATCATAATATGCTTCAAAATCTTGTTATAAGGTAAAATATTTTGAAATTCTTTAATAATATTTAATTTTCATGAAAATATGAGAATATTGTGACAATATGATTTGTTTAAATACATCCCATGATCCACGATGATAATGATGTTTAGTGGAGGTGTTTGATATCTCAAAAAACTGCTTTCAAGTGAATTGTGTGCTAGAAAAAGTTTCACAGTCATCTGAACAAGGCTTTGCAATAATGATTGAAATCAAGACATCAGGAACATATAGGAATATCATTTTAGATCCTCCTCCATCCATTTTTTACTGACTTTACTTGATCTGAAAAAGTTATAAAACAAGTATTTAACGGAAATAATAGACAAATGGACTAACATTGTGTCAAACGAAAACTCTTAATCCCTAAATGTGTCTATATTGTCATGCCAACTATATGGACCCGTACATAAAAATTACATAACCGTAAATAAAATTTATAATTAACATTTTGGATCATTTGATGTTTAGAGTTTTATAGAATTAGGCCATAACTATAACATATCAACTTGAAAATTACATGTACACACTACTACTCAGTATCCTATTTTTATAAAAGAAAACTCTTAAAAAGAAACATGTCTAGTTCCAGGTTTTAGACATCATGAATTTTCCATGATACCACACTTGATCCTTTTCATCTTTAAGTCTTGTGGAATACATTTCAAAAACGTGGGATGAGCATAAAAATCATAGCAACGGTTATAAAAAAAGAAAAGAATACATTATCCTGTCATTAAATACAAATCAATGAAACCATAGTTTTCAATCATATCATACCTTAAGAAATCATATGATTTATGAATAACATGTAGAAATAATAAATAATATAGGTAACTTATGGAATCCAAAAAATAATTACATTTTAGCTACCACAGATACACAAGGAGTCACATTTGGAATACACATCATAGTATATTCCCAAAATCTCTTAGGAGAAACTTTAACGTTCACCTCTGTCACTTTACCCAATACATTGGAGAGCTATCTCAGGCTCACCCACCCAAGGATTATCACAGAACCACCCGTATATGTAAACAATTTCCAATAACAACAACATTATCATAACACATAACACAAGATTAAAAAAAGAGTATTTTTCCACAATCCAATCACAATATATCATATAAAGATTTTCAAATAAATATTTATTTATCAAATCATTTCTAGAACCATTTAAAACATTTAATAAAAATATTTTTGAATAAAAGTGTCCCATAACACATTGAAACATTTAAATAAATTATCATTTGAAAACATTATTGTCCTTATAAATAAATCCTTAAAACCATTTTTAAAACATGGACAAAATTTTAAAACATTTAAAATGATATTTTAGTTAAAACGTTTCTAACAAAAAGAGAGGCTCTTGAATACAAATAATTGAGGAATAATATTGAATCAGAACACTATAATATCATGAGAATAAAGGGATTCAAGATACAATATTCCAAAAGATAGTATAAATTCTGTATAAAATTGAATTGGTGTATAACGACAGTGAAGTTCAATGGAATGTAAATTGAGACAAAAACCCATATAAATACTATTTCCTTAGATCAGGGTTAATCAATTACATAATAATGTGTGACAAATATAAATACACTCAATATGATTGGATATTCAGTGAAAATCAATCACAGGAAATTCACACATGTTATTTTTAAGACAAAAACCAACAACATGGATGTTTATCTCAATGAATAGAAATTGAGTTAAAATTAGTCTTAGCCGAGTTCATATCGATGACCTGAGAATCTATCAGTGGAGTGATTATGTGTATCAAATGTATATCCACACAAAGGGTAGTGGAAATTACAATATAAATAAATAAATTTTGATTGCATACATAATCATATCATGACATAATTATGAATTATAATATCAACCCAAGGAATAGAAATTGGGTTAAAAGGTTACCTTACCAATTTGGTAACATACAAAACATACAACCCATGAAAGAGGAATCATTCAATGAATATGTAAATTTCCATAAATGAAAGTATATTATCCAAAGAATAAAAATCATGGGTAGTACATACACCACACAAAGGAAATAGTGACAATATAATAAGAATCTCACGAGAATAAAAAGTGAGATAAAAACAACTCACCACGAAGTAATCAATCGAGTCATATGATCGAAAGTTAATAACCAAAAAATGATTCAGAGTGTAACATTAATATAAATAGATTTATGATAATATATATCAATTGTCAGAACACAACACACCATGTGAAATAAATTAGTGGCAAAAAATGGAAATCTCACAGAATTAAAAGTGAGATAAGAAATCCCATACCTCATGTCCGACTTGACTCATTTGTTCCTTTTTCATCCTGAATAAAAAAGTTATGTTAATATATAATTTTCTAAAAACATTTTTCAAGTTTATTATTCATTTTATATCACTTATTATCATGTTATAAACATTATGTAATCATTTAAGTTAATAACGTTCGTTTTGTCGATATTTGGAACTGGAGTAAAAAATGGACTTCTTATAATTACAAGTTGATCACATAAGAAAAAGTTCTTATATAAAGAATTATATCCATGATTTAGATATCATATATTTCTTATATAACCATTATATACATGTATTTATAATAGTACATAACATATGGATGTAAGAAATTAAATGCACCATTCATGGGGATGGTAAGTCGTACGTACGCATGAACGCTACTTTCATTACTATTTCAAATCGTAATCAAATGAAAAATTAATGATAAATAGTTGTATTATAATTATAGTATAATATAATATATAATTTCAATAAATACATCATTTATATGTCCCACGTATGATATGAACAAGTCATATCACTTTGAGGGGGCGGTAGTCCACACTTCCTCAAATGAAATAATCATGTTTACCCATATGAAAACCATAATGGTAGGATATAAATTTAAAATACAAAACCATAAAAAAAAATTAACATAATATATATCATATATAAATATAGTTCAATCTTAATGGCCACCATGTGAGGCGGTAGGAGATAATCGAACAATCCTCGTTTCATGAGGCGTTAGTTTTCCATCCACAAAAATAGTGTATTCTTCACCCATTAGATGGAGGTGTGTGTAATTGTAGTTCTAATACTTCTTATAATAACATACATTTATATTGAGTATACAATTTATGTTATAAAAGAAAGGAATATGTCGAGTTTTTTGGTTGGAGAAGTGAAATAAAAGAAAAGAAGTTAAGAGGAATCATTGCCTTTAATTTGGGTAACTCACTTTGGTTTGAACCAAAAGAACATATTGAACTTATTTCTTCCTATGTTAAGGCTTCTAGGAGGAGGATAGGTATATTTATAGCTTGTTTGGATAGGGTTTGGATGAGACAAGGTGCTTTAGATGTGAGGCGAATGAGTAATAAGTGATGCATTTTTATAAGGGGTAGGAGGGGCTCTTTCAGAATGTATGAAAATATTATTTTATTATATAATGATTTTCAGTTTCTAATGGTCCAAAAATCATTATGGTAGAATATACGATGGCTCAAGGTCGAACTAAAATCATCCAATAAGAATTATACATGTTTTTTATGTTATTTAAATATTTTTAATCATATTTATTTAAATCATTTATTAATGATTTAAATATAGTATCAGTTTTTTGTAAAAAATACATTAATTTATATGATGTCGAAAAATTAAAAAAATACCATAATGTAGGAAATAGTTTTAGATTTAAATTAATAATTATATTAAAAATTCTAACTTATATAACCCCATGTAAAAATTAATATACAAAAATATATTTGTTTGTATCATTTTTGCCTTTACTTTATGTTAATTAAAATAAAGTGTCATTATCACTCTCAAGTGGCTCCATGGGGTCCTAGAATCGACCCAAAGATTATTATGGTCGTAAATGACTCAAAAAATAAGGTTAGGACTTGTGTTAAGGTAATTTTGTAGTATTATAATATTATTTTTACCATGAATTACCATATATACTTTTAACCGCAGTAAATTAAAGTCAAAAATTACTTTTCACCAAAAATTATTTTCATCTTATTGAACCAACTATTACTTAATAATAACATCCATGCATTTTTTATTTTGAAATTTCAATTCAAAGAAGCTTTAAATTTTCATTTAAATGAAAAATATAGTTTTTTAACTACTACTAAGTGGTTTAACTATTCATCAACAAATGATGTTTTTCAGAAAAATACCAAAAATTCAGCCTAAGAAATATTTCATATTAAAAATTCAAAAATGATTTCTATTTTAGAAAATTCAAAACATAGAAGTTGCATTAATTAATTTAAAATTAATTCTTGTTGTCAAAACAAATAGCATGTTTTTAAGAAACAATATCTATCAAATGATTAAGACTTGTTTGTGCGCAATTTCAAAGTGAAATTAACTTAAATGAAAAAAATTGGATTTAATGGTAAAAATATAATCTAATTACACTTGAAAACCAATTAAAAAGATAATATAACGATATAAATAATTTATATTAAAAGGCACATTTGAATTAAAATACAGTATTTTTCACTATTCAAAAAAAATGAATTTTATCAGATAAATATAAAAAATGTACTCAAAGTAAATATTGATGTCCCGATTCTGAAGAATAATTTTATTTTTTAAAATAAAACATAATAAAGTGACCAAAACTATATTTTAAGATAGTTCTCCACTAAAAGGCAGTAAATCAACCTTTTAATGTAAATTATGTTTAAAATTATATTCATTCACATTTTAAGCCTATAACATTTATTATATAAATCTAAAAACATTTAACAAACATATATAATCATTTTTTAGTTAGTCTAGTTCATTCCCACCATTACAAAGGCTAGGTATTAAATACCATTTAAAATAATAATATTATATTATTAGTGTGAAACTTATGATTTCAACGAAACATGTTGTTGTGTATCAGGTACGCCATCAAAAATAGCATAACCTTTAAAGTAGAATTAATATTTAGTTTACAATTATTAATAAATATGAAAAATGTCATTTCCATTATTTATCAGGGATGTTACAGTAGTAATGAAATTACCTCTCTGATCTATCTCACATTTTGAGCTAGAGTGATCTTGAAGTGGAACCGGTTTTATCTGTGACTAAAAGACATGTCATGGTTTTTGACTCTAAGACCAAGGTACTTTGTGGGAGGACGATACATGTGGTCCATGTTCTATGGAAGCATGGTTTTGATTCTCATGAAACATGAGAGAGGGAAGCACTATGAGAGAACAGTGACCTTGTATTTTTTACGTGAAGGCTTCTTCGTATGCTTTCTATGGGCATGAAGTTCCTATGTTGGGGAGTTTGTGACATCCTATTAATTTTCTAGGTATTGATAAACCCTCTTCTATTAAATTATTAATATCTTACATTAAATGGTAAAAAGTGGTTTATTGGTGAAAAAGATGTGTTTTTTATAAATACGTCGTGGAATGGTAAATGCCCAATTAACACTCTATTATATTCAAATAAATATTTTCTTAGTTTAAAACATAGTATTTTTGAGTTTATGAGGTGCATAAAAGCTCGTCTAACATAGAATAAAATTATTAAATAGAATACATTAAGTAGGCACATTTTATTCAAAAAATATTTAAATAACACAAAAATGATGAATAATATTAGAAATTTGAGACCTCTATTATATCTAAAATATGTTGTTTACCTTATAAGGGGTATAACATTTTAGGGAACCAGAAATTTGGAAGTCTCGCTCATGAGATAAAGTTATTAATTATTATTTGTTATATAATTAATTAAAAATAATTAAATATCTCACAAATGGTGATCGTATGGGCAATGGGAAACCACCGATGGGTCCGAAATGAGGGGTTACCTTAGATGGGGTATAACATTTGTATGTGTCGAGCATTTGGACACCTCGCTCGCCAAAATAACACTTTTTACATAATTAATTAATTATTATGATTTTTAATTAATAAATCATTAACATCCCTCAAACGGTGCATCTTACGAGAAATATGATACCACTGTTGGGTCTAAAATGAGTTGTTTACCCTATATGGGGTATAGGATTAATTTACAATAGATGTTTGGATTAATTTAATTTTTATATTAAATAATTATAATATTGGTTATAAAAAAAGAGGCATTGTTAACCTTCTCCCCCAACAACACATCCACCACCATTTGTAATGCCCCATAAGTTTGAAAACCTTTATTAGTACCATTTTTAACCCTTTTTAATCTATAAAATCATTAATAAGTCAGATTTAAACATTATTCCATAAAGATTTGTGTGAAACAAAAATTAAAATGAATGTTTAAATTGGGGGTTTTGTTGCCGCATTTTTTGGGGATCTTCAAATGAATGATACTTTTTAACTTGGTTGTTGGTTGAGTTGGTCGAGTCTGATCTACCTAGATCCTCTTTTAAAATGACATATAATCCTTGATTGATCCAAAAAATATCCATTTAAGGGCTCCCCTGTTCTTCTTTAGCGTGGGTGATCACCTGTGCGTGGTGCCACAAGGCATTGTTTCTTCTTATTTTATTTATTTATCTGTTAATTTGATATTGTCCAAATCAACCAAATTAAATAAATTATTCATTATTGACCAGAATAATGTGTCACTGGTATCGTTGAATTCTTCTTGATGAGTAGAAATAAAATTAATATTTTTTTGAAGGTAGAAAGGTATTCCTCGATCTTACTTTTCACTCTTTAATCGATTTTTCAAAATAAAATTTCAAACATTAAATTATAAATTATAAATGGGTAATTTTGGATGAATTATCATAAAATAATTAATGATGGATATATTGTAAAATAAATTGTTATAAAATAATTTTACATTTTTTCAAGGATAATTATAAGAGTACAGTCACAAAATAATCATTATAATTATCAATAAATGATTGTGACATTAAAGGACAATTATTGATGGATAATCACGAGAATATGAATTGACCAAATGATAATTGAAAATTTCAAGGAGAGATAATATATTATCTCATGCGATAATTTAAATGATAACATTAAATTATTAATGAATGATAATTATTATCGCATGAAATAATTTTAATGAAAATTTTAAAATTGTATAGGAAAGATAAAATATTATAATATGAAATATTTAAATTGGTAATTTAAAATTATCTAAGAGAGATAAAAATATTATCTCATGTGATAATTTAAATGATAATTTGAAAATTATCCATAAGAGCAAAAAAATTATCGCATGTAATTTTTGAATTAATAATTTGAAATTTACCAATATTGATAAAATATTATCACATGTACTATTTTAATCAATAATTTCAAATAAAACTTGAGCGATAAAATATTATGGAATTTATTGTTTTTAAAGATTTAAAAAAAATACTCTAGAGAAGGAATGTATTATCACATGTGAAATTTTATTTCTTTTTGAAAAAAAATAACTAGGTTTGGTTTTAGAAACCATTGATGAATATTGAAATTTGGTGTGTCGATACGTCTGATAATAATGTCATGAGGAGGTTTATTAAACTCCATTGGATATATTCTCATTGCCGCTTACATCGGCAACCCTGAAGTAGGTGGTTCTGTTCAAATTATCCAAATTGATTATTCTTGTATTACATGATTTATTTCCATTTTCAATTCAAATTATATTGCTCAAATTTTCTATCAATTAAATTGATAAATACTTGATTACAGTCAATCAAGATATTTGAAATGGTTTTTATATGAAAATTTGTAAAAACTCCAATTCCATTAATTTGTGTTGTTTTTGGAAATTGACTGATTTAATTTTTTTAATTTATATTGTTGATTTGATTGAAATTATTTCAATTAAAATATTGAATTTAATTGTGGGTAAAAAATTGTGAAACGATGGAAGTGGTTTTGAATGGAATTCAAATTGGAGAAAATGGATTAAAATGATTTGATAAAAACACATTGGTTTTTTGGTTTGAAAAATATTTTTTTTTGAATGAAACCATTTTTTGTTTTAAAAGGAAAAAAATAAGAACTTTTGAAATGGAATAATGGGATTGACCGTATTTTTATGATGTCTTAAAATAGTTCACCCATCTTGTAAGAGCACATGAAGGCATTAGGTGGTAAGTGATTTATTTGGATACACTCTATGCTAGGAAAATGTTCTAATGTGTAATTATGGTGGGTCAAATCCTTGATGGGTTGGTGATTATTCTCCTTCAACCACTGTCATAGGAACGTGTGTGTATACACATTTTTTTGAGTTCACATAGAGTGTATGGAATCCTATAGCTGGTTAATACTATCGTACCTATTGATAGATGACTATGATACTAGCTTGATTATTTATATTTGAGATATAAATGTATGCCAGTGCTTTTGAACTGCTTAACAAGCCTACCGAATTTATATAAACTATTTTATATAATTTGTTTTCATAATCCATTATTTAAGAAATATTCAATAATTTGTAAAATCATTGAATAAAATATTTATTTTCTTCATTTGAAAATGTATAGCATGTTTTGATTAAATATTATTTTTAATTTCTAAAACTATTTACTTTAAAATAGAAAGTATTACTTTGGATAATCTTTATTTAGAATCTGTTATGGAATCTTTGGTGGTATCATATTGGTATTAGGCTCACACTCTACTTTTTCTTTCTGCTGTTGGTAGACTTTCTTATTCCTGGTTCGTGCAAAGGGAAGGGATCTCTTTGAGGTGGATATAGATATTGACATTTGGCCTTGGTAAGTTGTTTACATAGGGAAAATGGTGGGTTTTCTCCATTTTAGTACATGGGATGTAGTACATTGGGGTTTTTTTGCTTTGTTGTGTTCAGGTACTTCACTCTCAGTGGAGTTTCTTTTGTAATGCACACTGCCTTATTTTATTTTTCTTCTGCAATCTTGTGGAAAAATCATACCCACGAGTATGTCGCATGATTCTAGTTGATAGTCTCCGACCCATGGGGATTAGGAACACCCTATGGGCTATGTGAGGGCCATCTCATTTACGGAGTTACCAGGGTACCCGGGCTTGTTTGTGACACTTATAACCCTTTTAGTAGCTCTTAATGATAGCTTATGTAGAAGACATTACATGAATGCTGATTCTTAATATTCATATGTCTCTTTAATCCTGGGATCAAGATTTTTCTTATATTATCCATACTAGATATATATTACTATGTAAAATTTTACATTAGATATAGAAAACTATACTTTATAAAAATCAATGGTAGTGTATACAACATATATCTATCATATTTTATGACTACCTAAATTTAGAATATTAAAATCAAATTCCTTTCATTATAAATATCATGAAACCCTCCCTCTGAAGGTACATCACATAGTATGGAAATGAAGAAATGGGGATAGTGTCCCCTGAATCCCACCTAAAATAGGCAATGATTTAGAGACTAGCACAAATGTTATATAAATGACATCCATATGAACAGGTACCCTCTATATATTTAAGGAAAAATATATAATAATGATATAACAATAACTAAAACTCTCCATAAACCAAAAAAACCCGACATAGGTAATATCATACATATGTTTAATGGAAAACTAAACCACCCAATTAATACTTGATATTGACCATATACTCTAGAAACTATTGATAATTACCAAATAACTTCTCCAAACTAGTAATTTCTAGATAGAACCCAAAATCTTCCCCAATGAAGTAAAACATAGTTTAAATATGTATGGTGAGAATAACTGGAATACTCAGTAGGATGATCCCTAAAGAATCTAATTAAAAGTGTGAAAAATGAAATCTAAATTCTGTTCAATAAGAAAACTAAACTAACTCGTCAAATAATCATGTAAAACAAGTTTCCAACTCTTTTCTATATAATACTCCACAAATAATGCATAAAGGTAATCCATTCTATATCAATGTATATATACATATATATTACAAGGATACATGCATCCACTTCTCTACTAATTTTTCACTTTTATTCTCCAATGTCACTCATCCTTTGATCATCCATTGTATAAGTAATTCATCCATAATGTTATTTGAGCCTTAGTCCCACCTACATCTGTCTCGTGTATGGATAAATGTCTCATGTTGGCATAAATCCACATATCCATATCATCATCATCATCCAATTTGTAACCATGTGTATTCCCAGAAGCCATTATAAAACATAGATATATATATATATGTTATACCTCATGAAATAAAATAATATGCACCTAAACCTAAGGAAATTCAGATCCAACATGACTAGATACATGTAAGTTCTATACCTAAAGCTATTACAACCATTGAATTAATTAATAGTAAACTATGAGTAATCACAACCTAGGTAGGCATACTCCTTAAATTGCAATCCATTATATATCAAGATACACTTAATCATTTACACATAATGGGAGAGTAGTAATATTGGGAATTTAGTCATCCATTTCTTCATCATCCTGGATATTGGACCCCCCCCCCACCACATTTGGTTGTTGGTTTCACAGCTAACATGGGTGGCGTAGCGTATGAAATCATGATATATAAATAGTATCGTGGACAAAAAACAAATGCAATAACCTATCCTTAGACCCACCTAATATTATCGCCAGATATGACTACTGACATCCAATACTAAGGACTTGGTATCCAAGATGAACAAAAAATTTAATTGAATAATTTATTAATTAAACATTAATTAATTCATATTAACATTATCCACAATTATCATTTTAATTTTCACATGAAAAATTTCAAAGGAATTTCTTTAATATTCTCAATCATTTAATCATTATTTAAATTGGTTTAATGATTTTTTATAGAAAGAAATCATTATTAAACTTGATAAAATTCAATATTTCATACCCATACTCTTTGAAGAATACCATTAAACCAACTCTTGGTTTCTTTTAATTATAAATTTATAATTTTTCATCCTCACTTCTATCAATATCACCCCATCCCACAGGTCATTTGTTATTAATTTCTAAATCGTATGAATATTTGAGTAGTATAGGAAACTTCCTGAGCTACAACATCATAATTAACTATGATGTGAAAAATTAAATAAAATTATACCATTCTATGGGGAAAAACAAAAAAACCATCCAACATGCTATCAAGAAAGAATATATCATGAAAAGTATCTATTAGAAATACTCTCTAGGAATAAGTCCAAACTACCCTGGTTTCCCATACCGTTGCACATAACATCAAACTGTCCTACCATCACCGACATCAACCATCACTAAAAACTAGGCTCCCATACCATTTATTATCCACGGTTCCCTCCAATATCAAAACATATATCATCCAAACATCCCATAAGATCTCATTCAGTAAAAAACTCCATCCCTTAACGCATTTATCATCATGAAAACCAACCACACATGGCCATTAAAAATCAACAGAATGATTTAATTGTTTGTATAAAACCCATATATTTTAAATTTATTTTTCCCACATATAAAAAAAAGGATATTAAACCATGAAATTAAATCCTTCTTTGACAATAATATGCCCTCCCATCCATAAATAAAATTCTTTTTTAAGAAAACATTCTTTACCATGTTGAATTAATCTGAATAATTATGAATTTTTTTCTATAATATTTAACATATAAATTATCATTAAAAATCATTGAGTAAACATAAACATGAATTAATAACTAAATTCATTATTACATTGATAAATGAAAGTCATATATTATATTTCATGCCAATTTATTTAATCATATCCTCAAAAACATTATTATAACATTATGGTTTTATCATATTTCATAAAAATAAAACCTTGCTAAGCAGTAAAATATATATAAAAATATGATTTCACCTTATACTATGAAAATATATGGTATAAAGAAGAAAAAAAATTAGATCACAAAACATGAAAAAAAAAAGTTCATTCTTCTGTTAAATTCAATGTTCTTATATTCATTAGGTTAATTCCAGCATTACATAATGTATTAAAGAAGGGTGATCCCATACATGCACACTAAATAGAAGGAAAGTTAATATGCCATGTACATTAACATGAATATCTCAATGTTCGCTAAGAAATAATGTAACACAATGCTCATAACTATGATAACATCTTCTATAGGAAACCATTTTTCTATAAAAGGACTTTCAAAAAGATCCATCTACCATTAATCAATACAAAACATGAGGAATGTGAAAAGAAAACCCCACCATAGTAGTATACAGAAGAATGCAAGGTAATAGAACCACATGAGAAAAAAAAAACTAATATCATATCAATGATGATTGATATCTATATGATAGGGGTAAAATATGATCAATGGTTCTCCAAGGATATTTGAAAAATCTCTTTAAATCACCTAAGAATTAAAACATGAGTTACAAATTTTGAGAATTCATAGGGGGAACCCCAACATATAATCATACTAATTAATCCTTATTGGTTATCTGAATAAAAATTTCACATTGTTAATTCAATTGTATATGAATCCATAAAAAACTTAGTCGCATATTTCATCAATATTGAAAACCCATTAATGTCATCAAACACCCATTCATGATGTGGGAATCTTCTAGATGAACCATAAAATTACCCAAGGAAAATGATCATATTAGGAACCATGATTTAAGACCTAAATTATACTTCAACCATGATTACAAAATTCATTAAATGAATTCCTCCAACAATAAGGTTTTAATATTCCAGCCTCCTGGTACTAACCCAGGCTTGGTAATTAAAGAACCTAAGAAAAACTGGCCCCTTACATATATAAATGTCAAATAATTATAATCATTTAGAATTCAAAACTAACTAGTATAATAAAATGGGGTTTGAATAACCCACCCTTAGGTTAACTCTTAGGGATCTCAATAAAATAGGAACAAAACCAACTCCATAAGGAATAAGCAGAAAACTCACTACATCCCCAAATAATAACAAAACAAAACCCACTGTGGAAAGAGACATCACAAGGGTATGTCCAAAACAAGAACAACCACAAGGAATAAAAGTGATCTCATGAAACATCCATGAATAAAAAAATAATCCAACCTATGATAAAAAACATCATCAAATCAAGGAATACCAAGAACTAAATAAGTCAATAATTTGATAACTTATCTATGATTCCTTGTAATAGCCCACAACCGACACTTTTGAATCCAATGGTAAAGACATAATATTTACCTTTTGACTGAAACTAAAAATCATTAACCAATTTAATAATTTCAAAACATATACCATTAAATTAAAAAGATTGGATCACATTCATACAAAATAATATTTTATATTTATATTTTTATAGAATTATGAGAAACACTTACATAATAATACACATTTCATTAAGTGGTCATTTTTTCACTTATACCCTTATTTTCTTATTTCGCAATATGTCTTCAACATATCCTATAAAATAATTCATACATGAATCCTTTATATACACGTATACTTTAACATTCTTATTTCATAACCCATGGGGAAGGAAATTTATGAATAGTGACGAAAATGATCAGTAAGGGTATAAATAAGCATCATGAATTGAATATCACCACTTATAATATGATAAGAATATGGGTAGGATGACATAATAAATGTGTATAATCATAACTTAAGGGAATTCATATGCATTAATTCCTTGATCTGTAATCATAAAACACATAATAATGGAAAAATAAAGGAAAGAGTATTTATAATCTATATTCATCATTAGTTAAATATCAATCTTGATCAATGTAAGTCATTAAAAACCAAAACAAAAATTAAGAAAAAATGTAATTATATAAGAATATTATCATTATAGAACACCTATAGAACCCATATACAACCCTTAAATATTGGAATAACCATATGATAAATTTCCAAAATAATTACCAATTAATTAGATGTCTATAATTGGGGAAAACCATCCAAAAATCTTTATTAGGAACACTATTTAATCATGATCTAAAATGGGGTCAACTAGTCATATTATTTGTATCAGTATCACCCATTCATTAGGAGATATAATGGGGATTAACCAATTGTATAATATATATTGGTATCAGCCATTTGTCATTATCTATAATAGGGATCACCCCTTTGTATAACATATATTGAGCATAACCATCATTATCATTATTGTCCATGGTCCATTCTTGAATAAAACATTTTGATTCTTTCACTTCTTTACATAACAATAATCATTGTTCTTTCATTGAATCATCTCACTACAGAATATAAATGGGTTCCATATAAATATCATTATCCATCAAGAGAAAGGATATGAAAGGAATAAAAAAATTGTGTACCCATTTTTGTCTATGTAATATAAATGATTATTGATGTTGATGATTATAAAAACCATTAAAAGATCTTTGAAGACATTCATGATGAAAATGAACATTTTTTTTTCAAAATAAATACATTTAAAAACAAAAGGTTCATAAAAAGTTTAATAATATTGTTCTTTGATAATAATTTTTTATTAATATAATGGACTCTTCAAGTAAAATAATGTTCACAATGGTGGAAAATTTTGTTCATTTTGTCTTATGAAACATTTTATGAAAGGTGAAAAAATAACCAATTTTGAAAAAGATAAAAAATTTAATTTTAAACCCATTTAAAAAAAGGAAATATATCATGTATTATAGATTTATGAAATCATTTATTTTTTAAAACTAACTATTTTTTACAATATTTTATAAAACATGTATTCACAAGAAAAATATTTCTAACGTAAAAGAATATACAAGATTGTTATAACTATTAAAAACATTCTTTATTTTTCTTTAATAAATAAGGGTGGAAATGGAAAATAAACATGTAAATTAAATTCTAAACCAAGTGAAACAATATATCAATGTTCGAAGAATATAATATAATGTGATTTATTTCAATCGAACCTTAGAAAAAACAATCCTGAAAAGAATAGACATTGTAACATAAAGACTATAATACTTCAGTAACATTACAACAAAAGTCATTTAATCATAGAAATTGAAATGGATTTATAAATATGATGAGTCGCATGATTTACTACATAATAAATCACTTATGTGATATTAGGAACACTATACATGGAAATCATAGTGTATAATATGAAACATGTTATAAGAAAATGAACACGATATAAGATAAACATGAAAAGATAATATCAATAAATTGAGAATTAATAAATATATAAAATACTTGTAAAAGCATTAGATAAACAAAAAAATTTGAAAATATTCTATATATTAATTTAGAGATCAATTAATACATAATTATGGTATAAAAAATTCAATGATTAAGAGTTATAACTCAATAAAAGGATGTTGTGTTAAGAAATCCATTACTACCTCGTAACATGGAAGTCAAATTTCATTGGATGAAATAATTAATATTAAAACATAAAATACAATTAATAATTATTTATTAACTATATATCATATAAAATAGAAATTATTTACATTAAAAAAATAAATGTGGTTTATAATAGTGAATTATTCCATAATGTTGGAAAATTGAGAATTCGTCACTAACCTCAAGTCCAAAATTTCCATGTATGTACTTCTACTCATATAATATAAACTAAAATAAATTCTCTTATTTATAAATAAAATTTATCAAATTTAATACCTTATAATTATTTCATCTATTTCAAAAACATATTGAACTTCTTGGTCAGTTAAGTCCACATCATGTATTTTATGGATGTTCATATCATAATTTAAAAAATGGATCTGATGTGTTGATTATGGTAAATAGAATAATTATTAAATCATGTATATAATGATAATAATGATGTAATTATCAGTTTTTTAAATCAATAATAATTTCATAAACAACCTTTAAAGGTGGTTATGAAAAATGAACTATGTTATAATCATGGAGACAGTACATTGTATATACTCATTAGTAACATTTAAAATTTTAAAATACCATTATAGAAAGATGGTAAATATTATTTTATCAATAAATAATGATAATTTTCTTATAAAAAGGATAGTTTATATTTATATAAACATATATATATCATCCATGTGATTAGGTGGTGAAAAATGAATCAAATCCCTTTATAGAGGTGGTAGTCCACACATCTGAATGATCAACGTTATCATTATTAATAGATATAATGGTGAGAAATAATATGATATTTAATAAACCAATCATTATAACCAATTTTGAGATATAAATACAGAAAATGAATCACATCGATTAATGTGGTGATGATCCACTATTCAAACGAATGATGGTTTCATTTTCCATTTTGAATGAATATAATATTGATGTGTGTTATTCCATTAAAACAATGAAATATAATTATATGGTATTTAATATAATTATATTATCATCATGGTAGAGTAATATTTGAATCTGGTGGAAGAATGAATAAAACAAAAATTCTTTGTGAAGAACTATACCTCTTTTTTCATACAACATCTTGAGGTTTACACCAAAAGTATTCCAATGTTGGGATTATGATAAAAAAACCTCTATAATGTGAGTATGTATGTAAGAAGTTTTTTTAGGAAGGGAAAATTTGAATCAAATTTTTATTTATTTGAAAATGAAAGAGGATATGTGGTTCCTTTTTATAAGTGATTAGTGGGGCACATCTAGAATTTCTTAATGTATTAAATTAATATAAATTAATTTTTTTCCCAAATGGATCAAAAATGATTTATTTAAAATAAGAAAATGTTTATTGTTCTATTTAAAATGATAAAATAATATAGTTTCAAATTTCTGTGTTTTTTTTACCCTTATCTATTTTTAACCCCCCCCCCCCCACCTATTAACCCTTTTCACATTTACAACAATAATAAGGTTTCTAACACATTAAAGCCAATTATAACTATGATATAAGTAAAAATATCATAAATAGACCATGAATTATATAATCAAACATGTTCAATTCACTTTTCTGGGGATATTATTTTTAGTAATTTTAATTTATTTGTTAAAACATTATTTATTATAAAATATCATTAATACCAATTATGGAACTATTTATTTTATTTTATTTTGAAAAAAATATCAAAAAGTAATTATAATATAATTCTTTAATACCCCTGATATATTTTATAATAATATATAAAATTGTTGGGAAACTATTAAACACTCAATGAATATTAATTTAATATTTTATTAAATTGTTTTATTGATTTTTCTACAGCTCACACAGGCACACTGTTAGTGTTTCATACGAATTTTGGGTAATTATATCATCAAAAAAATTAAGAAATAAATTATCATGATTAAAATAATAATTTATATTTACATTTAAAATTTAAAATTGAACATATTTAATGTTTATTCTTATTTAAAAAATATATAGATAATATATCGAAGAGGATGATATTTTTCTATTTCTTTATATAAAATTATATAACAATCAAAATAATTTCAAAAAAAAGAACTATATCCTGATTTTTGATGATTATTGATGATATATAATCAAAAAATAAAACTAATTCACGTTTTAGGCTCATTTTTTACTCATTATTATTTAATATTTAACATTAATTTCCTTATTTACATTATACCATTGTAAAAGATTTACTACGGTTACTATTCAAAATGTCGAAAAATAAAAGAGACCCATTTACCAAATTTGGACCGAATAATTAATAATTTTGACAACAAATTTAAAATATTTAATTTTTTGAATTGGAGGAATTTATTTTAAAATTGTAGATTTAATACATATATAGAAAACACTATTTTAGCTAAATGCCTTTTTAGTATAAGAAATGATTCCATACAAAAAATCAAGTATAAAAATCAATGAAAATAAAAATAATTATATTATTATTAACCAAAATGAACAAATGAAATTTCAAAACATATAAAAATAAATTTTTACATTATAAATACATTAAACTAAAATACAGCTTTCAATAAAAATAGTATTTTTTCACTATTTAGTGAACAATAATACATTTTAAAAAATTCCCAAAATTTCACCATAAGCTAATTTTGATATACTGGTTTTAAAAAATGTGTTTTTTTCTGATAAATCTTCCAATATTTCAAAGAAATAATTATAATATTATATTATAAAATTAATAAAATATATTTTATGAAGAAAACATATTACTGAAACATAAAATGACACTAATTAAAATTGAGTTATTAATTCTTAAGTAGTAATAAATAAATGTAAATTTATTAAGATTTTTATATGTATGTAATATATTATTTAATTTTATTCATACCCTCTAATTTAATGTATTTTTTATAATACTCCTATAAGAGTATTATGTTGTTTGTTTGAAAAAGTGTTTCATATCTAGTAAACTATTAAAATTTTCTTTGTTTTGTTTTTTTTATATTATAGTATCACCCTCTAGTGCTCTTATCATAACCACTCTGCTTCCATGGGAAATGAACATAAGGTATAATATTCTTGTGCAATAACTTCTCCTAAAATTATTCAATCTCAACATGTTGCTCTATAATGGTCACATGTTCTTCAACATCTAGTATTCCCAAATTAATTTTGTGAGAATCATGATGATGATACCATTGAATCTATAATAGTTGGAAGGAATCATGAATCTAGAACATCTATATGGGTATTTTTAATCAATAATCAACAACTCCATCCTGATCCAACACCTCAAAATGTCCAACAAATTTGGGGGAAAGCATACTCATACGACTGAACCTTCACTACCTATAATGAAAAGATTCATTTAAGAACCAGTTATCATAAACATTAAAGTATAGTGTCATACTTGAATGATCATCAAGGAACTTATTAAAATCATGTTCCACCATCATGTACTCATAGATCACATCTAACTTATCTATCATACTTTGCACCAATTTTAGTCCAAAAATAGCTGACACTTTATCCTTAGTCCAACACAACGGAGTTCAATAAGGTTATCCCTACAGTTATTCCAATGGTTCCATACCAAAATTGTTGTGATAAGTATTATTGTAAGAAACATACACCAAGGTTTGGACCCATAACCATGTACCTCCAAAATCAAGAATACATGTACTCAACATATCCACAAATGTTTGGATATTCTGGACTGTTTTTATATCCATCTAAGGATATAATGTATTATTAACATAAAATTGAAAGCCAAAATGATGTTTAATTCCTATCAACACCATTTATTTGAAATTTGGATCATGATTACAGATGGTCAAATTTTGAACCAGATGAATCATAATTATCTCCTCTAGATGCGGCTTCAAAAAAAACCTCAATTAACCATGACTCCTTAATCACTATGAATTGATCTGACATCATGTGACAGTCCACACTAACAAATACATCATAAAAAATTTCCTAAGACTTATTTAAATTGTTTTTAAGACAATCAAATTTTCCTCCCACTTCCACTGGAGAATGTAAACCAGTAAATTCATAAACCCATGAATTGGATACTAGTCATTCAACTTCTAAAACACCTAACACCAAATAGAAAACTCTGAAACTAAACACTTCTATCTAGAGTCCATAGATTCATGAAAAATCCACCTTGTGGCTTACTACTAAAATAATCCTCTATAACATTTCCTTTAATAGTTGTAAGGGGACTGATAAATTTATAGTACATTATGAACTCCATCCAACATCACTATAGTAAATTGAAGTCACTCTAGGAGAATCCATATGTTATGATTTTGTGATTCGTGAGGACCACAAAACATTGATTGATAGGGTATAATCTCAATATATTTAGATAGAAAACAATAAAAAAGCTCAATATCATGGGTGGTATATTTAAATTCTTGAGGTTATAACTTCCAAAATCATAAGATATGACTACCCTCTATTACTTCAAAACACATTCCAAACCAAGACGAAAAGCATCACAGTAATCCTTGAATGTAATTCACTCCTCTCGGTGAAGAAGAACTAGAGAACATTCATATTTTCATCTAGATATAATAAATAATCCACGAACTGGTGAAACCCCATGAATAATATATCCATTTTAGTCAATAATGAAATATGAGTTAGAGTCTGAGACAAATTAGGTATGAGCATCCAATACTAACCTACAGACCAAGTAAACCCTATACCTATGAAATATTCTTAGGGGATGACCTAGAAACCACCACATTAATCTTCAATGGATCAATGAATACTCTACACGTAGGCATAAAATTTACCATTAAATATACCACAACATGTCAAAGTTCACACTTCAATAGATTCTTGTGTAGTTAATGATACTCAGGAACTCCCAACATGGCTCAGAGATTCTTCTGGTAATCCTACCCTGGCACTGAGAACCCATATATTTCATTGAAAATGATCTCCTCAAACTATTCTATAAATACATGAAACACTACATTCATCAACCCTAGTAACATAGTTGGGTAATTTGTAAAACCTAATTGGATAAAAAACAGAAACCATCATAACAGCATCTAAATGTGGCCTTCTAAATATACTTATTATTTACTCACATGGGTTGATATATAGAACTTAGGTTGATCTTATAGAACTATATTTGTCTAATAATCTATGGAAAAATAAACAATCCATTTTTTGGGGTCGTGGTTTTTCACTGCCACTTGATTAAAATGATGATAATAGGAAAACTACCATAAGATTAAATCTGCCTTCATCAAAAATATAAATAGAGATCTTGAAGGTGACACAGCATGATGAATTAATCCTATATACAAGTTACCATATAAATGAATCTACATCTCCTAAAATTTATATGGGTCTATCTGATATGGAAGCACTGATATGAGTGAGACACCTTGGATTAACTATATCCCAAATAAAATCTATCTATAAGGGGGTGATGCATTATCCACTTCTAGAAAAATATTCGGATTCTATTATTAAACCCTAGGAAACACCACTAGTTATACCTTTATAAAACTCAGAACAAAATGAAATAGCAAAGAAGATAGAGTCTCCACATTCAACTGGACCATCTGTGGGAATCACTCAATAATGAAAACCAATTGGTCTCTAGGTGTATTTTAGAGTACAACACAACATTTGAAACCATCTATAATAACATGAAAAAAATTATAAAATCCATGATGACGATTCTATAATATAGATATATCCACAAATATAATAAATATCTAATATAGTGGGGTAGTCCCAACAACAATTCATTGTCTCTTCGTGCATCAATCATGTGATCTCTACCTTCAATCGACATTAACATTGCTAAGGGAACTGAGAGACTCTTTATAAATAGACCCAAAATGTGTATAAGTGTAGGTGAAAAAAAGGATTTTGTTTCTCTTGAAACAAACAAAGAATAATACCAAGAAGAAAATAAAGGTATTGTAATGTTTAAAACATCAGGATCACTTAGTGCTGGTAAGGTTAAAGAATTCATCTAAGCACATAATGATATGTGACCTCTCTGGACCAGATGATAAACCCATCCATGGTATCACTTAGCCTCATTTGTATAAGGAAGAGGGATATCACATGGTAGTCCTTTTTTCCTTCCACATTCCCTCTCTGCTGCTCAAGAACCATAATTCCTTATGGATTCTATTTCCTTGTATGAAACTACTATAAATTTTAAATCTGAAAAAAGACCCCAAAAACACACTAGATACTAAGGATGGTCAGGAACAGCCATTTATAATATTCAAAACCTTTGTAACAAAATAAAAAATTATATAACCTACTATCAAGGGCCCAAGAACTTGTATCTCTATCGGAGCAGGTTGAGAAGTGGTAAAACCAACTACAGGTTCATTTAATCTTCTTTTTACCTCGAAATTAAGAACTACTAGACATATATATACTGTATGATGAGTTTTGATGACTTGTATCTTGCAAGGATTTAGTACTAGATAGCATCATGTCAATTACCCTTCTTTTTATAGTATGACAATATATAAATTCAATAAAAATGGAGTAATATGGTTTTAGACCAATGGATACAAAACATTATTTAAATTCATCACCCTATACTTATCATCTGGATGTAGGTCATGGTCATAATATAGAAGGATCATGTAGTAGATTATAAACTCTCAGATACTATAACTCTTTTATTGAAGGGTAATAATCTCATTCTAAAAATCCACCTTACTGGTTAAAGACAAAACAAAATTGGCCTCAAATTGGTTCCCCAACATTCCCTAAGAAACAGCTGACCCATCATGATCATTATGGATCAAAATACACTAATTATTTGTTGATCTTTGTAGTATAATTGTAGTTAAAGAAACCATGTTCTTCAATCGAGCGCAGATCGAACTAAAGTCTATCTCCACCACATCTGTCCAAATCTACCTCTCTCAAAAAGAATTGGACCATTCACACCTCTACCCAGCAACTAGTATCACTTAATTTAGCTAGTTCAATTGACACAAATGGGGACATCCAGTCATAATAGACCATTAATACCACTCTAAATTCCCTCTACCACGTGTCATTATCATCAACCATAACTATATATTGATATTTGGGAAAATCCTACCAAATATCTTATGAAACAACATGATGGGGATGTTGAATATAAATTGTCTCTACAAAATAATAAACATCAATATTATGAAACTAAAAAAAGAACATAAAATGGTTAATTATTTCATTAATATTAACATAATTTTAATTTTCCTCCCAAATTCAAACACAGGAGCAGAATAATCATGTTTCATGATCATAACCTAAGTTTTACCCATCAAATAGTACAACTTCACATATAATCTTGGGAAAACATGATATTATTTTTTTCCGATCATATGTGGCTATAAAATTCGATTTTGTATCTAATATTCCTTGTTTAGTGTAATTACATAGCCTAATTGACACTATTTCCATACCTAGCCACACATAATCACCAATTCATAACAATGAACTCTTTTCTATCCCTAAACCATCACCATTGATACCACTCTATTATGAAACCCTTTATCTAATGGTACCCCGCGTGATCTGGTAAATGAATAATGGGAGATAATGTCCCTTGAATCCCTTATACAATATGCCATGGGTTGGATACTAGAACCCTTGGTGTATATAAATCATGAAAATGGGAGTCATTAATCACTTTATGTTTAATAAACAATTGATAAGAAGGATAAGAAACAAACCTACACCATTTGTAAACTAAAATAAAAATCATGATACATGTAATATCAATCATAAACTGAAATGAAAACTGCAAGTACCCATGTAAAATTAGACACCAACTAGAAATACAGAAACACCTAATTGTTTCTCAATAAATCCTTCAAGCTATAAATGACTAGCTTTCATACCTTGCAATCATTGTTTTCCTAAAAACAGTTGATTTACATATGGTGATCACAACATGTATACTCAGTAGGATGCTCTGTATAACTGCTCGTGAAAATTGTAAAATAAGAAAACTAAATACATGTAGATAATCAAATGGTTCTAACTTATTACCTAAATAGGTAATAGTAGACTCAACATCTTCACCATGTATCACTCATCTAATAAAGTATATAAGAAACCCATTTTATATTAAACACAATATATATATATATATAATATTTCCCCACTTCCATTTATCTACTATTTATCCACTTACACACCACAATGCCATATATCATGGGCTCACCACCTCCATAGTTATTCCATCCCAGATGGGAATCATGCCTCAAACCTAACTACTTCAATCCCATGCAAGTCCCAATATATTTTATTATAATTAGTGCACATATCAATTTCATCATCATAACATTCCAATATACATCCAAGTGTATTCCTAGGAGCCACTATATCTTCTGTAACTGGATTATACCTAAATCCTTCACAACCCACAAAAATACATCCATGGGAAGATAGAGAATGCACGAATAGATAAAATAATTATCATTACCTCAATCCACTATACAACACACATAAATTTATAGTTAACTGAGAGTCCTCAAGGCCTGAGTATGAACATACCTTATACAGTTAGCCATTATATTCAGGGATACACCAACTCATCGGTGTCCAAAGTGATAGAGAGTGAGATAGAAAAGCTAACATTCTATTTTATCACTTTTAGGGATGTTGTAAAATACACCCTCCCTAGTATGGGTGTTGGTTTCCCAATAGACATGGGAGGGGTAGTGTCTATAATCAAGAAAACAATAAATAGTATCACACATAAACCATGCTGAGGAAGAAACCTATCCTTGGACCTACTTTTTCATATAATTATGCAGTCCCCTTATTTTCATACATTACGTACTAAGTGTTAAATATTAACAAAATCCTTAGAATCATTACTAATTATTTAACTGTTAATAAATACACATTATCATTATTGGTGTACAAAATTTTAGACTTTTTAAGCCATGTTAAAGGAACTGTTATTTCAATTTCTCAAATTATCATGCATGTAAAAATTATTAAAAAGTGCATAACAATTTTTAACCACCAATTAGAATTATTAAAAAACATTAAAACATTTATATTTCATAGATATGATAATACATATGATCACCAGTTCATCAGTTTAAACCCTCCCATGGGTACCATTGATAAACATTTTAATACAAGTAAACATCACTAACATAAAAAATATTTACTTATGGGTTAATTATTTTTAATTTTTTATTCATAAAAACATCTTATTAATGTAATAATTTACCTAAAAAACACATAATAACTTCACAATTCTTTCAAAGGTAAGTCTAATGACATCAGGAAATGGGAGCCCAAAAAAACCAACCAGGCAATATGATACCAGCAAGCATAAAAATAGAAAATCATCAATGACGAATCCCAAATCTAAAACATTACCAACTAAACAAATGTTACACACCACTATGGATATCATCAAGTTGTCTTTCAGTCATCAAAATAAACCATCACTATACTATAGGATCCCAATCCATTTCTCATCTGTCATTCCCAACCATATCAAAATTATTAGAAGGATATAATAGTTATTAGATCACATGTATATTTTAAGTTTATTTTAAACATGTAGGAATAGGTAGTATGTCTATAAAACAAAAGAATACAAAACTATACCAACATGAACAATATCGCTCATCTTCAAAGAATATATCTTTATTAAAAAATAATTTTAATTTCCTTATTTTTCATTTCATTTTTTTTTCATTTTTTTCGTTACATATTTTTTAATTTAATTATTACATTTCTTCTGATATCTAATATTTTCAATTTTTTTCTTTTTTTCTTTTTTTATGAATATGTATTAAAATTATGTATTACTATTAAAGAAACAAAAATCCAACTAATCCCCAAGAAAAATGTTATCCTTTGGTGTAGGTGGTGAGATACTTATTTATAGAGATAATGTGTGTGGAATTTCACTCAATGTTTGTTCTTTGAAATTATGCACGTTTATGAAAAATTAAATGGCCGAATTGGGATGATATGCCTTATTGAATGTTGTTTTTTTGTCTCTCATATTCCAATTTAGAAACATTAATATCCTATTTTCATGTATTCAGATAGATATTTCTAACTTATTTAGAAATTTTATTATTCCCATACAGACTCTTTGTATTGGACTACCCCAAATTACCATGCATTTACTGCCTTTAAAATGAAAAAATCACACATTTCCACAAAAATGAAAGTTATTACTATGGATTTTATCTATCATCATGTAGAATTGTATCTATTTTGGTTCTTTTATTTAGGATATATGTGAGAAAAATTAAAAATTTCCAGATATGTGATTAGTTTTTAGGCTCGGATTGTGAGATGATTTTGGGCCTCTAATAGATGGGTTTATCATTGCTTCCAAAATAATGAAATACAGAACATGATGTAAGAAATAAAAAAAATCCAAATATCAAAATTTAATTCAATGTATAGAATGTAATGACCAAAATAATTATTAAGATAAAAAAATTTAAAATAAAATTTTAGGCAATTTTTTAATTTAAACTCAAAATTCATCTAAAACATAAAAATGTCGAAATTGAAAATAAAATAACACTATAGTGGGATTTAAGAAATTGTTTTTTAGAAGATAATATATATTAAAAAATTATTTTCATTACTCCCCAATTATTACCCATTTCACTCCCATGAAAAAATCATATATCTACATCAAAATATAAACAATAATAAAAAATGAGTAAATAAAAATGATCTTTTCAAAAATAGAATTTTATCATATCTCATCTAGGAAAAAAATTATATTTCAATTTCATTCATCATATTTATAATTGTTCAACCTTATTAATCTATATATGGACCAATCAAAACCTACCTCACATTAAATATTATGTCAATCTTCACTCAATAGAAATTAAATCTAAATTTGTGAACATACATAGAAATTGCATGAATCACCATGGATTATAGAAATTTAAATTTATCCATAGTGTGAATTAGGAAATTTCATTAAATAATGTGGTATTTTTTAATGTAAATTATATTTCTATTGATTGGTGAGATAATTATTGAAACATTTTTGGTTGAAAAAATGAGGTTGGGCTCCAAAGTATAATCACATGAATATTCAAGTGAAAACACAGGATATTCCTCAATCAATTACCCTTAAAAAATAAAAACATAACACCGAACATTTATTTTAATGACAGTGGGCATGATCCAAGAATAGATTGAAATGAATGACATCAACTGTGTGATCCCCTTTTTTAAGCTCTATAAATGCTCATCTTTATTTTTTTAATTTTTTTTTTACTTTTTTCATGGAGGATGAGCTAGAAATTGAATACAATGAATGAATGAAATATCATGATATTGATTGTGGGGAGGTAAATGAATCATAAAATAATTTAATATGAGAAATTTTATATCCTGTACATTTTTAGATAACATTTTCATTTTTTCATGGATAGTTAGATGAAAAAAATGAATCATTTTGAAATGATGAATAAATCCCAATGCATTCATTATACACAACCGAAAATAGTGACACACATAATACACCGCCCAAAAATTAAACACACCCCAAAGAACACACACTAAAGACCCTTCCCCCACACTCAAACAAAAATATTCATGAACAATACTAACAGTGCATGTAGGTTAGGAAAAATTTTCTTTTAATGTGGTATAATAATATAATGGGATTCATAGAATAGAAGAGATAATAAATAATATATGTAAGGGTGGGTCTATGTTAAAATGTTTATATCTAAATAAGTGTATCAAAAATATTAAAAACACTCCATGAAATCCAATGAATTGAGAGAGAAAAATCACTTGTTTGGGTTCTCACACAAAATCAAACTTTCCCAAAAGAAATTTTGGGTATTAAGAAAAATATGAAAATGTATCTCAGAATACCTTACATTATTAGAAAATTATATTGACTTTATTTTTCATGAGTATGGATTTCCAAAATTAGTTAAGCTTATTAATTTTTTTGAAAATCAAATTCAGGGAAAAAGATTCCCACATTACAATCATTTCAATCAATTTTTTTCAAAAACAATTTCAGTTTTTTCAAAATAAATTGAAGATTGAAATATGATAACTATATAAATTGAAACTCGGTAATCCTAAAAATTTGAAAAATAAACATAATAAAATATTAAACTAGTAGATTGACACTCCCCGACACATATAATTTACTACCCTTGGTTTCATATCCACAAAATAAAAAATTTAGGGAAGAAAAAACCAAAGAGAATAAAAGACACAAAATAACATTATTTTTAGTTGACTCATTGATTTATGTTCCCATATACATAAATAAGAGAAATAATTAAATAAATAAAAATATAATAAAAATAATAAAAATGAAAGAGAAAGGGAAAATATGTTAGATCATGGTTTGAACCCCCATGCGAGTGATAGAATTTTACTACCCTAGTTAGGAAGTTATAGTGGTTTAACCCCAATAAAAATGAGGATAGGAATTCTTACACATAATACACTAAAATATATTTCTATTTACATACATCAGTAGATTATAGTATTATGTACCCACAAATAAATTAAAAATTACCCAACCCCCCCCCCCCATAAGTGATTAATGATTTATTTTGAGATGAATAGTGGGAGAGGGGGAGGGAAAAATGTAGTGATGTTACCTATTTTTCTCATATGGATGAGTAGTTTCCACTGGTGATGAAGGTAGTATAAATGGGTCTATCTTCTATTCCATTTTATGTTCATCAAATGATTCTACAATTATTTCTTGTTTTGCACCATCATCCTCATATGCCCCAATGTACAACATGAATGGATCCTGCATTATATCCTCAACATAAATAACTTCTTCATATTCCTTAACAAAGTCCATTAGTAATGTAACTTATTCTAAAAAATATACCAAATGTATATTACGTTTTAATTTATAATGAGTGATATTTTTATGAAAATAATGTTTAAAAAATTACCTCCCTCAAAACATTCAATATAAAATTATTTTTACTTAAGGAAGGAATCATGGAACTCATTTATTAGAATGAAAAGTGGATCTTATAGTAAACATTCCACCTCAAAAATATATTCATGAAATATAGTTTGAATAATAATCTCATTCACTTCAACATTATTTTTTCTATTACTTCATCCTTAATAATTTAACTTCTTCACCTTTTGGTGGCCAATAATGCAACCATGTTTCCTTCTTTTTGGAGAACATTGAAATAATATTGAAGCATTAATGCATTGATTTAAAATTGTATATTCAATGTTACTTCCCTTATAGGCTAACTGAAAAAAAATTTAATAGGACAATAATTATAATTGTCACCATAAAAATATTTCTTGGTTGAATAAATGAATGATAAGGAATGAATCTCTTTTTTTAAATTTTGATTGTTTGATTGTTTCGGTTGTTTTTGAAAAACAACATGCATAAGTGCTTGGACTCCCTGGAAAATGTTCCAAAATTTATGACAATGATTTATCCATTTAAAACAAGTCAATATTTTATTTACCAATTTATAAAATATATTGTGCACACTAGGGTTTATCTCTTGATGAGGCATCTCGCACACATAATTTTCTTATTGTCACTATTATATTCTACATAGGATAATCAGAATTAACTAAAATAAAAAACATTATTTTAAATTCATGTAATGTTAAATAATATAAATATATATATATTCAATTAAATATAGAATATATTATTAAAAAATAATGAACGAAAATTATCTTAGGAGCTCGTGGTGATTGAAATCATTGTTAAAAATGTTCATAATATTCATCTAAATGAGGTAATCATGGAAAGTCACACAAAACCTTCTTATTTGTAATGTGATTACCCCATACTGAGACTTATGTATACAGTTAAATCCTATACATAACATCATTAATGATACCTCTTCAATGACTATCACTACACATGACATGCTACACCATTTGCATGACAAAATTGTGAAGGGAAAGATAATTGATAAATGAGAGGAAGAACATTGTGGTAGATAAAACATGTATACTTTTCAATATAATCATTTTAACAAAAAAAACAAATTCCTAGAATTAAAAAAAGATAAAATATATTAAATCTCATGAAACTCAATCAAAACACCATTTCCTCCATCAAACAAGTGTTGAGGTTTATTCACCATGTTTTTTGGAGTTGGGAAGGGAAAAATAGTTAGGTAACACATAGAATAAAATAAATAGAAAAATATAATAATGAAAAGTACACTAACCTGATATGTATTCAAAACAGAAATATCTATTACAATAGTAAAATTACACCTTATCCCTTTTTAAATATTAACATTCATTTAACATTGTATTAATTTTTAAATAAAAATAAAGAAGACCAAATATCAAATTACAAGATTAATTTTTAAATCATTTCTTGAGATTCAATAATTTATATATTTATTTACTGTCATATTTTATGAAATAAAACCATGAAATGAAGAAAATTATCTGCAACTTATATATTTTCCATACTGTTATTAAAAAACTCAATAAATCAATGGGCATAAGACCAAAAGGGACAACAATCTCATAACCACATTAATTATTCCTTTAAATATGATATTCATTCCATCATTGGGATAATTATAGTATTAAAAAATGGATTATATAATGATAATACCTCACATGCAGTTTAAATCAAGAGTAAGGTAATAAATCTCCAGGAATACCAAGAATATATCAATGTTCTTCGAGAATGAAAGGAACACCATGCACCAAACATTGATTACCTATTATACATAAATGTAATGATCTTGAAAACCGCAACCCCAAAAGATCCACATTCTATTTATTGATATAAAATACCTGGATATCAAAGGTATAAACCCAACATAGCATAGATAAAGAAGAACAGAATCACCATAGAAGTAAAAACTAAGCTCATATCACATAATTCCAATCTCTTGAAGAATATGGTTTAAACCAATTGAAGGGGATTCATGGATATTCAAATAATATCCCATTTTCACCTTGGGTTCTATAGAGGATTTGGAATTGTAACAATATTAATCGTGTCCATAACTTATTACCCAAATAGTCAATCCTCTTTCTTGATGTGAATACTGATTTCATAACATCAATTATATGGGTTAATCATCCACTGATTATTAATTCACCTCTTCCCTAAAATTTGAAAATCCATTTACTATATGAATCATCCATTCATGACAACAATTTCTTCATGTACAATCCAAAAAATATAATCTAAAACCATTTATTCTATGAACTATGATTGAATCCTCGAATTACAATTCATGATATTATTAGATAATTCATAAAATGAATTCCTCTAGAAACTAGGTTTCCAACTTATAACAATATACTCCTACCATAAGATTGTAATAGAAAATACATGGGATATATGGGCTCTTATAATGAAATCCTTCAACAATAAAATACAAATTGGTCTTTCAAAATCACATGTAATTAACATTAGTTAGAATTATATCATTTATGTGTAAATCAAAAATATGGAAGAAAATATTTTTGAACTGGTTTTTAAGTTTCATTTAAATATGAAATATGATAGGTCTTGGTAAATATAGAAACATATTCCATAAATATTTTGAAATATATTATTGATCTAGACCTATTTTAATACTATATTAACACTATTATAAGGAATACTAGCTCTATATCCCCTTAAAAACTAGTATTCCCACTTCTCTAAATATAAGGGGGTTATCCATTGAACCTTCTCATGTACTGTAAAATAGTTCTTAATTATATCTTTTATAGTTCACCTATTTATGATTGATATTTTACCTTTTTTATTTATGAATATGAAATATCTAAACCAATACAAATCATTTATTCTGAGATAGATTCCAAACTACCCATATGTATATATATTGATTTAAATTATTTTCAAAAATATCGTCATATGATTTCACGCATCATCTTCAAAAGATTTCTTGTAATTATACGTATGTAAAAATTCAATACCAAATTATTCCAACTTTTTTTTCAATACATCGTTAATATTTTTACAATTACTAGATATACAAAAAACCTATTATTCTATTTATATAGATCATATCCTCAAGATCATGGGTTTCTAATTTGTTTCATTCAAGGTGCATTTATTTTATTTGGTCTTAAAACTCTATGGATAAATATCTATTTTTCATATGTAGTGAAAATATTTTTCTAGGAAAAATATTGTGCTCCAAATATCCTCTAGTAGAAACCTAGAAGGCATTTATTCGTAATAAAAAAACTCGTATGGATTTATTAAATGATCATTCTGGTGTTATGTTGTTTTATTCCATAATTAAATGGATATATGTATCTCTCAAAACTTATTGGCATTCAATAGGGTCAAAATGGTAACATCCCAGGTTAATAAAGAATATGACATTTTCATATTTATTAATATATTTGAATTGAATATTAAATATAATTTAGAGGTGATTATATGTTCGATGGCGTAATCGATATACAACAATGGGATTCTTTTGAAATCTTACGTTGCACACAACGTTGGGTCATACAGAAAAATAATAATATAATATTTTTTTAAATGGTAGCTATCGCCAAGCTGTTGTATTGGAAGGAGTGAATATAACTAACTACAATATGATTATACATCATTGTTATAAGTTTTTACATTTATCCAGTAAAATTTAGAGTATTAAAATATGAATGAATCCAATTTTAAACATGATTAGTTTAATATTTTTTAAGGGGTTGATTTAACATCTTTTGATGGAGAATAATTTTTAAATATAGTTTTTTTCACATATATATTTTCAATTTCCAAAAATAAAATTGTTTTTTAGAATCAGAACATCTATATTTACTTTGGGTGAATTTTTGGTATGTTTCTGATAAAATTCATTTTTATTGAATAGTGAAAATATTGTATTTGAATTCAAAACTGCCTTTTAATCTAATTTATCCATGTGGATAGATTATAAATTTAATTGATTTTAAGGTGTAATTAAATTATATTTTTACCATTTATTCTAGTTCTGTTCATTGTAAGTAATTTGACATTAACATTGGACATAAACAATTGTTAGTCTTTCTGTAGTTATTATTACATAGAAACACGCTTTTTTAAACAACATGAATAAATTTGAAATTAATTTTTGAAACTTATTTATTATGAATTTTGAAAAATTGACTCCATACTATGAATTAGGAGGTAAAAATAGTGTATATAGGTAACTTTTATTTTTATTCATCGTGAATATTAACTTTAGTAAATATTTTATTTACCATGGATAAATGAAAAATATGTTACATAATGGTAAAAAAATATAATTATAATAATTTTAAATTTACCTAAAATGTTTCATATTCCTATTTGATGATATATATATTACCATGGTCATCATAGGGTCTATTTTGGGGACCCATGGAGCCACATGAGAATGATAATGACAGTTTAGATTAATTAATTTAAAGTAAAGAAAAAATTGACAGAAACATAAATATTTTAGTAACTCAATTTTTAAATGGGATTATATAAGTTATTTCTTTGACTATAAATATTCATTCTAAAGATAAAAATATTTCATATATCATGTTTTTTTATAATTTATAGACACAAAATAAATATCATGATTTTGGACACGATGATGGTGTAGTGTTTACCTCATTAATGAATGGTTTAAATAAATAAAATTATAAATATAAAAAAAACATCCAAAAGAAATCAAATTCTTCTTGGAAGAATTTTTTTCAAATAAGAGTCAACTTAGATTCAACTATAATAAGTTTTGCACCTTTAGAAACTAAAAATCATTATATAGTAAAATAATATTTTCAAACAATACTAAAGTGCTCCTCCGCCCCCTTATAAGCATCTCCCACCTCTAACCCATTACTCACACCTCTCATGCCCCTCGGCTCATCAAAACAATACCCAAATAGTCTGTCAGGATCCATATATTCCACCTAGAAGCCATACCTTAGGCAGAAGGCACTTCAAGAAATCCTTTTGGTTCAAACAAATGGTAGTTACCCGGTTTAAAGGTAGTGTCTTCTCTTATGTTCTTTTCTTTTATTTTATTTCTCCACCCCCATAACTATCTTCATTAGATATTTTCATAAAAAATATCCTAATTATACTAGTAAGTCAATATGAGAATGATTATAACTACAATTACACACACAAACATTTAATGGGTAAATAAAATATTGTTTCAATGGACGGTGAACTATTGCCTCACGAAACAATGATTGTTCAATTATCTGCAACTTCCTCTTATGGTGCCAATTAAGATGGTACTATTTTTTTCTTTTGATATGTATTATATTTATATTTTCTCTATAACTCATTATTTTTTCATTTATATCACACCCTTATGGTTTCCATAATGGGTAAATACAATAATTTCCTTTCAGAATGCGTGGACAATTGCCCCCTCAAAGGGATATGACTCTTTCATGACATACGTGGAGTGTATAAATGATAGAGTTAATGAAATTATATTTGATATTATAATGTAATTATAATATAACTATGTATCATTATTTTTTATTCCATTAAAATATGAAATAGAAATGAAAGTAGCGTTCATGGGTATGTACGTCTTACCGTCTCTAGGAATGGGGCATTTTACTTCTTAAAACAACATGTCATGTACTTTTATAAAAACATATATATATACTGGATATGTATGATATATATGATATCTAAATAATTAATATCAATCTATAGATAATGTACTTTTAACCACATGAACAACTAGTAATTCTAAGAAATTCATTTTGATTCAAGTACCAAATATCAAAAAAATGACCATTATTAACATAAATGATTATATAATGTTTATAATGAGGTAATAAGTGATATTAAAGGAATAATTTATTTGAAAATAAGTTGTTAATAATGTATAAATTATCATAAGATTATTATTTATGAGATTAAAGAACAAACGTGTCACGTCGGAGATGAGGTAAGGGACTTTTTCTCAATCTTCATTCATTTAGCCATATTTTGATTTATACACAACATTCTTTTATATGGTGTATAAATGCATTTGAATTTTCCTTTCATTAAAAGGGAATCTTTTTATATATAGTGTTTTAACTAAATGACAAAATGTAAAGCTTCTTTTTAACGTAAGCGGTGACAATGAAATTTTACACCATCACGAGTATTATTTGATCTTTGTCTTACATAATAAGATGTAGTGTTTTCTTAAATTAAAATAAATACCTTATACCCTTATTTTATTTATTTTGGTATTGAAAATAATTTTGAGAAAGCATTTATTATTTCAATATCTTTAAATGATATATTGTGATTAAAATGTGGAAATTTTATCATTCTTTTATGATTGTTTTTTGTATTATGAAAATGTTATGGTTCTTGGGAATGTTTTATGAATATGGGTTTTTCCAGGATAAACCTAGGGTGGGTGATCCTGAGATAGCTCTCCAATTAATTGGGTAACATGACGAAGGTAAATGTGATGTTTCTCCTAAGATATTTAGGGAATATATTGTGATGGTTATTCTAAATGTAACTCCCTATGTAGCAGTGAAAGATACAACATAATAATGTTATGGATTCCACAAGTTACCATTATTATTTATGTTTTCTATGTGTTATTTCATAAATATTATGATTTCTGGAGGTATGTTAAAAAGATTTTTTTTGAAAGACTAATGTTTTCTTTATTTATTTTATAACCCTTACTGAGCTTTTTATTATCATCCCATGTTTTGAAATGTTTTTCACAAGACATAAAGATGAATAGGGTCAAGGATGGGATAAAGGAAAAGACATTCCATCAAAAACATGGAACAAGACATGATATTTTTTTTCAAGAGTTTTTATTACTAAAAACTGAGTAGAACTGTCTACCTTGTAATTTTTGAGAAGCAATGTAATTTTTATAACCTAATTCCTTGAAACTCTAAACCTAAAAAGATAATCAATGTGAATTATTACCTTAATTCAATATTATGTAATTTTTTAAGTCCATGTCCTTGTAGTTGGTATCAGAGGATGGTTTATAAAACATTTTGTGTTAGGGTATTATTAATTTAAAATCCATAAATTAATTTATGGATTAATTTAAACGATATACCATTTGAAAATTACCATGTTTCTTCGACTAAGATAATTTTATGTTTGGAATGGTTTTCCACATATGAAATAGGGTAGCTATGATGGGATGACATGTAGAGGAAGACAACCTTCTAAATCAGCAACCTGAGATGGTTGGAATCAGAACTAAATAGTTTGTTGAAGTAATGGAATAGTTGATTCTAGCTATAAATGGTGGAGATATCTATGCATGAGATCATCTAGATCTAATAAAGAGAAACATTTCAGTATTGGATCAATTTATTTGGAAACATCCCCCATAATTCAGAGGATCATCGGACCCTGTGTTGGATAAAGGGTGAATTAAATCACTAGAAATGATTTTTTATGTCATGGGGTGTTCAGAACATCAAAATGTTAGGATTATTGTTTACCATTTTTAGGGTGAATCCGATCAGTGGTGGTCGATGGTGAAAAATATCTGGGATAGTTAAGAGATTTATGCTCTTGATTAAGATGAATGCAATCTTATGATTTTTGGTAAATATTTTCCTAAGTTGGTTCATCTTAGGATGGAAAGAAAATTCATGGAATTTAGGCAGGAGGATGACTCAGTAGCTCCTTATGAAGAAAATTTCACTTGACTGGAAAGGTATGCTCTAAATTTCATATGTAATATTGATAGTAAAATAAACAATTTTTACTCAGGATTAAAGCCAAACTATCAATGGGATTTAGCTTCTCGTGAGTTAAAAAGTTATGAAAATCTTGTTCAATATAAATATATTGTGGAAGTGAATTTTTCTAATGATCATGAATTCTTTGAAAAATAACAGAATAAGAGGTTGAGGTGGAAGACGAAAGGGAAAAAATTTTCAGAATAGTATGATGCTAAGAAACATAAGTTCTGAGTTTGTGAGAAATGTTGTAAAAAGAATGATGTGGAATGTCTTTTGAATTTTGGTAAGTGTAACTGATGTGGTAAAATGGGGCATAAGGCCCATAATTGAAATAAAAAATATAAGGGTAATGGTAAAACAAAATCTGATTTCTAGTTAGTAATTTTTTAAACTACAATGAAATGGGTCATTATGAAAATTAGTGTCCAACGAAGAACACAAATGAGGGAAAGAATCTAGACTAAAAGAAGAAAGGGGTGGTGAAATCATTTGCAACTACTTTAGTAGATGTTGGGACATCAAATGAAGTAGTATCAACTACATTGTTTGTTGGTTCAGATTATTCCAATGTGTCATTTGATTCAGGGTCTACACATTCATTCATTTTAGAGAAGTTTTCTAGTAAATCAGGATTTCCATGTCAAGATATTAATCTTGAACATGTGGTAAAAGCACTGGGGGAAATGTTGAGACCAATAGAAATTAAAAGAACATTCATATCCTTGTGTGTGGAATGAATCTACCTCCAATCCTTATTGTTTTTCCTCAAGTAGTGTTTATGTTATTTTGTGTATGGATTGGATTTCTGTTTATCATGAAAATATTTATTTTAGAGGTAAATATGTTTCTTTTTAGAAATATATTCAGTTTTTGTACAATAATGAACCCTTAATTTTTATAACATAACATGAAGATGAGAAACTGGTAAAAGATGGAAATTAATGTTACCTTGCACATATTGTTGAAATCAAAGGAACTGTCCATATTAAAGATGTATTAGTGGTAAATGGGTACCTTGATGTTTTTCTTGTTGAGTTTCCTAGTATTATACTAGATCAAGAAGTTTAATTTACTATTGACATAGTTCCTGATGCTAAGCCAATTTCAAAACCCCTTATCAAAGGGATCAAATTGAACATTTAGGGTTAAATAATCAATTTCATTAGTTATTAGATAAGGGTTTTATTCGACCTAGCATATCACCATACAGTGATCCTATGTCGTTTGTTAAGAATAAAGATGGTTTAATGATAATTTTCATTGATTATAGAGCATTGAATAACATCCCTGTTAATAACAGGTATCATTTTCATCATATCGATGATTGGTATGATCAACTCAAGGGAGATTAGTATTTTTTGATGATTGATTTGTGGTGAGGGTACCATGCGTTGAAAGTTAAGTAATTAGAAATTATGAAGACCACATTTCATAATAGATATGGTCATTATGAATTTTTAGTTATGCCTTTTGGGATAACCAATGATCCTACTCTATTCATGGATCTAGTGAATTTCATCTTCAATGAGTTCATGGATATGTTTGTGGTTGTGTTCATTGAGGATACTTTGGTTTATTCTAAAAGTAAAAAGGAATAAGAAAGTTATTTAAGGGTTTTATTTCAAATAATAAATTAAAGGAAACTATATGGGGAATTAATCAATTTTTTGTTTTGGTTACAAAGATATTTCATTCCATGGTCACATAGTTTAAAAAAATGGAAAAACAATAGATCTTTTTAAAACAAAAGTTGTTGAAGAATGGACAAGACCTACAAATATAACATAGATATGTAGTTTTATTGGTTTAGAAGGTTATTACTATAGGTTTGTTGAGAATTTTTCATGTTTATCTAGTCAAATGACTAAGTTAACTTGAAAAGTTATTATGTTAATCTTGACAGAATAACGTGATGATTGATTTTAGGATATGAAAAGAAGATTGGTGAATGCTCTAGTTTATGAACTGCCTTCCAGAAATGTTGTGTATGTTATTTACATTGATTCTTTATTTAAAAGAAACAGCTGTCTCCTAAGGCAGAATGATCAGGTAATTTATTATGCTTCATGTTAGTTGAAACATCATGATTGAAACTACAATACACAAGATTTGGAGATAGTTGCTTTTGTTTTTTCTTTAAAAATTTTGGGGCATCATCTGTATGGAGTAAAATTTGAAATATATATTGATCATTAGACTGTTAAGTATATATTCACTTATAAATAATAGAACATAAGACAGAAGAGATGGCTATAATTAATCAAAGATTATGATTTCACAATTCATTACCACCCATGAAAGTAAAATAATGTGGTTGATTATTTGGGATGAAAATTAATAGTTATATTAACCCAGTTACATTTTGAACAATATACGTTGATTTAATATTTTATAAACTTTGGAATAGAAGTTTTTGATGCAGGAAATTCATCTGTTTTGTTTTAGGGGTCAGTGAAATCATCTCTATTAGACAGAATTAAGCATGCACAGAAGGTAGACAGTGAGTTCTAGAAAAATGTAGAGTTGGTTCAGAAGGATATGTTTCCTAATTTTAACATTGATAAAGATTGTTTTTTTAGATATAGAAAGAGATTATGTGTGCCTTGTGATTTACATTTAAAGAATGAGTTGTTATGTGAAGCTCATAGTTCTCTATTTTCAGTTCATCCTGGAACTAATAAGATTTACATAGATCTTTGGGAGTATTAAAGGTGGGATGGAATGAAAATAGATACAGTTGACACTAATTTGAAGTTATTGACTTGTCAATAGTTTAAAGTAGACTAGAAGTTACTAAATGCAATGCTTCAGCCTTTAATAGGGCCAGAGTGGAAATGGAAAAATATATCAATCGACATCGTTGTGGGATTACCAAAGACAAATTAATGTAATAATGAAATCTAGATTATTATTGATAGATTTACTAAATCTTCTCATTTCCTATCTATTTTAGATACTTTGTCTCTAAATCAACATTCTCGATTCTATGTTAAAGGATAGTAAGGTTGCATAGAGTTCCCCTCTCAATTGTATCTGTTAGTGATCTCGGGTATATTTATAACTTTTGGAAAGGCCTTCAGAAGTCATTGGGTACTGAATAAAATTTTAGTATAGATTTTCATCCTCAATCATATGGGCAGTCAGAACAAAAAAGTTTGACCTAGGATGATATGTTACGTGCTTGCTCGATGTATTACCAGGGAAGTTGGGATTAACATATTTCATTGGATGAATTTTCTTATAATAATTATTTTCATTCCAGAATAAATATTTCTCTATTTGAGGCATTATATGGGAAGCAATGTCAAACTCCAGCTTATTGGGATGAAGTATCTGAAAGTAAGTTAATGGGACTAGAATTGGTAGAAGATATGGTAGAAAAGGTTTAGTTGATTCAGAAGCACATGAGAATTGCTCAGAGATGGAAGAAAAGTTATGAGGATAACCGACATAAGGATCTTTCTTTAAGGGTTTATGATCATGTCTTTCCCAAAGATTCTCCATGGAAAAGTGTGATGGATTTTGGCAAGAAGGGAAAGTTGAGTTTGAGGTTCAAAGGAAATTATGAAATCATAGAGAAAGTTCGATCAGTTTCTTATAGAGTGGATTGACCTCCAAGTTTATCCCATGCACACAATTTTTTTTATGATTCAATATTGAGCATGTACATGCCAGATCCATCTCATGTTTTGAGATAAAGATAGTTCAGTTAAAAGAGAATCTCCCTTTTAAGGAAACACCAGTCTTGATTCTTGACTGAAGAGAGAAAGTGTTGTGGAATAAGGCAACTCATCATGTAATGGTTTTTTGGAAAAACCAATGGTTGAAGAGGCAATGTGGGAATCTGAAAATGCTATGAGGGATAAATACCCCAACTTATTTAATAAGTGAATAAAATTTGGAGGATGCAATTTTTAAAATGGTGGACGTATATAACATCCCGGGTTAATAAAGAATATGACATTTTCATATTTTATAATATTTTTGAATTGAATGTTTATTTTAATTTAAATTGGATTCTATGTTTGACGGCATACTCGATACACAACAATGGGTTTCTCTGAAATCTTACGTTGCATACAATGATGGGTGATATTGAAAAATAGTAATGTAATATTATTCTAAATGGTAGTTAAAACCTAGATATTGTATTGGAGGGAATGAACAAAACTAAATACAATATAATTATACATGTTTTTTATAATGTTTTTACAATTATCTAGTGAATTTTAGAGGCTTAAAATGTGATCGAATCCAATTTTATGCACAGATAGTGTAATATTATTTAACTGGTTGATTTATTGTTTTTTTATGGAGAACCCTTTTATAAATATAGTTTTTTCACTTTTATGTGTTATATTTGAAAAAATAAAAATCTTATTTCCAATAAGAACATGAAAATTAACTTTGGGTAAATTTTTGGTATTTTTCTGATAAAAATAATTTTCTAATGAATAGTGAAAAATATTGTATTTTAATTCAAAATTCCATTTAATATAATTTATTTATATAGTTAGGATATCATTTTAATTGAATTAAATGTGTAATTAGATTTTATTTTTACCATTTAATCTATTTTTTTCATTTGATGTAATTTCACTTTAAAATTGGAAATAAATAAGTGTCAATTTTTTGATAATTATTATTTCTTAAAAACACTCTTTTTTTAACAACGAGAATTAATTTTAAATTAATTTTTTCTACACATATATTTTGATTTTGGAAAATGGATTCCATATTTGTAATCATGAGATCCAAATTATATAAATAGGTAACTTTTATTTTTTGATAATATGAATATTTACTTTAGTAAATATTTTATTTACCATGGTTAAAGGGTAAATCTGATAAATAAGGGTAATCAAATATTGGTATAATAATATTAAATTATCCAAACACATGTAATATTCAAATTGGTCAATACATATCAGACTATGGGAATATATTTTTTGTTTTTGGGACCCCATAGAGCCATTTGGGATTGATACTGACTCTTTAGATTAATTAATTTAATGTAATGAAAAAATGACACAAACATATAACTTTTAGTAAATCAATTATTACATGGGGTTATATAAGTTATCTCTTTGACTATAAAAATTCATTTTAAATATAAAAAGATTTCATACATCATGGTAGTTGGTTTATAATTGTTTTTAAATCAAATAAATAAAATTATTTATGACACTATAATGAAGCAGTGTTGACCTCATTATGGAATTGTTTAAATAAATAGGATTATGAAAATTAAAACAACATCCAAAACCTATTCAATTCATATTGAGTAAATTTATTTCTAATAATAGTCATCTTGTATTCGAATTTAATAAGTTTTGAACCTTTCTAAACAGAAAATCATTATACAATAAAATAATATTTTCATACTTTCCAAAAGAGCCCCTCCCCTCCATTATAAAATGCCACCAACTCGAACCCATTACTCACATGTCTCAATCCCCTTGCCTTGTACATATCTTGTCCAAATAATCTCTTAATATCCCTATCTTCCAACTATAATTCTTTCCTTATTCATAAGGAACATCAATAAATCCTTTTGGTTCAAACCAATGGGAGTTACCCAATTTAAAGTTTACGTCTTCCCTTAAGTTATTTTCATTCATTTTACTTCTCCAACCCACTGATCTCTCGTAATTACTTTATTTTATAACTAAAATAGTATCCCAAATTTACTTGTCTGTTGATATTAAAATTATTTCAACTAAACTCACACACACATCCATCTAATGGGTAAAGAACATACTGTTTTTTCTAGACGGTGAACTACTTCTTTAAGAAACGATGATTGTTCAATTATCTCTAACTGCCTCTTATGATATAAATTAAGATGGAACTATATATAAATGTTTTATATATTATATTTATATTGTCTCTATAATTCTTAATTTTTCATTTATATCATACTTTCATGGTTTCCATAACGGGTTAATAATATAATTTCATTTGAGTAAGTCTGGACTACCTCCCCCTCAAAGTGATATGACTCGTTCTTGCCATATGTGGAATGTATAAAGGATAGAGTTACTGAATATATATATGATATTATACTAGAATTATAATATACCTATGTATCATTATGTTTTCATTCCATTAAAATACAAAATATAAATGAAAGAAGCATTTATGCGTACGTACGACTTATTGTCTCCATGAACAGTGCATTTCATTTCTTACCTCAAAATGTTATTTACTATTATAAATACATATATATACCTTAAATTTATATTATATATGATATAGAAATCATAAATATTATTTTTTATATATTTTACTTTTGACAACATGAACAACTTGTAATTATAAGAAGTTTATTTTTGACTTAAGTACCAAATTTGGACCAAATGACCATTATTAACATAAATGATTATATAATGATTACAAAATGGTAATGAGTGATATAAAATGAATAATAAACCTGAAAGTATTCATAAGAAAGTATAAATTAACATTATTTTTTTATTCATTAGATTAAAGAATGAATGGGTCAAGACAGACACGAGTTAAGGGACTTCATCTCAATATTCTATCATTGATACATATTTTGATTTATACAAAACATTGTTTTATACGATGTATAAAACCCTTAAAATTTTCATTTCATTCAAAGGGAATATATTTAAATAAATTTGTTTAACTAATTGAAAAAACAGAATGTTTCTTCTTAATGTAAGTGTTTACAATGGCCTTTTTCTGATGCCATGAGTATTATTTGATCTTTGGCTTCCTTAACAATCTGTAGAGTTTTTTAAAGGAAAATAAATACCATTTACCCTATTTTATGTATTTTGGTACTGAAAATGGTTTTGAAAAAACTTTAATTATTTCATTATATTTAAATTATGTATTGTGATTGAAATGTTTAATTTTTATCTTTAATTTATGATTGTTTTATGTGTTATGAAAATGTTATGGTTCTTGGGAAGGGTTTATGTATACAGGTGGGTCCATGATAAACCTAGGGAAGTTAAGCCTAAGATAGATCTTCAATTCATTGGGTAACATTATGGTGGAAAATGTGATGTTTCTAATAATATATTTAGGGAATATATATTGACGGGTATTCCAAATGTAACTCCCTACGTAGCTTTGAAAAGAAACAACGTAAGTATGTTATGGATGCAAAAAGTTGTCATTATGACTTATGTATTCTATGTGTTATTTGATAAATCATATGATTTCATGAGGTATGTTAAAACACATATGTTTTTATTGATTACTGTGTTTGTTCTTTATTTTATAACCCCTACTAAGCTTTTTATTCCCATACAATGTTTTGAATTCTTTTTAATAGGACATAAAGATAAATTGGGTCAAGTATAGGATCAAGGGAAGTTCAAGATGTAAAAAACATTGAACTAAACATGACTCTTTTTTTCAAGATTTTTTATTTTATTGAACTTAGTAGAAATGTCTAGTTTGTCATTTTTAAGATTTAATGTAATGGTTATGGCCTAATTCTCGAAAACACTAAATTTAAAAAGATCCCCAACGCGAATTATTAAATTAATTCAAGATTTTTTTTAAGGTTAGGACCTTATAAAAATGCTTCTAGTTGCATCATGTACACATATTCTATAAGGTTTCATTAAAAGAAGGTGGTCTTGAAATTTAATTTCAAAATATAAATATCAAAAAATGTTGTAATGAAAAGTAAATTTCCAATTAATTTTGACCTGACGATTAGTGTAAGGTTTGATCATAGACTATGAATTTCCATCACTTAAACTAGAACTAACCAATAAATCTTTATTGGTTCCATTTTGTGCCATCCATTTCTTGTTTATCTAAAATACCAACTTCATCAAAATATACATTAATTTATTTTTTAGTCAAACTACTTTTTAGGGTAGAGTGGGAACTAAAACAAGTTTCTAATTAGACTCAATTATTAAAGAATAATTTTTACTTAAAAAAATTTAAATTATTAAAACATTACATCTTTTAAAGGATCTATATGATCATAAATTTAATCCACTCAGGATCCTAATAAATTTTGTCCTAGAATGATAAATTCTTTCATTCTGATGTCCTGATAAACTCCTCCATATTTATTTTCATTTCATTAGAACCCCAAATAAGAATATGTTTTTTAGGTTCAATCCATTTAGTATGAACATGATTGATATTAATATGATTAATTATAGAATTTTATATATAATTGTACCCCATTTTTGTGGTATTCATGAGGAATTAATTTTCATTAATTTCCACCTTGTAATTAATAAGTACGTCCCAAGTGTCCCTTCTTGATCCCATTATTCTTTCACTCTATGAGATGTTGTGAATTCCATTATAAGTGGAAAAAATATCTATATCATCCAATAAAGTTGTTTAAATTATTTTACTCCTTATATTTGAGTTGTGTCATTGTTTTATCTTTTCCACTATTTCATATCCTATGTCTCCTTCCACTAGATTTATTGTGTTTTATTTGCATGTCATGTCTACTGTCGACCTGCTTTCACTAGGACGAGATTTCACCTGAGTTGTCCGAAATTATATATCTGATTAGGGATCAATTGGGTCCTATAATCCATTCAGTTTTTAACCCTTACACACCAATCTAGTCATTGTGGGTTTTGGGAGGTTGCAGTTGTCCGTTCATTATATATTATTCTCTATCATGTTAGACATATAATCCTCTATGTAACAAAATCTATTATTCTCATCCATATTACCAGAATAAAAATGAATTTCAATATTTATCTCCGCATCGAAGTCTAAATCAAGTAATTAGATGGGACCAAATTATTCATATCCTTCTAAAGTGTTAATGATCACCATTTAATGGAAATACTATTTATAAGACTCGCGATTCATACCAGTAGAATTTTCTCTCTTAATTCATGGAACTAAAAAATTACAAACATCATTATTTGTGTTATTTGTAGAAAATAAATCATATATATTTAATTTACTTTGTAGATTAATTATATAATTTTTTTCCTTCACAAAAACCCTTAATGGAATCATATTTTTGGTGTTGGCATGATTTGGATAACAAATGAACTAGAAGTACCCTCGACTAGACATTCAATTGTTTCAAATTGAGATGGTAAAAACCCCAGAACTAATGGTTTATCAAGGTGTTACCTATAATAGGTTATTTGATTTTAGTATTCTTTTAAATGAATATAACTAATCTGAGACTCACCTCTTAGAACATGAACTTCAATTCTCAGATTCGAGAAAACAACAATCATATAGGTGCGAATAGTTGGAGCCATATCAATGGAAGGATAATACCTCTATATTTTCACCTCTAATAAAAGAAGAAGCGGTCTCACCATTCACCAGAGGGTGAATACCGACCACAGTATTCCTCACAGGCCCATAGAGACAATATTTAGAATGGCTCCTCCGTAGAAAACATGAGGGAAAAAGTTACACCATGACTCAAATGAACACCATATATTATCCATAAACCCTCATATAACTCAATATAAATTGATTCAACCAGAGCCGCGAACTCATCAACATCCACCTTGTGTCATGGAGAATTGGGGTGGCATGTGGACTAAGACCTATTATCAAAGTGTAAAAACATACCAACCAGGTTTCTATGAAATTCAAGAATTTCTAGGATTTGACATAAAAGAGGGTGGCCATGAAATCTTACAAAAATCATTAAAGATGTGGGATTGTGATTCATGTGAAGGCATTAGGACCATATGAAGAAGAAGATGAGGTTACCATAAATGAGATTCTTAATATTGGATGATGTAGAGTATATATCCTCCAACATTATAAATTAAATTAGAATATACAGAGAGTCCAATAAAATAACCAATGATTGATTTATTCATGCCAATGAAGAGTTACATAATCTTCAAAACCTATCCAAAATGGTCATATTTAGATAAAAGAAGCCCCCCAAAAAGGATGATTTCAATCCAATGCGTTAGTAAACACTCGGAGAGACAATAGAAATCTATGGCATCCCATCAATGAGTGAATGTACGATTGGGAATACGGGGATTCCTATCAGTGATGAGAGAGATTCAGGGTACATTAAAGAGGAAAAGTTCCAAGTGAAAGTCATGTAAAATGCCACAAAGGGTCCACCTCCCCCTACCTTTGGTGTAGGAGGGATAAAAGGAGAGTTTATCACTGTAGTCCAAACCCAAGGTAATTTTTTATTTTTAATTTTGTATTTAAATGATTTTTAAACCCACCATTTTATTAATCATTTTAACAATATAACATTTCTTAATTTTATGAATAATTTAGGTTCAATTATAAAAATATGATTAAAACATTATTTTAATTACTTTATATAACTTAAGATTTATTATAACAAATCCAATATTTAATTTCCCCTATTTTTGATGTTATTTTTGGATGACTGAAGTGGTTATATTTTTTAAAGAAGTTTGTTATTTGAAAGCATAAAAAATTCTCGTATATTCTTTTATAAGAACAAAAAATTACATCATACACTTGTTCATTATTCTCATACAAGGCTACATAGAAACAAATTTAGAATCTGTATATCCATCATTTTGGACTACTTTAGTATTATTCACCACTTTCATTAACATCATTTAGCACATTGTATTCCTTATCCATCGAGTGTAACCATCATTTCCATCTAATTTATAATTAATCCTAGCTATGTTACCATGATTATAATCCTACGTAGGAATCACATGCCACTAGTTTGGAATTATTACTTATCCATAAAAAATATGATTTTTTAAAACCATTAGATGAATTTTGTTCCATGGGGTGTTTCTAAGGATCAGTTTCACATCATGTTGAGTCTCTAGGCTACCACATCAATATACATGAAATACAACAACTATTTTCTAAACAGAATACATCAAATTGTCTCAATTAAATTCTACATTTGATATGTTTTCCCCAAAATAAGGAAACTAAATATAAGAGGAAATATATTTCTTGGATAATTTAATATTTGATTGTGATTCTAAATGGGATATCAATAGAGAAGGAAACAATATAGAATTCAATATGTGAGGATCTTCAGATATATTTTACCAATAAAAGCAAAAGGTAACTGTGATCCTAAAAAACAGAAGGTGTGGATGAACGAAATGAGATACTAGAATCTTGAAGGGATTTCCAAATTTTTTTTAACTTTCTGTTCTTTTTATATTTTAATTAAATTATTTACTATCTCATTCTTTTATATTCATACCCACTACCCTCCTATTGTAGGGTTAATTATACTAGTGATTTGGAAGGGGAAGGATTCCCTTTTATAATGATTTACTTTTTCCACTTCAATGAATAAAACACTCTCTTTCTTGGTAACTAGTTATGAAATTTAGTAGAACTTTATAATTATAGATGTGTTTAATTTTCTATAAATTTTTTTTCCCTGGTCAATGATCCTTAATATAAATCCACTCATTTTTTTATACCTGATTTAACAGAAAAGTGATGAGTAGTGAAGTGATTCATGATTGTCAGCATATAGGTAAAGGAAATAAATACTCTTGTATTGTTTAGGTATAATAAGAATTAATTGGTTATTTCCTAAGAAAACTAAGGGTCATTAATTGTCACACTTACGAACACAGGATGGAGGATAGACCAATAGTTGATTTCAATTACATATATTCAAAACAAAACCATTCATCCCATGGTGATGGAGGACGTTATTTAGAATCCTCTCACTCATTAGTTGATGAAAATAATAGTTTAATATTTTGTTTCTAGGATAACATTGCAATGTGATAACTATCCTCAACCAAATCATCCATATCACCTCATTATTTTCAAACCATTGATTTCATTTCACTGTTTTTTTCATAAACAAATTATTTCAAGATACCTCTTTCTTTTACCAAAGTGAACATTAATTTTAGATAACTCATCCATTTTGATAACCCTAGGGTTAAAAGTAATACTAAATTTAACTTGGTGAAGTAATTGATTTTTCTACACCTCCTAACAGGCATACTTTCAATATATGGTGCCATTTCTTGTGAGGTAGTACCAAAATCTAGTTCAAATTTGGTATGGATGGAACATCTAAGGTAAATCATTACCCTTTAGATACAAAAATAAAATTAACCTTTTTAACTAGAGTTATGAATCTAAACTAGAAACCTAAATTTGCAATGATTGATATTTTATACATAGATGGAACAATAAGCCTTTATGTTTACCCTAACACTATGGAAGTCAATCTGAACCAGAACATCGAAGACATATGGGAACCCAAATTCATTAACATATTCAACCGGGAAGAAAGTTTTTAACACATGATTTGTAACCCAATTCATTGAAAAAATATTACATTAATAACTTCTAATAACATTATGAGGTTTAGTGTCTTGGTAAATGGGGTCATTATATAAAAGTACGTAGTGAAAAAAATGTAAATTTTATTTAAACCTCTTAATATATACTTTATTATTCTATCCTATATCACCGTACAGTATGTAATTTCCTCGGGGAAAACATCAATATAAATGGTTGAGGATAATGCCTGGAAAGGGATAAAAAGAATAAATAGAACATTTGTTATTACTATCGATAGAAAATTAGGAATTAACTGATAGAATAATAGTAATTATGTGATACCTTACATGGAAATATAGATACAATTTAAAAATGATATATTAATAATATTATCACTAATGGTAAATCCCAATGTTATGAGAAACATATTTCTAAGGATTCATAAAACATGTCATATCAAGTGATTAATTCATTACCTAATTCATTAGTGTTCTATATGTAGAAACCCTTAATATATCTTAATTCTTGTGTTTCACATATATCACAATAAATTATTTAATAAATAAACCATGGATGACAAATAAGAATATTCATATTAAATCATTTAGTGTATAAATTTTTAAAGGCCTAAATTTTTTTTTTCTACCAGTGGGAATGGAAATCGGGTTGTATATATGAGAAATACAAATTAATGTTGTATAATTACATCTACATGAATACCCATTATTACAAATATGGTTGGGTAATAAGATTATAAAAAGGGAGGCATATGTAATCAATTAATGACTTTGAAAACAAAACTTGTATACAATGTGGTTTATAAAATGAGATTAATGAGAGAAAATTGTAGTATCAAATTTATAGAACAGAATTTTGATGATAATGGAATGATCATATATTCACGATAACACAATAAATTGCTAATTAGAAAACTAACTACAATGGAATTACATACATAAAAATTAGGGTATTAGAATCACATACCTTTTGAGATAGATTTGTAATGATTGGGGAGAGTTTCTAGGAACCTTATGAAATCCTGGGGAATTTAATAGAGAGATAAAGAAAGGAGAAATTCATTATTAATGTATTTTAATTTAATTAAATAGGATGTATAGGTAGGTATTTATATCAATGATGGAGGATTGTTTATTAATTTCTAAATATATTATTTGGAATTCTGGGTTGTGGAAAATAGAAAACATCTGTCCTTATCAGGGAATTAGATCATAGTTTATAAAATAGAGAAGGATTATATATATATTTTAGTTTCATATTAAAATATAATGAAATTATAAAACTTTTCTTATGGGAAAATAATTTTTCTAATAAATTTTTGTTCTAAACCTAAATTTCCATTTTAGACCTTGAATTTTATTTATAGTTTTGTAAAATTTGTTTTAATTAATTAAAATATAATATATTAATAAAATAGCTTTATTTTTGGTCACGTACTCACTTATTTTAGATATTACATAATTATTTCACATTAATGATGTTATAAAACATAATGATAAATTTGTTTAACTATTCACTAAAAATAATCTGTTTTCATGAATTACAAAAAGTTAACCCTAATATAATTTCAATATTTTTGTTTCAAATATAATTTTTATTATATAAAAATAAAAATATATATATGATAATTTTATATTTTAAATAAAAATTATTTTTACTAAAAAATAACAATTTTTATGACATAATAATTTTTTCTACCATTATAATATTTTATTGAGACCTTAATAAATTGTAATGTTATATATAATTAAAAAGGTATTTTTTATAAGGCTATTTAATAAAAATAACATTATTATAAAACTAAAAAAAATTACACTAAATATGTATTTTAATTATGTAATTTCTAAACATACAATTATTTTTTATTTATATCAAAAAATATATTTATCATATTCATCATATATTCATGTATATTTTTATAAAAAATAAAAGTGGGATTAGAGAGTATATTATTTAATTTCTAAAATATAAAATTAAACATTATAATTTGAGGTTATAACACAGAGCGATGTATTACACTATCTTACTCTCTAAGGGTAAGGCATCATATCGTCATACTTTCATGTGGTGGATCAGCTTACATTGTCCTAGTGATGATCTCCAATATCTTTTACTTCTCATGTAGTTAATTTTTCTTAAACATTACTTATTATATATATCTTTTGGAAAAGAAAATGGAACACCCTAGTGAGAGTACCTCCCTCCAATGTTCTAATAATTGGGTTTCAAATAGAATAATCATAACGGTTGAGGCCATCACTTCTCTATTATACATAAATTATCTCTTTTCATTACCTTTTATATACCCTAATTATAGTATTAACATTTTTTACAATGTTCATAATTTTTAATGGTTGTAATTTCCAACCATTATATATTCAAATTTTTATGTAATAATCAAATCATAAAAGTCACTTCTTTTTTTATACCCAATATATACTCCACCATTATAATTCCTAAACATTCAATACATCACCTAAAATGGTTGTAAAATTACAATGGAAATGTATGTCATATTCTTAACTCTTCTATTTCTGTTTATGTTTTATATAGGGAGCTGTCTTCACTATAGAATTCAATCCAGTGTACTTTATATTCGATTATGAACTTTTCAATTTCCATTTAACAACATATATTGTGCTTATATATTATAGGTAATAATAATTAATGATGTTTATTTTTATAATGAAACTGGATAGTCTTTTTGTTTTCCCATAATAAAGTTGTCATATTAAAACAGGTTCTCTTAATAACATAGTTGAGTTGTTCGGGATGTCACATTCACCCCATAAGAAATATTTTTCCTCAAAATTTGTTCCCTAAATCCAAAAAAATGATGGTATTTCTCCATCTTTTATTCAAGATCCTAGGTTTTCTCTTCATAATTATTATTTATCCACAAGAAATAATGAGATGGGTCTTTTTATTCCCCAACACTTGTCCTCTTTTATCTATGAATTTGGATCGATTCATCTTCATATCATATGTATGATTCCAATTCTATATCATTTGTGTATAGAATAAGTTTTTCATATGAAATATACATTCATAGCAAGGACATTTGGAAGTCATAAAAAACATAGGAGTGATTTTGGGATAGTTTTACCTAATAGAAAGCTTCTACAACAATCTTAGGGATCTCAAATGTTACAATGTACCATAGTCTAAATTTCCCTTTCTTTTTGAAACCCATAACCCATTTTTTATGGTTTTATATTGAGGAATATATAAGCCCCAAAATGAATCTTTATGTCCTTAATTTTATTTTCTTTATAACTCTTTTCAAAATCTTAGTAGACTTGATATGTTTTTAAATTAATTTTATATCCTTTGTATTTTCTATCACACAGCTAGGTCCCAACCGTTTTCCATCTTTATATTTATTCTAGCTTAGGGAGGAGTACACATCTCCCCGTAGTGTTCTACACATGGTTCCAATGTTTGAATATTCCTCTATGACTCCTCATATTTTAATAATGATAGTTTGTTTTAATGATTAATTTGATATTCATTTCCTTTTAGAGGCTCCTATCAAATATATAATTAAATCATGGATCGTTTTATGAATCAACTAACAGTGATTCCCCATGAAATATCACCACCTATTGAATATATAAATGAGCATGGTTATCAAGGTATAAATCATATCATATGGTGATAAAATGTGCATATTTTGTTAATTTATAAATTATTACCCTTATGTAATTACTTCTCCTATATATCTTAGAATTTATGGTAACAAATTTCAAAGTGATGTAGTCCCACTTCCATATGGGTATGCGTAGTGATTGAAGAAAAAATTTGGGTAGTTGTCACTCTGTCTTCACTTTTTGAAACTTTAAACATCCTTTAATGTAAAAAAAAATATCACTTATAATGTTATACCAAAAATAATTACCTTTCTAATCACTATTCATTTTGGTTCCTCGAGGATATATAGAGAATATAGTTTTTTGAGCATCATCCATAATCGATTTCTTTAAAATTATAAAAAAATGGGATGAAAATATTGCAACTAATACTCAGTACTCCCCCATGATGAACATTGAACATAAAAAACATAACATTATTTATGTCATGTATATTCTTTTATAAATTAGGATCATCTCTTTCAACATTCTTAATATTCTCTTGTAATGATGGTTGGGAAATAACGTGGATATGATGGATGATGTCCTTTACCTTAGTAATTCAATGTACAAATTTACCAAGTCATTGATCAAAAGATCTCCTTTAATTATAATCATCATAATAACTCCAGGGTCTTTTATACTCAATGCTTTACTGAAATTATTTCCTTTTCCTGAGTGATAATAGATAGAACAATCACAGTCCTTATGATGCTTCAGTCATATCCTCTATCTCATGATCAGTTACTTTTGTGTGAATATATACATAAGACTCTGGTGGTTTGTGTATATATAATACTTCTCCCTATTAAGATAATTTCTCCACATCACCAATGCAAAGATAATTTTTTCTATGTCCAAATCATGTGTAGGATAATTCAATTCATGATGATTTCAATGTAATAATTCATAGGAAATAATTTTTTCTATTATCATAAATACACATCGAGGTTTCATCAATGATGTGTCACTATAAATTACCAATCCTTCCTTTTATAGTTTAAGGTTATCATTGGATAAATAACTAACCTTTTATTCAATTATTAGAAACATTCATTACAATCATTTATTTATATAAATTTTTCTCCCTTTCAATTAAACATTTTTAGGGGATTAGAAAATCATGAAATGTTTTTCAAAACCTATATAGTGTACCATTGAAGACTAATGAGACTATGAATCTCAATTACTGATATTGGATTTGGTCATCCTCTATGACCTTTTTCTTTTCTATATTTATTGATATTACTCCATTGGTAAGCATGTGTCCAAATAAGGGTGTTGTTTTGTAACCAAAACTCACATTTTATGAATTCACCAAAAATCATATATTTCTTAGGTGTTTATAATTAGAACATTATATATCCCACATGCATAACATGAATTTTTTATCATATAAAAATATATACAATAATTTCAACAAAATATTTATCAAGGTAGTCCCTAAAGACCCAATTCATGAAATCCATAAATATAATTAGAGAATTATTCAAGCCAAAGGGTATAACAAGGAACACATATTGTACATACCTTTTTTAGAAGGAATTCTAATGGATATCTTATTTCTTCACCCATAGTGAATGATACCCCAATCAGAGATCAATCATAGAGAATAATTGATCCCCACAAAGATTGTCAAACAAATAATCAAACCATGTGTGACAAAATTGTGTTTGACAGTAATCCTATTATGTTATGTATATTCAATACATATATGCATTGATCCATCCTTCTTTAATAAGATAATAGGTTCTCCCCAAGGTGACACACTTGGTCAATAAAATACCTTCGAAGATACCTTTATATTTCTGCAGACATTCTAATAATTCTATATATTCTATTATATATGGATTATTTTTTATTGGATTGAGTCCATCAATGAATTCAATTGATATCTATACTACTCCTTCATGGGAGTTCCAAGTGAATATTCAAGAAAAAACAATGATGGATTCCTCTATAATGGGTGAATGTATTAATTTTAAACATTCTCTTTCTTCTCCTTCTTTATTAATGATTTTTATATTAAAGGAAATATGTTATGGTTCATAACAATACATAAATTGGGAAATGTATCAATTGAATATAATTATAGGTTATCCATTTAAGAATATTTGAATTTATATCCCTCTATAGATGATATTAGAATTTTACTTTGATAGTAAATCCATTACTTGTATTATGTAAAATTATACCATGGGAAATACCAGCAGGTTTATGGAGAGATCGAACTAAACAATTTAAATAAGGGAATACCTGAATATCATTGAGGTTTAATAGTTCCACAAGGAGTTTCACCATAAAACTCTCTTTATTTAAACTTTGGTGTTATGTTCATGTTTATTATAAACATTAATGAATTAAAAGTGTGAATAAGACCCAAATCCAAAAATTTACTTGGTATATTTGAGAGTATGTTGAGAGTACCTGACACAAAATTATTTTGAGATTCAATTTTTTCCATGGTCATTACAAAATAATGAACTTTACTCCCATGGCATCAATTGTGGTTTATGGTGGTTTCCATCCATTATCTTCTTATTTAGCCATTTATTATAGAAATATACATTCTCCCCACACATGAATCATTATACTTCAGAATTTATATACACTATATTCAATTTTTCAATGGCATTCATATATTGATGCTTTTCAAATCCATGAATGTTTATTGTTATATGGGAATCACATACAAAGATATATAATTTCCACATCCTTGTAAAAAATCCCCAAAATACTCATTCCTATGCTTATTGCACATGGATTGTTTTTTATTTTCTACTCTTTCATGGTTGGAAATATTCCTGAAAAGTTTCCCAATTATCCTCTTCACATCATTCAATCTACATAACCGTTGTGAATATTTAATATTCTATCCACTTCGAGATCACATAATATTATCTCCACATAAATCATCTTGTATCAGATTGCAATTACATTCTTTATATTTGTTCTCATCCCACTATAGTATCACTCAATCATCCCTTCAAAATCAATTAAAAATATTGAAGTGTATCACACATTCCTTATAATGTTCATCTCATAACATCCCACTGAATCAATATAATTTTTATTCAAATCATGGAATTTATATATTAATTAGTTTTTATGTTGTAAGAAAAACATTTATTTATTTTTTAAATTCTTCCCACTATATTGCTTCAAACAAGTCCTTTGTAATTGTGTTCTTCCTCATTTTCCACTGCTAATCAGCTTCTCTATCTATGAGATAAATCACAAAAGTAACATTTTCTAACTCAGAAAAATTGTTAATATAAATAAATATTATATAATATTGATCCATTTAATTATATTTAGTGGATTATAGATTAACCCAAAATTAAGTGGGTTTTGATTCATAAAAGAATTAATTTCTAGTTATTCTTTCTATAGTGAATTCAGAAACTCAAAAAGGATTAGTTACATAGTCTTGGACAAAGTTGATTGATTCATAATTATCATGATATTTTCACCTCTATATTTAATAATATTTATAAGATCATTATTCCATTATCTATCTCATCAATTATTTACAATATTAATTCTATTTCCATCAATTTTATAAAAGAAAAAAACATAAAATATAAATTTTTTAATATTTGAAATATTATAATAATTACTCTAAATAAAATCATAATATAAGAATTTTCTAAGGAAATTAATTTATGATTATTTACTTCAATAATTATAAAATTTTATTGTGTAAATATCCTTCATAATTGTTTTTGTAAAAATCATGTTACTAACCAAATAGTATCTCCAAAAACTACCAAACATAGTTTCCCACAAGGACTCTTTCATATGAACCCAGTAATAATTGATCTATTACCCAATGATCCCTTTTAGGGTGAATTTGTGACACACTAATTTAAGAATATTATGGATAATAGTTTTGTTAAAATGAAAAACCACACTTTAAGAGAACTAGGATATTCTATGAAAATATTATTTATTAAATGTGAGCATTTTAACCATTTCATTTAATTAAAATGAATTAATATGGATAAACAGATTATGAAAAATATATAAATTTAATAATTTTTAAACATTTATTGATACATTATTAAGAAATAATAACAAAAAATTTTACTACTCTCTGTTTATTCATCAAAAAATATGTTTTCATAAAAAATGGGTTTTATCACTTTTTGTGAGAAAATATTATCATCAATTTTTATAACATTTAGAAATTTTATTTTATAAAATTTATATAAATTTTTTATATCATCACAACAACAATATCTTATGGTGTAATTTTTTTATTTTTTATTAAATTTTTGATTTTTCATTGAAGAATGAAAATACAGATATTTAATGGAAACTGTAATTTCTATTAATGTATTTATAAAGTAAAATTATATTTTTTTAATATTTTTAAATTTTAATTAATTCCTTTTTATTAACCATAATCCATTTATAATATTTTGAATAAATATAAAAATAGAATATTTTATAAATATAATTTTGTACATAAAAGGACCTTTCTTGAATAAAAACAATTTCATTGCATTTTTCATTTTAGTTATAAATTAATTTATTAAACATATATAAATAGAATCAGGAATAATGAATTCTATATTTGGATCATGAGGTCTAAATATAATAAATATGTCTCTTTTATTTTGGGTTGTTATAAACAATAACAGTAGTAATCAATTATCACCACTATAAGGGTAAATAGGGTAATTAAGGTTAAGAATAATATGATAAGGATGAAAAATGGTGATATCCATTTTTTTATCATATTGAATTAGTTGATTTCCGAATGCTTCGTCTATGGTTCTAAAATATGGAATTATAGAGCCATATTGCTTTTTTACCTTAATATTATTTTATATAAATAAAAGTAAAAACGTTGTTATCTTTATTATATGAAATCTAAATTTTTTACCTAGTTATAAATAAATGATATGTTTTGTTATCAAAGATTTATTTTTAATGTAAATTAATTTTTTATCATGCTAACTTATTTATAATACTTATTAATGAACTAATTACCTAATTTTTTTATCAGAAAAGAGACAAAACAATAATTACATTTATTTAAAAATAAAATAAATGACTATGATGTTTTAAAAAGAAATATAATTTGAATGAAATATTGTGTAAAATGATTATTTCACATAACTATAACATATTTAGGTTTTTTATGAGAATAAATTTTAAATCCTTTCTATCATGTTATTTTAAAATTCAAATTAAACGAATAGCACCCAAAATAAAATTAATTTTATTATATAGTAAATAATAATTTATTAAATGATTTAAATATAATATAAATCATATGTTCAATGAAAAAATTATAATAATTTATAAATATAAACTGTGGTCCATTTATGAACCAATTTTCCTTTTATTGAAAAAATATAAACCCTTGAAGAGTAAACAACATTGTAATCATAGTAATTTTGAAAAAATATGATAGGGGTTAAAAAAGTTATGGATAAATAAGTTGAATAAAAAATCCCAAATTGTATTTTTATGGGATTATATTAAACCATAGTAATCATTGATTTCCATTAACTATACAGAATATTTTAATTTTTCCTCCACGTTTCATCTCCATATACATCCTCTCAAACATGGATCCTTATCCTGCCATTATGCTCCCCATCCCCACATCCCCTCTAAATTTCATCCTCATCATGCTTTGAATTCCCATATCATCATCTCCCCATCCCTCCCTGACACCCCTATCTTCACATATCTGCCTCTCGTCTCCCTGTCTCTCCTCAATCTAGTGTCTCCTCATCTCTGCCTCCTTGTCTCTCCAGGTGGACACCTCTTCCTCAGCGTCTCCACCTCCTCACAGTCATCACCTATGCCTGTGTCTATACTTGTGCCTTGCTAACTCAGCCTTTCCCCTATCATTCCCCACCCCTACCCTCCTACTTAATGTCCCTTTTCTGGATACCTCACAATCCCTATTCTCGTTTCTCCACCCCAATCCTGATTATCTCCCCACCAAATCTATTTTTCTCTACTAAATCCTTATCCTCCAAACCATTCTCCTCCAAATACATCACTTCCACCATCATCTTCTCATTTACCTTGGCTTTTTTCTCCCCATTGGCCTCCACTACATCCTTACCATCGGTCTCTGTCTCCACCTCCTCCTTCCCATCAGCCTCCGCCTATGAATCCCCCCATCAACCTTTGCCTATGACTCCTCCAATTGGCCTGATTCTCTGCATCCTCTACATCAGCCTCTGTCTCTACCTCAACATTGGCATCTTCTACCTCCTCCTCATCGAGCTACATTTATTCCTCCTCCTCTTCATTGGAATTCACATTCACATAATTGATCTGGAATTTGGATTATCATTTTAGGTAGGTTTCGTTTGATTTCATTAATATTTTATGCCATTTTATTCGTGCATTCAGTCCCCATATTCAAGCCTCCCATACTCCTGAATTCCATCTTGATAAATGGAATCCATTACAATCTATTCAATTGGATTCATCCTCTATAAACCCTTTTGCTACATGTATATTCCAATTCCCTCCCACCTCTCCTCAATGTTTCCAATGTTTAATTTTATATTCTTTTTTCATGTCCCTAAACCCTAACATCCCAATATCCATTTGACCATGTTTTAAAGAATGGAAATTTTGAATAAAACCCATCATCTTACAGATATGTGATACCATAAATTTATGGATAAATTATAGTCTGTATCGGAATTGAATAAATGTTATGTTTTCTATCTGTATGTGCCTAACAATCTTGCTCGACCAAATGATATCTGGATTATGGCTTTGATAGGAATTATTTTCTTGAATCATCATCATTTTTGGTTTTTGGTTTCACGAAAAACATTATTGGTCTGTTATCTATCATTTTAAACTAGAATTTGTGTCCCCATGAAGGGATTTTATGCATGTCTAAAACTTTTGATGAAAAATTTCATCGAAAATATATAGTCAACCTCATAACCCAATAACATAAAGGTAGATATTGATTTCAAAAGGTTTTTGAATAAGGACCAAGTAGTGTGTTATTTATAAAAAAGGTTTGTTATTATATGAATAAGTTTTTTAATTTTTTTATTGGGATTATACGATAATTAACTACTCAATATACAGTTTTATTTTATTTTATGAATATTTTTTTTATTGTATGAAGATGTTTTATTTTATATTAAGTGGGATATTCATCAATAGGTTTGTTATTCAATATATAGGTTTGTTATTATATAAAAAAGTATTGTTATTATATGAACCAGTTTTGTCGTTATTCAATATACAAGTTTTTTATTATATTAATAGGTTTTTCATTTCTTCAATATAATTATTTCCTTTTCAATATACTGGTTTTTTATTATTTGAATAGGTTTGTTCGTTATTCAATATTCCAAATCAATTCATTATTAAATATACATGTTTTTTATTTGTATTAATAGGTTTGTTATTCAATATATAGGTTTTTTATTATTTAAACATGTTTTTTATTTTATGAACATGCATGGTCATTATTTATATAAATAGGTTTTTAATTTTGTTTATGGGAATGAAAAAACTAAACAAATTTTAGAGGTGTAACTTTAAACTACCTATTCAAAGACTCTTTAGTGGAACAAATAAAATCTTTGTTGAATTAAAAATCACCACCAAACACTAGAGTGATGAAACTCATTCATGAAAAAGGTCTGAGTGCTGTGTTATTTAAAATATCAATGTTCAATTTATAATAAATAATCTAAAAAACATTATTTTTTATTCAATTTGATCTTTTTCAAACAAAGTCTCTAGATTCTGTAAATATTACTACCAAACTATATGGGATGAAATTGATTTCCAATTATAGTATTCAATTTGATGAAAACTTTAAATCTAGGGGATTTATTCTGCACAATCTATATATATAAATTATCTGCAACAAATTGACATCTACTTGATTATTCATGATATTTATATTCAGTTATTTTTTACAAACATAAATATATAAACTTTTTAATTATTTTTAATATATTTTCATATTAATGATCATAAATTTCAATTATCTTGATGGTTATTATGTTTTTCCAAATGAAAACATAATTAGGTAGATCCTTTAAAGATGTTTTATGGAGGACCTTAAAGGTGAAAAACCTTCCATATCTATTTCGTTTCTATGAATTTATATTTATTTTTCTTAATTTAATCATTTATTTATGAATGTTATTTGTTGTTGTTGGAGATCATTTAATATCTTATATTACTCCCTCTGATTGAAATAAGTAAAATTCTTTATACCTTTTGTGATTTTATTACATAATAATGTTCACTACTATTTAAACATTTTTTTATCTTCTCTTAGATAGTTGATGTTATCTTATATTTCAAGCTTTAAATCATGTCATCAGTTTGAATCAATTAAACGAATTTATTAGTTTTATTCCATTATTTTGATTTTTTTCTATTCCTAGTTATTTGGTTTTGATGAGTTGGATCATAATTAGGAAGGGACATGAATGTTGTATGAGGTAGGCCCTAAAATAACTATTTCTATGATCATTCGATCACTATCCATGGTTGATTATTTTATGTCTCTTTTGATAAATCTTAAATAGTTGAATTTGGAGATCATTTAATTTCTTAAATTATCCCATATTTTCAATAAAAAAATTTGTTATTCCTTATTTTATTCTTTTTCATTAATTGTATTCATTCTAATTGAACCAACCTTTTTAGGATAGAAATTGGTACATTTTTTTGTTTAATTTTATTCATAATATTGGATCTGATGGGTAGTAAAATGAATGGTAATAAGAACATTCATTTTACTACCCATGTTTAAATTTACCTTCACAAGGAGAATTTTTTGAATCCCAATGAAATGGTTAATATGAATGCATTGCCTATAGTGAGGCCTATAAGGTATTAAACACACTAAGAAATTGTTTATGAAAAATCATACGAAGGATATATGACCAATATTGGAGCATGTATGGCTAATTAATCAATAAAATTTGAATCCAATGAAAATGATATAGGAAATGAATTACCATCATTGTTGTGTATTAAAGAATTTAATATATCTTTCTAATGCATGATGTAGAGCAATAAGAGAATTCATTAACACTAGAGAGTTGTTTCAAAATGATAATGTTTTGTACCACAAAGAAATGGATGATATGAATGCATCAACTACCATGAGGCCTATACGGTATAAAACACACACTAATCTAAAGATGATGAAAATCATATGAAAGTTAAATGAAAAATATTGGGGACTGTAAGGTAGACAAGTAAATTTTCATTGAATCCAATACCAAATACATAAGAAAATGAATTACCATCACTATAGTGTATTAAGGAATTTAATACATCTTCCATGAAGCCTGATACCATGCTAGAAGAGAATATATTACCACTATAGAGTAGTTTTATGATATAGATATATAATCAATTCTAGAAAAAATGAAAATTTTTATCACTGAATTTTATTTATGGAAAAGTGGGATTTAAGGAATAACACATAACTAAACATGTCCACAATAATTTATATTAATGAAACACCTTAAAACTAACTGCTCCACATTAGCCCTTATGCACATCTCTAACTAACTGCTCCACCTCAAACTAACTAATCCTCCTCATCGCCATGTGGGAAGGTTATTCCATCTCTATCTATTGGCTCCAACTCATCTTCATATGTACAACCCATTCAATCACATGCTTCATTGGTTTTCCCCTTACTGGAATAATTTATCTAGACAGTTGGGGGGTCTCAGGATCTATCATTTATCAATAACATTTGTGTTTCTCACTGTCAAAGGTGAGTTACTAGGCTACGGATGGATCTCAATAATCAGTAGTGACTCACCATCATCCATACCACATTATTTCGTCTTCATCACTAAAATAATATCCTTTATAATAGTTCCCTCAAAGGGGTCATGTTAATTTTTTTATCTTTAATAGGAATTCACATATCTCATGCCTTTGCTGAGAAATGATCTTGGGTTTTCTCTTCTTAAAAGCTTACCATAGAGTATCAATTCTTCAATAAACATGATACCTTATCAGGTTTATCAACACCATCAATAACTGTATCAACTGGCATTGGCATGCTGTTTCCATCCCGCTCAGAGATGTAAGATGTGACATGCTTGACAAAATGTGTGATAGGAATACCAACATTAATATCAGTAGTGATCATTTCTCTACAACCTCCCTCTCAATGTATGTTATGATTTAAAACAAAGATTCCTATGGTTTTAGTAGGTACAGTCACTAGCTCATTACATGTATCAAAATTACCCTTGATAGTTAATTCAGTGACAATGTTAGTTATAGAGGGGTTTTCTCACCTAGAAACATTTCTCATGCAACCTCGCAATTTTATATTCAACTTTCATATATTATTTCATAAGAATTCACTTGGATATATTCAGTTATTTATGGACTGGGGCTAAATCAACTAATAATGGGATTAATTTATATATTATTTGTGTTTAGCATATCCAATACCAACATATTAAATGTTATTTATTTTAATTTTGGTTCTTTCTATGATTCAATTACTATATACACTATGATTTCATTTAAATTACGCATGACATGGTTAGTGAAAAACTTATTAGACATTTAATTAGAAAACTAAACATCAATCCATGTTTGTTAGGATAACAATTAAAAACTATGAATCCATTTTTACGAATTAGTTGAATCAAACCTTTTAACCTCGAAAGTCCAAATCAAATTTTTACGAACTTTTGTCAAGAGTTAGATACAAATCCTCTAATTGATGTTTTTTATTCATATTTATTTAATATGATGTATTATTGGTATATTATTAAAACAAATATGGTTTTATTGTTATTTTTTTTAATTGTATCACTCACATTTTTTTGAATTTTGACCACTCTAATAAATCTTTTATATAATTTGGTTCATTTATCGACATTTCTGGGTTCGATTGAGGGGTTATAGGGGATGAATTGTTAATGAATCCACATTTCTCTATGGTATGAAAAAGTGTATGTTTTCTACAAGTTGTGTGATTAATTTTTCTAAAATATCATTTTCATTGAATTTTGAGTTTCTATCAATTTTAACAAAAATTCAGTTTCATATGGATATCTTATTTTCTCACTAAATTTAAATCTATTTCACTTGTTCAGTTTTCCATTTATTTTCTTTAATACATTCATTAATAAATAGAAATCCTGATTAATATATTATATATTGATCTCACTATCAATTCCATGTAATAATTAAAGAATTATTCATTACATTTATCATTGAAATATACACACATTCTTCTTCATTTATTATTTTAAAATTTATAATATCAAGTATGTCATCACATATAATATTACTATTTAATAGTAAAACTGTATCATTAGATTATTTACCTATGACGAGTGTGTGTTCAAATTTTTAATGAGAAGGATTAATTCAAAATTAAGGGTGTGTATGATCACTAATTAACAGTGAAACTATTTTTCAGAAGGTTAATAGTGAAACTGTATTCTAGATGGATATCTTCAGAAGGATAATCTGGGATAACTCTAAAAGGCTAACTCCATGTTTTTATTTTAGATTGTTAATTTGGGATACCATTTCAATATGTGACCTTTTATAGTGTTAATACAAGATACTGTTTAACTCGAAAAGGTTAATCTGAGATACATTTTAATTCAATATGGTTAGTCTGGGACAGCATTTCACTTTTAATATTGATTCACTCTATGACATTTCAAAGAGTTAATAGCGAATATGTTGGATTTAACTCCATATAAACCAATTTTAGTAAAATATTAACCTAGTTCAACTTTAATTTTTAATAGTATTTACTCTATGAACATTTAACAGTGAAAAAATTTATCATATTATCCTTTTAGATTTCACCATTTAAATAACCAACCTGCGCATTACAAATTTTAATAATGAAAAAATATCCCAAATTATACTATTTATCTCTAATTGTAAGAACACATTATTTTATAATATTATTCAATCTATGAACTTTTAAAAACATGTTACCCAAAATGTTTTTTATAGAAACATTCATAAAATGAATCGTATCAAGAATTCATTACTGAAATAGAATCAGTAAGAAGTGATTTTAATGCTTCCAATTTAAATAATCAAATAAATAAATTAATTTGGGTTAGATATTTAAACATATTAAGTCAAAGTGATTATTTCACATCTTACTGGATGAATTTATTTCCTTATCCTAATATGTAAGTATTTCATCAAATTTTCCATATATTTTTTTATATGTATGTTCACTCTATAAATTTTATTTAATTTTAGGGTTTACTATATTTCTATTTGTTCAATGGATGTATTAATATTATACATTATTAAATATCAAATTAAAAAATAGATCATTTTCTAAAAACTAAATTATAGTATTTTCTTCATATAATCTCACTAAAAGACTCAAAACTACAAATTCAATTACAGTTTTCTAACCATATTCCTTACTCTATTACATATATTTTCAATTATTTATTACATAAAAATATTCAAATTGGGTATTTAATTTTGAAAAAATCACATTAATTTACAATTTTGTCTCCAAAATTGATATTCCATTACATATATATTTATTACAACTACAATATATGAGTATGATTTTATAATTATTTCATTAGATATATGTTTATATAATTAAATATATAGAATTTTAAAATTAGTATAAGGTATATAAATATTATTTTCTACTAGTTGATACATAGAATGGTATCATCTGTAGCAGGTCATTTAAATGGAGTCTTTTGTTGTGAAATACTCTAAGAACATGACAACAAGTCTTCCAATAGGTCTTCTATTGTATTGATTTTTTTTCATTGTAAGTAAACTAGATTCATTGCTAATGAAAATCAGATTTTCTATTAATATAATCATGTATAGTCATTATTATATGCCCCTTAAATTCATTCATGTTTTATCATTGAACTCTATGTCAATTGTTTCTTTTATTTAAAACCCATTATCAATCATCCTTTTCATTGGGTTCTTCACATGCTTGGTCCCGGCAATGAAGATCACTCGTTACACTTTATTAGTGATGATTCTAATATCCATGTGGTGATAATTTGGATGATGGTAGGACCAATATGGTAAGGTATTTTTTGGTTTTCTATGAGAATAATATGATAAATGAGTGAATGTCTAGACATGAATTGAAAATGAGCAAAAACTGAGTGTTTGGCATGGCAGTGTTTGGTAGAAAATGAGTGACCACCAATAGAAAATGAGTGTTTAGCATGGTTGTGTTTCGAAAAAAATGATTTTACATTAGTAGAAAATGACTGTTTGGAATTTTAGTGTTCGTTTTTCCATCAGAATGAGTTCATCTTTACATGTAGAAAATGAGTTTCCATTCATAAGAATTGATGAAAAAGAAAGAGAATAAGTATTATATGGCATCATCATCATAAAGAATGTAAAACTCTACAATATTAGACAATATCTGAATACCACGTGCTCTGGTAGACATCCAATATATCTTCAACACACTAATAGGTTCCCATAGGAGTAAGACAACATGTCCTTAGTGTAGTGATATGTAGGCTCCACCATCAAAAGTTTGAAAGTTTTAACACATATATTTGAAATCAAATGATAATTAATGTTTAGTGTGTTTTATTAAAAAAATTTGTATTCATTTTAATTCTTTTTATGTTTTTAGATAAAATTATTGATTCTATGAGTTTAGTGTGAATTTAATGACTTTGTTTCTCTCATATCCTTGAGGTGGTGACTAAATACATTAAGAATTAATTATTTTATTATTTATGCTTGAGTTTTAAGATAAAAATAGATTATTTATATTACTTTAATACGCTCATTTATTTTCGTTAATATTAATTAATAATAATAAAAAACACTAAAGAATTAATATTCCTTTAATATTATCATTTAATGTTTTTAAGAGTCATTAATAGTAACAAAAATCTCTAAATAAATCTGTACATATTTTCATGTTTATCAATCTTTATATTTCTGTCTCATTTCAATTCAACATTCCCCACTTCATCAATAATATATTTATATAATATATATTTCATATGATTATAGTGTGCATTCATCATATATACAGTTTTGTATTTAATTTATTAATATTCTTTGTTAACAAATTTCACATAGTATTATACATGTTGTATGAATAAATTTTTGGAAATCTTATAAACTTTTATGAAATTTTTATGCATGAATTGATCTAATTTATATATATCAGTGTACATAAATGCACAATTATAGTTAAATATAATGCTTCCAACAACTCATGTCACTACCACCCTTCACTCCATTTCCATGTTTCATGAGTAACCCACTCATTAATTTTTTTCTTCCAATTTCATCCACCTCCAAATAAGTGAAAAATTTCATAGATCATCACGATAATTTTTTGAGCACGAGTTCAAAAATTTTAATTTAATGATCGTGCTTTGAAGATACACGGGTTGGGTAATAGTTAATTATAAAATTTAGTGAACTTTTTTGAAGAAAATTGATTTATGTTAATTTAATATTTTAAATTTTTCCAATAGTTCCTTCCACTCACTAATAAAAGGGATCCTACTATCCTAATTTATTGAAAATTAAAAATGATTTTATTTCATAAATTACCTAAAAAGTATCTTTATAATATCCCACTTCGTGTTTCATAATTATTTTTTATGCATAATACCAACTTTATGGGGCTTAAGGTCTAAGGAAAATGAGATTATCTGAAGAAGTGGTAAATACTTTAACTAAATGTTTTTATTTCATTTATTCTTACACTGATTTTAAATATTATTCCACTATTATGATATAGTAAAATTATTATCTCATTCACAAGTATATGCTATCATATTATGGTAATAACCTATATCTATCTCCTCATCCATAAAATTGGAAATAAATCATCTTTCATGTGTATATAGGATTACCACCTCATGAATCGTTGTAGTTTTTTCCATCATCACATTTCATATATGTTTATGATGATGTATTTCTTGTATATATATTAAATTCAAGAAAAATTTATAATTATATAAAATTTATATTACATATATTTTCTTACATTTCCTTTATTTGATAAATGATAATGGTTTTCAAGCGTACATGTGGATTACCACCTCTAGGAAGCGATGTGATTCATTTTTCATGAAAAATATTGATGGTATTTAAGAGTGTATTTAAGGAATTAATATGATATTAATGGTATAATTATCATTTTATATGGGTAAAATAATTCTAAACGTATTTCCATCATGATCGTTGAAAATTCTAAATGTTACTCATGTATAGATATGACCTAAAATCTCTATTATGTTAGAATTGATCATTTTTCAGGATTATTTTTCATTGTTAGTCTTAAAAGTGGAATTGAAGAATAAAAAATTTAATTATTTCATTTTTATTATTATTGAGAAAATTATATAAATACATCGTTGACTATAGTAATCCTACCAAAGACATTTTGGACATGTGATTCGAATATAGTTGAAACATATGATGTGAATTTAATTAATTAAGTAATTATAAATTACATTGTACCATGTCAAAATAAGAATAATAAAAATGAATTTTTTTATCAATAAATTAAAAAACTATAATATGTTTATTATTCTGGATGATAAGGAATGCATGTGATGATTCGGGCTCGAGGTACGGGATACTTTAATTAAAAATCATTGGTTTAAATGTTTTTATTATTTATTTTATAAATATTTCTCAAACATGTCTATATTCATAAAATAATGTTATTGATATATTTATATGGAAATAGATGAATTATATTGGAAATGTAATATTTATTTTTTTTAATTTCTAATATTTTCAAGAGGAATAATTTTACATATTTTATACTAAATATTTTGAATATTTATACAAATAACCAAAAGAATGTTCAATTTTAACATATATAAAATAAATGAGTTTTCAGTTTCCAAAACTTTTACTTTATGTTTTCAATAATTTACAATCTTCCATGTTTCCTTTAATGAAAAAACCATCTTTCCCTTTATTATATGTATTTTTATAATGAGTCTTAGACATAACTAATATTTTGATATCTAGAAATATTTTTATTCTGGTTGAATGGAACACTCTGAACAACCATTTTCTTCATGTTATGACTATTATCCATATAAAGTACTATATATATAAATTTAATGTTATGTATTTCTCAAAAAATTATTTATATATGTAACTTATATATATATCTATCTTATTTTCTATTCCCATAATGAGGTAAATCATTTTATAAATTCATTTCTCAAATTCATTTATTAAAATCAAACCCGATTAGGGGCATCATTTAAATTCCATTTTCATTTTTTAAACACTACGGTAATTTTTTTATTCCAAAATGAGAACTTGATTTTGAGGAATATGATTATATACTAAGATATAAAAATCCATAATATTTATCTATTTATTCTCTTCATAGTTTATACAAAATTTCCATTGATTATGATATGATGAAAAATTATGAAACCCATTTATTTCCAAGGGTAATACTTATGATTATGATTTATGATTGATTTCATTTTTTTGAAACAAATTATCATGACCATATTATTATGGGTGTTCCTAGATATAACTCTAATACATTTGGTCATTTTTTCTCTTACAATACATTATGTATGGGATTGATGAGTAAACCAAATCCATGATTGGACATTTTCCACAATGTGATGTTGTCTTCGTATATATCCTTGACTTATGAATTCATCTTTTGTTCTATAGTTTCCAAATTTCCTATGATTCCATGATCAAATGATTCATTTTTCTTTACGTCATTATCATACGTTATTACTCAAGAGATTATTGTTATAATAAAATATATTATACTTTGTATGTGAAAATATATAATTTTTTAGTAAAGATTTTTCTATTTTTATCTTGATTACAAATACAAATTTATATGTTTTTTCCGTTACTATTTTTAGAGAATTTTTTTGGAAATATTTTTGATAAAAATTTGATTTATTGGGTTATAAAATATTTATTTTGATTCAAAAGTTTACTTTTGAAGAAGATAAATTTTTATAAGAATTTATGAACAAAAAAAATATTATTTTATACCTTTTATATTTCCCTTACTGATCTTTTTATGCTTGTACCTCATTTTGAAATGTTTTTAACATGTATTTAAAGATGAGTTTTGAAAATGATGTGTTCAAGTTGAAAATTCTGAATATATTTCATGAAAAGAAATAAAATTATATCATAAATTTTTTTTTTGAGAAAAAACTAATACTTGCTGGAAGTTTACACTTTGTGATATCAATTTTATTTATATAAGGATGATGGAATAATTCGATAAAACTATAAACCATAAAGATAATCAAATTTAATAAAATAAATTATTGAATTAATAATTGATATTATGTAATGTCTATGGATGGGTCCTTATAGTTAGTATCAGAGAAAATATATAGAGGAAATTGCATATTAGGATTACAGACCATTGGTGAAAACCCTAGGGAAAAGAATAAGTGTAGGATAACATTCAAAAGTTTTAGTAAGGTATAAGTTTTTTTTCCTAGTAATAGTTCTCTATATAGATAAAAATGTTGATCTAGTTTAAGAAATGTTGAATCTTTGTGTAATAACTCTAAAAGAGTGGGTCAAGTGCATCATGACCATTAATCCAGTGAATAGTGGGTGTTCTCTTATAAAACACCTTGTTATATAGTCATAGGTGACATGTAGGATTTAATGAAAAATTTATTTTTGAACCATCAGAAAGGACTTAAATAAATAATGATTAAGGATGGTGTTGGATAAACCTATACTTTCATACACTAAAAATAAGAAGTCATTATTTAGAAATATTATATACGATTTTTCTAATTATAATTATTGTATCTCACACAATGATTTTTAGTTTTAGTAAATGGTAAGAACTATGAGTAATGATATTATCACTAAATGTTATGGACAGTATAATGATTCTATGAATCCAAATGTGATTATGGGTTATCTAAAAGATATTGTGATTATTCCAAAACACATATCACGATATATGATTAACATCTTATACCTTAAAAAACTCTCAAACACTTCAAAGAAAAGAATAATGAAGTATTCTAAGAGATCATGTGTTAGATACTATGGTGGAACGAAGGATAAATTTTGTTCATGTCAGAAATAATGAATAAGACACACAATAATATGCCTCAATAGAATAAAATGATGTTTTATGTGAGGAAAATAAGGGCATTGAGAAAATAATTACTGAGAAAAATAATGATTTGAATGGAGAGAAATAAATTTTAATATATATATTCATTGTTAGATTGTCATCATAAATGTTGGGAACCTATGTATTATCTGATTCAATGACCGCTTCTAAAGGTTAACTCCTAGAACAAGGAAGTCCCTTTATTATACCAATAAATCAATTGTGATGATTGAAGTATTAATAAATTTTAGTTTTATAATTATATTTTAGAGGTATTTTTTCAATGGTATTTTGGTTATAAGAATCATGAAATTTCTAATGATTATTTCAAAATTGTTTTTTTAAGGATTTTAAAACATTTGTTGAATAATACTAATAACTAGGAAAAGTTATTTAGTATTGAGTTGATATTTTTTGTAAAATTAATAATTGATGGAATGATAAACCATAATATATTCCTACAGTTGAGTTAATATTTTTATTTTAGATAAGGATATTATTGACATTTGTGAAGTAAAAGGGAGAGTGATTTAATGAAAAAGTGATGTAGGACATCTTTGATGAATTTTTTTCTCTTTTTTGATTTATGGATTACATTAAATTATCTATGATTAATAAGGATTGTGTTAATTTTCAGAAGAATATTTTTATAAATTAGATGTTATATCTAGAGTTATTAATACCATCATGGGTTTATAAGTTGTAGTTTCATCATATGTTCAAATGCATGGATGCTCCATTTAAAGTATTAAGTCATGGGACTTTGAGGTGATTTGAATCCTTTAATTTATTTTGGAAAAATACTCTATTGAGGATTAAATAACTAATTTTTTTATTATATTATTTTATTTTAAGTTAAATTGATGGTGATATTTAAATAATCTTGATGGTTTAATGTTGATTCACTGATATTGAGATATTTTCAGAGATATTTATAGTCAATATAGGGAATACCTTTTTGGTTTTTTGGAAAATTTGATTCATGATATTTTGGGGGACATAAATATATTATAATATTATATAGTGATTTATCCTAATTATTAATATTATTTTGAGATATGCTTATTTGGGTTGATATATATGTAACCAATAGGTATAAAATTTGATTCAACATAAATGATTATTTTGGATGAGGGGGACTAAATATTATTGAATGTAAGATGAATGGTATATGATTAAATTCAAAGATAAAAGATTTTTTTATAAATTTTATAAACATGCTTTTTTAGGTAGGGTTATGTATGGAATGATATAAGTAGAACTATCATTATTATTGGGGAAATTTTGGAGTTAAATGTAATACACTTCCATATGGGGGTTTATACAATTTGGATATTAACATTCCATTTTACCTCCATTATGTTGTCATTAAAATTTAATGATTTTGGAAATATATAAACATCCTTCTTGGATTATGAACTATATTTTTGTTCTTTAGGCATAAAATTAATCTTCAATACCCATAATATAGATAAACAAATATGCAATTATTGTGGAAATTCATAAAAGGATTAAATTATATATGTCAACTAAGTAAATTTTTATATGTTCTTAGTCTATATGGTATAATAATTCCTTAACTCAAGGAATATTATCTTGAATAAAAAAATTTATCTTATCATCTTCATTTCCATTGAATCAATCATATTTTTTAATCCTTTTGGGTTTATTGTTTTGTAGTCATTAAAATTATCAATAGCATTCAATTTCTTGCGATCAATGATATTTGTCACTCACTAATAGTATTTATATATTATTATTTTCATACATGTCCATATTTTAGCATCCTACTAATTTTATACTATTTTAAACCTTGTTTTGTGTTATTCTAGATGACCTTCATATTTTTTATTCCCTATTTTAAAGAGGAAGTTTTATTAACTATATTTATGATGTGGGATTTCAACAGATGTATTTTGAAATGTGACGCCATTGTTTATTAAGCCCAATTTCTAATTGTGATGATGAAATTTTGTAAATGGTGGAATAATTTAACAACCATAACTTTTAGAATAATACTTTGCATGATATATTTCTTAACAGACAACACTTGTATTTTATTCTACTAAGACATATTGTTTAATTATTATTATTTAAATGTGATTATTATAACCTAACTATTGAATTGGTGGGTATGAATATTATTATACCAATTATGATATATATATAGGTTATTATCAATAAAAAATATTGATAAATTCATTGCAAATTATTTTTTAATTTCTTGTTAATAAAATTTTATTCTTCAGAAAATATGTTTTCTTCAAAATGGGTTTTAAGGATATTTATGAAAAAAAATATTATTTTTACTTTCTGGATATTATCTAATTTTATTTTATAAGAAACAAATCATTTTTGAAATAATAATATTAATATTATCCAATTGGAACATGTTCATATTTTTCATAAAAGATTTATTTCTCAATAAATAGTGAAAAATAATTTTTTATGGAAAAATATATTTTTTTATAGTATTTATAGAGTATATTTATATTTTTGGAATAGTTTTATTTTTTAAATTTTTTTTTAAACGTGGTCTATTATATTATTCTATGTGGATTTTATTCTAAAACATGGTACAAAAACATTCTTATACTCAGAAGGCATTTTCTCAGGAAAACTATTTTTTGTTGCGTTGTAAGTTTTCATCTTATGATAATTTCTGAACATATATAAATTGAAATATTAAATAAATAATTAGAAATTTTTAGTTAGGAGGTTTAGATTTGGTAGATATTTTCCTTTTTTATCATTTTGAATAGTAATCATAGTAAATAAAATTACCACGGTAAAGGTGAATATTGTAATTAAGGTTAAAAATAATATGATAAAGACATAAAATAACTCTAACACATTTATTTTTATTATTATATGAGTGTATATTAGAAATATAAATCCATGTTTTTAAAATATAAAAACGTGGTGCAACATTTATTTTATTCTTATCATTATATTATTTTCTGTAAATAAGAGTGAAAAAAGTATTTCTATTTGTTTCTTTCCATGAATTTGATAAAAAGGGATAAAAATAATATATTTGATTGTAATAGGGATATTTAAATGTTGACTTCTTTTTTTAACAATATAATTTATTTATAAATTTTAGTAATGAAATAATTATATTAAATTCTTTCACAACACTGACATCGTATTTATTTATTTAGATGGGAAATAAAACAAATAATTATAAAAATATGAAAAGTTATTTAATTTCAATTAACTATTAAATTTAAAAAATTTAAAAAAATTAAAAAAAAATATTTTGAAGGACTAAACACAATTATTTTCATTTTGTTAAAAAATTAAAAATAAATAATTATTTACAAAATATGTAATAATTTTATTTTATAATAAATAATATTTTATTATAATTTATTAAATTTATCAAAGATCCATTTTAAGAAAACTAATTGATATATGTTAAAAAATATCATATATGGTCTATTTATGGAAGGATTTTTCTTTAATAGTCAGAATTTTAACCCCTAAAGCGTAAAAAACCATTTTTAATCTAATTGTAAAAAATGATAATGAGTTTAAACAAAAAAATTTAGAAAAAAATATTCTAATATTATAAAAATATGATTTTTCTAGATTATTTCATCCCATAATCATCCTATACTAAAATTATTTTAATTTGGATTATTTTAATTTCTAAATTAATTTATATTAATTTAATATTTTATATAATTCCAACAGTGTCCCTCTCCTCACTTATTAAAAGGGACCTCTTATACTCATTTACTCACATGTAAAAATCCTTTTAGTTAAAAAATATACCTACAAAAATATCTTCCTAAAATATATTCCCATGTTCTAGATGTATTGGTTTTGGTATAATACAAACTTTATTGGGATTTAGGTTTAATTAAAGGAAGATTTTATGACTAATAGTCGAAGTATTTAACCGAATGTTTTTGTTTTATTTATTATTTAACATCCTTTAAATATTATTAAACCACAATAACATAATGACAAAATTATTCCACCAAATGGGAATGTAAACCATTGATCGTGTGTGTGACGAACTATTGCCCTGTAAACCGATATAATAAGTTTTATGTCATCACCTCTCAATGATATTTATTATTGTGGATTTAATATATATATATATATATATATATATTATTCATGAAATGTTTTGAATTTTGGAAAATAAACATATAATATATTCTCATTCATTTCTATTCATTGAAAATTTATTATGTCATTCTTGTGTATGTATAGATTACCACATCCAAAAAGCGATGTGATTTTTTTTCAATACAGAATCACACGATTGGGATATATTACGATATTTATGGAAATAAAATTGTATTTATTATATAATGATCATTATATAATGATAAAATAGTACTTAACTTATTTCCCTCATGATCTCTGAATAATGGAAATGTTACTCATGCATTAGTATGACCAGTAGTTTCTAAGATGGTAATGTAGTTCAATTTTCATAACCATATTTCATGATCATTTTTAAAAGTATTATTTAGGTATTAAAATGATAAAAATTTTGTGATAATTAATCTATATATGATGTTTAAATTATCACTTTGACTAAAGTCTACATATAGAACTTATTTTGGATATATGGTTTGAATATTATCAAGACATGTATCATGAACTCAAATTTTTATATAATTGAATATGAAATGGAAATACGCGAAACAAGATAAATAATAAACTAATAGAAGATTTTTATGGAATTAAATAATTTATATAATTTTATTATTCATTTGGATAATGAATTTATGTGATGATTAGGGATTAAGGTAAGGGACACTTAACTTTAAAAACATCATTATAAATGTTTTCAATATTAATTACATAAATTTTCTCTTACATGTTAGTGTACATAAAATAATTTTATTATTGTATTTTATAGAAATAAATGAATTCTAAAGGGAATTTTATTGTCATATTTAATTTCATTCAAATGTTTTAAAATTAATCCTTTTATATATTTTTTACAGAACATTATGACATTCTTAACAAAATTAAAAAAGAATGCTCTATTTTAACATATAGGACATCTGTAACAACCTGACCCTAGAAGCTCAAATTAGGTGAATTATTTTAAAACATTATCATGATTATAAAGAATAAAGTCCTGAAAGACCGATCAGTTTTCCTGTCATGGAAAACAGATTACATACATGAACATTACATTACACATTAGAAAATAAAACACAACATAAATTATCATTTTAGAATGACATTAATACCCAAGATTAACCCTTGTTATCAGTCATTTTACACTTCGTGGAATCCTGGGATAATAAAAAATAGTAAAGGGGTGAGCTGAGATGCTTAGTAAGGATAACAATATAGAAGAAACATTCATAAAAAATCATAAACATATAAGGAAATGTATAAAACTAAAAAAATCCTTTTAAACTTAAACCTCAGCATAATATAGAAATGATAAATAAAATAATGTCATTTACTGATTCACATATATATTCTACTAGTCAAATAATTACATGTAATATCAATTGCTAATTTTATAATGATGGAATTAATAATTCCAGACTTCATAACCACATAGTCAAGGAATTGTGCCCAGACTACAAATAAGATTTTTTTCAAAGCCTTTTTCCAAGACATTGGTCTGTCTCATGAGATCTAATAATGCATGAAGGAGCTATAGTGGGATCCCTCAATCACATACTATGTCTAATGCATTCCTCATATGAAAAGGTTTAAACAAATCATAATCATTTGTAGTAAAACTAGCATACAAAATGTCAATAATTTATCTATAAACAATGAAGGGTATAAAATTAAGACATCCTTAGTCAAACATATCCCAAAAAATCTTACACAGTATGGAAGATAATAAATCTACATCGATTAAGAATAATATCCTGTAAAGTATATTCACACAGTTGAAAATTATCAGTAAAAATCATTGAAAGAATTATCTCTTTTTCATGAAAACATTTAAAAGTCTCACTATTTATCAAGAAGATGATTAAAATATATTTTTGAATCAAAGTGTTCCACACCACTTTGAAACTTTTAAAAGGAATTTCAATTTTAAAACATTAATGTCCATATAAATAAAACTATAAAACCATTTTTAAAACATGGACATTAATGAGAAAGGTTTAGAAGAACAAATCATTAAAAAATATAAAATAAAATATTATTAAAAATTCCCTTACAAATCTCTTTGAAAACCGTTTTATGAAACATTTACATGGATAACAAATATGTCCCAGTAGATACATACGTAAAAATGACCTCATATAATAATGAGATTGTGAAATTAACACTTACCTTGAACATAACTTTGGTCGAGGGTAAGTTTAACCTCCTGTATAATGAAAATATTATACCAGAACCATATTAATATTTATTATATCAGACATGATTTATTTATGACTTTATACTACCCATTTAATAATGATTTCCATTTTAAATTAACATTTTGGGTAATAATCGCTTTATTTATCGTACGTATTTTAACTGGTTATTCTAAATTATGTCATTTAGATCATGATTTAAATAATTTTAGAATATAAACCTTGATTTTATATATCATATATATTTAGAATATAAATATTTATAATAGATATATATTTTAAATGGAGGGCATCATTTATGGAGATGATAAGTCGTACGTACGCATAAACGTTTTTTTCATTTTCATATTGTACTGAACAAAAGTAAGTAAATAAGATATATGTAAGTACATAAATATATATATATATATAAAGTAGAATTATTATGTCATATATTGCATATTAATAAAATATATATTGTTATAATCATCGTTGAATGGTGAACGGGGGAATGAATCTCATCACGTCGTGGAGATGGTAATCCGTACGTATGCACGAGCGACAATATCATTATATTGATGGTGAAATCATATGTAATTGGATGTTCTATATTATATACAGAATCATTAAAATGTTATATTTATTATTTACATCAGTTATACTCATTATTATACCCATCCAAATAATGAGATGTTTGAAATACAAACTACATCACGGTGTGGAGACGGTAAGTTGTACGTATGCATGTATGGTGACTTTATCATTTATAGGCTGTATAAAATAATGAATATGGATGTAACATATTTATAATAACATTATATTATATAGGAGTTACTATAGTTTTTATTTTTGTATGGTAACAACAAATAAAGGGGAAGTGGCAGAAGAAAAAAACTTGGAAGAGGGTGGTGAAATTACTACCTCTTCATCAGGTGATTCCTTTCGAGTTGACCAAAAGGGATCCTTAGGTTGGATTTAATATCAAAGTAAGGACTGTAGGTTGATGTGAGAGAAGTTTTGAGGTTATTTGGGTAGGTTATGTCCAATCTAAAAGGATTTGGTTGTGTGATTTTGATAGAAGGGGAAGTTCCCTTTTATAAGAGGGGGAGGGTCACTTCAGGAAAAGAATAAAATATTAATTTATTATACAATCATATTCAGTTTATAATGGCTCCAAATGAATTTATTTCGATTATTAGGTGGTTATGAGTCGAAATATTCTTAAAAATTGGGTTTTAGCCAAGTTAGGGTTACCATTTTAACCTTATCTTTTAGAGTTAACTCTTAGTTAAATAGTTTAACTTTTACCGTGTCTTCTTGTATTCATACACTATATGGTTAATAAAATTACTCTAAACTTCAATGTGAAACTCAAGTGGTTCATTAATTACATATAAAATATTATTTAATCCCTCTTCCTGAACCTTATATTTTTAGGAATATTATATCAACCAATAATATAGTATTTATTTAAAAACTAATTTATGCCAATATTTATAACTTAAGATATTTTTTTGAAAGTCATAAAAACCATATAAATTATAAAAAAATTTATCCAATCAACCCTAACATGTAATATTAAATTATAAAAAAGTGGAATTCATTAGATGTCTCAGTTTACATGTTTTTGGATATTTATAAAATATATTATTTTAATATTTTATTAGTAAGGTAATTAGAGCATCATCATTATGACATAAATACATTGAATTATATGAGGTCAAAAAATTATAAATAAAATACCATTATGTAGGAAATATTTTTATATTTCTAATTAATATTTCTTGTCGAATTTATATTGTGTTTAACCCTATAAAAAATGGTTTAGTTATTAAACATTGAATTTAACACATTTAACTCATTATTAAATAAAATAATAATAAATGTCCAAATCTAATCCAAGTGGACCAAATTTTGTCATATTTTTTTCCTAAGGATTTTTTTTGTCGAATTACACTTATCCAATATAATTAAGAGATGTGTTAAGGTAATTATAATATCATATCACCCTTAATTTCCATATTTAATTTCCACCACGGTAAATAAATGTCAACAGTTATTATTCACCAAAAATTATTTTCGCCTAATTGAACCACATTTTAATTACTAATTTAAACCGTGTGTCTTGGATTTTTAAAATTCGACTCATTGAATTGGTAAAAAAATTTATGCAAATTTGCAAATACTCTTAGAAGGTGGGTAAAAATGTTAAAAGGTTCAATAAAATTTTATATATCTAATTTTATTAAAAAAAGACTAAAATGAATTAAATTGAACTTATATAGGTATTATATATCTATTTTGACTTAAAATAAATTTAAATAAAATAATATATTATTTAAATAAAAAGTTGGTTTAAAATAATAACGTAGTGTTTTTCACTATTCATCAAAAATTAAAAGTATTCTGAAAAATACCCAAAATTTACTCTATGATAATTTTGGTATTATGAGTTAAAAAATGAATTACTTTTCTCCAAATTCAAAACATTGAAGTTTCATTTATTAATTTAAAATTAATTTCTATTGTCAAACCCAAATAGCGGGTTTTAAAAAAAGTAAAAACAATCAAAAGACTAGCATGTGTTTATGTCAAATTTTAATGTGAAATTACATATAATGAAAAACATTGTATTAAATGATAAATGTATAATCTAATTATACTTAAAAACCATTCAAATTCATAATTCAACAGTATAAATTATATCCATTAAAAAAAGATGTTTTCAATTAAAACATAGTATTTTCACAATTCATCAAAATGTGAATGTTATCAGAAAAGTACAAAATAATTTTCCAAACTAAATTTTTAGATCCCGCTTCTAAATAATAATTTTATTTTGACAAATTTAATATAAATGTTCCATATATTTAATTTAAAAACTTCACAATTAGTAAGAGGTAAAATTTTATCTTTGAAAAATAATTTCATTATCTAAAAAATTGAATTTGTTCTTATATTATGTCTAATAAAAAATTAATATGGGTTTTAAAATTATATAGTGTATATAATATTTAAAATTCAGTTAATAATTTTCAAAACCACTTTTTTAATGGATAGTTTAGTAAGTTTTCGTGTGATTGAACTCGATGTTGTGTGTAGCCCAAGCTATTGAACTAGTTTAATGAGATAACGTACTATAAAATTTTGGGGTGTTACATTCTCCCCACCTTCTATAAATTTTGTCCCCATAATTTGAAATTTTTCGTCAAAATTAAAAGGTGAAAAATAGAAAAATAAATTTTTGAAAAACCCACATTTGAAATTTGGTTAATAAAATTTAGTTTTAATAAGAGGAAAAGGGAATGAAAAAAGTCTCCACTATATTATGTTCTTGATTAGGAGAACATTGTGGAAATTAGAGACACATAATTGGAGGAAAAGGGTAAATATTTATAAGGGGTGATTGAGGTCATCGATCACAAACAAGTTTATAATTAAGGGCCTCAAATCTGTCAATAAATAATGATTTAAAATATTATCAGTTCAAAAAAACATAAGGTATTAGGATAACATATTTTTTTAAAGTTCTCTTCTCTAAAGATGAAGAATTAATTTCTTCATAGAATTATAAAAATATATACACTTGACAAGTAGAGTTTAATCCTTGAACTAATTTCTAACACATATTCCACTTTCACTCCAAAAGGTAATTGAATTCAAAAATATTTTATTTATCCTAATCATATGGGGTTAAAAATTATTTAATTTTTAATTCATTTGTCAGAATTTTTTAAATAACTGCATTATACAAGCTAGGACATCACGTAGGCCAGTGGTAGGTGATGCACCCTTGTCACCCTTCTGTTGTGGGTTGAAGTCTCATAGCTTTTCCTGACACGATGGGTTGTCCCCCAGGTTGTCATTTTATTAACAATCCAAAAATAATCTGAAGAAATCATTTAACATTAATAATAGTATCCAATGTCAAACATAATCCATTTCAACCTTTAGACTTGTTCAAAATACTTCTATCCAAATTCACTGTCAAAAACATATATAAAAGGTAAACATAATGAATAATTTTTTTCCATATAATAACATGTGAATACGATCATCGTGTATTCTTTTAAAACACTGTAACACCCAGAATTACCATAAGACCTTATTGATTAAATTCATGCTCCCTTTTTCTTTATTGAACACTGGATATACTCCTTATATCCCAAAATGTTTTAAAATACAACAATGAATGAATATACAAATCATTAATCATATACAAGTTAGTCAAGAATATTGAAAATAATTTATCCAAATCAATCAGATATTATTCCAAAGTCACTAAATCGGTATCAGAACCATATTATGGTTTATCTTTATCTTAACCATATATCACTACAAAAAAAGTGACCTTTACCAACAGAAAATTACTAACAGATAATATATCTGTTGGTAAAAATGATTAATTCCAAAAGATATAAATTATGTAGATATTAACTATAGGTGCCAACAATTATTTTTACCAACATATATGTCTATTTATATTAGTAGTTCAATACCAAAATATCTTTTACTAACTTCTATATCTATTGTCTTATTATAATAATATCAACAATTGATTTACTGATAAATGAATATATTATCATTAATTATTGTTACCAAAAAATATTTTACCATTAAGATAGTTTTTTAATAATAAATTATTCAATAATATCAAATATTTTATAAAAAATGAATATGTAGATGTATATATTACCCACTATAAGTATATCATTTTCATAATAAAAATAAATAATTAATTTAAATATCTTAAATTTAGTAACAATTATTGGTGATATATATACATAATTAATATTCATAAAATATAATTTTTTATATAAATTCATAAATTTTTTCATTACATACATACATATATATATATACAAAAAATAAAAAACAAAAAAACCCTAATGTGCCCCATACCCCCTACCGCTCCCCGGCCCCTCCCTCCCTTCTTCCACTGCCGCCATCCCCTACCACCCCACAACCGCTCTCCAGACCCTCCTGTCCCTTCTTCTACCTCCAACATCGCCTCCCAGCCCACTACCATTCCCTAACCCCTCCTACCCCTTCTTTTGCCACCACCATCGCCTCCTGCCCCACTTCCATTCCCCAACCCCTCTTGTCTCTTCTTCCACCATCACCCTCCCCTCCTTTTTCCATTATCCACTACCCTAGGGTAATCCCCACAAGTCCCGAGTCTTGGGATACCAAATGTAAGGGGGAAAAGCGACACCTGCATCCCTTTTACTATGATAAAAACACTAGCAGGTATAACCATGACATCTCACCCACAATTATCCTTCCCTTTAACCGATGATCCTCTCCCTCTAACACTGCCTCCTTGTTGTTTCATCTCCCCAGAATAGTTGGATTTTTCTCATGGTGTTGGTGATTCTACATCCCCACCTTGCTTCATGCTACCCATTCAAATCCTGGAATCCTAATTTTATGAAAAGTTTTGGATGGAAATTTTATAAAACCAGCATGAAGGTATGATATACCATGTTTTCTTTTATAGTAATTTCACATACAGGTGTTCATACAATGAACAAGTCTCTAACAAGATCTATCACCATTGGTGTGGAATTAACATCTCAAAAGTCCAATAGTTATGAAGTTCAGGATCTTAATCAAAGGGATTCATAACTAGCACGACATGTTATAGATTCTCTTTGATTAGTTCCTCTGGGTGATATTGAAAATAACAACCATCTGATTTGGGTTCACCAAAATACAGAACCTAATGAGGGGGCCTTAAAAGTTACTAGGTTAAAGGCCTTGAAAGGTGATGTTTCATTTATCGATATTTTCCTAAACAGGATGATTCTTTTAACAATTTTTGGAATGAACATGTGGAACCATGGGATTGATGTGTTGGATTCACTACTGGAACTTATTACATTCCTGGCAGCGTTAAATGGAAATTTTTTTAAGGCTGGAATAGATATTTTTCTAAGAAATTTCAAATGACTTAATAAATTCCTATATATATTGTATCTTTCATGTTGCATTGAAAAGAATAATCATGTTATTTACAGGGTGCATTCTGCCCTTACCTCTATTTCTAATCTGGTGCCTCTTTCCCCATTTTTCTTGTTGAACATAGTTCCTCAATGAATGCAAAATGTTTTCAAGAGGGATCCCAGGTATCCAATTAGGATATATGTTCAGAATGTCTTATTGTTAGAGAGTAGTGAACATCATGAAATTTTTTGGAGATTTTTTCATAAATAAATTATTTATTTTCTGTTAGATTTGGATTTGGAGATTTTTTGGGATGGCATTTTACAAAACGAACCTAGAAAATGATTTTTTTAGATGGGGATTGAGGAGATAGATGAGACCTCTTATGAAGATGAGGATGATGATGATGATGATGATAGTCACAAAGAATGTTTAATTAGAAGAAGTTTATAGATAAAAATAGTTGCGGATAGATTAAACATCTTAATGATGATGATATTCCAGCATCTTCGGACATGTGTTGATAGTGGTCAACTAATAGAGGTTTTTTTTGAAACTATTATTTTTTCATTCCAAACAACTGTTCTCCCAAAAAAATCTCTAAATATTTCCAGGTTGTGATTTTCTATGCTTCCTCATTTGATATTGAAAATTGTGGTGTCGTATTTCCCTTTGTGCTTTTATATATTTTAACATTCATCTCACACCCAATAAAAATATGAGGATCAGAATTTCTTATTTGTCCACCTGTATCATGAAACATTTTCCCCATCTACGTTGATTATCACTATGTTGAAGAGGCTTGTTGATTGGTGTGTAGATTATTGAAAAGGTCATAATATTCAAATAATTTGAACGACCCATAAAGTTTACTATTCTAGATGCCAGGATATAATTTATGTGTTATGATTCAAGATATGGTTAATGATGGATGTTCCACTTCTCATATTAAATCATATTCTAATGTCCATGGAGAAAATTTTGATGAAATCACTAGATCAATTATAGGTGCGTGTTCCATGCATATAATAAGGGATTCTTCTGTAAGATATGGCTAATGGAATCTATATTGTTTCATAGACATTTGTGATCTTTTCTGCATCAGTCTAGGAATTCAAGCGGGTGCTCACTGGTTTGGATTCAATCTCTATAGGAGACTGGATAAGGGATGGTTGTTATTGCATGGTTTCTCATGGATGGTTTGTGTTACTTTGTTTGGATTCAAGCCCTGTAGATAGACCTAAAATTCCATCAATCCCCATTCAAAACCCCCTGCCAACCCAAATTCCCACATGCCCACTCCCCAAATAACCATTCCCTCACTAGCTTGAGACTATCCATATACCTTACTGCCAGGAACCTCATCCTCTCAAAAATCCAAGACAAACCAGGCCCACTTCACAATGATAAAGATAGCCCAACAACATAAAATTGAATCCCAGTTGAAGGAGTATCATTCTCCCGCTGCCACCTAGATAAATAAGTAACAAAATCTCTCTCATCCTCTTTTAAACTATTAATTTCCACTATATTGAATTTCATTTATATTTTGAAAATCATAATGATATTTTTATGTGATTATAAACCAGTGGTGATTCTTTTTAAGGAATCATATTTTATTTTAGTATTTTAAATGAATTATCAAATGTGTTGTTTGAATGTTATCTTCTTTGATAATGTTCAACTATGACTTTTTATACACTTCTGAGCAATGTTACATTCATTCTCACTAAAAAAAACATTAGTTTCTACTCAACTTGCATTAGTTTCATTGTTAATTTACACTTCTTCCCTTTTATTAAATTTTTAGCAATGTTACACTCTTTATCACAAATCAGTTTCTACTCAAATTCCAGATTTTATGGTGTCATTAATGTGAAAATTCCTATAGATAAAATGGAAGGATAGATTTATTTCAATATAGATGTGTTCAAGCTGACATACTTGGAGGGTAGAACACATTATCTCTCATAAAAAACATAATTTTTACTCATTTTTCATATTTTATAGGGTACTTCCAATCCTTATGTCATGTAATGGGCTTTATGTTTTTGAGTGTGATCTATATCATTTTTTCAAACACAATGCCTAGTATTTGGTATGCTTCTCGAGTAGCTCATGTTTAAGCACAATAAAAATTGAGCAGTGTTGGAATTCTGTCATTGTTTTTCTACTAGATTATCTTTAGGTGTATTACAGGGTTAATTGATTGGATTGTGCATCGATGATAGCATGGTGATCTACAAGATCATTTCTGTAAATTTTTTATTACCTTTTTATATGGACTCCACTATGAATGTTTTGATATAGAGATGTTTTTCACATAAATAGTTTCTATTTTTAACGTGTTCATTCCTAATACATGTCACTTTTCTTTATATTCTTGGGTATATGGTGTTTTAACTCTTTGGATGCCCTATGAGTGGATTCTGCTTTATATATATTTTTTTGATCATAATGTTCTTCTATATATTGAATAATTAAAGAAGGAAATCAAACTCAGGTGTACATTTGGTCAGTATTCTAAATATGAAATGTATATTATAGGATATACATATTCTCTGCATGAAATATTAATTTTATTCTATATGTAAGATATATATACATGATATACAATATGGAGTATTGAATATGTATAGTCTGTACTATGAAATCCTGCTTTATCTATTACTCTATTACTATAATTTTTTCCTTCATAAAATTGAAAGAAAAATGATAATCCATAAAGGATACTAGTTTTTCACTACCCTCTTGGTCTCAACAAATACAAAAACTTCCATAGGGATAACGATTTAGTTTTTAGTGAGGGAAACACTAAAGTTGTTTTTTGAGGAAAGTGACATGGCTACTTTCACCATTTGTAGGGTGGATGATCCACACACACTTAATAAAGTATTTTATTTTTGCACCCTAGAAATGTTTGTTCCATGAATAAGCATGTTGATATTTTGGAGGGTAATATTGGTAATAATTTAGAAAGGATTTACATAAAAAAGTCAATCTTCTCAAGGGAATCAAAAAAAATTATTCCTTGTGATGTGAAGAGACTCTATACCCAAACAACATGGTGATGGAATTTATATATTTTGTATTCGTGAAAGGTTACCATACATACTTAATCATTGATCCAGATAGAAGAATGGAAGGTACGCAAGTTTTTTCCCATCTAAAGTACACCACTGTAAGTTAATATTTGGACACACTCTTGTAATTATGTTATGCAGTCAGATTTTATATATTTATACATTGTTTTACTTAAATTTATTCTTCTTAATTATATTTATTTTCATTACTTTCTATATAATAATTATCATTATAACATCTATTTCGTAATGTGTTTATATCCCTTTTTATTCTTATATGATTTGTTTATGTACCTTATTTGATTCCAAGTGTTCATAAGCATTCATTCTGGTATACATGAAATTCTATATTTATAAATGTGTGTTATATTTAATGATTCATAGGGTTCTTTCAAGACACATCTTAGGTTTATAGGATTTATTCCAAGCATGGATTTTGTCAAGAAGTTTGAAGATCCAATGAAATTATCCCTGAGTAGTAGCTTTAAGGGTTCGAATATAGCTATATATGTTGTTCTCATGAGTGTGTATAGGTTGTCCAGTTGACTACCAAGTCATATTTGTATAGATTTGGTCTCATTTTCTTGGAGATAATTTCTAGATGATGGGTTATTGATATTGTTAGGCCGACTGACTAGTAAAATCCGATATCATGGGAACTCTGCATGTTATTATATCAAACCTAATGTTATGTATATATTTTTTCTAAATAAAATGTTGTCTTTGAATGTTCTTGTTGTTCAGATACTACCTTTGTTGAAATTCAAAATGAAGTTCAACACAAATGCAGGATGTTCAACACAAATTTTTTTCCTTGATGTGTACAAACTACATGTATCCTAATTGTGTAAGTGTATTTTTGTCACTTGTTTGCATACCTCCCTCAATTCTATATGGGGTATTTTCTAATATGTTAACTCATCTGTTTGTGCATAAACTAGAGCTAGCATGTATGAGGCTAGAACTAGAGCTGGAATAGTCTGGAGCTGGCATGGATGGGCTGGAGCTAGAGATGGTATAGACTGGATCTGGCATGGATGGGGATGGATTTAGATGGGCTGACCTATACAAGAGCTATCATGACTAGGGTTGGAGATGGCATGGAAGGGCTGTGGTTGGAGCTGACATGGATGGGCTGTAGCTGTTGGTGATAGAGTCGCCGGCGATGATGGGTTGGTACTGTTATTGGGTGTTGTCATGGTTGTCAAGCAATAGAAATGTGAAACAGAATTGGGGGCGAGGGTTGTCCAATGACAGAATTGTGTAAAAATACTTGTGGGGATCTAATAGGTTCTGTTTGTAATGAATTTCATTATTAATATAAATATTTGCTATATTATTTTGAACATGTGTTGAAATCATCTTTGGGTTAATAATTAAATCATGTGAATTATATATGCTAAATTTAAAAAATTTAATATGAATTTTTGGTGGTATTGAAAATTTATATTTTTTATTTAATTTTAATTTATGAAAAAATATTTTATATTGAAAATATTATTACCAACAGATAAGTTTGTCACCAAAACCTATTGAAAAACACTTTAACCAACATATATATTATCTGTTTGTATTATTATAATTGCAACAAATCTGTTTTATCTGTCGCAAAAACATTTAGCAACAGAGTTTTTACAAAAATTTTAGTAACAGGGACATATATGTTGGTAAAATGTTTTACCAACAGAAAATGAACATTCACCAACAGATATTCCCTTCTTGGAAAAAATGAACTATTTTGTAGTGTATTTTCCAAAACAATTAATCTACTATTGTGTCATGTTTATTGGTTCTACACAATCTCAAGTCCTTAATGAAATAGTACTGCAGTACAATCCTTTTATACTTTATCATTTTTATAACATGTTCATCATTAATGCAGTACTCAAATGACATAATACATTAATAACAACATAAGAAATCTGACCATTCTTCTTCATCTTTGGCTGTATCATTACCTGATTATTAACCAACAGTAGCATTTGGGATATACTCTGATGATTTGGACATTGCTTCTTGTAGTGTCCCAACACTTTAAAGATGAAGCAATTAACATTTGAAGCCTTTTTCTAACCCTTGAAATAACATACTTGGTGTCCTTTTTCTCCACACTTATAACAAACTCCCATTCCTTTCAAGTATTTACCATGGTGATTCTTCCATAGTTATCACTTATGGGAAAATCATTCTTTCCCCCATCCCTTTATCCAGCTATCAATCTTACATACTTTTTTCTCTTTCTTCCCTTCAGGGCCATAGGACTCAAGTAATTTCTTATATATCTTTATGACACATGATACAATTTCTTAATATATTTAGAATATGTGGGTGACTATTTCCATTTTAAATGTTGTATTAATAACATGAAAGATAGGATCCTTCTTAATCATATGATCATGTGTATTGCTAGAATTCTCATTCCTTCTACTAAGCACCATTTCTAAACAATGGCATACACTAGGTAAACTTATGAATCGCAAAGCATAATTCCAAACATTTAAAATAGCTAATGTAAATTGAAAAGATTATGCATATAATCTATAATCAGAAAAAAATTTCTTTTAGGAAGTATTTACTCTTAAATCCTCCATATCAGCTTGTAATGAAAATGTGAATTATCCTAAGAATATCCCATAGAAGTTTCATGACCTATACTGTAGGAAGGCATGTTATCATGTGTCAGGATACCCTGGGTCAATCCCAAAACTCCTTCTTAGTGTTTTTACACTTAGGTTAATCTGTTCTAGATCCACCTCCACATACTCGTATCCAGACAGGGATGTATTTCTTCTAAAATACAAAAAATCTCTACATTAAAAAAATTATAGGATGTTATTATATACTAATACTCAAAATCTATTATAGGTTAATTTTCTCTAATCATATATTATCTAAATCTATTTCCAAGGATGTTTCTAAACTTCATCTCATACAAACTATAACACCTCGACCCCAAAATCCCAGAGTCAGTGCATTATTTTAATACATTGGAATGATTACAGTGAATCATGTCCTGAAAGACCGATAACTTTTTCAATCTTGGAAAACAGATTACATAAATGAATGTAACATTACACATTAAAAAATAAGACGCAATATAAATGATCATTTGAGAATTCCATTAATCCACTAGCCTAACCCAGCATATCATTCATAATAAACTTCTTGGAATCCTATGAAAATAAAACATAATAAAGGGGTGGGATCATATGCTTAGAAAAGATAAACATATCGAGGAAACATTCATCAATAAGAATAATCATTTAAGGAAATGCTTAAAACTAAAATAGAAGCCTTTTAAACTACTACATATGCATAATATGGAAAAGATAAATCAAATAATTACATTTACTTATTCTCATGCATATTATACTCATTGAATAATCACATGTAATATCAATAGCTAATTTCATAATGATGGAATTAATATTTCTAGACTTTATGACACCATAGTCAGGGCTTTGTGCCTAGTTTATAAATATGATTTTGTCAAGGTAATGTGCCAAGACACTAGATTCTCTCAATAGACCTACCGATGCTTCATGGATCTATACAGGGCTCCACCCGTCGCCTAAAAAGTCCAATTCTTTCATCATATGAAAAGTTATAAGAATAACATAAACATTGGTACAAAACTAGCATACGAAATGTCAATACTTTTTCCATAAACCATGTCATGTATAAAATAAAACTTCCACAGTGAAACAAATCACAAAACATTCAATACAATATGGAAGATGATAAATCAACCTTGATCAAGAATAATATCCCATAAAGGATGTTGACATAGTTGAAAATTAACAGTAAAAATCTTTGAGATAGATATAACCATTTTTTAGGAAAACATTTAAAAGTCGAACTATTTATCAAGAGGGTATTTAAAATAGATTTTTGAATTAATGTTTCTAATACCACTTTGAATCTTTTAAAAGGAATTTTAATTTTAAAACATTAATTTCCATATAAATAAATCCTTAAAACCATTTTTAAAACATGGACATTAATGAGAATGGTTTAGAAGAATAAATATTTAAAACTTTTAAAATGATGTTTTAGTAAAAATTCTCTTAAAAAAAATCCCTTTGAAAACTATTTTATTAAATATAGACATGGTTTATAAATATATCCTAGTATATACTTATGTGCAAACATCCTTGGATAATAAAGGGGTTATGAAATTATCCCTTACCTTGCACTTTCCTTTGGTCAAGGGTACGTTTAACCTCCTTTATAATGAAAATAGTATGTTATTAAATTATACCATAACCATATTCATATTTATTATATCATTAATGATTCATTTATGAATTTATACATCCCATTTAATAATTATTTCCTTGTTAAATTATCATTTTGGGTAATAATCGCTTTCTTTATCGTGCGAGATTTAACTTGTTATTCTTGATCATACAATTCAGAACATGATTTAAATATTTCCAGAATACAATACTTGTTTTATATATGATATATATTTAGTATATAAATATTTATAACAGATAGATATTTGAAATGGAATGCACCATTTATGGATATGGTCAGTCATATGAATGCATAAATGTGGATACTATTTTTATATCATATTGAACGAATGTAAGGGAATAAGATATATATAAGTACATAAAAACATATATATATATATATATTATAATTATTATGTCATATATTACATTCTTATTAAAAATATATTTATTTTTATAATCATTGATGAATGATAAATATGGTAATGAATCTTATCGCGTCATGGAGACGGCAATTCGTACGTACGTATGAGTGACAATATCATCATACTGATAGTGAAATCATATGAAGTAGGTTAGTATATCATATATACAAAATATTTAAAATAATTTTTTTACATCTGTTATACTCATTTTTATACACATCCAAATAATGATGTGTTTGAATAGAAAAATACACCATGATGTGGAGACAGTAAGTCGTATTTACACATATATGGTGACTTTTTCATTTAAATGATGGATAGAATAATGAATATGCTTGTACCATATTTATAATAACTTCACAGTATGTAATAGGAACTAGAGTTATTATTTTTGAATGAAAATAACAAATAAATAGGTTGTGGAAGTTGAAATGAATTTGAAAGATGGTGGTGAAATTATTACCTATTATTCAGGTGTTTCTTTTTGAGTTTATCAAAAGGGATCCATAGGATGGAATTATTATCAATGTAAGGACTCTATGTTTATTTGAGGGATGTTGGGTGAATATTTGGATAGGTTTATGCCGAACCAAAAGGCTTTGGAGGTGTGATTTTGAGAGAAGGGTAAGTGTCCTTTTATTGGAGGGGTGAGTGTAGCTTTAGAAAATGATTAAAATATTAATTTATTATACAATCATATTCAGTTTATAATGGATCCAAATGAATTTATTTCGTGCCTTAGGTTGTAATGTGTCTAAATCATCTTAACAAATAGATTTTAGACATGTATAGGATACCATTTTAACCTTATATTTTAGATTTAACTTTTACTAGTTCTTCTTGTATTCTTACACTATATGGTTTATAAACATACTCTAAACGTCCAAGAGAATATCAAGTCAACCAATTATATATTATTTGTTTTAATAACTAATTTATGTCAATTTTTTCACTATTTGGAATTTTGTTTTTGTGAAAGTCATAACAACCTTATAACATAGGAATCAAATTATCTAATAAACCATAACATGTCATATTAACCTAGAAAATTATTTTAATTCAGCATAAGTCTCAGCTTAAATTTATTTAGATATTTATAATATATATTATTTTTTTATTTCATTAATAAGGTAACAATGGCATCATCATTGTGTAATAAATAAATTAAATTATTTAATGTCTACAAATTTTAAATAAAATCCCATTATGTAGGAAAACTTCATTTATTTCTAATGAATATTTATAGTAGAATATATATTGTGTCTAAACCTAAATAAAAAATGGCTTAGTTATTAAACATTGAATTTTTCACTTTTAACAATTCTTTAAATAAAAGAATTATAAATGTCCTAATCTAATCCAAGTAGACCAAATAGGATCATATTTTATTCGTAAGGTTGTTTTTTTTCTAATTACAGTTATGCAATAGAATTTGAACATGTGTTAGGGTTATTATAATACCATTTTTACCCTTAATTACCCTATTTACTTTTAACCGCGGTAAATAAATGTCAAAAGTTACTATTCCAAAAAATTATATTCATCTTATTAAACCACATTTTACTTACTGATGTCAACCGTGTCACTCAGAATTTTGATATTCAACTCTCATAAGCGGTAAAATTATGTTTTATGCAAATTTTCAAATGCACCTAGAAGGTGGGTAAAAACGTTAAAAAGTTCAAAAAAATTTACTCCTCTAATTTTATTATAACAAGACACCAATGAATTGAACTAAACATATATAGGTATTATATATCAAAATTTAATTAAAATAAATTTAAATTAAAAAAATAATTATTTAAATAAAAAGTCAGTTTTAAATAACAAAGCAGTGTTTTCAATATTCATAAAAACTTTAATGTTTTCAGAAAAATACCAAAAATGTACACTATGATAATTTTGATATTTGGAGTTCAAAAATTATGTACATTTTACTAAATTAAAAAAATTTAAGTTTTATTTATTAGTTCAAAATTATTTATCGTCGTCAAAACCAAAAAGCGGGTTTTTAAAAAAGTAAAAACTATAAAAATATTGACATGTGTTTTTGTCAATTTTAAATGTGAAATTTCTTATAATGACATAAGTTTTATTAAATAATAAAAATATAATCTAATTACAATTCAAAACATTTCAAATACATAATTTAACACTATTAATTATCTTGATTAATAATAGTTTTTTTCAATTAAAACATAGTATTTTTTACTATTCATCAATATATGAAAGTTATCATAAAAGTAACAAAAATTTGACCAAACTAAATTTTTATGTCCCGCTTCTAAATAAGAAGTTTATTTTTGTTAAATATAATATAAAAGTTTCAGGTATTTCATTTAAAAAAAATCACCATTAGTAGGTGGTAAAATAGCATATTGTTTTTTTAAAATACATCCTTTATCTAAAAAATTTAATTTGTTCTTATATTAAGTCTAAAAAACCCATAATATGGGTGTTAAAATTATATGGAATATATAAGATTCAAAATGATGTTATCATTATTCATAACCTCTTTTTGAACTGCATGTTTGGTATATTGTGGTGCGTTTAGACTCAGTTTTGTGTGTAGCACAAGCTATTGAATTACATTAATGAAATAACATACTACAAAATTATAGGGTGTTACAACATCAACAATTTCCCCCACTTCTATAAGGGTTACATGATTTGTTTCCTTCCATTATATGAATGAATGAATACTTAAATTTTTATTAGTCCATAAGAAAATAGATACATGGAAACAGATAGAAAGGGAACCATAGAAAAAACATTGGGGGATTAATGTATTGGAGCCCAAGAAAGTCAACACAAACAAGGTCTACACATCCATGGGGAAGAAATCCAGGAATAAATTGAACTATAAATTGATTTTCCCTTGAAACCCTTAGCATCTAGAAAAATATAAATGGTATTCCCTTTTTGAAAATTATATAGGAGTGTCATTTCATTAGAATCATATCATTTTCCCCTTTGAATAAGATAGGTGATGGACTAGGGAGTGGATAAATTGTTCGTAATAATGATAAAGACCACAGTTGAATCTATTTCAATGATAGGAAGACTAAAATCATTATAATTATAAACAAAAAAATAGGTAATAAGGCATGGGTTTCAAGGGTGATTGTAATTCCCCAGACAATGAATCTCTTTAAATCTATTAATAATAAGACGTTGTGATAAAAAACCATGCCTCCCCTTTTCATAAGACAAAGAGAAAAATAACCTTCAACGTTGAGTTTTAGAACACATTTTGGAAGATACCAATTAAATCATCTACTAAGATTATTCAGACACAGGTGAGGGGGACAAATAAATTTCCCAACCATGATGTTTCATAGTATTTTTTTGTTATCCCATTTGGTGACTATAAAACCTAGCACCACCACCAGTTTTCTCAAGAATATTGTCATGCCTGATAGTGAGTTGGGATTTTCATTAATTTGCATTTTATTTCTAGTGGTCCAAATAATCCAATAGCCAGCAGCCAAAAAAATTGTCCTCACCCATTGGTCCTTGGTGTTAGAGCTCCCCCCATTAATCTGACTATGGTGAAAATTAGTACCTAGTTTCCCTTGTGAATTCAAACCTGTGAGATAACCAAAGCCATTCCATACTACTGTCACCAATTCCATTGTAAAAAATTGATTCGTGGTGGACCATTCTTTCAACCATAGGTAGAACAAACATTTTGAATCAAAGTATATCACCTTATTTTAAATATCCTCTTATTTAATAAATGATTTAATGAAAATTCTTGACAAAAGGAAGTTAATATCAGAAAGAATAAGCTTAACCCTTGTCAAATATCCCCCATTCAAAAAACTCATTGTTGTTCTATATGGAGTTCCTCTATGCTATATAAGTGAATATACCCTTAGGGGACTCAGTGAATATGAGTTGATCACTTTCAAAAGAAATATCAATATGGTTGAACACTTACCGATGCTAGTTTTTTAGATTGGTTGGAATCATAGTGGGGTGATTGACCTCTTTATTGAAAAAAATAGAGGGACCTGGGAACCCAGGGAAGCCAAGAGTATTACCAACCCAGTCATGGAACCAAAAACATATCTCACAACAACCCACAATCCAATAGGAGAACTAAGATAGGGTAATAATTTAGGAGATTATGGACTTCCAAATAGATGACATATTCCATTTTTACGCTCATGATTCATAGCACAGTTACTTAAGATAAAATTTTCCTAAAGATATTAACCATCCATAACCTCCCAATGGAATTTCTCTTCAATACTGTTCATGTTTTCATTCCCCAATAAAAGATTTTTCAAATTATTATAAACATATTTGTATGAGAATTTCTTAGCAGTCCGATGGAACTTTCCCACATCATGGGAGTTCTAGATGAAGGAATTCAGGACCTTTTCAATTTCCATGATGATATTTCTAGTCTCCTTAAGATCTAATAAACCATGCATTAGGATGGAGGTTAAAATAATGTTAATAAGGTCCCCAAAAAGACATGAAGAAGTTTCTTTTATTATAAATACATTTAATTATCCTTCCAAATATCAGATTAAATTGATTAATCTAGATCCTTCCAAGGGAAATGAGATCTTCTAGATAACTCATGGGGAACTACCTTCTAGGAATGCCTAAAAATTTCTCATTGGCCCTCCCGATGTGATCCCTGGGGAGTCTGGAAACAAAAATGTCAATTTTACCCCTATTGATATGTTGGCCTCTCCATTTAGAATATTCCTATGATGCATTATTAAGGCCTTTGATGGTCCTTATTCCCCCATCAATGAGTAAAATCATCTCATCCTCATAAAGGACGAGGGAATGACCACTGAAGTTTCACCTATACATGAAGGGTTGTATAATGTAATTTTTAATTCTCTTAGAAATATTATTCTTAATGAGTCCTAAATTATAATAAATTATTTAGGGTAATGGTGTTATCCCTATCATAGGCCATGAGTTGATATAGAAAAACCTTACCTCGTTCCCATCAATGATGTGGAGAATCATGAGGAGAAAAAAGGATCTTAACAAACCTTTTCTTTGTTTTAGGAACTTTCTATCCCCAACTTTCATTGTCTCCATATTTGATGTTATAAATTCATTCTAAATCATATTTATGATATCATAAATACATACCTAGCTTATTAGATTTTTATTTAATATTTTAATAAATTCCATAAATTAATTCATCCAATTCGTTCATTAAAATAGAACCTGATTAAGGGGAATATTCTATTCTTCAATCCTTTTATGTAATTATTATTAAAAAAATTATTCTCAAATGAACACTTCATTTTGAGACCTTTGATTATGAACTGATCTATACATATGCAAAATATCCATTTCTTTTTTTATTATGGAATCTTTATAGTATTTCATATGAATACGATATAAGGAAATATTATGCATCCAATTTCTTTACAAGGGTAATTATTATGATTATTTTCTGTGATTTATTTCCTTTAATGCCACAAAATATATTGAAAATTATATAATGTGTTCAACCATATATCACTCCAATTCATTGTTTAATATTTTTTTCTAATGAGATATTATTTATGTGATTAGGGAGTAAACCCAATCCTTGATGGGACAATTTCCACTTTATGATGGGGTCCTTGAAGTTAACGTTGACTTATGTTTATAACATATCTTGTCATGCATCCACATTTCCAATGATTCCCTGATCTATTAATCCCATGTTATTTATGTTATGATGCCATGTGATTACTGATAATATTATTTTTAAATAATACTGTATAATACATTATAAGGGTAAAATGTTTAATAAATTTAACAAAAGTTTTAATAAGTTTTTCATGATTTCAAAGCATCCATTTTTAGTTTTATATTTCATTTAAGACATCTTATGAAATTTTTTATGAAAGTATTTGGGTATATAATTTTAGTTAGGTAATAAAAGGTTTACTATTATCCCAATGACTAATTTTGAAATAAACAAATATTGTATACATATTCATTATCTAAAAAGATTATTTCTTTTGTTTTGTACATTACTTTATGATATTTTTGTTCCTATACTACATTTTTAATTTCCTAATAGTGAGTTAAGGATGGTTAGGGACCATATTGATGTGAATTTTAAAATTGTGATAATATATTATGAAAAATAAAACTTTTTTTTACCATAAATGTTTTTTTGTTGTAAAAATCAAAAATATATTTAAGTCTCCACATTGTGAAATAATGTTTATTTTTATACATATGGTGGAAATATTCCCTAAAAATATTATCCATAAAGATATAAAAATATATGAGAATTAATTATTGACTTAAAAATCAAGATTATCGGATATTTATTGTTTGTTACTTAAAAATTTCCCCTATGTGAATCTATTCTAGAGCCACATCAACTTGTAGTAATCGTGACTGGGATTTCATTTCGTAGAAACCACTCACTTTAAAATTCATGAGGTTTTACTATATTTATACTTATACCAAAATATTTTACTAATATTTTTTATTTATAATCTCCACAAATAACTATATTGTTCCTTTGATACTATCTATATAAACTCAACATTTTAATAATTCATTTTTAACATAACTTCTTTACAAAATATTAAATTAATAACTTTGATTGAAATTTTTAGGTTTACTATAATAGAAATTGTGTACATAATAAAGTACATACATAAAGAAAACATAATCCAAATCATAATTTAATCCTCTTTAAATACTCATTTATTTTTTCATCATAGTTTACATCTTTTCAAATGATTTCTTAGGGACATACATCTATAGAAAAGGGTGATCATAATGCTGAGTATGGGATAAATTAAAGAAATTTAATTTGATTGATTAAAAAAGATAATACATGGGGCATTACATGATATAATAATCAATTTAATATGATATATAACATAAAAAATGTTGTACAACATGAAAATTACACATTCATGGTCATATCTTTAAAGCTAAATACCACGATGTCATGAATCATATTAGAAATGTCATTCATTAGTATATCATAAAACATATCATATCTAGAGATTAATTATTTACCTTGTACATTAGGGTTATACCAGGGTGTACCCTTCATATTTATGAATTTATTTGATCTAAATATATCATAACAAATCATTTCATCAATAACGCATGGATGATAAAGAACTAGTTTTGTATAAAATTATTGAGTACATATGTTTCAAAAGACATTAAATTTTCAAAATTTTAACCCATGAGAGGTGAATTTGGGATTTATACATTGTATTACACAATAAGATAAGTATATTTACATCTATATGTATACCCTTGGATAAATTTAGGGTTTTTTATTAATAATATAAAAATGGGGGCATGAGAAATCGAATAATGACTTTGGAAATATAACATGTATATAATGTTGTCTATGTAATGTGCATAATGAGAGAGAATGGAAGTGTCTCAATGATAAAATAACATTTAGAAAATAATGGAATGATCATATCTGAATGATAACATAATAACATGTAAATTATGGGACTAACAATAAAAAAGGTACTTGGATAAACGGGATAGGAAGATAATCTATTAAATTGTGAGATAACTTCTTAATGCTTAAGTAGATTTCCTTAAAACCATAAAACTCCTTGTAAAGGAAATAGTATGTTAAATGGATTTGAAAATCATTAATAATCATTACAAACTGAATTTAAGGTGCTGGAATGGTGTGTATTTAAATGTGGGAGGATTATTTATTAATTTCAAAATAAAGTCATTTGAATTATTTGTTGTAGAAAATTAATATAAATTGGCTAACCCATGGTCTTAGCTCATGGGGTATGAAATTAATATTATTTTTTTACATAATTTTGTTTTAGAGACATGTATAAATATTTTAAAATAATTTTACATGGGGAAATAATTTATATAAAATATGGTTTTTAATGTAATAATTATTATTTTATTGTTTGGAATTGTTTTTATAGGTTTCGAAATTAATTTTAATTCATTAGAATATAGTATATTAAATAATGTTTTTTTCGGTGTGGATTAACATATTTTACTTATGACATCTTTTTTACATATTTATGATGCCATGAAATTTATTGAAAAAATAAAAGATTATTTTTATTATTCACTAAAAAAATTAGAATATTATATAATTATTAAATATCACCTTAAAATAATTTTTAAATGATGAATTAAATAAAAATGTTTATTTTACCAAAATAATTTTAAAATATGATTATTTTAAATTTTGAATAAAATGTATTTTTTATTGTAATTTAACTACTTTTATAAAAAAATCATCTATCTACTACTTATAAAAACTATTTTCAATATTACAAAATTATATTATTTTATATATTTAATTAAATAGTGTTCTATAATACTTTATCATGAAAATAAATTTCATTTAGAATACTTGAATTTGTCATTAAAGTTTATTTTCATTATATATTTTTCTAAGAAAAAATTTATGTTTTATTTGTATCTAAAAATATATTTACCTTACTCATATAACATTCAAACATATAGAATTAAATAATCTAATAGTGGGATTTGATATACAACTAAATATTTTAAAAAATAAAATTACACCATACAATGAAAAGGTCTAGATACATAACCCCTTATTACACTAGCATATACCCTATGGGTTTTTTTGTGGGAATTTAATAGGGTGAATAAGCTTATGTTGATCTAGAAATGATACCCATTAACTTGAAATTATAACATAATTAATTTCACTCAATCCTTTCTTGTTGGAGCACTATAGGGGCTTGTCCATGGGTGAACCCCAGTGAAACTACCTCCAACCCATATTTTGATAAATAGGCTTCAAAAGGTGTAATCTTACTTATAGATGCCATCACATTTCCATAAAAAATCAATTATCCATTATCATTACATATTTTACTATAGTATTTATATTTGTTAATTTTTTACTAATGGTCATATTGACCAATGATCAAGAAAAATATAGATCATAATGGTCAATTTTCCCTTCATTCTATATATATATTCCGCCATTATCAAACCTCAAAATTTATTACTTCCCCTGAAAAGGTTCTACACATCCCATGGTAGTTTCTATCTTATTCATAAATATTCTATTTATTTTTACTATTTTTATACCATTAGAAATATTCATTGGATAATTCTATACTATTTAGTTTAAATTAGTATGCATGTTGTTATTTTTTTCATTTATATCTCGTTATTATTTATGATCATTATAGTAAAAAATAAATAATTATATCTAATGTTATTATAAAATGTAATATAATTTTTGTATTCTCATAATAAAAGACTATTATAAAATATGATCTCTTAATAACATAAAGGAATTTTCTAATCATTATAAACACAATCATATTGTTATGCATCTTCATAAAAAAATTAACTAATATATTGAATTAATCTAGTTGTTTCATAAATTTCATGGTCGGTTTTATAAATATACAAAAAATGTATATAATATAATTTACCTTATATTTCTCAATATTGGATCCCCAATGTGTGTTTTAGGAGAAATGTATGTGGAAGTTATTCCACTTCTCACTCAGAAGTGAAAATAAGAAGTGGTTATATAGATTAAAACTACTATATTTTCATGAATGGGATAAATTTTAAATATGATTTCTTCATATATTTCTCTCCACCACTAGATTTATATCCATTAAAAAATTTATATATCACTTCATTAAATATTAAATATGTAATCTCTACAAATACTGGGAGAGGATTAATTAACGAGGATCTAATTATCTACATCACACTATAGAGGATATTCACTTTCTGGGATACTTTTACGAAGGATTAATGGATGATAACATAATCTTGTTAGATGATTTATCTAGAAGATACTTTATAAAAAAAATTTATACAATATAAGGGATATATTGAGAATATATCTCAAAACTCATAACAATTTTGATTAAGAAGTACAAGTTCAACATGTTTCCAATTGGTAAAATATTTTGATACATAACCTTTTTAGAAAAAAACGTGAAGAACCAAGATATATGTCATTGAAACAAACCTGTGAAAAATAAGTTCCAATAAATTCATGTGGTTTATTTTAATCCCCTCACCATTTTATTGGAAAAAATTTCAAGGTGTAGGGAACATAAATCTATATAGTATCATTTCCAGAAACATAATTCTTGAAACCTTCTCAATGATAGAGATAAAAATATGAAGTCCAATATAGATTTACCAACCCAAAATTATTTTCTACAATAAAATATAATAACAGTTACCAAAAACACCATTCTTATATAAAAATCAATATTTACATAACCCATTACCATTATAAAAACAATAAAAAAACCTTTTACATAGCATGAATACCAAAAGTCCACTTATCTTACAAAAAAATAGTCAAACTCTTTGTATTGACTGAAACTCATAAAAATTCACCTCCACACAACAATATAGAGATGAGGTCTATGAGCTATGGAATTAGAATGATATGGGTTTTCTAGAATAACAATGAATTAATCATCATTAAAAGGGACATAAAGGGATATTAAATTCCCAACATTTCCTTTTTCATTAATAATTATTTAGTACAAAAATATTCAAGTGGAAGAACATCAAAGATAACTATTGGAAAGCTCCAATAAATTGGTTATCAACACACCCCTTCTTAAATATCCCAAAAAATACATCTATTTTCCATGTTACTTGAGGAAATTTTTTCCATGAAGTGGATAATTCAGTAGAATAAAATAGTTTACTTATGAATACGTTTCTAATACTTGATTATACTATAGTTTTGCACCAAACATAATGATCCAAGGGAATCTTCTATCCCTTATACTATTGTTCCGATGACATTTTATGAATAATTATGTGATTTAGGTGATTCCATTAATTTTAATCCTCTAATGTATTTTATTTCCCTATATATGGGAGAATTAAAGACTATATGTGTGGTGATATAACTTTGAAATACATATACAACTTTTCTAGTATGTGTTTTCAAATATGTGTTTATAAGAGTTAAAAAATGGAAATTCCTAGAATATGTTAATGTATTCTACGTTAAAGAAAATATATTTTCATCCTAATCACTATTAATATTTTATATACCATTATTTAAGGAAAATAAGACAATCATCAATGTATATAATGGAACTCACACCTTACAGTTTTGAGATAACACTGTCCACTACAGAAATTATACTATGAGAGGCATACATCATATGATCATTCACTTATTACCCTTTTTTGAATTTAAGACACTGAACACCGAAATGAATTATATATGTTAAAAAAAATTCATCTTTATAAATCATTTTATGATGGTAAATTCCATGGATCATGAAGTTTTCCATAATTTTAAAAATTATTTTTTTAGATTAGAAGAAGAGGTATCTTTTGGGATTTTAAATGAAATTTATTACTTATTTAATGAATAGGAAGCTAATATATCATCATTTGGGTTTTAAATTATTGTTTAAGAAGTTATGAACCAAAATTTAATTTTATCAATAAATAAACATCCAAATGATTATTTATCCCACTGATTTAAAATGTGTGTACATCAGGGATGGTAAAAAACCCAAGTGATCATTTATAAAACATATCTATAACGAAATAATATAAATAGATTGAAATTTTATGGGGAAATTTATAAGAAATACGGTTCATTTTATGTTATAATTTCTACATAAACTCAAAAATCTACATGTAAAGGATTTATCATGAGTAAAATTACAAAAAACATTGGACAATCCTCAAGGTGGATGAATCTAAACATGATGGAAATTGAAAAAATGATATGGAGATGATTTTAGAGGAATGAATCAAATATCCCATTTTAGACTCACAATGTGTCAACCCCATCCATGTAGTTCAAAAGAAAACTAAACTGATCCTTATGTGAAATGATTAAAATTTGATAATATCAATAAAACATTAAAATAGATGGAGACATTGAGTTAATTATATAATGATGAGTCATGTCACTAGGAAGGATCTATTTTTAATCCCTTTTTATTAACCAAATGTTTAAAATATTAGTAGGAGAATTCAATATTTTCCATAGACAGATTTTTAAAAATCATTCAGACACTTGTTACTCTTTATGATTTAGAGAAGACTAATTTTACATTTCCTTTTTCTCGATAGAAACTATGATGGATCCAGTATCCATGAATGTTTGGTTTTAACATTGGCGTTGAACTTATTTTATACAGCACTTGATCACTATGTTTGTCTAATTAATGATATTTTAAAATTATCATTCGTCGAGAGGGTGGGGGCTGGGATAATGACACTTTTATAGGATATTTTTTCCTACTCCTAAAATATATTATATATTTATGATGTTTTTATGAATACATTCCGACTCTATATTTTGGACTAATTACCCTTTTTCTAATGATCATATTAAATCCATGTGGTAATATAAAAACTTTTATGTATTATATGTTATTTATATTTATCATTTTAGTTTATGATTCATTGGTTCAAATAATAATAGGTAGGTGCTCTAGAGTTTACCACCATCAAGGGGGGGATTTGGTGTTGTGGATATTGGATCTGTCCAATAAAAGGGCTTCCAATATACCTATATATAAGGAATAAGAGCCCACATAGGTCGGTACCACTTAACGGAACATTTCATACCTTTTAAGGTCATGTGAAAATGACTTATCCATCCAGTCTAACATTATGTAGTAAGGAATACAAGGTGTAAGGTTCCTGGAAATGGTTAGTGTGAAACTTACACATGAGTATCCCATTTTGGTTTGTCCTATTTTTCAGTAACAAAGTATAATAAGTTATGGATTGCCTCTGGATCATCACCAAAGTCATACCTAGGTAATAACCAATGAAGGATGAATTTACATATAATGATCCTCATAAGGATGTATTATGATCATCCCATATAATGTATTTTCACTAGGTTGAGGATTACACCAAATAGGAGTCCTGAATCAACAATGATGTATATAGTAAAAATGATATAGAGAATATTTTATAGGAATTAATCATATATCCCTTTTTATACTCACAATGTGACAACCCCATCCAGTTAGTTCTTTTGAAAACTGAACTGCACCATAAGAGAAATGATTGAAATTAATAAATCTCAATGAAATGTTGAAATAGTTTGAGGCAATGAATTAATTATACAATATTGAGTCAGGTCACTAGGAAGGATCTATTTATCATCCCTTTTATTTACCAAATGGTTTAAATATTATTACGGAGAACACACTATATCTCATAAATATATTTTTAGGAAACATTCTCATACCCATTAATTTATTATGTTAAGGATGTGAGATATGAATTTTAATTCATACATCCCATACATTATGGTGATTCCTATGATTCATCTCATTTTTTATAATGAACTAATCAACCAAAATTCAATGCCCATGGGACTCGTGATCAATGTGATACATAAGATATAAAAGATTATTTGTATTTTATTTGTGTTTATAATAGTGGATTGAATAGGGATTATGGATGAGATACCCATTATGGTGCCAAAAATGTTAACTGGATCAATTGAATGCATGAAGTATTAGGTACTACACATTGTAGGAAGACTATAAAGGTATGAAATAATCAAAAAATGGTTATCAATAGGAAACTGGCAGGGGATTATTAAAAATATTCCATATGATGAAGGGTTAGGATTACACCTATGTGGAGTCCCACATATGATATCTTGGAGTAGTATATAGACTCAATGTGATTGTGTAGGACTTAAAAATTTATGATTCCCTAAATTCTAGACATGTTTATTGACACATGTGATGGTATATTTTGGTTTTACACTAGAAAAGAGGCCCATGATATCCTCATATGGCATAAAAGGGGATATAATTGGACAGATAGTATGGCATATGCATCATCTTCCATTTGATTCTTGACCTGGTAGATTAGTATGAAAAATGTATGTCTGTAGGATTACACCAAGGAGTATGACCATGTATGTTAACTAAGAGGAATATGTCAAAAATGTGGAGAATATAAAAACTCAGTTGATTATTTTAACTTGAGGAGAATAATGAAAAACAAGAATAGAATATCAAATCAAAGTAATTATGAAACTGATATGATTATATTGACTCAAGGTGAATGTGAAACAAATTGGAGTTTATCCACCCATGGTGAATGTGTGGGGATTACTCATAGGTATCTTTTTGATGTACCAAACATGGATAGTTACTCATGTAAATGTAGGTTGAGCCTTGGGAATTACACCAAGGTGGGTTCCCTTATTTAGGGAAACCAAGAGGAATATATTGTCTCAATGTGTTTTATGAAACTAAGGGGGATATATTGTATCATGGTGGTCTATGAGTTTATGGTTAGTATCTATATTGGATGAATTCTCTATGTTCCAGAATTGGATTTAAGGCCTTAAAGCAGAAACTATATCTAATGTGGATCGGAATGTTCAACATTTGGCTCTTTCTTTTTCATGGGTTTGTGATGAAAATAGAGGGACTTGGCCGAAGACCATAGATTAAATCCTCACATTGAACCCAACCGGGGGGTAAGGGTCTAAGGATTGCATTATATCCCATTGGGATGAAGAAACTAATGTCATTTCTCAAAGGAGATCGTTTCTACGTTAGATATTTTCATAATATCTTCAGATGGTGGCCTTCGTATAACAAATTCACATAGGTTCATGGAATAATGATGGACACATAGAACTAACCGCATAGGGCTTATCGTAAAACACTGGATGCATTTAGATTTTTCTCTACCAAAGTGATACTTTTTGTGGAAATTTATTTTGGATGAATTATTTTGTGTATGATATTATTTTTAAAATGAATTCACGGTATAATGATTTAAATTAAATCCCTAGTTTGAAACTAATTAATCTTACTTGGGTATAAAATTTTGTTACTCCGAAAATCCCTCCATATCCCAATCATAGTCATCATCCCACAAGTGGGTGTTGGTATATATATGTACAATAAGATAAATGTATTATAAAATGAATGGTTTTATAGAAAATTATGTTGAATTATAAAGGATAAAAATTATATAAAATGAGAACAAAATTACCACCTCTATGTAGTAAATGAAAAATTGTTCACATAGAGATTTAAGAGTTATACAAACAAAGAAAATTGTTATATGGTGGGCACAAAATTACTACCTTTGAGTTAGAGATGAAAAGGTATTCACAGAGTGAGTGAAGTATTATGTGGATGGAGAAATATTCTATATTGGATTCCTTAATCTATTAAAAATCATTCAAAAATGAATCATTAATTATAACTATCATAACTATTGATACGTAAGATTGTTTCTTCTCTATGGATAGACAAGTTGAAGCTTTCCAAGAGTATTACACTATATTCTATAATCTATACTCCATAAATGGTTGTATTCCATGAAGAATTTCTAATAAGTCCTTAAAATTGGTTTTATGTCTTATATTACCTCTAAATAGTAGTTGATGATATCCCTAACCTACTCTTATAAGGAGGTTCTAAGAACCATTTCATCGAATTGGGAAATTTATAAAGGAATATCAATCCCTTGGTGTGTGATAATTTATACGGAACATGGAAATACCATTTCTTTCTTATTTATGTACGTGGAAACTTCTATACTAAAACCTACCATATTTTTTTCGGATTTTGGATCACATAATGAGAATTATAAAAATGTGTATGGAATGTAGTCTTCAATTTTAATAGTCCCATTGGGATCTCTTCTTATAGGAATAATCTATATATATTATGTATTTCTCTATTTTCATTTCATTAGTGTATGATAAGTTTCTTTTATGATCAAATTAAAAATTTAATGACTTTATATTTGGATAAATGTACAGTTTTAGGAAATAATTTTTATCATCTCTTGAGAAATATAGATAATTTTTAAAACATTCATTGAAAAAAACAATGAGCTTAATTTTAAAAAAAATCATTTCATGGGGGAAAGAGGTGTTTCCCATGACTATTTCATTTCTAAAAATAAATTGAGTAGGACAAGTCTAAAATTTATGTAAAGAATTCATTTATTTACATAAATTGTGTGAAACGTGATATATCCTTTCTAGTTCATGTTTTATATTATATGAACTATATCGAGAACATTCATAAGATTTCTATCATTCTCTATTAGTTACTTTTAAAAGTTTTTAACAATTTTTTAATACATATTTTTTGACAAAAAATTAGATAAATAGTTAAATAATCACACTCCAAGTGATGTATCCCAAAACTGGGAACACCCATTTATGTTACTTTATGATTCTTCCACCCTAGTTAGATAGGTTCTATCCTAAAATATTTAATTTGAATATCATGAAACTTCATAATATTTAGTGGAACATGATTATAACGAGACATGGTAAATAACCACTTATAATTATATTCTAACAGTTTTTTTCCATCAGATAAAATCATATCATAGTTTTTGGGCATTAATATTTTTTTCTGATGATATATACCACTAATGTCTGATAAAGAATTGAATTGTAAAACCAAGGATAGTCATATGGATTTTCAAATTTGGGGAGTTTGATTTATATAACATAGATAATAAGAGACCTAAGAACCAAGTGATTGATAACATGAGAAGGTTACCTAACATAGATAATGAAGAAAATGCAGACCAAGAACAACTAAATGATCACATTATAAGAGAGATGTTGTACTTATTTGAAGAAGAGGTTACTAGGTATGATGATAACGTTCACTGTTTGGTTACTTATTAGGTACCATCTTGTTTAAATACACTAAATACTCAAACACTTAAATGAGATTAAAAATTTTACATTTTGGATAATCCAAATCATTCAAGAATTGGTTATGGTCTAGTGTCCAGAAGATGATTCAATGAGAGTTAATTGCAATTAATTTTTTAATTTTTCCACAATATATCTTATGAAGTCCACTTTGGATCTCAAAGTACAAGAAATAGAGTCTAAAAAATTAGAATTGGGTATCCAATTTTGTTAAAATTTTCACATTAAAAATGAAATATATCTGAAAATTTTAATTTTTATTGATATTTTTCAAAGATACAAGAAAAATTATCAAAGGACTATCAGTTTTTGTGAAATTTTTGATGTTTGGGTAATTAATTTCCTAGGAACATTTTCATTGATATTTTCTAACTTATAAATTTTTATAGTGGTTGATTATGTGTCCAAATGGTTGGAATCTATGGCCACTAAAACAGGTGATTCTATGTATGACAACCCAATATTAAAATATATAATCATTACAACACTTATGTAAATTAGATAAAACATTACAAAAATAGACAAGAAAATACCATATTAGTTTTATTCCTATAGAAACATGGGAATTTTAGTACAAGTACATTAGTGAGCTACATCATCTACCACGATGTTCTCCAAGAATAGCACCCCTCTTAGACATATCATACATTACGTATATCATCCTAATCTAGGGAAGAAAACATAAAAAATTGGTGAGCCCAGATGCCCAATAAGTGTTAACGAGGAAGATATATATGCATAAAGATAAGAATACGGGTATGAGAATGTGATGATAACATTAGAAGATCATACCCTGCATTTCAAAATTAATAAAAACGAGTCACGGATAAAATGATATAAGTTCATTTGGAATTAATCATAAGGAAAAATAGAATAATACATCATAAAATAACATTCACGAACCAAGCCGGGTGGCCATATGACCCGGCACCCGACCCAGTCCCCGACAAGGCCTGAAGGGCACTCCCGATCCCTACGGGCTGGCTCAAGTTCTCAGGAATCAAAACACAACATGGTAAATATATACCCAAAATAATAAACAAAAACATCCAACAAGGTAGATAAACTGATATTGAAAACTGGAAACCAAAAAGACCATTAACTTTGGACAAATCTTAAATTTACAATTCAACCCAAAACTCAAAGAACACTGCAAATAAAAGAAAACAAACACATCTATTTTCACCTTCATGCTGTATGAAGAGCCACCTACTCAACCCACCTTCATCTGACCTTCACGGGAAAACCATCAACCACCCGAACCACCATCGCTGAGCATGATTTCAATACCTAGGGACCACAAGAAACAAGGTCAACATAATCCTGAAGGTATATGCAGGGTGTGAGTGAAAATCCCAGTAGGACGTCACCCAATAAAAACGCTACACGTATAAACATGATGTGACAAATACATTTATAGGCTAAATAAAATAATGGACACCAAAGCTTGAACAAATTTAAAAGAAAAATTTCTATAAAGAATTCACTTTCAACAAAAACAACATAAATAAAAATAAAACACCCTTGCGGTTAAAAAAACTCAAACCTTCAAGAGAACTCAAATGCTACAATGTATACTGACGGTGAGTGTATAGTTGTCCAGGAGCACCAAAAGTGGAAGGGGCCCTAAAGGTACTAGAAAAATAGAATGGGACCCTAGAATATCACGTCTCTTTGAACAGTAGTACAGGAAACACAAAAAATTATGTTCTCGTGCCCGAGCCACTAATAGAGAAACACATCCATAACCTAGTGGTCTCCAGTCATCTTCCAAAGTTTAGTTAGTGTTTTAATCATTAATCCAGCTAAGTGAACCCGGGCCAGAGCTGTTTTCGTATCACTAGAATGCTAGATCTGGTCCGCCCACCTAGTACCCTGGATAACCCTTTTGTGCTCAAGATGTTTAGTTTTCACATTTCATGTCAAACTCAGATGAATAAAATAAACAAGATGTTATCTAAACCCAATACCACACATGCACATATATACAAAATTTATTTGGAATAGTACACACAAAAAAAGACTTTAACCAACTCAATTCAAAAAATTTACGCATTGTTAATAATTATTTATTAAAACATATTAAATTCACATCATTAATAATTTTTTTAGAAGATATTAAATTCCTTGTAAAAAATTTATTAAACGGAAACATAACTCGGCATAAGACACAAAACCAACTCTGCCCTCCTTCATGGCCAAACACACCCAACCGCCACATCATGAACACAAACGACACTACTCACATCAATTAATAACTCAAACGCACAATTAAAAGACCATTTCCCCAATTAAAAAAAGTCTAGAAACTTTATTATGAAACTTCAGGATATGACACATTACTGTAAACACCAAAAGTAGACTTGAAACCTATTTTGAGACAAAACACATATGAACGCTACACCAAAACATAATCCACCACTTTTCACATTTTCAAAAAACATATAAAAAATTTATGAAACACTATGATGTAGTTCAATGTGGGTTTTCATAGAAACAACCCACTCAACCACACAACACCATCCCTTATGACCAAACACATGCAACACAACTTTGAAATCACCCTTGACCCCACTTGTAAAAATAAAAACTAACTGCACATTTTATTAAAGACTAACGATTGAATAAATGTAAGTTTTCAACCAAAGAACACACCCACCCATATGAACATACTACCAAAAAATCTAACACATAGAATACATCATGAAAATAAAATCCTCACACAAAATAATTAATCAATGAACATTATAAATTTACTAAATAAGTATATGAATTCACTAAATATTTTTTTAAACACCGAACCACATACCTTTGACACCGAGACTTCCAAACATGGGTGTGAAACTCCAATTGCAACCAATTAGCATCATAACCAAATCAATTTATACCCTAAAAATAGAATTCGAACAAAACAGAGGAAAAACAACCCTTAACTAGACTCATACCCATTAGAAGGAACAAAACACGAAGGGGAAAAACATGACTACATAACCGGATGGGGTTTTGTGCATGCGGAAGGAGGGAGAGATGTCAGTGGGAGAGCCGGAGTGACCTCGACCAGTGAGGGAGGGGTCGCGTCGGACTAGGCTACAACCAATAAAGAGGATTTATGGAAGACCATCAGGAGATTTGCGGCGGAAGGTTGAGGGGAACCGGGGCTGCTGCGCGAGGTCATGGGGGACTGATGAACTGGATATGTGGGCTGGCTGAGGTGGTGGGGATGCGGCGCGATGGAGTGGGGGGAGGGTTGGGGTGCAGCCGACCAAAGGAATTAGAAGGAAGTTTATGTTAAAGTTCTAGGGGGTGTATCATGTGAAAAAGGGAGGGGTGAGGGAAAATAGGGAAAATATAAAAGAAAATAAAAGAGGGGGAAGAAGAAAAAAATAAATTAAATGAATCCTAAAGGAATCTAAAACAAAACTAATAATTCTTAAAAAAATTAGTAGTCTATATAACCGGTCCCCAAGTCAATAAGAGTCATAAATTGAGTAGACACCAACCTCTTCTTTAACTTATGGATGGCCACCTCACACTGATCCATCCACTCAAAATGCACTCCCTTATTTGTAATCCCTATTATATATTCTTCTAACTAAGACTAGTCATGGATAATCCAATTATAATATTTGATCAACCATAGAAAAATATGAACCTAAAACACATTTCAAGGACTCACCTTTATCATAACTACCTCTCATTACTCCATGTCAAATGAAATTTATGCCTCATAAATCACTTATCTGAAGAAACATACCTCTGAGATCCAAAACTGGAACTTTATGAATGTCATATAATTTCATATTCTTGTTGGTCAAATGAAAATATATAAACATTCCTGGTAGGTAACATTTTGGTCTTTAAATACATTAGAATATCATCAATGGATACCACAATAATGTATTTTGGGTGAGGGTGGAAAAATTTGTTCATAATAGTCATTAACCTCGCTATCAAATTCTTGAGACTGAATATAATCATGAGATACTCATATAAAAAATACATACACTGGAATTCCATCTTTTGTATATCCTCATCCCTAACCCATAGTATATTTTATCATAATCATAGATAAATTTTGGGGAAACATCGAGATCCCCTTAAATGGTTGATAAAATCAACAATCCTTGGTTCTAGATATGTGTTTTTCACCATGAAATATTTCATGTATCATTAATCCACACCCAATAAATGGAATTCAGTAACCTTATTAAAATATAATATCATATCACCCCAAGGAGAGGTTTTATGTAAAATGAATCCCCTCACCCCATGTCATAAAGATTCACCTTAATCCCCCTTAACTCGATTGAATCTATGTGATATAACAAAATTGATATAGGATAACCACTAAATATGAGTTCTATTTCAATTATAGACCCACTATTAGGAGGTATTCCTAATAAATAATCTCGAAAGATGTCATGGTAATAATCCACCATACGTATCGATGTCTTTAACAAAATTTAATTCACAATTTATTACATAAAGAGAAAAATAATTCAATCCATAATATTGAGAGGTGTAGTGTATTTGGGAAATTAGATATATAGAATAATAAATTAGAACATGAATGCAATAACATGATCTAAAAACATCAAAATATTCTTTTATATTCTATTATTATTTTAATAATATACAGGATAACCTAGGGATATACATAAGAAATGAGTTAGCAATAAATCCTAGTACGGGAATAGTTAAATTATAACATGATGAAATCAATAAACATTAGTCTAGAGGCATGTGAACTGATAAAAAGGGGTGATAGTTATAATATTCATTATTTAAGAAAGATATAACATGATAACATCATTGAAACATTGGAATATGGAAACAACAAAAAACATGAAATCTACATAAAAAGTAAAGGATGAATATCATGACATAATAAAATAGTTTACTTAGGATAACCTCCCTTGAACCGTACATGGTATCTCATGAGATAAAAATATTACCCTGTTCATTGGGGGCTATATCATTTTAGTCCCAAACATCACATTCATATCATGTGCATGCATTTGTGTTATACATAAGTTATAGAAAATAAGGATTTATTTTTTAACTTTTAATCTCATTAATAAGGAAAGTGTTTAACATAATAGGGATTCCAAGATAAAATAATTATTAGAACATCTAGGTGAATACACTTGAGTGGAAATGGGGCAGGATAATCACTACAAAAATGAATTTCATGGGAAATTGCCGGATAATATTGATAGCATAACAGGTGTAAAAAAATTAATAGAAAGGTTTTAATTATAGTTAATGGTGGTCTAAAATTATTTTAAAATAATAATTATAGTGAAAGGTATATTTAAAATATATTCCTATATGAAAATTGAAAATAAAAAAATACATAATATAGAAAATATGCATTAATAAATTGTAGGTGGAGAGAATCCCAATTCCTTGAGAGGGTTCTTCTAAAATGATGGAAATGACATCTTAAGAGAATGATAAAACATTATAAGGGATTTAAAAATGGATATTTAATTTAAATCCAGGATCAATGTTTTCTAATTGAATATTTTTGGTAGGGTGGGTCATATTTATAGAAAAAAAGTGGGGAATTCCATATGAGTTTATAAACATTAGTTTTGGACTCTGTATGATATAAAAAATTAAGAAAAATTAACATGGTTTTTCCCAATGGTTACAACCAAATGGGATTGGTTTTAAATATTTCATAAGGAAAATAAACAAACATATTATGAAATACCATTGGTTATATGTATGTTATTCATGTTCATACATAATTTATTTAAAACCCATAAAATATAATTTAGGTTTTGAAGCAATCATCAAGGAATATAAAGTCAATCAAATAACTTATAAAACAAAATATTTTAAAGGGGAAATCATATTTTGTCCTAGATTCCCATTATAACATTAATTACATAAATATTTGGCTATTATGATGTCTTAATACATACCATATATTTATAGAGTCTTTATTTATTACCTAAAAATTAACTCTCATAAAAATATTAATAATTAAAATTTGATAATTTTTAATGTGATAACTTAAAAAATTATATGTATTTACCAAAATATTATTATCAATATGATAATTTTCATTTTTAAATAAAAATAATTATTTATTAGAAAATATTGGTTTTTATGACACTATCCATATTTTGAAAATCATTAAAATTACATTCAACCTCATAAAATTATATTAGCATTTATATTTGAAAAAATATTAATTAATATTTATATTTTATTAAAATAATATTTATTTCAAAAAAACATGAAATTATCAAAATAGTTTATTAATTTAGTATATATATTTATTAAAAATATATTTCTTATTTCTTTTGAATCGAAAACTTATTTTTTAAAAACTAATTATATAATCATTTATAAAGTAATAATAAAATTAGAAAAATATTATAATTAATTTATTAACAATTAAAATATTAAAATTCATATAACTAGGGTCTATATACAAATCCCCTTATTACATTATTTAATGACATATGGGTAAGGTGTATGATGGTGGTTATTTCATGGGGTAGTTTTGTGAACATGGTGGGGGTCATGATCTAAATAATCGTGAACATCTCTTGTAAATGGATTCCCCTAAGCGTTATTTATCGAATCATGGCTTGGGATTAATCAAGGTAAAATACTAATGATGTCATTTCCCTTAGATGCTCTGACAAATAGGCTTTATTTCTCACAATCCTTGTATTTAAGGTCGTAACATCTTCCATTAGTGTCAATTAGAGTTAATCATAACCCCTAATATATACTATTCTTAATGGTAACTTTTCACTAGCTATATTTTCAATGGATAATTTTCATAATAATCTTTTAATTCCAATAGGATACAAGGATCTAAAATAATGAAATTAGTGCATGTTTATATATAATTATTTTACTTCATATAGAGTTTATTCACAAAAAAGGAAATTTAATTTATAAATTTTTTGTCCATTACATTATTCCCCATTAATAATTTATCCCCCAAAATTTAATTTTGTGTAATGGAATAATTTAGGGTACTTATGTTTCATCAAATCTTCTTATTCCCATGTTGCTTCCTCAAAAATTTGGTTCTGCCGCTACACTTTGACTGGGTGAGTTTTTTATTTTATAGATCATTGTTTCCATAGTTTAATATTATCACCTAATGCTTCTCATATGAATGTTAATTCTCCAAGGGTAGGACCTCTAGATTCATTACATGTGAGGGGTATGGTATGTACATCCTCTAGAGTAATACATAAAAAATGTTATCTACTAGGGATAGGCTTAGAGGGTATTCTATTAAAAATAGACACAACTCTGATGTTATTAAGGATCTCAAAGGGAATGATGCATCTTGTACTATGCTTTCCATTCATCCCAAACATCATGACATTATTAAAGGATGATATATGAAGTAACACTTATTATCTGACCTCAAACTTTAGGTTTAATCAATGATTGTATGCATATTGTTTCAGTCAAATTGGGGAATATTTTACATGTAATTGAATGTTTTGAACCTTATCTTTTATACCATGGATAATATCTGGTCCCATCAGCTTCTCTTATAAACCATCATCCCAAAATATTAAAGTATGGCACCTATTCTTTTACATGTCCTCATAATGTTTCATTTGAATTCTAGAATATAAATTGTTGTTATATTTGAACTCCACTATGAGATGGTTCAAATCCCAACATCCTTGTAAATCTATTAAACATGATCTCATCAAATCCCCTAGATTCTAAATGGTTCTCTCAAACTAACCATCCATCTAAGGGTGATAAGAAATAATGAAACTCAGCACAGTATCCAATGCTTACTAATGGATTCACTAGTTCTTTGAGGTAAACCTTGAATCTCGGTCATAACAAATGTAGGGAGGAATTGTATACATTCTTACCACATAACTTATGAATATTTTTTCTATTTGGTCAAGGAATAAATATTCATTGATAGGAAGGAAATTGTTGACTTTGTGAGGTGATCAACCACAACCCAGATTTTTTTATTTCCATTATATGTCATGTAGAGTCCTTTGATGAAATCCATTGTTATGTTTTACCAATTCTATACTAGTATAGAAAATGGTTACATCATACCCATTAATTTATTCAATTCATCATTGACTTGTTGTCATAAAAAAAATGGAGATACAAATTCTACAATCTTAGCCTTCATGTTACGTCACTAGAAGTTTTTCTTGAGATCTATGTAGATAATAGTGATTTCTAGATGAATTGAGAAGGATGATTTATACACATAAACATGAAGATCCTTATTTAGTTGTTGTTTTTATAAGATACATATCTAGTTTTTAAACTTTATAACTATGTATTCATAAATGTTTAGTTTTAAATATACTCTAAATGTTTCTATAGCTCATAATTATATTTTTAGGCCTCCTTTATCCTCGGAATAATGTATGGTTGAGATGTTTTTTGGGTGTGGTAGGATAAAGAGCCTTTTATTTTTCCCATTTCAATCCATTAAATATAGAATAATATTAGATACCTGTCATTACACATCATTGATATGGTTTTAATATCCTCTCTACTCATTGAATATTCCACTTTATTTAGATTACCATAATGGAAATGAATTGAACACCCCTAATCATTAATCAGTTTTTACAACCTTCATTGGAACATATGGAGATTCTTTTATGGGAATATATATTTTAGGATTTAATGAACTATATATATGTTACAGTTATCCCCATAGTTATAATGTCACCAATTAATCATTATAAAGATCATAATAACCAATTATAGATCATGGGTTCTGTTGTTTTAGACTTGGATTATTAATTAGAAGGAGGCACATGCTATCAACATTTCAACATTGATGACTACATAACCCAAGCCCTTATTTACTCATCATTATAGACCACATATCCTTCCCTAAAGGTGAGTAATGTGAGAACATAGTAAATGAAAATACTCTTATTTAACTCTTTAAATATCTCTTTTCATTCAGTAGTCTAGAAACAATTCAATCCCTCTAGAGTTTTCTAGGCTAGTGGGATTGAAAACCATGATATGTTTCTCAGAAATTGATGATAATAACTAGATTTTACAAGGAAACTATAAATCTCCATCAGAACTACTTGTCTAGCCCATCCTTTAGTATCCCTTATTCTTAATGGATCCAGATATATTCTTCTATTGGTGATAACATTCTCCTGGAATTGATCTTTCTCCATCCAAAACAGTCATTTTCTATACTTCTCATATAAATTATTCTTTTTTATGTTCTTAAATACAAAATTAGAATTCTACTCATGTTCCTCCTTACATTTAGAGTAGAAAAGAATATCATATATAAATTTAACCAAAAATTAATCAGGTAAATCTATAACTATTCAATTTATTAAGTCCCTAAAATTAGTTGGATCATTAGTAAGTCCAAATGGAATAACTGTGAACTCATAGTAGCTATACCTTTTATGAAAAGTAGTCTTCCGGATTTCATCCTTATTCACCATTACATGATATTATCCCAAATTAAGAGCTATCATAGAGAAGTATTGGGACCCACATATCTAATTGAATTAGTCTAAAATCTATTTAATATTAAAGTTTTTCATTATTATGATCTTGTTTAAATCACAATAATCAATGAATAAGAACATTTATCCCTCCTTTTTCTGGATGAAATGGACCAGCTCACCCCCTGGTGAATCACTTGGCCATATAAAACCTTTTTCCAAATTCTCTTGTATCTTATTCTTCAGACCTTCAAGATTAGTAGAAGTTATTATATATGGAGTCTTTGAGATTGTAAAATATTAGTATATACGATTGATTTACTTCACAACCTATCAGCTAATAGGAAGACTAGAAAATTATTTAAGAAACACATTATTGTATTCTATTACAATGTTAATGTCATGAACTATGGTATTTTACACTGAATCAACAATTTTTGGAAATATACACATACTCATAAGGAAATAATATCCATTATTTATATGATTATACTAAAAATATGCATCCTCTTCTTTGCAATTGTATCGAACAAGAGGGTGATTTGTGATGTTGAAGGTGATTTACTTCTCTTGTCAATTAATGATTTATCTATATAAGGGAATCTAATGCATAAATAAAATTGCATTGGATTCTTATAAGGGGGTATTAAAATGTTGTTTTGGGAATTACATCCTAAAAATGAGGATAGGGGAGAATTTATGTACATTGGATGCAATAATTTCCCCATTTTTTATTTTAACTGATAGCTCCACTTCTTATGATATGAATTGGTTTTTTAATATTTATAATAAACATGTTTGATATAAAAGAATGTGTATAATAATAATAAAATATGACATTATATATTCTTCAATTAATAAATATCATACATATCACTACGTCATTTTTATGATCAACCTCAATAGTTCTGATGGCATAAGCTTGATCATTATCTTGTTTCCATAGAGGTTGTTGTTGCAAGTTATCATCGATATACAATGGCTTGGATCATTGATTCTCACAGTTTCCTTGTTCCTTTTATATGAGACATCAGACAGTAGGTAGAGGATTGAATAGATCATTCCTATATTATATCACATTGTTGTTTCCTCATATCCTCATTCGGTAGTTAGGTATCCTTCTTTCCCAGACCTAAATTATTTTCTTATTCCCTTCCTAAAATTTCCAAGATTATTCTTCCCACTCATTTCAGAAGCGTGGTGTTATATCATTTTTAATGTATTATATTTCTCCATCACTCATCCAAAATTAAACTCTATTAATTACATCCTAAAACCAAGCCAGTGATACACTTATGATTCTTTGATCCCCATTTAGACTTTGATGGAAAATCATACAATTTCCTCATATATTTTAAATCCATTAATTTCCAAATAGCTTTATAAACTTATATTTTTCCCACAAAATAAGTGTTCAACATTAAATTCATAATCAATGAAAATTTTGGTGGTTTATTGTGAAATTTATGTGATATTTTCCTCATTTTCACCAATGGATTCATCATCCTTTTTCTTGGGTCCAAGGAAATATCTCTCCATATTCAATTATTTATTGTGAGGAAAATATATATCAAAAAAATCATAATTTTGTCCAGCCTAACTCTTTGATTTCATCCTTAGGATTCTTATTTTAGATCAACATAAATCCTTGATAAACTTTTCAATATATATTATAAATATCTTCCATGGACATATCATTCTCAGTGCATTGAATTTAAGAAAAGGGTATTTTTATGTAGTTGATCTATTGTTCCCCGAATAGGGGATCAGAAGATCCACTGAAAATTAGAGGCTATTATTGCATAAAGGCCTCAACTAGAACATTAAATTTCTTACTGGTTTGTGGTTTTCCATTGGTTTATGTTTCTATTCAAAAATTGAGTTAATTATGTATGTATTGTCATAATGTTATTTTCTTCATTACCAATCGGGTTGAGCAACTCATTTGGATAGTCATTATGTTTCCCCTCACATTGGTTGTTGACTCATTTCTTTAAATTTTAAGACATTTTCTAAAATAAAGATAAATTATGGATGATAATTTTGGAAATATTTATAAAATAAAAGGTAAATGATAATAATTGAAGAGATAACTCATAAATGATATAAAATCCTTAAACTATTAATTTATAGGTATCAATATATGTTATCCATGGTATATTTCCGAACAAAAAATGTTATGGTCATATTTTTTCCTTTAATGACTATTCATTAGGAGAGTGTGAACATACCAAAGAATACCACGAGAGAGTGTAAATATAGATGTTTAGTAAGGCATTTTTTTCATTCACTATGTTATGATAAATTAAATAGGAAAGGTTCCCTTTTTAGTGTTATTACCTCGAGTTACAACTTTACTAGAGCCAAATTCAAGTGTAGTATCCAATGAGATGTTTTGTTTCATGGAAATAACTTTCTCTATAATTTACCTTAATTTAGGAATATATTCCTATAATTATTTTAATCTCAAACTCTTTCACTAAGGTTTTATAATCTTAATCCCCAAAAATAACTAGACTTTCTCTTTTGATTCAAACCATGACAACCCATATCTTCAATATAAAACACTATTTATTATATAAATGCACAAAAAATACAATCCAGAAGATCAATAGGCCCAGTATATTTGAAAATTAGGATACATAGAATAATTTCATGAAACATGGATACAATTAAATTATTTAAAAACATTAACATATTCCATTATATTATATTGAACTTCTAATACTACTTGGGATAACTGAGGGACATACATAAGATCAAGTTGAGCTATAAAACACAACAATGGTATAAACAATGTATAAAATGATGAAATTAAAAAAAAATTTCCAAGAGGTGTAACAAAGGGACATAAAAGTGGTGAGAATAAAAAACATGAACATGGAGGTATTATATATGATCATAACATCCAAGAAACATAAGAATGAGTCAACAACATAAAAAATTACATCATAATCATAAGTCGATGATAACTACTAAGATGTAGTAAAATATTGTTAATATTATTACCTTCCATCCACCTGATATGGTATCTCATGAGATAAAAACGTTACCCAACACATTGGATGGATTCATAATTCTGGCCCCACCTGTAATCATTCATATCATGTACATGTATTTGGGTGCAATATTGATCATACAACATAAGGATGTATTTTATAACTTTTAATCCCATTATTAAAGAGATTAGGTAAAATACATGAGATTACATGATCAATGATGTATATATACATCTTGTTGAATACTCTTGAGTGGAAATGGGGATGGTTATTCACTCTAAAAATCTTGGGCAAGAAAATCGCAGGATACTTTAAGAAATATAATGGGTGTACATATCTATTCATGTAAAGGATTGATGATTATGAAAGATGGTATATAATTATTTGGACATAAAAAAGGAATATAAAATGGATGTTCAAAAACATTTTTTGGTATGAAGAATTTGAAATCAAAAAGAATAATAGAAGGAATGTCCTTGAATAAAGTGTTGGAGAGAATACCCTTACCTTGAGAGGGAGAATCTAAAAGAAGGGGAGGAGATTATTAAGAGAAGGGGAACACCATGGGAGGGTTTTGGAGATTTATAGGGAGAGGAAATTTGTGATAAATGGGTTTTTAAGTAAGTAGATTGGATGTTTGGTGGGTTTTTATATCAATACAGAGGGGATTTCTTTTTGAATTCCTAATCATTGGTTTTGAAATCTACATGATAATAAAAATCAAAACCACATTCCTTCTAGTGGTTTTCTTCATTGTTTCTACTAGGGAAGAGTAGTTTTAAATATTTTTTTAGGCCAATAACTAAAGTGAAAAAAAATTTATCGTTGGTGATTTGGATGTCTGTCAGGTTCATAAATAATATATTTTATAATAATAAAAATATAATATATATTTTGGAAAATTGTTTATAGTATTATAAATTCAATAAAATAACATCAAAAACAAATTATTTTATTTTTTGAGTATATTTTTTGTACTTTATTTCATTTATTGAATTTATTATATCACTTTTGGGCTATTACATGTCTTAATACATTTTGTAAAATTATACTATATTTAACTTTTAACCAAAACGTCGATTGTCTAAAAAAATTATGAAAAATTAACCATTTTCTAATTTTATGTGATAAATTCAAAAATAAAATTTTATTAAAAAAAATAATTTTATTAATATATGAATTTACAATTTTAAATAAAAATCTTTATTTATTAGAAAATACTAGTTATTTGACACTATCCACTTTTTCACAATTATTAAAATTACATTGGAATTCATTAAATTATAATATAATTTATATTTAAATTAATAGTATTTAATATGAATATTTATTAGAATAATATTTAATTTAAAAATTAATGAAAAATTTAAAATAGGATCTTAATTGATGGTATGTATTTCTTAAAAATATAATTCTTATTTCTTCATATAAAAATTTATTTTTTTCAAACTAAATATATTATCATTTATAAAGTAATAATAAAAAGATATAAAAATAATTATTTTATTAAATATATATATATATATATATATATATATTATTATGGTATAGATTCATAACCCCTTATTATATCATTGTACTCCCCAAGGGTATGTTGTGCGAAGGTGGTGTTTTATTAGGGTGGCCTGGTGAATATAGACTTGTCCTTGATCACGATTAGCATTAACTTATCCTATAAATGGTTTAGCTCATTCATCAGTTGTTGAATCTCATGTTTGGTTTATTTATGGGAAAATATAGGTGATTCCATATCCCATGAAAACATTAATAAATGGGATTCATAGGGAATGATCCTACTATTCAAGACCATCGTTTCATCTTTTTTTTCCAATTAGACTTTATCATTACCCTTAATATAAAACATCTTTAACAGTCACTATTCACTAACTATATTATCAATATTTAAGATTATTAATGATATTTTAAATCAAATAGAATATTACGGTCCAAAATAAATATATTAGTATTAGTGTTTTCTATAAATATATTACATAATAAAAAATTTATTTACATAAAAAGGGGATTTCAGGTATAAAAGTCTAGGTTTTTAAATTTTATTTTATAGATATTATAACAAACAACTATATAGTAATTTCCCCTTATATATAAGGATTATTATTTCTCCTCAAAATTTGTTTTTTGGAGAGGTTCTCTGACATGTTTTTCCATCAGCATGGTGCAACTTCTTGACAGAGGGGGTGACACACTTCTTTGACTGATCACACTAGTAAATTGTTTGGGGAGGTGGTGATGAGATTGTCTAATGTCTGTTGGGAAATCCATTTCATTTAGACTTGTAGAATCTTTTTTCTTGTTTTTTAAGGATGTGTGATCTTAGTTTTATGGGTTTCCTGTTTCCCATTCTAAAAGAGCTGTCTCTTTTTATCGTGATCAATAAAGGGGGCATGACCCCCAACAATTAATTTCAAAAAATATATGGTAATAACATAATACTATACCTTATTTGAGTTAAAATTCACCCACATAATTTAATAATAAATGTGATCTCCAAAACATATTAACAAATCCATTCCAAAAATTACATCAAAAATGGTCTTCCCAAAAATCAGAAAATCCCACATATTTCCCTAGCCCATCACCACTATGGGACACTATAGGAACCTTTTAATATGATCAAACATCTTCATAAGAGGTTTATAAATTGATAAAAAAATAGTGGGAAACTTTTTTTATAATTATAATCTATAGAAAACATTAGAATAAATAAACGAATGAGAATATCCATTATCTAGAAAATCATTAAAGTACATCGACAAAATAAAAATCCTACCTCTAAACATTAATATCTTCCCCTACATCTTTTGGATATTTACCAACATTTAAACCCTACACACCTTACATCCATGACCCTTCCCCCATGATCTCTAACTCACTAGGGAACTGAACCCCAAGGAATCTTTTGTTGTGCCTACTATGACCCTCGACCAACATTATGGCTAGACTATAAATACGTAGCCCTAATATCCAACCAATGTCCACCTAAAAACCATTAGGTAATTTATCTTCTTTAAACATATTCCCACACGTAACTAGAAACACCTAAAATAAAAGCATTGGAGATATTTCATTTTGATGTAAGAATTTCACACCCCGAGCTAGCTATTACACATACTATTTTAATTTAAATCTTGAACAAATTGAAATCATATGGGGGAGTCCCTACTAGATCTAAAATAGATAATCATATACCTTTACCTAACTTCCTATCATAATGATATCCCAACTACTTATATATCATATTCTATCCACTAGAGAATGTTCCAATAACACCACTCTGATGGGCACAGTTGAATAAGATTTGAATCCATAATACATTGTCATCTACTAATCCCCTATCAATTTTGAGGGAGTTATGGAAACATTTGAATTTGATTTTAGGTAAAAAAAATTATACTTTATTCCTCACCTATAGATAATGACTGATCTCAAAATATCTATCCTTGTGAGCCTGATTTCTATCCTAAAAAGATCAAAATGAATCAAATCCCCAAAGTATGTTACATAGTCATCTACTAGCATATTGCCCTATTGGAGGTCCATGAACTCCTAAGATATATCCATCCATTAATTATTTATAAATAAATACTCATAAACATGGTTCTTGAAAACTTCTAAAGACATAACCTCTGGTCTCTAAGCATGAATCTCCATTATCCACCCCCTCCATGTAGGTCTTTGTAATATAAAATCCCCCAATATAACAAAATAATCACTAGAACTCTATAAAGGGAAAATTTTCCTTAAATAATATTATTTTAGTATTCAGTATCCTAATTACCCCCCATTCCCTTAATGGTTGAAATCCACTACCATTGGTCATCCTTGATGGGAACATCCACTTCCCACCAACTTGATTCCAAAAACACCTCACTCAAGAGGCTTTACTGTCTAAACCACTGGTGTCACATCTAAATAAATCTAAGCCTAACCCTCTAAAATATCATGAGGTAATAATAAAAATTCCGTAATTCAGTATTGTCCTCACTCTGGTCCCTCAACAGAACTATGGGATGTCAATGGTGTGGCATTATCTTAAATGTCGAAAAAGATATGCATAAATTCCCTTAATATATCAAATATTTAAAATACATGAGTGTATAAAAGGAATACAACAACCCACATCGATCCAAGGAAACACACCCTCGAGCTACCCACAACCACTAGGTATATTCTTCTTAAGAATTACCCAATAGTAAACCCCACATCATAGTACCTATGCATTGGTAACAGTAATAATAAGTAGAAAAATATGCATGCTTATGTTAAATTAACTAAATTTTAACAAGAATATATTTTAGAAAATACCGAATATATTTTTATTGGAATTCATATTATTTATAATTATATTAATAACTATAAATATGGTATATTCCATGTGAACCTATTTATCTATCAATGTTTCCTGAACTGACCCACTCCATCCAATTGTTCTAAGAGATAATCCCATAAAGTCTAACCACACAGTAACACCCAAGGAAAATATAAAATGTAACATCACAACAAATAAAATAAATCCCACATCCCTAGAAGCATAGAGATCCACTACACAAGTCCTTTCCAAGTATAATCATAGCTCCCATACATGGGAATCATCCATCATATCTCCATTCTACTAAAACCCAAATATTAATTCAAAAGGAAAGGTGCTCTAATACTACTTTGTAACACCTTGACCTAAACCACTCTATCTGATCTGGAGTGGTAAATGGCCTCGTGAGTGCCTCAAGGTATGCCAAATCCTATAGACAAGTGGTGAGGGATTCAATGAAATATTATGTAGACTATTCCCTTGGTAAAATATGTTTATCAGAGTATACACATACAATATAAGTAATTCATAATGAATTGAAACAATAAACAATGTGGAAAAATAATATTAAAGTAAAAACATTCAATATTTGATAGAAATCAATATCTAGGGAATCAATTCCAAATATATCCACAAGGGATGTAGATTTATATATATACAATGAATATAAGATAAAAATAATAAAATAGGAATCATCGTAAATGACTTTGGGGTATTTCTCGGTATCACCTATATCCCTATCCACCAACACATACTCATCATTCAATATTGGGTGAATTTCCTATGGTTGGATACCTGATAATCAATTATACATGTGCACCAATGTTCTCATGTATAATGGGATAATATACTCAATGGGACACTACAAATGTGACCTTATCATAAATACATAGACTATATATATATGGTTTCACTGACATAACTAAATAAATTATCAAAAAAATATAACATAGTTTGACATATTGTGATAACCATGCATCCATAAATCCCCAATAATTCCATAATTTCTCCCATTCCAAAAGGAATTTCTTTCATAACCAAAATAGAACATACAATGAATGGCATCAACCATATCGCTCAGGTCACTAAACCATCAAGTACATCGACCCATCCATATGTACTCAAGGGAGGTCACATCAAGAAAATTGGCCCCTCACTACATAGTCAATGGAGGTCACATTAAGCCTACTAACCAATCCCCAAACACTCAAGGGATGTAAAATAAATAAAACTAACCCATCCATTCATACTCAAGGTAGGTCACAAAAAGCACATAGTCCCATCCTCACTCACGTGGGGGAAGTCTCATAAAGAATAATGAAACTAGAAAAAACCTACAATAAAATACACTATAAGAAATTTGATTATTTTCATGAACCCCTAAATCATTTATTCATGCCATTCTAGCAACAATCATTCCCAAATGTCTCAACAAAGGCCCAATTTTCTTGGGCAGAAAAATCCAACATCATTTATTGAATTAAGAGAATATCAACATTAAAAACCACATGAACACATCACTCCCCATCTAATGGGTCTTCTGCATCTAGATAAACCTACTCATTCAAATTTATTCCATAGAAAATTGTTTCAGAGTGCTAAACATGAACTAAAATTCCTGAAATACATAAAAAATAATATAAAATCTATAATTTAGTAATGAATTCAAACCGTAAGAATAACAGTGATCAGTCATCCCAGAATCACCACCCAAATAAATCAAATCACAATGTATCCCCAAATTAATCCTCAAAACCAATATATTTGGGTTCTAGAAAGAAGAATCAAAAATAAATAAGAATTTAAGCCTAATGTGGTGTTAAACTTACCAAGAGTGAATCAACTTCACAAAAAACACTTGAAAAACCCATGATATGAGAAGGGAGGAGGAAAAATGATCAAGGAGGATCTCCTATATAAAAAATCACATAATATGGTTGTTTGGGGTATGGGGGAACTTGAATAACGGTATTTGGTTGTTATTAATTCAACCATATTAAATATCAACCCATGTTATCATTCATGGAATAATAATATGGTTTATGATATTAATCTCTACACATAGGTGGGGAATGCAGCTTTTCTTGAAACATTCATAGAGTGAACATTGTATTCACACCATGAATTTGGCCTACTATAGAATTCTGGCAGTAGTCTTTGGTCCTTTCCCAAAACCTGACCCCTAAGCCACTCATAACTACTAAAATGTATAAAATAAGTTAATATAAACCTGATTATGAATATAATTAAACTATAAATAACCTATAAATTTTAGGGCCATTACATAATAGTTTCAATATGACATGGATTCAATAATCCCACCTTTCTCCATATACATCCCCACACCAACATGTTTTCAATCTTAAAAGATCCACAATCCAAAAATATTAGTCTTATTTTATCTCAAGTTCATTTAACCACATGTAACCCATCTATCTGCACATTTCACATTACAAAAGTAGGCCTTCCATTCTATTAATCATACATAGGTCGTTAAAGCCTCTCAAATATTTTCCTTTTTTTATCCAAAGAATAACCAAAATCTATTTTAATATTTTTCCTTCCATCAAATAATATAACCAATCAATATTATTCAAATAGATGTATTTACAAAAAAAAATATTAATAAAAAATAATTCATTAAGTTTAGTTAACAAATCGACCCACACTTAAACTCTAGCATGTCCTCGAGTATAAAATATCTCAATTGTAACAATGGAATCCCATAATACCATGGTTTAAAAATCATAACAAATAAAATTAAACAATTATAAATGAATTATTAACTTTCAATAATCACAAAAGTTATATTATTAAAAATCCAAGCCTTTTATGAAAAACAATAAACCATGCAATTTATTTTTTCAATTTAAATGATGAAAATTTTATTAAATTTCATTTATATATTTTAAATTATTATTATTTTTCTTGATACTTATGATCTAACTTACCTGATAATGTTTCTCACATCACTCAATATCAAAAAATATAGAAATATTTTTTAATCCTGAGACACCCTAAGAGGTTGTTGAATTATTATTTAGGGTAATTTAATCCTTTTTCCAATTTTCTTACTTTTTTATCATTTAGGATATTATTACCATGTTAGTAAGAGTTATGGTCAACCATTTATATTATTACTATTTCTCATAATCTATATGAATGATCAGTATATACGTTAGAAATTACATCATTCATAGTGGAATTGGTATTTTACTTACTTTAGATAATCCAAGGAGCATACACCAATGATGTGTTAACATACTAGAAGGTAATACTACCCATAGTATGTATTACAATTATTTTAGTAAAGGTTGATTTTTTATCTATGGGGCACTCCCTCCTTCCCCTCTTCACATTGCATCAATGAGTATAACTTCTTCCCTATATGCACATCTTCATAATGTTCTTAAAATGTTTATAAACATAGAGGTCTCTTCATGAAAATAAAGGTAGGTAAGAACTATTTACATATCAAATTCCATATATATGATTTATGATATTCAATTTTTTTCATTACTCTTTATTCGTCAAAATATAAAAATGTTAATTTAATTCTAAATATAACCAAAATTATACATCTAGATGAGGATCATGCTACACTGGTATTATTATATCACACTCCTCTACAACAGCCAGATGTTATAGTGGTACACATTCTTATCTCATGAAAACATTCACATGAACTAATCCAAATATAACAACTAGACTCCTTTTATAGCGAATCATATCCTTATTTTTCATAGAACTATATTGTGATATATGTTACTGCATATATAAGTCTTTCATGTATATTTTTATCAAATAATAGTATCCCTAATCCATCCTATTTTCTACACAGGTATTTCAATAATTACAGCAGAGTTTCTCAACTTCATTCTTTTTATTATTTTCTTCTTATTCTTCTTCCCTTATAATGAAAAAACCAAGTAGCACATGAGATATATTTCCATATTTCTAATATGGAAACACCTCTTTTAATATCAGTCTCATAATTGTTCTCATTTAAAATATCTTAATTCTTTTTCAATCTAGATTATTTTTTCTACATGAGATGTAATACATATTTTAAATATGAAAACACAAATAAATAATCAACTCTCTTAAAGTAACAAATTACTCTTACAATTATACAAATGACTATTACAAATTATAGGATTAAAATTAAATTCCAAAATGACTCCTATAATGTCTGACCAAGTGAAATTATTCAAAAAAAATTTGGAACCAAACTTTATCAAAATTAAACTAAAATCCCTTGAAAACTCTAACTTCATTAATATAAGAGAAGAATTATAAGAATACAGCCCTTATCATGCGCATATTCCAAAGTCATATATACCATTATACATTAGAAACATAATTCAAATAAATATTTCTTCATTCAAAATATAATATGTTTTTCTAATTCATTCATTTTAAGGTTTTTGTTCCAATTCTATTAATCTCATAGACATTCTTAATTAATAATCCCAATATGTTATTATACCCATTTGTTAGACTATCATGTTTTTTATCCATCACCAAGACTTCTAGAGTCACACCATGTATTCTCATATCACCATAATTATTCTATGATTCAAGCTTCATGCACTTATCAAAACTATAAATAAGTCCCTATGATTCATTCAACCACATCAACATATAATTTTAATAAATCCAACATACATCATTATTGAAGTAAAATTCCCAAAACCCTATTTTTTTATAATATTCCATGAAATCCATACCCCATGATGAAATGAGAATAATATCCCCCTTTAACCATTCAACCTAACATCCTCCATATTTTTATATTTCATAAACATTATTTCCCCATTTTGTTAATAAAATGAATAAATTCTTCTTACATTCAGATTTAGATTTTAATTCTCTATCCTTATATATCTAAACATCATAGGGATACCAACTCAAATTTCCTCCCCCTTTTTCATAAAACAATTATCTTTATATTTCCAATCATATATATGAATACATTTTAGGGACTAGTTCATACTTCCTATGTCCATATCATGATAGTATGTTCTCCTCCTTTATTAGGCACCACTTCTCCAACACATTTATTTTATATCTCTCCAACCATCATTTTAGAACTATAATCACTTATATATGTGTTTTTCCTTTAAATTTTATTCATCTTTTCGACTCATGGATTTATTTACCACCTCTTAATATAATTTTCTCACTTATCTTGTTATAGAAATTGACTCTTCAACCACTAGTTTTACAAATCATTGTACACCACATGTTGAATGATCATAATTTCATGTTTTATTATTTCATCCATGGAACTACCTGTTAAAATTATGTAGTCCTAGATTTATCATCCTTCATTAATCAAATATATTCTTTAAAACATAGTTATACTTTCATATAATGAATTCCCATGTGTAAATTTACCACCTCAATTTTGAGAGATTGAAAAATCCTATTTGACAATTAAAGTGATGTTTAGTGTAGGAAAAAAGAGTTTGATTCCAAAATCCCATAATTATTCATGTTAGTAACATACTCCCATTAGCGCATATATCTTGGGCTTTCTGTGTTTCAAATCAACCTATATAATTAGTTATAATCTCAGGAACAAAATATAGAGATAATAAATAGGATACCAATAGTTTGATAAATAAAACTCATATGTTAACTAAATACCATTTGTTTGTAATAAAATAGTCATACCACATTCTACTTGAGTTCCTACATTATTCATAGGGATTATTATTTTCTAGACGAGGCTTAATAGCCTTTGAGTGCATGCCAAGAACTTCTCCTAAATTTTTCTATATATCTGATACCACTTTTTAGTACAATGCTTGAGATGATATTTTTTATAGACACCCCATACTTTTCTAATGAAGCCTCCTTTTTTTAATACTCATGGTAACCTGAAAAATATTATTTGATACAAGTATTAAGCATATTGACAAATAAACATGAAACCCATGCTAGCTTCTTCTTCCTCTTATCTTGTTTTCTTCTTCTACTTAGTAGTCTGGAAGAACTAAATATATTACATGTAACCCCATTTTTATCACTATATTTGTCTTGATACCTATGGAATTATTAAATAATGTGTTTAAACTATCCGTTATTCCAAGTTAGTATGTTCTTATTTCAATTTCAAATTCATCTTGGGAGCAACTGGTGGTTGTTTTTCATCATGTTTTGAGACATATCACATTTTAATCCCTATTTATTCATTCTATTAAGGTTTGATATCACTTTTTTTTATCAATTTTTAATATCTCCCTCACATGTTCTCTTTTAAGCACAACTACCCCATGGATCATATCTCCCATTTAATTATGCACCACTTATAGTGAATTGTTATAAATGTTTTCTTACATGGGGATATGGGTACATTTAAAATCCTCAAGTATGACCATCCATTTATTTCCAATTCTCTTCTAATTTTCTTATAGATTGTATCCTTTATGTGACACTAATTTTAAAAACATATTTTTGGATTCTTTTATTTCATTCCTCTAACTTATTTGGCTTGGGATTCTCATTTAATGTGATACTCATTCTACTCATGCAAAATTCTTCCCTTTATGAACAATTTGTTCATTCCCTGTCATGCTTATTTATATGTGTAATGGAATCTCCATCCATATTTATCTAATGATTTCTATTGGTATGAATGATATAACTAGATAAGACTTCATGAATATCTTCTCTAACAGACATCAAATCCACCTCGACATTTTCTATTTGTGGTGAGTCCTTCTTCAAGTCCATATTCCTCTCTCACAAAAATGGAGTAGCTTTATCCTTCTTCTTTAATTCATAATATTTCATCTTTTATTTCCAAGAGGGATATCATGATTTCATCATCATGGGTGCCTCAAAATTCCATTTATTGATCTCTTTTTTTCTCCAAAATAGTAAATCTTTTATCTAGGTGGATAGATTTTCTTCTAGTGTGTATCCCCTACTTTTATTTTCATATGAATGGAGAAATTATTTATCAATTATTTTTCTCCCTTCTTATTATAATGAATTTTAATACAAATGAGGTTAGAATACTTAGAAAATATCCCATGGAAATCATACATGATGTGGTCTCCTTTTTGATTAATTGTTAACTCAGCATACATTTTTATGCAATTATTTCATTAGGCTTTTAGACACACCCTCATAGTGTGTCCTAATATTTCGTTGAAGTACCATTTTTCAGAAACCTTCTTTTATAGCTCCTTTATTTTTTATTTGTCATAAAAATCCTCTTTAATTAAATATTCCTTGTTTAAAACATTAAATTATCTACTTATTTAGTTCATTATAGAGGGAATCCTTATATTCCATTTTCCATTTGAGGTACTAATATTTTTCCCAAGATCCTTGATTTTCTCATTTTTCTTGTTTATTAGGTTAGTAATCACTTTTTAAATTGAGGTAGCTTCTAATCATGATTGTCTACTCTATTCAAATTATCTATATAGGGTATACTAAATTATATAAACTCATTCACTATGACTATTTTACTTCCCAGTTCCATGGTGTGTTATTCAATTAAAACGATCGGTGCATTTAAATTCTCACCAATCCTATTATGTGAAAAAAAACAGGACCACTCTTTTTCTTCTCATCCTTTTATTTTCCATGGATACGTATTCACTAAATAAATGTTTAACTCGATGCATGACTTCAAACTGAAAAAAAAAATTCATGTAAGGATTTGATCACATATTTTTTTCTACTAAAACATCTTTTTGATTGACCACTTGAAGAAATTTCTAGTGTTTTTATTAGAATATCCTCTTCTTTAAACCTTTATATGTGAATCTAAACATTATGGTTTTCAAGGGCCTCCCATAAAATTGTTAAAATCAAATATGGAAATATAAGTAGGGGTTTTCAACTCTATTGTAGTACCTGTATTCTAAATAATCATCGTCTTATTTTCCAATTTCTTGAATTTAGATACAATTGAGTATTTATCTGGATTACTCACAAGATTCTTATAATGACTAGATTTTCAATATTATATCATGAAATTCTCATAATTATTCTTTAATACAACCTATTCTCCATGAATATTATACACAAAATTACAAAAATCATAAAAACTTCCCTAATAAATGGTCTTCAGATATACCTCATTAGAGAAACCTCTACTGATTATTTATGTTTCAACATTATAAAATCATCCACAATGCTTCTCCAAGTTACCATTTGATTAGTTATGTTCAACAGTATCTTGGCCACAATACTATAGATACAAAACATCTCCTTTTTCCTATTAGTAAAATTAGTTACATTATGTAATGTTTACTTCATCATAGGATCCATGATTGTAAAAAATCAAAAAATAGAAACAAAAGTTGAGAATTAAGACAAAAACATTTTTTATCTCATACCTCTTAATATTACCTGAGTCACTCATTAAGGGGGTGAATCAAGGACAAATAAAATTAAAACCTTTTTTTTCTTTTTATAGGATTATATATTAGGATATTATTATTGTATTAGTATGGAATGTGTTCAACCTATTCCTATATTACCATTTCTCACAACCTCTATGAATGATTAAGGAATATGTAGTAATGTATAACATGTATAGTGGAATGAGTATTTTACTTGGTTCATCACAATTTTCAAATCCATGTATCATATTCCAATAAATATTTGATGTACCATAAGGTAATACTACTCACTATATGAATTACAATAGTTTTTTAAAAGGTGAAATATCAATCTGAATGAAAGTCCCAATTCATCCCCTCTACTTTTTTATTTGTTGAATGTATCTTCTTACCTCCATGAACTAATTTCGAAAGATGTTAAACAGTTTATAGATATATATATCTCTCTATGATACGTAAGGTAAGCATGAAACATTAACATCACAAAATCAAGACAGATTCCTTGTGATATTCACACATTTTTTCAACACCAAATGAGAGTATCCTCTTACTATGAGGTATTAATTGGAGTCTTCCTCTAATTACAGATGAATGTATTCCACCATATGAGGATAATTTCACATAATAATTATCCTTTCACACTCCTTTTAGATAATCAGATGTGGAATTGGTACTCCATTTTATTTGAAGTTCCCTTTATATGAACTGAACCATATATATTCACTAGACTCTTTTTATGGATCCTCATCCAATTATTCTTCTTTTTTACATATATAGAAATATATCCCTCTTTCTAAATTTCTTTGACATATAGATTTATCAAGAAAATAAAATCAATATTCTCTCCTCTTCTCTTCATAGATATTTTGATAATTGTAGTAGATTCTCTCCTTATTTATTTTCCCCTCATCACCTTCTACACTTCATATTGAAACATTGAGTAGAACCTGATATATATTTTCAGATTTTCAATATGAAAGCTCCTCCAATAATCTTATTCTTATGATATTTCCCATTTAAACTCCCACGATTCTTAGTCCATCCAGACTGATATTTCTACATGAGATATATTCTATATTATAAATATTGAAACACCAAGAAATCCTCTTTTCCAATATTCACAATCCTCACAATCTCATTTTGATTTTCTCAACCAAATAAAACAATTTATTTTCATAATAAAATGTTCTATTATTTTCAAAAAATAAACTATAAAAAGCACTAATTTAGCAACATTTTTAGTTATGATTTTTAACACCATCGCTAATTATTAAATTTAACATCATTTTTAGAAAGTTTTTCTAAATTAGTGATGTTTTCCAAAAAAATCGCTATAGTAATGACCCTTCCTAAAACAAAGCACTAAAATAGCCATGGTTCCCCAAAAACATTGCTAATTTACAACATTTCCCCAAAAACATCGAAACCTCACTACATTTTCCAAAAATAATCTCTAAATTAGCAACACATCCCAAAAAGCATTGCTAAATTTGTGAAATTTGCTGAAAAATATTGAAAAATTATCGAAATTTAATCCAAAACATCAGTAAATTACTATCATTTCCCTAAGCATGTCTCTAACCTTGATATGTTTTCACTAAAATCCACGAAATATATATATACTTATATAGCCTATTTTCTTATCAATGATGTAAATAACTATTTAGATATATATATATATATATATAAGCACAGACACGTGTATATATATATATAAACACATACACAGACACATATATGTAAATATGATAATATACATATATATATACATATAAAACCATGTATATTTTAAATTTAGTCATGTTTTTATGAAAACGTTACTATTTTAGTGGTATTTTTTCCAGTGTTTTAAAATATAAAAAATTATATATATATATATGTGTGTGTGTGTGTGTGTGTGTGTATAATTATAATTATATATATACATACAAATATATATTTACAAACATACTCACACATATATATAAACTTGTACATATATATATATATATTACATAAACATATAAATGACATAAAATATAAACATATATATATATATGTTCTATATAAACATAAAATTTAAACATATATATATATAATATAAAACGTAAACCTATATATATATATTATAGAATATAATCATATATGTAAAATATAAACATATATAAATATATAATATGAACATATATACATTTAAACATAAAATATAAAATATAAACATATATATATATTAATATATGTTTATAAATATATAAATAAATATAATATTATATTATTTTTTAAATAATGAAATATATATAAAATAATAAAAGTAAATATTTTAAATTTAGTCCCGTTTTGAAGAAAAGATAACTATTTTTGTGACATTTTTACTAGTGTTTTAAAGTTTCGCTAATAATATATATATATATATATATATATATATATATATTTATAAAAAAATTATAATTATAATTATAATTATGTATACCCACATATATATAACTATACATACACACAGATACACATATTTAAACATTTATATATATATATATAATATAAACATATATGAAAAATATAAAAATATATATTTTTATATATGAATATAAAATATAAAATTAACAAATAAAATACAAAATGTGAATATACTGACATATATATATATGTATTATTATTTTCAAAAAAAATTATATATATATATATATAAATATAACATAGTAGAATTAGATACATAATCTGAATTAGCCTGGTTGATTTTTTATTTCGTTTGGATGTTTTAGGTCTGTGGTTCTACTCCCATGGGTGCGACATTCATTGTTTTACAGGTTATAGGATGGGCAGGGCATGGCGTGTAATGGTGATAGGGGGAGTGGGGCGAGGCATAGTATGGTTGTTCGTGGGATAATGAAGGGAGGGAGGCTGGATTCTGGGGAGGTGTGTGTGGGTACAACGTGGTACTGAAGGGTGAGTGTGGGGTACATGAGGTACTAGAAGGAGAGAGGTGGGGTTCAGGGGTGGTGTGTGGGGTGAAATGAGGTACTAAAGGGAGAGTGTGTGTGGGGGTATATTAATATAATTAAGGGAGATCATGGGGTGAGGTGCGGTGCATGGGGTAGAGGGGGGAGAAGAGAAAGTTACAAGAGGGAGGGTGTGGGTTCAGGGGAGGTGTGTGGGGGTATAGAAATGTATGGAGGGATAGTGCGGGGGTACAAGTAGAAGAAATGGAGAGAGGCTGCGTTCAGTGGTAGTGTGTATGGGTAAAACGAGGTACTGAAGGGAGAGCATGCATGGGGTTACAGTTCGGTACTGAATAAAGAGTTTGGGGCGAGGGGCATGTGGTGGTGAATGTGGTATTGGGGGGAGAAGAGAGAGGTACAGGAGGGAGATCATGGGGTAAATTTCGGGTTAGGGGATTAAGGTAATAAGGGGTATTTTTTTAATTTTTATTAAAAATAACTTGATATCTAAAAAATGTAAAATTTAAAAATATAATTTAACAATTTTTTTAAAAATGTCGATAAATTGGATTTCAATTATGGATATTATTAAAATAATTCTATAAATGAGGTTTCAATAAATTACAGACATCGATAAATATCCCCTATTTAGCAATGTTTATTAACCGAAATTTCTAAAAAACAATGGAAAATGTGGTGTTGCTAAATATATACAATTATAAATGTCGCTAAATTATTGATGCCTATAAATATCACTAAATGAAGATATTTATAAAAGTCACTAAATGAGGACAATTATAAAAACAACTAAATTATCATTATTTATAAATGTTTTGGAATTAGGGACTCCTTATTTAGAAACATTTTTCTGAAACATCGTTAAATTAATAAGTGACGTTTTTAAACATTCGAAAATGAATTAGCAAGGGTTTTACTCATCCCTAATTAGTGTTTTTGTATTGTAACTCCTCATAAAATTGGTAGCTTTTATATTTATATTTTTTTGAGTTTTCAAATGTATGGTAAAAATGATAATATTCACTTAAATCAACATGTCCTAATGTAGTTCACTTGTATTCATATAAACATTCATTGCAATGACATCATTCTCATAACATGGATTTTGATCCAATAAATGGACAAACATTGTTTCTAAATCACCAGTACTATCAAAAAAAATAATCCTATAACCAAGATTTAATATTCATTTACATTACTTAATAACTAGAATCACATTCTGAAATAGATTGAAATATCATATGGAATAATTTTTATTTACTATTTTTGAGCTGAATCTTTATCAATTTTACATTTTTTCACCTAGTGAAAACTCACATAAACTTGTATGAATGACCCTTATGATGCCCTAGAAAACCATTACAATGTTTCCCCAAGATATAAATTTAATTTTATGATGTTTTATATTACTCTTGTAAAGTAATAAAATAACCCAGTTTGGAAGATTGTATCACTGAGAGAGTTAGGGGTGAATCAGTGATTGAAACAACTTTCAGCTCATGTTTAGGATTTCATTACCGACTCAAAATAATTCAAACACACATCCAAAGTAACATAAGTATTTACAAGGCTCCCAATTCAATAAGAATAGCTACATCCTTGGTATAATATGTAAATGATGCAATACCACACAATCCACTAGAAATCAATCCTTAGATTACAATGACACTACTACAAAAAAACAGCCTATATCAGCCCTTAAAACGGGCTTCAACCATGCTAGTATAGGGGGGTACCTTTTATCAGCCCTCCAAAAAGAGCTGATAAAGGCCCATTTTATCAGCGCTAAAAAAAGCCCTGATAAAAGACCCCTTTATCAGCACTTTTTTAGCGCTGATAAAAGGGGCCTTTATCAGCTCTTTTTTAAAAGCGTTGATAAAAGTCAAAAAAATTTTAAAAAATAAATAAATAAATAATGAGTGGGGAGAGCTTTTATCAGCACTTGACCACCCCTTTATCAGCGCTAGGAGGTGTCCCGCATGCTGCCCTTCCCGCACATCCTCACACGCATGCACCACCTTTGCCTCCACCTGAACTCGAACCTGCAACCTCCCCCTTTAGCGGCTGCACCTTTACCACTATGTTATTTCGTTTTTTTCTATATGTAATGATATATCTATTTATATATATATAGTAATATTTATTCATATATTGATATAGATTCATATTAATATCAATATATTTATTAATATATAAGTATATAATTATTCATTCATATATTAATATATATTTATATTTATTTATTTATTTATATATTTTTAGTAATAATTTTTTATCCGTGTATTTATTTTTATATTAATATATATACTTATTAGATTAGTTTTAAATACAATTATGAAATATGTTTTTATGTGTGTTTATAATTAAATAAATAAAAACATACATACGTATATACAACACACACACACACAGACCCAGACACATACGAATAAATACATATATTTGTGTCTTTGAAAATCCATTGAATGTTAAAACGACCATAACTTATAATTGAGAAGCCTGTTTCAACTCCACAAAAAGTTAAATCAAAAAAAATGAAACAATATTCGATAAGAAATATGGTACAGTCTTAACGGACATCCAGATCAGAAGTTATAATTGTTAAAATGTTAACAAATCGGGATATCCTGACTACCAACTTAGTTTTAGAGGTCTTTTGAGCTTTTTTAGGCACGAAAAAATGTAACATAGGCTTCACTGAGGTTATTAGCACGTAGAGCTCGTCGTAGGCTTCTATTTGATATTCTTTAGAGCTCAAACAGACACATGGATAAAAATTTAGGGTCTTTTGAAGTTTGAGTTACATTTTCAACTTATTTTTGATCTTTTATTATTTGTTTTGATTTTTTGTGTCTTCAAATTGTTATTAAATGATTTTTAATCGATAATAATTAGAAAATTATTAATTAATATTATTATTTTTAAATTATTTAAAAGCCATTTTCACTAAATTTCATATATATTAAATTTAATAGTCTATTTATACGTATATAAAACACATGTAAAAATGTATATTATATTTATATAAGAATAAATATACTTATATAACAATAATTTATTATTGAGGAATTCTTTTTTGAAATATAAATTTTTTCAGTGCTGATAAAGCCCCCCTTTATCGGCAGTACTAAAAGAAGTGCGGATAAAGGGGTCCACCTAATCGGCGCTTTTTTCTAACACTAATAAAGACCCCCTTTATCAGCCCTTTTTTAAGCGCTGATAAGGGGGTAGCACATTCCTTTCCCGTTTTTGTAGTACTGTGAGTAGGATATACCCTTTCACTCATGTTGCACTATGTAAAAAATTCCAATAGTGTGTGTGAACCCTCTTAGCATAAACTGGGTAAAACAATATTTGTGTTGAAATACATGTTACATGTGCTTCTTTTCAACTTCACAAGTATATTAAATTTAATAAAAATCAATTTCATACCCATGAGTTGGTAATACCCACAAGTACATTGATAAAGAAAACTCAGTCTGATTTTCCATTAGGTTTTTTCCATTCCAATTTTTTCCGATCTGATTCTCCCAATATGATTCTTCTAGTTCAATTTTCCCAGCTCGATTGATCCCAGTATGGAAAATAAATGTAATGTCTCAGATTTTTTGATGTATTATTTTAATATTATATGGTAATTATTTCGAGACCTAGCTCTGAGATGGAATGCAGTTCCGAGGCCCAGTGATCCCGGAACAAGTGTTTGAATTTAATTTAATAATTAAATTACGCGCGTGTGCGTTTTTCCTGAAAAAGTGTAATAACTCTCGAATGAGTGCTCGGATCAGAAATCTGAGGGCACCATTGCGTTCAGAACAGAAATTTTACCTTGGGAGAGGCCTATGTTTGGCCGGCACAGGATAGTGGTGAAATCTGGTTTTTAGGACGTAACCATAATAAAATATTTAATTAAATTTTTTTTATTAAATCTTGTTACATCAAATATCTCTTATCTTTTAAATAGAGATTCCGCAGGGGAATCAGGGTTATATTCCCCATAACCTTGAAGTTCTCCGGAGGCTCTGGGAAAGCCCTGGAGGAAACCCCCAACGCGGCGGTGACGTTCATGACGAATTTCGACAACGACGACGACGCGGCGAGCGGATCTTCACCGGAAAACGCAGCAAATCCAGGTAGGATGTTGTTGTGATTTTTATTCTTACCCGTTTTTGATTTTCACGATGAATGTGGACTAATCCACAAACAGATTAGCCCACGGATCGATGGTTCATGCGTGTTGATTTTTTGTGGGTATTTGTGGGGAATTGATTTTGGAATTTTGTTTGGTTTCGTTCAACCTTCTAATGGTGACGAACCAAGATTGACACGAACTTCGATCGAGGTTCGTCCCTCTTATTTTGTTGTGTGTTCTCCCCCAAATTCTTCTTGTTCTTCATGAGCGTTCTTAACATTCATCACGGGGTGATGACCAACGGATCGTTGAACATCCGTTCTACGACGGAACGATCCCGAATTGAAGGATCAACACTGTAGCGGTCTTGCGGAGGTGCGGCGATGGTTTCGGTGGACGGATTGAAGTGGATCGGAAGAAATCGTTCTTCGAACGATTTCTGCTCAGATGGCCGGAATTTGATTTTGGAGCCGATTGAAGGCTCGAAACCCACGGATTTGGCTTCACAGAGATGAGGCGACCTGGTATCTGGAGATTCGCGGTGAACAGACGACCAAATAGAGATTCGGAGAATCTGCCGAGGCACGTGGAGGAAGACGTGGTTTCTTGGATTTTCCTAAATACACTCCATGTAGTATGGGATACACGACGTGTGATCGTCGGTAGGGTTACCCGGCGTGTACTCCGGGAGTACACGGACACGTGCAGGATACACGGCCACAGACACGCCGTGTATACCCCTCCCCGGCCAGACCCGGCCAGCTACATGGGGTACCCCGTGTATTGGTACACGGGCAGGCGACATGGACACGGTCAGAGACCGTGTACGGTCACATAACCAGCGTACACAGAGCGAGTCCAGGCACTCGATCACGGCGTGTGTTTTCTTCTACATGTCGTGTAGTTTATTTCGACAAGCCGAGTGACACGGGCCAGTTACACGGGCAGCACACGGGGTCAAGGAACACAGCGTTTACCTTTTCTACAAACCGTGTAGTTTGGTTTTACACGGCTCGAACGAAGGACATGGGCTGTTCGCATGGGAAGTACCCGGGGTCAAGGAACACGGAATGTAACCATACTACACGTCATGTAACTTTTTCATCATGGCTTGAGCCACTTGACTTCTGGGACTTGGACTAGTTCTTAGGGTTTGTACCCTTGGTAATCCCATGATTCTTCTGGCATCAACTCCTTTATACTGGGTTACGATCCCTTCAGTAGACCTCCCTGAATAGAGTTGTTGGAATCCCCTCTGTGGAACTTAGATCCAGATCCTCTATTCATTCCTGGAACCCTAGGTAGAGTTATTGGTATCGACGTGACCAACATTACCCGGGCGCCGATCCTTTGCTTAGCGGATTAGCTCAGACTGAGTTTTCGGAATCACCCCATGACTTGGTCGTGATCCTCATCTGAGCATCCTATTCCCAAGGTACTTGTGGAGTGTGTTCTCCCGGAATGAGTACTTTGGGTCTCTCTCTTCAGACCTAGGAGTGTGTTCTCCCGATGATATGCTTAGTGGAATATTCGAGCAAGATCCTAGTGGCGGTATCGCGATGGTCGTTTTTGTATGAGTATATCTGGATATTCTTGTTATATGTTCCATAGACATATACTGTGTAGAGATGACTGTACCTTTCTTCGTGGAATTTTCCTTTGTTGTATTTCCTTGTAATTTTCAGGGTGTCCTACTGGGTACTGTTATACTCACCCCTGCACAGTCTTTACTCGCATGTGTATTGTCTTGTGTAGACGAGCGTGCCTTTGACAGGATTCTAGGAAGACCAGGACCGGACGGTGCTCAGTGAGATCAGACAGGCTGAGGTGTGTTCCTTCGGCGATGGGTTGGAGTCGCAGTACATTTCTCTATAGGTTGGACTTGTTGCAGACTTTCTTTTGGTGGGATTGTACTTTTGGCCCAGGGTTTTACTTTACTGTACATTACATCCTGTCATACACTTTTGGATGGGTTTTAGTGTATGCATGCATCTTTTCCTTTTGGTAGTTTTTACTTTGCAGCTTTGTGGGCTTGGAGATGTGTGTGCATGTGTACAGGTTATAGGCAATGCCTCCCATTTTAGTAGCACGCCTACTCGTTGCTAGTCACCAGACTTTCTTCTGTGCATGATCCATCACACGCCATCGACAGGGGCGAGCTGGACATCGACTATGAAGTGACCTTTGCTGAGTTCCCAGTGGAGATCAAGGATTGGCATGAGAAGATCCTTCGTGGATAAAATATTCCCTTGGTGTGTGTTCAGTGGAAGCACAGGAATCTCCAAGAGAGCACATAGGAGCGAGAGGCTCAGATTCGCGTGTAGTACCCACATCTTTTTGGGTAGCCCTTGTTTTGGCTTTTCGGGGACATAAAATCTCTATGGTGGGTGTGATGTAATGTCCTGGATTTTTCCAAGTATTATTTTAATATTATATAAGGATTATTTCAATAGCAGGCACTGAGACGGCGTGCAGTTCAGAGGGGCAGTGAGCCCGAAACCAGTGTTTGAAATTAATTTAATAATTAAATTACATGTGCATGTGTTTTTCTTGAAAAAGTGGAATATGTTCCAAACGGGTGCTTGGATCAGAAATCTGAGGGCACCGTTGCATTCATAATAGCGATTTTACCTTGGGAGAGGCCTAACATTGGATCACGCAGGTCGGTGGTGAAATCTGGTTTTTGGGATGTAACCCTAATAAAATATTTAATTAATTTTTTTTATTAAAGCTTGTTACGTCAAATATCTCTTATCTATTAAATAGAGATTTTTCAGGGTAATCAGGGTTACCTTCCCCATAACCTTGAAATTCTCTAGAGGCTCTGGGAAAGCTCTGAAGGAAACCCTCAATGCGGCGGCAACGTTCTTGATGGATTTTGACAGCGACGACGACGCAATGAGTGAATCTTCACCGGAAAACGCAGCGAATCCAGGTAGGATGTTGTTTTGATTATAATTCTTCCATGTTTTTGATTTCCACGACGAACGCGGACTAATGCATGAATAGATTAGCCCATTGATCGATCGTCCTTGCGGGTTGGGATTTTGAGGGGATTTTTGGGGAATTGATTCTTGAATTTTGTTTGGTTTCGTTCAACCTTCTAACGGCGATGAACCAAGATCGACACGAACATAGATCGGGGTTCGTCCCTCTCGTTTTGATGTGTGTTATCCCCCAAATTATTCACGTTCTTTGTGAGCATTATTCACGTTCTTCATGAGGTGATGAACAATGGATCGTTGCGCATCCGTTCTACAATACAGCGATCCTGAATTAAAGGATCAACGCAACAGCAGTCTTGCGGAGGTGCAACGAAGGTTTCGGCAGACAGATTGAAGCGGATCCGGAGAAATCGTTCTTTAGACGATTTTTTCTCGGATAGACGGAATCAGATTTTGGAGCCGATTGAAGGCCGGAAACCCACGGATTCGGCTTCACAGAGACTAGAAGACCCGGTATCTGGAGTTTCGCTGCGAACGGATGACCAAATCATGATCCGGAGAATTGGACGAGGTGCACGGAGGAAGACGTGGTTTCTGGGATTTTCCCTACTACACGCAGTGTAGTATGGGCTACACGGCGTGTGTTCGTCGGTAGGGTTACCCGGCGTGTACTCTGGGAGTACACTGACACAGGCTGGATACACGGCCACAAACACGCCGTGTATACCCCTCCCCAGCCAAAACCGGCCAGATACACGAGGGTACCCCGTGTACTGATACACAGGTAGGTGACACAGACATGGGCAGAGACCGTGTACGGGCACATGGCCAGCATACACGGAGTGAGCCGAGGTGCTCGAACCCGGCGTGTGTATTCTTCTACACGCCGTGTAGTTTCTTTCGACAGGCCGAGTGACAAGGTCTGGTTACACGGGCAGAACCCGGGGTCAAGGAACATGGCGTGTACCTTTTCTACATGTCGTGTAGTTTGGTTTTGCACGACTTGAACGAAGGACACGGGCTATTCACACGGGCAGTACCCGGGGTCAAGGAACACGGTGTGTAACCATACTACACATTGTGTAACTTTTTCTTCATGGCTTGAGCCACATGCCTTCTATGACTTGGACTAGTTCTTAGGGTTAGTACCATTGGTAATCACCTAAAGGTTTTAGAATCAACTCGTTTATACTGGGGTATGATCCCTTCAGCAGACCTCCATGAATATAGTTGTTGGAATCCCCTCTGTGAGGCTTAGTTCCAGATCGTCAATTCATTCCTGGAACCCTAGGTAGAGTTCTTGGTATCGACATGACCAACATTACCCGGGCGCCTGTAGAGAACCGAAGCCTGACGTACATTGACATTACATTACTTTTGCGGAATACTTAGTACATAACAAAAACACACACACAAGGATCGTAATAGTTTAGTGTCTTTGGAAACTCGGAACGTAATCTTATAATCATGATGAAAGATCTTCAATATCTCCCATAAAGATCTTCCCTTTTTTTTACCTAAAACCTTTATTTATATCCTGGGGAAAAGAAAACATAAAAGGGTGAGCTCAAATGCTCAGTAAGGGTAAACAAAAGAAAAAAAAATCAATCACATCATATTCATAAGAACATAACTTTTGGAAATCTTAACCTGCAAAAGAGAGCATAATTTCATAACATGGGATAAATCATAGTAGTGAAAAGAAATCCCAATAATCATAACATAAAACTTGAAACTTTGTGGCATACACACATAATCATAGAGAATCATTTCTTGTTAGTCAAGACTCATTGCCAAGACTATCTTAGTGGACAAAGTCCCTTTCTGAATCGAGTAACCCTCGTTTCAGTCCTGTTTCACTGAACCGGAATAACCTTCCATTCCAGCCATGTCTATCTCATGGGATATAAAGTCTTTACCCAATGCATTGGAGGGAGATATAGGTCCCACCCATCTTATAATGAATCCTTTCTTATGTGTGCCACATAATCATAAAACATACATCATCGCATAACACAAGTAACAAAAATGGGATTCTTGAAACATCATGACATCATAAATCAATTCATAAAGGAATTCATAAAATAATTCCATCACAACATGATCAAATCAATGTAATAATAGGGATAAAAATATAACCTTTTATTATCTTAGATGGAAAATAATTTTGATAAAATACTTGAACTCCATTCTTGAGGAAAATATCCTTTCTTCTTCAAAAACATTTTTCCTTTCATAACATGTTATACAACTTTAAAATAAAAGAAGTTGATTAAAAATAAACTTGAAAACTTGTAAAGGAAGCTTCTTTGAAGTAATGTTTTAAAAATCCATTCATGCCGTATAAGTTAAAAAAAACATTCTTCGTACTTTTGTCGGAAAAGTCAAAAAGTACCTCGTACGGAAAAAAAACGACAAAAGATTCCTTTCATATTCTTTACTAAAAACTCACCTAAGGGTAAAATTGGATTTAAACTATTGCAATTGGATGGAAACAATATTACATATTGAGGGAACATGGATGTGGATGATAAAATACACCCCAGTAAATACTTACGAATAAACAATCTCAGATAAAAATGAGATTGTGATATTTCCCTTACCTTAGGTCCGACTTGCTTTGTAAGTGTCCGAACCTCCTGTATAATGATTTAAATCATGTTATTGACTTATTACAGAATCATATTAATTGTTATGATATCATATATGGTTCACTTATGACATTATATTACCCGTTCTTTTGTAAATTCCATGTTAAAGAAGCGTTTTGGGTAAAATCGTTTCATTTATCGTAGGTGTTTTGACTTGTTGTTCTTGAAATCATTATTACTTATATCATGATTTACTCACTTCCAGAATATAAAATATGATTTATATATCATATATATTCAGTATATATATATATATAATAGGTAGATAAATAAAATGAAAAACACCGTTCATGGAGACGGTAGTCCGTACGTACGCATGAACGCTGTTTTCCTTTCCTTATTGTCTTGAAATGGAAGTAAGTAGATGACATACATATGTATATATATAAATAAATCCAGTAGCTTTATAATGTCATATATTTCATTATTATTTCTTATAATCATTCTTAAATGGTTAACATGGAGAATGAATCTCATCGTGTCGTGGAGACGGTAGTCCGTACGTACGCACGAGCGATGATATCATTTCTATAAATATTGAATTGAATTGGAGTGGATTATACAATATATCAGAATCAATATGATGTTTTAATAACTATGTATAGTTATTCTTTACACCATTATACCCATCCATGTAAGGTGGTGGTGAAAAATAGATTACACCACGGCGTGGAGACGGTATTCCGTACGTACGCACGCGCGGTGATTTCTTTTTCCATAGGATGGATAGATGGTGAAATAGGGTTGTTGCATAATTATAATAACATATCAGTATATGAGTGATACTGATGTTATTACTTCATAATGAAACAACCTAAGAAGAAGAAGTGGAAGAAGAAATAAAAATGAAAGAATTGGTAACGGTAATTACCTCTTCTTTGAAGTGCCTTTTGGAGACCTCCTCTTAGGGAACTAAAATTGGTCTTTGAGGAAGACCAGAACCTCTAGGATGTTTCTAGGGAAGTGGAGAAGTGATTTTGGCAGGGGTTGGCCGAGCTTGAGTGCTCAAATTGGTGTGAGGAGGAGGGGGAGGAGGTGTCCTTTTATAAGGGAGGAGAGGGGCACCTTAGGAATATCTCAAAATATTATTTTATATTAAAGTCAAAATCGGTTTATAATGGTTCCAAAGGGTCTTATTTCGAAGATAAAGTGGGGATGGATAGAAATAATATCAACCAATAAGATTTAGACAAGTTTAGGTTATTATTTTAACATTATAAATTAGATTTAACTCTAAGTTAAATAATTTAACTTTTACCGTGTCTTTTTGTTTTCTTACATTATATGGTTAATAAACTTCCTATAACATGCCAAACGAACCCCAAATTGTATATTATTAATACATATATCCTTATCTAAGTCATTTGGCCGAACCTTAGATTTTTAGGAATAAAATAACAATTAATAATATAATATTTGATTTAAAAACTATTTTGTGTCAATTTTGACACTATTTGATACATGATTTTTGTGAAAGTCATAATAGAATTATTTGTTCGAACCAAGTTGATTAAATCAACACTAATATATCATAGTAACCTAGAAAATTAGTGGAATTCATAAAAAGTCTCAAATTATATTTAGTTTGGTGTTTATAACATCAATTATGTCAATATTTCATTAATAAGATAATTACTGCATCATCTTTGTGTCATAAATAAATTAACTTATTTGATGTCTAAAAATTACAAATAAAATACCATTATGTAGGAAATATTTTTAGCTTTCTAATGAATATTTATAGTCAAATTTATATTATGTATAACCCCATATTAAAATTTTTTTAGTAAATAAACTTTGATTTTAACTCTTTTAACCCTTCTTTAAATAAATTAATAATAAATGTCCTAATCTAACCCAAGTGGGCCTAAATGGTCATATTTTATTCCTAAGTTTGTTTTTGGTCGAAATACACTTGTATAATAGGATTAGGACATGTGTTAGGGTAATATTAATATCATTTTTACCCTTAATTACCCTATTTACCTTTAACCGTGGTAAAAAAAAGTAAAAAGTTACTATTCACAAAAAAAAAATTCATCTCATTGAACCACATTTTAGTCCTTGATATTAACCGTGTCTCTCAGATTTTCCAAATTCCATTCACAGAAGCGGTAAAATTAAGTTTTATGCAAAATTCAGTTTTTAACCTACCACTTAGTGGTTTCACTATTCATCAAAAATTGATGTTTTTCAGAACAATGCCAAAATTCCATCCCAAGCTATATTTCATATTCCGAATTCAAAAATGAAGTCTATTTTACCAAATTCATAACATAAAATTTGAATTAATTAATTTTATAATTAAATCTCGCTGTTAAAACAAATAGCGTGTTTTTAAGAAACAATATCTATCAAAAGATTGACACTTGTTTATGTCTAGTTTAAATGTGAAATTACATCCAATGACCAACATTGTATTAAATTGTAAAAATATATTCTAAATATACTTTAAAACCACTGAAATTAATGATTTATCACTATTAATTATTTTGATTAAAAAAAGTTGTTTTTAATTATAATTTAGTAATTTTCACTATTCATCAGAATATGAAAGTTATCCGAAAAGTACCAAAATTTCACCCTAAGCTAATTTCGATATTACGAATCCAAAAATGAATTCCATTTTAAAAGATAAAATTTAAAAAAATTTCAAAAAGTGGTTATTACTATTCATAACGGCTAGTTTTAATAATATTTTAATAGCATATTGTTGTTTAGTGAAACTCGTTATTGCGTACTATACACGCTATCGAGGAAGGTCGCGATTGCGTGTAATGCAAGGAAAGTCAAGGATGCGTGTTGTGAAAGCTCCTTTTGGTGTAGCATATAACACAAGACATTAGTAAAATAAAAAAGAATATTTTTCATAAAATCTCGGGCTGTTACATTCTACCCCCCTTAAAATGAATTTCGCCCTCGAAATTCGTCGGGGTTATAAATGGTTTACTATTCGAATGTTTCTTTAATAGAAACCCACATCGTAAAAAGGAATACCAAAACTTGGCTTTAAAAACTAAAGTATGAAATGTAACGATTACCCAAATAAACTAATCATTGGGTTTCCACATAGGTGAAAATATGGATATAGAAGAGAAATCTAACCATCATGTTCTGATGGAGAGTGGTAGAGAACATGGCTATGGAAAAGCCAGTAATCACAAATCCATAAATTTGTTACAATCTAAGGTACCATCCGATTCATCAGGTATAAGATCACTAGGACAACATTTTTGGTTTTCAAGATCATTTCCCTAAAGTTGAAAATTTGAATTGGAATAAATATTTTCTTTATTTTGGTACAATCTCACTATTGTTCGTGCCTAGAACAATTTCCACTTCATCTCTTAAATAAATGAAGTTGAATTTGTTATTCGTGAAGTGTTAGCAGATCATGTGATAGAATGACGGGTCATTCCATCTACAAAAGGTTAGCAAAAATTATATACATAAGTCGATCCATAGTGAGATTAATCATATATGGTTCCTAAAATGGACTTTATACTTCATATATCATACTGATTAATATAATAAAACTAGTTTCTAATAAACTGGGACTTCCTGTAGGCCAGTGGTAGGCGATAAAGGCCAGTCGCACTTCGGTTGTGGGTTCGATTTTCACAGCCTTGTCCGACGCGATGGGCTGCCGCCCGTCCTGCAGGTTGTCCTTTTCTAAAACTATATTACTATAACATCCCATCAATAATATCGAAAATCGTCTATCCTTGAACAATACTAACTTATGTCCAACATAATCCAGTCTAATCTTTAGGCTTATACATAATACTGCAGTCCACTCTCATAATATAGTGACAACGATTACCAGAGATTTAATACTGTCGTTGATCCCCACATATCATAAGATATGTCTTGTTGGTCACATTCCAAACATTCAAAGTCCTTAATCGTGTATTCTCTTGAATACCTTAGTGAAAACATGAGTGCAGTTAAAAGTTACCAAAATCCTCAAAATTCTATATACTCAAACCATGATATCACTTAGTCCTTATATCAATCATGAGCTCATGAATACAATCAAACATCTCATTATCTGAATAACCTTTCATGGTTAATGGTACCATTAATCATACACTTTCGAAACATAAGTAAAGACAACAGTGTAACAATCCTTAGATGTCTCTTTATTCCATAGTACCATGAGATTACTTATACAACATTACACTTGATAAACATGTAATCATTCCACTACTTTCTTAAACCATTGACCGAGCTTCAACAATTCTTTCATCTCACATATCATTTGTAGTCTCTTCATCATCATCATCATAAATACTACCCATACGACCGTACTGATTCTCTTCACGAGACTTTTCCTTAGGGCATTGGTTTTCATAATGCTCGTACATTCCACATTTAAAACACTTAACCATTTTTGATGTCGTAGCAATACCATTATCCTCATCCATGGTGTTAACCGACCCCTTTCCTTTGCACTTACTTGCTTTGTGTCCTTCTTTTCCACACCCAAAGCATCTTCCAGTTCCCTTGAAACATTCTCCTTGATGCCTCTTCCCACATGATTTACATAGGGGAAATTGAACTTTCTTTCCTCTATGATCATCATGGAACTCCATCTTTCTCTTATTAGTCGAGTCAGGAAACTTACCAAATTTTACTTTATTGATCATGTTGTGAGATTGCTGATTCGGCATAATAATGATGTTTGGACATCCAAATCCCATTTCATTTGGTTGCTCATGAAGAATATCATTCCATTTTCCATCATATCCTCCATTATTGTGAATCATCTTGTTTCCAGCCATTTTCTAAAACCCAAACAGAATAGTGTTAGATGCAAAAATCGTAATAAAGGGGGAGTAACTTAAATATCTATCATCTTTGGTTTAATCTAATATCGTTACCATAGTTCTAGAACTATATCCTATACGTATACTTATCCTTAGGGGCATCCCTAGACATACCTTAGAAATATATCTAGGGATCTCACTAACGTTTTCGCATCCTAGTTTCCAAAGGTTGACTAAACCTTTCCTCTGATACCAACTGTAGAGACCCGAAGCCTGACGTGCATTGACATTACATTACTTTTGCGGAATACTTAGTACATAACAAAAACACACACACAAGGATCGTAATAGTTTAGTGTCTTTGGAAACTCGGAACGTAATCTTCTAATCGTGATGAAAGATCTTCAATATCTCCCATAAAGAACTTCCCTTTTTTTTTACCTAAAACCTTTCTTTATATCCTGGGGAAAAGAAAACATAAAAGGGTGAGCTCAAATGCTCAGTAAGGGTAAACAAAAGAAAAAAAAATCAATCACATCATATTCATAAGAACATAACTTTTGGAAATCTTAACCTACAAAAGAGAGCATAATTTCATAACATGGGATAAATCATAGTAGTGAAAAGAAATCCCAATAATCATAACATAAAACTTGAAACTTTGTGGCATACACACATAATCATAGAGAATCATTTCTTGTTAGTCAAGACTCATTGTCAAGACTATCTTAGTGGACAAAGTCCCTTTCTGAATCGAGTAACCCTCGTTTCAGTCCTGTTTCACTGAACCGGAATAACCTTCCATTCCAGCCATGTCTATCTCATGAGATATAAAGTCTTTACCCAATGCATTGGAGGGAGATATAGGTCCCACCCATCTTATAATGAATCCTTTCTTATGTGTGCCACATAATCATAAAACATACATCATCGCATAACACAAGTAACAAAAATGGGATTCTTGAAACATCATGACATCATAAATCAATTCATAAAGGAATTCATAAAATAATTCCATCACAACATGATCAAATCAATGTAATAATAGGGATAAAAATATAACCCTTTATTATCTTAGATGGAAAATAATTTTGATAAAATACTTGAACTCCATTCTTGAGGAAAATATCCTTTCTTCTTCAAAAACATTTTTCCTTTAATAAAATGTTATACAACTTTAAAATAAAAGAAGTTGATTAAAAATAAACTTGAAAACTTGTAAAGGAAGCTTATTTGAAGTAGTGTTTTAAAAATCCATTCATGCCGTATAAGTTAAAAAAAACATTCTTCGTACTTTTTTCGGAAAAGTCAGAAAGTACCTCATACGAAAAAAAAATGACAAAAGATTCCTTTCATATTCTTTACTAAAAACTCACCTAAGGGTAAAATTGGATTTAAACTATTGCAAGTGGATGGAAACAATATTACATATTGAGGGAACATGGATGTGGATGATAAAATACACCCCAGTAAATACTTACGAATAAACAATCTCAGATAAAAATGAGATTGTGATATTTCCCTTACCTTAGGTCCGACTTGCTTTGTAAGTGTCCGAACCTCCTGTATAATGATTTAAATCATGTTATTGACTTATTACAGAATCATATTAATTGTTATGATATCATATATGGTTCACTTATGACATTATATTACCCGTTCTTTTGTAAATTCCATGTTAAAGAAGCGTTTTGGGTAAAATCGTTTCATTTATCGTAGGTGTTTTGACTTGTTGTTCTTGACATCATTATTACTTATATCATGATTTACTCACTTCCAGAATATACAATATGATTTATATATCATATATATTCAGTATATATATATATAATAGGTAGATAAATAAAATGAAAAACACCGTTCATGGAGACGGTAGTCCGTACGTACGCATGAACGCTGTTTTCCTTTCCTTATTGTCTAGAAATGGAAGTAAGTAGATGACATACATATGTATATATATACATAAATCCAGTAGCTTTATAATGTCATATATTTCATTATTATTTCTTATAATCATTCTTAAATGGTTAACATGGAGAATGAATCTCATCGCGTCGTGGAGACGGTAGTCTGTACGTACGCACGAGCGATGATATCATTTCTATAAATATTGAATTGAATTGGAGTGGATTATACAATATATCAGAATCAATATGATGTTTTAATAACTATGTATAGTTATTCTTTACACCATTATACCCATCCATGTAAGGTGGTGGTGAAAAATAGATTACACCACGGCGTGGAGACGGTATTCCGTACGTACGCACGCGCGGTGATTTCTTTTTCCATAGGATGGATAGATGGTGAAATAGGGTTGTTTCATAATTATAATAACATATCTGTATATGAGTGATACTGATTTTATTACTTCATAATGAAACAACCTAAGAAGAAGAAGTGGAAGAAGAAATAAAAATGAAAGAATTGGTAACGGTAATTACCTCTTCTTTGAAGTGCCTTTTGGAGACCTCCTCTTAGGGAACTAAAATTGGTCTTTGAGGAAGACCAGAACCTCTATGATGTTTCTAGGGAAGTGGAGAAGAGATTTTGGCAGGGTTTGGCCGAGCATGAGTGCTCAAATTGGTGTGAGGAGGAGGGGGAGGAGGTGTCCTTTTATAAGGGAGGAGAGGGGCACCTTAGGAATATCTCAAAATATTATTTTATATTAAAGTCAAAATCGGTTTATAATGGTTCCAAAGGGTCTTATTTCGAAGCTAAAGTGGGGATGGATCGAAATCCTATCAACCAATAAGATTTAGACAAGTTTAGGTTATTATTTTAACCTTATCAATTAGATTTAACTCTAAGTTAAATAATTTAACTTTTACCGTGTCTTTTTGTTTTCTTACATTATATGGTTAATAAACTTACTATAACATGCCAAACGAACCCCAAATTGTATATTATTAATACATATATCCTTATCTAAGTCATTTGGCCGAACCTTATATGTTTAGGAAGAAAATAACAATTAATAATATAATATTTGATTTAAAAACTATTTTGTGTCAATTTTGACACTATTTGATACATGATTTTTGTGAAAGTCATAACAGAATTATTTGTTCGAACCAAGTTGATTAAATCAACACTAATATATCATAGTAACCTAGAAAATTAGTGGAATTCATAAAAAGTCTCAAATTATATTTAGTTTGGTGTTTATAACATCAATTATGTCAATATTTCATTAATAAGATAATTACTGCATCATCTTTGTGTCATAAATAAATTAACTTATTTGATGTCTAAAAATTACAAATAAAATACCATTATGTAGGAAATATTTTTATCTTTGTAATGAATATTTATAGTCAAATTTATATTATGTATAACCCCATATTAAATTTTTTTAGTAAATAAACTTTGATTTTAACTCTTTTAACCCTTCTTTAAATAAATTAATAATAAATGTCCTAATCTAACCCAAGTGGGCCTAAATGGTCATATTGTATTCCTAAGTTTGTTTTTGGTCGAAATACACTTGTCCAATAGGATTAGGACATGTGTTAGGGTAATATTAATATCATTTTTACCCTTAATTACCCTATTTACCTTTAACCGTGGTAAAAAAAAGTAAAAAGTTACTATTCACCAAAAAAAATTTCATCTCATTGAACCACATTTTATTCCTTGATATTAACCGTGTCTCTCGGATTTTCGAAATTCCATTCACAGAAGCGGTAAAATTATGTTTTATGCAAAATTCAGTTTTTAACCTACCACTTAGTGGCTTCACTATTCATCAAAAATTGATGTTTTTCAGAACAATGCCAAAATTCCATCCCAAGCTATATTTCATATTCCGAATTCAAAAATTAAGTCTATTTTACCAAATTCATAACATAAAAGTTGAATTAATTAATTTTATAATTAAATCCCGTTGTTAAAACAAATAGCGTGTTTTTAAGAAACAATATCTATCAAAAGATTGACACTTGTTTATGTCTAGTTTAAATGTGAAATTACATCCAATGACCAACATTGTATTAAATTGTAAAAATATATTCTAAATATACTTTAAAACCACTAAAATTAATGATTTATCACTATTAATTATTTTGATTAAAAAAAGTTGTTTTTAATTATAATTTAGTAATTTTCACTATTCATCAGAATATGAAAGTTATCCGAAAAGTACCAAAATTTCACCCTAAGCTAATTTCGATATTACGAATCCAAAAATGAATTCCATTTTAAAAGAAAAAATTTAAAAAAAATTCAAAAAGTGGTTATTACTATTCATAACGGCTAGTTTTAATAATATTTTAATAGCATATTGTTGTTTAGTGAAACTCGTTATTGCGTACTATACACGCTATCGAGGAAGGTCGTGATTGCGTGTAATGCAAGGCAAGTCAAGGATGCGTGTTGTGAAAGCTCCTTTTGGTGTAGCGTATAACACAAGACATTAGTAAAATAAAAAAGAATATTTTTCATAAAATCTCGGGCTGTTACATTCTACCCCCCTTAAAATGAATTTCGCCCTCGAAATTCATCGGGGTTATAAATGGTTTACTATTCGAAAGTTTCTTTAATAGAAACCCACATCGTAAAAAGGAATACCAAAACTTGGCTTTAAAAACTAAAGTATGAAATGTAACGATTACCCAAATAAACTAATCATTGGGTTTCCACATAGGTGAAAATATGGATATGGAAGAGAAATCTAACCATCATGTTCTGATGGAGAGTGGTAGAGAACATGGCTATGGAAAAGCCAGTAATCACAAATCCATAAATTTGTTACAATCTAAGGTACCATCCGATTCATCAGGTATAAGATCACTAGGACAACATTTTTGGTTTTCAAGATCATTTCCCTAAAGTTGAAAATTTGAATTGGAATAAATATTTTCTTTATTTTGGTACCATCTCACTATTGTTCGTGCCTAGAACAATTTCCACTTCATCTCTTAAATAAATGAAGTTGAATTTGTTATTCGTGAAGTGTTAGCAGATCATGTGATAGAATGACGGGTCATTCCATCTACAAAAGTTTAGCAAAAATTATATACATAAGTCGATCCATAGTGAGATTAATCATATATGGTTCCTAAAATGGACTTTATACTTCATATATCATACTGCTTAATATAATAAAACTAGTTTCTAATAAACCGGGACTTCCTGTAGGCCAGTGGTAGGCGATAAAGGCCAGTCGCACTTCGGTTGTGGGTTCGATTTTCACAGCCTTGTCCGACGCGATGGGCTGCCGCCCGTCCTGCAGGTTGTCCTTTTCTAAAACTATATTACTATAACATCCCATCAATAATATCGAAAATCTTCTATCCTTAAACAATACTAACTTATGTCCAACATAATCCAGTCTAATCTTTAGGCTTATACATAATACTGCAGTCCACTCTCATAATATAGTGACAACGATTACCAGAGATTTAATACTGTCGTTGATCCCCACATATCATAAGATATGTCTTGTTGGTCACATTCCAAACATTCAAAGTCCTTAATCGTGTATTCTCTTGAATACCTTAGTGAAAACATGAGTGCAGTTAAAAGTTACCAAAATCCTCAAAATTCTATATACTCAAACTATGATATCACTCAGTCCTTATATCAATCATGATCTCATGAATACAATCAAACATCTCATTATCTGAATAACCTTTCATGGTTAATGGTACCATTAATCATACACTTTTGAAACATAAGCAAAGACAACAGTGTAACAATCCTTAGATGTCTCTTTATTCCATAGTACCATGAGATTACTTATACAACATTACACTTGATAAACATGTAATCATTCCACTACTTTCTTAAACCATTGACCGAGCTTCAACAATTCTTTCATCTCACATATCATTTGTAGTCTCTTCATCGTCATCAACATAAATACTACCCATACGACCGTACTGATTCTCTTCACGAGACTTTTCCTTAGGGCATTGGTTTTCATAATTCTCGTACATTCCACATTTAAAACACTTAACCATTTTTGATGTCGTAGCAATACCATTATCCTCATCCATGGTGTTAACCGACCCCTTTCCTTTGCACTTACTTGCTTTGTGTCCTTCTTTTCCACACCCAAAGCATCTTCCAGTTCCCTTGAAACATTCTCCTTGATTCCTCTTCCCACATGATTTACATAGGGGAAATTGAACTTTCTTTCCTCTATGATCATCATGGAACTCCATCTTTCTCTTATTAGTCGAGTCAGGAAACATACCAAATTTTACTTTATTGATCATGTTGTGAGATTGCTGATTCGGCATAATAATGATGTTTGGACATCCAAATCCCATTTCATTTGGTTGCTCATGAAGAATATCATTCCATTGTCCATCATATCCTCCATTATTGTGAATCATCTTGTTTCCAGCCATTTTCTAAAACCCAAACAGAATAGTGTTAGATGCAAAAATCGTAATAAAGGGGGAGTAACTTAAATATCTATCATCTTTGGTCTAATCTAATATTGTTACCATAGTTCTAGAACTATATCCTATACGTATACTTATCCTTAGGGGAATCCCTAGACATACCTTAGAAATATCTCTAGGGATCTCACTAACGTTTTCGCATCCTAGTTTCCAAAGGTTGACTAAACCTTTCCTCTGATACCAACTGTAGAGACCCGAAGCCTGACATACATTGACATTACATTACTTTTGCAGAATACTTAGTAAATAACAAAAACACACACACATGGATCGTAATAGTTTAGTGTCTTTGGAAACTCGGAACGTAATCTTCTAATCGTGATGAAAGATCTTCAATATCTCCCATAAAGATCTTCCCTTTTTTTTACCTAAAACCTTTCTTTATATCCTGGGGAAAAGAAAACATAAAAGGGTGAGCTCAAATGCTCAGTAAGGGTAAACAAAAGAAAAAAAAATCAATCACATCATATTCATAAGAACATAACTTTTGGAAATCTTAACCTGCAAAAGAGAGAATAATTTCATAACATGGGATAAATCATAGTAGTGAAATGAAATCCCAATAATCATAACATAAAACTTGAAACTTTGTGGCATACACACATAATCATAGAGAATCATTTCTTGTTAGTCAAGACTCATTGCCAAGACTATCTTAGTGGACAAAGTCCCTTTCTGAATCGAGTAACCCTCGTTTCAGTCCTGTTTCACTGAACCGGAATGACCTTCCATTCCAGCCATGTCTATCTCATGAGATATAAAGTCTTTACCCAATGCATTGGAGGGAGATATAGGTCCCACCCATCTTATAATGAATCCTTTCTTATGTGTGCCACATAATCATAAAACATACATCATCGCATAACACAAGTAACAAAAATGGGATTCTTGAAACATCATGACATCATAAATCAATTCATAAAGGAATTCATAAAATAATTCCATCACAACATGATCAAATCAATGTAATAATAGGGATAAAAATATAACCCTTTATTATCTTAGATGGAAAATAATTTTGATAAAATACTTGAACTCCATTCTTGAGGAAAATATCCTTTCTTCTTCAAAAACATTTTTCCATTCATAACATGTTATACAACTTTAAAATAAAAGAAGTTGATTAAAAATAAACTTGAAAACTTGTAAAGGGAGCTTCTTTGAAGTAGTGTTTTAAAAATCCATTCATGCCGTATAAGTTAAAAAAAACATTCTTCGTACTTTTGTCGGAAAAGTCAAAAAGTACCTCGTACGAAAAAAAAACGAAAAAAGATTCCATTCATATTCTTTACTAAAAACTCACCTATGGGTAAAATTGGATTTAAACTATTGCAAGTGGATGGAAACAATATTACATATTGAGGGAACATGGATGTGGATGATAAAATACACCCCAGTAAATACTTACGAATAAACAATCTCAGATAAAAATGAGATTGTGATATTTCCCTTACCTTAGGTCCGACTTGCTTTGTAAGTGTCCGAACCTCCTGTATAATGATTTAAATCATGTTATTGACTTATTACAGAATCATATTAATTGTTATGATATCATATATGGTTCACTTATGACATTATATTACCCGTTCTTTTGTAAATTCCATGTTAAAAAAGCGTTTTGGGTAAAATCGTTTCATTTATCGTAGGTGTTTTGACTTGTTGTTCTTGACATCATTATTACTTATATCATGATTTACTCACTTCCAGAATATAAAATATGATTTATATATCATAAATATTCAGTATATATATATATAATAGGTAGATAAATAAAATGAAAAACACCGTTCATGGAGACGGTAGTCCGTACGTACGCATGAACGCTGTTTTCCTTTCCTTATTGTCTTGAAATGGAAGTAATTAGATGACATACATATGTATATATATACATAAATCCAGTAGCTTTATAATGTCATATATTTCATTATTATTTCTTATAATCATTCTTATATGGTTAACATGGAGAATGAATCCTATCGCGTCGTGGAGACGGTAGTCCGTACGTACGCACGAGCGATGATATCATTTCTATAAATATTGAATTGAATTGGAGTGGATTATACAATATATCAGAATCAATATGATGTTTTAATAACTATGTATAGTTATTCTTTACACCATTATCCCCATCCATGTAAGGTGGTGGTGAAAAATAGATTACACCACGGCGTGGAGACGGTATTCCGTACGTACGCACGCGCGGTGATTTCTTTTTCCATAGGATGGATAGATGGTGAAATAGGGTTGTTTCATAATTATAATAACATATCAGTATATGAGTGATACTGATGTTATTACTTCATAATGAAACAACCTAAGAAGAAGAAGTGGAAGAAGAAATAAAAATGAAAGAATTGGTAACGGTAATTACCTCTTCTTTGAAGTGCCTTTTGGAGACCTCCTCTTAGGGAACTAAAATTGGTCTTTGAGGAAGACCAGAACATCTAGGATGTTGCTAGGGAAGTGTAGAAGAGATTTTGGCAGGGGTTGGCCGAGCTTGAGTGCTCAAATTGGTGTGAGGAGGAGGGGGAGGAGGTGTCCTTTTATACGGGAGGAGAGGGGCACCTTAGGAATATCTCAAAATATTATTTTATATTAAAGTCAAAATCGGTTTATAATGGTTCCAAAGGGTCTTATTTCGAAGCTAAAGTGGGGATGGATCGAAATCCTATCAACCAATAAGATTTAGACAAGTTTAGGTTATTATTTTAACCTTATCAATTAGATTTAACTCTATGTTAAATAATTTAACTTTTACCGTGTCTTTTTGTTTTCTTACATTATATGGTTAATAAACTTACTATAACATGCCAAACGAACCCCAAATTGTATATTATTAATACATATATCCTTATCTAAGTCATTTGGCCTAACCTTATATTTTTAGGAATAAAATAACAATTAATAATATAATATTTGATTTAAAAACTATTTTGTGTCAATTTTGACACTATTTGATACATGATTTTTGTGAAAGTCATAAGAGAATTATTTGTTCGAACCAAGTTGTTTAAATAAACACTAATATATCATAGTAACCTAGAAAATTAGTGGAATTCATAAAAAGTCTCAAATTATATTTTGTTTCGTGTTTATAACATCAATTTTGTCAATATTTCATTAATAAGATAATTACTACATCATCTTTGTGTCATAAATAAATTAACTTATTTGATGTCTAAAAATTACAAATAAAATACCATTATGTAGGAAATCTTTTTAGATTTATAATGAATATTTATAGTCAAATTTATATTATGTATAACCCCATATTAAAATTTTTTTAGTAAATAAACTTTGATTTTAACTATTTTAACCCTTCTTTAAATAAATTAATAATAAATGTCCTAATCTAACCCAAGTGGGCCTAAATGGTCATATTTTATTCCTAAGTTTGTTTTTGGTCGAAATACACTTGTCCAATAGGATTAGTACATGTGTTAGGGTAATATTAATATCATTTTTACCCTTAATTACCCTATTTACCTTTAACCGTGGTAAAAAAAAGTAAAAAGTTACTATTCACCAAAAATTATTTTCATCTCATTGAACCACATTTTAGTCCTTGATATTAACCGTGTCTCTCGGATTTTCGAAATTCCATTCACAGAAGCGGTAAAATTAAGTTTTATGCAAAATTCAGTTTTTAACCTACCACTTAGTGGTTTCACTATTCATCAAAAATTGATGTTTTTCAGAACAATGCCAAAATTCCATCCCAAGCTATATTTCATATTCCAAATTCAAAAATGAAGTCTATTTTACCAAATTCATAACATAAAAGTTGAATTAATTAATTTTATAATTAAATCCCGCTGTTAAAACAAATAGCGTGTTTTTAAGAAACAATATCTATCAAAAGATTGACACTTGTTTATGTCTAGTTTAAATGTGAAATTACATCCAATGACCAACATTGTATTAAATTGTAAAAATATATTCTAAATATACTTTAAAACCACTAAAATTAATGATTTATCACTATTAATTATTTTGATTAAAAAAATTTGTTTTTAATTATAATTTAGTAATTTTCACTATTCATCAGAATATGAAAGTTATCCGAAAAGTACTAAAATTTCACCCTAAGCTAATTTCGATATTACGAATCCAAAAATGAATTCCATTTTAAAAGATAAAATTTAAAAAAATTTCAAAGAGTGGTTATTACTATTCATAACGGCTAGTTTTAATAATATTTTAATAGCATATTGTTGTTTAGTGAAACTCGTTATTGCGTACTATACACGCTATCGAGGAAGGTCGCGATTGCGTGTAATGCAAGGCAAGTCAAGGATGCGTGTTGTGAAAGATCCTTTTGGTGTAGCGTATAACACAAGACATTAGTAAAATAAAAAAGAATATTTTTCATAAAATCTCGGGCTGTTACAGCGCCGATCCTCTGCTTAGCAGATTAGCTCAGACTGAGTTGTCAGAATCACCCCATGACTTGGCTGTGATCCTCATCTGAGCATCTTGTTCCCAATGTACATGTAGAGTGTGTTCTCCTGGAATGAGTACATCATGTCTCTCTTTTCAGACCTAGGAGTGTGTTCTCCTGATGATCTTCTTAGTGGAATCTTTGAGCTGGATCCTAGTGGTGGTATCATGATGGTCGTTTTTGTATGAGTATATCTAGATATTCTTATTATATGTTCCATAGACATATACTGTGTAGAGCTGATTGTACCTTTCTTCGTGGAATTTTTCTTTTTTTGTATTTCATTGTGGTTTTCAGGGTGTCCTACTAGTTATAGTTATACTCACCCCTGCATGGGCTTTGCCCGCACATGTCGTGTCTTGTGCAGATGAGTGAGGCTTCGACAAGAATCTGGGCGGACCAGGACCGGACAGTGCTCAGTGAGATCAGACAGGCTAAGGTATATTCCTTCAGCGATGGGTTGTAGTCCCAGTACCTTTCTCTACAGGTTAGACTTGTTGCTGACTTTCTCTTGGTGGGATTTTACTTTTGGACCATCGTTTTATTTTACTGTACTTTACTTCCTATCGTACTCTGTTGGTTGGGTTTTAGTGTATGCATGCATCTTTTCTGTTTGGTTGTTTTTACTTTTCAGCTTTGTCGTCTTGGAGATGTGTGTGCGCGTGTACAGGTTATAGACAATGGCTCCCATGTTAGTAGCACGCCTACTCGGTGCTAGTCACCAGCCCCTGGGCTAGAGGATGCGGGCATGGGGAGATGCGGCTCGGGCCCCACTAGGACGGGTCATGACAATAAATAACATTTTCAAAATATTATAGATACAAATATTCACAACTTCTCTTTTGAGTTTAAGAAACTTATTACGATTCTCCCAAAAATTCTTCCTCAGTCAAAAAACCCCAATACGAAAAACCTGGTCCAATTATCCAGTCTGATATGATGATCATCCAAATACAATTGACAATATGGATATGATAGATATCAAAATATGATTATTATTGAATACAATGATCATGCAATACGATGATCAGTGAATATAATGATTAGCTAAATACGACATTGTGATCCTTTCTCTTCTCCTTTCACTTCTCTCTGTCGAAACTTCTTCAACAAAAACTCAATATGGAAAAATTATTCTCTCTTGTGAAAGTCAGAGCTTATCCCCCTTCTCCCTTCAATAGTACCTATGTCATATAATGTACAAGGTATTTTTCACCATTTATAGGTGACCCGTGATAGGTTTTGGATTGAATAACAAAATATTTTCCATTCAAAAAAATCACCCAAATCTGGATTTCCTTTACATTTTGGGTTCATTATGACTTTTTCAACTCTTCTTGAATCTTCTTGAACCATTTACAACATTAATATTTTATTTAAATTTATTTTTAAAATACAATTACAATTGTGATTACAACTCAAATTTTTGAATATGATGCTCTTTACCAATTATAGAAAACAACACTCTTTATATTTCAATATCCCCTTTGACATCCATATCTTTTCTTCTATAATAATATTGATTTATTTGAAAAGAATCAATGTAATTCAACCACTTTTAAATGGATGACTATATTGTTGATCAATATCTATCATTACGATATTCATCGACATTAGTTCAATTTATTTTCCATTGATTTTTTTAATTTTTTTGGGCTATGTATGATGTTATACATAAAATAATAGACAGGTATCAATAGCTTCAACCTTTAGAAACTTATTTCATTTAATATCTTGTTCTTGTTTCATGACATCCTTTGTGAATTTAAAAACATCTTTGAACTACTTTAGCATCATTATACATTCATAAGAAAGCACTTAAATCTTCCCAAAACTCTAGAAACCAGCATTCTTTCCAATATAGCTTGAAAACAATTTTTTAGAATTCATTTTGGATGGAATACAAAAAAAATGACTACAATAATCATGATTATGATCAGGATGGGAATGATTTTAGGAAACCATTTCACTTTTCATCCATATATGATCACTCTAAATACAATATTCTTGAATACAATCTTTCTGATTTCGCTTTCCCTAGACACAATCATTCTGAGTAAGATTGTCCTGGATACGATCATTCTGAGTATTATTGTCTTGGATACGATTATTCTGAGTACTATTGGCCTAAATATTATCATTCATCATTTATTTCATTAATGTTTCATTAAAATCATTCCAATAAATGTATGATTTATGTGAAATAAAAATTAGAAAATCATCATCAAGTTTTTATCAGATCCTTGTTGAATCTAATTACAATCAGTACCTCAATACAATCTTCTCCATTTCTTGACCCGAGGTGAGCCCAATCAGAATCCTTTCTTACAAACATTCAATTCTCGATATGATGGATTTTATTAAACAATGTGAGTCCAATTTTTCTAAAAATAATTGTGGTCTGATTTTCAACTTTTACAAATCTAGTTGAGTTTTCTTTTTTGACAACAAAAGACAACAACATTTAAAAAAAATCCTTAAACATCAAAGAAAAATTCCCCATCCAACTATTCCCCAAAAGTTACCCCTTTGGGTTTTGTGGTCAACCAATTTTCAATAATCACTATTCTTTGTATCATTAGGAAATTAATTACTTATTGATAATTCTAAGCCTATATGAGCTAACACAATATAGAAAACAATAATCATTGATAGAGAAACAATGTTATTCCAAAGAAGTGATTATTTAAACATCTTCAACATCTATATTACTTAAATATTAAACATTCATGGAATAAAAATCACTTAATTTCCATTAACCACTCCAAAATAAGTTATAATAGTGCATACAATTACAATGTTGAATTCACAACTTACCCACAACTCCCCCTTTTTTCTTCCATACAAAAGGACAAATTTATGAAAAAAAATACAATTTTACCCATTAAAAAATATATATAAATGTAATATGAGAGATGGGAAAATAAAACATACCTCAACCTTAATGAGAAAGAGGTTGGATTCCCATTGTAACCCTCACTTTAGAAAATAATTCCTTTGGTAAATGTTTGGTGAAAATTTCTACAACTTGCTCTAATGTAGGAGAATATTCCAGCTTGAATTCATTATTATCCTCATGTTCATTGATGAAATTATATTTTTTATCAGTATGTTTTGGATGATAATGTTTAACTAGATTCTAGATGAGAATCATTGTACATTATTTGTCACAACACAAGATTAGGGGTAACTTCACTTCAACAAGAAAGGCTACTAATTGTGTTTTCATCTACATAAGATGGGTGGTGGCTTGAGTGGTAGAAACATACACATAATTAGTTATACTAAGAGTTATTGAATTATATTTATTTATAGTCCAACTACCATAATTCCTTCCCCGAAATAATTCTCCACCAATAGGGGATCTTCTGCCATCAATATTTCCTTCCCAATCGACATTTAAATACCCAAACAAATCATTAATTTTTGATCTGTTATATTTGATTCCTAAATCATTTGTGCCTTTAATATATTTGATAATTATTATTCCAGTAATAAAATGGTATTCTTTTGGAGCACCATAAAATATGGAACCTAATGTAACAATATAAACAATGTCAGATCTTGAGGTAGTAAAATACAACAAACTTCCAATCAACATATGAAATTCTTTCTGATCAACTTATTTTTCTTCTCCATTATTTTACAATTTTTCCCCACTAAAATTGGTGTGGAAAAAGGTTTTTAATTTTCTAGGTCCAACTACTTCAGAAGTTCATTAACATGGTTTTATTGTGAAATAAAGCTAAGATTATTCTTTTGTAAAAATTTTAACCTATGAAAGTATTGAATTTCCCTAGGCATGTTCATTTGGAACACCTTTTTCATAGGTTAATAAAATCATTCACAAATTCATTCATCATTCCCATCAAATATAATATCGTCACATAAATATTACAATGATAGAATACTCTTGACTATCATTGACATAAAAAATACTATCAAATACTCTCTTTTTGAAATTCATCTTCCTTAAGAATATATTCGGTTTGGAATAACATTCCCTCAAATCTTATTTTACCTCATACAAAGGATTTTTCAATCTACACACATAACATTCATCTTTTCCAAGAACAAATACACAAGGTTGTTCAATTTAAATTCTTCATCAAGATCACCATTTAAGAATGTGTATATAGCATCCATTTGAATGATCATATAACATCATTGTGCAATAATATTGATAAATATTATGACGGTTTATAATCATTCCATTGGAAAAACGTTTCTTAAAAATAAACACATTTAATCTAAGAATACTGTTTGAAAACCAATATTTATTTTCCCATTTTACCTTCACCATATTCATTCAGTTTGTCTTAGTAAACCCACTTTCTACCGATAATTTTCTTATTATCTGGATTAGCTTTGAGTTCTCATGTATCAATATTTTCAATTTGGTCCAACTCTTCATTCATGGCCTGATCCAATTCCGATCAATCTAAATATTCATTCACATCATTGGACTCTAATTTTTAATAAAAAGAAGTTTGTGTAAAAGAATTTTTTGTTCTTATTTTTTGAGCCTTATGATGTTGATCACTAATAATGTTCTGAGATTATGGTTGTTTATTTAGCATATGATGTGACTTATGTGTATCTTCCTCATCACTAGAAATAGCTATGTATTATTCTTCTTCTTGAGAAGGATTATAATTATCTGTATCGTTATCAGAATTGATTTTAAATCTTTAATTATCTATTTCAACATCAATGCCTTCCTGAATAAGCTTTTCTTCCATAGATCATTCAATTTCATTCACATCATCATAATAAAAAATTATTCATTTTTCTTTGATGAAGAATATATATCCTCTTTCTTCCAGATTAGAGCCAAGAAAAATTCCATCTTCACCTTTAGGCTCAAACATTCCCAATTTCCCCCTCTACATTCTTAGTAATAAATGGACGCCTAGAATCTATTTATTGTTTTAAACTTAGAGTTTTTTCATAAAACAATCCGTATAGAATCATACATGATCTTCGCCAATCGAAACATCAGTTTTGAATATTAACAATAGTACTATTGACTTTCCTATAATTGTATTGAGAAATACCATGTTCATGTAACATAGGTCATCCCATTTCCACCAAACAAATATTCTTTATTTTAGAAAATCCATTTTGTTTAAGAGTGTATGGGGTACTGTACTCATAATGAATTCCATGATTTTCCACATAACACTACATCTTTTTAATTAATTATTCACCTCCATTGATGGTTCCCAATATCTTTACTGGATACTCATATTCCTTTTCATATTTCCTTATGAAACTTTTAAACATTTTCAAATAATCTGATTTATGTTTAATATACATAACATATGTCATGTGAGTAAAATAATCTATGAAATTTATGTAGTACTTATCTCCATTTGTTTATTTTTTTTCTCCTTGGACATCATCTTCAATAATGATTTATCTTAATGGTTTGTTTTGAACAAATTTCAACTTTATTGTTCATAACATTTGTAATATTTCCTTTCTGATGAATAGTTCAACACCAATATCTTTTTCTGAGAAGATATGGAATTTCTTGGATACTATCTTTATTTTCAATTTTATTGTGTTTATTTGACTCATGTGTCCCATCCTTTTACACAAAAATTTATTCTCTTCCACTATACTCATGTAATTATACTTTTGAATTTCACCAACATGAAATTAGTTTACTTTTTTACATTTCCATCTTATTATAATCCTTCCACCTTCCTCAATTTTAAAAATAAACCCATGATTTCTGATAATAACATTGTTACCCTCGTCACGAAATTTTGAAACACATTGTTAATTGGGTTTCCACCAATAAACTTACAATGTTTTCTTTGATTTCATATTTTCATTCCCAATGACAGATGATGAAACACCTTTCATTTTCAAGGATTCATCATTTCCAAATGTCACCATTCATTCTTTAAATTCTTTCACATTACTCAACAATTTCAAATCTCTTTTCACTTGAGATGAAGACCCAATATCAAGTATACATAGTCCATCTTATATTGTAACTTTCAGAGCAATTTCAACAACAATAAATTTTTATTCATTCTTTGCATTCTTCACCTAATGCTCCTAAGAATATTTAAAAATATTTTTTTGTGCCAGTAATAATACAAGACACACAATTTCAGGGCCTCCAAATCGTTCATATATTTCATGAATAATTAACAAAATTTGGAACCTATTTTCAATCATTACCCCATCATTATCATGTTTCTTCAAAATAACATTCCCGAACATCTTCTATAGAGGGAATTGACTCCCCCTCAATCTTTTCTTTCAAAACTTATGTAGTAATAGAAATGTTGTTAGTTGAACCAACAGATATTGGTAATGTGTAAGAATCCACCACAATTCCATTAGTATACATAGAAAGTGGATTTTCCTCTAAAACTTCCATACTAACCATAATTGTTAACATGTTTCTCATCCACTATCTTCTTTTTCTTCTTTGAGCCAACAACCTCTCATTATCAATTAGAGTCTTCCTTTTATTTTCGTAATTACTATTACATTAAGTATTGGAAACCTTTTTGAACTCAAAATTATTCAAAACATTTTTGGACTCTAGGTTCTTTGAGGCTTATAAATTCCAAAATTTGTTAGTCTTGGCCACATACATGACATTCCCAGCATTAAAAATTTTATAAAAAAAATATTTTCATTTCAACCATTTTAGGTATATATTTTTATCTTTTTCTAGTTTCTACATTTGAGAACATTAACTATCTTCAGAGATCATGTTTTTTAAACTTTTATTTCTCATATCATCTTGAGGTAACTTTTTTTTGGAAAAGTTCTAACTCTTTTTTTTCAATTCTTGATGCTCATTATAATTTTTTATTCTCCCAGATATTTCTTTAAATAATCAATTTATTTTACCAACTTCACATTCTCATCAGAAAAAAAATTCTTAATTGCGTGCTGAGGAACATTCACATTCCAAGTTTTTGTTTTCATTTTCAATCCTTCTAATCTTTTATAGACATTATTTCAACTCTAATTCAAAATGAAAATCATTTTGAGTTTGTATTCCTCCTAAATGTAGATTCCAAATGCTTTATCATTTACCGTTGATATAAAATTATTCACAATACCATACTCTATAGAATTTTTTGACTCAACTTCAATGTCGTATTCTTCATTATATTTATATAATAAACATTTTCTTTTCTATATGAATAATTTTATATCATTCCCTAGGAATAAAATTTCCCTTCATCTCCCTATTTCTTCTATGATATTCTTCGCATTCGTTATTATTTATCACCATCCGCTTCTTTCTTTCTTTGAGAACAATTTTCCTAAAAATTTACAACGGTTCCACATTAAATACATTTCAATGGATATTTACCTTTGTATTTCTATGTACCTCCTTTCACATTTTTATAAAACACGAATAATATTTTATCCCAATTTTTATATTCCACAATTTCAATATCTAATTCACTAGCTCTAAATTTAATAGGAATCTTTATTTACATTTCTTTATTAGTAAAATTAAAAAAATTCCTTATCAAACCTTGTATTTCTCCTCAATAATTTCTCCATTCTCATTTCATAAGTAATGTTATTATTTTGAAAATCATCCATAGATAATGTTTCAAGATTTATATCTTCTAATGAAGAAATGTTTTCATAAAACATGTTAGAAAGGATTATAAAAATATTTTCAACAACTATGGAATCATATATCTTTTCACCAAGATGTCTGATAGTGCAGAAAATGTCATTAACATTGTTAAAGAAGTTCCCAATAGATTATTATTCACCATTATTCAAATATTAATACTTCAATATCCATATTTGTAACTTTTCCTTTTTCACTTTTGTGTTTCCTTCATATATATTTTTCATTTTATCCCATATAGATTTATATATGAAATCACTATTCACTCTTAATAATTCCCTATTAGAAAGTGATGATAATACAGTATTCATGTCCCTTTAATCATTTTCAAGATTCTTCTTATCAACAAATGCAAGTGGAGATTTATAATCAATATGAGGAAATCCATCTGTTACATCTTCTAGAGTATCATATCCAATAGGGATAAGATAAGGAAACATTATATCTTTCCAGATATGATAATTCTTTCCATCAAAAACTATAATACCTTAACTATTCACACAATTTAGATTCTCCATCAGCAAAGAATAAGTGAAGGGATGATATGCTCTAATACCACTTAAAAGATCCCAGTCCTGATAATTGTATCACTAATAAGAGTAGGGGTAAGTTAGTGATATATTTTTTCCTTTCATGTTTCCTTGAAAAAAACCTTCACCTCAAGTTAATATTACATTCCCTATTGAAAACAATTCAATAACACATCAAAAGGAACCAAAGTATTTATAAGGTTCAATAGTCAATAAGATTTGCTACTTCGTTAGTATGGTTTAGAAATGATCCAATACAACACAATTCACAAAACATCAATTGTAACACCCCAAGCTTCTACGGTACGCTTCTCTTTGAATAATGGGATAGCGTGTGTTGTACGCAACACCGAGTTCTAACACACCATAACCAATCACACTAGCTGTTATGAATAGTAATACCTAATTTTTGAAATTATATATATTTTATATTTAAAAATGGACTTCATTTTTGGATTCGGAATATTTAATTTAGCCTAAGGTGAAATTTTGGTACTTTTTGGATAACTTTAATATTTTGATGAATAGTGAAAATTACTAAATTTTAATTAAAAACAACTTTTTAATCAAAATAATTAATAGTGATAAATTATGAATTTGAGTGGTTTTAAAGTATATTTATAATATATTTTTACCAGTTCATATAATGTTGGTCATTGTAAATAATTTTACAATTAAACCGAACATAAACAAGTATCAATCTTTTGATAGTTATTGTCTCTTAAAAACACGCTTTTTGTTTTAACAACGGGAATTAATTTTAAATTAATTTATGCAAATTATGTGTTTTGAATTTGGAAAATTGGATTCTATATTTGGAATCAGGATTTTCAAATTGTGTATATAGGTATCTTTTATTTTTAGACATTTTGAATAATTACAGCAGTAAATATTTTATTTACCATGGATAAGGGTAAATCCTGTAAATAAAGGTTAAACAAAATAATATTATAATAATACTAAATTACCCTAAAACGTGTCCTAACATTATTGGTTGATACATGTTCGACCATAGGCATCTTGGGTAAATTTTGGAACCCCATGGAGCCATTTGGAGGTGATAGGGACACTTTATATTAATTAAGTTAAAATGAATACAAAAATGACACAAGCATATCTCTTTTAGAAAAACAATTTTTAGATAGGGTTATATATGTTGGAATTTCGACTATAAATATTCATTAGAAATCTAAAAAGATTTCCCACATAATGATATTTTATTTATAATTTTTAGACATTAAATAAATTAATTTATGTATGACACAATGATGATGCAGTAATTACCATAATAGTGAAAAATTAAAATAATTGATATTATAAATACAAAAATAAATATAATTTGAGTCTTTTTATGAATTACACTAATTTTATAAGTTAATATTACATGTTAGGAATTATTTAATTAAATGTTTTCGAAGTAATCATTCTTTTATGAGTTTCACAAAAATCAACTATTGAATAGTGTCAAAATTGACATAAAAGAGTTTTTAAAACAAATATTATATTATTAATTGATATTAAATTAATAAAAATCTAAGGTTCCGACAAGAGACTTATATCATGATAGTTTTATCATTAATGGACCACTTGGGGGTCTCTTGGATGTATATAGTATGTTTATTATCCATATTATATAAAAATACAAAGAGACATTGTAAAAGTGAAACTAATTAACTTACAATTAATACTTAAAGATAAGGTTAATATAAGTACCCAAACCTGTCTAAATTATATTGGTTGAGTTGTTTTTGACCCATCCCCACCTTAAAATTTAAATAATCATCTTTGGATCCATTAGAAACCGAATATGAATTTATAATAAATTAATATTTCTAGCTTTTCCAAAGGTGCCCCTCACCCCTCTTATAAAAGGGAACTCCTCCTTCACATTTCTTCACACCTTCAAATCCTTTTGGTTCGGCCAAACTCTTCCTAAATACTCTCCAAACGTCCCTCACTACAACCTAGATGACTCATTTTGATCAGAAAGCCAACCTACAGAGCCCTTTTGATCAAATCAAAACGAAGAACCCGAAGAAGAGGTAATGATTTCACCACCCTTTTCCAAGTTCCTTTCTTCTTCCACTTCTTCTTCCTTTGTTATTACCATTATAAAATAATAACTACAGTATCTTATATATACTGTGATTTTATTATAAATATGGTACAACCATATTCAGTATTCTATCCACCCTTTGAATAACATGTCACCATACGTGTGTACGTACGGCTTACCATCTCCACGTCGTGGTGTAATTGTTATCAATATATTATTATTTGTATGGTTATAGTAATGATGTGTAACTCATGTAAATAATAAATATAACATGTTAATGATTCTGTATATATGATATACCATCCATTTATATATTATTTTAATATCAAAAGAATTATATTGTCGCTCGTGTGTACGTACGGACTACCGTCTCCACGAACGTGATGAGATTCATTCTCCATCGTACCCATTAAAGTATAATTATCACTTGATGATTTAAAAATAATGTTTAAGGAGATGATATCATTATGTATATGAATAATATACAACCTATCCATTACAAACATGGCTTACGTAACAAAACATATAAAAGAAAACAAGTAAGTTAACACCTGAAACAACGATAATACTAAGATATTATTAACAAATAAATGTTAAAAGATCATATATGATATTATATTAATGTATATGATTCTTGTATAATTTAATAAAAATTATTTCACCATTATACAGGAGGTTAACCTACCCAAACCATGGAAAAGTAGAAGTTAAGGGTTATTTCGCAATCTCTTCATTATCCGAGGTTGTTTATACGTAATTATCTACTAGGATTTCTTTATCATCCACATCCATGTTTCTTCAAAATGTATTTCAAAAAGATTTCACTATTTAAAATAATATGGATTAAATAATTTTATACCCTTTTTTGACTTTTTATAAGAGGTTTATAAATGAATCTTTCCGTCGTTTTCCAAACAAGGTGCTTTTAACCTTTTCGACAGAATTAAGGTAAGCAAGTTTTTTTTAACTTATACGGCAGGTGCGGTTATTTTCGGCTGTTATAAAATCATCGAAGCTTCCCTTACAAGCTTATAAGAATATTTTCAAAGAAAATGTTTTATTTTATAAATATATGACTCTTAAATGATTTCAAAAATAGAAAGATATATTTCTCTAAAAATTATTTTGGTTTCATCTATGTCAACATCCTTTGATAGATTTTACGCTTATTTGATGTTGATTTATTATGATACAAAACTTCTATATTTTATTTAAGGTTTTTTTATATGTTTGACTGTGGATGTGCTATTTTTATACCATTCATAATTTATGGTGATAGTATTGACATTTCGTATTCTACTTTTAATACGAATGTTTATGTTATGTTTAAACCTTTTCATATGGGAATGCATTGGACTTAATATGTGACGGGTGGAGCCCGCTATAGCTCCTCGATGCATTGGTAGGTCTCATGAGACAAACTAGTGTCTTGGCACAAGGCCTTGGAAAAATCTTATTTGTAGTCTTGGCACAAGGCCTTGGCTATGTGGTTATGATAGTCTGGTATTATGCATTCCATCATTATGAAAGTGGTTATTGATATTGCATGAGATTATTCGACTAGTAGAATATCCATGTGAATAAGTAAATGGCATTATTTCATTTTACTTTTGCCATACTATGTTGAATTTCAAGTTTAAAAGGCTTTTGTTTTAGTTATACATTTCCTTAAATGTTTATTCTTATTTATGAAAGTTTCCGCTATATTGTTATCCTTACTGGGCATTTGAGCTCACCCCTTTTCTATGTTTTATTTTTCCCAGGAAGTGAAGAAGTAAATTATGAATGACCTGTAGGGATATTATGTGGGGATATGAGTGTGGAATATGGAGAAAATATGTTTTTGTAGTTGTTTTCCCCATTATGATGTAATGTAAAACTTTATAATATATCTAGTGTTTCCAAGGCTACTAAACCAATCAGTCTTTCGAGATTTGATCTTTCTTGTGATCATGCCAATGTTATGTAATAAGGCACGGACTCTAAGTATCCAGGGGCGTGGTGTTACATCAATCCCTGGACTACAATGAGTAGGATATAACCTTTCACTCAGGCACAACTATGTAATCAATTCCAAGAGTGTGTGTATACCCTTTTAGCAGAAATAGGTTAAAAAATATTTGTGTAACAAGGCCTGTTACATTTTCTTCTTTTCAATTTTGAAAATTTATTACTTTCAAAACAATTCTTCAGTTTCATTCCAAAATGGTGGTAAGAACTTCATGGATATTGATAAGGAAATATCAGTCTGATTTTCTTGGTAAGTTTTTTCCAGTCTGATTCATCCTAATATGATTCTTCTGAGTACAATTTTTATAGTCCGATTATTCCCTTTATAGAAAATATATAACATTGTTAGAATATGGTATAGATAGATCTTTACCCCTTCTATTATGAGTATGAAAAACCTAGTATGATTCTTCCCATCTTGTTCCTCTATCAACAAATCCCAATACAGAAAATATGAACCAATTATCCAGCCACATACGATGATAATAAAAATAAAATTGACAGGATGAATATGATAGACAACTAAATATAATGATCAATGAATACGATGATAACTAATTATGATGATCAGTGACTATGATGATCATTTGAATATGATTTTTTTTATTTACCACCTTAATCTTCAATGGTACGTTTCCCATAAAATAATGTAATAGCATGCATTGTATGCAACTTTGAGGTTCAAACACACTACAACCAATCAAACTAGCCATTATGATTAGTAATACCCACTTTTGGAAATTTTATAAATTTTATTTTTCAAAATGGACTTAATTTTTGAATTCGGAGTATCTCAATTAGATTAGGGTAAGTTTTTGGTACTTTTCTGAAAACATTCAATTTTTGATGAATAGTGAAAAATACTAAATTTTAATTAAAAACAACATTTTTAATAGAAATAATTTATATTGTTAAATTATAAAATTGAATGGTTTTTAAGTATCATTAGATTATATTTTTATCATTTAATATAATTTAGTCATTGGATGTAATCTCAAAATTAAACTGGACATAAACAAGTGTCAATCTTTTTATAATTATTATTTTACAAAAACACGCTTTTTTGTTTTGACATCAAGAATTAAATTTAATATAATTTCTGTAACTTATGTGTATTGAATGTGGAAAAATGGATTCAATATTTGGAATTATGAGGTCCAAATTTTTTAAATAGTTAACTTTTATTTTTAGAAATTATGAGTATTTACTTTAGTAAATATTTAATTTTCCTTGGTTAATGGGGTAAATCATAAAAATAAGGTTATAAAATAACATTATAATAATATTAAATTACCCTAACACATGTCCTAATGCTATTGACTGATACATTTCTGACCCTGGTTATCTTTGGGTCGATTTGGAGACCCCATGGAGCCACATGGTAGTGATAATGACATTTTATAATAAATAATCTAAAGTGAAGTCAAAAATAACAAAATAAAATATCTTTTAGAAAACAAAATTTTATATGAGGTTATATAATTGATATATTCTACAATAAATAGTAATTATAAATCTAAAAATATTTCCTAGAACAAGAAATTTTTTTATATTTTTTAGACATAATATAAATATATTTATATATGACACAATAATGATGGAGTATTTTCCTTAATAATGAAACAATCAAATAAATGATATTTTAAATATTGAAATAAATACAATTTGAAAATTTTGATTCTTTATATGAAATATATAAGTGCAAATGACATGTTAGGGTCAATTAAATGAATTTTTTTTGAATTAATCATGCTATTATGACTTTATCAGAAACATAATACCAACTAGTGTCAAAATTGACATAGAAGTGTTTTAAAAACCAATATTATATTATTAATTTATATAATATTTCTAAAAATCTAAGGTTTAACAAAAAAAATTATATAATGATATCTGTATTATTAATGAACCACTTGGGGTTCACTTGGATGTTTATAGTAACTTTATTAACCATATAATATAAAAATACAAAGAGACATGGTAAATGTCAATCTATTTAACTAAGAGTTAAATCTAAAATATAGGATAATATGATGAACTAAAACTATCTAAAAACTATTGGATGAGAGGTTTTCGACTCATACCCACCTTATCCTTTAAATAATTCATTTTAGGCCATTATAAAGTGAAACTTATTTTATTATAAAATAATATTTCAAGTTTTTTCAAAAGTGATCCGCCCCTCTCTTATAAAAGGGCACTTCCCCTTCTCTTAATTACCCTTATACAAAGCGTTTCAGCTCAACCAACCCCTGCAAAAATATTCTCCCAAACTTCCTCCCATCACCTAGAGGCCTTCCTTTGGTCTGAATGACAATCTATGCAGCCCTTTTAATCAAATCAAAAGAAAAAACCCAGAGAAGAGGTAAATATTTCATCACCTCTTTCTTGTTAATTTCTTCTTCCACTTCCTGTTTCTTTGGTTGTTTCCATTATTAAATAATAACCACAGTATCTATTACATACTGTGATGTTATTATAAAAATGGTATAACCATATTAATTATTCTATTAATCTTCTAAATTGCAAAGTAACTATACATGCGTACGTACGGATTACAGTCTCCAGATCGTGGTGTAGTTTGTTATTCAAACACATCATTATGTGGATGGGTATAATAATGACTATAAATGATGTAAATAATCAATATAACATCTTAATTATTCTTTATATTAGATATAACATCCAATTACATACAATTTCTCCATCAATATATTGATATTTTTGCTCGTGCGTACGTACGGATTACCGTCTCCATAAACGTGAGGAGATTAATTACCCATCATAAGAATTCAAGAAAAATTTTAATTTTATGTTAAAAAATTATGTTTATGAAAATAATATCATTCTATATATGAATCAAATACATCCTATCCATAACAAACATGGATTACGTAACCAAGCATATAAAGGAAGACAAATCAGTTAACACCTGAAACGATGATACTACTAAAATATTATTACCAAAGTAACATATAAGATCATATATGATATCATATTTATGTATATAGTTCTTTTATAATTTAATAACCATTTTTTAACTATTATACTGGATGTTAACATTCCATCGACTAAGAAAAAGTACAAGGTAATTGTTAATATCACAATCTCTTTATTATCCGAGGTTTGTTTTATATATGAGTATCTACTGAGACCCCTTTATCATCCACATCTGTGTTTCTTAAAAATTAATGTTAATTTTTATTTCTATTTAATAGACAATGGGTTAAAGTCATTTATAACCTTATATTCCATTATATGTTTTTAAAGGAATCTTTCTGTCATTTTTTTCAAATAAGGTACTTAATGAACTTTTTGACAAAATTAAGGTAAGAATGTTTTTTTAACTTTAACAGTGACTGTGGATATATTCCGCCATTATAACATCGTTAAAGCTTCCCTTACTAGCATATAAAAATATATTAAAAATAAATATTTTATTATATATATATATGACTTTTATATGATTTGAAAATATAAAGATATATTTCTCTGAAAAAGTTTTGATTTCATCTCGGTCAACACCTTTTTGATGAATTTTAAGCTAGTATGAAGTTAATTTATTATGATACAAATCTTATATATTGTATTAAAGGTGTTGTGATGTGTTTGACTATTGATGTGTTATTCATATACCATTCATGATTTATGTATAAAGTATTGAAATTTTGATATCTAGTTTTAATATAAATTTTGATGATATGATAAATCCTTTTCATACGAGGAATGCATTAGACTATGTAAGTAATGGGTGGAGCCCGTAATGGATCCTCAATGCATCAGTAGGTCTCATGAGACAAACTAGGGTCTTGTTCCAAGGCCTTCAACAAATCATATTTTTAGTCTTGGAAAACGGCTTTGACTATGTGGTTATGAAGTCTTGAATTATGCATTCCATCATTATGAAAGTTGCGGTTGATATTACATGTGGTTATTTGACTAGTAGAATATCCATGTTAATAATTATATGGAATTATTTGATTTTATCATTTCCATATTACGCTGACGTTTATGTTTAAACGGCTGTTGTTTTAGTCTAATATGTTGCCTTAAATTTTTATTCATATTTATGAATGTTTTCTCTATATTGTTATCCTTACTGAGCATATGGGCTCACCCCATTGTTTGTTCTATTTTTATAGGATACGAAGAATTATATTACGGTTGACCTGCAGGGATTAGATAACGATATAAGTTTTTTCAAAAGGTGAAAAAAATGTGTTGATGGTTTTATTTCATGATGTAATGTAAAACCTATGAATTTATCTAGTACTTCCAAAGCTACTAAATTGAACGGTCTTTTGGAAAATTATTCATTATATCATTCCAATGTTATGTAATAATGCACTAACTCTAGGTAACTGGTGTCAAGGTGTTACATGTTATTTCTTCTCCTCTCACTAAACCCCATCAAAAATTCTTCATTAAAATCTCAATACAAAACACATCATCACTACCTAGAAATTTGAAGCTTATATATATTCTCTCGGGGGAAGTACCTCAATCAAAGAGAGTATAATGTAATTTTAAAATTTTTTAGGTGCCCTATTAGAGGTTTTTATAAGAATCCCAATATATTTCCCTCTCAAACAAATTAACCCAAATATCGATTTCAATTAAATCTCGGGTGAAATTATGACTTCATTAACTCTTCATGAATCTTCTCGAACCTTATTTAACCTTTATCTATTATTCATGTTTCCATTCGAAAGCTAATTAGAGTTTCTATTATCTAATCCAATTTCTAAATACATGACTCAATATGATAATTGAAAACAACACCCTTTCAATTTTAAGCTCCCCTGCAACATCCATTTCATTTCTTCAGAAATTCACTTGATTCATTTGAAAAAAACAATGTAATTCAACCAATTTTAAATGGTTTACACTATTTTTTGTCGATCTATATCATTATAGTTTTTATTTGATCTAGATCCATTCCATTTCCATCAATCTTGTTTGAATACAATTCTACCTTAGTATGATGGTATACCCAATATGATAGATAGGTATCAACAACTCCAACCATCTGTAACATGCTTAATTTACAAAATTTTGTTTGGATCATGACTTCCTTCATGACTTTAAAAACATATGATAATTGCTTCAGCACCATCAGACATACATTGGAATGAATTAAAGACTTCCTAAACCTTCATCCACCAGTATTTTTTCCAACTTAGTGTGAAAACAGTTTTCTATAATTCATTTGTCAGGGATACGGTAAAAATGATTATGATCAGCATAATTACAATCATGATAAGTACTTTTTCCATCACCCTTTCCACTTTTCATTTAAATCTAACTAGTCTGTATATGATTGTCCTGAATATGATCATTCTGAGTATGATTATCCTGGATACAATCATTTTGAGTAAAATTACCCTAAATATGATCAATCTAAGAATGATTTTCCCTGATATGATCATTTTGACTATGAATGGGTTGGGAATAATCATTATTCATTTCATTCATCAATATTACATCAAAAGTTTCCCAATCAACATATGATTTATGTGAAATAAAATTCAGTAATGCATTGTCATATTTTTATCAGATCTATGTTGAATCTGATTAGAATCGGTACCTCAATATGATCTTCTCCCATTTCAGACCCAAGGTGAGTCTGATAATAATATTTTCATCCAAAATACTTCTTCTCGATATGATGGATTTTCATAAACAATGTGGGTCTGATTTTTTTAACATTATGAGTCTAATTTTCAACATTTAAAATGTTAGTTGATTTATATTTTTTTACAATAAAAGAAAACAACCCTGTAAAAAACATCCATAAACTACCAAGAGAACTTATCCATCCAACATGGTCACAAAAAGTAATAGATTAATCTTAAAAACATTTATTTTTACAAAAAATTACCCTATGATGTTTCATATTTCTCTACATAATTATCATATAACTCTTAAAAAATATTCCATTTTCATGATTAAACTATTTGGAAATCAAATATAACTCTTATAAAATCATTCAATAAACCATAGAAAATCATAACTTATTCATATAAATATCCAAATGACTCTTCATATGTTTCAAATGATTTTAATAAAATTTTCCTTTATCACAAATTGATTTATATGGTGTGAAAGTTTACTCTTTTGAAGTAACATATTACTCTTAAAAAAATTTCCATTGTTGCAAATTTATTATTATGAAGTGATATTTTACTCTTATGAAGTAACATATTACTTTTATAAAGTCCAAAATGATTCTTACAAAGTTCTACTTAGCCAAATTCTTCATACACTACAGAAACCCAAATTTAAATATAATTATTCTTGGTTAATATCAAAATTCATCTACCCTTTATATAAGACCATAATACATAAAATCTAATTCCTCTCATGCAAATTTTCCAACGTTAACTATACATTAAAATTAAAAAAACATAATCCAAATCAATAAGTATTCATTCAAAATATAATCTATTTAACCATGACCATGATTTTAATGTTTTTTCATTAATTCCATGAATCACGTAGTCGTATTTCAGTAATAGTCCAAATATTGTTCCCATATATATGAAAAACATCCAATGATTCATCCATAAAAATTCCTTCTATATTCACACCATGTATTCTCATATCATCATCCATATTCAAATATTCACGCTTTATTCACTTGACTAAAATTTTGTGTAAGTCATTTTAATTCATTTAAACACATAAATATATGTTTTCAACAAATATAACATATATCTTGTGGATGAAATAGTTATACTCAATCTGAAGTATATTCACTATATCCAAATGATGAAAAAATATATCAATCTATATTTATAAATCAAATCATAAAAAATGTGGACTTTTATTTACATTCTATTAACTTCGTGGTTAAAGGTAGATAGCTAATGATATGAACAATAATATCATATGACAAACAAAATGTGGGAAAAATATTTAATGTACATAGTATAATATTCAAGTAATCTTAATGAAAAATTCATTCTCCTTGAACTTCCTTTTTAAATTCAATATCTCAACTCATATTCCCCTTTTGTTTCCAAAACCTTTTTCAATTATTTTTTCTATGAAATTGAGGAAAACATAAGAATAATGAGTTATATATTTTGAACCATCCTGCCTAAGTGAACAAGATATACATCCCTAACACTCATTTCATGTAATTATAACCTAGTTGTTCCATGAATCCCCAAACTAACTATATAAAGGTCTAAATATTAATTATGAAATAATTCCAATGAATATGGGTTTTAATGATGAATCAAATTATAGTGTGGATTTATATAAAAGAAAATCATTGTATCCATCAAATTACAAAATTTAAAATATAGGGTAGTTCTTAAGAGAAAAATTATCCATATAATAATCAATTTATTGTCTCAATCACGTTAATGTTGTTAAAAATTTTCATTCTTTAACAAGATCAAAATTAAAGTTTTAGTAGAGATAAATATCAGAAGTTCTATTAAGAAATATCATATTAGGAAGAAAAGTCCAAAATGTTTAAGAATGAGTATCTGTAATGTTAAATAAAATATTCAACAATCCGTCATGTCCTGAATAATAATAAAAATTCAATCTACATAAAATTCAGAAAATCAAAGAATAAATATTTATGATAAATATCATTTATAAAATGAACTAATATACTTAAATTATAATTCAAAAAATCAATATATTTATGATTAAATTTACACATCCTTCTTTCATATTACTCATTCAATATTATCAAAAATGAAATTTAAAACATGGAATGATGATATTTCAATGAAATGTAACGCATCATAGAAAAAAAATATAGTAATAAGTCTATGTGTGGAATGAAAATTACTTAAAACATTGATAATATATGAAATATATAATGTAAATGATATAAATTATTTAATAATACACTCCCATGTCCATGGAAGATCTTTATTTCTTATTATTCATCTTTTTATCTTGTTCCTCCATTCATCATGGACCTACAAAATCAAAATTAGTATATGATAGTAAAAGATCCAAACCAATGAAGAATAAAAATATAAGGTGATTGAATATGAAATTTTTAAGTAGATTCCTAAGATTGTGTTTCTAAAAATTTCTACCCATGAAAACATAAAAAACAAGGGTTTCCTCCCACAAGAACATTCATTAATGTCTTCGAGATACATATTTCCTCATTAATTCATTCAATAGGAGTATGGAAATTAGTTACTCAGTCTTTATTAAAACATGAAATAATATGCTTCTCATCTAATTTGATACACACCATCCTCTTAATTAAATAATACATTGAAATCTTATGTAGTGAAATCTATAATTTAGATAACTATCATTATTGAAAATGAAATTCATAGATTGTCTAAACTTGGTTGTTATCCTCTTATAAAACATCTAATTTTCACTTCTATTATTTATAATTTTAAGTGTTTATATTTTTTTCAGTAGTCATCACCTCCTCTTACTCATTACCATTTTATTTTTACTTTGGATCAATATATATGAGGGTATCATCCCATTATTGTATCTTAGGTTTATCTTCATCATTAGAATCCACCATAGATTCATCCAAAAACTAAGGATCACTTTTAGATTTAACCTCATGTTTTTTCATGAAGATGGATTCCTCCATGGGTAACTAGTTAGATTCATAATCCTCTTTTTATCATTCCCTATGAGTGTCATAGTCCAAATTTTAGAGGTTATTCCATTTTGTAGAGGATTCTTTATTCCAAAATCGGGTGTGGTTATGACACCAAACTGTGGCTCTGTATCATTTATTTTTCTATTATAATTTATTAACAATGATTATATATTTATGTAATTTCCAAGATTTTTTGTTTATTACTTTTATATAATATATGTAATTAATTCTAGACCACGCTTTTTAAAGGAATGTGATTCTGAGGCATGGAGTTCTTATAATGAAATTTTAAAATAAATTATACCTTTAAATAGTGCATGTGAGCGGTTAACCTGAATAGTGGAATAACTTTCAAATGGTTCCCTGAATCAATAATTTGAGGGCACCTCTGCATTAAGAGAAATTAATATACCTATGATGAGGCCTGAAATTGACCATCATGGGTCGACTTCAAAATATAATTTTTGGATTTTTTATAGGAAATAAAATAAAATTTTAATAAATTTTATTGAAAACATTTTAACAAATCAGTGATGCATTTTGGGGGTTTAAATAACCTGGATCCAATGTTAAGTTTCCTACCCCTAGAAACCATCATTGAATGCCCAAGATCATTGGAGAGAAGACACCCTTGGAGAACTCTTGAACAATGTTGACTAGTGGCAACACATTGATCATTGTGCAGCAAGATCAGATCACACCAATGATGGAAAAAAATATACCCTTCATTGATGATCGAGGTAGGGGTTGTTATTTAAATTTTGTTTTTCTATATTTTGGATTTAAATTATGAGTGTTGATCAACCCATAAATAGGTTGACCAGCTGATCGTTTATTCTTACGAGAGGGTCTGGTTATCAGGTTCAATTTTGTGGAATCTATTTCAAAATTGTTTTGTTATACTAGATCATTCTAATAGGAATGGATCAATGCCGAGAAAAAAAATTGTGGAGATTCATTCCTCAATTTATTATACTAATTTCTTCTCCCCTTTGATCATGTGAAGTTTTTTTTGTTCTTAGTGGGGTTATGAAAAATGGATCATTGCACATCCATCTCACAATGTAAAGATCCCAAATAAGAGATCCAACATCACGAATACTCAGAAGAGGTGTGTTAATGATAGTGGCAGGTGAATTGACAGGGTTAGAAAGAAATTTTTCATCAACCGTTTTTTGTGTGGATGATTGAAACATGTTTTGGAGCCTATTAGACACTCCAAACATACTGAATCGGTGTTATAATGAAGGGGAGAGCTAGGATCATTATTTTTGACGAGTTTGAGTGGCCATATAAAAGTATTAAAGATTACCAGAGGCATGCCAATGAATAAATACAATTCTAGAAAATCGCATAGAACACGACATGATCTATAACGAATATGGCGTTTGGGGACACCTTGGTGGCAGAAAAGGTTCCACGTTAAAGAAAGTGATGATGCTACATGTGACCCCTCAATCATGGCATGTGGGTACTTTCATGGGACAATGAGTGTATCTCAGACAATACACAGATATAGGGTGGATTACATGTCTTGTACTCCACCACACGGCCAGACCAGTCCAGTTATGTGGGTTACCCCATTAACCGGTACATGGTTTGATAGACACGGGTTGAATCCATGTACATGCACATGGAAAACATACACAGAGTGGCCCCTAAGATAATAGTACATGGAATATTACTCTTCTACACAATGCATATATCATTTTTAGATGGCATTCTATTTTCGACTTGGGACAGCATACATAGGTTGTACCCAAGGTCAGAGGACATGACATGTAACCCTTCAACATGTCATTTACTTTCTTGTACGTGACTTGATCTCCCAGTCCACCATACCTAGAACATGTTTTGTTTGGGTTATTTCACCATTTTCTCGTTCCCCAGAATTCCAGGTGTCTTTTACATTCATAGGATTATAATCTCTTTAACAAGACTTTATGGATAGATCTGGAGTCCCTCTGAGATGCCCAGAGTGGGATCCTCTGTCCATTCACGACCCTTAGTAGAGTTAGGTATCAGCTTGAACAATCCTAAAATATATCAATCCTATACTTAGCAAGTGAATCTGGATGATCCATGATATACACCAAGGCCCTGGAAATGATCCTCATCTATGAATCATTATCTTTCCCAAAATAGGAGTGAGTTCTCCTAGAATTAGTGTACTTGATCTCTATTCAGATCTACTAGTGAATCTCTCTCTCTCATGACACTTCTCAATGAATAGTACATCTTGGATGGACATCATCAGATCCATTACACTTGGGGAGTGAGTTCTTCTAGGTGAGATCTTTGTGTAATCTTAAAACTAAATCCCTATCTTGGGCATGGGGGTCATTGTGAATTACCTATTGACTACAGGTCTAGGTTCCATGTATATCTGAATATATTCATCTTGTTGTATGTTTTGTTGACATATACTATATAGAGATGATCATACCATTAAATTTTTTATTTCATTGTCGATTTTAGGGTCATCAACTGAGTATTGTTATACTAACCCTTACACAGGCTTTGCAAGCCCATGTCGCGTCTTGTATTGACGAGCGACCTTTTGACAGAGTCTAGGGTGTACTAGGATAGGGCCAAACTTTGTGAGATTACATACAATCCTAGGTGTTCCTTAAATATCAAGAAGTATTCCTAGAACCTTTGTTGTTCATAGGTTGAAATTTTTAGTTGTAGAAACTTTCTTTTTGGTGGTCTTAAATTTTGGCCCAGTTACGTTTCATCACTTTACTTTCTGTTGCACTCTTTTGGTTGGGTTTAGTTATATTCATTCATTCTGTTCCTTAGTTGTTTTTACATTTCAGCATTTGTGGTCTTGGAGATTTGTGTGTGTGTATAGGTACTTAGTAAATGTCTCACATTTTAGGGATATTCCAACACAATTCTACTCACCATCCCCTATCCTATTAGAGGTAGGCTTGGGGATTCATGGTGTGAGCCCCACTAGGATGAGTCATGATAAAGATGTATCAGAGCTGGTCAGTTCTACCTTAAGGACTTTGAGTCCGTGAGTTTTGGTTGGGGAAACAATGTAAAGTGCTTCGAGTTCATCTTCCAAGTTAGGGACTCCTGTGTTGGTGTGGGCGGGTGAACTATCCATAGACTAGGACTCTAATAACATTCCTTTGGACTAGGTACATAAGAACACTAGTGTTTGGAAACCAATAAATGCTACATGAATCATATAGGAATTGGTTGTGGTTTCCATGTCCTTTCCATGTTAGTTATCCAAATATACTCATTGACCATGGTACATATTGTTTCTTTACAAGATTCCTATATAACGTATACCAGTAAGGATTCAATAGATCAATCACGAGGTTTACCACCTCAGTAATGTGGCTTCTATTCAAGGTATAATTCCCCATGTGTTACCTCTAGGTTGTTCACCAGATGTACCACCACATTTGGAGTAGCACATGGTACCTATTATACTATAATACGAGGATCATAGGCTGAGCATACTCCATGAGATTTAAAGGCAGAGGCGCCATATGTTATGAGGTGAGAGAGACCCTCAAGTAGTCGAGGACTAGCCTGAGGCGGTGACCAGAGTATTCCATCTAGTAAGGACACAAGGGGGCCAAATGCTGATCCTCATAGAGAGCCTTGTTTAAAGTTCAGTAGAATTATGGTGGCTTTTGACCATATAGACTCATGATGAGGTAACTATTTGGGGATAGAGTTTGAGTGAATCTTTTCAGAAGAGTTGTCTCTAGATACACCGGGACTAGTGAATAGATTCTTCAGGTCCAATATAGATGTTTTTTGGTGGATGAATAGTCATCATGGTTTATCAACTGCTCTTGGTACTTGATGGATATTGTTAGAGATAAGTACTTCATATCTCTGACCATTGAGCAGGGTTTACAATGGGAAATATGAGCTAGAATTGTGACTCTAGGAATACCAACTTATTATCGAGTTCTCGAGCGAGCTTTAGTGGTTGAGAGCTTCTTGGCTATGAAGATACAGCCAGTGGCACTCAATTGAAGGAATATAGGTGTAGAGACCTCGGTAGTAAAATGATGTTATCATGTATAGGGATTATGATGTGGTAGATGTCTCCAGAGGTCCGAAGAAAAGGGAATTGCAGTCTAGGGATCTCAGGATGGATCCAACCAGCCTAATGAATGGTGATAATACTCATACAATGGAACACGAAATTTCTCTAGAGACTATCCAACCCGTCGAGATAATGATAGGGACATTGTGGATGGACCAGTAAGGAAGAGGTAAAAATTATAGTAGGCAGACCCACTAGGTGGCAGATAAGGAAAATGAGAAAGAATAGCTCCATGAAGTTGATACTTTTTAACATGATTCCACCAGCACCCCCACGAGTTCCTCACCATGATTAGGGAGTTTGGGGATAGTGGAGGGGTAGCTACATGTGGTTGGGCATATGACCATATCACTCTAACAATTATTTTAGGTGCCATATATATGATTTCTACATTATCTTACATACTTATAGACACATTTTCCAATCTTTATTTCCTCTCCACATGGCCGGTGGAAAAACTTGAGATTCTGGTAGATCCATTGACTCAACCCTTATGCTTTGAGAAACCTATGGGAGGAGACTCAATGTTCGCACATATTTTCCTAAATTTTGATCCCACCATTGGAGGTGAGAGTTTCGATTGGAACATCTGGGAGGATGTTTTGATACCTTTTGATGTTATTCACGGTATGGATTGGTCATCTTTAGTCCATGCCCAAATTGACTACATTAGGAAAAGGGTGTGGTGTTTCCGCAGTGATGGGATGTTTTTTTCATTTGTTGGAGTAAATTTGACCCTTGTGGCATGGGAGGGGCACTTGAATTAAAGGTTCCATTAGATCACTCATGAGTAGGATAGCCTTACCCTCAGAGAAGAATATGTTATGAGATTTCAATTCCCAATAGTAGTGGTAGAGTACGAGGATGTCTTCCCAGAAGTTGTTCCCAAGTTACCTTGCTGCTGAGATATCATCCTATGCATCAACATACACCTTGAGATGGCACTGATATCCTCACTACCATATCATATAGCTCTCGCAGAGCTGTTAGAGTTGAGGGTGAAGCTGGAGGATTTGTAGATGAAGGGCTTCGTGAGACCTAGTGTTTCACCCAGGGCATCCCCAATTTTGTTTTCAATGAATGTAGATGGTAGTTTGAGGTTTTGAAAGGATTACTGGCGCCTTAACTAGGTAATAGTGAAGGAAAAGTATCCAATTCATATGATCAACATCCACTTATATTACAAAAGAGGGGCATGCGAGTTCTCTAAATTTGACCTTCGATCGAGTTATCATCATCTTTGAGTATGATATGGGGACATGTCAAAGACAGAATTCAGATGCCACTATGGTCACTAAAATTACATGGTGATGCCTTTCAGCATGATGAACACCCCCATAGTGTTAATGGGACTCATGAATGATATCTTCCAGCTATACATAGACTGGTTGTTATTTGTCTTGATCAAAGACATCCTTTTGTACTCTTCATTTGAGGAGGAGCACATAGGAAACCAATGGATGGTTTGAGATGTACTATAAGAAAACCAACATTATGGGATGTCTCAAAATTCCAGTTCTGGATTTAGGATATCCACTTTCTAGGACATGTTATCTCAATAGATGGAGTAGTGGTGGACCCAGCCAAAGTTGAGGTGTTTTTAGCATGGGATCCACCTTAGAGCATGAAATAGGTGTAGACCTACATTGGGATAGCGAGATATTAGCTGAGTTTCATTCCTGATTTATCCTAGATATTAGCACTGATGACATCTTTGAACTGAAAGGGGTAACCATTATTATGGAATTAGAAGTTCCAGTAAGCATTCCAATAGTTGTATCATAGTTAGATGAGTGCACCAATCTAGATATTTCTAGAAGGTAATGTCGAGTATGTAGTTTTCTACAATGCATTGGGATCTGGTCTTGTCTTTGTTCGGATGCAAAAATTGGTAGTGATTTATGTTTGTTCAACACCGTTGAGGCCACATGTGTAGAACTACATGAACCATTATATTGGGTTGGAAGAGGTATTATTCGTGTTGAATATGTTGCAGCATTGCCTGATAGGAGAGCCTTTTATCATCTACTCTAACCACAATGGCCTCAAGTAAATATTCTCACAGAAGGATCTGAATATGTGGTACAGGTGATTGCCGGAGCTCCACCAGGATTATGAATTTGAGATCATATATATTCTTAGGAAGGGGAATGTAGTGGCTGATGTGCCTAGTTAGTGATAGAGTTTATTGCTTCTGAGTGAGATGTCAGAGCAGTTGAACTCACTATAGCTATCCTTCATGGTTAGAGATGATGCCGCTTACCTTTAGATGATGTTTGTTCCCCCTCCACTCTTCAATGAGTCAGGGAGGCAGAACAATAAAATGTCAACTCTGAGGATTTATGAGATCATTTATCAATAAGACATGATCCAGATAGATATTATCAGGGTGGGGAGCACGTCATCATTTTTAGAGGATTCACAGTTGTAAAGGTGTTATTTCTGGAGGAATTACTGAAGAAGTTTCATGAATCCCCCTTGTTGGTACATCCAGGTGTGGTGAAACTGTAGCAGGACCTCTAATGTTAGTTCTAGTGGACCAGAATGAATAAGGTAATTGAAGAGTTTTTTTCTTGATGCCTTACATTCCAACAGGTGAAGGCTGAGCACCAAGATCCAGTAGGACTATATCACCCTCTAGAGGTTTAAGAGTGGATGTGGGACATAATATAAATGGACTTAATAATGGGATTACCACGAACATCCATGGGACAGGATTCCATCTGGGAGATCTTTGAATGACTTGCCATGTAATCCCACTACTTATCTATTAGGGAACAGAGTTTAGTAGGGAGCTTGGGATGCCTCTGCATGCCAAAGATAATTTGGATTCATGTGTTATCCTCGATGATAGTCTTGGATTGTGATGAACATTTCACATCATGATTGTGGAAGGGATTCCATGGGTGTTTGGGACTGAGTTATTCATCAGCACAGTGTTCCATACCTATATAGTTGGTCAGACATAACGGACCATTCAGTTTTTGGAGGATGTGTTTTTAGCATATTCATTGGAATTTGGTCGCAGTTGGGAGGACCAACTTCTCGTGGTGGAGTTTGAGTACAAGAATAGCTACCACTCCACCATCAACATGGAACCTTTTGAGGATTTATATGGGTGACCATATCGGTCACCACATTGCTGGACTGACCAGGGAGAGTCAGCACTCATGGGTCTAGAGTTGGTGTGAGCTACCACAAAGAAGGTTCAGGTCATCTAAGAGTAGATTAAGACCACAAAGAGCTAACAAAATACTTATGATGACAGGAGAAGCACACCACTATTGTTTGAGGAGGGAAACCATTCCTTCTCTCATGACTCACCTTGATAAGGGTTGTTTATATATGGTCGGGGTGGTATGTTTCCCCCGAGGATCATCGAACCTTTCCAGATACTACGTAGAGTTAGAGAGGTGGTGTACCACCAAGCTATACTAACATAGTTTTTAATGGGTACATGATGTATTCCATTTTTCTAGCTGAGGAGGTACGTTCATGATCAGTTGTACATCATATACTGGGGAGAACCAAATATCAAAGATGGAGAGACCATTATGGAGTACCCATTGGAGATTGAGTATCATCATTGGAGGCTCCTTTTTGGATGAGCGATTCCACTTGTTCAAGTTTGGTAGCAGTATGGGAATCTTTAGGAGACCACATGTGAGAAAAAGGCCCATATTCATGCGCAGTACCCACATCTGTTGGAGTACCCTTTTGTTTTTCCTTTTTATGGATATAAAGACCAATGGTGGGGAGAATGTAATGTCACTGATTTTTCATGTATTATTTTAAAATATTATATGGAATGAATTCGAGACCATACATTGTGACGATGTGTGATTCCAAGGCCAAGAGTTCTTGGAATAAATGTTTGAAATAAATTAAACTTTTAAATAGTTTGTGTGAGTGATATTTATGAAAAATTGGAATAACTTTTAAATGGGTTCTTAGATCAGAGATATGAGTTTACCATTATGTTCAATACAGTGGTTTTACCTTGGGTGAGGCTTAACATCAACCAATGTCAGTTGGTTGCAGAAGTTCATTTTTGGATTTTTTAAAGGAACTAAAATAAATAAGTTATTAATTCTATTCTCAATATTTTAAAGATGACACAACATGTTTTACTGATTTAAATAATCAATATTCAATTTTAAGCTCATAACCCAAGAATCCACCCTTGTATTCTCTAGAGCATTGTAGAACAGCCACCCTTGGAGAACTCTTGATGAACAGTGACGAACAATAATGTGTGGATCTCTATGTGGAAAAATTATATCTCACTAAAGATAGTAGAAAATACACCCTTCATTAATTATTTAGGTTGGGGTTGTTATTTTTATTTTGTTTTTCATTATTTTTTGGATTAAACGATGAAAGTGGATGAACCCACAAAAATGTTGACCCATAGTTCCTTCATTCTTGGGGGATGGTCTGATTTTTTGGGTTCTGTTTTGGGGAATCAATCTCATATTTGTTACATTCTGCTTGAACATTATAATGGGAGCGGATCAATGTCGTAACGAAAAATGGCAGGGGTTCAATCTTCTATTTGTTATATGAATTTCTTCTCCCCTTTGTTCTGATGTGTTATTTGAATTCTTAGAGGTGTTGTGAACAAAAAATCATAGCACATCTGTCTCACAATGAAAAGATCCCAATTCAAAGATCCAGCATCATAAAGAACCAATATATGTGTGAAAACAATGACTAAAGAGGAATAAACATGGTTTAGATGAATTGGTTCTTTGACCATTCTTCACACGGATGATCAAAATGAGTTTTTGGAGCTGATTGGACACCCGAAACTTACATAATTAGTGATTCGATGATGGGAAGACCTAGTATATTTATGTTTAAGGTGTTTGAATGGTCGGAAAAAAGGATTTAAGATCACCCATTTTGCGCTAGTATGGAACATCAATTATGTAAAATCATGTAAAACACGGTGTTCCATGCCAGATCAACCGAAACTAGGGTTCCATGTTATTGAAAGATATGGCATGGCATGTGACCCCTATCACACAGCATGTGTGTCCTTAAGTGGGACTCGGATTTCACATCGAATGATACACAAACACGAGGTGGATAACGCGGTATGTACTCCCCCACATGGCCAAACTAGGCCAGTTATGTGGGTTACCCCATGTACCGGTACATGGGATCCCAACCATGAATTGAAGCCTTGTATGGGTACATGGACAGCTTACATGGAGCATCCATAGATTGTAGGGAATATTGTGTCACTCTTCTAAACATTGTGTGTATCTTTTTATAGATGACATTCTCTTTTCGACACGAGCTGTCACACACCAACATTACCTGGGGTCAGAGGACATGGTGTTTGAACTGTCTACATATTGTGCACATTCTTGTAGATGGATTGATCTCCTTTTACACCATAGTATGAACAAGTTTCATTTGGGTTAGTGACCCCTTTTATTGTTCCCCTAAAGGTTAGATATCGTTTCAAAACATAGTAGTGTGATCCTTTCTGTACCAATGTATGGAGAGTGTCAGAGTCCCTATGAGATTCCAAGAACAAGATCCTCTATCCATTATTGCAACTATGTAGAGTCAGGTATCTGTGTGAAAAATCCAATAGGATTTCAATCGTCTAATTATCACATTAATCTTGATGATTTGGGGTATATTCCAAGGCCCTATAAGTGATCCTCATCTATGTATCATGATATTTCCCCACTTAGGAGTGAGTACACCCAAATTGAGTGTATTTTTTCTCTCTTTAGATCTATCAGGGAATCTATCACTCTCATGACACCTCCCGATGAGTAGTACTTCTCATATAGACATTATTATAGCTATCACACTTGTGGAGTGAGTTCTCACAGGCGAGTTCTTTGTGGAATCTTCGAACTGAATCCCTTGCATGGGTTAACAAGTTGTTGTGACTTAGCTCTACACTACATGTCTGGGTTCTGAGTATATCTGGATATATTTTTCATTTTGTATGTTTTGTAGACATATAATTTGTTGATAAAATTGTACCTTTACGTTGTGTTTTTATTTTTAGTTTCTTGGGTCTCCTAATTAGTATTTTTATTCTCACCCCTACTCAGGTTTTGCCCATACGTGTCATGTCTTGTGGGGATGGGAATCCATTTGATGAATTCCAGGGTAGACCATGTCAGGAATGGGCTTTGTGAGATTCCCTAAAAGCCGATGGGTTCCTTAGACATTGGGAAGTACTCCCAATAACTTTATTATTTACAGTTCAAACTTTGTAGTTGTAGACTCTTTATTTTGATGGGCTTGTATTCTGACCTAGTTATGTTTCCACACATTACTTTCTATTGTACTCTATTGGTTGGGTTTAGTTGTATGAATGCATTATGTTCCTTATTGTTTTTTATATTTAATCATTTGTGGGATTGGAGATTTGTGTGTGTGTGTGTGTGTGTGTGTCTGAGTACATAGGCAATGCCTCCCATGTTTGTGATATGATTTTTTGGTGGTAGTCGCCAGCCCCTAGCCTATTGGGGGAGGGCTTGGGGAGTCTTGGTGTTGGACCTACTGGGATGGGTCGTGACAATTTATACACCTAATTTTATAAGAGACCTTATGTCATACCTAACTGGGAAACTATACACAAATTCCCATGTGTATAAAAATAAAAATAAAATAAAATTAACATCAACAAATAGAATGAGATTGGAAAATTATTTTTTATAATCTATCAATCTTGGGATTTCTACTAAATCTAAGTCCCCAACAATGGTTACAAAATCATTTAATACCCATGAGATATAGATAATTCACTTGATGAATCAATTTCATATGTTTATATTACTCTTCACTAATCTCAACAACAAAATATTAGTTTATGGTCATGTATGAGGCTAAACCCATAAAGATAAGTACATAGAAAAAGACAAACACTAACACAATATTATAGATAGGTACATTAATTACAAAAAATATAAAACTAATTGAAAAACAATTAATGAGTGATGCATTGAGATAATATAAATTCAAGGTAAAAATTATTGAAGCATAAAATGAAAATTATTGATTATCATGTTATAGTAAAAAAGTCATCTATAAAAAACATACTCTTTTTCATCAATATCTAAATAATAAATATATTTTTTTGAGGTCATGTACATCATCTTATTTAGGAATATAGTGTCCCAAAACAATATTCAAACATAATCACACCAGATTATACTATGTTCATGAATTAATTAAAGAAACTAGTCTATGAATTAATAAGCATATCAACCACTAATTCATAATGGTCGTACGTAAAGAATTGAAATATGATTTACAAAAAACATTGAAAGAAAAATTCCAATAAACTATAATTGAAATTATTATAATTTAATATCCAATTTCCATTATTTATAAAACATAGCATAAAATAGTGTACCCCTAATGTTATCCATGAGAATAGTGAAAAGAAAACCATAAATTTACCAGAAACTCAAACCTTTAATCTTAAAACATATCCCCAAAAGTGAACCTCTAGGAAATGGTTCACTTAACTGTGAAAAACTAACATTTATTTATAGTAAAATAAATCCCCTCTGGATCTTCATCAATCACATTAATATCCTCATATCTATCCAAATCCAATTAAAAATCCTAAAAGTTATAACTTTAAAATTCAACACATATTCGACCAAAAGTATACAGAAGATATATTTTTTAAACTCAAAAATGACAAAGAAAATGTGGATTTAAATATTCTAGAAAATATTTCCAAAACATATTTTTTATCTTCAAAATTACAATAGTTAATCCCATTTCACTTTAACATTTTATTGGGAGTTACCATTTAAACATTTTCTATGAAACAAAAAATATATTAGTACAAATATCTTCACAGTCAAGCTCTCGGATCTCTACACCAACGAATATTCATTTTGAAATGGAATTTTCACTTGTATATCATATGATATAATGTAGTAAAATCATAAATACTTGGACTTGTTTGAATCCTCGATGGTATCTAGCCTTTCTAAAAATGGCTTTAACATTAAATTATAGCTTTTTAAAATAGTATTATTTATATCACCTTAATACAGCCTCTACCACACCTTATTTTTAGTATCATAAATTTCTAAAATAATAAAATTTCATTCAATAGTTTATGTGACACATAACACCAAGCTTAAATAACCTAAAATATATATTTCTATAAATTTAAGCTCTTTGATAGCATGCGGAACACACATCCCAGAGTCCAAATGATCCATAATATATTATATCATTATGAACTAACAAATAAATTTTTACTTATGAATTTTACTGACTAAATTATGAAAATTATGGTAATTTATTTTTTAGAAATAAGAAAATAATCATTTAATAGAAAATAATATGTTTTTAGAAAACCTTATTTTTTCTAAAGAACTATTTATTCATGCTTTGCGTACATAATTAAAAATTAAATTTTAGAACTTTTAGAAATTTTTATTAGAAATTTTAACATCATTTTTGAAATTATAATCTCAGAATTACCTTAGGGTTGATTTTTGGGATTTTTCGGAATTTTTTTTTCAATGAATTGTGATAAATGGTAATTTTTATTGAAAACTTTCTTTTCATTTAAATAATTCATGAGATTAAATAATTTTTTAAATTATTTTTAATGTAAAATTAGTTCAATTATACTATAATTAATCTAAATTTGGTAATTTGAAACAATTTCATACTGAATTTTGATATTATAACCTTCTATTCTCATGAGGATTTCCTCTTTAAAAACCGACTTTTTCATTGAGTATTTGTATATCATTTTAAATTGGATTCCATTGATTCTGTGAATTGAATTTGGAAAAATATACTACATATTTTTAATCATACTAATTTATACTTTATAATAATTTTATATTATTTTTTTACCATTATAAATAATAAAATAAAAAAAATTAATTACATCGAATAAGGTAAAAACTAATGTACTTGAGTTTAAGCTTTGAATTTAAGGTTACAAATTGCCTATAAACTTGTGTAAACCTCATTATATGACCATATGGAAACCATATTACCTATAAGGGTTGATAATTACCCATTTTAGATCCTTTTTACAAGATAAAAAACATGGTTTTAATGTATTCTTTTAAAAATATTCATCTCTTCCCTCTTCCCCTTTATAAAAGACCACCACCCGTCCTTCTTTATTAAAACATTAAAAATAATTTGTATCATCCAATTATCAACCAAATGACTTTATTACTCTCTCTAATCCTCTTAAATCTCTTTTTTTGATCATTAATCCTTCCATTTATGGATTTTGGTGTAAACCTATAGAAGTTTCCAGAATAATAGGTAATGTTCTAAAATGAGTTTTTTTCCCTTCTTATTCCTTCATCAAATCATTTTTAATAATGATAATATAATAACATAATTATCTCACATATAATAAGATGTTATTATTTTAAATTATTAACCTATATATATCTCATATTCCATTATATGGGAAATGAAACCCTCATTTGTGTGTATGGTGGAATACTGCCTCGTGAACCAATGTAATTTTTTTTCGATATCCACTTTTCAAGTATGGATAAAATGATTTATTTAAAATGTTTATATATTAATAATTATATTATTATAAACAGGTAATTATAATATCAAATATTCTTTCTTACTTTCAAGGTTATTTAAAATATGATACATCGCTCATGTGTACGATGGACCACCGCCTCACAAAGCGATGAGATTCGTTTTTCACCAACACATTATAGGGAATTTAATGCTTATAAATTTAATGAATATATTTTATGTATATTAAAATGTATTGATTGTTTAATATTAATATATCACCCACATCCGTATCATTTCACTCTTTAATGGAATAGTATCGCTTCTCATGCATACATACAATTTTCCGTCTCCAAGAAGCGATTTGATTAATTTTCCATATTCAACCTTCAATAATGATTTTAAAATTTTATATGATGAGTCAAAATGATATTTATAAAATTAATATAATTTTTTTTATTATGGTCTTATATCCTATAACCCAAAACCATAACATTCATGGAAAGGAACGGAAGAGAAAACCTGGAAATTAACAACCATAATAACAAAAATAATGAAATATTATTTTTAAACAAGTGGTAAAATATTATAAAAGGATCATGTATGATATTATATATATTAATATGGTTATATTATAAATCAATAACATGATTAAATCTATTATAAAGGATGGTAAATAACATTTTACCAAAAGGAAGTGCTAGGTAAGGGACTTCGTCTCAATTTCCCTTATTTGAGGCATATTGTAATGTTATGCACTAAATTTATTTTATATGGAAAATATAAGTCCTAGGTTTTATGTAATATCATAAAAATTTCATAAAAATTTTATTTTATTTTTTAATTTTAATTATTTCATCCAATTGTATTTGACATGAAAGATATCAAGGGTAAATAATTTCATAACATAATTTCTTTTTAATAGGTTATATTACATATTCAATGCCTTTAACATTATAAGATTATGTTTCAAAATAATTTTGAATAAATTATTGTTTATTTAAACTTTTGTTTTGTGGATTTACTTCTGATACACATACATTATGGATTGATTAATTATCACTTTAACATTTCGATCATTTTAATGTACTTTATCTCAATTTCTCATCAATAAGGCCTATTGTAATCTTATTCACCTAACTAATTTTATATGGGGTACATAAAAAACCTTTTTTATTTTATCTCACACTTATTTTGTTCCCAATCCTATAAATCTAGATAGTGTAGTAAGAATGATATTTAATTAAAAGCTATAGGAAGATATTATATTTGAGTTACTCGCATTGGGGTGGTTATAGTTAGTATTAAAAGAAGTTTATTAGAAAAAATAGGAACTGGATATAAGAAAAAATAGATTATTTAACCATAAATTTTGAAATATATTTAGAATAAGTATATAATAACATCCTAATGTTTATGTAAGGAATATATTATTTAGTTTTTCCTACTAATATAACCCTTTATACATACTATAAGTGGACATGGTTTTGGAATAGATGTTCCAAGGGGTAATAACTCCGAAAAAGGAATGTTTGGATCAACTTGAGTGTTACTTGGTACAAGACAATGAATCTTAATAAAAAAGTATTTTGACCCTACTGGGGTGTATTCTTAGGATAATTCACATTTTCTTTACATGCCATTATGATGGATTTGAATAGACTATTACAATAAATGGAGAAGGTTAAACCTAAGGTGTCTTATAAAAAAGGAATCTTGACTTAGACATCATATAAGTGATTATATGTTTTTTCACAGTTATTATTATTTCTCAAACTATGATTTTTGGTTTTAGTCAATGGATTTAAGGTGATGGAATCTTGTTAACTTTGAACAAAATGGAAAATAAGGTTACTGTGAGAAATGAAATTGGATGATTACTTGAGTGAAAGATATCATGATTATGAATTATCATTTATCCTGAAATACAATTAAAATCCTATACCTAAACTAACTTCAAAACTCACCAAAGAATAAAAGGATAAGGTTTTATAAGGACCTGATGGATGGATACCATGGGAAAGGGAAAGATAAATTTCCTTCATGTTATAAATGTGGAAATAGACTCCCTTGAATGTGTTTAAAAGGAATGGGAATTTCTTGTCTGTGGAAAATAAGGTAATAATGCAATGATTAACTGAGGAAAAAAGATGATGGGAATGTATGGAAATAAATTTCATCCTAAGGAACAATATATATTTCTATAATGTGGATGAATTGATTATGTATCAAGATTCAATAATTAAATTATAGAATTATTTTTACCAAAAATATTTTTAGGATAATAATTATGAAACATCTAAGTATAGTGTCAAATTTTAATAGAATATATGCCTTTATTCAATTAAGATTTATTTAAGGAATAATTCATTAAGATTTTTTTGGATTTATGATTCAAGTTAATGGAAAATTTTAAGGTTTATCATATCTTTTCTTTTGTAGTAATTATGGTTTATCAAACTTTTGGAGTTTTATAAGAATTATATTAATATAGTTCTTGAAAAAGGATATCTTGTTGCATTTGGTGAAGGCCATGGGACTTGAACCCACAACCAAAGGGTGATGAGGGTTAGTTCCTACCACTTGCCTACGTGATTTCCTAGTTAATATTTCAATATTTTTTTGAAATGATTTTCTGATTAAATATTAATAATGAACTAGTGTTTTTGTTGTTGGGGTTTAAATATTAATATATTATAATGGAAAAATTATATTATCCATATTGGTTATGGAAAACACAAAGAGATTGGTAGAAAGTCTTGTTATTATTTTTTGGATCTCATCATCCATTAAAAGTAAATTTTAGTTCATTAGGAATAAAAAAATATTTTATTTGTAAATTCATTTCCTAGAGTAAGTGATGAATTGGAAATTTGATTGAAGCTCAACCAAATGATGAGATTTTTCAATTGAAATAAAAATATATCATTAATTATATTCCCTTATATTATTATAAAATAAAATAATCCCTGAACATTAGGAAAATGATCATAAAACAAAAAATTTATCATATTAACTTCATATTTGATGAATCAATTTCTCTTTTAAATCACCACATATTTATGGTTTTTAGATCCCTAAATTTTCATTGGTCATTCACTTTCTCTTGATCAATAATTCTATCACTCTCTATAATTATTTACTCTTTTATTCCATGTTCATATCTTCACATTACAATAATTATATCCAACATAGAAACCTTGTTATATGTTATTCCATATGTGACATGTACTTTCCTTTCACTCTTATTAAGAGGGTATTTTATTATCCATTTTTATATTATGGGTTTTAAACAATTGAATTTTCAAATATCAAACCCTTGATTACTGAGAAGAAAATCTAATTGTGAGTATGTAATTTATTTAAGTTTGGGATAATGTAACAACTTGAAATTACAAAAAATTAACATTGTATTCAATTACATATCAGACTTTCAACTTTAAGCTTAAAAAACCAATGAAATATTTTTACATAAATTGTGTCAATTCAATAGATTGGGAAACATGAATCCCTGAATAGAAATTTACCATAATATAGTTATAGAGACCATTTTTCCTTATAAGACATTGAAGTATTTCTAAATAAATTTGAGGATCCAAGCACGAAGAGGACATACTATTTCAAGGTCTGGTGTACCCATAATTAATTAAAAAAAAATATTAAATGTATTTTATATTATAGGCACCCAATTTATTAAATAAAATGGGATAACTCTTAAAATTATTTTTGGATTATAAATATCAATATTTTATTCTAGGAAATAATGTTTTCCTTAGGAGCTGCATAATGGAGTTAGGTTTGGGTCGTTCCAATATCATGATCATTGGTGGGTGTGATTAGTTAAAATAATTAATTAGATTAATTTAATTTAATTAATTAACGTAATATAGTATTCCATTTTTTTTGAATATGTGTCTTGATCAATAGGGTTTACCACATAACCCTAGGATAATTGTGTTCCCCATCTTTCCTTGTGAGTAAAATTCAATTTAAAACATGTAAGATTTATAAATAAATTTAATATTGAATCCATGAAACATTGAGTTTCTAAAAAATACCACTTTATTATATCCAAACATGTAAAACAAATTACTACCTCTATGATTTGAATTTCAAAAAACTGATTTACACATTTACGTTAAATAAGATATTTAGAGTCTAATAAGACCATCTTACATGTTTTTGTAAATATTTACATACCCATGTGAATAGAAACATTCCCATATGAATAGTAATTTACCCTTCTGAATATTAACCCCACCCATGATAGCATAACTAAAATGTAGATTTTTTATTAATGAAATTGAGTATTTTTAGAATTAATAATTATGTGTTTTTATTTTTGTGAGTAATAAATATTTATTTACAATTTCAAATTAATAAATTAAAAAAAATATTTTTATTAAAAGTATTCCTAAATAAATATTTTGTTTTCCTATGATTTTAGGACAATTTTATGAGACCTCATTTAATTTATGAAGGTATTATATAGACAATTTTAAATTTACAATACGTATTTTTCAAGTAAATAATTATTTTATTTAAAAATTAAATTTCTCTTATTGAAATAATTATTTTAATATAATGGAGTTTATTTTTTCAATTATATACATCTATATTTGTTAGGGTGAATTTTTAGTATTTTTCTAAAATACATGAATTTTTCATGTATAGTAAAATATTTTAATTTTTAATAAATGATAAATACATTATTTATTGATTCATATGTGATGTAAGTCTGATGTAAGCACACATGGTACATACTAAGATGAACTTGTTAATATTTGAGTCAAAATAACTAATACTATTAATACTCTTGATCCATGATAATAAAATAATGATTAATCTAATGGAAAATTACTCCTCTCCTCCAATATAAAAGCCACCCATTACTCCATCTTCTGTTCACTCCTCTAAAGCCTTCTTCTTTGTCTAAATTCTGCAAATATCTCCTCCCAAGATCTTTCACACGTCCATAATCCCTTGATATCATCAAAATCCCATATAACCACCCCTATAGAGGCTCTAAGGGAAGATAAATTGAAGAGGTAAATTCCAATTTTCATTTCTTTTATTTTCATTCATGTTCCATTCATTCTTTTTATTTCATCACCTTATTTCCGCAAAATGTTTTGATAACTCTTGTACCTTACATATAATATAATTTTGTTATGATAATGTAATAATTCATCACCATCTCTCTTTTCCCCTTTGTTTATACTAGAAAGGAAAACACCATCTGAGATGTGTTAATTTATCACATTCAAGGGAAATGGGTTTTTAACTTCTTTTATCATCTTCAATTATGGTTAGGAAACAAATTTTATGGTTGAACCTGATCAGAATTTTTGTAATATATCCAATAAAATGTTATGTAATCAGTTTTTTCACACATGGTATTAATTTATAAAACAAAATGAGATCGTGGTGATTGAAAAATTACCAAATTAATCCAAGAAGTTAACATTATAAATGTTATATAATGATTAATCCTTACCCCAATTAAAAAATGATTTATTTTATAATTAACCTTCTTTATGAACAATAATAATGTACCACATCAATTATAAAATTCAATTCTCAATTTATTATAACTTTTATACAAACAAATAAATCATGAAAAATAATTAAACAAACACTCATAAATGATGATATTGAATATATTAACCCATAAAAACGGCCGTAAATGAAAATAATAAAATTATAATAAATAAAATAAATGACTAATTGGTTCTTAATTAAGTTATTGAAAAGTCTAATTTCATATTACAGGACCTTAATTTCAAGAGAGGAACATATTCAGACATAAGGTAAGGGTTTTTTACCCGAACATCCATTTTTCTTTTGGGTTACTCTTATTCATCACTTACCACAATAAACTTTTTATTTACACATATCATCTCATTATAAAAACTATGTGAGTTTTCTATTTATGTTTACCAATTATAATTTTTATTTTATTTTACTGGGAGTTACATGTTAAAAAATTAACTTTCAAAAATTCTTCTAGATAAACAAGCCTATTTCAAGGGAATTTCCTAAATTAAAACATATTTTCAAGGGAACCCTATAATATATTTTTAGAGATAATTATTTTAACAGAATTAATAATTTTATTATCAAAATATATATCAATTAACTACTAGTTTTATACAAATATGTTTCCAAAAGAACAATTATTTTTAAAGTAAAAGTGTCTTTTTTTCATTAATTAAACGATGATTTTATAAGAGTATTTTCAATTATTTAAACACCCTTGTTGATTATTAGTGTCAAATTAGGTAAATGTTAAATTATATCATCAAACATATATTATTTAATATTTTTTTAATAGTTTGACAGTGGATGTGCTTCCTTTATACAGTTATCTATATTAATCTGAATGGTTAGTGTTTATCATTAATGTTTGGGGAATGTTATTTACATTTCATATTTTAGTTTCAATATGAATGTATATGGTGTTTATGTTTATCTCCATTCATATGAGGAATTCATTCAACTTAGTATGGGATGGGTGGGGCTTGCTATAGCCCCTTGACCCATTGGCAAGTCTCATGAGACAAAATTGTGTCTTGGAATGAGGCCTTGATAGAATGGTTATTATGGTCTTGGAACAAGGACATGATGATGTGATTATGATGTCCAGAATTATGCAGTCCCACATTATAAAACTAGTTATTAATAGTCCATTTGATTATTCTAATAGTATAATATCCATGGTTATGTTTTGTGGCATTATTTAATCTTTATTTTTCTGGAAATATTATTCTCATGTATATTTTTAAAGGCATACATTTTTAGTTATTCAACATTCCTAGTGTTTGTGCTTATAATTTCTACTGCTATATTAATTACTCTTATGAAGCATAGATATCACCCCACAAAAATTGTTTCTTTTCCCCATGTTTTGAATAATTATATTTCCAACAAACTATAGGGATAACCTAGGAGATATTGATGTTTTCAAATGAATTTCAATGTTGTCTTTATTTTCAATACGTATTGTTGACCTAATATATGTATCTTTTTTACAATGATAATAAACTACATGGTCTGTCGAGATACATATTCCATATTTTTATGATAATGTAATTAATTAAGGAACCATCTCTGGGAAAATGGGGTTGGGTCCTTACAGTTGGTATAAGAGGAATTTTAGTATAAAACTTGGAAACTAGATTTAGAAAACATAGATTAGGGAACAAATCCCTAAGACAGTATTTGAGGATAAACATATAAGAACTTCCTGGAATTTTGTTAAGGAATAGATTATTTGCATCTTTCTAAAAAATATATCCCTATCTATATACTAAAAGGGGTTGTGGTTTAGGCATAGATGTGCCTAGGAGTAACAAATCCCGTAATGAGTTTTGGGATTGTATTTGGGTATCTTGGTACACAACAACGAGCATTACTACACAACTGGTTTGATACTCTCATCGGATACGATTAGAATAATTCTCATTTTCTTAATAAACCATTATGAAGGAAGTCATTATAAATTTTCCCGCAGTTAAACCATGATTATGATATTAACAATGGATCTGATTTCAATTTATGCTAAATATTTTTCTATTTTGAGATTACACATTATGATTCATAACCTAATATAGTATATTCCATTATTTAGAAATGGCACCAAGAGAAAGAATGGAGCCTAATATATTATATACCATGTAGGGATTTTTATCCCATGAAAGATAATGATGTTGTCTCTATAGCTATGACTAGTGATGATGAACTTATAACTATAAAGGGACAACTGGCTCCAGTTATGAACAATAACGTTACCCATATAGAGCATCCTGTTCTAAAATGTGGATGAGCAATGTAAAAGTACTTTATACCACAATATCCTCCATCATTCTATGGGACTAAAAAGTCATACGTATTAGAGGAGTGGATATGTTATTAATATAAGATATTTCTCACTTTAGTAAGCAACAAAATGGAGAAGGTTGTCATGGTAGTTTATTCTCTATCAGGAGATGCATATCAGTGGTGGTATTCAATTCAAAACAGAAATGAGGAGGAAGAAATAGATGAAATGTAATATAATGATTTTAAGTAAATATTTTTAGAAAAATACTTCCCTCAAGAACAATGAGAAGATATGGAAAGGAATTTTTGGAATCTAAGTCAAAATGAGGATGATAATGCTGCAAAGTATATATCCAAAACAACAAGGTTACCAAGAAATTCCAAAGACTACATACATAATCCAAGGAGTAATATTGATTGATTCTTTGATGGTTTAAACCCATTCCTCTAAAGGGCACTAGTCTCCCAAATTTTCTCATCATACTATTATATAGTATCATATTCTATAAATGTGGAAAAAGTTTCTAATTCTTATGACGTTAATGGAAAGAAAGAGAAGAAGAGGGATGTTAAACTTTTTTTTAAATGAACGAAGTAAATGGGGAAGAAGGGAATGCTGACTTTCCACCTTGTCATAAATGTGGTATGACACCCCTTGGTACTTGAACGAAGGGTTTGTGTGTTTTTTATATGTGTGGAGAAAAAGTTCACCACTACCATGATTTTAAGGGGAATAAAGAAGCTACCAATGTTTTATTGTACCATTGTAAGGATATGGGAAATTATACAAATGATTTTCCTATGTGTCACGGAAGCATTCCCCAAAGAAGGCCAAGGGAGTAAGGCCAAGATTATGTGGTCACAATTGTAGAGGTTGAAGTACTTAATGATGTAGAAGAAGGTACATAAATTGTTTTTTCAATATTAACCAATGATTTATTTTATCGTAGATCATCCCATTATTTAATATCTTCTCATTTTTCAAAGAAAATTATATACTTCCAATTTGATTTAATAAAGGTGTTTTCAGTCAATTCTATTCAGGGAAGTATCATTGCAAAAAATATGTGTCAGGAAGTCCCCATTATGGAATATGACCATTCTTAATACACTAGTTTTATCATCATACCCCTAATAGAAATTTATATAATCCTCAGTATGGATTGGATTTAAAATTATGATGTGAAAATATATTTCACGAATAAAGAAGTTACAATTTTTAAAAATGATATAGAAGCCCTTATCTATTGGGTAGAAAAATCACCGTCTCATTCTCATCTAGATCCACCCTTAGTAGCTCTACTGAATCCAATTCCTTGGGAGGAAGGGAAAAAATACCTTTTGTTGTGGAAAGAAATCTTGAAATTGAGGATGTACCTATTGTGCTAGAATATGTTGATTTATTTCTAGAGGATTTAGATGGACATTCTCCGAAGAGAGAAATTGGGTTTTATATTAATTTAATTCCTAGTGCATGGACAATATCAAAGACTACTTATATAATGGACCCAGTGAAATTAGTGTAACTGAAGATGGAACTAGTGTTTTTATGTAATAAAAGGTTAATTCTCCCTAGTGTTTCTCCAAAGGGTTCTCCTTTACATTATGTTAGGAAAAAAGATAGATCTATAATGTTGACCATTGAATATAGTTAGATCAGTGATATTATGATAATGAACATGAATCATATTCCATGAATTGATTATTTATTTGATAAACATCATGGATCCCAATGTGTTTTGAAGATTGACCTTCGATATTGATATCATAAGTTGTGTGTGAAGATGAAAGATATTCCATATACCACATTTCAATCTAGTTATGTGAATTATAAGTTTATAGAAAAGCCTTTTAGAATGACTAATGCACCCTCTATTTTCATGGATCTAATGAATAGGGTTTTTAATGAATATATTGATGAATATATTTGTGTATTTATTGATGATATCATGGTCTAATCCAAAAGATTAAAATACCATGAAAATAACTTGTTCAATACTGTGAATACTCTTAGAAGAAATGAATTATATGGGATGTTTAGAAAGTGTGAATTTTGGATTCAATCAATTTCTTTTCATGGCCATATTGTCACTAAGGATTGAATATCTATTTATCTTGAAAAAAAAGGCTAATCAGGAATGTCCTACACTAACAAAAATACCGATGTTCAGTTTTATTGTTTTTTTTTGTTATTTCCGATGTTTCATTCAGAACATCACACTATTAGAAAACCAATTAACCAAGCATACTTGTAAAGGGTTGAAGATTGTATGGAAAAAATAATGTAAGGAATTTTTTGAAGAATTAAATATGAGATTAGTGAATGTTATTATCCTAACTCTACCTTCATGGAATGAAGGGTTTGTGATATATAATGATGAATCAAAGAAATAAATCAGTTGTGTCCTTATCTAGAATGATAGATTTATTTTTTATGCATCAAAGAAGTTAAAAATTCTTGATCAAAACTATCCAACTCATGATCTTGAATTAGCATATGTAATCTTTACTATGAAGATATGGATACATTATCTCTATGGAGAAAGATTTGTGATATATACAAATCATAAGATCTTGAAATATATATTCTCATTGAATGAACTCAACATGAGGAAAAGGTGGTAGCTTGAACTACACAATGATTAGGATTGTTACAAACACTACCTCCCATGGAAACCTAATTTTGTAGTTGATTCATTTAGTATGAAGGATCGTATAGTTTTAAACAAAATTAGGATTGAAATGGATCCTGTATTCATGGAACTATTTTGGATGGAAATTGGAAAAATCAAAGATGGTGAAACATCATTACTTCTTAAATTGGTTTCCAACCCATGATTATTGGAACAAATTAAATGATATCATCCAGATAAAGAGAATATTCAAAATGAAATTAATGTTATGAGTTATAGGAAGTTGTAATAACTTGTATATGAAGATGAAATTCTGAAAATTGGGAAAGGGATTTGTCTTCCAGCTATACTGGAGCTAAAAAAGGAGTTATTAGATGATGAACATCGTTCAAATTTCTCAATACATCTTGGTAGAAATAAGATGTATTGATATTTGAGGGAACATTTTTGTGGGATAACATGAAGAGGATAATTGGAGATTATGTATCCAGATGTTTAGTATATCAACAAGTGAAGGATGAATGAAAACATCCTAGGGGAGTAATGCAACCCCTACTTATTCCTACATAGAAATGGGATGACATCACCATGGATTTTATAACTATATTACTCAAAAATCAAAGAAAGAATGATGCACTATGGGTAACTGTGGATCGACTTATGAAAATTTCACATTTTCACATTATAAAGGAGGATTTTCCATTAGAGAACCTTCCATGACTATATATCAGGGAAGCTGTGAGACCTCATGAAACACCTCTCTCAATTGTTTCTGATCTTAATCCTCAATTCACATTGAAATTGTAGAAAATTATGAAAAAAATATTTGGATACTTATATTTGACTTAGTACTTCTTATCACCCTCAAACTGACAGGGAATCAGAAAAGACAATCCAAACCATAGAAGACATATAGAGATAGTGGTCACTTGATTTTCAAGGTATATGGGATCAGTATTTACCTATGGGGAGTTCTGCAACAATAATAGTTTCCATTATAGCAATAAAATAGAACCATTTGAAGAATTCTATAGAAAGAGATGTCATACACCCCCATGTTAGGATGAATTTGGTGAAAGGAAGATTATGTTCCAAGATCTTGTGGAGGAAACAACAATAAAGGAAAATATTATTCAAACCCATATCAAAGAAACTCAAATAAGGAAAAAGTGTTTCATTTATAATAAAATGAAGGATTTGGAAGTTCAAGTGGTAGATCATGTTTTCTTAAAAGCATCTCTATTGAAGGGTGTTATAATATTTTGGAAGAAAGCTAAATTTACCCCCATGTATATTGGTCATTTCCAAATTTTGGAGAGAATTGGGGATATGGATTATCATTGGTCCATGCCACTTAGTCTTTATAAAGTACACATTCTATTCCATGTCTCATTGATAACAAAGTACATGCCAAACCCGACACATGTCCTTACTTCTGAATGCATTGAATTGAAACATTACTTATCTAACTGTAAAGAGCCTACCCAGTTTCTATAAACTAAGTAAAAAGTGTTGAGGAATCAAATGACATGAATAGTAAGGGAACTTTAGAAAAATCATAAAATTTAAGAAGCAACATGGGATATTAAGGAGCTTATGATGAAGAACTAACCAAATCATTTTATAAGGCAACATTCTAGAATTTTGAAGATGAAATTTTGGTAAGGGGGAGAATGTAACACCCTAATGATTTGAAGATAAATTTAATATTGAATGCATGAAACATTGAATCTCTAAAAAAACACCATATTGTTATATCCTAATGAGTAAACATTATTTTTCCACCTCTATGATTTGAATTTTGAAAAACTGACAAACACAGTTGCATTCAGTAATATATTTAGAGTCTGATAAGATAAACATACATTTTTTTTTGAATAGTAACTTATCCATTTGAATAGTAACATACCCTTATAAATATTATTGTATATTTATGAATATTAACCTCACATAGGAAAGTATAAATAAAATTTAGATGCCTTATAAATGAAATAGAGAATTTTATAAATTAGTAGTTATGTGTTGGTATTTTTACGAGTAATAAACATGTGCTTAAAATTTTAATTTATAAATTAAGAAAATTAATTTTCATTAAAACTATTTCTAAATAAATAATTTTTTCATATAATTTTCATATAATTTTATGATAACTTAGTTAATTATTGAACAAATTATAAAATTAGTTTTAAATGTACAAATTTTTTTTTCAATTAAATAATGATTTTATTTAAAACTTATATTTTTCTTATTTAGAAAATTATTTTGATAAAATGGAGTTTATTTTTGAATTCTACGCATTGAAAAATTGTTATGATGAATTTTTGGGATTTTTCCAAAATACATGAATTTTTGTGAATAGTACAATATGGTAATTTATGATAAATACTAAAGACATTATTTATAGAGTCATATGTGATGTAAGGATAATATCAAAAAACTTGGTTTGAAGTCACATGCACTCATCGTTATTTGAGTCACAAGAATCATGATTATTCATAGTCTTGAGCCAAATAATAAAATAATGATTAAAAAATGGGAAGTAACTTGCCTCCTCCACTATAAATGCCACCCATCACTCCCTCTTCTCTTCACTCCTCTCAAGATTTTCACCTTTTCTAAATTCTACTAAAATATCCTCCCAGTCTACAACCCATGCCAAAAGTGTCTTGGTCTCTTCAAAAGACCAAATCAACTCCCCTAAAGAGGCTCTCAATGATGATAAATTCAAGCGGTAAATTCCCCTTTAAATTTATTTTATTTTCATTCAAGTTATTTTTTTTTCATTCCTCACATCCTTTACTCCAAATGTTATGACAACTCCAGTAACATACATGTACTATAATTGTGTTATGATATTGTAAAAATTCATCTTAATCTCTCCTCCCACCCCATTTATACTAGAAATAAAAACACCATATGAGATGTGTTAATTTATCACATTCAAGGACGACCAGTTTTCAACTTCTATTATCATCTTAAATTAGGGTCATAAAAAAAATTTTATGGTTGAAATAGATCATTATATATTTCATATAACCAATTTAATTTTCTAGAACCAGTTTTATTACACATGGTATAAATTTAGAATACTAAATGAGTTCGTGGTGATCAAAAAACCACCAAATTAATCCAAGTGTTTAACGTTAAAAAATTTCTAATGATTCATCCTCAACCAAAGTAAAAAAATGACTTATATGATCATTTAACCTTCAGTATGAATATTAATAAAATATAAAATCAATTATATAATTCAATTCTCTTTTTACATTAACGTCCTTACAAACAAACCGATCATGAAAGCTAATGAAATGAACACTCACAAATGATGATATTGAATATATTAAGCCATAAAAACAGCTGTATATAAACATAATAAAATTATAATAAATACAATAAAATTATAATAAGTTATTATTTAAGTTATTAATAATTATACTTTCTTATTCTAGGAACATAAGTTCAATAAAAGAATATATTTCGACAGATGGTAAGGGTTTTTTAACCGAACATCAATTCTTCTTTCAAGATACTCTTATTATGAACTTACCTCAATGAAAATATTATTTAAACTTATTTTCTACTAATAAATCTTTTTTTAATGTTCTATATATGTGTACCAATTAGAATCCTTCTTTCTATCAAAGAGAGTTACATGTTTAAAAAATATCTTTCAAAAATTCATCCTGATAAAAAAGCCCTATTCATGGGAATTTATCTAATTCACACCTATTTTCAAGGGCACTCTATAATCTATTTTTAGAAAAAAAAATATTTTTATTAAATAAGTCATTTTATTTTGAAACTAAACATTAATTCACTTGTGGTTTTATGCAATAATGTTTCCAAAATAACTATTATTTTTAAAGTAAAAGAGTATTTATCTCATGAATTACTCGATGACTTTATAAGAGTATTTTGATGCATTTCATCACACTTGTTTATTATTAAGATTAAATAGTGTTATTGTTTTTTGATATCATCCACCATATTCTATTTAATGGTTTATGAATAGTTTAATGGTGGATGTGCTACCTTGAAACCATTCCCTATATTACTCTGAATGGTTAGTGTTTATTTTTAATATTTGTGGAATGTTATTTACATTTCATATGTTAGTTTTAGTATGAATGTTTATGTTATTTAATTTTATACCCACTCACATTAAGAAATAGTTGGAATTATTAAGTGATGGGTGGGTCCCCTTATGTCCCCTCAATGCATCAATATGTCTCATGAGAAGAACTAATGTCTTGGTACAAGGCCTTGATAGAATGGTTATTATGGTCTTGGAATGAGGCCTTGATGGTGTGAATATGATGTCCAACAAAATGCATTCCCTCATTATGAAACTATATATTTGTAGTACATGTGAATATTTGACTAGTATAATTTCCATGGTTATGTTTTATGACATTATTTAATCAGTTTTTATTCCTATCATTATATGCTCAAGTATATTTCTATAGGCATGCATTTTTGGTTATTCATCATGCCTAGAGTTTATGTTTATAATTTATTCTACTATATTATTTACCCTTCATGAGCATCTGAGATCAGACCTTACACATTTTTATTTTCCATATGTTGTGAAGAAGTATATTTTGAATGAATTATGGGGATAACCTAAGAGATATGGATTTTTTTGAATTAATTTTTATGTTGTATTTCTTTTCAAGTTATAATGTTAAACTTATGTATTTATCTTGTTTCCAAAGCTACTAAAAACATTGTCATTCAAGAGAAATATTCCTTGTTTATATGACAATGTAATAAAAAATGTCACCAACTCTAGGTAATTTGGGTTTAGTCCTTATGTTCAACCTATCATATCTCCTTTGATTCACTTAGATTTGGGATCATGAATAGCATATCATGAGTGTTTATCTATATAGAATGAAATATATTCCTTGATAGTGTATTTTGTGATATTATGAGAGATATTACATGTGGGACATCTCTTCAAGCAATGCTCAATGATGACCATGATCAGGCATGATCACCAAGTGCTTTAGAGTAACACCCTCTAGCTGGGCTCATCATGGGTCCTCTTCCAATATATAGAGTCAAACCCTCCTGTAAGATATGAAATGGGTCATCTATCCATTTTTAGAGTCGAAACATCCTACTAGGTTAGGGAAGGTGTCCTCTAACTATCCACTCAGTTTCACCCTCCTGTGGATTCATGGTATGGATCATCAACTACTATATTGGAACCCACAAGCTGGGTTGGGAATGTGCCCTCTATAGACTACAAGAGTGTCACTCTCTAGCTATTATGGGAATGATTCATCTATCTACTGTTTGATTGAGACCCTCTAGTTGGTCTAGGCATGGGTCCTCTACCGATTACTTGAGCATCACCCTCCTACAATTTTAGGGAATAGGTCCTCAGCCATCAGAGTAGAACCCTCCTACAAATATAGGAAAAGGTTCATTAATCTATTTACTGAGTGAAACTCTCGAATTGTTTGAGGGAATGGGTCCTCTACTTTTATATTGTGCCCCTCGACTATGCAACATAATGGTGAGGTTTAGTTTAACATGGATGATTTCTTCTAGGAATATTCACTAGATGTTGGGCATCCCTGATGCACTTCTATAACTAATGGAACTCTTTATTGGGCTAGGATATGATATAGATATTACCTTCTCTCTCATTGGGTTTTCTTTTGTTAGATCATCTATATATATATATATATCTATGTTGCTAGATTCTATTTACTTGCTTTATTTCATTGGGCAGCCCACTATCGATCTATTACTATCATGTCTTCTACTTCTCCTCCATTAATGTATATTGAATACTATTGGTTATGTAAATACTCAACCCTAATTGGGCTTTTATAATACATGTAGTGTCTTATGCAGATGATAGATAGGTTGGAAGCGATGATAACAAATTCCATTGATACTTAGGGAATTGAACTATCTATGGTGATTAGAGATTTTAGATAATATGGTTTGCTCTCCCATAAATTTACATTCATTTTTTGTCAGATTCGGACTTCTTTCTAGTTGGGAATTTATTTTTCCACTTTATTTTTATTTTTCACTATCATACTCTTGTAATGGCTAGAGGTTTTACATGCTTATTTTATATACTTATTGTTGAATATTTTCTATTATTCCTATAAAAAAATACATTTATTTTATTAGGATAATACATATAGGTACATTTAGAAAAGGCCTCAAAAACTAGGTATACATTTTAGTGCTTATCGAAAGACCCAAGCCTATGGATGTGGGCTTGGTGTAATTACAGCTCGAAACCAATTAGGTTGGGTCACGACAGATTGATATCAGATAAGTCCATTACATGGGATGGTGTTTTGAGTTGTCCACTTATGAGTATTTGGTTAGGATTTAGGCTAGTAGTATCAAACTATTTTTAGTGAGGCTTTTAGGATAGGTAATCTAGTGTTGGTGTGGAAGATGACGTATCAATTCACTATAATATAGACTAACTTCTAGTCAACTCATCATACCATGAAAATGGGTGTGGGGATCAGTGTTACAAGAATCATATTGGAATTATTATTTTAATGTACATATTGATTCATATACCCTTTATATATATACTCTCTTTCGACAATGGTGCATTTTGATTAAACTTTGATGATACCTTCACAAAGACTACCATCCCAGTTACATGTTTTGGATTATAAAGAATATCATATGAGTGATGAGGACTAAATTAAGGGTACATACCAAGAGATACTTCCACCAGGTGGATAGGTTTCATCACCCCCTCTACATTAGTAGAAGATAATATTCGTTGGACATTATTAGTATGTACGTAGGTTTATCGCACTCTTTGAGTTCCAGTATAATAAACCGCTAAGGTTTCACATTGATTCAGAGCCCCATGTAGTGTAGAATTGGATAGAGTCAGTGATATTTGTTTTTAGGGTTACACACACAATAATGGATCATGTGGTTGCACTAGCACTTATCCTTTTCCACATTGTAGTAGTGTGCTAGAGGAGTCTTGTTAACTTTATACATGATGACTCAACACTCGTATGGTTAGACTTCCAACAATTGTTCTATGTAGAGTAATACCCTTCTTCTTTTCGCTCAAATATGATTTAGAAGATTCTAGAGCTGCATCTGAGAGGTATGGTAGTTGAATAATATGCTACGAGGTTCACAAACATTATGCAATTTTCCTTCTATAAGATCTTAGATAGATATTTCAATGCATATAAGTTTCAGTACGGAATCTTTATGGAGAATATCCATTTATAGAGACACTGGGTAGCTGAAGCTAGAACTAGGTGTTATTGATCTAAGAAGTCTATAGATGATAACATACACTATTCTAAAGGACCTTACAGAAGGATATATTCCCAAGATCCAGCTAAGAAACATGATCAGTGGAAGAAAAAAGGACCAGCGCAGCATAGAAAGGGTCAATGTTATTCTTGTGAGTGGTGAGATCACGTGGTTCCCAATCACCCAACCAGATGTGGTGTGGAGTGCTAGAGGATAGCAGATAAACCACCATGGAAGATGAAACATTGTGATTAGGGATCTGCAAGGATAGGGTAGGGTATACGCTGGGGAGGCATACTGGGAAGAGGAGAAATTGAAGCACCTGAAGGAGGTGTTTTGGATGGTGGATGGCACTATGACATCCTTCCACCATCTTTACCCAGTGGCCGACATTAGTCTTCGGGAGATTGCGGTTGAGGTCATGGATAGATGCAGGCTATGGAGGATATGACTTAGTGGTGCACGAGATGATTTGAGGTGTGATATGTGTTTATTATACCCTTTCTTTAATATTATTCTACATGGTTGTGAGTCTTTCCTTTATATATTTACTCCTTTTGAAATATCTAGAGCACCCAGTTGAGGATTATTCCTAGAAGATTTTTTGGAGGTTTCTACATGGAATGGTTCTTCAGTATATTTTATGATCCAAAGATGAAAGATATGTCTTGGTGAAGATAGGTTCATGTGGGAGTTTTTCTCATCATTATGGAAACCTCTGACATCATCTTCAGTATAGATTGGTTGTCCATGGACTAATCCCATATTGATTGTCACCGTAGATGAGTTAAATTCCTTCACACTCATTAGAAGAGAATTCATATTGTATGAGAATGAAATATCATCATGGGATGGATGGGTTTTTTGAGAAGGAGGTTGTATCCCATCACCCATCAATTGAAGAGTGTATTTCTTAGTGTATCTGGGTCTTTAGGCATCTGGGTTCCTTCAGTTGTGTAAGATTTTATGAATGTCTTCTTTAAGGAAATTTTAGGACTACCATTGTAGCAGGAGTTGGATTTTTTTAAATTTCATCATGGGACAACTTTGATATCTTCTACAACATATCATATGGGCCTAACAGAGATTTTGGAGATGCATTTGTAGTTTGAGGACTTTTGACAGAATTGATTTATCAATCCCAGTGTGTCCCCCTAAGAAGCATTGGTGTTTTTTTATGAAAATGGTTGATGGGATATTTTGTATTCTCATGGATTATTGTCTTCTGAACCATGCTATGATATTGAATAAGTAACCATTTTCTTGAAATGATGAACCCTTTGACTAGTTGGGGGTGTGAGTTTGTTCTCGAAGATTGATCCCAGTTCTGGATTCCACTTGTTTATAGTTACTTAGGTAGATATTCCAAAGATTCCATTCTAATGTAACTAAAAATAATATTACTACCTTGTGATTCCATTTGGTGTGATTATTTCCTCTATAGAGTTTATGGATTTGATGAATTTGATCATCCTGGTGTACTTGCACTGTTTATTGGTTGTCTTCATTGATGACATTCTCATGGACTCTGTATTAGAGGAGGATCATGAAAAGAACATGAGGATGGTACAAGATTTTCTTCGGGAGCAATAGCTTTATGGTAATCTCTTAAATGGCCTTTTCTACATTCATGGGGATCACTTCTTGTGGAATTAAATTTATAAAAATGGTTTATCCATTGACCAGAAAAAGATTGATGTATTTCATTATTGGGAGCCACCCAAGTTCGTGTTAGAGGTGCAAAGTTTTCTTATCTTGATGTGGCTCTATTGGAGGTTTGTTCTAGAATATCATAGGATTATAGCCCCTTTGACTACCTTGATGTAGAAAGGGATGCATTTTACCAAAAATGAGTAGTTCTAGGGATCCTTCGAAAAGTTGAAGATATAGAAGATGAGTTCTCTTGTTTTGAAATTACTAGGGGTGGGCGTGGATTATGTGGTGTATTTTGATGCCTCAGGAGCTCAGATCGACAATTTGTTGGTTCATAGAAATAAATTTATCATATATGGATCAAGGTAGTGAAGACCCCAGGATAAAAATTATACTAATCATGACCTAGATCAAGAATTGGTAGTCTTCTCTATGATGTTTTAGAGGAAATATCTTCTAGGTGTGTGATTTATGGTTTACTCATACCATCAAAGCCTCCGGTATGCCATAATACTAAGAGACATGGACTTAAGACAGAGGTTCCAATTTCAGTTTTTTCTAGACTATGACTTCTGGATAGTATATACTCTATGGGTAGAAAACGTGGTGAAAGATTACCCTAGTAGGATGTCATGAGATTTTTTGGTGCATGAGGCTTCAAAGTAGTTGTCTCTTTATATCTAACCCTGGTGGAGAAAAAGGGTACATGTTTTCTTTTGTCTATGTTGAGGAATCCACTTCTCTTCTAGTGTGTGAGATATTCTTCAATACGATACATCGATGATGCAGTATTGTGTAACCAAATATCCTTAGGAGATTCGCCCGAAGAATTTTATAAAGGATGGGATCATGTCATCCTTTTCCAAGGATGGATGGTGGTCCTAGTCATGATGTTGGAGGCGGTGATTTGAGATTTCCACACAAATTTCTTCGGTCTTTCATCCATGTATTTTGAATATGTACAGATACATTTAGTGGTATTTTTGGTGGGATATCATGAGACAGAGCGTGGTTGATTTTGTTTCATGGTTCCTTACCTATTAGTAGGTGAATGTAGAGCACTAGGTTCCGACAATTTTGTTTCATCCCCTTGAGATCCCAGAGTGGAAATTGGGTGGCATATCCATGGACATAGTGAAAGGGATTTTGTCGACATTGAAGGGCCATGACATGATCTGGGTGATAGATAACTGACTGAATAAGTTGACACACTTCCTTTCTATCATGTACTAGAGTATGATGAAGAGTTTTGGGAAGATATACATATATGATATTGTTCTTCTTCATGGGGTACCCTTGAGTATTATCTCTAATCGTGTTGTTTGGATCATTTCATGGTTGTAGAGAGGCATGATTGAGAAATTCAGGACATATATGAGGATGAGTACATCCTTTCACCCTGGTATATATGGGAAGATCAAACACATTGTCTAAGTGCGAGAGGATATGCTGAGATCTTATGTGTTAGACATTAGTTGGAACTAGGAAGATTACATTCCCTTGGAAGATTTTTTGTACAATTATTTCTACCACTCTACTATCAGCATGGAACCTGTAGAGGCCCTATACGAGATACCGTTCAGGCCACCATTATGTTGGATAGAGATTTATGTGACATCACATGTGGGTCTAGAGATGGTGCAGGAGATGATGAAAAAGGTCCAGGTCAACCCTCAGTGGATGAGGACAACCCATAGTAGGAATAAATCTTTTACAGATCGATATCATTAGACCATGGATTTATATTAGGGAGACCATTTTTTTCTGAATATTTTGCACATGATGAGTATTATGAATAATTGGTTTGGGAGGTAAGATATCTCAAATGTTTATCTAGAATTTTTAGATCCCGTATATGGTTGGAAAGGTAGCTTACCATTACGTACTACCCACACAGTTTGAGGTGGTTCACATCATCTTCCATGTGTCCAAACTGAGGATACATATGCATGAACCTACACACATCATTGAATGGGGTGAGCCAAGCATCGTGTATGGATCCACTTTTTTCGGAGCACCTGATGTTTATCAAGGATCGGTAGGAGAGGACCCTACATGGAAAGGTGATCCACATGGTTCATATGTTCTAGATACATGGGAGCGTGAATGATATCTACTAGGATAGGGAGATTCAAATATGGGCTCAGCATCCCAAACATTTTTATTTTTCTTTGTTTTTTATGGATGAAAATCATGACTGATGGATTGATGTAGATACCCTTTTTTCTTATAAGACTCTAATGTATTTATAGATATATTTTCAAATTCATCCATAGAGTGGACATGCGATTCAGAGGCCCAGTGTGCTAGAAATTAATTTTATAAAAATAGTAAATGTTATTTAATTTACACACATGTTTTTTTCATAAATAAAATTAGATATCCCTCAAACAGAATTGTGAATCTGAATTCTGGTGGAACGGTTGATTATGAAATGAAATGTTTACCCTAGGGGTGTATTAATGTTGGTCACTATGTGGTGGTCAGATATCATAGATTTTGGAAATAGTGTTTAGATAAAACAAATAAATAATTTATTTATTTAAATATATTAACCTAGTTAAGAATTACATTTTAAACACTATTATGGTGAATGAAAACATAGGGATGATCCCTTAAAGGACTTACAACGCTAGGGTTTCCCCCATCACCACCTTCCTCTTCCCCATGGTGGATCTGCTTTGATCTCTTCCAATGGTCTTCATGTCATGTTTGCGGCTCTCTCTCCTATTGTGGATCATGCTACGGGATCCACTGCACTTCAGTTCACAATTTTCAGGATTAATAACGGCTTGCGATGAGGTCGCTTCATTCTCTGGCACACTCTTTGGAGCGTCCGGGGGATCGCTGTTACTGGAGGTGCGACATCATCCTGGTCTATCGAAGCTTGAGGGTTGTGGTCATGATCTGCGATGGATTGCATGCATTGAAGGTTCGTGGTGGTCTTCTCTAACTAGACTGTTGGCGGTGACGGGTTTGGGTTGGTTGATTTATGGTGTCCTGGCATGGGTAGGGGTCCTATTTCTTATCCTCTTTTCTTCTTTTTATTCTAGATTTCCCTGTTGTTGTGACATTATTTTACTGTGTTTTTGCAGTGGGATGATTTGGATGAATCTGCTCCAGAGTTTATGGATTTTCATTATGCCAGTTTCAAATTCACTTCATACGTTCCTGTATTGATAATTTGCTTATGGGTTTTTTGGATTTCGGATTTGGCCTTTGGAAGCAGAATTTATGATGTTGCAGTTGTGTTTTTTGATGAAGCAGAGTTCTTTTTGATGAACCAGAAGCTCCTGTTAATTAGGGTAAGTTATTTTATGGGGAAAATTCTCATATTGGAATAGAGGATGTATACGGTTTGTGGTGAATCGTTTTTTGGATCATGTTTTGAATATCTGTGATGATTCGGTGTTACTAGTGTGGTGCGATGGTTCCGAAGATGATGGTGTCAATGTTGATGAGTTGAGGTGATGATGAAGATGGTGTTGTGTGGAATCGATTCCAGTGAAGAGCATGACTGGAGGAGTGCTTCTGGATTTCGAATTTTGAGATTTGAATGTGGAAATATGGGTGGGTTGTTTTGAAGGTTGAATGTCGATTTTTGGGATGTTTTGTTTTCCTGAATCTGGACCTTTGTAAGGTTCCCACATTCCCATAAAGTGGATATTTGGAAAATTAAAAAAAGGATTTTTCCTAGGGTTATCAACACCATTATGGTGTGATATCCAAGGTTATCATCAAAACCTAGAGATCATTGCGCAACGAATTTTTCCTACCCTCATTGGAAAATCAGATTAAAATGATGAATAACCTCTGGATCCAAGCAGTTCGATGTGTCGTGAGTACATTAACTCCCCCAAATCATTAGAGATAATGTCCTTCATAAATGAAATAACCAAAACTAGGTAGGAAGCATCAATTTGTGGATTCTTAACCAATTTATTAAATGATTGATCATGATCATTCATAATTCATTGATCTACACCAATTTGGAACCATTTGAATGCATCTATGTACACAATTTATTTATTTATTCCATTATTTCTCAACCTGGATATCAGTAATCTTTTTCATTTCCATGAACTCCTGGACAACAATTTTTCACCTTTGATTAGGTCCTTTATCCCTTTAATTCTTCATGTTCATCACCATTAGGATATGAAGCCAAGGATAGATTTTTTTAGAGTGGGTCTAAGTCCGATAAAAACCCTAGATTCAATGAAGAATCATGATCAATAATGGAATCAATGATCAGATGATAGATTGTAATATTTTGTGGGATTTGGTGTTGAATCATATGGATTTGGGATTTGATACCCAAAGAAGATGGAAAGAGGTGAGTGAGGAAAGTGATGAACCAATGTGGTTGACATATAGAGATATTTGGACTCTAGATGGATGGAAATGATGAATGGAAGCAAGATCATGAATCTTTGGGTGGATCCAAGTTAGGATATGAATAAACAACCACTGATATGGGATCCATGAAATTAATCTAACATCCTGCAAAATGACCGAGTACATTCAATGTAGTCTGAATGGAAGATAATGTGTATGGCCTTGACTGTAGTAGCAAGGATTTTGTGACATTATAGGTATCACATGCCATGTGGGACCCCCAAATATGATGTAACCTTTGTGTGAGTGACCCAGTTTGTACTCTAGGAATACACAGTCATGGGAAGGGCCATGCACGTGTCATGTTCCTATGTTCATAGACACATGAAGATTTACACAGACCCAACCAAGGATTATGGATCGGAAAATGAGTGGCTCGAACACAACAATGTATGAAAATATTTCTAGTGAGCTATGTACTGGTAAGGAGAAGGACATGTGATGGAGCGAAAACACATGCCATGTGGTTATTCTTACATGTACCGTACCTCTTCTTTCCTTGTGAGGAAACTTCAGCCTCTAATATATCCTTTATTTGGACTCAGAATTTCACCCAGGAGTAAATGTATCATTTGTTTTGTTCCCCATAGAATGTTATGGTGGAATCCATAGTTTATTTCAATATATGATGCAATATTTTCAAATTGGGTTGCTTTTTTAGGTAATCCTCAATGATGTTAGTTATCAGAAAGTGTCACCATGGTGTTTACAGTGGCACCAACCAAATAGTCTAGGAATGGGTCCTCTTCCTAACTATAGAGTGGGACCCTCCAATAAGATGGTTCATGGGTACTCTATTAAATTTTAATGTGTCACTGTCTTACTGGGATAGGGTATGGGTCTTTTACATATCCACTAAGTGGAACCCACTTAGGGAGTGAGGGTATGGGTCATTGACTACTATAGTGGAATCCTCCAAATAGGTTAAAAATGAGTCCTCTATAGACTAATATATTGGAACACTATAACTTCAAAAGGAATGGTTCATCTACCAAAAATTAGAGTACCACCCCCAACTGGGTTGGGCACAGGTCATTTATCGAATACATGAGTGGCACCATCTTCCAGATCCACGTCATGGGTCCTAAACCATCTAATTGGAATCCTCCTAAAGATTCAAGGGATGGGTCCTCTTGCTATTTGATGAGTGGAATCATCCTATTGTACTAAGGAATGGGTCCTCTAATTTGATAGAGTGCCCCTAGATGATGCAACGTAATGTCAATGTGTGGCTAGACTTGTATTTTTTCTATTTGATAAATGTGCAAGATGTCGGGATTCATTAATGGACTAGTAGAACTGATGTCACTCTTTCCTGGGATGGGTTGGGAGGTGGATATTCCCACACCTCTTTTTTATGTTTCTTTGGTTTGTGAATATATTTATATATATATATATATCCAAGTTGCTGAATTTTGTTTTTTCTCTTTCTTGGGTTGGGATGTGTATTGTCAATTGTTTTCTTATTTTGTCTCTTACTACCGCAACCCCCTTCATCTCTCAAAGAATACTATTGGGAATGTATATACTCACACATTCATGGAAATTTACCACACGTATCATGCATTATATAGATGACTGAATGATTGGGGGTGATTATAGAGGAACTTAGAGATACCTAGTGAATTGGACCACATACGGTGGTCGAATCATGGAAATTCGGAGATGGGCACTCTCATCATTTTAATTTTCAATTTTTCAATGTTGTAACATCTATCTATTTGCGAGTGTGTTTCTAACTTTTAATTTTAGTTTTTACTATAAAACTCTTGTACACCCTAGAGGTTCTTTCATGCTTGGTTTATATTATAGCTATTGTCTCATTTATTTTATTCCTCTGTACTTCTTCATTAAGATGACTTGGTATATCTGTATAGGTAAATTAGGAAAATACCTCCCATAGTATATAGACCTTTTGATTCTTTCTGTTATTCCATGTCATGTGTAGGTGATCTTGGGTTAGTTACAACTAGAGCCTCATTTGATTGGGTAGTGAAAGATTGGTATCATAGAAGATCATTCCCTAGGATACGTTTTGGAGTAAAACTATTTTGAGGATTTGATAGGGATTTAGAAAATAGTGTCAAAGTTTATTGAGTACAGATTTCAGACCAAGGAATCTAGTATCAGTGTGGTTGTAGATGTATCCATTAACTAGGACCTTGAATAACTAATTATCAACTCAAAATATAAAGACATTGGTTGAAGGGATCAATGGTACATACATCATAAAGGATATCGTCTTTGACTATCTTTCTCAATTTAGATCCTAATTGTTTATACATATATATACTCATTTATCCCAGGTAGTCTTGATTAAATTTTCTGGATGCCTCTACAAGGACGACCAACAAGGTTATGAGTTCTAGATAATGATGAAGATCCAATGTGTGATGAGACTTCAATTCAGGGTTCATCCCATGAGATCCTTTCTCTAGGTGGATCAGTATCAGAAAAGCCACATGTTGAGTAGAATATCATACTAACAGGATGCATTTAGGATGTGTTCAGGCTTAGCACACTCAACGAGTTATAGTGCTAGAGGCTGTTGAGGTTTCGTGGTGATCCATATAACTAGTCAGTGGAGGATTGGATATATTTTTTTGGTATATGTTTTTAATCTTATTCAGACATTGACTATTTAGGTGGTTGTGTTGGTAGGTATCCTTTTCCATGGAGTAGCTATGTGTTGGTGGTGTCTTGTTATCTATAAGCATGATTATCTGACACACTCATGGCCCAAAATATAGAAATTATTCTATGGGGAGTACTACCCTCCAAGTTGAGCTCAGTTTTGATTTAGGATAATCAAGAGATGTAGTAGGGAGGGATGATAGTTTTTGAGAATGATGTGAGGTCCACATACCATATGTGATACTCCCTTAATATGATATCGTATTGCTAAATATGAGAATTGTAGTTTGAGAATAGTCTCTATAAAGATATATGTTATGGTGTGGTACCCTTATGTAATCCCACCAATGTTAGGGTATTGAAGTGAGAACTATTTATGTAGAGCTTCCTATCTTAGGGTTTCAAGTTAGTTAGTGATATCACAGGGTGTTATAGAGATGAGGAGTCTACCGCAACTAGTTGGTATCGACCGATAAGATCTTGGCATATGAGATCATTCTAGGATCAAGCTTGGACACATGGTCAAGGGAAAAATAATGTACATGGGTGTCCTAGATAGGGTAGTGTTATTCGTGTGATGGGTGAGGTCACACATCTTATGACTTCCTAACCCTATATGCTATGAAGCATAGGAATATAGTGGATGGACAGCCAGAACAGAGCCGAGGTCATGACCATGCATCCCCCAGGAGAGGTTACGGAGGCCCCAAGGGATGTAGAGATGGAAGAGTAGTAGGTGGAGCTCCCTAAAGTGGAGTTTTCGGTGGTGGATAATTATATGAAAACCTTCCACTACCACCACCAAGAGTCCCACATCAGGCTTAGGAAGAGGTTCCTTAATGGGTCATCACCATCACGATCTCGTGCTAGAGTTGGAATTTTTTGTCCCTGGATTGGTGTAAAGAGGTAGGAAATTTATGCTTGCTAACAGTGGATTTTTTGGGTGTTTGAGGGTGGATCTTTTTGAGGTTTGGAAATCTTTGACTAAAGAGATGTGGTTTCCATCAGACACCGATTCCTTTCTATTCATGATGTTGCAATGAGAATGCTCATGTGGAAGCATTGGTGGGTGGTGTGTAACACCCAAATTCTTTATAATATTTTCCATTTAGAATATATTTACTTTTTTACTTGATTTTTTTATACAAAATCATGTTAATATTACACTACACACAACAATTAGATTTTCTAGTGGTACATACAAGAAGGAGTTATACCAAACTACAATATTCTAATAATATTACAGTTTAATATGATAGTTATAAAACAGTCACTGGTAGGGAATGTGGGAAATGATTGACTAAATTTGGAAAATATTCGTTATGTTTGTTTTTATAATTTCTTGTTGTCCAATTAATTATAAGTGAAAGTAAAAACCAACTAGATATAAATAAAATTGTTTTATAAAAACTATTATTTTTACAAAAGTAGTTTTATCATTGTAAATTAAACTAATTACTATTATTAAATGATAATAATGAAATATATATAATATATTCAATCAATTTTTTTATATTCATCCAAAAATATTTTATAGGCATAATATAAGAACAATTCCTATTGAATTCATAAAATGCAATATTTTTTACAGCATTTTGGTTGCCTTTTAATGTAAAACTAAATTTAAAGATAAATTTTGAAACTATGATATATTTTATTTGTATAACTAACATAATTATGGAAATAGGAATATCAAAATTTAATTTCAGTGAGTTTTCGGAATTTTACTGAGAACATTCATATTTTGATGAATATTGAAAAAATTAAATTTTAATTGAAAACTAACTTTTCGTCTAAAGAATTTATCTTGTTATATTATATTATTAATTTGTTTTAAATTAAAATTAAATAAATTTTAAATAGTTTATTAATATTTATAGAATTTGAATCATTTTCAAATTGATTTTTTATATACAAAACATAATAAACTCTAGGACATTTTCACATTGAAACCCCATTTCCCATCACTTATGCGAGATTATTTTTAAATTAATTTCATCTACATATGAGATTTTAATTTTGAAAATTGAATTTTATATTTGGAATGAGAATAATTTATATAGTATAAGAAAGGAAACATAGTTTTTTACTTAAAAAATTAGTGAAATCAAATAACATTAACTTGTGGTTAAGGTAAAAACAAGTTTAATTAGTTGTTAATCAAAGAATATTATCTATAAAAATGAACCTAAACATATCCAACACCCATTAGATTACCATATATCAACCTTAACAATTCATGGATATAATTTGGTGTGTCATGGAATCATATTGGATGGTAATAACATGGGTACCACATAAATCATTTCATGAATACCCAATGTGTCCTCTCCCCCACATATTAAAGGTAACTCACCCCCTCACATTTTCACACCTCTCAATCCCATTAATCTCATCCAACCCCTTACCAAATAACATCCCATCATAACTACCATAAACATAGAAGCCAAAATTTGTGTATAAATTCATCCATGGATGTGTTTTGGTATAAACCAAAAGGAGATACTTGAAAAGGAGGAATATAGACACACGGGTGACAAGTCAGACTCAAGGTAAGGGGTTTCATTTAATTCCATTAAGTCATATTTTTTATTATGAAACTAATTATTTTTATTTGTTGTATAAACTACCTATGAATGTATTGTATGATTCTTATAAATAAACTTATAGGGTTGTACATATCAATTTTTGGAGTTCTCTTTCATGGGGATTATAATATCACATTACCAATGTAATAATGGATTTTTCTGACAATATTGTTTCTTTGAGATGTTTGTTATGCTATACAACTAATTTATTTTATGAGCTATATATAATACCCCATTTACTTTTTATATCATTAATATTCCTTTTATCATGATATTATATGTCTCATATAATGTTTTCCTTCACGGTTCTTGTGATTCAAATGTTTCAAAGTGGTATGGGACACTTCGAATGTTTAATGATTATTTTCCTCGAAAACGTTTTTAATGTCATTTTAAGGGTATTTCCCTTCATAAACATCAGCAAACATTGTTTTTACTTATCTTAAACTTGTGATATGTTTCATTGATACCATCCATATTCTTACTTTTCATTGTTTTATATTGATTTGTTCAAGGATAATATTAACATTAACTTCATTTATTCATTTTTGTTAGTCCCCTTGAAAAATTCACATTCTTGCAATAATTGGATTTTAAATTTCCTCAAACTATACAAATCATTAATCATGTATATGTTTATTTCCTAAAATGTATATGATTTTTACTTACGGTGTTTACTTCAATGTTAAATGATTTATTGGGGAAATATTGATAAATATGAATCTTATACTCCATACGGGTATTAAATACAGAACATTGGTTATAATTTAAATTTGTTATTCAGTATAAGAGCAATGATTTGGAAAATTAGTAAACAGTTTTGGTACCAATTAATCCAAGCTCCTCGACGGATCATTATTTTCATACGATGAATTCAGTTGGGGAAACCCCTTCATGTTTGACTCCTAACTATTTAAATTTGTTTGGAAGAAAAATTATTAATGTAACTTGGTTGAGGAAATATCTTTATAGTTCAGATGAGTTTATACCCACTTACATAAACTTTATTGAGGATAGATCTTAATAGTAACTCTCTTGAGTATAGTTCTTAGTATCTAAATTTTTTGGCATTATGGATTCTGTCGTTATTATTATTCTATGTGATTATTTGATTTGTTAGAATAACCATGGTATATTTCCAAGCTCATGTGATTATTTATATGGAATTAATCGATCATATTTTATTCTTTACATATTTATTATGCACTATATAATTGTTTAATGTCACGTGTTCTCAATTATTTACCTTTCCATGTTGATCATACCCAATGATTCATTATTGCCTCAAATATACATTTCCCTTACTAATAATTTGACCTCACCCTTATTTTTCATCCTTTTCCCAAGATTCCAGGAAGTGTAATAAGACTTATTTTCAAGGATATTGTAAATGGAATAAATTAATTTCTGGGAATTTTTTTTTGTAATTTTTGTATTCATTTAAAATTCAAGACTCATTTATGTATCTGGTTTACTAAGACTATTATACTCTTCACTCCTTCGGGATGTGAAACCTTATGTCTTATGCTAATGTAATGGTAGTAAACATTGACACTAATATTTTGGGGGTCATGGAACTACAATTGGAATCAAATTAATTTTCATAGAATCCATGAAAACTTTATTTATAAAAATATAAATTGAGGAACATAACCCTAAGATAGACTTTTAGGAAAAGTATAGAATAACAAACCAAAAAAATCACGTTTATGACAATGTGATTATCTATTCATAGTTTTTTTAATTTATGTTATGTATATCCCGAGTTTTGCGATTATTCATTATGTTATATACTGATATAATCTAATATATTCTACATCATCATTTAGAAATGGAACCGAATAAAAGGAATTTGAACCTCACCAATGCACATGATCCCAAAAGTAAAAAGGATCACATCATTAATGGTATTAAGACAACTTTTCAAAGGGAAATAGTCTCCCATTCATTTTCATCATATGGGGACATAGTATGATGTGATAACAAGAAAAAGAAAGAGTTAAATATGTATTTTGGCTTTGAAGGGAAGCTTGAGAGAAACATGATAGTGGGGAAAACATAGTTAAAGGAAAGATGACAAAGAAATATTTTCCCATAAGTGATAATTATGGAATGAAATACTATATCAACCCTTCTTTTTTATTACACACATAAACATGATTTTTTACATAATCATGCACTTAATAAAACCCAAAAAATATATATTTCTAGTTTCTTTTCTGCTTTTGAACATTAAATGACAACTTATGACTGAAAATAAAATATCTTTTTTGAACACATCTTTTACATAACTACAATTTTTTTTGTACTTATAATTTCATAGGATAACCTGAGGACATACATAAGAAAGGCGTGAGATATAAAGCCTAATAATGGATTTAACAAGGAATAACATGAATAATACAATAAATGTTAGGAAATAGAAATATAAATGGATAATTAGAGAAACATTAACATAAATTCATGATATAACATTATCATCATAACATGGAAATTTGGCAACAACTTAAAACATTACATCATTAACATAAAAGAATCAGGTAAACCACTATCCCAAAATGGTGGAAAAATTTCCTTAAAGTAAATTGGTAAACCCCTTTCCCAAGACGACATATTATGATACAAAACATTACCCAAATCATTGGGGTGCTATCAAGGGGAACCCTTCATAATCATTTCAATCTCAGGCTTAAGTGTGCCAAATAGATCATATAATGTAGATTGATTCAACATCATAATTTATTACAAGATAAAGTAATGTGTAATAAAAATCATGAATGTATACAATCAATAAGTATATTTTAATAAATTATAATACTCGTGATATAAATATGACAATGGTTTTAAATACACGATGATTTTGGCATGGAAATTCACAGTGTAATTTTTGGAGCCTTACTGCGTGACATAAAAAATCATAAAAATGGTTGTTGAGAGATGATGGTTTATATAATAATATATATACAAAATTTAAAGTATGTTTGACATATATATACATTTCCCAATACAAGGAATTTTTCAATAGATGGCATTTCATAATAAGGAAACCTAAAGAAAGAGGAGAAATTTCAATAACTCTTACGAAGTTTCAGCATGGTAACAGGTGTACATATGAGGGATTAATGAGAAAGAAATATGTATACCATCATAAAATCATAATAAGGTTAGTAAGGGGGAGGTGTGAAAACATAACCCATAATTTTTAATTAAAAATAAAAGGGGGGGAATGATATAAGGAATCATGGATAAAAATGACAATAGAAGGAAAGTGTGGACCTCTTAATTTAGTGTGTTACTCCAAAAGCATGATGAGGGGATTGATGAGAGCTTGGGGTTCCTTTTGAGTATTTTAGATAATGGAAGTTATGGTAGGGATGTGATAAATGTATACTTAGTGATGATAAGTGGGATCTTGGGTGGATTTATATAGGAAATGAGAGGAACATTCTTTAATATTTGACAAACTCAGGTTTTGGAATTAATATAATTGAATATTCAAAACCACAAAAATTCACATGTTTTTTTTAAAAAGTGGAGTGTATAACATTATTTTATAATTATAATTTTCCATAAAATTAAAATATTTTCCTTTTTTATGTTAAGGTGAGTCAAACCCTCATGGAAATGAATTTAAAAACATAAAATATGTTATACATTTTGCAGGATTTGCTAAAGATTTATAAAATAAGTAAAATAAATATAAAGAAACATTATTTTAATGTTAAAATATATATTTTACCCTTAATACCCATTATAGTATTTATTACATCATTTTGGGTTCATTATAATGTCAAAAAAACTTATTTTATTAGTACTGTATTTGTTTTTTACCCAAAAATTCGACCACCTAAGAAAATTATGAAAAATTCACCGTTGGATAATTTTGGCTTCCTGATTCAAAAATTAATAATCATTTGGTCTAAATATTTTTCTAAATATGTGAATTCTCACTTTTAAAATGATAACTACCATTTATTCGAAATTCCCAGTTAAAAAAACAGTTCTCTAACATTAATAAAAATTACATTTGAATTCCTAAAAATAAAAAATCATTTATTATTCATAAAACTAATTTGATAATAATATTTTATTAAAATAATAATTATTTAAAAAATTCATTAACTCTTTAAAATAAATTCATTAAAAAAAATTCTGTATTATCGTATAAAAATATAACTCTTATCAAACTGATTGCATAATCATTTATAGATAAGGAACTGATATAGTCATCTTTTATAAGAATTTTTTATAATATTATTAATAAAAAAGATAGTTTAATATAATAATGTATAAATTTCTCAAAACAAGCATTTTTACCTAAAGAATTCATTTATCATATTCATCATTTGTTTAAGAAAGACTATTCTCATAAAGGAATTGACGGAATAAGATGTTATTTATAGAAAGGGATTACACAATAATTAAATAATACCTTGTTACATAACCATTATAACACCCACAAAATACCTAAGGGTAAGGTGTGTGATGGTGATACACTCTTAGGGCAGCTCAGATAACATCGCCCAGGTGGTAATCTCTATTAACATGAGCTTCCCCCGTAGGCAATTTTATTTAAGCTTAACATGTTGAAGTCCATCTTGGGCTTGGTCAACAGTGAATCCCAGGGAATCTACCTCCTTTCCGAGCTAAGAAAAATTATGTTCTTATAGATCGAGTCCACTGGATGGGTCCATCCTCTACTTTTTTATGTTGAAAGGGTTTCTTACCTTATATTTATATCAGTCTTTTGATCACTCATCAACGTCTATATTATCAACAGTAATGTTACTTAATAGACTTTTAAACCTAATAATAAAAAAAAGAGTTATTGTGTTTTCTATATCCATAAGACATTAAAATATGGAAATTTAATTCATAAATTATCGGGTCGTTACAATATTTCCCTCGTAAGAAATTTCTCCCTCTAAATTTCCTTCTCCGACAGTAAAAAAATAAAAGGGTAACTCTAGATCATCACTTCCTCTACTTCCGACATTGCTTCTTAAAAATTGTGGTTTCACTACAACACCTTGATGATGGGCATCATCTTATTTAATAGAACTTTTTCCATATGATCTAATTTCTTCCCCATTTTATCTTCATTGGGGAGGTCATCCTCAAGTGGTACAACCTATGGATTTAGTACATGTGATGGGTTAGTTATCTACTTCATGAAGAGTGATACATGGAAAACCTGATGTAATTGAGATAGGTTCAATGGGAGTGGTAGTCAATAGGCCACTTCTCCAATGCGATCAAGGATCTCAAAAGGGCCAATGTACCTTGGACTAACCATTCCTTTCTTACAAAATCTCATAAATCTCTTCCATGGGGATATATTATGGAATAACATGTCTCCATTATCAAACTGTTGGTCTTGACAGAAATAGTTATCATAGCTATTTTTGTCTACTTTGAGTAGCTTTAATGTGATTCTGGATGGTCTTAACCTTCCCCACCATTTCATCAACCATTTATGCACCTATAAGTTTTTTCTCCGCAACATTATCCCATCATGTCGGTGTTTGGAACCTCTTTCCATAAATGGATTCATAAGGATCCATTTGGATGCTTGAGTGGAAACTATTGTTGTAATAGAACTCAAACAAAGGAATATTTTGATCCCATCCTCCTTTTAATTCCTTTGAGAATGATCTCAACATGTCCTCAAGTGTTTGGATAGTCCTCTCTGATTATCAATCATTATGTGGATGATAATCCATATTGATGTTCAGATCAGTATTCCGAGCATGTTGGAGACTCTTCCCAAATGTAGAGGTGAATCTTGGATCTCAATCGAATACAATAGATAGTGGTACACCATGAAGACTTACCATTTAACTGATGTATATTCATATCAATTGATCCAATAAGAAATATAACAGAATTTTAATGAAGTGTTTAGTGTTTATAAGATGATCCACAATAACCTAGATAGCATTTTTTCCTCTGGATGTCTTCGGATGTCCGGTGACAAAGTCCATAGTGATGTTTTTCCATTTCCATGTTGGTATGGGTAATGGTTGCATCTTCCCCTTATACATCTGTCTCTCAGCCTTCACTTTCTAATATAATGATCAGTTTTATGAATACTCAGGGATCTCTTTCAACATATTTTTCAACCAATTATTCTCTTTGAGATCTCAATACATCTTTGTTTTCCTGGGTGAATAAACAAATTCTAACTATGTATATCATCCAAAAGTTCACTATTTAGCTCTGGATTTTAGGGAACACATTGTCTTCATCCAAATATCAAAATTCCTTCCTTATTAACATTTAACTCTGAGGATTTTCATTTTCGTATAGTTTCCAATTTCTTCTAAATTCAAACATTATTCTTTTGAGCGTCCTTTAACCTTTCCAAAAGAGACGGTTGACAAAAAATTTTGGAAAGGAATGATGATGTTTCATTTATTATGGATCCCATTTCCAACTTCCACAAATCTAAGATGATTGGATGCATTTCAATTATCATTAATGATAAAATTGTTGGGCCCTTTCTACTTAGAGAATCTTGCACCATTTTTTATTTCCTAGGGTGGTAAAGGATTGAACAGTCATAGTCTTTGACCAGATCTAACCATCTTCGGTGGTGTAAATTCAACTCTATATGTGTGAATATATACATGAGGATTTTGTGAGTCGTATATATTTCACACTTTTCCCCAAAGAGATAATTTTTCCAAATTATCAAAGGTAATTTTTCTCCATCCAACTCCAAATCATATGTTGGATAGTTTTTCTCTTGAAAATTAAATTAACTTGAAGCATAGGCAACGACTTCATCATTTTGCATCATCACACAACCCATTCCTGTCTTTGAAGTATCACTGAATACCATAAAAAGTTCTCCACTTGTGGGTACTATGAGTATAAGAGAGTGATTGGCCTCTTCTTCAACACCATGAATCTTTATTCACACACATAATCCCATGGAAACATGACTCTCTTCCATGTTATCTTGTTAATATGGTTTGACTGTCATGATAAATTTCTCAAAAATCGGTGATACTATTCATCACACCCAAGGAAGCTATGAATATCTTTCATAGATATTGGACTCAGTCATCCCTCAATTTCATTTGTCTTGGAGGGATCCAAATATATCCCATTATTTGTAATTATATTCTCCAATAATGATACTTCATTCGAATAGAAATCACACTTTCTATAGTTTTCATAGAGCTTCACCTTTTTTAAGGCCTATAGAATAATTCATAGATGCTCCTCATGATCCTCCATGGTTTTGGAGTATATTAGAATATTTACTATAAAGAATACCAATATTTTGTTGAGGTAATCTCTAAATACACTATTAATCATGCCCATTTTGATTTCTGGTGCATTAATGAGTCTGAAAGGAATTACATTGAATTCATAGTGCTCATACCATGTACAAAACTCAGTCATGTGGATATCCTCTTTCTTCACCCTTACATGGTAATATCTTGATGGTACATCCACAATGGAGATTTATTATTCTCTACATAGCTGATAAAAAAATTAATCAATTCATGGAAAAGGATACTTGTTCTTTATCGTGTGTTTTTTTCTCTCAGGATAATCAATGCAAAGTCTAATTGACCCATCCTTCTTCTTGATGAATAGGACTGGTGCACCCTAGGGTAATGCATTTAGGCATATAATACCTTTAACTAGATTATCATGTAGTTGTTTTTTAGATCTTAAAATCCACAACATCAATTATTTATGGGTTCTTCGATATTGGAAATGCTCCAGGTATAAGATGAATCTAGAATTCAAAATCTCTTCTAGTAGGAGGACCAGGAAATTCCATGGGAAACACATTAGTGAATTCCATCACAATAGTAATGTCTTCAATGATGGTTCATTCCTTAGACTCAATTATCTATGAAAGATACACATGATCATAGGGAAGTACTATCCATTATTGGGATGATGGTTTGTCTTGTACCTATATAGAATTGGGGGTCGATTCTCCATATGGAGAGTGATTTCCCTCTCACGGCAATTTATGTTGGCTCCATATAGATAAAGCCGATCCATACCAAGAATTGCATCAAATTCCACCAGAGGGGGTACGAAGAGGTTCTCCCGAATGTACAATCCATAAATTTTGATAGGGTAGGAGTTACACTTATGGGATGAAATAATTGCCCCTTTTTTCATTCTCACTGACATCTCTACTTCCATGATTTTTGGTGGTGTTTGGACTGTTCTACTAAACCTTTGGGATATAAAATAATTTGTATAACCATGGATAGAAACCATAACCTCTAATTTATGAATTTGATTATCCCATATCTGATATGGAATTGTGGATGAGTATTATAATATTTTAATCACATAAAGGGAATCCAATAACATTGAAGGGATAATGTTTAAATGAAATTTATTTCCTTAACTTGTGAATTTCTATGTTTCGATATAGGTTATTCAGATCTATTTTGAAACATATATTCTATGGGGTATTCTTTTATTTACTTTAATAATGGTTTTCACTAATATTATGAATTTACTAAATCATATCCCCTGGGAGTGTCAAAAAAAGAGTGAATCAAGGCCCATTTTCATGGAATAGTTCATGTTCGAGTCAAGATCAAAGCATTGTATTTGGGTTTTACCCCTAGATACATCTATGCCAGATCCGCCTCTATATATATATATTTAAATAAGGAATATTTTCTTGAAAAAAATGTTAATATATACTCACTAAAATTTAGGGATGTTTTTCTTATACTTATTCTTATCACTATGGCTTTCACTATGGTTTTCTAATCTTAATACCCAAGAAACTAAACATATCCTATGATACCAACTATAACAACCCTACTTTTTGTTACACACATAAACATGATTTATTAAATAAACCATCAGTTTAAAACCTAGAAGATAGATAGATCTATTATACATGAGGCTTAAGAATATTACTTGACAATTTAAGACATAAAATACAACATTGGTATTGAAAATTTCTTTTACAACACCACAATATTCTTTCGTACATAGCATTGCATGGGATAACATAAGGAAAATCACAAGGAAATAGTGATATATAAATCACATAAAGGTAGTAAACAAGGAATAACATGAAGAATAAGATAAACACTAGGAAATAGACATATCAATAGAGCAAAAGATAATAATGAACATAAAGGCACAATATAACAGGATCATCATAAGATGGAAATGTTGCGACAACTTAAAACATTACATCATTGACATAAAGGAATTAGGTAATTCCATATCCCAACATTGTGGAAAATGTCCTAAAAGGAATAAGTTGAAACCCTATCCCATCCTAACATATCATTATACTAAACATTACCCAATGAATAGTAGTGGTATCAGGGCACACCCTTCATAATCATTTCAATCTCATGCTTAAGTGTTCCACATAGATTATATAACATGGATTCATTCAACATATTAATTTACACCAAGATAAAGGAATGTTGAATAAATATATGAAATTATATAATAAATATTTATATGTTCATAAATTTTAATATCTGTGAGAGATAAGTGGGCATGGTATTCACTACATGATGATTTTGGTAGGGAAAACTATGGTACAATTTCACCAGCCTAACAGCGTGATATAAAAATTTAAAAAAATGGTTGATGGTAGAGAAATATGTCTCCCGTCACATATAAATGAAATGGATAGTTATGTTTCATATATATTCAAGTCCCAACAAAATAAATTTTTAATTACAAGGCGTAACAGAATAAGAAAACATAATGAAAGAGGATAAATGGAATAACTCTTATGAAATTTTGACAAATTAACGGGTTTACAAGGTAGGTATTAGTGATAGAGAAAGAGGTCCCCCATCATAAAAAGATAATAATTTTGGTATGTTGGATATGAAAAAAAATACCCATAATTTTTAATTGAAAATAAAATGGTGTAAAAATATAAGGAAACTTGGATAAAAATGAGAATGGGAGGAAAGTGAGGATCCCTTACTAGAGTGTGTGACTTAAAAATAATTAAGACATTATTATTGAGATATTTGGGTGCTTAGGAGGATAATAGAGAGTCGAGGACATAGTAGGTACGTGATCCAAGTTTTTTTAGTGAATATAAGTGGGATATTGGGTGGGTTTACATAGGAAATCAGAGGGGAATCCTTTAATATTTCACATACACAGGTTTTGGAATCTATATAATTAAATATTGAAAATCACAACCCTTATCAATGTTTTTCCAATGGTTTTTTGAAAATAGGAGTAGAAGAAATTATTTTTAAAGTCCAATGGCCAAATACATTTAAATATCAGCCTTTATTATGTGGAGGTGAGTGACACCCTCATGGAAATGAATTAAAATTATAAAATATAATATACATTTTGGAGGATTCACTATTCCATTATAAAATAAGTCAAATAAATATAGTATCACATTATTTTAATGGTAAACCATATATTGGGAATATAATACCCATTATAGTATTTATTATATCATTTTGGGATCATTATGATTTCATAAAACAATTATTTTATTTATATGGTATTTAATTTTTACCCAAAAAAATCAACTGTTTGAGAAAATTTTGAAAAATTCATAGTTGGATAATTTTCACATCTTGATTTGAAAACTTATATTCATTTTATACAAATAATTTTATAAATTTGTTAATTTTAAATTTTATAATGAAACACGATAATTATTAAAAATTCACTGGTTTTGAGAAAAAACAGTTTTCAAACCATAATACAAAACATATGACCTCATAAAAATTATACACTAATTTATTATTACTAAAATTATTTTTATAATAATATTTCATTAAAATATTCATTATTTAAATAATTCATTTATTCTTTAAATTAAATTCCTTAAAAATACACTTTTTGTTTAATCATATAAAAAATATAACTCTTATGAAACTGATTGACTAATTATTTACAGATAAGGTACTAATATAATCATAATTTATAAGAATTTTTTTATAATAATATTAATAAAAACATTAATTTAATATAATAAGTTATATATTTCTCAAAAGTACCATTTTTACCTAAAGAATCGATTTATCAAATTCATCATTTTTTAAGAAAGTCTATTCTCATAAAATAATTAATGGAAGAAAAATTTTCATTTTAGAAATAGATTAGAAAATAAGTAACTAATACCTTGTTACATAACCCATTATAACTCCCACATAAGACCTAAGGGTAAGGTGTGCGCTAGTGATAGACTCTTGTGGCTTCTCAGATAACATCGCCCAGGTGGTAATCTCTATTAACATTAACTTATCCAATAGGGAATTTTGTTCATGATTAATGTGTTGAAGGTAAAAATGGTCCTGTTCAAGAGTGAATTCAATTGAATCTATTTTCTTTCTGATCATTGAAATATGACCTTCTTAAGACCCGAGTCTGCTGGATGAGGCCATCCTCTCCTTTGTCTGTGTTGAAAGAATTTTTTTAACACTGTATATTGATATCAGTTGTGTAATCGCTGTTAAATAGGTATAATACCAATATTAATGATACGTAATGGTCATTTAAACACAATAAAAAAAGTTAAAAAATAGTGCATTTGTTTTCTATATCTATAAAACATTAAATGAAATGAAATTTTACTCATAAATGATTGGGTTGTTACAAATACCATTGTACTTTATTAAAAGGAATGTGAGTTTATTTCATATTTAGAGAAAAAGTTTACAATGAGCATGATTTTAAGGAAATGAAGTAATTTTACAATGTTCAATGATTCTATGTTATGTATATGGGACACTATGAAAATAAATTCCCTAATCACCAAAGGAATACACCTAAAAATAAGCTAATTGAACATGGTAATGGTAATTCTCATACCATATATGAAGAAAAACTATTAATGTGTATGTGTTTTCATTAAAGACTTATTTTATTTGATTAATTTATAAATTATTTATTGGTTAAATGAATTATAAAATATATACAGATTTTATAGTAGTACTTTTTTATCACAATTTGGAATTGTATGTTTAATGGTACAATTGAAAAATAAAATTGATTGACTAAAAAGATGGATTTCGTCTAAAACACATGATTGAGGGAATTAAAACCCTTAATATATTTCGAATTTTGGGATAATGATGGTTGGATAAAGTGAGTATTAATATAGAAAATGAGAATTTGATATTATTATCCACCTTGGAAAAGATTAATGTTTTATGGGAAAAGTGGTTATAATATCGTTGATGGAGTCTACAATGTTTTGTATTTGAGTAAAATTTCCAATAACCTATATTATATATAAGGAATAATGAATAAATACTATTTTAAATACCTCTATATGGTAATTTAGGTTATTATGATGTTTCATGAAAATACATGATTCAAGTATTAACATGTTTGGTATTTAAAAATTAAGAGCTACCTTATGAAGATTAGTATGTTCATTTTGGTAATTCAGTGACCTTCTTTCTTAGGTGTTAGATCGCATTTTTTGGAAAATTTTAATATTTGTGAAATGGTTTGAGTTGATCATTTGATGAGTTCTTGGAGTTTAATGTATTAGATTCCATTTGTTGCAACCTTTGAGGTAGAAATAGTTCAATGAACAACCAAAGGATAATATTGTGATTATAAAATTGAAATATATGAAGTATTTGTATTTTCTAATATTCTTAGATTGTCAATGAATTCCTAAACACTAGGAAATAGGGTCTTGAAATAAAAATGATGTCATATTATCATCATTTTTATGATATCAAGGATCATTATACTCCTATGTGGTTTATGGACTTGTGGTGGTAAAATTCTATGGATCAACAAATTTTTTGTGATCAATATTCAATATAACTCTCTATAAGAAAGTGGTAGTTAGATTTTTCTTCCATTTCCATGTTTTCATTCCCAACCTATGTTATCATACTTGGGAACCTAGTCTTGTAAACTTTTTACATACCTTTATCTCTTAATAAGAGGATATTCTATTAACCCTTTCAGGGTGTTGGTTTTTCAACAACAGTAGTTTAAAATTTCAAAACCTCAGTTATTTTGTGAATGTTTTAATGCAATGAAGTAGTTTATTTATGGTGGGGAGAATCAAACTGTAATGCTCTGATATTTTGTTAATTTTTTTAATTAATTTAATATTTTGATATTATTTTCACTTCACAAAACACTAAAAATAGTTTTTCCACTAAGTAAAACATTACTTTAACACAGAAACAGCTAGTTGTATTTTACACACAACCCTAACTTAGTGTATGTTACTTGGAATAACAATGTGGGTATACATTACACACAATATTGACCTTCCTGGATGGCTTATGTAACATTCTAGACCGAGTGTTACCTACCTATAATATATTATTAAAATATTATTATAATGGATTATAACCTAGATGTTAATTTTATAGATATGAAATAGTGTTAAATAAATTATGAAAATATGTGGTGTACACAAATATATGATGAATTCATTGATTACCAATTAATGAATATGAAAACTGATAGAATATAAAGGAAGATATTATTATAGTCACAAATATATTTTAACATATTAAATTTTAATTATTTACTATTTTTATGTGATATTAATGTTAAAAACATGTCATATATTCAATAAAATATTTTTTTATATTTATCTTATATATTCTATAATCATAAGATAAGAACAAACCAAATTTTATGCATAAAAAACATTATTTTTATTAAGGAATTTTAACCACATTTTAATGAAGAACGCCTTCAAAATAAAATTTTTGGAACCTTTATATATTTAATATTTCAAAATTAACTTCATATTTTTAATCAATATAATAAAATTAGGTTAGGATAAATATTAGGTATTTTTTTATAAAGATGCCTCTTTTAATTGATGGTTAAAAATTATGGATTTTAATTCAAAACTACTTTTATTTTAATTAATTTATATTGTTAAATTATATTTTAATTTTATTTAAAAAGTGTTATTATATAATTCGTTTATAATTTAACCCACTATTTATCATTATAACAATTTCCACAATTAAATTGTACATAAAAACATAGTAATATTCTGGTCCTTTTTACTATGAAAACCTGCAGCGTTGTCCTGACAGCGGGATTAATTTTAAATTAATTTCTACCAATTATGTGATTATAATTTTTAAAAATGGATTCCATATTTTTAATCAAAATATTTTTTAATTTCTAATAAGTTCAAATTTTTTTTGACACAAAATATTATTGAAGGTGATTAAAATTAATTACATCGGTTAAGAGAAAAATTGGGGTTATAAAGTACTAAACCTCAAATATAAGACTTAAAATGACCATGAAACATGTCAAAATCCCATATATTTTCCATATTTCTACCATATAATTAATTTTCTCAACCATGGTCCCTTATTGGATCCACATTAAACATGAAAAAATAGGGTTCAATTCTCTCTTCAAATATTTACAAGATTTACACTCCTCCTCCACTATAAAAAGCCACCACATCTACTCATTCCTCACACATCCCAAACCATTGAAGTTTGAAAAATCTCAGTATAAATATCCTACCAAAAATAATACCTTCATCCTTGAATCCTCCCTTTTGGTAGAAATACTTTCATGGAATCTTTTTCACAAAAACCAAAAGGAGTTCCCCGATTAAGAGGTCACGTCTTCTCTAAATCTCATTTCAATTATTTTCCTTATCCAACCCCACCACACTCTTCATTCAGTTATTGTGTGAAAACTGAAGTACCATAAATATACTATTATGATTTTATGAAATGTTTTTGATCTACACATACACTCTCCTCCATCTAATTGATATCTAACATTCTATTTTGGTTAATGATAAACTATTTCCTCACAAAATGATGATTGCTCATTTCTTCTATTCCATGAATCATGGTTACCATTATGATGGAAAATATATTTATATATATTATATATAACAATTATTATTTATTTATACTTCTTTAATGTTTTTTATTTCACATACCTTTTTATTTCCTTTTGTTGTTGATACAATAATCTCACTTAAGGATGTGTGGACTACCTCCCCCTCAAAGTGATGTGATTCATTCACAGAAAACATGGAATATATAAAGCATTGTTTTTATAAAATTATACGATAAATATGATATATTAATGCTACTAGAATAATTATATATATGTATACATATGCCATTTACTCATTTTATTTTAATACGACAATAAAAACGGAAACAATGTTCATGCGTACGTATGACATACCATCTTCAGGAACGGTGTATTCCATTTTGTAATAAACTGTTCTATAGATTATTAAAATATACATATAATGGATATACATGATATTTATGTCATGATTTACATTATTTAATCACTACATATGTATAATAACTAATTATATAACACATTAAGACACATGTGTATAACAAACTGAATATCACCCGAAGTGAAACCATAACATAGGATCATTAACAAGACGATAATATAAGGTAATAATCAAACCATATATTGTATTTTATTTAATAATATTGTTCTGTAAAATATTTATAAAAAATTTATATTGATTATATAGGTGGTTTGAATGAGTATGACGAGATTCAAGACACAAGGTTGGGGGAATTTCATCTCACTCTAAATATTTTATGAGATATATGTTATGTTCGTCACTATTTTATATTGTGTGGTGTATGTACTGACCATGAAAATGGTATAAAAATATTATACATAAATTTTTTGGTATTATCATGTTAATTTTATGATCCTTATTTCATGGGGTATATGATTCAAAAGTTACCTAATGAGTAAAACAGTTTTTTCTCAATTTGCCTTCGTGGAGACTGAAGTTTTGTTATCCACCTAAAATCTTCTTTCAAGGTGTATATATTTCAATTTTAAATGTTATATAATGAATCTATTTCTTTTAATGATATATTAAAATTAATTTAATCTATTATATTTTCATGGAGAGTATGATCCCATGTTACATAGGTATAAGAGTTTACTGAGGAAAAAACATCGTTTTTCGAGATTGTTTGTGTTTATATATCCTTTGATAATAATTATGATCCATATCTCAATAACACTAATGAGTTTCCTTATAATATATTTGTAAAATATATCATCATGTGTCAGTAACATTTTTTCACCCTTGGGTTCTTATGAAAATATTTTTAAGTAAATTCTAAACATCTCTCTCTTTGGGCATAAATCAATTACATTAAAAACAATGTTTTTTAAAATGTCTTCAAAAATATTTTCAAAAGATCACTGGCGATCTTTTTCAAGGAAAATAATTTTAAATTATTATTATTATTTTAAAATATTCCTTTATATTTTTTCAAATATTTTTTTCAAAAAAAATGTTTTTCAAATAGTTTTATATTATAAAAATGGATTTTTTCAAAGAATAAAGGATATTTTCCTTATGAAATGTTTTTGAGAGATATTTTAAAATTATTTTCCATATAAGATTTCTTCTATTGATGTTACTCATTACCTTCTAGGAAATGATCTAAATTTCCCATTCATATCCTTTTTATGAGTGGGTATGCTTATTGGCATGGTCTTTATGTAGCCTGTTTTCCTTTCACGAGTTACAACTTTATGAATGCTGCTTCTTTTCATGGGTTATGATTTGATGAAATGGTTATGAAGCTTATCTATTTTTCATAGGTTTTGATGTGATGAAATGTAAAGATAACAATTTCATTTCTTGGGTTATTATTTTATGTTTATAAAACCTCTGGATTTTATGGGTTATGATATGCCAAATATTTTTTTATCGTGTGGCATGTGTATGAACAATTTTATTATGAGATAGTGGGACCTATATATCCATCCAATTCATTTGGAAAAGACAAATGACTCATGATTCTAAATTTTATTCTTGAAGCTAATTAATTTATCACAATGTTATTCATGGACATGGGTTTATGTCCATAAGTTTATTGTTGAACTTGATTACATATTTACAATGCTATGCATGGACATGGATTCATGTCCATATGTTTATGTGTGAATATAATTAAGTGTTTGTATTGTTATGTGGGAACCTGATTAACTGTTCACAATGTTATTAATTGACTTGGTTTCATGTCCATTAGGTAATGTGTGAACCTGATTACATGTTCATAATGTTATGAATGGACTTGGTTTGAGGTCTATAAGGTTTTGCGTGAACCTGATTACATGTTCACAATATTATGAATAGACCAAGTTGTCTTTCCATAAGTTTATGTTGGGGAATAATTTCATGTCCTTTATTTAATGATTGAATCTATGTCAACTTATACATGTTCACAATGATATAAACTGTAATGACCCAATGTTTTTCAATGGAAATTAACTTCTTATATTTATGTCATAAAATCACATGAAAACACAACATAATGAACTACTAAGTGATAAGTGACCTATAAACATAATTTTGTCACTTATGTGTTTGGAATCTCAAAAATCCAACATTTATGGTTCTGTTCAAGATGTTTTTTGGAGTCTAATAAAACAAAAATAATTTTTTTGGTGAATAGTAACCTACCTTAATGAATAGTAACATACCCTTATGAGTAGTGATATATCATAAAGAATAGTAACCTCACCTATGGTGGTATAAAAATAATATTCAAGTTGGAAGTATGATATACGTATATTTTTGAATGAGTTAATGAATGTTTTAAAACTAGATTTGATAATAAATTATTGATTTAATTATATATTAAAAAAATCATATTTATAAAATTAGTTTTGAAAAATTGACTTCATTTTTGGATTCTATATGTAAAAAAATGGTTAGGGTTATTTTTTGGGAATTTTCTGAAATACTTGAATTTTTGAGGAATAGTAGAATCCGATAATTTACAATAAATGCTAAATAATGGATTAATTGGGTCATCGATGATGCTCTGAAGATGTAATCCCACTTAGTTCGAATTCACATGACCCATTTACTATTATTGTTCATGAAATACTTACTATTACTTGTCTTGGGAAGAAATAATAAATTAATGATTATAATATCAGGAAATCCCTCCTCTCTTCCACTATAAAAACCCCCATCACTCCCGCTTCTCCCCACTCCTCTCAAGCTCCAAAACGTCTCTAAATTCTACCCAAATCTCTCCCCAAGGTCCTCCCCCACGTATAAAAGCTCTCAGCCTCCTCAAAATACCAAAACTTCTCCCCTTAATAGGTTTTCAAAGGAGGAAGTATCAAGAGGTAAAATCCTCTTCTCAAATTTCTTCTTTTCTTTTATGTTTTTTTCTTTTTATTTCTTTCCTTACCTACTTTTACCATAATAGTTTGAAAAATCCAGTAACATAAATGTACTGGAATGTATTCATTCTAGTGGATATTTCATTATCCTATCTCCTTTCCCCACCCTTTTATTTGAATTAAATGAAAGAATAGTTTGAGATGTTCTAATTTAACACATTCAAGGACAAAGATTTACCAATTTCTATTATTATCTTTAATTCTGGTCATGAAACCATTTATGTTATCGTTGAACAAGTTTATTATATATGTATTATATCCTATTTTTGTTTCTTTAATCATTTGGTTCAAATGTAATTATGTTATAAATCAAAACACATTCTTTGTAATCAAACCCACCGAATAACATAAACGGTTATCACTAAGGTTATATATGTAATTATTCAACATCACTCTAAGAAACCTAATTAAAACTATAACCATGGAATCTCTTGGATATGGACTATATAATATAAATTCAATTCTATAAAACCACTTTCATCTGGTATATATTCCAAACATGAATATAAGTGAACCTATCTTTTAAAGCCAAATAAACAAATGAGCCCGAACAATGAAATTGAACCTTATAACTAATCAAAAAATATTTGAATGAAATAAAAAAAGTTATAATAAATCAATTACATATATAAGAGTTTATGGACTTATGAATTAATAATACTAATTTGTTTATTAAGGTCATTAATAACTAGTGGAGAACACCACCGGATTTAAGGTAAAGGATCCTCTCATTTTCTCTCATAATCAAGATTTTCCTCTATACTATGCCTTTATATGTACTATAAAATGATTTAGTATGTTTAAGAACCTCCCCTATACTTCCTTATGGATTTATAGGTGATGAAAAACCCCATTTCTTTCTCATAAATCCCTCTTGGTCACACCCGACACCATGCCGATAAAATCGTAACGAATTCTACCAAAACCTTCTTTGTTCTTTCGGGTTACCTTATCTTTCTTTCAAAATTGTGTTATCTTAACTAGCTATGTGATTCTTATCACATATGGTTAGTTATAAAATATTATATTATCAAGACCCTTTCATCAAATTCTTTCGGGGATATACATGATTTTTAAAGATTCCCTCCTTAGAACTTTTCGATAAGCCAACTGGTTTTAAGGGGACTTCCCATATTTTTACCCAAATTTCAAGTGCACTCTATCCTATGTTTTAAACCACCATTGTATTAATAAATTAAGTATATTTATTAGGAAAACCATTTTGGTTCAATTATGGTTTTATATAAAATAATTTCTTCTTTTCTACTTGAAAATCTCTAGAGTGTTTTCCTTAGAACTGCACAAAAATGTTTTAATGCTAATGATTCTAAAATACATTTTTAATAGGTTGTCACTTATATTTGACACCACTTAATATTTTATATGACTATTTTACCCTATTAATGTCCATATATGTACTAATCCTTTCTTTTCATGGACACTTTCATGATACGCCCATTGGATGTGTTTTATGTCATGATTGTGGTACCCAATTCCTTCCATGGGTACCCTTATGTTTATGTACGGTGGATTATGTATGATTATATATGTGGAAAGATTATTTATGTGGTGAGAATATTCATGAATATGTTGAGATGGGTATTCCCAGATAGCACTCCAATGCATTGGGTAAGGATAAGTCTCATGAGATGCGAAGTGAAATGGGATTGGCGGTTAGCCTGGACCCGTATTGAAATGGGAAACAGGATTGGCGGTTAGTCTTGACCCGTAATAACGATATGATTTATGATTTTGTCACATTTATATGATTCCATGTTTATAATATCCCATTCTTATATTAACTTTTTTTTATATGTTTCATGCTTTGAATATCATTAGGGCATGCCTCCTAACTCATGTGCTTGAGTTGTATCCTTATGTCCATTCCTTTACTGGGATTTTTAGCTCATCCCCTTTGTTCATGTGTTCCCCAAGGTACCCTATGTAGATGTAAGAGCTCATTGGAAGTTTGAAGCTCTTTATGGAGATAAAATAATGAAGTTTTTTAGTCCCATGTTTTATGTTATATGTACCTAGTCTTCCAAGACACTAGACTGAACGATCCTTGGATTGTACTCTGATGATTATTTATGCTTAAAATAATAAAATGTTATATGTAAAAGGCTCGGGTCGGTATAGTTTTTATTAGAGGATGCTCTAGTTATTTTTGGAGATTAGGAATAGATCACCTTAGTGAGAACCTTAAGGATGAGATGAAGTATAAGAAAATAGTCCTAAATTTTGGTGAGCATAGAGTAAGTGGTTTATCAAGAAAATACATCCTTGTCTAGATACGAGCAGGTAGAGGCAGCTCCGGCACAGATATATCTAGAGGTAAAACCTGAAAACACCGCATTGAGATAGACTTGAATGAGAACTGGTTTATGATAATGGGCCTTGCTGTACTCTTGGTTACAATACTCCCAAGGGATATGCTTCAGTAGATTCATGAGCTAAGTAAAAACCATTATTAACGGACAAAAAAGACCATAAGAATATAAGTCAAGAAATAGATCGAGGATAACCTTGATATAAAACTAAGGAATCACAATATAGGATGTACTTCTTCTTTATAAGTTTATCCTTTAATTTTTAAAGCTTCATTTTTATCCTCAATAGCTAAGTATTAAAGACCTCTAAATATATGTTCTTTTCCATAGTTAATGGCGGGAAATAGAAGAATGCGTTCCAACAACCAATGTGATAGGAAACATGATGATCGCCCTAATGACATGCCTGATGTGATGGAAGCGGGTGCTCAAAACGTCATGGAAGTACTTGCTCAGCTGGATCGAGTTATGAATAATAAAATGAATTAGGTGGAACGTCCCCCTCCTCCAAGGAAAGAGCAAGTTTTCGTAGAATCCTTCATGTGGAAAAGGTCTCCCATGATTAGCGGGTCTTCTGATCCCCTCCTCAAAGAAAAATGGATTAACTCCATTGAATAGATTTTCTCTATCCTCTAGTTCTCAGAAGAAGAGAAAGTTGTACAGGATGTCTATCGTTTTGATAGAGAAGCTGATCAGTGGTGGAAACTGATCAAGAGTAAGAAGTCCCAAGAGGAAATTGATTATATAGATTTGGGAGGAATTCAAGAGGATGTTTTTCAATAAATATTTTCCTCAAACCCTCCCTATCAAGAATGAAAGAGAGTTCCTATGACTCAATCAGAAGGAAGATGAGTCCATCGGGGCCTATGAAGCAAACTTTTCAAGGCTTGCAAGGTACGCATATTTCTTTTTCATGAAAACCGAAATCTAGGTGGATCGCTTCTTTAGAGTACTAATGTCGATTCTACAAAAAAAATTTGGCAATTCGAGACATTGACAGCTATGAGAAGATTGTCCATTGTGCCCTCAAGGTTGAAATGGATATTGGAGACTCTTAGTGGTCTCATGGGCCCAGTGACAAGAAGCAGAAGATGGAAAAAAATGAGTGGTCCATCAAACAAATCCCATGATGGAAATAATCCCAACTTTTCCCTTTGCAAAAATTGTGGGAAGAAGCATCTTGGTAACTGTCTAAAGGGAACCAAGAATTGCTTCAAATGCTGAAATTTTGGTCATCTGGCCAAGAACTGGCGAATGGATATGAAAAATACAACTAATGTTGAAGAAGAAAATAAGGTTCATATCAACACTCATCCTACAGTGCAGTGTTTTAACTACAAAGATCTTGGGCATTATGTGAATAATTTCCCTAAGCCGAGGGTTGTTGGAGGCAATCATCAACAACCTACAAGGAAACAAGGAAGGGCTTATGCTATCACTACTGCTGAGGTGAAGCCGGAAAATGATGTGGTGATAGGTATGCTTGTTATTCATTCAAGAATAGCGAACGTACTATTTTATTATGGTTCTACGCATCTATCCATATCATGCAAGTTTAGTAGAACTTTTCAAACACAACCTCAAAATTTGGAGGAAACGTTATATGTGAGAATAAGGAATGGGGAAATTATCGCAACCATGGTTTATAACTCCACACCAGTTTATGTTTGTGGACTAAACCTCCCATAAAATCATTTCATACTTCCTTTAGTGGAGTTTGAAGCTATCTTGGGCACGGATTGGCTATCTTTGCACAAGGCCAACATCAACTGCCAGAAAAGGGAGATTACTCTTCACATCCCAAAGCACCCTCTGATTCCTTAAATGTGCAAGGAGGAAGTTGATTCTCCTTTATAATCTTCGTCTCAAGTTTGGATATTTCTTCCTTATGATTATGCATACCTATCTCAAATGATTGAGACAAAAGATAGAATCATGCTTCAAGACATTCCCATCATGGGGGATTACACTGATGTATTCCATGAATAGTTTCCTGGTCTTCCCCCTAACCGAGAGGTTGAGTTATCAATTGAACTTATCCTTGGATCTCTTCCAATCTCAAAGACACCATACAGGATAGCCACCATAGAGCTAGAATATTTGAAGATGCAGTTATAGGGGAATATGGTGAAGGGTTTTATACACCCGAGTACTTCACCGTGGGGTGCTCCAGTCCACTTCATCAAGAAGAAGGATGAATCAATGCGCCTCTCCATTGATTATTGTGCGCTCAATAAAATCACACAAAAGAACAAGTATCCCATTCCATGGATAGATGACTTGTTCGATAAGCTTCATGGGGAAAGTTATTTCTCTAAGGAGGACCTTCGTTCGGGATATCACCAAATAAAAGTGAGGAAAAAAGATATTCCCAAGACTTCCATTCGAACGAGGTATAGAAATTATGAGTTCATAGTGATTCCCTTCAGACTCACTAATTCTCTATAAATTTTCATGGATTTAATAAATAAATTCTTTAGAGATTACCACGAAAAATTTGTGGTGGTCTTTATTGATGATATTCTGATATACTCCAAGAGAAAGGAAGAACATGTAGAGCATTTGGAAACTATGTTATAGACTTTGTGAAGGGATAACATGTATGAAAATTACATTAAATGTGTGTTCTGGATAAGGGAATTATCACTCTCGGGGCATGTTATCACCAGGAAAGAGATATCTGTAGACCCTTCCAAGATAAAGGTAATTGAAGTGTGGTCGAGGCCATCTTCTTTAATGGAGATCCATAGCTTTTTAGGTCTATCTCGGTATTATCGATGATTCATGAAGAACTTTTCACCATTGTCAAACTCAATGACCAAGCTGAAATGGAAGGGAGTAAAGTTCGTCTGGATACACGAATGTGAATACTATTTCAAGGAGTTGAAAAAGAGGCTTATCACTGCGACGGTACTCACACTCCCTTCTAGTGGAGAACTCATTGTGGTGTATAGTGATGCTACTAATAAAGGCTTAGGCTGTGTGCTAATGAAAAATGATAAAGTGATATCCTATGCCTCGAGGTAGATGAATATACATGAGAAAAACTATCCCACTCATAATCTGGAGTTGGCGGTTGTGATCTTTGCAATATAAATCTGGCGGCATTATCTCTATGGGGAAAATGTGTTATTTATAAGGACAATAAGAGTCTCAAATATATATTCACACAGAAAGAGATTAATATGCACTGATGAATATGGATAGATCTCATCAAGTATTATGACTACTCAATCCACAACCATCCTTGTAAGGAAAACAATGTGGCAGATGATCTAAGTAGAATGGATCATGCATCATTATCAATGATGAGAATTGAAATGGATCTGATCATTTTGGATTTTCAAAGGATAGACATGGGAATAATTAAGGTAGAAACATCATCACTCTAATTTCAAATGATTTCTCAACTATCCCTCTTTGAGAAAATAAAGGATCGTCAAAGAAAGGATGTGGAAATTCATAAAATGGTGGAAGCTGTTAAAAATGGGAAATCCTCCGATTTCAAAATTGACGAAGAAAGAGTTGAAAGATTTGGGACCTGATTATCTATACCATCTGATCCAGAGATAAAGAAGGTTATATTGAATGATGCACATAGCTCGACCTTCTCTGTCCATCCTGGGAGTACCAAAATGTACAGTGATCTCTGAGAACGCTTCTGGTGGGATAACATGAAGAAAAAGATTGCGTAATATATATCAAGGTGCTTGGTATGTCAGCAAGTTAAATCTAAGCAACAAAAGTCCAAAGGTATGATGTATCCATTTCTTATACCCATGTGGAAATGGGAAAATGTTACAATAGCCTCTATCACGAGTCTCCCGAAGACGACGAAGGTAAATAATGTGATATGGGTTGTGGTTGTCCGACTCACCAAGACATCCCATTTTATCACTATTCGGGAAGATATCTCACATGAACAACTTGCAATGTTATATGTGAAGGAAGTGGTGAGAATGAATAGTGTTCCACTATAAATTATCTCTAATCGTGACCCATGGTTCACATCTAAATTATGGAGGAGCCTTCAACATTCTTTGAGTACTGAATTAAATTTTAGCACGACCTATCACCCCCAAACTGATGGCCAGTATGAAAGAACTATCAAGCCGCTTGATGATATGATTATATCATGCTCTCTAGAATTTATGGGTGGATGGGATCACCATCTCCCATTGGTTGAGTTCTCATACAACAATATCTTCCACTCGAGTATTCAAATGGCTCCATATGAATCACTATATGGAAAGTGATGTAGAACTCCAACCTGTTGTGATGAAGTTGGAGAAAGAAAGCTAATTGGACCTGGTCTTGTTCAAGAGATGAAAGAGAAGGCTCAAGTCATCCAGAAACACATCATAGATGCTCAATGTAAGAAAAAGATCCATGCTGGAAACCATAAAAAGGACTTGGAGTTTGTTTTTTGAGATAAAGTATTCCTTCAAATATCTCCATGGAAGAGAGTCATGCGATTCAGGACAGAAGGCAAGCTAAGCCCAAGGTATATTGGGCCCATTGAGATCCTTGACCACATAAGAGATGTGGCCTATCAGCTTGCACATAAACCAAATATGTCTTGAGTCCATGATGTTTTCCACGTATCACTCTTGAGAAGTACATATCTGATCCATCACATGTACTAAGCTTAGAGGTGGTGCAGCAGGAAGATGATCTCTCCTATGAGGAGTAGCCAGTAAAGATTCTGGATCGGAGAGATAAGGTTATACGCAAAAAGATAGTCCATATTTTCATAGTGTTGTGGAGGAACCAAAAGTTTGAGGAAACAACATGGGAATTGGAGGAAGCAATGAAGGAAAAGTGCCCGCACCTGTTTTGTTCTTAGTATGTAAAATGAAATTTCGATGGCGAAATTTCATAAGGGGGGGAAGAATGTAATGACCAAAAGTTTTTCAATGGAAATTCCCTTCTTATATTTATGTCATAAAATCACATGAAAACACAACATAATGAACTACTAAGTGATAAGTGTCCTTTAAACATAATTTTGTCACTTATGTGTTTAGAATTTCAAAAATCTGGCATACACGGTTGTGTTCAAGATGTTTTTTGGACTCTAATAAAACAAAAATAATTTTTTGATGAATAGTAACCTACCCTAATGAATAGTAACATACCATTATGAATATTGATATAACATAATGAATAGTAACCTCACATATGGTGGTATACAAATAATATTCATTTTGGAATTATGATATACCTATATTTTTGAATGAGTTAATGAATGTTTTAAAACGGGTTTTGATAATAAATTATTATTTTAATTAGATATTAAAATAATCATATTTAGAAAATTATATTTGAAAAATGGAATTCATTTTTGGATTCTACATATCGAAAAATTGTTAGGGTGAATTTTTGGGATTTTTCAGAAATACTGAAATTTTTTATGAATAGTAGAATATGATAATTTACAATAAATGCTAAATAATGGATTACTTGAGTCATCGATGATGCTCTGCTGATGTAATCCCACTTGGATAGAATTAACATGACCCATTTACTATTCGTGTTCTTGTAATACTTACTATTACTTGTCTTGGGAAGAAATAATAAATAAATGATTATAATATCATGACATCCCCCCTCTCCTCCACTATAAAAAAACCCCCTCCACTCCCTCTTCTCTCAACTCCTCTCAAGCTCCAAGACTTCTATAAATTCTTCCCAAATCTATCACCAAGGTCTTCCCCCACCTCAAAAATCTCTCAGCCTCTTCAAAATACCAAAACCTCTCCCATTAAGAAGTTCTTGAAGGAGGAAGTCTCAAGAGGTAAGATCCTCTTCTCAAATTTATTCTTTTCATTTAAGTTCTTTTCTTTTTATTTCATTCCATACCTCCCTTTATCCATAATAGTATGATAAATCCATTAACATACATGTACTGGAATTTATTCATGCTTGTGGTATATTTCATTATCTTCTCTCCTTTCCAAACCCTTTTATTTGAAAGAAATGAAAGCACCGTTTGAGATGTGCTAATTTAGCACATTCAAGGACAACAGTTTATCAATTTCTATTATTATCTTTAATTATGGACATGAAAACATTTTTTTATGGCTTAACCAGATTATTATATATTTATTATATCCTATTTTTTGTTGTGTAATACTTTGGTTCAAATGGAATTAAGTTATAAATAAGAACACATTATTTGTAATCAAACCCACCGAATAACAAAAACTGTTATCACTAAGGTTATATATATAATAATTCAACATCACTCTAAGTAACCTAATTAAAACTAAAACCATTTCATATCCTTGATATTAACTAAATAATATAACTTCAATTCGGGACAACCACTTTCATCTTGCATATAATCCAAACTTGAATATAAGTGAACCGATCTTTTAAAGCCAAATAAACAAATGAGCCCGAAAAATTAAATTGAACCTTATGACTAATCAAAATGGATTTTAATGAACTAAAAAGTGGTATAATAAATCAATTATATATAGAATAGGTTCTTTAATTATTTATTAATAATACTAATTTTTTATTCAGGTCATTAATAACAAGTGGAGATCGCCACCAGATTTAAGGTAAGGGATCCTCTCGTTTTCTCTCTTAATCAAGATTGTCCACTATACTATGCCTTTATATGTACTAGAAATTGTTGGGGTATGTTTTATAACCTCCCCTATACATTCTTATGGATTTATAAGTGATGATAAACCCCATTTCTCTCTCATCAATCCCTCTTGGTCACACCCGACACCATGTTGATAAAATCATAACGAATTCTACTCGAACCATCTTTGTTCTTTCAGGTTACCTTATCTTTCTTTCAAAATGGTGTTATCTTATCTATATATGTGAGTATTATGAATTATCATTAGTTGTACAATATTCTTATATCAATACCCTTTCATCACATTCTTTCGGGGATATACATGATTTTGAAAGATTCCCTCCTTAGAACTTTCTGATAAGCTAACCTGTTTTAAGGGGACTTCCCATATTTTTACACAAATTTCAAGTGTAATATATCCTATTTTATAAACCACCATTGTATTTATAACATCATTATTTTTATTATGAAAACATTCTTGTTTAAATTATGGTTTTATATAAAATAATGTCCTATTTTCTATTTGAAAATCTCTAGAGTGTTTTCTTTAAAACCACAAAAAAAAACAATTTATAATGCAAATGTTTTTAAAATACATTTTTAATATGTTGTAACTTATATTTGACACAAATTACCATGTTATATTCCAATTTTACCCTATGAATGTCCATGTATTTTATAATCCTTTCTTTTCATGGACACTTTCGTGATACTCCCATTTGATAAGTTTTATGTCATGATTGTGGTACCCAATTTTTTCCATGGGTACCCTTATGTTTATGTACGGTTGATTATATATGATTATTTATGTGGAAATATTAATTATTTGGCAAGAATATTCTTGAATATGTTGAGATGGGTGTGCCCAGATAGCGCTCCAATGCATTGGGTAAGGATAAATCTCATGATATGGGATGTGAAACGGGATTGGTGGTTAGCCTTGACCTGTAGTGAAATGGGAAATGGGGATGGAGGTTAGCCTTGAACCATACTAAAGATATGATTTTTGATTCTTAATCATTTAAAGGATTCCATGTTTATAAGATCCCATGCATATATTAAATCTTTTTATATGTTTCATGCTTTGAATATCATTATGTCATGCATCCTAACTCATGTGCTTGAGAAGTATCCTTATGTTCATTCCTTTACTGGGATTTTAGCTCATCCCCTTTGTTCATGTGTTCCCCAAGGTACCCTACGAATATTTAAGATTTAAAGGGTAGTTATAAAATCTTTATGGAGATTAAATAAAGATGTTTTTTAGTCCCAAGATTTATGTTATAGGTACCTAGTCTTCCAAGACACTAGACTTAACGATTCTTAGCTTTTACTCTGATGATTATTTAAGCTTAAAATAATGAAATGTTATATGTAAAAGGCTCGGGTCACTATATAAACCATTGTGCATTCCAAAAATTCCATTTTTTCCTATTTTATGATTCTATGGACAATCATATTTATTTCCTTATGATTATTTTATTGTTGACTACCGTTCTTTATTATGTTCTCTAATATGTATGGCATGATCATTAAATTTTATGCTCATGTTCCATACCATATTTATTATGTTATGCTTATGAATTTCATTTATTTACCCTTATTGAGCATTTGATATCACCACTTTCTTATGTTTCGTTACCCCATGGTATGAATAAGGGTGTTAGGTAGAACTATTTAAGGTTTAACTCTCTATGGGAGATTTTTATGATCTTTCCCCAGGATATAAGATTGTTTTCCGTGTTTCTAATGACACTAAACTATTATGGTCCTCATGCATGTATTTTTTCAATGTACTAAATATACATCTAAATTGATGTAATTTCAACATATGTCAAGCCTAGGTCACAATAGTTGGTATCCAAGGAAATGTTTAGTCAATATTTGGAAACTTGGATGAGAAAACCTTAGTGAGATCCCAAGGTATATTTCAGAGGATATGCCAAGGGACGTATCTAAGGATAAGTATAAGGATTATTTAATGTTTAAGAAAATGTCATGGAATTTGGGTAAATGAAGAGTGAGTGGTTTCCTTGAAATACATCCATGTCTAGATACTACAAGTGGATGTGGCTCCAGCACATATGTATCTAGGGGTAACATCTATAACAAGATGTTACATGCCTCACTCAGGGAAATCTGGTACATGACAACGGGCGTTGCTGCACACTGGATTTGACACTTTCAGACGGTATTCTTTGGGAATTCACAAACTCTTAATGAACTACTATGAAGGATTTAAATATAATTTGTCTGTGAATAACCTAGTTTGAACCTGGGATGTCATAAATTGTGGAAGGTGTCATGATTTAGATATAATATATGTAATTATTTTCATATCTATGTGGATTTTTTCTATGTTAAGAAATGAGAACACTATTATTCTAGTTTTAGTCAATGGTAGGAGCTAGAAGGAATTGGATTAATGTTGAAAGATATTAATGATTTTCTGATGAGAAGATAAGTGGTATGATCACTACATTAAAAAAAATTGTGATCATTACTAATCAGTTTTCATGAAACATGATTTTCAATGATTACCTTAACCAACTATAGGAATCGACAGGGAAGAGAAAGAAGGAGTTTTCTGAGATTATTGGTAATAGAAACCATAGTGGAAATAATATTTGGTTTACTTGGTGTGAATAATGTGGAAGGAATCACCTAAGTTAATGTCACTATGGAATAAGAAGGTATTTTTACTATGGAAAAGAATGAATCAAAGCCAGTGACTCCAAGGTAAAAATAAAGAGTTTAGTAAAAGAAATGGATGGGAATTTTTTGTGCTCTAAGTCTTCATCGAAGTTTTATTGTTGTAAGTGTGGAGAAAATGGTCATTATGTAACCCAATATCCCAAGATGAAATCTCCTTAACGTAATCAGAAAGGTTGTACGAGTAATGGTTACATTGTGAATGATGATGAGACTATAAATGAAACGTGAAAGAAAATAGGTAATATTGTTAATGGATTAAGGATAATGTAATAAAAGTATTTATGTATTTAGATTCAAATGATATGAATGATTAAATATAAAAGGATTGTTCTACTTATTTTTTTCACTTAGTATTTACACGATTATATTGGACAGGTGAATTTATTTAATTATAAGGTTACATTTTGACTAGTGGAAGGTAACACATGATATGTTCTTTATTTTAATATAATATTGTATGGATAAAAATACATGGGATATGAATAAGTAAATTTTATAGTATTTGGAACTATGTAATGACTTTTTGATAGGTTGTTTATGCTATCATTGATGAAGTTTAAATCATTTTTGGATTTAAGGAATTGATCCAATATACATTGTAATTTAGAAGAATACATGTTTTCCAAAATTATTTATGGTAATTCATGTTATTACCATGTTTCAAGAGTATATAGGATGAGGGTATTCAAATGTTTGGAATGTGACAACAAATAGCTACTTTATAATAGACAAGGTAATCATTTTTAAGATGATTTCAGGACTCTATTGATAATGTATTGGATTTTATCCTATGAGAATTGTTATAAGGATAACCATCCATGAAAAGTTTATCCTAGACATTGGAAAAAGTCTTGGTACACCGATTTTGTATTGAAAACCTCAATTAAAAGTCTATTTAGTGATTAACATTTTTTATGAATGTCGATATTATATATTTTTGAAATTATATATGCATTGTTTTAGAAATGGACATCTTTTATATTGGGTGAACTAATCAAGTCAGTAAAGGAATATGGTCAAGAAACCATAACCAAATGATGATAAGAATTTCATGCCTACCATTGGCCTACGTGATATCTTGGTTATTTTATAATTATTATTTTTGGATAATTATTAATTATGAACAATTATTGTTACTTTTTATGTTTATAGATTAATGTGTGTTGTTAGTTAGACTTTTTAATCTTTTATGGGCCTTAAGATCCCTTAAAATAGTATTTTAGTTCATTATTAATTAAAGTTAATTTCTGAAAATTCATTCCAAGAGGTAATGTATGTATTAAAAAATGTTCAAAGAATTATACAAGAATGATATTATGTTTATCTACAATTACTCACGTTCTAAATGTGATGAAAAATTGTTTCCCTAATACCTTACATTCCATTGAAGAGATGGCTTCTAGAATCATAAATTATTTTTGACTTTTAGGCCCTCAACATTCATTTTATAATTCACTTTTTGGTGGTTTATGACCTCAATAACTCCCCATAAATATTTACGCTTCTCCTCAATTTAAAATCTTCACTTCCTACCTTTGTTCTCCTATGTGGAAACCTAGTTATATGGGTAACTATTATGGTTATAAATTTCCCCTTTAAAGGAATTTTTTAGTATCCATTTTTATGATATGGGTTTCTATGAATACAACATTAAAGTACTAAAACATTGGTAATAAAAATGAACTTCAATAGTGAAATTCATTTTAAGGGGGGTAAAATGTAACACATAAAGATTTTGGTGAAATTGTTTTCGAATAAATTTAATCTTTTGATATTTTTTCACTTCATGCAACACTAAATATAGTTTCTTCCCAACGTCAATCATTCCTTTCACATGGAATCATATTGTTGTATGTTACAAACAACACCAACATACCATACGTTACATGGAACAACATGGTTAGCATACATTACATGCAAGATTGATCTTTCTCGATGGGTTGTGTTACATGAAAGAGTGAGTTTCACCTAACTATAGTATATTATTAAAAATATTAATATAATGGATTAAAAACAATCTTTTAATTTGATAAATATGAAATAGTTTTAACTAAATTATGAAAAAAATTTGTCTACAAAAATATAATATGAGTTCACTGTTTACAAATTAATGAATATGAAAACTGATTGAATATAAACGAAAATATTATTATAGTCACAAATCTATAATAAACTATTTAATTTAATTAATTGCAATTTTTATGAGAGATTAATGTAATAAATATTTCATATATTTAATAAAAAAATTTATTATATTCAAACCATTGATTCAATAGACATAAGATCAGAATAAACCCAATTTTATTCTTAAAACCCTATATTTTTATTAAGTCATTTTACAGTATTTTGAGAGAGAATCATTTTTAAATACAATTTTTGGAACTTTTAATGTTTTAATATTTCAAATTAAACTTCATCATTTGAACAGAGACCGAAAAATAAGGTCATCAATGTTTTTGGTGTTTTTATGTAAGGTTTCATCTTTTAATGGAAAGTAAAAAATAATGGTTTTTAATTCAAAACATATTTTTAATTTAATTTATTTATATGGGTAAAATATATTTTAATATTATTTAATAGTTTAATTAGATAATATTTTTATAACTAAATAAAAAATATTTCATTGGAACCATTTCCACATTTAAATTGGATATATAAACATAGAAAACTTTTGACCTATTTTACTATAAAAACTGACAACATTGTCCTTATAGGGGTTAATTTTTAATTTATTTCTACCACTTCTATGATTATAATTTGAAAATTTTGATTCCATATTTGTAATAAAAATAATTTATAATGTTTAATTAGTTCAATTTTTTTAAACTAAATTATTTGTGAAGGTGATTAAAATTAATTACATCTATTAAGAGAAAACTTAGGTTAATAAAGTGCTAAACCTCAAAATTAATACCCAAAAAGTCCTATAAACATATACAACACACATTGGTTGTCTATTATTCTACCCTATAATCAATTTTATCATCCTTGGTCCTTTATTGGAACCACATAAAACATAAAAAACATGGGTATAATTCACACATCCAAAATTTACAAGAGTGTCACTCGTCCTCCAATATAAAAGGCCACCACCTCGACCCATTCCTCACAACTAAATAACCATTTAAGATCAGAAAATATTTACCCAAGTAGCCTCAAATAAATCCTCCCATGGGGCATGAATCACCCCTTTGGTTAGAATGACTCTCAATGAATCATTTTCACACAAACTAAAAGGAGTTACCTAATTAAGAGGTAGCGTCTTCTCTCAAGCTCATTTCCTTTATTTTCAATACCCAGACAAACCACTCTCTCAATTCCATTCTTGTGTGAAAAAATGAGAAAAATAAATTTACAATGATTTTTTATGAAATTTATTCGATCTAAACTTACACACACCTCTATATAATGGATATCAAACATATTTTTTCTGAGTACGACTAAGTACTACATCACGAAACGATGATTGTTCATTTCTTCTTTACCACCAATCATGGTGGCCATTATGATAAAAACTATATTTATATATGTTATATATAATAAATATTATGTATTTATGTTTATTTATTACATTTTACAACACATACCATTTTATATCCATTTAGTGTTAATATGATAATCTTATTTGGGGAAGTGTGGACTACTACCCCCTCAAAGTAATGTGATTCGTTCACACACCACCTGGAATGTATTAAAAATGGATATAATGAAATTATATAGTCATGATAATGTAATAATAATATATATATATATTTACATACATACATATATATATATATACATATTTCATTTACTTACTTTCCATCAATACGACAATAAAAAAACAACATTCATGTGTAGGTGCGACTTACCGTCTCCATGAACGATGTATTTCATTTTTTTAATTTATTATATAGATTATTATTATATAAATGTACTGGATATAATTTATATTTAAATCATTATTTCAATTCTATAATCATTATCTATTTATTACAACCAACGATATAACAGATTGAGACACTTGCGATGAACAAAGTAAATATTACTCAACGTGAAACCTTAACATATGATCGTTAAGAAGAAGGTATTATAAGGCTGTAATAAAACCATATAAGGAATTAAATATTAAAATATTTTTCTTTAAAATATTTATAATAAATTTATATTTTTTATAAATGTGAATTGAATGAGTTCAACCAGAGTCAAGACACAAGGTAATGGGAATTTCATCTCACTCTTAATTTTCGTGAGATTCACTGTATGTTCACCACTATTTACTTTTGTGTGGTGTATGTAATGACCATGATTGTATTCAAATAATCCTATAAATAAATTTAAGGGAAATTATTTCTGTTTTATGATCCTTATTTTGTGGGTTTTATGTTTCAAAAGTTATCGAATTAGTAAAACAGTATTGTCTCAATTTTCCTTCCTTGAGACAATATTTTGAAATGCAGCCAAAATATTTATTGAGGTTTATATACTTCCATTTTACATGTTATATAATGAATATCATTATTATCAAGTTATCTAAAGTTTCATGTAATTTCATATTCTTACATGGAGATTATGATCCCATGTTACCAAGTAATAAGAGTTTATTGAGGAAATCTCACTGCTTTTTGACATTGTTTATTTTTATGATTACTTAGATGAAATACTATGACACATATCTCAAGAACAATCATTGGTTTCCTTATACTATGTTTCTTCAAGATATCATTCTTTTCAGTACCCTATTTCCACTCTTTTTTTACTTAAGACAATGTTTTTAAGTAAAATCAGACTGTCTTTCTCTTTGGTCAAATATCTATTATATTCAAAAACCATATTTTCAAAAATGTATTCAAAATAAAATTGAAGCGAATTTTCATGTAAAACAATTTTAAATATGTTTCATTGTTTTAAAATCTTAATTCATATGTTTTCAAAAAAAATCAATGATAAAGGTTTTCAAATGGTTTTACTTTATAAAAAAAAGTTTTCAACGAAGAAATGATAATTCCATCAAGAAATGTTTCTGAAAGATATGTCAAAATAATTTTCTATCATAGGTAAAATAAATTGATGTTACTAATTCCATTCTAGTAAATGATCTAAAGGTTCCATTAATATCCTTTTTAGAAGTGGATTATGCTTAATTTCATGGTCTTTATGAACCTTGTTTCCATTTCACAGGTTACATGTTTATAAATTCCACTTCTTTTTAGAGGTTCTCCTTTGATGAAATGGTTATCAAACTTATCTCTTTACATATATTTTTATGTGATGAATTTTTAATAATAGCCTTTTCATTTAATGGGTTATGATTTGATGTTTATAAAATGCATGACTTCTTATGGGCCATGATATGATGATTATTTTATTATCTTGGGGAATATACATGAATGGTCTTATTATGTGATGGGTGGGACATATATATCCCTCCAATGCATTGGATAAAATATGGATTATTACTAAGTACGAATGTTATGCATGAACCTGATTACATGTTCACAATGTTATGCATGGACTTGGTAACATGTCCAAAGGTTTATGTGTGAACCTAATTACATATTCAAAATATTATGAGTGAACCTTATTAAATGTTCAAAATTTTATACTTAGACCTGGTTTCATGTCAATAATTTTATTCATGAACATGATTACATTTTCACTATTTATTAATAAACAAGCTTACATGTTCAAAATGTTATGCGTGGACCTGGTTTCATGTCTATTAGTTAATGAAAGAATGTGATTTCACCTTTATAATCTGATGCGTTAACTTGGCTTCACATAAAAAAAGTTTTTTGTGAACGAGATTACATATTCACAATGTTATCCAGGGACCTCGTTCTATGATCACAAGTAGTTGATTGGCCCCGATTTCATGTACTTAACTTATTGAGTGGACCTATTTCTACTTATACATGTTCACAATGATATAAACCAATGTGTATGCCACAAATTCCATGTCTTTTCCTGCATTATTCTTCTTGGGACTATGTTCATTATTTCCTTATGATTAATGCCTTATAAGCTGCAATATTTTATTAAGTTAACAAATATTCAGGGAATTATCTTCAAATGTTATGATAAAGTTCCATACCCTTCTGTTTATGTTATTCTTATTCATTTCCATTATTTATCCTTATGGAGAATCTGAGCTCACCCCTTTCTTATGTTTCTTTTCCCCTGGGTATGAAGAATGGATTTTAGTAGAAGTACTAGAAGTGTATATCTTTGAGGGAGATGTTGAATATATTTTATCACAATAGAAGATTTGGTTTCCATGTTTCCAAAGACATAAATCTATTATGGTCCTCAAACATATATTTTTTTAATGTGCAAAATATTCATTTAAAATGATGTAATATCCATATATGTCAAGACTAGGTCGCTATAGTAACTCCATGTGACATTATAATATTTTTCTTTTAGAATAAATTTAATTTTTTAACTATATTTATTTATTCTCACCACCATGTAAATATTATGCTACACACAACACTAAGAGTAGCATGTGGTACAAGAAAAAATGAGTTTTAGAAAACTCTAATATACTATTAATATTATTATTTAATATGATAGTTTTCATCATGCCATTTTAATGACATGTATGAATAGGATTAACTAAATTAAGAAAATAGTTTTTACATATGTTTATATAATTCTTTGGTGAAAAATTAATTATAATTAAATTATAAAATGAATTGTATATAAAGAAAATGTTATTATAAAAACTATTATTATGCATCAAAAATATATCGTCATAAATTAAATTAATAAATATTAGTTAATGATGTTAATGAAATACATATATATATATACATTATTTATTTAACAAAATTTTATTAAATTAAACGTATAGATTTGATAGGAATAAGATAGGAACAAATCCAATGTTGTGTATAAAATGCTAAATTTTTCTAAAGGAATATTTTCCTCCTCTTAATGAAGACTTGGTTATAAGAAAAAAATATGACACTTTAATATATTTTATAAGAAAAAATAAAATTCAATTTTTATAGTGGAATATCATAATTTACATTGGGTTAATGTTTTATATTTTTTAGAGAACTTTCACATTTCGATGAAAAGTGAAAAATTAAAAATATTAGTTATAAATTGACATTTCTTCTGAATAATTTGTAGTGTTAACATATAATTTTATTGGTTTTAAAGTAATATTAGATCATTTTTATATAATTTAAATCAAATAAGTTAATTATAATAATTTTACTATTTATTTTAGATCTAAAAACATAACAAAATTGTCGATATTTTCACTTAAAAACCCCACTTTTAGATCACATCTATGGGATTAATTTTAATATAATTTATACCCCTTATGTGACATGAATTATCAAATATGGGCCCCATATTTTGAATCATAACAATTTCTAATTTCTAATAATATAAACATAGTTTTTGAACAAAAATATTAGTGAAATAAATTAAAATTAATTATAGTGATACAGTTAAAAAAGGTTTAAATAGTGGTTAAACTTAGAGTATATGGTCTAAGAATGACCCTAAACATTTGAAAACCCCATTTTATGGTAAAATTTAGACCTAAAAACTTAATGTCACGAATTTTGTGTTTAATGGAAGCCTAGTTTTTGATAAAAACTTGTGGATCACACACATCTTCTCAAGAATACATAATATGTCCTCTCACAAACTTTTAAAAGGGCACTGAACACCCTCACTTCTTCACACCTCTTAATCCCTTTTGGATCGTGAAAAACCTACCCAAATAATATCCCAAAATCCATACCTTAATATTATAAGGCTCAATTTGTGAATAAATCCAACCAAGGAAATATTTTGGTATAAACTAAAAAGTGTTACCTAAAAAAGATGATGATAGATACACATGAGACAAGTCAGACTCAGGATGAGGGTTTTCATCTCAATTTACATTCCATTGACACATATTTGTTTTTATGATCCTAATCATTTTTATATGTTGTATATAATACATATTAATGTATTTTATGATTTATATACTTAAATTTATAGAGGTTTTACATATCCATTTGATGATTTCTCTTTCGTGGGGTTTCTGGTATCATGTTACCAAAGTGTTAATAGATTTTTCTAATAATATTCTTTCCTTGAGATGTTTTTTATGTTATACACATTACTTTTTTATGAGGTGTATATATTTATCCATTAACATTTTATATCATTAATATTATTATTCTCATTATATTCTATTTTTCATCTAATGTTATTCCTTCATGTTAATTATGATTCAAATGTTTCAAAGTGGTATGTGAATCATTGAATGTTTAAAGATTATTTAATCAAGAATTTTTTTGATGACCTTTTAAGACCATTTACATTCATTAACATCAACAACGGGTGATTTTAATTATCCTCCACTTTGTATATATTGTATTGATACCATATTTATTCTTCCTTTGTATGGTTTATGATTAAATTGGCTAATGATAACATTGAAATTCGCTTCTGTGATTCATTTTTTAAGTACCCTTTAAATATTATCATTCTGTTGATCATTGAACATTAAATTTAAAATAATTATCCATATGATTTATCAAAGATATTTTTATTTTGTTAACTATATTCCATTTTTACATATGGTGTTTAATTTGAAATATATATGATTTATTGGGGAATTATTGATAATTATGAATCCTTTAACCAATATTTATATTTGATAAGGAAAATTTATTATAATTTCGATTTATTATTAAATATATGAGGAATGTTTTATAAATGTAGTAAATGGGTTGGGGAATAATTATTTTAATCCCCTCGATGCATCATTAGTTTCATGGGACAAATTTGATTAGAGACTAATCCATCATGTTCGTTTCCAAGTAGTTTAAATATTTCTAGAGGAATAATCTTGATAGGTATTATCTTAATGGCATATAGTAATAGTTCAGATATGTTTCTGCCCACAAACATAAACTATCATGAGGATTATTCTCAACATTAACTATCTTGAGGATATATCTCGACTACTAATATTTCCAACACTATGCACTTCATCATTACTATTATTCCATGTGATTATTCGATTAGTTATAATATACATGGAAATGTTCCAATATCATGTTATTATTTATATATAATTACTCAATAATCTTTTATTCCTTCCATAATGATTATTCTATATCTTTCTATTTAATTAAATGTGTGCTAATATAGTTACTATCCATTTTGATTTTAATAATTTATTTATTATTTATTCCACTATTCTTTACCCTTAGTAAGTGTTTAAGCTCACCCTTATTTTCTTCCATTTTCCATGATTCCATGAAGTTTTCTAAAAAAATATCTTCAAGGATATTTGAATATAATAAAGTTATATTTTTAAAAAAAATATGTTTTAATTTGTGTATTCATTTGAAATTCATGACTTGTATATGTATCTGGTGTACCAATGCTACTAAAAACATCAATCTATGAAAATTTCAATCCCTGTATCTTGTCCCAATGTAATGGAATTGGGAACGAGTTCTCAGATTTTTTGTGTTGGGGTGCTACATGGTGGTGCAATGCTGGTTCAGGGATTATTTTTCATTGCGTAATGATTGCAGTTAGTGGGGTTGTATGGTTTCAGTGTTGGGGATGAACTGTTTTTACTAAATTTCCTTTAATGTTGTCTTGTTTTCTCTAAAATGTTTCAGTTTAAATATGCACTCATTTTTGGATTTTTCCTTTGTTATGTTATTGTTATATTTGTGAGTGTCAATTATATTTTTTTACATTTGGTTGGAAGTACAGAAAGATTCAGGTACCATTGGTTGGGAGACCTCAGAGGAGGGTTGGGTGTGATAACACCCATAATAATCTATCTATCCAATTATCTTGATGTATATATTGGTACCCTGATATTGTCTTCCTTCACAGAGTTTTATGTCTGGTTTTGTGTTGCATCATGTTCATAGTATGGTGAGTTCCTTGTTGGTTTATCGTGTGGGTGGCTCAAAAGAGAGACATGTGTGATGGAACCTATCATCTGGTACACCTCTCAAATATTAGTGTGGGTTAGAGGGGTTATCTTCTATGATGTGATGACTAGTACACACAATTCCTTGGAAGAGGGTGACACATCATCATCTCCTGATTCCACTTTTTCATTATCCAGTGGGGGAAATGAGACTTTTTCTGATTCCTGTCTTGATATTTTCTTCTCTTCGGTCATTCGGGGCCAAGTTATGACATTCAGGTTATGTTACATAAATGAATATATGCCTTTGTTTCTTGTATGGGTTCCTACTGTACCCATCTCTCAAAAAAAATTCTTATTTTATTTTCAATATAGGGTTCATGACCCTCAACCTATTAAATAATGACTCTATAACATTCTCCATAATATTGGGATAGGATACATAAGAAAAGGGTGATCTCATAATCTTTTTAAGGGTAAAAAATGAATATATCCGTGATCACATGAGAATAAAGTGATCATAAGGGTATAATAACATTATTTAAATGTTTGAAAAAATACCCCACATATCAAAGATCATGATCTTATGTCATAGAATAAACCATTTTAGTTCAAAAGACATGAATCATTAGGGAATCAAAGAACATAAACCATGTAATCATAACATAATAATTATAAATTAATATGTGGCATACACATAATAATATAAAATTACATATTTAGTAGTCAAGCCTCATTTACAAAGAAAACAATATTTGAATGGTTCCACTCCCTAAACCCTAATAATAATCAAGGTTCAGTCATAAAAATATCACAGTGGACAAATCATCTTACTAAATTGGGTTCACACCCCATTCCTTTAAGATTTATCTCATGAGATATCAATATTTACCCTCTTAATTGGAGGGAGATGTAGTTCCCCCAATCAAATAATGAAAATTATATATACATGTTCCACAAGATAATAAACCTTTCATCACATCAAAACCCATGAAATGGAATGTGGTTCCTAAACATTTCATCATTGCATTACCCATGAAAAATGAATATTTTTTATAGACATCATGTCATCATAAATATATAAAATATAGATAAATAATAATGATGGTATCCTTGGATCACATTCCTTGTAAATCATAAAAAAACATCATTTCTTTTGTTCAATGATTAATAAAAATATCATCAAAATATTATCAAAGCATTCTTGAAGAAAATAAGCCTTCCATTTTGAAGTCAGTTAGAAAAATGTTCAAATATAAAGGAAATTATTTTTTGAAAATATCTATGTAAATTTTTAAATGAATCTTCAATGAAAAAATTATTCTTGATGTCATGAAATTATATTCATGTCATATTAGTTAGAAAAACATTTCTTCTATACTTTTGTCGGTAAAGATACAAAGTACATCATTTTGAAAATGAAAATTTTACTACTGTAAACCCATTTTGTAAAAATTTACACATGGATATAAATTACATTAAATATTCATAGGAAAATATTAAATAACCTTCTTAGAAACATTTTATAAAACATGGATATAAAATAAAAAATCATCTCAAATGAATGTATTAATAATTATGGTTTTCCTTAAAAGAATATTTTCATTCTCTTAAGTACCTAAAATGAGTAAAATGAAAGAAAAACATAAATTTTAAAGAAATAAATTTATGAAATTAAACTTCATAAGTTTATTTAGTGCAAGATAAATACATATCATCATCAAAACATAATCATAAACAATCGTTATAAATAAAGTGATTCTAACATAAAACTTTTTACCTCAAGTTGTCTTTTTTTTTTAAAGAACACTAATCAATTGTATAGTAAATTTTAAATTATTATAATTATATAAAATGGTCATGTTAATAAATATAAATTAATATATGATCCATTTATTACATTTCAACACCCCCTTTAACAAATTATTACTTATTGAAATCATCATTTCTCGGTGTTAATTATTTTATTTATCATGAGTATTTTAATTGAGTAGTTATAGTCATTGTAAATTTTTATAGGTTATATCATCTATATAATTTTAATCATAATAAATATATCATATATATTCATTATATTATTATTTATAATTATGAATAAAATTTATAGAAAAAAATTAATTACATTGTTCATGAAGATGGTAGGTCATACATACGCATTAACACTGTTTTCATTTTTAAAGAAAAAAATAGAATTAAGTTAAATAATAATTCAAAATTATAAGATCACTAATATTTAATTTATATCATATTTAATCATAAAAGTTTTTCACATTAACATCCTAGTAAAATATAAATGAAAAATGAATCAAATCTCTCCATGGTTGTGGTAGTCTACACGTACTCACGAATGACATTATCATTTCCCAAGGGATTGGAAGGTTAGTTGATATAAGTGATATTATAAATAAAAAAGAAAAATTGTGTAATAAATATTATATATAAACATTAAACCAATCATTATACCCATCATAAAACTATGGTAATGAAAATTAAATTGAATCTCTATATGAAGATGGCAAATCGTATATACTCACGAGAAAACTAATACTTCTCATTTGATGGGAAAGAGGGTGAATACTAGATTTTTCATAATCATAATATAATTTAAACTTATTTTTTATTCATAATTTATAATTTTATGATATATACCAAATATTTAGAGCAGTAAAATAAGAGTATAAAATAATGTGATCAGTTATGGTGTTTACCTCTTCTTTGAAACAACTCATTTACATATCCTATAATGGGAGCTATAGTTGGTATTTTGTGTAGAAAATATAAAATTTAATGTGTCTAGGAAATTATATAAGATAAATTAATATCTATTTTTTATGGTATAAGGATCAATGTGGTGTAAATAGTTGAGGTAGGTGGTTCCCTTCTTTAATAGAGGTGAGGGTCACTTTTACAATACCTCAAAAAGATTAAATAATAATAAATTTTTTCTCAAGAAAAATGCCTCCACATTTCTAGGGAATATAAGATATGGTAGGATATGGTTTTAATCCCATCAACCAATAATATTTATACATTTGGTGTCATTTTAAACCTTATCATTTAATTAACCCTTAGTTAAACAATTTTAATTTTTAGAATGACAAAAAAGTTTTGAACGTAAAATGCTGTGATCATTACATATTGGAAAAAATTGTCCCACTAATGAAACATTTATAAAATTTCAGAACATATAACATCCAACTAGTCTTATTTTAAATAAATTATGGCATTTATATATTTTAATAAAATGTTATTTTGATGAAATAGCATTATTCCTAATTTTGATGTTGTTTATCAAATTTGACATAGACATGAATAAAAACGTAGAATTTGACAATAATATTTTAAAAAAATAATATTGAATATTCACCAAGAAAATTTATGTATCACTATAACGTTATAACTTATATCACATTCAATATTTTAAAAATCATTTATTTTTTTCATTAATTGAATAAATATTGTTTGGGTGTTGTGTATGCATTTAATGTATACATATAACACCAAAAAATTAAAAATAAATTTACATCATTAATAGAATTTATTTATTCACAAAATTTCTATTAATATTCATTCACAACATGTTTTTGTAAATATGTAATGACAAAAGGATTAATTAAAACCAAGAGAGTGTCATTTTCTAACAGTTTGATTTAAATAATATGTAAATTATTTTCAAGGTAACATGTCCATGAAAGAAATAAATTTTTAGCCTAAGGTGATAGAAGTAGAATTTTCTTCATAAAATAAGAATTTTTATGTATTATTATGGGATTTTCATTTGTTTTTATATATATTAACCTGATATACCTATTATTGAGGATATTAATTTTACAAAAGTTACTAATGATATTGAAAAAAAATAAAAGGGGGCTATTTAAATAAAATTATCCTACTTATAATAAAAAAATTATTAAATTTTATCCAATTAATTAGAAAAATGGAATAAAATAATTATAGTTAAACTGTACAAAATTTGACAAAATCATCTTAAAAACTACATTTTAAAGAAAAAACTAAATTTATTCATATCCCCTGCCTAGAAAAATACTGTTTGGATGTTGGAAACATTTTATAATGTAAATAAAATATATATTTTATTAAAATCATTCAAAAATAGACAATAATATATATTATTATTATGAAAAATTTGCTAGATGCATAAAAATATTATTCAGAAAATACATCACTTTTATTTTCAAATAATATTTGTTATTTATTCTAATTATTGGATAACTAAAGAGTTGATTTTATAAAAAATTTGACCTTATAGTTTACATAATTTTTTTGTTACTATTCTTATCTACTAATACAATGACTATGAAATAACCTAAGAATAATATTTTAATGATGTTATGTGGTCTGTCTAAACTTATTACTATTTATAACGCAAGCTATCAAAGAAATTAAATTATTTAAAGAAAAATATTTTATAAATAATATTAGGGAGTTGCATCCATGAAGCTATGTTATTTTTTATTTTCTTTTTAATGACCCCATTATTTTATGTTATTCCCAAGATGATTGTAATTTATCTTATCTAATTCTTATTGATGTCGAGAATAGCCTTTAGAAATTCATTTTACAATGATTCCATATATGGATTCTATACCATTATTACATTTGAACACCTATTAAATTTATATTTTATTTATGGGGGAATTATACCCTTTAATATTCCTCATTTTTCGCATATATTCTATTGTGTGTCAGGTGATCGATCGAGAGACTAGTATCTTCATTAGTGGTCGTTCATAAATATTTCATCACTATTCAAACAACACTCACAATTGGCCATTACATGGGCCATTCTTTTGAATTTTAGATGATAAGTAGGGAATGTTGGTGATGTTGGATGGGGACGATGGTGATCTGATCTTGGTATTGACATTTAATGAACCTTAGGTTGGGTGAAACAGTGGTTCAAGTATAAAGAAAATATTCTAAATTTATTAAATAGGTATATCAGAATTGATAAAGAAACACAATGGAACCCCAAGGGTCCTGTATAGTGGATAATAGAGCAGCAATGTGACTAGTGGTGATTCTGAGTAGTGACAACGAGTTTGATATCTGAATATTGAATTTGGATTTTAATAAAAACTAAATTATGTGTAGTTTGGATGAATATATGTTGTGTACTTCTGGTGTTGTGATGGAAAGGGTTTTAGTTTCCAGATAAATTCCACAAAATATCTGACCTTGTCTATATATTGTTTAACTCTAGTTGGATAGAATTTCATGTATACAGATTACAATCCTAGGAGGCCTTCTAGGCCTACCACATTCTGTGTCATTCTACAGTAAATGACTCGTCATGGGAAGTAGTTCACACCCAAATTTCATCCATGGGTCACATGTTACATGTCCACAAAGACATGTCATGTAGTTAAGATCTACACCACTCATTTTTAGGGTGGATCATATTTAGTTATTACATGGGAGTTATATATTATTTAAATTATTAGAAAAATCATTTATTATTCCATCCTTATTAGATATTAACATCTCTATCCCTATGAATCAATTTTGGATGTAGAAACAGTCCATCCATAGTGTTTCTTATATAGAAAATGAATGTGGTCTTCTCTTGGACATTAGAGTTGAGGCATGGGTTGATGATACTGGTTTATTCTTTTAAAATATATAGTGTCTATGGATGGAATTTTATATGATGGTCAAATTTTTATAAAGGTCATAAATCATCCCTAGAAACCAGGTTGTGTTATAGGGCATGTTCCTATAATATTCCTTAGGCAGGGTTGGAATTTTCTCTAATTGGGATTCAGGACCTCTACCTACAAATTATGTATGGTAGAAATTTAACCTATACAGGAATGAGGTTAGGAACATCTACCAAAAGATTATAAAGAGTTATTATTTATCCCACATACATATCAAATATATAAACAATCTATGAAGTTAGTATTTCAACCTTATAAGATCTTATATAGGACTTGAATCATCCTGTAGAGGTGGTATTCACACCCATATTCATAGGGTATGGGGATTATCTACTACAGTTATCAATAGGTTGTATGATTTGTAGGACAAAGGTGGTCAGATACTCGATTTTATGTATGTCATAGATGGACCTCAGGGATTAGTTATCATTATATTGGTGATTATGCTTCAATGATTCAGATTATACCCCTTTATAGGATCATGCAATGGTGTAATAGTGGGAAAGGCTGGGTAGTGAGGGATTCATTGAGACATGTGACTCCTCTAATACAACTTATGTATTCATTGTGGTAGGAAATATATCTAGCCTATTAACTTCCTAAATTAATTATTCTTCATTATCATGGGAACCTATAGTGTCACATGGGTTGTGAATTTATAAAATTTAAGCTAACATAACTTAGACTTCAATGTCTTCATAGGACTTCTAATGATCATTCATATCAATATTACTATCTCTTAATATTAATCATGTTTCTCATTATTACTGGAATCTTGAGATGAATTGGAATGATGGGTTTTCCTATTTTCATTCTTATGGTCATCCCTAGTGCTAGGAGTGGAGCTAGTGTATCACTTTTGGTTTTCCTTATGTTTTTTGATGTATCACACTGAGTATGTTTATACTCACCAATACATGAGCCTTTTTTCAATTGATGTTCTATTAGTGATGATGTCACACAAGTCAATGATAGTCTTCTGTATTTGGATTTCTATGGACTTTTCAAGATTAATGCCTAGTGACATGTATTTAGGTGTTGTTGATTGCACATAGTGGTACTATAATAAGGTATTAGAAAGTTATGTATGTGTTTGGATCCATCTTACAGTAAGCAACTCTTTATCTATGAAACTTATATTAATCTTCTTTTTTTTATTTGGTGTGTACCATTCCATTGCATTATGATTTATGTATGTTTTATCTATATGGATCATAGTGGTTTAATCATGCATGTGTTTAGTCCTATTAGGTTGATTATTTTTATCCTACTAGGATTCAGTTATCTTCTGCTTTGGATATGTGTTTTTCATAGGTAGATATAGGATATGGTATCCCTTGTTGTGAGACATCCCTACTTGGTGCTAGTTACCGGCCCATGGATTATTGGAGTAGGGCTTGGGGTTATATTCCCAACTCACTGCCAACCCAGATAAGAACCAAGTGGGATAGATCATGTCATGTCATATCAAAGCATGTCAACCAAGGTGAAGATTTTGTAGTTAGTGTTCATGTGATGATTACTTTGGGAATATTGAGAAACATTGTAAATGGGTTATAATGATTGGTTATCAGTCTAGGGAGACCTATGTAGGTGTGGTGGAAGATATATCATTTTTCTAGGACTCTAATTACCTATTACTTAAACAATATCTCTTATACATAAATTAAATTGTATAGGAATGGTGATGAATTAATCATATAGTAGTTAGTTATAATCTTTCACATCCATCATGTGCCAATAAATCACCCTTATGGGTGTGTCCTATTAATTAGAGGGTATAACCTAATGATATCAAACATGCATGAAAATACAGAGATGTGAAAAGCTCCTTTCTATATTAAGGCCATTTGCCACCAAATAGTGAGTTATAAGGAGTCGTTTTCCAAAACATATTTAAGTGATATACTCACCATGTGATCTGAGGTAGATTATCACCCCATTTCTCTTAGTGTGTATTTTTCTCATGTAGTGAATGGTAGTTTCCACAGGGTTGGGTGACACTATATATATACTAGTTATGTTTTTTATATTTTATATTATAGAACTCAAGTGTTTTCATGTGAGTATGATCCTTGGGTAATTGGTGATCAAATGGGTCCTATGACACACATTTTTATATTCTTCAAATGTTTAGTGGAAATATTTTAGTTCTTTTTATAGATCTTATTATTTTGGTATGGTAATCTGTTAGTAGATGATATATTTCTCAATATCATGATGAGGATTCTCTCTCATGGTTAGAGTTTGTACCCCTTTATGGTATAGAGTTTAATCATAGGACATTGATCCATTTATGGGGCATCCTAGATGTGTTTATGCATTCATCAAGTCATGTGGGCTTTTGAGGTATTTTATAGGAATTTTTTATGGTATAATTGTTCAATATAAGTGGTTATAAAATAGAGTTGGAGGAACTATATATCACGAAATGGATTTCTTTTTGTATAGATAACCTATGCTAGTGTTCCCAAGGTAATCAATGAATAATCAAGCATTCTTAGAAGACAATATATAGCAACCCCAGATCTAGTAACCTACATCCAGTGGTTAGTTTATTACATTTTAAGTTTTACAAGGTGTTTATTCTTGAAGGAACAATCAGTTTAGTAGTCTTGGAGATCTTGAGATATACATGGTTCTAATTTTACATTAGGAACAAAATATAATTAATAATATTTGAAAAAATATATCATTCTTGAAATAATTCAATGAATTGTTCTTCATATCCAAGGGGATGGAAACAAAATAAGGGTGGGATAAAATTCTTAGTAATGGTAAAATAAAGTGTATTAAATCATTATTAAATAAGGCATAATCAAAAGGTCAAGGTAAATAACTAAAAACAAGTTTCACCTAACTGCTTGAGCATGAAAACGAATCCATGTATTATATCAATAAAATAATCTCATGGATAATATTGTCTAAATTCTTAATAAAATATATGATTAATATTTTTGCATCATTATCCCATACATCATGATATCTATACTACCAAGGCCTTTCTCCAAGTCAATTTAATTTATGTGTAGGTATACACCAAAAAACGTGTAATTTATCCAACTAATTAGTCTCATGAGACTATTGATACATTGAAGTTATATCTATAATTAGGTCCCAAAAATCACTATATTTCGAATACATTACTCGTATATTGAATGATAAATTAAATTAATAATCATATACCTCATAAACATATGTCTATATTGAATAAAAATATGGAATATCAATATTTCCCCAGTCATAAAAATATATCTAAAAGTAAAACTCCATATGTAGAAATCATAAATGGATCAGTGGATATACATATAAAAGCTAAATAATATCAATATTTAATGTAAATTTAACGTGTAATGATCACAATAAAGAGAAATTTTCAAGAGAATGATAAATACCAAAAAATAAATAATATATAAGAGATGAAAATCAGTTTGTTAGAAATATAGTTTTAATAATAAGATCTTATTGTTTGGAGAAATATTAAAAATTAAAGTGAAATATTAAAATAATATTTCATCGATGATTTTAATTTTTAAACCAATTTAAATCATTTGATGGAATCTAAATTTCATAAAATGATTATAGTAGTGGGGATGTCTGTTAATGTTGTATATATTTAAGAAATATATTTTTGGATTTTTGAAATGAAATTATAAAGCGACCCTTTCAGAATAAATTATCACGATTTCTTTAAAACAATTATAGGGAAGGGAAATATATCTGATTAAATGAGGAATAAAATCAGATTTTCAATTAAAAATCATTGACTGATTCATGTTCCAAATATAAGAAATGTTTGAAGAAAATATGGAAACCCCATAAATATCCAGAGGATAAGTAAATAGATGGTGTTTAAGAAAGATATTTGGTATGTTTCTTTTAACGAAAATAAGAGTAATCCCCAAAATTGAGATTGCAAAACAAATTATTACAACTTTGGGAACTTTTAAATTGAAATATCATAAAATAATATACTTGAATTGAAATATATCTCATCAAGAATAATTTTTTTTTGTTTTCTAAATACATAAAATGGGCAGTATATACACCATATAAAAGTGAATGGGTTCATAATAACAAAAATGTCCTAATAGAGTTTTAATTGAGACAAAATCCCAGACATCATTCTTCCCTTTAGTTGGATTTCCTTTAAACACTAATATATTGGTTTTAAAAATGTTATTAATATATACATAAACCATATTAAAATTTTTAATATCATATATTTTCATCTCATAACGTCTTGATGCCATATTGTTAAAAATATTTTATTATTACCATTGTTTTTTGTGTAAACCGCTTCATTTCCTTATGCATGTTTTTTCATGATATTATCAGTTCTTATTAATATGATATAGTTATCTCATCTGAAAAATTGTCTAAAAGTTATATTTAATTTTTTTCATTAGATACATGTTTTAAATCATTCTTAATATTTAAACATTGAAAATGAATCACATTGCTTTGTGGAGATTGTATACATACGCATGAGTGACGTCATCATTTACTCATTGGGTGAAATGGTGAGAAAGTATATGATATATTAAATTTAAACAACAATTATTATGTCTGAAATAACAAATATTCTCATCATTTCCATGAATATTACTATACATGTGAGTTAGTTATTGAAATTTAATTTCATCAGTTCGCGAGACGGTAGTCCATTGTACACACAAGAGGTTGTTGTATTACACATTTTATGTGGAAGGTGATTAATAATATTATGATATAAAATTAATAAACTCTCAGTATATGGTATATACTAATTTTATTATATTATAATTTTTAATACATAAATTAATGTCGTAAAATGACAAGTAAATAAATAAAGAGCTTGGGGAAGACAATTTCCTTCGATTAGAAGAACACCCTTTGAATCTCTTATTAATGACCAACTATTATTATTTTAGGAATAAAATAACCATTAAAATGTTTGTAATGATGTTGTAGATATAATTTGGTATATTTTGGTTGATCTTAATCACTTTAGATGTGTGGAAAAGTGATGGGAGTGGGTTCCCTTTTATAATTAAGGTGATCGGATCACATGTAATTTTTTAAAGCATTCCAATAATGTTATAGAACATTCATGGGAAATTGGCTCCAAATAGATAAAATTATAAGGGAAAAAGGATAAGGTCAAAATCAATCAAAAAATATATATTAAAAAATGAAATTTTTACCCTTATCTTTAAATGTAAACCCTTGGTAAACCCGTTTTATCTTAAGCATGGAAATTATTTTTTAGTATATTTACTAATCAATATGATAGAATATTATGTTGTATATTTTACCTAATATTAATTATATATATTATAAATATGTAATCTATTTTATCAAATTCAATTTATATAAGTGGCATAATCTAATTTATAAATAAACCCACAAATCTTGTCGAAAAACAAATTTTCTAAAAATACATTTTTATTGATTAGGTTGATATTATATTTACTATATGAATAGTAATCATAATTATTTGGATTTAAATTCATGTATTTTGATATATAATCTTAAAATTTAATTTAAATCATTCATAATAAAATATTATTCTAATTTATAAAAATGTGAACACAATATGCATATTAACAAATAGTTTTTTAGAAAAATATCCATTTTTATCTCGAAAGGGACATTTATTTTTTATAACAAATTGATAGTCAGTAAATTTTCAATTACATATATTATAATACATTATTATATATAAAATTATAAATAGTTAAATACTAATTTTAAATTTTTCATAAAAGATAATTTTTTTGGGAAAATTTCACAAATTCATTCTAGGTTTATTTTGACCAAGTAAGTTAAAAATCAATATTCAACATATAAAATTTGAATTTTTTACCACAACATAGTAGAGTTTTAATCCTAAAAAACTGCTTACTATATTTGAGACTCAGGTGATACTGATGAACCCTAGTTGTGGGAATAAGTGATCTTCTCACCTCAGGATAGCTCAAGTAGTGTAATGGATGGATTTCTATGTGGGAGGTAGCCTTGAAATATGATATACTCATGTTGAAGGTAATAGAATAATAGGGAGTGTTTCTATTTGATAATTTTATTATGATATGGTCTTATGGTGTGATAGTAGTTAGAGACAGATGATGCATCGATGAACATCCAAGAACACTGCCTTTGGCCAGTTCTTTTCATTTCTAAAGAGCTGATAGTCTAGGTTGTTGGATGATGTATATAATGTATGACTATAATTGAGCAGCATTGGTTTTAATATATGGTATTATTCATGTGTTTTCATCATTTACAGTCATACGTGATGACACTAGGATTGTCTAATAATCCTAAACTATATATCCGGGTGCTAGATATTCCAGTAAAACCCTTAGAAAAACCTCAGTTGGCTTGGGATTTTCCTATAATAGTTAATGTTACACACTCACCTATTCTTGGGAGGTTATTCTACCATTTATGGAGAATTTTGGGGGTGGAAATTCAAAACATGATATGAATTGGTTTCCCAATATTGGTGTCACGTAGTGTATCAAATGGATCAAACACACATGAAAACGAATTCAACTTCTTATCATATAGTGTAGACGGATTAGTGAACCATGTTCATGTATAAGTGAATCTCCTTTTATGAATGTTTTGTTAAATTATACAATTTATGAAGGGTGGCCCATTGATGACACATAGGTGTAGCTAACTTGAGATATTTTGGTTCTTATGTTTGGGGAGAGACATTACTAACTTTTGATCGACAGTGGTGACTATACACTCTTTCCTTTTGTGTAAGTGGCCCACAGTGTAGGAATTAGTATTGTTAAGTGATGTACTTAATGGTTTTTCTTAATGTTATATACTGTTATGACACCTTCCCCTAGAGAAAGGTGTGTTTTTTACATGGTGTGTGTCCAATGTTTGGCAAGGAACATGTGAAGTTGAGGCATACCTTATAGAGTGATACCCTTAATGTGGAATGTCCAGTGGATCCCTTTTGGTGTAACCATTCTATAGAAACTCTTTTTATGTGGTGGTGGAGGATGTTTTATCATGAGTTTATACACTTTAGTCACTCAGTTAGTTGTTATCTTGAGGTTCATGAATGAAATTGTATGGGGATTTTAATGGATAAATCTATCTTGTTTAGACTATGGTGGATTGGAAAACCTATGGGAAGTAGTGTGTTATTGAGTGATCAAACTAGGATTGTGTTATTCATGTGGTTCTAATTAGTATATTTTTTATAAGAGTGATGACAACACAACTTGGTTTTCTTCTATGGTTAATTCAGATTTAACATTGGATTGTGATAAATTAACGAATTCTTGTAAATATAGATGTTAGTGAATAATGATTCTAACACTATTGTTTTGTAAGATAAAGATATAGATTTAATTACATGTAGGTAGGATATTTTAGAAGTGTAACATCCCGGACCTGGGTGCCATGCAACGGGTGCCCTGAGCTTGGTTCTCCACAAGACCTCAAGCGCATTTTCCCAAACGCGAGAGGCTGCTGACTAGCAGCGGGGGCCCAGGTCTGATAGTGGGGAAACTATGCCCTCATTTGTCAAAGTGTAGCGTAGAAGAATACCAAAATAAACAATCAACAACAGCAGAAGTTGTAGACATATACAACTGAAATAACTACAGCAGTGGATATAACCAACAATATATAAGTGATGATGCTACATGATTCAAGTTCTAGGAAAACAGCCAGAACATGCTATACATCAATACACTACAGCAGAAAACAGAGGACAACAAAGCAAGAAAAACATCTAGCAGCATCATCGCGAGCCTAGTCTCGGTCCCATGCCCTCCTACTCCTCAGCAACAGTCAAGTACCTGTATAGGGACTCTTGACCCTATCTACAACTGCAGCAATGTAATCTATTTGGGCCGAAAAATGTGACCCAAACAGGGTGTGAGAAATATATCTCAGTAGGCACCCACCAAAGGCTCGTTCCCAACTGCGTGTAAGCGTGCAACAATAGTGTGAAATAGTAAAATGAAATAAAGTAAGCAGTACTCAAAAGTATCTAACTTAACAATTAAATTTCCATTTTATTATTCATTTAGTCCATTTAATTTAGTATCACATTGTGCTCAACAACACCAAGCCCTCAGGCCAACCAGTATCTGGACCTCAAGCTAATATAGTGAACCACGCCCTCATGCTTGCCCTCAGGCCATCCAGAATCTCGCCCTCAGGCATTGTAACAGAATTCTCGCCCTCAGGCATACGAAGTGTCTCCCTTAGGCACAGAAGTCAAGCCCTCAGGCACGAAAGGTTACCCTCAGGCGGAATAATGACATCCCTCGGGCTGAAGCAGTCACGCCCTCAGGCTAATCACAATAACGCCCTCAGTCTAATACAGTCACGCCCTCTAGATAAACAGGTAACTAGTCCATGCCCAACATATCAAAATGCAGTAAACAAGAAATTCCTCTCAAGGAAATTCTATAGTTACTACATTTAAGGCATACCCTCGGGTATCCTGGCCAAACAGCTAAACAGAGGAACACACCCCTAGAGATGGTCCTGGATCTAAGAAACGATCCCAAACAGCATTTTATGATCATAATTTAATCACTTATGCAATTCTAGGAATTAAATATAGCAACGACCTCATCCACACGACACCCCAACATGGGTTCGTGGCACAAAAACGCACAAAAATGCACGAAAGTTGGAAAATGATCACAAAGCCACCTACATTATATGCCCACGAATGCTATACCTGAAATGCCGACTCCAAAAATGCCCAAGAACGGCATAGATCTGACGAAGAACAAAACTCATTCAAATGTAAATAACTTACGTTAGGAGAAGAATTGGTAAGAACGGTATCGGGAGTGGAGAGAGCTTACCCGTGCGGTTCCAACAAGATCATCCGAAGCCGAATCGGATTCCAGACGAACGCTTGGTGGATCATCAAAGATCCGGCCTCCTCCTTTGGCTCAAAAACAGCTCAAGTGCCTCCTCTGCCAAATGAGGAGGCTACTCCCTTTTTTAAGCTGAAAAAACAAAGTACACGGCATGTAATTTTTTCATTTAATTGTTCACTTGGCGGCACCACCACACTATTCATCAGTCGACACGAGTACACAGCATGTACTCTCGAGTACACGGAGTATACTGTCGCCCAGCTGGCGGCGACGCCACCGCCTTACTATTTAAGACTGTTGACTGACTACATGGCGTGTAAGGTACCACTACACGGCATGCATTTGGTTCCTAAACCCTTCGTTGTCGGCATGGCCACACGCCCTGTGTACTCATCCCAAAACGGCCAAAAGTACACGGCATGTGGATAGAGTAAAGGGCGTGTAGTTCCAAAATTTAGGATTTTTCCCAAATTTCCATATTTTCTCAAAATCACTTAAGGGAAGGAAAAGAAGAAACTCGTACCTCAAAGATAAGAACTGGGTTCTTACAAACTACCCCCCTTATAGAAATTCATCCCTGAATTTCCCTTCCCAGGGTAGCGAAGATAAAGCTCAGAACAGATCTAGCCACGGAGCACATACATCATCCTTCCGCTCCCAGGTCACGTCCTGCACTCGGCCATGCTGCCATAGCACCCGTATGAGAGGAACTGACTGGCCTTGGAGAACCTTCGTGCTCCTATCAACGATACGGATCAGATGCTCCAAAAAGGATGCATCATGATGAAGCTCAACCTATTCTGGATGAAAGGTGTGAGACAGGTCTGAATGGTAGCAACGCAACTGAGACATGTGGAAGACGTCGTGCATGGCTCCATACCACTGCGGTAACTACAACCTATAGGCAACCAGCCCGACTCTCTCTTGAATCTCAAATGGTACCACATACCCCAGTGAAAGATTACCCTATCTCTTGATCCGTTAGTGTCTTAGCCTAGGCGAAACATGCAAGAAAACTTGATCCCCGACAACGAACTCCAATGGTTGTCTGCGGCGACCAACATAAGACTTTTGATGAGACTGCGCGATAGCCATCCACTTCCGAATTAACTGGACCTGCTTAGATGTCTCCTGCACGAGCTGTGGTCCCAGTAAAGCTGCCTCACCTACCTCTAACTAGCACAAAGGTGATCGGAATGGCCTACCATATAAAGCCTCATATGGTGTCATCTCAATAGTTGGATGAAAACTATTGTTATAGGAAAACTAGACTAAGGGTATATGCTTCTCCCAAGAGCCCCCAAAATCTAGGACGCATGCGCGCAGCATGTCCTCTAGAACCTTTATCGTCCGCTCTGACTGGCCATCTATCTGAGGGTGGTATGCTGTTCTTAGAAGCACCTGTGTACCCAACACCCTCTGAAAACTCTTCCAGAAACGAGACGTGAAGCGGGTGTCCCTATCTGAAACGATAGAACGAGGGACCCCATGAAGATGTACGATCTCTCGAATATATAGCCTTCCGAGCTTATTCACACCAGATGTCTCCTTGATCGGCAAGAAGTGATCTACCTTCGTAATTCTGTCCACAACAACCAATACAGTGTCATTTCCTCGAGGTGACCTTGGCAATCCCGTCACGAAATCCATCGTGACATCATCCCATTTCCACTCCGGAATGGGCAACTTCTGTAACAGCCCAGCTGGTCTCTGATGCTCTGCCTTCACCTGCTGACAGGTGGAACACCTCGTAACAAAACCAGCTATCTCTCTCTTCATACTCAGCCACCAGTACTAACGTCTCAAGTCTCGGTACATCTTGGTAACCCCAGTATGAACTGCCCAAGCTGAAGCATGATACTCCCACATCAGCTCCTCGCGTATATCCCCTAGAACTCATACACGTCCATGGAAACGCAAAACCTCATCATCACCTATCGTCCAACCAGGAGGAGGGTCCTCACTTGCCACCGACTCCGGTAGAACTAGGCCTTCTGAATCTGATAGCTGCCTCATCCTCACTCTGTCCAGGAGGGTATAATTCACAGCTAACGAGGAAAGATAAGTCTTCCCCAGACTGTCATGCACCTCCAGATGCATATCAGAGAACAAATCCATAAGCTTCCACTCACCATTGGCTTCCTGCATTGCATGTATCCGAGTCTTCCTGCTCAGTGCATCAGCTACTGCATTACCTTTACCAGGTGTATAGGCAAGATCGAAATCGAAGGTCTATAGGTACTCGAACCACCTTCTCTGCCTCAGATTCAGGTCACGCTAATAAAGATATAATTGAGGCTTTGGTGGTCGGTGAAAAACACAAACCGCTCTCCCAACAGACAATGTCTCCAACAGCGCAATGCATGCACAACAGCAGCCAACTCAAGATCATGCGTCGGGTAATTCCTCTCATGTGGCCTCAACTGCCGAGACCCATACACCACAACTCAGTCGCCCTGCATCAAAACGGCTCCCAACCCAATCCCTGACGCATCACAGTAAACTATATAGCTCTTCCCCTGCTCTAGGAGTATCAGGATCGGTGCTGATGTCAACCTTCCCTTCAGGTATTGAAATGCTGTCTCGCAAGCTTCTGACCAAACGAACTTCACACCCTTCTTAGTCAGACCTGTCAATGGTGCTTCTAAGCGGGAGAAGTCCTGTATGAAGCTCCTGTAATAACCATCCATCCCTAAGAAACTCTGTATCTCAAACACGTTCTTAGGATGATCCCAAGAAACTACTGCTCTCACCTTCTCTGGGTCTACTATAACTCCTACCTCTGAGATGATATGACCCAGGAAGTAAATCTGGTCCATCGAAAAGTGGCACTTTGAGAGCTTAACATATAGGTGATGCTCTCTCAGTGTACTCAATATGATCTCAAGATGGGTGGCATGGTCGTGTCGAGTGTGAGATTACACCCAGATATCGTCCACGAATACTACCACAAATGAATCAAGATACGGATGGAAGAGACGATTCATCAGAGACATAAAACTGCTGCCGCGTTCGTGAGTCCGGATGGCATAACCGTATACTCATATAGACCATACCTACTCCTGAAGGCTGTGAGAGGTATATCAGATGGTCTAACGCGCAGCTGATGATATCCGGATCTCAAGTCAATCTTCGAGAACACTCGTGCTCCACGAAGCTGATCAAACAGATCATCTATCCTCGGAAAGGGATATCGGTTTTTAACCGTCAACTGGTTTAGCTTCCGATAATCCATGAAAAGCCTCAGGGTACTATCCGCCTTCTTCGCAAAAAGGGTAAGAAACCCCCGAGGAGAACTACTGGGTCATATAAAACCCTTCGCATGTAGTTCCTCTAACTGCATCTTGAGCTCTTGCAACTCAGGCGTGGCCATCCTATAAAGAGGAATGGACACAGGTGCTGGTCCCGGCACTAGCTCGATAGAGAAATCCACCTCACGCACCGGAGGCAGGCCTGAAAAATCATCTGGGAATACCTCCCTGAAATGATCAACAACTGGAGGGAAATCCGTCTGACAAGACCCCCGTTCATCCACATATAAGCTCACAATCTGGGCTGTGACTCCACCTCGCCCATGATGCTCTGGTCCAGCTCGACTCTCCTGAACATCCAAATCGCTATTTTATTGAAACTACCCACCCTCTGGTGACATGAAACACACCCGGTGACGATAGCAGTCTACAAAGGCTCGAAAGGGAACTAACCAGTCCCTCCTGAGAATGACGTCATATCTTGCCATCTCCAGGACATAGAGGTCCCAAAGGAAGTGACATCCACCAACCTCAAGGGGGAACTCCTTGCACTGACGCAGATCAACCATCCTAGTCCCCAACATAGTGTCTAGCATCGAGATATCAGAAGAATTAGAAACACCGACCCCAAGGCTCTCCACAGTGGGTACAGATATAAAACTATGTGTAGCACCCGTATCAAAAAGTACTGAAGACAAGACAGAAGCTACTAGAATAGTACCTATGAGTGTCAAAGGTCCAGGATCCTGCTCATGCTGGGTCTGTTGCACTGCATATGCTTGTCTAGTGCCACGGCCCTGCGACATAGCCTGGCTACCCTGAGCTGTCCCGCCCTGCTGCCTCTGCGATCCTAGTATCTGTCTACCACGGCCACGACCACCGTCTCTGCCTGCACGCCTTGACGCATTCCAGTTCCCTGACTGGTAAAAAGCCACTGGTCCTGATCCCGCACGTGGAGTCTGTATAGAACCCCTCTCACTAGCCATCGGTGGATACACCCGACAAAAGTGTTGCAGGTGACCCATTTTGCCGCATGCTCGGCACTCCACTGGGTCTCGTGGACACTGCGGCCTCTTGTGCCCCTTTCTGCCACACTGGTAGCACATGATCGGGCCACCTGAAGAGACTGCCTGGCCAGTACTGCCACCCTGAGAGAAGTCCATCTGTGTCTTCCTCTTTCCAATAGAAATAGTACCAGTAACTAGTGTCGAACCACCATGTCCCACACCACTAGATTCTCGGAGGTTCCTCTCTGTAATCAACACCTGGTTCACAATCGCGTGTACAGTAGGTAACCAGAAAACATTCACCAGTACTTGAATGTCATACTGAAGACCATCCTCAAAACATCTGGCTCTCAGCGTCTCATCACCCACCAGCACAGGTGAAAAACGATGAAGCTCTGTAAAATGAGTAGAGTAGTACATCACCGACATAGTGCCCTGCTGCAGATTCATGAACTATCAAGCTCTATCTACCCTCAGCGTCTTGCGAAAGAAGAAGTCATAGAAGACTGTCTGAAAATCATCCCACGCCATGTCCCTATGATGCTCTGACTGGGAGGTAACATCCCACCACCTCTTGGCGGAATCACGCAGCTTGTAAGTCGCGAGCTTGACCCTCCACCCTGGAGGCATCTCAAGATGCTCAAAAATATTCTTTATCGATCCTAGCCAAGACTCTCCAGTCTGTGGTCCGCCATCCCCTAAAAACGTAGGCGGATGCTGCTACTGAAAGATACGCGTTAGCTCGGCCATAGATGTGGCAGCCTGCGGTGCTCCCTGAAAGGTCTCCATGAACCGCAATAAGCCTTCACGGAACTGCACCTCCGCTCCTGTGTCTGATATAATAGCTGGTGCTACATCTGGCTCTGCTGGTGGATCAACTGGTAGCCCATGGCCCACCATCTCCGGAGTATAATCGTCGCCGCTCTCTTGGCGAACAACTCGCGGTCGTCTAGGCGGCATGACACTACAAGGTCAAAAGTACACCTCAGATTCAAGATTATTAAGACTGAAATGAAGGAACCACAATGGAACAATAGAATGAAGGCGTTTCAAAATTTTCAAAACAAGACTACACGGTGTGCACAAAACTACGCGACGTGTTTTACCCTAATCCCTTCCCTACCCCGTGTAACCACCCGCACGGTTTTTGACATGGGAAGAGACTTCAAAGCGTGTACGCTGGGTACACGACGTGTACTCAAAAAGTTCATTTTTCTTCCCGAACAGAAGAACACACACTGCGTGTATGAGGTCCTACACGGCGTGTATCCTTGGTTTTCCAGACAGTTTGCCTCAGAAACTTCTCTAGAACCCAGAAAATACAGAAAAGAACACCTAAGTGTCAAATTCTGACCTGTGGGGGCCCATACACCCCATGAATCAAAGTTTGAAATCTTATTTTTGTTATAACCAATAACCAGTCAATGATCCACCAAATTCCGGTCAATGGGGGCCCATACTCCCTAAAAACCAAATTTTGGCATCCATTTTATAAACAAGCTCAAAAAACACCATATCACAAGGTAGGTCTTTATCAAGTGGCTATCCAAACAACATGCTTTTCTAGCACAACAACTATCACAACAACATGAGAATTTTTAATGCACCTATATGGCATGGAAACTATGCATGGAATGTGATATCTAGCATGTGCATATATGATGCATCAGACGGCATACCCTCATCTCATCGGGTTGTAACTAAATAGAACCCACAGATAAAATATAAACATCACAATCCATGTGCTTCACCCAACGGTCAAAACATATCAACCATAAAATTGAAAATTCAAAGGAATGCAAAAATACGAGGTAGACTGGCTTTTCCCTGTACTCGGGTTAGCTACGCCCGGGCACAGCTTATTACCAACTAATGTTCCGTCCTATCCCTGACTACGACTCCAAATAGTCAGTCAATGAAAAGAAACATCCTCTAATACCACTTTGTATCGTCCAGGACCTGGGTGCCACGCAACGGGTGCCCCGAGCCCGGTTCGCCACGTTACATCAAGCTCATTTCCCCAAACTCCAGAGGCTGCCGACTAGCAGCGAGGGCCCAGGTCTAATAGTGGGGAAACTATGCCCTCATTTGTCAAAGTGTAGCGTAGCGGAATACCAAAATAAACATTCAACAACAGCGGAAGCAGTAAACATACACAACTAAAATAACTACAACAGTGGATATAACCAATAGTATATAAGTGATGATGCTACATGTTTCAAATTCTAGGAAAACAGCCAGACCATTCTATACATCAATACAGTACAGCAGAAAATAGAGTACAACAAAGCAAGAAAATAGCTAGCAGCGGCATCACGAGCCTAGGCTCGGTCCCATGCCCTCCTACTCCTCAGCAACAGTCAAGTACTTGTATTGGGACTCTTTCCCCTATCTACACCTGCAGCAACGTAATCTGTTTGGGCCGAAAATCATGACCCAAACAGGGTGTGAGAAATATATCTCAGTAGGCACCCACCAAAGGCATGTTCCCAACTGCATGTAAGTATGCAACAACAGTGTGCAATAGTAAAATGCAATAAAGTAATAAGTACTCAAAAGTAACTAACTTAACAATTAAATTGCCATTTTATTATTCATTTAGTCCATTTAATTTAGTATCACCTTGTTCTCAATAGCACCAATCCCTCAGGCCAACCAGTATCTTGCCCTCAGGCTAATATAGTGAACCACGCCCTCATGCTTGCCCTCAGGCCATACAGAATCTCTCCCTCAGGCATTGTAACAGAATTCTCGCCCTCAGGCATACGAAGTGTCACCCTCAGGCACAGACGTCAAGCCCTCAGGCATGAAAGGTTGCCCTCAGGCGGAATAACGATAGCCCTCGGGCTAAAACAGTCATGCCCTCAGGCTAATCACAACAATGCCCTCAGGCTAATACAATCACGCCCTCACGCTAAACAGGTAACCGGGCCATGCCCAACATATCAAAATTCATTAAACAAGAAATTCCTCTCAAGGCAATTCTACAGTTACTAAATTTAAGGCATACCCTCGGGTATCCTGGCCAAACGGCTAAACAGAGGAACACACCCCTCGGGACGGTCCTGGATCCAAGAAACGATCCCAAATAGCATTTTATTATCACAATTTAATCACCTATGAAATTATAGGCATTAAATATAGCAACGACCTCATCCACACGACACCCCAACATGGGTTCGTGGCACGAAAACACACAAAAATTCACGAAAGTTGGAAAATGATCACAAAGCCACCTACCTTATACGCCCACGAATGCTATACCCGAATGCTGACTCAAGAAACGCCCAAGAACGGAGTAGATCTGACGAAGAAAAAAACCCATTCAAATGTAAATAACTTATGTTAGGAGAAGAATTGTTAAGAACGGTACCAGGAGAATAGAGGGACTACCCGTGAGGTTCCAACGAGATCGTCCGAAGCCGAATCAGATTCCAGACGAACGCTCAGTGGATCTTCAATGATCTGGCCTCCTCCTTTGGCTCCAAAACAGCTCAAGTGCCTCCTCTGCCAAATGAAGAGGCTACTGCCTATTTTAAGCCGAAAAAACAAAGTACACGGCGTGTACTTCTGAGTACACAATGTGTACTTCTTTCATTTAACTGTTCACTTGGCGGCACTGCCACACTGTTCATCAGTCGACATGAGTACATGGCATGTACTCTTGAGTACACGGTGTGTACTGTCGCCCAGCTGGCGGTGACGCCACCGCCTTACTGTTTAAGCCTGCAGACTGACTAGACGGCGTGTAAGTTACCACTACATGGCGTGTATTCGGTTCCTACACCCTTCGTTGTCGGCATAGCCACACTCCCTGTGTACTGATTCCATCACGGCCAAAAGTACACGTCGTGTGGATAGAGTACACGACGTGTAGTTCCAAAATTTAGGATTTTCCCAAATTTCCATATTTTCTCAAAATCACTTAAGGAAAGGAAAAGAAGAAACTCGTACCACAAAGATAAGAACCGGGTTCTTACAAGAAGATTCTAAATTGAAATAATCAAGCATGATTTTTAAAAACACTTATATATTCAATGAAGAAATTTATGTGGTGCTCAGTGGTGTGTATAACACATATGGGTTTTTTTGTATGAAAAAAACCAAGAATAATCTTTAAATGAGGAGGGTAAGGATATACCCCCAATGATAATATTATTTTTGACTCCCCCTTTGCAATGGATATCAATGATTTATGGTTTCATTTCCTTCCATGCAATGGATGAACCTTTGGATGAAGAATAGTTTTCAGCATTGAGTTATGTGTAGACTCTCTTTCCAAGGATGTGTGTTTATGATTTGTTCTTAATATATAATGAATTTATTTCATCTCTTTTGTGGTTAAAATTATATTACATTCTTTGTTTTTTGTGTACTAAATTCTCTAAGATCTCATATCCTCTTAGATAATAGGAGTTCATGTGATTGTGGGTTTTTTACATGATGTTTTTTCTGATATTTCTTATTTAGTTTCTCTATCTGTTTACTTTTTAGGGATAAAATTGTTTTTATTAAAAATTATTTAAATACATAGGTTTTCACCAAGAGATACATATCCCAATTTTAGTTTTTAATTGTCTGGATATCACTAATGTTAAAATGGTAAATTTAACCTAGTATACTACTTAAAAAATAATCTAAAGGATCTATTGATTTCAAGATGATGTGGTTACCCTCAAGTTTATATGGTATAGAATTATGGGTGGTACATGACCTCGATAATAATGTAATAAAAATATTTTATTTTTTAATCCCTCTATAAATATTTTCTATAAAATGTTTTTTATCTCTCAAATAGTATATTTAATGGGATATACGAAATAATGGTTGAGTCTGGAGAGGGTTGTTTACGCTAAGAGCCGAGTTTGTTTTGCTCCCTTTGGGATTATCTAGTGTTCACCATCATGGGAGGATTAAATTAATTAATTATTTATCTAATTTAATCATAGTGAAATCCTTTATCTATCCATTTACAAACCCTATTAAGGGTTATCTCTAGGGTGATTCGTTGTCTAAAATATGAACCCTATAGTTGGAGGAAGATAGAGATGGATCTGAGAGATTTGTGCTTATATACGATCATAGGATTGGGACTAGATCAAAAATAACATTAATGGAATTAACATACAACTAAATTGACTGGATTTACATGATGAAGATTCTCTATTAGGGTAGATATCTTTCTTTGGGTTCATTCATTGATCTTTATATTTATTATACTTTCAATATCCTTATGATTTTATATTTTCTCTATGATTATTATAGTGGGTTTTATCTATTTTTTTATATTTTTTATTGGAATTCAAAAATATTCTTGTAAATAATCAATATAACGATCCCCTTATATCATTTGTGACATTTATATTCAGTTTTTGGTGGGATTATTCCCTTTGAGATTCTTCATTTTTCACATATCTTCTGCTCTATTTAAAGTGATCGACCAGGTGTTGGTATTCTCACCAAATACCATTCTTTGATACACATTACCCATTTATTGAATTCCCTATAGTCGACTTTTCTTATGACAATGGTTTACCTTTGATATGATTTATTATGAATTGTGGTAATTTTGGATTATTATTATAGAGATTTAGGCTTGGTGGAAATGTTTAACAAACCCATGTCCGTGAGTCTTTGAGGGTCCATGTATGATAAAGATGTGTTGTTTTCATGCAAGAGGGGGATGAGAAATTGATAAATCACCATGAAGGACCCATAGTGATCCTAGATTATAAAATATTATGTGTTCATGTATTTAATGATGATTCTAAGCAGTGATAGTGAGTTTTTTTTTGCCAGATCTGGAATTTGGATCGAAATATTCAATAAAAAGAATGTATTTTGGAAGAAAACAAACTTTGTTTTTCTCATGTTATAGGAGTTGAGATTTTATTCTAGTGATAAATATAACATGGCATGGGACTTTTCCATAATTCCATGTACCTCTAGTTTTCTAGCATGGAAATTACATAGAGTACACAACATCGAGGTCTTCTAGACCTAACATGCCATGTGGGGTAGCACCAGACATTCTTTTTCCTTCAATAGAAATTGAATCAAATTGGGTAGTGGTGGATTCCTAGGTGTTATTTGTTGATTAAACATTATGTGTCTATATAGAGATACTTTGTAGTCAAAATCTTCATGACTCAGAGCTCAGGTAGCACAGACTCAGTTATTATGCATGATTTATACATCATGTACTCCATTAGGCATGTTGTTTACTATTTATGTATTCATGGATCATTATATATATTTTCCTAGAGTGTGGTTCTGTCAAGAAAATATTTATCCCAGATAGTTTTCCATGTAGAATGTGATGGTGGTCCCCACTTTCAAATCATAGGTTAAGAAGAGGATTATTTGATTTATTTATTCTCTTCAAATCTACAGAGTAAGTAGCTAGACATGGATATAATAATTAAAGTGTTATTAAGTATTGTGATTCTCCTAGATAGAAAATTTAAATTAATGAGGTGGTTCTACCCACTATCCTCAAGTAGGGATATTATTGTCCATGATTAGGATTGGGATTCTCTACCTATATATTAGGTAGGGTTTATATTTCCCTATATATGAATAGGGTCAGGATCAACTACTTACAGATCCAATAGAGTTGGAATTTTTCCCACATACACAAGGAATGGATCCTATATTTATCAAGTCAGTATTTCCCTAATCTAATAGTGAATAAAGTAATTGGATCCTCCACTTTTGTTGGTATTACCACCCAGCTTTATAGGGCACAAGGATAGTACAATATGGTCCTCAATATGTTGTGTGGGTGTATAATATAGGTGATAATGTACATGATTTTTTTTACAACATTGATGGAAATAAGGTTGTGTTTTTCCCATTACTAGAGATCATTCTTCCGTAATCAATATCCTCTGCTTCATGGGATTAGGTTGTAGTGTGGAATTCAGAAAGGCCAAGTCCTGAGGGAATCTTTGATAATTTTTACTCCTTATTAACTCTCACAACCCCCTCCTTCTAATGGTGCCCCTCCAGTGATGGCTATGAAGGAAGAGAAATAATGACCCCCAAGTCCCTTCCCTAGTATACCTCAGGTCGGAAACTAGCATAAAAAAATAAAAATCTCACAAATGGGATACATTACAATCAATAATAATAGGACCATGAGATATGATAAATCAACTAAAAGAAACTCCATGACATAATATAAATGGGAAACTAAATACTATCAGACAATGAATGTATAAATAAAATAGATACATGAATCTCCAAATAAATACCTAAATAAAAAATAAGGTATAGAAATAGTAATAACTCTAAGGAATGAGTAAGAAATGTCCCACACAGTCTTAAATCCCACTTGGAAACCTAAATAGTTTTTATATACATCAGATGAGAATATAAGTATAATTAATATGATCATACCCAATGTATCCCATAAACATGTAAAAAAGAACATAACAATGACCACATGAGAAAACAACAGAACCAACAACACATAAAGATGTCAAATATCCTATCTCATCCTCACCAAGGCCCAATCACTAAATAACATATACAAATATAATAACATAATATAAATTATATCTAAAATGGGTATCCCACAATGCATTCTCGTTGGGTTTCAGATCTCACGCCACAAAGTTTTATATGAATGCACTCCCACTTATTTTGTATACAAACCCATCACAAGGACACCTAATTAATCACATCACATTAGATCGCATCTTACATGAAGAATCTTGGGCCATCACATCACATCAAATCCTTCCTAGAGACACCTAGGCTATCACTTCACATCACATCTCACCCAAAGACACATGGGCTATCAAATCACATCCATAACCCGAATAAAAGTGTATAATGGACATGAAGGACATCAACTTCATTCATTCCTCCTACCATGCATGACCCCCTCTATAAGCCATCTCATCATATCCTAAAGAAACCAAAACTATCAATATTTAATTTTTTCAATCACATCTCATACATCCCTAACATTCATAGAAGAGAGAGATAGGAGAAGAGAGAGTAATAATCCATCCATCCTCTCAATCAAGGATATTTGAAAAAATACCCCAAAAACTTTTGGTTGTCAGCATATAGTGCTTGATATGTGTTGGGTGAATATAGAAATCACAATAAAGAATATATATATATACATATATCCAAACACAAGTCCAACCTGTGGTTTCTAAAAAATGTACTAACCAACTCACAACATCAACAACAAACCACAAAACATCTACAACTCTCACTAACACCTATATATGTACAACACAACACAACAAGGAACAACCCAAAATACACATTTCATTTTGTTTCTCAATTTAATACATTTTATAAATTTCACATTACAAAAAAATATTCATAATCCATCAAATTTATTGCACATTAAACATATATTACATTTTACTACACAGTCCATTTTAATTTATTCATTCCTAAACCATTCAACCCACGTCATTAAAATTTCAGCATTAGGATTTGGTACCATTTCCACCCAGAAAACATAATAACAGCCCAATTTTCCCATTCCAACAAGCTTACATCACCCCCCTTTCATAGAAACGTCCAGATTACATATCAAAACCCCCATGTACCAATGAAACTTATCATCACATCACCACCCCACATAAATAATAACTATTAATATCATATTAACATGTCAATTTAATATTTATAAAGGGACATACAATCACTTACACTTCTTCATTTTAAGAGAATTATAACAAAATCCATATTTCACGAGAAACCAATTCATTAACCAGATATAATTTCTTATCGAATTCCATATTATGTGATAACAAACAACCACAAAATAAGGGTTACATAACACAACAACAACAATAGTGCAAAAAAATCCTCCATCAACCATGATTTTGAAATAAGTATTAATCTCATACAATCCCAATATCAAAAATATCAGTAGGATATAAAATATATAATACATTCACCTTACCCTTAAATTTCAATTAACATGATTCTTTATCCTTATTAGGTCGTATATATACTATATTAAAAAAACATAACAGGACCATAAACCATCCCACATGATAACAACAATGAAAAATGGAGGATCACCTACCTCAAATGTATATTTTTGATCTTCTAATTATGTTGGAACAATATGGAGACCACCACCAAGGACCATAATGATGGAGACCACCTAAACTATCCTAGAACATGACAACCACATCACCCCCTCATCAAAAAAACCATCAAAACCACAATTTTCCTGATTTAATCCCTTTCTAGAAAAAAAATGTATAAAAATAAGATAAATGAAGTGGGTAACTTACAAAAACCACCAAGATAAATACCCTAACACTAGGATTTAGAGAAACAAATTAGGGGATGAAAGGTCTCCTTTGGATGCACTTGGTTCACACAAGAAATGTGAGATATATCAGAAAATTGATTGAGTCCAAGGGGATATTTTAATTTATACACATTATAAAAAATATAATTCCATGACACAACCTTTGAAAACATGATGTAGAACTACAAGAAAAGTAAAGAAAATTTGTGCAATCTAAAGCACCACACTAAAACCTGGCTAGTCAAGGCCCCACAACTCTTATAGAAATCTCTATATCATAGATCCTATAAAATCAAGAAAAGACCATGGAACATCTAAGATAGCTACACCATAGAACCTTATAGACATAGAAACAACCATATGTCATCCAAAGATACTATGATGCAAAGCTCGAGAACCACCATGGGGGTTTTGCTATAGCCATGATCTATGAAAAAATGGTACCAAACAATGTATTACTGGTATAGATGGAACCTTCATTCCCTAGAAATCATAAGTCTATAGTGTATCCAAGGATCTATGTTGTACCAATGTCAATTTTGGAAGTATCTCCAAAATACCCCCATCAGGAAAACTGTACTACAACTGGCCTTCCCACACCATAAAGGACAATACTAATGGTGCATCAGACAAAACCTTTTTGTAGAACTCCCTTCAGTTGGATTTTCCTGCCAGCTCCTCCCTTTCCCCTCCTAACTTCACAAGACATACTTAAACACATTAATGTATAGAATTTCTAAAAAGTAACAGGTCAGAGGGTCCATGTAGTTACATCATATTTCTATCAAACTATTCTCAACCTCAATAATTAAAACCAACCTAGAACGAAAGATAGAAAGGTCCAAACAACCATCCCCTGAGATACCTCATAGGTATCTCATTAAAACTAAACACCACCACCAACCAAAAACATCCTACTATCCAAAAATGGTCACAAAACATTCCCCAAAACCACATCACCACAATATCTACCATACAAACCACCACCTCAACCTTTATACAACAAAATCCAATGATCACCATAACTAACACAAAGAACAACCACAAGCACAAAACTTAAGGAATTTTCACACCCATGTCAATGTATTATCTAATATTTTTGGCACTAACTCACCCAAAAAAAATTAATTGGTCATGGTATAATTTATGTTGATTAGGAATTAGGTTTTCCCTTATATATAAGCTTTAATCACTAACATGTAACACATCAAGGAAAAAATAACGTCTCAGAAAACAATAAGGTCTAGACATTACATTATTAAGAAAAATATAATAAGGAAAAACCAAAAATTAACTCAAATATAAATTTGAGTGTTGGGAATGCATTTATGTTTCACACTCCCATGTACTCTTCTCTAACATATCATGCCACCACAGTACACAAACCAAGGGAATGGTCAATCCACAAAAAACATTCTCCCAATGATCGTGGATCACCATTGGCTTCTTCATGAACATTTATTCATCCTTGATATACATCTCTCTCATTTTAATGACATGGGAGTCATTAGGATGATGCAAATAGCGATGAGATATGTAGATGATTTTGTGATCCCCATCCATATGATAAGAAAATATAAACAAATAACCCACCCCACCAATGTGACCTAACACCTCAAAAATCCCATTCAACTAGGGGGACAGCTTAATACCCTACCAAAATCTACTTCCCACATCGAGGAAAAACCTTTAAGAACACATGGTTCACAACCTCTAACTTGAATGGCCTCTTCGTGGGATCAGAATAAGACAATCTCTAGTCTTGTGCTTCATTCATCCTCTCACCAAAAACAAAAATCTTCTCTTCCATGATCTTCAGCACATCGGGAATGAGAACTGATGAGTCTCAACCTCAGCCCAATATAATAGATAATAAAATCTCCACCTGTACAAAGCCTCAAATAGGTCCATTCTGATTGATGGGTGATAGATGTTGTTGTAGTAATAGTCATGAAATGGTAATTTATTTTCCCAAGATACACCAAAATCTAAGATTTATTCATAGAACATATCATCTAGTGTTCGGATAGTCCATTATGTCTTCATTTCTATTTGATGGTGGAAATAAATTCTAAGGAACAACTGAGTACCAACATAGTTCTGCAAACCCATCAATAATCATGAGGTAAAACGCACATCCCAATCTAAGGTAATATATATTAAAACTATATAAAACCATAAAAAAAATCTTCCAATTACCTATTTGGAAAATAATAAATGGTACCAAACTCATTGATCACTAGGAAGTGAGAAGATTTCCTCAACCCATCTATGATTACCCCGATAGCATCACAAACTCCATGAAATCAGGTAACATGATGATAAATTCCATTGAAATGTCATCCCATTTACTACCGAGAACACCTTAATGATACAAAAAACATTAGTAACATGGTTTTCAACCTCTACTTGCTGGAATACAAAAACCAAGATAAAAACTCTTCCATCACCCATTTCATCCAACGCCACCAAACCTATGCTCTAAAGACATGGTACATCTTGGATACTCTTAGGTGTACCACTAAATGTGAGATATGAAACTAATGAATGACTCCCTCACACATCACTTGCATAGAAAATATCCTCTCTAGAAACAACATTTGTTTCCAACCATCCCTATAAAGTATCAACATGGCCAATATAATCACGCACCATCTCTTCCTATGAGTCTCTCCACTTAAACTCCTATACATGTTGCATCATTGGATAATAATAAATCATTTGAAACAAGAAACCTCTGTCATAAACCACACTTGAATCTATAAAAAGGGATGATAAATCTATTATTACCCAATAAGCATCATCCTATTAGTGAACAACATCCTTCAATGACATCATATTCCACACACCATCCATGAAAATCCCTTTTTATGTCTTATTGGAAATCAGGAAGATGTAATCTATGAGAAACCCCACCCACCTAAATTTTTATAGATTTATATCATGATTAGTAAATATATTCCTCAATATATTGTGATACATAAAGACCATAATGCACAACCCAATAAGGTAATATTGCCACATATGTAGTAAAAAAACAATTGGTGTGATCTCCATATCATGTGTGTCATCGTTTCACTGGAAGGAATGTGACTACCTAGACCCTTATGAGGTCATATCACATTAATAAATTATGAATCATACCAATACCATGTCATATTCATCTCAAAAAACCTCAAACATCAGCCATTCCTTTGAAAACTGGGGTTCTAGAGCATTGATCAATTTCCCTTTCAGGTAGTCAAATGCTCCTGGACATTGATCAATCCAGATAAAAGTCTAGTCATTTCTCCCCAAATATTTCAATTAGACCTCAATCCATAAGAAATTGTGTATCAAATTCTGGTAATATTCTAGGATATAGAGGAAACAGTGGACATATTATATGTTCCTCAATGTTTCCCAAGAAAAAACTACATCATACTTTGATGAGTCTGTGAGAAAACCCAAATAAGACACCACATGCCGAAGAAAATTTTTCCTCTTGTGTCTATGACATACTCTTGGAAAACATTCCATAGAGATGGTGGAATAAAAGATCCTATAAGATAGATCTGACATGACTAACATGATTTTCCTTTGAAATCATGTTAATCAATATGTCATCGATGAACACAGGTTAGGACTGTCTCAAAATTTATACAACATGGAAGTTTTGATCCCCATGAACACAACCACTACCTTCGTGAAACTAAATGAAAACACCAAGAACTCAATGTTTTTATACATATATCTAAAACAATTCATCAGGATATCACCATATTTCACCCTCAACTTGTGATACACAGACTATTAATCAAACATTGAAATACAAAATTCCCCTCTTAGTCGGTCAAAATGATCATCTATCCTTGGAAGAGGGTAACGATTATTGATTGTCACCAAATTCAGCCTTATCTACTCGATACATAACCTTAGAATACCATCAACCCTCATGTAAAATAACACTAGATCACCCAATGGTGAAATATTAGACTAGATTAAACCATTTTACATCATATCATCAATCTAAATCCACAACTCTCACTAATTATAAGGTGATATTTGATAATGATCCATTGAAATTAGAAATGCAACATGATGTAGATCGATGGCCATTTGAATATAATTTTCAGGGGTTGTATCACAACCTCCTTAGGAATAACATTCAAAAACTCCATGAAAATCATAGGAAATTACATTATCCCATTGTCTAATAATTCTATGGATAACTCATACATAAATGAAATAAGGGCCCCCCCACATATATTACTCACCTAAAAAGTCCACTAACTAATGAAACCTGCATGCTAGTTATGCACATCTATGAACATGACTCTACTATAAAATTATTTAATAAAAACACACCTAGAATATAAAAATTATTTGAAAGGAATGATATTATATGACTAGATACCTAGCAAGAAAATATCCCTATGGGACTCATGTGGCCCCATTATTAGAATACACCCCTAGACCACATCAAACAAGATGGTCTCATCTCTGACCAACATTGTTATCACCAAGGCCACAAGATGCCTCTCTATATCATGTACATGTCATAAACAATAAAAGTTTCAAAAAAATGTGTGTAAATATATTGAATCAAACAAGTCATAAATAACGGTATTCAATAATCTAAGTGTACACGGGATGATATCTAGACATTTTAGATCTGCTACCTCTTTTATATGAGACTAACCATGCCAAACCCCTCTACCTCTATGTTGATAGCCACCTCAATGTTAAAGATCCTAATGATGTCACTAATCATGGGGAACATCTTGAGCATAACCTATGACTACTCCAAAGCCTCTTGATGGATCATAATCTTGCTAACCCTACTAATGAAACACCCTCACTAACAATAGCTAGTAAGGATGACGATAAACCAGAACACCTCCATCATATTGATATTGAATAACCATGGGTCATTAATACTTATGATTTCCATGAACCCCATAGAAAGACACACATTCACTAATCCCCCTAGAAAATCAGGGAAACTACTTGACCTAGAGGGCTGGAAAAGATGTTTCTTAGGTAAACATTATATTTTTTAAAACCACAAAGTCCCTTTCACCTGTGACCTACCACTGATTCCTTTCCACCTTGAGGAACCCTAATGGTTCCAAACTCATAGTAAACCTCCCTTTGAGTTTATATTTCTGATCAACTTCACCTTCTTCTAAACCTCTAAATATGTCAGTAACATAATTGGAGTAACTGTGTAGTGGATAGAATGATAGAGTGACACCTTAATGTGTCATTCTTGGGAATCCTCATTAGGAAAAAGAATAGGGTAAAATGAAAAATATCAATAAAATACATCACAAAATCCCATATATAAAAACTATCATACTAGAGATATAAAATCACTTACCTATTCACTACCTTTGTAGTTGATGAGAGGAACTCTTCTTGTAACTCCTTATTAAATTAGACCCATCGGACATATGCCTCCTTTTTATAACCAAGATACAACATTGACCACTGATTCAAATATCCCTACATGGGAATAACCCCTAGTGGGACCTAGTACTCTACTCGGGACCAAGTTAAACAGAAGGTGATCTCATGATCCTATAATAATATCTCAATATCTAGATCAAAAACACTTCCCTTCTACTTTCCCATGTTATGGTACTAGAATATATACAAATCCCTCTTCCAAGATTTATCCTCCTTTTTGGGTCAATCCTCCAATGATCCACCAGACCAGCCTACTAAAACTCCACATCTGAAACCACATGTGTATGATGAGGAGTAATTACAGAAATGGAAAATAATTATTTTTTATGCTCAATTGTATAAAATTTTATTACTTGTTATTTAGTTTATTTTAACATCCTAGAACCACCCTATTTAAAATAATACAAAAGAAAATTATGATTCATGTATCTCTCCTAGATCTATATCCTATAAGAAATTCCACCTCACATTGTCAATTGGTAGGCTCAGATAACATGCATTGCATAATGGGACCCCCTAAAATCATAGGTCCAAGATAGTCTTCCCTAGACTATGTCATGCAGCAAGATCAAATGATGTAATTACTCTACTAACCCATGAAATCATCATTTTCCTAAATAAAACTATATCCTATCACATAAACCTACCCTTTTATAACACTTTATCACAACCCCTTCCCCCAACTGTACCACTCTTATGTAGACATTGAAGGAAATGATATAATGATCCCTGTGTCCTACCTCAAATAGGCACCGAGTTGGAGACCAGCACCAAGGGTATAAAAATATAAAAAATGGGGAGAACTACCCTTTATAATTATAAGATAAATATATATTTTAAATTGACCACAAGAAAATACATGAAATAATATATTATGGAAACCAAAACCAACCCACTATGCATGAATAAAAAATCCATACAATAATCTACAAATAAATACCCAAATGTAAACTATGGTAGTGACACAACAATAGCTCCAAATACCAAGAAAGAAATTTCCATAATGGCCCATGAAGTCCTCTTAAAAACACTAAATTGTTTTTATATATGTAGGGTAGAAATACAATTATACTTAGTATAATCATACCCAACATCTCCTATAGACATGTCAAAATGATAATACAAAGTCACCTAAGAGAAAATATTGAAACCAATATCACCTAAGTTGCTCACCTATCTAATCCCATACTTAGTAAGGAATTATTTTCAAATAATGAATCTAAATATAAAAATACTAAGAATTGTGTCAGCAAAGGGTACCCGTAAATGATCTGTCACTGGGTTGTTGATCTCACAATCCAATGTCATACATCTTAGAAATCCCATCAATTCCATATACAAACCTTGAATAGACACACCTAGGTCGTCACATCACATACCACCTATAGAAAGTTGGGTCACCACATCACATAAAATTTCAACCAAAGAAGCATGGGTCATCACATCACATCAATCTCTATTGAAGACACATAGGTCATTATTTCACATCACATCTTTCTTAATGATGCATCAGATATCATGTCCCTACCATAAACAGAATAGTAGGGTATCATGAATAATTATGACATCAACATAATTACCTCATTTTATCATGAAAGTCCCCTCATAATCTATATCATCATCTCATTAAACAACCACCTCAATTTCTCTTTTTTTACTTCTATACGTCATACCCCTTGTATGTCTTACTCGATTGGAAGATATTGTAGGGAAGAGAGGGTTCCCATTCATCCATCCTCACCACTGATATGTTGTAAAAAACACCACCAAAACATTTGGTTTTCAACATTGACTTCTCCACATGGGTCAGGTATATATATAAATAATAATGAAAATACAATGTATATATATATATATCCATAGAAATTCCCAAACGATTAGTTTACAATAATCTACTAACCAACTCACAATATTACCACCCAACATCACAACATCTTTCACATTCACTGCCACCTCTAAATCCTCATCATTACATTATATTCAATAATCCACAAGCCATTATTCATCTTTTCTTATCAATATAATTCATTTTATAAATTTTACATTTACAACCAATTTTCATCATTTTGTGCCTTTATTTCAAAGTAAAAAATTAAAAATCATTAACCACAAAACCATTTTAGTTCATTCACTAATTAACCATTAAAACCATACTATTACAATTTCAATATTATAATTTTATTCCATTTCTACCCAGAAAATTTGAAAAACACCAAACAATACAACAACAACCCAATTTTCTAATTCCATCAATCCCACATTACCTACCTATCATAGCAGCGACCAATTTCCACAACACAAACAGCACATAACACAACTAAGTATCTTCACATCAATTCCCCACATCATAAAAACACATAAATTCCCCTCATAACATCATTTTTATGTCACATACATATATCATTTTTTGGGTTTTCAAGGGGATTTCCATCATTCCAATTATATATTTTTAGGACATTATCACAAAATCCATAATTACAAAGTAAACCATTTAATTAATCAGATATAAGTTGTTATCCATTTCCATTTTAGGTGATAAAAACAACCACAGAACAATGGTTATATAATACAACAGTAATCATAGCCCTTAAAGATTAAAAATGACCATGATTTTTAGCAAGTCTTTAATCCTACACAATCTCAATATCAAGAATATCAGAAATATATAAAATATATAATTAAATACTCGTCCCCTTCAATATCAATAAATTATCTACTTTTTATTTGTCATTCCAAAATCATAATATATTCCAAAAATATAACAGGATCATAACCCCTTCCCATGGGACACAATTACTGATAAATGAATGATTCAGTACCTCAAATTGAAATTTCCAATCTATTTCACAAGTTGGAAGAAGAGGGTGACCATCACCATGCACCAAAATGATGTAGATCACCTTTACAATACTAGAACACACAAATTACATCACCACATCTTAAAAAAAAAATTCAAACTCATATGATTCCAAAGAAAAAACCTTTCTGGATAAGAAATTGGGTGAAAAATAGTTGATAAACAATAGGGGAACTTACCAAAACCACCATAGTAAATCATTCAAGTCTAGGGTTGGAACGTAACAATTATGGTAGGAAATGTATCCTTGGGATTCACTTGGTTCACCCATGAAAATAGAGAAACACTAGGAAAGTGATTAGTAATAAGGAACTCTTATAACTTATACCATGTCCCTAAAACAAAAAAACATGACAAAGGCTTTGGGGAAATAACGCACAATTGGTAGAAAAAAAAGGGAATAAGACATAACCTAAAGCACTACATGGTAGCCTGGTTCATCAAGGCCCCACTGATGTTTCTATCTATCTCTAATTCATTAATCCTATAAAATAGGTAAAATACCATGGTTCATTTAAGAATCATACACCATATATCCTTAAAACCCAATAAAGGACCATGAAATAGGAAAATAAACTATGAATCATGAACCAAAACCCCTAAAGGGGATATGCCACAACAATTTTACATAGTTTAGTGATTCCTAAAATGGAATTACCTGTTTATCCTCCATACCAAGCTATTCTGCATCAGCTAGCACCTATATTTCATATAATCCAAAAGGAAATGTCATAGCCAATGATCCATGACATAACTATGTTCATTTTGGATGTTTCTTGAAAACACCTCCCCCATGAACTCTATTCCATAGTCAGAATCCCTATGCTACAACACCCAACCATATGGAATAGTAGACACCTCCATGCCACTGAACTCCCTTAAACTGGATTATCAATCCAGCTTATCCCGTTTATCGCAAAATCCTCAGGACTTCCCAAGATAAAATTTTTCACCTGAATTCCCACAAACTAATTGGTCAGATGGTCTGGTAGGTTAGAAGAACTCATATATTTCCTTCATGATGCATCATGTTGATGGGATATCCAATCCAGACATTGAGAACCCTTTGGGGTATTCGTAAACACTAGTTTCTCATGAGTTATTGATTCTGAGGTTAAGAGAAGATAAAATGAGTACTTATCTATGTTCCCAATACATTATGTAATTGATAATATTTGTTTTTTTTACATTACCTTAATTTATTTACACATTTGAATTTAAATCATTATACAACATGGTGTTATGGTTTTTCCTCTTCATCATCCTCCTGGTTAAGTCAAGTACTATGAGTTGAGAAGATGTTTTAATATGTATTTTATTTTTATTATTATGGTGTCCTACAATCTATGTTTATAATCACCCCTACAGGGGCCTTATTCCATCACATGTTCGGTATATGAATATAATTTCTAGCTCAAAGATGGCCCTATTGATGAGGGGTTGTGTGGGTTTTTTAATTTTTCTGCGTAGAAACTTTAGGGGATTTTGTTTTAGAAGAGATCAGTGGATCTTGGAGCTGATGGTAACTTTGGGTTTACATATTTTCACCTATCTTTCTATGAGGAACCCTTCATCTTAGCTACTTATGTCAGTCTTCTTTTTTGGTTGTTGGGAATATACATTACCCCTTATATTATAATTTATGTGTTGATTATCTATGTAAACCTTAGAAGTTGTCTCATGAATTGGTTGTATATTGTTCAATTACTTATTTGTATCCTAATGAAATATGGTTATATTCTACATTGGAGATGTTTTTTCTTCATGTTAATAAAGGCTTATGACACCCATGTTTTGTGATATTTTTATTACACTTTCCCATAGCCTATTTCATTTAGTCTTGGAGAGGTACTCTTTGTAGCCTGGGTGGTCCCCTATAAGATTGGTTCATGTCATTTTTGTGTTTCATTCAAAAATCAGGAATTTATGAAGGGAATTATCCCAATTATTCCAATATAACTCTTGGACTATTGATCATAAAACACATTTTATAATTCATCAAATAGATAGACTAAACGAAATTAATATATTATCATCTGTAACTGATTCTAACTATGAGTAACCAAATGAAAACACAAAAAAAAAGGAACCTAACTTTTACCATCACTTCATTACATTCTTAACTTACATAAGATAATCTAGGGGGCACCCAATTTTGGAATGACATTCCTAGTTGGATAATCGTGGTCCTAAAAAGTGTTTTCATTGAATGTAATCTTTATCTTATTATTTTTAAAAAAATTTGATACTACCATAGTATCTCAAGATATTCCATTTACATTTATGTATTCCAATAATTATTTATATTTAAGTCACATTCCTTCCACCAAACCAATATGTTCAAACCATATTAATGTGGAACTATTTACAGAATTCATCGCTTGTATTACTAAGTCAAATTAAAAACCAATTATATTCACAAATTTCAAAATTAATCACACTAATAAGTTGCATGAGACACGTTCATTAAAATACATAAAATAATACGAAATCAATAATTCCCATAAGGGTAACATGGAGTTATAGATATCCATCCCAAAATTTTCTAGACAAGGAAAAACCCTAAAGGCTACTAAGTAGTCTAACCCAATGTCACTCAACCTAAAGATACTTGACTCAAGATAAATCACAATTCCATAATAATTCTTACAACTAATATTAATAAACTATAATTTTCATGTTAATTCAAACTCATAAATTAATATAATCCCATTTCAATATAGAAGAAAACTAAATCAATTCTCATTCTTAGTTTTATCTTCCCAGATACATGAATTATAATTTATGAAAGCTGTTTAACACATTAAAATAAATCCTAAATAAAATTTTATAATATAAAAATTATATCTATGAATAAAGAAGTTAATAAACTAAATAAATAAACAATTCATATATTTAAACATGAGATAAACAATATATAAACAATTTATAAATAAAAAATTTAAAAAATTTATATAATTAGGTATGAAATATTGAAAATCCATAAATAAATATAAATAATTTATATTAACTTATAATATAAACCACTTCATATTATTCATTATATGGATTTTTTACATAAATTACATTAAATAAAATATAAAAAAGTTGTATTCCACGACTATTAGGTAAAAAATTTGCATAATCTAAATATCATATATTTAATATTATTTAAACCTTGATCTAAACAATTACAAAAATTGATTTTGATATTTTTTAAATCATTTCTCAAAAAATCCCTTATTATTTTAAATAATTAAAATAAAAATTATGAAATTTCTATAATTTTAAATATATACTCTTATATTTTTTCATTATTTTGCAGTTTGTAACCACTTTTTAAATTATTCTTATTATTTATTTATAAATAATTTATAAATAAATTATAATCCATTTCATATAACTTAACAATGGTATTTAATATTAAAATTTCATATTATAGATTATTTATTTATTAAATTCATAAAAAATACTTAATAATTACTTTATTTTATAAAAAATTACCATTATATAAATATTAAAAATAAAATAAATATCCCATAATACCAAATCATTTTTTATTTTATTAAAAATCCACTTTAAGGAAAATTAAGAACCATATAGAACATTCTCTACAATACATGGACCCTCCAAAATTTAGAAAAATAAAAATTTTCATGGAATCGTAATTTAAGATACACGTTATATCATATAGTGAGACAAACTTCATTATCTATCATACATTACAATGGATAATGATCAGGTGTGACAAATCCTTTCATTGTCTTTGAATTCTAACTTATGGTATTTATCGTATTTTTATTATGATATGATACCCTATTTTGTGCTACATGGGTCAGCACTCTTATAGTCTACAATCCCATATACCAACACTATGAAATGATGAATTAATAAAGGAACATTTTTTGTCATCACCTAAGATATCTTATATCATATGGAACAACCATATCACAACCTATGATATCCCATATCATATGGCTATCCATATAACAAAATTTCAGTCATTGTCAATGATATATTATACTAAATACAATAATATAAAGAATTTATTCATTTTTTAACATGATTCCTTGAATTAAAACACATGTTAGATCTTTTATACCGCTTATGGATAGGTATACACCGAAAACAGAATTAATTTGGCTAACTAATTTGTCTCATGAGATTAGTGATTCATTGAAGGGATATGTATAATTGTTCCCCACCCATTAGTACATTTCTAATTATTTAGTCATATATTGAGTGATATATTCAATTCATAAAAAATATATCTTATAAATAAATGTCTATTATGAATGAATAATATTGAATATCAATATTTCCTCAGTCAATAAAATAGAACTAAAATTAAAACTCTATATGTAGAAATAATATATGGTTTAGTGGATATACATATAAATGATAAATAATATGAATATTTAATTTAAATTTAATGTCTAACGATCAAAATAAAGAGAAAATTTCAGGAGAATGATAACTACAAAAAATTTAATAATAGATAAGAGATAAAAAAACAGTTCATTAAAAATACACGATTAATAATAAGATCATATAATTTGGAGAAATATTGAAAATGGAATTGAAATATTAAAATACTTTTTCATTAATGTTTTCTATTTTAAAAAAATTGAAATCATGATGGGGAATATAAATTTTGTTAAAGGATTACGGTAGTGGGGATGTATGTTAATGATGTATATATTTAAAAACATAGTTTTGAATTTTTGTAAATAAATTCAAAAGCAGTACATTCAGGATACATTATCAAGATCCATTAAAAACCATAAAAATCCAAGGATGGATTAAAATATCCTTAATAAACAATTTTTTTTGAAAAATATTTTTTTTTAAATAATATTTTAAATTATATACCTGGTATAGAAATAAATATGATTAAATGAGAAATAAAAATAGTTTTTCTTTAAAACATTTCATTAATTGATTCAAGTTCCAAAGAGTGAAATAATTGGATAAAAATATTGAAAATCCATAAATATCCATATTATAAGAAAATATATGGTTTTTAATAAGGATATGCTATCTATTTCCTTCAATTAATATAATCGCAATCCCAAACAATTATATTGTGAAACAATTTCTTACCACTTTGGTAACTTTTAAATTAAAACCACATGAAATAATATACCTGAATTGAAACATACATATTTAATAATAAATATTTATTTATGTTAAATATGTAAAAGGTGCTTTATATCCACCACATTACAGTGAATGGGTGTGTAATAGAAACATATGTCCCAATTGACTATAAATTGAGACAAAATCCCTTACATAATGATTCCCTTTAGTTGGATTTCCTTTAACCACTTGTATACTTGTTTTGAAAATGTTTTTAATGTATACCTAAACCATATTTATATTTATAATATCATATATGATATTCTTATATCATCTTGACACCCGATCATTAAAAATATTTCATTATTACCATTATTTTTTGTGTTAACTATTTCATTTATTTGTGTGTGTTTTTTCATGGAAGCCTATGTTCCTGTGAATAGAATATATCTATACAAAATTAAAAATGGTATTAAATTTATATATATATATATTTAAATTATATATATTTTTATAATCATTCACAATATTTAAACAAGGAAAATGAATCACATTGCTTCTTGGAGATGGTATACATATGCACGAGCGATGTTATCATTTCCTCAATAGATGAGAAGGTAAGAAACTATATGATATATTAAATTTTAAAAACAAATATTATTTCATAAACACCATATATACTCAACGGTTAAAAAATTATGAATATGCATTATATGAAGATGAAAAATAAATTACAAGGATTTGTGAGGCGGTAGTCCATCATGCACACGAGAGATGGTTTTGTTTCACTTTTTTTGAAAAAGTTGATGGATAAATATAATGAAATAAAAATAATACAATCTATTTATATTTTATATAATATTTTTATTATATTTTAATTATTAATACAATATTGAATGTTTTAAAAGGGAAATTAAATAAAGAAAGATATTGGGGAAGACAATTGCCATCGATTAGAAGAACCCCCTTTGTGTCTATTATTAAGGGCCCTATGGTTATTATTTTAGGATGAAAAATCCATTTAAAAGTGTATAGTGATGATTTAGATATATTTTGGTAGATTTTGGTCGAGTTTAAAGGCTTGATATGTAAGGATAAGGGAGGAGATTGTGTTCCCTTTTATAATTGGGGTGAGTGGAAGCCAATTAATTTTTTATTGATTTATAATACTTTTATGGAACTGTCTTACGAATATGGATCCAAAATGGATCAAATTAAATGATAAAAATGATAAGGTAGAAATAATTTCAAAAAATTGTATTTTATTAAAATTTTGGGTAATTTTTACACTTATCTCAAAATATTAATCCTTGGTAAATCCATTTTTACCTTAACCGTGGTAATTATTTTTTACTAGTTTTTACATTTCATTATAAAAAAATATTAAGTTGAACTTGTTACAGAATATTAATTATATAGATACTAAATATTTTACCCATTTTATCAAATTAACTTCATATATGTTTCATAATTTTATTTGAAAATAAACCAACAAATCTTATCGAAAAATCATTTTTCAAGAAATGCATTTTTTTAAGCTTAAGATGATATTATATTGACTATATGAATACTAAAAATCATTAAATGGATTTAAATTCATATATTTAGATATATAATATAAATATTTCATTTTAATTATTCATAATTAAATATTATTTTCATTAATTAAAATGTGAATACAATATGCCTTTTAAGAAAACAATTTTCCTGAAAAATAACAATTTTTACCTCTAAATAAAAATAACTTTATATCTAAAAAATTAGAAATTAAATAAATTTTCAATTCCATATATTATAATAAATTATTATAAATAAATAGAGTAATATTTAAATTCTAAATTTTAAATTATTCATACAAGATTATTTCTATAGGAAAATTTCAAAAATTCATTCTTGGATTATTTTGAAAAATTAATTTAAAATTGATATTCATCATATTAAATAAGAACTTTTAACCATGAAATAATAAAATTGGAATTGTAAAAACATTCATTTTCTATATTTTTGACTTAGGTGTTATATTTGAACCTTGATTACGGGAATAAGATATCTATTCACCGAAGCATAGATCAAACCGTGTAATGGATAGATTCTGATGTGGGATGTAGAATTGAAATATGTTATGTAAATTTTAAAGGTAGTGGACTCATATAGTGTGTGTTCAATTAATAATTTTATTATGGTATGGGAAGATGGGTTGGTAGTAGTTTGAAATGGATGATGCATTGATCAACATCTCAAAACACCACCTTAGGCTAGTTTGTATCAGTTGTAAGGAGATGATAGTCAATGTTGTTGGATGATGTGTGCAATGGATGACCATAACTGAACATCAATGGTTGTAATATAGTATATGATTCATGTATTTTCTTTATATTCACTCATACATGATGACACTTGGATGATATAATAATACTAAACTATATATCTGGGAGCTATATATTACCATGAAACCCTTAGATAAATCGTGGTCAGCTAGGGATTCTCTTATCATAGTGAACATTTCCCACTCACCTATTTTTATGAGGTGAGTTTTACCTTTATGGAGGAAGTGTTGGGTGGTGATTCATAACTCTCTAAGAAATGGTTACCCAATATTGGTTTCATTTGGTGTATCAAATGGATCGAACCCACTTGACGATGAATTCAACTTTTATCAGATAGTGCAGATGGATTGGTGCACCATGTTCTTGGATAAGTGAATCACTTTTTTTGTGAATGTTGTGCATAATTCGAGAATTTATGATGTGTGGAAATGTTTTGACAGACATATATAGATTTATTAAGAGAACTTTGTGTTTATGTGTGTGGAGAGACATTACTCCCCTTCAATCAACAATGGTGATCATACACTCTTTCCTTGTGTGTAAGAATACCATGGTATGAAAGTTGGTATTATTAGGTCATGAACCTAAATTTTTTTTTCTTAAATTTAGTGAGTTTTATGACCCGTTACTATAGATGAAGGTTTATTTTAATCTTGGTGTGTGTCCTAGGTTTTAGGAGGGACATGTGAAATAGATACTTCCATTATATAGTGAAACCCTTAATGGAATGTCCAGTGATTGCTTTTGGGTGTAACCATTCCATAAAAAAAATTTCTATGTGGTGTAGGGGGATTTTTCCTTCCAAGTATATAGTTGTTAGTCACTCAGTCACGCTTTATCTTAGGGTCCAGGAATGACATTTCAAGGTCATTTCAATGGATAAGACTATATTCTTTAGACTATGGTGGATTGGACAACCCCATGGGATGTTTTATAGTGTTGAGTGATAGAACAAGGATTTGGTTATTCCTATGTGGATCATTATTAGATTTTTCAAAAGGGTGATGACAAAACAACTTGGTTATCTTTGAAAGTGAATTCATATTCTCCTATAGATTGAGATACAAACAACAAATTCTTTTTAAAATTGATTTTAAAAATTAAGGATTATTACTCTATTATTTTCCAAGATATAAATATAGGTTTCATTATATAAAGGTAGGATATTTTATAGGAAGTGGTGTTTAGCTATTGATGTTTGTTTTTTAAAACCCCACCTAGTTTCTATATGGATATTTATGTGGTACTCAGTGATGTTTACAATGTGGATGGGTTGTTTTTATATGAAAATCACGAATAAAACACTTCAAATGTTGGTAGGGAGGTGATACCGCCAAGGATAATTGTATTTATGGACCCACCTACCTGTGTCTTTCAATGGTTTGTGGTTTCATTTCATACCATGTGGTGGAATAAACTTTGCATGAATAATAGTTTTGGGAATTGAGTCATGTGAAGACATGCTAGGTGATGATGTGTGTTTCTAATTAGTTCTTACTTTATAATGGACGGATTTTTTTCAAAATTTATGAAAATGATATTCCATTCATGGATTTAGGTATACCAGATTTTATAAGATCTCATACCCTCTTAAATAAAATGAGTTCATTTGATGGTAGGTTTTTTGCATGAGGTTCTTTTTGATATTTCTTATTTAGTGACTCTATATATTTCCTTTTTAGGGATAATTTTTTTAGGTGGAAGGGATATAAATAAATAGGTTTCCACCAAGAGATACATATCTTAATTTTTAGTTTTTATGTGGAATGATCAATTTAAGGGTAAAACGGTAAATTTACCCTTGTTAATGACCTCAAAACAAACAGATGGTTCTATTTATTTCAATATGAGATGTTTACCCAAATGTTGTGTCTGTATAGAATTACAGGTGGTGACAGACCTCGATAATATTATAATAAAAATATTATATTTTTTAATCCCTACATGCACATTTTTTATAAAAATTATTTATCTCTCAAATAGGATTTGGTATGGGAAATACTAGAAAACAGTTTGGTTTGGAGAGAGGTGTTTACCATAAGAGAGGATGTAGTTTCTTTCACATCAGTGTTATTGAGTTTTCACCATTATGGGTGGATTAAATTTGTTAAATTAATTATTTATTTAATCAATTTTATCATGGTTAAACCCTGGATATATTCACTTACAAACCCTATTTTGGGTTATCTCTATGGTGATTCGTCGTAAAAAATGTGAACCCTAGAGAGGTATGAAGAGTGAGATGGATCTAATAGAATTATGGTTATAGATGATCAGAGGATCGGGATTAGATCTGCAACAACTTCAACAGATAGATCATACAACTACATTGAATGAATTTACATGATTGATATTCTCTATCAAGGTAGGGATTTTTCTTTTTGTTCATTCCTTGTTCTTAATTTTTATTTTCCTTTGAATATCCTTATGATTTTATGTTATATCGATGTTGATTATAATGGTTTTTATCTAGGGATTTTTTATGTTGTTATTGGAATTCAAAAAATCTTCATGTAATGATTCCATATTATGATCACCTAAGATCATTTATAACATTTATATTTAGTTTTTGGTGGGATTATTCACTTTCCCTTTTTCAAAAATCTTCTTCCATGTTTCATGTGATCGATTAAGAGCTCTATGTTCACACTAAATACTATTCTTCGATACACCTTCACAATTCAATGAATGCCCTATATTGGAATTATCTTAGGCTAATGGTTTGACGTTGAGATGATTTATTTGGCTTGTTGGAAATGCTGGATGAGGATTATGGTGATTTGGGATTGGTGTAAATGTTTGACGAACCCCTGGTAGTGTTCCATGTGGGGTCCAAGTTTGATGAAGATATGATATTTTTCATGGAAGAGGGAGATAAGAAATGGAAAAATCCCCATAATGTACCTCTAGTAATCCTAGATTGTAGAATATGATGTTTTCCTACATTTTAAAATGATCTTAAGCAGCGACAATGAGTTTGGTAGATAGATCTAGAATTTTAAAGGAAATATTAACTAAATAGTACATATTTTTGAATAAAACATAACATGTTTTTCTCAGATTATAGTGGCTTGGTTTTTAGACCAATGATAAGTATCACATGTAATATGACCTCTTCCATATTCCATGTACCTCTAGTTGGAAAGAATGGAATGTACATACGGTACATAATAAGGAGGTTTTCTGACTGAAAATTAACTTTTTTATTAACAAAACCCTTTTAAGGAAAAAGTGAGAAACCAAGATACATGACTTCATATACTTAAGACATCAAACCATGCTCCAATGGTCAAAAATTCAAAAAACAAGATCAAACAACAAAGAAAGCCCCACCCCAGCATAAACAACGTTAAATCCATTTTTCACAATTCCAACGTGCACGGCAAGCAATCCCATAAAAATACAGGCCGGTACAGATGGCCAAGGCAATACCCTCTTAATCATCCAAAACCGAAACACATAAGTTTGGTGAAAAAAAACAGATCTAGACCTAATATGAAGAAACACTACCACAAAAACAGTTTTTCACTGCGCCCCCACCCCTTATCGGTGCTTGTTTAGTAGCGCTGATAAAGGGTCGGCTTCAAAAAAAATATTTTAAAAATATATTAATATATTAATATATAAATATAGTTATATTGTTATATAAATCTAATATATAATTTTTAAATATATTTTAGATAAGTATAAATGTACATTTACACATATTATACTTAATATATAATATATTTAGTGAAAATGGCTTCTTAAAAAATTAAAAAAAATATTTTTAATTAATAATTTGATAATCATTATGGAGTAATAGTAATTTAATAACAATTTAAGGACTAAAAAAATTAAAAAATTTAAAAAAAGATCCCAAATATGTTGAAAATGCAACTCAATCTTCAAACGGCCATAACTTTGATCCGGGTGTCCGTTTGAGCTCTACCACATATCAAATTGATGCCTGCGATGAGCTTTACGTCTCTATGACCGGGGGGCCCGGTCAAGCGTTTTTTGAGGCCAAAAGAGGCCCATAAGGCCTCCAAAACAGAGTTTTTTGTCCGGGTACCCAGATTTTTTATCATTTTGTGGATTTTCAAACTCGTTTAAGGGGGTATTATTGGCTTTTTTTAGCGGGGACTGAATTTCTTCCAAGGTATTACATTCATATTGATATTATGTCATTGAAACTTCATCATTTTATATAACGCACTGTTACTTATAATCAAATATATAACTATATGTACATATTTTTTCTATATTCGCACCTAAAAATTAAATTTTTTAAATAAATAATTTAACATATTTACATATAAAATATATAAGCTTTATCTAAATAATAACTAAGATCCATTTTATTTAAAATACCAATATATGAATATTTATATATCTATATATTAATCTAACTATATATATATATATTAATCTAACTATATATATATATTAATCTAACGATATATATATATATTAATCTAATAACTATATATATATTAATATAACTACACATATATATATATATTAGTATTACTATAAATATATATATTAATATCACTATATATATATTAATATAACAATATATATATATATTCATATAACTATATATATGTTAATATAACTATATATATATTAATATAAATATATATTACTATACGAATAAATATAACTAAATATATATATATATATATAGATGTATATTAATATCACTATATATATATATTAATATTACTATATAAATATATTAATATAACTATATATATATATTATAATATAACTATATATATATTATAATATAACTACATATATATTATAATATAACTATATATATATATTATAATAGAACTATATATATTAATATAAATATATATTAGTATACGAATAAATATTACTATATATATATATAGATATCATGAATTTGAAGACAAATCAAAATAGAGTAGTGGTAAAGGCTTAGGTGCGCAGGGGGGAGGTCTCGAGTTCAAATCCTGGTGGAGGCAGGGGCGCGCGCACATGGGGGAATATAGCAGCAAGCGCTGTTAAAGGGTGGAGGGGGTGTGTGGCGTGATGTACAAGGGAATAAAAGCGCTGTAAAAGGGGGGGCTCAAGCACTATAAAATCCCCCCCGATTCGCAGTATTTTTTTTATTTTTTTTATTTTTTTTATTTTTTTAACTTTTATCAGCGCTTTTCTAAAAGCGCTGATAAAGGGGTACTTTTATCATCGCTTTTTTTGGCGCTGATAAAGGGGTCCTATATCAGCGCTTTTTGCTGCGCTGATAAAGGGGACCCCCCTTTATCTACGCTGGCTTTATCAGCACTTTCTCTAGGGCTGATAAAGGCCGTGTTTGTAGTAGTGAAATCTATGAAGAAAATCTAGAATCAAGAACTTTTGAATAAAATGTCGCTGAAAAACAACAATCATAACAAGCCAAAACTCCTAGATTGAATTCCACTATCATTCCAACCCAATCAACACAACAATCACAGCAAAGATCATACACCCCCATGCAATGCACGGATTCCACCACCATTTCAATGCGATCAACCCCAAATGATAAATAACCGAAATCATACCTTTGAGGAGAGCTACAGGTGCTGGAAGCCAGAAACCGGAGACCCTCCCCCTCCATGAAACACCGAGACCAGCACCGAGCCATGCTTGAGACAAATCCAGCCCATCCGAAGCCATCACCCACCGACACAAAACTGAGGATCAAAGAAATAACACCTGAAACTCAGTGTTCAGGGAAGATGAGGATAGATACACGCTTCTAGAGCCTTCTCAAGGACAGATGAAGCCATGCCCAACACGCTGCTGAGAAAACACTTCCAAAAACATTAGCCGAAGCATCAAAAATCCACACATTATATTCCCTTCAGTATAAATTTTATCAAATTGGTTAGTAGTGCATTCGCATGTGTTATCCATGGATCACACAATGAGTTTCTATATAGACACACTGTGTATTCAAAATCTACATTACTCAGTGCTTCGGTATCACACATTAAGTTATTATACATGATTCACATGTCATGTACTCTATTTGGAATGTCATATAAGATTCAATTCATCATGGATCTTCACTTAACTTGTCCAGAATATTGGTTTGGGACATGTAAATATATTTTCTTGAGTTTTTTCCATGTTGAATGTGATGGTGATCCCCACTTTGACATCAGAGGCTATGAAATAGATGATCTGACTATTTTATTCTCTTGAAATCTATAGACTCAGTGGCTAGGAATGGATATTATAGTTAAAGTGTTATTGAGGTTCGAGAATATTCTAGAGAGAAACTTCACATTAAAGTTGAGTTTCCTCCCTGTATCCTTTAGTAGGGATAGTATTTTCTACGCTTAGGATTGGGATTCCGTACATATATATTATGTGGGGTTGATATTTCCCTATATCAGAATAAGGTCGGGATCCTCTATGTGCATATTAGACAGAGTGGGTATATTTCCCACATACACGAGACATGGATACTCTATTTATGGATTCAATATTTCACCCATCTAATAGTTGAAAAGGTAATTGGATCATCTACTTTGATTGGTATTCTCTCCCAACTTCATAAATCACAAGGATACTACACTTCAGTCCTTGATATGTTGTGCGGGTTGTATAATGTAGATGATCAAATACAAAATTTTTAGTACAACATGGATAGAACTAAGGTAGTGGTTCTCCCTTGACAGGAGATCATGATTTAGTGATCAATATCTTCACATTAATGGGATTAGGTAGTAGTATGTAATTTGGAAAGACTATGCCGGGATGGATTCTTCGAGAGATTTGACTCATCATGAACAATCACAACCCCCTCCTTCTGAAGCAACCCATACTAGGATGAAAATTAAGTAAGAGATATAATAACCCCCATGACCCTCATCTAATTGACCTAGGGTTGGTGACTAGAATGGAAGGAATAAAAATATCACAACTGGGAGAAATTAACCTCTAGATTAATAAAACCATGAGATATGATAAATCAACTTAAAGAATCTCCCCGACATAATATAAAAAGGAAATAAGAAATATCATACAATGAATGTATAAATGAAATAAATACATGAATCTCCAAACCAATAACCAAATGAAAACTAATGTAGCTACAAATTAATAGATCTAATTAATGAGTAAGAAATGTCTACCATTGTCCACAAAGTCCTCTTAGAAACAAAAAAAAGAGTATTTCAATACTTATGCTGAGAATACAAGTATACCCAATAGGATCATACCCAAAGTCTCCCTTGAACATTTGAAAAAGATCATACTGATTCATGGTTGAGAAAATAAAAGAACAAAAAACACATAAACATGTCAACTATCCAATCCCATCCTCACCAAGGCATACTCACCAAATAAAAATTCCAAATATAATTACATAATAAAGAGTATATCGATAATGTTTACCCCGCATCACTTTATCTCTAGGTTTCTGCTCTCACACCCCAGAGGTGTATGTTAATGCTCTCCAGCTATTTTGTATACAAAATCTGCCCAAATGCACCTCAAATATCTCATCGCATCTTTCATGAAGACACTTGGGTCATCAAATCACATCACATCTCACCTGAAGACACTTAGACTATCACTTCACATAACATCTTTCCCAAAGACACCTAGGCTATCACATAACAACCATAACCAGAATAGAAAGGTATCGTGAATCTAAAGCACACCACCCTCATTACCTCATCCTACCATTCATGACCCACTCCATAATCTATATTATCATCTCATAAAACCAAAAACACTATTATAATTTTTAATTTTGAAAATATCATGGAATACATCTCTAACTCACTTTGAAGAGGGAAAAGGGAATAGAGAGTAATCAGACATCTATCCTCAGTACTAAGATATTGGAAAAAACACCCAAAACACATTTGGTTTGCAGCACAGACTGCTAGATATGTGTGGGGTGAATGTAGAAATGAAAATGAACATTAAATATTTATATATATATATATCCACACACAATTCTAACATATGGTTTCAAAAAAAAGGCACCAACCAACTCCCAACAACACCACCACACAACAAAAAATCCACAACTTTCACTTCCACCTCTATATATACAACACCAAACAACAATAAAGATTCCATAATCCAAATTTTATCTTCTCTATCAATTTAATTCTTTTTATTAATTTCACATTACCAACCAATTTTAATCATCCATCCAATTTATTTCACATTTATCTTAAATCACTTTTAAACACACAACCAATTTTACTTCATTTATTAATAAACCATTTAACCCATGTCATTACAATGTCAATATTATCATTTAATTCCATTACCACTTAGAAAACTAGGAAAACACCATAAAACCCAATAAAACCCATTTTTTCTCATTACAAAAAGCCCACATCACCTCCCTATCAAATCCACATTCACTTTACATATCACAACCTCCATGAAACATACACACTTCTTATCACATCACCTTACCATATCAAAACCACACAACAAAATACTATTTATATCAAATTCAGTAATTATTTTCTTATTTATCAATGGAATTCCCATCACTAACACTTATTCATTTTAATAAAATTCTCACACAATTGATAATTCAAGGGAAACCAATTCATTGACCAGAAATAAGTGGTTATCCAATTACAAATTATGTTATCACAAATGACCACAAAATAAGGGTTCTATAACACTACAAAAACCATAGGGCAAAAAATACCCCAAAAACAATGCTTCTTAAAGAAAAATTAATCTAGTGAGATCTAAATGTCAAGAATATAAAAAGGCTATAAAACAAATAATTCAATCACCTTACCCATCAATTTCAATTATGAAAATTATTTATCAGTATTAGGTCATATGTGTACTATCTTTCCAAAATATAACCAGAGCATAAACCCTCCCACATAATTACACTAATGAGAAACAGAGGATCCCCTTACTATAATAGATATTTTTTATCAAAAAAATTAGTTGGAACAAGATGGAGACCACCACTAAGATCCAAAATGAATAAGATCACATATACCATCCTAGAACATTGAAACCCCATCACCCCTCATAAAAAAATCATCAAAACCACATTTTTCTTAACAGAATCTCTTTCTAGACAAGGAAAATGGATTAAAATAGGGGGAAAAGGATGGTAACTTACCAAAACCACCATGATCAATCTCCAAAGGCTAGGGTTTAAAGCTAGTGATTATGGGATTAATGGTCTCCTTCAGATGTACTTGATTCACCCAAGAAATGAGAAAAATATTAGAAATGTGATCTAGTCCAAGGGGGTTATTTAATTTATACCTAGTGTAAAATATATAATTTCACAACACAAACTATGAAACCACGATGTGGAGCTATATAAAAATAAGGGACAACAATGCAGTATGAAGAACCACATAGTAACCTAGATAGTCAATTCCCCTCTCATGTTTTTAACTATCTCTATGTCATCGATCCTATAAAATTATAAATTAACCATGGTACATATAAGAGGGCTACACCATAGAACCTCACAAACATTGAAGGGACTATGGTACATCCCAAGCTAATATGATGCAATGATCAAGAACCACATAGGGGGTTATGATATAGCCAATATCTATGACATAGAGGTACCTAAATATAAAGACCCATCACAGATGGAACCTCCATTCCATAAAAATTAGAGGGATACGCTTCATCCAAGGATCTATGTTATAACTATGTTGTTTCTCCAAAAACCATCCCCTGAGCACCCTATGCAACAATTGGACTCCCTACACCACAAAGGCCAATCCTTTTGGTGCATCAAAATCAACATTTATACCAAACTCCCTTAAGTTGTATTTTCCTATCAGCTGCTTCCATTCCCATATATACTCCTTAATACATCCCTAAACACCTTAATTAATTGAATTACTAAAAACTAACAGGTCAAAAGGTCTATGATGTTACATCAGACAGCTCTAAAAGTATTCTCACCCATAATAATTAAAACCAACCCAGAACAAAAGACAAAAAGGTCCTAACATCCATCCCCTAATATACCTTTCAATGATATCATTATAACTTAACACCACCCCCAACCAAACACAAAAAACATGCTAGGAACATTCACCAATATTTCCACAAACCTTCATCACCACAACATCTACAATCAGCACCACCACCTCAACATTTACATATCCTAATCCATCGATCCCCATAACTAACACACAGAACAACCACTAGCACAAAAATCACGGAATTTCTTCATCCATGTCAATATATTATTTAATTTTTATTACACTAACTAAACAAAATGTTTTTAATAAGGTCATGGTATAATTCTTATTGTCTAGGAATCAAATTTTCCAAAATTCATATTCTTGAAGAGAAAATGTGCAATACACTATGGAAAGAATAAAATCTCATATAAAAATGAGGTCTAAACATCCCATCATTTAGAAAAACATAATAAGAAAAACATGAATTAACTTAAAAAATATGAGTATTGGGGATGCATATATGTTTCACACTAATATGTACTATTCTACAAGACTCCATGCCCACACAGTACACAAACCAAAGGAATGGTCTATCCACACAACACATTCTCCCAATAATCATAGATATAATCTAGATTCTTCATGAATGTTTTTTCATCATTGGTATTCAAATATCCCATTTAAATGACATGTGAGACATAATTTAGATACCAATAGATATGAGATATGTAGAAGACATTGTGAACACTATCCATCTATGGTGGATGTTTCAACCAATAATCCACCCCACCAATGTTCCCTAACACCTGAAAATGACCAATGAATTGGGGTGAGATATTACCATCCCCATAGACCAAAATATTCTTCCCACATTGAGGAGAGTCTTTTAAGAACACATGATCCCAGACCTCTAACTCCAAGTGCCTACTCATGTTATTGGAATAAGTCTCAATATTCCCATATAGTTCATTCATCGACTCAAAAAAATCAAAAAAAATCTCTTTCTTAATATGAACCACATCTAGATAGAGAATTGAGGACTCTAAATCCGTAGCATAGTATAATAGTGAATAATATCTCCATCTATAAAAATCCTAAAATAGGTTAATTATGAAATATGAGTGGTAGATGTTGTTGTAGGAAAAATCAAGAAAAGGAAAGTTATATTATAAAGATACACCAAAAGCTTTGATTCATGCTTAGAACATATCGTCTAGTGTTTGGATAGTTTGTTATTTCTTCATTTCTGTTTGATGGTGGAAAGAAATGTTAATGCACAACTGAGTATCAATAGTGTGTCCTAATCCCTTCATGAATTTTGAGGTAAAGCATTCATCCTAATCTATGTTAATAGATCATGCAACTCTATAAAAATAGGAAGACTCACCCACATAACTATAAATAAAAAAAAATCAATGGTTCCTAAATCCTTAATCTCTAGAATGTGAGGAAATTTCATCAACGGATCCAGGATTACCCAGATAGGATCACAATTTTTTTGAGATCGGGGTAACCCAGTGATAAAGTCCCTTGAAATTTCATCCCATTTACTATATGGAGAATCTAATGGATATAAAAAAGACTATTAACATTGTTTTCTACCTCTACTTACTAGAAAACAAAATGTGGAACAAAAAAACTCTTCCATCACCCATTTCATCCAATTCTTCCATAACAATGCTCAAAATAAATGGTACATATTTGATAATCCTAGGTGTACTGCTAAAGGTGAGATATAAAAATTAGGAATGATTCCCCCACACATCACTACTAGTATAAATAATTTCTATAGAAACAACATTTATTTCCAACCATCCCTATGGAGCATCAATATAGCCAATATGATCAAGAATCACCTATACCTATAAGTCTCTCCACATAAACTCCTCTTCATGTTTCATTGGAGGCAACTAAAATATCATCTGAAATAAGAAACTTCCACTACCGACCTTCCTTGCGTCTAGGTTCAGGGCTTCTAACGCCTCTGTTACCCTATAATAATATTTATATTTTTGAAAAACATCCTTCAACGAAATCCTATTCAACATATCATCCATGACATTCCTTTTTCTTATGTTTTAGTAATTATTGAACTCATAATCCTAGAGAAACTCTACCTATGTCCATTTTCTATATATTTAGATCATGCTGAGTAAATATATACTTCAAGATATTGGGATTTATAAAAACCCCAACACACTCCCCAATGAGGTAATGATTACACATCCACAGTATAAACACAACTACTACGAGCTCCATATCATGGATGGTATAGTTTTGTCTACGGGGATCTAAATACCTAGACCCTTAGGATCTCATTTTCCTTTAATGAATTATGAAACAAACCAATACCATGTCGAATGAATCTCAATACACCTCAAACATCACCCCTTCCTCATGAAACTAGAGCACCAAAGCATTCCCCTTCGGGTAGTCAAACACTCCCTAACACTGATAAATCCTGATAAAATCCTTGTCCTTTCTGAAAAATTATGTCAATGGGGCCTTGATCCATGAGAAATTGGGTATGAATGTCCGGTAATATCCAATTAAACATAGGAAAAAAATAAACCACTTATATATTCCTAGAAACTTCCAAAGAAACAGTTAACTAATACATTAATGATTCCCTGACCACACCCTACTAATACACCATGTGCCCAAGGAAATTCACCTCTCATGTCTATGAAATTAAATTGAAAAAATTTCCATTGAACTGGAGGAATCAATGATTTTACAAGAAAAGCCTAAGATGAATAACTTTATTTACGTTTTACGTCTAGGTGATCAGTATGTCATTAATGAACACAGCTATGAACTTGTCTAATAATTTATAGAACATGGAGTTTATGATCCCCATGAAAATAGCTGGTGAGTTCATGGAACCGAATTACATGACTAAGAACGTAATGGTCATATACCTATATCTAAATCTATTCATTAAAAAATCACCCTCTCATACCCTCAAGTGGTGAAATACAGATTGCAGATCGAACATATAAATCCATCATTCCCCTCTTAGTTGGTCAAAAAGATCATCTATCATTGTAAAATGGTAACAATTATTGATTTTCAACTAATTCAGACTTAGTTATTCTATACACAACATTAAAATACCATCCACCCTCTTGTAAACAAACACTGGAGCACCCAATGGTGACATGTTGGACTAAATGAAACCCTTCCACGTCATATAATCAATCTAAATCCTCAACTCCTGAAACCTAGAAGGTGCTCTATGAAAATTATCCATCTAAATTAGAGAAGAATCAGGTTCTAGATCTATCCTGAACTCGATATCATTTTAAGGGCGTAGTGTCACAACCTATTTAGGAAATACATCCAAAATCTCCATGATAATCCTAGGAATCTACAATATCCCATTGTCTACTTATTATATAGATAACACATCCATAAAAGAAATATGCGGCTTCCCACATCTACTAATCACATTAAAACTTAGTTATAAAGTCCCAAAAACTTCATTTTTACATTATTTTTGCGAATCCATTTTTCAAGGGGTGAGGTGGAACCCTTACCAGGCCCGAAGGCTAGATACATTTACATGAACTATAGGCCATAGAGGAATCACCCCAACAAGAAATCTTGGAACTAATCCTCCTCAGCATATGTCATGATATCAGTACTCCACCTTCACTGGGCTAGTCAGCTAGCTGTACAATGAAAAGCAACATAGGCCTGGTACAAATGGAAAACTTATACCTTCTCTTTCTTCCAATTCTGGTTATCTCTACTCCAGTGAATGGGCCTACCCTAAATCCTCCTCTGAAGCCTTTTCCATTATAGTCTGACTGGTACATCTTCATTTCATATGGCTTGAAGGCCTTAGGATGGCCCAAAGGCCTTAAGGTGGCCAGAAGGCCTTGAGAATCAATAGGACTGAAGGCCTTAGGTGGCCCGAAAGCCTTGTAGGACCCAAGGACCAAAACGGTGGCCTAAAGGCCCAGATGGATGAATAGTTCCGGCTACTACAGTACTGAACATTGCCTGAAGATATGTCATCAACATAATGGGATTAACTAATTGGTGGATATAAAGAAAAAGTTCCACCATATGATGTTGTGCATGAGACCACTCATTAGAAACAATATTAGGGAGAAATGAAAAACATCCAAAAAACATTATCCTAAAATCCCATATATACAAACTACCATACTAATTAGAGATAATATTCTACCTTTTTACACCCTTAATAGTTCATGAGTGAAACTCTACTTGGAACTCCTTTTGAAATTTGGTCTATGGGACATCTTCCTCATTTCACTCACCAAGATACAACATCTGAAACTAATTTATAGCTCCCCACATTTGATTAACCACTGGTGGTACCCAGTACTCTACTGGGACCCAAATCAAATAGAAGGTGACATCACAATCCTTTAATAATATTGATGTCTCTAGATCATAAACACTTACCTCATATGTACCCATGTTATTCCACTAAAAGGTACATGAATCCATCTTCCAAGCCTGTCATAATTTATTGGTTCAATCATCCCATTATCAACTGTACCAACCCACTGAACTTCCTCATCCAAAACCACATTCGGACGACGACCATGAGCCATTTCTAAAAGAAAAATAATAATTTCCTGAGCTCGGTGGTATGGAATTTTTTTAATATTTATTTAGATTAATTTAACATCCCAAAACCACCAAATTCAAACAAGTAAACAAGTCAATAATGATGCATATACATCACCTAGGTCACTACCCTATAAAAAATTCCACCTCACTTGGTAAATCAGTAGGCTCACATACCTTGCATCGCATAATGGGGGGCCATGAAATCATGTGTCCTAACCAAAATTCTCTAACCTATGTCATGCACCCAGATCAACTGATGTCATTGCTTTACTAACCCATGAAACACTCAATGTTCCGGAATCCAAACAATATCCTATACCATAAACATACCCATTGATACCACTCTATCCCAACCCCCACCCTCTAATGGTACCACTCCAAGGAAAACAAAGAATGAAGAGAGATAATGATCCCTTGGTCCTGCATCCATTAGGCCCCAAGTTGTTGACCATCACTAAGGGTTTAAAAATATCACAAATGGAAACAACTTCCCTTTATAATGATAGGATAAAGAATTATGATTTATAAATTTTAAGAAACTCTAAAAAAATAAAATAAAAAGGAAATCAAAATGACCCCAAAGCAATGTATAAATAAATTACATTCAGGAATCTCAAAATAAATACCCAAAAGAAAACTAATGAAGTAAAGCAACAATAGTTTCATATCTAGAGAAAGAAATTTATATAACGTCCAATGAATTCTTTCTAAAAACCCAAAATAGTTTTTATATATGGAGGGTAATAATTCAATTATACTTATTAGGATCAAACCCAAAGTCTCCTATGCACATGTGAAAATAGAATACTAAGTCACACGAGAGAAAATAGTAGAACAAAACAGCACCTAAACTGGTTAACAATGAAATCCCATCCTCACAAATGTATTATTGTCAAATAAGGAATCCAAATATAAAAAAATACTAAGAATCATATCCATAAAGGGTAACCCTCACCACTCCCCCATAGGGTTTTTTCCCTCACACCCCCAATGTTATACATCCTGGAACTCACATCTCTTCTTTATACAAACCTTGCATGGATAGAAATAGGTAATCACATCACATACCACCTATAGACACATGGGACATTATGTCAAATCACATCTTACACGAAGAGACATGGGTCATCACATCACATCAATCTCTCTTGAAGACATCTATGTCATTGTATCACATCACATATTTCTTATAGATGCATAGTCCATCATGTCACAAGCATAACTAGAATAGTTGGGTATCATGAACATGAATAACATTAACCTCATTCCCTCCTCTTACCATGAATTTCCTCTACAATAATCTATCTCGAGGTCTCATGAAATAATAACCACAATTTCACTTTTTACTTATATCCGACGTAGCCAATGATTTTCTTACTCGATTAGAAGAGATAGTAGGGAAGAGAGGGTTACCATTTATCCATCCTCATCACCAGGATGTTGGAAAATACACCCCAAAACAATGTTTTTCAATATGGATTTCTCTAGATGGGTGGGGTACATGTATAAATCATAATGAGCATACAATATAAATATATATCCACACACATTCCCAAACTATGGTTTCACAATAAGGTACTGACCAACTCACATCATCACAAAAAATCCCCCCCACATCCTCCACATTCTCTACCACCACTAAATTCACAACACCACATAACATGATATAATCTTTAGGCCATATTTCATATTTTTCTTAGTTTATTCTATTTTACATCCTTTACATTACCATCTAATTTTCATCATATTGTGCATTTATTTCTCTATAAACATTTGAAGAATTTTTCCACAAAAACTATTTTAGTTACTTCATTATTTAACCATTAAAACCCCACTATTACAATTTAAACATTGGAATTTAATTCTATTACTACCCTTGAAGCTAGAACAACACAACAAAATACAACAATAACCAATTTTTTTCATTATAATAAGCCCACATCACGTCCCATTCATGACTGCAACCACTTTACACATCACAACCACCATATTCCACAACCACTAATCATCAAATCATTTCCCCACACCACAACCTCACATCACTTCACCCACATCACATAATTTTCATATCACATATATATATCATTTTTATATTTATCAAGGGGATTTACATCGTTCAAATTCTATATTTTAGGGACATTATCCCACAATCCATAATTGTAGGGAAACTGAATTCATTAATCAGGTATATATGGTTATAATATTCCATTTTATATGATAACAAAAAACTGCATTCCAAGGGTTCTAAAACACAACTACAATCATAGCACAAACAATATCCCCAATAACTATGATTTTTAGCACGAAATTAATCCCATAGAATCTCAATATAAAAATATCTAAAACATGTAATTAAATAACTATACCCATAAATTTAAATTATGTTTCTTGAGGATATTTATTAATACAAATTCATACTATCTTTCCAAAACTTATCAAGATTACAACCACTCCCACAAAACAAAATTAATGGGAATTGAAGGATCCACTACCATGATTTCCAATCTTTTTCACAAGTTAGAACTAGAGGGAGTCCATCACCATGCACCACAATGATGTAGATCATCATTACCATCACAGAACAGAAAAACCAAATCATCCTCTCATAAAAAAATTATCAAAACCATTGGTTTCCTATGAAAAACCATTAATTGATAAGAAATAAGGATAAATTGTGCAAAGATAAGAGTAGAACATATCAAAACCACCACAGTCAATCTCTGAAGTCTATAGTTGGAATCCCTTGATTATGGGATAAAATATATCCTAGGTATACACATTGGACACTCATGAAATGATAGAAATATAAGAAAATAGATTAGTAAAAACGGGCTATTAGAATTTATACCCAGTCGATAAAACAAAAAAACATGAAAAGTTCAATGGGATAATAACATAAAATTTCAAAAAAAAACAAGGAAATAAGACATAACCGGATGAACCACATACTATCCTAGTTTTTCAAGACCCCTATAATTTTTCACGATATCTCCAAAATACTTATCCTAATAAATAGGTAAAATACCTTGGTTTAGCTTCGACCGTTACGCCATAGAACCATAAAAACCTAGAAGAGACTATGTTGCAAGAAAATACACAATGCAACATGAAACCAGAACCATAAATGGGGCTATTCCATATCCATGACACAAATCATAGAGATTCCTAAAAACTAATATGATCTTCATCTTCCATACAAAGATATTGCTTCGTAGCAAGCACCTCTAAATTATGGAACAGAAAAAGAAATGTTGTATCTCAAAATCCAGACTATAACTATGTTGGTATTTGGAGTATCTTTAAAACACATCCCTTGGGAACCCTATTCCATAGTCAGGCTCCCAATGCAACAACAGTTATCCCTTATGGAAAATTAGAACCCTCTATTCCACAGAACTCCCTTCATCTAGATTTTCTAGCCAACTTTTCCCTTTCCCCTCCAAACTCCTCTGGACATAAACAAACACCTCTATCACCAAAATTCCATCAAAGTAATTTGATATATGGTCTGTGAAGTTACAATAACTAATATGTTTCCATCATTATGCATCACGTTTATGGAAAATAAAATTCAGACTTTGATGACTCTTTGTTGTCTTGAGTAACACTAGTTTCTCTTGAGATAATGATATTAAGGATTATAGATGATATAATGAGTACTTATCTATGTCTCTAACATATTATATAATTGATAATATATATATTTTTTATCTTCTCCTTCATCTATTTACTCATTTGAATAAAAATCTTGAACTAACTTGGTATTATGGTTTTTCCACTTCATCATTCTTCTTGTTAACTCTAGTACCATGAGTTGATAATATTTTTCATTTTGTGTTTCCTTTTTTGTTTTTATGGTGGAATACTATCAATGTTTATAATATCATATATTGGGGACTTATTCTCTGACATTTTCTGTATATGTAGATGATTCATAGGTCAAAGATGGTCCTATGAATGGGGATTTTTGTGGGTTTTTCAGATTTCATGCCTATACATAATGTGATGTAGTGCTAGAAGAGCTCAGTTTCTCTAGAATATGATGGAAATTGGGGGTGTTCATATTTGGAGCTAACATGCTATATTGAACCCTTCATCTTGGCTACTTATGTGAGTGTAAATTGGCGGATTTTAGGCACATACATTACCCTTTACATTATAATTTATGTGTTGATTATCTATGTGGACCTTAACAGTTGTCTTAGGAATGTGTTTTTTACTATTCAATTAAATATTCGTATCCTAATGGTATTTGAGTTTTCTTGTGCATTGGATATTTTTTCTTCATTTTGATATAGGCTAATTACTCTAATGTTGTGAGATATTTCTACTTGGTGCTAGTCACTAGCCCCTATCCTAATGGAGTTAGACATAGGGAGGAACTCTCAACAATCTAGGAGGGGCTTAGAAGGGATGGTTCATGTATTTTTTTGTATTTCATTCAAATATTAGTTTTTATAAAGTTAATTATCCTATTTATATCATGTATAACTCTTGGATTATTGAGAAGACATCTCTTTTTCAAAATCATCATTTTGATAAACTCTACACTATTGATACTGTATCCTTCCTATGGGATTCCCACTAAGAGTAACCAAATGAAAACAAAAAAAAACAAGGAAACTAACTCTTAAATTCACCTCATTAATTTCTCAACTTAGATAATATATTCTTGTTCCACCTAGCTTTGTCTTAGCCTACCCAGCCGCATAATCAATGTCTTAACAAGTGTATTCTCTGAAAGGGATCTGACACATAGTATTTTTAAATAGGACTTAATATTTACATATTATCACCTGATATCAAATTTAAATTTATGTATGCCACTAATTATTTAGTTTGTAATAACAGTCCTTCTACTAAATCAATATGTTCAAACCATATTTATGTGGAACTATTTACACTATTCATCACTTGTGTTTATAAGTCAAATTAAAACCCATATATATTCCTACATATCCAAATTCATCACATTAATAACATTCATGAAACATTCTCATGAAGAGGAATAAAATAATATGAAATCAATAATTCCCATAAGAGTATTTTTAGAGCGATAGATATCAAAACCATACTTTTCTAGACATGGTATAACTCTCTAGGCTATTTAGCAGTATTACCTAATGTCAGTCAACCTAAAGATACATTACTCAAAATAAATCTCAATTATATCATAATTATAACACTTAATATTTATATAATATAATTTACTTGTTTATTAAATATCATAAATTAGTATTATACAATGTGAAGGTAGAATAAAACTAAATCAATAGTCATTCTTAGTTGTATCTTCCTTGATATATATATATATATTATAATTTATGAAATCTTTTTAACACATTAAAATAAATAAACGTTCATAATTTATAATATAAAAATTATATCATTGAATAAATAAGATAATAAAATACATAAATAAACAATTCGTATATTTAAACAAGAGATAAACAATTTATGAACATTTCATAAATAAAAAATTATAAATTTTATAAATCAGATATGAAATATTAAAAATCCATATATAAATATAAACAGTTTATATTTATTTATAATATAAACATTTTCATATAATTCCTTATATGGTATTTTTATTAATATAAATGATTTTAAATGATATATTTACATTAGGTACTCCAAGACTATTATGCAAAAAATTCACATAATCTAAATTTCGTAAATTTAATATTATTTAACCCTTTACCATTGAAATTACCAAAAAATAATTTTATATCTTTTGAATAATTTATTAAATAATTACCTTTTAATTTAAATGATTTAATATAGATATTAAGAAATGTGCAGAACTTTAAATATCTACTCTTATATGTTTTATTTATTTTGTAGTTTGTAAACACATTGTAAATTAGTCTTATAATTTACATATAAATATTTTATATCTAAATTATAACTCATTCCATATAACATGAAAATAGTATTTCTTATTAACATTTAATATTATAGAATATTTATTTATGAAATTCTTCATAAAATAATTAATTACTTATATCTTTTTTTTAAATGACCACAATATAAAATTAAAAATTAATTAAATACCCCATAATACATTTTTCATAGTTTTATAAACAATTTATAAACCATATAATTCAATTAATAAATGAAAATTTAGAAAAAATAATTTTTTCATGGAATCTTATTTTAAGATACACACTATATCATAAAGTGAGACATACTTTATTATCTACCAAACATTACACTGGATAATGATTAACTGTAAAAAGTCCTTTTGTTGTTTAGGAATTATAACATATGATATGAATCGTATTTTTATTATAAATAATGATCTATTTTTTACTACCAGGGTTAACACTATAATGGACTATAATCCCCAATATCATACACTAAAATATAGTGAAAACTAAAGTAACATGTAGTGTCATCACTTAAGATATCGTATATCAAATGGAATAACCATATCATGCCATTTGATATCGCGTCTCATATGGCCATCCATAAAACAAAATTTCAATCATTTTTCATGATAATGTATATAATATATCATAATATAATAATATAATAAATTTTTCCATTTTTCAATATATTTCCATGAATCAAGACACATGTTAAATCTCTAACGCCACTTTTGGGTTTCTAAGGATATAATTACTATTCTTAAATGTGGAATAAGTAATTAGAAACCACATTCCCCGAGATCAACCATGCTTGAATCCGAAACCATGAATATATATAATTTATGAACATGTTTTATACCTCACACTAATTATTTCCACTACCATTTTATTTTTTATTCTGCTTGAAGAAGATCCCTAAGAGGTAGTCATCAGATTCCTTCCACAGTATTGTATCCCCATGTTTCCAGAATCATTTAAGGATTGGGTGGGATTATTCTTCCCTACAAGAAAATATTTTCTCTTATTTTGTAAAGGGAGTATGAGAAAGATAAAAAATTGAAGAATTTTTAGGAAGATATAATCACACATCTTGATGGGTTTAACCTATTTATGTATTCCTCTGGACACTTCCAAATCCTTTCATTCCATTTACTCAACTATTAAATTAACATTTGAATTAATAAATTTTATATAATGTATTCAAATGTTCATCCATGAACTTAACTATTACTTGTGTTTGTTATCCCAAGTGTTTCATCTTATAAAAAATTTAATGATAGAAAATTTGGGAGAGAAATTGAATGGAATAGTCAGTAACATGTTATAAATCTATCATGCGTTACGATATTCTCTTCATGTTATAAGATATGCCTTTGTTTTCATTTTTATTGTACAATATGACATACTGATATCGTACCATATGATATATTTTCATTAGGTCATATCTATAATAGTTTTAACTTGATTAACCTCCATAAAAATGATAGTTCTTTGTACTCTATCATGGAACATCATAATATTTCTCTCAATGACATAAATTTTTTGCCATATTGGTTCCATTTTTTCCTATGTTATTTTTGTGGTTCAGACTCCATAGGTTCTTGAAAATCATGATATAGTAATTATTTACAAGAGACAAGTTCCTCCTTTGATTAAAACTCCACCATAAATATTACTGTTTCTATAATCTATTTTTAAACATCTTTATTGGTAATAATTATCACCATTCCTTCTATAAAAACATTTTTTTACTGATGAGAAGTTTTACAGAAGTGGGGTCTTCTAAATGATACCCCATTACACCAATAGTGTATCCCAAAAAATAATTCTTCTATATCTTGAATCTAAATTACTTTTCTCTCTATCATTAAAAAATGAAAAAAAAACAAGACATTCAGGCATATATATTTGAGAATATTTTTTGGGTATACCATTCCACTTACTCAGTAGTGTCATTAAAAAATCACTATTTAAGGAGTTCTATTGATCACATAATAATAAATTTTTACAACTTATTCCCAACATTCCTTAGAAACTCTTATAGTTTTAAATATTTTTATTTTTATATCAAATATGGCTCTATTTATCCACTACACCACTCCATTATTTATAGAAGTGTATCCCATCAACAATTGACTATTGATTCCTTATTATTGATATAAAATGTTAAAATTATATATTTATTTTTTTTGAAATTCCTAGGGATTAAAACATGATATTATTTCTAGATTTTAGTTCCTTACATGTTTGAAATGTTTTGAACAGGATAAAAATTCATTCTTACTCATGATTCGAAACACCCATCATCTCCAATAATAGTTTTTAATGAATGATAAAATGTTTTTTACTCCTATAAAATTATAACTTATGCTTAAAAAATGTCAAAATGGATCAAGTATAATATTTATTTACTTTTTTATAGTTAAATTCAAAATATTAACATGTGTTTCTTGTACCAAAAAAAATTCCAAATATTGAAAAGATTCCTTTTTAATTCTACACAGAAACATACGGTGAACAAAATATTCAAGCCTCATTCAGAAATTTGGCCACATTTTTTAAGACATAATTTCTTAAAAAAATATTTATGTTGAGGGTGGGACAACTTTATTTTCTGCCTTGTATGCTTCACTCTAAAGAACATACAAATTTCTTAATACTTTTTCTACCTTCATATCCATACACCACCTCTTACCATCATCATTATTCCCATCTTGATGTGGTAATTAGACCCAATTTCATCAAATTTTCCTAAAGAAAAGATATTTATCTTTATCACCTTTACATAGAAAACTCTTTTTATGGTATTTTTTGTACTAGCACGCATCATTAATTTTATTTTTACCACTCCATAAATATTTATGATGTCATCATTTCACATATACAAAATTATTTACAGGGTAAGTTCATATTGATCGGAAAATTTATTCTAGGTTTTCATGCCCCATGTTTCTCTAGTGTTAATAATCCATGTATCTTTGAGGTCTTGTCTATCTATAACAATAGTTTTCATATCACTATCATGTATGTATTTTTTTATAGAATTACTGATCAACTAAGAATTTTTTATCTACTCTTATTGAACTAATAATACTTTTTAATCTTCATTTTCTCCCTAAAATTATAATATGTGGGATTTTGTTACTCCTTGATTTGGAACTACAATAATTTTGGATCCCATTGCATAAACTCATTTTCATCATTCTTCTATCTATTTAGAGATCCTTCACATGGTGTTAAGGATTATTTATATCCTCCATGTTCTAACACCAACTATATTCTTCAATAAGAACTTTTGATAAATTTTTAAAAATTAACACGTTTATTAGGATGTTATTTATTTGATTGATGATGGTATGATAATATGAATTTAGAAATATTGGGAGAAAAATATCAACATTTTCATGTTGGAATTGAACTAAAATATTAATATCATATTGTATAATATCCCAAGAGTTGTAAAATTTGATATCCATGTAATGCATGTCATATAGTAGTATATCCCAATATCATATAATATATATCATACCTATATCAGATCTTATAATAGGATTGTTATATATGATATCAATTACATAGATACTTCCATGTCTCTGATATTGCCTAATATTTTTTATGAATCACTGGTTTGATTAATTTATGAAGACACATAATCATTTGAAACATTTTCATGATAATGAAATCCCAAAAGAAAATTAGTTTTTATATGACATATAAACTACCATTTGATGGAAGATATTTCTCGAATACCTTCATTGAATGAAGGCGGCCTACATAAAGAGGTTTGATCCCCTTGTTGAATATACATGATATTTTTAATCCTTAGTTGATTACCTCTTATTCCTAGTTCTATTTTTTATTCATAGAGAAGGTGTTAGAATACCATATGAGATTGTAGGATATTCTCATTATGAACAATGATTTTAATGGATGGTAGAATCTCTTTAAAATTGGTAGTCCATTAGTTGTCTCTTGGTGGTGTCTATCAAGAATAATCTATTGAATTACATAAATTTATGTCATTTTGATTTAGGTATGGTTTTTATTTTATATTCATCCTTTTATATGTTGGGTTTATTAATAATATATTAAGTATTATTTTGGGTTTCATTCACTATGTTAATCATAGTATGACCCTATAAAACCAATCACTGGTATCAGATTCATTTTTATCAATATATCAACACACTCTATAAATTTTTTGAAAGAATAAGATCATTGTAATTTTCATAGGCCATATCAAAGAATATGATATGGAATGGTTAAACGTAAACCATCGAATCACCAGATTACTCTTCATGATAATACTTTATTGTAAAATGTAATGCACATTAAAATTTATATGGTATGACAAGTGTGTATCATAGAGTATGATACATCAAACCATGTGGTTTCATTTTGTGTCAAAATATATGATATGTGATATTCTAGGTTTTTAATAAAATTACGGTTGTATGAAAATAGTGGACTGAGTTGTAGTGATGATATAGTGTATATGGTAGTCTCCGACTATCCTCGATATAAGAAATTCCCATATGTAATTTTTTTCTTTTTCATGATTGTTACTCTTAAATATGGGATACACCATATCTAATTCTTTTTACCACTGATGTAAAATTATGTCAGGTTAGGGAAATCTGTAGTACTCTTACTATTGGTATACCCTATACATAATGGTATTTCCTTTTCCTCATAATTGAAATTTATGATTTTTTATCAATTTCATTCACATATTATGATTGATAATTCTCTTATCTATCATAAAACATGATATATTCCTAAAAATTTAAAATTTGATATTTTTTATTAAAAAGATTCTATTTTAAAAAAATGTTATAAAATTAAATTGTTATGATATTCAAATGACTTAATAATATATAACGTTTTCATACTAATATCCCATGTTTGATAAATAAATAATTTTTTTTTATTTATTCTTTTTTAATATTCATGTTTATAATTTTTTATGAAATTTGAATATTATTTAGGATTTAATTTATGTTAAAATTTTACTCTTTAAAATTTCTATTCCAAGTATTATATTCTAGGTATGATTTTCTATGATTTAGTTTCACTACTATAAATATTATCTATAACCACGGACCTAAAGTTGTGGTTTTATAGGTTTGTGACTATAGCTTTATTTAGTGTCACTATTTAATTAAGATCATTTCTATATGTGTATTGAATCCATGATTTACTAAAAACATTCGAAGTAGGGTTGATTCATATGTGTGGATTTCCTCATCTCTATGACCCCTCCAATAACCCTCTATTATGTGCAGCCCTCCTCCCCCAATGCTACCCACATGAGCTATCCTCTCCCCAACTCTCCTCCCTTGATGGTTCCATCCTACGAAATCCTCTCCCCAATACTCCTCCCATGATGGTTCCCTCATGAGTTATCCTCTCCCTAACCCTCCTCCTCTGACTCTGCCCTCACAAGATATCCTCTCCCTCACCCTCCTCCACTGATGATTCCCCACGTGATGCCTCCTCTCACTACCAACCAGTGCAACCACTACACCGTGAGGTCTCCTATATTTGATCCTCCTCCCCTGATGCTGCCTTCAAACAAGGCCATCCCACCTCCCCGTTGATGCTACTCTTATACGACAATCTTTAGTGACTTGGTTAGAACATAATTATTTAAAATTCAAGATATTACGAATATTACTGAATCATTAACATTATATGTATTATTTATATATAAATAAATTAAACAATATAGAATTATTTGGATTTTGGGGGTTTTTATAGTGATTTTTCAACACATTGTTTTTACATACCTCATATAAATAAATATTATATATGAAGAGAGTTTCGGGTAAATTAAGAGGGATGTGGTATTTATAAAATGATGTCAATTGACATCCAGGGGTATATTTATTATGATTATAGAGTTATGTGGAGGGTTTATAATATCTTAATTTTTATTTATTTGTGTTTTATTTTTCAAGTAATGTTACTTATGTTATATTGTGTAAGCATTTTTGATGATTTTTTTAAATTTATGGCACTCTAATTCTGACATCATTATAGATGTTTTCACATTTTTTTACTTGTCATTGTTGATTTTTTATTTTGAAGCCTTATTAAGATAGACTGTTATTGGTTAAATCATTTTTCACTTGATATTTATTCAATCTATTTGTAATTCACCCTCCTATAGTTATTTTGGCATGCACTTGAGGGTTAGTGGCATTTCAAATAAGAGAAAAATTCATACTAGTTCCATATTTTAGTACTTGTCTCATGATTTGAATTTTTTTTTCTTTCATAAAAGTTTATTACATATCCTCTATCTTCTTTTCTCTATCAATATCTCATCTGATGTAAAGTTTCACCACCTTTTCCTCCCACTTTAATTCATTTTTTTACCTATCTCTTTATTTGGAAAAGTTTTTGGAGAAAAGGGTAAAAATTCTCCCAATATGGTGATAATGATTATAAGAATGGACTTATTGATTCAGAATAAAATTCTTAGGGTTTTTCATTCACTAATATTTATTTTAAATATAAATAGTAAAAATATCCTTAATATAAAATTTTATAATTTGTTTTTATGGATGAAAAAACAAAGGATACTAATTGAATTTTGGCCTTAATGGTTGAAAATTTGGTTAAAATCGTCTTGATCCTTATTTTAAGGGATGCATCTGAGTGGAGATTGAATTTTATAGAATTTTATACCACTTTTTTGTACATTTCAACCCCAATTTGGTATTCGATTTTCTATTATCCCATTATTATTCGAGTTCTAAAACATGCAGGGAGAAAAAATTTAATTCATGTAGTTGTAATTTCAAGTTTCATAGACCACTAATAATGTTACTAATTCATTGAAATCATGAATCCCCTATCAAAAGACTAAAAAATTGGAATGAGGGTAGGAGGATTAGGTGGGAATTTCTGAAAACTATTCAGATTCATTCATAGTTAATTTATATTGGGTATGAAAATAGTGGTCTCCTTTAATTGGTGAATTCCTTACCATGGTGGTCCTCAGACACTTTTCTAAAGGATATCATTATGAGAGATCTCATTGAGGAGATCACATGATACTTATAATTTTTTTTAGTATCAATATTTTATCTATGGAGGCATAAATTACAACTCAGAACATAGGTAGTAAACCATAGTAGATAGTTAACATTTAGAGCCAATTGAAAAAATACATGTTGTTTCAGTCCCGCCAATATATCCTAAATTTATCAAATTCCTTGAAAATATATTCTCTATATTTTTTTATACAATATTGTTTCTCATTCATTATCTTTACTATCTTTGATGAAAATAAGTATTTATACCAAATGTATAGGTCCAGTATAACCCTTTTGGTCATTAAACTAGATTAAAAACTCATCAAACAATACTTTACACTATCCTAAAACAAATTTATGAAAGACCTATATATTTTCATATCATACAATAATTTATTGTGTTTAAATGTATAACATATATCTAAAAATTTTGATATGTGGAAATGATGATAATCAAGTATCAATTCATCAAATCGTCCCATATTTTGAAACTTTTAAGGTTTTATTGGCCTAATTTCAAAGTTATTTTAATTAATAGAAGGTTTATGATGATCTAGAAAACCCCATATGTTGATAATACACTATTGTTAAGAAAGGTTTAAGACTATTCCAATTATTTAGATACTTCTTTATGGTCTATAATAAAATTCCCAACAATATCATTATTTATTATATGGTGAAATCACTTTATCATATATGTTCATCAGTGACTGAAATTATACATATTAAAATCTGGATTGAAATATGGAGTCTATCTTAAATAAATTGTTCTATATCGAGAGATTTTCATCCTACTCATGATACTATAAAACTATGATGATATAAAAAACTACACACAGTCGCACATAAAAAGAAAAAAAGTGAAATAAGTGAGAAATTCCATGGGTTAATCAATTAGAAATTCAATAAATTTATGTTTAACATATTCACATGAAAGGATTCCAAAACAAGGAATAAAAACTAATATCATTAAATCTAATGGGAGTCAATGTTTAAAAAATGCATGCTCAACTCAGAACTGAAACAATTAAGGTATAATAAAACTAAATTTTGTTTTCAAACCAATGATAAAAAGTAAGATTATACGTAAATATGTGTTTATTAATAATTAACACTCATAAATAGAAATCAAAAAATATATAAAAATTAACCTCTAAAATTGTATCCAAAATTTTATAATAAAACAATAAATCAAAAAAATTACACTTAATGGGTGTCGATGTTTAAAATATTTTATGATCAACTCGCAACTAAAACTATTAAGGCATAATAAAAATAAATTATATAGTCAATACTATGATAAAATGTATGATAAGCCTTAAATATGTGTTTCATGCCATTTACCAACACTTAATAAAAATATTACGATTTATAAAATTAAACCATGAAAATTGAAACCCAAATTATATTAAAAAATAGACCTTAAATCAATAAATAAGAAATAAATTTCAAATAATTATTTCCTATAAAAATAATATTCATTCCTTCATTTAAAATTCAAATTCATTAATAGTTTGAAAGTTCATTCAGTCACAATTGACTTAATTATTATTTAATCCATAAATTATACATAAATTAATCAAACTATTTTTATCAATGAATTTAATGAAATAATTTTAATTAATGTTTAACCTATTTTAAGAAATATGAATAAAACTTCATTTTAATAATAGAATCCTCTTAGTCACCATGCATATCATAATTTATTAACTTTATTTTTCAATAATTAATTAAATAATTATATTTGAATTAAGTTTCTTGATTATTTCAAATAAAAATTACTTTTAATATGAATTAATTTGATAAAAAAATTAAGGTAACCATCCATCAACTCCTGACTTCTTATTTCCCAATAAATATCCCATATGGATTGGCAATTTTAAAACCTTATATTGAATAATCTTCTCAATAACTGAGACTAAACAATGAATTATGAATTATAAAAATAAATAAAAATAATTATTTCAACAAAAACTCATAGATATTATTGATTGGAAAAGTCAAAGAATGGTTTTGGGAGGGAAAAGTGTAAGATACAACTGATAAATAAAACATACTCTATCAAAACTGTCAAAAAATGTCTTTAAGAATATAGACCAACCATGCTATGATAGACTAAACCATGACATGTTTTTCCTATCTAGTTTCTAAAAAGATAAATATTTCACTATGATTATGAAAAAAACATTATGATATATTCCTCTATATTCTTACCATGATCTCCTTCCATGTCATGGCTTCTTGTATATTCTTAATTAAATTTTAATTTATCATGATCCTTCAAGAGAAAATTTGGGATATTTATTTAAAAATGTATTCCTCTTTCTTCAAACCATGAGCTATGAAAAAATTCAATATCATATCAACCATAGTATGGTTTCAATGGTTATGGTTTACTCAAAATTCCAACTCAATATAACCATTTTCTAAGGGATTTTATTCAGGTTCACTAGTATACATGGGCCATAATGTGTTTTCCTAACCACCACATCTATGTTTTTATCTGTATGACTTTTTTTCATTCAATATGATATAAACTCTAGAAATAAACTTCTTGATATCTATATTGGACTCATAATCAAATATATCATGGTCAATATTAATACATTCCATATCTCCCTTTAAGATATAAAAATTACATAACCTATAGAATTAAGTACAATATCTAAGTATAAAATTTAATGTATGTGGTAGAATATTTTAAAGATGTTATATAATAATTAGGAAAATGACCCATTTCCTTCATTTTTTCCATGTAGAAAAATAACAGTGAATATATATTAATATATCTATTTTCATAGTAAATCATGGTTATAGGAAGACACATTAGCATATGATAATTAAATAATGGAATAAGGTAAACTTATGACCATGTTGAATAATGATTGAGGTCATAAGTTGACAATATTTATTATTAATTTAAATAAATACTGATAATAATTTGGAATGAATATAACCATGATTTTAAAGAATCAGACCTATGGTGCATTTATTAAAAATATGAAGTCATTATAAGGTGAGGTTACTTAGAAAGAAACTAAAACACACACCACCAAAAATTACGATAATAGATACTATATAATATAATTCAAAATCTGGTTCAAAAAAATAAACTATTGCATTAAAAAGCCTAATCACACCTCAATTTGTAGCACAAACCAGATCTAGACCATCCATAACATCAACACCTCAAGATGCAGTCTTTTACTAATATAATATATGTATATATATACCCCACAATAAATCCTTCACATCAACTCAATTTTTCATGTAAACAATATCAAGCCTCAAACATATTTACCTAGGGAAAATCACTAATAGTGGTTTCAACATTCATGTCTTAGAATATGAAGTAGTAAATATATTATGAGGACAACCCTGAATATATTTATATCAACTATGCCTCTAGCATCTAGCCAATTTCCATGGATTTCAATGATATATAAATTAAATAAAAAACATAATGTCATTACCAGCTATTATTATGTAAATCACCTCGTTATATAAATGCTTACATGTTTATTAGACAACCAATTATATATCAATAATATTAGAATCATTTACATCATCCTATTAGAATGTGATAGTTTTAACAATATATAATATATTTTCTATAGCATGATCAAGATCGTTATTGGCTTCCAAAATAAGTAAGACATATTTCATATATTGTAAGGGAATAATGCATGGAAATAAAATTAGAAGGATGTTTTCAAACTATATCCTTCTTAACATCCACCATGACACCCACTGGTGTTAACTAAAGAACATATCCATATAACTATTTTCAATTTTAAATATTCTTATTATTAGTAACACTAGATCCTATAGTATGATTAACCACTTTAAGAATAGTCATAACCAATATAGGATGGTCTAGAGATGAAAATATTGTGGGAGGGGTTCATTCTATTGTTCTATTAATTTTTCAAGAAGGCTTGAAAATAACATCCACACCATTCAAGAAAACATTACATTGGATTTTATTGTAAGAGACTCATTATGGGATATATTTTTTAGAAACAATCATGGTAAAACCTCATATACGAGCCTTTAGAATAAACTTTAATCTTTCTCATTGTGTAAAAGTATCCAATTACCCATTGTATTTTACTAGATAACTCGTGATGGGTTTTAGGTCATGGGGATGTTATTTTCTAGAATGATAATTGGGTATGGTGGTATTTTGCTTCTAATACTATCCTACTATGAACATCAGTTTCCAAGTAAATATTAATTCCCAACATTCCTAAAAATCCCTCATAGTTGAGTAAAATCATTCTTCAAAAGAATCATTCTAGTGGATGAAAATGATTTTTTCAACATATCTTCTTCTACTTCAGGGTTCTTCAATACTAAACACTACAAAACTCTATATCATGTTTCAAGTGGAGTTGATCTATGGGGTAATGTTTCTAGGGAAACAACTATTCTTGATAAATAAAACACTCTAATTTTATATACTATTTGTAATTTCATCTCTAGGGATACAACTTTCCAATATAAAAGTGTTCTTGTAGATTCAAAATTGTTTTGTTGAATCTATTTAACAGTTGATATAGAGGAGATACTATTTTAAAAAGAGATGTGGGTGGTGTTTTTATGGTTTTTTATAGGTGTCTGATTGGGTTTTCTCTCCATTTGACTCATTTTTTCATCTTCCTCTCACTGCAGTTTGAAGGTTCAAATCTAGACTTGGATTAAGGAAATACTCGAAAAGAACCCCTATTAGCTAGTAGTTGGTTCATCTAGATGGCTCAGAATGAATTCATGAGCAACAAAACATGTTATAGCTTCCAATTATTGAATAATTAGTTGATTTCACTAATTTTTTACAGGACAGTGGATCTAAATGGTAATATAATTTTGGACTTCTACATTTGATTTCATAATTATAGGTCAAATGGAAATACTAATTCTGACCATTAGGTCAGCTGGTCCCCTGTAATGTATGTTTTCAAACTCAACACATACTTATCCTATTCTAATGGAAACATGTGTGGGAGGAAATTTATTTTTGAATGGTTCTTCTATTTTTCCATCAATTTGTTATATTGTGAAAGAAACTGACATTTACCTAATTTCAATGTCTTTATTAGTGGTCTATCTATGGGTATATTTGGAAATATCCTTATTTTTGTGGTTTAATATGATTATAATTTTATTATTAAATATATGCAAGGTTCTTTTCCATCCCACAAGTTAGTTAATTATACAATTCATGAATATAGAAATATTTTTTACTGTAACATAGGGATCCAAAACACATGGTATGAGTGAAATAAGGTGTTGTACATTCTTTCTAAAAATTTAAATGATTCCTTCATACACATTATTTTATTTCATTAGTCTCACTAACCTGTAATTTTTTCGTTGTTGTGTCCAAGGATGATATTGGGCTATATCACTTTAGAAATTCATGACTTCTATGGTGTTCCCATGTTATTATTTAAATAAAAATATAATTTTTAGTCAGTCTAAAAATTTATCTAGTATGAGCTTCAAAAAAAATATCTCTATACAATAATTCACTATAACCATCTCCAGACATCATTTATAATCATATAATTTCATCTCATACAACCACAAAATATGTAATATGTAATTCTTGTATAGGAAAAAAATCTATTATTGATTCTCTATGTTAAGGGTGATAAAAACATTTAAATAAATTTTGGGATTTCAATGGGGATGATATTTATCCAAATATAGATGAAACTACCTCAAAACCCCGTATTCGATAATATTTTTATGTGATATTTTAAAAAGTACTTTAATAAAATATAAAACCCATAACTTTTCTATTAGAGATAATTATTGTAATCTCTTTTACACAAGTTTTATGGATATATTTTAGAATCAGTAAATAGGCTTATTCGTCCAAATGTATCCATTGAGTTGTGTGAATAATGAAGAATACACTTTGGAATGATATCTAGAACACTCATCATAGGTAAGAACATTTGTGTTAAATTTGAAATAAAAACACGGTGTTTTATATAATATTTTTTCAAATTGTGATATAATTTTTTTCCCATATCATTGACCTCATTTTATATTTTTTAAGGATACTCTATTATGCTCCATCATAAATGTAAATCATTTCATAATTGTTCTAGCATAACCTAACCTACCTAGTACCCTCTTAGTCCCAGGGTAAGCCATGTATGCCACCAGGTTCTAACCTCTAATTGGCTATGTATTGGTGGCTCACAAAAATATAGAATTTCTCATGTATGAGAGGCATTATCATAAAGAATATTCAAACAAACACATACCTCCATAACAAAATGTAATAATAAAAAACTAAACATAATTAACCACTATAGTAAAAAATTCATGTAACACACACTAAACATTCACATAATATGTGAAATGAAATAAATAGAAATAGTGGGAAAACCTAAGAAAAATATTCAAAGGAAAAACTGACCTAGAATAACTTAAAAAGATGGAAACTCTATGATACACCATATTTTAACATGTATAATTACTATGAATGAAAACATATTTGCATCAATAAGATATTATTTTACAAATCCCACAACCACCATGATCACTTAAAAATTTTCCACCACCTTAGGTCACACTATGTTTGTAAGGAATTATTATGCCAATATACGGTTGTGTATAAAAATAGCAAGTAGGAATCCATGAAATAAGGAAGAGTTAATAAAATGTAAGCTTTCTCATAACCCACCCCAAAGAAGATACATGTAAAAAACCAATATATTCCTAATGGATATGGGATAATTAATATATGACCACCCCAATATTCATATCCCATATACTAAATGATTTATTACCATAATAAATCTATGTAATCTATATTATCAAGTTATTTGATTCCCATGTAACCTTATGGAATTTTAGTGGGGGACTCCCACATTCCCAAAGAATGTGTGTTGTTTGGGGAATATCAACCCTAATTAAGGACCCATATCTAACTAAAGAGATATTTTTGATAAATGGAGTACAAAATAAATATATAATAGACCATTTCCCCATTAGTGTGGGATTTCCAAACTCAATTAGTAGTATAGGGAACATGAATATTGTCGATGAAAAAGGAGTACTAACCCCATGTATGAATTTGAGGAATGATGTACTAATTTTGTGGGGGTGTACTAGAAACTATAAATCATATGGAGGACTTATTAACATTCAAAAACACATAACATGAGATGTTTGGAACCCCATATCCACTCTATGAATCATACTTCTCCCCCTCACAGTCAGTTTTCTTCCTTTAACCATGCCATTTTTTTCAATGTCATCATTTTTGTTGATTGATCCTTTGATTGATCGTAACTTATATTTCCGTTTAATTTATTCATATTTTATTGATGGTTTTTAGTCCTTGATTTAATTTCATGTATCAATCACCTTAAATTATGTATGGTGTTTCTTTTATCTCTACACTGGATATGATTTTCTATGTTTTGTACAATATATTTTGTTACTTTCCATCATTAATGAGCACAATAGTGATATATTTGATATTTATTTAATTTTATTTTATTTCTACTGCTACAAAATATAATGGTTGATAAAAAGGTTAAAATATCCAAAATAGGACATTCAATTCAAATAGATTATATTAGTGATCCCCCCATCATGATACTTTTCTAAAATTATGTCTATATGTTCATGTTGGTTATGTTTTTCCCCTTTTATCTTCCAAAATGAATTGATGAAATCAATTTCTTAAAAAATTTATAAAACTAAATAACTACTAAAGGTTTTTTAATGTATTTTTTTTCAGGTCTCAATAATGAAATCTAGGTATGTGATTTGCTTGTATTTTTCTATTTTTAAGTTGGGGGAGGTGGAGATGGAAGAAATATTTTCATATTAACATTATATTTTAAACCTAAGGTTGGTATATATTTCATAATAATAGTGTTAACTAATATAAAATAGTCATATATTATTTTATATGAATATTTTTCTTATTTTTGGTTTATGTTTGAGGATGAATTTCTTCAATTCATAAGCATTTGAATAAGAATGTTCTTAAAGTAGTGAAAATTTTCACAAATGGTGTGTAATTATTTATTTCATCTATCATTTAATTTTATATTAAAAATTATTTCGAAGAGATTCCATTAAATTTATATTTCATTTTTTATTGATGTTTTAGTGATTCTATTTTAATTTTTTTCAAGAAAATATGAGTTTATATTTTAATTGTATTCAATATTTTTAGCTTATATCATAATTTTTTTTAAAAAATCCAAACCATAAAGTCAATATAGTTTATGCTCTATTTTTAGTTAACAAAATAGTATCAGAATAAACATATAAACAATATTTAAATGTTTTTATTAACCAAAACATTTAGCAATTATACAATTATCAATGCTAATTTTTTTTATATCCTAATAAATTCATTATTCCATGCCTCTAATTATCTACTTTATTGAATTATACTTTGCTCAATTAATCCTATGATGATTCTTTGAACTATGGACATTTCAATCCCATTGTTCCAACACATGCTATGATCACATTTCTAAATTTATACAACTATTACCATGTATGATTACAAAATATTACATATGTATTAATTACACTATATTGAAATTATGTTTCATATTTATTAATGAAATTTCCTCATGTATATGTATTAGAATGACTTACATAAAAAACACAATCTCATTTTTTAGTTATATATCCTGAAAAATACATATAAGTTCTTATTTTAGCATTAAATGTGTATTTTAAAGTCAAAAATTAATAAGTGGAAATGTAAATTTTAGATTACAATATATTAGACAAACTCCAAGACATTGATAATAGGACTTATTTAATTTTTTTCATTTTTAAAAGTAATGTTATTATCACAGAATTTTTGAAATATGTTAACAATTTATAGGTTATATTTTTATTTATAATTATATTTTCATATATATTTCTCATATATCTAACCATAATAATTTGTTTTATGGTATATTTTAATTCATACCAGTTTCATGTTGTTTTTAGAACATAATGTTACAACAATGGAGTTGTATAATTCAAGAATTTTGTTTTATAGACTAGACATACCCCCTATGGTATGCACTTAGACTTTATATTTCATTCATTAACTTGAAAAATTATTCATAAAATCTTTACCATATTTTATTTAATGTCTTTCAATCATATTAGTTTTATAGTATTATATGAGATAAAAAAAGATCACTTAAGAATAAGCTTGTTTCCAGGTGCTCGCGTAGGATTAAACTAACTAGGAGCTCAAGTCAAAATGAGTCATTTATGAACACTCAATTTTATTTTAAATATAGATATACAGTTCAATAAAAAATTTATCCACTAAAAAAATACACATGGTATTAAAATATTGATCCCCCTCACAATTTAAAACAGAAAACCCTCATGGTACTATGATAAAAAATTTACATATATGATTTTTTATAATATACATATAGTGTTTCTGTTAAATTTTTTTAATGATTCCATTTACTATTAGTATATTAGTTGGTATATTTTTTTCCCTTAATTTGGGTGTAATTACAGCTATGCATGTGTTTACATTAATATGTCAATATTGAATTATATTTTACTTAATATTATTTGCAAAGACATTTAAAACATGATATTATATGCAAGACATACATGTTAGTCCGGGTAGAAAGTTGTTGTGTTGGGATAGAAAAGATTTTTTGGGAATATGTCGAAGCCTAATACCTGAATTGAAATATTTCCATCATTCTCCAAATAAAAGACTAATATAGGGGAGGGTTTTACATGTATGGTGGAAGGTGGTTTGTCTATGCTACTTATTTTTCTAGTTTGAATGGTTTGGTGATGAGTTTTACTCAAGTTCATTAGTGATTTCCATGGAAAAAAGATTTTATTTGGGTTTTTATTTGATGTAAACCATGATATTGATGTTTATTATATCTATTTTTGTAGTAATGCATCCAGGTTCTCATGCATTCAACAAATAGGGAGTTGGAAGTACACTGGTTACCATTTTCTATCTATTTTTGATCTCGAGGTGGAGTGGACTAGTTTGTTTTGCAGTGTCTTGTCCGACCCTAGATGATTTGAGATGTTAATACTACTCATAAATTCACTTTAAGGCTCTTATTCATGATACTAATTTACTAATTAAGTTATTATGTCTAGGTGTCCTGTAATTATTTTTTGTTCACTAAAGTAAATTTGATTTGGGATATATGGTGTATGGTGTTTGATATGAGTTTTATTATGGTGAAAACCTACTATCTTTTTTCCACTAGAAACTATAGGATGTAGCCACATTTTAACCCATAGAACTAGATTAGGTTTTTTTCTGAAATCTACAAAATATAGCCAGATTTGTAAACTTTGAAAGTATCCTTACTTCCAAGGTTTCTGCCACGGTAGTACACTTATAGCCTTAGTTTCAAACAATAGTTATAAGTTGTTGTGGAAGAAGCTATAGCCATGTTTGGAAACTATGGCTATAGGTATACTTACATGGGCCCAATTGTGGTAGCAGACCTATGACCATAGTGTCCACTATTAAAGGAATCTTATAGCCACAGTTTCCATCCAAGGACATAGGTTATAGTAGTAGAAGATCTAATCTTGTTTTGTAATTATGGATATATGTGTACTTTTACAGTGTAAATTGTGACTATAGGTGAGACCCTTCTGCCACACCAATAGAATCCACGGTTCACCAAACTGTGGCTATTACATTTAGTGATGGTTTTAATCTATGGCAATAGCCAGAATTTAGAGTAGTGTTTTCATACACCTTGACTTCAATTTATATTAATGGTTATTAGATTGAATTTCGTTTTCTAATATATTCAATACTTATTAGGTATTATATTTAATACGAATTGGAATCTCACTTGAGTACAACATCCCAAGGAAGAGGATCATGGAGTCTGACTTTCCACTTACCCAGGAGATTATTAATTATTTTATAATGGTGGTTGTTTTCTATCTATGGATTATGTATTACTCATATAAAGACCATCAATTTAATAAAATTTTATCCTTTACATGAAAATTTATTATGCCTTTTGAAAAAGATGTACATGGATATGTGTGGATATGTTTAACTTCAATTTTTAGTTGAGTAAAAAAATCTATGGGTTTTCATAAGAGTTTCACATTAAGATCGTTTGTATATATTAATTTGAGGTATGGAATAGGGATTCTGAAACTAAATAGATACAAGAATATAAGATAAATTAATAAAATATGAAATGATAATGATTTAATGTGATTTAAATATTATGAATTTAATTTTAGGATGGTGCACAATAAATTCATATGACTTTAAAAAAACCAATCCAATAACAAGTGTGACATTCCTTCCAAAGAAAGACATCACAAGACCTTGATCATCCAACTAGGCATATTCTTCCATATAATACTTTGCAGGAATTATATTGTCTATTGAATGGTGTAAATGGTTAACCCTAAGAGTTATGTAACCAAATCCCATTGTGATCATTGAGTAACAAATAGTATGAAACTAAACAATTTAAGGTATTAGAGTAATATAGTTGAATTTTTTCCATTTGATGCATTTAGGTAATGATTTTCCACTCAACTATCCAAGAGTAATATGTGGCATTATTGGAAATTTTTCCTACTTAAATAACTATTTGGTAAAAGTAACACCAAATTAGACTCATTAATTAGTGAAATATGGTTATTTTCTTACTAAATTAATTTTATGCATGGGATAATAATCTTATGTGGGATTACAATAATTTAAATTCTTTGAGGAAATGATAAAAAAACCTGATACACACCCATATATATGTATTTTTTTAGATTACAGCATATATAATGTATAACATTTGAAGATATCTTAATGATATGACCCCTAAAATAATTATATATTGGTTTATAAGATTGAGATGTTTTCTAGGTGAGATGAATTTAGTGAATATTAATATAAATATTAAAGAGATCAATGAATCCATATCTAACTCAAGGTTATTAGATACCTAGTGAGCCCCACACATTTGTATTAATAAAAATATACTTAGAGATATGATTGAATTTAAAGGGGTGAAGTGGATCTATGTGTTGGTAATAGAGAAATAGTTTCTGAATTGGAGGTGAGAATAAATGGTCTAATTCTACCCAGTGGATTATTTTTTGAATTAGAGAACTATTATATTGTTCCCTCAATAAACAAAAATTATATTAATGTATCTTGTTGGGACTAGATGTTATTTTCATTCATTATTAAGAAAAATAGTTCTTCTATTTTTATGAATGTGATATTTATGGAATTATAAATATAGAAAAAAGATTATAAATTCATAATATGGATAATCATGCTTATAACATTTAGAATAATAAGTTCAAGGTTGTTTTTAATCCCACCTATGTTTGGAACTCTTTCCATGGATACATTAATAATAAATACATTCAAAGACTCTATAGATTTGAATGGATTAAATAATTCAATAATGTGTCAACTAATAATTTCGAATCTTATTAAATAGGATAACATTCAAAGAATACATATACTCTTAAATTGATTTTTTTCATCCTACTGTAGGTTCTTTGACATAAATTGTTTCCAAGTATTTATTAGTACTATCCAATTATTTCATTATTAATTATGAATTTTCTTAATTGTTATACTTGTTACCAATTGACTATTTTTTGTTGAAAAATACTTATTTGGATCATTTAAAAGTTCAATGATTTGTTAGTTGATTATCAAGTAAGATTTTGTAATTCCTTATAAGAAATAGATTTGGATTCTAAATGAAATAATTCCTCCAATGTAAACTATGTTTAATGAAACCACAAAATGGATAGAAATTAAGTTGAAGCTTTATTTTTTTTCTTGATTTCTTTATGAAAATATCAATGTTTCTATATTTAATATTCATCTAGGGTAGTAATTAGCTTCTTAATATTTAAAATAGAAATACATTCAACATTTTTTTCTTATTACTGATGGAAAAATACAATCGTTGATGTTTTAGTTATAAACATTATTGAAAATGGATATCAAAGTTGGTTAATAAAAAATTTATCTCAAAGTTTTTTTGACATTGGTTATAAAAATTATGACATCAAAATTATTATATATTTTTCAAAGAAATTATTTTAAAATTGGATTTTCTGAATGATGTTCAAAAAAATTAATGTACTCATTTACACTTAATAATGTCATATACAAACCTATATTAAAAAATACTGATGTGAAAATATAATTTATTAATAGTGATAGAATTTTTTGAATTCTAAATTAAATATCTATATGAAGATGCATGTGTGAGGATAGATTTTTTATTGTAAAGGAATATATGGTATTGAGAGATAATAAGTAACATTATGCCTGAATATTTGGGAATGCAGGAAGCCTGGTAAGTGACTAAAACTCTAAAAGCTATTTTGAAAGATGGATTTATTATTTCGGATGATCCATAACTCAATTATAATTTTGTAAACAATTTTGGAGTCTATGATATATTTTTAAAATAAATTTATGGGTTTTGGGCTAATTATAATGAAATATGTTTCAGGTATATTTTATTGAATTGGATAAATTATTTTGTGAAATATTTATTGAATATGATATGTAAAGGTATTCTGGAAATTTTTTGTTTAGAATAAATGATGTCCCTAAGGCATCATTTTATGCATAAAAGTACCCTCATGTTGAGAAGATTTCAAAAATATTGCAAAGGTACATCACATAGAGTGATTCAAGAGAGTAAAATACTAGGAGGATGAAAAATTGGAAAATGAATGAACATGTTTCTCCATGTATTCATTAGTGTGAATTATAAAAGTAGCAAAGAGAAATGTGAAAGTGTGAAAAAATTCTTCTATATGTAATGGTTCATTATAGAAGTAACATCAAACAATTTTCAAGTGTGAAACAATCATCATATATATATAACTAATTTTTAGGTAATGTGGGGATATGTGGAAAAGAAATGAGTCAAGTAAAAGTAACATCATGGAGCACATAGAAAAATATTAACATGAAAGATATTTCCTTATATATATATAAGTAATACTTTTGTGGAGGTAGAGGAATTTGAAATGGTAAATTCAGTCACCATGTATAAAACCAAAAGAAAAATCAAGAGGTAAATTGTCATTTGATTGTGACATTTCACCAACAATGTAAATTCTTCAATGAAAACTATATACATAAAACCTATAAGAAACACTTTAAATTCCAAATAATGATTAGTCTTGTCAAAAAAATAAAAGTATGGATGCACAATATATTTTTCACTAAAATTTTGGTGTGTGGTCCATATCGTAACATCTCTATGAGTAGATCGACACCATTACTATATAGATTAGGAATAGTGGGTGAAAACTCTATGGAATCCACAGAGGATGCTTGTGCTAATTCACAAGCCTGTTCACTCTTGTCCATAACTCATCCTTCACCCAGTATACATTACACTAAAAAAACAAGAAATTAGAATCAATTTTTAGCCACATTTTCGGAAAACATGGATACATTTCAGTTTAGCCTCGTTTTCCAAAAAATAGGTTTAATTTAGCCATGTTTTCTTTTTCTTTTTTCAAAAACATACTTTTTTTAATTTAGCTATATTTTAGTAAAATCATGGCTAATTTTCCTTTTTTTATCCGTGTTTTAAAATATCATTTATTTACTTTTAACATTGTATTTAAAACATGGATAAGTTAAATAAGAAACTAAAAGGTATTTATTTAATATATATATATATAAACATGTGAAAACATACACATGTAAAAAGGTACATACATACAAGAACTCACACACTCATTAAAACATATATATAATTAGTCATAAACATATAAATAATTCATCATGATAGTATAAATATATATTAATATATATGTGACTATATAAATTTATATGTATATTTATGGGAATATATATATATATATACATATTTATGATATTACATATATGATTGTACTGTACCGAAATAAAATAAATGTTTTTTATATAGAATTTACAAACACAAACATACATACATTTAAAAACACAATAAAAAACTAAAACATAATTATAATTAGTTAATAATAAGAAAATTAATGATAATTAATATATATATATATATATCTTTATGTTTTAACATAAATCTATATGTTTATTTATATTAATTTAAATATGTTTTGTTAATTTATATGTAAATATATATATATATATTTATATGAACATATTGACAATATAACATATATTACAGTATTACAAAACATTAAAAATTAATGCTACATATATATATATATATATAAAAATACATTCATACATAAATGTATAAAAATATGAGAATATAGAAATTAAAACCTAATTATAATTAATTAAGAGTAACAAAATTAATGAAAATTAATATATAATTTCTTAAATATATTAATAAATACACACATATATAAAATTATAATAGTATCTATATAAAATTATATATATAAAAATATTATTATATATATATTTATATTCATTAATAAAAATAAATAAATTAGTAATAATATATATATATATATTTACATATATACATAGAAATTAAAATAAATGTACATATAAATATAAATATACATATATTAAAATATTAATTAATAAAAAATATATGTATGTCGATATATTAAATAATACATATTTATATGAATAATTATATTTAATTATATATAAACACAACATAATATGAATATACTTCAATAATAATGTTCAAACAATGTTTCCATGAATTGTGATTCATCCAACGTATCGTTGGATCAAGCCCCATGATGCACAATTATTATGAATGGGGGTGAGGGTCTTGTCTCTACATGATGTTGTGTGTGTTAGAATATGTGGGATAGTGCATTAGGTGATTTTTAATGGGATTAAATGCGGGGTAGGGTGTTGTTAGGCAATAATTAATGGAGGCCACCTGTGGGTAAGGTGTCTTTGGGATTTCAGTCCCAGGCACATGTAAAGAAAAATATTGAACTTTACTCTACTAATCAAAAATATATATTTACCCTTTGTTCTATAAAACAAAAATAGTGGTTTACCACCATTTCCTAGAAACATGACTAAATAATCAACACCTCATTTAATTATGTTTTTACAAAACATGTGTAATCCATTTGGAAACATTTATAAATGTGTCTAACATCAATTAGAATTTTCCTAGTGCAATTTTTTAGTGTAAGTATATATTTAATGTATATAAATGAGTAACCTAACAACACTCTAGAAAAATGAAAATACATGATTATATAAAAGTACATGGACTAGACATATAGGTATATTCTGAAGAATACATAAAAGATGTAAAGAGTTAAAGTAATACATGTGAGCCATTTCTAGATCATATTGGTGAAACATAAGTGTCATTCCCATTACTCTTTGAGATGTGAAGACCATATCGTGAGAACAATATCCAAGTTGTGAGGAAGCTTAGGCATGATTCATTAGTATTGGTTATTTAGTGGTGCCCATGTCGTGGGGGTATTTTCATGTCATATCATGTTGAGAGAAATATGTGGAACCTACCATGACTTGAAGGCTACACACCATTATATTTTTATTCATGGGAGATGATATCATATAGCTATGGGTTTATGAAATATATTTTAAATCATATTGATAATTCAATCAATCATAAATAAACAAGATTTGGGATATTCTATATATATAAATACTGTTATAATTGTTGGATTTTACCAAAATTATTAGATGTTCACTTCAAAAAGTTTCCAAATATAAAAATATTAAAAAATTGCACATAATTAATTTTTGGAAATAAAGATATTAAATTAGTTAATTTAACTTGTATTTCAGAAATTATATTATAGTATGTGTTTTCATGTGTATTTTTCATATTAAAACATGTAAAATATATCAAGGGGCTATTCTGTGAGTTTATAAGACATATGTATTTTCATGACGCAAAGAAGCTTAGCCAAGTTTTAATGGTACTGGTTAGTTTTTGATATCAACACCATGGAAAAATTTACATGATGCAACTGGTCAAGAACAAGAGGTGGAATTGACTATGACCTAGAGCTTTATGGCATGATGCTGGCATTCATTAGAGAAGATATCATTCTTCCATGGGTTTATAATATATATTATCAATCATAATATATGAATGATCATGTGGTCAGACATGAAAAAAGATTCATGTGGATTTTTTATAAGGATGAAGACCTTGATATTTGAGGGAGTTTGTATTGTTTATTTAGTGATTATTTCATTGTTTCTATTTTTAGAAATATAGAAAATATTACACATAATTATACGATATAAATTTTTATATTAAATAATTGGATATTAATCAAATTAAAAAATTAGATAGCAACCTATGTTTTTATGTAGTTTCCATATGAAAATATGAAAAAAAAATTGGCAATAATTTTTTTAATGATTATAATAAGAGAATAAGAGAGAAAAGGGGAGTGATAATTCTAAAATTATTTTTCAAATTCAAGAGTCAACAACGTAGAAAATAAGATATCAATACATTTGGTGCATGCGGAGAAAGTAAAACTAAGTACATTAATCCATCTAGTTATAAAGAGAATTAAGTAAGAAGATATTGATGATCTTGGTTTTGTGATGGAAGAAGAATGTAATGTCCATGTGGAAATAACTAGTTCTTGAAGAAGATAAGAAAAATAATAAGTAGTTGCACTGCTACATCTAGGTGTTAAATAAAAAGAGGAAAAATATAATTCCATTATGGAAATATTTTCATCTTGATTATTTTTTCTTATATTATAGAATACATAAAATTAAAATCTAAATAAATGGTTTAAACCTTCCATTATAGATAAGATGTGTTCAATGAGTATGGAATTCAATAGATCATCTATATGGACTTGAAGATATACATAATCTTGTTTACGACTTTGATTAGGTAGGAACCCTCATATTTATAAACTGATCAAGCCTTCACAGAAGTATTTCATATAGGATAAGAATCGATAGTGTTCCTAAGATAGTGTATCTTTTATAAATAAATATAATAATTATAGTGACTAGTATTACCTCCTATAATGTTAATACACTATTAGAATATTCTCCTTGGATTTGAATTTTGTAGTGAACTAAGTAAAATATTTGTGGCTTATGCATGCTTTTAATTTCATTCTTCGTACTTGTAATTAAGTGAGGTTTTTGGAAAATGTAATGAATAAATAAGTAAAAAATTATTCCCACTAACATGGGAAAAGATCTAAAATAAAAGATAGTCAAGTTAAAATAATATGTTTATATTGGGAAATATCCAGATTCACCCCTCCCCTCTAAGAATGTCTCAGGTTGCAAAAAGTTCTATAAAATCCAAAAAGGTATTGATGTTGTGTTCAACCTCAACATCAATTTTGGGTTTTGTATGATCATGGAATCAACAATAAATCCCTCATTTCTCAGTAGTAATAATTTAAATTGTTGAAAAAATAGACTCTTATGTTCCTATAGGATTGTGGGAAGAAGTTGATGGAGTACATTCAATGAAATATTGACTTCACTCAGAACTATTAAATAAGAATGGCTACATCCTTATTATTGTTTGGAAATGATCCAATACCACACAATACACAAGAAATCAATCCTTGTATTATCACCAGTATGATATACCATTTCACCCAAGTATCACTCTGTAAACAATTCAAATTGTGTGTGTTCACCCTCTAAGCACAAATAGGGTAAAACAATATTTATTCAACAACACATGTTATGTTTTTTAATTTCAACATCACAAATATATTCATTTTAAAACAATTCATCAATTTCTTTCCCAATAAGTTGTAAGAACATCAAGGACATTGATAAGGAAAACTCAGTATGATTTTCCCAGGATTTTTTCCCCAATCTAATTCTTCCTAGTATGATTCTCCCAATTCGATTCTTCTAAGTATGATTTTTCTAGTCCAATTCATCCCTGTATGGAAAATATATAACTTTTATATAATATGGTAGAGGCAAATATACACCAATTCTTTCTTGAGTGTGAAAAAATCATTATGATTCTTCATAGCTTGTTCCATAGTCTTGAAATCCCAATATGAAATACCTAATCTGATTATCCAACCAGATACGATGATCATCCTAATAAAACTGACAAGATGAATATGATAGACAACTGAATATTATGATCACTAAATATAATGATCACTGAAGACAATGATCATTGAATATAATGAATATCTAAATATTACGGTGTTATCATATCTCTTCTCCTTTCACTTCTCCCCATCAAAACTTCTTCACCACAATCTCAATATGAAAAAATTCATCCCCCTAGAAAGTTTGAGATTCTCTCTCTTCTCTCATGAACAGTACCTCATTCAGAGAAAGAAAAAAAGAAATTTTCTCCTTACATAGGTGAACCATGAGTGGTTTTGGGAGGAATCCCAAAATATTTCCTACTAAAATAAATTCACATAAATCTCTATTTCCCTTAAATATCAAGTGAATTTATGACTTCATCAACAATTATCAAATCTTTCAGGACTTTATTAAAACTTCATCTTTTCTTTAAATTTATTTTGAAAGGAAATTAGTGTTTTTATCATCTATTCTAATTGATGAATATGATGATCTGTACCAAATTTTGAAAACGAAACCCTTTCAATTTTAAAATCCCCCCTGACACCCATACCTTTTCTTCAACAGTTATCCTGATTCATTTAAAAAGAAATAAATTAAGTCAAGATCTTTTAAATGGATGACTACATTGTTGATAGATCTCTGACATTGCGATTTTCTTTGGATTTAGCTCAATTCAATTTCCATCAATCTTCGTTGTAAAAAATTATACCTGAGTATGATGGTATACTGAATAAGATAGATAGGTATCAATAGAATAAAACTTTAGAAACATCCTTCAATTAAAAACATGTGATTGTATTATGGCTTCTTTCACAACCTTGTAACATTTGATAATATCTTCAGAGTCATCAGACGTAAATTGGAAAGCATTGTAGTCTTACAAAAACTCCAGCAACCAGCATTCTTTCCAACATAGGTAGAATATAATTCTCCATTATTCATTTGGCATGAATAAGGAATAAATGTATACAATCAGTCTGATTACGATCATGATTGATATTATTTATAGAACCCTTTTATCTTTTCATCTAAATCTAATAAATCAATGTAAGATTGCCCAGGATATAATCATTCTGAGTACAATTGGCATGGACACAATTATTCTGAGTATGATTAGGCTGGATATATCCATTCTGAGTAAGATTGTCCTGGATACAATCATTATACCTTTCCTTCATCAAGCATGCATCATAATTTCTCCAATATACTTATGATTTATATGAAATACAAATTAGTTAACTATCATCACGTTTTTATCAAATCCATGCTGAATATGAATAAATATGTACCTCATTAAAATATTCTCCCATTCTGAACCTAAAGTGAGTTTGATCTGAATCTTTTCTTCCAAATAGATTATTTTTGATATGATGATTTTTTATAAATATGGTGAGTCTTATTTTTTTTAAAAAAATTGTGTGAACAATTTTCATCTTTTAAAAAGTTACCTGATTTATCTTCTATGACAATAAAAGACAACAACCTTGAAAAAAAAAAGATCCGTTAAAAACCAAAAAAACATCACTATAAAATATGTTCCCAAAAAATAATAGATGAATCTTGAAAACACTGATTTTGTCAAAAATTTTCTCTTATTATGTTTAATATTACTCTATAGAAGTAAGTGATGAATCTTACTAAATTTTCCTTTGTCATGATTTTACTATTCTGAAATAAAGGGTAACTCTATTGAAATCATTCAACAAACCATAAAAAATATTAACTTATTCTTATAAATTTTTAAATGAGTCCTAAAAATTTCTAAATAATTCATATAAAATTATACTTTACCATAAATTGATTTATATGAAGTAAAAGTTTACTCTTTTGAAGTAAGAGAAAACTGTTACAAAAAAATTTCATTAATGAAAATATATTCCTCTAATGTGATAGATTACTCTTATGTAGTAAAATATTACTATCCTAATGTACAAAATGATTCTTACAGAGTCTTACTTTTCTAGATTCATCAAATACTACTCAAAACCAAATTTAAATATATGTCTTTTGGAATAATCTCAAACATCATTCATCTTTTATATTAAACTATAATAAATAAAATTTATCCCTTTTATTTTTACTTTTCCCAATGTTAATTATACCATAAAATTTCAAATACACAATTCAAGTCAACATGAATTAATTCAAAATATACTATATGTAGCCACTACATTGTTTTTAACATTTGTGCTCTAATTCAATGAATCTCATAGTTGTAATTCATTAATAGTGAAAATATGGTGTCCATATATTTGAAAACAATCCTATGATGATTCCATCACCATTCCTTCTTGATTCACACCATGTATTATCATATCATTATATTAATTCCAAGATTCGTGATTCATTAACTTGTTAATAATGCCTTTTAAGTCATTTTAATGCATTTAAATACATGAATATATATTTTCATCAAATCTAACATAAAACCTTGTGGATAAAAAAGTTATACTCAATATCAATTATATGAACTACATCCAAATTATTACAAAATCTATCAATCTCCAGATAGAAATCAAACCCAAAAAAATAGGGACTTCTATTTAGGTCTTAATGACTCTGAGTTTAAAGGTATACATGTTAAGATATGGAAAATTACATAATAGAACATGAGAAATATGGGTAAAATATTTAATCTAATAATTACAATAATCAAGTAATCTGAATGAAAAATTATTTCTCCTTGAACATAACTTTTAATGAAAATAACTCTGCACCATCTCCTATATATTTTTCAAAACCTTTTCAATTTTTTTTATGAAATTTGTGAAATACTTTAGAATAATGAATGATATATTTCTAACCCTACTCTCAAAATAAACAATATAAAAATCCCATGCACTCATTTTATAGAACTCTTACCAAGTGGTTCCATGAATCCCAAAACATCCTATATAAATATGAAAATACTAATCATGAAGTAATTCAATATAATATTGGTCTGAATGATGAATCAAAATATATTGTGGATTTATATAAAGTAAATCCATTGTCTCTATCACATTAAATAATTTCTAATGAAGTGTATGTCTTAATATAAAATTTCTCTTACTATTATTCAATGAATGGACTCAATCACCTTAATGTTTTAAAAATTATCATGCTTCAAGAAGATCCAAATGAAAGTTCTAGTTGAGATGAATATCATTGGTTTTATTAATAAATAGAGTATTAGAAACCATATGACAAAATAGTTAAGAATTAATATCAAAAATGCTAAATAAAATATTGAACAATCACTCATGACCTGAATAATAATAACAAATAAATCGACATAAAATTTATAAAATCAATGAATCAATCTATATATGAAATTTAATTTATAAAATGAACTAATATTCCTGAATCCTAATTCAGAAAATCTTTATTTTTATGATTACCTTTACTCATCCTTCTATCATCTTAGACATGTAATTTATCAAAAATTCCATTTAAAACTTGGAATGTAGATATTTAAATGTAATGTTTTTCATCATAGATAAAATTATAGTAAGAAGTCTTAGTATGGAATGAAAATTACTTAAAACATTTAAATTATATGAAAAATATAATGTAAAAGATATAATGAATTAAAAAAATACTCTCCCTTTCCCATGAAATATTTTTATTTCTTACTATTTATCTTTTTATCTTGTACCTTCCTTCATCCTGGACCTAAAAAATCAAAATTAGCATATAAAAGTACAAAATACAAACCAATGGTGTTTAAAAATGTATAGTTATTGAATACGAAATACTAAATCATATTCCTAAAATAATGTTTTTAGAAGTTACTTCCAATGAAAACATAAAGATCACGGGTTGCCTCCCGTATGAACATTGTTTAATGTCTTCGAGCTAGACATTTCCTCATAATTTCATGTATTATGAGTATGGAAATAAGTTACTCAATATTTATTAATCTGTGATATAATATGCTTCTCAAAAGATGTGATACAAAGTCTCCTCTTCATTTAATAAAACATGATGCTCTTACATAGTGAAAACTAGAATTTGGATAACTATAATTATGGAAAAATTAATTCATATATTGTTTAAACCTAGTATTACTCCTCTTATACAACTTATTTTCACTTCTATTCTCTATAATATTATGTTTACCACTTTGTTTCAGTTTTCATCTTGTTCACTTCCTTATTCTCATTTTATTTTTCCTCTGGTTCAATATATGTGACAGAATCATCCCAAGGATATATATTAAGTTTATCTTAATCATTAGAATCTACCTTAGATTTAGACCTAGAAAAAGAATAAATTTCATATTTATCCTCATTTTTTTCCATGAATATGGATTCCTTCGAGGATTACTATTTTGATTCATTATCCTATTTTTACCATTCCATCTATGATTTCATATACAACATTGAATGCTTCTTCAATTCTGTAGAGGAATTTTTCTTCCAGACTTAGTTATTATTATGACACCCAAGCTTTTATTTGTATCTTCTTTTTTATTATGATAATTTATTAACTATTATTTTCCATTTTTACCACTAATTTTATATGAAAGCTCATCACATACCTAAAATTGAACCACAAAAAAACACCAATGTTTTTTAAAATAAAAATACTAAAAAATATCATTAATATAAAAAATAGAATGACATAGGAAAATTATTTTTCATAATCTATCAAAATAAGGATTTATACTAAATATAAGTCCCTAATAATGGTGAAAGAAAACATTGAATACCCATGAGATATCCTTAATTCAAATGATGAATCAACTTTATAAAATTATATTAATCTTCCCTAATCAGGACTACAATGTGTAGTTTGTGGTCAAGATTGAGGTTGAACCCACAAATAAAAGTACATAGAAAGATAAACCCTAACCCAATAATAAAGACGAGTAATATAATTAAATAAATAAATCTAAAACTAATTTAAAGTCAATATTTGAGTTATGCATTGATATTTTATAATTAAGAGATCAAAAATATTGAATCATAAATAGAAAATTATGGACTATCATGTTATAGTCATATATTGATCTAAGAAAGACATTACTCCATTTCATCACTCTCTTACTCATAAATTCCTATTTTATTATAGTTATATAAATTGGTTTATTTGGGGATCTAGTGACCCAAAACAATATTTAAAAATATTACACTAACATAAACAATTTTCATTAATGAATTAAAGAAATTAGTTAGTAAATTAATAATCAAATCAACCACTAACACAAAATGGTCATGCATAAATATTAGAGATATGATTAAAAAAATAAATGAAATAAAAATCCAAAAAAACTATTTTAAAATTTATTATACTATAGTATCTAGTTACCCTTCATTACAAAACATAACAAAAAATAAATTACCCATAAAGTTATCTATAATTAGAGTGAAAATAAACCCCTAGATTGACCAAAAACTCCAACCTTATAACCACTAACTTATCCCTAGTAGTGAATCTATTGGGAATAGTTTTCTTTATGTGAGTAACACTATCATTTTTAATAGTCAAATAATCGATCTTAAAATCTACATCCATATAATTTATATCGTCATATCTATCCAAATCCAATTAAAATTACTTAAAGTTATAGCTTTAAAATTCAAGACATATTCTAACAAAATTATCAAAAAATTATATTTTTTGAACTCTAAAATGATATGGAAAATTTGGATTCAAATATTAATGAAAATATTTCAAAAACATATTTTTAATTTAAAAATTTCTTCTAGTGAATCCTATTTCACATCAAAAATTTATTGGGCATTCCCATTTTATCCTTTTCTATAACATATAAAATATATCAGCAAAAATATCTTCACTTCCATGCTCCCTCATCTCTACACCATGCAATATTCATTTGGAAATGGTTTTTTTCACTTTTATATCATGTTCTATCAGACTGAAAATCCATAAAGACCATGACATGTTTGAATCATCGATGATTTATAGCCTTTCTCAAAAAATTCTATCACAGTCCATTTTGATATTTCAAATAATATTTTCTATATAATATTAATACGGCATCTACTATACCTTTTTTTAACACACTAAAATTTTAAGATAAGAATATTTTATACAATAACATATGTGACATGGAACTCTATGCTTGACCAACCTACAAAATAAATTTCTTAAAATTTAATCTCATCGATAGCTTGCAGAACACACAACCCATAGTCTAAATGAACTGTAATATAGTATACCAATATAAACTAAAAATTAAATTTTATATTTTTAATTTCACTAACAATATAATTAAAATTGTGATTATTTATTGATTATAAATAAATAATTAATCATTTAATATAATAGGAACTCTTTTCATAAAATTGTATTTTTCCTAAAATATTGTTTAGTCGTACTTTTCACACATAATTTAAAATTAATTTTTAGAAATTTTTGAAAAAAAATTTGAAAATTTAATCTTCATTTTTGAAATTATAATTTTAAAATAATATTAGTGAAAAATTTTAGTATTTTTCTGAAATGTTTCATTTTCAATTAATTGTGAAAATGCTTATTTTCTTGAAAATTTAATTTTTATATAAATAATTCCTAAAAATAAATTATATATTAAATTTTTGTTAAATAAAATTTGTTTAATTATAAAAAAATTAACTATTTATGTCATGTGAATCAATTTTATAATAAATTTTGATATTATAACCTTCTATACTAATGAGGATTTCCTCTTTGAAAACCTCTTTTTTCATCGAGACTTTGAGTATCATTTTAAAGTAGATTCCATGAATCTAGTGAATCAAATTTGAAAAAATATATTCCAAAATTTTAATCATAATATTTTATAATTAATAATAATTTAAGAATATTTTTTATCATTAATTATAGTAAAATAAGTAAAAATTAATTACATCGGTTAAGGTAAATGCCGATTTACCAAAGGTTAAACTAAGTAGATTAGGTTAAAAATTACCTGTAAACTTTTAAAAAACTCATTATATGTACTTATCTAACCCTTATTACCTATAAGGGTTCATAATGAACTATTTTAAAGTCATTTTGAAAGATAAAAATATGGATTTAATATATTATTTTCAAAAATTCCATGCGTGCCCTCTAACACACTTAAAAAAGACCACCCCTTTTCTTCCCTATTCAAACTTTCTAATCCATTTAGATCATAATAACCTGAAAAAAACACTTTATTAATCCAAAAAAATTCTATATCCCTTGTTTTGATCATAAATCCTTCTAAGTAAGGCTTTTGGTGAAAACTTAATGATGTTTTTGGAATAAGAGGTAATGGTCTTGGATGAGCGTTTTTTCCCTTCTTCTGCCATCATAAATCTTATCTAATAATGATAAAATAATAGCATAATTATCTCACATATAATTATATGTTATTATGTGAATTTATTAACCTATATACATCTCATATACCATAATATGGGAAATGAAACCCTTGTTTGTGTGTATGGTGTACTATCGCCTCGCGAACCAAAGTAATTGGTTTTCCATATCCTCTTTTCAAGGATAGGCCAACTCATGAATTTAAAATGTGTATATAATAATTACGAAATAATTATAGTTTTGTAATTATAATTCACCAATACCTTCTTAATTTCTATGTTATTTAAAATATGATAACTTTGCACATGTGTATGACGGACTACCGCCTCCCAAAGCGATGTGATTAATTTTTCACCAATACATTATATGGATTGTAATAAAGAAACATTAAATGTATATATGTCATATATATTAAAATATATTGATTATTTAATATTAATTTATCACCCAAATCATTATTATTTCACAAATTAACGTAATGGTATCATTGATCATGCCTGCGTAAAGCTTAACGTCTACATGTAGAGATGTGCTTCGTTTTCTATATTAAACCATCAAGAATGATTTAAAAAATGTATATAATGAGTCAAATTAATATTTCTAAAATTAATATAATAAATTAGATAAAATTTTTATATCCTATAACTGTGAACTATAACATTCATGATAAAAAATGGAAGAGAAATCATGGAAATTAACACCTGAAACAATGAAAATAATGAAATATTATTAGTAATTAGGTTGTAAACTTTTATAAAAGAATCATATATGATAATAGAAATATGAATATGGTTTTATAATAAATTTATTACATGATTAGAACTATTATAAATGAGGTTAAAAATTTTTTAACCAAAAATAAGCATGAAGTAAGGGAATTCATCACAATTTCCCTTCATTGAGGCATATTATAATGTTATCCACTTAATTTATTTTATATGAAATATATACATCCTATTTTTCTTGTAATATCATGAATACTTAATATGTAATTGAATTTTATGTTTTAATTTTAATTATTTTATCCCATGGTATTTTACATGAAAAATATAATGTGGTAAAGAATTTTATAACAACATTTCGTTTCATTGGGTTATATTACTTCTCTATTGTCTTTAACATTCTATGATTATGTGTCTAATGAATTTTTAATATCTTATGGGTATTTATACTTGTTTTATTTAGATTTACATCAGATAAACATAATTTATCCATTAATTAATTCTAACTTTAACATTATGATCGTTGTAAGGGACTTTTTCTCCATTTCTCTTCATTAAGGCATAATATAATGTTATTAACTTAATTAATTTTATATGGTGTGTGTAAAAACCCTTTTAACATTTTATCTAACCCTTATTATTACCCTCTACTAAGAATCGAAAATGTGTTATAATAATGTTGTGAAAGGATATGATAGAAGAAGAAACTAGTTTGGGGTTGCTGGTGTTGGGGTTGTTATACTTGATATCAAAGGATGTTTAGGTGAAAAAAAGTAGGGAACTAGATTTATGAAAACATATATTAGAGAATATAAAATTATTTAAGGCATTGATTATAAGTTCAGAATCACATACTAATGTTTATTTAAAGTTCATTTTATTTGGATTATCCTTGAAATACAACCCTATATTCATACTACAAGTGGAAATTGTTTTGGAACATATGTACATGGGGGAAATAACTCTAAAAAATGAATGTTGGGATTTACTTTAGTGTTACCTAGTACATGAAAATGGGTCTTACTTTCCACATGGTTCGACACTCCTGATGGGTAATATTATTATAATTTACATTTTATTTACAAACCATTATGATGTATTTGAGTAAAAGACAACCATTAATGTCCTAGGTTAAGCCTAAGGTGTCCTAGATTGAAAAAAGTTTTCGTGATTTAGACCTCCTATAAATAATTATTTGCTTTCCCAATATTATTATTGTTTCTCACATTATTATTTTTAGATTTATTCAGTAGATGTAACCTGAAGGAATCATGTTATCATTAAAACAAAGGAAAACTGAGGTGACTATAAGAAACCAAATGGGATGATGTCAGGAGTGAATGATTTCATGATTATGGATATTCAGTTATGTTAAAATAATATTAATAACCAATACCTTAACCAACTATCTAACTCATAAAATAAGGTAAGGATGGAGTTCGCTAAGGCCTTGAGGGATGGATAACATTAAAGAGATAAGGATCTATTTAAATCATGTATGAAATGTAGAAACAAATTCCCATGAATGTGTCTAAATAGATTGGGAAACTTTTTTATTTGTGGAATGTAAGGGAATAAAGCAATGAATTACTGAGGAAAAAATTGAGAGTGTGATTGAAAGAGATAAATCTCATCATAAGGATCCTTGTATATTTTTTTGTATTATATTTTTTGATCCGAGGAATTATCCGATTCAATTTCATATTTTGAATTTTAACCCCTAGTGAAAATAAAGAACTATTATTAAATAAAGTGGATGAAGTAATTATGTATTGAGATTCAAGAATTAAGTTCTAGATGTATTTTAACCATTGGTATTTTTAGGATAAGAATTATGAAACAAATAAGTATTGTGTTATGTTATAGAAGAATACATGTCTTCCTTAACTTAATATTTATTTAAGGAATAATTCAATTATATTATTTAGGACCTAAGATTTATGGTATTGGTATCTTTTATGGTTTATCATATCATTGAATTTTTAGTAATTATGGGTTATCGCAATTTGGAAGTGTTGTAAGAATTATTTTAATATATATTTAGAAAAAGAATAACTTGTTGCATCTGGTGAAGGCCGTGGGGATTGAACCCATAACTAAAGGATGATAAGGGTTAGTCCCTACCACTATACTTCATGATAACCTAGTTGATATTTAATTATTAATTTTAAATTATTTAGTTAATAAATAATAATGATGAACTAGTGGTGTTACTGTTGAGGTTTATATATTAATGTATTATAATGGATAACGTGTCCTAACCATATTGGTTTTGGAAAAAACATAGATACAGACATAAAGGCTTTTCACTATTTTGTGGTTTATACAATCCATTAAAAGTAACTTTTAGTGATATAGGCATCAAAAATATTTTCTTGGATACTCATTTATTATAGTAAGTGATAAATTAGAAATTGATTTAAGAAAACTCAAAGGATGATATTATTCATATGAAATAAAAACATATCATTTCAATATATTTACTTATACTCTTATAAAAATAAAGGAATCCCCTAACTGTATTAAAAGAATAATGAAAAAATTGTTATAATATTACCATCATATCAGATGAGTCAAATTCTCTTTTAATTCATCACATATTTATGGTTTTTGGATCCTCAACGTTTAATTTTTCTTTCACTTTCTTGAGATCAATAACATTTATCACTCTCTATAATTATATAATCTTTTATTCTATGTCCATATATAAAAATTCCACCAATTCTATCCTACTTAAAAACCTTGTTGTGTGTAACTCCATATGGTCTTTGTGCTTTTCATTCTCTCTTATTAGAGGGATATTTTAGTAATCTTTTTTACATTGTGGGTTTTCAGAAAATAATTTTTCAAATATCAAACCTCTGATTTCTGAGAGGAGGATCAAATTTTGAGGTTGAAATTTATTGATGGTGGGGAGAATTTATGACCATGAAATTACAAAACAAGAACATTGTATTTGATTGAATATAAGACATGCAACACCCAAATTAAACAACCCATGAAATATATTTCCATAACTTTAATCACCTTAATAGCTTGTGGAATATGAACCCATGAGTCTATATATACCATAATATAGTTATAGAGACCCTATGTTTTCCTTGAATGTCATTGAAGTATTTATAGATAAATTTTTGGAGAAAGACGCTAAGACTACATAAGATTCTAAGGCATGGTGTGCCTAGAATTGATTTTATAAAAATATTAAATTTATTTTATAGTATATGCACACAATTTCTCAAATAAAATGTGATACCTCTTAAAATGAATCTTTGATCAGAAATTTGATATCGTAGTTTAGTCTGGAATGCAATTATTATCTTATTCGCAACCTTATATTGGTTGACATAGGGCATTCAGATATCACAACTTTTGGTGGGTGCATTTAGTTAAAATAAACTATTAAAATTTTTAAATTTAATTAATTAATCTAAGTTATTATTTTATTTTTAAACACCATTATGGCATGATAAATATTGTTGGACACATAAACCTTGGATCATTATATAGCGACTTGTTCCTCCCCGTGTTGGTAAATTAGATTTAGATAATGACAGACCTCTGGATCATGGAAGATCGACATCCAAAGAATGCAATAACTCAACTCAATAAATGGTGAATGAATTATTAAATAAAGAAAAATATAAAAATAGGTATGACTATTTAATTATTTTATTTTATACTATTTATTAAATTATTGAGAAAGATATTTCTTGATTCATTGATATGTGTCTATTTTGAACCCTAGTCATGTGCTCATATACCAGATTAATTTTTCATCCAATAATTTTTCACCCTAGATATTCCCAACCAATTTCATTGGACAAGAATGTTTTTCCAATGACCTTTCACCTTTTTGGAGATTTCACCCATTTATTCATCACATTCTTCTCCATTGGGCTATAGGGAAACAACTTGGCATTGCGGGGTGGGACTGAGTCTGATAGGACCCCCTAATTAGAGGTAGAATTCCATACAATGAAAAAATCAGAGATCATAGGATATACCGAAATGAATTGTAGTATATGAGTGATAAATCCCATGAATTTGGGATTTGAGACCAAACGGTGATGGGATAAGGTGTGTAGGGTGAGAGATGAACCACCATGGGTGATTAATACAGATTTCCATCCACTGGACGGCTTGAAATGAAAAATTAAGGCAAGATCACCCATTTTAGGTTTGTTAGAGGAAATATCAAAAGTAATGGATGATGATCTAGGATCTATCAAACATGTCTAAAGTTATTAAAAAAACATGACTACATGTCATGTAGTTTTAAGATCACCTGGTGTGTATGACCTTGGCTATGGTGGCTTGGATTTCATGAGTTTACAAGTGTCTCACACCAAGAGGGACCTCCACAAACTATGTGGCCTATGTTCCAGAGGACCAGCATGTAATATGGGAGTACACAGCCATGATCATGGCTAGGATCATGCAATGTGCCAAAGTGGACATTGGAATATTTACAAGGACACAACTAAGAAGCATGGGTAGGACCATGTGTGGCTCAGACACATAGTGTTGTCCCCTTACACACCGTTTCTGATTACATGGGAAGATATTTTTGTACTGGAAAGGTCACAACCAGGAGATAGAGCAAGACCACATGTCATTTGGGTTCCCTTACAAGTCATGTTCCCCATCTTTCTTGGGGAGGAAAATTCAACCTATCATATCTCTTTAGATTGGACTCAGATTTTGGCTTGTGAGTAGCCTATTCGGAGTGTTTATCGATATAGAAAGTAATGGTGGCCTCAATAGTGAATTTTGGGATATGATGAGAGATTTTAAAAGTGGGACACCTCTTTAGGAAATGCTCGATGATGACTGTGATCAGGCAGGCTCACCAGGGACTTTTGACTAGAACCCTCCTGCTAGGTTATTCAAGGGTCATCTATATATCTATATAGTGGAACCCTCCTGTAGGATAAGGAATGGGCCCTCTATCTATTTTTAGAGTTGAAACATCATACTAGGATACGGTAGGGATCCTCTACCTATCCACCTAGTGTCACCCTTATGTGGATTTAGGGTATTCGTCCACAAAAACTAGTGGTGCCCTACTGTTGGGTTGGGAATGGTTCCTCTATAGACTTCTATATTGTCACCCTTATTCTATTCATGACACGGGTCATCTAGATACTATTTAAGTGGCACCTTCAAGATGGGATGTGCATGGGTCCTTTACTAATTACTTGACAAACACCCTCCTACTGTGTCAAGGAATGGGTCCACAACCATCATAGTAGAACACTCCTACAAAGCCAGAGTAGGGTTATCTACCTATTTACGAACTGAAACCCTATAATTGTAATTGAGGATGGGTCCTCTACTTTGATATTGTTCCCCTAGACTATGTGTCATAGTGTTGAATTGTGGTTTATCTTGGATGTTTTCAATTAGTAAGATGATCTAGATGTTGGGAATCATTGATATAATTCTAGATCTGATGGAACTCTTTCCTTGGTTAGAATATGAGATGCATATATCCTCCTTTCTCATTTTGGATCCTTTTGTTTGATCATATATATATATATATATATCCATATTGATGGATTTTGTTTAATCACTTTCTAAGGTTGAGTTTTCCACTATCTATCTATTATAATTATGTATCCTACTTCTATTCAATTATATTTTCAAGAATATGATTTGGTATGTATATACATACCCCAAAATAGGATTTTCCCACATGTGTCATGTATTATGCAAATGATGGATAAGTCAATAGTGATTATACAAGAGTTTAGAGATACATGGTGCATTTGACACTCTCTGGTGGTTAGATATTATAGATCATAATTTTGGATCTCTTAGAATTTAACTATCCTTTTTTGTGAGGTTGAGATATCTATCTACCTGGGAAATTATTTTTTTCATTTTACTTTTAGTTCACTATCATACATCTAGTTGTTTCATATTTTATTTTATTAGTATGAACTTATACTATGATATTTCTAGCTTCATGCATATATGTACATTAGGAAAAGGTCTCCCATAATCATTATACCATTCAAAGCTTGTCACTAGCCTCTAGCCTATGGATACAGGCTTGGGGTAATTTCGGCTTGAACCCATTTGGGACGAGTCAAGATAGATTGATATCAGAGAAGTTAATTCCCTGGGATGGTGTTTGGAGTAGTCTACCTATGAGGATTTGGATGGGATTTCCGACGAAAGTATCAAATTGTTTTTAGTTTGTCATTTAGGCCATATACTCTAGTGTTAGTTTGGTAGCCGATATATCCATTCACTATTTACTTGACTTCCTACTGATCAAATTTTCATACCGAGACATTGGTTGTGGGGATAAATGTTACATGAATCATATTGAATTGAGTATTTTAATTTCCTTCTTGAGTTAGATCCCCATAATGAGTATATATATATGTGTGTGTGTGTGTGTCTGGTCATCTGACCATGGTATGTTTTGATTAAATTTTCATGATACCACCACGATGAAAACCATCATCATTACTAGTTTTGGATCATGATTAAAATTAAATGAGTGATGCTGACATAGTTTGAGGTCCATACCATGGTATACTTACACCATGTAGATATCTAGAATCGCCCCACTAGCTGAGTAGCAGATCATACTAGCAGAAAAGGATGAGTATGTTTGCAGGTTTAGCACAGTCTATGAGGTCCAACACCATAGACAACTGAGTATCCACAGTGAACCAAAAACCCCATTTAGTAGAGGATTTGATAGAGTTAAGGGTCTGTTTTTTTATGAATATTCAAAAACTAAATGATCATGTGGTTATGCTAGAAACTGTCCATTTCCATAGGGAATTAGGGAACTGGAGGAACCTTGTTAATTGTATTCATGATGAATTAAAAATCTCATGGTAATACTTCCATCATTTATTTTGTGAGGAGTATTTCCCCTTTTATTTTCATTCAGTTCTGATTTAGGAGTTTTTTGTGCATTATCTGGGAGGGTGGATAGTTGAATAATATATTGTGAGGTTCATATAACTTATTCTATTGTCCCTTGATAAGATTTGAGATAGATACTTCCATTAATATAAGCATGATAATGGACTCTATATAGAGAGATTCCTATTAGGGGGACGTCAGGTAGCTAGAGATGGCACTCAGTATTATAGAGCTAAGACATCCGTAGCATATAGCAGAAACTGGTCAAAAGGCCCTCAAAGATGGAGATCTTCCCTAGATCGGCTTCGAACATATGGTCATGGGAAACATAGAGGAACAAGGTGTCCTGTAGAGGGGTGGTGTTTTTCTTGTGAGGGGCAATATTATGGGGCGCATGATAGCCCGACCAGACGTTGTGTAGAGTGTGGAAAAATAGCGGATAGAGCACCATGGAGGAGGAAACTCCGTGATCATGGATTTCCTATGTGAGGGCAGTGTGGCACTCGAGGAGGAATAACCAGAGGAGGATAAATTGGAGCTCTATGGAGAGGAGTTTTAAATGTTGGATGGCACTAGGATATCCTTCCACCACCACCCCTAGGTGGCCCACATCTACTCAGGGAACTTTTAGTTGAGGCCATGGATAAACACAGGCTATGGATTCATATGACCTAGTGGAACATGAGAATATTTAATCTATGAAATTTTTTTATTATAATTTTTCCTAAATATTAGTAGACATGTGTCTGAGTCATTCCATCATTAGTTTAATCATTATGAAATATCTACACCATATAGTTGATACTTTATCCGGAAATCTTTTTCTTGAGGTTCTTATATGGAATAGTTCATAAGTATATTTTTTCTACTAGTGATTAAAGATATCTCTTGGTGGAGATACATTCATGTGGCAATTTGTTTCATGATATAACCCTATGACATCATCTTAGGTAGGTATTGATTTTCCATTGTCTGAGCCTAGATTGATTGTCACCATAGATGACTCAAATTCCTCCACACTAATAAGAAGATATTCATCTTTGTAATTGAATGATTTCTCATCATGGGATGAATGGGTTTTGTGAGGAGAATACATCCCATTACCCATTAGATGAATATTGTATCCCTCAGTGTATCAAGCACTTTAGGCATCTAGATTCCTTCAGTTATGGAGGATTTTAAGGACATTTTTTCATGAGGAAATTATTAGACTACCACTAAGGAAAGAGATAGAGTATTGTATTCAAATTCATCTTGGGACCGCTATGATGCCTTATGGATCATATCGGATGGCCCCTTATAATCATTGGGAGTTAGAGTTACTATTGGGGGACCAATTACATAATAGTTTTATCAAACCCAGTATGTCCCCCTTTGCAGCATGGGTGTTTTTTAAAAGGAATGTGGGAGTTTGTTTAATTTCATGGATTATTGTTTCCTAAACCAGGATATGATAAATAATAAGTAACCCTTTTTTAGGTTTGAAGAACCCTTTAACCTATTTAGTGGTGTGAGTTAGTTCTCGAAGATCAATATCTGCTCTGGCTACAACCAGTTAAGAGTTCGTGAAGCTGATATTCCAAAGATGTAATTATAATGTCACTATAAGTAATATGATTTCATAGTGATTCTATTTTTGGTGATGATTTCCCCTATCGTATTTATGGATCTGATGAACCAGATATTCCTAACGTACTTTAACTATTTTGTGTCTGTATTTATTGAAAAAATTCTCATATACTCTACATTAGAGGAAGATCATGCAAAGAACATGAGGTTGGTCTTAGATTTTTTTTCGAGTAGTATTTTTATATTATTCTCTTGAATATATAGTTCTAGATTCATGAGGATGACATCTGGACGAATTGAATTTCTAATCATTGTTTATCCATTGACCCGAGGAAGATCGATGTCAAGGCTTATTAGGATTATCCCAATACAATTTCATAGGTGTTGTGTTTTCTTTCCTAGGTGGGGCTCTATATGATGTTTATGGTATAATAACCTAGGATTATAGCCCCTTTGACTGAACTGGCACAAAACGGTCTACCATTTACCTGGATTGAGTGTTGTTAGAGTGCCTTCGAAAAGCTGAGGATAAGGCTAATGTGTTGTCTTTTTTGAAACTACCAGAGGTGGGTGTGGAGTATGTAGTGTATTGTGATGCCACTAGAGTTGGGAATGACTTTTTATTTTGTAGATATAGAACGTTATCACACATGGTTCAAGGTAGTGAAGACCCGATGATAAAAAGTATGAAACTCAAGACCTTGAGATGGAAGTGATAGTCTTCACCCAGATAATATGGAGGCACTATCTTCTGGGTGTGCAATTTAAGGTTTACTCAGACCATGAAAGCCTCAAGTATACCTTTATATAATTATACCTAATACATATATACTAATTGGAATTTCATTAGGACTATGACATTGAGATAGTCTATACTCTGACGAGGGGAAAAAGGTGGAAGATTCTCTTAGTAGGAAGTCCCAATATCATTTAGTGTAAGATAATTCTGAGTAGTTTCCTTTATTACATCTAACCATGGTAGAGAAGGAAAGTACATGTTTTCTTTAGTGGATGTTTAGGAAACCACTGATACTATAGTATTTCAGGGATTCCCCATTAGGAGACATTGACTCTGCGGTCTGGTGTGACTAGATATCCTCAAGAAATTCACCAGATGGATTTTCTGAAGGGGGGAATTACATCAGCATTTTCCAAGGATGTACGGTGATACCAGTAATGATGTGGGAGGAGGTGATGTGAGATTTCCACACATATCCTTTGGTTTTACATCCCTGTGTGGGGAATATGTACAGACACATTCAATGGTAGTTTTGGTGGGATATCATGAGACAGAGAATGTATGAGTTCATTTCATGGTACCTCACATGATAGTAGGTAAAGGCAGAACACTATGTTATAATAGGTGTGTTCCATCCCCTTGAGATACCGAAGTGGTAATTGGATGGAATATCCATGGACATCATGAATGGGATTCTATTGATAGTGAATATCCATGATTCCATCTGGGTGATAGTTGACTAACTCACAAAGTCGAAACAGTTCTTTTCTATCAGGGATTAGAGTATGATGAATTGTTTGGGAAGATGTACAGACATGATATTCTTCTCCATAAATGGGTACCCTCAACTATTGTCTCCACTAATGTTGCATTGTTCATTTCATAGTTGTGGAGAGGCATGCAGTATGAATTTGGGACCTATATGTGGATGAGTATAGCCTTTCAACCGTGATATATGTGAAGATCAAGTGCACTATCTAGGAATTTGAGGATATGATACGATCTTATGTGTTATATATTGGTTAGAGATGTGATGATCCCTTTCCCTTGGTAGAGTTTTTGTACAATAATAGCTTCCACTATAACATCATCATGGAACCTTTAGAGTACCTATATAGGAGACTATGCAGGTCACCATTATGTTGGATAGAGATTAGTGATGTATCACTTTTGGGTCTTGAGATGGTGAAGGAGTTGATGAAAAAGCAACAGGTCAACCATTAGAGGCTGGGGACATTCTAAATAAGTTAGAAATATTATATATATTGATGTCATTGGCCCTTGGATTTCGAGTAGGTAGACCATTTTTTCATAAGATTATCTCCTTGATGAGGATTATAAATATTTGGATTGGGAGTCAAGTTGTACCCAAGGCTCATAAGGAATTTTGAGATCTATCATAGTGTTTGAAAGTTTGGTTACCATTATTCCCTACCCACAATGTTTGATGGGGTGCATGTCATCGTCCACATGTCACGGCTAAGGAGATAAATGCATTAACCTAAAAACATTATAGAATGGGTTGAGCTGGGCATTAGGAATGGATCCACTTTTTCAGAACACCTGATGATGGTCGAGGATTGATAGGAGGTGACACTACGTTGATGGTAGATCCCCATGGTTCTCATGTTGTGGAAACACAAGAGTGTGCATGAGAGATCCTGTTAGAGGGAGATCCAAATACATTCTTAGTAACCCAAAATTTTTTTTTATTTTTTAATTTTTAGGGATGAAAAGCCTTAATGAATTTATTTTGTAAAGACCCTTTTTCTTTATAAGAATCCAAAGTATTTTTAGATATATTTTCGAAGTCTGGTGTTGAGATGGTGTGCGATTATAAGGCCCATTGTGCATGAAATTAATTTTTAAAAAATAATAAATATTATTTATATTACATGCATGTAGTTTCATAAAAGAAATTGGATATCCCTTAAATAGAATATTGAATCATAACTTTGTTACCACAATGGATTCTAGAATTTGATGGTCAACCTAGGTGTGACTTAAATTTGGTCAGTGTAAGGTGTTCCGTTATCATGACTATTAGATAGTGCATATAGTTAAAATAAATAATAAAATTAATATATTATAACCAATTAACATAATTCTGAATTCCATTTTAAAATACCATTGTGATAGGATCACAAGGTTTATCCATATAACCCTAGGATCATTGTGCAACATCTTATTCCTCCCCTCATTAGAAAATCATATTCCAATGACGAATAACCTTTGGATCTAATAATATTAATGGTCATGAAGATAACGAATCCCCTCATTCATTAGAGAGTGCGTTCTTTAAAATTTAAAAATACAAATCCATGTTGGAAATTGTGGATTATTTCCATATTTAATAAATTATTCAGCGTGATAATTCTTAATTCATTGATCCATTTCATTTTGGAACCCTTTTCATGATTTTGTGTAATGATTTAATTTATTCCATTCATTATTTCTCGCCATTAATATCCCTGATCATGTTTAATTCCTTGAATTCTTGAAAAAGGATCATTGTAATTAATTAGTGCTCTCACCCATTTGTTTCTTCGTGTTCTTCTCCATTGGGTTACGATGACATGAATCAATGTTTTCAAGAGGGACTGAGTCCGATCAGTCCCCCAAATTCATGGTGGAATAACATGAAATTAATGACATAGTGATCAAAGGATAGAACTATAATTTTTGTTGGATATGGTGTTGAATCCCATGAATTTGTGATCTGAGACTAAATGGCGATTGAAAGAGGTGTGTGAGGCATGTGATGAACCAACACGGTTAACAAATATTGATTGTTGGCCCCAAGATGGATGGAAACGATAAATGGATTCAATATTAACAATTATTGGGTGGCTTTGAGGCAAGATCCAATTAAACAACCACTAAAATATTATCTTTCAAAAAAATCTAACTTTTTATAAAAACCCTCACTACACACTGTGTAGTCGGAATGGCACATGATGTGTATGGCCTTAGCTGTGGTGACTAGGGATTCATGAGTTTATAAGTATCACATTCCATGTGGGACCCCCACATACCATGCGACCTTTTCACTGGTGACTTGGTGTGTACTCCAGTAGTACACTTGCATGGGAATGTCCAGGAACACGTCATGTGCATTAGTACACATACACAAGAAGATTTACACAGAAACGACCATGAAGCATGATTCAAAACCTGAGTAGATCAAACACTCCAATGTATGAAAACATGTCTAGTGAGCTATGTACTGGTAGGGAGAAGGTAATGTTATTGAGTGGAACACCCATTTTTTCAGTCCCCATACACATTGTGTACCTTATATTTCCTTGTGATGAAACTTCTACCTCTCGTATCTCCATTATTTGTACTCAAATTTTAGGTCATAACTAGCTTATACTTAGTTTTTTTTCATGTAGAATGTGACAGTTGAATCTGCATGGAATTTTAAGATATATTTAACGATTTTATGAGTGTTATTCTTATTTAGGTGATGCTCAATGATGAAAGTGACCAGAAAGGATCACCATAGGCATTAGAGTGGCACCATCCAACTAGGGTGGACATTGGTCCTCAATCTATCTATAGAGATAAAACCTCTTGTAGGATATGTCATGGGACCTCTATTAATATAAAAGGTTTCACCCTCCTTTTGGGATAGGGCATAGATCATCTACCTATCCACTAAGTGGAACCCACATAGACAGTGGGGGTATGGGTTCTTGACTGCTAGAGTTACACCCTCTATCTGGGTTAGGATTGGGTCCTCTATAGACTAATAGATTAGAACACTCCAACTATCCAAGGCATGTTTCATCTACCAACTATTATATTTTCACCCTCCATATTGGTTGGGCATGGCTCCTCTACTGATTACTTGAGTGGAACCCTCCTATCGATCCGGGACATGAGTCCTCAATTATCCAAGTCGAACCCTCCAACAGATCCAGGGGATGGGTACCTGATTTGTTTAATCAGTGGAAACCTCCAATTTTACCATGCAATGGGTCCTATACTTTGAAATGGCACCCCTAAAGTATGTGGAATAGTGGAAAGGTGTGGCTTCAATTGTATGTTTTCTAGTGGGTAAATGGGTGAGATATTGGGCCTCATTAATGGACCCAAGGAACATATGGAACTCCTTCCTGAGATGGGATTTGAGATGGAGATCCCCTTACATCTTGTTTTTGTTTCTTTTGATTAATCATATATATATATATATATATCATTATCAATGTTGTTGAATTTTTTTTGATCTCATTCTTGGGATGACTTGTATAATATTAATTTATTCTTATTGTGTCTCTTACTACCCCTTCCCCCCTTAATCTTTTGAGGGAAAATATTGGGTTTGTATATACACACACATGCATGAGAATCTCCTTCACATGTCATGTATTATATATATGACTGACAGGTCTGCTGTGATTACAGAGGAGCTTAGGGATACCTAGTTCATTAGACCACGTACGGTGGTTGAATCTTGGATAATAGGAGTTGGTCTTTCATGTTATTTTACATTTCTAGTTTTTCATGGTTGGGATATCAATCATTTAGGGCGTGTATTTTTTCCTTTTACTTTTAGTTTCCATTTTCAGACTCTTATACACCATAGAGGTTTTCCATGCATGGTTTATATTATAACTATTAAATCTTTTATTTTATTACTATGCACTTCGGAATTTAGATGGTATGGTGAATGCGTACTTCTACATTAGGAAGAGTCCTCACATAGTAGTTAAAAATTTTGATTCTTATTGAAAACCCATGTCATTTGGAGGTGATATTGGGGTAGTTATTTCTGGGTCCCCATTTTGTTGGGACGTGACATATTGGTATTAAATAAGTTCATTCCTAATGATGGGTTTTTGAGTAAACACCTTATTAGGATTAGATAGGTATTTAAGAAATAGTTTCAATGTGTTTTTAGTGTGTCTTTTAGTCTAGGAAATCCAGTATGGGTGTGGTGGCTGATGTATCCATTCACTATAACCCTGACCACCAACATAGTGACTCAGAATACATATAAATTGGTTGCATGGATCAATGGTTCAAAATTCATAAATGATTGAGTCTTTGAATATCTTTGTTTATTTAGATCCCTATTATATATATATATTATCATCTGATCATGGTATGTATGGATTAAATTTTTAGGATGCCTCCATAATGGAAGCTTACTAAGATACAAGTTCCAGATCCTAAATAAGATCCACTGTGTTATGAGACCTCAGTTCAGGGTCCATCCAACAAGATCCTTCATCTAGGTGGATAGATCGTATCACCCACAGATATTTTGTATAAGATCATACCAGCATGACAAGTTCTAGATGAGTGTAGACTTAGCACACTCAATGAGTTATAGTGCAAAAGGGTGATCTGATTCTGTGGTGACCCATATCCCCAGTCAGTGTAGGATTGGATAGAGTTGGTGGTCTGTGATTTTAATAATATTCAGACATTGGTGGTTCTGTTGTTTGTTCTTGTGGCTTTCCTTTTCCATGCATAAGTTGGAACTAGTGGATTCTTATTACCCTAATTCATGATGAGTTGATACTCTCATTGTCCTACTTCTAGCAATTGTTCTGTGAGGAGTATTTCCACTCCAGTTTTTACTTGGTTATGATTTAGGAGAATATAGAGATATAGCATGGAAGGACGAAATATCTAGAGTTTGATTTGAGGTTCACAGACCTAATGTGATACTCCCTCTATATGATCTACTATGGATTTTTATTAGCATTGAATTTTGATATGGGACTCTGAAGAGATATATGTTCCAATGTGGTACCCTTTTTCAATCCCACTAATGTCGGAGTGTTAGAGTGAGGATTGTTTATGGAGATCTCTTTATCAGTGGGACACTGGGAACATGGTGCAAGCAATGCATGTTATAGAGCCGAGACATCTACAATATCTACATAACATCAAACTATTGGATCATAGTGCATAAGATATTCCCAATATCAATCTTGGGAACATAGTCAATGGAAGCATAGAGCAATAGGGAAGTCCGAAGAGGGTGGTGTTATTCATATAATGGCTAGGTAACAAGGCATCTGACTTCTTGACCATTTATGCTGAGGAGGATAAAAATATAGTGTATGGACCACCATAGTAGAGCCAAGTTCATGATCATGGATCTCTCAGGTGAGGGAAAGGTGTCCCAGGGGAAGTAGAGATCAAAGAGGAGTATGTGTATATCTAAGAGGATGAGTTTTGGATGGTGGATAATTATATGGAATCCTTTGACCACCACCACCAGGCATCCCACAATAGGCTCGAGAATATATTCACTAATTGGTCATCACCGATACAATCTCATGCTTGAGCTAGGGTGTGTTGTCCTTGAATTGGTTTGGAGTGGCATCAACTGTATGGTTGGTAACTTCAGTTCATGTGGTTTTTCAAGGGTTTATATTATCAAGGTTTATAAATCAACGATGAAAGAGTTGTTGTGGCCATCATACCCTGATGTCTTTCTATGTATAATGTTGCACTAAGCGTGCTCATATGAAAGCATTGATGGGTGGTGTGTAACTACCAAAGACTATGAAATATTTTATTTTTAGAGAAGAATTATTTTTTATACCTCCTTTATTTATATAAAACACTAATTTAATCTTACTCAATATGCAACAATTGGATTAGGTTGTAGTACATGTGGTATTGAGTTTTCCCAATCTACAATTTACAACTAATATTATTATTTAATATGATATTTATCAAATAGTAATTATAGTAATATATATGAAAAGGATTAACTAAATTTCTAAAACATTGCTTACATATGTTTTTATATTTATTTGGGGACCAATTATTCATAAATGAATTGAAAACCCAACTGAATAAAATAGAAATCATTTTATAAAAACTATTATTTACATCTAAGGCATTTTGTCTTGAAAAATTAAATTAGTTACTATTAGTGAATGATATTAATAAAATATATTATATATATATATATATTATTAAATCAATGTTTCTTAAATTCATCCAAAATATTTTATATTCATAATATAAGAACAAATTCAACTGTATTCATAAAATGCAATATGTTTCTAAAGGAATTTTTGTCTCTTTTGAACAGAAAAATTATTTTAAAAGTAAATTTCAAAACATTTATTAATTTTATATGTAAAAAACATAATTTTTGAAATTTGTATATTGAAATTTAGTTTGGGTGATGATTTGTATTTTTTCATAGAAATTTCATATTTTGATGAATATAGAAAAATATTAAATTTTAATTAAAAACTGACATTTCATCTATATAATTTATAGTGTTAAGATATATTTTTTAATTTATTTAAATTATATTTAGAACAATTTTAAATAAATTAATAATATTTAGGCCATTGGAATATTTTTCATATTTATTTTTGATATAAAATACTTAGTAAAATGTTTTACATTTTCACTTTCAAAACTTGTTTTCCTGTCACGTCTGTGGGATTAATTTTAATTTAATTTCATCCACTAATTTACTTTTAATTTTAAAAAAATGATTTCCATAATTGGAATGAGAATAACTTATAATTTCATATAATGAAAACTTTTTTATTTACTAAAATGACTAGTGAAATAAATTGAAATTAATTATATTGATTTTGGTAAAAAAACAAGTTTACATAGTGGTTAAATGTAGAATATAAGATTTAAAAATGATCCTAAACTTATCCAACACCCATTGGATGTCCATATTTAAACCTTACCCATTCATGGATTGAATATTGAGTGTTATGGGTTCATCTTGTATGGTAAAATCATGGGTAGCATGAAAATAATTTCAAGAATATCCTATGTGTCCTCTCCCACACATAAAAAAGGGAACACACCCTTTACTTTTTCACACCTCTAAAGACATTTTTAGATAATCCTAAACCCTTACCAAATAAGATCCCATCATTACTACCCTAAACCTAGAAGCCTCATCTTGATCAAAAAGCCAACAAAGGATGTATTTTGGAATAAACCAAAAGGATTTTTCTGAAAAAGTTGAAGATAGAGAAATGTGTGACAAGTTAGACTCAAGGTAAGGGGGATCATGTCAATTTAAATTCTATTGAGAAACATTTTCTGGTAATGAACTTAATTATATTTATATGGTGTATAAATTACCCAGGAATGTATTTAATGTTTATTTTACTTCAACTTATGGGGTTTGACATATCCATTTGAGGGTTTTTCTTTAATAGGGTTTACAGTATAAAGTTACTAATGCGGTAAAGGATTTTTGTCACAATTTTCATTCATTGTGAAATTTTTTCTATTATACACACATTATTTTTTAAGGTTTATATACCTGTAACATCCCAAGCATCCAGGGTACCTTTCCCTTTGAATAATGTAATATCTTGCATTTTATGAAACTTCAAGTTCTAACACACCAAAACCAATCAAACTAGCCATTATGAATAGTAATACCCAATTTTGGAAATTTTATAAATTTTATCTGTCAAAATTAACTACATTTTTGGATTCATAATATAGAAATTAGCTTAGGGTTAATTTTTGGTATTTTTCTGAAAACTGTCAATTTTTTATGAATAGTCAAAAACACTGAGTTATCGTTTAAAACCAAATTTTTATTTAAATAATTATTTATTTCATTGAAATTTTTTGTAGGTAAAAATAGATACATAATACCTATATGTTTTCAATATAATCAGTTGGAGTCAGTTTATAATAATTTTAGATATATAAAATTTTTATTGAACGTTTTACCGTCTTTTACCCACATCTTAGGAGCATTTCCAAATTCACATACAACATAATTTTACGTCTTCTGTGAGTTGAATTTCAAAAATAAAAGAGAACCAGTTGATATCAATAACTAAAATGCTGTTCAATAAGATAAAAATAATATCTCGTGAATATTAACTTTTTACTGTTATTTTCCACTGTTAAAAGTAAATAGTGTAATTATGGCTAAAAATGATATTATTATTGTCCTAATGCATGTAATAATTCTATTGGATATGTTTAATTTTCCCAAAAACAACATTATAAATAAAAAATTATCCTTTATGTCCACTTGGATTAGATTAAGACATTTATTATTATTTTATTTAAAGAAGAGTTTAAAGAGTTCAAATCAAAATTTAATAACTAAATCTTTTTTAATATAGGGTTATACATAAGATAAATTCGACTATAAATATTAATTAGAAAGAAAAAAATATTTCCTACATAATTGTAATTTATTTATTATTTTTCTAAATTAGATAATTAAATTTATTTTTGACACAATTATGATGCAGTAATTACCATATTAATGAAAGATTAAAATAATTATTATTATAAATATACAAATAAATGTAATTTGAGACTTTTAATAAATTAAACTAATTATTTTAGGTTAATATGACATGTTATTGTTGGTTTGATTAATTATTTTATATTTAATATTGTTGTTATGAATTTAGAAAAAACAAAATACCAAATAGTGTCAAAATTGACAAAAAAGAGTTTTAAAACAAATATTATATTATTAATTGATATTCTATTTCAAAAAATATAAGGTTCATCCAAAGGACTTAATTAATATTATATATCTCTTTATTTAATCACTTGGGGTTTTATTGAAAGTTTATAGTATGTTTATTGACCATATCATATAAAAATACAAAGAGACATGGAAAATGTTAAACTATTTAACTAAGAGTTAAATTTAAAAGATAAAGTTCCTATAGTGACCCAAATCTGTCTAAAACATATTGGTATAGTGTTTTTCAACCCTTCCCCACATTATCCTTTAAATAATTCATTTTTAGGCTATTTGAAACCGAAAATGATTTTATTATAATATAATATTTCTAGTTTTTCCTAAGGTGCGCCTCACCCCTCTTATAAAAGGCACTCCCCCTACCCTTAAATTCACATATTCAAAGCATTTTGGATTAGACAAACCCTATTAAAATACCCTATCAACTATCCTACCTTAATCCTAGGGGCATTTTGTTAGTCAGAAATCCAACTTTAGAATCCCTTTTGATCAAATCAAAAGGAAGAACCCAAAAAAGAGGTAAATATTTCATCACATCTTTCAAGTTCCATTGTTCTTCCACTTCTTCATTCCTTTTTGTTTTTATTATAATATAAAAAATAAATTATATTATATATACTATGGAGTTATTATAAAAATGGTACAACCATATTCATTATTCTATCCATCCAATAAATGACACTGTCACCATACATGCATATGTACGGATTACTGTCTCCAGGTCGTGGTGTGGTTTGTTATAGAAATACTTCATCATTTGGATGGGTATAATAATGAGTATAAATTATGTAAATAATATATATAACATGATAATGATTTTTTTATATGATATAACATCAAATTATATATTATTTTAATATCAAAATAATGATACCGTCGCTCATGCGTACGTATGGATTACCCTCTCCACGAACGCGATGATATTCATTCCCCATAATATCCATTCAAGAATAATTATCATTTGATGATTAAAAATAATGTTTAAAAACTTAATATAATTATTAATATGAATAAGATAAATCCACTCCATAACAAACAATACTTACGTAACAAAGCATATAAAGGAAAATGAATCAGTTTAAACCCGAAACGATGATACTACTGAAATATAATTAACAAAGTAATATTAGAAGATCATATATAACATTATATTAATTTATATGGTTATTTATAATTTAATTATAATTATTTTACCATTATACAAGAGGTTACCCTGCCCTCTACCAAGGGAATGTACAATGTAAGGGGATTCTTATCTTACTTTTAATTTCGTGAAATTTCCATTGTTCACCACTTATTTATTTCATATGGTGTATTGTGTACTACCATTTGATATATAGTATCATGATTCTACTTATATTTATGGTATTCTGTGATTCATTTTTTGTTCATTAAATTTTGGTCACATGACACGATTGATTACAACAACGTAAGGAGTTTTCATCTCACTTTCTATTCCGGTGAGATTCATGTTATAAGGCCACTATTTCCATTTGTGTTGTGTATGTACAGACCAATGATTTTATTCTTTGTGTAATATAATATAATTTATGGGTATTTAAATCTTCATTTTATGATACTTATTTCATGGGATGTATGTTTCGTAAGTTACCAAATTGGTATTGGAATTTCAAATTTCAATTTCCACTCATTCGGATTTAAACATATTTCATTGATTATTTTCCTCAAAGATTATGTGTGGAATCACTATTTATTATTTATGTAGTAATTTCCACTACCATTTCTATGGATATAATTTTGATACACATAATTACTCCATTGATAAATTCTCATGTCATCGATATGAACTTGATAAGAGTAAGTTTAACTCAATCTCTATTTATTGAGTTAAACATCAAATTCATTGGTGTTGTTTTTACAAGAATATGTGTGAATTTCCTCTGATTGGTTTTCACTGAATATCCAATCATATTGAGTGTATTTATATTTTTCACAAATAATTATGTCATTGATTTATCTTTAACCTAAGGATATAGTCTTTATAATAGATTTCATCTCAATTTACTTTCCATTGAGACTTCTTTTTTTTCTATAGACCAATTCACTTTTATATGGTGTATATAATGTATTTGACATATTATATCATGAATCCATTTATTCTCATGATATTATATGGTTTTTATTACCTCAATTATTTGTATTCAAGTTTCTCTCTTTTGGTTAGGGACTCCAACTAAGATAACATTTTAAATGTTTTAAATATTTATTATTCTAAATCATTCTCATTAATGTCCATGTTTTAAAATGGTTTTAAGGATTTATTTATATGAACATTAATGTTATAAAATTAAAATTCCTTTTAAATGTTTCAAAGTTTTATGGGACACTATGATTTAAAAATCTATTTTAAAACAACTTCTTGACAAATAGTGTGACTTTTAAATGTTTTCAAGAAAAAGGGGGATATTTCTCTCAAATAGTTTTCACGATTATTTTCATCTATCTAAATATCCTTCATTATTCTCGATTGAGGTTAATCTGTTATAATACAATCTTCCATATTGTATTGAATTAGTTATGTTTGACTATGGATGTTCTATTTTTATACCATTCATGGTTTGTGGATAATGTATTTCCATTTCTTATGCCAGTTTTAATACGAATGTTTATGTTATTTTTAAAACATTTCATATGAGGAATGCATTGGACTTAGAAAGTGACAGGTAGACCCCGTTATAACTCCTCGATGCATCGGTAGGTCACATGACACAAACTACTGTCTTGGCACAAGGCCTTGACAAAATCTTATTTGTAGTCTTGGAACAAGGCCTTTACTATGTGGTTATGATGTTTGACATTATGCATTCCATCATTATGAGATTAGCTATCGATATTTCATATAGTTATTCGACTAGTATATGACCAATGGATATGTTTTATTTTGGAATTATTTACTCAGATCATATTCCTATCATAAATTTCTCATGTTTATTATTTGTTAAGGCATGTGCTTTAAATTATTAACCATGCTTAATATTTATGTTATCTTTTGATGTATTGCTTACCCTTACTGATCGTTTGAGCTCACCCCATTCTTCTGTTTCATATTCCCAGGATATGAAGGAGTAATTTATGAGTGACTTGTGGGCATAATGTAAGAGTCTTGGATATTTCTAATGGAATAAATTAGTGTTGTTATTCTTTTTAAGTTGTAATGTTGAACTTATGTATTTATCTTATTTCCAAGACTATTAAACTGATCGGTCCTTCAGGACATGATTCCTTGTAATCATGCCAATATATTAAAATAATGCACCGACTCTAGGTAACTGGGTTTCGGGTGTTACAGTTGGTATCAGAGGAAGTTTAGTACAAACCTTGGAAACTAGATTTAGATAAACACTAATTAGAGCACATTCCTAAGATAGACTTTGAGGATTAGTATATAAGAACTTCCTAGAATTTTTGTATTGTAGAGAATTTTTTGAGTTTTCCAAGAAATACATCCCTTTCTGGATATGAGTTTGTAGAGGTGGCTCGGGAACAGTTGTACCTAGGGGTAAAACACGAAAACACCGCTTTTAGCTAGACTCGAATGGGAACTAGTGCATGGCAATGATCCTTGATGCACTCTTGGTTACAAAACTCCTGGATGATATTCTTAAGATAATTTTCATTTTCTGTAAAACCCGATTTGAAGGATTTTAATATAATATGAGAATAAATGACCTTTGTTGATCTTAAGGTGTTTCAAATTGAAAATATGGTGTCATGATATTCTCTTAATGATTTTATGACTATTGTTACTCACATAATGCATTCTGGTTTTAGTCAATGGTTGGATTCCAATGAAGTCATAATAACTTTGAGCATGATGTTCAAGGTGGGAACAGTGGTGGAAATGAGAAATAAAATGGAATGTTGATAGGCTTAATATATATCATGTTCATTCCAAATAAGTTTTAAAAAAACATGATCAATAACATATATATTAACCAACTCCAAGACTCAATAAAGAAGAGAAAGGTGATGAATGATAAGAGCTCCAATAGTGGAGACCATGGAGAAAAGAATCCTTAATTTCCATCATGCAGGAAATGTGGAAGGAGACACCCAGGAAGGTGTCTCCATAGAACAAAGATATCATTTACATGTGGGAATGAAGGACATAAAGTAAAGAATTTCCAAAATAAATGAAGAGTACTATAGAAAAAAATGAAAATGGTCACAAAAATCCATTTACAGTCATTTTCTGTAAATATAGGGGACCTAGTCATTTCCCTATTGAATGCCCTATTATATAGGATATTTTCATTTTCAGAGAAGTTTCTATGTGGAAATAAATAGTTCCAGAAATGTTTAAAAGTATTAGTGCTCTTTGTTGATGGGATTACATTGGAATAATTTTCTCTTGTCTTTGTAACCCTACAGTTTTTCATGTGAAAATAATATTTTAGGAAGAATTATCTTTTCTCTTGTGGATATTTTTATAAATAACCATTTGGTTTTATATGATCATTGTGTTGAGGAAATTAAAAGTTATAATATTTTTGGATGAAAATGCAATGTATGCGATAAAATTTGTAGTTAAATTATATTTTGGTTATTTTGAGGAATTTATCTCATTTTGGTAGTGTTATAAAATATATTTTTTGAAAAATGACAACACGCAGACCGTGTGACAACCCATCATGTCATCCAAAGCTGTGGGAATCGGACCCACAACCAGAGTGCAATTGGGATTTATTGCATACCACTAGACTACGTGAAGTCCCTGGTTTGTGCGACTATTTATTTTTATTTAAATGATTTTATTGATCAATAATAATTTTATTTGGGAGCTTATGTCTTATCAAATGAATACCCTTAGTATAGGAAAATGATTTGGTGATTAAGTGATAAATGTTATTTTGGAAGACGTTTGTTCTGTTGGGAACACTATATGCCTAAGGAAAATAATATACTATGGGATTTCATTTGAGGAGTAACGGAAGATTTTGTTCTATGTTTTTATTTTGGATTTATATTGATTTTGGTTATTTAGGGAAATAATTAACCTATAATAGAGAATATGTGATTAGGTTAATTACATTTATGTATGTGACTTTAAATGTAGTCTATGTTATTTGGAGATACAATTTAACATGGAAGACTACATAACCAAATTCTTCCATGTTCTGGGTTTCTATATTAGTTTGGATTATATTGAATGATTTTAAGGAAAATTGTTTATTGAATGGTATTTATTTAACATTGTTGTATTGTCGGTTTAATTTTAGAAATTAATATTAGTGTTTCTTTCTCTAAAGAATTATCCTTTTGGGGGATCATCTGATCTTGTAATAAATATTTTGGTTTTTATTAATCTCTAAAGGCAAGGTAAATATATAGTTTATCCTCTGTGGATCATGTGATTCTCAAGAAGTTGATTCTAGCTCTTTCGGTGGGACCAAGTCATCATGAATAATCATCATTAGAAAAAAAATGGGTTAGTGGTATAAATTTGCTAAAAAATTAAACTCTACGTAAAAATTAAGTATATCTCTTTATGTTCTTAGTCAATCTCAAAAAAAATCCTAATCTTTAGAAAATGATACTTAAAAAAAACATTGCCCATTTAATTTTCCTATTGGGAAACTAATGACCGTTTGTCCCATCACAAGTTTGTGGTTTTCTTGTTGTTAACTTTCTTTTGATCATGTTTACTATCCCTCTCCATCAGAACATAACATTTAGTATATCTTCCATATCCATGTCTTCCAATATGGAATCCTAGTATGGGTTATCTTGGGTGACCTTTGTACTTCCCTTTCTTGTTTTTAAAGTGATAGTTTTATTGAATCTTTTTCTGATGTGGGACTTTCAATTATATTCCCAAGCCCAATTTTAAAAATTTCATGGTCGCAATTTCCAAAAGGGGGGAAGAATGTAACACCCCATGCTTCCATGGAACGTTTCCCTTTGAGTAATGTAATAGCTTTCATTGTACGCAACTTTGAGTCTAACAAACCACAACCAATCAAACTAGTCATTATGAATAGTAATAGACACTTTTTGAAATTTTATGAATTTTATCTTTAAAAATGGAATTCATTTTTGGATTCAGAATATTGAAATTAGGTTAGGGTAATTTTTTGGTATTTTTCTGAAAACTTTCAATTTTTGATGAATAGTGAAAAACACTGAGTTATAGTTTAAAACCAAATTTTTATTTAAATAAATATTTATTTTATTTAAATTTATTTTATTTCAAAATAGATACATTATACCTATATAAGTTCTATTTAATTCATTAGATTCAGTTTATAATAATTTTAGATATAGAAAAATTTTATTTATCTTTTTACGGTCTTTTACCCACCTTTTAAGATCATTTAAAAATCCATATAAAACATAATTTTTCCTCTTATGTGAGTTTAATTTCAAATATCTGAGATAAATAGTTGATATGAGTAAGTAAAATGTTGTTCAATGAGATGAAAATAATTTTTTGTGAATAGTAACTTTTTACTTTTATTTACCACTATTAAAATTAAATAGGGTAATTAAGGGTAAAAATGATATTATTATTACCCTAACACTTGTCATAATTCTATTGTATAAGTTTAATTCGACCAAAAACAACGTTAGAACTAAAATATGATCCTTTAGGTTCACTTGGATTAGATTAGAATATTTATTATTAATTTATTTACAGAATAGTTAAAAGAGTTAAAATCATTGTTCAATAAATAATACATTTTTAATATAAGGTTACACATATGATATATTATACAATAAATAATAATTAGAAAGATAAAAATATTTCTTACATAATAGTATTTTATTTTTAATTTTTTGACATTAAATAATTAAATTTATTTATGATACAATGATGTTGCAGTAATTACCATATTGATGAATTATTAAAATAATTGATATTATAAATATCCAAATAAATGTAATTTGAAACATTTTATGAATTACAGTACTTTTATAGGTTAATATGACATGTTAAAGTTGGTTAGATGATTTTTTTTGAAGTTATAATGCTGTTATGAATTTCGCAAAAGCAAAATACCAAATAGTGTCAATATTGACATAAAAGAGTTTTTAAAACAAATATTTTATTATTAATTGATATTCTATTTATAAAAATATAAGATTCATAAAAATGACTTAAATAATATTATATATGTCATTGATGAACCAATTGGTGTTTTCATTGATGTTTATAGTAATTCTATTAACCATATAATATAATAATACAAAGAGACATGGTAAATGTCAAACTATTTAACTAATAGTTAAATCTAAAAGATAAAGTTAATATAGTGACACAAACCTATATAAAACCTATTTTTTCAGTATTTTTAGACCCATAGGCACATTAGCCTTTAAATAATTAATTTTTTAGCCATTAGAAACCGAAAATGATTTTATTATAAAATAATATTTCTACATTTCCCTAAGGTGCCCCTCACCCCTCTTATAAAAGGGCACCCCCTTCCCTCAAATTTACTTCTTCAATGAATTTTGGCTTGGAAAAACCCTGACCAAATACCCTATAAATTGTCCTCCCTTAATCCAAGAGGCCTTACATTAGTCATAAATCCATCCTATGGAGCCCTTTTGATCAAATCAAAAGGAAGAACCCGAAGAAGAGGTAAATATTTCATCACCTCTTTCAAGATCCTTTTTCTTCTACTTATTCTTTTTTTCCATTCTACAATAATAAATCCAGTATCTTGTATACATTGTGATGTTATTATAAAAATGGTACAACCATATTCATTATTCTATCCATCCTATAAATGACAAAGTCACCAATCATGCATACGTACGGATTACCGTCTCCACGTCGTGGTGTGGTTTGTTATTCAAATACTTCATCATTTGGATGGGTATAATAATGAGTGTAAATGATTTGAATAATAAATATATAATTATAATGATTCTTTTTATATGATATACTATCCAATTATATATTATTTTAATATCAAAAGAATGATATTGTGGCTCGTGCGTACATACGGATTATGTCTCCACAAACGTGATGAGATTCATTCCCCATTGTATCCATTCAAGACTAATTTTCATTTTATTATTAAAAATAATTTTTAAAGACTTAATATAATTATTAATATGAATAAGATACATCCTATACATAAAAAACAATACTTACATAACAAAGCATATAAAGTAAAACAAATCAGTTAACACCTGAGATGATGATACTACTAAAATATCATTAACAAAGCAATATTATAAGATCATATATGATATCATATTAATGTATATGGTTATTTTATAATTTAAAAATTATTATTTCACCATTATATAGGAGTTTCTCCTACCATCGACCATGGAAAAGTACAAAGCAAGGGGTTTCTTATCTCACTTTTAATTCCGTGAGATTTCCATTGTTTGCCACTTATTTATTGCATGTGGTGTATTATATACTTCCATCTGATATATATTATCATTATTATCATTATATTCCTGGTATTATGTGATTAATTTTGTCGTTATTAACTTTTTTCACATGACTCAATTGAGTACAACATGGTAAGTAGTTTTCATCTCACTTCATATTCCCGTGAGATTCATGCTATATTGCCACTATTAACATTTGTGTGGTGTATGTACAACCCAATGAATGTATTATTTGTGTAATATGCTTTAATTTATTTTTATTTACAACTTCATTTTATGATCCTTCTTTCATGGGATTTATGTTTTGTATGTCACCAAATTGGTAAGGGAATTTTAAATTTCAATTTCCACTCATTCGGTTTTACACATACTTCATTGATTATTTTACTCCAAGATTATGTGTAGAATCTCTATTTATTATTTATGTAGTAATTTACACTACCCTTTATGTGCATATAACTTTTATACAAATATTCAATTCATTGATTAATTCTTAATTCATCAATATGGACTTGATAAGAGTAATTTTAACTCAATCTCCATTTATTGAGTTAAACATCCAATTCATTGGTGTTGGTTTTACAAGAATATGTGTGAATGTCCTCTGATTTGTTTATACTGAATATACAATCATATTTAGTGTATTTATATTTTTCACATATAATTATTTCATTTATTTATCCTTAACCTAAGGATATGGTATTTATAAGAGATTTCATCTCAATATAAATTCCATTGAGACTTTTTTGTTGTTATACACCAATTCACTTTTATATGGAGTGTAAATGTACTTTGACATGGTATATAATGAATCCATTTTTTCTTGTGATATTATAATGTTTTTATTACCTCAATTATTTTTATTCATGTGTCTCTTTTTTTAGGGACTCTAACTAAAATATCATTTTAAATGTTTTAAAGATTCGTTATTATAAATCTTTTTCATTAATGTCCATGTTTTAAAAATGGATTTAAGGATTTAATTATATACACATTAAGGTTTAAAAATTAAAATTCATTTTAAAAGTTTCAATTTTTTATGGGACACTTTGATTCAAAAATCTATTTTTAAACTTCTTCTTGACAAATAGTGTTACTTTTTAATGTTTTGAAGAAAAAGGGGGATATTTCTCTCCAATAGTTTTGTTGATTATATTCATCTTTGTCAATATCCTTCATTATTATCGAAGGAGGTTAATCTATTACAATATAATATTCCATATTGTATTGAATGAGTTATGTTTGGATGTGGATGTGCTATTTTCATACCATTCATGGTTTGTGGATAAAGTATTGACATTTCGTATGCTAGTTTTAATACGAATGTGAATATTATGTTTCAAAATTTTCGTATGAGGAATGAATTGGACTTAGTAAGTGATGGGTGGAGCTCGCTATAACTCCTTGATTCATTAGCAGGTCTCATGAGACAAACTAGTTTCATTACACAAGGTCTTTATAAAATTTTATTTGTTGTCATGGCACGAGGCCTTGACTATGTGGTTATGATGTCTGGCATTATGCATTCTATCATTATGAGATTATCTATTTATATTTCATGAGGTAATTAAATTTGTAGAACACCCATGACTATGTTTTATTATGGAATTATTTACTCAGCTTATATTCCTGCCATAAACTGGTTATGTTTATTATCCAGTAAGGCATGTGTTTTCAATTATTAACCATGGTTAATATTTATGTTATCTTCTATTATATTTCTTACCCTTACTGAGCATTTGAGCTCACCCATTTCTTTTGTTTCATTTTCCCAGGATATGAAGGAGTTAGTTATGAGTGACTAGAAGACATAATCTAGGAGTCATGGATGTTTCTAATGTAATAAATTAGTTATGTTTTTCTTTTAAAGTTGTAATGTTGAACTTATGTATGTATCTTGTTTCCAAGACTACTAAACTGGTCGGTCCTTCAGGACTTGATTATTTGTAATCATGCCAATTTATTTAAATAATGCAACATATCTAGGTAACTAGGGTATGGGCGTTACAATACCACTCCTCTGACTTGTTATATAATTAATCATATTATTCTATTGATATTATATGTTTCATTTAATTTTATCCTTTATGGTGGTTAGGATTCAAAATTTTCAAAGTATGGGATGCATTTAATGTTTAAAGATTATTTTCATCAAAAACATTTTTAATGACCTTTTAAGGGAATTTATATTCACCAACATTAGGAAACCTAATTTTTACTTATCCTCCACTTAGGATATATTGTATTGATACCATCCTTATTTATTCCTTAGATGGTTTATGATTGATTTGTCCAAATATAATATTAATATTCACTTCCATGATTCATTTTTGTATGTACCCTAGAAATAATCTCTTTCCTATGATAATTGGGTATTAAATCTCCCCAAATTAGCCATATCATTTATTAGGTTTATGATTATCTCCCAAACTATATAATATTTTTACTTATGTTGTTTAAATTGAATATAATTTGATTTATTGGGGAAATATTGGTGAATGTGTATCCTTTAATCAATACGGATAATTGATATGAATTTTTTTATAATTTAAATTAATTATTCAGTATTTGAGGAATGCTTTGGGAAAGTATTAATTGGGTGGCAGACCAGTAAATCAATTCCCCTTGATGCATAGTTAGTGAAATTGGATGAATTAAATTGGTGAAAACCCCTTTTTGTTTGATTTTAGGCTTTTAAATCTGTTTAGAAGACATATCTTGATAGTAACTATCGTGAGGATAGATCCTGATATTTCAGATGATTTTATTCCTATAGTCTTAAAATTTCTTAAGGATATATCTTGATACTGACTATCTTGATGATAGATCTTAGTATCTTATATTTTTGGTATTATGTATTATGTCATTATTGTCATTCCATGTGATTATTTTATTAGTTAGAATATTCATTATCAATTTCAATGCTCATGTGATTATTTATAGGAAATTATTTGATTATATTTTATTCATAACATACTTATAATATCTACCTAATTATTTAATGTCATGATTGATGATGCACGCCTGCCATAGTGCATGTAAAAAGTGTATTTTTATGTTTTCCTAATGAAGCATAGTGGCTGACCAAGGTTTTCTCTTTTGATGAGCTTTCTCAGTTATTCACTCACTTAATCTTATTTACCTAAATTACTTGTTTTTTTATTTTATATTGTATTAAATAAATGTAATTTGATAAAATAAATCAAATTCATAAATCATACAAAACTATAATTAAATTTTAAATTATCGTGAAATGCTAAACAAAATGGAATTAGAGAAGAAATGAAGTTCTCCTGAGTGAACTTTCAAGAAGCACCTTCATTGGACAACTTCAAATATTCATAGTGAACACACTCCATCGTATATGTCCACACCTTAGTATACCCTAGTTATGAATTAAAAGTCTACTTAGATATCACCAAGGACACCCTCCACCCACCTCCTCAATCGAGGAAAAATTATTGTAGATTAATTAGTTAATCTTTAGACAACCACAGTGAGGATTATACACACTATAAATTATTCTTAGAATTAACTCAAATAATATTAAAAACATGGCCTTAGGTTTAAGAATCTGATTACTCCCATGGAATATTCCTCATATTCGTTACTCATGATCATGATTATTATAGTTCACGATGGTAAAATGAGAGGAAGAAAAGAGGGTGGATGGGTGGACACAATAATAAAAACAATGCATGAATTTATTTGAAATATAAATTACAATTGAAAACTAAAACAAAAATAAAGAAAATGAATAAATAAAAATGAAATGGGGAATATTTGTGGTCAGCCTCCGTTGGTGGAGATCTTCTCCTTGGTTCCTTAAAGGAATGGATTGAGAATGTGGATGTTTTGGGAAGGAGGTGAGGGCCTCCTTTTATAGGGAGAATTATATCCTTAGAATGTGTGCGTGTTGTTGACCCATTAAATAGCAGTTTCACATGTGTACCCCTTTCTCAATGTTGTTCATAAATATGTTTTCCATTCACCCACCAAGTTTTATCTTTTTGGGACACCAGATGAATGTGTTAATAATTTTTAATTGGCTGTTTCTTTTTCTAGACGCAGCTTCGAGGAACCTTTATTCCAAAATATAACATTCAATGGTAGCCTTAATAAATTACAAAGTCCCCCAAATTTGTTGTAGAGACAGCCAGATTTCTCCTCATTCTATCCCAGGTGGAAGAACCACAAATGTATGTCTGTAGGCCGCGTTGTGGTTCTGTTACGGTGGTGGGGTCCATGCTATCCGCCCAGAAAAATCATAAACTTCATTGATTTTTATGACATTTAGATGGCCGAATCAACTCCTGGTCCAAAAGGCAATATTGAAGGAATTATAATCAGGATTCTATAAAAATTTGAATAAAAATTATGGACTTATATTATATGAGAAATGAAAAAAAATACCCCAATGAAAAAAATCTTTCAAAATTCCAGATTTTACCGCTTTTTGCATTTATGCTCAAATTACCACTATAACCTATAAATGAGACAATTACCCATAAAATAACACTATTATGGTTTTATAAACAATTATTTATAGTATAAAGTATATGAAAATTCGATCTAATCACTCCCCCATAGTTAAACATTGCACTCCTGCGCATTCATTTTCATCCAAATCAAATTCCACACAATAATCAAAAATGAGAAAATATCAATGATCATATCCAAAATAGAATTCCATCATGTATCATATAAAAAACAATTCTCTATCATTTTAATTTCAATCATTCAAATTTTTTCAACCTCATAAATAAATCCATGGCCCAATCACAACCTACCTCACATTGAATTTTATGTCACTTTTCACTCAAGAGAAATTGATTTTAGAGTTATGCTCATACTTGGAAATTGCATGTATCACCATTGTCTTGTGATAATTATCATTTCTCCATAATGTGAAATAATAAATTTAATTCAATAATGAGGTATTTAATTAAAGGTTCAAATGATTATTTGGCTTAGGGTTGGTAGGAACAAAATTTCAGGCCAGAAAGAGGAGGCTAGAATTTTAAGTACAATGCATGATTAATTCAAGAGGAAACACAAGAAATTCCTCCCACAATCACACTTGAAAATGTGAAAAACAACATGACACCCTTTTTTGACATGGTAAATGAGAAAATAAGTGATTATAATGAATGATATCATCTATGTTCTCTATTTTTTTTAAAGCTACAGAAAGGAACAACTTTATTTTCTTGATTTTTTTTTATTTTGTTATCATGGAGGATGAGAAGAAAATTGAATACAATGAATGAATGTCAATTGATGCCCTTGATATTTGAGAGGGACATGCGTCATAATAGAATTTACAATGAGTAATTCAAGATCATCCCTATTTTTTCATTTTTTGGAAGGAGAAATGGATGAAACAAATAAATAACAATGAAATGACGACACATGCCCTATTCTATTTTTCTCCACTGCCCAAAATACTAACACACACATCACACCACCCATAAATAATACACATCCCAATGAACGCAAATGAAATTCCCTTCTCCCACACTCAGACTTGAAATATCTGGGCATAAATACTAAAAGTACTGGTAGGTAAGGAAAAATTGGCTTCTAATGTGGCTTAAACCTTTAAGGAAATTCATGGAATCTAAGGGCTTACGAAGGATAAATGTAAAGGTGGGTCTCAAGATAAAATGTGGCTAGCCAATGATATGACCCAACAATTTCAAATATAATCCATGAAATCAAAATCTTCGAAAGAGAATGTTCAGAAATTCTAGTTCTCACACATAATTTATGTTTCCCTCAAGAAAGTGTGGGTATTATAAATAATATGTAAAATTGGTTTATAATACCTCACAAAATTGGAAAAATATTTTGAGTCAGTGTTTTTTGGGAATGGATTTCAAAAATCAGTTGAAATCATAAAAATTAATGAAAAATCATTTCAAGGAAAAATAATTCATATCAACAATCATTTAAAATTCATTATTTGAACAATAATTCCTTTTATTGAAAAATCAATCGATGTGAAAAAAGTGATAAGAATATACACTTAATCTCAAAAATCCAAAAAATAAACACAAGAAAAATTAGCAGATTTATACTCCCCCACACTTATATTTTACTACGCCTCATTTTATCTCAGAAAAATATAAATATAAAGGTAGAAAATTCAGGAGAAGAAAAGATACAATCTGGAAATATTTTTTATGTGGATGCCTTTAGTTAATCTAATAGAAGATACCACTTCATGACTACAAGAAAGTAATGAAAATACATAAGAAGAAAATATATAAAAAGATGGATAAATGGAATAGAAAAAAGATAATTCTTGGTTTAGACCCCCTAGAGGGTGCTGGGTTTTTAATGCCCCTAGTCAGGCAGTTTCAATGGATTACCCCCAATCAGAATGTGGGTGTGGTTTCTTTGAGATGAACCACCACTTGTGAGTTTTCCTAGTGTTCTTGAGTAAACACTAAAAGTAGAGAATCCAGAAGAAGATAAGATAGTTCCCAACCTCATATAAATAATAAATTGAGAAATTAAGGTCCATAGTGGGAGGGAGTAGAATATAAGGGTGCTCCCTGTTAATTTCTTTGGTATCCTCCTATATATGGTATGTAAATTGTTGATGTGGAGATAGTCGCACCACCACATGTGTTTCCAACTCTTCTACCACCACTTGTGTAGTATTTTTGTTAACATACATGGTCTTCTCCATTTGTGTTGTATCAAAAAATTTAATTAAAGAGAATTCAGAAAACAATTTAAGTTTAATTAGATTAAAACATTAAGAATTAATAAATAAATCTTCCCTTTCACGTAACTCAACTTGTTAATTTATCTCTTTAGGCATGACCATTGGAAACTCAATCTCAGCCGGTGCATCTTCTTCCTTATCATCCAAAGCAAGAGAGAGTTAGAAAGTGTTTAATGTTTCATTATAAATTATGGGAAGATAATATTTCATGTTATATTCAACAAAGCTATTCCAGGATTCTTCCAAAAAATGTTGATCTCCCATCCGTGCATCAGCTAGAATATGTACTTCTGGGACCTCCTCGTGCAATATTTGAGTGCGAGATGATGTGATTAGTTACTTTAGAATTTCTTTCTCCCCTAAATCAGGTTATTCAGCATAAAAATGATTCGTGAAATCTCTTCCACCACTCATTCTGGTTCAGGTTCTAGCTCTGGATCTGGCTCAGGTTCGGGTTGCTCCTGGGATGTGCGTACAAATTCTGCAATCAATTCTATTTGGCTCTCCAGATTTTTCACTTTATTTTTAATCCTATGAAAATGAGCATCAAGTTCATTTTAAACACTTTCTTGCACTTGATATTGATCAGTACATGCATAATAATCAGTATTTGTATACATAAAGACTGATGATTATTTTTTTAGTTTTTTGAGATTTATTATTTTTTTATGATTTTTTTAACTGAAAGGAAAATTATTTACAAAATGTGAATAAATATAGTGAATGAAAACAACTTGGTTCTCCATAAACAGTTCCAATTTGATGAAGCATTATTGTGTGTCTGGAAAATTTGTATTTTTATGTTTTCCTAGTGTAGCATAGTGGTTGACCAAGTCGTCTCACTTGAGGATCTTTCTCAGTTATTCACTAACTTAATCTTATTCACCTAAATTACTTCTCTCTACTATTTTAGATTTTATGAAATAAATGGAATTGAATATAATAAATAAAATTAATAAATCCGGTGAAACTATAATTAAATTATAAATTACCATGCAATGGTAAACAAAATGGAATTAGAGAAGAAAGGAAGTTCTTCCAAGAGGACTTTCATGGAGAACCTTCATGAGCCAACTTCAAATATTCTTAGTGAACACACTCCATTATATGTGTGGACACCTTATTCTACCCCAGTTATGAAGGAAAATTCTACTTAGAGATCACCAATCACACCCTCCAACCACCTCCTCAATTGACGGAAAATGGTTGTACATTAAGATATTAATCTTTAGAAAACCACAATAAAGATTACACCTACTATAAATTATCATTAGAAATAAGTAATAGAATATTAAAAACATTTTATTGGGTTCAAGTACCTGATTACTCCCATTGGATATTCCTTATATTAGTTACTCATGATCATGTTTATTATATTTCACGATGGTAATATGAGAGGAAGAAAAGAGGGTGGATGGGTGGACACAATAATAAAAACAATGCAAGAATTTATTTGAAATCTAAATTACAATTGAAAACTAAAAAAATAAAGAAAAAAAATTAATAAAAAAGAAATGGAGAAGATTTGTGTCGAACCTCCGTTGGTGGAGATCTCCTACTTGGTGCCTTGGAGGAATGGATGGAGAATGTGGATGTTTTGGTATGTAGGTTAGGGCCTCCTTTTATAGGCAGATTTATGTCCTATGGACATTTTAACATTTTTGACCCCATAAAAAGGCGTTCCATGTATGGACCCCTTCTTAAAAGTTGTTCATAAATATGATTTCTCTTCCCCCTCTTAATTTCATATCTTTGAGACACATGATTTATGAGTTATTAAATTTTTAATTGGTGGTTTATTTTTCTGGATGTAGCTTCCGGGAAGCTTATTTCAAAACTATAACATTTAATGGAAGCATTAATGAATTTAAAACTCTCCCAAATTTGTTTTAGAGATGGAAATATCTCTCCTAGTTCTATCCCAGGTGAAATAAACTCAAATGGATGTGTGTAGGCTGCATTGTGGTTCTGTTATGGTGATGGTGTCCATGGTGTCCACCTGGAAAAAGCATACACTACATTATTTTTTTAATCCCTTTAGATGGCCAAATCAACTCCTAGCTCGGAAGAAAACATTGAAGGAAATAAAATCAGGATTATAAAAAAATAATCACAAAATTAAGACATATGTTTTATGAGAAATGAAAAAAATACCCCTATGATTAAAATCTGTCAAAATTCCAGATTTAACTGCTTTTTGCATTTAAGCACAGATTAACAATATAACCTAAAAATGTGACATTACCCACACAATAACACTATGGTGGGATTATAAACTATGATTTACTGTATACAATATATGAAAATGTGAGTTTAATCAATTTATTAGTTATTTATAATTTCATGTCGATTATACACATCAATTTATTATTGCTTCCACTCTACTTAAACCATACTGAGAATTTAACCTCGCTGTTATTTTTATTCATTTTCCCAAAATTCATTGAATTGTGAAATATTTTCCAGGATATTATAGATGGAATAAAGTTTTTTTTGAAAAACAATGTTATATTTTTTGTATTCATTTAAAATTCAAGACTTATTTATGGATCTAGTTTACTAAAACTACTAAAATCTTTAGTCCTGAGGGATGTGAACCCTCATATTTGTTTTTCAATATAATGGTAGTAGACACCATCTGTGGGATTTTTGGGGTCAAGGAACTATAGTTTAAATCATATGAATTTTGTAGAAACCTTGTATATAATATTTATAAAAACATAGATTATAGAATATATCCCTAAGATTGACATGTAATATAAGTATAGAAGAAAAATCTGAAGAAATCCTATATGTTATTATGTGATTATCTATGAATAGTTTTTTTAATGTATGTTATGTATATCCCAAGTTTTGGTGTTATACATTTTGTTTAATAATGATATGATCTAGTCTAGTTGATGTCATAATTTAGAAATCGCACCTAATAAAATGAATGTGAACCTCACCATTGCACATGATCCAAATGTTAAGAAGGATCATATCATTTAAGGTATTAAGACAATATTTCGAATGGAAATAGTCTCAAAATAATTTTCATCATATGAAGAAATAGTATCTTATGCTAACGAGATAGAGAAATTGGTATATAAGTATTATGGTGTGAGTTGGAAGCATGAGAACAACATGACAGAAGGGAAAATTTTGTATAAATGAAAAAAGGGAAATATGTATTTTCCCACATGTGAAAATTGTGGAATGAAACACCCTTGTAATTTCTTAAAAGGTAAATAATTTTCCAACGTTCAATGCTTCATCTTTAAGGATATGGGACATTATAGAAATAAATTCCCTTAAGTGTTATATGAACACAAGTAAAAATAATCTAATTGATCATGGTAAATATTATTCTATTACCATAAATGAAGTGGAATTATTAATTTGATAGTCTCTGAATTATAGAATTGTCTTATTTGGGTATTTTATAAATTATGCCTTCATTATATGAATTATAAAATACATAAGTATTATACTGTAGTTCATTTTTTGAAGATTTGAAAGAATATGTTGAATGGAACTGATGACCATGACACATGATTTAGGGAAATAAACCCCTTAATATGTTTCTAAAGTTGAGATAATGATGGTTGTAAAAAGAGATGATTGATATGGATAATCTAAATTGGATATTACTTTCCACCTTAGAACATATTATTGATTAATCAAAAAAGTAGTTATGATATCGTTGATAGAGTCTAAAATATTTTGGATTTATGTAATATATCCAATAATATATATTCTACATAAGGAATAAGGAAGCATGAATGATTTAAATAAGTCTATGTGGTAATTTAGGTTACTACTCGGTTTCATGAAAATACATGATGAAAGTATTTACTTGTTTGGGAATTAAAAATTAAGAGCTACTTTATGAAGATTAATAAGGACATTTTTTAAATTTTATAACCTTATTTCTAAAGTGCAAGGTCAAATTATTTTAAAAAATTTCACTATTTATGAAATGGTTTATGTTGATCCTTGGATGAGGTCTTGGAGGATAATGTATTACATTTCCATTTGATGCAAACATTGAAGTATAAATAGTTTAAGGCATAGAAAAAATCAAACATAGTGTTTGTAAAATATAAATATATGAGTTAATTATTTTTCCTAATATTCCTAGTGAGTGAATTAATTACTCAACTCTAGGAAAATGTGTCTTCAAAAAAATTGATGCCCTATTATCAACATTTTTGTATGATATCAGTGACCATTATTCACCTATGTGGTTTATGAACATATGTCCATTAACCTTATATGGATCACCCACTTTCTTGTGATTAGTGTTCTCTATCACTATCTATCAGAACATGATAGTTTTATTTTTATTCCATGTCTATATTTTTATTTTGAAACTTATGTTATCCTACTTGGGAACCTAATCTTGTGACTATTTTACATACCTTTATATATTATAAAGTGTATATTTTATTAACCCTTTTATGATGTGGGTTTTTTAAAAAATAGTATTTTAAAATATCAAACCCTTAATTACATTGAGAAATTTTTAATTGTGCGAAAGCAACTTAATAATGGTGGGGAGAATATAAGACCAAATGAATTTATAATATTTTTCTATTAGGAGAAATTTGATTTTTTTTCTTTCTTCATAGGCATCACCAAGTTAAGATTTTTCTACACACCACACTGATATTAGCATGTGGTATAAGGAAAACATGGTTTACCAAACTACAATATACTATTAATATTATTATTTAATATGATAGTTTTCAATTAGCCTTTTTAATGACATGTATAAAAATGATTAACTAAATTCAGAAAATATTTTTTACATATGATTATATAATTATTTGGAGACCAATTAATTATAAAATTAATGAAAAAACCAACTGGATATAAAGGAAATGTTTTTATAAACACTATTAGTATGAACCAAAGATTTTTTATAATAATAAATTAAATTAACAATTATTACTAAAAAATATTAATGATATTTTTTTTATATATTAGTTATTTAACTAGATGTTTTAATATTTAACCAATCTATTTTATAGGCATAAGATAATATAAAATCCAATGTTATGTATGAAATGTTATATTTTTCTAAAGGCAGATTTGTTACCTTTTAATGTAAGACATGTTTGACAACTAAATTTTGAAACATTAATAGTTTTTATATTAATAATTAAACTTAATTTTTTAAATTAGAATGTAAAAAATTAAATTTGGGTGATTATTTGGTATATATTATAGAACATTTACATTTTTGTAAAAAGTGAAAAATAATAAATATTAGTCAAAAAATGACTTTTAATCTAAATACTTTATGCTGTTAAGTTATATTTTTAATTATTTTTAAAGTATTATTAGATCAATTTAATTTATTTTAATCCAATTTTGTTCATTAGAAAAAATTTCATATTGATTTTTGATATAAAAACTTTACAATATTTTATCCATTTTCACATTAAAAAACTATTTTCCCATCACATCGATGGGACTAATTTTAATTTGATTTATACCACTTACTTGACTGGAATTTTCTAATATGGGTTCCATATTTGGAATCAGAATAATTTATAATTTATAATAATATCTACTTAGTTTTTGAAAAAAAGTATTAGTGAATGAAATTATCATTAATTACAGTGATTATGTTAAAACAAGTCTACTTAGTGGTTAAACATATAGAATAAGGTCAAAAAATGACCCTACACTTAACCAACACCCTTTTGATGGCCATATTTCGACCATAAACGTTCATGTCATGAATATTTTGTTATATTGAAGCCTACTATTTGGTAATATCATGTGAAGAACATAAATCTTTTCAGGGATACCCATTGTGTCATCTACCCAACTTTTAAAAGGGAACTCAACACCATCAATTCTTCACACCTCTAAATCGCATTTGGATCATCTAAACCCAACCCAAAAAAGCTCAAAACATCCTATATTTAATCTTATATGCATAAATGTTTTCAGAAATCCTTCTATGGAGGTATTTTTTATTAACCAATAGAAGTTACCTGAAAATGGGAAGATAGAGACACACATGACAAGTCAAACTCAAGGTAAGGGGTTTCATCTCAATTTACCTTCCATTGAGACAAATTTTTTATTATGCACATAATTATTTTTATATAGTTTATATACTACATATTAATTTATTGTATTACTCTTATACTTAAATATATGTGGGTTTTACATATTCATTTGAGGATTTCTCTTTCATGGGGTTTACGGTATCATGTTAACAAAGAGGTGATGGATTTTTTTCATAATTTCCCTTCTTTTAGATATTTGTTGTGTTATTCACCTACCTTTATTTATGAGGTGTATATATTTCTCCTTTGACATGTAATATCATTAATATTCTTATTCTCATGATATTATATGGTTCGTTTAATGTTATTACTTCCTGTGGATCATGATTCAAATGTTTCAAAGTGGTATGGGAACAATTAAAATTTTAAAGATTATTTCCTCAATAATGTTTTTGATGATATTCTATGGTAATTTTTATTAATTAAAATAAAAAACCCTTGATTTTAATTATCCCCCACTTGGGATATTTTTATTGAAACCATCCTTATTCTTCATTTTGATGGTTTATGATTGATTTAGCCAAGGATAACGTTAAAATTCACTTCCTTTATTCATTTTTATAATTCCCCTTGAAATATTAACATTCCATTAATCATTGGACATTAAATATCCCGTAATTATCCATATGATTTATCATGGTTATGTTTATTTCATAAACCATATACCACTTTTTCATATGGTGTTTACTTTGAATGTTATATGGTTTATTTGGGGAATATTGATAAAAATGTATCCTTTACTCAATATGGATATTTGATAAGGACCATTGTTTATAATTTAAATTTATTATTCAATGTATTATGATTGTTTTAGACAAGTCGTAAAAGGGATGGGGAATAATTAATGCAATCCTCCAGATGTATCATTATTGTCCTGAGATGAATTCAATTGGCAGCCAACCCCTTGTATTTCTACCATGTATTTTAGATCTTTATGGAGGATAGACCTTGAAAGTAACTATGTGAAGGATATATTTTAATAGATTTTATGGGTTTCTATTCACAAATATAAAGTATCTTGAGGATTGGTCTTAACAATAACTATCTTGAGAATAGATCTTGACATCTTAGATGTCCGACATTATGAATTTTATCATTATAGTCATTCCATGTGATTATTTGATTTGTTAGAATATTCATGGTTATGTTCCAAGATCAGGTGATCATTTATATGTAATTATTCAATCATAATTTTTTATTTTCATATTGATTATTCTCTATCCATTTATTTAATGGCATGTGTTCTTATTTATTTACCTTCCTTATTGATTGTACTCATTGAATCATTATTTGTTCAACTATACATTAACATTACTGAGTATTTGAGCTCACCCTTATTTTTTTCATTCCCAATGATTCCATGAAGTGTACTATAAAAATATATTCAAGAATATAAAAAATAGAATAATTTCATTTTAAAAAACATTATGTTGTAATTTGTGCATTAATTTGAAATTATAGACTCATTTAGGTATATATTTCACCAAATCTACTAAACTCTTCAATCCTTTATGATTTTAATAATTATATCTTATGAAAATGTAATGGTAGTAAGCATCAGTTCTAGGATTTATTGTGTTTGGCACCATATGGTGGTGTGGGTCCAGTTCGGGGAAGGTCTTTCATGGTTTGGTGATATGATTCAATGGGGTTATATGGTGTTGGTGTTGGTGATGAATATTACATACTAAATTTCCTTTAAGGTTGTTTAATTTTCTCTAATATGTTTTAGTTGTAACCATAAATTATTTTAGGATTGTTCTTTTTTTATTCTAATGATTTCCTTGCTAGTGTCAGTTCATTTTTGTTACATTTGGTTAGAGGTACAGAAATTTGTAGGTACCACAATGTGGGAAACTCAAAGGTGGGATGGTTGGGCCAATTCCAATAATTAGATATCAATATAGTTATCATGATATACAGATAGGTACCAAAATTTTGACTTCCATTAAAAATATTAGTTCTGGTTTTGTGATTCATTCAGTTGATAGTGGGGTGAGTTCCTTACTGGTTTATCTAGTGGGAGGCTCAAAAGAGAGATAGTTATATTAGAACCTATCCAATGGCCCTCCTATCATATATTAGTTTGGGTTTGAGGGATTATCTTCCATGTTGCGATTACTAGTATGATAAAAATTCTTGTAAGGTGGGGTGATGCGTTGCTATTAATTGATTCCTCTATTGAATAGTCTAACAGGGGCAATGAGATCTTTTTTTATTCTTTTCCTATCTGTTTCTACCAATAAATCATTTGAGGCCTTACTAAGACCATCAGGTCATGTAAATTAAATGAATCTATGCCTCTTTTTCATGTATGGGTTCCCACAATAGCCATCATTAAAAGATTTTTTCTTATTTTTATGTTCAATAAAGGGGGATTAACCCTCTAAATATTAATTAACTACTTAATACCTTTCTTCATAAGATGATGTGATCAAACATAAGGGAAAAGTGATCGTAGATTCTTATTAAGTGTAAAAAATGAGTATATCAATTATCACATTATAATAAAATGATCATAAGGGTATAATAACATGATTTTAATTTTTGAAAACCATATCCTACATATCAAAGATCATGATATTAAGTCACAAAATAAATTTTGGTAGTTCAATAGACTAGAATCAAAAGGGAAGCAAAGAACATGAATAATGAAATCATAACGTATTCATAATATGTTTATTTTTGGCATGCACATAATCATAGAAAACCACTTCTTTAGTAGTCAAGGATCATTTATAAGACTATCATTGTGGAATGGATTCACTCCCCAAACCATGATTGTAGTCAAGGATCACTTCTAATACTACTATAGTTGACAAAGTACCATAATAAACTTGGTTCACACCCCATTTTAGTACTTTTTTTTCTCAAGAGATATCAATCCTTACCTAATTCACTAGAGGTATTTTTATTTCCCATCCATAACATAAGAAAATACTATATGGATTTCTAATAAGATCATAAACCGTTCCTCTTATCCAACCCCATGAAAATAAATGGTTTTCATAAACATTTCCTCACAGTATAACCTATGGAAAAGGAATAGTTTTTATAGAAATCGTGTTATCATAAACATAAAAAATATAGATAAAGAATAAGGATTTTATCCTTAGATCAGATTTCCAGAAGATCATAAAAAAAATTGAAGGTTCTAGTCATTGATTACTAGAAATATCATTAAAATATAATTACAACATTCTTGAGGAAAATAATATTTCCATTTTAAAGTCACATAAAAACTGTGGAAATATAAATGAAATCATTTTCCTTGAAAATAACCATGTAAACTTGTAAAATAATATTCAAGTAAAAACTTATTCTTGATGGCACGAAAATTCACTAATGTCGTATAAGTTAAAAAAACATTTCTTCTATAAATTTGTAGGTAATTTCACAATGTTCATCGTTTGGAAAATTAAAAGAATATTATTGTCAACCCATTTTGTAAAAATACAAACATGGATAATAATTACTTTAAATAATCATAGTAAAATAGTAAAAAAATATTATTGAAAAAAATTTTATAAGACATGGATTTAATGAAAAAGGCTTTTTGAATGAATGTATAAATAATTGTAGTTTTTCTTATAAGAATATTTTTATTATCATAAGTTGATAATATGTATAAAATGAAATAAAAAATTATATTATATAAATTACAAGATGAGATAAAAATTCATAGTTTTATTTAGTCATATATCATTACATATGATTTCCAAAACTTAATAAAAAACAATCCGGATAAACAATGTGATTGTAACATAAAACACATTACCTCAAGTTCACCTTACATTGAAAACAAACTAAACTCATCTATAAGAAATTTAAATTTATTATAATTATATAATAGGGTCATTTTCATACATATAAAATCATATATGATATTTCTACAGCATTTCAACACCCCCTTTTATCAATAAGTACATGTTGAAATCGTTATTTTTGGGTGTTAATTGATTCATTTATCATGGTATTTCAATTAAGTAGCTATAGTCCTTGTAAATTTATATTGGTTCCATCATATCTATAATATTAATCATAATATAAATATTATATAATTATATTAATTATATAATTATTTAGATTCATCCATAGAATTTATAGATAGAAAAATGAATTACATTGTTCATGGAGATGGAAAGTCGTACATACACGTGTATATTGATATCATTTTTTGAAGGACGAAATAGAAAAATATTAAATAATAATTCACCATTATAATATCATTATTATATAAAATACATCATATATGATCATATATAATCCTAAAATTATTCCAATTTAACAAACAATTAATATATAAATGAAAAATCAATCACATCTCTCCATGGATGTGGTAGTCCACACATACACACAAATGATGTTACAATTTCCGAAAGGATTGGATGGTAATTATATAGATGAATTATTAAAATAGTAAAGTATAATTATATCATAAATATTATATATAAACATTATATCCACCATAATACCTATCCTAAAAATGTGGGGATGAAAAATGAATAGTATCGCTATATGGAGACAGTAAGTCGTACGTACGCACAAGAAAAACATTCACTTCTCATTTGATGGGAAAGATGGTGTATAATAGTGTTTTAATAATAATAATAATATAATTTAGGATTTTTTTACTTAATGTATTAATTGATGATATATACCATAGATTTAGAGAAGGAAAATACAAGTACAAAATTATGTGATCAGTTAAGGTGATTACCTCTTCTTTGAAACGACACATTTAGATATCCTCTAAATGTATCTAAGATTGTTATTTTGTGTAGAATAAAACCAATAGAATGGTTATATGGAAGATTATAACTCCAATTAATATATTCAATTCATGATATAATTCTCAAAGTGGTGTAAATAATTCAGGGAGGTCGTTCCCCTCTATAATTGAGGATATAGTCACTTTTGGAATTTCTCAAAAGAATAAGTTGTAATAATTTAATTATTATGAAAAATGACTCCAAAATGCTGGGGAATATAATATAAGGTTGGATATAGTTTAAATCCCATAAAATAATAAAATTTGGTCATGTTTTGTGTCATTCTAAACTGTATCATTTTGATTAACCCTTAGTTGACCAATTTTAATTTAAAGTACGGTAACAACTTTTTCAAAATTAAATGGTGTGATTTTTACATATAAGTGGAAAATTGGCCAACTAATGTTAATTTTGAGACATTTTATACCATATAATATTAACCTTGACTTATTTTATAATTTTTCTGATTTTTATATAATTTAATAAAATATTATTTTGGTAAAATATCATTATTCTCTATTTTGATACAATTCATTGAATTTGACATAAAAGACAGAAATAAAAAGTAATAATTCGAATATAATATTTTTAGAAAAAATAATATTCCATAATAACATGTAAAATTCATGTAATATTATAATTTTATAAATTTGGTCACATTTAATATTCTAAATATCATTTATTTTATTTTTTCATTTATTAATTAAATAGTGTTTGGGTGTTGTGTATGAATTTAATGTATATATATAATACCTAAAAATTAAAAAATAAATTTACATAATTAATATAATTTCAATATTCCCAAAATTACTATTAATATTCACTCATAACATTTTTTCCCATATGTGAACACATAAAAGCTAATTAAAACCAGGAGAGTGATATTTTCAAACATTATCTGATTTAAATTATAAGTAAATCAATTTCAAGGTAAAATTTCCATTAAAATAATGAATTTTTATAATAAGGTGATAAGAGTATAATTATATTCATCTGAATGAAATTATGATGAAATATTATAGCCTTTTCACTTATTTTTAATCTAGATTAACTCGATTTACTCATTGTCGAGCAGATTTATTTTACCATAGTTATTATTCATATTGACCAAAAAATAAAAGGGCTGATTTACCAAATTTAAACCACTTGATAAAAAAATGTATTTAATTTTATCAGATTCAGTACATATAAATGGAATAAAATAATTTAAATTATGTGCACAAAATGAGACAAATTCAACTTTGTTAATAAATACAGTTAAAATAAAAAATGAATTTATTTGTATCCTATGCTTAAAAAACCATTTTTAAATATTAAATAAATTATCAAGTAAATAATATATATATTTAATTATAATCATTCAAAAATATTGACAAATTCCTTTTATTAATATAAAAAATACATTTCATGTATAAAAAAGATTTTTCAGAAAATAAACATAACTTTTATTTTCTAGTAATTGTTATTTTTAGTTATAATCATTTGATAAGAAAATAAATAATTTTATAAATTTTTGGAACATATATGTTTCCAAATTTATTTATTACTACTCATACAAGCCAATCCAATGACAAAGCGATAATATAATCATAATATTTTAGTAATTCTGTGTGGTTCGTCTAAACATTTTACTACGTGTAATGTATGCTATCAAAAAAATTAAACTATTTAAAGAGAAATATTTTATAAAAATATTAGGGAGTTACATTCATGCCTTTATGTTTATTTTTATTTTCCTTTTAATGTACCTATGATTCTTTATTACCCCCAAGTTAATTATAGTGTATTTTATCTAATGCTTGTTGATGTTGTCAATAGCCTTCAAGAAATTCATTATACAATGATTCCAAACAGGGATTCCATAAAATGATTCCCTTCGACCCTTACAAAATTTATCTTTTATTTATAGGGAGATTATTATGTTTTATATTCCTCATTGTTCACACATCTTCTATTATGTTTTATGTGATCGATCAAGTGACCAGTATCTACACCATATATTGTTCTTTAATATTCCTTCACTATTCAATAAACTCTCACAATTGTCCATCAATTGGGATATTCATTTGTATCTGAGATCACCGATTGAGAATAGAGGTGATGTTGGATGAGATATATGGCGATTCTAGCTTGGTAGTGACATTCGATGAACCTCGGGTGGTGTGACGTGGGGGTTCAAGTATAAACAAGATATTCTAGATTTCTTAAATAAGTAGATCTTAATTGATTGAGCACCAAGAATTAACCCCATGGATCTCATACGATGGATAATAGCGCAATAGTGTAACTGGGGGGATTCTGAGTAGTGACAATGAGTTTTATAGCCAAGTCTAGAATTTGGATTGAAATCAAAACTACATTATGTGTATTTTAGAAGAAAATATGTTGTGTACTTATTTGGTTGTGATGGAAATGGTTTTAGTTTGAAGATAAATACCACACTATGTGTGACCGTGTCTATATTCTTTTTACCTCTATTTGGATAAAATTTCACGTATATGGTATATATTCCTCATAGGACTTCCTGGAAAAACACATTGAGTTTCATTCTAAAGCAAATGACTCATTTTGGGAAGCAGTGCACACCCAACTCTCATAAGTGGATCACAAAATACATGTATAAAAATACATGGTGTGTAGTTAGGAACTAAATAAATAATTTTTACGGTGTAACTTGTAGATTTATTACATGGGAGTTACATATTATGTACTCTATTAGGCATACCATGTACTATTCCATCCTTATTATATCTTAACATATCATTTCCTAGGAATCAATTTCATATGTAAAAAATAGTACATCCCGACAGTTTTCATTGTATAAAATGAATATGGTCTCCTATATGATATTATAGGTGAGGCATGGGTTGATGAGACTGGTTTATTTTCTTAATATATATAGTGTTTGTCGATGGACCTAGATATGATGTTCGAATTGTTCTCGAGGTCAAAAATAATCATTGGAAAACATTTTTTGTTACAGAGCTTGTTCCTCTCATTTTACTTTGGTAGGTTTGGTATTTTCCCTAATTGAGTTTGGGGTCCTCTACCTAGAGAATAGGCAGTGTAGGAATTTTAACTACAATGGAATGGGGTTAAGATCATTTACCTATAGACTGTATATAGTTAGTATTTCTCCCACATACCTAGGACATAGATAAAATAACAATGATGTCATTATTTCTGCCTTATAATATCATAGATTGGACTGGAATCATTATACAAAGGTGTTATTCCCACCCAACATCATAGGTTATGGGGATTCTCTACTATAGTTATCAAGAGACTATATGGGTTTTATGACATCAGTTATTAGATACTCAATTTTTTATATGTCATAGATGGACCTGAGGTGGTGGTTCTCCATAGAATTGTGAGTATGCTTCAACTATTATAATTATACCCATTTATATGATCATACAATGGTATAGTAGTTAGAAAGGAAGCGGTGGGAGGGATTCATTGAGACTGGTGACTCCTCCAGTACCCCATATGTTTTAATTATGATAGGAAATATAGATAGGAGATTGTCTTCAAGACTTGATGATTATTTAGTATCTTGAGAACCTATAGTTTCTCTTGTGATGCAAATTTCTAAGATTGATGCTAAGATAACTTAGACTTCTATGTGTCCCTTATAATTCTAATGATCATGAATATCAATATTATTATCCATTAACATTCTTAAAATTTCTCATTAGTACTAGAAGCTTGAGATAAATTAATGTTATGGTTTTTATTATTTTACTTCCTTATGGTCACCCCTAGTACTAGGAGGGGAGATAATGTAACACTTTGTGTTTTCTATATTGTTTTCGATGAATCATACTATATATATTTATACTCACCCTACACAATCCTTCTTCCAATTTATGTTGTGTCAGTGTAGATTTTACACAAGTATAAAATATTATTGTGGATTTGAAGTTGTGTCGATTATTCATAATTAAGGCCTAGTGAAATTTATTGAGTCATTGTTGACGAATGATGGTGGTACTTGAAGTAGGTAGTAGAAATAAATGTTTATTTTTATAGCCACCTTATAGAAAGGAACTCTTCACCTTGTAACATTATTTCAATGTTCCTTTTTTATTTTTTTTGTATACCTATAACATTTCATTATGTTTTATGATTTGTTTATCTATATGGATCTTAGTGTTTTTATCATGCATGTGTTTTCTACTATTAGGTTAATTATTTTTATCCAAAAATTATTTTGGTTATCTTGTGCATTGGATATGTGTTTGTTACAAGTTTATATAGGCTAAGGTATCCCTTGTTGTGAGATATCCCTACTTGGTGAAAGTCACCATTTCATGGCATATTGTAGGAGGGATTAGGATGGCACTCCAAACCCAATTCCTACCTAAATAACGACCAAGTGGGTTAGACAATGTAAAAGTCATATCAGAGAAGGTCAATCCAAGGTATAGTTTGTTGTTAGTGTTCATGTGGGATTATTTGGACAATATTGAGCAACAATGCTAATGGGTTCTCAATAATTTTTATCAAACTAGGGATACCAATGTTGGTGTGGTGGATTATATATCATTATTCTATGACTCTAATAACCTATTAGTTAAACCATAATTCTAACACATAAATTAAAAGGTATAGTAAAGTTTATTCATGCATCACATAGTAGTTAGTTTTTATCATTCATAACTTTTATGTGATAATTAATCTCCCTTATGGATGTGTCATATTAATTATAGGGTGTAACCAACTGATATCCAACTTGTATACATAGATAGGGATGTGACATGCCCATTCCTATATTAAGGCCATTTCCACCAGACAGTGAGTTATGTGGAGTTTTTTTCTAAGACATAGTTAAGAGATGTACTCAACATATTTCTCTCTGTGTGGATTTTTATTATGGATTGGATTGTTGTTTTCCCTGGGTTGGGTGACATTATATATAGACCGGTTAATTTGTGTACATTTGATATTATAGGAATCTAGTGTTTGTGAGGTGAGTATAATCCATGGTTAATTGGTAGTCAACTGGATCCTAGGACTCACATTTCTATATGTTTCAAATATTTAGTAGCAATATCTTGGTTTTTTATAGATCTTTTTATATGTCATGGTAATTTGTTAGTAAATGATATGTTTCTAGAACATGTTATGGTACTTCTCTGTCATGGTAGGAGTTTGTTCCCTATTATGGTATAGAATTTGATCAAAGGAAATTGAGCCTTTTATGTGGTACCACATATGTGTTTATGCACACATCAAGTAATGTAGGATTTGGGAGGTGTATTATAATATTTTTCTATGGTATAATATGTCATGATTCATGTATCTAAAAGTGAGTTGGAAGAAATATATTTCATGAAATTGTTGTATTTTTGTAGACACAACCTATGATATGATTCCCAAGGAAAGAATTAATGAATCAAGGAATCATTGAAGAAATAATGTAGCAACCCAAAATCTAGTAACCTCGATCTAGTGGTTAGTTCATTAAATTAGAATAGTTACCAGGGGTCTAATATTGATGTACCAATAAATTTTTTAGTCTTGTAGACATACATATATACATGGTACTATTTTTACATTGGGATGAAAATATAAAGCATAATAATGGAAAAAATTCAACATCTTTGAACTCATTAAAATAATTATTCTTCATATCCTACAGGATGGAAATAAAATAATTTCGATCCCAATGATTGGTTAGGGTTACTTCTAGTGGATTCTATCATGAGTAAATAATTCATGATCAATATGGAAATGTAAATAACTGGGCACATGTGCCATTTAAACTCTCGAGCATGAAAATGCATCCATGGATTATATCTATGAAATAATCACATGGGAAATATTAACTAAATTCATAATACAATAAATGATTAATATTGGATTTTATTTTTTCATAAATCATGATATTTATAATACGGATACCTTTCTCTAAGATAATTTAATCCTTTGGTAGGCATACACCAAAGACTCATTTAATTTTGCTAACTAATTCATCTCGTGAGACTATTGATACATTGAATGCGTACCTATAATTGTGTCCCACAAATCACTACATTTCTAATAAATTACTCATATAATGAATGATCAATTCAATTCATAAAAAAGTAACTTATAAATAAATGTCTATATTGAATAAATATTAGAGTATCAATATTTCCCTAGTAAATCAAATCTCAATAAAAGTAAAAATATTTATGTATAAATGATATACGGTTTAAGTAATATGTTCATAAATGATAAATAATACATATATTTAAATTAAATGTAATTTTTAATGATTATAATAAAGTGAAAGTTTCAATATAATGATAACTACCACAAAATTAATAAGAGATAAGAGATAAAAATTGTTTATTAGAAATACATGTTTCATAACAAAATCATGTAATTTGGAGAAATAATGAAAAAATAAGTGAAATATTAGAATAATATTTAATTAAATTTTCTTATTATTAAAATAATATAAATCTTGTTGGGTAATGAATTTTTTTTACAGGATTATGGTAGTGGGGATGTTCGTTTGTGATGTATATATTTTAAAAAAACTTTTTGACTTTTTGTAATGAATGTTGAAAGTAACCCTATTAGAATAAATTATAATGAATCTTTACTAACCTTACAAATTGGAGGATGGATTAAAATATTCTTAATAAATCATTTGTTTAAAAAAATTATTTTTTAAATAAATTTTGAAAATATAGATGTTGTTGGGAAATATATCTGATTAAAAAGTAAATAAAATTAGTTTTTCTTTAAAACATTTCATTGATTGATTCATGTTCCAAAGAGAGGTAAAGATGTTAGAAAATATTTAAATTCCATAAATATTCATATTATATGAAAATATATGGATTTTAAGATGGGTTTTTATTTTCCTTCAAAGAAAATAATAGAAATCCCAAAAATTGAGATTGAAAAAAAAATACATACCTCATTGGTAACTATTAAATTGAAATAGGATGAAATAATATACCTTAATTTAATCATAAATAATAATGAATAAATATTAATTTATGTTAAATACATAAGAGGGTCTGTACAAACACCACATAAATGTGAATGGGTGTGTAAAAAAATATGTCCCAATTGAGTGTAAATTGAGACAAAATCACATACATCGTCCTTCCCTTTAATTTGATTCTCTTGAAACAATTGTATAATGGTTTTAAAAATGTTATTAATGTATACCTAAATTGTATTAATATTTATAATATCATATATTATCTTCTTATATCATCTCGATGCCTGATCATTAAAAATATTTCATTATTACCATTGTTTTATGTGTAAACAACATCATTTCCTTTTTTGTGTTTTGTCATGGAAGTCTCAATTCGTTTTAATTGAATATAGTTCTGTTATATAAAAAATGGTATTAATGTAATATTTATAATATTTTTTTCATTATATACATTTTTATAATTGTTCTTAATATTTTAACATTGAAAATGAATCACATTACTTTGTGAAGAAGGTATACATAAGCACGAGCGACGTTATAATTTCCTATATTGGAAGAAAAGGTAAGGAATAATATTATATATTAAATTTAAAAAATAAATATTATGTCATAAATACCATATATATTCATTATTCCTATCATTATGAAGATCCATGATTTGGAGATGGAAAATAAACTACATCGATTCGCAAACTGGTAGTCCATCATATGCATGAGGGATGGTTTTGTTTCCCTTTTTATGAAAAAGGTGATGGATAAATATTATGAAATAAACTTAATAAAATATCATTATATTTTTTATAATACTTTTATTATATTTTAATTGATAATACATAATTGAATGTCGTAAAAGTTCAAGTAAATAAAGAAAGATATTATGGAAGACAATTACCTTCGATTAGAAGAACCCCCTTAGGATCTCTTATTAAGGGACCTAGGGTTATTATTTTAGGATGAAAAAGACCATTATAAATTGGATAATGATTTTGGAGATATATTTTTGCCAATTTTTTTTGAGATAAATGTCTTGAGATGTGTGGATAAGTGAGGTTAGTGGGTTCCCATTTATGATTTAGGTGAGTGGAAGACATGTAATGTTTTAAAGATTTCCAATAATGTTTTGGATCTTTTTTGGGAATATGGCTCCAAAATGGATCCAGTTATTAGGGTAAAATGATAAGGTCAAAATACAACCATAAAATTGTATTTAAAAAGAAAATTTGGTAATTTTTACCCTTATCATTAAATATTAATCCTTGGTAAACCAATTTTTAACTTAACCGTGGTAAATATTTTTTTACTGTTTTTATTATTCATTAGGTCCAAATATTAAGTTGAACATGTTACCTAATATTAATTATGTATAATAGAAATATGAAATCAATTTTATGAAATTAAATTCATATAAGTGTCATAATTTTATTTAAAAATATACCCACAAATTATATCAAAAATAGTATTTCTTGAAATGCAGTTTTCATGCTAATAATGATATTATATTAACTATATGAATAGTAATCATAATTATATGGATTGAAATTCATGTATCTAGATACATAATCTATAAATTTAATTTAAAATATTCTTAATTAAAGATTATTTTAATTAATTTATATGCGCGTACAATATGCCTTTTAGGAAAATAGTTTTCTTGAAAAATATTCATTCTTACCACCAAATGAAAATATCATTATCATTAAAAAATTATCATTAATAAATTTTAAATTCCATATATTATAATACATTATTATACATAAATTTAGTAATAGTTAAATAAAACATTTTAAATTATTCAGAAATGGTTATTTCAAGGGGAATATTTCAAAAATTCATTCTAGGCTTATATTGACAAAGCAAGTTAAAAAATGTTAATCAAACTATAAAATTAGACTTTTTTACAATGAAATATTAAAATGTTCATCGTAAAAATAACTCACTATATTTAAGACTCAGGTGTTAAATTTTAACCTTTGTTGTGTGAATAAGTGATCTTTTCACCTAAGGATATATCAAGCAGTGTAATGAATTCATATTTATGTGGAAGGTATCATTGAAATATGAGATATTCCTATTGAAGGTGGTGGACTAGTATAGAGTTTTTTCTGTTAAGAATATTATTTTTAGATGGCCCTGTGGTGTGAGATTAGTTATAGATTGATGATTCGTTGATCAACATCCCAAAACACTGCCATAGGCATGTACTTATCATTTGTGAATAGATGATAGTCAAAGTTATTCTATGATGTGTGCAATGGATGGACAAAATTGAAAATAATTGTTTATAATATAGGGTCTGATTATTGTATTGTATTCATATACCCTCATACATGATGACACTGGGATGATCTAATGATCCTATATTATATATCTAGGAGCCATAGATTCCAGTGAAACCATAGCTAAATCCGGGTCATCTATGGATTTTCCTTTCATAATGAACATTACTCACTAATATATTCCTGTGAGTTCAGATTTACCTTTATGTAGGAAGTTTATGGTGGTGATTACTAATTATATATGAATTGGTTAACCAATATTGGGGTCACAAGGTGTATAAAATGGATCAAACCCACATGATGATGAATTAAACTTCTTATCAGAAAGTGTTGATGGATTGGTGCACCATGTTAAAGGATAAGTGAGTCAGTTTTTGTGAATTTTGTGGATAATTCTATAATTTATAAAGGTTTTATAATTTTGGACACAAATGTGTATCTTACTTGAGAGAAGTTGGTTCTTGTGTGTGTGGAGTGACATTACTCGGATTCAATCAATAATGGTGACCATACACTCTTTCCTTGTGTGTAAGAGGCACACAGTGTCAGAGATGGAATTTTTAGGTTATGAACCTAAAGGTTTTTTATTTAAGGGGGAATCTGTGATGAACCCTTCCCCTATAATAATATGTATTTTTCTCTTGGTGTGTGTCCTTGGTTTTATGAGGGACATGTAAAATGGAGGCCTTCCCTATATCGTAATACCCTTAATGTTTAATGTCTAGTGGATCCTTTTGGGTGTAACCATTCCATAGAAACTCATTATATGTGGTGTTGGAGGATGTTTTATCATGAGGTTATTTGTGTTATCCACTCAGTTAGGTTTTATCTTAGGGTCCAGGAATGACATTGCAAGGACATTTGATTGGATAAGACTATCTACTTCAGATTTTGGTGGATTAGACAACACCGTGGGAATTAGTGTGTTATTGAGTGATTGAACAAGGATTTTGTTATACTTATGGGGATACTTAGTATATTTTTTAAAAGGATTATGACAAAAAAAACATGGTTATCTTCAATGGTGGATGAAAATTCTATTAGGGATTGAGATATAAATAATGAATTTTTGTTAATATTGAGGTTAAATATTATGGTTTCTGACTCTATTGTTTCACAAGAAATAGATATAGGTTTAATTCCATGTGGGTAGGATATTTTATAGGAACTGGTGTGGAAATAAGGATATTTGTATCCTAAAACCTACACAAGTTTCAATATGGAAATTTATGCGGTGCTCAGCGATGTGTACAACATGGATGGTTGTTTTTGTATGGAAACCACCAAGAAAACTCTTTAAAAGTTTGTAAGGAGGTGATTCCTGTAATGATAATATTATTTATAGAATCCCTCTTCCTAGAGGTTATCAATGAATTGTGTTCCATTTCATTCCATGCGGTAGAACAAACTTTGGATGAAGAATATTTTTTGGCATTGGGTCAAGTAAAGACTTGTTTGGTGACGATGTTTGTTTCTACATTCTTCTAACTTTATAATGGATTTATTTGGTTTCATAAATGGTGAAAATAATATTCCATTCTTGGGTTGGTGTGTACAAATTCTCTAAGATCTCATACCCTCTTAAATAAATGGAGTTCATGGGATGATAGGTTTTCTACATTAGGTTGTTTATGAAATTTCTTATTTGGTTACTACATATGTTTTCATTTCGAAGATAAATTTTTTTCATGTGAAATGGAATATATACATAGTTTTTCAACAATATATACATAGATCAATATTTTGTTTTTAAGTGTTATGATATCTTTAATGGTAAAATGGTAAATTTAACCAAGTAGATGACATCAAAAAAATAATCTGATTGTTCTTTTCATTTCAATATGATGTGTTTACCCTCAAGTTGAGTCAGTATAGAATTATGGGTGGTGTAGGACCTTGAAAATAATAAAATAAATATATTATATTTTTTAATCCAAATGTGCACATTTTTAATAAAATGTTTTTATCTCTCAAATAGGATATTTTATGGGAAATACTAGACAAAATTTGAGTCTAGAGAGGGATGTTTACCATAATAGAGGAGTGATTTTTATTCTCATTAAGGCAATCAAGCATTCACCATCATGGGTAGATAAAATTAATAAAATTAATAAATTAGTTAATTAATTTAATCATGGTTAAACCATGGATATTTTCATTTACAAACCCTATTTTGGGTTCTCTATTGGGTGACTCGTTGTAAAAAATGTAAACCCTAGATAGGGAGGTAGAGATAGATGGATATGAGAGCATGGTGGTTATAGAAGATTATTGGGTCGGTATTAAATCTACTGCCACATCATTGGAAGGATCATACAACTACATTGACTGAATTTAGGTCATAAATATTCTCTATAAAGGTAGGGATCCTTATTTTATTTCATTCCATTATCTTCATTTTTTTCCTTGTAATGTTCTTGTGATTTTATGTTTTCTCCATGTTTATTAGAGTGGTTTTTATCAAGTAATTTTTATATGTTGTAATTGGTATTCAGAAATTATTCATGTAATGATTCCATAAGATAATCCCATTAGATCATTTATGACATCTATATTTAGTATTTGGTGGGATAATTCCCTTTAATATTCCTCCTTTTTCCCATATCTTCTTCTATGTTTTAGCTGATTGATCGAGTGGTAGGTATTTTCACAAAATATCATTCTTCGATACTCCTTGACCATTCAATGAACACCCTCAATTAGAAATATATTAGGCTAATGGTTTAAAATTTATATGATTTATTAGGCATGGTGGCAATATTGGATCATAATTATGGTGATTCGAGATTTGTGGAAATGTTCAACAAACCCCTAGAAGTGTGTCATGGGGGTCTGGGTATGATGAAGATATTCTATTCTCAAGCAATAGGGAGATAAGAAATGGATAAAGCACTATAAAGGACCTTCATTGGTCTTATATTGTATAATATGGTTTGTTCATGAAATTGGTGACAATTCTGAGTAGTGACAGTGAGTTTGGCTGCTAGATCTGGAATTTTTAGGGAAATATTGACCAAAAAGTATATATTTTTTTTTTGAAAATGTCCCATGTTTTTCTCATGTATTAGCAGATAGGATTTTAATCCAATGATAAATATCACATGGCATGTGACCTTTTCCACATTCCATATACCTCCTGTTTTAAAGAATTACATGTACATATAGTACAAAATAAAGAGGTCTTCTGGACATAACATGCCATGTGGTGTAGCGCCACACAATTTGTTCCCTTCGGTAGAAATAGAATGAAATTGGATAGTAGTGGATTCCTAGGTGTTATACATGGATCACACTTTTTGTATCTATACATACACACTTTTTAGTAAAAATATACATGAATCGGTGCTCAGGTAGCACACACTAAGTTATTATGCATGAGGTACACATAATGCATTATATTAGGAATTTCATAAACTGTTCAATTCTTAATGCATCTTCACATACCTTTTCCCAAATATTGGTTTTGGACATGTAAATATTTCTTCCATAGTGTTTTCCTTATAGAATGTGATGGTGGTCCCCACTTAGAAATCAAAGGATAAGAAAGGGGTGATGTTACAGGTTTATTCTCTTCAAATCTATCGAGTTAGTTAGTAGACATGGATATGATTGTTAAAGTGTTATTTAGGATTGAGATTATCCTAGATAGAAAATTTACATTAAATAAGAGGTTCCTACAAGTATCCCCGAGTAGGAATAGTTTTTTCTATGATCAAGATTAGGATTATCTACCTATGTATTTGGTAGGGTTGATATTTCCCTATATATGAATAGGGTTGGGATCATCTACATGAATATTAGATATAGTTGGTATTTTTCCCACTTACACAAGAAATGGATAATTTATTTATGGAGTCCATATTCCACGCATGTTACAGTTAAAAAAGGAATTGGATCCTCTGCTTCATTTGGTATTCCCACCCAACTTCATAGGGCACAAGAGTTCTACACTTTTGTCCTCAATATGTTGTGTGGGGTGTATAATGTAGATGATAAAATACTTGATTTTTTGTATAACAAGGAGGGAATTGAGGTAGTGGTTCTCCCTTGATTAGAGATAATGCTTCATTGATCAATATCCTCACCTTTATGGGATTTGGTAGTAGTGTGTAATTTTGAAAGGATAATCCATGAGAGATTCTTCGATACTTTTGTCTCCTCAGGAACTATCAAAACCCCCTTATTATAAAGGTAACCCTCCTAGGATGACTATGAAGGAAGAGAGACAATGAACCCCATGCCTCTCCTCTATTAGACCTTGGGTTGGGGACTATCATGGATGGAATAAAAATATCAAAAATTGGAGACATTACCATATATATTAATAGGACCATGAGATGTGATAAATCAACTAAAAGAAAATACATGACATAATATAAAAAGGAAACCAAAACTATCAGAAAATGAATGTATAAACAAAATAGGTACACATATCTTCATATAAATAACCAAATGAAAACTAAGGCAGTGACATATTAATACCTCTAAAGGCAGAGTAAGAAATGTCCTGCATAGTCCAAAAATCCCTCTTGGAAACCAAAAAAAGAGTTTTTATATACATAGTTTGAGCATAAAAGTATACTCAATAGGATAATACCAAAATACTTCCATGAACATGTAGAAAAGATCATTATAATGCTTGCATGAGGAAACTATAGAACAAAAATCACATAAACAGGTCAACTATCCAATCCTATCCTCACCAAGGAATATTCAACAAATAAAACATTCAAATATAAAAACATAATAAGAACTATATCAATAATGGGTACCCCAAACCACTTTCTCATTGGGTTTCTACTCTCACACACCCCAATCTTGTTTCAATTCACTCCCAATTATTTTTTATAGAAACCCTACCCAAACAGACCTAGGACATCACATCACATCTTGTGTAAAGAAATGTGGGGTTTCAAATCACATCACATCTCACCTGAAGACACCTAGGATATCAAATCACATCACCTATTTCCCAAATACACCAAGGTATCACATTAAATCCATAAATATAATAGAAGTTAATCATGAACGTGGAGTACATTAACCTCATGCACTCTTCTTACCCTTAGTGATACCCTCCATAATCCATCTTATCATCTCATCAAACAAAAATCACTATTATAATTTTGAATTTTGTCAATCACATCTCATATGTCTCTAACTCTCCGGGAAGAGGGAGTTGGGAAGAGTGTGTAATCAGCCATCCATCATCACTAATGCGTTATTGGAAAAAAAAACCTTGAAAAAATTTGGTTCTCAGCGCAGAGTGCACGATATGTGAGGGGAGCATATAGAAATCATAATGAAAATTCAATATATATGTATATATATATATATCCACACACAATTCCAACCAATGGTTTCCATAAAAGGCACTAACAAACTCACAACACCGCCATCATACATCATAACCTCCACCAAATTCATTGCCACCACTATATGTACGACACCTAACAATAGGACATAAGCCACAATCCACATTTCATTTTCTTTATAAATTTAATACATATTATTAATTTTACATTACCAACCAAATTTAATCATACATCCCATTTATTTCACATTAAAAATAAACCACATTTAACCACACAACCCATTTTACTTAATTCATTAATAATCCATTCAAACCATGTCATTACAATTTCAACATTATCTTTTAATTCCATAACCACCTAAAAAACTAGTAAAACACTAGAAAACACAATAAAAACCCATTTTTATCATTCCAAAATGCCCACATCACATCCTTTTCACAGCCACATTCACTTTACATATCACAACCACCATGTACCATAGACACTTCTCATCACATAACCTCCCCACATCAAAATCACACAACAAACCACTTTTCATATCACATTCACTTATCATTTTCATATTTAGTAAGGGAAATTTAATCCCTTAAACTTCTTAATTTTAATATAATTCTCACACAATCCATAATTCATAGGAAACGAATTCATTAACCTGATATAAGTAGTTATACAATTCCTTATTATGTTATAATAAACGACCACACAATTAGGGTTCAATAACACAATAACAATCATAGGGAAAAAATACCCCAATGACAATGATTTTAAAAGAATTATTATACTCATACAATCTTAATATCAAAAATATAAAAAGGATATATGACTTATAATTTAATCACCTTCTCCTTAAATTTCAATAAATATGATTCTTTATCCTTATTAGGTCACATGTATACTATCTTTCCAAAAGATAAGGGGAGTATAAACCCTCCCACACACTAACACTAAAGTGAAATCGAGGGTCCCCTACCTCAAATTGAGATTTTTTATCTCCTAAAAAATTTGGAACAAATTGGATACCGCCACCAAGCACATCAATGAATGAAATTACCTCTACCTTCCTAGAACATAGAAACCACATCACCCCATTATGAAAAAAATTATCAAAACCATAGGTTTCCCAACAACATCCCTTTCTACACAAGAAATAGTGATAAAAATAATGGGAAACAAGAATGTAACTTACCAAAACCACCACAATCAATCTCCCAAGGCTAGGGTCTAAAGACACTGATTAGGGTATTAAAGGTCTCCTTAAAATGCACTTAGTTCACCTAATAAATGAGATAAATATTAGAAAAGTGATCGAGTCCAATGGGGTAATGTAATTTATAACTAGTCTAGAATATAGAATTCCACGGCACAACCTATGAAACCACGATGCATAAATACTAGATAAATAAGGGACAACAATGCAGTCTAAAGCACCACACTACAGCTTGGCTAGTCAAAGCCCCTATAATGTCTCTATACCATAGATCTTATAAAATCAAGAAATGAACATGGAACAACAAATAAAGATACACTGTAAAATCTCACAAACATAGAAGGGACTATAGTGCATCAAATGTTACTATGATGTAATTCTTGGGAACCACCAAGGGAGTTATGCTACAATCATTCTCTATGAAATAGTGGTACCTAAAAATGTAAAACTATCGTATATGAAACCTCCATTCCATATAATTTAGATGGATATGAAACATCCAAGGATCTATGTTGTAGCTATGTGGATTTTTAATGTATCTCCAAAACACCTCCCTCGGGTACCCTATGCTACAACCGGACACTCTACACCTCAAAAGCCAATACTTTTAGTGTATCAGACACCACCTTTCTATAGAACTCCCTTTAGTTGGATTTCCCTATCCTCCCCTTCCTTTCCCATATAAACTCTTTAAGACTTCCCAAAACACCTAATTGCTATAATTGATAAAAAGTAACTTTTTAGATGGTCGAGGATGTTACATCATATATCTCTCAAACTATTCTAACCCTAAATAATTAAAACCAACCCAGAACAAAAGAGGTAAAGGTCCAAACAACCATCCCCTCAGATACCTTTCAAGGATCACATTACAATAGAACACCAACCAAACAATCCAAACTAGCTATGAATGTTAACCAATATTCCCAAAAAACCACGTCACCAAAACATCTACCATCTACACCATCACTTCAACCTCTTTATAGCCTAATTCAATGATCACCATAACCAACACACTGAATAACCACAAGCACAAAAATTAAGGAATTTCCTCACCCATGTGAATATATTATCTACTTTTTGATGCAGTTACTCACCCAAAATATTTTAATTAGGTCATGGTATAATTAATACTGAATAGTTATTAGGTTTTCCTTTCTTCATATTCTTTAATCCCTAAAATGATACACATCAAGTAAGAAAGAACATCTCATAAAACAATGAGGTATAAGCATCACATCATTTTGAAAAAAAAATATGAAAAAACATGAATTAACAACAAATATATGATTATTTGGAATGCATCTATGTTTCACACTCCCATGTACTCTTCACTAATACACCTTGTCTACACATTACACAAACCAAATGAATGGTATATCCACACAACACATTCTCCCAACTATCTTAGATATCCACTAGTTTCTACATAGTTGATATTGATTTATCCTTGGTATCCATATCTCCCCTTCCTATGACATGGAAGTCATAATTTATATTCTAATAGATATGAGATATATAGAAAACATTGTGAACCCAATCCATCTATGGTGGAAGTCTCAACCAATAATCCACCACACCAATGTTCCCAAACACCTCTAAATGACCATTGAATAGGGGTGAGATATTACCCCCCCCCCCCAAACCAAAATCTTCTACCCACATTGAGGAGAAAACATTAAGAACACAATCTCCCCAACCTATAACTCCAAGTTCCTCATGTCTTTGGAATAAGGATGTCTATGGTCTTGAAGTTATTTCATCGTCTCACAAAAAACCAAAACCTTCTCTTTCATGATCATCACCACATCGAGATAGAGAATTGATGACCCTCCAACCTCAGCACAATAAAGTAGATAGTAACATATCCTTACATACAAGGCCTCAAATAGGTCCATTATGATGGATAAGTGATAGATGTTGTTGTTGGAAAACTAACTAAAAGGAATGTTATTTTCCCAAGATACACCAAAATCAAAGCTTCATGCATAGAACATATCCTCGAGTGTTTGGATAGTCCATTATATCTTCATGTCCATTTGATGGAGGAAAGGAATGTTGAGGCACAACCGAGTACCGAAACCATGTCCTAATCCCCTCAAGAATTTTCAGGTAAAACATACATCTCGATCTATGTTACTAAATCATGAAACTCCATTCAATCGGAATACCTCATCCACCTACCGCTTTGGTAAAGAATCGATGGTTACTAACTCCTTAATCTATGGGAAGTGAGCTGACTTTTTCAACAAAGCCATGATTACCACGATAGCATCACAAACTCTCTCTAATCGGGGTAACCTGGTGACAAAATCCATTGAAATTTCATCCCATTTACTATTGGGAGCACCTAAAGGATAAAAAAACTATTAAAAAGGTGTTCTACCTATACTTAGTAGAAAACAAAAATTGGAGCTAAAAAATCTTCCATCATCCATTTCATCCAATGCTGCTAAAACTATTATCTAACTACATGGTATATCTTGGATGTTCTTGGGTGTACCGCTAAAGGTGTGATATGATACTCATGAATGACTCCATCAAACATCACTACTATAAAAAATAGCCACTCTAAAAAAACATTTTTTTCTAGACATCCCTCAAGAGAATCACTATATCCAATATGATCATGCATCACCCCTACCTCTGAGTCTCTCCACTAAGCCTCCACTCCCTTTTGCATTAGAGGCATCAAAAATGTCATCTGAAACAAGAAACCCCCACCATCAACCACACTCGCATGAAGGTTTAGGTATTCTAACTCCTACTTTACCCTATAATAATCTTCATATTTTTGAATAACATCCTTCAATGACATCATATTCAACACATCATCTATGACATTCTCAATTCTTAAGTTATAGGAAGTCTTGAAGTCATAATCTTAATGAAACTCCACCCACCTCCATTTCTATAGATTTAGATCATGATGAATAAATATATACCTCAATCTATTGTGATCCATAAATACCAATATGAACTCCCCAATGAGGTAATCTTTCCACTACCCTAAGACAAACACAACTGTAGTGAGCTCCATATCATTGGTGGTATAGTTCCCCTTATGGGGATGTAACTACCTAGACACCTATGACCTAATTTCCCTTTAATAAATTAAGAAACATACCATTCCCATATCGAAATATTCTCAAAACACCTCAAACATCACCCCTTCTTTAAAAAACAAGAGCACCAAAGCATTGATCAATTTCCCCTTCAGGTAGTTAAATTCTTCATAATACTGATCAATCTAGATAAAATCTTGGTCCTTTCGCAACAAATAGGTCAACGGGGATTTGATCCACGAGAAATTGGGTATGAATATCGTATAATCTCCCATTAGACATAGGAAAAAATGGAACACATCTACATTCCTAGATGCTGCCTAAGAAATTGTTACCTCATACATTGATGAGCGCATGACCATACCCTACATAGATACCATGTGCCCAACGAAATTCCCCTCTCTTGTCAACGACATACTATTGGAAAACATTCAGGGATCTGGCATCATCAATGATCATATACGATTGGTGTAATATGAGTAACAAGATTTTCCTTTGACTTTGAGTTGATTCGTATGTCATTGATGAACATGGTAATAAACTGGTCTAGGAATTTATAGAACATGGAGTTTATGAGCTCCATGAAAATAGATGGCATGTTCATAGAACCAAACAAAATGACTACAAACTCGATGTTTTTAAACCCATATTTGATGTTATTCTTCAAAATATTACCCACTTTTACCCTCAACTGGTGATACATAGGGTGCAGATCGAAAATAGAAATCTATCATGCCCCTCTTAGTTGGTCAAAAAGATCATCTACCATGGGAAAAAGTTAACAATTCTTGATCATCACCTAAATTAGACTTATGTAGTCCATACAAAACCTTGTAATACCATCCATCTTCTTGTAAATTAACACTGGACACCCAATGGTGACATATTGGACCAGATTAAACCTTTCTGCATCATATCATCAATCTAAATCCCCAACTCCCACAACCAAGAAAGTTCTATCTGATAAGGATCCATTGTAATTAGAGAAGAATCGGGTTGTAGATCTATCATGAACTCGGTATCATGTTAAGGGGGTAGTGTTACAACCTACATAGAAAAAACATTAAAAACGCCATGGTAATCCTAGGAATATCCACTATCCTAGTGTCTACTTATTCTTTGGGTAACTCATCCATAAAAGAAATAAGGGGCTCCCCACATCTATTTACCACCTGAAAACTCCACTCTACAGTGAAAACTGCAATCTAGTCATCCACATATGATATCATGACTCGCCTAAAAAATATGTTGATAACAACAAATGTGGAATTTAGATAGTATATGAAAATAAATATTTATTATGGTTTCATATTAAGTATGAAAATATCCCAATGGGACACATGTGACTGAATTGTTAGTGTACATTCCCGACACACATCAAACAAGATGGTCTCATCTCTTAATAACATAGATAACACCAGGAACACAAAAATCCTATCTACATCTTGTCCCAGAGCATGGAATATTACAGGTTCAACAAATGTGTGTGAATATCTTAAATCAAAAAAATCATAAATAATTGTATGCAATAAACAAAGTGTACATTGAATGATCTCTAGGCCTTCTAAGCTGTAATATCTACTACATGAGACTAACCATTTGAAATCCCTATACCTCTTAACTAATGGAAACCTCTATACACAATCTCATTACAATGTCCCTAAACATGGAAAACATATTTAGCTTGACCTATTTCTACTCAAAATCCTCTTAACAGAGCACAATCTTTCTAACCTTGCTGTTGAAACGGAATCACTGAAAGCAGCTACTATGGTTGATGATAAACTAGACAACCTCCACCATATTGAGAATTAAGAACCATTAGGAACTAATACTGATGATGGCCATGAACCCCATTGAGAAAACACACATTCCCTAATCCCCTGTGAAACTCTTGAAAACCGCAGGACCTAGAAGGATGGAAAGGATGTTTCTTATATTGACTTCCCACTGGTCAAAACCTCGAATGCACTTGCACTAGATACCATACACTAATAACTTCACTCCTTGAGGAAATATATTATTTCCCCTCTCAGGGTAAACCACCTTTTGAGTACATATTTATGATCAACATCACCTTCATTTGAACCTCCAGATATGTCAGCAACATAATGGGAGTAACTGCATAGTGGATAGAAAGATGAAGCTCCACCTTATAATGTTGGGATCAAGACTCCTCCTAAGAACAATATTAGGGGAAATTAAATATATCAATAAAATTGATCCAAAAATACCATATATACAAAATTCCATACTAAAAACAGATAATCTCCGACCTCTACACTACCTTTGTAGTCAATGAGATGAAATCATCTCGGAACTCCTTCTGAAATTTGACCCATGGGACATCTACCTCCTTTCGTTCACCATGATACAACATCCACCACTGATTCACAGCTCCCCACATTTTATTAACCACTATTGGGACCCATTACTCTACTAGGGCTAAAATAAAATAGAATGTTATCTCACAATCCCACAATAAGCTCTATGTCTCAAGATCAGAAACAATTCCCTCATATTTCCCCATGCTATGACACTAAAAGTTGCATGAATCCATCAACCATGCCTTGTACTCCTCTATTGGTTCAATACAAAAATGATCAACTAGACAATCCTACTGAATCTCCACTTATGGAACCACATGTAGAGGATGACCATGATCCATTTTTTCAAGGAAAATTATAATCTCTTAAGCTCGGTGGTATGAAATTTTATTAATATTTATTTAGTTTTATTTAACATCCCAGAACCATACAATTAAAAAAAGTAAACAAGTAAATCATGATGCATGAACCTTTCCTAGATCTCTACCCTCTATGAAATTACACCTCACATTGTCAATCTTTAGGCTTAGATACCTTGAATCACATAATGGGGGCCCTAAAATCGTGTGTCCCAGCTAGGTATCCCTAGAATATGTCATGCATGAAGATCAACTAATGTCGTTGCTTTACTAACCCATGAAATCCTCACCATTCAAAAACCCAAATATATCATATCATATAATCATATCCTTGGATACTACTCTATCACAACCACCTCCCTCTAATGCTACCACACTAAGGTAGACAATAAAGGATGAGAGATAATGATCCCAGAGTCCTTCATCTAGTATGACTTAAGTTGGTGACCAACACCGAGGGTATAAAAATATAAGAAATTGGAATCACTGCCCCTTATAATAATTGGATAAATATGTATGATTTATCAACCACTTTAAACTCAATGAAATAATATAAAAAGAAAACCAAAACCAACCCACAACACATGTATAAATAAAATTCATTCAAGAATCTCCAAATAAATACCCAAAATAAAGCTGAGGCAGTGAAACAACAATAGATTGAAATCCTAAGAAAGAAATATATTGAAAGGTCCATGAATTCTTCCTAGAAACCTTGAATAGTTTTTATATATATAGGGTAATCATAAAATTATACTCTTTAGGATCAAACCCAAAGCCTCCTATGCACATGTGAAAAATATCATACTATGTCATCCAAGATAAAATAGTATAACCAAAATCACCTAAGCTGGATAACTATATAATACCATCCTCATAAAGGAATTCTAATCAAATAATGCATCCAAATATAAAAAATTACTAAGAAGAATATGCATAAAGGGTACCCCTCATGGCTCTCCCATTGGGTTGTTGCTCTCACACCCCAATGTCATACATCTTGGCACTCACATCTCTTCTATATATAAACATTTCCTTGACACAACTAGACCATCACATCACATCCAACCTATATGAATATGGGACATCACATTAAATTACATATTACATGAAGAAACATGAATCATCACATCACATAAACCTCTTGAATACACCTAGGCTATTGTATAATATCATATCTTTCTTAAAGATGCATGGTACATAATGTCACAAACATAACCAGAATAGTAGGGTATCATAAACATGGGTGAAATATACCTCATTACCTCCTATTAACATGAATTTACTCCGCAATAATCAATCTCAGAGTCTCAGGAAACAGCCACAAAAATTTCACTTGTACTTATACCCAACGTAGCCCATTCTTATCTTACTCGATTGGAAGAGAGATAAGGGAAGAGAGGGTTACCATTCATTAATCCTTGTCACTGGGATGTTGGAAAAGACACCCTCAAAACATTTTTTTTCAATACAATGTTATCTAAATTAGTGGGGTATATATATAAATCATAATGAACACACAATGTATATATATATCCACACACATGCCCAAACTATGGGTTCACAATAAGTTACCAACCAACTCACATCATCACCACAAAACCTCACAACATCCTCCACTTTCACTACCACCACTATACTCACAACACCACACAACATGCCACAAGCCATATACCATATTTCATATTTTTTCCAATTTAATCCATTTTCCAACTTTTACATTACTACCCAATTTTTAGCATCGGGTGCATTTATTTCCTGTTAAATATCAAATCAATTTAACCACAAATACTATTTTACTTAATTAATTAATTAACCATTACAAACCTACAATTATAATTTCAACCTTGGTATTTAATTCCATTAATACACATGAAACTATAACAACACCACAAAATACAACAACAACCAATTTTCCTCATTCCAAAAAGCCCACATCACCCACTATCATAGCTACAACCTCATTCCACATCACAACCACCATATACCAAACCACGTATCAGGACATCATTTCCCCACATAAAAATATAAATCACATCCCCCACATCACATTATTTTCATATCACATCCACATATCATTTTCAAATTTAGAATGGGGTTTTTCATCATTTCAATTGTATATTTTATCTACATTACAACACAAAACACAATTATAGGGGAAAAAATTCATTAATCTGGTATAAGTTGTTATAAAATTCCATTTTACATGATAGAAAACAACTATAGTACAAGGGTTATATAACAAAACCACAATCATAGCACAAACAAATCCCCCAATGGAAACAATTTTTAGCATGGTATTAAGCCCACACAATCTCAATATCAAGAATGTAAAAAATGTATAAAAATGTAATTAAATCACATTTCGCTTCCATTTTAATACGTTTTCTTAAAGATATTTATTAGTAAAAATTCATACTATATTCCCAAAATATATCAAGAGTACAACCCCTCCCATAGGACAAAATTAAAGAGAAATAAAGGATCCAATACCTAGAATTTCAATCTATTTCACAGGCTAGAAAAAGAGGGATACTATCAACATGAACTACAATGAATTAGATTGAATTTACCATCAAAGAACACAAAAACCACATCAGACCCTCATCAAAAAATAACAAAACCGTAGTTTTCTTGAGAAAAAATTTCCAAGATAAGAAATAGGGAGCAAATAGGGAAAAAACAAGATGGGAACATAGCAAAACCACCACATTAAATATCCAAATGATATGGTTGGAATACAATGATTAAGGGTTGAAAGATATCCTGGGGATTCACTTAGTTCTCCCAAGAAAATATAGAAATATTGGAAAAATATCAGTAATAATGGGTTATTCAAATTTACACCCAGTTTATAAAACAAAAAAAAGGACAAGACCTATGGGATTATAATGTACAATTTCTAAAATACAAGGGACTAAGACATAACCTCAAGCACCACATAGAAACCTGATTGGTCGTGGCCCCTCTGATGATTCCAGATATCACTAATCAACTTATAATATAAATATGGTAAAATACCATGGTTCACCTTTGACTGTTATACTATAGAACCACAAAAATCTAGAAAAGAGTATGACACAGGAAAATATATTATGAAAATTAAATCCTGAACAATAATTGGGGATTATCCATATCCATTATATATAGTATAGTGATACCTAAAAAGGAATCATCCCTTTATCCATCACACCATGTTATCTCTTAATAGTTGTCACCTCCATGTAGTCGAACATGAAATGAAATGTCATAGCCAGAGATCCACACTACAGCTATAATGATTTTGGGAGTATCTTTGACACACCTCCCCCGTGAATTCTATGTTGTATATGGAATCCCTATACTATAAAAGAAAACCCTTATGGCATAGTAGACACCTTTATTCCATAGAACTCCCATCAGATGGATTTTTTTATCCAACTTCTCCCTTTCCACTCCAAACTTCTCAAGTCTTCCAAAAACTCCTATATCACCAGAATTCACGTAATATAATTGGGTGGAAGGTCTAGGATTTGTAAAAAAACTCATATGTTTACCTCATTATGGATCATGATAATGGGAAATCAAATTCTGACTTTAAGGACTCTTTGTTTTCTTAAGAACCAATAGTTTCTCTTGAGTTATGGACTTTGAGTATTAGATATGATGAAATGAGAACTCATATATGTACCTAATACATTATGTAATTGAGAATATCTGGATTTTATAACTTTACCTTCATCTAGTTACTCATTAGAATCAAAATATTGATCAAAATTGGTATAATTGTTTTTACACATCATTATCTTCTTATATAACTCTAGTACCATCAGTTGAAAAGATGTGTTAGTTTGTGTTTTCTTTTTATTTTTTATGGTGTCGTGCTATCTATGTTTATAATCACCCCTATAGGGTCCTTATTCACACACATTATTTGTATATGTAGATGATTCATATGTCAACGATGGTCCAATTGATGTGGATTTGTGTGGATTTTTCATATTTATTTCCTAAAACATTAGGAGATGCAATGATGTTAGATCTCAGGGGCTCTATGAGCATATGGTAACTGGGGGTGTTAGTATTTGGAGAAAACATGATATAAGGAACCCTTCATCTTAGAAACTTATGTCAATCTTCCGTTTTGGTTGTTGGGAATATACCACAGACATTACATTATAATTTATGTGTAGATTATCTATGTGGACATTAGATGTTGTCTCATAAATGTGTTGTATAGTATTCAATTAATATTTTGTATCATAATGGTATTGGGGTTATATTTTTCATTTGAAATATATTTTCTTCATGTTGATATGCGCTAATTAATCTCATGTTGTGAGATATTCCAACATTGTACAAGTCACTATCCTCTAGCCTATTGGATTCAGACTTAGGGAGGCACACTCGTTAGCCTGTGTGGGCCCCTAAAGGTTAGTTAATGTCATCTTCTGTGTTTCATTCAAAAATTATTTTTTATAGTGGGAATTATCCTAGTTATATCATATTTAACTCTTGGATTATTCAGAAGATAACAATTTTTCTGATTCATCTTGTTGATAAACTCAACCCAATTGATAGAGTTTCCTTCTTAATGGATTCCAACTAAAAGAAACCAAATTAAATCACAAAAAACAAGGAACCTATCTCTTACCATCAACTAATTACTCTATTACCATAAATAAGACAATCTAGGGGCACCCTTCTTTGGCATGACCTACCCACCTGGATAAGCGGGGTCTTAAAAAGTGTTTTCTTTGAAATGAATCTTACAGAAATTATTTTTAAATAGGATTTAATCATACCATCTTATCACACGATATCACCTTTAGATTTTTGTATGACACTAGTTATTTAGTTTGTAACATCATTCCTTCAACCAGATCAATATGTTCAAACCATATTGGTGTGTAACTATTTACACAATTCATCACTTCTATTAATAAGTCAAATTAAAAACCAATTATAGTCACACACATCAAAATTCATCACAATAATAATGTTCATGAAACATTTTCATGAAATAGAATAAAATGGTATGAATTTAATAGTACCCATATGTTTAAGTTTGGAGCAATAGATATCAAACCCATACTTTTCTAGTCAAGGCGTAACCCCCAAGGCTATTGAGTAGTCTAGACCAATGTCACTCATCCTAAAGACACTTTACTCATGATAAATCTCAATTCATTCCTAATTCTCACACCTAATATTTATAAACTATAATTTAATTGTTAATTTATTCTCATAAATTAGTACAATCTAAAGTCAAGGATGAATAAAACTAAGTCAATTGTCATTTTAAGGCGTATCTTTTGTGATATATGTATGATTGTTTATAAAAGTTGTTTAACGCGTTAAAATAAATCATTAATTGAAATAAAAAATATAAAAATTATATCTATGAATAAAGAATAAAATAAAATAAATAAATAAAAAATTCATATAATTAAACATGAGATAAACAATTTATGAACAATTCATAAATAAAAAAATTATAAATTATATAAATTTAAAAAAAAATTATGGAAAATCCATATATAATTATAAAGAAATTATATTTATTTATAATATAAACACAATCATATTATTCATTATATGGAATTTATATTTATATAATGTATTATAAATGAAATATAAATATTTCTCATTCCAAGACTATTATGTAAAAATTTTACATCATCTAAATATCATATATTTAATATTATTTAAACATTGATCATTCCAATTACCAAAACTTATTTTGATATGTTTTGAAAAATTTCTCAAACAATTCCCTTTTAATTTCAATAATTCAAAATTGATATTATAAAATATTCAGAATTTTAAATATATAATATTATATTTATTCTTTATTTTTTTTGTTTGTAAATACTTTTAAAATTATTCTTATAGTTTATAAATGAATTATTTATATCTAAATTATAAGTCAATTCATATAACTACAAAATTGTATTTAATATTAAAAATTAATATTATATATTATAAATTTATTTATTTTTTTAAAAACTCTTAATAATTACTAATATTATTTTTTAAATGACCATTATATAATAATTAAAAATTAAATAAATATACCATAATACTTTTTCTTTTTTATAAATAATTGATAAACCATATAATGTAATTCATAAATGAAAATTTGGAAAATTAAATTTTTTCATGGAATTGAATATTCTGATACACACTATATCATAAAGTGAGACAAACATCATTATCAATCAATATTTACTATGGATAATGATCAAGTGTGACAAATCCTTTCGGTGTCTAGGAATTCTAACTTATGATATGCATCATATTTTTATTACAATATAATGCTATATTTTTTACTACATAGGTCATCACTATCACTAACTACAATCCCCTATATTTTACACTATGATATAGTGAAAACTGAAGGATCGTGTTGTTTCATCACATAAGATAACTTATATCATATGGAACAACCATATCACAACATATTATATCAGATATCATATGGTTATCCATAGTAAAAAATATCAATCATTATTAATGATATAGTATATAATATACAATAATATAATGAATATATTAAATTTTCAACATGATTCCATGAATGAAAATAGATGTTAGAGCTCTGATACCACATATGAAATTATAAAGAGTGAATTAAAATTGTACAATGTCGAATAAGTAATTAGTAACCACATTCCCCAAGATCAATGATGATTGAAACCCAACCCATTAAGAAATATAATTTACCAAAATATTATATACCCCACACTAATGATTTCCACTACCATTTTATTTTATATTCTACTTGATGAAGATCCCTAAGAGGTAGTCAATAGATTACTTCCTCTTTAGTGTATCCCCATGTTTCAAAAATCATCTAATTATTGTGTGGGATTATCCTTCGTTATAAGAAAATATTATCTCTTAGTTTGTAAATGGAGGATAAGAATGACAGAAAATGGTAAAATTTTTAGGAAGATAAAATCACCCATCTTGATGGGTTTAAACTATTTATATATTCCTCTAAACACTTCCAATCCCTTTATTTTAATTTACTCAACCATTAAATTAAAATTGGAATAAATCTGTATAATTACAATGTCTTCAAATGTTATTCTATGCACATAACTCTTATGTGAGTTTGTTATCCCAATTGTTTCATCTTATAAAACATTTAGTGACAGAAAATGTGGGAGATGAATTGAATGGAATCATCAGTAACATGTTATTAATCTAACATGAATTATGATATGCTCTTCAAGGCATATCATATGCCTTTTCTTTCATGTTTATTGTACTATATGACATACTGATATTATACCATATGATATATAGGCTTTAGTACATATCAATAATAATTTTATCTTGAGTAACCTCTATAAAAACAATATGGTTTTCTATCCTATATCACAAATATACACAATATTTCTCTCAAAGATAGAATTTGTATTCCATATTGGTTCCATTTTTTTTATGATGATTTTTTGTTATTCAAACTCTATAAGTTTCTGATAATTGTGCTATATTAATTATTTTGAGTAAACCAGTTGTTCCTTTGATTCAACCTTCACCATGACTATTATTGTTTCTATATTCTATTTTTCTGAATATGTATTGATCATAATTATCACTTTACCTTCTATAAAAAAATTTCTCTTCTGATTATATGTTTTTCAAAAGTGGGGTTTCATAAATGACACCTCTTCACACCATTGTTGTGTCCCAATAAAATACATTTTATATATCTTGAATCCAACTATGTTATTTACCTATTTTTAAAAAAGGAAAAACTAGACTTTCAAGTATATATATTTGATAATAGGCCATAGGTATACCATTCCACAAATTCATCAGTGTCATTAAAGCAATCCCCATTAAAGGAGATTGATTGATCACATAATAATAAATTTTAACCAATTCTTACTAAAATTCCTTATAAACTCTAATAGTCTTAAATATTTCCATTTTTATATCTAACATGGATATTTTAATACACTCCATCATTAAATTCATTTTAGAAGTGTATTCCATCATAAATTGATTATTGATTTCTTCTTAATTATTAAAAGTGATAAAATTTGACATTTTATTTTCTCCACAATTTCTAGGGATTAAAAAGTTGATATTATTTCTAGATATAAGTTCTTACATGTTTTATTTTTTTTGAAAAATTTTTAAAAAAATTCCTTACTTGTGATTTGATACACCCAACATCATCTATAATAATTGTCAATAAATGATAAAAAATATTGTGATCCTCTAAGAGATATAACTTGTTCGTATACCATGTCAAATTAGATAAAGTCTAATATTTCATTTCATTTTTCTAGTTAAATTCAAAAAATATACATGTGTTTTTTGTACAAAAAAATATTCAAAAATTTGAAATATTAATTTTTAATTCTAGGTAGAGGCTTAAGACCAAATAATTCTTCAAACCTCATTTAGTCATATGGATTCATTTTTAATAAATAATTTCATCAGAAATTTTATTAAGGTAGAGGGTGTGGAAAATATATTTTCCTCCTTGTATGCTTCACGCTAAAGCACATACAAAATTCTTATGATCTTTTCTATCTTCATCTCTATAAAAAAACCTCTTAAAATAATAATTAATCCCTTCTTGATGTGAGTCTTAGACCCAATTTTACGAAATTATCCAAAATGAAATATATTTCTCTTTATTACCTTTATATAGAAAACTCCTTGGATGGTATGTTTCAAACAACCATTCATCATTAATATGACTTTTACCACTCTAAAAATGTTTTTTATGTTATCATTTCCTATATACACAAGTCTTCTTAGAATAAGTTCATATTTATTAGACAATTTATTCAAGGATTTCATGTACCACGTTTCCATTGAGTCAATAATCCATGCATCATTGATATGTTCTCTATATATAACAATAGATTTCATATCACTGATGAGTATGTATCCTATGATAGAATTAGAAAATGCATAAGAATTTTCTATACTATTGTTACTGAAATAATAATCCTTCTAAAAGTTCCATTTCTTGCTGAAATTATAACATTTAGAATTTTTCTTTCTCCTTGGTTTAGAACTACCATAATTGTGGATCCCATAGGATCAATTTTTATCATCATTCCACTCTATATTAATAGAGACTTTTCATGGAGTGAAAGTTTCTATATATACTTCATGTTCTTACAGAAAATTTATTTTTCAATAAAAACTATTGAGAAATTTATAATGAGTAACACATTTATTATGATGTTATTTATTTGATGGATGATGATATGATAATATGAGCTTATAAATTGTTGGGGAAAATGTCAACATGTTCATGTTGGATGTGAACTAAAATATTGAAATCATATTTTATGTTATGCCATGAGTTGTAACAGGTGATGTCTATATGATGTATATCATATAGTAAGATATCCCAATATCATATAATATAGGTGTTACCTCTATATTAACTTATTATAGGATTACTATATAAGATATCAACTACATAGCTAACACCATGTCTCCCTTACAATTTACCATTTCCAATTCATAAATGAGTTGATTAATTTATGAAGACATTAAAACATTATAAATATTCATGTGACAATGAGATCCCCATATGAAATGTGTTGTTATTACACTTATCAACTACCATGTGATGGAAAACGATTCTCTAATACATTAATTGAATGCAGGTAGCCTACATAAAGAGGCGTGACCCCCTTGTTCGGGATACATGGTATTGTTAATCCATATTTGATTCTCTCTTACTCATGGTTATATTTTTTATTCATTGTGAATGTGTTATCCCAACATAGGATATTTTAGGATTCTCTCATTATGAACAATGATTATAATGGATGGTGGAACATATTTAAAAGTGAGAGTCCATTCGTTTTATTTTGGTGATATTTATCAAGAATACTCTATTAAAGAGTATAAAATTGATTTCTTTTAAATTTAGGTATGGATTTAATTTTATATTCTTCTTGTTATATGTTGGTTTTATTAATAATATTTTAGGTATTATTATGGGGTTCTTTCACTGCGCTAATCATAATATGACACTATAAAAGAAATCCTTGGTATTAGAAACATGTTTATCAATAAATCAACACACTATATACAATTTTAGGAATATTATTATTATTTTAATTTTATTGGGCCATATAAAATAATAGGATATGGAATGGTTGAATTTCAACAATCGAATCACCACATCACTCTTTTTGATATTACATTACAGGAAAATGTAATGTCCATTGATAGTCATATGGTATGACTAGTGTGTATCATAGAGTATGATACATTAAACACATAGTTTTATTTTGTGTCGAAAAATATAATATGTGATATTATAGGTTATGATTCAAATTAAGGATGTACAGAAATAGAGCATTGAGTCATAGTTTTGATATAGTGTATATAGTGGTCTATGAATAGCCTCTACAAAAGAAATTCCCATATATTATTTTTTTTCAATTTCATGAAAGAAACTCTTATATATAGGATACCCCAAATTTAATATTTATTTATTACCACTGATGTAAAAATATATTAGGTTCGGGATATCTACAGTACACTTATATATGGGATACCCTATACTTAACGATTTTTCCTTTTCCTCATAATTTAAATATAAGATTTTTCATCAACTCCATTATCATATTATGATAGATCATTCGTTTCTATATCATAAAACATGATATATTCCTAAAAAGTGAAAATTTAATATTTGGGATTAAAATGATTCTATTTTATAAATTATTTATAAAGGAAAGGTCTTTAGAAAGATAAATTAATTAATAGAATATAAAATCTCATACTAATATCCCATGTTTGAAAAATAAACAAAATGTTTATTTATTGTTTTATTCAATTTGAATATTCAGGTTTATAAATTTTATGTGAAATTTGAATATTATGTAAGATTTAATTTATGTTAAAAATTGACACTTATAGATTTCTATGACATGTATTACATGATAGTCATTAGAATAAATGATTTACTTTCATTAATTCAAAATTGATCTATAGAAATAGATCTAAACCTATAGTTTTATAGGTTCATGACTATAGCTTAATTTATAGCCACTATTTGATTAAAATTGTTGCTATATTGGGATTTTAAGTCATATTTTTTGAAAAAACTAAGGAAGTAGAGTTCATTCATATATGTTGATTTTTTATTATCTATAACCCCCTCTAACTACCCTTTCTATGTGTCGCCATACCCCCCTATTCCGCCCTCATGAGAAATCCTCTCCCTGACCCTCCTCCACCAACAGTGCCATCCCAATCTGTCCTCTCCCTGATCCTCCTCCCCTAATGGTGCCATTGTGAGTTATCCTCTCCCCAGACCTCCTACCTTGACTTTTCCCACACGAGCCATCCTATCCCTAACCCTACTCCCCCAATGATTCCCTTCACAATGATACCCCTCACTACGGCCCATTGCAACCACCACACTTTTATCTCTCCTCTCTGCGATCCTCCTCCCCTCACACTACCTTCAAATGTGGCCACACCAACTTCCCGCCAAAGCTGCTCATATATGAGATTCTTTGGTGACTATGTTAGAAATTAATTCATTAAAATTCATGATATAACTAGTGTGGTTTAATCATTTACCATATCTTTATTATTTATATATTTTCACATCAAACTCTAAGGGATTATTTGATTTTTTTGGTTTCTATAGTAATTTTTTTCACACATTATATTTACATACCTCAGGTGAATACAAGTTATATGCATTGTGTTTGCGGTAAAAATGAGGGATGTCATAGTTATAAAATGATGTCAATTAACCTCATGGATTTTATTTATTATTATTATAGAGGTATATGGAGGGTTTATAATATCTTACTTTTTATCTGTTTAGGTTTTATTTTTCATGACACGTTACTTAGGTTATATTTTATAACATTTTTTGATGAATTTTTAAATTTATAGTACTCTAATTAGATAGGACTATGGACATTATAAGTTGTTTATGCTACTTATGATTGATGGTTTTTCATTATTAAAACTTATTGAGATAGACTATTATAGGTTAAATCACTTTTCACTTGATTTTTATTGAATATCTTTTTAAGTCACTAGCCTCTAGTGACTGGGTCATACACTCATGGGCTTGTGAAATTTCACCATAGAGACAAAGTCATGATGGTTCCAAATTTTAGTAATCTTCTCATGATGCACAATTTGGATTTGGTCCATTACAATTTATTAACTATCCTCTATTTTATTTTCTCTATAAATCTCTCACGCCTTGTGATGTTTCACCACATTTCCCTCTCCCCATGGATTTTTTTTTGTGTTACCTATCTCTTTACTAGGAAAACATTATTGGAAAAAAGTGTAATGACCCATACTATTGAATGATATTTGTTTCTGGAATTATTGTGTTATTTTTCACTCAGTAAAACTATATCCTTTTATTAATGAAGTGATTATTTTTAAAATGAGAACTTCTGGATTCGACTATTATATGATTGTTTGTAAATATGACCATTGGAAACTATACACATAATGATATGGTTATTGTTTATAATTACAAATGATCATGGTTAATTAATACAGAAAGAAGAGTCAATGGCCTCCTCTAGTAGAGTCAGGCTCCATGAAGCCCATCTATCGAAGCTTAGGAAGGAGGTAGAATCAATGGTCTTTTCTCTGGACCAAGCCCATGATGAGCTTTAACATATTAATGTTGAATGTAATCACATTTGGTAGAAGTTCATGCTAATAGAAATCACCACTCAAGTAATGTTGTTCAAGCCACCCCAAGATTCTATAACCATTTCACACCTTACTCTTAGGTCCTATGAATTAGTTATAAGGGGTTATGTAATGAGGGATTAGTTACTTTGTGTAATCCTATTTAATATAGAATTTCAATTTCTTATTTTGGAAATTTTTGTGAATTTAAAATCTCAAAAAAATATAAGATGAATTTTTAAAAGTTTTATATTATTGATGAATATAAAAAATGAGTATTTTAAGATCTTTCTTATAATTTAAATAATTAATATGTTTAAAAGATTGTCAAAAAAAAATGGTCTTATAGATATGTGATCTGTAAAAAATTATATTCTAATAAAATCAACTTAATATTTGGTGAATTGTAACTTATGAATAGTAATATTTCCCTTATGAACAGTAATGTGACCAATGGAATAGTAACCTCACATAAGAATGCATAAATTTAAATTAGGAATCTGTAATGGTAATGTGATATAATTTTATAAGTAAATAATTATTTCAGAAACAATTAGTTTAGTAATTGTATTGTTTCATTTAAATAGTTATTTTACATAAAATTTGAATATCTCATATTTAGAAAACAAAATTACTAAAATTGAGTTCATTTTTAAATTTTGAACATCGATTTTAGGTTAGGGTGAATCTATGAGTTTTCTATAAATGTTTTTTTAGTGAATAGTAAAATTATAGTTTAGAGTTTCGGTATATTTAATGACATCATTAGTGATTTAATAATGATGTAATAGTGCTAGTAGACTCTTAAGGAAAAAATATGTTATGTGGTGTCCCAAGTGGCCAATATTGTAGAGACCCAAATCTTGACGTACATGGACATTACATTACTTTTGCGGAATACATAACAAAAACAGACAAACAAGGACCGTAATAGTTTAGTGTCCTTGGAAACTCAGAATATTATCTTCTAATCATGGTGAAAGATCTTCAACAACTCCCATAACGATCTTCCCCTTTTTTGTTTCCTTACCTAAAACCTTTTTTTATTTCCTAGGGAAAATAAAACATAAAAAGGGTGAGCTCAAATGCTCAGTAAGGGAAAACATAGAGAACATAAAACAATCCATAAACATTTGAAAGCAAAAAACTTGAACATGAAATTTAAACATCAAAATCATGAGAAAAGACATAAATCATGGAAGTACGTAAGGAATATATTAAAATGGAAAATCAACCATGTTAAAATATAATGGGATGAAACATGTAATTGTGGCAACCATTCAAGGCATTGCTGCCAAGACCATCTTAGTGGACAAAGTCCCTTTCGGAATCGAGTTCACTCCTCGTTCCAGTCATATAACACTGATCTGGATTAACTTACCATTCCAGCCATGTCTATCTCATGAGATATAAATCATTACCCAATGTATTGGAGGGAGATATAGGTCCCACCCATCTCATATTGAAATCATTCTTACTTGTGCCACAAAATAAACATACATCATTCATAATAACCCAATGAATAAAATGGGTTTCATAAACACCATCCCATCATCACATAATCCATATAAAAGAAATGGATATCATTTCATAATAAGAAAATTGAATCCATGTAAATCATAGATACTTTATACTTGAAACGTACACATATTAAATAATTTCATCTTAGATGGAAAATGGTTTTGATAAAACACTTGAAATGAATTCTTGAGGAAAATATCATTTCTTCTTCAAAATCAATTTCTTTTCACAAAACGTCATGCAATTTTAAAAGAAAGATATTTTGTTGAAAATAGTCATGAAATATTTTGGAGGAAGCTTCATGAAAATAAGGCTTTATAAAACCGTAAAAATCCGTTTGTGCCGTATAAATTAAAAAACATTCTTCTCGTACTTTTACTGAAAAAGTCAAAAAAGTACCTCGTAACGTAAACAAAAGAAAGATTCCTTACATAACATATAGTAAAAGTCAAAAATGGGTAAAATGAATTTAAACATACATGAAAACAATTTTATAAAACATGGACATGGATGATAGAAATAACCCCAGTAAATACTTACGAATAAGCAATCTCGGATGAAAATGAGATTTGCGAAATTATCCCTAACCATAGGTCTGATATGCTTCGTATGGATTCGAACCTCATGTATAATGATTTAAATAATATCATTGACTTATTACATAATCAGATTCATTTTTATGATATCATATATGATTCACTTATGACTTTATATTACCCGTTGTTTTTGTAAATTCCATGTGAAATTAGCGTTTTGGGTAAAATCATTTCATTTATCATATGTGTTTCGACTCATTGTTCTTGATATTATTACTTATATCCTGATTTAAATAATTAAATAATTTAAAACATTATTTATATTAATTGTATACATATATATTATAGATCGATAAAAGGAATGAAATACACCGTTCATGGGGACGGTAGGCCGTACATACACATGAACGTTGTTTTCATTTCCTTATTGAATTTAATGAAACTAAATAGATGAAATATATATATACATAAATACAATAGAATTATTATTTCATATATTTCATTATTATTCATTATATAAACTTTATGATTATTCATGTATGGTTAACATGGAGAATGAATCTCATCGCGTCGTGGAGACGGTAGTCCGTAAGTACGCACGAGCGATGATATCGTTACCATAATTATAGAATTGGAGTGGATGGTATAATATATCGGAATCATTGTGATGTTATAATAACCATATATAGTTATTCTTTACACCATTATACCCATCCATGTAAGGTGTTAGTGGAAAAACATATTACACCACTGCGTGGAGACGGTATTTCGTACGTACACACGCGCGGTGATTTTGTTTTTCATAGGATGGATAGAAGATGAAATAGGGTTGTTTCATACTTATAATAATATATCAGTATATGATTGATACTGATGTTATCATTTCATAACGAAACATCTAAAGAATAAGAAGTGGAAGAAGAAATAAAGTTGAAAGAATCGGTAACGGACATAACCTCTTCTTTGAAGCGCCTCTTTGAAACCTCCTCTTAGGGCACTAAAATTGGTCTTTGAAGAATACCAGGTCCTCTAGGATGTTTCTAGGGGAGTTTATAAGAGTATTGGGCAGGGTGTGGCCAATCTTGAAGGCTCAACGTGGTGTAAGGAGGACAGGGAGGAGGTGACCTTTTATAAGGGAGGAGAGGGGCACCTTTGGAATCCTCAAAAATATTAGTTTAATATAAATTCAAACCCCACATAAAAGTCTCAAAAAATGACTCAATTAGGATATTAGATGAGATAGGTTTGTAATCTCATCAAACAATCAAATTTATACATGTTTTGATCTTATTTTAAACTTTATCATTTTGATTTATCATTATTTAATCTACTTATGTTTATTTGTGGTAATAAATTCTAAATACTAAATGGTTATAAATAATAACTTATCTGTTGTTAATTTTCCATAATTGGATACTTTATGAAATTTTAAACTATATATATCTCAATTTATAATTTTTAAATATTTTTGTGATTTTTAAACAATTTAATAATATATTATTTTTATAAAATAACAATAGTGTCATTTTTGAAACTATTCATTTATTTGAATTTAAATAAACAATATAGAGAATAAATGTTCAAACAAAAATATTTAATAGATTCATAACATGTCATATGTATCTAGAAAATTAGTGGAGCACATTAAATAGTTCATATAATATGTATTTTAATATTTTAAAACCATTTATTTGATATTTCTCTTAATAAAATAATTTCAACATCCCTATTGTGTCTCCTTTAATGATAATTATTTAATCTCTAAAAATACTAAATAAATTCATATGATGTATATAATTTTATTAAATTTCTGGAAACTATTTATATCTGAAGTTTCATAAATTTTATCACTAAACTAAAATTATTATACTTATAAGATTTTAGAAAGTGACATGTTGTTAGTTTCTTTGGTTTTAATAATAATTAAATTATTTCCATAGAAAAAAGTCCATTAAATGAATCTAATCCGACCCTTAGGTGATATTGGTCAACTTTTAGTCATACAATAGGATTTTTACAGGTTTTAGGGTAATTTTATAATCTTATATTTACCCTTAATTACCTGATTTACCTTTAACTAGGGTAAATAAAATTTACTGTAGTTACTATTCATAATGCCCAAAAATAAAAATTATCCTATTAAGATAATTTGGACCTACTGATTCCAAATATGGAATCCATTTTTCTAAATTCAATACACAAGATTTGCAGAAATTAAATTAAAATTAATCCTGCTGTCGAAAAAAATGGGTTTTTGTTTAAAACATTGCAGAAGATTGAATTTATTTAACTTACGAATTCAATGTAAAATCAATGCTAAAGACATAAATTATATTCAATGGTAAAAATATTTTATATTTATACTTTAAAACCATTAAATATTATAATTTAACCACATAAATTATTATGATGAAAAAAATTTGTTTTTATTTAAAATATAGCGAGTTTATACTATTCATTAAAATATGAAAGTTATCAGAATAATATGAAAATTTTATTCAGGGTAAAATTTTATATCCTTATTCCAAATAATAATTTTATTTTGCAAAATTGAACTTAAAAACATTTCAAAAACTAGATTTAAAGTGGGTGCACCATCAAAAGGCGGCAAAACTGTATTTTTTGAGAAATTCTTATTTTACTCGAAAAATTTATTTCATTCTTATACCATGTTCTAGATGTGTGTAAGATGAATAATAATGTTATAAATTTCGAATTTTAGTTTATACTCTTCATAACAGCTAGTTTATAATATTATAATAATATATCGTTGTTTAGTAAAACCCGATATTGCGTACAACACACGCTATCGAGGAATGTCGCGATTGCGTGTAATGCAAGCCATGTCAGGGTTGTGTGTAGTGCAATACTCCATTGTTGTTGCATATACTCCAAGCTAATACAGTGTTTCATATAGCACAAGATAGTCTTGTTGTAGCATAAAACACATGACATCAAATAAATTAAAAAGAATACTTATCATAAAATATCGGATTGTTACATTCTACCCCCCTTAAAATGAATTTCTCCCTTGAAATTCGTCAGGGTTATACATGGTCTTCTACTAGAAAGATTCTTTAATTGAAACCCACATTGTAAAATGAAATACCAAAACTTAACTTTAAAACTAAAGTATGAAACTTAACAGTTTCCCAAATTAACTAATCACTGGGTTTCCACATAGGATATCATAGGTGAAAATATAGTTATGGAAGAGAAATCTAACCGTCATGTTCTGATGGAGAGTGGTAGAGAACATGGCTATGAAAAACCCAACAATCACAAAGCCATAGATTTGGGATGATCTAAGTTACCATCTGATTCATCGGATATAAGGGTACTAGGACAACATTTTTGGTTTTCAAGATCATTTCCCTAATGTTGATGAATTAAAAGAAATACTTACATGATTTTGGTACAATCTCACTGTTGTTCGTGAATTGAACAATTTCCACTTCATCTATTACTGAAATAAAATGAATTTGTAATTTGTGAAGTGTTAGCATATCATGTGATGGAATGATGGGTCATTCTATCTATTTTAAACAAAATTTTAGCAAAAGTTATAAAATATACATAACTCCATCTATGGTGTGGTTAATCATATACAATTCCAAAAATGAACTTATACTTCATATATCATACCGCTTAATAAAATAAAACTAGTTTCTACTAACCAGGGACATCCTGTAGGCCAGTGGTAGGCGATAAAGGCCAGTCGCACTTCGGTTGTGGGTTCGATTCCTACATCCTTGTCCGACGCGATGGGTTGTCGCCCGTCCTACAGGTTGTCCTTTTTCTAAAACTACATTACTATAACATCCCATCAATATTATCTAAAAAAGTTCTATCCTTAAACAATACTAACTTATGTCCAACATAATCCATTCCAATATTTAGACTTATCTAAAATACTTCGGTCCAAGCTCATAGTATAAAGAAAACTATTACTAGAAAGGTTATCTACCAAGAATGTGAATACAAGCATTTATCCCACATATATCATAAGATATGTCTTGTTGGTTTCATTCCAAACATATGAATACCTTAGTCATATATTCGCTTGAAACATAAATTACCATAGAACCTTAGTGAAAACATGAATGCTGTCAAAAGTTAACTCTTTCCACATACCAAAATCCCAAAATTTCTATATACTCAAACCATGATATCACTTTGTCCTTATATAATTCATGGGCTCATTAATACTATCAAACATTTTATTATTTCCTTAGAACTTCTTTATGCACATATTACGTGATTTCCAAAAATATTTGAATAACCTTTCATGGTTACCAGTACCATTCATCATACACTTTCAAAACTTAAGGAAAGACAATAGTGTAACAATCCTTAGATTTCTCTTTATTCCATAGTACCATGAATTACTTATACAACATTACTCTTGATAAACATGTAATCATTCCACTACCTTCATAAACCAATGACTGAGCTTCAAAAATTCTTTCATCTCACATATCACATGTAGTCTCTTCATCATCATCCACATAAATACTACTCATGTGACCATGCAGATTCTCTTCATGTGATTTTCCCTTAGGGCATTGGTTTTTGTAATGCCCATACATTCCACATTTAAAACATCTAATCATTATTGATGTCATAGCAATACCATTATCCTTGTCCATTGTGTTAACTGAACGTTTTTCTTTTCACATACTGGCTTTGTGTCCTTCTTTTCCACACCCAAAGCATCTTCTAGTTCCTTTGAAACAATCTCCCTGATTCCTCTTCCCACATGATTTACATGAGGGAAATTGAACTTTCTTTCCACTATGATCATCAAGAAACTCCATCTTTCTCTTATTATCTGAGTCAGTAAACTTACCAAATTTGAGTTTATTGATCATATTATGAGATTGATGATTCATCATAATAACGATGTTTGGACTTCCCAATCCCGTTTCATTTGGTTTCTCATGAAGAATATCATTCCATTGTCCGCCATATCCTCCATTATCGTGAATCTTCCTGTTTCCAGCCATTTTCTAAAACCCAATAAGAATAGTTTGAGAGGAAAAAATCATACTAGGGAAAACAACATAGTAAAGGGGGAGTACCCTCAATATCTTACATCTTAGTTTAAATTCTAAGATTGTTACCATAGTTCTAGGACTATATCTTATACGTATACTTATCCTTCGGGAGATCCCTAGACATGCCTTAGAAATATTTCTAGGGATCTCACTAACATTTTTGCATCCTAGTTTCCAAAGGTTGACTAAAACTTTCCTCTGATAGCAACTGTAGAGACCCAAATCATGACGTATATGGACATTAAATTAATTTTGCAGTATACATAACAAAAATAGACACACAAGGACCATAATAGTTTATTGTCTTTAGAAACTCGGAATATTATCTTCTAATCATGGTGAAATATCTTCGACAACTCCCATAACGATCTTCCCCTTTTTGTTTCCTTACCTAAAACATTTATTTATTTCCATGGGTAAATTAAAACATAAAAATGGTGAGCTCAAATGCTCAGTATGGGAAAACAAAGAGAACATAAGACAATCCATAAACATTGGAAAGAAAAAACTTGAACATGAAATTTAATCATCAAAAACATGAGAAAAGACAAAAATCATGGAAGTACGTAAGGCATATATCAAAATGGAACATCAACCATGTTAAAATATAATGGGAATAAAACATGTAATTTTGGAAACCATACAGAACATGATATGATTTCCATAGTAGCCAAGGCATCGCTGCCAAGACCATCTTAGTAGACAAAGTCCCTTTCTGAATCGAGTTCACTCCTCGTTCTAGTCCTGTAACACTCAACCGTATTAACTTACCGTTCTAGCCATGTCTATCTCATGAGATATAAATATTTACCCAATGTATTGTTGGGAGATATAGGTCCCACCCATCTCATATTGAATTCATTCTTACTTGTGCCACAAAATAAACATACATCATTCATAATAACCCAACGAATAAAATGGGTTTCATAAACATCATCCCAACATCACATAATCCATATAAATGAAATGGATATCATTTCATAATAAGAAAAGTGAATCCATGTCAATCATAGATACTTTATACTTGAAACATACACATATGAAATAATGTCATCTTAGATGGAAAATGGTTTTGATAAAACACTTGAAATGAATTCTTGAGGAAAGTATCCTTGCTTCTTCAAAATCAATTTCTTTTCACAAAACGTCATGAATTTTTAAAAGAAGGAGATTTTGTTGAAAATCGTCATGAAATATTTTTGAGTAAGCTTTGTCACGACCCGTCCTCGGGGCCCATTCCGTGACTACCCCAAGCCCGCCTTCCATAGGCCAGGGGCTGGAGACTAGCACCAAGGCGTAAATCCCAACAAAAGGGAAGGCATTGCCTTTGAAAAGTAAACAAGCACCGCAGAGTAAGCAAGCGGAAAAGTAAACACTAAGTAAAAATTGTACAAGCTGTGCTGAAAGTAAAAGGGGCCGGAAATACAAGCCCAACTGTAAAGTACAACTGAAAGGAAAAATAGCAACTGAAAGGAAAAGCCGCAGCGTCGAGCCGCCCTCTGGAAGTCCCACCTGAAGGGTGGGTACAGATAGCCTCCATAGCTCCTCGGGTCCTCCTGACCGCTCCGATTACGTCCCGCCCAGTGGTCCACCTCCAGGTACCGTCCTGCTCCGCAAGCCTCCACCACGATCAGCGATGTCCGTCGTCTGTAACCAACACAACGTAGTGCGGGCATAGACTGTGCAGGGGTGAGTATAAGCTACTCAGTAGGGACCCCGATACCCCCGAAGGTCTCCCGAAATCCACAAAGGATAAACGACAAAGTAAAGATACAATCACGAAGTAACAACCGACACTGCATAGGTATATGCCCATACATATACCTAAGACATCAATTCTCGTTCGGCTCCAACGTCTGAGCCGAAGCACAACCCAGTACACACAGGAAAGAAAAACGTATACCCACACAGGATAGCACAACAAAATCCACAAAGGAGAGTAAACAGTAAATCCACACAGGACAGCTCAACACAATCCACAAAGGAGAGTAAACAGTAAATCCACACAGGATAGCTCAACACCATCCACAAAGGAGAGTAACTCAAGATTCAGCTCACGCATGTAAACATCATCAAAAAGGTGAAAGAGATGATCAGACATAGATACTGAATCATCTAAGCCGGGACCCACATAGGATACAAGACCAGCGATCCTCATTGTTTCGTTTATGCTGGGACCCACATGGGATACAAGACCAGCACGGCTGGGACCCACATAGGATACAAGACCAGCACTAAGTCATCTAAGATGGGACGCACATAGGATACAAGACCAGCACTCTTCATTGATTCATCTATACTAGGACCCACATAGGATACAAGACCAATATTGAATCATCTAAGCTGGGACCCACATAGGATACAAGACCAGCACAGCTAGGACCCACATAGGATACAAGACCAGCTGTCTTCGTTGATTCATCTATACTGGGACCCACATAGGATACAAGGCCAGTATTGAATCATCTAAGCTAGGACCCACATAGTATACAAGACCAGCACAGCTAGGACCCACATAGGATACAAGACCAGCTGTCTTCGTTGATTCATCTATACTGGGACCCACATAGGATACAAGACGAGTATTGAATCATCTAATCTGGGACCCACATAGGATACAAGACCAGCACAGAGTTCCCACACACAGCAAGCTTGTTCGGGAGGGTCCACTCCACGAGCCGAGAGGCCGATACATCAACCGTCACAAAGTCTGGTGTTGATGTATCCAAAAGTTTCATATCATCAACAGGAACTCAACATCGCAGACGGCGCGTCAATCGGACGCCCGGTCTGAGAGTTATTGGCTTTTTCGTCCCAGGGGCCTGGTTGGTTTTTAAGGCAAAACCAACCCGACCGTACTCCACCTGCGTCCAAACCTCGGGCAGAGTGAGCCAAAATATCTGTCTCACTTAGAGGAACTCAACAAAGCTGACGGCGCGTCAATCGGACGTCCGTAGATAAAGATATGAGTGTTTCTGCTCCGAGGGCCCGGTTGGTTTCGTGTACGAACCAACCCGACTGTACTCCACCTGTGTCCAAACCTCGGGTGGAGTATACCAAAAGATCCGTCTCACTTAGAGGAACTCAGCAAAGCTGACGGCGCGTCAATCGGATGTCCGTAGCTCAAGATATGAGCGTTTCTGCTCCGAGGGCCCGGTTGGTTTTGTGTACGAACCAACCCGACCGTACTCCACCTATGTCCAAACCTCGGGCAGAGTATGCCAAAATATCCGTCTCACTTAGAGGAAATCAACAAAGCTGACGGCACGTCAATCGGACGTTCATAGCTCAAGATATGAGCGTTTTCGCTCCGAGGACCCGGTTGGTTTCGTGTACGAACCAACCCGACCGTACTCCACCTGTGTCCAAACATCGGGCGGATTATGCCAAAAGATCCGTCTCACTTAGAGGAAATCAACAAAGCTGACGGCGCGTCAATCGGACGTCCGTAGCTCAAGATATGAGCGTTTCTGCTCCGAGGGCCCGGTTGGTTTCGTGTACGAACCAACCCGGCCAAACTCAAAGTATTCCGAAACCTTGAGTGCGTTATACCGAAACGACCGCCTCGATCCAAGGATCGTGTTGCCACTGACGGAGAGTCGTTTAGAGGCCTGTAGCTCAAGTAACGGGCATTTGAACGAAAATCGTCCGAAGACGGGGGGGGGTCCGGGCCCGGGCCGAGCCGGCCCGACCCCCCACCCCCCTGGGTCGGCCGAACCGGGTCAACCCGGTCCGACCCGGTCGGACTCGGTCCGGCCTGGCCAGGACGCGGCCAGCCCGGCTCGGCTTGGCCGAGCGGCCGAGCGACACGGGGGGGAGCCACCACCCCCGCGTGACCCCCCCGCGGCACCCGCGGGGTGTCTCCCTGGCCAGCTGAGTGACGCGGGGGGGAGCCGCCGCCCTCGCGTGACAACCCCGCGGCACTCGCGGGGTGTCACTCAGACAACCGGACGCGGCTTCAGCCGTGTCCCACGCGCACCGGACCCACGCAGCCGCGGGTGTGCGAGCTCCGCCGCCGCGGCTTCTGCCGTGGCGGGCTTGTCTGGCGGCGTGCCGGGGCGCCGCCGGCGGCTTCCGCGGGCCACTGGAGTCGCTCCGGTGGTCCGATTTTGTTCCCGTCTGCGCCGCTGCTTCTCCCGGGACATTCCCTTCACTTCGGAACCATCAAACTTTCGTTGCGGCATGTTCCGTCATCGCCAGTCAAATCCGCACAAAACGAAGAACGGCGGAGGGTCGTCGGGCCGTGTTCGATTGGCCCGCACCCTCCGCGTTAGAGATAAACAACGAGAGGAATAAAGTTCAACACATGAACGCATATCCGAAAACAATTTTTAATGAAATAAAATTGTTTTATAAATCGGGTTCCTCTTTTTGAACGGAAACAACATGGGAAATAAGAGGCTTTTCAAAAAAACCCTACCTCGTAGTCGTCGCTCGTGAGCGTTCTTCGCGGAATTGTTTGTCGCGGAAGAAGGGGATCGTCGCGTCGTCTCGGAAGGGCGTCTCTTCGTCACGGAAACCGGCGTTGAGTCGGAGAACTCAACAGGCCATGAAACAGCAGATTTAATTTAATTAATTAAATCAGTGTTTTGGTAAAAACCACAAAGGGGATTAAAAAGAAAATCTGAGACTGTTACCTCAAGCAGTTGATCGAAGATCAGGGCGGGGAATGACGTCTCGGATGAAGCGTCGTCAAACTCCGAGGGTGACGGCGTTCTTCGCGTTCTTCGCGTTCTTCGCGAAGGAGGATGGAGGTTCAAGAACTCTGACAAACCTTTAAACGAGTAGTCCTCCAAAAGAGACTTGTTGGCCTTATTTTATTATTATGCCAACCAATGAAATAAAAGGTAAGTAACGACCCATCAATTCGTTGTATTAATTCAACGAAAGAAACAACTCATTTAATTTACGAAATAAACCGCCCAAATTAAATGGTCAGTTAAGAAATTAAGAAAACGCGTCAGTTGACTTTCATAATGACGGGTTTTCGCTGGTGCGTTACATAGCAGAATGAAACGGCGGGGCTCGTGCGGGCCCCACCTCACAAATATCCTACCAAGAGGGTAGGATATTCCTGGATAGTACCCTATCCATTTCAACTCAGTTTAAGCCACTTTTAAGTGGCTTCAAGGGGATTCCAAGTGGCTTAAGTGAAATAAAATAAAGTTGTCATAAATTTATTTTATTTCCAAACATTAAGCCCGAAAATTAAAAACCCACACCCGTGAAAACGCAACCCTCGAAGAGGCGTTTCTAAGCGAATACCGGCGATGCGATTTCATCGGTGCCCTCAGAATTCGATTCCGGGCACCGGTTCAAATTCTAGAAAAACCATCTCATCAGTTCACTGAACGTACCCGAGCCAAACTTCGAAAAATGATTCCGGGCACACCGGGCCTCGGAATCAGGTGTCGTCAGAAACTGAGCTCTTGTAAAATTCCAAAAAAAATTAGGAAAAAAATTTCCTTGAAATTTACGGGTCTTTACATTACTCCCACCTCAGGGCTTTACGTCCCCGTAAAGCTTCAACACAAACTAGGGAAACAAAGGCGGTACTGAGAACGCATCTGAGCCTCCCACTCCCATGTGCTCCTTGGAGGTTCCCGTGCTTCCATCTGATGCACACTAGAGGAATCGATCATCCACGTAGGACCCGCTCCTGTCGATCCTCGATCTCCACTGGGACCTATGCAAAAGTCGTCCCATCATCAAAGACCAGCTCTCCATGGTCAAAGGTTTGCATCGGGTCGTGCGCGTATATCCTAAGCTGAGATACGTGGAAGACGTCGTGCACCCGATGCAACTGAGGTGGTAGAGCCAGGCGATAAGCCACCACGCCAACCCTGCTGAGGACCTGGAAGGGTCCGATGAAGCGTGGAGACAACTTGCCGCCTCGGCCAAAACACTGCAAACCACGTCGAGGTGAGACACGCAAGAAGACGAGGTCGCCATCCTCGAACTCTAGTGGCCTCCGCCTCCTGTTAGCATAAGACTTCTACCGGCTCTGAGTTGTACTCATCCTCCCCTGGATGACCTGGACCATCTCAGCCGTGGCCTAGACCATCTCCATCCCCACAAGAGCTTCTAAGATTTCTTCTTTGCCGATGAGAGAAATCTGGTCTCATCCCCTGGATGAACCACATTCTTTACCTAATATAGTCAATCACAACATGGAAGATACTAATCCATACGACAGATGACGTCGTAAGGCCTCGACGCTACTACCAAGAGATCCAACCATTAATCTCGCCTCCAAGGGTTGAGTCACACTGTCGGCATCAGTGTGTGGTAACTGGGTCTCCTCCAGTAGATATGTCACAATGAGGGTCAAGTCAACAGTCAAAACTGGAACCTCTTAGTAACAACACAAAAGAGGACAGGAATGAAAACATCACAAAGGTATGCGTCTTTTATTATTGCAGCTCATAATACAAAGACGCTACACAATAGCAACAAGGAACCAGAAGTACAAAGGACGTATCCACTAGTTCCACTCTTGTCCATCTACTCCCAGAGCTCCATGATTGAAGGCCTCGGCTGCCTGAAGCTGAGCTCTCGCATGTCCACCTACTCCATGCGGTCGGGGTGGACCTCCTGGTGGTGGTGGTGGAAACACCTCGAAGTGTCTCCCACCATCGGCTACTCGGCCAGCTCCCCTGCCTCGTTCGCCTGCACCCTGCGAACCACCGTGGCCGAACCTCTGTATGGGAGGTCCCTCTACCGCCTGCTGCTCATCTGTAAGACAAGTCGGGCAGTCTCGAGCCATGTGACCTCACCCACTACATGCGTAGCAATGTTTGCCCCTCGCGTAGCTGGCTCTCCTTCGGGTGCCCCGCACAACCGAATCTTCATCCTGAGACTTCCCATCTGATGGTCTAGCCCGTTTGAACCTCTGTGTCACCTGTCTACTGCCAACTGCAGAAGACCCTGCTACGGGCCGTCCTGTGGAGGGCCCTGTCACTGGAGCCTGCTCGGCGAGAAAACTCTCCACTAGAAGGGCTCTCTCCAACACCTCTTCCTGTGTCGGAATGTTGAGGGAGATAATCGAAGCCCTGATCTCGTGCCTCATTCCCTGCTCGAAGGTCTGGGCTCGGAAGAACGGGTCCCGTACCATATCTGTGGAGTAGCGCGAGAGATCAGTAAATCTCGCCGAGTACTGGGCCACTGTCAAGATGCCCTGTCGCAGCTGAAGAAGCTCATGTATGTGTACCGCACGGAGGGTGGCTGGGACGAACTCGGAGTGGAAGATGCTCTCAAAGTCCGTCTAGAGGAGAGATGTCTCGTCGTGCACCTTGAGCATCAAGCTCCACCATCTGTCTGCTGTCGTGTGCAGGAGGCTCGCTGCGAGGATCACCATGAGGTCTGCTGGTGTCCTCACTAGCCTGAAAACTCACACCACTGCCTCCAGCCAGTACTCGGCTGCCTGGGGGTCCGTCTCCCCGCGGAACCTAGGCGGTCGCTGAAGCTGGAACTCGTGCAGCACGCTAAGGCGACATGCATCGTCAACGGCTGGGGTTGGTAGCATTGGTGGCTCGGCGGGTAAAGGTACCGCCGGTGCCTCTGCTGACAAGGATCCCTGCACCGAGGCCTCGTCGCTCGGTGGGCTGTCATCACGCTCCACTCTCAGAACCCTAGCTGGCTGCCGTCGTGGGGCCATCCTGTAAGGGGCAGGTGCACCACGGTCAAAACTGTATACCTGGTGAGCTGACACAAGTAATCACAAAGAAAACTTGAACACACGTGCAATCAATGTTTTCGTGCATTAAGTCGGAAATCAGAAGTCAGGGTCCTAGTGTACAGATACGTCGGCCGCCGCACCAACACTGGACTCCCTGGACTGATAACCACACCCAATATGCTAAACACTATTTCTTCACAAAGAAGAAAGATCAGAGTCTCCGGTAGAACGGAACAACTTTGATACCAATTTTTTACGACCCGTCCTCGAGGCCCGTGCCGTGAGTACCCCAAGCCCTCCTTCCATAGGCTAGGGGCTGGCGACTAGCATCAAGGCATAAATCCCAACAAAAGGGAAGGCATTGCCTTTGAATAGTAAACAAGCACCACAGAGTAAGAAAGCGGAAAAGTAAACACTATGTAAAAACTGTACAAGATGTGTTGAAAGTAAAAGGAGCCAGAAATACAAGCCCAATTGTAAAGTACAACTAAAAGGAAAAACATCAACTGAAAGGAAGAGTCGCAGCGTCGAGCCTCTCTCCGGAAGTCCCACATGAAGGGTGGGTACATATAGCCTCCACAGCTCCTCGGGTCCACCTGACCGCTCCGAGTACGTCCCGCCCAGTGGTCCACCTCCAGGTACCGTCCTTCTCCGCAAGCCTCCACCATGATCAGCGATGTCCGTCGTCTGCAACCAACACAACGTAGTGCGGGCATAGCCCGTGCAGGGGTGAGTATAAGCTACTCAGTAGGGACCCCGAGACCCCCGAAGGTCTCTTGAAATCCAAAAAGGATAAAACACAAAGGAAAGATACAATCACAAAGTAACAACCGGCACTACTTAGGTATATCCCCATACATATACCTAAGCCATCAATTCCCGTTCGGCTCCAACGTCCGAGCCCAAGCACAACCCAGTCCACACAGGAAAGCGAAACGTATACCCACACAGGATAGCACAACACAATCCACAAAGGAGAGTAAACAGTAAATCCACACAGGATAGCTCAACACAATCCACAAAGGAGAGTAAACAGTAAATCCACACAGGATAGCTCTACACCATCCACAAAGGAGAGTAACTCAAGATTCATCTCACGCAGGTAAACATCATCGAAAAGGTGAAAGAGATGATCAAACATAGATACTGAATCATCTAAGATGGGACCCACATAGGATACAAGACCAGTCGTCCTCATTGTTTCGTTTATGCTGGGACCCACATAAGATACAAGACCAGCATGGCTGGGACCCACAAAGGATACAAGACCAGCACTGAGTCATCTAAGCAGGGACCCACATAGGATACAAGACCAGCACTCTTCATTGATTCATTTATACTGGGACCCACATAGGATACAAGACCAATATTGAATCATCTAAGCTGGGACCCACATAGGATATAAGACCAGCACAGCTAGGACCCACATAGGATACAAGACCAGCTGTCTTCGTTGATTCATCTATACTGGACCCACATAGGATACAAGACCAGCACAGCTAGGACCCACATAGGATACAAGACCAGCTGTCTTCGTTGATTCATCTATACTGGGACCCACATAGGATACAAGACGAGTATTGAATCATCTAAGCTGGGACCCACATAGGATACAAGACCAGCACAGGGTTCCCACACACAGCAAGCTCGTTCGGGAGGGTCCGCTCCACAAGCCGAGAGGCCGATACATCAACTGTCACAAAGTCTGAAGTTGATGTATCCAAAAGTTTCGTATCGTCAACAGGAACTCAACGTCGCAGACGGCGCGTCAATCGGACGCCCGGTCTGAGAGTTATTGGCTTTTTCGTCCCAGGGGCCCGGTTGGGTTTTAAGGCAAAACCAACCCGACCGTACTCCACCTGCCTCCAAACCTTGGGAAGAGTGAGCCAAAAGATCCGTCTCACTTAGAGGAACTCAACAAAGCTGACGACGCGTCAATCGGACGTTCGTAGCACAAGATATGAGTGTTTCCTCTCCGAGGGCCCGGTTGGTTTCGTGTATGAACCAACCCGACCATACTTCACCTGTATCCAAACCTCAGGCGGAGTATGCCAAAAGATCCGTCTCACTTAGAGGAACTCAACAAAGCTGACGGCGCGTCAATCGGACGTCCGTAGCTCAAGATATGAGCGTTTCCGCTCCGAGGGCCCTGTTGGTTTCGTGTACGAACCAACCCGACCGTACTCCACCTATGTCCAAACCTCGGGCGGAGTATGCCAAAAGATCCGTCTCACTTAGAGGAAATCAACAAAGCTGACGGCGCGTCAATCGGACGTCCGTAGCTCAAGATATGAGTGTTTCCGCTCTGAGGGCCCTGTTGGTTTCGTGTACGAACCAACCCGACCGTACTCCACTTGCGTCCAAACCTTGGGCGGAGTATGCCAAAAGATCCGTCTCACTTAGAGGAAGTCAACAAAGATGACGGTGCGTCAATCGGACGTCCGTAGCTCAAGATATGAGTGTTTCCTCTCCGAGGGCCCGGTTGGTTTCGTGTACGAACCAACCCGGCCGAACTCAAAGTATTCCGAAACCTTGAGTGCGATATACCGAAACGACCGTCTCGATCAAGGATCACGTTGCCGCTGACAGCGAGTCGTTTGGAGGCATGTAACTCAAGTTACGGGAATTTGAATGAAAACCGTCCGAAGAAGGGGGGTCCGGGCCCGGGCCGAGCCGGCCCGACCCCCCCCCCCCCCCCCCCCCCCCCCCCGGGTCGGCCGAAGCGGGTCAACCTGGTCCGACCCGGTCGGACCTGGTCCGGCCCGGCCAGGATGCGGCCTGGCCGGTCGGACCGGCCCGGCTCGGCTTGGCCGAGCGGCCGAGCGACGCGGGGGGGAGCCGACACCCCCGCGTGACACCCCCGTGTCACCTGCGGGGTGTCTTCCTTGCCAGCCGAGCGACGCGGGGGGGGGGAGGCTCCGCCCCCGCGTGACAACCCCGCGGCACCCGTGGGGTGTCGCTCGGACAACCGGACGCGGCTTCAGCTGTGTCCCGCGCGCGCCGGACCCGCGCGGCTGCGGGTCCGCGAGCGCCGCCGCCACGGCTTCTGCCGCGGCGGGCTTGTCCGGCGGCGTGCCGGGGCGCCGCCGCTCCTAGCTGCCGGCGCCGCCGCGCCGGTGCCCCGCGCCGCTGGCAGCTTCCGCGGGCCCCCTGAGTCGCTCCGGTGGTCTGATTTTGTTCTCGTCTGCGCCCCTGCTCCTCCCGGGACTCGCTCTTCACTACGGAACCATCAAACTTCCGTTGCGGCATGTTCCGTCATCGCCCGTCAAATCCACACAAAACGAAGAACGGTGGAGGGTCGTCGGGCTGTGTTCGATTGGCCAGCACCCTCCGCGTTAGAGATAAAAAACGGGAGGAATAAAGTTCAACACATGAACGCATATCTGAAAACAATTTTTAATGAAATAAAATTGTTTTATAAATCGGGTTCCTCTTTTTGAACGGAAACAACATGGGAAATAAGAGGCATTTCCAAAAAAAAATCCCTACCTCGTAGTCGTCGCTCGTGAGTGTTCTTCGCGGAATTGTTCGTTGCGGAAGAAGGGGATCGTCGCATCGTCGCGGAAGGGCGTCGCGTCGTCGCAGAAACCGGCGTTGATTCGGCGAACTCAATGGGCCATGAAACAGCAGATTTAATTTAATTAATTAAATCCGTGTTTTGGTAAAAACCACAAAGGATATTAAAAAGAAAATATGAGACTCTTACCTCAAGAAGTTGATCTAAGATCGGGGCGGGGAAGGACGCCTCAGATGAAGCGTTGTCAAACTCCGAGGGTGACGGCGTTCTTCGCGTTCTTCGCATTCTTCGCGTTCTTCGCGAAGGAGGATGGAGGTTCAAGAACTCTGAAAAACCTTTCAACGAGTAGTCCTCCAAAAGAGACTTGTTGGTCTTATTTTATTATTATGCCATCCAAGGAAAAAACAAATAAGTAACGACCCATCAATTAATTGTATTAATTCAACAAAAGAAACAGCTCATTTAATTTACGAAATAAAATGCCCAAATTAAATGGTCTGTTAAGAAATTAAGAAAACGCGTCAGTTGACTTTTATAATGACGGGTTTTCGTGGGTGCGTTACTTAGCGGAAAGAAACGGCGCGGCTCGTGCGGGCCCCATCTCACAAATATTCTACCAAGAGGGTAGGATATTCCTGGATAGTACTCTATCCGTTTCAACTCAGTTTATGCCGCTTTTAAGTGGCTTCAAGTGGCTTCCAAGTGTCTTAAGTGAAATAAAATCAAGTTGTCGTAAAATTATTTTATTTCCTAACATTAAGCCCGAAAATTAAAAAACCACACCCGAGCAAACGCAACTCCGGAAGAGGCGTTTCTAAGCGAATACCGGCGCTGCGATTTCATCGGTGCCCTCAGAATTCGATTCTGGGCACCGGTTAAAAAGTTAGAAAAACCCGCTCATCTGTTCACTAAACGTACTCGAGCCAAACTTCGGAAAATGATTCCGGGCACACCGGGCCTCAGAATCAGGTGCCGTCAGAAACTGCGCTCTTGTAACATTCCAAAAAAAATTAAGAAAAAAATTTCCATTAAATTTACGGGTCTTTACAAGCTTCATGAAAATAAGGATTTATAAAACCGTAAAAATTTGTCTGTACCGTATAAGTTAAAAAAACATTTTTCTTGTACTTTTGCCGGAAAATTCAAAAATGTGCCTCATAACCTAAACAAAAGAATGATTCCTTACATACCATGTAGTAAAAGTCCAAAATGGGTAAAAATTACTTTAAACATAAATGAAAATAAATTTATAAAACATGTACATGGATGATAGAAACAACCCCAGTAAATACTTATGAATTAGCAATCTCAGATAAAAATGAGATTTGTAAAATTATCCCTTACCTTAGATATGATATGCTTCATATGGATCCAAACCTCATGTATAATGATTTAAATAATTTCATTTACTTATTACATAATCATATTCATTGTTATGATATCATATATGTTTCACTTATGACTTTATATTACCCGTTTTGTTTGTAAATTCCATGTTAAAGTAGCGTTTTGGGTAAAATCATTTCATTTATTTTATGTGTTTCAACTTTTTGTTCTTGATATTATTACTTAAATCCTGATTTACATAATTCTAGAATGTAAAACATGTTTTATATTCATCATATACATTTATATTATAGATCGATAAAAGGAAAGAAATACACCGTTCATGGAGACGGTAGGTCGTACGTACGCATGAACGTTGTTTTCGTTTCCTTATTTAATTGAATGAAACTAAATAGATGACATATATATATACATAAATCTAGTAGAATTATTATTTCATATATTTCATTATTATTCATTATATAAACATTATGATCATTCATGTATGGTTAACATGGAGAAGGAATCTCATCGCGTCGTAGAGACGGTAGTCCGTACGTACGGATGAGCGATGATGTCATTCCCATAATTATATAATTGGAGTGGATGGTATAAAATATCAGAATCTGTATGATGTTATAATAACCATATATATTTATTCTTTACACCATTGTACCCATCCATGTAAGGTGTTGGTGGAAAAACAGATTACACCACGGCGTGGAGACGGTATTCCGTACGTGCGCACGCGCTGTGATTTTATTTTTCATAGGATGGATAGAAGGTGAAATAGGGTTGTTTCATACTTATAATAACATATCAGTATACTATTGATACTAATTTTATTACAACATAACAAAACAACTAACTAAGAAGAATTGGAAGAAGAAATAAAGTTGAAAGAATCGGTAACGGACATTACCTCTTCTTTGAAGCGCCTCTTTGAGACCTCCTCTTAGGGCACTAAAATTGGTCTTTGAAGAAGACCAAGACCTCTAGGAAGTTTTTAGGGAAGTGGAGAATATAATTTATCAGGGTTTGGCCGAGCATGAAGGATGAACGTGGTGTAAGGAGGAGAGGGAGTAGGTGCCCTTTTATAAGGGAGGAGAGGGGAACCTTTGGAATCCAAAAAAATATTTGTTTAGTATAAATTAAAAGCCCCCATAAAAACCCCCCAAAATGACTCAATTAGAATATTAGATGATATAGGGTTGTAATATCATCAACCAATCAAATTTATACATGGTTTTATCTTATTTTAAACCTTTTCATTTCGATTTATCCTTATTTAATCTACTTAAGTTTATTTGTGGTAATACAATTCTAAATTTTAAATGGTTATAAATAATCACATATGTGTTGTTAGTTTTCCATAATTGGATACTTTATGAAATTTTAGACTACATAAATTTCAATTTACAATTATTAAATATTTATGTGATTTTTAAACAATTTAATAATATGTAATTTTTATAAAATAACAATAGTGTCAATTTTGACACTATTCAGTTATTTGAATTTAAATAAACAATATAAAGAAGATCTGTTCGAACCAAATGATTTAATAGATTCATAACATGTCATATTTTCCTATAAAATTAGTATAGCACATTAAATAGTTCATACAATATTTATTTTAATATTTTTAAATCCATTTATTTGATATTTCTCTTAATAAAATAATTTCAACATCACAATTATGTCCCCTTTAATGATAATTATTTAATCCCTAAAATTCTAAATAAATTCATATGATGTAGATAATTTTATTATATTTCTGGATATTATTTATATCTGAAGTTTCATGATGTTTATCATTAAACTAAAATTATTATACTTATAAGATTTAAGAAAGTGACATGTTGTCACTTTCTTTGGTTTTAATAATAATTAAATTATTTTCACGGAAAAAAGTCCATTAAATGAATATAATCCGAACCATAGGTGATCTGGGTCGACTATTAGTCATCCAATAGGATTTTTACAGGTTTTAGGGTAATTTTATAATCTTATATTTAACCTTAATTACCCGATTGACCTTTAACTATGGTAAATAAAATTTACCATAGTTACTATTCATAATGCCCAAAAATAAAAAGTATCCTATTTACATAATTTGGACATAATGATTCCAAATATGGAATCCATTTTTCTAAAATCAATACACAAAAGTTTCAGAAATTTAATTAAAATTAATCTCGTTGTCGAAACAAAATGGGTTTTTGTTTAAAACATTGCGAAAGATTGAATTTATTTAACCTACGAATTCAATGTAAAATCAATGCTAATGACATACATTATATTAAATGGTTAAAATATATTCTATTCATACTTTACAACCATTAAACATTATAATTTAACCACATAAATTATTACGATGAAAAAAAATTGTTTTTAATTAAAATATAGCGTGTTTTTACTATTCATTAAAATATGAAAGTTATCCGAATAATATGAAAATTTTATCCAAGGTAAAATTTTATATCCTTCTTCCAAAGAATAATTTTATTTTTTAAAATTGAACTTTTAAACATGTCAAAAACTATATTTAAAGTGGGTGCACCATTATAATGTTGCAAAACTGCATTTTTTTTGAAAAATTCTTATTTTACCCAAAAAAATTAGTTTATTCTTATAACATGTTCTAGAAAATGTGTAAGATGAATAATAATGTTATAAAATTAAAAATTTACTTAATAATATTCATAACAGTTATTTCATAATATTATAATAATATATCTTGGTTTAGTAAAACCTGGTATTGCGTACTACACACGCTATCAAGGAAGGTCATGATTGCGTGTAATGCAAGCCAAGTCAGGGTTGCGTGTAGTGAAATACTCCTTTGTTGTTGCGTATACTACAAGCTAATACAATGTTGCGTATATCACAAGATAGTCTTGTTGTAGCATAAAACACATGACATCAAATAAATTAAAAAGAATACTTATCATAAAATATTGGGTTGTTACAAATACAATGGGCAAGCCCATGGTTTTTCAAATACCACTTTTGAGGTGTTCCTTGGAAATTAATAAAAAATTCCCTTTTTGCTATAAATACCAATCCATTCCTTCATTAATTTCAATTCCAAATTCCTTATCAACAAAGATCGGGTATTTTTTGTTGGATTGAATAGTAGATATAAAAGTCTATTAGATGGAACAATACAAGAGGGGGGGGGGTGAATTGTAGGTTTAAAAACTTTTGAGTTTTAGTAACAAAGAGATTAGTTTAAATGATCTTAAACTAATACAAATACAAACACCCACAATTTTATTGAATGTAAAAGGTATGATGTATTGTAATACTATTGTAAAGTAAAACAATTGTATTCAAGATGAACACAATAATCAGAGTAATACAGATATAAATGATTCTACCTTAAAGCGTATAGAACCAATCAATACAATATGTAATAGAATGATTGTTATTGAAACAATTACAATTGAATATGTAAAGAAGATAGGAAACAATACAAATCCCTTTCTAATACAAGTAACAGCGGAAATGTAAAAGTAATACAATTCTTTTAACCCAAAGAGAAGGGTTATCCTTTCACCTAGGATAAAAGGTCTGTCTCACCAACACCTTGGTGAGCCCTCGATACGATGATCGGCACGTCTGTCTGCCTATCCCCGGCAGCCCTCGATACGATGATCGGCACGTCTATCTGCCTATCCCCGGCAGCCCTCGATTTTGCAGGTAATCGGCACCTCTGTCTTCCAATTACTTGAAAGCCCTCGATACGATGATCGGACGCACAAAGCTGATGAGAGAAGTCACAGTGTCTCTCTCTAGAATCTTCGTAGTTCACAGAGTCTCTTCATTCGTTCTCTTTTTTCATCGTTGTGTTCTCAGCTTCAAATGACCTCCTATTTATAGGCCTCGGGTTCCAACGGTCATATTGCCTCCAACGGTCATATTGAAACAGAAAGCACGACATCGTTTTGATTAGTTTGTAACTAACTCAACGACATCGTTTTGTTAGGACAAGAGATATATAGAAATGTAAAACATGAGTACGATTCATATGCAGAGAGAGTTTTTGACAAAGTACCAAAACAAATAATGATCATCTGAATAGCAGAGTCAGTACGATACGATTGACAGAGTCATTACGATACGATTGACAGAGTCAGTACGATACGATTTGGTCGGTACGATCAACATCGTACGATACGATAAACATGATAAAAGGAAATTGTAATATACAAACATATGATAGAATACATTTGTGATTTCCAAAACATGATATAGAAGTCAAAAGAAGACTTTTGACTTAACAATCTCCCCCTTTTTGGAAAGAAAAAATACACAAAGTAAATGAAACAAGAAATACTTATCTCCCCCTGAGTTTAAAAACTCTTCTGAATAAGAAAATTGAATACAACTAACTCCCCCTTAGGTATTGACTTTCCTAAGGATTGTATTCGTAGATTTTCCTTAAGAGCATTGTAATGAATTCTCCCCCTTTGTAAAACAATCTTTGCTTTGTAAATATTCCCCCCCTTTGTGATTTACAAAAAGAAAGGAGTAATCTCGAATTGTCTGAAAGAGTTAGTGAAGTAATACAAGACAATGGATAAAAGAGAAAGGATTATAAGAATTATTACAAAACAAACAAGTTCCAAAAGAAACAAATACAACAATCATTTGTTTTCTCTTTCCTTCTCTTTCTTTATAAGCTCATGAAGCACAGCTTTCATCTTCTTGATCTCCTTCTTGTCTTCAGAAATTGATTCACCCTGAGTTTTGAGAAGCTCTTGTTGATCCGAAAAAATCTGATCTTGATTTCTGATGGTCTCCTCCTGTACTCTGATTACTTCTTCAAGGGTATCAATTCTGTTTTGCAGAGTCTTGTTATCCTTGGACAACACAGAATTTTGATTCTTCAGTAAAACCATTTCATCTTTGAAAGATGAAACTTTCGAGAATTCAGATTGGAAAACATTCATCCTATCTTGCAAGTCTTTTACTGAAGGAACATCGGCTCTTTGAGAAGATAAAAGGTTCAGCCTTTCAACCGTTTCTTTATCAAGCTTGTTGAAAGCAATTGCTAGCTCATTTGATAACCTCCTTATATCTTCAATAGCTATTTCAGGATCATTGATTGAGCTCTCTGTTTTGTATGACCACTTGGTCATCTTATTGCAAGCCTTCTTATGAGCAACTGAGCTTTCTGAAAGAACTTTCAGATCGGCTTCTACTGAAAAAACATTCTTTCTCAATTCTTTTACAGATCCAAACTTTTTCCTTTGATTTTCAGTAATAAAATCAATCTTCCCTTCCAGCCTCGGGAAATAAGGAATGGTTTTCTCCATCCTTCTCACAACATGAACAATGTAATCACTCTTCTTGAGAGAGATTGTATGCTCTGAATCAGTATCTTCATCGTACGATGCTAGTTCATACGATCTGCTTGAATCAACAACTGGTTGTTTCCCTTTCGCTTTTTCTTTCTGTTTTCTTTCATCTTCCACTTTGTCACTAATGACAACTACTTTATCAGACTGAGAAGATTGAGCATCTTGCTTTTCTCGAGATGACATCATGTCCAGAGATCTTTCCTGATCGGCATGAGATGTTTGTTGAACACCTTCGCTCAGCTTTTGAAGCGATTCCTCTCTACTTTTCTTTGAACTTTGAAGAAATTCTAACAGAAAATCTCCTTCTTCTACTTCCACTTCTTCTATCACTTGTTTTCCTTTTTCTTTCTCAGGCAGACTCTGTACGATCGGCTCTTGGTGCACTTCCACAGTTAGTTGAGCACTAGCATCTTCAACTGCTTTCAAGACTTTAGAGACATCAAAGTCCTGAGCCTTTCTTTTCAAAAGAGTCTTCTTTTTCTTTTCAGCTTGAAGGGTTTCTTCTACCCTTATTCTTTCTGCAAAGGCCTCAGCAGGGTCAAGACCAAACTTCGGATCACCTTCCTTTCTTTGTTCCTTGTCCTTTCTCCATTTGGCTACAACTTCCTTACTATACCTTGGCTTCTTCTTTGGTTTTGAACTAGTTTGAGGATCAGACTTTCGAGTAACACCGGTGGATTGATTGTCCTTGGCTGGCATAGGTGCCGATTGATTTTGAGCCAATTCAGCTTCTACATCTCTGACAAAAAGTTTTGAATTTGAATCAAAACAAACATTCATCTTTTTCATCGTACTCTTATTAATCAAAGATGGCCTCAAATCCATAGGTCCTCCTTTCAAAGGAATGTTAAAAAACTTCATACTCTCAAGAATGAATTTCGTAAGGATGGCTGGATACATTATTATCTGGGATTTAATCCCTCCTTTCTTGACATTCTTGATGGTTTCAAAAACATACCCCATGAGATTTACTTTCCTCATATTCACAAGATAGTCGAGCATAAAGACATCAGAAACTTTAAGGGTTTCTCTATCCCCTTTCCTTGGGATAAGAAAACCTTGCATCCATAAAGTGACAAACCGATTGTCCGGTGAAAGATGAGATACTTTTCTCTTTTCCTCATTAATAACAAACAAAGTTCTTTCAGCACTTTCTCTATTAAACGTACCAACTTCCTCTGGTAGTTTGTGAGATGGACAGAATGCATCGCCTTCTATAGAAACATTCAAAAAATGTGCCACTTATTTCACAGACATAGATAATTTTCTATCGTACACAGCGAAGTTTATAGTCATATCTTTGTCGAAAGAAACGGTTTTGTAAAATTGACAAACTTCATCAAAAAGAACTGGATCTTGAAAATCAGGTTTTTCCACACAGAGATGTTCCCATCCTTGAAACATAATGATCCTCCTGATTGTAGATTCGTACGTATCGAAAAAGTCTCGGGATACTAACCTTTCTCTGTTAAAGTCTTTATCTGTAAAAGTCTTTGAAGACATTTCGACAGGAGTATTAGCAGAAGATTGAGACATAAAGGTTCTGCCAATGAGAAGATCGTACGATTTTTTATAGCTGGTGGAGCAGAGCTTCGCCTCAATTCCTGGACAATCAATGTGGGTTTGGGGAGGGGAGGGGGGGTATTTATAGGCAATAAAGAGATGACCGTTGATATTCTACGGTCAAGATTAGATAATACCAGATCAATGGTTAGGATTTAAGCAAAAAAAAATATTTAAAAAAAATGAGAAGAGTGAAAAGAAACCTGTCGGAGAACATAAGGTGATTGCTGGTTTTGGTATGAATCAAAAGTAAACACAATCGTAAGGAGAAAAAAAAATCATGATGCCGATGGAAAACAAAGTCATTACTATGATCGAACCGTACGATATAAAATAGTCTTGTTACCATGAACTGACAGTACGATGGAAAACAATCTCAATACTATCTTCGGTCGATACAAAACTATTTGAATGGTACGATGGAAAAGAATTTCAATACCATCATCGGTCGATTCAAAAACTATTGAATGGTACGATGGAAAATAATTTCAATACTATAAACAGAAAAATTGAAATGGTCAATATGATAAACAGGAAAACTAAAATGAAACGATAAAACAGTTAATACGATAAATAGAAAAAGAAACATATATAAATAGAGTAAATAGTTAAAGGTCAGAAACATAAAGACAGAAAGAAATGTCCTCCCCCTTTCTACGAGGAGTTTCTTACTATTAGGAGAGATGTAAAACAGGAAGTAGATATGAATGATTATTTTAATGTAATCATTCCTAGCTTCTGTTTTATAAATTCAAATCAATCGGAAGGTAAAGGTTTTGTAAAAATGTCAGCAAGTTGTTCTTGCGTTCCGATGAATTCTAAAACAATATCTCCTTTTTGTGTGTGATCTCTAAGAAAGTGATGCCTAACATCTATGTGTTTTGCACGAGAGTGATGTGCTGGGTTTTTACTAAGAGCTATGGCACTTGTATTATCACACAGAATTTGAGTTTTGGAGAAACTCAAACCATAGTCAGTGAGTGTGTGCTGCATCCACAATACTTGAGCACAGCAACTTCCAGCTGCTACATATTCAACTTCAGCAGTGGAGAGTGCTACTGAGTGTTGTTTCTTGCAGGACCAAGAAACCAAAGAGTCTCCTAAGAAATGACATGTTCCAGATGTACTTTTTCTATCCATTCTACAACCACCAAAGTCAGCATCTGAAAAACTTTTTAAAATAAAATCATTTCCAGAAGAGTAAAAAAGTCCTAAATCCATAGTGTCTTTTAAATACCGAAAGATTCTCTTTACGGATTTTAAGTGAGACTCTTTTGGATTAGATTGATATCTTGCACATAAGCATACAGAAAACATCAAGTCGGGTCGACTAGCTGTCAAGTATAGAAAACTCCCTATCATACCTCTAAAAATTGTTTGATCTACTGGTTTCCCAGTTTCATCAAGATCAAGAGTATTTGAGGTACCAATTGGGGTGCTAATACTTTTAGTTTTGTCAAATCCATACTTTTTGAGTAAGTCTTTAATATACTTATGTTGAGATATATAAGTTCCTTCTGGTTTTTGAGATATTTGAAAACCAAGAAAGAATGTTAACTCACCCATCATACTCATTTCAAACTCAGATTTCATTAAATTTGCAAAAGAATCGGTTAATGATTTCTGAGTTGATCCAAATATGATGTCATCAACATAGATTTGGACAACCAAAACATTTTTGTTTTCCATTTTGATAAAAAGAGTTGGATCAGCTGTACCTTTTCTATAATTGTTTTGTAAAAGAAATCCTGTAAGTCTATCATACCATGCTCTAGGAGCTTGTTTAAGACCATATAGAGACTTGGTAAGTTTAAAGACATGATCAGGATGTTTTGGGTCTTGAAAACCAGGAGGTTGTTCGACAAAAACTTCTTCTTGAACAAAACCATTTAAAAAAGCACATTTGACATCCATTTGAAATAGTTTGAAATTGAAATATGCTGCGAAGGCTAATAGAATACGAATAGATTCTAGTCTAGCTATAGGAGCATATGTTTCTTCATAGTCTATTCCCTCTTGTTGATTATAGCCTTTAGCAACAAGTCTTGCTTTATTTCTTACAATGATTCCATTTTCATCACACTTGTTTCTGAAAACCCATTTTACACCAATTACAGTTGTTTCTTTAGGTCTTTCAACTAAAGTCCAGACTTGATTCCTTTAAAATTCATTTAGTTCATCCTGCATTGCTTTGATCCAATCATCATCACCTAAGGCCTCACTTGGACTTTTAGGTTCAAATTGGGAAAGAAAAGCAAGATGTTCTATTTCATTTCTTAAGGAATTTCTGGTCCTTACAGGTTGATTTATATCACCAATTATGTTATCACTGGGATGATTCCTAAGAAAGAATTGATTTGGGTTTTGTAAAACCTGTTCATCAACATATGGTAGAAAATCTTCTGTGGTAAATGTTTCAGGAATACTTTCGTGAACATTTTCCTTATCAGAATGTTCTTCTAATAAAGGTTGATAAACATTTTTAGAAAACACATCCGAGGATGTAGGATTGGATTGGTTGAAAACAAAAGGGTTAGTTTCATCAAATTTTACATGTACTGTTTCTTCAACAGTACAAGTGTTTTTATTGAAAACTCTATAAGCCTTAGAGGTTGTGGAATAGCCTAGAAAGATTCCTTTATCAGATTTTGGTTCAAATTTGTGTAAATTATCTTTTGTATTCAGAATGAATACTTTGCATCCAAAAACTTTGAAGTAAGAAACTTTAGGTTTTCGGCCAGTCCATAACTCGTAAGGAGTTTTATTAAGTAATGGTCTAGTTAAAACACGATTTATAGTATAACAGGCAGTACTTACAGCTTCAGCCCAAAAGTGCTTAGCAATTGAGTATTCACTCAACATGGTTCGAATCATTTCCTGAAGAATACGATTTCTTCTTTCAACAACCCCATTTTGATGAGGAGTTCTTGGAGCTGAGAAATTGTGAGTAATACATTTCTTACTACAAAAAGTTTCAAAATCTGAATTTTGGAATTCACCACCATGATCACTATGAATAGTTATCAATGGTAGGTTTTTCTCATTTTTAACTTGGGCTCTAAAAGTTTTGAAATAGGAAAAGGCTTCAGATTTCTTTGTGAGAATGTAGACCCATGTAAATCTAGTAAAGTCATCAACTAAAACAAATACATAGTATTTGCCTCCAATACTTCCAGATTGTGAAGGACCAAACAGATCCATATGCACAAGCTGTAATTCATTAGAAGTTAAAACTTCATTAATTGGTTTAAAGATAGTTTTATGTTGCTTTCCAAATTGACAAGGATCACAGACTTTTGAAGAATCATATCTAAGATCCGGTAGCCCTTTTACAAGTCCTTTCTTTGAGAGTTTTCTTAGGTTTCTCAAATTACAGTGTCCTGGTCTCCTATGCCATAGCCACGATTGGTCTTCTATTACACTTAAGCAAGGTAAGTTTTGGTTCCTAAGGTCTTCTAAGTTAATAGTGTAAACATTCTCTTGCCTATGGTCAGATAGAATGAATTCATCCTTGGAATTGTGAACTAGACACTTATCATTTCTAAAATTCACAAGGTAACCTTCATCACATAATTGACTTATGCTGATGAGATTGTGCCTAAGACCTTTTACAAATAAAACATTTGAAATAAGAACTTTTCCAAGAAAAATGATATTACCTATACCAACAATCTTTCCTTGAGCATTATCTCCGAAGGTAACTTTTCCACCTTTTGTTTTGATAACCTTTTCAAAGAAATCTTTGTTTCCAGTCATATGTCGAGAACAACCACTATCCATGTACCAAATGTTCTTATTGATACACTTCTCGTTTCCCTAAAAAAGAAACAATTAGATTTTTGGAATCCAAACTTGTTTGGATCCAGAAGGGTTAGATAAAAGAATTTTAGGAATCCACATTTGTTTAGCAAAATGAGCTTTATGAAATCCTAAGGATTGAGTTTTGTTAAGAGAACAATCTCTTCTCCAATGTCCACCACATTGACACTTGGAACAGAAAATGGTTTTTTGAGGAACAAAATAGTTATTACTAAAAACAGGTTTTGAATAAGTATAACCAAGACCAGAACGATTTCTCAACGGTCTAATTTGAGAATACATCCTATCAAAGTTTTCTTTTCCATGAGTAAAGTTTGACAAACACTTTTTCAAGGATAAAATTTCTGACTTTAGTTTTAAAACCAAATTCTTGTTTTCTAAAACATTTGAATTTGAACTAGAGTTAGACTCTAAAATATTTTTCTTTGAAATAGCAGTTTCAAGATCCTTAGAAAGTTTATCTTTTTCAGATTTGACTTTCTCAAGGGTTTTCAAAATACTTTCAAAATCAGAAGTTTTCCCATCAAGATCTCTAGAAAGATCTGATACTTCTTTAGTCAAAATAGAAATTCTAGAATTTGCTTTTTCAAATCTCTTTTTGAGTTTAAAATTTTCATTTTCAAGTAACTTAGCAAATCTAGAAACTTCTTCAAAAGAAGGTAATGTATCATCTTCTGATGATGAGGGTTCATCATTTTAGGATTCATAATATCTATTATCAACATAATTTGCATTTAAAGAGACATTTGTAACAGCTTCAGCATTATGTACCTTAGCCATGAGACAATGATCTTCAATTGGTAGTCTGGCTAGAAGTCCAATATTCCTTTGTCCTGACGTCTCATATTCTGATGAATCATCTGAGGAATCACTACCACTTGCACTCCATGTATCATTTGCTTTCAAGCCTTTCTTTGTCTTATAAAACCTTTTCTTGTTTCTTTCAGAGTGTTTCTCTTTTCTATCTTTCCTCTTTAGTAAAGGACAATCAGGCCTTATATGTCCTGCTTTCTTGCATTCATAACAAGTTACCTCTGAATCTTTCCTGTCTTTCCTGTCTTTCTTTTTGAATCTATATTGAAAATCTTTCTTTCCCACAATCTTGTTCATCCTTCGAGCAAGATTAGCTAACTCATTATCCGAAAGATTACAATCACTTGAATCAGATAAAACAACTTTCTTGGATTTAGACCTTGTAACCCTTTCAGGTGTTTTAGCTTTAGATGCAAAAGCTACACTTCCATTCCCATTCTTCTTCTTATTGAAATCAGCATCTCTCTTCATTCTTGTCTCGTGCTGTAGAAGAGTTCCAAAGAGTTCATCAAGAGTAATCTGGGAAACTTTTCTATTTTCATCAATAGCTGTTCTTTTTGACTCCCATTCATTTGGCATAATATCTATAATCTTATCAACAAGAGCTTCATCATCAAGACCTTTTTCACCCATAGATTGTAAGCTATTGACAATTGTCATAAACCTTTGTTGCACTTTACATACTGGCTCTCCATAAGGAAAAACAAATCCATGATACTCTGCTCGAAGCATTTCTCTCCTTGTTTCTATAACCATGGATGTACCAAAATGAGTGACTTCTAATTTCTTCCAAATACAGTTGGCTGCTTCACATGAAGATATCTGACTATATATATTCCTGGTCATAGAGCATAATAAAGTATTGCGTACCTTGTAATTCAGTTGATATTCTTGCTTCTCTTGGTTGGTGAAAGTGCTAACTTCTTTGTCAGGAATTTTGTAACCCCCAGTAAGCATAATAAAATTGTCTACACCGGTATTGATGACGAAAGTATTCATACGATCTCTCCAATACTCATAATCATCCCCATCAAAAATTGGTGGTCTAGAAGGATTCAGAATATCTATTGATCCGATATTCATTCCTGCCATCTAATATAACAAAAACAACTTTTCCACTCCACACGTTAGTGTAGTAAGTATTCAAGATAGAAATAAGAAGTAAAGCTAGTAATACAAGTCAGTGGAAAAACGCCTCTGATACCAATTGTTGGATCGAATAGTAGATATAAAAGTCTATTAGATGGAACAATACAAGAGGGGGGGTGAATTGTAGGTTTAAAAACTTTTGAGTTTTAGTAACAAAGAGATTAGTTTAAATGATCTTAAACTAATACAAATACAAACACCCACAATTGTATTGAATGTAAAAGGTATGATGTATTGTAATACTATTGTAAAGTAAAACAATTGTATTCAAGATGAACACAATAATCAGAGTAATACAGATATAAATGATTCTACCTTAAAGCGTATAGAACCAATCAATACAATATGTAATAGAATGATTGTAATTGAAAAAATTACAATTGAATATGTAAAGAAGAAAGGAAACAATACAAATCCCTTTCTAATACAAGTAACAGCGGAAATGTAAAAGTAATACAATTCTTTTAACCCAAAGAGAAGGGTTATCCTTTCACCTAGGATAAAAGGTCTGTCTCACCAACACCTTGGTGAGCCCTCGATACAATGATCGGCACGTCTGTCTGCCTATCCCCGGCAGCCCTCGATTTTGCAGGTAATCGGCACCTCTGTCTTCCAATTAATTGAAAGCCCTCGATACGATGATCGGACGCACAAAGTTGATGAGAGAAGTCACAGTGTCTCTCTCTAGAATCTTCGTAGTTCACAGAGTCTCTTCATTCGTTCTCTTTTTTCATCGTTGTGTTCTCAGCTTCAAATGACCTCCTATTTATAGGCCTCGGGTTCCAACGGTCATATTGCCTCCAACGGTCATATTGAAACAGAAAGCACGACATCGTTTTGATTAGTTTGTAACTAACTCAATGACATCGTTTTGTTAGGACAAGAGATATATAGAAATGTAAAACATGAGTACGATTCATATGCAGAGAGAGTTTTTGACAAAGTACCAAAACAAATAATGATCATCTGAATAGCAGAGTCAGTACGATACGATTGACAGAGTCAGTACGATACGATTGACAGAGTCAGTACGATACGTTTGACAGAGTCAGTACGATACGATTTGGTCGGTACGATCAACATCGTACTATACGATAAACATGATAAAAGGCAATTGTAATATACAAACATATGATAGAATACATTTGTGATTTCCAAAACATGATATAGAAGTCAAAAAAAGACTTTTGACTTAACATTTTTACCTCCCAAGGAGTCCTCTGAATGTCCCCTCAATCCCCCAAGGTCCCAACCTTCGTGTTTTTGAAGTTACTCTTCAAGGTAATGGAAACCTTCACACATCTCTTTTAGTTGAGACTTACTTTATTTTAGGTGTTTCAATTTCCATTTTCTTATATTGGGGTATTTTATTAGGTATCCTAATTTATGTGAATCTTATTTCCAAATGATTATGTACCATTTTCACTCTCATCAACTAATTCTCTGAGTTTTTAAGCGACATTGTTAGGCTGTCGATTGTTTGTAAGGGAATTCACATGTTTTTCTCTTTCAAATTCACTTTTATGTGGTATGTCTTGAAATTTTCCATACCATGTTATTATCTCCAAGTTATCATGTCTTTATATTGTATTATGAATCTATTATGAGTGGGATACCTCTATACCCACTCTTTATAATGTTTTGAAAAACCATATTGCATAGTTGTTATGTTATAGAATATTCGTCCCAAAATCTCTCTCTTTTTATCAAGACATTATCTTATTTTATTTATATGAATATAGAAATATATTAATTCCACCTGGGTATTCATCAATACATAAAAATTACTTGTATATGATTCTATGATTGACAAACATAGAATCTTCATTCCATTTCCTTGCGTTATAAATGACATAATGAACGTGTTTTATGCACTTTTTAAAAGGTCACAATTCAGATATAAACCCCATTTCTTTTATTATTCTAGGGTCATTCAAGAAATGTTTAATTATGATCTATGTGGATCACATGAAAATAAATACATATTAAGAACATTCCTTGACAGTTCTCTAATGAATTGTGAAAATAAATTAATCTCTATAGATGACAAGTTTAATGATACCTTGATGAATAACTTTAGTAATTTTTATAACGCCTCAAGGATGGAACTTGGTGATATGCTTATGAATGTCTAAATTAAATTTTGTAGCCACATTTTCAAGTTTATTTTCAAGATATTATTTTTATTATATGACTTTTTATTAGGACTTATATGATATTCTTTATATTCTTATTGATATCGCTCAAGTTCACATGTAAACTATTTCACTTGTTTTCTTTACTGGGCCTTCGTCTCACCCTTTCATTTGATGTATGTCTCTACGTTATGATATGAAGTAATTTTACTTAGTATGAAATTTTAAAGAAGTTTTTCGGGTGGATTAAATGAATTTTATATATTTTAATGTATAATGTTCCTTTTATTTGAGACACTAGAGTTTAAAGATCCTCTATTGGTAAAATATAATGAAAAGTTATGTATGAAAATGACAGTATTTCATAGTTGGTCTCAAAGGATAGTTTAGTTATTTTTTGGAAATTTGGATATTAAAACATTAGAATAATCCAAAAGAAAAGTTTAAATATTGTAAAACTTCCTAGTATTTTAGTGAAATATTAAGTAAGTTGTTTTTGAGCCAATAAATCCATTTTTGGATATGAACAAGTGGATGTGGCTCTGGCACAGATGTATCAAGGGGTAAAACCCAAAACCATTGCTTTGGAAACAACTCTAATGGGAACTAGTGCACGACAATGGGGCTTGCTTCAGTCCTATTTTGACCCTCTTGGGGGATATATTTGGTTTATCACAAACTTTTTATGAATCTTAATGAAGGATTTATAGAGAAATGTATTTATTGTTAACGAATAATATGTTTAAACAAGAAGTTTTAAGACATAAAAATCCTTTATAGATAAAAGATAATTAAATGAAATGTGTTTCTCACTATGGTTTTATTCTTTTAGAAAATATAGGGAAATAGGAGGAACCGTGCAAATGGTGGCCACAATATACCATGCATCGATGAACCTCTGATGGAAGCCAGAAAAGAAACATTCATGAGAATGACAAGCCAACTGACTCATGTTGGCATAAATAACTTGAATCAAGTTGAGAGACCAATTTCACCACGAAGGGAACAAATTTCCACTCATTACATTATTCATCAGTGACCACAAAAATTATATATATCTACCAACCCATTAATTTCTAAATATTGGATCAGCTCTATCAATAAGATATTTTATGTGATATTCTGTTTCGAACAGGAGAAGGTCAACCTGGATGTTTACAGCTTAGAGGGAGAAGTTGATTATTGTTGATAACTAATTAAAAACTGGATTCCCAGAGTTGCGTTTGAAGCAATGGAGTGGGAAGAGTTCAGAGGGATCTTCTGCAATAGTATTTCCCTCAGTTGATGAGAACAAAAATAGAGAATTAATTTCTTGAGCTGAAGCATAAGAGAATGAATCCGTGGTAAGCTACGAGATGAACTTTACAAGGCTTTCATGCTACAACTCTTTCTTTTTCAATAATCAAATTGGTAAGGTTGATAGATTCTTTGGTGGACTAATACCTCCTCAACAGAAGAATCTATCCAACCATGACTATGAAAGCTATTAAGAGATCATGCGGAGTGCTATGAAAGTTGAACTAGAGTTTGGTGAGATGTCATAGTCTCATAAATCTAGTGACAGGAAGAGATTAATGGATACCAGCTTAGGGAGGATCTTTGATCAGGGAATAGGAGGCAATCAAGGGAATCATCCCATGTGTAATAAGTGTGGGAAGAATAAAATGGGGGACTCCCTAATCGAGACTAGGAAGTAAAACAAGTGTGGAAGAGGTGGCCATATTGTGAAGTACTGTCATAGTGAGGTGAAACCTCAACTTCCCATTACTAACGTCAAAGGGAAGATGGTACATGCCCAACCTAAAGTCCAATGATTCAAGTGTGGACAACCTAAGCACTTTTACAATCACTATCCAAATCCTAGGGTAGTTGAGGGGAATCGCCATCAGCCTCCGTAGAGGCCAAAAAAGTAGGGTCATGATTTTTCTATCATGAAAGTTTTTGTTGAAGCTACAAATGATGTGGTGGCAGGTATGTTTTTTGTTCTCATAAATCTAGAAAGTGCTTTTTCTATTTTAGTTCTACACATTCCTTTATTTTCATCATGTTTACAAGGAATTTAGAATCAAGTCATGAATTTATAAATGTAGAGTTATTAGTTAAGAATCCTGGTGGGATTATCTATGCATCAATAGTATTTTTAAACAATACTATTTACTTTAGTGGGAATTATTTTATCACAAATCTAGTTTTCATTCCCACACTGGAATTCGATATTTTACTTGGTATGGACTGTCTCTCAAAGTATAATGTTATAACCAAATAAAGAAGTAATTAAATCTTAGTAGTCCTGAATGGTAAACCAACAATTATCTTCCAAGGAGATATATATCAACCTTATCTTAGTCCAGAAGAACCTTCTATAGACTTTTTAATGGATTTTATCATTGAATAAGAAGATGAAAATGAGGGTATAATGATAAAAAATTTCCCCATCATCCAGTAATACATTGATGTATTTCCTGAGAAGTTACCAAGACATCCCTTAAAAATATAGGCAGAGTTATCTATTGAACTCATACTTGTATCTCATTCAATATCAAAGACCCTATATAGGATGGAAAATGTGGACATGGAGGAATTTAAGAAACAACCCCCATATATTTTGTAGAAGGCATTTATTTGACTAAGTGTATCTCTTTGGTGATCACCTGTTCTCTTTATAGAGAATACAGATGGATAAATGAAGCTAGGAATTGATTATAGATTACTAAAGAAGGTCATAGTAAAGAACACATACCCTCTTCCAAAAATTTATGACTTATTTAAAAAACTTTGTGGGGCATAATTTTTCTCCAAGATTGATCTTTGATCTGGTTATCATCAAATGAGGCTGAATAAGTAAGATATTTCAACAACCACAGTCCGATAAAGATATGGGAATTATGAGTTTTTTGTTATGACCTTCATACTGACTAATAAACATACTTTTTTATGGATATGATTTATTGAGTCTTTAAGTACTACCTTGATAAATTTGTGGTAGTTTATATTGATGATATTATGATATATTCCAAAAGTACTGAGGAGCATGAGAATCATATAAAGGTTATTTGACTAACTCTAAGGAAGGGGAGCCTTTTTAGAATGATAAAAAATTTTGAATTTTGGTTACAACAAGTTTCTTTCTTGTGGAACACTTGTACCAATGAAGGAATAATATTTCACCCTATAAAGAAATAGTTTTAGAGGAGTGGACTCAGCCTACAAAAATAACTGAGATTCATAGTTTGATTGGATTAATAGGATATTATAGGATGTTTGTGATAAAATTTTCATGACTTTCAAATTTATTAACAATGTAAACTCAAAAAGGGGTCATGTTCATCTAGATAAAGCATTATAAGGATAGTTTATAAGAACTGAATAAGAGAACGGTTACTAAACTCATGGTAACTCTGCCCTCAAGAAGATAAGGATTCATTATATTGGTATATTCATATCTAAAAGGGCTTGGGTGTTTCCTCATGAAAAATAACCAAGTCTTTTCTTCTTCATCTTGAATATTGGTGACTCATGAGAAGAAATATCCTTCACATGTCCTTGATCTACATGTGGGTGTTTCTTGATTTTAAGATATGGAGGTACTATCTTTATGGGGGGAAGTGTGATATATACACAGACCATCAATGTTTGATTTATATTTCACTCAAAAGTAATTGAACATGAGACATAGGAAATGGTTGGAACTTTTTAAATACTATGATTGTTCAATACATTATCATCTCGAAAGGGTAAATAAAGACACTAATGCTTTAAATAGGAAAGTCCTAGTTGTTCTATCCAGGATAAGGATTCAAAGAGATCCCTTGATCCAATACCATGTGAAAATGGACATGGGAATTATATGGGAAGGGATATCATCAAACCTATCCCAAATTATTTCAAAACTATTTTTACTTGAGAATATCAAGAAGGATCATAAATATGATCCTTGTTAGAGAAGAAGTTTGAGTCTGTGAAGGATGGGAAGTTTCCTGAGTTCTGTATTGATCAAGAAGGTGTAATGAAATTTTTTACAAGATATTATTTCCATCTATTATGATAATAAAGAAGGAGATCATGGATGAAGCTCATATCTCTACTTTCTCTATATATCTTTGAAGCACATAAATGTATAGAGACCTCCATGATCATTATTGGTGGGGTAATATTAAAATGGAGATTGATGACTACACTACACGGTTTCTAGTATGTAATCATGTGAAGGTAGTGAGACAACTTCCTAAAGGGGTATTACAACGACTACACATACCATCATAGAAGTGGGACAATATCAATATGGGCGTTTTCACTGGTCTCTAGAGAAAATCCAACGGAAAAAATGTGATATTAGTTATAGTGGACCTTCTCACTAATTCTACCCATTTTAACTCAATTCAAGAAGATTTATCTCTTGATAAAACTTCCAGGATTATTGTGAAGGATGTGGTGAGGCTGTATGGGGTTCCCCTTTCTTTCAAATATGATCGTGATCTAAGGTTAACAACAAAATTCTGGAGAAGTCTTCATATTTCTCTATGTACCGAATTGAATTTCAGTATGGCATATCAAACCCAAACTGTTTTCAAATCTGAAAGGACTATCCAAACACTTGATGAAATGCTGAGAACATGCTCAATGGAATTTACTTGCGGTTGGGATCAACATCTCTCATTAGTTGAGTTCTCAAAGAATAAAATTTTCCACTCGAGCATTCAAATAGAACCCTATGAAGATCTATATGGGAAGCGATGTTGAAATCCTATTTGTTGGGATGAAGCTGGTGATAGAAATATTTTGGGGCCTGATCTTGTGCCAGAGATGATAGAAAAAGTTCAGTCTATCCAGCAACATATTAGGGCAACCTAGAGTCGGCAAAAGAGATTTTATGAAAACCATTGAAGGGACAAAGAGTTTGATGTTGGTGAAAAAGTCTTTCTTCGAATTTCACCTTGGAATAGGTTCATGATGTTTGGGAATAAAGGGAAACTCATCCCTAGGTACATTGGCCCCAATGATCTCCTTGATCGCATAGGAGCAGTGGCCTATCCACTGGAACTTCCACCGAATCTAGCACAAGTTCATGATGTCTTCCATGTATCCCTCTTTAGTAAGAATATACTTGACCGTTCACATGTACTAAATCCATAGGTCGTACAAGTGGAACCTGACCTCTCTTATGATGAGAATCCTGTGGAGATATTCGATCATAGAGACAAGGTTCAATGCAACAACACTACCCTCCTTGTTAAGGTTTTTTAAAGGAACCACAAATGTGAAGAAGCCACATGGGAACTAAAGGATTCCATGTGGCTAAAGTACCCACGCCTTTTCTCTTCTAAGGGTATGAGTTGAAATTTTGGGGATGAAATTTCTTAAAGGGATAAGAATGTAATGACATGAACTTTTTAATGATATTTTTTTACTGAATTTGTGTTTTATTTGTACTCAAAAAAACTATATCCTTTTATTAATTAGTTGAGTATAATTAGAATGAGACCATTGGGATTCGATTATTATATGAAAATTGGTCAATATATGAATTGGAAATTGTACTCTTAACATTATGATTATTTTTTATAATTACAAATGATCATAGTTATTTAATACAGAAAAAAGAGTCAACGGCCTCATCTAGTACACCCAGTCTATACGAAGCTCATCTTTAGAATATTGGGAGAAATGTAGAATCAGTGGTCTTTTCTCTAGGCCAAGCCCAAGATGAGCTTCAATATATTAATCTTCAATTTAATCCACTTTGGGAGAAGGACAAGCTGATATAAATCACCACTCAGGAAAAGTTGTTTGAGAAATTCCAAGATTCAATCACCATTGCACACCCTACCCTTTGGTCATATGTAAGTGTTATAAGGGGTTATGTAATATGTCTGTAGTCACGTTGTGTAATCCTTTTGTAAATAAAATTGTTATTTCTTATTATGGTAAACATTTTGAATTTAAAATGCAATAATATATATAGGAATAATTTTTAGAAGTTTCATATTACTGAAAAATATAAAAAAGGAGTTTCAAAATTTTTATATACATCAAATAATCAATAATGTGAATTTATTTTTTAAAAAAAATCTTATACAGTTTTGATCAATAAGAAATTTACAGTCTAATAAAATCAACATAATTCATGGTGAATAGAAATTTATGAATTGTAATATTACCTTTATGAATATTAATGTTACCAATGGAATAGTAACCTCACTTAAGAATGTATAAATATAATTTAGGCATCTTGAATGGTAATTTGATACAATTTCATTAGTAAATAATTATTTTATAAATTATTAGTTAAGTATTTTTATATTCTTGGGTAAATAGTGATTTTACTTAAAAATTAAATATCTCTTATTTAGAAAACTATTTTCATTAAATGGTGTTCATTATTGAATTCAAAACATCAATTTTTAGGTTGGGTGAATTTATGATATTTTTATAACATGTTTTGTGTTTTGGTGAAGTGTAAAATTACAGTTTTGAGTTTCAGTATGTTTAATGTAATCATTAAGGATATAATAAAAATTTAATAGGGTAGGTAGACTATTTAGGAATAAATTATGTTAATAGGTGTCCCAAGTGTCCAATACCATGGTTAAATATTGTGGTAAAGTCCATGGTTTTTAAAATACCACTAATGAGGTGTCCCGCGGAAATTAATAAAATATTCCCTCACGTTTTCCTTAAATACCAACCCATTTCTTCATTTATTTCATTATTAATTCCTTCTAAATGATTATATATTATTTCTCCCCCCCCCCATTGAGTCCTCCCAAGGTTCCCTCCAAGCCCCCAGGGACCCAACCATCATGTTTTTGAAGTTACTCTTCATGGTAAGAGAACCTTTCACCCTCCTCTTTTAATCAAGACTTATTTTATGTTATGTCTTTCCATTTCCATTTTATTATGTTGGGGTATGTTATTATGTACCCATATATCTGTTAATTGTATTTCCAAATGACTAGATACCCTTTTATCTCTCATAAACTTACATTATGAGTTTTTAAGTGACGTCGTTAGGCTACCAAATTTTCATAAGAGAATTCACAACTTCTTTTTTCATTGAAATTCTATTTTATGTATTATGTCTTGAAAATTTATATACCCTATTCTTATCATCATGTTATTATGTCCTTATGTTTAATTATCACTCTCTTATGAATGGGTGACCTCTTTCTACTCTGTTTTTAATGTTTTAAAAACCATATTTCATAGTTGTTATGCTGCAGAATTTTCGTCTCAAAATCTCTCTCTTTTTCTCAAGAAATTATCTTATTTTATTTATATGAATACCGAAATATATTTATTTTCCTAGTATATTCATCAAAACATAAATATAATATATTTTAATGATTCTGGAACTGACATACAAAAAACCATCATTCCCTTTTTGTGGTTAATGAATGACATAATGAACATGTTTTATTAACTTTTTAAAATATCACATTTTTTATATAAAATCCATTTATATTATTATAGTTGGTTTATTTATGAAATTTTGTATTTTGATATAATTGGATCACATGAAAATAAATACATATTAATGGTTCTCCTTGATATCACTCCCTGGAATTGGGTAACGAAATTAATATCTAGAGATGACAAGTTTTATGATACCTTAGTGAACAACCTTGATAATTTTTTGGACACCTTGGGGATAGTCCGTGGTGATATTCTTATGAATGTATAGATTAAGAGTTTTAGACACATTTTGAAATTATGTTTCAAGTAATTATTACTATGGTATGCCCCTTTACCATGACTTTATGATATTCCACATGTTCTTATTGATATTGTTCAAGTTCACATGTAAATTGTTTCACGTCTTTTTCTTTCTGGTTCTTCTGCTCACCCATTCCTTTGATGTATGCCTCCAGGTTATGATATGAAGTAATTGTACATAGGATGAAATTTTCATGAAGGCTTTCATGAATATTAAAATAATTTTATATATTTTCATGTATCATGTTCCTTTCTTCCAAGCCAATAGACATTAAAGATCCTCTTTTTCTAAAATGTAATGAAAATCTACGTAATAAAAATTCATGATGCCCTAAAATGGCTATAAATTCTCCCTATATAGTGACAAGGATCATATAAATGGTATTATTGATTCCTAAGATAAATCTCATGGTGTTTAATCCACTAATATTTCTTTTGAATATAAACTATAAGAATATCGTCAATAGACAATTTTATAATTTAAATTTATGCATGCAAACATTGTTGATAATAATTGAATTTAGGCCTTAATGGTTGTAATTTTTTTCAAGAGGGTCTCGTTACATGTTTTTAAGGGTTGTATCTGAGTGTAAATTTATGTTTTATAGAAGTTTATATCACTATTTTTCATATCACAACACCAATTTGTGATTTAATTTTCTAATCTCCCATAATTATAAGAGTTATAAAACATTCAGGGATAATAATTATTATTCATGTAGTTGTAATTTAATGTTTCATCAACCACTAATAATGTTACTTGTTATTTGAAATCATACATCCCTTGACATTTCTCAAAATACTATACAATTGGAATGAGGGTAGGTGGGACTTTATGAAAACTATTCAGCTTCATTGATAATTCATTTACATTGGGTATAAAAGTAACGATCTCCAATAATTTTTGAATTCCTTGACTTGGTGGTCCTATATCACTTTTCTGAAAGATTTAATTAGGGTATATTTTATTTTTTAGATCACATGATACTTATAATTTCTAAAATTTATCTTTTATTTATAGAGGTATCATTTAAAACTTAGAACATAGGTATTAAACCATAATAGACACTTTACATTTAATGCTAAATGACTAATCCATGTTTTTGTAATCCCACAAACATTTCCTAAATTTATCACATTATATGAATATAGATTATCTATATTTTATAAAAAAAATCTATCTCATTCCTCAATATTCTCTATCTTTAATGGAAAGAAGTATTTATCCAAAAACTATAGGGCCAACATAACCCTGTTGGCTATTAAAGTAGAAAAAAATAATCAACCAATAATTTACAAAATAATTAAACAAAAATAGGAATAACCAACATATTTTCATATCCTCCAAGATGCTATTTTGTTTAAATGTATAACATATCTCTAAAAAATTGGATGTGTGGGAATTATGATAATCATGTATCAATTCTTTAAGTTGTCCCATATTTTGAATCTTTTAATGTTTTATTTTCCTAATTTGAAAGTTATTTTCATGAATGGGAGGTTTAAAATGATCTTAGAATCCCCATAAATAGATAGTACTCTCTAGTTAATGATTGTTCAAGACTATTCCAATTGTTGAGAACCTTCTTGATGGTCCTTGGAAAAATGTACAGGAATATCATTATTTACACTAGGGTGATTCCACATTATCGTATATATTCATTAGTGACAGAGATTATACATATTTTGTTTTGGATTTAAATATAGAGTCTCTCATAAATTATGTGTCCGATATAAATTGATTTGCATCCTTCTCTGAAACTATGAAACTCTAATAATTGAAAAAGAACACACAGTCACAAATAAAAATCACAAAAAAGATATATAAGTGAGAAAATTCACGGGTTAATAAAATATTAATTCAATGAATTTATGTTAAACATATTCCATTGAAATGATTTTAAAAACATGGCACAACCCCTGATATAATTACATATAAGTTTATTAATTGTTTAAAAATATTTATTCACAACTAGAAAATGAAACCATAATGGTATAATACAATTAAATTATGTGGTCAAACCCATGATAAAAAGTACTATAATCCTTAAATGTGTGTTTTTTACAAATTAACAACCCCAAAAAAATTCTAAGATTTAAAAAAATTAACCACTAAAATTGAATCCCAAATAATCTGAAAAAGAAATAATAAATCGAGAAATGATTACATCTAATGGGTGTTAATGTTTAAAATATTTTATGATCAACTTGCAGATAAAACTATTAAACCATAATAAAACTAAATTATGTTGTAAAACCCATGATAAAAATTATGATAATCCATAAATATGTTTTTATTTACAATTAACTACCCTTAATCAATATTCTATGATTTATAAAATTTAACCACTAAAATTTAATCCCAAATTGTATGTAAAACTGGCCATAAATCAAGAAAGAAGAAATCAATTTCGAAAGATGATTTCCCATAAAAATATGATTACCTCCTTCATTTATAATTCAATTGAATTAATATGTTTACAAACCATTCACTTATAATTTACTTAATTATTAATTAATACATAAATTATATTTACATTAATGAAAATATTTTGATCAATGAATTAAATGAAATAATTTAAATTAATGTTTAGCCTCATTTGAAAAAATGAATACAATTTTCTTTTCATAATAGAATTCACTCATTCACCTTGAATATCAAAACTTTTTAACATTATTTATAAAATATATAATTAAGAATAATATTTGAATTAATAAAATTCATGATTTGAAATTAAAATAACTTTTTATATGAATTAATTTGATAAAAATGATAGGTACCCATCTGTCCACTCTTGACTTCCTATTTCACAAGATATATACACTATGTATCGATAATTAAAAAACCCTAAATTGGATAGTCATCTCAATAACTAATATTAAAGAACGAATTGCAATTTTAAAAATGAATAACAATAATCAATTGATAAAAACTCACAGATCTTAATGATTGGAAATGCCAAAGAAAGATTTAGGAAGGGAAAATTGTGAGGGAGAAATAATAAATAAAAACATTTATGTCAAAACTATTGAAAAAATTAATTTAAAAATATAGGCCAACCATATTATGATATACTAAACTAGGACACATTTTTTTTATAAACTTTCTTAAAGGCTTAATATTTTTCTATGACTTGGATTAAACATTAATATATCCTTCTCTATATTCTTACAATGAGAACCTTCCATGTCATGGTTTCTTATAGATTCAATGTTTAATTTAAATTATACATCATCCTTGTAGGAAAAAAATGGATATTAAATTAGATATATCTTCCTCTATATTTAGAACATGAGCTATGAAAATTTTCATGACCATATCAACCATTGAATTATTTCACTAGTCATGATTTACTCAACATTCCAATTCAAATTTGATCATTTCTAAGGTAATTTATTTGGTTCAATAGTATATATGTTCCAAAATGTGTCTTTTTATGCATTGCCTCGTATTTATTATATGCATGACTTCTTCTCATTCAATGTGATATAAACTCTAGAAATAAATATTTTAATATATATATTAATCAAATAATCAGATATATCATACTTAACATTATCACATTTAATATCTTTTTTAATCTATAAAAAATAGAGAACCAATATAAGTAATTGGAATATCCATATAGCAAGTTTAATGTATGTAATTGAGTCTATTAATGATGTTATATAATAATTTGAAAAATGACCCATTACCTTTATTTTTTCCATGTACACTAATTACCATGAATATAAATTATCTACAAGAATATTCATATTAAATCATGGTTATAGGTAGTCATACTACCATTGGATAAGTCAATTATGAAATAAGGTAGACCTAAGACTATGGTAAATAGTGACTAAGGTCATAATTAGACTATATTTATTATCTATTTAAATAAATAATGATAATAATCTTGAATGAATTTAACCATGAGTTTGAAGAATAAAACCTATGGTAAGTTTATTAAAAATATGATAACAATACATGGGGATGTGACCTGCACAGAAACTAAGACACACACCACCACAAATTACAATAATAGACTATATAAAATAGTTCAAAATCAATTTCAACAAAAAAAACTATAGCCTTCAGAATCCTAGTCACTCATAATGTTTTATCAACAATAAGATCTAGAATATTCATAACATTTACACCAAAAGATGCAATCCTTTCCCAAGATAATAAAAATATATATATACACCACATAATAGATCCTTCTCATCCACCCAATTTCATATGTCAACCATATCAATCCTTAAACATAATTCCCTAATGAAAATCACCAATACTGGTTCCAACATTCGTTTCATAGAATATTAAGTAGTAAATATACTATGAGTACTACCCCAACTCTATGTATATAAACCATTCCTCTAGGGTTTAACGATTTTCCATGGATTTCCATGATCCACAAAAATAATTAGAAAACTTGATGTCATTACCAGATAATTTCATGTAAAGCACCTCATTAAATAAATAAATACATGTTTCTTAGACAGCAAATTATATAAAGGCAGTAATAGAATCCATTACATACTCCCATTAGAAAGAGATAACTTTTAAAATAAATAATATATTCTCCCTATCCTCGTCAGGATCCTTCTAGGTTTCCAAATAAATCATCAAATGATTTATATACACTGAGGTAATAATGAATGGAAAAAAAATAGAAGGATATTTTCCAACCATAACCTTCCTACCAACCCCCATGACACCCACTACTGTTAACTAAGTAACCTATCTACATAATTATTTTCCATTTTAAATATCCTTATTTCTAATAACATTAGATCCTATAACATGATTAAACTATTTATGTTAGTTATATACAACTTAAGATGATCTAGAGATGAAAATATGGAAGAAGGGGTTCATTATATTCCTCTATTTATTTTTCATAAAGGATTGACAATATCATCCACACCATTCATGAAAAAATTATATTTGATGTGATTATAAGAGACTCATTATGGGACATATTTTCTAGAAACAAGTATGTTAAAACCAAAAATATGATTTTTTATAATTCACTTTCATATTCCTTATCACGTAAAAGAATCTAAGGCCTCATTGTATTTTACTAGATCACTCATGGTGGGTTTAAGGTCATGGGGATGTTATTTTCTAGAAAGATAATTGGTCATGGTGATGTATTTTCTTCCTATACTTTCCTACTATGAACATCATTTTCAATGTAAAAATAAATTTTCCCAACTTTATGGAAATTTTAAACTCAATGGAATAAAAACTACAATCAAAATAATTATTTTGGTTGATGAAGATGATTGTTTCAACTTATCATCTTCTAGTTTGGGGTTCTTCAATACTGAAGTGTAAAAAAATCAATATTATTTTTCAAGTGGAGTTGATCGATGGGGTAATGTTTCTAGGGATACAACTATTTTAGATAAATAAAACATTCTCATTTGATATTATATTCATCATTCCATCCCTAGGAACACAACTATCCAATATAAAAGTGTTCTTTTAGCATAAAAATTATATTGCTGAATATATTAAAATGTTGATCAAAAGATAACCTATTTTGAAATGTGGAATGAGAAGTGTTTTATGGTTGTTTATTGGGGCCTGACTAGGTATTCTCTCTAGTTTGACTCGTTGTTTCCTATTCCTTTCATAGTGGTTTAAAGATTACATTATAAACATGGATCAAGGAACTACTCACAAGGTAGCCCTAACAACTAGTTGTTGGTTCAACTATGAGGCTTAAAATTAGTGCTAGAGAAAAGAAAAGTGTTGGAACTTATAATTTTGGAATATTAAGTTGATATCACCAATTTTTTACATCTCAATTAATCAAAATAGTAATATAATTTTGGACTTATAAATTGTATATTATAATTACATGTAAAATGTAAATGGTAATTATGATCATTGGGTCAGCTGGTCCCCTCCAATGTCAGGTTTGAAACTCAACAAATACTTAGCCTAATATAATGGCATAATGTGTTGTGGTAGAATTATTTTTGACAAGTATGGTTCTTCTATTTTGATCTTCAATGTGTTCTATGGTGAAGGAATCCCACTTTCATTGAATCCAAAGCCATTATTAGAGGTATATCTCTTGATATATTTAAGAATGTCATTATTTTTTTGTTAAATATGATTATGATTTTATTATTAAATATATTCATGGTTCTATTCCATCCCACTAGTAAACTGCTTATATGATTCATGAATGCAGAAATATTCCTTACCATAACATGTGGGTCCAACACACATGGTAGGAGGGAGATAAGGTGGTGTGCATTCAGTCTAAAAAAGTATATGATTCCTTCATACTCATTGTTTTTTAATTATTAGCATCATTGACCTACAATTTTAACATTTTTTGGGTTGATGATGCGCTTGGTCTATATCATGATAGAGCTTCTTGACTTTTATGGTGTTCCCCCTCATATGATTTTAATAAAAATTTAATTTTCAGTCAATCTACAAAGGTATCATATATTATCTTCATAAAAAACATTTCTATATATAATCATAAACCATAATTATCTCCAAAAATCATTTATAATCAAACAATTTCATCATGTACAACCACAAGACATAGAATATGTCAATATTCTATAGGTGAAAACCACCTATTCTTTATTCTTTAAGTTAAGGCTGATAAAAACATATGAATGCATTTTTGGATTTCAAGGGGTTGATATTTATCCAAAGATAGATGAAATTGCCTCTAAACCCCAGTTTCTATAATATCTTTACATGAGAAGATAGGAAGTACTTAAATAAAATATAAAGACCATACATTTTCTATGAAGTTAATTATTATAATCTCTTTTACATGGGTTTAATGAAGATCCATTAGAATCTATGAATATAATTATTAATCCAAAGGTATCCATTGTGTTGTGTGAATCACTGAGAATACATTTTGGAATGATTTCTTGAACTCTCAAAACCTTTATGAACATTTGTGTTAATGTTGGAATAAAAACAATGTCTTTTATTTTATTGATTTTCCAAATGTGGTATAATTTTTCCCATCTCATTGACCTACTTTTATAATTAATTAAGTATACTCTATGATTCTCTATAATAAATTTCAATCATTTCATAAATGTTCTATCATGACCTGCCCCACCCAGACCTCTCTTAGGGAGGGATAAGTCAAGCATCCCACCCAAATCTCACCTCTAATAGGATTGGTATTAGTGTCCCACAACAATAAGGAATATCTAGTGAATCAGTGGCCTTATCAGGAAGAATATATACACAAACACATACCTTTAGAACAAAATATAATAATTACAAAAGGAAAAAAATAAACTATAGAGAAAAATGCATGTAATACATACTAAACATTCACATAGTATGAGTAATGAAATATTAAGAAATATAGGAAAATTTTAGTACCCCATGTTTGAGTTATGTAACCTTTTTTAATTCCTTTTTATGTTGTTAATGATGTTGTGTAATTTTTGGGGACTTTGGGAAGGTTTCAAAATGGGTTTGGGTATTTTTTAAGGGAGCATGCTTTGATCATGGTTAGGGGAAACCATTAATGATCTCTAAGAAATTGTGAAAGTGGAGATAATGGGATTCACAAAGTTTGTATAAATTTTAAAGGAAACCATATAGGGTCCATGTTGTGGAAATATTATGTGCATGGTTAGCACACAATTTTCCTAACCATGCGAGCTAACCATGCGCAATAATAAAAATAGGGTTTTTTGATCTGGGCTTACACATTATTTTCCCTAAACCCTCCATTATTCCTCCCACTCAAGACATACCCACTATTCTTGGTTCTCAATTGTTATAGGGTCTCTCCCACCCATTCTATAAGTGATTTTATGGTTTTTCAAGGTTCGATGACGGAGATTCTTATCTGATAAGTCTTCACTATTGATTCTCTCTTGGTGTTCCGTAGATCTAGTTATCTCTCTCCCTTAGTTTTCTATATCTACACAAGTTTCATGTATATATAGTCTTTTGGTTGAATAAAATGTTAAATCATAGACTTTTTGATGATATTGAAGGGGATCTAGGAAAATATTGTTGAAGTTTTACCCAGATTCGGTGTGCGGTGGTGCAGTGGGTCGATTTCATCGAAACCCTAATGTAGGTGTCTCCTACCTCGACTCCATTTCACTAGAAATAGACACTTAGTTTTCAATTAATTGGGTTTTCCTGAAATCAATTATGCTTATAATGTGATAAGTTTCCCTGAAATCCATTTTTTGTTGATTTATGGATTTTAGGGAAAATGGGTTATTACAGTGAAATGTTATTTGTTGTTAGATTAAAAAAAAATTGATTTCAAAATTGATACCTTGGGTTGATTTATGAAAACGGTTTGTGAAAGTGGTTTTAAATAAAAGGGTTCTTTATTGAGATATAATATGGAATGAATGATGTCCTAATATATTATTTGGTTATAAATTCATTGTTTTCATAATTTTGTGTCCATGGAATGTTGTATTCTTGTTTATTGTCTTGAACCATGGATATTGTGGTGGAATGATGGGATGTGGGAAGGGAGTACCACTATAAAAAGGAGATGGATAGTGGATGGAAGCACCACCATAAAAGATAAGTGGTCATGAAGTACCACTATATTGGAAATGTAGAAAACAATCTTGGACAAGATGTTCCTCATTTTTAGTTTACCAGTTAGGGTTTGTGACACTCTATTGGTATGCTATGCTTGTGTGTTATTATAAAAGGTAGAAAGTTTTGTTCTATTCTGTGATGGTAAAATGTATTATGACTTGTTTTTTAGATTTCCCTTTTATTGTATGATTTCAGTGAAAACTTCCTTGGTTAATTTGTGTCTGTCTAGTTATTAATTGTATCACTATTTGATGCTTTTATAAACAATTTTATATAGGCTCTATCCAAGAAACATATGTAGGGAAGTTATTGAGGGAAAACCTACTGAGTATTTGAACTCACCGCCTATTTTGTAACATTGGTGATTTTTGAGATGTCTTCTTCTGGGATATAGGTAAGTGTAAATCAACTCATTTTCCTAGTGGTTCATCATGATGCTTAGATGTCCTTAAGATTCTTGTAAAATGGAGCTTGTATGGGTGCTATGGAGTTGTGTCATAGCTTCATGGGTTCTATTTTTTTAGTTTTCTTCTTGGTACTCTGACTATGGATTCTTGTGGCTTGGTTGTATTGGTATTTTTGTGTTTTTGAGTTGTAACCTTTTTTGACATGCATAATGTTGTTATGGTTGGTTATGCCTTGTTAGGTTGGTTGGATTATTCTATGGGAAAATTGTTCCCCACTTGTTTATAAATCCCTTTTCATTAATTTAGATCCTTTGGTGTGTTGGGAACATCACCAAATGAAAATTAGCATCTCACCACCTCCTAAAGCCAATAAAGAATGGGTGAAACATTACATGTGGTTTCAGTTTGTTCAGTCCTTGAATTTCAAGTGGAATCAGTTGTTCGGTCCTTTCAAATCTATTGTTGGTCTTGTCTATGACATTCACTCGTGGTATTTTCCTCGTGTTGGGATTGTTGGAAGGAGTAGTATTGTTTGAACATTAATTGTGTACCATAAAATTACATATCTAACTCTTAGATGCTAAACTTCAAGTAACTAGGGAGTTGGGTACATAAGTGTTTTGGAGAAACTTATAGGTAATGGAAATCTCATTGTCTTGGGTGTTTCAAATGAGATGGGCATTGCATGCATGGTACAAAAGGCTTCCCACTAGGAGGTATATTTCATTAGAATAATGATATATGTTTTTCTATGGATATATGGATTGGTAAAAAATCTAGCAATTGTTTTCAAATGTAAAGATTTGAAATGTGAACAGTTCTGGCATTTTGAAAAGGGATCAATTTTCAAAACATGTGGGATTTTTCATAAGTGGGGGAACATGGAAAATATTAATTTGTGAAAAGTCTGTTTATGATAGTTACAATGTACTCTAATCTAAAATTGTAAGTATAAGGACCTTTCCTTATATTAAATTACTATTACATCATTATAAACACAAAAAACATAACTGTATTACACCATGATGATCTAGAGGTTTAGTTTCTTTTGAAAACTATGACCTAACATAACATTTACATCATCAAGAATACACATTTATTTAATTCCTTCTTCTCTAGATTCTTATTAGAATTTGACCTCTTCTTAGTACATGTTGACACCTGTGGATATATATAAAAAAGGGGTGATCTAAAAGCCTAGTAAGAGGTTAGTTAATAACAATATAACAGTGGGTGAGCATAATAATAACATAGGAAAATGATTATGAACATGAGTTGAATCATTAAAAAATACTTGAAAGGTGGAAATTCATAAAAAATGAAACATCGAGTCTTAGTTGTTAACAACCACGCTTACTTGTGAAAAAGATAGAATCTTGTTCACACATAATTTAAATATAACTCCTGATATTTATCACTTTCCCCAATTCATTGGATCAATGTATAATTCTAGGCACACCTATCACATTTAAACATTCATATGGTGCTATATAATTCAGGTTTCCCTCATCACATCATAACATTATCATTATCATGCATACCACATATAACATATATAAATAATGAACATAACTAAACCATGGAATGGAAGGGATTTCATCTCTAAATAACACATTCATAAACATTGGGTTCCCAAAATAATGTGGTAATAACATACTTGATACAATAACCACCAACCATGAGTGGGACGTAAAAGGTGTGTTTTTTTATAAAGAGTTATTTTTGAAAACATTTTTTGGCATAAAATACAGTGGAAACCATTTATATCCCAAAAAAGATAATATAAATTTGAACAAATGATATTTAAGGAGTGACCATACAAAAAATGGATTGAAAGAGGGAGAACACGAAGAAAGAATGTTGGGTTCAAGAATTTCCCCTTACCCTGTACTCAGACACTTCGTTCAATTTAAGGTCTTATATAACCACCTTAGATTCATTAATTAACAATTAAAGAAACTTTTTTATATTAATATGGTTCATTATGGGTTCATTATGTTATTTTATGGTTCTTTGTATGATTTATAGAGTTTAAAACATGGTTCAGGAATGTTTGTTTTCATGGTTTTCTTGAATGGTTCACTTGTATAGATTTTCATGTAGAACGTGGATATTCCTATAGAACTGATATTTAATGAAATTCAAGTTGGTAAGATGATCTTATAATGAATTATTTTTTATAAACATTTGAATTAATCATTGGTTAAGATTTAATGATGATCGTTGTAGGTTAATATGGGTGGTTTTTTTATCACAATGATAATGTTTTGATTTATCATTTAGTAGTAGGTTTATAACTTAGTACATAACATTAAATAGGATATAATGCATATAACACCATCTGGTTCAACCATACAAATGGTTTCAAGGCCAGATATAAAGGTGGAAAATGAAATTGAAAACATGTCGTTCATGAAGGTGATAAATTAAGACCACACAAACAACGTTTTCATTCCTAAAATAAAAAAAATATGAGAAGAGGGTTGGATGATTTAATATCCCATTAGTATCATAAAATTATATTATATTTATGATACTAGAGTTAACATACCATGTTTATGAATATAGTTGGAGATAGAATAAGATAATAACTAAAATTGAAAGGAAATTAAAGGAATTCAGAGAGGGGAATTACCTCTTGATTTATCCTTTTGAGATCCTCCTCAAGGCACCTTGTATTAGTCTTTTTATGAGACCATAAGCTCTTGAACATGGTAGAGGGGATAGGTAAGACTTTTTTCCAGATTTTAGACAAGTCTTGAAGCTTTAGAAGTGTGAAAAAATAAGGGTGTGAAGGTTGGTATTTATAGTGGAGGGGAGATGGGTTTTCTCAATATAATATTCAATAATTTATTATTTCCCCACAAGAAAAGTAATAGTCAGTATTAAATGACCAATAATGGTAATTTTATCATGTAAATCCAAAATAATTGGGATTACATTAGTAGAAAATCATACATGACTCTATTATTAGTGTATTTAGCTTATTTTGTAAATTATGGTATTTCAATATTCATAAAAAATTCATGTATTTTAGAAAAATCACTAAAATTTACCCAAACCATTTTCCGACACAGAGAATCAGAAAAATGAAGTCCATTTTTCAAAAATAATTTTCTATATATGAATAATTTAAATTTTACTTGAAATCATAATTTACCTGAAAACGCATTTTTAAAACATTTATTTACATATTCCAAAACATTGGTGCATCATACATTTACTTAAATCCTACCTATATACTATCATATGTGAGGTTACAATTCATAAGGTAATGTAACTATTCATAAGGGTAACATTACTATTCATAAGGGAATGTTACAATTCACCAAAAAATATGGTTAATCTATTAGACTCCAAAAATCATCATGAACATAATAAGCAATGTTCGATTTTCAAAATTCAAAACATAGAAGTGCAAAAAATATGTTTAATGGTCACATAGTATTTAGTATCATTATATGTCATTGTGATTACTAATGAGATTATAATATTATTAAAATGGAAATTCCATTGATAAAATGTTGGGTCGTTACATTCTTCCACCCCCCCCCCCCCCCTTATGAAATTTTTCCCTCGAAATTTGGTTTTACATAAATAGATGAGGATACTTACCCTTCGCCGCCTCTTCCAGTTCACAAGTAGCTTTTTCTAACTTATGGTTCCTCCACAACACATTGAACTGTTGGGTTGTCTTACTGCGTAGAACTATATATCTTCGGTCCAGAAACATCATGGGTTGCTCCTCATAAGAGAGATCATCTTTCAATTGTACCATCTCTGAGATCAGTACATGTGATGGAACTAGTATGTACTTCCTCAGGAGTGATATATGAAACAAAACATGGACTTGAGCTATATTTTGTGGAAGTGTAGGCCGATAGTCCACATATCTTATGCCGCCATGGATCTCAAAGGGGACAATGTACCTTGGGAATAGCTCCACTTTCTTTCCAAATCACATGACTCTATTCCAAGGTGATATTCCATGGAAGAAATTCAATCTAACATCAAACTGCAAGTCCCTTCAATGGATGTTAGTACAAATCTTTTTCCGATTTTAGCAGATTTGATATGTTTCTGGATGACTTGAACCCTGACTGTCATCTCTTGTATATGATCTAGTCCAAGTATCTTTCTTTATCCAACTTCATCCCAATAGGTTGGAGTTCTACATCACTTTCCATACAGAGCTTCATATGGTGCAATTTGAATACTTGACTGGAAGATATTGTTGTATGAGAACTCAACCAATGGGAGATGTTGATCCCATCCACCTTTGAATTCTAGAGAGTAGGCTCTTAGCTTTTCTTCAAGTGTATGAATAGTCTTTCAGACAATCCATCAGTTTGGGGGTGACATGTCATCATGAAATTTAATTCAGTGCTCAAAGCATGTTGAAGGCTCCTCTATAATTTATATGTGAACCTTGGATCAAAGTCAGAGACAATTGAGAGTGTAACACCATATAGTCTCACCACATCATTGACATATATCGTTGCAGTTGTTCAAGTGAGATATTTTCCCGAATAGTGATAAAATGGGTAGTCTTGGTGAGTCCATCAACTATAAACCATATCGCATTATTTCCCTTCGACGTCTTCGGAAGAACCATGAAAAATTCCATAGTAACATTCTCCCATTTCCCCATGGGTATAGGAAATGGATGCATCATCCCTTTGGACTTTTTTCATCCTACTTTAATTTTCTAACATACCAATAACCATGATATATATTCTATAATCCTCTTCTTCATGTTATCCCATGAGAAGTGTTCTTGAATATCACAGTATATCTTAGTACTCCCAGGATAGATTGAGAATGTCAAGCTATGTTCATTGTCCAATATATCCTTCTTTATCCCTCAAGATTAAAGAATACAAAGATACATTCTAATCCAAATCACACCATCATATTCGATATAGAACTATTGAAGCTTCCCATCCATTACTGCAGTCGCCTTCTTTTTAAACTCCAGATCATCCCTTTGTGCCCCCTTAATCTTTTCTTGGATAGATGGTTGTGCAATAATTTGAAAAAGGTATGATGTATCTTCTTCCCTTATGATTTACAAAACCATCCTTTTCATATCTTGGAAGATAGGGTCTTTCTCAATCCACAACATGGATAGAGTAGTAGGTTTTTTTCTACTTTGAGCATCAGATACCTAATTCACCTTTCCAGAATGATAGTGAATAGATAAATTGAAATCTTTGATTAGCTCTAGCTATATCCTTTCATGCATGTTGAGCTACTTTTGTGTGAATATATACATTAGGCTCTCATGGTCAGTGTATATGTCATACTTCTCACCATTAAGGTAGTGCTACCATGTTTTCAAGGAAAATATCACAGCTTCTAGCTCTAGATCATTCATTAGGTAGTTCTACACATGTATCTTCAACTACTGTGAGTCTTAGGCTATTAAATTATCGTTTTTCCTAAGTACACAACCTAATAAATTCTTTAAATAATCATTGTATATCACAAAACTTTCTATAATCATCAGTAATGTGAGTACAGTTGCAGTGATCAGCCTTCTTTTTATCCCCCTTGAATCATCCCTCCCATTCTTCCATCTAGACATACTTTACCTCATTACTTGTTAACTTAGTTATAGGGATTTTAAATCTTGAGAAATTTCTCTAAAAACATTGGTAGTACCCAACTAGTCCAAGAAAACTATGGATATTTGTGACACTAGAGGGCCTGGGCCATTCCTCAGTCGCCTTTTTTAAGGGTCCACAAAAATTCCTTGAATTCTCATCACATGTCCCAAGAACATGACTTTCTTCATCCAAAAGTAATACTTTCTAAACATGGCATACAACTTCTCCTTTATCAATGTCACCAACACAAGGCTTATGTGTTCTTCATGTTCTTCCTTTATTATGGATTACGTGAGAATATCATCCAAAAACACAACCACTAATTTGACAAGGTAACGTCTAAAGACTCTATTCATCACATCCATGAAGCTTGTAGGGGAATTTGTATGTCCTAAGGGCATCATTAAAACTAATAGTGCCCATAAATTGTACAGAAGTTAGTCTTCTGAATATCTTCCTTCCTCAACTTTAGTTGATGATATCCTGAACAAAGATCCAATGTTGAGATATATTGGGATCCTCTTAACTAATTAAACAATTCATAAATCCTTGGAATAGGATACTTATTCTTTATGGTGATCTTGTTCAGTCCTCGATAATTGATACACAACCAAATTTTTCCTTCCATCTTCTTCACAAAGACAACTGGTGCACCCCAAGGTGACACACTTGGGAATATGAACCCTTTGTCTGAATGCTCTTACAGATGTTTCTTTAACTCCCCCAGTTTGATAGGATCCATCCTATAGGGCCATTTTGATATATGAGTAGCTCTTGTTTTAGGTTTTATAGAGTACTCTGCCTCATGATCTGGGGGAAGTACAAGTAAATATTCAAGAAATACGTCACTATATTCCCTCATGATGGGAATTTCCAAAAGGTTGGCACATTCCTTTAACTCAACCACTTGGGTGATGTATTCTTCTTCATAGGGAATCAACGCCCACACAGTTGAAGGATTTTTCAAAGGAGATTCATGATCTTCCTTGAATTTATTGAGGAACATGGGATGGTTCATAATATGAAATGATATTTCTTTTTCTCGATAGTTGAGATGTTCTCTATATAACGAGATCCCATCAATTCCTATTATAGCATTGAATTCCACCAAGGGAAGTATTACGAGATGCGCTGGATGAATCAACCCACATACGCCAACAGAAGAAGATTCAAACACATGGGTTGCAATGATTTTATCACTTGATTTCTTTATAGATATCTCGACTTCAAGGATTAAGGGATTTGATTATATATTTCTAGAAAACATGCAATATATAAAAAAATGCATAGAATGAAAACCAAATAAGACTTTTTCCATTCCTTGTATGACTTCTGTATCTTGTTCCACTTCCACAATAGTGATGGCATAAGTCTTCCCTTGTTCCATTGGATTTGGTGGCTTCTAACACTAATTACCCTCTAGGACTCAAGGTTCAGTGCACTGGCTTGCATATTGCACTTGCTCTCTACAGTTGTAGCACTGAACCATGGTCAGCTATCTCTTTTCAACCACTACATTATCCTTCCTTTTAATGTATTTTCGACACTCTTGAGCATGGTGTCCTTAATCTCATGACTAGATTCACTTCTGTGTCCCTTTGAGGAACTTCCCATTATGCAACTTCCCACATTTTTGGCATGTGGGTCATTGAGTTTTCTTCCAACCTTTGTCATTTGATCCTCCATCTTGAAATACCATCTTTCATTTCATATCACAATATCCATGGGACCATTGTACAAACTATATCTATACTTTGAGAACACATCTAACAACATCTTCATTACTCATAATGTCTAAAATTGAAAAATCCTTTAAAAGGGGTGGTTTTAATCCACTAATGAATCCATCAATTTTTCTGTCAATGTTGATAACCAAACCTGAAGCATACTTTGAAATACACACAAAACTCACTTTTTAGGTTGGGGAAAATTATACTTCCTTTTTCTTGAGATCTATGAATTTTCTCTCCATATTTTTATTAATATTTCATGGTAAATACTTATTATGAAACCTGATCTTAAGGAATTCCCATTCCATCTCTTCAATTTTGTCCCTTAGCTTGGTGTTCTTAATCAAAGCCCACCGTTGATCAGTCACTGCATCTAGACGATAAGCTGCTACTATCACCTTCTCCATCTCAGAATAGTTATGAAATAAAATACCTTTTACAAGTATTGGACACATTTTTCTGCAACTAGTGGATCAGAAGACCCACTAAATACTGGTGGTCATTTCCACATAAAACACTTGACAGCCAGTTTCTCCATTTTAGGTGAAGGAGGATGTTCCCCAATATTCTGGTTATTATTCATAACCTAAGATAGTTGGGTAAGCATTGCTATGATGTTTTCAGCTCGACCTCCTAAATAATCGAGGATGTCGTCCAGGAAATCGTTTCATTGGCCCTCATATGAGTTGTTGTCCCGGTATCTCATGGTTACCACCATTCTATAAAATAGAAAAGGTTATAACAAAACATAAGTCATTAATTCATGGATAACTATCTTATTCATTTTTAAATATTACAATAAAATAATGAATTATGGGATCCCTGTGTAAATCTTCTTGTGTGCATATTTGTACTTAGTATTATACTAGAGGTTATCACTAGGGTTCACTAATCCTAATTCCCAAATTAACTAAACCTTGCCTCAAATACCAACTATAGCAACCCAACCATTTATTAAATTAATATTACATCATTAGAAAGATAAAAAACATAATATAATTACACCAAGAGGATCCATAGGTTCAGTTTCTGGGAAAAAATAGGACCAAACATAACATTTACATCATGAATCACAAACATTTATTTCATTCCTTCTTCTATAGGTTCTTATTGGCACTTGACCTCTCCATAGTACATGTAGTCACCTGAGGATATAAATATAAAAGGGGTGAGATAAAATCCTTGTAATAGTATAGATAATAACAACATAGCAATGGATGAGTATAATCATAACATATGAAAAGGATCATAGACATGAGAGGAATCATTAATAAAAGACTTGAAATGTGGAAATGCATAAAAATGAAACATCATGTCATAGTGGTAAACAACCAAACATAATTGTGAACAAAGTTATAACCTTGTTCAAATGTCATTTCACTTTTACTCATGATATTCATCACTTTACCCAATGCATTAGAGTTCTGTATAATCCTGGGCACACCCGTCACATTTAAACATTCATATTGCGCTATGTCATTCTGGGTGCACCCGTCATATCATAACATTATCAGTATCATGATTTACACATAAACATATATCAAGAATGAGAATAACTAACCCATGTAGATTAATGGGTTTCATCTCATAATAACACATTCATAAACATTAGGTTCCCAAAAGAAAGTGTGAATAACATACTTGATACAATAACCATCAACCTTGAGTGAGAAGTAAAAGGTGTGCTTTTGAAAGAATAGTTCTTTTGGAAAACTTTTTCTTAACATAAACTCTAGTAGAAAAATTTGTTTCCAAGAAAAGGTAAGATAATGATGAAAAAATTATTTTTAATGAGTGACCATAAAAAATGGAGTGAAAGAGGGAGAACCTGAGGAATGAAAGTTGGGTTCGAGAATTTCCCCTTACCATGTATCTGAACACTTCCTTCACTTTATGGTCTTGTATAACCCCAATAGATTCATTAATTAACAAATATATAAAATTTTATAAATTAATATGTTTAATTATGGTTTCATTAAGTTATTTTATGAGCTTTAAGATGATTTATATAGTTTAAAAACATTGTTCGGGAATGTTGGTTTTCATGGTTTTATTGAACGTTTCACTTATATTAAAGATTGTGTAGAACATGAATAAACATCAAGAACTGATATTTAATGTTATTAAAGTAGTTTAAACGATCTTATAATGAATTATTTTGTATAATAATGTGGATTAATCATTAGTTAAGATTTAATGATGATCGTTTTAGGTTAATTTGAGTGCTTTTTTATCACAACTAATATGTTTTTATTTATCATTTAGAAAAAAGTATATAAGTTAATTCCAGAACATTAAATAGGACGTAATACATATATAATTATCTATTTCAACCATAAAAATTATTTCATGAATAGATCTGAATGTGGTAAAGGAAATTTAAAACATTTTGTTCTTGAAAGTTAAAATTAACACCTCACGAACAACGTTTTCCTTCCTAAAAAAGGATTGGAGAAGAGGGTTGGATGATATAATATCCCATTACTACCATAACATTCCATTATATGTATGATACTTGATTTAACATACCTGGTGGATGATGATAGTTGGGATAGAATAAGAAAAAAACTTCAAATTGAAAAGAAATTATAGGAAAATAGAGTAGGGAATTACCTCTTGAGTTATCCTCTTGAGATCCTCATCAAGGAACCTTGGATTGGTCTTTTGATTAGACTATAACAACTTTGACATGTTGGAGGGTCTAGGAGTTATTTTTGGGCAGAGTGCAGTCAAGGATTGATGTTTGAGATGTGTGACGAAATGAGGGTGTGAAGGGTGGAATTTATAGTGGAGGGGAGAGTGGTTTTCACAATTTAATATTCATTAATTTTTTTATTTCCCCACAAGACAAGTAATAGTGAGTCTTCCATCACCAAGAATATTAATTTTATCATGTTAATCTGAACCAATCAGGCTTACATCAGTATAACATCATACATGACACTATAATTAGTGTATTTATATTATTTTGTAAATTATGGTATATCACTATTCATCAAAAAATCAAGTATTTCATAAAAATACCAAAAACTCACCATAAGCATTTTTTGACATGTAGAATCCATAAAATGAAGTCCATTTTTTAAAAAATAAATATTTAAATTTGATTTTATTTAATGTTTAATTAAAATCATAATTTACTTGGAAAACACAATTTTAAAACATTTATTTACTTATTCCAAAACATAGGTGCATCATACATGTACTTAAATCCTACATATATACGATCATAGGTGAGGTTACTATTCATTAGGGTGTGTCACTATTCATAAGGGTAACATTAATATTGATAAGGGTTTTTTACAATTCACTGAAAATTATGTTTATCCTATTATACTCTGAAAATCATCCTAAACACAACTGTGTATGTCCGATTTTTGATATTCAAAACATAAAACTGGAAAAATGATGTTTAATGGTCACATAGTATTTAATATCATTAGATGTCATTATAATTTTTGATGTTATTATACTATTATTGAAAGTTAATTCCATTGATAAATATTTGGGTCATTATAATAATCCTTTTCTTTCTAATGGAATGAGACTTATGATTGTTTTTTTATTGGTAGACATGACTACATGTTGGAATTTTAGAGACTAACTGATGGAATATACTAAAAATGTGGTTGCACCTGAGCCCTTGGTGACCTAGCAGTTACTATAGAGTATAGTGAATGTTATCCCATATTTGGAAAGTAGGAATAAAAGAGACGATCTGAAGTATGTGGAACATGTGGTTAGGTTTGAAAAGTATAATCCACCCATTATTTGGGGTGATTCAGAGCTAGAATGGGTAGAAGCATGGTTGAATAGGGTGAAGAAGATATTTCATGTCATGGTAACACTGGTCGAGATGATATTGAATCTAAAAACATACGTATAGTAATATCTCACCCTTTAGTGGTGGGAGTTGGCAGTCCAATATTGAATAAACCAAGGTATGACATGAGAGGGTTTTGAAGAATTTTTTAATGTGAAATTATACCCTCATAAATTCAAAATTCATCACACTGTATATTTGTTTATCCTTAAGAAATATATCCTCTCAGTAATAGAATATGTGTTTAATTTTAGGAATATAGTATGGTTTGCACTCATGATGGTGGGTAGTACGTCATTGAAGTCTTGAATTTATGAAGTTGGATTGAGGTAGGAAATTTGTTCTAAAATAGAATTTGTGTGCATAAGTGATTACACAGAATTGGTGAACATAGAAATAGTAGATGACTGGGATATCTTCGGGGCTACAGGCTGAGGAAGTATGTGGGTACCCATGGGGAATAGTGCTAACTCTAACATTGATTTCAATCAGAAGAGGGACACTTGTTTATAGGGTTGAAGCATGGATCAAAATATGATGTCGGGATAAATGACTCTTCTTCTGAATCCTCAATGTGATTTGGGATGTTTTTAGTGTAGTTCTACAGGCCACATCAAGAAAAAATGTACAAAACAACCTCAAACATGTCACAATTGTAAGAAGATGGGGAATCCTCAGTATTATTGTCATAATACTCCATGGTCTAGAGTTTTAGACACTCCTCATGGGTCACCAACATCCTATGACTCGATGGGACATGGGCATCCACATACCCCTCATCTACATAGTAATTTCATTCAATTTGATTCAAGGAATACCACAACTTCTTAATTGGGAAATAAAGAATAGAATATGGTTATAAATTATTTGTTCAGTGTTGAGTATGTTGTGATAGATGATTGGTCAGGATCATCCACCATGTGTGGTATGATTATTTAAAATCCCACATTGATGCAAGAGTTTTTTGAAACTAGTGATTTGCATTATTTCATTTATTCTCATGTTGTTTGTATGATGGTTTTAAATGGGGAAATGGCGCCTTTTGTTATAAAAAATCAAACTCCTCTAGGTCAAAGAGAGTGGCAGGCCTTCCTATGCAGTGTATGTTGTATAGTTGCGGATGAGGTTAAGTTGATGTGGGATTTCTCAGTGCTTGAGATGGATGTGTATGATATAGTATTTTTAATGGATTGGTTGATGATGTTTAAGTCCCACATCAACAGTTATGTGTGAATAGTTAGTTTCATAATGGCTAATGGTGTCAAACAGCTATTTAGATGGGAAATGAATGTAAACCTAGTTTCAACATGCTTGATGGAACCATCTATTGGCATGATCTCATATCAGTTATTTGACTTATCATTGGAATCAATGGAAAGAGTTGAAAAGAGTGGGTTTTCAAAGGTTTTTGATTAGTTCCTAGATTTATTTCCTAATGCTTTATCAGTGTTTCCACCCATGAGAGAAGTTTATTTTATGATTGATCTCCTCCTAGGAAAAATACCTCTCTTACTTCCCTTTAATTAGATAGAAGAAATAAAATTGAAGTAATTTAATGTGCAGTTACTGGAGCAATAAAACAAAGGGTTAGTCGGGCCTATAAAATAATTGTAGGGTGTTCTTGTCTTGTTTGTTAAGATGGAAGATAGAACCCTACTGTTTTGTGTTGATTATTATAGAATAAATCATGTTAGGATAAAGAAAAAATATCCACTCCCATTCATTTATGATTTTTTAAATAAATTTAGGGTATATTAGTGGTTCTCCAAGAATGACTTGTGATCATGATATCATCAATTTCTAGTGCAGAAGGTGGATATTCTGAAAAGAGCCTTCAGAATTATATATGGCCATTACGAGAATGTGGTTATTCCCTTTGGTCTGAAGAATGCACCAGCTATGTTCATAGAATTGATGAATAGAACATTTCAAGGATATCTGGATTCTTTTATAGTGGTATTTTTTATGATATATTGGTGTATTACAATAAAAGGGTGCAGTATGAGCAGTAGTTGGCAATAGTGTTTGGGATCGTGAGAGATCATCAATTGTATTCCAAATTGTTGCAATTTGATTTACGGATACAGGAAGCTTGTTTCCTTGTCTATGTTATTTCTGAGAATGGTGTTTCAGTTGATACAGAAAATATAAAGGGTGTTACTTCATATAAACTTCAAAATAATGTTTTCAAGATATGGAGCTTCCTTGGTTTAGCTGGCTATTATCGACGTTTTGTTCCTAATTTCTCATGATTGGCCACACTGATGACATCTTTGACAAGTAAGAATGTTTATTTTCTATGGATTGTGGAGTTTCATAAATATTTTCAAGAGATTAATGATCACCTTACATTATCACTGATCATGGTTTTTCGAGAATGAGGAAAAGGTTACTTGGTGTATTGTGATGCATCAAGATCAGTGTTGGGGTGTGTTCTCATGAAACGGGATCATGTGGTTTCATATGGTTCATGGCAATTGAGGTTTCATGGGAAGAACTAACCAACACATTATTTGGAGTTGTCAGTGGTGGTACAAGCATTGAAAATTTGGCATTATTATCTCTTCGGTGAGAAATTCAAAGTTGTTACTGATCAAAATATATTAAAGCTTATATTCTCACAAATAGATATAAACATGAGGAAAAAGAGATGGATGGAGTATCTCTAGATGTTTGACATTGACTAGATTTAAACACAGAGTAATGGATATTTGGTGGCAGATGCTTTAGGTAGAAAATAATATTCCCATATTGTAAACCATGCATATGATCCGTGGATGTTGATGTCATTCATAGCTAAAATGTGGTTGGAATTTTAGGACCAGGGTGATTGAGTGGTTTTCGTTCTAGTTTAATTGGTTCTAGACTTTGTTGGTTTTGTAAAGGAGGCACAAGTGTCTGATGTTATGTGTATGGAGATGAGGTCAGAACTCAATGGTGGGGAGACTATTGAGGGTTGGAAACAAAATGGGAATTAAGTTTACTAATTTTGAAATTATATTTTTATAGTGGGGTCTTGTAAGGAGGAAATTCACATGGATTATCCTCATTCTAGATGGGATTTCAATCCTGAAATTTAGAAAATGTGTAAGGCGTGGAAAAAAAATTAGGTGGGTGGTATGAAAAGGAAGGTGGCTTAGTTTGTTTCAAAATGTTTGGCTTCTCTGCAACCCAAGGAAGAGAACCAGTGGCCAGGAGGCATGTCGCAATATTTACCTATACATGTCTGGTATTGGGAATTTGTAGTGATGGATTTTGTTACAGGTCTCCTAGGAATGGTCTAAAGGAGTGATTCCATATGGTTAATAGTGGATTATCTCACAAAGTAATCCGATTTCATCCCAATTTTTGAATATCACATGGTATAGGATATTTCAAAAATCTATATATATGATGTGTTAAAGAGGAAAGGTGTTCCTATTTCGATTATACCAGATAGAGAATTGAGGTTCACATCTCATTTTTGGAAATCCATGTTGTAACCCTTGGGATACAATTGACAAAGAGAACAATGTATAATCCTCAGATGGATGGTAAATCTGAGAGATAATATGAACATTAGAATCTACATTACAATATTCTGTCATTTATTTTGGTGTCTATTGGAAGGATCACTAACTGTGGGTGTAGTTCTCATAAAATAACAGTTCTCAGGCCTCAATACATATGGCTCCATTAAGCATTGTATGGGTCTCTATGTTGTTCTCCACTTTCTTGTGTAGAAATAGGAGATACATTAATGGTCTGGCACAGCCTTGTCCAAGAGATAATGGAGAAGATTATGTTGATATTGAATCGTAGGAATATGGTGTAGAGTCATCACAAATTATATTTAGACCATCGTCAATGACCGTTGTTGTTCGAGGTGGGTAATCAAGTGTTCTTTATAATCTCTCGGAGGTCGGTACATCGTTGGTTGTAAAATCAGGGTAAGATATCTCTAAGTTATATTGAGAATTTTTAGATACTTAATCAGGATAGAGAGGTGTCCTATCACTTGTCTTTTCCACTATAGTTTAGTGTGGTGCACAATGTGTTTATTTCTGTTAGTTAATGAAGTATCACCCAGATCCAGACCATGTGATTCGATTGGATCATATTGAGCAATATCATAATGATTCCAGGGTTCACGTGCCATTTCATATCATAAATAGGTAATATAACTTCTTTCATGGTTAAAGAATCGGTCTACATTAGGTTTTGTGGCTGCATGGTCAGATTTGTGAGGAGACTTGGGATCGATAGAAGCAGATGGTCGAGCAATGGCCCAATCAATTTTCGCAAAGCGATGGTTCTCTACTTTATGTGGACAAGAATTTCGAATGGTGGGGAGAATGTAGTACCCTTTTTTATTTATGTAACCTGATTTACACCAGTTTATGTGGTTAATGTTTTTGGGTAATGTTTGGGATAGTTTGGGAAGGTTTTGGAATGGTTTTGGGGATTCTTTGATAGAACTTTTTTTGAGCATGGTTAGGGGAAAATTTGAAATATCTCAAAAAAACTATGAAAAAAGAGGTAGTGGGCTTCTCATAGTTTGTGAACTGTTTGTGTAACCATGTGAGGAAACCATCCATGGCCCCTATTTTGGTAGTAGCATGGACATTCTTAGCACATAGTTTTCTTAATTGTGCGAGCTAGTTGTGTGATGAAATAAAAATAGGCTTTTGAAATCCAGGATTTGTCAGGAATTTTTTTAAACCCTCCATTATTCCTCCCACTCGATCCTTACTTTGGGGTTTTTTTCTCATGGGTTGTAGGGGTTCTCCCAACCATTCTAAAAGTAATTCGAAGTGTTTTCAAGGTGCAGTTAGGTGATTATTCTCTTGTAAGTCTCCACTCTTGATTCTCTCTTGCTTTTCCTTATATCTAGTTCACTAACTCTCTCAATTTTCTAGATCTACACTCATTTCAGGTAGATCTAGTTGTTTGATAGCCTACAATGTTTATGTCTACCCATGTTGATGGTAGGTAAGGGGATATAAGGTAGTGTTTGGGATGTTTTACCCAAATTTGGTGTGTGGTTGTGTGGTGGGTTGATTTCACCAAAACCCTAAGGTATGTGGCTTCCCTCTCGACTACATTTTTCTAGAAAAAAATGATTTGTTTCCAATTAATTGGTTTTTCTTGAAATTAATTATGATTATGATCTGAAAATCTTGTTGTAAATCCATTTTGTGATGATTTATGGATTTTGGGGGAAAATAGGTTATTATGGTGAAATATTCTTTGTTTTTGGAATATAAAATGTTAATTTTAAAATCAGTGGATTGTGTTGATTTTTTGGAAATAGTTTTTGAATGTGTTTTTAAATAAAATTATTTATTTTATTGAGATATAATAAGGCCGAGATGATCTCAGAAGGAATTTTTTTATCACGAAACCATTGTTTCTATAATTTTGTGGCCTTGTAATTAAATATGATTGTTAATTGGCTTGAACATTGGATGTTTTGGTGGAGTGAAGGGAATTGGGTGGGGAGTACCACAATAAAAATAGGATGGATAGTGGATCGATGGGACATCATCAAAGATAAGTGGTTGTAAAGTACCACTAGATTGGAAAAGTATAAAATGGGGTTGGACAGGAAGTTCCACCCTAGTTGTTTACTAGTTTGGGTATGTAAAACTCTATAGTTTTTCTTTGTTTGTGTGTTGTTATAAATGGTGAAAACTATTTTTCTATTCTCCGATGGTAAATTAGACTATTGTTGTTTGTTGGATTTACCTTTTTTCATATTGTTTGGGTGAAAATTGTTTGGTATGGGTGTGTTTGGATTGTCTATAATTGTTGAAATATGTGTTTTTTTGTATAAAATACATTATATAAATGTGATAATAGCTCTATCCTAGTGGCATGTGTAGGGATGTCATTTGGGTACAACCTATTGAGTATTTGTACTCACCCCTACTTTTGAACTTTGGGGCTTTTGGAGATGTCATTTTCCAGGATATTAGTATGGGTAAAGCATCTCATTTTTCTATCAGTTCATAGAGACACTTGGATGGTTTTGTAGTGCATAGAGCTTGGAGATTGGAAAGGAATTGTGGATATTGGCATGGATTCTTGTTTTCTCATTTTGTAGTCTTCCACTTTGTACTCTTACTATTGATTCTTGTGGCATGGTTGTATTGGTCTTTTGGTTTTGTTGAGTTGAAAACTTTGTTGTCATGCATCATGTAGGTGTGGTTGGTTATTTCTTCCTGGGTTGGTTGGTTTGTTGTAATGGAAAAGCATTTCCCACTTATTCTTGAAGCCCTTGGAATTAATTTCCAGCCTTCAGTTCATTGGGAACATCACCTAAGGCCAAGTAGCATGTCATTGCCTCCTCAAACTAATGAGGAAGGGGTAGTACATTCCAAGTGGTGTTAGGTTTTTTATTCCATGACTTACAAGTGAAAGAAGATGTTTTATCCTTTGACATCAGTTGTTAGTCTTGACATTTAAATACATTCTCAGTCTATTCCTTGAGTTGGGAGGGTATTAAGGAATAGGATTTTCAGAACATGAAAGGTATAACATAAAATGATATAAATAACCCTTTTATGTTGAACATCATGTTACAACATCTTTGGGTACCTAAGTGTTTTGGAGACACTTATAGGCATTAAAAATATCATTTTCATGGGTGTAACCAATGAAATTAGCATGGCATGCATGGTAGAAATGGCTTCCCCTTGGGATTCATATTTCATTGGAATAATGACTTATGTTGTGCTATGGATATATGGATCTGTCAAAAATCTAGAAATTATTATCAAATGTGAAGATTTAAAATGTGGATACTTTTGGTATTTTAAAAATAGGTCAATTTTCAAAACATGGGGATTTTTCATAATTGGTGCAACTAGGAAAATGTGAATTTGTAGAAAGCCTAGTTGTGATTGTTGCAATGTAATTGAATTTAAAATTGTAAGACTTTTATTGTTAAGGTAATGAGGCATATGGTTTTCTTTCTATTGATAGAGATGGAACCAGATAGGTGTTGTAGAGACTAACCAGAGGAAGCGATTGAATATGTGGTTACATCTGAGACCCTGGTGAACCAGTAGCTAGTGCAGAGTATAGTGCAAGACTTCCAAGCTAAGGAAAGTGGGAATAAATAAGATGATCTGAAGAATGTGGATCTTATAGTTCAGTTTTAAAATTAGATTCCACCAATATTTAGGGGTGATTAAGAGCCGAAAAGGTTCGAAGCGTGGTTGAATAGAATGAATAGAATATTTCAATTCTTGGGAACACCGGTTGAGCTGAAAGTGATACTAAAAACTTGCATGACTAAAGATATTTCCCTTCATTGGTGGGATTTGGCAGTCCAAGATGGAACATACCAAGGTATGACATTGGAGGGTTTTTAGAAATTGTTTAACAAAAAATTCTTCCCTTATACATTTATAGTTCATCACAAAATATATTTCATTAGGCTGAAGAAAGATAACCTCTCAGTAATAGAGTATATGTCTATGATTATGAACTTAGTATGGTTTTCACCTGAGTTGGTTTGTAGTACATCGTTGAAGGTGTGAATTTCTAAAGTATGTTTGAGGTAAGAAATTAATTCTAAAATATCAATGCTTTGTATAAGTGATTACATGGAAATGGTGAATAGAGAAACATTATATGAATGGGATATCTTTATGGCTACAGGTGGGGGAAGTATGTTGGTACCCATGGGTAATAGTGAAAACTCTAACACTGGGTTCAAAATGAAGAGGGACACATATTTCTAGGGTGGAAGTATGGCTTAGAACCTAATGGTGGGATCAGTGAGTCATCCTCTCAAACCTCAAAGTATGTTGGGATGTTTTCAGTGTGGTTATATAGGCCACATAATGTGGGATTGTACATCGCTACATTGAACTTGTCACAACTAATAGAAAATGGGGTTTCTTCAACATTATTATCGTAATGCTCTGAGGTTCAGTGTTTGTGACACTCCACAGGGGTCGTAGGAATCCTAGGCCTCGACGGGATGGGGGAAGCAACATACCCTTAGTCAATAGAGTAATGTTAGTCATGTTGATTTAAGGAATACCATGACTCCTAAATAGGTCAATAAAGAGTAGAGTGTGGAATGAAAACAATTGTTTGGAGTTGAGAAATATGTGATGGATGATCAGTTGGGACCATCCACCATGAAAGGAATGATTTTTTAAAATTACACCTTGATCTAAATGTTGTTTGATATGGGTGTTTCTTATTCATTCATTACTTCTCATGTTGTTAGTATTATTGGTTTAACTATGTAAAGTATTCCTTCTGATTTAAAACATCAAACTTCAATGGGTCGAAGAGAGTGTCATGCCATTTTATTTAGATCATGCTATATAGTTTTAGATGTGGTTGAGTTATAGTGTTATTTCATAGTGCTTGAGATGGATGTGTATGGTATAGTCCAGGGAATGGATTGATTGAAGATTTTTTTATGTCCCACATCAAGTGTTATGCACGTATGGTAAGTTTCAAGATGGATGATGGTGTCAAACACCTATTTAGTGTAGGGACGAATGAAACGTTGGAGCAACAGGCTTGTTATCACCAGTTGTTGGAACGATCTCATATCAGTTTGTGGAATTATCATTTTCATAAATCGAAATATATTAACATAGTGTTTTTCAATGGTTTTTGATCATTTCATGGATTCCTTTATTAATGGATTATAAGGTTTCCCACCCATGAGATATGTGGAGTAAATAATTGGTCCCCTCCTAGGGACTAGTCCTATCTCAGTTTTATCTTACTAGATGGCACTGAAAAAATTTTGGGAATTGGATGTGATGTTGGATGAGTTTTCAAACAAATGGTTCATCAGGACTACAACATCTTTGTGGGTAACACCAAACTTTTTTATTAAGAAGGTGGATGGAACACTATTTCCATGTGTAGATTATTGTAGGCTAAATCAAGTTATGATAAATAACTTATATCCACTTTCATACATTGATAAATTGTTAAATAAGTTGAGGGGAGGTCAGTGGTTCTCCAAGATTAAAATTTAGTCCGGATATCATCAATTATGACTGAGGAAGGTGGATATTTTTAAAAAAACCATTAAAATTAGATATGGCCATTTTGATTATGTGTCTATGCCCTTTGGTTTGACGAATGCACCTGTAGTGCTCACGGAATTGATGAATTTGATATTTTAGAGATATCTAGAATCATTCATAGTGGTATTTGTTAATGATATATTGGTGTATTCTATGACAAGGGAGGAGAATGAGAAGCACTTCGTCATAGTGTAGGGGATCTTGAGAGATCATCGGTCGTATGCCATATTGTCAAAGTGTGATTTATGGATACAATAACTTTTCTTCCTTGGATATGTTATTTCTAAAAAGGGGGTTTCATTTGTTCCAAAAAATATAAAAATTGTCACCACATGGAATCTTCCAAAGAATGAGTCTGAGATATAGAGCTTCCTTGGACTATCTGGCTATTATCAATGTTGTGTTCAAGATTTATCATGACTGGCCACACCGATGACAGCTTTAACCAAGAAGAATGTTTCATTTCAATGGAATGATCTATGTTAAAAATCTTTTGAAGAGATTAAGAATTTTCTTACATATGCACCAATCATAGTTTTTCAAGAATTAGGAAAAGGGTACTTGGAATATTATGAGGCATCAAGATTAGGGTAGGGATATTTTCTCATGCAAGGGGATCATGTGGTTGCATATGGATTATGGTAGTTGAGGTTTCATGAGAAGGACCACCCAACCCATGATTTTGAGTTGGCGTTCATGCAATAAAAATACAGCTTCATTATCTCTTCAGTGAGAAATTCCTATTTTTTAACCATCATTAGAGTTTAAAGCATATTTTCTCACAAATAGATATGAACTTTAGGAAAAGGATATGGATGTAGTATCTCTATATGTTTGAATTTTACTTGATGTACACACCAGGTATTGGAAATTTTGTGGTGGATGCATTATGTTGGAAATCATATTCTAAGGTTGTGAAACATGCATCAGATCAGTGGTAGTTGATGTCATTCAAAGTCGACATATAGTTTTAATTTAAGGACTGGGGTGATTGAGTGGTTTTATTTATGGTTTAGTTGCTTCTTGACTTGTTTGGTTTTGTTAAGGAGTAACAAGTGTCCAATTTTGAGTGTATGGTGATGAGTTCTAAACTCATTTTTAGGGAGAATACTGAGTGCTGTAAAATGAATGGTCATTTAGTTTGCTGTTTTTGAAATCGTATGGTTGTAATGGGGGCTTGTTAGGAGGAAATTATCAGGACTTATCATCATTCCAGATGGTTTTTCCATTAGGGAATTTAGAAAATTTCTAAGGTGTTGAAATTATTGTTTTGGAGGACCTATATGAAAAGGAAGGTGGTTGAGTTTGTATCGAGATGTTTACTTTCCAGCAAGTCAAGGAAAGGAATTAATGGCTGGAAGGTGTGTTACAATCCTTACTTATCCTTATCTAGAAGTGGGAACATATAGCGATGGATTTTTATAGGTCTCCCAAGAATGGTCTGAAAACATGATTCTATATGGGTGATGGTGGATTGGCTTTCCAAGTCGACCCATTTCATTCCAATTTTTGAATCTCATATAGTGAAGGATCTTTCCAAAATCTATATATGTGATGTGGTAAAGAGGCCTGGTGTTCCATTTTCAATTGTATCAGATAGAGATCCATGGTTTGCATCTCATTTTAGGAAATCATTATAGTAATACCTTAGGAAACTGTTTATAATGAGCATAGTGTATCATCCTTAGATGGATGGGAAAGTTGAGAGAATGATAAAAATGTTAGAAGATATGTTAATGGATTGTGTGACTAATTTTGGTTTCTCTTGGGAGGAGAAATTTCAATTGGTGAAATTATCATATAATAAAAATTATCAGGCCTTGATACATATGGCTATGTTTGAAGCATTGTATGGGATTCTAGGTCATTCTCCACTTTTTTGGGTGGAAATAGGTGAGAAATTGATGCTCATGATGATATTTTTATAATAGAAAACTAAGAATATTATGTTGATCAGGAAGATGATAGAGATGGTGCGGAGTAATCATAAATCGTATGTGAACCATTTTTTAAGACCATTGTCATTCGAGGTGGGTAATCATGTGTTCTTCAGAATCGATATGAGGTTGGGGCATCATTGGTTTGGGATGTAGGGTAAGTTATCTACAATGTATATTGGTCCTTTTGAGATACATGAATGTGTTAGATAAGTAGCATATGGGTTGTATTTTCCACCATATTTTAGTGTAGTGCACAATGTGTTCCATGTTTCTCAGTTGAAGAAGAATCAGGTGGATCCTAACTATGTGATTTGATGGGATATAATTGAGCCAGAGCTAGATGCCTCCTGGGAGAACACACTAGTGAGGATCATGGATTGGAAAGAGAATGTATTTTGTGGTAAACAAATATGTCTATTTCTAGTTTTTTGGAAGTATGGTTAGATTCAGGGGGGGGAATTGGGAGCTAAAGAAGGAGATGGATGAGAAATGGCTCATTCTCTTGTGATAAAGAGGTGGTTCTTTACTTTCTATTGATATAAATTCCAATTATGTGGAAAATATAGACCCCTAATTTTGAGTAATGTAACCTTTTTATGCCTTTTAATGTTTTTATAGTTTTTAGGCAAGTTTAGGAAGGTTTCAGAATGGTTTATTGGATTTTATAAGGGAGCCCGATTTAAGTACGGTAAGGGGAAACCGTGCGAGATCTCTTTCAAACCATGGAAGTGGAGGTAGTGGGTTTCACATGGATTTTTCATGGTTTGTATAACCATGTGAGGGAACCATGCGAGGTCACTATTGAGGCATTAGCATGCGCACTGTTAGCACACAGTTTTCCTAACCATGCATGGCAATAAAAATAGGGTTTCTAAATCAGGTCTTGGTCGAGATTTTCCCCTAACCCTCCATTCTCCCCCACTCAATCATCTCTATATATTTTTGGTTTTTAAGGGGTATAGGGGCACTTCCACCCATTATAAAAGTGATTCAAAGGGTTTTCATGGTTTGGTGAAGGTGATTATTCCCTTTTAAATTTCTACTCTTGATTTTCTCTTGGTTTTTTTTAGATCTTGTTCTCCCTCTCTCTTGGTTTTCTAGATCTACACCCATTACATGTAGATATATGGTTTTGATTTCCTAAAATGATAAAGGTTGGTTTTTGATGATATTTAAGTGGATATAATGTGGTTTTGGGTATGTTTTTTTATGGATTTGATGTGTGGTGGTGTGGTTGGTCGATTTCACCAGAAACCAAATATAGGTAGATTCTCTCTCGACTCCATTTTTCATGAACTAGAAACATTGTTTTAAATTAATTGGTTTTTCATGAAATAAATTTTGATTATGTTGTGTGAAGGTTGTTTGAAATCCATTTTTGTGTTGATTTATGTATTTTGGGGAAAATAGGTCATTATGGTGAAACGTTATTTGTTGATAGATTTTAAAATATTGGTTTCAATATCGGTGGCTTGGGTTGATTTATGAAACTGGTTTTCAATAAAAGGATCTGTTTTACTGAGATTTAATATGGCATGGATAATATCCTAAAGGGTTTTTTGGTTATTAATTTATTGTTAGGATAATGTTGTGGCCTTGGTATGTTATATTCTTTTTTATTGGATTTCTCCTTAGATGTTGTGGTGGAAAGATGGGATGTTGGTGCGGAGTACCAATATAAAAAGGGGATGTACGATGGTTGGAAGGGACACCATCAAAATAAGTTGAAGTGAAGTACCACAAGATTGGAAAAGTAGTAAACTGGCTTGGACATGAAGTTCCACCCTGGTTGTTAACTGGTTTGGGTATGTGAAACTCTATAGTTTTTCTTTTTTTAGTTAAGCTGTAAACTATTGTGCTATTCTGTGATGGTAAAGTGGATTATGTATTTTTTTCTATATTTCCCATCTGTAATATCATTTGGGTGAAAATGGTTTGGTAAGGGTGTGTTTGGTATGTCGACAATTGTTGAAATATTTGATGTTTTATATAAAATATATTTTATAAATTTTCTAATAGATCTATCCTAGTGGCATGTTTAGGATGGTCATTTGGGGACTACCTATAGAGTATTTGTACTCACTCCCTACATTGTATCTTTGGTACTTTTGTAGATGTTATTTTTAGGGATATAGGTAAGGGTAAATCATCTCATTTTTCTTTCTCTTGGCATGGATTGGGAAACCAATCCATGTCACCTTTAAAAAAATCATCTCATTTTTCTAGCACTTCATCATGATGCTTGGATAGTTTTGAGGTGTTCAAAGCATGGAGCATGACCAAGAGGTGTGAAGTTATTTAATAGCTTCTGGCGTTTGGGGTTTGTAGTCTTCTATTTGGTACTCTGACTATGGATTCTTATGGATTGGTTTTATTGTCCTTTTGGTTTTGTTTAGTTTTATCATTGTGGACATGCATCATGTAGTTATGGTTTGTTATGCCTTATTTGGTTGGTTGGGTTATTCTAAGGTAAAATTGTTCCCCACTAGTTCTTGATTCCCTCAATATTAATTTATTGCCTTCAGATCCTTGCGAGAGTCACCTAAGTCTATGTTGCATCTCACCACCTCCTCAAGACAATAAATAAGGGGATAAACATTACCAAAAAATCTAAGACCAATATTCAAAGAAATAACTAACATATAATAACTTATAAAGAGGGAAACTCCATAACGAACCACCCTTTAACATGTATAATTACTATAACTGGACCCTATCTACATTACTAAAATACTATTTTATTAATCCCAAATCCACCATGATCACTTCCAAATTTTTCACCATCTCAGGTCACACTATGTTTGTGCTGAATTATTATGCCTATATAAGTTTTTTTATAAACAAATCATATAAGATTCCATGAAAAAAAGGAAGAGGAAATAACACCAAAGATTTATCATAATCCACATAAAAGGAAAAAGATGTGTAAAACCCCTATATATTCTTAAAGGATATGAGAGAATGAATATATAACTATCCTAATATTCAAATCCCATTTAATCAATTACTTTGTACCATAAGAAAAATAAGGAATCTATACTACCTAGTTCTATGAAGCTTGTGTCACCGTATAGAATTTTTAGTGGGGGACCCGCACCTTTCCAATGTATGTGTGTTGGTTGGGGGAGTAAAACACCTAGTGAAGGACCCACACCTTATTAAATAGAGAGTTTTTATTTAGGTATTTCCAAATAAATACATAGAGGACCCTTTCCCCATCAAAGGGGGAGTTCAAAACTCAACCAGTTGTATAGGGGACCTAAATATTGTTGAGGCTAAGGGAGTACTGACTCCATGTCTGAATTAGAGGAGTGATATACTGATTTTTTTTGGGGGGGGGGGGGTTACCAGACACTATAAATCATGTGGAGGACCTATTAACATTCATAAATACATCACATGGGAAGTTTAGAACCCCATATCTTCTATGCAAACCATACTTCTCCAATCACAATCAGTCTTCTTCCTTTACCAACATGCTTTTATTGTAGTGTCTGCATTGTTGTTGAATGATCATTTGTTTAATCATAAGATAAATTTCATTTCATTTTTCATATTTTATTGAGGTGTTTTGAGTCCTTGGTTTTTTTTAATTTATCATGAACCTAAAATTATGTTTTGTGTTTCTATTATCTCTACACTGTTAATGATTTTCAGTTTTGTGTCCTATAAATGTTGTTACTTTCCATATTTATTGAGATCAATATATAGATTTTTTATTTTTATTTACTTTTATTTTTTATCTAATGCTATGAAAATCGTAATTTTGACTAAAAGTTTAATATTTGAAAAATAGAACTTTCACCTCAAATATCATAGGTTAGAGATCCCCCCCCCATCATGATACTTTCATAAAATGATGTGTTTTGGTTCATGGCATTTAATTTTTCTTCCCCTATTATCTTATAAAAATAATTGATGCAAAAAACATTTGAGGAAATTTATAAAACTAAATAAAAACTGTAGGCTCATTAATGAAATATTTTTTTCCAATATCATTGATGAAATTAATATATGTTATTGGCTTGTGTTTTTCTATTTTTATGGTGGGGGAAGGTGGATCTGGAATACTAGTTTCCATATTAGAATTAGATTTTAAACATGAGGTTTGTCTATATTTCAAAATACTAGTGTTAATTCATATAAAATAGTCCTATATTATTTTTTATGAATCATATTTATTAATTTCAGTTTATGAATTGGGATGAATTTATTTCATTCATAAGCGTAATAATAAGAATCTTCTTACATGAGTGAAAATTTTTACCAATGGTATGTGATAATTTATTTCATCTGTAATTTTGTTTTATATTAAAAACTCATTCAAAGTGATTCCTTTCACTTTATATTTCTATTTTGTTATTGATTTTTTACTGATTCTATTTTAAAAAATCCTAAAAATATGAGTTTATATGTTAATTATATTGATTTGTTTTAGATTATATGGTAATATTTTTTGAAAAGTCTAAACTATAAAGTCCATGTAGTTTATATTAAAATTTTAGTAAACAAATTCAAATCAAAAAAACAAATAAACATTGTTTAAATATTTTTATTAACACAAAAAATTTCAATTATACAATTCTCTATGCTAATTATTTTTTAGCATAATAAATTCATGATGTATTTCCTTTATTTATCTAGTTTAGTGAAATATACAATTTTCAATGCATGCTATAAGGATTCCTTAACTATGAAAATTTCTATACCATTGTTTTGACACATGTTATGACCACTTTTATAAATTAATATAACTAATATTTTGTATGTTTACAAGACATTACATATGTATTAATTACTCTATGAACAATTTAATTTTCTTATTTATTAATAAACCATCATCGTGTATATGAATTAGACTAACTTTGATAAACACATTCGTAAATTTTAGTTCTATATCATGTAAAGACTTATAAGTTTAGATTTCATCATGAGATTTATATTTTGAAGACAAAAACTATTAACTATCAATATACATTTTTGATTAAAATATATTAGACTACCACAAAGCCTTTGATAAGAAAACTTATGTAATTTTGTTCATTTTTTAAATTAAATGGATTATCATAGATTTTCTGAAATATGTTGACTATTTATAGGTTGTAATGTTATTTATAATTATATTTCCTTATATATTGTGTACATATCTAACCATTATAATTTTTTATGGTTTATTTTAATTCTTACCAATTTCATGTTGTTATTGGAACATCATGTTACAATAATGGTGTTTTAGAATTCATGAGTTCATTTTTATATACTAGATAGAACCCATATGGAATGCTCATAGTCTTTATAGTACATTCATTAACTAATAAAATTTTCTATAACATCATTACAATAATATATTCATTTTCTTTCAATAATATTATCTTTATAGGATTAAATGGGAGAGATGAAGCTCACTTAAGAATACACTTGTTTCCATGTTATAAAATAGGATTAAACTAAATAGACGATCATGTCAGATTAAATATTTTATAAAATTTACCTTTCATTTTATATATGGGTATATGGTTTAATAAATAATTTATACACTAAAAAATACAAATGATATAAAAATATTGATCCCCCTCACAAATAAAAATACTAAAATCTTATAGTACCATGATAAAAAATTTACACATGGGATTTTCTATAGTATATAGATAGTGTTTCATTTTTCAGTTTTTATTTATTGAATATATTGTTGGTATATCAGTTGAAATAGTTTTTTTTTGTTTCAGTTGGGTGAAATTACACCTATGCACGTGTTTATTATAATATGTCAACATTGAATTATATTTTACAAAATATTATTTGAAGAGAAATTGAAAACATGTTATTATAGGTTAGACACACCTGTTGGTCCAATTGGATAGTTGTTGTAGAGACCCGAAGCCTGTCGTACATGGACATTACATTACTTTTGCGGAATACTTAGTACATTACAAAAACACACACACAAGGACCGTAATAGTTTAGTGTCTTTGGAAACTCGGACTATAATCTTCTAATCGTGGTGAATGATCTTCAACATCTCCCATAAAGATCTTCTTTTTTTTTACCTAAAACCTTTCTTTATATCCTGGGGAAAAGAAAACATAAAAGGGTGAGCTCAAATGCTCAGCAAGGGCAATAAAGGAAATAAAAATCATATCATATCTTTTTGAAAATCATAACCTGCAAAAGAGATCATAATATCTTAACATGGAATAAATCATAGAAGTGAAAATGAAACCATATCTTAAAACATTACTCATTGTGGCATACACACATAATCATAGAGAATCATTTCTTGTTAGTCAAGACTCATTGCCAAGACTATCTTAGTGGACAAAGTCCCTTTCTGAATCGAGTAATCCTCGTTTCAGTCCTGTTTCACTGAACCGGTATAACCTACCAATCCAGCCATGTCTATCTCATGAGATATAAAATCATTACCCAATGCATTGGAGGGAGATATAGGTCCCACCCATCTCTTAATGAAACCTTTCTTATGTGTGCCACAAAATCATAAATCATACATCATTGCATAACCCATGTAATAAAAATGGGATTCTTAAACAACATGACATCATAAAACCATTCATATAAGATAAAGGAATTCATAAACATAATTCCATCACAACATAGTCAAATCAATGTAAAAATATGGATAGAAACAGAACCCTTTATTATTTTATATGGAAAATAATTTTGATAAAACACTTGAATTGAATTCTTGAGGAAAATATCCTTTCTTCTTCAAAATCAATTTCTTTTCACAAAACATCATGCAATTTTAAAAGAAAGAGATTTTATTGAAAATAGTCATGAAATATTTTAGAGGAAGCTTCATGAAAATAAGGCTTTGTAAAACAGTAGAAATCCGTTCGTGCCGTATAAGTTAAAAAAACATTCTTCGTACTTTTGTCGGAAAAGTCAAAAAGTACCTCGTACGAAAAAAAAACGACAAAAGATTCCTTTCATATTCTTTACAAAAAACTCACCGAAAGGTAAAATTGGATTTAAACAATTGTAGGTGGATGGAAATAATATTACATATTGAAGAAACATGGATGTGGATGATAAAATACACCCCAGTAAATACTTACGAATAAACAATCTCGGATAAAAATGAGATTGTGATATTTCCCTTACCTTAGGTCCGACTTGCTTTGTAAGTGTCCGAACCTCCTGTATAATGAATTAAATCATGTTATTGACTTATTACAGAATCATATTCATTTTTATGATATCATATATGGTTCACTTATGACATTATATTACCCGTTCTTTTGTAAATTCCATGTTAAAGAAGCGTTTTGGGTAAAATCGTTTCATTTATCGTAGGTGTTTTGACTTGTTGTTCTTGACATCATTATTACTTATATCATGATTTACTTACTTCCAGAATATAAAATATGATTTATATATCATATATATTCAGTATATATATATATAATAGGTAGATAAATAAAATGAAAAACACCGTTCATGGAGACGGTAGTCCGTACGTACGCATGAACGCTGTTTTCCTTTCCTTATTGTCTTGAAATGGAAGTAAGTAGATGACATACATATGTATATATATACATAAATCCAGTAGCCTTATAATGTCATATATTTCATTATTATTTCTTATATATACATTATAATCATTCTTAAATGGTTAACATGGAGAATGAATCTCATCGCGTCGTGGAGACGGTAGTCCGTACGTACGCACGAGCGATGATATCATTTCCATAAATATTGAATTGAATTGGAGTGGATTATACAATATATCAGAATCAATATGATGTTGTAATAACTATTTATAGTTATTCTTTACACCATTATACCCATCCATGTAAGGTGGTGGTGGAAAATAGATTACACCACGGCGTGGAGACGGTATTCCGTAAGTACGCACGCGCGGTGATTTCTTTTTCCGTAGGATGGATAGATGGTGAAATAGGGTTGTTTCATACTTATAATAACATATCATTATATGAGTGATACTGATGTTATTACTTCATAATGAAACAACCTAAGAAGAAGAAGTGGAAGAAGAAATAAAGATGAAAGAATTGGTAACGGTAATTACCTCTTCTTTGAAGTGCCTCTTTGAGACCTCCTCTTAGGGCACTAAATTGGTCTTTGAGGAAGACCAGAACCTCTAGGATGTTTCTAGGGAAGTGGAGAAGAGATTTTGGCAGGGGTTGGCCGAGCTTGAGTGCTCAAATTGGTGTGAGGAGGAGGGGGAGGAGGTGTCCTTTTATAGGGGAGGAGAGGAGCACCTTAGGAATATCTCAAAATATTATTTTATATTAAAGTCAAAATCGGTTTATAATGGTTCCAAAGGGTCTTATTTCGAAGCTAAAGTGGGGATGGGTCGAAATCCTATCAACCAATAGAATTTAGACAAGTTTAGGATATTATTTTCACCTTATCTAGGTCATTTGGCCGAACCTTAGATTTTTAGGAATACAATAACAATTAATAATATAATATTTGATTTAAAAACTATTTTGTGTCAATTTTGACACTATTTGATATATGATTTTTGTGAAAGTCATAACAGAATTAAATGTTCGAAACAAGTTGATTAAATCAACATTAATATATCATAGTAACCTAGAAAATTATTGGAATTCATAAAAAATCTCAAATTACATTTATTTTGGTGTTTATAACATCAATTATGTCAATATTTCATTAATAAGATAATTACTGCATCATCGTTGTGTCATAAATAACTTAAATTATTTGATGTCTAAAAATTACAAATAAACTACCATCATGTAGGAAATCTTTTTAGCTTTCTAATGAATAATTACAATCGAATTTATCTTATGTATAACCCCATATTAAAAATGATTTACTTATTAAACTTTGATTTTAACTATTTTAACCCTTCTTTAAATAAATTAAAAATAAATGTCCTAATCTAATCCAAGTGGGCCTAAATGGTCATATTTTATTCCTAAGTTTGTTTTTGGTCGAATTACACTTGTCCAATAGAATTAGGACATGTGTTAGGGTAATATTAATATCATATTTACCCTTAGATACCCTATTTACTATTAACCGCGGTAAAAAAAGTAAAAAGTTACTATTCACCAAAAAATTATTTTCATCTCATTGAACCACATTTTAGTCCTTTATATTAACCGTGTCTCTCGGATTTTCGAAATTCCATTCACAGAAGCGGCAAAATTAAGTTTTATGGAAAATTCAGTTTTTTTAACTACCACTTAGTAGTTTCACTATTCATCAAAAATTGATGTTTTTCAGAATAATGCCAAAATTTCATCCTAAGCTATATTTCATATTCCGAATTCAAAAATGAAATCTATTTTACCAAATTCATAACATAGAAGTTGCATTAATTAATTTTATAATTAAATACCGCTGTTAAAATAAATAGCGTGTTTTTAGGAAACATTATATATCAAAAGATTGACACTTGATTTTGTCTGGTTTAAATGAGAAATTACAACCAATGACCAACATTGTATTAAATTGTAAAAATATATTCTAAATATACTTTAAAACCACTCAAATTTATAATTTATCACTATTAATTATTTCGATTAAAAAAGTTGTTTTTAATTATAATTTAGTAATTTTCACTATTCATCAGAATATGAAAGTTATCCGAAAAGTACCAAAATTTCACCTTAGGTTAAATTCGATACTCCGAATCCAAAAATAAAGTTCATTTTGAAAAATAAGATTTACTGGATTTCAAAAAGTGGTTATTACTATTCATAACGGCTAGTTTTAATAATATTTTTATAGCATATCGTTGTTTAGTGAAACTCGGTATTGCGTACTACACACGCTATCGAGGAAGGTCGCGATTGCGTGTAATGCAAGTCATGTCAAGGATGTGTGTTGTGCAAGCTCCTTTTGGTGTAGCGTACAACACAAGACATTAATAAAATTAAAAAGAATATTTTTTTATAAAATCTTGGGCTGTTACATTCTACCCCCCTTAAAATGAATTTCGCCCTCGAAATTCGTCGGGGTTATAAATGGTTTACTATTTGAAAGTTTCTTTAATAGAAACCCACATCGTAAAAGGGAATACCAAAACTTGGCTTTAAAAACTAAAGTATGAAATGTAACGATTACCCAAATAAACTAATCACTGGGTTTCCACATAGGTGAAAATATGGATATGGAAGAGAAATCTAACCATCATGTTCTGATGGAGAGTGGTAGAGAACATGGCTATGGAAAAGCCAGTAATCACAAATCCATAAATTTGTGACGATCTAAGGTACCATCTGATTCATCAGGTAAAAGAGAACTAGGACAACATTTTTGGTTTTCAAGATCATTTCCCTAAAGTTAAAGAATTTGAATTAGAATAAATACTTACTTTATTTTGGTACAATCTCGCTGTTGTTCGTGCCTTTAACAATTTCCACTTCATCTCTTAAATAAATGAAGTTGAATTTGTTATTCGTGAAGTGTTAGCAGATCATGTGATAGAATGACGGGTCATTCCATCTGTCTCAAACAAAAGGTAAGCAAAAGTTATTAAATATACATAAGTCATTCTATAGTGAGATTAATCATATATAGTTCCTAAAATGGACTTATACTTCATATATCATACTGCTTAATATAATAAAACTAGTTTCTACTAAACAGGGACTTCCTGTAGGTCAGTGGTAGGCGATAAAGGCCAGTCGCACTTCGGTTGTGGGTTCGATTCCTACAGCCTTATCCGAAGCGATGGGCTGTCGCCCGTCCTGCAGGTTGTCCCTTTTTCTAAAACTACGTTACTATAACATCCCATCAATAATATCGAAAATCTTCTATCCTTAAACAATACTAACTTATGTCCAATATAATCCAGTCTAATCTTTAGGCTTATACATAATACTACAGTCCACTCTCATAATATAGTGACAACGATCACCAGAGATTTAATACTGTCGTTGATCCCCACATATCATAAGATATGTCTTGTTGGTCACATTCCAAACATTCAAAGTCCTTAATCGTGTATTCTCTTGAATACCTTAGTGAAAACATGAGTGCAGTTAAAAGTTAATACATTCCATATACCAAAATCCTCAAAATTCTATATACTCAAACCATGATATCACTTAGTCCTTATATCAATCATGAGCTCATGAATACTATCAAACATTTAATTTTCTCCTTATCCCTTCATTATGCGCATATCATCTACATTCCAAAAATATCTGAATAACCTTTCATGGATACTGGTAACATTAATCATATACTTTCAAAACACAAGGAAAGACAACAGTGTAACAATCCATAGATGTCTCTTTATTCCAAAATTACACATGATAAACATGTAATCATGCCACTACATTCTCAAACCATTGACTGAGCTTCAAAAATTCTTTCATATCACATATCATTTGTAGTCTCTTCATCATCATCCACATAAATACTACCCATATGACCATACTGATTCTCTTCATGAGTCTTTCCCTTAGGGCATTTGTTTGCATAATGCCCATACATTCCACATTTAAAACACTTAACCATTTTTGATGTCGTAGCAATACCATTATCCTCATCCATGGTGTTAACCGACCCTTTTCCTTTGCACTTACTTGCTTTGTGTCCTTCTTTTCCACACCCAAAGCATCTTCCAGTTCCCTTGAAACATTTTCCTTGATGCCTCTTCCCACATGATTTACATAGGGGAAATTGAACTTTCTTTCCTCTATGATCATCATGGAACTCCATCTTTCTCTTATTAGTCGAGTCAGGAAACTTACCAACTTTTACTTTATTGATCATGTTGTGAGATTGCTGATTCGGCATAATAATGATGTTTGGACATCCAAATCCCATTTCATTTGGTTGCTCATGAAGAATATCATTCCATTGTCCATCATATCCTCCATTATTGTGAATCATCTTGTTTCCAGCCATTTTCTAAAACCCAAACAGAATAGTGTTAGATGCAAAAATCGTAATAAAGGGGGAGTAACTTAAATATCTATCATATTTGGTTTAATCTAATATCGTTACCATAGTTCTAGAACTATATCCTATACGTATACTTATCCATAGGGGCATCCCTAGACATACCTTAGAAATATCTCTAGGGATCTTACTAACGTTTTCGCGTCCTAGTTTCCAAAGGTTGACTAAACCTTTCCTCTGATACCAACTGTAGAGACCCGAAGCCTGTCGTACATGGACATTACATTACTTTTGCGGAATACTTAGTACATTACAAAAACACACACACAAGGACCGTAATAGTTTAGTGTCTTTGGAAACTCGGACTATAATCTTCTAATCGTGGTGAAAGATCTTCAACATCTCCCATAATGATCTTCTTTTTTTTACCTAAAACCTTTCTTTATATCCTGGGGAAAAGAAAACATAAAAGGGTGAGCTCAAATGCTCAGCAAGGGCAATAAAGGAAATAAAAATCATATCATATCTTTTTGAAAATCATAACCTGCAAAAGAGATCATAATATCTTAACATGGAATAAATCATAGAAGTGAAAATGAAACCATATCTTAAAACATTACTCATTGTGGCATACACACATAATCATAGAGAATCATTTCTTGTTAGTCAAGACTCATTGCCAAGACTATCTTAGTGGACAAAGTCCCTTTCTGAATCGAGTAATCCTCGTTTCAGTCCTGTTTCACTGAACCGGTATAACCTACCAATCCAGCCATGTCTATCTCATGAGATATAAAATCTTTACCCAATGCATTGGAGGGAGATATAGGTCCCACCCATCTCTTAATGAAACCTTTCTAATGTGTGCCACAAAATCATAAATCATACATCATTGCATAACCCATGTAATAAAAATGGGATTCTTAAACAACATGACATCATAAAACCATTCATATAAGATAAAGGAATTCATAAACATAATTTCATCACAACATAGTCAAATCAATGTAAAAATATGGATAGAAACAGAACCCTTTATTATTTTATATGGAAAATAATTTTTCTAAAACACTTGAATTGAATTCTTGAGGAAAATATCCTTTCTTCTTCAAAATCAATTTCTTTTCACAAAACATCATGCAATTTTAAAAGAAATAGATTTTATTGAAAATAGTCATGAAATATTTTAGAGGAAGCTTCATGAAAATAAGGCTTTGTAAAACAGTAGAAATCCGTTCGTGCCGTATAAGTTAAAAAAAACATTCTTCGTACTTTTGTTGGAAAAGTCAAAAAGTACCTCGTACGAAAAAAAAACGACAAAAGATTCCTTTCATATTCTTTACTAAAAACTCACCGAAGGGTAAAATTGGATTTAAACAATTGTAGGTGGATGGAAATAATATTACATATTGAAGAAACATGGATGTGGATGATAAAATACACCCCAGTAAATACTTACGAATAAACAATCTCGGATAAAAATGAGATTGTGATATTTCCCTTACCTTAGGTCCGACTTGCTTTGTAAGTGTCCGAACCTCCTGTATAATGATTTAAATCATGTTATTGAGTTATTACAGAATCATATTCATTGTTATGATATCATATATGGTTCACTTATGACATTATATTACCCGTTCTTTTGTAAATTCCATGTTAAAGAAGCGTTTTGGGTAAAATCGTTTCATTTATCGTAGGTGTTTTGACTTGTTGTTCTTGACATCATTATTACTTATATCATGATTTACTTACTTCCAGAATATAAAATATGATTTATATATCATATATATTCAGTATATATATATATATAATAGGTAGATAAATAAAATGAAAAACACCGTTCATGGAGACGGTAGTCCGTACGTACGCATGAACGCTGTTTTCCTTTCCTTATTGTCTTGAAATGGAAGTAAGTAGATGACATACATATGTATATATATACATAAATCCAGTAGCCTTATAATGTCATATATTTCATTATTATTTCTTATATATACATTATAATCATTCTTAAATGGTTAACATGGAGAATAAATCTCATCGCGTCGTGGAGACGGTAGTCCGTACGTACGCACGAGCGATGATATCATTTCCATAAATATTGAATTGAATTGGAGTGGATTATACAATATATCAGAATCAATATGATGTTGTAATAACTATTTATAGTTATTCTTTACACCATTATACCCATCCATGTAAGGTGGTGGTGGAAAATAGATTACACCACGGCGTGGAGACGGTATTCCGTACGTACGCACGCGCGGTGATTTCTTTTTCCGTAGGATGGATAGATGGTGAAATAGGGTTGTTTCATACTTATAATAACATATCATTATATGAGTGATACTGATGTTATTACTTCATAATGAAACAACCTAAGAAGAAGAAGTGGAAGAAGAAATAAAGATGAAAGAATTGGTAACGGTAATTACCTCTTCTTTGAAGTGCCTCTTTGAGACCTCCTCTTAGGGAACTAAAATTGGTCTTTGAGGAAGACCAGAACCTCTAGGATGTTTCTAGGGAAGTGGAGAAGAGATTTTGGCAGGGGTTGGCCGAGCTTGAGTGCTCAAATTGGTGTGAGGAGGAGGGGGAGGAGGTGTCCTTTTATAGGGGAGGAGAGGGGCACCTTAGGAATATCTCAAAATATTATTTTATATTAAAGTCAAAATCGGTTTATAATGGTTCCAAAGGGTCTTATTTCGAAGCTAAAGTGGGGATGGGTCGAAATCCTATCAACCAATAGAATTTAGACAAGTTTAGGATATTATTTTAACCTTATCAATTAGATTTAACTCTAAGTTAAATAATTTAACTTTTATCATGTCTTTTTGTTTTCTTTCACTATATGGTTAATACACTTACTATAACATGCCAAACGAACCCCAAATTGTTTATTATTAATATATATATCCTTATCTAGGTCATTTGGCCGAACCTTAGATTTTTAGGAATACAATAACAATTAATAATATAATATTTGATTTAAAAACTATTTTGTGTCAATTTTGACACTATTTGATATATGATTTTTGTGAAAGTCATAACAGAATTAAATGTTCGAAACAAGTTGATTAAATCAACATTAATATATCATAGTAACCTAGAAAATTATTGGAATTCATAAAAAATCTCAAATTACATTTATTTTGGTGTTTATAACATCAATTATGTCAATATTTCATTAATAAGATAATTACTGCATCATCGTTGTGTCATAAATAACTTAAATTATTTGATGTCTAAAAATTACAAATAAACTACCATCATGTAGGAAATCTTTTTAGCTTTCTAATGAATAATTACAATCGAATTTATCTTATGTATAACCCCATATTAAAAATGATTTACTTATTAAACTTTGATTTTAACTATTTTAACCCTTCTTTAAATAAATTAATAATAAATGTCCTAATCTAATCCAAGTGGGCCTAAATGGTCATATTTTATTCCTAAGTTTGTTTTTGGTCGAATTACACTTGTCCAATAGAATTAGGACATGTGTTAGGGTAATATTAATATCATATTTACCCTTAGTTACCCTATTTACTATTAACCGCGGTAAAAAAAGTAAAAAGTTACTATTCACCAAAAAATTATTTTCATCTCATTGAACCACATTTTAGTCCTTGATATTAACCGTGTCTCTCGGATTTTCGAAATTCCATTCACAGAAGCGGCAAAATTAAGTTTTATGGAAAATTCAGTTTTTTTAACTACCACTTAGTAGTTTCACTATTCATCAAAAATTGATGTTTTTCAGAATAATGCCAAAATTTCATCCTAAGCTATATTTCATATTCCGAATTCAAAAATGAAATCTATTTTACCAAATTCATAACATAGAAGTTGCATTAATTAATTTTATAATTAAATCCCGCTGTTAAAATAAATAGCGTGTTTTTAGGAAACATTATATATCAAAAGATTGACACTTGATTTTGTCTGGTTTAAATGTGAAATTACAACCAATGACCAACATTGTATTAAATTGTAAAAATATATTCTAAATATACTTTAAAACCACTCAAATTTATAATTTATCACTATTAATTATTTCGATTAAAAAATTTGTTTTTAATTATAATTTAGTAATTTTCACTATTCATCAGAATATGAAAGTTATCCGAAAAGTACCAAAATTTCACCTTAGGTTAAATTCGATACTCCGAATCCAAAAATAAAGTTCATTTTGAAAAATAAGATTTACTGGATTTCAAAAAGTGGTTATTACTATTCATAACGGCTAGTTTTAATAATATTTTTATAGCATATCGTTGTTTAGTGAAACTCGGTATTGCGTACTACACACGCTATCGAGGAAGGTCGCGACTGCGTGTAATTCAAGTCATGTCAAGGATGTGTGTTGTGTAAGCTCCTTTTGGTGTAGCGTACAACACAAGACATTAATAAAATTAAAAAGAATATTTTTTTATAAAATCTTGGGCTGTTACAGTTGTCTTCATGGGATAAATTTTTTTTGGGTTTACGTTTAAGCCTGAATATATGGATTGAAAGATGTACATCATTCTACAACTAAAATAATTAATGATGAGTGGGTATCCCATGTATGGTCAAGCATGGGTTTGTGTGTGAAACTTATTGGTCCAAATTTAATGTTTCGATGTAGTGTTTTTCTTGAGTTCTTTAGTGTTTTCCATGCACAATTGGATGCTATATGGGTTTTTGTTCGATGCAAACCATGATATCGATGTTGATTCTATAAATCTAGGTAGTAATTCTTCTAGGTTCTCATTCATGAGACCAATAGGGAGTTTTAAATAGACTTGTTACTACAATCTGATAGTTTATGATCTTGAGGTGGAGTGTATGGGCATGTTGTGCAGTGTCTTATCCTGTTATAAAGGATTTCAGATGTTGTTGTTGCTCATAAATTCCACAGATGGATCTTGTTCATGTTTTTAATTTACTATTTAGGTTGGTAGGGTTGGGTGTTGTCTCTTTATTTTACATCCCCCAAAATAAATTGGAGCTAGGAAATATGGTGTTTGGGGTTCTATGTGAGTTTTAGTAGGGTGAAAACATGATATATTATTTTTCTTCTAAAAACTACATTATGTATCCACATTTATAAACCATATAATTTGGTCATGTTATTTTTCTAGAATTTTTAAGTTATAGCCACAGTTGAAATCTATGGAAGTAGCCCTAATGCCATGGTTTCAACCGTGGAAGTACAACTATACCAGCATTTTAAATTGTGCTTATATGTCGACAAGGTAAATGCTATAACCAAGGTTGGAAACTATGTCTATATGTGTATTTCCACAGACCCAACCATGTAAGTAGACCTATATCCATGGTTTAAAATGTAGAAGGAGGCCTATGTCCATATATTTCAGTTAAGGTTATAGGTCAACGAGGTAGAAGCTATAACCATGGTAGGAAACTATGGATATATTTATACTTCCATATTGAAAATTGTGGCTATATCAATGGCCTTATTGCCACTCTAATAGGAGACAAAGGTCACCAAACCATGGCTATTAGATATAGGGATGGTTTTAAACTGTGGTTATAGCCTGAATTTATAGTAGTGGTTATATACAACATGACATCGATTTGTAATTATGGTTATTATATTGAATTTATTTTTCAAATATAGTATATACATATTAGGTATTATATTTATTATGAATTGGATTCTCACTTTAGTACAACATCCCTAGTATAGGATCCTTGGGTTGGACTTCCCACCATCCTAGGAGCTTATGCATTATTGAAGAATGGTGGGGTTTTTTTATATGTGGCTTATGTATTACTCATATAAAGATTATCAATTTCATATAATTTCATCCATTAAATGAAAAGTTCAGGTGCCTTATGAAAAGTAAATTCTTGGATATGTGTGAATATGTATAAATTAAATTTTTATTTGAGTAACATTATCTGTGGGTTTTGTAAATAGTTACACATTAATATTGTCTGAATATATTAATTTTATGTACTGAATTGGGATATCAATACTAAATAGTTAGAATAATTTAAGATAGATGAAGAAAATATAAGATGATATTGATTTCTTGTGATGAAATTGTTATGAATGTAACATGAATATGGTTCACAATAAATTGGTGAGACATTAAAATAAAACACATCAAATACTAAGTGTGATATATATTCTAAAAAAACACATAACAATACCTTTATCATCTTACAAGGTTGGTTCTTTGATATCATAGTTCCCATTAATTATCTTGTGTATGAAATTGTGGAAATGGACACCAATAAGAGTTATGTAACAAAATATAATTGTTATCATTGGTAACACGTAATATGAAACCAAATTAGTTAGTATACGAGAGGAATATAGCTGAATTTCAATCCATTTGATGCATTTAGGCTATCATTTTTTCACTCAACTATCTAAGAGTAATATGTGGCATTATCAAAAATATTTCCTACCTAAATAAATATGTGGTAAAATAAAAACAAAATTAAACTCATTAATTAGTGTAATGGGGATGTTATGTCACTAAATTGATTTGATTCATGGGATAATAATTTTTAGGGGGATTAATTTAATTGAAAGTCCTCGATGATAAGATATAAAACATGATACACACCCATAGATATTTATTTTTTTAGTTTATGGCATATATTAGGTTTAACATTTGGAGATCTCTTATAGGTATAACCCATAAAATAATTCTATATTGGTGTCTAATATTGAGACTTTTTCTCACGGAGATGAATTTTGTGAATATGAATATGAATATTAAAGAGATCAATGAATTCATCACTAGATAATTATTATTAGATACTTAGTTTTCCCCAGGCATCTGTATTAAAAAACACAAACATAGAGATTTTAGGGAATTTAAAAGGGGTGAAGTGGATCTATATTCTAATAATGGAGAAAGAGTTTCTGCATTGGATGATAGAAAATATGGTCTAAGTCTAACTAGTGGATTATTTCATGAATTGGATACCTATTACAATTTTCCCTCCAAAAACAATAATTTAATTTTATGTATCTTTTTTTGACTATATGGTATTTTCATTCACTATTAAGAATTAGTTTTTTATATATATATGAACGAAATATTTTATGGAATATGGAATATAGAAAATATTATATAAATTAATGATGTGTATAATCATTCCTATAACATTTAGAATAAGAAGGTAAAGGCTGATTCTTATACCATATCTCTTTGAAACTATTACCAATTGTATATCAATAAGAAATACATTCATAGACTCCCTAGAGATGAATTGTTTGAATCATTCAAAAGTGAATCTATTGATAATTTTGAATCTTATTTGTTAGGAGAAATTTATAATGAACTTATATAATCCTACTTTGATTTTCAATGACCTTCTATAGGTTCTTTTACATCAATTTTTTAATGTTATTTAAAAGTATTGAAAATTTATTTCAATCTTTATTATGAATTTTCTAAATTTTTATATATGTTAACAATTCACTATTTTATGTTGAAGAATAATTATTTGGAGCATATGAAAAAAATCAGAGATTCTATAGGATATTAGAAACTGAGATTTTGAAATGCTTTATAAGATTCTTATTTGGATGACTCCTAAAATTGCTCCTCCAAAGAAAATTAAGTTGAATGATATCATAAAAAAGAAAATAATTTAAGTTAAAGCTCTATATTTATTTATTTATTTTTTTATGATATTTTTTATGTTTCTTGATTTCATCTTCAAAAAGGGTAGTAATAGGCTTCTAAATATTGAAAAATAATACTTTTAACCTGTTTTTTCTTATAACTAATGAAAAAAACTTTTTATGTTGTTTTTCTTAATAACTTTATCGAAAATGGATATCAAATATGGTTATTAAAAAATTGACCTTAAAATTGTTTTTGACGCCTATTATAAAAACCCAAAAATCAAAATTATTATATGTTTTTAAAAATAATTATTTTAACATTGTTTTTGATAATTGAAGTTATGAAATATATTTACTAGGTCATAAATAATATTGTTGCATACAAACCGATATTAGAAAATACTGACATAAATTTTTTTCATACTAGTGAATGAATTTGGTGATTAATAAATTTTATATCTCTCTAAGGAATCATGTGAGAGGATATGTTTTTTGGGTGTGAAGTCATATATAGTTTTGAGGGATAATTAGTGATCTTATTCAATAATATCGAGGAATAGAGGAATATTAATATGTGTTCAAAGAATCTACAAGATAGTCTGGAAGCTGAAGTTGATATGTTGGATAATCCAAAAGTCAATTATATGTTTGCAAACAGTTTTGGAGACTCCAATATATTTTTTAAATAAATTTAGGGATTTTTTAATAATTACAATGAAATATGTATTTGAGAACATTTTTGTGAATTTGATAAATTCTATTGAGAAATAATTATTCAAGATGATGTGTAAAGGTATTTTGGAAAATTTTTATATAGAATCGATGATGTCCCAAAGTCATACTTTTAAAAATAAAAGTACCCTCATGTTGAGAATATTTCAAAAATATTGAAAAGTCATATCTCATAGAGTAACACATAAGAGTAAAATTCTAGGAGGAAGAAAATTTTTAAAAGGAAAGAATATGTTTTTCCCTCTATACAAAAGAGTGAATTCTAGATGTAGTAATGACAAATGGAGAAGTGTGAAACTATAATTGTATTTGTAATGGTGAATTATGGATGTAGAAAAAAAATTATTAAGTGTAAAACTATCCTCGTATGTGTATAAGTAATTTTTGGGAAATGTGGGGATATGTTGCACAGGAATACATCTTTTAAAAGTAACATCATGGATATTATAGAAAAATATTCAAAAGTAAAATCTTTCACTATATATTTAAAATTAATATTCTGATGGAGGTAGAAGAATTCAAAAATGTAAAATCATTCACCATGTATACAACTGAGAGAAAATTTATGAGGAGAATAGAAAGTGGATTGTGACATTGCACCTACAATGTGTATTCTTCTAGGAAAACTACATACATAAAACCTATAAGAAACATTTGAAATTATGAATAATGGTTAGTCTTTTCAAAACTGTAAAATTACAGATGTACCGTATATTTTTCACCATGAATCTGGTGGACAGTTCAAATCGCAACATTTTTTAGAGTAGATCGACACCATTATTGCCGTGATTATAAACAACTAATTACAAACTCTGTGGACTCCACTAAGGATATTTGTTCTAATTCACAAGCATAGTCACTTTTGGCCACAACTCATTCTTCTCCCTATATATATAACACTACTAAAAAACAAGTAATTAGAAGGATTTTTTAGACACATTTTTTTAAAACATGACTAAATTTCAATTTTGCTTCATTTTGATAAAAATAGGTTTTATTTAGCCATGTTTTCTTTAAAAATTTTAAAAGAATTGTTTTTTTAAATTAGATGTGTTTTAATAAAATCATCGCTAATTTTCATTTTTTTATCCATGTTTTTAAATACTATTAATTTACTTTTAACCATGTTTTTAGAACATGGATAAATTAAATTAGAAAATAAAATATATTTCTTTAATATATATATATATAAACATGTGAACATATAAATATATAAATAGATACTTACATATAAACACATTAAAACATACGTATAATTAGTTACTAATGACTAAAAATCATCATTATAATATATATATACATATATTTTAATAAATAAATTTATATGTATATTTATTTCAATATATATATATATATAAACATATTAATGATATTACATATATGATTTTATTGTATAGAAATAAAATAAATGTTACTTATATTAAACATAAATACACATACATACCTACATTTAAACACATAGTTATAAAAACTAAAACATAATTATAATTGATTAATAATTATAGAATTTATTATCATTGATATATATATGTGTGTGTATTTATGTATTTAGGTATATAAATGTATATGTATATTTATATTAATTTATATTTATTTTTGTTAATTTCTTCATAAATATATATATATATATATATATATTAACATATTGATAATATTACATATATTACTATATTACATAACATTAAAAATAAGTTTCCTATACGGGTATATAAATATATACATACATTCATATAAATTGAAGAACATGGATATCAAAACCTAATTATCATTAATTAACAATAAAAATATTAATGAACATTAATATATATATATATATTAATATAAATTAATATATAAACACACATATAAAATTATAAATATATATATATATTTATATATATAAATAAATTAATATATCTATATATGTATATTAATTAATACAAATAAATAATTTACTAATAATATATAAATTAATATATATATATATATACATACAAATTAAAATAAGTATACTTATAAATATAAATATACTTAAATTAATATATCAATAAATATAAAAATATATGTATTTTGATATTCTAAATAATATATATTTATAAGTATAATTATATTTAATTATATATAAATACAACTTAATGTGAATATACTTCAATAGTAATTTCCGAACAAGTTGTCCAAGAATATTTCTCTGTCCACCATGTCATTGGATCAAGCCCCAAGATGCACAATTATTGTGAATGGTGGTAAGGGTATAGTGTTCACATGACATAGTGTGTGTCATAATAAGTGAGACTGTTCATCAAGCAGTTTTTAATGGGAAGCCATGTGGTGGAGGGTGATGATGGATGGATATCAATGGAGGCCTTATTAGGGTAAGGTGTCGTTATTATGTGGGTCCCAAGAATAGGTAAAGATGAAAATTAAACATTACTCAATTAATCAAAAATATATATTTACCCATGCTACTATAAAAAGAAAATAGTGATTTTCCAGCAATTCATAGAAATGTTACTAGATTATCCATACCAAATTTAATTATGTTTTTAAAAAACATACGTGATCAAATTGGAAACATTTATAAATGTGTCTAACATCAAATAGAAATATGAAGAAGGAATTTTTGTTGTAGTGTAAGATTATATTTGGGGTATATAGAAGATTAACTTAACCATAATATTGAGAGCTGAAAATATTTTATTATATAAAATTACCTGGTCCAAACATATGGGTATCTTCAAAACAAGGGATAAAAGAAGTAAATAGTTTATGTAATACATATGATCCCATTCTAGATCATTGAGGAAAAACATAAGGTTCATTCCCATTACTATTTCAGAAGTGAAGACCATATCATGATATGGATTTCTATATGGGAGAAAAGATTGGGCATGATTTAGTAATACTAGATATTTATTTATGCCCATGTCTAGGAGGAATTTTCATGTCATGACTTATTGAGAGAAAGATATGAAACATTCCATAACCTGTAGGCTACACACCATGGCATTTTTATTCATGGGAGATCATATAATCATGTTATGGGTTTATGATATATATTATAAATAATAATTTATGACTGATAATGCAATTAAACATAAATAAAGAAGATTCAGGATATTATATAAGGATAAAGATGATGGTATTTTTTTGAGTTTTTAAATATTATTAGATTTTGACTTCAAAAAGTATTCATATCAAAAAATATGTAAAAAATTTCATATAATTATTTGGTGGAAATATAGATATTAAATGAATATATTTAACTTTTATTTTAACAAGTATATCCCAATGTTTTTTAGTATTGTTTCCATGTGAAAATATGGAAAATATCTCAAGTGGTTATTCTCAGAGTTTTTAGAAAGATGTATTTTCATTCCATAAATAATCTTAGCCAGGTTTCAATAGTATTGGTTAATTTTTTTTTACCCACATCATGGAAACCTTTTCATTATGCAACATATCAAGACCAGGAGTTAGAATGGACTGTGGCTTAGATCGTTTTTCCATGATGCTTGCATTCTTAATAGAAGATATAATTCTTCTAGGGATTCATAATATATATTATCAATCATAATATATGATTTATAATGTGGCCAAACATGAATAAATATTCTTGTGGATTTTTTAGAAGGATAAAGACCATAATATCTATTATAGTTTTTATTTTTTATTTAGTGATGATTTCACAGAGTTTCTGTATTAAAAATATTGAAAATATTGCACAAAAATATTATATTAAAATTTGAATATTAAATGAATGGATTTAAATCCAATTTAAAAAAGGATATCTATCTATGATTTTTATGTAGTTTCTATATGGAAATATGGAAAGAATCTGACATGAATTTTTTTTGAGTTAATAATAATATAATAAGAGAGAAAAAGGGAGTGATAATTCTACTTTTATTTTACAAATTCAAGAGTCAATAAATAAAAATATAATATATCAACAAATCTAGTGAAAAGTTAAGAAATTAAAATTAAGTACGTTAATTCATCTGGTTCTAAAGAGAATTAGGTTTGAAGATATTGCAGATCATGATTTTCATGAGGGAAGAAGGATATACTATGAACATTGAAACATCTAGTTATTAAAGAAGTCAAGAAATATAATATGGATCTATACTGCTACATCCATGTGTTAAATAAGAATATGAAGTAGATAATTCTAGTGTGTAATTATTTTCATCTTAAATTTTTTTCTACTATTGTGGAAAACAAAATATTCAACTCTATATAAATAGTTGAACCCATCCATCCTGAATAATAATTTTTCAGTTACTATGGAATTCAATAGATCATCTTTCAAGTCTTGAAGAAACACAAAATTATGTTTACTACATTGATCATGTAGAGACCCTCATTTTTCTAAATTGATCCATCCTTCATTGAAGTTGTGTATAATCAATAAGAATAGGGAGTGTTACTAGGATAAAAAAATGTATCTTTTATAAATAATTATAGTAATTATAGAGACCAGTATTACCTCTTCTAATGTAAACACACCATTGTAATATTCTCATTGGATTATAAATTTTATTGAACCAAGTAAAATATGTGTTTCCTATACATGTTTTTATTTTTTATTCGTACTTGAGAATCGGTAAGGTTTTTTAAAAAATAATGAATCAAAAATTAAAACATTATTACCATTAATATTAAAAAAGATATAAATTGGGAGAAAATCAAGTTAAAATAATACTTTTAAATTGGGAAAAATCAAGATTCACCCCTCCCCACTAAGGGTTTCTCATGTTGAAAAAAGTGCTATGAAATCCAAAAGTTAATGATGTGGTGTTCAACCTCTAAATTTATTTTGGGTTGGTTATGATCATTTACTCAATAATAAATCCCCCATTTTACAATGGTATAATTGTAATGGTTGTCAAAACGAGACCCTTATCTTTCTACAAGTTTATGGGAAGAATTTCATGGTGTACATTCAACAAAATGTTAAACAGACTAATAACTATAAGTGAGTTAGTGATTCTATGACAAATAAGATCATGGATAGATCCTTATTAAATAAAGATTTAAAGAAAACTACTCATTATGGTACTACCATTGAAATATAAATAACATTGGATGTAGTATATATAAGACTAGTGGATGAAAAAAAGGATTTAGAGAAATCCCCATGAGATTACCATAAAACTGGTTGTGATGAGAAACCAATAAATAAATTTATTTCTAAACTTCATTAAGAAAAAAGTAAAAAAGAATAATAAGAATAATAATAAATTTACTAGGATTATGGAATCTTAAATAAACATTATCATTTCTAATTCTACTATTAAAATTTACTTTAATGATTTTATGGAATATACTTACAAATCTAAAAATTTGGAGTCAACCTTGAGGTTGATAGAAGTTTAGAGTCAAATAATGTCATAGAAACTACATAAAGCTTCCAATATGAAGGTTGTTTATATAGTAAAAATATAATATCAAATTCTTATAAGAAAAGGATTTTAAATGATAAATTTTTCATTTAGTGGACTATGTATTGACAAGAGATATATCTATGGAAAATCAGGTATTGAGGAAAGTGTATGTGGACTTATATGTTGAAATAATTAAGAATGGTGTAAAAATTAAATGGTAAAAGTGATATACTTGAGGTACTTTCATAATATATTTGTAACTAAATTAATATATAGAACTAATTAAAAGAAATCATTATCCCTCTCAAGACACAAAAAAGGGAGAAGAAAATATTGAAGTGATGCTCACTCAAGATTTGAATGGATGGATACATAACGTTGATAGAAAGGTGAGAAGGTCAAGGGGATTATCCCAAATCCTATATTATCAATGGGAAAATAAAATATAGTGATTACCTCTTCATTAGACTCCAATATTGGAGTATGAAAAAATCAAAATCCGGTAATAGTGAAGTAATGAATAATCATTAAATATTTTGAAGTGATGACTCTCAGAATATGATGGATACAATGTTTTACTACTATGGAATATTAGGTCACACTTTGAGTGTGTGTATATAATTACAAGAGCTCATAGAAGTAAGTAAATATATTATATCAACATCTCAACTAAAAAATAACTAAATTATTTATTATTTTATGGGAGATGTATTACATGATCTTTCCATGAAAATAGGGAAAAACAAAACAAAAAAAGTTGTGTTGATGATTCAAAGAAGAGAACTATAATTCCCATGTCAATGGGAGTCTTGAATACAAGAAAGAAAAATATGTTTGGTTGTATAAGATATTTATAAACATAGAAGAATTAAAAGTGAGAAATGAAGAAAGGATAACATAATAACTAGTGATTACCTATCAAAAATAGATTTTATAGAGAGAATAGAAGAGAAATCGTCAAGAACCAATGGCGGGTTACTCACACAAACTAATGTGGATTTTATTCATGTTTTTTTGACATCTCATTTTATATATAATATGTGTATTTTATTATAAATTATGTTTTAATTTTTTAATTATAATGTTTTTTTATTTTCCACTGTAATTAATAAATCTTGGAATTTATTTTTAATTTTGTGTTTTTTAATTCTTAAATTATTAATTAGTTCATTATATAAATATTATTTTTTAAATTTAATTTAATTTTTAAATTTTTAAATTTTTAATGTTTAAATTTATGTTAGGTTTTTATTTAAATTTATATTTGGTTTTTTTCTTATTTTTTAAAATAATTTAGTTTAAATTTGATTTTAAATTCTTTTATTATTTTATTTAATTTCATATTTTATTCCAATATTAAATTATTTTTTTGTTCTATTTTGTTTTTATTAACTTAATTTGAATCCATAAGTTGTTAATTTTTATTTATTTTCATGTTTGGTATGAGATAGTTTTCCACCATCATTTGAAATTTATCATACTCAATCCATAAGAATAATTTAGTATGCTATCAAATAATATATTTTTATGCTATCATAGGATAATTTTTTTATATCATAAATTGGGTTGAATAAATATTTACCAACATCTATGTAAGATAATAACCTATGTTCTTCCTTATCACAAGATAATTTAAAATACCCAACTAAGTAATTTTACCTCAGAGAAGATCATCCAAAGATGATGCTGGAAATTTTCATAGCATTCACAAACTAAGGAACCTGAGCTTTAACCAATCAAGATCTAAAATTCGAAGAGGATAAAAACAAGTATGTGCTGGTGAATATGGATATGTTTGAGATTTAAATTCTAAATCTGAAGTGAGACACTAGTCTAATGATATAGGAGCACTTTGAATATATCCTACCATCCCAAGGATTGTATATCTAGGATGAATAAGGCAGATTGAAGATTCTTTTTCATTGATGATGAAATGTGTGGTTATCTGGCTGAAGATGAGTAGTCAATTTTTAGTAACCATTGGAAAATGAGTTCCACTACTTAACAATGATTTTTTTGAGCACTCACTATAGTTTGAAGTGATGAATTTTAATAAAATAGATGATGATTTTTTTATAAACACATTTTACTTTTGTTGAAGAACGTGCTGAATTTTGATTTTGGATATCATCTTCTGAATCCTTGAGGGACTCGTTCAACATATTGATGAAGATTCAATATTGAGTTAGATTTTTTTTATGACTATTTTTGAGATCCTCATTTAATTCTTTTTAATAAATAATTAGATCATTAGTTTTATCTAGTTATGTTGTGATGAATAGGATGAACAGGCTGGTGAAGTTTGTATGTGGTTCCTTATTAATGAATACGACCCACTATGTTTAAGAGATTATCACCTGAAATCAAGGATGGTTCAATAATGATTTTTTCTTTCTTGTATTAATTATTTTGTGTAAATGTATTTGATACATTGATAATAGGGTTGATAAAGATTCTCAATACCATAGAATTGAAGATGTTGAAGAAGGTAATCTCAACATTCCTAAAAAAAATGGTTGACATGTTGGAATTAACTTTAAAAAATGATTCTCAAGATAGAAATTATTTTGGTCTTACTAATTTATTATAGAGAGATAAAATCATTAATGGTTATATTTACCTAAACATTAATAGAGTAAATTCTCCCAACCTTAATGTAGAGTAAATTATCAATTGTAATGGATGGGAAAATTAATTTTAACTACATTAATTGGTGACGTCGACATGTGGACTATATAAATCGTTGTGGTGCAATTTGTTGAGAAAGAATAACAAGAAGAACATAGGGCTTAACCAAGGAATAGGTGACTCCCCTTCCATGGATGCTAACTTTGGAAAAGAATGAGCCAAAGGCACCAGAGCGAAAGGCTGAGCTAGAGACCCGCAAGTACGAAGATCGGAAGGATGGAGATAGAGGATGTGATGACCGAATGATGTTAGTGGAACATCATTCAGTAATCTATGTAGAGACATGGAATATGTTAATTCCTATAACCTAGATATTTATCCTCTTTTAATTAAATTTATTACATAGTTATCCCATGGATGTTGGAAAAAATTCCGAACCACATAATCCTAAGGTACATTATTTTCTACTTTGTGCTTGTGTGTTTGTTTTCTTATCATGTGATTTTGTTTGTTACTGTGAATGGAGACCTTTGGAAGACTGAATCCAGATGAAAGGATGATTTGGTGTAGTGGATGAGGTTCGTTGACTTCCTTCTTCTAGAAACCAATTCATAGGGATATTTTTCAAAGAATTTTTTACACTTGTTGCTTCAGGCTCCAATCCCCAATACATGGTATCAGAGAAACATCAAATTATATGTGTGCAGAACATAGTGGAAGGAATCTGATGGAGTATTTTTTTTCAAAAACTCAAATTATATTACCAGAACATAGTGGTGGTACCAATAGGAATTTTTGGGATATCAAAAGTCTGATTGACTAGTATGATTCATGAGGCACATTTTGTGGTTCGGGGCAGAAGAAGTTTGATGGAATATTTTTTGGATTACTCGGGTTAGATGGTTTATAAAGTTTCTAAAAGAATTTATCCAAAAGATGGTGGTGGTATTAGTGGTGTTAATGGAATATCAAATGTCTTCTTTTCGAAAAGTGTCTTGTAGAATGTTTAGTTAATTGGGTTATAATTGGAGCTTGATAGAAGTCTACTGAAATTATTTAAGGCAATAATATTGAAAGACCATGATATCAATAACTCAAGGTTTATTTCAAAAGTTGATGTTAGGTGAAAAATGACACAGGTTCCCGAAAGGATATGTCAGATGAAGTAGTCAATTTTCATTTCATGTTGATGGATGATTTAGCTGGTGCCCCTGTTCTACAGAACATTTTAGATACATAAGGTATTTTGCAGTTTTTGACCCCATGATAATGTTTTTTCAGAGTATTGGTAGAGAAATGGAACAAACTTATATGATGAAGGTGATATCTCAAAGAGTCATAGGTTTTTTGTTGTGGGAGAAAATGACTCTATTTTAATGGTTATATTATAGGATGTTTCAATGAGAGTTCATCATGTTGATGAAATTATACATTTTGGAAGATATGGTTATTGGATGATGGTCAGTAAAGATTGTGTCACTAGAGATCGGTGTACCAAAAATATCTTAGGAGGTGTAGAAGCTTGGTAATAGAGTTTTAAAAAATTCAACGAATACCAATAGAGTAAGGCCATGGATATGGTGCACAATGGAACTTGTTGATGTGAATATCAAATAAAATCATAGTATGATAACTTATTCCTAATTTATTGGGATAAATTTTCCATGGAGTTATTCATATGAGTTTCTCATAGACTATAGAATGATTAGATCTTGGTTCCAAAAGACTGAGGAAGAACTACTTACGTGGAAGCATAGATTATTGAAGTAGCATGAAGTGGAGAATCATGAAGGAATTGTAGATGAAATGTGAATGGAAGCCAGACTTGTTTCGAAATTGGTGAGAGTATTAGAATAGCCTTTGGTTGTGATATTGTTGGAATCAACCGGTGAAAATGATTCTCAAGATAGATTTTATTTAGGTCCAACTCATTTATTTGAGACAGATAAAATTATTATTGGATATATTTATCTGAACATTAATAGAAAATATTATCCCAACATTAATGGAGAGTTAATTCTCAATATTAACTCATGGAAAGAATAATTTTAACTGGATAAAAAGGAGATATGGATTTGTGGTCTATATAAATGGATGTGGTGAAATTTGTTGAGTACGACTGATAATAAGAAAATAAGGCATGACTAAGGAAGAGGTGGTACCCCTTATGGGGAAACCAACATAGGGAAAATAAATATCCAAAGGCTCCAAATCCAATAGAGATGTTCAAGACCCGCAAGGGTGGAGACCAAAATGAGGGATCAAGAAGATGAATTTACCGAATGGTTTTGGTGGCACATATTTTAAAGGTCTTGGTATACTTATAGGTGAGAGGAATTCTTGTAACCTATATTTTTATCCTCATTGAATGAAATTTATGTTTCATGTCTCCCATGGATATAAGATGAATGTCTGAATCACATAATCCTATTGTGAATTGTTTTGTACATTGTTTTTACTTGAGTGTTTGATTATTGTTTTCTTTTGGTCATTGTAGAGAATGAAGTCCTTGGGAGGACCAGAACCAGATACAAGGATGACTCGGTGTGGTGGCTTGGGTTCGTGGACATTGCAGTTCTAGACACCAAAGTCATGGGGGATCTTCTACAGCATGTTCCATGTTGGTTAAATAAGGCATGCTCATCATTCCATGGTAATTTTATTAAGATACATTGAATTTTTTGAATCTAGAGATACAAATTACACAAAACAAATTGATATGTGGAGTCAATTACTATGAATTTAAGACTTTAAATTTTATTCCCAACTAGAGAAAGAATTACTTGAGAAAGGGTTTAGAGGTTATGGGGAGACTTGTTTGGGAGATAGTGGTGGTGAAATAAGTATAAAGGGAAAAATGATTCTAGTAATGAATATAATGTGACATTATCTTAATGAGGTGTTGTTTCAAATTGAAAAAATATGTATTTGGTGAAGAGAAGAAAAACAACAACATATTTTTAGGTGCATTTCAGAGAGTGAGAACGAGAGATTAAGGGAAAGAACCATGAAGAAAAATGACATCTTGATATCAAAGAAGTGATCCTCAATAGAGAAGATTTTATTTTTTCTTTCTCGTTGTTTTCTATTACTCATTTAATTATTCTTCTAGAAATTTAAAATCCAATCATATATTCTAGAAAAAATTTATTTGGGTAACAAGATCGACATGTTTTGAATATTAATTCTTCAGGCATAAAGATTTCTTGAAAGATTTTTATTTTGTCAACTCATTTTTTAAGCTTATAATTTTTTAATTTTGAAAAAATGTTAAATTTTGTTTTAATCCTTTAAAAAAACATCTCTTACATTTAAAATTTCATAGAATATTTTTCCCATGATAATTATATTAAAATATAAATTTAAAAATTGATTCTATTGAAAATTTATTTTATCTTTTTCATGAATTATTTATTCTAGAGTTGATAAACTTGAGAGTTATTTTAGTCATAGTTTAACATACTAACTAGGCTTGTTAACTTGAAAAATATTAGTTCCGGTTAATTTTCTGTGCATGAGTGAAGTAATAACCATTTAACCAGTCATCCAAGTTCCTTATCATCATATGTCTTTTTATTTCATTTTAGTATCTAATACATGTCTTGTTTTTAAATCATGATGCATGTTTGACTGGATACTACTATTGTTTGTGTGTCAAATATATAGTCATATTTTTCTCTTGTGTTTTGACTTATTTTTTTAGTGTGACCATTTTTTTTTACCTCACATATTATTTTAAACCCTAAACACTATCTATTCTATATTTAAATTATTAAGTATATAATTATTTTTAAATAGTCAACGATTTGTGTGTGAAATTTTAGCACCATTTTAGGTGAAGGAATGGGCGACCAAGATAAAAATATATAAAAAACATCAATAAAACTCAAAAATAAAAAACAAAATATAATATCTACAATAATATGTTAGAAAGTTAAACCTAAAGATAACTATTTTTTCAAGAAATAGATGTTTATTGTGAAAAAAACCGGAATTTGAGTGTTGATGCAAAATAGATCTTAGGAGGAAAAATTAGAACTACTTTTTTCAAAACTCCAAATTCACTACACATTAATAAAAAATAAAAAGAAGTAAAAATTTATGAAAATATGGAAAATTTGAATAGAAGTTAAAATAAAATTTTGATTCCACAACCACATAAGATTGAGTTAACTAATATAGTGTTCCTTAGGGATTTCCTAGTACCAAATGTATCCAACACTCAATCTTAAAATAAGAACACCCCTAGCGAAGAAAATTAAGAAAAAAAATCAATCCCATATTTCCATGCTTCCTTAATATAATGGATTTTTTACGAATAATCTTTATTATTTATTATACACGTCTACTATGTGGTGTACCCATTTCCTTTAAGATGATTAAATGAATAAAATATTAAACAAGAGCATTATATTTATATTTAAAGGGAGGTTTTAGGTCATGGTTTCAACAACTGGATGAGGGTGTTTTAAATATCTTTGATCCACTATTTAATGCCTTTTTAATTAAATTTTATACAATGATAATGGATCAAATATTAGGCATAAGAACGCATTATTTCTATAATATTATTATGAACTATTATACAAGTCATGGGATACATTTAGGAGACTTCTTAGATGGTCTCATAATCACTACTTTACTCTGTAGTTTCTTATGGATTCCTTTTATAATAGAATCACCCCATACCACCAAACATTAGTTGACCAAACTTCTAAAGTGTATTTTAGTAATATGACTTGTAAATAACTTAATAAAATATTCAACACACTTACAATGAACTGTGAACATAAGTGTTCTAGGAGAACCACAATAGTTAGAAAAGAACATAACAATATTAAATAAGTTTGAGTTAATAATGCTAGCTATTGTAATAAGAAAGATCAAAACTCACTTAGGGAGAAGTCCCATCACCATGGAATTTATATCCATTCTAACTCTTATTGCTCTAAAATTTATATTCTTACCCAACAACATGAGAATTACAACTTTCCTATTTACACACCTAGGTTACATCCAAGGGATGATCTAATTTCTAATAACTACAATCAAAGTTATATAAATTATCTCAACCTTTCCATGAAGAAGTTGTGGGTTTTAATCCAATTTCACCCCAATGTTTTTCAAAATTAAACTAGGTAGCCATATTAAAACCTACCAATGTAATATCCTTCTAATTATAAAGCTAAATTTGAGTTCAAAATTTTTTCTATGAAAGAAAAATTGATAAATAGAATGGAATCTCAAGATTAAAATTTACAGACACTATTTAATTAAATAATCCCAATATGATTATGATATAATTTGATCTTACGATAAGATGAAAAATTTATAAATTCAAATGGGACAACTTTCTAAGGGAATGAATCGAAGAGATAAAGACAAATTACAAGAACTACTAAATTTTGTCCTAGGGAAACTATAATGGATATCACTATTAATAGTTTTTTTATGACTCACCAAGAATCCCCAAATGATCCTAAACCTACTAAAATTAAAATTCTAGATCAAAAAGATAACCAAAATAACAAAATATCTAAAAATGGATATTTATAAAGCCACATTGATATTTCTACAAAACCTATTGTTCCACATATTAAACAAATTGATAAATAAATAAAAATCATAAAAAGGGAAATTGAATATTGAAAAATAACCCAAATGGATTCCTATTAGTTTAAGAAATTTAGATCCAAGCATTACATTTCCTATGATAATTAATAATAATAACCATGAACCTAAATATCTCAAATTTATTGTGTTGTTTAAAAATCATCACATTAATAACCAATTTTTACAGGGATTAGTTTAGGTTTCTTCATGTCTTAAAATGAATAAACATATTTTTTATTAAAAGAACAATCTTAAGGAGTTTTCTACATATAGATTGATAGAGGATTGTAGTGTAATTGGTCTGAATAGAATACCTCATAATCTCAAATAGTATAGTAGTTTTGTGATTCTATGTACCTTGATAAATAATGGATAGGTCAGCTACCTTTGTTACCTTCGATCCAGTTCAATCATACTTCCTACTCACTATGTGAGTAACTAAGATTGGGATAACTATTTCCCACTACTTTTTCCTTGTATTAGGAAGATCTATCCATAACCAACCTAATAAGAAGAGTATATTATTTTATAGTAGGGGTTGGGAAATTTTTTTACCATATTATATTCTAATAATTGATATAGATTGTGATAGTGAAGTACTTATCATTATTTTTAGGAATTTGCCTTCCACTAGAGGAGATATAATAAAGGTTTATAAATAAAATGTTTTTAAAATTTGGGAGATAATAGTGAACATTTTAGTGTTTTTGAAAATGGAATGTTTCACCAAGATATAGAAACTATTCATGTTATAAGATGAATGAATCTAAAGAGTCTTTGGACATTAAAGAAGAAAACTTTTTAAATTTGATTCAAAAAATAAATTGTATCACCACACAATATGAGACATGCATGGTAATTTGTTCAAGTAAATAGGTAGAGATGATATATGCTTATAATGGTGAGTTTTTTGAAAATATTGATCACTTTTTATAGAAAATACTTTAAAAACAACATGGGAAACTTATTATAGGTATTTTTCTAATCTGGACAACAGAAAGGTTAACGGTTTATTTAGATTTAACTTTTATTTAAGGAATCATATTTGTGGGCTTGGACTTCTTAGTCCCAAGTGTATCCTTTCTAGCCTAGAATTTCCCAATTTATAGATGATTCTTATTCCTTCCCATATCAATTACTCTTTTGGAGGTAAATATTCTACCCTACATATAATGATCTCTATTGACATAGCTATGGGTCAATAAGAAATTATGTTGTATGTTATAAGGAAGTTAATGTCCGTTATTGGATGGTCCATAGCTGATATTAAAGGAATAAGTCGATATTTTTTCATGCATAAACTACCTATTGATCTTTACCACAAGACTATGGTCAAATGTTAAAGAAAATTAAATCTATACATGAAAGTGGTAGTAAGAGAGGATGTAATTAAGATTCATGATGTTGGAATAATTTTTATTACTTTTAATATTAATTGTGTAATCATGGCATATGTTTTACCTAAGAAGGGGGATTCACTATGGTGACTAATGAAAAAAATGAACAAGTTCATGTTAGGAAAGCTACCATGTGGATAGCCTATATTGATAGTTGAAATATTAACTCTGCCACTAGAAAAGATCATTTAATAATGCCAGTTCTAGATGAAATTCATGATAGGTTCAATGGAAATGAATTTTTCTATTTAATGGATGGAAATTCTCATTACAACCCAATTCCATTACCCAGGTGGACTTGGAAAAATCACATTAACTTTTCAATTTTGCACATTTTCCTACAAGAAACCCTTTGGTTGTTGTGGTGCTTCGACCAAATTTCATAGGTTTATGATGGTTATTTTTTTATATGGTTGAAATAATTATTGAAGTGTTCATGAATTAATTTTTCATAGTCCATCTTAAATTTTAAGACAATTTTGAAAATTTCAAAAATTTGGAAACTGCTTTATAGAACTGTCAGAAGACAAATGTTTTTTTTAACTATGGAGAAATTTCATTTCATAGTTAATGAAGTATATTTTTAGTCCATAAGATTTCTAATATGAGAATATAATTAGGAAATACTATGATTTAATTGATTCAAAATATTACACTTGTTACAATTGAATATTTTAATCGATTAATCTAGGACGTGTTGTTTTTTATCGGAGATTCATCAATGACATTTCTAAAATTTTTAGGACACATTATTAGTTGTTATTCAAATATATAAACTTTCATTTTGATGTAAAGGGAAAAAAATCATTGGATCTTTTAAAGTGAAATCATAAATTTTCTCCCAAAATTAAATCCCCTGATTGGAAACTACCATTCAGGATTATATATGACATAAGTGATTAGGCAGTAGAGGAAACTTTTGGATAAAGAAAAAATAATAGGTTGTATTTTATTAGTATTCCAGAATGTTTCTTGATGATGTTCAAAGGAACTATTATTCTCTAAAAAAGAGTTTTTCATTTTTATTTTTTCTTTAGATAAGTTTAGGAAATATATCATATGTTAAAAAGTCATAATATTTACTGATCATTATACTCTGAAAGGTCTTTTATCTGAAAAGGAATCAAAATTATGGCTTATAAGATGAACTTTCTTGTTGAAATATTTTAATTTATATAAAATAATAATAATGGAAATAAAAATATTGTAACTGACCACCAGTATAGGTAACTTAAACCCCCAATAGTAACTAGGGAGCCAATAGAGATCAATACATCCTTCCTATAAGAACAATTGTTTACTATTTCTATGGAATAATCTGCATAGACTATAGATTTTTCTACCTTCTTAGCTGTATGTGTCATGCCAAAAGTGGTTTTCAAAAATCAAAGGGATAAGTTCATTACTAAGCATAAATACTAATTTTAGGATAATCTTTTTCTTTTATAGAGTTTTACTGATGGGATACTTAGGGGGTGTGTTCCTTATGAGGAAATTCTTCATATTTTAAAAATTAATCACTCTTAACCGTGGGGTAAAACGTAGGGTGGAGGTAGGACTTCCCATAAGGGCTTATAATTAGGGTTTTTATTAAACTAACCTATTTATCAATTTACTAGGTCTAGTTCTAAAATGTGATAAATTTTAAAGGCTTAAGAATTTAGGTAGAAAGAAAGAGTTTCCACATAAGGGGATTCGAAAAGTTGAAATTTTTTATGTTTGAGGGGCAGATTTCATGGTACCATTCTGATAATTTTATGGGAATGAGAACATACATGTTGTTGTAAACTTTGTCTCTAAGTGGGTTAAGTAAACAACACTTCCAAAGAATAATTCTAGTAGTGTTGTGGATTTGATACAGAATAATAGGTTCTCCAGATTTGGTGTGCCAGAAGCTTTTATCACTGAAAATGGTACACATTTTAAGATTAATAAATTCAAATCATTAATGGAAAAGTATCGTTTTATTAAAAATCTAGTACCACCTATCACCCATACTCCAATGGGAAAATATATTTTTCAAATAAATAATTACAACAAATTCTTGAAATAATAACATGTAGTTCAAGAAAAGATTATTATATAAGGTTTAATGAGGCATTATGATCTTACATGACCACTTATAAGACACCCATAGGACTGTATCTTTATATAATTCTCTTTGTTAAGGCCTTTTTTTATTGAGTTCTATAAGAAATCATATAATATAGTTATGTCCCTCAACTACGATTTTGAGTCTCCTAGAGAGAGACGGTTGTTAGAGTTAAGTGAGATGGAAGAGATACGAAGAGAACATTATGAAAATGAAGTAATTTATAAAGTCATAACAAAATATTTTCATGACTCAATTTTTCATAATAGTAATTTTATGGTAGGTCATAGGGTCTTACTTTTAAATTCAAGATTTAATATTTTCCAAGGGAAACTCAAAACAAAATAATCTAGACACTTAATTATCCTGAGAGTTATTGTGAATAGAGATTTCTTATTAGTTAGAGAGGATAATGAAGCATTATTTTTCAATATTCAAGGAGTTATACGATAAATTGAGGGATAGTAAAAGGTATTGGATTCTATCTCTTTTCTTGAATGTTAAATATCCACCGAGTCTACCTATGAACTTAAAACTCCATGCATTATGGGAGTCAACCCATTATTTTGTTTCATTTTTTTAAATAAAAATAATTTATTTATGTATTCATAGTTATAGATTTTTCTCTGAATCACTAAAAATTACACTCTTTAACTATGTTTCTCATATATTTACACTCTAGGTCATTGGACTATGAGGAAGAATAAATTTTATTTGTTTGAAATGTTGAATGCTCTTTAATTGTAAGAGGACCAACAAGACATTACAATACTTATTTAAACATTATCTCAACTTAATTAATTTATTTCACTCTAAATTGTTGAATATAATTTTGATACTTTCATCATGTGGGTCTCGTTACTTTCTTTTAAGTACATTTCACTCAATCCATAGATGGGTGGTATATTTGAATAAACATAAATGAGTAAAGCTTATATTAATAGGGGAGTTTTTTTCTTTTCCATTATATGAATTCTACTAATTGATTTATTTATATATCATGAAATTATATGTTGGGGAAAATCCATGGATGTTTTTTAATTCCCTTAAAATTGAGTTTTTCTTACCATTACTTATGAAAATTTCAAATATTTTAAAATTTTAACTTTCATGTTAAATTATTATTTTACATTATTAATTTTTGTGCATTTTTGAAAACTATTTTTATTTTTAGAATGATGTTAAATAATATTTTTAAATTTTATTGAATATATGTTTTGAATATTTTAGAAATCATGTTGTTTGAATTCCTGTGACCTATATTATTTTTCATTGTAATAGTGTATTGAAAATATATTTTCATCCAAAATTCTTAATTGTTTCCTCCATTTTGAATTCCACTTTCTGGGAAAATACAGTTTTCAGGTGTATGGTAGAGGGTATTCTTAAATGAGGTAAACTGTGATTTAATGTTTAACCCATCAAAAAACTATTTAATTTTTTAAAAAAAATTGAGTTTCTCAATATTTTATTTAAATTTTCCTTGCGTATATTTTTTTATTTAGTATAAAAGTTTGGATTCCACTTTGAAAAGTTAAATATATATTACCCCATGAATTTTAATTGGGTACATTATTTCTATTACCCCTCTAAAATAATTTTTTTCAGTAAAATTTTGGATGAATGATAAAAAAATTCATATCCATTAAACTTTTCTCTAATAATTAAACTCTTAAAATATTTATCCAATTGGATTAAGAAATAAAAAATATTAATCCAATTTTACCATTTATATCTTATTTCTTTCATTCCTTAAATATTAGTTTTTTTAGATGAGTTATTAATTATTATTTTTAATTATTAAAATATATCATCCAAAAATAGTGCCTTTTTATTAAACCTTTTAATTATGTATATAAGTTCACTATAAGATAAAGATAAGTTCATAATTATACTTAGAATAAAATTAATAGTTGTTTAATTATTTTCAAATTTTTCAATTTCAATAATTTTTGTAAAATAGATAACTGATTTTTCATGGAGCCATTAAATTCTAAGAGGATAATATCCTTTTCAACATGATAGATCTCATAGGGGAAAATTAATTTAATTAATAATTATTAGTGGAATTCTTATTTCTTCACTAGTTGGAATTATTATTTTACACTGAAATAAATTACGTAATTACTTGAGGAAAGGAAATTCTAATGTTTTTTGGAAATTGATGGAGTTTTTATTAATGAGATTTATAAAATAAATCTGGATGTATAATAAATTTATTTAATGCTAAATTAAGTTTGAAATTAGTTAATTATAATGATATGGTTATTTTGATCATGAATTTATCACTCTTTGAATTTCTTATGAATTTTTTTTGTTTTTAAGTTTGAATTATTAAATAATTTATTCTTTAAATATTTTATTTTGAAAAGTAATTTAATTTTTTGATTTTGATTGATAAAATTCATGTTAGGTTTTTATTTAATTTTATCTTTTGTTTTCTTTGTCCTATTTTTTTAATAATGTAAATTATTTTTCTAAAAAATCATTAATTATTTTACTTAATATGAAAATTTATTTGATAGTGTTATTGTGTTTTGTTTTTATTTTTATTTATTTATTTTTAATCCCTCAATTATAAAATTATATTTATTTCAGTAGAGGTTGTGAGATAGTTTTCCATCAGTATGTGGAAATTATCTTAAGTAACACATAAGAAAAGGAGACCCTTCTACTATGTGATATATATTTATACTATCGCAAGATATTTTTGGATAACATATATTGGGTTGCGTAAATATTTACTATCATATTTGTTCTAAAATAACATACTCTGTTCTTTATCATAAGATAATCACAAATAATTATGAATGATAATTTTCTCTTGTCAGTGCCCATCCAAAAAAAGGTTACTCATTTCTAAAGAATTCGTAAACTCAGGAACCTGAGTTTTCACTAGTCAAGATATGAAATTCAAATATGGATGTAAGGACCCAAAGCATGATGTACATGGACATTAAATTACTTTTTCGAAATACTTAATACATAACGAAAACAGACACACAAGGACCGTAATAGTCTTGTGTCTTTGGAAACTCAGAAAATAATCTTCTAATCATGGTGAAAGATCTTCAACATCTTTTATAAAGATCTTCCCCTTTTGTTTTCTTACCTAAAACCTTTATTTAAATCCTGGGGAAAAGAAAACATATAAAGGGTGGGCTCAAATGCTCAGTAAGGGTAAGCATAGAGAACTTAAAACAATCCATAAACATTTGAATGCAAAATCAGGAACATAGAATCTAAACACCAAAATCATGAGCAATGACATAAATCTTGGAAGTACACAAGGAATAGATCATAAAGGAACATTATTCATGATAAAATAGAATGGTAATAAAACATGTAATTGTGGTATCCATTAAGAACATGGTTTGATTTCTATAGTAGCCAAGGTATTGCTGCCAAGACCATCTTAGTGGACAAAGTCCCATTCTGAATCGAGTTCACTCCTCGTTCTAGTCATGTAACACTGAACCGGATTAACTTACCATTCCAGCCATGTCTATATCATGAGATATAAATCTTTACTCAATTCATTGGAGGAAGATATAGGTCCCACCCATCTCAAATCATTCTTACTTGTTCCACAAAATAAACATAAAACATTCCTCATAACCCAAAAAATAAAATGGGTTTCATAAAGATCGTCCCATCATCACATATTCCATATAAAACAAATGGAAATTTCATCATAAGAAAAGTGAAACCATGTAAATCATAGAGACATTATACTTGAAACATACACATATGAAATAATGTCATATTAGATGGAAAATGGTTTTGATAAAACACTTGAAATGAATACTTGAGGAAAATATCCTTTCTTCTTCAAATTCATTTTCTTTTCACAAAATTCCATGCAATTTTAAAAGAAATTTATTTTGTTGAAAATAGTCATAAAATCTTGTAGAGTAAGCTTCATGAAAATTATGCGTTGTGAAATCGTAAAAATATGTTCATGCCATATAAGTTAAAAATAGAATTCTTCTCATACTTTTGTCGGAAAAGTCAAAAAGTACCTCGTATGGTAAACAAGACAAAGATTCCTTCCATACAATGTGTTAAAAGTAGAAAATGGTCAGAATAAATTTTAAAAAACTTGGAATAAAAGTAAACATTTTTTTTAAACATTATGAGAACATATGGACATGGATAATAAACATATCCCTGTTAAATACTTATGAATAAACAATCTTGGATTAGAATGATATTGGAATAATTATCCCTTACCTTATGTCTGATATTCTTCGTATGTATCCAAACATCCTGTATAATGATTTAAAATATTTCATTGACTTATTACAGAATCATATTCATTTTTATGATATTATATATGGTTTACTTAGGACTTTATATTACTCTTTATTTTGTAAATTCGATGTAAAAGCGACGATTTGCGTAAAATCGTTTCATTTATTGTATGTGTTTTGACTTCTTATTCTTTATGTTATTACTAATATCCTGATTTACTTAATTACAAAATGTAAAATATAATTTATATATAATATATATTCATCATATACATATATATATATATGATATATTGATAAATGGAATGAAATACACCGTTCATGGAGACGGTAGGTCGTACGTACGCATGAACGCTGTTTTTGTTTCCTTATTGAATTGAATGAAATTAAGTAGATGAAATATATATATATATATATATACATAAATAAAGTATAATTATTATGTCATATATTGTATTATGATTCATTATATATACTTTATAATCATTCATGAATGGTTAACATGGGTAATGAATCTCATCGCGTCATAGAGACGGTAGTCCGTACATACGCACGAGCGATGATATCATTCCCATGATTGTGGAATTGTATTGAAGTGCATGTATAATATTTCAGAATAAATATCACTTTACAATAATCATATATAGTTATCTATTTACACCATTATACTCATCCATGTAAGGTGGTAGTTGAAAACAAAATACACCACGGTGTGGAGACGGTATTCCGTACGTACGCACGCGTGGTGATTTCATTTTCCGTAGGATGGATAGAAGGTGAAATAAGGTTGTTTAATATTTATAATAACATATCAATTTATAATTAATACTGATGTTATTACTTTATAATGAGACAACTAAAGAAGAAGAACTAGAAGAAGAAATAAATTTGAAAGAACCGGTAACAGATATTACCTCTTCTTCGACGCAGCTCTTTGAAACCTCTTCTTAGGGAAATAAAATTGGTCTTTTAAGAATACCAGGAAATCTAAAATATTACTAGGGAAGTTTAGAGGAGAAATTGGAAGGGTTAGGCCGAGATTGAAGGCTCAAAGTGGTGTGAGGAGAAGAGGGAGGAGGTGCCCTTTTATAAGGGAGGAGAGGGGCACCTTAGAAAAAACAAAAAATATTATTTTATAATAAAGCCATATTCGGTTTTTAATATCTCGAAATTGATTTCTTTAGAATCTAAAGTGGGTATGGGTCGAAATCCTCTCTACAAATAGATTTTATACAAGATTATGTTACAATTTTAACCTTATCATTTAGATTTAACTCTAAGTTAAATAATGTAACTTTTACCGTGTCTTCTAGTTTTCTTACACTATATGGTTAATAAACTTACTATAAAAAGGAAAACTAACCCTAAGTGGTTAATTATTAATATATATATCTTTATCTAAGTCATTTGGCCGAACCTTATATTTTTAGGAATAAAATAACAATTAATAATATAATATTTGTTTAAAAAACTATTTTATGGCAATTTTGACACTATTAGGTAATTGATTTTTTTGAAAATCATAACATCATTATTAGTCCAAAAAAGTTAATTAAATCCATACTAACATGTCATATTTACCTAGAAAATTAGTTTAATTCATAAAAAGTTTTAAATTACATTTCTTTGTGTATTTATAACATCAATTATGTTAATATTTCATTAATAAGGTAATTACTACATCAACATTGTGTCATAAATAAATTAACTTATTTAATGTCTAAAAATTATAAATAAAATACCATTATCTAGAAAAGCTTTTTTATCTTTCTAATGATATTTAAAATCCAATTTATCTTATGTATAACCTTATATTAAAAATGATTTATTTATTAAACATTGATTTTAACTATTTTAACCCTTCTTTAAATAAATTAATAATAAATGTCCTAATCTAATCAAAGTGGACCTAAATGGTCATATTTTATTCTTAAGGTTGTTTTTGGTCGAATTACACTTAACCAATAGAATTATATAAGTGTTTTAAGATAATAATAATATCATTTTTACCCTTAATTACCCTATTTAATTTTAACCGTGGTAAATAAAAGTAAAAAGTTACTATTCACTAAAATATATCTTCATCTCATTGAACCACATTTTAGTCCTTGATATTACTCGTGTCTCTTGGAATTTTGAAATTTTTAAATTCCACTCACAGAAGTGGTAAAATTAAGTTTTATGGGAATTTCCAAATTCTCCTAGGAGGTGGGTAAAAGGCGGAGAAAAGTTCAATAAAATTTTTATATATGTAAAATTATTATAAGATGACTCCAATGAATTACATTAAACATATATAGGTATTATATATCAATTTTGACCAAAAATAAATTTAAATAAAATAAATAATTATTTAAATAAAAAGTAGGTTTTTAAATAGTAACCTAGTGTTTTCACTATTCATCAAAAATTGAAAGTTTTCAGAAAAATACCAAAAATTCATCCTAGGTAAATTTCGATATTCTGAATCTAAAAATGAAGTCCATTTTGAAAAATAAAATTTATAAAATTTTATAAAGTGGGTATTACTATTCATAACGGCTAGTTTATATAACATATCATTGTTTAGTGAAACTCGGTATTGTCTACAACACACGCTATCGTGGAAGGTCGTGATTGCGTGTAATGCAAGACAAGTCAAGGATGTGTGTAGTGCAAACTCTTTTTGGTGTAGTGTACAACACAAGACATCAATAAAATTAAAAAGAATATTTTTATTAAATCTCGGGGTGTTACATTCTACCCCCACTTAAAATGAATTTCACCCTCGAAATTGGTCGGGGTTATAGATGGTTTACTATTCGAAAGTTTCTTTAATAGAAACCCACATCGTAAAAAGTAATACCAAAACCAATATTTAAAAACTAAAGTATGAAATTTAATGGTTACCCAAATTAACTGATCATTGGGTTTCAACATAGGAGAACATATGTGAAAATATGGATATGGAAGAGAAATCTAACCATCATGTTCTGATAGAGAGTGGTAGAGAACATGGATATGAAAAATCCAACAATCAAAAAGCCATAGATTTGTGATTATCTAAGGTATCATCTAATTCATCGGATATAAGGGCACTAGGACAATATTTTTGGTTTTCAAGATCATTTCCCTAAAGTTGAAGAAATTGGAATTAGAAGAAATACTTTCTTGATTTTGGTACAGTCTCACTATTGGTCGTTCCTTGGAAAATTTCCACTTCATCTCATAAATAAATGAAGTTGCATTTGTCATTCGTGAAGTGTTAGTAGATCATGTGATAGAATTATGGGTCATTCCATCTATCTCAAACAAAAGGTTAAAAAAAGTTATCAAAAATACATAAGTCCATCTATAGTGAGATTCATCATATATGGTTCCTAAAATGGACTTATACTTCATATATATTACTTCTTAATATAAAAAACTGGTTTCTACTAATCAGGGACTTCTTGTAGGCCAGTGGTAGGTGATAAAGGCATGCCGCACTTCAGTTGTGGGTTCGATTCCCATAGCCTTCTCTGACGCGACGGGTTGTCTCCCATCCTACAGGTTGTCCTTTTTCTAAAACAACATTATTGTAACATTCCATTAATAATATCAAAAAATTATAGCATTAATAAATAATAACTTATGTCCAACATAATCCATTCCAATCTTTAGGCTTATCCAAAATACTTCTCTCCAATCTTATAGTATAATGAAAATGATTACTAGAAATTTCATCGACCGAGCATGTGAATATCATCATTAATCTCCCATATAAGATATATCTTATTGGTCATATTACAAACATGTGAATACCTTAATTGTTTATTCTCTTGAAAAATGGATACCTATTAAATCTTAGTGAAAACATTAATTTTGTCAAAAGTTAACTCTTTCAATAAACCAAAATCCAAAAAGTCTATATACTCAAACCATGATATAAGTTTTTCCTTATATTAGTCATGAGCTCATGAATATTGTAAAAAAAATTATTTTCTCCGTGTCCCTTCATTATGCTCATATCATCTGCCTTCCAAAATATTTGAATCACTTTTCATGGTTACAGGTACCATTTTCTAATAGAAACCCACAATGGACCAATACACAGATATTTCAAAATTCCACGATACTATAAATGAGATTCCATGATACTATTTTGAAATCCCATTACATAAACACTTAATCATTACAAAAAATTATTTTCATACTCAACATCACAAATAGTGATCGCATGTGACATCCCTTTATCCTTTACCTTAAGTGGTTTCTCACGTTGATCATCATTAACCCTTGGATTAGGGAATTGATTAGCATAATGCCACATTTCCTTTCACTTGAAGCATTGAAGTGTTGTTGGTTCATTATCTGTAGTATTTTCTTTATTTACATCATTATAAACCCTTTTTCCATTACTTCTACACTCAACTGCTCGGTGACCATCTTTTCCACACTTAAAACATTTTCTAGTCCCTTTAAGACAATCTCCACCATGCTTCTTTCCACACCTTGAGCATAAAGAAACATTCATTTTCTTTTCACCATTGTTCTAAGAATTCTCCTTGAACTCCATCTTTCATTTCTTGTCCAAACCATGAGATGGATATGTAATAGAAACTTCTATTTCAACCTTGAAAGCACAACGCACAATTTCTTCATAGCTACTGATGTCTCTTATAGCTAACGCCCTTCGAAGACATGGTTTTAAGCCACTAAAAAATCGATCAACTTTACTTTCAGGTTGGATGATAAAGCCAGATGCATACCTTTCAAGTCTTGTAAAATTTGCTTCGTATATACCAATATATTCCTTATCCTTCTTTTTAGGCTCAAGAAACTACCTTTTTATATTTTTTCGAAGAATACGAGGAAATTACTTACTGAAAAACAAGTTCTTGAACTCGTCACATTCCATGGATTTAATTTCATCTTGGGGCCTTGTATTCTTAATTAGAGTCCACCACTGGCCTGGTTCACCTTCTAAACGGTAAACAGCTAAAATGACTTTTTCATGTTCTGAACAGCGAAGTATGGAAAATATCTTTTCAATGGTACTGATCCATTGTTCAGAAACAAGTGGATCAGAAGACCCATTAAAAGACGATGGACGTTGCCTCATGAAGGACTCAATAGAATATTGTTCCCTTCTCTGATCATTTGGAAATCCAGAATGATTCATAGCTTTTGTAAGTATAGAAATAAGATTTCTCAATCCATATCCCATCACATTTGGTTTCTCGGGAGGACAATCATTTCATTTTCCATTACATTGATCAACACAGTTCCTTCGGGTTCTAGCCATTGTCTAAAAACCAAAAAGAATAGTGTGAGAGGAAAAAATCATGCTAGGAAAAAACATAATAAAGGGGGAGTAACATCATTATATAACATCTTAGGTTTAATTATAATATCATTACCATAATTCTAGGACTATAACCTATACTTATACTTAACATTAGGGACATCCCTAGACATACCTTAGAAATATCTCTAGGGATTTCACTAAAGTTTTTTCATCCTAGTTTCGAAATGTTAACTAATCCTTTCCTCTGATACAAACTATAGAGCCCCAAAGCTTGACATACATGGAAATTACATTACTTTTATGGAATACTTAATATGTAACGATAATAGACACACAAGGAACGTAATAGTTTAGTGTCTTTGAAAACTCGGAAAATAATCTTCTAATCGTGTTGAAAGATCTTCAACATCTCCCATAAAGATCTTCCCCTTTTGTTTTCTTACCTAAAACCTTTCATTAAATTCTGGGGAAAAGAAAACATATAAAGGGTGATCTCAAATGCATAGTAAGGGTAAGCATAGAGAACATAAAACAATCCATAAACATTTGAATGCAAAAACTTGAACAAAAAATCTAAACATCAAAATCATGATCAATGACATAAATCTTGGAGGTACACAAGGCATAGATCATAAAGGAACATTAGTCATGATAAACTAGCATGATAATAAAACATGTAATTGTGGAATACATTAAGCACATGTTATAATTTCCATAGTAGCTAAGGCATTGCTTCCAAGACCATCTTAGTGGACAAAGTCCCATTCTGAATCGAGTTCACTCCTCATTCCAATCTTGTAACACTGAAGCTGATTAACTTACTATTCCATCCATGACTATCTCATAAGATATAAATATTTACCCAATGCATTGGAGGTAGATACTGGTCCCACCCATCTCATAATTAATTCATTCTTACTTGTGACACAAAATAAACCTAAAACATTTCTCATAAGACAAAAAATAAAATGGGTTTCATAAACATCGTCCCATCATCACATAATCCATATAAAACAAATGGATATTTCATCATAAGAAAAGTGAAACCATGTAAATCATGTAGACATTATATATGAAACATAAATATATGAAATAATTTCATCTTAGATGGAAAATGGTTTTGATAAAACACTTGAAATGAATTCTTGAGGAAAATATTCTTTCTTCTTCAAAGTCATTTTCTTTTCACAAAATTCCATGCAATTTTAAAAGAAAAGTAATTTGTTTAAAATAGTCATAAATCTTGTAGAGTAAGATTTATGAAAATGAGGCATTATGAAACCGTAAAAATCCGTTCACACCGTATAAGTTAAAAATAAAATTATTCTCATACTTTTGTAGGAAAAGTCAAAAAGTACCTCGTATGGTAAACAAAAGAAAAGATTCCTTCCATACGATGTGGTAAAAGTAAAAAAATGGTATGAATGACTTTAAAAATACATGGAAGAAAAGTAAACATTTCATGAAATCATTTTGAGAACATATGGACATGGATAATAAACCTAACCCCAGTAAATACACAGTGATAAACAATCTCGGATAAGAATGAGATTGGAATAATTATCCCTTACAATATGTCTGATTTGCTTCGTATATATCCAAACCTCATGTATAATGATTTAAATAATGACATTGACTTATTAAAGAATCATATTCATTGTTATTATATCATATATTGTTTATTTGTTACTTTATATTACCCATTCTTTTGTAAATTCGATGTAAAAGCGGTGATTTGGGTAAAATCGTTTCATTTATTGTACATGTTTTGACGTGTTGTTCTTGATATTATTACTTATATCCTGATTTACTTAATTACAGAATGTAAAACATTATTTATATATAATATATATTAAGTATATACATATATATATGATAGATCTATAAATGGAATGAAATACACCGGTCATGGAGACGGTAGGCCATATGTACGCATGAACGCTGTTTTCGTTTCCTTATTGAATGGAATGAAATTAAGTAGATGAAATATATATATATATATAAATAAATACAGTATCATTATTATGTCTAATATTTCATTATTATTCATTATATATACTTTATAATCATTCATGAATGGTTAACATGGAGAATGAATCTCATCGCGTCGTGGAGACGGTAGTCCGTACATACGCATGAGCGCTGATATCATTCCCATGATCATGAAATTGTATTTAAGCGCATGTATAATATTTAAAAATCAATATCACTTTACAATAATCATATATTGTTATTTATTTACTCCATTATACCCATCCAAGTAAGGTGGTGGTCGAAAACAGATTACACCACGGCGTGGAGACGGTATTCTGTACGTACGCACACGCGGTGATTTCGTTTTCCATAGGATGGATAGAAGGTGAAATAGGGCTGTTTCATATTTATAATAACATATAAGTATATAATTAATACTTATGTTATTAATTTATAATCAGAGAACTAATGAAGATGAATTAGAAGAAGAAATAAATTTGAAAGAATCGGTAACTAATATTACCTCTTCTTCGACACGCCTCTTTGAAACTTCCTCTTAGGGCACTAAAATTGGTCTTTGATGAAGACCAAGACATTTGGAATATTAATAGAGAAGTGTAGAAGAGAAATTGGTATGGGTTGGCCGAGCTTGAAGGCTCAAAGTTATGTGAGGAGAAGAGGTAGGAGGTGCCCTTTTATAAGGGAGGAGAGGGGAACCTTAGGAAAAACATAAAATATTATTTTATAATAAAGTTATATTAAGTTTTTAATAGCTCCAAATTGATTTCTCTCAAAGATAAAGTGACTATGGGTCTAAATTCTCTCAACCAATATATTTCGGACAAGTTTAGGTTACAATTTTATCCTTATAATTTAGATTTAACTCTAAGTTAAATAATTTAACTTTTATTGTGTCTTCTTGTTTTCTTACACTATATGGTTAATAAACATACAATAACAAGCCAAAATAACCCCAAGTGGTTCATTATTAATATATATATCATTATCTAAGTCATTGTTCCAAACCTTAGATTTTCGGGAATAAAAAACAATTAAAAATATAATATTTGTTTTAAAAATGATTTTATGTCAATTTTGTCACTATTTGGTAATTGATTTTTTTGAAAATCATAACAGAAATATTAGTTATAAAAAACATAATTAAATAAATACTAACATGTTATATTTACCAATAAAATTATTTTAATTCATAAAAAGTCTCAAATTACATTTATTTATGTATTTATAACATCAATTATGTTAATATTTCATTAATAAGGTAATTATTGCATCATCATTGTGTCATAAATAAATTATCTTATTTAATGTATAAAACATTACAAATAAAATACCATTATGTAGTACATAGTTTTAGCTTTCTAATTAATATTTATAGTCGAATTTATCTTATGTATAACCCTATATTAAAAATTATTTAGTTATTAAACATTGATTTTAACTATTTTAACCCTTCTTTAAATAAATTAATAATAAATGTCCTAATCTAATCCAAGTGGACCTAAATGGTAATATTTTATTACTAAGGTTTCTTTTGGTCTAATTACACTTACCCAATAGAATTAGGACATGTGTTAAAGTAATAATAATATCATGTTTACCCTTAATTACCCTATTTACTTTTAACCGTGGTAAATAAAAGTAAAAAGGTACTATTCACCAAATAATATTTTCATCTCATTGAACCACAATTTAGTCCTTGATATTACCCATTTCTCTCAGATTTTTTAAATTCCACTCACAGAAGCGGTAAAATTATGTTTTATGTGAATTTCTAAATTCTCCTAGAAGGTGGGTAAAAGACGGTGAAAAGTTCAATAAAATTTTTATATATCTAAAATTATTATAAAATGACTCCAATGAATTAAATTGAACTTATATAGGTTTTATGTATAAATTTTTACCTAAAATAGATTAAAATAAAATAAATAATTATTTAAATAAAAATTCGGTTTTTAAATAGTAACCCACTCTTTTCACTTTTCATCAAAAATTGGAAGTTTTCATAAAAATACCAAAACTTTACCCTAGGCTAATTTCTATATTATGAATCCAAAAATGAAGTCCATTTCAAAAGATAATATTTATAAAATTTTAAAAAGTTGGTATTACTATTCATAACAGCTAGTTTATATAACATAGTGTTGTTTAGTGAAACTCGGTATTGCGTACAACACACGCTATTGTGGAATGTCGTGATTGCATGTAATGAAAGCCAAGTCAGGGATGTGTGTAGTGAAAGCTCCTTTTGGTTTAGAATACAACATAAGACATCAATAAAATTAAAATGAATATTTTTCATAAAATCTCGGGGTGTTTAGATGGATGAAGCAATTATGTTACCTTCTGTTCGAGTCAAATTTTAGAACAACAATCATTGTCATGTTGTCGAACCAATAGGAACAATATATAGTTATCATCAAACCAGAATACACAATATCGACGCAGGAGCTGATAATTACCCAGTCAAAGATTTTAAAGGAAGTCATCGGTGATTCTTATGATGGTGAAAACAATTATACATCAAAGAATATAGATCTCATGGAAATTTAATTTCAAAATCCAAAGAGTTCCATTAGTCCACTAATATAGTTGCTCATTGAATATGACCTTCCACTTGAGGATTATGAATCTTGGATAAAGTAATACTATTGAAACTTCTTCATCATTGATGATGAAACACATTTTTCTCATAATGAAGCAGATCAATCGATTTTACATTAAATATTTACACCTTTTTTCAGTAACAAAACCAGGAAAATGTTGGGGACTCATCCACGTTCAAAGTGATGAAGTTTAATTAAACAAGTGAATCTTATTTTGTTGAGACATTGTAATTTTTATTAAGTGGGTATTGAATTATGATATTACTGAAGCTCTTATGAAGAAATGAATGACTTATTCCTCTTACCTAAGAAGACTCAAAATTGAGTTAGATTTTTGGGATGTAAATTACTATGATCATCATTGAAGCCTTATTTATTTAAAGAATGATTTTCTATTTTTTATCTGGTTCACTCTGATTAAGATGATGAATAAGATAGGTAATTTTGTACTTGGTTCTCAACTATGTTTTTTATGAATAATTTCTACTAATTTTAATTGATTACCACCAATAATCAAAGTTTATTCATTGATGATTTTCTATTTATTGTAATATTACTCTGGATTTTAGGTCTTGATAGCAAGATAATGACAGTGATAGAAATTTGTAATGATATGTATAGATTTTTATAAGTTTATGATCATCATTCCATGAAATATTGTTCAACATAAGTTTCATTTTTTAATATTAACATGCCAAGGTGGCATTAAAAATTGACACATGGATTCAATTACTATGAATTTAAGACTATAAATTCAGATAAAACCCGGATCAATAAATATAGTATAAATGGCAGGATTTGTTAAAAAAGATTATATGAGTGACAGTGGGGGTGAAGGAAGGATAAATAGAAAAAATTATTCCATTAATGACTGTCAAGTAACCCAATCGAAGTGTGGTAGTGCTTCAATTTGAAAATATAAAGTGGTATAAGAAAAATGAAAAAAATAAATTCTGTCAAATTGTTTATGTTCAATTTTTGAGAGTGAGAGTTTGATCTAAGGGAAAAAAATTAGCATACTGATAACTAGAGATCAATAAATATTTCTTTAATGGATAATATTTTCCTACTTCTTTCTCTTTGATTTATATGACTACATTTATGAAATTTTTAGAAATTAAAATTTATAACATGTCTTTCGGATCAAATTTCTTATAGGAACAAGGTAAACTGGTTTAAACTCTAATTATTCGTGTATAAATATTTCTTCATGAATTTGTTTTTTCTAAATTCATTACTCAAATCTTATAATTTAATTACATTTAAACACAATGAAAATTTATTTTCATTTTATCCATTCAATTAAAAATTATTTCATATTTCCAAAATAATGTCAAAATATTTCTCATGATAATAGCACAATAAGGTCCATTGAAAAATTAATTCAATTGAAAACTAATGTAATATTTTTTTGAATGATTAATTATATAGTTTATGAAATATATAGTTATTTCAGTTATTGGTTATCTTTTGATGTGACTTATTAATTTATCAATATAGCATTTCTAGTTAATTTTATGTGAAAGAGTTAAGGAATAACCATTCAACTAGTTAATCAAGTTCACTTCCATCATAAATGTAGTAAATATATAGTAAATAGTATATATGTTGATTTTTCCTCCTTTTTCATGGTTTTTTTTATACTACTATTATTCATGTGTCTATTTTCTACAGCTCAATTTCTTGTGTGTTTTGAGTTCTTTTTCCTTGGATGATTAATTTTTTCACATTACCTATGGTTTTACACCCTAAATACTACCTATATAAGCTTTAAATAAGAAGACAGTTAATAAATTTTCATGTAGTCAATGATTTTATTATCACTAACCTTCTTCGAAAGAGAATAATAATGAAAACAATGAAAAAAGGATTATCCCATACTTATAAAAAAATGATGTAAAATAAGGGCCATAACTTTTTGAGATAAGGGAGGTTGTTTCAATAAATCAAGAAGTATATGTATTTTTAATGAAAATTACACTAAGAATAAATAGATCTTAGGTTCTCTTGATTCCAACTGGTGAGAAGAAACAAAGGAATAATTTAGTGGATTGACTTTAACTACTACAAATAATGAGAGGAAGATCGATGTGGTTATTAGTACAAGGATAAAGAATCAAAAAATAAAATAAATTAATAATAAATTTTCAAATGAGGAACCAAATAAAAGAGGGATTAGTCTCACAACTGATGTTGAACCCAACCCAAGTAACATAATGTGTTTTATGGTATAATCTACTATTAAAGTGGTTTAAATATATATTTTAAATGTTCAATGGTATCATTTCACCAATAAATTTCCACAAATTTTTATCATGGAATTATTCAAGTGGTATTTTAACACTAAAAGTTGAATATTTTAACTCAAGAGAAGAATAACCTTTATTCATTATAAAATTAAAAAAAATATTATTGTAAAAATATTGTAGTATAACCTAATTGAATTTTAATATTGTAAAAATATACTCAATGGAAATGTAAAACCCAAAAAAATTGGTTTCTATATAATGAATATTATTTCAGTAATTGGAGTCAAGCACTAGTAGAATTTAGGGGAATTTAGTGACGATCACACAAAGGTGGTTTATCCCCATCAAGAAAAATAGTAACCCAATGAATAAATAAATATTAATTGATATTAATTTTTAAAGTGAATTTATCACAAAAAATTGGTAATTACTATTTTAACATAAGGATTACCTCCTACACTTGGTAAATTTTAGTTTTTTACTAATTTTTTGGTTGAAGATTTATTTAGATCAAAGGATGTGTTATATTTAGATCAATTTTTTAGTGCTTTTATTGTATATAATTGACTTCTAAAACACTGATATTGTTGACTTTAACTATTGTTTCCTAATCTTAGTTAAAAATCAATAGTCTTAGAGAATTTTTCAATGACAAATAACCAAGTTATTACTTCACTTGCTCAAAATATTTTACTATGATCTTAATAGTGATAATAAAGGTTTTTCGATCTTGGGGGAATGAAAAAATAAATTCTATTGTATTTATTCAACAAATAGAATCAATTAGTTGAATCAAGACTAAAAATTGGAACTTTATTCAAACTATTTGTTCTAATTTTGTCTTAAAAGATCTAAAAAACCAATTAATAAATGGTTGATACTAATGGTCTAAAGGTGGTAAGTGAATTCTAAATATCAGAGGAAAAGGAATATTTTGAAGTGTTTTGAATCAAATGATTACTTTGGAGGTAAACATTAAAGTGGTTGATATAGAAAATAATTATGGATGTAAACCAAAGAGTTTAGGTGTACTATGTAGAGGTTATTATTTTGTTGAAAATTTAGAAAATCACAATATGAAATATGTTGGGAATGGTTTTTTTTTGGAAAATGGAGAGAACAATATCTCTTTATCTGGATCTCAAAATAATTAGTTTTGATCTATAAGATTTTGTGAAGAACATAGAGAATATCTCAAGAAAATAATGTATGGATTAAGTGGTAGTAAATATAAGAAGGTATCTCATATGATATTATCGGTGAAAGGAGGAGAGTAAGAAATAAAATATATATATCTAAATACCATTTTCATTTAATGTAAAAGGGGGATAAAATCAAAGGTCCATGAATCAACAACCATGAAGGTATTTTTATGGTGGATAGATTTAAGAAATTATAGGAAAAAAATCCAAAGGTAGGGAATTTTGGAACCAATGGTTTTTTTTAGTGTGGGAGCTTTTTTTCATTAATGGAATTCTGAAATAATTTGTGATGTTTTTCACAACATTATTTACAAGTTCATTAAGAGTGGAATGAAAGAGAAGATGGTTACCAAACACATGTAGTTTTAATTATTTTTATGAAAAAGTGGGGTGTCTGTACTTTTTATAATGAAAATGAATTTATTAAATTTTTTAATATTGATATCCATTCATATGTATGACGATATAAAATTGTTTAATTTTCACTCAATAAAAATATTTCATGGAGAATATTCATATATAAAATATGGTGGGAAAACTACATCATGAAAATTTTTATAGAGTAATTTTTTAAATAGAAATATTGATCTTTTTTATGATAATTATTCTCTAGAGGATGGTGATAGATGAGTGAAATATATTTATGAGGAACCATGTCAGAGAAGATTATATTTTTTGGGTGTCATGGTACTTCTTGTTTTGATATAGAATATTTTATATTATTCTGGAATATTTTCTTATATATGATATGTGTTGGAAGCTTATAAAATCTATAAGTTGGTCAAAAAGTTGGAGTTATTAAAGTGGGTGATATAAATGTTAATTTTATGTATTCATTTCATTTTGAATGATAAGATGTATTTTTGAGTGAATTAATGAATTTTTGAGTAATTGGAGATAAATTTAATTTTGAGTCAGTTCCTGTGAATTTGAAAAATTCCTATTAATAATAGTATTTTTGGATCATATGTAAAGGTACATAAGAAATGTTGGGTATAGAAACAACAAAGTACTAGATACGTCCTTTTATATATATAAGTTAATTTTTGTTGAGTGGATTTTGAATGGATGGAAAATGTACATCACTCAGCATGATGCATAAGTGTAAAATTATATGAGATAATAGAAGAGGAAAATGGAAGAACATATTTCCCCTTTTATAGTAAATTGGACTTTTTGATGTAATAGAGAAAAATTAAAAATTGTGAAAATATCATTGTATACATAATAGGGAATTTTATAAGTGGTATATAGAGATGGGAAAGTTTGAAACAGTCCCAGTATATGTATATGTAATCCGTTTACGAGGTATTTACATTATGAAAATGCATGCATCATGTGATAGTAAAATCAATAATCTCATAAAAAATAAAAAAGGGGAGAGTTTTTACCATATTCATAATATTAAAATTATAGATTATGTAGATAAATTTCCATTGTAAATATCATTCACTCTATATATGTAACAGTATATTTGGTGAATATGTAAGAGAAACAAAGGTGAACTTTAGAAAAATAAAAAGTCATATCTTATTTAGAATTACCTAGACCAAATATAAGAGTATCTTTTAGATAACATAGAATAAATAGAAAGGTTTTGAACAAATACATATGATTAATTTTTAGAACATTGAGGATCAATGTAAGGGTTATTCATTTTAATATTTAAGAAGTGAAGAGAAGGTTTTGAGATATATTTCCTCACTGTAAGGAATATTTTCCAAGTTTCAATGGTACATGTTATTTAGTTTTTCTCACACCAAAGAAGAATTTTCATGTTGTAGTTTGTCTAGTGAATGAGGTGGAACGAACTATAACCCAAAGCAACATTCTATAATGAATTCATGCATGGGAAAAGATATTATCCAGCCATATGTTTATGATATATATTATCAATCATAATATATGATTGATAATACTGAAAAATGTGAACAAATAATCCATTAATATTTTTTGGATCAAGATTATGTTATTTCAGAGAGTTTGTAAATACTGTTAAATATTGATTTCATAGATCTTTCATATTCGTTAAATTATAAAATATCACATCTATTATTATTTAGAAACATGGATATTAATTTAATGGATTTGACATGGATTTAAAACGTATATCCCACTCTGTTTCTTTTGAATTATAATATTAAAATATGAAAAATATATCATGTGAGTATTCTATGATTTTATAATAATATAATAAGAATGAAAAGGGGAGAAGTGATGATAATTATATCTAAAATATCTATGATTTATATGGTAATAAAATAATTAATCAATAGTTTTGTTGCAAGAGGAGAATATAAAACTAATAATATTGACCTATACGGTTATATAGAAAATGTGGTTAAGAGATGTTGAAGAATTTAGTTTTCTTGAGCTAATGAGAAGGTGTTGTACATAATACTAAATCAAGTTATTGAATAGGAAAATAAAATGAATAAGTAATTAAATTGATATATCTAAGTGTTAAATAAAAATAGGAACAAGATAATTCTAGTGTGTAATTATCTTCATCTAGAATCTCTCTACTACCACTATTGTGGAAGACACATGATTCACTACACTAAAAATGGTTAAACATATCCAGTATAATAAAGAAGAGTGCATCGACTATGGAAGTTGTCAGAGATTCAATCCATGCATAAAGATGAATATAATCATGTTTATTAATGTGGCCATGGATAATCCCTGAAATATATAAACTGATCAAGACTTCACGGAAGCAGTGAACATCAGATAATAGGAGAGAGTGTTCCTAATATTATTATTGAATCTTTTATAAACAATTTTAATATTATTTATGAGTAATATTACATTCTAGATTGTAAATAAAACATGTATTATTCTCTATAGATTACCCCTTTGTAGTTAACAAAGTAAAACCCCCATGTTCTTTTCATCATTTTAATTTCTACATTCGTACATGAGAATCGGTGAGGTTGTGGGGAAAATAAATCAATCAATTGGTTAACAAATATTTTTAAATACTTAATAATAGGATCTAAAAATATAGAATATCATTATAAATTACTAATTTAAATCGAACAACATTCAATTCACCTCTTGGGTGTCTTGGGTTGCAATAGAGATGATGTCCCTCCATTGAACTCTATAAATATGTGGTTTGGGAAATTATTCTAAATAAAATGTGTTCTTTAGATATCTAACATATTGAGTACAATATATAGATTATAATTAAATAAATCCATTGAAAAATCAATTAGTGAATTAAATTCCTGAGGGTAAAGTTATATATATAGGTATACGATACATGAGAGATTTTTTGTAATTGTGGTAAAATGTATCTTGATTTTATTATAAAGGAAATATGTGTTTATCATTCATTCATGTGTTCTATAATTTTATTGTAAATGAAGAGTGGAATGATAATATCTCTTAAAAAGATGACTTCAATTTGTGTATATTCGATTATCATCAAAGAGTATTATGGGTTATGAGGATATGTTTATATTAGGATTAGTATAATCTTGTATTCAATAGAGGTATTTATACATTATATATTAAGAATATAATCATGAGATAATAATTTGATACTTATTATCTGGAATGGCCAACCAATGTATATCTCATGGAATTCCATATTTTTATTAATATACTAAGGGGTGTGTGTGTATTATGAATCACAGTTAACTGAGGTTGGTGAAATACCTAGCAAGACATCCTTTATACATTGATACCTTTATTATAAAATCATATTGTCCTAGCTAATCTCGGGGTGGTTAAGTATGTTGTTGATCATGGCATGAGTTAGGGCTTAACCATGATGGGATTTTTCCACCTATATGATCAGTTAAAGACATCTTTTCCCTTTACTGAAATAGACTATTAAAATGCATAAACATACTTCATTTAATGTCATGTGATGCTCTTGTCTATATAGTTGAGGGGAATACGATGTGCTCATATTCTTAATGAATGTCATGTGATGTATTAATAAACCCAATCTGTTTATTTTTGAGAATTTTGATTGTGTGTGATAACCTATACTATAATGGCATGGTCCTTATCTAGTGGTTACTCGATATTAAGGAAAAAGGGATTACATAGGTATACATACAATTTATATAATATATTTTGTGGTATACATGTTCATATAGAGATATGAGTATGTTTTATTGATATCAGACTATACCCCTTTGTAACATGAGTTACACATACATTTTTCTATTGTCTGCACTTTTATAATATCTTTTAAATTGATCTTTTAAATTTTTTCTTCCCACACTACAATTGTCCCATACATTCACATGGTTAATCCATATAAAAAGTATTAAATTTTGGACAAAGTATTAGTTTATAAATAAATAGAGTTTGATAAACCATATTAAAAGAGTTCGTATGGATTTATAAATAGTATTAATGTTTTTTATAATTTCCTCGTGGGATTTTAGTGCATGTGTGATATTTTTGGAACTACACTAGATTATGGATATCGTATTATATGATATCCCCTGAGTCATAACCTACAACATTAATGTGATGCATATCACATATTTTGATATCATGATATAATATAAGTCATGTAATTAATCTACCATAGATTATAATAGTATTACAATATATGATATCAGGTACATGGATACTACTATGTCTTTTATATGGGTTAAAATCAATAATAAATAAACTAATTGATTCACTCATGTCTATAAAAAATCATTTGAAATATTCAAACAACTGTGAGATCCCAATAGGATTTGAAATATCGAAATGCATGTCTACTACCATGAAATGGTTGATAATTGGATACTCCCTTCATGTAATGAATTGATCCAATATATAGAGATGTGATCACCTTATTGGATATAAATTATATTTTTAATCCATAGTTGAGACTATCTTTTCCCTTGATCTCCTTTTGTCTTTATAGAGAATGCGGTAGCTCACTATATGAGATCATGAGGTCCTTTCATCATGAATAATGATTCTACTATCAGGTGGAATCCCTATAGAGGTGAGAGCCAAATTGTTTCTCTAGGTTCTATGTTTCAATCATATTCCATCGAAGAGAATAATAAGGATTTAGATGTGATTCTAGTATTCTTTTTTTATGTTCTTCATATTATGAGTTATTTTTGTTAATGATATATTAGGAATTATTATAGGATCATTTCATTTTTTAAATCATATAATGATCCACCAAAACCTATTAGTTTAGTATCAATTATTTTGTATACCAATTCTATAATATAAGAAACATTGGGTGGCGGGAGTGTTAATGTTATCTATATTCAAGATGTATCCCCTATTAGAAGTGTTTATAATTTTATATTCAATAAAATATTATTATGTAGTGAATTTGGATCAAAAGTATTTTATTAATAAAGTGATAAATTTACTTTCACGTTATGATTCCTTGGTGTATAAGGAGTGAATTTAAAACAATGGACTTTGACTGATGGAAGATCATAGAATTAAGATAATGAGTGTTGGAAGGATTGTCTAAAGTGTAATATTCTAAAATTTGTACATTGTGTGGACATGTCTAGATGATGGAAGTGTGAAAGCTCTAGATCGGTTAAGAATCATATTCATTTTTATGTAATGTATTATTTGTGGTTTGAAAAGGTCTTGTATGAATCATCAATGAGATATATGGTATTAACATAAAAAAAATTTGAAATAAAAAATTGAGGAAAGGAAACCTATAGCCAATAAAAGGTGTTTGATAACAATAACGGGTCCTCTATGAATTTCCAAAGGTAGTTGAAATGTTTTACCTCCTCAAGCCCACCATAAATTAATCGGGTGGGACTATTTGTATGTATTACTTGAAGTAATCTAATATGAGTTTATTTTTATGGTTTTGATTAAAATATTTCCTTTTTAACATGAAATTAAAATAAGCGGTGGTGTTCTCTCATGGATGTTGGACTAAATTCCAAACCATGAAACATATCTTATTTTAATTCATTATTTTCTTTGTTACTTGTTATGTGTATCTTTTTGAGATCTATATTATTCTTTATGTGTGTGAGTGTGGATATTTTGTATGGTGACTCGGGTGTAATTTTATTTCTCAATTCAGGTATATTAGGTTCACTAATTTCGTAGAGTTATATATATTTTATATATATCTTCCATGCTTGTAGCTTATGGTGGTTTTCTTTTGGTGATCAATTATTTTGAATTTGAACAAGGTATCAAAGAATATGGTTCAAAAAAGTTCTACACACATGATAACATACACTTCAGGTGACATTCTTATCTTTAATATTTTTTCATTTCTGTGGTAGTTACCTATTCTAAAGGAATGGAATCAAAATAAGGAAATGTTTTGAGTGATAAATTTGATAGGACTGAATTAGGTTTCTAGAAGATGTAGATAGAAGATTATCTATTTTATAAGGATCTTGAGGATTCGTTCATACAATGAAAATGAGAGGCATTAGAATAAGTGGAATTACAAAGGAATGACTGGAAGGAACATATAATGGTACAAATGTAATTTGTAAAGAATATTTCCTATAACAATCAGGAGGTAAATACCATAATGGACTTGATAAAGACTCTATTGGGTATATATGTTAATATAACACTAATGAAGAAAGTGATCAGGATGAAAATGTTATTAGGCATGATAAAGGTTTAAGGAAGACTAATAAATGATCATGTCAATGACTTTTACATGATTATGAGTTATTAGGAATCATTTTAAGTAAAATTCACTGAATATGTGTTGGATTTGGTATTTTTTTTCATCACTTATTGGTTCATTTTATGTGACAGTGAATACCTTAATAAATTCTTATGAAAATACTAACCTAGTGTTTGAGGATGTTTTTGAACTAATTATGAGTAAAGATCTTAGGTTTATAGTTAATTAGGAAGCTACCTATACCACACTCAATGCGGAAGGTAGATTATTTTCTATTCAGCTGAATGGTTAAAGTAAATTAGAAGATATATCGAGGAAAATAATTTTGGTAATTCATCTATAAATATACCATAATATTGGAATCTTGATAAGAATGGAATCCTAGAGAAGTATTTTATAGATCATAGTGTGAATTATAGATATTTTTCTTTTGGAAGTTTATATTCTATAAATTCAATTGCTTGTTATAATAGTGGTTTACTACTAAGTTTTAATAAATTATTAGAATCATAGATCATTGATTAATGGTATTTATTCCATTTTACATCCAACAGGGTATGCATGGTGAACTATGTGTCCAAAAGGTTCAAAAAGGTTCATATAATTGATGATGAAGCTCAGGAGATCATTAGAAAGGGTAATGTTGGAGATTTAAATTTTAATAGAAGCTTCCTATACTTATAGGTAGTTTATAACATACCTTTGTGATGGTAATATCTAATTTCCATCAGTCGTCTAGATGGATTAAGTTTTAGAACAAGTATTAAATAAGGATTATGGAATATTACAGGTGATCCATGGTTGTGACCATATGTATTAAATATGGTATATTGTATATGATGGTAAGATTATGTCGAGAAACAATTTCTAGAATAAAAAATTCTAAAATTATAGAATTATAAAATTTCAATCTTGGGAACCTAAATGAGAGGAAGGTGTGAGTCTTAGTATCCAATTGGGTACTAAATATTGGTTTCCAAAATATTATATCTTATGATAGTTGTATCCTTGGGAAGAAGAGAAAGGTTTGGTTTATCAAAAATGAGAGGAAACCTATGTCTCAAAAGGTATAGGTCATGTATATGAATGTTTGGGGGTTATATCAGTCCATTATCATGATGGTTTGTTGTACTTTGTAATATTCATATATTATTTAAGAAAAACATTATGGGTTTAGTTAATCAAAAGTATGGTGTATTTAGAGTATTTTATCAATGGAGGGACAATGTAGTGAATGAGATGATAAATAAGAATAAGGTCATAAGATCCCATAATAGTATATAATATGGTAGTGGACATTTCTGATGGTTTCTCTAGAGGAAAAGAATTAGGTTTTATAAGACTATTCCCGAAACACTAGATCATAATTTTGTTATCTAGTGGTAGAATTGGACTCTAATGGATAAGGATTAGAGTATTTGGATACATTATGGAATAAAAAATTACTTTTGGGTGGATGTAGTCAATTGTGAAACTTATCATTTGAATCAAAGTCCGTCCATAATTTTGAAGTAGGATATTCGGTAACATATATGGTCTAGACAACCATAAAAACATTCCCACATAAAATGTTTCATAATCCATCCATACATCCATGTTGATTCAAAGTATCAAGAATAAATAAAAGTAATAATATTTTTTCTTTGTTGGGTAAGAAAGTGAAAATTTTGGATTTTGGATTTTGGATCATGACAACCGAAATATCATTAGAATAAATAATGTTCTCTACAAAGATAAGATCTTTGGAGGGATAAAAGCAAAGAGGATGTTGTAAATGAGAAAAAATATTCAAAAACAATATCCAATATTATCTAAATTTATTTTATAATAGATTAAATTTTGTGGAAATTTTAGATGGGCCGGGTTGACTGGAAGAATCATCAGGGCTAGAAAAAGATTCGGAAAGCATAGAAACTATATAATCTCAGGATAGGGTTCGATATGGTGAAATTATGGATGAAACGGTTTAAAAAATATTATAATCAAAGGTTTGGGTTTTTTGGTGCACTAGGATTAGATGACCACTTTTAAATTTATTAACAACACTTTCTTCTTATGGATGGATGTGTACCCATGAGTCCAAAAGAAGTGATGAGTCTTAGTAATTTTGAAATGTGAGAGCTGTCTATGAATGTTGAAATGTGCTTATTGTATGCAGAAAAAACTTGGGAGATAAATTAACTATCATAAAGTAGGAAATAATTTTAAAAAATGGATTTTCTAGATGAAATAGGGTGCATATTGTATAACTATTTTTAAGAATATAATTATTGTGGAGGGTTTCAACAAAAGGAAGGCGTGGATTTATCCAATCCTTTCTCACCCATTGAAAAATATATAACTATTCAAATGGTTTTGATTCTAGTTTGTTTTAAAATAATACATCTATAATAGATTCATGCGATGATTTAATTTGTTCATGGTGATTTGGAGGATGAAATTTGTATGAAGAAGCTTGAGGGTTTGGTGGAAGAAAAATGAGGGCATTGTTTGAAAGCGGAAGAAAATCCTTTATTGTTTGTAGCAAGATCCTAGGTAATGAAATAAAAATTTAGATGGATATATGATTATGGAGGGTTTCATAAAACTAAAATAAAACCATTTTTATACAACAATGTATACAATGATGTGGGTTTCTCTTGACGCTCCTTTTCATCATATTTTTCTAAAGGAATGGAAAGGGAAATGACTTATCACAAATTGTTTCATCCTTAGAAGAAAACATCGAAAATCAATAGAGGAATGAAAAAAGAGTCAAAGGACATTGTACCGCTCATGTTCCCTTACTACCGCGCAATTACACATGCGCGCCGCCTAATGGTCGTGCAAGTGACTTGCGCGCCCTCTTTGAAATCCGCCCAGGGTCTTCAGAAGCCTATAAATAGAACTTGTGGGCCCCCCATTTCAAGAGGAATTTTTTCAAGAATTCAGATAGAGATCTATGAATGCCCAAGTCTCTTCTTCAAGTCTTCTGAACACTTATAAGGTAATTCTTTACCTAGAATGGGAGGTCTAAAGAAGATGAATAAGGTCTAAGTGTTAAAATTCACTGACACTTGCCCGCCTAAGTGTTTTTACCCTTAAGGGAAATGGACACACTTGCGCGCCTGATTAACTATTCATTGAAACTTGCGCGCAACTCTTCTGGAAGTACCTCAGGATGATTCTAAAGGCTTTGGTCAATAATCAACCAAGTATTAATCTACTGGGAAAGGATCGCAAAATTACCCCTGAGCCGTGCAGCTATACCTGTGCAACCAATACTTGCAGACCCATGCATTACCTGCACGCCTACCGGGACATGCGTGCCCTTCTACTTTGGGGTGCCCTTCCTTCCTATTTCACCTCTCTTGTGCCATTCCACATGTCCTATTCAAGATTTATTCTTCAAAACACTCTTCAATTCCATTTATGGCATGTTTTCTTGATTGAATTCCTTATATGAAAGGAGCTCCGTGGAACATCTCTCAAAAAGTAGTGATTTTCACACCTTTAAGTCATTAAAGTTAAAGAGTTCATTCATTCAACCTCATCCTTTAAGATGAGAGAATCCATAACCTGGGACTCCTTTTTAGAAGTAATCCCCAGTCCAAATCCTCATTAATTTGGGTATCTTACTTAGGAGTAAGACCCAAGTACTCATTAATTTGGGTATCCTCCTTAAGAGTAAGCCCCAAGTCCTCTAACCTGGGCCTCCTTTTCAGGAATAAGCCCCCGTCATAATTCCCCAAATTTGGGAATCCTCCTCAGGAGTAAGCCCCAAACATTAAATCCTTTAGCATTGGTTTCCTTTTCAGGAATAATCCCCAGTCTCAAATATGGGCATCCTCATTAGGAGTAAGCCCCAAGTCCCTTAATATTCAAATCCCTTTATCCTGGGCCTCCTCCTTAGGATTAAGCCCCAGTATTATTTTCTCTTAACCAGTCATAATTCCTTTTGATATGGGCTTCCTTCACAGGAGTAAAACCCAATCATAAGTCCCCTCCTAACTTGGGCATCTTCCTTAAGAGTAAGCCCATGATTAGAGTATCCAAATCTCCATGAAGCACATATACCTTTATGGACCCTATTCATGGATTTCTTCCCTGAAGAAAATCTTAATCCTCGTCTATTTGGGAATTCATACATACAAAATCCCCACATCATTGCATGGAACAATTTTCTAGTATCATCAATACCTCTTGTTTCTCACACCGAGCATGACTCACGTCTGCTTGGAGTGTAAAACTAATCATGACATCTTTATTTGAGCCATCAATCATGCATAAACATCATACTCCCTTACTCGAAATACGTGGGTTCTGATTCCTTTTCCAAATAAAAGGATAAGTAGGTAGCCCATCAGTGGGTATGATCCCAAATATAAAATAACCCATTTCCTCCTGAATGACAATAAACATCAAGTGCCCCACTGAGTGGCTTTAAAACCACTATGGTCATCATGATGACCAAGAGGATTTTATGTATGTAAGGATACCATCAACTAAGAATCTATAACAAATACATATGATTATCTATTGATGAAGAACCTCGAATACATATAAAAGATTCTCTAAATTTTTTCATATCAATCATTGATTGTCAGATTTAAAGGAAACCACATTTTAATACCTGGTAATGTAATAAGGACTCACAAACATAACTTAAATCTATAAAGAGAGTCTTGAAGTTGACAATAATTCCCCTCAAAAAGGTGTGATGAGTCCGACTTCCCATCCTCTCGACCAATGAAAATTATTAGGCCTCATCAGTCCAAGACTAATGAGCACCTACCTTTGGAAAGTAGGTCTAAATGGATATGGAATCATTGTATGTTTTCGGTTCTATGAGCAAACTCGTTAGAAACCGATTGAAATGTTGGATCCTTCAATCAATGAGGTCATCCCCAATTCTAGAGGAAAAAATGGTGAACCAGACGTGAATCCTTAACCAAGTTAAAATGATGTTTTACCTATTTGTTAGGCCCCTATTTAAACTCAATGAGAGGGCCAACAAGGAAATCAATAACATATGTGCTCATCCAAAAGATGTAGCAGCCGAACATATCTTCATTATGTTTTTTATATCAAATAGGCACTCTTTTTCAAGATCTTCTGCATTACGAGAATGGATTTTCTTAAGTCCACATCTATAAATACCTCTGTTGTGAAAACCTCTACTGAAAATGCCACTAATGCTACTCCTGCGGGATCATCGTCCACTCTGAGGACGACATCACCTACTCAGTGTCTTCAACGCTGGGTATCAAATGCGTTGGTTAAGTAGTACCGTCAACATGGTACCATTCCAACTCGGGAGGCTGCTCGACAGGCCCTCCAAGTGAACAATTCACCCTGGTCGTCCGGACAGTGATGACCAGCAATCAAGAAGCAGGCGGTGCTAACTACCGTCTGCAACCATTTCGGGTCGTTATCCCTGGAACGCAATCACCATTCACTCCCATATTCTGGGGAGGTTAATGAGCAGGTCCCTTTGGGCCTTAATTAATGGAAGCATGAGTCCTTCCTGAGGGATCCCATCAATAATTGCCGCTAGACTCGTGTGGCAGTGCGCCATCAACATGATGAGGGTATCGACTCCAGGAATTCGGCTCAGGTTCCTCAAACTCGAGCAAGAAAGACAAATCACCAGAGGTAAAATCTGGTCAACGGTGATCAGGTTCTCATCTCTGCTATCTCCAGAGAATTCCACCAACCTAACTTGGTGGAAAACAGTAAGCAGGCACATACACCCACCCGTTTTAATTCTGCTATCCAGCAGACTCGTCTGGCAGCATCAGGCAAATCCCGCCATGAAATTCCGGTGGAGTACTATAGGCATGAACATACACCTGTTTATACATCATCAGCTAGTCTGTAGGCTTGTCTGAATACATATGATGGATCTCGTCAACCACTTCAGCGAAGTAAAATCAGTAGGCACATACACCTGCTAGTGTTGATCAAGCCTACCAACAGTCTCGCTTGGTAGCACTCGGAGAAGTCAGTCGGAATGATCTAGCGACAAATAGGTGGCAGACTCAACTCTCTGCCCCCACACCTGAGTACTGTCAGGGTTCACTGACATGAAAAGGAGGACAAGAGAAGGTACACACACCTACTCAAAGCACGGAATTGACATATATCCCCGTTCCGGCAGCTGAAGTCACCAAAAATATTTTATCAATAGTGAAAGAGTAGAAGAAAATCCTTGATCATATTCTGGATGCATGCCAGGATATTATAACAGCTTCAGCAGCCTCTCAGGGAAAGACACATAAATATATCCCTAGCAGGGGAGTGACAAATCAACAGTTCACTCCGAAACAAACACACACATCTGTTCCAGTCCAAGAGGGTTGTGGGGCGTATTCCACCATATCATACGGACAACCAAGTCGGGCACATACACCAGATTTGTGTAGATATTCTCAGCCTAACCTGGTTATCTCTCCTGATCAAGCACATACACCTACTCAGAGTAGCCACCTTCATCAACAAGTGGTTTCCAAGGTGAGTAAGAAGGTTTCTAAGAAGAAGACCCACCCAGCACAGTCAAGAGATCAAGAACCAATCTGTAACAAGGCCTTACTCAATGCTCGAGTTCTTAAAGCCCTCAGACAATTATCTGTTGGAATCCAAGATTCTACTCCCTCATTTCCCAATAGTGGGAACATTAATTCAGGAGGTCTTCAATAGACACTTCCTCATGAAGGCTTTCTTCATGACAGTTGGGTTGATCTTGAAGTTTCATCTTCAGATGAGAGATACAATAACCGTATGTGTGGCCAGAAGACCAAGGAGCAAGAGATCTCATAGTTTTCTATAACCTACCATGGGGGTCCTCCTCATGATGATGAATTTCTATATGAAATTCCTCTCCACAGTAGTGATGCACATTGCCCGGAAAATGCTCCAGTGGACAATGTAGTGCCGAGAAAGCCCTCTTATCTTGAGGCCCCTGCAAATGAGAACCTATTCATGTCTGATGCTTTATTGCTAGTAGGTGAAATACTTTCTCAACAAGAAGAGAGCCCAAGGTGTAGGTTGTTCTACGAACCACCCCTAAGCCATTCATCTTCTAGTTTGATCAGTGATTTCTATACCAATATTTTTGAATATGATGAAGCAACAATCGAACACCAGCTCTGGTCAAGTCAGGTAGAAGAATCCTTATTGAATGATAAATAGGAAATGTTGAACATGAGAAAACAACTGGAAAAGGGTGAAGTTCCAGTCATGTTTTGGCCTCTGGCTGACTCTCAGTATGACATTCTAGAGATGTTGACGGAAGATGGAATTCATGATATTTGTCTTAATATATGGAAAACTCTTTGTCAGTTGAAAAAGAAAGTATTATATTATGATGAATATGAAAATCATCTTAAGATAATAGAAGGGTTACAATGTCAGATTGATTGGGAATCTCTATCAGTCTCTCGATATCCGAAGGATGAAAAGCAGCAGAGAGCCCTTCAATGTTCATGCCTTAGTGCACTAAGAATATTGCGCCAGTTAATTACCAATGCCCCATCTGGTATTCATGTTAGAGGATGGGGTGTTCATGGAGAACTACATTTCATTGAACTCTCCAGTCAGCAAAGCCCACCGAAAATGGTCTCATGCAATGTTATTGCCCATGGCTGGCCACAGTAAATGGGTTTTTTTTATATTCAAAATCTTGCTCAAGAACAGGCTTCGACTAGTTTCTCTCAAAATCAAGAATACAGAGAACAAGTTGTTGAATTACTCATGCATCAATAAAATAAGAATATTGAACATGCATCTCATATGAAGCAAGCACATCATCAACTGACAAAAATGTCATAAATCATGCAATGGTCTTTTGAACCCGGTGATAAAATTGGATATCAATTGATGCATCCAGCTAATTTCTGGATTATGGTCCGCAGGATCATGAGAGATTTTAAGAAAGTCTCAAACATAGAATGTCAAAAGCCACACCAGCTTTCTAGACTGGGGACTCATTTTAACCTACCCTCAGAATCAACAAATAGGATTCGAGGAGTTGAGCAAAGGAAGCAAGAATAGCCCCAGTCCACTGGACTGGGGACTTTTTTAAATCATCAATCCCCTCCTCAGTGAAAGTCAGTTTTCTCTTAATTGGGGAAGAAGCCACCAGAGGAACTAAGATACAAATTATCAGGACATTCTCTCTAAATTATGCTTTTCCAAGAAGTTCATGAGGGATAAAATCAACAAAAGGTAATGTCTCATCAGGGGTATGGCAGAAGACAATATCACAGATATGTTGAGAGAAGGGATATGATGTGTTATTCAATAATTAATGACATTAATTACATTGTTACTGATCCTATAGAACATGAGGCTCACTCAGGGGACTTAGATGAAGTGGTTCCTACTCCAGAAATTGTACGCATAGACACAAATGAAGAAGGTGTGCGTACAAAAAATCAAAGGATTACCCAGAATCTAGGTAATCCTTCAAGTAACCCACTTCCCCCTCTCCAAAAGGGAGATAACAAGGAGAAAGGAAAGAATCAAGTTACATACCCTTCCTCTGGAGAAGGCCAATCGCTCTCACTAGAGCAAAGATTTGCACAACAAGAGGAAGAAATAAAGGAATTGAGGAGGATGAATGCAGAATTATATTAAGGTAGTCTTCCTCCTATGCGTGCTGGAGTCAGTCATCCAAGGTAGTTTGTTGTAGTTACTGAGATGGACCAAGAATATCCTCCTCTATCAGTACACCCTCACAGGTCTAATTCTACGGGTCAAGTGCAACAACAATTGGTGGTGCCACCATCAGTTGCAGTACCAGCCACCACATCTGTACCAGCTCCAATTATTGCACCTGCCCAAGTCCAAGTTCAACCGGATGTTTCTCAAAAGCTAATAACAACCATTGAGCCATTAACAGCTCGGTTAGAGACTATGGAAGGGAAGCGTTTGCAGGTTCAACTAGAAAAGAGATCTTACCCTGAATTGGTAGATTCAATCCTTCCCCCCATCAAGTTTTGGGAACCATGTATTCCCTATTTTCAATGGATCAGGCGATCCTGAACATTATTTGATGCATTACGTGCCTTTTTGCGATCCTATGATGGGAACTATGGAACATCAAGTAGAAGTGAAACTCAGATGCTTCGTGCGAACCTTGCAAGGACCAGCTTTTGTTTGGTACACAAGCTTACATTCTCGGTCAATTACCGGGTGGGAAGATCTTCGCCAAAAATTCCTTCTTCAGTTTAGCTCAACATTGCCAAAGACAATAGTTTTTGATCTCACAAACTCTAAGAAGAGGGAGAATTAAGGGGTCTTAGATTTCATTGCTCACTGGAAGGGATTAACATGTTCCCTAATCTTAGAACTCCCTCAGGAAGAACTGTTGCCAATATTTGTGGACAATCTGCATGACGAATTACGCACGCCATTGATCACTGTGAAATATACAGGAGGGTTTCAAGACCTTACACCAATCACTCAATAGATTGAAGACTCTCTTATAAAGACCAAGGATAAGGCTCGTATAATTCCATGAGCTCTAGGAAGGAGAATGGGTAAAGAATAGACTGCTATAGTTATTCTTAACCAACCACATGTACCTACTTCTACTTCAAAACCATCATCTTCTCGAAGGGATCCACCTCTTGAGCACCAAAAACAAAAGTTGTTTCCTCAAGACGATTAAAGAGATCAATGACGAAAACAATTTGGGAATCTAGAGAGAAAAATATAATCTTTCCGAAATGAACAAGTTCCTGGTTACTTCATTTCAGCTCTGGAAAATAATTTGGTTTAGTTTCCAAGGCCCAAAAGTCCAAACAAGGAAGGAGATGAAGACCGTCCCAATTATTTCCCCTTTCATCAAATGTTGGGGAATCCCATCCAGGAGTGTTTTGTCTTCAAAGACCTCCTGCAAAAGATGGTTGACTCGGGACAAGTCAAATTAAAAGGTTCTTCAGCTCAGGTAGCATGTGTTACTGCTACAGTTCCATAGGCGGAAGGCGAGTGTCAAGAAGATAAGAACAAAAATGAACAAAAATATGATGATTGGATGGTCAGAAAGATGATCAACAGAACTCATGTTATTTTCTGAATGCAATTGAAGAAACCCATTGTGCCTTCTGCCATGAATGCCGCAGAAAAAACAACTTCATCAGAGGGAAAATCCACAAAGAAACGGCATGATTCAAAGAAAGAAAAAGTATCAGAAGAATATGATTATATTTCAAATCCGAAGTTGTCTTTGACTCTGACAGACTTTATGCTATCTACTTCAAATTCACAAGCACCGCCCCACAAAGTATAATATCCTAAATAGGCTAATCAGGAAGATTATTCATTGGATGAAGAGTTGATTTTCGGTTCTATTAATATGATTCAATTAACAAATCCATATGCCAATCGAAGTTTTGATTTTGATGAGCCCGAATTCCATATATCAAATAAAATAATCAGAGGAAGTTCTAAAGGATCAGGATACAGGGGAAGGCATGGATCTTTCAGAGGCCACTATTCCAATTCTACCCCTTCTAGAACTGTGTGTGCGACAGAAACTCGTGGTAGATCCCTTCAACGAGCTCAACAAGAACAAGAAAGTTCTTCCACACAAGTCAGACTTTCCCCTAGCAAAATTAACCTGGAAGATCGGTTGAAGGTTCCATCTTCTTCCTCTCAACAATTAAATAGACCCAGTCAGTCTAATCTTCTAAAGCCAGGAGTATTACCAACTCCTATCATGGTACAAGATGCATCAAATTCCAAGGAATCAAATTTCAAGGCACCTGCTAAACCACATGTTCCTGTTGGGAAACATAGACTTTTGGATAAAAAGTATGATATATTGAAACACCTGGCCCAAGTATCGGCCATGTTATCAATTGTGGATGCCTTGAATTTTTCAAAGGATCTTCGGGAGGTACTCATTGAGGATTTTTCAAGTCCTCAGGAGTTTGAAATTGAAATTTCGGCAGCTGAAGTCTACCATGTAGAGAATAATTCTGCAGAATGCCATGCAATATTATCTTTTACTGATGAAGATGAAGATGATGTCATGCATGGACATATTAGACCTTTGTAATTATCTGGCAAGGTCAATGGTATAGACATCTGAAGAGTTTTCATTGATAATGGTTCAGGAGTCAACCTCATGCTCATTCGTACACTTCGTCGATTGGGCCTCACAGAATCTGATTTATCTCCTTCTTCTTTGATGTTACAAGGATATATTAAAAATGAACAAGAACCAATGGGTGATATTATACTCAGAACTCAGTTTGGAGATCTTGTGTCCAATTCAGATTTCATGGTTGTTGATCAAGACTCATCCTTCACTATCTTGCTTGGAAGACCCTGGATACATCGGCATGCGGTTATCCCTTCGTCATACCATCAATGTCTCAAATTTTGTGTCGATGGTCAATTTGGGACATTATATGGTGATAAGGCCCCATTCAAGACATGTGAATCTCAAAAAATTGAGGTGGAATTCTACCACATGAAGGGAAAGGAGGAATCCACAATAAAGGAGATTACCAAAGTTGATGCTCCGTATGGTTTGGAAAAGATTCCAGTAAACCCATTAGCACATGTGAGTACAGATTATGTGTTTCCTATCAGTCAAATTGACAAGATAGACCCAAATCAAAATACTCTTATGGAAAGATCCATAATGTCAATTACGGAAATCGAGCCAGACAACATGGGAGAAATTGGAGATCCACGAGGCAATAATGAAAGCTCAAATAGAGATGTCTTAATTTCATATGTTGAAATCCAGCAATTCTATACATTTCCAACTAGGCCAGAAGAAGTGATAGCATTTTCAGAGGTGAAAAATTGTGTCGATTTTCTATCCATCATCTCCTCTTTTTTGCCCAGGGAAGACCCTTCATCATTATTCGGGTCGGAAATGGAAGCTTCTTCTTCAAGATATGCCAATTTTGACATCTCTTTTGATCATGAAAATCATGCTTCATCATCTACTATGCAAGTGGAAACAGAGGAAATAAAACATGTTGAAGAAGAAGAGGAAGATCTCAGGGATGCTCCTCCAGCATTTGAAGTGGGTATCTCTTCCACTGTGGATGAACTTAGAGAAATCAATCTGGGTACAAAAGAAGATCCACGCCCCACTTTAATCAGTACGGCCATGACTCTTAAAGAGTAATAGATGTATATTTCCTTTTTAAAGAAAAATCGATATATATTTGCTTGGAACTATACATAGATTCCAGGGATTGATCCTAATGTTTCCACTCATCATTTGGGTTTTCTAGAAGAACATAGAGGATTCAAACAAGCCACTAGAAGAACACACCCAACCTATGCTTCCAAAATTGAGGCTGAAGTGGATAATATCATCAAAGATAACTTGTTCAGAGAAGTTTAATATCCCAAGTGTCTAGGAAATATTATCCCAGTGAAAAAGAAGAATGGGAAAATTAGGGTTTGCATTGATTTCAGAGATCTTAATCGGCATTGTCCTAAGGTTTATCTTCCAGTTCCCATTACAAAATTCATGATTGATGTGACAGCTGGATATGAAGCACTTTCCTTCATGGATGTATATTCTAGATGTAATCAAATCCATATGGCTCTAGAAGATGATGGATCTACAGCCTTTAGAGCCCCTCAGGGTGTGTTTTTCTATCGGGCAATACCCTTCAGCCTAAAAAATGCAGGCGCAATATATCAGCATGCCATGCATTGTATCTTCAAACCCTTTTTGGGAAAGTTTGATGAATGTTATGTGGACGAATTGGTGGTCAAATCCAAACAACGTTCTAATCTCTTGGCTGATTTGGAGGTCATATTTTGCAAGATTCAACAATATAATTTGAAGATGAACCCCTTAAAATGTGCTTTTGGGGTAACCTCATGAAAATTTCTTGGCTTTGTTGTACGCCATCATGGTATCGAAGTCGATCCTGAGAAACCCAAGTCAATCCTTGGTATGTCACCTTCTTGAAATTTGAAATAATTGAGAGGACTTCACGGAAACTTAGCCTATATTCGGTGTTTCATCGCCAATTTGGTAGGTAAAAGTTTACCCTTCACCGAATTGATGAAGAAGGGAGTCACATACCAGTGGACTGAAGAATGTCAAGAAGCATTCGATATTCTCAAGAAATACGTCTGGAGTACACCGGTACTCATGCCAACTGTTGAAGGAAAACCACTTATCCTCTATGTGATAGCTCAAGAGAGATCATTGAGTGCCTTTCTTTCTCAGAAGAATGATGTTGGGAATGAAAATAGCATATATTATCTCAGTCGGACTATGCTTGAAGCAGAAACCTAGTATTCAAAATTTGAGAAGTGATGCCTGGCATTAATCATTGCAGTTCAGAATTTGTGACACTACTTTCAACATCATGAGGTCAAATTGGTATCTCGCAATAACCCACTCAAATTCATCCTTAGTCGTCCAATGATTACAAGATGTCTGGAAAGGTGGGAAGTTATTTTGCAGCAGTTCGATATTCAGTATGTGTCTCAAACGGAAATAAAATGCCAAGATCTGGCTGATTTCCTTGCTAAACACCCTTCGGTGGAAGACACATCTTTAGATATTGAACTCCCTGAGGATGAAGTTTTCTCTATTCAACAAATCCTTCAAACATGTGAAATGTAATTTGATTGTGCTTCCATAAGTCCAACAGGGAGGAAAATGGAAAATCCTAAATTCAACAAAGATGGCTTAGGGATTGTACTCATTTCTCTAGAAAAATAAGTATTACCTTATTCCTTATTATTATGGGAAGGTGGTACCAATAATGAAGCAGAATACCAAGCTCTCATCGCAGGCTTGGAATTGGCACTTCAAGCACAAGTGAATCAGATAAAGGTGAAAGGTGATTCAGACCTGGTAATAAAACAAGTCAATGGGGATTATGCAATCAGAAAAGAAGAACTAATCCCTTTGTATGATTACATCAGAGAGTTAATGGAGGAGTTTACTTCGGAACTGACATTTTTGTATGTCCCAAGATCACAAAATGCCCAAGCTAATGCACTGGCTAATATAGCCACAGCTCTGGCAGATCCGAATCGGGACGAGACAACCATTAGTATTTCCCATTGTCGTACAATTTCACCTTATATTCAATCCATAATAGAGGAAATCAATGAAATTAGTCCCATATATGAACCATATGGTCACACTACGGGGTGTATGGAACCTATCAGGGAATACCTTCAAAATGGAATACTTCCACCTGATAGAGCTGGGAAAGAACAAATCTGGCGACATGTGGTCAACTTTACACTTTATGATGGCCCAGATCACCTAGAGAAAATTCTTTACAAGTGTGGTTTTGATGGATTTCTCTTCAGATGCATTGATGGTGAAGAGATAATGGCTATCATGAATGAAGTTCATGCAGAAGTATGTGGTGCCCACCAGTCTTGACATAGACTGTCTGATCAGATTCGAAGGCTTGGATACTTTTGGCCTTCAATGATACAAGATTGTGTTGATTTCACAAAGAAGTGTCATTAATTACAGGTACATGCCAACATCATTCATCAACATACAGAGTTGCTTCATACAGATAAATACTCGTGGCCATTTTCCACATGGGGAATGGATGTCGTGGGACCTTACCCTTCAGCTACGGCCAAGCAGCTTAAGTATATTCTTACTGCTACTGATTTCTTTTCCAAATGGGCAGAGGCAATACCTCTCAAGGAAGTCACTTCTAAATTCATTGTTAGCTTCATCAAGTCTAACATTATTACCAGATTTGGTGTCCCTCAAACCATATTGATGGACAATGGAACCAACTTCTGTTCGTCCGTGTTGAAGAAGTTGTATCAATAATACAACATCAAATCCAACCATTCATCTCGGTGTCATGCAGTGGCCAATGGCTTGATATAAGCTTTCAACAACACTCTGTCACATATACTGCAAAAGATGGTGGATAAAGATAAGAATTCATGGCCTGATAAACTCTTTCATGCTTTATGGGCTTATCAGACTACCACCGGCACTGCAAAGCGGTCAACTCCATATTCATTGGTATATGGAACAAAATAAATTTTTCCAATTGAAGTTCAAATACCCTCGCTCAGAGTATCCATTTGTGATCAGTCATATATACATGAGCAATCTCAAAAGTGATTGAATGAATTGGAATGGTAAGATGAGAAAATATTGGGCACTTTTCACCACTTGGAAGTCTATCAGAATCGAATAGAACGAGCTTTCAATAAAAAATATCGTCTTTGTTCATTCGTTCAGGGAGAATTGGTATTAGTTCTCAGAACTACAATGATAACTGGAAGGAAACCTCCCAATATTGAGCCAAAATGGGAAGGGCATTATTCAATACATAGGGTCTACTCCAATGGACCTTATTCATTAATCTCGATGGATGGAAAACTCATCACTACTCCAACCAATGCCAGATTTCTGAAGAAGTATTTTTTATAAACACAAAATATATTCCCTTTCGTCCAACATGATGTTAAACTGTGTCCCATTCATCGCCCTATCTTTATGATGTTAAACTATACATCAACGGTCTATGCATACGACCTTAAACTATTTGCATTTATTTCATCCAACATGATGTTCAACTATAACTTCCTAGCTACATGACGCTAAACTGTATAGAAGTCCCTTACGTCCAGCAAGACGTTAAACAGCATAACCAACGGTCTATGCATACGAACTTAAACTATTGGAACTTATTCCCAACATGACGCTAAACTGTATCATCCCTTTTTCATCCATCATGACGTTAAACTGTGAAAAAGTCCCTAATACGTCCAACATGACGTTAAATGGTGTACTCTTTTGTCCTAACTGCATGACATTAAACTGCACAGTCCCCCTTTTTTCCAACATGATGCTATTTTGTGTCCCCTTCATCATCCTTGCTATATGACGTTAAACTATAAAGCAACGGTCCATGAATATGACCTTAAACTATTTGCATTTCTTTCATCCAACATGACGTTAAACTGTAACGTCCAAGCTACATTATGCTAAACTATATATAAGTCCCTTACATCCAGCAAGACGTTAAACTGCCTAACCAACGGTCCATGCATACGACCTTAAACTATTGGCACTTACGTCCAACATGACGCTAAACTGTATCGTCCCTTTTTCATCCAACATGATGTTAAACTGTGAAAAGGACCCTAATACGTCCAACATGACGTTAAATGGTGTACACATTTGTCCTCACTACATGACATTAAACTACATAGTCCCCCTTTCGTCCAACATGACGTTAAACTATATTTTCCCCATCGTCCTAGCTACATGATGCTAAACTGTACAGAAAGTCCTTTGATACGTCCCACATGACATTAAACTGTACTTTGTCCCTGCTACATGACACTAAACTGTGCAGCAACAATAGTCCTAACTGGAAGACTTTAAACTGCATAGTCCCTTTATATGTCCTACATGACATTAAATTGTGCATCGTTATGGTTATTGTTACCTCTTGTTTCTCACACCGAGTATGACTCACGTGAGCTAAGAGAAAATTTCAACCATAACACCCTCTCTGGGCCGCTAACCACATGTAAGTCCCAACATCATTGTTTTACGTCGTTGTCCCCAAGAACAACATGATCATTAATTAATTATTTAATTGAACTATGCGGACTTTGATCCTTGCCTTCTTGGAAGGGTACGTAGGAAACCTCCCAAGGTTCAAGCCCAAAACCAATCTCTTCGCATCGGTTCACCTCCATCTCATACGATGTTGATTCATGAAACCGTCCCCAGAATCAATATCTTTACATTGGTTCACTTCCATCCTTGTTATATGACGTTAAACTGTACAAATTGTTTTGTCCTGTATGACAATAAACTACAATATTCTTTGATACCCTCACCTGAGAGGGAATCGTTATTTACATTGATTTTTCAATCATGTTTCATTCCTAAGACTATGTCCATAAATGGAAATTCCTGAACCTTTTATCTTGGGTTAAGCCATCATTGCACTAAAGTCCCCTTTCACCCTTCACATGTACAAACCAAATTTGTATAGAGGGTATTTCTAGAACTACGTGGGCTTGATTCCCATCATTATAGGATACATATAAATGTTTGAGTGTCCCTTGAATCTAGCCCCAAGTCTTTTGGGCCTAACCCCAAATTTCACTTTCAGTCCCTTGGCTGAAAATCCCCATGAAAACACACACTGTGTATTTATTATAAATGGTCCAAGATCTATGACCCTAAACTATGATCTCCTATATTTTCATCCCGCACAACGTTAAACTGTAGTTTAAGAACAACATATGGATTGATTCCCATCCTTATGGGATATGTAGTGAAGTCCAACATTTCAATTAAGGATCCAGCCACAACATGATTATGTTTATCATTGATCCATGTATCTCTGCATACATTGGACATTACCCATATTTATGTGTCATAATCCAAATATTGAATACTTCTGGATCTATATAACCCTTTTCTTGACTTTTAGTCACAAAATGACCAATTTCTGAGAATTCTTTTTCTTGACCATGCAGCACGTTCCCTTAGGTGGCCTTGCATAAGTAACCTACATAACGGACGTGTCAGCCAAAAGATGCTATTATTTGACTATGTAGCCAATGCCCTTAGGCGGCCCTGCATAATTCAACCCCCTAACGGGTTTTTCAGATACTGGTAACTTCATTCTTGGGAAGAAATCCTCTTTTGTCCTTATTGGTCTTATCAAAAATATGTAAGGATCCTCAAAAAATAGTTATCCATAACATATTTATTTCATGTTCTTTTTCATGATCTGAAAGTATTCAAGTCTATGGTTTATATTTTCCTTCCCTACGTTTGGGTTAGAACTTCATAGTAGTAACATTCATCTAATTCTTAGAAAAATCTATTTGGAAATATCTTCCCTATATTCAAGTACCTCCTTCCATACAGAAAACTCTATACTTTGGAAAAGTTGAATCCCCATAAACTTTCACTAGCTTCTTAGCAGTAGAAAAGTAAATTTCTGAGAGTTCTTTTGCCTGACTATGCAGCATGTGCCCTTAGGCGGCCTTGCATAAGTAGTCTACATAATGGACCTTTCAGCCAAAAGATTCTATTTATTTGACTATGAAGCCAATGCCCTTAGGTGGCCCTATATAATTCAACCACCTAACAGGTTTGTTAAAAAATGGAAACATCATTCTTGGGAACTACTTCTTCTAAATTCCTTCTTAGCTCTTTTTCATATCATTCCTCATATTCAATTTTTTCTTAAGTCGTATTTTATATATTTTCCCTCATACATGAGTGTGGTAATATGTTTTCAGATAAATTGTCAAGGAATTGATTCAATGTTAATCCATTTGGTCAAAGCTATTTCGACCTTAATACATTAGCGTTTTTATGTCCCATATGCATGACCTTAAACTTCCAATAACCACAAAGTCCCCTGGTTTCACATTTTTTCCCTCATAGTCACATCCTTATTCTTCCGGATCCAACTCTGATGGGGTACTTTTGTTGACTCTCATTTTCATCCCATTTGTCAAACGGAATGGAAAGGGAACTGACTTAGCACAAATTGTTTCAGCCTTTGAAGAAAACATCAAAAATAGACAAAGGAATGAAAAAGGAGTCCAAGGACCTTGAACCGCACAAGTTCCCTTACTGCTGTAGAAGTACACTTGCGCGCTGCCTAATGGTCGTGCAAGTGACTTGTGTGCCCTCTTTGAAAACCGCCCAGGGTCTTCAGAAGCCTATAAATAGACCATGTGGGCTCCCCATTACAAGAGGAATTTTTTCCAGAATTCAGATAGAGAGCTCTGAACGCCCAAATCTCTTCTTCAAGTCTTTCGAACACTTCTAAAGTAATTATTTACCTAGAATGGAAGGTCTAAACAAGAGGGATAAGGTCTAAGTGTTAAAATTCACTAACACCTGCGCGCCTAAGTGTTTTTACCCTTAAGGGAAATTTACACACTTGTGCGCCTCCTTACCTATTCATTGAATCTTGCACGCCACTCTTCTGGAAGAACCTCAGGATGATTCTAAAGGATTTGGTCAATAATCTCCCAAGTATTACTCTACTGGACAAGGATCGCGCAGGTACCCATGAGCCGCGTAGGTATACCTACGTGACCAATACTTGGGTGCCCACACATTACCTGTACGCCCACCGAGACTTGCACGTCCTTCTACTTTTGGGTTCCTTCCTGTCCATTTCACCTCTCTTATGCCATTCCACCTCTCCTATTCAAGATTTAGTCTTCTAGACACTCTTCAAAGCCATTTAGGGTAGTTTTCTTGATTGAATTCCTTATCTGAAATGAGCTCTATGGATCATCTCTCAAAACATAGTGATTTTCACATCTTTAGGTCACTAAAGTTAGAGAGTTCATTCATTCAACCTCATCCTTTAAGATGAGAGAATCCCTAACCTAGGCCTCCTTTTCAAGAGTAAGCCCCAGTCCAAATCCTCATTAATTTGGGCATCTTCCTTAGGAGTAATCCCCAAGTCCTCATTAATTTTGGCATCCTCCTTAGGAGTAAGCCCGAAGTCCTCTAACCTGGGCCTCCTTTTCATGAATAATCCCCAGTCATAATTCCCCAAATACAGGAATCCTCCTCAGGAGTAAGCCCCAAAAATTAAATCCTTTAACCTTGGTTTCCTTTTCAGAAATAAGCCCCAGTCACAAATATGGGCATCCTCTTTAGGAGTAAGCCCAAAGTCCCTTAATTTTTAAATCCCTTTAACCTGAACCTCCTCCTTAGGAATAATCCCCAGTCTTATTTTCTCTTAACCAGTTAGAATTCCTTTTGATCTAGGCTTCCTTCTCAGGAGTAAAACCCAATCATGAGTCTGATCCTAACTTGGGAATCTTCCTTAGGAGTAAGCCCCAAGATTAGAGTATCCAAATCTACATGAAGCACATATACCTTTATGAACCATGTTCAAAGATTTATTCCCTGAAGTAAATATTAATCCTCATCTATTTGGGCAGTCATACATACATAATCCCCACATCATTGCATGTCACAATCGTCTGGTTTCACCAATACCTCTTGTTTCTCACACCGAGCATGACTCACGTGAGCTTAGAGTGTAAAAGTAATCATGACATCTTACTTTGATCCATCAATCATGCATAAACAGCATACTCCCTTACTCGAACTACGTGGGTTCTGATTCCTTTTCCAAAACAAAGGATACGTAGGTAGCCCATCCACGGGCACGATCCCAAATCTGAAATAATCCATGTCCTCCTGAATGAAAATAAACTTCAAGTTCCCCACTGAGTGGCTTTAAAACCAGTATGGTCATCATAATGACCAAGATACTTTTATGTATTTTAGGATACCATCAACTGGGAATCTCTAACAAATACAGATGATTCTCTATCGATGAAGAACCTCGAATACATATAAAATATTCTCTAAATTTTCTTCGTATCAATCATTGATTGTTAGATTTAAAGGAAAGCACATTTTTATCCCTGGTAAAGTAATAAGGATTCATGAACATAACTTAAATCTATAAAGAGAGTCCCGGAGTAGACAATAATTCTCCTCAAAAAGGTGTGATGAGTCTGACCTCCCATACTCTCGACCAATTAAAATTCTTAAGCCTTATCATTCCACAACTAATGAGCACCTACCTTTGGAAAGTAGGTCTAAATGGATATGGAATCATTGGATGTTTCAGGTTCTACGGACAAACATGTTAGAAACCGATTTGATTGTTTAAACCTTCAATCAACGAGGTCATCCCCAATTCTAGAGGAAACATTTTCTTCATCGTTGTCTTATATATGGATAAAATGCTCTGGGTTGGTATATATATGAAATAGATTCGGGAGGTTTTGATAATTTTTCTAGAAGGTTTTATAAGAATGAAAACTAGGATAAAAAATGAGATTTTGGGGATATGGATTAAATTAGATATTAATACCACAAAAATAAGTGTTTTCTTTGTTGTATTATATCTAATATATCATTAAATGATTTTTAATGATGATATGTAATTTTTTTCTACCCCATTTTCCACTCACTTCAATATACATAAATATAAGTTGGTAAAAACAGAAGTTAAATATTTTTTATGATTAATTTTCTATTTTCATCCATATTTGGTTGCTTTATTTAAGACATTGTGGGTATAGGGTTGGAAGTAAACATATATAGTGGATGTTTTAAATGTATTTACATAGAATTAAAGAAAGTATAACTAGGAAACTATGAAGTGTATTGTCCTATATATAAAAGGTTTGGATGATGTATCCCTCTCTTTTGGAAGGAATGATCCATTGAAAGGTTATGTTGACATTAGATTTTTAGGAAATATGGATGAACAAAATTATAACAAAATCATTGTGTTTCCCATTATATGGACAACCATATGTTTAATAATATGGTTTTATTTTGTTTTATCATCATCCATAATAGAATTATAGTATGTTTTCATCATTAAATAAGAGAAATAATTCATCTGGAAGAAGTATTTATTGGATGAACATATAAGGAGTGAGGAAAGTGAGATGGTTTTATATGATATTTAGATTGAAATTAATTTTACTAAAAACACATTGGTTCACTCATTGTACAAGAATGTGGAGCTGATGTATCATTTCACCTGAATTATGTTGGAGGATGAGATGTTAGATCTATAGAAGATTAGTGGAATTCAGATGTTATCTGGCAAGTTTACCATGGTATTCATCCATGAAATTCAATTCCAATATTTTTCCTTGGTGGGAATTGGGTGACCATAATATGGAATTGAGACAATTATATTTTTTTTCAGAATTTTTGATGATCAAAAATTTCCCAAGTGTCAAAGGAAGATTAAATCCATAAAATATTTCTTCATGTGGGAGATTATTAGCAATTTTTTTGGTATGCTATTGAGTTCTATTTCTTAAACCAAGAAGGATTTACTCTAGAATATATGAGTTAAAAGAAACAATTCTCAAGTAAGTATGAGACTAGAATGGTGTTAGATGGCTTAGAAATAAATGCTTTGGAAATAGGAATTCAAGTGGTAATGTCCAGATATGGAAGAAAGAAATCTCTAACTTATCTAAAAATCACATTGATGGTTTTAAGTAAGGTGTTCCTAGATGTTTGAAAATCATGCATATGAATTATTAGACAGATTCATGAGATTGACAAGCGTGAATCACTAAATAACAATGGTTTAGGAATAAATACCTATTTGTAATTATAGGTGTCAAAGAAATATGGTGGGTCCCCCATGAATTACAAAATTTTGGGGAACCAGTTGACTAGTGGGGACCCACTATAAATATGTGGGGTGGGACCACATATTCATGTGACATAATTTGATATAATATCTACTTATTTTTTTTATTGTGATTATAATATTTTCTTATTTTATGAAATTAAAGAAGCATTATTGTTCTCCTATGGATGTAGGACTAAATTAAAAACCCTATAAAATCCCTTATTTTCGTTAAATATTTCTATTGTTTATCATTGTGAGTTTTTTCTAAGAGTTATGTTTTTTATAAGTGTGTGAGGTTTGGGATTAGGTTAAGTGAATGGGAAGTGGTTTGTCTTCACATTTTATATACATCATGATCTTTGGATTCTTTCAGTTACATAATTTCCAGTGATTTGTTTTATGCTTGAAATGTGTGGTGATTAGTGGTTTTCAGTCCCATTATCATTGTAATAGTATCCCATATCTCCTTTTATATTATTTTTTAAATAATTATTGAAAATAAACTATCTTCTAATGAATACTAACTCTAGTATAAAAATTTCAATCCATGTCATTTCAGCTCTCCCATATCACACCTATTCGTTTTTTAATTACATGTAAACAATCATCCTTCCATAAAACCAGTTTCATATTAATTTTATTCGATGGTAAATTACATCAATTAAAAAATTTTGATCTCATATTCTACCACCATTATACCAAAATTCAGGTTTTGATACCACGTGTTTGGATCAAAATAAAAACAATAAAATTCATAAATAGAAATTACATAATTATTTAATGTGGAAACCCACCTAAATTATGGGGTGAAAATCATTTGAATGGTATTTGGATTTTAATATGAAAATTTTCAAGTAAGAAAAATAATAATTTACAAGGACATTCACCACCCAAATTCAATAATAGAAAAATGATATGTCACACGCAACACCAAAGGATTAGACGTCATGCATAATTTAATTATACAAACCCATTTTCCAAAACCATATGATTTAAAGCATTATAATAACTCTACGTTGACTAATAAATTTCCATGATGAATATTAATTCACCCCAAATGACATAATTTCCTATCATTTAACATGTTTTAAAATAATATCTTAATTGAATAATTAATATTTCAATGTTTTATAACTCCCCATCAATATACCGGCTAACCTAGATCACTCTAGACCTTTTTTTGGAAAATTTGTCCTGATGTTATCTTCATGTCTAAGAAGATACTAGAAGATAAAAATTTCATTTCTCTAAATATTAAATTGAAATTTTTGTTTTCATTTAGAGTTAGGATATGGATACGTTATCATGATCTATGTATTTTCTGGAATGAATATATTTATTTTAGAATCAATAGTTACTCTGAAAATAATATTCTTATTCAGATCCATTAGGATAATCATACTATTTATAAATTCAGTGATATGTATATATTTTCACGCAATGACTATAAGTGAAAAACATTAGATCAAATTAAAAAAATATCACACTAAAATGTCAAATACTTATTCATTTTAGTGGTTATTTAAATGATATTATGGATACATCAAAAAATATGGAAGTTCTATTCATGATTATTGAGTGATGGTATTATTTCCATATGATCTTTATAAATCTTATCTTAATGGTGTAGGTTAATATTTTGATGGTTTTACATGGTTCCAAGAGATCCAACTACTAGATTTTTTGAAAGTCTAGATCATTACTTTGATGTTATTTTTTGGACATCTATTTTTTCACTTTTCTAGGGACACGTATTTCTTTTAATTGAACTTGATCATTCACTTATCCTTACTAATAATAATGTGGTTGATTTATAGAAATAATATAATATATAATTTATTTTGAAATAAAATGTGTAACACCCCATGATTTTATTTTTATTTCCTTTGAAAAAATACATGAATTATTCAATAGCCTACACTACATGAAACAGTAATCCAATTGGAATGCCAATTGGAATTCCAATATAGTAAATAGTTATAACCTGACCCTTAAATTTGTATGGAAGAATAATAATAAACAATTTAAGAAAAAATATATATATAGATTTTAAATAATTAAAATTTATTGATAAATTAATAATAATTAAGTACCAAATGTTCAGTAAAGTTATTTTAAGCTTAATAAAATATATTTTCTTAAAAAATGGGTGTTATGGAATTTTTTCATGAAATAATTATAATTAATTCCTACATTTTTTAGAAATTTTATTTTATTAAATTAATATATTTTTTTAAAAATTATCATGTCAAAATTAGCATAAGGTGAATTGTTTGTACTTTTCTAAAAACTTTTTTTAATTGAATAGTGAAAAATACATATTTTTATAAAACTGTATTTTTTTCCAGAAAATATACCATTTTGTGTTGAATTTTATATTTAATAAATAAGGATACTTAAATTATAAATGATATAATTAATTACATAAGAATCATCATTATACTTTATTTTGGTATAAGTTAATTTTTCATCTTAAAAACATAATTTTCTAAAAACTATTTTTATCTGTGCAATGTGTTTTTATGTTAATAAATTAAATTAAAATATATTTATTAATGTTTTTAATAAAATTTATAGATTTTATATTAAATAATATATTTTAAAAATTCATTTTATCTTTTGTAGACGAAAATTAATGTAGCTAAAATAATCTTTATGGTTAAAGATTCATTTTTAAAAATTGTTTATCATTGCAGGTTGCACGCTTTTTATAAATTCAGTTCTTAAATTTATATAAATTGAAATACATAACATTGATTATATAATTTTAATAATTATAATTAATGTAATATAATTGGTTCAACATAATGTTTTTTATAGTGAATAGTGAAATCAATATAAAAATATCTTGGTTGAAGATAAAACAAGTTTACCATGGTGGATTAAACCAAGAGATAAGGTTTGGATTACCCTACACACCTATATAATTATTATTTTTTATATATATTTAAACCTTATTATATCAGCCCTTATAATCTCAATCTATTTGAAACCACATTCCTATGAAAATGACCCGATATAATTGAAATATTTTAATAAATTCCATGTGTGTCCCTCCCTTCACTTATAAAAGGGAACCTGTCCTCGTCACTTAATCACACCATTTGAGACATTTATCTCACCCAATACATAATAAAAATACTTAATATAATTCTTCCCTTAATCCTAGATCTTCTTGTCTTACAGTATGTTCAATCCATCAAGGATTAAGGTGTGATCCAAAGGGAGTCTCTCAAATAAGAAGTATAAATCTTAACCAAGCTCTTTAAATTTTATTTCTTCATCTATAATCACTAAAAAATTTAATAAATAAAAAGATTATGATTCTTGTGTAATAAATATTCTTATATGTTATTATTATGATGGAATTATATTTTTCTAGCACTTCTCTATCAAATGGGAAAATAAAAGTATCTCTCGTGCGTAATAATGGACTACTACCTCCACATATTGATATGAGTTATTTTCCACCATCATCATTATTAGTTGGTTATTATTGTAGATTTAATTTTTATATATTTTATTTATAACATAATTATATTTCTAGGATTATAATATCTTTTTTCCATTTTACCTTCTGATCCATTAGGAAAAAAATATCACTTTTGCGTAAGTGAGGACTTCAATCTCCACGTTGTGATATGGTTTTTTTTATAATTTGTGATTTTATTATATGGTAAAAAGGAAATATTTAATGAAAATATAAGATATTTATGATATAAGAATTATTTTTTAATGGTGTATTATCATTTACCTTTCTTTTGATCCATACCTTGAAAAATGGAAACATCACTCGTGTGTAGGTGTGGATTACTGTCACTATAAAGTGATATAATTAATTTTTCATCACCACTTAATATGAATCGTTATAAATATGTATACAATTATTATATGTGATAATTATATCACTATTACCATTATTTATACGGATAAAATATGATCAAAGTGGAAGGACCATAACTGTCATACTAAAACATAAATGAAAAATGAAGTAATAAACACCTGAAATGGTGAATTTAATAGAAAATTGCTAATAAACTAGTATTGAAATGATATAAGTGGATAATATAAGCTGTAATATCTTTTAATATTATTATTGTATATAATTATAAGAAAAATAAACTTATTATATTTGAGGTTATAGAACATAGCAATTAAGTTAGATATGAGGTAAGGGTATCACCTCAATTTCACTTCATTAAGATATTTTTCAGTTATATGAAACCAATTATTATATTTGTGTTATATATAATTAGCAACGATGTATTTTTTATTAGTCCATGATTTAGTTATTGTTTTTATATTAAAATATTATTTTCAATAATTCAATGACTTTTTTTAAAAAAAATACAAAATTTGTAAGGTTTTATTGTCTCAATTTTGTTACATTAAGACATGTTTGATGTTATGAACAAAATTATTTTGTGAGGTGTATCTACTTACCTATTGATATGTTTTATCATGGTTATCCTTATGTTCATGGTATTTAATTTTTCATCAAAAAATATTTATTTCCGGGGGTTTATGAATAATAATTTACTATAATGGATATGGTTTTATGTTACAATATCATTTTTATCGGGATTTCATTGGATTAAATTTTATGATGATGAAATAATTTGATAAATATCTCAAAAACTTTAATCTGGTTAATTATTTATTTTATATTTTATCCTTTTTTTAATCTATCTAATTACTCAAAAACCCAAATGAATGTTTTTAGCTAAACCTAATATCATTTCCCTCTTCTATAATAAATCTTTTCTTCCATGTCAACATTTTTCATTAAAAATACATACAAGAAAGTTTTTACTATTCATAAGGGATTAATTGAATTCATTTTACCCATGTTTTAATTTATATAATTTTTTAAGGAATATTCCTATCATTTTCCGAACAAGGTACTTTCAACTGTTTACTAAAAGTGTTAAAGGAATTTTTGTTTTAGTGTACACCATATGAACAATTTTCCCCAAAATTATGAATATTATTATTTTTTATATATTCCTTTATATGAATAAATTTATATTTTCCAAAATATATTTTTTCCATAAAATCTTATAAAGATTAATATTATAATTAATTTCTTTTAGATGAAATGGGTATTTTCCCCAGAAAATGTTTTATGGACCTTTTAATATTATTTTTTTCTATAACAACATCCTTGGATATTTATTATGATTTATTGGGGATATTATCAAATTTTATGAAATTTATTCTTTCTATGGATGGTTTGTGATTATAATGATGCGTTTTTTTATAAAACACACATACTTTACACAATTACTTATTTGATGATGTGATAAATATTTTATGATCTTGTACACACATATGTATAGTTTCTATTATGTAATCGGTGGGTCTAGAATTATGTAACCCTATAATGCATTGAGTAAATAAGGGTATGTCATTATATAATAAGTATTGAAATGTGGAGTGAACCTAGTTTGTTAAAGGACATTTTCTTATAAGATAGTCATTGGAGTGAACCTTGACTAAGGAAATGATTAAATGGGAACTAAACTCAAACCAATATGATAATCTTGGAAGTGAATATAAACTAATTAAATGGGGTTCTATACACATTTTCAGGTGAAAAAAAAACATATTCCATATTCTTATGAAATGATTTTATAGCTCATTATTGACTATTTATGATTCTATAAACTTATGTCTTATGGATTTTGATTAATAAAATATTTTACCAGGTTTTATGACTACGATATATATATTGATGGTTATGATAATCTAATGTTTATATAATGTTTTCATACCCTTATACATCTATTAAAATCACTTATGATCTTTTATTTACCTCTCTTATGTTTACCCTTACTGAGAATCTCAGCTCTGCCTTTTTTATGTTTCCCTTCCTCAGGTTATGAAGAAATATTTTAAGTGTGTTTTGTAAAAGAAGGATGCTGATTATGAAGAACTAAATGGGAAATGATGTAGATCAATTATTTACAGATTTTTTATATATCCATGTTTTCAAAGACAATAAACCCCTATGGACTTTAGGAAAGTATTATTATGAAATTTGTAGAATATTCATCTAAAATGATTTAATATTTTTGTATTAAAATTATGGGTAGTTATAGTTCGTATCAAAGGAGAGGTTTAATATCTTTTTGAAACTATGATGAATAATCCTTGGTGAGAACCCTTAGGATGATCCTAAGTATAAGATAACATCCTATGTTATAGTAAATAAAATGTTTTGGCTTCCTGGAGAAGATATATATCTTTTTTAGATACTATAGGTGGACTTTTCTTTTTAAGGACTGAATCAAGGGGTTATAATCTAGAAATGAGTGGGTCAAGTATATCTTGGCCATAATTTTGGTGCAGAGTGAGTAGACCATCACTTTGAACCTAGTTTAACACTCTCGATGAATTTTCTTAGGTCAATTCAATATTCCATTAAGATACATTATGAAATATTTGAATACATATTGAGAATGGATGGCCCTAGTTAAACCTAAGGTGTTATAGATTGAAAAGAAAGTGTCAAGATATTAACATCCTTTACATTATTCTTCATCATTAATCCCTCTGTTTAATGATTCTTTATGGCCATGCTCACTATTTTGGTTTTCGTAAGGTATTGACGATATAATGATGAAGTTGGGGTGGTGATAGGTATTCTAAAATATTCGAGTATATTATTCTATATTAGTTATATTAATTCATTTATATCATGAAAACTATCAAGGAATGTTTATTCTGATTATCAATGAATAGACATTCAATTATTGAAGTATATTATTCTATATTAGTTATATAACTATTATATGAGATTTTTTTGAGGTATTTTTGACTGAGATTCTTAGTCTTCCTATGAATCGGGAAGTTATGTTTTAAATATAATCCATAATTGGTGTAATATCAATTTCAAATAATCTATATAGAATGGGCCAAATTTTTTATGGGAATTGGAGAATAAAATATTTGAGAATATAGATAAGGGATCTATTCAGAAAAGTGAATCACCATGGGGAACACCTATTTAAGAAAAAAATATGGATCAATATTATGCATTGATTATCGGAAAGATGACAATATCATGATCAAGAATAAGTGTCCTCTCCCCATATGGAATATTTTTCTTTGATAAATTATGAGGAGATCAAAATATTTCTAAGATAGGTCTTTGATCGGGATACTGTTATTTGAGGGTAAAAAGTGAAGACATGACTAATACAAATTTATGTTTGAGGTATGGAAATTATGAATTTATATTGATTCTAATTGGTCTTACTAATTCCCCCACTTTATTGATATATTTAATGAATAATGTATTTATATATTACCTTGATCAGTTTATAATAGACTTTATAGATGATATTCATATATATTTTGAGAGTAAGGAGGAGTATGAAGGTCCCTTGAGGATGCAGTGAAGACCATTAGGAAGGATTATTTGTTTTAAAAATTTACCAAGTGTAAATTTTGGATATTGTATGTTTCATTTTTCATTCATATAAACTCAAGAGAGGATATATAGGTGGATCTATAAAATATGGGATTTATTAAAAATTTATTCAAACCAACCACTATGACAGAGGGCCAAATTTTTTCACAGACATGATCGATATTATTGATTCTTTATGAATGATTTATCACATCTATCTAATCCACTAACCAAGTAAACTGAGAAGGGAGTTATGTTTCTTTGAACTGATAAGTGTGAAGAAAATTTCGAGGAACTCAATAGATGTTTATAAAGAGAACCTATTCTTACAATGCCCAATAATGGTGAAGGTTTTTTGATTTACAGTGATGCATCAAAGAAAGGGTAGAGATTTTTTCACTTATAGAATGATATGGGGATAACTTTTATTGTACGCAAATTGAAGTTTCATGAGAAAAATTACTCGACACATGATTTGGAGTTTGCAGTGGTGATTTTAGAATTAATGATATGGAAGAATTATATTTATAAAGAAATTTATAACATATATAAAGATCATAAAATCTTAAATTATATATTCACCTTAAAATATTTCAATATGAACCAAAGAATATGGTTAGATTTGATTAACAATTATGAATTTTCAATAAACCACAACTCTTTGAAAGAAAAAAATTGGTTGATACTTTTAGTCAAATGAGTCTTGATTTCTTAATTATGATGAGGATCTAAAAAGATCCAATATTTATAGATTTTCAGAGGATGGGCCTTGAAACCTTAATGTATTTATAGAAATATTTTCTTTCTCAAATAATTGTTCTACCATCTATCCAAATAATGATTAATGAGGAACAAAAAGAGGATGTGGAGCTGTAAAAGAAGGTGAGAAATATTATTAATTTAAACCTTGATTGTCATATAATGATACGTTTCAATAATTGAGTATGTTTCTCATCAAAACTAGACATTAAAACCAAATTTTGAAATATGCGCATAGAATATCATCCTCTATTCATCCTACAAGTACAAATATGTATATCTGAAGGAGTATTTTTGTAGGAAAACATGAAGAGATATATTATGTGGTTTATATCTCAGTTCTTGTTATGTTGAAAATTTAAGTTTAAGAGATATAATTCTAAGGGGATGTTATAACCATTTCCCAAACCGGAATGGAAAAGGGAAAAAACATAATGTATTTAATTTTTAAACTCATCAAAACATCTAAAGGCTACGATGATCTTTGGGTTGTAGTCAATAACCTTATGATGCCACCACATTTCTAGTCTATTAGAAAATATTTTTTATCTTGATCATATTTCAAGGATATACTTTATGGAAGTGGTAAGATTTGATGGGGTACCACATTCTATTGTATCTGATCTGGATAGGATGTTTACGTTGAAGTTCTTAAGAAGTATCTAGTATGCTTTAGATAAATAGTCCTGATTCAATAATACTTATTATACTTAGAAATATGGTTATTATGAGAGGATAATTAAAACCCAATAGAATATACTGAGATCATGTTCTCTAGATTTTAAATGTGGTTAAGATCAAAACATTTCAATGGTATAGTTTCTATACAATAATAGCTTTTACTCGAGCATTCAGATGGATCCTTACGAATCCCTCTATGGAATGAAGTGTATAAATACAATTTTCTGGTATGATTTTGGAGAAATAAAGATATTGGTAACTAATCAAGATGAGGAAATGGAAGTTGAGGTTAGATATTTTCAATCAAACTTCTAGAAGCTCATAGTCGACAGAACAGCTATGCTGATAATCATTTGTGAGATCTATAATTTAATATTGGTGAGAAATTTTTCTTGTGACTTTTCCATAAATTTTGTTTATGAAATTCATAAATAAGGGAATTTTAATCATTGGGTATATATCCCCCTTTGAGATTCATGATCGATCAGGGATTGTATCATATCAAATGGAAATCCTATCAAACCTCTCTAAATTTCACGATGTGTTCCATGTATCTCAACTAATGAAGTACATGCCTAATCATCACATGTACTAAACATTGAGATAATAGAACTGAAAAATGAACTTTCCAACATAGAGAAAAATTGGTAAAATCTTTTATCATAGAGATAAGGTTAAATGGAACAAGGCTACTCACCTAGTAAATTTCTTTAGAGGAATCAAAAATTTAAGAATTCTATTGGGAAACCTGAGGATGTGATGAAGTAGATATATCCTCATTTTTTCTACTTGAGTTATTGAATTTCAAGGTCAAAATTCATTTTAAGGGTGTATAATACAACACTCTAACATTATTTATGTATTTCCTTCGAAATTAAATTTTTATGTATTTGATATCTTGCCTTACATTCAACCATGAGTCTATTTGACCCTCGATATAGAAAATAATTTTTACTTTACCATTAAATTGGATGGTATGAATAGTAATAACATGTTTATGAAAAAAAATATATATATATAATTTTTAATAATGAAAAATTATTTATTAATGAATAATAAATAAGTACTCAATATTTAGTAAAGTCGGTTTTTTGCTTCACAAGTACTTATTTCAAAAATACTTTCTATCAAATTTTGGCACATGAAATTTATTATTAATTTATAAAAAAATTAATAAATTTTAATTTTGGAAATGAATATAGTTTTTTAAATGAGAATTTCAATATTATTATAGGGTAAATATTTTGGATTTTTCTAAAACGATTTATTTTTAGTGAATAGTAAAAATGTTGATTTTGGTAAAATATGTCATCTCTAGTAAGATTAATCTCCCATTATATTTTGAAATAGATATAAATTTTTTGTAATAATACTTTAATTATTAATAATTTAATTAATTACATGATAATCATCAATACAGTTTATTTTGGTACTATTTAATTTTTGAGCATGAAAATAATTTTATCTACAAACCATTTTTATATGCCTAATGTATGTTGATATTAAGAAATTATATTAAAATTAATTTATTAATGTATTTATGAAATTTAAAGATTATGTATTAAATGATATATACTAATCCTTCATTTTATTCTTTTTATAAGTAAATGTATGAAAGTAATTTTTTATGCATAAAGATTCATTTTTCTAAAATAGTTTTTCCTTAGAGGTTACGTTATTATTTAAAATTAAATTATGAAACTTAGATTATTTTATTCTGGTAAAAGGATTCCAAATTTCTAATCATCACAATTACTATAATATAATAGTATCAACTTGAATTTTGTTCATAGTGAATAGTAAAATTAGTAAAATTTTATTACCACGGTAATGGAAAAATGGTTTTACAAGGGGTAAAATCAAGAGATAAGGGTATTATTGCCACTTAAAACTATATAATTTGTATATTTTTTTAGGTATTTAAAAATTATATTATAATACCTTAAATCAAATATCCATTTGGATTCAATTTACCATGAAAGAGACCATATTTAATTGAAATCTTTTAAGAAATTCTTTGTGTGTCCCTCCCTATACTTATAAAAGGAAACATTTATCCTCCCTTATTCACACTATTTAATCATTCTAGATCATAAATTACATTATAAAAATACTTAATATAATTCCTCCATTCATCCTAGAGATTATTTTATTCTCTAAATACCAATCCTTCAATCTTTTAGGAGTTCTCCAAATGGGGTCTCTCAAAGAAATTGTATAAATATTAACTAAGCTCTTTCAATTTTATTTTTTCTTATGCCATATAAAAACTTTTTTATCAATACAAATGATTAATATGGTATTATAAATATAATTATATGTTATTATTATGATTTTACATCCATTATTTACCTCTTCTTCATCAAATAGGAAATAAAAGTATGGTTCAAGCGTACATGTGGACTACCGCCTCTAGGTAGTGGAATCACTTTCCACCACCATAATTAATTTTATTTATTATGATATATTTAATGTTTATATATAGTATTTATAATGTAATTATTAAATAATTATAATATGTTATCTACATTCTTACCTATTGATCCATTGGTAAAAAATAATGTCATATGTGCATACTTGTGGACTACCACCTCCATGAGACGAAGTGATTTGTTTATAATTCATTATTTATGTGTATGGTAAAAATGATAGAATTAATGAAAATATATAATATTTATGATATAATAATTAATATTTAAGGATTTATTTTTTATCATTCATTCATTCCATCCATCAAAAAGTGAAAATATCCCCCGTGTGTACATACATATTACCATCTCTGCGAAGTGATGTTATTCATTTTTCATCACTACTTAATATGAATGGTTATAAATTTTTATATAATAATTATATATTATATTTATATAATGAATAAAAATATAGATATAGATTAACTATGGTCAATGTGTAGGGACAATAATCGCCGAACTAAAACATATATGAAAAGGAAAGCAATTAACACATGAAATGACAACTTTAATAGAGAAGTGTTAATAAATAGAAATTGAAATGATATAAGTGGATATTATATGATATTGTATTTATGAAAATAATTCTATAATTTAATTATAATAAATATTAATTTATTATATAATGGTTTAGAGATCTTACAAATCATGTTAGATAAAACGTAAGAGTTTCATCTCAATTTTTCTTCAATGAGACTTGTTTTAATGTTTTGAACCAATTTATTTTTTATATGGTGTATATAATACACATTAATTTATTTTCTTCAATATATTTAAATAACTATGTTATTTTCACGCTTTGAATGACTTTCATTTCAAATATTATAAAATTCATAAGGGTCCTTCATCTCAGTTTTGTTTCATTTTTACATGTTTAATGTTATAAACATATCTTCGTGTATGAGGTGTATATATTAACCCATTTTTATTTTTTAAAATTAATATACTTAGGATTATGGTATTTCATTTTTTATTTCATGTTATTTATTTTATTAGTTTTATGAATCAAAATTTTTCATAATAGTAAGGGTATTATGTTACAATCTCATTTTAATTTGGATTATTTATGCTTCAGTTTATTGGTGATTAAATTATGCAAACTATATCTTCCAAATTTAATGTATTATATTTTACTATTTTTAAGTAATGATATTTCTTTTTTCCCTTAAATTTTAGATGCTTTAAGTACTAAAAATACAAAAAGAATTTTTTTTAAAGCAAACTAACTTCATTTCTCTCTCTATTCGTGATTCCTTTCTTACTCGTCTATATTTTACTTTTAAATTTTTAAATTTTTTAACTATTTTATAAGTATTTATTAAATTCATTTTAACCATGTTTTAATTTTAATAAAAAAAATTAAATGAGTCTTCCTTTCACTTTCAGAAAGAGGTACTTTTAACTTTTTATCGAAAAGGGGAATAAAATTTTTTTAATGTACAACACAACAATAGATTTCCCTAATATAATGAATACTCTTTTATTTAAATCTTCATTAATAATTTTCCTTAGTTCAATTCAAAAAAAATCCATAATAATTTATATGTTTTTAAATTCTAAATATGTGGTTTCAAATAAAAAGGGTATTTTCTTTAAGAAATGGCATAGTGATATTTTAAATATATTTTTATGTTTAAAAGTTTCTTTTGATGTTTATTATTATTTTCTTGGAATATGATAAAATTCATCAATTTTTATTATTTATTTGAATGTTTTATTATTATTGTGTTGAAGTGTTCATGAAACATGTATCCTTTCCATGGGTATGGATTTGATGATATGATGACTGTTTTATGATCTTATGGAACACATAAAAATCGATTACATTATGTGATTGGTGGACATGAAATTATATGTCCTTATAATACATTGGGTAAAAAATGATATTTCATGAGATTATAAGGACCATAATAGGGATATAACCATGTTTGAGAAGGGACTATGTCCAATAAAATAGTCTTGAGAGTGATCCTTGACTAAGGAAATGATAGAACGGGGTGTGAACCCAATCCACTATGATAGTCGTGGTAGTTATCTTTGACTAAGTAAATAATTTTTTGTACTTATTTTAATGATAGAAAATTATATCATATTCTTAGTATATGTTTTTAGGGGTCATTATTGACTATTTATGATTCAAAAAACTTTTTTTTTCATTAAATTGATAAACTAATATGTGATGTTTCATGATTACGATATATGAATTGACGGGTATGATTTTTTTTAGTTTTAATCTCATGTTTTCATACCATTATGATTATCTTATGGGAAATTATTATTATTTATTGATATCTATTATGTTTACTCATATGGAGAATCAGCAAGCACACTTTATTATGTTTCCCTTCCCTATGTTATAGATAATTGATTCATGTTTGTTATGTCTAATAAGGGCTCTAGTTGTGAAGAACTAAATGGGAAATGTTATGGATATTATATGTAACATTTATTTAAATATCCCAATTTTCAATGACAAAGAAACTCTACAGTAAATATGTGTGTATTTTTGTGACATGTGTTGAAAAGTCCTCTAAAATGATGTAATATTTATGTATGAAATGTATTGGTCTCTATAGAATGGATTTAGGATGAAGCATGTGATGATATTGTATAGGGATTTGGGATATCAGGTCATATGACCTCAGTTGGTGATAAACAAAGTGAAATTGTGGATAGTATTTCACATTGGAGTAAGTGTATCTTGTTTATTTATGATAGGTATATCAACTATATAGAGTATAAAATCATTAAATTTATAAAAAATCATGTATTTTGTCGTGTTGTATAGAAATATAAAATTTAGATGTTGAATTCAGTGATATATTATAAAAGAAGGAATCATGGTTGTGTCTATTCTCATAGGTTAATGGTATTTTGAAGGGGTATTTGAATATTTCATTATACAATAAAAAATAATCTTAAAACAATGGTAAGAATTTTCACACACAAAACTGAATTAGAAGTTTATAAACCTAAAAATATTACTGTAGGGATAATCTGCTTAGTGCCATAAAAAGGGATTGTATGGTTCTTAGCAACTATGATTAAGTGACTTTGACTAGAAAATGACAAGCCCAAAAAATGAAGAGACATTAAATTGATATGAGAATATTTGGATTTATGTTATTCCTCATTCCATCATATAAGAATAAAATACTCAATTTCAAATACATGTTTTTCTATTGACAAAGATAGTGTAAATAAGTTTATCGGATTATAGATGAATGAAAATATCATCTGAATCCTAAAATCATTAATAGTAAAAGAATTCATATTTAATTTTAGTGTTACATTAAAATTATCAATAAATTTGTATTTATTATATTTTTTATTTTTCCAATATTTTAGACAACTTTAAATGAGTCATTCTATATGATAATTATTTTTATATAATTTTTGTGTGCTCTATGTTTAAATTATTTCTCCGGACTCCAAAATTTATTAGTAGATATATTTTTCCTTTAAATTAGTTTTATTTTCATACATTCCCTCTATTTCTATTTAGTTATTTTAGTTTTTAGTAATTATAGAATATTTATTAATGATTCTATTCTATATCAATATTTATTCACATTAATTTGTTGTTAACTAATCTAATTATAATGCAATATAGATGAATTATATTCCAAATACCTAAAATAACAGACACCTATATAAGATACAATACCAAAATTTTTAATATTAGTCATTGATTCGCATTAAAAATATGCCTACTAACATGTGATTAACTATAATGTTTTATATCATATTACACGTTTGTTAAATAATTTGAAATTTGTTCATATTAATCTCAATTTTCATATCTAAATTAATGTTATATTTAGTTATTTTGTTTTAATAGCTACTATATACCATGATAATAGACTCTGTGAATACTATTATTCTATAATGGATGGATTTTATTTCATGAAAATTACATTAATAAAAAATCCATATCATGTAACTAAAATTATATCCTTATAAGATCAGGATGTTTTTTATAAGAGATTTGGGATACTTTTGAAAAATAAGACAGCACTATTCATGATGATCGAGTGATGGATGGAGTTGGGTATGAGCTTTTGGTATCTTCTTTTAAATATATTAGTTTATATGGTGTTACTAGAACATTTCTAGATGTCTAGTCCTTCACTAACACCCTTCCATGGCTTCCATATGTTTTCTATGATTTTATCAGTCGAGACAATTTTTCTGTCTTTCATTTCATTTCCAAGATTCTATGAGGGGTGTAATTATCATTGTATATTATCTCTCTCCTAGGATTATTTCCCCTCCCCATATATAGGTGTTATGGTCTAAAATGTTTTTGAAAGTTTCATTCTCATATCCTCTAAATAACCTAACCTTTGTTTCCAAAATTCATTGGTTACTTTATTACAAGAGAGAAATTTACAAATGATTTCACCCTAAGGTAATGAATATTTTTCTAGACCTGGTAAACTAGATACATACATGAATATCACATTATATTTTAAAAGATAAAATACAACATATTATTTTTTAGAACATATTTCTTATCTATGCTATATCATTTCTTATTAATCATAGTATACCTCCTGGAATCCTAGTGAAAAAACATAAGAAAATAGTCATCTTATATGCTCATTAAGGGAATGTGTACAGAGAATGTTTTCATATAATAAATAACACATGAATAATTGGTTAGGAATAAATGATGAAAAAATAATTCCATATAAACATTCACAAGAGTTTGAAACATATCCATGGATGAAATAAAAATTGAAATATTCACATTTACATCAATAACTGACTTCATAATGATGGAATATATAACACTAGAAAATATAATCCTACATTCAAGACCATATTCCAAGACATAATATATAAATGGGTAATTAATTATCCAAAAACCGAACCTATTTTTTCTCATGAGACCTGTCGATGCATCAAGGTATTATAATTTTGATCCCCACACATTACTAAATAAGTCAAATGCATTCATCATATAAATAAATAATACAACGTAGTCTATATGCCTTAAAAGTCAATAATTATCTGTATCGGAATAACTATAATTCAAGATATCAATACTTTCCCCATTAAAAATGATCATAATCCATAAAATGATATAAATGGGATGGTGTCATAATATAATATTCTCATTAAATTTTAAAGTTATCAATGGATGTTGACATATACGAAAACCCTTTTAAAATATCATTATAATATTTCTTGGGGAAAATTCAAATTTTATTATAAAATTACTTATAAAAAATCTAAAAATTTCAAAAATATTAATAAAAAACATTCTTTGGAACGAACCATATAAAATTTTAAATAAATCTTAAATTAAATTATTAGTCACGGTGACAAAAAAATTTGTTCACTCATTGTAAATTAAAACAATGATTATGTTCACACCATTTGTAAAAATACCCATGTTTACAAAATAAAAAGAAAATTCCTTTTAAATTTTTTATAAATATTTAAACATGTATAAATAAAATAAATAAAAAATTATTAGATAATATGAAAAACATCAATAAAATATATTTATTGAAATATAAGAAAAAAAATACCAACTAAATAAAAAATAAAGTCAATTTTCCTTAAAGACGTTATTTTGATGTCTTGAGTATGTAAAAATGGAAAATTAAAGGATGACTTGAAATTTATTGAGATATACATAGGGTAATGAAATATTTTGGTTATAATATATAAATAACATATAATTTTCCCTAAAGAGATGTAAATATATATAATCTCAAATGAGGATGGGATTGTGAAATGAACCATTTAACCAAGTCTAACTTACTTCATACTTGTTTGAACCTACTATATAATAAACATATATTTATTATATAAATATTCCAAAACTATAATCATATATATCTTACCATATATTATTTACTTATTACATTTATCCCTCATTTATTAAAAATTATTTACTAAAATCACTTTATGGGTGTTAACTGCTTCGTTTTTCACGTATGTTTGGGTTTGGTAGTTTAGGTCTTCACATCCAGGTCATTTTTTGATCATATACTTAATGTTAATCAAGATTTATGTTTCAAATATTTTCCTTATATAATATTTATAAATATCCTTGAAAGGTGGGCATAAAAAATGAATCACATCGCCACATAGAGGTGGTAGTCCACATATACGTACGAGCAATGTTATCATTTTTTAATGAGTGGTAGGGTTAGAAGGTAGATGATATCCTATATTTATAGAATATTAATTATAAAATAAACATTATATATATTCATTAGTTCAATATTTATAAATATACATGTAAAATGGTAATGAAAAACTAATTACACCAGTATATGGAGATGGTAATTCGTATATATGCACGAGAAATATTTTAACTACATATGGGATGAAAAATAGTTTAAACATAGTAATAAAATAATAATAGTATCATATAATTATCTTGATTATTCTGTATTAATTATTTTATTATGGGTAAAATATTTTCATAGGAAGTATAAGAAGAAATAAATTTAGAAGAGTTGGTAAAAATGATTTCCTCTTCTATGGAAGACTTATTTTAGATCACATATTAAGGACCATTAGAATTGTCATTTATGAATAACAGAACCTTTAATTCATATCTAGGGAATATTAGATGACAAACGGTTAGGTTTTAGTTGATATAGGTTTCTCAAAGCAGTGTAAATAAGAGAAAAAATGGGTTTACTTTTAAAAGTGGGGGGAGAAGACACACTTGTAATTTTTCAAAATAATAAAATATCTTAATTCCATTATAAATAAAAATGGATAAAAATATAAAAATTTCTAAATATGATATTATAATTAATTGCATTGTGGCTATAAAAAAGTATTTAGGCACATTTTAATGTTATTGTATCCATTATAACTTTAGTTTAACCCTGGGTAAACTTATTTTAGCTTTATCCATGATGATATATTTTTATTGTTTTTATAATTAATTTTGAAGAAAAATTAAATTCACCTTATTAAACAATATTAATTAAATTTATTCTAAATTTGAATCCATTTTACATGATTAAATTCCTATAAATTGTAAAAATTCATTTTAAAATAAACCCAAAAAAAGAGTTGAAAATTTGGTTTATGAAAAATTCTTTTTGAGTATAACACTTTTTTTACCAAGATCAAGTATAATGTTGATCCAAAAACGTATAAGTTGAGTTATTTATAATAATGTGAAACTAATGAAATTTTAAAACCAATTACAACAAAAATGGGTCTTTGAAATACTAAAAAATCCTAGACAGTTTTCACTAAAAATCCTCACTTTAACTATTCCCTTAAAATAAAATTTCCTATAAAATTCCCATAATGTTAGCTTCAGATAATTTTTTTACGATTATTTTAAAAGTAATAAACTTTTTATAAACTTTTTTTTCTAAAAGAAGTAGAAATTAATTATTATATAGACACAAAAATAAATTAAAAACAATTTTTGAAGAAAATATATTATTTATGAATAAAATAAATTTACTAAAAATTTATTATCTATTTATTATGATTTAATAAATACATTAAATAAAAACATTGTAAATATTTTCCAAAATTTTCGTAATCCTATTCATACATCTGATTTAATAGATATGTTATAATGAAAAAATATTTCATGGTTCATTTAATCTCGAGGTTGTCTGTATCATAAGTTATCAATGATATTAAATTTATTTGTAGACAAACATTTCATAAAATCAATGGTTGTTACATTATACCTACATTATAATAACTTTTCCATCAAAATTGTTTCACTTTTATACAAACAACTGAGGATAATTCTACCTCATTAATCTGCTAATTATAATATAGTTACTATGAATTTATAGTTTAACCACTAAACTTTGACAAAGTGAGTGGTCTTATCTCATAGAAATTTAATTTAATTTTTTTCTTTTTTGATCTCCCATAAAATAAGAGCCTCACCCCCCCCCCCACTCTCTCATTGTCACATGATCATTCACACTCCCTTCTCCCTCCATGTCATGCACCACCCCTCCCTCGAGTTCCCCTCTCTACGATGATTTTCCGTTGATTTCAGGGGGTTTTGGTCAATCTCATAAGGTATGGATTATTCCTCCCTTCTCATATCATTTTTTAAATTTATTTATTCTCCCATAACCTGGTTTGAAAATTAAAACCCTAGGTTAATGGGTTGACCTAGTTTGGGTAATTTCCATCATTGTTAAGTCATGTGATGGGTTTCACGGGTCCTCTTTTGGTGTATTTCAATATTCATCGCTAACGACGAAGTGATTTGGAATATTCTGTCTCACCCACTATCATTTTGGGAATGTATTTTCTATGGTACCCCGTTTTTTTATATAATAAATCTATTATGTTCATTTAAATTCCCTTTTTTGCAATTAAAGGCTTATTATATGTCTTTGGGTGCTTTAAATGGATTTGGATATGTTTTCAGCACTTGGAATGGTCGTTGGCAAAATTTCAAGTATTTTTGTAATTTTAAAAAAGGATATTTAAAATTATTTCATGAATTGGAACTATTTTCTTATGAAATTACAAATTTTTAACTTTTTCATTTGTAATTTAAAGTGGTCTTCCAATGGGTAAACCACTAGGAATGGACCTTAGTTGCATGTCAACTATTGGATTAAATGTTTATTTGGATTTTATAAATGGATTTGGAAATTGAAAAATATATTTTAATCTATTTTCAATTTTTGAAAACATTTATATTATATTTTAAATGGTTCGTTTAATAAAACATTGGTGTAGTCATTTTTTGAAATGAAGTGGAGACAATCTGAGTTATTTAGCCATGTTTGGAGTTCAGGGTGTTTTCTATTGGACTCAAGTTTAGATTATAAATTGTTTGATAAAGGTATTTCCAAAATAAATATTCTATATATGATTAGATAAATTATAGTTTCTCAATTTATTATGTATTGATTATTGATTATGTCGTCTTGATCCCCTTGTTTTTTCATGATGTTTATATTATCCATGTTATGCGTTTATGCTTTGTGATTCCTGATGGCTTTTAGACTAGGGAATTTATTAATGGTTTTCTGGGAGTTTGAATGGATTTGATTATGTAGTTATCCCTACTGGTTTTTTTTTATTTTCATGTGATGGCATTATTTTCACATGGCCCATGTAACGCCAAGAGATTTTGGTAAATTTGTTTTCAAGTTAATTTAATCTTTTGATATTTGATTCACTTCACGCAACACTAAAAATAGTTTTCTCACTAATTCAAACCTGCATTTCATATGTAACCATCTTTTGTTATGTTACAAGAAACACCAACGTGACGTACATTGCATGGAACAACAATTTTATCACATATTACATGCAAGATTGACCTTCCTCAATAGATTTCATAACCAGCAAGACTAAGTGTTACCTAAATATAATATATTATTAAAAATATTATTATAATGTATTATAACCTAGCCTTTAATTTTATAGATATGAAATATTTCTATGTAAAAAAAATTATGTTTTGTACGCAAATTTTAGATTAATTCATATATTACTGATTAATGAATATGAAAAATAATTAATTATAAAGAAAGATATTATTATAGTCCAAAAGATATCTTACCATATTAAATTTAATTAATTAGAATGGGAATGTGATATTAATGTGATTCATATATAATATATTCATGAAAATACTTTTTATATTGTTCCCATATATTCTATAGAAATAATATACGAACAAACCCAATTTTATGCCAAAAAATCTATATTTTTATTAAGACATTTTTCTGCATTTTGTTGGTAAACCCATTTTAAATCCAATTTTTTGAAATTTTTTAAATTTAATATATCAATGTAAACTTCATAATTTTTAATGAGACAAAAAAATTAGGTTTGGATTAATTTTTGGTATTTTTATGTACGGTTTCCTGTTTTAATGGATAGTTTAAAATACTGGATTTTAATTCAAAACTGCTTTAAAAAATAATTTATTTATAAGGACAAAATATATTTTATTTTTATTTAATAGTTTAATTAGATAATATTTTTCATGTAATCTAATTTTGTTAATTGGAATAATTTCCACATTTAAATTGGGGATAAAAACATAGCAAACTTGTGATCCTTTTTACTATAAAAAAACATGTAATGTTGCCCCGACAGTGGGATTACTTTTAAATTAATGTCTACCACTCTTATGATTAGAATTTTGAAAAATGGATTCCATATTAAGAATAATAATAATTTCTAATTTCTAATAACATCCTCTTTCTTTTTGTAAAAAAAATATTTGGGAAGGTGATTAAAATTAATCACATCGGTTAAGATAAAAATTAGGTTAACAAAGTACTAAACCTCAAATTTAAGATTCAAAATAACCTATAAACTTGTCCAAAACCCATTTTATTTCCCTATTTAGACCCCATAATTAATTTTATAGAACATTTTACATTATTGGATCTAATTTCAACATGATAAAAGTCAGTTGAATTATCACTTCAAATATTTACAAGAGTGTCACTCCTCCTCCACTATAAAAGGCCACCACCTCAACTAATTCCTCACACCTCCAAAACCTCTGCAGTTCACCAAATATCTACCCTATTAGCCTCCAAAAAATACTTCCTAAGAAATTTAAAACTCCCTTTGGGAAGAAACACACTCTTCTAATCCTTTTCACACAAACCAAAAGGAGTTACCTGATTAAGATGTAACATATTCTATCAAACTCCTTTCATTTACTTTCCTTCTCCACCACCTCTAATATAATTATTCCATTATTATGTTACAAAATAATTATCCTAAATATACTAGGATGTTTTTTATAAAGGTTTTTAACTACACTTACACATACCTCCATCGAATGTTTATGGAACATATTGTTTTTGTGTACGGTGAACTTCTCCCTCAGGAAACGATGATTGTTCATTTCTTATTTAACCCAAACCATGGTGGAAATTATGATGGATACTATATTTATATATGTTATATATTATAACTAATATGTATTTATGCTTCTTTATTCCTTTTTAGAATAAATTATTTTTTATTTCCTATCGGTGTCAATATGATAATTCTCATTTGAGGAAGAGTGGACTACTACCCCCTCAAACCATTGTGATTTATTCACACACCACATGGAATATATTAATGATGGGTTTAATGATAATATATTATATATATGATATATTAATGTCACTTTAGTAATGATATATATACATATTTAATTTAATTAATTTCATTCAATACGACAATACAACCAGAAACAATGTTCATGCGTACGTACGGCTTACCGTCTCCATGAATGGTGTATTCCATTTTGTTCTTATTTAATATATTGATTATTAAAACATACAGATACTAGATATAAATGATATATATATCATTTTTTACAATTTTTAATCATGATATATGTATAATAACCAACTATATAACAAATTAAGACACATGCGAAGAACAAAGTGAATATTACTCGAAGTGAAACCGTAACATAAGATCACAAAAAAGAGGGTAATATAAGGTTGTAATCAAACAAAATATGGTATTATATATAATAATATGGTTTTCTAAAAGATTTATAATAAATTTATATTTATTATATAGGTGTTTTGAGTGAGTATGATGAGATTCAAGACCCAAGCTAAGGGGAATTTAATCTCACTCTTAATTCCCGTGAGATACATGTTATGTTCACCACTATTTCCTCTTTTGTGGTGTATGTAAAGACCATTATTGTTTAATAATAATATTATAATTAAATTTTGGGTTATTATCATATCAATTTCATGATCCTTCTTTCATGGGGTTTATGTTTCAAATGTTACCAAATCAGTAAAATAGTTTTGTCTCAAATTTCCATCTTTGAGACTCATGTATTATTATAAACCCAACTCTGTTTCAAGGTGTATATATTACCATTTTACATAATATATAATGAATATATTTATTCTCATGGTATCATAATATTAATGTAATTTTCTCTTCTTACGTGGAGATTATAATCTCAAGTTACTGAGTTATAACTGTTTATTGAGGCGATCTCATCGCTATTAGTGATTGTTTATGTTTACGATTCCTCTGATGAAATATTGTTATCTATATCTCAATAAAATGCATGAGTTTAATTATCCTATATTTTTCCAACATATAATTATGTGTTAATAACCTTTTCCACCCTTTTTTACATAAGATAATGTTTTTATGTCAAATCTAATCGTCTCTCTCTTCGGTTGGAAATCTATTGTATTTGAAACCCATATATTCAAAAATGTTTTCAAAATATAATTGAAGATAATTTTCAAAGTAAATTTTTTTAAAAAATATTTTACTATTTTTAATGATTGATTTATAAAATTCTAAATCTATTTTAAAAGAAAAATATTTTCAAAAGGTTTTACATTATCAAAAAACTGTTTTCAAAGAAAAATATTTTTTTCTCTAGAAATGTTTTTGAAAGATATTACAAAATTAGTTTCCATATAAGACAGAATCCATGGATGTTACACATTCTTTATAGGAAATTATCTAAATGTTTCATTCATATCCTTTCTATGAATGGTTTATTCTTAATGTCTTGTTCTTTATGAATCCCTCTTCCCTTTCACGGGTTACATGTTTATGAAACCCGGTTCTTTTCACATGCTATACATTGATAAAATGGTTATGAGAATTATCTCTTTTATATAGGTTTTGATGTGATGAAATGTTAATTACATCCATTTAATTTCTTCGGTTATGATTTTATGTTTTTAAAACCTATGCATTTTTATGGGTCATGATTTGATGAATGTTTTATTATCTTGTTGAACATGTATGAATGATTTTATTATGAGAATGGTGGGACATATATATCCCTCCAATGCATTGGGAAATTATGGATTACTCATTAGTATAAATTTTATATGTAAACATGATTGCATGTTCACAATGTTATGTATGGACTTGGATTCATTTCCATAAGTTTATGCATGAAACTGATTACATGTCCACAATGTTATGAGTGACCCTTATTACGTGTTCTTGATGTTATGCATGGACCTAATTACATGTTCATAATATTATTCAAGGACCTAGTTTCATGTCTATTAGGTAATACATGAACCTGATTACATATTGACAATGTTATGCATGGACTTGGTTTCATCTCCATAAGGTTATAAATGAACCTAATTTAATGTTTATAATGTTATGCATGGACCTGGTTCTATGTCCACAAGTTGAGGTCAATGCCTGATTTCATGTCTTTAATTTAATGAGTGAACCTGTTTCTACATATACATGTTCACAATGATATAAAACAATGTGCCAGACCCAAATTCCATATCTTTTCCTATGTTATTCTTCCTTGTACTATGTTCCTTATTTATTTGTTCATGTCTTATGAACTTCTATTCATTTTTATGTTCTATGAATGCGTGGCATGATCTTTAATTGTTATGCTCAAGTTCCACACCCTTTTGTTTTTGTTATGCTCATGGATTTTCTTTATTTACCCGTAATGTGAATCTGAGCTCACCCATTTCTTATGATTCCTTTCCCTAGGGTATGTAGAAGGGTTTTTAGTAGATGTAATAAAGTTGTAGATCTTTGTGGGAGATGTTTAAGATCTTTTACCAAGATAAAATATTTTATTTCTAGTTTTCCAACAACACTAAAATAATATGGTCCTCAGGCATATATTTTTATAATGTGATAAATATTCATCTAAAATAATGTAATATCGGTATATGTTAAACTTGGGTTTCTATAGTTGGAATTAAAGGAAAGTTTTAGCTTCCATTTCAAAACTAGGATGATAAAACTCTAGTGTAATCCCTAGGTATATTTTTAAGGATATGTCTAGTGATGTCTTTAAAGATATGTATAAGGATGATTTAACATTTTCAAAAAATGTCTAAGAATTTTGGTAAATGATGGAGTGAGTGGTTTCTGAGAAACACAAAACTCTTTAGATACTATAAGTGGATTTGGATATGGTATATATGTACCAAGGGGTAATATCTGCAACAAGATATTTTGGGCTTGACTCTAGGTAATCTGGTATACATCAACGGGCCTTACTGCACACCTGGTTTGAAACTCCTAGGGGATATTCATTGGGAATTCACCAATACTTCATAAACCATTATGAAGGACTTAAATTTATGTTATCTATGGATAACATAGGATTAACAGTGGGTGTTATATATTAAATATGTTATCATGATTTAGATATGATATAAGTAATTATTTTAATAACTATGTGTTTTTATTCTATATTCAGAAATACTCAAACTATGCTTCTGGTTCTAGTCAATGGTAGGAACGGGAAGAAACTAGATAAATTTTTAATGCGATGGAAGATTTTTTGATGATTAGTCAAGTGGGATGGTTGCTGGAGTGAATGATTTTGTGATCATGCCAAATCAATTTTCATATAACATGATTAACAATGTTTACCTTAACTAACTCTCGGACTAACTAAGAAAGAGAAAGAAGTATTTCGCTGATAGTTTGGGTAATGGAGACCATAGATGAAAGAGTTTTAATTTCATTTGTGTCAATAATGGGGAAAGTATCACCTAATTGAATGTCTTAGAGGAACAAGAAGGTGTTTTGACTTTGGAAAAGGACACAATGCAAGTGACTGCAAGGTAAAAATGAAGAGTTTGGTTAGCAAACACTATAGAGAAATTGCAATTTCGCGGATGTATTTTTGGTTATGGCAGTGGTTTAAACCGACGCAATATGTTTCTATAGTGGTTTCTAAAAAATGCCACTAAATTATGGGTCAGGAAACTATTGGAAGCGGTTAAATCAGTTTAACATCATTTTATGGGAATCATCATTGTTGGCACATTTCTGTTGCTATTATATTGTTTTTCGCGGTAGTTTTTCCAGGCAGTGGATTTCTTTTTTTAGCAGCGGTTAAAACCACTCCTAAAAAAAGTAATTTCCTTTCGTGACAAATCACTGTGACAAACAATTTAACTACCATGAAAAAAGAACGGAAGATGGGCCACTATAGCGGTGGTTAGAACCACCACTAAATTTAGGATCTTAGCAGAGGTTAAAACCGTCACTAATAGAAAAATATTGAAATTTATTGGCGGTTAAAACCATCGCTAAAGTGTAGATTTACAAAAAAATAACCAGATTCTGGAGCCCTTTTACTATTTCCCTGAAAACCATTCTAAGACTACCAAAACACCAACAGAATACATACTACAGTCAATATGAAAAGATATACTTAACTAAGCATAACCAAATTCATCGTTCAGTGAGTAAAGGAATGCAGATAAACATATCACATGGACATAAGACCATTAAACAAAATTTAAAACAAGCATGTATGTCATATTTCATGAAAATAGTTCCAAGCCTAGGTTCAACCTCTTCCATATATACTAGTTCCATCCCTGACATAACCATTCATATCAACATACATCCCACAATCGTCGGTGCCAATTATTCCAAAAAATCAAGCCTCCCTACCAATACCTCATCAATCAATAACCATCTCAAGATCACATAACATTATATATAAAGGCCTATATCCAAATAAATAAAAATGAAAAAAAACATCAAATAGATTCAATATAGAATCTAGTCCCTAAAATAACAATCCATCCACTCTACCCTTATTTAATAGTTTCAGAGATATTATTTTATTGGGTGAATTCTATGGTTTTTTGTTTTTGGGTTTTAAGCTTTATAGAGGCCTCTAAATGGTTGCATGATAGGAACATGGTAATGGGAAACCATGTGGTTCTCCCTAGAAAACCTTTATTATTGGTTGAAGATGGATACTAGGTGGGGCATGGTTAGACCATAGTAGGAGATGATCATGAATCATTTAGCTTTAAATATATGTATCTTGGAAAAGAGGAAAAAATAATTGTTAGCACAAAATATACCAAATGAGAATATCATTTCATTGATGATGTGTTATACTCTCATATTCAAATAAGGAAGAATGAGAAATGAGTCTTAGGAAAATTTGAAAAGATAAGAGTATCACGAATACTAGGGAAAGTAGAAAATCTTGATGTTAGATATTTTTAAATGTTAGAAATGGAAGTGTAGTGGTAAATGCATTGGGATGGAAAATGTAAGATAAGTTATTGTAATGAAATAAATTAATTTATGAAAAATGAATCATAAAAAATGAATCATCACAATAAAGAGTCGACATATATGGTGCATAAATCACTCAAGAAATCAATACATAAAACAAAACATCAGAAATCAATAAAATACATAAAAGGAAACAAGAGAAATCAAGAAAATCTTCGGCCATGAAAATTTTGAGAGGCAACTATGTTCCACACCTGATATATATAAAAACTAACTGTTACAATATTTATCCACATATCAATAGTAATACTAATCACTGTCTGAAGATGAACAGATATCATCACCCTCTCCACCTCTATCTCCACTTCCTGCTAGCACCTATAAGAACATTATATTGAAAATTAAATAGTGTTGCATATTTATATTTAAACATAAAACCAATAAGAGTTTTAAGACCTAATGATTTTTAATTTTTGTGATTTACCTGCTCACCACCAGTTCATCTAATACCACTGGGGGAGATATCCGCTCATTTCCTGACATGTATCAGTCAACATATTCTACAAAGCGAATTTCCGAGCCCCCTGGTAAAGAACTGTGTTTCATAGAGAAACAATCTCTCTATGAGAATATCTGGGTTTAGATTGACTACAACCATGAGTAGATATATCTATAATCACTGATGGACTACCAAATACATCAGATGGTATGAGTCCCAAACCCATCCGACACACTCTACCAGGATGATCTTTCCCAAGGACTTTAGCAACCGGGTCATCTTGAGAGACTGAGTAAGACTACCCAAGATTGGCATACCATATTTCTTTAATTTTTAACAACAAATAAAATTTTAATATATATTAACATAGTTAAAACAAATCATAATTTATTATGATAAAAAAAACTAGTTCAGAAAACATTTTCTTTGGCAGGCTCATTAACAAGACTTCCATCAGATTTTCTGTGAACATACAACCACACTTCAGTTCAGGATGCTTCTTTCCCTAAACTATGTGTCTACATTAAACAATGATAAATCAACAATTTAATATATTAGATATATAATATATTCTAATAAATATTTAAACACATTAAAATATTACAAGATTTTGTTGGCTTCAAGAAAATCATTTTGACCCCACAGTGTGAGGGATGACTTGCTTAGCCCGTCTTGATGCATTCTTTCTTGAGAGATCCTAATTTAAATAAAATGAAATTTAATAGTAAATTATTCAATGTCATATCCTCTTCATATACATGTATAAATCTAAATTTAGGTTAATATAATAATATATATTTAAATACCATATACTTCTCATCACGATGTTTGTCAACAAAAACATTCCACTGTTCTTTGGTTACCCCATTGGGTAGCTTCTCATACATTTTTTGGATGGTCAAGAAAGTATTGTTGACATTTTTCCACAATATCCATTTGAATTTTTTCCATTTCTTACCAAGATTTCTCAATGTCCACTTTTAGGCTATCACATCAGCCATTATAAAGAGGAAAAACATTTGTATACAAAAATTCATTTTGAACATATTAATAACACGACATTAAATTACACTATAATGTATTAAAATTACCTTTATTTGGATGTCAAAAACTTCATTTTTCCAACATGGAGGAATATTTATCTAATCATTATATGAAATAGGAAGGGAAATGGGCTTATCTTCTAGCTGGCCTAGAATTTGGCTGTGTAATCCCACAGCGTCATCCGTAGGGACGCCATATAAATCAAATTTACCACTATCCTATCTCCATTCATATTCCACACATCTACAATTTTTATATTTTTCTCCACAGTTTCATTTTTTCTTCTTTAATGAACAAAAAATTAGTATAAAAAAGTTCAATAAATTTATTTATATTAAAATTTATACCTATAAAATTGACCCTCCAGTATGGCCATGATAAACTAGAAGTGGCCCGCCGCCACCCCACTACTGAGGCTACTAAAGGGGGAGTCAATGAATCAGCTTCTAAATAGATGCTCACAGAGGGGGTGTGAGATGGTTCAGGGGGGTTGGCAGTAGCTGGCTCAGATGTCATAGGGAGGGAGACAGATGGATCATCATCTGTCGTACTAGGGGATGAAATAGTGTATCGCTTCATCCTTGGAATTTCAGTCATTTAATCAAATAAAATTAAGTTCAAAACATATATTTCAAAAAAATGCATATTTTTTTTAAATGATAATAGATGCCCAGTACTAACAAAAACAATATACAAAACAATGATAATGAATGACTTTAAAAATGAAATAATTGGTTGTTGAATGAATAAATAACTATACATACAATCATTTTCCCCTCCAATCATGTCGGTTTCCTTCTCCATTACTTCATCCACTTCATTTACCTAGATAGACTAATATTTTTAATATCATGTTTGAAAAATAATTCTGCTTCTTATTGTTCACGTGATTCAATTTCAGAGGTAAAATCTTCCACTTCATCACCCATATCATTCAAATCACTTTGTATTACATGAGAAACTACACTCCCCCTTCATCCACAACATCATTCACAAAATATACCATTTTTTCTTGCAATGATAAGATATATAGATCATACAGGCCATGAACACAAACATCCATCAGAGAAGTTCATAGAAGTAAATTACAAGGAATCTCTTTTAACGCCTCTGATAAAATCAACACAATTGAATTTGAATAAAAAAATTGAAAAATGATCGTGGTAGTTTAATTAAATAATATTAGTAATCTTTCCATAGTATCCCACTTTAGGAAATATAAATATACCACTATTCTGTGTTTTGAAACCCCTTTCTTGATCAACTATACGAAATATAAATCCATTCACATTGTAAGCGTCGAACTTTCAAACTTGTTTTAGAGGAACTCGAGAAAGAAAATTCAAATCTACTGATATATATTCTCGAGTATTATTATTCATGATCTAAAAAATATATATTATTAAATATAGAAAATATATGCATCAATAAAAAAAAATTATTTATTGCAATATGTATGAACTTACATGTCATGCAAACCATTCTACATGGTCTTTATTAATAGAATTCATTATATCTTTCTCATTTCATGTTCGGCATATCATTCGTCTATTTTTTTGTATCCTCAAATATTCAATAAATAGATCTGCAATTTCACTATTTAGCAGCCCAAATCTATGTGCCTGTAATAATTCCAATTCTTTCAGTGTCACATTTGAGTTCCTCCCAACTGATTGGCCTATAGCAGGAAGTATTTTTTCTTTTCGATGTATTTTTGATTGATATGACGTGTTTTTATCATGTCCAACTTAATAAAATCATGTCTCAAAATCATCCATGTATCTAGAACCGAAGCTAAGCACTCCTCATCCAAATAGCCTTTATCAATAGAGCCTCCTGGTTGAGATTTATTTCTCATGTATAATTTCAAATGCCCAAGATAACTATGAAATAAAATATACATACTTATACATTTAATTAAGTGCCAAATTGTTTTTACATAACTGAAAAAAAAAGTTCCTCTCAATTGGACACATCCATCAATAATGAACAGAGCCTCCTAATTTAGCTTCCTCAACCAAATGCATAGTTAAATGCATCATGACAGTAAAAAATGATGGAAGAAAGATCATCTCCATGGAAAAAAAGGGCAATAAAAACCTCTCCTAGAGGTTGTCAAGGTGAAATAGATGTAGAGATTTCTCACATAGTTGTCTGAAAAATGTGCAGAATTGGAGTTCAATAGCAGTAACTTTTTTTGGTAATAATGTACGCAATGCCAATGGTTGAATTTTTTTTAACAAAATATGTGAATCGTTACTTTTCAGTCAATGTAACTTATGATTCTTCTTGTCAACACACCTCAAGATGTGACTTTAATACCCATAAGATACCTTCAAATTCTTTAAAAATCAAATGAATATATCTTTATCCCTATTTTTTCATTGAAAAAACTACTGAAGCATAATTTTTGTTCTCATCTGGCCAGAGATCATGTTTTATGTTCATTACTTATATGTCATTGAAAGCATTGATATGATCCTTCAACATTCCATTCTCATTAAGGAATGTGAAAATAAAATTTTCATAGAAAATCTTCTCAATATGAATCACATCAAGATTACGCTGCAACAAATTGAATTCCCAATACAGAAGTTTGAAGAATGTACTTTTTTTCCTTCCATTGTGGTGTTCAGATTTCCCTTGACGATGCACTTGGAACTTGATTCCTGCTATCATTAAAATGATAAACCTTCCCAAAATTTGTGGCAACATTAAATTTTGTTTCATGTTGTTTCAATATTTCCGAACAAGTTAACAACTTTGGAGGTGGTCTATGATCATGGAAACCATTAAATTTTGATTTGTTCGGCTGAAATCTATGAGATACATCGAAAAATCATTGATGGCACAAGAAGTTCCATTTTCAACTATGAGGTAGCAATTTGGGATCAAAATAAAAGTTATAAACAGGGAAACCAAACCTGTGTAAATGTTCCAACCAGATAAATTCCCAAGCCCCAGGAAGTCACTAATGGTTCATATTAAAGCAGCATGCATTTTAAACATTGTTTTATAAGAAGAATCAAATGTATCAACAATGTGGCTCTACAAATCCTGTAATTCTTCAATCAAAGGCTTCAAGTATACATCAATATCATTTCCAGGAATTTTATTTCCAATAAGAATCATCGAAATGATAAAAGTTGTTTGTTTCATACACATCCACAGAGGCAGATTATAAGGGATCAAAACAACTATCCAAATGCTATAACTAGTACTCAAAGTCCCAAATGGAGTGAATCTATTGGCAGCCAATCCCAATTGAACGTTCCTTGGATCAGTTGAGAAATATGGGGGTAAGGAATCAAATGTATTCTGTGATTGCGAATCTAATGGATGTCTCATTAACCATTCATTTTTATTATCTACAGAATTCAACTACATGTGTTTGGAAGTTTCCAATGACATTAATAATCTTTATAATAGAGGATTTAAAGTAAAGTAATGCAAATCCTTTTCAGGTGTGTTCCCTTTCTTCTTCTTTATGAAAGTATATTGAATCACACATCCATCTTCACCCATTGACTTCTTTCTAGAAGAAGACAAAAAATTTCAATTCTATCTACTTGAATCCTCTCTCCAATAAAGCATACAATCATTGGGACATGAATGTATTTTTGTATATTTCAGACCAAGCATGTTAAAAACCTTTTTCATATCATAAAAAGACTCACGGATTTTTTCTTTCGAAAATGCATCACATAACAATTACAATGCCATGGACATTGTCTTCTTTGTAATTCCATATAGACATTTGATATGGCACAACTTCAGTAGAAAATAAAGACTCGAATATTTCAAAATCTTCTATATAACTATTGATTTCCATCATCAACTAAATCATGAAACGCATTCCCCTTAGTGATGTTTTCGCTTAAATTTGTCTCCATGGAATCAAGAGGAGGATTCGATGATATGTTAAAATCTTGATTTGGTTTTCTTACAGTCTCAAAAACTTCACATGTCACTTTACAATTTGTAGTACCCTCATCTTGTTGCTTTGTTATGTTTTGTGGTTGATAGTGGTGTCTTGTAGTGCCTAATGCATCAGTTATGAGGATTTTCAATTCATTTTCCATTGTTGATGAAGTTTAGAGCTCATTATATGGGTTAACATTTGTGCTCAACCTTCTTGTAATAGAATATTCTATATGCAAAATACAACACAAATATTTACCAGGGAATTGCTTCTGTATTAAATGTTCATAAACTTCATCTCTCTACAACAATATTCTAAATTAACATTTTGGATGTGGATATCTTATTATCCTTTCAACGGATCGGTTGGAAATTTTCCAATCTAAAAACGCCAGAAAACCCTTAACATACTGAGGTTTGTACCTTGGTAATGTGATCCTGCTTTTATCCATGTATATCACAATTGGCCTACACAATATTAAAAAAAATTTAAAACACATAGTTACTACTAAATTAGGAAAGAGATTATTATATACTAGTTGAAAAAATATATAAATATGTTACATAAGGTTTTTCTATATAAATACATATGGTAAATCACCCACTAGAAATCCAAAGTATATATGTGCATGAATGTGTATTTTTATACACATGTGATTACAAAATCACATGAAGAAACAAGGATACATTGAGTATTTTTCTTAGGAAATATACATTTTAAGAAGATAGTGAGTATTTTTAGATATATTAGGGAAAGTTTAGAATTAGTAAAAAAAGTTAAGAGTTAATCTAAAGCATTATATTAGAAGTCAACTTGTAGACCATTGGGCTATTTTCAATTTGATCATTCTGATATAGCAGTTTGTTGAATTGGAAGTATTATATTCTACAATTCATTGAAGTATACTAAACCAACTTTCATACAAAGTTATTAATTATATTTTGGGAAATTAATTGACTTTTATTCCTTTTGTAAGAGGAACTATAATTTAAATTTTGATAATAATATAGAAAAAAAAAATTTTCTTTTAACTTGGTATATAAATAAATAAAATATAAAACATGCACTTTATTAATGAAAAACATTTATAAAACATGGTATAAAGATGTTTTTCTATAAATAGTTCCTATTCAAAACTCATTCATATATCCTTAAAACATCACCCATTTTATAAAAAAACCTTTAAATGGTTTAAAAATATATCAAATGAATTTATAATAACGTCTAGAAAATTTAAAAAAAATCCCCTCACTTGAAAGCTTTAACACAACAAACTCAAAGTAAATAAGGAATAAATGATAACTATGAAGAAAAAATCACAATAGAAAGTCGTAAAGTATGCCAATAAATAAGTGGAACAACACTTGTCAATATCAGTACTAAATCATTGGAGGATCAATGCCTCAATGAAATTCCATCCAAGTGAAAAATAAATACACAAGATAACAAATAATTAAAGGCATAAAACATTATAAATATAATGAGGAAACACGTTAGAAACTAATGGTACAAGTAAAATACATGAAAAGGTGGGCCTAATTCTATCAGTTTAATGGTCACACATCCATCAAAAAATAACTCTAAACCCAATATCATCTGTGACACCCCACAAGCTCAGTATTTTTTACAACTATTGTTATCTAGAAAGTGTGTAATCTCAATGTTCCTAGAAACATCCCATGACTTCCCACTTATTATCCTAGGGTTCCCTATAAAATAACTAAAGGAGGTGATACACTTTTAAAGTGAATGTCATACAATGAAAATAATAATAGCCAAAGGCTAGCATAATAATGTAATCCTTCCCACATCACACATTTAACTTAGAATGATCCCCCACTCATAAGAAAACCGTGAATAACTTCACAAACGACCATCACATAGATACAAAAGACAATATAAATAAATGGAAAGGGACTCAACAAGGGAAAAATGAACCAATCAACTAAAATATAACATAACAAAGTTCCACCTAAGCCATTCAATTATTCCATATAATATATACATTTGTAATTCCCTTTTTAAAATGTTTTAGAATCTAAACACCAATATAAGAGAAATAATAATCATTTTCGAAACACAACCAGCATAACCCAAATTAATCTCAATTCTATTTCATAAAACAACATGTACCTTTGTAACACGGAATCCATTTAACCCCCAAAGGGTAACCCACTTTGAAAATCAGATTTCCCTTAAAATTGATTGACCATGTGTTTTTATTATATAAAACCATTCTTTTAATTTTATCAAACATGCCGAATGTATAAAATACAAATTTACATAAAAATTTTATTTTATCATGAAATTCAAACATTTAAGCCACATGAAAACAAATTTATGTTATATAAAACCATTATAAACCAAACCTAGATAACCCACACCCTCATTATCTAGATTGGAAATTAATTTATAAATCCAAGCACACATAAATTTCTAAAATAAAATACAGTGAAATGGAAACACAGACATCATGTGGTGAAATTATTCCACCTTCAACGAAAACCACTGGTTTAGGCCATAATAAATGAATCAATACTTTTGGAGACCAAAAACCCCAATCTAAAACTACCACAACAAAGAAAATATTTCATCTATGGCCATTAGGGTTAGAGAAGAAAAAGTAAAAAGAGATACAACAAGAGTGGGAGAGAGGGTAAGATCATACCTCTAAATATGAATGATGAACCATCAAAAAATCACTTCAAATCCACTTATAAGACCTTAGTATAAGAAAGAGAACCCATGGATAAGCACCGATGATGTGAGGGTATAAGGGGGTGTCTTAGTGTGGAAGCCCCAATTAAATATAAGGAGAAAAGAATATATAAATATATATACTGAAGTAGGCCCCATTTTTGTTTGATATGGTTTCTGAAACCATGTATCGACTATGTATTTGACATCGCCTCTTCCCGTATAAGTGGAATGGTTTCCTCGTATGGTTTCCCTAACCATGTAGAGATCATATAACCCACTATTTCTATTAACAAATAGGGATTTCTTGTTTTAACTCCAAAATTTCCCAAACTGTATACCTCATCATATATACTTAGAAAAACCTCCAAAACTCAAATTAGTAACCATAACACACCTCAATCACAGGGGAGTAAACAAACCACATGATAAAGTGTAAGAAAATGAAATCTTATGGTGTAAAAAACCCCCCACTTGCCACTTTCCTCCTAGAGAATGTTTACAAGAACATAGGATAAGAAGGAATGCCAAGGCTAGCTTCCCCCTAACGAGGGGTCAACCACTAACCAACATTCAAAACCTCCAAACAAAAGACACGTGGCATAATGAAACCATTCCTTGAGATAAAAAATTATAAAAAATTGAAAATTATCTAAAAACATTCACTTGGAGCCTTGAGAAGTAGGTTCCTCACTAAATGAAATTGAAGATATAACAAATATTTTGTTGGGACATCCACTCCTATGATATTATATGAAATTTAGAACATTAAAATTTATGATACTTCTCCTAAGAGCCTCATGAATTAAAAACTAAACCAAATGAAAAAACCTAAAAACTAAATTTAGATTAACAAGTGTCACTATACCTAAACTATAGCACATCCCAACTAAAGGAATCCAAAATAATCACCCACAATAATGGGAAGAAAAGACACAGATACTGATCATGGGTATCCCAACAATTTATAATTCCTCTATAATGGTGAAACATTAAAAAAGAGGACCCAAGAAGAAAATCATCACCAAAGTTACATTATTCCACTAACCATGAAAACCACATTAAATAAATAAAAGATAGCACATCCTAGAGAACAATTTATACTTCATTGGACTGATCACTAAGAAATGGAACTCCATGAAATAAAATAAACACCCTTTTATGCATGTTCATCAACATGGAATGGCATGGCTCTAAACTTAGGTAATGAAACTAAAATAATGTTAATTTAAGGGTGAACACATGGAATACCACTCTTTAAAATACTGAAGAAAACATTTATCCTATAACTCTCACAAAATTAAACAACAACCTCTCTATAATGGTATACAAACTTGCATGGAGGGGAGGAAAAGGTATTCAACAGTGGTGATTGGAGGTGAGGCGCGCTAATGGGTAGTGAGAACCGTCACCGATGGTAGGGAGGCAAGCTAGGGTTCGGGTCTTGTGGGGGTCGGGGGGAAAAGGTGGGGTCATGGGAGTTGTGGGGAGAAGGGGGTTCAGGATTGGGTGTTGGGGGGAAGTGGCGCTGATGGCCTGTGAGAAACATCACTGGTGGCGGGGTGGTGAGTTGGGGTTCAGGGATAGTGGGGATCGGGGGAAGAAGTTAGGGTTGTGGGGTATGAGGGAGAAGTGGGGTTGGGGTTGGGGGATGTGTCCTTTTTAAAAAAACGGGGTTCAAGGTTTACAAAAATGCCACTAAAAGACCACCGCAAAAGGTGATTTATGTTTTAGTGAAAATGGATGGGAATTTTGGACTCACAAAGTCATAATCAAATCTTGTTTGGTTTAAGTATGGATAAAATGTTCATTGTTCCACCAAATATCCAAAGAGGAATGTTCTTAATGATAATCAGTAAGGTGGTACGAGTAATGGTAATATCGGGGATGATGGCGAGACTAAGAATGAAATGTGAAAAAATAGGTATTATTGTTAATAGATTAAGGATGAAATAATCAATGTATTTATGTATTAGGATTCAAAATTTATAAATGTTGAAATATACAAGGATTATTCTACTTATGATTTTTTTCATAAAATTTTACAATATTATATTGGACCCGTGAAGAGATTTAATGACAATGTGATATTTTAACTAAGGGAAGGGATCCCTTGATATGTTCTTTATGTTAAGATAATGTTGTATGGATAAAGATACATGGGATTTGAATAATTAAATTGGAAATTATTGACTACCTTGGAACTAGGTGAGGACGTGTTGATAGATGGTTTATGCTATTATTGATTAAGTTTACATAAATTTTGGATTTAAGGAATTAATCCAATATACATTGGAATCAAGAATCATGTATTCTTTCCAAAAGTATTTATGGTAATTCAGGTTGCTACCATGTTTGAAGAGTATATGTGATAAGGGTATTCATATGTTTGTAATGTGACAACCAAGATATAATTTTTGATATACATGAGAATCAATGTAAAGATGATTTTGTGACTCTATTTCTAATGTTTTTTATTTTCACCATTGATAAGGGTTATAAGGTTAACCATCTGTTAAAATTTTAAGTTAAACTTCAGAGGAAGTTTTGGAACACTATTTTTTTTTTAAAATCTCAGTTAAAAGGATATTTTGTGATTAACCGTATTTCAAGGATGTCTGTCATATATATTTTGGAAATATTGTTACCATTGTTTTAGAAAAGGATATCATTTATGTCGAGAACAACAAATCAAGTCTTGTAAGGTCACAGTTCTTGAAACCATGACCAAAAGACAATAAGAGTTTTTTTCCTACCACTATCCTATATGATGTCCTAGTTGTTGTATAATTATCTTTGTTCAATAAGTATTTATAATGAACTTGTAGTGTTACTTTTTATATTTATATATTAATTTGTGTTGATAGTTAGAATTTGTATTCTTTTATGGGCCGAAAGATATATTAAAAGTGTATTTGAGTTATTTATTCATCAAACATACTTTCTGGACACTCATTCCATGAGGTAATGGTTGTATTAGAAATTTTTGAAAGCACAATAAAAGAATTAAATTTTTTATCAATAATTACTCAATGTTTTTAAAGTGATATAGAAAAAAAGATGTCATAATACATTAAATTCTACTGAACTATTGGATTCTGGAATCATCACATATATATGACATTGAGTCCATAAAATTCCATTTAATAATTCAATTGTTTTTTATTGATGACCTCAATCACCCCCAATAAATATTTATTCTTTTCCTCCATGTCCAATATTCACTGCCAACCTATGTTCTCCTATGTGGAAACCCAGTTATATGGGTAACTATTATGGTTCTAAATTTCCTTTTTTAAGGGCTGTTTTAGTATCCATTTTTATGAAGTGGGTTTATATGAATGAAAATTTAAAGTATTAAACATTTTATAACCTATATGAATTTAGAGGAAAAATCAGTTTAAGTGGGGGAGAATGTAACCCCTTGAGTTTTTGGTAAAATTTCTTTCGAATTAATTTAATCATTTGATATTTTTTTCAATTCACGCAATGCTGAAAATAGTTTTTTCACTAATTAAAATATTCCATTCACATGGAAACGACTTGGTGTATGTTACATGCAACACCAAAATAGTGTATGTGATACAAAACTACAAGTTTATCATACATTACACACAAAATTGACTATCCTTGATGGCTTGCATAACACAAAAGACTGATTGTTACCTAACTGTAATATATTATTAAAATTATTATTATAATGGATTATAACCTAGATGATAATTTGATAGATATGAAATAGTTTTAATTAAATTAAGAAAATATTTATTGTACACAATTATAAGATGAATTCATAGATTGCCAGTTAATGAATATGAGAAAATATTGAATATAAATAAAGATATTATTATAGTCACAAAGCTATTTTAACCTATAAATTTTAATTAATTATAATTAGTATGTGAGATTAATTTAATAAATATGTTTTATATTCAATTAAATATTCTTGATATTAATCCCATTTATTTTATAGGCATAAGGTAATAACTAACCCAATTTTATGCTTAAAACCCTATATTTTAATTAACAAATTTTTATCGCCTTTTGATGGTGAACAATTTATAAATCCAATCTGTGGAAATTTAATATATTTAATATGTAAAAATAAACAAAATAGTTTTAATAGATACATAAAAATTAGGTTAGGATAAATTTTTCAAATATTTACGTAAGGTTTCATCTTTTAATGGATAGTTAAAAATATTGAATTTTAATTCAAAACATCTTTTTAACTTAATTCATTTACAAGGGTAAAATATATTTTAATTTGATTTTAAAGTATAATTGGATAATATTTTTATCAAGTAATCAAATTTTGGTCATTATAATCATTTCCACATTTAAATATAACATAAAAACATAGAAAACATTTGATCCTTTTTAGTTTAAAAACATTTGCAGCATCGTCCCGACAACGAGATTAATTTTAAATTAATTTATGCCACTCATGTGTTTATATTTTGGTAAAATGAATTCAATATTTGAAATCAGAATAATTTCTAATTTCTAATAAGTTCAATTTTGTTTTTTTACAAAAAAAAAATATCAATGAAGGTGATTAAATTTAATTACATCCGTTAAGAAAAACAATTTGGTTAATGATGTACTAATCCTCAAATTTAAGTATCAAAAGGACCTAGAGACATATCCATCACCCATTTAATGTTAATATTTCGACCCTATCATAAATTTTCACAACTTTGGTATATTATTTAATCCACTTGTAACATGAAAACCGTGGTTGTAATTCTCTCTTCAAATATTTACGTGAGTGTCACTCCTCCTCCACTATAAAAGTCCACCACCACCTCCCAGTCCCCACACCTCCCAAACCATTTATGTTCGGCCATGATCATCCCATATAGCCTAAAAAATTCCTACCTTCTAACTTGAAGCCTTACTTTGGTAATAAATCCTCTTGTGGAATCCTTTTTCACGGAAACAAAAATGAGTTACCTGATTAAGATGTAACATCTTCTCTAAATCTCCATTACTTTATTTTTATTCTCCTCCCCTTCACTCTTTTTATTCCAATATTATGTGAGAAAACTATATCAAACATTTAATAGGTTTTTTTATGAAAACTTTTCAACCTACACGTACTCACATTTCAATCTAATGGATATCGAACATATTATTTCTATGTATGGTGAACTACTGCCTCACAAAACGATGATTGTTCATTTTTATTTACCACCAATCATGGTGGACATTATGATGGAAACACGATTTTTATATGTTATATATAATAATTATTAGGTATTTATGTGTCTTTATTAATTTTTACAACACAAACCTTTTTATTTCCATTAGGTTTTAATATGATTATCTCATTTGAGGAAGTTTGGACAAGCGCCCCCACAAAGTGATGTGATTCATTCACACACCACATGGAATGTATTAAGGATGGGTTTATTGAAATTATATGATATATATTATGTATTAATTCTAATGGAATAATTATATATATATATACATATGTCATTTACTTACTTTCTTTCAATACGATAATAAAAATGGAAACAACATTCATGTGTACGTACGGCTTACCATCTCCATGAATGGTGTATTCTATTTTGTACTTATTTATTCTATAGATTATTATAATATACATATACTGGATATAAATGAAATTTATATCACTATTTATATTTTGAAATCATTATATAAGTATAATAAACAATGATATAACAAATGAAGACACATGCAACAAACAAATTGAATATTACCGGAAGTGAAACCTTAACATAGGATCGTTAACTAGCGGGTAATATAAGGTCATAATAAAACCATATATGGTATTAGGTATAATAATATTCTTATATAAAATACTTATAATAAATTTATATTTATTATACAGGTGTTTTGAATGGGTATTAAAAGATTCAAGACACAAGATTAAGGGAATTTCATCTCACTCTTAATTTCCATGAGATACATGTTATGTTCGCTACTATTTACTTTTGTGTGGTATATTTACTACCCATGATTGTATTCTAATAATATTATACATAAACTCATCGGTATTGTCTTATAAATTTTATGATCCTTTTTTTATGGGGATTATGTTTCCAAATTTACAAAATCGATAAAATAGTTTTGTCTCAATTTTCCTTCATTGAGACTCATTTTTTATTTTGCACCAAAACATTTTTTCAAGGAGTATTTACTTCCATTTTACATGTTATATAATTAATATCCTTTTTATCATGATATATTAATCTTCATGTAAATTCCTATTCTTACATGGAGAGTATGATCCCATGTTACCAATTTATAACAGTTTATTGAGGCAATCCCATCACATTTGGAGATTGTTTATATTTATGATTCCTTTGGTGAATTATAATGATCCATATATCAAGAAAATTCATTACTTCATCTCTTTTTGTAAAGACATCCTCATTTGTTAGTACTATTTTTCCACCCTTTGGTACTTAAGATGGTGTTTTTACATAAAATTTGATTATCTCTCTCTTCAGATGTAAATCAATTGATTCAAAAACAATGTTTCCAAAAATGTTTTAAATAATGTTTTCAAAAGATCATTAAAGATTATTTTATAGTAAAAAGGATTTTTAAAATGTTTAATTGTTTTCAAAGCATCCTTTGTATGTTTTCAAATCTATTTTAAACGAAAAATATTTTTAAAAGGTTTTATGTTATAAGGAAGAAGTTTTCAAAAAAGAAAAGAAACTTTCGTGAAGAAATGTTTTTGAAAGATATTTTAAATTTATTTTCCATATAGTATGGAATTTATTTTTATTAATCACTACCTTCTCGGAAATGATATAATAGTTCCATTCATATCCTTTCTATGAATGGTTTATTCTTAATTTCATGGTCTTTATGAAGCCCATTTCCCATTCACAAGTTACATGTTTATGAAATCCGCTTCTCTTCATGGGTTATGATTAGGTGAAATAGCTATAAAACCTGTCTATTTTTCATAGGATCTTATGTGATGAAATGTTAATGATACCCATTTCATTTCATAAGTTATAATTTTATTTTTATAAAATCTATTAATTTTTATTGATCATTATAAGATGAATATTTATTTATCTTGTGGAATATATTTGAATGATTTTATTATGAGATTAGTGGGACCTATATCTCCTTCTAATGAACTGAGTAACAATGTATGACCCATGAGTATAAATGTTATGTGTCAACCTGTTTACATGTTTACAATGTTATGCATGAACCTGGTTTCACGTCCATAAGTTTATGCGTGAACCTGATTACATGTTAATAATGTTATGGGTGAACCTTATTATTTGTTCACAATGAAATGCAAAGTATTGGTTGCATGTCTATAAGATTATGTGTGAACCTAATTACATGTTCAAAATGTTATGCCTGAACCTGATTACATGTTCATAGTGTTATGTACAGACCTAGTTTCATGTCCATTATGTACTGCATGAACCTCAATAAATGATCACAATGTTTTGCATGGACTTGGTTTCACATACATTTCGTTATGAATGAACCTGATTACATGTTTACAATTTTATGTATAGACCTGGATGTATGTCCACAAGTTGATGTTGAGGCCTAATTGCATGTCCTTAAATTAAAGAGTGAACCTGTTTCTACTCATACATGTTCACAATGATATGAACCAACATGCCTTCCATAACATCCATATATTTTCCTATATAAGGCTTATTTGTCCTATGTTTTCTATTTCCTTATGATTCATATCTTATGAACTTGTATTCTTTATTATGGTCTCTAATAAATAGGACATGATCTTCCAATGTTATGCTCAAGTTCCATACCCTTTTATATGTTATTCTTATTCATTTCTTTTATTTGCCCTTATTGAGAATCTAATTCACTCCATTATATTGTTTCCTTTACTCAGAGTATGAAGAAAGGTTTTAGGTAGAAATATTAAAGATGTAGATCATTATGGGAGAAATCAATGATTTTTCACCATGATAAATGATTTTCTTTCGATGTTTCCAAAGACACTAAACTATTATGGTCCTCAAGTATGTATTTTTTCAATGTAATAAATATTCCTCTAAAATGAAGTAAAATCCATGCACGTCAAACTAGGTTTTCTATAGACCACCTTCATTATTATTCCATGGGGAAATAGAGGATACTAAGTCAGAATTAGTGGGTCATTTTTGGGTTAGTTGAGTTTTATCATTGGACATTCACCCATAGTTGTATGTAACACCTATCTATAAGGATCAACAGCAAGGATACTACTTAGAGTGATCTAATTAACCAATGTGCAACTATTAACCAATCAGTAGTAGACCCACCTATATGTGTCTCGTGATGTTCAATTAGTCCTTATGGTATTCCATCATGATATGTATGGTATTTTATTCATTATTTATAGTATTTACATCAAATTTGTTTCTTCATTTTTATATAGTTCATTTTATTCCATGTTGGTAATTTTATTATTAATTTTTGAAATTTTTTAGTTTTCCCATTGTGTTTTTCCTATTGATGGTATTTTTTCTTCTTTTGAATTTTATAGAATCACTTTTCTCATTTGGTTTACTTTAAAATAGATTGTTTAATAGTGGGTTTAAAGAATAATTCAAAAAAATAGTTTTGGTTTTCTTTAGTGGTTTTAAAGAAATGGTCTTTTCCTTGAAATGGTTTCTGAAAATGATATTTTCATGGGATGTTGGATAAAGGGGGAATTTTTTTTGACATTATTTCCTCAGTTTAAATTTTTATTTAAAAAGTTTAAAAATACATGATTTTATTAAAGGAATTGTGGTTTGGAAAGTGTATCTGTGATTTTATTTTATAAATCATGTGAAAAACTACTTTGATAGTTTATAGTCAAACTAGAATTTTATAAAGTAACTTACTATGGGTTTTCAATAGATATGGTGAGTAGTAGTGGCCTACTTAGTGATTATGTGAACACTCCAATTTATCATTTTCCATTATAGGTTTGGCCAAGTATTTATTCTCGCAAATATGGTGTTAAGGTTCTTGATTGCCTAGAGGGAAATTTTTTAGTCACAAGAAGATAAGTATGTATATAGTTTTATTTTTATTTTCTTTTCTTTTATCACACTCACTAATTAAGAATTTACTAATTTCTATTATTATATGGTAGTTATATTTTATAATGGGTTCTACAATGGTACTAGATATAGATCACAATTTAATTTATATAGTAGTCATTTTGGGATATCATAGAGTATAACTAGTGTGTTTCTTTTGATTATTCTATTTATTCTTTCTTATTTTGTTATGGCATAGATGTACGACGTATATATGGGTCATTCAGTATTTCTATTATATTTTGGTTGCCGCATGTACTATTATTATTAAGATAAACCACTCCCAAGTGTGTTCCTATGATTCCCAAGCACTAGTTTTTAGCCTGTGGATATTGGGGATGCCTTCAAGAAAGTGGAGGGATAGTTCAAACATCCATCAAAGGGACATCCCAGACTGATTCTTTAAAAAATGGTATTAGAACTAGAGTTCTTATTTTATATAGAACCATGAGACTTTGGAATTCACCATATTATTTGGGGTGTTGGTATCTTAGAAATAAGTTATTTGGGACTCAAGAGGTAGGCGTGTGAATAGTATCCCAAGCTCTTTCACACCCAAATCCTTGAGTTTCCATGGGTAGTTGGGAATTTTCCTTTGATTCTAGTTTACTAGTTGATGGAATTATTTGATTATGGTTAAACACTATGGAGGTGATTTTTTAACCCTTATCAGTATAACTTTAAATTATTTGGGGTCTTATGTGGTGTTTTGGGATGTTTATAAAGAAAGAATTCAAAATGTAAGGCTGATTCATAGGTCCTGAAATAACATACAACAACCAGGTGTTGGATTCTAGACCTGCTTTAGGGACCAATACATGATTGGAATGTGTCTATCAATTATGTGGATAATTCATTATTGATTCTTTATCTACGTTTCTTTTTTTATTTAATCCTCTTAACTATTGTATTTCTTATGGTGTGTTTGGGAAAGAGGATAAGGTTCATTGTCATTTTTGAGATATAGTGTAATATTTTTATGTAGTTTTTGATTGAGATATATGTTATGACTAGTTTATATTATTGTATTTATTATGTGAAATTTATTTGTATGGGTGAAAATGGATTTCATGTAAGTAATCAAACCGTTTTTCTTTTTAAAAACAAATCCTTATGGTCAATTTGTATGGTGAGCATTATTTCCCAACATGTTTTATAACAATTTATTTTATTTTTAAATTTTGAAAATTTTTATACATGTAGGTGTATTTTATAATAAAGTAAAAGGGGTTTTAAAATATGTATTTCCAATTTTTTGGGAACCCTATGTTTTTAAAATTGGATATTTATAATTATTGTGTGTAATTAAAAAGGGTAATTTCTTTAAATGTTAGATATTCAAGTGATTTTAAAAAATAATCCATATTATTATGTTCCCAATAATATTTTTTATAGTTTTAAATAATTCAAAATAACTCCTAAATATAAACCATTAAATTACAAGTGGACATATATACACAGTATCAATGATTTTCTATAAAACAAAACTCTATAAATTAAAACATGTTTTCTCTTCATGAAAAATATTCACAATTTTCCACTTGATCTCATCCTTGTATCTATTCTCCATTAAATACATTGAAAAATATTTTAAAAATTGGGATGAGAAAAAAATATTTGTATGGGACATAAAAAATTGAAACTATTAGTATAGTAAAAATTCACAAAAAACATTTTCATAAAAATATACCTTTTTATTCAGAAAAAGGAATAATCCTTTCGAAAAGATAAATATATTACCTTTTGAAAATAAATAAATTTTCATGAAAAATAATTATAAATAATATAATATATAAGTAAGTAACTTGGGACATCATTTTCCATCTCAATATTTAAAATGGAGTAACCAATATGTCCAACCTCTAACTCTAGAGTACCTACTACATTGGAAGTTACAATGTGACCACCCATCCATGGTTTATCACAGAACTGCTCATTATTGGTTTATCACATAAACACCCATCTTTGGTTTATCATATAACCACCCATGATTAATTTATAATCTTACCACCCCTCATTATAAAAATTCCCCAAGAACCATAACATAAAAATAAATGAGGAATTATTTGTTTATAAAAACACTCTTTGAAGAAAATTATATTTTCATTTTGCAATTACTTATTTTAAAAACATGATCATGTAGAATAGAAAAAAATTGAAAGTGACCAAATAAAATTATAACATAAGACTAAAAATATTAAATTGATATGAAATAGGGATATTATATTCTTTTCATATATATAATAAAAACATTTATTTTGAAAAAAGTAACATCAAAATAGTATTTTTAATTAAAAGTCCTTTACCAATTTCATATCATTGAAGTGGTTATTAATTAAAGGAATTGATTATGTTTATTCGATTTGGATACACATAAAACACGTATAAATTCAACATAAGATACTAAATATTTATTCCATCTATAATTTCAGCATGATATAATCAAGTAGAAGATGTTTAACCCAAATAATGGAAATTGGGTTACGAATTCCCTTATATCCTTTTGACTTCCATAAAATGTGTTCTAACCTTATGTATAATGGTTTAAAGAATGTCATTAAATTAAAACTGAACAATATTAAGATTTATAATATATTTTATTACCTTTTATTATAATATTACCACCCTTCCATTAATAATATTTCATTATTTCAATTATTTTGGGCATGTCTGTTTCATTGTTTCACAATCGATTAATTTTTTTATAATTATAGATTTTCAAGTCAAATGGAAATAAAACTAAAAAAGTTAAATGAATTTGTATTCATGTTATTACATAATATTAAATGGTCCCATGTATTATTTTTATTTCTATGATGAGGATGATTTATTTGATAAATATTAATGATAAATGTTTTATTCAATTTGATAGTTTTTTCGACCAACATGAACAAGTTTTGTTTTATTTATTATTATATATATATTAGTTATAGAACATGAAAAAAGTTTTAATATATCTATTAAAATATTATTTAACCAAAATAAATGTTTTATGACTATCCGTGAAGGAAATAATATAAAAAAATCATTATCCACAGAGATGGTTAACCATCATAATTTGGGCAACGAGTTCATTTATTTGAATAAGGGGTGGTAATAAAAAGAAGGGATATAAGATATTCCATTAGAAATATAGAACTATAGTATGTAAATTATTTTTTAGTTATCATGCCTCAATGTATGAAGTAGGTGAGGAGAAAGTGTAAGAATAAAAGAAATTAAGAGATGTGCTTTAAGGAAATTACCTCATGAATTTCACATCGTTAAAGGATCCCTTAAAGACCTCGAAAATTTTATTTGGGTGTGACCAGTAACACATGGATGTGGTGAAAGTGGGTAAGAGAGGTTTTAATAGATATTTAAGGAGATAAATTACTTTCTAGGATAAATGGGGTGGTGACAGGTGGTAATTATTCTTGAGGAGAGGAGGTTTTAAGCAATTACAGAATGATTATTTTATAATTAAATCCAACCACATAGTGGTTGAATTAATTAAAACATATCTGATTGATAATTAATGTTTTAAGATATGTTTTTGGTCATTAAACACATCAACCACCAATTTAATAATTTATTTTCTAGGTATTTTAATCCTTTACCTTTTAACTTTAACATATTACATTATTTTATCTGTACAGTGGTAAATCATTTTTTTACTAAAATAACTATTTTTATTATTTAAATTAAATAGAACTTAAAAATTAATTTTTCACTTCTGATTAAAAATATTTAATCCACTTTAACCATTTCAATTCACAGAATTGGAAAAAAGAGCTTTAAAATTAATCCAACAGACACAACGGGAAAGCGAGTTTTTATGTAAAAAAATTCAAATGATTAAAATGTTTTTAAATCCAATTTTAATGTGAAATTGAATAAATTTACCTAAATTGGATTTATTGAAGTATAATTAAACTAGTTATAATTAAAAAATAAATTTAAATATAATTTTACTATATAAATAAATTATCCAAAAATTCAGTTTTCAGTTAAAATTCAGTATTTTTTAATATACATCAATAAGTTGAACTTATCTAAAAATAAAACATTTCACCCTAAAATAGTTTTGTTATTCCACATTAAAAAATGAATCTTGTTTTTTTAAGAAAATTTATAAATTTTTAAAAATTAATTTTTAAAACAAGTACAAAATTATAAGGCGAAAAAATTACCTTTTAGGAAAATATAGCTTTTATGGTAAAATTGAATATATTATTTATTATAAGCCTATAAAAATTATTGGATGAATTTAAAAACATTTTATTGAATCAGTAAAATTTAAATGTCATTATTATCTATCACTAATAGTGATTAATTTAATTTAATAATTCTAATAAATTTGAAAATAAATTATTTTTTCGGTACCTGGGTTGTCACATTGTCCCCCACTTCTGGAAATTACATCATCGAGATTTTTTTCACTTACTAAATAAGTTGGGATAATTTTTCCTCTTCTAATTTTTAGAATCCCATTTTTCTTCTTCAACCATATGGTTTCTATATGAATCTTTAACCTAGTGAATAAATTTACTCTACAATATTCTATCTCTATGGCCAAGAATCAGAACTGGTTGTTCCTAATAAGAAAGGTTTTCTTCCAACAAAATTACTTTAGGGGTCAAAACATGTGACAAATCAAGAACATATTTTCTTAAAATCAAAACATGAAAAACATTATTTACCCAAAACAAACTCAAAGGGGAATCCACTCAGAAAGAAACAGATCCATGTTTTTCTAGGATTTAATATGGTCTAATGAACCTTGGACATAAATTCCCCTTATTACCAAAACACATTATTCATTTCCATAGAGATGTTTTATGTAATACATGTTCATATAACTAAAATAAAAGGCCTTTCCTCTGGTTATCTGTATACCATTTCTTCCTAATCTGAGTTGATTTCATGTATTACATAATTATCTTCTCCTTCTCAACCATTTACACTACCAATTATTATCCCAAAAACATTCTTTCTCATACTTCATCCCAAAAGATGGAATTCAACATTTCCTTTTATATAATGACTCAAAAGGTTTTATTTGTATACTGGGACAAAAAAATTATTATAAGGAAACCCGACCAAAAAAATATATTGATCCCAACTTCACTGTTAATCCATCGAACAAGCTCGAAGAATATCTTCTAATTTATGAATTTTTTATTCACACATTCCATCAGATGTAAGATAAAAAGAAGTACTGAAATTTAATTTAGTTCCCGGATACATTTTTAGTAATTTAAAAACATTATAAGGGAACATAATATCTTGGTCAATTTAAATAGAGAGATAACTCTATGTAACCTAACTATCTCTTTAATTTATAGCAGAGAAAGTTTATCTAAAGACATGGTATCTAAAACAGGAAGTAATAGCATAGATTTAGTTAGTTTATCAAAAATAACCCAAATTGCATTACTACCTTGATAATTATTGGGTAATCCCACTATGAGATCGATTTATATATTTTCCCATTTCTACATTGATACTGGAAAAGGTTAAAGAAACCAATTTGGTGATTGTTGTACTGATTTAACCTACTAAAATGCCAAATATTACATTGTAAATTTAAAAATATTTATTTTTATTCCACCCCATCAGTAATACTTTTAAAGACCTCTGTACATCTGATTATTTCCCCGATGAACAGAAAATGAGGAACTATAAACTTCATTTAACATCTCCCACTTCAACTGAGAATCACAAGGAATACATAATCTTTTCCTGAATCTCAAAACAAATTATTTATCAATATTAAATTGAGTAAACATACCCTTTTTTACAAACTCTATAGTTTTTTTGTAACCCATGGTATTCCTTCTAAGATTACTTAATTCTACCCAACAAATACGATCACACTGAAACCCAAATAACTAAATAATTCCATGCATATAAAACTTCTAAGAAAAAATTCAAAAAGTTATTAACCGAATGGGAATGTTCCAAATGTAACATGGTTAATGGTGTCTGATTTTTTTAACTCAAGTTATTTTCTTTTCCATGATGTTAATTGATCATGAAATCATAATCCTTAATAATTTATATTCATATTCTCTACCTCATGTTCAACACTTTCTATGTAAAAATATACGTTAAACAATTATGGTCATTATATATTTCAAACTTTTCGCTATATTAATTATGTCTTTATATTTTTAAAGAAAAAAACCCCAGCAACTAATTGTAAATCATGTGTAGGATAATTTTTCTCCTGATGTTTTAAATTATGTGAAGCATAAAAAATCACCTAATCATTCTACATCAAAATTCAACCAATTTCCTTCAATGAAGCCTCGTTGTAGATAAAAAAATCAACATTTCTCTAGGGTATGACAAAAGCATGAGTATTTACCCATATGTTTAATTCCTAAAAAATCATTACATTATTTTTCTAAATAATTTTAACTCCTTTTCATAGTACTATTGATATTGGGATATATAACCTTGTAATGATTTCAATAAACCACTAGTAATATACTGTTAATATAAGAAAACTTCAAATTTAAATAATGTTTGTGGGTCTTTCCCATTCCTCAACCACTGTTTTTTTGTGGGATCAATAGTCATTCCATATTAACTTATAATGTTCCCAAAAAAGAATTATTAACCAGAAATGAAATTTTCTAAGATTTCCACATAATTTATTTTATTTACGGGTTTCCAGAATAATCCTTATATGTTTTTCATAATACTCATAAATTTTGGAATAAACAAAAATATCATCAATAAAAACAACTGTGAAATTTTCTAAATATTCTTGGAAGACACAATTCATAAGATTCCTTAATACAGCACGGGAATTTTCTATCCTAAATGGTATAACATCAAACTCATAATGTTCATATCTGGTATAAATATAGTCTTTCTAATATCTTTCTCCTTTAATTTCAACTGATGGCATCCCAATATGAGATCAATCTTTGAAAAGTTTTATGCTCCATATAGAAGATAAAACATATCATTAATATGACGCAAAGGGTACTTATTCTTAACAGTAATGTTATTTAATTCTCTATAATAAATAAAAAGTATCATAGGACCATATTTATTTTTAATAAACAAAACATGAGAACCCCAAAGTGAAGTTCTTGGTTGAATAAAACCTTTATCTCAAATCTTGATTGATTTCTTTTTCAGTTCCAAAATTTCTACTTATGTCATTCAATAAGGGGGTTTTTAAATAGTCATATATTTAGAGACTAAGTCAGCAATAAACTGAGCCTCTCTATGAGGAATAAAAATAGGTAATTAATTTTGGAAAAAATCCATATATTCATTCACAATTGTAACATCACTAATCCGAAAAGTTCCATTTTTTAACGATATGTGCTAAGTAACTTTCACTGCCATTTCTAATCAATTTATCTGCTTCTTGATAGGTTATTAATGATCTGAAATCATTGGACAAGACATTAACAGATCTAAAATCTATCCTATCATGATGAAATGAAATTAAATCATTACCCAAAATAACATCAAATGAATCTATTTGTATTTCAACAATATTTGTAAGAAATATTATTTCATTAATAACAATATGAAGATTCATTGAAATCATGGTTGTTTTAATAATTACACCTAGAGTTTTTTCCAAAAATTATATTATACTTTCATGATGTGATATTCCAAGTATTATTATAGATTTATCATAAATAGAATAATATAAAGATCTATAATCATATAGTTTATTGGTATAATTTGAATACACACATGAAATACCTGTCACCAACTCATTTGATGGCCCAACATCAACTGTAGTAGTAGAAAAAAAACATTCCCCACCATTCTATTTCATGTCTTGCTGATATCCCCTTGGGTGACTAAAATTGGAGAACTATTTGCATAATATCCCATATTTCATTTTTATTTATGAAATTTGGATGATTCATTTGATGAAATTAAATTTTAATAATAAATGTTTATTTTAATTTGGTGATTTTTTTATCATCACGAACTAGTTTTAGTTAATTTATTATATATATATATATATATCAGTTCCAAAACATGAAATTAGTTATATTATTTCTATTAAAACTATATTAAACTATACTAATATTTTTTGACCATCCATCAATGTGGTAATGGAAAATTAAAAATCAGTATCCATGATGATGGTAAATCATCATAATTTGGACAATGGTTTCATTTCTTTGTATAAGGGGATGTAATAAAAATTATTGATATAATATATTAAAATAGAAGAATAAAATTATAGTATATAAATTATTATGGATTTATCTTTCCTTTTTGGATGAATACGGTGAGGAGAAAGTAGAATTGAAAAAGAAATTAATAGAGGTGCTTCAAGAAAATTACCACTTGAATATCCCCTCAATGAAAGATCCATTAAAGACCATGGACATGGTATTTGGGTGAGAAAATTAGCACTTGGACATGTATAGAGTGGGGAATATAAGTTTTGAAAGATATTTTAGGATATTCAAGTGTTTTTAGGAAAAATGGGATGGTGAAGGAGGGATTTATACTTGAGGAGGAATAGTTTAAAGTGGTTAAATAAAAATTATTTTATATTCAATTCCAACCACACTGAGGTGAAATTAATTAAAAAGAATTAGATTTATAATTAATGGTTTATGGTATGTTTATGGTTGATAAAAACATCATTAAACCATTTAAAGTGGTATTTCTAGGTATTTTAATCCTTTACCAGTTAACTTTAACTTGTATCATTATTTTAAATTTACTATGGTCAATTTGTTTTACCACAGTTAATTTTTTTATGGATAAAAATGAAATTGACCATATAACCTAATTTTAACATTAAGATTCAAAATATGGAATCTATTTCACCAAATTACATTCAATTAATTGAAAAAATATTTTTAAAATTAATCATACATACACAACGGGAAAGCAGGTTTTAAAGTAAAAATTGTTAAATAGTGTAAAATATTTTTAAAAAAAATATCAATGTATAATTGAATTCAATTACCTAAATTATATTTTTTATGTTTAATTTTACTAATTTTTATTTAAAACAATTTTAAAATATAATTTTATAGTATAAATAAATTATAAAAATTGTAGTTTTCAATTAAAATTTAGTATTTTTCACTATTTATAAAAAATGAAACATCTCCAAAAAAATACAAAACGTTCACCCTAATAAAATTTTTATATTTCTATTTCAAAAATGAATTTTATTTTTTCAAATAATATTTATAAAGGAGTAAAATTTTAGTTTCAAAATAGTTGTTCCATTAAAATCAATAAAAAATGTATTTTAGAAAAATATAGGTTTTATGGTTAAAATTGGATTTATTGTTTATCTTAAACATATCAAGTTATGGGTTGAATTTAAAAATATATTAAATATATAAAATATTAATTTAAATAATATATTTCGAAAATATTAATTCATTTAATTAAGTAATAGTAATAAATTTGAAAAAAAAATATTCCCTTGGTACCTGGTTTTTAAAATTATGTGATTTGAAAATAATTTTAAATAGAATGATTTTTTCATTTTGAAAACCTGAATGAGTTTTAGATTAAAAAAAGTTTTTCATAAAAACATTTTCATAAAAAATTAAAATTTACCATGTTTGGTTAGTATTTGGGGTTTTATTTTTTAAGATGGTTTCTGTTTGATTCTGAAAGAAAGCAGGCCCAGTTTTTATGGTTCCTTGGTTTTTACAATAGTATTTTGGAAAAGTTTTTCTTTTTTCCATAATTATTATGTTCTTTTATCCTTTATTTGTCTTAATAAATATTGTTGTGATTTTGGTGACATGACCATATAAAGATATATGACTCAGATTATATTGGTTAAGCAGCCCAGAAAGGTCTAGTTTAAATGTAGTGCATTCATCTTAAGGGCCCCTCTTCCTTTGTTTGATATTTTTTAGGCTCCTAATGGAGTGGAATGTGTAAATTCATTTTTGGAGTGCAATGATATTGGTTTTACTGAGGTAGTTCTTCTCATGTGACTCTTTTGAAGATATTGGTGTCCATTAGTTTATACCCATGGGTTTTAGATGATGGATAGACCAATAGGGATCATTGTTTCATGGAATATTTTTAATGAGCATTATTTGAGATGTTTATTTATTTTGGTGTTGGTTTGTGACTTTTTTTATGGAAAAGAACTTGAGAATTTGTGGGCATTGTGTTTCAAGTGTTTTTTTCTTGTGGAAGCTTTCAAATAATGTTTTTTTATCTTCTTTGTTTCCCAATATGGGATCCTTTTGGAACCATTTTTGCCCCATCATTTTATGTTTTTTCATTCCCTAATTTGATTTCACATTGTAGGTGATTCTCATTTATTTTTCACATGGGAACAACCTAGAGAACATGTTTGGATACTTTGTGTTTAGTTTTGTTTCTTATTATTCTATGGATACCACCGAGCTATATTTTATGTCAGAACTGCCATGAGATGGTATTCCAAGGAGTTGGATCTGGACACCGTTGTATACAAGATGTGACCATTAGTTTAAATCCATGTCTTATCTTAGTGAGTTATGTCTCTTATTTTTCATTTATTGGTTTTTGGACACCTTGAGTTTTGGTGAACCATTTTATCATCCATTATGAAGTTTTTAGGATTATTTATCCTCTTGTGATATTGGATGGTTGGCCTTAGGTTGTAATGTTTTTTGAATTACTATTAGATATTTCAGTAATGTGGTGGTTCGGTGATGCCTTTGTGTTTTGGGGGAAGAGGTTGTCATTTTTTACCATTTTAGTTATTTTCTAAATATTGGGGAGACTGATGATTGGTATCCACTTCTTTAGAGCCTTTATTTGATTAGATTTTTTGAGGTATTTAGGTTTCTTGAGTTTTTTTTTCTTGAGAGTTATCATGAGAAATTCATTCTCCTTTAACATCTAATTTTGATCTAATACATTCTATGGGAAGAAATTTGTATAGTATGGGGATTATGAAACCCTCTATTCCACAATTATATAAATTAAGTAATTAATTTAATTAATTCTGAGGCATTTTAATTTTTTGAGAAATTTTGGTTCAATTTTTAAAAAAATTAAGGGGTTTGGTGTAATGCATGGTTTTCACATGGCTAGAAGTAACCATGCACCAACAGCATGTGGGGTTCTATCAATGATAAAGTTTTGATTCACATAGCTTGATCATGGTTAGTTCAATCATGTGACTTGCTTAGGAGTAACCATGCAAGTTATTTGTGCTTATCTAGTAGGGGTAGCACGGTTATCATACAATTTAGTAAACCCTGAGCCTACACCCTACACCATGCCCATTTTTTAAAATTATTTTTTTATTTCTTTTTTTTAATCTCAACAAAACTAAAACCCTCACCCCTTAACTCCCACCTTGTCACATGACCAAGCCCCTCTCATCTCCCTCTATGTCACCCACCACCCCACTCCTGATTATCCCTCTCCATAAAGATTTTTCCCATATTTATTATATATTTATGCTCAATCTCTCATATTGAGGTCCCTTCTTCCATTTTCCTTTCATTTTGGTCATTTTTTCTTTTCGTCTCATCACCTGAATTGATCAGCTGAACCCAAATTTAAAGGGTTTACCTGATTTTTGTAATTAATTCCATTGTTGGGGTGTAAAATATGTTTTTTGGGTCTTCCTCTAACATTTTTCGACATTCTCTGCCAAAGGTGAAATACTTAAGACCATTCCAGATTTCCCACTTTTATTTTAAGGTTGGTTTTTCTATAGAACCACATATTATTCCATATTATAAATTTCTAGTGTACATTTAAATTGCCATTTATATATTTAAAATCTTATTATATGTCATTGTATACTTAAAATGGATCTGAATTAGTTTTTAGAACATTGAATGGGCCTTGTTTTTATACAAAGTATTTTTAAAATTTCTTGAAAGTCACTTTAAAATCCTTTTAGGGATTTGAAGTATTTTCTTATGAAATTATAAATGTATGGTATTGTCGTTTGTTTTTTCAAATGTTCTTACAAAAGTTAAAACACTTTTCATGGACCTTAGTAGCATGATAAGTGTTGGATTAAATGCATTTTGTATTTCCCAAAGGGATTTGTAAATTTTAAAATATAATTGAATCTAGTTTCCTTTTTGTAAAGGGTGAAATTAATTTTTAAAGCGGTTGTTTTATAAAAATAGAGAATGTCCCTTTTTGAAATAAAGTGGATAATCTATGAGTTGTTTGGCCATGCTTGGAATTTATTGTGTTTTCTCTTGTACTTGTGTTTTGATTCCAAATTGGTTAAGAACGGTATTTATAAAATATATATATGATATATGATATGATAAATTCATGGTTTTCACTTTATAATTTATTGATTCTTGATTTTTCCCTTCTTGAGCTCCCTTTTTTCTGTATGATGTTGATTTAAACTATGTGATTGAAATTTTTTTGTGATCAGTGATGTGGTTATGGATTAAGTCTCTTATTAAGGACAGTTATGGAGGTTGTATTGGCATGATTTTGGTTTTATCTCAAATGGTTTTTCTATTAATCAAGTACTGACATGTTTCCCATGGCCAACCTCTCTTATTATTCCTTGGAGAATTCAAGGCTACTAAGTGGGATATAGTGGATAATTGCAATGCTAGTCATGTTTTAACACATTCTAGTCACCCTAGTTTTAGGTAATAGCTGGATAGGGTTATCTTCACTAATAATACTACTTAGAGTGGTCTTGTTGATATATGTGTGACCGTTAACCTATCAGAAATAAGTCTGTGTATACAAGTATTATGTTGTCATATTAGTTCTCTTGGTGTTATTTTGTGATATGTTTAGTATGTTATTTATTATTTATTTATTTTATCTTTTTAGTTTCTTAATTGTTATATTATTCCTGTGATTCCATATTGGTTATTTTATGATTGAGATTTTACATTATTTGGTTTAACTTGTGATTGTATTTTCTCTTATTAAGACTTATATGGAATCAATTTGTGTGGTTATTGTTTACTTTCAATAGATTTTTTTATAATGGTTTGAAAGTATAATTTTAATAATTAAATTTTTTTGGTATTTTCTTTTAGGTTTTTAATGTAATGGGGTTTTCCTTGAAATAGTTTATGAACATAATATTTTCATGGGATGTCAAATAATTGGGGAAAGTGTTTTTACCTTCACTCCTTAGTTTAATGGTTTAATTTAAAATGTTTAACTACCCCAGATTTGATTTCAATAAAACTGATATTTTCGTTGGATACTGTACTTGTGATTTGATTTCATAAAACTTTTTAAAACACTACATTAATAATGAATGTTCAAACTATAATTTTATAAACTACCTTAATAAGGTTTCTCTATATATTTGGTGGGCAGTGGTGGCCCACTGAGTTCTTACTTTCTCACACCTATTAATCATATTTTGTTATAGGTTCATCCCATTCATTATTCTTTCTCATGGGGTTTCATGGTTCTTGGTTATTGGGCAGTGACATGTTTATTCACAAGGTTATAGGTATGTCTATATTTTATTTTTTATTTCCATTTATTTTATCATGCTGGCCACTTTTGATTTTATTGTGTTCTATGACCAGGGGTAGTTATATTCTATGAAGGGGGCTAAAAGGAAGGAAGAAGGGAACTGGTGGAGGCTCGTGGTTTTTATTTTAGTGGAAGAAGACTTGGGTAGTAGAGAGTTTATCTAATGTGTTTCTATTTTTTTTCTATTTATTTAAGTTTATTTTTTTATGATATGTACAAATGATGTAAGGATGGGTATTGTTGGATTTTTATTATATTTTTTCTATCACTTATACTATGGTTATTGGGTGAAACTATTCACATGTATGTTCCAAGGATTCCCATTTATTTTTTCCTATGGGGATTAAGAACATTCTTTAGGTATATGGATGGCCGATTTGGGTGCCTTTTGGAGGCACGACCCAGACCGGTTTTTTATAGTTTCCCATCACCTTATAGTTAAATCACTGTTATTTAATGTATTCTCCCATACCTTGTAATTCATGATAAAGATGGAATTTTTTTATTAACATGAATTAAAATCCATTTCCACTTAAATATGTGCAAGTTGTTTCCTTCCATAAGTATCACGTGTTGGAAAATCCTATTTTCACTACATCCCCTTATACTTTATTTACTAATTCATCCTCTTCATCTCTTACTTTATTTCAAAGACATACAACATAGAAAATACGTTATCTATATTCCAAGCACGTTATATTATATCCTTATATTATGGGAATGTTTGGGAGACTAGTTCCATCTGAAGTATTAGCTTTATCCCATCAAACAAATGACCAATATTACTCTTTGGATTATGCATGTAGTCTGCAACATGTAGTATTAACCCGTTAATGTTAACTATATAATTAGAAATATTTTTCCACCCATTTGGTATTATATTTGACAATTTTATCTCTAAATAAATTCATTATTCATGCGGAATATATTTTTCCCAGAAAAGTAGCTTAAATAATTCTACTCCCTGTTATTTCTTTCCTCTATGTCCTTAGTATTTCGAATCAATGACCACCATTGGTATGCATCCCTATTGAGATGATAAACTAACATGACAACCTTATCCCTTTCATTACATCCAAAAGAGAGAAATATGTTTTCTAAATATCTTATCCATTTCTATTCTTCAAATGGATTTTTTTTGTTTCATTTAATGATGGAGGTTGTTATTATATGAAATTATAGAACATTGTTACACCATGTAGAGGATTAGCAGGCTACTCTACCTGAGAATGGTTATTATTCATAACCTTATTTAGCTATGCCAATATAGTTATAATTTATTCAATTCTAGTTCCAACTCTAATTCCATTTTCATTATCATTCCCAAGAGGGAAATCCCTATATAGATTTCATGCATTGACCGGGTTTCGAACTCAAGGTTCATTATTTAAGTATTTAATAAATTCTTAGGAATATGAGTGTACCAATAACATGTCTCATGATAAATATTAATTTGAAAACTGATGAAATAATATGTATCATTATGCCGGATAGCCCATTCTATAAAATAATGATAATATTATTATTATATGGAATGGGTTTTCATGAGGTTTACTATATTATTTTTTGGATATAATGAGATTAGATAATATTTTAATCTAAAACCTAACTCTATAAATATATTTATATGTCCATTGTGTAGGGTTAATCAAGAGTTAAGAATCATTTTATACAACTAATTTCTCTCTCAGATTCCTCCTCTCTTCCTCTCAAGAACTAGAAGCACAAGTAAAAATCCTTCAATCACAAAGGAACTATAAATGATTATGATGAAAAACACAGGTCTATATATCCACCATGCCTAATGTTCCATTGGTGTTTCTCAGAGATCAATGGAGCGTGTGTGGATCACCACTGGATGGATTCTATACTGTGATCCTACCAGCCCAATGAAGGTAATATGGAAAGGGATTTTTAAATGATCAAAAACACCTTCAAAGAATGATCCATTTATGAGGAATCTTTTAATTAGATCTAACTTAATATAATTATATATTTAACATAGAAAATATCCACTCTGTGTTCTGGGCTATCTATTTAAATATTAATTGGAAAACATTTATTAGTGCTGATGTTTATGTCTTGCATAATTTTTAAATGATCCATCAAATCTAATAAAATTATGTTTGGTTATTCACCCAAAAAAAACTTCCACTACATCTGGAACTTTCAATTGGTATTAAAGAATTCATGTTTTAAATTTGTAATTATTAATTTTTATTATTAACCGATTATGCGCAAAAATGGTTAGATATTTATTTTAGAAATTATCTCTTATTTAAACTTATCCTTCATTAACATGGTTTAGATATATTAATTTTCATAATTTAATGTTTCATTTACATTAAAGAATTAGAATAATATGAAAATTATTGGGGATTTCATCAGAAAGTTCCAAGGATTCTAGCTAGTGAAAATAGGTTACACAGTATGTAGCTCAAGTACACATTGTGTACCCAAGTTCACTATACTTGGATGTGTTGTGGGATTCATGACACACTAAGAAGTAACAACAGTCATTGAATTTATTGTACACCACATGTATACTAGGGAAAAAAATCACACGTATTGTCATATTATATGGCACGTAGCTCAAATACATGTCATGTAATATAGAAGGTTTAAGGGAAAAATTAATGTTAACCATGTGGTCAAATACATGGTTTATAGCTACATGAGATAGAAAATATGGAAAAAAAATTATATACATATTTTTCATTTAGTGTACATTGTGTGTAACTCATAAATTTTCACATCCTAAATACATGTTGAGTTCTTCAGCGAGTTAGGTGGGTACACGGAAAGTGGAACACACAATGTCTATCTGGAGTAGATGGTTTTTATTCTCAGCTCTAAAGAACATGCTATGTCTTTTGGTGGGTTTCACAGACACATGATAAGAATGATACATGACATGTAACTTATCATTAGTTGTCATGTGGCCTAGCCGAGATATATGCCAAAGCCCGAGGTGTTTATCCCAGATACATGACATATGAGAAACATGACATGTAACTCATAAGTACATGTTGTATAGTATACCAGTAAAAGAATGAATTAAATTATATAAAAGTAATTAATTACAACATTAAAGCCTGATTACCCTGATTGAAACCTGGTATATTTGACAATGTAACAATGTTTTTAAAAAATTAAAAATAATCAATTAATTTATTGTAATAATATGTAATTATATTCTATGTCGTTTATTTTCCATGAATAAATTAATTATTGGTATATCTAAGAGAATTTGGATGTTCATTAAGATAAAAGAGAATTAATTAATTAATTCAATCATGTTTATCTTATTAATAAAGAGAAAATTGAAATGAATGTTAACCAAAGAACTTTAGTGTATTTGTACCATGTTTATATCCATTCCGAAGATTGACCATAACATGTGTGTGAGTTAGTTTTATTTAAATTAATTTATTACACGATTTTATGATGATTAACTATTAAATTTGACAGACATTGAGTAATCCCTCACTATTAAATTATGTAGGAACGTGTGTCCTAGGTTATTTAAGTAATTACTCTTAATTGATCATTTAGATCCCCTAAAATTCATGTGAGTTACCAATGATTGTATTAAAAAGAGTATCCCAATGTTTATGGAGGTTGTTCTAGATGGAACTATAATGAAATCAACCTAGTTGATACACGTGTAAATTTTTGTAATGCTGCAACTCATGCCAAGACAAGCACAATAAGTTTTACACTATGTCATAGGTTGATTTTTTTTATACTCAATAAACAAAATGATAGATAACCTCATGATAATATCATTTATTTATTAATTAATTATTAATTATATATTTTATGTATTCTAGATAATAATCACATAAATAAATGGGTTATGGAAAAAACATTATCAAAACATAGTTATTCAATTAAGTAAAATAAACTTAATATTAAGAGGACACATAAAGCATAAAATAAGAAATATTTTTGAACAATAAATAAAAATATATCAACTTATTATTAAGTCAAACTAAGCCTTCAATTAATTTATTAGGAATAAAATACAAATTAATAAGTGTTTGACCAACCCTCATTGGGACACTTACTTTTATCATAGAGTTTAAAATAAATTTTTGGGTTGGCCAACTAATTTTACATCAATAGAAGTATCCCTCTATAGACTTGGTGTAACGTGAAGGCCATTGTTTAATAAATCGGATTTAGGATTTCTAGATTGGTAATTCCACTCAGTGGATTAAGGAATTACAAGTCTGCTATTGAAAAATACCTACCTACCCAAATACCTTTGAGTAATTGAAAAATCCCTCTCTTGGGTTATGAGAAGGGGAATATACATCCCTTCTACAAGAATTTATTAGAAAATATACATTATGATTAAAATGGTGATGGCAGTTTGGACTTGATAAAATTGTGGGAGAATTAATAAAATTAAATTCATTATGTCTCACATAAATTGTAAAAAGTGAATTACTAATAATATTAACTTTTTTAATTGTGTAATAATGGAAATTTTTTCATCCACATTATCCCTACAACTATTTTTTGAGAAAGGTCATCTCTTTATTGGAAGTGAGTTCTAGTAAAGGATTAATCTTCTATGGGTTTGGTTGTGGAATGAATGGAAATCATACATGCTATAATCCTCATATCCTGATCCTCCTACTAAGGAAGAAGGTGATGAAGATTTTATTGTATATAATAAACACCTAAGTGAAGAAGTTTATGTTTAGTGTTTAATTATTCTATTCATTTTTAATGAACTCAGGAAGTAACATAAAAAAATGTATTATTATAGAATTATTGAGAAAAACTATGTTATATATCATGAGAGATCAAGATAGGAACAATTTAATAAATCCAAGGAACAATTACAAAGTAATATTGGCTAAGGTGAACTGGTTGGGCCTCATGTAGTCAAATTTATTGGCTAAATTGTGTTCCTAGTGGTTATAGGGTTTAGGTCCTTGAATAACTATGCATTGATCTCACTCTTACATTAGTTCCTAAAATTTTTTCTATATTGGTTCTTAACTTTAATATGATCAACATTGAGAAATATCTCTCGGATATTATCAACTTACCTATCCAAGTCTATAAGAAAATAAATTGTGGAATACCTTTTATTCTTATGGTTAATAAGAGGAATGGTCAAGTGAAGATATCTAAGTGAAAATATTCTTCAAAAATTATTTCCAAGTTGCCAAAGTTATGTTGGAAATCAAGGTAATTGGATGTTATTTTTTAGATGTTGTAAGAAGGTCCACCAGAAGAAACAATTCACCCATAAAAATAAGTAAGGGGAATTTTAGGTGTGTTTATTATCATATTTAATTTATATTTATCTACAAATTGGGTATTTTATGTGCCATGTAGAGCTCAGAAATGTATTCAAATACATGAACAAAGTAAATGTAGGGAGATTTACTAGGGATGGTATATCTATGAGTAGTCAATGGAGATATACTTTCCCTTGTGCCTATCAGATACAAACTACACATTTTTCCATGGGAATTATATTGGTTTTAAATGATTTATATTATTTTTCATCTATTACCAAAAACAATATTTCTATATTCAAACAAAATATGGATGGATTTACTTCCAAATTCATGAATCAATATTGCTTCTTTTATAATAATAACATTCTTTGGATACGACATATATAAATATAAATATTTATGTGTTGGGTTATGAAATCTAGGTAATGGAAGTATATAAAGAAAAACATCACATGACTCATACCACACCCAAGTATAGAATCACCGAATAGGTCATGTAAATGAAAATAATTTGAGTAAATTACACCAGGATTCATATTTATATTTCTTTAAATTAATGAAATCAGTGTATGTCGTTCTTGTTTTCAAGGAAAATTGACCAAAGGCCTATTTAATGGAAAATGTGAAAGGTAAAAAGAGATTCTTAAATTAGTTCATACTAATGTTTGTGGACCGATTCTAGTTTATGCAAGGGGTCAGTACTCATACATTATAACTTTTAATAGTGATTTAATTAGATATTTATATGATTACTTAATGAGGTATAAGTCGGATTCCATTGAACTATTTAAGGAATACAATAATGAAGTTGAGAACCATCTTACTGTGAATATTGAGAATCTATACTCATATTGTGGTGGATAATATCTTAATCAATATTTCATGTACTATTTATAGGATTTTGGGATTCTATCCCAACTCACTCCTCCCTATACACCAAAATTGAATGGAATAAGTGAAATGAGGAACTAAACCTAGTTAAATGATGAGAGATTGATGACGAGTCATGAAATTCATACATTATCCTTTTTTTGATATGTGTTACAAACTAGAACATAAATAAAAAACCTGGTTCCAACTAAAGTATCAAATGGTATTCTATACCAATTTTAGAGTGGGGATATGAAACATTTTTTAAGGCCACTTCATGTAAACAATTTTCACTTCAAGGTAATAAGTGTACCTTTATAGGATACCCCAATGAAACTAGTGGATATTAATTATACTATCCCTAAGAAAAAATGGTAATTGTGCAAAGATAGACCATATTCATTGAGAGGGGTAACATATCTTTAAGTGATTGTAGAAGTGAGATAGACTTCGATGAAGTCTTGGGTAAAGGTACACAAGAGTTATAATAAGAATAAAATCATTAGATCTCTATATAAAAAAAAGTTTTAGGGAAGAAAGTACATTATAGGGGTATAAGAGATGTTATAGAACTATAATAGTATTGGTTTCCAGTCACTGAAGATTGTGACTCATTATTAGATGATGATAATTATCTTGTAAACTACAAGGAATAAATAAGCGGCACAGATATTTCCTTGTGGAATGAAGCTATGAATTATGAAATATATTTTAAGTTCCAAATCCAAGTCTAGATTTTGGTAGATCCTCTAGTGGATATAAAGATTTTTTTTTTGTAAATGGAAATTAATGAAGAAACTGGACATTGATAAAAAAAAGTCGGTGCTTATAAGTCATGACAGGTCTCCAAATGTTTTAAACATTATCATGGAAAAGCCTATGATGGAACTTTTTTTTAGACTGAAAAGTGATTTTTTTTTTATTTTCAAAAGCCTCTTTTTGGCTGAGTGGTAACCTACACACCAAGCGGGAACCAAATTACCCAAATACAAACTTCAAAGTTCAAAATTCAAAAAACACCCACATGTCACCACTAGAATCTTCACCACTATATTCGTCGCCACATAGCACCATCGTCGATTCATGTAGATCACAAAATCTCCCCAAAACCCAAAATCAACAAACGAAATTCAAATTTCAAGAAACAGACTAGAAACTCATCAATCCCTACACTTTCCATGAAACAAGGCCACACAACCTAAATATTCTCTCCATTATGGCAAAAATTTACTATGAGATTTTTAAAATGCATGTAAAAATAGCATTCCCTAATAAGAACCTTTAGGATTATGTATATATGACACAACCTAAAGTGTTTTGGAATATAAAGGATGATAATAAGGAATACAAATTAAAAAGATCTGTTTATAGATTACGAAAAGGATCCATGTCTTGGAACATTCAATTTGATGAAGTCATAAAGGAGTTTGGATTCATAAATAATGAATTTGAGTATTTTATCTATAATAATTTTAGTGGGAGACAATTCATTTGTAAATAATATATTTCAAGAAAATACAACTTATTTTAAATGAAATATAATTCTTATTTTCTATTAAATCCAAGTTGAATAAATACTTCTCTATGAAGGAAATAGTATAAAAATCATAATTCATGGTATCAAGATCCATTTTGATAGATTAAAGGGGCTTCTCAATATAATTCATGGTACATATATTGACAAGATGCTAAAGAGATTCAATATGGGAAAAAATAAAAGATTTTATTGTTTCAAATGTAACATCGAATTCATTTTCTAACCAAATTTATCATTATACACATGTGTAAAGATATAAGATGGTAATTATATCATATGTAGTAGTGATTAGGATAGTCATATATGATACATTATGTTCTAGGAAAGAAGTGACTTATGCCTTAATTACAGTTGGAATCTATCAATCTTACCCAAGTGACTTTCATTGGATGGACGACAAAATTATACTTCAATTTCTAAGGAGTACGAAGGATAAGTTCCTAGTCTATAGAAGAGATAAAGAAATATTCCTTAGAGAATATGAATATTATAATTTCCAAATAGATCAAAATGATATGAAATCCCAAACACGATACATAGTCACTATCAATGAAGGTTTTTTGAGCTAGAAGATCTGAAAGAAAGTTATGGTCATAGATTCTTCAGTGTAGCGCAAGTATATTTCTACATCCAAGGAATCAAAAGAAGTTGCTTAGATATAAAAATTCATCCAAGATCTTTATGTGGTTCCTAGGAATAGAAATCCTATCATTATCTATTTTTATGATACTATAGTGGTGGCCCTTACAAAGGAACCAAGGTCACATTAGGGGAAAATGTACATACTTAGAAATTATCATCTCTAAATGGAATTTTATCGAATAAGTGCGGGTGTAGTGAGTAGAATATCATTGTAATACAATGTGGTTAACCGCATACCTAAAACCTTAACTCAGCTAATTCATGATCATTACGTGAGGTATAATAGACTAAACTTTATAGTCATTTGACTCTAGTACATGTTGGAGTATGTTGGATTTATTTTTCTAAAACCGTGTTTTTATACATTGGATAACATATTTAATGTACGATTTTAATATTAATAAAAAATATAGTACATATTTTTTATTGTTTTAGATGACTTTCAATTAATAATTTCCTTGAGTATATGTCACATTGATAATGTTACAATAGTTCCCCACGATTATAAGAACCTTAAAATGACATGGTTATATTATAAAATATAGTACTATGGTCAGATAACATTCTATAATGGGGAACATAGTATGTTGACTATCAGGTGCAAGTACTCATAAGAGGATGCAAATTATTATTATGAAGTTCACACTTGGTAATTTCCAACATAACAGATTATGATAATAGACCCAACTATGGGAATTTTTTATGTTTATGTGTCATCAGATATTCCTATATATGAGTATTTTTAATGGTCCTTATAAATTAAAATTATTATTAATGCATGTCATGATTCATGAACTTATATTTTCTTACCAAAATCATGATAACATATGCTCACGAGAAGTAGCATATGTTGGGTGCATCACAAATGAAATTTTATTAATAATAATTCAAGGAAGGTTTTATCTCTTTCATCTTTAAGTAAGTAGATATCTTGACAGTTTGTTTGGAATTGAACTGCTCCATTAAATTCCATGGAATTGGTGAAATGATGATTATATTTTAGATATTGAAGGAAATACAAATCAATAATATATATTGATGAAACAGATTGGAAACCTTCTTGATGAAATTTTATGAAAAGAGATTATATTACATAGTAAATTTATTATATGGTTGTCAAAATTTTAGCATTATATTCTTTATCTTGGGTTCTTTTCCCATATCTAGACATTAATCATGGACTTTAGGAAATACCACCTAATTCCAATGAGAACTAATCCTAAAGATTCACAGAGTAAGTGTTTCCACTGATCTTTATTAAATTCTATTTGAATTTAATTGTTGGAATAAATATTATTCTTAAGAGTATGGAAAAGTTTTATCATGTTTTATTGATCAGATAAATATTAAAAAAATATTTATTCACCAGACTGTGAATATAATATTCATTGTACTTATATAATATTTAATAAATATTTATTAACTATATTATGAATAAAATATTAATTTATGAATAAAATATTTAATTGAATACTAATTCTGGTATTCAATTAATATCCTGGAGGTTAAGCGGACAAACATTGTGTCTAGTGATTAATATTAATTTATAAGCCTGTAAAATAATATTTACCATTACATTAGTTAGTAAATTCCATAAAATTATAATATTATTGTTCTTATTGTTATTATTATAATTTGGAATGGGGTTTGATGCGGTTCATTATATTATTTGAGGGCTATTTTGAAATTAAATAATATTTAACCAAAACCTTAACTCTATAAAAAGATATGTATACCTATTGTGCATACAAAATTGAAATTTGAGATTCATTTTGTACAATATTTTTTTCTCATAGATTTCTACTTCTCTCTTCCTCTCAAGAACTAGAAGAATAAGATATATTTATTCAATTCTGAAAGAACTAGAAGTGATCAAAACGAATAAAACAAGATGATAGATATGTCATTATAGCACTCATATTTCCATTGGTTTTGATCAGAGCTCGAAGGAACAGGTGTGGATCACCATTAGAGGGATTGTAAAATACGATCTTACGAGTGCAATGAAAGTAATCTAAGAGGGGATTTTTGGATGATAAACAACTCCTTCAAAGAGAGGTCCTCATATGGGGTATCCTTTCATCATATCTAAATTAAATTAATTATAAATTTAATGTTTAGATGATCCTTTCCATGTTATAGGATATATACATAAATATCTAATGTGAAATTTTAGTTGTTCATGATGTTTACATCTTACACATTTGTAAAATGATCCATTCAATCCAAAAAAAATATTTGTGCGTATTCATCTACCATGAGCTTATGTCATATTTGGAACCTTTACCTACCACTAGGAACTATTTATAAATAATAGAATATACTATATTATATCATAACATTATGAATCATAATGTATAATTTTGAAACATTGAAAAAAACATAACATTTTTTGAATATTTATCCACAACTAATCTCAAAATGATAAGCTTATATCATTAAGAATATCTCCAATAATAAAAATGATTTAAAATAATTCATAATGGTTCAAAAAGATATTGTGAATAAACCAAAGTGTATCCACAAGAGTTTTTATCTAGGTGTATAGTCTATTTTCCACTCATCATGCACCAGTGATGGCCGATTTAATACCCAATCTACCTCATTCATAGTTGTTACCCCTAGTTTCATCTATTCAATACCCATATCCACATTATTTATCCATACACAGATGTATTTTCTAGTAAAACCACACAATATTTACTTTAATAAAACCTTAGATATTATCTTCTTCTTAGAATTATCCTTGGATTTTTTCATAGGGATATCTTATCTAATCAATGTTTTCTTAAACCTAGTTCTCAAGTTTTTTCCAAAAAACTCTAATACTAACCATAAAGACTCTGACCCCATTATCCAAAATCTTGTGGTTTTATTATCAAAATGATAAAAGATAGAAAGAGCCACATCCAAAATGAAATTATAGTTTTTTTATCTTGATAAACTAGAAACATAATTTAATTACACATTATATTTGAAAACATAAAATACAACATAGTATTTTCATTGAGAAAATCCATATTCTCTCAAGAATATCATTTCTAATTAATCAATGTACATCTCCTGGAACCCAGGAAAGGAAACATAAGAAAGGGGTGACCTCAGATGCTCAATAATGGAATGCATACAGTGAAAGATATCATAGAGTAAGTATGGAATAGATAATATGGATAGAGTAAATTATAAACAAATAATGACATAAATAAAAGAAACTGCCCATAAACATTGCATATTATAGTTTTTCTGAACCAGAATTCACATTTGATGATATTTTAAGTTTAATGTTTTAGAGAATTGGGAAAAACTCTTACAATGTAAACCCATACATTACAAGTAGACACTTATACTCTGTAACCATTTTTTCCAACAAAGGAAACCCCTTTAAAATAAAACATGATTTATTTTCCTGAAAAATATTTCAATAGTTTCATCATGACATCTTCATTTTTACTTGACTATCATTAAGACCTATTAAAAAAATTAAAACTTGGGATAACATAAAAATATCATTAAGGGATATAAAAAGAATGTAAAATCTTTGTTCAGTAAAAACATAAAAACTCATATAATGTTTACCTTTATCCTCAATGTTCACTAAACATGTGAAATAAAATATTTCCACTCGAAGCAAAGACATATGTTTTCTCCATGAAATTCATTTGAACCCATATAAAAAAAATAAATCCTATTTTTTTTAATTATAGAATCATTTTTATAAAACCCTTTTCAATCCCATTTATTTAGAATTACCATATGGATTTCTTCTAAAATTTTCATTACCAAATTAAGATATTATGGTATTACCCGACACTATCTAGGCAACCCAATGTTAAGCTATAACCAAATTTCCTAGAACTATCTTGGCTACCCCATGTTAATTTGTAATGGGATTACCGAGTTCTATCTAAGCCACCCCATGTTAAGCTATCATGGGCTTTCTCAGTGCTGTCTAGGACACCCCATGTTTAATGATCAAGTACCATATACAGAATAAAACATTTTATGATTGAAATTTTTTATCATAAAGTTTTTCGAAAACTATTTTAAAATCCTAAAATAATCAAAATACCCTATCCTTTTTCAAAAAAAAATGTATTTTAAAATTGAATTATCATGTACATCATAAAAAAACCATTATCATTTAAATTAACCATGAAAAGTTATAAATGAAGCATCGTATAATTAAAGAATCATGATGGTGTAAAAACTAAATCATGTCATATAAGTTAAAAAATTATTTGTTTAGTTTTTAAGAATAATTATTTAAAAATATTCAAAGGAAATTCCATTTCAAATATCATATCATTGATATGATTATTAATAAAATGAATCGATTATGTGTATTCACTGTAAATCCATGAAAAATAAGTGAAAATAAAACATGGGATAATAAAAATTCATTTCATAATTAATAATACCACAATATAAAAAATGAAGTATAATTTTTACTCAAAGAAAGGAAATTAAGTTAGGAATTCCCTTACCTTGAGTTTGACTCATCACATACAGTCTTTATCTTCCTTTTATTCATACAATCTCCTTTTCATAACACCCTAAGACCACTATGGATGTTGTCATACCACGAATAAAAGCTATATATTTTGGGTAGGGGTTCTAGAATGTGATTTGGGTAGATCGTGGTCAAAAATAATCAGTTTTTAAGTGTGAATAAAAGATAAGAAGAGGTTCCCTTTTATAAAATAGGGGAGGAGAACTCGTTGAATTCTTAAAAATATTAAATTAATATAAATTAATTTTCGATTCCAAATGGTCCCAGACTAATTTATTTAGAATATTTAATGATTATGGTTCGAAATAAATTTATCCAATGAAAATTAAGAAAAAAATTACTATTTTTTAATCCTTATCTTTTGTCTTTAACCCTTACTTAACATCGTTATCTGTTACCATGGAAACAAGTATTATAAACCTTGAGGGTTATTATAGTTACTAAAAAAATGCCAAACGGACCATTTCGGAATAATGGATTACTATTTAAACCTTATCCCTATAATTTGGAAACAATTTAGTTATTTATCAATTTATATCATCTAATAAAATATTATTTATTTTAAAATATCATTAATGTCAATTTTGATATTATTCATTAATTCACTTTTTAAAAGTATCATAAAAAATATATCATCGAATCAACTCTTTTAAAACATCCATAATATGTCAAGGTCATCTAGAAAACTCATGGATGACATTAATTATTTCATATTATTTTTATTTTAATATTTTTAATGTCATTTGAAATATATTTCCATTAATTAAGCAATTAATTTATCACCATTGTTTAGAATTTAAGGGAATTATTTTATTATTTAAAAATTATAAAAATTTACCATGAGATAGATAAGTATTTCAAATTTCATATTACTATTTATATTTAATGTGATATTCTAAATAATAATATATAAAAATTGTTATAGTTATTAAAACATTATTATTACATCTTTGACTTTTCTTTAATATAAAATAGTATGAATGGATTAAAGCCATCCCAGTAGCTCCAAGAGGTTATCAAATCAATTCAATGAGTATTTTGGTGAATAATAACTCATCCAAAAAAATAGTACATGTTTAAGGGAAATTTTATAATATTTATAATAATATATTTACCATTAATTACCCAATTTACCCTTAACCATAGTAATAAAAGTCACCAAAGTTACTACTCATATTGTTCAAAAATAAAAGGGAAATATTTGATAAATTCAAAGTTTATGATTCCAAATTTTGAATCAATTATTAAAAAATTAGAACATAGATGTTTCAATAATTAATTTAAAATTCATATCATTGATGGAATGAGGAAACGGGGTTTTAAAGTGAAAATGTTTAAAAGATTAAAATGGTTTATATCAAAATTCATTGTAAAATTGATTACATTGACCTAAATTGGATTAAATAATATAACTAATATCTAATTATACTTTAAACAAATCAAAAATATAATTTAACACTACAAATTATTTAGATGAAAAATATGTTTTCAATTAAAATTCAGTAATTTTCACTATTCATCAAAACATGAAACTTATCATAAAAATACAAAAAATTAAATCAATGTAAATTTTGATATTATTATTTAAAATAGGAATTTTATTTTTTAAAAAATAGATTTTATTAATGTTTCCAAATATTTTATTAAATTAAGTGTGTTGTCACAAGGTGTAAAAAATACATTCTTTTAAAAATAAATATTGTATGTGTAAAATTAAATTTGTTATTATATAATATCTAGAAAAAAATATGATAAATTTTAAACATTATATTGAATATATGTTATATTTATTTCATTAATATAATCCAAAAAATTTGACCTTTTTATTTTATTTTTATAAAATAGACTTGTGCGCATTTAAATAATTTTCTAAAAAAAGATTTTATTTTATTTTAAAAGAGGGTTTTATTTTAATTTATAATTATTTCTTATCAAATAACTCGTTTTTTATACATGTGTAAACCATATTTTCATAATTTAGTTAATGATATTCATACCCACCATTCTGATAGATAGGTTATAATAGTAATATTTAAATAACAATATTTAATTATTTTTTTAATCATGATGTGGCAGTTTTGTACGCTATCTAAAATAGTATTTCCTTTTTTTGAACTTAAGATGTGAAATTATCATCCCCCATTAATAAATAACACCCTTAAAATTTGATCTTGAGCTTGGTAATCAATGTTCGACTATTCAAAATACGTTTATTGAAATCCCACATCGGAAGAAAGATTAATAAAACATTCACCTTAAAAGGAAAAAAAGGAAGTATGAAGGTCCCCTAAGATAGAACATACTGTGTTTACATATAGTAAAACATTAAAACAGAAGATAATAATAACTCTAATTCACTAATAGATAGTGATATAGAACTTGATCATTGGAAATTTAATCACCACAAAACCATAAATAAGTGATTGGTCAAAATGCCACTGATAAAAGTAAATGGATAAAGTTTTTATTTCAACATACTTCTCATAGATTAGATTATTAATTTTACTTCCCAGATTAAGAACATAAGTAAATATACTTACTTAAAAATTATAGTTTCACCCTTTCATCAATTTCCACTGCAATCTCATCCTTTTCTCCAAATTGTCAGTATTCAAGATGAAATTTTCAGGCCTGCAGTAATTGAATTAACTACTATATAATAATTTATTATGAAAAATATTAACTATATATTTCTTTTATATTGAAACATTAAAAAAACCAAAATGGTTATGATAATATAATATAATTATCTAAGAGAAATAAACCTTTACAAGAATAAAAATTACATTTAATCTCCAAAATTATATACCAATACCCAATTTCCAACATAGATAGCACATGAGCCTCATCCTGATTGGTTAGGACTCCATAAGTGCATCTAGGTTACCCGGGATAAAATCCAGGAGAAGGCATAATTTTTTAGTATTGCAGTAGCATTGTAGTGGCACTGTAGCAGTACTGTAGAAAGTACTATAACGAGAATGTTGTAGTACTGTAGCAGGTACTTTTTGGCACTATATAAGTTGAGAATATTACAATTTTTGGGCCTTTGGGACACCAATTTCGTCTCCAAGTCCGTTAAGGCCATCGAACCACCTAGGCCTTTGGGTCAATAAGTCTTTTGGGCCACCTCAAGGCCTTTGGGCCACCATATGTGCAGATGCAAACCAGACACCCTAAAAAGATCAACCTCTATAAGGAGGATGAGCAAGGAACTTTCACCACAGTAGAAGCTAAATGGATTTCAAGAATGAGAGGTATGGAACCTGCCACCAGGAAAAGCTTGTGCATGCACGAGAATGCCAAGCCGAACAGTCATGCAAAGGTGGAGAGTGGATTTCGTGATGTAGATTCTAGAGAGGAGGAGTTCCAAATAGTTAGTCTGGGTTGTATGTATTGTTGAATCCTATGGGAAATGAATTCCTCTAATCCTTATGGTCCATTTAATACTTATGTCAGCATTCCTTGTAAGGGTTCCACCTCAACCCTTGAAAGGTGGGATATTAAAATCAATAAAAATGAAGGCCTTCAGGCCATTGGAGGAGGAGGATAAACATAGAAAAATAACTATCCCTAAAATATCTCAAAAATGATCTACACTAAGATTGAAACCCAAAATTCAGAAGTAATTTATCACATAGTCTTCCAAGATAAATTTTAGCATTTAAATCCAAATAAAATCAATTACTCTTAATGTCTCATACCAAAAATTAATTTTCAGGGAAATCTTCAAGATTTGATAACCATTTTGATAAATGACAAGAATTAATATAAGTCTAGAATTTAAATCATAGATTATTCTAAAATATAATTCAACCTTTACTTATTAAATAAAACCTTATAGTGTTTTATTTACATTGATCATATAGGGTTCCAAAAATATTAATCCTCTTTGAAAATATCATCAATTACTTAATCACCAAATCATTTTCCATTCCCAAGGTTATATATTCGATAACAAATATGTTCCACAAAATAAAATTTTTCATGATATATCAAATATTTTAACTAAAAAGAAAAATTCATACTAACTGAGACTTAGTTTAGGGAAGTGTTAGGTGATGTACCCTTATTTCCGATCAGTTGTGGGTTTGATTGTCATATCATTTCTATACATGATTAGTTTTCACGCAGTCTTCAGGTTATCATTTTTATAAAATTATATTATTAGAATAATTACATATTCAATTGATTTTAACTAGAATTCAAAATTCAAGGATCTTATCAGTTTATAGTTTTATAGAATAAATAAAAACTCTTAAAAATTAGACCCATACATTACTTGTAAACACCTATACACAGTATCAATTTTTTCCTCTAAAGGAAACCATTTTAAAATAAAACATTATATTTTTTGTAACACATCTTTAATACTTTTTTCATTACATATTCCTTTTCAATACCAATCATTAATACATTTGAAAAACATTTCAAAACATGGTATGAGCACAAAAATATCAGTATGGGCAATAAAAATAAAGGAAATGGTTATTTTGGTAGAAACATGAAAAATCATATAATGTTTATATGTATCCTCAATGTTCTTTCATCATATGAAATAAAATGATTCCACTTGAAACACACACATTCAATTTTCACAAATAAAATCATTTAAACTCATATAAAAAATTAAAACCTCTTTTGTTGAAGTAGAGTGTCATTTTTAAAAAACTCGTTCAAAACAAATTTCATTGGAATAACTATATGGTCAAATTCCAAAATTTTCATTACCTAATTAGTCAATTACAGCCTTACCAAATACTATAAGGGAAACACCATGTTATGATGTAATGGGATTACTCGACACTCTATGGGACATACCATGTTATGCTCTGATGGGATTTCCTGGCACTATCTGCGACACTCCATGTTTAAATGTAATGGGATTACTTATCACTATCTAGGACACCCCATGTAAAGATGTTTTGGGATTTCTTAGTTCTATCTAGGCCACCCAATGTTTAATGTTCAAGTACCATATAAATAATAATACATTTTATGAATGATTTTTTTATCATAATGTATTTCAAATACTCTTTTATACTCATAAGAAAATCCAAATTACCTTTTCTTTTTTCAAGTGACTTTTAAAATCAAATCATTGTTTAAATAATAAAGAAACTTTTTCCCCAGAAAATAACCATGAAAACTTATCAAGTAATAATTATATAATTAAAGTTACATTATAGAGAAAATATCCACTCATTCCATATAAGATAAAAAATATTTTATTTTTTCAAAAGAAACTTTAAAATAATTTTTTTTTCAAAATAAATTACCTTGAAAATATCATATCATTAAAGTCATCATTAATCTAATGAATCATTTTTGTGTATCCATTGTAAACTCAGAGAATATAGGTGGAAATATGTAATAATATAATGAAATTTCATTATACATGTAATAAAAACATGATATAACTAATTAAATAGAATAATAACTCATTGAAATAATATTTAGTTTATAATTACCTTACCTTGAGTTTGACTCATCGTGTACAATCTTTATCTTCCTTTTCTTCGAAAATCTCTTTTTCTTAACCCCTTAAGACCATTAAGGATGGTGTTATTCATAATTTAATAGATCTAGAATTTATGGATGGGTACTAGGAAGATATTTGGGTAGATATTGGCTAAACTAAATATGTTTTTAAGAGTGAATAAAATAGAAGAAGAGGTTCCCTTTTGTAAGGGAGGGGAGGGGCACTCTTGGAATTCTTCCAAATATTAAATTAAAAAATAATTTTTTATTCGAAATAGGATAAATCTTATTTATTTTTAATATAGTATTATTATTGGTTGAAATAAATTCATCCAATAAAAATTAAATATGTTTTGACTATTTTTCAATCCTTATCTTTTGACTTTAACCCTTATTTGACCCCTTTAACTCTTACCATCACAACATATATCTAACACTATTAGGGTTATTATAGTTACAATAAAATGACGAAAATACCATTTATGAATAATATATGACCATTTAAACATTATCCCAATTATTTGGATAAATTATATATTTTTATGAATTTTTTATCATTTAATAAAAAAAATTATTTATTTAAAAATACCATTAATTTTAATTTGACAATATTCATTACATGACTTTTTAAAAATATAATAATAACAATATAACTTCTAGAAAAAACTTTTAACACATCTATGATATCACATGGTTATCTATAAAATTGGTGGATGAAATTAATTATTTTATATTATATTTATTTTAATATTTCAAATGTCATTTATTTGATATTACCGTTAATTAAAAAATTATTGCATTGTCATTATGTTAGCATTTAAATTAATTATTTTTTCACTTAAAATTTATTAATAAATTACCATTATTAAGATAAATATTTTTTATTTCACATGATTATATATAGTCAAATATTTCCTATAAATAACCCTATATAAAAAATTATATTTATTAAAACATAAGTGTGGAATCATTGAATTTTCTTTAAAATAAAATAATATAAATATTTTAAAGTCTTCCATGTGGATCTAAGAGGTCAAAAATTGGCTCAATTATGATTTTGGTTAACAATCACTCATCCAATAAAATTATGAAAAAGTGTTAGTCTAGGTTTATAATATTTATAATATTATTTTTACCCTTAACTTCCTGATTTAACATTAATTGTGGTAATAAAAATTAACAAAGGTACTACTCATAATGTCCAAAAAAAGAGTCATAATTTTTAAATTTCAACTTTATCACTCAAAATATAGAATCCATTTTTCAAAATTCAAAAAATAGAAGTTGATAGAATAAATTTTAAAATTAATCCCACTAATGAAACAATAAAAGTGGGTTTTAATGTGAAAATGTTCAAATGATTGAAATGTTTTATATCCAAATTCAATGTGAAATTTATTCCATTGAACTAAATTGTATTAAATTATATAAATTTGATTTAATTATACTTTAAAACCATTCAAAAATATAATTTAAAAATATAAATTATTTTAATGAAAAATATATATTAAATTAAAATTCAGTATTTTCCACTAATCATAGAAACATGACACTTATCCCAAAAAATACAAAAATATAAAAAAAGTATATATTTTAATTTCTATTTCAAATAAGAATTTTATTTTTTCTAGTAGAATTTATAAAAATTTTAAAAACTATATTTAAAATAAATTTTCTATCATAAGGAAGAAAAACTATATTTTTATAAATATATATCTGTTATGTATAAAATTAGATTGGTTCTTATATCATGTCTAGAAAACACATAGGATAGATTTCAAACATTTGATTAATATTATATATACATATCAATAATAAAATCCCTTCTAGTGTGATTTGTTTATTTTGTTGGTATAAAACACACTTGTGCGTATTTAAATAGTTTTCCAAAAAAATGATTTCCTTTTATTTTCAGAGGGTTTTATTTTTAGTTAAAATTAACAGGTCACCAAAATAATTCATACTATATTCATGTATAAAACATATTTTAATAATTTTTTTAATCCTATTCATACATTTGATTATAATGGCAATCTAATAACAATAATATTTAAATGACTATATTTAATTGTTCGTTAATGCTTGATGTGGTGTATTTTTTACTCTATATTACATAAAATATCCTTTTTCCAAACACATGATGTTACAATATAAATTACCACATTAGTTTAAAACATATCCATGGATGAAATAACTGTTAAAATTATCAATTGGATATCAATAACTAATTTTATAATAATGGAATGCATAATGTGGGACATCTGAAGATTACAATTGAGGTCGCATGAAAATACATTCTATATAAAGGGGTATGGACTTGGCCAAATACACAAAAAATATTTTCTCATGAGTCCAATGGATGTATATTAGGGCTAAATAATATTTAGTCTCTCCCATCACTCAATAATTCTAATGGATTCATCATTTGAATAAATAATACAGCTTAATCAATATGCCTTAAAAACAATAATTTTCTGTATTTAAAGAATTATCAAATAAAATATCAATACGTTCCCCTGTATAAATTATTATAATACATCTAGTGAAATATGTTTCATGGAATAATTCTATTATATCCTCGATAAATCATAAATTCATCAAAGTAGACTAAAATTTATGAAAATACGTTTAAAATGTCACTAGAAGATTTCTTAAGGAAAATAACATATTCATTGTGAAATCATTTATTCCAAATATTAAAAAAATTATTAAAAAAATTATTTTTAAATCAAAATTGATGATTTTAAATAAATATTCATTTAAAATATTCTTCATTATTGTAGGAAAAGTTATTCATGTGATGTATGTTAAAACAAATATTTTGTTCAAACCAATAGTAAAAACTGCCTCAACTGGAAAATCAAAAGAATATTATTTTTAAATATTTTTATAGAAAGTAAAAAAATTAGAAAAAGTTTCATCACCCTATAATTAAATAATAGTAAAATCATACTTAAAAACATTTTAATTTAAATAAGTAAATCAAAAAAAATATTCCAGATCTAATGGAAAACAAATTTGGTTATCATAAAAAACATTTTTTCAGTTCTTTGAGTACATAAAAAGAAAAATGGAAAGAAACTATAAATTGGAGAAATATAACTTGAGGGTAATAATTTATAGTGTTTTAAATTTATAAAAATCATATAATTCCATTGATTGGAACTTAAACATAAAACACTATAAAATGGATGAGATTGTGAAATAAACCCTTACCTCAAGTTCAACTTTCTTCGTACGTCTTTAAATATGTTCTATAATAAATATATATTTATTAAAAATATATTATAGAACCATGATAAAATATATAATTCCATATATAATTTACTTATGACATTTTATCACTTTTTTAAAAATTATATATAAAAATCACTTTCTAGGTGATAACTGCTTCATTTTTACAAAAGATTTGGTTCGATAGTTTTAGTCCTTTTATATTTCACATAGTTAAATCATATATAAATCGTTAATAATAATATAAATGTATTATATATTTATTATATACATTTTTAAATTCATCCTTGAAAAGTTTACATGAAAAATAAATTGAATCACATCATAGAGGCGATAGTCCAAACATATGCACGAATTACCTAATAATTTATTAACGATTGGGGTATAAGATAGTAAATGATGTATTATGTTACAAATATCATCATTATATCATAAATATAATACATATTCATTAATTATTTATATATATTCATTAAATTAAAATGGATATGGGAAATGAATTACATCGTGCCCCATGCACCAAACAGAAGGTTGTAGTTATCTATATCCAATTTTAGAATACACGACATGTATTTCCCAACAAAATACATGTATAGATTTATTTTTAGTAACTAATATATATATATATATATATATATTAATTTTAAATATTAATATTAATTATTATATAGTTTATTATAATAATTTTATTATATATGTTGTTAAAAAAACCCGCACGCACGGCATGTACTCTCTTCTACACATCGTGTACTACAACTATAAGGGTCGAGCCTTACTCTGCCTTAGGTCATGTCGTGCAACCCCCTCCCTTTCCCAATTTTCTTCTACTGCATGACCTCTGCCATTTACGATCTCAATCCTCCAATTTTGGTTGTTTTATGGCCTGATTTCTTCCGCATTTTGATCCTCACACCAGGTATTCCACTCTATGCTACTTATTCCATATTATTCATCAATTTTTGGTCAATTTATGGATTGGCTGACTGTTCTGATTCTCGTGTAGTACATGGGGGGTGCAAAGAACACACATCCTGTAGATAATGTACACGACCACACATGGATCATTTTTACCATTTGAATTCTACAAGGCATGTATTTTTGGTAACGTTGTGTACCATGCCTCTATTAGCCACCTGGCCTAGATTATGACCTCTAGGACACAGCCCCTTCCCATGTCCCTACACATGGCGTGTCTGTTAGGGACACACCATGTCCTTTGACCCTTAATAGGACATCATGTGTATGGTTCACACACCTCGCAACACATTTTATCACACACGACATGTACCACTTTCTGTAATGCCCAGACACCAGTTACCCAGAGTATGTGCATTATTATAGGACATCAGCATGATACAAGAAATCATGTCCTAAAAGGCCTATCAGTTTAGTTGCCTTGGAAGTACTAGATATATTCATAAGTTTTACATTACATCATGAAATAAAAACATCAACAAAATTTTGTCCCCTTTTAAACACACTTATTTCTTTGGACTATCCCAGTAGGTCAACCATAATATAATTCTTCATATCCTGGGAAAATTAAAACATAGAAATGGGTGAGCTTAGATGCTCCGTAAGGATAACAATATAGAGTAAACTTTCAAAAATAACCATAAACATTTAAGGAAATGTATATGACTAAAACAAAATCCTTTAAAACATAAACTTCAGAATAATATTAAAAAGATAAAATCAAATAATTCCATTTACTTATTCCATGTATATTCAACAAGTTTAATAATCACATACAGTATCAATATCCACTTTCATAATGACGGAATGCATAATTCCAAACTTCATAACCACATATTCAAGCCCTTGTGCCAAGCCTAAAAATATGATTTTTTAAAGTCCTTGTTCCAAGAAACTAGTTTGTATCATGAGACCTACCAATGCATCGAGGTGCTATAGTAGGATCCACCCATCACCTACTAAGTCCAATACATTCCTCATATGAAAAGGTTAAAACATAACATAAACATTTGAATTAAAACTAGAAAATGAAATGTTAATACTTTATCCATAAACCTTGAATGGTGTAAAAAATAACACATCCACAATCAAACAAATCACAAAACCTTGAATACAATATTGAATATTTTTATCATAATAAATCAACTTCAAACAAGTTTAAAATCCATCAAAGGATGTTGACATAGATGAAATCCAAACTTTTTTAGAGAAATATATCTTTCTATTTTGAAATCAATTAAAAGTCATATATTTATAAAAGAAAACATTTATTTTTAAAATATTATTAGAATTATTTATGGGATTCTTCGACAATGTTATAACGGTGGACAATAGTCGCACCCACTGTATAAGTTAAAAAATATTCTTTCCTTAATTTTTTCAATAATGTCATAGAGTAACTTTTTTTGAAAAAGAAAGATTGATTCCATTCAAAACATATAAGTTCAAATAAGGGTATAAATGAATTTAACCCATTTTCTAGTAAATAGTAAAAAAAATTGAAATAAATTTTTAAGAAAACATGGATGTGGATGATAAAGAGGTCCCCGTAGATACTTACGTAAAAAGAACCTCGGATAATAAAGAGATTGTGAAATTAACCATTACCTTGTACTTTTCCTTGGTTAAGGGTACGTTAAACTCAGTTATAATAGTTATATAATTGTTATTAAATTATACAAGAACCATATACATAAATATTATATCATATATTATCTTCTAGTATTGCTTTGTTAATAATATTTTAGTAGTATCGTCATTTCGGGTATTAACTGATTTGTTTTCCTTCATATGATTGGTTATGTAAGCCATTTTTGTTATGAATAGGATGTATTTTATTCATTTACAGAATAATATTATGTTCATAATCATTATTTTTAATCATAAAATAGAAATTATTCTTGAATGGTTATGATTGTGAATGAATAACATCGAATTCGTGGAGATGGTAATTCGTATGTATGCACGAGTGAAAATATAATTATATTGAGGGAAAATCAAATATAATTGGATATTATATCATATATACAGAATCATTAAAATTTTATATTTATTATTTACATTAGTTATACTCATTATTATACTCATCCAAATAATGAAGTGTTTGAATAACAAACTACACCACAACGTGGAGACGGTAAGCCATATGTACGCATGTGTGGTGACTTTGTCTTTTGTACGATGGATAGAATATTGAATATGGTTGTACCATTTTTATAATAAAATCATAGTATATATAAGTTAATGTATTTATTATTTTGGTATGGAAACAACAATGAAATAGGAAGTGGAAGAAAAAAACAACTTCAAAGAGGGCGGTGAAATTATTACCTCTACTTCGGGTGTTTCCTTTTGAGTTATCAAAATGGCTCTTTATGTTGGATTTATGATCAAAGTAAGGACACTATGTTTAAGTTAAGAAGTTTTTATGATATTTTATTAGAGGTTGGCCGAGCCAAAAGGCTTTGGAGGAGTTAAATTAAGAGAATGGGAAGATCCCTTTTATAAGAGAGGTGAGGGTCACTTTAGAAAAAGCTTGAAATGTTCTTTTATAATAAAATCATTTTTGGTTTCTAAAGGCTAAAAAATAATTTATTTAGAGGATATGATAGGTATGGGTCTAAAACCTCTCAAACAATAGGTTTTAGACAGGTTTAGTTTACCATATTAACCATATCTTTTAGATTTAACTCATAGTTAAATAGTTTTACATTTACCATGTCTCTTTGTATTTTTATATTATATGGTAAATAAACATACTATAACAAGCCAAGAGAACCCCAAGTGGTTAATTATTAAAATATATAACCATATATATGTCCTTTGGCTAAGCCTTATATTTTTAGAAATATAATATCAACTAATAATATAGTATTAGTTTTAGAAACTCAATTATGTCAATTTGGACACTATTTAGTATTTGGTTTTTTTGAAAATCATAACAGCATGATTACTTTGAAAAAATATATTTAATAAACCCTAAAATGTCATATTAACATATAAAATTATTTTAATTCGTCAAAATTCTCAAATTATATTTATCTGGAAATTTATAATATCAATTATTTTAATCTTTCATTAATAATGTAATAAGTGCATCATCATTGTGTCATAAATAAATTAAATTATTTAATGTCTATAAATTATAAATAAAACATTATTATGAAGGAATACCTTTTATATTTATAATTAAAATTTATAGTAAAATATATCTTATGTATAACCCTATATTAAAAATTGTATAGTTATTAAACATTAAATTTAACTCTTTTAACTCTTCTTTAAATAAAATAATAATAAATGTCCTAATCTATTCCATGTGGAACAAAGAGGATCATATTATTTTCCTAAGGTTGTTTTTTGTTGAATTATACTTATCCAATAGAATTAGGACACATATTCCGGTAATTATGATATCATTTTTAGCCTTAATTGCCCTATCTACTTTTAACCGTGGAAAATAAAAGTAAAAAGTTAATATTCACTAAATATTATGTTCATCTTATTGAAACGAATTTTACATATTGATATTAATTGATTCTCTAATATTTTTTAAATTCAACTCACACAAGTGGTAAAATTATGTTTTATTCAAATTTGTAAATGCTCTTATGAGGTGGGTAAAAGACGGTAAATAGTTCAATAAAATTTTTATATACCTAAACTTATTATAAAATGACTCTGATGAATTACATTGAACTTATATAGATATTATGAATCAATTTTGAACAAAAATAAATTTAAATAAAATAAATAATCATTTAAATAAAAAATTCGGTTTTAACCAATAGCGTAGTGTTTTTTACTATTCATCAAAAATTGAAAGTTTTTAGAAAAATACCAAAAATTCACCATAGGTTAATTTTGATATTATGAATTCAAAAATTAATTCCATTTAGAAAAATAAAATTTTTAAAATTTCAAAAAGTGGGTATTACTATTCTTAAGGACTAGTTTGATTGGTCGCGATGTGTTAGAATCTCATAGTTGTGTCCAATGTAAGCTATTGCATTATTAAAAGGGAAATGTACCATGGAAGTTGGGGTGTTACACTTTCTACATAGCGTGTACAATGTCTGATTTTATACCTTAGTCTAGCTATGTCTAGCTCCATACACGGGAACCATTCCATGTTGTTCTACATGGCGTGTACACTTCGTTACATGTCGTGTGTTGATTTTATATGACGCCTGTCATCGCAGCATTTCTATACAGATTACACAGGTTGTTACATAGCTCCTATTACATGTCATGTATCCAGGATCTACATGATGTGTTCTCCAACATTTTTAGTTTTCTCACTTTTTCTTCTTTTTTTCTTCTTTTATTCTATTTTCTTTTCTCTTCTTCTAGGTATGGCTGATATAGATCATGAGAGTGGGAAGCGTCCTGCTTCCACTACTGAGGGTGAGAAACCTCTTTGCTGTCGGATTCTTCTTCGACATTCTGAGCGGCCAACTTTAGATTTCCTAGTTTTCCAGCCCCTAGAGTTGGCTGCTCTACCTCCCCTTCTAATGGTTCCTCCAACTGTGACCTCTATCAGTTCGGTCACTTCTATGTCACCCCTCTCTACCCTCGCTACTTCCACTTCTTCTATGGTGGCTGAGAGTTCTAGTTCTACCACTCCTTCTTCCAGCTCCAACTCCTCAAATAAATCATCCATGCCCATAGTGGACCCGACCGAGTCGGCACCTCCACCCTCTACTGGTCATCCCTCTGAGCCATGTTTAGTATCCACTACTCCACCTCCTTCCACTGATGCAGGACCATCTACTCCAGTACCTGAAATTCAAATACCGCCTGCACCGGCTATTACTCTCCCTCCACTGCATCCAATCATGTTCTTTCTTGAGGGTCATCCTACGGAAGATTGATTGTGGTGATTCTCCTATCGCACTCTCCCGTTGAGAGGCCTCTACCTAGAGTTCATCATTCCCCAAACTCAAGGCATTTGGGAAGATATTGAGGTTCTCTAGGTCCATACACATCTCCTTGGGTAATTAAAGGTCAACACTCTTACTTATAGGGATTTATTTTTGGAGTTCATGGCCACCTTTTGGTTCGATGAGCCCATCTACCATCAAACCCCGCCGATAAAACCCACCCAGTTTGCTTTTGGATAGGGGGATTCCCTTTTTCCCTCACCATAGAAGATTTTAGTTGAGGGTGTGGCTTATACCCCCATCCTTCCACACCACCTCTTATTAGAACCCTTTCTTGCCCGGAGCACTCTAACCTCATTGCAAGGTGGTAAGAGCTTGCTGGTCCTAATAACAGTTATATCCCCACATCGCAAAAGAGCAAGCTCATCATTTCTCCTCCCCTTCATTTCTTCCATAGGTGCTTTAGCGCCATTCTATTTCCTCACCATGATGATATGGGTGTCGTGTCTGGCAAGGACAAGGATCTCTTTACTAGTATTTTCTAGAACAATTACACAGACCTCCCCTGCCTTGCCGCCACCTACTTCTAGTCTATTATTCATAGTCGTCAGGGCAACCTGAACAGCGGTATCTATTCCCCCTTCCTAGAGCACCACTTGGGAATATTTGATCCCTCTCTCCCTCAGTACCCCTTGGGATCTCTTCATCATATTGAATTTCTCATTCTTATTCGCATAAGTATGTTTGAGTGATGGGGGGAAGGCTACAGGCTCATGTAGGATCCCCCTGCTCCAGTTAGGGTGGGAGATGACCCTGTTAATCCCACTGGTGTTTCTGATCAGGACCCACCACATCCACCTGCGGATGTTCCCTCACTATCCCACCCCTTTTCTTCTAGACATCCTTCTTCTTTTTCCATTCCTTGTTCCTCTGATCCTTCCACCTCCCCACCCCCATCCTCACCCTTGGCTGATCTCCCCACCAGCATCCACCTTTCCATTCATGAGTGTCAACAATGTTCCTTTTTTGAGTCCTAGACTTAGATTGAGTAGATGTTGGCCATAATTCTTCCGAATCAGAGCATTTTGGCACCCCCAACACCTGCTCCTCCATCTTCTCTATAGCCTCCTTCCCTAGATCAGCCACCGATATCTCTATTTCTAGATTCTGGTCTCGCATCTCCTTTCAGGACAGCTATCAGTTGCACCCCTACTATGGCGGATGTACCATCCACTACCTCCACTGTTGAGCTTGTAGTGCCTTCTGTCCCTACCACTCAGAGTGTTGTGCATGTTCCTCCGGTATCCGCTGCAGTTGCTTCACCATTACTAGATTCTTCTTCAGTAGATGATGCAACTTCTAAGGCGACCTAGTTACTTGTTTTTTGGCACATTTATTTCCATTATATTTTTATTTATTCTTGGGATGTGATGATATATATCTCTGTGGATTTGTTTTTCCCTTCCCTCGACTACCACAAGTACTCTAGAGTGACTTGGGCTTCTCTATTTCGACTACTTCTCCATTTTGTTGATTCACCAGGAGGGGAGTATTTTTCATTGTTTTATTTTTCCTTTATACCTTTTGTTTACTCTTTTCATTTATTCCCCTTCTCTTACACCCACTATTTTCCCCCATTCACTCATCTTCCATGGTATTTCACTTGGGGGACCATGAGTTGTATTAAGTGTGGGGGAGGATCTATAATTACACTAGTATTTTACTTGAACTGATTTTGGAGACATCATTAATAGTTGACATATTTTTGAACTATCGATAATTCTTTATTAATTATAATTATAAATAATAGAGAAATAAAATGAATTTTAAAATTTACATTCTTATTTAAATTTTCAAAGTATTTTTAAATGATTGTGGATATAGTTTGATTCTAGATTTAAAATATTGGAAATTTACATTTATTAGAACTGATCATTTGTACTCATGTCATGACATAATTGACCTGTATTTTTTCCCATTCCTGAGAGGTCTTCTAATATTTTTAGACATATTCTTTCTTATGCCCTATTTCTTAAGAGATTCTTAGGATATTAATAACTACCAGAACATGCTAGTTTTTCTCTTTAAAACATGATGATTTTTCAATCGCATTAAAAGGATTGAGGTAGTTGATTTTTTTCATCCCCTTTGACCATGAGACCTACCCTACATCTGATCTTCATAAAACCCTTAGAAACCATGAACTACCATGATATAAATCTACATTACAAACCAATTTTCCCTTATTACCCTAATTCTTTTATAATTTGACATGATTATTCACTTGAGCTTTAGAGATGGATTTTTTTTCCTTCATGGTATATGTTAGTGATAAACTGTGAATTTAAGTATGGGGGAGTTTATCACTTGTTCATTTGGGAAGAGGGGTTTCCAAAACCACTATTCATTGTATTCTTAGTGGTCCCTATTTAAAAAAATGACACATGAAAAAGAGGGACTAGATTCATTATTACATATTATTGACGGTTTGTGGGCCCATATTGGTAAGGCAATATCATGGTAATGATACACTTTCCAAGATCTTGATTGGGGTGCATTTTCATTAATATTTATTTTGAGTATCATGCATTTTTTTTAATAATACATCCTCTTTTTCCAGCCCCTCAGATTAATTTTCATCATTACCTACCAACCCTTAGCCTCATAAAAATTTAAATCTTATTGAAATCTCTCATGAATTTTGTGATTTTACTTTTGAAGTGTATAACGAGAACACATGAAAGCCTATAGATAGAGTGTATATACTTATGATTGAGCATAAACCAGATTAAATAATATTGAGTGATGAGTTTGGTATCTTTTGGTGAGGTAAATCATCAAGTGTCATGTTTATTTATTAAAAGTTAAATAAGTTGGATGAAAGAGGATGAAATTTTTAATTAAATTATATATGTGTCATGATTAGAATATCTTTGGAATTGAAATCTTTTTTGTCATTTTTAAAATATTCATCTATGGATATAGTATTTACAATTATAATTAACTTAATGTTTCCCTTTTTAGAGTATGAATTCAATTGATTTGATTTTGACATCTTTCTTGGGGTAAAGAAAATTACTATGCCTGTTGGTATTTGATGTGCCCAGTTTTTGTATAATTTTTCATATATATTAACAACCATAAAAACTTTTTTTCACCAAATATGTATAATTATGTGGATAAAATTATTTATCTTGGTCATTATGATTATTTTCATGTGTTTTCCATCCAAAGTCACAAATCGGGAAAGAACAGAACAAAAATTCAAAACTACATGCCATGTACTATTTCCATGACATGGATCGGGAAGACTGGATACACGCCCATGTTGTTGTCCAGTGAATACACATTTCTTACTCCCATATACACACCATGTGGGAGATTTTAGAAGTTGTTGGTGGCCGATGTTTGATAGTACATTCCATGAAGGGCGGCGTTACATGTCATGTACTTCCACAAACCAAGTGGCATCGTGTTCCAAGTCAATAGTGGCACGGTAGCTCACCCACCAGTGGAGAAAAGAGGGCCAAACAATTTTGACTAGAGTACACACAGTGTAATTTCTAATACAGACCATATATTACTAAAATCAAGAAAATGAGGGTAGGCCCCCATAGTTTGAGAGTATTTATTCCAAACAAGACCAAGAAGGAAAATTATGGGGACACCCAACAAGAGAAAGAGAGAAGAGAAATAGGTGCTACTATTACCTCCCAAATGATCTTCAATCCGAAGTTTTTTCCATGTTTAATTCAATTATACTATGTTTTTTAGTTATTACATACTCCATGAGTATCTAAATCTTCTATGTGTTAGGGATGTGGACAATTGCATGTTGTATTTGGTCAATTTTGATATTGTTATCATGTTATTTATTTTTCTCTCATAATTACTTAATAATTCTTTCAAAATTTCACTAGAAATATCGTATTAGTGCAAGAAAGAGATTTCTTGGGATCTTTAGACGAATTATTATCAAGAACATCCATGATCATTGGATGTGATTATCGTTTCAAGAAGGGTTCCAATCAATAAAATTAAAAGAAATCAAATTCCAAACCAAGGAATTGGTCTCTATTGATTTAACCAAAACTCACCAGACTAAGGGGGTTCTGTTACATTCATAACCCAGAGATGTGAGTTATCATGAACAACACAACCTCATAAGAAAATTGATTTAATAACAACCTTTAAAAACCACATCCTGATGCATTTTTCCCATTTTTCATCAAGAATCTAATTTTTTCATTTTTATATATCTTTAAAGTGATTTATGAAGCAATCAAAATTCAATCACCCCATTATTAAAACACAAAAAATGACTCTAAATTTCAGCAAACTTCAATAAACTAATTACAAGATATGAAAGAAAAATTTAGTAACTTCCTCTCCTTGTGTATCGATCCCAAACTTGCTCTATAATTGTTTGGGTAAATTAATTTGGATTATCAAAAGTAACACTTCGTCAAAAATGATACCAATATGCAATACCATTCTTCTTAATGCAACTATTATTCAAGTTCAATTTCATACTTGTGCATCCCAGTCATTCATTTCTTATCATGTCATTAGTCAAATGGGGTTGCATATCAAGTTGATTCCCCATGTGGTGAGTATCCAGAAACCTATCAGGCATTGATAGTGAAGAAAGTTTTACTGTGCATCTAGTTCTTTAACCATCGATAGAGTCATGTTTTCTTGAGAATTTTATATTATAGAAAATTATATATTTGATTTAATCCTTGGAATGGAGTGTAATGTGGCATTCATGGCATATATTTATTATTATCCATGATTAGAAAATTTTTCATCTCTAAATGAAATTTTATATCTCTTAAAAAAGTAATGGGATGTGAATGTCAGGTGAGAAGGACAATTTGGGCAGATGGCTAGAATTATTTATTATCAATTTCTATCACCCACTTTTTAGACTAATAGAATAATTTAAAAAAAATTCCTACCACTATTGATCGGTATCCTGATTAATTCCTAACAAATTATATGCTTCCCACCCAAAAGGGATGTGGAATTTCAAATTAATCTCATTCTAGGGAAAATTATATTTCACTTCCATCATATATAATGGTACCAATAAAAGTGAGGGGATTGAAGGTATAGTTAGTGGAATTAGAAATTAATGGTTTCATAATACCTAATACATCATCTTTGGATACTTCAGTTCTCTTTGTAAAGAAGGCTAATGTTGTTCAATGTATATGTGTTGATTATCATGAAACGAATTAGTTTATGATATAGAGATGATATTATCTTTTTTGAATTGAGGAAATATTTGATCAAATTAAAGTATCCCAAAAGTTATAAAAGATTAATTTATGGCCAATGTAGCACCAACTATGGGTTAGGAAATAGGATATTCCAAATTAAACGTTCAAAAGCTACTAAGGTCATAATTAGTACTTGGTCAGGCCCTTTGGTCTTACAAATGCACCATTAGTTTTCATGGAATTGGTGAATCACATCTTCAAAGGGCACTTAGAATTATTCATTGTGGTATTTGAGGATAACATTATGTTGTATTCTTAAACTTGAAAAGATGATGAAGAAAATTTAGATATTGTGTTAAGCACCATGCAGAGCATCGATTTTATAAAAAAATTTCTAAATGTGATTTATGGATATAAGAAGTTAAACTTACTATAAATTTCATTTCTAATAAAATAATATTAGTGGACCTTAAAATGATAGACATTTTCATCTCTTGGAAACCACCAAAGAAAATATTTGGGACACACATATTCTAGGATTATTTGGTTATTATCTCCACTTAGTTAGTGAGTTCTCAGATCTCAAATCTCCTATGTTGGTGCTAATTAGAATATTCACTCTACTCTAGTGAAGTTATGATTATAATTAATTGTTTTTTAGATTAATTACAGGTTCACTTCAGTATTAATTCTAATCTTATCAGAACCATAGAAAAGGTATGTGTTCTATTGTGATGTTTTTATGTCTGGAATCAGATGTGTTCTCATGAGAAGAGATCTTTGAGCTATATAACATGACAATTTCATATTCATGAAATGATTTATGTAAATAGTAATGTAGAATTGGTTGCAATGGTTAATTCTTTGAAAACATGTAACCATTATCTATTGGGTGATAATTTCAATATATTCATGAATAATACAATCATGAAACAAATATTTTAATAAAGGTATTTGAATCTGAGACAAAGATGGTGGATGGAGTACCTCAAGATTTTCAATATTTAATTTCTTTATAGACATGGAATGTGGATTTTTTATGATGTTTTAAGACAAAAGTCGTATAACCAACTAGAGATAGAATTATGTGATCAATATAAATTGTTGAGTATGATTTCTTATACATATATAGATTATAATAATAAAAGTAAAGATATGATCTTCTTACCAGGGACACTTATTCATGATTTGGTTCAACAATATAAGGATGATAAAATATCAGATCGTGATTATCCTACCCCTCATATTAATGCTCAATGGTAGGGAGACCATTCATGGTTAGAGACATTATGGGAATTTTTTATTATTTTATGATATCAAATAGTCATTACAACAACTTTTCCGGAACAAAATATATTTTCTTGTCACAATCCTAAGTGGTTGATTCACCCAGACCTATAAAATATATACAAGTCTTTAAGGACCCATTTTTTATGGTCATGTATGAAATGAAATGTGGTTAATGATATTATAAAATGCCTGACATATCAATAATAACAGGATGAACATCAATAATCAACTAGTATGTCACATTATTTATCTACACCCATATAGAAATGGGAATAGATCACTATGAACTTTGTCATGGGTTTACCAAGATCAATTCATAATAATGATTCGATCAGGGAGATTCTGGACTAACTCCAAAATTCATCTAAATTTATTCCAATATATGAATCCAATATGGTAGCCTACTTAAAAAGGATATACATTTGAGAAGTGGTAAATTTGTATAGAATACGTATTTTGATTATTTATGAACGAAATATTTTTAGTTACCTCTTGTATTTGGTGATATCTTCAGTAATATTTGGGTACTCATTTGACTATGAGTACATCATATCATCCTCAAATAGATGGGTAGTTAGAAAAAATGATTCTAACACTAGAAGATTTGGTTAAAGATTTTGTTTTGGATTTTGGTGGCTTATGGGAGAATAAGTTTCCCTTAGTGGATTTTTTGTATAACGATAATTATTAGGCCACAAATAATTACATCTCTATTCGAGGAATTTTACAACCATCCATGTCGATCTTCACTTTGTTGGAATGAAACTATATAATATTTTTTTCTTGGACCAATCATTTTTTATGAAAATAATGAGAAGATCCAGATGGTCATGGAATATATGGTTTTAGATCAAATCCACCATAAATATTAAAAGTGTCATTATTATCACCCATTATTTTTTTTTTGTGGGATATAAAATATTCCTAAATATATCTCCAATGCTAGGGAAACATCGATAGGGTATGAATGGAAATATTTGTCCTCGATATGTTATACATTTTCTGTACTTGAATGAATTGATGTTGTCGATTATTTTTTGGATTTACCTCTATATTTAAGTTTGGTTCATAATTTCATTCATGTATCTCAACTAAAAAAACACCACCCTGATCTTTTGCATGTGATTCAATGGGATCATGTTGATCTTAAACTATATGATATATTTTTTCATGCACCGATTTTTTTTAGATTGACAATAGAAATTATTATGTCGAAAGCATATTCCTTTGGTTAGGGTATTGCGGAAGCATAGTGAACTTTGAGAAGAAACATGGGAATATGAGAAAGAACTGTTGGAGAAATCCCTAGAACTCTTCTAAAGAATAGTTAATCTCCAGATTTCTGAGGATGGAAATACCAATGGTGGGGAGAATGTAATTCCATATTTTGAGGTATGTACTTATATTTTATATATTTTTGAGTTTTGTATTGTTTATTATTAGTTTAAGTAGCTTTCTAGATGGTTTTTGTTGGTTTTATAAGTGTTTGGGAGGGTTCGCAATTAATGCACGGTCTAGGGACTCCATGAATATTTCTCTTGGTAACCATACAATATCTTGGGAGAATCTGATGGTAGGTTCAAGATTAGAGCATGGTTAGTGTAAACAATGGTAATTTTCCTATAAATAGGGAAACATGGGATAGATGAATTTCTCATGGTATTCACACAGTTTTTCACAACCATGCTGCCAAATTGTGAAAATCAAGATCTTTTGAGACTGTGATGCTCACACGGTTGGTGCATAGTTTGGTAAACCCTATGGATTAGTTGTGAAACATCATTAATTGAATCTAAAAAAATTATTTTAACCATTATACCCAAAAACAATCTTATTCTACTTCCTTTGACATAGGCTCTCAAAAACCAAATGACTCCCCAAGGTGATTTAGGAAACTTTTCACCCTTTCAAATCCAATTTTAATGAATCGAAGTATGATAGATCTAGGATATAGAAAGTAAGACACTTTTTCTATTCTAATTATTCTTTCTCTTCTAGGTCCCTTTACTTTTATTTTAATTGAACCATATATCAGTTTGGTTATGCCATGAACTATTAGATTGGACATGTTTTGAAAATTTCTACTTTAGAATTATTGAAGGAATGTTAAAGGGAGTCAGGATCTTCTATATCATGAATTATTTATTCATGTTCTATGAAACCCTTTGTAGGGTAGGTGGTTATTTTCATTTATATACTGTTTCTATAACTTAAAGGATTAAATTTTCTTAAATTTGTTTCTTGTATATTCATGGAAAATTTGGATGATTTCATTATAGAAATCAATTTTTTTTAATGAATTAGAAACATAGTACTGTGAATAGTTTTTGGAAAACACCATTTTTAAATGGTTTTAAATAATGGTTTCTTTAATCACAGATGGGTTTTTATTAGAAGTCTTAAAATATTAATTGATTTGAATAAATTAATGGGTGTGAGGAAATATCATTCACATTGAATTGTATGATTTAATATTGCATTGTAAGAAACCTGTTGGGTTCATGTATTTGGTTAGTGTCATTGACGTAACATAGATTAACAACTATGTACTGAATTAACTAGTAGTACAAGATTCTACCCATGAGTTTGGACTTGTCATGACCCAACCCACGGGGCCCATTCAATGACTACCCCAAGCCCACCTCCCAAATTCCAGGGGCTACCGACCAACGCCAGAGGTAATAACCTACAAGTAGGAGGGATTTTTTGAGTACTTTTACGCATGAACACTCACAACCCAAACCAAAGAAGTTGAAAGGGAAATCATACATGTCACTATGACAACCACTAAGATTATAAAGTAAAATATGAAAGAAAGGGGAAAAAATACAATCCCAACAAAGATAAGAGGAAAACAAGAAAGTAAAAAAGGAATCTAAAAAGTCTATCTATAGAAACCCCTACCTAAAGGGTAGGTGTAGAGTAGATTCCAGAAGTCGTAAGAGTATACCTCACATGTCTGATCTTACTGGGAACCACCTAGTCCTAGACCACCGAGGTATCTTTCGACGCATCAATCATCTTCACAAGACACAACACATGTGTGTGAATCCCATGTAGGGGCGAGTAACACAATACTCAGAAGGGACCCCAAACCACAAAGAAGGAAGATGAAGGAAACATGCACACAAATAAATGGACAGCTCACATAGGTATGACCTAAAGCATATAAAGTAGTATTATTAGTCGTAAAGCTGAAAAAAATTACAATTCAGGGACTCATCCCCAATGAATTGCTGAAGTCTATCGGGCTAATGAGTTCTACTCATCTATTAGGCCACTGAGGTCTGCTCGGCTTCTCCCCTACCAGGCCACACAGGTCTGCATGGCTACTCGTCTATTGGTCCACAGAGGTTCGCATGATTTCTCATCTAGTGGGCCACACATGTCCACATGACTACTCATCTTCCGGGATATACAGTTCTGTAGAACTTCTCATCTATGGGACCACATAGGTCTACATGGCACTTCCTTCTCGTTACAGCCAGTCACATGATTCCCTCTTGAAGTGTTCTTGATTCTAGGAGAATCTACTCATCATGAAATTTTTAAAATATCAACCTCCAAAAATACTCACATAGAGTATGTCAAAAGGAACGCCTCAGTGAAGGGGTCCCAATGTCGCCAATGGCTTCTCAATTAGACGTATGGTTTGAAGGTTATGACATGTTTTACTGAGAACGGGTTGGTGGGGCCTCGGTCTAGTCCAACCTGAGTTGGGTTTGACTAAACATGGGTCTGATACGAACCAGATTGGACCAGGTTTGAGTTTGGCCCATTGGAGCGGCCTGCCTCCTTCCCAGACAACTCTTATTGGGTTAGCATGCATGGCTGAGACGCGACAGGTGCACCGCATCCCCCCTCCACCACGCGGATCACCACCGCTGTGGTCCCGAGGTACTATGTATTTCTAGCTATGTGACATGGAATTTTCAACGCATCCATGTGTTTCTTCATCATCCTGATGCCCACAACAGGCTCCATCACTGGCAGCTGAGGTGAAGGACCCCTTCTCTCCGTCGCGGTGCACCTCCTCCACACCGTCACAGCCCGCTGGCCGCAGCCCTCATTTGCCTAACACATAACCTTATCGGCACTATGATCCTACACAACTACAAGACACTAGCCATGACCTACTTGGTTATGGCGTAACGCCGGCATGGGCTACCTCCCGCAAGTGGCTGATGCCACTTTCCACCACCACCATGATCCACATTTTGGTATATTTTTGTAGAGAAATGGGTGCATAACGATCAATTTTTTATAACCCCACAAAGAACGTGAAGAATGTGGGGTATAAGTATGTACAAATCATCAAAATAAGTTAAGGAACAAACTTTTTCCATTGTTCAATAAGACATCAATCTTCTCATGTTAGAAGGATCAAACAGATAAAACCAAAAAAACATGAATTAATCCCCCAGAATCAAACCTAACAAAGACCCTCCCATAAGAACAGTGATCCATGGGTCAACCTATTCATGGTTTTACCCACATTCATTATTTAGTCAAATAATAGAGAAGAATGAAATCAATAACAATCCCTACCTGGTTAGAGGATCATTTGTTGGTGATGATTGATGTTGTTGCACTCATCACTCCTCAATCTGTCGATGACGGTCATTCATCGACAGTTATTTTCAAACGCCAAATCCCAAAGGGTTCAGAGCATTTATCCAATGGGCCAACGATTGATCTCGGTCAATCCATTAAATACATAAAACACATTCTTTTTCATTATTTTTCATTACAATGTTGTAACATTACAAAAAATTTAAAAATTAAAATAAAATAGACATGATACTTATATTTTCCCTTAGGAAATTATTTTAATAAAATTTCTTAAAAAGTATAAAAATTATCTTTTTCCCACGACTCTCACCAGTCATGGTTAAGTCCATTTTTAGGTAAAGGAATCGTTCTAAATGCAACGATGGCCTTATATTTTTAATCCGGACACCCATTTATAATTTTTCTAACCACTCAAATGTGCTATTTTAAATAAACATAAAAAGAGTTCAAACAATTCTTCTGGGCTCACCTAGCCATAGAATCAAGTGTCGTCTAAGAGCCTGGTCTTGAAATAATCCCATATAATTTTAAAAAATTACAAGGAATTATTTGACATTATAGGACTAGTCTCAATAGGATGCGTGCATGTGTCTATGTGTGTGATGTGGAATTATGTTCCCTAAGTTTATGGAATTGATAGATTGAATATTTAAATTAATTATATCTATTTAGTAGCCTGATTTGTTTTTTATCTTATATGTTTTACCTATATTTTGAATTGTGAACTAACATGTTCTTATCGTAGTGGAATATATAGAGATGTATTTTGGTATATCCAACTAGGTTGTATACTTACCCCCTACATATCCACCATATAAATTATGCATACATTTTTATTTCATAAAGAGGTAAAGGGGGTCACTTAATTCTCTAATGGATCATCATGATGCATGTTTTCCCATGATAGCAGTTGGATGTTGGAGATGTTTGTGTGGTGTGGTTTAAGTGATTCCAATTCAAGGCTGGTTCATCTAGATATCTTATAGCTTTTATTTTTATTCTTGTTCCTTCTTTTTCATCTATTCGAATATTGTGTAGTTTTAGATTTTGATTTGAATTATTTATATTCCATGCATTATATTGTATTTTTTTTGTTTTATTATCAAATTGAAAGGTTGTGTATGATTAAAGTGAAATTCACCCCCCACCCCAATAATTATTAATCCCTTGGAATTTATTTTCAAAATTTGGCATCTAGGGGATGTCGCCTAATTTTAGTGACATCGTGGATATTTTCAAGCCAATGTATAGGTTCAAGATTTTACAAGTGTGATGGTAAACTTAAATAGCTAAGTCGTGAGAGGAATTCTAAACTAGACTCATTAATTAATGAAACATGGATTGTGTAATAGTAATTAATGAAATTGAATAAAAAATGTGAAATAATTTTAGTGAGATTGAATTTAATAAATTCCTTATTAAAAAAATGTACTCATTCAAAGAAGTCTTCTTCCATATATAAAATGGAATCATCATCATCAATAATTACTTCAAGATTAATACATGAGAAGGTTAATCTGAATGGAACCAACTTCCACAACTGGTATAAAAACGTTGAATTTTTATTAGGATATAAAGATAATTTTATATCTTAAAGTAACCGCTTCTTTAACAACCAAGTGGTGAATTGATTCAATAAATATATCTGGATGATTTTGATAAGAATATAAAAATTCACTATTAGTTTTAAAGGTTCTTCTTAGATGAAATATTATGGGTTTCATATAATCCTATAATTATAATTTTTAGTGGAACAAACCCCAAAACATAAGAGAACTATCTTTAAGAAACTAATGTATAAATAATAATAAAAATAGAGTACCTATAAACTATGAACAAAAATAAACATATTTTTCATTTATAAAAGAGAATACTTAAATGATATCACAAAGAACAATGAATTAATTCACCCTGCCTCTAAGGTGATACACTAACTAATAGACCCATGATCATATCATGAGGATTACCAAGAAAATGAATGGGTGCTAGTACCTTATTGAGGGAAATGAAAAACGCTCGAGAAGAAGAGAGATTCTGAATAAGATCATAAAAATTACACATCTAACTTGATAAAATCTTATCCTTAAATATAGTTTAATCCCAAGGTTCCTCCAATTCATAATGCATCATATTCATTTCTGACTATTGTGGTATAATTCATTAAATATTTTCAATGAATTTGAGACAAAGCATTTAATCCATTAATAATTAATTTTAAATAATGAATAAACCATTCAGAAGAAATAAATAATATATATATATATATATATCATATATATAATTATATTATATTCATGCATCACATTCATGAAAAATACATGTATCGAATACATATATTAAATTTACACTTATATATATAATATTATTTTATATATGTATATATAATTCATCACATGCTTGTGTATATATATCTCAAGAATGTATTTTTTATTTCACATCAAATAATTTCCCACTTGCACTAAAATCCTTTAAGGATTTTATATAAAACTTTGCAACTCTTTGTGAATTCATCCAACTGCTTTTGGACATCATTTTTCCTCAAACTCTCTTCATTTAAAAAAAATTGTAAAAAATTGTATCCTTATCCAAGGGCTTTATAGTGTGACTGTGATGGACTTAAAAATGTTAAAAACACCTATAAATTCCATATTTAATAGATGTAGGGAATGAATGGCCTCTATAAAGGGTTTAGAGATACTCAAGCTACTGAGGGGTCTGGTGTGATCTCTATCAAACATACTCATATCTATAAATAAAAATTTCCACCACAAGATTTACCATATACATAATATGTATACTTATATAATCCCTTGGTACATGACATCAATTAACCACTAGACATGTAATATTTCAGTCTGTTATTATCCTCTTATGATTTTATGATTCTTCAAAAAAGATTTACCATGCCAATTAATACAACACATGTCAATCATTCATATGATAAGTATATAAAATGTCACATACCCAAGTTATTGAACACATAATATGTGAAACAACAAAGAATATAAATGAATATCCTCACTCTAATTCAATCAAGGTCTATATGACTTTTCATGTCATACAAGTGGATAAATCCCATCTTGGTTGTGATCCAACTGACGTCATGATCAGCAACATACCCAACCACCCCATATTAGCTAAGTCAACATGTTGAATTTTATAAGTAGGGTATCAATGTGTAGAGGTTATCATGGTAGGTTTCTCACCAATATCAGGTAATAAGGATTGATAATAAGTAAACACCCCTAAGTATGTCTAGGATCTTATGAAATTCCAAGAGATATACTTTCATGGATAAGTCCAAGTAATAAGTCTTTACTTATCAACTCATGAATCTATTCTATGTATCTCATTTATAACCGTGCATAATGAGTACAAGAATCCATTCTATTTAATCTTCACATATCAACACAACCCATAATTCTCAGTGATAATCATCAATTAGGTACAACATAAATATTGTACTTTGAGGGGATATTTTTCATTCGATCGGTTATTTAATGTAATGTTGCGGCACACGTGAAGGATTTATAAAAAGAGATTTCATTTATTATAATTATATGAAATGTTTAAAAAAATTACATCAAATATCTTAAGTGTTTAATATATAGTGATTCTATAGGAATATCTTGTTGTTTCTGCTGTAATAGTTTTTTAGAACATTACATATATATGTAATTTCCATCACATCCCTATTTGATCATATGATAAAATACTCTCACTAACCTCATTGTGAGTAAAATTTACAAGGAAATAAATATATTTTTTATAATGGTGGAACTTGGGAATTTTATTCCTTAAGTTAAATTCTTTGAACTTATATTCAAACTCTTGAACTTCATAACATAAAATATTATAATTTTATCTTCTATTTTATACTTAGAACTCTTTCTATGCTTAACATCATCATCAATTATGAAATAATGCTTTTAAAATATCTAATTGAGTTCAATGTTACCATTTATATTTCTCTCCATCATATTATAAAATCTTTTAGGATGAATTTACATTTACTTCATTATGGAAAAAAACATGTAAACATTTACATTTCCCTTTACCATTATTTACTAAACCTTTTAGGAAATAAAGTGAATTTCACTTTGTAAATAATCTATAATAATAGTGATATTTAATTTATTATATTATCTAAATGCAATGATTTAAATTTACTTTACTACCACATTTATTAACACCTTAGGATATTAAGGGAAAAATAACTCAACATTATACTGGTATAATCCTTTAGTGAATATTGATATTCACTTTCTCATAGTGCCTAAATGTAACTATTAACATTTTTATTCACTATATCATATCCCAACTCTATAGTATATTAAGTGAAAAATCACTAAAACTTATATCATACCAATCTTTTATTTGTTAACTTTGATCTTTTTTATGTCCAAACATAATCCCACTAGCCTCCTCGAAATTAAATAGTCTTAGGTATATATTTTCGAGACTCCACACAAACTACTTTTTGTTTTAAGAAAAAAAACTTATTTTCTTTTAGTAGGAATATCTAAATTATAAACTAATATTTCCATATCTCATATGGTATTCTATGTTTTTAGATTATTTTCATGAAAAGGAAAATTTCAATCATTAAAATACACCATTATCATGTGTGAATAAAATTCCATCACATTTTAACAAATAGATGGTTAAACACTTTATCCAAAATAATACACTTTTATCCATATCTTATTCTCAAAGAATCATATCGAAACCAATATATCATAATCTCGGTGTTTCCAATTAATCACCTCATGTTTTTAATAAAAAATAATTGTGCATTTCTTTTATCCTATAAAATATGTGAGATAAATATACACTTTATTTACATTGATTCATCTAATATTAATAAACATATTTACATTCAATTTTATGATGTATAAACTATTTACTTCACCATTTGAATTAAAACTATAAGATATTTTCAATTATTCTTATGATTATGAATTCTTGTATATTTACAACACTTGTATAATACACACTCAATATCTCATAAACGTCAAAATAAAATAATCGATTTCTATAACATTAATACCTAACATGGAATTTCCATGAAGTTCCCAAAATCATTATGGAACTCTAGATAATTCCATAATATATAATCATTACTCCATTATGATAGTATGTTCATTTTTAAAATAACCTTAATTGTATTCTTTAACAAATATTATTGTAAATTCCAACATTATACCTTATAGTTTCTTACTTTTGTACCACCCCAAGACTTTACAATATTTTTCTTTGAAAATATATTTATTTTTTTCTTTAAAAGAAACACTAAGTTAAGATTATGTTACAAGAAATAAAAAATGTATATTTCTCTACATGGAACAACATGGTTAGGTTGGGTTATACTGAAGACTGACACTCCTCGATGGCTTGCATAACATGCAATACCAAGTCATACTGAAAAATAATATATTTAAAAATATTATCATTTTATAAAATAAGATATAACCTAGACGTTTAATTAGTTTTTATGAATATTATTAACTAACCTATTAATATATATGTATTATGAAAAATATTACAAATTAATTGGTTTCTAATTAATTAAAAATGAAAATATAAATCTATTTAATATAAAGGATATTTTTTATGATCATAATGGTTTTTTATCTTAATAAATTACATTAATTTATATTATTGAATGATAATAATAATATTTATATATTATATATCCAATAAAATATTATTTATACTCATAAAATTTATTTTATAGGCATAAGATAAGAACAAACCCAGTTTTATGCATAAAAAACTATATTTTTATAATGACACTTTTCTCGAATTCTTGTAGAGACCATATTTTAAATCCATTTTTTGGAATTTTTATTGATTTTATATATCAAAATAATATTCATATTTTAAATGAGAACCTAAAAATTATCTTAGGGTTAATTTTTGGTTTTTCTGTGTAGATTCATTTTTCATGAATAGTGAAAAATACAAAATTTTAATTCAAATTTGTTTTTTTATAATTTATTTATAATATTAAATTTTAATTTTAATTATTTTTAATGTTTATTTATATAAATTTTCCACCCAATAATTCAATTTAGGTCATTAAATTCAATTTCACCATGAATTTGGATATAAAAACATAGCAAACTTTTGAACATTTTTACTTTAAAAACCCACATTGTCGTCCCATCTGCAAGATTAATTTTAAAATTCTTTCTCCAACTTTTATGATTGGAATTTGAAAAAAATTATTCCATATTTGAAATCATCATAATTTATAATTTTTAATACGTTCAAATTATTTTTTCACCAAAAATATTAGAAAAGTGATTAAAATTAATTACAGCAATTAAGAGAAAATTTGGCATTAAAAAATGACTAAAAATTATAGTTAATGCCCAATATGACCTATAATATTTTAAATAATATATTTTATGGGAATATTTAGACCCTATACTCCCTTTTATCAAATTGGTTCCATTATTAGGGACCCTTTCAATGAAAAAATGTGGGTGGAATTCCCCTTCCAAAAAAATACAAGAACACCACTCCTCCTCCAATATAAAAATGAAATCACCCCTCCCAATTAGTCACTCCTCTAAATCCATTTGTATCACCCAAAATATGCTAAAATAGTCTCCCAAAATCCCTACCCTCATCCTAGAATCATCCCTTTGGGTATAGATCCATCCATGAAATCCCTATGGTGTAAGGAGTCACCCAAAGAAGAGATAACACACATCCTCAAGATCCTTTATTTTATTTTCATTATCAACCCCTTAAAATATTATTATTCTAGGATTATATAATATCCTCAGTATAATCTATATAATTATATTTTTTTATTATAAATTTTACCCCTACACTTAAACACACATCCATTCAAAGAGTAATGAACTTACTGTTCTTGTGTACGATGAACTACTGCATCACGAAACGATGTTGTTCGTTTTTCATTTACCACCTCTCATGGTTGGAAATTAAGATGAAAAAATTATTTTTATATGACATATATTATATTTATAATTTCTTTATACTTTATTAATTTTTTATATAACATACCTTTACACATTTCCTTTTTTCAGAATACGATAACTTCATTTATGTAAGTGTGGACAACCGCCTCCTCAAAGCGATGTGATTCGAACACAAAATACATGGAATATATAAAATATGGTTTTAATTAACAATATGTGACATAAATTAAACATATATGATATTAATGACATAATTATCTTTCTTTAAATATAATATATCACTTTCTTTATTTCCCTTTTCACAAACTAAAAAGTGATAACTTCGGTGGTGGAGGTGTTGACAACCGCCTCCTCGACATTATGTGATTTTTTTTATATCCCAAGAATTATATATATAAGTATATATGATTAAATAAAATTTTATTTATGATATAATTAACATTATTTAATTATGTCATGCTACTTAAATTCTTTCCATAATGATCGATGAAAAATAGGAACGTTACTAATGTGTATGTACGACGTATTGTCTCCATGATTGTAACATTGGTTTATTTTTCATAACCATATTTGATGATTGGTTCCAAAAGTATAATTTATGTATAATTATTATAATTATTTCATGATTACTATTTCTTATATTTTTAAATAACTACCTTTGGACTATAATAGACCTACCAAAGACAATTTTGACACATAATCCAAATGTGTTCAAAACACTCATCATTTAAATAATTGTTTGAGTAGTTTCTTAAAAAATTATAATAAGTGAAATAAAAGAAATTATAAAAATTAATAATATTATTAAGAAAGTAAATAATTAACATAAGTTTATTATTTAGCAATATAAAGACACATGTGATGAGTCGGACTGAAGTAAAGGGATTTCTTTTCAATTTACATTCCATTTAGACTTGTTTGCTGTTATACACCAATTAAATTTTTTATGGTGTATATACTACCATTTAACATGTTATATCATTAATATCCTTATTCTCGTGATATTATATGTTTCATTTAATGTTATTCCTTCATTGGTATTATGATTCAAATGTTTCAAAGTGGTATGGGACACTTTGGAGTGTTTAATGGTTATTTTATTCAACAATATTATAAGGATATTTCAATAGTATTTCTATTCGTCATCATCAAAAACCCTTGTTGTTACATAACCCACAATGAGGAATTATTAATAAATCCCAATTATTTTGTCAATGTGGATATTTAATGGTAAGGCACATTGTATATTAATTAAATATAAAACTTGATATATGAGGAATGCGATATGGGTAGGGTCATATTATAAATAGACCCTAGATGAATTGGTAGTCTCATGTGATGAATCATTTGGCCAAATTATATGGGTGTTTACCTGATATTATAAACCATCTTATGAATGGTGTTGACTTTAATGGTACTATATACCTAGGATACATAGTGTCTAATAATTAAACATTTCCTTTATTCAAAATCAATTATTATTTATCCATTATATTTTTCTTCGAAAAATTTAGGGATGAATTTAATTCTCAATTTATTGTGTAAACGGAATCAGTTTTCATTTTCTTACAATTACATACTGATTGTGCCTTATCCAATTATTTGAATGGCATATTTTATCAATTATTTACCTTTACATGTCGATTTAATAACATCAATTTATTATTTATTCCACTTTAAATACCCTTAATGAGTGTTTGTGTGCACACTTATTATGTTACATTTACTAGGTTATGAAGAAGATTATTTTGAATGAGTTTCAAGGATGATGTTTATTTCATTTTATTATGTATCATGTTTTTATTTTATTTTCCCAATGTGTTAAGGGTATCATGTATGTAGTCTATTTTCCAAAACTAATAATCTATTTGATCCCTTATGATTTAAAGCTTATATATTTTCTAATGTAATAAATTAATGCATTGGCTCTAGGTTTCTAATGTCAGGGGCATTACATTTATCATAAATTTAGGTTTAGTAGAAATATTGGAAACTAGATTTGGAAAACTTGGATTAGAGAACCTAACCATAAGATAGACTTTGGGGATAAGTATAGCCGAATATCCTAGAAATTTTTTATGTTAATGATTATGTGGATATTCCCCAAAAAACATTCATTTCAAGATAATATAAGTGGATGTTGTTCCGATATATATATACCTATGAGAAACAAATCTGACAAGGTGCATCAGGCCTGACTCGGTATAACCTGGTACATGAAAAGAGGTCTTATTAGACACATATTCTGACACTCCTAGGTGGTATTCATAAGATAATTCACATTTTCGTTATAAACAATTATGAAGTATTTTCAATAAAATATATCCCCAAAGAAACTGTATTTGTGATTATGAGATTAGACACACTTAAATTTTTCTACTTAGGTAGTTTACTTCACTAGTTTTGGGATTATATATTATGTTTTATAATGATATGAACAAATTTAGTGTATGTAATCATTTAGAAATAGCACCTAGAATAAAAAACATGAACCTCACCAATGTGCATGATCCAAAAAGTAAGAAGGGTCATATTATTTTATGGCTTTAGGAAAATATTTCAAAATGAAATAATCTCTAAATAAAAGTCATTATATGAGAACATGGTATCATGTTATAATGATATTGGTGAATAATTTTCCAAAAACTTTGGATTTGAATGAAATAAAAAAATAAAAGGGTGAAAGGTTAAAATATGTATAAATAGAATAAGGGAAAGAAGTATTTTCCCACAAGTTATAATTGTGGAAATAAACACCCTAGTACTTGGTTCAAGGGAAAGGGTGTTTCTTATAAGTATAGAGAATAATTCCACCAATTTCATGATTACAAGGGAAGGAAAGAAAATTATAATGTGAAATTCCTCCACTACAAGGATATTGGACACTATGTAAATTAATATCTCATGCATCAATGAAATAGTCTCAAAACAAAGCTAATGGATCATGGTCAAATAATGCTACTACCATAGATAAAGAAGAAGGATTAATGTGTTATGTTTAAGTTGAATAATTATGTAACTAATTTATTTTATCAATTATGTGCAATTTATAATAATTATGTAATATATGAGTATTGTAATATAGTACTTTTTTCATTGAGGAATTGAGATCATATACTGAGTGGTGCCAAGAAAATATATTCAGTAGAAAGTAAAACTTTTTGTAAAACATGTGGTTGAGGGAATTTTAACCCTTAATATATTCCCAATGTTAATACAATGATGTTTGGATAATGAAATTATTAGTTTGGACAATATAAATCAGATAAGTGATTACTACCTTGGAACTGAGTAACAATTTTTTGAAAAAGTGGTTTATGCTATCAATTATGGAGTTTACATAATTTTTTAATTTAATTAATATATCTAATAATATATATTATATTTAAGGAATAAGAAGAATGTATGTTTTCAATAATGTTTTATAGTAAATCATGTTATTATAATATTCATATATTAGTATGTGATGATTAAAATCTACTTAATGTTATTTGATAAGTTCATTTTTTAAATTTGGTGACCTTTATTCTAAAGTGTTATATCAAAATCTTTTTGAAAATTTTATCCTTTTGTGAAATGGTTTAATTTCATATTTGGATGATTTTTTAGAGGTTAATGTATTACATCACGATATGATGAAACTTGTTCTATGAAATCAAGTAGAAATGGTTTAAGGATAAAGAAAAGGCTAAGATTGTGTTTATTAAATAGTAATTTATATTTAATTATATTCTTATATATTGAAAGAATTCCTCTACTACAAGAAAAATGGTTTTAAAAGATGTTCAATTATCATCATTTTTTATGATAATAATGAAATTTTCATAGAAGGTTTTTATGTATTTTTTTACATCAACTTTCAACTGAACGTGTTCTCTACCACTCTCCAACAGAACTTCATTGTTTGATTTTTCTTCAGTATCCATGTTCCATTTCCCACCTATGTTCTCCTACTCAGAATCCTAGTTATGTGACCATTTTATTTTAGTTTATCTCTTATTAATAAAATGTGTTATAAACTCTATTCACAATTTGGGTTTTATAAAAATAGTTAATTTTCAAATATCAATCCCATTATAACTGAGATCGAGTTCAAATTGTGAGGATGAAATTTATTTAAGGAGGGAAAATGTAACACCCCAATACATTACAATACTTTCATTATAGTATAAATTTAATTTTTTATTTATAAAAAATACCAAGTTAATATTATGTTATATAAAACATACATTATAACTTCATTTATATGGAACCACAAGGTTATCTTATGTTATACACAAGACCGACTCTCCTCGATGGCTTACGCATCATGCAAGATCTACTTTTACCGAACAATAATATATATATAAGTATTATTATTTAATATAATAAGATATAACCAAAATGTAAAATTACTATTCATAAGTATTATTAATAATCCTATAAAAATTATATAACATAAATATAAGATTAATTCATTACATTTCAATTAATTAAAAACAAAAACATTAACCAATTGAATATAAAGGAATTATTTTTATTTTTATTCTCATAATTGTGATTTATCCTAATAAATTAAATTACATTCTATTAGTGAATTATGTTAATAAACTTTATATATTATATATCCACTAAAATATTTTTGATACTCAAATCATATATTTTTTTGGCATAATATAAGAACAACCCCATTTTTATTTATAAAAACCTATATTTTTATAAGGTCACTTTTATATCATTTTAATAAAGAACATATTTTAAATTATTTTTTTTTAACATTTATTTATTTTATTCATAAAAACAAATTCATCTTTGAAATTTTAACTTAAAATTTAACTTATTATTATTTTTTGGGTTTTTCTGTGAATTTTCATTTTTAATGAATAGTACAAATTACTGAATTATAATTCAAAACTTCCTTTTCATCTAATTTATTTATAAGTATAAATTATATTTTTAATTTGTTTTAACATTTAATTAGAACAATATTTAATCAATTAATTAATTTTATGTCATTGGAATCAATTTGAATTTTATATTGGATATAAAAACATAGGAAACATTTTAACATTTTTACTTTAAAAACCTCCATTATTGTCCGAACTATGGGATTAATTTTAAATTAATTTATTCCACTTCTATGATTTTAATTTGGAAAAATGGATTCAATATTTTTAAACAAAATAATTTCTATCTTATAATAATATTAACTTGGTTTTTGACCAAAAATATTAGGGAAAGAGAATAAAATTAATTATAGTAACTAAAAGAAAAATTTACATTAACAAATGACTAGACCATAAAATTAAGGCCGAAATTGAACTATACAGTTGTCAAAATCTATTGGATGGAAATATCTCGATGCTAGTTTCTCATGGCTCTAATTTTGACCATTATTGTAGCCACATTCAATGAAAAAAATGTGTGTGGAATTTCCTTTCCAAAACAATTTACAAGAATGCCACTCCTCCTCCGCTATAAAAAGGCACTCACCCCTCCCACTTATTCACACCTCTCAATCCCTTTTTCTCTCAAAAAATCTTCTCAAATAATCTCCCAACTTCCCTTATATAATCCTTTAATCCTAACATTGTTCATAAATCCTTTAAAGGAATCCCTTTGGCAAAAATGAATAGAAGTTACGCAAAGAAGAGGTAACATCAATCCCCAAGATGCTTTGTTTTATTTTCATTCTACATGCATTAAAATATTATTATTCCATGGTTATATAATAATATAAGTATCCTAAATATACTTATATTTTTTTATTATATGTTTTTCTGTAACACTTACACACACTTCCATATAATGGGAAACGAACTTACCGTTCTTCTGTATAGTGAACTACCACCTCCAAAGCATTGTTATTCGTTTTTACATTACCACAAATCATTGTAGGGAATTATGATAAAAACACTATTTATATATTATATTTATTATATTTATAATTTCTTTATGCTTCTTTAATTGTTATATATAACATACCTTTATGATTCACATTTCATGAGAATATGATAACATTGTTTGGGGAAGTGTGGACTACCGCCTCCTCAAAGTGATGTGATTCGATCATGAGAGGCATGAAATGAATAAATGATGGTTCTAATTAACCATATGTGACAAAAATTATATTTATATGATATTCAGGACATAATTAAATTTCTCAAAATATAATATATCACTTTCATTATTACCTGTTTCACACACTAAAAAGTGATAATGTCAGTCGTGGGGTAGTGGACTATTGCCTCCTCAACATGATGTGATTCCTTTTACATCACAATAATTCTATAAACCAATATATTTTATTAATTTAAATTTTATTTATAATATAATTATAATTATTTATGGATATAATTTTACTTGTCTTCTTTCAATAACGATTATCAAAAAAATTGAACGTTACTCATGCGTACGTATGACCAACCGTGTCCATGATTGTAACATATCTTCATTTTTTATAACCATATTTAATTATTGTTTTAAAATAATACCTGAAGACTAAATATTGTAATTATTGTTTGATTATTATTTCTTATATGTTTATATAAGGACACCTTTGACCATAATTATCCTACCAAAGTCATTTTTGGCACATGAACCAAATATAGTCAAAACACCTAATGTAATCTTGATTTTTAAGTAGCTATTTAAAAAATTTTAATAAGTGCAATATAATTTATGATAAAAATAAAAAAGGTTATGAAGAAATTAAATAATTAATATAATATTATTATTCAAAATTATGAAGACACACATGACAAGTCGGTCTGTAGTTAAGGGATTTCATCCCAATTTACATTCCATTGAGACTTATTTTTTGTTATGCACCAATTCACTTATATATGGTGTATATACCACCATTTGACATGTTATATCCTGAATATGCTTATTATCAAGATATTATCATTTTAATTTTATTTCATTCCTTCATAGATATTATGATTCAAATGTTACAAAGTTGTACGAGACACTTTGGAGTGTTTAAAGATTGTTTTCCTCAAGAATGTTTCAATGTTCATTCCATAGTATTTAAATTCATCAATGTCAAGAACCCTTGTTTTTACATATCAACAACTAAAGAATTATTGATAAAACCATATTATTTATTCAATATGGATATGTGATTGTAAGGCACAATTTTTATTAATTAAATCAATCACTCGATGTATGAGGAATGATTTGGATAGGTAAAACACGGGTGGACCTTGTTATAGATATCTACTAAATGCATCAATAGTATTATGAGATGAATCTATTATCCATATTAAATGGGTTTTTACCTGATATACTATACCTTCTCTTAAAAGGTCTTGAAAATAGAGTCATCATGTACTAAGGAAACATGGCGTTTGATAATTAAGCATTTCCCTCATTCAGATTCAGTTATTTTTTATCCATGAGATTTTTCATTGAAATTTATATGGATGTATTTTATTATCATTTTATTGAGTAAATGGATTGTTTTTTCATTTAATCACCTTCCCATATTCATTATTCCTTATTGAGTTATTTCAATGGCATGTGTTATTAGTTATTTACCTTTCCATGTTGATTTACTCTCATAAATTAATTATTTCTTCTACTTTTTGTACCCTTACTAAGCATTTGAGCTCGCCTTTATTATGTTTCCTTTTCCTAGGTTATGAAGAATGTTCCTTTGAATGAGTTTCAAGGATTTTTTTAATTTCATTTTATTATGTATCCTTTTTTTCTTTTCTTTTCCAAATATATTATGTGTATCATTTATGTAATCCAGTTTTCTAAAACATCTAAACTATTAGGTCCCTTTAGATTTTAATCTTGTATCTATGCCAATGTAATAAATTAAGGCATCGGTTCTGGGCTTCTAGGGTTGGATCATTACAAATTTTACCTCATTATACTATTTTTACAGTACCATATCATAAACATCATATGCCTAGATCATCCATTCTCAATAATTTTAAAAAATTGTCTACACATTTATTGAATTAATTTATACTTCCTGAATAATTTTATAGATAATAGTAGAATGAATTTATTAACTATAATAATCCTTATAGTAATTCTTCATTCTCTCCAAACATATTTAACTATATTGAATATCATTTACATACCCAATAATATTGGATATATGAGTCTATAATGCCTTAGGTTTATGGGCATTCAGTTTATTTGGAACATTAAATGAATAATTTCATGCTTCTATAAGCATCTAGACTTTCTTTTTGAACAATTTCAACTATTGGTATCTCAGGAAGGAGTTTTATAACATATAGAATATTTATATTTCTTATGAATTTTTTTTAACCTTCCAGTTTTAGGATTTTCTTACTTCAGTCTTCTTATTTAAAGAAATAATTTCAAATTTTAGTTTAATGATGATGATGAATTTATCTACAATGTAAATTTTTATCAAATGAATATAATTTATTATATCTTTCTATCAAGGAATTTTAATGAAATTTCTCCCACTAAAATTGATGACCGCATACATCATATCCATTTAGTGATCCAAGATTCTTATTTCACTAAAAAAAGATTCCTCTATGAAATTTCTATCACCACTAGGTTATTTAGGTAGGGGATAATCCCAATCACAATAGTTGTGACTCATGGATAATTGAGTGGAAGAACCTTTATCCAAATCCATCATATGGATATACTCAACCCTATTCATCTTGTAACCTAGCCTTATTAGGGTCTCCTGGCTAGTGCAACCAAAATCAGAAACCAAAAATTAGATAACAAAGGTTAATCCAAGGGAACCCAATAATGGAATAACATTCCCAATGATTTTCCAGTTTTTCCCATTACTTCATTTACATATAAAAGGTAATACATGGGAATAGAACTATGACACAAGCTATCCAGTTGTATAATTGATGTCTTAATAAGGTTCGATTTGGATGTTATCTCACACTTTGTATTTGAGTTATTTTTTTAAAGCCTCACCCATTTAATAAGAATCATATGCATATTAAATTCTTAAATATTACATACTATTTAATAATAATCTTCTCAATTTTTATTCCCTTTTAATGTATGATTTCTTATAATGATTTATTTTGGTAATCCCTATTCTAGGAACAAAATTAATATGACCACAGTACATTAATGTGTGACTCTTTAAAAAACCCACAAGTATATGTTAATCATCCAAAAATAGAAGTCAAGTATATTCATAAAAATCCAAATGCATCATATTCATAAGGTAAATGAACACTTCATGTAAATGCATAGAGTTATATTAGATTTTCAAACTCTACTTGTGAAAACCCGAAGTTACAGATAGAAAATCTCATTTACTTTCGTCACTATAGAAAGACTTCAAGAAAGTAGGTGTTCTGACCCCAAGTCCCTATACCCAGGGAGACATTACTCAAAAGATAATTTAATTCATGAAAAATTATAACACCTAATATAAAAAACTATTCCTTATAACTATTCTCAATATCATAACTAAAATTACAAACTGAGGTCAAGGTATATGGAAACAAAATTTTCAGTCATCAAACCTAGAATAATATACAAGGTTCTATCCTAGAAGAAATTTATCATATAAATGGGAATACACAATAATCATATTTCCTAAAAACATTAATAAACATAAATATCAATTAAATTTAACAAATAAATAAAAACATTATTTATTTTATAAAACATGAGACATTTATGAACTCCTCAAAAATAAATGCTAATTATAAAAATTTTATATTTATTTCAATATTAACCCCTTCAAATTTTATATTAAATGGTATTTATATGATATTTCATGAATTATATAAATTTTATAATTTAATGTATATTATATAAATATTATATATAATCTAAATATCATATACTTTGAAATTTATAAAAACTTTATAAATCACCTGTTGTGATTTATAAGTAAACCATTAATGTATAGATCATAAGGCATGGAATTAAATTTATATAAATATGTTCTAAAATATTAACCATTAATATTTGGGAAAAATGTTTCACTAACATTTATTTAATTATTTATAAACAATTTATAATTAATTAAATAATTTATATAATTCTTATAATTAAATATCTCCAAAATACCTTTTAACTTTATTTATAAACACTGAAAACATTTAATATGTTAAAAATAATTTTTAATAATATTTTTATTACCATTATGCAAAATCCCTATTTTCATAAGGGTATCCCCTTATTACCCTTACATAGTTTCTCTTTGTATGAGTAATTGATGTTTTAGAAGCTTTTCTAAAGGTAATTCAAAGGTTACCTTTACAATTACTTATTAAAAATCATTATGTAAAGGTAATATATAAATTACCTTGATGTAGATCCCATATATAAAGGTATTACCTTTTTTCAACTCTTATTTATAGGTAATCCAAATATTCTTAGGTTGTAGAAAATTAAATGAAAAGGACTTTTATACAGTAGCTCAAATACCCTTACATGTATGGATTAAGTTCCAATGAACCTTACATAACCCCATTTGCATAAGGGTTCTACCTTTATGCTACCCATTTTCATAAGGGTAAAAATGAGGTCTCCCTTCTTTAGACCTTCTGCATAAGGGTATCGTACAATGGTAAATAATTCTTATCTTTACACATTGAATCTATTTTAGTACAAAATGTTGTTCTTGTTTCGAATTTTAATTTTTCATAAAAACCAATGATCAGATCACATTAACAAAATTAATAACTTCTCTTTGATACCACTATGGGGTTTCATATGATCCTTTTTATTAGAAGGAAACCCGAAATATATGAGATCTACATTCAATAAATCAATGTATAAATAATATAAAAAATATAGTACCTATAACCCATTAACAGTAGCATCCATCTTATTAATTGAAGAATGAGAATTCCTAAAAGAGAAAAAAATGATAATAGAATGAAATCACCCAACCTTCAAGGTGATACATCAGCCGAATGATCTATGATTGTATTTTGAGGATCCTTGAGCAACTGAAGGGGTGATAGTGCCTTCTCGGGTGAGATGAAAAAGTATCAAGAAGAATAAAGATTCATAAGAGGGTCATACATGTCATACATGAAACATGATAGGATCTCATACTCTTATATATCCTAATCCCAAGGATCCATTATTTCATAACGCATCGTATGAATCTCTGACTGTTGGGGTATAATTCATTTAATGTTTTTAGTGAATTTAGTACAAAGACGTTAATTTATTCATAAAGGATTGAAAATTATGAATAAACTATTTTGGAAAAATACATAATATATATATATCATATATATACTATATTCATGCTTCACATGCCTAAAAAATACATACTTCACATGCGTGCATTAAATTTAGACACATATATATAATATCATAATAAATATGTATGTATGTGTGTATGTATTTCACGAATTGTATGCATGTGTACGTGCATCTCATGAGTGCATATTTTAGTTCACATACCAAAAAAGTTATTTGAATGAATTCATTTTTTACTCATGTACTCAACAAGATTGGGTATGCCAATGAGTTAGAGAGACTACAGTATCCTTTTTGGCTTGATCTAGCTACAAACATTATTTTATAATATTTATTATTATGATTTCTATGATTTATTGTGAACTATATTATGAAAGATTTTAAAAAAAATTTACCCATTTTCCTAAACATATTGAGAATAGTTGAGTAAGATATGGGATGCCTTTTATCCAATTCTATTTTGATAGAGAAAGTGGTTAAAATATCAAACCAAAATAAGAAAAACATTATTATAAAGTCTAAAAGTATATCTTCACGTATAAATTCAAAGTCATAGAAACCAAAGGGAAGAGTCTATAATGGTAAACTCTTATATTGTGGTAAAACATGTCTATGGAGGAAGAATTTACCATAATACCTAAATGGGTGTAAAAACTCCATGGAAATTCCACATTAGGTATTGATTAAATAGAATTAAATTCTTGTATTTTGAATGGTATATGATAGGAAATATACCATAAAAATTTGTTATGAATTTTTATACGAGTATAAAATATTGGTGATGCTTCTATAAAATACCATGTCTACAACATGGTTTTTTTATTTGGATGTTAGACTATTTGGGAAGATATAAATAATTTTCTGAGATTCTCTATCCTCTACTTGAATAAGAAATATCAGTCTCTTTTCACTAACCTCATATCACTAATCAAATTATGGGATATATCACCCACTGTCAAGAAAATCATCCCAACCAAATGCATTATCAACTTTTTTTGTGAATTAAAATTAACGAAATATCATTTTAGAAAGTCGTGGAAATGATCTATTTCATATAACGTCATGATAAAATCATTCCATTATATGTGAATAAATATCCAATTTTGTGATATAACTTTTTATTAATTATATAAATATCTATTATCATCATAATAAACCAATTTTTCTTCTAAATATATGAATAAGTAATCATGTATACACTTTAAATATCAATGAGTAAGAGAAAAACATTGCCTTGGGTCAATTTCATGATAATATTTTCAAATATTACATGTAAGGTACACATTCCCATGTATATTTATATCATCTAGGGAAACTAAAATTTGAATTTATATTTTATCCTCTGAGGATAGATACTTTCTTTACTATACACTCATTTATGAAATACATCAAACCTGAAACTGTGGCATTTAATTTTCAATTAATGGTATTTTAATGAAAATGAAAAATATTTCCAAAATTTAAGGATTTAGTATTGTTATCTATCAACCTTCATCTCTTATTCATACTTCATCAGCTTACCAATCATCTAATTTTCATGTAAAGTACTGATATCATAGGATTCCCTTACTAATATTGAGTTTCCACTCCATCTTTCCAGTAAGCATATGAGTATTTACATTACTTGTTCCTTGGATGTGATTGTCTTTCCCAAAGAGACCATCATGTTTACTATCTCATTGAACCTAAGATACATGTCAAAAATGGGTTCATAAGGCTTCATCTTGAAGTTATCTTATTTAATAGTATATTTATTAAGTCTCATTTCTTTACACTAGTGGTTCCTTTATGTGAAACAACTAGAGTATCCCAAATTTCATGTGTTGTTTTACATGTAGAAATCCTATTAATTTATTCATCTCCAAAAGAGATGTATAAGTAATTCACAGCTTTATAGTTGTTATTGTAGGATTCCTTAGTGGAGTCATCCAAAGTGTTCTAGCAGTATCAAGAATCTTATTTTCATTTTAAATTCAAGACCATATTTCAAAACTCATACATTTCAAATGAATTTTCATTTTAAATTTCCATTGAGCACAATTTATTCCATTTAAATAAAGACTTCTATTGGTAGAAGCACCTTCTTCTCTATTGTCCATATTACAGAATGAACAAGAGTTTTTAAATAAATAATTATTTATAACTAACAAAATTTGAGTCATATTTAAAAGCACAAATAAAATCATAGATGAAAAGGGGTTTGAAAATGATTTTAAACACCCTATGATACCAAATGTAGGTTGGACTATGAAACTTAAGAGGGGGTGAATTGAGTTTCTATAAAAATTTATATCTAAAATGATTATTTAAAAGATCCTCCAATTTCAAAACAAATATAATCTAGTTAACCAAAATATCATATTTATAAAAGATTTTATTGTTTGGTTGATTTCTCAAAGATTGATTAGTTCTCGGTTAAAAAAATATGTATCACTATTTTATGTTTTGAAAATAGTCTATTAAATCAAATTCCAATAAAAACACTATATATGATTAAATATAAATTAAAATTTTAGTTTTCTAAAATAATTACAAAGATAGTGAAAATAAAACTTGAAAAAGGATAGCGGATTTAAAACAAGAGGTCCAGTCTCAAGTAGAGACTTAATCCTCTCCACTTGGTGATCACCTACCACCAAGAAGTTTATATATATATATATATATATAACTTGATCCAAAACCCGGATTGGGGTAGCAATAGCATAAAAACTGTATGAGTCACTAAACCTCTTCCACAGTATATATGGGAGTACAAATTAGACAAATAGATAGGCCATAAGGGGACCCCTTCCACTGTTATCAATGGGAATATAAGTGTGAAGGTTTTGGAATATATCTAAGTATCTTCCATTTTAGATTAGGAGTCAGTGTGTGTTAAAAAAATAGAGATGCACACTTCTCAAAATGTAAATAAAGTAAATAGGTAGATACAAAAGATAAGAAGATTTTTAATTCTTTGTGTGATCTTCAATGAAGCTTCAGTACTCTTTCAGAATGATAGAAGTGAAGTTGGAGTCATATTCCAGAAATAGATAGAAAAATAGAGAGTTAGTTTTTACTTATGTCTTCTACTTTTATTGATCCTGGAAGTATTCTACCCTTCTGAGTAGTTTCTATAGAGATTTTAGGTCTTGTGGTTCTCAGTATAGTCTTCGCGTATATATAGTAGGTAGCTCTTGGGTTTTTTTCTCTATGGTACACAAACAACTCAGTAAATTTCTTCTTGGTCGCCTATTTCTCAACATCTTTATTGTTGATCCATATATTCCCTTTATACAGAAGAGCATCATGTTCTCTAGTACCTTGTACCTCGTACTGGTCTCTCATATCATTAAATGTTTTCAAAAAAATATATAAAAGCTCCTTAATATAATAAGCAGTACTAAGTTTCATAAATATCACCATTAGAGATATTTTTGAATTTAATAGAAATATCATTGGTGACTTAGTCTATCATCAGGTCATAATATTAGTGACTCATGCTATTAGTGAGTCATTATATCAGTGACTCATGCTATCAGTAGCTCATTCTATAGGTAGATAATTTCTGTCCATAGATCAGACTATCAGTGGATCACTCTGCAAGTAGGTAAAAATCACATCGGAAATCGAGATATTGGTTGATGATGCACTAGTAGATCAGTTATCAGTAGGTAAAATGTCGGTAGCTTGGCGGTCGATAGGTGATATATCGATATATCGGCTATTTGAATCTCATACGTAGTGAAATTATGATTGTTTATCAGTCACTCTATCGGTAGGTCCATAATCGGTAGGTCAAGCATTGGTAGCTTAGACTTCTGTAGGTTTCTCATCTTATCAGTAGCTTATGTCACTGGTAGCTCATGTATCAGTGATTTATGTGTCGGTTACTCATGTATCAACAACTCATACTTATTTTTTTCCTACACTTAACCATTATTTGTAAATTTGTCTTATGATGTAAACACTAACACCAGTGGTTTAAATTATAGTTGAACATGATTAAGCACAGTGTATATTAGTAAATCATAATTTTTCATATTTAAGCTTTTTTGTGGGAATTAAAACTAGAGGAAGCCAATAATCTCCCTCTTTTGATTATCACAAATCATGGCATAATAATTGAATGATTTATGATGATCATGAATTCGTAAATTATATGATTCTTTTTAATATGAATCACGATCTAATGCTCTCTATAATAGAGATTCCATATTATTTCTCCCCCTTTAGGTATTATCAAAAATGAAACCTTAAATGAAAAATAAATAACAAAAAAGGAACTAATAATAAGTTGAAATATCTTAAGGTATTCCATTAATCAAGCAGTACAAGGGATATCAAAAAATAGTCAAACAAAAATAGTACATCAAATCCATATAAAAAATTGTTCCAACAACTTCTTGGGTATAGTAGAGTCCATCAATTCTTAAATTTATTAGAAACAGAAGATGGAATAGTAGAAGGTTCGGTAGTAGGAGTGGTGAAAGGCATAGAGTGGATACTGAGGGATTAAAGAGGAACTCTAGTAATGACTGAAAGAGTAAGGATGGGTCTAGATGCGGAAGTAGGACCTGTGAGATCCTATTGGATGACCATTCGAATCTATCGGAGATATTGAGAAGGGGTCATAAACTAAGGTAAGAAAAATGTAAAAGAAGATTATGTTGAATCAAGTAGGATTGGTCAAATAGAAGCAACATATTGAGCAATAATGGTTGTTCTTTGTTGATTCTGATATGGTTTGAGAAGATTGATGAAGTCTCTGGTGACCTCAACACAATATGTCATTGCCTTATCAAAATCATCTTTATTTTCCATGAACTTGTCAAGGGTATGAGTACACTCTTTCAACTACCTAACTTTATCTTTGAATGCCTGAGTCATTGGAGGTAGCCTCAAATTTTCAACCAAATATTTTAAGTGACTAGTTAGTTGATTCTTGTTCTAAATCCTCTTAAAAATAAATCAATATTCTTAGTTATTTCTTCTTGAGTAGTAGTGTATTCTTTTGAGTATAATCTCACCATGTCTTGCACATGGTCACGGTTCTTTCAGATCTTACTGAGGCTATCCTGATCAGTTCCACCCATCACATTCTAAAGTTCCTCTCTAATCACATTTCTAAACATCTCAACATCAGTAGGGTGAGCAATAGGAGCAGCTCAGCTAGAGGCACCATGTACTATATCTCGAATATTTGATTGCAAATGAGTTAAATCAAGAGCTAGATATTGAGGAGTATCTTCCTTAGAAGTCTCAAAAGTGGCGTCTCTAAGAATTTTTAGAACTTTGTCTAAAGAAGTTCTCTATTAATTTGTTAGACAGTTAATGGCTGAAACCATACCAGTCAAAACATTCTTCATTTATTGATTTTCTGAGACAATGGAATGCAGTACTAATATTAACCAAAGTTCCACCTAAGATAAAACTCTCATAGAAATCAACTCAGCATCTCTTTCACTGATTCTGGAAATTGGTACAGGTGGTTATGAAGGGGTTAATCGAATAGCAGCCAACAGCTCTTCCATGAAGGAATTAAAATAATATTTGGTGATATATTCAATAGGTTCTGATCCCACCACATGAGTAGGAGAAGTCCTATCCTCTACATTAGGATAATCCAATCCAATAGTCACATACCATTGTTCCCTCCTCCATATAGGTACCACAATATCATCCAATGGAGAATTCACATCATCCTTTTATCTTTTAGCTTCTCTCTACCCCTCAGCTGGTGGCCTATTTCTTGAATAAACCAACTCCCTCTCTTGAGTCATAGATACATCCCTTACCACCTGAACTTCCTCATGAACATGGACAATAGGATCTCTCTCTTGAACTATAGCTGATTCAACATGTGAAACCAGATCCCTTTCTCCAATCAAAACATATTCAGTAGCCCCATGGGTTTCCCAAATAGGTTATTGTTCCACAAAGGCAAGACTAGTAGGATTATCATGTTCAAAACGATCTAGGGTATGATCAATAGTTTCTCCACTTGGACCTTTCTCATCATCACCATGGTCTAATCCACTATCTGAATCGTCACATTTTTGCATCTTTAATTTCACATTCATCTTCTCTATCATTCTCTCCAGATTCTCCATCAACTTCCTATGCTCCATCATCATCCTCATCTTCTTCTTATTCTTCACTGCCACATACTTCTTCTTCACCAGATTCTTCTTCACTTCTGAATCATACTCTGCATTTTCTGACTCTTCTATCTCATAACTATTATTCTGAGGTAGAAGTGGTTCCTTAGAAGGTGGAGGTCTAGGTGGCCATTAGGACCATAATACATTCTTGCTGGACTATCAGCAATATCAGGATCACTCTTGTCATCTATTAGAGTCTAATTTAATTGACCTTCCTCATCCACATCCTTGCCATAATACTCACCATTTTCATTTGGTCCTAGAATAATATCAACCATGTTCCTATACCTTATGGGATTCTCAAAAGTAAAAATATCTCATAAAACTTGTTATTATCCTCAACCCACATCTTCTTTCTAGGATTCCAGTTTATTTTCATCCTCTTACAGATAGGTTTGTTGAGACAGAAACCATCACAAGCATATATTGTCTCTTTATCTTCATTTAAAAATACCTTAACCTTTAACATGGTAGAGAAAATTCTAGGATAAAATAAATAGTTTTTATTGCAATAGGGCTTGATCATCGCACTAATATGAACCATCAAATATTTTCACAAGTTTACCTTATGGAAATTTTTCAATAAATACTTCAAAAACACATCCTAGTACTTAAGGGAAGAAAAGTTCCCTTTTCTAGGACATTACTAATGATGGATGAATTGGAACAAAATTTTACTCTCACCATCAAGTTTTATAGTAATGGGTCTCTTATATTTTCCATTGCATGTCAACCTAGACAAAGGTACCTCATAACTAAAAAAATCACTTGTGGTAGAGGAACTCCCCAGATGGTCATCACAATAACCTTCATGGGGTACCTTTAGACAATCTTCCTAATGATTATATGAGAAACAAACATTCTTTCCATCTATCATCGATTTTATCCAAATTAATTTTGATCCTTCCAAAAAACTGATCTTATAGGTAAAAATAATATACCAGTCTCAGATAAAATGGTATGTTAGTATTGGAGAACCAAAAAAACTGGCCTTGGGTTTGCAACACATTTAGTATAAGATACTTATTCAGCAACATCCATTCTGAATGTACTTCCTTCTCAGGGGTCATAATTTGATACATGAGTTCCTGATGAATATGTGATGGTTTTGGTTGGCTAGATTCACCTCTTTTCCTATTATACAGATGTGGCTTAGCATCAAATCCTTAAAGGATGTTCTTGAGATGATCCATTGAGATTTGTTTGAAGGGACTAGGTTGAGAGGGAAGGGTAGCCTCTTGGGAGAGAAAGGATTGAGGGTAAGAGTTTGAGAGTAAGAGTGTCATGGTAAAAAGTATTATATTGACCCTTAATTTTAATCATTTTGGGATTTGAAAACATTTAATACAAAATGCAGGTTGAAATAAAATAAAACAAATAAAACAAAAATGTTTCAAATTAGAGTCAGAGAAATAATTCAATACTGGCCAGTGAAACATCATCCGTGAGACCTATCAGTGAGACACCATCGGTGAGTCATGTCGGTGAGAAATCATTATTGAGTCACATCAGTGATAAATCATCAGTGAGTCATGTCAGTTAGACATCATCAATTATTCATCATCAGTAGGTTATCAAAAATTGACTATCCCTAACGCATGTCTGTTATAATTCATCCTCTCAAAATTTAAAGGCTTAGTAAAGTTATCATTAATATAATGTTTTTTCCACTGAATTCAAGAGTTATATCACCTTTTTTATAATGATATCTCAAAAATTTGAGTATTAAATAAATATTTTTTGTTCTTGAATGAGAAACTAGATTATCATAAATATTAATCACACTTGTGTAGTCAATGTTTATAGGGACATGTCTAAACTGTTATCCATAATCCAGTAATGTGTGTTTCATCCACAAAATCGGAGCACAACAACTACCAGCAACTATGTATTCAGATTAAATAGTAGATAATGCAACAAAATTTTTCTTTTTAATGCACCATGATAATATAGACTTTCCTAAAAAGTGACATGTTTTAAGGGTTCTTTTTCTATATAACATACAATTACCAAAATTAGCATCATAATAACTAACTAAATAAAAATTTTGTCCTTTAGGATAGAACAATCTTATGTTGTTGGTACACTTGAGGTATTTGAAAATTATTTTAACAACACTTAAATGAGATTCCTTATGGTTTTCTTGAAAACACACACACATACCCACACTAAACATAATATCAGGCTGGCTAGCAGTCAAGTATAGTAGACTTCCAATCATCCCCATGTAACTGGTTTGATCAATATATTTTCCATTTTAATCAAGATCCAATTTACATGTGCTACTCATTGTATAATCACTACTTTCTATACTATCAAATCCAAATCATTTCAAAATATCATTAGCGTACTTAATTTGATTTAAAATAATACCCTCTTTCTTTTGAAAATTTTGAAATCCAAGAAATAATTTGAGTTCACCCATTAAACTCATTTCAAATTCATTTTTCGTCAGTTTTTAAAAAATCAATACATAAAGAATTTTTTGAAGATACGAAAATAATGTCATCAACATAGATTTCAACAACAAAAACATCTTTATAAATTCTTCTCATAAAATAATAGTATCATGTATGTCTTTTGTAAAACCTTTTTAAATTAGAAAATTGTTGATCCTATCATACCAAGATCTTAGATCCTATTTTAAACAATACAAATCTTTTCTTAATTTAAAGACTTGATTTGGAAAATAGGGGTTCATAGAACTAGGGGGTTGTTCAACATATACATCCTCAACTATATCCCCATTTAGGAATGGAATTTTAATATCCATTTGAAAAAATTTGAAATTTAGATGTAATGTATATGCTGGAAGAATTATAATGGCTTCATGTCTGGAAATATGTGAAAAAGTTTCATCATAATCAATTACTTCTTCTTGATTATATCCTTATTCAACTATTATATCCTTATTTCTATATATGGTACCAGCTTCATTTAATTTATTTATAAACACCCATTTAGTGCCTATAGTCAAGGTGTCTTTGGGTCTATCAAAAAGTTTCTAGACATTATTTCATTCAAACTAATAAAGCTATTCATTCATAGTCCTTACCCAAAATTAATCATTGATGGCATCATTGATTTTCTTAGGTTTAATCTATTAAAAAGTCTTTTGGTTTAACATGGTTCCTTAGAGAAGCTCTAGTCTATGTTCCCTTATCTAAGTCTCTAACTACAGCATCTAAGGAATGGTTCTTAAGGGTTATAAAAAATCTAAAAAAAGAATGGATATTAATTTCAGGTTCTTCTATAGGATCGGGTTCACTATGATTAGAGTCTAGATATTTTCCTAAACTTGAGGATTTTTTCTCTTTATTAACAATAGATTCATATGTTTTAGCATTTATATACATACTGGGCATATCATCCTCAATATTTTCTAGGGTGGTTTTAATTTCATGTCGATTTGTTTCACCAATTTGATATGTGAATATTCTTCCACACGCTTGGTTATTTTATTGAAGAACCTATAGGCTTTTATATATCTTGAATAACCTAGAAAAATTCCTTCATTACTTTTGGAGTCAAACTAGATTATATTATCTTTTGTATTAAGGATAAATACTTTACAACCAACAACATTAAATTAATTAATCTTAGGCTTCCTATTGTTCCATAACTCATATGGAGTTTTCTTAATGATAGGTCTAATTAGAACTCTATTAATTATATAACAAGCGATATTCACAACTTCTTCTCAAAAGTAAACAGGTAAGTCATACACATTAAGCATTTTTTGGGAAATTTCTTGTAGGGTTATATTCCTTTTTTATACAACTCCATTCAAATGGGGTGTCCTAGGAGCAGATAAGTTGTGAATATATCCATTTTTTGAGCAAAAAGATTCAAAATCTTTGTTTTCAAACTCAAAACTGAGGTCAATTATTAAGGTTTTAATTCTAATACCACTAATGTTCTCTACAATTATAGCATACTTGGTGAAGTAATAACATGCTTCACTCTTATGAGCTAAAAAACAAGGTCCAAGTATATCTAGAAAAGTCATCTACTAGAATATAGACAGAATGGTTCCCATTTAAACTAGAAACTCTATATGGTCAAAACAAATCCATTTGAACCAACTCAAGAGGTTGAGAAGTTGAATATTCTTTCTTTGGTTTGAATGATATATTATGTTATTTACCATTTTTATAAGGATTACAAAGTTTATCATTTGGAAACACAAGTTCAGTTAGATCCTTCACTAGTAATTTCCTTGTAATATTTCATAAGGAATGATTATGAAAGTGTCATAATCTCTTATTATATATCCAAGACTCTTGGTCAAAGGAACTTAATCAAGATACATTTTGAGAAGCTAAAGAATCTAAATTCACAGCTTAAATATTTTCATTTCAAAAAGTAGTGAATACTAAATCATTATTATAATTGAAAAAATTACAGTAATCATTCTAAAATTTAACATGAAATCCATCATCACATAAATGTTAGATTCTAAATATATTATACTTAAGACCATCAATAAAAATAACTTTATAAATCAAAACTAGGTAAGTGTCCCTGATTTGGACAAGGACAATTGTTTTTCCTTTTGAATTTTCACCAAAGGTTACATGCCCACCATTAATCTTGATATGATTCTTGATGAAATAATAATACCCTATAATATTTATTGAACACCAACTTTCCATGTACCATATGCTTTTATAGGAACTCTTAAAATAGTTTCCTTACAAAAATAAATCAAACAAGGAAAAAAATTTGTACCCAAACTTGCATGGGTCTAGTAATATTAGTAATTAATTATTTGGGAACCCCTATTTTTTGTATGGGTTTCCTATAAGATATTTTTAAGAAATTATAAAAATAAACTCTATTTGTTCAAGAAAAAATAAAAGTTGTAAAATATTTTCCAGTATTGGAAGTTACAACATATTTTTCAACTCTTGGAACAAAACCAAATCTTCCAAATTTTGAAACAAAATTGGTTTTAACAAAATTATTTTTCTAAGGTGATAAATAATACCAATAATATATTTTATAGCAACTTTTTTTCCAATCATTTAAACTATGTTATCTTTACCATTTTTGAACCTCTCTAAATATTTCCTTAATTTATCATTGGATAGTTTAAGTTCATTATTGTCATGAAGTAGTTTAGCATTCTTTTCCTTTTCAATACTAAGTTTATATTTAATAAAAACAGTAAGATCATGTTGTTTCTTAAGAGATTTATACTTATCCATTTGTTCATTGTATGTATCCTCAAGCATTTTATAGTAATCAAACATTTCTTTATTTCTCATATTTTTTTAATCAGATTCATCTCCAGAATAACAACTATTCTTTATAGGAGATTCCAGGGTTACCAAAGATGTTTTTTTCATGAAACTCATATTGGATTTTTCATCCATCTCATCATGTAAAGATTTATATTCACTAGTGATATCCTAAAAATCACTCTAGGGGGTTTTTATTTCCATTTTTTACTTTATATATTTTTCTTCATATTTTTTTTTGAAATTTATCTTAGGATAGTCATCCTTTACATTTCCTCTTATCTTACTCTCATATAATATTGTCTCATTAGTGATATCACTTCTCTTCCAGTCCTTTTTTCAATTACCCTTACTGTCATACTTCCCTCTATAACTGGGATTTCTAAATAACTTCTTTATTTTGTAAAACTTCTTAAATAATTTGGTTAATTGGGTCCTTTTCTTATCAATATCTCTTGTGGATTCTTCGTTACCATAAAATTCATCATGCAATATAATTTTTTCTTTTTGTTTGGAGGCAGTGCCTTTGAAATCAACTGACTTCCTCTTTAGTTCATCATATATTTCTCTATTAACCATCAGATATTCTTCATTGATCATTATCTTACCTATCATATCCTTTATAGTTAAAGTAGGGATATCATAGGATTCCCTTATTTATACTGAGCTTCCTCTCATCTTTTTTGTAAGAATATGAGAATTCACCTTACGTGTTCCTTGTATGTGATTGTCTTTCTCAAAGATCCTATCTTATTTACTATCTCATCGAACTTGAGATACATATCAAAAAAGGGTTCATGGGGATTCATCTTAAAGTTATCATATTTAATAGTATATAAGTCTCATTTATTTAACACTAGGGGTTCCTTCATGTGAAATAGCTATAGTATCTCAAAATTCTTATGTTGTTTTACATGTATAAATCATATTAAATTATTCATCCCCTAAAGGATAGTATAAGGAATTCATAGCTTTATAGTTTTTATGATAGTCTACCTTAGTGGCACCATCCCAAGTGTTCCTAGAAGTAGCAGGAATATTATATTCATAAACAATTGAAGACCATATTTAGAAACACATACTTCCCAAATGCATTTTCATTTTAATTTTCCACTATTCATAATTTGTGCCATTAAAATTGGGAGGTTTTTTGGTAGTACCACATTCTTGTCGATTTTCCATATTAAATAATTAACTAGAGTTTTTAGTGAACAAAAAATTTAGAACTAACAAAAATTAATAGATCTATAAAATAACAACTGAAATCACGGTTGAAAAGGGTTTTGAAAAGGCTTTTAAACACCCACTAATACCAAATTTTAGTCTGAGTGGGAAACTCATGAGGTGGTGAATTGAGTTCCTTTAAAAATTTCTGCCTCAAATGATTATTTAAAAAAACATCCAATTTTTAAGAAAAATACATGCCAGTAAACCAAATTATCATAATTATAGAGTATTTGATCATTTGAATGATTTCTCAAAGATTGAGTAGTTCTCTGTTAAATCAATATGGATTACTATTTTAACTTTTTAAAATCATCTACTAAATCAAATTCTAATACAAACACTATTTAAGATTTACTATTAAAGAATAGCCGAGTTTTCTAAAATAATTACATAGATTGCAAAAACAAAACTTGAAAAAGAAAAGTGGATTTAAAACAAGAGGTTCAGTCTCAAGAAAAAAATATAATCCTCTCTACTTGGTGATCACCTACCACAAATTAGTTTATATATATATCTGTACTTGATCCACACCCTATATCTAGGTAACAATATTAAAAAAACTATCCAGGTCACTAGACCCCTTCCACATTATAAGTGGGAGTAAAAAACAAACAAATAGATAGGCCAGACAAGGACCTCTTCCACTGTTATATGTGGTAATGTAAATATGAAGGTCTATGAAGATATCTAAGTATCATTCAGTTTACCTCAAGATTCAATGTGTGCTAAAAAACAGAGACACACACTTCTCAAAATGTAAATAAATTACACAAGAAGATCTAAAAGATAATAGGACTTTAGAATGCTCTTAGTGATGTTCTTTGAAGCTTTTGGAATCTTTCATAATGATAAAGGTGAAGCTGTAGTCATCTTCTAGAAATAGATAGAAAAACAAAGAGTTGTTTTTTGCTTCTTTCTTTTGTTCCTAGTGATCTTCAAATTTTTCTTTTCTTCAGAGTTGTTGGTGCAGATATTTGAGGTCTTTTGGTTCTTAGTAGACTCTTCATGTATGCACAGTGGGAATATATTGTGTTTTTTCTCTATGGTGCATGAACAACCTAGTATATTTCTTCTTAGTTGCCTCTTTCTCACTAACTTTATTATTGATCCAGATATTCCCTTTATACAAAAAAGAAGCATGTTATCTAGTACCTTGTACCTTTTACTAGTCTCTAACATCATTAAATGTTGTCTACAAAAGATAGAAAAACTCATTAATATAATATGTAGTAATAAGTATCATAAATATGACTATTAGATATAATTTTAAATTTATGATAAATATAATTGGTGACTCAGTATATATCTACAGGTTAGACTATCAGTGAATCATGTTGTGGGTGAGTCATGTTGTCGGTGAGTTGTGTTATCAGTATCTCATTCTATCAGTAGATCATTTCTGTCGGTAGGTCAAACTATCAGTGGATCACTCTATCAGTAAGTCAAACGTTAATTGGTTAATCGAGTTGTCTGTAGATGATGTGTTCGTATCTCATATATCATAATGTGGTATATCGGTATCTTGGATATCATTAGGTGATACGTCAGTAGCTCGGTTTTTGGTAGCTCAATCTTAGTGAAATTCTGAGTGTCAGTCAGTCACTATATCGGTAGGTCAAGCATCGATAGGTTAGGCTTAGGTATCTTAGAATTTTGTTGGAGGATAATCTTATTTGTATCTTATATCATTGGTAGCTCATATATTGGTGATTCATGTGTCATTAAATCATGTATCGGTATTTCATAATTATTGGTGTATTACACTTCACCAAAATCTATAATTCTTTCTTATAATGTAAACCCAAACAAGAGAGGTTAAAATTATAATTAAACATGATTAAGCATAATGTATCTTAATAAATAATAACTAGCATAGTTAAAAATGATTTGTGAGCATTAAAACTAGAGGAAGCCAACACAATCTTTTGTGATGCATCTGGTATCGGACTTGGATCAGTGTTGATATACAAACATAAAGTTGTGGTGTATGGGTCATATTAGTTGAGGCCTATTAAACAGAACTACCCTATGCATGACCTCGAGTAAGCTACAGTTATTTATGCCTTGATGTGTAGGAATAATTATATGTTAGGTGAAATTGTTTTTTGAATACTGATCATAAGAGGTTAAATTATATCTTTACACAACACGACTTGAATATTTGGTGTCAGAGATAGGTTGATTATATGCATCCATTTGATTTCCACCTAGAATATACAGCTAGGAAGGGAAAAATTTTGATGACACTTTGAGTAGGACGACTTATAATATTGAAGTTAAAGAGTCTAGTTCAGAGTGAAAGGTGGTGAATTTTCTATATGAGATGCATGTTGTAGTTCTTGAGGTCCTGAAGGAGATGAATCTTGTATCTATGTCAATGGATTATACACTCTTGAGTCGGATCAGGAAGAGGTAGTATGAGGATCTAGAGTAGATGGCCCTAAGGTAAAGCCCTGAAGGTGGGGAGACACATTCATATTAGACTATAAATGAGGATGAGATCATATATACCTGGGTCTGTGTTACTGTTCCTATGGGTATGTGGGAGGAGTTTATGAGGGAATTTCATGCATCAACGTGGGTTCTGCATCCAGGGTTTTCCAAAATTTACCATGACCTACATTGATAGTATTGGTGGTTAGGCATGAAAAAAAAAATACTGCCGTGTTTGTGACCAGAAGATACACCTGTCAATTGGAGAAGATTGATCATCAACAACTTATAAGTTTACTACAACCATTTACTATTACGGAATGGAAGTAGGAAAATGTTACGATGGGGTTTGTGGTGGGTCTCCCAAGGATGCCTCAGAATAATGATTCTATTTGATTGATTGTGGACCGGTGGACAAAAGTATCGGTTTATTTCCAATACAAGATACTTTCTCAGTCGATCATTTGGGAGACTAGTATGTTCTAGAAATAGTCCATTTCCATGGGGTGCCATGGAGTATAATTTGAAATCATGACTCGTGTTTCACTTCATGTTTCTTATAAGTCTTGATGAAACCACTTGGAATGTAGGTATTTATGAGAATGGCTTTCCACCCATTGAAATATGGTCACTCATATAGTACGATAATGATTTTGAAGGATATGATATAGGCATGCATTCATGATTTTGGTGGGTCTTGGGAGAAGAACCTAGAACTTATTGAGTTCACATATAACTACAATTTTCTAGATACTATTTAGATGGAAACATATGATGTTATTTCTGGTAGTCCATGAAGATTACCTCTTTTATGGATAGAATTAGATAATTTAGAGATATTGGGACCGAGTCTTGTCCAAGAGACATTGCAACAGGTTCAGCTGATTCAGAAATGAATGGATACAACTCAGAGTAGGCATAATTCATATTCTGATCAACATTGATGGATCATATAGTTTACATAGAGTTATCACGCATTTGTTTTAGTGCCACCTAGATTGGGTCATTGTAGGATTCAAAGATAGGGAATGTTGACACCTGTGTTCGTTGGACCTTTTTAAGGTTGTATAAAGAATCAGTCCTATGGAATATCAATTGGATATTTCATAGAGGTACAGTGTTATGCATGTTTTTTTTCATGTGCCATAGCTTCAGTGGTATCAAGTCAATCCTTTTTATGTGATTGATGTTAATGATGTAGAGCTTGAGACTGATGTTTCATTTGAGGAGCATCTGATACATATTTTGGATCACAGTGAGATAGTGTTTTGAGAAAAGACCATACTGATAGTTTAAGTATTATGGAAACATGGATATTTTTTAAGGGAACACGGGAGAGGGAATTAGATATATGGGTTCAAAGCCACAATATTTTTACCCCATAATCTTAGATATTCTTGGGAGTACAGCTCTGGGATGTGTTGTTATAAGGTGGGATGATTATAAGATCTTGACCTTTTCTAGAGATGTAATAATATCTTTTATAGGTACTCTTTTAACATTTTTTTGGTATATTTTGGTTAAATCATGTGGTTTTTTTGTTCAGGAGAATTTTGGATGTTTTGGAGGGTTTGGGGGAATTTCACAATTGGTGTAGGGTTTTTCCGAACAGTGTGTCCCACCCCAGAAAACCATGCAATCCCAACCACATGGTAATCACATGTTTGGGGCACAATTTGTCAAACCATTCATCCTAGTAGTATAAATTGTCTGACCTCTATGTATGTCACATGGTTATGATGCATGGTTTCACAAACCATGTGCCCCTTCCTAAGAAACTGTGTGTGTGAGTTTTGTTATCAAAAAAATTATTTAAAATTCCCAAACACACTTTTTATTAAAGATAAACACCCTAATTCATCCTAAGTCATTTTACATTGAATTTAGAGAAACCCAGATATATTCCTAGAAATTTTGAGATGTGCTCTTGGGGAAATAAAGATCTGGTTGATGGATATCCACCTCTCTAGGTAAGAAATATATTCTTATGTGGATTCATCTCTCTTCTGTATCTATTTATGGATGAAGATGAATGTTTTATTTCGTGTTTTCATTGGTTTAGATATAGGTTTTGATGGTTTTAGTTCCATTTGTTCTTGGATATATGTTTTGTTCCTAGATCCCATTCTTCATTTTGCAATTGAACATTCATCTTTAATTTGGGGATTTTCAGTTTGGAGAACGCTCACCAATGATCTTGAGGTAGGTGGTCTAAATTAAAAATCATATAGTCTTGATTATAATTATATTATGGAATTGTGAAATATTAATTTTATTGTTTGAAAATTGCATATTTAATTGGATTAATTAATTTTTTAATTAATTAATGGAATGATGTGATTATGAAATTGAATGGATAATGGGATTATTGAATTTTTCAATTAATGGGATAATGTAATTGGTTAATTGTGAGATATGAAATTGATTGGTAGTGGGAATAAGGGGTGGTTGGATTAACCTTGAAGGGTTAATGTTTTATATATATAAATGTTAATATATGGTTTAATGGTGAGTTTTTCATATTATTCCATGTTATTAAAGTATAGAATGACATATGTGTTGATAAATTGAATAGAATACCATGACGTGAATTGTTGATAAGAGGGTTAATTATGATTAACCTTGTTAAATGAGATATATGTGATTGCTTGTTATATGAGTGTGGGACATGGACTACTTCTCAAAATACCCAAATGAGATAATGAATGTGGGATAGGTACAAATTATCCAAATACCCATTTGTGATAATGAGTGTGGGACAGGGAATAATGCTCCAAATACACATATATGAAAATAATGATCTCTGGGACAAGGGCTAATGCACTAAATACCCATGGGGTGTTTGAAACGATGTCTTATGCCCATGATATTATAATTGGACAATAGTTCCAAGTGCTCACGGTATTAAATGAAATGATATGTATAATTAAATCCCATGTCATGATGAATTTTGACTACCTATGTGGTATGGTTCAGAATCTAGAACGTTTTAAAGCACGTATTGATGGTTAGGGTGTCATCGTGAGACCGGGGAAATATGTGGTTAAATAAATAATAATTGAATATGTAAAGTGTTTAATTTATTGATTACAATTTATTATTTATATTACTGGATACATGATTATTGATTGAATATTTTTTTAGATGCCATTATTAGTGGCCTACTAAGTTGTACTCACACCCTACTCAGGATGCTAGATTGGTACCCGAATAAACATCATGTTTATAGGAAAGGGTAAGGGTTAGATCCCTATGTTAGATAGATGAGTTGGGATAGATCATGGATGATGTAACCAGACATGGTGTTAGGAACCACTTGGATTTTTCTTTGTCTTTATTTTTTGGTTTTTCATCAAACACATGACACTTATTATGACATGACATATCTATTGTTTTGGTTCAGATATTGTTTTCTTGTTCTAGTTCATCATGTATTATTGGTTTTTTTGTTATAGAAGTATACTTATTGTTGGATATAGTATTTTGGTCACTATTTACTTATTTCCACTATTTTTCTACATTGATATAGAGGTTATATTACCCAAAAATTGATATATTAGACCCTTAATATTAGTCAGTGGCCTCTAGCATATGGGGAGGCATGATTGGGTTCATGTAGCCCATTAAATAGGGGCATCAGTGTGTGGAAATTGGGTTTGGACGTTATAGTAAAGGTACTACCTATTTCACGTTAAGGTAAACCAGCTAGTGTAAGGTTACTCATTCTAATGTAAGGTTATTCACCAAGATCGCATAAATTTTATACATAGTTCACATAACTTTTGTAACTAGCATGTGTAAAAGTAATACCATGTAAGTGTAAATATATATAATGGTTTCTAAATCTATTTTATCTATTGAAATTCATCTCTCTTTAGGGTCATCCACATGGTTGACATCCTACATTCTCCTCCTACCTAACCATTGTAATATATTCAAAATAATTGTTCTTTTGGGAGCATATTTGATCTCATTTGAATTGTGTTGTGTTTTGAGAAAATTTTATAATCCCTTTCAGGGATAAATATCGAGAGTTTGAGGATATTCCATCCAAAATTGCTAAATTCTACTGAATCATATCATCTTCATCATCATTGAACTGGTTCGGGGATTTAGTGGAGTGTAGTTAAAATCCTATAACATCATCATGGGAGGCCCTTTGATGATGGAAGTCATCAGTTGCTCGAGCTCTATCCAAGATTCTTCTAAGTTCTGGTATTTGAACTTAGATCTATAAGAAATTAATTGTTCATTTCTTCATTTTAGTTCTTTCTTCCATTTTGATGTGGTATCCTTCAATGATTACATCCAACATGAGTTCATTCAAGAATATTCTCAAAAAAATTTATCTAGTAATATTTTGATTTCATCACTTATAAATCTAGATTTTTACTTTTATATAATAATAAAGTGTAGTGGTGGTGTTTTCATTATGCATGTAGGTCTATAGTGGACCGACACATTTAATATCTCACTATTCATTATTTTCTTCTTGTAATTAATTCTTATGGTATCCACCATTCCCCATTTATTTTAACTATTGATTTGATTGTATACATAAAATTAGGAATCTAGTACCTACGTTATTAGATCTTGGCTATTGTATACGGATTATAACACCAACACAATCCCCAACATATCAATACTCATGACATGATTCAAAAATAATAGTTTTTGTATACTTTAATTCACCCTTGATTTTGATCAACATGAAATCAAGCAAGGGTTTATAAATTTGAGATTCAATGCATAAATGTGCCCTTACAGGGTGCTCCATCAGGAGCATTCTAAAATAAAAACACAAGAAGTACCCATGATATTTTCCAATGAGTTATAGGATAATAATTATTAGGAATTAGAAAGGTAGTCCTGAAAACAAACCCAAACCATATTCATAGAGGATCACTCAACATATGACGATCGAAGGCACAATACATGAGAATTAAATGAAAGGTTCCAACAGTTCTTGGCACCCAGGACAAAAAAAATAACTATATTATCCTCATAAGAAAACTAGAAGAGAATTTTACACTTTCCTATGATACCGATCAACTCCTTTCTAAATACCAATACTCATTAATTTTTAATCAAAGAAATAAATATAAGGACTTTGATGAATAAATCATGCCCCCAATATTGTAAAGTTTAAATAATAATCATTTAGTTTTTTTAAGAAGTTATTTAAATCATAGTTTTCCCTAGATAAAAATATGGGGCATTGAGGCTCACCTTAATCAAAGTTAAAATTGAGATATGCCCTATTTTATAAATTAAATCAATCCACAAGAGATATTATTGGGTTATAAGGGAGGATAAGAAGGGTCAAAACACAGAGATGGTCCCTCCCCCACGGAGGATGAGGGGCCAGTATATTATCCATGAAAATTAGTGCATTATATGCCAACCAGGGCAACCTTCGAATATAAATTATTGGTTCTGGTGTTTAAGTATCTTCGTTGTTTGGATATAATTAATTATAGATATTTCATATGGTGAAATGGTTGTGAGAATCAAATGAATGAATTTAAGTGTTAGATACATAAATGACCAAATAGTTAGAATTATTTTTAATGGAAGTCTTACTCATATGTTTTATGATGTTATAGTAAATTCCTGATGATTTGGGGACCATCCTTGAATCCTGTATAAAGGGTATTAAAAACATGAAAATTGTATCCAATCTGGAAAAAAAATTATTTACTTTAATATGATGTTTCCTTCCCTTCTTCAATTTTACCCATGGTATAAAGGATCCTTATCAAGTTTTGGGGGACTCATTAACTCATGATCACCTTACGATGAAGGAATCCTTTGGTTTATTCAGGGTGATATCCATTAAATTTGTGATTGAATTCATGTGGTTTTTCCATCCTTGTTTTATAACATGTTAGTCCTTTTATATTATGCATGGTTTTGGTTTCAAAGAATGGATGATCTTGATTTTTGGTGTCTTATGTCTCCCACTACTTAAAAGAGTATTATTTGATACTAATACATTCATAAGTGGTTTCAAAGAAATTTCATTGTATAATTGAATCATGAAATCATGTATAAAATTAAGAATAATAGATATTATTTTTGGTTTTGTAAAATATAATATAGATTTCCCATTGTAAATGAATATTTTATTTTAAATCATTATATATGATATATATTTTGAATTGTGACTCATAATAACATAAGTGATATTGTAAGATATGATAAGATCATATTGTACAATATAACTCATCTTGATTTAAGTCATAGTTTAATTAATTCACTTTTGACATATTGTAATGTATGATATGGTCCAATCGTAATGTACATTAGTTTTGATTAATATGGTTATTGTTTTTTAAATAGAGTATTATATCATCTTTATGGTATTAGAGATATTGAAAAATATAATTCAAAATGATGAAGGATGATATATTGGTCATGATGTGCCTATTGTAAACTAAAATTTTTGTTCTTCACTATATCGCATCTTAAAACTGAAATTATATCATTAAATAAAATGGAAAATTTTTTCTTTAACATTTTTCAATTTTTCATTGATAGGTAATTTATAAATTTTTATAAATTAATGAAAAATGTATTTTTGGATATCAATATAATTTATAAAGTGTTTATAAATTAATTTATTATAAAGTGTATGTAATTATTTTTAAATAGGTATTGATGTATTGAGGGACCATTCCATTTTTAGAGAAAAAAAATAGTAGAAGAAATGGAGGATGGTGAAGAAAAATCCAAGACTGTTTGTAAGAGAACTAAAAAACCTGCACCAAAACAAAAAATAATAATAAAAAATCACCATCCTCCACAGATTCAGTAAGAACCATAGCCAAAATGATTAAAACCAAAAATCCATGTTTTTTATCTCTACAAAGGTTATTATTTCACATCTAAGGATGATTTGGATATTCCACCTTCTCTACTTAGGATCTGTGGTCCATTTCTTCAAGAAATGACCCTAATATCAAGATTGAGAATGAGATGGACTTTTTTTCAATGGTGATGGAAATAAATTCAACAAATTCAAGGTATTCAAGAATTTTGAGTGATCCATGATCCATGTTTATAAATATGACCTCAACTTGTAGTCAAACCATTCTATTATGTCCTTGTTGATTCCATGAGGTGATCATTCACCCTCAAGCTTCTCTGGAGGTAATTTTCTTTTCAAGTCAATATCCTTTGAATTATTTTATTATTCATGTAAAGAACCATAAAATTTATGGAATATTTTTTCTTAATTTTCTTTGGGATTTTACGTGAACGCAGTTTCTGATGGGACATGATTCTGAGGCCCGGTGTGTGATTGTACCATGATTCACTGTTTTATTCCACCCTTACACCGTAGTTTTAAACTAGTTTTGTAATGAATCTTCCAAATATAATAATAAATTTCACTTTATGTTTGAATCAATAAATTAATTTTAATCAATATTATAATGGTCAATGTTACTTGTTTTTATTGTTTCAATGTAGGTGGAGGTGATTTGGAGGGCCCTTGATGAAGTGAAAGAAAAATGGGCCAAAATTGCATGGATCCATGGACATTTGTCCATTGTTTTGCATAGTACACGAAATATGTGCATCCAAATGGGCTTAAATTTTGTGGGCCTGTCAAAAATTTAATAGGATAAATTTTATATTAAGGAACCCAATCCTGAGTAGGCTCTTATGGGGGCCATCCGAACTGATCTGTCCAAGCCACTGAATTTGGACCCAGTCAAATGCGGTGTAATGTATTTGATCAATATCTTGAGCTGTAGTTGTCCAAATGGTGCCAAACTTTCGGTGGAGATAGTCAAGGGGGCACCAAGTGGATCTCATTTGTAGGTTCGGCCATGGAGTGAAGTGCTGCCAATTTGGAGTCCTAGAGGAGTCTCCTAATCACCTTGGAGGTTCTGGAGGCCCCTATCCTCATAGGGGGATCAACAATGAAGAAGGAGTTCAACCTAAGCTTACTCCTCCTCCCGATGTCAAGCTAAAAGTTGGGTGTTCGTTGTGATGGATCTATACACATGTAAAGGGAGTTCTGATGCATAAAATAGATATTGGTTTGGAGTAATTTGGGTTTTTAAACATTTCATTCCATGTATCTTATATTATTTCAGATTTGAATGCCTGATTTTGATACATGTGAGTGTTATGCTCTTAATTTCTAACCGATCGGTGTGAGGTTTTGAGTGCGTGACTTGTGTTGTTCCGATTGGAAATCACAAGAATCCTTTTCATACCAAACTTATTGATATTTCAATATGCTTTGAGAGCTCTTATTCCATGAATAAGTACTGGACCTTGACAATACGATTGTTACATCAAGGTTTGGTCCTTAAAGCATTGAAATAAAAGCTTAGGAATTAATCGGGGTTCCAATTAACTCTAAACAAAGAATTACTCAAAACCTAAGATGATTCACTATGAACAATGAACTTGATATGTGTGTAGTGAAATCACATCGACCCTTTTATCTCATATTTCTCAAAATCCACTTGGTCACTCATCTTTTAAGCTATTTCAACTAAGTCATTGTTTTAAACTGTTTTCAAAACCACCCCCTCTCTTAGTAATTTTTATTAAAAATAAACACTCTAAACCTACCAATGCTCTTTGAGAGATGACATAGGGTCTTCACTAGACTATAAATCAACCTTAAAAATATAATCAATTTGACGTGTCACGACACCGCGGTCAAATTTTGGCACCTTTTTCAGGGAGCGCTTTGGTTTTTTGTGCGTGTTTTTGATAAAATTTTTGTAATTTTTTATGAATATTTGTTTGTTTTATCTTCTACCTTTGAATTTGTTTTTGTTTTATAATTTATTTATTGTGTAGGTTCTTTGTATGACGTGTTCTACTCCGGGAGACCTACAAACTTTCGAACCCGAACCGGAGAGGATCCTACATCAACGAAACCGAGACATATAAGACCACACTTTGAAGGAGGAGACATCAAATCTTAAAATTCTTCTTGATCCTTCTTCTTCTTTTGAAACCAAAGTTAAAACTGAACATAACTTGTATAACATGGGTGAAAATAATAGAACACTAAAAGAACTAACCTCGCCTGATGTTGATATCTGACCCACGTACATTCAATTACAAGGCGAGGCACCCAATTTTGAACTAAAATCTGGTTTATTTCATTTATTACCAAGATTTCATGGAATGTCTGGAGAAGATCCACATAATCATTTAAAGTAATTTCATACTATGTTTTCAACATTAAAACCTGCTAATTTGGATGAATAATAAGTAAAACTTAGGGAATTTCCATTTTCATTAGAATACACATAGAAAGATTGGTTGTATTATGTTAATTCACCTATTAGAGGTTGGGCAGACATGAAATGAATATTTCTTGAAAAATACATCCCAGCCTCTCGAACTATAACAATAAGGAAAGAAATATGTGGGATAAAACAATCTCAAGGAGAAACCCTTCATGAATATTGGGAACGCTTTAAAAGATTATGTTCAAGTTGTCCGCACCACCAAATAAGCGATCAAATTTTAATATAATATTTTTATGAAGGTTTAATTCCAATAGATCGTAACATGAGTGATGCTGCTGCAGGTGGTGCACTAGTGGATAAAACCCCAATCGCTGCAAGGACCCTAATTGAGACCATGGCACAGAACACTCAAAAATTCAGTTCAAGGTCCAGTGTACCCATTCGAGGTGTCCATGAGGTGAAAAGTACTGAATTAAAGAATAAGGTAGACACAAATATTGAAGATTTGAGTACCCTTATACGACAATGTTCCCTTTACCAAGGGAAATTCCAATCTCCTCCTCCCATACAATGTGGTATATGCTCTTCTGATACCTACTATTCTGACCAATGCCCCCAATTGAGAGAAACTTCTGAGTGTTGTGAGGCAATATTCCCAGGACGCCCCTATAACCAAACCATTAGGAAAGAACCTTATTATCCATCCAACCGTTGGTGGAAAGACAACCAATCCAATAGGCAAGGGGGGTATTCAAACCAACCTCACCAACCATGGAACCAACCAGGGAAAAGTAGTCATCAACCACCACCACACAGAAATTTTCAACCAACCCAAAGGCCTTTCTAACAACTCCCCCCAAAAACTGAACCTAGCCTAGAAGATATGATGAAACAAATGGCTTCCAATAATCTCCAATTCCAACAAACCACTCAGGCAACCATACGAGACCTCATAACCCAATAAGGACAACTAGCTAACTCAGTGGGTGAAATTCAAAGCCATGGGTCTGGTAAACTACTATCTCAACCACTTGTCAATCCTAGGTATAAGGGAAATGTTAGTTCCATCACCCTTAGGAGTGTAACTCAACTTAAAATCCAAATGAACCCTCCATTAGAGTCATCCTCTTCTAAGGAAACCACCATCCCAACCACTGAAAAAGGTTCAAATGAGATGGAACCTTGTCTTGAGAGAAGTCCTACCAAAGGAAAGAGTGTGTCTATTGATGAGTTACCAAGCCCAAGAATTCCTCTTCCATTTCCCCAAAGAGCCACCCAACAAAGGAAACAAAATGAAACTGAACATGATAAAGAAATCTTGGAGACTTTCAAAAAAGTGCAGGTTAACATTCCATTGATTGATGTCGTCAAGAATATTCCAAGATATGCAATGTTTGTAAAGGAGATGTGTACCCACCGAAGGCAACTTAGAGGTGATGAGAAAGAGAGCCTGGGGAGGAACGTCTCAGCATTGATACAACCATAACTTCCCACCAAGTGCAACAATCCTGGAACATTCTCGATTCCGTGCACCGTAGGGGAGTATTATTTCTTCAATGCTATGCTTGATTTGGGTGATTCTATTAATGTGATGCCTCACTCTATTTACTCTTCATTGTAGGTAAGTGAACTAAATCCCACAGGAATAGTTGTTGAGCTAGAAAATCGGAGTACGGCACACCCTTCTGGTGTGTTAGAGGATGTTCTTGTGAGGGTTCAAAATTTAATATTTCCTGCTGATTTTTATGTGTTGAAAATGGAAGATGATAGGATGAATGGACATGACCCAATTATATTGGGGAGATCTTTCTTGATAACCGCAAAATCCATAATTAATGTCCATAATGGTACATTATATATGGAATTTGGTGGTGAAATAGTCCATTTCAACATCCTTTATTCCATGAAGCACCCCTCAGAAGAACATTCCTCTCTCTCGGAAAATTCAATTGATGTACTCCCTTCCCCTAAAATCACATCATTTGTTTCCCCTGATCCCCTTTCTTAATTTTCCTCTTTGATTGAAATTATTGGAAATGAATCGTGTGTTGATTGTTGTAGTGGTCTAGAAAAGTGTCATGCATGTTTATTAATTGATAATTTCTTGAACACAGAGGATCACATGACCATCGATGATACTGCTACGCTTGTAAAAGCTAATTCATCGTCTGAGGATGATACCATTGAGAAATTAGATGAGATTAGTGACCTCTCTCTTTCACACACACTCCCATCAATCCAAAATCCAAATGAATTGTAACTAAAGCAACTGCCTCAAGATTTAAAATATTCATATCTTAAGAATGGAAACAAGTTTCCAGTCATCATTGCTAGTTCACTCCCTCCTGAGCATGAATTGCGACTGCTTGAAATTTTGAGGGAGCATAAACAAGCATTGGGATGGACACTTGCAGACATTCTTGGTATTAACCCATCAATTTGTACACATCATATTTTATTAACTTATGAGGCTAAACCAGTGAGGCAGGCACAATGTCGACTGAACCCAAACCTCTTAGAAGTAGTTAAAAAAGAAGTAACAAATTTATTGGCTGCGAGAATCATTTTCCCCATCTCTAACAGCCAATCGGTCAGTCCCGTTCAAGTAGTTCCTAAACAAACTGGCCTAACGGTAATTAAAAATGAAAACTATGAATTGGTTCCAACTCATGTGCAGAATAGTTGGCGTGTCTGTATAGATTATTGCCGACTAAACCAACACACTAGGAAGGACCATTTCCCATTATCATTCATTGACCAAATGCTAAAGAGGCTAGCGGGGAAGTCCCATTACTGTTTTCTTGATGGGTATTCTGGATACTTTCAGATCCATATTGCCCCTGAGGATCAGGAAAAGACATCCTTCACTTGCCCCTTGGGCACATTTGCCTATAGAAGGATGCCAGTTGGCCTGTGCAATGCTCCAGGTACTTTCCATTGATGTATGGTTAGTATTTTTTCGGATTACCTGAGGATTTCATGGAAGTTTTCATGAATGATTTTACTGTTTTTTGGATCCTATTTTGATTAATATTTAAGTAGACTTGGTTCAGTCCTACGTCACTGTATTGAAAAGAATCATGTATTAAATTATGAGAAATTTCATTTCATGGTGTGACAAGGTATAGTTTTGGGACATGTCATTTCTGGGGATGGTATCCAAGTAGATAAATCGAAAGTGCATGTCATTTCTTCCCAACCATTCCCTAAAAAAGTATGTGATGTGCGGTCTTTCCTAGGTCATGCTGGATTTTACTGTCGTTTCATTCGTGATTTTAGTAATATTGCACTTCCCCTCTCCCGCTTACTCTAAAAAGAAAAAGATTTTCTTTTTGATAAAGAATGTGATGAAGCTTTTAATAAATTAAAATGGAGTCTCACATCACCCCCGGTAATCCAACCACCTTGGTTGGATTTACCATTTGAGATCATGGGTGACGCCTCTAACTATGAATTGGGGGCAGTCTTGTCACAAAGGGTCGATCGAGCTCCACATGTCATTGTCTATGCCTCACATACTTTGGACCATTCCTAAGAAAACTACACCACCACTGAAAAATAATTTCTTTCCATTTTTTTTGCCTTGGATAAATTCAGGTCATACCTTTTAGGGTCCAAAGTCATTGTGTTCTCAGACCATGTGGCCCTCCGGTATCTCCTAAATAAACCTGAAGCCAAAACACGTCTCATTCTTGGATGCTTCTCCCTCATGAATTCAATCTAGAAATTAGACATAAAAAATGAGTATAGAATGTGGTGGCATACCATATCAGTAGGATCCCCCCATCCTCGAACATTGTCTCATCCCCCTGTATTCCCATTAATGACTTATTTCCTGATGAGAAATTGTACAAAGTGAAGGATGCTATTCCCTTGTATGCTGAAATTGTAAATTATTTGGTAGCATCTTTCATTCCAACTGATTTCAAAAAAAACCAAGCTAGTCGTCTAAAAAATGAGTCTCATTGGTACATTTGAGATGACCCCTAACTTTGGCGCACATGTAGCGATCAGGTCCTTAAGCGTTGTGTTCCCGATAGCAAGTTTCAATCTATCCTTAGATTCTTCCACACTCTTGCTTATGGGGGTCACTTTGGTCTCCAACAGACTGCTCACAAAGTTCTTGATTCTGGTCTCTTTTGGCCAACACTTTTTCGGGATGCCCATGAATTTTGTAAATCTTGTCCTCGTTGTCAAAGAATGGGGAATGTCTCTGAAAGGAATGAAATGTCGCAACAACCCTTGCTCTTTCATGACATTTTTGATGTTTGGGGCATTGACTTTATGGGGATATTTCCCAATTATTTTGGCAACTTGTACATTCTTTTGTCCGTTGATTACGTATCAAAATGGGTAGAGGCATGGGCCACAAGGACAGATGATTCCAAAACAGTTCTAGAATTTTTGAGAACTCAGATCTTTTGTAGTTTTGGATTACCTAAGTTCATTATCAGTAACCAGGGTTCTCATTTCTACAACTGATCAATGAAATCACTTTTGCGTCGGTATGGGGTTAGTCATCGAGTTTCTACTTCATATCATCCACAGACCAATGGTCAATCTGAGGTGTCAAATAGAGTGGTAAAATAAATTCTTGAAAAAATGGTTCAACCCAATAGGAAAGATTGGAGTCTTAGACTTGATGATTCATTGTGGGCCTACCGTACTGCTTTCAAAACTCCCATTAGAATGTCACTCTATCGTCTTGTGTTTGGAAAGAGTTGTCACCTCCCTGTTGAAATTGAGCACCGGGCCTACTGGGCCATCAAACAATGCAATTCTAATCATTCTGCTACAGGTGCTCAAAGGAAGTTGTAGATTCAGGATCTAGAGGAAATTAGAAGAGATTCATATGAAAACTCCAGGATTTATAAGGAGAGAACCAAGGCTTCCCATGGCCGTCTTATCCTTCATCATCAGTTCCATATTGGGCAGAAGGACTTTCTTTACAATGCAAGGCTGAAGTTGCATCCTGGTAATCTTCGTTCCCACTGGTTTGTACCATACATTGTTACTATTGTCTCTCCATTTGGTGTTGTTCAGGTTCAAAATGAAGAAACTAAGCAAACATTCACTATCAATGGGTAGGGGATGAATCACTTTCATGAACCCGTTCTGGAGTCCCCGATGAAGGAACTCCAAGTTCAATAAGCACACTATGAATGACATCCACTAGGTTTCATCCTTCCTTCCCACTTTCCCTTTTACTACAGTGAGGACATTGCATACTCTAGGTGTGGTGGGGTGGATACATTCCTAGGATAGTTATGAATTGTCATTGTTTTCTCCTTTTGTTTTCTCTTTTTGGCCTTCTTTATGGTATTTTCATTTTTCCCCAAAAACAATTTTGAAGTTCCATGATTTGTCGACCATAATGTGGGGAAAGTAAAAATACCATAATGAAGGCTAAAAAGAGTTTTTATATGAATTTAACATCAAAGAGTGATTTTTAGTTAATTTTTTTTCAGTCAATGATATAAAAGGTCGTATCTATGTGAAACCTTTGAGATGATTGATGCCCATTGTGTGAGTAGTTTTTGGAAAACTATGTCACTAATATCTCCAAAAAAATTTACACAAAACTACAAAGTGTGATTATTTCTTACTTTATATAAGGTAAATATATGTTGGGTTAATATTTTTCAGCTTTAAATGATATTTCCATACATTCGTTCCTTATCTGATCTGTTTCATTACTGTACCTGATTGACCTATGCATGTGTACCTAATGTATGAATATTGTACAGCCTAAAAAAAATAATTTTGTGTCTTGTTCAGGTCAAAACCCACTCCTCCTCAACATTTTGTCTTGTTATAACTATTTAAATTAGTGTCGTGAGGAGATCAAACAAAGGGTTGAGAGATGAGTGTGAGATTTTTTCCAATTCCAACTTCAAAAAAATATAATAAATGAGGGGAGTGATGAAATGTGAAACATATGGGATATCTAGGTCGGGAGATTATGGTTTGACTTCTGGGAATGCTTAAATGAGTGGGTCTTGAAATATTATTACAAAGGATGTAGGATAGGTTCAGTGAAAAATCATTTAAAGCTGAATAATGTTAAAATAACCTATATTTATTTGATAGAAAGTGGAAAGAATAGCATGGAATGGTTTTCACACACACACATGGAGAGTTAGTGTAATGGTTTACCTTTGAATTCCTTGCTCATATTGGTGTCAAAATCTCTTTGAATTTTATTGTGATATGTTTTATGAGACATCATTTTCCATTTTCACTAGGAAGAACTCCTTGGTGTGGTTCGTGCATTGATCACTTTACATTAAATAAAATTTCCTCGAATGATAAATCCTAAGGATGTTGGAAATATATACATATATGCATTATTGTATTTCAATATGTGACTTTTCCCAGGAGTGCAAATGTTTAGGTGTGGGGGTGTGATCGTACCACGATTCACTGTTTTCTTCGACCCTTACATCGCAGTTTTAAACTAGTTTTTTAATGAATATTCCAAATATAATAATAAATTGCACTTTATGTTTGAATCAATCAATTAATGTTAATAAATATTATAATGGGATATGTTACTTGTTTTTATTGTTTCAATGTATGTAGAGGTGATTTTGAGGGCCCTTGATGAAGTGAAAGAAAAATGGCCCAAAATTGCATGGATCCATGGACATCTATCCACTTTTGTGCATAGTACACGAAATCCGTGCATCCAAATGGGCTGAACTTTTGTGGGCCTCTCCAAAATTTAATAGACTACATTTCATATTAAGGAATACAATCCTAATTCGGATTTTATGGGGCCCATACAAAACGATCTGTCCAAGCCACCGAATTTGGACCAAGTCAAATGCGGTGTTCTGTATTTTATCAATATCTTGAGATGTAGTTGTCAAAACAGTGCCAAACTTTCGGTGGAGATAGTCAAGAAGGAACCAAGGAAACCTAATTTGCACGTTCATCCAAGGAGTGAAGTGCTGCCAATTTTGAGTCCTAGAATAGTCTCCAAATCACCTTGGAGGTTCTGGAGGCCCCTATCCTCATAGGGGGATCAACAATGAAGAAGGAGTTCAACCCGAGCTTCCTCCTCCCGATGTCAAGCTAAAAGTTGGGTGTTCATTGTGAGGGAGCTACAGACATGTCAAGGGTGTTCCGATACATAAACTAGCTACTGGTTTGTAGTAACTTGGGTGTTTAAACATTTCATTCCATGTATCTTATTTTATTTCAGATTTGACTGCTTGATTTGATACATGAGAGTGTTATGCTCTTAATTTCTAACCGATCAGTGTGAGGTTTTGAGTGCGTGACTTGTGTTGTTCTGATTGGACATCACAAGAATCCTTTTCATACCCAACTTATTGAGACTGAAATATGCTTTGGAAGTTCTTATTCCATGCATAAGTACTGGACGTTGATAATACGATTGTTACGTCAAGGTTTGGTCCTTAAAGCATTGAAATAAAATCTTAGGAATTAATCAGCATTCCAATTAACTCCAACCAAAGAATTACTCTAAACCTAAGATGAATCTCTATGAACAATAAACTTTATATGTGTGTAGTGAAATCACATCGACCCTTTTATCTCATATTTCTAAAATCCACTTGGTCACTCATCTTTTAAGTTATTTCAACTAAGCCATCATTTTAAACTATTTTCAAAACCACCCCCTCTCTTAGTCATTTTTATTAAAAATACACACACTAAACCTACCAACGCTCCATGAGAGACGACCTAGGGTCTTCCCTATACTATAAATCAACCTTAAAAATATAATCAATTTGTCGTGTCATGACAATGCGGTCAGTGTGCCCGGAATCATTTACTGAAGTTTAGTTCGGGTACGTTCAATGAACGAACGAACGGGTTTTTCTAACTTTTGAACCGGTGCTCGGAATCAAAATCCAAGGACACTGATGAAACCGAAGCGCCGGTAATTGCTTATGAAGACCTTTATAGGGGTTTCATTTTCTCGGGAGGAGTAATTAAAAATTGTGGAAGGTAAAATAAAATTGAACTACAATTTTATTTCTTTTAAGGTGGTTTTATCCTTTGTGTGGTAGTTGGGAAACTATCTATGAGAGGTTAATAGGGTGGTGGGTCCCATACGAACTCCACCTCTTCAAATTCTCTAAACCCCCATAACACTTCCCCTTTAAACCCACATGTATTAAATAATGTGAATTCCTTCACATTAATGCATGCCATTTATTTTGGGAGTTAAGCATTTGAATTTTAAAATTTAAATGCATGGAAAGTTATAATAAAATAACTATAACACTTATTTTATTTGGGGGTTATTTCGTGGTGTTGGGTTTTTGAGAGAGGGAACAATCTTCCTTTGAATAATTTCATCTTCCAAGTTGAAGAACGTGAAGAACGCCACACTCCGACAAAGAATGCACACACCAAAGAAGACGACGTGTCTTTATACTCCTCTCCGCAGTCGGTGTGTGACGCCGCCCCACCTCGGACGATCTTCGTCAAGCATGTACGGAACCCTCTTCCGTGACGGCTTCTTCCGCGATGAGTCTTTGTTCAACAACGCTCAAGGTAAGGGATTTTACTATTGTTGTTATTCATGAAATCTTCCATCGCTATTCCTCATTTCAAATTGGACCGCTTGCTATCGATTAACGGGAGGGGGCGGACCGCACAAACACGGCCGACCCTCCTCCCTTATCTTTGTGTTGTTGTGGTTCGAAGGAAAGTGACGAGGTACCGTCGCACCGCGCGGGATCGTGCAATAAGGATGCGTGGCGCCGTCGCGCCGTGCCATTGAAGTCAAAGAACATCGTGGCGCCATCGCGCTACGCCAGAGAATCAAAAAAACACTACGGCTAGAGCGGGGTCGCGGCGGAGGGGCACGACGCCTTTGCACCATTCCGGACGGATCAAGGCCGCGACTTTAGGACGCAGCGGAGTAGGGAGCAGAGGACGATTTCCGGCCGCCGGCGTCGGAGCAGGGGGACCGGACTAGCCGGTCCCATGGTGGCAGTAGCTGGCCGGTCAGGGGAGAATCCGGGGGTTCAAAACCCCCATCTGGACGAACAACAGTGGCCCCCACGTGGGGGGTCGTGTTTAATTGAACAGGGGGGGCAGCCCCCCCCCCTGACAGCCCACCTCAGTTACACCGAGCTGGACGGCGGACCGCCAGCGCGCCAGCGCGCCGGGCCAGGCTGCCCAGGCCGGGCCGGGTCGCGCCCAGGCCGGGCCGAGCCGCAGACCCGGTTCGGGTCGACCCAGTTCGGGCCGACCCAGGGGGTCTCGTGCTGGGTCGGCTCGGGCCCAAAACCCCCATTTTCGGACCTCTTCCAGTCCTTTTCCCATAACATGGGCTATGGACCTCCGATCGACGTACTGTCAGCTGCGATGCGATCCTTGGATCAAGACGGTCGTTTTGGTATATTATACTCAAGGTTTCGGAGAACTTTGGGTTCGGCCGGGTTGGTTCGTACACGAAACCAACCGGGCCCTCAGAGCGGAAACGCTTAGAACTTGAGCTCCGGAAGTCCGATTGATGTTCGGTCGACTTTGTTGGATTCCTCTTAGTGAGACAGACCTTTTGGCTTAATCATCTCAAGGTTTGGATGCAGTTGGATTATGGTCGGGTTGGTTTTACTTAAAAACCAACAGGGCCCCTCAGACGAAAAAGCCAATAACTTACAGACCGGACGTCCGATTGATGTTCCGTCGGTGATGTTGAGTTCCTATTGATGATACGGAACTTTTGGATACATCAACTCTGGACTTCATGTAAATTGATGTATCAGCCCCTCGGCTCGTGGAGCGTACCCTCCCGAATGAGATTGCTATGTGCGGGAACCCTAGAGCTGGCTGCGACTGCGACGACGATGAAGACAGTACGGGAATCCTTCGTGGGTTCGACGGCGACGACTACAACACTCAGCGCTCCTCTGTGGATCAGTGCTACCAATCCTGTGTGGGTCAGATCCTATGTGGGTCAGTGCTCAGCGGTCCTATGTGGGCCAGCGCCTACCGATCATCTGTGGGTCAAATCCTGTGTGGGTCATTGTGGGGGTTAGTACCTATCGATCCTATGTGGGTCCGACGGCTTAGATGAATCAGTGGCTACATCTGATCATCTCTATCATCTTATGAAAAAGTATACCTGTGTGAGCTGAGTCTTGACTTTCAATAATTATCTTTGATATGATTGTCTTGCTTTCCTATGTGGATTGTGTTGTGCTATCCTATGTGGACGTGATCGAACTTGGGCTCAGATGCTGGAGCCGAACTGAAATTGATAGCTTAGGTATATGTATGGGCATATACCTAAGAAGTGTTGGTTGTTGCTTCGTGATTGTATATTTCATTTTTGGATTATCCTTGGTGGATTCTGGGAGACCTTCGGTGGTCTCAGGGTCCCTACTGAGTAGCTATACTCACCCCTGCACGGGCTATGCCCGCACTACGTTGTGTTGGATGTAGACGACGGACAGCGCTGATCGTGGTAAAGGCTAGTGGAGCAGTCGTTACCTGGAGGTGGACCACTGGGCGGGACGTACACGAAGTGGACGGCTAGACCCAAGGAGCTGTGGAGGCTATCTATACCCACCCTTCAGGTGGGACTTCCAGTGGACGGCCCGACGTTGCGTCTTTACTTTTCAGTTGTTGTACTTCTTTTTCAGTTGTTGTACTTTCCCTTCAGTTTTACTTTACTTTAAGTTTGGGTTTGTATTCTGGCCCACTTACTTTTTCCGCACTTACTATTGTACCAAGTTTTACTTATTGTTTACTTCTTCTTGCTTACTCTGTGTGTGTTTGTTTACTTTACAAAGGCAATGCCTTCCCTTTTTATCGGGAATTACTCCTTGGTGCTAGTCGCCAGCCCCTGGCCTATGGAAGGTGGGCTTGGGGTAGTCACAGCACGAGCCCCGAGGACGGGTCGTGAAAAATTGGTATCAAAGGAGTTCAGTTCTACCATAGAACTCAGGACTCTGATCTTTTTCTATGTGAAGACATTGTGTTAAGATTATTGTGCGTGGTTATCACTCTAGGGAGTCCAGTGTTGGTGCGGCGGCCAACGTATCCGTACACCAGGACCCTGACTTCTTATTTTCGACTTAGTGCACGAAAACATTGATTTCATGTGTGTTTCAATTTTTCTTTGTGATTACTTTGTGTCAGCTCACCAGGTATACTGTTTGACCGTGGCGCACCTGTTTCTTTTCAGGATGGCCCCATGATGGAAGCCAGCTAGGGTTCCAAGTTTTGTACATGACGATAGCCCACCGAGCGACGAGGCCTCGGTACAGGGCCCTTTGACAGCAGAGGCAGCGGCGGTACCTCTACCCGCCGAGCCACCGATGCTACCTGCCCCAGCCGCTGAGAGTGCACATTGCCTTAGTGCACTGCACGAGTTCCAGCGTCAGCGACTGCCTAGGTTCCACGGGGAGACTGACCCTCCAGCAGCCGAGGATTGTCTAGAGGCAGTTTTATGAGTTTTCCGTTTGGTAGGGACACCAGCAGACCTCATGGTGATCCTTGCAGCGAGTCTCCTACACGCGGTAGTAGGCAGATGGTGGAGCTTGATGATCTAGGTGCACAACGAGGCATCACTCCTCTGGATGGACTTTGAGATCTTCTTCTTCTCGGAGTTCTTCCCAGCCACCCTCAGTGCGGTGTGCATCCAGGAGCTTCTACAGCTGTGGCATGGCAGATTTATGGTCACCCAGTACTCGGCGAGATTTACAGACCTCTCACGCTATTCGACGGACATGGTACGGGACCCATTCTTCCGGGCCCGGACCTTTGAGCAGGGATTGAGGCATCAGATCAGGGTATAGCTGATCTCCCTCGGCATTCCGACATAGGAAGGGGTACTGGAGTGAGCCCTTCTCATCAAGAGCTTCCTTGCTGAGCCTCTATCAGCAGCGAGACCAACCGTAGGGTGGCACATAGCAGAGTCTTCTGCAGTAGGCAGTCGACGGATGAACATGGGTCCAGGCAGACCAGACCCTTAGGCAGATGACCTCAGGACACAGGCTCAGAGGTGCGGGGCACACAGCACAGATCCAGTCTTACAAGAGGTAGACAGTGCTATGCATGCGTCGGGCAGGGCCACATGGCTTGTGACTGCCCGACCCGCTGTGCCGAGGAGCTGTAGACAGTTGAGGGACTACCCAGGAAGAGGGAGAGGGTCGACCGTGGCGGTCCGCAGGGAGTAGGCAGACGATGCAGAGGAGCTGGCCGACCAGCAAGTGGTGGGCGACACTTTCAGGCTCTACCACCACCACCACTAGGAGGTCCACCCCGACCACAGGGAGCTGGTGAGAAGAGACAAGCATAGCTCCAAGTAGAGGAGGCCTACTACCACAGCACGCCCGAGATGATTCGAGGTACTATCTGTGTCTACTCCACCCTTGCTACAGTTCTTATAGACACAGGAGCGAGTCATTCTTTTATAGTCGCTGCCCTTGTTCGGAGCTCGGAGATTCCGATGGAGCCATTGGCTTGATCCATACAGCAAGAGACTCCTACGGGAGCAGACTCGGCGATTACGCACTGGTGCCGGCAGTGTGAGCTTACTCTAGTAGGCGATAGATTCGGTTGGGATCTTCTTGTAGCAGCGTCGAGGCCTTATGACGTCAATTTGGGAATTGATTTGTTATCTACAGTCCATGCTCAGATTGAGTGTATTAGGCACAAGGTGCGGTGTATACGCACCGACGGGAGCATGTTCACCTTCACCGGCGAGAAGGGAGCCTTCGCAGTATAGGATGGACTCATGCAGAGGAGAGGACAGCCCATCACTCATCAGTTGGCTAGCCTCATCCTAGGAGTAGTTAACGTGCGGAGTCCTGGTTTTCCTGCAGTGGTGGATCAGTATATGGACTTTTTCCCCGATGACGTCCCAGGGCTACCTCCTCGCGGAGAGGTAGACTTCTATATTGACCTATACCCTGGGACAACCCCGATATCCACTCTAGCATATCGGATGGCCCCCGCTGATCTTCGAGAGCTACGGGTACAGTTGCAGGACTTGCAGGGCAAGGGATTCATCTGACCCAGTGTTTCACCCTGGGCTTCCCCGATATTGTTCGCCAAGAAAGCGGATGGGAGCTTGCATCTTTGTGTCGACTATCATCGCCTGAACCAGGTGACCGTGAGGAACAAGTATCTGCTGCCGAGGATTGATGACCTCTTCGATCAGCTCAAGGGAGCACAATCGTTCTCAAAGATAGATCTTAGATCAGGCTATCATCATCTCAGTGTTTAGGACGAGGACGTGCAGAAGACGGCCTTAAGATGTCGGTATGGCCACTATGAGTTCATGGTTACGCCATTCGGCATAACCAATGCTCTAATAGTGTTCATGGACCTCATTAACAGGATATTTAAGCCATACCTCGATCGATTTTTCGTGGTCTTCATTGAAGACATTTTGATATACTCGACCACTGAGGAGGAGCACGCCTATCACTTGCGGGTTGTACTAGACACACTCAGAGAGCACCAGCTTTATGGAAAGCTCTCGAAGTGTCAGTTCTGGATATGTGAGGTACACTTCTTGGGACACATCATCTCTGAGGGGGGAGTTGCGGTGGATCCTGTGATGATCGAGACAGTGCTAGCTTGGGAGCCACCCAGGAGCGTGACAGAGGTGCGGAGTTTCTTGGGGCTAGCTGGATACTACTAGAGATTCGTGCCAGACTTTTCCAGAGTTAAAGAACCACTCTCAGCTTTTACGAAGAAGGGCAAACCCTTTGTGTGTTAAGAAAGATGTTAGCAGAGCTTCCAGGAGCTGAAATAGAGATTGACCAGCGCGCCAATCTTGAGGCTACCGGAGGAGGGAGTTGGGTACGTAGTTTAATGTGATGCATCAGGGACCGGACCTGGATGTGTACTAATGCAGGAGCGGGCCGTGATCTCCTATGGATCACGACAATTGAGGAAGCATGAGTAGAACTACGCTACCCATGACCTGGAGTTAGCAGCAGTGGTCTTCGCTCTGAATATGTGGCGACACTATCTGATGGGTGAGCGCTTTACAGTCTATTCTGACCATCAGAGTCTCAGGTATATCTTCTTGCAGAAGGACCTGAACCTGAGACAGCGTCGATCGCTCGAGTTCCTCCTGGACTATGACTTTGAGATAGTCTATACACTGGGAAAGGGGAACGTTGTAGCCGATGCTCTCAGCAGGAGGACGAGCATTCAGCTACTTGGGGAGGCGATAGAGCAGCTAGCCGCTTTGCAGATATCCTTCATGGATAGAGATGGAGCAGCCTTTCTTCAGTCACTCAAAGTTACTCCTCCACTACTGTAGAGGGTCATATAGGCACAACGTGGAGACACCAACTGTGAGATGCGGCGTGCACAACTATCCTCAGGACAGGCACCTGAAGGATTCTCTATAGGAGGAGAGCACGTCGTCCTTTTCAGAGGACGTACCATGGTACTAGTTACATTACAGGAAGAGGTGCTGAGGGAGTTTCACACTTCCCCTTTGGTGGTACATCCTGGAGTGGCGAATATGTACCAGGATCTCAGACGACAGCACTAGTGGCCAGGTATGAAGAAGGCTGTGGAAGAATTCGATTCTTGATGCCTCACCTGCCAGCAGGTGAAGGTGGAGCACCAGGTGCCAGCATGCTTGGTAAATCCCTTGGAGGTCCCGGAGTGGAAGTGGGACAGGATATCTATGGACTTCGGGACTGGACTTCCATTCTCTTCCAGAGGTCACGACTCCATATGGCTGATTTTCGACCGACTCACCAAGTCAACACACTTCTTACCCATCAGAGAGCAGGGCTCAGTGGAGAGCTTGGGACTCCTCTACATTCAGGAGATTGTACGGCTTCATGGTGTGCCATCATCTATTGTCTCCAATCGAGATGCTCTCTTTACTTCCCAGCTTTGGAAGGGGTTGCGGGAGGCGTTTGGGACGCAGCTACGTCTGAGCACCACCTTTCACCCTCAGACAGATGGCCAGACTAAGAGGACCATTCAAACTCTTGAGGACATGCTACGCGCATTTGTCCTCAACTTTGGTCGTAGCTGGGAGGACCACCCACCCTTGGTGGGGTTCTTGTACAACAATAGCTACCACTCCACCATCAGGATGTCACCATATGAGGCGTTGTACGGCCAGCCTTGCAGATCACTTTTGTGCTGGACAAACCCTGGGGAGTCAGCACTTGTGGGACCGGAGATGGTCCAGGCCATGACAGAGAAGGTCCAGGTCATCTAGGAGTAGGTGAGGACAGCTCAGAGCCGGCAGAAGTCTTATGCTTACAGGAGGCGAAGGCCACTGGAGTTCGAGGATAGTGACCATGTCTTCCTGCAGGTCTCACCTCGATGTGGATTACAGAGATTTGGCCAACAAGGAATGTTGTCTCCACGCTTCATCGGACCATTCCAAGTCCTTAGTAGGATTGGCAATGTGGCTTATTGCCTGGCTCTACCACCTCAGTTGCATCGGGTGCACGACGTCTTCCACGTATCTTAGCTGAGTAGATACGTACACGACCCGATGCATATCATTGACCATGGGGAGATGCACATTGATGATGGGGCAATGTTTGCGGAGGTCCCAGTGGAGATCGAGGATCGACAGGATCGGGTCCTATGTAGACGGTCGATTCCTCTAGTGCGCATCAGATGGAAGCACGGGAACCATCCAGGAGAGCACTTGGGAGCGGGAGGCTCCGATGCGTGCTTAGTACCCACATTAGTTTCCCTAGTTCATGATGTATCTTTACGGGGACGTAAAGCCCTGAGGTGTGAGTAATGTAAAGACCCGTAAAATTCAAGGAAAATTTTTTCTTAATTTTATTTGGGATTTTACAAGAACGCATTTTCTGACGGCACCTGATTCTGAGGTCCGGTGTGCCCGGAATCATTAAAAGAAGTTTAGCTCGGGTACGTTCAGTGAACGAATGAGCAGGTTTTTCTAACTTTTGAACCGGTGCTCAGAATTTAAATCCGAGGAAACCGATGGAATCGCAGCGCCGGTATTTGCTTGAGAAGACCTTTACTGGGGTTGTGTTTGCTCCGGAGGATTAATTAACAATCGTGGAAGGTAAAATAAAATTGAGCTACAATTTTATTTCTTTTAAGGTGGTTTTATCCATTGAGTGAAAGTTGGGAAACAACCTATAAAAGGTTAAGAGGGTGGTGGGGCCCACATGAACTCTACCTCTTCAAATTCTCTAAACTCCCATAACTCTTCCCCTTTAAACCCCCATGTATTAAATAATGTGACTTCCTTCACATTAATGCATTCCATTTATTTTGGGAGTTAAGCATTTAAATTTTAAAATTTAAATGCATGGAAAGTTATAATAAAATAAGAATAACACTTATTTTATTTGGGGGTTATTTCGTGGTGTTGGGTTTTTGAGAGAGGGATCAATCTTCCTCTGAAGAAGTTCATCTTCCACATTGAATAACACGAAGAACGCCACACTCCGACGAAGAATGCCAACACCAAAGGAAGACGACGTGTCTTTCTACTCTTCTCCGCAGCCGGTGTGAGATGCCGCCCCACCTCAGACTATCTTCATCAAGCATGTACGGAACCCTCTTCTGTGATGCATTCTTCCACGATGAGCCTTTGTTCAATAACGCTCGAGGTAAGGGATTTTACTGTTGTTGTTATTCGTGAAATCTTCCATCGTCGTTCCTCGTTTCAAATTGGACTGCTTGCTATCGATTAACGGGAGGGGGCCAGACCGCACAAACACGGACAAACCTCCTCCCTTATCTTTGTGTTGTTGCGGTTCGAAGGAAAGTGACGTGGTGTCGTCACACCGTGTGGGATCGTGTGGTAAGGATGCGTGGCATCGTCGTGCTGCGCCATTGAAGTCGAAGAACGTCACGGCGCCATCGCGCCGCGCCGGAGAATCACAAAAACACCGCGGCCAGAGCTGGGCCGCGGTGGAGGGGCACGCTGCCGTAGTGTCGTGTCGGACGTACCAAGGCCGCGGCTTCAGGCCGCGGCGGAGCAGGGAGGGCGGCCGGTTTCCGGCCGCCGGCGTCAGAGCAGGGGGACCTGACCAGCCGGTCTCGTGGCGACAGCAGCCGGCCGGCCAGAGCTGTCCTGCCGGTCAGGGGAGAAGTCGGGGGTTCGTAACCCCCATCTGGCCGAACAGCAGCGGCCCCATGTGGGGGGCTGTGTTTAATTGAACAGGGGGGTAGCCCCCCCCCCCCCCCCTTGACCGCCCAGCTCGGTTACACCGAGCTGGCCTACAGACCGCCAACGCGCCAGTGCACCAGGTTGGGCCGCGCCAGCCGTGCCGGGCCACGCCCAAGTGGGCCAGACGCAGACTCGGTTCGGGTTACCCGGTTCGGGCCGACCCAGGGGGTCTCGGGCCGGGTCGGTCTGGGCCCAAAACCCCCATTTTCGGACCTCTTCCTATCCTTTGCCCATAACTTGGGATACGGACCTCCGATCGACGCACTGTCAGCTGCGATGTGATCCTTGGATCGATTCAGTTGTTTTGGTATATTACACTCATGGTTTCGGAGAACTTTGGGTTTGGCCGGGTTGGTTCATACCCGAAACCAACCAGGCCCTCGGAGCGGAAACGCTTATAACTTGAGCTCCGGACGTCCGATTGACGTGCCGTCGACTTTGTTGGATTCCTCTTAGTGAGACGGACCTTTTGTCTTACTCCGCTCGAGGTTTGGATGCATTTGGAGTACGGTTGTGTTGGTTTGACTTAAAAACCAACCGGGACCCTGGGACGAAAAGGCCAATAACTCACAGACTGGACGTCCGATTAACGTGTCCTATGTGACGTTGAGTTCCTGTTGATGATACGGAACTTTTGGATACATCAACTCCGAACATCATGTCAGTTGATGTATCAGCCTCTCGGATCGTGGAGCGGACCCTCCCGAATGAGCTTACTATGTGCGAGAACCCTAGATCTGGCTGCGACTACGACGACGATGAAGACATTATGGGAATCCTTCGTGGGTTCGACGACGATGACTACAACACTCAGCGATCCTCTGTGGATCAGTGATACTGATCCTGTGTGGGTCAGATCTTGTGTGGGTCAGCGCTCAACGGTCCTATGTGGGCCAGTGCCTACCGATCATGTGTGGGTCAGATCCTGTGTGGGTCATTGCAGGGGTTAGTACCTATCGATCATGTGTGGGTCTGACGGCTTAGATGAATTAGTGGCTACATCTAATCATCTCTATCGTCTTACGAAAAAGTATACCTGTGTGAGCTGAGTCTTGACTTTCAATCATTATCTTCGATATGATTGTCTTGCTTTCCTATGTGGATTGCATTGTGCTATCCTGTGTGGACGTGATCGAACTTGGGCTCAGATGCTGGATCCGAACTGAAATTGATAGCTTAGGTATATGTATGGGCATATACCAAATTAGTGTTGGTTGTTACATCATGATTGTATCTTTATTTTTTGGATTATCCTTTGTGTATTCTAGGAGACCTTCGGGGGTCTCAGGGTCCCTACTGAGTAGCTATACTCACCCCTGCACGGGCTATGCCCGCACTACGTTGTGTTGGATGCAGACGACGGACAACGCTGATCATGGTAGAGGCTAGTGGAGCAGTCGGTACCTAGAGGTGGACCACTAGGCGGGACATACACGGAGCAGACAGCTAGACCCGAGGAGCTGTGGAGGCTATCTGTACCCACCCTTCATGTGGGACTTCCAGTGGACGGCCCGACATTGTGGATTTACTTTTCAGTTGTTGTACTTATTTTTCAGTTGTTTTACTTTCCCTCCAGTTGTTCTTTACTTTCAGTTTGGGTTTGTATTCTGGCCCACTTACTTTTTCCGCACTTACTATTGTACCCAGTTTTACTTAGGGTTTACTTCTTCTTTCTTACTCTATGTGTGTTTTTTTACTTTACATAGTCAATGCCTTCCCTTTTTATTGGGAATTACGCCTTGGTACTAGTCGCCATCCCCTGGCCTATGGAAGGCGGGCTTGGGGTAGTCATGACACGAGCCTCGAGGATGGGTCGTGACAATTCAATCATATATTTCCTAAATTTTTCACACATATTTTTCATTAAGTCAGAAAATTTGAAGGCTATGGTGAGCTTTGGGTAGGGAAATCATCCAAACCATTCCCAAAGCCACTAGACTTTTCAAGCCTATAGTTTTGGAAAAGGAGCATCCAATTAAGTTAGGTTTTTACTAGTATTTTTAAGAATTAATGAATTGGGTTTTCCCTCATGGTCAAATTTAATCAAAACATAACTTATATTCATAAGTAATTGATGGAAATATGGGTTTTCCTTTGAACTCCAACCAAGTATCCCATGCTCACGATAAATCCTTTGGTATATTTTTATTTAATAAAATAATCACCCACAGAATGATTCTTACTTTGGAGATAAAAAACAAGTTAGTTTTTTCTCCTACCACAACTATATATCAATCTAATTCTACATAGAAATCTATATTTCATACCCCTCAGGGTTAGAGATATCTCTTGCATCTTGGGATTCCAGATTCCCTTCCACCATAGAAATCCTTGATCCATTAGTCCCATGGGAATACCCGGTCAATTTGGGATCAATTGTAGACCTCAAGTCTTATATCGAAGAGATGGTCTTAAAATCAAAGAAGTTCTACATAGATGGATCCTTTCCAGACCATCTTCCATCAAGAAATGATTATGAGATATTCTCCCCCTGCACCTTTTTCCTTTAAAATTTATGTGAGTAGGATGTCCTAACTAAATATTCATTCCCTTCTTGACCTTTGGGACCATTGGATCATGGTTCGCTGAATTCCCCCAAATATCCTTCTTGAGAATGCTAAAGGAACAGGCACGAAGGCCTTAACTCTCACTATCTTTTTTTTCTAGGTAGGAGCAACCTTCTTCACCTAAGGATTTACAACTTTTCTACAACTTAATACCCTTTTCCCCACCATCTTACAAAATTTAAATAAAGGTGGAATTGATTCATACACAAAATTAACCTTAACCCAATAACCATTAATAATTAGGGTGCCATTTTTCAGAAGGTTTTTCTGTAGGTCAACATCCACCATCACTCTCACATAATACACCAACCTATCCTCAAGGGTATTCTTATCTAATTTCAAAGGAATTATAATACAAGATTTTATGTTGTTAAAAATAAATGGATGCCAAAAAACTAATTTAAGACCATTAACCTAACCCAAATTTGGGCATTGATGTGGGTTTGAATAAGAGGGTTGAAACTAATCTCCAACATTGAAACCATGAATATTCCTAGATTGAAATTATAAAAACCAAATCCCTTAACGATATAGAATTGCTACTCAAATTGGAAAACAAGATTAAAATATCCCTTACCAATCATAAAAATTATCCAGTTATCAAATCCCCATATTTAAGACATATTCAATTTGAGATCATCCCTATTCAAGGGTTTATCACCTTATGTTAGAATCAAACATCCAAATAAGTAAAATTTATAAGAATATATCATATCCCTCATTGAATCCTAAACAAACATGACTAGGAATCTCTGATCATTAGATTCGGTGACTCGTGGCTCACTCGAGGTGGTATCAGTTGTAGAATCCCTCCTTACATAAAACCTCTGTAAAGGAGAAGTGGTGGTTATATTTAAAAAAATGATATGGATAATTTGTTTTATCCTCTATGAGAGATCACTGATTTACACAAATATATGAAGATCAATATTTCATAGAATAATTTCTACTGAGTCATTATGGGAGGGTGATCCAATAAACCTTCTTTTAAACTATTTATAATTAATTATTTTTAAACATTTAATAATTAAATTTACAAAATATTAATTATTAATATCAAATATCCTTAACCTATATAGAATGACTTATAATTTGGATATAAAGGGTTTATATAGAGATTATATGCTAATTTTATGAAGTATTTATATATTATAAAATAAATAACAATATAGAAGATTTTATATTACATTATGAATTGTTCATGGTTATTAATATAAAAAGAAAAAATTAAAGGCCTTATTTAAAAAATTATTTAAGTCATATGAAAAGGATTTTTGATAATTGATATAATAAAGGTTTAAGTAATTCCAATTATATGATATTTTGATTGTATAAAATGTTATCATAATATATATGAATTGTTCTTGTGAAATATAAAATATATATATTTATGTTAAATATCATATATTTAAAAAAATTCCATTTATAATGATGATATTGAGAGTTTTTATAAGAAATAAGTATAAAGTATTTATATTTATTTATTCTTGGAATTTACATTTATTCAAATATAAACTATTTATAATTTTTTAATTATCAGTTGTTTATAAATGGTTATCTCATTTCAAAATTAATGAAACTAAAATTTATTTAGTTTATTCTGTAAAGATTATATTATTAACAGATGTGTTATTTAGTTTCAATTTATTCAAATTACTTCAATAAATTACCATTATTTCATTTAAAATGTTACATATTGGGTATGAAAAATAAATTTAGTTTTCTTTTACCTAGATTTTGAATTTTTTATGAGTTATGGGCCTTAATTTAGAGGAAAAGTCATATTTAATTGAAATTTAAAAAATTAATTCGCAAAATTATGTGTGTGATAAAAAAAATTCCAAAATGTAGAGGGGGGTTTTTAGAGAATGATGAGTGCTACCAATGGTGGAATCATCTTTCAAATAATTTCAAACAAGGCACTAACCAAGGTTGGTCTTTCTTTGCATTTTTTTATTTTTTATTTTTTTATAATAAATATTTTATTTAAAAATTTTAATAAAATAAAAATTATAAATAAATATAAGGATTAATAAAGTAAATAATTTCTTTAAAATGAATTAATGACATCGTTATTATTAATTATTAATAATAATTATTTTATAATTTTTTATTAATAATTGTGTTTATAAATTATATTTATTTATATTAATTGTGATTATAATTATTAATAATAATTTAAATATAAATAATAAATAATAATGAATGGATGACACCTCTAGGACCACTATTCTACTCCAGTAGGTGCTCATATCAGATGGATTGGGGTCATATACTACTGCATTGAAGAAATGATTGGGATTGATGATTGATTCTTCAGTTAGATCTAGCTGACCTAAAACTCGAAAAGGTGTAGATATAGATGGTCAAGACTCTTATTTTAAGGATATCAGATTAAAATGTATGGAATAGACTTCTCAAGGGATAGATATTCATTGGGAGTAGGGGAGTCCTCCACTCAACTAGGAGCAGCATCGTATATGGTTTGATGTAATTGATGATGAGTCTATAGGGTTTATATGGGATTCTTATAGTCATTTAAACCTAGAAACATCTGTTCAAGATACTATTTATTGACATTAATTCAAGAGTGTCATTAACTTACCACTATCCTTCATAAGTGGAAGTGTAATGTGGATGCTTCACATACTTATCAGAGGCCTAGAAGACATTATGAGAGTGTGGAAGGGTTACTAAATAAATTGGATGTTGTGGATAAGGTTTCCATTAAGGGGAATGATTGTGCTAGATATTCTATCCAATCTACACCTATTGATCATTCTAATTCATCACAGAATCAAAACCAAGGTGATTCTTTGACAACATTGACTAGTTTGGACTTGTATGTTATAACTATTACTATGGATCTTAAAAAAAATTATCCCCAACATTTAATGAATGATTTCGCCTCCCTAGTTAAAGGGGTGACTAGTTATAAAGCAGCTTCTCATAATCCAAGTCCAATCTCCAACTCTTTTGAATGGTTTTCTGATTTTAGAGAGGATTATATCATTGATAAGCTAGAAGAAAAGGGTCACATTGTATTCTACTACCCATTAAATGGAATGGATTTAGAGAAAATGTGTGAGATTAAATATATCTTTAATTTATTTTGAATAATGAAAACCATCTTAAATAATTTTGGAAAGGATATAGTTGAAGGATGTGTAGAGGCATGGGATATTAACTCAAAGAGAAAACTCCTTATAGAAGAGTTTGAGCAAGAGAGGTCAACATAAGGTCTAAATGATGCCATGGAAGAATGTTTTTACTCACAAGTCAAGTTTATATTCTCAAAATTAGAGCATGTAATATTAATACTAAATAATTATTTTGAATTCATGGGGTTATTGTCCATTAAATTGAATATAAAAATCAATCTAACCCTAAGTTGGATATTCAAGACAATTTATGGAAAAAGAGACCATGGATCATGGGTAAAGGTGTTAATCATGGGTTGACAATATCATCTTATGAAGATGAGAGAGAACCTTGGTAGAGAGAAAAGATGGGGAGGCTTGGCTGACATCTTCACGGTAGGGGAAACCATTGATGCCATGGTAGGTGATGTTCACACTTTTATTTTCATTTACTTTCATGTTGGTTTACCTTGGCCTTTAATGCTTTTTCTTGATGAGGTAACCCTTGGTATTTTTTGACACCATCTCTCTTGTGTTGTACTATTTTTTTATTTTTAACAAAAGGGAAGTGATCATTGACCCTATCCTACACCTGCTTAAATAAATTATTATTAATTACATTATTTTTTGTAACTATTTTTATTTTGATTAATAATTATAAAATTAAATAAAATAACAATGACCCTACCTATTAAAAAACAAAAATAATAATAATAATAATAAACCAAAATTAAAAATTAAAAAATTAATAATGCAATTAAAAAAATTAATAATCTAATTTACAATAATAAAAATTATCAAAATATTTTAAAATTATTAATTAAAATAATTTTATAATAATATAATTTATTACATAAATAGTAATAATCAATAATATTAAATAATTAATAGTTATTTTTTTAATTACGTTATCAATAATAAGTCTTAATAATCACTAAAAAATAAATTATTATTATTATAAATATTTTTTATTAAATATTTAAATTAAATTATTAATAATAATTAATTATTATTATTATTATTATCAACTAATTATTATTATATATTAATTATAATTATTTTTAATTCCTTTTTACTATTCTCAGTTGAAATAATTAGTAAAAATAATTATTAAAAATAATGTTACTAAAATTATTTAAAGTTATTTTTATTATTCAATTTTAATTAAAAAAAATTAATTATAATATATAATAACAGCATGTTGGCATGATCATAAATTGTGATTGGCGAACCCCCGCTCAATATGGTGGTGATGGTGGTTCGACGGTCATCTTTGGCATAACTATGGCGTCTAGTGATAAAGTGGTTGGTGTGGCAAAGACGCTTGTCATGGAGGAGCTTGTTTCATCATTGATATGTAAGAGTGGCCCAATCAATGGTTTCACATCTATATAGGTGAATCATTGTTGGAATTATTATGGACTATTATCATTGTCCTTTCAGGGCATAATTTGAATGGGTGTTCGGGACGTTAATGTATAGGTAATCCCTTGGGGTCTATGACCTCCCCATTGGGGTTGAAAGCTTGTGTGTGTGTGTGTGTGTGTTTGTTTCATTATAATTTTACCCCTATGTACATAATATATATAAATTATAAATTAGATAAAACTGTTAATATCAGGTTCCTTTTTATAAGAGTTTTAAAAAATCAAAAAAAATTGTGTTGGGGGTTTTCAATATTGGTAGATCAGGGTAATATAGCAATGGTAGGTATTATAGAAGACATTATAGTAGAAACATATATTATAGTAGGTACTTTAATTGATATGGGTGCTATAACTGTACTATTCACCAAAGAATAAGGGCCTTCGGGCAATGATCCAGGTGTTATCTAGCCATATTATTTTGGGCCTTCGTGTCATTTAATAATGTAATGGATAGTTGGATGGGTCATATCTTTTGAGAGGGGTATGACATATCCTCACATGCATGTGGGTTTGGGTGAGTTTCTATTTATTGTACCCCAATTAATTTGAAAAATGATTGGACTTTCAGGATAGGTAAATTCACCCCTTAACCCTGAAATTGGCCATGGTTTAAATATTGGTGGCCTTCTTTTGGTGGGATTTCCACATGAACTATAGAAGTACTGTAGAATGTACTATACATTCATTGCATCATTGTATGAATGATTCAAACTAGAAGACCTACGAGGAAACCATACAACCTACGAGGAACAAGATCTACAAGGAGGATGAGCAAGGAGCTTTCACCACAACAGAAGCTAAACGGATTGCAAGAATGAGAGGGTATGGAACCTGACATTAGGACAAGCCAGTGCATGCATGGGAATGCCTAGCCGAACAACCATGCGAAGGTGGAGAGCTGATTTCACAATGAAGATACTGGGAGAGAGAAGTTCCAAGTAGTTAGTCTGGGTTATATGTAATGTTTGTAGCCTACGGGAAAATGAATTCCTCTAAGTCCTATGGGCCATGTAATACTTACGCCTACAGGCCTTGTAAGGGTTCCACCTCACCCCTTGAATGGTGGATTATCAAAAATCAATAAAAAATGAAGGCCTTCGGGCCATTGGAGGAATGATTGTACTATACAAGGAATCCTAGAGGTGAAGTGTATTATAGTAGGTACTGTAGCGGTAGTGGCTGTTATAGCATGAAGTTACTTTAGAAATTCTATTCATACAAGGGTCATTTGGGAATGAAAATTTGGTTTTTGGGCTATGTAACTGTATTACAAGTTAGATGTCCTTCAATCTATCAAAATTTAACAGTCCTAATAGGTGCATGGAAATCCTTTTGGGGAGGGATGAGTCTTGACCTACTGGGGCGACTAGGTGTGTGTGTTGATTTTGGTTTATGATCCCTTTAACCAAATAAACAATATTAAAGAAGTAACATGTTGAGAGGTGGTTCGTGAGTGTTATAACCCCATGTTTGACATTGAATAGGTTGAGGGTTCAACCTTCAATGACCCACATTTAGGGAAATTTTTCTAAATGGATTATAGTATAATTCTTGCAATAGTGGTTACTGTATCATGTAATATATCAATGATAGTAATGTAAAAACATCAGGTACTATAGTTGTAACTGGAGTTGTTATAGCCCATGTATCATATAAATACCCAAAGAGGGGGGTGAATCAGTGTAAAATTTAGTTTCTTTTTTCTTCATATTCTTGTAACAAACCCTAGAGACCGTTTAATATCTAATTCTCTAACTCATAAATTTTTCTCTCAACCCTCCATAATGATACAAAAAATAAATATAACAACAAAATAAATAATTTTTACATGGTTCGACAAAAATGTGTATGAATACTCCTTATTGTATTCACTCATATTATGAGAATAGATTTTCCACTAAAATTTAATCACCAGCTTACAATAGTACATGGGAAGCAACCTTTGCCTACAATTTCACATCATTTGACTTCAACCACTACACAACATCCCACTTGTAACAATGAGTTAGAACAAATGATAAAGATCACTTGAAGTGCATATTTTCTTGGGAAGATGATGTATATATTCTTCTCTTTCCTTCAAAATACTCAAAACTGAATGATCACTTGTTGTAACATCTCATATAGATCTTCTTCACTATTCTTAAACTCAAATACCATTTGTTGAATTCCCTAGATCAAGCTGATTTAGATGATGAGTTCTAAATGTCTCAATCTGGTATCTATACTTATTCTTTATTTATTTTTCATTCACACATTCACAAATTATATTTTCCGAATTCTTTTTTTTCTATGATCAATGTTTTTACATTATGTATCTCTTCAACCATGACTTCTCTTCCTTGGAGAAATCACATTTATGGCTAGTTGGTTCACTAAATCCACACATCCTATTCATATACCCAAAATGGTATATGATATGGTGTCTCGAGACTGTAAAAAAATTTCAATGAGTATTTGACTTCTTTGAGCTTCGTCGATCATCCTTCCAAATACTCATTAAGATATATCACATGGATTTTCTCTCTCATGTTTACATGGAAATACCATAATTTTTCTTATCTTCTTCTTCATGTAGACAACACTATCAACTTATTCTACTTCAACTAGGCCAGTCTCATTTTTCATTCATCTTTAACCTGATCATAGAATATCTGAGTAAGTTAGTTTTCACTAATGATATTTTTTATAGTTTCTTGTGACGTGAAGGAAATACTGATGGATCTAAGTTTAGAAGAAGCGTGTTGTGTTGGGAAAAATATTAAAATTTCTCTTAATGTTTCAATTTTTTAAACCAAGATCGGGGATCTTGAATATAAAATTTATAATTAGTTTAATGAACGTCAGAAGTAAAAAATTACCCTACCTTAGGAACCTTTCTTCATTGATGATTTTGATCATCCGAAAAGAACTTATCAAATTACCTTGGTAGGTTGTGTGAGGATACAAGGGTGGAATCCCTCTATCGGTGATCCACATGGGTTCCAATGATCTCTAGTCAACACCACCCGATATTCAGGTGCTATAAAAATTAATTGAATGTCTTGCATTGTTTGTTCTTGATCACTCATTATTTTTAATTGATGAAATATCTCTCACGCTCTTGTTCTTCAGAGGGAGAGAGATGGATGAGTCAAAAGATAATTCATAGTATGAAACAATTCTATCTTTCCAATATTTGATATTTTATACAATAGAAATAACCATCTATTTTTAGATATAGGGTTTTGCTATAAATATTATTTAATTTCATCACGATCATTAAATAACATTTAAAACCTTCCATAATCCCCATACCATATAATAATTATTTTCTTATTATTATTTTGTGGCACACACCGACTTACAAAATAAAAAATATTATGCAATAACATTTATAAATAATATTTGTTCCCAGACATGATCTCCGTCCGTTCGAACTCCTCTTGCATTTATTAAACACCCAAATAAATATTTTCTTCATAAATAAATATTTTATTCATAAATAAATATTTTATTCATAAATAAATATTTTATTCACAATATATAAAATTAATATTTATTAAAATATTCAATAAAAAATAATATTATATTCACAATACAGTGAATAAATATTTTATATATATCCACTTAATCAAATAAAACATTTATTAATAAAAAAAATATTTATTTATTACCTTATGAATATTAGCGATCAATAAAACCTGAATAAAATTATTCCTTGGTCTTGATAATAATATTTATTCCAATAATTAAATTCAAATATAATTTAATCAATATCATCAGAAAATCTTGGTGTGTGACCCTCTAGGATTCATTATCATTGACATTAGCAGGCTTGCCTAAAATCCTAGATTACTATATAATAATGGGTCAAGGTTCCTAAGAGAAAGAACTTAATATCACAATTAAGATAACTGAATACAAACGCTTACTATGTAATATAATCCCTTCATCGCGATATCTCAAAAATCAAGATGCACATTAGTGTCACTAACCTATATGTCTGAAATGTCTTTCTTTGACATTATGAAATAAATATGTTGTTATACCATGGAAATGGAATTTAATGTGATACTTTTATTCCAATAAAAGGTCTGAGATATCAGCTTCCATAAATATGGAAGATACAAATCATTCATCAACTTATCCATTAATGACATGTCACTGTGATGCAGCAAACATATCCAACTTCTCAATTAACCATTATCATTATTGTTTATGAAATACACCTAAGTACATGAGTTGTAACATGAATTATTAATAATATAAATTTCTATGGACTTCCACACATGCTCACATATAAGAATATTCAATGATACCAAAACCTGTCGAATTCCTAATGGTGGGCCTATTCTCATAATGTCCATCTTGGAGATTTCCAAGTGTGAAATTCATGATATGAATATTTATTTTCTTCTAAGTACTCACACCGGATATTCAGTGTACTATGTTCCTCATCATACTACATTATCCAACCATAGAACATTATTTAATAATATCATCATAGTATATAACGGATCTCATCATATCCGGGAACTACTATGACCTTATCCGTGAAAAAAAATACTCTAGGACATTATTACATTAGATACATGGAAAATAATGAAAAATATATAATATGATGTTTTATTAATATTAAGTACATCAAATGTAAATATAATAAATGTATAAATAGTTGGTCCAAGGATTCCAACACAAACAAACTCCCACTTTGAATATATCCAACTACCTACGACCTTCATTACAATAGGCCTCACATGATAGTAATGTTTATATTGAATCAGGGATTTAGTCAAGGGGTCTTCAACGTTGCATTTTGTGGAAATATTTCTCACTACAACTTCACCTCTCTGAGAAAAAACCCTAAGGAGATGATAATTCTAAAGTATGTGCTTCACCTATTGATGAGACCTTGGCTCTTTGTAAATCCATCGATGTTGTATTATCATAATAGAGTGTTATAATATATTTACTACTAGGTACGACATCAATCTCTTGGATGAAATTTTGTATCCATGATATTTATTTAGCTACTTAATAAGTCACAATATACTCGGAATCTACTATAGATTTTGTGACCACAACCTACTTTGTGTTCTTCCATCTCAAAGCACCTCCATTCAAATTAAAGACGTATCCCATTTGTGACTTCATTTTATATTAATATGTTTGGAAACTAGAATATGCATGTCATCTAATTACTAGTTCCTCATCTTATCCATAAACTAAGAAATTATCCCTAATATGCCTCAGATATTTAATGATAGTCTGAACTTCCATCAAATGGAGTTCACCTGGATCATCTTTATATATTCCAACCACACTTAATGCATAGGAGACATCTAACCTAATACATAGCATAGCATACATGACTTACCCAATCACGGATGTATATTGAATCATTTATATTCTCTCTCTTTACTCATGTGTAAGAGGACACGTTTTCCTAAAAATATGAATTCATGTGACACTGGCAATAGTCCCCTATTAGATTGTTCCATACTTAATTGATTCAGTATATTACCAATGTATATACTTTGACTTAGGCTGAGAATCCTCTTGGATCTAACATGATGGATCTTAATCCCAATAATATATGCTACCTCACCCAAGTACTTCATATAGAAGCATTTATTCAACTATTCATTTATAGGCCATAAGACTTGTATTTCATTTCCAATGAGTAATATTTCATCAACATATATTTTTAAAAAAATGATTGCACTACCACTAAATAGTTTATATACACATGAATCACATTATTTCTTTATGAATCCAAATTTTATTTTAGACTCATCAAAACAAATTTTCCATGACCTAAATGCGTTATTTAATCCTTGAATGTATATTTTCAACTTTCATACCTTGTTGGCATCATTTGTCATCACAAACCCTTTAGGTTGGGTCATCTACACATCTCACCTAAGGTTCCTATTATTAAAAGTTATTTTGAAATCCATTTTCAAAAATCTCATAATCATGGAAAGAAACAATGATAAGTAACATTAGGATCTTTTTTCACATTTCAACAGGTGATAATGTTTAGTCGTAGTCAATTACTTGATGCAATTTAAACCATTTTTTCCACTAATTTACCCTTATAGGTATTTAATTTTCCTTTCATATCTGATTTGTTAATGAATACCTATTTGAAACTAGTAGTATTTATATCTACTGGAGGTTCCACCAAAATATAGACTTGGTTTTTGTACGTGGAATCCATTTTAGAATTCATGGCCTCTTATCAGTTGGGAGCATCAATTCCACTTACTCCTTTTTTGTAAGATAGAGGATAAATATTAACAACAAATAATGAGTTTCCATCCTTTATGACTATAAAACCATACCATTCTAGTTTTATGAACTCTCTATTACTCCAACATAGTAATTCTATCTCTAGAGTAACTTCTTCTTCCATGGGGATTTGTGGAATTTTTTCATGTTTCAACTCTTGTGTATCTTGAGCATGGACATCATTGAAGTGTATTTCAATCCCATTATCTCTTTTGGAGATAATATTTCCTCAATAAATAGAGGATGTTAGTCAACCACAACCTTTTTTAAAGGATTTTATAGTTATTCTCCCCTTTTTATTTAGGATATCCTATAAAGATAAACATTATGCCTGGAGGTGAAATATTGTTACCTAAAGAGCCCTTAACAAACGCTTTAAACCCCATGCATGTAAGTAATACAATATGAATTTCTCTATATTAAATAATTAGTATGGTATACCATCTGTTTCTTCTATAGTAACATGGTTTAGTACGTATTCTAATTTTTGTAATTTGTATCTCTGAAAGGATAATAGATGACTCACATGAATCTTCATTGATCTCACTATTTCCAAAAAGGTGTGATTCCTCATTTTTTTACACTATTACACTATGTTGTTTAAGGAGAAGTGTGTTGGGATAGGATCCCAAACTCCCATGAGTAATCAATGATGCCTTGATTAAGATATTCACCACAATGCTCAAAGTGTATTTTCTTAATATTCTTACCTAGTTAGTTCTCATCTACATTCTTGTATTCCTTGAATTTATCAAAATAATTAAATTTATATATCATTAAGTAAAATTATCTATATATAATAAAATCATCGGTAAAAATTATGAAGTATGAGTACAAACCCCGTGTTTCAATAGAAAATAGTCCACATGCATTTGTATGAACTAATTCAAGAAGATTCCTTTCTATTTCAACTTTCCCACTAAATGGGGATTTGGTCTTTTTCCCTTGGGAACATGTTTTACATACACCAAGTGGTTTTAGTTCAAACGAATATAAATATAAATCTGGATGCCATTTAGTCAAACACTTTTCATTTACATGACATAGTTTGTGATTCTAATTTTGGTTGTGGTATTAGTCATTTGAGGTAAATTTTTTATCAACTTACATTACTTGGTTCATGTAATCCAACACTTAAAGATCATTATTTAAATGTCCCTTACAATAAAAAAAATATTATCCTTATAAAATAATCAGCATTTATTCCAAAATTTGAGAATAAATTCATCTTTATCATATATGGATAAATAAATAATGTTTTTGGTAATATATGTCACATAATAAAAACCTTTCAACACCAGAATCATTCCAGTTAGCAACATAAGGTGGTAGTCACTAATAGCTACAAAAAAAGCTTAGATTTTTTTCGTTCTCATAGATTTACTTCCACTTAGTCGATATTTCATAATCTAATTGGTAAATATATTTGAATATATACATGAGAACCACATAAAATATCTAATTATCAATTTTTATAAATATATAAATTGTACTGATTAACAAATTCTCTTGAATGTTCCCCTTGCTTCTTTGGCTGGATGAAATTTTTCTTCCAATAACCCTTTTTTCCACATGTGAAATAGACAACATCTAATTACAATACATTCCCCATGATCTTCATCTAATTTTAATGGTGTGAAGAATCTTTGTTTTTAAAGATATTATCTTTCCCATTCCTCTTGTTCATCATAAGGATGGAAGGCTTTTCATTATTTTTATCCTTATCTACTGGGTGAAGGACTGTAAGAATATATGGTAGAGAATTCTCAATGATATTCATATTAAAATTTACAAAAAAAAATATAAAGAATATCTTAGGGAGTTATTCTTGAATGAGATCAGTGCCCGGTTATTTGGGGGAGTTTAAACCCTAGAAACTATAAGTGATCAATGTATCCAACGATCTTGACAACATGGGGCACATATGGGGAACCCTCACAAATATTTCACTGAAAGAGAACCTTAGATATCTAAATAATTTCTCTCTAGATTTCTCCTGGTCAAGACCATGGAGGTTCTTGAAGCATGCCAGTCATAGAGCATAGAAATGGAAAATTTTGTTTTCCCAATGTAGAACAAAGGCTAACCAGTGTAATCTCACTTGATCATCTTTCTCAGTTGTTCACGCACTTAATCTAATTCACCTAAACTACTTTTTTGTTGTTTTTACTTTCTCTACTAAAGTGATTTAATTTAAATGAAATAAAAATATTAAACTAGCATGTAGTGAAAAAATTTAACTAGTCAAGAAAAAACATGCCCTTTATGGATTGGTTTTTGGGTTTTATTATTCTCTTAGTTTGTGTTTAGATTATTTTTTATAATTCAATTCCAAGAACTCATTCCTAAATTACTATTATTTTATATAGTGTTTTGAAATATTTAATTCATTTAGAAATTTTAATTTAACCTCCCCCTATAATCAAGGATGATGCCACACCTTGATCAATAGTGTAACATCTCCCAGGACTTGGCTCCATCATATGTCATTTCATACATTGAATGGATTGACCCCATCATATATAGAGCTTGTATCTAGTATATGGTAGGAAAAATATTTAATAAATGAATATAAATGAGTTGAGATCAGGGTTTTAGTGGATGATTTCAAAACCTATTAAAATCACTCTTTCTCATCAAAAACTTAATAAAACATATGAATTTAATTACACAATAAATGAAATTTCCACATACATCCCTCTGTCAAACCCTTAGGTTATCCCTTCATTTTTTAGGTTAATAGGTCATGGTAGTGATATGATAAATAATAGAATTATAAAATTAAATAATGATAATAAAAATAATGAGAATGAGAAAAGAATAAGAATAAATACACACACATGAAATCACAAAATAAAATAATAAAGAATAAGAAGAATAAGAAGGGAAGAAAAGAGAATGGATGGGTGGTAGAAGGCAGAAAAGTAAAAATCATGCATGAATTATATTTTATTTAAATGAAAAAATATTGAAATTAAATTTTAAATAAAAATAAAGTAAAACAGATTAAAAAATAAAAGAAGAAAAGAAATATCTGTAGTATCTTCCCCACCAGAATCTATCCTTTGGAAGTTTTCTCAGTTTTGGGACACTACATGGATGAATTTCTTTAAGGGTCCTTATAAGATTCTTGTAATTTAATTTTTGATATTCACACTATTTTTTATATAAATTGTACTTGTATAGAGAAAATTATGGAATAATTAATGCGTATGACTTTTTCTAGATGAGGATTCTAGAAATATTCCTTCAATGTTGAGAGTTAAAAGGTCGCATTAGTGATTGAATAACTCCATGTAATTATATTCTGAAATGATCTTATGAGTCCTCTTTCAAATTCAGCTGTGACACCTCAATTAGAGGTTTTTAGCAAGATTTATGCCTCATTTATAGAGGTGGGTTCCACTCTATCCACCAAAAAAGCTTTCATATTGATTTATTTTTTTAGGCCTCTATATGTTTGAATTATCTCCACATATAGAAGTGGAATTAGAATACCAAAAATCAAGTAATAAAAAAAATAATCACTTCAATTGGATAAATATTTTAAAAGTTATGATCAATGTAGAAATGTGAATAAAATCTGTTAATGTTCCATAATTAATCAATTTTCACATTTTAGTATAAAACACACCATAAATCATAAACTGATGAAAATAAGATCAAATTAAAAAATTGGGAGGGTTTAAATAATTTAAATACAAATAAAAAATTATGAAAATATTATCTTTATAAATTCCCCCACACTTAAAGTATGCTGGTCCTCAAGCATATAATCTTAACATTGAAAATTATAGGGCACTAATGTTTCCAATATTCAAATTCCAATGCAAAAAAATCTAAAAAAAATCGATGTAAATTTTTTTAATAAAAATTCACATAAAATAACAATTTAATTTCTCAACTTTCAAATAAATTATAAATTCATGTATCTTACTTTCTCTCTTTTTAAAATGATGTTTTTTATCCTTTCATTCATTCAAGCTTCTCAATTCATTATTATTAAACATATCAAATCATGATCTACCTCTCTTTTGAATATTTTATCTCATCACTCAAGATACAATTTAAGTAGAGTTATGCTTATATCATGAATACATATTACTTATACAGAGGATTTTACAGTAACCAATTTCAATAATTTTTCAATACAAAAGGCACATAAAATCATGAGGACTTGCAATAATGGTTCAAATTACTCTCAGGCTGAAGCTTGGTAGGATTTGATGCATTAAAAAGTAAAACTCGAGGAAGAGGTTTATCTCTTAAGTACAATGTAAGGTATCAAAAATAAAAGTTTAATTAAATTCCCCCCCTTCAAAGTAAAAACTCCCACTTCATCGAAAAAATTAAATTAAAGTTCTTATCAAAGTAAATCATAATGAATGATTTGTACACCCTCTTGATTTTTTTTATAAATTTTTTTCAGAGAAATATTTCAGTTTTTTATTTTTTAAAATTACTATTATAATAATCCTTACATCCACCACATAATAACATATAATCAAAATCATTGGTCGGGTAATAATGTTTTTTGATTATCCTGAGTCAAAACCCATTTTTTTATTTTTTGGGTTTTTTTTTTAATTTTATATTTTTATTATTAAATATTAAAAAAACAATGAATTATTATTAATGAATCAAAAATATTTCTTTATTCACATAATAGAACCCCCATACTTTTTCCTTAAAATACATTTCATCCCTTCCACCATGACCCCCATCACCCCCACACTTTAACTTTAAAATATAATGCAAATACCAATTGTATGGTAGGAATGGATAAAAATTACTTGAAACATAGTTTATTCCTATAAAGTTCAATCATGGACTCTATGGGATAATGAAGGATATATGTAAAGGTGGTATTTTATGGATAAGTGGTTTTAAAAAGATACCACATTCATTTTTAATGTGTTTTTTCATAATCATAGCTTTAAAAAGTTCAAATGAAAGTTATAGTCAGTGACATGTCCCAAGATCACACAAGAAATGTGCTCAAGAATAAATATAAATTAGTTAGTCTATAAATCTTCTCAGGAATGAGACATATGATTTGAGACAATCACTAAAGGCATAATTAATAATAACAAACAAATTCACACGTATTTCATAATTTTAATTCTTTGAAAATGTTTTGGAAATTTTATTCACATGAATCAATTAATCCTCTCAAATCATAAGTCCTCATTTTAATATTCATGCTTCACATTAATCATCCAATTCTCCATTTTAATCATTAAATATCAATAAAATTGAAATATAAAACATGGTATAATAGGTTTCCTAAAAAACAATGTATCATAGATATTTCAAGTAAAGAATAAATCCATGTGTGGGTATGCAATTCCAGTTTAAAGCTCAAATTATAATTTAGACAAAAATTTATAGAGCTTAAAACAAAAATGTATAAAGTGAATTCCATTTTTAAATAAATAATTAGTCATATTTCTCCACTATTTTTGATATACTTTTGAAATCATGGTCCTATAAAATATAAGTAATCAACTAATCACAAATATCATGTCATTTAATATCAAAATGAAAAGAGGGAGTGGGATGCATGTTGGAATAACCCAAAAAATGAAGCTGAAATCAAAATTTCTAGAAATAATGTAAAGATAAATATTGGTATGATCCCCCAAGTGGGCCCTAAATTTTTATTAACTTGAAAAGGGAACTACTATATGTTATCAATAATATGTCAGTGGGTGTATTTTCTTGGACTTGAACAGCCACATGTTGTTCTTCCCAACTTACATTATTTGTTATTATTGAGGAGAATTCCATGTAAAGAGTACACTAATTCTTCCTCTTTCTCAATTTTGTCTAGTTTTCATGAAAGGGGTAGTATGAAGTATAGAACCTCCTCCTCTTTCATTTCTAATTGTGCAATGTCATATTTACAATCCAATGGTGGCTCCAGATCTGCTTCATTAAGAGAATAATAAAAGGGAGAGTTATCAAGTAATTTTATTTGTGAAAAATTTGAAAAAGATAAAGCAATGAAAAAACTCTCCCTTTTGTTATAGGTATCTTATGTTTCATGTTCATCCAATTGATCCACTGGGATCACTTCTTTTACTCCCTCCAGTAATTTTTCAATGTATTTTAAGAGATCTAAGTGTTCCTCAAAAGGTGAATTTTTTTCCTCATCAACATCCAGGGTATAATAAGAGTCATATGATTCTGAAATTTCAAAACAATTAGGAGAGATACTCAAATTAGTTTCAATAAAATTAAATTATTTTCAGCTCAATAATTTATTATCACCCTGAGTTGTTTTGACTTGAATATATTCTTTAGTGGAAAGTTTAACTTTGAGTTTAATTTCACTAGATAGAGGTAGGTAGTCAGGATCCTCCATTCATTATTTGAATTCCACCAATTGGATAGATTCGTTTTCCATATCTAGGGAGATATGAAATGGTGGTGGATCTTTTTCTTTATAATATTTTGAGTGATCAATTAGTTCCACCCATTCATTCTGAAAGTCATCCAATTTTTGTTGAGCTCTCACATATTGCTTGGTGGTAAAATCATTTTCGTCTATATCTCCTAGAAATGGTTGATAATGTATGGATGAATAGTTAGGTACATTTAACTTTACCTCCTAAGGTTCTTCATTTAAAATGATGAGTGGTGAAAGTTTTTCTACAACTACCTCAGGTTCTTGCTTCAGATGAGGGTCAGGTTTCCAAATTAATTCACAAACATATTCAAATGCTCATTCTGCTTTTCTCATTAATTTTTATATGTTTACTTTATATTCATGAATCTAGGCACTATTATAATCTTCATTTTTCCTATTATTGTTTCACCTATGAATAATATTCTCATACTGAATGATAGTAGTTCAGATGCATCATAGAAAAAAATATATTTTTTTCGTTTTTTTATTTGGAAAAAAATAAAATCTATCTAAAATTTGAAATTAGAAAAGGTAAAGAAAGCTACTGAATAGATCCCTACCAACAGCCCCAGTTTTGACATAACACTATTGTACGGAAAAGAAATAGAAAATTTTATTTTTCTAATACAGTACGGAGGATGAAAAGGGTTGTCTCACTTGAAGATCTTTCTTTGTTGTTCCCTCATGTAATCTAATACCCCTAACAACTTCTTTTCGGTAGTTTTATTTAATCTAGAAAAGTAATGGAATTTAAATGAAATAAAATATTAAACTAACATTATGTAACAAAATTTAATCACTAAATAAATAATTTGGACTTTGTATTTTGTTTTCTCGGTTCCATCATTATCTTTTTTTATTTAGATTAAGTTCAATAATTCAATTATGTGATATCATGCATGAGTTATTATGATTTTATTTATTGGTCTAAAATCACAAAGTCATTTAGCAAGAATAATTTCACCCCCTAGTATAATCATGGTTTATGGAACACCTTGAATTAGAGTGTGATATCTCCCAAGACCTAACTCTATTGTATGTCATTCCATCCATGGAATGGCTCAACTCCATCGTATGAAATGATTGTATCATGTATAAGGGAGGAAAAACATTTAAAAAAATAATAGAAATTAGTTTGAGATCAGTGTCATGGTGGACGATTTCGACACCTGTGCACATCTCCCGTTCTCATCATAAACATTATAAAATAAATTAATATAAGCGCAGAATAAATGAAATTTCCAAATAACTCCCTCAGGCTAAGGTGTGGGTTAGCACCACAATTTTTTGGTTAAGAGGTAACAGTAGTAATATGTGATGGAATATAATAATAAAATAAAATAATAAAAATAAAAATAATGAGGATAAGAAAAGAATAAGAATAAAAACACCCACATGAAATCACAATATAAAATAAAAAAGAAGAAGAATAAGAAAAAAGAAGAAAACAGAGTGGATGGATAGAAGAAAAAGCAAATAAAAAAACCATACATGAATAAGATTGTATTTAAAATAAATTAAATTAAAATTACATTTAAAAGAAATATAAATTAAATATAATAAAAATAAAAATAAAAGATGAAATGAAATGTGTGCAGTAGGTTCCCCTCTAGAATCTATCCTATAAAGGTTTTCTACTATTTGGAACATCTTATTGCTAAATATACTCAAGGTTCCTTCTTATAGGATGCTCAGAATTTAATTTTTGATATTCCCTCCAAATTTCATATTAATTGGACATGAATATAGGATTTTATGTAATAATTAATTAGTATTACTTTTTATGGATGAGGATTTCATAAATATTCCTTTAATGTTGAGTGTTAAATGGCCACCTTAATGAGTGAATAACTTCATGGAATTTAATGGTGAAACACGCCTATCAGTCCTATTTCAAATCTATTTATAATAACATTAGTTAGAGTCGCGTAGCAAAATTTATGCCACATTTATGAATGTGTGGTTAACTTTGTCTTCAATAAATGTTTTCATATTGATTGATTTTTTCGAGACTCTATATAATTTAATTTTCTTTGGGTTTAGAAGAGAAAGTTGAATCCCACAAATCATGTAATCCTAAAAAATAATTAATTCAATTGGATCAATATTTTATATGTCAGGCTCAAAATAAAAAAGTGAATAAAATCTGTAAATATTCCATAATTAAGAAATTTTCACATTTTAGCTAAAAATACACCCTAAATTCAAAACTGATCAAAATAAGATCAAATTGATAAATTGGTAGTGTTTAAATAATTTAAATACATATTAAAAAAATTTAAAATATTATCTTTATCAATTCTCAAGCATGGTATACACATCCATGTTTTTATAATACTTCATGAGCTCACTAGACATAGATGAAATAATCATTCATTGAACTTTGACTATGTCATTCAAATATTTTTCATAGAAAAGGAACTCTTCATCACCTACATCCTTGGTAGGTGGATCAGTCATTGAGAATTATATCATGTAATATTTGTGTTCCAAGTGTAGCACAACCTAACAGCATCTAAACCACTCTAGAAAGTTACTTCACATTAGGAGTTTTATTTCTCCAATATTGATTTTTGGGACAGTGTAGATGATGAACTTGTCATTTTATTCTACAATTAAAAAAATAATATTATTATTACCTTTATCGATTACAAATTTTATGATAAATAATAAATTAATTGAATTTTTATTAAATATCCCACTATTTTTCAAATCCCAAGATCCCTCACCATTGAACATAGATTTTCTAGTTTCTATGAAATTCTACTGGAAATAATCCCCATTACTTTTCTTAATGATCCATATTTTTTTATGAAATCCATAAGAATGGAATTTGGTATGTGGTCTTTCCAACTATAAGATTACAGAACCATTATTAGTTGATTGTATTCCCCTATCCTAAAATCCTAACATTGAATTCCTCAACACATTCCTCTAAATTTGTATTTAAAAGACTTTGGACATTAAACTCAATACAAGTTTGGTTAATTCAACCCAAAAATCAAATAAGAACTCCCCTATAGAAGTAAGTGTCTAGAATTTTTCCAAGTATGACACTCAGTTCTATGGTTTCATTCCTAATGAAGTAATGAAAGGATTAGTTTGAAATAATATTAGGTTGATTGATTTGAATTAATTTAAGTGTAAATTTTATATTGTTTTTTCCACTACATGTCTTGTTAATATTAAGTGGATGTTACTTAATTGATTAAAAATGTATGATAAAAATTCATTTATTTAGTTTTTTTATTTCATATTAATTCATTATTTTATGTGACTAGGGTATTGTAAAGATAAAATAATTTATACATATATAGAAATAAATACATAAAATAAATGGCCCGGTTATGAGAATATCTAAAATTTGATTTAATGAGAATACATTAAATCAACCTATAACATAGGGGAATAACTCACTTTGTTGGACATGGAATGATTTGAAAAATTACACATGTATATCTATGTGTCACCGAGTTGGCATCATCGTGGTTCAATATTTAATAGCCTCCGCACTCCTTAGAATATTCCAATAATTACAAGTATTTTTTACCTACATGTAGGTGAGGGGAACCAATGGATTATTTGAAGGGGATTACATAAATATACTTGGATATGAAAGTCCTACATAATAATGGTGTGAGGAATTATGCATAGGCCATCATTTAATTTAATATTAAATAATTGTAAACTCATGAAATAAGTTAAATTAAATAAATACCAACACATACATAGGTCTTGGTCAAGATCATGATCAGTTATACATGCAAAAAAATATGCATAAGTAACAAGATAACATATTTTTATTTATTAATTTTTTATTATTATGATAAAAACACTTGCATTAATTAATTAATTAATTAATTCCCTTTCATATTAATGATCATCCAAAAATAATTGGATACATCCATTATTTATGAAAAAACATTAGATCTAATAATAGAATATTTATTAAAATAAATTAATTGAGCATTTAAAAATCATTAAAACCATTATTAAAATTTCAAACACAAAATAGGTTTAAATCAAAAAATTATGGTTTTAATGTTGTGATTGTCAATTTCATTTAATTTAATTATCATATTAATTGGTTAGCTACACAAAATCTACACTCCTTATACCGAGGTCATCATGTATCTGAGTCAAACACCTGGGGCTTCGATGTTTCAACTTGGTTGAACTATATAGTGTCTACATACCAGCTACGCACCATGTATCCACTTAACATGTTCCAGGTTGAATATGTCAACATGAAGTGTAAAAAAAATGCACTGTATTTAATTTACTACTCAACACATCTGGGTACAATTCACATTGGTACACGATGTGTATTCCAACTACTTGTTGTGTTACCCAGTTTTACCAACCAATGATTTTGAACTTGCCTATAGAATCTCTAATCATTCTTCATATGTTCTTAAAACATTAAGAAAATTAAACATTGAAAAAACATGATTAATATATTGATAACATGTTAATTCAAATTGGATAAAATAACAAATAAAATGAAATAAAAAACTAACGACAATTTCACATAGATCAACAATTAAATAAATAATTAGAAAATTATACATGATCACTCTGATACTACTTGACGGTTCTGAGCATAGCGGAAGCATGCAGTGGTTGGTGATATATTCGAATTTTCTTTAATATTTCAATGCCCAAAACCTAGATTGAGGGTCATGCATGTCAAATTTATAGTTAATTTACTTAATATAAAATGAAATGATTACCATGGATTAGGAACCATTCATCATTAATGATGTCGATCATCGAAAAATACACTTCCATGTTGCCTTCTTTGTTCTTGTGATGATCTAATGGTAGTATCCATCTAGTAGTGATCTACATGTGCTCCAATTATCTCTGAGCAATGCCAATGGATCTCCTTTTGTAACCGTGTTGACTTAAATGATTTTCATTATTCATTCTTGATCTTTCATTCTTCTATCTTGATGAAATCTCTCTTGTGTTATCATTATTAAGAGGGTGGGAGACAGAGGAGTTGAAAGAGAATTCTTTTTGTGCAACAATTATCTATTTTAAATATTTGATATTCTATACAATAGGCATAACTGTCAATTTATAGTGATAGGGTTAAAGTTAAAATATTATTTAATTTCATGTCGGCCATTAAATAACACTCAAAAAGTTTTATAATACCCATTACATATAATAATAAAATCATTATTATTACATCGTGGCATGATCCAACTTACATAATAAAAAATATTATGTAATGGTCGTGTTAAATAATATTTTTCTCCAGACTCAGCCTTGGTCTATTATAACTCCTCTAGCATTTAATGAACACCAAAATAAATATTTTATTCATAAATAAATATTTTATTCGCAATATTGAAAATAAATATTTATTAAAATATTTAATAAATAAATTAAATTATTTTTTCACAAACCATTTAATAAATATTATATATATTCACATAATAAAATACATTTCTTATTAATAAAAAATTATTATTTATTTCCTTTTGAATGTAAGAGATCAATAAAAATTTAATATAATTATTCATCTTTCTTGAGAATAATATTTATTCCAATAATTAAATTCAAATAGAAATTAATCGAGATCATTGAAAACATTTTGTGTGTGACCCTCTATGATTCATTCTCATTGTGATTAGGTTATCTTTCCTAGTCCAAGATTACTATCTAGGAATGGTTCAATCCATCCAATATAAATAACTTGATATTCCAATGGTGATAACTGCATAAGAACACTTATTGTGTAATATAATCTCTTTATCACAATATCTCATCAAGTAGGTCTCACATCAGTGTCACTAACCTATATGATCGATATGTCATTATTTGACTATGTGAAATCAATATGTCCTTACACCATGGCCAATAAATTTAATGCAATGGTTATATTCTAATCAGAGTGTTGAGATGTCATCTTCCATAAAGATGGAAGGGGAAAATCCTTCCTTTAATTATCCATTAATAACTTGTCACTCATGACACACCCATCATATCTAACATTTAAATGAAATATTATTGTCATGGTTTATGAAATACACATAAGTACACAAGTTGTAACATCAGTTAATATTATTATTAAAGTTTATAGACCAGCACTCATTCTCATAGATAGGAATATATAATGACAAAAAAACATGCATAATTCCTACTAGAAGGTCTATTATCATAATATCCAATCATGGATATTACCAAGTGCAATCTTTGTAGTAAAAATCCTCAGCTCCATATGAGTACTCTCACCTAAAAACATATTTAATATGTGTTTCATCATACCATGTTATCCAATTCAAGAAAATTACTTGATAATATCATCATAGAACATCCAGGATCTCACAATATTAGGGAACTTCTATGACCTTATCAATGTGATGTATACTCTATGACATCATTACATTAGAGATGTGTAGAACAAAAAAAATATGCAATAAGAATTTTTATCAATATTTAATACATTTAATATATATATATATATAATGAAAGTATAAATTGTTGGTTCAATAACACCAACTCCAAAAAACACTTTCTATACAACAAAACATTAAAATTCATCTTAATAAAATACATTGACATTTAAAATTCTCATCTTGAATCTCTACCTATATTAAATGTGATTTTAGAAACTAAGAATTGGTAAGGAATCGTCACACCTATATCTATATTATTCTAAAAAAATAGAATAAATTCTCTTTGCCTTGATTTCATCTCATCCTTTTGATTTCATGGAACAAATTTTATACACTGAATGGGTATCATTGATTTTCTATTCAACTTGAATAACATTCCAAATGTTATGTTTTTATCATTAAGGACTATTTCAAGCTTTATCTAGTTTAAATTAATCATTATAATTTAATTTTAGAAAATTTATTTCTTACCTAGTGGATACTGAGAATTATTCTAATTATTGAAGACATATGTTGGGCATTCCAAATCTTATGGTCAATGAAGACTTGAAAAAAAGACTTATTATATATAAAAGGCTTGTATTAATTTCATAAAAGGATTATTCTCAATGACTTATGTTAAATAAAAAAATTACACTCAGATATAAAGTGTTATGATCTATAAAGGATTACGTTTAGTGAATTCTTATGATAAAATCTAAAATACTTATGTTGGTATTCAAAGGAATAATATGACACTCAAATGAATTAATACTCATCCAAATACAGATTTTTATGAATTAATATTATCATAATCAACATCTTATGATGGAATTTGATGTTTCCAAAGACATATTCCTAATTCTGATGCCTTATATCCAGTGCCTTTTATATTTTTCTTACATTATCCCAATGATCGTTAAAAATTCCAAATGACTTTGAACACTAAGATATATTATTAAAAATAACTCTAACCATTTTCAAACACCATAAAAACATTATAATCAATTCAAACATCATTTTCAAAACCTATAATGATTCATAATTACGGTTGGACATAAATAAAAACCATTAACAATTTCAATAAAAAATCAAAGAAACAATAATATCTCTCTTTCGGATTTGTTAAGAAAAAATAAAACTGTTTCATATAATATTATGAGAATTATCAAGCCATATAATTATTCATATCAGAAGATTCATGCACCAAACTATCAGAGATAGTGATGTATATAATATAATTTCATCCCACCATAATAAGAAAGTGTGTCCATGTGACTTAAATGAACTCCCCATTAATTCACACACTCATCTTACCCATAAATTATCACTCTATTTAATAAATAATTGTGTCACTATTTCAACCCTTTTATTGATATGATTCAACATTTTGTGGGGAGGGTTCTGTGTAATATCCTTCGATAAATGGGGAAATATGAACATGAAGTTTAGGCCTCAAGTCATCAAATATCTCCTTTGGAGATCCTTTAGTACAACAATTTTCAACACAGACCTTGGAACAAAAGAACTCAATTCTTATTGTTGGTCAAAAATTCCTCAAGGAATCTTTGAAGTGTTTTTGGGTTTCTTGTGATTGTTAAAAAAGTAGGTTGACAATGCCAATTGTGGACTTCTAGCACTATTTTTTACCAGGTAAGTTGAAAACGCTTCATGGAATAGGCGTGGAGTCTCTCGAAGTGGTTCCAAAAATTGTTCATATAGGGTGGACTTATTTCCTAATATTTTAAAAAATTATGGGGTCTAACAATTAGAGGAAGGGGAGAGTTTCACGAAATATGGATTTTCCAGACTACCTCATGAAAATGTGGAAAATGCATGTATTTTGTGAAATTTTATTGTTGCAAAGGTTTGTAGATTTGTGAAATAATATTTTATGAATGACCATCGAGCTGAAAAGAAAAATATTTGAATGTTACGTGATTACGAGAAGTTTCATGAATGTAAAAATGTGGTAAGTTATGTGATTATGAGAAGTTTTTTGAATTGATATTTTATTAGAAGAAATGGTGTTTTGTGAAAATTTACAAATAGTTTCATGAATAGGGAGTGGAGAAATTTAGATTCTTACAAAATGGAGAAAACATCTAAAAATATATGGCTACACCCTCTTATGAATTATAGAAATCGTTAATAGAAATCCAACGACTCTAAAATTTTGAAACTATTATTTAAATGATTCTTTTCACATTAACATTTTCATAAGACCATCAATTTTGTGAAGAAATTGTTTTTTTATTGTTTATTGAGATTCATGAGAGATGTGATTTTCATGAAAGATATGATTTTTGTGAATGATTAATGTTTTGCGATGAATTGAGAAGTTTCATGAATGTTATTTTAGAGATTTTCACAAGTGAATCATACATGAATAATAAGGATTTGCATAGAAATTTTTTATTGAAGAGGTATTCATCAAGTGGATGAATGTGGAACATCGTGATCTACTAAATGATGTGTAAAAAATTGATTCTAGTTATCAAAATAATAATTACTAGGGGAGAAAAGACATTTAAAAGTACTGGAAAAATCCATCAACATCACTAAAAAAGTGTTCTTGATCTAAACATTGTTAAAATGGGTACCCTTTTATTACTGAAGAAAATCCTAATAAAGTTCATGACGCTACATCATTCTATTAAAAATATAGCACACCAAGACAATAAATATAGGTACCAAATACATACAGCCATAAAAAATACAGGATGTGGAAAATTAATAATTCAATTTAAATATAAACTACAACACAAATAAAAATAAAATAGTATAGACATTTCAAACATTATTTTTTACAATTACATTAAAAAGTAAAATTAATCACAAACATATAAAAACATACATGGTTTTAATGTCTTTGGCACCTGACCCGCTCTCAAAAATCCTGATCATGGTATCAGTTTCCGAAAAAACCACCCCAACTCAAGAAAAAGAATCCACCTATATAAGAAAACGATTATTATGTTAGTAATACTATAAATAAATAAATTAAAAAAAAATATGAAACAATAAATTAATAAAATTTTAATTTTAAACTGATAATAGATATTTTGGGTCTTATCAGTCACATTGTACATCAAATTGAGATGTGGTTGATTATTACACATCAAAAATGACTTATGGATCATTTTACTAAAGTATTAAAACAATTAAAATGAATTATCTCAGTTATGTGTATGCCACTTTTCTTTCTTACTATAATATCATTTTAAAATAAAAACATGCACTTTGAGTCATATCGGTCACATCATGTGTCGGTTTGAGGTTATGATGATTTGTACATGCCACAAATGACTTATGAATAGTTTTCCTAAGTTATAAATACAATATGAGCATGTTTTATAGGTTTTCAATGAGAGGCATGCATTTTAAACTAAAATGTCGATTTCAGACTAATAACGAACACTTTCAGTCATACTGGTTACACCATGCATCTGATTGGGGTGAAGCTGATTCATGCACATAAAATTACTTATGGATCATTTTCCTTTGATATAAATACAATCTTAATTCGTTTTCCCAATTTGCAGTATATCTCTTGTCTTTTTTACTAAAATGTAAATATTAAATAAAATGAAACACATGGAGTCATACCAATCACATGATACATCAAATTTAGGTTCATTTGATTCCTACATATCATAAATGACTTATGTATTGTTTTTACTAAAGTATTAAAACAATCAAAAATCATTTGTTCAGTTTTGAGTATGTTAATTATGATTTTTTACAAAAAAGTCATTTTAAAATAAAAAAATCACTTTGAGTCATATCAGTCACATCGTGTGTCAGTTTGACATGAGAATAATTCTTACATATCAGAAAAACTTATAAATAATTTAAATAAATTATAAAGATATTCCAAGCATTTTTTCTTGACTTTCAAGGAGTGACACATGTTTCAAACTAAATTATAAATCCTATACTGATAACTGACACTTAATGTCAAATCAAGCACATCATGTATCAAATTGAGGTTTGGATAATTCATACACATCAAAAATGAATTATGGATTATTGTCATAAAGTATCAAAAAAATATTATTTCTTCTATTTTCAGTATGTGTCATCTGTTTTCAAATAAAATGTCAATTTTTAACTAAAAACTTATACTTTGAGTCATACTGAACATGTCGTGCAATAGATTGAGGTGAAAATGATTCATACACATCAAAAAGGAATTATGGATCTTTTTCCTAAAGTATAAAAATAATATGAATGTTTTTTATTTGTTTTGAGAATTCTAATTTTCTTTTTTACTAGAATTTTAATTTTAAATAAAAAGAAACACATGGTTTCATATTTATCACACCGTGCATCATATTGAGGTGAGGCTAATTTCTACAAATCAAAAATGACTTATGGATCATTTTCCAAAAGTATCAAAAACAATATGAATGTGTTTTTATCCATTTTTAGTTTGTCAATTTTAAACAGCAAACATACAATTTGGGCCATATTGGGCACACCATGTATTAGATTGAGGTATACCTAATTCCTATATGTCAAAAAATACTTATAGATCATTTTATTAAAGTATCAAAATAATATGAATGTGTTTTATTCATTTTTAGTATTTCCCCTTTCCTTTTTACTATAATGTAAATTTTAAATAAAAACACACTTGGAGTCATACTGGTCACACCATGCATTAGGTTAAGGTGTTGTTAATTCTTACACCTCAATAATTACTTATGTTTCATTTTCCTAAAGTACCGAAACAATTATAATGAATTTTCACTTTTTTGAGTATGTAACTTGTCCTTTTAACAAAAATTTCATTTTAAATAAAAAACATGAACATTGAGTCTTACCAGTCACATTGTTTTTTGGTTTGATGTGATACTAATTCATATATGTCAAGAAATTATTATGAATCATTTTTATAATGTATGAGGACAATTCAATGTCTTTTATTCATTTTTAGTGATTGACACGTGTTTTGAACTAAAATATCAATTTTAAACTCAAAACATGTACTTTGAGACATACAAGGAACATCATGTATCAAATTGAGGTTTAGTTGATTTCTACATGTCAAAAATGAATTATGGATCATTTTTTTAAAGCATATGAATAATTCTAATTCATTTTATTGGGTTGGAGTATGTCACTTTTCTTTTTTTAAAAAAATTTGAATTTTAAATAAAAGACACACTTTGAGTCATACCAGTCACATTTTATGTCAGATGGAGGTGTGTCTAATTCCTACGCTATAAAAATTACTTATGAATATTTTTTATAAATTATCAAAACAATATGGATGTGTTTTCTTAGTTTTTAGTATGTCACTTATGTTTTTTACTAAAATGTCATTTTAAACTGAAACATGTACTTGGAGTCATACCAGTCACACCGTGCATCATATTTAGGTGAGGATTATTCCTAAATTTCAAATATGACTTATATATCATTTTACTATATTATCAAAAAAAAATTAATGCATTTTCTCAATTTTGATTCATATCAGTTGTGTGTTTTACTAAAATGTCATTTTAACCTAAAAACACAAATTTTGAGTCATATCGGTCACATCGTATGTCAATTTTATGTGAGAATAATTCTTAAACATTCCAAATAAATTATAAATCATTTTAATAAATTATAAAGACAATCCAATAATATTTTAATAGTTTTCAGTCTGTGACACATGTTTTGAACTTAATTTTCAATTTTAAACAGATAATGGGCACTTTGAGTCATATTGGGCACACTATGTATCAGATTGAGGTCTGGTTGATTCATAAACATCATAAATGACTTATGGATCATTTTTGTAAAGCATTAAAATGTTTCAAATACATTTTCTCCATTTTGAGAATGTGACGTGTGTTTTCAACTAAAATGCCAATTTTAAACTAAAAACATGCACTTTGAGCCATAACAGACACACCATGTATCGTGTAAATTTATGGATGGTTCCTACATGTCAAAAATTACTTAATTATTGTTTTTATAATTTTTAAAATAAAAATGATAAGGAAAATAACTGTAAAATTAGATGAAATGATGATAAAATCAACAAAATAGGTAGTAGATAGTTAACTTTTCATGATGTGTGTATATATTCTATCACCATGTATACTACTCATTTTTTTGTAAACAAATCTATTTCTTATTGAAAATAAAATTACTATTGATTGTCATGGTATTACTGGAAAATATAAATAAATAAAGGATTAATAAATATTTTAAATGAAACTGTAACTATATTTGAAAATACCTTTTTGGGGATGCTAGTTTGTTGATGGAATATGATATATTTCATAACCTTGAAAACATAATAAAAACAATATTTTCCATTTGTTTATTTCAGATACTACATAAATATATATAAAAATAAGTAATTTGTTTTGATATATATTTTGATAGTGAAATCTTATTATATATACCCTAATACTCATCCACTTGTAGAAGTTGATGGGATCCTTGTATTCATGGAATTCCCTCATTCCATGATTTTTATGATATTTAACTAACACTCAATAATATAAAAAATTTCATTAAAACATTGTATAAAATGTATAAACTGATGTTTAGTTGTAAAATATTTTATACAATGTATTAAAAATTGATAAATGTCATCGCATGTTGTCATTTTTTTTGTATCCATGCATTGAATTAATAAAATAGTTTTTTAGAGTATTCTAATTGACTCAAATGAGTGGTCAATGATTCTTAAATAATTGAATAATTAATTTAATGAATTAAACTATATTTGATATGATTAAATTGTAGTGTTTTACCCCTACATTGTGGGTATTAAGAAGAGTTTTTTCCAGTAATTTTTCTTTCAAACGTTGTGTCTAGTATATCATCTATTACATCAATTTGATTTGCTTCTAATTTTAATTATTTTTTAGAAGTGATGTGAGAAATAATGAGTCTAAATTTCTATTCATTGGGTTTTCCCTTCAAATAGTATTCATATCTACACCTCAAAAAATAGGAATGGTATTCAACTATAATTAACATAGTATATCTACAATATGACAAAAATAATAATGAAAACATGTCTCATGTAAACATTTAAAACTTAAGATCATGTCCCTTCATGTGTGACTATTTCATTTACATTCTCAAGACAAATATAGTCTATAATGGGCACGTTGCACATCTATTCTTCACAATAAACTCTTTTCATATCACCATTTTCTAATTTTTTATCCATGTGAACCATTAATGTTAGTAAATGTGAATGTTTAACAGGTGAGGTAAAGGTACTTTCTGAAAATCTTTTTAATTTATAGTTGATCTTTTAGATCATTTTGATTATACCTTCCATTTCACCCCATCCAATTTTTCATCTGTAATAACATTCATTGGTTCAAACCTTTTTTATTAATTGATAAAGGTTTTGCATAAAAAATAAACTGTAAATGAATACCTCTTTATTGACATGTTTTTTTACAAGATCTATTCTCCATGATATGAATATTACAATATCTTTCTCGAAAAATATAATTATTTTCATCATAAAGTGGAATAGGTAGCTCAGTGCTTGTTTCTTGAACTAATTTAATCATCACTCTCACATGACCTATTGGAAGTTTTCTATTTCATAGAATATCTCCTTGGATATTTTACATGGTACCCCTCTCAACATGGTGAAGGGTATGTGTTGATAGAAATAAATAACTATCATTTTCACACTATATAATATTAGTATAGGAAAGTTATTAGTGTATTCTTGATTAAAATTTCATAGAAACTATAATTACAATATTAATTAACACTTCCAAGACATCTCTTTGAGGAGAATGGCTCACCTAAAAATTGGTAGGGGTGGGGGCAGGGATCTATACATAGTGGTTGTTCTTGTGTTGTTTCTTCTCATTGATTCCTTCACATAAAATTTTACAAAAACTATGGATACCAATTAAATTATTATTCAAGGTCATATAATCATGATTTAAACTCTTCCATTTTCTTATCTTTATCCCCATGTTCATTTTTTTATCAAAATATGTTCTAGGTATAACCCCAAAACCTTCACCTCTAACATGGCCATACCATTATGGCCGCTTCAAGGCCACTGATAGTAGTAATTCATCTGGTATAGCTGATGATGATTATTCTATCTAAGTAGGATAAAAAAGATAAGAATATAAGTAATCATTATTATATAATACCTATTTAATGAAAAATTATTATTATGTAATACTTACACATGATTCCCATAAATTTTTATTGTTTTTATCTCTTAGTATACATTCTTTATTTACATGTGCATTCCTCAATAGAACACGATGTTGGATAGAAGTGGCTTAAGATTTGGATTCATCAATCTACATATAAATATAGGTACATAATTATGTTTTTCTTTCATGTCACATAAAATTATTGTGGTAGATTTATAATACATACCATTTTTTTAAGTGAAGCAAACTAAACCCTTGATTTACAGTAGGGGTATGTTGGGTTTTCTACCCATTTCTTATTTTTGTCACTCATTTATTGTTTCATAAATTAACAATTATTAATAAATTTATGAATAAATGTATTTTCAATAAATGTATTAATAGTCACAACGTACATGTAAATTTTTCATCCCACTCTTGTTGGTTTATCATGTGTCCACACATATGTGGTGGGTGTGTGTTTATTTTCCCTTCACTAACATTGAAAAGATACTTTATAATAATTTTTTTAAAGAATATATAATCATTTTAGGTGATCATTAATACAAATTTCATTAGGATTCATCTACTATAAATGCACTCTATATGGGATAATGATGATAAAGTCAATATTTCATTGTTTTTCTGTAAAATAAATAAAGTATATCATAATTTTACCATAAATATCCTCAAATAAGTGTCTTAGGTGATGTAACAACATTATTCAACGAATCTATATCAATTGTCATGTGTATTCTAGTGGTGGGCCCAATATAACTATTATTCATAGCCTTGTTGGGGTTAATAGGCTATCCATGTGCATTTTATCTAACCACAAATTTGATGCCTTTGTTTCTCACCCTTTATTATCATTTCCACCATCATCATGCTATGATGATTATATTTTTTGGGAAACTAGATGTTCATCATCTATCATTTCCTTGGATTATGCATCATAAATTTGTTGTTCCTATAGATTAGTTGCACTAACATGTGCATAAGGTTGTTTTTCCTCTTCATTGGGAGAAGAAACATGTTTACAAACCTTTTGTTCTTTATGATTTAGATTATTTTCATGTGTAGAAGTCAGTATCTATAGAAGTTTTTGAACATTTAATTTATATTATGTAAATGAAGCTATGAGTAGATAATAATATGAGCTAACATAGTGTATATTATAAAGAAATATAACCTGATTATTGAACTCTAGTATTTTTAATGGTTGAAGGGATTTGACCCCTCTTTAGAGTATCCAAATCCATTCATTGTAGTATCATCTAACATAAAATACTTATTTTACATTGGGACTAATATTAAATGATCGAAACATCCCAATGAAAGGGTCATCCTATTTTTAATTGATATCTGACTCTTCAGTGGTTTTCGTTGATAACAGAATAATTAACAACTTTCAGTTTGTGGGATCTAGGATATAAAATACTTGTGATAACTATTATTTTGTTAGAAATGGTTCATATTTGTACCATTCCTTACTAAAATCCACTTACATGAATAAAAATTCTCAATTTTAACAGAAATCTTGTTATCAACACACTTGAATTGAATAATTGGCACATGGAATGTTTTATAATCTAACAATTGTATTTATATGATGATGAAAATGTATGAAATATTCACATAGATTGGATTTTTATCCTGGTTACTAGATACATGCATCTATTTATTCATAATTGTAACTCCAATATTTTCATTGTATCACATTCATCAAATTTGTTCTGAAATTAAATATGCATTTTCAGCTAAATTAATAAAAATACAGTCTCAAAACCGTTATATACACTTTTGATTAGGTGTTTTTGATATCAATATTTCATCCCCTGATGGATTTAAATTACCAATAATTTCTTTGTGGGTTATGATATATTAGTAAACCTATAACATGTTATTAAAAACATAATGGTTGGCCTACTCTGGATCTATAATAAATATTGTGGCAACATCTGTTCAAGAAATTCCTTCACCTAGAACCCACTCGATGTGATAAGATTTTAGTATACTAATTCTTTCCACACTGGATAGGTAGTCAGTACATAATTCAATGGCTTCCTCAACAACATATCCCTCCATAATTCAACATTCTCGCAAACTTTTATATTTTATATACCCTTTGAAAATCATCACATTACATCCCATAGGGTATATCCATCTATAATGTATAAGACCACATAGTTTAATCTTTCTTAACAAGTGAACTATCAAGTGAACCATCATATAAAATAATTTTATTGAGAATAACATCTATAATTCACATAATAAGAAAACAAATTCCTTTTCCATAGTTAGAAATTTCACAAGGTCTATAACTTTTCTGCATATAAATTTGAAAAATAAACAGATATCGGTTAATGTAGGATGATCATTATTGGAAAAAATGCAATGTAAATCTACATGAATTATATCTTTTATCAAAACGTGACAATCATGTGATTATAGACCCTTTAACTTCAAATCAATCACTGAAATGATATTCTGGATATTTGAAGAATACCTCTATAGAACCTTTACATCATTTAGGAAGTTGTAAAACTTATATCTATATTATCTGAAAAGAGTGTAACTATCTGGAGGAAGAAAAGTATATTTATCACCATTAATTGGAGTCAACTCTTCACATATTCCCATGTCAATCATGTCCAAACTAACCTTAATTTCATCCTTCATTTTTTCGGGTGCATTTAATAACATGTCAACGATACTATCACAAGAATTTTTTCCATATTTAGGACAACAATAAAATTCATGAGAAACAAACAATTCTAGTATGGTAATTGAAAAAAACATATCACTTTTTCCAACCAATTTTCATAATATTTTTCTAATAAGTTTTACCAAAAGAAATTCCCATATCTTTTACTTTCATAGAAAATTGATCACCTATTAGGGGAGAAAATGATGTATATTCTTATAAAATCCCATCGAATGATTTTGTTTAAGATAAATACTTATATCATCGGGGTATAAATATGTAATGGCCTATAAACACATTCTTTGATGAATATTTCATCCCAATTGACTATGTACTTCTTTCAAAAATGGTACACCCTTGATTTCCTTTAATTATATATCCTAAGAAATTTCCATAAACAAGAAAGTAATTTATCATCCTGTACAACATAGATCTCAAAGTGAAATATTCATTTCTATAAGTATCATACAATGTATCACCTGAATCCCAAAATAATTTAAAATATTCATTCAGCGGAGCCAAATAAAAATCAATATCATTATGCAATTGTTTTGGTTCTGATATAAGAAAAGATAACATAATTTTTTTTTCATTTGATACATAACCACAGTGGAAAGTTATAATTTAACAACATAATCATTCATGAAATGTGAGATCTCCTTTGAAAATCAATAGGATTCAATCCATATATAGATAGTGCAATTTGAAGGTTTTTTTAGCACATTTATAAATTTATGATACTCGTGACCAATTCTTTACCACTAAGGAGAGTCTTATGGGTGGTAAATATCCCCATATTTATCTCTTGTATTTGTTTGTCATGTTAATTGTCTTGTAGTCTCCTTGCTTCAATATAGGTTCCTAAACATTATAATGAATAGAAATTACCATAAAACATTCATTGGACCCAATTAATCATTTTTTTATCAAGAATCACCACACTTTGGGCATTTTAATGTGATTTTTTGTCCTTGTGATATAGTATATAGTCATTTGGACTAGCATGTATTCTTTTACAGATCCTACCCAATGAACGTATTATTATTTAAGATTAATATGTTCTATAAGGAATATCATTATCTTCTAGGAGCATATAATTCAAGAGAGAAAGTAGTTTAGTAAAATAGGCATCACTCCATCTATTGTCAGCTTTTAAATTATACAACATTATTATAGATGGAAATAGTGTATATTTAGTACAACCAGGATACAATCGTGTCTTTTCAAAACTCATTAACTTCTAAAACAAATTGGTTCAATCATGAATATTATCATCAATTTTAATGTTAATTTCCTCAATGTGATTTTCATCATCATTCACACCTGTAATCTCATCCATGATATGTTATTTATCATTATCCACACTTATTATCATATCAGATGATCCATAAAATGAAGTCTTATCTCCGTCACTAGCTATATTACGTTTTCCCCCGTGCTTAGTAAAAAAATTATAACATTGATCTATTGAATGATAGATAATGTTTTATTCCAAATTATATGGATTAATTAGTCTTTAATTTCAACATTAAAAACATAGAAAATGGATTTGAGAGGGGTCATATCCATGATCATTTGCAAAATTGATGAACTATTTCACCCCATCCTCATACTCTTTTATAATGTGGTTGAAATCCATCTATTTTATATTAATATCAATACTATATGATTCGGTAATATTAATATTTGACAAAATAAATAAATCATTATAACCATTTCATATAAAATGATCATCTTATGATTAAAATATTAGTTTATGGAAATATTATTTATTATTATGGTTTTAAAGACATAAATTGGTGTATTGATGGTTATGATTTTAGTAATTTCGGTTATCATTAATATTTTATATATTATATTAACCTAATATACTATTTCTTTCACTAATTTAGGTACCAAGAGAGACATATCCCCTATCACAACCCAACATAAATGTGATCCACATATGGAATTTAATACAATGGTTCAAAACTAGCTATATATATCAATACTTGATAACTATTTTTATACAGAAATTAAAATTGGTCAAATTTAAAATTATCTATCTCAAAATTTCCACAATATAATTTACATATTTTGGTTTCCTAAAAAGAAAACGATATTGAAATATTATAATATAATGGTCACTAGAAATAAAATACCTATGGTAATGGAATGTTTTAAAAAGAAATTTTGGTTAATCCTTCCTAATAGGAGGGATACTTGAAAGAAAATGGGAATGATGGTTTTATTTTAATCCATGGGAGTAGGATGGATACTTGGAAATTAGATGTGATTACCTTTTTTTCACCATAAAAACACTTCCAACTTATCATTTTTAGTCACCATTATAAATGATAAGTGGGAAGTGTTTTTGTAGTGCACAAGTTGGAGATTCTTGCAATCAGAGTGAGAGATAATGATGAATGAGAGAAAATGAATGTGACGAAAAGGGAGAGAGTGAACCAAAAATGGATCAAGGTAAGAGATATTTGGTGGAATATGAGAACATGAGGAATGCCTGGAATTTTGAGCTGATTGCCAGATATGAACTGCAAAAACTATATCTACTTAGATTTTGCAGTCACCAACTTACATGATAATTGGAAATGTCCTTGTGGTGCATAGATAGGAACTCCATGTAATAAGAGTGAGAAATAATGATGAATGAGTAAAAATGAATGTGAAGGTGAGGGAGAGGGTGAACCAAAAATGGCTCCATCTAAGATATATAGGGTGGAGAATCAGTGAGGTAGATCGAGAAATATAAGATCACATACAGTAACGCTGTTAAAATCATTGGTGAAAATTAATAACAAACAATGATTTTTGAGGGGGAGAAACATATCACAAGTGATCACATAAATTGATTTTACTATATCATTAAAATTTCCAAACAAAAAAATAGAAAAACATTAAACTAAGCCAAATATATTAATACAAATTTTAAAATTTAAAAAAAATGAACAAACAAATACTTTTAATTTTAATTTCTCTTCATTTTGTTTCGATGTGAAATTTATTAAAATAAAAGAAATGATTGTAACATCTATCCAGAATTTGTGGTGAAAATTTTTAAAAGAAATTAAAAGAAATGTTTTAGAAATATGACAAAAATAACCCTTATTAAAAATATAGTTCTTCAATACTCATTTATTCAAAATAAAAAAATATTATAATTTTAACTTTTATCTTTTATTTTTAAATAAAAATATATATTTATTATATATATATCTTAGAAATATATGTATATAATTATAAATATATGTATTTATAAATATCTCTATATAATTTTGAATATATATATTTGTAAATATATTTTTTTAATATATTAAATATATATTTAAAAATATATTTATAATGGTTTTTTATTATTATATATAAATTACGTTGAACAAAATATATATATATATAATAAAAATTATTTATATACACATACTTATTTGTAACCAAAAATATTTATACACTCACAATCAAAATTATTCATATACACGTTATCAAAATTATCAATTCAAGTTAATCAAAATTATTTAAAAATTATTTATAAAATTTATTAATTCAAAATTTTTATTTCAAGATAATAAAAAAAATATATTTCAAAAAAAAACTTTAATTCAAAATAAATAATTAAAAATAAATGTTAATTCAAAATAAATATTAATTTAAAACAATTAATTCAAAATAATTATTAATTTAAAATTATTTATAAATTATTTATGTAAATTATTAATTAAAGATAGTCAAAATTGTATATAATCAAAATTTTCTATAATAAAAAATATTTATAAATTATTTATAATTATTTAGATACACATAATCAAAATTGTTAACAATTGTTTGTTATTATTACTTATAAATTACATTGAATTTATAAAAGTAATTATTTACAAATTATGTTTAACAATGCATTTATATATTCCTGAATTTTTTTTTATTATTAATAATCACAAAGATGATAATTTATAAAAATATTAATTTATTAAAACAATGGATAAAATATGCAAATGGGATAATGTCAAAAATACCTTTCAATCATTTTAAACACATCGAAACACTCAAACACTAGGTTTGAAGATAATTTTGGGAAAAGAATGCATTTAAAACCCTCAAACATATGCTCTCAACTTCTTTCAAACCCAATTACATACAGTATATTCTACTATGGAATTTTTAGAAAAATTTGGCTCAAAAATAAATTGGTACAAAATTTACATTTATAAATTCAAGGTGGCATCAAGGGACACATTAAAAAACTCATGGTAGTTTTTAAAAAACCACTTAGAAATTTTTTAAAAACACATGTTATGGAATCCCATTTCATTACAATGGTTGAAAGAATTTGCAAAAAACTATTTTCTCATCATGGACATTCATGTTAGAATAACATTAATAAAGAAACTCTTTAAAACCAACTAGCATTCAAAGGAAAATATAATGTGAAAACACTGATGGTGGATCAACCAACACATCTTAAACAACCTTGAACAGACTAACGTATAAGACCGAGATGGGATTTAGAATGCAGGATCAGGTAACAACAGTAGAGGGAGAACTGATTAATTCAACATGGAGCCATAGCCATAGAAAACCCCTAAATGAATCCAAATCAACCTCTAGTATACCCAAAACCACCATGAACATGGTCTTGAAGGGCCAAAACTATTTTTAAAAATTATATTATGCTTATAGAGGAGAATAAATAAACACATATCTTAGATCTTGAGAGGATCAATTCATCGAGAAGCTTGATGAAGAGAGGTGATGAGGGCTTAGTTCCACGAAATCATAAACAGTGTGAGGTGGAGGACTCTATTAGGGTTATATCTAAAATATTAGTTAAGGCTTTAATCACCACTTTCAAAAAATTATTGATAAAGGCTTGTTCTATCAGCATTGAAATAGCAACTGCTAATAAAATGTATCTTTATCATTGATAATAAAGCATTGATAAAGACCCAATTTTAATGATATAATAAATATAATTATAAAAATATATATTTTTTATCTAAATATATTTCCTAGAATTTTATAATCATTTAAATATAAATTTATGTATTTATAATTATAATTATAAATAAATATATTTTAAAAATTATGTATATAATTATAAATATATTTATATAATTATATACATTTATATAATTATATATATATATTAATATTTAAATATATAAAACTATAAATATAATAAATATATTTATTATCTAAATGTATTTATTATTTTATTATATTTATTATAATTTTTTAATTTTTTAATTAATTATTTATTTGTTTATAATTAAAAATAAATATTTTTATATAAAGATAAACATATTTATATAATTATAAATATTTATATATATATATTTATATAATTATATATTCTTATATTAATATATATAATTATAAATATAATAAATATATTTATTATTTAAATATATTTATTATAACTTTATAATTATTTAAATATATATTTAATTATTTATAGTTATAATTATAAATAAATATATTTAAAAAGTATTTATATATAATTATAAATATATTTATATAATTCTATATGGATATGTGAAATTATATATATTAATATAATTATATTATTATATATTATTATATAAATATATAATAATAAATAAAATAAATGTATTTATTATAATTATTTAATAAGCTCATGGAGACTGGTTCTTATAAGGATGAACAGCTGGTAGTGAATAGACCAATAAACAAATTGATTAGAACTAAGAGAAATAAAGTCATTATTGATTGTGACAGCTTCCAGATGGTCACTCACAGGAAAGCCATCTTTCTCGGTACTTCCCCTAAGTCTCGACTAGCAGAAGAAGAGGAGGAGTATATTGCCTTGGAAACCCCAAAGGAAAGCATAGTGTTGAGCATGGAGTATCCCTCAACTCCACTAGACTCCATAAAAAATAAAATTAGTACGCTTGACATATTTAACAAATCTAAAATCAAGGAGTTCTTCTATGAATAATTTGGTAATGCTCATGGATTTATCCATGTTGAAGGACAATCCTCAGCCACTGAGACTGTCAAATTAACGAGAAATTCTGATCTAAAGGTATCATCAGAGGGATCAGGTCTGATTGTAGAATAGGATCTATGATCCCTTGAGGATCCCACTCCACTAGATGATAATATTGATTCTTGAGTGGATGATGAGACATGGTGGTGGCTGAAAACTTGGAATCGGGGCCATCATTTGAGAGGTATAGGGGGCCGTCATTGTAGTAAATGAGTAATATGCTTCACCTTTTGTGGGCTTTGTTGTCACTGGCCTTCAAATCCTAACTTCCATTTTGTCTTTTTGTTATTTTATTTTCAATAAAATTTAGGTAAATAGGCCAAAACCATGGTTCACGCTATCTTGGTATATATATTTATTAAAATAACATTATTATTTTATTTATTTTTTTAAAGGTTGAGGATTGATAAACCATTTATTGAAAAAAAATAAGTACAAGAGGTGAAAATTACAAAAATACGACATCCCTAGCTAAAATAGTTGAAAATGAAAAACATGAGACATCAAGTTACTTGAGATCGAGTGCTCATGCTATGGTGAGAGGAGTGTCCACCCCAACCCCAAGGATGTTGAACCCTTCTCCATGATTTCACTTATAGAAATAGACCACCACCATCATCTGGTAGTCCATAATTTATTAATTCCTTCATGTCTTCCACTCTAGGCACATAATCGCTTCCTTGTCCATCTTCCTCACTACTTCTAGATGCTACACATTAAAAAGTGTTATGTGTTGGGAAATTTGAAAGAAATTTATCCTTCACTCACTAGACAATATTAAAAGCTATTGGGAAATAATTAACAAAATTCTTGAACTCCCTACCCCTATTATATTTATAACACAAACCAAAATCTAGGTAAAAAACTGAAATAGTGGGGGTTTTCATGTCACAATAGCCAAGTTCAGCACCCCCAAGTTTCTTACTACATTACTTAGTAGATCCATCTCCTTCAGTGTTAATTGTATTTTAATTCAATGATTTAATATTAGTACTCGTGTTCACCCTATCATAAGTATATTTTCAACCCAACAAAGTCCCTAACATTTACATGCTATAGCCAGTGACAATGGGGATCTATGCACTACAATCTACATTCTTTGATAGATTTTGGGTGCTCCCAAGTTGTTTCCCACTCTATCTATCATCTTTTTTATAAATTGGATCCAAAAGATGAGTAGTATAAGATAAAAAATCTTCAAGGGACATAATTTTTCTGAAATCATCCTCATATAGTTTGGCATGAGACGATCAAGCCTTCCTAAGAATGACAGACAATGTTTCATTTCTTTTTTCAGGTGCAGACTAGCACTGCTCATTAAACTAAGAGATATGAATCTTTTTGGACATAAACATAAAGGAATTATAAGCATTAAATTTTTACCTTCCCTTTTAGGTTTTTAGAAGAGATCACTACATGTTATTTCCAATAGTTAAGTTCAACAGCATCATGTGCCTCCAACTTCTTAGTATCATGATTTTCATTAAATACTTCACCAATATATGCATCTATTATGCCTCTAGATAAATCATGCTTAAATGTAACTTCATAAATAGCTTGTTGATCATATGTAATATCATCCCTTGACCAAGACCTACCACTACCTAGTACAAAAGGAATAAAATTGGCCAAATATCAGGGAGAAGAAGGAGGTTTGTAATTTATAATATTCATGCATCTATCATTCATTGGAGGGAAAACTGGATCAAGACCTTGGGTATCCCATTAAGGTCCTATAGTGATAACCAAAAACACTCTATCTTATGGATTTAAGACTCTTGGAATAGAGGCAAGTGCATTGTTATCAATAGTCTAATTATTGGATGGATTATTAGTCATCCTATTTAGATTACTTTGACAGTGTTGGGACTCATGACCTCTAAGCTGACAATTTGGATAGATAATTTCATTTCTCCAAGTGGACTTCTCTTTCCCACTAACACGACAACAATCACAGATCAAAGGATTTTTCTCAAATTCAATGTGAAGGATTACCTCATCATGTAGTGTGGAGAGTTCCACTTTACCAATAAAAGTATATCATAAATATACTTCAATGAAAACACATGCATAGTGAAGAAAATATACCGTTTCAGTGGCACTAACTAGCCTAATCGGATTTCCAATTGCAGAAGAATTATAGGAAAAAATTATGATTATATAAAACCCAATTAAGACCATGGATTTTAATCCATACATGTGCGAAAGTGTCTTTGAAATCATTAATATTGAAGTTTAAACTCCACCCATGAAGTCTCATGATACCTAGTTTAAGATTAACTGAGCCTTCAATCCACAATTTCCCCTTCATTTCCATGGAAGCGAATAAGATATGGAAAAAACCACGTCCTAAAGATACACATTTAAAATCTTAAAATCCCCAAATTTAGCCTAATCAGGAAACCAAATCTAAAAAATTATTAAGTTTCATACCAATTGAATAAATTAATCTATTAACTAAGTGATTTCATAGATCTATCATCTATGAAATGGAATCATCTGAAGTCAAACGTTAATTATGGAACATTTCCTAATGATTCATTGAGAAACATTCATACCACATTTCTAATCTCAGTGTTATGACATCAACGGTTGTTTCGATCTTATCAGTTACACATCCATTTGACTTAGATGCAAACATGATGGAATCCTTGAAGACTGGTACTAATGCCTTCTCTGGTTCTGGTGTAGATCTGATAAAGTGTTTTGGTCATTTATTCCTAACGTGCCTAAGAATCATGTGGGTTTGGTTGGGGATTCCAAAGTTTCTTCTTTAAAATATTTGATTAATAGTGTTTCTTTCTCTAATGTTATTTATTTCGGTACGAATATTGGTCAGTGGGACTCCGAAATTTATAGACCTGATTATGGAAAATTTACTATCATTTCTCTTCCAGTACCGCTTAGGGAATGACTTAAGGCCTAAAAATTCTCCCTTATTGGGTGGTTAATTCTCTCTAAGGGTTATAAGCTCATCAATACTGAGGAGCTGAAACTCGGACTCTCCCAAATCTACAGTTTTTCAGACCTGAGGATAATTCATATTAGAAGAGGATACTTCCACCTTATTTTTTCATCTTCCAATGATAGATCCAGGGTGTGGATCAATGGTTTTCTCTCTCTTAATCTAAGAAGATTTCGTTTATATCCTTGGGATCTAAATTTTAATATATACTTACCAAAGAATTATGATTCACATATTTGGGTTAGAATTCATGGTTTAAGATGAATCTTTTGACACCCATTAATTTTGAATTACTTTGTCTCTTATATTGGTGACCCCATTTGGATGGATGAGAATACAGTGCATGGAAAACATGGTTATTTTTCCAGAGTTTTGGTTGATGTGGACATAGAGAATACTTTACCATATTCTGTCACTCTGGTGACCAATGGAAAGAAATTTTAAGTGGAATTTGAATATGATTCAATCCCCGTATTTTTTAACTATTGTAGGTTGGTGGGGAATGATATCACTGAATGTATGAATGTTAGATAAATCTATATGAAAGTGGGTCCTTCTCCTCCTGGAAAAAATTATCATGGCTCATTCATGGAGGAAAAACCTTGTGATAAGGTGACCCATAAGGTTGTATCCATGGAGGATAGACTAAATAATCTTGATCAACCTTTTGGTCAAGGAAGGGTGCATGAAGGGGTACTTCAAAATGCACAAATTGATGCACCATCTGACTGTGCAATGGGGAGGTCCTTCTCTCCATCTTGTTATGTGTACAAAGAAATCTGTGACCTTGGTAAGAAAAATGCTAATTCTTCCTTTCATGATATTCTGGTATCAGGGAGTCAGGCCACCATTAAAGATCAAAATGATGATTCTGACATAGAACATGATGCCCAAATGTAGGATGACTTTCAGTTTTGGTAGGGACGACACTCTTATAAAAAAAGGAAAGGGACGCGTGTTGACTCCCACCTCCCAGTGAACAAGTCTGGTGGTACTTATGATATGGTAAATCCAGTAGATACTTCTTATGTTGCAGTTATAGTCTCTTAGGGACATGGGGTGACTAGACCTATGCATGACATGCCAGAGGCTAGGGAAAATGTCCTTACTCTCCTTGACATTCTTAATAGATCCAGCAGTAATGAGGTCTTCCATGATGAATTTGGGAGGGCTCAAGGAAACAATATGTTCAATGTAGGGTGATCTGCCATGAAATCCCTACAGAAGAGCTCTAATCCTATTATAGAGTTGAAATATTTATCTCCCAAGGGACCATTAAATATTGTCTCTAAGGAAGATGATAGGATATGTCAACAACCAAAGACATGGAGGAGAGGATGACATCTGTGTGGCCGAGGTGGTGGACATCGCTTCCATTGATGATTCTCTCTTGGTTTATAAATGCATTGGACTTTATAGCAGTGTATGTTTTACTGGTTGTTCTATATTGTCTCCATCTTGTACGCTATTTCTATTTTCCTCTAATAAATTTTGAGATCATGGGCTAATAACCCATGGTCTGCACCATTCTTCGTATATACATATATATATATATATATATAATTATATATAATTATTAATATAATAAATATATTTATTATTTTAATATATTAATTATTTAAATATATTTATTATAAATATAATATTTATTTATTTATTATAATATTATAATTATTTAAATATCCATAGGTATTTATATTTCTAATTATAAATAAATATATTTATAAATATTTGTATATATAACAACATATCTATTAGAATATAAATATATATAATTGTATATACAATAAATATATTTTTTATTTAAATATATATACTATAAATTTATAATTATTTGAATAATTATTTGTTTAGTTGAAATTCTAATTATAAATAAATATATTTACATTAATTACATATATTTATTTAATTATATATAGATGAATATATAAATATATATAATAATAAATACAATAAATATGTTTATTATTTAAATATATTTATTATTATTTTATATTTTTTAAAATATATAGTTATAATTTTATAAATACTTTTTTTAAAACATTATATATATTTACAATTTTATAATTAACTATTTAAGTACATTCTACACATACACATGTACACATGTTATATATATATATATATACATCTCACATACATGTGTATATATATATATACATACACATACATGCATTTGAACTCATGCAACATCTTAATATACACATACACAAAACAAACACACACAACATAATGCATACACATATATGAAAATATACATTGATATAAATATATAAGTTCAAATATAAAATATTAACAATTCATCATTTATATTTATATAATTTTTTGAATTATTAAAAAATATATATATCAATATATCATATTTATATTAATTATATACATGAATTTTTTAATTAATATATATATATATACATTAATCATTTTGACAAATAAAAATTTGATACTTTTTTATATATTATATAATTATATAATTAAATATATTCATTTGTATATTATATAATTGTTTAAATAAAATATTAAAATATTGTATTTATTTTAATTAAATAAAAATTTTGTTACTAATGTATGTAAATAAACTATAAAATATTTTGAATAATATAAATTTGATAATATTTTCTATATAAAATTATGAAAATAAAAATGTTTCGACCTGAGATGAGCATTTGGGGAAGTCAAAATGGTTCGACGAGTGATAATCATTTGTCTGTTATTATAGAGATTTTAACATTGGGTTCAACATTTGTTTTGACCCAATTCATGTCATTATCCTTTAGGGGAATTAGATTGACCCTATGAGGACTAGGTAGTTTATCGTTTTTGTATTATGAGGAAGGCACAACAATCTAATGGTCCCAACAGGTGACTGCAGGGGGTTAAGTATTTGTTCAATCGGTCCTCTTAAGATGTTATTTTCTCAAGTGGTCTCCAGTGGGTTCATTCGTGGACCCAAAAACACTCAACGGTCCTTCTATCAATCATTCATGGACCTTGTTTTCAAAGGTAGGTGCTTGTTCGATGGTTTGGCCAACAACCCTAGAGGATTCCATTAGTCGATAAGATTGGAGTTTGGGCTCATCACACCCTTTTGGGGGGAATTATTACCTACTCTGGGACTCTTATATATTTAATCCATGTTGAAATGTTCTTGAATCCTAATTTCATTCTCGAAGAGTGTATCCATTCATTACCCTCGGGTTGTAGGATCATCATGGATATACATGGATTTGATACTACAAAGACAACATTGACATAAGCCATATAATGAAGTGTTATGGGGTTTTTCATCATCTAGGAGGGACAAAAGGTGTTTTGATGTTGGGTTTGAACCTATAAGATGGGATTCCTTTGTATCCTTGTTAGAGTAATCTGATCCCATGTATTTTTGTGTCACTTAACTAGACACATCACCTTTTAAGTTCGTGTGACGGGGATACATCCATGTATTTTGGCGTCATGAGATGAGGACATCCATGTGAAATATTCTTATTCAAGACATGGTGTGGGGCATATGCAGAATCAGTCTGAAGGTCCCACATAAGATAATATCTCCTGGGTGAACAGGAACCTATTAGGGATATACCCTGGAGAACATTAGGGTAGATTTGAGGGTCAAATTTGGACCTCAAGAAGGATTCCTACGTATCCAAGTCAAATGGGGACTCAAAGTCCTTGTATTTCCTTTATTGGTACTTACACTTAGGAGGGAGCCCTATTGAATTTGGGGGAACATTTTATCAGGACTAAAATCTAAGGATCTTTTCCCTTGAGCTCAAGCCTTGAACAGACATCCTACTTATCTTGGTTAGAGCAGGAATAAAAGTTATCGTAGTTCGTTTATGGGTTGAGACTTGATTGGAGTTTGTGTGTGGGAGCTTCTCGTCTAAGTGAATTGAATTGGTACTTATAACTAAATAGGATTCCTATTGTTGGGGACATTTTTTGGGTGAACATTTTGAAAAATGTTACCTCTTTGAGCTCGGGCCTTAAGTTGGAATCCAACGTATCCTAATTATCGTGGTAATCGGAGTTCTCGTAGTTCATTTATGGGTATTTCCAATGTCATATCATCACATACCTCTAAGGAAACGTGATTCATGTTCAGTGTGAGAAACAGTATGATGTGAAAGAATCAACAAGGGAGTACATTCTCTTCTCTGCTGATGGAAAAGGAGGACGATGATAGAAGAAGAGGTTGTGGCTTTGAGCCCAATGGGGGAGGGAAAGAGCATTGGGTGTGTCAATTCCCTCACTTGGTCCCATGTAGAGCTGACGATGGGAGAGGTAATGAAGCAATGAACCTTTCAATGTGTAATTAAATTGAAATTCGAGTGGTCCAGCTATTAGAAGAATTGGGGATTACCTTAATGGGAGTTCCTTGAAGCTAGTTCTGGGAAAGGGGAGGAGCGTGATTTTTTACCAAAGCGGGAGGAAATAGTGATATTCTCTCTTATCATTGGAACTCATCAAATTGAAAGTCCAGTGATTTTATCTAATCCCTAGAACAAGGAGACTCATGTTGGTATCCCAAGGTCTAATCCTAGGTTAGCTTGGGACTGTATACTTAGAGACATTCTGGGGGTCCAAACAGTTGTGGGGACATCCTTCATGTCTCCGCTTAATTTGGGTATGTAAATTTAAAAATGCGTTTTGGTTCACCCGATGATCTGATCATACAGGTATGATTACTTTGGAGGAGGCTTTGTCCTGATATCGGTGGAATGGTTCATGGAGGAGTTATGGAGGACTATATCATAATGGAGGGGCATGATTGGAGCCAGGAGAAATGACACCCAATGACACCCTATTCCGCATACTATTTTCTCTCACGCGATGGGGGAATCCCCCCATAGCATACTACTTTGTAGGTAGAGTTTATATACATGTACCAAAGTGGTATGTGGATTGGAATGTGTTCCCCATACTAAAATGGTATACGTCCCTGGATGTGGTCTATGATGTGGTAGGCCACGCAACCCTGGGATCCATCCGCATACAGATGCAGTACTCCTAGCAATGAAATATGTAGAGATCCAAATTATAGAATAGTATAGGAGAATGCTGTTAATATTAAGTTCATTCTCAAGGGATTTATGGTTTGTGGTTTCACCATTTTGTTTCATAGTTTCACTATTTTGGTTTGTGGTTTTCCATTTTTATTTGGTTCCTTCTTTTTATGTTACACGACCATTTATACTTGTGGAGGAGTTGGCTCATGGTTCACACATCATTGATGATTCAAGACCAAATTTTCTGCCTTCTCCATACCTCTCTAGAATCTTCCAGGTCATAGCTCCATCTTCTCTCTTCATCTCTTCTCTCATTCCTCATCTAGTCTCATTCGGTTTTTATTCATATCCTTTTTTAGTTCCTCTTACGATCATTTCATACAGAATTGGGGAAATAATATTTGTGGGAATGCATCATCATTTGAGGAATCCAATGAAGATATAACTCAATATCTAAAATGCTCAGTCAATTGGGGTTTGCAGAGGCCGTGGTTCACAAGACGTGGTTCGGGGAACCTATTGGCTTGATTCACCCACAAACTACTTAGTTTGTGGGATGGTATACAGTGGAATTTCTTCATTTGATTCCACCAATGATATGGTTTGTAGAATCTTGGGTTTACTGACCATTTCCCTATGGGACAGCACCTCATGGGTTCTTCTTTGTACTGATAGTTCACAGTTTATGCACCTTGAAAACCATTCCTGATGATGGTACACAGTCAGCCTAAAACCCTTTGAAAAGATTTATTTCTTCAAGTTTCATCCGAAATTTTCACTCCAATTTTCATATATTTTCCTTGCTAGACTTGTAGAAATATTTTATTCCTTCTTCAAATTTCTTTTTGCGGTATTTACCTCCCTTCATGAAGTTTTAAGGACCCTACAAATTCTCCCCATTGGAATGGGGTCTGATCAGAACAAAGAGGAGGCTATTATGATACAGAAGCGATCCTAAACTAAAGTGGTTTATGGTAGAATAGGTAAGATCGATAGAGGGAAACACCTATTTATAGGGTCCCATGTAATTTTCCTTTAACCATTTATCATGGTGAAAAGGGATATAAACCTCTCCTTGATATCCTTCCCTTCTGCATACCGACTCCTCTATGAAATCTGCATCTAAGAACTGTTATGTACATTCTGTGAACCAAATTCCTCATATTTTTCTTTTCTCGTGAACCAAATTTGAGTTTGTTAACTGTTCTATAAAATTTAAAACCTAATTTTGAACATCCACAAAGCAATATTCCTACATGGTTTTCCTGTTCAGCACACCAAACATTAAAATAGTTATCTAAACTTTAACCTTTTTTAAATCAATCTTAAAATTTCAATCGGAAAACATTAAACATTTTCATAGTGAAGCCTCTGTTCATGGTTTATTCATTCTATGAACCACCTAGTTTACTAGAATGTTCCTCATGGGCATTCCACATACTGATGCAGTACGCGGAAACACTTTGTGAATACTGATGCAGTACATGGGAAATAGATTCTGCATATTGTTTTCAAGAGAATTATGTAGAGGGTCTCCCTTTTCATACTATCTTGGCCTTTTTCCATATCTTATCTTCCAATAATTTTAATTCAACTACCCCTTTTAAGATCTTTTTCAAATTCAGAATGATATGGTCTCCCTATGACATTGGGGAGTGCAACCGGAAGGCAAGTGAATATGATTGATAATATTGAAGAGGACCATTGTTCTTACATCATCCCCTGGGAAGGTACACACAAAGATCATCTTCCTCCAGATATCTTGATGTATCTGTCATCCATGAAACTTCTTCTTTACAACGTTGTCCTTCTTGACAATGTTCCTTTTCCACTGACCATCTACAGTGCCCCCATTATCCACCTAGAGATATCCCAGAGGCATGATTGGGCCAATATTTCAGTGATGGGGGAAATAAAAACTTCTAATACTCAAGAGAATGCATTCACCCAGTGGGGATCTATGTGGTCTCATAGAAATCATCGCCATCGTGAAACTTGATTAGAGTGAGTCATTCGGGAATATCCTTCCATTACTAATCATGCATGAAACAATTCTAGTGGTGGCTGGTATGCTAAATAAGACTTATTATCCAGAGAATGTTTCTCTGATAAGTGGTCCTAGGCCTTCAGTTGCATCAATTTTGATTGGACACCCCTATCCCATTAGAAGTGATAAACTGACATCAGGCAGCATGGGTTTCCCCATCTGTGATATATTCACCTGGTGAGATACTACTCGAATTACATAGTCATTAGTGTTAGAGCACCAACACCATCCATATATCTCATGGAGAGGTGAGGTATATCTTGTGGTACATCCATCAACTTGGAGGCCTCCCCATTCCCAGCAATATGTATGATGAATTCCTCCCAGCATCCAACACCAAGGGAGATGTCAACTAGGTATCTCCTTTGGAAATGAACTTATTAGTCATGGTAGGGGGGCAACTTGATCAACCCCTCCATGCATGTTCCCTCATTTCATTCGAGTATTGGATAGGATTTTTTTTCTTGTGAATGAGCCTAGGACAAGGGTTCGCTGCAGTGGAACTCACCTAACCCAACAATCATGGAAATCACAGGGTCATACTATTGACCCATGAGGTGGGATAGTATACAACCTAGGGTTACAGGATTCGATCAGATGTACCCCCCGACCTCAGGTTTGTAGGATTCTTTTCTATGTTTCTGATTGGATGGATTTTACCCTCTCGAGATGTATATACTATTTTTATAGCTTGAACTCTGATGATGGTGGCCACATTGGTAGAGGGCTAACCCATAAACAGGGCTATCCCCACTCTCTCTTGAATTTATGAGATACTAGAGAAGATACAGGGAAGGAGTCCCACACATATTCTGAGAAGCTGTTCCAATTTTTATATGGTTGGATGGAAGAACACCTTTCCTAATATGAATAATGGAATGATGCAAGGGTTCCTCATTCCAATTTTCATCCAGCTCTCCTCAACATCATTGATGTTCACCCTAAATCCTTTAGTATTAATGACGCAATCAAATTATTGAGTGATTTATCCTGCTTCTCCTTCACACCTTACCCCATAACCCATGGAGAAATGTCAGATAATGGTAGGGGTTCCCTAGAAGAACACTCATACCTTGTTGTGCTTCAGGATGGAATGTTGGTTTCATGCATGTATAGTGTGGCAATATGTGATTCTTATACACCTTACCAGTTCTCTAGGAAATTTGGATGCCAAGAGAAATTTGAACCCCTCCATGCTATCCAATTAAAGGGAGAATCTCATCCCATGATTCTTAAAAAAAATTGTCTCATAATGATGTGGTAGGATGATGTCATAGATTTCATAATTCCCCCAAGGTAGGATTCAACTTTTCAATCATTGGAGTATGAACAACTATGGGTAACTTTCTACCCAGACAGGGTTCTGGGAATGCCAGTTCGACGGGTTCAGAGGCCACTGATTGTTCCTCTTCTTATTCCGACTTTACTAGCTGCACCATCGGTGTCCCTCTCTGTAGTGAGAAGGTGATCCATCCTCCATAAAATGTTTTTGTAAGGGGATTCATCTATATATCCCATTTTTGTAGAAAGTGATTCAAACTATTCTCCTCTTATGGACACTTCTTGTGGTCCTAATGAGGTTAGCCCTAGAAGAGTGTCACTAGATATCCCGAAAGTCACGGCCAGTCCTCTATACCTGGTTCCAGGGGATGAATCATATATTAGAGTGGAAATCCCCCTACTTGGGTAACCTATATTAGGACCCTTCAATATTCCATAATTATGCTTCTTATCTATATACCCATTGCAGCAGGGGAGGACCAAGGTCATGGCACCATGAGGAGTAATTGAGCCTTGCAAAAATAGGCGTGGAATCAATTATGAACCATTTCTCTAGAAACTCCTCTGACTAACTTCAATGATAAAGAGGAAAAAAATTTACATTTATTTTTTAAATTAGGTTAAGGTGGATTCGATTACCTACGTCTATAGATTCTTATACACCATGTTGTTATAGCTCGGGAAAACCTCACTTCTTCTGAGGAAAACCTTTCCAAATTCAATTCTTCACATCATCTGAAAATGAAATTCAGAGATGTTTCTAAGGAACTGAATCATCTGGTGGCTAAAGAGATGAGAGATCATGACTTAGTTGTCACCCATACATTGGAGCTATGAGAATCTGAGGCTCATGTGGCCTGGTGAAACGCACGGCTGGTATTTTCATGTGTCGATTAAGAAGTCGTTAAGCAGAAGGGGTGGGACCTCAGAGCTGTTATTAAGTGATCACATCAAATGTTTGAGGATGAAGATGAATAGAAGTATAATTTAGAGTAATACCTTAATGGTTCAAGATAGAATATCATTGATCTATTGTAAAGGGTGAGCCGGGTTCTATTGTGATTTCCCCAAAATGTCTATGTACCATTCCCCCTTTTTTATATCATGGAGAAACTCGAGACTGGGGATGGTACTCCATCAATTTCTTGGAATAGAAACTTTCTTATTGTTTAGTTCTTATTCTTTAGTTTTTTTTATCATAAATCACTCATAATTGACCTTATAAATATCATTTTGACTTATAATTAATTTAAACTAGAACGGGTAAATCAATTCGTGCTCTAATTGTTTCCTGATTCGTTGGACTCAGTAATCATAGTTTGACTATTTTTTGGGTTACTAAAACCCCCATAAACATTGTGACTTTTTTATTGTTTCCCTAATTTATTCCTAATATTGTTGGGTATGGGCACAGAGGGTATAACTTGACTTTTTCTTTGGACACCCTTTGCGGGTTTTTGACCCAACAAGCTTTATGTATGTTTTGAATATTTGATTTCTCAAAAAAATTTCCTAGACCATACATGGTCTAGGTTTAACAAGATGGTACTAAACATTTATCCAGGGGTTCCCTTTGTAGGTTTTTACTCTGGTGGGTATTGCATCTTTTCTATTAACAACTTATTGTCTTTCCAATTAGACTTATTACTGATGTTTTAGGTCAAACAACCATGACCAAAATATAAGCGGAAGGGGCCCAATTTGGGATTTATCTGTCAAGAATTTCCTAATAACTTTCATACATGATTGTGGAATTTTTCATAACCCTTAATTTTCATGTTTTGTATGTATATGGGGAATGGGAGCCATTTTTGGTGTATAGAGGTAAGTATGGACTCTCATAAGGATGAATTTTCTGTTGGTTGTCGGTTTTTTTGTAGGAAACATATCTAGAGCCATAGATGCAGGATGTGCATAATCAAACAAAGGTGTCTAAAGGATATTTTCCTTCTATCTCCATTAGCCTGGGAGATTTATAGGATTTTGGGTTTGTTTTTTGGCTTAAAGAGCACCATGGTGGCCTATTGAGGGAGTGTTTTCTAAAAGTGACAACAGCATTTATATTGTCTTTGAATGAAAAACTGCTCCCACGTGAATTGGGTTGTGTAAATAAGGTCTATTGAATGGTGTAGTTAAACATCATACAATTAGGACAGTTGAAACTTATTGTGGGAGATCATTTTACTCTAACCAAGATAGGGTAAATGATTCATCAGTTCAACTTGAAATGATTTTCATATTTGGGAATTTTAAAGGGAAAATAAGTAAACCATATTCTATGGGGTTTCCAAATCTAGGGAGTAGGATGAGACATCAATGTCATATAGGCATACAGAAATAGGAAAGGAATCTCTTGAGGACAAATTTGTCTTTGGTTGATTATTGTTTTGTAAGTAACATATACAGAACCATCGAATCATGATGTGCATAGTCAAACAAAGGTGTTCATAGGACATTGAACATCCATTTCAAATGGTCATGGAGGATTATGTGGATTCAGACCTTTCAAAACATAGAGTATGGTATATGAAAGGTGGTGCGCCAAAATGTGAAGGGTAGTATTTCAGGTTGAACTTCACCAGGAAACCCAAAAATAAGTGGGGGCATTTATTGGCCCCTATGCGGATTATGTTTACACATATCGATGGGGAATATTTTTTTCATAATACTTAAGTAATTGGGGTTAAATCAACCTAGTTTGTTCTGAAATATCCAAGACGTGGGTAGGAAATATAATGTAAATCATGAATTTTAGAGTTCTCCAATTAGGAGGGATTTCACAGGGCATGGGAGTTGTTAGGCATACAAAGGTATGAAAAGACTATCCTAAAGACAGATTTACCTTTGGTTAATGTTTGTTTTGTAGAAAACATATGAAGAGCCACCAAGGTATGATATTCATAGTCAAAAAAGGTGTCCACAAGACAATGTCCTTCCATCTCTAATGGCCATGGAGGATTATGGGGATTTAATATTATTCAAAGCACGAAGTTTGATGTTTTGAAAAAGTGTATCTGGATACATTAGAAACATACAGGTTGTGATTCCCCCATGGGATCAAGTAATACCCTACATTGATATGGCTCATACATAGGGTGAGTCATCTGTTCCACCTTTGGATTACCTTGTAGTTCAAGGTCATATAGTCAGGACTTGGGTTTTCCTTATTATGGGGAAGGGAACCAAAATCATTCCTTTTAGGGCCATGCCTCTAGGACCAAAATCCTGGGTTTATTTTCCATAACATAATTGTGGATTCCTTGATGATGTCCATAATCCCACGTGAGCTATGCTCAATGTGATAATAAAGGGATGAAAAGGATTCCAGGTCACCACTTAAGAATGGAATAATCAATTTCATGGAAAACATTATGTTTAGACCAATGTTGTGCAGTATAACATCATGTAACAAAGATAAATTACACACAATTTATCATCCTATGGGGTGTATGTAGAGTAATCCTAACATGAAATAAGGGAAATATGATTACCCTTGAGCAACCCTGTAAATAGTAATTTTTTGGGGATTTTTTTCTTTGACTAAATTTGTGTACATAGAAGGGGAAATTTTAATACTTTCTTTGGTTGAGTCTAAATCGTAGGATTATAGTAACACTAAGAATCTAATTAGTGCGAAACTAAGTCACATAGGATTTCCAATGAACATTCCTTACAGATATCTAGCCCTAACGCGGGAAGGAAATGTATTTTTTTGGTGAGGCCCTACCTAGATAAAAATATAAGAATTTCCATTTTGCAGTGTAGTTTAATTTCTTGTAGCTGGAACACTTATGGCCTTATAGTTTTAACGTCATGCGGTTAGAACATTGGAAACACAGTTTATCGTCATATTACAGGGTAAAATTGTCATAAAGAGCATAAATAACTACAGTTTGACCATGGTAAGAATATTCGTGCATACCCTAGGACTGAATGAGGTTAGAAAGGGTAAACCATGGTCCTGGGGGCCCCCATATCATGAAGAATGGTATGGGGCTTGGGATCCATTTGGCATATGGGTGTAGTAAAGTACTCTCCTGAGAGAAAAGTTTCCTTCAATTAATATTCATTTTGTAGGAAACATATACATAGCCACTATGGCATGATGTGAATATTCAAACAAAGGTATTCGCCGGACATTGGCCATCCATTTCTGATGGCCATGGAAGATTATAAATATCCCAGATTTCCTAATGCATGGAGTCTGGTAAATGGAAAAGGTGTGCCAGGGTAGGTAAGAAATACTCAGACCATGATTAGACGTGAAATGTGAAACTCCCCACAATGATCTGGCTCTTCCTATGGGGGGAATAATCATTTGACACATTTTCACAATAGGAGTTAAAATTATCTCCTTCATAGGTTATTATGTCATGTATGGGAAATTGGGGGCATGTTCCCTTATTCGGTGTGGAAAAAATCATAAATTTCTGCTGGAGTGTCACCATGTATCTCATCACGCCAAAAATCAAGTCGCACACAGCTCTTGAGAAGCTTTTTTGTTTGAAATCATCTGGTGAGGTATGAGTTGGAACTCTTATGAGAATTTATGACCTATACATATAGAAAAGGTAGAGATCCAATTTGGGGTATCAGTTGGCTAGGATGTAGAATCCCAGTGTCACTGTGTATCCTGTAATGGTGGGAATCAAGCAGTACGTAGTCCTAAAGAACATATTACCTTGCACTGGTCGGGCCTGTGTATAGGGAAGGAGGGAATTATTATCTGATTTTGGCATCTAGACCTAGGTATAGAATCCTGATGTCACTACATATCCCATTGATAAATGGGAATCAAGCCACACATAGATCTATACATGACCTTCCCTATATAGGTCTCGTCTATACAAAAAGAGGAGGGCATGTCAGTTTCATTCTCTATGAGTGATAGGTTTATCATATCCCTTTATGCCTTATCTATGGAGGGAATTTCGTACCTTCATTCCTAAGCTCACGTGAGTTATACTTAGTGTGAGAAACAAGGAGTGACAAGGATTCCCCTTACCTTTGTAAAAGCAATGGAGGATAAAACAAAGGCATTTCATTTTGTGTGGTGGCTGGGCCAAGACCTTTGAGTCGAGGCATACCCACACATCCTAATGAGATAGGAATGAAGACATACGTAGTTCTAGGTTTTCCCTTTAGAGGTATAGTCCATGGGCAGGGAAACAAGAGGGGATTTTTTTGATGTGTGGATGGACCAATATGTAAAATTCAAGTGTCACTATATATCATGCAAGGGAAAGAATCTACCCACATGTAGTTCTGGAAGGAACTCCCCTACATAGGTCTAGTCTATACATATGGGGGAAGGGGAAATTCTCTTACTGGTAGCTAGACCAAGATTTGGGGTCAATGTGTCGCTGCGTATCCCATGGAAATAGGAATCAAGCCACACATAGTTCTATGGGTTTCTTCCTTGTAGGTCTGGTCCATACATAGGGAGGAGGGGGAATTTTCTATATTGATGGTGACTAGACCAGGATGTAGAATATGAGAATCACTATGTATCTTTGAAGTGCAGAAATCAAGCCACATGTTGTTTTATAGGCCCCTCCTTGTCTCAGTTTAACCTTTGCACGAGATAGGGGGAGGGTATTAGTACCTTTTCCTCATATGAATTTGACTTATCTGCAATATATTGATATATGGAACACAATAACTACAATTCAGTTTAACATCATGCGGTGAGGATGAATCAATCATGCAGTTTATCATTATGTGATTAGGATGAATATGTCACTATGCAGTTTAGCATCTTATAGCTAAGATGTATATGTTACTATTATGTGAATTATTTCTTCAGAAAATTTTATTTTATGGGAGATTTTAGGAGCTATCTATCCATTGATATCAAGTCATATGATCCATTAGAGTAGACCTTATGTATGATATACAATCCATCCCATTTTATCTCATGTTTTGGGGGTATCTTCCCGAGTATCATCGGGGTTCTAATGATCAATACCGTCTTCCTTAGAGGAAATATTTAAGGTGAAACATTTTGTTGAAGGATCATTCTATCTGATTTTGATAGACTTACAAATGTTGTTTAGTGTAAAATCGTATTTCATCCAACCATTCTAGCTCATCAAACTATTTTTTGGATTTCTCATTTGTATACAATTGATCACGAACGACAATGCGGAGCGATCGAACTTGAACTTAGATGGAAAAATATATTTTTCCCATATACTAGTGAGTAAAGGGTTTCCTAGGTGGTAGTACGGGTCGTGGTTTGATAAGACCATAAAGCATGTAGGAGATTTTCCAGCCTTGATTTCTTATCTCTGTCTAACATCTTCTGAAGTATGTTGGATAGAGTCTTGTTGAAAGCCTCTATTTGTCTGTTATCCACTCTATGGTAGTTGGATGAATTGTTGTCTTTGATTCCATACTCCTCGTATAATTTTTTCAACTCAGTAGGGTAGAATTCGGTGTTGTTGTTTATCATTATTGAATGAGGGACACCGAATCTACTAATTAGGTTAGATTTCACAAGTCAAACAATTCTTCTTAACCCAACCTCTTTAAGGGGTACAAAATCATCACATTAAGAGAAGAAGTTGGTTGTTGTGAGAATGAACTTGAATTGTCTAGTTGGGACAGGATGATATGGTCCCACTAAATCCATCCCCCATATGAAAAATGGATAGGAGTACTTAGTTGCGTGAAGAAACTTTAGGGGTTGGGGAATGAAATTGGCTTGTATGACACTTCTTCACGAATGTGTAACAGTCCTATATCATAGTTTTCCAATATTATTTGATCCTTCGAATTTTATGGGCGTGATTGGATGATGATTGGTGTTCTGCACAAGTTCTAGTGTGCACTTATTTCATGATGGTAACAGTATCTTCTCCATCAATGACCCTAAGAAGGACTCTATCAAGGCCTCACTTGTAGAGAACCTTTTCTTGGTTTGCACCATCATACAAAAAAAATTGATTTCCCTCCTATAGATCTATTCTCTTCTTTCCCAATCTGGTGGGAGTTCCTCCCTCCAAAGATAATTTTCAATGGGATTCATCCAATCAGTGGTTTGACCATAAGGCTTAGTAATAGGGATAATCTTGTTGATTTCTTCCATGTTTCTCAAAATGAATGGTAAGAACATCCGATTGTGGGAAATGATGATGGCTATTTCATCCTTTTCTAGATCAGCATGGGTTGTTGATAAATTTGATAATTCATTGTCTTGGGAATTTTATGATTAGGGGACATAGGTCAATGTTTTTTATTATGGTAATTCTGCCATCAGCTCTCAGACATAGTTCATAAAAGGAACTGATAATACTTTCTTAATGGTATAGTCACCATTGACTTGATTGATGACCAGCTCCAAATCACATTTTATCTTTAGGTTCTCGAATTGTGCATGAAGTACCAACTCTAAGCCAACAATGGGGGCCTAGTTTTCAGCTTCATTATTTTAGAACCCCTTTGAAAGTTGGAAGAATTAAGGTAAGACGACCTTTTTTGGATAAATGAGTATAACTCCCAACCCCACTTTTTGATCTTGGGGTCCTCTATCATTTTCCATTTCGGTCTTCTGAAGGCACTATCAGATTACATTTACCATGCTTCGGATCCTTCTTTTATGGAGAATACATCTTCATCAAAATTTTCAATATCCAATGGGGTCATTTATGCCAACGGTTGATCTTCCAAGAAATCTACCAATGCCTAGCCTTTGATGGATTTTTAGGGCACGTATTTTATGTCAAACTGCTATAGGATGACCACCCACCCTAATAGGTATCTAGTTAATAAAGGATGGTTGAGGATATACTTGAGCAGGTTGTAGTGGGAGACTAGATAGACCTCATGGTGTTGCAGGTAATTCATGAGTTTTTGAACAACAAATATTAGGGAAATGTGGATCTTTTAAATATTTGAATAATGAGTCTCAGCATCAATCATTGTTCGTTTGAGGTAATGGATACTATTCTTTCTGCCAACATCATTCTTCTATATGAGGGAAGCACCTAGTACTAATCTAAGGCATTCACGTACAGAATGAGTGGTTTTCCCTAAAATGGTAGCATTAGAACCTGTGGGCTTAGGAGATACCTTTTAATAATTTTGAATGCTTCTTAATAATCATTATCCCACTAGTATGTGACCCCTTTCTTCATCAACATGGTGAAAGGAAAATACTTACCTACAAGGTTGGATATGAAGTGCTGAATGTATGCCAGACGCCCTTGGAGACCCCTCAACTCAGTGAGGTTGTGAGGTGGTGAAATATCAAGGATTTATTTTGTCTTCTTAGGGTCGAATTCGATGTTGCGATGGCGCATGATAAAGCCTAGGAATTTCTAGAAGGTAACACTGAAAGCACACGTCTGGGGATTCGTCTTTAGACTATGTTGTTGTTGTTGTTTATTAAAGACAATTTCAAGATCTGTTAGGTGGTTTGAGCAATGTCATGATTTAACCACTAGTTCGTCATTGTAGAACTCAAAGAATTTTCCCAGGAAGGGATTGAAAACATGATACATTGTGCACTGGTATGTGGCTCTAGTATTTTTCATGCTAAAGGGAATCACCTTGTAGCAGAAAACTCCTTGGGGACCCTAAAGGCAATGGCTTCTTCATCTTCATGATCTATTCGGATTTGGTTGAATCCAGAGTAGTCATCCATGAAATATAGGGCATCATATCTAGTGGTTTCATCGATCGGTAATTTCATGATCAGGATAGGGAAATCATCTTATGACTAGTGTTGATTGAGGTCCTTGAAGTCAATGTAGACTCTAATCTGCCCACTATTCTTTTTGACAAAGAGTATGTTTGCTAGGCAGATCAGATATTGGAATTCTCAAATCAAGTTAGCTTTGATTATCTAGTCAACTTCAGCCTCTATTTTGGTAGCATGTGTCAGGTGGGTCATTCTGGCAGCCTTCTTGTAACCACAATGGTATTCTGACAGACCCAGGTGATGAGTGGCGACCTCATGATCGAGGCCTGGAATTTTTGTGTAGTTCCAAGAAAAAATGTCTCAATTATTCTTTAGGAAGAAGGTATATTCTTACTTATCCTTTAAAGTCACAACCACACTAATCAAACCAGGTTGTGGGTCATCTTCAGTGCCCACGTTTATCTCCCTATGTTCATTGATTATGGTGGAGACTCCTTCTTCGAATGCAAGAGGGGAATCTTTTAGATCTTCTTATTCTTCTTCATCCTCTTTATAATCCTCTTCGTTATCTTTTTCCTCTTCTAATGGAGAAATGACTCTTGAGATGAACTCTCTAGTGTTGGGAGAGGAATCAAAACTCATATTTCTGTAAATTGAAACAACTCATTTTTTCCCAACAAACTATGGGGAATTTTATGAAAAGGATAGAATGGGAGGGGAAGAATGTCCTCCTTTTATTTTAGTGATAGGAAATCATATTCTACCTTATTGAGTAAGTCGGGAACTATTTGGAGCCCCGAGGATGGACTAGGATCATTTTTGTTTGAGCACTCACCATCATCATGGGAGTTAGCATGCTTTTCAGTGTCCTTGGACTCAGCAGCTATAACGAAGATCATGAAGACTGTTGAGTCTAAATTTGAGCTTGAACTTATGCACTCAAACTAATTGATGGGTAATATATACTCTTCCCCATGCTATTTGAGGGGATTGGAGGGAGCCATTTCCAATCCATTTGGGGTGGTGATCCAATCAATTTCATCAGCCAAAGACTACTTCTCATTCAATTCATAGAACCATACATCAATGTAATGTGACTTGAAGGAATAGAATTTGGATTTATCAGCGTGAAATGTCCTATTTTTTCCATTAGCACAATGTTTAACGCACTGATGGTATGATGAGGGGATTGTATCATGCTGATGTGGCTAGGGCCTCCCTAATTGGATGTTGAAGGCTGTATTTTTTGTGCACTACTAGAAACTCAGAATCATACATGAGGTCACCAAGACAAGTTTCATGCTTGATTCATCCTAATTGTTTCTTCTCAATTTTGTCATATCCCAGCATAGTTTTTTTGTAGGGTGTCAGATTGTCCTCATCATAGACCAACTGACGAAGTGTTTGCAGCAGGAGGAGGTTAACTCTAGAGCCATTGTCGATGACAAATTTCCAGAAATCAGTACCATTTATCTTTCTAAAAACATATAAGGGTTTGTTGTGTCCCTATATGATGGGGTCACCATCTTGATCTGTGAAAGAGATGACGGTATGGAATTTTATAGGGTTGGTCTTTGTCCAATAGAATTCAACAGCTCCAACTTCATCCTCGAATTCTTAGGGACATAGTAAATCTATGTTGAGTTCATTTCTAAGGTCTACTAACATATTTAATTCAACCACGATCAATATATTTTCTGGTACTATGGATAGATACTTCATAATATCATATCTCTTCTTAAAATTATGATGCTTCCGGGATTGTGGATTCTCTTTCATAGGGTTTTTATGGACTTGAGCCCAAGAGGTGGATGGGTTGACCTCTAGGATGGGAACAGATGATACTCATGTGCTCTTTGGATTTGACCAGACTGGTCAGCCTATAATATTTTGGTGATTAGACATCTTATCTTCCTCTGATGGATACTCTAATATGATTGGGAAAGTATTTCTTCTAACATGGGTAGGGTAACATTCTAGTTCATGTTGTGTCTATTGGAGGCTCCTTTTATGAGTATCTACAACATTAATGGTTTGAGTTATGGTGTGGCTGGGAATTTTACTCCTTCCACGACCATACCTTCCTATAAAACCTCATCCTCTATAGCCTCTTCCTCTAACTCTCTGGTTGGATGTAGGGAATTTGGGTTTGTAGCCATATTCTCTATCAAATAATAGGTCTATTAAGTGAATGACATTAATGAATCCAAAGACCAGTTCCTGATCCGACAATGATTCTATCTGACTGTCTTCTTCTGATGGTGTCGTTTGAGAGGGTGTTTCCCACTATCTTTTTTGGTGGGGTGATGGACATACTTTCAAGTCTACTAGAATGAAGTCCAAAAGTGTCAAGGTGGAAATTTTTCGTAGTATAGGTTCATCTTTTTACTCCTACTTTCTTCCTTTATAATCAGAATATCTCCTGGATAGCTGATCCTTAGAGGGTTGTGGGGCTGATGATGATAGTTTTACTACATCAGGAGCTATTGGGGGCATGATTGGTTTCTTCAACTATGAATGTAGTATGTCATGATCTTGGTTAACTATTTTCCAATCCAACCAACTGTCAAATTTTTTCTCTTTTTCTTTGGTGACTTCTTTCCACTCCTCTTCTTCACTTGGGTCTAAGGTGGAAACATATTCCACTTGTTTTGGTAGTTGTCCTAAAATGACTTGTCTAAAATCTATCATATTTTCCATGAGCTCTTTGAAGAAGAATAATTCCTAGATGGTGTGTCCTAGTATCCATTGGTAGGGAAAATAATTTGGATGTTCATCGAGACCCACTTCATCAGCTCTCTTTACCTTCAATAGCCGTAGAAAGTTTCAATTCATGGTGATTATGAAGTAGCCACGGACTTGGTCATCTTGGAATGAGTAGTATTTATTTCTTTGTTCCTATAATTGATTTCTTTTGGCACCCCTTCACTCATATTTTTGAGGTGGGTGTGTCGATTGGAATCTAGGGGATCATGTACGTTTTGGTGGAGACCTCGCAACTTGAGATGGTTTTGGGGTGGCTTAAGTTTGAAAGAAGCCACTTCATCTTTTTCCTTTTTTTCCTGGGGCCGATGGGGCCACTCAGGGATTGAGATTACTCTATTTCAATGCACCGTCTATCCTTTGGGAAAGGGTGTAGAAATATAGTAACCCAATTGTGTAATTCATATGGATGAGTGGCATACTTAATTCATCATGGATATTATCGATGCACATAGCAATAATTTCATCCTAGGGGAGTGGTCAGTTTAGGTAGTAAGTCAGGTCTTTACATCTGGCGATGAAGTCAGAAACTCTTTCATTTTATCATTGATTATAGTTCATGAGAATACTAACTATTGTCTTTGGAAATTTCGAACTTAAATATAAGAGAAACTGTCATTAGAGTTCCTCCTAGCATGTGATTAAGTTAGATGGAAAACTACTATACCATATGATGGTTGTACCCTAAATAGTTCGCACGAAGCACCTGAGTTTCACTGATTCTGGTTGCTTTGGGGTACCCATCATGGGGTCATAGTAAGATTCCTAGTTCATTAGATATTTTTTCAGATCTCTAGAACAAATGAACACCAATAATATGAGGTTTCTGAAGTTTGGTAGTGGTGTAACGTTGCTCACCCAGTTAGGGTAAGGTTTGTGTTCTAGTTTCATTGGAGTATTCAACCCTTGCATGGCTTCCAGTCTACCTATCAATTCTGCGATGGTGTTCAAGAGACATTGATGCATATCTTACTGGACTTGAGATTACATGAGTGTTGTAGGGGGAATACTGGAAATGCTGGCATTCCTATAATTTTGGGCGGATACCCAGCTAAGGGAATCCTCTGTGGGTTCACCTGAAAGTGTTCTGGCTATTTCTGTAGTGGAGGGAAGTCTTGATATCATTCTGGGGTCAGGTTCAATTAGACTAATAGTCTCGGTGCTAGATTGGACACTTATCAGAGCCTAGTTTCATTTATTAGGATGATTTCCCATGGAATAGACACCTCTTCTAGAAATACTTGTTGACATTCCGCATGAGGAACACACCCAGCAAGATAGGATCCTCAACGTATCTCTGCATTGATTTGCCTGAGCTCTTTCATTTCGTCCTCCAGCTTGGATAATCTTTCCTCTAGCATGAGGGGTTCATTTTCTCGAGGGGTAGGAGGCGGGTCTTATACGACCATGGATTTATTCTTCTTCTTATTGGGGATTTTCAAGGGAGGTAGTGATGGTTTTGTTGAGGGTGCGCCCAAATTTAGGAAAGCTCTCTAGTTCCTTATATGCACAACCTCAGGCTCGCTACGGACCACCACCGATAGGGAACCATCTTCTCTTGTAGTCTCTTAACTTGTATCATTTCTTATGAGGTCTGTGGGATTGATGTCCACCAATTTCACTGATGCATACAACTTTGGGGGCGGCGTACCCAGTTCCAAATAGTAGGATATCTTTTTACATCCTTTATTGGACTTTATCCTTCCATTCTATGGTATTATTTGGATTTCTTGGAAAAGAGAGACTTGAAGGGAGCCCTGATTTAACCTCGCAATATGCCTTCATCCCATGGGGTATAAACCACAAGACGGGACTGAACAGGTGACATCTCTTGTCATATTTCTTCCCAGACAGAAGAATACAGACATCCATTGTGAGGGAATTTGAGGTAAAATTTCCCCAAGCCCTATGGGCTGGGGTTTCTCTCGTTCATCCATTGATGTGCAATAGGCTGGATTCGTTAGTCTTATAGGGGTATTTAGAGTTAGAAATTCCCCCATCTCTATGGGTTGGGGCTGTTTCTGTATTGTAGAGGTAGCTGTTATTGTTTCGGCCTTCTTGATTTCGCACACTCCCATATGGGTGTGATTCGATTATGGAGATGTATTCTCATGATATTTATTTTCTTATGAGGACATGAGAATTTATCATTGGTTTTATTCTATTAGGCATGAATTCTATTGAAAGTTCTCAGTTTCCTAGCTCAGATGCTTTTCTATGGATTGCTCTCATCGGACTTAATGCTTTTGAGACTTACTCAAGGTCGATTTTTGTTGAGTGTTCCACCTTATCTAGGCAAGGATTCCATTTGATTACTTCCTTTGGGTAACTAAATTTAAATATTTCACTTCTAGTTGGTTTTCGTGGATAGGATGTGGGGTAAACGTTAGAGCTCCATTCTCTCGTCATTCCTGAACATGAACTTCGGATGGTGCATTACTGATAAGGAAACACAACATGTGCAGTATGTGGAGGCAGGACAATTAGAGAACTTTCCTTTGCCTCTCTAATTGGGTATGCAGTGTAGATGGGAGAGATTCTAAGTCAATTAAATGTAAAATCTCTCTTATTATGATAACACGGTCTGCATATCCCTTATAGGGCCGGAATTTTACCTTTAGCTGGTTTAAAGTTTTCTATATATTTAGGCGAATGTTATGTGTACATTCCTCATAAAACTCCCTTGGTATGTCAAACTGAGATGTTTTCAGGGGCTAATGCATCACTGTTATGTCATCCCTATCTATTTTTCTTATCAGGAGAAACATATCCTATTGTTTCTCTTATAAAAACACCTTTTCTTGGTCTTCCCAACATGAATGATCCTTTATTTTTTTTTCTAAGAATTAGGGCTGGTAGGAGACTCGTTGATATGTGAGAAATACAGGGGTGGCTCAAAAGATGTTTATGACCCTGGGCCATCTTCGAGTTGAGAAAGGATATCACTCATCATAGACAAAGTTTCTAACATGTCTAACTCCATCATTCTAAGCACCTCAAAATAGGAGGGATTTTTCACATTTTATATGGTAAGGGGAGGACCTTTTTTCCCGTGTGAATTTTGACTATGGGGAGGATATTCTTAATTAGTGCTATAATGTCAAGGGCTACCATTTTAACTTGATTCATGACTATTGGGAATGTCCCTATGGCGTACACCCTGGGGAGGACCTTCAGGGCTGTCTATAATAGGAGGAGGACCTTCTTGATGCTTGATTTCATTGAGGGGAGGACCTTCTCGATGACTACTGTGATAGTGAGAACTACTATCACAACTTGATATCTTGCAGTAGGGATAATTTCTATAGTGTACATCTTGGGTAGGGCCTTCATGATGTACTACAATGAGGTTTGAACCTTATCGTTACATGATGTTGTTATGGGGAGGGCCTTCAAAACAATTGCCATTGTGGGGAGGGCCTTTATAGTGTTTTCCATCATGGAAAGGAATACAATTATGCCTTGAAATCAGACTACATGGAGAAGTAAATATATAGTTTAATCCCTAACAAGGACCATCAGGGAAGAAGATAGAAAAGGGGGATTATTTCTGTTTGATCTTCTATTCAAGGGGAGGGATACCCTGACATGAATTAGAAGATAGGATCTCATGATCGATCATTTCTAGCCTACAGATTAATCCATTTTGGGTGCTCTCGAGAGGACCTTCAGAGCTACTGGTAGCAACATTGTAGGGAGGGCCTTCTCAACTACTACTACCACTTCCATAATTTGGTAATGTACTAACATGATCTCGAGACTCTATTTATATATTCTTGATTATGTCAATAATTCCATATTCCAGTAGGGTAGATTCAGGAATATGCTCTTCAGTTTTTTGGTTTAATTTGGTTCATTTCATCTTTGGGTGATCTTTTACGGGCAATTAGGGTCATTTTTTGTTGGTAATAACCTTAGTACACAGGTTCTTACATTGTTAGTTTTTGTGATACCACTGAGATATGTTGATAGACTTCTTGAGTTTTCGCAGGGATATATGCCTACCCTTGAGTGTCTACCATGTTGGATAAGAATCCCCTAGTTTGAATGAGTATTTTTTCCCAATCTAGTTGTTCGTGTATCATGGTATATTTCCATCAACCCTCCAGGACTAGATTAGGGATGCATAAATGCTTTGAAGAGACCAACCTATCTTGCAGATGAGTCATTCTGTTTGGGGAAAATGGGTTGTGGGCCTGGTTCCTTTCCTTTGTCGCCGATGTAATGACGTCTTGACATGTCTTGAGGATATGATATGAAATTCACAACTGATCTTCCATCATTTCTAGGATATTCTGATATGTATCTTTATATGGAATGGGTATGAAGGTCCATTTTCATGTTGGAGCAGGAGTTTGTGTCTTCTCCAATCCTCCATAGGTTGCTAATGAAAACTGGTAGTTCTCCTATTTTGGGATAGAGGAACGACTTTATCACTGGTTTTATTCTACAGTTTCCACTTTATTTGACTAGTGGGATTCATATTAATGAGTATGAATTTTCATCTGTTCACGGGCCACTATATTTATATCATGGTATTTTTATTAATCTTTAGGAATTTGAGTCTACTCCTATTTTTTTCCACCCTATTTGGATGACGGGCTTGATACACATCAGTAGGTGTTTGTGAATGTGTGTAGCTGATTGTCGTCCTATTTGGATGATGGGATTTATATGCATTAGAAGGTGTTTTTTCCTATCTATAGTTGGTTTCCATCTGATTTGGTTGAAAAGCTTCTTGTGCATCAATAGATATCTACATCTTCCTGTAATTCACCACTCAGTCTGCGTAGAGGGACTGGAGAGCACTGGAAATAATGTGCATGTGCTCATATTATGCCACCCTTTTTCAATGGTGGTCTTGAGTGTAGGGGGTAGAGTTTTACGTATTCCCTTTGAATACCACTGCGTTTGTACAAAATATTTATTCCTCAAGAATAAGGGTGATTGCCAACTCCTAATTATATGTTTTTAGTCCTCAGTGGGTGTCCCAAGGGTCCTGTGTCCTTTGGACTTCAGTAGGTTCCCTCAGTATGATATCCTCTTCAGAGCGAGGATACTTGGTCGCCTGACATTGGTGGAGATGATCTTTGGTAAGGGTCTGTGAGTAAGACCTATATGTAGCTGGAATTAATTCATCATCATCGACTTCATATTCCTCCCTGAGATAAGGGGGTCACTTTTTATCATGCTCTGAGGATAGGCTATCGAAGAAGTTGGAGACAACTAGTGGGGTTGTCCTATGCTAGGGTGAGGTATGCGGCTGGGGTGGCGGCTGGAAAGCTTTTTCAGATTGGAGAACCTGTCTTGCAACCTCCACTTTGAGGTTAGTACCATTTTGGTGGTATGCTCTAATCAGTATGTTGGATACCCAGTGTTGAAGATGTTGGGTCGATGAGGAATTTTTCCCTTTATCGAGGCCCCACAACCTGTGGGATTATTGAGGTGGGTGTCTGAATTGGTTGTTGAGATTCCACTTGGATTGATGGTTCCTCTAGAAGCCTACAATATTTATATATATATATGACATATATATAAAAAAACCCCATTAAAGTATCATCTTTTAATAACATTCATAATTGATGATTGCTTAGCCCCTTCCTTTTTATGTGGTGAAGGGGCTTGAGTGGGGTAAAAATACCACCTTGGCTGAGGATTCATGTCGGGTTTGTTATTTTTGTTTCGACTCGAGGTGAGCGTTTGGGGAAAACAAAATGGTCCAACAGGTGACAAGAATTTTTCTATTATTATAGAGAATTTCACATTGGGTTCACCATTTTTGTTTCGATCTGATCCACATCATTATCCTTTAGGTGGAATTGGATTGACCATGCATGGACTGGGCAGTTTATCATTTTTGTATTATGAAGGAGGTGCCCCAATTAAATAGTCCCAACATGTGATTGCAGAAGATTAAATATTTGTGAAATCTATCCTCTTAGAAAATGATTTCCTCATATAGTCTCTAAAGGGTTCATTCGTGGTTCCAGAAACACCCAACGGTCCTTTTATCCATGATTCATGGACCATCTTTCCAATGTTAGGTTCTTTTTGGATTTTTTGGCGAACAACACTTAAAAATTCCATTGGTTGAGAGGATAGGAGGCCGAGCTCATCACACCCTTTTGGTGGGAATTATTGCCTACTTCAGGAGTCTCTTATAAATTTAAGCCATGTTCATTTTTTTGTGAATCCTAGGTTCATTCTAGAAGATTGTATCCATGGGTTACCCCTGGGTTGTAGAATCATCATGGATATACATGGATTTGATGCTATAGAGACAATGATAACTTAATCCATCTAATGAGGCACTCTTGGTTTTATATTTATCTAGGAGGGAAAAAGGTGGTTTTATTTTGGGGTCAGACCCATAATATGGGCTTTCTATATATCCACATGAGAGGAATTAGAGCCCACGTAGTTCGGTATTACTTTACTGGACACATCACCTTTTAAGGTCATGTGACGTGGAATCATCCATGCAGTTTAACATCATAAGATGAGGACATCTAGGTGAAATATTTCTGGTCAGGACTTGGTTCAGGTCTTACACTGAAGTGGCATGATGGTCCCATAAAAGATATTATCTTCTAGGTGAATAGGACCCTACCAGAGATACAGCTCAGAGAACATTACGGTTGGTTTGAGGGTTAGATTTATACCTGATAGAGGCTTCGTACATATCCTGATAAAATGGGGAATCAATGTCCGCATTATTCCTTTATCGGGACTTACACCTAGTAGGGAGCTCTTTTGAATTTGTGTGAATATTTTACCAGGACTGACTTCTGAGGAGAACATACCTTGAGTTTGAGCCTTGGAAATGCATCATATGTATCCTTGTTAAATCAGGAATCAATGTTCCCATAGTTTATTTATGGGTTGTGACTTGATTGGGGATTGCACGTGGGAGCTGCCCATTTGAGAGAATCAGATCAGTACTTACTCTTAAATATGATGCCCTTTGTTGGGGACATTGTTGGGGTGAAACTTTTATAAAGGGTACCTCATTGAGATCAGGCATTAAGTAGGAATGTTATGTGTCCCAATTATAGTGGGAATCAGAGTTCTCATAGTTTTTATGGGTTTTTTCAATTTCGTATCGTTATAGAACTCTAATCCCACGTGAGTCATGCTCATTTTGAGAAACAAGAAGATGTGAATGATTCGACAATGGTGCACATTCTCTTCTATACTGATGGAAAAGGAGGAAGACGACAATGGAAGAGGTCATTCTTATGATCCTAATGGGGGAGGGAAAGAGCATTGGGTTTTTCTATTCCCTCACTTGATGCCATTTCGAGACTACAGTGGGAAAGGGTGTGAAGCAATGAACCATTCAATGTGGAATGACATTGAATGTTGTGTGGTCTAGATCTCAAAAGGTTGGGGTCTTACCTTAGTGTAAGTGCCCCAGAGCTGGTTCTTAGAAAGTGGAGGAGTGTGATTCCTTTCCAAAGGGGAAGGAAACAATGATATTCTCTCTTTTCATTGGAACTCAACGAAGAGAAAGGCTAGAGATTACCCCTAATACCTAGAATGGGAGACTCATGTTGGAATCACAATGTCTAATATTGGGTTACCTAGATAATGTATACTTAGAGACATTCTAGGGGTCCAAACCATTGTGTGGGAAGCCTTCGTGACTCCTTATGTAAATTCAGAAAGGTGTACCAGTGCAACCGATGATCTGATCATACAAGTTTCGTGGCTTTGGAGAAGGCCTTAGCCTGATCCCGGTGGATTGGTTCGATGAGGAGCTATGGAGTACTAGACGGTACTGGAGGGGGATGATTGGAGTGTGGAGGATGGACACCGGAAGAAACCCAATTCCATGTACTGTTTTCTCACGTGGGATGGGGGCAGCCCTGAATAGCTTACTACCTTGTGGGTAGAGGTGTTTTCCGCGTACCAAAGTGGTTCTCATATCGAAATTTGTTCCGCATACTGAAATTGTATGTGTCCCTATATGTGGTCTGTGATGCGATAGGCCACGTAGCCTCGGGTTCCATCTATGTACAGCTATAGTACGTGTAGTGATTTTCTATATAGATAATTGAATAGAATAAGGTTCTAGGGGCCTTTTGTTGAGTCAATAAGGTTCTTTTATAACTTCTTTATTCCTTATAGTTTTATGTTTTGAAAATCACAAAAAAAAATAAGTTCTAAATTTCTCATTCTGTTATACTTACAAGTTTTTCATTACGTTTAATTACAGATTTTTCATTACAATATATTTGTAATTATGTTTTACTTACATCGTTAATAGTATGGTGTAAATAATATTCTGATGTAATTATTTTCTTAAGCCTATGTGACACTGATTCTGGTACAGATGTGATACCATTTTTTCATGATACTGATTTTGGTACAAATATGATACCTTTTTTCATCATACCAATTTTGGTAAAAATGTGATACCGTTTTTCATCATACCAATTTCGGTACAAATTTCAGGCCGATTTTATGAAACTGGTACCCAAAAACCATGATACTGTTTTTCTCAATCCGATTTTGTTTATTTTATTAAAAATCTATTTTATTGAAAATGTTAGAATTGTTTAATGTATCATTCCAATATTATCGAATTATATGTTTTATTATACTTAACATTTATCTTAAACTTAATATTTTTTTTCTTATATGAAATGATGTTGTACAATCTATTACAAACTAACCATTGTCTATTTGACATGCGCCCAGGTCCCTTCTAAATTTTTGGAAAATATGAACATTGGAGTGGAGCTGACTGTTGAGAAGTTTTGCCTATAAATACAAGTTCATTTTAATGATAAAAGAACCAACTGAGTGAATAGGAATGATAGTAGATGATTTTGAAGCATGTGAAAAAGATATGAAGTGATTTCTAGAGAAATATGCTCTTATAACTCTCAGTGCTTTGGGTGGTTGTCGTGAACATCTTGCTCAGGCTTGAACAACTTGTTCATAATTTCTTTGTGCAGACTCTGATCATACTAATTGTGTACTTCCAGATTTGGAAGTCAGAGGTTCTGATTTCCTTCTAAATCAAGGGCTTGTGGGGATAACAAGACAGATACTGATCCTCAGAATGAGGGCTTACTTGGGTTTGGGTAAGACAAAATCTCTTGAAATTATAAATCAAGTAACTTTTATCCAAGGTTGATGGATACCCTTTGCTTTGCGTTAAAAGAATATTATTGTTACTTTTTTTCTATTTCAAGTTGTTCTTATTATATTGCTATTTTAACTTTGTTAAAGTTGGAAAGTATAACTTTCTTATACTTTCTAATTTTGTTACTCTAATTGTATTAAAGATTATATATGCTCTAAGGTAGAATATTTCTTTTAAGAAAATTCTTTCTTAAGTTTTTATCTTGAGGTTGTAAAGTATAAGAAAAGATTTCTTTAAAAGGTTTTTTGAATGTTTGTTTAACTTTTTTAAAGTAGTTTTTCTTAAAGTTAGAAGATAATCTTATGAAATAGTTTCCTTAAGGTTAATAAACTTTCTTTAATAATGTTTTATACCAACATTAAAAGATCCAACAGAATTTTTTAAATCATACAATTCACCGCCCTCTTGTATTTGAGCATATCATTATACCATTCGATCCTACAATTGGTATTATATGAGGTCTCTGAAATACTCATATTCACATATAAGTTTTATTTCTCAATAATTCTTTGTTATCAAATTCTTCTTTATCTTTTTTTAAAGTTTCTTTTACTACAAACATGTGTTTTAGAAAGAAATTTTCTTTTAGTATGGAAAGCATTCATGTTGGATGTCTATTTAATCTGAATACTACTAGACGACCAATATTAGATGGAAATGATTATGAGTAATAGAGAGATAAAATAAAGAAATTTGTGATAAACACAGGTGTAGACAATTACATTATGTTAACTAGAGACTATAATATTCCTGATAAGGAACTTAGAACCTTTAGAAATCTAGAAAATGTGAAATACCAGCTGAACATTAAGGTACGAAATACTTTGCTTTGTTTCATGACTAGAAATATATATATCCAATTTTCATATTGTGTATCCTCTAATAGTATTTGGAATAAGCTTCAATTAACTCACTTTGTAACTTCTAAAGTCATTAAAACTAGAAGATCCATGCTCAGAGATGAGTATCATGGTTTCTGTTTTCCTTATGAAGAACCCATATGTAAGGTACAACAAAGATTCATGACTATTGTCAACAACTTAAAATCAATGGGTGAGAAAGGTTTATATGATGAGATCCTTATAGACTAGATTATGGAAATCATGCCTAATGAATGGGAATCCAAGAGGAAAGCTATAGATGAGAATAGGAAAGTTTCTCAGATTTCTATTGATGAGTTGTTTGGAACTCTTCTTCCACATGAAAACAGAATGAAGAGAGATTATAATAATATTAAGAAAAAGAATGGAAATAGAAGTTTTGATTTTACAACTACTTCAAATCATATGAAATCCATGACTCTTGAGAGAGTTACAAGATTTAAATTTAAGAAGGTTGTTATTAAATCATAATCTAGTGAAAGTGAATATTCGAAAAATGAGTTATCCAATCTATCTTGGAGGATGAACAATATTTTTGGGCAGAAGAACATTCAATATAGATACAAGAAGGAATATTTGAAAGATAATAAAGATGGAGAAGTGACATTTTTTGAATGTAGAAGAACTAGTCATATTACACATGATTTTCCATTGCTTAAGAAAGGAGACTAGAAGGATAGGAATTCAGAAAGGAAAAAGAAGAAGTTCTACATATCTAAGCATGTGGATTTCTTGAAAGCAAATGACACTCAGAGCATTGGTGGTGGAGATTATTTTGGATGATTATTCCGAATATGAATCTTCTGAGAAAAATATTATTGGTCTAATATCTAGAGTTCCATTACAAAATCATTTTCTTATGGCTAAGGTAGAAACTCTTGAATTCTTGACCAATGTGTATTTAAGTGAAAAAAATTCCAGATAAAGGTTTTTCTTTAGATGAAGAAACCACTTCATTAGACAATAATAATTATATACCCTCCTATGAGGAAGTTTTTAGGTTTGCTACATTGTTTAAAATGAAAAATTTCAAAGTTTCTAAGAAACCTAAAAAATAAAATTCTAGGGAATTTATTTTAACAGAAGAAATTTCTGATCCTACCAAGGATCTTATTAATAAAAATGATGTTTTAGAAAATCTTTCTAATAAATTTAGGAAGTTAATTCTGAGAAGTATAAACTTTATATGGATCTTAAAAATCTGATTTTAGGAAAAGATATTTTAGATTTTAAACTTAACTCTAAATCTATTATCCTAGAGGATAGAAATTTAGTCTTAAGGATAAATTTTGAAGTATTTTCTTTGAAGAATCTTTTTGAAAACTCTACTTCTGGTAAATAAAATTTTGATAAGATGTATTCTCAGATTCGACCTCATGGTATTAATCTAGGAGTATCTTATTCTCATGAAAATCAATTTTTAGAAATAGTTATTTTATTCCTCCAAGAGCTCCTTTTTGCACTAAATTTCAAAGTGGTGGGAATTGGAAGAAAATATTCTCTTTAAATAAATTTCAATCCATTAGGTTTCATAAATATTACTTTTCTAAAAAAAATTGTATTCCCAAGATTTTATTATCTAATAGTTCTGGATCAAATAAAGTTTGGTTTCCAAAAATATAACTCCTTATTTTTTATGAAAATGATGTAAGTACCAATAACATATGTTACATGGATATTGGATGTTCTCGGAACCTGAACAGTAACAAATAAAATTTCAAAAAGATTTTAAAGACTAAAGGCGGAAAAGTAACCTTTAAAGATAACTCTCAAGAAGAAATTATTGGTATAGGTAATATTATTCATCTTGGTAAAGCTATTATTTCAAATGTTCTTTTTGTAAAAGTCCTTAAGCACAACCTCATTAGAATAAGCCAATCATGTGATGAATAATACCTTGTGAATTTTAGAAATGATAAATACTTAGTTCACAATTCGAAGGATGAGTTCTTTCTTTCCACCCTTCGGCATGAGAATGTTTACACTTTAAACCTAGAAGACCTTAGAAGTCAATATATACCTTTCAAAACTGAAATCAAAGTTCATATGTGCTTTTTCATAGAAGGATAAGACATTATAACTTAAGGAATCTTAGTAAACATTCCAAGAAAAGACTTTTTAAAGACCTACCAGATCTTAGGTTTGATTCTTCAAAATTCTGTGATCCTTGTCAATATGGAAAGAAACATAAATATATCTTTAAATATATAAGTGATATTAAAAATTCTAATTCCTTATATTTAGTGCACATGGAATTATTTTGTCCAACAAAAACTAGAGGTATTGGAAGAAAATACTATGTGTTTGTCTTAGTTGATGACTACACTAGATTTACTTGGGTCTATTTTCTTGCAAAAAAAATGAACCTTTTTCTTATTTCAAAAACAATAAAGCTCAAGTTAAAATTGAAAAATACCTATATTTGAGGACTATTCATAGTGGTCATGGTGGAGAATTTGAAAATTCATTTTTTGAAACTTTTTTGTAGTAAAAAAGGTATTACTCACAACTTTTCAGCTCCAAGAACTCCTCAACAAAATGGTGTTGTCAAAACAAGAAATCGTATTCTTCAAGAGATGACTAGAACCGTCCTGAGTGAATTTTCTATAGCTAAATATTTTTGGGCAGAAGTTGTAAGTACTTATTTTTATACAATAAATCGAGTTTTAATAATACATTTTTATTATAAAACACCATACGAGTTATGGACTGGCCGACAACCCAAAGTTTCTTACTTCAAAGTTTTTTTTTTTGAAAAGTATTCATCCTGAATAATAAAGATAACATACATAAGTTTTCACCTAAATATAATGAAGGAATTTTCTTAGGTTACTCTACTAACTCTAAGTAATATAGAGTTTTTAATAAAAACACTTTTACTATGTAAGAAACAGTAAATGTTAAATTTGATGAATCTGATCCTTTTGGTATTAAACCAATTGAAATTATTTCTTATATATTTTCTAAAATTGATCAACAACCTTTGATAGAAGAACTTTTAGATAATATAATTGTTCCATAAAAATATCTCTGAAACATTTAACCTTGAATATTTTCTACCCAATTTTGATGAATAAGTATTTCCAAACCCAAGTCAGTTGTTACTTAGGAATCATCTTAGTGATAATATCATTAGTAATGTTAATCAACCTATAGGAACTTGAAGTTCTTTAAGGAATGAAGTTGAACATGTTTCTTTTCTTTCCCAATTTAAACCAAAGACTCCTGAATAAGCCATGGGTGATGAAAATTGGATAAAGGCTATGCAAGATGAAATCCATGAATTCGTAAGGAATCAAGTTTGGACTTTGGTTAAAAAACCTAAGGAAACTTCTCTTATTGGAGTAAAATGGATTTTTAGAAATAAATGTAATGATAATGGAATTATAGTTATAAATAAGGAAATATTATTTGATAAAGGTTATATCCAACAAGAAGTAATAGAAAATGAAGAAACATATTCTCCTATAGCAAGACTTGAATCTATCTGTATTCTTCTATCCTTTGTAGCTTTCTTTAATTTTAAACTTTATCAAATGGATGTAAAGTGTGATTTTCCTAAATAAAATGTACTGGAGTAAGTCTATGTAGACCAACCCCCTGTATTTGAAGATACAAATATCCTAATCATTTTTACAAACTTACCAATGCTTTATATGGACTTAAACAATCCCCTAGATCTTGGTATGATAGACTTTCATGATTTTTTCCACAAAATACCTATGTTAAGGGAAAAGTTAATCCAACCCTATTTATTACGAAAGCTAATAAATATTTTTTATTGTTCAAATTTATATTGATGTCATCATCTTAGGATTAACTTAGAAATCCTTAACTGATTCCTTTTGAAATCTTATGACATCTATGATTGATATGAGTATGATGGATGAGTGAACTTTTTTTCTTGGTTTTTAAATTTCTAAAAACCATATAGAACCTTCATATCTCAACATAAGTATATCAAATATCTTTTAAAGATGTTTGGGTATGACAATACTAAGAGTATAAGTACACATATCAGAACCTCTAACACTCTTGATATTGATGAAGTAGAAAAACCTGTAGATCAAACATCTTATAGAGGAATGATAGGAAGTTTTATTTACTTAACATCTAGTCTACCTGACATAATTTTTTCGGTGATCTTATGTGAAATATATTAAGAAAATCTAAAAAAATACCCTTTAAAGGATGTGAAAATAATTTTTCAATATTTAAAGGTAACTTTAGATTTGGGACTATTTTATTTTTCTTGAAATGCTTTTAAACTTAAAAGTTTTTTGGATTCTGACTTTGGCAGTTGTAAAATGGATAAGAAAAGTACTTAAAGAACTTGTAATTTCTTAAGAGATTCCTTAGTTTCTTGGTCTTTCTAGAAACAACATTCTATTGCACTTTCAACTGTTGAATCTGAATATGTAGCAGCTAGATGTTGTTGTGCTCAAGTGTTGTGGATGCAACACACACTCACAAACTATGGTATGAGTTTTACTAAAACCCAAATAATGTGTGATAACACAAGTCCCATTTCCCTAAGTAAAAACCCTTCACATCACTCTCAGGAAAAGCACATAGATGTTAGACATAACTTTCTTAGGTATCACGAACTTAACAGAGATATTATTCTTCAATTTATCAGAACGCAAGAACAACTTGCTGATATTTTTATGAAACATTTACCTTACGATAGATTTAAATACATTGAAAAGAAGATAGGAATGATCATTGTAAGGTAATCATTCATATCTACTTCTTGTATAAATCATCTACTAACATTAAAATACTTCTTAATTCAGGGGTAGTACATATGATTGTTTGTTTTTCCTTCTTATTCTTTCTTTATGAAATTTTTTTCCCCTCTAAGAAAATCCATATTACCATTATATTCAGAATTGAAATTCTCAAAATTGAAATTCCCAGAATCTAAAACATCCAAGATAATTCTTATAATACTGATAAATTCTTCAGATTATTCCAAAAGGTACGCTTTCTTGCTCTTTATTTTATAATTCTAAGTTTCAATTGTTGGGATTTCAAAATTTTAAATTCATTGTTTACCTTACCTCAAAATATCAAAATGTATAGTTTCTATAATCATTCTCAACTTTCAGATCAAGTCAGGTTATTTTCAGCCATTTGATTATTTTATGGAATCTGAAAGGACATTGTTATATCTATATAAGGGGTGAATTGTTTTTGAGGGCCACACCATCTTCTCTGATCTCGGTGCCAAATTTCTATTTCTTTCAAAGTCTACGTTCCATTTCTGTAGTTTCTTACACTACAAATGGCTCCTAAATCCTTAACAGATCAGATGCCTATCAATAAGGAAATTAAGGATTGGGATATCTTTAGGGAAATACAGGTATGCCATAATTTCTTTGTAAAGTATGACTCCCTCATCTCTAAACTAATAAGAACTAATGGATGGGAAAGTGTATGTGTGGCTAAGGAGAAATCTTAGGATCATGTTGAGTCTGATCTAGTCATGTAATTCTATTAATCAATTACTTTCATCCAAAAGGATGACAAGGATATGTTTAAGATCAAATGTTATAATAAGACTTACACAGTTCCTTATAAGAGGGCGGAAAATGTTCTCCAAATACCATATGAAGGAGAAGTTATTCTATACTCTCAGAAACTTCCCACAAAGGAAGGTTCTTTTGAAAAATACAATGCTCTAGATTACCTTGGTCTTAAGTAAGTTAACAATCTGATGATTAAAAATCTTACAACAAATCACAGGCCGATACCTCTCTGGATGCAAGGATTATTTATTCCAAAAAAAGGCGATAAGGACTCTCTAATGATATGTGATATCTTTTTTTAGACATTCTTGTCAATGTTAAGAAGATTAACTTGATTAAGTACATCTTTCTTACCATCCATGTTGTAAAAGGAGGAACCATCAGATCTTATATACCTATGTATCTGACAACTATGTCCAGGATAATTTTTATGTGCCTCTAAGAGATGAATGTTCATGGTTTATTAGTCTCTAAGACTTTTAATATTTTATTGCTCAGAGATGATACACTAAGGATAATGAAGGTAGTGTTCTTACCAGAATCCAAGATTTTTGAAGAAATAGTTGTCCAAAATATGGATGATGTTCCAGAATCTTCAAAATCGGTTCCTAAGAAAATAAAACGTGAAGAACAAAGTATACCAGCACCGGTTCCTACTAATCCAGTATCAACACCTCCTCCTATAAAGAATCCAAAATCTTATTCTGATGCAACTGTTGCAAAGTAGAGAGAAATGGAAGCTACCGGAAAAAAAGGTGATCCTTATTTTTCTTTAAATCTTGAAGAGGATAAGGCCTTAAAAATCAAGAAATATGAAAATCTTGAGAAAGAAAAGAAAGAGAATAAGTTAAAGAAAAAAAACCTCAGAAGTGAAAGCTTGTTAGTCTTCACTAAAAGATATAGAGAAGAAATCTCAGGAAGTACCAGAATCTCAAGTCATTTATAAACCAGTTGTCTCTCTAGAAATCCAGAATGAAAATAAAGTTTTAAAAATAACATAACCTCTTCAAGAAATAGAAGTCTAGATCATTCATGAAGAAATTGAGGATATTCTAAGGGAAGTGGAAGTGTATAATAAAACTCCTTGGAGTTCAAATTCTAATTTCGATTATAAATAATAGGAGTTTAAAGATGAAAAAGTTGAAGTGGAAATGAAAACATAAGATAAAAAAGAGTTTGAACAACAAAGAGATAAAGGGGAAGAAATCCATGAAGAAGAAAGACAAGAAGGATCTCAAGAACAAGAGTTTCAAGGGGAGGAAGATGAATAGGGAGATCTCAATGTTATCCAAGTATCCAATGAAAAAACCCTAGTTTTAAATCTTGTCAAAGGCAAGAGTGTTTTGGTTACATCATCTGAAAAAGAAAGGCCTTATAAGTCTTCCAAAAGGATAGAGAAACCGGATTACTTAACTCTAAGTGGAGATGAGAAGAGAAAAGATGATTCCGTTTCTGAATCCCTATCCTCTATTAGAGATGAATTTGTCAAGATATCTTTAAGGAAGTTGGTTAGCACCATTCCAGTTCTTGGAAATATGGATGTCCGGAGTCAAATGATGCAAGAGACCCTAAATTGAAAGACAGAATCAACCAATATACCTATAAACATGGTGGTCAAGAAAGAAGTGGACTTCAGTAATCTTTGGATTTATTATAAAGCTCATAAGATGACTTGTAATAATCTTTAACCACACAAAAACCATCAATGAAGAGCTTAGACAGCTTAGTGACATCACAGTTTCAACTAAAAGAGATTTCAATAAATATGAAACTGAGTTTACCAAGGTCAAGGCATCCATTTCTGAGAAAGTTAGCCAACTCAACTTTGTTGCCTGGTCTGTATGAAGTGAAAAAGAAGTCAGAGCTGAATTAGTGAAAAAGGTGGCTGCTCAAGAAGAGTTTACTAAGAATTAAGATGACAGAATCAAATCCCAATAAGAAAGGATGTTTTCATTAGAAAATAAGAACCAGGATCAGGAAATTTTGTTGAAGATGCTTCAAGAAGATCATAAGGAAGTGAAGAAAGTTAAATCATTGATAAAGAAAATGTTGTTTGAGGAGAAGAACTATGGATTATTTTTTTTACATTCTGATGTTTTGTTGTAATCTAAAATTTATTTCAAAAAATTTATTAAGAATTATCTTGCATATCCTACTTTTGTTTTGAAATGTATGTATCCTTAACCTTACAGGTATATCTTATAATTCTCCATTCCTTTTTGAAAACCACAAAGGGGAGAATTTATTTGAATGATGAATTTAATGAATACTCCAAATGGGGAGAATCTACTAAGGAGGAGTATGGTAAAAATAATAATGCCTAAGTAAGGGGGAGTTTATTTTAAGAAGAAATTTTTATCTAAGAATGAGATATTTACTTAAGGAAGAAAACCAGATACTAAAGATCAAGAATACAATCCTTGGAAACATAACATAAGGGGGAGTTAGTCGTATTCATCATAAATTTCTTTCAAAGGGGGAGATAAGTTTTTCGTACTTATTTATCAAATTCAATATATTCTTTCTTAGAAAAGTTGTTTTTTATTTCCAAAAAGGGGGAGATTATTTAGTCAATAAGGTTCTCTTATAAATTCTATAATCCTTATAGTTTTATGTTTTACAAATCACAAAAAAAAAATTAAGTTCCAAATATCTTATTCTATTATACTTACATATTTTTCATTACATTTACTTATAGATATTTTATTACGATATATTTGTAATTATGTTTTACTTTAATCTTTGATAGTATGGCGTACTTAAGATTCTGATGTGTTGATTTACATAATCTGACGTGATATCGATTCTGGTACATATGTGATAGTGTTTTTTTATGATACCGATTTTGGTACAAATGTGATATTGTTTTTTCATGATACCGATTCAGGTACAAATGTGATATTGTTTTTTATGATACTAAGTTCGTTACGAATTTCATGTTGATTTTATGATACTGGTACCCGAAAACCGTGATACCATTTTCCTAAATCTGATTTTGTTTATTTTCTTAAGAATCTATTTTCTTGAAAATGTTAGAATTTTTTAATATATCATTCCAATATTATCAGATTTTATGTTTTCTTATACATAACATTTATCTTAAACTTAAAATGATTTTCATATATTAAAATATGTCATACAATATGTTACAAACTAACCATTGTTTTTTTGACACGTGTCCAGGTCCCTCCAAAATTTTAGGAAAATAGTATTGTTGGAGTGGAGCCGACCGTTGAGAAGTTTTGCCTATAAATACAAGTTCATTTGAACCAGAAAAGGACCAAATGAGTGAACAAGAATGACAGCAGAAGATTTTGAGGCATGTGATAAAGTTGTGAAGTGATTTCTAGAGAGAGAGGCTCTTACAACTCTCAGTGCTTTTTGTGGATGTCATGAACAACTTGTTCAGGATTGAAGAACTTGTTCATACTTGCTTTGTGCAGAAACTAATCGTGCTGATCGTGGGCGTCCATATTTGGAAGATAGTGGTTCTGATTTCCTTCTAAATCGAGGGCTTGCAGGGATAGCAAGATATAAAATGATTTTTAGATTTAGGGATTACCTAGGTTTGGGAAATACAGACTTTCATGAAAGTATAAATCAAGGAACCTTTATCCAAGGTTGTTGGATACCCTTCCCTTTCAATTAAAATAATCTTACTATTACTTGTTTTCAATTTCAAGTTGTTTTTATTCAGTTTCTATTTTAACTTTTCTAAATTTAGGAAGTATAACTTTCTTATAATTTATAATTCTATTACTCTAATTGTATTAAATATTCTATCTTCTCTAAGGTAGAATCTTTCTTTTAAGAAAAAAAATTCTTATGTTTTTATCTTAAGGTTGTAAAGTTTAAGAAAATATTTCTTTAAAATGTTATGTGGATGTTTTTTAACTATTTTAAAATATGTTTTCTTAAAGTTAAAAGTTAACCTTATAAAATAGTTTCCTTATGGTTAAGAAAATTTCATTAAGAAAGTTTTATACAAACTTTAAATGTTCTAATTTTTTTAAAGTATACAATTCACCCCCTCTTGTATTTGAGAATATCATTATACACTTTGATCCTACACATATGGTTCATGAGATGTTCATCGATGAGGGATTTATGGTTCATGATTTCACCATTTTGGTTCGCAGTTTCACCATTTCAGTTCATGGTTTACAATTTTTATTTGGTTCCATCCTTTTATGTTATGTATAAATTTATACCTACAGAGAAGGTGATTCATATTTCACAATTCATAGATTATTCAAGAACAATGTCAATGTCTTCACTGTATGTCTCCAAGATATCCAACTTCATAGCTTCGTCTTATCTCTTCATCTATGTTCTCATTTATCCCCAGGTCTCATCTGGTTTTTTGTATTATCTTTTTTCAGTTCCTCTTTTAGTCCATTTATAGGGTGTCGGGGAAATCATATTTGTGGGAATGCAGTATCACTTACAGAAGCCCATGAATATATAAATCAACATGCTGAAGACTCAGTCAACTGGGGTTTCCAAAGGCTACGGTTCATGAGATGTGGTTCACAGAACCCATCGGTTTGCTTCTCCTGTGAACTACTTAGTTCATGGGAAAGTATGTGGTGGAATTTCACCCTTCGATTCTTACAAAGACATGGTTTGCAGCATCCTGGGTTTATTGTACATCGCCTCGTTGGCCAATTCCTCATAGGTTCTTCTGTGTACAGATGGTTTTCGGTTTATGCACCCCGTTAACCTTTCCCTATGGTGGTACTCGGTCAGCCTAAAACCCTTTACAAAATTATATTTTTCAAGATTCTTCTCAAAATTTCAATCCAATTCACATTCATTCTCCTTTCTAGACTTGTAATAATATTTTCTTCTTTCTATAATGTTTTTTTGGGAGTATTTACCTCCCTTCTCAAAGTTTTGAGGACCCTACAAATATTCATTTTTATTAAAAGTTATATAAATCATATTTATATATTATATTTACATATATATATTATTTTAATATAAATATTATTTATAAATTTATAAATATTTAAATATAAATTAAATCATTCACTACAACCTTTATCAATGCTAAAAAAGGGTGCTCTTAAAGGTGTCATTTTTATCAGTGCTAATAAAAAACACTGATAAAGGAAGACTTTTATCATCATTTTTTAGCACTAATAAAAGGTAACTTTATCAATGTTTTTATGAGAACTAATAAAATTCGCCCCTTTATCAATGCTTTTTTTCTAGCACTATTAAATTTCAGTGATGTTTAAGCTACAATTTTTTGTAGTTAATCTTCTAAAAGAGAAGTGAGAACTCTTTAGTTGAGAGTATAGTGAGCTATCAAATTATGATTGTTTGTAAACCAAGAGGGACAATAAGAATGTAATGAAATTTGTAACAATAGTATTTGTTAGTAGATTTGGTATATAAGAACATTGTCTATGTATTCTTCATATATGTAGCTCAATGTTGGTGAACTAAGTAAAATTGTTGTGTCTCATGTATTATTTCATTTTGGATCATACAGTTCTATAGGAAAGGGAGAGAATAGTTTTTTTAATGATGAAACTAGATTCGAAGGGGAAATTGTTTTAATCTGTCATACACTGATTCACCCCTCCCCCACATAGGTTATTTAACTTAGTTTTTAAACAATTTATATCAGATCTAAGTTTCAAAATTATTGCTTTGATCTCATTGGTTTTAATGGAAATTGTTAATACGAAAGGGACTCCGATCTTTGATGGAAAAAGATTTCAATTTTGGAATAATCATGTTTAGAACTACTTCTAATCATTATGTATGGATGTATTTATATCTATGATGTATGTTATTTATACTAATTTGGATATTAGATTCTTATTAGAAGTGGACTTAAGAGAACTGGATGTTGATGCTAAATAAATCAATGCCTTGATGGGAGCTTTATCTAACACGGTCTACACAAATATGATTTTATGTAAGGCAATGTGTTCCATATGGGAAAGGCTTGTAAATATTTATAAAGGTGATTCAAATTCCAGAGAAGAAAAATTATAAGAACTATGTAATTAAAATGAGGACCTAATAACGTATCCCAATGGTCCTGTAGATTCATTCTTTGATTGGTTGAATATTTTTGAAGAAGTCATGTGTGTTATCATCTAAATTCATGAATATGTAAATATCATTAATCATGTATTGAGAATACATCCACTTCAGTTCAATCCTAAACTCTCTATACTGGTAGATAAATATACAAATGATCTAACATTGGATAGCTTATATGGTATTCTTGTATCATAAGAGATGATAAATGAGGATAATGAGTCTGTTGAAAAAGGTAAATCTAATGTGGTGGAATTTAAAGTAATAAAAACAATCAATATAGAGGATTAACAAGAAGAATAAGAGGTGTATAATGTCATGTAATTCCTTTCCTCAAATATAAAATGAGGGAAAGGAAATTTGAAGGGAAACTTCCACTTGCATGATTTCGATGTGGAAAGGTTGTTCGTCTTGCAGTAAGGTTCCCCAAGAAGCTTCAATACAATGATGAGGATGAAGATGAAATTATCACGATGAAATATTCTACCTATGTAAAAGGTAAGAAAATATTTAACATAAATTTCTTCAAAAATAAGATTCTAATTTCACAAGAAAATGACAATTCAAAAGAATATAAGGTCGAAGAGATGGAGAACTGTAAGTATCAGGGAGAAAATGCTATGGTGGAAGTTTTAGGTAACTCTTAGACAATGGAAGAATGTGACAATGATGAAGGATAAGTCAAAGGAAGAGTTGATCTCCATGTTGAATTAGAATATTCTCCTGAGGATTTATATTTTTGGAGAGCCAAAACAATGAAATCCAGTAGAGTTTTTCTTGATGACAAACACTATATACTAGAGTAGGAAAAAAGAGTAGTATATGCTAAAGGCAGAAATTAAAGGGGTTATATTTGAAAACCTAGTGAAATAATAGAAATTCATTGAGTTCAAGATCAAAGTTGAATAATAGTATATATTTAAGGATGGTATGAATAACACAAAAAAAATATTAGATCAAACAAATCAAATAACTTGAAGAGAATTTTGTTAGCCTGTGAAGAAATGTAAAATATTAGGAGAAACTCTGGACTCTAGGTATTATATTGGGAAATCATGAGGTAAATGTGATGAAAAAAGGGTAAATTGGATTATTAACGTCTAAATGAAAAATTAAATTAATATTTGGAGAAGAAATCAATACATTAAAATAAAATAGCTTGTTTGGGGATTGAATGAAAATAGAAAGAAGTAATGGTTTATGTGAGACCACAAGAACCCACACCAAGGTTAAAGATCAATTTGGTTATGAATCAAAATTAGAAGATTTAGATATCTCAAAGTATAACAAGTGGTGCACCAATTATGTAATGGAATACACCTCTTATAATGTCTCACTGCTATAGAAAGATGGGAAAATCTCAAAATGTACGTTTCATAACTAAGAGGTATCAACAAGCACAAGAGAAACATAGGAATCATATAAGAGTTATTTATTCCAAGAATTCCATTGATGGTCACTGTTTTATGAGTGGGGGGTCTAGAAACATAACTAGATATCATTAATCGATAATCAATAGGATTTCACAAAATAAGACCTAATGTGTTCATAAGTATCATATTAAAGAATCTTCGAATGATCTAAAAACAAAAAATTGATTTATTGTTATATAAGATGAATCTAGTCCATAACAATCTATGGAAGATCAAAAATACCATTCAACTTCATGTATGAATACAAATACATGGATCAAAAATAGTAAAGATGAAAAATTAGTGATTGTAGAGATTCCCCATAAAGCATCAGATCATGGTGGTGTATGGATCCTTGATAGTGGATGCACATCCCATGTGATGGGAAATGAGGATCTTGTTATAGTATTAAAATATGATCAAGAATGTATTTTATACTTTGGAAATTATAAAGGCCTTAAGATTATTGGCTTGGGGAAATCCAATTTTGGTGGAAAATATATGATACATGTTGATGTCTCCGTTGTCTAAGGCCTCAGTCACAACTTACTAAGTGTTAGTCAATTTTGTGACTCGAGGCATCCTATAAGCTTTACCAAGATGTTATGTATCATCAAGGAAAATATAGTGAAATTTTTTTATATAGAAAGTGCATGAAGGGGAATCTATATATTGTGAGTGTAGAATAAGATATTTTCTTTATATCCAAATAGGAAGAACATAGGTTGTGGCATAAATAGATTGTCTATATGTGAAAACTACCTCTGGAAGATCTAATGGAATATGACACAACACGATATCACCCTAAGCTATCACAAGATATTACTCACATGTTTGAAGCTTTTTAGCAAGGGAATATTATTAGATATATTTTCAAGGAAAAAGAAAAAAATTCAACCAGAGTTCATGAATTGGTGAATAAAGATGTGTATGGATATATATCACTAAGATCCATTAATGGGAATTGCTATTATGTTCTTTTCATTAATGATTTCAATTGTATGTCATGGATATTTTTCATTTTCCAAAAGTCATACATGTTTAGTTTCATAACACAATAATAGAGGGAAGTAGAAAGGATGATTTGATAAAAGAATTTGAAGTTTTTAGCTGATAATCATATGAAATTTACAAACAGCCAAGTGGAGGATTATCTCAATAAACTTGGGATAAGGCACCATGTTTTAGCAGTTATAACTCCTTAAAAATGGAGTGGTTTATAAGAGAAATTAGAAACTAAACAACATATAAAAAATTATTTTTATTGAAAATGAATTATCAATGATATTCTATAAGGAAGAAGTTTTGACATCATTCTACATATCTAATAGGGCTATGTTGTGTTTGAAAGAATAAAAGACTTCATACGAGTAGAGGTATGGAAAGAATCCAACCTTAAAATACATTAAAATATTTTGAAGTAATTCTTTTACTCTAAAAAAGGAGAGACATATAAATTTTGGGTCTCATGGAGATGATGGGATATTACTTGGATACAGAGTAAAAAAAGAAAATAATATAAATGCATCAATAAAAGGTTGGGAAAGTGATTGAAATCAATGATGTCACTGCAGTAGAAAATGAACTAAATCTTCCACAACATAGTAAACCATTTCTTAATGATAGTAATGAGGAGGAAATAAACTAAAGGGGACTAGAAGTAGAAAATATTGATTTAGAAAAAGATAATAATGATAAATATGATAAATTCAAATCTATATATGAACTGAAGCTGAAGATTCAAGATAAATTTGATACGAATAATATCATATGTGATCAAGGAGAGATATTTTAGACATAGATAATGAATTATTTATTGTAGGCATATTTTCTATCTTTGTAGAGCATAAATGTTTTTAAGAAGTATCTATATATGAGAACTTGGTTTAGAATATGAATGAATATCCTGATTTAGAATAATTAGACAAGGGATATAATTTTGAGACTGGTATATAAGAATTTCATCAGGAACAAATGGGTGTTTCATAATGAATAAATAAAAATGTATTTGTAATTTGAAACAAGAACAAGTAGTGTGAAAGGGATTCTCTCGGATTGAAGGAATAAATGTTGATAATACATTTTTACCTATTTTAAGGATCAAGACTACCATATTATTCTTATCTATAACAATAAAATGAAAGTTCAATGTTTTGTAGATGGAAAATAAGTCATCATTTTTTAAAGGGATTCCACAATAATAAGTGTATATCGAGTATCTAAATGTAATTATTACTCATGAATATGAGAAATGATTTTTCTATCTGAGGAGGGTTCTATATGGGTTGAATCCAGCATCGAGAGCATGGTATTAATGACATTTTTAGTATTTGAAGAAGCTTAGTGTCCAATTTGATGGAGTTGATTACAATATCTAGGTTAAAAATGATAGTAATAAAAGGATGATAGAAATGATGTATGTCTATGGAGTAATCCTTTATGGATTATAAGAAACATGGTGAAAATAGTTTGTAGAATTCATGAAAAATGAGTTCTAAATTTCAATTACTGGTTAACTGAAATCTTTCCTTGGTTTACAGGTGATGCAAGGAAGGAATGAAAAATTAATTTCTCATTCCTAATATTCCAATGAGGTTCTTAGAATATTTGGAATGGAAAATTACAAGGATATGACAACTATAGTGCTTAACTGGATGAAACTATCTGGAAATGATGAAGGAAAATTGGTTAAGGTCATTGAATATAGGTAGATCATTAAAAATATTCATCACATAATAGTGACACATCTTTATATTGTTTTTACACATGTCAAGGAGCATGGTATCAAAGAAATACCAAGTAAATAAACCTACCTTAAATAAAAAAATACTTCAATATATCAAGGGAATGGTGGATTTCAGTTTTTTTAAAATGAAAATTTTTAACAAGAGTTGTTGGGTTACATAGATGAAAATCATGCTGCTTCAATTGATGATAGAAGGTCAACATCAGGTGGTTCATTCTGTATTGGAGGATTATGTATTTTTTGGTTAAGAAATTTATAAGATTGCATATCATTGAGCATCATAAATTATAAATATATTGAAATTAATCAATCATGCACACATTTATTAATGATGAAGTAAAAGTATGAAGATATGGTAATTGAAGCAAACTCTCTGATCTAAATCCATTACAATAATTCAAGCGTTATAAATCTTAGAAAAAATCAATTACAACACTCAAAAATGAATAACATTGAAATAAAGTATCATTTTATCAAGGTGAAGGTTGATCATTGGCTTATAAAGTTAGAGTGTATTCTTAAAAACTACATGTTACAGATATTATAACATTGGAATTTCCTAAATAAGTATTATAACAAAATTTATTGGATCTTAGAGATCAGTCGACTCTCTGCACTTGAGCATGTGTGGATGTGGGACCACCTATCTCTAAGGTATTGTGTTTTTTTCCTTTATGTGTTGATATGTGTTCTTTAAAATGTTGTAGCCACAAAGGAGTGACCTTTGAGAAAATGTCTTGATCAAGAAGGGGGGAGAAGCTGATAGGGGGAGAAAATGAATAGGGGTGGTTTTTTATATCTCGTAATTCTCAAGTTGTTTGATTAATGTTCATATATCATGATATGTGGGGTCGATAATTAAAGTAGTTATCTGTTTCATTCCCAAGAAGCAAATGATATGGAAATAAACAACAAGTTTTCAACACATTGGAAATAGAATATTAAAAGTGATATCAAATGCTAGAGAGTTCTCAACAAGCCTAAATGGGGATATTGTTATGGAAAATCCCTCAACGTATATTTTTAGTGTTTTTGGGTTGATTGTGTCTATTGAAAAAGTAGGTTCACAAGGTCATCTATGGAGTTCCAGTGTGTTTTTTGACTAGGTATATTGAAAAATCTTCAAGAAACAGGTATGGAAACTTTAGAAGAGGTAGTGAAAATGGCATGTACAAAGTGGTCTTATTTTCTAGTTTTTTTATTTATTGGGGTTAAAAAATCAAAGGAAGGGGAATATTTCTCAAAACATTGATTTCCAAGACTACCTATTGAAAATATAAAAAAGGCATGTAGTTCATTTTTGTTTGATGTCACGAAGGTATGGAGGTTCATGAAAGATTTTTTGAGAAATACTTTTGAGCCATGAATGAAAAATGTGGAAATTTACATGATTACATGATGTTTCATGAATAGAAAAAGGTGAAAAGTTATGTGATTATGAGATTTTTTGTGAATGGAAAATTTCTCTGATGTTTCACGAGGATAAGTATTTTTGTTAACTAGTATGAAGAGTTTTTTGAAAATGAGTTGGTGAGATTAAAGGTTCAAAAATTGGAGGAAACATTTATAAATAGGTGGATACCCCCCCTGTAATTGAATTAGAGGATTCCTTAATGAATATTCAAAGGATCTAAATTTACTAAAGTGTTTCATGAAATATTTTTCTTGCGTGAAAGTCTTCATAAGACCATACTCTTTGCGAAAAAAGGATTTTTTGACAAAAATTCGTGATATTAATGATATTTTGGATTTTAGATAATGTCTTGGATTTCATGAAAGAAGAAATTTTCATGGAGAATTAAGAAGATTCATTAAAGTAGTTTGGAGTTTTGTAGAAGTGAATCTTACACAAATAAAAAATATTTTCTGAGAAATTTTATATTAAATAGTTGTTAATTTAGTGGATGAATATGGAACATAATGATACACTTAATGAGGTGTAAAAAATATTGATTCCGGTGAAAAAAATTAAAAATATACTAAAAGAGTAGTGAGCACACTTTAGTTGAGAGATCTTTGAGATTTAAAATTGTTGTTTTTTGTAAACTATAAGGGACACTGAGTCTGCTCTAAACTATTTAATAGAAGTGTACTTTCCTAGATTTGGTATATAGGAACATTTTTTGTGTATTCTCCTTGGACATAGACAACTGTAGTTAAACCATGTAAAATTATGGTGTCTCATTCATGATTTCATTTCTCCTCACATATTTTTATGAGAAAGTAATAGATGGGTGTTTATATTAATGATGAAATAATATATGAAGGGATAGTTTCTTTAATCTTTCATACTCAAATTCATCACCCCCTTAGGGTATTTATCATAGTTTGGATAACACCTATTTCATCGTTTTCTAACTTTTATTTGATGAAATGATTCTCAAGATATGTATGTTTATATCTTGACTGTTGAGTTATATTCATAGAAATATCTATATAACATTTATTATCATTGAAAATACATAGTGCTTTATCAACTTCAAATTTCAAATAATCCAGCTAAACTTGCATCCAAATCATTTGTGTATAGTCCTATGTGGTAGTAATGTACTTGGATTCTTTTTTTCTTAATTCCACTGAACTAAGCATCTTACTATATCATTCCACACAACTCTCACTAAGGAAAAATGTTCCACCAGAGTTACTTTTCCTATCAACACAGTTACCAAACCAATCGACATTTGTAACACCTTACAAGGTAAAATATGAATTAGATATATACAGTAAAAAAAATCAATGTACACCTGATGTATCTGAGGATTTTTTTTGATTGTTAGTATGTGGGACTCTTTGGGATCACTCTAAAACTTGGTAAATAATGTTATAGTTAACAGAAAATAAAATCTATAAGTTCTAAAGTAGATAATTATTCCAATTATTTTTCTATATCCTCTTTGATTTACACTTGGTTTAGACTTATAATTAGTTATTTTTCTTCTAAAATCTGTAGTAGTATAGATCCCTTTACATTATTCCATTCCAAACTGCTTCTTCAATTCACTAGAGTACTTTTCTTTAGATAGAAAAATATGCTCAACTTCATATGTGACTTGTAACCCCAAAAAGTATGCCAACTCACCCAACATGGACCTTTCAAAATGTATTATCATCTCATAAAAATTATTTATAGAGACACTCTATATCACCTATAAAAATTATGTCATTAACATATATTATGATAATAATAGTACTTGTGCACATATCCTTTACATAAATATTACTATCAATTTTCCCTTTAAAAAATTCATGCTTCTCACGCATCCCTCAAGCCTGGCTTAACAAACTTGTGGATATTTATTCAACCCATATAAAGACTTATTGAGCTTATATACCATGATCCCATATTTATCGATGATAAATCCTCTATGTATTTTAATGAATCCCCCCCCCCTTCTAACTCACCTTTAAGAAAATACTATTTTTAATACATTTGATATATCTAGTATATTTTGTGTACTATCACTAAAAATCCCATATTAATGGTTTCAAACCATGATATATATGAAAATATTTGTCTAAATTCAATTCCTTCTATATGGGAGTAATATTTACACACTATTTATGCTTTATTTAATATGACATCACCTCTCTCATTTATCTTATTTCAGAAAACATATTTGGTTCCAATGACATTATCATCATAAGTTTATAGTACCTACACCAAAGTAGAGTTTTTCTATATTTGATCAAGATTTTAATTCATTTAATCAATCCTATCATTATATTTTATTTCTAAACAATACTATGTAGTTAAATATGTTAAATAATTTAACTTTAGTTTTCTAACCTCATTTATCTTCTGGTATGGCTAGGTGTATCCTAATGGAAAATAATATTCTCAAAATCAACATGTTTTTTCAGAATCTGATGACTCTACCCTTTATTCTAAATTCTTACTCCCTCACTAGTAATATTTGAATCAATATCAACCACAAATTTCTTGGTTATAGCTTTCCAACATATCATTTTTTAAAAGTTTACAAGTTTTCATCCCTATTAGATTCATCATTAGGCTCAATAAGAATTTCTTGTTTTGTGATGATTTTAATTATTTTAACATATGATCATTATAATATCTTATATAGGGGATTTTCATCATTTGTAATCAGATTCATTTGAAAGATACCATAAAAGGATCCTTCTTTAGCATTTTCTTCTAACTTCCCAAGATTTTTGTTCTTTATATTCATGTAACTAGGCCTCTCAAAGACTTTAAAGTACTTTATAGTTGGCTTTTTATGATAAAAATTATTAGTTCGGTCCAAAAATTACTTATTTTGATTCTCATAATTCATGAATACTAAAATCACTAATTTTTTGTTGATTGAAAGATAGAATCTTCATAATTCTTCCATATACAAGAAATTCCTCTAAATATAAGGAACAATCATTATTTATGTCTTGTTACTACTAGAATAGAATTACTACCATAATAAAATGTGTGATTCTGCCAAAATAAATAGACTACCATTAGAGTACTTGTGTTACCACTAGAGGAAATATTAATCTTTAACTAGGCTTATACTACATCCCAAGGAAATATTCTATTGATAGTGGGCATATTCTACCACCAGAGCTAGGTTTCTACTTTTATAAGGTTTCACTTCTTCCATGTCAATTATACTTCATCCTAGTTTATTATGTTACTATTAATTCAAATATTTCTTCTATCTATTGAGTTCTACTACTATTAAAAGGACACATCCTATCACCAGAACAAATATGCTGCTGCTAGAGCAAGTCTACCACTACTAGATAAATCTTTTTACCACCAATTCGAACCTGTTACCACCCAAACATTTACCCTATCACTAGGCAAGTTATGTTTCCATCATGTCAAGTATTCTACCACCATAATTTCTTTACTACCATCGAGGCTCTACTTCTGTGCCTATTTTAAATTTTATATAAAAAAATTAATTTCTAGTTTATGTAATTCATTTCATTTCATAGATTTAGTAAGTGTGAGGATTTAAGAATGATTATTCTTAAAACAATTATTCAGTATCATTAAATAAAAAGTTCTTATTTCTTATTTCACTACTTGGTACAATGATTTTTTTATTATTATCCTACAATGGATAATTTATTCTATGAAAACTATAAATAGGAGTATCCCCTAATGAACAAGTATTGATTGGTTGACTAATTAGCTGGTGTATTAAGATATCATTCATGATTAAGTGTACTTTCAAAAAAATGAGTATTTTCACTATATACTAAATAATGTTTTTCATGAAAAAATAGAAGCCTTGAAAAAAAATGTTTGAATTGACTTTAAGGAAATATTTAAAGATAATCAAGAAGAATAAGAAGATCATTTATCATCACATTATTGATCCTAGAAATAATAAATACACAAATACTTTAATATTATTTCTCTATTCTTCTCTATTTATTTACATTTAAGATATTGTTTCATTATTTGTTTAAACCCTAAGGACAATATCCTCCACTAAACCTATTGTATTTATTTCTATTGTGTGTCATTTATTATTTTATTAATTAGTTTTTGGAATCGTTTATTTCTTCAAATATCTTTTTTAGAATGATATTTTGACAGATTTATTTAATAAGTGGTTTATATATTGTCTTTGATAAGAGTAGATTTTCTTCAAAAGTTAAATTGGTTTTAAAATTTGTTTTAACAAGGTACCGATAAATCCTTTGAGAAACCTTTTAAAAATATTAAATTATATATTTCTATGGTTTTAATTAACTGGACTATTATTTGAGATGGGAGAATTTTTTTAAAATAGTTTTTTAACTGAATTTCTTATTGGAAGCTAAATTCACAGCCCTCTTAAGATTTACACTCTAAACAACATTTGGTAACAAAATATTTTAATTATATATAATCTGTTTTAAATATGATCATGTTTTTAACTAAAAGATCTATTTTTTTAATTCTAATTTTCTATCTTTATTGATAATAATAGACTTGAAGGAACTGATTGTTACAAATCTCAATATTTTAATGGTACTAATTATTCTTAATGGTAGATTAAAATAAAAATTCATCCTCTAAGTATGGGTTTTGATATTTGGACAATAATTTAAGATCAATAAAAAATCCTTAATCTATTAAAGCTGAATGGAGTGATTCCCCTGATGCTTTATATTACTATAATTATAAATAAATGAATGCTTTATACTATGCACTATGAGGAAATAAATTTATTTGAATTTATGTATGTGCTATAGGTTTTGAAATTTGGGATACCATTTCTCTATCTCATGAAGGAACATCTAGTTTCAATGAAAAGTGTTTAAATGCTTATGCTATTAAGTATGGTATATTTAAGATGAAACCAAGTGAGCCTCTTTCTCAACTATATCTCAGGTTCAATGATATTAAAACAAGAATAATTCCATGATAAAAACTACTGATAACAATTCTCAAATTCAAATGATTCTAAGATGATTACTAGAAAAATATAGAGGCACTGTTATATCGATTGGATAATCATGTGATGTAAGAAAACATACCATAAAAAACTAATAAAAAAATTATTGATGTATAATGAAAAGGTCATGTAAATGATGAAGATTCTAAACCTAAAAATTCAATTGTATTGAAATCATCTCAGTCAAAATACAAAGAATTAATCAATGAATAAAGCACCAATAGAAGTTATGGTGACTTTGATAATGATGAAGAAATAGACCATTCGACCAAAAGATTCATGAAATTTTTCAAGAAAAATTTATTCTCCAAAAAAATTATCATTAATGGAAAATATCATTGAAAAGGTAATTCGAAGAAAGATAAACACTTTAGATAAATTTATTATTATGAGTGTAAAAGAAAATGACACATAAAACTTGATTTTCCAAAATTGAAATATAATAAAAAGTAAGAGGATAGAGGGAATAAATACAATATATCAATGAAATCCTCTTAGAGTTCTTTTGAGGATAGATCTATTGACATAGTGTAATAGTCCATGCCTTCATGGCCCATTAAATTTCCAGTTTTGTAGTTGTTGGTGTTTGGAGGTGGATCAAGGGGGATTGGTGGAGTTAGGGATACACCTTTACTACGAAAGGTGGATCAAAATATTAATATGTATTCACATCATAAAAGGTTGATTCATGGAAAGGTGGACGATGATCCTTAACTTAAGTTTGGGTGAGGATTTATGTGCTATATTAACTCGTCACATGAAAGGATGATTCATGACTTGAATTAAATTTAGGTAGAGGAACCAAAGAAATTATTATAATTTCATTAGGATTAAGATTTGAAGAATTCCTAACCTAAATTTATTTCACAACCCAAATTGGAGCACCACATGAAAAATCATGACATGAATAGGGGTTTCACGTAGTGAATGTTTTGAAACCCATATTTCTCATAAATTCTAAGGGACCTTGCTTTTACCCCATTCCTCTATTATTACTCTCAATTATAGAAAAAAATAGTTATTTTTGAGATATCTTCTATCCATTTTCTTCCTTCTTTGATCCCTGGATTCTGGAGTTTTATTTTTGGTAGTCTGAGTTGAGTTATCCTCATTTCCCCTTGTTTAATTTCATTCTTCTTTTGAGGATTCATAGTGGTGATATTGTTTTGGTTTGAGGATCATTTTTTCTATGTTTTTATGATCCCTTGATGTGATCTATGTTTATCTTGTGTTTCCTTGTACAGTAATTATCTTCTAGTTGTTTCTCCTTTTTTATGTTGTGTGTGATAATTTTTAAAGCTTCTTTGAATTAGGGGATACTTGTTCACTTCTTAATTATGTTTATGTGGGGGATTACATGTTTTATCTTTCTATTGGGTGGATATTAAGGGTTGGAATAATATATATATATATATATAATGAATTTTATTATTCTTAAATTAATGGGAATGGGGAGGAATTACATGTTTTACTGCTTTGATGTTATTGTTTATTATTTTATGTATGATTATTCCATTAATGAAAATAAAGGATATTTAGAGACTTTATTATATTTTAGTTGATATATATGTGAGACCCTTTTAATATTTATTATTTGATTATTCCCTGAAATAAAATGCTAAGAATTTATATATGGATAGTGAATTGGTTTCCCAAGGAAATATAGAATTTTGAAAGAATACCCATACTAAATAATGAAGTAAATTAATAGAAGACTTTGATCCGAAATTGTGGAATCCAGGTTGTGGGATGTGGTGTGGTAAGGTGGGTGACTAGATTGGTTATGAAAAATGGGGGTAGTGATGCAATTTTTTGGTTGGAATGAGATGTGATGTGTGATTAAGTTATGATGTGTGATGGTGGTGATGCGATGTGGTTTTGTCATGTGGTGGTTATGATGTGAAGTTATTGAAATGTGTGCTTGTTATTGTGAGATGGCTTGGCTGATATAGTGTTGTGGTGATGGTTGATGTTAGATGGATGCATTTTTATGTTGTGTGTTTGTGTTAGTTACCTATATATCCTTTGAATAAATTGTAATGCTGAAAATAAAATATCATGGGTAAATAAATAAATAATAATGGGTTAGAATTATTGTGCGGTGATTTAATTAAATAAACTAAATGATAAATTAATGGGTTGTGTGAATGTTAATGAAATGGATTGGTAATGGGATTTAGTGGAAACAAATTAGAATATAGTTAATTATAGAACCTGTAAATGGAAGAGTTATTGTGTGTATATTTGTAGTAGTTGTGTGGTGTAATGCATTTTGTAGTGGTAGAAGTTGTAATAGATGTTGTGTGGTGAAATGGTGGTGTAGTGGTGTATTTAATTGTAGTTTATGTGAAACCATAGGTTGGGTATTGTGTTTTATCTATCTATTATGTAATTTATGTTATTTCTATAAGATACCCTCCTAAGTTGGATAACCTTACCAATGCCCAAAGGTTTTGGGTTCCGAGTATTTTCCACAATATCCAAGATAGTGGTGATACAGATGGATGGCTACCCCCTCTTCCATGATCTTCCTTCAATATTGATGATATAGGTTGGTATTTTAGACTACCTAGTTATCATATAGGTTGGTTTTATAAATTACCTAGTGATGATACATGTTGGTTTTGGAGATTACCCTGTGATGATATGAGTTGGTTTTTGATATTACCCAATGGTAATGATATTGTGATATGTAGAGGGGGTCATGTGTGGTTAGAAGAGTGAATGAGGTTTATGTCCTTCACATTCATGATAGCCTACTTCATTGTTTATGTGATGAGGTTGTAATATGATTTTATGTGATGAGGTAGTGATGTGACGATGATTGATGCTAGCACTAGATTCTAGAGATTTCAAGGTTGGAAAAGATAGTGATGTCTCCCAAACCACATAAGAGATTGATGGATATGTGATGTGATATGTATAGAATGGATGGGAGCACCAGATATTTGACGTTGTGGAGTTAGAGTGAAAAATAATTAGGGAAACACATGTGGGTGACTTAGTTTATATTATTGAAATTGTGTTATTATATTGGATGCATAATTTGGTGAGTGAGCCATAGTGATATTGGGATTGGCTAGTTGACATGTTTAAGTGCATGTCAGTTTTTTTGTTTTTTCAATGGTGCATTACTATTCCCTTTTCACATGTTCACTTGAGACCTTGCATATGATCCTATTGAGTATACTTTTTATACTCACCCTACATGTATATAAACTATTTTTCAGGTTTCTGGAATAACATTGGGGACCGAGATGGACATTTTTAGATTGATTTTTAGAGTTACTATTGAGTAGCTATCAAAATACTTGTCTTTTGGTATTTTCATGAAGACTTTCATATATGTTTTTTAACATATTTCATGTATTTGGATATGGTTTTGGGTTAAATATTATATTATATGATGGATTTTTTTTTGTGATTGTTTATCCAATTATCCAATCATATAATATTTTAGAGGGTAATGTCTTCTATAAGTTATATTTATATACCCTTGTGTTTGTCACCGACTTAGGGCCTATAGGAGGTGGGACATAGGGGATAATTATCTTTATTCCATTATTTTCATCCTAGGAGGGGTACCTATAGAGGTAGGGGTAAAAAAACTTAAAAAATATCTATGAATATACAAATAAAAAGGTAAATATATTCTTCATGGGTATTTCATCTAAGGTAACAAGATCAATCCATGCTACAACTGAAATTGAATATTATGATGAATATACAATTTCAAATGAATATTTATTTGAATATTGAAATATTTTGGAAGATGCATTTAATGAGATTAAGGGTAAATATAAAAACATAAAGAAACTATATGATTTATCTATTATTACTATGTATAATCTTATTATTGAAAATTAAATTAACCAAGTGCTTCTCAAAGAAAATAATGTCATAAAATTATTCAATGAGAAATTAAATAAATATACTAAGAGGTTATCTATAAGAATAAAAACCCTCAATAAAATTTTTCTAATTCATGTTGTACCTAAACCAAGATATGGTTTTGGTTATCATTCTTGATATAGAAACAATCTTTATAAGAATTATTTTATTCCTAGCACAAATACTATCTAAAAATCTATATTGAATGGTAAAAATATAACATCCATATCTGAAATATTCCATTATTGACCTTAAAGAAGTTATTTTTCATATTATTTTATATTTCTTAATAAATCTATAAATAAATATATTAAATATATGTGGATTCCTAAGGCTTTAATTTTCAACCTTTTTTGATCTAAGAATATTTGGGTACCAAAATAATTTTTTATTTGATTAACTAAAGGGAACCTATTTGAAAAGAACTTGTAAGAAGTTACATTATCTAGATAGTGGGTATTCCAGACACATGACATGAGACTTCTCAAGCTTCCAATATTTGACCGGATTAGATAGTGGGCATTTCAACTTTGTGAATAATTCATGTGAGATTTATGATTCCAAGTTTCATTTAGTATTTAATACATTGATAAATAAAAATGTTTATGTTAATGATTTAAATTATTTATTTTCTCAAAATGTAACTTTTTTCAATTCATTTCATCCTAAATATTTTTTTAAAGAATATTAGGACACTATAATATATACACTATTATAAATCTAGTCAGAAAAGGTTCAGTCAAGGATATACCAAAACTTGATTTTCTTAAACACAAACTATGTAATCACTCTAAAAAGGGAAATCAAAATAAAGTTTATTTCAAACCAAATAAAGACTTTTCTACATCCAAACCACTATAAAAGTTTCTAATACACCTGTTTTGGCCATATATAATTTCAATTTTTTCAATAAATTATTATTCTTATGTAATTTTTTATGATAATTCAAGGTTACATGGGTATATTTCTAGTCTCACAAAGTGTGACGTGTTGATGTTTTGAAAAGTAAGAAAAAATTGTATAGAACCTCAGTGGACTTACCATTAAGAGTGTAATAAGTGATCATGGAAATGAGTTTGAAAATAATTATTTTGAATCCTTATTGTCACAACATGTCTATAATAATAACATCTCTGCTCCTTAAACTCCTTAAAAAATGGGGTAGTTGAAAGAAGAAATAGGACCCCTAAAAGAATATATTGGACCATGCATAGTGAATATAACTTGCCATCATATTTTTTGGCTTAAGATTCAAGTAAAACTTATTGTTTAATTAATAGAGTCTTAGTAAGACCCATTTTAAAGAAGGTTTCATATGAATTATAGAATGGGAGAGAAACTAAGGTAAATCAATTCAAAGTTTTTAGCCGCATATTTTATATACTTAATACAAAAGAATGATTTTGATAAGTCTGCATCTAAGAGTGATGAAAACAAAAATCGTGGGTATTCTGTATCCATTAAATCCTATAAAATCGTTAATTAAATATAAAGTCTTGTGTCAGAGTTTTTTCATGTCAAATTTGATGACATAAATCCACATGAACCTAAAGTTTCTCTAAAAACCAAGAGGATGATGTGTCCAATTTATATATCAATAATACTTCTAAGAAAAATAACCATTCTGATGACTTACTTTAAAAATATCCCATTATAGTCCATTTAGAGGAACCCATTCATGAGGAAAACCTCTAGGATTGAGTATACCTAGAATCATTATAACCCATAAAGACCATTTTTAGATTCTATGAATGGTGATCTAGGAAAAGGAGCTCAGACTAGAGTATAACTTAGAAACCATATTGAACATAAAGATTTATTTTCATATCTTGAACCTAAGAGCATTAAAGAGGTAATCAGTGATTAACTTTGGGTAATGGATATGCAGGAAGAACTGAATCAGTTTTAATTGAATATAGTATGTGAACTAGTTGAGAGACCCAAAGACTATTTAAACATTGAAAATAAGTGGGTATATAAGAACAAAGATTATTAAATATGAAGTTTTATTATAAATAACACTATATTTTCTGCATAAGTATATAGTTAAGAAAGAAATATTGACTATGAGTATTCTTTTTCCCTTGTAGTTAAACTTGTAACCATTACGATACTATTTTCTTATACTGCACATCTAGATTTCAAATTATATTAAATTTATGTAAATAGTAATTTTATTAATGGTTATATTTTTGAAAATATTTCTATAGAGAAACCACCTATCTTTTAATATATTAAATTTTAAAATCATGTTTTCAAATTGATAAAATAACTTTATGGTTTAAAAAACGCCCAGAGTTTAGTATGATAGGCTAAACACTGTTCTTATTTCAAAATGTTTTGAAAATGGTGTTGTGGACCATAATCTATTTATTAAAAAAAACAAAAGATATTTTAGTTGTAAATATATATATATATATATATGACATTATTTTGGTTCTTCAATAAATTATTTTTTTACTGAGTTTTCAAAATTAATGAGAAATTAATTTTAAATGAGTTTAGTGGGTAAAAAAATTATTTATTTGTTTTCAAATATTTTAAAATAAATATGGAACTATTTTAAACCAAAGTTATTACAGTAGATATATTTTAAAACATTTTGGTATGGATAGATCAAAAGTGATTATACTCCAATGATTACTCTCTGTAAAATGGATTTTAATGAAACTGGGAAAAAAGTTGACTAAAGAATTTATAGATGTATGAGTGGGAGTTTGATTTACTTAATAATGAGTCAAACTATCAATATGTTTAGTGTGTGTTTGTGTGCTCATTTTCAAAAAAATCCTAGGGTGTATAACTTGATTAATTTTAAAACAATTTTTAAATAACTTAAAAGTAAAACCAACATAGGATTTTTCTACTCTAAAGAATATACTTTTGATTTAGCTAGTTATTCGAATGTATATTTTGGTGTCTATAAGTTAGAAATAAAAATAACCATTGGAATATGTAACTTTTTAGGAAATACGCTAGTATCATGGTGTAGTAAAAATAAGAATTATTTTTTAATATCCACTACTGAAGCTGAGTACATAGCTACAAGTATTTTTTATGCATAGATTCTATATATGAAACACATTTTGATAGACTATGGAGACAAATTTGGACATGTACATATAAATTGCGAAAAAAAAAGTGCTATTAACATTTCTAAAAATATTTTGTGTCATTCTAGGAAAAATCACACTAATATAAGACGTCAAAATTTGAATGATCATTTTAAAAAGGGTTATATAACTCTTAAATTCATTAGCACTGTAAATTAGTTTGCTACCATTTTTATAAATGTTTTGAATAATGAGATATTATGCAATATTAGACATGAACTTGGTATGATAAATTTTTAGTAGTTTTGTTTTCCATTAATTATTCTGAATCTAGTAGTGTTAGATCTTTAGTTTTTTGCTACTATTTTATTCTATCATCCAGATGTAATACTATTTGTGTGAAATTGGTGGATATTACCATTGGGTGCTACCATTGGCTTGCAACCAGTGGGTAATACCATTATAATTCCTACCGCTATATGATTCCTTCATATGATACCATAAAGATAATATCATTTACTTTTACCATTGGTTACTAATATTGGATGGTTTCATTGGATTCTATCACTATTGTAGACACACTCCTATGACCTTTTTTCTACCATTGATAATTTTTTTTATATTTATACTCTTAAAATTTATAATTAACTCGATTTAAAATATATTTATTTTTAAAATTATTTTGATGCCATAAATGATAAAAATAACTATTATGGTCTAAATTGAATCCTCTCTTGTGTTTTCCCTTTAAATAAATTCTTCCATTCTCACTTAAACCCCAACCTTTTAAATTAAACCTTAAATATTTACATATATTCTACAATGGTAAAGATAATGCAAGTTTTTGGTTCTTTAGATGGGTCGTGAACTCAAAAACATTGAATGGAATTTCTGTCAAACATATTGATCAATGAAATCACCTTATTTCATCATGAGTAGTAGATTTTGAGAAGAAAATAGATGTTTCCTAGTCAAATTCAAGTAATTAAATTTTTTTTGAAAGTTATCCAAGAGAAATAATGGGTTTAGTGGTTCTCCATGAATAAGAAAACCTTATATCTGATATCAGTTCAAAAAATTATGAAAATGCCGATTACAATTTTTTGGGAAAGAAGTATTTCATTATATATTTGGTCTATGGTAAGGAGATTCTTTTCTTATCAAAGTAGGGGAAAACGATTTGGAGTTCCTCATGAAGGATTCTTTCAGGACTACCATGGTTCTTATCCCATTAACCATGCATATTTTTCTAAAAGATTCTATTTAGGATATTATAGGGGATATAACCACTAGAATATCATTTACAGTAGTTATTTATGGGGAATGTTTGTTTCTCTTTAAATTCATCCAATATATGATTTTTTCTGGGAAGGGGACATCAGTGTGTTGAGGTTCCGGGATATCTTCTTTTTATATCTTATGAAAATCAGGGCCAAGGTAAATATTTATGGACATATCATAGTGCATATGATGGAATTGTGTAAAAATTATTCTAGGTCAAATTCTTTGGTTTATCCCAAAATTATTTTTTCTATGTTAGAAACAAGAGGGTTTTCCCCTAATAGATAACGAAAAGTCACTCGGTGTGGAATTTTTTGTATAAACCAAGATACATGTAGTATGATGAAAGTAAATTAGAATCCATATTTAAAGAAGTGGGTTGTGGATGGTGAAAGGGTTTATGGCGATTTTAACCCTATAAATAATTAAACTAGACCTAGAAATTTGGTTCATTCCAACTTAAAACTAGATGAGGAGGTTGAATACTCTTTTGATGAATAGGTAGCTAAGACTGGTGCTGGAGTTGGGGAAGAAGTTTTGGTTAAAGAAGAAAAATCCGTTGAAGTTTTATCTAAATTCAGGAGTGAACCAGATGCATTTTGAAGCCAAAATGTTTCATATTGACCTCCCCATTATCCTCATACCTTAACCTCTAAGTAAATTCTTCTTGAATATCATGAGCTTTCAAATACGGAGGTTTCTGGTGTTGGTCAGTTTGAAGGTTCTACTTCTAAATTTCCAAAAGATTTCATTGATATTTCTGATGAGACTTTACAAGATATTAATAATGAATATGATGATGTAGAAACTAACCCCTTCATGACAATCTATAAGTCTATAAATTTTATTAGTGGTTATTAGGATAGTAACTCCAATAGTTGTTCAGTGGCTCAAACTGTTGAAAGTTTTGTGAGGGAAGATGGAATAAAAAAATAAAGTAAATGAAAATGCAGAGGATGAAATGACTAAGGGGTAGAATTCCCCAGTGTAAGCTATAATTATAATACATTATTAAACTTCTGATTCTAATCATTATGGAGATGATATAGGAATCCCGCCTCATCAAGGTCAAACTGCCATTTCTGATACTCTGATTGGTCATAAGGGATATTTTTTGGATTGAATAGATTGGGCAGAGTTTCTTGATCACTTTCCTTCAATGGTTTCTACTAGAGGTGGGAAATGGTGGTTGAAGCTTTATTAATTATTGATGAATACAATCATGAGTTTTTTGGTAAAATATCTCCTTCTAGCCATGATTCACCTCCACCTAGACATAAAAGTTATCCTGTTCCACCTCCTCCTAATTTCTGTCTTTTAACTCGAGGTAATATAGAAGACTTTAAGGAAGAGATTGTGGTTGTCATTGATGGGTTATCCAGTCCTTTTTTATTTGAGGATAGAGCTCTTATAGAGTTTTATGTATCTATGATTGCATCTCTAGTTTTGGTACACCTCCAACCCAAACATTTATCAAGGTCTAAATATTTAGAAGTGGAGAAAAGAAAGATGATAGAGCACATTAGATCACTTCACTATAATTTTTAGGAAATAAGGGTTAACATGAATCATAATAATCATTTAGTCCTTAGAAATATTTATTCCCTTTATACTATTTCTTTTGATTCTTCTTATATAGCTCCTCGACCTGCTGTTCTTTTTTGTATTGATGTTGATATTCTCTAAAGTCTTGTTAGAGAAGATCTAGTTCGTGTTTTGAATGATTAACTTAATTATCATTAGGATGAGCTTAGGAAAATAAAATATCATAGTTGGAATATATATATATAAGCTTGTTCGATAATGTTTGAATGAGTCTAGAAGTGTCAACGTAACCATTACCAAGGTTATAAATTACTACATTTCTAAGTTTTTTACTAAAAATAAACTCAATTACCATTTTTTTTTGAATGAGAATCTAATGATGCCTCCTATTACTAGAGCCTTTAAGGTGAAAGTAAGTCATTTTAATGAGTTATCACCCTTGTTAAAGAAGTTTATATAAGTGAATAAATATTTCACTTGATTGATATATCATGGTGGTAGGATTATCACATAGTTTTTTGAACTAATGGAGAATATTCTATACACTTCCATGACTATAGTGGTTTCTCCTCCTGGTATACCTATAACAACATCAGTCTCTACACCTATTTTAGTTTCACTTTAAATTTCCTTCATTATTTTCGTCCCTTTTGGTATTTCTCCCTTATAGGTAGTGTGATATCTTAGGCCAGTTTCCACTAGTATTTTTTTCAAACCTCCTACACCTCTTTCTACTCCTACTCCTCCTATGGTTGGAAATAGAAAATACATCAGGGATCCTTACTCTCTTCATTATGTGGATGCCTCAAACTCTAACTAGGAACTGATAGGGATAAAAAGATATTTTTGATTATGTAATCTTTTTGACTGATAAATGAATGGAAATTTAGTACTCTTTTACAACTGTATGTTTTTTTCATGCCTTTTTTGATAATCCCAAAAGGGGGAGAATTTATATTGTCTTTAAATATTTACATTGTGATTATTTGCCTTTCATGAATTATTTTTTGAATCATAAGGTTCATTATTAATCTTTTACAAACCATGTAGAACTAATTTTATTGTGCTCTGATTATACACTAAAATGTATTTAAAATTTAGAGTTTTTTATTTATTTTAAACCATTATTTGGGATCATCAAAGGGGGGGGATTGTTGGATCAGTCTTGAAATTCCGTGTTTCAATGCTCACATATCATAAATAATTATTTACTAACCATTTATGTATTAAATGGTATAATCTTCAGAATTTTTTCATTTACATGAACTTTCTTAAAATACAAACTACTATCGTTAGTTCAATTTTCCTATCACCAGAAGATATTTACTTCCATTAAAAGAGTTGTGATTCCACTAAAACAAATATACTACCATGAAAATACTTTTTCTATCACCAAAATAAATATTTTATCACTGGTGGACTTATGATACCAACAAATTAAATATTCTACTGCTATTGGACTTCTACTATCTCCGGAGAAAATATACTACCACTAGAAGGTTTCTCTACCACAAAGTCAGTTTTACTACTGCCAATATTATTATGGTGTCATAAATATAAATATTGATTCAATCATCGGATTTTTCTACTATAATAAGGACTCAAACCACCACCATAAAAAATCTTCTACCATCATATCAAGTATACTACCACCACTCAAATCTTTCAACCACTAGTTGGAACCTGCTACTGCTAGAATATTTCTTCTACCACCAGTCTAGGTTAACTAGCTTTAAGTCAGGTCCACTACCACCATAATATATTTTCTACCATTGAGATTCTACTTCCATGTCTATCTTGAATTAAATTCAAATAGCTGGTTTATGGAATTTGATTCAAGTCGGGGATTTAGTGTGTATGTGGATTTAAGAATCATTATTCTGAAAATGACTATACAGCATCATTAATGGAAAATTAATTCTTTCATGGTTCACTACTAGGTATGAAGATTTATTTTATTATTATTTTATAATGAATAATTAGTGTCTTTGAAAACTCTAAATTTGAGTATCCCTTCACGTACAAGTTTTTTTTGCTGACCAACTAATTGGTGTAATTAGTGTACATGCAAGATTAAGTGTACCTATAGAAAATAGGGTTTTCTGTGTTGTATATGAGACTATGTTTTTCTTGTAAAAATATAAACCTTGAAAAGAACACTAAAAGTGACTTTAATGAAGTATTTAAATACAATCTAGAAGAAGAAGTAGATCGTTGATTATCTCAAGTTTGATTATAGATATAATAACTACACTAACACTTTAATATTATTTTTCTCTTATTCTCTATTATATTTATATTTATGTTTTTCTTGTATTATTTTTCTAAAACATGGTCCCAATATTTTTTAATATATTATATGGTACTCAGATACTCTCTTCGTGTTTCTTTTACATCTTATATCCCATGTATAATTATTGAAGAGGCTAGGTTGGAATAGACTACCTTGTGTGTAGTCACACACACAATTAATGAATTTTATTAAAAGATTGGAAATCATATTAGAGAATCGGAGAACTAGTAAAAGATACAATGAGTTATGGGGGCCTATAGTTGTGGATCCCAAGAGCACCACCTATTACAATTTTACCACCATCCTGGGAAGAGACCCCAGACTGGAAAAGAAATTAGAAATATCATCCATAGGGGCCTTGAAATCTTTATAGTCTGCCTCTTTATTCCACTCATGCCACATGTGAAAGATGTCCATTCCATTATTTATCATATTTATACACATTCAAATTTCATATGAGATGGTCCAGGGAGTGGGGTTGTTCCCATGAACTGATTTTTGGATTATTTGGGAGTCCATTTCCAACACAGAAAACCTAATGTTTTCCTTACTACACAACACAAGCCCTGTTATAATAGTGTTTGTTTCTTCCTGTAGATATTCTTCATTCCCAACGAATCCTATAAAATCTATGATTATAGAACCTTTATTATCATCTACTAAATTTCCACCCTGCGAGACTCCCAATCCATATGAACCATATATATTTAACTTTAACCCCATACTGGTGTTGCCAATGAATCCAGCGGCCGATACGATGGTTGTTGTAAGTTGGGGTGGGTGGAACCATGCCCATGATAGATATAAGAGAGGTATCAACTTTCCAATTCTTAACCAAACAAACCATTTTGATCATTAATCTCTTGGTTCTAAAAGAAATGTCCATCCTTGAGAAATATATCCACTAAAATAGTGCTTTATTATACGCCTTCCATATACAACATCAACCAGCTTCAAGGATAAGGGATCTTTCTTTTTCTCTCATGGTTTATTCCCCACACCCTGAAACCAATGCTCAATGAAGTTCATCCCCATATGACCCTATGAAGACACACTAGTGAATCCTCCAAAGAAATGTCAAACACACCATTCCCATTGACCCTTTATGAAAACGTGGTGTGAGGTTTCTTCACAAAGCTTATTGTAGTAGCTACACCACATCTGTAAAACCCAATAAAAGTTTTGGGTCAAGTTTATTTTGATTTAATAAATGTTCTTGCAAAAGGGGGACTATCAAGTTGAATGGATTAGGTCTTGTATTGATAATAAATATCTTGCATTTATTTTTTTTTCATGTTATTTAGTTTTCACTTACTCAATTTTGAAAATATTTTTTATTTCCAAAACATTTTATCAAAACAATAATTTGGTTTTTTTCTTTAATTAGTGTTTTATATATTCTGTTTGATATAGCTAGATTTTCTTCTAAATTTAATGTAGTTTCTATATTTATTCTAATTGGGTTTTTATCAAGCCTTTGAGAAACCATTCAAAAATATCAAAATATATATTTCTATTTTTTTTAGTTGGTAATTTTATGAATTTGGGGAATTTTTTAAATAGTTTCAAAATATAAATTTTCATTGGAAGATCCTTTAACCCCCATCTTGAGTTTTCTACTCTGAACAATATGTATCATATGGATTATTATAAGTTTCAGGTCATAACAATCACCTGTTTTGGATATCTGTAGGAATGTAGAGAGCTTCTATCCAATCGAACTTTGGAATTTTATTCTTAGCTTTCTTGGTTCTACCCATTTCCTTAATACTTTTATTTTTTATTTTAGCCACACCATTTATTTAGGGAGTATATAGTGTGATGTATTGATGTTTCATCCCATTTTTTCTAGGTGTCTCTCAAAATCACTACTTTTGAATTCTTTATGATTGTTTTTCCTTATCCTTTTAATGTAAACACCAATATCATTTTCCAATTGGATTCTAGGAAAATTGAATATTTTTATATCCTTTGGTTTTTATTTTATAGAGGGGAAATTTTTTATTTGGGTTTAGTCATCTATGAATGTGATGAAATAAATATCACCCATCATTAACTCATTTCTCATAGTATGAATTACATCATAATATATTAGTTTTAGTAGTCTATTATATTATATTTCCATCATCTAATGTGTAATTTGTGTCACATTACACTTCCAAAGTTTCTCAAAAACAACTTTCCTTTCTTTATTTAGTTAGGAAAGGTATCTCACGACTTCATTCATGGATATCTATCTCATATTTCCTTGGAAAATGATAATAACTATTTTATCCGATAGGTCATTTTCATCTTTGGCACTCATATAACATGAGTTGGATGGGTCACCAATTTTAAACAAGTGGCCACTAGTTATTTCACCTCTTGTAATAATTCTTTCATCCTTAGAATTTATAAAAACACGTGAGCTATTTTGAAATACAATTTATTTTCCCTCATCACATAGTTTTCCACCACTTGTAAAGATACATTTCAATCCTTCCAAAAATAATACATCTTTTCACTTGATCTATTTAGACTAAATATCATTAGTTGAAAACCATTAATATTTAGCTAATTTTCATTTCCAAAAGTAAATTATACTCTTTAATACTCCTCAATGTTATCAAAAAAGTTATTTTCACCTATCATATGGGCAGAAAATCATTTGTAAAGTATCTAAGGTCTTCCTTTCTTACTTTCCTTCAAGGTCACGTTTATAAAGAATAACTTTTCATCATGATTTTGATTCTAAATTCTTTTTAACTTTTCTTGATAGGTGATCTGTCCAAAAAAATTCACATGCATTCTTCAACAAAATATCTTGGCTTCTCACATCTACAAAACATTTATTTTATACTTTCAAACCTATTCTGAGTAGATAGATTTGAAGTGGCCTTGTTAATTTATCTCTTCTATGGGGACTCACTTATTTTGATCTTAGGGTTTCTTCCCATTTATTTATTCCTTCTCTTGTTTAGTGACATATTTAACCATCATGTATAGTAATTGTGATAAAAAATTCCACAACACTAACAATGTCCCAATTAATATGAACCTATAGTTATAATAGTAAGCATACCTTGGAAACTTCCTTCCAATTTTTTTCTTATCCATATATGCCTTGTTCTTGATTTTTTTGAGGAGATTAATTTTATTTCTTTATACTTAATTATATAGATATAAAAGAATATTTTTCATTTCCTCTTCTGACCGAACCTTGTTTAGATTTGGAATTTGATCCAGCATGGTAAGGAAAAATATATTAAACATTTATAAAAGTTTTTTGTAGTGATGTAGCCTTAGAATATTGGATGGTATTTCCAGCTAATATAATTTTATAAAATTTGAATTCAATATATTTCTTGAATACTTGATAGAATATTTTAAATTATTTTATGATTGAATGATATTTTGAATCTATATTGTATAGTTACACTTTTATAGACTAGTTTTACTTCAAGATCTTTTAGAATATTTTCCTGCTTGGAAACTTTTATATTTGAATTAATTTCTTCAATGAGTTTAGTTTATTTTTTATAAAAAATTTAGTTGATCAAACTTTCTTCCCATATTATTTCTTTGGATATTTAACATTCTTCTTCAGCTTTTTTTATCAAGTCAAGGTTCCAACTTAGATCTAAGCATTTGAACAATATATATCCCATTAACACATTCTTATTTATTTCTTGAATATATTTAATCTTTCACTACATGTTCCATAGTTTTTATGAACTTTTAATTCCCTTCAATAATTGAATGATTGTATGATGAAATGTATTTATTTTCTTCATTTCCCATTAATATTTTTCTTTTTCTTTTGAAAACTTATTTAACTCACCAAATTTATTTTAATAATTGGTGTTCTTCCAGCACTTTTTATCATTGGTATTTTCATCATTTTAATTAACCTCATATCCAAGATTCTTTTACTTTGTAAAATCTTTAGTAAAATATCTAATTCCATCATAGTTAAAGAATTTAAAGGGCATTTCAACATTTTACTTTTATTTCCCTTTCTTAATTTCATAGAAATAAGTGACATGATTCTCTTTCCATCTTCATCTATTTTATCATCGTCATCTTATTCTCTAAAATTTCCAGGCTCTTCTATTCAACTTTAACTTTTTCATGTCTTTAAATTCTATTTAATATTTAATTTTATTCTTAAAGTTAGGTGTATTTATCATTTTATAGGCAATCAGAATATTATGAAACTCATCAAGAGAAATATATTACCTATCTTTAATAAAATAAATTTTTAGATCAAACCTATTTGGGAAATTCCCTATGAGTTTCTTCATAATGACATCATATTCTATATTTTCACTAAATCTAATAATGTTACTCTCAACTTAATTGACTCTAGTGTAGTAGAAATTAATGGATTCCTCCTAAACCATACTTAAATCATTAAACTTGCTTCTCCAAATTTTTAGTTTTTCCACTTTAACTTTTAAATTACCTTCATGAATTATTTTTAACTTATCCCATAATTTCTACAGTGTTTTTAGGCCCATAAACTTGATGAACACTATCTCAAAAAAGAAATAAGAATTGAATTTCTTTATTTTCCATCAAATTCAACATTTATCTTTACACTAAAGGTTATATAATCACTACTTTGAATAAAAGTAAAAGAGATTGTAGCCGCATTAAGAACCTCAATCCCAAGTGACAAAAAATAAGGCATTATCTTATTTTTCTAGCCATGTACATTTTTTCCATAAAAGGTTGGAACACCTCTATTGTTCACAAATTTGATGTTATCCATCATTAAATCCACTAAGAGTGTATGATAGATGAAACTTGTGTTATGATACCAACTTTTGGAGCCAATGGATGTATGGCTAAACTAAGAGGAGTGAATCGATGTAGAATTTTCTTTTTTACCATTGCATCACATTCTTGTAATAAAGCCCATGACCGGTTATGCTCTGATTATATCACTCATAAATTTTTCTCATAAACTTGCATAATGATATATAAAATAAAGAAAACAAGGAACATAACAATTTTACAAGGTTCGACCACAATGTATAAGAATACTCCTTGATACAACCAGTTATATTTTGGACACAAATTTTTTTATTACAAGTCAATAACTAACTTAAAATGGGTGGAGAGGAATCACCCTTTACCTATAGTTTCATAGAATCCCACTATTACCATTACACAATATAATAATAGTCACAATGATTCATAATAAATGAGAAAGATCACATGAAGCTTCATCTTTCTTAGGAAACTAATGAAGATCTTCCCCTTGATCCTTATAAACATTAAAGATAGCACACTCACTTGTGGTATCATCTGATATAGATTTGATTCTCTTTTATAAACCTCCAATACCCTTCATTGGATGCACGGGCTCAAGAAAATTTAAATGATTAGTTCTAAACATAGAAATCTAGTCAATCTATTTATTCTTGATTTATTTTTCACTCATATATTCACAGTTTCTATTTTCTCAATGCTTTTACGACTCTACTCGATGTTTTTCCCTTATGTATCTTCTCAACCATAGACTACTATCTCCTCAATAAAAATCTTTTCTGTCCATAAAGTGAATTTGATTCACACATCCCTTTCATATGTCCAAAATGATATATGATAAGGTGTATCAAGCCTTCCATAAGAAATTTCCATAAGTATTTTACTATTTTGAGCTTCCTCGACCATCCTTCCCAAGAATCGTTAAGAGGTGTCACGTGGGTCTGATCCATCACATTCTCATGAAAATTCCATAATCTCCCTTATCTTATACCTTGAGGAGACAACACCATCAACTTCTTCTACTTTAAATGGGCCAGTCTTAGTTTCCATTCATTTTCAACTACTCTCAACATGTCTAAGTAAATTATTTTTCACTAATTATATTTATTTTATCCACTTTCATCATCAATGAAATAATTTCTATACATCCAATCATTAAAAATCAGTTCAATATGATTTTCCTAAAATTAAGAACTTTTAGCTTGAATCACTGTATAAATTTCACGTTATTATAGGAATTAAGGATCGACAAAGCATCATTACACTAGCTTTTACATTATTCTAAAAAAAAGAATAAATGCACTTCATCTTGTTATAATCTCATCATATTGATTTCATGTTAGAACTTTTCTAAACTAAATGGGGATCATGGATTTTATATACTAATTTAATAACATTCAAAATGTGATTTTTTAAATCACTTATTATCAGTTCATGCATCGTATGGTTTAAATTTTACATTATATTTCAATTCGAGAAAGTTAATTTTTCACACAGAAACTCAGAAAAATTATACGTGTTAAAGGGTTGTGTTGGGCATTCCAAATCATAGAATCAATTCACTCTAACAGTGAAAGGCTTACGCTATCTCAAATACATAAGTTCAGCACTTCAAAGGCTTATGCTCAAAGGAGTACATTCGATGTCAAAGGCTTACGCTCAGATATTAAGTATTACAATCCGCAAAGGCTTACACTCGATGAAGTATTGAGAAAACAAATCAAAGACTTATGTGGGCGCCCAAAATATTACACCATATATCAAATGACTTACACTCCCACCAAATTCCAAAAATAATAATTCATATTATCTACACCAGAGTCTTAATATGGAATTTGATGGTGTCGAAGTCATACTCCCAATAATAGTCATACATCAAGTGCCTTTTTCCTTTTTCATGCCTTATCCCAAAGTTATACGATGCAGAGAAGCCTTGGTATGATCTTTAGAAATTTGAGATGACTTTTAACACTAAAAAGACTTTAAAATAACATCATCCCTTTTCAACCCCTAAAAAACATTCCATTCAATTCAAACATCATCACAGTAAGCTCTAATGATTCCCAATAATGATTGGTAATTAATGTAAACCTAAAAAATCATCATCAACAAATCCAAAGCACAATGTTGTAGTGGTGGGTACTGTATCAAGATTTGTAGCAGTACAAGTAATTCTGTGGGCACTACCACTGATCGCTACATATACAGTCTCTACTTTTAACAACACTAAATAGAAAGTGGCGATAAAATGACCACCTTTATCAAAGCTACCTAAAAGCGTTGATAATGATATGCCCTTTATCACCACATTTTTATCACTAATAAATTTAGATCTTTATCAGTTATATTCATAACGATGATAAAACCTTTTATCAAAAAAAATATTAATATATATAAAATCATCATATATATATTTAAAAAATAATTTATATTTATATACACTAATTAAGAAATTCATGTGTATAATTAATACAAATAAGATATATTAATATATATTTTTTAATAAATCAAATATATATATATATATATAATATTTAAAAATTTATAAGTAAATATATATATATATATATATTTATTTATTTATTTATTTAAATAATTATAAAATTATAATAAATTTATTTATATATATATATATATATATATAATTATATAATTATAATAAATATATTTTAATAATAAAGATATTTATTATATTTATAATTATATAAATATATAAAATTATATAAATATATTTATATTTATATAAAAATAATAATAATTTAAATTATAAATAAATATACATATATTTAAATAATTATAAAGTAGTAAAAAAATATATTTCAATGATATATATTTATTATATTTGTAATTATATATGTTGATATGTTAATAAATATATATAATTATATAAAATAATTATATAAATATATGTATATATATTAATAAATATATTTATTTATAATTATAATTATATATATTAGGTGTTTGGGGGTACAATTACATTCAAACACGCAACACATACACTTTGGAAAGGTGGGTCATAGACCCCATAAGGGGAAAGCCCACCCATCAAGTGCTTTTCTATTTATTATGTTCATGGATCATAGGCCCAGTTAACTTAATGAGCATTAAACCCATCATAAGAGACCCAAAGGCCCAGACCCGAGTAGATCATAGCAATGCTCCTCGCATCTCGCATCCATCTTTCACTCCCATCAACACACTAATCACCACCACGACACATGATTCGCATCACCCCACAACTGCTTTGCACCATTTCTCAACATTCGCAGCAATCGCTTTCCGCCCAGCAATGACATCACTGCTATCGACCCACTTCAACTGAATTATTCGCCTCACCCAACATCAACCTCCCTTACCACGATATCATGCGTCCTCATCACAATGACTGAATCGCCCACCATTCCTCTACCTGACCCGCCCTCTTCGGTCATCAGTGACACCACTGTCTCCATCGTCTGCATCCTCCTCCACTAGATTCCATGCCACTACACCATGGTTCTTCATTACAATTGCATGTCATCCCATACATCGGTGCCACCAGTAAGGGAGTTTTTTTTAACATTTTTTCAAAAAAATAATTTTAAAAATACGACCAGGTTAAAAATATTTTTTTTACATCTTAAAAGTGGCACACCATCTGCCTCCTTCATTTCAGTTTCTTCCGGGCCAAAGGCGGTTCTCCATAAACCGCCTTGAGCCTTTGGGGAAATGAATGGCGGCACACCAGTGCCTGCCTTTCAAATTTTTTTTGTGAAAGGCGGCTTTGGAAGAGCTGCCTTTCATGTTTAAAATGGCCGAAGGCGGCTTCCCATATGTCGCCTTTGCCAAAAAAAACTCCCTATAAAAGGGAGCCGCCCCACCCATCCTCCCTCACTCACAAATCCCTCTTCTCTCTAAAATTTTGAGAGCTCATCTCTCTAAGTTGAGTTTTCCTTCGTGGTGCTTCCGGAGACGCAAGGAGTGCAATATTTTTGTGTAAAGCTTCATTTAGAAGTATTTTTTATTTTAAAGTTATTTATTTATTTAATTGTATTTAGTTAATTTTAAATATTTAAGTATGTAGTAGTAGTTATTTAATGAAAAGAAAGAAATAGTTATATTATTAATGTTTTAATTAGTTAATATTTAATGTTAGATTAAGGTACATGTAATTTAATATTATTAATGAATGATGATTAGGGATAATTTATTTAATGTTAGATTAAAGTATGTATTATATAATATTACTAATGAATGATAATTACGGATAATAATAATTTATTAATATTTTAGAGATAATTATAGAATAATTAAATGATGATTAAGGAATAATTAAGTCATGATTAAAGGGGTAATTAACTATGTATGATTAATGGGTGATTAATGGGTAATTAAGGAATGTTTAAGGGGTGATTAAGTGATGATTAAGGGATGATTAAGGGGTCATTAAGGTAATTAAGGAATGATTAAGTGATGATTAAGGGGTAATTAAGGAGTGATTAAGGGGTGATTAACTAACGATTAAGGGGATGATTAAGAGGTAATTAAGGAATGATTAAGTGGTGATTAAGGGGTAATTAAGGAGTGATTAAGGGGTGATTAAGGTGTAATTAAGGAATGTTTAAGGGGTGATTAACTAACGATTAAGGGGCGATTAAATAACGATTATGGGGTGATTAAGGGGTCATTAACTAATGATTAAGGAATGATTAGGGGATGGTCAAGGGATAATTACGGAATGTTTAAGGGGTGATTAAGGGGTAATTAAGGAATGTTTAAGGGTTGATTAACTAATGATTAAGGGGGTGATTAAAGGGTTATTAACTAATTAAGTGGTAATTAAGGAATGAAGGGGTAATTGAGGAGTGATTAAGGGGTTAAGGGGGTGATTAAGGGGTAATTAAGGAATGATTAAGTGATGATTAAGGGGTAATTAAGGAATGCTTAAGGGGTGATTAAGGGGTAATTAAGGAATGTTTAAGGGGTGATTAACTAATGATTAAGGGGTTGATTAAGGGTTCATTAACTAATTAAGGGGTAATTATGGAATGAAGGGGTAATTATGGAATGAAGGGGTAATTAAGGAGTGATTAAGGGTTTAAGGGGATGATTAAGGGGTAATTAAGGAATGATTAAGTGATGATTAAGGGGTAATTAAGGAATATTTAAGGGGTGATTAACGAACGATTAAGGGGTGATTAAGGGGTCATTAACTAATGATTAAAGAATGATTAGGGGATGGTTAAGGGGTAATTAAGGAATGTTTAAGTGATGATTAAGGGGTAATTAAGGAATGTTTAAGGGGTGATTAACTAACGATTAAGGAATGATTATGGGATGATTAAGGGGTAATTAAGGAATGTTTAAGGGGTGATTAACTAAAAATTAATGGGTGATTAAGGGGTGATTAACTAACGATTAATGGGTGATTAAGGGGTGATTAACTAGGGATGATTAGGGGATGATTAAGGGGTGATTAAGGGTTCATTAACTAATGATTAATGGGTCATTAACTAATGATTAAGGGATGATTAAGGGGTCATTAATTAATGATTAAGGGATGATTAAGTGATGAATGGTCAACTCCTAACTGATTAACCATCACTTAAGTAGTGATTAACCATCACTTAAGTAGTGATTAACCAGCACTTAAGTAGTGACCGACACTTAAGTAGTGATTAACCAGCACTATAATGAATCTTATTTTTTAGAGATCATTGAACATATCTTTAGGAAAGTTAAAAATTGTTCTATAAAACATTAGTGGATTAATTTAGGAAGGTTTTAAAATTTTGGTGTTAGGAAAGTTTATGTCATTATCTAATCAATTAAATCCCTGTCTGGATACCATAAGTAGATGTGGCTCTGGCACAGCTGTGCCTAGGGGTGAAATCCTCGACAAGGAGTTTCGGACCTGACCCGAGGTATCCTAGTACATAACAACGGGCCTTGCTGCACTCCTAGTTTGATGCTCATGTGGGATATGCTTTAGATGATTGATATTTACTTCATGAAGAACTAAAATACCTTTAATAAGATAAAAATGTTATTTAACACGTAACAAAACATTATTGACATATTCAGTGAACAGTAAACATTTTTCATGTAGAGATACATGTTTGCTAGTGTTTACTATTATGGAAAGGTTATTCAAACCGAGCAAGGAGATTCTTATAGTATAAAACCAACATCTATGGTTAACACATCTGATTATGTAACCATAACTGATCTTCAAGATAGAATTCGCGGTTTCTTAAATCTCGGTCCTCATCAAGATATAAAGTCTATTAGTTATAGAAATTTGCAATTCCATTCCACGTTATGGAATTTTTCTTGTCCATTAGATGCTGATGAGCACTGGGTCCAAGAGGGAACTTTATTTTCCCAATGGTCTGATGGTGCAATGATGGAGTTATATGTTGAAGTTTCTAATGTACAGCAACATCAAAATGTTCGAAGTCATACACATGCACAGATAGTTGTTGAAGAAGATTCATACCAAGAAATTGAGGATGTCCACCCTGTTGCGGAGGAGGACAACTTAGATGATCAGCCAGATTTATATATAAATCATTCTTTAGATGGGGAATTTAATAATGATGGAACAGATGGAGAAGAAAATGATGATGTGGAGGGAGCTGGAGATGGGGATGGAGTTGGAGAAGATAGGGTAGTAGTTTCTCGAAATAGAGTAGTTCAAGAACATTCTCGACCAACAATAAATCATCCACCACCCTTTGAATCTTGGTCTGAAGCAATGGAACGTGTACCTGAATTCGACAACAATGTTCTGACACTGAAAACAGAGTTTCCTAGAGTTATAGTGGACAGGTTTAGTGAGTTGGACAAAACATTATATAATGGAAGGTATTTTCCAAGTAAGGATGCGTTGAAGATATTCTTAAAAAGATTTAATATTGAGAGTCATTGTAGATATGTAGTTGAGGCATCATGTCGAAAACAATACGTCATACGGTGTGATAAATTTGATGAAGACTGTAGATTCCGTTTGAGGGCTATTCCAGACATTGCATTTGGGGATGGAGAATTTCAAATATTGAGGCAGCTCATTCTTGTGTTCAGCAAAACTTGACACAAGATCACACTACTTTGGATGCCATTTGTGTCAACTATTATCTTCGAGATGATTAGGACCTGTCAAGATGTTCTTAGAGCCCTTGTGCAAGAGAGGATACTTGAAACTTTTGGTTATAATATTTCTTACAACAAGGCATGGATAGCGAAATAGAAGGAAATTGTGAAGTTCTACGATGATTGGGAAGACTCGTATCGAGTGTTTCCAAAATTATTATCCATACTGATCCACAACAACCAAGTTTTCTACCATATAAATACGAAGGAACATGTCTTTGAAGATAATTTATTGGATCAATCTCGTGTTCAATTTCATCGGTTATTCTGGGCATTCCTCCCATGTATTTCGGCATTTTGTTTCAGTAAACAGTTCATACAAATTGATGGAACATTTCCATCCAAAAAGTATATGGGAATATTTTTTATTGCGTCAACCCAAGATGGGAACCGTTCACCACTTCTGCTTGCATTTACAACAGTGGAGATGGAAAAATATGAATCTTGGAGCTGGTTTTTGGCATGCATCAGAAACCATTTCACACGCATTTGAGGTGTCTGTTTGATATCTGATCGACATAGGGAAATCAATGAGGAAATCAATGCGGATCTTGATTCATAGAGGCCCCCAAATGCACATCATCGATACTACATCAGACACATTACTAGTAACTTGCGCAAAATCTTCCATAGTGAGGATATGAAGAATGAAATCACGAGGCTTGGTAAGAAATGTCGTCATTAATGTTTACTATTTTAATGTAAATAAAAATATAATTTCTATGACCTGTGATCATATTTATGTAGCATATGAGCCAGATCAATGAAGGTTTGAGGTGCGTTACGAAGAAATCCACAAGGCTAACTATGAAGTGTAAGATTATATGATGATGATTCCAAAAGAGAAATGGACACTGGCCTATAACGGGGGGAAGAGGTACGGACACATGACCAGAAACATTGTGGAGTGTATAAATGGTGTCTTCAAGGGGCTTCGCAAGTTACCAATTACTTTCCTAGTTCAGGAGACATTTTATCGTTGTTTCATGTACTTCATTGAGAGACAAAAACCATCCTCGGATGGGATTCAACAGGGGCTAAGATTTGGAAAAAAAATTCAATGAGATATTGACAAGAAAATTGAAGAAGCTTCCGGTTATCGAGTGTGTCTATTCCGTCAGGAAGACTCGGGATTTCAAGTTCAAGAGTATTGTAACCCCATCACAGGTTACATCGGTGAAAAAGTATTGGTACTTCTAGAATTAAAACATTGTGAGTGTGGAAAGTTTCAGGCATTATGGTTTCCATGCGCACATTCCATCGCAGCATGTGCGTCTGTGAACGTATCATGGGAAGATTATGTTGATCCAATATACCGATTGGAGGCCATTTCTAACTGTTATGTTGCTCCATGGACGCCTGTTCGGGAGTTTCGATATTTCCCAATGCCTGAAGACCAGCCCATACTGATTCCTGACATCAGTAGATTACAACCACGGGGAAGACCGAAGACCAAAAGGATACGAAATGAGATGGATTGGCCTCAAGAACAAGGGAAAAGGTTGAGATGTCATCTATGTCATAAAGAAGGGAATAACCGGAAACGATGTCCTGACATTGGTGGATCGAGTTCACACACTCAGCCACAATGATGTGTTGTATCCAACATGATATTTTCATGTAGTCAGTTATATGTTGTTAATATTAGAGATGAACTTTTTGAGAATTGTTTCACATTTCCAATAAGAAACGTCTCTCCTTCCAATAACGAACCTCTGTATTCAATAATTTTGAATCCACTAATCTGAATGTAATCTTAGAAAATAAAAACATTATTAAAAAAAGGTTAGTTGTCACCAAAGACAAAAAATTATTAAAACAGTTATCATAAAGGATCTTCAAAAATCATACATAACCGGGATAAAATGATTATATATATAAATGTATCACACCATATCTTAAAAAACATAATTTTCATGGTAAAAACATATTTAAAGACACGATAGATAAATTTTCTCCAAAATATGACGACATTACATTAACTTTTTCTAAAAAAACATCACATATCATTCATTATACCAATCATAACATTCTATTAAATTTAACATTATATTTACAATTTTTAGTGAAGACTAATTTCATTTTTTGGCTTCTAGATGGATGATATTCCACTCCTCACCGAGCATCATAGGAATGTTTCTCGTGATGTGATAGAGGGTCGGGATGTTCGACGGATTAGGGTGCGGCGAGCACACCATTTTCGACACATGGTGCCTCCCACTGCTATTATACCATACTTACGTCGTACTGGATTCTACGACATTGATGTTTCCGATTTCACTTACACTGATCATCCCCTTCTAGCTGCCTTGGTTGAGAGATGGAGACCAGAGACTCACACATTCCACTTTCCAGAGGGAGAGATGACTATCACCTTAGAGGATGTGGCAGTGCTACTCGGTCTTCCTATTCCGGGAGATTCAGTTATTGGACCCACCAATGGGGATTGGGCTGAGCTGACATAGAGATTATTAGGTGTTGATGTTTTGGCTGATCATACTGCTACAGATGGTGGGTCCATATCTATGCCTTGGCTTGCTTTGCAGTTTTCACATTTACCTGCTGATGCTGATGAGCAGACCATCATGTGTTATGCTCAGGCAGATATCTTATGACTTATTGGAGGTACATTGTGTTCATATCACTTGGGTGTGCATGTGCACATGATGTATCTTAGTTTATTGGAGGAATTTGATCAGATCAGGAGATACAGTTGGCGATCTGCATGTATGGCCTACACTTATAGAGAATTATATACGACATGCCGCTCAGATCACACAGATCTCAGAGGATGCGTCGTCCTTATACAGTTGTGGGAATGGGAGCGCATCCCTGTCCTCACCCCTATTACTGTTGGTCAGAGGCTTCCTACAGATGTGCTACAGGATGCTCCATGTGGACGAAGGTATGATCCCTCATATTTATTTGTTTCTGATTGTATTATGATTTATTATATTTAATTTCTGATTATTTATCACTTCAATGTTGTATTTGATAGGTGGATTCAGGCACATCGCTTCGTCGATGCTCCGACCCACAATTTGGCTGCATATCGTATCATGTTGTACAATTTACTACCTGACAGCGTAAGTATATATCATCATTTTTGTTTTTTCTTATCAAATTTCTCTGATGAAATGTCACATGTCATTACAGATTCATTAGATTCCATACTGGAGTCTGGTTCAGGACTTACCTACATATTGTACTTCTAGACATCATGAGGTTATGGTTGTAGTTCCACTCATTCACTTTCATATTATTGAGTGGATCCAGCCCGATAGAGTTATGCATCAGTTTTTCTATGTTCAGCTGATTCCACCTACACCATGACAGTTACCAAAGCTTCCTGGCTTGAAGCTCACGGCAAGACAGCATGTCGGTTAGCAATGACGACATGCCCAATATGTCACCATCTGGGACAATCGAGTAGAGCATCGTATCACAGGTGTACGTACGATGCGATTCTACCTATCAGATCAGGTAGAGTATGATCCATGGTATAGAATAAAGTCTATATTGTATCTGACTCAGCACGGGAGAGGGATTTAGGATCTAGTAAGTCAATAAATTTCACATAATATATTTATTACGCTATTTTATAATTCATTTTGAATCTCTGTACAGTATACCAGACTACAAAGACTATGTCGCATGACTGATCCAGAGGAGGAGGAGGTTGCTAGTTTATCTATGATCTATGCTGCTTTGGAGGAGACGATGCCAATTTTTCGATCTATTCATGATCGTATCATCCATTCAAGACCCCAGAGAAATGATGTTCTTGCTCAGGAACATGATGCTCCTATCCCAAGAGATAAGGGTCCTACTCACGAACCTGCAGCAGCAGCTGGTGTTGTTCCCTAGCAACGACAACGGCGATAGAGACCGTGTCCTGCTACACGTCTGCCCTCACCTGTTCCAGAGGCATAGGTCGGTGCTCTATCAGTCCAGCCTGACCCGTCTGGGTTTGTGTAGCAGGATGCAACATGGGATCCATCTTTTTTGACCGGATATCCACAGTATTCCCCAGATATTTATTTTCCAGGGATTTATTAGGGTTCATCTCCCATGCCTCCATCTTTTATACTGGTTCCTTCACAGCCTATATGGTTTCCTGAGGGTATGTTGATATCCCCTTCAACTTATGTAGTGGGATAAGGATATCGTGCACACGATGACATCCCTCTGACACCTCCTTCCATGTAGACTATGACAAAGGATCCCGTGACTGATGTTCCAGTGCCCGAAGATCATCCCTCTCCAGGTCATCATACTCCATCCCAGTATGGAACACGTCTCTCTCGATATGGATGTACTATTCGCACACCACCTTGAGGGACAGAGCCTCACCATAGACACTGACATTACTTCTTCATGTAAATGTATTCTATTTATTAAAAATAGTTCATTACTTTTACTCTAAAATAATTTCTTAAAAATTATTGATGACACATAATTTACAAGCTTTCAAAAACACCTATTTGAAACTTCATAATGGTTCAAGTACTTGACTTTGAAAGCTTATAAAATATAAACTATAAGACTGATATGAATGAAAATTAAAATATGAATTAAACATATAGGAGATAGTTGAAAACAAAATGAATTTCTTAAGAAATGTTGATGATAAATAATTTAAAAGGTTTCAAAACCACCTTCCTGAAACTCAAAAATGTTTCAAGTAAGTGACTTTGAATGTGCAATGCTATGAAAAACCTTTAGATGAAATGTGTCAGTTCCCCACTAGATGTGCATGTTCCTCCAAAATTTTTAGGCTTGAGATAATCCACCTTAAGTTCCACATAGCCTTATGCCTTCCATGGATTAATGTCAAACACTTCATCCCATTTGTTTACTTTATGGGGAAGTAAAACCTCATTCCTTTGAATATGCACATTACCATGGACATATTCAATCAGCATTTTTCAAGAGAAACTACTAATCTCATGTTCACTGAAATACCCCTTAACGTAAGAATGATACAAATAGTGTAAGTACCCAATAGCAAGCTTCCAATCCATTTTGACTGGGCTATATGAAATTTTTGGTGTTTTCATCTGATTAATAATTTAAAAGGTTTCAAAACCACCTTCCTGAAACTCAAAAATGTTTCAAGGAAGTGAATTTGAAAGCCTATAAAATATAAACTCTAAGATCTATTGAAATGAAACTTAAAACATGGATTAATCATATAATAATTAATTGAAAATAAAAACCATTTCTTAAAAACTGTTGATGAAATACAATTATAAGCTTTCAAAAACACTTCTTGCAACTCAAAAATATTTCAGATATGAGATATTGAAAGCCTATAAAATATAAAATTAAAGACTCATATAAATGAAACTTAGAACATATGTTAAAGATATAAGAAGTAGTAAAAAATTAATTAGTTAATTCTGGTGAGGGGGGAAACTGTTAGACCCTGGAATTGAAGGACAATGAGGATGGCAAGGAAACAAAAACCCCCACGCTCACCCCTTCCACCCATTCAACCAACTTCGGTAACTCATATAGAAGTATCTTTTCAAAAAAAAAATGTCACACCACCACAGCTTCCTATATCCATATTAACCCCCCAATTCAGTTTCATTAAATTTGGACAACCTCAATTTTTACCAAAGTCAAAGATGCACTAGAAAACCACCACTTTCAACCCCCGCCTAAAAAATACAAAATCCTTTAAGGGATGAGAAATGATTCGGGGCATTTAAAATCATTGGGTGCCTTTAAAAAATGAGCTTCTCATAACATTGGGTGCCTTTCAAACCCCAATTCAGTTTCATTGAGGACCTCCTTATTGAATGATTTTCAATGTTCTAAAATGCGCTGAATCATTTCTCATCTCTCAAATCATTTTGTATTATTGAGGTGGGGGTTGAAAAGTAATGGTTTAATAGTGCATCTTTGACTTTGGTAAAAATGGGGGTTGTCCAAATTGTAATGAAACTGAATTAGGGGGTTAATGTGGATGTAGGAAGCTATGGTGGTGTGACATTTCATTTTTTTTTTGAAAACATACTTCTATATGAGTTACCAAAGTTGGTTGAATGGGTGGAAGGGGTGGGCATGGGGGTTGATGTTTCCTTTTCATCCTCATTATCCTTCAATTATAAGGTCTAACAGTTTTCCCCCTCACTAGAATTAACTAATTACTTTTCTACTACTTATTATATGTTTAATCTATGTTCTAATTTTCATTTATATGAGTATTTAAGTTTATATTTTATAGGCTTTCAAAGTCTCATATCTGAAATATTTTTGAGCTGCAAGAATTGTTTTTGAAACCTTATAATTGTATTTCATCAACAATTTTTAAGAAATAGTTTTTATTTTCAATTACTTATTATATGTTTAATCCATGTTTTAAGTTTAATTTCAATAGATATTATAGTTTATATTTTATATGCTTTCAAGGTCACTTACTTGAAACATTTTTAAGTTTCAGGAAGGTGGTTTTGAAACCTTTTAAATTATTAATCAGATGAAAACACCAACGATTCCACATAGCCCAGTCAAAATGGGTTGGAAGCTTGTTATTGGGTACTTACACTATTTGTATCATTCTTACGTTAAGGGGTATTTCAGTGAACATGAGATTAGTAGTTTCTCTTGAAAAATGCTGATTGTATATGTCTATGGAAATGTGCATATTCAAAGGAATGAGGTTTTACTTCCCCATAAAGTAAACAAATGGGATTAACTGTTTGAAATTAATCCATGGAAGGCATAAGGATATGTGGAACATAAGGTGGATTATCTCCAGCCTGAAAATTTTGGAGGAACATGCACATCTAGTGGGGAACTGACACATTTCATCTAAAGGTTTGTCTTAGAATTGCACATTTCTAGAATCACTCTTCCTGATGGTATAATACCCCCTTATCATCTCACCTTACTAAGAAAAATTATCTAGAGATTTTGATGTTTATTTACACTCAGGGGAATAACAAAATTGCAAAGAAGTTTCTATTGTGTGTAAAGCACAGAAGCTGGTTGATGTTTTCATTGCTGGAATGCATCTGAATGCTACGACAAAGTTAGAAGGACTAAGTTAAAATTAAAATTTTTACTAATTTTTTTGTCCAAAGTCGGCACCTGGTGTGCCACCTTTATTCTTTAATTAAGGTCAAAGGCGGCACACACGGTGACGCCTTTCTTCAGCACTGAAATGCCCCAAAGGCATCACATGGTGTGCCGCCTTTAAGATGTAAAAAAATATTTTTATCCTGGTCGTATTTTTAAACTTATTTTGTTGAAAAAATGTAAAAAAAACTCCCAGTAAGTCCATCACAGCTCGCCTCTAATTCCATACCCGGTCGTAGCTACCAGTACCCCCACCTGTAGAATGAACTGCTAAATCCCCAAATCGTTGTTGTCCATGATTGAAACATAGACCCGATGCAATATTATCGGGCTACCAACCCACTTAGAAAACATCCCAACTTTTAATTATAATTATAATTATAAATTAATAAATATATATTTTTATATTTGAAAATAATATTTATATTGAAATAAGTATATATATATGTATATATTTTAAATTAATATATAAATATTAATTTTATAACTTTTAATACAAATTTATTTTCAGAAATTTATATATAAAAAGGTATCGAATTTATATTTGTCAAAATGTTTAATAATTTATTTATATAAATTGATTTCTAAATGTTTATATAATTAAAATAAATATAATATTTTAATATTTTATTTAAACAATTATATAATATATAAATGAATATATTTATTTTGATAAATATTTATATAGATATTAAATAGTTTTAAACATATGTACATGTACAATTATATGTATGTATGTATGTGTATTTGTGTAGATACATGTGTTAAGGTATATGTGTTTGTAGATGTGTATGTATGCATATATATGTTTGCAATTCACATAAATGTGACGAATTCACTTTTAAATATTTTTGTAATTTATTAAATTTAGATTATTCATTTATTATTATATATTCATTAATAATTTAAAAAAATATTTAATCATTTTTTAATATTTATTTATACATATCTTTATTTACTATACATGTAATATTTTCAATATATTTTTAATTTATATAAATAATATTATTTATTTTTTATTTATTAAGTTTTAACATTTGTAATATGTTTAAATTTTATATAATTAATATTTTTACAAGATTTTTTAAATAATTTCTCAATTGAAAATTTTAATTATAAAATTACATATATATATATATAATTTTTTAAAATTAGTATTTATAAAATTTTAATAAAAAAAAGAGAAATATGGAGATTCTTCGCTTCATCTAAAATCATGCTTTAGTTTTTTTAGGAGGATCCTTTGCCCTAATTAAACACTAGATTCCACATAGGGTTATCAGAAAAGGTACCACCACACATGTTTCGACCTCTGATAGAGCTATCTCCAAAAGGATGGAGCTATACAAGCACTCCTTTATCACACACATCACTTTGTCAAAAAGTATGAATACTTGGAAGGTCTCTAACTTGATTTCTTGATTAACATTGATCTGGGGGTTCACTGATTTCAAGTGCATCTCTATCGATCATGGCTTTTTTTATGTTCTTTTTCCCTCTACTGAATTGAAAGGAAAATCATGGGGTTTTGGTTTTCATAATATTAGTCTCATAATTCTGAAGATCTACAATTTGAGTTTGAATTTTAATTTTCATGCTTTTAGGTAAATGTCTTCTCAAGTATGGGTCAAGATTCATTGATTGAATTAAGTTTTATGGAACCCTAAGTAGTGTATGATATTTCTTCTACTATTGGAATACCAATATGGATGGATAATGCTATAAAAAAGTATATTATAGGTATTTTTCTCTAGTTTTGTAGAGATTTATTTGATCTCTACTCTTATTGGCATAGTGGTGCTTTCAACACTATTGGATGAAGTTTGTATGAAAATTGAATATGAAATGATTCCACCATTCTTTGATGCTTGTGGAATAATTGGTCATCTGGAATTCCTTTTCAGAAGATAGATTGTATGTTCTAAATGTCATATAAGAGGTCATGACCCTCGATAATTTTTCTAGAGGAAAAATGATGGCCCTGATCAATGTGTTAAGAAACACAAGAGAGATTTTGTTGATACCACTCTTCCTAGAATGAATCAGGTCCAACCTCAGGTTGAAGATCCTTTGTAGGAGAAGTCTTGGTTATAATCTTTTGGATTTCTTCATAGGGGGGAGGGGTGTGAAGTGCATGGTAACTCTAAATTCATTACCTCTCATTAGGTTGATTCGAATATTGTTGAGTCTTCTAAACCCAAAATGATTTGGGATGGTTTTGTTGATGGAGATCATATGCCTATTGCAATGGTCTCTTTTAAATATTCCTTGTACAAGGGATTAGTTGATGAGAATGATGATGAATGATCTGTTGATATCCATGATTCCAAAGATATTTTATCTCAGGATGAGGTGGATTTTAACTTGTTGTAGGAGGGGAATATGATTGCTTCCAAAAATCAAAAGGGTAATTCCAAAGTGGATGCTTCCACTTAAAAAAAGGCCATGTATAAAAGTAATCATTCTTTATTTATACATGAACAAACTTAAACTTATAGGCATAGTTTTGAATGTGGGAAATAGGTGAATATAGTGTATTTTTTCTAATCCTTCTCTTAAAAAAGTTCTTTGTCTAATAGATTCTTATAGTAAGGAGTTAGCCCTTGAATTTTTTCCTTACAATTCAATTTTAACATCTTCAAATAATAGTGGAAGGGATAATAAGTCATTTGAAATTTCCATTTCCAATGGATTCAATGCCCTTGTTGAAACTTATATTCTTTCTTTACCCATGGATTCTGGGATGAGGGAAATGAACAAGTTAGTTGGATCACAACAGGAGGGAACTTATATAATCTGTAGGGAGCTAACCATTGAGCTAATGACTAGATTGACACTAATTCATGCATTGGACATGGAGGTTCAATATGCGTATGTTTCTACCCCTTCATATGGAGACACTTCAAGACATGTATTAAATCTAATATTTAAAACTAGGTTCCTGGTGTGGTTTTTGAACCAACTCTAGGTAGGTAGTTTTGAACTAAGGTTGATGCATTACCTTTGGTACCAAGTGCAGAGAGGACAGAGGAAACTACAGACTCTATTATAAAGTGTGTTATTTCCTCTTTAACTAGAACTACTCGTGTACAACCTACCTTAAAGGTTAGTATGATAAACACTTTTGACATGCTTGCCTCTAGAAGTAGTAAAAAGAAATTATTATGTAGTGATTGTGTTCCTGTTGTTAAAGTGAAGGTGGTGATCGACGATGATGAACTCTAGTATGATGGACGTGGGCTATGGACAGGGGTCAAAACTTACAGAAGGGGATGATGTCCCTAAGGTTGGGGTGGTCATGTCTAACATCAGAGTACGAGAACTAAATCTCATGCTACTTGATTTCCTTTAGTAATTTTATGTCTATTTTTTCTGTATACCTTTGATGTTTTGCATGATCCTCATTATTATACTTTTTTTATTTAATAAAAGGGGCCATTGAGCCTCAATCTAATCATATATATATATATATATATATATATATACTTTTAAAATATATCTATTTATAATTATAATTATAAATAAATACATACATATTTAAATAATGTTGGCTTATCTGACACTCAAACTATGTTTGTTATTTAAGTGAAAAGATAAATTCATTATGAAATGTGAAAGGAACAATATTTACCCATGTCAAAAAGTAAAAGGAAAAATAAAATTGAAAAAAAAATACTCTCTAAATTCAATGATGATTGGTCTCATCCGAGATCTAGGTAGGGCACTCTACAAGAGCCTTTAACTAATGGAAAGAAAATAATAGTAGATAAGGAGGGCTTCCAATTAGTCATCCCTCATAAGTTCAAAGTACATGAATAATAATCTCAATCCATAAAGATTGCATCTTCTCTAATCCCAATGCAAGTTGATCCTACAGTGATGAATCATTGCACAACCTATTATGAAAGAGTGTTGATGGTGTTGAGAATGTGGGGTGGTCCTTTCCTTCCTACTACACCAATCTTAAGAAAAATTCATATTATTATCTTTTGTATATTCCTATAATAAAGAGTGTTACAGTAGGTGGGAAAAAAACTCTTGTATCATACCTCCAAAGGGCCAGGAAGGTGAAAGAACCACTCAATGCCTCAATCAGTAAATGGTGGACTAGTATTTCTTGCAACCTGAAGCCACTTTCTCTATGATGGAGTCATATGTATTAAACTTCAATGACTATTTAATAGTCTTGAAGTTGTTGTTAAATATCATTGAATATGGATTTTGATCTAATACAATGATATATTTTTCGGGATCTATCTTGGAAATTTGGGATCCACCTCATTCCATAGGTGTCACACCCCATCCCGTTTGTTTAATTTATTTAATTACTTTTATGACTTTAAATATTTTTTATTGGGGTTTGGGTGAGCCCCGAATGATTTATTTCTTTATTTTATGTTAAAAAGTGCATATTTTGGGTTAACATCAATTTCCCACCTAACTTATTCACATGGAAAACCTGACCACCCCCTCCCCACCCCTCTACTTAGCATGACCCAACACTCTCCTCTGGTGTGCCCTCCTAGCCACTGGCCACCTTCCCATCACGGCCACCCATCGGCTACCCCGTCGTGGCCAACCTTCGGTCTCCCGGTTGTGGTCTCCCTGTCGTGTGCCCCATAATCCACCTCCTAGCTCCCCTGATTTCCCACGTCGCCACTCTCAGCCATCCCTCTTCTATCCAGCAGCACCTTCTTCATACCAGAGATGTTTCATCTATCCCAAAAACATGGTCGATGAACCTCCTCCCATCGTGGTGACCTCATGTTTGGCGTGCTTACAAACCTAGCGGCCTACCAGTGTGTGCAGAAACCGCCCTGCCAACATTGCCTCATTTCGATGCCCGCACCCTGCTGGTGTTTCCCTGACCAACCAGCCTTGTCAGCATTACCCAAACCATCCATTCGGCAGTCTATCTCCAGTCACAACCCCCCTGTCGGTATACCATTATTCTTATTCTTATTTTATTCTTTTTTTCATCATTTCATTTAGATATTGTGTTCATCTTGGGTTTTATTTGGTATCATTGGGTTGAATTCAGATTCTGGAGGTGCGATTGAGGTTCATGTGGTTCTCGCACCAGTTTTGAGTTTGCGTTGTCATCGTGCCTCAGTTCTGAGGTAGGAATCCCCTTTAACTTTCCCTTTTTAATTTAAGAATATTTAATTCTATGTTTTTTCACACTTTATATACATGTTAAATATTTTTTGTGCAATCATTTGGTTAGGGTATGTGGTCAACATGTGATGTCTTCTTTGATATGGTATTTTTGTGCAGTTAATTTCATAGTAATTTATTTTGTAAAATTTGGTGTGTTTTGTTTCTGAACGTTGTTATTTCCCTTGTTGATTTCGTATAAACTAGTCAGACATTTATTAAATTATTTGGGTAGTGAAAAATATATAAATTAGTGTTTTGGGGTGCATTTTGTTTAATATATATATATATATATAGTTTTGAATGGGCTGTTTTTTTTTCGAGTTGTGGATACCGGGCGTTTTACACATATGGTTTGTAAAGTTTAAAAACAAGGATTGTAAATTTAAATAAAATAATGTCATGCATATTGGTGTTCATAATTTGTAGAGTGTTAAATTGAAATTGTTTTATTCAACCTTGCATGCCATGGGTTCTTTATAAAATGACTGTTTGGATTTTAGAAGTAAAATGGGAGATTAAAAGAATTGTTGGGTTTAAAAATGTATCATCAGCATGTGGAACAATGTCTTTAGTTCTTTCTATGGTTTCCCAAGTGGTTTGGATTTTACAGAAGTGTGTGTATTATGTTTTAGAATTTTTTAGAATTTCATTAAAAATGGTTGGGTGTTGAGTGTGTAATCTAACTATATTAAAAAGATTCTTATCAAAGTTTTGATGTGATAAATGATGTGTTTACAACTCTTTTGGAAATGTGGAAATTTTTACTTTGATAAAAGTGGGATTTGTAAATAGTGTTTAAGGGCCCGTTTGGCCACTTTGGAAAAACAATATGTAAATTTTTTTTCATAAAACCCTTTTAGATGTTCCTTGTTCCTCATGGACATGGGATGGATGGGGTGTCCTCTGTATGGAATCCCCCGGATCCATTATATGGGTTCCTCAGTTAGTAACCCTTGGCATCTCTTGACTTTAAGGTGTGAGAGTCATCCTTGAAGAGACTCGGGGTGAGTCTTGCTCTGAATTATTATAATAAGTTTGGGCTGTGATTTGATTCTCATCAACATTTGTTGGCTCACCTCCTTTTATACTTGTGACATACAAACCTGGCATATTGAGAAAATTGTCTGAGATGAGTATGGAATTGGTTGGTTATGGTACTGACTAGTGTCCAATAGAAGGCAGATATGGTTGGGTTTATTTCTATGGGATTTTCCCTCAACCTTCCTGAGAAAGGATGGTCAAGCATTTTGGAGCATTAGATTTCATTGTGTGTGGCATGCTACTATACATGGGGTCTCAGATATTAGTGTCATCTAGATTATCCTTGATCTCTCGGGTTCTCCTATGTCTAGTGGTTTTTAGCTATTGAACAGTTGTTGAGATACTTGCATACCTATTAACATTTCCCTTGTTATGTCTTCCTTGGTACCCTTATGTGGTGTTTTTTCAGAAAAGTGAAATTTTGGTTTTCTAACTCCTATGAAAAATGTTTTTCAAAATAAAATGTGTTTCAAACTCTTTTGTTATGGTTTTTAAACGAAATCATTATTTTCCCCTTGAAATAGCATGACAACACTTAAGGTTAAATTCTTGTTTTTCAAATGATTAAGGGAAATGGTTTGTACTTTGTTTTTATGTAAAAAATATATAAATTCATACTTTAATATATTTTAGTCCAAACATAGAATTGATGTTTCTTAATTTTAAAGGTAGTGCATTGGGAATAGATATCGGTCTATCCTACTGAGTTTTAATACTCACGCATATAGTTCTTTTTTGTTTCAGTCCTTGTGTAGGTTACAAATTTGTGTTTGTACTCCTTGGGTGGTGTTTGATCATTGAGTTGAGAGAGTGACCCATAGGGTCACATGGAGTTAGTTCGGATGTCGAGTTTGGTTAGTTTTATCATCTTCATTTCTTTCTTAGATGTTTGTTTGGTTTATGTGTTCTATAATTCTCTTTATTGTTTCATCTATTTTTATTTATTTGTATTTGTATAAATAGTTCCCATTATCTATGTTGATGCCATGGTGTTTTTCACCATCCTGAGAGGATTAATAATGCCTCTCAGGCCTTGTCGATGATCGAATCGGATAACCGGTTTAGGGTCAACCCAGGTTATTTCAAGACAAAAATGATATCACATGAGGTCGTCTCTTAGAAAACATTTATTTTCTGAGTGCCCTTTGTTATTTGGGATGTCAAGGTAGATGGATTGGGATTTCCGAGACTCGAGGGGTAGGTGTGGGAAGATTTTCCCAAACTCTTTATCGTTCTGATCCTTCAGTTTCCATGGGATGTCTAGTTTAATTAGTTTCTTTGGGTTTCTAGGATGTTTTTTCCAATTGGGATATGACAAGGGGAGTTGGACTAATAGTCATCATGAGTCACACAGCCAAACAAGCCATGTGGAGTTAGGGGAATGGTCCTAAAAGGTTCTCCATATTGGTGATGTGTTTGGCATATGGCCGCTAACAATATGGTCAAGTCACCAACCGACACTAGTTCCCTATTTGAGATATTTTTGGCCTCCTCTGACTTTTGAAAGTTGTTTGAATAAAAAAAATTGTTTTGAAAAATTGTTGTTTGAAATGACATGTTTAATTTGTGGATTGTTTTAAGGGGAACGGTATGAATGATTTGTTTTTGGAAAATGAAGTTGTTTTGTTTTGGACTTGGTGTTCCTAGGGGTGCTCACATGAATCATGGTATGTTTTAATATGAACAGATGTCTGGTATGGTGGATTCATGCCCTTGGTGGCATGGAAACATGCATGTGATTGAGACTTTAAAGAATAACAATGGTGAGGGTTTAACCCACCAATATTTTTTTTAAATTAAATATGTTTTCAATAGGGAACTTTTGATGTTATGATATCTTGTTTTCTTGTGTTTGTATATTGTCAACTATGCGATGTTTGATCTTTAGGATTTTATTTATTGAGTTTTCCTTGATTGGGTTCTTGACATTTCTTGTCCATAGGATTCCCTCTTGAGGCTTCGATAGGTGATTGTAGTGTGGTTGATCAACCTTAGGATTTTATGCTTGAGTTTCAGAAGCTTGATCCACCTCTCTTTTATGGTCATAAAGAACCTTCTATAGAGGAGGAGTGGATACAGAATATTGAAAGGGACTTTAACCTCATTGAGTTGCCTGAGTCATTTAAGGTCAAGTTTGAAACCTTCATGCTTGAAGGTTTGCTGTGGATGTGGTGGAATTCAATGTCTTGGAAAAAGACCCTACAATAGTTTACATGGGATTTTTTCAAGGATTTTTTCAGTCATCAGTATTTCTATAATGAAGAAAGGGTGAGAAAAAGGATGGAGATGTGTTATCTGAAGTAGGGTGATAGATTCGTATTGGAATATTTCCAAAACTTTGTGGAGAAAGTCCCTTATGATACAGGGTATTCCACAGATGACTCTAGGAAGTCTCAGCATTTCGAGGTGGGTCTCTATCCCGATATACAATTGAAGGTGTTATCATCCAACCTAACCTTGTTTGCCGATGTGGTTAGACAATCTTTTCATGTCGAAGTTGTGATACAAGGAGTGCTCGATGTAGTTATCCCTCCTTCAATACCTATGAGTAGTGGTGAAGATTCTGGAAAGAAGATGAGGAAGTTATTAAAAGTTGATGGAGAAAGTCATAGAATAAAAAGGCCTCAGCATCATTCATGAACCTCTTCGAAGCGAGAGATCCTCATGTTTTATCCATGTAGCAAGCCGAGTCACAAAAATTCATCATGTGAAAATTATCCAAATCCCTTATAGACGTGTGGATACCTGGGTCGCTTCCAGAGATTCTATCGGGGCATTTCTAGAAAGATTATGGAGAATGTTCTCAGAAGTGATGTGTTGTTGGGTTATTGTTTAAAGTTATTTGTGTATGTTTCCTTCTTGTGTAAGGGATCTTTTTTCGTTTCAGTTGTACTGATCACGTTTTCGGTTTTGAAATGTATAGGAATGTCATGGGTTTTTTTCCTGAACTCTGGTTTTCAATGCCATCATGGTTTTCATTTCAAAAATTCAGTCCTTTCATCTTTCATGTCGAACGATGTATGAATATTATTCAGATTATCAGAACCGTACTACGATGTAGGATACGTTTCATCCATCAGAGCTCCAGCCAAAAGGCCTAGGAGTGAAGTCGGCGTGTAGTCAGGAACCGTTGGGGAATTTTAAAGAGTCTGGTTAAGGTTGAACCTCTATCATTGTGGTGAGATAGTTTTAGTGTTTCTATTCTGTCTTGTATGTCATTGTAAAATTTCTCTCATCGCAAAGTGTGAAATAGACTTATCCCTCACACAATGTTAGTAATTATGCCTTTTTTGAGGCTATTTTGCCAATCTGTAGCCTTGTGTGGACCACCCATGTGATTTTTTTTGTGGCTTTGGATAGTTTCCATCCCAAAGTGATGATTCATGAATAGTTTTTTACCATAGTTTCATTGATCCAATCCTTGGGTCCTCCCTTCCCACTCATGACATGAGGGTTTTTCTGTTCATGAAGAGTTTTCAGTTCCGATTTTATCTCTTTTGGATGAGAGTGGGTGGTTTGAATGTTCTTTTTGTGCTTCTTTTATATTGAGTAAGGCATGGTGTAGGTCTAATTTGGATGTTTTTTTGTCCATGTATAGGTTTTTTATTTATTGTGGGGAGACCCACAATCTCTTTGGGTTTTCTCTTAAGTCGTTATTGGGTTCTAGTCGAATTCATATGGTGGGGAGTTAGTTCAGGCCTCCCCTCTGCTTGTGATCTGTTCCAAGAAATGATGTTTAGTCTCGTCGGTGGTTGATGAAATGTCCTTTGGTTAAGTGGTTGGACCGTGTTTATGTGGAATCCTTAGGTATTGATCAATCATTTGGGTGATGTTGTGGCTTTCCAGGGATGGAATGCATTATGGTGGGGATAATTGTCAAACCACAAACCATGTGTATAACTTATTTAATTATTTTTCTACCATTAAATATTTTTGTTGGGGTTTGGGTGAGTCCTGAATTATTATTTTTTTTGATTTTATGTAAAAAAAGTGTGCCTTTTGAGTTGATGTCATTGGGCGCACAATCATAGCGCATTTTGGAAACCCTCTGCCACTCTACCCATGTAACTTCACATCTCATTCGTCTTCAGAAAATTTAAAATAAAAATATTTTGTAATTGAAATGCACATCAACTGTTTTGCCGTTTAATATTTTTATGGTGTAGATAATTTTATTATTATTGAAACAATAGGAGTACTTATATTATTTTTATTTTTATCATTATACATTAGTATTATTATGTATTATCATTATTATTATTTGTACATTTTCTATCATTTTTTTATTTTGTTGTTTAGGGTGATTTTTTTAAGGGAAAAATGAAAACCATAATTGTCCCCCCTTCCATCTTCGCAAGGCGGACCCGACCCCCCCCCCCCCAAACCCTCTACTCAGCGTGACCTGGCGCTCCCCTCTTGTGCACCCTCCCCACCACCGGACGGCTTCCCATCGTAGCCACCAGCTGCCCACCCCATCACAGCCTCCAGTTGGCCGCCCCGTCGCGGCCACCCACTGGATGCCCCGTCATAGCCACTCACCGAACACACCATCGTGTGCCCCATCTGCCGCCTCCCATCTCCTCTTCTCTCTGGCACCACCACTCTTGGACAGCCCTCCTCCAGACAACAGCACCTCCTCCTTACCAGGGATGTTTTGGCAAGCCCAAAAAGCTGACAGACCCACCTCCTCCCGTCATGGTGACCTTCTGTCCAGCACACACACAACCCCAGTGGCCTACCCTGTGTGCGCAGTAACTTCCCTGCCGGCATTTCCCCATTTCTACAGCCACACCCTGTTGGCATTTCCCCAACTAACCCACCTTACCAGCATTTCCCCAACTATCCCTCTGATGATCTATCTCTAGTCGCAACCCCCCATTAGTATACCATTCTGTTTATTTTATTTTATTCTTTTTTTCCCTTCATTTTGGTTATATATTTCATTAATCTTGGGTTCTCATTGGTAGCGTTGGGTTGAATTTGGATTTTGGACGTGCGATTGAGGTGTAGGTGGTTCTCACACTAGTTCTGAGTTTTTTTGTCATCGTGCCTCGGTTCTGAGGTTGGAATCCCCTTGCACTTGCCCTTTTTAATTTAAGAAACTTTAAATATATGTTTTTCACACTTTATATACATGTTAAATATTTTTAGTGCAATCTTTTGGTTAGTTTTTTGGTATGCATTCGAGATGTGAAGTCTTTTTTGATATGGTCTTATTGTGCAGTTAATTTCAAAGTAGTAATTTTTTTTGTGAAATTGCATGTGTTTTGTTATAGAACATTATTATGTCCTTTTGGATGTTTTATAAATTACTCATACATTTATTAAATTATTTGGGTAGTAAGAAATATGTAAATTAGTGTTTCTGTGTGTGTTTTGTTTATATATATATATATATATATATATAGTTTTGGAATGGGTGGTGTGTTCTATAGAGTTTTGGATATCGGGCATTTTATGCACATGGTTTGTAAAGTTTAAAAACAAGGATTGACAATTTAAATAAAAGTATGGCATGTAGATTAGTGTTCATAATTTTTTGAGTGTCAAATTGAAATTTTTTTGTTAAACATTTCATGCCTTATGTTCTTTATAAAATTCCCATTTGGATTTTAGAAGTAAAGTTGGAGATAAAATGAATAGTTAGGGTTTACAAATGTATCAGTAGTGTGCGAAACAATGTCTTTGGTTCTTTCTGTGGTTTCCCAAGTGGATTGGATTTTACAAAAGTGTTTGAATTGTGTTTTAGTATGTTTTGGAATTTTATTAAATATGTTCAAGTGTTGAGTGTGTAATCTAACCATATTAAAAAGAGTCTTATCAAATTTTGGATGTGATAAATTAAGTTTTTACACCTATTTTGTAAATATGGAAATTTTTCCTTTGATAAAAGTGGGTTTTGTAAATAGTGTTTAAGGGCCCGTTTGGACACTTTGGAACAAAAGATGTAAGGTGTTGGTCATAAAACCCCCATGGATGTTTCTTGTGCCTCGTTGACATGGGAGGGTTGGTATTTCATGAGTATGGAATCCCCAGGTTCCATTATACAGGTCCCTCGGTTAAGAAACCTTGGTATCTCTTGACATTAAGGCATGAGAGTCGTCCTTAGGGAGACTCAGGGTGAGCCTTGCTGTTAATTATTAGAATAAGTATGGGTTGTGATTTGATGCTTGACGTCATCTGTTGGCTCACCTCCTTTTATACTTGTGACATACGAACCTGGCATAGTGAGTGAATTGTCTAAGACTTGTACTACACTAGTAGGTTATGGTACTGACCAGTGGCCCATAGTTGCCGGATTTGTTTGGGTTTATAGTTATGGTATTTTCCCTCAGTCTTCTTGAGAAAGAATGACTGTAAATTTTGGAGCATTAGATTTCATCATGTGTGGCATGCTACTGTAGATGGGGTCGCAGGTATTAGTATCATCTATATTATTCTCTATCTCTTGGGTTCACCTATGTATACTGGTTTTTAGTTTTTGAACTATTGAAGAGATACTTGCATACCTATTTACAGTGCCCTTACTTTGTCTACCTTTCTACCCTTATGTGGTTTTTTTCATGAAAAGTGACATTTTAGTTTCCTAACTCCTATGAAAAATTCTTTTCAAAAGAAAACGTGTTTCAAACTCTTTTGTTCTAGTTTTTAAATGAAATCGTTACTTTTCCATTGTAATAGCATGACAACACTTAAGGTTAAATTCATGTTTTTAAAATGATTAAGGGCAATGGATTGAACTTTTTTAAGTAAAAAATGTAGAAATGAATACTTTAATATAATCAAGTTCAAACATATAATTGATCTTTCTTATTTTTAAAGGTAGTGAATTAGGAATAGATATTGGGATAGCCTACTAAGTTTTAATAATCATACCTATAGTTATTTTATTTTTTAGTCCTTATGTAGGCTATATCTTGGGTGTGTCCGCCTTGGGCGGCATTTGATCTTTGAGTGGGAGAGTGACCCCTGGGGTCTCACAGAGTTAGTTCAGACATCTAGTTTGGTTTGTTTTATCATCTTCAGTTCTGTTTTTGTTTTTTGTTTGGTTTATTTATTCAACAATGATCTTTATTGTTTCCTCTATTTTATTTATTTGTATTGATAGAAATTGTTCCCATTGTCTTTGTTGATACCATGTCACTTGTCGCTAGCCTATGAGAATTGGGAACACCTCTCGGGCCTTACCGCATATCGGCTCAAGTGACCGGTGCAGGGTCGACTCGGGTTGGTTCATGACAATAGGTATTCTCAGAATCATCATTGTATAAGGAATATGAGGCCCCACAAAGGGACAAGTCATGGTGAAGAGGTTAACACCCAAAGGGGGGAGATCAATATCTAAGGAATTTTTGAACCATGTGCTGACTTCTGGGTTTGGTTTATTTCTTTGATGTGGGAAACTCTTGTCTTACTTGACCCTTTTCCTTCCTTCCTTGTACGCTTTCTTTTTTATTTATAAATTTGTGGTCATGAGTTTGGTTTCCAAATGTATGGGTAAACCATTCAGATATTTAAAATAAATAAATATATATTTAAGCCATTGTAATAAATATAATAAATATATTTAAGTAAATAATATATTTATTATATTTATAATTTTATAAATATATATAATTATATAAATATATTTATAAATATATACAAACATTTAAAAAAATATAGAAATATTTTTTAAAATATTTATTTATAATTATAATTATAAATAATAAGATATGTATTTCAATATTTATAAAATTATAATAAATATATTCAAATAATGAATATAATTATTATATTTATAATTAAATCTATTTATATATCAATTTATATATATATATACAAATATATATAATTATAAATACATATTTTAATTATTAAAATATGATTATTATCGGTGCTAAAAAACAATGATAAAACTTCTCTTTATCGGCATTAGAATGTTAGTACTAATAAACAACCATTTTATCAGAACTTTTTTAGTGGTGATAAATTTTTATATTTATAACTAGGAAAAAATTTCTGATAAAGATTAGTTTTATCACTTCTTTCTATTTTCGCACAAATAAAACAAAAATTTATCAGTTCTTTTTTGAAAAAACTATTAAGCCTTATGATTTCATATAAAAAGAATCGTAATAGATTAATATCATTTTCATGCCTTCAAGCTCTCATAGAACCCTATTTTTGCCAATCTCGTAGAACCCCCACTGTCATCCTCTTGTTTATTGATGAACTAATCCTCTCCAAATCAAAGGTAGGTGTTGATTTATTTAGTTAGTCACTAGATCTGTACTTTGATTTTCAATTCATGTATTATCGCCCGAATTTCCACCCCTTATAGCATCCAGCTGGTCTAATATCACCTATCTCGACTGACGAATGATGGGCGATGAGCAATGATCAACCCCCCCCCCCCCCCCCCCCTCATTTGTGCACAGGCCTCCTTAGGTGATTCGTTTCCTCACTTGTCGACTAATGACCAAATTCCCTCCCCTCCATCCCTTGCTTCCAGTTGGTCGCCACTAGCCTCGCCTGATCCTTTCCTCACTTGCTATTGGCTGACCACCAACCAATGATCAGACCCCACTATCCTCCCTCCCTAACCATTGGTTAGCCACCAATAGACAATTAGACCCCCATCTCCTCCCTCAATTTTAGTCAGTCAGCAACCGAGTTGTAGGGATTTTTTATTTTTATTTTAAAATTTTTAATATTTATTTTTTATTAATAATTTTCTTGAATTTTCAAAAACTATCTCAACTGAGGATTCCTTAGTTTTCTATTGGTTTATATTTCAATTTGAGTTTTTCCATGGTTGATTAGAGTGTTCTTATATTCAATTTTTGTACATGCAATTAGATATTTTTTTCCATGGGTAATTGCAGTTTGATGATTTCAATTTGATTATTTTATATATATTAATAATTCAAAAATATATATATTATTTTAAAAAATAATTTATAATGTTATAAATAAATTAATATATATTTAGATAATAAATATATTTATTATATTTATAATTATATATACTTGCTGAAAAAGTTCTAGCTCAATCACCTTATTATTAAAATGAAAGAAAAAGAAACAAGGACATGAAAGATGGATGGGTTAAAAAAAGGGAAAGGCCACATCTATGAGAAAAAAATAGAAACTCAAGAATAAATATAATCATGATTAGATTCATAATTAGAATCTTTTGTATCATCAGTAGACTCTCACTCTGACTGTGAATTCCTCTGATTAAAGAGCCCAATGTAGTTCTCCTTAATCTTCACATACTCTAGAGTGAGCTGAGCTAATCTAGAAGACATACTTCACCCACGCCCTTGATTTGAATCATCTCAGCCACCCCAGCCCCAATCTTTTGGATTCCTACCCCATCTCTAATTTTTCTGAAATATCATTACATCATGCCCACCCTTTTCAACATCGAGCATGTCTTTAGACAAATTACTAAATTCATTATTAAGAGATTCAAGTGCCTAAAATTTTTTAACCTCTGTGACATTCTTTTACTTATAATATTTTTATCAGAAACATTAGGTGACTTAATAGTAATGCTAGTTTTCCTTGGAACAATTTTGAAACCCTCCTTATCAACATTCTTCTTACTTTTACTACTTCTCATGATCATTTCCTCATGTATATAATATGTTTCTTTCACATCTACTTCCCTCTCAATATAATGATTTTAAAATATTTATAATTATATACAAATAATTATAAATATATTTATTTATAACTATATTTGTAAATAAATAAATATATATTTAAATAATTATAAAATTATAATAAATATATTTACTATAATTATTAGTATAAAATTATAATAAATATATTCAAATAATAAATATATTTATTTCAATAATTATTATGAATTAATTTCTACTTGATGTCACTTAATTATTAGTATAAAATTATAAAAAATACATTTCCTTTTCATGGAGTAAATGAAGGATTTCTTATAATGTTGAAAATTCAATGGTTGTCTTAGCATGAATTCGTGTAAGACCATACCACTGAGCCTTCTCATGGCTTCACAAATAATAAAGCCCCTTTTGAAGATCAGACTACTACTGTTACTTTTTTTCAACTTTAGATATCTAACTAATAAATGTGGTATGGTGCTTCACCGACTCCCCAGTAAAGGAACATTTAGATTTAAGGAGATAATTTCCATCTTCACTGTCTTCATCTCCCTAACAGTTATTATTTAATTTTTTTTCTGAGAATCATCCCCCATCTCTTCTAGATATGCATCTATATTGCTTGAACTACCCTGATCAGTTATCGTTATTGGTTCTAGGCCCTGCAGAAGTGTGCGGTGGTGAGTGATATATTAAAAATCACTTTAATTATCATTTCTAGAGACCATGAGCTAGGATATTGCATGTCAAATTTATAATTAATTTATTTAATATCTGAATAAATTAATACATGGGAATATGAACTATCTTAGTTGATGAGTGTTGATCATCTTAAAGGACCCTTTCGGATTGACTTCATTGCACTATGAGGATCCAATGAAAAAAACACCCTAACCGTGATCTACATGTGCTCTTATGATATTTGAGTAACACCACTCAATATTTGATTGATATCATGGTGAATCAAATGTCTAGAATTTTTGTTTATTGATCAATCAGTCTTCGATCTTGAACAAATATCTCTTGTGTTTCTCATTTTTGAGAGGGGGAGAGAAGGAGTGGAGACAAAATTCTTTGTGCATAGCAATTATCTATTCCCAATATTGGATGCAATACAAAATAGAAATAACTATCTATTTATAGGGTAGTGGTTGATGTTAAAATATTATTTAATTGAATTTTTACTGTTAAATAACATTTAAAATCTTTACAAACTCATGAAAAATTATATTATTATTATTATTTTGTAGTGCTTTAACTTGTGAAAATTGATAAATAATATTTACCAGCTTTTAAATAATTATTCTATTCCTATACATGGTCCTGTTCTATTCAAACTCCTTGATATTTATTGAATACCCGAATAATTATTTTATTCATAAATAAATATCACATTCACATATTGGTGAATACATATATATAAAATATTCAATAAAATAGAAAAATATTTCTTTTCGCATCCTGATGAATAAATATTTACAAAATTAATTCAATCAATATAATATGAATAAAATTATTCCTTGTTCTTGAGAATAATATTTATTCTATTAATTAAATTCAATTAAAATTTAAGTGATATCAACAGAAAAACATAATGTGTGAACCTCAAGGATTATTTCTCATTGGAATTAGGCGGGCTTACCTGAAGTCCAAGATTACTATCTATCAATAGTTCAGGAAACCCAAGAGAAATAATTTAATGTCCAAATAATGAGCACCACATATTAACACTCACTATGTAATATAATCCATTTATCACAGTATCTCATCAAGTAGGTTGTACATCCGTTTCACCAACCTATATACTTGACACATCTTTCTTTGACTATTTGAAATAAACACATCATTACACCATGACCATGGAATTTAGGGAAGTGGTTATATTTAAACCAAAGGGTAGAGATATCATATTCTATAAAGATGGAATGGATACATCCTTCATCAGTTATCCTTTAATGACTTATCAATCATGACACACCCAATGTACCCTGCTTCATGCCAACATATGGCGTGATGATTTTTATGAGTAAACAAAAGTTCATGATTCATGATATGCATTAATGATAATATTAATGTCTAAGGATCATTACACATTATCATAGATAATAATATATAATGACACCCAAACATAAAGAATTCTTACTGGCAGTTATGTTCTCATAATCTTCTATTTTATAGATTACCAAGTGAAAACATCATGAGAAGAAGCCACATCTACTTACGAGTACTCAAACCCAATGCTCTATATATTATGTGTCCCATCATAGTATGTTATACAAACACAAAACTATATTAAGAATATTATCATGGAACTTAAATTTTCTCATCATAGCAGGTATCTATTATGAACTTATCTATATGAAAAATACTCTAGGACATTATTGAATTTAATTCATGTAGGAAAATGAACAATATATACTAATATTATTAATTATTATTCATTAAATTGAATATACATGTAATCAAAGTACAATCATGTGGTTCTTGCACACCAACTCTAATAAACTCCCACGTGTACTAGAGCCAATTGCCTATGACATTGAATTTGTTAGACTTCAAATAATAATCACGCTTCTACATAGTTAAGGACTTAGTCGAGGGGTATTCTATGTTATCTTACATAGAATTACTACTCATTTCAACCTCACCACTCTGAAAAAAATCCCTTAAGATATGATAATTATGAATTATGGTCTTCGTCAACTGAAGTGACCTTGGATCTTTTATGAGAGGCGTTGTTGTAGTATTATCACAATAAAGAGTGATAATATCTTTACTTATAAGTAAAACTTCAAGATATTGAATGAATTTATGAATCCATACTTCTTATTTAGTTACCTCATAATCCACAATATACTCAGACTCTATTATATATTTTGGAACCATATCCTATTTTGATCTCTTCCATATCACAACACCTCCATTCAAAGTAGAGATGTATCTCTTTTGTGACTTCATGTATTCTTGATAAGTTTGGAAATTAGAATATGAATATACTATGAAGACTAGTTATTCATCTCCTTCATAGACAAGGAACATATACATAGTATGCCTCAGATACATAATGATATTATTTAATTCCATCCAATGGAGGTCACCTAAATCAGATTTATATCTACCTACCACACTTAATGAATATGAAACATCTATCTGAGTACATATCATAACATACATGACTGAACCAATCGATGATGTGTATGTAATCCTTTCCATTCTATTTCTTTCCTCGTGTTTTTTAAGATAAATTTTATTAAAAAGAGGAATTTCATGTGATGCTGGGAACAATCCCCTCTTGTATTGTTTTATACTGAATCACTTAGTATCTTGTAAATGTGTGTACTTTGACTTAGGCATATTAACCTCTTGGGTCTATCATGATGGATCTTGATCCCAATAATATACGATGCCTCACCCAATTCCATTATAGAGAAGCATTTGTTAAACAATTCCATAATACACTGTTATACTAGTATTTCATTTACTAAGAGTAATATGTCATCAACATATAATATTAAAAAATGACCACACTCCCTCTATACCATTTATAGAAAAAAGAACACATTTTTTCTTTATGAAACCAAATTCCATTATGGATTCATCAAAATGAATTTTCACTGACCTCAATACATTCCTTAATCCATAAATGGATTTTCAAAATATGTATATCTTATTAGAATCCTTTAGAGTCACAAACCCTTTGGGTTGTGTCATATAGACATCCTTTTAAAGGTTACTGTTAAGGAAGGTTTTTTGGAGATCCTTTTTCCAAATCTCATAGTCACGGTAATCCAGAATGAAAAGTAGAATTCTAATGGATTTCTGCATTAAATCTGGTGAAAAGGTTACATCATAGTAAATGCCTTGACACAGTTTAAACCATTTTGAATCCATTTGTGCCTTATAGTTATTTACTTGTCATTCTATTTCTATTTTATTCTTAAAAACCCATTTTAAACCAATGTGATTTACATCTACTAGAGGTTCTACCAAAATCAAGACTTTTTTGTTACATAGAATCCATTTTAGAATTCATGGCTTCTTTCCACTTGGAAACTTTTGTTCTAGTTACTTCTTCCTTATAGGTGAGAGGATCATTATTATCAACTAATAATGATCCATCATCCTTGGTGACTAGAAAAATATAACATTATTGTTATCTAAACTCTTTTGTACTCCTACACTATACTTGTATCTATGGAATAGTTTCTTCTCCCACGGGGCTTTGTGGAATCAGTTCCTATACCAACTCTTTTGTTCATTGAGCCTCAACTTCTTTGAAATCTATCTCACTCCCACTATAACTTTTAAAGATTTAATACTTCTCAATGAATATGGAGTGTCTTTCCACTATAACCTATTTTTCTAATGGACAATATAGGTAATGTCCTATTTTCTCATAGGGGTATCCTATAAAGGTACACTTTTTTTCTCAGGGTGCAATTTTCTAACCAAAATAGGCCTTAACAAATGATCCAATTCCCTACACATGTAAAATTGATAACACAATTTTTCTTCCATTCCAAAATTCATATGGAATACAATTTAACAATTTAGTTGGTATATGGTTTAGTAAATGTGATGTTGTTTGTAATGAATATCCCCAAAAGGATAATGGAAGACTCGCATGACTCATAATTGAGTCATGTGTAAGGAGGAGTGAGTTGGGATAAGATCCCAAATTCCCATAAGTAATTGATAAAGTCTTGATTAAGATATTCTCTACCATGGTCTGAAAAAAGTTTATTAGTCTTCTTACCAAGATGGTTCTCAACATTATTCTTGTATTCCTTGAATCTATCAAAAGAATCCAACTTATACCTTATTAAGTATACATATCCATATCTAATAAAATCATCAGTAAAATTTATTAAGTTTGATTACCCACCCCTTACTGAAATAGGAAATGGTCCTCACGCATTTGTATGAACTTATTCAAGAAACACTTTAGCCCTCAAACCTTTCCCAGTAATGGGGCTTTGGTCATTTTTCCTTGTATACATGCATTACATATAACAAGTGGTTTTAGTTTAAAAGAATCTAAACATACATATTAATGTAATTTAGTAAAGAACTTTTTCATTACATAACCTAGCCAGTGATGCCAGAGTAGGATGTGGTATACATCATGTGAAGTAACTTTGTTGTTGACTTCCATTACTTGGTTCATGTAATCCAACAAATAAAGACCATTATATAAATGTTACTTACCATAAAAAATTATATCTTTATAAAGTAAGAAATATTTATTCCCAAATTTTAAGAAAACTCTATATTTATCAAGTCTGGATACAAAAAGAATGTTTTAGGTAACAAATGGCACATCATAATAACCTTTCAAAACCAAGATCATTTTGGTCAGCAAAGTGAGGTGGTAGTCCATGATATATATTATAAAGTTCATATTTGTTGGCATATTGTATATATACCTCCCATAGACTAATATATATGAATATACTTGGTTCCTTTATTTGAATACATGTGTGAGCACCACAAGGTAAATGTAATTCCCAATTTTTTTTTAAAAAATCACTTGATAACAAATGCACCAGAAACTTCCCCTTGCTTCTTTGGATGGGTGAATTTTTTATTCCAGTGTCCATTATTTCCACATGCAAAATAGATAGAATCTTATTCCCTTTCTTTCCCCTTGATATTATTATTCTTGGAAGAGTGTGAATATACTTTGGGCTTAAAGTTCTTCAGTTTCCCTTTTCGTTTGTTAACCATAAGGACAAAAGGTTTTTCTCACTTCGTATCATTATCTACTTAGTGAAGAAGAGTGAGAATATATGTAAGAGACTTTTCAATTTTGTTCATATTAAAATTCACAAAAAATCTAGAGAAGCTCAGAGGGAGTGATTCCAGAATGAGATCGGTTCCCAGTTCATCAGGAAGTTTAAACCCTATAACCTCTAAACACTCAATATAGATGATAAAATTGACTACATGAGGTTTATATAGGTAAAACTCTACATGATTGATCTGAAAAACAACCTTGTAAACATCAAACCATTATTATCTCTCTTTCCTAGTAAAGACAACAGAGGTTCTCAAGCATGATATATACATCTATGTTTTCGTGAGACTTCAAGAGTTAAATAGAAATTGATGAAGGCATAAAAAATTGAATGTTGGCCATGTAATTGAAATGTTTTTTATATACAAGAATCTCTTCAACACTCACCTCCTTAGTAGGTGGATCTGGCATTAAGTGTTATAGTAAGTAATATTTCAATTCATGGAATAGAACAACCCAAAGGCATATGTACCATTCATGGAAGTTATATCCATTTATGAGGTTATCTTTACCCAATATTGATAACATGGATAATGTGGATGATGATATTACAATTTTATTATACAATTAAAAATAGCAGATTATTAGTAATTTTATTTATTACAAATTATCTGTGAAATAGTAAATTAATTTATTTTATTAAATCTCCAACTATTTTATCAAGTCTCAATTTACCTCACCATTGAATGTGGAATTTCTAGTTTCTAGAACATTATTTTGGAAAGGATTCATATTCCCCTTCACATAACCCCAACAAGGGTTGTTCAAGCTACTTGAATGTATTTAGTTAGGCAGGTCTTTTCCAACTATGGGCTTGTAGCTCATTGATCTGTTTTGTAGATCCCTATCCTAAAATACTAACTTGGATTTTCTCAACCCTTACCTCCAAATTACACCATGTCTATAAAGGGATACTCCTCGTGATGTAAAATAGTAAATTCTACCCAAAACATTTATAAGAACTCCTCTTATAAAATTAAGTGTCCCAACAAGGGTTGGTTAAGAATTTATTTCTATTGAGTTTTGTTCCTAATCTTGTAATGGGAATCCCAGTATGACTTAATATTAAGTTAAGGGATTTAAATTAATTGTGGATAAATTTTATCATGTTTTATCCTTTGCATGTATTTTTAGTATTAAGGAGATGTTACTTAATTAACAAACTATGTTAGATAAAAAATTTATCCATAATTCATTTATTTAATTTATTATGCATAAATTTTATCTTTTTTATCTTTTAAATGTATTGTTAATATTAAGTAGATGTTACTTAATTAATTAACCGTGTAAGATAAAACAATTATTTAAATTCCATATTTTCGTGTCGATTCATTTATTTATGTGGTCATGGCCTTACATCCATAAAATAATTAATTTCATAGATAGAAGTAAAAAAAATATATTTAAATGTCTTGTTCATGAGATTTATCAAACAGTTGATTTAATTAGTAGACATTAAAAAAATGATGACCTAGGCGAAATGACTCTTTTTTCTAGTCTTGGAATGAGTTACAACATTCCACCCGTACACATGTTTATCACTTGAGTTGACATCATTATGGTTTCATCTTGAACTACCTCTACATGTCTTGGGATACTCCATTAATTACATGTATTTATGAATCACTCATAGGTGAGGGGAACCAAAGGATTGGTTAAAATGGGTTGACATAAATATACATTAACACATAGGTCCTACATAATAATTATGTGAGGAATAACTCATAGGACATCATATTTAATTTAATAATAAATAATTTCAAACCAATTCAATAATTAAATAAAACATCAAAAACATATACAGGTCTTGGTAAAGCTAATGAATGGTCATACATGCAATGAATATGAAAAATTAACCAATTAACATTCATTTATTTAGTCGTTCTATATTATTAAGATAAACACGCTTGCATTAATTAATTAATTAATTAATTAATTCCCATTCATCTTAATGATCATCCGAACTTAATTGGAGATACCTTTCATTTATTAAATTCATGGAAAATAAATAAAATACCTAATAATGAAATATTTATTATTATAAATTAACTGAGCTTTTAAAAAACATTAATACCATTATTAAATTATCAAACACCTAATAGGTGTCAGTCAAAAAATTAAATTTTTACTACTACAATTGTCAATTTAATGTAAGTTAATTATACCATTAATTGGGAGACTACCGAACATCTACAATCTAACTAAGCGTTGTGTACCTCCATTATTGTGTATCTAAGTAAAATGCTTGGGGATTTGACATGTTATATAAGATGGATTACATGGAATTTATAATCCCACTCCACACCATGTATCGACTTTCCATGTTCCAGATTATCTTGGTCAATACATAGTGTACAATATATGCACCACGTGTAATTAATAAAATTTGGTAGGAGCGGGTCAAAGAAGGCTATTGTGGATTCAAGCTCTGAGTGGTTTTTTATGGATCTTGATTGTTGTGTGCCTTTTGTTGAGGTTGATGCATGTGGTAAGTCTTTAAATAGGCTTTGTAAACCTCCATTTTGATGTTCTGAATGTGTTCTTTATTTTTTAATAAAATTTGGTAGGAGCGGGTCTGACTCGCTTCTGGGCCTTTTGACTATATGCACCACGTGTAATTAACTGCTTGACACATTGATGTATAATTCCCATGGGTACGCAATGTATGATCTAGATACAAACAATGTAACCCAGTTTTATAGACCAAAGATTTGAAACTTGATGATGGAATCTTCAATCGTTCTTCATTTTTTCTTAAAACTTTAAGAAAATGAAGCACTGGATGAACAAGATTAATATGACGATAATATGTTAATTTAAATTGGATTAAAGAACAAATAAAATGAAATGAAAATCTAACCAAAGTTTCACATAGACCAAAAATAAAATAAATAAATATAAATTTAAATGTGAACTCTCTGATATCAATCTGGGCACAGCGGAAGCATGTGGTGGTGGGAGATATATTTAGTTTTTTTTTAATTATATTTTCTTGAAACCAAGAGCATGGATATTTTGTGTCAAATTTATATTGAATTTATTTAATATCTATATAAATTAATACATGGGCTTAAGAAAATTCTTTATTGATGAATGTTTCTGATTTTCTTCATTGTGCTGTGAGGATCCAATGATAGAATCCCTCTAATAATTACCCACACATGTTCCTATGATCTCCAAGAAACACCACTCGATCTTAGGGTTCTAGACATGAATTGAATGTCTTGCATTTTCCATTATTGACAACTTGTTCTTTGTTATTAAAGAAATCTTTCTTGTGTTTCTCATTATTGAGATAGAGAAAGAAGATTCGAGAGAGAATTCATTGAGCACAACAATTCTCCATTCTCAATCATGGATTCAAAACACAGTAGATATAACAATCTATTTATAGAGAAATAGTTTGTTAAAATATTTTTTACTAGATGTATGTTGTTAAATTACATTAAAAACATTTAATATACCCCATGACACATTATAATAATATTATTATTTTGTGTTGTGCCGACTTGTGAAAATTGATAAATAATATTTCATGGCTTATAAATAATTATTTTATCACCACACACAGTCTTGGTATGTGCTTACTCCTTAGTATTTATTGAATACCCAAATAACTATTTTATTCATAAATAAATATTTCCTTCACATATCGACGAATAAATATTTATTAAATATTCAATAAAATATATATTTTTATTTATATATCAGGGGAAAAATATTTATTTAATTTATGTAATCAATATAACATGAATAAAATTATTCTTTGGTCTTGAGAATAATATTTATTCCATTAATTAATTTAAAATAGAATTTAATCAAGATGAATGGATAAACATAGTGTGTGAACCTCTAGGATTCTTTCTCATTAGCATTAGGCAGGATTTCTTAATATTCAAAAAATAATACGAAATAGGCTTTTATCGGTGCTGAAATTTTCCATTATCAGTGCTAGAGAAGAATTCACTACCGGAGCATGATTAAAAGACCTTGGATTTTATTAGTGCTAGAAAATCACTAATAAAGGACACCATTTAGAAGTACTTTTAAAAGCACTGATAAAGTGGTTCTTTAGGAGAAAAAAAAGTGCTGATAAAGGGTGCGTTTAACAATGCTTCTAAAAGCACTGATAAATGATACCTTTTTCAGTGCATTTAGTAGTGATGATAAAATGGAATATTGCAGTGTGCTGTAACAACACACTATTGTACCTGAAAGAAGAAAAATTTAGTACAAATATAGATTTAAATGAAATAAAATTTACAACACAAATACAAGAAACAGTTCTATATTATATAAATTTCAAACATTGTTTTATAAAATTACATGATTAAGTTCAAATTATCACATACATTCAAAAATGACAATGTTCCTTTGTATTTTTTCTCGGACCCCGAATAATACTATTGTCAAACAAACCACCCTTGATCAAGAAAAATAACACACATGTAAAAAAAATAATTCTTATGTTAGTAATAATATTAAGAAATAAATTAAATATAAATTGTCAATTTCAAACTAAACTTTAATTCATACTAGGAACACCGTGTATCAGATTGAGTTGAAATTAATTCTAGAATGTCATACCATTTCTTGTTGGTATTTAGGTATTAACTCTGTGAAAATTGACTATATAGTATAATATAATAATGATAAGGAAATTAATTAAGAAAAATTAGATAAAATTATGAGAAATCAATCTAGGCTCGTTTGATTGTCTTTGGCAATGTGATGTGTGTTTTAAACTAAAATGACACTTATGTATTTAAAACATTCACATTGAGTGATAAGGGTAAGACCATGAATTAGATTAAGGTGAGGCTATTTCCTATACACCCAAAATGACTTAGGATTCATTTTCCTAAAGTATCAAAATAATAAAAATTCATTTTCACGATTTTGAGTACGTCACTTGTTTGTTTTATAAAGTTGAGATGCAGAGGCCTCTTCATTAAATTAAAAAAGGAGCCCAGGAGAGGAACCAGGAAGTATGAAAATAAAAGGAAAACAACAGGAAAATTAAACATGTTTTAGAGCGGGTACTCATGTTGTGGTAAGGAAGGCGCCCACCTTTGTTGTGATAGTAGAGACCCCTCCTTCCAGACTATGCATACATCCATTTGCCACTTTTATCATCTGAAGGTGTGTGCGCAACATTGGAAGTAGTCACAGTGGGGGTTGACTCAACATCACTAAAATTGGAAAAAATCAACTCAAATTAATTTGAAACATTGACATTACTTATTACCTTCTCAGGAGTCGTTGTGATATCCTATATTGGCTTCATACCATCCTTCTGCAAAGAGTTTCCACTCCTCTACAACTGCTGCATGTCAGTGCTATGCGCACCCTCTTTTTTGCTACTAGTAACCAAAGTACCTTCCTTATCCAGAACATTAATGCTAACACCCGAGACTTGTAGTAGATAAGGTTCCAAAACCGCCTCATTCTTTCCTTGCGCTCTACTGTTATCACCATTTATATCTTGACCTTTGGTCTTAAACTTCTCCGAAGTTGTAGCAACAATCAGTAACATACCTTTCCTCGATTTAAGGGAATGAAACTCATGCCTAACCCTATCATCTGCAGCCTCTTGTGCTGAGCGTTCCCTTTCGGCTTGACTATCTTTTGAATCATATCCATTTATTTCACCATCTATTCCACTAACTAGAGCATCCTTAAAAGAGATTATTCCCTCATTTTGATTACTTCCTTTAGCATTATTAGACCAGCATATTCCATCCACTTGTGGAGTGGAATCATCCCTTGGTAAAGGATCCTCAACATCAATCCTTCAGCCCTTGTCAACAGGTTGTACAACCTTTATCTTTCCAGCATGGCAATTAACCAAAAAAGGCTTATCAGTAGCCCTTTGAATAACGTCCTGCCTCTACTTCCGTCGACAGTGCAGTACATCATGTACCTTAATTTGGTAGTTAGAGCATAGAACTTCTCCCCTACATTGAAAATTTGAATGTCCAATAATTTGAAAAAATTTACAGAATGGTGGAATTTTATCATATTCAATTCCTAAGAAAATTTCACCATTAGATGTAGATAAAACAACTTGATCAATCAATGTATCACTTAGATCAATTTCAACCAGCACCTGCTCATAATGACCAAAGCCAAACTTTTCAATTTCATAATCCATTCTAATAAAAATGCCAATCATGAAAGCGATGTCAAACAGGATCTCAGGGTGCCATATTAACTAGTTCAGACGATGGAGTTTTACCCATACTTGAGAATATGTATCTTTTAAATCATTCAAGGAGAACTTCAATTTCCAATCATAAATCTGCAAGCTTCTAAGCTTGAGCTTAATAGAGCCTATGCTCCATGCACAACCTTTGTGTTCCCTAGAGGGAAAGATTATATGGAAGTTACACCGACCAATTGAAATGCATTTGAAATCAGAAAAAACCCAAATTGTGGTAAGATGTGAGACAAGATCTAGTAATTTCCAGGGTTTCATACCTTGCAAAAGTGAAATCCGAGCTATAAAGGATTGCTTGCATAGATCAATTCGAGCTGCAATCGCATCCTCAAAAGCTGAAACATGGGATATAGTCCCTTTCCAGATGATTCATGAGGGGGTCAGTTCACCAACAGGACAAAACAGATCTCTGAGAATCCAGAGAACCTCCTTGGCTCATGGTCACCCTCTGTCCGCGTCGTTGAGGTACTCGAAGCCGATCGAGCGACGATCTGCTCTACGGTGAAAGAGTGGAGATGAAGGGATTCCGGGTTTAGGGCAACATGATGTGATAATAATTACCATAAATGACAAATTACTTGGTAATAGTTTTCATTAACCATCAAGACAATCCGTGCATGTTTTTTCAATTTTCATTGAGTGTCATTTTTTTATCTAAAATGTAAATTTTAAACTAATAATAGACAATTTGAGTCATATTGGGCACATAATGTATCAAATTTAGGTGAGCCTAATTTATACACATCAAAAATGACTTTTGGATCATTTTCATAAAGTTTAAAAATAATTTGAATGCATTTTCTTGGTTTTGAGTATGTGAGTAGTGTTTTTTACTAAAATTAATGTCAATTTTAAATAAAAGACACATATGGAATCATACTAGTCACATTATGCACTAGATTGAGGTTTTGATGATTCCAACATGTCACAAATGACTTATGGATCATTTTCCAAAAAAATCAAAACAATCTGAATCGGTTTTCTCAGTTTTGAGTATATCACATTCCTTTTTACTATAATGTCATTTTAAAATAGAAACACGCATTTTGTGTCATACCATTCACATAATGTGTTGAATTTACATGAGGATTATTCCTAAACATCAAGAATGACATATGAATCATTTTCCTAAATTATCAAGATAATCTGAGTGTGTTTTATGGGTTTTTAGGGAGTGAAACTTTTTGAACTAAAATGTCGATTTTAAACTGATAATGGAAAATTTGAGTCTTTCCAAAACAATCATGTATCATATTGAGGTTAGAATCATTATTACATTTCATAAATGACTTATAGATCATTTTCCTAAAGTATTAAAATAATCCAAATGTGTTTTCTAGGATTTCATTATGTTAGTTTTCTTTTTTACTAAAATTAATGTCAATTTTAAATAAAAAGACACACTTTGAGTCATACCGATCACACCATGTGTCAGATTGAGGTTAGGATGATTCATACATATCCCAGATGACTTATGGATCATTTTTATAAATTAAAAAAATAATACAAATTTGTTTACTCAATTTTGAGTATGTCACTTGTGTTTTTTACTAATATGCCAATTTAAACTGGAAACATGAACTTTGAGTCATATTAGTCACATCGTGTGTCAGTTTGGTGTGAGAATGATTTTGATACATTAAAAATGGATTATAAATAATTTTAATAAATTATAAAGAAAATATGATCATGTTTTTTAGTTTCTAGAAACTAACATGTTTTGAATTAAAATGTCAATTTTAAACTGATAATAGAGACTTTGAGTCATACTCAGAACCTCATGTATCAGATTCAGGTGAGGATGATTCCTAAACATAAAAATGACTTATGGATCGTTTTTCTAAAGTATCAAAACAACCTGAATCCACTTTCTTGGTTTTGAGTAGGTCAAATATCTTTTTTACTAAAATTAATGTCATTTTTAAATAAAAAGACACACTTGGAGTCGTAATAGTCACACTGTGGATCAAATTGAGGTGTTTCTAATTCATAAAAATTCCAAAGAACATATAGATCATTTTACTAAAGTATAAAACAATACAAATGCGTTTTATTAGTTTTGAGTATTCTATCTATCTTTTTTAATAAAATTAATGTCAATTTTAATTAAAAGGACACACTTGGAGTCATACTGATCACACTGTGCATCATATTGAGTTGAGACTAATTCTTGAACTTCCCATATGATATATGGATCATTTTACTAAAGAATAAAAATAATATTAATGTGTTTGATCAGTTTTGAGTATGTCACTTGTGCTTTTTACATAAACTTCAATTTAAAATCAGAACACATACTTTGAGTCATACTAGTGACATCGTGTGTCAGTTTGACCTGAGAGAGATTCCTACACATAAAAAATGAATTACAAATAATTTTCCTAAATTATCAAGACAATACAAGAATGCGTTCTTTGTTTTTAGTGAGTTGTGATTTTTGAACTAAAATGCTAATTTGAAAATAATGAACACTTTGAGTCATATCAGGAACATCGTGAATCAGATTGAGGTGAAGATATTTCCTACACATAAAAAATGACTTATATAACATTTTAGTAAATTATTAGAACAATCTGAATGTGTTTTCTCAGTTTTTAGTAGGTCAGTTGTCTTTTTTACTAAAATTAATGTCTGTTTTAAATAAAAAGACACACTTGGAGTAATACCAGTCATACCGTGTGTTGGATTGAGGTTAAACTGATTCATACACATACCAAAAGACATATGGATTGTATTAATAATGTATGTGAATAATCCGAATTCATTTTCTTGATTTTGAGTAAGTCATTTTTTTTACTAAAATAAATGTCAATTTTAAATAAAAAGACCCACTTAGAGTCAAACTAGTCACACCATGCATCATATTGAGGTGTGGTGAATTCCTATTTACCCCAAATTACTTATGGATATTTTTTTATAAAGTATCAAAACAATCTTAATAAGTCATCTTAGTTTTGAGTATGTTACTTGAGTTTTTACTAAAATTTCATTCTAACTAGAAACATTCACTTTGAGTCATACCAGTCACATCGTGTGTCGGATTGACTTGAGACTGATTCCTACATTTCCAAAAAGACTTATGAATCATTTTCCTAAATTATCATGATAATAATAGTGAATTTTATTAGTTTTCAATGAGTGACACTTTTTGAACTAAAACGTTAATTTTAAAGTGATAACAGTTCCTTTGAGTCATATTAGGCACATAGTGTATTGGATTGAGGTTTGGATGATCCCTACATATCAAAAATGACTTATATTTCTTATTCCTAAGTTATAAAAACCATTTAAATTAATTTTCTCGGTTTTTAGTAGGTCAATAGTCATTTTTACTAAAATTAATGTCAATTTAAAAAAAAGACGTGCTTGGAGTCATATCAGTCACATCGGGTGTCAGATTGAGGTGATTTTGATTCCTATAAATCCCAAATTACATATGGATGTTTTTTCCTAAATTATCAAAATGAGAAAAAAAATATCAGTTTGTAGTACATCACTTTTCTGTTTTTCTAAAATGTCATTTTAAATTGGAAACACACACTTTGAGTCATACCAGTTACATTGTGTTTCATTTTGATGTGATACTAACTCCTACAGGGAATAAATTAATTATAAATTTCTTTCCAAAATTATCAAGATAATATGAGCATGATTTCTTGGTTTTTAGTATGTTACTTGAATTTTTTACAAAAATTAATGTCAATTTTAAACAAAAAGACATAGTTGAACTCATAATTATTACATCATGCATCAAATTGAGGTGAAGATAATTCCTACTCATAAAAAATTACTTTTTCATTATTTTGATAAATTATCAAGATAACCCGAGTGTGTTTTATTGTTTTTTAGTGAGTGAAATTTTTTGAATTAAAATTCCAAATTTAAACTAATAACAGACACTTTGAGTCATACCGGGCACATCGTGTATCAGATTGAGGCACAAATGATTCATACATATAAAAAATGAATTCTGGGTCATTTTTATAATGTATCAAAATAATATGAAGGCAATTTATTCATTTTATATCTTCATGTTTTATTTTTTACTAAAATTAATGTCAATTTTAAATAAAAATGCACACTTCGAATCATACCGGTCACATGATGTGTTTAAATGAGGTGCAAGAAATTTCTACATGTCCAAAATGACTTATTGATCATTTTCATAAACTATTAAAACAATATAAATATTATTTTCTCAATTTGGAGTATATTACTTGGCTTTTTACTAAAATGTCATTTTAAACTAGAAACATTCACATTGAGTCATATTGGTCACATCATGTGTCAGTTTTACTTGAGACTTATTTCTACATGAAAAAAATGACATGCAATTTTTTTACTATATTATAAATACAATCCCAATGTTTTTTTTCATTTTTGAATATGTCACTAGTCTTTTAAAATTTAATTAATGATAATTTTAAATAAAAAGTCACAATTAGAGTCATACCAGAAGCACCATGCATTGAATTGAAGTGTGTTTGATTCCTCCACACAAAAAATCACATATGTATTATTTTCCTAAAGTATCAAAATATTATCATTGTGTTTTATTGTCTTGGTGTGTGTGATGTTTTTTTAACTAATATATAAAATATAAACTAAAAACATATAGTCCGAGTGATATTGAGTACATTGTGTATAAAATTGTGGTTTGGCTGATTGAGTATGTGATATGTGTTTTTCTTTTAACTATATTGAAAAATCCATAAGAGTGATAACATCTTCCATTCTAATGGTAGAGGAAACCTCATGCTACCTCAAACACTTCATGTTTCAAGAAACATGGGGTTTCCTCTTCCATCAGAGAATAACATGCTCTCTCTTTCTGAGATTGTTTTAGATATTTGAAATAAAAATATGAATTCCCAAAATATCTATGAAAAAACTAAATAAGTATTAGTTAAAAATGATAAGGAAATTAACTTAAAAAAATTAGATAAAATGGGGATGAAATTAATTAAATATGTAGAAGGAATTCACCTTTTAACGATGTGTGTACACATTCTTGACTAATATTATTGTGTCTTTATCTCAATTAGAGTCTCAAAGTATAATATCTCATGAGCACAAGCATCATTGAATAAATAAACCCAACTTAAACAAAAAAATCCACCTATATAAGAAAAAAATATTTCATTAGTAATACTAAAAATAAATAAATTAAAAAATATATATATAATAGTAATTTAATTCTATAGATAATGATTTTTTTGTGACAACATCGTGATTGGAAAGCTTGTGCAAGAAAGATTTTTTTGAAATATTCAGAAAGTACCAACCATCCATGTTTCATTTTAATGCGCTATAGTTATTTGATAATATATATATATATAGGTGAATGTAGTTCATATCTTGGGGAATGTGTTTTCTCAGTTTTGAGTAAGCAATATTTATTTTGAAAAAAAAGGTAAATTATAAAATAAAAAAAATACATTTTGATTAATACATAGCACACTGTGTATCGTATTGAGGTGTGGATGATTGATTATGTGATGTGTTTTTTCTTTCTACCTTCTACACAAAGAAAGAAAATAAATAAATGTTCCATTTTGATAGAAGAGGAAACCCCATGCTTGCTAAAATTCTTCATCCAAAAGAAACATGTTCTCTCTTTTCAAGATTTCTACAGATGATTGAAGTAAAAATATGAATTTCCAAAATATTTGGGGAAAATAATTATTATTTAAAAATAAGAAGTAAATTAACATAAAAATAGTAGATAAATGGTGAAAAAATTAACTAAATAGGTTTTAAGAATTAAAATTTTCATGATTATATTAAATCAATGAATCACCCTCATTGATGACGTCATTTCTTGATGATCTCTATGAAAATTAACAAAATAAGTATTGGATAAAGTGTAGTTATCCTAGTTTGTTTTTCTACATCGACTCTTCGTAAATATTTCATTATGGTCATGAAAAACCCACAGAAAACAAAAAAAGGAATTATGAGGCTTTGGGAGTATAAAAAAGGGATTTATAGGATGACATTATGAGCAATTCTCAAATAAAAGTCACATAATGATATGAATATGTTGTGTTATTTCTTTTTTATATAAATATTTATGTGTCTTTGTGTCTATATTTTTCTGAATTTTATTGAATGGGTATATTTCATATGGTTGATTTTGTTCAAACATATGAAACTTTGAACTATCCTATAAAGTGAAAATTATATAGCCAATATGTCAAGGATGGTGCTCATGAAGCATTTGGTAGAATCCCTTTGGATAGAGAGTCTAAGGTCTATTCACTAAATTAATTTGATTCCTCTTATTTGAGAAAATATTATACAATTCTTCGTTCCCCCATTTCAGATGGTGGTGAGGAGTATAAACCTGATGTTTCTATGGAATATCTATACAATGAGGCATAAAAAAATATTTCAATCCATCATTATAAAATCTACTTAAATTCCATTTCTACCCCAAAACATCCATAGAAATATTCTACCTCAAAAACTTTTCACCCCTACAGTATTGGTATTTATCACTTTCCTTCAACCCCCCCCCCCATGGAATTTATAAGAAGAGAAAAGGTGACGCCTCTTCTTAATCACAAAGTCAATGATTTAGTTAATTATTTTTGTTCTGAAACCCCCATGACAGGTGAATTTGGTGGAATTTCCCACTTTTACTCCCTTGCTTCCAAAACAATAAGACACTTCAAGGAACGGGAACCACCCAAAATATTGATGGACAAAAAACAAAATAAGAATAATAAAATACCATTATAATTAAAGAAGATTACATAACATTGGATGGACATATTTATGGATGCATTTTTTTATAGATTTTCAAGATAAACATCAAGTGTATACTCCTCACATCCATTTAAAATGGGGTAAAATAACTGTTAATTTATTTTTCGAAGAATAGGAATCATATTTTTCAATAAACAATCCTCAGACTCACTGTCCATGGGGTTATCACTTAATGCTTCATCAGGACCATCCCCTACATCTTGGTCGTACACTTTCCACTTCATGAGATTGTTCAATGTTTCATATAGTTTAACAAACTCAACCATTGGAAATAAACACCTTCAATACATTTCAGTCTCTAGAATACACAAAAACATATATAAATTAAAATCCAAATCCACAAGAACCCAATTGTAAATCATTTATAATCCCTTAAAAACATGAGAAACAAGCATATTTAAATCAAATAAAATCCCATTATTACTTATAATTTTAGATAAATCAACTTCAATCACCAAATAACATGAAAAAATTAGGGAATAAATAAATCATAAATACACTTACCTAGGTATATCATAGATGATGAAAAACATTCAGCAATAGTGAGCGGGAAAGTAGTGATGGAACCACAATTTAAAAAAGGTAATGAATAGGAATATATAATGAAAACAATAGTGAAAAAATAAAATAAAACATAAATAATCCGTAGTCACTTGGTCGATTGAAAATATACAGTAAAAATAAACTTACACAGAACCTAAAAATCAATAAATAATTAAAGCAGAGAAAATAACATACCTTGGATTTAGTATTTGATTCAATAAAGAGAAAGTAGAGATATCACTTAAAAATAGTGGATTCATTCAATCCTTGTATTTTTTTTGGACTTCAGTTTTTTAAGACATAGATTTGAGCCTCAGTTGTGTCTGAGACTTGATTTGAGACATGATTTGAACTTGGATTTGAGGAAGAGGAGTGCTGACAGTAGGTGGATTCCATGGAAAGCTTGAGATATCACAACTGAAATATTCATGGTTATGGTCCTTAAATAGATTAGGGAGAATTTTATCATCACTTCCAAAAAACACTGATAAAAATATCTTTTATCAGTGTTAAATTAAAAACCTCTAATAAAATCCATCTTTATCAGCTCTTTTTTAGCATTTATAAATCTATCTTTATCATAACTAGTGTTATAGCACTGATAAAAATGGATTTTATCAACACTAAATAAGTGTTAATGAAAGAATTATTTGTCAAATATAAATCTTTAGTTTTAATAATGCACTAACAAGAGATGAGAATGATGCTCAACAAAATGGTAGTGGCAAAGAAGTCACACTTGATGCCAATGATTCAAACTCTAAATCATAAGTGGCACCAAATGAACAGATGATTAGAACAAGGATGATGGACCAAAAACCCCAGATTACTCCCAAATAGAGAAGAATTTTTCACCTTTGGGGACTGGAGGGGGGTGGTGGAAGATGACTGCTTTCTTTTTGTTGGTTTTAGGCATGTTTTTCCATTTAACCCCCTTCCTTGTACTTTATATCATTTTAATTTTTTTAAAATTTTTGGCAACCATGGGTTAATCATGGTTGTCATCATTTTGAATATATTTATATAATTATATATTTATTTACTATACTTTTATTATTATTTTAATGTATAATTATTTATTTATAATTATATAAATACTTTAAAGAAACTAATTCTTTATTTATAATTATAAATATAATTTTTTAAAAATATTATTAATAAACATTTATAAATATATTTATAATTCTTTATTAATAATTATAAATATATTTATATCATCTTGATGAGTGATAGAGGAATGAGAGAAGCTCCCGGATATTTCTCGTGACTAGGATACCCTAAATCATCCACGAAGCCTAAATCTCTATTCTTATATCTCAAATCAGGTTGCAGATCTATAGGGATAGTTTTGTTAAATTATGATAAAGGAGAAAGTGAAAGGTGATATAAGTGGATTCTCATATTTATCTATCTTTTGGGGAGGTTATTTAGTCTCAGTTCGAAATCTATCTTCTCAATGTATCATTTAGAATGGTTTTATAGCTCAGGTTTTGGCTTCAGATAAAGTCATTTTAGAGAGGATAGATCTATGAAATCGCTCATTCATTAATCAAATATCATTGTTAAATGGTATGAAATCCTATAAATTTGTAGATTTGGTTTCTCGATTATCCTACTCTTGGGGATTTTCCTATTTAAAATGTGTTTCATTAGGTCATGGTTTTTTACATTTTGTATTCCCCTCTGTGGAAATTAAATAGAAATAATATAGTGCAGGCTCAATCAATCTTAATATGGGTATCTTGAGACTCCATGAGTGGAGTTTAAATTTTAATATTAATGATTTAAAAGACATTTATTCATGGGTATGGATTAAAATTTATGGTCTTAATTGCATCTTATAGAATCTGGAAATTTTGTTTGATATAGCTACTCGAATTTTCACTCCAATTATGCTAGATAGTGCGACTAAAATTTTCAATTTTGGTTAATATGAACGAGTCTTGGTTGAATTTTATTTAATTTATATCATGATTATTATATTGGTACAATCCATACTGCAAGATGAGATAAACCTTTTCATTGAATTTGAGAAAACTCATATATTCTATGATTCTTGTCAATCTATTGGGCATTAGAATTCTACATACAGAAGAAAATTTATCTATTAAAATTGAAATTTTAAGTCCATGAGTCTCAAAACTTCCAAAGGAAGGTAAATGGTGATATTTATGTTGTATCTGAAATTTGGGTTTTTGATAATAATGTACATGTTTATGCTTCTAGAGTGTTAACTCCATTGGCTGGAGTGAACAATGTCATTGTAGGGCCGTCTTAGGATGCCCAAGGGTTTGATCTTATCTTCTATTCAATGAAATATGGATGCACATAGGTTATTAATTCCAAACCTCCTTCTCCTTTTTGATATTTGTCTAATCTTGTTTTTTTTGCACATGTGAATTATAGGTCCCAGCCTTAGGATGATTTTGCATAGTGTTATCATGATATCAACAAAGTTTCTTTTAGGGATGAATTATCTAGAGACATTACAGAAGATCCTATTCATGAAAACCCTAATTACAATCACGATTCTAAGGAGTTTGAGGCATAGACTGATGTGAACCGTAATTGTTGGCAAGAGAAAGAAATGATATCTTCTAAAAACCACAAAGGAAAGGAAAATATTGGTGTTTCTACTTCCATGAAATCTTAGTAAAAAATGATTCATACCTCACAGTATCATGATTATTGCATGGGTTCACCTAAAAAAAGAGATGAAAGGGTGTCAGACATTCCTAGGAAGGGTTATTCATCTCTTACTGAGCAATCTAAGGATTTTTTAGGTATGTTTCGGGTTCCTTATGATTTTTTCATCTTCAACTACCCGCATTTTGAATCTAGTCACAATAGAGATGATGTAGAGGTTGGGAAACCACCAGGGAGTATCCATGAGCATTCAGAGGGTGTAGTATATAGTGCACAAATTCTGGTGTTCATTGGAAGTTATGTTTCAATGCTAGGGCATGTGTTGGGGTTTTAAAATACTCACTATAGGGTGAACTCGGGTACTACTGTTAAATCCTTGAACTCAAGGGTAGTTAATTTTGAAGGGGATGGATCTATTGAGGCATGTGGAAAAAAATTGGTAGAAACTGACCTTGGCAGTTGTGGCATGTTAACCTCCATTGTTCCATTATTATAGCTAGCTTTTGGTTTGGGTTCTAAACCTACTAAGTATAGGGAGTTCAAGAATGATGTTGATGTTTACTCAATAGCTTTTTCTACCACCCAGCTAGTGAATGATAAATCACTCTTGAAGTTTAGTACACATAACTCTTTTGAATTTCTTTCATCTAGTAGTGGGAGGAAGATAGACAGGGTAGTTACTCAATCTTGGGTAAGATGATGTCTCATGTTTTTCTATTTCTATGTCTCCATTGTGGACATTCCATGTTTTCAATTCCTCCTATAGTGCTTTTTTGTTTTAATAAAGTGGTCGTCGAGCCTCAACCTTTTAAAAAATATCATTATATATATTTATATAATTATACATATATATTTAATATATATATAATAAATATATTCATTATTTAATTAAATTTGTTAGAATTTTATAATTATTTAAATATATATAATTTTTTATTTATAATTATACAAATACTTTTTTAAAAGAAATATTTACTTATTTATAATTGTCAATATATAAATTAATAAATATGGTAATTATACATTTATAAATATATTTATTTATAAATATTCATTTATTAATATATCTTAAATATTATTAATGAATATATAATCCTAAATGCATTAATATGTTAAAAATGAGTACACTTTATAAATATTAAAAATATGGAAACGTTTTTTTAATTAAATATTAATAATTAAACAAATGTGGATATATATTGAAATAAAGATGAATACATATTGAAAATATTAAAACATAGTAAATATATATATATATATAACAAAAAATGATTAAATTCTAAAAAAATCAACAATCAAAAATATCAAAAATGAATAAATAATACCTAATTGTAATAATATTCAAAATAAATAAATAAAATTTACCTGTTAAAAACATAATATATTAAATGTATCATTTTATAATGAAATTATAAAATAAATATTGAAATTTGAATAAATTACATAAATATTTGGTGTATGTGTTTCTATATAAAATTTCAATAACTATGTAGATATTTTTATGTGTTTTATATATAAAAATGCTTTAATTACATATATGTATGTGAAACCAATGTAGCACACATTTGATATATGTTAAATTGAAAATAAAATTACATTCAATTATGTCTATTACTCGATGCAATTAGTTAGTACTTTTAGTTAATATTAATTTTTAATTATCAAGCACAAAATATAAGACTTATTTAATGTAAGTATATAAATATTTTGTATTAGATAAGTAATATTTTAGAAAATATTATATACATTGATATATATATATATATATTGAAATATATATGAATATATTTCTATATTAAATGTATTAATGAATAATTATGTATAAAAACGATTTTTTGAAAATAGGAAGGAGAGGATGACACTAGGTGAACAAGCGAGAAACCCATTCTTGGACTAAAACCCTACTTCAGTTCCATGATCTTTCAATGATGTAGTTGTCAGAAGAGCGATTTTAAACAATTATCCTTGCTCAAATGATGGCGTGGCTCCTGATCTCTGTGATAACCCTAAATTTGTTTATCACCACAGACAACTGATGATTTCTTTCTCAACAAAAGTGGTAAACACTCATGCATCTGATCTTCATTTTGTTTTTGTTGGGAAGTTTTCTTATCAAAGTCCTTCATTGAAATATTTAGGAAACTCTCTTGAAACCGTCAGATTTTTGGGATTTCACATTAGCCTCTTAAACTCCTCCAAAGACATCTTTCATCTTTCTTTTGAGGATGATTACTATAGGTTATAGTCCAGATTAACATGGATTTTTTGGGGGTTATTCTATGAAAGTTCTCAAATGGACCCCATATTTTTACCCCTATGCTGATTTCCCAATCATCCTAGTTTGGATTAGCTTCCCTATGCTTACATTGAATTTATATAAACAATATCTTCTATACTCAATATCTATGATCATTGTTAATCCACTAAAGTTGGATTCGGTAATGAGGAATCTCTCAATACGATCAGTTTCTAGGATGTTTATTCAAATTGAAGTTTCTCAGGACCTACCTTCTCAAATATGGATTTAGAATGGAGAACACAGATTCTTTCAGGAGGTTGTTTATAAAAGACTACTAGATTATTTTCATTCATTCTTTAAGCTCGGGAACACTCCAAAGGATCATGGGCACAAGACTTCAGGTTATAAGGCCAAGAATGCTTCTTGGGATGAGAATGGAAATAAAAATAATGAAAATTTTAGTCAGATGGATCAAGTTGACCAATTTGACTTACCAATTAATGGGTAGAAAACTAATGTGAACAAAGTGAGAAATATTGATCATACTTTGGAAACTTAGGGAATTCTATGCTCAGTGGTTTGTTTTTACTATTGCCTCATGTTCTAGAACTATCCCTCTTACTCTAGTAGAGGATTAGAAAAAGCACTTTTCATAGGAAACTCAAGCCAATGAACATGGCTAACTCTCTGATTATAGTGAGTCCTCACTTGAGTATGATGACCAACCTATTAAAATTGAAGAAATCTATTTAAAATCAATAGCTGGGAAGAGAGGAAACCAATATTTGATGTTAATTGTTTCATTACTCCAAATCCTAGAAAAACTAAAATGCATAGATATTACTCTCACCTTGAAAGGACCATTGTTACAAGATCCTTAGATTCCTCTAGTAAGTAAATCACTTAACCCCCCAAATCCCAAACACTGGTGGATCCCTCATCTGATGAGGATACTGATGAATGAAAATGGAACTCTATGTATAAAGATGCTTATTCTAATGAGGAGGATGTGGGGGAATAAGTCTAAGATTGGATGGACGAGCAAGACCAGATCATATTCCAAAAATTTATGAATAATACTTTTACTGGAGAGAAATATCATGAAATCAGGAATTTTATTTTCAAAAGGATGCTAGATGAATATAAAAATAATCCTGATTTTAATTTTAAAGATATTCTATGGGAATGAATTCCTCTATCATTCAAATTTTTTCCTTCTCGGCCTTTTTTTATTGTTTCTCTGGCTTAGTGCTTTTTTTGGTTTCTTGTTTAGATTAGTCAGCATTTGTCGTTAAGTTCCTTTTTCAACCAGAATTGGTTTCTTAGTTTTGATCTTTTTTAAGATTTTGTTAACCTTGTTGGGGAAATGGGATTTTTTCTATGTTTGGGTATGATGTTTGTTATAATTTCTCATGGTGGGAGTTGATGATTCTTGTTCTCTTAGGATTATAGCTAAAGTTTGAGTTTTCCTCTGTTTGGTATCATAAATCATTCAATTTTTGAGTGTGTCTCACTTGGTGACTCAACTTCTTGAAATAGGTTTCTTTCTCTGTTTTAAGTGATCTTCTATTATGTAAGATATCCTTTTTGGATATGGGTGATGTAAGGGTATCACGAGGTCCCAAAATATTGTTTTGATTACATGTATTCTTTACTTCCTTTGATGAGTCTGAATCTGGTAAGTCTGTTACCTCATGTCCTAGTTTTCTCCAACCGCTTGTTTTTCACAGCAAACTTGTTTCCTAGTTATTGTGTTAGTGGAATTGTGAGGAACATGGAATTCTGTCAAGTGGTTCTTGTTGCTATGGGAACATCTTGTTGTGTTATACTTTCTCAATGGCGAGAAGTATTTAAGGTTTTCATCTCTTTTTTTGGAATTAAGTGACCTGATCATTCTTTTTGTCTCCTTAAGGGTGTTGATTTTATGGGCATGTTTTCTTAGAGTTGGGTTTCTTCCAGGTTAAGGAAATGATTCAGATATGTTTGTTTTCTTTCAAATGTATTTAGGTCTCTCAAGTTTGTATTTCCCTCAATCACATGATGTTGTGAGATTTTTACACATCGCGTTTCTACTAGACTTGTTTATTTTTATTTTTATTAATTTCTCAAACATGAATTGTGTAACCAATTCATGTCTCCATTTTTCAAAAAAAAAATATGTATATAAACCATTAAAAATGAATAAGACATTAATATGTTTTTAATTATTACATTTTATTCATTTTATATATTTATATTTAATATATATCATTTTTTACTACCTATAATTAATATATATATATATATATATTAAACTTATTCATTTTCATTAATAACAATTTCATCAAAAAAATTGTAATTTATACATTTTAATTATTTTTCTTAATTATTTAAAATTATTTATTTTTATATATCTATATTAAAAATATAATATTTATTAATATATATAATCTATATATATGTATATTAAATTTATTCATTTTTATTAATAATTATTAAATTAATAAAATGTTTAATATTTTCCTTAATTTACTCATTTTTAATTTTTATTTATTTAATTATTTCATCTTATTAATTATATATATTTATTTATTTAATACAAAATATTAATTAATATTTATAATTTATATATATTTATATTATATTTATTTATTTTTATCAACAGCTATTTATTTAATAAATTTTTTAATATTATTTTTAATTTACTCATTTTTTTATTTTTAATTATTTAATTATTTAATTTTATTTGGGACCTTTATTAGTGCTAAAAATAAAGCATTGAAAAAGGTTTCCCTTTATCAGTTCTAGAAATAAAGTACTGATAAAAGCTACCCTATATCAGTGCTAAAGAAAAGCTCTAATAAAAGTTATTCTTAAGAAGCGCTAAAAAAGCGATGATAAAGGGTAAATTTTATCAATGATTTTTTTAGAATTGATAAAGGGAAACCATTATTGAATCTTTTCTATCACTGATAAAGGTCACCTTTATCATCACTTTTGTTTAGCACTGGTAAAGGTCAGTATTGTTAAATGCATGTTTTGTAGTACTGAAGATTACTATCTATCAATGGTTCAAGGCACCCAAAAGAAAGAATATAATGTTGAGATGATGAAAACCACATACGAATACTCACTATGTAATATAATACCTTTATCACAATATCTCATCAATTAGGTTGCACATCTATGTCACCAACCTATATGCTTGATACATCTTTCTTTGACTATCTGAAATAAAAACATTGTTACACTATGGAAATAGAATTTAGGGAGAAAATTATATTCCAACCAAAGGGCCAAGATAATATCTTCTATAAAGATTTAAGGGACAAACCCTTCCTTGAATTATCCATTAATTACATGTCAGTCATGACACACCTAATGTAACATGCTTCTCACCAATATATTATACGACAATTTTCATCAGCAAATCTAAGTGCATGAGTCATGACATGCATTAATGGTAATATTAAAGTTTAATGACAATTACAAATGCTCATAGATTGGAATATCTAATGAAAAAATATATGTGTAATTCTTAATGGAAGGTATGTTCTCATAATCTCCCATCTTGGAGATTTCCAAGTGCAAACTTCATGAGAAGAAGCCCCATCCACTAATGAGTACTCACACCTAACAATCTATATACTATATGTCCCATCATAATATGTTATCCAGCCACAAAACAATATAAAGAAAATTTTCATATCACTTCAAGGTTCTCATCATAGTGGGGAACTATAATAACCTTATCAATGCAAAAAATACTCTAGGAAATTGTTACATTAAAGTCATGTAGAACAATGTACAATATGTAATAATATATTTAATTAATATTCATTACATCGAATATACATGTAATAAAATTACAATAAGTTGGTCATAAGATAGTAATTCTAACATTAATCCCATACCAGGTACCGATAATCATTGTGGATGAATTCATAGGATAAAACCTACCACCCGTGGAGTAATTCTTTTCACAAATTCAATTACTCATTTCCTTCTAAGCATGATGAAATTATTCAAAATGATCAAATGTTGAGTTCCCCTTATTTGAAATGATACATTAATTATTTTGTTAAATATTAATATTACCAAATAAAACAAGATGAAAATAAAAAAAATAGATGGATGTTAATCATGTGAAAAAAAAAATTATGAAGATGGGTTGAAACATTCATCATGTTTTCAAAATATCATGAATTTCAACTTTCTCAAATCCTTTCTCTATGTTTATGTAATTTTTATTCAAGTGGAATTAGTCCAGAGGAGTTGGAAGAACATTTGATCTATCATAGAATAGATCAAAGTTATAATCATTGAACAAAACATGGGGAAAAGTGAATATAGCTAGTGACTGGGAGAGAACTGCATTTTATGGATCATCTAATGTGATTAAAAGTGTGGAAAATGAATGATGAAGATTTTACTGAGGATGTGAAAATGAAATTTGAACATGAAATTTTTTATTATCCAAAATTTTTTGAGATGTTAAAGAGTTGTGAAAATATTCTATTATATGCTGGTTGTACTAAATATACAACATTTTCAGCCATACTAAAGTTGAAAAATTTAAAATCTATAAATGGAAGGAGTGATGTTATTTTTTCTAAACTACTTTCTATCTATAATGATATGATCCTAGAGGATAATGAGCCTCTTATCCAAACATAAGACCCTAAATGAATGTAATATTGAATGGGAATGGTCTCTTAAATAATACACGCATGTCCAGATGAATGTTTACTATTTCATAAGGACCCCAAATAACTTAAATAATTCCCAAAGTGCCGTGATTCTTAATTCAGGAAAGATAAATCGGGTTCTATGGAATTTTTATGGTGATTTCCAATCATTAAAAGGCTTAGATTCATATATGGAAGTGATGATACTAAAATGAAATTGACATGGCATGCAGTTAAATAAATAAATATGGGAAACATTATCACCGTGTAGACTCTCCTTAGAAGTAGAGAATTCATCATGAGTATACTAAATTTGAAAATGATCTATGAAACCTTCATCTTGTGTTTTCTATAGATGGAGTGAATCCTTTTGGTTTTCAAAGAATCACTCATAATACCTGGAAGGTTTTGTTGGTAAATTATACCTATCCATTGTGGTTATGCACAAAATGAAAATAAATTACATTATCTATGCTTATATAAAGACCAAAATAGCTGGGTATATGATATTGATGTTTATTTGGATCCATTTACTGAAGATTTGAAATTATTGTATAATTCAGGTGTTACATTGTATGATTCTTACAAAAATGAATATTTCTCATTGAGATACATGTTGTATAGGAAGATTAGTTACATTATTGATTATAGAAATTTTTTAAGATATATAATTAAAGGAACTCAAGGGTGTTCTATTTCTAAACAAGGTACAAAGTCAATTAAGTTGAAACATTCATCAAAGATTGTGTTTTTAATACATCACTTATTTTTTCCCAGGTGAAATAAGTACCGATATTGGATGACATCATTCGATGGGAGTTCATAAGAACTTACAACACTATCTCCACAACTAGGAGATCAAATATTTTATAATGTAAAAGATATGGAAAGATCTATTGGTAATCCTTTTTTAAAAACCCTTAACAAAACTGGTTGGGAAAAGAGATTAGTTTTTTCTGAATTATCAAACTGAAATTATCTATACATCTGGCTTTTTCTTGATGTTATGTATGTTGAAAAAAATCTGACAGTGTCATTGGAACTTTAATAAATGATCCCAGAAAAAAAGGATGTAATTAAGTCTATTTTGGACATGATTTATATAGGAATACAAGAATATTTAGTTCCAGTAAAGGGTGAAAACGAACTATTCTTCCTCCATCTTCTTACACTCTTTACAGGAAGGGGAGATATTAGTTTTGAAAATTTTTGAATAATATAAAGGTTATAGAGGGGTATTCATCAAATATGAAGAATACCATGTTAGTGACTAATTTAAATTTAAATGGTCTAAAATCACATGACTGTCAAGTTGTGATGAAATATCTAATGCATGTAGCTTTATGTTGTATTTTTTCAATAATTTTTATCATAAATTAACCAAGTAATGTTTCTTTTTAAAAGATATATTCTGAAAATTTATAGAACCAGTGAAACTTCCACCTATGGAAAAGGAAATTTCCATCATATTATGTGAATTGGAAATTTTCTTCTCATCTAAATTATTTGATATGATGGTTTACTTAGTGAGAGAGATTCTACTATGTGGTCCTAAACATTATAGATGGATGTACCCCATTGAATGGTATATAAATATTATTAAAGGTTATGTCAAAAATAAAAGTAGGAGAGGTGGTTGTATTGTAGAAAAATATATTATTGAGTAATCCATTGAATCCTATACTGACTACCTATCTAGAGTGGAAATAATTATTCTACCAAAAAAAATCACACTAGGTGGCTTGTGGGTGAAGGAATTTCTAGAATATATTTTTTCACAATCAATATTAAATATTAAGATCATTCCCACATTTACATTTTGAATAACAATTTAGAAGTTTTCCCATATGTTTAAACCCGCAAAGAAATTATTAGGAATTTGAATCCATAAAGGGATGACCGATGGATATCAAATACACATAATCAAATTTTTATATGATGGTTTTGAAATCAAATTTTTAATGAGTCTGATGAAAATATGTATTCAATTTTAAAAAGACTTTGATGGCTAGCTAGAGGACCAATCGATTCATTTATATAATACCAAGGACATAATTCTAATTTATGTGAACATTTCATACTTTGGATTCATCAAAAAAATATGGGAGTCAGATTATACAACATTATAAGTACCTGTTTTTCAATGAAATTTGGTTGATAATAGTAGTTCTATTAAATATATGAATTTGGATTCATGAAACTGGATTTTAGTAAGGAAGGGTAAAAATAAGAACCATTTATAATAGAATCTCTCGGATTATAAGTATTTTATGTTCTAGATCCCATAAAATGAAAGTTTTCTATTGTTCTATTATCGACCAAAACCACTTAAGGGATAGATGAATATTCAAATAGGGTTAACCCTTTCATTAAGATGTTGCAATCATTTCATAGAGGTCCCAATGTAGATGGGATTTTTTATGTTAGAGGAGAACACTGTGAAGGGATTTGGATAATCGATAGAGGGGTCAAATCCCTTTAACCTTTTAAAAAAAGAGAGTTCAATAATCATGTTTTAATTTTTTTTTTGTAATATACATTGTGTTACCTCGTGTTATTATCTGTTCACTTCTGTATTTATGTATTATAAATTAAATGTTGAACCAATACTATAGATAATGACTTATTCACATGTTTATACTCCCAATATTGAGGAATAATAGATTTCTCAACCTACTACTACTCACATTTCATAGGAACAACAACCTTATGAAAATGTTGATTCTACCAAACTAGGGGAACAACATATTGATTATGTTGAAACAAAGGAAATGGTTTAAGGTGAGGAAATGATGTCCTATAAAATAAAGGAATGTATTACCACTATATTTTTATAAAAAATTATTAAGGAAAAAAGAAAAGACATCAAATTCAAGGTAAGATGGAATGTTTTAGACCAGCCTGTTAACCCCAATAAGGCCATGTTCAGTAGTTTCATTTGGATCATCACATGGAACCACAAACCAGTTGATGTAGATTCATGGAACCATATTATTTCCATTCTTAAGACAATAATTTCAGAAGATATTAGGGTAACATTATGATATCCATTCTTTATTTTACTAAAAAATAAAATAATGAAACATTTACTTACTTATCATTATCCATTGTAGAGTGCATTTATAGTATATGACTCCCACAAGAAATTTGTATTAATACTTTCTAAAAAGGGTCAAAAAGTATTTTACACAATTATAATAAAATTTCATCTCAATGATGTTGAAGGTAAAGTAAACCATCACCCATTGTATATGTATGCACACCTGATAAGCCCAGAAGCATGGGATTCATTTTTGGGCCATTGTGAGGAGATATCTTTTCAAGAACATTGTGACTAGTAATAAAATGGTTTAAAATACATATATTAATCACTTTGATTAATAATATTTAATTAATGAAATAGAAATTGAGAGATGAAAATAAGAAACGAGAACAAAACCAACACACCCCTACCGTAAAGTAAGGATGGGGTATGCTTCACTTGAAAAAAATGGTATGTGTTTTAAATCTACCGTAATACTTATTTGTGGAATGAAACAAAAATTCAATTATGTTCCTATATTTACATGTATATTGATGAATTCAAATCCAAATATACTTTCATATCACATCATGTTCTATGGAAGAAGGCAGATACAAATAAATATGGGATTATAATATTTTAAAACACATAAAACGTGTGGGAATCATGTGAAAATATGGCATAATAAAAAAATCATTAAATTGATATTACATAGTAATGATTACTTTCTTTCTTATATTTTATATCTGACTTATACATAGGAACCATCAATATTTATACTAGATTAACACCTACTATTAGTGGCCTTGAAGTGGCCAGAAGAGTATGACCATGTCAGAGGTTCGAGTTTTAGGGTTACACCCAGAACATATTTTGTGAAAGGAAAAAAATATGGGGATAAAGATAAAAAATGGAATACATATGAGCACAATTATCTTACCTTTAATAAAAATATCATTGGTAGTCTAGGTTACTAAAAAATGTTATGTGGGGAAGAAAACAAAATAATCTACTCAAGAATAACCACTACGTGAAGATACCCACCCCCACCATCTTTGAGGTGAGCCATTACCCTCAAAGAGATATCTTAGATGAGGTAATCAATATTATCAAAATTGTTTCTATGAAATGTTAATTAGGAAGACACTGATACCTTTCCTTTATAGATATTTTACTAGGTGTAAACAGTTGTGATTTATATCTATCAACACCTACTCATTGCCTTGTGTGAAAGGGATACCATGTTTGATATCTAGGATGACACTCTACGTACCAAACAACTTCTAAAAGGTCATGTCGTAGTGGGTATTAGCATTGATCATGATCCAAGCAACAAGCTACATGTTCCGCCTAATGATGCAGATATTCGTATGGTTGAGAAAGATAATAGAACATTCATATCATGGTCATTAGATCTTGTAAAAAACATGTTGATAAGGAGGTATAAATTTTTAATTTATTTTTCATGATAATCCTTTAACAATTAATGAAAAAAGTTATGAACTAATGAAAGTTGTTATAGATGTATGAAGGGAATGGATGAAATTAAATGTTGAATGAAAATGATCTAATGGATCAATCGACAAATTGAAAATTCCTTTACAAAGAACCTTTACACTACCTATTCAACCTTATTATTTACTAATATTGATGGTTCAGGAGAATAAAAGGATACAAAGATATAGTAATGAAATACTTTATTTTGAAGAACAAATTTACCTAGAGGCCATTACATACTTAATTTCTCTTGAGAATGTAAATTAAATCCTAAAGCATAAATGGCTAGGAGCCTCAGTTGTAAATGTATGCATGAGGTGTGTTTTCATGATTTGTTTTTTTAATAGCAGATCTACTATGTTAATTATGACTAAATACAATTCATATTTTTTTAATAATATATATGAATATAAATTGAAGGGATTAACCCATGAGTAAATATAAAGACTCATTAGTCCTCACATCACTTCTACAAACCAAACCAAAATAAAATCAACTAAAATTGATGAAATTGTTAATACTAGCTTCATTGTTTAAACAAAAACTTATGAATGACAGAATCTTCTTAATATCAATGACGTTGGGGTAAAACAATAAAATTTATTCATATAAAGTATATTTTTATTTCTTTTATTACTTATTCCTATTTGTTTTTTATGAAAAATTGGGTACTCATTATGGTAAATTTGGATACTCCAAAGATTTATTTACTGAATTTACTACACAGATACCCAAAAAAATGACCCATGTGGTGAAAATTGTAAATTTTTAATTAACTAAATTAAATGTAACATCTCCCAAACTAGAACTCTATCTCTTGGATGCAATGGGTTTGTTGTGGGACCTCAAGTGCACCTTCCCTTGTGCCATAGGCTGCCAACTAGTAAAAGGGGTGTGAAATGTATAGTGGGGAGACTGTACCCCTGTTATAAATTGTCGTAGTAGTAGAATAATTTATAATGGAATGTAAATCGTAATCAAAGTAAATATAACAGAGGAAGATAACAATAATATCCAACTAAATAATCCAATAATAATAAGGGAATAATGCAATGACATGCTCGAATGTATGTAAATATCATGATATAACGATACAAGGAAAAGACATGAGGACTAAAATAAAATACATGAGATCTTAGGCCTTGACCCCATGTCGGTCTCATCTCCAAACACCATCCCAATAGTATATAAAATCAATCAACTACAAGGTCCCTTGTCCTTTCATAATGTATCCATGAAATTTGTTTAGGTGCCAAATGAAGGCCGAAATAGGGTGTGAGTATAACTCAGAAGGTTGAAACCACCGTGTATAAATGAAACCATCCTAATAAGAAGTGTATGGAATAATGTGATAAATAGGTGTATCAAATTAATTCAACAATTAATAAAATACCACAAAAACCTACTTTGGATACATATTGGAATGACTCTGAGCATGTCTTATGACCATGCCAACCATATCCAAATAACGAAGGCAAACAACCTACTTCAGCACCATGCCTGAATAACTCTGAGCATGTCTTATGACCATTTAAACCATAACCATATACCCATGGTATAGTCACTAAAAACAATTTGGGACAAATACCTATAAGCACTACAGTATTTTCTGACTCAAATCTCTGTAAGTATTATAGCATTTTTGGTTCAAACCCCTATAAGCATTACAACATTTCCGGGTCAAAGAACTGTAATCATTACAGTATGAGGACTCAGTCAAGCCTTCTCACTATAATAATTACATCATATTCATGTACAAGTTCATGGGCCTAGCCTGTTATATAAGTATCTCAACATAGAGAACAATTCATATCATATGACATGAATATCACAATATCAAATCATATATCTCAATGGTTAATTATTTAAATTACCATTATTCTTTCAAATAATACATGAAATTCAATTCACAATTGATTACCAATTATATAAATAAGAAATATACCACAAAATGGGGATTCTATAATAATAAATCACCCTATATCTCGTGTCATTATAAACAAACATTAATCCATTATCCAATTATAAATCCATTTGAAACCAAAGGAATTCAAGGGATAATATCATTAAATTATTTAATGAATTTGGGAGAACACAATGAGGATGAAATCACAATTTTACATAAACATTTTTTTATCAAACCATAGGGTTTAAAATTTCGACCCCCTAACTTATACCAACAATCCAACAATGCTTCCTATGGCCAATGCCCATAAGGAAGAGGGTGAGGATGATTATGAAGGAGTTCCTAGATCAAATATTGATCAAAATCAAAACCAAAAACGCAATTAGGTAAAGGATTTCACCACAATAGTTGGAGAAACAAACCGATGAATGAAGAAATGGGGACCAAAAGGACTTAACATGGATCTATCATGTGAACGGGGTGTCCAAAAAGGGGTTTGGAACTCAAAATCACTTGGAGGGTCACCCTAGGTAGAGAGGAGAAGATATGTAGAATTTTTCCAAATAAAATCAGTCACAAAACATGTTTAAAATAGTAGGTAGGGCATTTACATGCCATGTAATAAAGTTACACGTCATGTAATTTTTTTAATGGTATTATACAAAAAACTATCCCCTTGTTTTTATTTTATTAAACCCACAAAACATTACATGACAATTAATCCATTTACAGGATGGGTAAATGTTCTGCAGTTTAGTTTTAATCCCATTTTCCCTTTAACTCGATGAACCTACTTTAAAGCTCCTCAACTTACCAAGAACCCATTTTAACACTTAATCTCATTTATACTCAAACTCCATTAATTCAAACAAGAATAAATCCCTAAACATTAGGTCATTTTTTCCCACAAAGGCTCTCTTTCACTAAACAAGACACAAACACCAATGATTAAAATAAAAACTCAAAGAGAAATGTACCTAGAAAAAGATGGGGTCTTACAACTACCCCACCTTATAATAGCTCATCCCTGAGCTGTCCCAAGCATCATTGTGAGGTTTTAACGAACAAGTATGTACATTGTGTTTCCATATCACACTCCCTCTCCCGAGTCTCTTTCTAAAACTTCCCATGCAACCATTTCACTTGAGCCAATAGTATAGTCTGACCCCAAAAATATTTGTCACTATGATCCACAACTTATACTAGATACTCCTTAATGGAAGCATCTTCATAAATCTTGTTGTCTTTTATTTCTATCTCATGGAAGGGTCAAGATGATATCTTCATAGTTTTAACATATGGAAAGTGTCATTCATGGAACTATAAAATTTTGGAAGGGCTAAATGGTACGCCACTGGACCAACCCTTTCCACTATTTCAAATGGTCTAAAAAACATGGGCACTATCATTCCTTGTTTCCTGATTTGGCATTGTCTCAACCAAGGTGACACAAAAAGGGAAACATAACAACTAGCCTAGAACTCCATAGGATGTCTTAGATGGTTTTCATATGATTTATGATTGTTCTATGTGGTCACCAACTGCTTCCTGATCAACTAAACTTATTCAGACATCTCTCGCATGATACTAGGCCCAAAAGGTGTTGACTCACCTACCTCCAGACAACAAAGAGGTGAACGACACAACCTTGTATACAAATCTTAAAAATTATCTATTTGTATTTATTACTAAAATATATTATTATATGAAAACTCAATGAGTTCCATATTTTTCTTCCACAAACCACTAAAATCCAAAACACAAGCTCATAATATATCCTCTTGAACCTGAATAGTCCACTCAGATTGACCATAAATCTATGGATGATAGGCCATGTTTAAAATAACTTTTGATCCCAAGGATTTATAAAGAACCTACCAAAAACACAATGTGAAACAAAGATATCATTCTGAAATGATACTCCTTGGAACACAGTGCAATCGAACCACCTCACACATGTATAGATTTCCCAGATCATTAATTGTAAAGGTTTCCCTAATATGTAAGATGTGGGATCACTTTTTCAGTCAACACAAAAAACCATAAAGTATAATTCTTATGATTCTCCTTGGGTAATACCATGACAAAATCCATTATGACACCATCCCATATCCACTCTAGGATAGGTAAAGGAAGTAAAATCCCAATTCTCCTCTGATGCTTGGCTTTCACCTACTGAAAAGTGAATCATCTGGACACGAAGCTTGCCACATCATTATTCATTTCTAACAACCAGTATATCTATGAAGATCAAAATATATATTTGTTAAGATAGGATGTATCTCCCATCTAGAAGCATCAAACTCCTTCATTAACTCCTCACAAAATTTCGTAGAAACCCATACTCGGATATAGAAAAGAAGAGAGTTTCCATTGCTGAGAGACCATCCTCATGGTGTCTCAACACCATAATATTTTTCTATCAGAACATATCCCTCTAGATCAGAAAATATATTGTTCTTAATTCAGGCCAAAATCATGGGTATAATAGATATCAAAGTCAGAGATACTCACTCCTAAAATTATTGAGCATCCATATGCATGTCAGTAAAAAGGGACATTATCCTCAACTCATCATAAGACTCAAGTACTACTTCTATCTATTTCTTTCATCTCGAAGAGTCAGAAACAAAATTTCCCTCGACTATTTTACAATCCAATTCAAAGTCAAATGACTATAGATACTCAGACCGCCTATTCTACCAAAGTTTAAGGTCTTACTGATAAAATATGTACCCAAGTCTCTTGTGATCCGTGTATACCAAAAACCTATCACCCATGAGATAGTGTCTCCAACATATCAAGGAATGTACCACAAATACTAACTCTAGGTTGTGAGTACGGAATTTCCTCTCATGAGGTCTTAGATATATAGAGCCATAAGAAACCACATGATCCTCATGCAGTAGAACTACTCTGAGTCCAAATCCGGATGCATCACAGTACACCGTATATGCTTTACCTGGAACAAGTATAGATGGGATAGGTGTTGAGGTCAGTATGACTTTATGCTCTTCAAAATAGCATTAATAGGCAACCATCCACGAAATATTCACCCCTTTCTTAGTAAGCCCAGTCATTGGTGCTTCCAAATGGGAGAAATATTGGATAAAATGCTATTAATAACCTACTAAACCTAGAAAGATCTTTATTTAGAAGACTTTATTTGGATGTTCCCAAGATACTATGGTTGTGAATTTCTCTGGTTCCACTAACACTCCTACATTTGAGATGGCATGGCCTAATAAGTACACCTAATTTATCCAGAAGCATCATTTAGCAAACATGGAATAAATCTGATTCTCTATTAATGTAATAAGAATGATGTCAATATGTTTGGGATTATTGTCTACTAACTAGGAGTACACTAATATATCATTGATGAAAACTACCACAAACTGATCCAAAAACGGGTGGAAAATCCTATCCATTAAATCCATTAATACTGCAGGTGCATTAGTCAACACAAATAGCATCACTACGAATTTAAACAATCCATACATACTTCTGAATGTATTTCTAGGTATGCTTGATAGTCTCACGCTTAACTAATTATATCCCAATCTCAAGTAAATCTTAAATAATATCTTAGCGCCTCTCAACTAATGTAAAATATCATCAATGCATGAAAGAGGGTACTAATTCTTGATCATCATTTGTTTCAATCTCTGATAATCCACACATAAACACCAAGATCCATCATCCTTCTTAGCGAAGAGAATTTAAGAGCCCCAAGAAGATTTACTTGGATATATGAATCCTTTAGATTCTAGATATTCTAACTAAACATTCAACTCTAGAAGCTCTGCTGGTGCAATTCAATAATGTAAGATAGAAAGTTTCCCAACTCCTAAGACCAACTCGATCATGAACTTGACCTCTCACTTGGGCGGTAAGCCATAGAACTCATTAGGGAAAACAAACCTAAAATGTTCAATCTCTATAAAAAAATATTTCTACATTCCACCATTATCTAGAGTAATTCCCTCTATCTAATCTATTAGACAATCCAATATACACTAAATTGGTCCCACATGACTAGCTTGAAGATCCCACTCACCCTGGTGAGAATAAATACTTCTTTATGGAGATAAGAAAGTAAATATCCTCATGTAATAGTAGATATGATCTTTCTATAGAATTAACCAATTCATACCAATAATAAATTCAAAGCCTATTATTTATAGAAAAACTGGTTCCCAAATGAAACGGTAACCACCAATATCTTGAGAATGTGTCTTACATTGTTTTATATTTTTTAACTGCACCCCCCAAAGGTGTGTCAACGGTTAAAACACCATCACACTTTACACATCCAAGTCCAAAGTTTTTTCTAAAGGAGAAGATAAAAATGAATGTGATTCTCCAGTATTGAAAAAAACACAAGCTAGATGATACAATAATTGTACCTCTAAAGGTAGATGGTCCTGCATCCACCTTAGACAAAGTAGTTTTCATAACGTGCAACTGACTTGTACGTCTACCATGGACTCTAGTCTAACTATCCTAAACTACTTCCCTTTCTTGGTATTTTTTCTCTTACAATGGGGTAACATCTCCCTTACCTCAGCCTAAATAGTTTATAGAACTCCATATAGAAGTCTTCATAGGTGTATCTGATCCCCTTCTTGAATCGAGTGCCTGTCTTGATCCTTTTCCACTAATCTGCTACAGAAAGTTCGAACAGAATCTCTGAAGATGACCTAGTATACCACATATGAGACACTTAACCATAGGGTATGGCCATTGAGGGAACTTGTGACCAAACTTTACAAACTTATATCACTAAAATAGAACATTATCATTAGATGGTAGTCCATTGCCCTAACTGCACTTCCCATTACCGCCTTGGTGGCAACTATCATAATGGTGTTTCTTACCACTCGAAGAAGAACTTATATATCTCCCTACTGAAATAGTCTATTCACTTCTTGGGGCCTCTTTTAGATTCCATTCTATGATGAGTTATTGATTCATCACATATTCAAAGCAGATTAAATGAAAAATGTATAACTATGACCTCATCTCATAACAAATACCATCCTAGATATGTCTTTCCCTGGAGTTCTTATCAGTTTCCAAATATGGCATAAAGAATTGTAGTTTGGTAAAACATCCATCAAAGTATAGTACAGAAAAACCCTCCTATGTCATATGCATGAACTCAGGATATTTTTCATCTCTCAAGGTTTTGGGAAAGAAATGGATCAATAACTTCATCTTGAATTCCTTCCAAGATAGCTCATCATGATTCCTAGCTTCCTCTAGAATATCCCACTAATTATTGGAAGGTACATAAAGAATACACACATTAAGTTTCACCCTCCTATCCCTGGGTGTCTTAGGATGCTTGAATATTTTCTCGACTGAATCAATCTATAACTCAGCTACCTAGGCTCCCCCTTCCCCAGTAAACATAGATGGATGATGAAGCCAAAACTCTCTAGTCAGCTCAGACATCGAAGAAATGGTACGAACAGTCTCTGTTTCCATGGATTGCATGACCCTCAAAAAGTTACTATAAATCTAAACATCCATATAATCCTTAGGAACTGAAGGAAGTTATAGTTTAGCTACATTAAAAGCATTCTAATTTCCACTCTCCTAATTCTCAAGTCGAATATGACTAGGATTCATTTTATCAAAAAGTAAAACACACAACTTAGAGAATTAACTAGCAATAAAGTCAACCTAATAGGTGACTAAAATAGATAACCATTGTCTTTTGGTCTCTCTATACATATCTTATAATTATTTTAGTGTGACATGACAACTCATTTTATCCAGTGAAAGAGATATCTCTTATCACTATTCAACAAGAAAGTATATACTACATGAAAAAATAGTAATGTCCCTGTCATGAAAAATGCCTGACAATATATCCCTATGTGCTTATTATGATGTATGTATTCTTATATCGTGCCATACCTAGACATGAGTATAATATCAAGAATTAAAAAAATCATAAAACAATAACCACACACAAAATGTGAATCACTTAAAGTGAAATAACACCAACTGTAAAAAGAATACAACACAAACAAAAATCCCAACCCTGGGTACAAATTTTTTTTCCACGTACATGGGTTAGCTACTACCATACACAAGATCATTACCAAGTCCCAACACATCCTAGTCTCTATTCTACCATTCCCAAGTATTAAATCGGAATAAAAATAGAATCTGCTTCCTTTGAAACAACTTTGTAACATATCCCAATCCTGGACTCTCTCATGTGGTCGAAATGGGTTTGTCACGAGACCTCAATCACACCTTCCCATACAAAAGAGGATAAAGACTATCGGTGGGGGTGTGAAATGTATTTTGGGTAGATTATACCCCAAGGTATGAATTGTTATAGAAGTAGAATAATTCATAGTTGTGTGGAAATAATAATAAAAGTAAATACAATATCTAAAGACAATAATAATATCTAAATGAATAATCCAATAATAATAAATGAATAATGTAATGATTTGATAGAATGTAACTAAATTTCATTATAGAAAAATAAAAGGAAAATACTAGTAGACTCAAAAAAGACTTATAATCTTGGGTCCTAACCCCATGTCGGTCCTATCTCTAAACTCCTTCCTAATAGCATACAAGAAATCAAATACAAGGTCCCTTGTCCTTGCCTAAACCTACATCCATGAAATCTACTCAAGTGCCAAACAGTGGCCTGAATAGCTTGTGAGCATGACTTAGCAATTCAACACCACCGTTTCTAAATAAAAAATTTCTTATAATAATTGTATGTAATAAAGTGATAAATAGGTGTATTAAATTAATTAAACAATTAATAAAATACCACAACAACCTACTTTAACTTCGTGCTGGAATAACTCTGAGAATTTCTTTTGCCCATTCCAACCATATCCAAAAATCCAATGAAAATAACGTACTTTGGAACTATGACAGAATAACTCTGATCATGTCTTCTGACCATGCCAATGAAAACCATATACCCATTGTAGAATCACCACAAACAACCCGGGACAAAATCCTATAAGCAATATAACATTTTTCGGTAAAATTCCTATTACCATTATAGTATTTATGGGTCAAATCCCTATAATAATTACCAAATTTTAGGTTCAAAGACCTATAATCATTACAACAGGGGGACTAGTCCAAGCCTGATCACTTTAAGAATTATAGCATATTCATGTGCAAGTGCCTGGTCCTAGCCCATCATATAAGCATATCAACATAGAACGCAATTCCTATCATAAAAAATGAATATCGGAATATCAAATCATATATCTCAATGGTTAATTATGTGAATCACCATTATTCTTTCAATTGCTACATGCAATTCAATTCAAAATAGATTAACAATTATATCAATAAGAAATATGTCACGTAATAGGGATTCTATAACAAGAAATTAACCTAGGAATCATGTCATGATTAACATACTTTAATACATTATCTAATTATAAATCAATTTGAAACCCAATGAATTGAAGGTATAATCTCATTCAATTATTTAATGAATTTGGGTGCACACAAGGAGGTCGCAATCATGATATTGTATAATCGTGGAATTATTGAACCATAGGGTTTGATGTTTAGACTCCATATGTTATACTGAAGATCCAACAACACTTCCTACGGCCAACACCCACGAGGAAGAGGGTGAGGATGATTTCAAAGTGGTTACTAGATCAAATATTAATCAAAATCAATACCAACAATGAAATTGGTTAAAGGATTTAACCAAAATAGTTGGATAACCAAAGAGAAGAAGGAAGAAACGAGTCCAAGAGGATGTACTAGGGATTCATTGCATGAATGGGATGTTTGGAAAATTATTTCACACTCCACAATCACCGGGAGGGTCTCCCTATGTCAAATAGAGAATAGATGCAGTGTTTTCTCAATGACAATCAACTGCACAACATGTTTAGAATAATTTACAGGGCATTTACACGCTGTGTAATACAGTTACATGTCATGTAAATGTGTTTAATGGTATTCTATAAAAAACCCATCCCCTTGAATTTATTTTATTAAACCCATAAATAATTACCTGACGTGTAATCCCTTTACAAGAAGTGTAAATGTTCTACAGTTGAGTTTTCAGCCCATTTTTCCTTTATATCACTAAACCTCCATTAAAGTTCCTCAACTTACCAATAACCCATTTTAACACTTATTCTCATTTATACATGGACTACATTAATTCAAAAAAACATACATCTATGAACTTTAGGTCATTTTCCCCATCAAAGGATCTTCGTCTCCAAACAAGACACGACCACCATGGCTTAAATGAAAAACTCATAGAGAAATGTACCTGGAAAAAGATGAGATCTTACATCCAATGTTTTAGAACTAAAATTCAAGTTATATATTTTATAATATGTTATCATCCTGTGATGACAGAGTAGTGTTTAAATACCATCAAAATCATTGAATGAGGATAACCCAGGTTCACAAGGAGTCTATCAACTACTAATATTGGATATTTATTAGGGTATATATACTAATATTTCACTTTCAAAACACATATAAAAACAAATTTCTTATTTTTCTCAATTTTTTTATAGTTTATAAAACAAACAACGAGAAAAAAAAATGTGGTTATTATGTTTATAAATTTGTGAGAGATATTATATACCATCAACAAACTTTTATCCCCAAATAGGTATTTTCAAAGATAATTATTATTTCATTTGAAGTATTTGTTAATCCATCATGTATTTATGTTTATCTAGTACTACTATGACTTTAAAAAGTACTCATATTCATAAGATTAAATATATTTGTTTATAAATGAATGGGCAGCATAGCTTCTGTTAAAATGTACACATATATCATAAATATGTGACTTCCTAATTCTTATTTAGTTTATTTTCCCATTATTTTATCTAATTTTTTTATTTAATTTCCTTATCATTTCTATTTGAAACTTACTTTGTTAATTTCTAAAGAGATCATAAAGAAATGACTTCATTTACTAGGATGATTAACACTTATACTATGATCATTCACTCAATATGATACATAGTGTACCTGATATGACTCAAATTGTATGGTTTCAATTTAAAAGTGACATTTTATTAATGTATTGATTCATATTTATGTTAAGTTTATTTTTTATAGTATTAATAATAGAATTATTGTTCTCTTATACATGTGGATTATTTTACTTAGGTTGGGGTGGTTTTTTTAAATCTGATCATACTCATGAGATATTGGACTTAGAGGCTACATCTACGACAATAAAAACAATTAAATGGGTCAAGAATATTTACAACCACCATGAAAAGGTGAATTATTATTACTTATCTAATTAACTTTTTTCATCGTGTTATCTATTATTTGAAAGTTAATTAACTTATCATTTTTATCTAATACATATTTAGTTTTTTCATAAATCTTTTGGGGAGTCAAGTTTTTATTTAAACTATCTACAACAAGCAATAAAAGAAATAATGTGTTCCTTTCTGGTGGAAGAAGAAACCCCATGTTTCCTGAAACATGAAGTATTTTAAGTGGCATGGGGTTTCATCTTCAATCAAAATAAAACATGTTCTCTATTTTCAATATTTTTATATATAGTTGAAATTAAAACACATATCACATGCCCAATAAGTTTCACCTCAATCTATTACATAATGTGCTTCGTATAACTCTGACTGTATGTTTTTATTTTATAATTTATATTTTAGTTCAAAACACACATCCCATACTCAAAACCAAGAAAATGAAATAATATTATTTTGATACATTAGAAAAAAAATACATAATTCATTTTTGATGTGTATGAATCATCCACACCTCAATCCGACACATAGTGTGGATGATATGACTCCAAGGGTGTCTTTTTATTTAAAATTAAAATTTTATTAAAAAAGATATGTGACTTACTCAAAAATGATCAAATAATTTTGGATTGTTTTTATACATTATTAAAACAATCAATAATTCATTTGTAACAAGTAGGAATTAGCCTCACCTCAATCTGATACACAATGTGACCGGTATGAATCAAAGTTTCTATTATCAGTTTAAAATTGATATTTTAGTTCAAAATGTGTTTCACTCACTGAAAATTGAGAAAACATGCTTGAATTGTATTTATAATTTATTAAAATTATTCATAATTCATTTTTGATGTGTAATAATTAGTTTCATGTCAAACCAACACATGATGTGACTGGTAATACTCAAATTGTGTATTTCTAGTTTAAAATGACATACTCAAAACTGAGTAAACTAATTCATATTGTTTTTATACTTTAGTAACAGTATCCATAAATAATTTTTGATGTGTAGGAATCAACCTCACCGCAATTTGACAAACAGTGTGACCAGTATGACTCCAAGTGCGCTTTTTATTTAAAATTTCCATTTAAAAAAAAGTGACATACTCAAAACTAAGAAAACACATTCAGAATATTTGTATGCTTTAGGAAAATTATTCATAATTCATTTTTGATATATATTAATCATCCAAACTCCAACATGATAAATGATGTTCCCGGTATGACCCAATTATATGTTATCAGTGTAAAATGTGTCATTTTAGTTCAAAACATGTTTCAATCACTAAAACCCCAGAAAACATGATCAGATTGACTAGATAATTTGTGAAAAGGATTCATAAGTTATTTTTGAGGTGTAGGAATTAGTATCACATTAAACCAACACATGATGTGACTAGTATGACTCAATGTTCTTTTTTATTGAAATGACATTTTAATAAAAAAAACAAATGTGATATGATCAAAACTGAATAGATGAATTTGAATTTTTTGATACATTAGGAAAATAATCTATATGTCATTTATAATGTGTTGGAATCAGACGCACCTCAATCTGACCCATGATGTGACCAGTATGTCTCCATGTGTGTATTTTTATTTAAAATTGAAATTTTAGTTTAGAAGACAAGTGACATACTCAAACCATTCAAACACATTCATGTTGTTTTGATACTTTAGTATGATGATTTATAATTCAGTTGTGATTTTTAGGAATCATCCAAACAACTATGTGATACACGGTGTGCCCAATATGACTCAATGTGTTAGTTTTCAGTCTAAAATTGACAATTTAGTTCAAAATGTGTGTCACTCACTAAAAACCTAGAAAACATGCTCAGATTGTCTTGATAATTTAGGAAAATTATTAATAAGTAATTTTTGATGTATAGGAATCAATATCTTATCAAAGACACACACAATGTGACTTGAATGACTCAATAAACATGTTTCTAATTTAATAAGAAATTTTATTAAAAAGTGCAAGTGACATACTCAAAATTGAGAAAAAACATTCAGATTATTTTGATACTTTTAGAAAATAATCCATAAGTCATTTTTGATGTGTAAGAATTATCTACACCTCAATCTAATACATGTTGTGACCGATATGACTCAATGTGTCCCTTAAGAGTATAAAATTGACATTTTAGTTCAAAATGTGTGTCACTTATTGAAAACTAAGAAAAAATATTCATATTATCTTGATAACTTAAGAAAACTATTCATGATTTGTTTCTGACATGTATGAATTAGTATCACACCAAACTGACACATGATGTGATCAGTATCACTCAAAGTGAATGTTTTTAGTTTCAAATGAAATTTTAGTAAAAAGACAACTAGCATACTCACACTACTACAAATATATCATTTAAAAGCACACAAAATGGTCATTTCCAATGCTAAAAAAGCACTAATAATCAAATTTATGTTAAAAGGGGGTCTCTTTTAATAGTGCTAATAAAGGACCCTTTTATCAGCACTAAAAAGAGTTCATAAAGGGTCCCTTTATCAGTGCTAAAAACACGTTAATAAGAGTTAAAAACTAAATTTTTTAAAATATTTGTTTTCATCAAATTCAGAGTGTAGACCAACCCCCCTTTTTCATGGCCCGGCCCCCATTTAATAGCACATTTTCCCCTCCCCCTTTAATAGTGTTATGCATCTGCCTCACATGTTCGTGCGTGCCCCTACCTTTGGTGGGTTTTGAATTGAGACCACCCCCTCATAATCCCACACCTTTTTCACTCACCTAAATTGTTTTACTATTTATTTAATGATATATCTATATATTTATACATATTATTTCGTTATATTATTCATCCATATATATTTTTTTATTTATTTAAATATGTATATAAAATATGTTTTTTGTTTATATGTGTGTTTCAAAATACTTACGTACATACATAAATAAATATATATGTGTGTGTATGTGTGCATTTATAAATATAATTATACATATTTATATTTATTTTCATATATTACATATTAGTATTTATATACATATATGAGAATATATAGATATATATTTATATGTTTTTTAATAAACACACAAATATATATATATATATATATATTATACAATAATTGTATATTTATATAAATATTCATATATTTGTATTTCAAATAAAATGAATATTATTTTCTATTTAGATAAAGTTTATATATTCAAAAATATATTTTATAGGTAAATATGTTTAATTGTTTGTTTATATAATTTAATTTTTATGTGTGAATATATATAAAAAATTTGTACATATTGTTATATATTTGATTACAAATAATAGTACATTATAAAAAATGATAAAATTTCAAAACAATAATATCAATATTAATCTAAACCCTAGGAATAAATTTATTCCCCACTGAAAATGGGAAAAAATACCCCCTTAAATGAGGTTGAAATTCCATCAAATGTTAAAAAATTGGGAAACCCCATCTAAAAACTTAGTTTTAGAGGCCTTATGGGCCATTTTTTCCATAAAAATGTGACATGGGGTACACTTATGTCACTAGTGCATATATATCATCTCATTATTTGATTTGATATGTGGTAGAGCTCAAATGGACACCCGGATCAAAATTTATGGATGTTTGAAGTTTATGTTACGTTTTCAACTTATTTTAGAACTTTTATTAATTTTTTGTTTTTCTATCTTCAAATAATTATTAAATTGCTATTATTTGATAATAATTAACAAATTATTAATAAAAAATATTATTTATATTATTTTATAATTCATTTTCACTAAATATCTTATATATTTTGTCTAAATTCCTATTTAGCCTTATCTAAAACATATTTAAAAAATATATATTATATTTATATCAATTTAAACATATATATATATTAATATATTATTTTTAAAGAATTTTTTTTTGAAATATATCATTCATCAATGCTAGTAAAAAACATTAATAAAGACCCCCTCTTTATCAGCGCTATTAAAAAATTATTAATAAATGGGGCCCCTTTAACTACGCTAAAAAGTGCGGATAAAGGGGTACTTTTAAAAGCACTAAAAATATGATGATAAAGGGGTACATTTAAAATTTCTTTTTAGGGATATTAAAAAGTCCATTTATCAAAAAAAATATTACTAATAAAGGGTGGCACTGCATAAAGTTGTTTTAGTGGTAGTGTCAAAACTGAGAAAACACATTCAAATTGTTTTGATACTTTAAAAAAATGATCCATTTTTCATTTATGAAATGTATAAATTAGTTTCAACTCAATCCAACGTACGGTATGACCATTATGACTCTAAGTGTGTCCTTTTATTTAAAGTTTAAATTTTAGTAAAAAAGACAAGTGACATATTCAAAACCATGAAAATTCTTTAGGATTATTTTGATACTTTAAAACAATAATTCATAAGTCATTTGTGACATGTAGAAATTAATTGTACTTCCATCCAATACACGGTGTTCCCATTATGATTCAATGTGTCCATTATCAGTCTAAAAATGACATTTTAGTTCAAAATGTGTGTCACTTACTAAAAACTGACCAAACCTGTTTAGATTATCTCAATACTTTAGAAAAAATTATTCATAAGCCATTTATGATGTGTAGGAATTGGTCCTATTTCAAAATGACACATGATGTGACCATTATCACTCAAAGTGTGAGATTTTAGTTTCAAATGACATTTTAGTAAAAAAAATAACATAATCAAAATTGACCAAACACATTTGGATTGTTTCGACACTTTAGGAAAATGATTCGTAAGTCATTTGTGGCATATAGAAATTAACTACACCTTAATCCAATGCACTATGTGACCAGTATGACTCTAAGTGTATAATTTTATTTAAAATTAACATTTTATTCATGTATTTTTTCATATTATGTTTAATTATTTAATTCTTTATAGTATTACTAACATATAGATTTTTTTCTTATACAGATGGATTCTTTTTCTCGAATCGAAACTGTTTGATTGTCAACTGATACCACGATCAGACATTTCTGAGAGGGGGTCAGGTTCCAAAGACAATTAAATATTATTTCTTTCAATTTTTGTGATAGTAATTGCTAATATAATTGTACAAAACAATGTCTGAAATGTCTATAATATAATGGGTTTTTTACTTGTTATGTAATTTTTATTTGAATTAAATTATAAATTTGGAATATGTATTCTGATTGGTGTTACAGTGTGGTGTAATTTCAATAGCAAGTTATAGTAGTGAAACCTTTATCAGTACTATTTCTTGTGGTGATAAAGCCCCCTTTTATCAGTGCTAATGAAATGTGTTTTGTATCAGCATTAAAAAATTGATAACATAGGGGGTATTTCTAAACTAATGTTTTTAAAAGATAATCTTTATCATCATTTTTTAATGCTAATAAATTCCCTCTTTATCAGTGTTTTTTTAATGATGATAAAGGGTTCCTTAACTGTGATGAGGGAAATAGTGGTGTCAAGGTCTTTTTTATAGGGTGTTAAAGGGAATGTGGTAGTGGGGGTTGTTGGTTAAGGTCAATGATGTGGGGAGAAGATCCTCACAATTACTACATGATTAGGTGGTTGACAAATCACACATGGGACACACATTTAGGAGGGGCGATAGAGATGCTACAAAATTCATGTGGTATTTTTTTTGTGTAATGTGTAATGCTAAGGGACATGAGTGCAGAAGTAGGGGATGATGTGGGCTTTAGGTGGGTGGTTTTCTGGAAGTTTGTTTCATGATGGTAGACCCAAATGGTGTATTATGCAGGTATTCCTCATTAACATTGGAAAGGTGGAAGGAGGGATGTCACGTATAGATGCTAGGGAGGGCCCCTGGCTGATGTCATCAAGGGGTGCTAAGTGATGAACTGGTCTTAGTAGTTGGCATGGGAAGGAAACAATATACGGACTTTCTTCTAGGATGTGGGTAAGTGGAATGAAGGTACCCTAAAGGTTTTGGGGTTCAACCCATACTTATTATCTTTTAGATTTTAAGATCTATTTTTTGGAAATTCAAGATCCTTCCACCATGTATCTGCCAGCGTGAGATTCAGGTGATAACTCATGAAATCCTTTTTTGAGATATTTTTATATTTCCTTTTCAATAATGATATGTGGAATATGGGAGTCTCTAAAAGGGTAAGTGGATGGTGTTGAACAAAAAAGGGAGAGGTGATCAAGATATCGTCCACTGAGATCAGGAGGGAAGGGGTTGTCGCATATACAGTAGACCATGTGGTTGGTCAGTGATGGTTTACGATACATAAATGGTGGATCTACGATGATATGGTATACTTCATTTACAATATCATGTGTGGTGCATCAACATTGAACAGGTGCAAAGCAGAATCAATGTGATCAATGACTAGGCCATGTATCGAGTGTCTTCTTGATTGTGGTGATCAATTGGAGTATCCTGGTTGAAGATCAATGGGACATCATGATGGTGAGATCATGAGACAAAAATCCTTTGGGTTTCATGAGATGGTGTGAGGTTGACACATGTTCGGATGACATCTCTGAGGTAGTGGTATTTTTCTGAAAGAAGGGTGATGTTTTTTCACAGATTGATCATCTGATACATTGTGTCAGCGGGATGTTTATCATGGAGAAGGCCAAGGCGTATCGGGCTATGGTATTCACATAGTTTTTCTACGCTCTCTAATTTGTAATTCAAATTTGGGAATTACTTGGATTCTTTGTATTCTCTAATTCAGAGTGTATATTTGGGAATTTCCCCATGGTTTTTTAGTACTCTTAATGGGAAGGTTTTTCCATGTTAAAAAAAATCCAACGTGATGATTTATTTATTCTATTTATATCACTTCCATATTTCGATGGATTTCTCACAATTTTTTTGGGAAGAAAATTTCTCCCTGGAATCAGGATTATCCCCAAAAAGTGGTATCAAATGTGATGGTTTGGGATTTTAATTTGTGGTTAGAATTATTTGGAAGCTTCGAAGAGGATTGATGGCACATGCATGAGTCAGAATAAGATTTGGAAAGCAATTTGAATGAGGTGTTCTAGATCTTACACCTAATTATTTTCTTCATAATGTGCAACTAGTTAAGAAAGAATTAAAATATGAAGATTGAGGTGATGTGCTAGGTGCTCGAGATTTTGAGAAGGGGGAGAAAGTTTTTGCTACAGGTGCTCTAAATTTTGTGGTGATCAATATTTTGATGGAACCATATATTTTTTATTATAGTATTGGTGGTGAAGACATTGATATGATGAAGACTTAAGCGTTTGGATTTCTTTTGTAGAGGGAGTAGTCAGGTTTCTATCTGAGCTGCAAAAGGGTGTCTCATTTTTCTACAGAGGATAATGGTTCATGTGATACCAATAAGTTTTTCAATCTAACTGAGTTTATTGGTTGATATCCTTATTGACAGGCTAATAGGGAAGATTATTGGGGTTTATCCCACATGTAGTATCATTTATATGTGAAGATCTATTTTTTGGAATTTAATATCTTTCCACCATGTATCTGTAAGTATGAGATTAAGGTGATATATCATGATATCTTTTTTTGATATATTTTTAGATTTTTTTTTCAATCATGATATGTGTCATATGGGAGCCTATAAAATGGGAAGCAGCTGGTGGGGAACAAAAAAAGGAGAAATTCTCAAGATATAGTCTATCGAGATCAGGAGAGAAGGGTCTGCTGCGTCTGCGGTAGCCCATGTGGCTTGTCGGTGATGGCGTATAAGACATCGATGGTGGATCTATGAGGTGATGGGATACCACATTTATGGTATCATGTGTGGTGCACTGACATTGAACAGTTGTGAAATAGCAGTGACATGATCTATGATTGGGCCATGTATCAAGATTCTTCTTAATTGCGGTGATCAAGCGGCATGTCCTGGTAGAAGATCGGCGGTATATCATAATAGTGAGATTATAAGAGAGAAATCATTTTGGTGTCGCGAGATGTTGTGAGGTTGATGCATGTTTGGATGAGAGTGACATTTCATCAATAGAAGGGTGAAATTTTTTAAAATATTTTTCTTCTGATATATGGCATTAGTGGGATGTTTATAAAAGATAAGGCATAGGCATATCGAGGTGTTGTTTTCACACAAGTTTTCTATTCTATCTCATTTGTAATTCAAGATCGGTCATTACTTGGATTCTTTGTATTCTCTGATTCATAGTGGATATTTGAGAATTTTCCTGTGGTTTTTTAATCCTTTGCATGGGAGTGTTTTTCCACGTTAAAAAAATCATACCTGATTATTTCATTATTCTTATTATATCACTTCCATATTTCAATAGGTTTCTCAAGAATTTTTGGAAAGACGTTTTCGGCCTAGAATCAGGATTCTCTCCAACAGAAGTATTCTACCATTATTGGAGGGAACATGGGAGAAAAAATGTTAATGTCCATAGAGAATTTGGGCCTAGAACTTAGGGCCTTCAAGGACTTAAAAATCAAAGATCTTGATACCATTAAATAACTGGTCTTAAGAGGCACAAACATGGGGTCTTCAAGATTTTGAATCAGTGGGTCTTTGGATCACCCAAAATAGTGGTCTGGGATTTTGAAAAGTTATAGGGATTATGGTTATAATAATTTGGGACATTCAATACAAAACTTAGGGCATTTACACTGCTAATAATTTTGATCATTGAGTGAGTGACAGGGGTGTTTCTTGTCAATGTTTTCCTAAGATGTGTCTGAGTTTTTCAAATTTCATGTAACATATAGGACCTTAAATAAATTATTTATGTTAATTAGATTGGTTTTTTAATTGTATTGTTAATTAAATTACTAATTTTTTAATTTTTAATTTTATCTTGTTTTTATTATGCATTGGTTTTTTTGTTTTGTTTGGAAAATACTATTATAATTGGAAATACTTAAAAATAAGGATGTGATTAATAATAATTAAGAATGTAAGTAATAATTATTACTTATAATTAATTTATATTAATTGTAGGAGATTAATAACTATAAACAACACATACACTCAAACACTCCAATGAGTTAAGTCTTTTCTTTCCCCACAAGGAATTATAATCACCCATCCGATTTATTATATTACATATTTAAAGTGTGAAGGCTCAAGTTTCTTAATGGGCTAAAGGTTCAGCTGAATATGGACCAATGACCCCCAAAGGAGATGACTCGATGCTCAAATGAGAAACTAACATCATGTCATGTCACTAGACTTATTTCATGTCCCCCCATGTTAATAGTCACCACAATGTGTCACCAGTCTAAATACAACAACCCTTGCCATGAACCATTATATCATGCTATCCTTAGATGTACATAGCAGAACACTCCTCCATCCCACATCAAAAATCCATGTAGAAAGAGGGTTAGATGATAAGTACTACCACACTCATCTCTATTTCGAGTCATCCACTAGGTGATTTATGCGTAGTGCCCCACTATATTGCTTGTCTGTCATGTTGCACCATCATATTTGGCCCATTGTACTGATAGTCACATGGTAGGGCACCCCTATATCCCACATCAAAAATCCAATAGGACGGAATATTGGTTAGTAGCCATCAACATGCCCATAATTATTATTTTAATTAATTGTGTTATTTTCATAATTATTATTTTTAATTACATTATTATTAAAATTATTGCTAATAATTAATAAGAATTATTTATATTATAATTAACAATTATTTATTGATTTTAGTGAACATTTTCAATAATAATAATAAATAGTTATTCCTAATTACATTAATAATAATAATTTTCATTTTAATTAATTTAGTTTAAATCAATAATCATTATTAAAAATATTATTATTAAATATTATTTATAATGAGATTAAAATTTATAATTATTATTAATAATAATTTGTAATAATATAATTTAAAATAAAAATTAATTATGATATAATTATTCATATTATTAATTTTTTATTTTTTATTTATTTTTAGCTAGTTTATAAATTATTATTATTTTCAATTAGTCACCCAACATTTGTGCGGGTGGTTTGGGTGGTGTGTAGTTTGGATGTACGTCCCAGGTTTGAGCCCTGTGAATTTCTTATTTGCATGTGGTGTACCCTACTTCGATTATTATTATAAATTAGATTTTTTATTTTTTTAACTACATTATTAACTTCAAAACAAAACTAAAAAATTAAAAAAAAATCAAAAATAGGCTAAGAAGGTGCAACCGATGATAGAACCTTCTTGAAAAAATTTCAAAGATGGAACTACCCCATGTAGTTCCCTCCCTTGTCTGAAAATCTCTACCCCCATTTTGGAAAATTATATGTCTAATACCCTATTTGGGAATTTTTTTGTAAATTTCCCCTAAATTATATATTTTCCTTGACTATAGAAGTTAAATAATTATAGTTTATATATATATAAGTTTTTTTCAACTATAATTGAATTGAGATCTCTCTTGAGTATTGAACCATGGGTAGTGGGGCTTGGGGTCTGGCTACTCACTAGTCTCGGGTCTTATGCTATATATATAAAAATGGGGGTTGACTTTTTATCTCACCATTCTTGCTCATGAGGGAATTTAGATTTTATATGATCCAAATTCTTTACATGAAATGGTTTCATGTACCTTATTCTTGTGATATATCGGGATATTTGAAAATATAATAAGATTTTCATTTGAATTAGTAACACATGCTATAGTGGGGTTGTGGATGCAGATGAGATGAGCTAGTGGCAATGGAAGGATTGTGGATGGATACAAAGTGCACCCAAAAAGTCAATATAATAAATGGTGGGGCTATAGATTTTACAAGCCAGTTAGGATGAACTAAAGACTTTCAATAAGAGTCACTTCAATTTAGGCCTTATGGAATTAGTTCTTCAATCCATGAAATTCTAATTCCTTTGTGCCTCTAAGACTTCATATTACATAAAGGGTTCCCACTCCACATAATTAAAAACTGATATTCTCCAAAAATAAAATTAAAATATAATTGGAGTATTAACGCAAGATATGAGTTTTGTAAAAAGTTACAAATCAATATGGTTTGAAACTATTGATTTAGTAGGAAAAATAGAGATTCAAAACTAAATCATTAGAAACATTCATACTTGTAAATGAAATTCATGAGACTAGATAGTGAGAAAGTAAAAACCCTTGAAAAATACTAATTGTTAGATCCCTTCCAAATAGAATACATATCAATACCATGATCATCCAACTAGATAGTTTCTAACAAAGTAGGGTGTCCATTTATTATTTTATGTAAGGAATAGAAAAAATAACTAATCCTAAATATTAGTTAACCAAATCCTACTCTGATTTCTTGGTTACACATAGATAGGAAAAACTAATATTTAATGTACCAGATGAATAAAGTTGAGATAATCTGTATGATTGACTAGATATGGAGTTATTTTCTAAAATATCCAAGATTCATATATAATATGATTGGTATGATGGTCAACATAAATAACTAATTTTTGAGGGAAACACTAAATTGGACTCATTAATTAATTAAATATGGAATCAACACACTAAAAGATGAAAAGGAATTTAAAATGGGTCATCATTTTAGTTATATCAAATTTAATAAAAATATTTATTAAATTAATGTTATCATTTGATAAATTATTCTTCTATAGATAAAATGGAACCATCATTATCAAACTTGACTTTAAGGTCAATCCTTGGAATGAAACGGCTTAATGTAAGCAACTTCATATAACAGTATAAACACTTGAGAATTGTTCTTAATAAAGAAGGAAAATTTTATATGTTAAAGTAACCCCTTTTTGAATATCCAGCTGATGAATTTATTTATCAAATAGCTCTAGATTCTTATAATAAGATTAAAAGAATTCACTCAATATTTTAAAGACATTTTTTAGAAAAACAGTATCATTATGAACTTTAGAATTTACTCAAGTACTCAATATGATTGGGTATGTCAACAACATGGAGATACTGGAGTCTCCTTTCAGGCTTTATCTAACTACAAACTTCATTCTATAATATTTATCGAAAATGTTGTGGTGGTTTATGATAAATTACAATATGAATGATTTCAACAAAACTTACCCATTATCCTCATTATATTGAGGATAGTTGTGTAGGATATGGGAGGTCTTAGATTAACTTCTTTTTTAATAGTGCAATTGGTTATAAGTTCAACCCAAAAGATGAAAAATTTTGTTTGAAAGTATACTATATATCTTCTGGTATCCAACCAAATTCATTGAAACCTAATGGATGAGTAAAGGAGTAAAAATTCTACCATTGAAGAAAACCTGGTCACTAAAGGTAGAATTTCCTAGAATATTTGAAGGGTTTTTAGAAACTCTATGGAGATTCCAAATCAGGTATTGATTTAATATAATTAAATTCTTATATTTTGAAGGGTATATGATAACAACTATACATTAAAAATTGTTGTGAAGATATATATGAGTTTAAAATATTAATTATTATACTATGGCAGTGTAGGACCACAATATGATTCTTGTAGTATGATGTTAGACTATTTTGAAATCTTGGAGTGAAGCTAAGAATAATGATATGTGATTATCCCTCCTATAATTAAACATGAAATCTAACTACTTTATCTCTAAACTCAACTCACAAATCAAATGATGGGATATGTTACCCACTATCATGAAAATCATCCCTCCACGCTCTCAAATCACAGAGTGTTAGAACTATTTTCCATGGATGAGGGGTGTGTTTGAATGCTCCTAAGACCTATCTCAAACATAGTATAGATAGAGAATATGATCCATGAATTATATTGTGAGAAGGCACTATTCATTACATAATGGGATATGTAGTCATGGATTTTAGTGCATACTATGGGAAAGGTAACTCTGTCATAGCATAATTGAAAACCATTCTTATTGGGCTTACTCTTTTCATGCATTAAAAAATATATTTTACATTATGGAAACTAAATCTTACTTGGTAACCAAATTCATGGAAGGACATGTTCCCATTCAGCGATCCATTTTCTAATATATTAGAGCATGTATACATTTTATCAACCATCATATAGATATTCTATATACTTATCATGAGGGGGAACATGAAAGAATACAATCTTTCAATGAATGTTAGGGAGGAGAGAAAATTTATCATATACTCATGTATTGGTTATTTACCTCCAAACTATATCTCTTTTGTGAGTTTAGATTCTCTTAGGCTCTACCAATTCTAACCCCCATGACCTTATAGATTGGTTCCTTTTCACCGTCCCCCTAAATAAAAAATAACTAATTTAAGTGAGTATAATTGTTTAAAATTGAAGAAGATTTAATGGCTAGATATTTAAGTCTGCATTCATATGATAAAGGAAAGGATTTCTATATTGAGGAGGTGGATAAATTTTATTACTTCAAATCTCAGATGTATTTTAATAAAGGATGTGTATTATACCATGTTATTTTTAAACAATGAGTTGTTATCAATATATCAGATGATTATTTTTCAATATATGGTTTATGATTCTTCTATTTTTAACAAAAAAATTGGAAAGGAAATAATGATAAAAAAATTATTTACTATAAATGTTTTTTATCCAAGATATTTATTAAAAAATTATAGAAATATTTTTCAGAACCTAATAGTGGTATATTTTAAAGAAATAAATCTTATTTTCAAAACACTTATTCTAACACATAGAATATCATGTCATATATAATTATTAATATTATACTTGTTAACTATTTTCACTTAAGGAAGTAGATTTTGTATCCTAATGACAAATGAGTTTGTGTATATTAGAATGATATTTTATAGAAAATATAGTTTGATAAGAGTCTAGTGGGAGTAATTTTAAACTTATATAAGTTCATAGAGTAAAAGAATATTATTCCAGTATAATTCAAATTTAATGTCACTTTATTCTAAAAGAGATTAGGATTTATTGGTAAAGAAATATAATGTAATGAGTTCTATTTTTTCCAAAATTATCTCAAAGAAATTTTTTAATGTAAATGTTCCATGAAAGATTATAATGATAAACTTAGAATAAATTTTTAGTAGAAAATTTTTATTAACATCATAAAATTTAATGTTGGGATGTTAATATGTTTTTAATAATTTTTTCAAAGCAGAAAACATTAGGAATATAATTCCTAGTCTCACCATTATACCAATAACTATTCTTCATATATAATATTAAATAAAGGATTTTATTGAGAGTTTTTATCAAATGGTCGCATAGAGATGTGGTAGGAATTACCTATATATATAATGATATTATAAAATCTCTAAATGTTTAGCGAACATAAGGCCTCTCGGGTGGTCTATCTTATGGGATATGATTGTATGAACACTTATGAATGGTTTTTTTAATATTTTTAGATGGGTTTAATAATAAAAATATATAATTTTATAAAAAATATAGTCTCAACATTATCATTATTTTATGTAGGGTACATATAATCCTAAAATGAAAAAGATAATTAATCCTTATTATATGCCTTTGAGTTATCTCTAATCAATATTTTTCATGGATTGTTACAGGTTTTAAAGATATTTTCTGGTTATAATAATAGTGATTCCTATAGAGATACAAAATATATTCATGATACAAAAATGAGTTTTTAACTGGATGACTTTCTAGGTATACAACATGAAATTTCATACACAATGTCTTATTTATGTTAGGGTTCCATGTTTCATATTGAATCCTTGTACCTAAGGTTTAACGGGATACCTAGTATGTGAAATTTTATAATTTTATACCTTACCTACACTAGCCTTGAGGCTAATCTAATCGGTAGGTGGTTGGGTATGTTATCTATTATGTAATTTATTAAGGTTTAACCAAGTTGGGGTTTATCCTCTCATATGAAATGTATGACATATGGACCTTGGTTTTGATAGAACAAAGGAGGTTAATATCATACCTAGATAAATGAAATATGATGAACATATTTATTAGTTTAGGGGCATATGATGTGATCATCTATTAGGGTGAATTGACATGTGATGTGTTCATCCATTAGGTGAATCTATACTAGGAAATTTGACAAACTATGAGTGGTTATATGAGATTAAAATACTTTGTATCCCATGATTACTCCATTTCTCGTACAAAGGCATTATATGATTATATATAATTTTATATGATATAACCCATTGGAACATGTATAGAGATACATGTGTTTGATATAGATCACACTATATCTATTTATAGCTTGAGTAATAGTGATATCTTTCTAAAGGATACTCGTTACTTACATTTATGGAATAGAGAATTAATAATTATTTTAACCTCTAAAAAAGATCATTGGGTTACACTTTTTGGTTGATTAAGTGGGTATTAAGTTCTATAAAACTTAAATATCTTCTCTAAAAGTGTTTTAGATTTATCTAACTAGAGTTTTGGATGGTTATTCACATGGAATTGTGTATGCTGTGACACATGGTGAAATAAATAATATATTTCCAAAACTGTTTTAGAAATTTTTGAAATGATTTCTGGGTATGATTTCACAAGTTATCGTATATGATACGACATAAATTGAAATGAAACAATTTCTATAAGGTTTTAGAGAAAGTGGGGGATTGGCCGATATATTCCCTAAATACTTATATACATATGATGTATTTTAACTATATCATATTATATAATATAGGGTATTTCATAATGTAAAATATACATAAATACAAGGAATATCATATTCCTTGGACCGGCATATCGTAACACATAATATATCGATATCGTTCCATTACCTTACCTACATCGTAGTGTATGATATAGACATATCATAATGTTGTGATATATATTAATTATATAGAACAATTAAAATGTTAATCAAAAATTAAGTGATAACATTTTAGTATCTTCCATATAAATCTATAATTGATTATATGTATTTCATATAATGAAATTATTGGTAGAATTCAATTATTGTATTTAAGTGTTAAATGCATGAATGAGTAAATAGTTACAAATCATTTGTAACTGAAGTCTTTACATGAATATTTTATAATGGTTGAGTAAATGTATGAAGGCTTGGGGAGATCTTTAAATTCTTATATAAACGAGAATGGGGCCATGAAAATGGTATACAATCTATGTGAATGTTTTATTTATTCTTCCAAATTTGAATCTTTCTTCTAATTCTTCCTTTACAATTATGGTGTTATCATACCATGGTTAAAAGGATGACATTTTGAACCCGTTTAACAGTGATGGTTTATTTATTTTAAATACTAGTTTACATTTTTTATTGATATTTTCTTCATGTAAAGGATAAAGATTTTTTATGGTAAGAATTATTGTCTTCAATAGTTTGATAAAAGAAGCGAGTGGTTATCTAAATAGGAGATAAAATAGGAAATATAAGAAGTAAAGAATATGTGGGAATCCATCCATGGATTATCCTATAATTTTTTAATGATGAAATACATGAAGCATATTCATTATATGAATGTTTAGAATATCTTGAGATGATTTAAGTCAAGCTGGATAAATTCTAGAATCTAAATGTTTTGATGAATTTGACAATTTACTAGACTCTATTAGAATTTTTATAGTTCATTGGATTCTTCATATGGTTGGGTTGAAACTTTATATGTTGATACTTTGATCTTCATATGGTTGGTTCCAGGTAAAAATACAAAAAAACAAAGGAATGAACTTCATAAGGATTATATAGGTATTCATAAAGTTCATACCAGAATATGTAAGTTTTAAATAAACTTTATAAGGTCCACCTAGATATAGAAAAATGGTAAGGGAAAACTTTTTAAGGTTTATTTTGAGAGTTCGTGTGGTTATAAATTGTCCTTTATAAGGTTTACCTCATACATTATAAGGGTTTTAGGACTTTATAAGGTTTTTAACTTCATAAGGTTGATTTTAAGGTTGAACATGGTGATGTTCATTGAAAAAATCATAAGGTTCATTTTACCATATGAATATAGTAATTGGATAAATTTGAGGAAATTTACTGAATAAATATTCTAAATAAGAATTAATTTATATGATGTTGTTCTATTCATAAATTATCTAAGCATTATAATTATTTCTATAATTCTGATCCAATCTATTTGATGATTGATTTCATATAATATGATTTGAACATATTTTTTAAAAAGTAAAACCTTTTAAAAACTTTGTCTATAGTGAAAATCATGTTGAATCTATATATAATGTTTTGTGATATAGTATTACTATAAAAAGTGTTCCATGTTGTAGTGTGTGATAAAGGAAAAGGTTGTGGTAGAGATTTACACCAAAAATGAGGGACCATGTCCATGATATATTTTCTATATTTTATCTTGAATTTATGATAATTTAAATGCATATAGATTTTGTGTAGGCTTTAATTATAAAGATAGAACATGGTATCTATGATGTCCCATGGAAGTTAAATGTCTAAGTATTCAGAAGGACTTAAAGTGTGATATTTTACGGAGTTTAAGGATATAAGAAATGTAGAATTTATATGCATATCATTTAGTGAATATACCAATCTAGTTGGAGAATAATTTTTTTTAGATTTCTGCATCCATCCTATTAAGAATTCATGAGAAAAGAATAGTCTATTAAGATATCTAGTGAAAGAAGAAAAATAAGAAGATCCAAACCTATCAAATCTATAACTAGATTATGCATCCACTCATGATATATCTTTAGAAGATATTAACTATTTCTTAATAATCAAGTAGGTGGTTGTATTTTTCTAGTGGGATACAGTATCTTGTAACATTTATAAGGACAAACTATTGCATGTAGCTATATATTGATAAAAAAATAATATATGTCTATGAGAGGGATAAAAAACACCACACATCAGGGACTTAGTCATCATTTTAAGAAGTGAACCATGATAATAATAAAAACAATTTCCTCGTTTTATTCCATAATGTTTGGATTATAGATATATCTAATGAACAAATTTTGGGTATTTGTGAATTTTTAAAAAATATATAATCTATAATTCACCCCCTCCCGGTGGTTATCATATCCCATGTGATCCTTTTAATAGGTATCAGATCCAAGAAGTCCCTTGAATATCACTTTTTTGGTTTACCATAGACCATCACAATTTAGTAAATCAGATATGGGTCTCAACTTTTGATTGAAAAGGTTTTTATTTATGGAAGGATATGATGGTGCCTTATCTTATGTCTTTAGAATTTTATGTTCTTGATTATATACTTCAAAGATTCAGATTACCAAAGGATATTTGTTTTATGATCACAATTTTTCCAGAAGAATGTTTAAAATGATGGGAAGGACATGAATGCACTACACTCTTCATTATCTGATAAATAATTAACTTAAGTCATAGGATACAAGTCTGCTAATGAAATTTGGTACGCAATTTAAACAATTTTTACGAGAAAAAAGAAGAAAAATAAGTAAAAACTAAAAAATATCCATCCATTTAAATATCTAAGAATGAAATAATTTGAATCTATATTTGAGTTTTTCACAAGAGTCAATGATATTTTTATTACCACCAGATTCAATTGAGAAAATATCGAAGATCCAAATATAGTAAAGAATATTCTAAGAATACTTACTGATTGATATGATTCTAAAATATAATCCCTATAAGATATATATCTTAATGATTTTGGTTTTTATAAAATGAACAATAATATTATTAATTATGAGATGATAGGAAGATCTACTCTTAAGAATAAAGGGAAAAAAATCAAAGGAAATTACATTCAAAATATTTTAAGTAGTTTAAATTAAAGATGATCATATATGATTAGATGAATAAGAGAACCTAAAAGACTTTTTTGAGACCCTTTATGTCAATTTAAGTGACGTAACCATAAGGAGAGGTAAGTACAAGGTAATTTTACCTTTTAACTGATTCAACTATGGAATAGTTTTTCATTTATCATATAATTGTACATTGAAGATTAAAAATGAAGGGGAATATGATGAAACAATTGAATTTTCTTCTATTAAAATTGGTTATTAGAAGAAAATAAAATATCAATAAAAATGGTAGATGAATATATATCTAAACAAATTCATAAATAACTTCTTATCAATTGAATAAGTATTTTTTTATAGTTAAGGTTGTAATGATGATGAGGTGACACATAAGGCAACTTTTAAAAAGGTTATCATAGATTAAGAAATAGAATAAATTGAATTATAAGATGATTAATTTTATGTTAAAAATGAGTTTTCTATTGATGTATATGAATTAGTTGAAGAATATACCTTGAGGATAGAAATCAATAAGTTTTTAAAAAAGATAAGAAAATTGAGAGATGAAAATTCACAAATCAAGAAAATATTTGAAAATAATAAACACATTCATATTGTGAAAGAAAATATTTCCAAATAGGTGAAAATATTGAAACTATAGAATACAAAAAAGAATAAAATTAATAATGATATAACCTCTATCATTATCTTTGGATATAAAGAGGTTGATAGATTAAAACAAAAAATTATAGAGACCTAGAAGTAGAAAGTAAAATATAAATATAAATATTTTTTTGAAGGTAGTGGTAAGTGTTTTAAGAAAAAATAATCCATTATACCTTATTTTCAATAATATAGACATGAAATAGGGAAATTTTCATTCATTTTACCTCATAATGAAATTATAACCTCAGAATAATTTAGTGATAAAAACTATCTATTCTAAAAATAAAATCTGAATAAATTTCAAAACATTTTCATATATATAAAGATAAAAATATTGATAAAATATAAAAACTATACTATAAAATACAAAGAAGAGAAAATAGAGGATTCAGTGAAAAATAATCAATACAAGTATAAAATGTGTATAGACATCAATATATCTAAATAAAAAAAAATTATCAAATAAAAAGGTTTCAGTTTTCTTGTTGGTGTTATGGTGTTCTTGGTCCCAAATAATAATATTTCTGGTATAATATGTATCTTACTAGACTAAATAGATAACATTAATTGAGGGGTATACAACAAAAATACAATAAAAATAGTTTCAAGAATCACCAAAATGATAAGAAGATTAAATTGAGGAGTAAATTCAAGTGTTTTCAAGTAACTTATAAGTGGTGTGGTTAATAAGGAAACATATCCAATGAATGTGTTATATTAACACAAAATCAATTTAAAAATCATTCTAAATATATAAATATTCATAATTATAATCAATATGCCAATGTGGAGGAAGTTGTATTTAAAGCATGAAAAACTAAGAAACTGTGAATAATAGACAATAGATGTTTTTCTCACATATTTATATATTCAACCAATTCCATGAATGTTGAAAAGTATGAAGGAGGATAAATTACCTTTGGTAATGAAATTCCCCAAAAAATTAAAAGTGTTGGAATGGGTAAACATGGGAAAGTTAGATCTTTCTAAAAAATGTTCTATTTCTTTATGGGATAAAGCATAATCTACTGAGTGTTTCATAGATATTTAATGATGGAAATGCAGTAATTTTCTGAAATAATGGATTCCTATTGAAGAGAATGAAATATTGAGCAGTTATTATATAAGGGTTAAGGACCCAAGGTAACCTATTTCAAGTTGTATAAGACATTATGGATTATTATACGTGATTTTAAGTTAAAATGACTTATGGTATATAAGTCTTGGACATCTTGGAAAAAATAAAATATGGAGGTTAATAATATAAAAATTATTTAAAACAATTATTCTGAAAAAATACATTGTTATAATCTGTAAAACATGTAAGAAAGAAAAAATGGTGAGAAAAAAAACAAATGAGTTGACATTAAATTAATTAAACCATTAGAGATTATACACTCTGATATATGTGGGATTATGAAAAAGTTTTCAATAAGTAGAGATAGATATTACATTGGTTTTTTAATGAATTAAGCAAAATGACATGTATCATTTTCATATTACTCATGTCTCAATCTGTGGATAGATTCAAAAATCTTTCAGATATTACTAAAGAAAAAATGATTTCCATTTTAGGGTTTATTTCTTATAATGATACTATATATGCCTATAAAAGATTCTCTATTTATCAATATATTCATGGAATTAATCATGAGTTTAGTGCTCCATGTACTCCCCATCAAAATGGAGTAGTTTAAAGTGAAAAAAATAAAATCCTTATTGATATGGATAGAATACTTCTTTTTCAGAATTACAGATGTATATTCTTCTAGCAACAATATATCACTACCGCTATAATTTTATAAAACATGTGTTACTTAAGACCAAACATTGACATGACTCCCTATGAAATTTAGTTCAAAATGAAAATGACTTTAAAATAATTTATAGTTTTTGTGAGTCCATTCTTGATCAAGAGTAAGGAAATGAGTGAATAAATATTAAAGGGAAAACTAGTTTTGGAAAATTCCCTAGCTATACATGAAATTGAAGTTCTTACAGGTAATCTAATATAAGTTTAAAGAAGATTTTTGATTGTGGTGTAGTAATGGTCCTTGAAAATGAAGAAGATATAAAAATCTCTATCATGGTGGACAAAGAGGACGACATTATTAATTATGATTCTATAGAATTAAATAATAAAAATATATAGATTTAATATTAAGATGCATATTCATCTTACACTAGTGGCGATGGTGAAAAATAGAAGTCAATAGGAAGAAATTCAAGGAAGATAAATCAATTTTGTTTTGATAGTATCATTGGCGACAAGGATTTAAGAGTTTAAACAAGAAGATGAATCATGGGAACCAATCACACTAGTCAATTTACCAATATTAAACATCAAAATTCTGATAATAATCTTAAACAAAATTATTGGATATAAGATATAAATGGAGAGCTAGATCAAATTGAGAAGAAAAAAATATAGGAACTTGTTTCATGGCCTGAGGAGGAAAACATTATTAAAACAAAATGAGTTTTAAAAACAAATTAAATAGTAAAGGATAATTTTAAAGCACCAAGTATAGACTTGTGTGCAAGGGGTATTATCAAATAGGGGAAATTTATTTTGATGTAACACCTTTCCCAGTTTCCATACTAGTATCCATTATAATTTTCCTTGTAATTTCATCCCATAAAAATTTTAAAATCATTCAAATGGATATAATATTTTTTAGTTATTAACGATGAAATAAATAAAGAAGTATACATGGAGAAGTTTTAGGGTTTTATACTTGATGATTATAGAAACCCATTCCTTTTACACATATTTTCAAAGTTTGTTTACATAAATATCTAATAAATGGAACCAAAGGATTGAGAGGCTGAGTGTCTTTGGAAGACTAGGTATATAAAAAACAACATGAAACTAAAATAAAATGACATTATTTTAATCTCAACAATGAGCTCATAAATCCCTTTGAGCTCCTAAAACTATATAAGATAACCTTGGGAATACATATAAAAATGGGGTCTAATTAAAATCCTATTAAGGGAATAAACATGATAACAAAGCATAAAATACGAGTCAAACAACATAAAATTGTTGGACTACTATTGTCTTTCCAATATATCCCATGTACTTTAGATTTTTATGATCTCAAATAACCTATATATTTTATTGATGTTTTGGTTTTAAAGTGTGTTTGTTAGGGTTTATCTTTATTTTATTTCATTTTATTAATATTTTCAATTTCTGTAATGTTTTCTGAGAATTTTTCTAAGTATGTAAAATAGGATACATGATGTATTTGGATACATGAAGAAATGGATACATCATGAAATTGTTTATATGGAAATATCCCACACCATTAAAACTCATATGTTAGAAATATACTATGTAAATTAAATTCCTTGGTGAATAAATTATGTTGAGTAAACAACTACATGATTTATATACATGGTGAAATCAGATACATGGTTTCAATAGGCTATGTAATTCTTTTTGGCTACATCAAATTTGGCTATGAGAACAAGAATGCTACATGAATAAAATAAACTATGTGAATAATGCCTATACAAATTTTAATACATAGAAAAATTGGATATGTGAAGAATGTTTACATAGATCAATTTAGGTACATGAATTAAAATATGTATAATCTAGCTACACGGTGACCTGAAATCAGCTACGTCATTTTGTAACCAACAATTTATTATATTCAGTGAACTTTTAGTGGGAATTAATATTGAAGTTCATGCATCAAATGATGGATTACCTATTTATAGTAAAATTTATTATAAATTTTTTCAAGTGCCAATAAAGGAAATAAGTTAAAGGCTAATTTTATGGTCATTACTATTGTTGTGGTTTTTCCAAGAAAATGAAGTGTGGAATTTATGTTCCAATCCCTATTTTTATGGATATTGTTCTGTGTGATTAAAAGAGTAGTTTATACATGCATATACATATATATAAGATAAAAATAATATAGAAAATAACAAAAGGCCCTTGAACTATCATATTAAAAATCTCTAAAATCTATTTTCATATAGCTCTGTTTTATGTATTGAATACGAAATAGAACGAATCTACAGTTGTGCTATTAAATTCGTCATTACTTTGATTTAGAAAACTCTCCTCGAGATAAATTTTATTATTATAATATCTCTGGGGATTTATTATATTTTGTCAGTAGTATCTTATAACTATAATCATATTTTGTAAACTCTCTATTTATTATCTATTACATAGACAGTTCTTATTAAAATAACCTTGAAGGTTATTTTTTATAAAGCCTTATTGGAGCCTAGTTGGAATATCCTTCTATTATTACAAGTATCGACTAATTTTACATAGCCATGTAGTCCCTGGGAAAAGGATAGGAATTATCTGGTAAATGAACTAATATAGTGAAATTCACCAAGCTCTTGTAGTTGAGAATTGGTGGTGTGGAATGTGGTATTTTTTTCTCCAATCCACTATAAATCTTGAAATCTGATCACATTTCTTTATGATTTTATTTCTATTGTGTTCATATGTCAAGAAAATACTAGAAGGTAATAATACCTTAAAAGAGGTTGAATTTCTAAACAAATACTATTTCAAGAACTCAATTCACCCCCTCTAGAGTATTGTATCATTCGATCTATGACCAACAATTGGTATCCGTGGAAGAAATTTTGAGTTCTCAACTTTTAAAAGATGAAGTCTAAATATCATCTTCAAAATGGATTATATGAAAGACAAATGAGAATATATTTATATAGTAAGATAACATTACTTTAAAAGAGAATATTATGGTTTTTGGAAGGAACATATGAAAATCTATTTGAAGAATATTGGTCTAAAGGTTTATCTAAAAGTTGTGAAGCCTTATGAAATTCCAAGGACATTTCCTGAAACTTTGGATGTTGTTAGTGAACCTAGATATGATCTAAAATCAAAATATATGAATGATATAATATGTGTACTGGGTCTAAATTAATTTAATCAAGATTATCAATATGAAACATCTCATGAAATGTGTACTAGTATTTTAGTATCTTATGAAGGAAAAGAAAATGTGAGAGCTCTTAGATATAATATTTCCAGGCTAAACTTCAATAATTTTAGAATAATCGAAGGAGAAAGAATCACTCAGTTGAATTGAAGACTTACTAACATAGTAAATAATTTTTTTTCATTTGGAAAACCCATTCCTAAAATAGATAAATATTTTAAAATATTAACACCATGAGATTTTATGAAATATTCTTTTCAAATAAATTTAATTTCTTTGATATCTTGCATTATATGCATCACCCAGTTTTTGAAAACTATAATATTCTATTAATATTATTATTTAACACTGACCATTATAACCCATATATTAAATTAGTCGGTATAAATTAAACTATTAAAATTATGAAAATTATATAGTTTATACATGAATAAAGTAAATTCATCTGATTAAAAATGAAAATAATAAGTCATTTGAAAGTAATGGAAATGTTTTTCTAAAAAACTTTATGCGCATGAAATTTTTTTATCATAAAAAATTAAATTATTGAATATTATGGAATAACATTAATTAAATTTATATATTTTATATTCAATCAAATGTTATATCATTCATATAATATTTTTTTAAACTTGGGATAAGAATAAATTCTTTTTCAAGTTTATTAAATGTATTTTTCTAAAAAGTGGTTTCATCATGTTCTGTGCACTTATTTAAAAAAAATCAATTTTAGAAAATTTATTTGAAGAAATATTATTTTTTTGGAATTTACATTTCAAAATTATCTTTTAGTGAATTCTTGATAATTTTTGGAAAAGAATAATTTTTTAACGAAGAGTAAAAAAATACTAATTTTTTTAAATAACTACCTTTTTATTTAAATCATTGACATACTCTATTTTATCTTAAAATGGTTTTAAATGAAAAATAAGTTCAATTATATATTTATTAATCCAATTTAGTTCATTGTAATCAATTTTATATTTAAAATTTATATTGGAAGTTTCTATACTTATGGAATGTTCCTTTTTTGGAAAATCGTTTTTTCATCCCATCTACGGGTTTAATTTTAAAATAAAATTTCCCACTTATGTGAATGGAATTTGGAAAAAATGATTAAATTTTTTAATAAGAATAATTAATATTATATAATAATGTAAGATTAACTTTTTTTCAAAATTAATAGTAAAAATATTAAAAATAAATTATCACGGTTAAAATGAAATGGGTTTACTAAGGGGTGTTAAAATAAATAGATAAGGGGTAAAATGATCTAAAAACTTATCCAAATACAATTCTATAAAAATATTTAGACTTAAAACCTATATACTTTTATAATTACATTTTTTTGAGCCTTATGTCATTTGAAAAACAAGAGTACACTTTATTCTTCTAAAATATTCCTTGTGTGTCCCCCCCACTTATAAAAGGTCACCCACTTCCCTCTCCTCTTTAGACTTAAAAAAGAATTTGGTTAAAAAATCCCTAAAAAATATCTTAAATACTCCCCTCCACACATCCTATATTCTTTATTTTTATTATCAAAACCTCTTAAGAAGTCTTTAGGTATAAACCTAAAGTGATTCTCCGAAGAAGAGGTAAAATTCTTAAACTTGTCTTTTTATTTTATTTATTATTCCACCCCCTTTAAATAATATTAAACCATGATGATATAAAAAAATTATTATATCCTATATAATTAGATTTTATTATATTAATTTCACAACCATTGTTTGTCTCCTCTTCCATCAAATGGGAAATAAAACCATCAATTGTGTGTATAACGGACTATTTCCCCTCAATCTGATGTTATTCATTTTATATCACCTCTCATGGATGGATGTAATGATGAATTTAATTTTTATATATATGATATTTATGAAATTATTATTCTTATTTAATTATAATATCACATTTATATTCTTACCTTCTAACCTTTTGTAAAACAATAATGTCCCTTGTATGTACAGTGGACTACCGCCTCATGAACCTATTAGATGTGTTTTTCTCATTTAAATTTTACATGGATTGAAATAAGGATACATTAAATGAATATATATTATAATTTTAACATAATGATTCATTTTTAATTATAATATCTCATATACCTTCTTACTTAACATTCCATAAGAGATATGATAACATCACTCGTGTGTACAGCAGAATACTGCCTTGCAAAGTGATGTGAATCATTTTTCACTAACACTTCACATAGAAAGTAATAAAGAAAGATTCCTTGAATTTATATGATATATAAGGAATAATAATTATTCTTAAAGTTTTAATTAATATATACTTCTCTTTTTTCCATCTGTTAAGAAAATGGAAACACTGTTTATGTGTACATATGACATACCATCTCTATAAATGGTGTATTTCATTTTCTATATATAACATATATGGATTACTCAAAATACATATATACTGAATATATATTATATTTATTTCATGGTAAAAATTATAGATATTACGGAACTATGATCAAAGTAAGAGGACTAAAAATACCAAATGAAAACTTACATGAAAAACAATGCAATTTTTACTTAAAATGAAATTTTAATATGGAATTGTTAATAAAAAGGTAATATAAAGTCATAAGAAAATCATATATGGTATGATATATAATTATTATTATTTAATATATTTATAATAAACCTATATTTATTATATATGAGGTTTTATTTTGTATGAAGTAATTCGAGACTTAAGGTAAGAGATTTCAAGTCTCTCTTTTATTTCGGGGAGACATATGCCATATTCACAAATATTTTTTTGTGTATATACTACCCTATTTGACATGTTATATCATGAAATTATTTATTATCATTACATTTAAAGTTTCATTTAAATTAATTTTTTTATGGGACTTGTGATTCAAAAGATGCCAAAGTGGTAAAGGTTTAATATTACAAAATCATTGTTTATCGAGATTTTTTATAATATGATTCCAATAATGAGATCTTATAATATACCTATAAATAAACATATCACTTTTCTTATCCTCTATTTATTACATGATAATACATGTTTTCCTTCATTTTACTCTCTTTATGTACTTAAGATTCCAAAATAATGTTTTTTTAGAAAAATTGACTTTATTTCTCTCTTCGGTCAAAAATGCCTTTTATTCTATAGCCATGTTTTCTAAAAAAAACATTTTAAAAAGGGTTTTTACTACTCTCAAATTAATTTTATATAAAATTTTACCCTTTTTTACTTTTCAATTTTTTTTAAAAGGATTCTTTTTATCAGCTTCCAAACAATTCTTATTTGACTTTTATTGAAATTGTGAAAGGAATATTTCTTTAACACGTATGAAAAGAATGGAATTTCACACTATCATGACCAAAAAAGTTTTTAAAGATTTATTTATAAGTTTCAATGTTTATTTTTATGGTAAATTATTTTGAAAGTGTCTTATGAATTTTTAGTTTTAAAAAAAGTGATTTCAAATTGAAAAGGTTATTTTCTTCAAGAAATGTTCTTGGTGATCTTTTAAAGTTATTTTCCATCTAAGATAAGATAATTTGAAGTTATTTAGGATTTATTATGGAAATCGTCCAATTTTAACATCCTTATTCTATGTCTGGATAGTTTATGTCTGTGATGACAAGTTTTTTATGAGGCTCGTTCCTTTTCCATGGGTTATGATACGAACAAATTAAGAAAGTTTTATGTAACTCATTCATTTTCAAGGGATTATGATATGATGAAATGTTTAAAGGTTTATAAAAGTCATTTATTTTCCATGCGTTGTGATTTAATTAAATTTTTATAAAACTCATTTCCTTTGTATGTGTTATGATATGATAATTGTTTTATGATCTTTGGACACACAAATGTATGAATTATGTGATAGTTGGGACCTATATCTCCCTCCAATTCATTGGGTAACGATTAATGTTCTAAGAGATGAAAGGGTGTATGAGAGGTTATCCCAAGCCAGAAAGAGGTTGCATGAGGGGTCATCCCAAGCCTGAATGAGGGTAAATGAGGGGTTTTCTCAATTCTGAATCAGATACATAGGTGGTTATTCCATGCCTAATATGTTATAAATGTCTTGGTAGATATCCTTGACAAAATATTTTCTATTACTATGTTTCTTCCACAAATATATGTCTTATGGGAATTTTATTAAATTATGGATTATATAATTTATTAATTTATGATTAATTTCTTATAAAATACCATGATTTATTCCATTACTCAATTTTATGATCTATGATATGTAGAGTATAGTTTTTAAATGTTAAGTTCATTTTATCATACCCTTATCCTCATTTTATTCTTATGTGATAATTAATATCTCTCTCGTTTACCCTTAATGAGAATCTAATCATACCCTTTATTATGTATTCTTCCCTAGGTTGTGAAAAAATATTTTATGAATAATGTGTCTAGGTAAGGTTCTTGATATGATGAAATTAGTGAGAGAAGATATAGTTCACCTATGAACCATTTGTTTATGTTTCCAAGTTTCCAAAGGCATTGTGCCTATATGATTCTAGCATGGATCCTTATGTTATGTATTGAATATTCATCTATTAATATTTAATATTTATGTATGATATGATTATGTCTTTATAGTTTGTATCATAGAAACGGGTCAGATATTTTTTGGAAATTATGATGAGAATACTTTAGTGAAGAACCCATAATATGAATCTAATTATATGATGACATCATAAAGATTTTTTAAAGAATATATTATGTTGTTTAATAACCAATAAATTACTTTTTTGGATACTACAAGTGGATAAGGTTTTGACACAGATGTACCTAGGGGTAATAACTCCATAAAATGCCTATCAGGCTTGACTCAAATGTTACCTAGTATATAAAATAGGGCCTTACTACACACGTGGTTTGACACTCCTGGGGGGTATGATTTAGTTAATTTACAATTTCTTTATGAACCTTCTTGAATTATTTTAATAGATTATGATTATATATGACCTAGGTTAAGACAAAGGTGTCATATCTAGAAAATAATATGTCATGATTTAGATATTCTATATTGGATTATATAGTTTTCCACTATGATTATTGTTGGTCACACTATGATTTTTGGGTTTAATTAATGGTAGAAACCATAAGTAAATAGGTAAAAATTGAAATTTATAGATAATGTTTTGATGGGAAATCAAATTGGATGATGACTGAAGTGAAAGATAATATGATTATTATAAATTAGTTATCACAATATATGATTAAAACATGCACCTTAACCAACTCTTGGAGTCACCAAAGAAGATAATGAGAGAGTTTGATAAGAGAATGGGTGGTGGGAACCATAGAGGAAAGAATATTTTTTTTCCAATATATCAAGAATGTGGGAAGAAGTACCCAAGTGAATGTATCATAGGAATGATATGATGTTTTGAGTGTAGAAAAATGGACATAGAGAAAGTAATTTCCGAGTAAAAATGAAAATTTTGGTAAATGAGATACATGATAACAATGGTCTCCCTAAGGTTTTATTGATGGTTTAATATTTTAAATTGGAAAAGTATGATAATTATTAAAATCATTGTCCTAGAAAAAATATCATGAACAGAATAGGTAAGGTGGTATGAGTAATGGTTAAACTACTAATGATGAAGAGACTATGAATGACATATTAAAGGGCTGGGTTGTTCTAATAGTATGATCTATGTTAAATGTACGAAGCATGACTAAATTGAGGTTGATGAATCTTGTGATATGTTTCATATTTTATATTGTAGGAAAGAGGTATTAATGAATAAGATGATGAAGCCGAGTTAATGGTTTTTGAATAAAGTGGAATAATTGTATGTTTATGTATTTAAATTCATGGTACATATTATATGAATCATGAAATGTATATAAAGTTTATTCTTTAGAAGTTTTATGTTAAGTATTTGAAAAAATATGTTAAATGATATTAATTAACTACAAAATTGAATTAATGTACAGGTGATATTTTATGGAAAACATGTGATTATGAAAAAATAACCCTTAATAAGTTCTAAAAGTTGAGAAAATGGTGTTTATTCTAGATAAAGAGATGATTCATATGGATAAATTAAATTGGATAGTATTTATGACCTTTTAAATGGTTAATAATAAGTGGGAAATGTGGTTTCTGTTAACATTTATTAATTTTAAATCATTTTTTGATTCATGGAATATATCTAGTAATCTTTTTTTATTTAAGTAATGAAGAATAATAAACGTTTTTATTGGTGTTTTATGGTAATTTTTTTTATACCATGTTTCTAAGGAATATATAACCAAGGTATTCACATATTTTTTATGCAAAAATTAAGACATAATTTATGATATTTGGGTGATTAATATTAGGTTTATTTGGGAAATTTAGTGTCCTTATTTATAATTTTTTTGAGTTTTGAATGGGTATTAAGGTTAAAAATTTATGGAGTGGTTTAAGATGAACTTTGGATTAGGTTTTAGAGATTATTGTTTGATTTCAACATATGAGGATTCATGAATATTGGATAACATATGTTAACCATTATTTTTTTTAGATAATAACTAGAGATAGAAGGAATGACTTATCATTATTTTATGATTCTTATTGTCCTTTAGTGTTTCAAGCTTGAAAAATTAATCTTTATTTCTTAGAGTAAGATATTAATTATTAATTGATAAAATCGTAATCATATGATGCAATTTTAATTATGAAATGGAATGAAATCAAGTTATTATTTATTCTAATGAAAATTCCTCAAATTTAGGAAAAAGGATCTTGAGACAAAAATGTTTTCCTCTTACGTTCATTTTCAGTGAATTTATGTTATTTTCATCACCACTTAGGTTTATGATTTCTTGGTTTTTAACATTATCATGATCATTTAATATCTTATAATCAATGATCTGTGGAGATTACTTTTCTTCCATGAACATATCGTTGATTCCCACTAATGTTTTAATATTTGGAAACCTAGTTATGTTTTCCTCTTTTTAAGGACATGATTTTTTTAATGGGGGTATAATGTAAAACCTCATGATTTTATGAAATATTTTTTGAAAATAAATTTAATTTCTTTGATCGCTTTCATTATACACAACACCACCTTTTAGTGATCCACAATATACTATTAATAACAATATTTTAACCTGAACATTTTAACATAGATATTAAATTGGAAGGTATGAATAAAACTAACTAAATTGTGAAAATTTTATGGTTTACACATAAATAAAGTAAATTCATTTGATTAGGAATTAAAATAATAATCCATTTGAAAATAATAGAAATATTTTTCTAAATAATATTTTTATGCGCATGAAATGTTTTTTATCTTAATAAATTAATGTATTCACTATTATTTAATGATTTTAATGAAATTTATATATTATAAATTCTATAAAAAAATTATCATTCATATAATATTTTTTTCTTATATTGGCTTAATAATAAAGCTAGTTTCATGTTAAAAAAATGTATTTTTCTAAAAAGTCGTTTTGTCACGTTTTGCATTATTATTTTAAAAATAATTTTTCAAATTTTATAAATTTTATTTGAAAAAATAAAATTCATTTTTGAAATATAAATTTAAAAATTTAATATTAGTGTAATTTTGAGAATTTTCTGAAAAGATTAATTTGTTTCGATGAATAGTAAAAAATATTGATTTTTATTGAAAACAACCTTATTGTTTAAAACGTTGAAAAACTCCATTTTGTTTTTAGATTATTTAAATATAAAATTATTTAAAATATAAATTTATTAATCCATGTTAGTTTATTTTAATTAATTTTATATTGAATTTTAATATTGAAACATTTTATACTTATGGAAATTTTCTCTTTGGAAAACTATTTTTTCATCATGTGTGTGGGTTTAATTTTAAAATAAAAATTTCTACTTCTATGGTTGGAATTTGGAAAAATTTATTACATATTTATAATAAAAATAATTTATGTTATATAATAAGGTAACATTAATTTTTTTCAAAATGAATAGTAAAAATATAAAAACTTAATTATCACAGTTAAGGTAAAAACAATTTTACCTGGGGTTAAAGTAAAATGATAATAGGTAAAATGACCTAAAAACATTTAAAAATCCAATTTATGGCCATATTTTGAAATTTTCACCAATAAGGTTCTATAATTACACATTTTTTATAATTTATTCATTTAAAAAATGTGGGTATACTTTATTTTTTTCAAAATTTCCATGTGTGTCCTCTCCCACACTTATAAAAGGTTTCCCCCTCTCCTATCCTCAATGGACATAAAAATCCATTTGGTTAAAAACAATATCTACCCAAATATATTACTTACTTACCTTTCTACATCTTATAGGAATTATTTTCAATATCAAACCCTCTTAAGAAGGCTTCAGGTATAACCCTAAAGATATTCTCTAAAGAAGAGGTTAAATTCTTAAACTTGTGTTTTTGTTTTATTTCTTCTTCCACGTCCTTTAAATCTTATTCATAAATGATTGTATAATAAAATAATTTTATAAAATATAATAATTTTATATTATTTTAATTTATGACCTAAAACTATTCCCTCTTTCATCTAATGGGAAATGAAATCATCGATCATATGTACAGTGGACTACCGCCTCGTGAACTGATGTTATTCAGTTTCATTCACCACCAATCACGGATGGATATAATTATGTATTTAATTTTTATATATGATATTTATGATATTATAATACTTTTTAGTTACATCTAGTTTTTTACCATCCAACCCATTCGAAAACAATAATGTTTCTTATATGTGTGGAGGACTTCCGCCTCGCGAACCGATGTGATGTGTTTTTATCGTTTCCATTTTAATTGGATGGTAAATAGGATTTATTAAATGAATGTATATTCAAATTTTATGATAATTTTATCTATTTAATTATTTTATCACATATACCTTCTTACTTTTCATTCCATTGGGAATACGATAACATCGCTCGTGTGTACAGCGGAATACCGCCTCGTAAAGTGAGGTTATTCGTTTTTCACTATTGCTTTACATAAAGGGTAATAAAGAAAAATTTTAATATATATATGATATATATGATGTAACGCCCCGACCCCAGTTACCCAGAGTCGGTGCATTATTGCGTAACATTGGCATGATCACAAAAGATCAAGTCTCGAAAGAACGATTAGTTTAGTAGCCTTGGAAACACTAGATACATTCATAAATGTTACATTACATCATAAAGTGAAAAACTACAATAAAATAGTATCCATAGTCCACACTCATATCCTCTTCTGACTATCCCTACAGGTCATTCATAAAATACTTCTTCACATCCTAGAAAATATTAAAACATTGAAAGGGGTGAGCTCAGATGCTCAGTAAGGATAACAATATAGCGGAAGATTTCATAAATAAACATAAACATTTAAGGCAATGTATAACTAAAACAAAAGCCTTTTAAACTTGATCTTCAACATAATATGGCAAAAATAAAATTAAATAATTCCATTTACTTACTCACATGGATATTCTACTAATCGAATAATCCCATGCAATATCAATAACCACTTTCATAATGATGGAATGCATAATGCCAGACTATCATAACCACGTAGCCAAGGCCTCGTGCCAAGAACAAAAATAAGATTTTGTCAAGGCCTCGTTCCAAGACACTAGTTTGTCCCATGAGACCTATCGATGCATCGAGGAGCTATAGCGGGCTCCACCCGTCACTTATTAAGTCCAATGCATTCCTTATATGAATAGGTTTAAACATATCATAAACCATAACATGATTGTATCACATAAAACATGCATAAAGGAAACATAACATTTCCACATTTCAATCAAAAGATGTCAATACAAAACATTGATATAATAAAAATACTTTCAAAACCATTTTTAATACCAAAGTAAAAGCAAGTTAAAACTTTGTATTTATTTTTCATTAAAAAAATTGATGGCTTGTAGAGGAAGCCGAAACTCAAATAATGGTCTGGGTGGCGGAGAAGTTGTTGTCGCCGCATAAGTACGGAAAGGAAAACATTTCCTTTTTTTCGTTTAGTAAAATGCTTCGTATAAAAAAGATTCCTTTTGAATAAACGTAAAATTCAAAGGGGTTTATACACCGTATAAAAGAAAGTTGTGTATAAAACCAAATATGCCTCAATGAAAGGAGATTGAAACAAAGTCCTTAAAAAGATCATTTTTAAAATAAAATAGATCTATTATGTGTATTCACTATAAGTAAACATAAAGAAAGTACAAATACAAGATAGGACATAATAATATCATGACATAATTTGAAAGTAGGAGATTAACCCAAAGAATGGAAATTGGGTTAAGAATTTCCCTTACCTTGCGTCCTGTCCTGACTCGACCGTTCTTTAACCTCCTGAATAATAAACTAGAGTTAATTCCTATTTAATTAAGAACCTTTTTCATGTTCATTATTCCTTTTATATCCCTTATTACCATGTTATGAACATTATGTAATTATTTAAGTTTATAACGGTCATTTTGTCGATCTTAGGTACTTGAGTCAAAAATAACATTCTTATAATTACAAGTTGTTCATGTGGTGAAATATCCATTATATCCAGGATTATATTCATTATGTAGATATCATATATATCATATATATCCAGTATATACATGCATTTATAATATTCCATAACGTTTAGAGGTAAGAAATGAAATGCACCGTTCATGGAGACGGTAAGCCGTACGTACGCATGAACACTACTTTCATTTATATTTCATATTTAATGAAATCATAATTATATAAAGGTATATTATAATTCTAGTATAACATCATATATAATATAATTTACTCCATCCTTTATACATCCCATATATGGCATTAAGGATTCAAATAACTTTGAGGGGCGGTAGTCCGCACTTTCTAAAATAAAAATATCGCGTTTACCCATAATGGAAACAATAAGGTTATGCCATAAATGAAAAATACAGAACCTTAAGTAAAACATAAACATATTATATATCATTTATAAATAGAGTGACATCTTAATGGCCACCTTTGAAGGTGTTTTATGAGTGTTGAACAATCATCGTTTCGTGAGGCCGAAATTCGCCATCCACAGAAATCGTATGTTCTTTAACCATTAGATGTAGGTGTGTGTAAGTGTAGCTCGAATACTCATTATAACAACATACTAGTATATTGAGGATACTGTTGTTGTTACAAAATAAAGGAATAAAAAGAGTTTAGGGGTTTGGATAAGAAAAATAAAACAAAATAACATAAGAGAAGACATTACCTTAAAATTGGGTAACTCTTTTGATTTGAGCCAAAGGCTTCCTTGGGAAGACTTCTGACCAAAGTGAGGCTTCTAGGAGTAAGGGAGGGAAGTTTTGAGATTATTTGTGCAGAGGTTGGCCGAGCCAAAAGGCTTTGAAAGTGTGAGTAAGGTGGTAGAGGTGGGGGCCTTTTATAAGTGGAGAGGAGGGGCACTCTTGGAAAGTAAAGAAAAGTCACTTTATTATAAAATGAGTTTCGGATTTTAGAGGTCCCACACTTATATAATTCGAGGGTAAGGTGATAAGGGTTCGAAATATACTCATACAATAGGTTTTTGACAAGTTTAAGCCTTGGATTTTACATTATATTTTTATTTTATCTAAATCGTTAAATAATGAGGTCATCGCTTCATCATCATGATGTCATAAATAATTTAATTTATTTAATGTCTAAAAATTATAAAAAAAAATACTATTATGTAGGAAATATTTTTATATTTCCAATGACTATTTATAGTCAAAAATATGACTTGTATAACCCCATGTAAAAATTGTTTTAGTAAAACATTTCATGTTTGTGTCATTTTTTACTTTAACATTAAATAAAAGGTATTTATGTCATTTTCCAACTAAAGTGGCTCCATGGGGTCCCCAAGTTGAGCCATGGATTGTATTGGTCGGCCATGGAACATCCAATGAGGGTAGGACATGTGTCAAGCTCATCTCATATTATTAAAACATTATTTTTACCTTAAACTACACTAATTACCTCTAATCGTGATTAAGAACTTAAAAGTTACTATTCACCAAAAAATTATTTTAATCTCATTGAAGCACATTTTACTTATTAATGACAACCATGTATGTCGGATTTTTGAAATTCAAAACATAGAAGTGGTAATGTTTCATTTTAATGAAAAATCAGTTTTTTAACAACCACTTAGTGGTTTCACTATTCATCAAAAATTGAAGTTTTTCAGAATAAGGTCAAAATTTCACCCTAAGATATATTTGATATTCCGATTTCAAAAATGATGTCTATTTTACAAAATTACAAACATATAAGTTTCATTAATTAATTTTATAATTAATTCCCGTTGTCACAACAAATAGCGTGTTTTTAAGAAACAATTTATATCAAAAGATTGACAATTGTTCATGCCCAATTTCAATGTTAAATTAATTCTAATGACCACCATTGGATAAAATGGTAAAAATATATTATAATTATACTTTAAAACCACTAAATAGTATAATTTATCACAATAAATTATTTTTATTAAAAAAGTTGTTTTAAGTATTTTTCACTATTCATAAAAAATTGGAAGTTCTTAGAAAGTTACAAAAAATTCAACTTAGGATAATTTCAATATTACGAATAAAAAAATGAAGTCCATTTTGAAATATAAAATTTCTATAATTTTAAAAAGTGGTTATTACTATTCATAACGGCTACATTGATTAGTCGCGGTGTGTTAGAACTCGAACTTGCGTACAATGCAAGCTATTGCAATATTGAAAGAGAGGCATATCGTGGAAGCTTGGGGTGTTACATTCTCCCCTCCTTCAATAAATTGTTTCCTCGCAATTTGAAATTTTTCTTTGAAAATAAAAGGTTGAAAATTGAAAATACCTTTGTGGAAAACCCACATCGGAAGTAAGGTTAATAAAATTTAGCCTTAATAAGGGGGGAGGAGAAATGAAAAAGTCACCACTAAATTATGATCTCAATTAGGAGAACATTGGTGGAAATTAGAGACATATAATTGGAGGAAAACATAAATATTTGTAGGTATTGATTGAGGTCATCAATCACAAACAAGTGTCAAATTGAGGGCCTCAAAGCCTTCAATATATGTTGATTTAAAATATCATCAGTTCAACAAGACATAAGGTATTAGGATAACACATTTTTTGTTTTAATATCCCTTTAATAAAGTTTAAGAATTAATTTATTCATAGAATAAGATATAGGTATATATATATATATTTATGCTTGACAAGTAGAGTTTCAACCTTCAACTAATTTCTACCACAAACTCATCTTTCACTCAAAAAGATAATAGAACACAAAAATAATATATTTATCCTAATTGTATAAGGTTACAAATATTAAAACATACCATTTAGATTAGTAAAACTATTTTTTAATAACCAGGGACTTCCTGTAGGCTAGTGGTAGGAAATAAAGGCATGTCGCACTATGGTTGTGGGTTCGATTCCTGCAGCTTTGTCCGACGCGGCGGGTTATGACCCACCCTGCAGGTTGTCCTTTTCCTAAAACTATAGTATTATAATATTCCAAATATAATCTTCAGAAATGTTTTAACCTTAAACAATACTATCCAAAGATCAACTTAATCCATTCCAACCTTTATAGTTATCCAAAATACTTCTGTCCCACTCACAGTCCAAATTTTATAAGGAAGGTAAACATAATGAAGATCCTTTTTCTACATAACAACATGTGAACACCTTCATCATGTATTATTTTAAAACACTGAAATTACCAATGATCCCTTATTCCTTATAGAATACTAGATATACTCATTCTATCCAAAAATGTATACAAATCATTAATCAGTTTCAAGGAAGTTAAGAATATTCAATATAATTTATCCAAATCAATCATGTATTATTCCAAAATCACTATATCGGTATCAAAACCATATTATGGTTTATATTTCTATCAACCATATATTTTCCAAAACATTAACCTGCTGTGGAGTAACTTTTCATGGTTCCACACAATCTCAAGTCCTTGATGAAATAGTATTGCAGTACAATCCTTATATACTCAATAATTATTATAACCAGTATATCATTGATACAACACTCAAATGACAAAATTATTTAATAACAACATAAGAACTATAATCATTCCTCCTCATCTGTGGTAGTATTATAACTTGATTAGTATCCAATAACATCATTTGGGGTATACTCTGATGATTTGGACATTTTTTTGCATAGTTTCCCCACTCCTTGCAGATGAAGCATTGTACATTTGAAACCTTTTTCTTACCCTTGTAGTCACGCACTTTGTGTCCTTTTTCTCCACACTTATAACAAACTCCCATTCCCTTCAGGAAAGTTCCAAGGTGTTTCTTCCCACAGTTATCACATATTGGAAAATTCTTCTTTTCCCACGTCCCTTTTTCCATCATTCTCTCTTCCATCCTTTTCTTCTCTTTATTCCCTTCAAAGCCATAAGACTCAGAGAATTATTTACTTATCTTATTAACACATGATACTATTTCTTCATATGTTGAGAACACATGGGAGATTATTTCCCTTATAAATGTTGGCTTAATACAGTGAAAGATATGATCCTTCTTACGCTTTGGATCATACGTATTGCTGGAGTTCACATTCCTTCCACTGGGCACCAGTTCTATACAATGGCATAAACTAGGTTATTTTATGAATTGCAATGAATAATTACAAACTTGTAAAATACTTAATGTAAATTTAATGGATTATGGATATAATCCATAATCATAAAAATGTTTTCCTTGAGGAAGTATATACTCATAACCCTTCATAGTGGTTTGTAAAGAAAATGAAAATTATCCTAAGCATATCCCCCGGGAGTGTCGTAACCAAGAGTGCAGCAAGGCCCGTTGTCATGCACCATTTCCCGTTCGAGTCTAGCTCAAAGCGGTGTTTTCTGGTTTTACCCCTAGGTACATCTGTGCCAGATCCACCTCTACCTACTCGTATCCAGACAGGGATGTATTGCTCATAAACCTCACAAAATCTCTATAATACCAAAATTCTAGGAAGTTTTTCTATACTAATCTTTAAAGTCTATCTTTGGGCTATGTGATCTAATCAGAGTTTATCTAAATCTATCTTCCAAGGTTAGTACTAAACTGCCTCTGATACCAACTGTAACACCCCGACCCCAGTTACCTAGAGTCGGTGCATTATTGTGTAACATTGGCATGATCACAAAAGATCAAGTCTCGAAAGACCGATTAGTTTAGTAGCCTTGGAAACACTAGATACATTCATAAATGTTACATTACATCATAAAGTGGAAAACTACAATAAAATAGTATCCATAGTCCACACTCATATCCTCTTCTGACTATCCCTACAGGTCATTCATAAAATACTTCTTCACATCCTGGAAAATATTAAAACATTGAAAGGGGTGAGCTCAGATGCTCAGTAAGGATAACAATATAGAGGAAGCTTTCATAAATAAACATAAACATTTAAGGCAATGTATAACTAAAAAAAAGCCTTTTAAACTTGATCTTCAACATAATATGGAAAAAATAAAATTAAATAATTCCATTTACTTACTCACATGGATATTCTACTAATCAAATAATCCCATGCAATATCAATAACCACTTTCATAATGATGGAATGCATAAGGCCAGACTATCATAACCACGTATCCAAGGCCTCGTGCCAAGACCACAAATAAGATTTTGTCAAGGCCTCGTGCCAAGACACTAGTTTGTCTCATGAGACATATCGATGCATCGAGGAGATATAGAGGTCTCCACCTGTCACTTATTAAGTCCAATGCATTCCTCATATGAATAGGTTTAAACATATCATAAACCATAACATAATCGTATCACATAAAACATGCATAAAGGAAACATAAAATTTCCACATTTCAATCACAAGATGTCAATACAACACATTGATATAATAAAAACTCTTTCAAAACCATTTTTAATACCAAAATAAAAGCAAGTTAAAACTTTGTATTTATTTTTCATTAAAAAAAGTGATGGCTTGTAGAGGAAGTCGAAACTCAAATAATGGTCAGGGAGGCGGAGAAGTCTTTGTCACCGCATAAGTACGGAAAGGAAAACATTCCCTTTTTGTCGTTTAGTAAAACGATTCGTATAAAAAAGATTCATTTTGAATAAACATAAAAGTCAAAGGGGTTTATACACCGTATAAAAGAAAGTTGTCTATAAAACCAAATATGCCTCAATGAAAGGAGATTGAGACAAAGTCCTTAAAAAATCATATTTAAAATAAAATAGATCTATTATTTGTATTCACTATAATTACACATAAAGAAATTACAAATACAAGATAGGACATAATAATATCATGACATAATTTGAAAGTAGGAGATTAACCCAAAGAATGGAAATTGGGTTAAGAAGTTCCCTTACCTTGTGTCCTATCCTGACTCAACCGTTCTTTAACCACCTTAATAATAAACTAGAGTTAATTCCTATTTACTTAAGAACCTTTTTCATGTTATTTATTCCTTTTATATCCCTTATTACCATGTTATGAACATTATGTAATTATTTAAGTTTATAACGGTCATTTTGTCGATCTTAGGTACTTGAGTCAAAAATAACATTCTTATAATTACAAGTTGTTCATGTGGTGAAATATCCATTATATCCAGGATTATATTCATTATGTAGATATCATATATATCATATAATCCAGTATATACATTCATTTATAATATTCCATAACGTTTAGAGGTAAGAAATGAAATGCACCGTTCATGGAGACGGTAAGCCGTACGTACGCATGAACGCTACTTTCATTTCTATTTCATATTTAATGAAATCATAATGATATAAAGGAATATTATAATTCCAGTATAACATCATATATAATATCATTTACTCCATCCTTTATACATCCCACATATGGCATTAACGATTCAAATCACTTTGAGGGGGCGGTAGTCCGCACTTCCTAAAATGGAAATATCTCGTTTACCCATAATGGAAACAATAAAGGTATTCCATAAATGAAAAATACAGAACCTTAAGTAAAACATAAACATATTATATATCATTTATAAATATAGTGACATCTTAATGGACACCTTTGAAGGTGTTTTATGAGTGTTGAACAATCATCGTTTCGTGAGGCAGAAATTCGCCATCCACAGAAACCGTATGTTCTTTAACCATTAGATGTAGGTGGGTGTAAGTGTAGCTCGAATACTCATTATATCAACATCCTAGTATATTTAGGATACTGTTGTTGTTACAAAATAAAGGAATAAAAAGAGTTTAGGGGTTTGGATAAGCAAAATAAAACAAAATAACATAAGAGAAGACATTACCTTAAAATTGGGTAACTCTTTTGATGTGTGTCAAAGGCTTCCTTGGGAAGACTTTTGCCCATACTGAGGCTTCTAGGAGTAAGGGAGGGACGTTGGGAGAGTATTTGGGCAGAGTTTGGCCGATCCAAAAGGCTTTTAAAGTGTGAGTAAGGTGGTAGAGGTGGGGGCCTTTTATAAGTGGAGAGGAGGGGCACTCTTGGAAAGTAAAGAAAAGTCACTTTATTATAAAATGAGTTTCGGATTTTAGAGGTACCAAACTTATATAATTCGAGGTTAAGGTGATAAGGGTTCAAAATATACTCATCCAATAGGTTTTTGACAAGTGTAAGCCTTGGATTTTACATTATCTTTTTATTTTATTTAAATCGTTAAATAATGAGGTCATCGCTGCATCATCATGATGTCATAAATAACTTAATTTATTTAATGTCTAAAAATTATAAAAAAAATACTATGATGTATTAAATCGTTTTAGCTTTAAAATGACTATTTATAGTCAAAAATATTACTTGTATAACCCCATGTAAAAATTGTTTTAGTAAAACATTTCATGTTTGTGTCATTTTTTACTTTAACATTAAATAAAATGTATTTATGTCATTTTCCAACTAAAGTGGATCCATGGGGTCCTCAAGTTGACCCATGGATTGTCTTGGTCGGCCATGGCACATCCAATGAGGGTAGGACATGTGTCAAGCTCATCTCATATTATTAAAACATTATTTTTACCTTAAACTACACTAATTACCTCTAATCGCGATTAAGAACTTAAAAGTTACTATTCACCAAAAAATTATTTTAATCTCATTGAACCACATTTTACTTCTTAATGAAAACCATGTATGTCGGATTTTTGAAATTCAAAACACAGAAGTGGTAATGTTTCATTTTAATGAAAAATCAGTTTTTTAACAACCACTTAGTGGTTTCACTATTCATCAAAAATTGATGTTTTTCAGAATAAGACCAAAATTTCACCCTAAGCTATATTTGATATTCTGATTTCAAAAATGATGTCTATTTTACAAAATTACAAACATATAAGTTGCATTAATTAATTTTATAATTAATTCCCGCTGTCACAACAAATAGCGTGTTTTTAAGAAACAATTTATATCAAAAGATTGACAATTGTTCATGCCCAATTTCAATGTTAAATTAATTATAATGACCACCATTGGATAAAATGGTAAAAATATATTCTAATTATACTTTAAAACCACTAAATAGTATAATTTATCACAATAAATTATTTTGATTAAAAAACTTGTTTTAAGTATTTTTCACTATTCATAAAAAATTGGAAGTTCTCAGAAAGTTACAAAAAATTCAACTTAGGATAATTTCGATATTACGAATACAAAAATGAAGTCCATTTTGAAATATAAAATTTCTATAATTTTAAAAAGTGGTTATTACTATTCATAACGGCTACTTTGATTAGTCGCGGTGTGTTAGAACTTGAACTTGCGTACAATGCTAGCTATTGCATTATTGAAAGAGAGGCGTATCGTGGAAGCTCGGGGTGTTACATATGAAATCATATTTATTCTATAAGTTTGAATTCATATATAATTTTATTTCATTCCACCTATTAAGAAAATGGAAAAATTGTTCATGCGTACGTACGACCTACCAACTCCATGAACGGTGTATTTCATTTTCTATATCTAACTTTTATAGATTACTATAAATAAGTATATATTGAATATATATTATATTTATATAATGTTTAAAATTATGTAGATTATTTAACAATGATCAAATTAAGAGGATCAAAAATACCAAATCAAAACATACATGAAAAACAAAGTAGTTATTACCTGAAGTGGGATTTTAACAAGGATTCGTTAATAAACGGGTAATAAAAGGTCATAAGAAAATCATATATGGTATGATATATATATATATAGTTAAATAATAGATAAATAATAAACTTATATTTATTATATAAGAGTTTCTAACGTGTATGAATGAAGTTGGGACTTATGGTAATAGTTTTCTAGTCTCTTTTATTTCTGGGAGACATATATCATATTCGCCACTTGTTTCTTTTGTGTGTTGCGTATACTACACCTTTGAAATGTTATATAATTATTTTATTTATAATCAGGAAATTTTGAGTTTCATTTAATGTTATTATTTCATTGTGCTTACAATAAAAAATATATCAAACTAATAAAGGTTTAATGTGACAATCTCATTTTTTATCAAGATTTTTTATGATATGCTTAAAATGATGAGATCTTTTTATCTAAATCTCAATAAACTCAGGAATTTTATTATAATTTAGATATTCCATAATAATTCATTTTTTTTTCTTAATTTTCATCTCTTTATGTACTCAACATTATAAATAATGTTTTTATAAGAAAAATGAACTTTTTTCTCTCTTCAGTCGAAAATAAATTTTCTTTTGTATCCATGTTTTCTAAAAAATGTTTTAAAGAAATTTTTTTTCTACTCTCCAAATAATTTTTAAATAAACTTTTACCCTTTTTTAATTTTTTTTTTAAAAAAATTATAAGTAATATTTATGTCATTTTCCAAATAAGGTCTGTTTGGATTTTATCAAAAATGAGAAAGGAATATTTGTTTTAATGTATACTACATGAATTTAATTTCCTACCATAATGAACACAAAAATGTTTTAAATATTATGATATAAGTTTCAAATGATATTTTCAATCAAAAATATTTTTAAAATGTTTTATGATATTTTAGTTTTAAAAAAGTTGTTTTCAAATTGAAAAGGCTATTTTTCACAAGAAATGTTCCATGTGATATTTAGAACTCATTTTACATCTATGTTTACATAATTTTATGTTATATAATATTTAGTAGTAATATTATCCAATTGTACCATCCTTTTTCTTTATCTATACGTTTGATGACTATAATGAAAAAATATTTGTTAAACCCATTCATTTTCTATGGGTTATGCTATGATGAGATAATGAAATTTTTATAAAACTCATTTGTTTTCCATGGGTTATGTTATGATTAAAAGATGAAATTTTTATAAAACTCATTTATTTTCCATGGGTTATGATATGGTGAAATTTTTATGAAACCCATTTTATTTCTACAGGTTATGATATGATAAACACTTTATGATCTTGTGGAGTATAAATTTTTTTTTAATGTGATTGGTGGGACCTATATGTCACTCAATTACATTGGGTAATGATTAATATTCTATGAGATCAAAGGGGTCTTAAGATATTATCCTAATCCTAAAATAGGGTACATGGTTGTTCATCCCAATCTATAAAGATGGTACACAATAGGTCATACAAATCCTAAAAATGGTACACAGGTGGTTAGCCCAATATTAGAATGTTATGAATGTCTTTCCAAATATCCTTGACCTAAGATTTTCTAGGCATATATATTTGAGAAAACCATATGTATTATTCCAATTTTATTCTCTAAAGTATTTTGTATTTTGAATCCTTTATGATTTATGTCTTATGACTGGAAAGATTCATTCCATGACTCAAGTGTATTGTCATTAATAAGCATGGTATGGTTTTAAAATTTTAATATCATGTTATCATACCCTAATGCTCATTTTATTATTATATGATCATTGAAATCTCCCTTGACTACCCTTAATGAGAATATAAGGTCACCCTTTATTATGTTTTTTCCTCAGGTTATGAAGAAAGGTTTTATGTATAATAATTCTAAGAAGGGTTCTAGTTATGAAGGAATTGGTGGGAGAATATGTAGTTAACCTATGAACCCGTTGTTTATGTTTCCAAGTTTCCAAATACAATAAACCTAAATGACTATATAATGGATCATTATGTTATATAATGAACACTTTTATATTAAGAATTAATATTTATGTATGATAAGTTTTGGACTTTATAAAAATATTTATAATTCTACCACCTCAGTGGATAATAACAATGACTGCTATTAGAAAATTAATAGAGGTTAAATAATTTAAAATATAAGATCTTTTTGGAACTATTATGATGTTTTAAGGTGATATGAAAGTTAAATATGGAGAACATATATTAGTTAAGAAGGAAAATTATATTGTTGATGTTTCAACTTCAAAAGATGACAAGAAGAGAAAATTCATCCAAATGGATGAGTCAAAAGATGAGGACACCTCAAATAGTTCTGATTTAGATAGTGATCCAGGTCACTTCTATAAAAATTACAAAACAAAAGTTATATAACAATAGAAGAGTTTTCATGAAACCCTTAAGTAATTTTGAGAAGCATGATGTAAAATCTAAAGAGGTAAGATTATATGAATGCAAGAAGCTTGGACACATCAAACCAGATTGTCCATAGCTATAAGACAACAAAAAGACTAAGAAAATTTATTTCAAAAAGGTTTTATACAATAATAAATCCAATAAGTCCATGAAATAAACATGGAGTTATTATAAATATTCTATTGATTATATATATTCAAACTCAAAAGATGAAATTTTTATTCAAAAGGCTACAATGTGTTTTAGGAAACACATAGATGAGGTACATTCTTATTATTCTACCGATCATGAATCTAAATATTTAAATGAAAATTTCTCTTATGAATAATTAAATTAATATTGTACCATATTGGAAACCAAATCTGGACTCTTGAAAAATAAAAACAAAGACTTTAAATTTTTTATAATGATGTTATAATTAATAAAGAGGACTTAAATCAACAAATTATGGATTTAAAAACCAAACTACAAAATTTTATTTTTTCATGTGATGAGCATGGTAACAATATATAGACATTAAAAAAATTCCAAGGCATTTATAATTCTACATGTGTTTTCACAATAGGTGAAAATTACTTGAATCAAATTATTAAAAACAAAAATGCTCAAAAAAATAAATTTGGAATAGGAATCCAAGGTGGAAAACCAAAGACTTATAAATTATATTTTGTTCCTAGTTATATAAATAAAAAATCTCCAAAATTTCTTTTTTCAATTTGGATTTTTAGGTAATTATGCTAATAATTGTTTTTCTAGAAACCCACAATTTTGTGGAGTTAGACATTATTTTATTTCAAAAAAAATAAAAATTTAGGGTAGGATTTTCTATAGTACAAAAAAATATGTTCTTAAATCTTTAGTTACTAACATTTCTGGACCCATGAGAATATAGGTAACATAAAAATTTCTTGTGTGATCTATCTTTGTAGGGAAAATGGTCCAATATAATCAATGAGAAATTTAATATGGATAGTGGATACCGATGGTATATGAGTTTTGATTTCTCTAATCTCCACTCCTTATAAAAAAATTAATGGGGGATATATCACTTTTTCAGATAATTACAAAAGAAATATTATGGAATTTAGATCTATTGTCAATCCAAGATCATTACCTAACAAAAAATTCATCATATAGAAGGATTGATTCACAATCTAATAAGTATTCCACGACTTTGTGATGAAGGTTTTTTTTATTTTTAAAATAATACTTGTTTGGTTTTCAAAGATAAAATTATTATATTCCATGTACCTAGAATATAAAATGTCTACACTTTAGATATTAATTCATTGGGTATAAAAAAAAGTGAACCATTTAAATTCTGGAACAAATTAATCATATATTTCACATAGAATACTAGGATATTGTAATTTTTATCCTTTAGGAAAATTATATAAAAGGAATTTAGTTTTAGATTTACCTCAAATTCAATTAAACAAAAAACTATGTGATGAATTCCAAATGAAAAAGAAAAAGAATTCATATTTTAAACCAATTAAATATATTTCCATTTTTATACCCATATAACTTATTGATATGGATGTTTTGGGGCAATCTTGAAATGTAAGCCTAAGAGAAAAATAATTTTTTATGTGTTAGTTGATGATTTTTATATATTTAATAGGGATTTATTTTTATGTGTTATGAGTGAATATGGTTATTTATTTATATATTTTTTCAATTTATTTCAAATAATATAAAGAAGTGAAAATTATTTCATTAATAAGTGTCCATGGAGGAGAATTTTAAAACCATTAATTCAAATATTATTATTCTAAACATGGTATGAAGCAAATATTTTCTACCCCCAAGACATCTCAATAGAACATGTTGTTGAAAAGAGGAATAATAATTTTTATTAAATTTCTAGAAAAATATTATGTGAATATAACTTGGGTACTTATTTTTAGGATGAATCTATGAATACTACTTTTTTATTCAATAAAATTAGTTCTAATTCAGCCTATTTTGAAGAAAATAACCTATGAGATATAGAATTATAGAAATCCAATAGTTGGTTTAATTAACTTATTTATATACAAGGGTTATATTCTAAACACCAAGGATAATATTTGTAAATTTGTTCTAAAGGTTGGTGAAGGAATACTCATTGTCCATTCTATTACTTTCAAGTCATATGATGTTTTCAAAAAAAGTTCAAAGATTGTTGAAGAATGTTTCAACCCAATTGACATTGTATCATATTTACATAAAGGTGGTTGAGAGGAGGTGGTCTAATGGGGATTGTATATTTTTTCCTTTTTATTTCTAAGGAGGTTCCATAATTGAATGGTCCCAATGAGAAATTGCAAGGGGTTAAGTGTTTGTGAAATCAACCCACGTCGAATACAATTTCCTCGGATGGTCTCTAACAGGTTTATTCACAGAGCCAGAAACACCCAAAAACTCTTTTATCCATGATTCATGGACCTAATTTCCAAAGGTAGGTGTGTGTTGGATGATTTTTCCAATGACACTTAAGGAGTCTATTGGTTGAGAGGATGGGAGGTCAGTCTCATCACACTCTTTTGGGGGGAATTATTACAAATTTTAGGACTCTAATATAGATTTAAGATATTTTCATATGTTTATGAATCCTTGGATCTTTCTAAATAATTTGTCCACAAATTACCCATGGGTTGAAAAATCAATCATGGATATACAATGTCAAGAATTACTAAGACGAAGCTAGTTTAAGCCATGTGATGAGGCACTCTGGAGTTTGTCGTCATCCAGGGGTTATATATTGTTTTTATGTCAGGATAGAACCCATAATATGATCCTCCTATGTATACTCATGAAAGGAATCATATTCCACTTAGTTCGGTGTCTCTTCTCTGGACATGTCACCTTTTAAAGTCGTGTGACAAGGACTCATCCATGCAGTTTAACATCATGAGTCCAATATTTCTAAGGGTAAGATGCATAGTCAAAATTTCATGTGGGACTTACACCAAGGATACATGAGATGCACAAAAGAGATATGGTCTCCTAGGTGGATGTGACCCTACCAGGGATATGTCCTGGAGAACATTCAGGTTATTTGGGTGATTTGGGTGTCGGGTTTGGACCTCGGTGTAACAACACAAACATTTATTAATGAAAATTTCTCTTGATCTAATTAAATGTATTATTTAGGATATATAAAACATATGCACTTACTTGGTTTTATGTTTTTGGATTTTAAAATACCATTAGTCATTGTGATCATTGATAATATAGCTGTTAAATAGTGATCACATGATTAGTATAAATATAGGGCTTTAACAAATCCAATTTACTTAGACAAAGGAAGTGATGGCCTCATCTAGTAGAATTGCTCCATAAGAATCCCATTTGTCAAAGATTGAAAATGAGGTGGCATCATTCGGATTCACTCTTGACCATGCCCAATTCGAGCTTCAACACATTAATCTTGAGAAAAACTGCCTAAGGGAGAAGTGGAAGTTGATAGAGATTACCACCCGAGCAATGTTTTCCGATCCACCCAAAAAATCTATCACCATCGTACACCTTACCCTTCAGTATTATGTAGGTGTTACAAGGGTTTATGTAATAAGACCCTAGCACTATGATTATGTATATTATTTTTTGTACTGAGAATATACATTTATTTTATTATTGTTACTTTGTAAATAGTTTTTAATGTACAAATAGTATTTTTAGTTATTATTCAATTAAGAAATTTATTTTATTGAATTAATAGATTTTTGAATTAAATAATATTTTAATGAAATATTATTAATGAAATATTATTACAAAATTACTTTTAATGAATATAAATGATCATATAATTTTTATGAATACAATTTTAATTTTTATTATGGTTTGAAAGCTATTTTTTTTCAAAACCCATGAATTTTCAAAAAATGCCAATTTTTATTTTAAAATTAAAAATTAAAATATTTAGAAAAGTATTTAGATAAAATGAATATTTTTTTTTTGAATCAGGGCGTCAAATTATCCAATGGTAAATTTTTCATAATTTTCAAAGATAATTGAATTTTTTGGTAAAAAATTATGTACCTTCTAAATATATAATGTGTTTTATGACATCATAAGAACCCAATAGTGATGTAATAAAATAATATAAACATTATGTTCAGAAAATATATGTTTTACCATTAAAATGATGTGATTTTGGGATTGTTTGAATTATTTTAAAAAACTTTAGTGGACCCTCCAAGAGTTATAAAACATTTTAACTTTTTAAATTGATTTCCTTGAAAGTGTGACTCACTTCCACATAAGCAAGCCTAATATTTTAAGAAGTTCAGATATTGGCCTTATAAAATAATTTTTTCACCTACCCTTTTCCAAAAAACATGGTCTGTTTGTGGTCTTGATTGGTTTAATGTGTGGTGTGCCAAACCTAAACAATAATGAATTCCCTCTCTTTTCCTATATAAACCAACCCAAGATCCCACTTCCTATTCACTCAAAGACTTTGGAGCTTGACCAACCTCTACCCTCTGATACCTAGAATCCTCCCAAGGTTCCACAATCTCCCAATAATTCTCTCTCAAGCCTCTGCCAAGCCTTTGTGATCACACATTTAGGTAAGGGATTCCTACCATTTTCATTTTATCCAAGTTTCTTAATATTTTTATTACATTTTATTTTCAATTATAAATGTTTGGGTATGATTTTTTACCTCCCCCATACTACCCTATTTATTTTTAAATGATTATAGACCCCTTTATCTCTCATTAATGCCTCCCATGTACACCTGCTATCATTCAAGCAATACTTTTGTATTATGAATCTAAATTCCATTACATTTGTTGGGAAATGTATCTATATGACCCCCTTACATTTTATTTCATGTACATATGATGAGAAACCCATTTCTCTATCATCAACCATTTTTATTAATTCTTATGTCACGTCATTATACTTCCAAAATTGCACCGCGATTTTCCAAGCCAAAGTCATTATGTTGTGAATACCATGTCCAATTCTCTATCAAGGGTATTAACCTTTATGAACCTTTACTTATTTATTATTTAGTTTCATGTATGAATTAAACATTACTTTATCATGGAATAAATTATGATCTTTAATGATTCCATGTTGTATGATCCATGTGGCACACTTATGCATGAAATGAAATGTTTAAGAAGAGTGTGCCCTGATAATGCTCCAATGCAATGGCTAAAGATTAGTATCATGATACGTCAAGTGAAATGAGGGTTTACTCATGATAATTCAAATTCAATGAGGTTTTACTCATGCTCCAGGTGCAATTATCATTGCATCATGCTAATATCAGGTTAGTGTTGTTGCCACATTTCCATGTTATGATAATCATGCTATATCATGCCTTTATGTTCATGTTTCTCTTATGCTCCATTGATATGCCTATTGCCTAAAATGTCTTGTATTATTCAAGATATGACTTTTTCACTCCCTTACTAGGATTTATAGATCACCATTTTCTAATGCATGTGTCCAGGTTATCCCATGCAATGCTAAGTACGATGGAATGTAGTGGTCATGTAAAGGAAGTTTTCAATATTGATGTTGTGTTTCATGTTTTAAGTTGTTATGTAATGTTCCTAATACCCAAATACACTAGACCTCTAGATCATATATGTTGTATCAAGTCAAGGTTTTATATAATTAAATATGTTTACGTGTGAAATAAAGAGTAGGGTTTTTATATTTGGTATCAGATTATAGGTTTGGTTATTTTTGGGATTAGTATTAGAAAACCCATGTAAAGCCTTAGAGATAAGAATAAGTATAATAAAAACATTCCTAAATTTTGGTGATTATTGAGTAAATGGTTTATCAAGAAAATGCATCCATGTCTATATACGAGTAGGTAGAGGCAGCTTTTGTATAGATATACCTATGAGTGAAAACTCCGACAAGGAGTTTTGGGCTTGACCCAGGGTATCCTGGTACCCAACAATGGGCATTGCTGCACTCTTGGTTATGACACTCCTGGGGGATATGCTTTGATAAATTCACAATCTTAGTATGAACCATTGTAAAGGGAATAAAAAAACTCCCCTGAGAATAAATTTTTGGAATTAGATCATGCATAACATAGATTGAAGCTTATAGATTCATAAGTTAAGGAAATAAAAATTGTTCATAAGTCATCCATTTTTGTCTTTGGATTACCCTTTATGTCTTACCCCTAACTTTCCTTTTATTCCAGCCAATGGACAATAATAGGAGGACTCAGGATAAAAACTGATGCGGAGATCAATGTGATGACTATTCTAATGAGATGTTCAATCCAATGGTAGAGGGAATCGTGAACATTTTAACTACACTCTCTCAGTTAACTCAAGATTTTAATAGAAACATGGGTCAATAGGAACATTCAACCCCCCTTTCCCAAAAAGAAAAAGTCACAATTGAGATCTTCATGAGACAAAGTCCTCCTACTTTTAATGGATCATCTTATCCCTCAATTTCCGAATAATGGATTAACTCCACTGAAAATATCTTCTTCATTCTTCAATATTTTGAACAACATATGGTTCTTTTGGCTGCTTATTGTATGAAGGGTGAATCCGATCAGTGGTGGAAATTGATCAAAAATATGAAGCCTGGGGAGGAGATCAAGGCGTTGGAATGGAAGGATTTCTAGAAAATGTTTTTTGATAAATATTTTTCTTGCACCCTCTGAATTAAGATGTAAAGGGGCTTCCTTTCCCTCAAGCAGAAAAGATAATGAATCCATCAGAACGTACAAGGAAAAATTCACAAGGCTTTCATGATATGCATATGTCTTTGTCATTACCCCATAATGCAAGTTTGACCTCTTCTTTTGTGGGATAAAACCTCACCTATATAAAGCCTTAGAGATCCATGACTTCAACAACTATGATGAAATTATCTGATGTGCCCTCAAGGTCGAGAAAGATATTGACAAATCTCAGGGGTATCATGGGGATAATAATCATAAGGTGGACTTAAATTTTGGTGGTCTGATGGATAAATCCAATGGTGCTAAGAAAAACTATCACCCAACTTTCCAAAGGTGTGGAAATAAGCACCTTAGAAAGTGCCTAAAGGGGATGAAGAAATGCTTTAGGTGTAGAAGGTAAGGGCACCTAGCTGTGAATGACCAACAAGAAAAACACATGGCTATGAGAGAGGAGAGGAATGCTCTATTTGACCCTCAATGTGTTGTTCATTTGTTTATCTACAAAGAACCAGGGAACCTTGCAAATCAATTCCCTAAGACAAGGGTTTTTTTTAGGCAACCAACAACCTCCAAGGCACCAAGGGTGAGCTTTTGGCATCACTACGACTGAAGTGAACCCCAGAAATGAAGTGTTGACATGTATGATAGTTATCAATTCAAGAATAGAGAATGTGCTTTTTTATTCTAGTTCTATTCATCCTTTTATAGCCTGAAATTTTAGTAGAACAATCCCAACTCCACCACAAATCATTGAAGTAAAAATGTCTGTGAGTACGGAAAATGGGGTAATCATTGAATCTCATGAATATAACTTCTCCCTTATCATAATTTGTGGATTTAAATTCTCGGTGAACCATTTCATATTCCCTCTGGTGGAATTATATGCAATTCTCAGCATGGATTGGATTTCCTTATATAGAACCAACATAAATTTTTGTGAGAGGAAAATCACTCTCCATATGGAGAATCGACCCCTGATTCTATACAAGTGCAAGGAGGAAGATGAATCTTCTTTAGAACCATCATCTCAAGCATTGATCTTACTGCCCTATGATCACGAGTATCTGGCTCAGATGATTGAGTTTAAGGAAGAAACCATCTTGAACACATGCCTATTGTGAGGTAATTTGTTGAAGTTTTTCCGGAGGAATTGCATGGTCTTCCTCCTAGAATAGATGTTGATTTCTCAATTTACCTTATACCTAGTGTGTTTCCAATATCCAAGACTCTATATAGAATGGATGTTGTGGAGCATGATGAGATAAAGAAAAAACTACAGGAGAATCAATATACAGGGTTTATATGCCCAAGTGCTTCACCATGGGGTGCACCAGTTATCTTCATCAAAAAGAATTATGGGTCAATACGCCTATGCATTGATTATCGTGAGCTCAACAAAATCAAGATAAAGAACAAGTATCATCTTCCATGAATTGATGACTTGTTCAATCAGCTACGTGGATCACAATACTTTTACATGGTGGATTTGTAGTCAGGATATTACTAAGTAAGGGTGAAGAAGGAGGATATCCCCAATACTACTTTTTAGATAAGGTACAGGAACTATAAATTCATATTAATTCATTTCGAACTCACCAATGCTTCAAAAATATTCATGGACTTGATGAATATAGTCTTTAGATATTACCTCAACAAATTTGTGGTAGTATTTATAGATGATATTATAATATACTCCAAAACCAAGGAGGGTCATGATGAGTGTCTAAGCACTACACTAGAGACCTTGAGAAAGGAGAATCTCTATGAAAAGTACATAAAGTGTGAGTTCTGGTTAAATGAAGTCTCATTCTTGGGTAATATCATCAAAAGAATTGGGATATCTGTAGATCCCTCCAAGACAACTGCAATTGAGGGATGGCTGAGGCCAACATTGGTAATGGATATCTATAGCTTCTTGGGGTTAGCTGGATATTATCACCGATTTGTAAGAAATTTTTCAAGATTGTTCAACCCTCTTACCAAGATCACTTGAAAGGGAGTAAAGTTTTCTTGGAGTGATGGATATGAAGAGATCTTGAAAGAGTGGAAAAGGAGGCGTATCACTGCACTAGTACTCACACTCCCAATAAGTAGAGAACTCTTTTTTGTGTAAAGTGATTCTTCAAATAGGGGTTTAGGATATGTGATAATGATAAATGATAAAGTTATAGCCTACACCTCAAGGCATCTGAAAATCAATGAGAAAAACTATCCCATGCATGACTTGGAGTTAGCGGTTGTGACCTTTTCATTGAAAATATATCAGTATTATATTTATGGGGAGAAGTGTGAGATATATACTAATCACAATAGCATAAAATATATATTCACACAAAAATAGATTAATATGATTCAATGAAGATGTATAGAGATCATCAAGGATTATGACTACTCAATCCACTACCTTCCAGATAAGGCAAACAAGGTGGAGGATGCTATAAGTAGAAAGGATCATGCATCTTTATCAATGATGAGAATTGAAACATATCTAATCTTCTTATATTTTCATAGGATAGACATGGGAATCATTAAGGGAGGAACATCATCAATCCTTTATCAAATGTCTTCACAACCATCCCTCCTGGAGAAAATAAAGGATACTCAAAGAAAGGATGTGGAATTTTTGAAGAGGGTGGAAGCTATAAGAAATAGGAAATCCTAAGAGTTCGTGGTTGAAAAAAATGGAATTGTGTGTTTCAGGAAAATACTATGTGTTCCATAAAGTCTGGTGCGGAAGAAATAACTTTTGGATGATGCACATAGTTCAAATTTCATTATTCATCTAGGAAACACAAAGATGTATCGAGATCTCTGTGAGCATTTTTAGTGGGATAAAATGAAGACAGAGATTTTTGAGTATACATCAATGTTCCTAGTATGTCATCAAATGAAGGCTGAGAGGTAGAAGAGTAAGGGAATGATGCAACCATTACCCATACTAGCATGGAAATGGGAGAACATCACCATGGAATTTGTCACTAGACTTTTGAAGACATCCAAAGGAAATAATGTTATCTGGGTTGTTGTGGATTTTCGTACAAAGATGTCAAACTTCATTGCAATTTGAGAGGAATTCTCATTGGATCAACTTGCATGGATTTATATCAAATAAGTGGCAAGGCTGCATGGAGTTCCACTATATATTATATCCAATCATGATCTGATATTCACCTTGAAGTTCTGAAAAAGTATCCAACAAGATCTAAGCACTGAACTGAACTTCAAACTGATGGACACTATGAGAAAAATATTCAGACACTAGAAGATATGTTAAGATCATGTTCTATGGACTTCAATGAAGGATGGGACAAACATCTTCCACTAGTTGAATTCACATACAATAACAGTTTCCACTCAATCATATGAATGGCACCATATGAATTGATTTATGGAAAAAGGTGTAGAACACCATCATGTTAGGATGAAGTTGGTGAGTGTAAGCTACTAGGACTTGAAATGGTCGAAGAAATGTTGGAGAAGGTGAAAACCATTCAATGGCATATCAAGGTAGCCCAAAGTCGACAAAAGAGTTATGCATATAACTATCAATGGAACCTTGTGTTCAAAGTTAGTCACATGGTATTTCTATGAATATCTATATAGAAGAGGGTCATGAGATTTAGAAATAAAGGAAAGTTAAGTCCTAGGTACATTGGCCCCTTCGAGATCCTTGATCGTGTTAGAGTTGTTGCTTATCGACTAGAACTTCCACCTACCATGGACAGAGTACAGGATATCTTTCATGTATCCCTCTAAAGGAAGTACATACTAGACCCTTCACAAGTACTCTCTTCATAGGTAGTACAATGAGGGGATGATCTTTCTTATGAGGAGCAACCAGTGGAGATCTTGGATCATAGATATAAGGTTCTACATAACAAGACTACCCACCTGGTCAAGGTACTGTGGAAAAACCATAAGTACAAAGAGGCAACATGGGAATTGGAGGAGGTAATGATGGAAAAGTACATGTACTTGTTTGCAGCTTATAATGTAAAACAAAATTTTGAGGGAGAAATTTCATAAGGGGGGAAGATTGTAATGACCCAAACATTCATTAATGAAAATTCCTCTTGATTTAATTAAATTTCTTAATATGGATATATAAAAATTATGAACTTCCTTGGTTTTATGTTTTTGAATTTTAAAATACCATTAGGAATTGTGACCACTTCTAATATAGTCATTAAATAGTGATCACATGATTAGTATAAAGCACATGAGCCTTAACCCGGTTGGTGAGGACTCAGTAGGTGCATCCAAGAGACCCAAGATCAAATCTGGGTGGAGGAGTATTTCTAGGGGCACTGTAGCAGTACTATAGCAGTACTATAGCTGGTACTGTTTGGTACTATTTGGTAAGGTAGCAACTGGAACTATTCATCCATCTCGGCCTTTGGGCCACCGGTTTGATCCTCGGGTCCTATAAGGTTTTTGGGCCACCCAAGGCCTTCAAACCAGTTGATTCTCAAGGCCTTTAGGCCACCTTAAGTTCTTAGGGCCACCCTAGGGCCTTTGGGCCACATGAAATGTAGATGTACTATTCAGACTACAAGGGACAAGGCTTTAGAGGAGGATTCAGTGTAGGCACATTCACTAGAGCAGAGCTAACCAAAATTGGAAGAATGAGATGGTATGGATTTTCCATCAGTACCGGGCCTATGCACCTTTTCATAGGACAGCTAGTCGACCAGCCCTATGAAGGTGGAGTGATGATATCATGACATATGTTGGGGAGGATCAATTCCAAGTTGTCTTGTCTGGGTGAGTCCCTCTAAGACCTATGGGTCATGTAATTCTCTTTAAGCCTTCAGGCCTTATAAGTGTTCCACCACACCCCTTGAAAGTTGGATTATCAAATAAAAAAATGAAGTCCTTCAGTCCATTCTAACCGACATGATTAGTATAAATATAGGGCTTTAACAAATCCAATTTACTCAGAAAAAGGAACCGATGGACTCATCTAGTATAATTTCTCCATACAAAGCCCATTTATCAGAGCTTGAAAAGGAGGTGGCATCATTGGGATTCTCTCTTGACCAATCCCAATTTGAGCTTCAATGCGTTAAGCTCAAGCGGAACCACCTATGGGAGAAGTTGAAGTTGATAGAGATTACCACTCGAGTGATTTTATCTGAGCCACCCCAAGAATCTGTCACCATCTCACACCTTACCCTTCAGTCTTATGCGGTCATTATAAGGGGTTATGTAATAAGACCATATCACTTAATTATGTACATTATTTTTTTATGGATAATATATATTCATTTTATTATTGTTACTTTGTAAATATTTTTTAAAGAACAAATAGTATTTTTAGTTAATATTCAATTAAGAAATATATTTTGAAGAATTAATGGATTTCTGAATTAGATAATATTACAATGAGATATTATTACTAAATTAATTTTATTGAATATAAATGATCATATTATTTTTAGGAATAAAATTGTAATTTTTGTTATGGTTTGAAATTTTGTTTTTTCAAAACCCTTGAATTTTCAAAAAATGTTGATTTTTATTTTAAAAGTAAAAATTCAAATATTTAGAAAATTATTTATATAAAATTAATATTAGTTTTGGAATCATCACATCGAAATTATCCAACGGTGATTTTTTCATAATTTTCTGAGACAGTCGAATTTTTGGGTAAAAATTAAGTACCGTCTAAATATATAATGTGTTTTATGACATCATAATGACCAAATAGTGATTTAATAAGATACTATAAACATTAATATCATCCAATATATGTTTTAACATTAAAATAATGTTATTTTTGTATTTTTTGAATTATTTTACAAAACATTACTGGACCCTCCAAGAGTTATAAAACATTTTAGCTTTTTAAATTGATTTCCTTGAGAGTGTGAATTACCTCTACATAATAAAACCTAATATTCTGAGAAGTTAGGAAATTGGTCCTATAAAATAATGTTTTCCACTCCTTTTTAGAAAAAAAAATTGTCAAAAACCATGGTCTGGTTTGTGGTTTGGATTAGTTTAATGTGTGGTATCACAAACCTAAATAATAAAGAATTTCCTCTTTTTTCCTATATAAACCTACCCAAGATCTCCCTTCCTATTCACTCAAAGCCTTTGGAGCTCTGCCAATCTCTGAAATAATATCTCTATAATTCTCCCAAGGCACCCCAATATCCCAATAAGTCTCTCTCAACCCTCTCCCTAGCCTTTGGGATCACACTTCCAAGTAAGGAATTCCTACCAATTTTATTTTATCCAAGTTTCTTAATATTTTTATGCCATTTTATTTTAAATTATAAATTTTTTGGTATGATTTAGAACCTCCCCGTACTTCACTATTTATGTTTTAATTATGATATACCCCTTTCTATCTCATTAATTCCTCCCATGTACACTCGTTACCATTCAAGCAATGCTTTTGTATTATGAATCTAAATTCTATTACATTTGTTGGGACATGTATCTATATGACCCCCTTACAATAAATTTCATGTAAATATGATGAGACACTCATTTCTCTATCATCAACCATTTTTATTAATTCTTATGTCACACTGTTATGCTGCCAAAATTGCACCGTGATTTTCCAAGACAAAGTCATTGTGTCATGAATACCATGCCCAATTCTCTATCAAGGGTATTCACCTTTATTCATGTTAACTTATCAGTTATAGAGTTTCATGTATTAATTCCACTTGCTTTATCATGGAATAAATGATGTTCTTTAATTATTCCATGTTGTATGATCCATGTGGAACACTTGTGCATGAAATAAAATGTTTAAGAAGGGTGTGCCCTGATAGTGCTCTAATGTATTGGGTAAAGATTATTTTCATGATACATCAAGTGTAATGAGGGTTTACTCATTATAATTCAAGTTTAGTGAGGTTTTACTCATTTTCCATGTGCAATGATCCTTGTCTCATGCTAATACCATGTTAAGTGTTATTGCCACATTTTCATGTTATGATAATCATGATATATCATGCCTTTGTGTTCATGTTTCTATTATGCTCCATTGATATGTCTATTGCCTAAAATGTCTTTTATTCTTCATGATATGCCTTTTTTACTCCCTTAATGGGATGTATAGATCACTATTTTCTTATTCATGTCCTCAGGTTATCCCATGCAATGACAAGTACGCGGGATGTAGTGGTCATGTAAAGGAAATTTTCAATAAAGATATTGTGTTTCATGTTTTAAGTTGTTATGTAGTGTTCCTAATCCCCAAAGACACTAGACCTCTCGATCTTTTATGTTCTATCAAGTGAAGGTTTTATGTAATAAAATATGTTTAAGTGTGAAATAAAGTGTATGGTTGTTATACTGTGAGAGGCTTCCCATTTATCCCTGTTAGTTGGGAATTGAATCCCTTGTGGTTCGGTTTGAGTTGGGAATTACACCCTTGAGGTGGCCCATTTATGGGGTCATGATTGGGGATTTTAGATGGGAGCTTTCCATTTGAGAGAAATAAGTCAGGGATTACTCCTAAAGAGTATTCCCAAGCAATTTTGGGAGAATTTTACTAGGAATGACTTCTATGGAGAATTTCCCTTGAGCTCGAGCCTTAGGCAGGCATCCTACATATCCAGATCATAATAGGAATCTGAGTTCTCAAAGTTCATTCCATTTGGGGATTATACCTAAGTGGATTTCCATACTTTGGGGTTATGTTGATGTCATGATCTCCACCAATCTCTAATCCCACTTGAGTCATGCTTAGTGTGAGAAACAAGAAGAGGTAGTGGATTAGAAGATCGCATGTCCCACATCATCTATTGATAGATGGTAATGGATACCAAAGAGAGATAGAGAGAGGTATTTGAACATTCCAATATCCTTCCTTTATTTTAATACCATGGATAGTCAGATTATTCTATCTAGGTGCCCCTTGGGCAGAGGTAGAAAATATAATTGATGCAACCTTCTACAAGAAAAGCTAGGGGCTTACCTCAGTGGGAGTGTCCTAAAATTGGTTATGCCAAAGGGGAGGAATGTTTAATCCTGTCAAAGGGAATAGAAATCATTTTTTCCCTCTAATATCACTGACCTTAATCAAAGCGATGTGTCAGTGATCACCCTTGATCCCTATAATGGGGAGGTTCACATTAGTATCCCAAGATTGGACCTCGGGTTACCATGGGAATGTAAACTTATGAACATTTTGGGGGTCCTCAACATTATGGGGATTACCTATGTGAATCCACTTATCATTGGTTTGAAAAATCAAAAATAACATGATGCTTTTCCTGGTGGTTTTATCATATGATTTTGGGGGCTTTGGAAGAGTCTTTGGTCTAATTTTGTTGGACTAGTTTGTAGAGGGACTATAAATGAGATGGCAGAAATGGAAGGATATGATCGAAGCTGAAGAGTGGGACAACCAAGGGTACCACATTACATGTATCATTTCTTCATGCGGAGTAGGGGTCTCCACATGTAGCATGTTTCTATGTGGGAGGAGGGGCCATTTATGTTCCATGATGGTACATGGACCTATATGAGGTCCACGTATCGGTTTTCAAAGGGGGACCAGTTTCCAGCCGCGTAGCATGATGATACATAGAACTAAGTTCTGTCTTCATATTGAGGTGATACGTGACATAGGGTTCTACCTGTATAGCCTTGTGATACATGGGGTGTCAGAGTGAATAGTGGGCATTGATCCTTCGGTTTTTGGGAAGTTCATCCTCCACCAGGAAATGGTTCATGGTTCACCAATTAGATTCACGGTCTACCAATTAATATTAGGTTTCCCACTTTTTATACTATTCTACAGGTTTATACCTACAAGAATTTTTCATAAGAGGTTTTCCCCTCGTCAAATAATCTCTTTCAAAATCTATCTCACAAGTCCATACAATCCTCTAAATACTGGTCTCCCTCCTCCCATCGTCGCTCTTCAGGGTCGTTCTATAGAGTGTTGGGGAAGCTGGATATATGGATCTCTTGGCACATTTTATGAAAGCACATGGGAGATAATCTGGCCTACGAATGACTTGATCAATGGAGCCATGTGTGTCACGACCCGTCCCCCAGGGCCCATGCTCTGACTCCCCCCAAGCCCACCTCTTAAAGGATAGGGGTTGGAAAATAGTTCCAAAGGCATCAACCTGAAAGTGGGAAGCATTTCCCTGAGTACCTGTACACACACACACACATCCATGTCCCAAGAATTGTAAAGGAGAACAAACATGACACTAAACAACCACTGTGTAAAGTACAACTAAAAGTCAAATGGTCTAGAATACAAACCCAATGAAAGACAAATTGAAAATAGGAAAGTAAAAGGAAACTATGAAAATCTTCCTGTTAAAAACCCCACCAGATGGGTATGTGTAGGGTAGCTGACAAAAGTTGTATAAGTATGCCATCCGTGTCTGGTCTCACTAGGCTCCACTGAGTCCTAGGCCACTAATTCCTCTATCATGGTGTTGGTCATCTAAACCAGACACAACACATGCAGGCGAAGCCTGTGCAGGGGTGAGTAACAAAATACTCAGTAGGGTTCCTAAAACACAAGGGAAAGACCACAAAGCAATCCACAAAGAAAACCACGAAACATGATCACGAATTAAGACAACTCACACCAGGTATAATACAGAGTAAGGAAAGTAAGACTGTCTTTCATATCACTAAACACCTTGGGCTACTGGAGTACTTATCCCTAATGAGTACCATGCGTATGCTAGGTAACACAGAGCTGCTCCCCACCATGGGCCTACCAGGTCATACAGAGTCACTTCCCCTTAACCTTGGACTATTGTGGTAATCATACCTGATGAGTACCATGGGTATGTTGGGTCACACAGAGCTGCTCCCCCACTATGGGCATGTCAAGTCACACAGAGTTGCTTCCCACCTTAGCCATCATACTGAGGTATCCCCCCCCCCATCAAGTAGTGTGGGTATGTCAGGTCACATAGTGTCACTCCCCATCATGGGCATCCTGGGTCACATAGAGCCACCTCCCAATGGGCCATCATAGCTGATCCACAGAAGATCACCTGTCAGCAATCGTCAGTTCTCAACCAGCTGCAGGATTCTCACACATAGTGCACTTGATTTTAGGAGAAACTGCACCGAAAGACATTTTTCGTATTCCAAATTCCCTAAAATCTTCCTTAGATTATTCCAAAAGATCTTCCACATCGATAGGATTCCAACGCCATAAATGGCTCGTCAATCAGACCCTTGATTTTAGAGATATTAGCATTTTAGTAAATAGGGGCCAGTTGCATCTGGGCCCGGTCGGACCGACCCGACCAACCCATACTGGGGACCCCATATGCCCTAGTTTGATTCGACTAGCCCAACCTATCCTAGTTCGGGTATGGGCTGTTCTGTTCTATCCTGGCTAGTGGGTCAGGCCCATTGGGCCACGCTGGACCCGACCCGGTTTGGTCGGGGATCCAACCCGCCAGATCACCCGGCAACCCAGTCCCATGTGGCACAGCCCACAATCGGTGGACTTGTTTATTCCCAACCAAGGACACCCTACAGCCTAGAGTTACCTCGCCTTCCCAGATCGTAGAAGCGATCCGGTTTCATTTCCATCCTAGACCACATAGCTACCTGATTGGCATGCCCTATTCTGGCCTACAACCGGCAGGTCGGCTCCCTCGGCCAGGACCGCGAGCATGCGCTAGGTCTCCTCAATCTTGGACACCTAAGGGCATCTGGTTTTGTGTTCTGTGACTAGTTAGGTCATCCGCACATGTTCCAGTGACCGTGTTCCAGTAGGGTACCGTAGCTTGCGAGCACGGGCCGCCCGGTTTGACGTGACCGGTTGGGCTTATCCTCGGCCCGCTAGCCAATGGCCCGAGCGCCAGCGGCTCCTATTGGCTCATCGTGGCCTGACCTGAATGTGGTCTTCTCTTCTAGAGGACCATCATGACACGCTTCCACCCACCTGTAGTCATTTTCGTGAGCCACTGATGGCATCCGTCGATGCCGATGTCGGTGCTGGTGCGCCTGTGGGTTATTCCGTGGACCACCGGGTCCACTCCAGTGATCCATTATTTATGCCTTCTACACCTCCAGCCTCCATGTGGAACTTCCTTCTCTGTTAATGCCTCAAAACAATATTTTTTACATTTTGAAATTTTGGGCACAAAGAACTCACAATACAGAGGGAATCAGGCCTTTTTCGTGTCATCCTTCGCCCTCCGCATTGGATTTTAAATATGGGGAGGCTTGGTATTGAAGTTCTATCTAACAAAAATAATTAATTCTTGTGCAAAAACCCAAGGAAAGAACCCTCCTGCAAGAATGAGTGATCCACGGATCAAATTGATCATGAGTTGATCTGTATTAATCATTTTATAATAAATAATGGGAAAATTTAAACAAAACAACCCCTTCCTCATTGGAGTTTGTCATTAAAATGATCCATCCTCAGGGATTCAAGTTTTTTTGGTGTTTGACACTCCCCAATCCCATTCTTCGAGGTGCATCAATGTCACTAGCGATTCATTGGAATTCATCATTCTTCATTGGATATAATTATCACCATAGGTTCATTTTATAAATTCCACCATTCGATCTTGATTTCTCCAACATGTTAACCCATTAAAAGAAAACATGTCATAGTGTTTCTGTTATGCTGTGTCATCACATCGTTACGCTATTTCATTTATAAAACAACGTATCTTTTATAATTAATTTAATGCATCATTACACTGCTCTTTTAAGATCCATTAATGAGATTCATTTAATGTGACTCATCATCTCTTTTTCACCACACTGCATCATCGTCGTGCCACCACCCATCTTTTGGGGAAAACAAATAAAATAACTTTTTAAGTTTTTTTTTCTGAAAAGTTTGAAAATTAAATCTTTTGGTCGGCCCTTACTGGTCAAAGTTAGGTCTATTCTTGGAGAATATCGATATTTTGAGTTCAATGGTGCCATCATATTTTTTATCAGATCATCGGTTTAAAAGTTAGAAACACCCGCTCACACGTTTACTTGAATGAACTTAAAAAAACTTCAAAATTCTATTCCAGACTCACCGGGCCTCAGAATCATGTTTTGTCAAATAATATAGTCTCAAAATAATCCAATATAATTTAATAAAAATACATGGAGTTTTACAGACATTACATTACCTCCACCTTTAAGGCTTCACGTCCCTGTAATCCACAATCAAGATAAAAGAACAAATGGGGGTAGTGAGAATGAATTTGAGCCTTTCTCTCCCATGTCCTCTCCTAGAGGTTCCCCAGTTTCCACTGAATGTGTACCATAATAATGGACCATCCCAAAGGACCCGCTCCAATCGATCCTCTATCTCTATCGGGAACTCCGCAAACATCACCACATCGTCAATGTCCAAATTTCCCTAGTATATGACATGTGATGAATCATGCACGTACCTCCTCAGCTATGACACATGGAAAACGTCTTTCACTTGGTGCATCTCTGGGGGTAGAGCTAGGCGGTATACCGCCACTCCAACTCTGCTCAGAATCTATAAAGGTTCGATGAACCTTAGAGATAACATGTTGCCCTAGCCAAATCTCTACAATCCCCATCTAGGTGAGACCCAAAAGAAAACATGGTCTCCCTCCTTGAACTCCAAGTTCCACTGTCTCTTATCAGCATAATATCTATGCCTTCTTTGTGTAGTCCTCATTTTCTCCTATATGATTTGCACCTTCTCAGTGGTGGTCAGTACCAACTCTGGACCCATGAGTGCAGAATCCCCTAGGTTTTTCCAGCATAGAGGTGATCTACATGGCCACCCATACAAGGCCTCAAAAGGTGCATTTAAAATGTTGGAGTGATAGATGTTGTTGTATTAAAACTCCACCAGTGGAAGTTCGTCCTCCCAACTATGACCAAAATCAAGGCCACAAGCACGAAGCATGTCCTCCAAGGTCTGTATGGTCTACTCTATCTGACCATTTGTCAGAGTGTGATACTTTGTGCTCAAGTGTAGCTGAGTCCCAAACACCTCCTATAATATCTTTCTCAGTTGGGATTTAAAGAGAAAATCATGGTCTGAGATGATCGTTAAAGGAATCCCGTGTAGATTCATAATCTCCTGGATGAAGAGGAGTCCCAATCCCTATATTGATCCCTATTCCCATATGGGTAGTAAGTGAGTCAACTTGGTGAGTCAGTCAACAATCACCCAGATAAAATCATGGACCTTGGATGTGTATGGTAATCCCATCATGATTTCCTTTGAGATTCCATCCCACTTCCACTCTGGTACCTCAAGTGGCTATGCCAATCTTGCTGGAACCTAATGTCTAGCCTTCACTTGCTGACAAGTGAGGCATAGTGAAACAAACTTAGCCACAGATTTCTTTATCAGTTGCCACCAGTACTAACGTCAGAGATCCTATAACATATTTTCCACTCCATGATGTACTTACAAGGGGGAGGTATGTAAATCACTCAAAATTTTCTCTCACAATGCCACCGGTACTACTGTGAACATTTTGAAAAGGATTGTGTACTCTACCTATCAAAAATACATCAGGTACTTGTCTTAAGGATAACTGAGCATATCAATCCTTGTAGTCAATATCCATAAGATATGACTCCATAACTTACTATAAGAGTGGGGGAGTGATAGTAATTGGATGACGGTAAGTTTCTCCATCATCATCTACGAAGGATATCTTCATCGTGGCTAGCTACCCTGTCGCCTCACTCAGCAGCTACAAATTGGACCTCCTACTGAGAACGTCTACCACCACATTCCCCTTCCTAAGAGTATAGAATATTTTGAAATTATATTCCTAGAGGAACTCTAACCATTTTTAGTGCCTCGTGTTTAGGTCCTTCTTGGAGAAGATATACCTAAGAATCTTGTGGTCGGAGTAGACTGTAAACTGCTCACCCATTAAGTAGTGTTGCCATATCTTCAAAGAAAAGACCACCACTTCCAACTCCAAGTCACGGGTCAAGTAGTTATGATAATTATTCCTAAACTACTACAAACAAAAGGTGATCATGGCTCACTCCTTTATTAGGACACAACCAAGTCTGGTCCCTGATGCATCACATAAAACTACATACCCAACGCCCTCCTCTCATAGTCTCAATATGAGGACACTAGTCAATCTCTACCTCATCTCCTGGAAACTCTTATGGATCTTTTCCATCCACATGAAGGGTTTTAGCTTCCATTTCAAAGATGATAATGGTGCTTCTACTCTAGAAAAGTTAGGCACAAACCTCCAATAGTATTTGGCTAACCCTAAGAAACTCTGCACCTCAGTCACGCTCTTGGGTGGATCCCAAGAAATCACTACCTCTATCTTCACCAGATCCACTAAAACTCCAACCTTTGAGATAAAGTGTCCCAAAAAGTGGACCTTCCAAATCCAGAACTGGAACTTTCAGATCTTTCTATAAATATGGTGCCTTTAGAGTGTATCTAGGACTATATGAAGGTGTGTTGCATGATCATATTATGATGCCAATTATACCAAGATTCCATCAATGAATACCACCATGAAACGATCAAGGAAAGTTTGTAAGTTCCTGTTCATGAGTCCCATGAACACTGTTGGGGCATTGCATACACCAAAGGGTGTTACCAAGAACATGTAGTGGCCATACCGGCATCTGAATGTCATATTCATTCCATCCTCATCCCGTACTCGAAGCTGGTGACAGCCTGACCTAAGGTCTATCTTTGAGCACCACTTCACCCCTTCAACTGATCGAAGATGTCATCAATCCTCAGTAGTGGATACTAGTTCTCCATGGTCACCTGGTTTAGGTTCTAGAATTCTACACACAACCTCAGACTCATGTCTTCCTTCTTGGAAAATAACACTGGGGATTCCCATGGTGAAATTCTAGGACTCAAAAATCCATTCTCCTATAAGTCCTCCAACTATAACCTCAATTCACGAAGCTCTGCAGGAGACATCTAATATGTCGGTGTGGATATCGGTGAAATACCAGGGTATAGGTCGATGCTGAATTCTACCTCCATGAAAGGAGGTATTCCTGGAACATCCTCCAGGAAGATGTTCTCGTACTCTCCCACCACTATTGGAAAGTGATGACTCCTCTCATACACTACACCGAGGGTGAGTCTAGACAACTGGGGAGTGATCGAACACACCCTCCTCTTAGTAAGTCTATCTTATGCTGATATGTTTTACTTCCCTCTGACAAGGGAAAACCTTCTCCCATCTCTATGAACACACCGCATTTTGTTCCTAAAATTGTTAATCTGAACATGGACTGTGGATAAATAGTCCATACCCAAGATGACATCATAATGCCTTGAAACTACTACTTGGAGATCCCAGTTGAAACTCTCATCTCCCAGAGCAAGATCACATTGTCATTACCAGGGTGTAATTATCAAATATTCTCCTATAGGAGTATCTAATTGTAAATATTGAGCCAATGCCTCCACCGGAATCTTTGAGCTCTGAACAAGATCTATGACCAGGAAGGATTTACTGGAACCTATGTCCATAAGAACTAAAACTGAGGTAGATATGACATAGATCGTACCTCTAATCATATCCGGAGCATTGTGGTCATAAGCCTCTCCTACCTAAGGATGTGATTTACCATGTCCACTTACTCCCTGAGGTCATGGTGGACCACCTGGGGTTGGTGATGGTAGTACCTCGAACTTTCACCGACCACTTATTGCTCGACCTACTCCTATTCCACATCTGCCGCCCTATAGACCTCATCGCTCAATCCTCTACCTCTTCCTCGGCGGTCCCTCGACCATCTAGTGATCAATTATGCAGCGAGTTGGGCAGTCATGAGCTATGTTCCCCTACCTTCCACATGTGATGAAAATCCTGGCTCCCAGCTGACTCCCTCTATTTTGGGATCCCTAGACTACTGACCCTAAACCCTGAGGTCGTCCCATGAAAGATCTGACCCTCTTGGGTCCCCGCGTCTACTGCATGTTTCTCACCACTAAAGACTATGCCACATCATATCTACTGGTGGCTCCATCCATCAAATCCTACTCTTCCAGGAAGCTCTCTATTAGTAGGGCATGTTCTAGAACCCCATCCTCGGTAGGTTTTCTATGAGACACCATGGATTCCCTAATCTCTTATTGAAATCCCTACTCAAAGGCTCAATCCCTAAAGAATGTGTCCCGCACCATGTCTGTAGAGTAGTGAGAAATCTTGGTGAACCTCACTGAGTACTCTACTACTGTCATGCTCCCCTACTGTAGGTGTAGTAGCTCATATATGCGCACTGAGCACAAAGTCATAGGGAAGAACTCATCCCAAAATGGAACACAAAGTCTGTTCAGGTGAGAGTGACCTCATCATGAGTCTGGATGGTAAAGCTCCACCATCTCCACACTAATACATGAAGAATTCTCATAGCTAAGATCTCTATCTGATCAAGTGGATTCCTTGCTAAGTGGAAGACCTACGTCACTGCCTCCATCTAGTCTTTAGTGGCCTAAGGATCTGTCTATCCCTTGAACCTGGGAGTTCTCTATCTTTGAAACTCGTGCAAGGCACTGAGTCTGTTTATGTCCTCCACTGGTAACACCAGTAGTAACTGTGGATTAGTGGGTGGTGGTAACATCGGCACACCACCCAGTGGGGCCATTTCTAGAACTGGTCCTCGAATTGATGCATCATCGCTAGGAGGTATTTCCTCACAACCATGTATTTGAATCCTGGATGGCTGTCTGCATGAAGTCATCCTGAAATAGATCAAGATGTTCCATAGTCAATAGATTATACCTGGTGAGCTGACTCTAATTCAAGAAGAACATAAGGAAACACTCAATTACTATATGATTCATACAACTAGTTTTTTTATGTATATAGTTAAAAAAGTACAATTCAAGGTCCTTGTGTATGGATACATCAGTCACCACACCAACATTGGACTCCCTGAATCTGAAAGTTAAACTCGGTACATTTTTTACTATTTCCCAAAAACAAAATAACAAACTCCCAGTATTTGAGGTAGAACCGAACACCTATAATACCACTTTGTCATGACCCATCCCCTGGGGCCTGTGTTGTGACTCTCCCAATCCTTCCTTCCAAAGGCCAGGGGTTGGAGACTAACACCGAAGGAATCAACCTAAAAGTGGGAGGCATTTTCCCGAGTACCTATATGCACACACACACTTCCACATCACAGGAATTGGAAAGGAGAACAAGAATTCCACTAAACATCCACTATGTTAAGTACAAATAAAAGTAAAATGGGCTAAAATAAAAACCCAACAAAATAAAAAATAAAAATAGGAAAGTACAAGGAAACTCTGAAAAGTGGTTCGCTGAAAACCCCACCAGATGGGTAAGTGTGGGGTATCTGTCCGAAGTCATAGAAGTACACCCTACCCACATGATCTCACTAGGCTCCACCAGGTCCTACGCCACTAAGTCCTCTATCACAGCATCAGTCATCTTCACCAGACACAACACGTGCATGAAAAGACCGTGCAGGGGTGAGTAACAAAATACTTAGTAGGGATTCTAAAACATAAGAGAAAGAACAAAAAACAGTCCATAAAGAAAACCACAAAACATGATCATGAAGTAAGACATATCACACAAGGTATAATCTTGAATAAGGAAATTAATATTATCAGTCATATCACTGAAAACCTTGGGTTGTTTTAGTACTCGTCCCAAATAAGTATCATGGGTATACTTGGTCGCACAGAGTCACTCCCCACCATGGGCCTAATGGGTCACACAGAGCTACTTCCCCTTAACCTTGGACTAATGTGGTATTCATCCCTAATGAGTACTATGGGTATTCTAGGTCACACAGAGCCGCTCCCAACCATGGGCATGTCAAGTCACATAGAACCACTTCCCACCTTGGCCATCATAATGAGGTACTCTTCCCCATCGAGTACCATGGGCCTTTCAGGTCACACAGATCTACTCCCAACCATGGGTTTTTTGGGTCACAAAAATTCCCTTCCCACTAGGCCATCGTAGCTAATCCATATAGAGTCTCGTTTTAGTAGTCTTAGGTTCTCATCCAGTTGTAGGATTCCCACACATAATACACTTGATCATGGGATAAACCTCTCTTAAATCCATTCATCATATTTGAACATCTATTAAATCCTTTTTAGATTATTCCAAAAGATCTACCTTGTCGTGAGGGTTCCAACACTTCAAACAACTCGTCAATCAAACACCTGGTTTGAGATATATTGGTGTTTTAGTAAACAGGGGTCGGTTGCGTCTAGGCCCAGTCAGACCCTGTCGGACAGACCCGACCAACCCAGCTCAGGGGACCACATTCCCCTATTTGATTCAACTAGACTAACCTAGTTTATCCTGGCCAGTAGGCCAGGCACATTAGGCCATGTCGTACCCAGTCCGGTTCCGCTAGGGGTCCAGCCTACCTGGTCGCCCGGAGACCTGGTCCCATGAGGCCCGACCCACAGCCAGTGGGTCGGTTTATTCTGAGCTCAGGCCACCCATCATTCTGACATTACCTCATCATCCTAACCCACAGAATCAGGCTGGTTTCATTTCCATCTTGGGCTGCATAGCGGCCCAATTGGCGCACCATGGTCTGGCCTGCAGCTGGTAGGCCGGCTCCCTCTACCCAGCCCGCGAGCATGGGCCGGGTCTCCTCTAGCTGAGACATGTAAGGGATTCTGTTTTAATTTGTTGCATCTAGCCTAGCTGGACATGCTAGGGATCTGCATTCTAGTAGGGTTCCACACCCCGCGAGTGTGGGATGCCCTGTCCAACGTGGCTGGTTGGTTGTGTCCCTAGTCTGCCAGCCACCGGCCGAAGCACCAGTAGCTCCTGCTGCCTCACTGTGGCCCGAGCCGGTGGTGGCTTTCACTTCTAGTGTTCCGTCGTGGAGCACTGCCACCCACCCGCTGCAGCCATCGCAGACCAATGGGTCCACTCCGGTGGTCCGTTCTTCATCTGTTCTACGCCTCTAGCCTCCACGGGGTGATGCCTTCTCTACTAAGGCCTCAAAACCTTCTTTTCACCATTTTGAAGGTTTTTTCATGAAGAACTCACAATACGGAGGGGCTCAGGCCTTGTTCATGTCGCTCCACCCCCTCCGCATTAGATTATAAACATGGGCAGGCTTTCAATTGAAGTTATATCCAACAAAAATAATTAATCCCAATGAAAAACCCCAAGTAAAGCACCCTACCTCAAGAATGAGTGATTCGTAAATCAACTTGTTCATGTGTGGATCTACATTCATCATTTTAGAATAAAGAATGTGAAAATTCAAACAAAAAACCCCTACATCATTGGAGTTTGTCATTGAAGTGATCTGTCCATAGGGATTCAAGTTATGTTGGAATTTGATGCTCTCCAGTCCCATTCTTCAAGGTGCGTCAATGTTGTTGGTGATTTGCTGACATTTTTCATTCATCATTGGAGAGAATTCTCTCTGTAGGTTTGTTAGATAAATTCCAACCTCTGATCCTGATTTCTACGATGCATTAACCCATTAAAATAAAACACGTCACAACATTTCTATTACGTTGTGTCGTCGCATCGTTACGATGTTTCATTTATGAAACATCGTATCTATTATGCTTCATTTAATGCATTGTTACATTGCAAGTTTATGATCCATTAATGAGATTCATTTAATGAAACTCATCATCACTTTATCGCCGCACTGCAGTGTTGTTGTGCCACCATCCAACATTTCGGAAAAAAATAACTTTTTAAGTTATTTGGTATTTTTCTGAAAAGACCGAAAATTAACTTTTTCGGTCGTCCATTTTCTGTCAAAGTTAGGTCCATTCTTGTAGAATACCAAAATTTTGAGCTCAATAGTGACATCGTATTTTTTATCTAAGCACCAGTTTAAAAGTTAGAAAAATCTGCTCTCACATTTACTTAAATGAACTTAAAAAAAAGTTCAAAAGTCTATTATGAACCTCAGAATTAGGTGTATTTGAATAATCTAGTCTCGAAATAATCCCATATAATTTAAAAAAATTACATGGAATTTTTGAGACATTACATCATGGGGTTGCAGTTTGAGGTGTCGAAGATCACCACCTCAATCCTACGAATGACTTTGTCTTACTCATGGGGAACTGGTAGTTTTGCCTTGTCTTTGAACTATTGAGATCACGGGGATGGTACATGGGGGCAAGTTTCTCCACCTCAATCTCACCAATGACATAGTTCATGGTAGGATTTGTATACAGAGGTGAAATTATCCATTTTTTCAACGACGCGGTTTGTGGAAATTTTCGACACTGTTATCTTCATTATGCATACTAGTCAGTTTGTGGGCAACACCTTCCACAAACCGTTCTAGGGATCTAGTACGCAGACCAGAATGGGTCCTTTTAAAAAAATTATTCTTCAACAATTTTATCTAAATACTTCATATAATTTGTTTTCTTTACTTTTCCAAACTTATGGGAGTATTTAATTTCCCTTTGAAATGTTTTTAGGACCCTACAAATGCCCCCCATCAGAATGAGTTTTGATCACAACAAAGAGGATTCTATTCTGATGTAGAAATTGGTCTTGAACTAGGTTCGTTTTTTAGTAGAAAGGTGGACCCATAGGAGGAACACACTTATATATTGGGGGTGGGGTAGTTCATTTTTCTTTTACCATACTTCATGTTGAAAATCACTCCCCAAATTTCTCGGGGATCTCCTTGCTTCCGTATACCAAATACACTACGTGAAATCCTTCATCCACAAACCATGCTTTGTATTCCATGAACCAAAAACCTTTCACGGTCACCCTCATCTGCAAACTACTTTTTTTAAATCCATGAACTGGAATTTTGTTTTTAAACTATACATTATGTCTTCACACTATAATCTTTGGATAACCATGTATAAAGGATCAATTCACAGCTCACCCAATCTATGAACCGTTTTGTTATATAGACAGTGCTTCATGGGCTATCACCTGATGGATCATTCCACGAACTATTAGTTCATGGAAAATATCTTCCATGAACCATTTCTGGTGTTCAATATGTAGACCACTTTTCTATGTGGACTTCTTTTAGTCATTTTCCAATTTATATCCTTCTTTCAATGATTTTATTGGACAAACCTTTTGTATGGTCTTTTGATGTAGAAAAGAGATGGTTCTTCCACTTATCTCAATGGAAGAGACCAGGAGGATGGAGGATATATTTTAGAACACTGAAGACAACCTTAATTCCTACATCACTTCTCAAGAGGGTATCCTCATTGGTATACTCTCACTAGAGCTTTTGTATTATGCATTGTCAATCCAATTTCCACTTTACAACTATAGCCTCCAAGAAGACATTCATTTTCCACCGGTTGATTAGAGAAGCTTCACTATTCTCATTGAGATGTCTCAAGAGTATGACTGGTCGAATATTATTTCTGTGACGGAGATGAAAAATCTCTCAATCCAATATGACAAAATTGTTCTGAATGGATATATGTGGATGTCGAGCACTCAATGTCACCACAATACATCTTCTGAATCAGTAATTCAGGATTACCTGACTATTGTTAACTTGTCATGAATCAACCCCAATGGAGGGTGGAGTTGCAAATGGGATCTTCGATATGAAGATTACTTTTTTGATGAGTGGGCCTAGGACTTTTAGGTGAACCAAAACTTATTAGAGTTATCTAATCAATTAGAAGATTTCAGTTTGCATCAATTAGTATAGGTCTCCCAATTTTCCATCTATTCACCAGGTGAAATACTAACTGAGATTCTCAGCTGCTGGTGTTTGAGCACTAACACCTTTAAATTATCTAACAGTGAAGTGGTGATCATTTTATGGGATATGTATCAGGTAAGGGGACTTCCTATCCTTGGAGACATGTACGATGAATTTCTTCCAAAGACCAATACTTGGGAGATTTCTGAACTAGTATGTCCAATGGAGAGAGATTTAATACTCCTGGAAGAGGGATAGATTAGTCATCCTCTTCATGTCCACTTGATAATTTCATTTGAATAATGGATAGGTTTGTTCTTTCAGGGGAGTGGGTTGAAGCCGAAAGTCTTCCACAGCCGAAATCATCCAACTTAACGGTCATGGAACTTTTTTGACTCATATTTTCCACCCTCAATATAGATCAGTACACCATGTGGGGCTCTGGGATTCAGTCAGATGTATCACCCAAACTCATATTAGAAGGTTTCTTTTCTATGTTTCTGAGTTGTTGTCTCTTCCCCTCTTGGGATGTATACACTAGTGTTAGATCTTGTACTCTGATGATGGAATACAAATTGGAGGAGGGGCATCCTATCAATTTATCCATCCCTACCCTTGCCCAAATCTATGTACTATTGGGGAAGATATAGGAAGGGAAGCCTCAGCATCATCTGAGTGGTCTGTTTCAATTTTTTTATGGCTAGATGGCATATCATTTCTTTTATTATGAGTATCTCCATACTGCAATGGTTCATTATTATAGCTTCCACCCAACCCTTCTCAGCATTTTCATCATTCTCCCTAGATCTCTGAATATTGAAAGCGTGGTCAAACTACTCAGTGATGTTTCTCATTTTTCTTTTTCACCTTACCCTATTCCTTATGGAATAGTAGAAGATGATGGAAAGGGATCTTTGGAAGCATTTTCATACCACATGGCACTTTGGGATAGAATCCTAACTCCTCATATAGATAGGATGATTGTCTGCGAAACTTATGTGCCCTATCGGTTCTCCATGCAGATTGAATGTCTACAATGGGTCATAATTTTTGTGGTTACTATGGTTACGAGGGAATATCACATGGAGATCTATCTTCAACTGTGGTTGATGACGATGTAGTAGGACTATAGAATTCATGTATTTATTACTCCCAAAGAGACCTCCACTTATCATTAAAGTATTCCCAATAGCGGGTAATGTGCTATCCTGATGGTAAACTAGCCAGGACAGTATGATGGGTGAAAAGACCCTTGACTACTTCTAGACCAATTTTACTTATGCCAGTTGTGCCATCTCTCTCCATTACTATTTCCCAAAGGTGCTCTACCCATCATCACATACATTCAGAGGGGACATCCTCTACGTAGCCTATATATGTGAAGAGTGACTCGGACCCTTTATTTATGGGCGACATGTTCTGGAATCCTTTTGAAGTTGGCCTTAGTATAATGTCATTGGGCATCCCTAAAGTTGTAGTTAACCTCTTGAACTTAGTTCTAGATATAAAACCACCTCCAGAATAGTAAGGTTCCCCTACTTGGGTAACCCAGTCAAGAGCGACTCCATCTATTACAGTTCTATTTCCTAAATACATACCTGTTGAGGTGGAGGAGCAAGATCAGGGTTCCAATATTATTAAGATACATTGGGCCATATGGATATGGGTGTGGCCTCAAATTTATACTATTTTCATTGAATAACATTTTACAAAATTTTCTGATGAGGAGGACACCCTCTGGTGGTTATTTATCACCTTAGGCTTAGGAAGCTTTGACTACCAACACCTGCACCACCTCACATATCAAATTGTCATTGTTCGAGAGGATCAGGTCATCCATAAAGATATTCTTGCCCAGTTCAATGCTCTGCATCACTAAACCAAGACCTTTCGATATATTACCGAAGATATTCATCACTTAATGGCTAAGGAGATAAATGCTCATGACCAAGTGGTTTCCCAAATGGAAGAGTTATGGGGGTACATAGCTCGTGTGGCCAAGATAAAGGTGCAATTGGAATCAACAAGTACCAACTTTTAATCCATTAAATAGAAAAGGTGGGATCTTGGTACCATTCTAAAGTAAGTGTGTCTCTCGGTTGAAGATAAAGCTACATAGAGGACTAATTTAGAGAAATCTCTTGATGGCCTATGCCTAACAATTATTGATCGGTTGGAAGAGCTAGGAAGTCCTCATTATAATATTTTAGATTGCATTTTTTCATCATTTTTATTTTCTATTGGTGAGGGAATCAAGGTTGTGGACATCCTCTTTAGATGAATTTAATAAAATTGAAACATTTTTTTCCCTAGTTCTTCTCTATTACCTTTTCCTATAATTTCAATAATTTATAATAAAAATTATTCATATAGTAATTTCAATCGGATGTTAATTTGAATTCCAATAAGTGATAACTAATTTGAAATAATTAATTCATGCTCTAATTTTTTCCCTAAACTAGGGGGCTTAGCAAGCGTAGTTTGACTATTACTAGGGTTTTAGGCGAAACCCCACAAACATTATGTGTTTTTCATTATTAATCTATTTTTTCCTAAACTTAATTTGATGTGGGATTAGTAGGTATAACTTGAATTTTTATTAAGAATACCTTTGTATGTTTTCAACCTAAAAATATTTATGTCTATTTATTTTCGGCTCCTCAACATTTTTTCCTAAACCGTACATAGCATAGGTTTAGCGGGTTGACACTCAAATTTTATCCAGGGTGCCCCTTGTGGGTTTTTATCCTGGCGAGTGTTGTATCTTTTTATGGGAAGTTTAAAAGTATTTAAAATCGGACTTTCATTATTGATGTTTTAGTTCAAAGATATTTGACCAAGAATGATGTTTTAGGTTGAACAGTTTATAACATGATTTGTAGGGCAAGGGCCCCAATTTAGGAATCATTAACCGAGAATGTCCCAATAGCTTTTTGAAGTTGATAAGGGATTTTTTGTGACCCTGAATTTTCTATTCTTAGATATAGAACATGATATGGGGTATAGAATCATTGGGCATACAAAATTTGGTATAGCATATCTTAAAGAAGAATTTTCATTTGGTTAATAGGATATTTTTTGTGGGCCATTTATGCAAAGCCACTAGGGAATTGTGTGCATGGTTAAACAAAGGTTCCCTTAATACACTAGCCTCCCATTTCCAATGACTAGGAAATTTTATGGAAATTTTTTTTTGTTTCATTGTGGAAGAAAACCATGGGAGGCCTGTTGAGGGAATGATGTCAGAAAGTATGGGGTAATTTATATTGGTTTTGTTCTAGAAACTGCTCCCACATGAATTTAACTTATGCAAATGAGGGATAATGCATGGTGTAGTTTAACATCGTACAACTGAGACTTTTGAGACTTATGGTATACAAAAAAAATTTTACTCTAACCAAAGGGGGTAAAGTATTTTTTACTCAAACCAAAGGGTGTAAAAAAAATTTCTTTTCCACGACAGTCTATCCAGTAATGTTCTATCACCTTCATATATGAGAGGGGAAAGAGGACATAAACTATAACCTGAGGCAGTTTCCAAAATAGGGGAATGAGGTAAGACATAAACATTATAGGGTGCACCGAATTAGGAAAAGCCTCTCATGAGGAATAATTTTCCTTTGGTTGATAGTCCATTTTGTGGGAACCATGTCCAGAGCCTCTAAGGCTTTGTGTGCATAGTCAAACAAAGGTGTTCATAGGAGACTAATCGTCCACTTTCTATGGACATGGATGGTTATGGGGATTCAAACCTTTATAAAAATAGAGTATGGTGTGTGAAGAGGGGTGCATGAACATGAAAAGGGGGAATTATAGGATGATGTATATTGGTAATAGGTGAATGAAAGCTTCCCATATAGGTGTGATTAGGTTCCCTCACATGGGTTTGTCCCTTTCATGGGAAAGAATGGGACAATACTATTTCCTATTTTGACACAAAATAAAAAACTCAGGTTTCACTACATATCCTTATGATGATAGGAATCAATCCAAATGTAGTTATTTTTATGTTTTCCATATGCGGATCTAGTTCACACCTATGAATGGGGTACTTTTTTTGTTTGCACATGGGGTTACCAATTAAGTGAGACCCATGTTGAACATTCCCATGTGGATTATTTCATGCATAAGAACATGGGGGAGGACATTATTTGGTGTGTTGGGACCCAATAATGAACATTTATCATTGAGAATTATTCAGTTTTAATGTCATGTGATTATGAAATTAATGGAGAATCCATGATTAACTAGAGGATGGTTGGGTCTAGGTGTTCAAAATGTTCAAGATGTTATTAGGAAGAAAACTGTAAGTTGTGGTTTTAAGGGATCTTGGATTAGGAGAGATGATATAGGCCATGAAATTTTTTGAGAATACAGGAATAGGAGAAGACTCTCATGAGGAATGATTTTCCGTGGGTTAACATGTCATTCCTTTAGGCAACATATGAAAATCCACTGAGGCAATGTGTGCATAGTCAAACAAAGGTGTCCATTGGACACTAGCCTCCCATATCTGATGGTCAGGGAGGTATATGAAGATCTAAAATTTCTCAAAGCATGAAGTTTGATAGATGGAAAAGATAGTTCTAAACATGTTATAAATGTTTAGGTTGTGATCACCCATAGAGTTTGTAACTATCCTACATAGATATATCTCACATTTAGGGTGAGGCCTTTTGATTTCCTTACTGGAGTGAGGCCTGAATTTGAAGATATGGGTATCCCAAAATTAGGATCCCTGCAGGTTTGTCCCATGCTTGGGGAGTAGGTTATTTTAGTTATATTTAGGGTACCATGAAGGTTAATGTCATACAATTATTGTAGAGACCCAAATCTTGATTTACATGTAAATTACATTATTTTTGCAGAATATTTAATACATAACAAAAAAACACACAAGGACCGTAATAGTTTAGTGTCTTTGGAAACTCGGAATATAATCTTCTAATCGTGGTGAAAGATCTTCAACATCTCCCATAAAGATCTTCCCCTTTTATTTTATTACCTCAAACCTTTATTTATATCCAGGGGAAAAGAAACATATAAAGGGTGAGATCAAATTCTCATTAAGGGTAAGCATTGAGAAAATAAAACAAACCATATTCATTTGAACATAAAAACATGAACATAATGATTAAACATCGAAATCTTGAGCAATGACATAAAACATGGAAGTATGTAAGTCATAGATCAAAATGGAACATCAATCATGGTAAAATAACTTGGAAATAAAACTTCTAATTGTGGAAAAACATTAAGAACATGATATGATTTCCATAGTATCCAAGGCATTGCTGCCAATGCCATCTTAGTGGACAAATCCCCTTTCTGAATCGAGTTCACTCCTCGTTTCAGTCCTGGAACACTGAACCAGATTAACTTACCGTTCCAACCATGTCTATCTCATGAGATATAAATCTTTACCCAATGAATTGGAGGGAGATATAGGTCCCACCCATATCATAAAGAAATCATTCTTTCGTGTGCCACAAAATCATAAATCATATATCATAGCATAACCCATGTAATAGAATGGGATTCTTAAACATCATGTCATCATAACAAAATCCATATAAAAAATGGATATCATTTAATCATAAGAAAAATAAAACCATTTAAATAATGGAGACATTATACATGAAACATAAACATATTAAATAATGACATTTTAGATGGAAAACAGTTTTGGGAAAACACTTGAAATGAATTCTTGAGGAAAATATCCTTTCTTCTTCAAAATCATTTTCTTTTCACAAAATGCCATGCAATTTTAAAAGAAGTGAATTTTTTTGAAAATAGTCATGAAATATTGTAGAGTAAGCTTCATGAAAATAAGGTGTTATGAAACCGTAAAAATCCGTTCATGCTGTATAAGTTAAAAAAACATTCTTCTCATATTTTTGCCCGAAAAGTCAAAAAGTACCTCGTATGGTAAACAAAAGAGATAATCCTTCCATACGATGTGGTAAAAGTAAAAAAAGGGTAAAAATGACTTTAAACATGCATGGAAGAAATGTAAACATTTTATGAAAACATTTTGAGAACATATGGACATGGACAATAAACATAACCCAAGTAAATACCTACGAATAAATAATCTCGAATAAGAATGAGATTGGAATAATTATCCCTTACCTTAGATCTAATCTACTTTGTACGTATCCAAACCTCTTGTATAATGATTTAAATAATGTAATTTACTTATTAAATAATCATATTAATTGTTATTATATCATATATGGTTCACTTATGACTTTATATTACCCATTCTTTTGTAAATTCCATGTTAAAGCAGCATTTTGGGTAAAATCGTTTTATTTATCGTCCTTGTTTGGACTTGTTGTTCTTGATATTATTTCTACTTATATCACGATTTAATTACTTCCAGAATGTAAATCATGATTTATATATCATATATATTAAGTATATATATATATAATAGATAGATAAATGAAATGAAATACACCGTTCATGGAGACAGTAGGTCGTACGTACGCATGAACGTTGTTTTCTTTTCCTTATTGACTTGAATGGAAGTAAGTAGATGAAATATATATATATATATACATAAATCCAGTAGCTTCATTATGTCATATATTTCATTATTATTCATTATATATACTTTATAATCATTCTTGAATGGTTAATCATGGAAAATGAATCTCATTGCGTTCGTGGAGACGGTAGTCAGTACGTATGCACGAGTGATTATATCATTCCCATGATCGTGGAATTGTATTTAAGTGTATGTATAATACTTCATAATAAAAATAACTTTACAATAACCATATATATTTATTTATTTACACCATTATACCCATCCATGTAAGGTGGTGGTGGAAAACAGATTACATCATGGCGTGGAGATGGTATTCCGTACGTACGCACGCGTGGTGATTTCATTTTTTGTAGGATGGATAGAAGATGAAATAGGGTTATTTAATATTTATAATAACATATAAGTATATTAGTGATACTTATGTTATTAATTTATGATGAAACAAATAAATAATAATATGTAGAAGAAGAAATAAATTGGAAAGAATCGGTAAAGGATATTACCTCTTCTTTAACGCGCCTCTTCTTAACCTCCTCTTAAGGCACTAGAGTTGGTACTTTGAGGAGACCAGAACCTCAATAATATTTCTAGGGAAGTTGAGAAGATTAATTTTCAGGGGTTGGCCGAGCATCAAGGCTCAAAAGGGTGTGAATATAAGAGGGAAGGGGTGCCCTTTTTATAAGGGAGGAGAGGGGCACCTTTGGAAAAACTTAAAATATTATTTTATAATAAAGTCATATTCGGTTTATAATAGCTCAAAATTGATTTATTTCAAAGCTAAAGTGGGGATGGGTCGAACTCCTATAAACCAATAGGTTTTAGACAAGTTTAGGTTACTATTTTAACCTTATCATTTAGATTAAACTCAAAGTTAAATAATTTAACTTTTATCGTGTCTTTTAGTTTTCTTACACTATATGGTTAATAAACTTACCATAACAAGACAAACGAACCTAAAGTGGTTCATTATTAATAAATATATCCTTATCTAAGTCATTTGGACTATCCTTAGATTTTTAGGAATAAAATAACAATTAATAATAGAATATTTGTTTTAAAAACTATTTTATGTCAATTTTGACACTATTTGGAACTTGATTTTTTTGAAAATCATAACAACATAATTATTTTGAAAAAAGTTAATTTAATCAATAATAACATTTCATATTAACCTATAAAATTTTTTAATTCATAAAATGTCTAAAATTACATTTATTTGGGTATTTATAACATCAATTATGTTAATATTTCATTAATAAGGTAATTACTGCATCACCATTGTGTCAAAAATAAATTAAATAATTTAATGTCTAAAAATTATAAATAAAATACCATTATGTAGGAAAAAATTTTATATTTCTAATTAAAATTTATAGTTGAATTTATCTTATGTATAACCCTATATTAAAAAAAATAGTTATTAAACTTTGATTTTAACTATTTTAACTCTTTTTTAAATAAAATAATAATAAGTGTCCTAATCTAATCCAAGTGGACCTAAAGGGTAATATTTTATTCCTAAGGTTGTTTTTTGGTCTAATTACACTTATCCAATAGAATTAAGACATGTGTTAGGGTAATAATAATATCATTTTTACCCTTAATTACCCTATTTACTTTTAACCGTGGTAAATAAAAGTAAAAATTTACTATTCACCAAAAATTATTTTTATCTTATTGAACCACATTTTACTCCTTGATATTAACCATGTCTCTCGGATTTTCAAAATTCCACTCAGAGAAGCGGTAAAATTATGATTTATGTAAATTTGCAAATTCTCCTAGGAGGTGGGTAAAAGACGGTGAAAAGTTCAATAAAATTTTTATATATCTAAAATTATTATAAAATGACTCCAACGAATTACATTGAACTTATATAGGTATTATGTATCAATTTTGACCTAAAATAAATTTAAATAAAATAAATAATAATTTAAATAAAAAGTTGGTTTTTAAATAGTAAACCAGTGTTTTCACTATTCATCAAAAATTGAAAGTTTTCAGAAAAATACCAAAAAATCACCCTAGGCTAATTTCGATATTTCGATTCCAAAAATGAAGTCCATTTTGAAAGATAAAATTTATAAAATTTCAAAAAGTGGGTATTACTATTCATAACGGCTAGTTCATAATAATATTATAATAATATCTCGTTTAGTGAAACTTGGTATTGTGTACTACACACACTATCGAAGAAGGTCTTGATTGCATGTAATGCAAGCCATGTCAGGGCTGCGTTTAGTAAAATATCCATTCGGTGTTGCGTATAAAATAATAAAAACTTATTTCATTTATACATTAAACAAAATCTATACTTAATGTTGCGTAGAATAATTTCCACAAAACGAACTTGAAATTGTGTTTAACACGAGCCAAGAATAGTGTTCTGTATACTATAAGATAATACAGTGTTGCATATAGTAAAATCTAATCTTGGTGTAGTGTATAATAGAAGAAATCAAAGAAAATAATAATAATATATCTCATAAAATCTTGGGTTGTTACATTCTACCCCCCTTAAAATTAATTTCACCCTCAAAATTCATCAGGGTTATAAATGGTTTACTATTTTAAAGTTTCTTTTATAGAAACCCACATCTTAAAAAGAAATACTAAAACATAATTTTAAAAAGTGAAGTATGAAACATATCAGTTACCCAAATTAACACATCATTGGGTTTCCACATAGGATAACATAGGTGAAAATATGGATATGGAAGAGAAATCTAACCATCAAGTTCTGATGGAGAGTGGTAGAGAACATGGCTATGAAAAAGCCAACAATCACAAAGCCATAAATTTGTGATAATCTATGGTACCATCTGATTCATCGGATATAAGGGCACTAGGACAACATTTTTTGTTTTTCAAGATTATTTCCCTAAAGTCGAAGAATTTGAATTAGAAGAAATATTTACTTTATTTCGGTACAATCTCACCGTTGTTCGTGCCTTGAATAATTTCGACTTCATCTCTTAAAGAAATGAAGCTGAATTTTTCATTCGTGAAGTGTTAGGAGATCATGTGATAGAATGATGGGTTATTCAATATATCTCAAACAATATGTTAGCAAAAGTTATCAAATATACATAAGTTCATCTATGGTGAGGTTAATCGTATATTATTCCAAAAATGGACTTATATTTCATCTATCATACTGCTTAATAAAACTAGTTTCTACTAACCAGGGACTTCTTGTAGGCCAGTGATAGGAAATAAAGGCCCATCGCACTTGGGTTTTGGGTTTGATTCCCACAGCCTTGTCCGACATGACGGGTTGTCGCCCATCCTACGGGTTGTCCTTTTTCTAAAACTATACTATTATAGCATAAAAAAAAGTTCTAGACTTAAACAATACTATCTTATGTCTAACGTAATCTATTCCAATCTTTAGGTTTATCCAAAATATTTCCATCCAATCTCGTAGTATAAAGAAAATGATTACTTGAAATGTCATCTACTGAGCATGTGAATACCATCATTTATCATACGATATATCTTGTTTGTCACATTTTAGACATGTGAATACCTTAATCATGTATTCTCTTGAAAAATTAATACCCATTGAACCTTAGTGAAAACATGAATGTTGTAAAAAGTTATCTTTTTCCACATACCAAAATTCCAAAAATTCTATATACTCAAACCATGATATCACTTTGTCCTTATATCAATCATCAGATCATGAATACTACCAAACATATTATTTTCTCCTTATCCCTTCATTATACTCATATCATCTGCTTTCTAAAAATATTTCAATCACTTTTCATGGTTACCGGTACCATATACTTATTTAAAACCACAATGGACTAATACATAGATATTACAATATACCATAAAAGTACCTCAACAACATTATTCTTGAATACCAATACATAAACACTTCAATCCATTCTCTTCATTGATTGTCATGGAATAAGTCCTTCCTTGATTTAGAAGTAACCTCTTAGGTCAGGGCAATGATTTGGGTAATTCCCATGTTCTCCACAGATAAGACATTGAACTCCATAACAGTCTGTCACTCTATGACCCTTCTCTCCACACAGATAACATCTTCCCCTCCATTTTATGTATTCATCAAGGTTCTTCTTCCCTTTTTTAGAAATATCAATATTCCTTTCTCTATGCTCCTCACCATGCGAATATTCATAAAAGTCCATCTTCCTCTTATTTTATTAATTAGAAATAGCACTAAAGTTCACCTTGTTAATCATATATCGCGATGACTGATTTGGCATAATCAAAAAATCTTTATTTCTAGGAATTATGCAATTTTGTTGCTCATAGTCACCTATTTTTTCATTGGAATCAATGTTAACTGAATTATGTCTCGTTCCCTCCATTAACTAAGACCAGAAATCATAGTGTAAGAAACATTTAAAATAATGAGGAACCACATAATCATAAAAAGTCACTTATGGGATGTCTAACTTATCACACATTCTTTAATACATGACACCCTAGGTTCACCCTAGGTTATTCATGTTCGTCAACATAATTCTATAACTGTAACCTACAGTTATTCTAAACCTTAGGGATATCCCTAGAAAAACCTTAGAAATATCTTTAGGGATCTCACTAAAGTTCTCGGATCCTAGTTTCCAAAGGTTGACTAAACCTTTCCTATGATACCAACTGTAGATACCCAAAGCCTGATGTACATGGACATTACATTACATTTTCAGAATACTTAATACATAACAAAAACAAACACACAAGGACCGTAATAGTTTAGTGTCTTTGGAAACTCAGAACATAATCTTCTAATCATGGTGAAAGATCTTCAACATCTCTAATAAAGATCTCCCCCTTTTTTTTCTTACCTAAAACCTTTCTTTATATCTTGGGGAAAAGAAAACATATAAAGGGTGAGCTCGAATTCTCAGTAAGGGTATGCATGGAGAAAATAAAACAAACCATATACATTTGAATATAAAAACATGAACATGATGTTTAAACATCAAAATCTTGAGCAATGACATAAAACATGGCAGTATGTAAGGCATAGATCATAATGGAACATAAATCAGGATAAAATAGCTTGGAAATAAAACTTTTAATTGTGGAAAAACATTAAGCACATGACATGATTTCCATAGTAGCCAAGGCATTACTGCCAAGACCATCTTAGTGGACAAATTCCCTTTCTGAATCGAGTTAACTCCTCGTTTTAGTCATGTAACACTGAACTAGATTAACTTACCGTTCCAGCCATGTATATCTCATGAGATATAAATCTTAACCCAATGCATTAGAGGTAGATATATTTCCCACCCATCTCATAAAGAAATCATTATTTTGTGTGCCACAAAATCATAAATCATATATCATAGCACAACTTTTGTAAAATAATGGGATTCTTAAACATCAGGCCATCATAACATAATCCATATAAAAAAATGGATATCATTTCATCATAAGAAAAATAAAACCATGTAAATAATGGAGACATTATACATGAAACATAAACATATTAAATAATGTCATTTTAGATGGAAAACAGTTTTGAGAAAACACTTGAAATTAATTCTTGAGGAAAATATCCTTTCTTCTTCAAAATCATTTTCTTTTCACAAAATGCCGTGAAATTTTAAAAGAAATGGATTTTGTTGAAAATAGTCATGAAATATTGTAGAGTAAGTTTCATTAAAATAATGTGTTATCAAACCGTAAAAATCAGTTCATGCCGTATAAGTTAAAAAAACATTATTCTTGTACTTTTTCCAGAAAAGTCAAAAAGTACCTCGTATGGTAATCAAAAGAAAGATTCCTTCCATACGATGTGGTAAAAGTAAGAAAAAGGGTAAAAATGACTTTAAACATACATGGAAGAAAATTAAACATTTTATGAAAACATTTTGAGAACATATGGACATGGATAATAAACATAACCCTAGTAAATACTTACGAATACACAATTTCAGATAAGAATGAGATTGGAATAATTATCCCTTACCATAGATATGATATGCTTCGCACGTATCCGAACCTCCGGTATAAGGATTTAAATAATGTCATTTAGTTATTAAATAATCATATTCATTGTTATTATATCATATATGGTTCACTTATGCCTTTATATTACCCGTTCTTTTGTAAATTCCATGTTAAAGCAGTGTTTTGGGTAAAATCGTTTATTTATCGTACTTGTTTGGACTTGTTATTCTAGATATTATTACTACTTATATCATGATTTAATTACTTACATAATGTAAATAATGATTTATATATCATATATATTCAGTATATATATATATATATAACAGATAGTTAAATGAAATGAAATACACTGTTCATGGAGACGGTAGGCCGTACGTACGCGTGAACGCTATTTTTATTTCCTTATTGACTTGAATGGAAGTATATGACATATATATATATATATATGTATACATAAATCAATTAGCTTAATTATTTCATATATTTCATTATTATTCATTATATATACTTTATAATCATTCTTGAATGGTTAATCATGGAAAATGAATCTCATAGCGTTCTTGGAGACAGTAGTCTGTACGTACGCACGAGCGATGATATCATTCCCATGATCGTGGAATTGTATTGAAGTTTATGTATAATACTTAAGAATGAAAATCACTTTACAATAACCATATATAGTTATTTATTTACACCATTATACCCATCCATGTAAGGTGGTGGTGGAAAATAGACTACACCACAGTGTGAAGACGGTATTCCGTACGTACGCACGCGCGGTGATTTCATTTCCCGTAGGATGGATAGAAGATGAAATAGGGTTGTTTCATATTTATAATAAAATATCAGTATATTATTGATACTGATGTTATTAATTTATGATGAAACAAATAAATAATAAGAGGTAGAAGAAGAAATAAATTGGAAAAAATCAGTAAAGGATATTACCTCTTCTTTGATGCGCCTCTTCTTAACCTCATCTTAAGGCACTAGATTTGGTATTTTGAGGAGATAAGAACCTCTATAATGTTTATGGGGAAGTTGAGAAGATTAATTTTCAGGGGTTGCCCGAGCTTCAAGGCTCAAAAGGGTGTGAAGAGAAGAAGGAAGGGGTGCCCTTTTTATAAGGGAGGAGAGGGGCACCTTTGGAAAAACTTATAATATTATTATATAATAAAGTCATATTCGATTTATAATATCTAAAAATTGATTTATTTCAAAGTTAATGTGGGTATGGGTTGAAATACTATCAACCAATAGGTTTTAGACAAGTTTAGGTTACTATTTTAACCTTATCATTTAGATTTAACTCAAAGTTAAATAATTTAACATTAATCGTGTCTTTTATTTTTCTTACACTATATGGTTAATAAACTTACTATAACAAGCCAAAAGAACCCCAAGTGGTTCATTATTAATAAATATATCCTTATCTAAGTCATTATGATGAACCTTAGATTTTTAGGAATAAAAAAACAATTAATAATATAATATTTGTTTTAAAAACTATTTTATGTCAATTTTGACACTATTTGGTACATGATTTTTGTTAAAATCATAAAAACATGATTAGTTCAAAAAAAAGTTAGTTGAATCAATAATAACATGTCATATTAACCTAGAAAATTATTTTAATTCATAAAAAGTCTCAAATTACATTTATTTGGGTATTTATAACATCAATTATGTTAATATTTCATTAATAAGGTAATTACTACATCATCATTGTGTCATAAATAAAATAAATAATTTAATGTCTAAAAATTATAAATAAAATAAATTTATATAGGAAATTTTTTTATCTTTCTAATGAATATTTATAGTCGAGTTTATCTTATGTATAACCCAATATTAAAAAAAATTAGTTATTAAAATTTGATTTTAACTATTTTAACTCTTCTTTAAATAAAGTAATAATAAGTGTCCTAATATAATCCAAGTGGACCTAAAGTGTAATATTTTATTCATAAGGTTGTTTTTGGTCGAATTACACTTATCCAATAGAATTATGACATGTGTTAGGGTAATAATAATATCATTTTTACCCTTAATTACCCTATTTACTTTTAACCGTGGTAAATAAAAGTAAAAAGTTACTATTCAGTAAATATTATTTTTATCTAATTGAACCACGTTTTACTCCTTGATATTAACCTTGTATCTTTGATATTTGAAATTCCACTCACAAAAGCGGTAAAATTAAGTTTTATGTAAATTTGCAAATTCTCCTAGGAGGTGGGTTAAAGATGGTGAAAAGTTCAATAAAATTTTTATATATCTAAAATTATTATAAAATGACTCCAATGAATTACATTGAACTTATATAAGTATTATGTATCAATTTTTACCTATAATAAATTTAAATAAAGTAAATAATTATTTAAATAAAAAGTCGGTTTTTAAATAGTAACCCAATGTTTTCACTATTCATCAAAAATTGAATGTTTTCAGAAAAATACCAAAAATTCACCCTAGGATAATTTCGATATTCTGGATCCAAAAATGAATTCCATTTTGAAAGATGAAATTTATAAAATTTCAAAAATTGGGTATTACTATTCATAATGGCTAGTTTATAATAATATTATAATAATATCTCGTTTAGTGAAACTTGGTATTGTGTACTACACACGCTATCGAAGAAGTTCTTGATTGCGTGTAATGATAGTCAAGTCACGGATGCATGTAGTAAAAGCTCCATTTAGTGTTTCATATAACATAATCAAAACTTATTTCATTTATACATTAAACAAAATATATACTTAATGTTGCGTATAATAATTTCCACAAAACGAACTTGAAATTGTGTGTAACACGAGCCAAGAATAGTGTTGCATATACTAAAAGCTAATACGGTGTTGTGTATATTACAAGATAATCTTGGTGTAGTGTATAATAGAAGACATCAATTAAATTAATAATAATTTATCTCATAAAATCTCGGGTTGTTACAATTAGAACTTTAGGTTTCCCAACATGGAGGGGAAAACTCTTATATTCCTTTCAAAGCCGTTCTAGTAGGATCAATCATCGTGGTTTGATTTGACCAAGCTCTATGGGGAATTCCCCACTAAAATTCCTAATCTCACATGAGATATACTCAGTGTGAGAAACCAGGTGTGGAAAGGGTTTCACATCACCACCTAGGGATGGAAGGATCAAGGAAGGTAGTATTGTTGGTCCATTCAATTTAAAGTCATGTGGGGAGGACATGATTTACTCATCGTAAACGAGATAAATGTTGTCGATCCAAGAAGTTTTAAGTCTTGCAGAAAGTACATTGACAACACAGTTTAACATCATGTTACAGGGATGAAATATCAAAGGAATCCTGTGTATGTATAGGCTAATTAAGTCAGGATATCCCTGGTATTCCCCTAACATGAGTGGGGGAAGAAATTAAAAACCATGATTCCAAGAGCCCTCAAATCGGGAGGGATGATGCGAGTCTTATGAGCCAATGGGCATACAGAAGTAGGAAAGGCCTCTCATAAGGATGAATTTTTCTTTGGTGGACTGGAAATTTTCGTGGGAAACATATGAAAAGCCACTGGGGCTTGATCTACATAGTCAAATTAAGGTGTCTATCAGACACTGGTCTCCCATATCTGATAGTTGTGGGTGATTATTCAGATTTGAGATTTCCCAAGGCATGCAATTTGATGGATCAAAAGGGGATATCTAGGTACATGATAAATATCCAGAACATGATTAGTTATGAGGTACAATACCCTCTACATAGATTAGATTCATTTATAGGGGGAATGATATTTTGACTAATTATTATTACGGGGATCAAGGTTTGGAATATTCTACACAGATTTACATTCTTACATAGGAAATGGAGACATTTAATTTTCCATGCGGCTGGACCCGAGAAGGCCCATGTGTCACTACGTGTCTTATCATAATGAGAATCAAGTCACACATAGTTCTTGAGAGAACTTACAATTTAATGTCATGTTTTTATGACTTCTTTAGCCATGTATTTTAACATCGTATGGTTAGGACTTATGAATTTCCTTACAGAATTCTGACCTATATGCAGGAGGACACATTTTTATCCATGGTGGATTAACCAGGATACAAGATATGGGTGTAACTACATATCTTGTGAGGGTAAGAATAAATCCACACACAGTTCCAAAAACATGTTCCTTATACTAATCTAACCTGTGGATTAGGGGAACACTTTATTTTCGAATGGTGGATGGAACAAGATATATAATCCAGGTGTCACTATGTATCCTGTTGTGATAGGAATCAATCCATGTTTAGTTCTATTATCCCATGTAGTTTAATGTCATGTGGTAAGGAAGGGATTTAACTGACATGAAAAGGATGAGGTGGGTGAAGTGTAGATCTTGAACCTCTGGGAGGTTTCCTATGTATCCCAATTAGTTGGGAATCAAAGTCCATGTAGTTCTCAATGATTCTTCATGCCAGTATGACCTATTCATAAAGAGGGGGGCAATTTGTATCATGGGGTGGTTGGACCAATACTTAGGGTCAAGGTGCCTCTACATATCCTGTGAGAGCAAGAATCAAGCTATACGTAGTTCTCAAGGTACCTTGCAATTTTAACGTTGTACAGTCAGGACTTTGAATGTATTTCCTTGATCAAGTCTAACCTATATGTAGGGAAAGGGGAATTTTTGACTTCATCTGGTGGCTAGACTAGGATGTAGGATTTGGGAGTCACTACATATCCCATTAATGAATGGGAATCAAGTCACATGTAGTTTTGAGGTTCCCTGTATCAGTTGGAATCATGCACAGGGAGGGGTATTTTATACTATTATTTCAAGATGATGGGATTATCATATTCCTCTATGCTTTGTCCACATGGGGAAAACCTTACCACTATTCTTAAGCTCACGTGAGTTATACTCTGTGTTAGAAACAAGGAGCGATGAGGATTTCCCCTACAGTGTAGGGGAAACATAGGATATAATAGAGGCATTTCATGTCATGTGATGGATGGATCAAGACTTAGGATCAAGGGGTCTCCAAGTATCCCATTGATGAATAGGAATAAATCCATATGTAGTTATTGAGATAACTTCCAGTTTAAAGTCTTGTGGTAATGACTTCTTTGGACATGCAGTTTAACATTATACGGTTAAGACTTATGAATTTCCCTATGCGAGTCTAACCTATACATAGAGAGGGGAATTTTTTCCATGGAGGTTAGACCGGGATATGGGATTTTGGAATCACTACATATCCTTCATAGGTAGGAATCAAGCCACATGTAGTTCTGTAAAAGGCCCTCCTTGTATAGGCTCAGGACATACATAATGAAGAGGAATTTTTTTTTATGTTGCTGGATGGACCAGGATGAAGGATCTTGGCATCACTACATATCCCATTAATGAATGGGAATCAAGATGTACATAGTTTTAGAAAACACTCCCTATGTTGTTCTAACCCAAACACAAGAAGGGGGTCATTTTTATCACTTTTTTTATATCTTTCCTTTGTAAGAATTTGAATCGTGGGAGATGAACCACAATTCGAAACAAAATGATCTCCATACAATTTAACATCATGTGGTTAAGGCAATTTTTTCATGAATTTTAACATCATGCGGTTAGGATGATTTGGACATTCATTTTGACTATGTACGGTTAGGATGATTTGACTATGCAATTTAATATCATATAGCTAAGATGATTTTCATACAGTTTATTATCATATAGAATCGACATATGTGGTGATATAAAGTTTAACATCATGTAGCTAAGATGATAATTGTATAATAACATAAGTTATTTCTTTAGGAACCTCACATTGGTGGGAGTTATGGTGAGTTTTCCATCAATTGAAATCAAGGAATATGCTATGTTGGAGTAGACCTTGTGTATGGCATATAGTCCTTCCCATTATGGATCCAATTTTGGAGGTTTCTTTCCTTGTATCATTGGAGTTATGAGGACCAATACCATCTCCCCTTCAAGGAAATATTGAAGTAAAACCTTTTTATTGAATGATCATGTGATCTGGTTTTAGTAAATTTATACATAGTGTAATTTTTGTAATATTTTCTTATCCAATCGCTCCATATCCTCAAACGTTTTCTAGGACAACTCATTTGTGGAAATTTGATCGTAGATGGCAACACAGCTTGATAGTGATTTGAAATTCAATGGGTAGAACTGCCTCTATCCTATATACTAATGAGTATGGGTTCGCTTGACTAGTGGTGCGGGTCATAGTCTGATAAGCCCATAGAGAATGGAGGAGCTTATCTATCCATGATTTCTTGTCATTTCTACTATCTTCTGGAGTATATTGTATAGGGTCTTGTTTAAGGCCACTATCTTCACATTGGCCACTATATGGCAGTCAGATGAATAGTTTTCCTTGATTCCATACTCTCGATATAGCTTGTCCAATTCGACATAGTAGAAATTGGTGCCATTATTTATCAGTATTGTATTAGGGACACAAAATCTGGTGATGATATTAGCTATCATAAAGATGACAATACTTATTTCTCTAGCTTCTTTAAGGGGTGTGGCCTATTCCCATTTGGAAAAGAAGTTGGTTGCTAGGAGAATATATTTTAATTGTATAGCTATGGTGGGAGGGTATAGTCCCACGACGTTCATTCCCCTTATGGAAAATAGCTAGGAGTACTTGGATTTTTGAATTAACTCCAAGGTTTGGTGGATTAAATTTTCATGAACTTGGCAGGAATGACACTTCTTGGTGAATGTGGTGAAATCATGTATCATGGCGGTCCAATAGTACCCAAGTCTTTGAATCTTCTATGAGATCTTGGATGCTAATTTATGTTCTCTTCATGTTTCGGCATGCACTTATTTCATGATAGCAGTGGTCTCTTCTCCATCAATGAACCTGATAAGGACTCCCTCAAGGAATCACTTTTAAAGGACCTTTTTGGTTTGTGATATCGTATATGAGGAAGTTGGTTTCCCATCTCTAAATTTGTTCCCTACCAGCCCTATCTGGTGGGAGCTATCCCCTTTTAAGTTAATCAGTAATGGGAGTCATCCATATGATCTTAGGACTATACGCCTTGAGATGGGACTAATTTCATTTATTTATTCTGTGTTGGTCAAAATTAATGGTAAGAACATCTATCAATGGGAAATACTGATGATTGTTTCATTCCGATCTAGATCATCCAGAGACATGGTTTCATTTTACAATGCATCATCGTGTGCATTTTTCAACCAGGAGACATATGTAAATATTGGATATGATAGAAATTCTACCATCTATTCTCAAACATGGTTCATCAAAGGGATCAACTCCTCTTTCTTGATAGCATAGTCATCATTGACTTTCTTGATTTTCAGTTCTGAATATCATTTTATCTTTAGGATTTTTCATTTCACTTAGAGTTACAACTTTAGGCCTATAATGAGGGCCTGATACTCTACTTCATTGTTTGTTCATCCTTCTAACTGTAGGAAGGAGTAAGGAAAGGATGCCTTTTCTATGGATATGAGTATAACTCCCATCCCAACTTTGTTGAGTTTGGGGCCTTTCATTATTTTTCATATTAGGCTTCTGGAGGCATCAATGAAATACATCTCTCATTTCTAGGAATTCTATTGAATGTAGAATTACTCTTCATCAGGTAGTTAAGCATCCAACGAAGTCATTTCTACTGAGGGGTGCTCTGCTAGAAAGTATGTTAATGCATGCCCTTTGATGGATTTTAGCAGTATGAACCGTATATAAAACTGTTGCAAAATGACCACCCATCATGACAGGTGTCCAGTTAACATTGGACTACTGAGAATATACTTGAGCGGGTTAATTCATGAGACCAAATGGACCTTGTGGTACTATAAGTAATGCCTCAGTTTCTAGATTGAAAATACCATGACCAGACAGCTATTCTCTATGTTTGAATACCGAGTATCATAATCATTCACGGTGAGGTTGAGGTAATAAAGGATATTTTCACTTCCAACATCATTCTTCTGTGTGAGTAAGGAGCCTAGGGATTTCTCCAAGGTGTTCACATGTAGAATAACTGGTCTTCCTTCTACAAATGGCATTAGCACTGGTGGGATCAAGAGGTATTTCCTAATCATGTCAAATGGGTCATGAAAATCTTACTCTTATTGATATTATACCCTTTTTTCTTCAACCTGGTAAAGGGAGATCATTTTAATATGAGGTTGGTTATGAAGATCTGAATGTAGTCTAGATATCCATGAAGTCCTCTCAACTCAGTTAGGTTTTAAGGAGGTGACATACCAAGGATGACCTTTTTCTTATTGGGGTCTACTTCGATGCCACAGTGGCATATGACGATGCTGAGGAATTTTTCTGAGGTAACACTAAAGGCACACTTTAGGGGTTTCGTTTTTATACTATGCTATCATAGTTTATTGAAAATAGTTTCTATATCTGACATGTGATCAAATAATTGTTTTTATTTAACCACAATATCACCAATATAACATTCAATAAACTTTATTGGTAAGGGTTTGTAAATTCAATGCCTGGTGTGCTGATATGTGGCACCAACATTTTTCAAACCAAAAGGCATTACTTTATAGGAAAAATCCTTAGGGATCCCTAAAGCTAGTGGATTATTTATGTTCTTTTGAAATTCAGGTTTGATTATCACCTTAATAACCATCCATTAAAGAGAGAGCCTCATATTTGGTAGTTTCATCAATCAACAATTCTATGATCAGGATTGGGAAATCATCTATCAGGCAGTGCCGATTGAGATCCCTGAAATTGATTCAAAATATGATCTTCCCATTTTTCTTTTTGATGGTGAAAATATTTTGTAGCTATATGAGGTATTGGACTTACCAAATAAAGTTGTATATGATGATATTATCAAATTAAACCTTTATTTTTATGGCGTGTGTCGGGTGCGTCCTTCTAGTGGCTTTCTTGTAGCCACATTGGTCTTCTAGTAGACCTAGGTGGTGAGTGGCCACCTATGGATCGAGGCCTTGAATTTCTGTGTAATTTTAGGTGAAAACCTCTTGATTATTTATCATGAAATATGTGTATACCTCTTGCTCTTCGGAATTCATGGATGCACTAATCAGAGTGGGTCGCAGTTCTTCTTCTATACCCAAGTTGATTTCCTTGAGTTTATCAATGGTGGTAGAGACACATTCCTCAAATGATGGAGGGGTATCCCTTAGATATTCTTCTTCCTTATCAACATCCTCACCATATTCCTCTTTGTATTATTATGGAGAAACAATTCTTGAGATGACTATCCCATAATTGAGGAAAGAGTTGCAATTTTGGTGTTTGGGAGGTAAATCTACCTCTTCTGCATCAACCATTAGTGGGGTCTTCTCTAGAGAAGATGAAATGAGAGATAAAAGATTTTCCTTATCTTCATTGAGTGAAGAGACACATCATCCTGCCTTAATGGGTGAGGCAGGTATTTTTTGGAGTTTTGATAATGGTTTAGGGGCATTTTTATCGGAATCCCCACCCTTATCTTGGGAGTCAGTGAGCTTTTCAACATTATTAGGCTCAGAGTCCATGACCAAAATCATTAGGACTACTGAATATGCATCCAAATTTGGGCTTGTTCAGTTAATATAATTGGTGGGAAGTGTGTATTTTTCCCCAAGCTACTTAAGGGGATCATTGGGAACCATTTCCAAACCATTTTGGGCAGCAATTAAATCAACACCACTGACCAAAAGTCACTTCCCATTTGGATCATAGAACCCTACATCAATGTAGTGTGATTCACAGAGGTTGAATGGGGTCTTATTGGAAATTAGTGTTCCCCTATATCCAGTAATGCTATATTTAAGGCACTAATAGTAAGAGGAGAGGATTATTGTGTTTTGATGTAGCTAGGTCCTTCCTAGAAGGGCATTGAAGGTTGTATTATTTCAGACTACCAAAAATTATGGGTGAGCTACGTGGTCATCAAATTGGGTTACAAGCTTAATTTGACCTAATGGCTTCTTCTCATTTTTTTCATATCCCAACAGAGTTGTGGTGTTGGGCATGAGATAATCCTCATTTTAACCCAGTAGACGAAGTGTCCGTAGTGGGAGGAGATTAACTCCAGATCCATTTTCAATGAAGATTTTTTGGATATCAACACCATTTATCCTTCGAGACACATATAATGGTTTAATGTATCCTTGAATGATCATATCTTCATCTTGATCCATGAAGGAGATAACTTTGTGGCATTATTCAGGATTGGTCTCTATCTGGTAGAGTTCAGTGGCTGCTACCTCGTCTTCAAACTCCTGGGGACTTAGCAATGATTTAATGAGGTCTTCCCTGAGATCTGCTGATAGATTCAGTGCATATATGATTTAAATCTTGGTTGGTACCAAAGATAACTATTTCAGAATATCATATTTTTGATCTAAAGGTCAACACATCCCATCTTGGGTATGCTCTTTTATAGGCTCTTTAGGGGTTTGATCATTTGATGATGATGGGTCGACCCTTCGGATTATAGAGAGGAACTTCCATACTTTATGGATTGGGATAGGAAGGTATGATCACATAGAAAGGGAAATTACCTACATGTTCTTCCTATGATAAATATTATAGAAATATTGGGCTGGGTGACTTCTTATAGAGGTAGGATAATTTTCTTGTCCATGTCTGATCCGCTGGAGGGTCCTTCCGTAGGTTTCTGTAACATTGACGGTTTGAGCGGGGGTGTGTCCATAAGCTTGATTTATTCCATGGTTGTGTCTCCCTTGGTATCCTTGGATTCTATAGATTTTTCCTCCTCCCCACAATTAGGTGTGGGGAATTTTTGTTAATAACCATATTAATCTTCTGATAAGGTATCCCTTAAGTGGATGACATTGATGAAGCCAAAAATCATCTCCTCTTCTGATGATGAATTTGCCTCATCATTTGCCTAATGGTGGTGCCATTTGGTGGGGTGGTTCCTTTTCTTCCATTTGGAGGGGTGGTAATCATATCATTAAAACTAATGGCATGAAATATGAGAGTGTCAAAGCCAACTTTGGATTTGGTGCAATTTCATATTCTTACACTCGATCATCTCGACCCTTTTGATTGGACTATTTTTTGGGCGGTCGACCTTTAGAGGATTTTGGGGATGAGGATGTTAGTTGTGTTGCATCAAGAGCTATTGCAGGAACGGTTGGTTGCTTCAACTATGCTTGGAGTATTCCATGAGCTCAGTTGAAAATTTCCTGAGTCATCCACCTATTAAATTTTTTCTCCTATTTGTAAACAAATTGTCCACTCCCATCCTTCATCCGATTTAGTGGTGGAAACATATGCCACTTACGCTGGTGGTGGTCCAAGATTCACTTGTCTAGAATCTATCATATTTTGTAGGAGTTCCTTCAAAAAAAACTCCTAGATGTTGTTCCCTAATATCTAGTAGAAGGGAGGGTAATATGGTTGGTCATAAAGACCTACTTCATCAGCCCTCTTTAGCTCTGGAAGCTAGAGAAAGTTTCAATTCAAGGAGGCTACAAAGTATCCACAGACATGTTCATATTGGAATGAGTAAAATTTATTATTTCACCCCTCATATTGACTTCTTATGGCTGCTCTTCTCTCATCTTGATGAGGTAGGGGTGGTTGCTGACGTCCAGGGGGCCCCGCACGATTTGGTGCGGGTCTAAGAGCTGGATCCAGTGTAGGGTGTGGCGTAAGCTTGACAGAAGTCACTTCAGCTCTTCCTGCTCCTTTTAATAGGGCTAATGGGGCTTCCATGGACTTGAGATTAGTCTGTTTCAAGGAATCTTCTATCCATTGACCGATGGCAGAAAAGTCTCATAATCTACTTGTATATTTCACCATGATGAGCAGTGTTCATAGCTCATCATAGAGATTATCAATGCACGTAGAAAGAATCTCATATTGAGGGAGAGTCTGGTTCAAGGAGTAAGTCAAATCCTTCCATCTAGTAATGAAGTATAAAACTCTCTCATTTCTTCGTCGTTTTTAGTTCATGAGGTCACTAAATGTTGTTTTCAACAGTGTGAACTAGAATAGAAACTAGTATCGGAGATCCTCCCATCATGTTATTGAGTTAGCTAGAAAACTAGTGTACCACACAAAGGATAAACCTTGTAGGGTTCACACAAAGCATCTGAGTTTCATAGCTTCTTGTTTCTCTATGGTTCCTATCATGTGATCATAGTTAGAAGATTAGTGCATCAGGGGTTTCTCTGGGTCACCCAAGCCATTGAACACTGAGAACATGGGGTTCCCAAAATTTGGTAGTGGTAAAATATTGCTTACCCATTCAGGGTATGGTTTTCATTTTGGTTGAATCAGAGCACACCTCCCTTCCATTATATTTAACGAAGATGTTAATGAATCGATGGTGTTCATGAGTCCTCAATACACATATTTCTAGATCTGAGCATAGGCTGGTGAGACAAGGGGCACTATTGGATGTTTCGGTGCCGCTATAACTTGAGGAAGATACCCAACTAGGGGTATCCTTTTTGGATTTTCCTGAATCTCTTATAGTTGTTTCCATAATGGAGGAAAATCATAGTATCCTTATATGACTAGATTCAAATAAGCTAATGGTCCCTATTCCAGATTAGATGAGAATGTGGTCCTTTATTCATTTTTCAATAGGAGTCCTCATGGAAGAGGCACTTCTATTGAGAGTGTGTGATGACGCTCTACCTGACGAACATATCTGGTAGGATGGATATCTTGAATCATCTTGACATTGATTCTCCTTAGCTCTTTCATTTCTTCCTCCTATTGAGTGAATCTATCCAAAAGCATGAGGGTTAGGTTCGCATTGGGAGGTGGAGGTGGGTTTTATGAAACCTTGTTCTTATTATTCTCCTTATTGGAGAATCACAATGGATTAAATGAAGGATTAGCTGAGGAAGCACCTAAATTTAAGGTGTCCCATTAGTTCCGGGTATGCACACCTTCATGATCGGTGTGAACCACCTTTGGAATGGAACCATATTCTCTTGAATACTACTTATTTGGATTATATTTTTTAAGGTTTGTGGGATTGACATCCACAATGTTCACCGATGCATACCACATTGAGGGTGGCATACTGGGTGTTGAATGGTAGGAGGGAATATTTTATCTCTTTTTCAATCTTATCCTTTCACTCTGGGACCCTTTATGAGTTTTTTAGTGAAGAGTGTCTCAAAGGGATCCTTGAAGTGACCTAGAAGTACACCTCTGCTCTAGGGGACATGAGTCATGATATGGGGTAGAATGGATAACCTTTCTATTTTTTTCCTCCCCATGTGAGAAAAGACTGACTCCCATTGGGTGGGTGGTTGAGGTAAAAATTCCCCCAGTCCTAAGGGTTGGGGTTGTTCCCATTCTTCCATTGATGCATCTCATCCTATATTTATTTATCTTATAGGGGCACATTGTGTTAAAAATTCACCTATCCCTATAGGCTGGGGTTTCTCCAATACTGGTGTGGTTGCTACTGCCATTGCCAATTTCTTTATGTAATGTATCTTGATGCGGGCATGAGTTGGATATGGTGTTGGATCTCCACATGAATTAATTTGATTTTGAGGACATAATCAGTTCTCATAAATTGGATCAGTGGACTGGTTCAGGAGCTTTTTGATGGATTAATCTTTTCAGGTGTGGATCTTTTGAGAGATACTAAGGGTCGGTCCTTTCTAAGAATGGAGTCTTTCTTGAATAGGTACTTCATTTTGTTTCCATCTTGGGATGATGACATTATAGGATTACATTTTTAGTTGGTTTTGCTCGATTTGATGGTGGGTGAAGTGTAGATCTCCATGTTCTCCCCACCCTTGGATGTGAACACCAGACAAGGCATCACCGATGAGGAAACACAATTTATGTTGTGCATAGAGGCAAGAAAACTCATGGTTTTTCTTTTTTCCTTTCTGATCGCGGCTATCGTGCAGACAGAAGGGCGTCTAGGTCAATTTTTCGATGAATCTCTCCCAATATACTGACATAGTCGACATACCCATCATAGGGTAGAAATATCATTTTCAAATGGCAGAGAGTAATCTAGACATTTAAGGTGAACTTTGTATATACATTATTCTTACAACTCTTTTGGAATACTAAATTGAGAAGTTGTTGTAGGTTAGAACATAATAGGTATGTTTTCTTTGTCTAGTTTTATTCTGATGAGAAACATTTTTTTTCTTTGTCTAGGGATTCCTCTACTTTTTGTGCCCAAATTGGATTCTTTTTAATGATCTCATCATGAATAGTGAGGCTATAAGGGATTTTATTGATGCATGAATGGTGTGTGGGTGGCTTAGGGGACGAGTGAGGCCCCAGACCATCTACTAGCTAAGAAAGGATATCCCTTTTCATTGATATATTTTCTAACATATATGTTCATGTCCTTACAAGAACCTCATAATATAAGGTCTTTCTCGTATTTGGACTGATGGGGGAGGAACTTCTTGCCTGTGTGAGTTTTGACTGTGGGGAGGGCCTTCGCAATCAGTGCAGTGATGGCGAGGACTACCATCACAGCTTAGTATCTAACTATAGAGACATTTCATATGGTGTATACCCTAGGTAGGACCTTTAGGAAAGAAAACATCAAATGAAGGACCTTCTTACTGCCTAAAACCATTAAGGGGAGGGCCTTCATAATGACTGCTATTATGGTGAGAAATACCATCATAGCTTGGGTTGTAGAGAGAATATCTACAATGTACATTATAGGGTGGACCTTCATGATGTACTGCAATGAAGGGAGGACCTTCTCGTTGCTTAGGGTCACTATAGGGAGGACCTTCACATAAACTTCCATCATAGTGAGGACTACCATAATAGCTTGGCATTCAACTACAAGGATAATCATATTTGCAGTGTATACCCTGGGGAGGACCATGAGGGTGGACTATAATAAGGGGAGTTCCTTCTTCCTATATGATCTTCTAGTCAAGGGGAGGGATACCCTAACATTCATCAAGAGATAGGCTCTCATGATTGATCATTTTGGGCCCATGGAGTAAGCCCCCTGTGGGTGCTCTAAGGAGGACATTCAGAGCTACTATTTGAAACATTGTAGGGAGGACCTTCACAACTTCTAATACTGCTTCCATAATTTGGTAATTGATCATCATGATCTTGATCCATTATTAATAGATGTCTTATGGAATCAAAAACTCTAGCTTCCAGTTGAGCAATATCATAAGTGTGCTCTTCATTTTCCAGCAGCCTTTGGTGACTTTCATTTTTGGGTTCTCTCTTGCGGGAAGTTGTGGCCACCAGACAAGGAATCACCTGATGTTGGATCAGTGTGCCCTAGTTGGAACATGTGCTTACTCCCGATCAGGTTTTCCTTGTACTGTAGAATATATCCATCAATCCTCATGGATTGGATCAGGGATGCAAGTCTCCTCTAGAGTAACTATCTTATTTTGTGGATGAATCACCCTGCCCAGGGAGACTAGATCATGGGCCCGACTCCTCACTTTTTCTATTGAAATGATGACATCTTGAATGGTTTGGAGGATATAGTCTGAAATCAATGTTTGATCCTCCATAATTGCAAGGATTTGATGAGATACGTATTTGGATAGAATAGGTATGAATACCCATTCAGATTTCAGGGTAAGATTTTGTGCCTGATGTGGTCATCCATGTGTTTCCAATGGGTACTGGCTATTCTCCTATGTTGGGGAAGAGGAACAATTCTACCCTAGACTTATAGCTAGGATATGACAGCTAAATTTTTCGGTTTCCACTATATTTGAATGGTGGGGTTTATATTTTTGATTCAGAATTTTTTCATGATTTATTGTTTTATTTTTCTCATGGTATTAACATGCATCTGCAGGAATTTGACTCTGCTTACATTTACTTGCCACTATATTTGACCGGTGGGCTTTATATTGGTAGGTAGTAATTTGCATCTGTTAGTTGATTTTCACTGTATTTGACTAGTAGGATTCATATTCATTGGAAGTTTTGTTTGACTTCCCATAGTTTTCTTCCCTATTAGATGGTGGGCTTCTTGCACATTGTCGGGGATTTTAATCTGCCAATAATTTGCTATCCTATCTGCATAGAGGGACTAACGAGCATTGGCAGGAATTTTAATTAGGTCATATTATTCCACTGTATATCTGTGGTGGGATTCATAATAGGGAGTGGGGATATGTTTCCACTCATAGGATTCCGCTATATTTCTGTGGTGGTCTTTAGAAGAGGAAGAAAATTTGCATGTCTACCCATGGTATGTCTCTAGGTTTGTATGATGGATCTCCTCCTTAGGAACTACGGTAATGAACTACCCCTAAAAATGTGTTCACCACCTTGAGTGGGAATCTCGAGGGGCCTTTGTACATTAGACTTCAACAGGTTCCCTATGCAAGATATCCTCTTCAGAGTAAGGATATTTGGTTGTGTGGCATTGGTGGAGACGTTCTCTGGAAGGATCCCCCAAGCAGGGTTCCTATGTAGATAGGATGAATTCATTTTTGTTGACTTCATATTCCTCCCTAAGGTAATGTAGGTACTCATTATCGTACTCCAAGGACAAGCTCCCGAAGTGATTGGAGATTTCTAGTGGGGTCACCTTGTACTGGATTGTCAATTATGACTAAAGAGGCAGCTGGTGAGATTTTACCAATTGGAGGGACTAGATTTTAGCCTCCACCATGGGTAGAGTACCGTTTTGGTGGCACTCTTTGATCAGTTCCATTGAAAACCAATGTTGAATAGGCTAGGTAAGTGATAAAGTCATGTTATTTTTTTGGGGACAGGACCGCATGTGTGGTTGCTAATAGGAATTTCTGAGAAAACTGTTGAGATTCCATTGGATTTAAAGTAGCTCTATATAATTCCTGCAATATATATGGCATATATAGACAAAAAACCCTATCATAGTATTATCTCATAACCACATGCATAATTAATGATATTTCTTGGACCTCTTCCTTTCGAATGCAAAATGGGCTTGAGGTGGGGTGACCTTCCACTTTGGTTAAGGATTCACATTGGGTTCGCCATTTTTTCAGCCTAATTCACATTGTATCCTCTTTACATAGAGGTGGTCGAGAGGAGGCAGTCCCATAGTGACTGGTTAGTGTGACCTTTTATGCTGTGAAGGAGGTTCCATAGTCGAATACTCCCATCAGGTGATTAAAAGGGGTCAAGTGTCTATGTAATCATCCCACTTCAGATACAATTCCCTCAGATAGTCTCCAACGAGTTTATTCTTGGATCAAAAAACACCCAAAAACCCTTTTATCCATGATTCATCGACCTTATTTTCAAAGGAAGGCACTTGTTGGATGATTTGGACAATGACACTTAAGGACTCCATTGGTTGAGAGGATAGGAGGTCAGGCTCATCACACCCTTTTGGGGGAATTATTGCATATTCTAGGACTCTCTTATAGATTCAAGAAATGTTATATGTTCATTAATCCTTGGTTCTTTCCTAATCATTTTTTTTGTAGATTACCCATGGGTTGAAAAATCAATCATGGATATACACGGATCAAGAATTACTAAGAAAACGATGGTTATATCTATGTGATATATCACTCTAGAGTTTATCCTCATCCAAGGGGGTGGATATTGTTTTGATATCGGGATTAGATCTATAATAGGGGTTTACTATGTATATTTGTGAGAGGAATAAAATTCTACATAGTTTGGTATCGCATTTTTGGACACGTCACCTTTTAAGGTCATGTGACAAGGACCCATCCAAGCAGTTTAATATCACGTGGCTAGGACATCTAAGGGGAAGATGCCTAGTCAAAATTTCATGTGGGAATTATGCTGAGGTGGCCCGAGATGCCCAAAAGAGATATGGTATCCTAGGTGGATGTGACCCTACTGGGGATATGATCCATAGAACATTTAGTTTATTTGGGTGATTTGGGAGTTGGTTTTGGATCTTAGAGAGGCTTCCTACGTATCCCAGTTAGTTGGGAATCAAATCCATCCAAGTTCAATGTAAAGACCCGTAAAATTCAAGGGGAATTTTTTCTTAATTTTTTTTGGGATTTTACAAGAACGCAGTTTCTGACGGCACCTGATTCCGAGGCCCGGTGTTCCCGAAATCAATTTCTGATGTTTAGCTCAGGTACGTTCAGTGAACGAACGAGCGGGTTTTCCTAACTTTTGAACCGGTGCTCGAAATCGAAATCTGAGGGCACCAATGAAATCACAATGCTGGTAATTTCTTAGGAACATCTTTTCTGGAGTTGTGTTTGCTCGGGTGTGGTTTTAAAAAAAAGGGGTTAACTAATGAATAAAATAAAAGTTGTGTAACAATTTTTAGTTTATGTTCTCAGTAGTTTAAACCTACTTATGGAAGTTGAGGTGGGACCCACGATATCCTAACCCCTCTTGATAGGATATTAGTGAGGTGTGCCCCACACAAGCCCCACCTAGTCAACTTCCTCAAACCCCCATTATTTTGTAACACACCCGCACCCCCTTATTAAATGCCAAGTCAACTCTCACATTTATTGGACTATTAAGAATCTTAAATTAATTCAATTAATTGAATGAATTCTTTTGAATTTCAAATGGAATGTTGGTTGTGTGTGTTAATTAAATAAGACAAGTCTTATTTCAATAAGGGTCTCTTCATTATATTGAGAGGGAGAGTTCCATGAAGAACTTTATCTTCCTCCTTGAAGAATGGGAAGAACGCACCGACAGGGACGAAGAACGCTAATTCCTCAGAGATCGACGATGCGACGCCATGTACCGTGACGCTGACGATCCTCTTCACCGCGACGCCGTGTACCCTGATGTCGAAGATGCTTACGGAGCCTCCTTCCGCGACGTCTCATTTCCACGACGAACCTCGTTCGACGACTTCATCGAGGTAGGGGTTAATTTTTGTTCGTGTTTTCTTTGTCGTTCATCGACATTAATATTGGGCCGCCTGTTATCGTAATAACGGGAGGAGGTCGGACCACACGAATACAGCCGACCCTCCTCTCCATTTGATTTTGTACTTGTTACGGCACAAGAAAAGGTAGCGCGGTGCAATAGCACCACACAGAAGCAAGAGAAATGGGAAAGAATGTGTGGCGTCGTCGTGCCATGCCGTTGAGGCTGAACAAACCCGCGGCCGGAGTCGGGCCGCAGTGAAGGGGCGCGGTGCCGTCGCGCCGCCCCGGAGAACCACGAAGACACAGCGGCCGGATCGGGGTCACGGCGGAGGGTCACAGCGCTGTCGCGCCGCGGCGGAGTAGGGAGCGGCGGCCGGAACCACCGACCGTCGGTGCGTCGAAGGGGCGGGACCGCGGGGTCCCGCGGTGGCAGCACGGCCGGCCAGCCGGGCCGGCCGATCGAGGAAGTCCGGAGGGTCTTAACCCTCGGCTGGCCAAAGGAGTGGCCCCCCCACGTGGGGGCCACAGTTTCTCAATCAGGTGGGCAGCACTCCCCCCCCCTTTCGCAACAGCTCAGCCGAGCCGAGCTGTCTGGCCACGCAGGCCGCGCCCGTGCCAGGCCAACCGGCCACCCAGGCCGGGTCGGGCCGCCCCTGTCGGGCCAGGCCGCGCCATGCCGGCCGGACGAGTCGGGCCGCACCCACCGGACCAGGGAGTTCCCTAATGGGCCAGACCCGGACCCGGTTTGGGCCGACCCAGGGGGTCTTGGGTCGGGTCGGTCCGGGCCCAAAACCCCTATTTCCAGACAGTTCTGTTCAAATGCCCGTATCTTGGGCTACGAAACTCCGATCGACGCACCGTTAGTTGCGATGCGATCCTTAGATCGAGAAGGTCGTTTCGGTATATTACACTCATGTTTTCGGAAAACTTTGGGTATGGCCGGGTTGGTTTGAACACGAAACCAATCGGGCCCTCGGAGCAAAAATGCTTATAACTTGAGCTTCAGACGTCCGATTGACGTGTCGTCAACTTTTATGGATTTCTCTTAGTGAGACGAACCTGTTGCCTTACTCCTCTCAAGGTTTGGATGCAGTTGGAGTACAGTCGGGTTGGTTTTGACTTAAAAACTAATCAGGCCCCTGGAACGAAAGAGCCGATAACTCTCAGACCGGGCGTCCGATTGACGCGCCATCTGTCGTGTTGAGATCCTATTGATGAGACAGAACTTTGGGATACATCAACTCTGGACTATGTGTCAGTTGATGTATCGACCCCTTGGCTCGTGGAGCGGACCCTCCTAGAAACGAGCATGTTGTGTGTGGGAACCCTAGAACTGGCTGCGACTATGACGACGATGATGACTGCACTGAAATCCTTTGTGGGTCCGGCAGTGACAACGATTGCACTGAAATCCTCCGTGGGTTCGACAGCGATGAATACTGCACTGTAATCCTCCATGGGTTCGGCAGTAATGAAGACCGTACTGAAATACTCCGTGGGTTCGACGGCGATGACAACTGTTCTTGTATCATACGTGGGTCTGGCAGTGTTTGACTCTGTTCTTGTATCCTATATGGGTCTTGTAGAGTAGCTGGTCTATATCTTATGTGGGTCCGACAGCTTAGCTGGTTAAGTATCCTACGTGGGTCTCAGATTAGATGAATCAGTGGATACATCTGATCATCTCTATTACCTTACGAAGAAGTATACCTGTGCGAGCTGAGTCTTAACTTTCAATCATTATCTTCGATATGATTGACTTGCTTTCCTATGTGGATTGTTTTGTGCTTTCCTGTGTGGATTGGGTTATACTATCATGTGTGGACGTGATCGAACTTGGGCTCGGATGTTGGAGCTGAACTGGAATTCATGACTTAGGTATATGTATGGGAATATACCTAATTAGTGTTGGATGTTACTTTGGGATTGTATCTTTCCTTTGTGGATTATCCTTTGTGTATTCTGGGAGACGTTCGGGGGCCTCGGGGTCCCTACTGAGTAGCATATACTCAGCCCTACATGGGCTATGCCCGCACTACGTTGTGTTGGATGCAGATGACGGACAACACTGAACGTGGTTGAGGCTTGTGGAGTAGGTCGGTACCTAGAGGTGGACCACTGGGCGGGACGTACATGGAGTGGACGGCTGGACCCGAGGAGCTGAGGTGGCTATCGGTACCCACCCTTCAGGTGGGACTTCCAGTGGATGGATTGACGTTTCTTGTTTACTTTCAGTTGTTGTACTTTCTTTCTAGTTGTACTTTACTTTCAGTTTGGGTTTGTATTCTGGCACATTTACTTTCCACAATTACTATTGTACCTAGTTTTACTTAGTGTTTACTTCCACTGGCTTACTCTGTGGTGTTTGTTTACTTTAAAAGGAAATCCCTTCCCCTTGGGATTTACGCCATTGGTGCTAGTCACCAGCCCCTGGCCTATAGAAGGCAGACTTGGGGTAGTCACGGCACGAGTCCTGAGGACGGGTCATGAAAAATTGCTATCAGAGGAGTTTGGTTCTACCGTAGAACTCAGGACTCTGATCTTTCTTCTATGTGAAGCAATAGTGTTAAGGGTATTGAGTGTGGTTATCAGTCCAGGGAGTCCAGTGTTGGTGCGGAGGCCGACGTATTCATACACCAGGACCCTGACTTCTGATTTCCGACTCAATGCACGAAAACATTGATTGCATGTGTGTTTCAAAAGTTTTCTTTGTGATTACTTTGTGTTAGCTCACCAGGTATACTTTTTGACCGTGGCGCACCTGTTTCCTTTCAGGATGGCCCCACGACGGCAGCCAACTAGGGTTCCGAGCTTTGTGTGAGACGACAGCCCACCGATCGACGAGGCCTCGGTGCAGGGCCCTCTTACAGCAGAGGCACCGGCGATACCTCTACCCGCCGAGCCACCGATGCCACTAGCCCCAGTCGATGAGAGTGAACGTCGCCTTAGTGCACTGCACGAGGTTCAGCGTCAGAGACTGCCCAGGTTCCACGGGGATATGAACCCTCAGGCAGCCGAGGATTGGCTGGAGGCTGTAGTTCGAGTTTTCAAGATAGTGGGGACACCAGATGACCTCATGGTGATCCTTGCAGCGAGCCTCCTGCACGCAGCAGCAGGAAGATTGTGGATCTTGATGCTCCAGGTGCACGATGAGGCATCTCTTATCTGGAAAGACTTTGAGAGCCTCTTCTGCTTAGAGTTCGTCCCAGCCACCCTCTGTGCAGTGTGCATTCAAGAGCTACTACAGCTGCGACAGGGCAGCATGACGGTCTCCCAGTACTCAGTGAGATTTACCGATCTCTAGCGCTATTTGACGGACATGATACAGGACCCATTCTTATGGGCCCGGACCTTCAAGTAGGAACTGAGGCATGAGATCAGGTCATCGATGATCTCCCTCAGCATTCCGACACAGGCAGGAGTACTGGAGCGAGCCCTTCTCGTAGAGAGCTTTCTTGCTGAACCTACACCAGTAGTGAGACCTACCGTAGGGCGGCACGTAGCAGAGTCATCTATAGCTGGTAGTCGATGGATGTCACAGGGGTCCAGGCGGACCAGACCATCAGGTGGACGACCTCAGGACACTGGCTCAGAGGTGCATGGAACCCGGCATAGAGCCAGCCTTCTGAGGAGAAAACATTTCTACACATGCGGTGGGCAGGGCCACATGGCTTGTGACTGCCCAACCCGTCGTGCAGAGGAGCAGCAGACGGTTGAAGGGCCACCCAGGCAGAGGCAGAGGGTCGACCGTGGCAGTTCGCAGGGAGCAGGCGGACGAGGCAGAGGTGCTGGCCGAGCAGCGGGTGGTGGGCGACGCTTTAAGGCTTTACTACCACCACCACCAGGAGGTCCACCCCGACCACAGGGAGCTGGCGGGCAGAGACAGGCTCAGCTTCAGGCAGCGGAGGCCTACGACCACGGCATACTAGAGATGATTCGAGGTACTATCTATATCTACTCCACCCTTGCTACAGTTCTTATAGACACAGGAGCGAGTCATTATTTCATTGTCATTGCCCTTGTTCGGAGCTCAGAGATTCCGACGGAGACATTGGCTCGATCCTTATGGCTAGAGACTCCTACGGGAGAAGACTCGACGATTACGCACTGGTGGCGGCAGTGTGAGCTTACTCTAGGAGGCGAGAGCTTCGGCTGGGATCTTCTTGTAGCAGTGTCGAGGCCTTATGGCGTCATCTTGGGCATGGATTGGTTATCTACAGTCCATACACAGATTGACTGTATTAGGATCAAGGTGCGATGTGTTCGCACCAATGGGAGTACGTTCACCTTCACCGGTGATAAGGGAGCCTTAGCAGCGCAGGATGGACTCACGCAGAGGAGAGAATAGCTGATCACTCATCAGTTGGATAGCCTCATCTTAGGAGCAGTTAACATACGAACTCCTAGTTTTCCTACAGTGGTGGATCATTATGCAGATTTTTTTCCTAACGATGTTCCAGGACTACCTCCTCGCAAAGAGGTAGAATTCTATGTTGACATGTACCCCGCGACATCCCCGATTTCCACTCCAGCATATCAGATGGCCCCCGCTGAGCTTCGAGAGATACAGGTATAGTTGGAGGACTTGCAGGGCAAGGGATTCATCTGACCCAGTGTTTCACCGTAGGCTTCCCCAATTTTGTTCGCCAAGAAGGCGGACAGGAGCTTGCGACTGTGTGTCGACTATCGTCACCTGAACTAGGTGACCGTGAGGAACAATTATCCACTACTGATGATTGATGACCTCTTCGATCAGCTCAAGGGAGCAAGGTGGTTCTCGAAGATAGACCTTAGGTCAGGCTATCATCAGCTCAGAGTTCAGGACGAGGACGTGCAGAAGACGGCCTTCAGATGTCGGTATGGCCACTATGAGTTTTTGGTTATGCCATTCGATGTAATCAATGCTCCAGTGGTGTTCATGAGTCTCATAAACAGGATATTTCATCCATACCTCGATCAATTTGTCGTGGTCTTCATCGATGACATATTGATATACTCAACCACTGAGGAGGAGCACACCTACCACTTTCGGGTTCTACTAGACACACTCTGAGAGCACCAGCTTTATGGTAAGCTCTCAAAGTGTTAGTTCTAGTTACGTGAGGTCCAATTCTTGGGACACGTCATCTCTGAGGCCAGAGTTACGGTGGATCCTGTGAAGATCGAGGTAGTGCTAGCTTGGGAGACACCCAGGAGTGTGACGGAGGTGCGGAGTTTCTTGGGTCTAGCTGGGTACTACCAGAGATTTGTGCCAGACTTCTCCAGAGTTTCGGAACTACTCTCAGCTTTGACGAAGAAGGGTAAACCCTTCGTGTGGTCAGATAGATGTCAGCAGAGCTTCCAGGAGCTGAGAAAGAGGTTGACTAGCGTGCCTATCTTGAGGATACCGGAGGAGGGAGTAGGGTATGTAGTCTACTACGATGCATTAGGGACCGGGCTCGGATGTGTCCTGATGCAGGAGTGAGCAGTGATCGCCTATGGATCACGACAGTTGAGGCAGCATGAGCAGAACTACACTACCCATGACCTGGAGTTAGCAACAGTGGTATTCACTCTGAATATGTGGCGACACTATCTGATTGGCGAGCGCTTTACAGTCTACTCTGACCATCATAGTCTCAGGTACATCTTCTCGCAGAAGGACCTGAATCTAAGACAGTGGCGATGGGTCGAGTTCCTCCAGGACTATGACTTTGAGTTAGTCTATACTCCTGGAAAGGGAACCGTAGTATCTGATGCTCTCAGCAGGAGGACGGTCATTCAGCTACTTAGAGAGGCGACAGAGCAGCTAGACACTTTTTAGATATCCTTAGTGGATAGAGATGGAGCAGCCTTTCTTCAGTCAGTCACAGTCACTCCTCCACTACTACAGCGGGTCAGAGAGGCACAGTGTGGGAACGTTGACTGTGAGACACGGCGTGCACAGATATCCTCAGGACAGGCACCTGATGGATTCTCTATGGGAGGAGAGCACGTCATCTTTTTCAGAGGACGTACCATGGTACCGGATGATTTTCAAGAGGAGGTGTTGAGAGAGTTTCACACTTCCCCTTTAGCGGTACAACCAACAGTGGAAAAGATGTTCCAGGATCTCAGATGTCAGCACTGGTGGCCAGGTATGAAGAAGGTTATGGAATAGTTCGTTTCTTGATGCCTCACCTTCCAGCAGGTGAAGGCGGAGCACTAGGTACCAGCAGGCTTGGTACAACCCTTGGAGGTCCCGTAGTGGAAGTGGTACGGGATATCTATGGACTTTGTGACTGGACTTCCATGTACTTCCAGAGGTCACGACTCTATTTGGGTGATTTTCGACTGACTCACCAATTCGGCCCACTTCTTACCCATCAGAGAGCAGGGCTCAGTGGAGAGCTTGGGAAGCCTCTACATTCAGGAGATCGTACGGCTTCATGGCGTGCCATCATCTATTGTCTCTGATCGAGATGCTTGCTTTACTTCCCAGCTTTGGAAGGGGTTGCAGGAGGCATTCGGGGTGCAGCTACGTCTGAGTACCGCTTTTCACCCTCAGACAGATGGTCAGATGGAGAGGACCATTTAGACTCTCGAGGATATGCTCTGTGCATGTGTCCTTGACTTTGGTCACAGCTGGGAGGACAACCTTCCCTTGGTGTATTTCACGTACAACAAAAGCTACCACTCCACCATCAGGATGGCACCTTATGAGGCATTGTATGGCCGACCTTGCAGATCACCTCTATGGTGGACAGACCCTGGGGAGTCAGCACTTGTGGGACTAGAGATGGTCCAGGACATGACAGAGAAGGTTCAGGTCATCCAGGAGTAGATGAGGACAGCTCAGAGCCAGCATAAGTCTTATGCTGACAGGAGGCGGAGACCATTAGAGTTTGAGGATGGCGACCACGTCTTCTTACGGGTCTCACCTCGACGTGGATTACATAGATTTGGTCGAGGCAGCAAGTTGTCTCCGCGCTTCATCGGACCTTTCATGTACTTGGCAGGATAGCAAAGGTGGCTTATCGCCTAACTCTACCACCTCAGTTGCACTGGGTGCACGACGTCTTCCACGTATCTCAGCTGAGTAGATACATGCACGAACCAACGCATATCATCGACCATGGGGAGCTGGACATTGACGATGGGGAGACTTTTGCAGAGGTCCCGGTGGAGATCGAGGATCGATAGGATCGGGTCCTATGTGGGCGGTCGATTCCTTTAGTGCGCATTATATGGTAGTACGAGAACCTCCAGAAGAGCACTTGGGAGAGGGAGGATTAGATGCATGCATAATACCCACATTTGTTCCCCTAGTTTATGATTTATCTTTACGGAGATGTAAAGCCCTGAGGTGGGAGTAATTTAAAGACCCGTAAAATTCAAAGGAAATTTTTTCTTAATTTTCTTTGGGATTTTACAAGAATGCAGTTTCTGACGGCACCTGATTCTGAGGCCCGGCGTGCCCGGAATCAATTTTTGAAGTTTAGCTTGGGTACGTTCAGTGAACGAATGAGCAGGTTTTCCTAACTTTTTAACTGGTGCTCAGAATCGAAATTTTAGGGCACCAATGAAACCGCAGCACCGGTAATTTCTTAGGAACACCTTTTCTGGAGTTTTGTTTGCTCGGGTGTGGTTTAAAAAAAAGGGGTTAACTAATGAATAAAATAAAAGTTGTGTAACAATTTTTATTTTATGTTCTAAGTAGTTTAAACCTACTTATGGAAGTTGAGGTGGGACCCACTATATCTAAACCCCTCTTGATAGGATATTAGTGAGGTGGTCCCCACACAAGCCCCACCTATTCAACTTCCTCAAACCCCCATTATTTTGTAACACACCCGCACCCCCTTATAAAATTCCAAGTCAACTATCACATTTATTGGACTGTTAAGACTCTTCAATTAATTCAATTAATTGAATGAATTATTTTGAATTTCAAATGGAATGTTGGCTTGTGTGTGTTAATTAAATAATACAAGTCTTATTTCATTAGGGGTTGCTTCGTTGTGTTGAGAGGGAGAGTTCCATGAAGAACTTCATCTTACTCCTTGAAGAACATGAAGAACGCATTGACACCGACGAAGAATGCTAATTCCTCGGAGATTGATGACGCGACGCCGTGTACTGCGACGCCGTGTACCGCGACTTCCATGGCGCTTACAGAGCCTCCTTCCGCGATGCCATCTTCTGCGACGTCTTATTTCAGCGACGAACCTCATTCGACAACTTCATCGAGGTAGGGGTTAATTTTTGTTCGTGTTTTCTTTGATGTTCATTGACTTTAATATTGGGCCGCCTGTTATCGTAATAACGAGAGGAGGTCGGACCGCACGAATACGGCCGACCCTCCTCCCCCTTTGATGTTGTACTTTTTACGGCACGAGTAAAGGCAGCACGGTGCAACGGCACCGCGCGGAAGCAAGAGGAACGGGAAAGAATGTGTGGCACCGCCACGCCGCGTCGATAAGGACTAACGGGCCTACGACCGGAGTCGGGCCGTAGCGAAGGGGCGTGGCGCCGTCGCGCCGCGTCGGAGAACCACGAAGACACCGCGGCAGAGTGGGGTCGTGGCGGAGGGGCACAGCGCCGTCGCGCCATGCCGGTCGGACCAAGGCCGTGGCCTTTGGCTGCAGCGGAGCAGGGAGTGGCGGCCGGAACCACCAGCCATCGGCACGTCGGAGGGGCGGGACCGCGGGGGTCCCGCGGTGGTAGCAGGGCCGGCCAGCCGGGTCGGCCGATCGAGGAAGGCCGGGGGTCATAACCCCCGGCTGGCCAAAGGAGCGGCCCCACTACGTGGGGGCCACGGTTTCTCAATCAGGGGGGCAGTGCACCCCCCCCCCCCTTTCCGCGAAAGCTCGGACGAACCGAGCTATCTGGCCACACGGGACGCGCCCGCGCTAGGCCAACCGGCCGCCCAGGCTGGGTCGGGCCGTGCGGCTGGGCTGGGCCACGCCGGTTGGTCCAGGCCGCGCCCACCGGATCGGGCCGCACCCTAATGGGCTGGACCTGAAACCGGTTCGGGTCGACCTGGTTCAGGCTGACCCAGGGGGTCTTGGGCCAGGTCGGTCCGGGCCCAAAACCCCTATTTTCGGACAGTTCCGTTCAGATGCCCGTATCTTGGGCTACGGACCTCTGATCGATGCACCGTCAGTTTTGATACGATACTTGGATCGAGAAGGTATTTTTGGTATATTATAGTCAAGGTTTAGGAGAACTTTGGGTACGTCCGGGTTGGTTCGAACAAGAAACCAACCGGGCCCTCGGAGCAGAAATGCTTGTAACTTGAGCTCCGGACATCCGATTGACGTTCCGTCGACTTTGTTGGTTTTCTCTTAGTGAGATAGACCTTTTTGATTACTCTGATTGAGTTTTGGACGTATTTGGAGTACGTTCGTGTTGGTTTTGAATTAAAAACCAACCGGGCCCCTGGAACGAAAAAGCCGATAACTCTCAGACCGAGCGTCCGATTGACGCAGCATCTGTCGTGTTGAGTTCCTATCGACGAGACGGAACTTTGGGATACATCAACTCTGGACTACGTGTCAGTTGATGTATCGACCCCTTGGCTCGTGGAGCGAACCCTCCCGGAAACAAGCATGCTATGTGCGGGAACCCTAGAGCTGGCTGCGACTGTGACGACGATAATGACTGCACTGAAATCCTCTGTGGGTTCGGCAACAATGACAACTGCACTAAAATCCTCTGTGGGTTCGGCAGCGATGAAGACTGCACTGTAATCCTCCATGTGTTCGGCAGCAATGAAGGCCGTACTGAAATCCTCCGTGGGTTCGATGGCGATGACTACTGTTCTTGTATCCTACGTGGGTCTGGAAGTACTGATGTTCTTGTATCCTACGTGGGTCCGGCAGTGTTTGACTCTGTTCTTGTATCCTACGTGGGTCTGGCAGAGTAGCTGGTCTCTATTCTATGTGGGTCTGACAGCTTAGCTGGTTAAGTATCCTACGTGGGTCCCAGCTTAGATGAATCAGTGGCTACATCTGATCATCTCTATTACCTTACGAAGAAGTATACCTGTGTGAGCTGAGTCTTAACTTTCAATCATTATCTTTGATATGATTGACTTTCTTTCCTATGTGGATTGTTTTGTGCTTTCCTTTGTGGATTGGGTTATACTATCCTATGTGGACGTGATCGAACTTGGGCTCGGATGTTGGAGCTGAACTAGAATTCATGACTTAGGTATATGTATGGGACTATACCTAATTAGAGTTGGATGTTACTTAGGGATTGTATCTTTCCTTTGTGGATTATCCTTTGTGGATTCTGGGAGACCATCGGGGGTCTCAGGGTCCCTGCTGAGTAGCATATACTCACCCCTGCATGGGCTATGCCCGCACTACGTTGTGTTGGATGCAGAAGACGTACATCGCTGAACGTGGTTGAGGCTTGTGGAGCAGGTAGGTACCTGGAGGTGGACCACTGGGCGGGATGTACACGGAGCGGACTACTGGACCCGAGGAGCTGAGGAGGCTATTTTTTACCCACCCTTCAGGTGGGACTTCCAGTGGACGGCTCGACGTTGCTGGTTTACTTTCTGTTGTTGTACTTTCTTTCCATTTGTACTTTACTTTCAGTTTGGGTTTGTATTTTGGCCCATTTACTTTCCGCACTTTACTATTGTACCCAGTTTTACTTAGTGTTTACTTCCACTGGCTTACTCTGTGGTGTTTTTTTACTTTATAAGGCAATGCCTTCCCCTTTTTTATCAGGATTTACGCCTTTGGTGCTAGTTTCCAGCTGCTGGCCTATAGAAGGCAGGCTTGGGGTAGTCACGACATAGGTCCCGAGGACGGGTCGTGACATTCAGTTTGAGTTGGGACTTACACCCTTGACGTAGCTTGTTTGTGAAGTAATGGTTGGGGATCTCACATGGAAGCTTTCTATTTGAGAGAAATAAGTCAAGGCTTACTCCTGAAGAGGATTCCCTAGAAAGTTTGGGGGAATTTTATTAGGATTGACTTAGAAGGAGAATGCAACTTGAGCTCAAGCCTTAGGCATGCGTCCTACATATCCTAATCAGATCCGTAATTATATTTCTCATAGTTCATTCCATTTGGGGATTATACCTAAGAGTAGGTTCATACTTTGGGGTTATTTGTATGTCATGATTTCCACCAACCTATAAGCCCACTTGATTCATGCTCAGTGTGAGAAACAAGAAGAGGTGTTGGATCTGAGGATTGCATGTCCCATATCATTTTTTGTTAGATGGTACTAGATCCCAAAGGGAGAGGGAAAGGGAGGGAGGGATTTGAACGTGCCAATATCCCTCCTTTCTCCATACCATGGATAGTTAGATTATCCTATCTAGGTGCACCCTAGTAATAGGCAGAGTGTAGAACTGATGAAACCTCCTGTAAGAAAATATAGGGGATTGCCTCAGTAGGAGTTCCCTGAAATTGGTTTTTGGAAAGGGTAGGAATGCTTATTATTTATAAAAGGAAGAGTAAGCATGATTTCCCTATTATATAATTGACCCTCATCGATGGGAAAGTCCAATGATCACCCTTGATCCTTAGAAAAGACAGGTTTAGGTTAGTATCCCGAAAATGGACCCTGGGTTACCGTAGGAATGTAAACTTATTGACATTTCGGGGGTCCGTACCATTGTGGGGATTACCTATGTTACTCTAATTACCATGGGTATGTAAACTCAAAAGGATGTGTTGATTCTCCTGATGGTTTTATTATATGTTTCTAGGGGATTTTAAAGTGGATTTGGCCTAATGTCATTGGACTAGTTTAGGGAGGGATTGTGGATGAAGCGGTGGAAGTGGAAGGAGATGATTGAAGCTAGAGAGTGGTACATCTAAAGGTACCCCATTCCACATAATGTTTATTTGTGAGTTTTTGGGGCCTCCCCACGTAGCGTATTTCTACATGGGAGTTAATTTCCACATACCATGATGGTAAGTTGATCTGTATGTGGTCTGTGTATTATTTTTCTATGTTGGACATGTTTTCGGCTATGTTTCATGATGATACGTTGTGCCGAGTTTCATCCACATAGAGAGTTTATATGTGGAATAGGGTTCTGCCTGGATAGCCTTGTGCTACGCAGGGCACCAGAGTGGGGAAGGGGCATTGATCCTTTGATTCATAGGAATTTCATCTGCCATCGGGATAGGTTTGTGGTTCACCAATTATGTTCGTGATCTACCAATTAATATCAAGTTTCCCTATTTTTACGTTATTCAGTGGTTTTATACCTACGATAATTCATAAAAAGTGGATTTTCCTTATCGATAGATCTCTTCATAAATATGTCTCACAAGTCCATCTAATCCTTTGAAGTCCAGTCTCCCTCGTCCTGTCATCTCTCATTGGGGTCCTTTTATAGAGTGTTGGGAAAGCTGGATCTATGGATCTATTGACACCTTTTATAGAAGACCATAGGAGATCATCTGTCCCATGGATAACTCAGTCAATAGAGGCCCATGGGTTTGTTGTTCGGGACAGTGAAGATCACTACCTCAATCAGGCGAATGCCTTTGTCTTGTTTGCAGGGCACTGATGGTTTTTCCTCATCAGTGAACTGTTGAGTTCGTGGGGGAAATTTTCTCCACCTCAATCCCACCAATGACATGTTTCATGGTATGAGTCATACGTGGAGGTGAAATTATCCTTCTCCATTTCACCAATGATGTGGTTTAAGGTGAATTTCGGCATCGTTGTCTTCATTCCGTATACTAGTCAGTTTGTGGGCAAAAACTTTCAAAAACATTCTCAAGATTCAGTATGAGGACCACTCTGGGTCCTTTTCCAAATTTATATTCTTCAACAATTTTCTCTAAATCCTTCATCAAATTTACTTTATTTAATTTTCCAAAATTATTGGAGTATTTACTTTCCCTTTTAAAATTTTTTAAGAGCCTACAAATAATCAACTTGTTTGAAAATTGATGAAATTGATGCATTTGATCAATAAATGACTCAAGATGATGAGATGACTATTTATTTTGGAAACATAAGACCTGAACCACTATTTGGAAATATAATGGATGATTATTTGGAACTATATTTTCTAGAACCAAATTATAAAAGGATGGATATTGGTGAACCAGAAAGTGTGCAACCTAGATATCCTAGAACCCTTAAGAAAAATCCCTTCTAAACCATTAAAGGAAGTTTAGATGAAGGGATTATAACTAGAATGAGTGTACAAAATCATGTATAATTTTATTCCTTTATATCTTAGTTATATTTTAATACTATATAAGAATACTTAGTGGATAAGATATAGGTTTTATAAAATAAAGAAGAATTAAACTAGTTCAAGAGGAACAATGTATGAGAATTATTTGATATACCATTTGATTATCCTATTATAGGAGAAAAATGGGTTTTTAAGAATAAACTAGATGAGATCACTAAAAATAAGGATAGACTACTATCTAATGGTTATTACTATGAATATTTTATAAATTATAAAGATCCCTTTTCACTTGTAGCTAGACTAGAAGCCAATAGGATTTTATTATCCTATGAATCTCATAATAATTTCAAATTATATCAAATGGATATAAAATCTTCTCTCTTATGTGGGTTTCATATAGGGTAAGTTCATGTAGAATAACCCCATTGTTTTAAAAATCATAATTTTTCAAATTTTGTTTTCGAAATCACTAAAGCACTTTATGGAATTAAATAAACACCTAGTGATTAGTATGAAAATTTAAGTTATTTTATTCTATCGAATGGATTTTCAGTGGAAGGGGTATATCTTACTATAATTAAGAAAATTTCATCTTAAAATATATTTTTATTTCATATATATGTTGATGATGTGATTTTTTCTTCTAAAAAAATTAATGAATTTTCAAAACTCATGAAAAAAAATTCAAATGAGTATAATGGGTGAGTTAAATTATTTTATAGGTTTTTAGATTTATCAAAAATAATTTTAGAATGTGTTAAATCAAATTAAATACCTACTTGACTTACTTAAATTGATTTTACTTGAAAGTTGTTAAATTATATACAACTACTGTGAGCTCAAATGAAAAACATGACTTGGATGAAGTTGGAAAACAAGTTAACAAAAATCTATACTGAGTAATAATCACTTGTCTGTTATATTTAAATTATAGTAGGGCATACCAATCCATCCAATTGCTATGATTTTAATCTGACTTCATAATTAGATGAAAAATTTTGTGGTTGAATACTATATTAGAATATTACTTTGGGAAAATACCATTTTTAGGTAAATACCTAGTATCCGGGTCTAGTAGGAAACAACACTCTATTTCATTTTCTACTATTAATCTATAATATATTGATTTTAGTAGTTTTTTTTCACAATTATTATGGATGAAACACACCTTAATAGATTTTGGATTCAATTAAAATAAGGTGTCAATAAAATGTGATAACACTAATTCCATCAACATTTCAAATAATCTAATAAATCATTCTACAATAAAGCATATTAACCTAAGACATCATTTATTGAGAGATCATAATCAAAAATTTGATATTACTCTTGAATTTATCTCTACTAAGGACTAGTTAACACATATTTTTACTAATCCCCTTGCGTGCATTCATTTTGATTTTATTGAAAGAGATTTGGGATTATTATAATTTAAATTATTTTAATTTATCTTATTTATTTATATTTAAATTTTTCTATTATTTATTAATGTTTTATATTATTTTTTTATGAAAATGAAGTTATTATATTCTAATTTTTTATTTAAATTAATCCTACTTTGTTTTTAGAAAATAAATTGCATTCTATTAGTTTCTTTTTTATTTTACATTTATCTTAAGCCATAATCAACCCAAATTCCAATTTGGGCACATAATACTTTTGATAATTGCATCTGTGACCTAAATCCCATTTGTCCCTAGACCCTTTCTCCCTTTACCTATATCCCTTTTATCAAATGATAAACCATCACTCTTTTATATCCTCATTTATCTCAAACCCCTCTTGAACGTTTACCGATATTCTACCATGGGAAATACTAATCATGAAGATGATGAAAGATTTGGTACTTCCAATAAAGTGAATTCATGCAGTGTTCCACATAGGGTTTTTGTTGGAAAATCTATCAATATATATTGGTTGAATTCTACTGGGATGTTTCAAAAGAAGTTTCTTTAGTTTCAAAGATGGGAATTTTATTTTGATGAAAAGAAGTATGGTTTAATGTTTGGGGAAGTAGTGAATTAGTTTATGAGAAATGTTTTGTTCTAGTTTGCTAAAAAAGAGGATTTTCTTTTATCAAAAGTCAATAGGATGGTCGTTTTTGTTTTTTAGTATAGTTGGAATAAAACTTTTATTATCCCCATGAGGGGGAGTTAATATTTAGTTATAATTTGGTTTCTATTAGCCCAGTAGGATTAATCAACGTGTTCAAGTTCCTATTCAGAAACTATGATTTTGTGAAGAATCCTAGGAAGGACTTAGTGCATGAATGGAAGGTATTTTGTAAGTTTACCAAGACTAGGATTTAATAGAGAGATAGTGAAATGGAAAATGTATTATTTTAGGATATCTATCACTTATATATCCTAATTAACAATCTGATGTTGAACCTCCCAAGGTATATATTTTGTTTTATGCATTACTTTTGTAAAGGAAAAAGTAAGTTGAACTATTACCCATATGGTAGGATTACCTTCTTGTATCTAAAGAAGAAATAAGTGGATCTCAATGAGGGAGAGGCAGTGAAGTTCCATATAAGTAATACAATTTATTTTATTCTTTTAAAGAAAAATTTATACTACTAGGACACATATTCAAATTCTTAGAGACCTATTGGAATGGAATGTGTAGATCAAGGGGAGCCACCCCAAACCTCACCACATAGGGATGCATCATCTACTAAGATGGTTCTAGTTAGGGAGGTGTAGGATACGATGGTTTCCATATCAAAGCCTCAACTACCTATAGTCAGTCCTATTGTGGTAGGGTTAGGTTATAGGAGAGAAGAAGAAGTTATTGAAACTTCTAGAGTAGTCCAGCATATTTAACCTGATGTAGAGACAAATAATGTAGTCTCAAAGGATAATCTAGTTGAAATGGTTCCTAGAGCGTTAGATTCTTAAAGAATACCAAAATTTATGGTTTAGCATATGATGGTTAATATAATTCTTCTGAGATCACCTCTAAGTGAATATAGAGTTGTAGATTTTGTTATAGGTAATTCTGGTCATTATCATACACCAATTATTACATCACCTCCTCCTTGTTTGAATAAGGATACATCCTCTATAAGTAAGAGTTATGATAGTTCTAAAATGAAAACCTTTTCTTGTTTTTTTTAATGAGTTTGATAATCTCAAAGGAGATTATAATGAATTTAGGAATGAATTTATATCAACTAAGAATGAAATAAAAATTCAACGATACTTATCTATCAAAAGATGATTTTGAAGAGTTAGTTGATATCTTGGAAAACAAAATTGATTTGATCAAGAATAATTAGACAGTCCCTTATTTGAAACAAGTTGGTCCTGAAGTTAGTTTAATAGATCTTGTGGATTTTAAAGTCTAATTTAGTGTAATGAAAAATCTATACTCTACCAAGTCAAAGTTCAATGATATTGTATTGTTAGTTTCATCTCAATAGGATATGATTCAAAATAATCATATGATCTAATTAGATTTGTTTTAGGATGCAATTAATGATATTAAAAGTTTTATATCTAAAATATGGGAAATCCTACATAACCTGAACAGTGTAGTGGTAGGTCAATTTTATTTCCTTAGTAGGTTTCAATCAACTACCACATCTTTAATCTATACACATTTAGTGGTTCTTGAATTTTAGAATTGATTTTACTACATGATTTCTAAGATGAATTCTATGTCTTCTTAGATTAAATGTCTATAGTGTGATAGGTTTACACCTTTCTTAATGCAATTTCTTAAGAAAGATCTATTGGGTGAGTTCCAGGACACTCAAGAAGATTTCATAATTCTTGTTGTTGGAACTAACAAGTCCTTGAATGAAATGGTGTGTTATCTTGAGGAATGTATTGGTGGAAATCTGAAAGATATCTTGGAGGTATCTCAAAATATTAAGTATATGATATCTAGGTCAATTGGTACTATGATTATAAATCATTAGAGAATTACATCTTTGATAGTAAAAATTAATGAATAAGTTGAAGGGTTATACTCTGAAGAGGATTATTTTTTCTTAGAATTTAATGAAAATCCATTATTTTCTAGCGGATTCTATAGTGAAAGAGCTCATTTTTTATAATCTTATCAGATTTATTCCTTCAATAAAACTATTTATTGTACATTCCTCTGTATTACTTCCTCTAGTTTCACCCGAGACTACTATTTCTTCTTCTAATGCTCCAGTGTATCAACCGCTTTACAATTCTATTCAGGAGGTAGCTCATGTTTTGGAAAAGCATATAGCCAAAATGGAAAGGAAGGTATAATCTATAAATGGTAGACTGATTAGTGTGCAAGGATATCTGGACCCTATTCGTCAACTTTCCCCTTTGTTTAGTTCTCCTAATGGTTTCACTTCTGTTCATCTTGAATCCAATAAAGGGATTATGAATAATGGTCTCTCCTCTATTATCCAAATTCATAGGTAGACATCTAAGGCTATTTTGGACTATTGAGAGTTGGATATCATCAGGATAATAGATATGGGTGTTGATTCCTTGTTTCGTTTTATAGGAAGAGGAACTCTTGGACCAAATCCTATAAATACCTTATGAGGAACCAAATAGATAGTTGATACAGTCTATCATCCAACCATCATTTATAAGAAAGATCAATCAATGGTTGATGAAACTGTAGTTATTGAGAGATATAAGAAAGAATCTTCACCCTTAGACCCTCCAAAGAATTTGTATTTTTTCACTACTAGATCTTTTTAGTTTAGTGTTGATTTGTGAATTCTTAAAAGAGGGCTCAACCAAGATTCTCAAGATCTAAGATATTGATTAGTAGTTGGCTCTATGGACCCAGATAAAATAGATACTGGGAGAGTTGTGTCGTCATAAGTAATGCACCCTCATAAAACCTCTAGAATCTCTCATACATTCAAATTACCTCCACCCAAGACACATTATCAGTTTGACCCTATCCGTAAGCCCAGGTCTTCTAACAATTATTTTGTATATGTATTTTTATTGGTATTGAGAGTATGTATTTTTGTACAAATATTGACAATTAATGAAATAATTCTTTAATGATTTCTTTTTTCTAACGATTTTTCCATTTAATGTTTTTAATTTCTTTATTAAGACTACATAATTCCATTATTTTCATAATTAAAACTTCAGTTTTAGTGTTATCCTTAAACAATTCATTACTCTAAGTGATAAATTAAATGTTTCTTCCATCTCCATTACCTTCTTTTTTAATGACACAAAAGAGGGATAAGTTTCCTAAAATAACAAAAAGTAAAGAAATGTATAATTAATGGGGGGAATAAAAGGGTAAACACAACATTTTAAATATATATATATTATTTAAATTTATGTACAATCTTATAAACCCTTTTAAAATTTTCATGTTTCAATTCTTATGGGTTTTTTTATCATCAAAAAAGGGATATTTTATTGGAATACTAATTTTTTATAATATAACCGAAGTACTTTAGGTTTTGATGATAACAAATACCCTTCATATGTTAATGTTTTTTTTTTGTTTTTAGGTGCATTCTTTGGGTTTTACCTTCATTTTATTTCATTCTTTTGAAATATACAAGTTTTGTAAAGTTTGTGGAGAATTTTCCTAAGTATTGATAATTGGATACATGAGGAATTTGGGTATAAGGAAAAATGGCTATGTTGAACAATTAGATTCATTAATTGGCTATGTGAATAAAACAACAATGTGAAGCAACTACATCACAAAATTATCTATGGGGAAATTGCCTACATCGTTAAAATGTGCATGCAAGCAATCAACTATGTAAATGAAATGTCTGCATGAATCAGTTAAATGGAGTAATCAACTACATGAATTGGATACATGGTGAAATTAGCTATATAGTCCCAATCAAATCTGTGATTATTTTTTCTACATCAAATTAGGCTACATGAGTAAAAATGAGATGTGAAGAAAATCAGCTACATGAAGAATGCCTACACAAATTTTTATATGTATAGAAATCGACTATGTGAAGAACAACTTTGTGGATCAATTCAGTAATGCGAATTAAAATCTGTAGAATTCAGCTACATGGTGATCTACAATCCTCTACCTTATTCTATAAACTACAATTTATTATCATTAGTGTGCTTTTAATGAGAATTAATATTTATGTGCATTCGTTAAATTTTTTAAAACCTTTTTATGATAAAAAAATATAAAATGTTGCATGTTCCAAGAAGGAAAACAATTACAAGGATAATTTAATAGAAAATATTGTTGCTGAGGTATTTCTGAGAAAAGGATGTGTGAAATTTAAGTTCCAATCAATAATTTTATAGATATTGTTCTATACAATTAAAAAAATATTTTTTCAAGAATATTTATATAGATAAAAGAAAATAATATAGAAAATAATAGGATGCTCTAAAACTGCTATCTCAAAATTCTCTCAAAGATATTTGCATGCTTCTCTATTTAAAATGAAGAATAAGAAGATTTGACCTAAATATGCACTATTAAGTTCATGTTTTTTGTGATTTAGAAGACTCTCACCAAGATTTTATTTATTCTTATCATATATCCTAGATATTTATTATCTTATACTAGTTGTATCATAAAAATGTAATCTTAATATGTAAACTCTCTATTTATTCTTTTTTGTTGTGAAGGTTCCTAGTTAAAAACCCTAAATCATGTTGTTTGTAAAGACTTGTTTGACACCAGTTGAATTGTCTTGCTATTGAAGCACGTATTGACTACTTGAAATTAGCTAAGTAGTCCTTGTGAAAAGGAATGACAGTCTCTAGAAAAAGGACTGGTATAGTAATATCACCAAGCTCTTGGAGTTGAGCATTGGTTGAGTGGATTGTGGAATTTGTTTTCCCCGAACCACTATAAATCTTTGATCCAAATATCTTTTATTTGTTATTTTTTTATATGTTCCCATGTTAATAAAAGACCAAAATTTAATCATATCTTTAAAGAGGTTGGTTATATAAGAAAATAAATTTTTCGGAACTCAATTCACCCCTATTAAGTCTTAGAGAAGTTGTTCTCCAACAAAAAATATGATATCATAAATGAAAAGGGTCATGAATAATCACATGGGAGAAAAATAGATAACATGAAATCCTAATATCATTTAAATGTATTTATCTTATATAAATATAAAACATGACATAAGCACAAGTCATGGATAACTTCTAAGACAACATCACATTATGGAGAGAGTCCCATCTTGGATTAGGTTCACTCCCAAATCCAATACATACCATATCATGATACAAAAAACATTACCCAATGTAGTTGAGATATATATAGGCACACCCATAATAACATGTAAATTTTTATGTGTTCTAAAAAAGTAAATCAATCATAATAAATCATAAGAATTACTCATAGAAAGATATGCGTTGCATAATCTGTCCTCATATCATAATCAAAGGAGATTTCATAAACTTTCTAAATAGAAGAAGGAATTAAATTTTCTTTTAATTCATATCTTATTACATAAAAATGGGTATTAAAATATAGTTTTCATTTAGGAAAAATTTCAGGATAAAGGGTATATTATTGGGTATAGAAATTAACTTTCAAAATATCTTTTTAAGGAATCTGTTAAAGATTTTTAGAAGAAGAATAAGTATGGGATTTTATTTGAAAACCAATGGTAAAACAGAATGGATATAATTAAAATGTTACAATATTTAATTAATTAATTAATTATAATAAAAAATTTAAATAATAATTTCATAAAAGGATTAAGGGATAGAAAATCCCCTTTAATTGAGTTTAATTGTAAATAAGGCATTTAGAAAATAATCTTAAGTCATGTATTAACCCATCAAAGGAAGGCTGAATCGGATAGGTATATATGTAATAGATATATATTTACACAATTTAGAAGCATTAAATAACATTAAATCTGTATATTTTAAGTGATTTATATAGAGATAGGTCATAACCTAAATAGAAAGGGTGGTTTGGATATATCCATTACCTTAGGTTATAGAATCATTCTGCACTTACACTTAATGTAAGGAATGATGAAATTAAATTAATTAATTACTTAATTAAAAATATTTTATATTTATATTTTATTCACTATAATTTTATTATGTTCTTTTATAACCATTTCAATAAGATATAATGTTTACTTTTTTTGTTCCCAGGGCATTCGTTTCATGATTCCAATATCAGATCACTCATGGATATTTTTTTATGTTCTTATGAAATGGAAATAAAACTATAGAAGTGAAATTAAATGGTATTAATTTAATTTAAAATTTTAAAATGGTCCTGAATACCCATATTTTTTATAACATAGGGACAATTCACTTAGTAAAAATGTTAACGTTATGTGGTTAGTTTATTTAGGTTGTTTTACCAACCATTAAAAACTAGAATCATTTTATTTAATTAAATGATTATAAAAACATTTAAAAACATAAAATAAATTATAATATACTTATTATAGTAATATTTAATGACAATATTGTTTTTATAACCATCCTTGAATGTGGTGTATAAAAATGAAGTACATTGTTTGTGGAGGTAGTGAACAAACCATATTGTAAAAAACGTTTCCATTTGAGAAATGAAGGAAGGGATGGTATAAGATGGATATTATATTAACACAATAAAATTATATTATATTTATGTAATTGGAGTAATTTTTTCCTATTTTATGAGGGAGGTCATGAGAATGTAGAAGAATAAATGAATTTAAAATAGGTAAACTGAGAATATTACCTCTTAAATGACATCACCTTGAAAAAAATCTTTAAATAACATGGGATTGGTATTTTGATGAGACCAAAAGTAAAAAGGAAGTAGGTAAAATGAATGGGAAGGAAATTGGGTAGAAATTTTGCAATATATAAGTCTTATAAGTTGTGATAAGAAGAGGTGGTGAGGGGTGGTATTTATACGGGGAGGAGAGGGGTGTTTTTGAATATTATATTGATTAATTTATTATTATTTATCAATACAATAAATAATATTCATTATTGTGACTATATATAATAATTTGTGCATTTGAGTCTGAAATTACCAGTTCTCACATCATCCATGACACAAAAATTCTTGTATTTAGCTTATAATGTGAAATACAGTATTTTATTGCATTTCACTATTTAATAAAAATTCAACTATTTTAGAAAAATACCAACAATTTACCGTAACAATTTTTAAATGTGTAGAGATTAAAAAAATGTGATCCATTTTATGGAAATAATTTTATAAATATGAGAAAATTAATTATTAAATAAAATCCCTATTTATTTGAAAAATTACAATTTTAATATTATGATGAAATTTTCAAAACTTTGAAAAATTACTTACACTCTCATAAAATTATATTATCATTACAATACAAATTAATATTAATTTATCAATAAATTTTTTGAAAATAAACTTTCTTTTAAATCATTATATTTATTATAAATTTACTATTAAAACATTTATCTTTTACAAAAAACACAAAAAATTAATTTATCATTTTAAGGCATTTATTTAATTGTATTGTAGTATAAATATATCATATTTTCATTTTATAGTATATAAAATTTTAATTTTACAATTTTATTAGTGAGGATACTATTATAACGGTCATGTTACTATTCATAATGGTTATATTACTATTCCAATGGTCATGTTACTATTCTGATGGTTAGATTACTATTCCAATAGTCAGATTTGTAACTGTCACATTATTTCCCTAATTTCTATAAATACCTCATATTTCATCCATTCTTCATTCACTTTTATTTTCTATCATGGTTATTTATATTTTCATTTTCAAAATTTATTTTACATTACTAATATTCTTCTTTATTTCTAGAGTGTTGTTAATGAGTTCAATTATTATTGGATATCAAGAAAATTAAAATTTTTATATTATTTTTACCTCACTATCTATTTTTTGTCTCATTATAATACTTTAAAATCTTATGGCCATATTTCTTCTCTAAATGTAAATTAGAAATTAATATAATAAAATTTTGTTGGTTTTATCATGGGGTGCATGTACTTTATAATACATTACTGAATATGAGAAAATTATAAGTAGAGAAATTTCATTGATAAAATTATGAGTCGTTACATTCTCCCCCCCCCCCCCTTAATAAATTTTTCCCTCAAATTTTCATTTTACATTCCAAAAAGAATACAAGTTAGGGTACTTCTACTTCATGGATTCTTTTGGTTCCTATGTTTCTTCCTTGTACTTATGGTTTCACTATAGTACCTTGACAAGGTGAGTTGTCTTTTGGAATATAACTTTATCTCTATAGTCCAAGATCTTCAATGAATGATCATCATAATAGAAATAGTTTTTCAACTATACCACCTCTAAATTCATTACATGTGATGTATTTAGTCTACACTTCCTCAAGAGGGATATATCATATATGTCATGTACTTGGGGTATGGTTGGTGGGAGTTATAGTTGATAATCCATGACTCTGATTCGACCATGAATCTTAAAAATATTGATGTACATAGTACTGAACTTACCCTTCTTACCAAATACCATGAATCTCTTATAAAGAGATATATAGAAGAAAACCTTAACTGTAAACTCAACCTCTAGGTCTCATCGATGGTTTTTAGTATCTCTTATATTAACATTGAGAAAACTTGATGTGTTTATGAATAGTATTGAAATTTTCTACCATTTCCTCAACCATTTTAGGTCCCACTATATTGATTTCACTAACATCATCCTAGAAAGTCGGTGTTCTACATATCTTCCCATAAAGGTATTTATATGAATCTATTTGGATGCTTGAGTGAAAGATATTAATATATTAGAACTCGACTAGAGGAATATGTTGATTTCATCCTCCTTTAAATTCATCAAGCATGCTCTCAACATGTCCTAATGTGTAAGGATAATCCTCTAATATTGTCCATATATTTGGGGAGATAATCTATACTAATGTTTAACTCTGTGTTTAGATCATGTTGGAGAATTTTATAAAAATTAGAGTCAATCCTTGGATCTCAGATGGATATAATTAATGATGGTGTTATATAAAGCCTCACCACTTCTCTAATTTATATCCTTACAAGTTGATTGAGTGATAAGTGATATTGTATTATAATAAAATGAGAAATATTTATAAATGATTTAATATAATCCATATTGCATTATTTCCTCTTAATTTCTTTAGAATAATAGTGAAAAATTCCATAGTGAATTTCTTCCATTTCTATATATGTATGGGAATTGGTAGAAACAACCCCTTAGATTTTTTATTTTCATCCATAACCTATTAACATGTCAGGAATATTGATTTATATATTGCGATCTCCTTATTTATATTTTCCCACCAATAGTGCTCTTAAAGATCTCAATATATCTTCATGTTTCTCAGGTGGATTGAGAAGTTCAAGCTATGTGCATCATTAAAAAACTCTTTATTTATCTTATGATTTTATGGTACACATAGTCTGGACCAAAATTTTACAAATCCTTCTTCATCAATTTTGGACACTATGGATTTCCATTTTCTTATATCTTCCACCTTATATTCTATTTCCACATCATCTCATTGAGTATCCTTTATCCTCTCTATAAGGGATGGTTTAACAATCATTTGAGAAAGTAATGACGACATGCCTTCCTTTATGATTCCCATGTACATCATCTACAATTCTATGAATATTTGATCCCTCTCAATTGTGATCCTTGATAAGGAATCTTCATCCTTTCTACTTAGAGGATCTAACTCCTTTTCCCCTTCCTAATATGGTAGTGGATTAATAAATCGTAGTCCTTGATCAGATCTAACCATATTTGATGGTTCATATTAACCTCCTTATGTGTGAATGTATACTTGAGTCTCTTATGATCCATATATACTTCACACATCTACCTATAGAGATAATTCCATGATATTTTCAACAAAAATATTACTACATCCAACTTTAGATCATCTGTTGGGTGGTTCTACTCATAAAATTTTAACTTCCTTAAGGTGTAGGCTCTTACATTATCATTATTCATTATTATATATCACAAACCCTTCTTTTAAGAATTGATATATTCCATGAAAATTTACCCACTTAATAGAAATGTGAGGAGTCATTCATTGATAAGACACTTTTTCAATTCCTTAAAGTTGTATCCGCAATTGTTGGTAAAAAATTACCCCTTCTAAGTTAGTTTGTTCAATAGTTTTTACAATCATAAGAAGATTCTAACAAATCATCAGCAATGCCCAACTAATCCAAGGAAACATTGGATCTCCATTACAGATGCTGGTTTATGCCACTCCTCAATTTCATTTTTCTTATAAGGGTCCATAGATATCCCTTTTTAGGTGATAACATGCCCCAAAAATGATACTTCCCCTATACATAACTCGCATTTTTTTGTATGTTTCATATATATTCTCCTTTTATAAAGTCTTTATCACAGTATTGAAATGCTCCTCATTCTCCTCCTTTCTCTTAGAGTTTATTAGAAAATCAATTATAAATACAACTACAAATTTTTCAAGTTAATATCCAAAGAATCTATCCATAATTTCTAGAAATATCACTATATAATTAGTGAGTATGAATGGAATCACTAGGAACTCATAGTGCATATACCTTGTTTGGATGGTAGTCTTGGGATTATCTTCCTTATTCACCTTTAATTGGTGACATCCTAACTGATGGTCCACCTTAGAGAATTATTGGGCCCCACTTAGTTTATTAAACAAGTCATCTATTAGTGGAAGGAAATAATTATTATCTATTATAATTTTGTTGATTTCATGATAATCAATGCAGTGGTACATTGAACCATCCTTCTTTTTGATGAAGAGAACCAGCTCACCCCATAGTGAAGCACTTGGGGTGTAAATTTTTTTTTTCTAGATTCTCTTTTAACCATTTATTTATTTATTTCAACTCAATGGTTTTCATTCTATACGGAGTCTTGGATATATGCAAATATTAAATAATAATTTCAATTGATAACTCAACCTCTTAGTCAAAAGGAAGACCCTGAAACTCTTTAGGGAATACATCAGTGTAGTCCATCTCAATGGGAATGTCTTCAAGTATGATTCTATCCCTTTTTCAATAATTTAATCTAGATATTCTTGATCATAAGAAAATAATATCAAAACTTCAATTGAATATTATATAGGATATTTATCCTCCTTAAATTTTTACAGAATCGGAGGATGAATCAGATGTGAAGAGTGATCTACCTCTCTTGAAAATTTATGTTGTCTTAATACAAGGACAACCAATTATTTCCCAATATAGAATCAAAATCCACTAAAGTAAGATAATTTATTTCAGCAAGTTAAGTCCACAAAAATTTATCAGGGATGAGTTGTATGCTTGGGATTTATTAATCTCTCCATTTTCTAATCTTACAAATATCTCAACCCCATGATTTGAGGTGGTGTTTCAATAGTTATAATAAACATGAAATATATTAAATAATGTGTAGAACTATAATCATATAGGAAATTTACATCCCATTAATGGATAGTGAGAACACCTTTCACTATTTTATTCTAGTTATACTCATTTATTATATCAAAAATAAAGTTAGGGATAATAACACTCAAAATAAAAATTATGTAAAAAGGGAAATTATAAGTATAGAAGTAATAACTTATAAATGATAATTCTATATAAACATATGAGTATATAGGTTCAAATCTAGGTTATCCATGGTAATATGTACTATTAAATTTTCTAGCCTAACAATCTATTAAATTCCTTTATAATGGTTTGTAAAGAGATTATGATCTTTCCAAATCATATCCATAAGCTGTATCAAACATGGTGTGCAGCAAAGCCTCTTTTTCATGCACTAGGTGATGACCAAGTTAATACCCAATGATACCCTTTTAGGGGTTATTACACCTAGGTAAAACCATGATAGAGACACATCCACTTGTATTATTCAGGCATGGATGTAATTTATTGGAATCCACTCACTCTATACTTCACCAAAATTTCATGATATTTTCTTATACATAGAATTATTCTTAGGGTTATAACTAAAGTACTCTATTACTAATACCCAAAAATAACTAGACCATCCTCTAATACCAACTATAGTAACCTAATCCTTTTACACATATTTTAAATTATTTTTAACATAAATATCTATAAAATACTACCAATGAATTGAGATTCCTAGTGTCTTTGGTAGACTAGGTACATAAAATGAAAACATGAATCTAAAATAAAACATATTTATTTTAATCTCCATAATGAGATCCTAAATTCTTTTGAGCCCATAAAAAAACATAGGATAACTGGGGGAATACATTGACAAAAGGGGTGGTCTAAAAATCACAGTAAGTGAATTAACATGATAACAAAGCATGAAATGTGAGTAAAATGACATAATATGATATCATAAAAGATAAGGATCATGAATTATCACATGGGATCATAACATAAAGAAAATGGTATAATTAGATCATGGAAATATAGGTATGTGGAAGTAACATAAAACATGACATAATTTTAGGTCAATGGGAACTTCCAATACAAGATCAAATAATGGATAGAGCCCTATCATGTATTAGGTTCACTCCCTAATCCCATACATATCATCTCATGAGACAAAAATATTATACAATGTATTGGAGAACTATCTGGGTACACCCATAATAACATGTATGTAACACCCTGATAGTTTATGAGAAATATATTTTTTTATGTCTTATGTAATACGAAACATCAAAGGAATCTTTCACTACACACAACACTAGCTTGGCTTGCGTTATACGCAACAGCAACCTTCCTCGATAGCGTGTGTTGTACGCAATATCGAGTTTCACTAAACAACGATATGTTATTAAAATATTATATAAAGTAGCCATTATAAATATTATTAACAACATTTTGAATTTTATATAACATTAGAATTCATTTTACATATGATACGAGAAAAAAATCAGTTTTTTTGGATAAAAGAATTATTTTTTTTCAAAAATGCAGTTTTCAACCTTTTGATGGTGCACCCATTTTAAAGATAATTTTTGACAAGATTATAAGTTCAAGTTTACAAAATAAAATTATTCCTTTGATTCAAGATATAAAAATTTACATTGGATAAATTTTTTATACTTTTCTGATAACTTTCATATTTTAATGAATAGTAAAAATATAGAAATTTTTAATTGAAAACAAATTTTTTCATCAAAATAATTTATATGGTTAAAATATATTATTTATTGGTTTTAAATTATAAATATAATATATTTTTATAATTTAATATAATGTATGTCATTAGCATTAATTTTACATTGAATTCATAGGTAAAAACATTTCAATCTTTGGCAATGTTTTAACTTTAAAAACTCATTTGCTTAACAACGAGATTAATTTTAAATTAATTAATGCAACTTATGTGTTTTGAATTTTGAAAAATGGATTCCATAATTGGATTCAGTGGGTCAAAATTATGCTAATAGGTTAATTTTATTTATTTTTTATGAATAGTAACTATGGTAACTTTTATTTACTATAGTTAAAGGTAAATCAGGTAATTAAGGGTAAAAATAAGATTTTAAAATTACCCAAACACTTTCAAAAATTCTATTGGATGAATAAAAGTCGACCCATATCACATAAGGGTTGAAATATATTCATTTCATGGACCTTTGACTATGAAAATGATGTAATTATTTTTAAAACTAAAGGAAGTGACGATATGTCACTCTCTTAAATCTTATAAGTTTAATAATTTTAATTTAGTGATAAACTTCATAAGACTTATAACATGAATAGTCTCCAAAAATATAATAAAATTATCTACATCATTTGAATTTATTTATAATTTTTATGGATTAAATAATTATTATTAATTATGATACAATAGTGCTGTTGAAATTTATTTATTGATTAAAATATCAAATAAATGGTTTTAAAAATATTAAAATAAATATTATATGAATTATTAATGTAATCCACAAATTTTCTAGACCAATATGACATGTTATGAATCTATTAAATATTTTTGTTAGAATATATCTTCGGTGTGGATTTTATTTAAATTCAAAAAAATGAATAGTGTCAAAATTGACTCTATTTTTATTTTTAAAAAATAACATATTATAAAATTGTTTAAAAATCACAAAAATATTTAAAAATTATAAATTAAAATTTATATGGTCGAAAATTTCATAAATTATACAATTATGGAAAATTAAAAACATATAAGTAATTATTTACAAAGATTTAAAATTTAGAATATTATTACCATAAATAAAATTAAATAGATTAAATAAGGATAAATCAAGTTGATAATGTTTAAAATAAATTCCCAACATGTCTAAATTTTATTGTTTGATTAGATTACAACCCTTTCTCATATAATCATTAAATTTGAGTAATTTTGGAAGTTTTTATGTGGGGTTTGAATTTATTATAAATTAATATTTGTTTTAGATCTCCAAAGGTGCCCCTCTCCTCCCTTATAAAAGGGCACCTCCTCCCTCTCCTCGTCACACAATTTTGAGCCTTAAAGCTCGGCCAAAACCTACCCATTTCCCTTATCAACTTCCCTGGAAACATACTAGAGGTCCTTGTCTTCTTCAAAGACCAATTTTAGTGCCCTAAGAGGAGGTTTCCAAGAGACGTGTCGAAGAAGAGGTAATATTTGTTACCGATTCTTTCAAATTTATTTCTTCTTCTACTTCCTCTTCTTTAGTTTTTTAATTATGAAGTAATAACATCAGTATCACTCATATACTGATATGTTATTATAAATATGAAACAACCCTATTTCACCTTCTATCCATCCTACAGAAAATGAAATCACCGCGCGTGCGTACGTACAGAATACTGTCTCCATGTCATGGTGTAATCTGTTTTCCACCACCACCTTACTTGGATGGGTATAATGGTGTAAGTAAAAACTATATATGATTATTTTAAAGTGATATTTATTCTTAAATAGTATATATACACTTCAATACAATTCCACGATCATGGGAATGATATCATCGCCTGTGCGTATGTACTGCCTACCGTCTCCACGATGTGATGCGTCTCGTTCTACACGATCATCATTGAATAATAATTATATAAATAAATTTAATGAATAAATATTATATATATTACACTAATACCATTCTGTAAATAAGGTATCTATATCCTAAAAAGAATAATAAGAATTTATTCGACAAAACATGCATAAGAACATAAAGCAATGAACACCCAAATAACAAGTAACAATGAAATATTACTAATAAGAAGATAATAATATGACCATATATGATATCATAACAATGAATATGATTCTGTAATAAGTCAATGGCATTATTCAAGTCATTATACAGGAGGTTTGGATACGTACAAATCAAATAGGACCTAAGGTAAGGGAAAATCTCACAATCTCATTTTTATCAGAGATTGTTTATACTTCAGAATTTACTGGGGAATATTTATCATCCACATCCATGTTTCTTCAATATGGAATATTATTTCTATCCTCCTACAATTGTTTAAATCCAATTTTACTCATTGGTGAGTTTTTAGTAAAAGATATGAAAGGAATCTTTTGTCGTTTTTAGTACGAGGTACTTTTTGACTTTTCCTACCAAAGTATGAGAAGAATGTTTTTAACTTATACGACATGAATGAATTTTTATGATTTCATAGAACATTATTTCCATGAATCTTACTTTAAAATTTTTCAATTTTATTTTTAATCAACTTCTTTTAGTTTAAAATTGTATGACATGTTAAGAAAAGAAAAATGTTTTTGAAGTAGAAAAGATATTTTCCTCAAGAATGGAGTTCAAGTATTTTATCAAAATTATTTTCCATCTAAGATAATATAGGGCTCTATTTATATCCCTATTTTTACATTGATTTGATTATGTTGTGATGGAATTAATTTTATGATTTCCTTTTATCTTATATAGATTATGTTAGGATGGAATTATGTTTAAGAATCCCATTTTTATTACATGGGTTGTGCTATGATTTATGATTTTTTGGCACACATAAGAATGGTTTCATTATAAGATGGGTGGGACATATATCTCCCTACACTGAATTGGGTAAAGATTTATATCTCATGAGATAGACATGGCTGGAACAGAAAATTAATCTGGTTCAGTGATACAGGACTGGAACGAGGAGTGAACTCGGTTCAGTAATGGACTTTGTACACTATGATAGTCTTGGAAATTAGCCTTGACTAATATGAAATGATTTTATATTATTATGTGTGTATTCCAAAAAGTTTCATGTTTTCAGTTTTGATTATTGGGATTATATTTCACTACTTTAATTTATCCCATGTTATGATATTATGATCTCTTTTGCAGGTTATGATTATTAAAATGTTATGTTCTTATTAATATGGTATGATTGATATTTCTTTTGTTTACCCTTATTGAGAATTTGAGCTCACCCTTTTGTATTTTTTCTTTTCCCCGGGTTAGGAAAAAGGATATTAAGTAGGATATGCCAAAAGGGACTCTAGATATGATGAAATAAATTGGAGACAATGTAGATGATTTATGAAGCAGTTGTTTTTGTTTCCCAGATTCTAAATACACTATACCTATACGGTCCTATCATGGTTTTGTTATATGTTGTAATAAGTATGATTTAATTCTGAAGTAATAACCATGTATGTAAAGTATGGGTCGTTATAGTTGGTATCAGAGGAAAGGTATAGTCAACCTTTGGAAACTAAGATGTGAAAGCCTTAGTAAGAACTCTAAGGATTTGTCTAAACATAGAACACAATATTAGTGTTTTAGAAATGGCCGTGAAAAACCTATGATAAGACCTAAAATGTGAAATTTTATTCTTGATTATGTGGTCTTCCTATTATGATTAGTGTTTCTCACACTATGCTTCTTCGATTTAGTCAATGGATAGAACCTGAAGGAACCGTGTTAATGAGGAATGCGACGGGAAATGCAATGATTGTCCCCCTGAGCAACCCATCATTATGGGAGATGGAATGAAAAATATTGTATCCATAATCACACAACTTTCTCAAGCTATGAATCATGCTGGACTTACAAACGAGAAAAGGAAGGATCAACATTATGTTGAATCCTTCATGAGGCAGTTTCCACCTTCATTCAGTGGGTCTTCTGATCCATTAGTGTTTGAACAATGGATCAGTACCACTAAAAATATATTTTCAGTTCTACAATGTTCTGAACATGATAAAGTCATCTTAGCAGTATATTGTTTGGAAGGTGAAGCTGATCAATGGTGGAATCTTATTAAGAATATGAGTCAAAGGGATGAAATTGAATCCATTGAATGGGAAGAGTTCAAGAACTTATTTTTCAATAAGTACTTCCCTCATATTCTTCGAACAAAGATGGAGAAGGAGTTTCTTGAACTGAAGCAAAAGGATGATGAATATGTTGGTACCTACGAAGAAAATTTTACAAGACTTGCAAGGTACGCTTCTAGAATTATTATCCAACCTGAGAGTAAAATAGATCGATTCTTTAGTTTCTTAAAACCAAGTCTTCTAATGGAGTTATCCATAAGGGACTTCAATAGCTTTGAGGAAATTGTTCGATGTGCTCTCAAGTTTGAGATAGAGATTGGAGTAACCCATCAATCATATGGGTTTGATAAGAAGAGGAAAATGGAATTCAGTGGAAAATCTAAAGACCACACTAAAAAGAAGATGAGTTTTCCCTTATGCTCAAAGTGTGGAAAGAAACATGGAGGGAATTGTCTTAAAGGTACAAATAAATGTTTTAAGTGTGGAAAAGATGGTCATCAGGCAATTGAATGTAAAAATAATGGGAAGAAGATGTCTAATGATGCGAACAAAGAAAGGGATACACAGAATTCACCTCATACACTTCAATGTTTCAAGTGCACGGAAATGGGGAATTATGCCAATCAATGCCCAAATCCAAGGGTTGTTGATGATGATCGACGTCAACAAACTCTTAAGTCCAAAGACAAAGGAAAGTCACATGCAATTTCTATCGGATATGTGGAGTATGATAACAAAGTGGTGAAAGGTACACTTACCATCCACTCTAAAGTAGAAAATGTTTTATTTGATTATGGATCCACCGAATCTTTTATTTATGAATAATTTTCTAAGGGTATCGCCATATTACCTCAGCAGTTAGATATTGAGTTAGCTGTGACCACCCCTAATGGAACAACAGTCATAGAAAAAGTTTACAATTCTTCTCTGATTGAAGTTTTTTTGAAAGTTCTTCCTGTAAATCTTGTGATCCTTCCTATAGTGGAATTTGATGTGATTCTTGGCATGTATTGGATTTCTTTATACGGAGCTCATATCAATTTCCAAAGAAGGGAAATCACATTTAATATTCCCGATCAATCTACTATCATCTATCGATGCAAGGATGAATATAACCTTCTAGTGTAAATTTCATCCATATTATGGGTCTTGATTCCAATAAATGAAGGTTATTTATCTCAAATGGTTGGAGAGAAACTCACGACTAAGAATCTTCCCATTGTACAAGAGTTTGACGATGTCTTTCTAGAGGAATTTCCAGGTCTTCCACCAAATCGTGAAGTTGAGTTTTCAGTAGAACTCATACCGGGTGCTATGCCTATTTTAAAGACACCATATAGAATAGCCCCAATTGAGTTGTAGTAATTGAAGAAGTAACTCCCAGACAATCTTGATAAAGGATTCATATGCCCTAGTGCGTCACTTTGGGGAGCACCTATTCTCTTTGTTAAGAATAAAGATGGATCAATGAGACTTTGCATTGATTATAGAGAACTTAACAAGATCAATATCAAGAACCAATATCCTCTCCCACGCATTGATGACTTATTTGACCAACTAAGCAGAGCTCAATACTTTTCCAAGATTGATCTTCATTTAGGGTATCATCAATTAAGGGTCAAAAAGAGGATATACCAAAGACGGATTTCTGTACAAGGTATGGACACTATGAATTTATAGTGATGCCATTTGGTCTTACTAATTCCCCTGTTATCTTAATGGATCTAATTAATATAGTCTTTATAAACTATCTTGATCAGTTTGTGGTATTCTTTATAGGTGATATTCTTGTCTATTAAAAGAGCAAGGAAGAACATGAAGATCACTTGAGAATTGTATTGAAGACCGTAATAAAGGAGAAGCTTTATGAAAAATTTACTAAGTGCGAATTTTGGCTTCAAAAAGTTTCATTTTTGGGTCACATAATCTCAAAAGAGGGGAAATCTGTGGATCCAGCAAAAATAGAGGTTATTGAAATATGGTTGAGACCAACAACAGTAACTGAGATCCGATGTTTTCTTGGTATGGATAGATATTATTGACATTTTGTGAAATATTTTTCATGTTTATCTAATCCACTCACCAGGTTGACTCAAAAAGTAGTTAAGTTCGTTTGGACAGAGGAGTGTGAAGAGAATTTAAAAGGGTTAAAATGAAGGTTATCCAGTGCACTTGTGTTCACACTTCCGTGTAGTGGAGAAAGGTTTGTGATCTATAGTGATGCATCCAAGAAGGTATTGGGGTGTGTTCTCATACAAAATGATATGGTGATAGCTTATGCCTCATGAAAGTTGAAAATCCATGAGCAAAATTACCCAACTCATGATTTGGAGTTATCCATGGTAATCTTTGCATTAAAAATATGGAGGCATTATCTTTATGGTGAAAGGTGTGATATTTATACTGATAATAAAAGTTTAAAAAATATTTTCACACAAAAGGAGATGAATACACGCCAAAGAAGATGGTTGGAGTTGATTAAGGACTACGACTTCTCAATTCATTATCACCTTGTGAAAGAAAACAAGGTGGAAGATGCATTAAGTCGACAATACCATTCTAGATTATCTATGATGATGATAAAAAAAGATCCAATATTTATGGATTTACAAAGGATGGATCTTGGAATTATAATGGAAGGGGAAAAATCTTATCTTTATTAAATGAATGTTCTACCATCTATACATGTGAAGATTAAAGAGGCACAAAAAGAAGATGTAGAGTTACAAAAGAAGGTGAGAAATGTTCCTGAATTCAACCTTGATTGTGATAGGATAATAAGGTTCAAGAATTGGGTTTGTGTTCCTCTCATCCCAGAATTAAAGATGGAACTATTGGATGAGGCTCATAGTTCTTCATTATCTATTCATCCTGGAAGCATGAAGATGTATAGGGACCAAAAAGAGTACTTTTGGTGGGATGGCATGAAAAGATATGTTGTGTAATATGTCTCTCGATGCTTGGTTTTTTGGTAAGTTAAAGCTGAGTGACAGAAGTCTAAGGAGATGTTACAACCATTACCCATACCCGAATGTAAATGGGAAAACATCACTATGGACTTTGTCACCGGACATCCTAAAACATCCAAAGGAAATAATGCTTTCTGGGTCATAGTTGATCGTCTTACGAAGTCAGCACACTTCATTGCTCTTAGAGAAGATTTCTCTCTAGATAAGCCTACCAGGATATATGTAAAGGAAGTGGTAATATTGCATGGAGTACCACTTTCCATTATATCTGATCGGGATCCTAGGATTACCTTGAAGTTCTGGTGAAGTCTTCAACATACTTTAGATACAGAGTTGAGTTTCAGCATTGCTTATCATCCTCAGACAGACGGTCAGTCTGAGAGAACAATTCAAACTCTAAAAGATATGTTAAGATCTTGCTCTATAGATTTCAAAGGTGGTTGGGATTAACACCTACCTTTGGTGAAATTTTCTTATAATAATAGTTTTCACTCTAGTATTCAGATGGCTCCTTATAAATCTCTCTATGTAAAGAAATGCAGGACTCCAACTTGCTGGGATAAAGTTGAGGAAAGAAAGCTATTAGGACCTGATCTTGTTGATGAGATGGCAGAAAAAGGTCAGATCTATTCAACAACACATAAGAGTAGCTTAGAGTCGACAAAAAAGTTATGAAGATAGCCGAAGAAAAGACATAGAGTTTGAATTGGGTGATAAAGTGTTCTTACGAATATCTCCTTGGAAGAGAGTAATGAGATTTAGAAAGAAGGGAAAGTTGAGCCCTAGGTATATCATTCCTTTCAAAATACTAGATCATGTTGGGAAGTTATCTTACCAATTGGCTCTTCCACCGAATCTCTCTCAAGTTCACTATGTGTTCCATGTATCTCTCCTGAGAAAGTACATACCTGATCCTTCACATGTACTAAGCTCAGAAGTTGTACCACTGGAGCAAGATATTTCTTATGAAGAACAGCCAATAGAGATTCTGGATCGTAGGGAAAAGGTTATACGGAACAAGACCACTCTCTTGGTGAAAGTTTTATGGAGGAACTACCAATTATAATAAGCTACATGGGATCTTGAGGATATGATGAGGGAGAGGTATCCTCATCTGTTTGTTACGAAGTGACGAATTTTGAGGGCAAAATTCATTTTAATGGGGGTAGAATGTAACACCCTGATAGTTTATGAGAAGTATATTTTTTATGTCTTATGTTATACGCAACATCAAAGGAATATTTCAATACACACAACACTAGCTTGGCTTGCGTTATACGCAAGAGCAACCTTCCTCGATAGCGTGTGTTGTACGCAATATCAAGTTTCACTAAACAATGATATGTTATTAAAATATTATATAAATTAGCCGTTATAAATATTATTAACAACATTTTGAATTTTATATAACATTAGAATTCATTTTACATATGATATGAGAAAAAAATCAATTTTTCAGATAAAAGAATTATTTTTCTTCAAAATTGCAGTTTCCCGCCTTTTGATGGCGCACCCATTTTAAAGCTAATTTTTGACAAGTTTATAAGTAAAATTTTAAAAAATCATATTATTCCTTTGAATCAAGATATAAAAAATTACATTGGATAAATTTTTTATACTTTTCTGATAACTTTCATATTTTGATAAATAGTAAAAATACGCAAATTTTTAATTAAAAGCAACTTTTTTCATCAAAATAATTTATATGGTTAAAATATATTATTTAATGGTTTTAAAGTATAAATATAATATATTTTTACCATTTAATATAATTTAGGTCATTAGCATTAATTTTACATTGAATTTATAGGTAAAAACATTTCAATATTTGGCAATGTTTTAACATTTAAAACCTGTTTCCTTAACAACGAGATTAATTTTAAATTAATTATTGAAACTTATGTGTTTTGAATTTTGAAAAATTTATTCCATATTTAGATTCAGTGGGTCCAAATTATGTTAATAGGTTACTTTTATTTTTTTATATTATGAATAGTAACTACGGTAATTTTATTTACTACAGTTAAAGGTAAATCATGTAATTAAGGGTAAAAATAAGATTGTAAAATTACCCTAACACTTTCCAAAATTCTATTGGATGATTAAAAGTCGACCAATATCAACTAAGGGTCGTAATAGATTCATTTCATGGACCTTTTACCATGAAAATGATGTAATTATTATTAAAACTAAAGAAAGTGACAATATGTCACTCTCTTAAATCTTATAATTGTAATAATTTTAATTTAGTGATATACTTCATAAAACTTTGAACATGAATAGTCTTAAGAAATATAATAATATTATCTACATCATTTAAATTTATTTAGAATTTTTAGGGATTAAATAATTATCATTAATTATGACACAATAGTGATGTTGAAATTATTTTATTAATTGAAATATCAAATTAATGGTTTTAAAAATATTATATGAACTATTTAATGTACTCCACAAATTTTCTAGATAAATATGACATTTTATGAATATATTAAATCTTTTAGTTAGAACACATATTTTTTCTGGATTTTATTTAAATTCAAATAAATGAATAGTGTCAAAATTGATACTATTGTTATTTTATAAAAATAACATATTATAAAATTGTTTAAAAATCACAAAATAAATTATAAATTATAAATTAAAATTTATATGGTCGAAAATGTCATAAATTAAAAAATTATGTACAATTAACAACATATAAGTAATTATTTATAATGATTTAAAATTTAGAATATTATTACCATAAATAAAATTAAATAGATTAAAAAAGGATAAATCAAGTTGATAATGTTTAAAATAAATTCCCAACATGTCTAAATTTTATTGTTTGGTGATATTAAAACCCTATATCATATTATCATTGAATTTGAGTAATTTTGGAAGTTTTTAAGTGGGGTTTGAATTTATTATAAATTAATATTTTTTTTAGATTTCCAAAGGTGAACCTCTCCTCCCTTAAAAAAGGGCACCTCCACCCTCTCCTCCTCACACAATTTTGAGCCTTAAAGCTCGGAAAACCCCTGAAAATTTCCCTTCTAAACTTCCCTAGAAACATACTAGAGGTCCTGGTCTTCTTCAAATACCAATTTTAGTTCCCTAAGAGGAGGTTTCAAAGAGGCGTGTCGAAGAAGAGGTAATATCCGTTACCGATTCTTTCAAATTTATTTCTTCTTCTACTTCCTCTTATTTAGTTGTTTAATTATGAAGTAATAACATCATTATCACTCATATACTGATATGTTATTATAAATATGAAATAACCCTATTTCACCTTCTATCCATCCTACGGAAAACGAAATCATCGCACGTGCGTACGTACAGAATACTGTCTCCACGCCGTGGTGTAATCTGTTTTCCACCACCACCTTACTTGGATGGGTATAATGGTGTAAATAATAACTATATATGATTATTGTAAAGTGATATTAATTCTGAATTAGTATATATACACTTCAATACAATTCCATGATCATGGGAATGATATCATTGCTCGTGCGTACGTACGGCCTACTGTCTCCACGATGTGATGCGACTCGTTATACATGATCTTAATTGAATAATAATTATATAAATGAATTTAATGAACAAATATTATATATATTACACGAATACCATTCTGGAAATGAGGTATCTATAACCTAAAAAGAAGAATAAGAATTTATTCGACAAATCATGCATAAGAACATAAAGCAATGAACACCCGAATAACTAGTAGCAATGAAATATTACTAATAAGAAGATAAGAATATGACCATATATGATATCATAACAATTAATATGATTTTGTAATATGTCAATGACATTATTTAAATCATTATACAGGATTTTCGGATACATACGAAGCAAATCAGACTTAAGGTAAGGGAAAATCTCACAATCTCATTTTTATCTGAGATTGTTTATACTTCATAATTTACTAGGGAATATTTATCATCCACATCCATGTTTCCTCAATATGTAATATTATTTCTATCCTCATACAATTTTTTAAATCCAATTTTACCCATTGGTGAGTTTTTAGTAAAATATATGAAAGGAATGTTTTGTCATTTTTAGTACGAGGTACGTCTTGACTTTTCTGGCCAAAGTACAAGAAGAATGTTTTTTAACTTATACAGCATGAATGTATTTTTATGGTTTCATAGAACATTATTTACATGAATCTTCCTTTACAAGTTTTCAAGTTTATTTTTAATCAACTTATTTTAGTTTAAAATTGTATGACATGTTACGAAAGAGAAAAAAATTGAAGTAGAAAAGATATTTTCCTCAAGAATGGAGTTCATGTGTTTTATCAAAATTATTTTCCATATAAGATAATATAGGGTTCTGTTTCTATCCCTATTTTTACATTGATTTGATTATGTTATGATGGAATTAATTTTATGATGTCCTTTTATCTTATATGGATTATGTTATGATGGCATGATGTTTAAGAATCCCATTTTTTTACATGGGTTATGATATGATTTATGATTTTGTGGAACACATAATAATGGTTTCATTATGAGATGGGTGGGACATATATCTCCCTCCAATGCATTGGGTAAGGATTTATATCTCATGAGATAGACATGGCTGTAACGGAAAGTTAATATGGTTCAGTGATACAGGACTGAAACGAGGAGTGAACTCGGTTCGGTAATGGACTTTGTACGCTATGATGGTCTTGGAAATGAGCCTTGAATAATATGAAATGATTTTCTATGATTATGTGTGTATGCCACAAAGTTTCATGTTTTAAGTTATGATTATTGGGATTACATTTCACTACTATGATTTATCCCATGTTATGATATTATGATCTCTTTTGCAGGTTAAGATTTTCAAAATTTTATGTTCTTATGAATATGATATGATTGATATTTCTTTTGTTTACCCTTACTGAGAATTTGAGCTCACACTTTTGTATGTTTTCTTTTACCTAGGTCATGAAGAAGGGTATTAAGTAGGATATGCATTAAGGGACTCTAGATATGATGAAATAAATGGGAGACAATGTAGATGATTTATGAACCACTTGTTTATGTTTCCCAGTTTCTAAAGACACTATACCTATACGGTCCTATCAAGGTTTTGTTATATATTGTAATAAGTATTCTTCAATTTTGTAGTAATAACCATGTATGTAAATTATGGGTCATTATAATGTACATGCATATGTGTTACAAAAAATGAAATCCATCATAAATCATAAACATAAGAATTAACCATGGAAATAAATGGGTTGCATAATCTTGCCTCATATGATAATCAAAATAAATTTCATAAAGGTTATAAATAGAAGAAGTAATTAAATATTTTAGATATTTATTCCTGAGTTCATAATCATATGTCTTAGAATATGGGGTTCATTTGGAAAAACATCATGAGAAGTGGTAGAGAATTGGGAATAGAAATTAACTTTCAAAATGTCATTTTAATGAAGTTAAAGACTTTTAGAGAAAGAATATGACTGGAATTTTATTTGAAAACATAAGGTCATCATCATCATCATGTAATTTTTTATTGAATTAAGGAAGGAATACACAGAGAAAAACAGAGAGAAAAAAAGGAAAAGAGAAAAGCAATAAAGGAATGATGGCAGATCCCCCCCCCCCCCGGCCAAGACAGAATCTAGGGAGGTCTGAAATAATGAAGACCAAGCACATCCCCTTTGATATATTCAATTCCATTGGGTTGGATACTACCCATAGTGTGGATAAACACCTTCACCGTGGTATTGAAGTCCACTGAAACCAAGTGGTCTGTGACCTTGTTCTCCTTTCTCCAGGTGTGAAGGATACATACATTGGAACTCATCATTTTTCTACATTTTCTAATGACATAGCTAATCGACCATGGGGGTTCTACATTCCCTTTCAAGTAGTTGTGCACAATTAAGGATTTTGTTTCACTTTCCTAGATTTCCATTTCCTTTTTCCTACAAATGTTGAGCCCAGTGAGAATTGCCTTCGCCTCCGCCTGTAGAGAATAGCCCTGGCCCAATCTGGATGAGAAAGCTAAGTACATCAAACTATTGTGGTCTCATACAACTCCTCCTCCGCGTATGTTCCCTTGGACGCACGATCCAAATGTATTGAGTTTCAATCTCACCATGGGAGGATGCCAACATCCCCAATTGCCTTCTCTTCTTCTAGGTGACACATCCACATTGGAGGCCTCCTGAAACCGATGGATAGTAGGGGTGTCCTTCCAAGTCCTCACTGTCGTGTTCAGGTCCAGTAGCAGGTTTTTCGCCCAGACAATAATAGTGCGAGCTGGCACCCCTGCGCCCTCGTATTTAAGTTTTGTTTGTGCCTTCCATATGGTCCATCAGCCCAAATGAAGCAGCACCACACGGGCCACCCTCTTCGAGCCTCCTCCCTCATAGCCTTGGAACCACTTAACAAAAATGCAGGAGTAGATCCATCTGAGGGAATGGGCGCATTAAACTCCCCTAGGACCTTCCATACCTCTCTTTACTAATCACTACCGAAGAATGGGTGGGTGGTGCTCTCCTCCCTAGGAACGCTATAACAGACGCACCTGGATGCAAGATCGATACCACATCTATGAATATTTTCATCGGTTGTAAGGGATATATTATGAATCCTACATGTGATAAAATTGATCTTAGTGGGGATGATTTTCACCCAAAGAGGCTCATCCCAGCCCTCCGCCTGAGTTTGTCTATTTTTGCTACGACGAAAATCCTTCGAAGTTAGCAGGCCCGATGGGGAGGCCGTAAACACACATTTTTCCTCCTCTTCATTAAGTTCAATGAGTTGAAATAACTCATGTTGTTCCTTATCCATGACTGAGTGGGTGAAGCTGGGGAAGAGGCTGGCCTCCTTGGACGAAATATTAGTATCCGGGCATCTGGGGAATACCAGCACTATCCCACACCAATCCTGATTCCCAAAAGATAGATCACCCTTCCCCACCACCCATCACTAGAAGGGATGAAGCATTTCCATAATAGGAGCTATCACCGACCACAGAGTAGAATGGTTCCCCTCTCCTGAGTCATGGAGGCATGTCTCATGCAACTTCATGGTAGTCCCCCATAGGATATGTCATTCCAATATGCTCCATGCAAGCCTGGAATGCAAGTAGTAAAGGGTTTTTTCTAGATTACGAACGTTGACACCTCCTTCCTTCACCGGTCATGCCATTTTCCCCCAGGAAACTCAGTGCTTCTTCCTCTCTGAAAGAGGATCCTATATGAAATTGGAAAAGATCTTCTCGATCCTTTTAATAACCCCCTTCGGAACTTTGATAGAGGAAAGACCATGGATTGGAGATGCCACCAAAATGCTGTTCACCAGGGCAATACGTCCACCAAAGGACATGAATTTATTTTTCTAGTGAAACACTTTATCAGAAACCCTGGTGCAGAGTGTGTCAAAGTCACAAATCCAAAGCCTCCCAGGTGAGACTGGTGCGCCTAGATAGATCATAGGGAACTTTCCCCTCTAGAAGACAATAATTCTACTTACCGTTTACACTCTCTCCACAGGTCACCTATTGGAGATAAAGAAATAGCTCTTCTCCTTGTTAATGCACTACCCACTCCAGCAAAAATAATCCTCCAATACTCTGATAACGTTCCAAATTGTTCTACTCTTGTCGCTCAAGAATAATATGGTATCATCGGCAAACATAAGGTGAGAAATTGTCAGGTCCCTCAACTGACAGTGATACGGAATGATGTCTCCCTTATTGACGCTCTTATGAATGAGCCATCTCAGAATGTCCGGAATGATGATGAACAGTGATGGCGATATAGGGTCTCCTTGTCTGATTCCTCGGGTATACTTGAAGAATCCATAAGACTTTCCCATGAGGTTCATTGAGATCCATGAAGAACTGAATCAGTGAAAGATCAGATCAACATTCCGAGAGCTGAGACCCATACCGGAAAAAGATCTGTTAATGAAGATTTATTCCACCCAATCATATGCCTTGCCCATATCCAGTTTAATAACCAGGTTAGATCCATGGGTTTTGAAGTTGAAGTTATTCAACATCTCCTGGGCATGGGTGATGGATTCTTGAATCAAGCGACCTTTGATAAACTCATGATGCTCTGGGGATATCCACCGAGGAAGATGCACTGCCAGCCAAGAGTTGATAATACTGGACAAGGTCTTGTAGGGCACGTTACACATACTCACTGGGCGGTAGTGCGAGATGGATGAAGGGATTTTGATTTTTGGAAGGAGAACGAGGGAGGTGGAACATGCTACTCTGGGGAGGCACCCCCCGCGAAATAAATCCTGAATGGCAGCAATTAGATCATCTTTAATCATATCCCAAGAGGTCCTGTAGAAAGAAGCAAGAAACCCATTAGGCCTCGCGGTGCTGTCTGGGTTCAAATTCATGAGTGCATCCTTAATCTCAAGCTCCTCTGGAACTCCTACTAGGCTTTCATTGATCTGTTCAAATGCAAGGATGGGGATCACGTCAAATATGTTCGTGGCCTTCGAAGGATAACCTGTTGGTAGGCGTTCATTAGGACTAGCTAGGAGGTCTTAAAAGAAAGAGTAAGTCAGGAACCCTGCCTTTTCCTTGTCATCGGTGAAGGAACCATCCTCCAACATGATGTTCGGCTTGACTCGCATCTCCCTCTCCTTAATTCACGCATGGAAGAAGGCCGAGTTCTTGTCTCCCTTTTTCATCCACTTGATCCTGGCTCTCTCCCTGGCCATGTGTTCCTGTTTCAATATTAATTCAGACATGATTCCCTTCTTTCCTGCCAGATCCTCATAGGCCTGATCATCCCACACCTCCTCTAGACTCTTCTCCTGGTGTTCAACCTCTTTCATCATGCCTTTTAACTCCTCCTCAGGGGAAGAAGGGTCTCTCGACCACGATTGCAGCTTAAGTCTCAGCTTGCGGAGCTTATAGTGAAAGGATAACCATTTGTTCCCTTGATAAGGGGCATTCCAAACCGAACTGACCAGTTCATGGTACCCCAGAATATCATCCCATAGCTTTCTATACCTGAACCGCCCATGTTTTCAATTTGAGGAGTACAAGGATATGACGAGAGGAGAGTGGTCTAAGATCCCCCGCACAAGATAGGCCACCATGGTTCTTGAGAGGGCAGATATTGCGTGAATGTTGGCTCGGCATCGGTCCAAGCACCCCCACGATTGGTACGGTCCCCATTAGTTGTTGCACCATGTAAAGTTTTCTCCCATGAATCCCAAGTCCTAAAGTCACTTTGCAGCCATAAAATAGACGAATTCAAGGCTGGCTTCCCTATTAAAAGGGAATCTCCCTTTTCTTTCATCCGGGTCAGACACAACATTAAAATCCCCACCCCCCCCCCCCCCCCACAAACCACGAGTCAGGTCCAGAGTCAAATATAATGAGATCCTCCCACAAGTATTCTCGCGTGTGGATGTTGCAACTCACATACAAAAATGATACATAGAAGAAAATCAGGCCAAGAGTTACCTTCACAGTGAGGAACTAGTCCCCAACTTGGATCATGTCAACAGTGCACCTCCTCTACCAAAAGATCCAAATATGTCTATTTATTGATTCATCCTGCATGCTCCCATGCATGAAAACCTTCTTGGAGAACTCCCTGATCCTGATGGGGTTTATTTTGTGTTCAAGAACGGCCACCACTTCCACTTTGTTACTCAAGATTTCGGAGGATAGGAAGTCCGACGTGACCCGTGCACCTATCCCTCGAGCATTCCAGATTATTAAGGGTAGCATTTAAAAAGAGAGAGCCATGTGACTAGCTCTAGAGCATTTAGTCTTCTCAAAGAGGTATGAAACCTTCCCTTGATGACACTTGACTTTAGATCTCGTACACCCCTGCCACCTTGGGAAACACTACAACGGGGGATTCCAGACTCACTGTCCTGCTCATGTTGTGCTTTCTCATACTACGAGTCACGAAGATATCTCCACCTTCCCTGGAGACCTCTGAGTAGGGGGAAGGCCCTATCCGGTATCGCTGGGGGGAGTCCCTTGAAGGGTATGAGGAAGCACCCCTAGGGGATCCTCTTTAATCCTGAGAAAATAGTACCAAGGACCACTGGTTCTGCTCTGAAACACTAACCAAGTTAACCACAACCTTGGACGAAAGGAATGATAACCCCGATACCATCATCCTTGAGAGGCTAACTATAAGCGAGTATCTCAAATGGTTCCTAAGAGTTACCAGAGAAGAGGAAAACCGAAAGGAATATACACTCCTCGGGATGCAAGGGATGAGAGATTTTTCATCCACGAAGCTGGCTACAACCCCTGTTTCTTGAGAGGGCTCTGGGATGCCCTGGGAGGGGGAAGAATGCTGGGAACCTGAGAGATCCATAGAGTAAACTAGACCCACCACTGAAGCAACCGAGGCAGAGGAGAAACTGTTACCATCGCCCCCTACCATTGCACCTGGATCCCTACCACGACCCTTGAAACTATGCCGATGACATACCTGGATAGAGTGACCTTGCAGGGTGCAGTTCGAGCAGAACCTAGGTAACACCAGGAATGACATATATTACACCCAGGTGAAAGTGTCCTCCACCTGGAGGTCTAACTTCTCCGGTAAGGGGCGAGTGATGTAGAGATCAACACAGATACGGGCCGTCGTGGATGATATACCCCTCCTCATGACTTCATTAGAGCACAGAAAGACCCCAATGGAGTCGCCTATCAACTTCAGGAAGCCTTCATTCTGAAACGGAAATGGAAACCCCGAGAGACAGATCCACATAGCCGGCTGCGAGCTTTCATTGCCTCTGTGATCTTACATGGACCACCTGGTCAGGATAAAACTCCAACATTTTGGGCACCTTCCTAGTTGGCGCACCGCATAACGCCTCCTCAATTGGAGCATTCACGCGGTGAAAATCTTTTGACGTGGTGACATTATTTAACACTGATTCTTTTCCTATATAAGGATGTAGAGGAAAGGCATTTCAAAGTCACCAGCAGCAAAAACACCGAGAGTAAATCTCATTTGGTGATCACCTTTCTTCAATGATCATATTTACTGCTCTCCATATTTGATCCACACTTTTATTCTTGAGTATTGATTTTGAGATTCCTTCCATTTTTGGGAGTCTCTACCGTGTACCTCTTGATTTTAGTGGATCCCCCTTTCTGAACTAGGTCCCGTGGTTTTTCCCTTTCGAGTTTTCCACGAAAAAATTTCCAGCGTCAACTTTATTTTCTGCACTTTTAATTTTGGGTCGTTGCATATCCGTTTTATTTGGGGGAAAGAATTTATTTCTTCTACGCATTCTATTTTCAATTGTTTGTGTGTTCGTCGCTTTTCCCGTCTTTCCCAACATCTAGTATCAGAGGTTTTTGTTTTTATTTCATATTTATTATGGAGTCCAATTACAGTCAGATGATTTTTCTAAATGGTACCAACTACCATATGCGGTGACTTAAAATGAAGGATATGCTTTTTGTCAAGCGAATGCATCTTCCAGTGTTTAGTACCCAGAAGCCAGAGAGGATGTTAGAAGAAGAATTGGAATTCGAGAATGAGATGGTTTGTGGCTTCATTCTCCAATGTGTCGAAGACAATGTGACGAACCACATTATCAACATCTCTCATGCCAGAACGTTTTGGTAGAAGCTTGAGACGACCAATGCTTCCAAGACGGGAAACAAGAAACTGGTTCTTCTCAAGAAAATGATGACTTTGAGGTACAGAGAAGGTATGTCTATTTTTAATTATTTAAGTAAATATCAAGGATGTTTTGATCAGTTTTCTGGCATGGGTATCAATTTTGAAGATGAGGTTTTAGCTCTTTTGCTGCTTAACACTTTAACCGATTTATGGGAAATTTTTCATGTTACTCTAACCAGTTATGCTCCTAATGGTGCTATAACATTTTGTTTTGTCAAGTCAGCTATTTTAAATGAAGAGTTCAGGAGATACACTCAGGGGAAATCTTCTTCTAAGCTTTTGGTCATAGAGAACAAGGGGAGAATCCAGGACCGGGGGCAGAGTAGTCGAGATAAGAGCAGAGGTAGAAGCAAATCCAGACCGAAGAAGAGAGATTTTGAATGTCATAATTGTGGTAAGAAGGAAAATGTTAAGAAGTTTTGTTATCAGCTGAAAAGATAGAACAGATTGAAGGAAAATCCATAGAAGAAAAATGGAAATGGAGATGATCATGTTGTCGCCGCTATAGGGGGTGATCTTGTTATTGTTTAGGATTCCATTAACAATGCTTCTGATGATTCTTGTTGGGTTGTTGACAGTGGTTCCTATTTTCACGTGACATCGAAGAAGGAGTTATTTACATCTTATAGCCCTTGTAATTTTGGGATTTTAAAGATGGGTAATGATGGTCATGATAACATTGTAGGCATCGGGACTGTTTGTTTAAATACCAGTATAGGAAGTAAACTGAATTTGAAGAATTTCTGACATGCACCCAAGGTTCATTTGAATCTTATCTCTACCAACATTCTTGATGATGAAGGGTTTATAAGTACTTTTGGTGATTTCAAATGGAAGCTTTGAAAGGGCTCTTTGATTGTGGATCAAGGTAAGAAGAAATCATGTTTTTACTGGACTAGTTATTCTATTTCTTATGATACTGCTTGCATTGTTGAGTACAGTGTTTCATCCAAGTTGTGGAATAAGAGGTTCAGTCACATCAATGAGAAAGGTCTTGGTTGTTTGGCCGAGAGAAATCTTCTTCCAGATTTGAAGAGTGTCAAATTGGACAAATGTGATCATTGTATGGTCGGGAAACAGAGCAGAGTGAGTTTCAGCAGTCATCCTCCACACAGGAAGTCACAGGTACTTGAGTTAGTACATTCTGACATTTTTGGTCCTTTTAAATCTAAGACCTTTAGTGGAAGTCTTTATTTTGTGACATTTATTTATGACTACTCCCGAAAGCTCGGGGTTTATGTCTTGAAATCTCAGAGTCATGTGCTCGGTGTTTTTAAGAAATTTCATGTTTCTGCTGAGAGAGAATTTAGAAATAAAATGAAATGTATTCACACTAAAAATGGTGGAGAGTATTGTGGTCCTTTGGATCAGTATTGCAGGCAGGAAGGTATTCGGCATCAGAATATGCCACCCAAGACACCTCATCTGAATGGTGTAGCTGAGAGGATGAACAGTACTTTTCTAGAAACAGTTCATTGTTTTCTTTCAGAAGAAAAATTACCTGGACATTTTTGGGGTGAGACTTTACCTACTACTGCTTATATTATCAATTTATCACATGCAGTTTCTTTTCAGATAGACACTCTCGAAAAATTTTGGTATAGAAAAGAGATCAGGTATGATCACTTGTGTTTCTTTGGTTGCAAGGATTTTGTTCATGTGCCTAGAGATGAGAGATCCAAGATGGATGGTAAGACACGCCAGTGTATTTTTATTGGCTATGTACATGATGAGTTTGGGTACAATTTCTATGATCCTGTATTTAAGAAACTCATCAGAAGCTGCGATGTAGTGTTTAAGGAGGATTAGACTATTGTAGACATTGATAAGGGAGAAAAAGATGCTTCTCCAACTTCTGATGGTTTTGTCAGTCTTGAGCCAGGTTATGATTCACATTTACCTAATATTGTTTATTTTGATGATCATGTTTATGTACAGAATGATGATCAAGGTGAATAGGTTGGAGTTGAATTTTTGGATGCACCTTTTGTTTCTGATGATCCGGTTCTAGGGGTTATTAATGAACCTGTAGTTCCACTCCGGAGGTCATCTCGACATCACACCATTTCTACTCAATATTCACCATATGATTATGTTCTTTTCATTGAAGGGGGAGAACCAGAATCTTTTAATGAGGAAATGGAGAGTGAACAGAAGGACATATGGGTTGCGGCAATGGATGATGAGATGACATCATTGCACGACAATCACACTTTCGAGATGGTGAATTTACCGATAGGGAAGAGAGCTTTACAAAATTGGTGGATTTATCGGATTAAAAATGAAGAATCCAGTTCCCTTCCATGATACAAGGCAAGGTTAGTTATCAAAGGCTTCCATCAGAAGAAAGGTATTGATTTTGATGAGATTTTCTCACCTATTGTCAAAATGTCTTTCATTTGGGTTGTTCATGGTTTGGCTGCTAGTTTAGATCTACAGATTGAGTAGATGGATGTGAAGACATCTTTCCTCCATAGAGATTTAGAGGAGGAGATTTATATGGAGAAACCAGAGGGTTTTGTTGAAACAGGTAAAGAAAATCATGTCTGTAGGTCGAAGAAGAGCTTGTATGGTTTGAAGCAAGCTCCAAGGCAGCGGTATAAGAAGTTTTAATCTGTCATTTCTCATCAAGGTTTTAGGAAGACATCTTCTGGTCATTGTGATTTTGTTCAGAGATTTACTGATGATGATTTTATTATATTGTTGCTTTATATTGATGATATGCTCATTATTGGCCATGATACTTCTATAATTGATATATTGAAGAAGTATCTTTGTCAATATTTTTGCGATGAAAGACTTGGGTCCAGCATGTCAGATTATTGGTATGATGATCTCCCATGCCAGGAAGGCCAAGAAGTTGTGGTTATCTTAGGATAGAAACATTGAGAAGGTTCTTCAATGATTTTCTATGGATAGAGTGAAAGTAGTTAGTACTCCTCTTGCTTTATATTTTAAGTTCAATACCAGTCAGTCACCTTCTACTGATGAAGAGAGAGAGGAGATGTAGCACATACCTTATTCATCTATTGTTGGTTGTTTGATGTATGCAATGGTATGTACTAGACCTGATATAGCTCATGCAGTTGGTGTGTTCAGTCATTTTCTATCAAATTTAGGTAGAGAGCATTGGATAATAGTGAAGTACATTTTTTTGTTATCTTCGTGGTACTTCTAATTTTATATTTTGTTTTGGAAAAGGGGAACCTATGCTTTGTGTCTTTACAAATTCAGATATGGCAGGAGATATCGACTCGAGGAAGTCTACTTTAGGCTATATGATCACTTTTGCAGGGGGAGTTGTATCTTTGCAGTCTAGATTGCAGAGATGTGTTGTTTTATCTACCACAGAGTCAGAGTTTAGTGGAGCTACTGAGGCGTGCAAAGAATTGTTGTGGATGAAAACTTTTATTCGGGATCTTAATTTAAATTAGGATAGTTATGTTTTATTTTGGGATAGTCAGAGTGTTATTTGTTTGGGAAAGAATTCCACTTTTCATGGAAGGTCAAAACATATCGATGTTCGATATCATTGGATCCACAATATCCTTGAATCAAGATAGTTAGAGATTGATAAGATCCACACTAATGACAACAGGTCAGACATGTTGACCAAGAGTTTACCCAGAGGAAAATTTGAGACTTTCCGACAGATTGCAGGGTTGGCGATGATCCCCACTTGAGTTGGAGGGGGAGTTTTTTGGGCGCCTTCCTGGTTGGCGCACCACGTAACGCCTCCTCAATTGGAGCATTCACGCGGTGAAACTCTTTTGACGCAGTGATATTATTTGATGTTGATTCTTTTCCTATATAAGGAGGTAGAGGCAAGACATTTCAACATCACCTACATCAATAACACCAAGGGAAAATCTCATTTGGTGATCACCTTTCTTCGACGATCATCTTTACTATTCTCCATATTTGATCCACATTTTTATTCTTGAGTATTACTTTTGAGATCCCTTCCATTTTTTGGGAGTCTCTACCATGTACCTCTTGATTTTAGTGGATCCCCATTTCTAGACTAAGTCCTGTGGTTTTTCCCATTCAGTTTTTCCATGTAAAATTTCCAGTGTCAACTTTATTTTCTACACTTTTAATTTTGGGTCATTGTGCATCTGTTTTATTTGGGGGGGAAAGAATTTATTTCCGTTGCACGTTCGCTTTTCAATTGTTTGCATGTTCATCGCTTTTCTCATCTTTCCCAACACAACGGCCCCAGGTCCACGAAACCTTACAACAGACCTTTAGGAAATCCTCCTCCGAGCCGAGAACAATACAGAAGGAGCTCCTATGGAGTACCGAGAGCAGCGCTGGATGAAGTAGACCCAAAGATGAAACCCACCACTGGAAGACTGCAAGAGGTGGGTTGGATGCTCCAAAACGGGCCACCAGTGTCCATTTTAGGCAGGATTTGTCCGCCTCAAATGCCTCTTATGGCACATTCAGCTTTACCCAATTACCCACTCTCGACGATTGAACTGACAGCACAGAGACCGATGGGAAGCAGGGAGGGATCGGCGTCTGCGACGAGCTGAAAAACCTTTTCCATATATATTTTATTTACTATAATTTTTTTATGTTCATTTATAACTATTTCAATGGGATATAATGTTTAATTTCATTGTTCTGAGGGCGTCGGTTTCATCATTCCAAGGATAGATCACATGTGGATAATTATTGATGTTATTATAAAATGGGGAAAACTAAAATAGTGAAATGAAATGGTATTCAGGTACTTACATAAATATAAATGGTCCCAAATACCTATATTTTTCTGACTTATTGATGATTCACTTAGTAAAAATGTTAACATTAGGTGGTTGGTCTATTTAGTCTATTTTATTGACTATCATGATCTAGATTCCTTTTATTTAATTAAATGAACATTAAAACATTATAGAGTTTGAAATAAAATATAATATACTTATTATAACCATATTCAACCACAATATTATTCATATAATCATCATTTAATTCAGTGGATAAAAATGAATTTTTTTGTTCATGGTGGTGGTGAACAAAACATATTGAAAACAAATTTTTCATTTTAGAAATGAAATAAGGGAGCGTATAAAATGGATATAACACTAACACAATAAAATTAAAGTATATTTATGAAACTATATTTTTTATGAAATTTTGTATGGGGGAGATGAGTATAAGGTAGAATAAGAAATAATTTAAATGAGGTAAATTGATAATATTACCACTTAAATGTTGTCTCTTTGAAAACTCTTCAAGGAACTTGGAATTGGTCTTTTGGTGATAATAATAGTACAATGATATGGTGGAGAGTATTTTTAAGATAATTGGGTAGAAATTTGGTAATATACAAGGCTTATAATTTGTAAGGATAAGGGGTGGTGATGGGAGGTATTTATTAGTGGAGGAGAGGGGGTGTTTTTGAATATTATACTCATTAGTTTATAAATTGTTTCTCCAGACTCTCAATATTATTGATTCTTGTGACTATATAAAATAAATAGTGGATTTGAGTTAAAAATAATGGTTTCTTGCATTATCCATGACCCCAAAATTCATTTATTTAGCTTGTAATGTTAAATACCATATTTTACCATATTTCGCTATTTACTAAAAATTCAACTATTTTAGAAAAATAAAAAAAATTAAACTAACTAATTTTTGATGTGTAGATTAAAAAAATGAAAATAAAATTCTAAAATAATTTTCTAAAAATGAGAAAATTAATTTTTAAATAAAATCCTTATTTATTTGAAAAATGCCAATTTTAATATTATGAACAATTTTCCAACCCATTGAAAAAATACTTATGGTATTATAATATTATCTTATCAATATAATACAACTTAATATGAATTTATAAATCCATTTTATGAAAATAATCATTCTTTTAAATCATTATATTTATTATAAATTTTCATTTAAAACCTTTATGTTTTAAAAAAAATACAAACACTTAATTTATCATTTTTAAAACATTAATTTACTTGTACCATGGTATAAATATATCATATTTTAATTTTATGATATGATGAAATATTATTTTACACTTTCATAGGTGAGGATTCGATTCTAATAATTGGGTTACTATTCCAATGGTTAGGTTACTATTCCAATGGTAAGATTATTATTCTTATTGTCAAATTTTATTGGTCCTATGGGTTACCTAATTTCTATAAATACCTCATATTTAATTCATTCTTCATTCACTTCAATTTTTACTAAAGGATATATATTTATGTATTTTTGAAATTAATATATCATTACTAAGATTATGCTTCATTTTTACAGTTTTGTTTGTCAGTATGATTATTCTATGGGATCGAACATATAAAAATTTGTTATTATTGATGTCTTATTCTCTATTTTTTGTCCCATTATAACACTTTCAATTATTATAGTCATATTTATTCTCTAAATGTAATGTTCAAAATAACATATAAATGTTATTGGTTCAATCATGTGGTGAATGTGCTTTATACTATATTAATAAATATGACACAATTATAAGAAGGGAAGTTTAATAGATAAAATTCTGAGTCATTACAATGATGATGAAAATAGAGTTTTTAAATTAAATAAGGAACTTTGTGGATTGAAGAAATCTCTAGGAGCATGGTATTTTAAGTTGTATGAGTACTTGAGAAGCATAAAATTTAAAATGGGATTGGTTGATTGAAATATATACATAATTAAGACCAACACTAAATAACTTAGTGTGATTGTGTATGTTTAGGATATTATATTTTTCAGTGATGAGGAGAAATTATGATAAGACTTTTCCACATTTATGAAGAATAAATTTAAAATTTTAGTACTTCGAGGGATTAATTTTTTTCTTGAATTTAAAAATTACCCTTGTTGTAGGTCATGTATTCAATTTTTAAGAAAAATATAGTAAAGAGTTATTGAAAAAGTTTGGGTGGTTGGAAACAAGATGAGTGTCTACTATAATTCATATAGGGACTAAACTAAGAAAGGATTACGAAGGAAAAGTAGTGAATGAGAAATAATACATGTAGTTTATTGGAATTATTTTATCTACTTCTCTTTCTATAGTATATAGTTTATTACATCAATATCTATGAAAAAATTAAATATAATCCAATATAATATCATCTTCTAGTATCCAAGATAATTATGATATACATCTCAAATACTTATAACTATGTTTTACTGTACAAAAATAAGGGGGATATAATCCTAAAATGGTTTACAGATACTGATTATGTTGGTGTTTTTTATGTTAGGAAATTCAGTTTGGTGGATCATTTTTCATTAGTGAAAAATGTGTAACATGACATTCAAAGAAATAGTCATCAATTAATTTTAGCTCAAATGAGGCTGAATTTTTGTTTTCATCATAGGTTGTAACATATATGATGTCGATGAAGACCCAAATCAAGGAGATGAATGTTAAAATGAAATATACTCTACTTATTGGAAATGATAATGAAATTTCTACATATATATCTAAAAATATAGTGCACCACTCTATATCAAAATACATAGATATAAAGTACCATTTTCTAAAGGGGGAGGTGGATGAAGGAATCTTGAAATGAGAGTTTGTTCCATCGAAGGAAGAATTTTATAATAGTCTCATAAAGTCGGTTTCTAATGAGTATTTTGAGAAACTGAGGTAGAAAATGGGAGTGCATCCCAGTTCCCAATCCCAAGTCATGCTTATTTCTGAGTTTCTACCCCTATTTATTTGTATTTAATATTTTAAAAAGGGAATATTTTTATTAATGGGGAGAAAATTTCTTTTTTATAAACTATTATAATGATTTTTTTGAGTGACTACGGGAAAATGATTAAGATAATCTATTTATCATTTCCTGATTGAAATTTTATTCTGGGATCTCATGTTTAATTTTAAAAGGAAAACTTTGATGTCTGATCCAACTATCCTTATTTTATACACTGATCATGTCTCAAATAGAAATATAGTTTTTTGGTTTATGGATCATTTATTTAAATAATTTGATACTATCTTCTTCAAATTCACCTTGGATTTATTGTAAATAAGGGGGAGAAAATAAAGTTCACATTTCAGTGGCTTTGGTTTAGGGGGATTAGTTGTGTGATATGTCTTTGAAACTGAAATGTATGGTTATGGTTTTGGTATTACAAACAAATCCAAAGGGGGATATTGTTAAACCCACTTAAGTATTATGTTGTATTTTTTTCTATATTTTTTTATATGTTATGATTTTTGAGTTGTTCTGCATGTGAAAGACTAGTATTATGGATGTAAAAAACTACTTTCTTCTATATTTTGAAGAAATAAGTGAGTGACTATCTAAGGAGGAGATATAATAGGAAATTGAAGAAGTAAAGGAGATGTAGGAATCTATACCTAGAGTATCCTATCATTGTGAAATGCTAAAATACATGAAGAATTTATTGGATAAATGCTTTAAAGGTTCTGAGATGATTTAAGTCAAGAAGGATCAATACATGAATTTATTGGTTTTAGTGTGTTTGGAAAAGTCATATATTCTACTGTAATTCATAAGGTTCATTTAAAACATTTTAAGGTTGTTTTATAAATTTATAAGGTTAATTCTATGAACTTCATATGGTTGGATCTAGGTAGAATTCTAAGAATATAATAAAGGAATGAACTTCTTATGGTTCAAACAAGTCTTTATACTGTATATATAATAACTTTATAATGTTTATACAAGACTTTGTGTGGTTTATATAGACATCATAAGGTTTACCCAAATATTGAAAAATATAAAATAAAAACATCATAAGGTCCATTTTGAAAATTTATAAGGTTCATTTGGAAAATTTATAAGGGTCATTTTAAGACTTAATAAGGTTGGAAACAATAATTTATAAGGTTCAACTTATAATTTGAATAGTTTTTTCTGGAATTTATCCTGTTTTTTATTTTTCAAGGTTAATCATAAGAATGAACTTTATAAGATTCATTGAAAAATTCATAATATTTATTTAACCTTTCAAAAAAAGTACTTAGAAAAATTTGAGAGAATTTATATAATAAATATTCCAAATAAGAATTAATTTAGATGATGTTATTATGTTCAAAAATGATCTAAAAATCATAATTATATTTATAATTATGATTTAAGACATTTGATAATGAAAGTCATGTTATATGATTAGGATATCTGTTTTAATAAAAGAAATTATTTCAAGAAGCTATCTAAGGAGAAAATAAAATTAAATCTCGCTCTAATGTTTTTTGATATTATCGTACCATGAGAAGTGTGGCATGTTGTGTTGTATGATAAAGGAAGAAGTTATGGGAGATATTTTTGCTGAAAATTTATGGACCATGGGCATGGTGTATTCACCACATGTTCTCATGAAGTTATGATAATTTAAAATCATGAAAATTTTGTGGAGGCTTAAATATGAAAGATGGGTCATAATAACTTTGATATCAGGTGGAAGTTGAAATTATGAATCTTTATGAGGAATTGAGGTTGATATTTCACTGAGTTTAAAGATCCAAGAAATATGGAAATTATGTTCACATGGCTTAATGAATATATTAATTTATATAGAGAATAAGAAGGTTATTTAGGATTATTGCATCAATTATGAGAATAATTCATGATAAAATAATACCCTATCAGGAGAGTGGGTAAAAAATATGAAGAAGAATATTCTAACCTCTCAATTAAATTATTGTATTGTGCTTCTACTATCGATATATATTTAAAATATTTCAATTAGTTCTATATCATCAATAAGGTTCTTTTATTTTTCTAGTTGGTTCCAGAATCTTATAATAGGTACAAACCCATACCATTTCATGTAACTATCTCTTGATAATAAAATAATATCAATGTGTTACTGGGATATAAACCACCATATACCGAGGTTGTTTTCATCCTTTAAGGAGGTGAATCACATTAAAATCATCCCATGTTCCTCAATATATTATAAACTATGTTGAGGTGAAAGATCCCTGTTGAAATTTTATAAGGGAATTCGATAATTTTGAAAAATATATAATCATTGATCCCCCTTGAGTGTAAATCATATCATGTATAATCCTTTCAAGATCCTATCAAAGCATTGGTTGATTCATCAACCTATTAATACACTAAGATTAAAGAGTCATTTAAATTATTATAAGTGATCTTTATCAAACATGTTAAATAAGGTAAGAGTATTTCTTATCTTTAGTGTATGGTTTGTTCTTTATTTTATATTATTCATGAAATCAGTTTCAAAGCATGGATGATCTTTGTTTATGGTTTTATTTTCCTTTCACTTCTTAAATAAGTATTCTTAAATACTAAGAAACCCCTCATATTGAAGGTTTTGGTATGTCCTAAATACTTTTATATGTGATACAATTGGCTATTTCATATTTAATGATACGGTATATCATAATAGTATGAAATGCATGATTGCATGACACTGTCATCTCAATTTTGTTATATAATTAAATGAAATAATTGGGCGCTTTCATGAATAATATTTATTGTATGATTTTCATATGAAATGGAATATTTAATGTCATTATCTATGATATTCATGGAGGTTTAAATTTAATATTTAATGTTTAGGTATAATCATCCATGACAGATATCATAAATAAACTAATACAGTAGTTTCATCACATGGGAGTAAATTGTTCATACATGAGTTTCCAATGCATTAACTCAATAATTATAACATATGAGTTAATGCATGTACATACATGGAGAAACCTTGAGGATCCTCTAATGGATACCACTACTATATGATGGTGGTATTTTTATTCATATATACTTGGTCGAAACTCCCTATAACCTAGAGTTCTCTTTCTTCAACCTCCTTTACAAGATTATGTACTAGCATGACATAGAGGATAAAGAATTCTACTCAAAAGTTGAATTATTTAGCAGCTCGTGGATACTTCCAAAGGTGAGAGTCCTTAGATTTCCACTCCTACAATATTCATCAATATCCTTCAATGATGGATGAAAAATAACCAAAAACTGCTTTAGTGTATGGTATGCATGTTTACAACATTATTTATTTCTAGAATGCACAATTTAATTTATTCTTGAGACATTTGATCTTATTTTGGGTTTATATTCCACTTTCTCTAGTTTAATAAGTATTGTTAGAACCATATGGAACCCATCTGTTGTATTAGATCCTACTATGTTTTTTGATTTGTAGAATTATGGTCAAAATTAAGAATATCGATATTGTATTACATATCGTATTCCCTATCAAAAAATATGATTCGTTTTTAGACCCCCTAGTTGAATCATGGAATACGATATAGGTATATCTTAATTCATGAATCAATACAAAACCTATTATTTTTAAAACTCATATTGTGTGACTCATGGAAATCATATCTTATGATAGCAGTGCATTATTTTCATAAAAATGGAGAATCAAATTGCTAATTTGATATCGACTCTTGTCATTAATTATGATTTGTGATATCAAAGATAATGATTAAAATATCAATTGTTAAAAATAACTGATATTATATCGTTGTTCTATTATATTTGACGATATGACTATCATTTCTAAATTAAGATAGATAATGCACCATGTCGTGAAATATCAGTAGTATGTTATGGCTCCCCTTGAATCATAGAATACGATTAGTCTAGAAATTTTATTTTTGGGGAAAATATTGATAAAAATAATTTTGGGTATATTTATTAATTTATATCATTTTTAAATTAAATAATTATCATGAATTTTTAATTAATTATTAAATGTTTATGAAACAATTATTGTTAAATATTACTTAATATTAAATGTTAATATTAATAATAGATTTTTCTAAATCATATGGTATGCCTTATTACTTAGGACTAAAATATTTATTTTTAAATCATAAGGATAATTTATAAATTATTTATAAATTAAAAAACAAGGTCAAAGTGTAATGTGTTTATATTTAAATTATGAATGGTTAATAACTATTAATTTGAATTGTTAAAATCAATGCCTTATTTTATGATATTATTTAAACAACATACAAATAGTTTTGATGATTAATTTTATCATGGTTTAAGTAATGTTCTGTATGTGATATTTAAATTATTTAAAAAATTTACTTAATATAAATTTGATTATAAAATGTTTATAATTCATAAGATATCATATATTTAATGTGAACTGCCATATAATGAATAATATAAATAGTTCATATTATGAAATGATATAAATCATTTATATTCAAGATTATGGAATATCCATAGTATTGAACTAAATTATAATGTGTTTATAATTAGCTTTTGATATATTAATTGTTTATAAATATTTATTTAATGTTTAAATACAATAAATTTTTATTTATTTAAAATATATTCCCTTGACTATTATTCATGAATACAAATGTTTTATATTTTGATTATGTATTTTATTTATTATAAATTGTTAACCTAATTCTAGAGACTATTTTTCATATATCTAAGGAGTTGCATACTTGGTATGATAATGGATCTAGTTTACATCTACCTTGAGTTTGGTTTGTAATTAAAATTATTAGGTTGAATTTACTTTTTGAATATAGTTTATACATATTAGTTTTTTTAGTTATGATGAATTATAATCTCACATAAGTAAAGTATCCCTAGGTAGAGGGAAATTGGATTATACTTCCCATTAGCATGAAGGATTATGCCTTATTCTAGAAAGGTGGGGGTTGTCTATATGTGGTTATAGTTTTACTTCAATGGATATTTTCAGTTTTATATAATTTTAAACCTTTATTTGAAGAGTTCGTGTACTTTACTCGTGAGATGAATTTGAAAACGTGTAAATATATTTTTCATCTATTTTTGGGTGAGTAACTCAAACTATGAGTTGTGTAAAGAGTTTCATATTAATATAGTTTGAACGTATTGATTTTCGAAAAGGAATATGATTCCAAAATAAATCATTAAATTCATGCATACATAATAGGAATAAAATGATGGAATATGGTGAGATTAAAACTCCTTTATAATACTATGTGTCAGATTCCTTCCAAAGTAGTACTTGTCAAGACCTATATCATCCAACTGGGTCGGTCATGCAAAATTTGGGTGCCTATGGATTATCTGATATAGGTAAATCATGTAAAGGGTGACCACAATAGGATTAGGTTCATGTTCTTGAAATTTTATTTGGGTTTCACTTATCTGGGAGACCCTAATAGGGTTAAGCTACCAGAGAAATAAATTTAAGTTTATCCACTTGTTAGATTGGGAAATTATTTGTCCAATAAAATATCCAAGATTTATATATGATACGATTGGGATGATTCCCTACCTAAATATCTATGTAATGGGAAAAATGCTAAAGAGTCCCATAACTTATTGAAATATGGATCTCTACCCACAAATGGATATGATGGTTCTAAAAGGGGTCATTATTTTAGTGGGACCCCATTTAATAAAATTAATTATTAAATGGTAATAAAACATAATACATGTAACATCTCCACCCAAAAAATTATCTTGGATTTTTTCAGAGGAGTTACTAACCTTATATGTCATACCAAAGACACCAAACTCTATAAATAAATGCTAAGGGAATAGTGAAACATTGGTATGATGAATTTTCCTAAGGAAAAAATGTAAATTGAAAAGATAAAATATAAAAAAAAACCGACTATAGGATGAATGTGTATAAATAATACAACCCACATGAAAACTAATAAACAATAATATCAGAGAAGCATTGAAAAAATAATAAAATAGGACTCAAGTAAAATAAATAACACCGTAATATAGAAACATTGATGAGGAATCACTCTAATGACTCCATAAGATAAACTAAAATTTCTAACACCAACCTAATAAACTAACATCAAGAGGATCCACTAGAGAAGAATCATACATTTCCTTTACCTATGTCATAATGAATAACATCTACGTATGCACCAAAATTCATATATAGGGAGTGAGTAATCATACCCAGGAGGCTTTCCCTAAGATAATTCTCCCAAATTCCACTAGGATTGGAAACAGGTTAGCTCACATTTTATAAAAAACTGACGGATAGAATATCGAATTAATTTTCTATAAAAAATAGTTCAATAAAAAAAGTAAATGTTCATTATTTCTTTCCACTAGGCATACATATACTGTGTTTCTCACACTCACACACCCATGCATTTTGAATGAAAATCCCAATACTCACAGGTGGTGATCCATCCTTCACTAAGTCAGCATAAGGAGATAATCCCATGTTCCCATAATTTTGAATTGAGCACCAATTTTGTATCCAGAAGGACATATAATATGAAATTTCAACACATTCTACCATGTATGTCAAGAACGCATTCCCAAATTATTATTTTCCAAAAACCAAAAAAAATTATTAGTTTTCACAAAATAAATAAATTAAAATTAAAATTATATACCCATTAAAAATAAGTCTTCTACAAGGTTTAAAATATTTTATTCAAGATACAAACCTTCTAATAAACAAGCAATATGAATTAATTAAAGTAATAGAAACCAATATTTTAAAAAAAATGTACAGTAGTATCTTTATATTAAAAAAATAATAGGAAGATTGTTTATAAATACATGACTTATAATTATAGAATAAAATGATTGATAGAGAATCCACAAAAATAGAGTAATCACGCCAAAAACAAGGGAGATAAAATTACCACAGCACCCACAAACAGATTCTAGAAGAAATCCAAAAACAAACAATAAGAGTTCATCTAATGGTTTTCCCTAAAATTATAGATCTAAAAAACTTATCAAAGGTGGAAATACAAGGGATATAATACGTGATATACACTAAAAAAATCCACATTAAAACCCTTCCATAAAGATATAAGGAAAATACCGTAATTTTCCCCCAAGATCTTGTGTGATAAATAATAGTTTTAAAATGGAATTTATTATCACCACAACCTGGTGTAGCTAAAACAATCATGGTCCCTTTGAATTAGAGACAAGAGGGAGTTACAACACAGTTGACAAACATGGATTGGTTTATAAAACTAGTCCATTTAGGATCACGAGATTCTAGACCATGGTGAGACTGCTTTGTCTATTTTCCACAGTGAGTCCCCAAGGGTGCCAAAACCCTGAACATTTCTAATAGGTCACCATTTTTTCCTCCCCGTGTTTCATATGGACACACCCAACACAACACACCCACTACCACGGTGTGTTGTTTTCCATGGTGGAACCAGAAAAGGATAAAACCTCCAAAACACTCCAGGAACCTCACCCAAGTTGTCTGAACCAAACTAAAACCATGATAAAGACTTCAAAACACAATAACAAAAAAGAAGTACCTCAAACAGAGGGTGTTAAATTTTCCCCACTACTGGGATTTTATTCCCTAAAAATTTAGATATTGGTGTTTCTTTGGAAGAGATCAGGCTATTGTTCCAACATAAAGGCTTCGTGTTCTCATGTCTCTTCCTGAATCTGACCATGATTCCATAAAACTCATAATAAATAGATACTCTTTCCACATAATAATTAATCTTGTCTATCAATAATCTTTATCAACACTTTTAAGAAGGTAGAATCCATTGAATGATCAACATAGTCCCATGAAATCACTTGGTCAAGATTAGGATGGTACTTCTTTAAATTATATGCATGAAATAAATTTTGTATGAAGTTTAATTATGGCAGTAAATCTAACCAATAAGACAAATAATAAATCCATTATAGTATCTCAAAATGGATGAGGCATCAAGGATAAAATCTACCTTGCTTACCCAAATGTCTATGCCCTGGCCTTAGAGATATCTTCAAGAACACATGATCTCCCTCATCAAATAATAATGGATACTGTAGATGATCCGCATAAGATTTCTAATGATTCTGAGCTATTTCTATCCCTTTTCTGATCATTTAATTTTTTTCAATCATCTTTTAAATAAGTATAAGTCCCAACATTAAAGTTTATTTTGTCTTTACCCAAAAAAGTGGATACCAACAAGGATGGACATACAATTCTTTAAAATTATCCATATGTATTGAGGATCGATAACTATTCTTATATAAAAACTCTACTAATTATATATGATCCTCCCATTATCCTTCAAAATATATAATGAAAGATCAAAGTATGTCTTCAAACATTTGGATCATCCATTCTAACTGTCTATCCATTTGAGGATGATAATCCATGATCATGGTCAATTAGGTGCTAAAATCTTACTAAAAAGATAGCCAAATAGGAGAGGTAAAATAAATATATTGGTTAGAGACAATTGAAATAGGCATTCCATGTAACATTATGATATCCTTAATATAATTTTTTTCCAAGTCATCTGATATATTGGATTCATGAATAGGGATGAAGTGATCCAACTTCATGAATCAATCCATAATCACCCATATGGTATCGTGTTTCGAAACCATTCTTGGTATACTTATTACAAAATCCATAGATACGTTATCCCATTTCCATACGAGTGTATAAGTAAATATTTTAACATATCAGCTGGTTGTTGGTACTTAGCATTGACCCATTAACAAGTGATACATTTCAAGGCATACTCAATCACTTTTCTTTTCATGAAATCCTATCATAAATGAGTTAAAAACCTCATACATCATCTGAACTATAGGATGAAGAAACCATTTCGAGTGGTGATAATAATAAAGGAGTTTCTACTAAAAAGTATATATAATGACTATTCTATCATGAAAAAGAAATAAAATGTTCCTATATTGTTTCCATTTGACTATAGTCTCCCCACCATTAAGTTTTGATGTAATGGTAAGGAAATCATAATCAAATTTTTTAGAATCCTAGTCTTATTTATCCAAGTAATGAATTAGAGTTAATAGATATAAAATTTCAACTTAATTCTAATTAGTACAATATAATTTCATATCATCAATCATTTCCATCAATTTCCATTTACAGCAAGATTCTTTGTTTAAATGATTGTATGAATTTTTACTTAAAGCATATGCCACCAAATTTTCTTTACCAGGTGTATAAACTAAGTAAAATTCAAAAATCTAGAGATATTCCATATATCATATTTTTCTTGGACTCAAATATCTTTGTGAAAATATTTTCTTCAAAATTTTATGGTCTTTGAACACGGTGAATTTCTAATGAAAGTGATAATAACTTCATGTTTTTAAAGAATGAAATACTAAAGCCAATTCAAAATCATGGGTCAAATAAATTCTTTCATGAATTTGAAACTATCATGATACATAAGTTACAACATGATCTCCTTGAATGATAACACATCTTTATCCAGATATAGATGTGTCAAAAAATACTATATAAACCTTCTGAAGTTCTATAAAAAAAATAATTGGTGTACAAGTGATCTTTTCTTTAAGCTCAAAAAAATTATTTTTTAAAATCTTAACTCCAATGGAATGGAGTTACCTTCTCAAAATCACTGTTATAGGATATGCGAGTCATGAGATTTCCATAAAAAGAGACTATATCAACCCACTAATCCCAAAAAGTTGCATATCTCAAATATTTTTTTTGGTGATTTCCAAGAGACAACAACTTCTATCTTTACGAGGTCGACCAATATTCCTTTATTAAAAATTACATGGACAAAGATGTAAACTTCTAATATCCATAAATCACATTTTTAGAATTTTACATATAACCACTCCCTCACAAAATGATCAACACCGTCTTTAAAAGTTCTTCATGTTCTTTATGAGTTCAAGAATATACTAAGATTTTATCCACAAACACCATAATGAAATATTATAGGTACCAATGAAAGACATGATTCATAAATTCCCTGAAAACCATTGGTAAATTTGTAATTCCAAAGGGAATGAACAAATATTCATAATGAATGTAATGACTCCTGAAAGATTTTTTTGGAATATCCACTTTCTAAACATGAACTTAGTGATATCCTAATTATAGAACAATTTTGAAGACCCATTGTGATCCCATAAATTGATAAAAAAAGTCATAAATACGAGGTATTGGGTATCTATTCATTATTTTAACATGATTAATCTTAGGATAATAAATATAAATTCATAACAAACCATATTCTTTCTTGAAAAAAAATTGGAGCAGCCCAAGGTGATGTACTTAGTTTTATACACCCTTTACTTTCCATATTTCAATTGGATCTTCAAGTCCTTCAATTTAAATGGTTTCATTATATGTGATGGAAGTGAAATAGTATTTTTCCTTGGATGAGATCAATAAAAAATTATAATTCCCTTTAAAGTGGAAAAATAATGAAATTTTCAAAAAACACATCGTGGAAATTATCCACTATGTTAGGAAAATTTCTAGTCTCAATTATGTAATTAGTCCCCAAAGTGAAAAGTGATAATTGATAAGAAATTTTTCCAACCATTAGTATTAATGGTCCCGACCTTCCATCCCTTTCATCCCAATATCCCTTAAAAAGATGAATTGTCCCATAAAGAGATATAAACTTTACTCTTTACTCAAAACAATCGATATGGACCTTGAAATAAATTAACCAATCCATCCCCATGATTAAGTCAAATCCATACATTTCCAAAAAAGAAAAATAAAATTAAATATATATTACATATATTGGTATAGAACAATATTTAAATTTAAATTCCCTACACTCTCACTACCCACAATGTGTTTGGATACTCATCATAGGTAACATCATTTCGATATGCAATCCTATTTGATAAACGACACATGAAATAATAAAATAGTTGGATAAAATAGTATCAAATATAAATTATGTAAGATTTTATTTAAGAATAATGGTACCTCATACAGTAGAAGGACCTTATTGGTTTTCTGAGATCATATTCTCATCACTATAGAACTTCTTACTTACTCCCACTATTCATTTATTCCATATTTTTTTTGCATTGATTGATGAGTGAGGGTGTTCTTGGAATAACTCTAGTTCACTTAGTTATGAGGATTAGAACTATTCTGAAGTGATAGTCCTTTTGAGGAATAAGATTTCTGAGACACATCAGAATTATTTATTTCAACCGACTATGGAGTGTTAAGATAATGAAACTGGGGGTGTACCATCTTATTATGCTCTCACAAGCTCTAGGGGTGCTATAAAATATTTTTTGGCATGCTTGAATGAGCCACATTAGAAATATCCATGCTTGTTACTTGTTCATGGAGTAAAGTTAATGGATTAAATGGTTTGATTCATAGATGCTCCACCACCTTGGAAGAAGGTGTCCCTCTTCCGATTTTCCCAACATTAGAGTTCCCACCTATTCCTGTGGAGAAAAATGTACTTACTCAAGTGGGATTTCTAGTGATATCCCTTTCAACCATTTTCACTCTATCTACCATATCTATATAATAATTAATACAATGTACATATATCTTATATTGAATTTATAGTCATAATCTAATCTCAAAGATTCAGGCCTTTAAGGATGTTCTTGGAGCTACTTTAGGGGGGAAATGATAAAAGTTCTTAAACATAGCTATGTATTCTATCATTGGTAGATTTTATTTCTTCAGGAGGAATAAATCAGTCACTCTATATATCTTCAAGGTATGTGGTATAATATTTTATTAAATAATTATTTAAATTACATCGATGTAAGGACTTGGATTTCTTCTGGTTGGATAGATAAATCCCACCATTGGTGTGCAGGATATTCCATCATTAGACTAATAACTTGGACTTTAGATTAGCTGATGTTCTAAGGAAATAAAAAATCTGATTAATTTTGTTAATCCATAATTCTTCTTTTTCAAGTTTTGAATATTTATGAAATAATTGTGGATTTTGTTTCTAAAATTGTATAGAATGACCCACTTTTCAAGTTTCATCATTTCAATTTCACTTATCAACAACTTGAAAATATTGAACAATGCTCTGAACAAGATGTTGGTTCACTAGTGGATTAGGTGAAACCAAATTTTAAATGGCCTCTTCTTGTGGGTATCTACATCATATCATTGATGCCATTTTGTGAATATAGAACAGACCCCACTTATTCATCACAGGATAGAAATTAAAGTATTAGAATGTTCCAAATCATCAAAATAAATAGTCATCATAAAACATTTCCAAAAATCATCAAAGAAATTATGTATAATGTAAACCTGGTAATAAATCTCATTACTATTGCATGATATTCCACACTTATCATCTAAACCAACAATGATGAGGTGAAAACACACTTATAGGTGTCTAAAACACATTTTATACCTGGAAAACCTTGATAAATTGAATGTAAACATAAATTGGATAGCTATATATTTTTATGATATACATTTCAATTTCTGACATTCCAATCTCTCTACTATTATCCCAAGATGAATAACTAACAAAGGAAGATACCATTTGTAACATCCCCACCCAACCCACTAGCTTGTATTAGGATAGAGGTGCCAATAACCTTAGGTGATGTCCCCAAGAAACCAAAGGCTTGAAATAAATGCCAATGGATAAGTAAAATTTTGAGGGATGATTTTCCTTAAAGAAGAAAAATAACTTCACAAGATAAAATATAACAACAAAACCCATTATATGATGTATGCATATAAATAATACAACTCAAATCCAAACCAATAAAAAATAATATCATAGCAGTGAAAAAATAATAAAATATGATTCAAGGAAACAAAAGGATGTTATAATGTAGCATTACTGATGTGTAATAATTCCATTAACTCTATAGGAGAAACTCCAAACTCTAACTCCATCTCAATAAATAGTCATTAAGATGACCCGCTATAGAAGAATGAGACAACTATTTTACTTGTTTCATGAAGAACAATGTCTACATAGAAACCAAATTGAATATGAAGGTGATGAGTAATCATGCTTAGTAAGCTTTCCCCAATAAACTTCCCACACACACCACTAAGAACAGAAACAGGTTATCTAGAAGTTTATATAAAATAGAGTGAGGTAATATCAAATTATCTTTCCATAAGAAAATAGTTAAGAAAAACTATCAAACTAAATCACTTTTTTAATTATTTATTTCCGCTTGAAATACCCTCCTATTTTTATCACACTCACACACCCGTGAATATTGAATGACAATCCCAATACTTGTGAGTTGTCCCATGTGCCCCTAGTCTGGCACTGAGCACCAAGTCAATACTAATAAGGCCATGTAATGTGAAATATGAACATATGCCACCATGTATTACAAAACCATATTCCAAGATTATTTTTATAAAAACCAAAAATTTTATTAGTTTTCAAAAAAACATTGAATTTCAAATTTCATTCTCAAAAAATTAAAATTTAGGCTTCCAAAAGGTTCAAAAAAATTTATTTGAGACAAAAACTATCTAACAAAAAAACTTTATGAATTAATTAAATACATAAAAATCCATATTTTCAAACAAACATACATTAGAGTATTTCTATTGAAAATCAAATCAAGATAGTATAAAAGTGTAATCCATCCAATTATAGAAACAATGGATTGATAGATAATCCACCTACCTTGAGTAACCGCACCACAAAAATGAGTAATAGAAAACAAGTAAAACACACAAAAAACATCATGAAGAACTCCAAAAATAGACAATAAAAGTATTACAAAGGATTTACCTAAAACTAAAGTTATTAATCACCTAGAAAATAATGAAATAAAAGGGTTTAATTAGGTTATTTACACTAAAAATAAGATTTAGAACCCTTCCATGAAAACTTCATGTGGATCCCATAACCCCCCCCCCCCCCAAATAATTGGCATGAGAAATGGTGGTTTTGAAATGACCTTGATCATCACCATGACCTAGTGAAGACAAAATTATCATGGTCCCTTCAAATAGGTGAGAAATAGGTGGTGTGAAAGGACCATATAATACATCTTGGTGCACAAACATATGCCATTTTAGGCTCACCATGACCTAGATCATGACATGGTGAAGGCTCATTGGTTATCTTCTATAAAGAGACTCCAAGGGTGACATGACCTCAACCACACCCAAAAGGTCCTCATTTCATAATACACTTATTACATAGGGACACACAAAACATAACAAACCCACCACCATAGCATGATGCTTCCCATGGTATACTTATAAAAGTCTGAAACCTCCAAAAATCTCCAAGAACCTCACCCAAAATTATCAAACCTAACTAAAACCATGAAAAGTGATTTAAAAAACTATGAGAATAAATACATGCCTAAATATAGCGGTGTTAAAATACCCATATAATAAGAACTTATTTTTTAGATAATAACATCATTGTCATAATCATAAAATATAAATTTGAAATCAGTTCTTGAATGGATAGGCTTGATGTAATAAACTCATTATCCTGGAAACTTAAGAAAAGTTATTAAGGATAAATTAAATGTGTTAGATTAATTCCTTCCTAAGTGACCAACTATTAAAGTTTTTCAATATGTGAATCTAGATTTCTATGAGAAGACTATATTGATTCACTTAAGATTTCAAAGGTATTAGACACTTTATAACCAATGGAATTTTAGTATCTACTCATATAATCAATATTATTATGTATTTTAAGGATAATTAGTATTTCAGTGCCTAGATTTTGTGGTTAGTGATAGGGGTAGGGTTGATTCAATGATGTCATTTTCCATTTTATTAATTCTTACTTTTAATTCAACCTCTTATAATGGTTAAATTATTGATCTTCTTTTTCTTGTGTCTCTTATCCTTACCTGATTGATGCGGTAAATAAAATCACAACAACAAATATATTTACAAAGTTTTTACTTGAAATTATACACCTTTTCATGATTCGTTAGTCTCCCAATCATGGATTCTTCTACTATTTTATGTGAAGTGGTTAAACAACAAGCTTTTGCACTATGATTCCATAACATCCCACCATGGGTTCTAGAGTCCCACTGGAGGGTCTTTAGATTGCATCCCATAGTTTACACCAGATTCCCAATAGATCACACTATCTCTCATATCTTAGTCCTCTTAACTAGTCTTGAATGTATCACATAGTCCTTAAATATCTCTTCCATGAACTGACAAGTGGCACCTAGACTACTACTCCTTCTTGTAATATAAAATGTTGGCCTTTCTATTATTCTTAGTCTACTTAGGAATAACTCAATTGACTACCTTATAGTAAATGGTTTTAATATAGGCCTCTTTCTCCTTCCCTTATTCTTCTTCATTGACACAATATTTTTTGTTCTTATATAAATAGTGACAGGATCTGTCAATGCTTTTAATGGATGGGGTTCTTCAAGAAATATCAGTTTGGAGAGATTCCTCTCTTTTTATCCCTATTCACTTTTATATTCATAGATTTATGAATATTTATTTCCCATACCTTATTTATAATCTCCTCATAATTTTATATTAGGACTTATTCTTTCTCAAATAGGAATATATTTCCCAGTATTTAACTATAATTTAAATATTATTTAAATACTAGTTAAAGATTCACTTTTTAATGCCTTTAAGACTCAGTTTTTTCCATCCTATAATTATTCCATGAAATCCACTACATTAAACACCTTTGAATTATCAATCAATATGATCATGAACACATGGATTGTGACTTGGTAGTTCTGCTTGTGTTATATAGTTTTTATCATCAAAAACTCTATATTGAATTTTCATTAACATGATTCATTATATTTATCTTGGATCATAATTATATTTGAGTTATTATTATATTTATATCCATGAAGATTAGCATAATAATTGAAAGGTTTTATTCACCATTTATTAGAATAATTTATCCCAATTTTCCTTCTAAAATATCATTTTATTCTCATTTATTAAGGATCCATATAAATGTATCCTATGAAGATATTTTTCCATATCAATTCTTCGATGTAGGATTCATGTACCCTATGATGATCTCATACACCTTATGAAGATATAATATTATAAAAAAGGGTTTTATCTTATGAATATCCTATGCACCTTATGAAATAACTTTATAAAGATAAACCATACCCCATAAAGGCCATCATAAGATTCATACCTTTCCCAAATATTTGGTTTCTCCTCAGCATGAACCTTACAAAGCCTTAAGGTTTTACCCTATAATACTTCCTCTATACCCTTTATTTATCATCCAACTCTGTATCACTTATAAACTTCCTTAAAACATCTAAGAACCTATTCCAACCATCATAGGGATTTCTCATACACCTTAAATTATATCAAAAAATAATCTAAAGTTATTCATTCAACTGATACAATAGATTCCTTATACAGAACTCCTTTGAAGACTTCTTAATCTTATCTACTATCATAACCTATTAGATAATTACTCAATCTCCCAATTAGACATTTTCTTCCAAATTTCATTAAATAGAGTAGAAAAAACATCCAAAAATAGTACATGTATTTGAACATGATGACCGACTCACCAATAATCATCACATGTAAAGGGTTTCCTCCCAGAATTTTTCAATCCATGTTATTTAAGGTAATAACTAATATCTCCATTTTATATTCATGATAACAACACCACAATATCTCTTAAATACTTCTCCAACACATGTTGATAGCTTTATATCATCATATCAGCCTTATTGATTGAAAAATTAAATCTACACATGTTCTATTCAATATCACCCTTTGTAATTTTTAGTAATACCATTAACCCCCATGTCAATATAAATGCTTCAAATAATTTCTTATCCCCCTTATTGATAATAAATTAAAATTATATATAGGGGTGACCCAATCAAATCATCTTCATACTTCTTCCAGGATTCTAAAAATATTATATTCTTCTCCCTTTCTCATTCAAAATCATTGCTTTATCCACTTTTTAGATAAGGAATGCCCCATGTGGATTTATTAGAAATAATCCTTTATTTAGTCATCTCTAAGTCTATGTTGGCTAACTAGGTGTATAAAAAAGTGATTTAACCAATACGGTCATTTTTTCCATGAATTCACAGGATTGTAATACTATATTAGTTACTCATTATTGGTGTTGTTTAAAATAGATTTATTCTAAAAATGTAACATTCACTATTGTCAAAAAAACATCATCATGATAAGTAAAAAAACATAAAACCACCTATTTAATTCAAAATTATCCCACTTGATTACTAACTCCGCGTGATTTAGAATATATTTTGAAGAGTTTCTGCATACCTAAAATTCTATTTTTCTTATGTTCTATCCAATAATTGTAGATTTACATGGAACGCGTGATTTTGACAGCCTTATCTCAAGATTTCTACTCCTCAAGGGAGGTATTGTTTCCCTCATTTTTATGGTAGTTAGTAAACTCCATGAGGGGTTATTTATTTTTTATACAATGTACACAATAATCAAACTTCTCATTAACTTCCCTATATGTTACTGAAAATAAAAACGATGTAAGAGAATATGGGGGTTCCTTGATTTTTCGAAATATAAGCAATGTTGAGAATTATCTCTCAACCAAGTTCTTTTATCTTTAATATTGGGAGATATCCTCATGATAAGTCAAATTTTGTTTCTTTAACTCTAAACCTCCTATGGTATCATGGTTTTATTTTTTATCTTTAATTTTCCTTTTGTGTGAAACTTCCTTTTACACCACATCCACTATAGCTTAAGAAGATACTGGTTTATTTTTTATTTTTAAACAACTCCCATAATTCATGTAGTGTTTACTTGAATTTTTGTAGAGTATTCCCAGATTGTTTTCACCTTTCATAGAAGCTTTTATCCATCTCCAAGTTTCAATGTTTTTGCATCTTTTAAACTTTTTCATTAGGGATGATGACATCCCCTTTATCCTTCTTCTTTCAATTCATGGGATTATTTGCATCTATAATTTTTTGTCAACTTTTAAAGGATTTCTTTAATTGTTCCATTTACTACATGAGTATTTTATTCAGAGAAGAAAAATAGTTGTATTGAGTTGATTTATACCATAACACATCTTCACTATGAAAACTATCATAGTATTAATAATAAATTTCTTCCAAGAAACCAAATCTATTCATATTAGAGAGATTATTCCTTTTCTTTAAAATATACTTTTGTTTATAAGGTGTTATCTTTTATTCATCTCCACTATCCATTTAACCAGGTCTTCCAATTTCTTTAAAGGTTTAGAAATTATGCCAAAAATATTTGTCTTTTTGCTAAAACTTCCAATAACACAAGTCTATTTTGTTTTCTTATAGATGTAGTGTGTCCATATTTGAAACCTTTTTTAGGGAATTCTTCTCAGTTGTTTGGGATATTTTTATGTAACTAACATTCACACTCACTTTTACATCCACCATTTATATAGTGGTGGGATTTATTAATTTTACCTCATCCATATTTGTATAGTTTTTTTTAAAGCCCACACTATATTGTGAAAAAAATTATTGTAATTTGTAGATTTTGATTTAGATGGTACCTTTTTAAAAGATATTGTTGTTGGTTGATCATAAAATGGATCCATGGTATTATTAACATTAATGTGATTATTCTTGGAGCCTTGATTATAAATATACACATATGTGGAAGCATCCTTCTTCTTCACATATTTTGAAGTCTCAGTTTTTTCAAAATATAGGTTCTCAATTTTACTTATAATTTAATGCAATTTATGTTGAGGGATTTCTTCTCATACTCAATGGACCTAAGTCATTATTTCCAATTTCTCTTTACCTCTATTATATGATCCTAATATAATCCACTTATTTATTATATATCACTGTCATGATCGTTAATACTTTTTGTTTCAATATCCAAATGGTTATCCTTAACACTATGGGTCACATTTTAACTTTCTTCCAGAGCATGGATTATTTCTTCACAAGCTTCAGTTGTTTCTACTATCTCATCAATTTCCATTTTTTAGTTTTCCATCATCCAAGGAGCATATTTATTTTGGGAGAAACATGGACCATTACTTGGATTCCACATCATTAATTATGTTTTTCACTATTGAAATTTCTCTACCAAGTCATTATATATTTTTTTAGTTTCCTACTCCATCTATGACTTCTTATCCTATATTATTTTAATGAACCCCAATATGTATATAATAACCTCAATATAAATTATATTAAAATAATCATTAATCTCAAATTAGAAACACTTAAGTTATCCACTTACTTAAAAATCATCATAATTAGAACTGAACTCATTATAAGATTTATAATCACTTGTTTTTTATGAACACTCACCACTCTATTGATTAGTATGAAATATTGTCTCCCTTTTTCTTAAAAATGTTCCTTAACTTCTTTTATTCTTTCTTTTATCTATTATTCAAAGTTTTAGTTGGAAATTCCATGTTTCTACTGACATTCCAAACCTCTATTTTCTCTGAATAATGCATCTTGAAATATTCAATTAATGTTTGATATTTTCATAGGGTACCTAGATTATCTCTAGTACCAACTATAGTTCCCATTTCTGGTGATCATTAAGGTGGGTGGGGGTGAATTAGTTATAACCTTTCTATTTTTAAGAATTATTCCTTTTAATTCAACCTAAGAAACTGGTTGAAGTCTTGATCTTATCCTTCTTATGTCTCTCAACCTTACTTAGTGGATGTAATAAATAAAAGTATGGGAGTATAAGGATTTACAAGTTTTTCTCTTAAAGGCCTAATATGTGATATGATTATTTAGTCCCACCCAATAACACATTCTTTAACTATTTCCTGTGAATTATTTTCACAAAACATTATCACACTATGCTTCCACATCATCCCATTATGGGATCCAGAGTCCCACTAGAGTGTCTTTATATTTCATCACACGATTTCTACCAGCTTCCCATAAGATCATGATATCTCTCACAATTAAGTCCTCCTTATTGTTCTATAATGCCTCAAAAATTTCTTGAATGGATCTTCTATAAACCAGATATTATGACTTCATCTACTCATCTATATTTATATGGAATACAACTACCCTAATCTTCTTCTTAGACTACTTTATAAATCATAACTTGATTTATTTATATAAAATAGTTTCACTATAATCCTCCTTCTCGTTTTATTTTTATTTCTCCTTGATACAACATGTGTTATTCTTATAAATATAGTATTTTATTCTCTCATCTCTTCAACTAAATGATTTTCTTTAGGAAATAGCAGTGTTGAGATATACCAATATTATTCTCCTTATCCAAATTTATATTCATAGATCCATAAATATTTTCTATCCATATCTTATTTTTAAACTCCTCATAATTTGGTAGTAGTTGATCTTCTTTCGCAAACTAGAATATGGTTCCTTATTTTGAATTGTCATTTAAATCCTCTTCAAATCCCAATCAAGGATTTCCATTTTAATCTAAGACTCGAGTGTTCCATTCATTTATTTCTTCCACAAAATCTACTGCAACAAACTCCGTTGAATTCCCTATACACATTTGTATGAAATCATACACTATGACATGGATGTCCAACTTACGACGTGTATTTATTATCATAGAACAATCCATCATGAATCAGATTCATCATGATTCACTATACCTATCCTAGATCATAAATCTCATTGATTAATCATGATATTTATCACTATTGACACAAGCATCAATTGATTTTTTTCCCCATTTATTAGAATATTTTATTCTGATTTTTTCTTATAAAATTTATTATTCTTATTATTTTTTTGGGTTCCATAGAAATGTACCCTATTAAGTATTTGTAGGTGTCATGACATATCCCTTGGGGCCCGTGTCGTGACTACCCGAAACCCTCCTTCCATAGGCCATGGGTTGGAGACTAGCACTGGAAAGGTGTATCCCTAAAACAAGAAGGCATTGCCTTTAAACCTGTACCAACACACAGTCCACAAACACAAAAAGATGCAACCATGAAGTAAAAATGAAATATTAAAAGTGTGTACTAAAAGTAAAGGGGTCAGAATACAAGCCAAACTGAATGATACAACAATAATAGAAAATAGAAACAACTCTTGATATTGTCTACCAAGGATCCAACCTAAAGGGTAGGTACAATACGTCACCATAGCTCTCTTCTTCAATTGTCACCACTATCCACCATTGGGTCCAAGATCCTCGAGTCTTAGTCAAGTATGTGTGTCATCTTCACAAGACACAACAAGGTTCAGGCGAATCCCATGCATGGGTGAGTATAATAATACCCAGTAGAGACCCCAAGACCCCCAAAAGTATCTCAGAATTCCACAAAGGAAAATCACAAAACATGATCTCAATCACAAAGCACAAAGAAAAAGACTCATTTAAAACCAGGTATATCTTTAGTACAGAAGTACAAATTATTATTCGTAAGGCTAGATCATATTATTTTTTTAAGAATCACTGATGATGACTCACACAAGATCGATAGGTACTAACCCCCACGAACCCACATAGGATCCAACCCACCTAGGATTGATAGGTACTAACCCCCGCTGACCCACACAGGATCTGACCCGCCTAGGATCGATAATTACTAACCCCTGATAACCCACATAGGATCTTACCCACATAAGATCGGTATGCACTGACTCACACAGAATCACTGAGTGTTGACCCACATAGGATCTGACCCATATAGGATCGGTAGGCGCTCAGCCGCATAGGATCGCTGAGCACTGAACCACACAGGATCTGACCCACATAGGATCAGTGCTGATCTACATAGGATCGATAAATACTAATCTACATAGTATCTCTATGTTTCGATCCCCACAGCATCACTAGGTTCTGATCCACACAAGATCGCTATTCAAATGACAGTCAGCCACAGGATTCTCTGCACTCGATGCGCTTGAGTTCCATAGTATCTGATCCTTAGAATATTGGTCATGACTACACTACCATGAAGTCCCCTGAAAAAGTAACTCAAATATTTGACATGTCATAAGGGTTCCAATTCAATAGACGGCGCGTCAATCAGACGCCCGGTCTGAGAGTTATAGGCATTTTAGTGCTGAGGGCCCTGTTGGATTTAGGAACGATCCAACCCAACCATACTCCAACTTTCTCCAAAACTTAACTGGTGTATCTGAAAAGGACCATCTCACTCCAAGGATTCCACTACCAATGATGGTTTTTCAAATAGAAGTTTGGTTTGTGAGATACGGCCTTTTAAGCGTATCTGGGCCCATAAGGGGTCTAGGTCCGGTCCGACCTGGACGTCCCGACCCTGCTAGACCCGGTACAGGACAACTTGGCCTAGCCCAGTCCGAACTGGCTTGGGCCAGCCCAGTTGGTCTCTTCCATCTGGGCCACATACTGGCCCATCCCACCCTAGCTGGGCTGGGCTGCGGCGGGCTCGGTCCACTAGGCCTGCAGACTGGCCCGACCCACCCTGGCTAGGCAAGGTTGCGGTGGCTCGGCCTTTCAGCTGGTGTGACCCGCATGAGGATCACGTGGTCCACCTCTCGAATAGCTCAAACATCCATTCGGCTCTTTAATTATTGTTTCCAAGTGGAGTCACCTGGGTGTCTGCAGAACCCGCAGGGATCGGGTCCCCTTCCTTTGCCGCAGCTTCGAGCGGTAGCCTGTCTCACCACGGCGCGCGACAACACACCTCCTACCCTCTCTAGGGCTAACCGAGAGCTGATCATCAGTCTTTCCACTGTGGTTCCACCCTTCCACCATGGCTGGTGGTTTTCATCCACTACCCTCGATCGCTAACGCCAGTCGTCGGGGCTGTCGCACCGATGTTGTACCAGCGCTTCTTCCGCGGGGCTCCAGTGACACTCCAGAGCTCCGTTTTCACTTCTTCCTACACCTACAGGCCTCTTGGGATGTCATCGTTGTTTTTTGTCCCTATGATTCAGGTTTTTGTCAAATTCAAAATTCATCTATGAAGAACGCAACAATAAAACAAGTGGAAGAGGGTCTGGGCCTTGTTTCTTTGGCTCGCACCCCCGTGTTAGCATCATAATAAGGGGGTGTAATTGATTCAAAAAACTCTTAGAGTTAATCAAGAAAAATCTCAAGATTGAGTCAAGACAAAACCCCCTACCTCATGATCCATTGGGTGATGTTGCGGTTGTGGTGGGAGAAGATTCCTCACTGGATAGAGTCACCGACGTTTGTCAATCCTAGATTATTTTTTCCCAAGCTTCCATCCTCCGCTGCTAGAATTTGTTGTAGTACTTCACCATAGGTTCCTCACTTGATGAATTCATGCCAAAAACCTCAACCCGAGCTTCATTTAAATAGATGGGGAGGGTGAGTAATGCATCGAAATAATTAATGAGGTTCATTAATGAGTTTTAATTTAACAAACCTCTTAATTACTAATGGTGCGGTCACACAATTGAAGATTCAAACCATTAAATAGATTCACAACCAATCAGTCCCACCACTGCTGCTCAACAAGTGGTAGGATAATAAAATAACAATTTTTATGTTATTTTATTATTTCTTTAAAAGTCACAAAAACTAAATTTTTCACCTGACTAATTGTGGTCAAAGTTATGCCTCCATTAAGAGAATCACACTACTATAGATTTAACAGTTCCCTTGTATTTTTAATCCAAGCACTGGTTCAAAAGATAGAAAACTCCGCCCACGCGTTTATTGAATGTACCTTAAAAAAGATCAAAAAAATATTAACATTCACCCTCAACCCACGTCGGTCAAGGTAAAGGTCTGCCTAAGGAGAACATACCCTCATGAGCTCAATGGTACTCTCGGATTTCCAATTCAAGCTACCATTTAGGAGTTATATAATTTAACAATAAAATAATTGTTACTAAATTATTTTATTTACGGCCAAAAACTAACTTCCACTGTTGGCCCACGCCAGCCAATGTTAGGATCTTCCTAAGGAAATCATACCCTCACGAGTTTAGTGGTGGTCTCAGATTTTTAATCTAAGTCTCTGTTCATGAGCTATAAGGATTTGAAAAATAAAACAATTTTATTTAATTATTTTATTTACGGTTATGCCATTTTTTTGGTTTTCTCACTAAAGGCTTGCATTGGATTAACTTAAGTCGCACCTAGGGTAAACCCACCATCCTAACCGCAACAGTGCCCTCATATTTCTGATTCGGGCACTCATTTAATAGTTATTATACTTTTTCAGGAAAACTGCTCAGGCATGCTATTTAAAGCTTAACATTTTTCAACAGATCATTCCGGGAACTTTGGGCCTTGGAATCATGTGCCGTCAATTTTTGCAGTTTCATAATAATTATATATAATTAAAAAAAATATATAGAACTTTCGAGACATTACATTCTCCCCACCTTAAGGATTTATGTCCCCAAAAGTCAAAAAAAAAGGAAAATCAAACATATAAGGGTACTGATCATGAATCTAAGCCTCCTGCTCCCATGTGATCTCTTGGAGGTTCCCATGATACCACCGAACTAACACTAGAGGGATCGACCATCCATGAAGAATTATCTCCTATTGATCCTCTATTTCCACCAGGAACTCTGCAAAAGTTTCCCCATCATCAAAGTCCAACTCACCCTAGTCGATAACGTGTGATGGATCATGCATGCATCTCCTCAGCTGCGAGACATGGAAAACGTTACGTACGCAGTGAATCTGTGGGGGGATAGCTAGGTGGTACGCCACTTTTCTTACTCTATTGAGGATTTAGAAAAGTCTTATGAACCTCAGAGATAGCTTACCACCCTGGCCAAATCCCTTCAATCCTCATCTGGGTGAGACTCGTAGGAAGACAAGGTCTCCTACTCGAAATCCAAGGGCCTCCATATCCTGTCGGCATAAGACATCTGTCGAATATGGGCAGTCTTTATCTGCTCCTGGGTGATCTTCACCTTCTCAATGGTAGCCCATACCAACACTAGACCCATAAGTGTTGACTCTCCTTGGTCTGTCCAGTATAGAGGTGATCTGCACAGTCACCTGTACAAGGCCTCAAATGGGGCCATACTGATGGTGGAATGATAACTATTGTTGTATGTGAACTCCACCAGTGGTAGGTGATCCTCCCAATTTTGACCAAAATTCAAGACACAATCACGAAGCATGTCCTCCTTGGTCTGTATGGTCTACTCCGTCTGACCATCAGTTTAGGGATAAAAAGTTGTGCTCAAGCATGATAGAACATGTTGCTCATCTTTCACTTGGTGAAAAGTGAGGCATCATTATATGAACTCTACCACCTCTTTCTATATCATTGTACACCAGTACTAATTCCGAAGATCCTGGTACATCTTTTCCACACCTGTATGTACCGCCAAAGGGGGTGTATGGAACTCTCTCAACACCTCCTCTTGTAGCATCACTGGTACCATGGTGCGTCATATGAAAAGGATGATGTGCTATCCACCTTCATAAAATACTTCAAGAGCCTGTCTTGAGGATATCTGAGCACGTCGAGTCTCGCAGTCTGCATCCCAAAACTATGCCTCCTGAACTTGCTGAAGGAGTGGGGGAGTGATAGTCGTAAACTGGAGTTAAACTACTCCATCACTATCCATGAAAGATATCTACAATACAGCTAGCTTATCTATTTCCACACTTAGCACCTACAAACCAGACCTCCTGCTAATCACATCTTCCACCATGTTCCCATTCTCAGTAGTATAGACTATCTCGATGTCATAGTCCTAGTGGAACTCCAACCATCGTCATTGTCTCAACTGCTGAAAAGCCTAAGTGAACATTTCCATCATCACTAAAGGCTACCCCTTTTAATTGATTGGTGTGCCATGGACCCTTTGGTAGTGGGTACTCATTATCCATGGCCACTTGGTTAAAGTATTGGCAATCCACAAATAACCTCAAACACTGGTTCTTACTAAGCCCTTCCTTTGCAAGTCTCCTAACTATACTCTTAGCTCCTGGAGATCTGTGGGAGCCATCCGATATGCAATTGTAGATATTGGTTCCATCCATGGATATAAGCCAATGTAGAAGTCCCTCTTCCTATGGGTAGGTAATCCTGGAAACATATTTAGAAAGGGTGTTCCCTCTCTCTGCCACTACTGTTGGGAATTGAAAACTCAAAACTCCTGCTTCCAAGAGGGTAAGGTTGGCTAACTCAAGAGTGATCGGTTGCACCCTCCTTTGCAGGAGTTTATCCTATGCTGCCTGGGTTTCCTTTTTCACTGAACAAGGTAAACCTCATTCCAACACTATAGATATACAACATCCTTTTTCCCTAAAATAGTCCATCTGAGCATGAACTTTGGAAGACCAGTCTATACCCAAACTAACGTCGTAAGGCCTCGACGCTACCACTAAGAGGTTCCAACTGAAACTCTCACCTCAAGGGTCAGATCAAACCATTGGAATATGTGTGATTATCAAGTCTCCTCCCATAGGTATCTCTAGATGTAAGGGTCAAGCAAATGGTTTAACCAGAAACTCTAGGTCTTGAACAAGATTCGTGACAAGAAGGAAAAATATGTACCTATATCTATTATATGGCAGCTAGTAGTAGACATAGATCATACCTATAATCATTCCTAGATCCCTTTGGTCACACTCCTTGACCGTATTTAGCTACTACCTTCCCCTATCCACCAACTCCCTGAGCTTGGTGGGGACCACATTGGGGTGGTAGTTGTAACATGTTGAAATGTATACCACCTCATGCTGCTCTCCTAGCTTCTCTTCCATGTCTGTTTCCCTACAGATTCATTCATCCTTATCACTTGCTCTTACCAAAACATTTTACATGTCCAATTCTCCAAGAATGATATCGGTCTTCTGCTTTCCCACTGCTGACATTCACTGGCTGCAGCTACTTAGCCAAATAATTTTCAACCACAAAGGTTCTCTCTAGCACCCTAATGTAAATAGAAATACACATAGGGATAGTGCCAACTCGGATGTCCCTAAACACATATCGCTTGGAGGTCTGATCCCTAATGCACTAGTCGTATCATATTCATTGAGTACCCAGAATGGTCGGTATGCCTCGATGAATACTTAGTTATCGACAAGTTTTCCTGCCAAAGCTGTAGAAGCTCTTGAGGACACATACCCCTTATCTTTCTATGGAAAGATACCCCTTCTCTGAGAAAGGTTCTCAAACTCTGCCCATAGAAAAGTCACATCGTCATAAGATATGTGTAATCTAAACCCTGACATCTTTCTACTGAGCCACATATAATTCCCACTTCCAGGACCACCATCCAATCAAATGGTGCCCTGGCTAGATGGAAACTCAATCACCACCTCAGTCCAATCCTTATCCGCCTATGAGTTTGGCTCGACACAAAACCTGAGGGGTATCTATCATTTAAACTTGAGTAATTTACTGAGCCTATATGTTTCCTTTATTGATAGTGTCAGTAGTAATTGATAACCAATGGGCAGTGATATCATTGGGACACTACCCAAAGGTACCATCTGGGGTAATAGTCCTTATACTGAAGCCTCATCACACTGTGGACCATCCTCATGGTCATGCATTGGAATCCTAGCTAGCTATCTGTTTGTAGGCATCTTGAAAGAGAATCAAGATGAACCACATTCAATAATTTATACCTGGTGAGCTGACTCAAAATAAATCAAGAGGAAAACATTTTCTAAACACATGCAACTAGTGTTTTCATGTACCGAGTCGGAAATCAGAATTTAGGGTCCCGATGTATGGATATGTCTATCACCGCACCTACATTAGACTCCCTAAACTGAAAAACACACTCAAAACAATTAACACTATTGGTCCATTGGAAAGATCAAAGTCCTAGTTCTTTGGTAGAACTGACAGCTCTGATACCACTTTGTCACGACCCGCCTCTCAGGGCCCATGTCGTGACTACCCCAAACCCATCTTCCATAGGCCTGGGGTTGGTGACTAGCACCGGAATGGCGTGTCCCTAAAATGGGAAGGCTTTACCATTAAACTAGTACCAACACATAGTCCAAGAACATAGCAAGATGAAACAAAAAGTAAAATAACAGTAGTAAAAGTGTGTACTGAAAGTAAAGGTTCTGAAATACAAGCCCAACTGAAATATACAACTACAATTGAAAATAGAAGAAACTCCTAAAATCGTCCACCAAGGATCCTACCTAAAGGGTAGGTATATCTTATCTCCATAGCTCTATACTTCAACCATCACCATTGTCCACTATCAGGTCCTAGCTCCCCGAGTCTCAGTCAAGGTTCCACGTCATCTGCACAAGACACAACAAGGTGTGGGTGAAGCCCAGGCAGGGGTGAGTATAACAATACATAGTAGGGACCTTGAGATGCCTGAAGGTCTCTCAAAATTCCACAATGGAAAATCACAAATAATGATCTCAATCACAAATCACAAATAAAGAGACTCAACTCAAACCAAGTATAACTTAAGTATAGAAGTATAGATGATGAGTCGTAAGGCTAGATCATCTTATTCTATTAAGAAGCACTGCTGCTGACCCACATAGGATCGATAAGTACTAACCCCCGCTGACCCACATCGGATCTGAACCGCCTAGGATCAATAGGTATTAACCCCTGCTATGCCACATAGGATCCAACCCAGCTAGGATCGATAGGTACTAACCCTCGCTAACCCACACAGGATCTGACCTTCCTAGGATCGATAGGTACTAACCCCCGCTAATCCACACAGGATCTGACCCACATAGGATCAGTATGCGCAGACCCACATAGGATCACTAAGCGCTGACCCACATAGGATCTGACCAACATAGGATTGGTGTTGATCAACACAAGATCTCTAGGTGTTGATCCAAAGAGGATCGCTAGGTGTTGATCCACACATGATAACTATTCAAATGATAGCCAGCCACAGAATTCTACACAACCGCTACACTTGAGTTCCGTGGTATATATTCCTTAAGATAACAGGCATGCCTCCACTACCACAAAGTCCCATGAAGAAGTAACCCAAATATATTTCATGTCTTAAGGGTTGAAACAAAATAGACGGTGCTTCAATCAGACACCCAGTTTGAGAGTTACAAGCATTTTAGTGTCGAGGTCCAGATTGGATTTGGGTATGATCAAACCTATCCATACTCTAACTTTCTTCAAAACTCAGTTGGAGTATCTCAAAAGTATTTTCTCACTCCAATGATTCCAACCCACCCCACACTAGCTAGGCTACACCATGGTGGACTCGGCCCACTAGGCCTATGGACTAGCCCGACCTGGCATGAATGGGCTGGGCCGTGACGGATCAGAGCACAGGCTGGCGTGACCCCCCTGAGGGTCGCACGGTGTGCCTCCCAAACAACTCAAAGAGGCATTGGGCTCTTTAATTGGTGGCGCCATATGGTGTCACCTGGGTGTATATGGGACACACAAGGAGTGGATCCCATACCTTCACTACGACTTCGAGTCGCTGCTTGTCTCACCGCGGCGCGCAACAGCGCACCGCCTCCCCTCTTCGCGGCCGGCTGAGAGACAGCCATTGGTCTGTCTACCGCAGCACTGAGCAACACCGCCCTTCCACCATGGACGGTGGGTGTCAGATGCCACCCTTCCACTACGGCTAGTGGTTTCCAGCCACTACCCTCGTCCGCCGGTGCTGGTCGTTGGCACCGCCACACCGACACTTCTTCCACGGGGCTCCGGCGACACTTCAGAGCTCTGTTTTTACTTTTGCCTGCGCCTACAGGCCTCCTGGGATGACACTGTCGCTGGGTGTCCCTCTAATTCAGGATTCCGTCAAATTCAAAATTAATCTGTTAAGAATGCAATAATAAAACAAGTGTTGGAGGGTCCAGGCCTTGGTCGTTTGGCTCACGCCCTCCGCGTTAGCATCATAACAAGGGGGAGTAATTGATTCAAAAACTCTTAAAATTAATCAAGACAAAGCTCAAGAGTTAATCAAGGAAAAACACCCTACCTCATGATCTGTTGGGTGATACTGTGGTTGTGGCTGGAGAAGAGTCCTTGTTGGATGGATTCACCAGGTTTTGTCAATCTCGGATCATTGCCACCCAAGATTTTGTCCTCCACCAGTGGAAGTTGCCACAGTACATCGCCAAAGGTTCCTCACTTGATGAAGTTGTGTCAAAAACCTCAACTTGATCTTCATTTAAATAGAGGGGGAGGGTGAGTAATTCATCAAAAAAATAAATGAGGTTCATTAATGGTTTTTAAATTAATGAACCTATTAATTCCCAACAGTCTAGTTATGCAACTGAAGAGTCAAGCCATTAAATGGTTTGACAACCCATCGCTCCCACCACTACCACTCAACAGGAGCTGAGGATAATAAAAGAAAAAAAATTATGTAATTTTATTATTTATTTAAAAGTAGAAAAAACTAACTTTTTCACCCAACCAACTACGTTCAAAGTTAATCCACACTTAAGTTAACCTCAGTGCTATGGATTTAACAATGCCCTCAGATTTTTAATTCGAGTACCAGTTCAAAAGATCGAAAACTTTGCTTGTATGTTTACTAAATGTACCTTTAAAAAAGATCAAAAACATTATTAACAGTCACCCTAAACCCACACTGGTCAAGGTTAGGATTTGGATAAGGGTAACACTCCCTCACGAGATCAATGGTACTCTCAGATTTCTAATCCGAGTTACCGTTTAGGAGTTATAGAATTTAAAAATAAAAAAATGGTTAATTAATTATTTTATTTACGGCCAAAAACTAACTTCCACCATTGGCCCTCGCTGGCCTATATTAGGATATACCTAAATAAAGCTTACTTTCACGAGTTTAGAGGTGCTATCAGATTTTTAATTTGATTCTCCATTCGTGAGTTATAATCATTTGAAAAATAAAATAATTTTATTTAGTTATTTTATTTACAGTCATGCCATTTTCGTGTTTTCTCACTAGAGGTATCTGCCAACTAAACTTAAGTTGATCCTAGGGTAAACCCGCCATCCTAAACGTAACGGTGCCCTCAGATTTCTAATCCAGGCACCAATTTATTAGTTATTCAACTTTTTCAGAAAAACTACTCGAACGTGGTATTTAAAGCTTAACATTTTTTGACGGATCATTCCGGGCACTCTGGGCCTCAGAATCACGTGCTGTCAATTTTCACGGTCTCATAATAATTCTATATAATTAAAAAAATATATGGAATTTCTGGGAAATTAGAGTAGGAACCTTATGAAGAAATCTCAGTAGATCTCACTATTTTCATAGGATAGAATATATTCTCAGATTTTTAATTGGGTTCATTTCTACCTTATAAAGTTGTACTGTATGATGGTTCTCTATGAAGCTCTTTTAACCTATGAATACTTCCATGTAGGGTTGATGTACTCTATTATGCTTTCTTATAACTTACAAAGATCTCATATTTTCACAAAGGGTTGTAATGTATGATGTAGGGTTATACTCTATGAAGATCATATATACCTTACAAAGATGAACTATACCCCATGAAATCTATTATAGGGTTCATTCCTTTTCAAAATATTTTATTTCACCTCATCACATACTTTACAATATCTTAATTATGTACCCTGTAATTATTCATTTGTACTATATGAATTTCATAAGGTTCCTTCCTTTGATATATTTCTCATCCAGCATAGGAATACTTCCATACTTTCTCCAACCATCTCAAACCATATTCCATCCTTTAAATGGGTTTCTCATACACCTTAAATCATCTCAAAACATCATACAAAGGTATTTATTTATAAGAATCAACAAATTTGATGTCCAACACTCCTTGTATGGTTTCTTTATCTTCTAATCTAGGTTTAAATCTTGAATAATCATTCGTCAATCTCCCTATTAGCTAGATTCTTACAAGTTACAATAAATGGAGTATAAAACACTTCCATATGATCAGTACTTATATCTGAACATGAAGATCATCTCACCAATAATCACCACATGTAAAGGGATATCTCCTTAAATCTATCCATCAATGTTATTTAAGTTAGTATCCAATAGTTACCTTCCAAATTCATAATGTCAGTACCTTATTGTCTCTTCCATACTTATCCAATATATATTGATAGATTATTATCATCATAATAGTCTTCTTGATTGGAAAAAATGTAATCCATGCATGGGTTCTTCAAGTATGAATGAGTATGATAATGACTTGGAGAGACAAAATACTTCCTATAATGACTATTTTGGATAAGTAATTCATATTATTTTCATATATGGAAATATTCTTACAATATGAATGGGTTTAAGAAAGTTTTATCAAATATTCTTGATTGGTTGAGAATAGTTGAACTAGGTGTTTTATGTCTAGGTTTTAGTTCTTTAGAAATTAAATATGGGTAAAAGTCCAAAATAGGAGAAGAAAAGTTAGTGTGAAGGTGCCATGATGTTTCTTTGAGTATAAAATTATGGTCATTGAAAACAAAGAGTGTTATTAGGAAGGACTGATGATTTCAAAATATGGAATTGTTCAAGATATCTAAAGGTGTTTTGAAACTCCATGGAATTTCCATGTCAGGTATCAATGTTATATAAATATAATTATTCAGTTTTGAATGGTATATGACATCAAATGTATACTTTAAATTTCTTTTGAGTATATGAAAGTTCAAAATAATGGGAATATTTGATTAAGTTTATAGTTTTCATTCAAAAGATTAAGAAAAGAGTTATCACATCAAATCCTTGAATGTACAAGAATAAATCAAACTCAAAGGATCTAAGATGTGTATATTCATCTCAATTTTCGTATATGATAATTGAAATTGTTTATTAATGCTATTTTGTTATGAATAATATGAGAAAATGAATTCAATACACATAGTTTATAATTCATCATATTCTATAACATGTATTGAAAATGATACAAGGATAAGAAATGTTTTGTCCATGATAAAATGTTTATCCATATGACTATTAAAATAAGTGGGAATGTGTTCCCAGCACCCATCATTGGAATATTTAGATTAATTGTATTATTTTTGAGAGAAAAATATCTAATCACATAGAATACCATATATGATATAGAAATAATAGTTTATTTTTTAAATATTATAATTAAATGGAAATAAGTTTTATTTACTAACACAAAGGAGTTTTTGTATCTTTGCATGATATTATAAAAAAATATAGTGTTTAGGAGGATAGTGAGAACATGTTTAAACTTATAAAATTTTAAATTTAAAAAATAAAAGATTAAATCATTCTAAAATTAAAGTTATTTCCACTTAATATCATAAAGAGTTTAGGATATGTGATGGTAATCAAAAATTAAAGAGTTGCATTTTATTACTGTGAGAAAGTGAATATAACTATTTCTTAAAGTATTATTCAAATAAAAGTATAAATTCAATTTCAATTGATATCCTGAAAGAAATTTAGGTTATGATATTAAAGAAAATTGTAAGAGTAACATTTTGGTACCATAACAAAATGAATGTCACATAATCATAATTAATTTTCGGATGAGTTGGAAATTAATAATGTAAATAGTTACATTATTTATGAAAATAATTCAAGGAAAATGTTTTATGGGAATGGTTACAAGGATGATTATATTATAATTAGAAAAGTTCAAAGTGAACAATAGAAATTAACAACATAACATTTTTTGTTGTAAATTTAAGGAGTTTGAATATTTTGAAAGAGTTGAAAATTAGGAATATGATTCATAAATATTTCCATTAAAAAATAATTTCTTCATAGATGTTAATCACTATAGAGTTTAGTGGGAGGGTTTTATCAGGTGGTCACATAGAGATGTGCCCAGAATTATATATATAGTTAATCAATTAATAAAACCATGGAAAGTATAACCAACATAAGTATGATCGATAGGAGATTATGGAGATATCTTTTAGTTATTATTAAAAGTGTTTTATGAATATAAAATGTATCATATAAAATGAAATCTCCACTTTATTATTCATTCAGATTGGTTGTGTAAGTGTATATATTAATATAAATTTCATGAAATGTAATGATAATTGACCTATCAAGTTATGAATTTGAGTTATCCCCAATCTATTTTCATAATGGGGTTTTATATTATATGAATAAATATAAATTTTAGAATCAATATGATTTTTGTATCCATTTATGAAATATGATCATAAGGCACAAAAAGTTTTCTTTTTCACTGGATGAACCACTAAGTATACCACATGGATTTACATACACTATATCTTTGGTACAATAGGGGTGAATAGATCATATTATCCTCACAACAAAAGGTTAAAGTGATACCTATCATCATAAATTTCAGTCATTGATATATTTATTACAACATCATTGAGTCCTAGCTAATATGGGGTGGTTGAGCATGTTATGGATCATGTCTTTAGTTGTATTTCAACTAATATTGGTTTTTTCCTCTCATATGATTATTATGGAATCTGGTCCCTTGGTTGAGATTGAATATTGATTTTATGGAAACACCAATCTAGTAAATATGATGTACTTATATACTCAGGTAAGGGACACATGATGTGCTTATCCATAAAGGTGAATGATATGTGATGTATTTATTGACTTAGTTAGTCCATACTCATAGAATAAAGAATGTATGAGTTATATATATTTGATTTCCATGAACTATGTACCATATTAACTTAATGTATTAGAAAAAGGGAATATATGAGAGTTCATTCTACAATGTGATGAAACTAGTGGACATAATTATAAAGATACTCATGTTTGATGGGGATCACATGTGATACTTTTGTAGCTTAATTAGTATCAATGTTTTTCTATAGGTTTCTCTTTTCATTCATTTATAGATACTGAGATTAATATTATTTTCAAAGCTACAAAGGTTATTGGGGTCACACTTTATGGTTGATTGAATAGGGATTGATTTTAACTTAGATTGATTCTCTAGAAGTGTTTTATTGTTAATACAAAAGAATTTTGGATAGGTATTCAAAAAGTATCACATGGGATGTGATGCAATGTGATGTTAATGATAACTTTCCTACAGTGTTTTCAAAAGAGTTTTGGATATGATTTCATAGGTTATCATATATGATATAATATAGGGTGATATATCTTAAAATATATGAAAATTTAGATTAAGTGGGAGATTGAAAGAGTTGGAATGCCCTAAATCCTTTTCTATGTGATAAAATTTAACATATCATACTTAATGATATGGTATATAATAATTAAATAAACGTCATGATTTCACATCATTTCCTTCTCAATCATCTTATATGACTGAATGATATCATATGGTGGTTTCACAAACATGTTGTAATGTATGACCTCCATATGGAATATTCCATAACACTATTTATGACATTCATGATGGTTAAAAATTAAGAGTTAATGTTCAGGTGCAGTCTTATATGATGTCTATCATGAATGAAATTTTTCATAAGATGCAACAAAAGGGATTACGTTATTCATGCATCACTTTTCATAAACATTAACACATGCATAAACATGAGTTAATGCATGTAATTTAGAGGAGAATATTTGAGGGGCCTATAAAGGATCCCACTTCTATATGATGATGGGTTGGTTGTGAATTTATACTAATACAAAAATTATTGGAACCTATATCTCAATTTTTCCAACCTTTTTCACAAGATGAAACACTATCACACTGTGGATAATGAAGAGTATCCCTCAAAAATTCAAGTTATTTAATATACTTTAGATTCCTTTAGAGGTGTTAATATTTATAATTCTAATGTTATGATCTTAATAAAACTAATTCAATGATAAATAAATATTAAGCAACATTAAATTTTGTTTAAGGTAAGTATTTTTATTAATTTCTTCATTTCATGTTTATGTGACTTCACTTATTCTAGCATGGTTCGATTTTGGATTGGGTTTCTATATCGTTTACACTAGTGTAACTGTGTTTTCAGATCTATAAGAAACCCAAAACATATATTACATATTATATAAATTATTTTTATCCAATTATATTTATGTTGGAATATCTAAAAACCGATTTATATTAATGAGTTTTTGAATCATTTATAAAATAAAATATATCATCAATAACATTTAATGAGATCTTAGAATTTATCTGGTAACATTATCATTTCTTGGAAAAAAATTGAAAAGACTTATAGATATATTCATTTTCCACTTTGTGGGAATAATTTATTTATTAATTTACACTCATGATAAACAATAGTTTTATTTAATTAGTTCCACAAAACTTCTGGTGAGTATAATAAAAATATCATGCAACTGATTTTCACCACTTTATAACAAAATAATTTATATATGAGTTTTGTTCATCCTATAAATTATTTTGTTGGATTATTTTATATAAGGTATGTGATGATCAATATTAATTTTAATCACTATGAAAAACATATGATATATACTCACCAAAAAATAATAATATATATGTCCATTTCACAGATTCATATTTCATAAAAAAATTAAATTTTTCACATGATTTATGGGGAGACTCATATGTATTCTATAAGAAAAACTTCACATAAATATTATGAAGTTACTTTTAATATAATTGGAGATGATATAAATAACATACCTTAATAATAGGTAACCAATAGAAAAAAATCATATAAGAAGTGTCCATAATAACATAAAAAGAATTAAAAAAAATCATGAGTGTTAATTTAGCAGAGATATATTCATTAAATAAATCCACGATTCTCCCTCTGATATATGTCTACTATTTTATCAATAAATCTGTTCTTGTATATAATCTTATCATAATATTTCACCATAATTGATCATGGATTACCCAAATGATCATGTTATATAATAAATATACTATGATTTGTAAACTTTTTGTTTAATATATTTGATTCAACTGTGCATATTTATACATGATAAAAATAAAAGGAAACTTTTTTCTTTTACTAATTTTTCTTTATTTACAAATGATTTTCATATATATAGGTATCGCAGACATCCTTTATCCAAGGTCTCCATATGATATCCAATTTCAATAATATCTTTAAATATTAATATATTTTATCATACTTAATATTAACCAAGTCATTATTTATTAAAAATCATGAACCACTATTTAGGAATATATTTTATCTTCTAAATACTTCATTTAATTTTTCATTATTAGTTAGGAAAATTATCTAAGAATGTACAAACTCTTCAAGAGATTTGATTAGTAATAAATATATATTAGTTATTTTAATTAAAATAATATTTCTAAAACCTTTTATTCACAATAGACATATAAAATGTCCTTAAGATCTATCATTGTACATATTTAACACTTTCTTATAAAAATTAAAATATTTATATTCTTCATTATTATTATTATTATTCCTAATTGTGGTTGATTATAAATCTAGATTGAAATTATAATTTTAACAATTCAGGACCATCACCTAGTGTATATTTTATTCCTTGAAACTTTAAGCCATTTTTTTAAATATATATACTCAGGAGAGTTTCCTCCATATATTCTTAAGGTAGAGGCATGCCACGTGATAATTAATATAGATAAATATTCAAGTTTCATAATACATCCTTCATTGAGACCATGATTATAAATCATAAAATTAATTTTTAATATTATTCACATAAATTAATGAAGTAAAAATAAATTGATCAAATTAAAATATCTCTTAAATATTTGTGGTAGATAATACAAATTTCATAAAAAAATCTAGAATATTTTCATTCACTTTTAGGAATAAAATAAATCCAATAAAATTAAATTCTCATCAAGGAATGGATTTGATAATTTATTTATAGATTTTAATTACTCTTGAATGATGATTTATCATTTTTAAATAATGATCATCTCATATAAAAACACTTAATTTATTTATAATAATGATCATTCTTTAACTATTTCAAGTAGTAAAATTAGTCATATAAAATAAATTTGATTAAAAAAATTATGAGTCCAGTGGGAACTCTGAAAATTACATTAACTTTAGAGGAATATATATATATATATATATATATATATATTACAAGATATGATATAATTTACCAATAAGGGAAAAATAATAAATTTTTATTTTCTAATATTGTTTCTCTAGGAGAAAAAATTGATAAATATAAATAAAAATCAACATAATTTCAAAAGATATTATTTTTATAACCTTCTCCATGGAAAAATATTTTATATTCATCAGGACCTTAATTATAAAAATATTTTCATTCACTTTGGTTAACATGGAATAAAATTAACTAATTAGGATTTATGGTGACTAATAAAAAGAATATTTAATTTATCATTTGTATTCTTGTCTAATAAAAGAAAATAGAATATTCTTATAAATAATAAAATAATAGATAATAAAAATAAAATATAAATGATTTTTTAAGACTTTAAAAAATAGAGGTAATATCCATAATGATTGTTTATATATTCACATTACACTGGATAGCTTCATGGTTTAAAAAATAATTTGGGAAGTTGAAATTCATTATTTCATTTCCATACTTCATGCCTTGGTCAATAAATTTTTATTTAATTATTTTCTATTTAGTTTAAATTTATTATTTATAAAGATAAACAAAACATTTTGACATATGGTAGGTAAACAACCAATTCCCCTTCATCATGTGACCACTTCTGGTGGTGTATTTCCCTGTTTACATTTAGTGTCTAACAACATTGATTATAATATATATATCAACTTCAACCATGTCAATTTTTATCATGATATTGAGTATAGTCACACTCACATCCAAGAATGAGGTTGATTTATTAGATCATGATTTTTTATTATTCTTCAAGATCTTATGGTGGATAAATTTTTTGTTGTGTAAGAAGAAGGAAAAATAAACATGTAGAAAAAGTATTTTTTTCATTGGGGTTTTTATGTTATTTATTAGTAACTGGTGTGAAAACCTTGGGAGTTTATATTTCCACATAATTTATTGTAATAATTGACACTAAAACCTTATTGGTGGGGTTTCTTACATCTGTTATTATAAAACTGACATGGAAACCTTCACTATTTGGGTTTTCACATCAGTTTTAATAGTGGTTATTATAATAACCAACATTAAAATATTTTAAAAAAATTAAATAAATGTGAATTTAGACTCCCAAATTACATTCTATCATACCAGAAAAACTCAAACCCTAAATATTGTGACTCAAAATTGCCTTCCACTTTTTTCATCTAGATTCTATATTTCTTTGTATCTTATCCTTTGATTTTGTGAGTTTTAAATAATATTAATCTTGTTTCACTGGTCTTTTTCATAGCTCGACATCAAGGATGTGTTCCATTGATTTACTTCCAGTTACACAATCATTGCCACCTATTTTTTTAACTATTATCCCACCTAACTATGTTTCATATTAGTTTTTTTACTGCTATTTTATCTCTATTCATCAAGGATATACTCTCTGCATCTATATTTTTTGAGATTAATTTTTTATTTTCTTTTTTTAATGATTTATTATACATTTATCATTTAAAATTTAATCATTTATTTATTACTTATCATTCTCACACAAAATTTCATGTAATTAGAAGTTTTTTTATAGTTTTCTTATTTAGTCATAAATATATCATACACTTATAAATGTTTTGTTTATTTTTTTTATTTTCTTCATTTACACTATTTCTTAATTTTTTCTGATTTATAAATTGTATTTATTTAGTTATTATTGTTATAAATTTTATATCAATTTATTATTTTCTGTTCATTTATTTATCATATTAATTTTTATATTGTATTATTGTTTATTTTGATTAATTTTTTATGAATAAATGGTTTTGATTACATGTTTATTAATAAATAGTGAGATCGTTTATTTTATTTTATTTATTTATTTATTACATTAATGTTAATTTTTTATTATATTCTGTTTTCATTGTATGTTTATGGTTAAATGGTTAATTTATTGTTTTTTATTATAAGTTTTATATATGTGTATATATAATTTGAATCTATATGTTTTAAATTCATATATTTATATATATCTTTTAATATTTAAAGTTTTAAGTATATTAAACTATTATATTTTAATTTTAGGTAATTAATAGATCATAATTGGATAAATTCAAGAGGAACTAATGATGAATATGAGAAAGGCGTTGATAATTTTATTGAATTTACTAAAAAAATATTAAAAAAAGGGATATTATTTTTTGTCCATGCATGAAGAGTTCGATTATGGGAAAATTAAGATACAATGAAATCAAATAATATCTAATTTGTTATGTTTTTTATCATATTTATACATATTGGATCTAGAATAGTGAGACAATAAAGAAGTCTAGATATAATTTTTATGAATATGTTCATCTTGATACCAATGATCATCTTGAAGAATTAATTCATGATATAGAAATTAAAACTATTGAAAAACATCTAATGTTGAATGATTATATAGATATGTTGAGAAACCACTCTTTTAAGGTTGTAATAAAGTTACAATGATATCATTAGTGTTAGTATTGATTAAATTGAAATTAGAAAATGATTGGAGTGGTAAAATTTTCGATGAATAACTCAAAATTTTGTAATAATTACTTTAGAAGTCAACGAACTTACAGAGTCCAATTATAATAAAAAAATATTATATCCAATGGGACTGGGTTATAAAAAAATATATGTTCTCCACAATAAATATGTGTTTTATAGGAAGAAATATGAAAGTTTATCAGTTTAACCTAAATATGATACTTTGGGATATAAAATGGTTGATAAATCCAACTATGATTCATTCTCAAGAACATGAACCAAAACTCTCACTAAAACAATGTGGTATCTTCTAAGAATTCCTTGTTTGAAATATCCAATTAAAAATTCAAATGATGTAAAGATTATAAGATGACATATAGATGACTAAATCTCTAATGGAAACCTACATCACCCTGTTGATTCACCATAATAGAATATATTTGATAAAAAATATATTATGAAAATAAAATAAGAAATATTAGAGTTGTACTATGTACATATAGAATTAATCTATATTAGAGCCTTAGTATCCAACATAATTATCAGACTATTATATTGGTATTGTGCAATGTTTCATTATAGATATGTTTGAATAAAATATATGTAATGTTGACCTTTATGATTAGTGATCCAAAATAGACTTGAATTTATATTGATATTTATTTATCACCATTTATTGATGATTTGAATTTTTTATGGGAAGCAGGTGTTAAATTTTTTAATGTATACAAGAAAGAGTGTTTTAATTTACATGTTAGGGTAATGTTAACTATATATAACCTTCTCGTATATGGAAACTTATCTAGATAAAGTGTTAAGGTTCATAAATCTTATCCAATTTGCAAAGAATAAATTTTATATCATCAACTACTAAATAGAATAAAGATAGTGTGCATCATACATCAATGATTTTATCAAAACAAATAATCTTTATTAATGATTAAAAAAATTATTTAATGGTTTATAATTGTATTATTTTTCCCACAACTAGTGTTAGCTAAATTATATTACAAAAAGGTGAAAAAAATAAATATCACATTTAGAAAGTAAGTAAGCTCGGGTCTTCAAACAAATACATAGAAGAAATGGTCCACCTTATTTAAGATACATTATTATAGATTTTTGGATGTAAAACATAACATTGACATTATGAATGTTGATAAAAATATATATCAAAGTTTGATTGGAAAATTTTAAACATAAAAGGAAAGATAAAAGATAGGTAGAATGCAATATTATACTTAATGTATATAGGAATATTTCTAGAGTTAGCTACCACTATGAAAAGAATAAAACATATTTACCTTCAGATTGTCAGTCATTAAGAAAGTGTGAGAAGTTCTATTTTTTTAATTTATGCATGGTATTAAAATATCCAGTGGGTTTTCTTCAAATTTGAAAAAAAGTATCTCAATAAAGGATTTAAAGTTAATAGGTAGGAAATCTAATGACTATTATGTATGGATACAAAAATTGCTACTAGTTACACTACATGGAATATTTCTAATACCTGTCAGAATGTATATCACCCTGTTATGCTACCTTTTCAATTCTATTTATAGTGAAGTCATAGAACTAAATTTTTTATATGTTTTGGAGAGTGAAGTTATCCTCATACCTTTTCAGTTATAAATGTATTTCCCATCATCAATTTTTGATATAATGGTTCATCTGTTTATTCATCTGGTGTAAGAGATAAGAATATATGGGCCCATTTATTTATGTTATATGTATTATTTTGAATTATATATGAAAATTTTGAAGGGATGTGTTAAAAATATTAATCAATAATAATAAACTATTATTAAAAACTATATATCCTAAAAGGTTATTAAGTTATATAGTGAATCTTCATGGATTACACTCACAACATAAAGGGTGATCCTTCTTGGATTATGCTCAAGACATAAAGGCTGAGCCTTCTTAGATTACTCTCACAATAAAAAGTGTTAGAATTATTGGATTACCCTCACAAAATAAAAGGTGATACTTCTTGGATTATTCTCTAAAAATAAATGGTGATACTTATTGAATTACCCTTACAAAAAATAAGGGAAATCCTTCTTATTTTATGCTCATAACATAAAGGGTCATTCTTCTTGGATTACACACAAAACATAAAGGTTGAGCCTTCTACGATTACAATCACAACATAAAGGGTGATCCTTTGATGATTATTATCACAACATAAAGGGTGATACTTATTGGATTAAAGTCAATACATAAAGGTTGAACCTTCTTGGATTACACTAATAACATAAAGGGTGGTACTTTTTGGATATTCTCACAATATGAAGAATCCATGTGCTTGTGTTTTATGTCATATTTCCTGGTTATGCTACATTTCTAAGACATTTCATATTTTTATATACCTTTGATTACGGTCCATGGATAATTTTATTATATCACACTCTTATTCCATGGTACATGTTTGTTCTTTAAGACTAAATTTCCTTCCATCGTTAATTTTAGAAAATATTTTTTAAATATTATTTTAAATAAGATATTTCTTTCATGATAATTTTTTTATATGATTATGATATAAACCTTGATGAAATGTTTTGGAGTTTCTCCCTTACTGAGCATTTGAGATACCCTCTTTATTATGTTTCAATTCCCTATTTTATGAAGATAATTATAATCTATGAGGAGTCATAGAGGCTCTATAATGTTGTTTAATTGTGAAGAAATGTTCGCAAGTATTGTAAAATAAGTTTCTTGTGTAACTAGACATTAATGATACCAAAACTTTTGTTCCTAGGATTACGTGATTATTATAATTTTTAATATTTAAATTATTTATACATATATAATTTTAGTTTGGAAAACCTCACTTGGTATTATATAAAATGTGTAAAAGATTATTTGCTTTAGCACCATACCTGAGAGTGCGGGTCTAGGGTCCCTCAGCTGGTATTGGAGAGAGGTTTAGTTATTTTTAATGATTAGTTTAGTTATTTTTTGGGATTAAAATTCAATAATTTTAGTAAAAACCCAGGGATAAGACTAAATGTAGTATAACATCATGATGTTTTGGTAAAGTGGAGTTTGTATGGTTTCCAAGTAATTACATCCCTATATGGATTCTAGTATGTGGATGAGGCTATGGATTAGATGAATCTAGGGGTAATAACTTTAAAAAGGGATGGTTGAGTGTCACTAAATCATTCCTCAGTTCATGATGATTGGACCTAAGATTGTATACCTAGCTAGGCACTCTCTACGGATATGCTTTGGTTAATCACATTCTCTTTAAAAAACATTATTAAGGATTTAAATTGAATGTGAGGTTGTAATATATACCTAATGTGGTTACAAAACCTTATAGAAATATAACCATGGATAACCTAGGATAAACTGAAGGAGATATAGGTTGATCCAATTATTTTATAGTTTAAGAAAAACTATCATAGTTTGAAATAAAGGCATCATTGGAGAACACTTATTAGGATTAAGTTTTCATATTATTAAGATCATTTATCCTAATTCTATCAGATAACATAATAACCATTTTTTATTTATTATTCGATTGGAAACATAATCAAAAAAAATGAATATGTGAATAGTGTTTCCCTAGAAACTCCTATAATCTACTAAGGAATCATATTTGGCAAAAATTGGTGAGATAAAGGAAAAATGTCACTAAATTCCCTTTATGAGGGAAATGATGAGTCTAATAGTATATAATATTTTGGGGTTGGTATCCTAGTAAGAAAATATATCTTGAGTTTTTTATATATCTATTAAATTCTATCATTATTAAGTGATAATTATAATTGTAAGGATATAATTTATTTAATGTGGAGAGAATGTAACAACCAGAGATTTTAGAATATATTTCCCTCTAAATAAACATTTTATCAATAGATTGTTTGGAACACAACACTAAATTAAATGATCTATGGCATATGAGATAAATATTATTAATAAAATTAAATAATAATAAAATATCTAGTAAATAAAATTATTGTAATGAATTATAAATGCATAAAAAATAGGATTAAGAACACTTAAAATTTTAAAGGTAATTTTTCAATTAAAGTAGTTTTTTCTTATATATTATATTTAAATTTAAAAGATAAATTTGCAAATTTCATAAATTTAATTTTTTAAAATTAATTTTTTTTTAATTCATAATTTCAAATTTATCTTAGGGTGTAATTTTTATTTTTTTCCAAAATAATTATTTTTAGGTGAAGAGTGATAAAAATTCCAATTTTTCTAATACCGTCACTTTTATGAAATTATCATAATAAATTGATAAGTTAAAAGAGTTTGAAAAAAAATTTATAAAAAAATATATTTATCAAGTAAATAAATCATTTAAAATTTTAATGATTAATTTATAAAACTCATGTTCAGTGTTTTGGAAACTTAAGTAATATATTACACAAAAATTTGTTTTTATTCACTTATATTAAGGAAATAGTTTCATCTATAATAGAAATTAAGTATAAAAAAATGGATTTTATGTTTTATATAAAAAAATTACATATTATTTAATAAGATACATTTTATTTTTTGGCATGAAAGTATGAAAACTAAGATTAAGGTTAACGACAATGATAATAGTGAAATGGTTATTTTCTAAGAATTTTTTAATTAATATTGTTTAATTTTTATCTAATAAATTAAATTGATATATTTTATATAATTACTTTGATATTATTTATAAAACTATATAAAAGTATATAATCACTCATTTAATTTATAATTAAGGTTATATAAGATTCAAAACACTTAATGGTGAAAATAACATTTTTCTACAAAACAGTTTTTCTATATATTAAATGTTATAATTAAAAAAATAATTTTATATTATTTATAAATTGAATTATATTATAATTATTAAATTAAGTTTCAGTATTTAAAAATTTGGTAAGAGGTGTTACCCTATATTTTTAATAAGATATAATTTTCTAGGGTAAAAACGTGTTATAAAGGTAAAAATCAAAATGGTAAAATGTGAAAATCAAGTGGTAAAAGACTTGAAACTTTTTTAATCAAGTGTAAAAATGTATAAAATATGATTTTTAGAACTTATATCACCCCAAAATTCATTATGGGACATTTTTTTGATCCATAAACCCTTAAATAGTGTCATGTCACCACTGAAAAAGTAGATGGTATTTACAAAAATTATATTTTCTACACTTATAAAAAGATATCACTTACACTACATTTATACACCAATTATAAAGAATTATATTCGCCAAAACTATTCCCTATTATATACTCATCTCTCTTCCCACTTCCTATAATCCTTAGTGTTTCCAAAATACCAATTTAAGTTTCTATAAGGTGTTTCCCAAGGGAAAACATCCAAAGGGAGAGGTAATATTCTCAAACAAGTTCTCTTAATTCTATTCTAATTATACTAACCTCTAATATATAGTATCTCCATGAAATCATGATAAAATAAGTACTAATAATTTGATTAAATTTTATTATACTAATGTAATATCCATTTTCTGCTTTCCTCTAAAACCATTTGAAAAATAAATATATTGATATGCACACATGATGAACACCACCTCCATGGATAAAATGCTTGATTTTTTATCACTACCTTAAATGGATAGTTTCAAAAGAAAATATAATGGATTAACACGAAATTTATAAAATTATTAATATTATTAAATTTTTATCCATTCTATATCTTCCTCTCTATCTATGGAAAATGAATATATCTCCCATGCATACATGCGAACTACCACCTCCATGAAAGTGTTGTATTTTTTTCACTCTATATTATTTTTCAAAATATATTAAAATATGATTCAATGCATTAAAAAATATCAATAATATCATTAATATTATATTATAATGATATTATTCTAAATTAATCAATTTCTTAACCATACCCACCCATAGATTATAACTTGTTCTTGTTTGGCTCGTTTTAACCACCTACTTGAACAATGCTATAAATTTTTATCATGGGTAAATAAAGAAATATAAATAATTTTTATTTTGAAAAATAATAATTATATAATGATTTTTTTGTTCTATAGTGGTAATATTAATATCTAACATGTTATTAATATACTAACCCTCGTTTATGAAAATTACCAAAATAAGCTCATGAACGACTTCATCGTCATGAATATTAACTAATATACTTATGAAATGAAATCATAAAATTATAAATAATTATAAACCATCTATTATAGTACTTAATATTATCTTAGTTTGATTAAATTTTAATTTATAAATAATTATTGAAACCACCACTATGAAACTAGTACTAAAAACAATTGAAGATAATAACACTCAATAATGAAAATAAAATACAAATAACTGGAAAATTTGTAATAAGTGTTTTTCCAACACTTTCACTGGGGGGTGTGCATCTGTTTGTGGAGGAATAAAGGTGCAGTTTTGTTACCCAGTATTCCCATTTTCCAGTGGTGGGCGGCATCCGCTCCTTGTTCAGGGACGTTTGCTCCATAATCGAAATGGGATGATGGGATGTCGGTTCCTCCTTCCGTGGATTCTTCCTCAGAACTCGTCGCCTAGTTTGGGTCTCCCTTATAGATTTAATAAGTTGTTCATGAAACTCTTCCTAGCGCCATATCTTCATGGACACTAGTTAATTACACTACTTCTTTTGGGACATTCCAAGGGGTCTGGTCAGGGAAGCAACATTCAGTCAGGGCAGTAGTCACGTTGGGCATCACTGGCATGTCTGGGTGCTGGGACACTGGCACGTCTGTCTTATGTCCCTTATTATATGGCTTCTTGAGGGTATATAATCCTGGGTCATCCCACATAGAACGTGGGGAATCATATGACATAGGCATGTATCTGAGGTTTTCCTTAGCTTCCCATGTTTAAAACAGGGTATGTCGTAAGTTTAACGTTCAGTGAAGATGGACCGGACTGATCAGAACACTGATTAGAGTGGATCAGATGAGTGCAACCCCCGTAGGGAACACTGATGTTTGGTTCAATGTGTAGTTGACCTCCCAGTTACTATTGATGGGAATGGGGTATGAGGTGGCATGATCCCACCGGGATGTGGCAGCCTGGGTAGGAATCAGGATGGATAACAGAGCGGTTGAATGAAGTGCATGGTGAATGGGATGGAACCGCCATGAGGATGATGATGGTTTTAGGCTTGAGCCTCGGAGAGGCTTCCTACGTATCCCCATGGCAGGGAATCAAAGTCTATATAGTTCGGTGGGATGATGGGACACCTGTGGAGGCGGACCATGAGAATGGACGCATGGATGGGACCTAGAGGAAGTAGAACCTCTGGGTTGGGGCATGATCTTCCCAAAACACATGGGATCGAGGGATAGATCAGGATGAGACATGGGTGTTGGGCTTGAACCTCATGGAGGCTTCCTACATATCCCCATGGAAGGGAATCAAGTCCATGTAGTTTAGGATGGGGTGGGAACCAACATGAAGGATGGTCGGGACCAATGGTTGTTGGGCTTGAACCTCGGGGAGGATTCCTACGTACCTTGCCTTGGAAAAGATCAAAGAACATGTAGTTCATGTGGGATGGGGCATACACTCTAGGTTTCCCAAGGTATTGGTGAACCGGTGTGAAGGGGGCTGGAGCAACCAATGGGTGGTGGGCTTGAACCTCGTGGAGGATTCCTACGTACCTTGCCTTGGCAAGGATCAAAGGACTCATAGTTCAGGTGGGGCTTCAGTGAACCAATGCGAAAGAGGACCTAGGGTCCCATGGGTGGTGGGGTTGAACCTCGTGGAGGCTTCCTACCTACCCTGCCTTGTCAAGGATCAAAGTCCTTGTAGTTCAGGTGGGATGGGGCTTACACTCTAGGCTGCCCAAGGTGTTGGTGAACCGACCTGAAGGGGGTCAGAGTGACCAATGGGTGGTGGGCTTGAACCTCATGGAGGCTTCCTATGTTCATTTCCTTGTCAAGGATCAAAGACCTCATATTTCAAGTGCAGCATCAGTGAACCGACGTGAAGGAGGACCTAGGGTCCCATGGGTGGTGGGCTTGAACCGTGTGGAGGCTTCCTACATACCCTACCTTGGCAAGGATCAAAGACCTTGTAGTTTAGGTGGTATGTAGATTACACTCTAGGCTTCCCAAGGTGTTGGTGAACTAACATAAAGGGGGTCGGAGCAACCAATGGGTGGTGGGACTGAACCTCAGAGAGGCTTCTTATATACCCTGCCTTGGCAAGGATCAAAGACCTCATAGTTCAGGTCAGGTGGGGCTTACACTCTAGGCTGCCCAAGGTGGATGTCAATGTCAGTTCTTACTCTAAGACCACGTGATTCATTCTCGGTGTGAGAAATAAGATTCAATAGAGACCTGATGATAACGTCGCAAAAGTTGCATCCGTGAGAGGTGAATTGGGGCTTACACGTGATCACAGCCCAAAGAGGAAATAGGGGCTCATGAGTGGTTAGTGGCCCGAAGAGGTCTGAAGGCCCAATGGAGAAAAATCCCGGAGGGAGAGGGATTTGGTTCTGAAGAAAGAAGGGGTCTGATGTCCATCCCCCCCCCCGGTCCTTGGTATCAAAGAATAAAGGAGGAGTAGGGATCATGCCTCCTGTAAGAAAAGCTTGGGGCTTACACCGAGATGGTCACCCTTTCCCCACATAGGATGCATGGGGGGTCACAGTTTAACGTCATGTGCTGAGGAAGATGGTTCTTGGCAGTTTAATGTCCTGTAGCTCAGACGAGGTGGGTTCACTCCGCACCCCTAAGACTTACATAAATGGTACCCTCTGCACCTTGGTGAAGAGAGGGGACAGGCAACGCCGTGGCTAGGGGGTGTCATGGAGTGAACCATTGAGGGGTCCACATTAGCATGGCTATGCGAAAAATCAATAGTTGTTAGAGTTCCTATGTGAAGAAGCATGAGGCGAAGAAACGCAATGGGTTTTTTCACCCAAGGGACATTGAAATCACATCGTGTGAATCTGGAGGGTCACACGGGAAAAGGAATTTCAAAGTAGAGGGGTTCATAAGCATGGACCTTGTAAAGCACTGGTGCTCTGTGTGGTGGAGGGTACTTGATAAGGGGCATGCTTTGCAAATTGGAGCATCTCAGCCAAATCATAGGGTATAGGTGCATATAGGAGGTCCTTCTCGAATTGTAAAGGCATCCGTGGAGCACTACCTTGTGGAGAAAAGGTGCCTCGCGAAACAAGGTATCATGAAGCAATGTACTTCTCAAAGTATAGTGACCCTACCTTAGCATGTGGATCACGTGTACATAAAGGGTGTTTTGCGAAGCATAAACGCTCTGCAATGACCTAGGTCCCCTTGGGGATCCCCTTCCTTCGCAGAGGCCCTTAGGCTCTGCGAAAGCCATCCCTCTCGAAAGGGGGGGTTAAAACAAGGCAACGAGGAGGCACTTCGCAGAGCAGAAGTACCTCACGTAGCACATGGTTGGTAGAGAAAAAGGTGCTTTGCATTTTGGGACTTAGGATTTTGAAAGGTCGGATAAATCCACCTTGGACTTGGGAGGAGGAAGAATTTATAGGCAAGAGGTTCCACGAAGCAAAGCTCACTCAACGCGAAGATGGATTTCATTGCTCCGTGGCGGGTCACGAATGTCTAATTCAGCGGCGGAGTATCCCGCCTCCTTTCTCTGTGGTGGTCACACAAACGTCAAAGGTGGCCATGGAGAATCGTGCCTCCTTGCTTCGCAGTGGGCCTGCGAATGTCAAAGGCACTCACGGAGCATCCCGCCTCCTTTCTCCACGGCGGTCGCGGGGCCAGGGGGACTCCGCATAGGGGTTTTGCGAGGCGGCATTGCGCATTTTTCATTTCTTATTCTTCTTCCTCCATTTTGGTGCCAAAAAATTCCCCCCTTAGACTTGGATCCATGGAGAAATAAAGGGTCGAATTCTGAGGGTCGATCACCAAAATCCCCCGGCCATTCATGATGTTGGCTCATGAAGAGGGCTCACCGAGCCGGAAAGTGGAGCTCTGGCCGGACGCGCTGTGAAGCTTGCTTCGGTCGAGACATTCCGCGAAGCTATGAGGGTCCCTCGCCTATAAATAGGGGACCTGAACTCTCTTTTATCTTTTCTCCTCTCCATGATTTTGGAATTTATCACTCTCAATTCGCAAAGCTCTGCGTACTCCGTGATTTCTCTCTACGAATCGGGCCTTCTGCTTCCCGGTGCTTCAGCGAGTCTTTGACTTCGTGCCTCAATGCTTCACGACTCTATGTTTAAAGACCAAGGCAAGGTTCCATGAAAACGATTCGTGAACATTCTCCATGAACGAGCTTTGTGAACCAACCTAGAAATCTCCCAAATTTCAAAACTGAATGGCCCGTCAATAAGTTGTCTGGGAGGTCCTTGAAGATACCGCCCGGAGGGACCAGATGGAGAACAGTCTGGGTCTAGGTGAGTTGATTCGGAGCCACTCTGACCATAATTCATTGGTGGAACTGTTTTCGGAGAGCTAGAAGAACTAACCACTGTGTAATAGGTTGCCTTTGTATGGATTCGGGCTAAGGGATGGCATCTTTATCCCAGAAGGAAGTCAGGACGAACCAGCTTACTGGTTCAGGAGCACGTCGTGCCAGCGCCGATGGTTCAGGGAAGCTAATAGTCATGCCCAGGAGGATTTCACACCCATCAATGTTTATTGCTTATACAACCACCTGAATAATGTAGACATGAAGGAATTATTGTCAGATATGTTTCCCCCTATATTCCAGATGATTTTGAAGGCAGCTTTGAGGAACCCGAGTAAGGGGTGGTCCCAGGAATGGGACTTACACCAAGGTGGAAACTTTATAGATGATTGGGCCTGGGCCTACTAGGTAGGCGCCTTGTGTGAGGAGTTTGGAGCTGAGCTAAGGAGAGTGGGTTTGTATGAGGTGGCTTGGGCCTCCCAATTCCACATATATCAACCGAAACAGATGATGCTAGAGCTATTGAGAATATGGTCGTCAAGGACCAATACCTTCCACTTACACCATGGTGAGGTCGGTATCATCTTGTGGGATGTCCACCAGATCTCAGGGGTCCAGATATTGGGTGTGATGTACGACGAATTCTTCCCTGTCATGAGTGCATGGTAGGATCCACAAAAAATTCCACGGTTGGTGATGGCGTTGATGGAGCTTGTGCTCGGTTAGGACAAGGAAGCATTAAGAGATGTCCACTTCATACGGTGGTTCAAACAATTCCTGAATTTCCCGGAAAATAGACAGTTTCTGGCGATGTCTCAAACTTTCCCAAAGGGGGATCAGAGTAAAGAGCACTCGTACTGCCAACTTTTGGAGAACAGCCAGTGGAAGATGTGGGGATTCAACATCAGCACTGAACAACAGCCAATAGTTAGTCTGGCATCATTCATTGGAACTCTTATCCGTGGTTGGATCCTACCAGTGAGGGATACCAACATGGGAGTACGACCAAGCACATTCATCATGGCGTCCTTGTTGGCAATAGGAGGGTGGTTCAACCTTGGAATCCTGATGCTCACCAAACTGTATAAGGTACTGGGGCATATTAGCAAGGGGAAAAGGCTGCATAGTATATATGGTTCATTCCACCTCTTGTATGGGTGGGTAGCGGCACACATCAGGGGGGTTTATGAAGACCCAAACCCTATCTCTCCTCTGACCTCTAACTTCTTCCCATCAATCCTAAATGTCACTGGGAGCTTTCTATCCAAGCACATCGCACCGTCAGTTCTGAACTAGGTGTGTAGGGTGGAGGAATTCAATTTCCACCCTTTCTATTGCCGACAAGGGTATTCACTGATGATGTTCAGGGAAAGAAAGAGCGTCGGGCCTATATCCTGGCCTTTCGAGGTGGATTCCTTGTGGAGAGGGTGGACCGTGAGCCCCTCTACAAGTCATACACCCCACACTGGTTTTCAAGGAAATTCCGGTGTATGCAACGGAAAACCCTATAGGTCTATTTGGAGGTGCGCTATTAATAACACCCATGCGTGATGAGGCAGATGTGGCTCATGTTCACGTGGGAAGATGGGAAAATGCGGAATGAGTCGCCTCCGCCGATTGTCGTCCTTGGGCTGGTAAAGGAATATGCCTAGATCTAGGAGGCATCCTACTCAAGGGATATGTTGAAGCAGACAACCATTCGAGTCAGTGATAGTGATAATTCACAACCTCAGTGTCAGGTCCAGAAGGTAGCAAGGTAATCCCGTTGTAGCGGGGCTGTCGTGGAGATGAGGCCTGCACCAGCTGAGGGGGAAGCAGTGGTAGAGGATCTGGCAGTGGTAGACGACCCAGTGATTCCAGAAGAGCAGATTTATTTAGAGGGGAGGCCTCTTAGAGGATTCCATAGAATACCTACTCAGGATCTAGGAAAGCAGTTGTGCCATATAGACATTCCAGATAATGTTGTCTTCCTGGAGGATTGGGACATCTGGGACGTCAATAGGCAATTCCTTGGCCCATCTGAGATATGGAAACACCTGAACCATCTTGGGATGGATTGTCTGGGAATATGCCCTATCTGGGCCAGCTTTGTAGTGTTCCAATCTGAAGGGGAACAATATTTGACTGGGCTGGAGGACTTTGTGCACTCCCAAGTTGCTCCTCATCCAATGACAGATCAAGTCAAGGTGTTGCTCAATTGCACTGCTCCCCCACAGTTGTCAGCCACTGATTTAAGAGAGTGCTTCCCTCTACCAGAAGAATCAGAAGATTCCTCCTGGGGAGATGAGGCTGGGAGAGGGATCCCGTTAGAAGAGGGTAAAGTTGGAGATCAGGACTCAGATCTTGAAGAGTTCACAGAGGCCCTTGAGGTAAAAATCTAAAACCCCCTCCTCCAAGTATTCCTTTAAGGTCATTCTAGACTCTTTTCTAACATCTGAACCATGCATGAGAGTCTTATATACAGAACTCATTCTCATCCCTCAGTGGATGTAGATGTGAGACCTTCGGGATCTACGCCTGCCACCGCATCTATTTTTGCATCCAGTAGGGCTAAGATACCTAAGGCGACCCCTCTAAAGATTTTAGACCTTCCAACCATGGGGACCATGCTTCGAGGTCCCGACGACATCAACCCAAGATCAAGATCAAGAATTCGATCTATGTAAGTTTTTTATACCAATTTCATGACTGCCATCCCCTGAACATTCCAACTAACATTCATTCCCCCCCCCCTATTTTTTTGGGTGTACAGTTATTCAAATAGCATGGGCTGCCTTGGCGAGGTTGGTCGGGGATTCTGGCGGCATCCTTCCCAGGGGAATGCCAGTGGTCATGGAGGCGGAGGTCCAAACTGACCTAACTACGGTGCTCCTGATCACCAACGGGGCCATCATAAAAACTATGCCTGAGATCATTGAGGTGGGATCTGATGATGAGGATTAATCAGATAGTTTAGGTCCTACCACTCCTGATCAAATGCTAGATGTGGACCCTGCTGACGAGTTCCTTAGAGCATACCCCATATATGAGCCTGCCAACTGTGCTGACTAGGACGAGATGGACTTTGATGAAGAGGTTAGAAAAATAGTCTGTCCTCGATCATGGAAGTTTATCAAGCACTTCATTGATGATACCCCCCAAGCGATATGGCTTGATGAGATAGACAAACTTCTCTCATGATTGTGTGAACTATGTGATGGGGGAGTGGATGCCTAGCATCCTCACATGCTCATCTGAAATCTTATAGCAGAAAAGATTTGGGAGTATGATTGTGGCCTCGGGGTGGGCTGGTATTGGAGGAAAGCGGCAAACACAAAGAGGCTCCAGGAGGCTAAAGATGAGGTCTAGCAGCTGCAGAGTCGGGCGGACGAGCACTCGACCTCCCTTAATGTACAATCTGAGCTAATATTGTGGTTGAAGGATCAGATGGAAGAGGCCGAAGAGGGCATGAATCGAGCCTCTGAGGAGATAACCGCCATCCAGACTGACATGGAGTGGGCCCAGATTGCGGCCAATGAATTTCACCCCCTCGCTGTCGAGGAGGAGCGGGAGTTGAATAGGTGGTAGCAACTTCTGGACGCCACCAGCCAGAGGGTGGCAGAGCTACAATGCTCTTTTGATAAGTTTAACTTGTCTATGGGGGAAATGACCCTTGGGTACTGTAATTATTACAAACCCTCAAACGTACTTTAATGCTTTGATCATTTGATGCCATAGCCTGCATGAGTTCTGTTATTTGTGTCGGTTTTACATGAATCTATTACTTTCGCAAAACACCCAGTGATCAATCCCTAATCTCACGCGGGTCGATCCCAACTTGAGAAAAAAAGGATAAACCCTATGTCATTTCTCCTGGATATAAAAGTGTTGACCAATTTTCGGGCGCCCGGGGTTTGAGCAACCAACCTAGATTCCTGGGAAGAGAAGCGAGTGACCTGATTGGAGAATGAATCTCTCAGAATAGCCGAATTACCATTTCCTATTGTTCTCTTTCACACAAATGGGGTAATGCCAGGGGTGCTAGAATCAATTCTAACATATGGGAATGGAAGGTGTGAATCATGATACCTAGGATTTGGAACACTGTGGGGGTGGCATGACAATGAAGGATAACTATTGACTACATTCAAAACACAGTATCCTTATTGTGTTAGCCTGGAATGGGATAGAAAATGAGGGTTGACCACTGACCATGTTCAAAACATGGGGCCTAACTCAAAATAGCATCCATTAGTCTTCCGGAACATTAGCCCAGGACAACAGGTGATCCATAGGCCATGCATCCATACTGTTAGGGGGTTCCTTTATACATGGTAGGGTATGAGGGTCTGAATAAGGAGGCACGCAAAGAGTGTAGGGTGGAGTGATGGGTTTTTCAAATTGAGTCCAACACTCTTGAAATTACACCACCATGGTGGAAACACATTGGGTGGGTGCATCGGTCTGATTAGGGATCAAGCATAATTCTAAATAGGACCTCTCTGGCGAGGAAACTATTGCTTCCCAACATTATCACAGGGCATCCTGGACTTGTTCAAAGTAAAGGTGCATGGTTCCCCAAAATAACGCGGGCCAAGGGGCCGAAAAAGAGGGGGAACTGGCTTTGTGATTCTTGGGATAGACCCAAAGGAAAGATGCTTGGGTGTTCTAACGTATCCCATGAGGATGGGAATCAAGCCAAACGTAGTTCTGGAAAATGTGATGCAGTTTAACATCTTGCGTCAAGGACGTGGAGTGATCTTAGTTTATGGTCATAGATCTTGGAACGTGGATGGTAGGAAACGCGGGAGACGCCTGGTGGGGTAATTATAAAACCCGACATGAATGGGAACCTGGGGTTCCGACCACCACGTGTTCCCTGGGAAGGTTTTGGGTCGAGGGACCAGAAATGAGAGTTAAGTTGGGCCTATGGGGGAAGTTCTCGGGTGTTCCTACGTATCTCATGAGAATGAGATTCAAGCCATACTTAGTTATAAGGGGTGGCACGGTAAGGTACCAGTTTCAGGGATAAAAGGGTGTGTAGGTCTGGCCCTCTCACTAAAAGAAGCAACATTTGATATGTCTTGTTTGTTCTTTAGGATGAATGGAGGTTTTTTTTGTGTGAAGTGACAAGACTAGTATAGAAAGTATCGACATCACCACAAGAATCAAGCCAAAGGAAGGCATTGAAAAATGGTATGGTGTTTGACCGATACCAAACATGATGTCCCTTGTGCAAGGGCATCACAATGGAGTGCCATTTTTTGTCCTGCAGTCAGGATGATATTGTCACATTTTAGGGTCATGTGATGGGACCAACCATGCACTTTAGAATCGTGTAGCATAGGTGTAGTAGAGACGAGTCTGAAGGAAGAATGTGCATGGTGCAATAAAGCATACCCGATGTGAATGCGGATGAGGTTCGCACCACACCGTGCGTGATTCCGATAAAGAAACCTCAAGCCAAGGGGCCAAAAAGAGGTAAAAGGGTAAGAAGTATGAGAGATTGACCTCAATTAAGCTAGAACTGTAGACGAGGTGTCTGGGTGTCCCTACATGTCTCATGTAATGGGAATCAAGTTGTACGTAGTTCTCTAAAGGGGCAATATGGAAAGATCTTAGTTTAAAGTCTTAGAACTCAGACCATGGAAAATCAGAACAATTCCAAGTAAGTGGGGACCTTAATCTGATACCTAATCCTACATGAGTCAATCTCAATATAGGAAATAAGGGCAGATAAGGTATTTATGATACGTGAAATACATGCAAAAGGGAAATTGGTGGAGCCCTGAATGATTTCCTTATTGCGGATTTTTCCTCCTAACGTGTGGATGCGCACTGAGGAATAGTACCAAGAGTCTCGAAATTTTGCTTGGACATGATGAGGTGGAGAAGGGTGTGAATCGCGTAACCGAAAATTTAGGCTTAATGAGGTTGGCATGACAATGGAAGATAATTGTTGACTATGTTTAAAACACATCATCCATATCGTGTTAGATAGAAATGGGGACAAACAAATGAGCATCGACTGCTGACCATATTCATAATGTGGGACTTGTATCGATTTGTTGTCTGAAACCCTCGAGGATGTTGTCCTGCAATGGTAGGATAGCCCTTAATCCTAGCATCCCTGACATTTGGGGGTCCCTTTGGTATGTGAAAGGTGATAGAAGCCCTAATTAGGGGGAACACGAAGCCCGAGAAATGGGTGAAAGCATGTCCGGGTAGAATCTGACATTCTAGGTGCTAAACCAGAGTACCCTTGGGCACCTTATTGAATCACCAAAGAGGACTGAGGGGCTCATCTTGAGAGCGGTTGATTTGAAAAGACGTGTATAGCACAAGGGGATGGAAAACTCTCAGGAGGAGAAGGTAAATGGTGTGGTTGTTACAACACCTGACGTGGGTGAGAACATAGTCCCATACCACACTGTATATTCCTCTCTCTAGGAGAACGCAGGCCAAGGGGACAAAATGAGAGGGAGATTTCTAAGAAATGGGGCTGGACCTGAAGTCTAGATGTTCTGGCGGTACTACGTATCCCATGAGGATGGGAATCAAGCCACACATAGTTCTTGAAGGGGGTAATGTGCAGTTTATCATCATGCAGTAAGGACACAAATGGGTAAGAGACCCCACATACAGGAGGTGTATGGAATGGAGAGTAACCCGACAAGAATGAGGACATAATCCCATACCACACCGTACAATCTCGAAAGAGAGAACCTAGGCCGGAGGCCTGAAAAGGCTGAGGTGCCTGAAAAGGACAAGGGGCCTAAAAAGGCCAAGGGGCCTGAGGCTGGGCATCCTGGCCAATGGTATCCATAAAACCTCTTGTGTGGTTATCACCTCATCACAGATCCTAATCCCATGTGAGTAGTGGTTGGTGTGGGAAACAAGGATTTGGACTCAGCTCTCCCTGTCATATAAGGGTCTAGTAGCTGGCATCACCTGAAGGGAGTTCGTTGATTGGAGATACAATGGGGAAAAACGAATCACTAAACTCAATGTTTGGGACATCGTGGGGTGGCTCTAATGACAAAGGATAACTGTTCACCATGTTTGAAACATAGTGTCCCTATAGTGACTCGGATTGGGGATAAAAAATGAGCATCAACCACTGACTGTATCCACAATACGGGACTTGTTTCAATTTGTTGCTCAACATCCTCGAGGGTGTTGGCCTGAAGGGGTAGGAGAGCCCTTGGAACTAGCATCCCTGCCATTCGGGGGCCTTTATGGATGGGAAATATGATGGATTCCCAATCAAAGGAGTGGTTCAAGCATATATATACCCATCTGTGAAATAGTATAACACCTACGGTGAGTGGGACGTATGGTGGAATCAAGATGAGCTCGATGTGAATTGGGGAAAAATCCAGCACAACACCATATGTCTTGACCTGAGGGTAGATTCTGGTGTTTGGGATGGGACAACAGACGAAATGTATGGGTGTTCCTACATAACCCATGAGGATGGGAATCAAGATACACATAGTTCTTGAAGGCCATGTAGTTTAACATCTTGCGGTGAGGACGTGGGAGGATAGAAGAACAAGGAGCGGGCACATGGTGTTACTGTTATAATCCCAGCATGAGTTGGGCTAAGGAATCCTACGCCATATCATGAAAGGATCCTCCAAGAGAACTATACCCAAAGTGATAGTTAAAGATATGATTTTGGGTATGGGCTCAAGAAGAAATGCTTGCGCATTCCTACATATCCCATGTGGATGGTAATCAAGCCACACGTAGTTCTAGGGGTGTAGTTTAACGTCATGCGGGATGATGCATAGTTTAAAGTCATATAGGACTGAACATTTTAAGGTCATGCTTGACCAGATAGCTTATAAAAATTATTGCTTGAGAAACTTGGCATTGGTGGGATGATTTATACGCTCACCATCCATGGTCACCAGGGAGTATGATCCATTGGGGTAAACACTATGAATTATGTAAGTTCCTTCCCATTTGGGTTCCAACTTGGGTGGTTTCCTGCCAGGGATCATTGGTGCCCGAAAGTCCAATACCAAGTTGCCTTGCAGGAAGGAGTGGAGGAAAATATTTTTGATGAAGGGTCTAGCTATGTTATTGTGATACCTTTACAGATTGTGCAGGGTACGAAGCCTATTCTCATAAAGTGCTTCCAATTCATCCAGATTAATTTTGGCTACCTCATTTGGCACCTGCTGGTCATAGACCACTGTGCATAAAAAAGGCAGCTGGATCTCGATGGGCAGGATGGCCTCAGCTCCATACACCAGGGAATATGGGGTCACCTGGGTGGAATTACGAGTCATCATTCAATAATCCCAGAGGGAATTGGGGAGATTGTTCGGCCAACTCTTCTAGTTCTGACCAACCATTTTCTTCAAAATGTTAGAGAGGGTTTTGTTGAACACCTCGATCTGTCCATTTTCTTGTGTGTGGTATCGGGAGGTATGGTTTGAATGGATGTTGTACTTGGAATACAATTTCTTCAGCTCGACTACTTGGAAGTTTCTATCGTTATCGATTAGGACAACGTGAGGGACTCCAAACCGGTAGATGATATTGGAGCTCACGAAGTCAATGATAAAATGGGACTTGACCTCCTTGAGCGGAACTACCTCTACCCACTTGGAAAAGAAATTCATGGCGGTCAGGATGAACCTGCACTGACAAGATGTTCCTGAGGGATATGGTCCCATCACATCAAGTACCCACACCACAAACATCCAATAGTACTTGTTGGAGTGGAGAGGTTCTGGAAGTCAATGCATGAATTTAGCATGAATTTGACACGTGTGACATCTCTTGGTGAACTCAATGCAATCATGGATCATGGAGGTCCAGAAGTACCCTAGTCTTCAGATCTGATGGGACAGCTTCGGCCCAGTCTGGTGATCCCCACAGGAACCAGAATGAACCTCCTGCATGACCTAATAAATCTCGACTCCTTGGATGTAACGGAGGAGAACACCATCAAACCCATGCTTGTAGAGGATATTCTCAAGAATAGGACCACTCTAGAGGGTAAACTGCAGCATGCGGCATCAAATTCGCTAGCGCTCGGCCCAGTCAGCCAGGAGGTAACCATTTTGGAGATACTCGACAAAGGGGGCTCTCCAGTTAGGGTTCACTTCAACCACTGCATCTGAGGAACCTGGGGGTCCTGACGTGGAGGCTCCAGTGATAAGATGGCTAACTCGCGGTTCGTCGTCATCATCTGAGGTGATGGGAGCGATGACTCTCTAATGTTCCACATGTATAATCATATCATCCTAATCGGTTTCTACAAGTGATGTATCTAGGACAGACAGGTCATCCACTTGACCGTTTTTAGATTGAGGGACATGAGTATGTTCTAGACGAGATGGAAACTGGGCCATTAGCTGGAGGGTGCGCTCCAACAATGGTACAAACTCCAACTTTCTAATGACATAGCCACCGTCGATTTTCTTGATGACTAGTTCATAATCCCCTTTCACATGAAAATGGGGAACATCAATCTCGAGGGCCAGCTTGAGGCCAGTAATGATAGCCTGATACTTTGCCTTGTTGTTGGTGCAGCCTTCTGAAAATAGAAATGAGTACAGAAGAATGGCTTGCACTGGGGTAATAAAGACAATACCCAGGCCCACCCTGTTGAGCTTAGGATCACTAAGCCTCCTGCCAGTGGGGCTTCAAGAAGCACCATCAAAGTACATCTGCCAACACTGGATGGCATGATCTACAGAGAGGATTGCCTCACTGGGAAAATCTAGGTCTAGGGACTGGTCCGCGGGGGTTGGATGGGTAGCTAGAAAATCTACCAATGCTTTTCCCTTGATATCCTTATAAGGCACGAACCTGATGTCGAACTGCTAGAGGATTACTGCCCATCGTGCTAGACGTACAGTCAACATGGTACGGTTCATAATGTACTTCATCAGGTCTACCCAAGACATCATTTTTACCTCATGGTGTTGCAAGTAGTGTCACATTTTCTTTACTGCGAATACCAGTGCAAGGTATCTCTTTTCGATGGGGGTATCTAGTCTTCGTATCGAGGAGCATGTGACTGAGGTAGTAAAGACTGTTCTCTATCCCCTCATTGTTCTTCTGGGTGAGAAGGGTGCCAATAGATCATTCTAGCATAGTCACGTATAGGATCAGTAGATTTTTGGAGATGGGTGGCATCAAGATTGGAGGATGGAGAAGATACTACTTGATTTCCTCAAACATGATCTGGCACTCTTCGTCTCATTCGTTGGAGGCACCTTTATTCATAAGATGGGAAAAGGGCTTACACTTTCCAGCCAAATTCATAATAAATCAGCGTATGTAGGCTAAGTGGCCTTGGAAACCTCGGAGCTCTGGAATATTTCTCAGGGGAGGAATATGACTGATGGAATTGATCTACTCTGGGTTGATTTTGATGTTGCGGTACATGACATCAAATTCAAGGAACTTCCTAGAGGTAACCTCGAAGTCACATTTCAGCGGGTTTATTTTCAGGTGGTGAGAACAGAGGAAGCCGAACACTTTCTCACGGTCCTTGAGATGGCCCTAGCACTGGCAGGATTTGACCATTAGATCATCCACATAGCATTCCACCAATGTCTTGAGAATTGGCTTGAATACGCAATGCATGTCCCACTGATAGGCGGTACCAGCATTCTTCAGGCCGAAGGGCATAACATGTTAATAGAACGTACCTTTTGGTACCCTGAAGGCTGTAGACTTTTCATCCTCGGGGTCCATCCGGATCTAATTATATCTGGAGTACCCATCCATGAAGTAAAGGGCTTGGAACCCAACTGTAGCATTGATCAACAATTATGTCACTAGAAGTGGAAAATCATCCTTTGGGTACTGACGGTTGAGATCTCGGAAGTCGATGCATACCCTGATCTTTCTGTTCTTTTTCCTGACTAGAACAATGTTGGCTAGCCACTTGGGGTACTGTACCTCCTTGACAAAGTTGGCTCTGATGAGCTTGTCAACTTCGGCCTCAACCATGTCACCATGACAAGGGTGCATCTTCATGGGAGGCTACTTGGACCCGTGATGATTTGCTGGATGACCGAGGCGGTGGACGACTACCTGAGGATCTAGCCCTGGAATCTCATCATAGCTCCAGGAGAATACATCACAATGCTGTTTCAAGAAATCCATGTACCATTTTTTCTCCTCGAGGGGCATGGTATCACTGATTAACATGGGTCTCGGTTCCACCTCGCTATCGAGGTTCACTTGTACCAGTTCATCAACTGTAGCAGAGACGCCCTCTTCAAAGGTAGGGGGAGCATCCTCCAGATCCTCTTCTTCGATGGCAGAGGGACTCCCTGTGGGAGAAACTCTCTCTGGGTTGGAAAATTCTGATAGGAGGCTAGTACCAGCCTGAGCAGTAGTGGTCACTACATCGGGGGATTCGGGTACTGCCGAAACCATAGCAATGAAGGATGTCGACTTGATCCCATCTTTTCTTCATCCCAATGGGCCACACTTGATGATATCAAATAAATAGTGGCGTGTTGGCTCGAGCTGGTTAATTCCAGCCTGGAAAAACAGACACGTATAATGTACTTTTTTTCCATGGGGTGGACATCCCGATACCTTACGAGGGTAGGAGGTTCCGGGATAACCTGAAGCTGATTTTTGTAGGAGTACGAGGTGATTTTCCGCCATTGCTTGGACTTAGTAATATGCTTCCTTTTTGTACCAGATACAATGAAACATTTACCCATGTTAGGGGTTGTGGCCTCCAATCGATGGATCGGGAAGACGTAGGCATCATCCAGACCTACCCAGGGGTCAGTTGCAAACATTACGGGTTCGACCTCACTGTCCTAAATCTGCTTATCCTTGCTCTTGTAATAGTCATCATCCAGGTGGTGGGATTCACAAGAGGGAAAATGATATGTGTCACCTTGGAGTACACCTACTAGACCATTGAGGGAGTACTTGATGCATTGGTGATATGATGAGGGGAATTCCGTGTGAAGGTGGATCCATGGTATGCCTATCAATGCATTGTACACAGTGTCCTGGGAGACAACCATAAACTCGGTGCTGGCTACTAGGCCACTAAACTGGGTCTTCAAATGGATCTTACCAACTGGTGTCTTCTCTATCCTGTTGTATCCCTATATTCTTAAATCGGAGGGAGTCAGGTCATCTTCAGAAAACCCCAGCTTCCGTAGTGTCTGCATTGGGATACGGTTAATCCTAGAGCTGGTGTCAACAAGATAGCAGTGAACCTCCACGCCATTAAATTGGCTAGTGATATACAGTGGTTGGATGTGCCCCTATATGGGAGAGCCTTCATCTTCTCTAGAGAATGAAATGATGGCTTGACATTCAGCATTCTCGACCACTTCAGTATGAAAGGCTTCCGCAGCTGCTACCTTCGTCTCAAACTGGAGGGGGCTTCTTAAAGCCTCAGCGAGTGCCTCATGCATATATGATGACAACAGAAAGTCCTCAAGGATGGAAAGTATCACTGGGATTCTAGAAAGGTTCTTGAGGACATCATATTTACATTCCAGGCATGAGCTTCTTCTTATAGGAGGTCGGTCTATGATAGGAGGCATGGCGAACCCTGCCGGCTGGACCAGCAGCTGGCTGGTGCTGGGCATGTCCCGATGTTCACTAGTCAAAGCCTGGAGAGTAGCTGCTGAATGAGGACCGGATGACTAAGATCGTCCTGTAGTAGGGCGAGGCTGGTCGCGGCATGGTTGAGGTATCTCTGCATGATCCAGTAGCATAAACGGTGGTGGAAGCAGGCCTAACGACACCGGATGAAGAGGTTGCGCATGCTGAGCTCTAAGATGGGCCTGTTGTCTGGTCTTAGTGGCATGCATGGCCTAGCAGAAGGTTCCAAATAATGTGCCTCGATGACCCATATGGTCGCGGCTCCACCGATGTTGGCATTGGCTGGGTATGTTGGGGAGGTTTATTGGGTGCTCCCCGTCATCAAGAGTTGTGTAGGGGTAAACTAACTCGATGGTGTTGAACAAAGCATACCCTTGACTATCACTTGAAGAATCATCCACTACTGGGTGGATTCTTGGAGGAGTCCCCATCTCAGGGGGTATGAAGTCGCCAAGAGTGCGGGACGAAGATGGCATTGGTGGGGTGCATTGCTTTCCCTTGCACCGTCGATTCTTGTGCTTCTGGGAAGAGGTCGGCTGAGATGATGATGCAAGAGTGGTAGTCGCTGCTTCTGAAGTCTCTGACTGATTCAGGCATGGCCGAATAATTCCATGGGAATGGGCGACCATTTTATGAGCCATCCAGTTATCATACTTCTGGGACCCGTTCTTGGAAACTTGTTGTCATCCGCCTTCATTGTTACTACTATTGTCTGGACTTACAAAGACACCTGCCACTTGTGTCAGAGCTGGGGCTAGACTGACTATGTTTTTATCAACTTGGTCTTGAAGCTAGTCTTTGAACACATAGCACTACTTGAGGGTGTGCCCCAGCATCTGATGATAGAGGCAATAGTTGGGGAAATCAGTGAGGTTCGCCTCTTTTGGATTTCTTCACTTAGGAAATCCCACGATCCCTTATTCCAAGGCACTTCTGAAATAGCCGGGAACCTGATTCTTGTTGAAAAAGTAGGTCCGACTTCTTCTATCCATAAATGGGGGCCTTGGAGCCTAGCCCTAATGAGGATCTGGAGGAGCCTATCAAGGAGGCAGACACTGATTTTCTCTCCTCGGCAGTGTCGGCACATTATGCGGGGGCACCTGCCAATTTTGAGGTGGATGTTGCTGGACTGGAGGTCGTGCCTATGGTGAGGGGCCTCTACGAGGTTGCGGAGGTGGTTCCAATGGTAATAACTCTAGCTGTATGGGGGCCTCTATTTGGCCCACCGCGGAAAGGCTCGACTCAGATAGCCCTTCTTGCGAGAATTGCGGGAGATAATGGACTTGCCTGGCTGGCCTATTGCAGGGCTTCTTCCAGGCGCTGGGCCTTATTAGAGAAATCTCAAAATCCCCTGGGGTAGTTCTGGGTTATCAGAGAGGGAACTAGTTCCACCTTGACATTTCCTACACACATCATCAGTAATTGATCCTGAGTCAGTGGCATGTCAAGAGAATATGTAAGCCCCTTCCACTGGGTGATAAAGTATGTGACCCACTCATCAGGCCTTTTTTTCACTTGAAGAGGTTTGTGATGCTGGTTTTCCATGTGGTGGAGCTGAACTAGTATAGAAATTTCTTATGATGGCCCTCCCAGCTGGTTATGGATCGATGGGAAGCTGGTTGTACTAGACGAATGTCGGCCCCTCCAATGTTTGAACAAAATTGCGGAGCTTGGTAGCCTCCTACTGCTCTGGAGTCCCTAACATGGGCCCAAACCTTGAGTTAAATTGGTCCAGGTGCTGCGGTGGGTCCCCCATCCCATTAAAGGGGGAGAATTTGGGATTCCTGAAACCCGTAGGTGCCGACATATTATCCACCCATGCCGGATATGGCTTGACATCAGGTGGGATTTCCACCTGCCGTGTTTCCAATGCCTCAAGGTGAGTAATGAGTGCCTCCATAGGATCATCTGGTTGGGGGTCCATGTCTTGATGGGGATCCCTAACCATGAGTGAATTGGCGGGTTCATCAATGCTATAAGGTGGCTCAGCAGCTCGTGCAGCAGCTGGTGGGGTGACCCATGGGGAAGTTGGGGGAACCTGAGCTGGGTTCCTTGGATTAATACATCATTCTGAAGGGTTTGGAGAGACATATCATGCTCTCTTTCCATGATCTCCAACTTAAACCCTGTCTACGGGAGCAGCATGATCAAGGTTTCATGGGGGTAGCTCGTCGAGGGGAAGTTGTTCCTGCCCCTGTTGTACTAGCCTAGGATTTTCGTAGTCAGACCGTCACTCTGCAACACGTTCAGCAAAGATTTCATCGACCAACTTTTTCTACTCAGCAAGTTGTAAGCACAACATGTCCTTCTCAGGGTCCTCCTCCATCTTATTCACTAAGGTGGACGGGTCAGAGTGTTTGGTAGCTCCGACGTGCTCTTTGCCCTTACCATAATTTCTGCTGAGTACCAATGCCTCGGTGGGCACAGGGAGACCTAGTAAGTTCCTCTGATGGAGATTAATCCTTTTGGATGGGTCCAATAGTGTTGGTAACCCTCGGGGGGTAAATCTCCATCAAGAAGCTCCAGTTCATCCTCCTCTTCCACTATGTCGGCCATATTGACCATGACCCTTCCTTGGGGAATGTCCTCGATATTGCCTAGAGAGTCAGGCTGCCATCGGATAGGACTGAATAGGAGGGCAACATACTACCCCCAGCCATGGATTTTATCGTGGGGGGTAGCCTCCTTGATAATTTTGCAGAGTACATTGACACTCTGAACACATTGCTACTGGAGGGCCTCACGTTGACCTGGTGACTCAAGGCGCTGGGCCAAAGGGAGTGCGGCCAAATTGAAAAGACAGCATTGCTCACTGATGTCTTTGAAATTCTCTTGGATCCTAGGATAAACCACTCACTGATGACGAAGACTAAAATGCGTCACCCAGAGGGTGTGGTGGAAACACTCAACTTCCTCTAGGGTGAGGGATTCCGGTATACAGAAATTCCATGTTTCCACGGGCCAAAACTTCTTGAGGAAGTGGTATGCTGCGAGGATATTCCATAAGCTCCTCGGCTCAGATTTAGGGTATGGCCCTTAATTTCCCCATTTGTCAACTAGGGGTGGTTGAGGAACTAGCAGTGGTACTGAGGCAGACCGCTGGGATGGTAGGCTGGCCAGTGGAGAGTACGGTGAGGGGCTGACTGGCCGCCAAATCTCGGGTTTCCCTCTGAAGAGTGTAGTGACCTAGCTGCTACGTCATGGTAAGATGGGATAACGGCTGCAGTTCCTAGCTCAGGGGCTAGGGCTACAGGAAATAGGCCGTGATGCTGCTCACCCTCCATCGGTCCCCAGAATAGTTCTCTGTGATCTTTTATCGAGGTAGAGAGTGCTTCTGGTGATGACAGTGGTGATTGCACGACTGTAACCTGCAGGGTTGCCAAATTTTTATCCTTCTAAATATACCATCGGAGGGAGGCAGGAATCCTATGGACCTCAAATTCTGGGAGTACTAGGCTGATGCGCCTCATCCCTGCCATGGCCCTTGACTCGGATGAGCAAGAGGAGGGTTCCCGAGCTGAGTCGTATTCCTCTTCAGAGTCTGAGAAGTGGACTGGTTTGATATTTTCCCAGACCTTCTTAGAATTATTCTTATGGCAGAAATGACCTGCCTTCCTACCCCTGGATGGCTCTTCTGGATAGGGCAGATTTCTTACATGAGGTCCTTCGGCCGCACTGGTGCTGGGGCAGAGAGGGTTTCCACCCAAGAAAGCCGGGGTGAGAGGAGCACCAGGACAAATGTCAAAGGGGACATGGGGAGGACCTCCATGGGTAGCACTAGAGCAGGCAAGACCTCTACTGGAACTATCAAAAGCATGGGGGGAGCTCCGCACTTATTTTCCCTAGCGACCTCAGTATGAGGAGGGTCCTTGTACAGGTCTAGTTGAACACGGGTAGGACCTCCGTGCTGGGTGTGGGTGGAGTGAGGCTGGCCTTCACCCCTCTGGTTGATAAGGTGAGGAAAACTTTCACCAGCTTCTAAGAGGATGCGGGGAGTATCCCCACGTTGAGGAGAGACCATACGTGCAATTTCCCTACACTGGTGGTCGAGGGCAGGAGAAATGACTTTGTACCTAGTGTAATGGGCACAGGAGAGGATTCTGTACTGAGTATTACCGTCACGGGGAAGACCCTTATTTAGATAGAGAGTGGAATGGGGTGGACCTATATGTCGAGCCTCAAAGAGGGGAAGGCCCACACTTTCCATGGTAGTGGTATGGGGAGGACCTCTGTACTAGGTGACATTGCTTTAGGTTAGCTCGGGGCGACCACTACTCGCACCGGCAACCAAGAGAGTCGTCCCAGCCTGCCCTTGGGGCGATTGGGGCCTCAATCCTGGTCAGTCATATAAGTTCCCCTACTCAGTGTATGTAGGGAACTGATGATATGTGTCGGTGGTGGCTTCGGCCACAATAGTCGTTGACGTTGACGCCCCTTGGAGGGTGTCCTCCTCAGCTTGCTCCTGACGCTGGCATCGGGTTGGGCGAACCGAGGTCGGTGGTGCAGGGACGTGTCTTTCCTTCTCCTCATCCAGTAAGACCAGGTGGCGACGCTAACACGGCTGGGTGGGAGTCCTCACTGGGAGCCCCTAGAATGGGACTCTAACCGGGCTAGCCCAAACCTCACCTACCTCATCTGCGTAGGGTAGGAAATCGTCGAAGCATTCCTGGGACAGGCTCCCAAAATGGTTATATATCAGCATGGGGAGCAATGGCTCCCTACGTGGCCATCGGGGGTGGCATTGGAGATGAGGCGCAAATGCCTCTAGATCTATGTGGACTATATCCCAAGTCGGGATTATACCCTCCTCCTCATAACGGTGCATGAGTTTGTTAATTACCCTTCATTGAATGACCTCGGACAGGGAGAGGGGGCATGGCCACCCCATGGTCGTAGATGTATAGGACATCATGGAAGAGGTTAAGCCATGTGGTATGGCCGTTTTGGCACTTCCCCTACCCTTATGTCGATGGGCAGGCAGTGATCGCATCCCTGGTGCTGCAACTTGATTCCTGAGAAGTAGGGAGATTAACTCCTCAGTGCTAAAATAAAAAGGAATCGATGACCAATTCCCCAGTACCATCCCATCTTCCATGGCCGGTAAGATGGATCCACGCTAACAACATTGCATAACGGGATGCCCAACATTCTAATACCCCAACTTTTGGTGAGTTTCACACCAGGCCTGCTATTTGCTTGGTGGGACCCAACGCCGGATAACTGGATTCGGTGACATGCTAATCTATTGATGCCTCAAGTGCAGCTAATCTCCATTTTGAGGTGAAGAACTTCACGTCGGGTTCACCATTTATGTTTTTGATGCTTTCACCGGGGCACGTGCATCCGTTTGTGGAGGACGAAAGGTGTGGTTTTGTTGCCCCGCATTCTCGCTTTCCAAAGTCGGGCGGCATCCACTCCTTGTTCAAGGATTTTTTCTCCTTAATTGAAATGGGATGATGGGATGTCGGTTCCTCCTTATGTGTATTCCTCCTCGGAACTCGTTGCCTAGTCCAGGTCTCCCTTATAGATTTAATACATTTTTTGGGAAACTCTTCCTAGCGCCATATCTTCATGGACACTAGTTAATTACACTACTTCTTTCGGGACATTCAAAGGGGTCCGGTCAGGGAAACAACCTTCAGTCTGGGGAGTAGTCACGTTGGGCATCACTGGCATGTCTGGGCACTGGGACACTGGCATGTCTGTCTTATGTCCCTTATTATAGGGCTTCTCGAGGGAACAGAAGTCCAAGGCATCCCACATCAAATGTGGGGAATCATATTTAATAGGCATGTATCTGGGGTTTTCCTCAACATCCCATGTTTAGCACAGGGTATGTCGTAAGTTTAACATCCAGCAGAGATGGACCGGACTGATCAGAACACTGATTAGAGTGGATCAGATGAGTGCAACCCCCAGAGGGAACACTAATGTTTGGGCCAACGTGTGGTTGACCTCCTGGTTACTGTTGAGGGGAATGGGGTATGAGGTGGCATGATCCCACCGGGATGTGGCGACCTGGGTGGGAATCGGGATGGATAACGGAGCGGTTGAATGAAGTGGATGGTGAATGGGATGGAACCACCATGATGATGATTATGTTTTTGGGATTGAGCCTCAAAGAGGCTTCCTACGTATCCCTGTGGTAGGGAATCAAAGTCTACATAGTTTGGTGGGACGATGGGACACCTGAGGAGGCATCCCATGAGAATGTATGCATGGATGGGACCTAGAGGAAGTAGAACCTCCAGGTTGGGGCATGATCTTCCCAGAACACATGGGATCGAGGGATAGATCAGGATGAGACATGGGTGCTATGCTTGAACCTCATGGAGTCTTCTTACATATCCCCATGGTAGGGAATCAAAGTCTGTATAGTTCAGGATGGGGTGGAAACCGACATGAATGATGGTCGGGACCAATGGTTGTTGGGCTTGAACCTTAGGGAGGCTTCTTGTGTATGTTTCCTTGGCAAGGATCAAAGACCACGTAGTTTAGGTGGGATGGGGCTTACACTCTAGAATTCCCAAGGTATTGGTGAACCGATGTGAAGGGGGGTGGTGGACTTGAACCTCATGGAAGCTTCCTATGTACCTTGACTTGGCAAGGATCAAAGACCTCATAGTTCAGGTGGGGCGTCGGTGAACCAATGTGAAGGAGGAATTGGGGTCCCATGGGTGGTGGGATTGAACCTCGTGGAGTCTTCCTACATACTCTTCCTTGGAAAGGATCAAAGGCCTCGTAGTTCAAGTGGGATGGGGCTTACACTCTAGGCTTCCCAAGGTGTTGGTGAATCGACGTGAAGGGGGTCAGAGTGACCAATGGGTGGTGGGCTTGAACCTCGTGGAGGCTTCCTACGTAACTTGCCTTGGAAAGGATCAAATACCTCGTAGTTCAGGTGGGGCGTCGGTGAACCGATGTGAAGGAGGACCTGGGTTCCCATGGGTGGTGGGCTATAACATCATGGAGGCGTCCTACGTACCATGCCTTGGAAAGGATCAAAGACCTCATAGTTCAGGTGGGATAGGGCTTACACTCTAGGCTACCCAAGTTGTTGGTTAACTGACATAAAGGGGGTTGGAGTGACCAATGGGTGGTGGGCTTGAACCTCAGGGAGGCCTCCTACGTACCCTGACTTGGCAAGGATCAAAGACCTCATAGTTCAGGTGGGATGGGGCCTACACTCTAGGATGCCCAAGGTAGATGTCATGGTCAGTGATTACTATAAGACCACTTGAGTCATGCTCGGTATGGGAACCAAGATCCAGTAGAGACCTGATAATCACGTCATGAAAGGTGCATCTGTGAGAGGTGAAGTGGGGCTTACACATGATCACAGCCCAAAGAGGAAACAGGGGATCATTCATGGTTAGTAGCCCGAAAAGGTTGGGACTTACTCCAGGATGGAGGCCCGATGGTGACAAAGCCCAGTGGGAGAGGGATTTAGTTCTGAAGAAATGAGGGGTCCGGTGTCCATCCCCCCCTCCCCCGGTACTTGGGACTAAAGAAGAAAGGAGGATCAGGGATGCTGCCTCCTGCAAGAAAAGATAGGGGATTACAGTGATATGGTCGCCCTTTCCCCTCGTAGGATTCATGGGGGGTCACAGTTTAACATCATGTGATGAGGATGATGTTGTTTGGTAGTTTAACATTTTGCAGCTCAGATGAGGTGGGTTCACTCTGCACCACTAGGACTTACATAACTAGTACCCTCTACACCTTGGGGAAGAGAGGGGGCATGCAACGCCGTGGCTAGGGGTGTCATGGATCGAACCATTGAGGGGTCCACGTTAGTGTGGCTATGCGAAGAAGAAATAGACGTTAGTGTGACTATGTGAAGAAGCATGAGGTGAAGCAACGTAATGGGCAGTATCACCCAAGGAACTTTGAAATCCCATCGTGCGAACCTGGAGGGTCGTACAGGAAAAGGAATTCCAAAGTAGAAGGGTTCATAGGCAGGGGCCTTGTGAAGCTCTGGTGCTCCGCATGGTGGAGGGTACTTACGAAGGGGCGTGCTTCGCGAAGTGGAGCGTCTTAGCCTAAGAATAGGTAAGAGGTGTATATAGGAGGTGATATGCGAAGTTGAAAGGCATTCGTGGAGCACTGCCTTGTGGATCAAAGGTTCCTCTAGGAGCAAGGTATCACGAAGCAATGTGCTTCGTGAAGTACAGTGACCTCACCTTAGCATGTGGATCACATGTACATGAAGGGTTTTTCGTGAAGCATAACGATCTGCAATGACCCGGGTCCCCTTGGGGATACCCTTCCTTCGCGGAGGCCCTTAGGCTCTGCGAAAGGCATCCCTCTCGAAAGAGGGGGTTAAAACGAGGCAAGGAGGAGTCACTTCGGAGAGCAGAAGTTCCTCATACGGCTCATGGTTCACAGAGCAGAAGGTGCTTCACATTTCATGAGCTAGGAAGTTGAAAGGTCAGATGATCTACCTTGGACTTGGGGGAGGGGAGGCCGGTATTTATAGGCAATAGGAACTGTGAAGTAGAGCTCGCTCAGCGTGAAGATGGATTTCATTGCTCTGTGGCGAGTCGCGAACGTCAAACTCGGCTGCGGATCATCCCGCCTCCTTGTTTTGCGGTGGGCGTGTGAACATTAAAGTAATTCATGGAGCATCCTGCCTCCTTCCTCTGTGGTGGTCCCTCGAATGTCAAAGGCGCTCGTGGAGTATCCCACCTCCTTGCTCCATGGCAGTCGCAGGGCCAAGGGGACTCCGCGCAGGGGATTTGCGAGGCGGCCTTATGTATTTTTCATTTCTTCTTCTTCTTCCCCAATTTTGGCGCCAAAAAATGAATATAAATAAATTTTATAAAATTTTATATGTACGAATAGTTTTATTAAATAGGTTTTTATAATAGATATTTTTTAATACATGTGGTTAGAGAATTTTTGGCTAAGAAGGATTTAAAGTAAGGGTTTTCTGTATCTTAGTTTTTCTTTAATGAAATATGATTTATATTCATAGCTTATTTACTTTTTGGTGTATATATATGACATAAATTTATTTTTGTAATAATTTAAATTCAATATAATGGTGTTAAAAATTCAAATCAAATTCCATCTTAAACTATATATTAATTCAAAAGATACTAAAGGTTTAAGGGGTTTTTCTCAACTCAACTTCTTTTATTGATTCATGATTATTCATCTTTAACTATCATTTTATTAGATGTTTTATCCTATTATATGATGATATTATAATTCCTTTACCCATTCTTTTCAAAGTAATTATATTGATGTATTTCTTCCTTCATAAACTTGATGATGTTAAGAATAATTCTCATCCTCACCAAATAAGATATTTTATTCCATGTTAGGATTCTATCTTACCACCATTTTTATCATTTCTATTTATAAACCCAATTATTTTTTATCCCATTTGACCATAATATTTCCATTCTCCTCATTTAATTTTTTTCTTAATCCCATTAAAATTTGGTTTTTCAATAAATATATTTCATAATATTAAAAAAAATTACATCCTTTCATAATCAAATGTGTCATCTTCCACTCCAAATTCCTTTTAATAACCTCTATGTATTTTCAAGCATATATAATTTAAAATTACTTTTAAATTAAAAAAATTCCAACATTTTAGTTAAATTTTTTGAAAATGGATTCTAAATGAGATATGTGACTTAATATTTTACAACAATATTAAAATCATCTTCTAGAAACTCTTTTATGGTTTCCCTACCAATTTTATCTTTATATAAAAAGGTTTTATCTCCTTGGAAATTAATTTTCATCAATAAAATTATAAATTTTCTTATGAAATGATATTTTATTGTGATTTAATTTTGGGTATTAACCATTTACATTCTTTAGGTCAATTTTGGTGATATAATCTCAAAATGTTATGAAGCCCAATTTTCTTTCCATGGGTTATTTATGATGTGATGAATAAATATTTTCAATTGGCACACATATGTATAATTGATTGACGGTTGGGTTCCTATATCACCCTCCAATATATTGGTTAATGTTTTATATCTCATAAGATAATAAAGAATGGTCATGATTTAATTTGTTCACAACATAATTGGAGGGAGTTATTAGATTATGGCCACAACCTAAAGGGTGATACTTTTTATATTATGATCACAACATAAAGGGAGATAATTCATAAATTTTACTCACAAAATAAAGGTTGAGCCTTCTTGAATTACACTCAAAAAATAAATGGTAATCCTTCTTCTATTATTATCACAACATAAATGGTGACCCTTCTTTAATTTCACTCACAACATAAAGGGAAACCCTTATCAGATTAATCTCATGATATAAAGGATGAGCCTTCTTGGATTACTCTAAAAACATAGAGGGTGAGCCTTATTATATTATCCTCACAATATAAAGGGTGATCCTTCTTGGATTATGACCACACCATAAAGGGTGAGCCCTCTTGGATTATTATCACAATATAAAGGGAAAACCTTTTTAGATTATGATCATAACATAAATGTTAAGCCTTATTGGATTATTCTATCAACATAAAGGATGGTCCTTATTGGATATAATTATAATATTATGATTACATGTGCATATGTTTTGTTCCATATTCCCACATAATGATATGTTTCCATGACATGTTGTATTTTTATATACCTATGATTATTATCCTTGGATCATATTATTATATAAAACTCTTATGCCATGGTACATGTTTTTTCATTTGAAATTATATGTCTTTATATCATGAATTATGGATAACTATTTTTTTCCATGTTCTTATGAATAATATATTTCTCCCATGATCATGTTTTCTCATATACTGATGATATAAACCTTAATTAAATGTTGTTTAGTTTTTTTGTTAATGATAAATTGACATCTCCCCTTTATTATGTTTTAATTCCCCATGTTGTGAAGATGATTATAACCTATGAGTTGTATAGAATGAGGTCTGGTGTGGTTTCATTATGGAGAAATGTTCACAAGTGTTAGAAAATAAATTTCTTATGTATTTGACCCTCAAATACACTAACCTTCTATTATTGGGATTGTAAAAGTAATACAAGATGTAATTTTTAAATTATCGAAGTATTTTTTTGTTTATTTTGGTACATATCACTTGGTATCATAGATAATTTGTAAAATATTACATATTTTAGTAATAGACCAAGGAATGTAGGTTTGAGTCACATCACAAGGACCAATCTTGAAGGAATCCACCATGGTGGTGTGTGGGATAGAGTAGAGGAAACACACACATTGTGCACACATAAAAAATAAAGAACTTGTAGTTTGACACATGGTTGGATAATGGTGTTTATACTCTCTCATGTGAGGTCATAAGAGAGTTTATAGGGTGACAACCATCACCTATCCCATCATATTTTGGATGTACTATGGTGTATGTGGGCATATTAAGGAGTGTCAAAATTAATGGAGTTTTAATGTGGGATTGATGAATAAGAATAAAATGATAATCTATTATAAAAACATAAATACATTTGACACATGATCCATATTAAGCCTCCTATGAACTGGATTACATGAAGTTGGTATGGTTTACATTATGCAATCCTGAGTTCATGAGTCACATGAAAATTTCCATGCAATATTGAATCAATATCATGCTAAAAATGGAAAAGTATTGGAATTCATGTTTGAAGTTTGAGATGAAGAGTGAACAAAGATAATTAGTATGTGGAGGTGTGTTTCCAAGGTTGGTTTTCAAATATATAGTAAAGGGTGAATTGGTAGTTTATGGATACAGTGAGTTCACAAGTTCTATGATTGATATGGAATAGTTGGTGTGTGATTCCATAAATATTGTTTGTGGATGATATTTGATCACGAAGAAGGAATACACAATGAAGATATATTCTCTAATTGATTATGTGGTGAAGTATTGATCATGTGGATAGTGAGAAATTATATAGTATGAAGGGGTTACCATGCAATGGATAGTTTTTGAAGTCTAGGAATAGAATCCACCACACAAGGAAGAACACCAAACAATGTGATGGGAATATCTATGTATGTATTGTGCGACCATGTAGTACTCAAAATAAATTTTATATGTTTTTCACTATTTTTTGAGATAAAATATACAAAAAGGATTAATAAATAATAATGTAACGTCCCGTTATATATTCAGGTACTTTTGATGTTTCTAGGTACTTCTGTTTTGGAGAAATGACTTGGGGGTGCGTTTGGGTGGATTTTTTAGCAAAAACAAAAGGGAAGTGGCTTGTACACGGTTTGCGAACGGTTTGAAAAACCGTGCAACCAAACTGTGCCAACCAAGCAGCACTGGACAAGGGGGGTACGCACGGTGTGCGTACGGTTTGACAAACTGTGCGACCAAACCATGCGGACCGTGCACCTCTGGATAGTGAGGTCCGCACAGTGTGTGCACGGTTTAACAAACCGTGCACCTTTTCCTAGAAACCATGCATACGGGTTTTGAATTCTGAAAATATCTTTTAAAACCACCCAAACCCCCAGGACTTCCATTATTTCGACCCTGGCTCGGGCTTGGCTCATTTTATATCTCTTCTAAGCTTCTTAGAGAGATTCCAAGGTGATCCGAACATCATTCTTCGAGAGTGAAGGCCCGAATTGAAGATCCGCTCTCCTCCCAGTAAGTGGTTTTCATCCCATTGTGTTTCTCATTCTTTCCTTGATCTTTTCATGGGAGTTGTCCTTTGTTTCCATGGATCTATTCCTATGAGTTGAGGTACAGATCTAGGATTGTGAATCTAGATCTAATCTTTCAAGATCTTGATCCCTTGAAACTTAATATTGGTTTTAGGGTTTTAAATCCGAAACTTGATCGGCGACATTGTGCCACTCAGTTTTTGGGGGCTTCTCTTTGGGTTATCTTCCTACAATAGATCGAGGTATGTGGTTCCATCCCAACTTTCCAAATTGATATCCTTATATTTCTTGATTTATTTCAATTGTCGACTTAAATTCAATTGCTCAAATTGCTTTCAATTAAATCGATAAAACCTAGATTCCAGTGAATAGAGATATTTGAAACGGTTTTGGCATTAAAATTTTGAAAAAAAAAACCCCAATTCCATTGAATTGGGTGTGGTTATGGAAAAATTGGTCAATTTAAATTGTTAGATTTAAATTGTGGATTTGATGGAAATTTTTTCAATTAAATTGTTGAATTTAAATATGGAAATGAATTTGTGAAATGATAGAATTGGTTTTGAATGGATTTCAAACTTATAAAAATGGATTAGAATGATTTGATAGAAACCCATTGGTTTTATCTTATGAAAGAGCCATGTTTTAAATTAAACCTGTTTTGGTTTTAAATAGAATGAGATTGGCACTTTTGAAATGGAAGAATGGGAATGATCGTATTTTAAGCTTTCTTAAAATAGTTCACCCATCGTGTAAGAGCGCATGCAAGCCTTATATAGTTAGTGAGTTATTTGGATACACTCTACGCTACAACAACATTCTAAAACATACATGCGGCGGGTCACATCCCCAATGGGTTGGTGACAAGTCTCCTTTGTCCAGTTTCATAGGGACGTGTGTATACACATCTTGATAAGTTCACATAGAGAGTTTGGAATCCTATAATTGGTTAATACTATCATATCTTTAGGCAGATGACCATGTTGCTTGCTTGTTGTTTATACTTGAGATATAAATGTATTCAAATGATTTTGAACTACTTACATGCCTGATGAATTTATATAAATTGTTTTATATAAATGTTTTACTTAAGCCATTTTTTTAGAAATATTCCATCATTGTAAAGCCTTGCTTGATGAATTTTCCATCATTTGAAAATGTTTAGCATGATTTGTTAAAAATATGCTTTTGAATTTCAAAACCTGTTTTTTTTTAATTGAAATTTTTTACTTGGATAATATATTTTTGGTACCTATTATGGAATCTTTTGTGGTATCCTACTGGGATTAGGCTCACACCATACTTTTTCCTTCGGGTTTTTGTAGACTTTCTTTTTCCAGGATCGAGCAAAGGGAAGGGACCTCTTGGAGGTGGTTCTAGCTGTTGATCTTTGGACTTTGTGAGTTGTGTCCTTAGGGACCTTGGGACTATTTTTCCCTTTATGGTACATTGGTTGTTGTACTTTGGCCTTTTTTGCCTCTTTGTTTTCTGGTACATTACTACCAGTGGATTTTCTTTTGTTATGCATACTGTTTTGTTTACTCTTGCTTCTATATTCTTGTGGCAAAATTGTTCCCACTAGTATGTTGTACGATGGCAGGTGCTAGTCACCGACACATGGGGATCGGGAACGCCCTTCGGGTTATGTTAGGGCTAGCTTGGTTATCGGGTTACCAGGGTACCCAGGCTGTTTCGTGACAAATTGGTATCAGAGGGAGGTTTTAAACATCTTGCCTTGATGACAGTATGCATTTGTCGGGACTTAGGAGGTAGTTGTGATTGAGTGCCTAGCCAGCTCTCACCACAATGAACCTTAAGTCACCAGGGGTGGTTAGGGAAAGGTGACTTGTGGATTAGTTCTAGTATTTTCCCTATTTTGATTTGGATTGAGTGGGATCCAAATCTTGTTTATTACTTCTTTAAAGAGTAGTTTTCCTTATTACTCGGTTGGTGTCTTAATCTCTATCTTTTCTGGTGTTGTGTAGCATCATGCCTCTGAAAAGACGTAGGAATCAAATCCAAAAAGTGGTCACTGCTGAATCTCAGCAAGCAAGTCCTGTTGTGGATCCAAGTCTGGTAGAGGTGATTGTTCGCACTGTCCAAGCTCTAGGATAGGCACCACCTCCAGTCCCTATTCAGACTCCAGCTTTATATCCTCAAAGTGATATTATTAGAAGTCATTCTCAAGAGTTCCTATTCCAGAAGCCATCAGTTTTCAAAGGCTCCACTGACCCTCAACATGCTGAGGAATGGTTGAGTAATATTGAACGTTTGTTTGGGTTCTTTGAGACACCTAAAGTGATCAAGGTGAAGTGTTCCACCTTCTTGTTGTAGGGACCAAGTAGGAGATGGTGGGACATGATGGTGACGGCAGGGAAAGACTAGGGTTTAGAGTGGAAAGACTTTAGGGTTCTTTTCACTGATCAGTTCTATCCAGAATCTATGGTGTTGACCAAGGCTGTGGAGTTTTTCAAACTTGAGCAGGCCAAGAAAATCGTGACTGAGTACTCAAATCGCTTTGCTGAGTTGGTACAGTTTTCTCCTGAAATTGTATCTAATGAGAGGATGAAGGCCCGACGATTTGAGTTGGGGCTTTGATCAGATATCCATTCTCAGGTTTTCTTACTGAAGCTACCCACTTATGTCGATGTGCTGGATAGGGCGATGATGGTTGAGATGGATTTGGTAGGAAATTCAGGGTTGCAGGAAGTTCCTTTTTCTTCTAGTGGTAGTGTTGGTTACTTTAAAGGAAAACGGAAGTGCGATTTTTCTCATGGTGGTTCTCGACAATAGAGTCTTTCCAGACCTATGATAGCACCAGGAGGGGCCTCCTTGACTTGTTATTAGTGTGGAAAGCCAGGGCATTCTAAGAGGGTTTTCACTGAGGCACCCAAGAACTGTATCTCCTGCGGACGCTTGGGGAACTTACAGAGATTCTGACATCACTTCTCTACTCCGTATAGTGGAACAGGATCATCAGCACCTCCAAATACTGTGGGGAAATCAAATGCTTCACGTACAAAAGGGTTCCAACCATAGACATCCGGAATGAAGCTTCTTCACACAGTGTAAGAGTCACCAGAGGTAGCTGATACAGGTCCTGCGACTTTGAGAGGTACCATTACTATATCTTCGTCTTTAGTGACATATCTTTTCGATACTGGTGCATCTCACTCTTTTATTTAAACTCATGCTGTGAATCTACTTAATCTACCCATGGAACTTTTGTCTTGTGCGATGGTTATTACTACACCTCCTGGTATGGTGAGAGAGAAGGGTCTTCATAGTCCTGCTTGCGTCTTCTTTCTATCAGATGTCAAGCTTGTTTGGGACTTTTTGGTTCTCGACATGAAATCTTTTGACGTCATATTTGGGATGGACTGGTTCATCGCCAATAAATCCCAGATTGATTGTCACCTACAACAGGTCTACCTTACTACACCCAGTGGTGTGCCTCTTGTTTTTCAAGGAGAATGGGACCCCAGGTCAAGCAGAGCCAGACCTTCTTATCCAAATCTAGAGAAAATTATATCAGTGATTTTATTTGATATAGAGAAAGATCCAACAAGTGGTGAACTTCCTCCAGTCATTGCTGAGTTTCCAGACATGTTTCCTTTTGACTTCTCTAGTATGCCACCGGTAAGGGGGATCAATTCTTCAATTGAGTTAATGCCTGGTACTCAACTGGTTTCTATCCCTTCTTACCGAATGGCTCCAGACGAATTAAAAGAACTGAAGTCTCAGTTGGAAAATCTTCTTGAGAAAGGTTTTATACTCCCAAGTGTGTCACCTTGGGCAGCACCAGTTCTCTTCACCAAGAAGGTCAATGGTTCTCTACGCTTATGTGTTGATTATCTAAATCTCAATCTAGTTACGATAAAGAACAATTATCCATTACCGTTAATTGATGATTTATTTGACCAATTGAAAGGGGCAAATTGGTTTTCAAAAATTGATCTTTGATCTGGTTACCATCAGTTGAGGATAAAGGAATCTGACATTTATGAAACTGCCTTTCGAAGTAGGTATGGCCATTATGAGTACCTTGTCATGCCCTTCGGCCTAACAAATGATCCTGCAGTTTTTATGGCCTTGATGAATCAATTTTTCCATGAGTATTTGTATACTTTTGTGGTAGTCTTTGTGGATGACGTCCTTGTCTAATCTAAGTCTGAGGAGGATCATTTGCATCATCTGAGAACAGTTCTGAGTCTTCTAAGAAATCACCGACTTTATGCCAAGATTTCAAAGTGCGATTTCTGGATTCAGGAAGTAAAATTCTTGGGATATGTCGTGTCAGAACAAGGAATATCAGTTAATCCTGAAAAGGTGAAGTCTGTTATTACTTGGGAACAACTACAAAATGTTTTTGAGATTCGGAGCTTCTTGGGCTTAGCAGGATATTATCGCCGTTTTGTCAAATATTTTTCAAAGTTAGCTTCTCCAATGACTGCTCTAACTCGAAAGGGAGTGAAGTTTTCTTGTAATGACAAATGTCAGAGATCTTTTGTTGAGATAAATCATCTTTTGACTACTGCACCAGTGTTAACTCTTCCGGAGGCTGGGGCAGGTTATGAGGTCTTCTGTGATGCATCGGGTTCAGGTTTGGGATGTGTCCTTATGCAAGGTAATCATGTTGTTGCTTATGGATCATGTCATCTTAAGCCTCATGAGAAGAACTACCCTACTCATGACCTTGAACTTGCAGTTGTAATGCACGCACTTAAGTGTTGGTGGCATTACCTTTATGGAGAAAGGTTTACTGTGTATTCAGACCACAAGAGCTTGAGTTATATCTTCTCTCAAAAAGATTTGAATCTCTGCCAAAGGCGTTGGGTGGAGTACCTGCAATCTTTCGACTTTGACATTGCCTATTCCCCAGTAAAAGAGAATGTAGTTGCAGATGTGTTAAGCAGGAAACCTTTATCTCAGGCTGTGAAAGAATCTTCAGAAAAGTGGAGTTTGATGGATCTTTTTGCTCAATTGCATATTGGAGTTCAGTGGAAGGGGAATGAAGTTTCTTTAACCAGTGTTCAGTTGACTTCTGCTCTCCTCGAGTTAATTATTCAGGAACAACAACTGGATGATGAATTCCATGGAAATAGGGACTCTCTTTATGGTGGGGAGACCGACACCTTGTGGTCATTCTCTAAAGAGTGTGTTCTGTGTTATCAAAACCGTTACATTGTTCCATTATCGGCAAGGAAGTATGTGATGAGGGATTTCCATAACTCTCAGTGGGATGTGCACTTGGGGACCATGAAGATGTTCTATGATATGCGGTGACAGTTCTGGTGGCCAAGTATGAGATGAGACATTGCTAAGTTTGTATCTCGTTACTATACATGCCAGCAGGTGAAAGTTGAGCACCAAAAACCTTCGGGTTTGCTTCAACCACTTCCATTCCCTACATGGAAGTGGTATGAAATCTAAATAGACTTTGTGGTTGGGTTACCTCAAACCCAGAGGAAGAAGAATGTGATATGGGTTGTGATTGACAGACTGACCAAGTCAGCTCACTTTATACCTATTCGAGATACAACCAAAGTTGAGGAGTTGGGAAATATCTATGTGAAAGAAATTGTTCGTTTGCATAGGGTTCCATCTACAATAGTCTCTGATAGGGATCCTCGGTTTACTTCTCGCTTTTGGAGATGCCTTCAGGAGGCACTGGGATCTTAGGTCCATTTGAGCACGGCCTACCATCCACTGTCAGATGGTCAAACAGAGAGAGCTATTCAGATCCTTGAGGATATGCTCCGCTCATGTGTTCTCGACTTTGGTAGGTCTTGGGATGATCATCTGGGGCTAGTTGAGTTTTCGTATAACAACAGTTATCAATCTGCGATCAAAATGGCTCCTTTTTAGGATTTGTATGGTCATCTGTGTAAATATCCCTTATGTTGGTCGGAGATTGGTGAAAGTTCTTTGGTAGGATCGAGTTTGGTCCAAGAGACGACAGCTAAGATCCAGTTGATTCTTCAGAGAATGTTGACAGCACAGATCCAATACAAGTCTTATGCTGATCGTCGAAGTAAACCTTTAGATTTCTCAGTTGGTGACCAGGTGTTCTTGAAAGTTTCACCCGGGTTAGGTCATCAACGGCTTGGGAGGCAAGGGAAGCTTGCTCCTCGTTTTGTGGGACCTTTTCAGGTTGTTGGTCTTGTGGGGGAAGTTGCTTACCATTTAGCTCTACCACCACAACTGACGTCGATACATAACGTGTTCCGTGTATCGCAGCTACGAAAGTACATCTCCGATCCATCCCATGTTGTGAGGTGGAGTGATCTTGAGATTAAACCATATTTATCTGTTACTGAGCGACCAGTCACGATTGTTGATACTAAGACCAAGGTACTTCGTGTGAGAATGATACCTCTGGTCTGTATACTTTGGCAGCATGGTTCAGATTCTCATGAGATGTGGGAAAGGGAGGCACTAATGAAAGAGCAGTGGCCTCATATTTTTGATGTGGAGGTTTCTTCATAGGCTTTATGGGGATAGAAAGGTCTTATGGTGGGTAGGTTGTAACATACCGTTACATTTTTAGGTACTTTTGATGTTTCTAGGTACTTCTATTTTGGAAAAATGACTTGGGGGAGTGTTTGGGTGGATTTTTTAGAAGAAGAAAAAGGGCAATGGCTTGTACACGGTTTGTGCACGGTTTGAAAAACTGTGCGACCAAACTGTGCCTACCAAGAAGCACTAGATAGGTGGGTACGCACAGTGTGTGCACGGTTTGACAAACCGTGCGACCAAACTGTGCAGACCATGCACCTCTAAATAGTGAGGTCCGCACGATGTGTGCACGGTTTAACAAACCCTGCGCCTTTTCCCAGAAACCGTGCGTGCGGGTTTTTAATTCCGAAAATCTCTTTTAAAACCACCCAAACCCTCAGGACTTCCATTATTTCGACATTGACTTGGGCTTGGCTCATTTTAGGTCTCTCCTAAGCTTCATATAGAGATTCCAAGGCGATCCGAACATCATTCTTCAAGAGTGAAGGCCTGAATTGAAGATCCGCTCTTCTCCCGGTAAGTGGTTTTCATCCCGTTGCATTTCTCATTATTTCCTCTATCTTTCCTTGATCTTTTCATGGGATTATTCCTTTGTTTTCATGGATCTATACCTATGAGTTGAGGTATAGATCTAGATTTTTGAATCTAGATCTAATCTTTCAAGATCTTGATCCCATGAAACTTAATTTTGGTTTTAGGGTTTTAAATCTAGATTTTGATCGGAGATGTTGTGTCGTTCGGTTTTTGGGGGCTTCTCTTTGCATTATCTTTCTATAATAGATCGAGGTAGGTGGTTCCATCCTAACTTTCCAAATTGATTATCCTTGTATTGATTGATTTATTTTAATTGTTGATTTAAATTCAATTTCTCAAATTTCTTTAAATTAAATCGATAAAACCTCGATTCTAGTGAATCGATATATTTGAAATGGTTTTGGCATTAAAATTTGGAAAAAAAACCCAATTCCATTGAATTGGGTGTGGTTATGGAAAAATTAGTCAATTTAAATTGTTGTATTTAAATTGTTGATTTGATGGAAATTTTTTCAATTAAATTGTTGAATTTAATTGTGGAAATGAATTTTTGAAATGATGGAATTGGTTTTGAATGGATTTCAAACTTATGAAAATGGATTAGAATGATTTGATAGAAACCCATTGGTTTTATCTTGTGAAAGAGGCATGTTTTAAATAAAACATGTTTTGGTTTTAAATGGAATGAGATTGGCACTTTTGAAATGGAAGAATGGGAATGATCATATTTTAAGATTTCTTAAAATAGTTCTCCCATCATGTAAGAGCGCATTAAATCCTTAGATAGTTAGTGAGTTATTTGGATACACTCTACGCTACGAAAATGTTCTAAAACATACATGTGGCGGGTCACATCCCCGATGGGTTGGTGACAAGTCTCCTTTGGACAGTGTCATAGGGACATGTGTATACACATCTTGCTGAGTTCACATAGAGAGTGTGGAATCCTATAACTAGTTAATACAATTGTATCTTTAGGTAGATGACCATGTTGCTTGCTTGTTGTTTATACTTGAGATATAAATGTATGCCAATGCTTTTGAACTACTTATATGACTGCTGAATTTATATAAACTGTTTTATATAAATGCTTTACTTAAGCCAATGTTTTTGAAATATTTCATCATTGTAAATCCTTGCTTGATGAATTTTCCATCATTTGAAAATGTTTAGCATGATTTGTTAAAAATATGATTTTGAATTGCCAACCCTGTTTTTTTAATTGAAAGTTTTTACTTGGATAATCTATTTTTGGAAACTGTTATGGAATATTTTGTGGTATCCTACTAGGCTTAGGTTCACACCCTACTTTTTCCTTCGGGTGTTTTTAGAATTTCTTTTTCCAGGATTGAGCAAAGGGAAGGGACCTCTTGGAGGCGGTTCTAGCTACTGATCTTTAGACTTGGTGAGTTGTGTCCTTAGGGACCTTGGGACTGTTTTTCCCTTTATGATACTTGGGTTGTTGTACTTTGGCCTTTTGTGCCTCTTTTTTTCTGGTATATTACTCCTAGTGGAGTTTCTTTTGTTATGCATATTGTTTTGTTTTACTCTTGTTTCTGCATTCTTGTGGAAAAGTTGTTCCCACTAGTATGTTGTATGATGACAGGTGCTAGTCGCCGACCCGTGGGGATCGGAAACGCCCTTCGGGTTATGTCGGGGCTGGCTCGGTTATCGGGTTACCAGGGTACCCAAGCTGGTTTGTGACAAATAAGGCTATTATTTTTTTTAAATGAATATTTTTAATTAAGATGAGATTCATTAACTCGGAATTATTCTCAGATCACTAGAGATGAACCATCCTCTATAAATATTGATACCGAGGATAATTTTTTATACTAATACACTGATATATGTCTCTAATTTGTAAAATAATGTATATCCCAGACTGTGCCTTATTTGAATGAGATAATAAGAAATATTTATAGCTACATGAAGGGGAAGAAGATATTGAGATCATGTGCTCTCAGTCATATAAAGAATAAGGTGAAGAAGGAAGTATGCATACTCATATTTTATATGAGGTGGAAGGATAATCCATGAAAAATTAAAATAATAATAATAATAGTGTGAGGTTTTTATGAAGTAAAATAAGAAGTTCACACCTGTGAATATGAAGGAGAACTCATGAATAAACACATTTGTGAGAAGCCTCTAATGTTCTTAAGATAATATTACTCCAATGAGAAGGGGGGATGAATCAATGCAGACCAGTTTCTAAAATTTCTTCTTACTTTAATCAACCCACGAAACCTATTAATATTTTATTCAGTCAATTATAGAGTCTCATTCTCACTTGTGTATGCATAAAATAAATAAACAATGAACATGAGTATTTTTACATAGCTAATCCCCTTAATGGGTAACATACTCCTTGTCATGGTTGGTTTCTCCACCTAATCATAAATTCTTCACTATAAGCATAACTAATTACAATATTACATTGATTTCATATATTCTCACTATAACTATCCAGATTCATACTAGAAAATGTAGTTTCACACCACCTTCATAAAAAAATATATGTCCAGGACTGGATAAATATTCTAGAATGATCGATTGATTTAGAAACTATAGAAGTAGTTCTCTCTCAATGAGCCGTCAAGAATATTCAAGAACAACTACTCACCTCATGAAGATCTTATGTAGAAATTATTATCACTCTTATATGATCTTACTTAAAACTCAATCTATATCAGATGATAATGATGATCATTGAGCCTTATATTTTTATTTTTTTTCATACTCTATTTTTCTGTACTTCTTTGATATACAGGAAGCTCTATATTATTTCTTTATAAACTCTTAATATTAGGGAAAATAAAAATTAATGGAATTAATTTAAATTCCAATAAAATAATTTTTAACTCGTCATTTTTAAATCAACTAAATGAGATCATAGAATATGGTCTCTTTTTATTTCCTCATTCACTTAGGCTCAAAAACATGCATTGTGATCTCCCAACTATTCTTTACCATTAAAAACTGCATGTCTATAGTGAAATAACATTTTCACCCTTCTTGTTTCACTCTTTATTAAAGAAAACAAATTCTATAGTCTTATATATCTTTCTTTAATAACAATAAAAATTCAAAAATAGAAAATATTTTAATCCCACAAATACCCAAGTCATCTTCCTCACAAAATCAGACTTGAACTCTTTCTTATTCATACAGTTCATGATTGAAATAACTATATTTCAACACAACACATAATAAATCATCATCTTGAACATTAATTAACAAAAATAATCAATACATAATCTTATTATAGTGATTATTTGATATGAATAATATCATAACATCATCACGGTTAACATTCTAGATCTTACATCTTGAGATTCTTTATGAATAGCTTCATATTTGAGCCACACTATAATAATTTCAAATAAATCATCTCAAAACATAAAATATATATAATTAAAAACTACTAAATTTGAAATCTCACACAAAACGACTTGGATCACATTTTAGATGTGATTTTTTACTCCTTGAATATTAGATTTAGCATCATCAAGTTTTGTTTCTTCATAAAACAAAAGGTTTATAAACCTTTATTTTCAACCAAAAATCTCACCTAAAAAATTCATAAGTATGGAATTGAACATGAGATAGATTGACTATTTGAAGCTACCAAAAGGTGGAATAAACTATGTGCATTGAACAAATGTTGTAATTGAGTGACTACATGAAGAGATTATCGAACACACAATATAACAGAGTGACCTGATAAAGGACCTATCAAATGTGTGTTATAATCAAATAACTATACATTAATACCAATCGACCACATGAAGAGTTTAAGAGACCATACTCACACTTCAATCAATAGAATTACCATATGGTCAGATTGATGACTAAACTCAAGAGACCACATGAAGAATTATCTATTTTTCTAAGTTTTAGATCCACTGTATGACTATCTGATCGACTACGTGAACAACTAATTGACCACATGACAAAACTATAGAAAAATTCTAGAAACATATAATTAATCATATAACTACTTCATAATCATCTTGAACCATCTTAAACCATCTCAAAAACATTAATCATCCCTATAAAACTATTTAGGAAAGTTGAAAACAAATTCAAACCATAAATCACTTCATCAACGACTCCAAATGTACTTAAATATCCCCCCTTTACATTTATTGGAAACATATCTAAATATTAAAATAAAAACTCATATCTACTCACACTTTCACAAGATATATGAGAATCATAACATTACAATATATATTATATGAGAAATTTCTTTCACCACATGATAAGATAAGACCATGTTTTTAAGAGAATTTCATCCCTAATTATCAGAAAAATTTGACGGAGTAACATAGATAAACTCCCCTTCAATTCATACGTCAAATCTCACTAAAAATAAAAACTCCTATTCCATATTATCAAAATCTTTGGATATCAATGTCACTATTTATACTCCTTTTTGGATACAATCTAAATACCATGAGGGGGTCAGTTCCACTTTTCTTCAAGTGAGAGGATAGGGAAGAACATGTAGTTTTAGCCTCAAATCATAGAACCACTCTCTTGGCATGTATTTTTGTAAAGATATATGCAATTTTATTCTGAGAAGAAATTTATTGAAGATTGATATCTCCATTTATCACTCTTTATATAATGAAATTATACATGGTAATAAAATATTTGGATCTAGAGTGTTGTATAGGGTTTTTTGATATATTTATTACACTCTGATTGTCATCTAAAATCCTCAATGGTTTCTCAGTTTTTACTTATATATATAATAACTGTACAACCATCTATAATGCATGTGTTCATGCATTATTGGATTTTACATATTCTAATTAGGTTGTGCTAAGTGTCATTGAACTTTACTACTTATTATACCAACTCACACATCACTCACCAATGAATAAAGTCCAACCTCTTATGGATTTTATATCTTCACAATCACCAAACCAAAATACATCAGTGTAGAAAAGTAGATTCAAATTTGTATTAAATTATATACTAGTCCATAATTCACTATTTCCTTTACATATATTAGTATCCACTTTTTCACAAGCATATGTGACTCCCTTGGGTTCCTTTGAAATTGATCATAAAGTATAAAAGTAAATTTTAAGTCTGATATTGAAGTTTTTAAATATAATATACTAATAATGTGTCTTCTAAATTCCTTTTGGTTAAATTTTTTAATATTTATATCTTTAAACAATTTGGGTTTAACTGAAATTGGTGTAGAAACTTCTCCTGAATCTTCTATTCAAAACTTTTCTAACAACTCTTTGTAATATTTTTATTATGAAAAAATATGATATTTGGTTTCTACTTAATCTATAATCCTATAAATATTTTAATTTTCCTAGCATGTACATCTCTAACTACTCTTTAATTTGGTCAAACAATTCCTTAAAAATGTAATATTAGTCAATAGAAAAAATTATATAATCAACATAGACTACTACAATAAGTATACCTATTGAAAGCTCTCTTATATAGAAATTACTATCCACTTTACCTTTAATGAGACCTGTTTCCTTCAAAAACATATTAAGTTTAGAGTACCAAGATCTTGGTGTTTGTTTTAATCTATATAATTACTTTATTAGTCTTTACACTATTCTTCCATTAGTATCAAGAACAAAATGATACAGTTGTTCAACAAATACTTCTTCCTCTCGTTAAACATTAAAAAATGTTGATTTTACATCCGTTTGATACACTTTATAGTTCTTGTGAGAAGACACAGCTAAAAAAATCTTGATTATTTCAAGATTTTATATTAGATAAAAGGTTTATTTGAATTCAATGATTCAATTTGATTTTATCATTTTCATATCTTCCTAGCCTTGTTCCTTATCACTAATCTTTTTTCATTTAATTTATTTCTAAACAACCATTTTGTTTGAATGAAATTAATATATTTTGGTATTGGTAAAAGATATCAAGTTAATTTTTTCTCAATCTAATCCAGATCATTATTCATATATTCTACTCATTCATCATGATCTAACACTTCATCCACTATTTATAGTTCAACATGTTATATGAGTGTTTTGTGATTTCTTATAAATAGCCCTGTTATTTTATAAACTAGATCTCTTTGTTATCAAATTATATTCTCAGCATCAACATGACTTTTCACTCTCTAAATTTACTTTTAGTCACTTCCCACAACCTCTTATTCATCATCAATATATTATAAAATTAACCTCATTAAAAATTGACCTCACTTCAACTTCTTTTTTAACTTGTTGGTTTGAAATATGCATATAGTTTTCACCTAAAATGTCAAATTTTTCTTGAGTATATTTATATGGTTTTATTGGGGTTCTAAAAATATTTTCATCTAAATAATATACAAGATTGTTCAGTTGTTTTTTTCAGCACCTGTAACCACTTCCATCAGATAAGTACCTCATAAAGATCCCTTCATCATCTTTCTCTTTAAACTTTCCTGGATTATTACCATTTATCTTTATAAATCACACACTTCCAAACACTATAAAGTAATTTAAAGATGGTTTCCTTTTGTACTAAATTTTATAATTAGTTAAATGTGTCTTGGGTGTAAAAATACATATGTTTTTTATTTGTATTTCTACACACATAACCTCTCCAAAAATACTTTGAAATTTTATTTTCAGGAAGTATATTCCTACCCATATCCACAACACTACTGTTAATTCTATCCATTAAACCATTTTATTGAGTAGTATACGGTGTGTTGAATTGATTTTTAATTCCATTTTTAGCATGGTAACTTTAAAATTCATCATTTTCAAAATCATTCCCATGATCATATATTAATTTATTAATATTAATTTCAAACTCTTTTTTTACCATGTCTTATGAAAGTTTTTAACATATCAAATGCATTTGATTTGTTCTTGAGTATTATTACATTGGTCATTTAGGTGAAATCATCTATTAATGTTATGAATTATAAATCACCTATTGTTAAAATTTGTCTTATAACACCATAAAAATAGAGTGTATAAGTTCTAGTGGCTTTGTGGAGAGAAAATCTACATGCTAATGGGTTTTCAGATTCATATTTCCCTTTTTTCATGTTGTACACAAATCATATTTATACCTCTTTAGCTTCTCAATATATTTTACAAAATCATGCTTCCCATTTTTACTTAAACTCATTTATCCCAAATAATAAATCTATTCCATAATAAACATTCATCTTTTTTACTCATGTAATAATAATTGGAAGGATCACTTATCAAAAATATATTACCATTTATTATTATTCCTTGAGAAATTATCCTTCCATTATTTAATCCTTTAATCACATAATTTACCCTATTAAAAACAACCTCATTTCCATTATTAAACAACTTACTAACACCTAATAGTTTACACTTAAACCATTACACATTTAAAACATCATTTGATTTCATTTTTTTGGGTTTAATCTCAACAAAACTAACAACTTTAATTTTTAAGGAGAAATCATTAACAAAAGTAACTACTCCACCATTATGATTTTTAATATTCTATAAAATCATATTATATCCCATAAAGTGGTATGAGAACCCACTAGTGAGAATCTATGATTTTTTTTACTGCATACCTTTAATGCAACCTCAGTGAGGCATGAAATCTCTTCCTTTAGTTCCTAAATTGCATTTCCTTTCCTGACATAAGAATTAAGTCAAGGTAAACTTGTCATATATTTTTCTACACATTATCCCTATTTCTCAAACCCACCACAAACATCCTCAAGACATTCAAATACATTCCATGTCCTCATGTTTGAAATATTTGACATTGTAACCCTTCTTCTATGAAAATATAATTTCCTATCCTATGGATGGCTTCCCCAGACTTTATGTATCATCATGGAAAATATAATTTTATACCAATATGTGTAGGATTTGTTCCCAAAAACTTTTAAACACTCTAATTACCCTTGAAACGTGAATATATTGGGTTTATAAAAATTATGTCTACAGTTCAATCCATAATTTTGTTCATCTTGTTCATTTTCAATTTGAAACTGATTTTGTTTGTGAGTTGAAGAGCTTCTATAATTACTCCTTGTAATGTAATAAATATTTACAAGAGGTATATATACTTAATTTATAGTAAAAACCCACTCCTTTTATACTAGTAATGTAATTAAGAGGCTATGGAGTGGTGCAGGAGCATCAGGGGCTTGTTCGGAGCCTGAATCTCCAAATTTTGGAAAAAAAGACTGAGCCCCATTGTTAGTGTATGGTTAATGATAATCATGTGACTTAACCATGTGGGTGATATATTAAACTATATATGGGGTTAAAGGTTAGTTTTAACCATGCACCACATGCCACACAATTATGCGAGCTACTCCAGTGTGCTGGAAGAGGTAGCATAGTTTGTTCAAACTATGTTCCTAGGGTTACATTCTTAGTACCACTTAACTATTAGTGTCACATTGTTTAGGTACATAGTTTGGAATAACATATGTACAAACCATGATACTCTTAAAAATGTGTGAAGATTCAAATTTTATCATGAATTAATTTAAGTTGTTTCCCTTCTTTTTTCCTCCCCATTCACATGTAGTACACTCCCAATATCGGGAGCTCTTCCTATTCCTCCAACCTAGGATTTGAGCTCGATTCTTCATCTGGTGCATGATTCCTTCACCATTGGTTGTGTTGGATAAAAAATGATAATATACTCATTCTTATTCCATATTTTCTGTATTTACCTCACCATCTTTAAAGTTATTTTGGTGTGAGATAATATTCCATATTTTTAGGTAATTTGTCTATTTTACCAATTTCTCCCATTCTACTTTGAATCTGAAGTAGATAACAGATGAGGGTTTATCTCTTAAACTAAAATTGGTGGTCTAATATTGTTTTCCTAAAGTTTCATTGCTTAATATGGTGTTTCATTATGATACATATCAAAACCTTCTAATGATGCCTTCTAAATTTCTAAATAACTAAATAAAATTTTGTTTCCATGCATAGTATAGTCCAACCAACCCAAGAATAAATATAAGAGGATTACCACCTCAACGTGAGCCACACCTAAGGGTGTGATTTTCTTAAATACCTATGAACACCATACCTCAGAATTAAATTGAACCACCAATTGAGGTGTGTTGAAGTGACCCTTCTAAATGTAATGTAATTTGAATTGAAACAAAGTAAAATGGTAATACATGTGCATAAAAAAATTTATTATTATTGTAGATTAAATTATCCATATTAAATGAATTGAAAAAAAAACTAAAATTTATTTTTTAAATGGTGTGAGTTTAATGATATTTATGACCATTCCTTTACACCAATCTGAGGGCGATATAAGGGTAACGATTAAGGATTCCTTAGAAAAGATCATCAAGCTTAAAAATTAGAAAATGTAATTTATTTGAAACATTTCAGGGTAATTGAGTAGTTTATTATATAAAATACCTTAGACGATCTCACTAGGTGGATTCCTTTACTATATCCATAAGTGATACCAGGTTCCCTAGTGGATTACCTTACACAGGCTCGATGAAAAATGTTGGTATACCATGCCATGAGCGATACCTAATTCTATATGTGGTATACCATGGAAGAGCTCAAAGGATTTTTCCTATATACTCTTCCAAGAGTGATACTTGGGTTCCTTATATGTGATTACTTGGATAGAATTCCATGGTGGCAGGTTCTATAGTGCACATGGAGTGATATATGGGTTTCTTTTTACGGAAATCCTTAGAGAATCTCATGATTCCAATTAATTAAAACTAATGATATATATGTGAATCCAATCAATATTTTTAGGTTCAGTACATGATTATACTAGAATTTTTTGATTTCCCAGTTATATTCACATGCTCATATGCCACAATAGTTATAAACCCCATTATAAGTATGTATAGACATCTTCGACTTACACCTTGGGTCCCAAATATTACTAAATACCTATATATATGAACATATATGCCTATATGTATATAAGTAATATATATGAATTATTTTATATATATAAATATACATGAAAGGTGGCATCTATTCATAGACATCTATCTTACTCGGAAGTAGGTAGTGTCAGTTGGGTATCCCATGAGGAACCAGGTCTGATTTGATTTATTTATTTAATGTCTTGCATTTATTATTACCTACAAATTGATCATATTATATGCATAGACTGTATATTTTAAAAAAAAATTGGTGGTTTCCTACTGAGTATATCTTATACCCTATTCAGGACACTGGTTGGTACACAAATAGACCTTGTATATGAAAGTAGGGACAAAGGAAAGCATCCAGCTTTGGATGCCTAACATGCATTACATAAATGGAGTACAAGAGTGGAGGGCCAAGCCTATGATCATGATGAAAGTGCATATAGCTTTTGGTATTTTTTATTTTGTATAACATGCTATATATTCTTGTACTATGTATCCTACATACTTCCCCTTTTGTATATAATCATGACATAAATATCATTTTTTATGTGATATTGATTCAGATTTATTCTTTTTATTATAACTGGAGGGTTTATATTTCTATAGTCCATTTATTATGTTATTTATAACACTTACTATTATTTTATATCGCTATACTACACCTCGATCACTAGGGTATAGTCTCCCAACCATACCACCATAGACCCTCACTACTAGTCAGCAACCTCTGGTAATGTGGCCAACTGGGTTAGGTTACTTATACGTGAACCAGGTCCAAGATACTACAAAGTGGTATTAGAGATCTTTTCTCTTTTTGTATTATTATTTGGGTATTAGATAGGAGACTAGGAACATGTCAGAATTTGGTAATGAACTTGTCCCTCATAGTAACTAACCCACATATAGTTGAAATTCAAATTACCTGGGTTGGAATATTTTTATCCTATTTTTTTCTATTACAATTTAACTGATTTAGTAGTTTTTTGATGCACATGGGTTGTGATGTTTTATATTATTGTAAATTTTCATTTAACATTATCTGAATGAGGAAAGAATGTTTCATCTCATGTATCATTATAGTCACCTGAGGATTCACTTTTCATGCATATTCTATTCCATATTTAAATTACTGCATGCATTTCCCGTTGCACATTTTTGGTTCCTTGACTGTTGTATTTGAAAATGTGTTAGAATTTTTTACATGTGTAAAATTATTAGATTAATTAAAGTGTCTACGTAAACCAAAATTGTGTTTTCCCATATAGATTGATGGTGGAACCTTAATTAATCAATTATTCCATGTTTTATCCATGGACCACTAGTCCCATTGACTGAAACATAAGATTATTTTGATTACATGAATGCCAAATATAAGTTATGAAGCATGTACTTCTATAAATTAGAATTGATAATTCATTTAATCAAATTATTTTGGATAAATTGTTACATCCTAATACTATATGTGAGGGTTAGGTCGTAGTTACATGATATACCAAATACAATATATAAAGATTATTCCTTTATAACATGGGAATGGTGACACATATAACTATACTATGATATCTATATATGTATAAATGAGTATGAAATTTAATAAAATTAAATTCTTAAATAAAAATGGTCATAATAAAATTTGGGTACTAATTGAAATGTAAAGGGTGGTTTTCTCTATACCTTGCAATTGAAACTCCATATACCAAGACATTTACTATGTAATTTGAGCCCTTGAACCTAACCCAACCTTAGTAGTAGGTAGTAGACAGTGTCTCTTATGGCATTTGTGATCTTTTTTATCACCTAGAACTGAATTTAAAAGAAAGAATAGTTTTTTCAATCTTATATAGGAAGGAGTTTACCTTTACTATTTTTATATTTTTTATCCCAACTATGTTAAATATTATTAGAGGTGTGTGTTTTGAAATTATAGTGATATTCCACCATGACATCATTGAGTCATGAACCAAGAGGGTGGAGAAGACTATGCTATGGAGGTGGTGGTCACAAAGCCACCAGTTTTTCCTCCTATGGTGTCACTTGAGGGACCTCCTTCTATTCCTAAATTGGGGACTAATTATGAGTTTTAGTAGAGATTCCCAGGCTTCATTGATTCTATGTAGGGAGCTCCATGATCTGACCCTACTATAGAAGAGTATATGAAAAAACATTAATAGATGCATGCTCCCACTTTCTTGGGGGATGGTATTCCTTAGGTTTATGATCCATGGCTATAGGCCATGTTATCCATCATTGAGAATTTAGAGATTCCCCCAGTGTAACGACCAGAACTTTTATAAATAAAATTCCCATTTTTATTTAACTAAATGTCTTGTTATGTAATATGGTTAAATAAACCACATGCAACTATTTGGTTTTATCATAACCTATCATATTTAAAATACTTATAATCATCATTACCACTAATAATATAGTTATTGAACAATAACCATATGATTAGTATAAATATAGGGTTTTAAAAAATCCAACCGACATAGACAAAGGAAGTGATGGCTTCAACCAGTAGGATCTTACTCTATGAAGCCCATTTATTAGATCTTATGAGGGAGATAGAATCTATGGGATTTTACTTTACCAAACCCAAGCTGAGATCTAACAACTTAAGCATGAGCTAAACCGTTTACAGGAGAAGTTCAAGCTCATCAAGATCATGACCCAAACTATGTACACTGAACCACCCCATGAAAGTCTCATTGTCATGTAACTTAATTTTAGGGTGATTATTGGTGTATTAAAGGAATATGTGTTAAGACACTTGTAATATGAGTATATACATTATTTTTATATAATAATGAATATATTTTCATCCTATTTTTGTTACTTTATAAATGATTTTTATTTGATACAATAAAACAAAAATAGTATTTTTCGTTAATATTCAAATTCAATTAAGGAATGTATTTTAAAGAATTAATGGATTTTTGAAATAAATAATATTTTTAATAAAATATTATATTAAATAATTTTCAAAAAATATAAATGATCATATAATTCTTATGAAGTCAAATGTAATTTTTATAAGGGTTCAAAAATTGTTATTGTCAAAAACCCAACATTTCTTAATAAATGTTAATTTTTATTTTAAAATTGAAAATAAAATTATTTAAAAAAATATTTAGATAACATGAATATTATTTTTGGAATCAAAATATCAAAATTATCCAATGGAAAATTTTTCATAATTTTCTGAGACAATAGAATTTTTGGGTAAAAATTAAATACATTATAAATATAATATGTGTATTATGAAATCATAATGACCCAGAAGTGATGTAATATAAACTATAAAGGGTATACACAACTAAAAATACGTTTTACATTTAAAATAATTTGATTTTATATTTATTTTATTAATTTTATAAATCCTTTGTGAATCCTCCAAAACCATTAATAAATTTAAAGGTTTTAAAATCATTTCTTTAAGAGTATGACTAAATTATACATAATCAAGTGTATTATTTTATTAATTTTGGACCTTTATCTTATAAAATAATGAAAAAAAACTCCTATTTTTCAGAAACCATGGGAAAATCCATTGGAAGGTTTTCAGTTTTGGTTATTTTATTATAAAGATTCCAACACATAAGTTTGAGAAATAATAAAGAAATCCTCACTCACACTATAAATAGCCTTTTGCGGTGTTTTTTTAGTTGTGGTTTAGTAAACCACCACTACTTTTTTTATAAATGATTTAGCAGGAGTTTATTAAAAACAGCCACTAAACTATTTTTTTTTCAATCTTGACACTTCTCCCCCCCCCCAACCCCTATGAGACCCCACTTCTCCCCCCCAACCCCTGTGAGACCCCCCCCCCCCAGTGACCCCTGAAGCCCTATGCCTCCCCTCAGCGTGCCTCACCGCTTCACCGCCCCTCAACATGGATCTCCGCCCATCGACACTGACCCCCCAAAGCCCTATCTCACCTACCCGATGTAGGTCCTGACCTGTGCCACTGCTTGACGCATCTCACCGCCCCTCGGTATCATCCTTATTCTTCTTATTCCATCCTCTAGTTATAACAGTATCAGCTAGTTTCCATACTCACACACATTCACATGATATTTTTATCATCTGGAAGTATATGATTATAAACCCTTTGCACCATCAAATTGAACTTTGAGAAAATATCCTTGCACCAGAGCAGTTCACCCCAAACATCTAGTTCATTAGATACCATTATTTTAATTATGTTCTTAAATTATATTCTCTATTTTATGATAGTAATTATAAAAAAAAATAGATCAATTAATAAATAGTTTTCTTTTTAAAGAACATTCATTTTTTGAAAATCCTAAAGAATATTATTATTTTCAGAATATTGTAAACCCAATTTTTTATATAATTTTTTTTACACTTTGGTGAATTTAAAAATATATTTTTTGATATAATAAATATTCCATTATAAATTCATCACATTATATTGAATATTATTTTTTATAATTCATTTTTTTTATTGCGAGTTTTTACTTATCATTGAGGGATTGATTATACTTATTTTTATGAAATTTCTATATTAAATTTAGTTTATAAAAACCTTCATCATGTTTTCAACCAGAATATTTTAGATCATTATAGAATAGGTGATTGGATGAAGAATAAGAGGGAGAGGATGAATTTTTAGTGTAATATGAATAAGAGTTAGATTTTACATCGTGACTAACCTCTATTTTAGTCATGAGATACTAGGAACATTTTTCCATTGATTCACTTTATAGGAGGGTTTCATTTCTCACACACTAAGTTGAAACATTGATGGTTTCCTTGATTTTTTTATTCTTCCACTTTTTCCTTATGTTAGTCATATATAATTATGACCTTATGTGTTCCTTTTTTCATTGAAATAACATCACTTGTTGTTCTCTATCATTATCCACCTTATTTTAACAATTTTATGATTTCTTTATTTTGAAGAATATGTTCATATTCCTTGATTTATGAGCTATTTCATCATCATTATATGTTTCATTATTAATTTATTTAAAAGAAAACCTAATTTTATTAATAGATTATTTGTATTTTTTATTATCATGTAACTTCATTTTTATCTCATAGGTTAAGATAGATCCATATATATCCTCAAACGACATGTTTTTTATTTCATTTTCCACTTAGACTATTATATATTTAGGTTTAATATTTCTTTTTAAACCCCAAAATATTTTGATCACTAGATATTATATATTATTACTATAATTAAGAGACATTCAACCACTTCATATGCCAAAAAAGTATAAAAATGGTTAGTTTTAATGAATTATTTGAAATGGGATTTCAAAGAGGATTAAAGTGACTTAGAATTATGATTATTTTAATAATTCTCATTTGTAACTTTCATAATGAACTAATTATAATGTATGTAATACCCTCAATGATTCATCCTTCTCTTTAGATTTATTTGTATGACATGGATGATATTTTTGGTGTTGTTTATTGTAAGGGTGTTGGAGGTGAGGTTATATTTATATTATGTTGTTGCATTAATCATGTTATTTTTTTGATTACTCATCTCCTATTATTTCTATCATGGGTACACTAGGCATTGAGAGAGAGGTCTATATTTATGTTACACTAGAGAGTCACACACTATTGGTGTCCCCTAGTTGTGTTGTGTACCATGGCTAGTGGGGAGTTCCCCCTTTGATTCTAGGTGAAGGATACTCAAGTGACTTGTGTTGTTTGGATGAAACATATGTCAGCGGTAGGTATCATGTATTGGTAAGATCTAGGACTATATTACTTTATGACCTTTTTTGTTTCCCATGATACTATATTGATTCCATTTTGGGACTCTCATTCCTTGTGTCCCCTAGTTTGATTAATATAGTGGGAACCATGAATTTTTCTCCTTGTTTACTCATATCTCATCTGTGATGTGGTGACTTGGTGTTTTATTTTTACAGTTTATGAGAATGGGTTTGTTTCATTAAATTTTTTTGAAGTGTTTTCAAAATGGTGTTTCTAAAGTATTTTTAAAATTGAAATTGTAATGGTTGGTTTTAAAGAATGTAAGGTTTTTAAAGTAATATTTTTAAAATGATTATTTTGATTTAAAGAAGAAGAAAATATAAGTTTATAAAATGTATGTTAAGGTGATATTTGGTTTTTCATGTGATTATCAATAAAAATAATTTTTCTAACTATATTTAAAACTATCATAAATGAGATGTGTTTTGTAAAGACTTTCAAAAAATTCTTGTTGATATCATACTGGGATTAGTTTTTCTCAAACCCTGTATACATCATTCGATATATGAAAATATTATGGTTTTCTTTTTTAGGTTCCCTATATTTTTTTAGGTTTCCTATAATTTTAAAAAAAACTTGGATAAATTAAAAAATCAACCCACCTTTGTTATTTGGAAAGTGATACATTTCTATTTTCTTCAAGCATAATAAGAAGTGTAATAATAAAGAAGAAAAGAACATAAAACTATAGTTAAAAATTATAATTCATTATTGAATGTTATGTTAACCAAAAATAAATATATTATGAAAAATAAATAGGCTCTGAAACATAAAACTATAGTAAAAAGTAAATAGATAATAAAGATATAAAATAATAGAATATAAATATATCCTAATTTCTTAGACCAATTTTTAAATTGTAATTAACTATGTAGGTGATTTTCCCTTTCCCCAATGACATTTCCTAAGTGACCCATGGAGATTTATAAATTGAATTTTTTAAGTTTTGATAAATTGAATGGTTTGTTTTGAATGAAATGGCTAATTAATGATAGTTTTCCTTTATTAATGAATAAAATGGTTTAAAATAAAATTACCCTGAGGGGGGTTGTAGGGGGTAGGGGGTTGTCTAGGTGGAGGGGGTTGTCCAGGTGGAGGTAGCTTGTCTAGGGGGTAGGGGATATAGGGGGTAGGGGGGCTACAGGGGTGTAGGGGAAGGATGTGGGTTGTCAAAGGATGGGTTTGGGCTATCCAGGGGGTTGTGGTGGGCTATCTAAGTGGGGGAGGGGTGTGCTCTATCATGGGGGGGTGGCTGCCCATGGGGGTGGGGTGGGCTGTCTAGGAGGGGGTATGGGCTCTCCAGGGGGTGGGGGTGGGCTGTCTAGGTGGGGGATAGGGTGTGGGCTGTCCAAGGAGGGGTGGGATTTCTAGGTGGGGGGGGCTATCTAGGTGGGGGTGGGGGATGGTGGGTTGTCCAGCTGGGGTGGGGCTGTCTAGGTGGGGGTGGGGGTTGTCCAGGTGGGGTGGGGGCTGTCTAGGTTGGGGGTGGGGGTGGGCTGTCTAGGTGGGGGCGGGGGATGTCTAGGTGGGGGCTATCTAGGTGGGGTGGGGGCTATCTAGGTAGGGGTGGTGGCTGTCCAGGTGGGGGCTGTCTAGGTGGGGGTGGGATATTCAGGGGGGTAGGGGGCTGCATGGGGAGTAGGGAGGGGGTGGGATATCTAGGGAGGGGGTGGGCTATCCAGGGAGGGGTTGGGATATCCAGGGGGTGGGGTGAAATTTCTAGGTGGGGGAGGGGTGTGGGATTTCCAGGGGGTAGGATGTCCAAGGGGGTGGGGGTGGGTTGTCCAAGCGGGGGAGGGGGTGTGGGATGTCTAGGGAGGAGGGGGTTGTCTAGGTGGGGTGGGGGTGGGCTGTCCAGGTGTGGTGGGGGGATCTCTAGGTAGGGGATGTTCAGGGGGGATGCAGGGGGTAGGGGGGCTACAGGGGTGTGGGGGTGCCTAGGGGGGTGGGCTGTCCACTCCAATACTCTACAAAAAAATAAGAATCCAATATAACTAATGTATAGTTTCTTTCACACATTAAGAATTTTCTTGAAGTTCCATACCAACACTCACTCTTACCCTTCAAAGAATAAGTGATCTCTACAAATAAATATCACTCAGGTTCTTATCCACTATCCATATTGATCTCATACAAAATTAACATTCGTACAACTCCATATCAACTAATGATATAACAAGGCTCATACTCCCATGAGTAGTGTCCCATCGAAACATGGCTCATATGCCTAAATAACATACATAGGATCATATTTTATACACATACAAAATTTTCTAAACATAGAAAATATTATATTTACACCTTGTATCACAACCTGGAATTAGCTCTCAGCTAGCCTCTCAAGGCATCAATAATCCACATACCTAGCTCAAAATTGGGAGGTGTGTTTACAATTAGGTGTGTTTTTTTAGAATTCGTGTATGATATTTAGAGTGGAAGATAAAATATGATCCACATATGATATTTGGAGGTGTGTTGTGATTTATATGTATGATATTCATGGTTTACACTAATAGTCTTTTGGGTCATCTATAATAGGCTTAAAGTCATGCTACAATTGGATAGAGATTAGACCAATGGTTCACTTAGGAAATGTCATTGTGGAAAGGGTAAATCACCTACATGGTTAATTCAAATTTAAAAATTGGGCCAAGCACTTAGGATATCTCTATATTATTTTATGGATCTTTTTAATTTTCATGCTTTGGTTTTCTAGTGGGTGGGTTCATTATTTACCATATGTATTTATATAGAAAAACCTTACTTAACATATTTATATATTTTTTCAACTAGTATATATGAATCTATTTCCCTATTTATTAATAGTTATGTGTTTTAATTTTTTTTAATATTGTGTAGGCACATTTTGATATACATGGCTAAAAGCTGGATCACATTACTGAGGAACACACCTCAGTATGTTAAGGGTTTGGAAGAGTTTTTATATTTTGTAATTTCCAATTGATCCATTGAAGGGAAAATAATATGTCCATGTCCTAAATGTAAATTTATAATATGATTGAATAGAGATGGATTTTATGAACATTTAATATTGAAGCAATTCTCTGGTCAATATTTTTGTTTGATTTGGCATGGAGAATCAAATGGTACAGAAAGGTTAAGCACTGATGTTAATCCACAGAATGAGCTCCCAACTTCTTCGAAAATGGAAAATGAAATGAAAAACCTTATAAATGATGAATTCATCACTACAAGACACCACCATCAACATCAAAACATATCAGAACAACTAGATAAGGGTGTTATAAATAGTAACGTGATAAGTGATGTTTTCGAGACTATGGGAGAACCAGATCAAGATTGTAACATATCATTGGATACTCCTCTTGATTATATAGAGACTAATGTAAGAGAAAACTTCATTGAGGAAAATACATTTCATGATTTAGTTGACGATGTAAATCAAGAGTTGTATAGTGAATGTTTGAAATATTCAAAACTTTCTTTTCTGTTGAAGTTGTACCATATCAAATGTCTATGTGGAATTAAAAATAAGGAAATGTCCATGATATTGGAATTGTTGTGGGATTCATTTCCTAAAGAAAACATACCTGAGTCTTTTTATGACATGAAAAAAGTTGTTAACAGGCTTGGTTTGAATAATAAAAAAATACATGTGTGTCCCAATGATTGTATGCTTTATTGGTGAGAGGATTCAAGTAGACAAGATTGAAAAAAATGTTATTCTTATGGATGGTAGTCAATGGGTGATGTTGGAAGTTTGAATCAATATAATACTATGAAGAAGAATAAAAGGAACACACTTGCAAAGGTTTTTCATTACTTTCCTTTAAATCCTCTATTGCAAAGATTATTCATGTCATCGAAAACCGTCGAACACATGAAGTGACATTCTGTAGATAATCACACTGATGAGTTAATGCGACATCCACGAGATTCACAATTTAGGAAGACATTTGATTAATTACATCCAAATTTCTTATTTGATCCTAGGAATGTTCGATTGGGATTGGCTACCGATGGATTCAACCCATTTGGGACTAAGAGTACTAGTTATAGCATTTGGCCAGTTGTTTTGAATCCTTACAATCTGTCTTCGTGGATGTGTATGAAACAAACATATTTTATCATTTTGATGATTATTCCTAGAAAACAAATACCTGGAAATGATATTTATGTATACTTGTAGCCTGTAATTGAAGAATTATAGGATTTATGGAGCAACGGTGTTCAGACATTTGATGCTTATTCTAAAACAATGTTCGAAATGCATGATGCTTTAATGTGGGCCGTTAGTGACTTCCCTGGGCTTGGGAATTTATTTGGTTCGAACACTTACATGGGTTTATATTATCCTATTTTTAAATTATATTTTGATCTCAAATGGATACCTCATAGTTGAAAATGGTTTTTCTTGGGCCATCGAATATTTCTCGATGCATCTAATAGATTTTGGTTGAACATATCAAAATTTAACGGTTTCATTGATCATAGACCACCTCCAAAGTTGTTAACTGGTTATGAAATATTGAAACAACTTGGAAATGTTGAAACAGAATTTGTGAAGGTTTGATAGCAGAAAATGGGTTTGAAGTGCATCATCAAGTGAAATTGGAATGCAATAATGGAATAAAAAAAACTATATTCTTTAAACTTACATATCAGGAATATAATTTATTGTGGAATAATCTTTATGTGATTCATATTGAGAATAATTTAAGTGATAATTTGATCTTCACAATGCTTAATGGGCATGGAAAATCAAAGGATCATCTCAATTCTCGGAAATACTTACATGTAATGAACATAAAACATGAAGGGTTTGGGACCCATACCGTCTGAGGTCTTTGGAAAGCCACTAGGGATTGCATCTTCCATCTACTCCTAGTTGTAGTTATTACATACCTCAAGATACTCAGAGATATGTTTTTTCTCTAAAAAGCATAGTTCAACACCAGGGGGCTTAAATATCCTCTTTGCAGAAAGCGTTGATTGATTTATATCAGAAGACAATTGGATCTACCCCCAGTGGTATTGCATCGATTGGTGGTGAGAAGGTAAATCACAAAAATTCAAAATCATTTAGTTTTCAAACTTTTATTGGTTTTAAGTTTAAATAAATATATCCAACAGTTTTTAATTTTCAATCTAATTTTTTTATAGGTGGTAGCAGGAAGTAGATATGGAGGTGGAGAGGGTGATGAGTTGTGTTCATCATCGGACTATGATTAATTGTATTGCTGATATGTTGGACAAATATTCCAATAGTCGGTTTGCATATATATCATGTGTGGCACATATTTTCCACCAAACATTTTCATGACCTAACATTTTTTTGATTTCACGTGTTTCCTTTTATGTATTTTATTGATTTATGATGTTTCCTTTTATGTCTTGATTTCTTGAGTGTGGTATGCACCATATATATCGATTCTTTGTTGTCATGAATCATTTTTTATGATTCATTTTTCCTAAATTTATTAGGTTTGTTACCCAAGGATAAAAAAATTAACCTTATTATTTATTATTTTTGGAATATCCAGTTTTGTAACTCCCTTCAACTTGGTTTTAGTGGTTATCCCTTCTTTCTTGAAATTTTATAGTATTCTCTCCTCATATTTTATAGTTGGAATGTGATTACTCCCACTTATTCTTTCCTCTTATTCAAAATAGTTTTGATAATAATTTACAAATATATGTTGAACACTTGAGTGTCTTGATCCTTTTAAGGTAGATGAACTTTCCAATTCATTAATAGTAGAATTTACAAATATCTATTGAACACTTGAGTGTCTTACACTACCAGAATTTTTATCTCCCCAAAAGATGCATCTGGTGGATAAAATCTATAATACAATCATGAATCATGTCCTATATGGTTTGGTTCATCCTTCCTGACTATTCATCGATATGAGGATAAAAGGTTATACACAACTTCAACTTCAACTCATAGACTTATATTATAATTACCAAAAACTATGAGGTAAAACAGGTCGGCCCTAGGTGAACATCCCACTTCAACTATCAACTCTCACACTCGGTGATAATTTTTGGACAAGTCAATCAATGGGAAATAAATCCTTCAATGTCTCTTACTATGGAGGGCCACCAGAACATCAAATTTTCATTATTATAAATCATGGTTGGCCCTGGGTGAATATCCCACTTCAAAGCATTATAGGATCTCATAAACTCATCTCTCATGGAATATGTGACCATTACTGTGATACGAACTATAAACACTCCATGTATATCAAAATTCAATCCTCAAATATTTTCACATTCTTCGAACCTATCACACATCATGATACATTCCTGAACAATATTCTAACTAGACTGAAAATTAGCATTTTTATTGATTAAAAACACAATACACAAAAGGACATCATGGTGGTATAAAGTACTACAAACCCAGAGCATCATTGACAACGAACTTCATCCCCTCACCAGGAAAAGACCCCAAATTAGAGAAATAAAACATACTACGTTCAGGTTTTTCCAGAGAGGCCAAGAAATCATCCACCATATTTCCCCCTTTCCATGTGTGAGAGACCTCCATGTGAGGCCCAATTAGAATTTTTCATCTCCTAACAGTGTAAGCAATAATCCAAGGAACCTTGCCTTTGCCCAGCAACGCATTGCACAAAAGCATGGAGTCAGTCTCCACTGCTGTTAGACATATCCTCCTCTGAGAACACATTTCAAGACCTGCATCCAAGGATTGAACCTCTGCCTGGAGTGAATCTCCTCTCCCAAGCACACCAGCGAACGCAGTAGACACAGACCCCATTGGGTCTCTCACGACACCCCCCCCCCCCCCGCGCATCTCCCATGTGATCATTGATTCGTCCATGTTAAGTTTAAATCCCTGGCTTGGAGGTCTCCAGCGAACCCACCTTCCTTGACTAGAGGAGACGATCTGTTCACCAGAGAAAATGTTGGATGTGATTGAGGTCACCGATGGCGCAGAATGGAAATCAGGGCACAGCCTGACCAGGTCCAAAAAAGAGTTCTTCATTTTGAAAATGATACCAACCTGGGTTCCAGAGAATTTATTATGGCGACTATCATTCCTTGCCTTCCAAATTTTCCAACACCCAGGAATTAGAATGACTATCCAGGTTTTTCTTTCAGCCCCCTAATTCCCAGCGCCTCTAAACCATGAATTGAGGAAATTACCTTGCACCCCGTCATACCCGTCCCAACCGAAGAAGGATCCAAAAGTCTGCAATATGTTTCTGGCCCATTCACTGTCATAGAATAGATTCCCCACTATTTCCTGGTTGAAAGACCTACAGCACCAACATCTAGAATCCATGTTAACTCCCATACGTTGCAAGCTGTCGTTTGTCAGAAGTGCCCTATTCCGCATACGCCACAAAAAAAAATTTAATTTGGAAGGAATATCCTTGAACCACAAGGCCTCCCCCAACATATCATTATTCGACAAATTCATCATCACCTGAGCATAATCCTTGATGGAAAAGGAACCTGACGTAGAACCAGTGAAGATTATCCTATCCTGCTCATCACTAACAACTATGTTGTTGAAAAATTCCATTTGGATTTCATCAAGGATGGCCTGAAGAAACCGAGGGTGACTACTTTCCTCTTTGAAGGATAAATTTGGGATGGGGCAGCACAGAAACCACAGCTTGCCCACCCCCCAATCAAGCTTCCAAAAGCTAATATTTCCTCTTCCCACTATCAATTGAGAATGATGATGTAAGACCTCCAAGTATGGATGAATCAGAGTCCATATCCTAGAAGAACGCATCCTCTGAAAATTTTCATTCAAGCCATATAAGTCCTGAATTATTCTACCCCAAAGAGACCGGAATTCCAAGGCCTCCCATGAAAGCCTAGCATGAAGCCCTTGCATGGTTGTAGAAACACTTCTTAGATTGATGCCCCCTTCAGAAAGAGGTTTAGCTAACCGTTTCCCCGAAGCCCAATGATGTCTGCCTTCCATCTTCCCATACCATATGAATGATACCATAATTCATTTCAAATTGGAGATCATGCTCATAGGAACCTTAAGAGTGGAAAGGATGTGCATGGTAATGGATACAAGGACACTATTCACCAGAGTAATGCGGCCTCCAAAGGATAGAAATATGTTCTTCCAATAATAGATGCACCCCGTAATTTTGCTAATACGTTTATAAAAATGATGCACCCGAAGGGAAGAGGGACTGACCGGTGCCCCAAAGTATTCCATGGGAAAATAACCCTTACCCATATTCAGACTAGCCCCCAAGACCCTCTCCCTCCTCACAGAAGTCTTCTTGGAAGTAAAAAAGAGGTTTTTCTCTTTGTTCACCACCTACCCACTCCACTTGCAATATTCCCCTAGAATTCCATTCATCCCCTACACTGACCTTCTGCTACCATTGATAAAAAGGATTGTATCATCAGAAAACATCAAGTGAGTGATACCCCTAGTGGAATTCCTGTTATGATAAGGAAAGATTTTACCCGTGTAGAGGCCTTGATTAATATAACAGCTCAGAGCATTTTGAGCAAGAATGAAAAGAGTAGGGGATAGAGGATCCCCTTTCCTATGACAGTGACAAGCCTTAAAAAGCCAAATTGTTTACCCATGAACGAAGTAGAGATCCATGCAGAGCTGAAGCAATGGAAAATTAAGTCACTGGTCCAATTGGAGAACCCCATTCAAGTCAGGACTTTGAGGACAAACCCCCATTCCAACCTATCATAAGCCTTACTCATATCTAATTTAACCACCAAATTTCCCCCAAAGGACTTATTGTTGATGCCACTAACCATTTATTGGAACACTCCAATCGCACCCTAGATTGATCTCCCTTTAATGAATCCATGCTTCTCAGGGTTTATCCAAGAATCCAAGTGAATGGCCAGTCTATTGTTGAGTATGCTATCCAAGACCTTGTACGGAAAATTGCACATGCTGATGGGTCGGTATTGCTCAATGGACTGAGGATTTCTCACCTTAAGAATAAGAACCATTTTGGTTGAACTTGCAATTCAAGGCAGATCCCCTCCCTGAAAGAAATCATGGACAGAATGTACTATATCCCCTTTGATAATTTCCTAAGTCGCCCGGTAAAAAGAACCAGGGAACCCATCAGGACCTGTTGCACTATCCGGGTTCAAAGACCACACTGCCTCATACACCTCATCCTCATCCAGATATTTCCTGACACCCTCATCAATTCTCTCTAAAACAGTGTTTGAAATACTGAAAAAAATCTCATCCCCACCCCTTGGGTATCCCCCTGCCCAACCAGGATTGGGAGCAACCAGTAAAGACTGTAAAGATCCATTATCCATGATCCCTACCTCCTCTCGATCATTCAAAAAGGATCCATCATCCCTAAGAATGTTGGGACTCTGAACAGACTGAAGTTCTTTCATGAAAGCATGAAAGTATCTTGAATTCCAATCCCCCTAAAGAATCCATTTAACTTGTGCTCCTTATCTGGAAATCCTCTCCTGCCTTAGAAGACTATCAGATAACTTGTCCTTTTTAGTTCTCAATTAAGAAAACATAGAATCGTCCCAAACATGTTCCAAAAAATTCTCCAGGTATTCAACCTCCACATTGATCTTGGAAAAATCCTGATCACGAGCTGGGATCGACCTTCTCCAGAAATGAATAAGATTTTGTAACCGCCTTAGCTTATTATGAAAAGAAATCCATGGATTCCCCTGGTGTTGCAGGTCTCATGCTTCCCTGACCACCAAGAAGAAACCAGATTCCTCTGTCCATGATTTTGAGAAATGATCATGCTCCTCCCTCATCGACCCTGCATCAAGAGAAATACAGAGTGGAGGGTGATCAGAAAGACATCTTGGAAAATGAACTACTTTGGAATCCGAGAACATTAAAAAGGAAGCATTATTCATGAGGCACCAGTCGAGCCGACTATATGAACGTCTCCCCCTACGCTGATTATTGCACCAAGTAAAGTTACTTCCCTTATAACCAACATCCAAAAGGCCATTCCTTTCCATAAAAGAAACAAAATCTTGGATAGAATTCCTGGGAAAAGCCTCACCCCCTTTCTTCTCCTCAGGACTAGAAACGGTGTTGAAATCACCTCCAACAGGCCATGGATATTTATCTGGATTAAATCCCTCCAAATCACTCCACAATGGATCCCTACCATGGGTAGTACACTTCGCGTAAGTGAAGGAGAAAAAGAACACATGGATCCCTACTATAATCTTAGTATTCATAGCTTGATCTGATGCACTCAAAAGATCAACACAAACATGATCCTTCCAAAAAATCCATATATGTGAATTGAGGGGATCCCCATGCATGAAACCACGAACCTTAAGCCTTTGAGCACAATCCTTTATTCTGTTAAAATATTTCTTTGGTTCCAAGATAGACACCAAAGAGACTTCCCTGTTATTTATTTCTTTGGAAATTAAATCAGACTTGACCCTAGCTCCCAGGCCCCGGCCATTCCAGATTAAGACACTAAACATTATTCTGATCTTGCCTAGTTTTGGCCCCAGACTCCTGGCCCTTATCATATTGCACTGAGAGTACATTTACATAAGCATCTAGTTTAGATTTTGATCATGTGCGGACACCAGAAAGCATATTCGAGGAAAAAACCACTGGTGAAGCCCCGTCGCTAGCCCACGCCCTGCAAGGAACTTCTATAGATATAAAACATCTTCCCCCCTTTCTATTCTGATTCAACTTTAGGAGAACTTTGGGGGGAACACGGAGGAGAAATAGATGTCACTAGAAAGGATGGGGGTGAGGAAAACACTGGACAGTAGTCCCCAGATAGAAGAGGGGGCCCCCTAGGCGAGGAAGTCTCGGAGACCTTGATATCACTCGAGTCTAAATCTAGCAATGTGATGTCTGTGATGTATACTTTCTAAGGATCCCAATTCAATAAAACCTGCTTCCGCAGACTTAGAAAACTACTGAAGAGCATCCCTCTGAGAGGAAGGACTTCCTCTAAAAACTGCACTAGAGAATCCCCACCCATGCCTCGGATAATAGGAACCAAGTCACGGCTAAGAGGCACACTCCCATCACTACCAGAGTTGGATGAGTACGCCTCCGAACCTTGCACGGGGAAAAAAGAAGAACCACCTTCACCTCAGACATTACCATCAAGAACACAGCGATGTGCGTGAGGGATAGAATCATAGGACCTCAAAAAATCCTGGTGTAAGACACCCTTCATACGAACTTTACGACAGACCTCCAAGGTATTCCCTGAAATATAACAATGGGAACAGAACCTAGGATAGGTGGGATAAATCAGGGGTTGATGACGATCCTTCATCCCTTCAATTCTGATCAAAAAAATGTTGCTGAAGTGACCAAGAGAGATCCATATCAACACAAATCATTACTATCGAAGCCTCCGCCAAACAAATATTAAGATCATCCGCGCATAAGAAACTCCCCAACGAATCCCCAATAACCTTGAGAAATGATTCATTCATGAGGGGGAGGGGAAACCCCGGAAGTGAAATCCAAACCACCATGCTGGATCATTCTCTACTATAATGAGCATCCATCGACCACTGGGAGAGGGAGAACCTCCAACGCCCAACATAATGCACCCTCTTGCACCAAGCAGTAATGAAATTTTCCCTAGAGGCCAAGAGGATGCAGAAGGATTTATGATCTAGAATAGACACCAAAGCCGGCAGATCCAGACCCCAACGCTTGACAAAATCTTGAAACAGTGCGAGGGGAGGATTGTCTGATCCAAATCTTGAAACTAGATTCCACTGAAGATCCACGGTCATTGCTGCAAAAGATGTCGCTGAAACTTCGAGCACCGGGGAACCATTCTCCACAAAAGAAGAAGCAACCTCAGGGCCCGCCGATGAGCCGATCTAAACCCCATTGAAAAAAGGAGGATGCCATAGAAGAGCTTCCTTGAATGAGAGCCCTGGAGGGCAAGCTAAGCCATCTCTGATCACTGGAGATCCAAGCAATAAAGAAGAGAGACCCCCCGGAGGCACCGGAGCAACGGGCAGGAGAGCGTTTGAATCCATCTATACGTCTACAATGTCTGTAAATTCAACAATATTATAACTTGTATTTACTTGTTTAACTAATGAAAACATTATCTCTAAGTATACCCACATTTCTTCTCCTAAACCCTCAACTACACCCACTAACTAGTCTTACAGTGAACATAATATCTTATTTTCAGCTAACAAAATCTTTTCTTCCATCTCCTATATTTTCTAGACCAATGCATTTACCACTACATTTCCATTTCTAGTTGAATACTATTTATCAATTTCAAACATATACAAGTACTATATGAAATTCATCTGATAAAGATTATGTCCACGCAGTGAGAAAATATTATATGCACTCTAGGTGCCAAAGAAGCCAACAAATCTCTCTCCCAAGAGGTTCTATCATGATCATTTCAATGCATGGACCACAACTACAAACTAAAATATAAGATTAGAGTATTTCATCTTGTGGGTTAAAAGCTGATGAAACCCAAATTGACTAATTTATCACTCTACATCATAACATATCCTAATCCAGAACTAGATGCATCACATTTCACTACATGTCCAACATTAGGCTCAGGAATTCTTAGGATTAGAGCTGACAACAACCATGTCTTAAACACTATGGAAACTTCCTCACACTAGTATGTACAGTAAAATGTGAATCCATTATTGGTAACTGTGGTCATTGGAAATGATAAGTGAGATATATCCCAAATTATTCTCCTTTAATTCCCATACAATCCAATAAAAAATCAACTATCGATTACATCCCTCGGTTATGACAGATACACAAATACATCAACATACTCAAGGTCAACTGTTATCCCTGATTGTGAAACCACTATATCCAAAAGTGACACTTCATATACTTGAATAAATTTTATGTACCCAAATCATACTAAACTTGTAATTAAAGTATCTATCATGTGATTTTTATGAAAATGTTGGTCTTACGGTATTCTTTTGGATGTGGGATGTATGTGCATGTGAAATTGGAATGGTTTTTTTCATGGAACTGGTACTGGGGCTGAAAAATCAGATACTTTTTTTGTAAATATGGATTTAGCGGTGATTTTAACCGCTGTGAAATAAATGTATTATATTTAGCGATGGTTTTAATTGCCTATATAATATCGGTATTTTTCTATCTACGGCGGTTAAAATCATTGCTATGAACAATAATTTAATGACGATTAAAACTACCGCTAAACAGTTTTCATATTCCTTTATTATTTCATGGTTGTTATCTTGGTTTTATGGGGGGTTCTCAGGGAAAATGATTTTTTTAGTTTCGTTTTTAACCACCCCTAAAAAAATCATTTTCGATAGGAAAACTGTCACTAAAACCATAAAAATTGCTACTAAATGCATCCACTACAACGACTACCATAAACCGCTGCTAAATCAAGTAATCTACCACATATTGTATGCCGACACACAATTTAGCGGTGGTTTTTTTAAACCACTGCAGAAGCATATGGTGGCAGTTTAAACCACAGTGAAATGGTTATTTTCCCGCAGTGTCATTTTCCATATAAACCCTACCAAGATCCCATTTATCCTCACTAAAAATCCTTTGATCACATACTCACTCAACCCTTTCCTCTCTATAGTCCTCCCAAGGTTCCCCCAAGCTCTCAATAAGCTGCTCCCAAGAATTTGGTGTCACACACTCAAGTAAGGGATCCTCACCTTCTCTTTTTTATTTAAGTTTTTTTATTATCTTATTCCTTCTATTTCCAACTCCTAATGTTGGGATAGGTATTTCCATATACCTATTAGTTTTAATTTTATTTCCAAATAAGAGATACCAATTTCACTATCCTCAACCCATTTTATTAATTTTTAAGTGACGTCAGTATGTTGCTGAAATTTCACCGTGAATTTCCATGCCAAAACAATTTTGTAGTGAATACCATACCCATTTCCTATCAAGGGTGTTCAAATTTATACACTTATACTTCATTGACTTGGTAATTACATTTATTTATTCCACACTCCTTGAAAATGGAATAAAATATGATGATGAATAAATTCTTGTTGTTTGATCTGTGTGGCACACTCAAGCATGAGAATGAAATTAAATTGATGGGTGCACCTTAAATTATATAGTGCTCCAATGCATTGGATAATATTTAGTTTCATGAGAGGTCATGTTGTTATAGAGAGTGAACATGATTCCTTTATGAGACTTTATCCATAATGATATCTTGGAAGTTATCCTTGACCTATGTTTATTATACTGTGTTTTAACTTGTATCCCCATTTACCATGTTGCTTTTATGATTATCATGTTATATCATGTCTCGTTGTTCATGGTTATGATTCCTACTCCATTTATGACCCATTGATATACCTATTTTCTAACATGTATTATTATCTTATTCTATGTGTATTCCTTTATTGGGCTTTATAGATCACCCATTTCTTATGTATGTCCCCCAGTTATCCCATAACGTTTTAAGTGAGATCATGTTAATGAATTTTTCAATAAAGATGATGTTTTTTCTATTTTGAATTGTTATTTAATGTAACTAATTCCCAAATACACTATACTTATCGATCTTATGGGTTGTATAAAGTGTAACCTTATGTAATAAATCATGTATTGATGTGAAATAAAGATTAGGGTCTTTATGTGAAAAAGGCCTAAAACTTTCAATGGATCATTTGATCCCTTAATCACTGAGCAATGGATCAACCCCATTTAGAAAATATTCTCTATACTTCAATGTTCTAAGCAAGATAATGTTATTCTATTATTTTATTATATAGATGGATAAGATGATCAATGGTGTACATTGATCAAGAATACAAATCCTGAGTAAGATATCAAAATGACAGGGTGGAAGGAATTTCAGAAAATGTTTTTCGATAAATATTTTCCTCACAATCTAAAAATTAAAATGGTATGTTATTTCCTTTAACTCAAGAAAAAAGATGAAAAATCTATCGGGTCATATGAGGAAAACATCACAATACATGCATGTTAAGCCTCTAGCTTGGTTGTTACCCCCAAATTCAAGGTTTATTGCTTCTTTGGTGGGATAAAACCTAGTCTACGAAAATCCATAGTGATCCATGACTTTGATAGCTATAAGGAAATTGTTTGATGTTCCCTCAAAGTAAAGATGGATATCGGTGAATCTCTAGGGTATCACAAGGGTAAGAATAAAAAAGTGGAGTTTAATTCTGGCGGTTTGATGGAGAAATCTGATAGTTCTAAGAAATTTCATCATCCCCCTTGTCAACGATGTAGAAAGAAGCACCCCAAAAATTGCATAAAGGGTAAAAGGAAATGATTTAGGTGTGGTAAGGAAGGGAACCTAGATAGTAATGGATGATAGGATAAACTCACAAATATTATGGAGTAAAGGAATACTCTGTTCAACCCTCAGAACATTGTTCATTTCTTTAACTGAATGGAACCACGCCACTTTACAATCCAATTCACTAAGCCAAGGGTTTTGGAGACAACAAACAACCTCCAAGGAATAAAGGGTGATATTTTTACATCACAACCAATAAGGTGGATCCCAACAATGAAGTGGTGAAAGGTACTCTAGTTATTCACTCAATAGTATAAAATATAATTTTTTATTCTAGTTCTACACATTCCTTCAAATCATGAAAGTTTAGTGTAACTTTTCAAACACCACCACAAATCATGGAAGTTGAGTTATCACTGAAAATGGAAAATGGGGATATTATTGTATCTCAACTACATAACTCCTCCCCTATCAAAATTTTTGGGCTTAAATTCCCAAAAAACCATGTCATACTCCCTTTGGTAAAATTTGATGCACTTCGGGGCATGGATTGGATTTCCCTATATAGAGCCAATATAAATTTCTGTGAGAAATAAATCACTCTCTGTATCACGAATTGACCCCCAATTCTATTCAAGTGAAAGGAGGAGGATGAATATTATTTAGCACCAACAGCATAATCATGGATATTATTTCCCTATGAGAAAGTGTATCTTGCTCAAATAATTTATTCTAAGGAAAAATCATCCTTAAAAACATTGCAATTGTAAGGGAGTACGTTGTTGTGTTTCTTGAGGAATTTTCTAGTCTTCCTCCTCACCAAGTGATTGAATTTTCAATCGATCTTATACCCAAGGCATTACCATTATCCAAGACTCTATATAGAATGGTTTTTTTGGAACTTGAGGAGAAGAATAAACAAATATAGAAGAATCTAGATAAAGGGTTCATATGCCCAAGTTCTTTACCTTGGGGTGCACCAATCCTCTTCTTCAAGATTAAGGATGGGTCAATACACCTTTGTATTGATTATTGTGAGATTAACAAGATCATGATAGAGAACAAGTATCCTCTTCCATGGATTGATGACTTTTTTGATCATCTATGTGAATCCCTATACTTCTCCAAGGTGGATATGTGGTCAGGATATTACCAAGTTAGGGTGAGAAAGGAGGATATCCCCAAGATTGATTTTTGTACAAGGTATGGTCACTATGAGTTCATAGTAATTCCATTCTGAATCACTAATTCTCCATAAATATTTATGGACTAGATGAATAGAGTCTTTAAATATTATCTCAATAAATTTTTTTTAGTCTTTATATATGATATTATAATATTCTTTAAAACCAAGGAGAACCATGAGGAGCATCTGTGTACTGTACTAAAGACCTTATAAAAGGAGAATATTTTTGAAAAGTACAGTAAATGTCAGTTCTGGTTGAAGGAAGTATAATTCTTAAGAAATGACATCATAAGTAATGGGATATCTATAAACCCTTCAAAGACATAAGAAATTGAAGGATGTATGAGGCCAAAATCTATGAAAGATATACCTAGTTTACCAAGATTAGCTAGGTACTATCATTGATTTTTGAGAAATTTCTTATGATTGTCAAACCCTTTAACCAAAATAAATTAGAAGGGATTCAAGTTTTATTGGAATGATGAATGTGAAGAGAGCTTTAAGGATTTTAAAAGGAGGCTTATCACTGCCCTTGAGCTCAGACTACCCACAAGTGTATAACTTTTATTAGTATTAAATGATGTTTTAAAGAAGTGATTGGGTTGTGTGTTAATGTATAATGAAAAAGTATAGCCTATGCTTCAAGATAGTTGAAATTTCATGAATATAACTACCTATCACATGATATAGAGTTATATGTATTGATATTCCCTATGAAAATATAGAAGAATTATATCTTTGAGGAGAAATGTGAAATATATATGGATCACAAAATCTTAAAGTATATTTTCACATAGAAAGAGTTGAATATGTGCCAAAGAAGATGGTTATAGCTAACCAACTACTATGACTACTCAATTCACTACCATCCTAGGAAAGAGAATAAAGTGGAATATGCTCTAAGTAGAAAGGATCCAATAATTCTATAATTGATTAGAATTGAGAGTGATCTAATCCTCTTATATTTAGAAAGGATAGAGATGGAAATCATAAAGGAATGAACATCATCAATCATTTCACAAATGATTTCTCAATTATCCCTTCTAGAGAAGATAAAGTATGCTCGAAGAGATAATGTGGGAATTCATAAGAAAGTGGAAACTATAAGAAAAATAAAATCCTCAGAGTTAAATGTTAATGAATAAGGTGTTGTAAGATTTAGGCCAAGACTATGTGTAAAATCAAATCCCGAGTTAAAGAAGGAGTTTTTGGATGATGTACATAGCTCAACCTTCTCTATATATTCTGGAAGCACAATGATGTACTGAGATCTCTGAGAACACTATTGTTGGGACAATATGAAGAAGGTGATCATGGAATATACGTCAATATGTTTTGTATGTCATCAAGTGAAGGAAGAAATGAAAAAATCTAAGGGGATGATGCAACCATTATCCATACCTACATGGAAATTCGAAAACATTACCATGGACTTTTTTACCATACTTCCAAAGACATCCAAAAGAAAAAATGTTATCTAGGTTGTAGTGGATCTTCTTAAAAATACTATACACTTTATTTTGATTTGATAGGACTTCTCACTAGATCAACTTGCATGGATATACATCATAGAAGTGGAAAGGATACATGGAGTACCACTATTGATTATATCCAATCGAGATCCAAGATTCACCTCCAAGTTCTAGAAAAGTATCCAACATGTTATAAACACTAAGCTGGACTTTAGTATGGAATATCATCCTCAAACTAATGTCCAATCTAGCGGACTATTCAGAAACTTGAGGTCATGTTGAGAGCATGCTCAATTGACTTCAAAAGAGGATGGGATCAACATCTTCCACTGCTCGAGTTCTCATACAATAATAGTTTCCACTAAAGCATCCAAATGGATTCCTATGAATCCCTTTATGGGAGGATGTGTAGAAAACCTACATTTTTGGATGAAGTTAGGGAACAAAAACTGCTAGGTCCTAAAATGTTCAAATAAATAGTGGAAAGGTTAAAACCATTCAATAGAACATCAAGGCTACTCAGATTCGACCCAATATCTATGCTTATAATCTTCGATGAGACATTTAGTTTGATGTTGGAAACATAGTATTCCTCCACATATCTCTATGGAATAAATTCATAATATTTTGGAAGAAGGGAAAGCTTCATCCAAGATACATCAACCCCTTTGAGATCATTGATCACATCAGAGCAGTGTCCTAGCAACTATCACTCCCACCTAACCAATCTCAAGTACATGATGTATTTTGTGTATCCCTCTTGAGAAAGTACCTACTAGACCAATCACATGTACCCAATCCAAAGGTAAAACCATTAGAGAATGATTTCTCATATGAAGAGCAGATGATGAAGATATTAGATTATAGAGACAAAGTTCTAAAAAATATTACAATGAACCTGGTCAAAGTGCTAGGGAGAAACCAAAAGTTTAAAGAAGAGACATGGGAATTAGAGGAAGTGATAAAATAGAATTACCCTCATCTTTTTTAGTATTGGAAAAGAATAATTTATGGGGGAAAGATTTTAATAACAGGAACTATTATAAATAAAATTCCCATTTTATTTAACTAAATGTATTGTTATGTAATATGGTTATAGAAAACACATGAAATTAATTGGTTTTATCATATCTTATCAAATTCAAAACACCATTAAGCATCATTACCATTGATAATATAGTCATTATTAGTTATCATATGATTAGTAAAAATATAGGGTTTTAAAAAATCCAATTGGCATAGAAAAAGGAAGTGATGGCCTCAACTAGTAGAACCATATGCTATAAATCCCATTTATCAACACTTCTGAGGGAGATAACATCTCTAGGAGAAGTTCAAGCTCATCAAGATCGCAACCCATACCATGTACGTCGAACCACCCAATGAAAGTCTCGCCATCGCACACCTTACTCTTAGGGAATTTGCTGGTGTGTTAAAAAAAATATGTATCAAGACCCTAGTATTATTAGTATGTATATTTTTTTTTATATAATAATGAATATATTTTCATTCTACTATTTTTTCTTTATAAATGATTTTTATTTTGTTACAATAAAACACAAATGGTATTTTTGGATAATATTACAATTCAATTAAGGAATTTATTTTGATGAATTAATGGATTTTTCAAAAAAATAATATTTTCAATAAAATAATATTATTAAATAATTATATATGATCAAATAACTTTTATGAAGTCAAATATAATTTTTATAAGGGTTTAAAAACTGCTATTCTCAAAAACCCACCATTTCTAAATAAATATTGATTATTATATTAAAATTGAAAATAAAAATATTTAGAAAATTATTTATAGAAAATGAATATTATTTTTAGAATTAGAATATAGAAATTATCCAACAGTGAATTTTTCATAATTTTTGGAAATAGTCAATTTTTTGTGTAAAAATTAAATACGGAATAAATATATGGTGTGTATTATGACATCATAATGACCAAAATGTGATGTAAAAAATACTATAAAATATATCCATGACTAAATATATCTTTTCCATTCAAAATAATGTTATTTTATGTTTATTTTATTAATTTTATAAATCCTTTGTAAATCCAAAAAACCATTAATATATTTTAATATTTTAAAATCGTTTCTTTAAGAGTATGACTCACTTCTACATAAGAAAGATTATTATCTTGTTAATTTCGGAACATTAACTTATAAAATAATTAAAACAACTTCCATTTGGTAGAAAATATGCAAAAAATCCATGGGAAGGTTTTCAATTTTGGTTATTATTTTATATAGTGCCCAAAACCTATGTTTGAGAAATAATAAAGAAATCATGACTCATTTCCTTTATAAACCCACCCAAGAACCAATTTCTCCTCACTAAAAATCCTTATAGAAGGTCCTTACTCTAACCTACCTACTATAGATTCCTCCAAATGTGACTAAATATCTCAAGAATCACCTCCTAATAATTTTCTATCACATACTCAAGTAAGGGATCCTCACCTTCTCTTTTTTATTCGAGTTTCATTATTTGCTTATGACTTCTATACCCAATTACTAATTTTTTTGATATGTATTTCCATGTAACTATTACTAAACATTTTATTTCCAAATCATTAGAGACCCATTTTTCTCTCATCAACCCATTTTATGAATTTTTAAGTGACGTTGTTATGTTGCCGAAATTTCACCAAGATTTTCTATGCCAAAAAAATTGTATAGTGAATACCATACCCATTTCCTATCAAGGGTGTTAAATTTTATACACTTATACTTATTTGATTTGGTACTTTCATGTATGTATTATAAACCCCTTGATCGAGGAATAAAATATGATGATGAATGAATCCATGTTGTATGATCTATGCAGCACACTTAAGCCTGAGAATGAAATTAAAGTGATGGGTGTTCACAAAATTATATAACACTCCAATGAATTGGGTAATGTTTAGTATCATGAGAAATCATATTGGGACATAGGTTGAACCTTATTCCTTTATGGTAATTTCTCCATCATGATGTCTTGGTAGTTATCCTTGACCTATGTTTATGATGCAGTGTTTTAAGTTGTCACCACATTTCCCATGTTTCCTTTATAATTATCATATTGTATCGTGTCTCATTGTTTATGTTTATATTTCCTACTCAGTTTATGACCCATTTATATACCTATTATCTAACATATATTATTCTCTTATTCCATTTTTATTCCCTTACTGGGCTTTATAGATCACCACTTTCTTATGTATGTCCCCAGGTTATCCCATGTAATTTTAAGTTTGATCATGTTAAGGAAGTTTTCAATAAAAATGATGTTTTCCATATTTTTAATTATTATGTAATGTACCTAATTCCCAAAGACACTAGAATTTTTTATATTACGGGTTTTGTTAAGTGTGACCTTATGTAATAAATAATGTATTGATGGGAAATAAAGAGCAGGGTTGTTATACCTAGAGTAGAAGGTCATGCTTGCAACCTATATGCTTTGTAATTATTTTAAGTGATAGTGGGACGTTATCACCCAGGGTGATCTATATCTGAAAATGGTATGATTGGACTTTTAGATAGCCTTATATGATTAATTCTTCCCTCAGAAGCTAAGATATGACCACACTAATGAATTTATGAACCTATAGCAGGGTGATATGTCTAAGATGGATTATTATTCACATTTTAATAAGCTTCATCATTGCACACCAACACTTGTTAATGACAAGTTAATAACAATGATATGGTTTGAGGATGGGATTATGTATGTCATATAATCAAAGTTGAATGTATTTCAGTTGACCACCATTTTAGATATAGTGAACCATGTCCTCATCTATTAGTGAAACATAAGGGAGGTTGGTAGTGTGGTACAAGGTGATTCAGCATCCAGACAGGCAGAAAATTATTCTAGCTATAGAAAATTTCACATTCAGCCTGCTCATGGTGGAAGCATTAGTTAGATAACTAGCACTGATAGTTATGTGGTGTTTCACCAGTGTGATAGTGAAGTCTCTAAGAATCCCTAGTCTATGAAGGACCAAAATGAGTTCCAAGATTGCAGTAATATGGGACACCTTCAACATTTTTACCAAACTCTCCCTCCAATACCTAGTGAAAATGGATCCACACTTACTCAAAATTTAGGTATAGAATCAGTAGCTCTATTTTAGAGAGGGATATAGACTACTACAAACCAATTAGGCCAAATATGTGGACATGGATGAGATATACAAACTATCTATATAAAGCACTAATGGAGTGGCCCTTACTAGGTTAGTCAAGTTGCATCTCAAGGCCACAGATCTGGTCATATTTATGTAGTACAACCTACTCTAGAGGAGTAAAGTCTAGGTACTTATATAGTTCTAGGTACTACTATTATAGAATATACTTTAGTTTTTACATTTTTATATATTTTTCATGCACATTCCTTCATATCAGTAGAAATTATGGAATGTATGGGATTCAAAATAGAGTGTTTCTATAGCGTAATAACGCTCAAAACAACATTGGGTATTCAAATAGAGAGTGTACATTGATCTAATGGATTCCCCCTTGAGACAGGTGGTTATCTTTTTTGTATGGGATCTCTTTTCCTTAAGATGATGACCTTTAACATTATACTCAGGATGGACTAGTTGGTACCCTATCATGATAGTGTTGATTTCTATCATTGGAGGGTGTCCATCACATCACCCAAGGGAGGTTTCTATTTTCATAAGGTTGAATGGGATTTTTAGGAATGTTGAGTTGGGTTGGATCATCATGGGATAGGTGGAGTGATAACCCATATTGGTAGTATTTTTATGAGAGATCAGGGAATTCAATGTATATAATTCTCTCTAGTAGAGTTTTATTTCTGAGACATCTTACTTAATGAATTTTCTAGGTTACCTCCTATAAACGATGTGGATTTCACTATTGATCTAGTTCTAGGAGTAGCACCAGTGTTCATTCCTCCTTAGAGGATGGCTCCTACTGAGCTTTAGGAACTTAAGAATTAGATAGAGGATTTTTAAATTAAGTAATTCATATTACTCAATAATTTTCTATGGGGTTCACCTATGCAATTTTCCAAGAAGGGATATGGTACCCTTGGGTTTTTTGTATATTATACTAGTTTAACTAGCTTATGGTTAAGAAATGGTATCCACTACCTCAAATAAAAAAACTTTTAGACCAACTCTATGGTTCAGAGGTTTTCTTTAAGATTGATTTGAGTTTAGGATACCATAGGGTGCATGTTAAGCCATCAGACATACCATGTATAGAATTCTGGAGCAGATATAGATTTTATAAGTTTTCGGTTATGCCTTTTAGTATTATAAATTCACAAGAAATTTTCATGGCCTTGAAAAATTGGTTTCTCCACCTGTATATGGATTAATTTGTGGTAGTATTCATAGAATATATCTTAGTGTATTATCACACTTGAATGACCATGCCAGACATCTTGAGATCATGATGAATAAACTGAGAGAGCCTCAGTTGTATTCCAAGATCACCAAATTCCATTTTTATATTGATAAGGTTAACTTTCTAGGTTACATCATATTATAAGAAGGATTATTTGTTTACCTAGATAAGGTGAGAGTTGTGGTTTTCTGAGAGTATCCCAAGAATTTGTTTGACATGCAGATTTTCTTGGGGTTGGTTGGATATTACAAAAAATTCATTCAGGGCCTCTCATTACTTATAGTGCCTCTTACAGTCTTAACTAAAAAGGGTGTTAAATTTTTATGGTCTGAAGCATGAAAGAGATCATTTTGGGAGTTGAGTGGAAGATTGAATTCGTCACCAATCCAGCTTATAAAAGATCCAGGAAGAAGTTATACAGTTTATTGTGATGCATTAGGAATTGTTCTTGGAGAAATTTAGATACATTGAGATCGAGTTGTAACATACAGGTCCTGATAGCTGAGACCTCATGAGAATAATTACCCTACACACAACCTCAAGCAAGTAGTTGTGGTTTATGCTTTACACTTTTAAATGTGTTATCTATTGGGAGAATTTTTCTTTATTTTCAAGGACCATAAAAGTCTCAAATAAATTTCCACATTGCATGACTTGTATTTCAGGTAGTACAAGTGAGTATAATACCTATAGTTTCTTCACTTTGATCTCACTTATACACTATGAAATGGAAATGTAGTATCTAACACACTAAACTATAATACTTAGATAGAGGCTATCTTAGAGACCAATAGTGAGTGATAGTTAATGAACCTGATTTTTTAGATACCCTAAGAGGTTCAGGAAAATCATGGGTAGCATGTTTTAACTATTTTTTAAGTGAAATACTCCCTTATAGAATAGATAAGGATGAGACAAATTCCAGATCCTGAGGGCCTAGTCACAAGGGAGAGTGTCTCTCATGAGGACCCACCACTTGGTTGGGTTATCGATAAGGATGAGGTCCTGTACTTTCAAGGATGTGTTTCGATGCCTATAGATATATGAGAAGAATTTATTTGCGAATCTCATCGCTCTATTTAGGTAGTGTACCCTAGTATTACCAAAATGTATATATATGTATGTTGTTAGTATTGGTTCTAGGTATGAGAAGTCAGATTGTAGGTTTTATCATATGGTGTTCCACCTATCAGAAGGTGAAGGCGGAGCACCATAGGCCTAATGTAATTCTATATCCTCTTTACATTCAATAGTGGAAATGGGATGATGTCACCATGTATTTCATAATGTTCTTTCTGCGATTACCTCAAGGTAGCAATGTTGAATGGGTGATCATTGAGAAGTTGAACAAGTTCTTGCACCTTATACCTATAAAGGATAAAATTTTAGTATATGATCTTGGGAGGATTTACATTCAAGATATTGTAATCCTTAATTTCATTCCATGTTCTATCATATTGGATAGTGATTTTTGGTTTACATCATGGTTTGGTAGGGGTTGCATAAGGCACAGGGTTCACAGGTGCTTCTGAGTACAACATATCACCCTTGGACCAACGGTCAGTCTAAGTGTATGATACGAGTGTTATAGGTCATTCTCCAAGCATGCATTATAGATTTAAGTGGTTATTGGGAAAACATAAACCATTAATTTAATTATTTTATACTATAATATCTTTTAGGAAACTAATCAAATGAATCCCTATGAGGGCCTATATGGTAGGTCATTCTGTCCATCCATGTGCTGGTTAGAGGAAGGTGGGTCCATGCTACTGGGATATAATATCATTCAGGAGACTTAAAAATAGTTATAATTTATTCATAATTGTTTCTCTAAAGTTATGTCTTGGAATAAGTATTATACTGATCATCATTACTATCCTATGGAATTTGAGGTGGGGCTTCAAGTTTTTTTTTTTGTGATTTTCTCTTAGATTGGGTCATAAATGTATTTAGAGATGTAGAAATCTATCACCTCATTATGTTGGGACTTTTGATATCTTGGAGAGAGTGGGGTTGGTATCCATCAGTTGGATTTACATTAGAGGTATTGGTTCCTGCACGATACCTTCCATGTATCACAACTTTTCCATTATTATTCTAACTCGTCTCTTTATTTTGACCCAGTTGATATTGAGTTAGAGGTAAATTTATATTTTGAGGAGAATATTATACATATAATTGATTGGAGAAATAACTATCTTTGAGGTTGGTCAGTTCCTTTGGTATGGGTGCAATGGAATCCTAACCCTATATGGGATGAGGTCTGGGAGAGAGAGGTCGACATATGTGCCCTGTAGCCATAAATTTTCTTCGATGATGTTTTACCAGCCTTAGAAGGGAAAATCAGGAACAATTTGTTTTAAATAGAGGAGTTTGTAACATAAATGTATTTTTAAAGGGGTAAAGATACTTAATTTACTATACACAACCTATCATTTTATGCTTGTAATGTGATTAAGATGATAAGAAGTAGTTTGGGATCACCTAGGGCTCATTCAGAGCCTAGAGCTCCAAATTTTGGAAATACAGACCGATCCATATAGGTAGTGCATGATTAGTGATAACTGTGTGAATCAACCATGTGGATTCTATAATAAAATACATAGGGTTAAATAATTAGTTTTAATCATGCACCTTAGGTTTCATATCCATGTGGGGTACTCTAATGAGCTAGAAGAGGCCACATTGTTTTTCCAAACTATATGCCTAGGAACGCAATCTTAATGACACTTAATCAGTGTTTCCACATGGTTTAGGTGCATGGTTTGAAAAATCATCCATACAAACCATGTTCCTATTAAAAATGTGTGAAAAGTCAATTTTCCCCCACCTTCATTTAATTTATCTCCCTTATTTTTCATCCCCATTCACATGAAGAAATTATCTCATCCATGGTAGATCTTACACTTCCTCCAAAATAGGATTTCATATAGGTTATTCATCTGCATTTTTATTCCTTCACCATCGAATGAATTGGATAGCCAATGGTAAGCCCCTTATTCCTCTTCTTTCTTTTCTCAGTTTATCTTTCCATATTTGGTGTTATTTTGGTGTAAGCTAATATTCCCTATTTTTTATAATTTGTCTATTTTGTTTATTTTTCACATTCTATTTTTAACTTCAAGTTGATAATGTATGAGGAATCTTCTACCAACCTATTGTAGGTGGTCTATTTCTTTTTCAATAATATAACATTTTTTTATATGGTGTGTTGTTGTGATGCATGTCGAATCCTTCCGGTAATGCCTTCTAAATGTCTAAATAATTAAATAAACTGATGTTCCCATTATTATTGTAGTCTTAGAAACCAAAAAATCAACATAAAAGGATGACCACCTTGACATGATCCACCCTAAATGGTGTTCCTTCTATAAAGTCCTTAGATCCTCATGCCTTGGGATTAAATTGAACCACCTATTTAGGAATATTTAATTTCCCCTTGTAAATGTAATTTAATTTGAAATAAACCAAAGAAAAATGGTTAGACATATGGATAAACCCTTTATATTCATGTTGTATCTTGAATTAACTATGTTAAATGAATTGTTCAACATTAATAAAATGTATTGTTTGAATGGTATGATTTTAATGTTAGCTATGACCATTCCTTTACACCAAGCCAAGGGTGATACAAGGTCCCTGATTAAGGATGAATTGGAAGGACTCGTCGAGCTTAAAAATTAGAAATTGTAATTTAATTTAAATACTTAGGGGTGATACATGTTTTATTTTATAGAATACCTTAGACTCTATCACTAGTGGATGCCTTCAATTTACCCATGAGTGATTCTTGGTTCCCTAGTGGATTACCTTGGATGGGATCAGTTAGAAAAGTTATTATACCATGCCATGAGTGATACCTAGTTCCCTATGTCATATATCATGGATGAGATCATAGGGTTTTACCTGTCTACTCTTACAAGAGTGATACTTGGGTTCCTTACATGGGACACATTAGATAAACTCATACGGTGATGGGTTTTATAGTGCACTTGGAGTGATACCTAGGTTTATTTTTACGGAATCCCTTGGATGAGACCAAGATACCAATTAATTAAAAATAAGGGTGTATTTACCAAGCCATATAACATTCTTGGGTTAATTGAATTATTTATACTTTACTTTTATGAAAACCTAGTTATGTCTCCATGCTCATATTCCATGAGAGTTATGAAATCCCTTATAAGTATGTATGGACACCTTTTTCTTATGAATCAATCCCTGACTATTACTATGTATCTACATATATGAACATATAAGTCTATATGTATATGAGGTATATATATACATACCTTTATATATATAAATATGCATGCAGGGTGACATATTTTCAGAGACATGTGGCTTTGACCAAATCCGGTAGTGTTGGTCGGGTATCCCATGAGGAACCTAGTCTAATTTAATTTATTTATTTACTATCTAACATTTATTATTACTTTCACAGTACTCATCATTTATGTATAGAATAGATAGTTATAGATTCCATTGGTGGTTGACTACTGAATATTTCTCATGTAACACCCCAAGCTTCCACAGTACGCTTCTCTTTTAATAATAGAGTAGCGTGTGTTGTACGCAACTTCGAGTTCTAACACACACCACAGCCAATAAAACTACCCGTTATGAATAGTAATACCCACTTTTTGAAATTTTATAAATTTTATATTTCAAAATGGACTTAATTTTTGGATTTAGAATATCAAAATTATCTTAGGGTGAATTTTTGGTATTTTTCTGAAAACATTCATTTTTTGATGAATAGTGAAAAAACACTAAGTTATAGTTTAAAACTGAATTTTTATTTAAATAATTATTTATTTTATTTAAATTTAATTAAGGTCAAAATATATACATAATAACTATATGAGTTCAATTTAATTCATTGGAGTTAGTTTAGAATAATTTTAGATATATAAAAATTTTATGGAACTTTTCACCATCTTTTACCCACCTCCTAGGAGAATTTGGAAATTCACATAAAACATAATTTTACTGCTTCTGTGAGTGGAATTTAGAAAATCCGAGAGAAACGGTTAACATCAAGGAGTAAAATGTGGTTCAATAAGATAAAAATACTTTTTGGTGAATAGTAACTTTTTACTTTTATTTACCACGGTTAAAAGTTAATAGGGTAATTAAGGTTAAAAATGATATTAATATTACCCTAACACATATACTAATTCTATTGGACAAGTGTATATTGACCAAAAACAACCTTAGGAATAAAACATTATCAATTAGGTCCACTTGGATTATATTAGGACATTTATTATTATTTAATTCAAAGAAGAGTTAAAAGAGCTAAAATCAAAGTTTAATTACTAAAACATTTTTAATATAGGTTTATACATAAAATAAATTCTATTGTAAATATTCCTTAGAAATATAAAAATATTTACTACATAATTATATTTTATTTATAATTTTTATACATTAAATAATTTAATTTATTTATGACACAATGGTGATGTAGTAATTACCGAATTAATGAAATATTAAAATAATTGATATTATAAATATCCAAATAAATGTAATTTGAGACTTTTATGAATTATAATAATTTTCTAGGTTAATATGACATATTATTATTGGTTATATGAATTTTATTCTAAGTAATAATGTTGTTATGAATTTATCAAAAACAAAATACCCAATAGTGTCAAAATTGACATAAAAGAGTTTTTTAAACAAATATTATATTATTAATTGATATTATTTTCCTAAAAATATAAGGTTCGTCCAAAGGACTTATATAATGATAGGTGTATCATTAATGGACCACTTGGGGGTATCTTGGAAGTATATAGTAAGTTTATTAACTATATAATATAAAAATACAAAGAGACATGGTAAATGTCAAACTATTTAACTAAGAGTTAAATCTAAAAGATAAGGTTACTATAGTGACCCAAACCTGTCTAAAATCTATTAGTTGGGTGTTTTTCGACCCATAACCACCTTTTACATTTAATAATCCACTTTGGAGCCATTATAAACCTAATATGAATTTATTATAATTAATACTTTAAATTTTTTCTAAAGAGCCCTCCTCCCCCTTATAAAAGGACACCACTTCTAACCAATTCCTCACACCTCTCAAGCCTTTTGGATCGGCCAACCCCTGCCAAAACATCCTCCCAAATTCCCTCAATTCAACCTAGAGTCCTTATTTTGATCATAAATCCAACCTAAGGATCCCTTTTGATCAAATCAAAAGGAAGAACCCGAAGAAGAGGTAATGATTTCACCACCCTCTTTCAAGTTCCTTTCTTCTTCAACTTCTTCTTTCCTTGTTATTTCCATTATAAAATAATAAATCTAGTATCTTCTATATAATGTGATTTTATTATAAATATGGAATAACCAAATTCATTATTCTATCCATCCCTTGAATAACATGTCACCATACGTGCGTACATACGGCCTACCGTCTCCACGTCGTGGTGTAATTGTTATTCAATATATTATTATTTATATGGGTATAATAATGATGTGTAATTCATGTAAATAATAAGTATAACATGATTATGTATATGTATATATGATATAACATCCAATTATATATGATTTTAATATCAAAAGAATTATATTATCGCTCGTGCGTACGTACGGACTACCATCTCCACGTACGCGATGAGATTCATTCCCCATTGTATTCATACAAGTATAATTCTCATTTTATGATTAAAAATAATGTTTAAGGACTTGATATGTAACAGCCCCAGATTTTATGAGAAATATTATTTTTAATTACTTTGATGTCTTGTATTGTACGCTACACCAATATTAGCTTGTACTATACGCAACACCGTATTAGCTTGCAGTATACGCAACACTATTCTTGGCTAGTGTTACACACAATTTCAAGTTCGTTTTGTGGAAATTATTCTACGCAACATTAAGTATAGATTTTGTTTAATGTATAAATGAAATAATTTTTTATTATGTTATAATCAACACCAAATGGATATTTCACAACACGCAGCCCTGACTTGGCTTGCATTACACGCAATCAAGACCTTCTTCGATAGCGTGTGTAGTACGCAATACCAAGTTTCATTAAACGAGATATTATTATAAGATTATTATGAACTAGCCATTATGAATAGTAATACCCACTTTTTGAAATTTTATATTTCAAAATGGACTTCATTTTTAGATTCGTAATATCGAAATTAGCTTAGGGTGAAATTTTGGTATTTTTCTGAAAACTTTCAATTTTTGATGAATAGTGAAAACACTGGGTTACTATTTAAAAACCGACTTTTTATTTAAATAATTATTTATTTTATTTAAATTTATTTTAGGTAAAAATTGATACATAATACCAATATAAGTTCAATATAATTAATTGGATTCATTTTGTAATAATTTTAGATATATAAAAATTTTATTGAACTTTTCACCGTCTTTTACCCACCTCCTAGGAGAATTTTCAAATTTACATAAAACTTAATTTTACCGCTTCTACGAATGGAATTTCAAAAATCCAAGAGATACAGTTGATGTTAGTAAGTAAAATGTGGTTCAATGAGATAAAAATATTTTTTGGTGAATAGTAACTTTTTACTTTTATTTACCACGGTTAAAAGTAAATAGGGTAATTAAGTGTAAAAATGAAATTATTATTACCCTAACACATGTCCTAATTCTATTTTATAAGTTTAATTCGACCAAAAACAACCTTAGGAATAAAATATGACCATTTAGGTCCACTTGGATAAGATTAGGACACTTATTATTATTTTCTTTAAAAGAGTTAAAATTGTTGAAATCAAAGTTTAATAACTAAAACATTTTTAATATAGGGTTATAAATAAGATAGATTCGACTATAAATATTCATTAGAAATATAAAAATATTTTCTACATAATGGTATTTTATTTATAATTTTTGGACTTTAAATAATTTAATTTATATATGACACAATGATGATGTAGTAATTACCTTTTTAAGGAAATATTAACATAATTGATATTATAAATACCCAAATAAATGTAATTTGAGACTTTTTATAAATTACACTAATTTTATAGGTTAATATGAAATGTTAGTATTGATTTAATTAACTTTTTTAGAACTAATCAGGTTGTTATGATTTTCACAAAAATCAATTACCAAATAGTGTCAAAATTGGCATAAAATAGTTTTTAAAACAAATATTATATTATTAATTGTCATTTTATTCCTAAAAAACTAAGGTTCATCCAAATGACTTAGATAGGTATATATATATATATTAATAATGAACCACTTAGGGTTCGTTTGGCTTGTTATAGTAAGTTTATTAACCATATAGTGTAAGAAAACAAGAAGACGCGGTAAAAGTTAAATTATTTAACTTAGAGTTAAATCTAAATGATAAGGTTAAAATAGTAACCTAAACTTGTCAAAATTCTATTGGATGAGAGGATTTATACCCATACCCACCTTACCTTATAAATAAATCAATTTGGATCTATTAAAAATTTAATATGACTTTATAATAAAATAATATTTTGAGTTTTTCCAAAGGTGCCCCTCTCCTCCCTTATTAAAGGGCACGTCCTCCCCCTCTTCCTCACACCACTTTGAGCCATAAAGCTCGGCCAAACCCTGCCAATTTCTCTTCTCCACTTCCCTAGAAACATCCTATAGGTCCTGGTCTTCTTCAAAGACCAACTCTAGTGCCCTAAGAGGAGGTTAAGAAGAGGCGCGTCAAAGAAGAGGTAATATCCATTACCGATCCTTTCCAAATTATTTCTTCTTCAACTTCTTTTTCTTTAGTTGTTTCATTATAAATTAATAACATAAGTATTAATTATATACTTATATGTTATTATAAATATTAAACAACCCCATTTCACCTTCTATCCATCCTACGGAAAATGAAATCACCGCGCGTGCGTACGTACGGAATACCATCTCCACGCCGTGGTGTAATCTGTTTTTCCACCACCACCTTACTTGGATAGGTATAATGGTGTAAATAATAACTATATATGGATACTATAACATCATACTGATTATGATATATTATATCATCCACTCCAATTCCATTCAAAAATTATGGTAATGATATCATCGCTCGTACGTACGTACGGATTACCGTCTCCACGACGCGATGAGATTCAATCTCCATGTTAACCATTAAATAATGATTATAAAGTATATATAATGAATAATAATGGTATATATAACATAATAATGCTACTGGATTTATTTATATGTTATTTACTTAATTCCATTCAAGTCAATAAGAAAATGAAAACAGCGTTCATGCGTACGTACGGCCTACCGTCTTCATGAACGGTGTATTTCATTTCATTAATCTATCTGTTATATATATATACTGAATATATATGATATATAAATCATGATTTAAATTATGTAAGTAATTAAATCATGATATAAGTAATAATAATATCAATAACAACAAGTCCAAACAAGTACGATAAATAAAATGATTTTACCCAAAACGCTGCTTTAACATGGAATTTACAAAAGAACGGGTAATATAAAGTCATAAGTGAACCATATATGATATCATAACAATGAATATGATTCTGTAATAAGTCAATGAAATTATTTAAATCATTATACAGGAGGTTCGGATACGTATGAAGCATATCGGACCTAAGGTAAGGGATAATTATTCCAATCTCATTCTAATCCGAGATTGTTTATTCGTAAGTATTTACTGGGGTTATGTTTATTATCCATGTCCATATGTTCTAAAAATGTTTTCATAAAATGTTTACTTTTATTCCATGTATGTTTTAAGTCATTTTTACCCTTTTTACTTTTACCACATCATATATAAGGAATCTTTCTTTTGTTTTCCATACGAGGTATTTTTTGACTTTTCCGACAAAAGTAGGAGGAGAATGTTTTTTTAAAATTATATGGCATGAATTGATTTTTACGGTTTCATAACTCCTTATTTTCAAGAATCTTACTATACAATATTTCATGACTAGTTTCAACAAAATCATTTTCCTTTAGAATTTCATGGCATTTTGTACAGAGAAAATGATTTTGAAGAAGAAAGGATATTTTTCTCAATAATTCATTTCAAGTGTTTCATCAAAACCATTTTCCATCCAATATGACATTATTTCATATATGTATGTTTCAATTATAATGTCTCTATTATTTACATGGTTCCAATTTTCTTATGATGAAATGATATCCATTTGTTTTATATGGATTATGTTATGATGGGATGATGTTTATGAAACCCATTTTTATTCTTTGGGTTATGATGAATGGTTTATGTTTATGTTGTGGCACAAGTAAGAATGATTTCATTATGAGATTTGTGGGACCTATATCTCCCTCCAATGCATTGGGTAAAGATTTATATCTCATGAGATAGACATGACTGGAACAGTAAGTTAATCTGGTTCAGTGATACAGGACTAGAATGAGGAGTGAACTCGATTCAGAAAGGGACTTTGTGCACTAAGATGGTCTTGGCAGCAATACCTTGGATACTATGGAAATCATATCATGTGATTAGTGGTTTTCCACAATTACATGTTTTCTTTCCATTATATTTTATCATGATTGATGTTCTATTATGATATATTCCTTACATACTTCCAATATTTATGTCTTTGCCCAAGATTTTGATGTTTAGATTTTATGTTCAAGTTTTTGCATTCAAATGTTTATGGATTGTTTTATGTTCTATATGTTTACCCTTACTGGGCATTTGAGATCACCATTTATATGTTTTCTTTTCCCTAGGATATAAAGAAAGGTTTTAGGTAAGAAAACAAAAGGGGAAGATCTTTATGGGAGATGTTGAAGATCTTTCACCACGATTAGAAGATTATGTTTCGAGTTTCCAAAGACACTAAACTATTACGGTCCTTTGGTGACTATTTTTGTTATGTATTAAGTATTCTGAAAAAGTAATGTAATTTCCATGTACGTCAAGATTTGGGTATCTACAGTTGGTATCAGAGGAAAGGTTTAGTCAACCTTTAGAAACTAGGATGCGAGAACTTTTGTGAGATCCCTAAAGATATTTATAAGGTATGTTTAGGGATGTCCCTAAGGTTAAGTATAAGTATAGGTTATAGTACTACATTACAGTAATGATATTAGAATTAAACTTAGGATGTTAGATATGGAAGTAACCCCCCCTTTATTATGTTGTTTTCCCTATCATTATTTTTTCTTCACACTATTCTTTTTGGGTTTTAGACGATGGCTGGAACCCGAAGAAACCGTGTTGATCAATGTAATGGACGATGCAATGATTTTCCTCCTGATCAAACCAATGTTATGGGAGATGGAGTGCACAATCTTATTTCTATACTTACACAAGCTATGAATCATCCTGGACTTCCAAATGAGCATAGAAAGGAGAAACATACTGTTGAATCCTTCATGAGGTAGCATCCAACTTCATTCAGTGGGTCTACTAATCCATTAGTGGTTAAACAACGGATCAGTACCACTGAAAAGATATTTTCAGTCTTGCAATGTTCTGAACATGATAAAGTCATATTAACAGTATATCGTTTGTAAGGTGAAGCTGATCAATGGTGGAATCTTATCAAGAATACAAGGCCCCAATATGAAATTGAAACTATGGAATGGGACGAGTTCAAGAACTTGTTTTTCAATAAGTACTTCCCTCGTATTCTTCAAAAAAAGATGGAAAAGGATTTCATTGAGCTTAAGCAAAAGGATGATGAATCTGTTGGTATATATGAGGAGAATTTTACAAGGCTTGTAAGGTATGCATCTGGATTTATCATTCAACCTGAAAGTAAAGTTGATCGATTCTTCAGTGTCTTAAAACCAAGTCTTCGAAGGGCATTATCTATAAGAGACTTCAGTAGCTATGAAGAAATTGTGCGGTGTGCTATCAAGGTAGAACTGGAAATTGGTGTTACATATCCATCTCATAGTTGTGACAAGAAATAAAAGATGAAGTTCAAGGAAAAATCTCAGAACAATGGTTAAAAGAAGATGAATGTTACTTAATGCTCAAAGTGTGGAAAGAAGCATGGTGGAGATTGTCTAAAAGGTACTAGAAAATGTTTTAAGTGTGGAAAAGAAGGTCATCGAGTAGTTGGGTGTCTAAGTAATGGGAAAAAGGTATCTAATGATGTGAATATAGAAAAGACTACATAGAACGCTCCACCAACACTTCAATGCTTCAAGTGCAAGGAAATAGGGCATTATGCTAATCAATGCCCTAATCCCAGGGTTAATGGTGATCAATGTGAGAAACCTCTTAAGGAAAAGGACAAAGGGAAGTCACATGTGATCACTATTAGAAATGTTGAGTATGAAAACGATGTGGTGGAATGATTATGTGTTTATGTAAAGGGGTTCCAAAATAATGTTGTGAAATATCATTTATAGTATTGTAGAACATTGGAATATCTATATAATGGTTTATTGTGGTTTTCAATAATTATATGGTACCAGTAACCATGAAAAGTGATTCAAATATTTTGGAAAGCAGATGATATGTGTATAATGAAGGGATAAGGAGAAAATTAAATGTTTGATAGTATTCATGAGCTCATGAATGATATAAGGACAAGGTTATATCATGGTTTGAGTATATAGATTTTTTTGGATTTTGGAAAGAGTTAACTTTTGACAGCATTCATGTTTTCACTAAGATTCAATGGGTATTCATTTTTCAAGAGAATACAAGATTAAGGTATTCATATGTTTGGAATGTGATCAACAAGATATATATTTTGATATATGAGGGATAAATGATGGTATTCACGTGCTTGTTATATGACCTTTTTGTAATCATTCTCTTTATACTATGAGTTTGGAAATAAGTATTTTGGATAAGCCTAAAGATTGGAATGCATTATGTTGAACATAAGTTAGTATTGTTTAAGGCTATAAATTTTTTTTGATATTGTTGATAGAATGTTATAATAGTGTAGTTTAAGAAAAGGGATAACCTGCAGAATGGGCGACAACCTGTGGCGTCGGACAAGGCTATGGGAATCGAACCCACAATCGAAGTGCGATAGGCCTTTATCGCCTACCACTGGCCTACAGGAAGTCCCTGGTTAGTAGAAGCTAGTTTTATTATATTAAGCGGTATGATATATGAATTATAAGTCCATTTTAGGAACCATATATGATTAATCTCACTATATATGGACTTATGTATATTTAATAACTTTTACTATCCTTTTTTTGAGACAGATGGAATGACCTATCATTCTATCGCATAGTCTGCTAACACTTCACCGAAGACAAATTTAACTTCATTTCTTTACGAGATGATGTGGAAATTGTTCAAAGCACAAACAACAGTAAGATTGTACCAAAATCAAGTATGTATTTCTTTTACTTCAACAATTCTTCAACTTTAGGGAAATTATCTTGAATACAAAAAAATGTTGTCCTAGTGTCCTTATATCTGATGAATCAGATGGTACCTTAAATCATCACAAATTTATGGCATTGTGATTGTTGGATTTTTCATAGCCATGTTCTCTACCACTCTCCATCAGAACATGATTGTTAGATTTCTCTTCCATATCCATATTTTCACTTATGTTCTCCTATGTGGAAACCCAGTGATGAGTTAATCTGGGTAACCGTTACATTTCTAACTTTCCTTTTTAAAATGAAGTTTTAGTATTCCTTTTTATGATGTAGGTTTCTATGAAATAAACTTTCAAGTAGTAGACCATTTACAACCCCGACGAATTTTGAGGGTGAAATTCATTTTAAGGGGGGTAGAATGTAACATCCCGAGATTTTATGAGAGATATTATTTTTAATTACTTTGATGTCTTTTGTTGTACACTACACCAAGATTAGCTTGTACTATACGCAACACCGTATTAGCTTGCAGTATACGCAACACTATTCTTGGATAGTGTTACACACAATTTCAAGTTCATTTTGTGGAAATTATTCTATGCAACATTAAGTATAGATTTTGTTTAATGTATAAATGAAATAAGTTTTGATTATGTTATACGCAATACCAAATGGAGATTTCACTACACACAGCCCTAACTTGGCTTGCATTACACGCAATCAAGACCTTCTTCGATAGTGTGTGTAGTACGCAATACCAAGTTTCACTAAATGAGATATTATTATAATATTATTATGAACTAGACGTTATGAATAGTAATACCCACTTTTTGAAATTTTATCTTTTAAAATGGACTTCATTTTTGGATTCAGAATATTGAAATTAGCTTAGGGTGAAATTTTGGTATTTTTCTGAAAACTTTCAATTTTTGATGAATAGTGAAAACACTGGGTTACTATTTAAAAACAGACTTTTTATTTAAATAATTATTTATTTTATTTAAATTTATTTTAGATAAAAATTGATACATAATACCAATATAAGTTCAATGTAATTCATTGAATTCATTTTAGAATAATTTTAGATATATAAAAATTTTATTGAACTTTTCACCGTCTTTTACCCACCTCATAGGAGAATTTGAAAATTTACATAAAACTTAATTTTACCGCTTCTGTGAATCGAATTTCAAAAATCTTAGAGACACGTTTTATGTTAGTAAGTAAAATGTGGTTCAATGAGATAAAAATAATTTTTGGTGAATAGTAACTTTTTACTTTTATTTACCACGGTTAAAAGTAAATAGGGTAATTAAGGGTACAAATGATATTATTATTACCCTAACACATGTACTAATTATATTATATAAGTTTAATTCGACCAAAAACAACCTTAGGAATAAAATATGACCATTTAGGTCCACTTGGATTAGATTAGGACACTTATTATTATTTTATTTCAAAAAGAGTTAAAATTGTTAAAATCAAAGTTTAATAACTATAACATTTTTAATATAGGGTTATAAATAAGAGAGATTCGACTATAAATATTCATTAGAAATCTAAAAATATTTCATACATAATGGTATTTTATTTATAATTTTTGGACTTTAAATAATTTAATTTATATATGACACAATGATGATACAGTAATTACCTTTTTAAGGAAATATTAAGATAATTGATATTATAAATACCCAAATAAATGTAATTTGAGACTTTTTATAAATTCCAATAATTTTATAGGTTAATATGACATGTTAGTATTGATTTAATTAACTTTTTTCTGACTAATAAGGTTGTTATGATTTTCACAAAAATCAATTACCAAATAGTGTCAAAATTGACATAAAATAGTTTTAAAACAAATATTATATTATTAATTGTTATTTTAATCCTAAAAATATAAGTCTCAGACAAATGACTTATATAAGGATATATATATTAATAATTAACCGCTTGGGATTCGTTTGTCTTGTTATAGTGATTTTATTAACCATATAGTGTAAGAAAACAAGAAGACACGGTAAAAGTTAAATTATTTAACTTAGAGTTAAATCTAAATGATAAGGTTAAAATAGTAACCTAAACTTGTCAAAATTATATTGGATGAGATTATTTCTACCCATCCCCACCTTAGATTCAAAATAAATCAATTTGGATCTATTAAAAACCGAATATGACTTTATAATAAAATAATATTTTGAGTTTTTTCAAAGGTGCCCCTCCCCTCCCTTATAAAAGGGAACCTCCTCCCCCTCTTCCTCACACCACTTTGAGCCATCAATCTCGGCCAACCCATGCCAATTTATCTTCTCCACTTCTCTAGAAACATTCTAGAGTTTCTGGTCTTCTTCAAATACCAACTCTAGTGCCCAAAGAGGAGGTTAAGAAGAGGCGTGTCAAAGAAGAGGTAATATCCATTACCGATCCTTTCCAATTTCTTTCTTCTTCAACTACTTCTTCTTTAGTTGTTTCATTATAAATTAATAACATTATTATTACTTATATATTGATATGTTGTTATAAATATGAAACAACCCCATTTCACCTTCTATCCATCCTACGGAAAATGAAATCACCGCGCGTGCGTACGTATGGAATACCGTCTCCACGCCGTGGTGTAATCTGTTTTTCCACCACCACATTACTTGGATGGGTATAGTGGTGTAAATAATAAATATATATGGATACTATAACATCATAATGATTATTATATATTATATCATCCACTCCAGGTCCATTCAAAAATTATGGGAATGATATCATCGCTCGTGCGTACGTACGGATTACCGTCTCCACGACGCGATGAGATTTAATCTCCATGTTAACCACTAAATAATGATTATAAGTATATATAATGAATAATAATGTTATATATAACATAATAATTCTACTGGATTTATTTATATTTTATTTACTTAATTCTATTCAAGTCAATAAGGAAAGGAAAACAGCGTTCATGCGTACGTACGGCCTACCGTCTCCATGAACGGTGTATTTCATTTCATTTATCTATCTATTATATATATATACTGAATATATATGATATATAAATCATGATTTACATTCTGTAAGTAATTAAATCATGATATAAGTAATAATAATATCAAGAACAACAAGTCCAAATAAGTACGATAAATAAAACGATTTTACCCAAAACACTGATTTAACATGGAATTTACAAAAGAACGGGTAATATAAAGTCATAAGTGAACCATATATGGTATCATAACAATGAATATGATTCTGTAATAAGTCAATGACATTATTTAAATCATTATACAGGAGTTTCGGATACGTATGAAGCATATCGGACCTAAGGTAAGGGATAATTATTCCAATCTCATTCTTATCCGAGATTGTTTATTTGTAAGTATTTACTGGGGTTATGTTTATTATCCATGTCCATACGTTCTAAAAATGTTTTCATAAAATGTTTAATTTTATTCCATGTATGTTTAAAGTTATTTTTACCCTTTTTACTTTTACCACATCATATGTAAGGAATCTTTCTTTTGTTTACCATACGAGGTACTTTTTGACTTTTCCGACAAAAGTAGGAGGAGATTGTTTTTTTAAACTTATATGGCATGAACGTATTTTTACGGTTTTATAACTGTTTATTTTCAAGAATCTTACTATACAAGATTTCATGACTATTTTCAAAAAAAAACCTTTTCTTTTAAAATTTCATGGCATTTTTTAAAAAGAAAATGATTTTGAAGAAGAAAGGATATTTTTCTCAAGAATTCATTTCAAGTGTTTCATAAAAACCATTTTCCATCCAATATGAAATTATTTCATATGTGTATGTTTCAAGTATAATGTATCTATTATCTACATGGTTCCAATTTTCTTATGATGAAATTATATCCATTTTTTTATATGGATTATGTTATGATGGGATGATGTTTATGAAACCCATTTTTATTCTTTGGGTTATGATGAATGGTTTATGTTTATGTTGTGGCATAAGTAAGAATGATTTCATTATGAGATGGGTAGGACCTATATCTCACTCCAATGCATTGGGTAAAGATTTATATATCATGAGATAGACATGGCTGGAACGGTAAGTTAATCCGGTTCAGTGGTACAGGACTAGAACGAGGAGTGAACTTGATTCAGAAAGGAACTTTGCCCACTAAGATGGTCTTGGCAGCAATGCCTTGGCTACTATGGAAATCATATCATGTTCTTAATGGTTTTCCACAATTACATGTTTTCTGTCCATGCTATTTTATCATTATTGATGTTCCATTATGATATATTCCTTACGTACTTCCAAGATTTATGTATTTGCTCAAGATTTTGATGTTTAGATTTTATGTTCAAGTTTTTGCATTCAAATGTTTATGGATTGTTTTATGTTCTCTATGTTTACCCTTACTGGGAATTTGACCTCAACCTTTATATATTTTTTTTTCCCCAGGATATAAAGAAATTTTTTATGTAAGAAAAAAAATGGGGAAGATCTTTATGGGAGATGTTGAAGATCTTTCATGACGATTAGAAGATTGTGTTTCGAGTTTCCAAAGACACTAAACTATTACGGTCCTTTGGTGTCTATTTTTGTTATGTATTAATTATTCCAAAAAAGTAATGTAATGTCCATGTACGTCAATATTTGGGTCTCTACATGATAAAATCATGTATATGAATAATATACAAACTGTCCATAACAAACATGACTTATGTAACAAAACATATAAAAGAAAACAAGTAAGTTAACACCTGAAACGACTATAATACTAAATTATTATTAACAATGAAATATTAAAAGATCATATATGATATCATATTAATGTATATGATTCTTGTATAATTAAATAACAATTTATTCACCATTATACAGGAGGATAACCTACCCTCGACCAAGGAAAAAGTTCAAAGTAAGGGTTTATTTTACAATCTCTTCATTATCCAAGGTTGTTTATACGTAATTATCTATTGGGACCTATTTATCATCCACATCCATGTTTCTTAAAAATGTATTTCAAAACATTATTATTATTTTATAGAATATGGGTTAAAGTCATTTATACCCTTGTTGACTTTTTATAAGAAGTTTATAAAGGAATATTTCTGTCGTTTTCCAAACAAGATCCTTTTTAACCTTTTCGACAGAATTAAGGTAAGAATGTCTTTTTTTAACTTATATTGCTGGTGCATCTATTTTCCACTGTTGTAAAATCCTAAAATCTTACCTTACAGGCTTATAAGAATATTTTCAAAGTAAATATTTTATTTTATAATTATGTTATTTTTAAATTATTTCAAAAAAAGAGATATTTCTCTCAAATAATTTTGATTTCATCTATGTCAACATCCTTTGATGGATTTTAAGCTTATTTGAATTTGATTTTTTATGATACAAAAATTCCATATTGTATTGAAAGTTTTTTGATATATTTGACTGTGGATGTGTTATTTTTATACCATTCATGGTTTATGGAGAAAGTATTAACATTTTGTATGCTATTTTTAATACGAATGTTTATGTTATGTTTAAACCTGTTCATATGAGGAATGCATTGGACTTAATAAGTGATGGGTGGAACCTGCTATAGCTCCTCGATGCATCGGTAGGTATCATGAGACAAACTAGTGTCTTGGCACAAGACCTTGACAAAATCTTATTTGTAGTCTTAGCATGAGGCCTTGGCTACGTGGTTATGATAGTCTGGTATTATGCATTCCATCATTATGAAAGTGGTTATTGATATTGCATGTGGTTATTAGACTAGTATAATATCTATGTGAATAAGTAAATTGCATTATTTCATTTTATCTTTTCCATATTATGTTGAAGTTCAAGTTTAAAAGGCTTTTTCTTTAGTTATACATTTCCTTAAATGTTTATGCTTATCTATGAAAGTTTCCGCTATATTGTTATCCTTATGGAACATCTGAGCTCACCCCTTTCAATGTTTTATTTTTCCCAGGATGTGAAGAAGTAATTTATGAATGACCTACAGGGATAGTATGAGGAGATATGAAGACAAGATGTTGTTGTAGTTTTTTTACTTTATGATGTAATGTAAGACTTATGAATATATCTAGTGTTTCCAAGACTACTAAACTAATTGGTCTTTCGAGACTTGATCTTTTGTGATCATGACAATGTTATGCAATAATGTACTGACTCTAGGTAACTGGGGTTAGGTCGTTACGTCTCACACCCTAATTAGGCCACCAGTTGGCACCTGAACAGACCTTATGGATGTAGGTAGGCACAAAGGGAGGTATCCAGATTTGGATGCTTCACTTCCTATCCTAGGAAGGAGTACCAGAGTATAGGAATAATCATATGCTCGTGATTATAGTGTAGATATATTTTGGTCTTTTTATCTTTTTTATAACATGATTCATATTCCTAAACCCTATATTTCGGGTACTTTCCCTTTTGTATAGAATCATGACATGAATATCATTTTTTTTATATGATATTGATTCAACTTCCTCATGTTTATTATATTTGGATGGTTTATATCTTTGTAGTTTATTTATTACATTATTTACACTACTTACTATTATTTTATACCATGTCCTATACTTTGATCATGTGGGTATAGTCTTCCCAATGCAACATCATAGACCCTTATTACTACTCAACAACCTCTGGAATATGAGGAGGCATGCTTGAGGGCATGTGGACAACCAGGTTCGATTGTTTATAAGTGAATCAAGTTCAAGACACTACAATCCTTTCTTAAAAAGAAGTGAGGTAATGTTTCTCATCATTCCTCTTAGCCCAGTATTGACCATATTTTGAGTTAGATCCAGCATTATTAGTGTAATCAGAATTATAAATTGATTTTTTAGCTATAGATTTAACCTAGTCATTTGTGCAAGTACTCTCAATCGATGTAGAGTATTAATATTTGACTTCAATATAAGTTCTAAATACTCCTTTTTCATCTCATTTTCAGATTAGATACACTTATACTGTTTCTTAGATATTTCTTATTCTTTCAAAGCATACTTTTATTCAAGATCATTAAGCATATTTTCATGTTCAACTGCTTTCAACCAGTATTTTTTTATCTCATCAACAAGGTTTTCTTTTTTATTTTTAAAATAATTATTTTATTGATTGAGATTCTTGTTATCTCACACCACTTTTTTCTTTTCTTTCCTTATCATGGTATTATACTCAATAAATTATTTTAGTTCATGCGTTAATAAGTGTTCCAGCTTAGTTGTTTTTGATTTATCCTCTTCATGGATTGAAGTTTCAAATCCTTTTACAACATGATCCATGAAATTGATAAATTTCTCAACAAACTCGGTTCTAGATTCACTAATCAATGAGTGGTCATCTCATTATTATTTTATAATAAAAATTATTTTCTTGATTCAAGATAATTCCTTCTTATTTATTTTATATTTTGATGATTCTTTCAGAATTTTATTCCACTTATTTTTACCAGGTTTCTCATCACCATTAGAATCAAAATTTGATTTCTTCTTCTTAGGGAAATTAATGTAAAAATTCTTGATGTCATTGAATTTGGATCATCTTAGAGGATACTTTATTTTTCCCTTGTTCTTTCACTTCTTGAATATATTAGAAATAAATACAATGATCATTTGATCATCTCCTCTATCCTATCCATTTTCTAAGTAACTTGAATCTTCATTGTCAACATTTTCTTTAACTTTTAACTTTCTCATGGCCTAAAAATCCATTTCATATTTTACCTTTTCATTGAAGGATTTAATTTTTCTCATTTTATAATCTATGTAGATATTTTCAATTTCCTAAAATGAAATATCACCTCTATATTCAATAGAATAGATCTTAGGATCAAATATTTCCATAAAATTCCTCATAAGCTTCTTAACAATTGTAGAGTCTTCAAGTTCTCCACTAAACCCCTAGATATTATTAACAAATTCATTTAAATTAGTGAAATATTCATAAATGCTATCTTCCTCATCCATCTTGATGTCTCCAAGCTTATTTCTCCAAATTTTTAATTTAGCTTCCTTCACTTTTACATTTGCTTCATTGCCACTTTCAAGCATATCCCTGATTTCATTAGCTAGTTGAAATCCAATCACTTTTGTGTATAATTTTTCTAACAGGGATATGAGAATATAATTTTATGTTTTTCCATCATTATCCATATTTATTTTATCTTCCATATTCATTCAATAATTTCCTTAAATGGGTATAAAACTAAAGAGATCAACATCTATAACTTCTAATACATGAGATAAAAGATAAGGTAACATTTTATTCTTTAAACTATTATAATTTTTTCCATAAAATGTCAGCATATCCCTTTTGTTAATTGAATTCAAATTATCCATTCTAATCACTTGAAAGGATAAAATAGAGGAACCATTCTCTTATTCCAATTGAAGTGACTAAAATTGAATTACTCCACTGAGAATGGGGTATGAATTAGTGGAGACCATTTTTAAAAAATTATTCTTAATTAAATCAATCCCTACAACTTGCTAATATTTGATTCACTCATGTATATAGTCTCAAACTAACTTGAGTATATATAAAATAAAGAGACAATGTGAAACATCCGATTAGCTTTCTGTTAGGTATGTTTTAACCGTTTCTTTTGGTTTTCTTTTTTTGGATTGGTAATGTCATAAAAGAAATTGGTACAATACCTATAATGGTGAAGTCATAGATTTGATGGAATTTTCGTCTTAAACCTATATTTTTTGTTATTCCCCAAGCGATTACACACTATGTAATAGGATTATACACCATGTAACATCCTCTGGGAAAAATTCATGAACTGGTTACATAGTGTGAGGTTTTTACATGTCGTGTAAAGGGTTTACATCATGTAATTGAAAATATCATGTTTTTAATATAAAGATGATGGATTTTTAGATGTATGTGAGATTCATGGATTACATGACGTGTAATGGGATTACACATCATGTAAATGTCCCGAGTTGTGATTTTTAGGGTGGTGAACTTCTGATTATCATTTCATTTCACCTTCAGCCTTACCTCTCTCAACCTAGAGCTCACTCTAGGTGATTTTAGATGACTCCTTCCTATCCTGATCACTTCATTCAGTGATTGATCACCATTATAGTTGGGTTTCTTCTCTTTTTGTATGTAATTCTTCTGGTTCTTATTTGTTTTTGGCTATTTTTGCATTTGGATTTGTGATTGGATAGTATTTTCTATAAATCCTCTTCAATTTCTTAGAATTCCTTCTCTTTCAATGACTAATCTCTTAGATTCTGGTCACCATTATTGAAGGAATATAGGTTTAAAATGTGGTGATGTAGGTGTTTCTATACAATAGGTTAATTTAATGAATATAATGTCATTCTTGATAAATTCCTTTGGGTTTTTATTTAATTAGAAGTGATATATGGTTTCAAATTATTTCTTGGAAAATAAAATGTTTATCAAAAGGGGGTTTTTCTTTAAAAATGAATTTACTTTATTTGGAAATGGTTTTTAAACTCTAAAGTGGATCAACTTAGAATTGAAAATGTTTAATAAAATTTCGATCATGGTTTTAAAATGAAATTTCTAAAAAATCACTTTGGGAACCATGGGTGAATTAATAAGGAGACATGGGTAGCATTAGTGTGTGTTTGAAACTAGTAGGTGGTAACCTTTTATGATATCAATTGTAAGGACTTGATATTAGTTTTTATATCAACTGGTATGACTCAATATTGGTTGGGTCTAGTATTTTTTCATGTTTTGGATTTACTTGTTAGGTTCTAGTACATATTGTCTCAAAGTCTAGATCCCAATATGTAATGTTATTTTTAATTTATGATTATTTATCATATGATTGTTTTTATCATGGTTTTTTCTCATAGATTTTTATATGAGGTTGTATCATGTATCTTTTCATGGTAGGTTGTTTCATGGATATATGTTTACCTATTTACCTCTTGATGTATGAAAATTATTTCCTATTTTATTACTTCTTTTTGTCATGTTTTTGGTTTTGAGGATATGATTGGATTTTATGAAAAGAAAAGATAAAATTATTTATAAATGGTTTGGATTTATAAAAATTATATTTAAAACTATTTTTTTAATCTATAATTATTTCATTTTTTATATTAGAACTTGTATAGGAACTATGGTGGAATCCTATCATAATTTGGACCACACCCTACTTTTGTCTTTAGGTGTTTGTAGATGTTGTATTATTAGATTCAAGTAAATGGAAAGCATCTTGTATCATGTTGGCTTCCCTTGTTGTTGTTTCTTTCGTTTTGGGTTGGTCTGGAGGTGACTGTTGGCCACGTGGGGATATAACTTACTTTTTGGTCTAGCCTATTTTGGCTTGGATTGTGTGTCTTTACGGTAAATCTTCTATTTTTTTTCTTTGTAATATAGTTGTATGTCTTGTTTTTTTTATAATCATATTTTACCTGAATTACATAACAGGCTTGTTTGGGTGGTCTGTCTAGTTGACTCGAGTTGGTTTGTTCCAATTTGGTATTAGAGGGTATTCTTAGCCTGAAATTTGTTTACACTGCCTGAGTTTGGTTCTATGTCTCATGTAGATAAGAGTTAGTACTGTTTGAATTTAGATAGTAGGTATAGAAAATGGGCCTAGCCATCTCACTTCTATGACTGAAACTGATTTTTCATGGGTGGTCAGGGACTTTTATCAGGTTTGATACTTGGAGTTTGAGGTCATTTGAATGAACTGCATGGTAAGTTTATTTAAATTGACCGATTCCATTTTAAGTAAGTCCTTTTGTGGTTGATATAAATTATTAATGTTTTAAATCTTTGTTATCAAAACCTGAAGTTGGTCTTATGATTTTTGGAATTTTCTCATAACTGATTGGTTTTTTTCTTTTCTTAGACAATGGCTCAAAGAGAATCTCCTCCAAATTCGAGAGAGTAAGCTACAATACAGGTTCTTTAGGTGAACCCTCCAATTGAACCTACTTTGGTAGAAGCTATTATCTATGATATTTATACTCTAGGTCAAGTTGGTGATAGGAACCCAAGATGTGTGGTGGATCATGGGTTGGAATTTACTAAGTATCATCCACCCATATTTTGTGGAGAAAAAGGACCATTGGAATATAAATAGTGGTTGAGTAGATAGAAAATATCTTCAACTTCTTGAAGACTCCTAAATACACTAAGGTGTCTTTTTCTATGTATATTATTGAGGTACTGAGAAGGATATGGTAGTAAATTATTTTGAAAGCTAAGTTGCATGAGAATCTTACTTGGGTTTCCTTCAAGAAAGTCTTTAACCATCATTTTTACCCTGAGACATTAAATATAGTGAAACCCTAGAGTTTATAAACTTAGAGTAAGAAGAGCATACCATTTTGAAGTATTCTTCATGTTTTGCTGAGTTAGTGATTTTGGAACCAAAGCTTGTCACTAATGAGTACTTAAAGCCTCATAGGTATGAATTAGGATTAAGGCCTCATATTCTATCAATGATGATACTAACATTACTTAAAAAAAATTAGAAGTTGTTGAAAAGTAAGATTTCATTGAGGAAGTAATATCTAGTAAGATAGGTTTGGGTGGAGCTTTAGTTGGTTCAGTGGTTAGGCATGGTGTATCTTCTATCCAAAAAAGAAAGTATAAGAGTGGACAGTTTTCTTCAGGACCAGTTTTATGGGATTTGATAGGGTATTAGTAGGTTTTCTGCTACTAGTGTGGGAGGAATTGTTATACCATGCCTAATTGTATGGAGTCTCTTAAGACTTTTCATCTTTATGGATGATCTGGCCATATAAAACATTTTTGTGAAAAAATATATTAGGGCAGTACCCACTCTCACTGCGGTTTCATAGGTCCATGAATATGCTTCCAAAGTTGGTGGGTATAATCCTTAGGCCAAGGTAGATTTTCATGTGGCTAAGATGGAATATTTTTTTGCAATAGAGTATACACTAGAGGAATCTTAAGTAAGGCCAATGAATGTTAGAGGTACGGTGTTTATCTTGTCTTATATGGTGTTAGAGTTTTTTGATATAGGTAATAATCATTCTTTTATATCATCAAAGTTATTTTATGTGTTGGTTTTTCATTGAGAAATTATTTCATTCTTGTTGGATTTTTCTAGGCCTTTGGTAAAGAGGTCCGAATAAGGTTTTTGATGTCTCACATGTCGGGTGATGATAACCGAAATTGAGTTGGAGTGGGGATTTTTAGTGCTTGATATTTACATCTTAGATTTTATTATCAATATGGATTATATGAAAAGTGTTAAGGCACAAATATATTGTTATCACCATTGAGTTCAGCTCTTATCTTCCAATGGGGTCACTCATGTTTTCCAGGATGAGTGAGACTCTAGATCGGGAAGGGAAGGTCATATTGTTCCTTATGTTGGGGTAATCTCATTCCAGTTGTCAAAGATGTTTATTGATGTAGTTAACACTTGTATAGATGGTCAACTTTCTTCAGTTGTGTGTGTGTGTCCAAAGGTCTTTCTAGATGATTTTTGTGTCAATTTTGGTATTGAACTTCTCCCTGGTATTATGATTGTTTCTATATCATCTTATCATATGGGACCTACTAATTTGTTGGAACTTAAGGTCTAGCTTGAGGACCTAGAGGCTAAAGGATTTATTAATCCTAGCCTATCACTATGGTCTTTGCTTGTCCTATTTTCTAAGAAGGCATACAGGAGCCTCATACATTGTATCTATTATCAAAATTTGAATCAGGTGATAATTAAGAACAAATATCCTTTACCTAGGATTTATGTCTCTTTGATCAACTTAGTGGGGATCATTGGTTTTATAAGATTGACCTGTGGTTAGGGTAACACTAATTGACAGTCTGATAAGAGGATATACCTAAAAAAATTAAGAGTTGATATGGACATTTCACTTTTTTGGTTATGCCATTCAGTATCACTAATGCTCATGCAATTTTTATGGATTTGATGAACTATATCTTTTATTGGTTCTTATATTCTTTTGTTATTGTGTTCTTGGATTATATTTTTGCATAATTCAATTCAGAGGAGGAGCACATAGACTATTTTAATATCATTCTTCGAACCTTGAAATAACATTGTCTGTATGGTAAGCATTCCAAATGTGAATTTTGGATTTAGGAAGTAAATTTTCCAAGCTATTTGAAATATAATAGGGAAATCTTTATAGATCCTAAAAGGTTATAGGTAGTTATATCCTAGTAGACACTTGGAAATGTGTTTGACATCTGTATCTTCTTGGGTTTGGCTGGTTACTATAGATAGTTTGTTCAGGTTTTCTCTGATATCGCATCTTCAATGTAAGCTTTAACCTATAAGGGTGTAAATTTTGAATGTAATGACAGGTTTTAGAGATATTTTGAGGATCTGAAGGTGATTTTGTCCTCAGCATGAGTTTTTATTCTTCTGCAATTGGGATCAAGTTATGATATTTTCTATGATTCTTCTATTATGGATTTGGGATGTGTCTTTATATAGAGAAAACATTTGATGGATAATTCCTCTTTCTAGTTACACCCTCATGAGAAGAACTACTTTACCCATGATCTTGAGTTGGCAGTAGTTATGAATGTACTCAAAATTGTACATCACTGTCTCTCTGGGGAGTAGTTTATGGTATATTCTAATCATAAGAGACTAAAATATATTTTTACTCAGAGTTATCTAAATTTTCAAAATAGACACTAGGTAGAGTATATATATACTTTTTATTTTGATATAGATTATACACTTAGAAAAGGGAATGTGGTTACTGATACATGGAGTATAAAATTACCACACAAGCTTTGAAGGAATCGATTGAGGAGTGGTATTTGATGAGTTTGTTTGTTGAGATGATATTGGAAGTGGAAGAGGTTAGTGGATAGGTGTTCTTGATTTCAATGAAATCTATATTTTATTTTTCGGAGAATTTTTTGTTGGATTAGGTGACATGCACCGAGTTATAATGATTTAGTTAAATACTTTAAGGTGGGGAGGCCTTAGGAGAGTGGTCTTGGTCTCCCAGTAGATCTTTCTACTTCCATAGAAGATTGGTTATTCCATTTTCCCTAACTCATGATTTATTGTAATGTGGAAACTATTTTTGTTGGTTTGTGCACCCTATGGATACCAATATGTACCAATACTTGAGGTGTAGATATTTATGGCAAGGAATAAGATGTTCAATAGAGTATTTTGTAACATGCTGCCTTACTTTTTAGATAATTAATGTAGAACATCGGAGACATGTGGGGTTTTTGTAGCCCTTTCCCATTATGATATAAACGTGGGATGAAATTTTTGTGGATTTATTTATCAGTTTCCATAGAATACTAATGGGAAGGATTTGAATTGGGTGATAATTTATAAACTCACAATATAGGTGCATTTCCTACCTATCAAGGAGATGAAAATTTTAAACAGCTTGGGGACTAGTATGTCTAATAGATTGTGAGACTTCATAGGGCTCCCTTTGTAGTTATTTTTTATAGGGATTTGAGGTTCACATCCAGGTTCTAGAAATTTTTATTTGGGGAAATGGTTCCTTGGATTATATTGACCATGGATTATTATCCATTCATGGATGTGAAAACAAAGACGGTTATCCAGGTCCTAGAGGATATGCTTCGGGTTTGTGTGCTTGATTTTGGAGGATCTTGGAAAAGTCATTTTACTTTGATTGAGTTTTCCTACAATAATAGTTATAAGGCCTCAAAAAATATAGAACCCATTGAGCTACTATATGGGGAGCTATGTAGATATCCCTTTTGTTAGGCAGAGCTAGGAGAGCGGTCCTTCGTTGGGATGAGTGTTGTTCAGGAGATGATAGAGACAGTGCAGTTTATTCTATGGCATTTGATCATGGAAAAGAGTCATTAGAAATCCTTTACAGAGTGTTTTTGTTAGTCGTTGGAGTTTTATTTTGGGGATCAAGTCATTATTTTAGTTTCACCTCGGTTAGGACATCGTCAGTTGGGTAATCAAGGTAAGTTGGCACTGATGTTTGTGAGCCACTTTGAGATCATTGGATGACTAGGGAGGTTGGACTAACAGTTGCATTTTCCATCTATTTTGACAGTTATCCATGATAGGTATCATGTTTCCCAGTTGAGAAGTTATATACCAAATCATTCCCATGAGATTATATGGGAGCATATTGATCTTGATCCTGATACCACTTTGATTGAATATCCAGTTTAGATTATGGATCACCAGGATAAGGTACTATGTGGTAAAATGATCCCCCTAGTCTAGGTATAGTTGTAGTATGGATATGATATCCATGAGATGTGTGAGTATGAGTCTTTGATTAGGGACTAGTGGCCTTTTTCAGATTGAGGATCTTGAGGGATTTATGGGGGAATAAAGCCTTTGTAATGGGAAGATTACAATGCCCTGTTACCTTTTTTTAGGTATGTTTTAACCTTTTCATTTGGTTTCCTTTTACATTAGATGGGTAATGCCGAAAAAGAAATTGGTAGGATACCTATAATGGTGAAGTCAAGTATTTTTTGGAATTTCCAACTTAAACCTATAGTTTTTCTATTCTCTAGGAGATTACATGTTGTGTAATGGGATTACACACCTTGTAATGTCTATTGGGAAGAATTTGTGAACTAGATACATAACGTGAGGTGTTTACATGTCATGAAAAGGGTTTACATCGAGTAATAGAAAATCACATATTTAATAAAAAAATACAATGATTTTTTTAGCATATATGATCTTTATGGATTACATGATGTGAAATGGGATTACACACCATTTAAATATAATGAGTTGTTATTTTAGGGTGGTGAAATACAAATTTTCACTTTATTCCATCTAAATCCTTACCTCTCTTGGCCCAAAGCTCACCCTAGGTGATTTTGGGTGACTCCTTCCCATTTATATCACTTTATTTATCAATTAATCACCATTGCAGTTGGGTTTCTTCTTTCCAAGTATGTAAAACTTATAATTATTATTCGGTTTTGGAAATGGTTATGTTAGGATTTGTGATCAGATAGTATTTTCTATCAATCCTTTTCAGTTTCTTAGCATGCCTTATCTTTCAAAGACCATTCTCTTGGTTTTTGATGACCATTGATGAAGGAATCTAGGTTTATACCATGTTGAGGTAGGTGTTTCTATAAAATGAGTTAATTTGATGAATTTAATGTCATTATTGATAAATTAATTTGGGTTTTTCATTGATTAAAAGTGATATGTGGTCTCAAATGACTTCTTAGAAAAGAAAATGTTTTTCAAAAGGGGGTTTTTTCTTTGAAAATGATTTTTTCTATTTTTGAAATGGGTTTTCAAAATCCAAAGAGGATTGCCTTGGATTTCAAAATGTTTTATATAACTATGGGCATAGTTTTGAAATGAAATTCATAAAAATTCACAATAGGAACCTTGGGTTTATTGGGAAAGATATGTAGATAGCCTTAGTGTGTTTCTGGCACCACTAGGTGGTAACATTTCATGATATCGACAGGTAAGACTTGATATCAATTGTGATATTGACTGGTAGGACTCGATATTAGTTATATCCAAAATTGTACTTGTTTAGGATTTTCTTTTTAGTGCCTAGTACATAGTGTTATAGAGTCTAGAACTCAATATGTGAGGTTTTTTTCATTTATGGTTATTTATCACATGATTTTTTTATCATAAATCATTTCTCACATATTTTTATATGAGGTTGTGTCACGTAGCTTCGCATTATAGGTTGTTTCATATATATGAGTTTACTTATTTATCTCTTGATGTATGGAAATGATTTCCTATTTTATCACTTCTACTTGTAATATTTATATTTTTTATAAAATAAAAGGATTTTATGAAAACAAAAGGGGGAATGATTTATAACTGGTTTATATTTATGAAAATTCATTGTATAACTATTTTTTAAGCTAGAATTGTCGCATTCTTGATATTAGTCCTTGTATAGAAATTGTGGTGGCATCATACTAAGAATTGGATCACACCCTAATTTTGGATTTGATATTTTTTAGATGTTGTATTGTAGGATTTAGGTAAAGGGATTAGAATCTTGTAGCATGTTGGCTCCCCTTTTTATTTCTACTTTCAATTTATGTTGGTATGGAGGTGAATATTGGTCATGTGAGGATATGAATTGCTTTTTGGTTTAACTTGTTTTGTCTTCGATTGTATGTATTTATGGTATCTCATAGATTTCCACTTATTACTATGGTTGTATGTATTTTTTCTTTTGATAATCAAGACTGGTTTTTATTATCCTTTTTTACCTATATTATGTGACAGTCCGGTTTAGGTGGCTTGTCTAGTTGACCCGGGTTGGTTTGTTACACAATGAACATGCTGATTTGTACATGGTTCAACCCCTTCACAGGTGACCTACTCCATGGAGTGGTTGGTTTCTCCCCCCAACTATTGACTCTTCACTATAAGTTTAATGGATCACAAGCTTAATATGATCACATAGAGTAACACTATTCATGTCCACGGTAACATATAGCAACACAATTTCACAATGCCTTGATATATAATATGTAACCAATATGAGATAAATTTTCTAGAAAACTATATTATAACCCAATTGGGATTTTTTGTTGTATCTAATGTTGTGGATAAATAATTTCTGTTTTTTCTATATATAGGATTGTAAGGACCATATATCTTCATTTACAATTATTGATTTAGAAGGAAATGAGGATTTCATGACTCTTGATGTAGGTGTATTTATCCTATTCTCTATCCATTAGCATGCCCTGAGTTCTTATGATTTCCTTTGGTTTTGAATTGTGGAATTGATTATTTGAAATCCATGAGTGATGAATTTTATCTTTTATGGATATGTTAATGCCTTTCTAAAAATGGTTTTTTTTTAATTGATTTATGCACAAATGTGTTTGATAAAATTCCTCAAATATGATCTTGGAAATAAAATGTTTTTCCAAGGATGGAAGTAGTGTGGTGTCATTATAAAAAATGATTTATGAAAATGTGGGTATAAAATGAAATTTCTTAACCTTGGAAAATTATTTTGTGAAACTTGAATTGGTTTCATGAACGGAATGATAATGTAATAGCATATTAGGGATACCTTGGGGTATAGTAAAAAATTAAACATATGTGTGATCTAGTAGAGTTAGTTTTAACTAAGGGATGTTCCCTTAATTACATGGATTTCTAGGTGGTATCCTTTCTGGGTAACTGAGGTTCCCTGATTTTAGGAGACACTTATAGCTAGTGGTCATCTTTGTTTGAGTTGCATATATATTTGAGTTTTTATTGTCCATTTGGTTATTTGAGCTTACATTATATTATAATTTATTTTATAAACACATTTTATCACTTTATATATATATATATTGATGCTTGAAACCTATTTATTTAATCTTTTTAGTCCTCATAGATTAATTTTTTGCCATATTTCTTTGTGTATTTAAACGTGACATATTTTTAAAGGAAAAAATTATTTTTACATGGAAAATGATTTTATTTAGAAATTTTTTATAAATACATTTTAATAAATAAATAATGGATTCACATGGATATAAATTGAATAGATTCCTAGTGGTATCTTACAAGGATTTTGATCTCACACTCTACTTTTTCCATGGTGCATTTTTAACCATGGTTTTACTGGAAATAGGTAAAGGTAAGAGTTTAATGTAGAGAATGACTATCCTATATTTTTTTCCCTTATAGTGGGTTGGGATTGTGGTAAAATATGGTCATGAGTATATAGAACCATGGGGTTCTTTGGGTTTCATGTTATTGGTCTATTGGTTTGATGGTTTTGACCTTTTTTATCCAGTTTTTGGATGTTGCCTTTTTGGTTTGGTTATTTACTATTTTTTTTCTAGATATCTATTATGAAACACTTTTTTATCTTATAAAATTTTTGTTGAGGGTGAAATATTTTACAAGTTCCTTTTTATGGTACCCTAGGGCTTATCACCAGCTAGTGGTTATCGGGAACACGCTTTAAACCATATGGTGGGTTAATTTGGGTGACTTTATAGGTTAACTCGGGTTAACCTGTTAAAAATAATTATGAAACCCATTGGGTTATAGGTATGTTTAATTTTGATCTTTCTCTATCACTTTTTATTTCAGAGAGGCTTTCAGGAGTCATAATTTAAAATTTTAGTTTTTCAGGATAAATGGGTCGGGCACACAGTTTAGGCACACAGTTAGTACTATCAATATGGTAACCTTAATATATGACTCTATATATTCTAGTGATTTTTTATAAAAAAAATTATAACCTTAATAATCTCTTGAAAAACCATATATATGTGTGTATTATTTGGTCTAGAGTCTATCTCACTGCCTCAACATGGTTTTTCAAATCATGAAACTATTCCCAAGAAACTATGTGATGTGGTTTTCAAAGGATAGATTCCATTGTACTTTTTGTGGATGATTTGTTAAAACATGTGGCCTAACTATGTGCCTAGATATAAACTTCTTAAAATAGAAAATTTTCCCAATTCCCTTAGTCATTTTCAGCTTCAATCTCTTACTAAATCATTATTATCTTGAACCATCCACTCAGTGAAACTCTAAAGGATTTATTCCATAGTGATCTCTAATAATTTTAGACATATATCATCATGGTATTTTTGGATTTTCTAGGAGTTTCAATTCAGCATGACGATCCAAAAACCTACCCAACCTGGCCCAAAAACTGATAGAGCTCGACCTGAAAAATCCTGAACTACGCTGGTCTGGGCTCCGTACAAGGGGTTTGTTGAGGCAAGCATGCACTACTATATTTTATCATGACACGGCCTAAAATCTTGGCCCAGTGGGCCACCCTGAAATCTCGGCCCTATAGGCCCAGAAAAATCCAAAAATTTACCATAAAACTTGCATTGTGAGAGATTCAATCCCCCTAACCTTGACTTCCAAGACTATTCCTAGACCAAAATGTCATGAAATTGTTCCTAATTTATTTATATGATATATATAACTATATATCTATTTTATAAAAAATATTATAATGGTAATTTAAAAATATATATTATTTTTTACATTAATATTAAAGGCCTGATCACCCAGGCTCATCGCCCAGCCTGATAATCCTAGCCCAACTCGAAGAATTAGGTTGGCCTGAGGTCTATATTGGGGAGATCTATGACACTATTTAGGGTGGGAAAAGTTCTTTACACCCTTAGGTTTTTTCCTCATTTTCTACTCTTCTCTCTAGATCTTTCATCGGTCTCTCTTCTCTTTTATCCTTTAGAAGCCAATTGGGTTATGTTTTTAAGATCTAAGGTTATGGATGGATAATTGACAATGTTATTATATATCTAGGCTCATGAGGAATGGATCGCCTCATTTACCTTCACTGATTTAAAAGGAAATCATGTTTTTATAATTATCAAGGTATTTGTATCCATCCTATAGTCTATCCCATGGAATTCCTTATATTCTTATGATTTCATTTGGTTTTGAATTGTGGAATTGATGATTTTAAATCCATGAGAGATGAATTTTGTCTTTGATGTCAATATGTATGTCTATATAAAAAGGGGGTTTAAGGAAATCTGATTTATACACATGAAATGTATGATAAAATTCCTTAAATATGATTTTAGAATGGAGATGGTTTTTTAAGCATGAAAGGGGTATGGTATCACTATAGAAAATGTTTTATGATAATTTTAGAATGAATTGGAATGGATTTTCCTTCGAATGTTTTTACAAAACATGAATTGGTTTCTTTAATAAAATGATAATGTAATAGAACATTTAGAATACCTTGGGGTGTGATGGAAAACTAGACATATACATTCCCTAGTGGAGTTAGCTATCACAAGGGGAGGTTCCCTTGATTCCATGGATTTCTAGGGGTAGCCTTTCTAGGGAACTAAGGTTCTCGGACTATATGAGTCGCTTATACCAACTAGTGGTGTTATTCATTTGATTTTTGTACATATAACAACCATGATCTTTATTACACATTTAAACAAGATTTATTTCTTAATTTTCACTTAATACAACTCAAAATATCGAGAGGTATAGTGTATTTGGGGATTAGGAACATTACATAACAACTTAAATCATAAAATAAAACATCTTTATTGAAAAATTATTTTACATTACCACAACATTCCCTCGCACTTAACACTACATGGGATAACCTGAGACATAAATAAAAAAAGGGTGAGCTATAAAGCCCAATAAGGGAATAAACATGGAATAAAATGAGGAATACAATACATTTTAGTCAATATACATATCAATTGTGTCATGATACCCTCCCCACAAAGTATACCCCTCCTGGGCTGACAATATAATAAGGGAGATAATGACCTCCGAGTCCCGCCTTCAGTAGGCCCTGGGTTGGAGAATAGCACTGAGGGTATAGTAAACACACAGATGGGAGGCATTACCCTCTAAAAGAACACATGCAAAAGAGATATATAAGATAAACACCAGAGAACTCCAACTCAGACTAAAAAATAAAAGAAATCCCAAGGACACATATGTAATGTCATGCAAAAATACTACAATAGAAGGGAAAAACTGTAAGTATGCAAAGGAAAGTAAAATGGAAGAAACAACAAGCCCGAATAGCTCCTGCAACCCCAAGCTAGTAGATATCATCCTGATATCCAACCTTCTCCAAGTGACCTGAAAACAGTTTATATATACAAAGGGTGAGTATAAAAGTATACTCAGTAGGATCCTCCTCAAAGATTTTCATGCAAAAGTAAAGAAAGCATGCTAAATCCTAGTGAACAACAAGTGAAACTGACTCGTCACCTAAATAAGTACACTAAGTTCCTAACCTCACCATGGCTACTCCCACCAAGTAACGCATACAAGATTATATCATATAATAAATTATATCAAGGGTACCCCTCTACTAATTCCCCACTGGTTTTCTTCTTTTCCCCAATGTCGCACGTCCTAAGCATCTCTCTCCAAAAAGTATTTCCTACAGACACCTAGGTGAAGCACCACAATATGAACCTCGTGCAACAAAACCACCACTTACACGTAAGAAAAGTAGCCAGGTAGTTTTCGGGAGCCACCATAGCTCACATAACATGTATCATATATCAGGTATTATACCTCAATCCATTACAACCCATACATCAAGTAAGGATCCTCAAGACATCACAGCCTATACACGTTACACCTATAGTAGTCCATAGTAAACTATATCCAGAATATATGTGTGTGAATAACCACAAGCCATTACATCCCTCTACAAACATATATGGGGACAACTAACAGATGTGCTTTCTAGCATAAGTAACTACCAAGATAAGAGAGTGGGGCCAAAGGGGGTAGTCAACCAACCATCCTCCCACCATAATGTTGGGGAAAACACCCCCCCCCCCTAGGGATTAGAATCCCTAGGGTGTCAGTTTCCCTTAATTATGGGGTGGAGTAGAATATAGAAACACAAAAAGTATAGAATATATTATAGCTCACAACCACACTATGGGCATAACCTAGTCTTAGACTCAACTGCAGCTAAAATCTCTCAGACTCTTGGCTTCCACTTCTAAGACTAGGTATTTTATAAGCACACAACCATTTAAAGATATTAAATACATTATTCCATTCCCTTTTTATCAGTTACACTTTATGTTAATTAATTCTTTAATCATTAATTAACTATTAATAATTTCCACTTTATATTTCACCAGCATCACACCCAAAGTGCATTGTTCCTTCAAATTACAACCTGAGCATTATGCCCCAGAAAGCTCCAACCCCATGGGTTAACATCATTTATTCAATTATTTATTTACAGCATTACTTCCCCATATTCCCAAGTATTCTAGAAAAATGTTCTATGATACTAAACACAATGGGGCTCAACACGGTGAGTAGATGAACTAACCTTTGTGTCTTTGTCGCCTATAGCAAGAGCATAGGCTCATACTCCCTTGAGAAGCTAAACATGGAAATCACATGGAATACCCCATGCTTCTTCACCCCTTTCAGAAGGAGGGAAAGAAAAACTAGCTTCCTTGAGTAGTGGGGAAAGTAAAATAGATAAACAAAAAATAAGAATCATCAAGCATCAAAACATTCAAATCTAACCTATTTCATCATCCCCGGTGTCCTCCCCGACACCCACATGCATAAAATGATGAATCTCACCACTCTAGGAATAAACTGCTGCCACAACCAATAGGCCTCCATTCCCCCACATATCACAACATCCATCCAGGCTCACATCACAACACAAGCAGCAGGAAAACAAACATCATATCAATTGGGATCTTGTCCCTTAAACAATCAAGAGGGTAGCTCGGAACCCTACAAGGAATTATATTTTATCAAAATAACTAGTTCCTTTAATCCATATTGGATTAAATGATTTATTATTCATAGGTTCCAAATTCGGGAAACCTAACCAGTAAGCTATCACAAATAATTAAACATGATTACCACACCAATTTGATTAACATAAAATTACAATAAAAAGAACCATATTCATTTACATACCTCCTTAACTTTATCCAAACAATTATCTATTAATTATGGCTTTATGTTCTCTACTAATTTCCATCAAGAATTAAAATATAAACAAAGTAAACATAGATATCACACTATCTAGCAAAATAAGAGGCGATAACATACAATCGATATCAATTTATTTATCCAGTTCGGATTTTTATTATGTCAATTCCATGGTGATCCAGTGGGATAAAACATGCTAACTATAAAGTTGCACATAAAAGAAAAGAGAAGAAATGAATCCCCTGCCTCAAATAGTTCTTGTCGTTATTTATATGAGAATGATCCACACAAAGGATCATGATCGCCACCTCCTGTGACAATTGTATCCACCCAAGGATACTGCGGTACGACCACACCAACCGAGACCCAAGAAAATTCTATTAGGAACATGTAGATACAATTCCATAAAAGGGCGAGGGAAACAGAAGGAGATGAACCCAAAATTATAATGATACAATATACCTTATATCGAAGATTGATCAATACTGCTTGGTTGCATCAAAACAGAGGGGAGCCAATCCAAGGAGGAAAGTTTGATTGTGCAACTCCTATGGGATTGAATGAAAGGTCCGAGCATCTCACAACCAAGAATAAGGAGAAATAACTATGGATGAAGATATATCATCCCTTTAGAAGATGTAATGGATTAGTGGTTTAAGATACACTGGATTTTCCATTAAAAGAGGATCGCATTAAACTATGAAGTTTGAGCAAGTAAAATTTTCATAAGCCTTAGGGAAATTAATATAGGGGTTATGGCATTTGAATAGGCCTTAGAGTCCTTAAAACAGGGATTTAAATGCATTTTATGTTAAAGGAAATGTCAAAGCGGTGAAACTGTAGGAAGCTGGAAACACTGTTCATGGACTCGAAATTTGGAAAAGGAAAAACACTATTCATGAACCTCACTATTGAAACCTCACTGTTGGAACCTCGCCATTCTAAAAACACTGTTCATGGACCTCACCATTCTGGAAACACTATTCAGGAACTCAAAATTTAGAAAAGGAAAAGGTCACCATTGGAAGCTTGTCATTCTGGAAACACTGTTCATGAACTCAAAATTTGGAAAAAGAAAGGTCATTGTTTGAACCTCACTATCCTGGAAACACTATTCATGAACTCAAAATTTGGAAAAGGAAAGGTCACCATTAGAAGCTCAGCATTCTGGAAACACTGTTCATGAATTTGAAATTTAGAAAAGGAAAGGTCACTATTGGAACATCATAGTTTTGGAAGCACTATTCATGAACTCAAAATTTGGCAAAGGAAAGGTCACTGTTGGAACCTCACCATTCTGGAAACACTGTTCATGAACTCAAAAATTGGAAAAGGAAAAAGGTCACCATTGGAAGATCATCATTCTAGAAACACTGTTCAGAAATCAAAATTTGGAAAAGGAAAGGTCACCGTTGGAAGCTCACCTTTCTAGAAACACTATTCACGAACTCAAAATTTGGCAAAGGAAATAGAGGTTACCGATGGAACCTCACCATTGGAACCTCACTGTTTCACTGTTCATAGAAGGTTAATGATGACATTGTTCATAGAAGGTCACCGATGACACTATTCAACTAAGATTGCCAATAACACTGTTCACATAAGGTTACCGATGCACTGTTGGTCACCGATAACACTGTTCACCTAAGGTTACCGATGCACTATTCAAAGAAGGTTACCGATGCATTGTTCATAGAAGGTTACCAATGACAATATTCACATAAGGTCACCATTGTACTATTCACAGAAGGTTAATGATGACACTATCACATAAGGTCACCGTTGCACTGTTCAGAGAACTGGAAATTTGGCAAAGTATTGGGGATAAGTCACCTTGACCTCCCGGAACATCTTAGATGCCAAATTTTCGCAAAGGAATAGACCAGATAGGTCTGAACCATTACATCAGATGCCTCTCAAAACATTCTCGTCCTCGAGAGTTCAAAACAAATCTAAAAGGAAATAGAAAAGAAGACTGAATAGCCATCCATTGATATACCTCTCAAAAGAGAGCAAGCCAAAAGAATCAACCAAATAAAGCCATATCATAATCACAAAAGGTCTATAACCACAAAGATAACATCGTTACATGAAAAGAGTTAAACATCAAACAACTCTAATTACTGAGCACATATTTGTGACTCACATTACCAAGTACTCTCCTCCATGCCACTATGTCACCACAAGACACAAACTGAGGGAATAGAACACACATGCAACACCTTCTCTTTGTGGTCTTGGATCTCTAAAGGTTTCTCCTAAAAGGTCGAATCATCATCAACATCGATCTCTCCCCAATCGATGACGTGAGATTCATCATGAAGATAATGATGGAGTTGTTATACATGAAAAACATCTTGTATCCAGTAAATCTGTGGGGGAAGTGCAACTCGATATGCCACAGATCCAACATATGCTAACACCTCGAAAGGCCCAACAAACCGGGGAGAGATCTTACTCCCACGACCAAATCTTCATTTCCCATGATGAGGAGTCACCTTCAGAAACACATGATCCCCAACATCAAACTCTAATGGTCTCCTCCTTTGATCATCATATGATTTTTGACGATCCTAAAATGTCTTCATCCTCTCACAAATCACCTGAACCATCTCTATTTTATTCTGCACTAGTTCCGGTCCGAGAATTGCTGACTCTCTAACCCTAGTCTAGCACAGTATAGAAAGGAAATGTCGAAAATACGAGGATTCAAATGGCACCATACTAATGGTGGAGTGAAATCTATTATTGTAAGCGAACTCCACCAAGGGAAAGTGCCTCATCCACAAACCTCCAAAATCTAGGACACAAGATCATAACATGACTTCAAGAGTTTGGATGGTCTGCTCTATCTGACCATCCATCTGAGGATGAAAAGTAGTGCTAAGGCATAACTGAGAACCAAAATCATGTTGGAGACCTATCCACACCCTATAGGTAAAACAAGGATCTCAATCGGAAATGATCATCCTTGGGACTCCATGAAGTCTCACCACCTCCTCCAGATACTACCTCAACAAAACTTCCACTGAGCTCGACTCCTTGATTTCTATGAAGTGGGTTGATTTTGTTAAATGATCCACTACCACCCAAATAGCATCATGTCTTCCCTGAGCTCGAGGTAAATCAGTAAAAATTCCATTGATATGTCCTCCCACTTCCATTGAGGAATATCTAATAGCTGGAGAAGGCCACTAGGAACACGGTGTTTGGCCTTCACCTTCTGGAAAACCAAACATTGAAACACATACCCCGCAACTTCATGCTTTAGCCCAGGCCACCAAAATGGAATCCTCAAGGCTCAGTAAATATTTTTCACACTAGTATGAACTGTTAAAGGATAACTATGTAACTCTCTAATAACCGTATCACACATTGCCAAAGGAACAAATATCCTTCCATGATACAATACTCGGTGTCGTTCATCCTCAGCCTAACCATCAGGGACCTCACCACAAACAACTCAGTCTCTCCAGACCTCCACCTCTAGATCCCCCAACTGGGACTCTTCCACCTTCTGTAATAGAGATGAATATAACATCATCTGAAAAAGACAACCTCTTCCCCCAACTTCTCCCATATCAAGATGTAATGCTAACAGTTCTTCCATTACTCTCTAGGAGTCACCATATTCATGCACTGCATCACTATGTGAATTCTGACTCAGCACATCAGCTATAACATTCCCCTTTCCAGGTGTATATAATATTTCAAAGTCGTATTCCTATAAGAACTCCATATGTTGATCTTGTCATAAGTTCAAGTCATGATGGGAGAAAACATACCTCAAACTCTTATGATCGGTGAAAACTACAAAGCGCTCGCCAATGAGGTAATGTCTTCACAACTTTAGAGAAAACACCACGGTTTCCAAATCAAGATCGTGGGTGGCATAGTTATGTTCATGGGGACATAACTTCCGAGTCCCATAAGAAACAACTGATCTCTATTGCATCAGAACACATCCTAACCCCAAATGTGAAGCATTGCAGAAAACATCAAACTGAACTCCCTCTACTGGATGAAAAAGAACTAGAGCACTTACTAACTTCTCCTTTAGATACTCAAGAGATGACTAACACTAATCAGTCTATATGAATGTCGAATTCTTCCTAGTTAAAGCTATTAGAGGAGTCACAACTCAAGATAAATTTGTTACAAACCTCCTATATTAGCCTACGAGACCAAGGAAATTTCACACCTATGACACTGTGTTGGGGGATTCGCAAGAAACAACTACTTCTATATTTTATGGATCCACATCTATTCCCTTCTGGGACACAACATGCCCCAAGAAATAGACTTCTTAATCCCAAAACTCACGCTTTGAAAACTTCCCAAATATCTGATGTTGAAGAAGAACTCCCAAAATGGCATGTAGATGCTCTGCATGATCCTCCTCAGACGTGGATTACACAAGTATTTCATCGATGAAAACCACCACAAAATTTTCCAGGAACTCATGGAACATAGTGTTCATCAATCCCATGAACACAGCTGGAGCATTTGTCACACCAAATGGCATTACAACAAACTCATAATGCCCATGATGACAGTGTAAAGCAGTCTTCGGGGTATCCTAATCCTTCACACGCATCTAATGATATCCTGACCGCAATTTGATCTTTGAGAACCAACTTGCACCCTTCAGTTGATCGAATAAATCATCAATATGTGGAAGAGGATAGCGATTCTTCACTGTCACTTTTTTTAAGCGATGATAATCGACACACAACTGCAGATTTTCGTCAGTCTTCTTCATGAACAAAACCAATGCACCCCATGGTGACACACTCGACTGATCAAAACCACACTATAACAGACCATCAAGCTGCATACATATCTATCATAACTCAAAAGGGGATATCCTATATGGATACATAGATATAGGAGACTCTCCTGGTTGTAGCTCGATCCCAAACTCGATCTCTCATCGAGGGGGTAATGCTACAACCTCTTCTATAAAGACATCAGGGTACTCTTCTACAACCCTAGGAAACACCAATTGTTGAACCTTTGAAGAACTTAGAATCATCTCATCCGTCATGGATGCTAAGTGTGTAACACGCCTCTAACCCATCTGAGGGTCTCTCTCTCTAACAAACACCACTGACTCTCTATCCACATCAAATAAAATGGACTACTTCCTAAAGCAATCCATGATAAACTACACTAAATACAACCAATCCATGCCAAGGTTGACATCATATGGTAGTATTCGTAAATAGAGGAAATCTCTCCAAGAGTGGTGATGCCCCAACACTAGCTCACAGTCTCTACATACTTCAAACAATTCAGCTTGACCTCCAACTAGTGTAGTCAATGCCAAGGGCACTATAATCCTCTCTACCTCAAGTCAAAAAGTATGGACAAGGTTAGGTGATATGAAGGAGTGTGTAGGTCCTGAATCAAACAAGGCATACACCAAGGTAGAAAACAAGAAAAGGGTATCACGAATGACATATAGTTTCCCTGGAGTTGGAAACACTAAAGCATGAATCTAACCATGACCACCTCCATGGCCTCTCTGACCCTAATGATGACCACCACCATGGTTTTGGTCTACTCTCTAAGGACGGGGAGCATCACGGGGTTGTCCTCTACCTGCCCCATCTACCCTATGATGATCTAAAGCCGGTGAAACCTACTGTTGCTACCTCGACTGGAACTGCCTCAATGGAGGAACCTAGAGCGGAAACCTTAGTGCACGATGACTGCTCTAAAAGATCGGTCACTCTTGCTACTAATGACCTTGACCACCATAAAAAAAATAGGCACCTGATCCCTTGGCATAGGCCTAAGAGCTACTGCCCCTAGAGAAACGAGATGCTAAGGGTTGGGACTTACCCCCGGATGAATGGAAACTCTTCTACCCTAAAAACCAGGAACACCAGACCACAGCTCTTCTTAATGAGGAATCATTATGACTCCTCTCTCATGATGATCTGGTTATAGACAAAGTCCTCTCGATGACCTCTACCCTTGACAGCACCTCAAGATATGTCATCAGCATAAATGGGGTGACATGGCACTAGATCTATGGATGCAAAGCCTCCTCAAAATGTCTCACCCTGGCCTCCTCATCTGGCAAAAGTTCTGAAGCATATCGTAAAAGGTTCCTGAAATGGATTCCAAACTCTCGCACACTGGAGCTCCCCTAGCGAAGGGTAAGAAGCTCCTGGCGATTGGATGCCTTTTTAGTCGAAGAAAGAAACTTGACTCTAAACTTGTTTCAAACCTCCTCCCATGAGATCACTGACTCCCTGTGATCCTCGAGGAACAATAACCACCACTACCTCACTGCTCCATGTAGCATCATCACAACCAAGGAAACCTAGTGCTCCTTCTGAGCATGGATTAAACTGAATCTTATCTCGACCTCCTCTAACCAGCCTTCTCTAACTACATCTAAAATGGATCCCTCATAATTCTGCAGACTCTGGTGCTGAAACTCTCGGAGTTTCCTCCTCCAAGTGTCATTGTCGTCAATCTATACCTGGCAGTGATCTGCTGGCACAACCTACTAGACATCTTCTATGGGATCCTGATGAGGACGTCGACCTAGGGCCATACCTGCAAAATATCAAATATTAGAGCTTCTAAACCTGGAATATGGGAGACTGGACATTAATTAATTATTTAATTGTTTTATTTTATTAATGTTAGGTTAACCTATCCCAAGGTCTACCCATTCGACCACAGGCACAAATAAGAATGATTCATGATCCTTTCCTAGGTCTCTGCCCTGCAACTAGTATCACCTCATTTAGTAGCCATTGTAAACTTAAAGTTTTTTACATAAGATCATAGGGGGACCTAAACGCCTATGTCCTAGCCAGTCTCCAATGTTTACATCACTTGATAAACATGAATGAAATTTTTTCCCTACCAAACCATACATCCTCACATGTTCCAAACTCCAAACTCCATCCTATCTCTCAAACAGACCTCTGATACCACTCGATCACGACCCCCTCCCCATAAAGTGTACCCCTCCTAGGATGGCAATGTAATAAGGGAGATAATGACCCCCGAGTCCCGCCTCCAGTAGGCCTCAGTTGGGAGACTAGCACTGAGGGTATAGTAAACACATAGATGGGAGGTATTACCCTTTAAAAGAACACATGCAAAAGAGAGAGATAAGATAAACACCAGACAACTCCAACTCAGAATGAAAAATAAAAGAAATCCCAAGTACACATATGTAATGTCATGCAAAAAAGACTACAACTGAAAGGAAAAAACTACAAGTACCTAAAGGAAATTAAAACGGCAGTAACAACAATCCCGAACAGCTCCTGCAACCCCATGCTAGTAGATATCATCCTGATCTCTAACCTTCTCCAAGTGACCTGAAAAATAGTTTATATATACAAAGGGTGAGTATAACAGTATACTCAATAGGATCCTCCCCGAAGCCTCTCATGCAAAAGTAAAGAAAGCATGCTAAAGCACAGTGAACAACAAGTGAAACTAACTCATCACCTAAACAGGTACACTAAGTTCCCAGCCTCATCATGGATACTCTCACCAAGTAACTCATACAAGAGTATATCGTATAATAAATTATATCAAGGGTACCCCGCTACTACTTCCCCACTTTTTTCCCACTTTCCCCAACGTCACACATCCTAAGCATCACTCTCTAAAAAGACTTTCCTACATACACTTGGGAGAAGCACCACAACATGCACCTCATGCAACAAAACCACCACGTTCACATAAGCAAAGTAACCAGGTATTTTCTAGGATCCACCGCAGCTCTCATAACATGTATCATACGTTAGGTATTATACCTCAAGCCATTATAGTCTATAGACCAAGTAAGGATCCTCAAGCCATCACAGCCTATATACATTACATCTACAGTAGTCCATAGGAAACTATATCTAAAATATATTTATGTGAATAACCACAATCCATTACATCCCTCTACACACATATATGGGGAATACTAACCGTTGTGCCTTCTAACACAAGTAAATACCAAGAGAAGAGAGTGGGGCCAAAGGTGGTAGTCAGCCATCCATCCTCCCACCAGAATGTTGGGGAAAACACCCCCCATGGCTTAGAATCCCTGGGGTGTCAGTTTCCCTTACTGGCGGGGTGGAGTAGTGTATAGAAACACAAAAGTACAGAATATACTATAACTCACAAACACACTATGGGCATAACCTAGTCTTAGACTCAACTACAGCTAACGTATCTAGGACTCCCAGTTTTCACTTCTAAGACTAGGTATCCTATAAGCACACAACCATTTAAAGAGATTAAATACATTACTTCATTCCCTTTTTATCAGTTTCACTTTACGTTAATTAATTCTTTAATCATTAATTAACTATTAAAAATTTCCACCTTATATTTCATTAGCATCACACCCAAAGTGCATTGTTCCTTCAAATTACAACCTCAGCATTGTGCCTTAGCAAGCTCCAACCCCATTGGTTAACATCATTTATTCAATTACTTATTTACAGCATTACTTCCCCAGATTCCCAGGAATTGTAGAAAAATATTCTACGCTAATAAACACAAGGGGTTCAATATGGTGAGTAGATAAACTACCCATCGAGTCTTTAACACCTATATCAAGAGCGTAGACCCATCCTCCCTTGAGAAGCTAAACACAGAAAGCACATGGCATACCCCGTGTGTCATCGCCCCTTTCGGAATAAGGGAAAGTAAAACCAGCTTCCTTGAGCAGTGGGGAAAGTAAAACAGATAAATAACCAATAAGAATCAGCAAGCATCAAAACATTCACATCTAATTAATTTCATCATCCCTAGTGTCCTCCCCAACACCCACATGCATAAACCGATGCATCTCTCCACTCTAGGCATCAACTACTGCCACAACTAGTAGGAATCCATGCCCCCACATATCACAACAGCCATCCAGTATCACATCCCAACACAAGTAGCAGGAAAACAAACATCATATAAATTGATCTCTTAGTCCTTAAACAATCAAGAGGGTAACTCATAACCCTACAAGGAATTATATTTTATCCAAACAACTAGTTCTTTTAATCCATACTGGATTAACTGATTTATTATTCATAGGTTCCAAATTTAGGAAACCTAACCATTAAGCTATCACAAATAATTAAACATGCTTATTTCACCAATTTGATTAACATTAAATTACAACAAAAAGAACCAGATTCATTTACATGCCTCTTTATCTTTAGCCAAATAATTATCGATTAATTCTGGCTTTGCGTTATTTACCAATTTCCATCAAGAACAAAAGGCTAAAAAAATCAATCATAGATATCACACTATCTATCAAAACAAGAGGCAATAGCATACGATCGATATCAATTTATTTATCCAGTTAAAATATTTATTATGTCAATTCCATTGTGATTCAGTGGGATAAAACATGATAACTATATAGTTTCACGTAAAAGAAAAGAGAAGCAACAAATCCCCTACCTCAAATGGTTCTTTTGATTCTTTATAAGAGAACGGTCCACATAAAGGATCATGATCACCTCCTCCTGTGACAACTTTATCCACCCAAGGATGTCGTGGTATGACCACACCAACTGAAACCCAAGAAAATTCTATTAGGAACATGGATATATCATTCCATAAAATGGAGAGGTAAACAAAAGGATATGAACCCAAAATTATGATGATACAACATACCTTATATCGAATATTGATCGATACTGCTTGGTTGCATCAAAACAGAGGGGAACTAGTCCAAGGAGTAAAATTTGATTGTGCAACTCCTATGGGATGGAATGAAAGGTCCGAGCATCTCACAGTTGAGAACAAGGAGAAAGAATTAGGGAGGAAGATATATCATCCCTTTAGAAGATGTAATGGAGTAGTGGTTTAAGATATGATGGATTTTCCATTAAAAGTGGATCGCATTAAACCACACGATTTGACCAAGTAAAAGTATCCCAAGCCTTAGGGAAATTAATATAGGAGTTATGGCATTTGAATCGGCCTTATATTCCTTAAAACAAGGCTTTAAATGCATTTTACGTCAAAGGAAACGTCAAAGGGGAAAAACTGTAGGAAGCTGGAAACACTGTTCACAAACGCAAAATTTGGCAAAGGAAAAACAGTGTTCATGAACCTCACTATTGAAACCTCGTCGTTGGAACCTCACTATTCTCGAACACTATTCATGAACCTCACTATTCTAGAAACACTATTCATGAACTCAAAATTTGGCAAAGGAAAAAGGTCACCGTTGGAAGCTCACTTTTCTAGAAACACTGTTCATAAACTCAAAATTTGGCGAAGGAAAGGTCACTGTTGGAACCTCACCATTTTGGAAACACTGTTCATGAACTCAAAATTTGGCAAAGGAAAGGTCACCATTGGAAGCTCACCATTCTAGAAACACTGTTCATGAATTCAAAATTTGGCAAAGGAAAGATCACTGATGGAACCTCACCATTCTGGAAACACTGTTCATGAACTCAAAATTTGGCAAAGGAAAGGTCACCGTTAGAACCTCACCATTCTGGAAACACTATTCATAAACTCAAAATTTGGAAATGGAAAAAGGTCACCGTTGGAAGCTCCCCATTCTAGAAACATTATTCAGAACTCAAAATTTGGCAAAGGAAAGGTTACCGTTGGAAGCTCCCTATTCTAGAAACATTGTTCATGAACTCAAAATTTGGAAAAGGAAATAGAGGTTACCGATGGAACCTCACCATTGGAACCTCACCGTTACACTGTTCACAGAAGGTTACCAATGACACTATTCACAAAAGGTCACCGATGACACTGTTCATGTAAGGTTACTGATGAACTATTCACATAAAGTTACCGATGCACTGTTCATAGAAGGTCACCGATGACATTGTTCACCTAAGGTTACCGATGCATTGTTCACAGAATGTTACTGATGCACTATTCATAGAAGGTTACTGATGACACTGTTCATATAAGGTCATCATTTTACTATTCACAGAAGGTTACTGATGACACTGTTCACATATGGTCACCGTTACACTGTTCATAGAACTGGAAATTTGGAAAAGTGTTGGGGATAAGTCACCTTGACCTCCCGGAACACCTCAAACACCATATTTTCACAAAGGAATGGACCATAGAGGTTCGAGCCATTAAAAATGGAGCATAAAAAAAACATAAACATAAATTCATGACATAACGTGATAATCATAACCTGGAAATGTGGAAACAATATACAACATGATTTTATCATGAGTCAAGGCTCATTGCACATGGATTAGCATGAGTAAACTATCATTGCACATGAATTAGAATGAGTAAACCCTAATTGTACATGAATTAACATGATTAAATCCTCAATGCACATGAATTATCATGATAAAACCCTCATTTCACATGATGTATCATGATATTAAACATTACCCAATTCATTGGAGTGCTATTAGAGCACGCCCTTCATAAACATTTTATTTCATGCATAAGTGTGCCACATAGATCATATAACATGAATCATTCAACATAATATGTTATTAAATGATCAAGGAATGTGTAATAAATAAATTTAAGTCCCCAATAAATAATTATATGAGCATAAAGGTGATACCCTTGGTAGAGAAATTAGTTTGGTATTCACTACATGATGGAAAATCATAGTGTAATTTTGGTAGCATAGCGACGTCAAATAGAAATTCATAAAATTGGTTGATGAGAGAGAAATTAGTCTCTTACCATTTATACATGAAATGGATATTAATGGGATCATGTAACATTATACCCCAACACATTAAATAAAATTTAATATGCATAATATAAAATAAGTTCTTGAATGGGAATAAGGAGAGAGAAATCTCTTACAGAATTTTGGCATACAAACGGGTGTATATAAAGGACCATGGATGGATTAATGAGAGTGGAATTAATATATCATTGTTTATAAATAAAATGTAAAATAAGGATAGTATTTATGAACATATACCAACATATTAAAATTGAAATTAAAAGGCATATCACAAAAGGAATGCTTGATAAAAGAGGGGAGTGGAGGATCCCTTACTTGAATGTGCGACTCCAAAGGCTTGGTAGAGGCTTATTAGGAGATTTTGGGATCCATTGGAGGAATATAGTGAGTATAGGGCAGAGTTTTTTCAATATTCAAGGAGTTTTAGTGAAGAGAAATGGGATCTTGGGTGGGTTTATATAGGAAAGGAGGGGGTTCTTTATTATTTTAGTTTTGGACACTACATAATAAAATATTCAAAACCACAAACCATCCCATGGTTTCTAGAAAATGGGAGTGGAATACATTATTTTATAATTCCAAGGGATGAAGATATTAAAATATTGTCTTTTCTTATGTGGAGGTGAGTCACACTTTCAAAGAAATGATTTTAAAATCGTAAAATATTTTATATGTTTTGGAGGATTCACTAAGGATTTATAAAATAAATAAAATAAACTTAAAATTACATTATTCTAAATTAAAAACATATATTTTTTGAATATACCTTTTATAGTATTTATTACATCATTTTTGGTCCATTATGATGTCATAAAACACACTGTACATTTATATGATATTTAATTTTTACCCAAAAATTCGACTGTCTCAAAAAATTATGAAAAATTCACCATTGGATAATTTCAACATCCTGATTCCAAAAATAATATTAATTTTATCTAAATAATTTTCCAAATATCTGAATTTTCACTTTTGAAAAAAAAAACTGACATTTATTGAAAATTGATGGGTTTTGACAAAAACAGTTTTTAATCCTTAATAAAAATTAATTTTGAATTAATTATATGATTATTTATATTTAATAAAATTAATTTAATAATAATATTTTATTATAATGTTATTTATTTAAAAAACCCATTAATTTATTAAAAATATATTTCTTAATTGAATTTGAATATTAACCAAAAATACTATTCATTCTTTAAAAATCATTTACAAAGTAACAATAATAGAATAAAAGTATATTCATTATTCTATAAAAAATTATATACATAATCATAATTATAGGGTCTTGTTACATATCCCTTTGTTACACCAAAATACACCCTAAGAGTAAGGTGTGCAATGGTGGGGCTTTTATGGGGTCATTCAGTGAACATGGTTTGGGTTATGATCTCGATGAGCTTGAACTTCTCTCGTAAACAGTTTCACTCATTCTTAAGTTGTTGAATATTATCTTGGGATTGGTCTAGAGAGAAGACTAGAAATTATATCTCCCTTAGAATCACTAATAAATGGGATTCATAGGGAATAATCCTACTGGATGAGGTCCTCACTTCCTTTGTTTATGTCAAAAGGATTTGTTAAAACCCTATATTTATACTAGTGCACATGAGCCTCAGCCCAATTAGTGAGGTATCTCTAAGTGCATCCATGATACCTAGGTTAAAAACTAGGTAGAGGCATAATTCTAGTATTGTAGCAGTACTGAAGAATTTAATGTAGCAGTATTGTATCAGTACTATACCAGGTATTGTAGTAGTAATGTGTGGTACTGTAGAAGGTACTGTAGCAGTACTGTAGCAGGGAATGTTCGATACTGCAGTAGATGAAACTATTCACCTTGGGCCACCAGATTGGTCTTGGAGTCCTTAAGGACTTTAGGACACCTAGTCCTTCAGGTCAGTGAGGCTTTAGAGCCACCTCAAGGCATTAGGGCCACCTCAAGGCCTTCGGGCCACCTAATCAATGTAGTTTCCCCATACATACTCTACAAAAAAAAGCATCCCCAGAGGAGGATTCAGAGTAGGTGCACTCACTAAACCAGAACCACTAGATTTGGAAGAATGAGAGGGTATTGCTATGCCATCAGGATCAGCCTATTCTTGCACGAGAATCTTATCCAGATGGCCATGTGAAGGTGGAGAGCTACCTTCAAGATGCAGATACTGGGGAGGGGTAGTTCCTTGTAGTTATAGTCTGGTTGAATTATCTAATACCTTCGGGTCATGTAATGTATCTTAAGCCTATAGGCCATGTAATATCTAAGCCTATGGGCCTTGTAAGGGTTCCCCCTCATCCCTTAAAAGGGGGGTTATCAAAAATCAATAAAAATGAATGCCTTCAAGCCATTTGGGTTATATTTATACTAGTCATGTGATCACTGTTCAACAGTTATATTATCAAAGGTAATGAAACATAATGATAATTTAAATACAATTAGATATAATAAAATAAGTGCATGTATATTCTATAACCATAAGACATTTAATTAAAAGAAAGGTAATTTTATTCATAAATTTTTGGGTCATTACAGCACACCCTTGAGTTGTGATCGTCTCTTTAGTGATTTGGGGTAACATTACATGTTTTTTATTTTATATGAATGTTTCCTCAGTTATTATGGATATTTATTCTAGAAACCTAATAATTTTTTCTTCTTATACCTCATAGATAAATGTTATGTCATATTTATTTTTGTATTTAAATATATAATGTTTTTAAAAGGATAATCAAAAGATGATTTTTATATGGAAAATGATTTCATCTAGAAATGTTTTAGAAATATACTTTAAACATGAACTAATGGATGTATGTAGAAATATATAGTATAGATTCTTGGTAGAATTGAACTGGGCATTTGAGATCACACTATAATTTTTTTTCTTTGGGAATTTGTATCCATGATTTTACAGGATACAGGTAAAGGGAAGAGTGTCATGAAAATGACAAATCTCCTAGATCAAGTTACCTTCTAATGGGTTGGGATGGTGGTGACATATGGTCTTAAGGATATGGAACCATGGTTTGCTTAAGGTTCCATGTTTTTGGTGTTTTAGTTTTATGTTTTAGACTCGTTTTATTTGTTTGTTGGATGTTTCCTTTTTATCTTGGTTGTTTGAAATATGTTATTTTCTAGATATGTGATAAGAAATACTATTTTGTTCTTATCTTATCATATGTTTTTCTGGGTGAAATCATTCCCATTTTCCTTTGTATGATACCCTAGTGCTTTTCACCTACTCTGGGAGATCGGTAATATAATTAGGTCCTTGTAGTGGGACAATTTGGGTTGCTTTATATGTTGAACCAACTTGGACTATTACAAATTGGTATCAAGGGGGTCATGTTATCATTGAAACATGTGATTATGATTTTTTATCACCCTATTCTATTTGGTGGTAATTGATAGACTAAAGATAAGACTTTTGGAACTAAATAGACAATGTGGGAGTGTACCTGGCTAGCTCAATTTCATGGAGATCCTTGAATTTCCATGGGAATTTTGGGGTTGTCTACCATCATTTTTTGTTGTTTAAGCCTATTGGATTTAGCTTTCCTAATAAAAATTTAAGTTAAAGGATTTGAATTGTGTTTTAAATGGTTTTTATCCACTTTGTTTTATAGACTGTGAGCCCTTCAAGAAGAACGTCGCTAAATTATAGCGAGGAATCCATGGTGCAAGACCTATAGTTGGATTGTTTGATTGATTTAGTGTTGGTGGAAACTATAGTCCAAACGATCCAGTCCATGGGCTAAGTCACCAATATTGAACCTAAATAGAGGGTGGACCATGCTATATAGATCACTAAGATTCATCCACCGATCTTCCATGGTGAAAAGGGACCCCAAGAATCTATATAATGGATCAATAGAATTGAAAATATCTTCCATATTCTGAAAACTCTGTAGAAATCCAAGGTTTGTTTCTCTACTTATATGTATGAATGTTCACGAAGGTAGTGGTAAGAATATTTTTTGGAGTCAAAGTTGCATGAATATCTCAACTAGGCCACTTTATAAAAATACATTAATAAATAGTTTTATCCTAATACACAAATAGAGGTGAAGTCACATGAGGTCATTTATTTAGAGTAGGGAGATCATTCTGTCATCGAGTATGCTACTTAGTTTATTGAGTTGGAACACCTATCTCCAGATCTTGTTTCTAATGAATATCTAAAGGCACATAGATTTTAGATGGGCCTAAGGGCCTATATTTAGTCTATGTTGATTCTTATGTGCCTACTAACCTTCATTAAGGTTATGGAAAAGGTAGATGAGGTTATGGGAAAGGAAGTTATGGATTAAGTGGATATATATGGGAAGATTGGACTTTTTTGAGCACCAGTGGCAACAGAAGGTATCCAGAGTTCGTTTTATGGCTAGAATAAGAAGCACGGTGATCAGTGATATTATAGTGAAAGGAGTCTGTAATAGTAATTAGGGTATATTTAAATGGTCATTTACTAGTATGGGATGAAGGGACATCTCTAAAAAATTTGTTTGGAAGCACCCAAGGTGTGTCATGAATATAGGAAATCTGGTCACCTTCGGTATTTTTTGCGATGGGGAATCCTAAGGTAGTAAAGTTGGATCCACATTTACCAAGGGCTGTCTATTTAGATATAATTCATAAAAAGGGGTGGGAACTCAACCTTGTTCCAAGGGTGATGCTCAAGTGGTAAAGAATGGACATGATGAGGTTGGATTTTTCTATGCAGTGGAGTACACACTAGAGGAGTTAGAAGCAGGACTAGATACCATAAAGGGTATGGTGTTTACTACATCTTCTTCTATGGTTATGAATTTTTTTTATTCTAGTTTAACTCATTCCTTTATCTTATCCAATCCTATTGATGTGTTGGGATTGAAATCAGATCCTATTCCTTTATTGATGACTATTTCCACTCCTTTGGGATAAAAAATTAGAGCATGGATTTAAATTTCTAGAGTTTCAGGTGGTTATTGTTGACCATGAAACCATATTAAACCTTTTAGTTCTTGAACTTGTTATATTTTATCTTTTTATTTGAATATATTGGATGATTATCTATAAATACCATATAAATTTCTATTATTATTAGGTATGGTTATTTTCTTCTAATGGGTCACTCATTTCTTTCTGGGTGAGTGGGACCCTAGATCGGGGAGATAAGGTCCCATTTTCCATAGTGCTGAGATGATCTTGTGCCAGTTATCAGATATGTTTCTCAATGTTGTTGATCCATGTCTTAGTGGATCCCTTATAGCTATGGTGAGTGAGTCTCTTGATTTTTTTATATATTATTTATTAGGATTTCCACCATAGAGAGAAGTTGGGTTATTAATAGACTTGCTTCTGGGGATGAGACCCATCTCTTTACCATCATACCATATGGAACATGCTAAATTAAAATAATTAAATGTAAAGACCCAACCCCAGTTGCCCGAAGTCGGTGCCTTATTACATTACATTGGAATTATTATAAGAAATTAGTATCCCAAAGGAACGAATAGTTTAGTAGATTTGGAAATATAGATACATACATAAGTTCAACATTACAACATTAAAGGAAATACAACATAAAAGTTTTATTGGGAACATCCACAACTATATTTTTACCCTTGCAGGTCATTCATAATAGAGTTCTTCATGTCCTGAGAAGATGAAACATAAGAAAGGGGTGATCTCAAACTCATAGTAAGAGTATTAAATATATCATAAGATAACATAAACATTAGTAATGGTGAATAATTGAAAATGAATTCCTTTAAAAAATAAACTCAAACATAATATGGTAGGAATATGAGATGAGTAAACATTGTCATAATAAAATATAATCATGGTTATTATAGTAGTCAAATAAAATCATTAAATATGAATTTCTAGAATAATAATGAGGTAAATTCATATGAAATACATTCTAAAACATACTATCAAGGCCTCATCCAAGACATCTAAAAATGATTAAGGCCTCAGCCAAAACCATATATCAAAATGGGCAAGGCCTTGGCCCAGTCCATATCCATTTGTCTCATGAGACATACCAATGCATCGAGGGGATATAGAGGGATCCACCCATAACATAATAAGTCCAATTCATTCCTCATATGAATGGGGATAAACATAAACAACATATACATTCATATTCAAACTAATAACTTTCCCCAAACATTAAGCATAAACACTAACTATTCATAGTAGATTAGTGAATGGTTTTAAGATAGAACATCAACATTAAAACTAATAATAAACTATTAAATTAAATACGGTATATTATTTCACAAAATAATAATCCCAATAAAACATAATAATCAATAAGAGTGTTGAAATAGATGAATATACTCTTATAAAATCATCGAGTAATTCTTGAGATAATTACTCTTTTACTTTGAAAATAAGAGTTATTTTGGAAAAGTCTTTGTATAAAACTAGAAGTTAAGTAAAATAGTATTTTCATAATAAAATAATTTATTTTATAAAAATAATGGTTTCTAAAAAAATATTATAGAGTTCCCTTGAAAATAGGTAAAAATTTGAGAAATTCCCTTGAAGCGGACTTGTATTTCAAAAAGAATTTTGAAAGTTCCCTTTTAAAATGTGTGACTAGCCATAAAATCAAGTATGATTCTAGTTGGTAAAAATATATATAACACTCAAAAATAATTCATTAGTATTACATAACAATATATAAGAACTTCATTGAGGTAATTAGACAATAAAAGTGACCCGAATGAAAATGGAAGTTCGGGTGGAAAACCCTTACCTTAAGTCCAAATGTGTTCCACTCTTGAACTTAAATTCTTGTAATATGAAATTAGACTTATTAATAAATTAATTAAGAACCTATTAGACATTTATTTTAGTTTATCATAATTTTTTTAGTTCATTTATGTCCTTATTGATAAGTTATAATATTGAATTATGTCGTTCAGAAGTGTTCGTTTCCTTGGTTTTCATGATGGTATATTTGTATATGAGTATGGATGTTCATGTGGAAAGGATGCAATTCCTCAGAATTAAAATTATATATTATTTATAAAAATATAGAAGTGTTGATGGTTATATAAATCATTCATTTACATGGTATTAGGATGAATCATTGGATTAAACATTAATAACAATCAATTAGATTATCTGGCGGTATTTGGATTATTATGAACTAGTTTTATCATATAAATTAATAATATGTACATATAATGGTTCCTGAATATTAATTAGGTTATAATAAATATATTATATTCGGGTTCAATCATGAAAATGGTTTAATTACCAATAATTAAGGATAAATTGAAGAATGAAACTTCGTCGTCCATGAAGGTCATAAATTGGAACCTCTTGGATGATGATTTCATTTATAAAAGAGATAGAGAGAGAGATATTAAGAATATTGATAGTTGTTATTACATTAACATGGTATAATTACAGTATATAGATGATACTGGAGTTATAAGGATCAATTGGATATATGAGTTTAGTAGAGAATAATAAAAGAAGATAAATTGAAATGAATCTAAATGAAAAATAAAGATGCTTTGCCTCTTGAAATAACCTCCTATAGAGCCTCCTTAAGGGAAGGGGTTTTGGTCTTTTGGAAAAACCAAGAGCTCCTATATGTGGCGATTTACTAGGGAAGGGTATTTGGGTAGAACTTTGAGGAGATTCAAGGCTTATAGGAGTGAAGAGAATAGGGAGTGATGGGGGGTTTTATAGTGGAGGAGAGGAGTGATTTGTGAATATCTCATTCATTATTTTATTATTTCCCTCAATTCAACCAATAGTGTTGATTCATGTGACCCCTAATAGTAATAAGTGCATGTGAGTTTTAACTAAGTGTTCTTAAATCAACCATGATTCTAAGAATAGTGAATATATCTGATAAGGTATATATACAGTAAATTACTATATTTTACTATTCATCAAAAATTTGAGTATTTCAGAAAAATCCCAAAAATTCAACCTAACCATTTTTCAGCGTGTAAAATTAAAAAATTAACTCCATTTTTTTAAAATAATTTTATAAATATTATTAATTTAATTTTTAAATAAAATCATAGTTTATTCTAAAAGTAACAATTTTAAAATTATAATTCTTTTTATATCACATTAAAAAATTAATCAAGATCTCGTTATATTATTAACTTAAGAAAATAAAATAATATTATTATTTACTATTCATAAGGGTCATATTACTATTCATAATACTATTCATAAGGGTATGTTACTATTCATAAAAAATTATGTTTGTCTTATCAGACTCTAAATATCTTATTGAACGCAACTGTGTATGTCAGTTTTTCGAAATTCAAATCACAGAGGTGGAAAAATGATTTTTACTAACTAGGTTATAACAAAGTGGTGTTTTGTAGAGACTTAGTGTTTCATGAATTCAATATTAAATTTAATTAAAAAATCTTGGGGTGTTACATTATCCCCTCCTTACAAAAAATCCATCCTCAAAATTACCATAATGTTACCTCACAAAAAGATTTGGGTAGTTCTTTATCATAAGCTCCTCAGGCTCCCATTTTTCCTCTTTGATTTTATGATTTTTCCAAATTATCTTACCAATCAAGTCATCTAATTCCTTAACACTTGTTCTTTAGTGTCTAGAATCTAGATAGACTCTTTACAGTAAGATAGTTTAGGTTCCAATTCTATACCTTTATAAGTGAGGACATGCATTGGGTCCAGCATGTACTTTCTCATAAATGAGACATGGAACACATTGTGTACTTTAGAAAAGCTATGTGGCTAGCCAAATGATATGAAACAACTCCAATTATCTATAGAATTTCAAAAGGTCCTATGTACCTAGGGCTTAGTTTCCCTTTCTTCCCAAATCATATAACACCCTTCCATGGAGATACTTTTAAGAAAACATCATCTCCCACTTGAAATTCCAAATCCTTCCTTCGATTATGAGTATAGATTTTTTTTCTACTTTGAGATTCTTTGATATGGCCTTGAATAGTCTTTACCTTCACTATTTTTTCCTCCACAAATTATGGGCCCACAATCTTCCTTTCTCCAACTTCATCCCAATAAGTTGGTGTACATCATCTCTTTCCATACAATACTTCATATGGTGCCATTTTAATACTTTAATGGAAACAATTATTATAGTAAAACTATATTAAAGGTAAATATTTATCCCACATAACTTGAAAGTTAAGTTAACATTATCTAAACATGTCCTCTAAATTTTGGATCATCCTTTCTGATTACCCTTCAGTTTGTGGGGGATAAGTAGTACTCAATTGATGCTCAATATCCAAATATTTATGAAGACTTTTCTAGAATTTCGATGTAAATTATGGATCACGATTAGAAACAATTGAGATAGGTTCTCTATGAAGTCTCACAAATTCATTGATATAGATTCGTGCAAGGCTCTCTAGTGGAAAATCCTCCCTTATAGTGAGGAAATGTGCAGATTTTGTAAGTCGATCAACAATTACCCATATTTCATCATTCCTTCTTGGAGTTTTGGGTAATCTAGTGACCAAATACATGGTGATGTCATCCCATTTCCATGAAAGAATAGGTAGGGGTTTCATGAATCCTCTTGGATGTTGTCATTTGACCTTCACTTGTTGATAGACTAAACATATTGATACATAATCATCAATTTCTCTCTTCATGTTATCCCACAAGAAATGTTCTTTCAAATCTCTATACATTTTAGTTATAATAGGGTGTATAAAAAAAATTAGCTATGAGAATCATCTAATAACTCCATTTTTAGCTCAGGTAGAGAGGGAACACATAGCCTCTTCCCAAATTTCATAATTCTATCTTCACATACAAAGTCATTCAACTTCCCCTCTTTTACAGCATTAATTTTCTTTTGTATATTTTCATTATCAGGGTGAGAGATTTTAATCATTTATAATAAAGATGGTTGGGTAAAAAAATAAAAAAGTAGTGATGTTCCACCTTCTTTTATAATTCTCATATCTATTCTCACTAGATTTGTGTACAAAGGATCCTTTTCAATCAACATTTTATTGAGAACTCCATGTTCCTTCATGCTTAATGCATCAGCTACCTTATTTTCCTTTCCTAAGTGGTAATTTATTGAAAAATAATAATTCTTGAGTAGTTTGAGCCATCGCATTTACCTCATGTTGAGTTCTTTCTGTGAGAAGATATATTTTAAACTATTATGATCCGTATATATCTCACATTTTTTCCCATAGAGATAATGCCTGTATATCTTCGAAGAAAAGATTATAGATTCTAACTCAAGATCATCAGTGGGATAGTTTTTTCATAAATTTTTAACTACCTTAATGCATAGGCAATAAATCTATCATTCTGCATAAGGACATAACCAAGTCCTTTCTTTGATGCATCACTATAGATCACAAACCCATCATTCCCCGATGGTAGAGTTAGGATTGGTGCATTCACTAGTCTCCTCTTCAATTCTTAGAAATGGTCCTCGCATTCTTTTTTCCACATGAACTTAACCTCTTTAAGTGTAATATTGGTCATTGGGTTGGCTAAATAGGTGAAGTTATGAACAAAACACTGATAATAACCAACTAAAACAATAAAAATGCGTACCTTGGTTACATTCGTTAGAGTATGTCATTCTTGTACAGCCTTTGTATTCATAGGATCAATAGATATTCTATCCTTAGAGATAATGTGGCCAAGAAAGGAAACTAATTAAAGCCAAAATTCACACTTGCTAAACCTCCCATATAATTCATTTCTTCTAAGAGTCTTCATAATAGTGCACAATTGATTTTCATGATCTTCATAGATTTTAGAGTATACAAAGATATCATCGATAAATACCACCACAAATTAATCAAGATATTCATTGAAAACTCTATTCATTAGATCCATGAAAATAAAGGGTGCATTAGTCATTCCAAAAGTAATTACTATAAATAATGCCCATAACTGGTTCGAAATGATGTCTTTAGAATATCTCCCTTCCTCAGATGCAACTGATGATATCCAGATCGAAGATCAATCTTCCAAAAATATTGGGCTCCATGAATTTTATCAAAAAAATCATCAATACAAGGTAGGGGATACTTGTTCTTTATTTTTATAGCATTAATCTCCCTGTAGTCAATGCACAATCACATGGATCCATATTTCTTCTTAATAAAAATAACATGGGATCCCCATAGAGAAACACTAGGGAGAATAAATTCTTTATCACTCAATTCCTCTAGTTGTTTCTTCATTTCCACTAATTCCACAGTGTCCATTATATAAGGGGACTTGAATCAGGAATTAAGTCAATAGAAAACTCAATTTTCTACTCTGGAGGATGTCCAGGTTAGTCCTATGGAAACAAATCAATATATTCTTGCACAATAGTTATGTCCTCTATCTGAACATTACCTTCCTCACCCATAGTTATTTCATTCCCTTCCTCCCCAAAAATTGAATTCAGTAGATCTATTGTGGGTGGATCTAGATGAGAATCAGATGGTGATGTTTCTTCCCTAAAGATAATGGATTCCACGTCATCCTCAAAAATTGTAACCTCCTTCTTATTGCAATAAATTCTTGCATCATGGTTAAAAAGACAATCCATACCAAGGATTATATCAAATTAAATCATGGGTATGATAATAAAATCATCAGATAAAGCACATTTATATGCCATAATGGGGACTTCCTGACACAGCTTTGTTGCAATGATACTTCCCTTAGGAGTTTTGACTGACAACTCCCTTATTAAATCAAATTGGAAATATCTAATTTTCTTGAAAAAATGGGAAGATGTGAAAGAATGTGATGATCCATAATCAAATAAATCATTATATAAGTTTGAGTAAATGATTAAAGTTCCTTCCACCACATCATTAGTAACTTCAATATCAACAATTTTGATCACATAAGCTTTTCCATACTCTCTTGTCCATTTCTAAGTCACATTTCTTTGAATCTTTGTACAATCATTATCATAGTGTCTTATCTCACTACAATTATATCATTGAAAATTAATAGCTTCTTTTTTCCCTTACAAACACCAGCATTATGGCCTTTCTATCCACACTTATAGAACACCCCTTTTTCGTTTAAGTAGTAACTAGGGTGTTTCCTTCGACAATTATCACAGGGTGGAAAGTAAACTCTTTCATTCTTATCCATTTCATTATTTCCTTTTCCAAAGTTTTCAGAAACCCTCTTCTTCTCTTACTTTCCTTTAAAGTCATAAGACTTAGAGAACTCTTTTTCTATCTTGATAGCACAAGAGACTATATCTTCATATGATGAGAAATTTTGGCAGACCAACACCCGCTAGAGGAATGGAATTAGGCCATCAAATAATTTATCAATCTTTCTCATTGGATTATGTATATATTCCAAATCATTCCTTTATATCCTTGGGAAGTTGGATTCATATATTGTAGTATGCTTATCTTCCTTTTGCCTCAAATTCAAAAATTGCCTTTCCATGTCCGTTCATTGTTCATGAGGAAAGTATTTATCTAAGAAAACTTATTTTAATTCACTCCATTCCATGTTTTCTATATCTTCCTCATCTTTTTTATTTTGAATTAGTGATCATCATTAATCATCCTCTCCTGACAGATGATAAACTGTCATGACAACCTTCTCCCTTTCGTTACTTCCCAAGGCGATAAATATCTTCTCTAAGGAACTTATCCATTGCTATGATATGAATGGGTTTATAGTCCCATTAAATGATGGATGTTATTGTTGCATAAAGAAATCTAACATCGCTTCTCTACGTTGTGGATCTGAATTCTCCATACGGGTAAGATTATTATTCATAACCTGAGTTCCCAGTATAGTTATAAGTTACTCTGCACCAGTCGTAGCTCTAGATCCAATACCATTATCTTGCATAGGAGGTAAATTATTTCATGGGATACACACGTTCATGCTGTTTCAATTCCTTAAATAATTGAATATACAATATTAGGTTATGAATCATAATGTATAATCTCAAATAACAAAATACTTGGGATAAATTGAAATCATATGCATGGCTAATCCCATAATCATAAACATGGTTTCTTTGAGGAAAAATTTACATTTAAACCCTTCATAATGTATTGTAAATAAAATGTGAATTATACTTAGCATGTACCCTGGGAGTTTCAAACTAGGTGCGTAGTAGGTCCCATTGTCATGTACCAGGATACCCTGGGTCAAGCCTGAAACTCCTTGTCAGAGTTTTCACTCATAGGTACATCTATTCTAGAACCACATCCACTTGTAGTATCCAGATAGAGATGTATTTTCTAGAAATATCCACATAATATATTACTTACCTAAATACCAGGATGTTCTTGTATGATTTTCCTCAAAGACTATCTTAGGGGTTTGTTCACTAATCTATGTTTTCTAAATCTAGTTTCCAAGTTTCCTACTAAACTTCCTCTGATACCAACTGTAAAGTCCTAATCCAAGTTGCCCGAAGCTGGTGCCTTATTACATTACATTGTCATGATTACAAGAAATTTGTATCCCAAAGGAATAAATATTTTATTAGATTTGTAAATGTGGATACATATATAAGTTCAACATTACAACTTTAAATGAAATATAACATAAAATTTTTATTGGGAACATCCACAACTATATGTTTATCCCTATAGGTTATTCATAATAGACTTCTTCATCTTCTGCGAAGAAGAAACATAAGAAAGGGTGATCTCAAATACCCAATTAGAGTAAGTAATATAGTGGAATATAACATAAACATTAGGTATGGTGAATAATTGAAAACACATTCCTTTAAAAAATAAACTCAAACATAATATGGCAGGAATATGAGCTGAGTAAATATTACCATAATAAAACATAATCATGGGTATTATACTACTCAAATAACCTCATGAACTATGAATTTATAGCATCATAATGAGGTAAATTCATATGTTGGACATTCTGAAACATACAATCAAGGCCTCGTCCAAGACATCTAAAAATGATTAAGGCCTCGGCCAAAACCATATCTCAAAATAGTCAAGACCTCAGCCGAGTCCATATCTATTTGTCTCATGAGACCTACCGATGAATCAAGGGGATATAGGGGTCCACACCCATAATATAATAAGACCAATTCATTCCTAATATGAATAGGTATAAACATAAACAACATATACATTCATATTCAAACTAATAACTTTCCCCGAACATTAAGTATAAACACTAACCATTCGGAGTAAATTAATGAATGGTTTTAAGATAGCACATCCATAGACAAAATAATCATATACCATTAAATTAAATATGGTATATTATTTCATAAAATAATAATCCCAATAATATATAATAATCAACAAGAGTGTTGAAACAAATGAAGATACTCTTACAAAATCATCGAGTAATTCTTGAGATAACTACTCTTTTACTTTGAAAAGAAGAGTTATTTTGGAAAAGTCTTTGTATAAAACTAGAAGTTAAGTATGGTAGTATTTTAATAATAAAATAAGTGATTTTATAAAAATAATGGTTTCTAAAAATATATTATAGAGTGCCCTTGAAAATAGGTAATAATTTTAGAAATTCCCTTGAAACAGGCATGTATTTCGGAAAGAATTTTGAAAGTTCCCATTTAAAACATGTGAATCTCCATGAAATAAAGTAGGATTCTAGTTGGTAAACATATATATAAAAATAAACCTAATTCATTATTAGTATATAATAATACATAATAACTTCATTGAGTTAAGTAGATAATAAAAGTGACCCGAATGAAAATGGAGGTTCGGGTGGAAAACCCTTACCTAAAGTCTGAATGTGTTCCGCTCTTAAACATAAGTTCCTGGAATATGAAATTATACATATTAATAAATTAATTAATAAAATATTATAAATTTATTTCAGTTTATCATAACTTTTTTAGTTTATTTTTTTCTTTATTGATAAGTTATAATATTGAATTTCGTCGTTTTGGAGTGTTTGTTTCCTTTGTTTTCATGATCGGTATATTTATATATGAGTATGGATGTTCATGTGTAAAATATGTAATTATCCAGAATTGAAATTATTTATTATTTATGAACATACATAAGTGTTAATGGTTATATAAATAATTTTTTTACATGGTATGAGGCTGAATCATTGGATGAAACATTAATGATAATCACTTAGATTATTTGGTGGTATTTGGATTATTATGAACTAGTTTTGTCATATAAATTAATACTATGTACATATAATGGTTCATTAATATTAAGTAGGTTATAATAAATATATTATAGTCTTTTTAAACCATAAAAATGGTTTCATGACCAGTAATGAAGGAGAAATTTAAGAACAAAACTTTGTCATCCATGAAGGTTGTAAATTGGAACCTCTTGGATGACAATTTCATTTATAAAAGAGAGTGAGAGAGAGTAAGAATATTGATAATGTTTATTACATTAACATGGTATAATTATAGTGTATAGATTAACTATAGTTTTAAATATCAATTGGATAGAGTAGGTTATGAGATAATAAGAAAATAAGATAAATTGAAATGAAATTAAATGAAAAAGAAAGATGTTTTACCTCTTGAAATAACCTCCTTGAGAACCTCCTTAAGGGAAGGGGTTTTGGTCGGTTGGAAAGACCAAGAGATCCTAGACGTGGGGAATGACTAGGGAAGGGTATTTGGGCCGAAATTTGAGGAGCTTCAAGGCTTAGAGGAGTGAAGAGAAGAGGGAGTGAGAAGGTTATAGTGGAGAAGAGGAGTGATTTGTGAATATCTTATCCATTATTTAATTATTTCCCTCAAGACAACCAATAGTGTTGATTCATGTGACCCCTAATATTAATAAGTGAATTTTAGTTCGAAATAAGTGTGATTAAATCATCCATGATGCTAGGAATAATGAATTTAACTGATCATGTATATATATATAGTAAATTGTTGTATTTTACTATTTGTCAAAAATTCAAGTATTTCAGAAAAATCCCAAAAATTCACCCTAAATATTTTTCAACATGTAGAATTAAAAAATGTACTTTATTTTTTAAAAATTATTTTCTAAATATTATTAATTTAATTTTTAAATAAAATCATATTTTATTTGAAAAATAAAAATTTTAAAACTATAATTCGTTTTATATCACATTGGAAAATTAATCAAGATCTCATTATCTTATAACCTTAAGAAAATAAAATAATATTATTATTTACTATTTATAAGGGTCATATTACTATTCATATTACTATTCATAAGGGTATTTTACTATTCCCCAAAAAATACGTTTGTCTTATCAGACTCTAAATATCTTACTAAACGTAACTGTGTATGTCAATTTTTCAAAATTCAAATCACAGAGGTGGAAAAATGATGTTTAAAGGATAGGTTACAACAAATTGGTGTTTTTTAGAGACTTAGTGTTTCATGCATTCAATATTAAATTTAATTACAAAATCCTGGGGTTTTACATTAAATGTTCATCTTTAGGATCTTGAGGAAAAGGAATTTATTTTTCCTAGTGTTTCACCTTGTTCATTGATAGTTCTATTTTCAAATAATGTGGATGGGAGTATATTACTTTGTGTGGATTATCAAAAAATCAACCAAATGATGGTTAAGAATTAATATCCCTTGCCTTCGATTGATGGACTTTTTTATTATCTTAAGGGATCCTAATGGTTTTTGAAAATTGATTTGAGATCAAGGTACCATCAGCTAATTTTTCAAGACAAATATACTCCTAAGATGGTATTATAGAGAAGGTATGTGCGTTATAAATATCTAGTTATTTCATTTAGAATTATTAATTCTTCTATGGTGTTTATATATTTTATTAATTGAATCTTCCATCAATTCTTGGGTTCCTTCATAATATTTTCATTTATAATATTGTTGTTTATTATATATAAGATACATATCATACTGAGTATTTGGATATCATCCATGAAATTTTGGATATTGTTGTTTAATATTGTTGTTTATATAAATGTTAGTTATGGATTCAAGAAGTGAAATTTTTAGTCCATGTGATTTATTATAAGTTTTGAATTGTGGATATTGAGAAGATTTAGGTTTTAATGTCTTGGAAGTAGCTTAAAAATGTTTTTGAAATCTATAGTTTCTTAAGATTAGTTGGTTATGACATGTGATTTTTTTGGGACTTCTCCAAGATTTCATACTTGATGAAAGATATAAAACATAAAGACGTGAAGTTCATTTAGTACAATTAGTTCTAGAAATATTTTATGGATTTGAATGTGATATTGACTTTAACTCTTGTATTTATTCTTCTTAAGCCATGTTGGGGTTAATATTTTTACTGTCATGCCTCATGTATAGGTTTCGGTTGTGTTCTAATGTAGGGAATATAGGTAGTAGCTTATTTCTCTCATCAGTTATTCCCTCGTAAAAAGAACTACCCCACTCATGATCTTGAGTTCGTGGTACTGATTCATGCACTTAAGAATTTATGCCACTACCTCTTTGAGGGGAAGTTTACTTTTGTATTTAGTCTATAAGAGTCTAAAGTATACCTTTATTTAGAGGTATCTCAAATTGATATAGATATTATGGGTGGAGTACCTTTAGACCTTAGATTTTGATATTTTATACACCCCTAGAAAAGGAAACATGGTCTTATATGACATGAGTAGAAAATTATTGAATAAGGGGGTAACAGAATCAATGGAAGAGTGGTTCTTATTGAGCTTATTTGCTGATATTAACTTGGATGAATGGAGATCTAACATGCAAGTGTTCCTAGCTTGTACTTGGGTTTTATTATCTATGGATGATCAGTTTCAACTTGGATAAGTTGAGGTTGTGGAGTGTTTGTTTAGATAGATGTGAGATAGAAGTTGTTAGAGGATAGACATCGATCTAGTTTTTATATACACTCTAGAGCTACAAATATGTGTCATGACCTAATATTTCATTACCTATGTCTAGGGAAAAGGAATTTGATTTCATATTTTGTATCTTAGTGCCTTAAATGTCATAAAATTAAGAAAGAACATAATAGGATTAATAGTTTTCTAAAACCTTTACCCATTATAGTATGGAAATGTGATGAGACAACCATAGATCTCATGATTGGGAAACCTAAGACTCTTAGTGGTATGGATGTGATATGGGTGATTATTGATCAACTAACAAAATATTTTAATTTCCTACCTCTCAGGGAGATGATGAAGGAAAATGACCTTAGGAAGTTGTAAGTTTGGGATATTATTAGGCTTCATTGTGTGTTATCACCTATATTTTTTGATAGGGACCCTTGATTTTCATCCTAGTTTTGAAGTGGAATTTAGCAAGTGATGGGTTCTCAATTGAAGTTGATCATGACTTATCATCTTCAGATGGATGGTCTGTCTGTGTGAGCCATCCAGATTCTTTAATACATGATTCATGAATTCATGCTTGAATTCGATGGATCTTGGGAGAAACATGTTACCTTAGTAGATTTTTCCTATAAAAATAGTTATTAGGATTTGATCAGGATGGATCCTTTTGAGGTTTTTTGTGGTAGCCCTTGCATATTTCCTCTTTATTGGGAAGATATTGGAGAATAGTACCTAGCGGGACCAAGTATCATTAAAGATGTGATAGATATCATGTAGTTGATTAAGAAAATTTTAGATATGGATCAGAGTCTCTATAAATATTATGTATATCACAATCATTTTCCATTGGAGTATGAGTTTTGAGATCATTTTTTTCTCAAATTTTTACCTTAGTTGGGACATAGACATTTTTAGAGGTAGGGTAAGTTAGAAACTTATTATGTCATCCCATTTGAGATTATGTAATGAATTATGAATATTTCTTATCAACTAGAATTATATTCTCATTTTAAACCTATTCATGATTTGTTTCATGTCTCCCAACTGAAGAAATATCAACCATATTTTTCCCACATGATCGAGTTGGAAGACACTGAGATTTAACCTAAAACCCCAGTGGTTGAATGTCCAATTCAAATAGTGGGCTAATAGTATAAGGTTCTACATGGTAATAAAATACCATTGGTTTGTGTGAGATATAAATTTAGTAGGGATAACTATGATACATGGGAGTGTGAGGTTATGATGATGCAGTAATAGACTTATTTCTTTTCGGGTTCATGTTCATAAGCCTTTATGGGGGAAAAGGATTTCATGGTGGGGAGAATTTTGATGCCATATGGGTAAATTTTATGTTTAATTCTGATCTTGGTTTATCTCTTTTGAGGTCAAATAGGCCTTTGGGAGCCTAAGGTTAAAAATTTGGAGTTTTGGGAAAAATATGCCAGACGTGCGGTTTAGGTTCATAATTACTACTAACCATGTAGTAACCATGTGACATGGATCTATTGAAATTTTTACTACCTATTGGTTACAGGTAATTTTAATTTAATTATTTATCTATCTCTTTTTAGTCTATATATGTTTATGGGAGTTAGAGGTTAAAAATTTGGAGTTTCAAAAAAATTCCAGGTGCACAATTTAGGAACATGGTTAGTACTAGCCATGTGATAAATGTGTGATATGGATATATAGATTCCAGTGTTTTTTTCAGGATTTGATAATGATTTTTCTCCCCGTTATGGTCTCTAAATAAACCATGTTAATGTGTGGTATTTGGCCTATAATTTATTATATGGTATGATTAAGGTTTTTCAAACCATTTAACTACTCCCAAGAAACTGTGAAATATGGTTTTCAAAGGATACATTCCACTACAAGGTTGGAACATAGTATAAACATATAAGAATTTAAAATTAACCTCATTCCCCTGGTATTTTTTAACTCTAATATTTTTCAAAATCCTCATTAGCTCTAACCATCACCTATGTGATATTGTAGAGGCTTCTACCCTTGATTCCTTGTTGATCCTTGACCATTTTGGGTAGATCTCACGATGTTATTTTTGGTTTTTCTCTTTTTTCTCCTCTTATCCCTGTAACTATCTTTGATATCTCTTATTATTAATCTTTTGGAACCCAATTGTGTTATTTTTGTAAAATATAATGTTATGGATGGAGATTTGATGATTTTATTATATATCTAGGTTCATGAGGACTGAATCACTTTGCTTCTCATCACTGGTTTAGAAGACAATAGTTGTTTCATCCTTCTTGAGGTTGGGTTCTCTATCCTATGGTTTATCCCTTATCATGCCTTATATTATTATGATTTAATTTGGTTTTAAATTATGGAATTGAATATTTTAAATCCATGATTGATGAATTTGATCTTTCATGGGCATGTGAATGTATTTCTAAAAATGTTTTTTTAATAACCAATTTATGCACATGATGTGTTTGATAAAATTCCTCAAAGAAGTTTTTGGAAAGTAAATGGGTTTTCAAGCATGGAAGTGGTGTGGTATCACTATAGAAAATGTTTTATAAAAGTGTGGGAATCAAATGAAATGTATTTGACTTTGAAAATATTTTATTAAACATTAATTTGTTTCTTGAATGGAATGATAATGTAATAGAACATCATTAATACCTTGAGGTATGGGGGGAAACTAGACATATGCATGCCCTAGTAGAGTTATCTATCACTAAGTTAGGTTCCCTTGATTCCATGGATTACTAGGGATAGCCTTTCTAGGGAACCGAGGTTCCTATACTTTAGGAGTCACTTATATTATCTAGTGGTCTTTTTCTTCTATGTTGTGTAAACCCTTGAGTTGTTATTGTACCATTAGTTCTTTGATATTACATTACATGCTTGTTTATTTGATATTACCATTTTCTCACTTTTTATAGATATTGATGCTTGAATTTTTTTTATTTTATCTTATTATGCCTCATGGATAAATGTTATGTCATACTACTTTGTGTATTTAAATATGGAATGTTTTCAAAGTAACCCAAAAGGTTGGTTTTTATATGAAAAACTATTTCTTATGGAATAATTTTAGAAATTATTTTTAAACAATAACTAATTAATACATGTAGATAAACATTTTATGTATTATCAGTTGTATCCTACTAGGATTTTGAGCTCACACCCTACCTTTTCATTTGGGGATTTGTATCCATGGATTTGAAGGACACAGCTAAAGCGATGAGCATCGTATAAAGGATGAATCTTTTAGATTGTGTTTTTTTCAAGTGAGTTGAGATAGTGGTGAAACATGGTTGTGAGGATATGGACCCATAAGTTGCTTCAGTTTCTATATTTTTTGTCTACCAATTTGATGGTTTAGAACCTTTTTATCTAGTTATTGGATGTTTTATTTTTGGTTTGGTTGTTTGACATATGATGATTTATGGATATCTTTGAAGAAACTATATTTTGTTTCTATCTTATCATATGTATATTTATGGAGAAATCATTCTCATATTCCTTTTTATGATGCCCTAAAACTCATGGTGATTGGGAAACTACTTTAGGCATTATAACAATCTAATTTGGGTGACTTTATAGTTTGACCCAAGTTGTCCTGTTATAACTACTTTGTATTCTTAGATGATCTTACAAAAAACTCAAGCTCTGTTAGATAAGTATAATGATCGCAAAGGTTTAACTTATAATTCTTCCTTTTTTATCATGTTCTTTTTTTCTCTACTTATTTTATATATTGGAAGCTCTATCTTATTTCTTCATAAGCTCCCAATATTAAGGAAACTCAAAATTTCAAGAATTAATTTTAATTCCAATAAAATAATTTTCATCTCAAAATCCTCAAATTTTCATAACAGAATCATACATCATGATCACCTTTTATTTCCTCATTCAGTTAGGCTCAAAAACATGCACCATGATCTATAAAATATTCTTCACTGTTAATAAATTTATAACTACAGTGAAATACCACTTTTATCTTTCATGCTTCTCACCAACTTAAAGAAAAACAATTCTAGATTTTTCTTTATCCTAATTTAATATCAATAAGATTTCAAAAATAATGAATTTGTGAATTCAAAAAATACTTATGTCTTATTCCACATAGACTTAGACTCAACCTCTTTCTTCTTCATATCGTTCATGATCGAAAGATATAACACCCCAAGGCTTTACAATATTTTCCATTTAGAATAAATTCAATTTTTTTGATAAATTTATTTATACGAAACACCAAGTTAAGATTGAACTACATGAAACATTGAGATTAGATTTAAGTACACACAAAACTAATTTGGATTGTGTTACACACAATACCAAGTTCCTTCAATAGCATGTGTTACATGCAAGACCAAGTCTTACTAAACTAAAATATACTATTAATATTATTATTCAATATGAGAGTCATCAACTAGTCATTGTAATGGTAGGTATGAAAAGGATTAACTAAATTTGGAAAATATTTTTTACACATGTTTATATAATTCTTTGGTGACCAATTAATTATAAATGAATATATAAACTAATTGAATATAAATGAAATGCTTTTATAAACTATTTTTATACACTGAAGGCATTTTATATTAATAAATTAAATTAATTAGAATTAGTAAATTATATTAATGAAATTTTTATATTATATACTCAAAAAAAAAATTACATTCATATAATATATTTTATAGGTATAAGATAAGAACAACCCCAATTTTATGCATAAAAAGTTGTATTTTTTTAAATGCGGTTTTGCTGCCTTTTAATGAAACACTTGTTTTAAAACTAAATTTTTACACTTTTATAAATTTTATTTGAAAAAATAAACTTAATTTTTGAAATATTAATAACATAATTAGCTTATGGTGAACTTTTGTTATTTTTTTGAGAAGATTTATTTTTTGATGAATCGTGAAAAATGCTGAATTTTAGTTGAAAACTGACTTTTCGTCTAAATAATTCATAATGTTAAATTGTATTTTGTCTTAATTTTAAAGGAAAATTAGAACACTTATACATATACTAATCCAATTTAGGAAATTTTAATCATTTTTATGATTAATTTAGATATAAAAACATATTAAACTTTTGAACATTTTCACTTTAAAAACTCGTTATTTTATCCCGTCTTCGAGGTTAATTTTAAATTAATTTCTATCACTTATGTAATTTTAACTTGTAAAAATGGTTTCAATATTTGTAATCAGAATAATTTATAATTTATAACAATGTAAAATTATTTTTTTACAAAAATGGTTAGTGAAAATAGTTACAATTAATTACAGCAACTAAGAGGAAAATCACCAAGGGACTAAACTTTAAACTTAAGGGTCCAAATGATCTGGGAAATTTTCCAACACAAATTTTATAGAAATATTTATACCCTTAACACCTTATTATATATTTTTATGATTTATTGGGATATTATTCCATGAAAGTGACCTATATAATAAGTTAAGTAGAGAAAAGACAATAAAGATTATTTTCTTACTTTTAAATTCTATAAATATTTGAGATAGGGGAAAATATAACAGATGTTCAGTTATGTATATGATTTTGAAATATAAATTAGTTTTTTATATCATGGTAATTTATTTTAATTTTTTAGAGATCAATTAATTACTTTAAATGCTTAAGAAACGTCAATGCAGTAATTATTTAGTTAATAATTAACTAAAATAAACGATACTAAAAATATTAAAAGTGATGTAAATTGAATGAATTATTGTATTGAACTAATTTTTTGGATTACTAAATAATTTAAAACTAGTTTTTAAATAATATAATTGAATTCCATAATTTTATTTTTATTTTTAAATTCAAATAAAATAAATATTGTCAAAATTGACAGTGATGTTATTTTATTATTAATTATGTTTTATTAATAGATTTAAAATTAATAAAAACCTTATATTATGTCAAGTGATTTTTAAAAGTTAAGGAATATAAAATATGGGCTATAAATGGACCAATTATTCCATTATAATGAATATATTGACCGTTAAGTAGTAAAAAACTCTATTAACATGGTTACGGTTTAAGCATAGTTTTTCACATTATTTATACTTATGTTGAAATTAATTTCCAACTAACATATGTTTTTTATTTTATAAAATATATATAATATTTATAATCCTTTAGTCCTAATTATATGTTAATTATCATTTTATTCTAGTCTTAATGGATAAAATACTTAGGTTATAAAACTAGTTACCATAATAAAAAAAGCAAAATAATAAAATAAGGGAACTTAGTAGTTAAGGAAAAAAATGATAAAAATGTTTTTATTTTTATGTTTTGGGGGTTTTCATTTACCATAAATTCCTTAAAATATGTTATTTTTTAATTTTTGAGGCACATAAGGTAAGGTAGACCTCCCAATAGTGAATACTTTTCAGTATTTACAACTCAACTATAAAAAGTAACTCAATCCATCCACATATTCACACCTATGAATCCATTTTTATTGGGATTTATTTTACCAATTCACTTACAAAATTCCCTAATCTCATCATATAATCCTTATTTTTTTTATAAATCAAACCATTGAAGGTTTTAGTGCAATCCTAAGGAAGATACCTAGAGAAGATATAATGTTTTTCTAAAAGAGTTTTTATTTTATTTCCATCTCCAACTCCTTCAATTATTCTTATATCTAGTTTATATAATAACCAAAGTATCTTCAATATACTGATATATTTTTATGTTAAGTTTATTACATACAACTTCACATACTTCCATAAAATTGGATATGCAATCGTCGTTCATGTGTATGGAAAACTACCGCCTTGCAAACTAATGTCGTTCGTTCTTCCATTACCACCTTTAATGGTTAAGAATAATTATGGATTTATAATTTATATATGATATATATGATATTTTTTATTTTTTATTCTTTTTTAATCATTATATTAAATTTCTATTAATGATTTATATTTTTTTGGAATACGATGACGTCACCCGTGTGTACGATGAACTACCGTCTTGCAAAGCAATGTGATTCTTTCACACTTAACATGAAATGTATTAAGGATGAGTTCAATAAAATTATGTGATATATATGACATAAAAATGATACAATACTTATAATATACATATATATCATGTACTTTTCTTTCTTTTAATACAACAAATAAATGGAAGCAGTGTTCATTCGTACGTATGGCCTTCTATCTCCATGAACGGTGAATTTCATCTCATATCACTAAATATTATGGATTAATATAAAAAGATATATAATTTATATATGTGATATTTTAACCATGTTTAAAATTTGGGATATTATGAAATCATGATCAATGTAAGAGGGAAAAAATAATAAGTCAAAACATACTTGAAAAACAAGGCAATTAACAACCGAAAAATGAAAATAATTAATGATTATTAACAAATGGGTGATCATATGTTATAAGGGGATTATATATGATATTATAAATATTAATATTTTTATGTTATAATTTAATAAAATTATTAAAACCATTATAATTCATGATAAAGAGAATTCAAATAAAATGGAGCATACGGTAATGGATTTTGTCTCAATTTACATTCTATTGAGACTTATTTGATATTATGCACCAATTAACTTTCATGTGTTTTATATAATGACCTTTTATATGTAATATAATGATTTATTAAAACTTTATGGTATTTTAAGTTTCACTTTGAATCATTTCATCCAATTTTATTTGACTTGAGAATTTCCAAGTGGAAAAATTTATTTTGAAATCTCACTTTCTTTTATGGTTGTTAACTTTCTCTTGAAACAGTCACTTTCTGGTAATAATTTTTCATTGTAAATTACATTTATCTTAAATATACTTATTATTTTATGGTGGATATTATTATTTTATAAAATATATACCAATTATTACATATGATGTTTACATTAAAATTTATTTTATTAACTGGGGAAATATTGGTAAATTTGTATTCTTAACTCAATAAGGATATTTGATGATAAGGAACATTGTTCATTAAATAAAATTGATTATTTGATATATGAGGAATTATTTGGACATGAAGATATGGTTGGGGCCTAGTTAATGATATCCCCTTGATGCATCAGTAGTCTCATGAGATGAATCTATTGGCCAAATCAGGTGGGTTTTTACCCATTAGTTTTAAACAGTCTTGATAATAGAACTTGACAGTAAATTTTCCATGTACCTAGGAAACATGGTGCCCAATAATTAATAATTTTCTATATTAATCCATCCAATATTAAAAAAAATTAAAATAGAACCAAATCCTGAAAAAAGTTAGGGTGTTCTAAAATAATACAAACCCAAAGCATCAACCCGAACCAAATTAATGCACTCAGGGGGGAGGGATCTTGTAATGCTGAAAATAATACAAGGGGTGGAAGGAGAATCCAAATATTCTAGGAAGTAATTAACCTTGTTTCCTTCTCTCCAATATTGAGTAAGGATGATGAAATTAGAGATAATTTTCTTGTAATTATGATCAAAATAAGTGATAGACCTAGGAGTAGTGGATGTACCTTGAATTGAGTTATGAAGAATCAAGGAATTAGTTTCCACATGATGGACTGGGATTCTATGGTATTGACACAATTCCAATCCCTTGAACATGGATACTTCTTGTTCCATGAGAGAGTCCCATGGACCAAGCCAAAAACTAAAAACAAGGACTATAAACCCATGATGATCATGTAAAACTACCCCGGTCCTCATGAAACCATTCATACAAGATCAGTCAACATTTAATTTGAATCAAGATTCTGGGGGCTTCCAACAGACCCACTTTCCTTGAGGTGATACAGACTGAGCCGAAAATCCAATACCCCTATCCTCTATGAACTCCTGCGGGGTAGGATATTGATCTTCGTGCTTGAGCAGCAAGGTCAGATCCAGCGCAAGGGACTTCGCTCAGGCCTTTCATAGCCGATCAAGAGCTGGTAAGTCTGTTGCAGCTGGCCTTGTTGCATGAGTACCAAAGGTTCCAACGCTCAGTTGCCAATAAAGGGACTTCACCTTCCACTTCTTCACACTTCTCCCTACACCATTAAACCAGGATTGAATAAAATCTTCCCCAGAAAGACCTTGTAGCTCCTGACTTGTGTAAACATTGAATTCCTTGTATTCATAATTCAATTATTATTATCCATGAGATTTTCACTATGAAAAGATATATGAATGTATTTCATTATTAGATTATTAATTAAGTGGCATGTGTGTTCAGTTATTTACCTTTCTATATTGATTATCCCTTATCCAATTATTTAAAAGGAATGTGTGGTTAGTTATTTACCTTCTATATTTATTATTAATTATTGATTCATGATATCATCCACTATACATAACCCTTACTTAGAATTTGAACTCACCCTTATTTTGTTTCATCTCCCTAGGTTATAAAGAAGAGATATTTAAATGAGTTTTCAAGGATTTAATTTATTATATTTTGTTGTGTATTATGTTTTATTTTATATTCCCAATGTAAAATGGGTATCATTTATATATCTGGTTTAAAAAACCACTTAACTATTTAGTCTTTGAGATTTGATTACTTGAAATAATGGAAATGTAATAAAGTAAGGCATTAGCTCTGGGAAATTGGGGTTAGGTTGCTATGATTGGTGTCAATGGAAGTTTATTAGAAACATTGGAAACTAGATTTAGGAAATTATATATTATAGAACATAACCCTATTATAGACTTTGAGAATAAGTACAATAGAAAATCCCAAATAAACCATGTTTATGATTATGATATTAGATAGGCATAAATTTTTCAATTTATTTTAAGTATTTCACTAGTTTTAGAATATAAATTATGCTTCATAATTATATGATATAATCTAGTGTATTACATAATTCAGAAATATATCCTAGTAGAAGGAATGGTAACCGCATCAATTCACATAATCCAAAGGTTAATAATGATCATTTATTTGATAGTTTTAAGCTGATATTTCTAAGAGGAATTGCCTCCCAAACATTCTAATCATATGAGGACATAGTATAATGTTCTAATAAGGAATAGAAGAAATTATCTAAGTATTATGGCTTTAAAGTGAAGTAATATAATAATAGGATGGTTGAGAAAATATAGGAAAAGGGAATAAGGGAAATAAGTATTTCCCAATATTTGATAATTGTGGAAAGAAACACCCTAGTAATTTCTTAAAAGGATTGGGAGTTTTTTAAAAGTTTAGAGAAAAAGGACACTGTGATTTTGATTACAAGGGTAAGAATTTTTTTTAAATGTATAATGCTTCAATTATAGATAAATGGGGAATTATTTATAGTAATTCCCCAACTGTTATGGAAATATACCTCAGAAGAAGATAAGGGATCAAGGTCAAGCATATGTTATTGATATAACTAAAGTAGAATGATTAGTGTTATTGTGTATTTAGATCCAATAAAAATATTTTAAAGGAACTTTATTTATGATATTATCATCATAAGAATTATGAAATATATAAGTATTTTACTACAGTAGTATTTCATTATAGATTTGAGATCATATGTTGAATGGTATCGATGACTTGGGAAAATCATTCAGTGGAAAGTTGAAATTATTTTAAAACACATGATTGAGGGTAACATAACCCTTAACATGTTCATTATTTTGAGATCATGATTTTAGGATGAAGATATTATTGATATGGAAAAATTAAATTGGATAATACTAACTAACTTGTAACTGATTAATGATAATTTCATTTTGTAAATTTAGTGACCTTCTTTATAAAGTTTTGGATATTTATCTTTTGGAAGGATCATAAGGTTAACCATTTATGAAATGGTATTTGTTGAATTTGGATGAGGTTTTAAAGATTAATGTATTACTTTACCATATGAAGATATATGAAAATTAGATAACATGCGCTAACCATATTGGTTTTGGAAAATAGTTTGATATAGACAAAAATAATTTTCACTCTTTTATGGAACTTATAATATGATAAAAGTTATTTTTTATTACTTCAGGAATAAAAAAAATTACTTTTAGATATTCATTTCTTGGAGTAAGGGATGAATTATAAATTGTTCAAGACACAACAAATGGATGATATTGTTCTTATAAAATGGAATGAAATCAAGTAAATATATCTTCTCATAAAAGTTTATCAACTTTAGAAAAAAATATTGAAATAAAATTTTATTCTATTATCATCATTTCTGATGATATCAATGAACCTTTTTACACATGTGTGTTTTATGGACTTTTGGTCATTAACCTTCTATAAATCTCCCCAATTATTGTGATCTCTATTCACTGTCACTCTCTATTAGTATTTTGGAGTTATTTTTCTCTTTCATGTCTATGTTTTCACTTTCCACCAATGTTCTCCTACTTAGAAACCTAGTTATCTTTTATTTGTTTTTCACTTTCCATATTATTAAGGGGGTTTTTTATTAATTATTTTATGATGTCTCTTTTTCAATAATAGCATTTCCTAATATCATACCCTTGATTACTTGGATCAAGTTTGAATTGTGATGATATGATTTATTTAATGTGGGGAAAATGTAACACCCCAAGAATTTATAATATTTTTCTTTTAGAATAAATTTAATTTTGTTGCTAGCTTTATTTATACCCAACACCAAGTTAATCTTGAACTACATTAAACATCGATATTATCTTTTAGTACACACAAAATTAAGTTGGCTTGTGTTACACACAATATCATGTTCTATCGAAAGTTTTCATTACATGCAAGACCGGGTTTTACTAAACTACAATATACTATTAATATTATTATTTAATATGATAGTTATCAACTAGAATTTGTAATGGATTTTATAAAGATTATTAAATAAATTTGTAAAATATTTTTAACATGAGTTTATATAATTATTTGGTGAAAAATTAATTAGAAATGAAATATAAAGGAAACTTTGAATATAAAGGAAAAGTTTTTGTAAACTATTTTTATGCGTCAAAAGAGTTTTAAATTAATAAATTAAATTAATTAAAATTATTGATTGATATTAATAAAATATATATATTATATATTCAATAAAAAATTTTTATATTCAGACAATATATTTGATATGCATAAGATAAGAATAAATAGAATTTTATGTATAAAAGGATGTATTTTTCTATTAGAGTTTTGACGTATTTTAATGGTGCACATGTTTTAAAACTAAATTTTGATGATTTATAAATTTTATTTTAAAAAATAAACTTAATTTTTTAAATTTTAATATAAAAATTATCTTAGGGCGAATTTTTTTTATTTTTCAGAGAAGTTACATTTTTTATGAATAGTGAAAAATACTGAATTATAATTGAAAACTCACTTTTCATCTCAATAAATTATAATGTTAAATTATATTTTATATTAGTTTTAAAGTTAAAATATACCAATTTTACTCATATTAATCTAATTTAGGACACTTTAATAATTTTTTGTTGAATTTAGATATAAAATCATAGTAAACTTTTGAACATTTTCACTTTAAAATCCCACTTTCTCGTCCCGACTACAGGATTAATTTTAAATTAATTTCTTCCAATTATGTGATTTTAATTTATAAAAATAGATCACATATTTGGAATTGGAATAATTTATAATTTATAATTTATAATAAGGCCAACTTAATTTCTTACCAAAATTATTAGTGAAAACTGCTAAAATTAATTACAACAATTAAGGGAAAAATGACTTTACCATAGGACTAAACATTAAAGTTAAGGTAAAATGGCCTATAAACTTGTCCAAACCCATTTAATGGTAATATTTATATCCTTAACATCTTATACTCTATTTTTATAAGATACTGTGATATTATTCCATGAACATGACCCATATAATAAGTTAAGAAAATAAAAAGATAAAAAAGATTATTTTCTTACTTTTTATTACTATAAAGCTTTGGTATAGGGGAAAATATAACATATGTTTGGTTAAATATATCTAAGGATAAATGAGTTTTTTATATAATTATGATTTATTTTAAATTTTTAGAGATGAATTAATTAATTTAAATTCTTAAGAAATTCCAACGTAGTATTAATTTAGTTAATAATTAAATAAAATAAATAATATTAAAAATATTAAAAGTGAATTAAATTGAATGAATTATTTTATTAAATTAATTTTTTTATGATTAAATCATGTTACACAGGTTTTTAAATAATATATTTTAATTACTTCATTGTATTAATATTTTTAAATTCAAATTAAATAAATAATGTCAAAATTGATATTAAAGTTATTTTATTATAAATTATATTTTATTAATTGATTTAAATTACTAAAAATACTATATAATATAAATTTGTTTTTAAATGTTAATGAATATTAAATATATTCCATTAATGTACCAATTTTTCCATTATAATGTCTATATTGACCGTTAAATGGTAAAAAAATCTATTAGTGCGTTTACAGTTTAAGCAATGTTTTTTCGTGTTACATGAGCTTGTGTTAAAATTAATTTACAACATACATGGAATTTTTATTTTATAAATTAGATATAATATTTATAATCAATTATTACAAATTATATATCAAATATCAATTTATTTTATTCTTAATGGATAAAATACTCAGTTAGAAAACTAGCTTCTATAATGAAAAACCAAAATGATAAAATAAAGAAACTTAAGAGTTGAAAAAAATGATAAAATGTGTTTTTTTTTTGTGGTGGAGGTTTTTCTAGACCATAATTTCCTTAAAATACATTATATGTCAATTTTTTAGGCACATGAGGTAAGGGATACCTCCCAATAGAAATACTTTTGAGTATTTACAAGAATGTCACTCCTCCTCAACTATAAAAATGCACTCACTTCCCCCACTTTTTCACACCTATCGATCCATTTTTATTAAAAATATCTAAAAATTCAATCAAAACATACCTAATATTATAATATAGGCCTTATTTTGTTTATAAATCAATCCTTTTAAGGTTTTAGTGAAAGCCTAAAGAAGATACCCGAAGAAGAGGTAATATTTTTCTAAAAGTATTTTATTTTATTTTCTTATCTACCTCATTAAACTATTATTATATCATGCTTATATAATTTCATAATTATATTAAATATATTAAGATTTTTTTATGTTAATTTTATGACCTATAACTTCACACATTCCATCAAATGGGCTACACAATCATCGTTCATGTGTACGGAGGACTACCACCGCACGAACCAATATCGTTCGTTCTTCCATTAGCACCTTTCATGGTTGAGAATAATGATGGAATTATAATTTATATATGATAAATATTATATTTATGATGTTTTTATGCTTCTAGAATTATTATATTACACATGAATTTATGCTTTCCATTTTTTTGGGAATATGATAACGTCGATCATGTGTACGACAGACTACCGCCTTACGAAGCAATGTGATTCAGTCACACTTTACATGGAATATATTAAGGATGGTTTTAATAAACATATGTGATATATATTCCATTTAAATGATACTATAATTATAATATACATATATATCATTTATTTTTTTCTTTTAATATGATAATAAAATAGAAGCATCATTCATGTGTACGTACGACCCATCGTCTCCATGAACAGTGCATTTCATATCCTGTCACTAAATATTAAGGATTATACTAAATAAATATATAATTAATATATATAATATTTAAAATAATATTTTATATTATTTATATGATGAAATTATGGTCTAAATAAGAGGAATAAATAAATAACAAGTCAAAACATACTCGAAAAACAAGGCAATTAACACCTGAAATAATGAAAATAATGAAAGATTATTAACAAATAGGTGATAAGATGTTATTAAAGGATAATATATAATATTATAAATATTAATATGGTTATTTTATAAGTTAATAACATTCTTAAAACAATTATACCGGTGGTTAAAGAGTATTCAATCAAAAGGGAGTGTAAGGTAAGGGATTCTGTCTCAATTTACATTCTGTTGACACTTATTTGTTATTATGCACCAATTAACTTTCATGTGTGTATATACTTCCCTTTGACATGTAATATCATGATTCTTTCATAATTCATGGTATTTTAAGTTTCAATTTGAATAATTTCATTCTGGGGGATTTGACTTGAAATTTACCTATTGGTGAAATTTATTGCAAAATCTCACTTTCTTTTGTGATTATTAAATTTATCTTGAAACAATCCCTTTCTTGTAATAATTTTATATTGGATGTTATATTTATATTATAAATCCATATTATTTAATTATGGATATTATTATTTCCCACATCTTAGAACAATTATTACATATGGTATTTACTTTGAAAGTTATTTGATTAACTGAAGAAATATTGGTAAATCCACATTCTTTACTCAATACAGATATTTGATGATAAGGAACCATGTTTATTAAATTAAATTGATTATTAATATATGAGGAATTATTTGGTCTTGAATACATGGTTGTGTCCCAGTTAATGATATCCTCTCAATGCATCAGTAGTCTCATGAGATGAATTAGTTGGCCAAATCAAATGGGTTTTTACCTAGTAGTTTTAAACTGTCTTGAGAATATATCTTGACGGTAAATGTTCCATGTACCTGAGAAACATGGTGTCCAATAATTAATAATTTTATACATTCAGAATTTAGTTATTATTATCCATGATATTTTCAATATGAAAAAATATATGGATGTATTTCATTCTCATCTTATTGATTAAATGGCATGTGTGTTCAGTTATTTACCTTTCCATATTGATTATACCTTATCTAGATATTTAAATAGAATGTGTAGTCAGTTATTTACCTTTATATATTGATTATTTGTTATTTATTCATTATAGATTCCACTGTACATAACCCTTAATGATAATTTGAGATCACCCTTATTTTGTTTCCTTTCCCCGGGTTATGAAGAAGATATCATTGAATGAGTTTTCAAGGATGTAGTTTATTAGATTTTGCTGTGTATTATGTTTTATTTTCTATCCCCAATGTAAAATGGGTGTCATTTATTTACCTGGTTTCCAAAACTTCTAAACTTTTAATTCCTTCGAGATTTGATTCCTTATAATCATTACAATGTAATAAAGTAAGGCATCGGCTCTTGGTTACTGGGGTCAGTGTTGTTATAAAAGAATTGTATATTAGAATGATATATAATACCTTAACAGCTTAAATATTTGTTCTCTATAATAATTAATTCTTAATCTAATGACAATTATTATTATATATGAATAGAAACACATCATCATATAAATTTACATTCCATATCTAAAATATAGATATTCTTCATGAATAACTTTTAGCTTTGAGCCACACCAACAAATTTCCAAAATAAACCATATAAAAACACAATAAATATATAATTAATAACCACCATTTTATAAATATAACATGAAAATTATTGTATCACATTTTATATGTGATGTTTTACTCCTTGAATATTAGCTTTATCAACATAAAGTTTTTTATTTAGAAAAAAAATGTCCAAAAACTCTTGTTTCCTCCTACAAAACTTGCTTAAAATTTTCTAAATATGGGATTGATCATGAGACAGGTCAACCATTTGAAGATATCACATGTTGGAATTTACTTTGTACATCGACTAAAAATTATAACTGATTGGCCATTTGAAGATCTAATTGACTGCATGGTATAACCAATAAATCACATGAAGGACCAATCGACTGCACGTTATAATCAGCTAACCATTTGTTAAATCCAATCAACTGTATGAATAGTTCATGGGATGATACTCACACTTTAATTGACTGTAAAACTATCTAATTGACTACATGACTAAACTCAAGTGACTGCATAAATCATTATTCATTTTATGAAAATTGTTGGATCAACCAGATGATTATCTGATCAACTAAATGACCAACTGATCGACATCATAACTAAACTTATGAAAAAATATAGTAATATGAAAGTAAGAATATAAATACATCCTAACCACATTTAACCTCTTAGAAATATATAAAAAACATTCATCAGCCTTAGACACCACATCAGGTAGGTTAACAAAAAATTAAAACCAAAAATCACTTCATCAACAAGTCTAATGTTACTTCAGCCAATACAAATAGAATATTTTTAAGTTAATATAATTCATGTTATTGTTTTGAGTTGATACATGAAATAATTCAAGTAATAAAATAGAAAAATGTTTTAATATTTTTGTTTCACAATGAAGATAAAATCTAGTGTTGAAAACTCTATGCATGATAGACACATAATGCATTCATGGGATTAGTAATGTGAGATTGCACTCAAGAAGGACATGAAATGAATTATTATTTCATGAGGATAGTGATGTGAAGAATAAATACATTTTTATAATACCATGAAATCCACTATGATTACATGAATATATGAATATTTGAGAAGTATTAATATATTATAAGCTATACTAAAAGAGAAACAAAATTAACACGTGATAAAATCCAAAAATCCAATGGGACATTTGGTTATTTTTATTTAAAGAAATAGAAAGGGTGATGTTTTCTACGCCAAGAAGGGGAATTATTAGAATACCTAATCCATAGTTTGAGGAAGAATCCATTTCAAGGATTGTGGGAGGCCATCGCAATCTAATTACAAGGACTGAGCTATGGGATATATCAAAAAGAACCAATGGGAGGTTAGAAAATTTGTGAGGAAGTATAAATATCCTCTAATGGGATGCTTGATCAAATAATGGCATGTCATATAAGTATAGTGTGAGACTATGTTGTTATGAATTCTTACACTAATATTAGAAGAATTTGTGATTGGGGTGAACAACCAATTACAATAAGAAGTGGGATCATATTGAGATCAATCCTTGTAAATATTTGTAGCCTATGAATTTTAATTATTGCATTATTTAGGTGAGTTTTTTAGATACAATAAGACTATATTGAGGCTTTAACCGGCCACATAGATCAAATTAAATTGAATAATTCATAAAAATAAAAAGGTATCACTGATTTACCCTCGCCCCTTCTTCATAATCTTAAGGGATCTAGGATTCACAAATCATGTAAAAGGGATATGGTAAAACACTTCATTACTCTCCAAATTATTCCCGTAAATATCTATTTTATATCTTTTTAAGAAACATATACATGTAGAAACTTTATCTTGGATATTCAAATTTATTGATATTAATTAAATATCAAATTTTATAATTAAAATTTATATTATTCAATTTTTATAACACTTCGAGATTTTGTGAAATATTTTTTTCAAATAAATTTAATCTTTTGAATGTTTTTTATTATATGTAACAATGATTTTAACATGCATTACACGCAACACTGTGTTCAAATGAAATATGACATACTATTAAAATATTATTATTTAAAATATTATTTATCTTACAGCCCTTGTAATGGAGAATATGAATGGTATTTTATATATGGTCAAAACATATGTATAATATTATTTCTTTAATGTCCAATTAATTATAATTGAAAATAAACACTATTTGAAAATAAAGGAAATATTTATCTGAAAACTATTTTTATTCACACAAACATGTTCTACCTCAATAAATTAAAAAAAATCACTTTTGGTGAATTATTTTAATAAAACTTATATATTATATATTCATTCAATTTCTTAACCTTAAATTTATTTTTTTCTAGATAATAGATAAGAATAAATCCAATTTTATGCTTAAGAACCATATTTTTCTAAAAAGCAGTTTTGTTTCCTTTCACAAACATATTTTTAAAATTAATTTTTTATGATTTTATAAAATTTATTTTAAATAATAAAACTAATTTTTGAAATCATAATTTAAACATTATCTAGTTTTAATTTTTTTTAATTTTCTAAAATGATTTATTTTTTAGGAATAGTGAAAAATATTGAATCTTAATTGAAAACTGGATTTTCATTTTAAATATTTATAAATATAAATATTTATAAATTGGTTTTAAATTAAAATTAGTTCAATTATATATCTATTTATTCATTTTATGTTATTTTAATTGATTTTATATTGAATTTTATATAAAAACTTTGTAAAATTTTGAACATTTGCTCTTTGAAAACCACTCTTTCTCATCGCGTAAGCGGGATTAACTTTATTTTAAATTTTGAAAATTATATGAATAGAATTTTGAAAAATGTATTATATATTTGGAATAATCATAATTAATATTATCTAATAATTCCAACTTAATTTTTAACCAAAATTAATAGTGAAAACCATAAAAATTAATTATCACGGTTAAGGTAAAAATAATTTTATGAAGGTGTTAAACTAAGAAGATAAGTGTTAAAATGATTATAACACTTATAAAATTATTATTATATGGAAATATTTAAATATTATACTTCCCAAATTTGAATCTATGTTCATCTAGATGCTTTTTTCTTGTTAACTACCGTATTATTTTGGATTCTTTTAGGAAACCTCCAAGTAGTTTCCAAGTGGGTTCCTTTCACCCACTTATAAAAGTCCTTCACCACCCTCCACTTATTCACACCTGTCAATCCATATATTCCAAACCCTATCAAAATCCCCCCACCAAAATCTCTATCCATGTTCTAGAGCTTTTGTTCCTCCAAAAAGACTAGCACTAGAGTCCTTAACAAGAGATCTAAAGTAGGTGCTTTTAAGTGAAGGTAACTGTATTCACTAAGATTCTACTTTTTATTTATTCTTCGTTCACCTTTAATTATGTATTAACACTTATAATATAATAAAATAATTATATTATATATAATAATATTTTATTATGTTAATATAATAACTTTTGACCATTTATACTTCTATCAAATGGGTTATGAAATCATTATTCATGTGTACGGTGGACTACCACCTCGTGAACTGATGTCATTTATTTCTCAATTACCACCTCTCATAGATGGTTATAATGATGGGTTATATTTTTATATATTATATTTATGATATTATTAAACTTGTAGAATTATATTATCACACATACCTTTATACTTTCTATTTTCTGAGAATATGATAATGTCGCTCATGTGTACGATGAACTACCACCTCACAAAGCAATGTGATTTGTTCACACTTTACATAGAAGGTAATAATGATGATTTTAATGAAAATATGTGATATATATGACCTAAAAATTAATATATTATGTTAATCTATTTTTTAACTTTATTTATTTCAATTCTTTGAGAAAATGGAAACAACGTTCATGAGTACGTATGACCCACCGTCTCCATGAACAATATATTTCATTTCATATCTCTAAATATTATGGATTACTATAAATACATATATACTTAATATATATGATATTTATATATAATGGTAATAATTTTGGATATTATGGAACCATGATCAAAGTAAATGGACTGAAAATAACAAATCAAAACATACACGAAAAAACATAGTTATTGCCTAAAACATGACATTAACATGGAATTGTTAATAAACAGGTAATATAAGGTCATAATAAAGTTATATATGGTATGATATATGTAATTATGGTTATATAATAGATTTATAATAAAATTATATATATTGTAAATGAGTTTCAAATGTGTACTAAGGAATTCAATACTTAAGGTAAAGGATTTCTAGTCTCTCTTTTATTTCTGAGAGACATATCCAAATTCACCACTCATTTCTTTTGTGTGGTGTATATAATTCCCCTTTACCATGTTATATCATAAATGGAATTATTTTTATGATATTTAAAGTTTAATTTAATGTTATTATTTATTGGGTATTATGATTCATAAGATCACTGAAGCGATAAGGGACTTTTGTCTCCATTTTCCTTCTTTGAGAATTATGTCATGCACCTATCTTCTTTTATGAGGTGTATATACAGACCCTTTGACATGTAATATAATGAATTTATTTATTCTCATGATATTTTAATTTTTATTTAATGTTATCCTTTCATGGGGATTACGATTCAAAGTTACCAAAATGGTAAGAGTTTAATATTATAATATCATCATTTATTGGGATTGGTCATGATTATGCTTCCAATGATGAAATATTATAATATATATCTCAATAAAATCATGAATTTTATAATACTATGGTTATTTATAGAGAATTCATGTTTTCCATTCATTTTTCTCTCTTTATGTACATAAGATTTCAAAATTATGTTTTGAAGAAAAATCATATTTATTTCTCTCTTTGGTCAAAAATCCTTTTTCTTCTAAAACCATATTTTCTAAAATTGTTTTCAAAAATGTTTTTAAAATTATCCAAATTAATTATTAAATAAAGTTTTACCCATATTTGACTTTTAAAAAAATTGAAATTAATATTCATGTTGTTTCTCAAATAATGTCAGTTTGGGTTTTATCAAAAATGTAAAAAGAAACATTTTTTAACATGCATGACATGAAGAGTATTTCTCAATTTCATGACTACTCAAATATTCCAAGAATCCCTTACAATTTTTCAAAATTCATTTCAAAGAAAATTATTTCCTTAATATTAGGGAATTTTTTTTATATTTTAAATAAATTATTTCAAATTAAAAAAATGGATTTTTAAAATGTTTTAAAATGTGTTTTTAAAAGTGGAAATCTTATTTTCCTTAAGAAATGTTTTAAATGATTTTTAAATATTCCTTTATAAGTTTTGAAGGTTATTTTCAAAGAAAAGTATTTTAAATATTTTTTATGTTTTAAAAAAATCAAAGTGGAAAGTATATTTTCCTCAAGAAATGTTTTAAATTATTTTTAAATATTACTTTATAAGTTTTCAATGTTTACTTTCAAATAAAAGGATTTTCAAAATATTTTATAAAGTTTAGTTTTAAAAATCAATTTTCAAATAAAGGATGTTTTTCTCTAAAAACATTCCAAGTGATTTTTATTTCAAAATCATTCTCTATATAAGATGACATCCTTCGAGGTTACTTATTCTTCACTAGGGATATGATCCAAGGATACCATTCTTATTGTTTATATAAATGGTTTGTTTTTATGATGAAATTGTGTTTATGAATCTTTTTGGTTTTTATATGGGTTCTACCGTGATATAATTCTTATGAAACCCACTTATTTTTTCATGGTTTATACCATGATAGATTTCTTATGAAACTTATTTCTTGTCCATGGGTTATATTGTAAAAACCTGATATTTTATGAGAATTATTCTTTTTAATTTCATTGATGTCTTGCGCTATACGCAAAACCATATTAGCTTGCAGTATACGCAACACTATTCTTGGATTGTGTTACACACAATTTCAAGTTCCTTTGATAGTAGTTATTCTACGCAGCATTGAGTGCATATAAATATATATATTCAATGTATAAATGAAATATGGTTGTATTCTGTTATACGCAACAACAAAGGAGTCTTTCACTACACGCAACCCTGACTTGGCTTGTGTTACACACAATCGCGACCTTCCTTGATAGCGTGTGTAGTACGCAATACCGGGTTTCACTAAACAACGATATATTGTTATAATATTATAATGGACTAGCCGTTATAAATATTATTAACTGAATTTTGAATTTTATAACATTATTATTCATCTTACATATTTTCTAGAACATATTATGAGAACAAAATAAATTTTTCAGGTAAAATAAGTATTTTTTAAAAAATGCAGTTTTGCCGCCTTTTAATGGCGCGCCAACTTTAAATCTAGTTTTTGACAAGTTTATAAGTTCAATTTGACAAAATAAATTTCTTATTTGAAATAAGGATATAAAAATATACTTTGGATAAATTTTTCACATTATTCTGATAACTTTTATATTTTAATTAATAGTAAAAACATGCTATATTTTAATTAAAAACAACTTTTTTCATCGTAATAATTTATATAGTTAAATTATAATATTTAATGGTTTTAAAGTATAAATAGAATATATTTTTACCATTTAATATAATGTATGTCGTTATCATTTATTTGACATTGAATTCATAGGTAAAATCATTTCAATCTTTTACAATGTTTTAACTTTTAAAACGTGTTTTCTTAATAGCGGGATTAATTTTAAATTAATTACTGAAACTTTTGTGTTTTGAATTTTGAAAAATATATTACATATTTGGATTTAGTGGGTCCAAATTATGTTAATAGGTTACTTTTAGTTTTTTGATATTATAAATAGTAACTACGGTAATTTTTATTTACTGTAGTTAAAGGTAAATCGGGTAATTAAGGGTAAATATAAGATTATAAAATTACCCTAACACTTTCCAAAATCCTATTGGATGAATAAAGGTCGACCCATATCACCTAAGGGTCAGACTATATTCATTTCATGGACTTTTGACCATGAAATAATATAATTATTATTAAAACCAAAGAAAGTGACAACATGTCACTCTCTTAAATCTTATAAGTATAATAATTTTAATTTAGTGATAAACTTCATGAAACTTAGAACATTAATAGTCTCCATAAAGATAAAGAAATTATATACATCATGAGAATTTATTTTGAATTCTTAGGGATTAAATAATTGTCATTAATAGTGACACAATAGTGATGCAGAAATTGTTTATTTAGTGAAAAATCAATAATATAGTTTTGATTAAAATAAAAATACCTATCAAAAGGACCAGAAACTTGACTAAACATTATTGGTAGAGTATATATATACTCTAATCATCCAATGGTCTATTTTTGGACCATTTGGAGCCTTATAAAACCGATTATGACATTTATATTATTTTATTTTAAATGATGTCAAAGATGTTACCTTCATAATTTAATAAATATAAAAATTTAAATGTGGTGATTTTAAGATGATAAATTCAAGTAAGAATATTATTATGAAAGGTATTATATTTATATTAATCATATGATTTTATTTTAAATTTTTATTCAACAAATAAGTATATTAAATAATTATACAAAAAATGTTGTAGTAATTATTTTATTAATAGATATACCAAATAAAAGGTTTTAAAATTATTAAAATAAATATTATATGAACTATTTAATGTGATCCACTAATTTTATAAATAAATATGACATTTTATGAATCTATTAAAGCTTTTATTTAGAACATATCTTCTGTGAGGATTTTATTTAAATTCAAATAAATGAATAGTGTCAAAATTGACACTTGTTATTTTATAAAAATAACATAATATTAAATTGTTTAAAAATCACAAAAATATTTAAAAATTATAAATTGAATTTTATATATTCTAAAATTTCATAAATTATTCAATTATGGAAAATTAACAATACATAAGTGATTATTTATAACCATTTAAAATTTAGAATTTTATTTCCACAAATAAAATTAAATAGATTAAATAAGGATAAATCAAAATGATAAGGTTTAAAATAAGATCAAAACATGTCTAAATTTTATTGGTTGATGATATTACAACCCTATCTCATCTAATATTCGAATTGAGTCATTTTTGGAGGTTTTTATGTGGGGTTTGAATTTATATTAAACTAATATTTTTGAGGATTCCAAAGGTGCCCCTCTCCTCCCTTATAAAAGGGCACCTCCTCCCTCTCCTCTTTACACAATTTAGAGCCTTCACACTCGGCCAAACCCTGCCAATTTCTCTTCTCCACTTCCCTATAAACATCCTAGAGGTCCTGGTCTTCTTCAAAGATCAACCCTAGTTCCCTAAGAGGAGGTTAAGAAGAGGCGCATCAAAGAATAGGTAATATCCATTACCGATTCATTCCAATTTCTTTCTTCTTCAACTTCTTATTCTTTAGTTGTTTAATTATAAAGTAATAACATAATTATTACTTATATAATTATATTTTATTATAAATATTAAACATCCACATTTCACCTTCTATCCATCCTACGGAAAATGAAATCATCGCGCGTGCGTACGTACGGAATACCGTCTCCACGTCGTGGTGTAATCTGTTTTCCACCACCACCTTACCTGGATGGGTATAATGGTGTAAATAAATAACTATATATGATTATTGTAAAGTTATAATGATTCTGAAATATTATACAAAAACTTCAATACAATTCCATGATCATGGGAATGATATCATCGTTCATGCGTACGTACGGACTACCGTCTCCACGACGCGATGAGATTCATTTTCCATGTTAACAATTCAAGAATGATTATAAAGTATATATAATAAGTAATCATGAAATATATGACATAATAATGCTACTGGATTTATGTATATATATATGTATGTCATCTACTTAATTCCATTCAATTCAATAAGGAAACGAAAACAGTGTTCATGCGTATGTACGGTCTACCGTCTCCATGAACGGTGTATTTCATTCCATTTATCGATATATTATATATATATGTATATTCTGAATATATATTATATATAAATTATGTTTTATATTCTGGAATTAATTAATCATTATCTAAGTAATCAAATGAATAATTACAAGTCAAAACATGGACGACAAATGAAATGATTTTACCCAAAACGCTATTTACCATGGAATTTACAAAAGAACATGTAATATAAAGTCATAAGGGAACCATATATGATATCATAAAAATGAATATGATTCTGTAATAAGTCAATGACATTATTTAAATCATTATACAGGAGTTTCGGATAAGTACGAAGCATATCGGACCTAAGGTAAGGGAAAATCTCACAATCTCATTTTTATCCGAGATTGTTTATACTTCAGAATTTACTGGGGAATATTTATCATTCACATCCATGTTTCCTCAATATGTAATATTATTTCCATCCAACTACAATTTTTTAAATCCAATTTTACCCTTCGGTGAGTTTTTAGTAAAATATATGAAAGGAATCTTTTGTCGTTTTTCGTACGAGGTACTTTTTGACTTTTCCATCCAAAGTACGGGAAGAATGTTTTTTTTTAACTTATACAGCATGAATGGATTTTTATAAAATTATTTCCATGAAGCCTACTTTACAAGTTTTCAAGTTTATTTTTAATCAACTTCTTTTAGTTGAAAATTATATGACATTTTAATAAATGAAAATGTTTTTGAAGTAGAAAGGATATTTTTCTCAAGAATGGAGTTCAGGTGTTTTATCAAAATTATTTTCCATCTAAGATAATATAGGGTTCTGTTTATATCCATATTTTTACATTGATTTTATTATGTTATGATGGAATTATTTTTACGATATCCTTTTCTGGATTATTTTATGATGACGTGATGTTTAAGAATCCCATTTTTATTACATGGGTTATGCTATGATGTATGGTTTATGATTTTGTGGCACACATAAGAATGGTATCATTATGAGATTGGTGGGACCTATATCTCCCTCCAATGCATTGGGTAAAGATTTAAATCTCATGAGATAAACATGGCTGGAATGGCAAGTAAATCCGGTTCAGTAATACAGGGCTGGAACGGTAAGTAAACCCGCTTCAGTAAGGGACTTTTTCCACTAAGATGGTATTGGAAGCAATGTCTTGGCTACTATGGAAATAATATCATGTGCTTAATTTTTTGCCACAATTACATGATTTATTCCCATGCTATTTTATCAAGACTGATGTTCCTTTATGATCTATGCCTTGTGTAGTTCCAAGATTTATGTCATTGCTCATGATTTTGATGTTTAGATTTTATGTTCAAGTTTTTGAATTCAAATGTTTATGGATTGTTTTATGTTCTCTATTCTTACCCTTACTGAGCATTTGATCTCACCCTTTATATGTTTTATTTTCCCCAAGATTTAAAGAAAGGTTTTAGGTAAGAAAACAAAAGGGTAATATCTTTATGGGATATGTTGAAGATCTTTCACCACGATTAGAAGATTATTTTTCCGAGTTTCCAATGACACTAAACTATTACGGTCCTTGTGTGTATGTTTTTGTTATGTATTAAGTATTCTAAAAAAGTAATGCAATGTCCATGTACGTCAAGCTTTGGGTCTCTATATATACCATGAGGAAAAGATTATAAAACCCACTTCTTTTCATGGGTTAGGGTATGATGAAATGATGAAATGATTATAAAACCTTTATCTTTTCCATAGGTTATGATATGATGAAATGTTTATGAAACCCATTTCATTCTATGGGTTATGTTATGATGAATGTTTTATGATCTTGTGGCACACATATGTAATATTTTAATTATGTGATGATTGGGACCTATATCTCCCTCCAATTTATTGGGTAAAGATTAATGTTATATGAGGTCAAAAGGTTCATGGGAGGTTTTCTCAAGCTTGAAAGAGGGTAAACAGGAGGTCATCCCAAGCCTGAAGTAGGTACACGGGTGGTTATCCCAATCCTAACATGTTATGAATGTCTTTGCAGGTATCCTTGACATAAGATTTTCTATACTTATGTATAAACCATAAACCTATGTTTTATGCCAATGTTATGCTATGTTGGATCATATTATTTGATACCCTTATGATTAATGTATTATGAACTTCCAATCTTTATTCCATGACTCAATATTATGATATTTGATATGTAGGGTATGGTTTTCAAATGTTATGGTTATGTTCTTATACCCTTATTTTTATGTTATGCTTATCTATCTCCCATTTTTACCCTTACTGAGCATCAGATCTCACCCTTTCTTATGTTTCCTTTCCCTGGGTTATGAAGAAAGGTTTTAAGTAGAGTTGTTTTGTAAAAAGTACTAAATGGGAAGATATTTATGGGAGATGTCGAAGATATTTTGTCATGACCCGTCCTTAGGGCCCGTGCCGTGACTACCCCAAGCCCGCCTTCCATAGGCCAGGGGCTGGCGACTAGCACCAAGGCGTAATTCCTGGTAAAAAGGTAAGGCATTGCCTTTGTAAAGTAAACAAACACCACAAAGAAAGAAAGCAGAAGTAAACACTAAGTAAAAACTGGGTACAACAGCAAGTGCGGAAAAGTAAGTGGTCCAGAATACAAACCCAAACTGAAAGTAAAGTACAACTGGAAAGGGAAAACAGCAACTGAAATTAAACCCGCAGCCTCGAGCCATTCACTGGAAGTCCCGCCTGAAGGGTGGGTACATATAGCCTCCACATCTCCTCAGGTCCAGTCGTCCGCTCCGAGTACGTCCCGCCCAGTGGTCCACCTCCAGGTACCGTCCTGCTCCGCAAGCCTCAACCGCGATCAGTGCTATTCTTCATCTACAACCAACACAACGTAGTGCGGGCATAGCCCGTGCAGGGGTGAGTATAAGCTACTCAGTAGGGACCCCGAGACCCCCGAAGGTCTCCCAGAATCCACAAAGGATAATCTACAAAGGAAAGATACAATCACGAAGTAACATCTGACACTACTTAGGTATATTCTCATACATATACCTAAGTCATCAATTTCCAGTTTATCTCCAACATCTGAGACCAAATTTGATCATATCCACACAGGATAGCACAACACAATCCACATAGGAAAGCAAGTCAAGATTCAGCTCACACAGGTATACTTCTTCGTATGACGATAGAGATGATCAGATGTAGCCACTGATTCATCTAAGTCGTCGGACCCACAGAGGATCAAAAGGTACTAACCCCCGCAATGACCCACAAAGGATCGGACCCACACAGGATCGATAGGTAACTAACCCCCACAATGACCCACACAGGATCGGACCCACAGAGGATCTGTAGGCGCTGTCCCACACAGGACCGCTGAGCGCTAACCCACACAGGATCTGACCCACAAAGGATCGGTAGCACTGATCCACGTAGGATCGTTGAGTGCTGTAGTCGTCACTGTCGAATCCACGGAGGATTTGTTCATAGTCGTCATCATTGTCGCAATCGCAGCCAGCTCTAGGGTTCCCGCACACAGCAAGCTCGTTCGGGAGGGTCTGATCCAAGATCCGAGGGGATGATACATAAACTGACACGTAGTCCAGAGTTGATGTATCCAAAAGTTCCGTATCGTCAACAGGAACTCAACGTCACAGACGGCGCGTCAATCGGACGCCCGGTCTGAGAGTTATTGCCTTTTTCGTCCCAGGGGCCCGGTTGGTTTTAAGTCAAAACCAACCCGACCATACTCCAACTGCATCCAAACCTCGAGCAGAGTAATCCAAAAGGTCCGTCTCACTTAGAGGAATCCACCAAAGTTGATGTCACGTCAATCGGACGTCCGGAGCTCAAGTTATAAGTGTTTCCGCTCTGAGGGCCCGGTTGGTTTCGTGTACGAACCAACCCGGCTGAACCCAAGGTTCTCCGAAAAACTGAGTGCGATATACCGAAACGACTGTCTCGATCTAAGAATCGCATCGCAACTGATGGTGCGTCTATCGGAGACCTGTAGCTGAAGTTATGGGCAACAGACCAAAAGAGGTTCGGTATTAGGGGGTTCGGGCCAGGTCTGACCCAGCCTGATACCACCAGGGTCGGCCGGAACTGGGTCAACCCGAACTGAGTCCAGGTACGTCCCGCTTGGGCGCGGCCCGGCCTGGGCGGCCCTGCCCGTCTCGCTGGCGCGCTGGCGATGGCCGGGTGGCCAGGCGGCAGGCTCGGTTGTTACGGCCGAGCGAAGAGGGCGGGGGGCGCGCTGCCCCCGTGTTGAGAACTCGCGGCCCCCATATGGGGGCCCGCACCTGCTGGCCGACCGGGGGTTACGAACCCCCAGTTTCTCCCTAACCGGTCGGCCCGTTCTTGCCGGCTGGATGCTGCCGCCATGGGACCGGCAAGGGCCGGTCCCCCTACTCCGACGCCGGCGGCCCGGAACCGGCTGCCGGTTCCCATGCTCCGCCGCGGCCCGGAACCGGCTGCGGCCTTCATCCATCTGGCGCAGCGCGATAGTGCCGCGGCCCTCCGTCGCGGCCCCGCTTCGGTTGTGGTGCTTTTTTGGTTCTCCGGCACGGCGCGACGGCGCCGCGTCTTTGGTTCGTCTTCAACAGCGCGGCGCGACGGCATCGCGTCTATGGTTCATCTTCAATGGCGCGGTGTGACGGCGCTGCGCTTCTGTCCCTTTTCTTAAATAAATATCGCGCGGTGCTTTGGCACTGTGTTTCCTTGCTCATGCCGCAACAAAACAAACCAACAAGGGGGAGGAGGGTCGGCCATGTTCGTGCGGTCCGACCTCCTCCCGTTATTGCGATATCAGACGGCTTGAAAGAAAAGGAGAAAGCGATGGAAGCATTCACGAACAACAAATAAAATAAATCCCTACCTCGTCGAATTTGATGGGTGAGGATTCATCGCGGAAAAAGGCGTCACTGAGAGAGTATCGTCACATCATAGAGAAGCATCGCGGAAGATGCGTCGTGGAAGAAGTTTCGTTAGTGTCGCGGTACACGGCGTTGCGTAGTCGATCTCCGAGGATTTGGCGTTCTTCGTTGGAGATCAGTGCGTTCTTCGCATTCTTCGCGTTCTTCGTCAAAGAAGAAGGATTTTCTCAAAATCCTCTCCACGCAACAAGTTCCAACAGAAATAAAATAAGAGCTGTCTTATTTTATTAACGCACAAGCCAACGTTTGAATTTCAAAAAAAAACAATCAATTCAATGAATTAATTGTAATGATTTAACCGCCCAAATTAATGAGGCGTTTCTTAACCAGAATAAACGCTTGAGTTGACTTCATTAAAAAAAAGGGGTGCGGGTGCGTTACTTAGAAGAAAAGAAATGGTGGGGATCATTTGGGCCCCACCTCACAAAGATCCTACCAAGTGGGTAGGATATTGTGGGTCCCACATCATCCACTTAACTTAAGTTAAGCAAAATAAAATAAAAACTGGTTGCACCACTTTTATTTTATTTCTAAACTTAACCCCAAAAAAATTAAAAACCACACCCGAGAAAACACAACTCCGGAAAAGGTGTTTCTAAGCAATTACTGGCGCTGCGATTCCATCGGTGCCCTTGGAATTTGGTTCCGAACACCGGTTCAAAAGTTAGATAAAACATGCTCGTTCGTTCACTGAACGTACCCGAGCCAAACTTCGGAAAATGATTCCAGGCACACCGGGCCTCGGAATCAGGTGCCGTCAGAAACTACACTCTTGTAAAATTCCAAAGAAAATTAACAAAAAAAAAATTTCTTGAATTTTACGGGTCTTTACATCACTCCCACCTTAGGGCTTAAATACCCATAAAGATACATCATAAACTAGGGAAACAAATGTGGGTACTGAGAACGCATCTGAGCCTCCAACTCCCAAGTGCTCTCCTGGAGGTTCCCGTGCTACCATCTAATGCGTACTAGAGGAATTGACCATCCACATAGGACCTAATCCTGTCAATCCTCGGTCTCCACTAGGACCTCTACAAAAGTCTCCCCATCATCAACGTCCAGCTCCCCATGGTCAATGATATGTGTCAGGTCGTGCACGTATATCCTCAGCTGAGATACGTGGAAGACGTCGTGCACTCGGTGCAACTGAGGTGGTAGAGCCAGGTGATAAGCCACCTCGCCAATCCTGCTAAGGACCTGGAATGGTCCGATGAAGCATGGAGACAACTTTCCTCCTTGGCCAAATCTCCGTAATCCACATCGAGGTGAGACCCACAAGAAGGCGTGGTCGCCATCCTCGAACTCCAGTGGCCTCTGCCTCCTGTCAGCATAAGACTTCTGTCGGCTCTGAGCTGTCCTCATCCGCTCCTGGGTGACCTAGACCTTCTCTGTCGTGGCCTGGACCATCTCTGGTCCCACAAGTGCTGACTCCCCAGGGTCTGTCCAGCACAGCGGTGATCTGCAAGGTCGGTCGTACAACACCTTGTATGGTGCCATTCTGATGGTGTAGTGGTAGCTGTTGTTGTACGCGAAATCTACGAAGGGTAGGTGGTCCTCCCAGCTACGACCAAAGTCAAGGACACATGCGTGGAGCATGTCCTCGAGAGTCTGAATGGTCCTCTCCATCTGACCATCCGTCTGAGGTTGAAAGGCGGTGCTCAAATGTAGCTGCGTCCCGAACGCCTCCAGTAACCCCTTCCAAATCCGGTAAGTAAAGCGAGCATCTCTATCGGAGACGATAGATAATGGCACACCGTGAAGCCGTACAATCTCCTGAACGTAGAGACATCCCAAGCTCTCCACTGATCCCTGCTCTCTGATGGGTAAGAAGTGAGCCGACTTGGTGAGTCGGTCAACAATCACCCATATGGAGTCATGACCTCTAGAATTGCATGGAAGTCCATTCACGAAGTCCATAGATATCTCGTCCCACTTCCACTCTGGGACCTCCAAGGGTTGTACCAAGCCTCCTGGTACCTGGTGCTCTGCCTTCACCTTTTGGCATGTGAGGCATCGAGAAACGAACTCTGCCACAACCCTCTTCATACCCGGCCACCAGTGCTGTCGTCTGAGATCATGGTACATCTTCATCACTCTAGGATGTACCGCCAAAGGGGAAGTGTGAAACTCTCTCAGCACCTCCTCTCGTAAAGCAAATGGTACCAAGGTGTGTCCTCTGAAAAGGACGTTGTGCTCTCCTCCTATAGAGAAACCATCAGGTGCCTGTCCTGAGGATATCTGCGCACGCCGCGTCTCACAGTCAGTGTCCCCACGTTGTGCCTCTTTTACCCGCTACAGTAGTGTAGGAGTGGATGTGAGTGAATGAAGGAAGACTGCTCCATCTCTATCCACGAAGGATATCTAAAAAGCGGCTAGATACTCTGTCGCCTCCCCAAGTAGCGGAATGCCCGTCCTCCCGTTGAGAGCATCGGCTACCACGTTCCCCTTTCCAGGAGTATAGACTATCTCAAAGTCATAGTCCTGGAGGAACTCGAGCCATCGCCGTTGTCTCAGGTTCAGGTCCCTCTGCGAGAAGATGTACCTGAGACTCTAGTGGTCAGAATAGACTGTAAAGCGCACACCCATCAAATAGTGTCGCCACATATTCAGAGCGAAGACCACTGCTACTTACTCCAGGTCATGGGTAGCGTAGTTCTGCTCATGTTTCCTCAACTGACATGATCCATAGGCGATCACTACCCATTCCTGCATCAGGACACATCCGAGTACAGTCCCTGATGCATCGCAGTAGACTACATACCCTACTCCCTCCTCTGGTAGCCTCAAGATAGGGGCGCTGGTCATTCTCTGTCTCAGCTCCTGGAAGATCTACTGACATCTGTCTGACCACACAAAGGGTTTCCCCTTCTTTGTAAAATCTGATAGTGGTGCCGCAACTCTAGAGAAGTCTGGCACAAATCTTCGGTAGTATCCAGCTAGTCCCAAGAAACTTCGCACCTCCGACACGCTCCTGGGTGGCTCCCAAGCTAGTACTTCCTCGATCTTCGCAGGATCCACCGCAACTCCCACCTCAGAGATGACGTGCCCTAATAAGTGGACCTCACGTAACCAAAACTAACACTTCGAGAGATTTCCATAAAGATGGTGCTCTCGGAGTGTGTCTAGTACAACCCGTAAGTGGTAGGCGTGCTCCTCCTCAGTCGTCGAGTATATCAAAATGTCGTCGATGAAGACCACGACAAATCGATCGAGGTATGGCTGAAAGATCCTGTTCATGAGGCCCATGAACACTGCTGGAGCATTGGTTATACCGAATAGAATAACCAAGAACTCATAGTGGCCATACCGACATTTGAAGGCCGTCTTCTGCACGTCCTCATCCCGAACTCTGAGCTGATGATAGCCTGACCTGAGGTCTATCTTCGAGAACCACCGTGCTCCCTTGAGCTGATCGAAGAGGTCATCAATCCTTGGTAGAGGATACTTGTTCCTCACTGTCACCTGGTTCAGGTGACGATAGTCGACACAAAGTCGCAAGCTCTCGTCCGCCTTCTTGGCGAACAATATTGGGGAAGCCCATGGTGAAACACTGGGTCGGATGAATCCCATGCCCTACAAGTCCTCCAACTGTACCCGTAGCTCTCGAAGCTCGGAGGGAGCCATCCAATATGCTGGGGTGGATATCAGGGTTTTCCCGGGGTACAGATCAATATAAAAGTCTACCTCTCTGTGAGGAGGTAGTCCTGGAACGTCGTCGGGGAAAATGTCCGCATACTGATCCACCACAGCAGGAAAACTAGGACTCCGCACTTCAACTGCTCCTAGGATAAGGCTATCCAACTGATGAGTGATGGGTTGTCCTCTCCACTGTGTGAGTCCATCCTGTGTTGTGAAGGCTGCCTTCTCTCTTGTGAAGGTGAACCTGCTCCCATCGGTGCGTACACATCGCACCTTTCGCTTAATACAGTCAATCTGAGTATAGACTGTAGATAACCAATCCATGCCCAAGATGACATCGTAAGGCCTCGACGCCGCTACAAGAATATCCCGTCCGAAGCTCTCAACTCCTAGAGTAATCTCACACTGCCGGCACTAGTGCGTAATCGTCAAGTCTTCTCCCGTAGGAGTCTCTAGCCGTAAGGATCGAGCCAACGGCTCTGTCGGAATCTCTGAGCTCCGAACAAGGGCAGCGGCTATGAAAGAATGACTCGCTCCTGTGTCTATAAGAACTGCAACAAGGGTGGAATAGACACAGATAGTACCTCGAATCATCTCGGGCGTGCCGTGGTCGTAGGCCTCCACTGCCTGGAGTTGTGCCTATCTCTGCCCTCCAGCTCCCTGTGGTCTGGGGGGACCTCCTGGTGGTGGTGGTGGTAGAGCCTCAAAGCATCGCCCACCACCTGCTGCTCGGCCAGCTTCTCTACCTCACCCGCCTGCTCCCTGCGGACCGCCACGGTCAACCCTCTGCCTCTGCCTGGGTGGTCCCTCAACCATCTGCTGCTCCTCGGTACGGCGGGTCAGGAAGTCACGAGCCATGTGGCCCTGCCCGCTGCATGCGTAGCACTGTCTACCTCTCGAAAGACTAGCTCCACGCTGTGTGCCCCGCACTACTGAGCCAGTGTCCTGAGGTCGTCTGCCTGAGGGTCTGGTCTGTCTGGACCCATGACTCATCCGTCAACTGCCTGCTGCAGAAGACTCTGCTACGCGTCGCCCTGCGGTAGGTCTCCCCGCTGGTGTAGACTCAGCAAGAAATCTCTCGATGAGAAGGGCTCGCTCTAGTACCCTTGCCTGAGTCGGAATGCTGAGGGAGATAAGTGATTCCCTGATCTCATGCCTCAATCCCTGCTCAAAGGTCCAGGCCCGGAAGAATGGGTCTCGTACCATGTCTGCCGAGTAGCAAGAGAGATCGGTAAACCTCATCGAGTACTGGTGACCGTCAAGCTGCCCTGTCGCAGCTGTAGAAGCTCCTAGATGCGCACCGCACAGAGGGTGGATGGGACGAACTCCGATCGAAAGAGGCTCTCAAAGTCCATCCAGAGGAGAGACGCCTCGTCATGCACCTAGAGCATCAAGATCCACCATCTGCCTACTACCGTGTGTAGTAGGCTCACTGCGAGGATCACCATGAGGTCCGCTAGTGTCCTCACTAACCTGAAAACCCGTACAACTGCCTCCAGTCAATACTCGGCTGCCTGATGGTCCGTCTCCCCATGGAACCTGGGTAGTCACTGACGCTGAAACTCTTGCAATGCACTAAGGCGACGTGCATTGTCAGTGGCTGGGGCTGGTAGCATCGGTGGCTCGGCGGGTAGAAGGACCGCCAGTGCCTCTGCTGTGAAAGGGCCATGTACCGAGGCCTCGTCGCTCGGTGGGCTGTCATCACGCCCAACTCTCGGAACCCTAGCTGGCTGCCGTCGTGGGGCCATCCTGAAAAAAAACAGGTGCGCCATGGTCAAACAGTATACCTGGTGAGCTGACAGAAAGTAATTACAAAGAAAACCTGAAACACACATGCAATCAATGTTTTCGTGCATTAAGTCGGAAATCAGAAGTCAGGGTCCTGGTGTACGGATACATCGGCCTCCACACCAACACTGGACTCCCTGGACTGATAAACACACTCAATACTCTTAACACTATTGCTTCACATAGAATAAATATCACAGTCCTGAGTTCTATGGTAGAACCGAACTCCTCTGATACCAATTTGTCACGACCCATCCTCGGGGCCCATGCCGTGACTACCCCAAGCCCGCCTTCCATAGGCCAGGGGCTGGCGACTAGCACCAAGGTGTAATTCCCGGTAAAAAGGGAAGGCATTTCCTTTGTAAAGTAAAAAAACACCATAGAGAAAGCAAGTAGAAGTAAACACTAAGTAAAAACTGGGTACAACAGTAAGTGAGGAAAAGTAAGTGGTCCAGAATACAAACCCAAACTGAAAGTAAAGTACAACTGGAAAGGGAAAACAGCAACTGAAAGTAAACCCACAGCCACAAGCCATCCACTGGAAGTCCCGCCTGAAGGGTGGGTACAGATAGCCTCCACATCTCCTTGGGTCCATCCGTCCGCTCCGAGTATGTCCCGCCCAGTGGTCCACCTCCAGGCATCATCCTGCTCCACAAGCATCAACCACGATCAGTGCTGTCCGTCGTCTACAACCAACATAATGTAGTGCGGGCATAGCCCGTGCAGGGGTGAGTATAAGCTACACAGTAGGGACCCCGAGACCCCCGAAGGTCTCCCAGAATCCACAAAGGATAATCCACAAAGGAAATATACAATCACGAAGTAACACCCGACACTACTTAGGTATATGCCCATACATATACCTAAGTCATCAATTTCCAGTTTAGCTCCAACATCCGAGCCCAAATTCGATCACGTCCACACAAGATAGCACAAAACAATCCACATACGAAAGCAAGTCAAGATTCAGCTCACACAGGTATACTTCTTCGTATGATGATAGAGATGATCAGATGTATCCACTGATTCACCTAAGCCATTGGACCCACAAAGGATCGATAGGTACTAACCCCGGCAATGACCCACAAAGGATCAGACCCACATAGGATCGATAGGTAACTAACCCCCGCAATGACCCACACAGGATCGGACCCACACAGGATCTGTAGGTGCTGGCCCACACAGGACCGCTAAGCGCTGACCCACACAGGATCTGACCCACACAGGATCGGTAGCACTGATCCACGTAGGATCGCTGAGTGTTGTAGTCGTCGTCGTCGAATCCACGGAGGATTTGTGCACAGTCTTCATCGTTGTCGCAGTCGCAGCCAGCTCTAGGGTTCCCGCACACAGCAAGCTCGTTCGGGAGGGTCCGCTCCACGAGCCGAGGGGCTGATACATCAACTGAAATGTAGTCCGGAGTTGATGTATCCAAAAGTTCTGTATCGTCAACAGGAACTCAACATCACAGACGGCGCGTCAATCGGACGCCCGGTCTGAGAGTTATTGGCTTTTTCGTCCCAGGGGCCCGGTTAGTTTTTAAGTCAAAACCAACACGACCATACTCCAAATGTGTCCAAACCTCAAGAGGAGTAATCCAAAAGGTCCGTCTCACTTAGAGGAATCCACTAAAGTCAATGGCACGTCAATTGGACGTCCGGAGCTCAAGTTATAAGTGTTTCCGCTCCGAGGGCCCGGTTGGTTTCATGTACGAACCAACCCGGCCGAACCCAAGGTTCTCTGAAACCCTGAGTGCGATATACTGAAACGACCGTCTCGATCCAAGGATCGCATCTCAACTGACGGTGCATCGATCAGAGGCACGTAGCTCAAGTTATGGGCAACAGAACGAAAGAGGTTCGGTATTAGGGGGTTCAGGCCTGGTCCGACCCGGCCCGATACCCCCAGGGTCGGCCCGAACCGGGTCGACCCGAACCGGGTCTGGGTCCGGCCCGCTTAAGCACGGCCCGGCCCGGCCTGGGCGGCCCTGCCCGGCTCGCTGGCGTGCTGGCGCTGGCCGGGTGGCCAGGCGGCCGGCTCGGCCGTTACGGCCGAGTGAAGTGGGCGGGGGGCAAGCTGCCCCCGCGTTGAGAACCCGCGGGCCCCATGTGGGGGGTTGTGTCACGACCCGTCCTCGGGGCCCGTGTCGTGACTACCCCAAGCCCTCCTTCCATAGGCCAGGGGCTGGCGACTAACACCAAGGCGTATATCCCGGTAAAAAGGGAAGGCATTGCCTTTGTAAAGTAAACAAGCACCACAAAGTAAGCAAGCGGAAAAGTAAACACTAAGTAAAAACAGAGTACAACTGTAAGTGCGGAAAAGTAAGTGGGCCAGTATACAAACCCAAACTGAAAGTAAAGTACAACTCGAAAGGTAAAACAGCAACTAAAAAGTAAAAGCCGCTACGCCGAGCTGTCCGCTGGAAATCCCACCTGAAGGGTGGGTACAGATAGCTCCACTGCTCCTCGGGTCCCGCCGTCCGCTCCGAGTATGTTCCGCCCAGTGGTCCACCTCCAGGTACCATCCTGCTCCGCGAGCCTCCACCACGATCAACGTTTTCCATCGTCTGCAACCAACACAACGTAGTGCGGGCGTAGCCCGTGCAGGGGTGAGTATAAGCTACTCAGTAGGGACCCCGAGACCCCAGAAGGTCTCCTAAAATTCACAAAGGGTAAACCACAAAGGAAAGATACAATCACGAAGTATCAACCGATGCTGCTTAGGTATATGACCATACATATACCTAATTCATCAATTCCAATACGCTTCAACCTCCGAGCCCAAGTACAACTCAGTCCACACAGGAAAGTATACGTATTCCACACAGGAAAGCAAAACGTAATCCACACAGGATAGTACAACACAATCCACACAGGAAAGTAAATAGGATTCAGCTCACACAGGTATACTTCTTCGAAAGACGATAGAGATGATCACTGATCCATCTAAGTCGTCGGACCCACAAAGGATCGATAGGTACTAACCCCCGCAAAGACCCACACAGGATCGGACCTACACAGGATCTGTAGGCGCTGGTTCACACAGGACCGCTGAGCGCTGACCCACACAGGATCGGACCCACATAGGATCGGTAGCACTGATCCACATAGGATCACTGAGTGTTGTAGTCGTCGTCGTCGAATCCACTGAGGATATCTGCACTGTCGTTGTCGTAGTCACAGTAGCAGTCGCAGTAGCAGTCGCAGCCAGCACTAGGGTTCTCGCACACAGCAAGCTCGTTCGGGAGGGTCCGCTCCACGAGCCGAGAGGCTGATACATCAACTGTCACAAATTCCAGAGTTGATGTATCCAAAAGTTCCGTATCGTCAATAGGAACTCAACGCAACAGACGGCGCGTCAATCGGACGCCCGGTCTGAGAGTTATTGGCTTTTTCGTCCCAGGAGCCCGGTTGGTTTTTAAGGCAAAACCAACCCGAACGTACTCCACCTACGTCCAAACCTCGGGCGGAGTATGCCAAAAGATCCGTCTCACTAATAGGAACTCAACAAAGCTGACGGCACGTCAATCGAACGTCCGTAGCTCAAGATATGAGCGTTTCCGCTCCGAGGGTCCGGTTGGTTTCGTGGACAAACCAACCCGGACAAACTCAAAGTATTCCGAAACCATGAGTGTGATATACCGAAATGACCGTCTCGATCCAAGGATCACATCTCCGCTGAAGGCGCATCGTTTGGAGGTCCATAGCCCGAGTTATGGGCATTTGAACCCAAATAGTCCGATATCGGGGGTTTCGGGCCCTGGGCGTCCCGGCCCGAGACCCCCCGGTTGGCCCGAACCGGGTCGACCCGGCCTGGCGGACCGGCCAGGCGCCGGTCCGGCTGGACGCAGCGCGCTGCCAGCTCGGCCTTCGGCCGAGCTGTTGGAAAAACGGGGGGCGCCTGCCCCCCCTGTGTAACTGCGCCCCCCCCCCCCCTCATTTATGGGGGGTCGTTGATGCTGGCCGGGGGAATTTAATTCCCCCGGTTTTCCTCATTTCCGGCCGGCTCCTTCTCAATGGGACCGGCGGTGGCCGGTCCCCTTCCGTTTCCGACACCGGCGGCCCGGCTGGCTGCAGGTCACCATGCTCTACCGCGGCCCGGAACTGGCCGCGGCCCTTGTCATTCGGCGCGGTGCGACAGCACCACGCCCCTCCACCGCGGCTCCGCTCCGGCCGCGGCGCCTTCGACTTCCTTCGACGCGGCGCGACGGCGTCGCGTTCTAGTTCGACTTCTCGGTGTGGCGCGACGGCGTCGCGTAATACTTTGCCGAGAGATTCTCGCGTGGTGCGACGGCACCACGCCATCCCGTTCCATTCACAAAGAAACAATCATGAACATGGGAGGGGGTTAGGCCATGTTTGTGCGGTCTGGCCCCCCTCTCCTTAAACGATAACATTTAGTCGATTAACCACGAAGTTCTACATGCTAGAATCAAGAACGGAAACAATTAATAAAATAAAAATAATCCCCTACCTCGGTTTCAAGAGCGGAGCACATCAACAAGCCGCGGAAGACAAGCGTCGCGGAGGTCGGGCGTCGCAGAAATCGAACGTCGATTCTATTGACGTCGAGGTGCGTCCGAAGAGGTAACGTCGCTGGAGAAGATTTGTAAGCTGGAGGAGAAATCCCAAGGAGAAAGCGGCGTCTCCTTTCGTTGACACGGGAAGAAGATCGAAAGAAGTGGCGTCGTCAATCTTCGGAAACACACCGGCTGCGAAGAAGAGAAGAGACGACACGTCTTTCTCTTCTTATGGTGACGAAGTTCTTCGTTGGAGCCTAAGTGTTCTTCGCGTTCTTCGTCAAGGTTGAAGAAGATGAATAATGTTTCCCAATCCTCTCAAGGTGGCAAAAGATACTAACCAAAATAAAATAATTCTAAGCCTTATTTTATTTACACATCCTAACCTCTTTGAATTTCAAAAGTTTGAAATTAAGTAACTCATCTTAATTAATAACACAAGTTGTCAAAATTAATTAGAGTGGAGTTATTGGGGAGTTTAAGGGAAGTAGAAGAGTTAGGGCTTGTGTGGGCCCCACCACACTTAATCCTCTCAAGGGAGGTTATGTGGATGTGGGTCCCACCTCTAACTCCCTTTGGGAGTAAATAACCAACAAGTTAAAAATAAATTGTGTTCCACAATTTATTTAACTTCTTCTAATTTCCCCCAAAACTAACTTTCATCCCGCATAAAACGCAACCTCGGAAAAGGTCTCCTTAACCGAATATCGGCGCTGCGAGTTCATTGGTGCCCTTGGAATTCGATTTCAGGCACCGGTTCAAAATTTAGAAAAACCCGCTCGTTCGTTCACTGAACGTACCCGAGCCAAACTTCGGAAATTGATTCTGGGCACACCGGGGCTCGGAATCAGGTGCCGTCAGAAACCGCGCTCTTGTAAAATTCCAAAGAAAATTAAGAAAAAATTTACCTTGAATTTTATGGGTCTTTACATTACTCCCACCTCAGGTCTTTACATCCCCGTAAAGATACATCAAAACTAGGGAAACAAATGAGGGTACTGAGCACGCATCTGATCCTCCCACTCCCAAGTACTCTCCTAGAGGTTCCCGTGATGCCATCTGATGCGCACAAGAGGAATCGACCATCCACGTAGGACCCGCTCCTGTCGATCCTCGATCTCCACCGAGACCTCCGTAAAAGTCACCCCATCGTCAACGTCAAGATCCCCATGGTCAATGATGTGCGTCGGGTCGTGCACGTATCTCCTCAGCTGAGATACGTGGAAGACATCGTGCACCCGGTGCAACTGAGGTGGTAGAGCCAGACGATAAGCCACCTCACCAATCCTGCTGAGGACCTGGAAGGGTCCAATGAAGCGCGGATATAACTTGCCGCCTTGGCCAAATCTCCATAAACCACGTCGTGGTGAGGCACGCAAGAAGACGTGGTCGCCATCCTCTAACTCTAGTGGCCTCCGCCTCCTGTCAGCATATGACTTCTGCCGGATCTGAGCTGTCCTCACCCGCTCCTGGATGACCTGGACCTTCTCTGTCGTGGCATGGACCATCTCTGGTCCCACAAGTGCTGACTCCCCAGGGTATGTCCAGCACAAAAGAGATCTTCAAGGTCGGTCGTACAACACCTCGTACGGTGCCATCCCGATGGTGGAGTGGTAGTTGTTGTTGTATGCAAACTCCACCAAGGGTAGGTGGTCCTCCCAGCTGCGACCAAAGTCGAGGACACATGCGTGGAGCATGTCCTTGAGAGTCTGAATGGTCCTCTCCGTCTGACCATCCATCTGAGGTTGAAAGGCTGTGCTCAGACGTAGCTGTGTCCCGAACGCCTCCTGCAACCCCTTCCAAAGCCGGGAAGTAAAGCGAGCATCTCGATCGGAGATGATAGATGATGGCACACCGTGAAGCCGAACAATCTCCTGAACGTAAAGACGTCCCAATCTCTCCACTGAGCCCTGCTCTCTGATGGGTAAGAAGTGTGCTGACTTGGTGAGTCGGTCGACAATCACCCAAATGGATTCATGACCTCTGCAAGTACGTGGAAGTCCAGTCACGAAGTCCATAGATATTTCATCCCACTTCCACTCCGAAACCTCCAAGGGTTGTACCAAGCCTGCTGGTACCTGATGCTCTACCTTCACCTGCTGGCAGGTGAGGCATCGAGAAACAAACTCTGCCACAGCCTTCTTCATGCCCGGCCACCAGTGCTGTCGTCTGAGATCCTGGTACATCTTCGCCACTCCAGGATGTACCTCCAAAGGAGAAGTGTGAAACTCTCTCAACACCTCCTCCCGTAAAGCAACAGGTACCATGGTACGTCCTTTGAAAAGGATGTTGTGCTCTACTCCAAAGGAGAAACCATCAGGTGCTTGTCCTGAGGATATCTGTGCACGCCGCGTCTCATAGTCAGTGTCCCCACGTTGTGCCTCTCTGACCCGCTGTAGAAGTGGAGGAGTGACTGTGAGAGACTGAAGGAAGGCTGCTCCATATCTATCCATGAAGGATATTTTCAAAGAGGCTAACTGCTCCATCGTCTCCGCAAGTAGTTGAATGTCCGTCCTCCTGCTGAGGGCATCGTCTACCACATTCCCCTTCCTAGAAGTATAGACTACCTCAAAGTCATAGTCCTGGAGGAACTCGAGTCATCACCGCTGTCTCAGGTTCAGGTCTTTCTGTGAGAAGATATACCTGAGACTCTGATGGTCAGAAAAGACTGTGAAGCGCTCTCTCATCAGATAGTGTTGCCATGTCTTCAGAGCTAAGACCACTGCTGTTAACTCCAGGTCATGGGTAGTGTAGTTCTGCTCATGCGGCCTCAACTGACGTGATCCATAGGCGATCACTACCCGCTCCTGCATCAGGACACATCCGAGTCTGGTCCCTGATGCATCGCAGTAGACTACATACCCTACTCCCTCCTCAGGAAACCTCAAGATAGGTGCACTGGTAAATCTCTGTCTCAGCTCCTGGAAGCTCTGCTGACATCTGTCTGACCACACGAAGGGTTTCCCCTTCTTCTTCAAAGCTGAGAGTGGTGCTGCAACTCTAGAGAAGTTTGGCACGAATCTCCGGTAGTATCCAGCTAGTCCCAAGAAACTCCGCACCTCCATCACACTCCTGGGTGGCTCCCAAGCTAACACTTCTTCGATCTTCGCAGGATCCATTGCAAATCCCGCCTCAGAGATGATGTGTCCCAAGAAGTGGACCTCACGTATCCAGAACTGGCACTTCTAGAGCTTACCATAAATCTGGTGCTCTCGGAGTGTGTCTAGTACAACCCATAAGTGGTAGGCGTGCTCCTCCTCGGTCGTCGAGTAGATCAAAATGTCGTCGATGAAGACCATGACAAATCGATCGAGGTATGGCTGAAAGATACTGTTTATGAGGGACATGAACACTGCTGGACCATTGGTTACGCCGAAAGGCATAACCAAGAACTCATAGTGGCCATACCAACATCTGAAGGTCGTCTTCTGCACGTCCTCGTCTCTAACTCTGAGCTGGTGATAGCCTGACCTGAGGTCTATCTTCGAGAACCATCGTGCTCCCTTGAGCTGATCAAAGAGGTCATCAATCCTCGGTAGCGGATACTTGTTCCTCACTGTCACCTGGTTCAGGCGATGATAATCGACACAAAGTCGCAAGCTCCCGTCCGCCTTCTTGGCGAACAATATTGGGGAAGCCCAGGGTGAAACACTGGGTCGGATGAACCCCTTGCCCTGCAAGTCCTCCAACTGTACCCGTAGCTCTCGAAGATCTGCGGGGGCCATCCGATACGCTGGAGTCGATATCGGAGTTGTCCCGGGGTATAGTTCAATATAAAAGTCTACCTATCTACGAGGAGGTAGCCCTGGAACGTCGTCGGGGAAGACGTCCGCAAACTGATCCACCACTGCAGGAAAACAAGGACTCCGCACGTCAACTGCTCCTAGGATGAGGCTAGCCAACTGATGAGTGATGGGTTGTCCTCTCCTCCGCAGAAGTCCATCCTGTGCTGCAAAGGCTCCCTTCTCACCGGTGAAGTTGAACCTGCTTCCGTCGGTGCGTACACATCGCACCTTGCGCCTAAAACAGTCAACCTGTGCATGGACCGTAGATAACCAATCCATTCCCAAGATGACGTCGTAAGGCCTCGACGCCACTACAAGAATATCCCAGCCGAATCTCTCGCCTCCTAGAGTAAGCTCACACTGTCGGCACCAGTGCGTAATCGTCGAGTCTGCTCCCGTAGGAGTCTCTAGCCGTAAGTATCGATCCAACGGCTCTGTCGGAATCTCCGAGCTCCGAACAAGGGCAGCGGCTATGAAAGAGTGACTCGCTCCTGTGTCTATAAGTACTGCAGCAAGGGTGGAATAGACACAGATAGTACCTCGAATCATCTCGGGCGCGCCGTGGTCGTAGGCCTCTGCCGCCTAGAGTTGTGCCTGTCTCTGCCCGCTAGCTCCGTGTGGTCGGGGTGGACCTCCTGGTGGTGGTGGTGGTAGAGCCTCAAAGCGTCGCCCACCACCTGCTGCTCGGCCAGCTCCTCTGCCTCGTCCACCTCCTCCCTGCGGACCGCCACAATCGACCCTCTGCCTCTGCCTCGGTGGTCCCTCAATCGTCTGCTTCTCCTCAGCACGACGGGTCGGGCAGTCACGAGCCATGTGGCCCTACCCGCCACACAAGTAGCATTGCCTGCCCCTCAAAATACTAGCTCCGCGTTGTGTGCCCCGTACTGCTGAACCAGTGTCCTGAGGTCGTCTGCCTGAGGGTCTGGTCTGCCTGGACCCCTGAGTCATCCTTCGACTGCCTGCTGTAGAAGACTCTATCACGTGCCGCCCTGCGGTGGGTCTCGGTGCTGGTGTAGACTCAGCAAGAAAGGTCTCGATCAAAAGGGACCGCTCCAGTACTCCCGTCTGAGTCGGAATGCTGAGGGAGATTAGTGATGCCCTGATCTCGTGTCTCAATACCTGCTCAAAGGTCCGGGCCTGGAAGAATGGGTCCCGTACCATGTCGGTCGAGTAGCGTGAGAGATCAGTAAATCTCGCCGAGTACTGAGCGACCGTCATGCTGCCCTGCCGCAGCTGAAGAAGTTCCTGAATGCGCACCGCACGGAGGGTGGCTGGGACAAACTCGGAGCAGAAGAGGCTCTCAAAGTCTTTCCAGAGTAGAGATGCCTCAACGTGCACCTGGAGCATCAAGCTTCACCATCGGCCCGCTGCTGTGTGAAGTAGGCTTGCAGCGAGGATCACCATGAGGTCTGCTGGTGTCCTCACTAACCGAAACACCCGTACCACTGCCTCCAGCCAGTCCTCGGATGCCTGGGGGTCTGTCTCCCCACGGAACCTGGGTGGTCGCTGGTGCTGGAACTCATGCAGTGTGCTGAGGCGACGTGCATCGTCAGCGGCTGGTGCTGGAAGTATCAGTGGCTCGGCGGTAGTGCTACCGCCGGTGCCACTGCTGACAAAGGGCCCTGCACCGAGGCCTCGTCGCTCGGTGGGTTGTCGTCACGCTCGACTCTCGGAACCCTAGATGGATGCCGTCGTGGGGCCATCCTGAAAAGGAAATAGGTGTGCCACGGTCAGAACAGTATACCTGGTGAGCTGATACAAAGTAATCACAAAGAAAACTTGAAACACACACGCAATCAATGTTTTTGTGCATTAAGTCGGAAAATAGAAGTCAGGGTCCTGGTGTACGGATACGTCGGCCGCCGCACCAACACTGGACTCCCTGGACTGATAACCACACTAAATACACTAAACATTATTTCTTCACAAAGAAAAGATCAGAGTTCGCGGTAAAATCGAACTCCTCTGATACCAATTTTTCACGACCCGTCCTCGGGGCCCGTGTCGTGACTACCCCAAGCCCGCCTTCCATAGGCCAGGGGCTGGCGACTAGCACCAAGGCGTAAATACCAGTAAAAAGGGAAGTCATTTCCTTTGTAAAGTAAACAAGCACCACAGAGTAAGCAAGTGGAAAAGTAAACACTAAGTAAAAACAGAGTACAGCTGTAAGTGTGGAAAAGTAAGTGGGCCAGTATACAAACCCAAACTGAAAGTAAAGTACAACTCGAAAGGGAAAATAGCAACTGAAAAGTAAAAGCCACTACGCTGAGTTGTCCGCTGGAAATCCCACCTGAAGGGTGGGTACAGATAGCTCCACTACTCCTCGGGTCCCATCGTCCGCTCCGAGTATGTTCCGCCTAGTGGTCCACCTCCAGGTACCGTCCTGCTCCGCGAGCCTCCACCACGATCAACGTTGTCCGTCGTCTGCAACCAACACAACGTAGTGCGGGCGTAGCCCATGCAGGGGTGAGTATAAGCTACTCAGTAGGGACCCCGAGACCCTCGAAGGTCTCCTAAAATCCATAAAGGGTAAACCACAAAGGAAAGATACAATCACGAAGTATCAACCGAAACTGCTTAGGTATATGCCCATACATATACCTAAGTCATCAATTCCAATACGCTCCAACCTCCGAGCCCAAGTACAACTCAGTCCACACAGGAAAGTATATGTATTCCACAAAGGAAAGCAAAACGTAATACACATAGGATAGTACAACACAATCCACACAGGAAAGTAAACAAGATTCAGCTCACACGGGTATTCTTCTTCGAAATACGATAGATATGATCACGGATCCATCTAAGTCGTCGGACCCACAAAGGATCGATAGATACTAACCCCCGCAAAGACCCACACATGATCGGACCCACACAGGATCTGTAGGCGCTGGTTCACACAGGACCGCTGAGTGCTGACCCACACAGGATCGGACCCACACAGGATCGGTAGCACTGATCCACATAGGATCGCTGAGTGTTGTAGTCGTCGTCATTGAATCCACTGAGGATCTCTGCACTGTCGTCGTCGCAGTCAAAGTAGCAGTTGCAGTAGCAGTCGCAGTAGCAGTCGCAGCCAGCACTAGGGTTCCCGCACACAGCAAGCTCGTTCGGGAGGGTCCGCTCCACGAGCCGAGAGGCTGATACATCAACTGTCACAAAGTCCAGAGTTGATGTATCCAAAAGTTCTGTATCATCAACAGGAACTCAACGCAACAGATGGCGCGTCAATCGGACGCCCGGTCTGAGAGTTATTGGTTTTTTCGTCCCAGGGGCCCGGTTGGTTTTTAAGGCAAAACCAACCCAACCGTACTCCACCTGTGTCCAAACCTCGGGCGGAGTATTCCAAAAGATCCGTCTCACTAAGAGGAACTCAACAAAGCTGACGGCACGTCAATCGGACGTCCGTAGCTCAAGATATGAGCGTTTCCGCTCCGAGGGTCCGGTTGGTTTCGTGGACGAACCAACCCGGCCGAAATCAAACTATTCTGAAACCTTGAGTGAGATATACTGAAACGACCGTATCGATCCAAGGATTGCATCGCCGCTGATGGCGCGTCGTTTGGAGGTCTGTAGCCTGAGTTATAGGCATTTGAACGCAAACAGTCCGATATCGGGGGTTTCGGGCCCGGGGCGTCCCGGCCCGAGACCCCCCGGTTGGCCCGAACCGGGTCGACCCGCCCCGGACAGGGTCGGCCCGACCAGGCACCGGTCCGGCTAGATGCAGCGCGTCCAGCGCGCTACCAGCTCCGCCTTCGGCCGAGCTGTTGGAAAAACGGGGGGCGTCTGCCCCCCCTGTGTAACCCCCCCCCCCCCCTCATTTATGGGGGGTCGTTGATGCTGGCCGGGGGAATTCAATTCCCCGGTTTTCCTCCTTTCCGACTGGCCCGACCTGGCCAGCCGACTCCTTCTCAATGGGACCGGCGGTGGCCGGTCCCCTTCCGGTTCCGACACCGGCGGCCCGGCTGGCCGCCGGTCACCATGCTTCGCCGCGGACCGGAACCATCCACGGCCCTTGTCGTTCGGCATGGTGCGACGGCACCGCTCCCCTCCACCGCGGCTCCGCTCCGGTCGTGGTACCTTTGACTTCCTTCGACGCGGCATGACGGCGTCACGTTCTAGTTCAACTTCTCGGCGTGGCGCGACGACGTCACGTAATACTTTGTCGAGCGATTCTCGAGTGGTGCGACGGCACCACACCATCCCGTTCCATTCACAAAGAAACAATCATGAACATAGGAGGGGGTTAGGCCGTGTTTGTGAGGTCCGGACCCCTTCTCGTTAAACGATAACATTTAGTCGATTAACCACGAAGTTCGACATGCTAGAATCAAGAACGGAAACAATTAATAAAATAAAAATAATCCCCTACCTCGGTTTCAAGAGCGGAGCACGTCAACAAGCCGCGGAAGACAAGCGTCGCGGAGGTCGGGCGTCGCGGAAATCGAACGTCGATTTCGTTGACGTCGAGGTGCGTCCGAAGAGGTAACGTCGCTGGAGAAGCTTTGTAAGCTAACGGAGAAAGCCCGAGGAGGAAGCGGCGTCTCCTTTCGTTGACACAGGAAGAAGATCGAAAGAAGTGGCATCGTCGATCTTCGGAAACGCACCGGCTGCGAAGAAGAGAAGAGATGACATGTCTTTCTCTTCTTATGGTGACGGCGTTCTTCGTTGGAGCCTAAGTGTTCTTCGCGTTCTTCGTCAAGGTTGAAGAAGATGAAGAATGTTTTTCAATACTCTCAAGGTGGGAAAAGATACTAACCAAAATAAAATAAGTCTAAGCCTTATTTTATTTACACATCCTAACCTCTTTGAATTTCAAAAGTTTGAAATTAAGTAACTCATCTTAATTAATAACACAAGTTGTCAAAATTAATTAGAGTGGAGTTATTGGGGAGTTTAAGGGAAGTTGAAGAGTTAGGGATCGTGTGGGCCCCACCACACTTAATCCTATCAAGGTAGGTTATGTGGATGTGGGTCCCACCTCTAACTCCCTTTGGGAGGAAATAACCAACAAGTTAAAAATAAATTGTGTTCCACAATTTATTTAACTTCTTCTAATTTCCCCCAAAACTAACTTTCATCCCGCATAAAACGCAACCTCGGAAAAGGTCTCCTTAAGCGAATATCGGCGCTGCGAGTTCATTGGTGCCCTCGGAATTCGATTCCGGACACCGGTTCAAAAGTTATAAAAACCCACTCGTTCATTCACTAAACGTACCCGATCCAAACTTCGGAAATTGATTCCGGGAACACCGGGCCTCAGAATCAGGTGCCGTCAGAAACTGGGCTCTTGTAAAATTCCAAAGAAAATTAAGAAAAAATTTCCCTTGAATTTTATGGGTCTTTATAGGCTGCACCAGCTGGATGACCGGGGGTTAAGAACCCCCGGTTTTTTCCTGACCGGTCAGCCCATTCTGGTCGTCCGGCTGCTGCCGCCATGGGACCGGCAAGGGCCGGTCCCCCTGCTCTGACACCGGCGGCCCGGAATCGGTCGTCGGTTCCCCTACTCTGCCGCGGCCCGGAACCGGCCACGGCCTTCATCCGTCTGGTGCGGTGAAATGGCGTCACGGCCCCGCTCCGGTCGCGGTGCTTTTGTGGTTCTCCGGCGCGGCGCGACGGCTCCGCGTCTTTGGTTCGTCTTCAATAGCGCGGCGCGACGGCGCCGCGTCTATGGTTCGTCTTCAACGGTGCGGCGTGACGGTGCTGCGCTTCTGCCCATTTTCTTAAATAAATCTCACGCGGTGCTTTGTTACCGCGTTGCCTTGCCCGTGCCGCAACAAAACAAACCAACAAGGGGGAGGATGGTCGGCCGTGTTCGTGCGGTCCGACCTCCTCCCGTTATTGCGATATCAGGCGGCTCGAAAGAAAAGGAGAAAGCGGCGGAATCATTCACGAACAACAAATAAAATAAATCCCTACCTCGTCGAATTCGATGAGTGAGGATTCGTCGTGGAAAAAGGCATCACGGAGGGAGGATCGTCGCGTCACGGAGAAGCATCGCGGAAGATGCGTCGCGGAAGAAGCATCACAGAAGAAGCATCACTGGCGTCGCAGTACACGGCGTTGTGTAGTCGATCTCCGAGGATTTGGCGTTCTTCGTCGGAGATCGGTGTGTTCTTCACGTTCTTCACTTTTTCGCGTTCTTCGTCGAAGAAGAAGGCTTTTCTCAAAATCCTCTCCACGCAACAAGTTCCAACAGAAATAAAATAAGATTTGTCTTATTTTATTAACGCACAAGCCAACGTTTGAATTTCAAAAAGAAACAATCAATTCAATGAATTAATTATAACGATTTAACCTCCCAAATTAATGAGGCGTTTATTAACCAGAATAAACGCTTGAGTTGACTTCATTAAAAAAAAAGGGGTGCGGGTGCATTACTTAGAAGAAAAGAAACGGTGGGGATCATGTGGGCCCCACCTCACAAATATCCTACCAAGTGGGTAGGATATTGTGGGTCCCACATCATCCACTTAACTTAAGTTAAGAAAAATAAAATAAAAACCGGTTGCACCACTTTTATTTTTTTTCTTAACTTAACCCCAAAAAAATTAAAAACCACACTCGAGCAAACGCAACTCTGGAAATGGTGTTTCTAAGCAATTACCAACGACGCGATTCCATCGGTGCCCTTGGAATTCAATTCCAAGCACCGGTTCAAAAGTTAGAAAAAACCCACTCGTTTGTTCACTGAACGTACCCAAGCCAAACTTCGGAAAATGATTCCGGGCACACCGGGCCTCGGAATCAGGTGCCGTCAGAAACTGCGCTCTTTTAAAATTCCAAAGAAAATTAAGAAAAAAAAATCCTTTAATTTTACGGGTCTTTACATATTTCACATAATTAGAAGATACCTAGTATCCAAAGTCACTAAACTATTATGGTCATCAGGCATATGTTTTTGTAATATATTGAATATTCATCTAAAAAGATGTGATATCTATTTATGAAAATCCTAGGTCACTGTATGTTTAGTTAAATATTTTTTTTTAAAACATGTCATCACTATTTATTAAAACATACACATGTAAATATAGTTTTGTTAACTTGGATAGGTAAATCTATAAATATTGATCATTTCTACCATTTTTTGAAATAATTTTTATATTCAATAATTTTTTTACACATTTTATGGTTAAATAAGCTTGACATCATTATTTTTCTATGACTATTTCTTTGTATTTATCATTTTAAAATTTTTATTTTTATTTAATTATATTAGTTAACATAATAGATATAATTTTATTTATATTATTAAAAAAATTGTTTACTTTTGAAAATCATTTAATTCTAAAAAAATATTGGTATATAGAATTTCATTGCACTCGTTTATTTAAATGTTTGACACATAGGTAGAGGAAAATTTAGAGTGGTATGTGTAAATTTTTTTATATTAATATATCTATAATAATTAAATTATTTAATGAAATAAATAAATTTTTTGTTCAATAAAAATTATATGTAGCACTTCTAGTGATCCTCCCATAGAAACGCCTTCTTCTTCTCCAAAGAAGATGATATATAGATTTGGTAGATGTGTGATCACATGTTTAACATAACCTTCACATTATTATGGGGGGAATTATGTGACAATGGAATTTTATGATAATAAAAATCCAGAATTACCAAATAAAAAGTTGTTTAGGAGTTATATTTCCATACATAATCATTGTAGAATTAATATTTTATATCCTCATTGGAATATAATTGATAAGAGAATGAGGATCAATTGTGGGAATCCATAAATTTAAAATTTATTATTTTTTTTATCTTCCAATTCACCAAATATTATATATTTCAGGAATAATATTTAATTTATTCAATTACAGATTTCATTTGACTTTCATGGTGAAAATATATTTAAAAGAGGTGCATATATTTTTTGTTATTTAGATGGAGAGATTTCAAAACAAAATAGACTTCATTATATTTTTTTGGGAAATAAATAAATGAAAACCCATTCCTAAAATATTGGTTTATAGATACAGAGATCTAGTAGAATATTATCACCATCTAGTGGGAGGAAGTATTTATGGTATTATAATTACTAATTATTAAATTAATTTGTAAATTATTTTCCAATTATCTGAAAACTTATTCATTTATTCTTATATAATAGGCCTCTATGAGATCTCATAAATAGATACAATCGCAGAATGTATACCCTAATGCTTTATCACATGGAGAGTATATGTTACTAGTGGAGAAAATAATTGATGAAAATTTTGATGAATTAAGAGATAAATCCATTAGTAGCTTAGAAGAGGTTCATTTTATCCTTCCACCACAAATCATTACTAAAAATGAAAAAGGATGAGGATGAAATAAAGGAGGTGTTTATTAGAAATTCATTAGGATAATTAGCTGATAATATTGCATGAAGATAATTATTATATTTCTTAAATATTGGTGTTTTACAAATTCATCACACTAATATAACATTTTTATATATTATTTCAGGATGCACTTTCGGAGAAATAAATGCATGGGACCTTTATCCCTAATGTAATTATAGATATTCTGGATACTTATTTAGTAAAGTACATTGAGGCCTCTTAAGATTACATGAGGAAGGTGTCTATTTTATAAAGGTTTTTGGTCATCCTAGTATGACATTGAGGGTGATAGGATATATATGAGAAATATCTTCCTTAAAGGTTGAGCTATGATAGATGAATCGGTTGATAGATGATTGAATTAAATCATCTTCACATGCTATGTTTTCACAAATGATGCAACATACATAGCCTCTCTGACCTCCCCATCCCCCATAGAAACACCATCATACTCATACTTCCTATCTAGATCCTCTAACTCCTTATTTAAACCTGACTATGTATTGTGAGTTGCATTACAGGGATCCCCATTAATATATTGTGTCATACCAAATGATAAATCATATGATGGATTTCGTACATCAATAACTTATGTAGTCAAATTAATTAATATTTTTAGTGCATGATATTTTTTATCCAACTACTCCAGTGTTGTTTCTTACTAAGGTGGTGGGCACGGTTGGATAGAGTATAGATCATTTTTACTTTGTTTAGATAGTCTTTATAATAAATTGACTTATGAGATATTTTTAGATTCTTCATTTTTTATTTACATTAAATTTTAAATTATATGTATTTTTTCTTAAATTTACCTTATATAACAGTATTTAAAATACAAGGATTCATTGTAGAATAAAAAATGTTTTGAGAACCCACACCTTCATATTCTTCTTATATTTCTCAAAGTTTAACATAATTAGTAATGAATTATTTTATATGGAAGTGTTATTATGAGTTTATTATTAATAATGAAATAAATGGGAGAGAGTATATGTTAAGAATATTTAAAAAAGACCTCATTTTTGTTATCATCAGTGATGAGCTCTCTGTGCCTGTGGTGCATTTGTTTTACATTTAAGTAAATTTCAATTTTCATTTTCATTTATTTAAATAAATATAAATTATAGTGATTTAATTTATTAATTATCTATTTAGGTACATATACACTATTTTACTACAATATAAGAGTTCTTCCATTTATTTAATTATAGATCCAAAATTTATTTCAATGATTTTTTAATGCACTAGGATTAATATTAGAGTGAAATATATTGAGGAATTATTTGAAAACACAAAGATTAAGTTCTGGTTCTATCCATTCCATTATGGATAAGAATAATTAAATAATTATAAAATATTATTCATTATAATATCATTCATGAAAAAAAATATGTTTTAATGGTCATTGGATGATATCAATATTCTTCCCACATGAATGCACATCATATTTTTTATGTTCTTTGCGGAGTGATGTTCATCATAATTTTCAAGAGTTATTGAATTCATAAGTTTTATACTATTTTATTAGTCCTTTATACTAAATTTTTTCATGTTACATATGTTTTAATAATTAATATATAAACACATAATCAATCATAGATAACATTTAACAAAAATCACTTATTAATAAATAACCCAAATGAAATTAATTATGTGCAAGTGTAGGTAAGTAACTTTTATAGTATAGTTAATACTTTTTTATCATACATATATCATGAGTTTCTAAATTTTTATGTCATAAATTCAATTTCATCATCAAAGAGGGGATATCAAATTTGGATATATTGTTTTATGATTCATTTATGAGACTATCATGACCATAATAGTGAAAAATATTAACAAGGTCAGTTCCACCATATGTCTTATGATTTAAAAAAATATGTTTATTATAAATTTTATAAATTTATTTATTTTTATAGGTTATGAATGATGTTAAATCTTATTATACTAAATAATTAATCCATCTTTGATATTTATTTTCAAAATATTTTACAAGCCTAATTAATTTATAAATGTATATGGAAAAGTTTCATTTATGTGTACATTATCTATAAAAAATGTTGTATAAAAGTTTCCATTGTATTTTTATTTATTTTCTTCTTCTGGTGGTGGTTTTTTTTTATTTTTTTTACTGATGGTCTTCTAATAGAAACATAGTTTTGTATTTAAGTAATATTTTAAAAAAATAATTAAGTTCTGATGTCAGTTATTTTATACAATTGATGACAAATGCCTCTTTCATGGTGATTATTAACTATCAACATTAGTTTAATTTATAACTGATATAGATTGATATTTCAATATTTTTTATTATAATAACTGACATCAAAAATATTTTTTGCTCTACTTTTTTTTCAAAAATTAAATTTTTTTTATTAATCAACCAAAATTGAAAGTAACTCTTCAATGTTAGTTTTTTATAACTGATGTGGAAACATTATTTTTAACATCGACTACAATGATGTTGAATTTTAACCAACATTAAATATAAAAAATAAATAATGTTAAAAGTTTTTTTCAATAGTATGGTATTAATTTTTCAATGATTTTAAAAAGGGAAACCATGTTTAACAATGAAAACCATGGATTTCCTGATTTACTCGATTAGACTATCCTTTTTATCTTGGTAGGCCTCGTGCTGATAACATGTTTTGAAATTGATGTTAAAACACAAATTGAAAGTGAAAAGTATGTCATCATCAGAAACTTATTAACAATGATGAATGAATCATTAAATTTATCTAAAGTGAGAGTGAATACATGTGAATTTGATTATAGAATTTTAAAGTAAAAAATAAGAGAAAATGAAAAAAAATGGTATAAATAATAATAGAGTAAAAATTATCTTTTCAATATCATATCTATGAATATACATAGACTACATGACAATATAATCAATGGTTTATAATAATCCCTATCTTACATACCACATATAACTATTGGAATATGAAATTTCTGAGTATTAATGGTAATATTTTTTTGGAGTTGAGAATTAAAACTAGTAAAAAATAGAATTTTCCTCAAAATTTTAACATCTATTATTAAATAACCAATGTTAAAGGTTTTAACATTGATTATTTATACAAATTATATTAAAACCACTTTTAAAATTATTTAATATTTAAAAAATAGTAAAACCCACTATGAAAGGGTTTTTAACATGAGTTATATAAATAACTGAAATTAAAACTCTAGTTTTAACATTGGTTAATATATAACTGGCGTTAAAACCCTCTAAATTAGGTGTTTTAACATCATTAATTTATGTCAATGATGTGAAAACCTCTTTCATGGTGGGTTTTAGTGTTTTTTATATATTAACAGATGTTAAATGTGAAATTTCACCTCATGTTTCACCAATGTTTTAATTTTTTCACTATACACCCTTTCTATTTTTAACTTCTTGTATAAATTTTATTATACAATAGGAACATTATTTCATATACCATCAATAACTTTTCATTATACCTATTTTTATATTTCAAATATACTCCTCCTATGATCCAAATATTTATTGTTCCACCACTTCTTCATTCCATGATTTTCCCATGGTATTTATAAGTAATATATTTTTATTTTTTTTATTATTATTTGATTTATTTATAAGTATATTTTTAATTTATTTTATAATGAAGATGACTACTTATGATTGAGTAAAAAAGATAAATCATTTATGTGGGATTTACCTAATGGAGTATAAAATGTCTTACTAACCATATTTTATAATATTGTTCCATTTATTTCTTTAAAATAAAATGAATATCAATAAAAAAATATTTATATTTGATAAAAACTACCACAAGCAAGGGAAAGAAGTTGAATCATTAAGTCTATTTTTATTTTTTATTTTGTTTTTTCCAATTTTCTAGATCTTTTATTTTTTATTTTGTTCCAATAGAGTTGTGAGTATTAAAATATTAAAAAAATCAAACACATTCTAAATTAGTTATTTTGATAACCAAAGTCATATGTAACTTATAGCATTGGTTAATTTTATAACATACTAATGTCGAAAGTATTGATATTTTATTAAAGTAAATATTTTGACATTATTTTATATGACTGATGTTAGAAAAATATATACAACATTGGATATATTTACATCTGATATAAAACTAATGTTTAAATTTTTAAAAAACTAATGCTAAAAGGTATTTTTTTGTAACACCATGATTCCAGTAACTCATAGTATGCAGTTATTTTATTATAATGGTACAAAATACATAGATCACAATGCACATGATCTGGAAATTTAGTAGTCTCGGGAAACTAGATACTTGAATATTGCATCAGTTTGAAACTTAAAATATATCATCTGAATACAAGAAAAATTTATTATTTCTATTTTCAATTCCTTATGTCACACATAGTAGTATTCATAATTTTCATGGGAAATGGGAAAAATATAAATAGAAGATCTCGAGCACACAGTAAGGGGTAGCGTACAACAAAAGTAATCATAGATTAAGCATGAAATAAATAATATGGTTTGAATAAATAAATAGAATAATTCCATAACTAATGAAACACTATGAGAATACTATATCCACAAATAATATAAAAAAATAAACACATTTATAGAAATGACTGATCTTATAGTGGTGGAATGAATAATGTCAGATGTTATAATCATACCTTCAAGTCCTTATACCAAGGAATCATTCATAAACAGGTAAGGATGACACCAAATACCTAATAAGTTTTTATCATGAAACCTTTTGATGCATCAAGGGGCTATATAATTATGATCCCTGCATTTAACATAATAAGTCTAATTCGTCTATCTTATAGAGAGGTTGGATAAAAAAATACATATCATAATGTTACCTAAAAATCCACCTCCTTAATTATGGATACATAATCAATATATATCCATATTGAAATAATGGATGTATAAAGTATCAATATTTTCCCCATTCAATTGGATAGTGTATCCATATAGGTTAATATCCAACAATTAGTATAAAAACTAGAGTATATTCACAATTTAATGGAAATTACCGTTATTAAATTAATGACAATAAAGTAGTAGTGTAGGTTAATTTCATACAAGAATAATATCAATAAGAAATAATCATTGTGTTTAATTATTTACAATAGTAGGAGACCAAAATAATGATATATTCAAATCCTTCATTATGGTTTGGAAATAGCATGTGAATTAACCAAATCATATCCCCTAAGAGTGTCAAATCAGGTGTGCAGTTATTCCTGCTTGTATTGGAGTCGGTTCCCTATAAAAAACTACTTTTTACTTTAAATTTCCTATATATTTATAGATTTTAATATTAATAAATATTCTATCACATATTAAATATTATTCTGAATAACATTAATGTGATAATGTCTTAGAATATCTGTCACATTAAAATGATCGTAGTGGTTCTCCAGTATGATGAGAACATTAAAGAACCATGGAAATATTCATAAATATTATTCGACTATCAGATAACATTATATGATGAAATACATAGTACATTCATATTCAGGTGTGAGTACTCATAAGAATATGAGAATTCACCTCAAGATATATTCAATTGGTAATCTCTATGATGGGATATTATGATAACATGCTCACTTGTAGGAAATCTACATGTTTATATATCATTGGATATTCCTATTTGTGATTGTGTGTAATGATCATTTAACATTAATATTATTATTAATACATGTCATGACTCATGTATTTTGTTGTATTTACATAAAAGGTGATGATATATGGTCATTGTGGAGTTATAAATGTTGGGTATGTTATAAATAATATGTTATTAATTAATAATTCAAGGATATATTTGTCCCTTTCATCTTTATAGGAGTTAATATCTTGACCCTTTGAATGAAATAAAAGTGTTACATTAAATTCCATTTCCATGGTGTAATAATGAGTTTATTTCATATGGTAAATGAAAGGTGTATCAAGCATATAGGTTAATGAAATGGTTATGAAACCTTCTTTATGTTATATAAAGAAAAAGGGATTATATTATATAGTGATAATTTTCATGTGGTTATTATCATTGAGACATATACTCTTCCTCTATGAGTGCTTTTACCCATTTCTAGACTATATTCTAGGAATTTAAGCAATCCCACCGAATGAAACCAAGAAAGAGGCCTGATTGTTCACACAAAAAGTGTTTCCTTTGATCTTAGTTAAATTTTATTTATATTTAATAGTTGGAATAAATATTATTCTTGAGATAGATAAGTAATATTTATTCAGTATTTATTAAATGATCAAAAATATTAAATAAATATTTATTCACAAATTAATTGCATAATTATATGAATATATAATATTTATTTATCTCTTATTATTTGTAAGGTAATAAAAAATTATTTATTTGTTCATAAATAATTTATTTAATTATGTGAACATCAAGATAAATATTTTATTATCTGGACTGTGAATATAATATTTACTTGTGCATTGAATGTATAATATTTATCTCTTTTTATTCACAAGGGAATAAAATAAATATTTATTAATGAATAATTTATTTAATTATGAAAATATTAAAAATAAGTATTATTTGGGAATTCAATAAATGTTAAGGAGGGAGAGCTAATCTAGTTATTGGTCTGGTGATAAATATTTATTTATTAGGCTGTAATTAATATTTATCATTACATGGGTTAACATATGATGACCCAAACATTACATAAATGAATATTACATCTTATTATATGAATATTCATTACATTTCATTATGATACACACCATAAATTTAAAGGTTTAGTGTCTTTGGAAACTTGGATACATAAAAAATGGTATATAAAAGATCAAAAACATATCCCATTTAGTTCTTCACAATTATAACCCTTATTAGATATATCATACTTAAAACCTTTCGTTGTATCTTGTGGAAAAGGAAACATGAGAATGTGTGAGCTCAGATACTCGGTAAGGGTAAATAAGAGAGATATCAATTAATGATCATATGTAAGTATATAATAAGAATGTAAGTGTGAGAACATGAGCTTAACATTTTAAATTCATGCCTAATAATTCATATAATTTTGAGTCATGGCATAAATCTTGGAATTTCATAGGACATGAATCATAAAGGAACCAAAGAACATGATCTAAGAGATAATAACATTGGCATAAGATCGTGTAATAAAAGAGTGGAATAAAGCGTGACATATTCATAATCATAGAAATATTATGTCAAGGATACCCAACAAGACATTAATAACATGTTAGTATTGGTATAACTACCCATGTACCTGGTTTAGGCTTAGTATAACCTTCCATATATCCTCTTTTGGGCATGGGATAACCTCCTCTGTACCCTCTTTTGGGCTTGGGATAACCTACCATGTACCCTATTTTGGGCTTCGTATAACCTCTAATATACCCTTTGAGATCATAAAACATTAATGTTTTCCCCAGTAATATGAGTAATATAATGGACCTACTCTTCACATAATCATAATCCATTCATATTTATTCCACAAGAACATGAAAACATTTATCATTTTATCAAATATTAACCCATGGAAAATAAAACAAGTTTCATATATATTTTATCATCTTAATCATAAACCATCTATAGAAAGAAAAAATATGGTAACATTAGATAATATCACTGGTAAATCATAAGAAACATTAATGTATGTTGTTATAGATTAAAATTTATTTAAATTATCATTGTAACATTTCTTAAGGAAAATACCCTTTTAATTTTGAAATCACTTAATTAAAATATAAAAAATTAAAAAATATTACGGAATACATTTTCTATAAAGAGAACCATGGAAAATTGTAAATTAAAATTAAAATAAAATATTATTCATAATGGTGGGAAAATTCATTCATGTGGTTTATGTTAAAATAAAACTTTCTTTCACATTTTCAGTAAAATTTCAAAATGATCTCACTTGGAAAACAATAAAAAGATACATTTTAAATTTTTTATATAAATTTTAACATGGGTAAGAACTAATTTATAAAATCATTACGAAATTTTAAAAATATTCTTGAAAAAAATTTAAAAAAAATATGGATATGGAAGAAAAATATTCCTGATTGAAGAGAGAAATGAAGTCGATTTTCCTCTAAACATTATTTTTTTCTCTTGAGTAATTAAATATAGGAACATTAATGGAAACAATTAATCTAAAGATATAAAAATATTATAATAAAAGAAATAATATTTTGGATAGATAGATAATATAATTTTATCATCTAAAATTTAAGCATAAACAATCCCGATAAAAAATGATATTGTAACATAAAACTCTTACCACTTTGGTAAATTTTGATTCATGATCCACATGAAAGAAATAAATTCAAATAAAACTTTAGATAACATGAACATAATTATATTCATGAAACAACATATCAAATGGTAATATGATACACATCATAAAAGAATATATATGTATAACATAACATATGTCCCAACCAAGGTAACTTGAGATGATAAACCCTTACCACTTTGGTAACTTTTGAATAAAAACCCCTTGGATAAAATAATTTGAATTTTGACTTTATATACAATTAATTAAGAACTACTCATGGTATAAAATTTCAAAGTATAGATATATACAACTCATAAATATAAATTGGTGCATAACATCAAATATGTCTCAACAAAACATAATTGAGACGAATTTATACTTTGATAACTTTTGAATAAAAACCCATGGATGAAATATTTTGAACTAAAACTTTAAATAAAATGAATTAATAACTATCTATGATATGACATGTAAAGGGTAAGTATAAATACCTTATAAACATAAATAGGTTTATAACATAAAATATTTCTCAATGAAACAACATTAAGATAAAGAACCCTTACCTTATGTATAATTTGATATGTAAGTGATATAAAATTACAATATCATAAATTTAGATTTATTAAAATTATATAGTTGAACAATTTACACATTTATAATATCATATATTATCCACTTATATCATTTCAACACCTATTTATTAAAAATCCTCATTTTTTGGAGATAACTGTTTCTTTTTTCATGCATGTTTCAATTTGGAAGTTATGGTCCTTGAAATTTGATCATATTTACAGAGTATATAGAATATTAATCATGTTATAAGTATCATATTTAATAATTATATAAAATTTTATAACCATTATTAGAAATTAGTGATGAAAAATGAAGTACAACACTTTGTGGAGACGGTAGTCCGTACGTACGCACGAGTGATGTTTCCACTTTTCAATGGATGGAACAAAAGAAATGTAAATAATAATTTACCTTTAATGAATAATTATTATATCATAAATATTATATATATATATATATATTAAATATACCATTATTTTCATCCATGTAAAGAATAAATGAAAAATTAATTGCATTTCTTCATGGAGGTGGTAGTCCACACATACGCACGAGTGACATTATCATTTTCCAAAAGATCAGAAGGTTAGAATGTAGATAAGACATTATAAATATAGAATAATAATTATATAATAAATATTATATATAAAAATTAAATCCACCTTAATAACTAACCATGAATGGTGTTTATAGATAATAAATCATATCGATGCATGGAAGCAGTAGTCCACACACATGCATGATTGATAACTTCATTTCTAATTCAATGGAGAATACTTGGAAAATAGATATGACATCATAATAATAAAATATCAGTATATTTATGATACTTTAATAATAATTTTTTATTGTTACAATAGGTTTATATAAGTTTGAACAATAAATAAAATTGAAAGATCTTTCTTAAGATTTATACCTCTTCTTAGAGAGACCTCCTTTGGCTTACACCTTCTACCTTGAAAATTAGTCATAGGATAAGAAAAAAATCTATAGATAAAGGTAAGGAATATTGTAAGGTTTTAGAGTAAGTATTTTCAAATATATAAGTCTCATATTTTTTGAATAACGTAGGAGAATAGGTTCCCTTTTATAATTAAGGGGAGGGAAACACATGGAATTCCTTACATATTTCAATAAAACAAGGTCACCTTCATGTGAAAATGGATCCAAATAGACATAAATTTCAATTTAGGATAATATAAGGTTTAAATACATTCAAAAAATATGAATTATAAAAGTTTATTTTTCATTCCTACCCCAATTAATAATTTTAAACCTTGGTAAACCTATTTTAATCTTAACCATGGTAAAAAAAATTACTATTTTACTATTCAATATAGCCAAAAATTAAGATGGAACTATTAAATTTTATTAATTATGATGAATAAAAATATTTAATACATTTCACCCAATTAAATATCTACAATTTTTTAAATTTAATAGTAAATAAGCGTGTAAAACGAAACGAAAATCTATATTAAAAATCATTTTTCAGCCTAAAAAAGATTTTACTTCTATTCTTTGCCATGTAAAAACCATAAAATGAATGTTAAAATATAATATTTAATATATAATCACTTAATTTAATTAAATATAATAATAAATATATTAACTTAATTTATTAATATAAAAACACATTGTGAATATAAAAACAATAATTAGAAAAATACAACTTTAATCCCAAAAATGAACTTACAAAAAAAATAAAGTATAACATTGATTCATATGTAATTAATTAGATTATGTATAATTAAATGTTACTTATTTAACTTAAAGATAAAATTAAAAACATAATGGTAATTATAAATTACTAAATTTAATGAAAATAAACGTCATATTTATAAAAATCGTCATTTGTTACTATTCATTGGAAAATAAATATTTTTAGAAAAATCCTAAAAATTCACCCAAATAAAATATTGACTTGATTATTTAAAATATTATATTAATTTACTAAAATAAAATTTTAAAAATGGTAGAAATTAATTATAATTCCCACATGAAAAATGCAATAAAAATAATTTTTGAAGAAAATATATTTTTGAAGCATAAAGTGACTTTACTAAAAATTGAGCACTTTTTAGTTATGAATTAATAAATATATTTGAATTATTTAAAACCTATATATATATATTATAATTTTTTATTAATATTCATACATAACAACTTAATATCTAGGTTAAAATGGTCACATTTAAATAATATTTTTTATAGTGTATCATAGTTTGCTTAAATTTCATTATTGTGTGTTAATAAAGCTATCAAGTATAGTATTAATTTAATTTAAATTTTAGGGGTGTTACATTCTCCCCCATGAAAAAATTTATTTCCTTATAATTTTTATCTTGGTAATCAAGGTTTTAAAATTTTAAAATAACTTTTTTGAAAACCCATATCGTACAAAGGGATAATAAAACTTCCTTTGAAAAGGGGTAGTGGGAAACACAAAGATTCCATAAAATAAATCACAATCAGGTTCCCAAATAAGGGAAAAATAGTAAAAAGTGAACAAAAAAATAAATTGAGGCAAAATATAATTTTCAAATAATAATAAATAGTGATATAGAACATAGTCATGATAAATTTAAAGACCACAAACTATAAATCAGTAAGGGGTGAAAAGACCATTAATTTTTAAAAAAATTGTAAAAAGGAAACAAATTTCATTTTAAATGTCCTTTTTCCTAAAGTTGAGGGATTATTTTACAATAAATATATAGAAAAAGAGAAATTATTCCTTATTTATTTCTCTCTATTTCATAATAATAATTTTATCCTTTAGTTGTGCTTCGGTCAATTTCTACTTTTATCTCGTCTCTCACTCCAAGAAATGAATATTCTAGATGAATTTTTCATGCATGAAGAACTAAAATTAATTTTTAATGGATCATAATATCCATAAAAGAATGAAAACTCATTCCTTATATCTCTAGATATTTTCCCAAAACAAAATGGTTAGCACTTATTATCCAATATGTATAAGTCTTCATAGGATGAAATTATACATTAATCTACAAAACATCAACAATAACACCCAAAGTTCATCCTAAACCATTCCATAAATAGTTAACTTTAAGACTCCTCAAAAATATTTCTAACCAAATTAAAAACCCAAAAAATATGGAAGAATTTATAAAATATTTTTTCTAATATCAACTTTAACATTTATCCCCAAATAATATAATCGAGATTATAATGTCACACACCAAACACATGAACATCGCCATCATATATTCTCCTAAAACATGTAAATATTTTCCCAAAATAATCTGAATAATCATAAAACGCAATGATAACATAAATGATTCAAAAAATAACTCTATATTTATTCCTTAAATAAAATCACAGACTAACGAATATATTCCATAACTCCAAAAATGAAATAAACTTCACCAAAGATAGTATAAACCACTTTGTCATCAAATCACTAATCAATTTCAAGGTCACAAATATTATCTAATTTACTTTATCAATATCAATATTCTATTTATCCCAATTAAACATTATTATATCAACATTAGGAACATAATAAGGGTTATATATCCCTTAATCATATGTTTTCAAAAAATATAAACTCACCACTAAATCACTTTTCTATGTTATCGGTATTGTTCAACATTTTCTTGAAAATCCTTAAAATAAAACTAATATAGAATAATCCTTATATGTTTCATGATTATTATAATCAAAATACCATTGATAAAAAACCTCTACAACATAATTCTCAATTCCCAATTCATAAACACTTAAATCATTCCACTTCCTTATTAAACCATTAACTATGATTCATCATCTTATTCGTTAATACTTCCTTCCTATAATATGAAATGTAAATCTTGTATTAAGATTCATCCACCTCAATTTAATCATGTTTATTACTTTTAACATAATTAATATTGATAAAATAATCCATACCTTTCATATATCATTCACAGTCTCATCATCACCAATAGTAAAAGCTTTACTCATATAACATTGTTGATCCATTTCCAGAGATATCCCTCTAAGACATTAATTTTAATAATTCCCATAATTTACACATTTAAAACATTCAACCATAGATTATACCTTATTTAAATAATTATTATTATCTATTGAATTAACTAAACTTTTCACTTTTCCTTGGAAATTAATTTCTATATGTCCTTCTTTTCCACACATAAAACATCTTCCTATTTCATTAAGAAATTTCCACAGGAGCTTCTTCCCACATTATTGGAACATAGAAATATGAATCTTCTTTACTCTATAGTCTCCATGAAATGCCATTTTTCTCTTATTTAGAACATTCATAAACTTTCCTTTGTTCGGGTTGTTGATAATATATCGACATAACTAATTAGGAATAATCACAACCATTCTCATTCCATCCATCCAATGGCCTGAAGGCCTTTATTTTTTATTAATTTTTGATAATCCGCCTTTCAAGGGGTGAGGTGGAACCCTTACAATGCTTGTAGGCATAAGTATTACATGGACCTGTAGGCCTTAGAGGAATTCATTGCCCGTAGGCTTCAAACATTGCATACAACCCAGACTAACTACTTGGAACTGCTCCTCCCAGCATCTTCATCATGAAATCAGCTCTCCACCTTTGCATGACTATTCGGCTAGGCTATCCCATGCATGCATAGGCTTGTACCAATGGTAAGTGCCATACCCTCTCATTCTTGTAATCCGTGTAGCTTCTGTTGTGGTTAAAGCTCCTTGCTCATCCTCTTATAGAGCTTGTTCCTTGTAGGTTGTCTGGTTTTCATATACACTAGAGGTGGCCTGAAGGCCTTGATTTGTCCTGAAGGCCTTACTGTCTCGAAGGCTTGGGTGGCCTGAAGGCCTTAAAGGACCAAATCGGTGGCCTAAAGGCCCAAACAGGGGCAAATTCCTGACTATTACAGTGCCAAATAGTGCCTACTACAGTTCCCACTACAGTACCTACTACAGTACTGCACAGTTCCCACTACAGTACTTCTATAGTTCTACTATAGTTCCTTCTAGTTATATATATTGACTACAACCAAAAAGTATAATTTTAGTAATAAAAATCATACTGACAAACCATATAATCATGAAAATAATTTATAGGATGTCTAAATCATGACACCTTATTTTCAATCTATAACACATTAGGTTTAAACTAGGTCATCCATGGTTATCATCTATTCAAATCCTTCATAATGGTTTATAAATAAAATGTTAATTGAGCCAAGCATATCCTACAAAAGTGTCTATCCATTTATACAGTCTTAGGCCCACTCATCTCCCACCAATGATGATCAAGTTAATGCCCAATACAGTTCATTTATAATTGTTACCACTAGGTGTATTTATCTCATATCTATATCCACTTTCTAGTATCCAAAATGGGATGTATTTACTAGGAAAATCAAATTCCTTTATTTACTATAACATAGTATATCCTCTTATACTTTGGATTATCCAAAGGGTTATTATTGAAGTTTCATCATCTTAGTTTCTAAAAATAACTAAAACTTTCTATGATACCAAATATAGAGGACCAAAATTTTTATACATAAATATTAAATCTTATTATATGAATACTATTTACATTTCATTATGATCCACACCAGAATGTTAAAGGTTTGGTGTTTTTTGGAAACATGAATTCATAAACAACTAGTACATAAAATATCCACATCATCTACCACTTAATTATTTACAACCAACACCCTTGTTTGACATATCATACTTAAAACTTTTCTTCATATCCTAGGGAAAATGAATATATTAAAGGGTGATCTTAGATACTCAGTAAGGGTAAATAAGGTATATATCAATCAATTATCATAATTAATCATATCATAATAATAATTTTATAAGAAAATGATCTTAAAATTTTAAATTCATACCCAACAATTCATATAATCATGAGTCATGATATAAAGCTTAGTAGTTCATAAGATAGGAATCATAAAGAAATCAAATAATATGAGTTGGGAGAGAATAACGGTGGTATAAGATCATGTCATAAAAGAGTGGCATAAAGTGTTGCATAATAATAATCATAGAAATATTATGTTAAGGATACCCACCAAGACATTCATCACATGTTAGGATTGGGATAACCACCTATCTACCTACTTCAGACTTGGGGTAACCTCCCATGTACCCACTTTTGGGCTTGGGATAACCTCCCATGTACCCTTATTTGGGCTTGTGATAACCTCCCATATACCCTCTTTTGGGTATGAGATAACCTCCCATGTACCCTTTAATCTCATAAAAGATTAATAATTTCCCTATGTATCATAGGGATAAAATGTACCCAACCACCATATAATCATAATCCATTTAGATATATGTTATAAGATCATGAAAACATTTATCATTACATTAAATATCAACCTATTAAAAAGAAAATGGGTTTGATCAATTTTTCATCATTATAGTCATAAACCATCCAGATAAATAATAAATATGGTAGCACTGGATCATATAACTAGTAAATCATAATAAACATCAAAAGAAGGTTTTTATAGAAGAAAATACCTTTAAAATATCAATGGAAATTTTTTTGAGGAAAATAAGATTATCAATTTGAAATCAATTATTTAAAATATAAAAATTTACAAAATATTAAGGAAAATATTTTCTTTGAAAAAAAATATGGAAAATTATAAAGCTTCCAAGAAAATAATAGTCATAATGGTGGGAAAATTCGTTCATGTGGTGTATATTAAAACAAACATTCCTTTCATATTTTTGGTAAAAATTCAAAAGTACCACATTCATAAAATGAAAAGAATATTTCTTTAAAAAAATTATAGACATTAAAACATGGGTAAAAATGACTTTATAAAATCTTTATGGAATAAAAAAACATTCTTGAAAACATTTTAAATATAATATGGATATTAAAGAAAAATATTCCCAACCAAATAGAGAAATAAAGGTGGTTTTACTTAAAACATTATTTTGGTATATTGAGTAATTAAAGATAGAAAAATGAAAGGAAAACGTTTAATCTCCAGAAATAACTATATTATAATAAAAAAACATATGATTTATGAGAGATAGATCATATAATTTTATCATCGTAAAATTATTCATAAACAATCCCGATAAAATGATATTGTAACGTAAAACACTCACTATTTTGGTAACTTTTTAGTCATAACCCCGTGAAATAAATAAATTCAAATGAAACTTTAAATACCCTAAAAATAAATATATTAATGATAAAAAATATAAAATTTTCAATATATGCACCTCATAAAATAATATAGGTGTATAACATAACATATGTCCCAAAAAAGACAATTTGAGATAATAAACCCTTACCACTTTGGAAACTTTAGAATCAAAACCCTTTTGAAATGATTTAAATTTTAACTTTATATACCATTAATTAAAAATTATACATGGTATAAAATCACAAAGTATCAGTATATACACCTCATAAACATAAATAGATTCATAATATCAAACATGTATTGATGAAACAAAATTGAGAAAAAGAACCTTTACCACTTTGATAAATTTAGAATCAAAACCACTTTGATGAAATATTTTAAATTTAAAAATTAAATACCATGAATTAATAATTATCCATGATATGAAATTTCAAAAGGGTGGTCTATACACCTCATAAACATAAATAGGTGTATAATATAAAATATATCTCAACGAAACAATATTAAGATGAAGAACCCTAACCTTATGTATAAATTCATTCATATGAAATATAACCTATTTTATAATAAATTTATATTTATTTAAATTATATATAATAACCTTTTAAAGACTTATAATAACATATATGATCCATTTATAACATTTCAACAGCCATTTATTAAAAATCCTCATTTTTTGGTGATAAATGTTTCCTTTTTCATGTATGTTTCAGTTCAACAATTATGGTCCTTGAACTTTGATCATGATTTCATTATATTAAAAATATTATAAATGTAATAATTATCATATTTAATAATTATATACACTTTTATAATCATTCATATAAAATGGTGATGAAAAGTGTATTACATCACTTTGTGGAGAGGGTAGCCCGTATGCTGCAGAAGTGATGTTTCCACTTTTAGATGGATAGAATGGAAGAAATGTAAAAAATAATTCACCTTAATAAGATAATTATTATATCATAAATATCATACATATAAATTAAATATATAATTATTACAATCCATGTAAAATGGAAATGAAAAACTAATCACATCACTTCGTGGATGTGGTAGTCCACACGTACGAACAAGGGACGTTATCATTTTCCAATGGATCCAAAAGTAAAAAAGGTAGATAAGATATTATAGTTACAATAGAATAATTATCTCATAAATATAATATATAAAAATTAAATATATCATAATAATCAACCATGAAATATAGTGATAGAAAATGAATCATATTACTATGTGGAGGTAGTAGTCCACACATACGCACAAGTGATACATTCATTTCCCATTTGATGGAGAAAAGGTGGGAAATTATTGTTACACCATTATAATAAAATTTAATTATATTTATGATACTATATTAATAATTTTTTATTGATAAAATAGGTTTAAAGAATTTGAAAAAATAAATAAAATTGAAAGAGCTTAGTTAAGATTTACACATCTTTATTGAGAGACATCCTTTAGATTACACCTCAAGCCTTGAAATATTGGTATTATGAGAAGAAAAAAATATCTAGGATAAAGGTAATTAATATATAATGGTTTTTATTATGGTTTTTATGATCTATAAGGCTCAATTTGTTTGATTAAGGGTGGATAATACGTGCCCTTATATAAGTGAGGGGAGGGACCCAGATGGAATTTCTTAAAAGATTTCAATAATAGAAGAACACTTTCATGTGAAATTTTCTCCAAATAGACATGAATTAAAATTTATGATAACATAAGGTTGAAACATATTCAACCAATAATAATTAGAGAATTTTGTGCGATATTTCTACCCTTATCTCTTAGTTTAACCCCCCCCCCCATGAACCCGTTTTAACCTTAACCACGGTAACAAAATTTTATTATTTTTACTATTCATTATGACCAAAAATTAAGTTGACCCTATTTTATTATATTAATTATAATAATTATAAATATTTAATCCATGTTACCAGATTAAATCTTTATAAATGGTAGAAATTAATTTTAAATAAGCTCACAAAATGCAACGAAAAACCAGTTTTTGATAAATGCATTTTAAAGCATAAAATGAATTTAATTCCATTACATGATTTGTAAAAACCATAAAATTAATGTTAAAATATTTTATTGAATATATAATTTATAAATTTATCTAAAAATTATTCATTAAAGATAAATTTAATTTATTAATAAATAAACACATTGCATGCATAAAAACAGTAATTAGAAAAATGTGTTTTTAATCATAAAAATGATATTTTAAAAAAATAAAGTATAATTACAATTAACATATACTTAATTATATTATTTATAATTAAATTTAACTTATGTTACTTTGATATCAAATTTAAAACGTAATGGGACTTTTAAATGACTTGATTTAATTAAAATAATTAATAGTTTTACAAAAAATGATATTTTTCACTATTTAATGAGAAAGAAATATTTTTAGAAAAATCCTAAAAAATAACCCCAAGATAATATTAAAATGATGATTTAAAAAATGATATTAATTAACTCAAATAAAATTTATAAAATGCTAGAAATTAATTATAATTTATTTTTGAAAAATGTAATCAAAACCATTTTTGAAAAAAACATATTTTGAAGCATAAAATGACTTTACTAAAATTTGAGTGCTTATTTATTATGAATTAATAAATAAATTTTCATTAATTAAAACCTATATACGTGTTTTTCATAACCTTGTTATTACTATTCATATCTTCCAATTTAATGGTTAGTTTATAAAATTAACATTTAAAAAAATATTATATATCATAGTTCACATAAATATTATTGTTGTGTGTTAAACAAGACATAGAGAAATGTGTTCCTTTAAAATAAATTTTTGGGGTGTTACATAGAGAACATCATGGAATATAATAATAATAATAACAACAATAATATTTTACATGAATTGAGTTTTCTTTTGGGTATAACATATTATTATGAATATTTGTGAAATTAATTAATATAATACCCTAACCCTATGTTTATAAATAAACAATTATGAGAATTTTGAGAGGTTGGTCGTTGTACACAAAATTATCATCTTTGAATAACTATCTGAAAGAAGAAAGTGTCTATATTTTTCTCTCAATCTTGATAGATTCTATATTCCTCATTCTCACCTCTCAAGCAGGAGAGATCAAGAGATGGTCCTTTCAGACTGAAGGGATCATGGAAGCAATCAAGGGAGCAACACTAGACAATCGGTATTACCATGCTATCACTTGAAGTTCCATCAACAACATTCTAAGATCAAATGATCATGTTTTGATCGTCATTATAGGGGGTATACTTTGGATCCTCATCAATACAATGAAAATACAATTGAACTACCTTTGAATGATCAACACCTGTATAGAAGAAAGAACTCAAGACTACGGTACTTCTTCATGCTATTAAATTAATTATTAATTAACATGAAAAATATCCTCTCTTTTTGTTATGGAAATTTTTTTCAATATTATTTGGAAAAAATTTCATTGGTCGTGAAGTTCATCATCAGGTACATTGTGAATGATCCATTGAATCCAACAAAAGTTTTGTTGGCTATAGGGCCAATAGGTACTTCCACTATGTTTGTAACCATTAAGTGATATCAAAGAGGGTCACCTTCAATTTATAATTTTTTATTGATTTTTTATCCTTTACATAATTAAAAGTTATTTCTCATTCCAAGAAATTTATTATTTTAATTTGATTATCAAGATCTCCCCTTTATCTCTACATTTATTACTCATATAACCCAAATCTAGTTAATAATTAATAAAGAACATACAAAGAATCCATCAAGAGGTTCAAAGAGTTATATTTGGATAAAATAATATTAAATAGCACGTAAAATGAAGGTACATGTCATGTAACCATGTTCAATTCACTAGGTTGAATCGAATTAATTTGAAGAATCATACATTAATTACACATGGAGTGCATTAAATATACACAGTGTGTTTACCAGGACCAACTGGAACATTATTGGTCAGACTACATATCATGTAACTCACTTGCATTTCATGTAATCCACATGTTTTCATGTATTAAAACACATGGTATAAGCCATTTCATTAATTAATTACGTGACACGGGGACTAAAAACCATATAACGAGGAGGTTACATAGCGTGAACCAGCTGTACATACCATTTTTATTCAAAATTTTCATTCATAAATGCACACCCATTACCTTGATTTGTATCATATACATATTATGAGTATGATATACAAGATGTGTAGTTGGATGTACACAGTGTTCATCCAACCTTTTTATATATAAAATTAAAATTTAATTTATTACACCATTAAAACTCAACAACATTTGTTTTGTGTATCATTTACTAACTCTTACAAAATATGTGAGAGATTATATATATATATATTAAATTATTAATTAATTTATGCAAAAAAATGAACTACATACCATCTATAGTCATAATATGTCGACTACTTTATGTGAATTAAAATCATTTCATGCTATTTTAATTAACATTTGTTCCATGTGTCATTTATTGAATTGTGCACGCTATGTAATTACATGAAATAATGTGTATAATATATGTCGCATGATTAGACTACATACAATCTTAATACACATTTAATAATTCTAACAAGTACCCACGAAGTTGCTTCCAAGAAAAATTTATGTTTCTATTTTATTAAAATTTAAATAAAATTAATTTTTTAATATCATAATGGATGGTTATATCTAGAGAATACTGGATGGATGTTAATATAAAATGAATTAATTGATTAATTTTATAATTAATTGGATTAATTCACACATGTTTTATCTTAATAAAAGAATGAATCAAAATTAATTCCATATGGTTAGTTTAAATATGTATTCATTGTACTAGTATATGATCATGATCTTAGACTAACCTATGTATGTGTATGGTTTATTTTAATGTAATTATTTCATGGGGTTTTGAAATTATTTAATTAAAATTAATTGATGGCCTATTAGTGCAGTCAAGGTGTAGGGTGAGTGGTATGGTCCTTTTATACTTCATCACAGATGGTTGTTCGATCCCTCATAGCCCTTAAAATTGGGCAATGGTTTCAGCTGGTGGGTATAGGGATGATGGAAGGTGTCTGGTCCCAAGTGACGTACAGGTGATGACATTTCTGGGAAGTGGTTTATGATGATGCACATTCAACTATTGGGTGGGGCTCATCATAAATATATTGGGGATGTGTGAGTGATGTGCAAAGATTGTCAAAAACTTTCATCGATAACAAAAGATCAAACTTAAAGGGGGGAGGAGGGGATGGTTGACTGGCTCTAAGATATTGGTGGGAGATCTATCACTATCCATAGATAGTGGAAATCATTGGTCATGGTGGGATATATGTCCAGATCTGGCAGGCATGCAGTGGGAGAGACAGATGGGGAATGTGTTTGGGATGGCCTACAGGCAGGGTCTTCAAGGCCATCTGTTGGGACTATGGTACATGGTTCCTTTGGACCATGTCTAGGCCAATGGGTCAATCTATAAGGAATTTTTTCTTCTAGGCCTACAACCTATGTAATGGGTCTCCTTCTGCCCATAAAAGATATAGCATCGTTACTTTTTTTTAATTTGATGGCTTTAAATTCATCCCTCACTCCTTGTTATGTAGGGGCCTATGTTCCCATAGTTTCTTTTATGTAAACCCTATTTTCTAGTTCCCTTCACATATGAGGTATGTAAAATCCTTTTAATGGAAGATCTCCCACGTGTAATTATTTGGTTCAAAATGGAGCATAGGTAATATGAAACTTAGGAGATACACTAGATAGATGTATACTGATGTAAACTCAAGCCTAAACCAACTCAAGGAGTTTTTCCCCAGGGTAAATTGATTTGTTTATTATTTTCTCAATAAAAAAATACCTAGTTAAGTATTATGATTAGGATATGATTTATTTATTTTATTTTTGTTTAACGCGTGATTTATTTTTTTGGATGCAAGACCGTGATCACATGAATAAAATGATTAATATGTAAAGAAAGTATTTAAATAAAAGGAATATGTATAAATATTTTATTGGTATATAGTTAGTCACTTAAGTAAAATACACTTAATATTAACAACAAATGTACAAGATAAAATAATAAAATTTATAAAAAATGAATAAAATTCATCAAGCTAATATTAATTCATTACACCTTACATTATCTAAGTTAAGATGTACCCATAGTTAAAGTGTTGGTTTAAGCCTTTTTTCAAGGGAACTTTTAATTATCGGGATATTTAAGAAAATATGGTGGGTCAATTTAACCAAACTTGTATTGAATTTAAAATACTTTTTCTATTCAATAAAAAATATTGAGGCAAGTTTTGGGTAAATCTGAGTCATGATTTTAGGATTAGGGGTCCCACTCAATGGAGCAAGGATTTTCAATCTTGTAGTTATAATGAGAACCTACCTAAAATCAAAATTATAATTTCCATGTCCTTTGTCTATATTAAAAAGAAAGGAAATGTTGATCCTTTCCACTAAAATGTCATGAGTGATAGGACATTCTATTTTCAATGGTGAGGGACCTTGAGACTTGATAAAATAGTAGGATACTTAATAAGATATTTAAAATTATTCTATCTCATACATTTTGGTAATAAAGTAAGAATAAATCTATCTATTTTAATTATTGTAAAAATTGATAGAAAAAACATGAAAACGCAACGATCATTACTTAACTCAAGTCATGTCCTCACAACCATAGATTTCCTGGAGTGTCATAGATGTTTTACACCACTTTACTATTAGGAAATTTTTACTATGTGTTCGAATTCCCTAAACTAGATAATATTCCCACCAAGTGGAGGTGGAAAAGGATACCAATATGAGATATATGGATGGTTATTCCTCTATTATATCTTATCTTCTATATCTTTAGAATAATAAAGGTAGGATTAAAGAAGAATTATATTCTCACTACACTATTTTAGTGTAAACTGAAAAAGGGGGTTTTAGCATATAATCATGTCATCAAGTATTAAAGTACATTATTTAAAGTTAAAATTTCATTTGGATAAGATATTATACATGAATCTTATGTTACTATCCTTATGACCAATTTTATTATTCATCAAAGTTTTTATGAATAGTATAGAGAAATCTCTTATAAATCCATTTATCTATACTTCATCTAGAAAATATGGTTTGGTGGAAAATTATTTCCCCACTCCTTATAATGAAAAGAATAAAATACATGGTTCAAAATCCAATGTACTTTTAAATCCAATGGTTTCCTTACAACATCTTCAAAAATAAAAAATATTTATAAGTAGTTAAATTAACATAATGTAAATTAATTCTAATTTGGAAAGAAATAGTTATCATAATAATTGTGATAAATTAAAGAATAAGAAATTATAAACTTCTATAACATTCATCATTGAGTATAATAATTACTTTTTTACTTATTGGGAATTAAATACAATATTTTTTTCATATATTATCATTCAAAAACTAAAAGATTTCAGAGATATTATATGAAGTGGGTTGAATTATCCCAGAGTATGAGAAAGTTTGACTCCTATGTCAGTAGTGAAAAGTCTCAGCTTATAAATTTCTAGAATGGATTGATTTTAGTTTTTAATGAGTGTTACCAAAAAATTTACCCCAGTGAACATGTAGACACAACGAGACATTATTTCACATTTTGAATAAATGTTGTTATGGTACTTCATACTAAAATAATGGTTTAGTAACTCTTGAATCACAAATATCTATTATAATGAATAATGAATACAAAATATAAGACACTTACCTGATTGTGGCTAGACAATTCTCTATCAAATAAAACTAATAGTAGTTGACTTTTTTATACTTATAAAAGTGTTTTAGTCTCTATTGATTTAGGATACTGGGTATACTAAAAAACTATTTATCATTATTTATATAAATAAACTTTTATAAATATATGTATGACACAAATATTTTAGATTTAGTTCAACAAGGCCATGTAAACTATTATAAATCTAGGGGAAAAATTATATACTTTAGAAGATTCCAATAAATTTATTATAAATTCTCAGTGAAATAAATGACTGCACTTGGTAAAGATAGAGTACCCTATAAACCATATTTTCATACAACATCTTATCCAAGCAATCATTGATCATAAATTTAGAGTAAAGGTATCCACAAACACACATTTCATTTTATACACCAATATAATGATGCTAGTAAAAGAAATATCAATGATGATTCATATATATTGAAAATATTCTATAATTTCATTAAAGACTTGCCTTTAAAATAGTAGTTCAATAACTAACCATATTCAAACTATATTAACTAATGTATATCATATCAATTGTGATATGATAAGAATATACTAGTACACAACCACAAGTGTTTGTCTAAAATCATTTGTTAAAATCTTTTTTTAGCTATAAATTAACATCAAACACTTAGTGCATCTTAGTTAATAATCCTATAGATGCTAAGGATATTAACGACTAGTCAAGACTAACTATGTTTCAATAAATTAAACCTATATTTTTAAGGATAGGGGGATCAGGCTTAACTTCTATGGGTTAAGGATCTAGATGCACATGGGTTGGCATAAGAATTATGTAATCCACTAAGCTTAGTGGGATTAGTTCTAGGGACACATATAATGTTGAAATTCATAACCAAATAGATGATTTATGTTCACTATAGAGGATGGTACATATATTATTCTTTTAGAAAAAATATTCCTATAAAGAATTAGTAAATTACAACATGTTAAGTTTGAAAAGTATGTATGAATTCAATTAATGGATTCCATGATTCAATATTTGGGGAGTCCATGTATTTAATGTTTCTATGACTTAATATTGTTAGTGATTAATTAAGAGAAACTTGTCATGAATTGAACAATCTAGTGTAAATAAAGCATGATTGATTATCAAAAGGTTTAATCTATGATAAAACATATACGCCAATCATCATAACTAAATTCATTTAAAATTATAATTGTAAAATAATACTTATATGATAATAATATTAGGCTATTAATTTTCAATACCACCTCATTTAAAGTAAACCATACATAAGATGTGACATCCCAACCTTAGACTTTAGGTATGTTCTCTAGTTATTTATGTTTTCTATTATTTTCCTCAATGTTTTTAAGTTGATCCATGTTCGTATAAGGTATTATGGGATTTGAAGAAATTATTAAATATTAAAAGGATTTTTTTAGATTTTCCTACTAAAATAGGGGATATTATACCACAACACTCAAGACCACACCATAGAGGGAGTGTATATTCTAGGGAGATACCAGCCGCACTGTAGTGTCCTTGACCATAGATCTTGTTTCATAGCCTTTATTGTGGAGTTATTTTGGGAAGTGTTATGTAATGGTTTCTTAAACCACATTTTAGAGGATGTTCTAAATTGGTTTTAGGTGACTAGTTAGAAAATCAGGCTTCAGGAGCTATACCTTTTATTATATTATTGAAAAGTTTATTCATGGATCCATTTTGATTTTTGAAGAGGGAGTTATGAGGGATTTTCAATGGGAATTAAACCCCTATTTATACCACCTACATTGTCTTATCTTGGTATTGTTCTTAAGTTCCAAAGGACTACTAAAGATCAAAATTCTTGGTGTAGTCCCCTATCTATATCGTAGTTGTGTGATTATATTACACAATCCCCCTATCTAACACCACAAGTGTGTACTTATACACCACATTCCCTTTGTCTCATGCTGCAGGGGTGTGCTTCTACACTACAATTCCCCTATCTTTCACTATAGAGGTTCTTCCTACAATATAACCTAACTTCTTTCATGTTGGTGGTCTCTTCCAATACACCACTACATCATGGTATTTCACCCTACACAGTTGTGGTTAATAGATGTACACCTCCATGCCTCAGTTCCTAGCTTGCACCGTAGAGTCTCCCAGGTTCCCGGTGGCATAACTTGTTTCTACTTGCGATCATCTAGTTAAGGTATTGTGATATTTTTACCAAGATAAGTTGTTTATGAAGATATTAGTATTATTTAAAACCCCTGATGATTTTATATTTTAAATTCATTTTCAAATAAATTTCTAAATATTTATTTGAGTTTTGATAAAAAGGAATTTGAAATAGAATGGGTGTGATGAAATGTTCTTGATGGACTGTTGAATTTTAGAAAAGATTTCTTAAAATCAATATATGATTGTTGATAGGTTTTTTATTAAATTTAATGGAATGAAATATTTATTATTTAAAATGTGATGTTTTGATGTATTTTGATTAAAAAACCCATTTGATATTTGTTTTTCAAACAAAAGGCATGAATTTTGATAAAAACCATTTGATGTTGGTTTTTGAAAGAATGACATGAAAATTTGATAAAAAATGTTTGAGGTTATTTTTTAAAATGAAGGTAATTTTTTAAAACTTGGATTGGGTTCAGATGGAATGATTTTTTAAATGGTTTTTGAATCAATAATTTCCCTTTGTAAATTGTTTGATTTGCCTTGGAGTACATGTGAGACTAGGTATTTTCTTGGGAATAACACACACTAGGAATTTATTAGCTCTACCAGGAAATGGATTGAAGATGAATAACATATCTAAAACTATTTTTTAGCATGGTGATTATTCCTTGGGTATATTCTCCTCTTAATCCTTAAGGATTCTCCTTGTGCACATTGGAAATTATACTTCACAAAATATGTGTGAGAATCCTTGTATATCCTACCCCTAGGTCTCTTGAATCATGATTCTATTATCTAAAATAATTTTACATGCCCTAAGATATAAATTTTTTACTCATGTAAATTTTATGGAAATGATTATTCATGCTCTCTTTTGATAAAATTTCAAATTCGTGCCTATTTGATAAATATTATTTATTATGCTTGGTTTGATGGAAAAAAATTTGTGCCTATTTTAAAATAGTCATTGAAAATATTCTTTCAATCGTGTTTTGAATTGAATTGTGAAAAATTTTCCATGCCATGTTTTATTTTTATCAATATTAAAGGGTTTATCTAATACAGAATTCTTGTAAATTTATTGGGGAAAACATACTAGGATTGTATCTCACACCCTAACTTTTCCTTCAAGTATTTGTATAATTTCTTATGTCAAATCTAGGTAAATGTAAGGCACCAATCGGATATGGAGGGTGTTCCTAGATTGTGGGACCTTTAGATATTGGACACACATGACTAAGTTTGTGATCCAAAAATAGTACCAGGCTATATTTCCATCTTGAGACTTATATCAGGGTGTTGTGGGCCCTTTTTCTCATATGGAGTGTTTGTCATACTGATATTTTTTATCCAATTCTTTGCTTTATCTTGTATCTTTTATGGTTAATTCATTCCCTATTTACTTTGGTCAATGACAGGATGCTTATCACCAGCCAATGAGGATCGGGAACACCCTTTGGGTCTTGTTCAAATCAGATTAGGTTCCATTTAGGTAGTTTTTCCAGGTTGGTTCATAACAAATTGGTATGATAGGTGGTTCATCCACCTCCTTGATGTTGGTATGTAGTTTGGGACATGATTTTCAATACTTAAGGGGTATGTTATGAGTGAGTTTTTTTTCAGTTACCATTTTAATAATCCTTAAGCTACCCTAGGTTTTGGGGGAAAGTGTCTTGGAGGGAACTTGATTTTTTAATTCCAAAAAAAGATCATGGGATTTTATTTGAGTTTTTTATAACCTTATTGATTCCTTCTTGATGGATTTGATGATATTGTGTATCCTGACTAATTTTTTTACTTGATATTGTGTTGTACCATTCTACCAGGAAGATGTTTGAACAAACCTTGAGAGGGAGATTTTGATGAAAAATAGAAATTGAACACTCCATTTGATCAAAACCTTATAGAGGTTGTTTCTCATACAGTCCAGTGTTTGGGGAAATTATTGTCATTTATTCTATATAGATCTATAGAGGTTTTAACTTATAGGAACTCTAGCATAGATTGTGCCCAGGAGTTTCTTTATATCAACCCACTATCTTTCTAGGGTACCAATGATCCTTAGGAGGTTGAGTATTGTTTGAATAAGGTTTAATAACTTTTCAAGTTATTATATATGTCATGTTCTATTAAGATGAAATGTGTTACTTTAAATCTTTAAGGGCCTACCAGAAGGTGGTGGCACTCAATTGTTGAGGTAGCGAAAAATTTGGTCTTGGAGTGGAAAGACTTTAGGAATATTTTCATGGAGAATTTTTATCCAGAGTTAATGGTTTTAGCTAAATTGATGGGGTTATTGAGACTTGAAAAAGGAAACCAAACTATGACTCAGTATACCAATCACTTTACCGAGCTTGTTCACTTCTCACATGAGGTGGTATCTAGTGAGAAGATAAAAGACTAAAGATTTTATATGAGTCTCTGACTAGATATCTAATCCCAAGTTTTTCTGCTAAAAAACACAACATATATCGATGTTATAGATATATATTTGATAGTGGATCATTATCTCATTTGTAATTTAGGGTTAATGGGAGTTTCTCCTACTCCAAGTGGTATTTTCAGTGGTTCCTTTAAAGTAAAGATAAAGTGGGATTAGTATTGTGGTAAAAACCATAGTGGTGGATCTCAAGAGAAGGCCTTTACTAAATTATCTATAGTGTTAAGTAGAGGTCCTCTCAAATGTTATAATTTTGTTAATTTTTGGCACATGAAGCATGCTTTCTCAAATAAACTAAATATTTATAGATCTTTTGAATGTTTGATACATTTATAGTGGTTTTTTCATGTTTTTACCACTTTGTTTAGTGGTATGGGATCATCTGTACTGAGAGGAACTATAGTGTAATTAGATGATTCAAGATTAAAGGGGTTCTGTCTATAGGAATTAGAAATTGTTAGAATCCTCGTGTATTAATCCTGTTTTAATGATCACAAATCCTATTCATTACATAAACCTTGTTAATATCATATAATCTATCTCACATCATGTGTATAGTTGTTTAGTATCCTTATGCTTTAAGTAAAGTTATCCAAAGATCTTAAGTGCTATACATTCAGTTTGATTACTATACACTATCTTTTGATTTAATTTATAATGCCTTCTTTAAAGAATGATTAAGTCTAATACATTCTATGAATATCACTACCTAAGTCTGAATATAGATATTTGACTAAGTATGAGACACCGTGAGTCTACCACCGGTTATCTTTTTCTGGAAAAGGAACCAGACACCGTGACCAGACACTGTGAACCAAACACCATGACCAGACACCGTGAACCAGACATAGTGAACTAGACACCGTGAACCAGACACCGTGACCCAGACACTGTGACTAGACACCATGACCATGAGATACTGTTTCAAGGAGACACCATTTCAATAAGACATCGTTGCATGATAGACTGTGACACTGTTTCTTAATCTATTTTGTTGTTTTTTCAATTTAATCTCTAACAATCATATTTGAAGATTTTAAATGCAATGATATAATTAATGTTTCTTTTTGTATGAGGTGAAGAATACATACAACCTATCGGCTCTAACACATGCACTCCAAGAATAAAATAGAAGTGCGGCCTAGAAATAAAATATAATGGAATAATGAAAATCAAGTGTGTGAGCACAACAACGAAGAAAACACTTAGATCATTTTTGAAGAGATAATTGACACATGCAACTCAACACTACTGAAGAACACATGAATAAAACTCAAAATCACAGAGTCGAGGACATCTTCACATTGTCAAACACCATTAAGAACACATGCCAGATCTAGCTGACTTACGACACTCTGTTTTCCATACAAGGACTCAATTTATACATCTGCTTCATCCCATAAGTCTAGAGCTACATAGACAACCACTCAGAGCACTTTTAAACTTATCTCATCATTTATGCTCTATTGTGTATCATATTGTTAACTTTCAAGCAGTTTCTGTATCTGTATACAACACACCCTATCTCCTATATTAATCTGAAGGATATGAGATATCATTTCTCAAAAATATTTTTACACTTGTGTATACCCACAGATAAGTGTGGAAGAGGTCCCTGTGTGGACTGGTAGTCTTTACCCATGAAGAACTGTGGAAGAGGTTGTGTGACCTGGACAGTCCTATGTACTATTTTTAACCCTGATCCAGGTTTTGGATCAAGTTTATTTATATAAACTACTTGGTGGCAGTTGATCACCAAGTGGAGTGGATTAGGTCTTGGCTTGAGAATGAACCACTTGTTTTATATCTGATGTGCTGCTTAATTTAGTCTTCTTTGTTTTACTTCTTTAACTGTATAATTCAAAAATAACTAAATTTACTTGGATATTTAATCTTGTAAAGAAGTTATAATTGTATTGCCTTATTATTATAGCTTCAAAAGTAATATTAATAACTAATATTAAGATTACTGAGAATTAATCAATCTTCAAAGAAGTTATTTAAACAGTCAAACTTTCATAACCGTATTAATTTGATTAACTGGGTTGTATTTAACTTTATTGGGTAAAACTTATAAGAATATTTTTTAAACAAAATTTTTTATAGATACTCAATTCACCCCCACCCCTCTTGAGTAATCAACTCCGACCAACATTTGGTATCAAAGGATTTTTTATTAAGACTCTAATTTTAACCGTATTCAATTGTGATTGTAGTTGTACTTTAAAGATCTATAAATTTCTATCAATTATAAATTTCTAGATCTTTTAAAGTATTTATTTATCATGGATAATAGATTGGAAGGTGATGCAACCAACAGACCACCATTCTTTAATGGAAACAATTGTGCTCAATGGAAAATCAAAATGAAAATGCATTTAGAAAGTATGGGTTTTGAAATCTGGTCTTCAATTATAGATGAATATAAGATTTTTGATACTGATATAACCACTTGGGATGAACTTACCAAAACTTCCTACAATAACAATTAAAAATCTATGAATTCTTTATACTTCTCCTTATGAGATAAAGAATTTAATAGGATTTATACTTGTAAAACTGCCCATGAAATTTGGGATACCTTGTCTGTTTTGCATGAAGGAACTTCTAGTGTGAAAGAAATGAGACTTAATACTTATACTATTAAATATGATAACTTTAAAATGAAACCTGATGAACCAATTTCTGACATGTATCTTAGGTTTGATGAAATTGTTAACACAATGATTTCTCTTGAAAGAGAAGTCACTGCCAAGGAACAAATCATGATAATTCTCAGATTCCTACCTAACAGATGGAGAGGAACCTCTATCTCTATTAGAGAATCATGCGACATCAGTAAGATACCTGTAAAAGAACTCATTGGGAAACTGATGATGTATAAAGAGGAGATGAAATTCAACAAAGAAGAGGAGGATGAACCAAAATGAAATTTTTTTCATTCAAGACCACCACCTCTAAACACAAAGACAAATGGAAATTAGATGCTACTATAGAGAGTTCCAGTAGTGAACAATCATCACCTGATAGTGATGAAGAGATGTCTCAATTATCCATAAGATTCAAGAGATTCTACAAGAAGAATAATTTTTTCATAAATCCTAACTTCAAGGGAAAATATGATCAAAATGGAAGTTGGAAGAAGGAAAGGAAAAGATGTGACAAGACAGATGAGATTGTCTGATATGATTGTAAGCGTAAAGGAAATATCAAGGATGGTTGTCCAAAACTCAAGTATAAAAAGAAATATGAGGACAAGGAAAGAAAAAATAAAAAGGCAATAAAAGTAACCTAGAGTGCTTCTGAGGACAGTTCAAGTGACTCAGAAACATCACATGATGAACAGGCTAACAAATCCAATATGTGTTTTATGAAAAACACATCTGAGGTAACACTGGACTCTCCTGTAGATAATTCATACTATTATAGAGATGAGAGTGACTCTAAAAATATTTCTAATGATGAAATGTTTGAATACTATAATATTCTTGAAGAAACATGTAATGAACTAAAAGATAAATATAAATCCTTGAAGAAATAGCATGCTCTTACTATGACTGTTGAATCTGAACTGACAACTGAAAATGAGAAAAATGATCAACTACTCAAGGAGAACAATGAATTAAAAATGTCTAATGAACAATTGAAGAATGATTTAGAAAGGTTTACCAATGTAAAAATTACTCTTACTCAAATTCTAGGTAAATAGATTGCCTCTAAATATAATACTGGCATTGGCTATCAACCTGGTAAACAAAATTTTGGAAGAATAAACTTTGTTTCTAAATCTATGACATATAGCTTTACTCCTAGTTCAGGAAACAAATCAACTAGTTCAAGTTATGATACACTTTCTACTATTTCAAGTTTTTTCTGGACCAACTAGAGTTTATTTTTCAAATACTTTGCATAATTCTTATAGGAAACCTATAAGACAGATATGGGTTCCTAAAGCTCTTATCACTAATGTTACTAGACCCAAACAAGTATGGGTACCAAAATCTATTTTTTCTTGATCATTTTGTAGGAAAGCTGCTTAAATAGTTCCTATAAAAATTTATGGTACTTGGATAGTGGGTGTTCAAGACACATGACAGGAGACTACTCATTCTTCAAGAACCTAATAAAAATTGATGGAGGACATGTCACCTTTGGTGACAATGTCAAAGGAAAAAATCATTGTCCTTAGACAAATTGGTAACTCTAGCTCAGTTTTAATTTCCAAAGTACTTTTTGTTGATGGATTGAAATATAATCTTCTTAGTATATCACAATTATGTGATGATGTATTTCATGTTAGATTTGAAAATGATGCTTGCAATATTTTTAATTCTAAAAATTAATTAGTGTTTCCTGGATTAAGAAATGAAAATGTTTATTCTGTTAACTTAGATTATTTAGCCTCTCAAAATGACTCATGTCTAAGTGCATTTCATAAAGAGTCTTGGATCTGGAATAGGAGACTAGGACAGTGTAATATCCACTCCCTTAGAAAAATAACTAGAAAAATATTAGTCAAAGACCTACCCAAACTTTAGTTTCCAAACGAAAAAGTGTGTAATCCCTGTCAAAAGGGAAAACAACACAAAATTTCCTTCAAACCAAAGAAATAAGTTTCAACCTCGCAACCTCTTGAACCGGTTCAAATAGATTTTTTTGGACCATATAGAGTTTCTAGTTTAAATGGGAAGCACTATATTTATGTTCTTGTAGATGATTTTTCTAGATATACTTGGATCTTCTTTTTGGCTCACAAAAGTGAAGCATGTTCTCATTTTACAAAATATGCCAAGTCTGTAGAATAACTTAGTGAACTTAAAATTAAATCTTTAAGAAGTGATCATGGCTGTGAGTTTGAAAATCAAGAGTTTGAATCTTTTTCCTCACAAAATTTCTATAGTCACAATTTCTCTGCCCCTAGAACACCTCAATATAATGGAGTTGTAGAAAGAAGAAATAGAACCCTGCAAGATATTACTAGAACCATGCTTATTGAATATGACCTACCTATTTATTTTTGGGCTGAAGATATCAATAAGGCATGCTATATAAACAATAGAGTATTTATTAGATCTATTCTTAAAAGGACTCATTATGAGTTATGGAACAATCAAAAAAACAAAGTTAGCTACTTCAAAGTTTTTGGTTTCAAAGTATATATCCTTAATACTAAGGACAATCTTGAAAAAATTTCATCCAAGAGTGATGAGGGAATATTTTTAGGATATTCCATCTCTAGTAAGGCCTATAGAGTGTTCAATAAAATAACTAAATGTGTGGAAGAATATATCCAAATAAAATTTGATGAAACAGATCCACATGAGCCTGAAACCATTCTAAAGAACCTAGAGGATGATGTATCAAATCTGAAAATTAATTCAAAATCCTCAAACCATCTTGTAAAGGATTCTGTGAAAACTTCCAGTTTTGGAAATTCCTTATACTCAAGTCACAATGAACCTGAACCTATTGATGAACCTAAAATAACTAGTCCTTCCTTTTCTAGAGCTATTAGAACTCTTAAGAACCACCCCTTAGATGTTTTTGTAGGAGAATAAGATAAAGGAACTCAAACTAGAGATTCTCTTAAAATCAGGTTGAACATCAAGTCTTCTTATCACAACTTGAACCTAAAAATATTAATGATGCTATCAATGATGAATTTTGGGTAATGTCTATTTAAGAAGAACTTAATCAGTTTGAAAGGAACAAAGTTTGGAAACTTGTCTAAAGACACAAGAAAACATTCACCATAGGCACTAAATGGGTGTTTATAAATAAGGTAGATAAAGCTGGTAATATAGTTAGAAACAATGCTAGATTGGTTGCACAAGGATATAGTCAAGAAGAGGGAATTTACTATGAAGAAACCTTTTCACCAGTAGCTAGACTTAAAGCCATCAGAATTCTACTTGCTTATACTTCACATCTAAATTTCAAACTATATCAAATGGATGTTAAGAGTGCATTCCTAAATGGGTATATAGTTGAGGATGTATTTGTTGAGAAACCCCCTGGTTTTATAAATCCTCATTTTCCAAATCATATTTTTAAATTATCAAAAGCTTTATACGGTTTAAAACAAGCTCCAAGAGCTTGGTATGATAGATTAAGTACTTTTATTATTTCCAAAGGTTTTACAAAAGGAATAGATAATCCTACCCTTTTTATAAAATGAATTTCCAATGATGTCTTAGTTGTTAAAATTTATATAGATGACATTATCTTTAGATATTCAATAAATTCTTTTATGTATTTATTTTTCTAAAATGATGAAAAATGAATTTGAAATGAGTTTAATGGGTGAACTAAAATTATTTCTTAGATTTCAAATCTTTCAAAATAATGATGGTATTATTTTAAATCAAAATAAATATACTAGATATCTTCTAAAACTTTTTGGATTGAATAGCACTAAAAGTAGTGACACTCCAATGAGTACCACTTGTAAGTTGGATCTTGATGAAGATGGAAAATCTGTTGATCAAACCACTTAAAGAGGAATGATTGATAGTTTACTCTAATTAACTACTAGTTGACCTGACATTATGTTTAGTGTATGTATGTGGGCTCATTTTCAAGAAAATCCTAAGGAATCTCATTTAAATGCTGTTAAAATAATTTTCAAATATCTCAAGCATACTCCCAAACTAGGACTGTTCTATCCTAGAGGACAATCATTTCAATTAGTGAGTTATTCTGATGCTGACTTCGGTGGTTGTAAGTTAGATAGAAAAAGCACCTTTGGAACATATCACTTTTTAGGCAAGTCGCTAGTATCATGGTGTAGTAAGAAACAAAATTATGTTGCATTATCTACTGCAGAAGTTGAATATATAGTTGTTGGTAGTTGTTGTGCACAAATTTTGTGGATGAAACACACATTACTAGATTATGGATATCAATTCAGGAATGTACCTATAAATTGTGACAACAGAAGTGCTATAACATCTCAAAAAATCATGTTTCACACTCTAGGACAAAGGACATTGATGTAAGGCATCACTTTTTGAGAGATCATTATCAAAAAGGTGATATCAATTTGGAATTAATTGGAACTGAATATTAGCTTGCTGATATATTCACCAAACAATTAAATTTTGAAAGGATAAATTACATCATACATGAATTAGGTATGATAAACCTTAAGTAGTTATCTTATTGTTTCACATCATATTGTTTCACACTTTATGGTTTCATAAATCACTATCTTGAGATTGCTGTACAACTTTAATAGTTCTATAAGTTTTACTATCTTAAGACTTACTATTTCATGTTTATGGTATAATATTTAGTATTTCTTGGTTACTGTCTAACACTTAATATCTCAAACAATATGGTCACACAATCTAGAAATCACATTGTTACAGACTCACCGTGAATGCTTGTTACAGACTCACCGTGAAGGCCTGTTACTGTCTCACAGTGAGAGTCAGTTACTGTCTCATCGTAAGAATGATTTATAAGAATACTTTGTTATTTTATTTATAAATTAGAACCTGTATCATGGTAATTGCTTATTTTACCCTTTTACTTTACTGTTCTTTTTCTTTTGCGATGATTGGTATTCCTAAATGATAAAATAAAAGAAGTTTCACTCGTTCTTCACTCGATATTTCTTCTATTTTCTCAAACTGTAACCCTTCTTTAACCTTTCAACCCTTCTCTATTTATAACCTTAAATACATTCCTAGGATAAAATTCACTTTTTTATCGACTCATGAGAAACACATTTCAAAGAAGAATAAGATCACGCCTAATCTAGCATCTGAGGGTCCTCTAAATCCAAATCTAGTGAACCGAATAGTAGTACCTGAGAAATAGATATTCCCTAAGTGGATTCTATCGAGTAAGTATCTAGTTTTGAAAGTTTTGAAAGATAAAGGTTGGTTAGATTGGTTTGAAAAGGAAGATAGAACTATCTAACCTAATCTAGTGGCTCGGTTTTATCAATATGTTCAATTTTATTTTGATTCTAAAGATGGTTATGCTGTAAGAAGTTGGATAAATGGAAAAAGATGCACATTTTCTTTGAGGTTATGGGTTGCATTCCTTAGGATACCTCATGAAGGAATCTTTGAGGAATATCAGAGATATCCTATACCTCCTAGTGAATTCTTTATTTTGGAAGATGATTTGAGAAGTCTAACTGGAAATGGAACCAAGAGAAGAGCCATCGTTGTTGAGCTAGATGGAGAATCTAGACTTCTATTTAAGTTTATTCAGAATTTGATTATCCCCAGAAAAGGTAATTTTGTTGTACTCAAATATCAAGATGTATTTTTGATACATCTTATGAAAAATATACATAAGATCAATCTTTGTAAGTATGTCATACACCATATGTGTTAGTTGATCAAAACCACCTCCAAGTCAACCTCCCTATTTTATTTGAGGCTTATTTCATCTATGCTTCATGCCAAAGGTATGGTTGGACCAAATGAAGAAGTTATCAAGTATTATGAGTTATATCTTTCAAAAGTTATTATAAATTGGATGAAAATAAATTGTAATCCTTGGAAAAAGACATGGGTGTAAGATAATGATAGGATTTATGAAAAATTCAATCCAATGGAACATCCTTCAAGACCAAAAGGTATTTCTGATCCTGGTTTTGAGACATATGAAATTGTTGAGTATTTTTAATAAGAAAAAGAAGAAGAGGTTGTTGTGCCTCCCAAAGAAATTTTTCTTGATGAGGAAGACAGTACACCTGCCCCTCAAGTAGAAATTGAGAAGGAATTCCATGTTCCAAAAGATGTTGCTGTTTTGGAAGAACAACCAATTACTGAGGAAGAATCTACTGCTAAGGAAGTTGAAAATGATGTTATGGAAGATCTTTTAGAAGAAAATGCTCCTATTATGCAAGAGGTTGCCCTTGAGGCACTCCTAGAGGAACAAGTTTTTCCTGAAGTTATTCTTTCTACTTAAGAGAGGATAGATCTTGCCTTTCAATTGTATTGAAAGGAAATTATTGAGGAAATAAGGGATGAATTTGTGGAAATATATCAAGATCATAAGACTATTAGTCCTGAGAAGGATAAACCTGTTTAGGGGGAAAAACCCCCAGTCTAGAATCTGTTGAAGTGCCAAATCTGATTAATCCAAACTGAGTGGACACATGGTATAAATTCCCTAGTTATTTTGATGTGAATGAATCACAAGAAGTCTCAGTAAAAGTTCTTGATTTGACTACTATGTTTCATTTGAAACTGGAAACATCCTCTAAAGATAATTCTGCCAAAGAACTTGAGCCTATCTCAACTTATATATATAAGCCTTTACAAGAACCCTTAGTTTTGGTGAATAAGGATGACTTAAAAGAATTTGGAGCTACCCTTTTGGTTGGGGTTAAAAAGATCCTAAATACCTAACCGGCTCCTGTAACAAATTTGAGTGAAAGAGATGCTTCACTATTGCTGGAGAAAATTATTTTTAAGATTCAACCCAAGATGCTCCATGAGATTCAAGAAACAATAATTGAAAATAAACAGCTTAGTGATGAAGTAAAAACTCTAAGAGGTATGGTTGAAGACATGCAGAAAGTTCTAAACTCGAGATCAGATCCTAGTTCTCATCCTATTGAGACTACTATTACTCAGACTCCATAGGAGGTAGCTTCACTGATTCAACCTCATCTAACCTCCTTAGCTGAACAAGTGGATAAAATAAACAATAAGATTGTTAAATAAATGCGTGAACTTGTTATTTGTCTTAACAAGTTAACTGGTGAGTATAAGGGGTGCCTTCAGAAAGTGCTCAATCAAATGAAATATTTTACCTCGGCTGTCACTACTTCTAATTCCTCTGGTAAATCAACTCAACCTTCCTTCGATAGTGATCTGTTTCGAACAGTGTTCAAAGAGGAACTTCAGGTTATGCTTAGTGGTGTTAATAAATAATCTCTATCTAAAGTTATCAAGAATAGTGATAGAGTTCTTTATTTGGTCATAATCCCTTCCAAGATTGCTAATGATGCTCAGTAATAAATTACCAAGAAAGTGGACTTCTATCTCAACCAGATCTTCTCTAAGAATGACATGACCAATCATATCAATTACCTTGTGGAAAACTTGAGGATTCCTCCTATTACTCAAGCTTTCAAGACTCAAGTCCAAAAGCTCACAGAGTTCACTCGTCTTCTAAACATGATTATAGAGAACAAGGATGACTTTGAAAATGATATGCAGTATAGTGGAGAGATCATTTCTGATTTTATGAAGCATTTAAGGCCTTATCTTCATGTACAGAGTACTTCCATTGTTGCTCCTACAGCTGCACCTCTGAGATCTGATTTACCTACCTTCACCTCTGCCCTAGCCACCACTTCTATGTCTGTCAGTCAGGACCTGAGTCAGCTCAGGCCTATCATCCTTGATCAACAGTTGTCTTGGTCTTCTACTACACCTATCTTGTCCCCTTATATCTTTAAAGGTCTTACTTTACCTTCTATTTCAACCAGTTCACTCCCTTCTTCCACTTCCACCTCTACTCTTATGGCTTCTTCTTCTAATGCTGATGCTAAGGGAAAGAAGAAGACCATACAGTAATGAAAAATAGTGACTAATATCTTTTGATAGGAATCTTGTTACATTTTTTTTACTCTTTGTAATGACACTTTTTTTATCTAACGCATTGTGCACTTTTATTGTTTATTTTGTCTTTCCTTTTCTTGATACTTTTTGATAATCCCAAAAGGGGGAGAAATATGCACCCTAGTTTAATGTATATGGGAGAAATATGCACCCTAGTTTAATGTATATAGGATAAATATGCACCCTATTTTAATGAATATGAGAGATATATGCACCTTCATAGTAAGACTAATGAAATATGTAGTTTATATTGGAGACATATACACTCTACATACACATGATTTTTAATCATCAAAAAGGGGGAGATTTTTGGACTCCTCATGTATTAATCCTATTTTAATGATCACAAATCCTATTGAGTCTATAAACCTTGTTAATCTCATGTAATCTATCTCACATCATGTGTGTATTTATTTAGTATCCTTATGCTTTAAGTAAAGCTATCCAAAGATCTTAAGTTCTATACATTTATTTTGATTATTGTACACTATATTTTAATTTAATTTATAATACCTTCTTTGATGAATGGTTAAGTCAAATCCATTCTATGAATATCACTGCCTAAGTTTGAATATAAATATTTGACTAAATCTGAAACACCATGAGTTTTACACCAGTTATGTTTTTCTGGAAAAGGAACCAGACAGTGTGACCAGACACCATGACAGGACACCATGACCATACACCCTAACCAGACACCGTGAACCAGACACCATGACCAGATGTCGTGAACCAGACACCGTGAACCAGACACTATGAACCAGACACCAAGAACCAGACACCATGACCCAGACACTATGACCAGACACTATGACCATGAGACACCATTTCAATGAGACACTGTTTCAAGAAGACACCATTGTATGACAGACTATGACACCGTTTCTTAATCTATTTTGTCGTTTTTCAATTTAATCTCTAACGGTCATATTTGAATATTTTAAATTCACTGACATAATTAATGTTTCTTTATAGACATGTCACCTGATAGTACGAGGTACGAGGTGTAGAATACATGCAACATGTTGGCTCCAACACATGCAATCCAAGAATAAAATAGAAGTGTGGCCCATAAACAAAATACAGTGGAATAACAAAAATCAAGTGTGTGAGAACAGAAACGAAGAAAACACTTAGAGAATTTTGTAAGATTTAATTGATACATGCAACTCGACACTACTGAAGAACACAAAAAGCATACTTAAAATCCCATAGTCGAGGACATCTTCGCACTATCAAACACCACGAAGAGCACACACCAGATCTAGCTGACTTGAAACACTCCATTTTCTATACTAGGACTCGATTTCTGCATCTGCTTCATCCCATAAGTCCAGAGCTATATAGACAACCAATTAGAGCACTTCTAAACTTATCTCATCATTTATGCTCAGTTGTGCATCATATTTTTAACTTTTGAGCAGTGTGTGTACCTGTATACAACACACTCTATCTCCTGCATTAAACTTAAGGATACGAGATATCCTTTCTCAAACATCTTTTTACACTTGTGTATACCCACGGATAAGTGTGGAAGAGGTCCCTATGTGGCCTGGTAGTCTGTACCCACAAAGAACTGTGGAAGAGGTCATGTGACCTGGACAGTTCTGTGTACTGTTGTTAACCCCGATCCAGGGTGTAGATCAAGTTTATTTATATAAAATGATTAGTGGAAGGTGATCACCAAGTGGATTGGATTAGGTCTCGTCTTGAGACTGAACCACTTGTTTTATATCCACTGTGCTGCTTAATTTAGTCTTCTCTATTTTACTGCTTTAACTATATAATTCAAAAATCACTAAATTTACTTTGATAGTTAATCTTGGAAAGAAGTTATAATTGTATTTCCTTATTATAATAGCTTCAAAAGTAATATTAATAACTTATATTAAGATTACTAAGAATTAATCAATCTTCTAAGAAGTTATTTAAACAGTCAAACTTTCATAACCATATTACTTTGATTAACTCGGTTGTATTTAACTTTATTGGGGAAATCTTATACGAATATTTTTTAAAAAGAAATTTTTATAGATACTCAATTCACCCCCCTGAGTACTATACTCAGGCCAACAAAAATGAAGCTTATTCACATAATGAATGAATCTTTGAATGAAGTTGATGTGGGTACCATGATAGTGATAGGTGTCATTAGAATTTCATCACCTTTAATATCTTCTTTATTTGATATCGATACCAATCATTCCTTTAAATCCATCTGTATCATGGAATTATCAAGTCTTCTTATGGATATCATTCCATATTTTATGGATATTACTACACCTCTCATAAAAAATAAAGGGTATGGTCTCTAATTCCCTTCTTGTTCTTTTACTTTGTTGGAATTTGAGTTATCTTGGGTCTTTTTGGTTATAGATATGAATCCTATGGATTTCATTATTGGGATGGTTTATTTAATCACCCAAAAATACTATATTAACTATTATTATTGATGGGTTTCCTTTACTAGAATTGATAGAGTGTATAATGTCTTTCAGGGAGAATGGAACCTAAGGTTGAGTTGATCTAGATTTCATCTTTCAGAGTTTGGTAAGATGGAATCCATGTTTTCCATTAAAATGAAGCTTTAATCTTGGAATGGTGAACTTCCTATATTTTTTTTTTTTTGAGTTTCCTAACATTTTTTCATCTGAATTTTATAGTTTGGTACCAAGTACCTTGCTTATCTCTATTCCATATTACTGTATGTCACCAGCAGAACTGCTAGAGTTTAAAACTCAATTGGATGATTTTTTTCTAAAGTCATTATTCAACCTAATGTTTCTTCTTAGGAAGAGAATATTATTTTTTATTAAAAAATCATTGGGACCCTTTATATTTATGTTTACTATCAAAACCTCAATCAAATCACGGTTATGAATAAGTACATGTTTCCTTTAATTGATGATTTGTTTGACCAATTGAAAGGGGGTATGTGTTTCTCAAAGATTCATATTTGGTTTAGTTATCACTAGATTAGGATTAAGTAGTCAGAAATACCCAATACTGCCTTTAGAATAAAGTATGTCCATTATGAGTATCTCATTATATCATTTTGACTAATCAATCCTCCTACAGTTTTCATTACATTTATGGAGATTATATTCCATGAGTACATCAATTCCTTTGTTATAGTTTTTGTGGATGAAATCCAGGTTTACTTTAATACTGAGTAAGACCACATACATAATCTAAGAACTACACATATATTGAGAAATAAAAAACTTTATTCTAATATTTCTAAATGAAGAATATAGATGTGGGAAGTAAAATTCTTGGGACATGTGGTTTCTGAACATGTGGTTTCCAAACATGGTGTCTCAGTTGGTCCCGAGAAGGTTAAAACTATTATAACCTTAGAGGAACCGAAAAAATTATTTGAGATTCGATTATTCTTAGTCTTGGTAGGATAATATCACTATTTTTTTGAATAATTTATATAATATAGATTCTATTATAACTACTCTTACTTGGAAAGGATTATAATCATTTCATGTTTGAAATGTCAAGTTTCCTTTGAATTTTTAAAGCATCATTTGATGACAACTCCTATTTTGAATCTTCTAGAAATCGGTGAGGGCTATTTGGTTTTTTTTGGTTTATTAGGTTTAGGTTTGGGTTGTGTTATTATACAAGGTGATCATGTTATAGATTATATAGTTTATTATATCTTCAAAATCATGAAAAGAACTATCCCAATCAAGATATTGAACTTTCAACTGTAATGCATGATCTGGAGAGTTAGAGGAATTTCCTTCTCAGTAAAAGGTTTACCATCTACTCTAATCATAAAACCTTGATTTATATATTCTCTCAAAAAAAATGAACCTTCAGTTGAGATGGTGGGTGGAGTACCTATAGTCTTTTGATTTTGACATTTCTTACACTCCTAGTAAGGGTAATTTCATTTTCAATGCCTTGAGTAGGAAAATTATATCCCAAGTCATGAGAGAATATTCCAAGGAGTGAAATTTGATGGATATTTTTTCTCATAATAATTTTAGAGACCATGAGGATGAGACTAGGATTAATTTAGAGAGTATTTAGTTGACTTCCACACTACTTGAGTTGATTCTCCAATCTTTAGAGGGTGAGGATACCATCAATGACTAGACTATATATTCTGAGGGTGTTATATGCTTTTGGAATTAGTTTATCATTCCTTTTTCTTTAAGGAAATTTGTGATGTGAGATTTCCATAACTCCTAGTGGTAAGTACACCCTGGTACCAAAAATATGTTTTTATGATATGAGGTGACATTTTTGGTGGCCATATATAAAATAGGAAATTTCTGATTTTTTCCATTATTATATATTTCAACAAGTTAAAGCTGAACATTAGAAGCCTTTGGGTTTTCTTTAACTCCTTATAGTGAAAATTTTTAAGAGGGTTGCAATATTTATGGACTTCATTGTTGAATTTCCACCTAAACCTTGAGGTAGAAATGTAATATGGGTGGTAATTGACTAATTTTCCAATCAGGTCACTTTATTCTGATTTGTGTTTCCACCATGGTTGAGGACTTTGGATATTTTTATATCCATAAAATAATTATATTTCATGGAGTTCCTTATGAAATCATTTCTGATATGGATCCTTAGTTCGTATCTCACTTTTGGAGGTGCCTCCAGTAGGAAATGGGGTCCCAGGTAAAATTGATCATGAAATACCATCCTCAAATATATGGCTAGAAAAAACAGGAAATTCATATTCTTGAGTACATGCTATGTGCTTGTGTCCTTGACTTTGGAGGAGATTGGGATAGACATTTGGGATTGGTTGAGTTTTCACATAATAATAGCCATAATTAATCTATCAATATGGAATCCTTTAAGGCTTTGTATGGTTGAACTTGAAAATCTCCACTTGGTTGGCCTATGGTTGGTGAAGCTTCCCTATTAGGTCCCAGCTTTTTCCAAGATATGGTAACTAATATTCAATTTATCCCTCAAATAATGGTTAAGTTATAGAGATGTTATAAATCCTATGTTGGTTTTCATTGATAGCCTTTGGAGTTTTGTGTTAGTGATCTAGTGTTTGTGATAGTTTTACCATGGTTAGTTCACTGGCGGATTGGGAAATAAGTAAAGTTATCACCAAGATACGTGGGATCATTTGAGGTTGTTTAACAAGTTAGTTAGGTGTAATATTGTTTTTATTTTCCACCACCACTAACATCTATCCACAATGTGTTACATGTTTCACAGCTTAGAAATTATCTCTCTTATCCATCTCATATCTTAAGCTAGGTGATTCTGTATTTGGAACCTGATTTATCAGTGATCTAGAAACCAGTTTGGATTATTGATTCTCAGATAAAGGTTCTTCATGAAAAATCTATACCCTTGATCTAGGTATTATGGCATCATGTTTCTAACTCACATGATACTTGGGAGTATGAGGCAATTATGAAGGATCACTAGCCTCATCTCTCTGATATGTAGTCATCTTGATAGGATTTCTAGGGGCATAAAGCTTTTATAGTGGGGAGAATTATAACATACTAACCATATCCTTCAGGTGTATTCACTAGTTCTTGAGGTTTTCCCATCTTCTTCTCACTATTTTTGAGTTATGTTTTGTATGTATAATAGATTATGGGATTTAAAGAACTTTTGAAATATTAAAAGGATGTTTTTGTTATTTCCTACTAAAATAGGAGTATTATGCTGCAACACTCAAGACCATGCGAAAAAGGAGGTGGTTGTTCAATGGAGATACTAGTTGAATTGTAGTGACCTCTACCATGGATATTACATTGTATCCTTCTCTATGGAGTGATTTTGGGAAGGGATACACCATGGTTCATTAGACCACATGGAATAGGATGTTCCACATCAATTTTAAGTGACTGGTTAGATGTTTAATCTTTATATGTTATGCATTTTATTAAGATATTAAAAATTTTATTTAGGGATCCATTTTGGGTTTTCATGTGGTAGTTATGAGGTGTTTTTTAATTGGAATCAAACCCCTACTTATAGCCCTTGCATTTTCTTTTCTTGGTGTTGTTCCTAAGTTACAAAGTACTACTATAGATCTGACTTCACACTATAGTCCCCCTCTCTACACTGTATTTTCTTGCTTCCATGTCATTTTCCTCCTATCTCGCACTACAAGGGTGTGTTTCCACACTGTGATCCCTTTGTCTCACACTGTAGGGGTGTGCTTCCAAGCTGCAGTTCCCCTATCTTACACCAAATAGCTACTTCCCACACCACATCATAACTTTATACACTATAGTGTTCTATTCCAATACACCACTACACCATGGTGTTCTACCATGTTCCTTGGTGGTCAATCATTTTATTCCTCCATGTCATAGTGCTTGACTTTCACCATAGAGTCTCCCATATTTTCATACATACCCGATTTATCCTTGTAAACCTTACATATTCTTATTATTTAAAACACTCAATGATTTTATATTTTAAATTGGTTTTCAAAAAAAATATAAATCTTGATTTTAGTTTTGATAAAAGGAATTTGAAATAGAGTGGGTGTGATGAAAATTTTTTGATGGACTGTTGAATTTCATAAAAGTATTCTTTAATTGAAAGTATGACTATTGATAGCTTATTGATTAATTTTAAGGGCATAAAATATTTATGATTTGAAATGTGATGTTTTGAGGTATTTTAAAAAATGATATTGGTTTTTGAAACAAAAGGTGTGAATATTGAAAAAAAACCATTTGATGTTGGTTTTTGAAAGAATGACATGATTATTTGATAAAATCCATTTGAGGTTGATTTTTTAATTAAAGGAATGTTTTGAAACATGAATTAGTTCTAAATGGAATTATATTTTAAATGGTTTTTGAATAAATAATAGTCCATTGTAAATTGTTTTATTTACCTTGGATCGCATGGGATACTGGGTAGTTTCTTGGGAATAAAACATGTTACACATGTATTATCTATACCTAGAAATGGATTGAAGATGACTAACACAACTAAAACTACTATTTGTCCCAAAGATTATTCCTTAGGTATCTTCTCCTTTTTATCCTTAAGGATGATACTTATTTACATTAGAATTCATACTTCAAAAAATATGTGGGAGAATCCTTGTATATCCTTCCCCCTAGGTCTCTTGAAACATGATGTAATGATTTAAAATGATTTTACATGAATTGATATATAAATTTTTTACTCATGTAATATTTGATGAAAATTATTATTCCTGCTCTCTTTTGATGAAATGTTTTATTCATGACTATTTGAAAAAGATGATTTATTATTCCTTCTTTGATGGAAAAGTTGTTGTACCTATTTTCAAATATTCATTGAAAATATCATTTCAATAATGTTTTTATTTGAACTATGAAAATGTTTCCATGACATGTTTTATTTACATCAAGATTAAATGGTTTATCTAATATGGAATTCTTGTGAAATGATTAGTGAAATCCTAATGGTTATGTAGATCACACCCTACCTTTACCATTGAGTGTTTGTAGATTTCCTAATGTTAGGACTAGGTAAAAGGAAGGCACCACTGGAATATGGAGGGTATTCCTAACTTACGGGGCCTTTGGAATATGGTTGTACATGATTAATTTTTTGATCCACCAGTTGTGTCGAGTTTTATTTCCATCTTGATACTTGTATCAAGGTGTTGTGGACCCTTTTTATCATATACAGTGTTTGTCATAATTATAGTTTTTTATCTAATTCTTTGATTTATCATGTATATTTTATTGATAAATCACCCCCTCTTTACTCTTGTTGATGCCATGGTGCCTGTAGCCATCCTGTGGGGATCGGGAACGCCCTTTCGGTTATGTGAGGATCAGTTCAGGTTCTGTTTATGTGGGTTATCTGAGTTTTTTCATGATAGAAGATATCTATATAACATTAGAAAAAGGATACCCTTTGTTATATTTCTATAATGAAAAACTAGTAATGGTCAGTCACATCAATAAATTCCAATAATATATACAAATTACATAAATCCTTTTATGGATAAATCATGGATAGTGTTCATAGAATATTTTTTTAGAAATAAAGAGGTTTCATATGTCTCTAATAGGTTTTTGGGAGCACTATAAGTTTTCAATATATATATATATATATATTGATAACATATGAAAAAAAAATATTATATTTTATCAGTTTATTAAGACTAATAAATGGATTTCTATAAGAATGATATAAAGTAGAAATCATGTTCTAAGGAACAAGATCTACAAAAATAGATCCATGGGATTACTGAATCTATTCATAGCACATATACTAAAAAATTATTTAAAAATTCAAGTTGAAACAATTCAATACTAAATTGTTGTTGGCATATGATATTTCTAGTAGAACATATATAAGTATAGGAAAATATTATTGAGATTTAAATAATTTCACAATGTTAAGTTTTAGGAATTTATCTCACATGCCATGATATATACTAGAATTTGATATTACTGATGCATGATGCATAATATTTTAATATCAAATTGATCCAACATAAAAAAATTGAATTTAAATTAATATTATCCAACAAGTACTTAAAAAATATAACTTGATGTGTTCCTAGTTTTTGGATAAGTGAGATTACTAGTGATCTAGGGAATTAAAAGATTTTCTTTATTTAGTTTAACTTGATCTAGATTCATGATAATTATAAGTTAATATTCAATAAAAACTATTATAACCAGTGTTTTCCATATCTAGAATATTTGAGTATGTTACGGATTCTAATGCATCTTAATAAGTTGTTTAGAAATATATTGTTCTAGTTTTAGGTTATAATAAAAGAAAGTGATTTATTAATATTATGATAATCTTGGATATATACTTAATCATGATGTTAGGTTTATAACATAGGAATAAGAGGTGGATACTCAGTAATGTCACAACTTGAGGTATTTTCTCAAATTAGTGATGTCATATTAAGAAGATTCTCTACACAGACATGTGGCTTTACCAAACCTATTAATGGAAATGTGGTGGGCCCAAAAATTATATCCATACACATCATAATCATGTTTAACATATGAGAACTAAAAAGTTGTTAGAATTTTTCTCCAGTGAAAATGGGAGTCTGCTGGATTTGGTTCCCCATAACTAACTACTTTGTACTTTAGGAATCCTATATATTTATACATTTTAATATTAATAAAAACCTTATCACATATTGGTCATTCTTCTGCATAACATTGATATCATAATGACCAAGAATATATGTCACATTAAAAAGGTTATATCAGTTCCCTGCTATGATGAGAACCTAAAAGTACTATGATTTTATTCATAAATATTATTCTATACTCGGATAATTTTTTATGATGGGACACATAGTATATTGACTATCAGATGTAATTACTCATAAGAATATGAGGATTCATCTCATGAAGTTCACACTTGGTAATCTCCAAGATAGGATATTATGAGAACATATCTATCTATAGGAAATCCACATGTTTAAACATCATTGTATATTGTTCTCTATGAGCATGTGTAATAATCCTTTGACTTTAGGATCATTATTTACATTCTATGACTCACACACTTTGATTTATTATTGAAAACCATGAAAAAATATTATCTTAGTGAAGTTGGGTATGTTGGGTGCATTGTAAATTATATTTTATTAATGAATAATTTGAGGAAGGATTTTTCCTTTCCATCTTTATGGAAGTTTATATATCATACCTTTGATTGAAATAATACCATAACATTAAATTCCATGACCATGGTGTAACAATGAGTTTATTTTAGATATTTAAAGAAATACATATCAAACATATTAGTTTATGACATGGGTATGCAACTTTATTAAAGAGATATCATGAAAAATATACTATATTACACATTGATCGGTTTTATGTGGTTGTTATCGTTGTGACATATCCTCTTCCCCTATGGGTGCCTTGACTCATTTTTAGATAGTAATATTGGACTTTATAAAATCCCACCTAATTTCACTGAGGAAGAGTCCTAGAGAGTCACACAAAAAAAATTTCCTTTGATCTCAGTTAAATATTATTTATATTTAATGTTTAGAATAAATATTATTCTCTAGACTGAGAAATAATATTTATTCAAGATTTAATAAATGATCACAAATACTAAATTAAAACTTATTCATAAAGTAGTTTTTTAATTATGTGAATATATAATATTTATTTATCTATTTTCATTGGAAAAGTTATGAATAATTATTTATTCATTAAGAAATAATTTATTTAATTATATGAATATCAAAATAAATATTTTATTCACCAGACTGGGAATATAATACTTATTTATTTACTGAATGTATAATATTTATCTCTTGTTATTCACATGGTAATAAAATAATTATTTATTAATAAATAATTTATTTTGTTATGTGCATATTAAAATAATTTTTTGGGGAATTCAATAAATTTCAAGGAGGATGAGTAGACCCAGTCATTGTTCAATTGATAAATATTTATTTACTTAGCTATAATTAATATTTATCATTGCGTGGGTTAGTACACACCATGAAATAAAATAATATTATTATTATTTTACATATCATGAGGTTCCTTACACATTATTAAGGCCCTTTGTGCAAATAATTAATATAAAACCCTAACTCAGGGTCAACAAATAGATAATTATGAGAATTGTGAGAGGTTGGTTGTTGTGAAAAATATTCTCATCCCTAGATAATTCTCTCAATAAAGAATGTATCTAGGTTTTTCTCTCAATATCGAGAGGTTTTATATTCCTCCCACCCTCCTCTCAAGATAGTGAGATCAAGAGATGACCCTTCCACACCAAATGGATCATGGTAGCGATCAAGGGAGTGATGTAGGATGATCGATACTACTATATTGACATCCAGAGTAATATCAGTGACATCCTAAGATAAAAGGATAACATGTGGATCACCTCTATATGGGATCTAATTTTGGTCCATATCAATGTAATTAAAATAAAACTGAACTAATTTTAGATGATCAATATCAGCATTGAAGAACGAACTCAAGATCGAGGTATTTCTTCATGATATTAAATTAAATATAAATTAACGTGAAAAAGATCCTCTCTTTCAGTCCCATAAATTTTTTTCAATATTCTTTAAAAAAATCTTTTTCTTGTATTTTTCATTGTTATGTACACTGTGAATGATCCCTTGAATCCAAAAAATTGTGTTTTCCATATGCCTAATAGGAACTTCTATTGAATTTAGAACCATCAACTTGTTATGCACTAATTAAATATTTATTTAATACTAAATATAATTTTTTAAGGGTTTTCACCCCTATGTGAATATGTTTTAGAGCCTTCATCCACTTATTTTCATCTAGATAGGTATTTTATTTCTAAGAAATCACAAATTTTTTACTTTAGTAAAATTTTAGGATATTTTACAACTATGAGAATGGTTAGGAATTATAACAACTTATAAAGGTGATATAATGAATGGGAATGGTGATATCTCATTAATAATATATATTTTATAGAAATGGGGCATAATAAAATTTCACATTGAAATAAAAATGAATTGGAAATAATAACACAATTAAAAAAAATAGAATAGTTTAGGAACCCTTCATAAGAAAGGTAGCTTCTTAAAGCTTGAGAAGAGCACCTTATAACCATAAAAACTCCTTAGAAGAAATATTGAGAGGGAAAATGAGAGTGGATTCATTCTCAAAGGTTTTGGAGTAGATAGGAATGGGATAATGATTAAGTAATTATAGAAAATGAGGGGAATTTTTTACTAATTTCTAAACATAGGCCTTGGAAATATATGTTGTGGAGAATAAAAAACAATTAACTTATCCATGGTTTTAGTTCATGGTTTTAGAAATTTAAAACAAATTTTTTGATATTTTAGTGTTTGATAAATTAACTCCATTAATTTTTATTACTTTTTCCATGAGAATATAATTTTTCTACAAAATATTTTTTTTAAATTCTTAATTTCCATTTTATAGTTTAGAAAGATACTAATAGGTTTGGAAAATAATTTTAAATAATTATATTAATAACTTATTTTTGGTTGTGTATTCACTTATATTATTTATTAAATCATTTTTACATAACAATTATGTCATAATACTTACTTTATATGCTTATCATATTTTACTATTTATCAAAAAAAATTACTTTCTTAAATACTTATAAAAAATCACCATTGAATTATTTCAATAAACTAGCTTCAAATTTAATATCCTTTTATAAAATTAATTTTCTACATATTATAATTTTAATTGAGTAAAACTCTTGGTGCATTTTAAAACCATGCTTTCAGTTCTAAGATTTTTAAAAACACTTTTTATTTTTTATTATTTTTATTCTAAGATATATGTGTACAATTATATTAATATTAATTCATTAATATAAATTATTATTAATTATAAATTATATTATTATAAAATGTATTTATACATTTTTATTTCACACTTGTATGTATAACATTTACAAAATTATTATAACAGTCAGATTCCTAATGGTCAAATTCCGATTTTCTGATTCTAACAATCAAATTTGAATGATCATATTACCCTTTATAAATACACTTTATTCTAATATATAAATTCATTAATATATTTATCTTAGCTCATATATGATGTCTATTCCATTTAATATTTATTTCTTTATAATAAAAATGTACCTCTTATACTTTTTATTATTTTTAGATCATAATCTCCTTGAGTACAAGGTTACGATGGTGCTTCATATTATTATTTGTTCTATCATAATGATTTTAGATATTATTGTGAATGTATTTTTAAATTTTTTTAATTGTATTTATATGTGTCGTACAATTATGATGAAATAATAGAATTTTTATCATGACACATTTTTTGTGATAAAATGTTTATTTACTATAGTAGAATATCATGTATTACATTTTCTACTATTGTAATGCCATGGTAATCCCCCCATGTATGGGGAATAATGAAATCCACAATAATTCATAATATATATATATATTCGTGTATATATAAATTTACCCTATAGATTTTGTGTGTGTGTACGTATATTTATATATTTATACCTTTTTATTTATATTAATATATTACCGTTAGTATAAATAATATTTTTGTGTAAGTGTGTAATCATTTAAATATCATGTGTGTGCACTCATAGACATTTATACCTATGTGTGTAGCTGTGTTAATGTATTTATAGACACACACATACACACACAACGATATATATAGATACTTACACACAAATTTTCTCAGTGCTAAAAAAATGTGTAGGGAAATATTGACATGTATCAATGATTTTTTAGGGATGAGAAATGGATGTGTTTCTTTATGTTAAAAAAGTGACAATGACCCTTGACCAATTTTCACATTTTTTTAATATCAGAGTTTGAAATTAAAATAATTTATAAAATATAATGGTTATTATAATAAATTATCCAATTGATCAATAATCTGATAACAAGTGATTATATAATATTCAAAAATAACAATAACTAATAACATAAATTTAAAATTCAAATACTTTATATGAGAAGTGTAAATGTAATGATGTGTGATGATGTACAATATATGACTCGTGTTTTAGAATATTTAGAATGAAAAATATAAAATATATTTTTATATTTAATTTTAAATTAAAAACATAATATAAAAGTATTTTATTATTATGAAATTACAAGAGCATACATTTGATTAATATGAATATCACTATTAAATATGATAATAAAAATATATTTGAATCATGATTTTTCTTGTGAAAAAACGGATATCCTTCTTCTTCAGTGTCATAAATTTTATTATGAGATTCATTCCCACAAGCTAAATCAACTAGAAAAACATATGCCCAAAAATTTTATCATTCCAAGTAATGAAAGGAGACATGATATGAAAAAAAGAAAAATAATGATTAATGATCATAACTTTATGTTTATTATAATTAAATATAATTCCAATTATAATTCTCAATATTTTTATTGGTGGTCCTTTGAAAATTTCATCATGTAATAAAGAAATTAAAAAAAATTAAAATTCATAAACTAGAAAACTATTTCTTAATCAAGGAATGATTTTAGGTAGAAGAGAGGAAATTATCTTTTAAAAAGGTTTTGTCATTTTTATTTTAAAGAATGATTTGTCTTATACAACACCTTCATTAAAATAACTTCAAAGGGAAATTGTTTTATAATACAATTCCTTAAAAACAATACGAAGAAAGCACTGTCAAATATATCACTATCCCTTCTATTTATTTATTTTTTTAATATATATAAAACTCCGCTAAAGCATGATATTAATAAAATTATCAATATCAATAAGCTCTTTTCTCAATATAATCATATGTAGAAAGCGGTAATGATATAATAGCCGGTGCATGTGATGAAAAGAAGGGATTATATTGTGACTTTGTTTTTATTGATGATGATGATAATAATTAGATTTTTAAAAAGGGGAACACAATGTGTATTTCTACATGTAATGATGGTATGGTTGAGAGGTGAGACCTTATAAGTTTTTAGTTTTATCTCAAATTTCTCTACCAAAGGGGGAGAAATCTTGGAAATTGGATAACCTCTATAAATAGGTTTCAAGCATTTGGGGCTTCTCTGATTGGAATATTATTTCAATTGATCATGGATTCTATCATTTAATATTTCCTTCTGATCTTTATAAACATTGAGCTTGGGTATTTGGCTATGAAATAACATATGTTAATAAACTTTATTTAATGGTTTATTATATAAAGGTACACATTATGCAGTCCCAAAAGATCATGAATCCTAATGTATTTGGAAAAGTAGGTATATAGCACATAAACTTGATGCATGGATAAAAAATACTATTGAATATTTCCTTAACATACTCCTAAAATTTTATTGCTCTTTTAAAACTACATGGGATAACCTGGGGACATACATAAGAAATAGGTGAGATATAAAACCCAGTAAAGGAATAAAAAAAGAATAACATAAGGTAACACAGTACATGTGATCCAAGAGGAATATCAGAATAACATAAGATGGGTGAGAATCATAATCTTAAACAAAAAGGCATGATATAACATGATATCATATAGGAAACATTAGAATATGGTGACATCATTAAATTTGAAATCATAAAAATAGGCCAAGTATAACCTCTAATATATCATAACATGGTAGAAAAAGTCCCATTATGGATTAGGTTTACTCCCTAATCTCATACAATATGTCTCATGATCCTAAAACATTACCAAATTAATTATAGGGATATATAATTTCAGGTTCACCCATCACATTCATATCATGTACATGCATAAGTTTGCTTCATAGATCATTCAATATAGGATTATATTTCATCACATTTAATCTCACGATTAAGGAGTATGAGATTACATACATGTAAGTCCCCAATAAATAAAGGATAAGTATATCTAGGTGAATACCCTTGATTGTAAATGGAAATGGGTATTCATATAACAAAAGTTTTTCATTGAAAAAACATAGGAAATATTTTTTAAGAAAAATGGTGGTACATAATGAATCATGGGATAATGAGAGTGAAATGGGTCTCTCATCACTTAGATATCATAAGGGTAGTAAGAGGGATATGTAATAACATATTCCAACACAAAAAATTAGGAATAAAAATGAATAATACATGTAAGGTTCTTGAATAAAAAGGATAATGAGAGGGACCCTTACTTCGACATAGTAACAACATAGTTAAAGGTTATAATGAAGGGGGATAAATGATCACTCAACCAAAAGAAAAATTGGATAGTAGAGGGATATTTATAAAGTAATTAAAAAAACAATTGATATTTAAAAGGATAAATACAAATAAGGTTCTTGAATGGAAAAGAAGAGAGATAAATACCTTACCTTGAGAGGGTGTTTTCAAAAGCATGGGAGTAGCTTCTTGAGACCTTGGGTAGGTTTATATAGGAAAAGAGAGGGGAGTTCTTTATTATTTACAAACATTAGTTTTGGAAACTATATAATAAATTATTCAAAATTACAAACCTTCATGTGGTTTCTACCAAAGTGGAGTGGTTTTAATTATTTTATAAGTTTATGAACCAATCCCATTAAAATAGTACCCTTGGTGATGTGTAAGTGTGTCATGTTCATAAATAATTTATTTTAAAACCTTAATATATAATATTATTTTTGGAGGATTAATAAATGGTTTATAAAATTAATCAAATAACATCAAAAACACATTATTTTAAAATAGGAATAAACATTTGGTCATGGATACCCTTTATAGAATATATTATATCACTTTTAGGTCATTATGATTTCATAATACGTGCCATATTTATATACTATATTAAATTTTGACCTAGAAATTTGTTTGTCTCTGAAAATTATGAAAAAAACATTATTGGATAATTTTGATCTGATGATTTCAAAAATAATATTTATTTTACCTAAAAAATATCTAAATATGATAAATTATACTTTTAAATCAAAAATTCATATTTATTGAAAATATTGGTTCTTTTACAATAACAGTTTTCTAACATTTATAAAAATAATTTTTGACTTTGTAAAATTATATTATCATTTAAATTTAATTAATATTATTTAATAATAATATTTTATTAAAATACCATTTATTTCAAAAATTCTTGAATTTATTAAAATAGAGTGTCTTCCTTGAAACTATACATTTCCCAAAATAAAATTTTTGTTTTATTTAATTTTTATCAACTTATCATCTAATAATTAGAAAAGTAATAATAATCATAAAATATAAATATATTAATTATTTTAAAATAAATTACAAATTCATATTATTAGGGTCTTGATACATAGCCCTTTATTACACCAACAAATTGCCTAGGGGGTAAGGTGTGTGGTTGTGAATTTTTCAAGGGGTGGTTCAGCGTACATGGTTTGGGTTGTGATCTTGATGAGCTTAAAATTCACCCATAAATGGTTTTTTTCATGATTTGGTTGTTTAATGTGAAATTGGGCCTCAATGGAAAACCCCAGAGATTCTATCTCCATTAGAATCTCTGGTAAATAGGATTCATAGGTTACAATCCTACTAGTCGAGGCCATAACTTCTTTCATTTGTATCAATTAGACTTTATCATAATCCCATATATATACTAAACATACAATCACTGTTAAAAAATATATATTATAAATGGTTATCATAATTAAAATTATTTTAAATATGAAAGTAAATAATATTCCAAAATAACCAAATAAGTACATGTGTTTTCTATAAGCCCATTATATAATAGGGAAGTTAATTTAATCACAAAGGTAATTTTATTTATAAAATTTCAGGTCGTTACATTATTCCCACATTCAGAAAAAATACCTTGAAAATTTCATTTCATACACTAAAAATATTTGGGTACTTATATTTCATCACCTCTTCTAGTTCCCATGTTGATTCCTCAAACTTGTGATTCCCACACAACACTTTAATCAGGTGAGTTGTCTAGTTTCATAGAGCTTTGTCTCTATGATATAATATCTTTATAGGTTGATGCTCATTTAAAAGATCATTTTATAATAGTACCACCTTTGGATTCAGTACATTTGATGGGTTTGGTATTTACTTCCTCAAGAGGGATACATAGAACAAATCATGTACTTGAGATAGTTTAGGTGGGAGTTCTAGTCGATGGGCCACTACTCTAATGCGATCAATGATCTCAAAGGGGTCGATGTATCTTGGACTAAACTTTCCATTTTTTCTAAACCTCATACATTTCTTTCATGTTGATATATGAAGGAACAATTAATGTTTTACCTTAAACTCTAGGTCTCATCAACTATTATCTTCATAGATTTTATGTCGACTTTGTGTGGATTTCATATGACACTAAATGGTTTGAACCTTATCTATAATATCTTTGATAAGATCAGGTCCCATCATCTTACACTCTCTAACTTCATCCCAACATTTAATAGTTTGACACATCTTCCTATAAAAAATTCTCATAAGGTTCTATTTGAATTCTATAAAGGAAATAGATATTATATAAGAACTTCACTAGGGGAAGGTATTGATCCCAACATTCTTGGAAATCCATTGAACATGATATTAGTATATCCTCCAAAGTTTTAATTTTCCATTCATATTGACCATCCATATGAGATTGACAAGCAGTGTTAAAGCTTAGTTTTTTATCCATTTCTTAGTAAGGTTTCTCAAAAACCTTGAGGCACTTCAAGAAAAACAGAATTTCATGGTGGTTTTTTAGCAGAGGTTTTCAAAACCACCGATAAATATTCCATAAAAATTTATACTTTATTATAACATATAAATTCATTAATATCTTTATATTAGCTGATATATTGTTCTTATTCTATTTCTTATTTATTCATTTATAATAATAATACACCTCTTATACTTGTTATTCTTTTTAGAGCACAATCCTCTCGAGTACAAGGATACGGTGGTGCTCCTTATTCTTACTTGTTCTATTGTGATGATTTTATCTATTATTTTGAATGAATTTTTAATTTTTATTTTATTTTATTTCTATGTTTCGTACCATTGTGATGAAATGATTTAATTTTTTTGTGACATGTTTTTTGTGATAAAAATTTTATTTACTATAGTAGAATCTCTTATATTACATTTTCTACTAGTGTAATGCCATGGTAATTCCCCCATGTATGGGGAATAATTACATCCAAGATAATTCATAATATATATACATATATGCATGTATATATAAATTTATCCAACAAATTTTGTGTGTTTGTTTGTATATTTATATATTTGTACTTTTTTATTTATATTAATATCTTATTGTTAGTATAAATAATATTTATGTGTAAGTGTGTAATAATTTAAATATAATGTATGTGCAACCACAAAATTTTATAACTATGTATGCGGATGTGTTTATATATTTAGAGAGATACACACGCATGTGCACTGATATATATAGATATATGCACACAAATTTTCTTAGTGTTAAAAAATGTGCAGAGAAATATTGACATTTATCAATGATTTTTTTAGGGATGAGAAAGGGGTTCCATTCTTGGTGTTAAAAAACATTGATAATGACCCTTGACCAATTTTTACATTTTTTAGTATTGGAATTTGAAATTTAAATAATTTATAAAATATAATAATTATTATAATAAATTATCAAATTGATCAATAATTTGACAACATATGATTATATAAGCATTAAAAATAACAATAACTAATCACCTGAACTTAATATTAAAATACTTTATATAAAAAGTGTGAAGGTAATTTTGTGCTGTAATGTACCATATATGAATCACGTTATAGAAAATTTAGAATAAAAAATAAAAAATATATTTTTATATTTAATTTTAAATTACAAAAATAACATAGAAGTATTTTATTATTATGAAATTAAAAGAACTTACATTTTTTTAATATAAATATCAATTTTAAATATAATAATAAAAAAAATATTTTAATCATACTTTTTCTTGTGAAAAAACATAACATACACCTTCTTCGGTGGGATAAATTTTATCATGAGATCCATGCCTACAAGCTAAATCAACTAGAAAAACATATGCCCTAAAATTTTATCATTCCAAGTAATGAAAGGTGAAATGAGTTGAAAAAAAATGAAAAATAAATATTTGGTATCATAACTTTATATTTATTATAATGAAATATAATTCTAGTTATAATTATTTATATATTTTCTAGGGGTCCTTTGAAAATTTCCTCATGCAATGAAAAAATAAAAAGAAATTTTGAAAATTATAAAACTGGAAAACTATCTCCTGATTGAGGAAAGATTTCAAGTAAAAGAGAGGGAATTATATTTAAAAAATCCTTCTTAATATTTATTTTAAAAAAGGGATTGTCTAAGAAAATTCCTTCATTAAAACAAATTCTAAGGGAAAGTGTTTTCTAAGATAATGCCTTCTCCAAAATAAATACATAGAACACACCATCGAGGACAACATCATCCCTTATATTCATATTTTTAAAATTTTTTGTTTTTTGTCTTTTTATATATCAAACTCAACTAAATGAGGATATTAATAACATTCTCAGTATCAAGGATTTATTTTATCAATGCAATCAGACATGAAATGGGGGTAATGATATGATTGTTGGAGCATGTGATTGGAATAATGTATTAGATCATTATTTTACTTATATTTTTGATGATGCTAATAAGTGTATTATTAAAAAAATGAACACAACATGTTTCTCTATTTGTAACGATTCTATGGTCAAGAGGTTATATCTTTTTAAGTTTTCAATTTTATCCCAAATTTCTTTACCAAAGGGCGAGAAATACTAGAAGTTGGATGACCTCTCTAAATAGATTCCATGTATTTAGGCTTCTTTGATTGGAAGATTATTTCAATTGTTCATGGATTCTATTATGTATTCGTTCCTTGTGATCTTCTTAAATAAGGATCTTGGGGATTTGTCTATGAAAACCCATATTTTAATACACTTTATTTCATGGTTTATTAAATAAAGGTACAAATTATACAAACCTAAAATATCATGAAGCCTAGTGTCTTTGTAAAATTAGGAACATAGAACATTAACTTGATATATGGATAAAAAAACATTATTGAAAATTTTCTTAACATGTTCCTAAAATTCCATTTCTCTTTTAAAACTCTATGGGATAACCTGAGGACATATATAAGAAAGGGATGAGGTATAAAGCTCAGTAAGGGAATAAAAAATGCATATAATAAGGTAAAGAAGTTTATGTGAGCTAAGAGGCATATCAAGTTAATATAAGAGGGGTGATAGTCATAATATTAAACAATAAGAAATGATATAGCATGATAGTATAAAAGCAACATGGGAATGTGGCGACAATATTAAACATAACATCATAAACATAGGTCAAGGCTAACCTCCAAAACATCATAACATGGTAGAAAAAGTCCCATTATTGATTAGTTTTACTCCCTAATCACATACATGACATCTCATTAGACTAAAACATTACCCGATGAATTGTAGGGATATATAATTCTGAGCACGCACATCACTTTCATATCATGTACATGAATAAGTGTTCCATATAGATCATTAAACATATGATCGTATTTCATCACATTTAATCCCATAATTAAGAAGTGTGATATTACATACATGGAAGTACATGATCAATGAAGGGTGGGTATATCTAGGTGAATGCACTTGAGTAGAAATAGAGATGAGTATTCATGATACAAAAGTTTGGAATGGAAAAATCACGAGATAATTTTGGCAGCATAATGGGGGTACATAATAAATCATGGGAGTATTAATGAGAGTGAAAGGGGTATGTCATCACTTAAATATCATAAGGGTAGTAATAGGGATATTTAAGAATATATTCCAACATGAACAATTGGGAATAAAAATTCATAAAACAAGTAAGGTTCTTGAATAAAAAGGAGAATGAGAGGATCCCTAACTTCAACATCGTAATAGCTTAAATAAAGGTCATAATGAGAGGGGATAAATGATCTCTCAATCATAGAAAATTAATTAGATAGTAGAGTGATTTTATAAAGTCATTAAAATATTATAAATTGAGATTCAAAAAGGCTAAATACAAAGAAGGTTTTTAAATGAAAAAGAAGAGAGATAAATCCATAACCTTGAGTGGGTGTTTCCAAAATATTGGGAGGAGATTCTTGAGAGCTTGGTGGGTTTATTTAGAAAAATATAGGGGAGTTATTTATTATTTCCCAACTTAAGTTTTGGACTCTATACAATAAATTTTTCAAAACCAAAAACCTTCCCATGTTTTTTTCCATGATTTCTGCCAAAGTGAAGTGGTTTAAATTATTTTACATGTTTAAGAACTGATCTCATTAAAATATTAGCCTTGGTGATGTTTAAGTGAGTCATGTTCATAAATAATTGATTTTAAAACTTTAATAAATAATATAGGTTTTGAAGGATTCAAAAAGGGTTTATAAAATTAGTCAAATAACATCAAAACGCATTATTTTAAAGGAAAAATATACATTTGGTCATGTATAATATTTATGGAATTTATTACATCACTTTTAGGTTATTATGATGTCATAATACATAATTTATTTTTATACCATATTTAATTTTAACCCAAACATTCAATTATCTCCAAAAATTATAAAAAAATCACTATTGTAAAATTATGATGCGATGATTTCAAAAATAATATTTACTTTATCCAAAAAAAAGTCTCTAAATATGACAAATTTTACTTTTAAATCAAAAATTCATATTTATGGAAAAACAATGGGTTTTTTACAATAATAGTTTTTTGACCAATATAAAAATTATTTTTTACTTTTTAAAATTATATTACCATTAAAATTTAATTAATATTATTTAATAATAATATTTTATTAAAATATAATTTTTTCAAAAATTATGGAATTAATTTAAATAGAGTGCCTTTATTGAAATTATATATTTCCCAAAATAAAATTTATTTTTCAGATAATTTTTATCAACTTATTATCTAATCATTAAAAAAGTAATAATAATCATAAAAGATAAATATAATCATTGTTTTAAAAAATATATATATAAATTCATACTATTATGGTCTTGATACATATCCCATTATTATACCAGAAAACAACCTAAGTGTAAGGATCATGGTCATGAGATTTTCATGGGGTGATTTAGCATACATGGTTTGGGTCATGATATTGATGAGGTTTATATTATCTTGTAAATGGTTTCATTCATTCTTTAGTTGTTTAATCTTAGTTTGGGATTGATCGGGGGAAATCCTATATATTCTATCTCCCACATGATCTTTGATAAATGTGCTTCATAAGTTAGGATCCTACTGGTTGAGGTCATCACTTCTCTCGTTTGTATCAATTAGACTTTATCATAATCCATTATATGTACTAATCATAATATCACTATTAAACACCTATATTATCAATGTTTATGATGATTAATATTATTTTAATTCCAAAATTATATAAAGTTCTAAAATAACTAATAATTTCTTGTGTTTTCTATAACCCCATTACATAATAGGGAATTTAATTTAATCACAAAGGGAATTTTATTTATAAAATTTTATGTTATTACATTATCCCCCCTTTAGAAATTTTTCCCTTAAATTTTTCATTTCATACACTAAAAATAGGAGGGTACTTCTATTTCATCACCTCATCTAGTTCTTATATTGATTCCTCAAACTTGTAGTTTCGACACAACACTTTGACCAGATGAGTTTTCTAGTTTGGTAGAACTTTGTCTCTATGATCTAAGATCTTTACAGGCTGTTCATCATATGAAATATCATTTTATAATAGTACCACCACTAGATTTAGTAATGTGAAGGGTTTGGTGTGTACTTCCTCAATATGGATACATGGAACACATAATTTACATGAGATAGGTTAGGTGGGAGTGTTAGTCGATAGGCCACTCCTCTAATGTGATCAAGGATCATAAAGGGGTGATATATCTTGGACTAAGCTTTCTCTTATTCCAAAATTTCATGACTTTATTCCATGGAGAAATAAGAAGGAATGCTTTATCTTAGACCATTAAAATCTAATCCTTGTTTACTATTTTCCATATAGCTTATCTATCAAATTTTCAAAGATTTCATATGATGTTGAATGGTTTGAAACTTCTCTTTCATTTATTGGATAATATAGGGTCCCATTATCTTCCACTCTCCAACTTCATCCCAACATATCATATTTTTTCACCCCTTCCCAAAAATATCCTCATAAGGGTCAATTTGAATGTCATAATGGAATTTTTTTTATATGAGAACTCTGTTAGGGGAAGGTTTCAGTACCATCATCCTTATAAATCCATTGAACATGATCTCATTATATTCTCCAAAGTTTTAATAGTCCTTTTAGACTGACCATCCTTATGAGGGTGATAAAAAGTTCTAAAACTCAATTCAATATCCAATTATTGATGAACATTTCTCCAAAACCTCAATGAAATACATAAAAAACTAAATTTCATGGTGGTTTTTTAGTGGTTGTTTTGAAAACTACAGCTAAATATTTCATGAAAATTTATTTCATGGGGGTATTTTATTGGTGCTTTATAAAACTACTAATAAATGTATTTTTAATTTTTTTTCCCCATTTTTTTTACAAAAGTGAAGTTTTATTCATTATTTTACATGTTTAATAATTGATATCATTAAAATACTACCCTTGATGATGTGGAAGTGAGTCGTGTTCATAAATAATTTATTTTAAAACCATAATATATAATATAGGTTTTTGATTATTCATAAAGGGTTTATAAAGTTAATCAAATAACCTCAAAAACATGTTATTTAAAATTATAAATATAAATTTGGTTGTGGATATAATTTATGGAATATATTACACCGCTTTTAGGTCATTATAATGTCATAATACATACCATTTTTTATACCATATTTAATTTTGACCAAAAAGTTCGACTATCTCCAAAAAAATATGAAAAAATAATTGTTCACAAATTTAGATGTCATTATTTCAAAAATAATATTTATTTTATCCAAAAAATTATATAAATATAATAAATTACACTTTTAAATCAAAAATTCATATTTATTGAAAAATGCAAGTTTTTTGACAATAACAGTTTTCAAGCCTTTATAAAAATTATTTTTTCCCTTGAAATATTATATTATCATTTAAATTTAATTAATATTATTTAATAATAATATTTTATAAAAATATAATTTATTTAAAAAATTATTAAATTCATTAAAATTGAGTGTCTTTCTTGAAACTATACATTTCCCAAAATATAATTTACGTTTCATCTATTTTTTATCAACTTATTATCTAATCATTAAAACAATAATAATCATCATAAAATATAAATATAATCATTATTTAAAAATATATAAAAATTTATACTATTAGGTTCTTGATACATAACCCTTTATTACACCAATAAATTCCTTAAGGGTAAGGTGTGTGATCGTGAGATTTTCATGGGGTGGTTTGGCATAAATGGATTGGGTTGTGATATTGATGAGCTTGAACTTCTCCTATAAACAATTTTTTTCATTCTTTAGTTGATTAATCTCACCTTGGGCTTGATCAAGGGAAAAACCCAAAGATGTTATCTCCCTAAGAAGCTCCAATAAATGGGATTCATAGGTTACGATATTGGTTGAGGCCATCACTTATTTCATCTATATCAATTAGAATTTATCATAATCCTGTATATATACTAATCATATGATCGCTATTAAAAAACTATATTATCAATGTTAAGGATTATTAATAGTATTCTAAATTCTAAAGGATATAATTTTCAAAAATAACCAAAGAAGTTCATGTGTTTTGTATAACCCCATTACATAATAGTTCATTTAGTTTAATCGTAATGGGAATTTTATTTATAAATGTTTGGGTTGTTACATTATTCCACCTTCATAAATTTCACTATCAAAATTTTAATTTCATAAAATAAAAAATATTTGGGTACTTCTATTTCATTATCTCTTTCAGTTCCCATGTTTCTTTCTCAAACTTGTTGTTATGGCACAATACTTTGATAAAGTTAGTTGTCTAGTTTTATAGAACTTTGTCTTTATGATCTAAGATCTTCACAAGATACTCCTCATATGAAAGATAATTTTCTAATGGTATCACCTCTGGATTCAATACATGTGATGGGTCTAGTATGTACTTCCTCAAGAGGGAAACATGGAATACATCATGTACTTGAGATAGGTTAGGTGGGAGTTCTAGTCAAAAGGTCACCGCTCTGATGCGATCAAGGATGTAAAAGGGGACTATGTATCTTGGACTATGTTTTCCATTCTTCCAAAACCTCATTAATTTATTCCATGGATATATATAAAGGAACACTTTATCTCTGACCATTAAACTCTAGGTCTCGAAGACTATTATCTGCATAGATTTTCTATCGACTTTGTATATATTTCATATGAAACTAAATGGTTTAAACCTTAAATTTCATCTCTTGAATAATATTTGGTCCTATAATCTTCTTCTCCCCAACTTTATCTCAACATGTCATAGTTTGAAACCTCTTCCTATAAAAATCCTCACAAGGTGCCATTTGAATTCTATAATGGAAATTTTTTTAATATGATAACTCCACTAGGGGAAGGTTCTATTCCTAACATCCTTAGAAATCAATTGAACATGATCTCAACATATCCACTAAATTTTGAATCTTCCTTTCAGACTGAATATCCATATAAGGGAGATAAGCAGTACTAAATCTCAGTTCTATATCCAATGCTTGTAGAAGTTTTCTACAAAATCTCGAGTCATTATAGGAGAAATATAATTTCATGACTGTTTTTAGTGGAAGTTTTGAAAATAGACACTAAATATTCTAGGAAAAATGACACTTTATTCTAACATATAAATTAACTCATATCCTTATCTAAGCTCAAATACTATATCTATTCTATTTCTTATTAGATACTTTCACACAAATTTTCTCTATTCTAAAAAAATGCATAGAGAAATATTGACATTTATTAATGATTTTTTTAGTGTTGAGAAAGGGGTGTCTTTCTTATTGTTGAAAAACATTGATAATTACTCCTAACTAATTTTCACATTTTTTTAGTAGTAGATTTTGAAATTAAAATAATTTATAATATATAATAATTATTATAATAAATTATCAAATTGATCAATAATTTGATAACAAATTATTATATACATTTTAAAAATAACAATAATTAATAATAAGAAATTAAAATTAAAATACTTTACATGAGAATTGTAAAGGTAATGTTGTGAAATGGTGTATAATATATGACTCGCATTTTAGAAAATTTAGAATGAAAATGGAAAATAAATTTTTATATTTAGTTTTAAATTAAAAAATTAATATTTTAGTATTTTATTATTATGAAATCACAAGAAAATATATTTTTTTAATATGAATGTCACTTTTAAATATAATAATAAAAATATATTTGAATCTTAATTTTTCTTCTGAAAAAACATGATATGTGCCTTCTTTGGTGGAATAAATTTTATTATGAAATCCATGCTAAATGCACTAGAAAAATATATCCCCCAAAATTTTATCATTCCCAGTAATAAAATTAGAAATAAGAAGAAAAAAAGGAAAATTTACTATTGAGGGTTAGAAAATTATGTTTATTATAATGAAATATAATTCCAGTTATAACTCTCTATATGTTTACTGGGGGTCCTTGAAAAATTTCTTCATACAATAAAATAATAAAGAGAAATTTTGAAAAGTCATAGAATGGAAAAGTATAACTTGATTGAGGCATGATTTCTGGTATAAGGGAGGGAATTATCTTTAAAAAATCCTTCTTCATATTTATTTTTAAGAAGGCTTTGTCCAAGACAATACCTTTATTAAAATAATTTTTTAAGGGAAAGTGTTTTCTAAGACAGTGTCTTCTTCAAAAAAAAATGCAATGTCGAAGACAATTCCATCCCTTATATTTATTTATTTTTATTTTTTTATTTTTTGTTTTGTTTTGTTTATATATCAACCTTCTCTAAAGCAGGATCTTCATAACATTCCAGTTATTGGGGATCTCTTTTCTCAATGAAATCAGATGTGTAAAGGGGTAATTATATGATAGCTGGTGTGTTTGATGAGAAGAAGGGATTAAATCATTCCTTTTCTTCTATTGTTAATGATTCCAATAAGTGCATTATTAAAACAGGGAATACAATGTGTCTCTTTACTTGTAAGGATGTTGTGTTTGAGAGGTGCTATCTTTTTATGTTATCAATTTTAGCTTAAATTTCTATACTAAAGGGGGGTCCTGTAAATTGGATGTCCTCTCTAAATTTATTTCATGAATTTTAGGATTCTCTGATTGAAAGATTATTTTGATTGGTCATGGTTTCTATCATGTAATATTTACTTCTAATCCACTTTAACATAGAGCTTGGGGATTTTTCTATAACAGTCCATATTTTAATACACTTTATTTCATGATTTTTTATATAAAGGTACACATTATACAATCCCAAAATATCATGAAGCCTATTTTCTTTGGTAAATTAGGTACATAGAACATCAACTTCATACATGGATAAAACAACATTATTGAAAATTTCCTTAAAATGATCCAAAAATTCCATTGTATTTTAAAACTATACGCGATAACTTGGGGGCATACGTAAGAAATGAGTAAGTTATAAGATCCAATAATGGAATAAACAAATCATAGAATAAGGTAAAGTATTACATGTGATCCAAGAGTCATATCAAGGTAACATAAGATGGTGAGAATCGTATTCTTGAACAAAAAGGCATGATATAAGATGATAGCATAAAGGAAATATGGGAACATGAAGACAACATTAAACATGTCATATTAAACCTAGGTTAAGGCTAATCTCCAAGAAATCATAATATGATGTAAAAGGTACCATTATAGATTAGGTTTACTCCATAATCTCATACATGACATCTCATGAGACTATAACAATACCCAACACATTGGAGGGCTATATAATTTTGGGCCCACCCATCACTTTAATATCATGTACAAGAATAATTGTTCCATACAGATCATTCAATATAGGATCATATTTCATCACATATAATCCCATAATTAAGGAGTGTGGTATTATATACATGGAATTCCTAAATGAATAAAGGATGGATACATCTAAGGGAATACCCTTTATTGGAAATGGTGATGGGTATTTACAATACAAATGTTTGGTATGGAAAAATCACAGGTTAATTTCAGCAGCATAATGGGGGTACATAATGAGCCATAGTAGGGATTAATGAGAGTGAAAGGGGAAACTCATCAATTTTACATCATAAAGGTAGTGAGATGGATAAGTAAGAATATATTCCAACATGAAAATTTGGGAATAAAAAGGCATAATACAAGGAAGGTGCTTGAATAAAAAGGGGAATGAGAGTATCCCTTACTTTGGAATAGTAACAGCTTAGGTAAAGGTTATAACCATAGGGGATAAATGATTTCTCAATCATAGAACATAAATTAGAGAGTATAGGGATCATTATAATGTCATGAAAACATAACCAATTGAGATTCAAAAGGCTAAATACAAAGATGGTGCTTGAATTGAAAAGATGAGAGAGAAATATATTACCTTAAGAGGGTGTTTCAAAAAGTTTGGTATGATATTCTTGAGATTTTAGACAGGTTTACATAGGAATAGAATGAAGAGTTATTTATTATTTCACAACATAGGTTTTGGACTCTATATAAAAAAGTATTCAAAAATACAAACATTCCCTCGGTTTTTTCCCACAGTTTCTACCAAAGTGAAGTGTTTTTCATTATTTTATAATTTTAAGAATAGATCTCATTAAAATATTACCCTTGGTGATGTGGATGTGAGTCATGTTCATAGATAATTGATTTTAAAACCTTAATATATAATATAGGTTTTAGAGGATTTATAAGGGGTTTATAAAATTAACTAAATAACTTTAAAAACACGTTATTTTAAAGGATAAATATAATTTTGGTCATGGATAACCTTTATGGAATATATTACATCACTTTTAGGTCAATTTTATGTCATAATACAAACCATATTTTTATAGCGTATTTAATTTTGAACCAAAAATTTGATTGTCTCTAAAAAATATGAAAAAATAATTATTGAATATTTTTTATGTGATGATTTCAAAAATAATATTTATTTGATCCAAAATAATTTATAAATATAATAAATTACACTTTTAAATCAAAGATCCATATTTATCGAAAAATACCAAATTTTTTTTGAAAATAACAGTTTTATGACCTTTATAAAAATTATTTTTGACATGGTATAATTATATTATCAATTAAATTTAATTAATATTATATAATAATATTATTTTATTAAAATTTCATTTGTTTAAAAAATTCTTGAATTCATTAAAATGGATGTCTTACTTGGCATTATACATTTCCCAAAAGAAAATTTTCCTTTTATTTAATTTTATTAGCTTATTATATACCTATTAAAAAGGTAATAATAATCATAAAAGATAAATATAATCATTATTTTAAATATATATATATATATATAAATACAAACTATTAGGGTCTTGATACATAAACCATTATTACACCCGAAAATTCCCTAAGGGCAAGGTGTGTGATCGTGATATTTTTATGGGGTGGTTTGGCATACATGGTTTGGGTCATGATCTAAATGATCTTAAAATTATCTCATAAATGGGTTATTTTATTCTTTAGTTGTTTAATATTGGATTGGACTTGATCAAGGTAAAACCTAGAGATTTTATCTCCTTTAGAAGCTCTAATAAATGGGCTCCATGTGTTACGATCCTACTGATTGAGGTCATCGCTTCTTTCATCTGTATCAATTAGACTTTATCATAATCCCATATATATACTAATCATATGATCACTTTTTAATAGCTATATATTCAATAGTTATGATTCCCAATAAAAATTTAAATTCAAAAGGATATAACATTCAAAAATAAATAAAGAATCTCATTTATTTTCTATAACCCCATTACATGATAGGGAATTTAATTTAATCAGAAATTTAACTGTATTTATAATGTTTTGGGTTGTTATATTATTCCCTCCTTAGAAAATTTGGCCCTCAAAATTTTTATTTTATAAACTAAAAAAGTTGAGGGTACTACTAATATATCACTTCTTTTGGTTCCCATCTCACTTCCTCAAACGTGTGGTTCTATCACAACACTTTGACTATGTGTGTTTTCTAGTTTTATAGAACTTCATCTCTATGATCTAAGATATTCACAAACAACTATTCATATGAAAGATCATTTTCCAATGGTACCGCCTATGAATTTAGTACATGTGAGGGGTTTGGTATGTACTTCATCAATAGGGATACATGTAAAGACCCGGAAATTTCAAGGAAAATTTTTTCTTAATTTTCTTTGTAATTTTACTAGAACGCAGTTTCTGACAGCGCCTAATTCCGAGGCCCGGTGTGCCCGGAATTAATTTCTGAAGTTTGGCTCGGGTACGTTAAGTGAACGAACGAGCAGGAATTTCTATCTTTTGAACCGGTGCTCGGAATTGAAATCTGATTGCACCGATGAACTCGCAACGCTGGTAATCGCTTAAGAGAACCTTTACCGTAGTTGCGTTTGTGCGGGAGGAGAAGTTAATTTTTGGGGTTTAATTAAAAAAGTGAATAAAATTGTTAAATCAAATTTTAACAATGTTAAGTGGTTAACTTCTCCCATGGGAAGTTGGTGGTGGGACCACATCCATCCAACTTCCCATGTGTGGATATTTGAAAGGGTGGGGCCCACATGAACCCCCCCCCCCCCACCTTTTCAAATTCCTTAAACTCCCTAACCCTTTTAACCCCTCACTTTCCAACTCCCCATTAACTCACATTCTTTAATATTTGACAACTTGATTAATTAATGAGGTGAGTTAAGTATGGTTTATTTGAATTTCAATCTTTTGAAATTCTTGCCAACACTTTTCAATTAATTAATTAAACCAACTTAATTAATTATTTTGAGTGTTTGAATTCTTTTGAATTCATTTTTCCAACATTAAAAAGAGAGATTATATTCTTCTTTTTGGGTTGGCATAAACCTTGTGGGGAGAACTAAGGAGAGGAGAAGAACTCTTGGAAGATCACCAACCTCTCGAGGAAGAACGTTCCACGTTTCCGAAGAACGTGAAGCAACACCTCCGACCATCTTCAACCGGAGTAAGGAAGGGAAGCACCGTCGCCTACAAAGTTTACAGAGGGTGACGTCTCGGCTCGACTTCACCGAGCTCTTCTCCCACCAACCTAGACGGAACGACGCCTGACCTACGCGACGCTTGTCTTCCGCGGGTCGTTGAAGAACTCCATTCTTGAAGCCGAGGTAGGGGTTTTAACTTTTTAAAGTTATGTGGATCTCTCCTTCGAACTTGAAGGTTTATATTTGTCGGGCCTTGATTCCAAATCTTTTTATTTAATTTAAAAGATTGTGAAAGTTTATCGTTCATTAAAGGCCGGTTGCTATCAATTTAACGTGAGGAGTTCGGACCGCACAAACTCGGCCGACCCTCCTCCTTTGTTTTTCGTGATGGTTTCTTGAGGATGATATGAGAAAATGTGGTGTCGTCGCACCACACGATTTATTGCGGAAGATACGCGTGGCGCCGTCGCGCCGCGCCGTGGAAAGAAATCCAAGAACGCGACGTCGTCGCGTCGCGTCGAAGAAAGTCAAAGGCGTCGCGGCCGGAGCGGGGCCGCGGCGGAGGGAAGCGATGTCGTCGCATCGCGCCGAACGGCATAGGCCGCGGCCGGTTCCGGGCCGCAGCGGAGCAAGATGACCGGCGGCCGGCCAGTGCGGGCCGGCCGGGCAGTGGAGACCGGGGGAATTAATTTCCCCTGGTCGGGTCTCAAAATCGGCCCCAATTAAGGGGCCGCGGTTCTCAAAGGGGGGGGGGGCTTTGCCCCCCACGCGCGGCACCCGAACGGCGCCCAGGCCGCGCCGCCGTGCCGGTCTGCGCCGCCGTGCCGGTCCGCGCCGCTGGGCCGGGTTTTCCGAGCCGGGCCGGGTCGTCGGGCCAGGTCGCCGCCCGGGGCGGGTCGACCCGGTTCGGCCGACCCAGGGGGGGTCGGCCCGGGCCCAGACCCCCAGTTTCGGACCACTTTTGGTCAAATGCCTGTATCTTGGGCTACGGGCCTCCAAACGACTCGTCGTCAGCGGCAACGCGATCCTTGGATCGAGACGGTCGTTTCGGTATACTATACTCAAGGTACATCTTCCTTTTCGGGAGCCTACGTGGTTAAAACTCCATAGTTAAGCGTGTTTGGCCTAGAGTAGTGATCAGGATGGGTGACCTCCTGGGAAGTTTCCCAGGGTGAGTGTGAGACGGAAAAGCCAATAACTCTCAGATCGGGCGTCCGATTGACGTGTCGTCTGTTGCGTTGATTTCCTGTTGATGATACGGAACTTTTGGCATCCTCCGCCCGAGAAATGGATGCAGATGGATAGTGGCCGGGTTGGATCGCACTGAAATCCAACCGGGCCCCTGGAACGGAAAAGCTGATATCTTTCTGACAGAACGTCCGTTTGACGAACCGTCAGCGGCGTTGGTGATCTCGTTGAGAAACGGTCCCTATGATTATACCCTATGAGAGTTCGGGGTACAGTTGAGATACGGCCGGGTTTGGTTCGCTCACGAAACCAACCGGGCCCCTGGGAAGAAAAGGCTAATAACTCACAGACCGGGCGTCCGATTGACGCGCCGTCTGTTGTGTTGAGACCCCTATGACGAGGCGTTCCTTTGAGATACTTCTTCGTGGGACTTTGAGATACTTGGAGTATCGACCTGTAGCTCGTGGAGCGGACCCTCCCAATGACGAGCGTGCGGAGTATGGAGACCGTGTAACTGGCTGAGACCTGACGACTGCTTGACCGACTCGACTTGGAGTGAGTCGACTAGCCCAGTGGATGGAGCACTACTTTCTGAGGTGCAGACCCATGGCGGACGGAGCACTACCTGTGTGACAGTGCAGACCCGTGGTACTCGTCCGGAGAGTACCTTAGCAGGCTACTAGGGGGTGTGCACTACTGTGTTTGGGTGACATACCTCGGCAGGAAGCACTACTGTGTTTGGGTGGATGACCCGCGGTACTCAACAGGAGGAGTACTTCAGCAGTCTTAGGTTAGTGAGCAGTACCTCGAAGTCGTGACAGGACCACTGTACAATCCAGAGACGGAGCTCTTCAGCAGTTACGGTTTCAATAATGAAAATCCTAGTTTGAGCTGAGACTTTTGACCTTTGTGTTTACTGCATGATTGAGATGGGTCACTTGATAACTTAGGTATATGTATGGGCATATACCTGGGTAGTGGTTATCCGTTGATTTCATGATCCTTGTGTTTCCTCATGATTGACATGGGTTACTTGATAACTTAGGTATATGTATGGGCATATACCTAAGTAGAGGTTATCTGTTGAGATCTTCTTTGTGGTTATCATTGTTGGTTTTAGTGAGACCGTGAGGGTCTCGGGGTCCCTACTGAGTAATGTTATACTCACCCCTGCACGGGCTATGCCCGCACCTCGTTGTGTTGGTTGCAGATGACGGGCAGTGCTGACGGAGGCCGAGTGTTCGAGGACTGGACGGTACCCGGAGGTGGACTACTCGACGAGTCAGTATCCGGAGGTGGACTTCACGGCGAGACGACACTCAGAGGTGGTTGGCGGGTGAGAGCATTGTGGAGGCTATATGTACCTACCCTTTAGGTAGGATCCGTGGTGGACGATCCAGGATCTGCGCCAACTGTACCTACCCTTCAGGTAGGATCCGAGGAGGACGACCCAGAAGCCGCTTCCGTCCCACCAGCTGTTGTCTTTTTCTGTTGTACTTTGTTCAGTTGTAGTTTTACTTTCTTTTGGGTTTGTATTCTGGCCCATTTTTTCTTTTTGCACTTCTCTTTGTACTTAGTGTTTACTTCCGCTTATACTCTGTCATGTTTGTTTACTTTTATAAAGGAAATGCCTTCCCAGTTATCGGGATTTACTCCTTTGGTGCTAGTCACCCGCCTCTGGCCTATGGAAGGCGGGCTTGGGGTAGTCACGGCACGGGCCCCGAGGATGGGTCGTGACAAATTGGTATCAGAGGAGTTCAGTTCTACCACAGAACTTATAACTCTGATGTTTCTTTCTGTGAAGCAATAGTGTTGAGAGTACCGAGTGTGGTTTTCAGTTCAGGGAGTCCAGTGTTGGTGCGGGCGGCCGACGTATCCATACACCAGGACCCTGAAAACTGATTTCCGACTTTGTGCATGAAAACAATGATTATGTGTGTGTTTTCAAAGGTTTTCCCTTAAAACAGCTCAAACCAGGTCAGCTCACCAGGTATAAACGTTTGACCGTGTCATGGTGTTTTTTTCAGGATGCCTTTTCACGGATGACCAGCTAGAGCCCAGAGGGATGTGCGTGCTGACAGCCTGTCGAGCGACGAGGCTTCGGTGCAGGGCCCTCTTGCAGTTGAGGCACCAGCGGAGGCACCAGTGGTACTACCATACGTTGGGCAACCGATGCCACCAGCCCCAGCAGTAGGCGATGCACGACGCTTGAGCGCGCTGCACGAGTTCCAGCTCCAGAGGCCACCCAGGTTCCGGGGAGAGACGGACCCGCAGGCGGCTGAGGTTTGGCTGGAGGCCGTGGTGAGAGTCTTCAGGCTAGTGGGGACGCCGGCAGACTTCATGGTGATCTTTGCTACCAGCCTCCTTCAGGTAGCAGCAGGCAGGTGGTGGAGCCACTTGTTCCAGTTTTTCGATGAGATGAACTTCGCATGGGAAGACTTCGAGACCTTCTTCAGGGTGGAGTTTGTGCCAGTAGCTCTACACCCCGAGCGTGTACAGGAGCTTCTGCCTTTGCCGCGTGTTTTTCGATCAGTAGCCGAGTCATCTGTGGGCAGTAGACAGATGATGCAGAGGTCCAGGAGGACCAGACTAGCAGTTGGACGATCTCGGGTTTTAGGACCGGTGGTGCAGGGCACTCGAGGTGGGGTCAGATCCAGGCGTGCCAGAAACGGAAAATGTTACTCCTGCGGCGGGAAGGGTCACCTAGCACGTGACTGTCCGACTCCTCGTACGGTTGATCAGCGGGTGTTGGAGGAGCCACCGAGACAAAAGCAGCGGCTAGTTCTTGAGCAACAGCCGAGTAGTGGACAAGGCAGTAGAGCTCCAGGAACAGGTGGACAGGAGAGGAACTAGTGGATACGTCCCTTGTACTTCTAGTTGCATTTTGCTGTTGTATTCGTGTCTTGTACTATGAGCTGCAATAATAAAAAGACACTTATCTTTGAGATGTTTTCTTTCATATCCTTTTGTTTGGTTGATACTGAGTGGTCTCGGTTAAACTGTTGACTTGACCCTCACTTTCGAGATTTCTACTAGAGGGGACCCAGTGACCTCACACTGATGCCGGCAGTGTGACTCGACCCTTGGAGGCGAGAGTGACAGTTGGATCTCTTAGTAGTTACGTCGAGGCCTTACGACGTCATCCATGGCATGAATGCATCATTCATGTCACGATTGACTGTATTAGGCAACGAATGTGGTTCATCCAGGGGATGAGACCAGATTTCTTTTATCGGCAAAGAAGAAATCATAGCAGCTCTTGTGAGACTAAAGGAGGTGCAGTTCATCCAGGAGTGGATGAAGACTGCACAGTGCAGTAAGAAACAGGAAACCGGTGCCAGTCTTAGAGACTCGGGCGTGTTAAAGAAGAGGAAGCTTAAAGGAGAGATGAGTCTACGAAGTAGCAGACAAGGAGGCAGAGATAGGAGAGCAGCATGAGGTAGTGTACATCCTAACATTGTACAACCACCTGCCTTAGTTATTCCTGCCAGGCTCAGGGAGCTGGAGGGCGGAGGAAGAGTGCGGCTACATGCGGTCAAGGAGTGTGACCCAATGGCTCTAGAAATGATTCAAGGGACAGTCTGTGTCCACTACTAGCTTTTGTAGTAACAGACGTCGATGTGAATCATTTCTTGCTTTCACAAATCTTGTTCCAGACCTAGAGTTTCCGGTAAGCCGTGGACTTGACCCTCACGTCTGGAGATACCTTGGGAGGAGACTCGATAATCACAATTACGCCGACGGTGTGGTCAGACCCTCGAGGCGAGAGTTTTGGTTGGAATCTCTTGGTGACAGCGTCGAGGCCTTATGACGTTAGTTTGAGTATGGAATGGGAAATAACTGTTCATACTCAAATTGACGGTTTTAGGAAAACGTCGGGATGGGTTTTCCTTGGTCGGCGAAAAGGAAACCCCAGGCAGCATGGGATAAACTCTTTCACAGGAGGGTGCGACCGATCACTCTTGAATCGGCCAACCTTACCCTCGTGGCAGCAGTCGTTTGAGTTCCTGTTCTAACAGGAATTGGAAACCTATGGAGTTTGAGCATGGCGACCACGTTTTTATACGGGTCTCACCTCGACGAGGTTTACGGAGATGTGGCCAAGGCGGCAAGTTATCTCCAAGGTTCAGCGGACCTTCTTAGGTCCCCAGCTGGGTAGGCAGGGTGGTTTACCACTTGACCCATTCACCGCAGTTGCACCAGGTGCACGACGACTTCCAAGTATCTCAACTGAGAAGATACGTGCTCGACCCTTCGCATACCATCGACCATGAGGAGCTGGACGATGGCGATGGGGTGTCTTTCACGGAGGTTCCAGTGGGGATTGAGGATCGACAGGAGCAGATCCTACGAGGACGATCGATTCCTCGGGTGCACTTTCTTTGGCAGTACAGAACCTCCAGGTAAGCACATGGGAGCGGAAGGCTCAGATGCGTGCTCTGTACCGCTTTTGTGACCCTAGTTTGAGTTGAAGCTTTACGGGGACGTAAAGCCCTGAGGTGAGAGTAATGTAAAGACCCGGAAATTTCAAGGAAAATTTTTTATTAATTTTCTTTGGAATTTTTCAAGAACGCAGTTTCTGACGGCGCCTAATTCCGAGGCCCGGTGTGCCCGGAATTAATTTCCGAAGTTTGGCTTGGGTACGTTCAGTGAACGAGTGAGCGGGAATTTCTATCTTTTGAACCGGTGCTCAGAATTGAAATCTGATTGCACCGATGAACTCGCAACGCCGGTAATCGCTTAAGAGAACCTTTACCGTAGTTGCGTTTGTGCGGGAGGAGAAGTTAATTTTTGGGGTTTAATTAAAAAAGTGAATAAAATTGTTAAATCAAATTTTAACAATGTTAAGTGGTTAACTTCTCCCATGGGAAGTTGGTGGTGGGCCCACATCCATCCAATTTCCCATGTGTGGATATTTAAAATGGTGGGGCCCACACGAACCCCCCCCCCCCCCACCTTTTCAAATTCCTTAAACTCCCTAACCCTTTTAACCCCTCACTTTCCAACTCCCCATTAACTCACATTCTTTAATATTTGACAACTTGATTAATTAATGAGGTGAGTTAAGTATGGTTTATTTGAATTTCAATCTTTTGAAATTCTTTCCAACACTTTGCAATTAATTAATTAAACCAACTTAATTAATTATTTTGAGTGTTTGAATTCTTTTGAATTCGTTTTGCCAACATTAAAAAGAGAGATTATATTCTTCTTTTTGGGTTGGCATAAACCTTGTGGGGAGAACTAAGGAGAGGAGAAGAACTCTTGGAAGATCACCAACCTCTCGGGGAAGAACGTTCCACGTTTCCGAAGAACGTGAAGCAACACCTCCGACCATCTTCAACCGGAGTAAGGAAGGGAAGCACCGCCGCCTACAAAGTTTACAGAGGGTGACGTCTCGGCTCGACTTCACCGAGCTCTTCTCCCACCAACCTAGACGAAACGACGCCCGACCTACGCGACGCTTGTCTTCCGCGGGTCGTTGAAGAACTCCGTTCTTGAAGCCGAGGTAGGGGTTTTAACTTTTTAAAGTTATGTGGATCTCCCCTTCGAACTTGAAGGTTTATATTTGTCGGGCCTTGATTCCAAATCTTTTTATTTAATTTAAAAGATTGTGAAAGTTTATCGTTCATTAAAGGCCGATTGCTATCAATTTAACATGAGGAGTTCGGACCGCACAAACCCGGCCGACCCTCCTCCTTTGTTTTTCGTGATGGTTTCTTGAGGATGATACGAGAAAATGTGGTGTCGTCGCACCACGCGATTTATTGCGGAAGATACGCGCGGCACCGTCGCGCCGCGCCGTGGAAAGAAATCCAAGAACGCGACGCCGTCACTTCGCGTCGAAGAAAGTCAAAGGCGTCGCGGCCGGAGCGGGGCCGCGGCGGAGGGAAGCGATGTCGTCGCATCGCGCCAAACGGCATAGGCCGCGGCCGGTTCCGGGCCGCGGCAGAGCAAGATGACCGGCGGCCGCCACCGGGCCGCCGGTGTCGGCGAAGGAAGGACCGGCCGTCGCCGGTCCTTGCTGGCGAAACCGGCCGGCCAGTGCGGGCCGGCCGGGCAGTGGAGACCGGGGGAATTAATTTCCCCCGGCCGGGTCTCAAAAGCGGCCCCAATTAAGGGGTTGCGGTTCTCAAAGGGGGGGGGCTTTGCCCCCCGCGCGCGGCACCCGAACGGCGCCCAGGCCGCGCCGCCGTGCCGGTCCGCGCCGCCGTGCCGGTCCGCGCCGCCGCGCCGGACCGCGCCGACGCGCCGCCAGCCGAGCCGGGTTTTCCGATCCGGGCCGGGTCGCCGCTCAGGGCGGGTCGACCCGGTTCGGCTGACCCAGGGGGGGTCGGGCCGGGTCGGCCCGGGCCCAGACCCCCAGTTTCGGACCACTTTTGGTCAAATACCCGTATCTTTGGCTACGGGCCTCCAAACGACTCGCCGTCAGCGGCAACGCGATCCTTGGATCGAGACGGTCGTTTCGGTATACTATACTCAAGGTACATATTCCTTTTCGGGAGCCTACGTGGTTAAAACTTCATAGTTAAGCATGCTTGGCCTAGAGTAGTGATCAGGATGGGTGACCTCCTGGGAAGTTTCCCAGGGTGGGTGTGAGACGGAAAAGCCAATAACTCTCAGACCGGGTGTCTGATTGACGCGTCGTCTGTTGCGTTGATTTCCTGTTGACGATATGGAACTTTTGGCATCCTCTGCCCGAGAAATGGATGCAGATGGATAGTGGCTGGGTTGGATCGCACTGAAATCCAACCGGGCCCCTGGAACGGAAAAGCTGATATCTTTCTGACAGAACGTCTGTTTGACGAACCGTCAGCGGCGTTGGTGATCTCATTGAGAAATGGTCCCTATGATTATACCCTATGAGAGTTCGGGGTACAGTTGAGATACGGTCGGGTTTGGTTCTCCCACGAAACAACTGGGCCCCTGGGACGAAAAGGCTAATAACTCATAGACCGGGCGCCCGATTGACGCGTCGTCTGTTGTGTTGAGACCCCTATGACGAGGCGGTCCTTTGAGATACTTCTTCGTGGGACTTTGAGATACTTGGAGTATCGACCTGTAGCTCGTGGAGCGGACCCTCCCAGTGACGAGCGTGCGGAGTACGGAGACCGTGTAACTGGCTGAGACCTGACGACTGCTTGACCGACTCGACTTGGAGTGAGTCGACTAGCCCAGTGGACGGAGCACTACTTTCTGAGGTGCAGACCCATGGTGGAAAGAGCACTACCTGTGTGACAGTGCAGACCCGCGGTACTCGTACGGAGAGTACCTCAGCAGGCTACTAGGGGGTGTGCACTATTGTGTTTGGGTGACATACCTCGGCGGGAAGCACTACTGTGTCTGGGTGGCTAACCCGCAGTACTCAACAGGAGGAGTACTTCAGCAGTCTTAGGTTAGTGAGCAGTACCTCGAAGTCGTGACAGGACCACTGTACACTCCAGAGACGGAGCTCTTCAGCAGTTACGGTTTCAATAATGAAAATCCGGGTTTGAGCTGAGACTTTTGACCTTTGTGTTTACTGCATGATTGAGATGGGTCACTTGATAACTTAGGTATATGTATGGGCATATACCTGGGTAGTGGTTATCCGTTGATTTCATGATCCTTGTGTTTCCTCATGATTGAGATGGGTTACTTGATAACTTAGGTATATGTATGGGCATATACCTAAGTAGAGGTTATCTGTTGAGATCTTCTTTGTGGTTATCCTTGTTGGTTTTAGTGAGACCGTGAGGGTCTCGGGGTCCCTACTGAGTAACGTTATACTCACCCCTGCACGGGCTATGCCCGCACCTCATTGTGTTGGTTGCAGACGACGGGCAGTGCTGACGGAGGCCGAGTGTTCGAGGACTGGACGGTACCCGGAGGTGGACTACTCGACGAGTCAGTATCCGGAGGTGTACTTCACGGCGAGACGACACTTAGAGGTGGTTGGAGGGCGAGAGCTTTGTGGAGGCTATTTGTACCTACCCTTTAGGTAGGATCCGTGGTGGACGATCCAGGAGTTGCGCCAACTGTACCTACCCTTCAGGTAGGATCTGAGGAGGACGACCCAGGAGCCGCTTCCGTCCCACCAGCTGTTGTATTTTTCTGTTGTACTTTGTTCAGTTGTAATTTTACTTTCTTTTGGGTCTGTATTCTGGCCCATTTTTCCTTTTTGCACTTCTCTTTGTACTTAGTGTTTACTTCCGCTTATACTCTGTCGTGTTTGTTTACTTTTATAAAGGCAATGTCTTCCCAGTTATCGGGATTTACGCCTTTTGTGCTAGTCGCCAGCCCCTGGCCTATGGAAGGCGGGCTTGGGGTAGTCACGGCACAGGCCCTGAGGATGGGTCGTGACAATACATGGGACACATCATGTACTTGAGATAGGTTACGTGGTTGTGCTTGTTGATAGAACACCACTTGGATGCGATCAAGGATCTCAAAGGGGCCAATTTATCTTAGACTAATATTTCCCTTCTTTCCAAACCTCATGAATTTATTCCATGGTGATATTTGAAGGAACAATTTATCTCCTACCATTAAACTCAAATAATTTTTGACTATTATCAGCATAGATTTTATGTCAACTTTTTGTGAATTTCATATAACATTGAATTGTTTGAACCTTCTCTGTCATATCTTGGATAAGATCAGGTCCCATCATCTTCTTTTATTCAACTTCATCCCAACATGTCAAATTTTGACACATATTCCCATAAATATCCTCAAAAGGGGTCATTTTTATTATATAATGGAAACTGTTGTTATATGAGAATCCCACTTGGGGAAGGTGTTGTTCCCAACATCCATGGAAATCCGTTGAACTTGATCTCAGCATATCCTCTAAAGTTTGAATGGTCCATTCAGAATAACCATCCATCTAAGGGTGATAATTAGTTCTAAATATCAGTTCTATATTCAATGATTGTTTAATTTTTATCCAAAACCTCAAGCCACTATAGTGAAAATTGAATTTTGTGTCAATTTTAAAAATTGTCGTAAAATATTACGTGAAAAATTATTTCACAGTGGATTTTAGTGGTGGTTTCTAAAACTGATGTTAAATGTATTTTTAAATTTCTTTTGTCCATTTTTTATCAAAGTGAAGTTATTTTAATTATTTTAAAAGTTTAATAACCAATCTCATTAAAATATTTCCCTTGGGGATGTGGAAGTGAGTCATGCTCATAAAGAATTGATTTTAAAACCTGTATATATAATATAGGTTTTGGAGGATTCATAAAGGATTTATAAAATTAATAAAATAACCTAAAAACCTGTAATTTTTAAGTATAAATATAAATTTTGTCCTATAAACCTTTATGACATATATTACATCATTTTTAGTTCATTATGATGTCATAATACATACTGTATTTTTATACCATATTTAATTTTGACATAAAAATTTGGTTGTCTACAAAAATAATGAAAAAATAATTGTTGGATAATTTTGATGTGATGATTTCAAAAATAGTATTTATTTTATCCAAGAAATTCTATAAATATGATAAATTACACTTTTAAATCAAAAATCCATATTTATTGAAAAATGCTAGTTTTTTTACAATAATAGTTTTATGATGTTTATAAAAATTATTCTTGACTTTGTACAATTATATTGACATTTAAATTTAATTAATATTATATAATAATAATATTTTATTATAATATAATTTATTTTAAAAATTATTGAACTCATTAAAATAGATTTTCTTGCTTGAAACTATAAATATCCTAAAATAAAAGTTAGGTTTCATCTAATTTTTATTAACTTATTATCTGATAATTAGAAAAGTAATAATAATCATAAAATATAAATAAAATCATTATTTTAAAAAATATATATACAAATTCATATTATTAGGGTCTTGATACATGTACCTTTATTACACCAACAAACTCCCTAAGGGTAATGTGTGTGATCATGATATTTTAATGGGGTGGTCTGGTGTTTATAGTTTGAGTCATGATCTCGATGAGCTTGAACTTCTCCTATAAATAGTTTCATTCATGATTTAATTGTTTAATATCAACTTGTTATTGATCAAATAAAAAAACCCATAGGTATTATCTCCCCGATAAGCTCTGATAAATGGGATTCATAGGTTACGATCCTACTGGTCTAGCCATATCTTTTCTCATTTGTATCAATTAGAAATTATCATAATCCTTCATATATATTAATAATATGATCACTATTCAACACCTATATTATCAAAAATTATGATCCTAAACAATCTATTAAATCTAAAAGAATATAAAATTCCAAAATAACCAAAAAAGTGCATGTGTTTTCTATAAACTCGTTACATAATAGGGAATTTAATTTAATCACAAATAGAATTTTATTTATAAAAGTTTAGTTCGTTGCATTATTCCCCCATTTATAAATTTATCACTTGAAATTTTCATTTCATACAATAAGAAAAATATGAGGGTATTTCTATTGCATCACCTCTTCTGGTTCCCATGTTGCTTCCTCAAACTTATGGTTCAAGCACAACACTTTGACCAGGTGATTTGTCTAGTTTCATATAACCTTGTCTCTATAATCCAAGATCTTCATAGGTTTATCCTCATATAAAAGATAATTTTACAATAATATTTCCTCTGTATTCACTACATGTGATGGGTCTGGTATGTACTTACTCAAGAGGGATATATGGAACACATCATTTACATAAGATAGATTATGTGGGGGTGTTAGTCGATAGGTCACCATTCTTATGTAATCAAGGATCTCAAAGGGGCTGATGTATCTTATAATAATCTTTCCCTTCATCCCAAACCTCATGAATTTATTCAATAGTGATATATGAAAGAACACTTTATATCCAACGATTAAACTCTAGGTAGCTTTCCTATAAACTTTTTTTTAATTTCATATAATGTTAAATGGTTTAAACCTTCTTTGTCGATTCTTAGATAAGATTAGGTCCCATAATCTTACACTCTCCAAATTTATCCCATTATGTTAGAGTTTGAAACTCTCCTCATACAGATCCTCATAAGGTTCCATTTTAATTCTATAATGGAAAAAAATTATATGAGAACTCTATTAGGGGAAGGTGTTGGTCCCAACATCCTTGGAAATCCATTAAACATGATCTTAGAATATCCTCCAAATTTTTGATGGTCATTTCAGACTGACCATCCATATAAGGGTGATAAGAGTGCTAAATCTCAGTTCTATAGGCAATGTTTGTTGATGTTTTCTCTAAAACCTCAAGGAACTATAGGAAAAAACCAATTTTGTGGCAGTTTTTTAGTGGTGGTTTTGAAAACCGCCATTAAATATTCTGTGAAAAAATTACACTTTATTTTAACATATAAATTAATTCATATCCTTATCTTATCTCATAAAATATGTTTATTCTATTCCTTATTACTTTATTCATAATAATAATGTACCTCTTATACTTTTTATTCTTTTTATAACGCAATCCTCTTGAGTACAAGGTTACAGTGGTGCTCAGTATTGTTACTTATCATATGGTAATGATTTTAGATATTATTGTAAATATATTTTTCTAGTTTTTTTATTATATTTCTACGTGTCATACCATTATGATGAAATAATAGAATTTATTTTGTGATACATTTTTTGTGATAACATGTTTATGTTATATATTATAATATCATGTATTATATTTTCTACTAGTGTAATGCCATGGTAATTCCCCCAAGCATGAGGAATAATGAAATCCATAATAACTCATAATAATATATATATATATATATGCATGTATATAAAAATTTATCCTATAAATTTTTTGTGTGTGTTTTTTTTTATGTTTATACTTTTATACTTTTTATTTATATTAATGTCATAATATTAGTATAAATTGTATTTATTTGTAAGTGTGTAATTATTTAAATATCATGTGTGTGAACTCAGAGATATTAATACATGTGTGTGTAGTTGTGATTATATATTTATAGACACACACACACGCTGATATATATAGATACCTACACACAAATTTTCCCAATGCTAAAAAAATGTGTAGAAAAATATTGAAATTTATCAATGATTTTTTCAGGGATGAGAAAGGGGTGTCTTTATTAGTGTTAAAAAATATTAATAACAATCCTTGACAAATTTTTACATTTTTTAGTAGTGGGATTTTAAATTAAAGTAATTTATAAAATATAATAATTATTATAATAAATTTTCAAATTGATCAATAATTTGATAACAAATGATTACATAATCTTTAAAAATAACAATAAATAATAACATGAACATAAATTTCAAATACTTTATGTGAGAAGTATAAAGGTAATTTTGTGAAATTATGTGAAATATATGAATCAAATTTTAGAAAATTCAGAATGAAAAATGAAAATATATTTTTTTATTTATTTTTAAATTAAAAATATAATGTAGAAGTATTTTATTATTAAAAAATTACAAGATCATAAATTTGTTTATTATGAATATCACTTTGAAATATGATAATAAACATATATTTGAATCATGTTTTTACTTGTGAAAAAACCTGACATGTGCCTTCTTCAGTGGGATAGATTTTATCTTGAGATCCATGCCCGCAAGCTAAATCAACTAGAAAAACATATGCCCCAATCTTTTATCATTAAAAGTAATGAAAGGGGAAATGAGATGAAAAAAAGGAAAAATAGTGATTGAGGATCAGAACTTTATGTTTATTATAATGAAATATAATTCTAGTTATAATTCTCTATATGTTTATTAGGGGTCCTTTAAAAATTTCCTCATACGATGAAAAAATTAAAAAAAAAATTGAAACTTCTTAAATTAGAAAACTATTTCCTGATTGAGGCATGATTTCAAGTATAATTGAGAGAATTAACTTTTAAAAAATAATTATTCATATTTATTTTGAAAAAGTCATTTTCTAAGACATAACCTTCATTAAAATAATTTTTAATGGAAAGGTTTGCCTAAGATAGTGCCTTATTCAAAACAAATACAAAGAACGCACTATCAAAAACAACTTCATCCCTTTAATTTATTTTTAAAAAATATATATTCTTATTATATATCGAACTCCACTGAAGTGGAATATTAATAAAATTATTAGTATCAAGGATCTCTTTTCTCAATTCAGTTAGATGTAGAAAGGAGGTAATGATCTGATAGCTGGTGCATGCGACGAGAAGAAGGGGTTAGATCATTCCTTTTATTTTGTTGCTGATGATTCCAACAAGTGAATTATTAAAAGGAGAACACAACATGTATTTATACTTATAAGTATGTTTTGATTAAGAGGTTAAATTTTTGTAAATTTTCAGTTTTAGTTCAAATTTCTTTACTAATGGAGGAGAAATCCTAGAAATTGGATGAACTCTCTAAATAGATTTCATGAATTTGGGGCTTCTATTATTGTAATATTATTTCAATTGGTCGTGGATTATATCATGTAAACTTTCCTTATGATCTCCTTAAACATATATCCTTGGGCTTTCACTATGACAACCCACATTTTAATACACATTATTTCATGATTTATTACATACAGTTAGACATTATAAAATCCCAAAATATCTTGAATCCTAGTGTATTTAGGAAATTAGATACAAAGGACATCAACATGATATATGGATAAAAAACATTATTGAAAATTTCCTTAACATGATCTTGAAATTCCATTTCCCTTTTAAAACTACATCTAATAACTTGGGTGCATACATAAGAAAAGGGTGACCTATAAATCCCAGTAAGGGGATATATACAGAATAGCATAAGGTAAATTAGTACATGTGACCCAAGACGTATATCAAGGTAACATAATAGGTGTAAGACTCATAATATTGAATAATAAGGCATGATATAACATGATAGCATATAGGATACATGGGAATGTGGTGACCACATTAAACATGACATCATAAACATAGGTCAAGGCTAACCATCAAGACATCATAACATGGTGGAAAACTCCTATTATGGATTATTTTTACTCATTAATCCCATACATGATGTCTCATGAGACTAAAACATTACCCAATGCATTGGAGGGATACATAATTCCAAGCCCACCCATCACTTTCATATCATGTACATGCATAAGTGTGCCATATAGATCATTCAACATAGGATCATGTTTCTTCGCATTTAGTACTATGATTAAGGAGTGTGGTATTACATACATGGAAGTACTAAATCAATGGATATGTACATATAGGTGAATACCCTTGAGTGGGAATGGTGATTGGTATTCAAAATAAAAAAATTTGGAATAGAAAAATTATAGGATGATTTTAGTAGCATAATGGGGTTACATAATGAATCATGGGATGGATTAATGAGAGTGAAATAGGTCTCTCATCACTTAGACATCATAAGGGTAGTAAGAGGGATATCTAAGAACATATTCAAACATGAAAATTTGGGAATAAAAATTTATAAGACAAGGAAGGTGCTTGAATAAAAAGAAGAATAAGAGGATCCATTACTTTGGAATAGTAATAGATTAAGTAAAGTTTATGGCGAGAGGGGTTAAATGATCACTCAATCATATAACATCAATTGGATAGTATATGGATCTTTATAAAGTCATGAAAACATAACATAATGAGATTAAAAAGGCTAAATACAAATAAGGTGCTTAAATGTAAAAGAAGAGAGAGAAATTCCTTACCTTGAGAGGGTGTTTCCAAAAGCTTGGAAGGATCTTATTTAGAGATTGGGTTGGTTTATATAGTAAAAGAGAGGGGAGTTATTTATTATTTCCCAACTTATCTTTTGGACTCCATATAATAAATTAATCAAAACTGAAATATTCCCATGGTTTTTTCCCATGGTTTCTATCAAAGTAATGTGGTTTTCATTATTTCACAAGGTTAAAAACCAAATTCATTAAAATATTACCCTGGGTGATGTAGAAGTGAATCATGTTCATGAAGAATTGATTTTAAAACCTTAAAATATAATATCAGTTTTCAAGGATTCATAAAAGATTTATAAAATTAATCAAAAAACTTGAAAAACAAATTATTTTAAATTAGGGATATACATTTGGTCATGGATACCCTTTATGGAATATATTATATCACTTTTAGGTCATTATTATGTCATAATATATACCATATTTTTATACTATATTTAATTTTGACCTGAAAATTGAACTATATCCAAAAATTATGAAAAAACACTATTAGATAGTTTTAATGTGATTATTTCAAAAATAATATTTATTTTATCCAAATAAATTTTATAAATATGATAAATTACACTTTTAAATCAAAATTCCATATTAATTGAAAAAATACAAGTTTTTTTTACAATAAAAATTTTCCAACTTTATAAAAATTATTTTTTAATTTGTAAAATTATATTATCATTTACATTTAATTAATATTATTTAATATTATTATTTTATTAAAATGTCATTTATTTAATAAAATAATGAATTCATTAAAATAGAGTGTCATGCTTGAAACTATACATTCCCCAAAAATAAAATTTGTGTTTCAACTAATTTTTATCAACTTATTATCTAATCATTAAAAAAGTAATAATAATCATAAAATATATGTAACACCCCAAGATTTCAAAGTAAGTTATTTTCTTTAAAGTGATTCAATAGCTTGTGCTACACGCAACACCAAGTTCGAGCGCACCACAACTTACCAAACCAGTCGTTCAAAAAGTGGTTATGAATAGTATTAACTGAGTTTTAAATTTTATATATTCAATATAATTTTAGAATCCATATTATGTGTTTCTTAGACATAATATAAGAACAAATATATTTTTTTATATAAAAGAAGTATTTTTCAAAAAATGAAATTTTACCACCTTTTAATGGAAAACCCTTTTTAAAACCAATATTTGACACTTTTATATATTAAATTTAATGAAATTAAATTATTATTTAGAATTGGGACATAAAAATTTATTTTGGATAAATTTTTGGTACTTTTCTGATAACTTTCATATTTTGATGAATACTGAAAAATACTAAATTTTAATTGAAAACAAATTTTTTAATAGAAATAATTTATAGTGTTAAATTATAAATTTGAATGGTTTGGAAGTATAATTAGATTATATTTCTATCATTTAATACAATTTATTTCATTATAAGTAATTTCACATTTAAATTTAACATAAACACATGTTAATCTTTTTGATAGTTTTTACTTTTTAAAAAAAAACCCGCTTTTTGGTTTTTGACAATGGGAATTAATTTTAAATTAATTGATGCAACTTCTATGATTTTAATTTGGTAAATTAGAATTAATTTTTTAATTCTAAATAACAAAATTACCTTAGGGTAATTTTTTGGTATTTTTCTGAAAACATTCAATTTTTGATGAATAGTGAAAAACACAGCTTTATTGTTTAAAACCAAATTTTTATTTAAATAATTATTTATTTTATTTATTTTAAGTCAAAATAGATACATAATACCTATATATGTTTAATTTAATTCATTGGGTCATTTTATAATAAGTTTAGATATATAAAATTTTATTGAACTTTTTATCGTCTTTTACCCACCTTCTAGGAGCATTTGAAAATTTGCATAAAACTTAATTTTACCACTTCTGTGAGTTGAATTTAAAAAATCCAAGAGACACGGTTAACATCAGTAAGTAAATTTTGGTTTAATAATATGAAAATAATTTTTGGTGAATAGTAAATTTTGACTTTTATTTACCACGATTAAAATTAAATAGGGTAATTAAGGGTAAAAATGATATTATAATTACCCTAACACATGTCCTAATTCTATTGGATAAGTGTAATTAGACAAAAAACAACCTTCGGAATAAAAAATGATCCTATTTGGTCCACTTGGATTAGATTAGTACATTTATTATTATTTTATTTAAAGAGGAGTTAAAAGTGTTAAATTCAAATTTTAATAACTAAACCATTTTTAATATAGGGTTAAACATAAGATAAATTAGACTATAAATATTAATTATAAATATAAAAATATTTAATGCATAATGGTATTTTATTTATAATTTTTATACATTAAATAATTTAATTTATATATGACAAAATCATGATGCAGTAATTACCTTATTAATGAAATATTTAAATAATTGATATTATAAATATCCAAATAAATGTAAATTGAGACTTATGATAAATTAAACTAATTTTATAGGTTAATATGAAATGTTAGGGTTTATTAAATAAATTTGATTCAAAGTTATAAAGTTTTTATAGCTTTCAAAAAAATCAAATACTAAATAGTGTCAAAATTGACATAATTGAGTTTTTAAAACAAATACTATATTATTAATTGATATAATATTCTTAAAAATATAAGGTTCATCCAAAGTACTTATATAAGGTTATATATATTAATAATGAACCACTTGGGGTTCTTTTGTCTTGTTATAGTAAATTTATTAACCATGTAATATAAAAATACAAAGAGACATGGTAAATGTCAAACTATTTAACTAAGAGTTAAATCTAAAAGATAAGGTTAATATGGTGACCTAAATCTATCTAAAACCTATTTTTTGAGATTTTTTCTACCCATACCTACCTTATACTCTAAATAAATCACTTTTTAGCCATTATAAACCTAAAATTATTTTATTATAAAATAAAATTTCAATCTTTTCTTAAAGTGCCCCTCACCCCTCTTAAAAAATAGAACTTCCCCTTCTCTCAAAATCACACCTCCAGAGCCATTTGTCTTGGCCAAAACCTACCCAAATATCCTCCAAACTTTCCTCATATCAAACTAGAGTGCTTACTTTGATCATAAATCCAACCTAAGGATCTTTTTTGATCAACTCAAAAGGAGACACCCAAAGAAGAGGTAATGATTTCACCACCCTCTTTCAAGTTCTTTTCTTCTTCCACTTCCTCTTTATTTTTTTGTTTCCATACCAAAATAATAAATCCAGTACCTTATAAATACTTTTATGTTATTATAAATATGGTATAACCATATTTGTTATTATATTCATCCTATAAATGATAAAGTTACCATACATGCGTACGTACGCCTTACCGTCTCCACGTCGTGGTGTAGTTTGTTATTCAAACACTTAATTATTTAGATGGGTATAATAATGAGTATAACTGATGTAAATAATAAATATAACATGTTAATTATTCTGTTTATATGATATACCATCCAATTATATACGATTTCACCATCAATATAATGATATTGTCGCTTGTGCGTATGTACGGCTTACCATCTCCACGAACATGATGAGATTCATTCCCCATCATAATCATTCAAGAATAATTTTAATTTTATGATTAAAAATAATTTTTAAGAACTTAATATAATTATTTATATGAATCAAATACATCCTATACATAACAAACATGACTTATGTAACAAAAGATATAAAGGAAAATGAATCAGTTAACAACCAAAACAATGATACTACTGAAATATCATTAACAGAGCAATATTAGAATATCATATATGATATCATATTTATGTATTTGGTTCTTTTATAATTTAATAAAAATTATTTCACCATTATACAAGAGGTTAACCTACCCTATACTAAGGAAAAGTACAAGGTAAGGGGTTTTCATCTCACTTCTTATTCCCGTGAGATTCATGTTATATTACCACTATTTCCTTTTGTGTGGAGTATGTACTACCCATGATTGTATTATTTGTGTAATATAATTTAATTTATGGGTATTTAAATCTTCATTTTATGATACTTCTTTCATGGGTTGTATGTTTCGTAAGTTACCAAATCGGTAAGGGAATTTCAAATTTCAATTTCCACTCATTGGGCTTTACGCATACTTCATTGATTATTTTACTCCAAGATTATGTGTAGAATCACTATTTATTATTTATGTATTAATATCAACTCCCCTTTATGTGGATATACCTTTGATACACATAATCACTCCATTAATAAATTCACATTTCATTGATATGAACTTTTTAAGGGTAATCTTAACTCAATTTCCATTCATTGAGTTAAACATCCAAGTCATTGGTTTTGTTTTTACAAGAATATGTGTGAATGTAACCTGATTTATTTACACTGAATATCCAATTATATTGAGTGTATTTATATTTTTCACACATAATTATTTCAATTATTTATCCTTAATCTAAGGATACGGTCTTTATAAGGTATTTTGTCTCAATTTACATTCCTTTGAGACCTCTTTGTCATTATGCACCAATTCACTTTTATATGGTGTATATATTGTCCATTGACATATTATATCATGAATCCCTTTATTCTCATGATATTATAATGTTTTTATTAATTTTATTCCTCAATTACTTGTATTCAAGCGTCTCTTATTTTTTTAGGAACTCTTTAACTAAAATATTGTTTTAAATGTTTTAAAAATTTATTCTTCTAAATCTTTCTCATTAATATCCATGTTTTAAAAATGGTTTTAAGTATTTATTTATATGTACATGAATGTTTTGAAATCAAAATTCCTTTTAAAAGTTTCAAATTGGTATGGGAAACTTGGATTCAAAAATCTCTTTTAAAATACTTCTTTGATAAATAGTATGACATTTAAATGTTTTCAAGAAAAAGGGGATATTTCTATCAATAGTTTTAATGACTATTTTCATCTATGTCAATATCCTTCAGTGTATTTTATTCTTGATTGAGGTTGATTTATTGTGATACAAATATTCCATACTGTATTGAAGGTTTTGTGATATGTTTGACTGTGTATGTGTTATTTTTATACCATTCATGGTTTATAGATAAAGTATTGAAATTTTATATGCTAGTTTTAATATGAATGTTTATGTTATGTTTAAACCTTTTCATATGAGGAATTCATTGGACTTAGGAAGTGATGGGTGAAGCCCGCTATAGCTCCTTGAAGCATCGGTAGGTCTCATGAGACAAACTAGTGTCTTGGCCCAAGGCCTTGACAAAATCTTATTTTTAGTCTTGGCACAAGGCCTTGACTATGTAGTTATGAAGTCTGGAATTATGCATTCCATCATTATGAAATTGGATATTGATATTTCATGTGATTATTCGACTAGTATAATATCCATGTGAATAAGTAAATGGAATTATTTTGATTTATATTTTCCATATTATGATGAAGTTTAAGTTTAAAAGGATTTTTTTAGTATTATACATTACCTTAAATGTTTATTCTTATTTATAAAAGTTTCTGCTATATTGTTATCCTTTCTTAGCATTTGAGCTGACCCCTTTCTTATGTTTTATTTTTTCCAGGATGTAAAGAAGTATATTACGATTAACTTGATGGAATAAGCTAAGGAATATAAGAGTGATAAAAGGGGACACAATGTTGTTTTTTTATTTCATGATGTAATGTAAAACTTATGTATGTATCTATTACTTCCAAGGATAATAAATTGATCAGTCTTTTAGGACATGATTCCTTGTATCATGTCAATGTTATGTAATAATGCACCGATTCTGGGTAACTAGGGTCAGGGCGTTACAATATAAATATAATCATTATTTTAAATAAATATAAAAATTCATGATATTATGTCCATGATACATATCCCTTTATTACACCAGAAAATTCCCTAAGGGTAATATGTTTGATCCTAAGATTTTCATAGGGGGGTTCAGCATACTTGGTTTGATTTGTGTTCTTGATGAGCTTCAATTTCACACATAAATGGTTTCATTCATTCTTTGGTTATATAATCTTGGATTGGTATTATAAATAGAAAAATCAAGAGATCCCATCTCCCTAAAAAGCTTTAATAAATGGGATTTATAGGTTACGATCCTATGGGTTGAGGCCATCACTTCATTAGTCTGTATCAATTAGACATTATTATAATCCCATATATATACTAATCATATTATTAATATTCAACATTGATAAAACACTTTTTTTTTAATATTTTATTGATAATAAATGATAAAATTTCCTCAAATTGTGTTAAATATGTTTATTTATAAAATATTTGGGATTAGATCATTCATTTGAAAATTTGATGGAAATTCCAGTTTTACCCATTATAGTGCATGGTAGTATTTCGAAGATAAATATTTTAATATTTATTATTTGAACTTGAAATTTTATAACTATGTTCCTGAATTAATTTGATACAACTTTTGTTCATAACATTGGAGAAAAATTGTGCATTTGGTTGGACTAAATAGACCATGAAGTCAAAGGTGGGCTGGACCCGCCAGATTGGATATTGGTTCTATATTTGGGCCATAAATCCTTCATCAGAGCTTGTATTGGGCCCAAATTTTTAGAGGATATATTAAACCCAATTTTGAACAAATAATTATTCTAGAAGAACAACTTTTTCATGTTTTTAGAGGTCAAATGGGTGGTTCAAGTTGTATTAAAATATTTGACTGAGATTTCTCATTCACACTTGAAACCACTTTTAACCTAGCCTCCCATCCTCTCTATAAATAAGTATTTTTATCATTTTTAAGGTTTGGGACGTGAATTAGGAGATTTAATGTAGAGTAGAAATGGTTTCACCGAAATTCTCCAACCATTGTAAGAGGGGTAGCTCTTGAAGCAAATATCCCCTCATCGAAGCCTTCTCCTCTTCTTCATGTTGTAATGTTTTCATTTGTGTAATAAACTACTTTGTTATTCTTTTATTTCTTCTCTTTTATTCTGTTTTGTTAAATTATATTCTTCTTTACTCATCCTATTTGGGTTTAAACCAAGAGTAGAGATGAGATTGGGTTCTACCCTTTCAATCCTTTGCTCAGGCAAAACGTCTCCACGATGACCACACCGCCCATAGAAGAGTAGTTCTGTTAGTGATCAATCTATATTCTACCCTCTTAATTTAATTATTTTGAATAATTGAGATACTTTAATTAAATTAATATGATCCATTAATTTAGTTTTTAAATTATAACAAATTAATAAAACAATTGAACAATTAACACAAAAACACGTGAGGTCGAGATTTTATGTAAATTGTGAGAGCGCAAACTTAATCAGTAAAATAAGACCACGCGGGATAAATTTGTAGAGTTAAAATATAATACCTAAGATCAATTCATCCTCATTTTCCATAATGGACATGTTCCTTAATTCACCACTGACCATAATCTAAATTTAGAACATTAATCAAAGTAGGGTGTTGCGATTACATGTTCTGAAGATAGCCTAGGGTTTAATTCACTTCATCTTTGTGGTAAGGTTAATTATCATAGTGTTAGAGGGTTAACAAGTTATAGGATCATAATTAAGTGGTAATTAATTTAAATGATAATTATTAATAAGTAAATTAATAGGTAGAGTTAGATTGATTATGTCTTTTAAAATATTTTCTAAAAAAATATCTTATTGTTGTGTCTTTTTAATCGAACTTCATTTCAAAATTAAAAACAAAAAAATGCAATCTTCTTCCAAAAAACTTCTTCTAGTTTTATAAATGATAACAACCCCCCCCCCCCCTCCTTTCGAGTAGTGTTTTTACTCTCTTTTATTTTCTTTTTAGAAAACCTTTAAGAATTTTTTTTAATTTACTTCCTCCTTTGAGAGACGACCTTGGTTAGCCACTTTACTGTACCTAAGTACCTCAAAAACAATTAATCATTTAATGGTACCCACAAAAACGCCTTTAAAATTGGATTCGTTTCTAGGGAGGAAAGTAATTATTTTAACCAATTAGAGGTATTTATTTTATTTTACATTTTATTCACTTCTTCTCTTCTTTCTTCCTTCTTTACCCAATCTGAATTTTTTTTCTTCTTCTTTTATTTTTTTATTCTTCTTTTTAGACCATCAAATTAAACCTCACATTTAAATTATGGTCCAATTTCCTTATTTTTATTTTTATATGATTTATGACATGAACTAATCCTGAGTATCTCTTAGATCATGACCCTGATATTGAACATAGCCTTCGGGCTCGAATCAGACATTCTCAGACTGCAGGAAGTTTCAACATTAAACCAGTTGGAGAATTTCTCCATTCAGAGAACACTAAAATTGAAAATACTTCTATATCAAACATAAAAAAATAACCAATTCTTGAAAACAATAACAATGAACTTAATAGAACCATTCGATAATTGGCTGCACCCGATATTAATTATCAACCAAATTGCATTGCATACCCAAATCTCGAATCAGACTTTGAACTAAAATCTGGATTAATTCACCTTATTCTAAAGCTTTATAGATTATCTGGTGAGGATCCAAAAAACATTTAAAATAATTTAATGTGGTTTTCTCAACCTTCAAACCAAGAAATTTATCTGAATATCAAATCAAACTAAGGGCATTCCCATTTTCACTTGATGGAGCTGCAAAAGACTGGATGTATTATTTACAGCCTGAAGATGTAACATGTTGGAATGATTTGAAACATCTTTTCTTGCAAAGATATTTTCTAGCATCAAGGACCACTTTCATTCATAAGGAGATATCAGGGATCAAGTAAGCACAAGGGGAGTCAATGTAAGAGTACTGGGAGTGATTCAAGAAGTTGTGTGCAAGCTTCCCACATCACCAAATCAGTGAGTAACTACTCATCCAGTACTTCTACGAAGGACTCACACCTATGGAGAGAATCATGGTGGATGTTGTGTATGGAGGGGAATTGGTGGACAAGAAACCAGTAGTTGCACGTGCATTGATTGAAAAGATGGCCCAAAACTCCCAACAATTTGGAGATTGAGGTACACCACATGTTCGAGGAGTACATCAGGTAAGTCCTTCTTCTCTTAAAAGTCAATTTATTGATACTAAGTTAGAATAATTGAACACTATGGTGAGGAAAATTTCTTTGGATCAAAAGACATCCCAACCCACTTCTTCAAGGCCTTGTGGCATTTTCATTGAGACAAGTCACCCAACTAACTGTTGACCCCAATTAAAAGAGACAGAGGATTGTGCTACTGTATTTCCTGGGAAACCATATCAGCAGCAGCAACAACCACATCCCCAAAATAAGTTTGATTCCTTTTCACCAGCATACAGTCAAGGGTGGAAGGATTAATCAGACATGAGGTATGCATCTGGATAGCAATAAAGGCCCCCTTTTCAACAAAACTTCTAGCATCCTCCACCTTACCAACAGGGTTTCCAACAACCCCAAAGGTGATTTGAATCTCAAGCTTCAACAAGTCAACAGTAAGAGAATTCTCAAACCAAGGTAGATTCTAATACTGATGATCTTTTGAAACAAATTTTTCTTAATCAACATAATGAGTTGAAGAGTCAAGGTTCAGAGCTGAGGGAGTTGAAGACTCAAATGACCAAGATTTCCACTACCCTCCATGAACTGGTAAGTAAGAATTATGGAAATATACCTTCCCAACCTACTCTAAATCCCAAGGGGAATGTCAATTCCATCACATTGAGAAGTGGTAAGAAAATGAATGATACATTTGTACCCACCATTCCACTAGGATTCACCTCAACTCCAAAGAAGCACCATTCAAAACCAACTGATGAGCAACCCAAGGAGAAAGATAAAGGTAAGAAAAAGATTGATGATGTTCCTCCTAAAACCCTTCCTTTTCCAAATAGAGTTACTCAAACCAAAAATATGTCTGAAGAGGAGATGCAAAAAATAAATTTTGGATACATTCAAGCGTGTGGAGATCAATATCCCTTTACTTGAATCCATTAAGCAAATCCCAAGGTATGCAAAAATTTTAAAAGAACTTTGTACCAATCGAAGAGGGATCAAGGGAAATGAGAGGATAAATATTGGAAGGAATTTTTCCACACTCATTACACCAACTATAGAAATTCCAACAAAGTGCAAGGATCTAGGGACATTCATTATCCCATGCACCATAGGGGAGTTTCACTTTTCTGATGCTCTTTATGATTTGAGAGCTTCCATAAATGTGATGCCTCACTCTATATTCTCTTCTTTACAGGTTGGTGAGTTGAAGCTGATGAGAGTAGTGGTGCAGTTGGCGAATAGAGCTATGGTATATCTAGTGAGTGTCTTTGAGGATGTACTTTTTCGGGTAAGAGACATGATCTTCCTAGTATATTTCTATGTTCTTAACATGGAGGATGATTAGGTAAGTTCACATAATCCCATTATTTTAGATAGGACCTTCCTTAAAACTGAAAAAACTATCATAAATGTCAATGAGGGTACACTTTCCATGGAGTTTGGGGATGAAGTTGTGATATTTAATGTTATGGACTCCATGAAGTACCCCTCACAGGACCATTTTTCATTTGTTATCTCACATTTTGAACCACTAAATAAAAACCCCATGGGATTTGATTGCCCTATGCTTATGGATATTATGAGTATTGGTTCTAGTTTAATGTCAAAGAGTACTTCCACACCTATTTCTAATGCACAAGACTCTCTTAGATTTGATTTTGAAATGGAATCATATTCTGATTTTGATCATGTGAACTTTGATTATGACATGGTTGTTGAGTATGCTGATGGATTTGATGCTTTATTCTATGATTTTGATTATGTATATTTTGATACTGACGCTCTTTGTGCACATATTTCAGTTCCTTGGATGTCTCTATCCATACACCACCCCCTACACTATAACTCAAGCCATTGCCACCAAATCTCAAATACTCATACTTTTTGAGTGGTGAGAAATTACCTATTATCATTGCTAACGATCTCCCTTTTGAATATGAAGAAAAAAATTTGAATCTTTTGAGGGAGAACATCAGGGAAATCAGGTGGACCTTGGATGACATATCAGGTATCAACCCCTCTATTTTCATTCATAGGTTTATTTTAGAGGATGGGGATAAACCGGTTAGGCAGCCACAAAGGAGAATCAATCCAACTCTTCTAAAAGTCATTAAAAGAGAGGTTAAAAATTGCTCGAGGTGGGGATAATATATCCCATTTCAGATTCTCAGTGGCTGAGTCCTATTCAGGTTGTGCCTAAGAAAAGTGGTGTTACAATTGTTAAAAATGAGAAAGATGAGTTAGTTCTAATTAGGGTTCAAAATAGTTGGCGTGTGTGTATTGATTATAGGAAACTAAATCAGTCCACACGCAAGGACCATTTTTTCCTCCTATTTACTGATCAAATGCTTGAGAGACTAGCTAGGAAGACACATTATTGTTTCTTGGATGGATTTTCTAGATATTTTCAGGTTCCTATTTCTCTATAGGATCAGTATAAAACAACATTCACTTTTCCATTTGGTACATTTGCCTACTGAAGGATGCCATTTGGACTTTGAAATGCCCCAGGTACCTTCCAGAGATGCATGGTGAGTATTTTTTCTGATTTTATTGAGACCTACATGGAGGTATTTATGGATTATTTTATAGTGTATGGATCCTTATTTGATGAATGTCTAAGTAGTTTTGGAAAGGTGTTGAGTTTTTGTATTGAGAAGAATCTAGTCTTGAACTTTGAAAAGTGTCATTTCATGGTAGAACATGGCATTGTCTTAGGGCATGTAGTGTCGAAACATGGGATAGAGGTTGATAGATCTAAGATAGACATTATTGCATCCTTACCCTATCCTTCATGTGTGCGTGATATTAGATATTTCCTAGGGAATATAGGCTTTTATCGGTGCTTCATCAAATATTTTAGTAAGATTTCTCTTCCTTTGTCGCGATTACATCAAAAAGATTCTGATTTTGTGTTTGATGGTTCATAAAGGGTATAATTTGATGTTCTAAAGAAGTGTCTGACTACTCTACCAATCATGTAGCCCCCACAATGGGACATTCCTTTTGAGCTTATGTGTGACACCTTCAACTTCGCAGTTGGAGATGTCTTATCTCAGAGGGTGGAGGGACATTCACATGTGATTTTATATGCATCGAGGACACCGGATTCATCCCAATAAAACTACACAACCATGGAAAAGGAGTTTCTTGCTGTCATATTTTCTTTAGATAAATTATGTTTGTATTTATTAGGCTCTAAAGTAGTTGTTTTTTCTAACCATGCTACTCTGAGGTACCTCTTCAAGAATCCATATACAAAGCCCAGACTTATCCAATGGATGCTCCTTCTTCAAGAATTTTATGTTGAGATAAAGGACAAGAAGGGGTCGTAAAACCTAGTGGCGGACCACATGAGTAGGCTTACTCACACACTAGAGGATGACACCTTGGAACAGGTACCACTTCGGGACACTTTCCCCAATGAGCATCTTTATTCCATCTCAGGTACGCATCCTTTGTATTTTGATTTAGTGAACTACCTTATTGCACCCTAAATACCTGCAAATTTAAAGAAACATCAAGTCCAAAAGTTAAATAGTGAGTCAAGATTTTATGTTTGGGATGATCCATACCTATGGTGCATGTGTAGTAACCAAGTTATTAGGAGGTGTGTTCCCGATCACGAGTTGGAGTCTGTTTTGCATTTTTGTCATACACTTGCTTGTGGTGGACACTTTAGACCCCAACAGAGAGCTAGGATAGTTTTGGACTCTGGATTATATTGGCCTAGCTTATTCCATTATGCCCATGTGTTTTGTAAGTCATGCTCTCATTTCCAACACACTGAGAACATTTCTAGGTGACATGAGATGCCCCAACAACCCATACTATTCTGTGAGATTTTTTATGTATGGGGAATCGATTTTATGGGTCCATTTCCTACTTCCTTTGGTTTTTTTGTATATTTTGGTTGTTGTTGATTATATGGGAAAATGGGTGGAGGATAAGGCCACTAGGACTGATGATTCTCATGTTATTGTAGACTTTGTCAAAGCGCAGATTTTTTGCAGGTTTGGAGTACCGAAGGCCATCATTAGTGACCAAGGGACACACTTCTGCAATCATAATCTTGTTTCCCTTCTTCATAAGTATGGGGTGACACACAAAACATCAACACCATACCACCCCCAAAAAATGTTCAAGCTTGCTTCCCTTCTTCTTAAGTATGTGGTGACACACAAAACATCAACACCATACCACCCCCAAACAAATGGCCAGACTGGGGTTTCAAATAGGGAGTTGAAACAAATTTTGGAGAAAATGGTGCATCCAAATAGGAAGGATTGGAGAAAGTTCTTGGATGATTTGTTATGGTCTTATAGGATAGCATACAAGACCCCCATCAGTATGTCCCCATTTCGGATTGCTTTTGGGAAAGTGTGTCATCTTCCTGTGGAATTTGAGCATTAGGCTTATTGGGCTATAAAGAAATGCAACATGGATTTAGCCCAAGCTGGCATCCAAAGGAAGCTGAAAATTCAATAGATTGAGGAGATTTTATTGTCTTTATATGAGAACTCAAGGTTCTATAAGGAAATATCAAAAGTAGCTCATGATAGAATGATCTAGAAAATAGAGTTTCAAGTTGGAGAGAAAGTCTTGCTCTATAGTTCACGACTGATGCTGATGTCTGTTAAGTTGTGTTCCAGGTGGTTAGGTCCTTATGTTGTGAATAATGTTTTTCCTTATGGTGCAGTGGAGATCACATAAGAGGATACAGGAAGTAGCTTTACAGTCAATGGGAAACATTTGAAGAAATACATTGAGGGACTTCTTACTGACATGGTGGATTTCATCACACTGCATGACCCCATCATCACTTGATCATATCAGGTTGTTCCTAACCCTTTCACTTTTATATTATTTATCCTTTTTAAAATTATGCATTCCATGTGCACATATCATCTCATGGTTTCACATTGAGGATAATTCAATATTTTAAGTGTGGAGGAGGGAACCTTTTAGTTTAGTAATTTTAATTATTTTACTATTTTTCAAAACAAAATTGTGTGTTTTTCAAATTTTGTGCGTTTATTTTTCAATTTTTTGCATGTTTTTGAAACATTTGAGCTGAAATGATTCTCATCACAATTTTTAAATCCATATCAATAAGTGAAACAATTTATCCCATGAAACTAAGCTTAAATGAATGCTGAAAATGACTTTGTTTCAAGTTCAAATATTTAGTAATTTCATGAAAAGTACTTTGAATTTTGAATCCCATACCACATATTACTGTCTTTATATTTGAAATCACTTTCATGTGAGTCTTCTGAACCATTATTTTCATATTCTTTACATTCACATCACTTCTTGAGAGAACCAAACCATGCTTGATTTAACCAGAATTTGATTTATTCCTATGAAAACTTGAGAGTTTGAGGTACTTGTGTTTTAAATGATTGAAGAATTTTTTTTGGTATTAAATATCCTATTTTAAATAATCCTTCTTATAATGTCCTACCATGAAAATTTAATCCTTGTATCCCTTATAATCCATGAATAGCCTATTAGGTTAGCCACATTACAAGCTGATTTTTCCTATCCAACCAACTCTTGAAGTGAAATTGCATAATCTAGTTGAACTTAAGTGTGGGGGAAGTTGTCTTGTGTTGTTATACCACATTTTTTTATACTTTGGGTGGAAAATTAAATTCTGAAGAGATGTGTTTGCTGCTGAAGAGAATCATTATATAGAAATTTGTGCCTATCTGGAGCTTTCAAGAAAATCATGCTTGAGAAAATTGACATTTTTATTGCTAAAATGTTGAATGGTGTGAACATTCATTTATTTTCCATTATGATTAAAATTAATTTATTCTATTTGGATTGATTAGGAGTCCATATTTAATTAAAAATTAGATTAATTCAATTTTGCATCAAAAAGAGTCAAGCCCCCTCATTCAGCCTCAGAATTTTTCACATCTAGATCCTACCAACCAAAATCCACAGAATAAATCTATAAATTCCTCACGATAAACATATTTCCTTGACTCACATTGGGTGGTGATTTAAGAATTTATCAAGCCTATGGTGACCCTTGTTTGAGTTTGGATGAGAAATTCATTGCTAAAAAATTGACATTTGTGTGATAAGAGAAAAATCAAGTGAGGTAAGTGTTTTGTGCATGGGAGGATAAATGAAGTGGAGATATATTGAATGATATAAATGGAGAAATTGAAATAATGTTTTTTTATGAGTCATGATATCTTTTGTTTCTTTGTGTGGAATTGTTGGATCCTAAGTATTTGTATTTTAAAATTTGTTTTGATTTGATATTGATGTTTATTTGATGTGAGGTTTTGCCCAGGAGTACAAAAGGGTAAGTGTGGGGGAGTTGATAAAACACTATTTTGTTGAATATTTTATTTATAATAAATGATAAAATTTCCTCAAATTGTGTTAAATATGTTTATTTATAAAAAAATTGGGATTAGATCATTCATTAGAAAATTTGATGGAAATTTCAGTTTTACCCTTTATAGTGTACTGTAGTATTTAGAAGATAAGTATTTTAATATTTATTATTTGAACTTAAAATTTTTTAACTATGTTTCTGAATTAATTGGATACAACTTTGGTTTAGGACATTGGAGCTAAATCATGCATTTGGTTGGACTAAATGGACCATGAAGTCAAAGGTAGGCTGGACTCGCCAGATTGGACATTGGTTCTGTATTTGAGTCATAACCCCTTCATCAGAGCTTGGATTGGGCCCAAATTTTGAGAGGATCTCTCCAACCAAATGTGGAACAAATAATTATTTTGTAATAACATCTTCTTCATGCGTTTTGGAGGTCAAATTGGCGGTGCAAGTTGTATTAAAATATTTGGCCGAGATTTATCATTCACACTTGAAACCACTTTTAACCTAGCCTCCCCTCCACTCTTTAAATATGTATTTTTCTCATTTTTAAGGGTTGGTACGTGAATTAGGCGATTTAAGTAAGATTATAATTGGTTTCACTCAAATTATCCAACCATTTTAAGAGGGGTATCTCTTGAATCAAGGATCCCCTCATTGAAGCCTTCTCCTCTTCTTCATGTTGTAATGTTTTCATTTGTGTAATAAACTACTTTTTTCTTATTTTATTTCTTCTATTTTCTTCTATTTTGTTAAATTATCTTCTTATTTACTCATAATATTTGGTTTGGAATCAATATTGGAGACTAGATTGGGTTCTACCCTTTCAATCCTTTTCTCATGCAAAACGTCTCCACGATGACCACACCGCCCATGGAAGAGAAGTTCTCTTAGTGATCGATCTATATTCTACCCTCTTAATTTAATTATTTTGAATCATTAAGCTTATGAAATTAACTTAATATTATCCATTAATTTAGTTTTTAAATTAGAATAAACTAAGCAATAAATTTAACAATTAATACAAAAACACGTGAGGTCGATATTTTGTGTAAATTGTGAGAGTGCAAACTTAACCGATAAAACAAGACCACGCGGGATAAATTTGAAGTATTCAAATATAATCCCTAAGCTCAATTAATCCTCATTTTATAGAATTTACATGTTCTTTAATTCACCACTAACTATAATCTAAATTTATAACATTAATCAAAGCAGGGTGTTGCGATTACATGTTCTGAAGATAGCCTAGGGTTTAATTCTCTTCATCTTTGTTATAAGGTTAATTATCATAGGGTCAGAGGGTTAACAATTTAGGGGATCATAATTAAGTGGAAATTAATTTAAATTATAATTATTAATAATTAAATTAATTGGTATAGTTATATGGATTATGTATTTTAAAATATTTTCTAAAAAATATCTTCTTGTTGCGTCTTTTTAATCAAACTTCATTTCAAAATTAAAAACAAAAAAAGATGTAATATTCTTCTAGAAAACTTATTCTAGTTTTATAAATGATAAAAAAAAACCCCACCCATCCTTTATAGTAATGTTTTTATTCTATTTTATTTTATTTTTAGAATACCTTTAAGAAGTTGTTTTAATTTACTTCCTCCTTTGAGAGATGACCTTGGTCATCCACTCTACTGCACCTAAGTACCCCCAAAACAATTAATCATTTGAGGGTGCCCACGACAGTGCCTTTCAAATATCTATATTATGAATTATTATTATTCCTAATATTATTTTAAATTATAAAGGATATAACGTACCAAAATAATCAAATAAGTGCAAGTGTTTTATAACCCCATTATATAATAGGGTATTTAATTTAATCACAAATGGAATTTTATTTATAAAAGTTTGGGTCATTACATTATTCCCCCATCAGAAATTTCACCTTTAAAATTTTCATTTCATACACTAAAAAATATGATGGTACTTCTATTTCATCACCTATTTTAGTTCCCTTAATGCTTATTCAAACTTGTGGTTCTAGCATAACACTTTCACCGGCATAGTTGTCTAGTTGTGTAGAACTTTGTCTCTATGATCTAAAATATTCATAGGTTGTTCCTCATATAAAAGATCATTTTCCAATGTTACCACCTTTGGATTCAGTACATTTGAGGGGCCTGGTATGTACTTATTCAAGATGATTACATGGAACACATCATGTACTTGAGATAGGTTAGGTGGGAGTGCTTCTCGATAGACCACTCCTCCAATATGATCAAGGATATCAAAGGGGTTGATGTATCTTGGACTAAGATTTCCTTTCTTATGAAAGCTCGTGAATTTATTTCATGGAGATATATAGATGATCCCTTTATCTATTACCATTAAACTTTAGGTCTCATACACTATTATTTTCACTTCTTTTATGTCAACTTTTTACATATTTCATATGATGTTGAATGGCTTGAACCTTCTTTTTCATTTCTTTGATAAGATGAGGTCACATCATCTTCCTCTCTCCAACTTCATCCCAACATGTTAGATTTTTTTACCTCTTTCCATACATATCCTCATAAGGGGACTTTTCAATACTAGAATGGAAATTGTTGTTATATGAGAAATATACTAGGGGAGGATGTTGGTCCTAACATCCTTGAAAATCCATTGAACATGATCTCAGCATATCCTCCAAAGTTTGAATGGTCCTTTAAAACTTACCATATGTATGAGGGTGATAATTAGTGATAAATATCAATTATGTATCCAATACTAGCTGAAGTTTTCTTAAAAACCTTGAGGCACTATAGGAAAAACTAAATTTCAGGGTAGTTTTTTAGCGGCAATTTTTAAAACCCATGATAAATGTATTTTTATTTTTATTTTATTTTTCTATTTAATTTTATTGTTGGTTTTTCAAAAACCACCACTAAATCATATTTTTAATTTTTTTTTTAAAAAAAATCATTTATTTTTAGGGGTGGTTTTGAAAAACCACCGCGAAATAACAACGGTTTTTAAAAAACCGCTACTTAATTAATGGAAAAATATTAAATATTATAAATTTAATTATGATTTATTATTAATAATTATAATTTATTATTTATAGTTATTTATTTTTTTATTATTTATAATTTTAGTTAATTAGAATGTGATAATTATTAATTATTTATAATTTTTAGTTAGTAATTATTTAAAACTTAAATTAATTCGTGGATAAGTTGAAAATCTGGTTTCAACATCAAATAAATATAAATTTTTGATCCGAGTATCTATTTTAACCCCACAACTAGTTAAATCGAACCATGTGAAATGAGATACAAAAAAATAGATAATAATTTGGTAATAATTAGTAGAGTAAAAAATATTTTAGTTTTAAGAGAAGTTGAAAATTGAACTTGAATGTCTAACGACCATAGATTTTGATCCATGCATCTGTTTGGGCTCAAACACATTTCAAATTGAAGATTGTGATGAGATATATGTCATTTTATCTATGGGGACCTCAGTCACTATTTTTTGAGGTTAAAAAAGTCTTGGAAGGCCTCCAAAATATATTTTTTGGTTCAGATACCATGATTTTTGAACATTCGATGATATGTCAGCTTTGTTTAAGAATGTATTCATATAATCGTAGGTTCATCTATGATTTTATTTCATGAATTTACCTTCCTATTGATTTTATGGTGTTTCAATTATTGTGTTTTCCCTATTTTGGTGATTTATTGTTTATTATACATACATACATACATATTTGTATGTATTTCTATACATCTATGTGTATTTATTTATAATATATATTTATTTATTTATTTATTTAAAATTATATGTGATTATATATATGCATGGGTATTTATATTTATTTATGAATATTTATCTATATTTCTATACATTTGTAAATATTTATACGTATTTATGGATGGTTGAGCAGTTATTTAAGAAAGATGGGATAAAGATCCTTTAATTATTCCCATATCCATCCATTGCATGTCTAATAAGATTATATCCCTTGAAATCTTCATCATGGATAAAGTTTTGGGATCCTTTCTACTTAGAGCATCTTTCACTTTGTTTTCTTTCCCATGATGACAATGGATTGACCAATCATAATTTTTTAGCAACTCTAACCACCTCTATTGGTGCATATTAAGCTTCTTTTGTGTGAATATATACTGGGGATTTTATGATCCATATATATGTCACACTTCTCCCCATATATATAGTGTCACCAAATCTTTAATGTGAAGATTTCCACAACCAGTTCTAGATCATGAGTTGGGTAGTTTTGTTCATGGATATTTAGTTGGACGGAGGCATAGGCTATCACTTTATCATCTTTCATGAGTAAAAAACTCAATCCCTTTTTAGATTCATTATTATAGATCACAAATAATTCCCCACTATTGGGTAATGTAAGCATAGGTGCATTGATTAGCCTCTTCTTCAGATCTTTAAATCATTCCTCACATTTATCATTACAAATAAACTTGACTCCTTTCTAAGTTAGCTGATTCACAATTGTGAGAAATTTCTCAAAAATCGATGATAGTACCCAGCTAATCCAAGGAAAATATAGATTTCCATCATGAATGTTTAACTTGGACATCCTTTAATTGCCTTGATTTTTTAAGGATCCACAGATATCTCTTTACTGGTGATAACATGTCCCGATAAAGTTACTTTCTCCAACTAAAGCTCACATTTATTGTACTTTGAAAATAAATTTTCCTTTCAAAAAGTCTTTAGTGAATAATTCAAATACTCCTCATGTTTTTCCTTTAATTTGAATTATATGAGAATATCATCAATAAAGTCTACCAAAAATTTATCAAGGTAATATCTAAAGACTCCATTCATCAACTTCATGAAGATTTCTAGAGCATTATTGGGTCCAAATGGTATCACTATGAACTCATAGTGCTCATAATTTTTATGAAAATAAGTCTCAATTATATAATTCTTTTCACATTTACTTGATAATATCACAACTGAGGATCCACCTTAGAGAAATAATGGGCTCTGAATAACTAATCGAACAATTCATCAATCCATGGAAGAGGATAATTTTTCTTTATCATGATCTTATTGACCTCACTATAATCAACATAAAGGCACATTGACTCATCCTTCTTCTTGATATTAATGATCGGTGCACCCCATGGTAAAGCACTTGGGACTATAAACCCTTTATCTATATTCTCTTTTAGTTTCCTCTTCAACTCCTCAAGTTCAACCATGTCCATTTTTATATGGAGGCTTAGATATTGGCAAAGCTTTGGGTATAATCTCAATTGAAAATTCAACCTCTCGACTATAAGGAAGACCAGGAAATTATTCTAGAAACATATCAGTGTATTATCTCAAAATGTACATGTCTTCAATGATAGTATTTCTTTATTATAAATCATTTGATCCAGATACACTTTCTCTAATGGTGGTGATATTCATTCTTGCAATGTTGGTACCAAAGAAGATTCATCCTCCTCCTTGAACATGTATAGAATCAGAGGCGATTCATGATGTAGAGGATGATTTCCTTCTCTTAGATATTTAATTTTAATCTATATAAATAATGATAATCCATGCCTATAATTGCATCAAATTATGCAAAATGAAGTATCACAAGGCTTTCTAGGAAGTTCAACCCACAAATATGGATAGGGGTGAGTTATATGCTTCAGATTCAACAGTTGACTAATTCATCATCCTTATATATAACTCAAATTAAATTTTTTGAGGTGGTGTTTTAATAGTTCCACTAAAATTGTGTGATATGAAAGAATATATGGTATCCTGCCTTTTTATTACATAACTTTTCATTACATTTTACAAACAGAGGATGTTTAAAGTTTAGTGTCTTGGAAATAAGGTACATAATACATGAAAACATAATGAATTATTCTAATCAACTTATAAGGCTTCATCATAGGTTCAACATAAGTAAAATTACTATATCTCATAACCTAGAGACATACATCAAAGGAAATGGTAAGTAGAAGGCCCAATAAGGGTAAACAAGGGAAACTATTTACTTGTGATATCAATAAGAACTTGATGAAATACATATAGACATGAGAAAGGGAAAAGGAGGCATATAATAATAAAAATAACATGAATAATAACTTGAAAATGTTGCTACAACATATAATTTATACATTCATAATAATATCACCAAGGTACATCCCCAAGGTGTTATAAAAATTACCAAGGTTGTTCATCAAGGTATCGTGAAACTTGTCATCACTAGAGATTAATTTATTTACCCAATGCATTGGAGTGCTATTAGGACACACCCTTAATATGTCTTTATATTCATGTGATCCAAATAGATCATAATCAAACATTTCATAAATAACCCAAATAGAATAAAAGAAATGGGTTTCATATCCAAATCATGGCGTTTTAAAAAGTGCTTAAAAACATGATCATTGTGTCATTTATAACCTATAGAAAGGTAATGAGGGTTTTATTTATGTTAATTAGAGAATAAAATAAATAATTTTTATGTCATGATGAGTACCCTTGGAAATTAAAGAGGTTTGGGTATTCATATAAAGAAAATAAAATAATTTATTGATAAAAAGATAGAGATTTTGAGATGAAAATTCTGCAGCATAACGGCTATGAAACATGGTTTTAGAAAACATTAAAAAGAGATGGTAAAAGGGTATCCCATTCATAAATAACTCATAATATATTAGGGGCATAATAAAATTAAAATACAAACATGGTATGAATATTTGAAAGACATGCCACATAAAATAGAACTTGAAAGGAAAAGAGAAGTTTTAGAATTCTCTTACCTTGAACAGAAACTTCTAAAACTCTAAGATCAGGGCCTTGGGGAATTGAGGACACCTTGTAAGGAATCCTTGGGAGGTATAACTAGAATAAATTCTTGGATAATTATTTTGGAATGAAAGTAAATTAAGTAATGGGTGGGTATTTATAGAAAAAGTGAGGGAATATTTTATTAATTTCAAAGGACACCTCATTAGTGGTATTTGAAAAACCATGGGATTTCCCATGGTATCTTCCCATGGTATTGGCCAATTGGGACACCTAATATCATATTTTAATCCATAAGAGTCAACTAGCATATTATCTTACTCATTACATAATTATGACATAGTTATGGTGTCATTAAACATACCGAAAACCCAAAAATGTATTTTTATTATTCATCAAAATTCAACTCTTTTAGAAAAATCCAAAAAATTCAACCTAACCATTTTTCGATGTATAGAATTGAAAAGTGAACTTAATTTTATAAAAAATAATTTAATTTTAAATTAAATTAAATAAATAATATACTAATACTTAACTAATAATTTCTAAAACATTTATTTACTTATACTGTGATATAATTATATCACATTACCACTAAAGATGACTAAAACATATTTATACTTACTTAGGTGAGGTTACTATTCAATTGGTCAAATTACCATTCATAAGGGTAAAATTGTTATTCCAAAGGGTAAAGTTACTATTCACCAAAAAAATATTTTGATCTTATTGAACCACATTTTTCACCCTAATTACAACCATGTATGTCTGATTCTTGAAAATCATTTCACAGAAAAAGTTATTTAATAATAAAATATTTTTTACTATTCATTAAATACTAAAAAATTGAAACTTCTTAGAAAACTTCTAGAAATGCAGCCTAGATTAATTTTGACATTTGAAATTCAAAAATGATGTTTATTTTACTGTAATAATTCTCTATGTATAAGAAATCTCTGAAAAGTACAATTTTTTACTTCTAAAATAAATTTATCAAATTTGTATTATTTAAAAATATAATTTATTAAGAAAAGCTATTCTTAAAATAGTAATGATGGAATAAAAATTTTATTTATACTAAGGGATTACACAAAGTAACTAAGGCCTTGTTAAATAACCCCTTATAATGCTCGCATAGAACCTAAGAGTAAGGTGTGTAATGGTGATAGAATCTCGGGGTGGCTCTGAAAACATTGCCTGAGTGGTGATTTCTATCAACTTGAACTTCTCTCATAATTGATTCTGATCAATCTTAATGTGTTGAAGTTTGGCTTGGGTTTGGTCCAAAGTGAAGCCCAGCGACGCCACCTCCTTCCCAAGCTCTGACAAATGGGCTTTGTATGGCCTGAGTCTACTAGATGAGGTCATCGACTCTTCTTTCTGTAATAATAACCATTATCATTTCTATTTATAATCATTAATCTTAATGTTAAGAGTATAGTTTCCAATGGTCATATTGACCAATGGTCATGTAACAATTGAAACACAATGGTCTCATTTCAATTATACTCACTTTATTAATTAAGGGATATATTTTTGTTGAGGAAAAAATAATATAACATATATTTTCAAGAAACAATTATTATTCAAAAAGTTTAGGTCATTATAGAATATATATAACCATAGTCACATAAGACATTTGAAGTTCATAAATGTATGATAGGCATGCCTTTCATTATTTGATTCTGGTTCTAATCATTTACTTCATCCAAAATTGACTTAGGGATAAGAATTTTCAAAATATTAAACACGAAAATGGGAAACCATGAATGTTAAAGTGATAAATCATAAATGACATATATTCCTTAACCAATGAGTTTTTAGGATTCAATATAAGTTATCTATGATCTATTTCCTAACATGAAATGTTATGGGAATTTTTTTCCCTTAATAATGGTTCGTAAGGAGCTTATAAATTTACCAAAGCATATCCCTTGCGAGTGTCAAATTAGGTATGTAGAAAGGCCCATTATCATGCAACATGTAATGATTGAGACCATCTTAATTTGACATTTTTTGGGGTTATTACCCCTATGTACATTTTTTCTAGATCCGTGTCTATTTGTAGTATCCATACAGGGATATATTTTCTTAGAAACCACTTATTATTTACTTTACCAAAATTTTGGGATGTTATCATATGTTTAGTCTTATCCTTAAGGATTTTACTAGAGTTTTCTAATCCTAAACCCAAAAAATAACTAAACCTGGCATCGATACCAACTATGACAACCCATATTTTAATACACTTTATTTCATGATTTATTACATAAAGGTACACATTATAAAATCCCAAAAGTTCGTGAAGCCTAGTGTCTTTAGGAGATTAGATACATAGAAAATAAACTTGATACATGTATAAAACAACATTATTGAAAATTTCCTTAATATGCTCCTAAAATTCCACTCATCTTTTAAAACTACACAAGATAACCTGGGGTCATACATAAGAAAAGGGTGAGCTTTAAAGCCCAATAAGGGAATAGACAAAGCATAACGTAATGTAAAGCAGTACATGCATTCCAAGAGGTATATCAAGGTAACATAAGAGGGGTGAGAATCATAATCTTGAATAATAATGAATGATATATCATGATAGCATAAAGGCAACAAGGAAATGTGGTGACAACATTAAGCATGAAATCATAAACATAGGTCAAGGATAACCACCAAGACATCATAACATGGTGGAAAAGTCCCCTTATTTATTAGGTTTACTCCCTAATCTCATACATGAAATCGTATGAGACTGAAATATTACCCAATTCATTGGAGGGCTATATAATTATGGGTCCACTCGTGACTTTTATATCATGAGCATGCATAAGTTTTCCACATAGATCATTCAATATAGGATAATATTTCATCACATTTGATCTTATGATTAAGGAGTGTGGGATTACATGCATGGAAGTACCCAATCAATGAAGGATATATACATCTAGGTGAATTCCCTTGAGTGGAAATGGAAATGGGTATTCACAATACAAAATTTTGGAATTAAAACATCGTAGGATAATTTCATCAACATAATAGGGGTATATAATGAATCATGGGAGGGATTAATGAGAGATAAATGGGTCTCTTATCACATGGAAATCATAAGGGTAGTAAGAGGGATATGTAAGAACATATTTCAATATAAAAAATTGATAATAAAAAGGCATAAGACAAGGGAGGTGCTTGAATAAAAAGGAAAAGGAGATGATCCCTTACTTTGAGAAAATAATTTCTTGGGTAAAGGTTATAACAAGTGGGGATAAATGATCTCTCAATAATAGAACATCAATTGGATAATAGAGGAATCTTTATGAAGTCATGAAAACTTAACCAATTGAGATGCAAAAGGCTAAATACAAAGAAATTTCTTGAATGGAAAAGAAGAGAGAAAAATCACTTTCATTGCGATGGTGTTTCCAAAATCTTGAGAGGTGCTTCTTGAGAGATTGGATGGGTTTATATAGGAAAAGAGATGGATGTTCTTTATTATTTATCAAACATAGGTTTTGGATTGTATATAATAAAGTATTCAAAACCAAAAACCTTCCCATGGTTTTCCCCATGGTTTTTGAAAAGTGAAGTGGTTTTTATTATTTTAAAATTTTAAGAACTGAGATCATTAAAATATTACTCTCAGTGATGTGGGAGTGATTCATTTTCATGGAGAATTGATTTTAAAACCATAATATATAATATAAGTTTTGGAGGATTCATAAAGAGTTTGTAAAATTAATCAAATAACCTCAAAAAATATTATTTTAAAGGAGAAATATACATTTGTTCATGAATATCCTTTATAGAATATATTACATCACTTATAAGTCTTTATGATGTCATAATACATACTGTATTTTTGTATCGTATTTAATTTTGACCCAAAAATCCATCTACCTCCAAAAAAATGAAAAAATCACTTTTTGACAATTTTGACATGTTAATTTCAAAAATAATATTTATTTTATCTAAAAAATTCTCCAAATATGAGAAATCACACTTTTAAATCAAAGACCCGGATTTGTTGAAAAGTACTAGTTTTTTCTTGACCTTTATTAAAATTATTTACGACCTCATAAAATTATATTATCATTTACATTTAATATAAATTATTTAATAATAATTTTTTATTAAAATATCCTTTTTCAAAAAATTATTGAATTCATTAAAATACAGCTTCTTGATTGAAACTATACATTTTCCAAAATAAAATTTTTGTTTCATCTAATCTTTATCAACATATTATCTAATCATTAAAAAAGTAATAATAATCATAAAAGATAAATATAATCATTATTTAAAAAAATATAAAAAACCATACTATTAGGGTCTTGATACATAGCCTTTTATTACCCTAAAAAACGCCCTTAGGGTAAGGTATTAGAACATTAAATTTTCATGGGGTGGTTCAACATATATGGTTTGGAGCATCATCTCGATGAGCTTTAACTTCTCTCATAAATGGTTTCATTCATGCTTTAGCTGTTGAATCTCATATTGGTCTTGATTAAGGGAAAAACTCAATGATGTTATCTCTCTTAGAAACTCCAATAAATAAGCTTCATAAAGTATGATCATACTGGCCGAGGTCATTTTCTTCTTTTATCTGTATTAGTTGAACTTTACCATAATTCTATATATATAATAATCATACAATCATTGTTCAATGTATATATTATTAATGGTTATGATTCTTAATGGTCTTTAAAATCCAAAAGGATAAAATATTTGGAAATAACTAAAGAATTTATGTGTTTTCTATAACCACATTACGTAATAGGGTATTTATCAGGAAAGTTCAAGACTCGAGTGAGCTCAGACCTAAAAATTTATTTAAGAAATTGGAAATACAGCGAAACACAACATGAATACGGCACAAAAAACACCACCAAACCATAAAATTGGCAAAAACAATCCACCTAAAAACACATAATAGTCCAAATACCCCGGCACAATAGACTCATGTGTTTGTATAATCCAATAAAATAGTCCTACAAACCCACTCGTACAACTCATCCCCAGCCTGCCCCACTCATAAACGCACCCGAGGTCAAGCCGACACCCCCAAACCTGAGTACCACTCATCCCCATCGCCGCAACTCTCTGGTCACCCCATTCGCATGTAGACTTGTCAAAAAATATGCAAGATTGCGGGATGATCCGTTAGCCCGTGGATTTATGTGGGTTAGGGCTTTGAAAATTTAGGCCCACAAACATTTAGACCGCATTTGATCCAACCCGCAAAACCCGCAGCCCGCACAGACTAGCCCGTCGGGTATCTGCGAGTCCCGTTTAACCCGCAATTATAAGTAGTATTACAAAAAATTATTCTTGAAAAATAAAACAAAATAACGTAATACATTAAATTAACATGAGTGTGTGAAAAAATAGTTCAAGTTTAATAAAACCATACATAAATCAAGGAAAAATTGACTCATGTTAGGTTTTAAATCTGACGGTAAGGTTGGTTGTGGGATAGATGGCACGCATGTGGTTATTTGGAGCATAATAGGATTGATGTATTAAAAAATTGATGCAATAATTATGAAAATGGATATACGAGACTACCATTTTGTTTCTAATATAACACTCTACATAATATTTTGATTTATGTATTTTAATTTTATTGTTATAATTTTTTATATATTAATATTTATATATTTTGTATAACGTTTTAAAATATAAAATAATGTCTAACATTTTATTTTAAATTAGAATATATATTAATATAAGTTTTTTATTTTTATAATTTTTGATAACAGCGTACAATTAAAAAAATTTAACGTCTATTATTTCATTTTAACAATATATATATATATATATATATATATATATATATTACTATGAGTTTTTAAAAGTAACTTGGAAAAAATTTGTTGGGCAAAAATTCCTCAAGGTATCATTGCAGTATTTTTGGGTTGATTATGTTTGTTGACAAAGCAGGTTTCCATGGTGAATTGTAGAGTTCCAGAGATGTTGTTGACAATCCATGTTGACAAAGAACCATGACAAAGGAACGGACAATCTAGAGGCAGTACAAAAGAGCAATACAAGGTGGCGTCGTTTTCCAGTGTTTGCCAAATTTTTGGGATCCAAAATTTGGAGTTTGGTGAGCATCGTGAAAAGTGGATATCCTTGAAGATCGTATTTAAATATGGAAAAGGTATGAATTTCTCAAAGATATGCTTCATGGATTGGATTTCGCAAAGACCATAAAAATGATGGCGGTGATTCTTCATGATTACGTCAAGCTTCGCGAACGATAGAGGTTGAAACGCATCGCGGCGGTGTAGGGATTTGCGAGGGAGCTTCACGGTGAAGGCGTGAAGGGATTGACGGTGATACTCCACGATTACGTCAAGCTTCGTGATCGGAAAATTATCGTGGTGCTTTGTGATTTTGAGAGAATTTCAGTGGGTACTTCGGAGCTTCGCAATTTGAGATGGCGTGGCGTTGACTTCGTATGGAAAGTTCGTGGGTCGGTAAAATCGCCTATAAATAGGCCTCGACCCCTTCAAGAGAAGTAGAAGAGAAGAGAGAGTTTTCAGAGAAAATATTTTTCTCTCGGTTCGCGAAGGCAGTGTGCTTCGCGAAAGAAGAGCTTCACGACGACTAATTTAGCTCCGTGAAAGTTGCGAGCTCTGCGTTGGCTCAGTGAGCTTCGCGAGGGAAGTCGCTCTACAATGAATTGAGCTTCACGATAGGGCTTCACGAAAAGGCAGGAGCTTCATGAAATCTTGTTTGAGCTTTGCGAAATTGGGAGCCTCGCGAAGTAGGGTGTTTTGCGACCGTTTTTCCAAAGGAATTTCCCAGTGTTCAGGGGCAAAGGGGTATTCATCAGTGGATAAAATTTGGACTTCAATAGAGCATCTATATACAGTGAAGGATGCATTCATTAGTGATAATGAAGAGACCTACGGATTTATAAACTGTGAGTTGGTCCTTTCCAGAGCAATGAGCAAAGGAAGAGGAAAAAGGTGATCCTCTCCACCGGCAGTGAGCCAGAGAGAGAGAGAAACAGGGAGTGACTATAAGGACCTGGCCTTCGAGTGACCGGAGCCGGTGCCCATGAGACACGATGTACCAAAAATACATTACAAACATTTACACATATTACATCATGTCCCAATATTACAGAGGATCGTGAGGTTCAGGTCCTGGGAAAACCAGCTGCATTTTGAAACTTCATTGAAGACATGACTGTTACCTGAAAAATTTTCATTTAAAACATAGGGTGAGCATTGAAATAATCAGTAAGGGGTTTAAAAAATACTTAATACAGCTTTTAAAAACTTCCTTAGAAAATACTTTCACATACATCAAAATTATTCCTCTGAAGAAAACATCACAACATTTCAAAGGTCGCTATAAAACAATTAAAGCATTTCATACACAAGTATTTGAACATTTAACTGAAAGCTAGTAAGCATGTTTGTACAAAAGTGCATGAATTCTATCATGTAAATTAAGCATAACACGCAAGGTATACAAGAACTACTAAGCATGAACATTATCAGAGTTGCGCATAAATAATTTCACTACAACTTATAAAAATGCACATTATGACATAATTAATGTAATGCTAACATTTGCATTAAAATTCTGGGAAGTTAAACTGATCATGCATCATCATTGTCTCATCATATGCCATTACACTTCAATCTCATACTCATAGGTAATGGTTTTATAACCAAGGATATTTCTCTAGTCAAAATAATCACTTGGTTTGTCATATAATGAAACATAGTGAGAAAACGTATAATGCCGGACTCATGTCTGAATGTCAAGGCCTCGTGCCATGACCTAAGGGTAATAACTCAATCTGACTGTCTCAAGAACTATCGATGCACCGAGGAGCTTACTTTTACCGGTCTCCAACCCAGAGGGCTTACTTTTACGAGTCCCTAACCTGGAGGGCTTACTTTAACCAGTCCCCAACCTGCAGGGCTTACTTTAACCAGTCCCCAACCTGGAGGGCTTCCTTTTAATCGGACCCCAACCCAGCAGTCCAATACATTTCTCACATGTCAAAAAGGTCTGATATTCAAGGTGTCTCATACCACTTTGAATATTTGATTTTTATTCCTCATTACCCAAGGTGTCCCATACCACTTTGGGTAATTTAGTTCTTAGTTCATTAACATGGTATGTCATATGCATGCATTATGTACAATAATAAATAAAAATGAATATTGAAACCAGTAAACATTTAGTTTGCAAATACTTGACGTAACAATGAAAATATGGCAATAAATAATCAAAGGCATACATAGTATGGTAAACATTCTTTGCACATAAGATAACACATAAAATGATGGGTGATTAGGGTTTTCCACATGAAATGATAGCTTCTTAATTAAAGAACCTTATCCATGGAAATGAATTCTTACTAAAAATACATGTCATTCATTATGATGATAAAAGTGTCAATGAACATGAAATTAGATTCAAACATAGCTTGATTTATCAACAACATTCACTGCTTCTGGTAAAGGACCATATGGACATGTTTCTTTAAATCATTTTTAACCTAATCTCACGAATTCAAAACATATGAAGTTAATATAATTAAAAAAATTTAAATTAATGTATGTTTGACACATACATTTTAATTTAACAAACACCAAAATTAACATTTATTAAATACCCTTTAAATACTAATTGCATTAAAAAACACCAATTATATTTTGATGATCATCATATTAAAATTAGGGTATGGGAATTATACAAATATATACATATATCTGAATATGCGCAAGGTGTATACTTTTATAACCAAATAATTTCTTATATGTAATAAATACTTCAAAACATAATTAATCATTAATACTTCTCAAAACATAATTAATCATTAATACTTCTTGATTGAAAGACAAACCATGTAAGGTATATAACTTGTGTGACCGAATGTATATTCATATGTAAAAATTAGGGTTTCGCATACTAAATATAAATCCAAATGAACCCAAATGACATTTCGCATCTAAAACATTACCTAAGGCTTGGAAATCATCTTTTAAAAAAATTATAAAATGGATTTGGATTGTGATACATAAATATGTATATATATATATATATATATAGGTTTTAGAAACACAATTCCATTTAACCCAAAACTTGGTTCGCACATAAAATATTGTTTAAGGATGGATATTCAAGTCTTAAAAATCATAATTTGATTTGTATTGATTTATATATGTATATATAAGTATATAATTTCATATACCAAGTTTAAAAAAGGGATTTGGCATGATGGACAGATTCAAAATAACCTTTATAAATATATAATTCCTGGTAAAGCATACCTAATCATTTTTGGAAACCTTTAAATGGATTGGACTTGGGTTATATATTTATATACTTTTATACTCAATTATACACATAGTATATATATATATATATTGGGTTTTGCTTAATGGTGACCCTTCAAGTTAAACCCTTGTATAGATTATACCTGAACCTTAACAACATTTCAATGACCCAAATTGAAAATCCTTAAAACATGGAAGGGTTGATATATATATATAAATACACAAATACAATATACCTGATTATACACAGAGCATGTATAATCGATTTGCGTAACAAAATAGGTAAAATAGTCTCTTACATAAACAGAGGAGGAGGGTTTCGGCCTGGCAGAAGCTTGCTGGAGGTCTTGGAGAGCTTGAGGGAGAGGTGAAGAGGGATTAGAGGATATGAACCCGTAGGGTTCGTCCGCATGGGAGGGGTGTTTTAAAAGGATCCTCATGCCTCGGCTTAATCCCCATGAGGGTCCCTCTGCTTGACTTCTGAAGGAGAAGACAGGCATTTGAGTTGGAGAAAATAAAACCAACGACACAAGACAGAGACATAAATATGTGACAAATTCATCCGAAAATAGAAAAATGAAATTGACAGATTTAATATATAATTGCACCGAGAAAAACATTTGCGGACCAAAACCAGTGGTCCGCTGTTCATAAATTGACAAAACAAGATTAAAAACAGAATAGTACTTCGAAATAGATCCAAACGATCTTAAGGAACATGAAAATCAAAACCTACAACCCTAACCCACATGCCTCGGACCCCTCACCTCTGCTTGTGGCGCACAGCAGCGCACGCCGCGCCTCCCCGACCTCGGACTCGGACCAGCACCCTGCTCCGGCCACGCCTCGCCATAACGCGCAGACACCCGAAAGAACCCACAAGCTCGCCTGAACCAGACTCGGACCATGACAGTGCCACACATCCCACGCTCGGCCTGCTTGAGATCTCTGGCACCGCGACACCGCTCGACGTCACCTTCATGCACGATGCACCCCTACACCTCAGTCGAAGCCCGCGCGACTCCGACGAAACCCTACCCAGGTCACGGACTCACGACCTACACCCAAGGCGCGGACCCCCTGCTGAGCGAGACCGCAGCGACACCTCCTCTCTTCCTCAAAGCGGTGTGACACCCTAAAACCGGGACCCTCAAATTCCATTACGGGATTCTCATGCTTTTTTTTTCGTTTTATTCGTTTTATTATATGTTTATTATATGTTTGTTATTTTATTCGTTTATCATTATTATTATAACATTATTATCTTTACTATTTTTTTATTCTATATTTCTTTTAAAACCCACAAATCAACACACCCGTTAACACTACCCCTAATCACGATTTCCATTGTCTTTTTATTATTATTATTATATTTCATTATTTTATTATCTTTTATTACTTTTATTATATTATCATTTTATATATAAGTCAAAAGTTATAATAAAATTTCAATACTTTATTAAAAGTTTTAATTACTTTTTTAAAAGCAAAGATAATAATATATTATATTTTTTTATTAGATTTATAAACATATATTTTTTATATATTTATAAATCATGACATAAATAATTTTATTAAAAGGAAACCAATTATATATATATATACACACACATTTATAAAACAAATATATATATTTATAATTCATATCTTAATATAATTTTGATTAAATGACATTCCAATTAATTTTGAAACCTAATAAAAATGTGTTTATTATTATTAAGTTTATTTATAAACATATATCTATATGCATGAAATTAATAATAATAATTTTATTATATTTATTTATTTTGATAAAACATAATTATGTCATATTATTTTAACTTAATAAAATTTTATAAAACAAATAATGAACTAATTTTTTTATAACAAAAAAAATGGTTAAATTGAATAGCTATAATTTTTGAAACAAAATACATATTATTAATAATTTTATAAAACGCTAACAATAATTATAATTTTATATATATATCATTTTTTTGGAAGTGTACGAAACCCACATAATTTTTCATTCGTTTGCATAATGTATTTCTCTAAATAATGTCATATAATAATTTCAAATTGACATGTATAATAAAATTATAATAAGATTAGTTCTATTAATAATTTTATAACAAATTAATCTAATCATAATTTTATAATGATAATAGTTCAAAACTTAATATATAAAACAATTACATATATAAAATACATTGACTATTATTACTACTAAATATATTTTTTTATAGGTAAACATATTACATACATTTATAACATATTTACTTAAAATTATTATTTTTGCAACTGCGACTCGGGGCGTCACAGTGAACCTTGGGAAAGCAGTGAACTGATCTTAAACATTGTAAAGACAGTGAGCCTGAGCATAGAAATGATCTAGCCCGAACATTACTGGCAATGAGCTTTAGTGGATTTGGTACAGCGGCACATCGCTGTTGTATGCTCCTTGGACGTAGCCCAGTGAGGGTGAAGCAAGTAAAAATCTCTGTGTTGTATGCTTGCTTCTCTGCATTACATTTATAGTATCATCATCAGATAAAGAAGAAAAGAAGTTGTCATAATAAACACACAAGTGCAAACAAAGCGACCCTTGTAATAAAGAGGTCAAGATCCAGTGGGGCATGAAAAATTTAGAAAAATAATATTCATACCCTGATTCACCCCCCTCTCAGGGTATATAGGCCCCTATTGGTCCTAACAAAATTAATAAATAAGAAACATTAATAATAAATATACAATAATATTATGTATTAATATATTTGGATTGAAAATCCAAACATGTATTTATTTTAAAATTTTGATAATCAAATCTCTAATATAAATTTTCAGTGTGAATTTTTAGTGCAAATTTTGAGTACTGATTTGCACTCATGAGAGTAAAATTTCAATGCATAGAAAATATAATTTGATGATTTAAATTAGTCATTTAAATGTTAATTTTAACTATAATTCTCTAATGGAAATTTCCGTTGATAGTTTCCGGTGTAAATTTTCAATGTAAATTTATAATGAAATTTTATAGTATTTTTTTATGTATCATTATATTTTTATTGTAGTTTTAAGTGGACGTTTCTAGTGGAAGTTTACTGCAAAAGTTTCTAATGCAAAATTTAAATGTAATTTTCCAATGAAAATTTATATTTTTCATTTATGTTTTAACGTGTTTGCATTGTAATTTTAATGGAAAAATCGAACTGCGGATTTTCTGTGAAAACTTGCACTGAGAATTTTTAGTGGCAGTTTGCACTGAAAAATTCAATAATAAAATTTGAGCATACATTTATTTTAAAATTTTGATAATCAAAATTTTAGTATAATTATAATAAAAGTCCAATGGAAATTTGTATCATAAATTTAAGTGGAAATTTGAATTAAAATTTTCTAGTGAAAATCTTTATTAAAAGTTTTTAGTGCAAATTTCCAATGAAAATTTTCAGTTAAAATTTACATTTTTTATATATGTATTAATTTATTTTTATTTTAATTTTAATTTGTTGAAAAATTAAATTTTTTATTTATGTTTTAATATATCTACATTGTAATTTTATGTGAAAAAATAAAATGCAAATTTCCAAAAGAAGATTGCATTGAAGTTTTCTATAAAAAATTTGCAGTTCAAATTTTTAGTATAAAATTAAATTATTTATTTACGTGTTAATATATTTAAACTAAAAATTTAAAAATGCATTTATTTTAGAATCTTGTTAATCAAATTCCCAGTATAATTATAATAAAAAAAGTTGAATTTAACACAAGAAATTTAAGTGGAGATTCAAATTAATTTCTGAGTGGAAGTTTGTAGTAAACATTTTTTGACACAAATTTGCAATAAAAATTTCTAGTGAAATTTTAAATTTTTTATTTACGTGTTAATATATTTTCATTATAATTTTAAGTAAAAATTTGAAGTGTAGATTTTCAGTGGAAATTTACACGTGAAATTTCCAATATAAATTTGCACAAAAAAATCTCATTAGAAATTTTCCTACGTACATATAATAAATAATATATATTACATGTATATATAATAAATATATTATATGTATTAAATAAATTTATATATTAAATAACATGTATTATTATACGTATATGTAATAAATATTATATACATGAGTTGAATTGTTAATGAGAGACGCAAAAGTATAAATGACCCACATCACTCTACCAGCCGTGTGACATCGCCATCCGCCACAACTGTCATCATCCTCACTGGGGTCGCCGGCCGCCGCTGGTCAGCCGAGAGCCGAAACCAGCCACGCGAGCAGAAAGAGATCGCCGATTAGCATCCGGGATCCCACACCCGCCACGGCCCTTCTCCCGAACGCGCCGAACCACCACGCCCCGCCGTCAGGCTATTTCCGCTGGGTGAAACCCGCCTCACCACGTGACATTTCCCGCAAGGAACAACCAATCGTCGTCCATCTCCCCTCCTGGGGACGCCGACGCCCAGAGCACGACCGGATCTCCGCCGCGGCCAGATCCCGCACCACCAGGCCTCGCCGCTCCGTCGGCCGCCAGACCCACGGACCCCCGCCGAACACCGGGATCCCATCACCGTGACGTTCATCTTGGATAGCCAACATCCCGATATCGCCTGCGCATCAACCTCCATCATCGAGGCACTGTCACCCACGGCCAACAAGGCACTTTCACCTTCAGCATCCAATTTTCCCGCAACCGGCTGCCGTGGATCAGCAGGACGAAGCCTGCCGCAATCCGCAAATAGGTTGTTTCGAATCTAAGAATGGGATCCCCATTTTTTTACTTTTGATTATAAGAAATCATTTTCACAAGTTTGGGTAAAGGTTCTTGGCCTAAATTGGTTTTATCGGCATGCTACGATTTTGAAGGACATCACACTTGCAATTGGTTCTCCAATTCATATGGATAAAGGGATAGAATTAGAGAGATTTGACACTATGCTCATATACTGGTAGAGGTTGATCTCTCCATCCCTCTGATTGATAATGTTGTTCTCTCAAGGGAGGATGAAAACATTGAACTTAAAGTTGTGTATGAATGGCTTCCGTGATATTTCTCTTACTGTAAGTTGATTGGACATGCCCTTCGGAATTTTAAAATATCCATCATCTATTATTTTTGCAAGGCTTCTGGTCATGAACATGTTAATTTCAAGTAGGGCCTTGAGAGAAAGATGAATAAGGAGGTACCTACTATGCCTCCACCTATCCAGGCCGGTGGCCAAAGTAGCAAGGTAATCCCAACCGGAAAATAGGTGAATGGAAACAAACCTGGGCACAATGATTGAGTACTTATATAGCATGAGAAAGGCCTCATGGATGTTGTAATTTAACATGATATTCTAATGATTGAGGATCAGGGTAATGCTGAAAATAGTGTGGCAGGTGCTTCAGCCTTTGTGCCTCTGGCGCATCGGCAATCTGGGAAACCTTATTCTGGCAGTATTGTGCAACTGGACATGCAGATTGGAAGTGTCTCCTTCAAGGATTCACTTAAAAAGGGTATTGAGTTGGACCAAACAGACCATACCTCTGAAGATGGTCAAAAGGACAATGAGATAGCTACTCAAGCTGACGTGGATAATGAACTATGGTAGGAACATTTTCTATCCTCTTATAAAATTAAAGTGAAATATAAAATTGTTGTTGCCTCTTCAAGAAAGGAGCATAAAAAGTCTCCTTGTTATGGACAGTCTTAGGTTGGTAGCTCTACTGCCTTGGAAAAGGCAATATGGGGGATGATAAGGGCACTCTCCATGCTCAGTATTCCTTTTCTATCCATCCTTCTGGGTCTCTCTCTTCCAGAAGGTATTATAGGGTTGAGGGAGGGAATCCAGAATCTAAACAAGATAGAAATTCTATCTCCGGAGGATGATCTCTCAAGTTTGATGGGTTTGAGACTCATAAATATCATGAGACTGATAAATTCAAACCCATGAAGATTTTCCACACCTAGGATAGGTCTGTTCCTTTGGAAAGACCTGATAATATAATGAAGAATGAGGGTACTCAATAGACTGTGAGTATGATCAAGACTATAGTTTTGAAGGATCAATGTTCTGGTTACTTAAATGCTTCTAGAATGGGCTACTCTAATTATACCAAGAGGGGAACTGCTTCTTCCTCAGCCTAGAACTCTTCTAAGAGCCTTGATGAACATGGTAAATCTATTGAAGGAAAGGTGAGATGTCAGGTCTCCACTTGAAACTCATTTGACTTTCTCAATATAGATTTTGTTGTTCGAAGTAAGCTCTTGGTTCCAATGAATTGTGTCACTTATAGTACAGTGGTGGAGAGTGATAAAATTAAGGACGTATCTATTGATACAAACTCATATGGTCAAGGAAATTAGTGGAAACAAGTTATAACTTGGAGGAGAGGCCAACTCCCTCGTGGTTGAGGAGGTCATGGGGACTATCACAATATGAGTCTTCGATCCCAGGCTCCACCTTAAGGATTCTGCATGTTTTTTTTCTTGCTGAATCACCAAATTTCTGATGTTGGTGTGATGTCTTTGGGATGTCTCTTTGTATGTTAGGGAGGATTTCTTGAGTTTGTGGAGATATAACCCCTCTATCACGACTAGCAATGGACTTTGAGGATGCATGTGGATTTTTATTCTTGGTTTCTCTTTTGGTTGTTTGCAGGCCTGTATGTAGTACTATGGAAGAAATCATTGGAGGCCTTAGCTTCAGCTCGTTTCCACCTAGTGCTCTTTTTGTTAAGAAGAGGTGGTGGTTTGTGTTTTCTAGTCATGTTGTTGACAGTTTCGTTGGACGATAACATGAACAGGGGTATGTTATGATCTGTGTATTCATTACTTTCAAGACTTCAAAGGTAGGCTTTTAATTTGCTGGGGAGTGGATTCCAATATGGTTTCTGTTTTGGATTTATGATCAGGCCACTACTGGAGATTCTTTGGATAGTCAGCCTTTTGGTGTTACCACTGATATTTTGTAGAAGAATGGGAGTTTACCTGTGTGTGTTGTTCAGCAGCAGGTGCAGATGAACAAGGAAGAAGAATTGACTACATACAATGGTCAGTCAAGTGTTGTTTTCCAGAAACATGAAGGTGCTGAGTTTGGAGAGAGGGACACTAAGATAACAATGACTCATACTTTCATGACTACTTGTTCATACTCCAAATAATCAACATTGAGAAGAAAAAAGGATGTCAATGTTGACCCTACAAAGGTTCATGATGGAAATTCTAGGAGTTCTTCCAAGGAAATGGCAATGGATAGTTTCAAGGAGGTGGCCATAAATTCTATTCACATGGTGGATTTCTTCTCTATGTTGGACACAATTTATGTTCCTGGTTTTTATGCTTTCTATATTGAGAGTCTTGAAAGGTAGTAGGGAAGAGCTTGTAAAGCCTTCCAGTTGGTCTAGGTGCCTACCCTAGAAATTACACCCCTTCCCAAGGAGGCAGCGGTTACACTAGTGAAGTCACATAGGGAGGAAGACCTTAAACAACAAAATGAGAGGAGCTCATAGGCTAGAATGGGTAAACAGGTGGTTGAGGATTATACCCCAAAAGTGTCTTATGTGGTAGTCATGCTACCAATAAGGGAAGAGTTTCCCATCCGAGCATGGATACTCGATTTCAAGTAATTGAAAGGCTAGAATGGGTAAACAGGTGGTTGAGGATGTTACCCCAAAAGTGTCTTATGTGGTAGTCATGCTACCAATAAGGGAAGAGTTTCCCATCCGAGCATGGATACTCGATTTCAAGTAATTGATTTTGACATTTAGCGCTTTTTGGTTTTAGTCTCTAACACAGTGTGACTGTTTTTTGTTTTCTTGACGAGGTAAATTTCTTCTATGTCTGACCCCATCATCCTTTGATGTACTTTTTACATTATTTTAATTAATAGGATAGGGCCTTTGGGCTCTACCCTACCTGGTTTAAAAAAAGCATTCCAATAATATTACATAAAATCTCACTGAAGCCCTCCTTTTATATTTGTCTGACCCTTCATATCTTTTTGAGATTTTGGATGAGATTGAGACACCACTTTTGAAGGAGACTTGATTCCGAATAATAATGTCATGATAATAATATTATTATTAAGAAAGTGATCATAATAAAGTCAGGACCCACATGTCTCGAGATAAAAAATATTAGATAATAAGATAGAAAAATATTAGATAATAAATTCATGATAATTATTAAAAGATAACAAATTCAGGATGTTATAATTAATATAGTTATTATAATTATGATTACTAATTAATAATAATTACTAATTTATTAATAATAAAACTATAAATAATAATACTTAAAAATTAATAATAATTAATTATACTAGAGTAATTAATAATATAATTAATATGGTATTTGAAACTAACTACTAATATTTAATAATTGACACCCTTATTAAAAAAAAGTTGTAATAAAACCTTTTTAATAATAAAAAACAATGCAATTACTAATTATTGATAATAATTAATGATAATGTTGTAATAAATAATGTAGCTATTATATCAGGTGTTTGGAGGTACAATTATATCAAACACATACACACCGCACACATATAGGCTTGGAAGGCAGGTCATAGCCCCTCCAAGGGATAACTCACCCAACTACCCGCTTTATTACATCATATATATTTGGCCCGAAGACCCAGTGGGCATGTAGCCCATTACATGGCCCGTAGGCCCGAATTTTTTTGGCCCACATCACACTGCTACAGTGTCGTCGTTGCTATAGTGCCTTCGCTGCTGCAGTATCGCTACAATATCTGCGCTCAATGGGTTTTGAACCCTCATTTTTCATGTAAGATTACGGGGTGCTTCCCACTAAGCCAAACCCCAGCTACAATTAATAATATAAATAAAGAAAAATTTATAATTAAATTAAGAATATAATTATTAATGTAGTTAAAGATTAACATATTTGATTATATAGTTAATAATACATAAAAATAATTATATAATTAATAGTATAATTAATAATGTAACAATTAATTATAAAATTAATAATCATTTATAATAATTATTAATAGTAATATAATTATTGTTTTAATTATAAATAATTAATAATTACTATAAATTTTATATATACTCTATTTGTTTATGCATTTAATAATACTTAATAATAATATAATTAATAATGTAATTAATAATATAATTGAAGACAGAAGATGTAGGAGGGGGTTCGGCTTCGCAACTCCTGGAGATAATGAAGATCTGCTGGTGGCAATCATATCAAGCTCAACAAGGACGAACTTAGGTCTTTTGATGATATTGTTCCTCATGTGAAATCTGGTGAGTTTTGAAGGTCAGTAGTTGAAGTAGGTATGTGCTTTCTTGCTTCGTTTAAGGATTCCTCTACAGGTCAGATTGTCAAAAAGGGTTTATTGGCTCATGTTGAGGCTAATTCAAAGGCATTTTTAGAGAGGATGGGTATGAGTAAGAACTCACTTATCGCGAGATTTGTTCTTCCTAAAGGTGAGATGTCTGGCTTGAGGTTCTGGTTCATAGGGTTTCTTTAATTTGGTAGTAGTTTTTAAATTGTAAGTGTGTTTCTATTGGAAGTGGTTTTTTTTCATTGTTTATTTCCTTCGGATGATCTAAATCAGTGATTTTGGAGCATAAGTTCCATTTTTTTTAAGCCTGGTTCCCTTTGAGTTAATGAATAGAGTATTGTATTTATTTTTTGCTAATTATTGGAATGATTTTTATGAAGGTATGGGTCAAGATTCATGGTCTTAACTGGATCTTGTGAAATAATACTTCATGATATTGGTGTTGTAATTGGAGTTCCAATTAGAATGGACAGAAAGAAAGAGAAAGTCAGGTTTAGGAATTTCACAAGGATTCTAGTAGAGGTTTATCTCAGTGACACCCTTATCGATCAGGTTATTCTCTATACCCCTTGATGGCATCAATCTTTGTGTGGAGTATGAGAAGGTTCCTCATTTTTGTGAAGTTGGTGATGTTGTTGGGCACCTGAAAGTTGTTTTCCGTAGGAATTTTAGTTTTATTTTTCAAATTAAGGTTAAGAGTAATAATTTAGTAGGTGATCAATCAAAGTCTATATAGGATACTGTTGGGAAAGTTCTAAGGGGGTATGGGTAGATTTCTCTTACTCCTATCGAGGCCCATTGTTTTCCTAAAGAAGGGGCTTCACATGTCACTAGAAAGATTCATAATGTTGGGTCTGATATTGTATGGTGGGAAGTAGGTGAAAGCTCCGATTTGTAGGTTGAGAAGGACCGGGATCCTACAGGGAATTTCACTATTGTGGTTTCTCCTATGGTGCAAGTAGGGACTAAGTCTTTTCATTTAGTTAATTTTTTTGAGGCATAGGTTGACCCTTTTGAGTGAGATGGAAACCTCCAATGTGGGAGCTTTTTCCTGGGATGTGTTTTCTAAAGGTTTAGAAGGTGAACCTTGTGGTGATGAAGATGGCTAGAGTGATTGTGATATGGAAGCTCAAAAGTAAGCTGATATTTAGGTATGGTAGGATCACCAAATGATTTCTTCAATGAATAGAAAAAGGAAAATTAAGTTGGTCTCACCTATTCCAAAAAAGAGTTTTAAGGAAAGGGTTGGATCTTCTCCACAACATTCTTTGAGAATCAATGAGGTTGATACCTACCATTCTAATAAGTTTGCAGTCGATGGTAAAGGGAAGTTAGCTTTGGAATGTGCATCTACTTGGGCGCCCCATCAAAGTGTTGTTGATACTAAAGAAGTTGGGGTCACATGGCCTTGAGCACATGTAGATTATGTTTTGGCCTCACCAAGAGAGGATCCCAATCTGTGAGACAGTTATCAGGAGGCTAGAGTTCTGTCTTATGGTAGAGATACTTTTTCCTAGAAGCAGGTTGATCCACTGTGCATGCTGGTTATCGGTGATACATCCAAATCAGAAACATTCAGTAAGGCACAAGTGCTTGCATCTAATTATTTTGGCGTGCATGCCTCGCTTGACGATTCCACTGACTAAGAGGGAGATGAGAAAGCTGGTAAAGATCCAGTATAGGATTTGGTCATTTCTACAATGGGGACTGTCAACCCTAGATTTGATGCTGTCATGGATGGGCATCCTGGGAAGGAAGAGACATCTTGGTAATAACCCAAGTTGAGATGATGGCATCACCCTTGTTGCCGGGGAGGTTAGAGGGCTCATCGTAACATGAGTCACTTATCTCAAGCCTAGTCTCTGGATCTATGACATGGTTAGGGTAGTTGGGGAGGGGAGCATCAAAATATGATCCTTTAGGCTCAGGTTAAGTTTATGGAAAATCTGAGTATCCCTCATTAGTTGGATTTGTTTTTTTTCATGATGAGGGAAACTTTTCTTGTCAGGACCCTTCTCATTCGCTTTTTATTTTGCATTTTTTAATAAAAGGGGCTTCAACCCAAACCTTTTACGTAATAATGTAATTAATTATAAATAATTATTAAGTACAAAACATTTCATGGGAAAAAATTTATTTATAAATGGTTTATTTGAAAAGAACATTGTTTTATGTTTTTTATATTATTTTTTAATATTTTTATAAAATTCTTTTTATTTTCAATTATTTTTTATGTGTTTCTTCAATATTTTAAATTTCATTTAGAGTCTATCTATACTTTATATTTTATAAAATTTCAAAGTCACCTACTTAAAATATAATAATGTTTCAAATAGGTTAATTGAAAGCTTATAAAATATAAACCAAAGATACAATCTAACTAAAATTTTAAACATTGACTGAACACATAAAGAATAATTTAAAATTAATAGAATCCCACAAAAATACTATACAAATAAAATATAAATGACCCAAAATATTATTGTTTCAAATTATATATTTCATGATTTTAAAAATATTCAAGTAGGTCAAATATTTTTTTTATGAAATTCTAATTAGATTCAATTATTTTTCATATATTCAGTCAATGTTTAAAATTTCATTAAATTTGTATCTATAGTTCATATTTTATAACATTTCAAAGTCACCTACATGAAACATAATAATGCTTCAAGTATATGACTTTGAAACCTTATAAAGTATAAAATATAAATCCAATATATATAAAATTTAAAACATTGACTATGCACATATAAAAAAATTGATAATAAAAATAATTTCATAAAAATAATAAACGCAAAACAATACTGTTTCAAAACAAAGCATTTATTATTGTAATTATTATATATATTTAATAATATAATTAATATTTATTAATTATGTTATTATTATTAAATATTATTAATTAAATTATTAATAAATATCAATTATATTATTAAATATTAATAATAATTATAATAAAAACGTAAGTAATAATGTAATACTTAATAACAATTATGCATATAATTTTTTTGGAGTGTAAACATTATGTTTTTAATCAATAATTATTGTGTCATGTAAATTCAAATCTGTTTTTTATATTTATGATATTCTATTTATTTTCAACAATTTTTTATTTTTTTAGAAAATGTTTTAAGTTTCATTTAGATTGTAATTATAGTTTATATTTTATAACCTTTCAAAGTAACTTAATTGAAACATAGTAAGTTTTTTTTTATGTTCCAAGTAGATGAATTTGGAATCTTATAAAATATAAACAATAAATAAATTCTAAATGAAATTGAAAACATAGAATGACCATAAAAAAAAATTAAAATTAAAATGATTTTCATAAAAATAATATACAATGGCCATGTAATGGGATACCTATGTCGAAAATAACAAGATGACGCTTTGTTTCAATAAAAATAAGGGGAAACTTACTCCATAATTGTTAATAATAATAATAATAATAAATATTATGTTATTAATTAATAATATTTAATAATAATACATTTATTTACATCGTTATCATCATCATTATTATTAATATTATTTTTCGTAAATAATAATAATATTATTATTATCAGGACTTTAATAAAAGATAATTTTCATGACTTTACTATCATGACATTATTATCATGAATTTATTAATAATATCACAACTTTATTATCTTGACTTTATTATCATGAAATTTTTATTATGACTTTATTATCATGATTTTAATATCACAAATTTATTACCATGGCTTTATTAATAATTATCAGGACTTTACTATCATCATGAATTTATTATATTTTAATAATTATAACGACTTAATAATAATATCATGACTTATATTTTCATGACTTTTTTATCTTTTATTTTTTGATCCTGGGACTTATGGGTTATGAATCTATTATTATTACTTTATTAATAATAATATTATTATCATGAATTTATTATTCACGGTCATGTTCCTGGTTGTGTATAATTTCTTTGTATTTATGTGCGTATATAACCGTCTTTAAATAATAATAACAATAATAATAAAATTATTAAATATAATAAATGAAAAATAATTTACATACAATTACACTATTAATTACATTTTTTTAAGTATTGCAGACAAAATTAATAATTATCAATTATATTATTAATCATTATTTATTATAAATTAAGAAATATTAATTACTTCATTAATAATTAATAATTATATAATTATCAATTAATAATTAATTACAATATTAATGACTCATTACATTATTATGAATAATAGAAGAGTTGAGGCGCAAAGGCCCCTTTTATTAAAATAAGGAAAAAAGAAGGAATACGAGGTGTGACAAAATGATAGAAGTTTCTCACAATCAAAAAAATCACAGAATGAAAAACAAGTCAGGCAGCTTGAAACCACGTTCTCATGCTGTGATGAGGGGCTTTCCCACCTTGACTGTGTGGGTGTCATCTCCTCCTTCATGTCTTAACTCTCTACCACAACCCACCTCCATCAGCATGAGGTTCATCATAAAAATCTGTCATCATAGGAAAAACTGTTTCAATGTGATCGACACTCCACTATCCATTCGCTCCTCTCCTCTCAAATGCAAGCAACTCAAAATAATTATGCAACCTACTGCCCCCTGAGGAAGAGCACTTGACTAATTTTCCAGATATGTCAATGAAAACATCATTGCACACTTCACCAAGAGATTCTACCACATCCTTGGTGACCTCTGCAAGGCCATCCATTAAAGCACCTACAACATCCTTTATCTCCACCACTACAGAGTCATGGGAAGCTTCTTTAATGGGGTCGATGCTTTCACACTCCACCGAAACACCAACATGATCTTTTCCTAAGGTCGTTGAAACCTTAACACTAGAGAGAGTAGGTGCCACCATGGCAGCCTCAGGTCTCTTGCCAATATGAAAAGAAGGCGAATCCTATTGAGGGATGGGGTTTTTTTTTTTGAATTTCATTGAAGATGCAAACACAAATTTCTTTTTTCCTTTGTTTTTGGTAGTGGCCAAAGGATGTTCCTTCCAAAACTTCATGTCCACTGTAGCCTATGCAACAAGCTCATAGTTCAACTGATCACCAAAGGATTCAACCACAACCTTCGCATCCTATAAACCCTTAGAGAGAACATCCCTAAAGGAGGTTCTGACATGAATCAACCTATCCTCAACCTCCTTAGTATCTGTAATTTCAACCCATGAAAGACTTAGTTGAGGCTGAGGTAATAGGTCATTACCCTTGATAGGTCAAATATTTGAAGCTCTAGGAACATCATGAGGGGGGGTCTCCTTACCTCGAAATCCCTTAGATTCCTTAAACCACTGTGCCTGACCAGGTTCAACTGGCCAGGTATCTTGATCCCCCAAACCTTGATTCTTCCCAAGTCATTTACAAACTATTTCTAAGTTCCCATTCAAGCCAAAATTCCTAAAAATAATCATCCTATGAACATTCTGTTTCAAATGTCCAACTGAATTTCATTCCTCATAGTATTGGGGGAGATTTTCATGAAGAACATATAAATTAATATCATCACCAGGAGTGGAAGGACTGAATTTTTTGTTGAGCACCTCACTAAGTTCCACTTCAACTAAAATTCTCATGAAGTTCCCAAAACACAAATTTTTAGTCTCCTTATCAAGATGAATAGGAATTCCAACAGAGGCGTCACTGTCATATAGGTTTTTCAAATTCCATAATACCCAATTGAAACCATATAACCAAATCCAAACATGAGAAAAATAATTATTCATATCCGATGGATCAAAATTACTTGACCATTCATGGACCTAAAGAACACCATGTTTTAAGAAAAGACAACCAAGAATCCAGGTTCACTGTTTTAATTCTTACGATGGAAAGGAAAAATGATAAAAACCTCTACTGATTGATACACAATTCCAATCGGGGAAACCCTAAACAAGAGAAAGTCAATGTACTGGGTCATCTAGCCACCATGACTTCTCCCTCCAGGGAAGGAAAAATCTCGCAATAAGGGAGTTCTTATACAACCCCAATATTTCAGAAATTGCATTCAGGTTTTCCATGAGTGAGTCGTTGAGCCCTTCTTAATGGGCCTCCTCCTGTAGACCTATCATGGGGTGTGGTAAAAGATAATTAATTTCCACTAGGGGTGTAGTAGTAGTAGTAGTAACTAAAGTCATCTCCAAGGAGCAATGCTTTAATCCAGTTGTCACATGTGCAAAAATATTGAATACAACTAAATTTTTAGGTCTGGAAAACAAAGAATGAGGGCTTGGGAAAATAATAAATATGAGAGATAAGTGATCTAGTTTTAGGTTTAGCCCCCCTTTTATAATGCTATCATGGTCTTTTTAGAATAGCTCTCCAATCTTTGTTATTTGATTAAATGAATGGTTCCATAATCGCTTCTCCGACTTCACCCTTGTTCAAGATGGATAATGATGTGAGTTATCCTCACAATTACCATATTTTGGATAATCCTCCTTCCAATGTGTGAAATCCACAATGATCCTTCTTTGAATTACCTAGGAAACACCTAATCCGGTATTGAAATTTTCAAGTATCCAAATTAGATTACTATGTCTTCCTCACATGTTCAGTAATTACTAAACACTCTCCACTTGTTGCTAAACCAATCAATTGATATGATTTAAAATTAAATAGAGGGAGAAAATATTTCTTTAACTAAGACAATAATTCAAATTCAGAGTTAATTATAAACATAATCATATTCAAATCACTTTCTGAATTTAAATACTGAAAACCATTTAACAGAGAAACGAATTCCATAAATTCAATAAAAGTTCCTAGAATCAAGCATTACAATTGGGTCACCTCCCCTTCACCCAGTCACTTGTGGATTCTTTATCTCTATTAAAGAATAGATAATGGGAGTATGGGGGATAGAAATTATTCTAGAATAAAAACAGAGAAAAAAGATAGTAGAAAATTCCAAAGTTGCAGTAGGACTGTCCTTATCTCAAAGTGTCAACTCCAAGAATGTTGTCCCCTTTTACACAGCAGCCTACCCCTTTTAAATAGGCAAAATAAAATCCTCATGCTTCTCCAGTACCTTTTCTTTTCAAAATTTATTTATCCGTTAAATAAATCTCTCTCTCTTCCATTCATATCTTGGTCAGCAATTGATCCTCATTTTTAATAGAGATTTGAAATCCTAAGCTATGAACAAGATGATTTTAATGTGTTCCTTTACTTTTCATCAAGACCCGGGGAGCATCTAAAAAAAAATACCCATAGATGTCGGGCTTTTGAATTTCTCCTCGCATAGATACACATCAACATGGGCATGTAAATTCAACACCGATTTTCTAGTATATCCGCTTCTGTGAGCGACATAACTGATTTCCCAATTCTTTCTACATGGTTGTTTGTGCACATGGGTGTGACGTAGTCGTTTTCCTCCACTACCCATGTAGCCAATTCTGGTATGGGTTCACATAGACATTCATAGTGACATGCAAAGTAGCTGACGTCCTTTACATACTCAATATACAATGTATCCATTTTCTAGACATAGGCAGTGTGCGATATAGCCGATGTTCTCCATGTAACATTTTATTCACATAGCTGATTTTTCATCTCCTCGGTGAAACCCCTCCCCACGACACATTGGGTGGCAACATCAGTGTTGGCATGTTCATCCGTTCCTTATAAATGTGATCTGGCCTTCATAGTGGCCAGATCGAGCTCCTGTTGCAATACTGGGCCGCTCTCTCTTCAAAACGTGCTTCACAGAAGTCTCCTGATGTGGAGAATATGATCCATGATGGTTTTAGGCCTTGAAAGTGGTCCTAAGATCAGTCTCTTGCTTTCCCAGTGGCGGCCATGGGATCTCCGGTGAGTTGCAGTTGATGGAGGAGACATTGAGCAGCGACATGCGGTGTTGATGTTGTGGCAAGGTGTGTTTGTGGCAGGAGGATAAATTAGGTGAGATGACATAATTTTTGTTAGTTAATGAATAGTTCCATGGATTTTCTATCAAACATTGAAGATGTGGCTGGATGAGCACTTCTATAAATAAAAATCAGTGGCTACGACGTCTCATATTTCCTGTTGTGGGGATGGGATCCCAAATATAGGCCTCACATATACAAATGGGCCTATGCCGACACACAAGGGCCCACATGAGCTTGGCCCACATTTTGTTGTGCGTGTTCCTCCCATCATGGTCCATACTCACTTGCCACCGGGAAAGCCTTCCTCTTGGGATCTCATGGCCGACGAGCACTTCATGGGCTAGCTAGGTGGCTTGCAGCTCTTGGGTTGAGGTCTAGCCCATCTGGTCAATTTTTTTACCTAAAAAATGTTCAAGAACTTAATAAAATCCTCCAAAATGTCATAAAAAAATTCAAAACTTCCAGAATGAAACACGTTTATTCTTTTTTATCCAAATTAACTCTTTAAATGTAATTTACTATATTTTATATAAATAATTAATTACATGGGTAAATTGATAAAAATACATTAAGAATCTTTTGAAAATGTTTAAAAAATTTCATATAAAGATGAGTGCATCAAATACCCCCATAGTTGAACTATGCTTTTTCTCAATCATTGAATCTCAAAATTGAATTAAAGAGGGAACCAATGTTACCAATATTTAAATATCAAAGCATTAAAATAATTTTTTTATCAATGTTAAATAAAATTTGAAAGTTCCACACAAAACATCTACTCAACTTCACATTTTTTAAGAAATAATCAACCCAAGCATTTTACCTTTTCCCTTTTGAAAATGGCATGACTTATCTTTTCATTCATTCAAGTTTATTAATTTATTATTATCAAGCATTTCAAGTCACGATCTATTAGTTTTTGAATCTTTTCCTCTCATAACTCATGATACAAATTCAATTAGAGTTGCCATTTTATCATGAGTACATGATGCTTATCCATAGGATTGTAAAGGAACCACTTTCTCTACATGGTAAAGAAAAAAATCACATGAAATCATGAGAAATTTTCAATTATGGTTCTAATGAATATGAGGCTTAAGGTTGGTAGGTATTGATGTTAAAATCATTAAGTCTCAAAAAGTAGGTTTATCTCTAAATCACAATGCATAATATCAAAAGAAACATGTAATTAAAATCCCCCCTTCAAATTTACAACTCCCACTTCCCAAGACTCAAAGTAAGGTCATGATCAATGTAAGCATAATGAACAAATTTCTATTTGAATTTTCATCATTTTTTTCTTTTTTACACTACTTTTTTAGATTTTTTTACTTTTTCAAAAGTTATACTTAGAAAAAACTTCACATCCACCACCTAACCACATATGATAAAAATTATCATTCCAGTAATGGAAATTTTTATTCTTCCAAGTAATAACCCATTCCTATTTATTTTCATTTTTCAAGAAGGGAAAACAATTAGTGTATAATAAATAATTTGCAAACCTTCCTCAATTCCCAAAATAACACCCCCACATTTTTTACTTGCATTTTAGTGCATCCCTTTCACCATGAATTCCCTCACTCACACACTTCAGCTTTAAAATATCATTAGTAATATGACTTGGTGGGTAGAAATGGATATAAATGGCTTGAAATGTGGCTCATTCCCAACATGTTCATTCATGGTCTTTATGGGATAAATGAGGATTGAAGTAAAAGGTGGTATCAAGGATAATGTCTTATCAATAAAAATTACCTCAATCATATTAAATGTAGTTTTTCATATTCATACCTTTGAAAATTTCCAATGTAATTTCTGGAAGGTTACATGCTCCAAAATCACTCAAACAATATGCTTATGATATAATATTAAGTATTTATCTTAGAAATCCTCTCGAGAATGGAGCATTTAATTTGGTTCAATCACTCATGGCATGGCTAATAATAATAAATCAATTCACATGAATATAAAAAATTTAAAGCATGAAAAATGGTAGGTAAATTTCATTTACATGAATCAACCAACTACCTCAAATCACGAGTCTTCAATTTAGTATTCATGATTCATATTAATAATTTAATTCACCATATTACTCATTCAATATAATTATAATTGAAATATAAAACATGAAATTATAGGGTTATTAAGAAACTCATGTCTCCTAGTTAATTCAAGTAAGGCATGAATTCAAAGCATGAGAATGCAATTTCCAGTTTTACACAACCAATAGAAATTATAGTTTAAAACATATTTTTAGAATGAGGTAGGGAGTTTAAAAGATAAATAATTTAAGAATAAAATCCCCTTTCTCATGTAGCTCCACCCTATCTTCCCCTTGCAGTTTTTGGGTTTTTAGGTGAATTCCTTCCATGATGGTCCGAACAAAGCAACTCATACAAGTGTGAGAACCATTACATTTAATATGAAAGGGGTATAAGGGAGTGGTGACTTCATCCTAACCACCTAAATCCTAAGAAAAATAAATAAATCTTGGGTTACCTCCTAGAAGTGCCTTTGGTTAATGTTATTGGATTGACCTAACCTCATGAGAATCAATTATTAGATGGGTTGGAGAAGTTTGATCCCCTCCACTGGTTCTCGAGGTAGACTCCCATGGAACTTTTTAATCCTTTCCCCATTAACAGTGAATGGGTTTCCTTCTTATTATTTCTTGATCTGAATGGAAACAAAGGGATAGAGATGAATAATAATAAAAGGTCCTTACTACATGGAACAAATATTACCCAACACTAACTTCAATATGTAATTATAGAGTGGAACTTGGTCTCCTAGTTGGAAGGTATCTAGCTGAATTAGTTTTTCATGTACCACTCGGGTTATCTCTTTATAAATTATTGAATTTTTAAAATACTCTCTTTGGGTTTATTCTAGTTCTTGTAAATGAAGTCTTCTCTCTTTACTAGAACTTTATAAATCCAAATTCATCTTTTTTTACATCATAATAAACTTGGTGTTCCAATGCAACTGGAAGATATCAACTTTTTCCCTAAATCAACTAATAGAGGCTCATACCTATGGGTGTATTTTATATTTTTTTAGTAAGACCATAAGGTTTGTCTCTAGTCCTTTTGGTTGGGTTTAAGAATTTTCCCAAAATAACTTTAATCTCTTGGTTGGACACTTCATCTTGGCCATTTGTTTGGGGATGGTGGGGTGTTGATGTATTGTGATGAACTACATACTTATTAATCATAGCCACTATTTTTATATTGAAAAAATGGGTCTCTAGGTTAACGATGATGGATCTTAGAACTTCAAACCTACAAAATATGTTTGACCTAACAAAATAACATAAAAATTTGGCATCATCATTCTTACTGGACTTAGCTTCAACCTATTTTAAGATATAATCAACAAAAAGTATAATAAAATAATTCCCAAAAGATATGGGAAAGGGTCCAATGAAATCAATTCCCCATACAACACATATTTCTCAAAAAATGATGGGTTTTTTTAGGAATATATTTCCTTTTTGAAATATTTATAGAGAATTTACATTTTTCGCACTTATTACAATATTAATAATCATTTTTAAACAAGGTTGGCTAATAAATTCCATATTCCAATACTTTTATATCCATTATTTAGGGTCCAAATTGGCTTCTACAAGAAAGTGTATCTTATACCCCGAGTAATTGTTGATGATTTTTACTTATATATAATGTATTCTCGGTATCATATAGGATTTCACATTGGTGTTGTGGTAGCTTATAGCCCGACTAATTGTTTTTATGATTAGTGGATGTTTTTATGGTGTGAGAAGCTAGACTTGGATATTTGGTATTGCTGAAGAGATTAACTATTTTTCATCAATTTCACTATCGAATTTATATATATGAACATGATATAACCATTTTGGAATCCTTATGTTATGGATTATTTTGATTCTAGAATTCAATAATTTTTCCCCATAGGAATTATTTTAATGGTGGGGATCATTCATTCATTATTTTCTAAATTAATTAAGGTGTTGTAAAGGATTATCAAGGGTAGTGTAGTTTGTTTTAGAATTCACGTTCCCTATTTTTTTTTGAGACTGTGGTAATAGTGTAAAATCTATGTCTTATGTGTGGATATTCTAGCTACATGATGAATGATTTCATTCTAAGCGTTCTATTTATAGTCACTCAAGTTTGTTAGGTGTTATTTAGAGGTCTATAGCCTATAGTGCATGGTTATCTGAATTACCATGATTGTCTTCTTGAAATTATGGTGGATTGGGTAACCGATAATCTTTGGGTATGTTGTATAATGGTTTGATGATTTTGAAATTGTTTCATGATATGATCATTGGTTTCTTTCATATGAAGAAATCATATCACAACCAAGAGAATTTTAACAATTTATGTGAGCATTTTGTTTTTTCGTTTCTCAATAAATGTGTGTTCTATAATGCTATCTTTGATGGTACCATTCATTATGGTACAATATAAGGACTATGTTTATAGTTATTGGTTTTATTCCTAATATGTGGATTGATTATAAATTTTTATAAAGATAATTTGTGTAAAATTAGGGTATAATCTACATGACATGAGCTTACACCATTTTCTCTATCCCAACCAGAATAGGAATGAGTATAGATATTACTATGAGGAGATAAAAATATATATCCCTAGTAGTAAGTGATAATTTATACCTAGTAGTATAGAGATTCCATGGCTTAATTATTGGTAAGATATATCGGATTATATTTTTCAAAAGTAACAGATAATGTATTTTTTATTTTTGTAGGTCTTGTTCCATTATGTTGGTAAAATTTTAAATTTACACTCATGGATGACATTATAAGATGTATCGCCTTATATTTTTCGATGCTCATTATGAGAAGAGTCCCTATCACCAGTATTAATACCCCCCCTAGTATAGAGACCCATACTTACATATATATAACATCTTAATAGATATCCTAGATCTATTTCCCAAGGACTTCTCTAGGTTACCACCCAAGGGATAGGTTGAGTTTATGATTGTGTTCTTACCAAGTGTGGAGCATATATCTATTCTACTATATAAGATGGATCATATAGAGCTATGAGAGAAGAAGGATCAATTGAACAACTTCGAGGTGAAGGGGTTCATATGAATGATTATGTCCCCTTGGGGTGCCTTAGTTTTTTCCATAAAAATTCAAATGTATCATTGAGAATATGTGTGGACTATTAGAGGTTAATGCTAAGTGATAGAAATGAACTTATATCCACTTATACATATTTATGGAATATTTGATCAACTTAGATGTGCTAAAGTGTTCTCTAAGATCGATTTGATATCAGAGGGTCAACCAGGATTCTTTCTGATTGGAAGTGTTAAGAAGGCCTTAACCAATAATGTGGTATGGTTCCTTTGCTTAGATGCTCATGAGATATCATTATAAGATCTTAATGGAAGATTGATGAAAAACCAATCTTAACCATAAACGAGATGGGTAATTAGTATGGATTATATTGTGATGTATTAGGAGTCAAGATTTTAATAGTTCCAATCCATGATGGTCATATGATTGCTTTTGGGTCTAGATAGTTAATGACACATAGCGGAGAAGGTTTGAGTACCTATAGTCCCTTAACTTTGACCTAATTTATACCCTCAAGAAGGGGAACATTTTTTCTAATGTATCGAATTGGAAGGATCAAGCTTAGTTATTACATGATTTAAGCATCAAGTGGAAGATGATTTCCCACTTTGAAGAGATGTGACTTTATGATCAAAATTATCATGGCCAAGTGACACTTATGTCTTTATCTATCACTTAATTCAATCCTCAGTAGTATTACGGGAGTAAATTATAGGATTCATACTGTTTATTCATGAGAGACATGATAAAACTTTTATAGCTTTATATTTTATAAAATTTTGGTTATTTTTGATTCATGTATCCTTTATAAAGTGCCTCTATTGGGATTTATATATTTGTGAAAATTCCTAAGTGGCTCTTTTAAAATGATTAAAGTGTTTTGAAATGTTTCTTATAAAATTATGTGTTAAACATAACCTTTTTTGGTTTTAAATAGCTTTAAAACGATTTAAAAAAAAGGAATTGGGGTTTTGAGAAAGAGTGTTTGGAACTAATTGGTTTATTTTAAAAAGGGCGTTTTATTTTAAAGAGAAATTTTTGTAAATAGTTTTTTTTAATGTGACTTCAATTGTGATTTTATAAATAGTTTTCAAAGGAGACTTAAAGTTTGCAACTTTTTTTATCCTTGGTTAATTTTTATATCAATGTTTTGTGTATTTATTTTGTTAAATATTAATATTACCGAATAAAATAGGATGAATATGAATAAAGAATGGATGGATGCCAATCGTCTAATAAAAGATTATGAAGATGGAGTGAAATAGTTCATCAAGTTTGCAAAAGATCATGCATATGACCCTTCTCAAATAATTTTTCTCTGTTTACGTTGTTGTTATTCGAGACAAATTAGTCCATAGGAGTTAGAAGAACACTTTATCTATCACGAAATAGATAAATGTTATAAATATTGGAATAAAAATGGGGAAAAAGTGGATGTAGCTAGTGGATGAGATAATACTGTGTTTTATAGATCATCTGATATGATTACAAGTGTGGAAAATAAAGAAGCCTGTATCGAGGATGTTATTTTAGATGTGAATGATGATGAAGATCTTATTAAGGAAATGACAAGGGTAGTTGAATATGAACTTCATGATTTCCCAAAATTGTTTGAAAAGTTAAAGAGTTGAGAAAAGATTCCATTATATGATGGTTACAATAAATATACAACATTATCATCCATACTGAAGCTGTATAATTTGAAAGCAGACAATGGATAGAGTGACACCAGTTTTATGGAATTAATTTCTCTCTTGAATGACATGCTCTCAGAAGATAATGATCTCCCAAGCTGAACATACGATGAAAAACAAATGATGCACTTTATGGGTATGATCTCTAAAAGAATACATGTCTACCTGAATGACTGTATACTATTTCATTGAAGATGCAAACACCAATTTCTTTTTTCCTTTGTTTTTGGTAGTGGCCAAAGGATGTTCCTTCCAAAACTTCATGTCCACTGTAGCCTATGCAACAAGCTCATAGTTCAACTGATCACCAAAGGATTCAACCACAACCTTCGCATCCTATAAACCCTTAGAGAGAACATCCCTAAAGGAGGTTCTGACATGAATCAACCTATCCTCAACCTCCTTAGTATCTGTAATTTCAACCCATGATAGACTTAGTTGAGGCTGAGGTAATAGGTCATTAACCTTGATAGGTCAAATATTTGAAGCTCTAGGAACATCATGAGGGGGGGTCTCCTTACCTCGAAATCCCTTAGATTCCTTAAACCACTGTGCCTGACCAGGTTCAACTGGCCAGGTATCTTGATCCCCCAAACCTTGATTCTTCCCAAGTCATTTACAAATTATTTCTAAGTTCCCATTCAATCCAAAATTCCTAAAAATAATCATCCTATGAACATTCTGTTTCAAATGTCCAACTGAATTTCATTCCTCATAGTATTGGGGGAGATTTTCATGAAGAACATATAAATTAATATCATCACCAGGAGTGGAAGGACTGAATTTTTTGTTGAGCACCTCACTAAGTTCCACTTCAACTAAAATTCTCATGAAGTTCCCAAAACACAAATTTTTAGTCTCCTTATCAAGATGAATAGGAATTCCAACTGAGGCGTCACTGTCATATAGGTTTTTCAAATTCCATAATACCCAATTGAAACCATATAACCAAATCCAAACATGAGAAAAATAATTATTCATATCCGATGGATCAAAATTACTTGACCATTCATGGACCTAAAGAACACCATTTTTTAAGAAAAGACAACCAAGAATCCAGGTTCACTGTTTTAATTCTTACGATGGAAAGGAAAAATGATAAAAACCTCTACCGATTGATACACAATTCCAATATTGGAAACCCTAAACAAGAGAAAGTCAATGTACTGGGTCATCTAGCCACCATGACTTCTCCCCCCAGGGAAGGAAAAATCTCGCAATAAGGGAGTTCTTATACAACCCCAATATTTCAGAAATTGCATTCAGGTTTTCCATGAGTGAGTCGTTGAGCCCTTCTTAATGGGCCTCCTCCTATAGACCTATCATGAGGTGTGGTAAAAGATAATTAATTTCCACTAGGGGTGTAGTAGTAGTAGTAGTAACTAAAGTCATCTCCAAGGAGCAATGCTTTAATCCAGTTGTCACATGTGCAAAAATATTGAATACAACTAAATTTTTAGGACTGGAAAACAAAGAATGAGGGCTTGGGAAAATAATAAATATGAGAGATAAGTGATCTAGTTTTAGGTTTAGCCCCCCTTTTATAATTCTATCATGGTCTTTTTAGAATAGCTCTCCAATCTTTGTTATTTGATTAAATGAATGGTTCCATAATCGCTTCTCCGACTTCACCCTTGTTCAAGATGGATAATGATGTGAGTTATCCTCACAATTACCATATTTTGGATAATCCTCCTTCCAATGTGTGAAATCCACAATGATTCTTCTTTGAATTACCTAGGAAATACCTAATCCGGTGTTGAAATTTTCAAGTATCCAAATTAGATTACTATGTCTTCCTCACATGTTCAGTAATTACTAAACACTCTCCACTTGTTGCTAAACCAATCAATTGATATGATTTAAAATTAAACAGAGGGAGAAAATATTTCTTTAACTAAGACAATAATTCAAATTCAGAGTTAATTATAAACATAATCATATTCAAATCACTTTCTGAATTTAAATACTGAAAACCATTTAACAGAGAAACGAATTCCATAAATTCAATAAAAGTTCCTAGAATCGAGCATTACAATTGGGTCACCCCCCCTTCACCCAGTCACTTGTGGATTCTTCCTCTCTATTAAAGGATAGATACTGGGAGTATGGGGGATAGAAATTATTCTTGAATAAAAACAGAGAAAAAAGATAGCAGAAAATTCCAAAGTTGCAGTAGGACTGTCCTTATCTCAAAGTGTCAACTCCAAGAATGCTGTCCCCTTTTACACAGCAGCCTACCCCTTTTAAATAGGCAAAATAAAATCCTCATGCTTCTCCAGTACCTTTTCTTTTCAAAATTTATTTATCCGTTAAATAAATATCTCTCTCTTCCATTCATATCTTGGTCAGCAATTGATCCTCATTTTTAATAGAGATTTGAAATCCTAAACTATGAACAAGATGATCTTAATGTGTTCCTTTACTTTTCATCAAGACCCGGGGAGCATCTAAAAAAAAATACCCATAGATGTCGGGCTTTTGAATTTCTCCTCGCATAGATACACATCAGCATGGGCATGTAAATTCAACACCGATTTTCTAGTATATCCGCTTCTGTGAGCGACATAACTGATTTCCCAATTCTTTCTACATGGTTGTTTGTGCACATGGGTGTGACGTAGTCATTTTCCTCCACTACCCATGTAGCCAATTCTGGTATGGGTTCACATAGACATTCATAGTGACATGCAAAGTAGCTGATGTCCTTTACATACTCAATATACAATGTATCCATTTTCTAGACATAGGCAGTGTGTGATATAGCCGATGTTCTCCATGTAACATTTTCTTCACATAGCTGATTTTTCATCTCCTCGGTGAAACTCCTCTCCACGACACATTGGGTGGCAACATCAGTGTTGGCATGTTCATCCGTTCCTTATAAATGTGATCTGGCCTTCACAGTGGCCAGATCGAGCTCCTGTTGCAATACTGGGCCGCTCTCTCTTCAAAACGTGCTTCACAGAAGTCTCCTGATGTGGAGAATATGATCCATGATGGGTTTAGGCCTTGAAAGTGGTCCTAAGAATCAGTCTCTTGCTTTCCCAGTGGCGGCCATGGGATCTCCGGTGAGTTGCAGATGATGGAGGAGACATTGAGCAGCGACATGCGGTGTTGATGTGGTGGCAAGGTGTGTTTGTGGCAGGAGGATAAATTAGGTGAGATGACATAATTTTTGTTAGTTAATGAATAGTTCCATGGATTTTCTATCAAACATTGAAGATGTGGCTGGATGAGCACTTCTATAAATAAAAATCAGTGGCTACGACGGCTCATATTGCCTGTTGTGGGGATGGGATCCCAAATATAGGCCTCACATATACAAATGGGCCTATGCCGACACACAAGGGCCCACATGAGATTGGCCCACATTCTGTTGTGCGTGTTCCTCCCATCATGGTCCATACTCACTTGCCACTGGGCAAGCCTTCCTCTTGGGATCTCATGGCCGACGAGCACTTCATGGGCTAGCTAGGTGGCTTGCAGCTCTTGGGTTGAGGTCTAGCCCATCTGGTCAATTTTTTTACCTAAAATATGTTCAAGAACTTAATAAAATCCTCCAAAATGTCATAAAAAAATTCAAAACTTCCAGAATGAAACACATTTATTCTTTTTTATCCAAATTAACTCTTTAAATGTAATTTACAATATTTTATACAAATAATTAATTACATGGGTAAATTGATAAAAATACATTAAGAATCTCTTGAAAATGTTTAAAAAATTTCATATAAAGATGAGTGCATCAAATACCCCCATAGTTGAACTATGCTTTTTCTCAATCATTGAATCTCAAAATTGAATTAAAGAGGGAACCAATGTTACCAATATTTAAATCTCAAAGCATTAAAATAAAATTTTTATCAATGTTAAATAAAATTTGAAAGTTAAACACAAAACATCTACTCAACTTCACATTTTTTAAGAAATAGTCAACCCAAGCATTTTATCTTTTCCCTTTTGAAAATGGCTTTACTTCTCCTTTCATTCATTCAAGATTATTAATTTATTATTATCAAGCATTTCAAGTCACAATCTATCAGTTTTTGAATCTTTTCCTCACATCACTCATGATACAAATTCAAGTAGAGTTGTGATCTTATCATGAGTACAATATCCGTATCTATAGGATTGTAAAAGAACCACTTTCTCTACATGGTAAAGAAAAAAATCACATGAAATCATGAGAAATTTTCAATTATGGTCCTAACGAATATGAGGCTTAAGGTTTGTAGGTATTGATGTTAAAATCACTAAGTCTCAAAAAGGAGGTTTATCTCTAAAGCATAATGCACAATATCAAAAGAAACGTGCAATTAAAATCCCCCCTTCAAATTTACAACTCCTGCTTCCCAAGACTCAAAGTAAGGTCATGATCAATGTAAGCATAATGAACAAATTTCTCTTTGAATTTTCATCATTTTTTTCGTTTTTTACACTACCTTTTCATATTTTTTTACTTTTTTTCAAAAGTTATGCTTAGAAAAAACCTCACATCCACCACCTAACCACAAATGATAAAAATTATCATTCCAGTAGTGGAAAATTTTTATTCTTCCAAGTAATAACCCATTCCTATTTATTTTCATTTTTTCAACAAGGGAAAACAATTAGTGTATAATAAATAATTTGCAAACCTTCCTCAATTCCCCAAATAACACTCCCACACTTTTTCCTTGCATTTTAGTGCATCCCTTTCACCATGAATTCCCTCACTCACACACTTCATATAAGGCCCCGACCTTAAACCTTACTTAATATTGAATTAAATGAATAATTCATATTGAGGATCTTTTCAGGTTTAGAGTTTTAGAGAATTAGATCATAAATCATGGATTACATTCCACATTTAAACAAAGTGGTTATATAAAAGATAGTATTCGTTTTTCCCCATCAACGGAAACATATTTAAAATAAAACATGGATTCTTTCTTGACACTTCCTTGACACTATCATCATAACATGCACCTTTCCCTTGACCTGTGAAAAACATTTCAGAAACTTGGGATGAACATAAAAAGATCAGCAATGGATATAAAAGTACGAAAAGAAAACATTAGTCCATGTATGAAATCATACTTTATTCATAAAACATAAGAATTTTAACATAACTCATCAAATCATGAATAAATCATAGAAATCATAAGGCATAAAGGTAACTTGAGGCATTCATAACATTCTCACGTAGGGAGTAACCCTCTTGGTTACGTTTGGAATACCCATCACAGTATATTCCCTAAATCTTTTCGAAGAAACCATAACGTTTAACTCATTCGCGTTACCCAATGCATTGAAGAGCTATATCGGGCTCACCCGCCCTTAGTTTATCACGGAACCACCCGTATTCATAAACAATTCCCAAGAACCATAACATAATCATAACACATTACTTAATCATAAAGGAAATATAACATTCCCAAATATATCTTTTTAAGATATTGAAATAATGAATCCATTCTAAAAACCATTTTCAAAACCATTTAAAAAATTTAATAAAGAGATCTTTGAATCAAAGTGTCTCATACCACTTTGAAGCTTTTAACATTTTAAACCATTAATATCCATATAAATAAATCCTTAAAACCATTTTGAAAACATGGATATTAACGATAAATATTTATAAGAATAAATCATTAAAACATTTAAAATGATATTTTAGTTAAAGGGATTTTAACAAAATGAGAGACACTTGAATACAATAATCAAGGAATAACGTTTAATCAGAACTTTATAATATCATGAGAATAAAGAAATTCATGATATAATATTCCAAAAGACAGTATATACACCATATAAGAGTGAATTAGTGCATAACAACAATGAAGTCTCAATAGAAATGTAAAATGATATGAAATCCCCTGTAAAGAAGGTACCCTTAAATTAAGGATAAACCAATCTCATAATTATGTGTGACAAATATAAATACACCCAATATAAGTGGATATTGAGTGTAAAACAATCAAAGACCATTCACACATATTCAAAGGAGGACATATTCAATAACTACATGTTGAACCCAAAGAAATCGAAATTGGGTTAAGAAGTTCCCTTGGTAAAATTCGACAGCCTAGCGACGTCACTTTAAAATTCAGAAAATGAGTTGATGAGAGATAAAAAGGGTATCTCAACACTTGGACATAAAATTTACATCAATAAGTATATAGAAGAACATAACTCAACATTACAATATGCAAATTAAAAGACCCAACAAAATAAGTCTTTTAAAAAGAGGAGAGTGAAAAGTTCCCTTACTGACTTGGGTATCTTTCAAAGCATACACCCCATGAAAGAAGGAAAATACAACATTGATGTAAATACTCATAAAAGAAAGTATATTACAAAAAGAGTAGAATAATGGGCAGTACATATACCACTCAAAGGAAATGGTGGTTAAAGTAGCATAAATCTCACGGGAATAAAAGTGAGATGAAAAATCCCTTACAAAAACTCGGCAGCCGAACGACGCCTCTTAAAACTTGCAAAAATGGATTGATGAGATCAAATATGGTCTCTCATCATATTAACATAAAATTTACAGCAAGAGGAATATAAAAGAACATCCCAATCATAAGAAAGATGAGCTTAAAAGGAATGACATAAAAGAGTGTACTTAAAAAGAAAGAGAGGGGTAGGTTCCCTTACCTCGGGTCTGACTTGACTCGATCGTTATTTAACCTCCTGAATAATAAACTTGAGTTAATTTCTAATTGCTTAAGAACCTTCTTCAAGTTCATTATTCCTTTTATATCACTTACTACCATGCTATGAACACTATGTAATTATTTAAGTTAATAATGGTCGTTTTGTAGATCATTACTACTTGAGTAAAAAATAAACTCTTTATAATTACAAGTTGTTCATGTGGTAAAATATATATTCTATCCAGAATTATATTAATTATTTAGATATCATATATATCATATATATCCATTATATACATTCATTTATAATATTACATAACATTTAGAGGTATGAAATGAAATGCACCGTTCATGGAGACGGTAATCCCTACGTACGCATGAACGCTACTTCCATTTCTATTTCTTATTTAATGGAATTAAAACATAATGATACCTAATAGTATTATAATTCTAGTATGGTATCATATATAATATCATTAAATCTATCCTTTATACGTACCACATATGGCATTAACGAATCAAATCACTTTGAGGGGGCGGTAGTCCGCACTTCCTAAAATGAAGATACCGCGTTTAACCATATTGGAAACCATAAAGGTATGCCATAAATGAAAAATACAGAAGCTTAAGTAAAACATAAACATATTATATATCATATATAAATATAGTGACATCTTAATTTCCACCTTTTAGGGTGTTAAAATAATATTGAACAATCATCGTTTCGTGAGGCAGAAATTCACCATCCACAGAAACAATATGTTCATTAACCATTAGATGTAGGTGTGTGTAAGTGTAGCTCGAATCATTCTTATAACAACATCATATTATATTTAATATATTGGATTTGTTACAAAATAAATTAATAAAAAGAGTTTAGGGGGTTGGAGAAGCAAAATAAAACAAAAGAACACAAGTGAAGACATTACCTTAAAATCGGGTATCTCTCTTTGATTTGAGCTCAAAGGCTTCCTTTGGAAGACTTCTGCCCAAAGTGAGGCTTCTAGGAGTATTAGAGGGATGTTGAGAGACAAAATGAGAAGGGGTTGGCCGAGCCAAAGGCTTGAGAGGTGTGGGTAAGGTGGTAGAGGTGGGGGCCTTTTATATGAGGAGAGGAGGGGCACTCTTGGAAAGTTACAAAATGTTACTTTATTTTCAAATGAGTTTCAGATTTTAAAGGTCTCACATTGATTTATTTCGAGTATAAGGTGGTAAGAGTTCGAAATATACTAATACAATAGGTTTTTGAAAAGTTTAAGTTATAGTTTTAACATTATCTTTTCATTTTATTTAAATCCTTTATTAATGAGGTAATCGCTGCATCATCATGATGTCATAAATAATTTCATTTATTTAATATCTAAAAATTATAAAAAAACTATCATGATGTAGGAAATATTTTTAGATTTCTAATGAATATTTATAGTAAAAAATATGACTTGTATAACCCCATTTAAAAATTGTTTTAGTAAAACAACTCATGCTTGTGACATTTTTATTTTAACTTTAAATAAAAAGTTATTTATGTCATTTTCCAACCAAAGTGGCTCCATGGGGTCCCCAAGTTGACCCATGGATTGTCTTGGTCGGACATGACACATCCAATGAGGGTAGGACATGTTTCTAGGTCATTTCATATTATTAAAACATTATTTTTACCTTAAATTACACTAATTACTTCTAATCGCGATTAAAAACTTAAAAGTTACTATTCACCAAAAATTATTTTAATCCCATTGAACCACATTTTACATCCTAATGACAACCATGTATGTCAGATTTTTGAAATTCAAATCACAAAAGTGGTGAAGTTTCATTTAAACGAAAAATGAGCTTTTAAACTACCACTTAGTGGTTTCACTATTCATCAAAAATTGATGTTTTTCATGAAAATACCAAAAATTCACTCTAAGATATATTTGATATTCCGAATTTAAAAATGATTTATATTTTAAAAAATTCAAAACATATAAGTTTCATTAATTAATTTAATAAATAATTCCCGCTGTCAAAACAAATAACGTGTTTTTAAGAAACAATATCTATTAAAAGATTGACACTAGTTTAAGTCCAATTTCGAAGTGAAATTAATTCCAATGACCACTATTGGATTAAATGGTAAAAATATATTCTAATTTCACTTTAAAAACAATTAAAAACATAATCTAATCATATAAATAAATTAGATTAAAAATAGGGTTTGAATTAAAATACAACATTTTTCACTGTTCATTAAAAAATGAACTTTATCGGAAAAATACCAAAAATTTACACAAAGTAAATTTTGAGGTCCCGATTCTAAAGAAGAATTTTATTTTGTCAAATATAACACATAAAATTTTCAAAAAGTGGATTTAAAAGAGGTTCGCCATCAAAAGGTGGTTAATCGACCTTTTAAAGAATATTAGCATGTTTACGCTTAAAATTGGATTCATTCGCATTTTTAATCCTCTAACATTTATTGTAAAAAGTAAAAATATTTGACAAACATATATAATCATATTGTAGTTAGTTCTGTTCATTCTCGCCATTACAATGGCTAGGCATTAACTACCATTTAAAATAATATTATTTTGTTATTAGAGTGCAACGTAAGATTCCCAAGAAACTCGTTGTTGCGTATTGGGTACGCCATCGAGCATAGCGTCCCCTTTAAAGTAATATTAATATTTTATTCACAAATATGGATAAATATGAAAATTTCATATTCTTTATTTACCTGGGGTGTTACATCCTTCCCCCCTTTTGAGAATTGCGTCCTCGCAATTTTAAAATTTGGCTTGGAAGCTTCATTGAAAATCCCACATCGGAACAAGAGTCAGTAAAACTATCACTTTAAAAGAATGGGAGAGAAGTACAAATGTCACCTGAGTTAACCCATACTAGGATTCCAAGTATGAAAATATGGATATGGAGGAAAAAACAAAGGGTCATGTTCTGATGGAGAGTGATAGTAAACATGTCTAGGAGAAAGATAACAACAAGAAAATCACAAACTTGTGATGAGTTAAACGGTATTTGATTTCACGATAGGAAAAATTAACAGACAACATTTTTGTTTTATGGTACTTTTCATTCAGGAATTTATTTATGAGCTTATCTAAAACATAAGGAAGCATACTTTATTATCATGTTGACTTTCAACTTTTACTAGATTTCTTACATGAACTCATATTTTCTCCAAAAGATGAGTATTTGGGATGCCTTTTTCACATTAAGAGAGCTATAATCAACTTCTAGAGAATCACCTAATCCACAAAAGAGAACTATATACTTCCCATGTATTTAGACCTTAACCAAAACTAAAACCAAAAAGGTTAGTATGAGATCAGATAATACCTAAAAAGGATAATCCTTTATAAAAAAAAATCTATTCTTAGTCTCCAAAATTTGTCAAACAAAACCCAAAGTTCAACAAAGTCAATTCAATAAACATCTATCCATAAAATTCTACAAAGTAAACCAAACTAAGATTGAAACCCAATTCTCTGAAAGATTTAATCACATAGTCTCCTAAGATAAATTTTAACATTTTTCTCCAAAATAACATCATTTACTCATACAGTCTCATACTGAAAAGTAATTAACCTAATCACATATCCTCCATGATAGGCTAATCATTTCCATTGATAACCAAAAATCATCTTACTCTTAATTCATAAAATCATCTAACTAAAAAGAATCATTCAAACTAACCAGGGACTTCACGTAGTCCAGTGGTAGGCGATAAATACCAGTTGCACTTTGGTTGTGGGTTTGATTCCCACAGCTTTGTCTGACGCGATGGGTTGTCACACGGTCTGCGTGTTGTCCCTTTTCAAAAACTATATAATTTTATAACATTCCTCAAAAAGAGATAAATTCATCCAAAATAACCATAACATATTTTAACCATAAAGGTTATCTGATAACTTCCATTTTGCAACCCAAAATGTATTAACCAGTAATTGCCTCAAATTCAAGGATCATATAAACACAAATGGTTCTTTATAACTATATCCACAAAAGAAAGGATAATTATTCCTTGAATAAAATTTTCGTATATCAAACATCAGGGTTACTATAAAAAGTCTTCTAATGTAACCCCATCATCAAAAGAGACTTAATACATCTAAGAATTTCACCATCCTAAAATCTACCATAACTCTTGAATCCCTTATATGATGACTTCTTACTCATTCAAAATTCTTCATGATCCATTAGCCATTCCTTTTCAACTTATTCTGAAATACTTATTTCCTACAAAAAAGATCATGAATCATATCCCAAGATTCCAATAATAAGAAAACATATGTTAAGAAATAATCCATACCTTTCATTCTTCATTGTCAGTTTCTTCATCCTCAATCGGAATGACATTAGGTATTGGCAAATGAATATTTGTACGATCTTGGTGACCCCATTCCCAAAACTTCTTCGTAGGACATGTGTTTACATAATGACCATGCACACCACATTTAAAACATTCAATTGACCCTTTATAAAGAACTTCTTTCCCTTTCTTAGAGTCAACTAGATGCTTCCTTTTTCTATGGCAGGTTCTTGCTTTATGACCTTCATTTCCACATCTATAACATCTTTCTATCCCTTTGAAACATTTTCCTATGTGTTTCTTTCCACATATTTGACACATAGGTTTTTGAACATACTTACCTTTATGATTATTACCTGAAATTCCATAGGGATTTGTTTCTCGCATATACGATGCCTTATAAAAATCACTAAGTTTTAGGTGGCCAATCATGACTCCAGATAGTTGGTTGAGGATAACCACAAGAGTTATCATTGCAGCTCCCATATAATTCAGTTGTTCTTTCATAAAACCATCACAGTTTTCCTCAAATCCACTGTTACATTGGTGCCTGCTAGATCCATCCATTTACTAAAACAAAAAAGGTCAGTGTGAGTATATAAAATAAAAAATAGGAAGATAAACACCAATATATACTTAACCAAGTTATCTCAAACTCATTCTAACTTTCAAAAAAAAAGATGACTCCATCTAATATACTAACCATTGTGGTTATACACAACTTGTCACTTTTTCTTAAACAACACTCTAACCTCTAAAGTTATCTAAACCGACCTTTGATACCAACTATAAGGCCCCGACCTTAAACCTTACTTAATATTGAAATAAATGAATAATTCACATTGAGGATCTTTTCAGGTTTATAGTTTTAGAGAATTAGATCATAAATCATGAATTACATTCTACATTTAAACAAAGTGGTTACAGAAAAGATAGTATTCGTTTTTCCCCATCAACGAAAACATATTTAAAATAAAACATGGATTCTTTCTTGACACTTCCTTGACACTATCATCATAACATGCACCTTTCCCTTGACATGTGAAAAACATTTCAAAAACTTGGGATGAGCATAAAAAGCTCAGTAAGGGATATAAAAGTACGAAAAGAAAACATTAGTCCATGTATGAAATCATACTTTACTCATAAAACATAATCATTTTAACATACCTAATAAAGTCATTAATAAATCATTGAAATCATAAGGCATAAAGGTAAATTGAGGCATTCATAACATTCTTATGTAGGGAGTAACCCTCTTGGTTACGTTTGGAATACCCATCACAGTATATTCCCTAAATCTCTTCGGAGAAACCTTAACATTTAACTCCTTCGTGTTACCCAATGCATTGGAGAGCTATATCGGGCTCACCCGCCCTTAGTTTATCACGGAACCACCCATCTTCATAAACAATGCCGAAGAACCATAACATAATCATAGCACATTACTTAATCATAAAGGAAATATAACATTCCCACATATAACTTTTTATGATATTGAAATAATAAATCCATTCTAAAAACCATTTTCAAAACCATTTAAAACATTTAATAAAGAGATCTTTGAATCAAAGTGTCCCATACCACTTTGAAGATTTTAACATTTTAAACCATTAATATCCATATAAATAAATCCTTAAAACCATTTTGAAAACACGGATATTAACGAGAAATATTTATAAGAATAAATCATTAAAACATTTAAAACGATATTTTAGTTAAAGGGTTTTTAACAAAATGAGAGACACCTGAATACAATAATTGAGGAATAACATTTAATCAGAACTTTATAATATCATGAGAATAAAGGAATTCATGATATAATATTCCAAAGGATAGTATATACACCATATAAGAGTTAATTGGTTCATAACAACAACGAAGTCTCAATAGAAATGTAAAATGAGATGAAATCCCCTGTAAAGAAGGTACCCTTAAATTAAGGATAAATCAATCTCATAATTATGTGTGACAAATATAAATACACCTAATATAAGTGGATATTAAGTGTAAAACAATCAAAGGTAATTCACACATATTCAAAGGAGGACATATTCAATAACTACATGTTGAACCCAAAGAAATCGACATTGGGTTAAGAAGTTCCCTTGGTAAAATTCGACAGCCTAACGACGTCACTTTAAAATTCAGAAAATGAGTTGATGAGAGATAAAAAGGGTATATCATCACTTGGACATAAAATTTACATCAATAAGGATATAAAATAACATATCTCAACATTACAATATGTAAATTAAAATACCCAACAAAATAAGTCTTTTAAAAAGAGGAGGGTGAAAAGTTCCCTTACTGACTTGGGTATCTTTCGAAGCATACACCCCATGAAAGAAGGACAATACAACATTGATGTAAATAATCATAAAAGAAATTATATTACACAAAGAGTAGAATAATGGGAAGTACATATACCACTCAAAGGAAATGGTGGTAAAAGTAGCATAAATCTCACGGGAATAAAAGTGAGATGAAAAATCCCTTACAAAAACTCGGCAGCCGAACGGCGCCCCTTAAAACTTCCAAAAATGGAGTGATGAGATCAAATAGGGTCTCTAATAATATTAAAATAAAATTTACAGAAAGATGAATATAAAAGAACATCCCAATCATAATAAAGATGAGCTTAAAAGGAATGACATAAAAGAGTGTACTTAAAAAGAAAGAGAGGGGTAGGTTCCCTTACCTCGGGTTCGACTTGACTCGATCATTATTTAACCTCCTGAATAATAAACTTGAGTTAATTTCTACTTGATTAATAACCTTTTTCAAGTTAATTATTCCTTTTATATCACTTACTTCCATTCTATGAACACTACATAATTATTTAAGTTAATAATGGTCGTTTTGTAGATCATTTCTACTTGAGTCAAAAATAAACTCTTTATAATTACAAGTTGTTCATGTGGTAAAATATATATTATATCCATAATTATATTAATTATTTAGATATCATATATATCATATATATCCATTATATAAATGCATTTATAATATTACATAACATTTAGAGGTAGGAAATGAAATGCGCCGTTCATGGAGACGGTAAGCCGTACGTACACATGAACGCTACTTCCATTTCTATTTCTTATTTAATGGAATTAAAACATAATGATACATAATAGTATTATAATTCCAGTATGGTATCATATATAATATCATTAAATCTGTCCTTTATACGTACCACATATGGCATTAATGAATCAAATCACTTTGAGGGGGTGATAGTCCGCACTTCCTAAAATGAAGATACCACGTTTAACCATAATGGAAACCATAAAGGTATGCCATAAATGAAAAATACAGAAGCTTAAGTAAAACATAAAAATATTATATATCATATATAAATATAGTGACATCTTAATGGCCACCTTTGAGGGTGTTAAAAGAATATTGAACAATCATCGTTTCGTGAGGCAGAAATTCATCATCCACAGAAACAGTATGTTCTTTAACCATTAGATGTAGGTGTGTGTAAGTGTATCTCGAATAATTCTTATAAAAAAATCCTAGTATATTTAAGATACTGGAGTTGTTACAAAATAAATGAATAAAAAGAGTTTAGGGGGTTGGAGAAGCAAAATAAAACAAAAGAACACAAGTGAAGACATTACCTTAAAATCGGGTATCTCTCTTTGATTTGAGCTCAAAGGCTTCCTTGGGAAGTCTTCTGCCCAAATTTAGGATTCTAGGAGTAATATATGGATGTGGAGAGACAAAATGAGCAGGTTTTGGTCGATCCAAAGGCTTGAGAGGTGTGGGTAAGGTGGTAGAGGTGGGGGCCTTTTATAAGGGGAGAGGAGGGCCAATCTTGGAAAGTTACAAAATGTTACTTTATTTTCAAATGAGTTTCGGATTTTAAAGGTCTCACATTGATGTATTTCGATGATAAGTTGGTAAGGGTTCGAAATATACTCATCCAATAGGTTTTTGACAAGTGTAAGTTATAGTTTTAACATTATCTTTTCATTTTATTTAAATCCTTTATTAATGAGGTAATCGCTGCATCATCATGATGTCATAAATAATTTAATTTATTTAATGTCTAAAAATTATAAAACAAATATCATGATGTTGGAAATCCTTTTATATTTATAATTAATATTTATAGTCAAAAATATGACTTGTATAACCCCATTTAAAAATTGTTTTAGTAAAACAACTCATGCTTGTGATATTTTTATTTTAACTTTAAATAAAAAGTTATTTATGTCATTTTCCAACCAAAGTGGCTCCATGGGGTCCCCAAGTTGACCCATGGATTGTCTTGGTCGGCCATGACACATCCAATTAGGTTAGGACATGTGTCTAGGTCATTTCATATTATTAAAACATTATTTTTACCTTAAATTACACTAATTACCTCTAATCGCGATTAAAAACATAAAAGTTACTATTCACTAAAAAATTATTTTAATCCCATTTAACCAAATTTTAAATCCTAATGACAACCTTGCATGTGGGATTTTTGAAATTCAAATCACATAAGTGGTGAAGTTTTATTTAAACGAAAACTCAGCTTTTAAACTACCACTTAGTGGTTTCACTATTCATCAAAAATTGAAGTTTTCAGAAAAATACCAAAAATTCACCCTAAGATATATTTGATATTCTGAATTAAAAAATGATTTCTATTTTAAAAAATTCAAAACATATAAGTTTCATTAATTAATTTAATAATTAATTCCCGCAGTCAAAACAAATAGCGTGTTTTTAAGAAACAATATCTATTAAAAGATTGACACTAGTTTAAGTCCAATTTCAAAGTGAAATTAATTCCAATGACCACTATTGGATTAAATGGTAAAAATATATTCTAATATAACTTTAAAAAAAATTCAAAAGATAATCTAATCATATAAATAAATTAGATTAAAAAGAGATTTTGAATTAAAATACAACATTTTTCACTATTCATTAAAAATGAACTTTATCGGAAAAATACCAAAAATTTACACAAAGTAAATTTTGAGGTCCCGATTATAAAGAAGAATTTTATTTTGTAAAATATAACATATAAAATTGTCAAAAAGTGTATTTAAAAGAGGTTCGCCATCAAAAGGCGGTTAATCGACCTTTTAAAGAATATTAGAATGTTTACACTTAAAATTAGATTCATTCACATTTTAATCCTATAACATTTATTGTAAAAAGTAAAAATATTTGACAAAAATATATAATTATTTTGTAGTTAGTTCTGTTCATTCCTGCCATTACAATGGCTAGGCATTAACTACCATTTAAAATAATATTATTTTGTTATTAGAGTGCAACGTATGATTCCCAAGAAACTCGTTGTTGCGTATTGGGTACGCCATTGAGCATAGCGCCCCATTTAAAGTAATATTAATATTTTATTCACAAATATGGATAAATATGAAAATGTCATATTCTTTATTTACTTGGGGTGTTACACTTCAGATTTAAAATATCATTAGTAATATGACTTGGTGTGTAGAAATGGATATAAATGGCTTGAAATGTGGCTCATTCCCAACATGTTCATTCATGGTATTTATGGGATAAATGATGATTGAAGTAAAAGGTGGTATCAAGGATAATGTCTTATCAATAAAATTAACTCAATCATATTAAATGTAATTTTTCATATTCATAGCTTTGAAAAGTTCCAATGCAAGTTCCGGAAGGTTACATGCTCCAAAATCACTCAAGCAATATGCTTATGATATAATAGTAAGTATTTATCTTAGAAATCCTCTCGAGAATGGAACATTTAATTTGGGCCAATCACTCATGGCATGACTAATAATAATAAATCAATTTACATGAATATAAAAAATTTAAATCATGAAAAATGGTAGGTAAATTTCATTTACATGAATCAACCAACTCCCTCAAATCACGAGTCTTCAATTTAATATTGATGATTCATATTAATAATTTAATTCACCATATTACTCATTCAATATAATTATCATTGAAACATAAAACATGAAATTATAGGGTTATTAAGAAACTCATGTCTCCTAGTTAATTCAAGTAAGGCATGAATTCAAAGCATGGGAATGCAATTTCCAGTTTTACACAACCAATATAAATTATAGTTTAAAACATATTTTTAGAATGAGGTAGGGAGTTTAAAAGATAAATAATTTAAGAATAAAATCCCCTTTCTCATGTATCTTCACCCTCTCTCCCCCTTTCAGTTTTTGGGTTTTTAGGTGAATTCCTTCCATGATGGTCCGAACAAAGCAACTCATACAAGTGTGAGAACCATTACATTTAATATCAAAGGGGTATAAGGGAGAGGTGACTTCATCCTAACCACATAAATTATAATAAATAAGTAAATCATGGGTTACCTCCTAGAAGTGCCTTTGGTTAATGTCATTGGATATCATGAGAATCAATTATTAAATGGGTTGGAGAAGTTTGATCCCCTCCACTGGTTCTTGAGGTAGACTCCCATGGAACTTTTCAGCCTTTTCCCATTAACAGTGAATGGGTTTCCTTCTTCTTATTTCTTGATTTGAATGGAAACAAAGGGATAGAGATGAATAACAATAAAAGGTCCTTACCACATGGAACAAATATTACCCAACATTAACTTCAATATGTAATTATAGAGTAGAACTTGGTCTCCTAGTTGGAAGGTATCTAGCCAACGAGACCGTATCCGAGTGGTAAGGGATCCTGCTTGGAATCCAAGAGACTCAGGTTTAAAACCGGGTGGAGGTGAATTTCTGGGTTACTATAGCAGTACCGTAGCAGGTATTGTTCAGTACTGTAGCAAACAGAACTATTCACCTGATTTGGGCCTTCGGGCCACCGGTTTGGGCCTACGGGTCTCCAGGGACTTCGGGTCATCAAAGGTCTTTAGGGCCTCAAGGCCTTCGGGCCATAAAGACCATGAATTAGCCCAGTTCACACAGAGCGGGCCCTAGACGAGGATTAGAGCAACAAGAATAACAGTCACCAGAAGCAGAGCTATCAGATTGGAAGAATGAGAGGGTATGACAACCACTATCGGGACCAGACACCATGCAGCTTTGTACGGGGCAATGCTAGACGATCAGCAATGCAATGTGAGGAGCTAGGTGATCAATGATGCAGAAGCTAGGGGAGGGACAGTTCCTGTGGGTTGGGCCTACGGGTCATGTATTGGGCATAATATGGCTCTGGGCCTTCGGGTCATGTATTGCGAGTCGTGTCGGGCCTTGAGCCTTGGGCCTCAGGGTCATGTATGGGTTCCCCTTCATCCCTTAAAAAGGGGGATTATCTATAATAAAATAAAAAATAAGGCCTTCGGGCCATTCGGGCTAGTTGGAAGGTATCTATCTGAATTAGTTTTTCATGTGCCACTCGGGTTATCTCTTTATAAATTATGGAATTTTTAAAATACTCTCTTTGGGTTTATTCTAGTTCTTGTAAATGAAGTATTCTCTCTTTACTAGAACTTTATAAATCCAAATTCATATTTTTTTACATCATAATAAACTTGGTGTTCCAATGCAATTGGAAGATAACAACTTTTTCCCTAAATCAACTAGTATAGGCTCATACCTATGGGTGTCTTATATTTTTTTTGGTAAGACCATAATGAGTCTTCAAGCCTTTGTATCTAGTCCTTTTGGTTGGGTTTAAGAATTTTACCAAAATACCTTTAATCTCTTCGTTGGACACTTTATCTTGGCCATTTGTTTGGGTATGGTAGGGTGTTGATGTATTGTGATGAACTACATACTTATTAATCATATCCTCCATTCTTATATTGAAAAAATGGGTCCCTTGGTTGACGATGATGGATCTTAGAACTTTGAACCTATAAAATATGTTTGACCTAACAAAATAACATAAAAATTTGGAATCATCATTCTTAGTGGCCTTAGCTTTAATCTATTTCAAGATATAATCAATAAAAAGTATAATAAAATAATTCCAAAAAGATATGGGAAAGGGTCCAATGAAATCAATTCCCCATACACCACATATTTCTAAAACAATTATGGGTTTTTTAGGAATATCTTTCCTTTTTGAAATATTTATAGAGAATTGACATTTTTCACACTTCTTACAATATTAATAATCATATTTAAACAAGGTTGGATAATAAATTCTATATTCCAATACTTTTATATCCATTATTTAGGGTCCAAAGTGTCCTCTATAAGAAAGTGTATCTTATACCCTGAGTAATTGTTCATGATTTTTACTTATATATAATGCATTCTCACTGTCATATAGGATTTCACTTTGGTGTTGTGGTAGCTTATACCCTAACTAATTATTTCTATGATTAGTGGATGTTTTTGTGGTGTGAGAAGCTAGACTTGGATATTTGGAATTACTGAAGAGATTAACTATTTTTCATCAATTTAACTATCCAATTTATATATATGAATATGAGATAACCATTTTGGAATCATTATATTATGGATTATTTTGATTCTAGAATTCAATAATTTTTCCCCATAGGAATTATTTTAATTGTGGGGATCATTCATTCATTCTTTTCTAAATTAATTAAGGTGTTGTAAAGGATTATCAAGGGTAGTGTAGTTTGTTTTAGAATTCATGTTCCCTATTTTTTTGAGACTGTGGTAATAGTGGAAAATCTATGTCTTATGTGTGGATATTTTAGCTACATGATAAATGATTTCATTCTACGTGTTCTATTTATAGTCACTCAAGTTTGTTGGGTGTTATTTAGAGGTCTATAGCCTATAGTGCATGGTTATCTGAATTACCATGATTGTCTTCTTGAAATTATGGTGGATTGGGTAACCGATAAGATTCAGGTATGTTGTATAATGGTTTGATGATTTTTAAATTATTTCATGATATGATCATAGGTTTATTTCATATGAAGAAATCATATCACGACCAAGAGAATTTTACCAATTTATGTGAGCATTTGGTTTTTTTCATTTCTCAATAAATGTGTGTTCTATAATCACTACTACAACTTGGCCTTTTATCAGTACTAAAAACCGACATTAATAGCGCTTTTATAGTGCGGATAAAGGTGGTCTATATCAGTGCTATCTTGAGTGCTGATAATAGGGCCCTTTATCAGCGCTCTTTTAGCACTGTTAAAGGAGTCCTTCACCAGCGCTAAAAAAAGTGCTGATAAAGGCACCTTCCCCAGCACCTGCACACTTGCACACTTGCACACCTGCACAAAATAGCACCTTCACACGAACCAAGAACCGAAAGGTGACAAAGCACACACAATATTTTGACAAACAATTCTATATACATTTACTTAACATCATGAATACAAAAAAACACACTGCTATATACATTTCAAACACTGTTTTACATGGTTACAATTACAATTTTCCACCAACAGTTATAAACATGAATGTTTCATCCTTTTATATTCGTGACCCTCTCTAAAAAATTATCATCCATGGTATTTGTTTCCGAACAAAGCATCCGAACTCAAGGAACAAAATTCACCTATATAAGAAAACAAATATTATGTTAGTAATACAATAATGAAATAAATTAAAAAATTAATATGAAAGAATACATTAATATGGAAATGTGAAACTAAAATATGGAAATGATAAACTCAAATGTTTTCATTATGATAACAATGAAAGGGAATAATGTAAAATCAATATGTTTTTGGATGATTTATCTTATTTAATAAATACTGATTCTTTATCTAATGAAAAGCATTACTGGTCACACTGTGTATCGGATTGAGATGAGGTTGAATCATACACATCACAAATGACTCATAGATCATTTTCCTAAAGTACCAAAATAATCCGAACGCATTTTCTCGGTTTCTCGTATGTCACTTGTGTTGTTTTCTAAAGTTAATGTCAATTTCAAAGTGATATCAGACAATTTTAGCCATACCGGTCACATCGTGTGTTGGATTGAGGTGAAGTCGATTCTTACACGTCACAAATGACTCATGGATCGTTTTCCTAAAGTATCAAAACAATCCGAACATGTTTGCTCAGTTTTTCATATGTCACTTGTGTTGTTTTCTAAAGTTAATGTCAATTTCAAAATGATATCAGACACTTTTAGCCGTACCGGTCACACCGTGCGTCGGATTGAGGTGAGCTCAATTAGTACATGTCAAAAATGACTCATGGATAGTTTTACTAAAGTATCAAAACAATCCAAATGTGTTTCTTTGTTTTCCGTAAGTCACTTGTGGTGTTGTTTTCTAAAGTTAATGTCAATTTCAATGTGATATCAGACACTTTTAGCTATATCGGTCACACTATGCGTCAGATTGAGGTGTGGTCAATTCTTACATGTCACAAATGACTCATGGATCTATTTACTAAAGTATCAAAACAATACGAATGCATTTTCTCAGTTTTTCGTATGTCACTTGTATTGTATTCTAAAGTTAATGTCAATTTCAAACTGATATCAGACACTTTTAGCCATACTGGTCACACCATGAATCGGATTGAGGTGTGGTTGATTCTTACACATCACAAATGACTCATGGGTCATTTTCCTAAAGTATCAAAACAATTAGAATCTGTTTTCTTGATATTCCATATGTCAGTAGTGTTGTTTTCAAAAGTTTATGTCAATTTGAAACTGATATCAGACACTTTTATCTATACCGGTCACACCGTGCGTCGGATTGAGGTGCAGTTTATTATTACATGTCAAAAATGACTCATGGATCATTTTCCTAAAGTATCAAAATAATCCGAACGTTTTTTCTTGGTATTCTGTATGTCACTTGTGTTGTTTTCTAAAGTTTATGTCAATTTGAAACTGATATCAGTCACTTTTAGCCATACCGGTCACACTGTGCATAGGATTGAGGTGCGCTTGATTCTTACACATCAAAAATGACACATGGATATTTTTCCTAAAGTATCAAAACAATACAAACGTGTTTGTTTGGTATTTCATATTCCAGTAGTGTTGTTTTCTAAAGTTTATGTCAATTTGAAACTGATATCAGACACTTTTAGCCATACCGGTCACACCGTGTGTCATATTGAGGTGAGGTCAATTCTTACACATCAAAAATGACTCATGGATCATTTTACTAAAGTATCAAAACAATCCAAACACGTTTTCTCAATTTTCCATATGTCACTTGTGTTGTTTTCGAAAGTTAATGTTAATTTCAAACTGATATCAGACACTTTTAGCCATACCGGTCACACCGTGCATCAGATTGAGGTGCCGTTGATTCTTACACGTCAAAAATTACTCGTGGATCATTTTACTGAAGTTTCAAAACAATCCTAACGCATTTTCTCAGTATTTTGTATGTCAGTAGTGTTGTTTTCTAAAGTTTATATCAATTTGAAACTGATATCAGACACTTTTATCCATACCAGTCACACCATGCATCAGATTGAGGTGTGGTTGATTCATACACATCACAATTGACTCATGGATCATTTTCCTAAAGTATCAAAACAATCCGAACGTGTTTTCTTGGTATTTTTTATATCACTTATGTTGTTTTCTAAAGTTTATGTCAATTTGAAACTGATATCAGACACTTTTAGACATACCGGTCGCACCGTGCCTTGGATTGAGGTATGGTTGATTCTTACACATAAAAAATGAATCATGGATCATTGGTAATAAAGTATTAAAACAATCTTAACATGTTTTCTCGGTATTCTGTATGTCACTAGTATTGTTTTCTAAAGTTTATGTCAATTTGAAACTGATATCAGATACTTTTATCCATACTGGTCACACCGTGCATCAGATTGAGGTGTGGTAAATTTTTACACGTCAAAAATGACTCATGGATCGTTTTACTAAAGTATAAAAATAATACGAATGCATTTACTTAGTTTTCCATATGTCACTTGTGTTGTTTTCTAAAGTTAATGTTAATTTCAAACTGATATCAGACACTTTTAGCCATACCAGTCACACCGTGCATCATATTGAGGTGAGGTTGATTTGTACATGTCTCAAATGAATCATGTATCGTTGTACTAAAGTATCAAAACAATCAGAATGTGTTTTCTCGGTATTCCATATGTCGTTAGTGTTGTTTTCTAAAGTTTATGTCAATTTGAAACTGATATCAGACACTTTTAGCCATATCGGTCACACTGTACCTCAGATTGAGGTTTGGTCAATTATTACACATCAAAAATGACTAATGGATTTTTTTCCTAAAGTATCAAAACAATCCGAATGTGTTTTCTTTGTATTCCATATGTCACTTGTGTTGTTTTCTAAAGTTAATGTCAATTTCAAACTGATATCATACACTTTTATCCATACCGGTCATACCATGCATCAGATTGAGGTGAAGTTGATTCATAAACATCAAAAATAAATCATGGATAATTTTACTAAAGTATCAAAACAATCAGAATGCATTTTCTCAGTATTCCATATGTTAGTAGTGTTGTTTTCTAAAGTTTATGTCAATTTGAAACTGATATCAGACACTTTTAGCCATACTGGTCATACTGTGCGTCGGATTGAGGGGAGGTTGATTCGTAAATGTCAAAAATGACTCATGGAATGTTTTCATAAAGTATCAAAACAATCTAAATGTGTTTGATCAGTATTACGTATGTCACTTGTGTTGTTTTCTAAAGTTAATGTCAATTTCAAACTGATATTAGACACTTTTAGCCATACCGATCACACCGTGCGTCGGATTGAGGTGCGGTTGATTCGTACACATCACAAATGACTCATGAATTGTTTTCCTAAAGTATAAAAGCAATATGAATGTGTTTCGTCAGTATTCTGTATGTCACTTGTGTTGTTTTCTAAAGTTAATGTAAATTTCAAAATGATATCAGACACTTTTAGCCATACCGGTCACACCGTGCGTCAGATTGAGGTGAGGTCGATTCTTACACATTACAAATGACTCATGGATAGTTTTCCTAAAGTATCAAAACAATACAAATGTGTTTTCTCGATTTTCCGTATGTCACTTGTGGTGTTGTTTTCTAAAGTTAATGTCAATTTCAAAGTGATATCAGACACTTTTAGCCATATCGGTCACACCATGCATCATATTGAGGTGTGGTTAATTCTTACACATCAAAAATGACTCATGGATCGATGTCCTAAAGTATCAAAACAATCCGAATGAATTTTCTTGGTTTTCCGTATGTCAATTGTGTTGTTTTCTAAAGTTAATGTCAATTTCAAACTGATATCAGACACTTTTAGCCATACCGGTCACACCATGCATTGGATTGAGGTGCAGTTGATTCTTAAACATCACAAATGACTCATGGATCATTGTCCTAAAGTATCAAAACAATTCAAATTTGTTTGCTCGGTATTCTGTATGCCAGTAGTGTTTTTTTTCAAAAGTTTATGTCAATTTAAAACTGATATCAGACACTTTTAGCCATACCGGTCACAACGTGTATCAGATTGAGGTGCGGTTGATTAGTACATGTCAAAAATGACTCATGGATCATTTCCCTAAAGTATCAAAACAATCTGAATGCATTTTCTCGGTATTCCATATGTCACTTGTATTGTTTTCTAAAGTTTATGTCAATTTGAAACTGATATCAGACACTTTTATCCATACCGGTCACACCGTGCATCGGATTGAGGTGTGGTTGATTCTTACACATCAAAAATGACACATGGATATTTTTCCTAAAGTATAAAAACAATCTAAATGCATTTGCTTGGTATTTCATATATCAGTAGTGTTGTTTTCTAAAGTTTATGTCAATTTGAAACTGATATCAGACACTTTTAGCCATACCGGTAACACTGTGTGTCAGATTGTGGTGATATCAATTCTTATACATCACAAATGACTCATGTATCATTTTAATAAAGTATCAAAACAATCTGAATGCGTTTTCTCAATTTCCATATGTCACTTGTGTTGTTTTCTAAAGTTAATGTCAATTTCAAACTGATATCAGACACTTTTAGCCATACCGGTCACACCGTGCGTCGGATTGAGGTGCTGTCAATTCTTACACGTCACAAATTACTCATGGATCGTTTTACTAAAGTATAAAAACAATCCTAATGAATTTTCTTAGTATTCCGTATGTCGGTAGTGTTGTTTTCTAAAGTTTATGTCAATTTGAAACTGATATCAGACACTTTTAGCCATACCAGTCACACCATGCATCGGATTGAGGTGTGGTTGATTCATATACATCATAAATGACCCATGGATTGTTTTACTAAAGTATCAAAATGATACTAATGCATTTTATTGGTATTCTTTATGTCACTTGTGTTGTTTTCTAAAGTTTATGTCAATTTGAAACTGATATCAGACACTTTTAGACATATTGGTCACTCTGTGTGTTGTATTGAGGTGCGGTTGATTCTTACACATAAAAAATGACTCATCGATCATTGTTAATAAAGTATCAAAACAATCTGAACGTGTTTTCTCAGTATTCTGTATGTCACTAGTGATGTTTTCTAAAGTTTATGTCAATTTGAAACTGATATCAGATACTTTTAGCCATACCGGTCACACCGTGCATCGTATTGAGGTGTGTTCAATTTTTACACGTCGAAAATGACTCATGGATCATTTTCCTAAAGTATAAAAACAATCCGAACGTGTTTACTCAGTTTTCCACATGTCACTTGTGTTGTTTTCTAAAGTTAATGTCAATTTCAAACTGATATCAGACACTTTTAGCCATATCGGTCACACCATGCATCGGATTGAGGTGAGGTTGATTCGTACATGTCATAAATGACTCATGGATCGTTGTACTAAAGTATCAAAACAATCAGAATGCGTTTTCTCAGTATTCCGTATGTCGGTAGTGTTTTTTTCTAAATTTTATGTCAATTTGAAACTGATATCAGACACTTTTAGCCATACCAGTCACACCGTGCATTGGATTGAGGTGCGGTTAATTTTTACACATCACAAATGACTAATGGATTGTTTTCCTAAAGTATCACAACAATACGAATGCATTTTCTTGGTATTCCATATGTCACGTGTGTTGTTTTCTAAAGTTAATGCCAATTTCAAACTGATATCAGACACTTTTAGCCGTACCGGTCACACCATGAATCGTATTGAGGTGATGTTGATTCATAAACATAAAAAATGACTCATGGATAATTTTACTAAAGTATCAAAACAATACGAATGCATTTGCTCAGTATTCTGTATGTCAGTAGTGTTGTTTTCTAAAGTTTATGTCAATTTGAAACTGATATCAGACTCTTTTAGCCATACTGGTCATACTGTGCATCAGATTGAGGTGAGGTCAATTCGTAAACATAAAAAATGAATCATGGAATGTTTTCCTAAAGTATCAAAACAATATAAATGTGTTTGATCAGTATTCTGTATGTCACTTGTGTTTTTTTCTAAAGTTAATGTCAATTTCAAACTGATATTAGACACTTTTAGCCATACTGATCACACCGTGCGTCAAATTGAGGTGAGGTTGATTCATAATCATCAAAAATGACTTATAAATCGTTTTCCTAAAGTATAAAAACAATAGGAACGCGTTTGGTCAGTATTCTGTATGTCTGTAGTGTTTTTTTCTAAAGTTTATGTCAATTTGAAACTGATATCAGACACTTTTATCCATACCGATCACACCATGCGTTAGATTGAGGTGCAGTCAATTCATAAATGTTACAAATGAATCATAGATCATTTTCCTAAAGTATAAAAACAATAATAATGCGTTTGATCAGTTTTCCATACGTCACTTGTGTTGTTTTCTAAAGTTAATGTCAATTTCAAAGTGATATCAGAAACTTTTATCCATACCGGTCACACCGTGCATCAGATTGAGGTGAGGTAAATTTTTACATGTCAAAAATGACTCATGGATAGATGTCCTAAAGTATCAAAACAATCTGAATGTGTTTTATCAGTTTTCCTTATGTCACTTGTGTTGTTTTCTAATGTTAATGTCAATTTCAAACTGATATCAGACACTTTTAGCCATACCGGTCACACCGTGCGTTGGATTGTGGTGCGGTTGATTTTTAAACGTAAAAAATGACTCATGGATCATTTTTCTAAAGTATCAAAATAATACTAACGCGTTTTCTTGGAATTCTGTATGTCACTTGTGTTGTTTTCTAAAGTTTATGTCAATTTAAAACTGATATCAGACACTTTTAGCCATACCGGTCACACCATGCGTAGATTGAGGTGCGATTGATTCTTACACATCAAAAATGACCCATCGATCGTTTTACTAAAGTAGAAAAACAATCCGAACTCGTTTTATTAGTATTCCGTATGTCAGTAGTTTTCTTTTCTAAAGTTTATGTAAATTTGAAACTGATATCAGACACTTTTAACCATACCTGTCACACCGTGTGTCGGATTGAGGTGTGGTCGATTCGTACATGTCACAAATGACTCATGTATCATTTTACTAAAGTATAAAAACAATCTGAACATGTTTTCTCAGTATTCTATATGTAACTTGTGTTGTTTTCTAAAGTTAATGTCAATTTCAAACTAATATCAGACATTTTTAGCCATACCGGTCACACTGTGCGTCAGATTGAGGTGAGGTTGATTCTTACACGTCCCAAATGACTCATGGATCATTTTCCTAAAGTATCAAAACAATACGAACATGTTTTCTTGGTTTTCCGTATGTTACTTGTGTTGTTTTCTAAAGTTAATGTCAATTTCAAAGTGATATCAGACACTTTTAGCCATACCGGTCACACCGTGCGTCGGATTGAGGTGCGGCAGATTTTTAAACGTCAAAAATGACTCATGGATTGTTTTCCAAAAGTATCAAAACAATATGAACACTTTTTATCGGTTTTCCGTATGTCACTTGTGTTTTTTTCTAAAGTTAATGTCAATTTCAAACTAATATCAGACAATTTTAGCCATACCGGTCACACCGTGCATCGGATTGAGGTGAGGTTGATTCTTACACGTCAAAAATGACTCATGGATCATTTTAATAAAGTATAAAAACAATCTGAATGAATTTGCTCAATTTTCCGTATGTCACTTGTGTTGTTTTCTAAAGTTAATGTCAATTTGAAACTGATATCAGACACTTTTAGCCATACCGGTCACACCGTGCATCATATTGAGGTGCATTCGATTCATACACATCACAAATGACTCATGGATCATTGTCCTAAAGTATCAAAACAATCCGAACGCGTTTTCTCAGTTTTCCGTATGTCACTTGTGTTGTTTTCTAAAGTTAATGTCAATTTCAAACTGATATCAGACACTTTTAGTCATACCGGTCACACCGTGTGTTGGATTGAGATGCGTCCAATTTGTACACATAAAAAATGACTCATGGATCGTTGTCCTAAATTATCAAAACAATCCGAATGCGTTTTATCGGTTTTTCGTATGTCACTTATGTTGTTTTCTAAAGTTTATGTCAATTTGAAACTGATATCAGACACTTTTATCCATACCGGTCACACCGTGCATCGGATTGAGGTGCGGTTGATACGTACACGTCAAAAATGTCTCATGGATCGTTTTCCTAAAGTATCAAAACAATTTGAATGCATTTTCTCAGTTTGCTGTATGTCAGTAGTTCATTAGAGTCTCTCATTAAGTTATTCTTTACTAGAAACTCAAATAATTTCTAAAACCATTCTTCATAATCTAAGAATATGAAACATAAGAAATGGTGATCATAGATGTCAAATAAATGTAAACAAGTGAGATATCAATGATCAATAAATATAACATAAGGAGTAGGAATTCACCTTTATTGTCCTATTTGTTTACATTCTTCTATCAGGTACACTGCCCATTCATTTCTAAACACATCTATATCATCTTGTGAATATGAGTTTTTGTGACAGTCATAGTAGTACTGAAAAAATATAAATACACAAAGGATTAATAAATGTTTTAAATGAAATAGTAATTATTTTCAAAAATACCTCTTCAAGGATGCTAGTTTGTTCATGAAATATGATCTCTTTCATAAATTTACAAACATAATAACCACATTCCTTTCCGTTTGTTTTTTTCAGACACTACAGAAACATTGGAAAAAATAAGTAATCTGTTTTGATATGTATTTGGATAGTGCAATGTAATTATATATACCCTGATACTTGTCCATTTTTAGATCTCTTGCACCTTATCGTCCTTAGGCCCTAGATTCATTCCAGCCTTTAGAAGATATTAATACACCACCCTATCATAAATTAATCCACATTAAAAGATAATATAAATTATATAACTAGATATTTAGTTCTAAAATGTTGGATCTAGTGTATTACAAATTTACAATAGCCATCATGTGTGGTCGGTTTGTTGGATATCCATGCAGTGAATCCAGAAAATAAATCTTTGGAGTATCCAAATTGACTGCAATGAGCATCCAATGCATCCTAAAAACAAAAAAAAGGAATAAGTGATGATATAAATGAAAATATAATTGATATGATTAAAATTTAGATTTTTACCTTTGCAACGTTGGTATTAAAAAGATCCTGTCAGTCGTAATTCTGCATTGAAACGTTTTGAGCAGGTTGGACATTAATTCAGCCTAAAAATCAGAATCTATTTCTTTTTGTTGTGTAGACATGGTGTGAGGACTAACAAGTCCAAATTTTTATTCATGGGAAAATCCCTTAAATTGTTTTTCATATATACACTTGCAAAAAATATGAAATGTATTTAGCCATAATTATCATAGTATATGAGCTTCTGTAAAATCAAATCATGAAAACATACCTCATGTATACATTTATAACTGAGGCACCTATCCAGTTATATGTGATGATTTCAACTACAGTGTCAGCACTAACGAAATATAATGTTTCCTCTCCATACATATCTTTTTCACAAACAATTTCATGATTATTGCCACCTTTCATTTTCGTATCCACATGATCTTGTAATGATATTAAATGTGGATATAGAACGGGCAGGATGAAGGTGCTCTCAGTAGATCGTTTTGATTGGTTGGTTGATCCTTTTGAGCCTCTATTTCGTTTTAGCTCCTTCCTTTGGTCCTTCTGTAATAAAATTCATCGGTTAATCCCTTTTCTAATTAAATTTTAAAGGTTTTTCTTGAAAAATGAATTGGAAATGAATACCTCCTGGTCGACATGTTTTTTTACAAGATTCGACGACCATGCAATAAATGTTCGAAAAACATTTTCCACCATATGAATGTCATCATCGTCATTTAGCACGAGTATCTCGGCACTCGGCTCATGAGCTACGTTAATCGACACTTTTACATGACCGGTTGGAAGTGATCTGAAGTGTAGCGTTTCATTCTGCATATTGAACACCATAGCCCTCACTACAAGGCAATGGGTGTGAGTTGACAGATATAAATCACTATCATTTTCACCCTGTAGAATATCATTACAAGAAAGGTATCAGTCTCTATGTGATTCAAATTTCACAGAAACAAATATTAGAACATTTATTACCTTGGTTAAGTCAGGTCTTTACGGGGAATGGCTCGCCTCAAACCTAGTGGGGGGTGGGGAGGGATCTTCTGACGCAGGTTGTTCTTGAGTTGTTTCTTCTCTTCACCTCTCCCCCATCAACGTTTCTAGAAACTCTCACTAACTTTGGAATTTTTCTTCAAGGGTTTATAGTCTATCTCTCATCATTTTCATTTCTTTAGTTTGTTCCTCCTCTTGTTTTTTTTTTCTGAAAATATGTCTGGGGTGTTACCCCAAAACCCGCACCTCTGACACGACCATACTGTTCTGGATGTTTCAAGGCCGCTAAAAGTATGTCCGCATTCGGTGCAGGTGTTGTTGATCCCTATGACTATGTCAAATAGAAAATATGGGAAAATAATTAATCATCATTATGTAATAGTGATTTAAATCAAAACAAATTTATATTATGTCATACTTACACATGTTTCCCACACTTTTAGTGTGTTTTCATCTACTAGTTTCCCCTCTTCATTAACACGAGCCTCCTTCCATACCACATGGAATGGGATGGAAATGGCTTGGGATTTTGATTCATCAATCTGCATATAAACAGAGAAACATGGTTACAATGTTGTTTTATGTTACATAAAAGTATTATAGTACTTTTAAAATATGTACAATTTTTTTTTTCAATTGAAGCATACCCCAACCTTGCTTTATGGTAGGGGTACACTGGTTTTTCTGCCCATTCTTTATTTTCAACACTCAGTTGCTGTTTCATAAATAAAAAACTTTCAATCAAAGTGATGAATACAATCAAAATTAAATAACGTGTTACCAAACACAATGTACCTGAAAATTCTGCTCTGCACGACAGTTACAAAACGCATCCCACGCTCCTTAGGATATCAAGTGTGCATAAATAGGAGGTGGGTGTGACTTGATTTTCCCTTCAGCATCTTTCAGATGACATTTCGTTAAAATGGTGCGAAAGCCTCTATGAATCCTTCCTGCCAGTCTTAATACATATTCTTTATGCGAGACATCTACTATAAATGCACTCTGCAGGAGATGATGAAGGGTTAGACAATATTTCAGTATTTTATTTTATTTTATTTTAATATATTAAATAAATGATATCATAATGTTACCATAATCTCTTCCCACATTAATGTTTTCAACCTGCTGACAACATCGTTTCACGACTCTATCAATCGGCACGTGTTGTCGAGTGATGATTCCAATGTAGCTACTAAACATGGATTTTTTGGGGTTTACATGCTGACCTTTCTTATTCCATCCCACCTCATATTTGATGCCTTTTGCTTTTGCCTTAAGGATTTTGGCTAAAACTATCAAACTACGGCGCACCTGTTTTTTTTGTGCCGCCGGGGTTTCATTGCCTACCATTTCCTCAGTTTTTGCATCATCATTATGTTCCTCTAAAGCACTAGCATCAACACTGGGACCAGTAACAACAAGTTAAGAAACCTGTTGTACATCAGTAGTGAGACCAACAGCAACAGGTTGAGAAACTTGTTGTACCTCAGTAGTGGGACCAGCTACAACAGGTTGAGAGACCTGTTGTACCTCAGCAGTGGGACCAGCTGCAACAGGTTGAGAAAACTGTTGTTTCTCGGGATTGGGTGCATTAGTAGGTGCATAAGTCATTATCTGCAGAAGTGGTAAAAAAATTTAATTTAGATCACATAAAAGCAGAAATGAATAGATAATAACATAATGTAACACAATCTATATTACAATAAAAAATATCCTGATTATTGAACTCTCTTTTTTTTAAAGGCTGAAGGGATTTGACCCCTCTATCGACTATCCACATCCCTTTATTGTGGTCTCCTATGACATACAAAACGTCATCTACATTGGGACCACTGTGAAATGATTACGAAGTCCCAATGAAAGGTCCATCCTCCGTTGAATTTTCATCTGACCCTTCAGTTGTTTTGGTCGATAACAGAACAATTGACCGGTTTTAGTTTTTGGGATCTGGAACATAAAATACTTGCACTGCCTGTGATGCCATTATAAACGATTCGTCTTTCTCCTCTTCCTTACTGGAATCAACTTTTACGAATCCCAATTCAACTATTTTAACATCACTCTTGTTATTAACCCACTTGCATTGAAAAATTTGAACTTGGAATTCCATATAATCCAACTCCCATATTTGTTTGATGATGCCAAAGTATGACATATTCACATAAATTGGGTTTCTTTCCTTATCACCGGAAACATGCATTACTTCAACCACAATTGTAACCCCACTATTCTGCATGGTACTATCTTCATCATGTTCATTAGTATAAAATGTATAACCATTAACTACATAAGCATTGTAAGATAATACATACACACTTGGTCCTCTGGCTAGCCATCGAAGTCGTTCTGAAATTGACTCTGGATTTTCATCTAACTTCTTAAAAATATGGTCCCGAAACCATCCTATAAACTGCCGATTATGTGTATCTGATATCCATTTTTCAGCCCTAGATGGATTCAAATTCCTAAGAATTTCTTTGTGGGTTTCAACATATAGGTCAATATCGAAACTATTATGAAAAACATAAAGGTGGGCTTGCTCCCAATCTGTAATATTGATTGTGACAACCTGTCTTCCAGAAATTCCTTCACCCTCAAGACACCCAGTGTGACGAGATTTTGGTAGGCCAATTCTTTCCACACCAGATAGGTATTCGCTATAGAATTCAACGGCTTCCTCAACAATATATAGGTCCGCAATACAACCCTCTGGCCAACTTTGATTTTTGACATACCCTTTCAAAATCTTCATATACCATTCAATGGAGTACATCCATCTGTAATGTACAGGACCACATAGTTGAATCTCTCTCACTAAGTGGACCATCAAATTAACCATCATATCAAAAAATGAAGGCGGGAAGAACATTTCTAATTCACATAATATGATGGAAATTTATCTTTCCATAGTTGGAAATTTCACCAGGTCTATAACTTTTCTGCATATAGCTTTGAATAAGAAACACAATTTTGTTAATGTATGGTGGACATTCTTGGGAAAAATTCAACGTAAAGCAATAGGAATGAGATTTTGCATCAAAACATGACAGTCATGTGATTTCAGACCTTTTAACTTCAAATCACTCATTGACATGAGGTTCCTGATATTTGAAAAATACCCCTATGGAACCTTTACGTCATTCAATAAGTTGTAAAACTGATATCTCTCCTGCTTGGAAAGATTGTAAGCAGTAGGAGAAAGAAATGTTCATTTTTCACCCTTCACTGGTGCCAACTCCTCTCGTATTCTCATCTCAACTATGTCCAACATAGCCTTAATTCCACATTTTGTTTTTCCAGGTGTATTTAGCAATGTGACGATGACACTATCAAGTACATTTTTTTCTACATGCATAACATCAAGAAATTGTCTGACATACAGATAATTCCAATACGGTAATTCAAAAAAAACTGATCTCTTTTTCCAATCTATTTTCGTAAGGTTTTTCAAAGATGGTTTACCAAAAATAGTGTTCAAATTTTTAACTTTCTCAAAAAATTGATCGCCTATTAGTGGAGATGGTGTTGTACATTCTTTTGAACTTCCATCGAATGATGTCATCCAAGATCGGTACTTAAGTCATCAGGATAAAAATATGCGATGTCCTAGAAACACGGTTTTCGATGAATGTTTCAACCTAATTGATTGTGTACCTTGTTTGCAAATGGGACACCCTTGAGTTCCTTTAATGCTATATCCTGACAAATTTTCATAAGTAGGGAAGTCATTTATCATCTCGTACAACATGGATCTCAAAGTGAAATCTTTCTTTTTGTAAGCATCATACAATGTAACACCTAAATCCCACAATAATTTCAAATCTTCGATCAATGGAGCTAAATAAACATCAATATCATTACCTGATTGTTTTGGTCTTGATATAAGCATAGATAACATGATATATTTTCATTTCATACATAAACATGATGGTAAGTTATAATTTACCAACATAACTGGCCATCTACTGTGACTGTTGCTTTGAAAACCAAAAGGATTCACTCCATCTATACATAACACAAGACAAAGGTTTTTTGACTCATTTACAAATTCAGGATACTCATGATCAATTCTATTCCACTGAGGAGAGTCTACAGGGTGATGTAGTATCCCATCTTTAATTCTTGTATCTGCATGCCATGTTAATTGTCATGCAGTCTCTTCACTTCCATATAGGCGCCTAAACCTTGGAATGATTGTAAAGTACCATAAAACTTTAGTAGGACTGGATTAATCTTTCTTGTATCAAGAAGAACCACACTTTGGGCATTATTTAAGTGATTTGTGGTCCTTGAGAAATAGTATACAGTCATTCGGGAAGGCGTGTATTCTTTCAAAGATCATACCAATCGAGCGTAGCATTCGTTTGGAATCATATGTTTGGCTCGAGAGATCATTATCTTCTAGGACCATGTAATTCAAGAGAGAAAGTAGTTCTGTAAAACTGGCATCACTCCACCCGTTGTCTGCTTTCAAATTATACAGCTTCAGTACGGATGACAGTGCTATATATTTAGTGCAACCATCATACAATGACTTCTTTGCACAACTTTTTAACTTCTCAACGAATTTTGGGCAATCACGAAGTTCATCTTCGACGGTCCTTGTCATTTCCTCAGTACAATATTCATCATCATTCACATCTGTAATCACATCCTACATACGGTCATCTTCATTGTTCATACTTGTAATCATATCAGATGATCAATAAAACGCAGTGTTATCCCAGCCACTACCTACATTTGTTGTTTCCCCTTGTTTATTCCAACATGTATAAATCTAATCTATTTCGTGACAGATCAAGTGTTCTTCCAACTCCTCTGGACTAATTTTTTTTGAATAACAATAGTGTAAACACTGAAAAAGGATTTGAGAAGGTTCATATGCATGATCTTTTGCAAACTTGATAAACTCTTTCTTCTTCATAATCTTTTGTCAACCGATTGGCATTCATCCATTCTTTATTTATATTCATCCTATTTGAAATCCAAAGGATGGGTATATATGTTAGGGGAGAAGGAATATGAGTATAATTTAGATAACAACTAGATAATTCAAAAATGGTGAGGGGTGTTCTCATTAATAGAAAATCTTGGGTGGTTCTTGGGATTCATCCATTCTCTTCCTCTCTTCGACCCCCCCTAATGATGGGTGGTTCTTGGGAGTTTTTTATAGTGATTTATTCCCTCATACATACTCCATTACTATTATACTTTATTTCCCTATGATTTGGGATGATTTTAACTAGGATTTGTGTGATGATTTCACTATATTATCTTCAAATCAATTCAGATGATGCAGATTTTGTTTGTATTGGCTAGAGGTTATCCTCGTATGATGAACGCATCATATTTTGTGTGTTTTAGGTGGTTTTGTGTTTACCAGTGAGTTTTTAAAAGACCATTACTAATTATATTAAGGTGAATAATTAATTATAATTTTATATAATTAATTATTTGGGAATTGTGCCTTGAGATTGGGTCTCAATCATTGGTACAAGATTAGATAAGGCATGTATAGTCTTGGTTGAGGATGAGTTGATCTTGGTGAGGGGGTTACTCCATTTTTTGAGGTAGGTGGACCCTATAATACAAAACCATGTTCCAATTTATGCATGATTGTGCATTCATGCATGAGTATATGTGTTCCAGTGAAAGGGATAGAAATCAAGAGCAACCTAGGTAAATAAATAGGGTGTTTTTGATCCACCAAGAGATAAAGTGAGGGTTCTATTGAATGTTTGTGATTTTGGGATCATCCAGAGATTATGTCTCCATGGAGGTGAGGTTTCTAGTTGTGTTTATGAGAGGATTAGGTTGGTAATGATATTTGTATATCCTAGTTAGGATTTCTAAGGCTATTTGAGTAGGTATTAGAATATTAGGCCTAAAGAAGATGGATAATATAGTTTTATATCTCACATATGATGGGGAACACCTTCTTAAGGATATATAAGAGTCATGGTGTGTGTTATGGGTAGGATGTTCCATATAGGTATTGGTGAAGTGTGACATAGAGGATTTCCTCATTATAATTGGATTAATAGATCTTTAAGGGGAGATATGATATGGTACCTAAGTGAGGGTCATGGTAATAGTCTGGATGACTTAGCATAGGGTATCCAAGGATCTTACTGTGAGTTTCATAGGATGGTCATTATTTAGTTTTAATGAGTTTTAATGTGGGAATTATAAGATGATATAGACTAGACTATCGAGGACTAGATAAAGTATAGCATGTGGGTTGTGACATTACCATGTAGAGATGAGTGTGTATTGGTATCAGTGATTAGATATGGGTTAGGTTTGTAGAACCCAATAGATTCCCTTATAGGTGGAATTAGAATGTTGATAGGTTGAGAATAATTTTCATGTATAACCAAGATGGTTTTAAGGAGATTATTATACAAGGATAAATGGATGGTGACTTTTATCATTTATGGTTAGATCTACTAAGAAATTGGGACTTCATATGACTTTCACCTAGTTAAAGTATGATCATCCATGGGGACCACCTATTGATGATGTGGTTTAGATAGTACGAGAGGTTGGCTATCTAGATACCCTCCTTATATTATTATTTATATGTTTTGTGGCATGAGACAAGATGGATGGCCTTTATTTAAGTGATAATGTGTTGGTAGGACCCAACTTTGAGTGAGAAGGCATTGGTCAAAGAGTATTGGTGTGTGACTTCCATGGGATCCACCTATTGATGGTTCATTTTGACTTGTGATAGAGGTTGGATATTGTGATTCCCTCCTTTGCTCATTTTCTGTATGATAATATGATGTGAGATATAGAAATGGGGATCACTTAGTATTGGTTTTGAGTAGTTTTGTGAGAGGTTGTCTATAGAGATTCCCTCCTCAAATTGTTTTTTATGTGATGTGATGGTGAGACCCACCGTAAGTGAGAGGGGAGAAGCTACTATGTTTTAGAATTAGAGGATATGTGAATCACACCCAATGTGAGAGGTTAGTGGCACTGTTATGTTATAAGAAAGGATGTGATATTTAAATTGGTATATGACCCAACCCAGAGAGAGTGGGTAGTGAGAAAGAATTGGTAGAAACCCTATTAAGGTTCATTTTTTTCGAACCTAAGGAGAATAGTGTAAAATATAGTGTAAAATATAGAACATACTAAACATATGTCTCATCCCATTGGAATGCCTCACCTGAGGACATGAATTCACTAACACGGACGGTTCAAACCCTAACTGGCCTAACTATGGGGTAGTATCCAAAATCAGAAAAAGATCCATAATAAGGGCCACTAGACAAAGTGAAATCCTAATCTAGTGTAACAACACTTCGCAAAAAATAATCTCTCTATTTAGGTTTCTATCACAAGGCTATAGTGGGGAGAGCTAATCAAGATCAAACAAGTAACCAACCACATATACATGTGTCACACACACAAGCATCACACACAAGAATCATGCCAAATCATAATTAATCTCAATATTTAGAATAAATTCAAACATAATTAATTAATGAAAATTCAATTTTACTCACCTTAATGAGGAGGACCCGGTGGAGGAGGAGGAGGAGGTGTCGACAGCGGAGGTAGCAGAGGCAGTGGAGGCAGCGCGGAGGCAGCATAGAGGCAACAGAGGTAGCAGAGGCAGCTCAGAGGCAGCAGAGGCAGTGGAGGCAGCGGAGGTAGTGGAGGTAGCGGAGTAGGCGGAGGAGGAGGAGGAGGATGAGCCGCAACAAAGGAGGAGGAAGAGGAGGAGCCGCGGTGGAGGATGAAGAGGATGAGGAGACACAACAAGAGGAGGAGGAGGAAAGTAGGCATCAGAGGAGGAGAATGAGGCAGCGATCGCAGTAGAGGAGGAGGAGAAGGAGGCAGCGACGAAGAGGAGGCAGCAATGGAGGTGCAGGGTAGGGATTCTGTGATTGACAGGGTGCGGGGAGGAGGAGCTGCGACAAGAGGAAGAGGAGGAAAAATAGGCGTTGGAGGAGGAGAATGAGGTGGAAACCGTGGCAGAGTAGGAGGAGAAGGAGTCCGTGGCAGAGAGGAGGCAGTGGCGGAGGCGCAGGGTAGGGCTTCCGTGAAAGCTTGACAGGGTGCGGGGAGGAGGAGGAGGACCCGGTGGCACTTACAAATCCCGCGGGGACCTTTATCAGCGCTAGTAAAAAGCGCTGATAAATCCATACTTTATCAGCGCCAATAAAATCTCTAATAAATGTATAAATTTAATAATTTTTTTATATTATTATATATTTATTTAAAATGATATTTATGGTAAATATATATATATATTTATTAATAATTATAACTCTAAATAAATATATCTTTATTTATACTTATAAAATTATTTGAAAGGTATATTTATATATATATCATTGAAAATATAATAAAATATATATTTATTTTTTAAATATAATGTAATTTTAATTATAAGTGTTTATTTTTTAGAACATATATATTATATGGGTAACATAATGAATTATAAATCAATAACACATCAACATGATATGTAATTATAATCTATAAATGAACATTATTCATTCATATATATGATCACATAACATTTACGCATGATATATTCATTGACCCCATTTCATTGGAAAACACCTATATATTCAATAATTTTAATTATACATATATATTAAAAAGTATTATATATTTATAAATAAAACAGATACATTAAATATAAACAAATATAATAAATATATATATTAAATATAATGAATTAATAGATCTAATAAATACAATGAATTAATAAATCTAATAAATCTTATAAATCTAATAAATATATTTATTATTAATCTTATAATTATTTAATTATATATATATATATATTTAGTTATAACATGTGTTTTTTATTTAATGTATACAATAAACATTATCAATGCTAAGAAAAGCACTGATAAATGTAACCTTTATCAGCGCTAAGAAAAGCGCTGATAAATGGATATTTAAAGCGCTAATAAAGTCCTACCCCTTTATCAGTGCTTTTCCGTTAGCGCTGATTAAGGCAGGCGCCTGCCTTGCCCAGTTTTGTGGTAGTGAATGCTCTCTTTGATGGTATCATTCATTATGGGACAATATAATGATGATGTTTATATTTATTGTTTTTCTTCCTAATATGTGGATTAATGATCAAATTTTATAAAAATAATTGGTGTCAAATCAGGGTATAATCTACATGACATGAGCTTACACCATTTTCACTATCCCTACCAGAATAGGAATGAGTATAGATATTACTATGAGGAGATAAAAATATATATCCCTAGTAGTAAGAGATAATCTATACCTAGTAGTATAGAGATTATATGGCTTAATTATCAGTAAGATGTATCAGATTGTATTTTTCAAAAGTAACAGATAATGTATTTTTTATTTTTGTAGGTCTTGTTCTAGTATGTTGGTAAAATTGTAAATTTACACTCATGGATGACATTATAAGATGTAGCGGCTTATATTTTTTGATGTTCATCATGAGAATATTCCCTATCGTCAGTATTAATACCACCCCTAGTATAGAGACCCGTACTTACATATATATAACATCTTAATAGATATCCTAGATCTATTTCCCAAGGACTTCTCTAGGTTACCACCCAAGGGATAGGTTGAGTTTATGATTTCATTCTTACAAAGTGTGGAGCATATATCTATTCCACTATATAATATGGATCATATAGAGCTATGAGATAAGAAGGCTCAATTGAACAACTTTGAGGTGAAGGGGTTCATATGAATGATTATGTCCCCTTGGGGTGCCTTAGTTTTTTTCCATAAAAAATCAAATGTATCATTGAGAATATGTGTGGACTATTAGAGGTTAATGCTAAGCAATAGAAATGAAATTATATCCACTTATACATATTTATAGAATATTTGATTAACTTAGATATGCTAAAGTGTTCTCTAAGATCGATTTGATTTCAGAGGGTCAACTGAGATTTTTTCTGATTGGAAGTGATAAGAAGGCCTTAACCAAGAATGTGGTATGGTTCCTTTGCGGAGAAGGTTTGAGTACCTATAGTCCTTTAACTAAGGGTGTAATTTTAGCCCGATGGCCTGAAACCCCTAGCCCAGAATCCTGAGCGGCCCGGCCTGGCAAAGCCCGCATCGGGCCAGGTCGGGCTTGGGCTGTAGGTTCATTGGGTCAGGCCTGGGCTTATCCAAGAAGGCCCATGGGCCAGGCTGGGCTAGTTCGAAAACGCCCAGCCCGCTGGCCCATGTGAAGCCCAGCTCGGTGTAAAAAAAGTTAACGAGAAACTGCTGGTAGGGAGATTCTTTCCCCCTACCTCAAGCTTCCAAGGCTACGCCTGGACAAACTGGTCCAGGTGGTGCGCCTGTTATATTATCACCATAATTTATATATATGTATATATATATATATTTATATATATCATTATATATTAACAAAAAATAATATATAATATATAATATATATATTATATATTTAATAATGTGTATATATATATACATATAATTATAATGTGTGTGTGTGTGTATATATACAACGATATATAAATATATATGTATATATAATAATGTATATATATAAACAAAATCATTAATAATATATATCAATTAAGTGTGGATTTTAAAAATCCATTAATAATATATATATATATATATATATAAATGATATAATATAATATATATATAAACAAAGCTATTAATATATATATATATATATATCAATGATTTAATATTATATATATAATAACTTGCTGTATATTAATAAAAAAATAACACACTCACCTAATGATGTTCGTGCACGTCCCATAACCTCATTAATTTTTTTAATTATGTTGCAACTTGCATATATTATATATACTATACGTTTATAAATCTATTTAGAAAAAAATAACTCACCCACTACAGTGCACCCCCAACCCTTAATTATTATTTTTACAATTTTATCATATTACACACATATATATATATCAATCATTTAACATTATATATATATAATAACTTATTATATATTAAAAAAACATAACACACTCACCCAATGATGTTCGCGCACACCCCCAACCTCATTAATTTTTTTTAAATATGATGAAACTTTCATATTATATATATATAAACAAATCCATTAATAATATATATATCAATGATATGATTATATATATATATATAAACATAGTCATTTATAATATATATATATATATAAAGTTATTAATAATATATATCAATTAAGTGTGGCTTTTAAAAATCCATTAATAATATATATATATATGTGTGTGTGTGTGTGTGTGTCAATGATTTAATATTATATATATAATAACTTATTTTATATTAACAAAAAAATAACACACTCACCTAATGATGTTTGTGCACGTCCCCCAACCCCATTAATTTTTTTAAATATGTTGAAACTTCATATATTATATATAAATCTATTTTGAAAACAAAATTAACCCACCCACTACAGCGCACCCCCAACCCATAATTATTTTTTTTACAATTTTCTCATATTATATATATATATATATATAATAACTTATTATATATTAACAAAAAAATAACCACTCACCCAATGATGTTCGTACACCCCCAACATCATTATTAATTTTTTAAATACGATGAAACTTGCATATATTATATATACTATATATACATATATAAATCTATTTAGAAAAAAATTAACTCACCCACTATTGCGCACCCCCTAAGGCTGTAATTTTAGCCCGACCCGAATAGGATCGGGCCGGGCCGGGCCTACCCTGTAAAAAAATAAAAAATCGTTTAAAAAATGTTTTAAATTAAACAAACGCTTAAAAATAATTTTCATAAATAAGTAAAAAAAATAAATATAAAAAAATGTTTTAAATAAATGATAAAAAATGTTTAAATAACAACACTTTAAACCCACTACTGCGCATCGCCCAATCCCTAATTAATATTTTTTTTTTCAATTTCCACATAATATATATAAATTCGTAGACATATATAAATCTATTTAGAAAAAAATAACCAATCCACCCACTGTAAAATGTTAATAACAAATTTTTTTTACATAAAACATGTTAAATGTTTAAAAAAAATACATGTAAAAAACATGCATTCAAAAAAACGTTTTAAATTAAACATCTAAAAATAAATTTAAAAACATTTTAAACAAGTGTTAAAAAATAATTTAAAAAAAGTTTTAAATAAAAATATTTTAAACAAATGTTTAAAAAAAGTTTTTAAAACAAACACTTAAATTAATTTTTTTAAAACAAACACTTAAAAAATACTTTTTACATTAAAATATGAAAAATGTTAAATGTTTTAAAAAAATACTTGTAAATAACATGGATTTAAAAAAAATTAAAAATATTTTAAATTAATCATTAAAAAATATAAAAAAATGTTTTAAATAGATGTTAAAAAATGGTTTAAATAAAAAAATTTAAATAAATAATTTAACAAACACTTAAAAAATTATAAATAAGTTAAAAAAATTAAATGAAAAAAAATGTTTTAAAAAAATGTTAAAAATACATTTAAATAACAAGACTTTAAACTCACCCACTACTGCGTACCCCCCAAAACCCCTCATTATTTTTTTTACAATTTGAAAATAATATATATAGATTCACAATATATAAATCAATTTAGATAAAAAACATATCCACCCACAGTAAAATGTTAATAAAAAATAAAATAAACATTTTTACAAAAAACATTCATTTAAAAATAAATGTAATTTCTTCAAATAAATGTAAAAAAAATGTTTAAATAAAAACATTTAAAACAAGTTTTAAAACAATCATTTTAAAAATAATAAAGGCCCACCATGGCCCGACTCGAAAAAGCCCGACCCGGCCCGAAAAAGCCCGGCCCAAACCGATGGATTGGGCCGGCCCGAGGCTGGGCTCAGGCCACCTCATGGGGATGTTCGGGCTAGCCCGGCCCGACCCGAATAGTGGCCAGCGACCTGATTTTTTGCATGCCAGGACCAGCCCAGCCTGACCCTGTCCGGGCCGGGCCGGGCCGAAATTACACACTTACCTTTAACTTTAACCTAATGTATACTCTCAAGATGGGGAAATTTTTTTCTGATGTACCGAATTGGAAGGATCAAGCTTAGGTAGTACATGATTCAAGCATCAAGTGGAATATGATTGACCACTTTGAAGAGATGTGACTTTATGTTCAAAAGTATCGTGGACAAGTGACACTTATGTCTTTATCTATCACTTATTCACTCCTTAGTAGTATTACAGGAGTAAAGTATAGGATTCACACTTTTTATTCATGAGAGACATGATAAACCTTTTATAGCTTTATATTTTATAAAATTTTGGTTATTTTTGATTCATGTATCCTTTATAAAGTGCCTCTCTTGGGATTTATGTATTTGTGAAAATGCCTAAGTAGCTCTTTTAAAATGATTAAAGTGTTTTGAAATGTTTCTTATAAAATTATATGTGTTAAATATAACCTTATTTTGTTTTAAATAGCTTTAGAATGATTATAAAAAAAGTAATTGGGGTTTTGAGAAATAGTGTTTGGAACTGATTGGTTTATTTTAAAAAGGGTGTTTTATTTTAAAGAGGAATTTGTGTAAATGGTTGTTTTTTAATGTGATTTCAACTGTGATTTTATAAATAGTTTTCAAAGGAGACTTAAATTTTGAAACTTTTTTTTATCCTTGGTTAATTTTTATATCAATGTTTTGTGTATTTATTTTGTTAAATATTAATATTACTGAATCAAATAGGATGAATATGAATAAAGAATGGATGGATGTTAATCGTCTAATAAACAAGTATGAAGATGGAGTGAAATATTTCATCAAGTATGCAAAAGATCATGCATATGACCCTTCTCAAATCCTTTTTCTATGTTTATATTGTTGTTATTCAAGAAAAATTAGTCCAGAGGAGTTGGAAGAACACTTGATCTATCATGGAATATATAAAAGTTATAAATATTGGTATAAACATGGGGAAAAAGTGAATGTAACTAGTGGATGAGTTAACACTGTGTTTTATAGATCATCTGATATGATTACAAGTGTGGACAATAAAGAAGCCTGTATCGAGGATGTTATTTCAGATGTGAATGACGATGAAGATCTTATTAACGAAATGACAAGGACAGTTGAAGATGAACTTCATAATTTCCCAAAATTGTTTGAATAGTTAAAGAGTTGAGAAAATATGGCATTATATGATGGTTACAATAAATATACAACATTGTCATCCATACTGAAGCTTTATAATTTGAAAGTAGACAATGGATAGAGTGACACCGGTTTTACAGAATTAATTTCTCTCTTGAATGACATGCTCTCAAAAGATAATTAGCTCCCAAGCCGAATATATGATGAAAAACAAATGATGCACTTGATGGGTATGATCTCTAAAAGAATACATGTCTTCTGGAATGACTGTATATTATTTTAAAAGGACCAAAAATAACTTAGAGAATGCTAAAGTTTGGCGCTTCTAGATATAAGAAAGATGAATCTGGTTCTATAAAAGTTGTTTGGTACTTTCCAATCATTCCAAGGTTTAGGCGCCTATATGGAAGTGAGGAGACTGCAGGGCATTTGACATGGCACACTGATACAAGAAATAAATATGGGAAACTACATCACTTAGTAGACTCTCCTCAGTGAAAGAGAATTTATCATGAGTATCCTGCATTTGGAAATGAGTTGAGAAACCTTCATCTTGTGTTATCTATAGATGGAGTGAATCCTTTTGGTTTTCAAAGTAACACTCATAGTACATGGACGATTATATTGGTAAATTATAACTTTCCACCTTGGTTAGGAATGAAATGAAAATACATCATGATATCTATTCCTATATTAAGACCAAACCAATTAGGTAATGAAATTGATGTTTATTTGGCTCCATTGATCAAAGATTTAAAATTATTGTGGGATTCAAGTGTTATGTTGTATGATGATTATAGAAATAAAGATTTCACATTGAGAGACATGTTGTACAAGATGATAAATGACTTTCCTACTTATAGAAATTTTTTAGGAGATAGAATTAAAGTAACTCAAGGGTGTCCCATCTGAGAACAAGGTACACAATCAATTAGGTTGAAACATTCATTGAAAAATTTGTTTCTAGGACATCACATATATCTACCCCGATGGAATAAGTACCAATCTTGGAAGACATCATTTGATGGAAGTTCAAAAGAACACACAACAATGTCTCCAGTAATAGGTGATCAACTGTTTGAGAAAGTAAAAGATGTGAACACTACTTTTGGTAAACCATTTTCTAAAAACCTTATGAAAACTGGTTGGAAAAAGAGATCATTTTTTTGAATTACCATACTAGAATTGTCTATACATCAGAAATTTTCTTGATGTTATGCATATTGAAAAAATATATGTGATAGTGTCATTGGAATGTTTCTAAATACACCCAGAAAAATAAAGGATGGAATTAAGGTTAGGTTGGACATGGTAGACATGAGAATGTGAGAAGAGTTAGCACCGATGAAGGGTGAAAAATAGACTTTTCTTCCTCTAACTACTTACACTCTTTCTAGGAGGGAGAGATATCTATTTTTTGAACTTCTTGAATGACATAAAGGTTTTATAGGGGTATTCATCAAATATCAAGAACATCATGTCAATGACTGATTTAAAGTTAAAGCGTTTGAAATCACATGACTGTCATGTTTTGATGAAAGATCTAATACCTATAGATTTATATTTAATTTTTCCAAAGAATGTTCATCATACATTAACCAATCTCTATTTCTTCTTTAAATCTATATGAAACAAAGTTATAGACCTGAAAGAATTGCCGACTATGGAAAGAGAAATTTACGTTATATTATGTGAATTGGAAATGTTCTTCTTTTTAACTTTATTTTATATGATGGTTTATTTGATGATTCACTTAGTGAGAGAGATTCAACTATGTGGTCCTACACACTACAGATGGATGTACCCCATTGAATGGTATATGAATATTTTGAAAGGGTATGTCAAAAATAAAAGTCGGCTAGAGGGTTGTATTGAGGAATGATATATTGTTGAGAAATACATTAAATTATGTACCAAATACCTATCCAGTGTGGAAAGCATTGGTCTACTGAAATCTCGTCACACTGGGCGGCTTGTAGGTGAATGAATTTTTGGAAGATATATTGTCACAATCAATATTACAGATTTGGAGCAGCCCCACCTTTACATTTTTCATAACAAATTAGAGGTTTCCCCATATGTTGAAATCCACAATGAAATTATTAGGCATTTGAACCAATAAAGGGATAAGAGATGGATATCAAATACACATAATCAAAAGTTTATAGGATGGTTTTAATACCATTTTTTAAAGGAGTCAGATGAAAATCCAGATTCAATTTTAGAATGACTTCGATGGCTAGCTGGAAGACCAAGTGTGTATGTATTATCTTATAATGGTTATGTAATTAATTTTTATACATTCTATACAAATGAGTATGATGAAGATAGTACCGTGAGAAATAGTGTAGTTACACTCATGGCTAAAGTGATGCATGTTTTTGGTACTAAGGATATAAATCCAATTTACGCGAATATATTATACTTTGGAATCATAAAAAAATATGGGTGTTGGATTATACAACATTCCAAGGGCCAATTTTTTCAATGCAAGTGGGTTAATAATAGGATTTATGTTAAAATAGATGAATTGGGATTCATGAAAGTTGATTCTAGTAAGTTAGGGTACAAAGATGAACCATTTATAATGGAATCACAGGTAGTACAAGTATTTTATGTTCCAGATACCACAAAATGAAAGTGGTGAATTGTTCTATTATTGACCAAAAACACTAAAGGGTTAGATGAAAATTCAACTAAGGATGACACTTTCATTTGGAAGTTGAAATCATTTCATAGTGATCCCAATGTAGGCGGAGTTTTTATGTTATAGGAGACCACAATGAAGGGATTTGGATCGTCGATAGAGGGGTCAAATCCCTTTAGCCTTTAAAAAAGAAAAAGAGAGTTAAATAATCAAGTTATATATTTTTTGTAATATACATAATGTTACCTCATGTTATTATCCGTTTGCTGCTGCATTTATGTACTATAAATTAAATGTTAAACCACTTATTCAAATAATTAATTCTGCATGTTTTGGTGCTCCCAATACCAAGGAGCAACATGTCTCTCAAACTGCTGCTGTTCATAGTGTAGAGGGATGAAATTCTGTACGTGATGGTGCTCCCATTCCTGAGGAACAATAGGTTTCTCAACATGATACTGCTCCCTGTGCAGATGTACAATGACCATCTTCACATGCCAATGCTACTACTCTGGAGGAACATATTGACAATGGTGATTCTAGGGAAATGGTAGGCGATGAAGGACCAAAATCACAAAAAAAATAGGAGCACTGTAGTTTGATGATGTTAACAAAAATCATCAAGGAAAAATCCAAAGGCATCAAATACGAGGTCAGATGGAATGCATGAGGCTAGCATGTTAACCCCAATAAGGAAATGTTCAACAATTATTTTGGAATCATCACTTATTAATGCATGCTGATTGATGTAGATTCATGGCATCATTTTGTGTTTGGGCTTAAGACACTGACGTGGGAAGAGATTATGGTAACATTATGATATCATTTCCTTATTTTACTAAAAAATAAAATAATGAAACATTAACTTACTCTTCACCAACCATTCTAGAGTGCATTTATAGTATATGACTCCCACAAGAAATATATATTAATTCACACCGAAAGGATTCATATAGGATTTTGAACAATTTTAACAAGAAAATATCTTAAAGATGTTAAAGGAAAAATAAACCCACACCCATCGCTTATCTATGCACACCTAATAACCCAAGAAGTGTGGGATGCGTTTACTAGATGTCGTGTAGATGTGTCTTTTTAGGCACATTATGGATAATAATATGTTGTTTGACAATATGTGTATTCATCACATTGATTAATTTTTTTTATTCATGAAATATCAACTGAGTGATGGAAATAAGGAAGGAGCAGCAAAACCAGCATACCCCTACTGCAAAGAAAGGATGGGGTACACATTACTTGAAAAAAAAATTGGTACGTATTTTAAATATATCGTAATACTTTTATTTTACATGAAACAACACCATAATTATGTTCCTTTATTTATATGCAGATTGATGACTTCAAATCTAAAGCCACTTCCATCCCATGCCATGTGTTATGTAAGGAGGCAAGTGTAAATAAATACGAGATACTAAGAGATGAAAACAAAAAAAGAAAGTGTAGGAAACATGATTAAATATTACATAATAATTTTTTTTCTTTAAATAAATATTACATAAAAATGATCACTTATTTTTATATATTTTCTATCCGATATAGTCATAGGAATCAAAAACACCTCTACCAGATGAACACATACTGTTGGTGGCCTTGAAGTGGCTAGAACAGTATGGCCACATCAGAAGAGTGGGTTTTGGGGTGAAACCCTAAACATATTTTGAGAAAAAAAACAAGAGGAGGATCAAAGTGAATGAATAAAATATATGAGAGAAAGAAAACTACCCTTGAAGAACAATTCCAATGACAGAGATAGATAATGGAAACTCTTATGGGGGGAGGCAAGTAGAAGAAGTAACTTAAGAACAACCACCATGTGGAGATCCCACCCCACCCCACCCCACCAACTATAAGGCTATCCATTACCCTCAAAGAGATGTATTTTCTGAGGTAATCAATGTTATAATAAATGTTTCTATGAAATGTGAATCATACATACACCGACACTTTTCTTGTACTGATATTCTACCAAGTGATAATGATTGTGATTAATATCTAGCAGTACCCATCCATCACCTTGTAGCGAGGGCTAAAATGTTCAATATTGCAAACAACATGCTATACAATAGACCACTTCCAATAGCTCATGTGTGAGTTTCGATCAGTGTATCCCATGAGTAGAGTGTTGAGATACCTGTTCCAATTCATGAAGAAGATATTCATATGGTCGAAAAAACTGTTGGAACATTCATCACATGGCCATCACATCTTGTAAAAAAATTTCAACAAAGAGGTATTCATTTCCAATTTATTTCTCAAGATAAACCTTTAAAAATTAATAAAATAGGTCTAAATCGATGAATTATATTATAGACAGACAAAGGTAAGGGGAAAAATGAAATAATGACTCAAACCCATCTAAAGTATCGACCAACCAATCCAAAATATCTATCGAAAGCACCATTACCCCACCCATTCTATATCCACATTTACTATCATTGAAGGTTAATATGGATACAAAGTTATAAGATGGTCATAATCACATAGTTTATTTTGAATAAAATATGTATGGATAGAAAGATCAATACTTCATTGGTGTTGAGAGTGTAAGTGAAATCCTTAACTATGAATGGCTAGGTGGCTCAGTTGTAAATTTATACATGAGGTATTTTTTCATGATTTGATTTTACAAAAGTTGATATACTATGTTAATTATGACTAAATACATTTCATATTTTTGGTAGATGTATATATGAAAAAAAATTGATGGGATTTTCCCATGAAAGAAAATTTTGACTCATTAGTCCTCACATCTCCTCTATAGAACAAACGAAAATAGATACCAATAATAAAGATGAAATAGTGGTAGGTCTGATCAAATCATTTGAAAGAAAAATTTAGTATGACAGACTCTATTTAATACCAACACTATAGGGGTAAAACTCTATAATTTAATCATATCAAATATATTTTCATATCTTTTATTACTTATTCCTTTTTGTGTTTTTAGGCAGCATTGGATGCTCATTGCACTATATTTGAATACTCCAAAGAATAATTTCCTGGATTCAATGGATGGATATTCAAAAACTATTCCACACATGATGGAGTTTTTAAATAATTAATAAAATACATCCAACATTTTAGAAATAAACATCAATTTATATAATTTATATTATCTTTTAATGAGGTTTTTGTTATGATAGGGTGGTGCATCAATATCGTGAAAAACAAGGAATGAGGCCAGGGGCTAGACACAAGAAAGAAGACAAGTTCTACAAATTGATAAGTATTAGGGAATATATAATAATATTTCACTATCCAAACACATATAAAAAAATTACTTATCCTACTCAATGTTTTTACAATGTTCAAAACAAACAAATGGAAAAGATTGTGGTCATTATGTTTGTAAATTTATGAGAGAGATAATATTTCATAAACAAACTAGCATCCCTGAAGAGGTATTTTTGAAGATAATTACTATTTCATTTAAAATATTTATTCATCCTTTGTGTATTTATATTTTCCAGTACTATTATGACTATCGAAAAGACTCATATTCACAAGACAATATAGATGTGCTCATAAATGAATGGGCAACATACCTGATGGAAGAATGTACACAAATAACATGGAGATGCGACTTCCATATAATTAGTGTATTGTTTCATATTTATTTTTAATTTTCATATTTTTAGTATTACTCACATAAAAATTGTTTTCTTATACAGGTGGATTCTATTATTCTAGTCGGGGTAGTTTGTTCGAAACTGACCATGCTCGTGAGAGATTGTACTTTGAGGCCGCAACTCAAAATTCAATGAGAAGGTAAAGTTTTTTTAATATACTATGTTTTTCTTCATAATATTATCTGTTCTCTACTGCATTAACATAATCTAAATTAAATGTTTGACTACTCATGCAGACAATGTATTCCACGGACTTATTCTTCCTCAAAACCTTCTCACCCCTACATTGTCAACATTTATCACTTTCCTTCAAAGAAAGTAGAGGGAAATTGACAGAAAGTGATAAATTTCGACAATTCAGGGGTGAAAAGTCAACAAAAAAGCAAATGGAATGCATGGTAATGCATGATGTGGCCGATATGACTCAAAATGTTCCTTTTTTATGTTATTAATTAAGTTTTTCATCATTTTATCTAATATTTGTAAGTTAATTCCCTTATCATTTTTATCTAATACTTATTTAGTTTTTTATGCTCATGTTATCCTCATATGATCATTGATATCTCCCTTTTTTACACTTATTGATCATCTATGATCACCATTTCTTATGTTTCATATCATTCAATTATTAAGAATAGTTTTAGAAATGATATGTCTAAGAAGGTTTCTAGTAAAGAATAAATTAATGATAGACTCTTATGAACTAGTTTTTTGATGTTTATGAAGTAGTCACACATCAAACTGACACACGATGTGCTCGATATGACTCAAAATGCATGTTTCCAGTTTGAAATGACATTTTAATAAAAAAAACAACTGCCATACCAAAAAATGATAAAACACATTCGAATTGTTTTAATATTTTAGGAAAATATTCTATTATTCGTTTGTGATATTTAAGAATCATCCTCACCTCGATACGACACATTGTGTGGCTAGTATAACTCAAATTATCTCTTTTTATTTAAAATTGACATTAATTTAAGTAAAAACAACAAGTGACATATTGAAAACTAAACAAAAAAATTCAGATTATTTTGATATTTTAGGATAATTATATATTAGTCATTTTTACATATAGGGATCAACCACACCTCAATATGATGCACGATGTGGCCAGTATAACTCAAAGTGTCTCTTTTTTATTTAAAATTTACATTAATTTAAGTAAAAACAATAAGTAACATACTGAAAACCAAGAAAACACATTAATATTCTTTTGATAATTTATAAAAATTATCCATGAGTCATTTTTGATGTGTAAGAGTCAACCACATCTCAATCTGACACATGGTGTGACCGATATGACTAATAGTTTTCACTATTAGTTTAAAATCGATATTTTGGTTCAAAACGTGTCACTCATTGAAAACTATGAAAACAAAATCAAGTTTTATTAATAATTTAGGGAAGATATTAATAAGTCATTTTTGATGTGTATGAAGTAGTATCATGTCAAACTGACACACGATGTGATCGATATGACTCAAAATGCGTGTTTCCAGTTTGAAATGACATTTTAATAAAAAAACACAACTGCCATACTAAAAAATCATTAAAATCATTAAAATTATTTTTATATTTTAGGAAAATGGTATATTATTCATTTCTGATGTGTAGGAATTAGCTGCACCTCGATACGATGCACGACGTGTCCGGTATAACTCAAAGTGTCTCTTTTTGTTTAAAATTGACATTAATTTAAGTCAAAACAACAAATGACATACTGAAAAACAAAAAAACACATTCATATTGTTTTGATATTTTTGGAAAACGATATATTATTCATTTTTGACATGTAGGAATCAACCACACCTCAATACGATGCACGATGTGTCTGGTATAACTCAAAGTGTCTATTTTTTATTTAAAATTTATATTAATTTAAGTAAAAAAACAAGTGACACAATAAAAACTAAGAAAACATATTAATATTATTTTTATAATTTATTAAAATGATCTATGAGTCATTTTTGATGTGTAGGAGTCAATCGTACATCAATCTGATACACGGTGTGACCGGTATGACTAAAAGTGTATGTTATTAGATTAAAATTGACATTTTAGTTCAAAACGTGTCACTTACTAAAAAAAAGAAAACACACCTCGATTGTCTTGATAATTTAGGACAATGATTAATAATTCATTTGTGATGTTTATTAAGTATTATCACATTAAACTGATGCATGATGCGACTAATATGACTCAAAATATGTGTTTTCAGTTTGAAATGACATTTTAATAAAAAACACAACTGCCATAAAGAAAACCAAGCAAACACATTCAGGTTATTTTTATATTTTATGAAAATTTTATATTAGTTATTTTTGATGTGTAGGAATCATCCTCTCCTTAATATGACATACAATGTGGTCGGTATAACTCAAAGTGTATTTTTTATTTAAAATTGACATTAATTTAAGTAAAAACAACAAGTGACATATTGAAAACTGAACAAACACATTCGAATTTTTTAGATATTTTAGGATAATGATATATTTTTCATTCATTATATGTATCAATCAACCGAACCTCAATACAATGCATGGCATGTCCAGTATAACTAAAGGGTCTCTTTTTTATTTAAAATTTACATTAATTTAAGTAAAAATGACAAGCAACATACTGAAAACTGATAAAACACATTCATATCGTTTTTTATAATTTAGGATAATGATCCATGAGTCATTTTTGATGTCTAGTAGTCAACCAAAACTCAATCTGATACATGATATGACCGGTATGACTTAAATTGTCCGTTATCAGTTTAAAATTGTCATTTTAGTTCAAAATGTGTCACTCACTGAAAACCAAGAAAACATGATCCAATTGTCTTGATAATTTATTAAACTGATTAATAAGTCATTTTTGATGTGTATAAAGAAGACTCATATCAAACTGACGTATGATGGGACTGATATAACTCATAATGTGTGTTTCCAGTTTGAAGTGACCTTTTAGTACAAAAATAAAACTGACATACTAAAAAAGAGAAAAAAAATCAGATTATTTTGATACTTTAGGACAATGATCCATCAGTAATTTGTGATAGGTAGGAATCATCTGAACTAAAATCTGATTCATGATGTGACAAATATAACTCCAAATGTGTCATTATTTAAAATTGATATTAATTTTAGTAAAAGAACAAGCGATATACTCAAAACCAAGAAATGATTTTAGATTGTTTTGATATTTTAAGAAAATGATCCATCACTCATTTGTGATGTGTAAGAATCAACACAACCTCAGTAGGATGCATAGTGTGACTAGTATAACTCCAAATATGTCATTTTTATTAAATATTGACATTTTATTAAAGCATTTTTTAATATTAATGTTTAATTTATTTCTTTATAGCATTAATAACATAATATTAATTTTATTATATAGGCAGAATATTTTTCTCAAGTTAAGATGATTTGTTTGAAAAATGATACCATGGGCCTAAATTTTTGAGAGGGGATCATGAGCATCAAAATATGAAATATTAATGTTTTAGAATGTTTGTTGTAGAATTGTAAATGTAATTATATAAAACATTGTGTTTGAAATGTAAATAGAAGTATTTTTTGTATATACCATGGGTGGACATTTTTTTATTCATTATGTCAATTAAATGTATATATCATTGTTTTAAATTATACCTTGGTTGTATATAGCATTTGAAACAGGTTTTTTCATTTGAAATTTCTGTTTGGTTGGTTTTTGTTAGTTGGTTTTTGTAGGTTGGTTGTATTTGCAGGTTTTCTAGGTGTGCTGTTATATTAACAACATACAGTCATTTAACACTTTATTAGCACTATTTAAATTTCCAATAAAGGATGTAATTTATCAGTGATTTTTAGTATGGATAAAGGACCCACTTTATCAGTTCTTTTTTAGAACTGATAAAGGAGACCCCCCTTTTATCATCATTGTGATTAATAATGCTTTTTAGCACTATTAAAAGCTGATTTACACGATGTTAAAGGGTATTTTTGTAGTAGTGATTTTATAGCCCAAAAGGTATCCTCTTGTAGACAAAGTTTCTAAAAGGACAAGTGAAGGTCATCTTTTCTTGGTCTTATAGAGTAATTAGTACCTAAAAGTATCCTAAAATACCATCTAAGAGACAATACTATATTTTTACTGCTAAACTTTCTAGTATTTGATTGGTGAATGGGATGGTAAAATGGTCTTTTTGGGTAACTTAATTCAGCTTTCTATAATTTATACACACTATCCAACATTTTTTAAATCTCATGGGAATCATTTTATTTTGTTCAATTTTGTAAATGGTTAGACTGGTTCTTTAGGAAAACATGTATTGGGTTGGACCACTATGAATATGAGATTGGGTAAATGATATCATCTACTAAAAATTCTCTATCTCATTTTAACTACCTCCATTATGGTGGGATTTATCCTCCTTTAGGTATGCCTAATAGTTCGAAAATCCCCTTATAACAATATTATATGTTAGCATATTTTTGGGTTAATTCTAGGGATGTCTCTTAGGATTCACCATTAAGCTTGTATGTTTCTTTTTAAAAGGTCAAATAAAGTTTTAACTTAGACATTGAACAATTTTTTAGCTATGATAATTGTAAATTTTTATCCTTCTATAAGATACACATATTTTAAATTACATAGTAGTGGTTTTAATTCCATATTTTGGGGTTGGTCTAGAGATAATATTGAATTCAAATTCACCAATTCTCTATGTAAAGGGAATAATGTTAGTCTCTTCCAATAAATTATCAAAGAAATCATAGGTTATTAATTCTTGAAATTTAAAAATAAAATTTCTATATTTTTTAGTATCCACGTTTTCCTTGGAGTTTTCAATAGAAAATTGATGTCATAAAGCTAAAAATTCTTGGAGCATGCATGAGTCTTTAATGGGATCAATACCTTCTTCACAAGTGATTGAAAAGAGGGAGTGGTTTATTGAAGGATTCCTCTTGGAGTCAGGAATATTTAAGTGCACCTTGTTTCCCCTATGTTCTATGGTAAGGGTCCCTTAATTAAAATTGATTATTTTCTTGGAAATTTTTAGTAATGTTCTTCCAAATATGATGAGGGAATGGCTGGGTGATTTATCTTCCTCCATGGTGAGCACAAAAATGTCTGCTAAAAAAATAAACCCTTCAACGCCTACCAGCACATCTTCTAACACTCCTCATAGGAAAATAGTGAACCTATTTTCCAATTTTACTACCGCTATTATTAGATTTAATTAATCTACTTTAAAATATGTAAAAAAATAACGAGACATGAAATTTATGGAGGCACTAAGATCACACAAATAATTATAAAATTTTAAATAACCAATAGTGTAAGGAATATAAAATGTCCTTGGATCTTGACATTTTTTGGGAGATGGTGGTGTGATCATAGATAATACACTCCTCCCTAGGATAATTATATCATTACTATCAAGCCTCTTTCTTTTGGCAAAAATCTCCTTGAGAAATTTATAATATTTTGGAATTTTTATGATATCTTTTGAGAGTGATATGTTAATTTCAACCTTTTGAAATGTAACTTAGATATCTCTTTGAACTTTCACATTCTGTATCTTCTTTTATTTGTTAAAAATAGAAGGGAATGTAAGGGGAGTATCTTTTTTCTCCTTTTATTGCTTTATAAATATAGTTTTAGGCCTTTCTTTTCTAAATCTTGTCCCAAATTCTTCTTCCTTATTTTTTTTTTCTTTTGTTTGAGTGGGTTGTTCTTCCAGAGTCTATCCAGAATTTTCATACTTACCTTCTTCCGAGTCAGCTTGAACTTACTTGGGCTTATGTGTATGAATCTTTTTATCATTCCTTATGATGATCATACTTACACTCTACTTAGTCTTAGGATGTTTTATTCTATAAATTTTCTTGGGTTTTTGGAAAATATGTCCATTAGACTCTCAAACTTACTTGAAAAATCATCCACTATATTTTTCATCTCCTTAGTATCCATTTCTTGTCTTTCTTTGTCTGGTGGTTCACTAGATGAGGGTTTTCTATACAATTTTTATTGAAAAATAGGTGGTTGATAATCTTATTGTTGGTAAGGTTTCTTGTATCACTGTTGGAAAGGAGGAGGGTTCTTAAAATGTTATTGGAAATGGGATAATTTGGGTATTGGTTATAAAGGGGAGGTCTAGCCTGGTTTTTTTGACCTCCAAATATATGTAGGGATTTCCATTATCTCCATGGTTGATTTTGTTGAAATTTTATTGGCTAGAATGTGGGTGCATATCTCTCCGTACCCTTTATCTTATCACATTGATTAGTGAAGTGATGGGGTGAGGAACAAAAACTACATAGGCTGAGGTAAGGAAGGTTTTTCATTTACTTATTTTACATCCATTTGTCTTAATATACATGTTAATTATTAAAGATTAGTTTCAGGTAAAGGTAATGAGTCAAAAGTTTTTACCTTTTGAATACATATTGTGCTCTTACCTCTTATTCCAAATAGTTGGGAATTCTATGTTAGTTTATCAATTAGTCTCCTACCTTCCATTGGTAATTTTTCAATCAAAGATCTCTATATGATTCATCAAATAGATTCATCTCATTATACATAAATCCTTAGTAGAATAAGACTATGAAGCAGTGATATTCCACTAATTTATGAGGGAATCTTTCATAAATATTCTTGAATCGTTCTCAGTACTCATAAAGGTTCTCACCAGTAGCTTGTTGGATGGAATACATTTCCTTCCTTATAATTGTGTTCTGGGAGGTTAAGAAGAGTCTTTGCTTGAAAATTATTTGGATATCATCCCATTAATGGATAGATCTGGGTTGTGGACTATGAAACCACTCCTTGGAGGCACCCTCAAGTGAAAAGGGGAATGACATCCACTTGACATGGTCCTTAGTTACTCCTCTCAGCATGAATATTGAACACATGAATCCAAATTCTTGAATGTTCCAGTTGGGATATTCACTTAAAAGGTTATGGAATTAGGCAAAACCAGAATCATGTTGACATGAAATTCAAAATCATTTTGTTGATAAGGCATGGATAACTGCTTTTTTTGATTTGCAAATTGTGGGGCACAAAGTTCCCATAGAGTTTGTTGTGGGTTTATTGCCATATTTGGTGGCTCGGAGTGAACACTTGAAGTTTCACTCATTTCCTCAAGATTTATTTGTTTAAAGTTATTCTGTAGATTAAGATTATTAATCCTAGTTATAAATTTCCTCTCTATCTTAGGATCAAAGGAAAATAATTCCTCATTGGAGATCTTAGTCATGTAATTTTTGTTAAGATTAACACTCACTCCTCAGAAATGACACCATGTTTTGGTGAACACTTATCCGAGGGTAAGAAAAAAGCTATTTAATTTCCATTAGGTTTGTATTAGTAGTATTAACCAAAGTTATATCTAAGGATTATTTCTTTAATCTTGTTGGAATAGGTGTAAAAAAAATTGAGTAGTACTAAATTTCTAGTACTAAAAAATAAATAAAAAGGACTTAGGAAAAGAATTAATATGAGAGATAAGTGATCAAGTTTTAGGTTTAGCTTCACTTTTTTAATTATATCATGGTATTTTTAGAATAACTCTCTAATATTTGTTAATTAATTAAATGAATTGTTCCACAATCACTTCCCCAAATTCACCCTTGTTCAAGTTGGATAAAGATGAGAGTTATCCTTAGAATTTTCTTGTTTTGGATAATCCTCCTTCCAGTGTGTGAAATACACAATGATTATTATTTGAATTACCTAGGAAATACCTAATCTGTTATTTAAATTCCCATGTATCCAAATTAGATTACTATTTCTTCGTCACATGTTCAGTAATCACTAAACACTCTCCACTTGATGCTAAACCAATAAATCGATATGATTTAAAATTAAATAAAAGGATAAAATATTTATTTAACCAAGTTAATAATTCAAATTCAGAATTAATCATAAACACAATCATGTTAAAATCAATTTTTGAATTTAAATACTAAAACCCATTTAACAAATAAAATAATTTCATAAATTCAATAAATTTTTCTAAACTCAAGCATTACAATTGGGTTAACTCTCCTTCTCCCAATCACTCATGGATTCCACCCCTCTATTAAAGAATAAATAATGGGATTATGAGGAGTATAAATAATTTAGGAATATAAATAGAGAAAAAATTTAATGCAGTAGAAAATTCAATAGTTGTAGTGTAACATCCATCCTTCTCCTGGTTGGCTTGAGAAGGTGGGAGGGTGTTAATTGGACTTAAGTGACATCCCCAAGTTTCCAAAGGCTATAAATAAATGCCGAACGGTTTCAAAAAATTTGTGGGATGATTTACCCTTTAATAATAAAATAACTGACAACAATACATAACCAAAAATACCACTATATGATGCATGATAACCATAAAAGACAACTCAACATTTTATATATCACAATCATACTCAAATCAAGTTCCATAATGGAATATAAACTAATAAAACTCCAAGATGACCACAAGACTCCATGCTCCACAAGCTCTATTCTCCAACATCACCAAACATCCCAAGTATCATGAAGTAGTACTAAACATGTGATACATTACCTTTTCCTGTGTCCTAATAGATGACATTTGCAAAAGCACCAAAGATCCAAATCAGAGGTGAGTACTAAAACTTAGTAGGTTTTCCACAATGACTTCCCTAATCATGGCATTAGGATAGAAGAGTTAACAACATTTATATAAAGAAGTTTATATAAAACAATATTCAAAATAGTTTATAACTAAATATAAACAACTTCTAAAATAATTTATGTAACACACTTCCAAAACAGTTCATAACTAAATATAAACTCATGCCAGTGCCACCCAATTTTCAGTAAAATATATTTTTCATGAAAATAAACAACCAATACTTTGAATCCACTTCTCAAGTTCCCTTTTTCATAACCATTCCATTCACATATCCACATTACCAACCATGCATGTTTCGTTATGATAGTTCCATACTCATGAGTGGTTTCTAATCGATCTACTAAGTCATCACAAGGTAATTATATCCCATGTGCCATTACACCTTTGGAATTGATCACAAGGTCATATTTCAACTAAGCCCCATAAATTCAAAATGAACAGACACACCAAGTATGCCTAAAAAACCATGCCAAAACTATTTCAATAAAACACTACTAGAATTCTTGGTAATTGCGACAACCTATTTGCGACGGGATCCCATCGCAAAAAGGCTTTATCGACGGGGCCCTGTCGCAAATAGCCCGTTGCAGAAAACATTGTCGTAAATACCATTATTTGTGATGGGAAATATCACCATCATAAATAAGCCTCTGATTATATGTATTATTTATACATAAACTTTTTCCCGATGGGCCTGTCGTCCCGTCGCAAAATATATATATATATATATATATATATATAAAACATTCTCTGACGGGCCCGTTGCAACAAAGTATTTGCGACAGGTAAGTAGTCCCGTCGCAAATATGTTTTTTTAAAAATATTTAGTTAGACTATTTGCGACGGGGTCCTGTCGCAAAAGGTCCCGTCGCAAATAATAAATTAATTTTAAAAAAACTAAATTTAATATAATTATGATTAATGAAAAAATAATATTACTATTATTAAAAATATATATTAAAATTATCAATATTCACAAAAAAAATATAAAATAATAATAATAATAATAATATTAGTAAATAAACAAACATTAAATAATACTAAAAAAATATGTTTAATAAAATATTAACATTCTTATTAAAATAATAAAAAATATATATTAAAATTCTCAATATTCACAAAAAAATATAAAATATAGTAAAATATAAAAAATTAAATTATGTAATATTTGCACCGATATAAAAGATAGAAAATGTAAATAATTCATATTAAAATGTTAAATTCACATGTTTTTAACATAAAAAAATCACTGGGGTGGGGTCATCTTCTGGAGGAGGTGGAGGAGATGAAGGAGCTGGTGGAGGAAACTTCATCCCTAAACTACGAGTCAGACGGCGCATGTACTCCATATGCTCATGATGCTGCTGCTGCCATCGATGCATCTCCTCATGTTGCTATTGCTGCTACTGCCATCGATGTATCTGCTCCTCATGATGCTGCTCCTGCTGTTGCTGCCGCTGACTCATCTCTTCTTGCTGCTTCTGCAAAGTCTCTATAAGCTCAGCCTGAGCTCAAAACTGCTCATGATACTGTGAGCCAGAAGATGATGCCTCTCCACAATCTCCTCTCGAGCTGGACGCCGACATCGCAACAGTACCATAATAAGTACCATGAGTAAAATGAGAGCTGATACCAACGACTCTACCCTTATCAAATCCATACTGAGTCGCCTGCATCCATGCCGCCTCATCGAAATGGTGCGCACTGGTCTGCTCAGTCGTCTCGTCCTGACCCTCAACCTATTTCTGAGAGGTCGCAGCCTCATATGACTCCTTCAATTCCAAATTAAAATTAAAATTGTGAAAATATTATATGTAGTTAATTGTAAAACTGAAAAAATAATACTAAACACAATCTGACGTTGGCGATCACCTATAATATCTCTAGTGGCTGGATCACTGTACATCCTCCAATAAATATCGAGCTCTGTAATATCAGGATGCTCGAATGCCTATAGAAATATAAAATAAACTGTTTATATTTAAAGTTATATAAAATATTTAAAAAATATACTTACCAAATGATCTCTATACGAACTGAATGTACAACTACCAGCTCGATGTGTCACCTCCTGTCTCCCCCGGTTCTGCCATCCCACTGAATATCTCATCTGAAATCCACCACCCAAACAGTGTAAACATAATCCATCCCAAATGTGAGATGAAATATAATCTTGTCAGTGGGATCTACACAACTCATCCAATTCTGTCACTCCTGCTTTCTTAATGGCTGTCCTTCTCAAATTGTGCAAAAACTGATGGAAACGGTCACACATAGAACCTGCCATGCCGCGTGGGTAGCGTCGCACATGCTTTCATCGATAGGATACCATAAAGCCTACAAATAATTTATAATATCAAGTTGTTAATAAAATAAATTTCAAAATAAATATTATTTATTTTTGTACCAGCAAATGATGGAACATGTCATATCACACATCAATGGGAATCTGTTCCCATGTGATCCATGGCTGAAAAAAATAAGTGTGTAATATAGCGCTCCCCTATCCAATAGCTACATGCTAAAAACTGTGAAAAAGGAATAAATAATAAAATAATTAGTATATATATAAATAAATTAATGAAATATAACTAAAATATATAGGTTACCATACCTCTGTGTGTGTGGATTGAAACCAAGATGTGGACGTCGCTTGAGGATAGGGTCATGAATCATCAGTCACGCAAGACCGCACCCCCTCCGTGTACCTCCTGAACCACCAGTAGGCTGAGGGTCAGATGATCCCACATCCCCATCATACAAAGGTATCTCAACCTCCTCTAACTCACGTAATAGATCAGAGTCCATCTGAAACACAAAATGATTATTTTTAGCAGATAGTTGAAAATAACTATTATATATATATATATTAGTTATGATTATAAACATCATTTAACTAATTTAATGTTCATATTCATCCTCTTCTCCATAGCTGTCAATGTCAATGTCTTCATTTTCCTCCTCAGCATCATCAATATCCATTTGAGTTTCAGTTTCAGCATCTCTTGTCATTTCAAATTCATTTGTAACATCATTAACATCTTCATGACCATCGATCCTTAATTGTGGGGTGTCATCATTAATATTCATGTCTCTTTGTGAATCAGATGGATTTTGAGCAGTCTCTTGAAAAATTTTAATTCCTTCTACTTCAGCGGAACCACGTTCAGTTTGAGTAAACTGATTTTCCCGAGATTTCATTTTTATTATGCTCCACCAATCGCTCAAGTCTCTTGAAGTAGCACAGCAATTTGCATAATAAATTTGATGTGCATGTTGAGCTATTAAAAATGGTTCATTTACTGCAATAAGACTTCTATATTTAATATCGAAGATTCCATGAGTCGGATGAACACGCAAGCCTCTCTCAGTATCCAACCGCCGACATTTAAACATTGTTATGTAATTCTGTCCTAGATAACATAACTCAATAACTTAATCCAAAATGCCATAAAAGTCAACTTCAGTTTCTCTGTGATGTGATCCTCTCAAGAAAACTCCACTGTTCATTGTTTTTTTTGATTCCCCGTATGCATGTGTATGAAATCGAAAACCATTCACTACATATGAATTATAAGATTTAACCATTTTGGATGGTGGGTTACTCAATATACATAGTCGCTTATCAATTTTATCAGCATATTGAGACACCTAAATTTTTTTAAAACAATTATCAATATAATAAATAATAAACAAAATTGATATTAAACCATCAATAATTTATGTTACCAGTTTTTGAAAACATTGAGAATTTTTTTTTGTCTGCGTTCTTCAAGAGCATCTGCTATAATTTTTGAAAGTTGTTTCTTGATATGATTATCATATAACCTATAAATTAAATAAGTTTATATACTATAACATAAATTATAGAATAAGTGATATAACCACTCATAGGACAAATGATGTCATTTCTTCACAGTTGAGCATAATGTATGTATGAGCTCTGTGATATTCATCATCTGAAAGCCATCATTCATGAACTCCACTGAAACCAAGATTTGGATTATTAAAAACTGTTAAGTGATTTTCCATTTCTTCATTAACATTACCCTCATTTTATCCCATGCAATTGTGTTTTGAGGGATATTGAGATTCAAAATAATGAGAGCAGAAAAAAGCAATTTCCTCTTGCAAATAAGCTTCAGCAATTGAGCCTTCAACTGATGCTTTGTTACGTACTTTTTTATTAAATTTTTGAATGCATATATAGAATGGGTACATCCATCGAAACTGTACTGGACCTCCACATTTAGCTTCATGTGGCAAATGTAATATCAAATGATCCATTGAGTCAAAGAAAGTCGGCGGAAAGATTTTTTCCAGTTTACATATAATTACAACAACATATTATTCCAGTTTTCTCAGCGCATCGTAGTCTATTTTCGCTACACAAATGTCTCGAAAAAAATATGATATGTCTATTATTGAATCCCAAATCATAGAATTCAACAAACCACTGAATCCAATCGGAATAAGTCTTTCCATTATAACATGAAAATAATGACTTTTTAATCCAGTAATATAACCATTCTTAACACATCTGCCCAAATTGGAAGCATATCCATCTAAAAGTCTCAAATCTATAATCCACTGACAAAATAATAAGCGACTCTCTTTGGACAGTGTATAAGCTGATTTTGGCTTCATTAACCTCTGTGATCTAACATTTTCAAAGAGTTCAAGTTCTGGTCACCAGCAAATTTGGGCAAGATCTAATCATGCCTTTATAATATCTTTGGTCTTACCTGGTGTATCCAAAAATGTATGAAATAAATTATCAAAACACTTCTTCTCAATATGCATAACATCCAACATGTGGCGGACCAAAAAATCAGACCAATACGAAAGATCCCAAAAAATGCTCCGTTTTATCCAATTATGTTCTTTCCCAAAGCCATGAATTTTATGTTGGTTTACTGTTGGTCCAAATGTGACAGGGGGTAATGAAAATACAAATGATTTTAACTCTGTACCTGAGATCATCTTTGTAGGTTCATCCTTTTCATTTGTACCTTTTCTGAAATGAGATTTGTTCCTCCAAAAATGAGGATTGGTTGGAAGAAATCTACAGTGACAATCAAAATAACAAGGTTTTTTTTTTATATTTACGAGCATAAAGGCTTTGTTTTTTTCATACAGTAAGGACATGATATCAGACCATGTGTACTCCAACCAGATAACATTACATATGCCGGAAAGTCACTAATCGTCCACATCAATGCATCTTTTAATATGAAATCTTGTTTCGTAGCAACATCATATGTATTAAAACCATCACTCCACAATGTATTTAACTCATCAATCAATGGTTTCAAATAAACATCAATATTCTTTTTCAGATTTCCTAGGATTAATAGAGTCAAAAAGATATAAGGCTCCTTCATCAATATCCATGGAGGCAAATTGCACGGATTTATAAAGACAGGTCAACAAGAATACCGACTACCTTAAGAAAAAAACTGGAAGAAACTGTCAGTAGAAAGACCCTATCGCACGTTTCGAGATTCTATAGAAAAAGACGGATTCAGACGATCAAAATGTTTCCATGAATCACCATCAGATAGATGATTCAAGCTTTTATCAGTTGAAATCTTGGTTTTGTGCCATGACATCATTGAAGCTGTGTTCTGAGACATAAATAAATGCTGCAACCTGGGTGCAAGGGGTAAATATCTCAACTATTTTACTGGAATCGATCTAGACTTCCCTGGTTGAGCTTCTTTATACCAAGATTTTCCACATGTGGGACAAATATCCAATGACTCCTTTTCGCCAAAATATAAGATGCAATCATTTTGACATGCATGAATCTTCCGATAACTAAGGCCCAGATTACAAATCAGCCTCTTGCTCATAGTAATTTGCAGGCAACACATTTCCTTCAGGTAATAGTGTTTTAACCAAAGAAAATATCTGATCAAAATAGTTGTTTGACATTGCATAATCTGATTTAATAGCCATAAATTTTGCAATCACTTCTAATTTTCTTATCTTGCAACTAGGATATAATGCATCCCTAGCAGACCTCAAAAAATCATAAAATTTGGATGGTACCAACTCGGGAGTTAAATCAATATCATCGTGAGTTTCAGTTTATTACACAGATGGACCTGCAACATTATATACTAAATTTTGAAACCGTGATGGATCCCGAATCAAGTTATTAGAATCTTCTCTGGAACTGCGTTCACTGTGTTGATACCAAAAACATAATCTAGTTGAAAACCAAACCGCAAGAGATGTCCCCCAACCTTGTCAAATGTGTCAAATGTTATCAGAGCACATTTTTTTACAAGGACACTTAATTGTGCCTTCTGAAACATATTTTGGTTTTGATAATACAAATGCTAAGAAAGATTTAACACCCTCAATATATAAAGGATTTAAACCAGAACGATTTGGATTTATGCGTTGATTTATCCAAGTGCGATCATCTAATAATGACTGATGTTGACTTCCTTGTTCCTTATTTTTCTACATAAAATATAAAATCATCACTGTTTTTGAATAATTTGAAATTATAAAAACACTATTTGAAAAAAGAATACAATTAATTACAACTACTTAATAATTATTACTAATTATTACAATTTATTGCTAATTATTACAATTTATTACTAATTATTACAATTTATTACTAATTATTACTAATTATTACAATTTATTACAATTTATTACTAATTTAACAATACTTAGAAATAATTAGCAAAATGAAAAATGCTTTAATAATGAAAGGAAATTTGGAAATCATTGTTGTGGAGATGATTACAAATTTTCCCTTTATTATCCAAGCAGATTTTGTTTACTAATTATTACCAATAAAAAAATATATTATCAATATTTATGAAAAAACAATATTAATATTATTAAAATAATAAAAAAATTATAAAATATTAAAATTATCAATATTCTCAACAGACTTTGCTCTATTCTTAACATGTTCAAATCTCAAAGGGTCTCCAATTGTCAGGTCATGCGCAATAAAAATTTTGTGTCAGTCATGTCCAATGTAAACTCTATAATTGTACTTGCATGGTTGATCACCTCGCAAGTAGTGTTGCAACAGGATGACCAAAGTAATGTCGTTCTCGTCTCTAAGAATCATCTCACTCCCTTTACATAGACCATTCTTCCTTAAAAATTTGAGGGGATATCAATATATTTTCCTTAAATTTTCAAGAAAGAATGGTCTATATAAAGGTTTATGTGAGATAATTCTTATTGATGAGAAGGGTATGACTTGGGTTGTTATATTGCAACACTACTTGCATGGTGATCAACCATGCAAGGACAATTATAGAGTTTACATTGGATATGGTTGACACAAACTTTTTATTGCGCATGAACCTACAATTGATAACCCTTTGAGATTTAAACATGTTAAGAATAGAGCAAATCCTGTTCCGAATATTGATAATTTTAATATTTTATAATTTTTTTAATATTTTAATAATATTAATGTTGTTTTTTCATAAATATTGACAATATAATTTTTTTATTACTAATTATTACTAATTATTACTAATTATTACTAATTATTACTAATTATTACTAATTATTACTAATTATTACTAATTATTACTAATTATTAATAATTATTACTAATTATTACCAATTATTACTAATTATTACTAATTATTACTAATTATTACTAATTATTACTAATTATTACTAATTATTACTAATTATTACTAATTATTACTAATTATTACTAATTATTACTAATTATTAATAATTATTACTAATTATTACTAATTATTACTAATTATTCATAATTATTCCTAATTATTACTAATTATTCCTAATAATTAGTAATTATTAGTAATTATTACTAATTATTAGTAATTATTACTAATTATTAGTAATTATTAGTAATTATTACTAATTATTAGTAATTATTAGTAATTATTAGTAATTATTAGTAATTTTTACTAATTATTAGTAATTATTACTAATTATTACTAATTATTTATAATTATTAGTAATTATTAGTAATTATTAATAATTATTACAAATTATTACTAATTATTAGTAATTATTAGTAATTATTAGTAATTATTAGTAATTATTAGTAATTATTACAAATTATTAGTAATTATTACTAATTATTAGTAATTATTAGTAATTATTATTAATTATTAGTAATTATTAGTAATTATTAGTAATTATTAGTAATTATTACTAATTATTACTAATTATTACTAATTATTAGTAATTATTAGTAATTATTAGTAATTATTACTAATTATTACTAATCATTAGTAATTATTAGTAATTATTACTAATTATTGGTAATTATTAATAATTATTACTAATTATTAGTAATTATTAGTAATTATTAGTAATTATTAGTAATTATTACTAATTATTACTAATTATTAGTAATTATTAGTAATTATTACTAATTATTACTAATTATTACTAATTATTACTATTTATTAGTAATTATTATTAATTATTCCTAATTATTCCTAATTATCACTAATTATTCCTAATTATTACTAATTATTAGTAATTATTAGTAATTATTAGTAATTATTAGTAATTATTAGTAATTATTAGTAATTATTAGTAATTATTAGTAATTATTAGTAATTATTAGTAATTATTAGTAATTATTAGTAATTATTAGTAATTATTAGTAATTATTAGTAATTATTAGTAATTATTAATAATTGTTAGTAATTATTAGTAATTATTAGTAATTATTAGTAATTATTAGTAATTCTTAGTAATTATTAATAATTATTAGTAATTATTAGTAATTATTACTAATTATTAGTAATTATTGCTAATTATTACTAATTATTCCTAATTATTACTAATTATTACCAATTATTACTAATTATTAGTAATTATTACAAATTATTAGTAATTTTTACTAATTATTAATAATTATTACTAATTATTACTAATTATTACTAATTATTACTAATTATACTAATTATTACTAATTATTAGTAATTATTAGTAATTATTACTAATTATTAGTAATTATTAGTAATTATTAGTAATTTTTACTAGTTATTAGTAATTATTAGTAATTATTACTAATTATTGCTAATTATTGCTAATTATGGCTAATTATTGCTAATTATTGCTAATTATTTCTAATTATTGCTAATTGTTGCTAATTATTGCTAATTATATCTAATTATTACTAATTATTGCAAATTAATACTAATTAATACAAATTATTATAAATTAATACTAATTAATACTAATTATATCTAATTTTTGCAAATTAATTGTAATTATATCTAATTATATCTAATTATCACTAATTATATCTAATAATTACTAATTATATCTAATTATTACTAATTATATCTAATTATATCTAATTATTGCAAATTAATACTAATTATTTATAATTATTACTAACAATATCAATTTCTTACTAAAAATAGATATAAATTAAAATCAATTGAAATCTAATTTAATTAAAAATAATGAACAACAATTAAAATTAACATAAAAAATAAAATAAATATATAAAAATAAAATATAATTACCATAAACTTTGATATTCTGAAGATATTGACGCCCTCCAATTGCTCTCGTATAAAAAATTTCAACTAATTTTTTCCCTTGAAACTGAAGAATGAAAAGAGGGAGAGAGCAAGATCTGAGTGATTTGAAAAAAAAACAGATGGGGGTATATTTAGGTTAGATTAGTTGCGACAGAGTTATTAGCGATGGGTTTCCCGTCACAACTGGTGGTATTTGCGACGGCTCCCGTTGCAAATATCCTCGCCCGCATTAATTACAGTCGGCGGTTAAAAGGTTATTTGCGACGGGACCCGCCGCAAATAGTTCCTGCTGACAGTCTTTTTGCGACGGGACGACATCCCGTAGCCAAAAATTATTAACCGCTGCCGAGTATTTGCGACGGGATCCCGTCACAAATACCCATGCGCGGTTTGGTGCGCAAGTCACGCCAAACTATTTGCGACGGAAGACGAAAACCCGTCGCAAATAATTGGTTATTTGCGACGGTGAAATTTTCCCGTCGCAAATAGCTTCCTGGACGGGTTATTTGCGACGGGAAGAAATCCCGTCGCAAATAGTGATTTTTCCCGTAGTGAAATCACCCTTTTATTGAAAACCCATTTTTCAATTAGGGAATTTAAACCAAACACCATTTTTGTTGAAAAACATTTTCCAAAAAATCATTTTAGTATTTCCAAAAAAGATTTATTTTAAAATAACCATTTTAAAATCAAGAAGCTAAACCACTTTGCACAACGATTCACCAAAAGTACACAATTCCATCAAAATCATAAATCATCTCTAAAGAAGATTTATTCCATGATTTTCACACCAATTTTGTAATCAAATTCACGCTATTAAATCAATTTAAAACTAATACAATCAATTATAGCAAGAGGAGTTGAGAGTGAAGCCACCTACCTCTACTATTTTGACAAAAACTGAAAACAGACAAAGAACACTCACGAAACCGAGTAAGAATTCCACAAAACCGCCTTAGATCACTTCCCCTATCAATAATGAGACCAAATCGAATCATATTTGGCATCCAAAAACTCATATATACTCATAACGAGCATATATATGAGAAACCGAGAGAAGAAGAGAAGTAAATCTAAGGAAACATAACAAGAACGAAGAGGAATGATGACATACCATAAGAATCAGGCATGAACACACCAAGGAAAGGCTTCAAATCAATTCCAAATCACTTGGGAGATGTTCTCCAACCTTTAAGAGAGAATAATCCCAAGTTAGGGCTGTTTTGGGCGAAAAAAGAAGCCTATTGAGTCAAAAAAATGTGAGATTGTAATATCCAAAAATTCCATGTATTTTTTTTTGAAAATTAAATGGGATTATTTTGAGGCCAGGCTCTGAGACGACACATAATTTTGAGGCTCCGAGTGGTTGAAACATATTTTTGAATTTTTTTGAGGTTCATTAAATAATCAAGCAGGAAGGGTTTTCTAACTTTTAAACTGGTGCCTGAATCAAAAATCTGAGGGCACCATTGAACTCATAATGTCGGGATTCACCTAGAAAGGGCCTAATGTTGTCCAGCACAGGCCAACAATGGAAGTTAGTTTTTTGGTCATAAATAAAATAATTATGTAACAATTATTTTATTTTCAAATCCTTATAACTACTAAATGGTAACTCAGATTAGAAATCTAAGAGTTCCGTTGAGCTTGTGAGGGTGTGTTTCCCTTAGGCGGATCTTAACCTCAACCGTCGTGGGTCAAGGGTGAAAGATAGTTTTTGATCTTTTTTAAGAGAATTAAAATGGCGCGCGTGCACGGTTTTGGAAACTTTTAAATGGGTGCCTGGATTAAAAATACAAGGGCACTATTGCGTCTGGAATGACGACATTACCTAAGAATGAAATTAACCTCGACTGGCGTCGGTTGAAGGAAAAATTTAATTTTCTGATGTTTTAAGAAAAATAAAATAAACTTAAAAAGTTTATTTTATAAAAAATTGTTTCACTGCAATGCAATGATGAGCTGACTGTTTCATTCAACAAATAAAAAAACGTAGCGGCACTTTAATTGAAGTGTAATATAAATGTTGTTTAATAAATAAAGTAATGTAATGGAGCGATGACACAACAGAACAAAAATTATGCGACACATTTCTCTTTTAATGAGATAATGAGGTTGGAGAAATAGATCTAGATCTGGAATCCCTATGATGAATGATGAAGGAATCCTCTCCAATGACGAATGTCGGTGAATCAAAAAGTGTCGACCAAACCTTTGAAGAATTGATTCAAGACAGGAGATCAACGAATGCCAATGACTTCAAACAAATTGTGAATCCCCGTAGATGGGTCGCCACCAGCAATGAGCCTTCCCTCCGATCGAAGCTTCTCTAGGTAGGGGTTTATTTTTAGAGAATTTGAATGCCCCATTCTTCTTTCTAAAATAATGAATGTGGATCATATGACAACCCTGCTTTTTATTACAACTTAAACATGCTTTATTACATAAAACTTCACTTGATACAACAAAGAAGATCGATAGGTTTAGTGTCTTTGGGGCTTAGGATCATTACATAAAAACTTAAAACTTGAAATACAACATCTTTATTGAAAAATTCCTTTACATGACCACTACATTCCTTCGTACTTAGCATTGCATGGGATAACCTGAGGACATGCATAAGAAAAGGGTGAGCTATAAAGCCCAGTAAGGGAGTACACATGGAATAACATGAGGAGTACAATACATGCTAGGCAATAGGCAAATCAATAGAGCATAAGATAAACATGAACATAAAGGCATGATAAATCATGATAATCATAACATGGAAATGTGGCAACAACACTTAACATTGAATTAGCATGAGCCAAGGCTCATTGTACATGGAGCATGAGTAAACCCTCATTGCACTTGAAGCATGAGTAAACCCTCATTGCACTTGAATTAGCATGAGTCAACACTCATTTTACATGACGTATCATGATACTATACTTTACCCAATGCATTGGAGCGCTATCAGGGCGCACCCTTCTTAAACATTTCATTTCATGCATAAGTGTGCCACATGGATCATAAAACATGGATTCATAAAACATAATCATTTATTACACAATAAAGGAATGTGGAATTCATACATGAACTTTACAATCAATATGTACACGTGCATAAAGGTGAATACCCCTGATGGAGAAATGGGCATGGTATTCACTATACAATGACATTGGCTTAAAAAATCGGTGCGATTTCAGCAGCGTAACGACGTGACATAAGAATTCATAAAAAAGGTTGATGAGAGAGAAAGGGGTTCCTCATCATATTTACATGTAATGGAAATTAAGGTGGTCATATATATACATGTCCCAACAATTGAAATGGAATTTAGATTTATGATAAAAAAGTATTGCTTGAATGTAAAAGAAGAGAGAGAAGTTCCTTTCGAAATTTCGGCATAGTAACGGGTGTACATGGGAGGCATTTAATGAGAGAGAAAGGGTTCTCCCATCATTAAAACAATAATAGGGAAGTATGGGGGAGGTTCAAAACCATACCCCAACATTCATAATTGAAATTAAAAGGGCAATACAACTTAAAGAAAATTGACAAAAATGAGAAAGGAAGAAAAAACCCTTACTTGGAAGTGTGCTTCCAAAGGCTAGATAGAGGCTTGTGAGTGGCTTATTGGGAGCTTGGGGAACCTTGATAGGATTCTAGAGAGAGTAGGACAGAGGTTGGACGAACTCCAAGTGCTTTGAGTGAGGAGGAAGTGGGAGCTTGGGTGAGTTTATATAGGAAAGGTGAGAGAATTCTTTATTATTTAGGTTTGGGACCCCTTATATTAAAATAATCCAAACCACAAACCATCCCATGGTATTTGCCCATGGTTTCTGGAAAAGGAAAGGGGAAAACAATATTTTACAAGGCCAAGGTCCGAACTTATTAAAAAATTAGGGTTGCTTATGTGGAGGTGAGTCACACTTCCATGGAAATTAATTTAAAAAGGCAAAGTGTTGAATAAGTCTTGAGGGCTCCATTAATGCTTTGAAAAGTAAGTCAAAAAAACCCAAAACCTCATTATTTTAATGATAAATCATATATTGGCCGAACATAAGGATTATGGTATTTTATTACATCACCATTGGGTCATTATGATGTCATAAAACACATTATATATTTAAATGGTATTTACTTTTTTACCCAAAAATTTGACTATCTCAGAAAATTATGAAAAATTAACCGTTGGATAATTTTGACGTCCTGATTCCAAAAATAATATTTATTTTATCTAAATAATTTTCTAAATATGTGAATTTTCACTTTTAAAATAAAAACCGACATTTATAAAAAATTCACGGGTTTTGACAGAAATGACTTTCAAACCTTAATAAAAATTATAATCTAATTCATAAAATTATAAGATCATTTATATTTAATAAAAATTAATTTAATATTAATAATAATATTTTATTAAAGTATTATTTAATTCAAAAATCCTTTAATTTAATAAAATATAATTCTTAATTAAATAATAACTAAAAACACCATTTGTACTTTAACAACTATTTACAATGTATCAAAAATGACTAGAAATTATATTCATTATTATATACAAAAATAATGTACATGAACATGGTACTACTTATTTGTTACATAACCCCTTAAAATAGCCGCATAAGACCTAAGGGTAAGGTGTGCGATGGTGACAGACTCTTGGGGCGGCTCGGATAACATCGCTCGAGTGGTAATCTTTATCAACTTCCACTTTTCCCGTAGACGGTCCCGTTCGAGCTTGACATAATGAAGCTCAGCTTGGGCTTGGTCAAGGGCGAAGCCCAAAGACGCCACCTCTTTTCTGAGCTCCGACAAATGGGCTTCGTTTGGGGCAATTCTACTGGATGAGGCCATCGCTTCCTTTGTCTGAGTAAAATTGGGTTCGTTAAAGCCATATATTTATACTACTCATGTGATCACTGTTCAACGGCTATAAAAGTAACGGTCACAAATCTTAACATAAAACCAAAGAAGTTGACATCTTATAAAAACATTTTTCATAAAGAGACATTTAACTGGATCAAGAGGGATTTTCATTAATGAAACTTTGGGTCGTTACAATATTCCCCCCTTAAGAAATTTCGCCCTAGAAATTTTCCTTTTCCCACAATAAAACAAATGTGGGTAACTCAGCTTCATCATATCCTCCGACTCCCAAGTTGCTTCTTCAAACTTGTGGTTTCTCCATAACACCTTGATGAGGGGCATTATCTTATTTCGTAGAACTTTTTCTCTACGATCTAAGATCTTCACTGGTTTCTCCTCATAAGAAAGATCATCTTCCAATTGTACCACCTCAGAAGAGAGTACATGTGAAGGGTCCGGTATGTACTTCCTTAAGAGGGATACATGAAAGACATCATGCACCTTGGCCATAGTAGGTGGAAGTGCTAGTCGATAGGCCACAACCCCAACACGATCAAGAATCTCGAAGGGGCCGATGTACCTTGGACTTAACTTCCCTTTCTTTCCAAAACTCATGACCTTCTTCCAAGAAGATATGCGTAAAAACACCATGTCTCCAACTTTAAACTCAAGGTCTCATCAACGATTATCTGCACAACTCTTTTGTCGACTTTGGGCTACCTTGATATGCTGCTGAATGGTTTTCACCTTCTCCACCATTTCTTCGACCATTTCTGGTCCAAGAAGCTTACGTTCACCGACCTCAACCCAACATGCCGGTGTTCTACACCTTTTCACATATAGGGCTTCATATGGTGCCATTTGGATGCTCGAGTGGAAACTATTATTATAAGAGAACTCAACCAGAGGAAGATGTTGATCCCATCCTCCTTTAAAGTCCATTGAGCACACTCTTAACATATCCTCAAGTGTTTGGATAGTCCGCTCGGATGGGCCATCAGTTTGAGGATGATAGGCTGTACTGAAGTTCAGTTCAGTATTCAGAGCATGTTGAAGACTCTTCCAAAACTTAGAGGTGAATCTTGGATCTCGGTCAGAAACAATAGATAGTGGTACTCCATGCAACCGTACCACTTCCCTGATATATATCCGTGCCAGTTAATCCAAAGAGAAATCCTCTCGAATAGAAATGAAGTGTGCAGTCTTTGTAAGATGATCCACAACAACCCAGATTGCATTGTTGCCTTTGGATGTCCTTGGAAGTCTGGTGAAAAAGTCCATGGTGATGTTCTCCCATTTCCATTCTGGTATGGGAAATGGTTGCATCATCCCCTTAGACTTCTACCTCTCTGCCTTCACTTGCTGACACACCAGGCACTTTGATGTATATTCAGCGATATCCTTCTTCATATTATCCCAGCAAAAGTTTTCTCGGAGATCTCGATACATCTTTGTGCTCCCTGGGTGAATAGATAAGTTTGAACTATGTTCATCATCCAAAAGTTTCTTCTTCAGATCCGGACTTGATGGAACACATAGTCTTTTCCCAAACCGCACAATTCCTTCTTCATTAACATTAAACTCTGAGGATTTTCCCTTTTTGATAGCTTCCACTTTTTCTTGAATTCCCATATCATCCTTTTGAGCATCCTTTAACCTTTCCAAAAGAGATGGTTGAGCAATAATTTGTGAAAGGATTGATGATGTTCCCTTCTTTATGATTCCCACGTCCATATTCATCAAGTATAAGAAGATTGGATCCTTCTAAATTCTCATCATTGATAGAATAGATGGATCCTTTCTACTTAGGGCATCCGCCACCTTGTTCGCTTTCCTAGGGTGGTAATGTATTGAACAGTCATAATCCTTGATGATATCTATCCATCTTCTCTGGCGCATATTAATCTATTTCTGTGTGAATATATATTTAAGACTCTTGTAGTCAGTATATATCTCACATTTCTCTGCATAGAGATAATGTCGCCAGATTTTCAAGGAAAAGATCACCGCCGCCAACTCCAGATCATGCATTGAATAGTTTCGATCATTGATTTTCAACTGCCTTGAGGCATAGGATATCACTTTATCATTATTCATCAACACACATCCTAATCCCTTCTTCGAAGCATCACCGAATACCACAAAGAGCTCCCCACTTGTGGGTAAAGTGAGCACGGGTGTAGTGATAAGCCTCCTTTTCAACTCCTTGATGCTTTCTTCGCATTCATCACTCCAATAAAACTTTACTCCCTTTTGAGTTATCTTGGTAAGAGGGTTGGACAATCGTGAGAAATTTCTCACAAATCGTCGATAATATCCAGCTAACCCTAAGAAGCTACGGATATCAGTTACCAATGTTGGCCTCGGCCATCCCTCAATTTCATCTGTTTTGGAGGGGTCCACAGATATCCCAATGCTTGTGATGATATGGCCCAAGAATGATACTTCCTTCAACCAAAACTCACACTTGCTGTACTTTGCATAGAGCTTCTCCTTGCGCAAAGTCTCCAGTACAGTTCTTAAATGCTCCTCATGGTCCTCCTTGGTTTTGGATTATATTAGAATATCATCTATAAAGACTACCACAAATTTGTCTAGGTAGTCTCTAAAGACTCTATTCATCAATTCCATGAATATTTCTAGAGCATTGGTGAGTCTGAAAGGCATTACTATGAATTCATAGTGCCCGTACCTTGTACGAAAAGCAGTCTTGGGGATATCTTCCTTCTTCACCCTTACTTGATAATATCCCGACCGCAAGTCCACCTTGGAGAAGTATTGTGCTCCACGCAGCTGATAAAACAAGTCATCGATTCTTGGGAGAGGATACTTGTTCTTTATCGTGATTTTGTTAAGTTCACGATAATCGATGCAAAGCCGCATTGACCCATCCTTCTTCTTGACGAAGAGGACTAGTGCACCCCATGGTGAATCACTAGGGAATATAAACCCTTTATCTAGATTCTCCTGTAGTTGTTTCTTTATCTCTTCAAGCTCAACAATAGCCATTCTATATGGAGTCTTGGATATTGGTAGCGACCCAGGTATAAGTTCAATTGAGAACTCAACATCTCTTCTTGGAGGAAGACCAGGAAGTTCCTCGGGAAACACTTCAGCGAATTCCCTCACAATAGGCATTTCTTCAAGGGTGGTTTCTTCCTTGGACTCAATCATCTGAGCCAGATATACGTTCTCATAAGGCAGTAATATCTATGCTTGAGATGATGGAGTTAAAGGAGATTCATCTTCCTCCTGAAACTTGTAAAGAATCGGGGGTCGATTCTCCATATAGAGTGTGATTTCCCTCTCCCGACAATTTATGTTGGCTCTATATAAGGAAAGACAATCCATGCCAAGAATTGCATCAAATTCCACCAGAGGGAGTATGACGAGGTTCGCCGGGAAATTCAATCCACAAATTATAACAGGAGAGAACTTATACTCATGGGATGCAATGATTGCCCCATTTTCCGTACTCACCGACATCTTTACTTCCAAGATTTGTGGTGGTGCTGGGATTGTTCTACTAAACTTTTGAGATATAAAAGAATGCATAGAACCTGAATCAAAAAGTACATTTTCTATTCTTGAATGAATAACTAGCGTACCTGTCACCACTTCGTTGTCGGGGTTCACTTCGGCAGAAGTGATGGCAAAAGCTCTTCCTTGTTGTCTTGGAGGTTGTTGGTTGCCTCCAAAAACCCTTGTATTAGGGCACTGATTTGCAAAATGACTCGGATATTTGCATTTATAGCATTGAACAATGCATTGAGGTTCGAACGGAGCATTCCTCTCCTCTGTCGCAGCTGCGGGTCCTTCTTGCCGACAGTTAATAGCTAGGTGCCCTTCTCTTCCACACCTGAATCATTTTCTCATCCCCTTAATGCAATTTCCAGGGTGCTTCTTTCCGCACTTTTGGCAAGTGGGGTGCTGGAACTTCTTAGCGCCGTTGGATTTATCCATCGGCCCACCAGCATTGAAGTCCACCTTACGCTTCTTGTCCCCATGATACCCCTGTGATTCTCCGATCTCCATTTCGACCTTGATGGCACATCGGACAATTTCCTCATAGCTATCGAAGTCACGGATCGCTAATGCTTTCCACAAGCTAGGATTCAACCCACCAAAGAAGCGGTCAACCTTGCATTCGGGGGTAACGAAAAAGCCGGAAGCGTATCGTGCAAGCCTTGTGAAGTTTGCTTCATACGCTCCCACATATTCTTCATCTTTCTATTTGAGGGAAAGGAAGTCCCTTTCCATCTTAAGACGGAGGGTGCACAGAAAATATTTATTGAAGAACATTTTCAGGAATTCCTTCCATTCCAAAGCCTCGATCTCCTCCTCAGGCTTTGTATTTTTGATCAACGTCCACCATTGATAAGCTTCACCCTCCATACGATAAGCCTCCAGGAGAACCTTCTCTTGTTCAAGAACATTGGAGAATGGAGAATATCTTTTCAATGGAGTTGATCCATTGTTCAGCGATCGTGGGATCAGATGATCCACTAAAAGTAGGAGGCCTTTGTCTCATGAATCTTTCAATAGCGACTTATCCTTTCTTAGGGGGGGTTGAACGTTCCTCTTGACCCGTGTTTCTATTCAAAACTTTAGTTAGATGAGATAGAAGTGTGACAAAGTTCGCGATTCCCGCTCCCATTGGACTGGGCATCTCATTAGTACAATCATCACACTGATCCTCACAAAGGTTGTTAGCCCGAGTTCTCCTATTACCGGCCATTGGCTGGAATAAAAGGAAAGTTAGGGGTAACACATAAAGGGTAATTCAAAGACAAAACTTTATGACTTATAAATAAACTTTAATTTCCTTAACTCATGAGTCTATAGGCTTCAATCTAGGATTTTCATGATCTACTTTCTAACATATATTCTTAGGGGAATTTTTACCTTAATAAGGGTTCATACTAAGCTTGTGAATTTATCAAAGTATATCCCCCAAGAGTGTCATAACCAAGAGTGAAGCAAGGCCTGTTGTCGTGCACCAGTTCCCGTTCGAGTCTAGCTCAAAGCGGTGTTTTCGGGTTTTAACCCTAGGATACATCTGTGCCAGAGCCGCCTCTATATACTCGTATCCAGAAAAAGATGTATTTTCTTGATAAACCACTTACTAAATACTTACCAAAACATAGGGATGTTTTTGTTATACTTACTCTTGTATCTAAGGCTTTACTAGGGTTTTCCTAATCTCAAAAATAACTAAACCTATCCTTTGATACCAACTATGACAACCCTGCTTTTTATTACAACTTAAACATACTTTATTACATAAAAATTCACTTGATACAACAAAGAGGATCAAGAGGTTTAGTGTCTTTGGGGCTTAGGATCATTACATAAAAACTTAAAACTTGAAATACAACATCTTTATTGAAAACTTCCTTTACATGACCACTACATTCCTTCGTACTTAGCATTGCATGGGATAACCTAAGGACATGCCTAAGAAAAGGGTGAGCTATAAAGCCCAGTAAGGGAGTACACATGGAATAACATGAGGAGTACAATACATGTTATGCAATAGGAAAATCAATATAGCATAAGAGAAACATGAACATAAAGGCATGATAAAGCATGATAATCATAACATGGAAATGTGGCAACAACACTTAACATTGAATTAGCATGAGCCAAGGCTCATTGCACATGGAGCATGAGTAAACCCTCATTGCACTTGAATCACGAGTAAAACCTCGTTGCACTTGAATTAGCACGAGTCAACACTCATTGCACATGACGTATCATGATACTATACTTTACCCAATGCATTGGAGCGCTATCAGGGCGCACCCTTGTTAAACATTTAATTTCATGCATAAGTGTGCCACATAGATCATAAAACATGGATTCATAAAACATAATCATTTATTCCACGATAAAGGAATTTGGAATTCATAAATGAAATTTAAAATCAATAAGTACATGTGAATAAAGGTGAATATCCTTTATGGATAAATGGGCATGGTATTCACTACACAATGACATTGGCTTAGAAAATCGGTGCGATTTCGGCAGCGTAACGACGTGACATAAGAATTCATAAAAAAGGTTGATGAGAGAGAAAGGGGTTACTAATCATATTTACATGTAATGGAAATTAAGGTGGTCATATATATACATGTCCCAACAATTTAAATGGAATTTAGATTCATGATACAAAAGTATTGCTTGAATGTAAAAGAAGAGAGAGAAGTTCCTTTCAGAATTTCGGCATAGTAACGGGTGTACATGGGAGGAATTTAATGAGAGAGAAAGGGTTCTCCCATAATTCAAACAATAAGAGGGAAGTATGGGGGAGGTTCTAAACCATACCCCAACATTCATAATTGAAATTAAAAGGGGAATACAACTTAAAGAAAATTGAGAAAAATGAGAAAGGAAGAAAAAACCCTTACTTGGAAGTGTGCTTCCAAAGGCTAGAGAGAGGCTTGTGAGAGCCTTCTTGGGAGCTTGGGGCACCATGATAGGATTCTAGAGAGAGTATGGCAGAGGTTGGACGAACTCCAAGGGATTTGAGTGGGGAGGAAGTGGGAGCTTGGGTGGGTTTATATAGGAAAGGTGATAGAATTCTTTATTATTTAGGTTTGGGACCCCTTATATTAAAATAATCCAAACCACAAACCATCCCATGGTATTTTCCCATGGTTTCTGGAAAAGGAAAGGGGAAAACAATATTTTACAAGGAAAAGGTCCGAACTTATTAAAAAATTAGTGTTTCTTATGTGGAGGTGAGTCACACTCCCATGGAAATTAATTTAAAAAGGCAAAGTGTTGAATAAGTCTTGAGGGCTCCATTAATGTTTTGAAAAGTAAGTCAAACAAACCCAAAACCTCATTATTTTAATGATAAATCATATATTGGCCGAACAGAAGGATTATGGTATTTTATTACATCACCATTGGGTCATTATGATGTCATAAAACACATTATATATTTAAATGGTATTTACTTTTTTACCCAAAAATTTGACTGTCTCAGAAAATTATGAAAAATTCACCATTGGATAATTTCGACATCCTGATTCAAAAAATAATATTTATTTTATCTAAACAATTTTTTAAACATGTTAATTTTTACTTTTAAAATAAAAACCGACATTTATAAAAAATTCACGGGTTTTGACAGAAATGGATTTCAAACCTTAATAAAAATTTTAATTGCATTCATAAAATTATAAGATCATTTATATTTAATAAAAATTAATTTAATATTAATAATAATATTTTATTAAAATATTATTTAATTCAAAAATCCTTTAATTTAATAAAATATAATTCTTAATTAAATAATAACTAAAAAAACCATTTGTACTTTAAAAACTATTTACAATGTATCAAAAATGACTAGAAATTATATTCATTATTATATAAAAAAATAATGTACATGAACATGGTACTACTTATTTGTTACATAACCCCTTAAAATAGCCGCATAAGACCTAAGGGTAAGGTGTGCAATGGTGACAGACTCTTGGGGCGGCTCGGATAACATCGCTCGAGTGGTAATCTCTATCAACTTCCACTTTTCCCATAGACGGCCCCGTTTGAGCTTGAAATAATGAAGCTCAGCTTGGGCTTGGTCAAGGGCAAAGCCCAAAGACGCCACCTCTTTTCCGAGCTCCGACAAATGGGCTTCATATAGGGTAATTCTACTGGATGAGGCTATCACTTCCTTTGTCTGAGTAAAATTGGGTTCGTTAAAGCCATATATTTATACTACTCATGTGATCACTTTTCAACGGCTATAAAAGTAACAGTCACAAATCTTAACATAAAACCAAAGAATTTGACAGCTTATAAAAATATTTTTCATAAAGAGACATTTAACTGGATCAAGAGGGATTTTCATTAATGAAACTTTGGGTCATTACAGATCAACCCACGAATAGGTTGATCCACGGGTCGCTTGTTCTTACAGGAGGGTGTTTTATCTCAGGGATTTATTTGGGGTTATTTTTTGATATAACCTTAATCTTCTCTTCCCATGTTTAAAAAACTCTAACGTGGAGGAATTAGGCCGACATGAATAAGGCCCCGATTCCTCCTTCTTTGGGTGTTCTTTTGATCTTCTTGACTGCACCTCCGAATAGAAAGAAAGGAAACCTCAAGGACGTAATAGGAAAGATGGAGGCCTAATAAGTCCAAGGGCATAGACAGTTCGAGAAATGGACCACCGAAGCAGGCCTGGTTGTCCGAGGAAGATACCGTCGGTGCAGGCGGCCGCAAGTTGGTGGCAGCACGCCACACCAGCTCACCGAGACCGAGGCTGCGACATGGGTCATGGGTGGGTGGTGGAATGCCATTATGGAATGACGAGGTGGTGGCCATGGCCAGTAAGGGCCGTGGGGGGGGGGGTGCTGCTACGCGCCACGATGGTGCAGCAAGGTGGAGGTTGTGACTGGCAAGGGCCGCGACAATGCAGCATGGGCCGCCAAAACGCAGGCCAGTGGCTGGAAGAGATGGACACAAGCTGTAGCATAAAGATGGCATGCAGTCCCCACCAGATCCCGTGCAGAGGGGAGGCGGTCGACCATATAGCCACTCAAACCAGAAGCCAACTTAGCATCCGAAAAGGGGGAGAACCGAACCTCCATGCAGACTGGGTTGGTGGGGTGAACCAAGCCGCTGGGCAGCCTGGGCTGGAGGATAACTAGCCCGCTGATGCGGGCCAAGCCACTGGGCATCCCTTGTTGGGAAAGAACTGGCCCACCAGTTGTGGGTCAGGCCTGATGAAACCAGTTGGCTTGGTGACCCAGTGGGTTGGACTCACGACCGAACCGAGCTGGGTCCAGAAAGGCCCAATGGGATTAAACCAGTGTCTAGGTCAGACTGGGATGAACCATACCCAATTGGGTCGGGTCGGGTCAGCCAAACTAGGGCGGGTTATGCGGGACCCCCAAACTGGGTTTGTCTGGTCAGTCTGACTTGGTCAGACTAGGCCCAGACACAACCGACCCCTATTTACTAAAACACCAATATCTTTCAGACCGAGCATCCAATTGATTAACCGTTTTCGGAATTGGAACCCTCAAGATGAGATAGTTTTTTCAGAATAATCTATGGAGGATTTAATGGAATTTGATATTTGATGAATGGCTTGAGGAGTGGATTCTCTCGGAATCTAGCACACTACGTGCATGAATCCTGTGGCTGGATGAGACCCGATGACTACTGACGAGTGATTCAAAGTGACCCTACATGCGTAGATGATAAGAGTACCTATGTGGACCAGCTACAAGTGGCTATGTCTGAACCTACTACAAGAAGCTCTGTGGAAACCAACTACAAATGGATCTATGTGAACCAGCTATAAGCGGTCCTATGTGGTCCAACTATAAGAAGCCCTGTGTGGACCAACTATGATGGCCTAAGTGGGGAGCAAGACTATGTGACCTGGAGGAAACATGGTAGGGAGTAACTCCATGTGACCCAACAAACCCATGATACCTATCAGGGATGAGTACCTTAGTAGTCCAATGTGTTCAGTGTTACGACTGTTATTCTTGCTTTCCATACTTTGGATTATACATGTGTTAGCTGATAGTACCTTGTGTATACTTTCCTTTGAGGTTATTCCCTTGTGTTTTGAGATCCCTATTGAATGTTGTGTTACTCACCCCTGCACAGGATCTACCCACATGTGTTGTGTATCATGAAGATGATAGACGTTTCGAAAGAGACCTCGGTGGCCTAGGACCCGACGCTGCATGGTGAGATAGGACAGGTAGGACATACTTATATAGCTTCCAGCAGCCAATCCTTGACTATCATTCTGGTGGGTTTCTTCTGCAGATGACCTTTTAGAGATATTTTGTACTTTCCTATTTTCAGTTTGACTTTTTTTGGGTTTTCATTCTGGCCCATTTGATTTACAACTTGTACCTTTACTCAATGGTGGTTTTAGTGGCATGCATGTTTTTACTTTTTATATTTTTGGGATATAGTTGTGTGTACGTGTGTATAGGTACTTAGGAAAATTCACCCCACTCATGGGATAATGCCTTCGGTTCTAGTCGCCATCCCTTGGCCTTTGGGAGGCGGGCTTGGGGTAGTCATGGAATGGGCCCTGGGGGACAGTTCGAGACAAAGTGGTATCAAAGGAGGTTGGATCTACCTTAAAAACCGAGAGTCTATGGTTTTGTTTTGGGGAAACAGTGTTGAATGTTTCGAGTTTGTCTTTCATGTTTGAGGAGTCCAGTGCTAGTGCGACAACCAACATATCCATACACCAGGACCCTGAATTCTACTTTTCAAATCATTACATGAAACCATTGGTTTCATGAATCATATAGGAATTGAGTGTTTCCTCATGTTATTTTTTAATCAGAGTTAGCTCACCAGATATAATCTATTGAATTTGGTACATCCTGATCTATTTCAGGATGGCTCCACGCAACCAGCTTGCCAGGATTTTGATTCATGACTTTGAGGACAGTCCGCCCAGTGATGAGGCATCGGTTCAGGGACCAGTGCTGGATATGGCCCCACCGGGTGGTGCGCCAGTGTCACCACCGCCCATTAATCAGAAGTTACTACTGACGCTACTTCTAGAGGACACATGTAGGATCAGTGCCTTACACGAGTTTTAGAGGGAGAGACCTCATAGGTTTAGGTGTGAGACTAATCCCCAGGTGGCAGAATATTAGCTCGAGGCGGTTACGTGAGTCTTATGACTAGTGAGGATTCCACTCGATCAGATGATGATATTAGCCACGAGCCTTCTTCACGGCTAGGCAGGGAGATGGTGGAGCTTGATGATTCAGACACATGATGAGGCGAAACTCACTTGGAAAGATTTTGAGCGCCTCTTTAGGGAGAAGTTCTTCCTATCAATGTTGTGCTCTATGAACATACAAAAGCTACCGCACCTACAGTAGGGTGTCATGGAAATAGAAGAGTACTCAGCGAGATTCACTGAGATTTCTTGCTAATCTACAGACATGGTGTGAGACCCATTCTTTAAGGCTTGAGCCTTTGAGAAAGGACTGAATTGGGAGATCAGGGCATCCATGGTGTCTCTCAGCATCTCTACTCAGGCTGGGGTACTGGAGTGATCCCTACTTGTAGAGAGATTCCTGGAAGAATGGGTATCGACAACTAGATCCACCAGTCGACACCAGGTGGTAGAGTCTTCAGTGGTGGGCAGCAGGCAGCAGGCATAGGGACCCGATGAGGTCAGGCCTTTTAGGGGATGACCCACAGACTCAGGGTTGGTAGTGTGGGGCTCCCAGAGTAGAGGGTGTCAGTAGGGGGCTAGGCTATGCTTCTCATGAAGCAGGCAAGGACACATGGCTTGTGATTTCCTGACTCACCCAAAGATGATCAACAGATAGTCGAGGGACCATCAAGGCAGAGGCAAAGGTTCAAGAAAGGAGGTCTGTAGGGTGGCAGACATGGCATATGAGTAGGCTGAGTAGTAGCTGGTGGGTGAAGGTTCGAGGTGTTACCACCAACACCCCCAGGTGGTCTGCCATGGGCTTCAGGATCCAGTGGATAGAGATGAGGCAAGCTACAGGCGATGGAGGACTATGAACACAATGATCTGTAGATTATTAGAGGTACGATATATATATTCTCCACCTTATCTATAGTTCTTATAGACACCGGTTCCATTCAATCTTTCCTTTCCACAAACCTTGTTCGGAGCTCAGAGATTCTGGCAGAGCCGTTGGCTCGATCCTTATGATTAGAAACTCCTACGAGAGGGGACTCATCAATTTTAAACTGGTCCTAGTAGTGTGATCTTACTCTTGGAGGTGATAGATTTAGCTAGGATCACCTAGTTACCACATCGAGGACGTACAACATCATTCTGGGTATGGACTATTTATCCATAGTCCATGCTCAGATTGACTATTTTAGGCGTAGAGTGCAGTGTATCCATGGAGATGGGACTATGTTCTTCTTTACCAGTGAAAGGGGGATGCTACAGCATAAGACAAACTTTCTCAAATAAGGGTGAAACCGATCACTCACTAGTTGGCTAGCCTCACCCTTGGTGCGATGGATGAGGAGAGTCCCCATTTCCCTGTAGTGGTGGAAGAGTACGAGGATGTCTTCCCTGAGGATGTTTCAGGATTACCTCCTCGCAGGGAGTCCAACTTCTGCATCGACATGTACCCCGGGGCAGCAACGATATCTACACATGCATATTTGATGGCTCCTGCAGAGCTCCTAGATCTGAGGGTACAGTTAGAGGACTTACAAAGGAAGGGGTTTGTAAGGACCATCATTTCACCATGAGAATCCCCAATGTTGATTTCCAAGAAGCCAGACAGAGGATTGAGTCTATGCGTGTGCTATCAGTGCCTAAATCAGGTGATCATGAAGAATAAATACCCCCAACAAAGAATTTATGACCTCTTCAATCATATAAATGGGGCGAGGTGGTTATCGAAGATAAACCTCAGGTTTGGATATCATCAGCTTTGGGTACAAGGTGTGAATGTACTAAATAAAACCTTTAGATGTCGGTATGGCCACTATGAGTTCCTGGTGATGCCGTTCAGTGTAACCAATGCATCAGTAGTGTTCATGGAACTCATGAATAGGATCTTATAGTATTATCTTGACCAATTCATCGTGGTATTCATTGATGACATCATGGTGTACTCAGTATCAGAGGAGGATCATGTGACACATCTACAGATAGTCTTGGATATGCTCCGAGAGCACCAGATTTATGGGAAGCTCTCAAAGTGCCAGTTTTGGATTTGGGAGGTCCACTTTCTAGGAAACATCATCTCAGAGACTAGAGTTTCAATGGATCCACTGAAGATTGAGGAAATGATTTCTTATGAGCCACCCAAGAGCGTGACTGAGGTGCATAGTTTCATAGGGTTGGCTAGATACTACTAGAAGTTCATTCTTAAATTTTATAGGTAGAATCACCCTTATCAGCTTTGAAATGGAAGGGACATCCCTTCTTGGGGACAGAGAAGTGATAGTAATGTTTCCAGGAGCTGAGGCAGAGATTGATGAGTGCCCCTATCTTACGGCTACCAGAGGAAGGCGTTGGATATGCAATTTTCTATGAAACGTCAGGGACCATATTGGGATGAGTCCTGATGTAGGGGAAAGCGATGATTGCTTATGGTTCATGATAATTGATGCAACATGAGAAGAACTACGCAAACCATGACCTTGAGATAGCAGTAGTAGTCATCACTCTGAAGACGTGGCCTCACTACTTTATGGGTGAACAATTTATAGTCTACTCCAACCACAAAAGTCTTAGGTATATGTTCTCCTAGAAGGACCTGAACTTGAGGCAACGATGATGGATAGAGTTCCTCTAGGACTATGACTTCGAGATAGTCTATAATCCTGAGATGGGGAATGTGGTGGTAGATGCACTCAGTAGGAGATCTGGGTTGTAGTTGCTGAGGGATGAATCAAAGTAGTTGGATGTGATGTAGATATCCTTTTTGGATGATGATGGAACAAACTACCTTTAGTCGATGGTTGTCACTCCCCCACTCTTACAGCGAGTTAGGGAGGCCCAACTTAGAGATGTCGACTATAAGGCCCGACATGCTCAATTTCCTATAGGACAAGCTCCTGATGGATTTTTGATAGGTGGAGAGCATGTGATCCTTTTCAAAGGGAACACAGTAGTACCAGTGGTGTTGCAAGAGGAGGTTTTGAGAGAGTTTTATACCTCCCCTTTGGTGGTAGATCTTAGAGTGCCAAAGATGTACCAGGATCTCCGACGTCTGTACTGGTGTCCAGGGATGAAGAAAGTTGTGGTAGAGTTTGTTTCACGGTTACTCACCTGTCAGCAAGTGAAGACTGAGCATCGGGTTCCAACAGGCTTGGACCATTCACTTGAGGTATTGGAGTGAAAGTGAGATGGTATCTCTATAGACATCGTAACGGGATTACCACACACATACAGGGGCCAAGATATTATCTGGGTGATCATTGACCGACTCACCAAGCTAGATCACTTCCTACCCATTCGAGATTAGAGTTTAGTAGAGATCTTGGGATGCCTCTACATGCAGGATATAGTTCAACTCCATGGAGACCCATCTACGATAGTCTTAGATTGTGATGCATGCTTTACATTCCAGTTGTGGAAGGGATTGTAGGAGGATTTTGGGACTCATCTGTGCATGAGCACAACCTTCCACCCACAGACTGATGGTCAGATAGAGTAGACCATATATACCTTGAAGGACATGCTTCATGCTTGCGTCCCTGATTTTGGTCACATTTGGGAGGACCAACTACCAGTGGTGAAGTTTGCGTATGGAAACAACTACCACTCCACCATAGGTATGGCACTATTTGAGACATTGTATCGATGACCATGAAGGCCACCATTATGCTGGACAGACCCAGGGGAGTCATAACTCATGGGTCCAGAGATAGTACATGCTATAACTGGGAAGGTGCAGGTCATCCGAGAGTGGATGAAGACTGCACAGAGCTGATAGAAGTCCTATGGTGATAGGCGACATAGATCCATGGAGTTCAAGGAGGGGGACCAGGTATTCCTACGAGTCTCCCCTCGATGAGAGATACAAAAATTTGGATGGGGTGACAAGTTATCTCTGAGGTTCATCGAACCTTTCTTGATACTGCATAGAGTGGGCGAGATGGCATACCACTTGGCTCTACCACCACTGTTAGAGAGGGTGCACAATGTATTCCACATATCCCAGCTGAGGAGATATGTGCACGAACCTTCTCACATCATCGAGAATGGCGAGATGAATATTGATGATAAGGGGACATTCACGGAGTACCTGATGGAGATAGAGGATCGATAGGAGAGGATCCTTCAAGGATGGCCAATTCCTCTAGTGCGTGTTTGTTGGTAGCACGAGAATCTCTAGGAGAGAACGTGGGAGTGGGAGGCTCAAATTGATTATCAATACCACCATTTGTTTTATTAGCCTTTGTTTTGTCTTACGAGGACATAAATCCCAAAATGGGGGACTAATGTAATACCCCAGAATTCCAGGTATTTTTTTTTGAAAATTAAATGAGATTATTTCAAGACCAAACTTTGAGACAACACGTAATTCTGAGGCTTGGAGTTGCTGAAATGTATTTTTTAACTTTTTTTGAGGTTCATTAAATAACTATGCGAACTTATTTTTATAACTTTTAAACTAGTGCCCAGATGAAAAATATGTGGGCATCTTTGAACTCAGAGTGTCAGGATTCACCTAGAAAGGGCCTCAAGTTGGCTGGCACGAGTCAACAATGGAAGTTAGTTTTTTTTCCGTAAATAAAATAATTAACAATTATTTTATATTAAAATCCTTATAACTCCTAAATGGTTACTCATATTGGAAATATGAGAATACTATTAAGCTTGTGAGGTTGTGTTTCCCTTATGAAGATATTAACCTCGATTAGCGTGGGTCGAGGTTAAAAGATAGTTTTTGAACTTTTTTTAAGCTAATTAAAATGGCGTGCATGAGAGGTTTTGGAAACTTCTAAATGGGTGCCCGGATTGAAAATACAAGGGCACCGTTGCATCTAGAATATTTACATTACCTAAGAATAGAACTAACCTCAACCGACCTAGGTTGAGGGAAAAAGTTAATTTCCAGATGTTTTAAGAAAAATAAAATAAACTTAAAAAGTTTCTTTTAGTCAAAAAAGTGTTTCGCTGTAATGCAGTGATGAACCAACTATTTCATTCCATAAATAAAACAGCACAACGACTCTTTAATTGAAGTGTAAAAAAATGTTGTTTCATAAATGAAATAGTGTAATAGCATGATAATAAAATGTAAGAGAAACACTACGACCAATTTCCATTTTAATGAGATATCATATTTGGAGAAAATTGATCTAGATCAAGAATAATTATGATGAAAAATAAAGGAATACTCTCCAACGACAAACGTTGGCGAATCGAAAAGTGGTGATGACACCTTTGAAGAATGGATCTGGGATCAGATATCGAAAAATGCCAATGACTTCGAATGGATAGTGAATCCTTGCGGATGAGTTGCCACCAACAACGAGCCTTCCCTCTGATTGAAGCTTCTCTAGGAATGGGTTTATCTTTTTGAGAATTTGAATGCCCCATTCTTCTTTCTAAAACAAAAAATGCAGATCAACCTACGAACAGGTTGATCTGAAGGTCGCTTGTTCTTTCGAGAGAGTGTTTTATCTCGGGGATTTATTTGGGGTTATTTTTTGATAAAACATTAATCTACTCTTCTAATGTTTCAAAAACTCCAACGTGGAGGAATCAGGCTAACATGAAAAATGCCTCGATTCCTTCATCTTTGGGTGTTCTTGTGATCTTCATGATTTCACCTCTGAATCGGTGGCAAGGTGACCTCAAGGTTGTTGTAGGGAATATGGCGACCCCAGAAGTTCGAGGGCGCAGACGGTTCGAGAAACGGACCATCGAAGTGGACCTGGTGCTCTGCAAAAGATACCACCGATGAACCAATGACTGTTGGTGGGTGGCGGTGCACCATGACGATGCGCCAGGGTAGAGGTTGCGATCAATAGTTGGCATAGACAGACGCAGCCACTCAGTCACGTTGGAGGAGTAGCCCGTAGTCCCGAGCTGCAATGTGCAGCTGGCACATGATCCCTGTTAGACCGCGTGTGGAGGGGAGGCCTCCGAACTCAGGTAATCGTATAGCCACTCAAACCAGACGCAATCACATTTTTTGGGTAGGGGGAGAATCGGTCTGCCATGCGGGCTAGGCCGGATGATACCGGATCGCTAGGCGACCCGGTGGGCTGGACTCATGACCGAACCGGGCTGGGTCCAGCAAGGCCTAATGGCCCTAGCCCAGTGGCCAGGCCGGACTGATCCAGCCCATACCCAACCAGGTTGGGTCGAGTCGGCCGAATTAGGTTGAGTCATGCGGGACCCCCATGCCAGGTTGTTCGGGTTGGTATGACCAAGTCAGACCAGGCCCGGACACAACCAAACCCTTGTTTACTAAAACACCAATATATTTCAGACTGGGCGTCCGATTGATGATCCATTTATAGCGTTAGAACCCTCGTGACAAGGAGGTTCTTTTGGAATTCTCTAAGAAGGCTTTCATGGAAGTTAATAATCAATGAATGGCTTGAGGAGTGGATTCTCCCAGAATCAAGAGCACTACGTGCGGGAATCCTGCTACTAGGTGATACCTGAAGACTGCTGATGAGGTGGTCTAAGTGACCCTGCAACCCTAGATTTTAAGAGGCTCTGTATGGACTAGCTACAAGTGGATCTGTGTGAACTAGCTACAAGTGTATCTCTATGAACCAGTTACAATCAGTGCTATATGAACCTACAGGGTGATAATGATTGTGATTTATATCTTTCAACACCCACCTATCACCTTTTAGCGAGGGCTACAGTGTTCAACATCCCATATGACACGCTGCATAATAGACCACTTCCGAAAGATCATCTGAAAGTGATGATTACTATATCTCATGATCCAAATTCATAGCTACCTATTCCACTTGATGACGATGATATTCATATGGTCGAAAAGGCTATTGGGACATTCATTGCATGGCCATCACAAATTGTAAGAGTACATTCAGACAAAGTGGTATTTATTTCCCTTTTTTTCAAGCAAAACCTTTAACAATTAATGAAAAAAGGGTCTGAACCAATGAATGTTATTATAGACGGAGAAAGGGAAGGGGGTGACAAACTTCGACTCAAAACCATCTAAAGGATCGACCAACCAATCCCAAGGAGCTACTGAAAGCACAATAACACCACCTGTTCTCTATCCACATTTACTAGTATTGAAGACTCATATGGATATGAATCTAATAGGTGGTAATAATCATATAGTGGTTTTCAAAAAGAATATATACGGAGAGGAAAGTAAATATTTCATTGCTGCTAAAAATGTAAATAAGATCCTTGAAAACGGTTAGCTAGGATTCATAGTTATAAATATATATATGAGGTATGTTTTCATGAAATGGTTTTCTAAAAGTTGATCTAATGTGAAAATTATGACTAAATGCATTTTATATTGTTGACAGACGTATATATGAAAAACATTTGAAGGAATTTTCCCATGAGCCAAAATTCGGACTCGTTAATACTCATACCACATCAACACATCTAACGAAATTTGGGCCATCAAAAAAGAATCAAATAGTGAATGACTTGCTGAAAACAATTGAAAGAAAGATTACAGATGACAGACTCTTCCTAATACCAACCATGCTGGGGTAAAACTCTACGATTAAAGCATATTAATTATATTTTCACTTCTTTTATTACTTATTACTTTTTGTGTTTTTAGGCAACATTAGATGATAATTGCGGTGAACTTGGATACTCCAAAGATTTATTTTCTAGATTCAAAGAAAGGATATCCATCAAACTGACCACACATGATGGATTTTATTAATCTGTAAGACACTACATCCTACGTTTTAGGTCTAAACATCACGTAATATAATTTATATTATCTTTTACTGAGGATTCTATTATGATAGGGTAGTGTATCATTATTATATAAAAAAGGAATGAGGATAGGGGATAAGCATAAGGAGGCGAGAAAGTACTATGTCTGGACAAATATCAGGGTATATATAATAAAATTTCAATATCCAAACACATCTCAACACAAGTTACTTATTATCCTAATGGCCAATTTTTTTGTAGTGTCCAAAAAAAAACAAACGATAATGATTGCGGTTATTATGTTTGTAAATTTATGAAAGAGATCTTTTTTCATCAACAAACTAGCATCCCTAAAAAGATATTTTAAAAAACAACTACTATTTCATTTAATTAATTTATTAATTCTTTATTTTTATATTTTTCAGTACTACTCTGACTGCCAAAAAGCCTCATACTCACAAGACGATACAGATTTTTTCAGAAATGAGTGGGCTGTATACCTGATGTCATATTTTACACAAATAGCATGAAGATATGGCTTGGGGATGTGTACAATTGGCAGTCATTTTTGAGAGGGGTTAAGGGGATCAAAAGATGAAACATTATTGTATGTAAATGTCCGTAGGACAGTTGTAATTGTTATTAAATAAAAAATCCTTTCTCCAATGAGTCATTTTACCATTTTAACAAATGATATGAACCAGCAACGTGCAAGAATGATGAACCACTCAAAGTGTTTCTCTTTTGTTTAAAATGGACAAATTTTTAAGTGAAAACAACAACTGACCTATAGAAATCTGACCAAACGCATTCAGATTGTGTTAATCCTTTAGGAGAACGATCCATGGGTGCATTGGGGATGTGTATGAGTCAACCCCACCTCAATTTGAGGCACGGTGTGGCCAATATCACTTAAAGTGTATGTATTTTGTTTAAAATGGACAAAATTTTAAGTGAAAACAACAACTGACCTACGAAAATCCGATCAAACGCATTCATATTGTGTTGATCCTTTAAGAGAATGATCCATTGGTCCTTTTTGATGTGTACGAGTCAACCCTACCACAATTCGAGGCACGGTGTGGCCGGTATAACTCCAAGTGTTTCACTTTTGTTTAAAATGGACAAATTTTTAAGTGAAAACAACAATTGACGTACGGAAATCCAACCAAGAGCATTCAGATTGTGTTTATCATTTAGGAGAATGATCCATGGGTGCGTTGGGGACGTGTACGAGTCAACCCATCCTCAATACAAGGCACGATATGGATGATATCACTCAAAGTCAGTCTTTTGTCTAAAATGGACACAATTTTAAGTGAAAACAACAACCGACCTATGAAAATCTGACCAAACGCATTCAGATTATGTTGATCCTTTAAGAGAACGATCCATGGGTCCTTTCTAATATGTACGAGTCAACCTTGCCTCAATCTGAGGCATGATGTGGCTGGTATCACTCAAAAGGTCTCTCTTTTGTTTAAAATGGACAGAATTTTAAGTGAAAACAACAACTGACGTATGAAAATCCAACCAAACATATTCGGATTGCATTGATCCATTAGGAGAAAGATCCATGGGTCCTTTGCGACGTGTACAAGTCAAATCCATCTTGATCCGAGGCACGGTGTGTCCCCCAAACCCCTGGAAGCCCCACCCCCCCTGACACCACCCCACCACTTGGACACCTCCCCCACCCCCTGGACACCCCCACCCCCTGGGACACTACCCCACCCCCCTTGGACAGCCCCACCAACCCCCTAGACCACCCCCACCCCCTATACACCAACCCACCCCTTAGACACCCCCACCCCTCTGGACACCCCCACCCCCTGGAAAGCCCCCTCAACCCCCTGGACACCCCACCCCCCTGGACAACCACCACCACCCTGGACATCACCCCGACCCCTCCTAGACACCACCCCACCACCTGGAAACCCCCACCCCCTGGACACAACCACCCATGGACGACCACCCCCACCCTCCCAGACACCACCCACCCCCCTTGGACAGCCCCACCAACCCCCTAGACCTCCCCCACCCCCTGGACACCCCATAGACAACCCCCACCTAGACACCCCCCTCCTTGAACACCACCCCACCCCCTTGGACAACCCCACAACCCCTCCTGAAATGACACCCACCCCCCTGGACACCCCCACCCCCTGGACACCCCTATCCCCCCCAGACACCTCCATCCCACCCTCCTAGACACCACCCCACCCCCTTGGACAGCCCCACCAACCCCCTGGCCACCCCCACCCCCGAACACCCCCACCCTCTAGAAATCCCCCCAACACCCAGGACACCAGCCCACCCCCCCATGGACACCCCATAGACTGCCCCCACCTAGACACCCCCCTCCTTGGACACCACCCCACTCCCCTTGGATAGCCCCCCAACCCCCCTGGACACCTCCACCCACCCTGGACACCCCATCCCCCCGGACACCCCCATCCCACCCTCTTGAACACCACCCCACCCTCCTAGACACCACCCCAACCCTTGGACACCCACCCTCCTTGGATATCCCCCCAACCTCCTGGACCTCCCCCACCCCCTGGACACCCCTATCCCACCGGACACCCCCATCCCCCTAGACACCCCCTACCCCCCCTTGGACAGCCACCCCAAACCCCTGAACAGCCCCCAACTCCCTGAATTTTGAATTGAATTCTTTATGTATTTAATTAACTTATTAATTATGTGTTAATGGTTTATGGGTATACTTGGTGTAATTACCTTATGATTTATGTGTTAATTTTGTATGAGTATACCTGTTGAGATGCTGAATTTTTTGCAAGTGTTGTTTGGGTGTGCTATTGCCAAATTTTTTGTTGCAGTAGATAGGGCATTTATCAGTGCTAAAAAAGCACTGATAAAATCCACCTTTATCAGCACTAAAAAAGTGATAATAAAGGATTAGTTTATTAGAACTAAAAGAGCAATGATAAAAACACATTTATCAGCTCTTTTTTGGCACTGATAAAGGGGTCCTTTATCAGCGCCTTTTTAGTGCTTATAAAGTCTCCCTTTATCAACGCTTATTGATCACTAATAAAGGGGACCCTCCCTTTATCAGTGCTGATCTTTACATCACTTTTTTAGCATTGATAAATCCCGTTTTGAGTGTTGATAAAGCCCGTTTTTGTAGTAGTGGCTGCTATAAGCGACCGTATGTGGACCATCTATAAGAGGTCCTATGTGGACCAGTTATGATGACCTAAGTGGAGAACGACTCTGTGTGACATGATAGACCCACAGTGCAGAGTGGTTTTGTGTGACTCAGCAGACCCACAGTACTCATCAGGGATGAGTACCTTAGTAGTCCAAGGTGTTCAGTGTTACGACTGATAGTATTTCTTTCCATTATTTGAATTATACCTATGTGAGCTGATAGTACCTTGTGTATACTTTCCTTTGTGGTTTTTACCTTGTGTTTTGGGATCCCCTACTGAGTATTGCGTTACTCACCCTTGCACGGGCTCCTCCCGCACGTGTCGTGTTTGGTGTAGACAACATACACATCGACAGAGACCTTGGTTTCCCAAGACCAGGTGGTGCTTGGTGAGATATGACAAGCAAGATGTACTTATACAGCTTCTGGTAGCCACTCATTGCCTACCCTTCAGTTGGGGTTCTTCTGTCAATGACCTTTTAGGGATGTTTTGTACTTTCTTTTTTTCAGTTCGTTTTTGTTGGGATTTCATTCTGACCCATTTGAATTACAGCTTGTACCTTTAACCAATGATTGTTTTAGTGGCATGAATGTTTTTCCTTTTCTGCATTTTGGGATGTAGTTGTGTGTCCGTGCATACAGGTACTCAGATAAATTCCTCCCACTCGTGAGATAATGCCTTCAGTGTTAGTCGCTAGCCCCTAAATTTTGGGAGGCAGGCTTGGGGTAGTCATGATACGGGCCCCAGGGGATGGGTCGTGAGAGAGATCCACTTTTTTAGGATCTCTCTTTAACCCTGTGCATGGTTTAGTCGCACGATTAGACAAACCGTGTGCTAACCTTGAGTTAGCTAGTGCCTGGGAAAACCCTAGAACGACCTCCTCGCATGACCTTTTTAATTGTGCACCCACCATACCAAAGCTACTGTCCAATATTTGCAACTCTTCACGGTTTCTCCTAGGATTTCGCATGGTTTAGACAAACCGTGTGCCACCCATGTGCTTCTGCTTAACCCCCAAAACTCCCTAAAGATCCCCAAACTCTCCCAAAATTCACCTTTAAACTTAATAAACATGAAAAGTATAAAGAAATGGTTACATACCAAAAGATGAGGGTACTACATGCACCATGTATGTCCTTGTCTCAATGAATGTTGTCCCCTTTTTCCCAACAACCTCTTTTAAATAGGAAAAATAAATTCCTTTGACTTATCGAGAATCCTTTCTTTAAAAAACTTAATTATCTATTAAATAAATATCTCTCTTTCATTTATATCTTTCTCAGAGAATGCTCATTTTTTAGGAGTGATTTGGAATCCTAAACTATGAACGAGATACTCTTAATGCATTACTTTATTTTTACTTAAGACCCGGGGTGTATCTCAAAAAAAAAACCTTAGATATAGAGATTTTTAATTTCTCCCAGGATAGCCATTTGGGTAGGTAAATTCGATGCTGATTTTCCAGCATATCCACTTCTGTGAGTGATATTTCCATTTTTCTCGAGGGTTCGGGTAAGAATTTGTTATTTTTCCCCATGTATCTTTTTTCATTTCCTCAAGTTTATGTATCCATTCTTCGAGTTTTTTTAATACATTTTTTTTTTCAAAAAACAGTTAGGGTGATTTTTTTTTCAAAATGCACCTTAAAGGAGGCATCACAGATTCCGCCTTTACATTTCGGGTGAAAGGTGGCATCGCAGATGTCGCCTTTACACTCGGGCTGAAAGGTGGAACCCGTGATGCCTCCTTTCCCCTAACAAAAAAAAAATTGTTGAATTTTTTTTATGTTATTTTTTGTTTATATATTTATTTATGTACATAATTCATAAAAAATGTTCAGGATGATTCCTCCTTTCACCTAACAAAAAAAATTATTAGTTTTTAAAATTTTGTTTCAAAACCGCCTACTTGAAAGTTAAAAATGTTTCAAGTATGTGACTTTGAAAGTCAATAAAATATAAAACATAAGACCAATATAAACTAAACTTTAAACATTCATTAAACATATAAGAAATTATTGTAAACACAAATCATTTCATAAAAATTGTTCATGAAAAATAATTTATAAGCTTTTAAAATTGCCTACTTGAAACTTAAGAAAGTTTCAAGTACCTGACTTTGAAAAACTATAAAATATAAACCATAAAACCAATATAAACTAAACTTTAAAAATTCATTAAACATATAAGAAATTGTTGAAAACACAAATCATTTGATAAAATTTTTTCTTGAAAAATAATTTATAAGCTTTCAAAACCGCCTACTTGAAACTTAAAAATGTTTCAGGTACGTGACTTTGAAAGACTATAAAATATAAACCATAATACCAATCTAAATGAAACTTTAAAAATTCATTAAACATATAAGCAATTGTTGAAAACAAAAATCATTTCATAAAAATTGTTCATGAAAAATAATTTATTAGCTTTCAAAACCGCCTACTTGAAACTTAGAAATGTTTCAAGTACATGACTTTGAAATACTATAAAATATAAACCATAAGACCAATATATAAAAAACTTTAAAAATTCATTAAACATATAAGAAATTATTTAAAACAAAAATCATTTAATAAAAATTTTTCATGAAAAATAATTTATAAGCTTTCAAAACTGCCTACTTGAAACTTAAAAATGTTTCAAGTACGTGACTTTGAAAGACTATGAAATATAAACCATAAGACCAATATAAAAAGAAAATTTAATAATTAATTAAACATATAAGCAATTGTTGAAAACACAAATAATTTCATAAAAATTGTTCATGAAAAATAATTTATAAGCTTTCAAAACCACCTACTTGAAACTTAGAAATGTTTCAAGTACGTGACTTTAAAAGACTATAAAAAATAAAACATAAGACCAATCTAAATGAAACTTTAAAAATTCAGTAAAAATATAATCAATTGTTGTAAACACAAATAATTTCATAAAAATTGTTAATGAAAAATAATTTATATGCTTTCAAAACCGCCTACTTGAAACTTAAAAATGTTTCAACTACGTGAATTTGAAATACTATAAAATATAAACCATAAGACCAATATAAACGAAAATTTAAAAATTTATTAAACATATAAGAAATTATTGAAAACACAAATCATTTTATAAAAATTGTTCATGAAAAATAATTTATAAGCTTTCAAAACTGCCTACTTGAAACTTAGAAATGTTTCAAGTACGTGAATTTGAAAGACTATAAAATATAAAACATAAGACCAATCTACATGAAAATTTAAACATTCATTAAACATATAGGATTCAACCCCACATAAATAGAATGAACGGTGTCGATAGTATCACATACATCTATAATCTTTGATTCATGAAAACATGTTATATCTTCTTTTATGGGACAACAAAATCCATTCTTCCACCCACGATGTCCATATCCATAGCAACAGCCGGCCGCATAATGGTATGGTGAAAGATATGCCACATTAAATTCTCATAGGTTCCCATTCCTGCAAATATCAACCCCTTCAACACCACCATGCATCCAAACATTATAATTTCTTCTATAATTGTCACCCCATTTCCCCAGGCACAGTTGATCAAATGAAAACACCAATGATTCTACATAGCCCATTGAACTCTTCATCACTAAATATTTATCCTTTATCATCTTAAAAAGGCCACTATAGGACCTCATTGATCTATACATTCCAAACACTCACATAAAAGTATACTATAAACATAAAAACCAACAAATTTTTAGGTTTTTATGTTTATAGTATACTTGTTTGTGAGTGTTTGGAATGGATAGAACAAGGAGGCCCTATAGTAGTCTTTTGAAGATGATAAAGGATAAAGATTTGGTGATGAAGAGTTCGATGGGATATGTGGAATCATTGGTGTTTTCATCTGATCAACTGGGCCTGGGGAAATGGGGTGACAATTGTAGAAGAAATTATAATGTTTGGATGCATGGTGGTGTTGAAGGGGTTGATATTTTCAGGAATGGGAACGTATGAGAATTTCATGTGGCATATCTTTCATCATACCCTTATGCGGACAGATGTTGATATGGATATGGACATGGTGGGTAGAAGAATGGATTTCATTATCCCATAAAAGGAGATATAACATGTTTTCATGCATCAAATATTATAGATGTATGTGATACTAGAGACACCGTGCATCCTATTGATACGGGGTTGAATCCTATATGTTTAATGAATGTTTAAAGTTTTGTTTAGATTGGACTTATTTTTATATTTTATAGTGTTTCAAAGTCACATACTTGAAACATTTATAAGCTTCAGGTAGTTGGTTTTGAAAGCTTATAAATTATTTTTCATGAACAATTTTTATGAAATGATTTGTGTTTTCAACAATTGCTTATATATTTAATGAATGTTTAAAGTTTTGTTTATATTGGTCTTATGGTTTATATTTTATAGTATCTCAAAGTCACGTACTTGAAACATTTTTAGCTTTCACATAGGTAGTTTTTAAAGCTTATAAATTATTTTTCATTTCCATAGACATAAAACATATAAATGAACATAAACAATCAATGTTTATGTCTACGATGAGGAGATCCTGTACCACATGGTGGTCTAACACAAATCATTTCATAAGAAATAATTTTTCATTTATATAGACATAAAACATATAAATGAGCATAAAAAATCAATGTCTATGTATATGGTGAGGAGATCCTTTCCCACATGGTGGTCTAACAATAGGACATTCGCGGTGAGATCTCTGGGGAGTCTGATGACCTGGAGAGGGCTGGTACTCGGGTGCTGGAACGTTGATTGTCATATCCTCAACCTATGTTCCAGTGGGAGAAAATGTCAACTCCACCTCGTATGACCCTCCTAATCCTTCTCCCACCTCGATGGTAGAAGAAACTGACATCATCGCAGTGGGGAAAAAATAATATGGTGGTGCTATACCCCAACTTTGTGATGGATCTGGACCCCAAGACTGCGATGAATCTGGAACCAAAGGCTGCGCTCCATATGGACCCCACAATGGAGAAAACTGAGGATATGTTGTCAAAAAGGATGGATCCCATGAAGGCTGAGGAAGATCCTGCATCAGCTCATACTGGACTACTAGAGGTCCAACCTCTGCCTGTGGAACATGTGAGACCTGATGTGAAAGAAGACGCTGACTACATCACCATGGTCATGGCTCCTCAGCACCAACAACTACTATAGGATCTTCCTCCACAGTAGGAACTTGCTATCTCCATGCCAGAGGCTCGAAGAGGCTCTCGAAAAATGCATAGACAGATGACCTCAGCTCCAACGCTTGAGCATGAACGGCTTCCCAGCTGAAGACTCTATCCTCAGCCTCATCACTCATATGAAGAAGTCTGTTTGTGTGACTCTCCTATAAACAAATTAAAAATGAATTAGAAAATAACTCAATAAACATAGTAATATAATTTAATTGACTTACAATCATATGCATCTCTCTACTGGCTCGGGTAAGATACAATATAGACTTCAGTCTATACCATGGATCATACTCGTGCTGTGCTGAAAGAGAGAACTGCATCATAGGAACTCCCTAGATACAAAACTCTATGCGTCTGTACCAACAGTAGAGAAATACAACATGTACTCGACGCCATTCGTCATCATGCCTCCCTGTCAGCTTCATCCCATGAAGCTGATCTGTCTGCCTCGGTGGTAATGGAATCCGTTGAGTGAATAGAAATAGGAACATGACTCTGTAAGGTTGGTTCCACTCAAAAATATGAAAGTGAATGAGTGGCACTGCATCCACAACATCGTCAAGACCAACCATACAGTATGGAGGCAACTGGTCCATAACAGACCAGTATGAAACCCATAAAATCTTAAATAACATAATACCCTTGTTAGAAAAACTGTTAACTAAAAAAATGATGTTATTATTAAATTTGTTAGACAGTTATAGATTGTATATACATACCTTATGGGGTATGATAAAGTCCAACTCGAGCCGATATATGGCCAAATCATGTCTCAGAACCGTATTGAAATTGTGTCACTGACACCACCTATAAAATACAACATTGATAGTGGTAAATAATGAGAAATTAAAGTCAACAACTTGTAGTATCATCAGAAACTGATAGAAATGAGTGATCATACCAGAATCCATGCGGAGCGTCATACAACATCTCTATCTCGACCGGCGGACCACCAAGATCAGGGCAGAATGCAGGGATGTGCTCCCATGCCCACATCTGAATAAGGATGACGCATCCCCTGAGACCTGTGTTCCGCCTATCAGATATCCTGCATAATGCTCTGTATGTGTATGCCAAGCAGGCAGATCCCCAACTTACGTCCCTGACCAATCAAAATCCTCTAGCATAGGTAGATACATCATGTGCACATGCATCCCTGAATGATCCATACACATAGTCCCTCCAATAAGTCGTAATATATATGCACGTGCATAACGCATCAATGTATGCTCATCAACATCATCAGTTAAAATTGGAATTTGTGACTCTAGCCAAGGCATCGATATCAATGCTCCATCGGTATCACTACGATCGGACAAAATGTCAATGCCTAACAAGCGCTGAGCAAGGTCGGTCCAAGATGCCCGAGTGGATCCAATAACAGGTGTCCCCTGGATAGGAAGACAAAGAAGAACAACCACATCCTAGAGGGTGATGGTCATCTCTCCCTCAGGCAGGTGGAATGTGTGTGTCTCTGGTCTCCACCTCTCCACGAGTGCAGCTAGCAGGTGATGGTCTATAAATGTAAAATTTGATACTGCAATACCATAGAAGCCAACACAATGAAAGTATGGTATAATGGAAGGAAGAGGCTCTGTGTGATGAAAATGGTGCGCTCGATGCACCCTGATAAATCGATCTAGACCACCCTCTATCACAACCTGTGAACAATGGGTAGCCTGCTGACTGAGTAGTATGTTGTCAGTCATCTGCATATAAAAAAATGAAGTTTTATCAAGGATTCACATCATGGATCATTCATGACCTATAAATGGTTCCGTCTCTAATCTATGTTGGATGAATCATGATTTCACTTTGTTTTATAAATTTTTTTATAAAATAATTGGCATGATTTTTTTATTTTATGAAAAGGTGTTTTGATAAAATATGGTTTCCCATAATTTTGGTAGATAGAAGGGTGTTTTTAAAGAATTGTGAAATGAAGTGTGAACTAGTTTTCAAAGAATGTTTTTATATCAAGAAATGTTTTTTTTTGAATGTTATAATGCCATTTCAAAATGATTTTATGTATATCTCAAATGTGATCCTTGGGTATATAGGTGGAAGGTGTAGTACTAGGGCTCATATTTTGATATTGTAAGGGAGTTAACTTTTTGGGGTGTTATTCTATTACTAGATCAAGATTCATTTGTCTCTATGACTTCATTAACAATTTAAGAGGGTTCAATTTCTGGGGTGCTCCTCTATTCCCTAGAACTTTATGCATGGGTTTAAAATTCATGTTTTTAATTTTAGGATTTAAAGATTAGGGTTTCACATTTTGCCTTTTGGATCTAGGATTTTGGATTTCTTTTAACGTTTTACGGTTTAGGTTAATGATTTGAGAAAAGATTTTCAGGATTATGGTTTAGATTGTTAGGATTACGGTATACAAAAGATGTTTTTGGGTTTACTGTTATGATTTTCAGTTTTTGGGGTTATAAAACCGAGGTAAAAGGAAGAGATAAAAACATAAAATTTACAATATGAGAATATACCAATAACGACAATACATCATTGTGGATTAGAGTGTGAACTCGACCCAACAATGTTAGGGCATCATTTCCGATTATGACCTTATTGATGACATATGGTGCATCTCAAACTCTGTCTTTGTTCGCGAGGCCAGTCCATCTCATTTATCATCCTGATGGCCTTCGGTCTCCCACAGGGATGCAACCGATTCATACCAGGTACCACTATTGGTTGACCTTCAAGCATTGGGAAATAATGAAACTCACCAATAGGTGTCCATGGTGCAACATAATAGTTAGAAATGGTGTTCATCCGGTACACTGGATCAACATATGCTTCCCATGATATGTTAACAGAGGCACATGATGCGATGACGTGTGAGTATGGAAACTATAAGGCCTGAAAGTTTCCACATTGACATTGCCTCATTTCTAGTAATACCACCATTTTTTCACCAATGCTATTTGTGGTGGGGTTCGACTTCTCTTGAACTTCAAATCGAGAGTCTTATCATTGAAATAGGTAGACTTGATAACCAGAAGCTTCTTCAATATTCTTTTCAATCTCTCGTTGAAAATGTCTTCGATACGTTATCCCCTGATTTATTCCATCCGATGCTAGTTTTTGTCTATCAACAAAGTACTTTACGCAACGATATAATGTCTATTGAACTAGGGCAGTTATAGGTAGCTTGAGAATCCATTTGAAGACACCATTGATGCACTCTACAATGTTGGTGGTCATGTGTCCGTACCTCTCCCCCCTATCAAATGAAAATGTCCATTTTTCTTTTGTAATTCACATCATATAATCGTAAACTTCTTCATTAACCTGACGGATTTGTTCGAAACTTTCTTCAAACCATCATTGATAGGACTAAAATGCTACACAGAATAGATTATATTTCACATATTTTGAATTTATCTTTACATTGATATACAAAAAAATAACAAATACAATGCATACCAAGTCTGGTGATTGCCTTATTCATCGGTTCATTGTGGAATTTTTTATGCAAGTTGCTAGAAATGTGTCTAATGCAGAATCGATGATGTGCATTTGGGTAACTCCATGTATTAGGATCCGTATTGATTGCCTCATTAATAGCCCAATGCCAATCAGATATCAAACAAACACCCTGAATGTTGGGGAAATGGGTGTTGATACATGCCAAAAACCAACTCCACGATTCATAGTTTTCTTTCTATACAATGGAAAAGGCAAGAAGAAGAGGTGAATGATTTCCATCTTGGGTTACCGCAATCAACAATAAGCCCTTGTATTTTCCATATAGAAATGTTTCATCAATCTGAATAAACTATTTGTAGAAATGAAAGGCTAAGATACAAGGAAGGAATTCCGAGAACAACCAATGAAATTAAACACAAGATGGATCAATTTGGTTATCATGAAAGACATGTTTTTTTGTATCCATATGGAAGAAAACTTGGTTATGATTCCTCATTATGGCTAGAAATTGTGAAAACACCCGATATGAGTCATCCCAATCACCATAGACATTCACAATTTCTTTCTATTTCGCCTTCCATGCCTTATTATAGGATATCTTATAACTAAATGTCTGTTGTATACTCTCTTGTACAAGGGATATTGGAACATCTTGACATGTCCTAATCATCTCAACAATAATGGATGACACAAATTATGCATCCAATGAAGTAGGATATTTTGTCAGGCCTGGATGAATGCAAGTATGAGCTGCCTCAATCCTTGAGATTCTCCAACCTCTAAGTGAAATGTCTAGAATCTCCCTCAATAAAAATCTACAATCATCCCCATAATTCTCACATTGTATGCCATATTTTTTATGGTCTGATTCATAAACTACATAGCTACAGTGACTCTCAATGTGAAATATCTTTAGCGTACTTTTTAATGCATCTTTACTTGGAAAATTCCTTCCAAAATATAAAGTTTTGTCCATCTCACTAAACCTATCTCGTATAACTTCGAGAAACTCATTTGCCAGTGTGAGAATATTATCTTCAAATTCAGGCACACATGTCATTGCTTCTGACCAAGATGCAAAGATAGGTGAATGATTTATTGTAGGTCGAGCATGCTGTACAACTAATGCATTTCTCAAAACATCCATTGTTCCTTCCTCATCAGCACTACTATCACCATCTGTTTCATTATTATGAAACTCCTCATCAGATTTCAGGTTAACATGTATATTAGGGAGGCCAAGTAGGTTGTCCTCTGCATCATTTAGAATAGTCTGAACTTCATGGGGCATACTATCTTCAATGACTTGTAATTCTAAATCTTTGTACAATTGGATGTTGTTTTTGTACAGTAGAAACATCAATATATAACTCCATCATGGTACCATCCAACCGTTGAGAAAACAAATTAATTTTTTTGGATCCATTTCCATCATCAACCAATGGACAAGCTAGATGCCACAATTTTAACGGGAACTGAAAATGTCTATAAATCATTGACTTGATCTTTTGATTAGGTCCTAGATTTAATGAGCCATGAATTATGTTTTGAAGGTCACTAAGGGTTACACAATCAGTTGTATTAACTACTGTTATTGGTTGTGTACTTTAAGAAGATCCTTGCTCAGTTTGAATAACCTCTCCATAGCAGTACACACAAGGAAACATTTCGCTCAACGTAAAAAAAATTTTCTGATCAAGATTTTGATAATGTAAGTGACATTCAGAATGATGGTTACCAATATAAGTTGGATTTTATACTTTTAAGCTGTAATTAAATTACTTATTAAAAATAAGTTGGATTTTACCTCACGTTCAAATAATAACTATTACTTCTAAACTATACAATCATTATGATACTTAAAATTTAAAAGATCTTATATCCTAAACTAGGATATTTCTTAATACACTTTCTAATTAGTGAGTTAAAATATAAATAACATAGAGTTACAAAATAAATAATAGAATGTTTCGAGCTTCTAGATTTTCTTGTAGTGAATTGGATATCAAAATTTCAAAAAACTCGTTGTCACATGGGATTTCTGAAATTTTGATATTCAATTCACTGCAAGAAAAGCAAGAAGCTTGAAACATGCTGTTATTTTTTTTAACTCTATGTTATTTATATTTTAACTCCATGTTATTTATATGTTAACTCCATTCTATTTATATTTTAACTCCATGTTATTTATATTTTAACTCCATGTTATTTATATTTTAACTCCATGTTATTTATATTTTAACTCCATGTTATTTATAATTTAACTCTATGTTATTTATATTTTAACTCCATGTTATTTATATTTTAACTCCATGTTATTTATATTTTAACTCCATGCTATTTATATTTTAACTCCATGTTATTTATATTTTAACTCCATGTTATTTATATTTTCACTTGTTTTTTTAACTATGTTATTTTTTAACTCCATGTTATTTTTTAACTCCATGTTATTGATAATCATTTGAACTGTAGTTTTATTTTTAACTCAATGTTATTTATTAATTAATTTTTAATTAATAATTCCTAATAATAACTATCAACACTATTATTAAATTATCAATTTATCATTTATTTTCTTAGATATTTTAGTAGTTTATAAAGAAATATGCATATCTTAAGCATATCCTTCAGGAGTGTCAAACAAGAATGTAGCAAGCCCATTGTCGTGCACCAGTTCCTGTTTGAGTCTAGCTCAAATCAGTGTTTTCAGGTTTTACCCCTAGGTACATCTGTGCCAGAGCCATATTCACTTGTTTGTATCCAGACAAGGATTTTATTGCTTAGATAACATAGTATTTATGCTACCAAAATTTCATTAAAATAATCCTAAATTAATTTATACTAATGATAATTATAATTCCAAAATATAACTAATTAAACAATATAATAAACAAAATAAATTTAAAACTAACTAAACTATTAAAGAATTAAAATATTAAACTATAAAAAATTCAACTAAATAAAAAAACATTAAATTTATAAAAATATTTAACTAAAAACAATTCTACAAAATAAAAAACATTAAATTGAAAACCATACCTCTAAAAGCTTTTGAAAAATTTCAAACTGCAAAACTCTGCTGCAATATAGAGAAATTGAGAGGTAATGGGTGTTTGGAAGTGAGGAGAAGTGGTGGGGGGGCGCTACCCTTTTATAGGGCACAGAGGCATAGGCGGCACCACGGGTGACGCCTTTCTCAATGTCATCGGGCGAAAGGCGGCACCTGCGGTGCTGCCTTTCGGATGTCGTTATATAGAAAGGCAACACCTTGGGTGACGCCTTTGCCACATCACTGATCCACACCTACAGTGGAATGGAGGCATTCACGATGCTTCCTTTCACCCATAATGCAAAGGCGGTATCCATGATGCCACCTTTGAGGCACATTTTGAAAAACAATTTCACCCTAACCGTTTTTTGTAATTTTTTTTTAAAAAATGCATAAAAAAAACTCCCATTCGTTTGACATAGAAAATGATTCCCACGTGGATATTTTTATACATGGGTGCGATGTAGCTGGTTTCATCCTCTGACCACGTAGTTGATATTGGTACGGTTTCACATAGCCATTCATGGTGACATGAAATGTAGCTGATGATCGTCGTGTAAGCATTTTCTATATATACTCAACATGCGACGTAGCCATTTTTTGGATGTAGGTAGTGTGGGACGTAGACAATGTTCTCTATATACTAGTATCCACACATAACTAATTCTTTATCTCCTCAGTGCTGCCTCCATCCACATTACAATAGATGGCAGCATTGGAACAGTCATGTTGAACATGCATGGTCCCACACAAGCCTGACCCACACTCAGTTTGCAGGTTCTTCCCTGACCAGCCGCTATGGTGGTATTCCTCTTAGGCTCTCATGGCCGACCAACTATTCACGAGCTATCTTAAGTGGATTGCAGGCCTTTGGTTCAGGGCTAGTCTAACTAGTCAATTTTTTTATCTGAAAAATGTTCAAACACTTAATGAATTCCTCTATAATGTCATAAATAAATTCAAAATTATATAATGAAACACTTTTATTATTTTTTATCCAAATTAACTCTTCAAATGTAATTTCCCACAATTTAAATAAACAATTAATTATATGTGAAAATTGATTAAAATCCATTAAGAGTCTCTTGAATTTTTTTAAAAATTTGCAAACCAAGATGTGTGCATCAACTCCCAAAAATCAAACCCCTAAATGGAAAAAGGTTGAGATTTTTTCCCTATCATTGTATTCCAATCATCATTCGCCAACTTCTTTGAAACCACATTCAATGGTTTTTCATCACCTTTCGAATCTATAACCTTCAGTGTTGTGGAGAAACTCTGATTTGAATCTGCAATTGGATGAAACCTATTCCAAGAGCTCACACAAGTGCCTTGAATCCCTACTAAAGCTTTATTGGGAGGATTTAGGGATGAGTAGTCACCCCATGGTATGAGCATAAAGCTCATGAAATGTGGAATGGCCATGGACAAAGTGAATACATAGGAACTCTATAGATCGCCATCTTGGAGCTCTCAAACTTCCATCCTCTTCCATTATATAATATATTTATAAAAAATTATAATGAATAATAATATTATATTTAATTAATTACATTATTTTATAATTATTTTTATTATTAATGATTATGAATTACATTATTACTATTAAATACATTATTTTTAATTATTCTAAATTAGGTAGTGGGGATTACAAACCATAAACAACACACACATCCAGGAAACCCAGTGGATCAAGTCACATCCCTACCCACAAGGGAAAACACTCACCAAACCAATTTTATTACATTGGGTGACCCAAAGGTCCAGTTGAGAGTGGCCTAAAATCCCATGGAGGAGATGACCCGAATGCCCAAACAAACAGCCTGCATCACACCATGACACTGATCTTCCACCACACTTCCCCACATGTCCATAATAATCACACTGTATCTTCAATGTGGAAGTTTCCCCGCTGCCCTGCTAAGAAGGTAGGGAACCACTCTATCCCACATTTTGTGTTCATGTGGGAGGATGGTCCGATGATAGGTTCCAACACAATCATCGTTGTTTTGAGTCGCCAACCCAACAGTGCCTACATAGATCCATGTTGTACCACCAGCCAAGTTGCTCCACAACATCCAATCAGTTCCACTGTGATGACACTACCAAAGATATGAGATTTATCAACATGGAAAAAGGGTATTGTTACCACTAAAAACATCAATGTTATACACTACTACAAAACGGCCTATATCAGCACTCAAAACGGGATTTAACAGCGCTAAAAAAGCACTATAAAGCTCAGCGCTAATATGGGGGGGGGGGGGGTTCCCTTTTATCAGTGCTCCGAAAAGCGCTGATAAAGGCCATGTTTATCAATGCTAAAAAAAGCGCTGATAAAAGTCAAAAAAATTTAAAAAAATAAAAAAAATTTAATAATTCATGGGGAGAGATTTTATCAGTGTTAGACCACCCCTTTATCAGTGCTAGGAGGTCTCCTGCGCACTACCCTTCCCGCGCATCCTCACATGCACGCACCACCTTTTCCTACACCCGAACTCAAACCTGTAACCTCCCCATTTCGCAGTTGCACCTTTACCACTAATCTATTTCATTATTTTCTCTATTTAATGATATATCTCTTTATATATATTTATATATAGTTATATTTATTCGTATATTGATATAGATTCATATTAATATAAATATATTTATTCATATATTAGTATATATATATTCATTCGTATATTAATATATATTTATATTTATTTATTTATATATATATTTTTAGTTATAATTTTTTATCTGTATATTTATTTGTATATTAATATATACTTAAATGATTTGTTTTAAATAAATTTATGAAAATATGTTTTTGATGTGTGTTTATAAGTAAATAAATAAATACATACATAGATACATATATACAACACACAGACACACACACAGACACACACACACACACAGACACATATATATTTACGAATAAATACATATATATGTGTATTTAAAAAGACATAGAATGTTAAAATGACCACAAATTATAATATGGAATCTCGTTTTAACACCATAGCAAGTCAAATAGAAGAAAATGAAACAATTTTTGATATGATATGTGGTACAGGCTTAACGAACATCCAGATCAGAAGTTATACCTATTTGAATGTTCAAAAATTAGAGTATCCCAACTAAAAACTCAATTTTAGAGGCCTTCTGGGCCTTTTTTGGCCTCGAAAAATATGACAGAGGCTTTCCCTAAGATATAATCACGTAGAGATAATCGTAAGCTTCGATTTGATATGCAGTAGAGCTCAAACAGACACCCGGATCAAATGTTATGGCTGTTTGAAGTTTGAGTTACATTTTCAACTTATTTTAGATATTTTATTAATTGTTTTGATTTTTTGTGTCTTTAAATTGTTATTAAATGATTTTTAATCGATAATAATTAGAAAATTATTAATTAATAATATTTTTTTAAAATATTTTAAAGCCATTTGCACTAAATTTCTTATATATTAAATGTAATAGCCTATTTATACGTATATATAACATATTTAAAAAATATATATTATATTTATATATGAATAAATATTCTTATATAAAAATAATTTATTTTTCATGATTTTTTTTGAAATATAATTTTTTCCAGCACTGATAATGCCCCCCTTTATCAGCTCTACTAAAAGAAGCGCTGATAATGGGGTCCCCTTTATCCGTGCTTTTTTCTAGCGCTCATAAAGGCTGCCTTTATCAGCACTTTTTTTGACCATTGATAAAGGGGTAGTGCTTCCCTCACCCATTTTTGTAGTAGTGATAAGTTTCTTTAAAATATAGGTGCTTTTATCAGTGCTAGAAATAACACTGATAAACACACCCATTGTAAGCTTAAAGACACTGATAAAAAAACCTTTATCAGTGTTTTTTTATCAGTGATGAAGGGTGATTTTATAAGCACTATTTTTAGAATTGATAAAAGGCCCCTGTATCAGTGTTATTTTTAGCAGTTATGGAAGATCATTTTATCATATCTAATAATAACATTGATAAAATCCATGAGTTTTGGAAATATGATGCTATATTTACAACACCTTTCATCAGGCCATTAAAAATAAAAATAAAATTTAATTTCAAATAAATAATAAATTAAAATGACATACAAATATTTATTAAAAAAATTTCAATACACTACAATCATATTGGTTTTTACAATTTATGACAAACATTACATTTTCTAATGAATTAAAAAACACCATGGTTGGCCCTATATTCTGCTATCTTTGGGATCCCCAAACTAATGTGCCCAATCTCGCAAGTAGTTTCTGAACACACCACCTTAGATCGAGAACAAAATAAGAATGTAACAGTAATAAAAAACAATTATTATTATAATAATTCTACAAATAAATAAATTGAAACATAAATATGACACAATTAATTAATAAAATGTCACTTTTAAACTGAAAACAAATACTTCAAGTTATATCTGGCACACCATGTGTCAAATTCATGTGTGGATGATTCCTATATATCAAAAATGATTTATGGATTGTTTCCTAAATTATAAAGACAATCCAAGTGTGTTTTCTTGGCTGTGAATATTGTCACGACCCGTCCCCTGGGGCCCGTGCTGTGACTTCTCCAATCTCGCCTTCCATAGGCCAGGGGTTGGCGACTAGCACCAGAAAGGCATATCCCTAAAATGGGAAGGCATTTCCTTTAAACCTCTAAACACATAGAATAGGTACACAACAAGAACAAACCACGTATTATAACTATTAAAAGTAAATGTGTGAACTGAAATAGAATGAGCAAGAATACAAACCAAACTAAAAGAAAATACAACAGAAAGGAAAAACAGCTCCTGAGATCATCCGACAAGGATCCTACCTGAAGGGTAGGTACAACTCATCATTGCGGCTCTCCATGTCAATCGGTCACCTCTGTGCACTGTCTATTCCTGGATCCCAAACCTCAGTCAAAGCGACCCATCGTCTGCACAAGACAGACCAAGGCATGGGTGAAGCCCGTGTAGGGGTGAGTATAATAATATCCAGTAGGGACTCCAAGACCCCTGGGGGTCTCCCAGAATTTCACAAAGGAAAAACCACAAAGCGTGATATCAATCAAAAAGCACAAATTAAAAGAAAGCTCATGCCAAGTATATAACTTAAAGAACAAGAATAATGATGATTAGTCATGAATCTAAATCATCTTATCCCATTGAAAAGTTCCACTGCTGTACCATGAAGAATTCATTCCAATGTTGATTCACACAGGGTCGTAAGTCACCAATCCACATAGGGTCATAAGTCCTTGATCCATGACGGGCCGTTCTAAGGCTGGTCCTCATCGGGCCACGCTACCGCTGATCCACACAAGGTCATTAGTCGTCGATCCACACATGGTCGTAAGTTGTCGATCCACACAGGGTCTTAAGTCACTGATCCATGATGGGCCACTCTAAGGATCGTCCTCATTGGGTCGCACTACTGTTGATCCACACAGGTTTGTTCTGATGACGATCCATAAATGGTCGCTCTTCACTTGACATCTAACCATAATATTCCTGCACTTGGTGTGTTTGAGTTCTGTAGATTTTTCTCCTCAAGCCATTAGTCATACCTCAACTTCCACAAAGTACCACGAAGAAGTAACCCAAATAATTTCCATGTCATAAGAGTTCTAACGCAACAGACAATGCGTCAATTGGATGCCCAGTCTGTAAGTTATAGGCATTTTAGAACTGAGGGCCCGGTTGGATTCGAGTTCGATCTAACCAGGTCATACTCCAAATTTATAAACAAACCAAGTGGAGTATTTCAAAAGGACCGCCTCGTCCTAAGGGTTCCAGCTTCACAGACAGTTTGCGAAATGAACATCCAGTTTAGATGTTATGTCCCTTTAAGCGAAACTGGGTCAAATTGGGTTCAGGTCCAACCCAAACCGACCCGGTCCGAGCCGCCAGACCCAGTTCGTCCAAGCTTGACCCGACCTACTGGGCCGCGGGCTCAGCCCGCTCAGCCGTGGGACCTACCCTTCTCACCCAGCAGGGCGCAACCCACCAGCTGGGTGGGGTACGCTCCCCTCCTAAACAGATGTGGTCCGTTTGAGCACTCCAACTGGCAGCACCACATTGGTGCCTCCCTCCATACTGACCGGTCCGGTGTAATGGTCTAGGGTGGGACCCACAGATGTGGGTCTCCCACTGCTGTAGCCGGAGCCGCGATGTCTCCTCCGCTGTGCACTGCCCGCCTTCAGTGTGGCCGGTGTTGGATGACCTCCCCCTATCAGCCGTGTCGCCTACGGGTGCCGCTACCTTTTTATCGCCGCTGGTCATTGGCGCTGCTGTAGTGGTGGTGCCGCACCGACGATACTTCTGCGGGCCAATGATGAATCTCTGGTGGTCCGATTTATTTCTTGTCTACACCTACAAGCCTCCTGGGATGCCTCCTTTACTATTTTTCCCTCAGTTTTTCCTTGCTGCCATGTTGCACGGTCTCCCATGAAGAATGTAACAAAACAAAGATTGGAGGAGGTTCCGAGCCTTGTTCGGATCGGCCCACTCCCTCTGTGTTAGTGTTTTATATATGGGAAAGAATAATAATCATTAAAAACCCATAATGAAACCCCACATCAACCTCCCACAAAAAAATAATGAAACACGGATCAAACAGTTAGTCGATTGGTCCACATTCATTGTATTTTCGAAGAATGGGAAAGGAGAAAAAAATTAAACTCATAAACTCCCCTACTTGGATTCGGTGGATTCCGTTATGGATGAAGAATGAAATCCAAGTTCGAAGTCATTCATTGAAGTCTGTTCCGAGTTCTCCAATGGTCATCGATCAATCACCATTCTTCATTAGAGGGTGACATCGTTGGCGTTTCGTCAGAGGTTCCTCTCATGGGTTCCCAAATACCATGCCAATAGTTTGATTAAATAAAATAAATTAACCCCCATGTTGGTTCATTATTATGATTCATTAATGAATCCTAATTAATGAACTTATTAAACCATGAGCATTGTGATTACAAAACGAGAGGATCAATTCATTAAATGTACCTTATTTAATGCCCGACGTTACACTACAGTTCTACCATCCATCGGTCAATGGTTGAAAAAGAATAAAATAACTCAAAGAGTTATTTTATTATATTTTTTTTGAAAAGTAAAAAAATTAACTTTTTTGTCCAACCCTTTCTGGTCGAAGTTAATCTTTTCCAAAGAATATCTCAGCACTACAAATTCAATGATTCCCTTAGATTTTCAATCCGAGAACCGGTTCAAAAGATAGGAAACCCTATCCGCACGTTTACTAAACGTACCTTAAAAAAGTTCAAAATTCCGTTTCGGGCTCTTCGGGCCTCAGAATCACATGCCATCAATTTTCACAGTCTCATAATAATTCCATATAATTCAAAAAAAATTTATATAGAATTTTTGGGTCTTTACATTCTCCCCATATCAAGGATTTTCATCCCTGAAAACCACAACAAAGGCTAAGAAAACAAATGGGTGTACTGAGCATGAATTTGAGCCTCCCGCTCCCATGTGCTCTCCTAGAGGTTCCTGTGCTACCACTAAATGCGCACTAGAGGAATAGACCTTCCACAAATGACCCAATCCTGCTGATCCTCTATCTCCATTGGAAACTCTGCAAATATTGCCCCATTGTCAATGTCCAGCTTTCCCCAGTCGATGACGTGTGATGGATCATGCATGTATCTTCTCAACTGCGACACATGGAAAACATTATGCACCCGGTGTATCTGTGGGGGAAGATCTAGGTGGTACAACACCTTGCCAACTCTACTGAGAATATGAAAATGTCTGATGAACCTCAGAGATAGCTTGCCGCCCTGACCAAATCTCCACAATCCTCATCGAGGTGAGACCTAAACGAAAACATGACCGCCCTCCTCAAACACTAAGGGTCTCCATATCCTATCAGTATAAGACTTATGACTACTCTGTATAGTCTTCATCTGCTCTTGGATTACAAGAACCTTCTCAGTGGTAGACCGTACCAACTCTGGACCCATAAGTGCTTACTCCCTTGGGTCTGTCCAACATAGATGTGTTCTACATGGTTGTCCGTACAAAGCCTCAAATGGTGCCATGCTGATGGTGGAGTGATAACTGTTATTGTATGTGAAATCCACAAAGGGAAAGTGTTCCTTCAAACTATGGCCAAAATCAAGGACACAAGCATGAAGAATTTTCTAAAGCATTTGTATGGTCTGCTCCTAATAACCATCTATTTGAGGATGAAAAGTAGTGCTCAAATGTATCTGACTCCCAAATGACTCCTGAAATCCCTTGAACAATTAGGATGTAGAAAGATAATCACAATCTGAGATGATCATTGATGGCACCCCATGAAGCCATACTATCTCTTGTATGTTGATGTGTCCCAATCCCTCTATTAATTACTGCTCTCGGATGGGTAGGATGTGGGCCGACTTGGTGAGTTGGTCAACGATTACCCAGATAGAATCATGGCCCCTAGATGTATGTGGTATCCCTATCATGAATTCCATCGATATACCATCCCACTTCCACTCTGGTACCTCGAGTGGCTGAGTCAAGCCTACTGGAACCTAATGCTCGACCTTCACTTGTTGACAAGTGAGGTATCATGAAATAAACTCTACCACTTCTTTCTGTATCTCTGGCCACCAGTACTTAAACCATAGGTATTGTTATATCTTCACCACACCAGGATGTACCACCAAAGGGGATGTGTGGAACTCCCTCAACACCTCCTCTCATAGTGTCACTGGTACCATGGTGTTTCCTGTGAAAAAGATGTCATTCTCCCCACCTTTAGAAAATCCTTCTGGAGCTTGTCCTATGAATATCTGAGCACGTTGTGTAACATCCCAAGTAAGTAATGAATAATACATATTTTTATCTATGTATATGAATGAATTAGATAGTGTTTTAGAGGCTTAAAATGAGAATAAATCCAATCTTAATCATAGAATACACTAATATTTTTAAAAGATTGTTTTACTACCTTTTGATGGAAAACCATTTTTAAATCAACATTTTGACAATTTTATAATCTCTATTAGTCAAAATAGACTTATTCTTTATTATTGGGACATTTAAATTTACTTTGGGTAAATTTTTGGTATTTTTCCGATGAAGTTCATTTTTTAATGAATAGTGAAAAATGTTGTATTTTAATTCAAAACCTCTTTTTAGTATAATTTATTTATATGATTATATTATCTTTTGAATTGGTTTTAAAGTGAAATTAGAATATATTTTTACCATTTAATCCAATAGTGGTCGTGGAATTAATTTCACTTTGAAATCGGACTTAAACTAGTGTTAATCTTTTGATACTTTTTGTTTCATAAAAACACGCTATTTGATTTGACAGCAGAAATTAATTATTCAATTAATTAATGAAACTTAAATGTTTTGAATTTGGTAAAATAGACAACATTTTTGAATTAGTAATATCAAATATATCTTAGGGTGAATTTTTGGTATTTTTCTGAAAAACTTCAATTTTTGATGAATAGTGAAACCACTAAGTGGTATTTAAAAAACTGATTTTTCGTTTAAATGAAATTTTACCACCTCTGTCTTTTGAATATCAAAAATCTGACATACATTGTTTTCATTAAGAAGTAAAATGTGGTTCAATAGGATTAAAATAATTATTTGGTGAATAGTAACTATTAAGTTTTTAATTGTGATTAGATGTAATTAGTGTAATTTAAGGTAAGAATAATGTTTAATTAATATTAAATGAACATGACACATGTCCTAACCTTATTGTATGTGTCATGGCCGACCAATAAAATCCATGGGTCAACATGGGGACCCCATGGAGCCACTTTGTAAGTAAAATGACATTAATATCTTTTTATTTAATGTTAAAGTAAAAATGTCACAAACATGAGTTGTTTTACTAAAACAATTTTTAAATGGGGTTATACAAGTCATATTTTTGACTATAAATATTCATTAGAAATATAAAAAGATTTCCTAAATCATTATATATTTTTTATAATTTTTAGACTTTAAATAAATTAAATTATTCATGACATCATGATGATGCAGTGATTACCTCATTATTTAACGATTTAAATAAAATGAAAAGATAATGTAAAATCTAAGACCTACACATGTCAAAAACCTATTGGATGAGTATATTTATAACTAATATCACCATATAATCCAAATATATAATTTTGGGACCTTTTATATCCTAAAATCATTTTATGATAAAGTAACCTTTTATAACTTTCCAAGAGTGCCCCTCCTCTCCTCTTATAAGAGGCCCCCACCTCTACCACCTTACCCACACTTCCAAAGCCTTTGGCTCGGCCAAAACCTTTCCATTTTGTCTCTCCACATCCCTATATTACTCCTAGAAGCCTCAATTTGGGCATAAGTCTTCCAAAGTAAGCCTTTGAGCTCAAATCAAAAAGGAGTTACCCGTTTTAAAGGTAGTGTTTTCTCTTGTGTTCTTATGTTTTATTTTGCTTCTCCACCCCCATAAACTCTATTTTTTTCATTTATTTTGTAACAAAAAAAGTATCATAAATATACTAGGATAAGTTTATAAGAAGTATTTGAGCTACACTTACACACACCTATATCTAATGGTTGAAGAACATACTGTTTCTGTGGATGACGAATTTCTGCCTCACAAAATGATGATTGTTCAACACTCATATAAAACCTTAAAAGGTGTCCATTAAGATGTCACTATATTTATATATGATATATAATATGTTTATGTTTTACTTAAGCTTCTGTATTTTTCATTTATGGAATACCTTTATGGTTTCCATTATGGGTTAACGCGATATCTTCATTTTAGGAAGTGCGGACTACCACCCCCTAAAAGTGATTTGATTCATTAATACCATATGTGGTACATATAAAGGATGTATTTAATGATATTATATATGATATTATACTGGAATTATAATATACCTTTATATAATTATTATTTATTTCCATTAAAGTATGAGATGAAAATGAAAGTAGCGTTCATGCGTACGTACGGCTTACCGTCTCCATGAACGGTGCATTTCATTTCTTATCCCCAAATGTAATGTACTATTATAAGTACATATATATAATGGATATATATGATTTATGTTACATCTAAATGATGATTATAATTCTGTAATTAAAATATACATATCTCTCATTTAGTTTTAACTCCATTAATATGACATAGAAATGAAAGTAGCATTTATGCATACGTACGACTTACCGTCTCCATGAACGGTGCATTTCATTTCGTAACTCTAAATGATTATGTAATATTATAAATGCATTCATATACTGGATATATATGATATATATTATATCTACATCATGAATATAATTCTTTAGATAATGGATATTTGACTACGTGAACAACTTTTAAATATTAGAAGTTCACTTTTGACTCAAGTACCAAATATTGACAAAATGACCGTTATTAACTTAAATGATTACATAATGTTCATAACATGGTAATAAGTGATATAAAAGGAATAATGAACTTGATAAAGGTTCTTAAGTAAGTAGAAATTAACTCAAGTTTATTACTCAGGACATTAAAGAATGATCGAGTAAAGTCGGACCTGAGGTAAGGGATTTCGTCTAAATATCCTTTCATTGAGGCATATTTTGTTTTATACACAACTGTCTTTTATACAGTGTATAAAACCCTTTGACTTTTAAATTTATTCAAAAGGAAACTTTTTTATACGAAGAATTTACTAAACAACAAAAGGGAATGTTTTTTTGTCGTACGTATGCGGCGACAACGACTTCTCCGCCGCTGTGACCATTATTTGAGTTTAGACTTCCTCTACAAGCCATAATTTTTTTTAAAATGAAAAAAAATAAATACCATGTATTAATTTTATTTTATTTTGGTATTGGAAATGGTTTTCATAAAGAGTTTATTATATCAATGTGTTTTATTGATATCTTGTGATTGAAATGTGGAAATTCTATGTTTCCTTTATGCATGTTTTATGTGATACGATTATGCTATGGTTCTTGGGAATTGTTATGAAGACGGGTGGTTCCGTGATAAACTAAGGGCGGGTGAGCCCAATATAGCTCTTCAATGCATTGGGTAATGTGAAGGAGTTAAACGCTAAGGTTTCTCCGAAGAGATTTAGGGAATATACTGTGATGGGTATTCCAAACGTAACCAAGAGGGTTACTCCCTACATAAGAATGTTATGAATGCCTCAAGTTACCTTTATGTATTATGATTTCTATGATTTATTCATGATTTGATGAGGTATGTGGTTATGTTTTATGAGTAAAGTATGATTTCATGCATGGACTAATGTTTTCATTTCATTTTTTTATAACCCTTACTGAGCTTTTATGCTCATCCCAAGTTTTTGAAATGTTTTTCATAGGTCAAGGGAATGGTACATGATATGATGATAGTGTCAAGGAAGTGTCAAGAAAGAATCCATGTTTTATTTTAAATACTTTTCCATTTATGGGGAAAAATAATACTATATTTTATGTAACCAATTTGTTTATATGTGGAATGTAATTCAAGTTTTATGATCTAATTCTCTAAAACTCTAAACCTGAAAAGATCCTCAACGTGTAATCTTGAAGGAACTCAAGATTAAGTAATGTTTAAGGCTGGGGCCTTATAGTTTGTATCAGAAGTCATTTTATATAACTTTAAGAGTTATAATTTTATTAAATGATTATCCAAAAATATATTTTTTATGGTCAAATTGAAATGATATAGCATTTAAAGATTACCATGTTGCTTAATCTAAGACATGTTTGTTCAGAATGGTTTTCTGCAGAGGAAACAGGGAAGCAGTGCTAGGAAGGCATACAGAAGGAAATAACCTTCCAAATCAGCATCCTGAGATGGACGGAATTGAAACTGAATAGTTTGTTGTAGTAATGGTGCAGTTGACTCAAGTGATAAATGGTGGTGGTATCCATGCACGAGATCAGCCAGATCAACCACAGAGGAACAAGTCAGTGGTGGAACATTTCATGAGGAAACATCCCCCATCATTCAGAGGATCATCTGACCCTATGCTAGCTGAAGGGTGGATTAAAGTACTGGAGAAGATTTTCGATGTCATGGGGTGTTCAGACAATCAATAGGTTAGTCTTGCTATTTACCGATTGGAGGGTGAAGCAGATCAGTGGTGGTCAATGGTTAAAAATATCAGGGACGCTGATGATATTGATGCTCTCGACCGGGATTCATTCAAAGGTATGTTTCTTGAGAAGTATTTTCCTATGACTGTTCGACTTAGGATGGAAAAACAATTCCTGAAATTGAGGCAAGTGTAGGACTCAGTGGCTACCTATGAAGAAAGGTTCACTCGATTGGCAAGGTATGCTCCAAATTTTATCCGAGACCTTGATAGTAAAATCAATCATTTTTACTCAATATTAAAGCCAAAATATTGAAGGGATTTAGATTCTCATGAGTTCAAAAGTTATGAAAAGCTTGTTCGATGTGCTGAGAAGGTGGAAATGGAGTTTGACGATGATCAAGTGTTCTATAAAAACCAGCAGAAGAAGAGACCGAGGTGGTAGGAGAAAGGAAAGAATTCTTCAAAAAGGTCTGACAGTAAAAAAACTAAGTTTCCAGTTTGTGATAAATGTGGTAAAAGGCATGCTGGGGAATGTCTTTTTAATTCTGGAAAGTGCTACCGATGCAGTAATATGGGACATAAGGCTCGTGATTTCACTAAAAAAGATCAAGGTGATGGTAATACCAAATTTGATTTACAGTTAGTGAAATGTTTTAAGTGAAATGAGATGAGTCACTATGCAAATGAGTGTCCAACAAAGAGCTCGAGTGATGGGAAGCAGTTATACTATAAGAAGAAAGGGGTGGTGAAATCCTTTGCAACTACTTCAGCAGATGTCGGGCCATCAAATGAAGTTGTATTAGGTACTTTGTTTGTTTTTTCAGATTATGCCAGTGTGTTGTTTGATTCAGGGTCTACATATTCTTTCATCTTTGAAAACTTTTTTAGTAAAATGGGAATACCATCTCAAGAAATGACTCATGAACTTTTGGTAAAAACACCTGGGGGGAAATGTTGAGGCAAACAGAATTTATAAGAATCTTCCTATCCTTATTCGTGGAAAGAACCTACTTGCAAACCCTATTGTTTTAACTCTAGTAGAGTTTGATGTTATCCTAGGTATGGATTGGCTCTCTATTTACCATGATAAGATTGACTGTAGAGCTAAGGAAGTTTCTTTTTAGAAAGAGTTTAAGTTTGTGTACAATAATGAACCCTTACTGTTGATAACTTATCAAGAGGCCAAGAAACTTGTAAAAGATGGAAATGAATGTTACCTTGCACACATCATTGAAAACAAAGGAACTATTCAGATTAATGATGTGCTAGTGGTAAATGAGTATCCTGATGGTTTTCCTGATGAGTTTCCTGGAATAATACCAGATCTGGAAGTTTCATTTACTGTTGACTTAGTTACTGATGCTAATCCAATTTCAAAACCCCCTTATCGAATGGATCAAACTGAACTTTTAGAGTTGAAGGAGAAATTGAAAGATTTATTAGAGAAAGGTTTCATTCGACCTAGCACATCACCATGGGGTGCTCCTGTTTTATTTGTTAAAAAGAAAGATGGTTTAATAAGACTTTTCATTGATTATAGAGCCTTGAATAACATCACTGTTAAGAACAAATATCCTTTGCCTCATATCGATGATTTGTTTGATCAGCTCTAGGGAGATCAATATTTTTCAAAGACTGACCTGAGATCGGGGTACCATCAGCTGAAGGTAAAGGAAGCAGATGTTCCGAAGACTGCATTTTGTACAAGATATGGCCATTATGAATTTGTAGTAATTCCTTTTGGGCTAAACAATGCACCTGTTGTATTCATGGACTTAATGAATAGAATTTTCCATGAGTTCTTGGATAAGTTTGTGGTGGTTTTCATTGATGATATTTTGGTGTTTTCTAAAAGTAAAGAGGAGCATTAAAGACATTTAAGGGTTATTTTTCAAACCTTAAAATAAAATAAATTGTATGGGAAATTCATAAAGTGTGAGTTTTGGTTGCAACAAATTTCTTTCCTTGGTCATATTATTTCTAAAGATGGGATAACTGTTGATCCTGCAAAACAAAGGTTTTTGAAGAATGGCCAAGACCCAAAAATTTAACTGATATTCGTAGTTTCCTTGGTTTGGTAGGATATTACCGAAGGTTTGTTAGAAATTTTTCACGGTTATCTAGTCCAATGACTAAGCTAACTCGGAAGGGTGTTAAGTTTATCTGGACAAAAGAATGTGATGATTGTTTTCATAAATTGAAAAGAATATTGGTGAATGCTCCAGTTTTGGTACTACCTTCCAAGAATGGTGAGTTTGTTATCTACAGTGATGCTTCATTGAAAGGACTTGGTTGTGTCCTAATTTAGAATGATCAGGTAATTGCTTATGCTTCACGATAGTTGAAAACTCATGAGGTAAATTACCCTACACATGATTTGGAATTAGCTGTTGTTGTTTTTGCTTTAAAAATTTGGAGGCATCATTTGTATGGAGTAAAGTGTGAAATATATACCGATCACAAAATTTTAAAGTATATATTCACTCAAAAATAATTGAACATGAGACAGAGGAGATGGCTATAATTAATCAAGGATTATGATTGTACAATTCATTACCATCCAGGAATAGAAAATAAAGTGGTTGATGCTTTGAGTAAAAAAGTAATGCTTCATTAAAAATGTTGCGTTTGGAATGTGATCCTTTGGTTAAGGATTTGATGAAATTTGGCATATATGTTTTTGGTGCAGGATGTTCTTTTGTTTTGTTTCAGGTATCAGTGAAATCTTCTCTATCAGACAGAATCAAGCAAGCACAGAAGCAAGACAGTGAGTTGCAGAAAAAGGTAGAGCTGGTTCAGAAGGGTAAGTTGCCTGAATTCAACATTGATAATGATTATGTTTTGAGATTTGGGAAGAGATTGTGTGTGCCTTATGATTCAAAGTTGAAGAGAGAGTTGTTATGTGAAGCTCATAGTTCTCCGTTTTCAGTTCGTCTGGGCAATACTAAGATGTATAGAGATCTGCGGGAGTATTACTGGTGGGATGGAATGAAAAGATATATTGCTGATTTTATAGTGAAGTGTTTGACTTGTCAATAGGTTAACGTAGAGTGGCAGTTACCAAAAGGGATGCTTCAGCCTTTACCAATACCAAAATGGAAATGGGAGAATATATCCATGGACTTCGTTGTGGGATTGCTGAAGACACCTCGAGGTAATAATGCAATCTGGGTTATTGTTGATCGCTTGACTAAATCTGCTCATTTCCTTGCTATACAAGATAATTTTTCCCTAGATCAACTTTCCTGTTTGTATCTTAAAGAGATAGTCAGGTTACATGGAGTTCCTCTCTCCATTGTATTTGATCGTGATCCTAGGTTTACTTCTAACTTTTGGAAAGGCCTTCAAAATTCGTTGGGTACTGAATTAAATTTTAGTACAACTTTTCATCCTCAATCAGATGGGAAATCAGAACAAACAATTCAGACTTTGAAAGATATGCTACGTGTTTGTTCGATGGATTATAAGGGAAGTTGGGACCAACATCTTTCTTTGGTTTAATTTTTATATAATAACAGTTTTCATTCCAGTATACAGATGGCACCATTTGAGGTGTTATATGGGAATCGGTGTCGAACTCTAGATTTCTGGGATGAAGTGGGTGAAAGGAAGCTAATGGGACCAGAATTGGTAGAAGAGTTGGCAGAAAAAGTTCAGCAGATACAGAAACACATGAGAACATCTTAGAGCAGGCAGAAGAGTTATGCAGACAACAGGAGGAAGGATCTATCTTTCGAGATAGGTGATCATGTTTTTCTCAAAGTCTAACCATGGAAAAGTGTGATGCGATTTGGTAAGAAAGGAAAGCTGAGTCCAAGGTTCATTGGACCATATGAAATTCTAGATAGAGTTGGATTAGTTTCTTACCGAGTGGCTTTACCTCCGAGTTTATCTCAGGTACACAATGTTTTTCATGTTTCCATGTTAAGGAAGTACATGCCAGATCCATCTCATGTTTTGAGTCCAGAGGTAGTTCAGCTGGAAGAGGACCTATCTTATGAGGAACAACCAGCCTAGATTCTTGACCATAGGGAGCAGGTGTTACGGAATAAGGTGATTCATCAGGTAAAGGTTTTGTGAAAAAACTACATGATTGAAGAGGCAACATGAGAATCTGAAAATGAAATGAGGGCTAAATACCCCCACTTATTCGATAAGTAAATAAATTGTGGGGACACAATTTTTTAAAGGGGGGAAGGATGTAACATCCCAAGTAAGTAATGAATAATAGATATTTTTATCTATGTCTATTAATGAATTATATAGTGTTTTAGAGGCTTATAATGAGAATAAATCCAATCTTAAGCATGGAATACACTAATATTTTTAAAAGATTGTTTTACTGCCTTTTAATGGCAAACCATTTTTAAATCAAACTTTTGAAAATTTTATAAGCTCTATTTATCAAAATAAACTTATTCTTTATGATTGGGACATTGAAATTTACTTTGGGTAAATTTTTGGTATTTTTCCGATAAAGTTCATTTTTTTAATGAATAGTAAAAAATGTTGTATTTTAATTCAAAACCTCTTTTTAGTATAATTTATTTATATGATTATATTATCTTTTGAATTGGTTTTAAAGTGAAATTAGAATATATTTTTACCATTTAATCTAATAGTGGTCGTGGAATTAATTTCACTTTGAAATCGGACTTAAACTAGTGTCAATATTTTGAAACTTTTTGCTTCATAAAAACACGCTATTTGTTTCATAAAAACACGCTATTTGTTTTCACAGCGGGAATTAATTATTAAATTAATTAATGAAACTTATATTTTTTGAATTTGGTAAAATAGACATCATTTTTTAATTTGTAATATCAAATATAGCTTAGGGTGAAGTTTTGGTATTTTTCTGAAAAACTTCAATTTTTGATGAATAGTGAAACCACTAAGTGGTACTTAAAAAACTGATTTTTCATTTAAATGAAAATTTACCACCTCTATGTTTTGAATTTCAAAAATCTTACATAAATGGTTGTCATTAAAAAGTAAAATGTGGTTCAATAGTATTAAAATAATTTTTTGGTGAATAGTAACTTTTAAGTTTTTAATCGCGATTAGAGGTAATTAGTGTAATTTAAGGTAAGAATAATGTTTTAATAATATTAAATGAACTTGACACATGTCCTAACCTTATTGGATGTGTCATGGCCGACCAAGACAATCCATGGGTCAACTTGGGGACCCCATGGAGCCACTTTGGAAGGAAAATGACATTAATATCTTTTTATTTAACGTTAAAGTAAAAATGTCATAAACATGAGTTGTTTTACTAAAACAATTTTTAAATGGGGTTATAAAAGTCATATTTTTTACTATAAATATTCATTAGAAATATAAAAATATTTCCTACATCATGATATTTTTTTTATAATTTGTAGACATTAAATAAATAAAATTATTTATGACATCATGATGATGCAGCGATTACCTCATTATTTAACGATTTAAATAAAATGAAAAGATAATGTAAAATATAAGAGCTAAACATGTAAAAAACCTATTGGATGAGTTTATTTCGAACTCCTATCACCTTATCCTTGAAATATATAATTTTGGGACCTTTTATATCCGAAAAGCATTTTATGATAAAGTAACCTTTTATAAATTTCCAAGAGTGCCCCTCCTCTCCTCTTATAAGAGGCCCCCACCTATACCACCTTACCCACACTTCCAAAGCCTTTGGCTCGGCAAAACCCTACCCATTTTGTCTCTCCACATCCCTATCTTACTCTTAGAAGCCTCACTTTTGGAGGAAGTCTTCCCAAGGAAGCCTTTGAGCTCAAATCAAAAAGGAGTTACCCGTTTTAAAGGTAATGTTTTCTATTGTGTTCTTATGTTTTATTTTTCCTCTCCTCCCCCCACTAAACTCTTTTTTTTTCATTTATTTTGTAACAAAACCAGTATCATCAATATACTAGGATGTTTTTATAATAATTATTTGAGCTATACTTACACACACCTACATCTAATGGTTAAAGAATATATTGTTTCTGTGGATGGCGAATTTCTGCCTCACGAAACGATGATTGTTCAACACTCATATAACACATTAAAAGGTGGCCATTAAGATGTAAATATATTTATATATGATATATAATATGTTTATGTTTTACTTAATCTTATGTATTTTTCATTTATGGAATACCTTTATGGATTCCATTATGGGTAAACGCGATATCTTCATTTTAGGAAGTGCGGACTACCGCCCCCTAAAAGTGATTTGATTCGTTAATACCATATGTGGTATGTATAAAGGATATATTTAAGGATATTATATATGATATTATACTGTAATTATAATATACCTTTATATAATTATTGTTTCTTTCCATTAAAGTATGAGATAGAAATGAAAGTAGCATTCATGCGTACATACGGCCTACTGTCTCCATGAATGGTGCATTCTATTTCTTATACCCAAATGTAATGTAATATTATAAGTACATATATATAATGGATATATATGATTTATGTTACATATAAATTATGACTATAATTCTGGAATTAAAATATACATATCTCTCATTTAGTTTTAATTCCATTAATATGACATAGAAATGAAAGTAGCGTTCATGCGTACGTACGGCTTACCGTCTCCATGAACGGTGCATTTAATTTATTACCTCTAAATGATTATGTAATATTATAAATGCATGAATATACTGGATATATATGATATATTTTATATCTACATCATGAATATAATTCTTGAGATAATGGATATTTTACTACATGAACAACTTGTAAATATAAGAAGTTCACTTTTGACTCAAGTACCAAATATCGACAAAATGACCGTTATTAACTTAAATGATTAAATAATGTTCATAACATGGTAATAAGTGATATAAAAAGAATAATGAACTTTAAAATGGTTCTTAAGCAAGTATAAATTAACTCAAGTTTATTACTCAGGACATTAAAGAACGATCGAGTCAAGTCGGACCCGAGGTAAGGGATTTCATCTCAATCTCCTTTCATTAAGGCATATTTTGTTTTATACACAACTTTCTTTTATATGGTGTATAAAACACTTTGACTTTTAAATTTATTCAAAAGGAATATTTTTTATATGAAGCGTTTACTAAATGACAAAAGGGAATGTTTTTTTTGTCGTACGTATGCGGCGACAATGACTTCTTCGCCGCCGTGACCATTATTTGAGTTTCAGCTTCCTCTACAAGCCATAACTTTTTTTTTAAAATGAAAAAAATAAATACCATGTATTACTTTTCTTTTATTTTGGTATTGGAAATGGTTTTCATAAATTTTTTATTTTATCAATGTGTTGTATTGATATCTTGTGATTGAAATGTGGATATTCTATGTTTCCTTTATGTATGTTTTATGTGGTAAGATTATGTTATGGTTCTTGGGAATTGTTATGAAGATGGGTGGTTCTGTGATAAAATAAGGTCGGGTGAGCCCGATATAGGTCTCCAATGCATTGGGTAACACGAAGGAGTTAAACGTTAAGGTTTCTCCGAAGAGATTTAGGGAATATATTGTGATGGGTATTCCAAATGTAACCAAGAGGGTTACTCCCTACGTAAGAATGTTATGAATGCCTCAAGTTACGTTTATGTCTTATGATTTCTATGATTTATTCATGATTTTATGATGTATGTGATTATGTTTTATGAGTAAAGTATGATTTCATGCATGGACTAATATTTTCATTTCATATTTTTTATAACCCTTACTGATCTTTTTATGCTTAGCCCAATTTTTTGAAATGTTTTTCACAGGTCAAGGGAATGGTACATGATATGATGATAGTGTCAAGGAAGTATCAAGATAGAATCCATGTTTTATTTTAAATATTTTTTCGTTGATGGGAAAAATGAATACAATATTTTATGTAACCACTTTGTTTATATGTGGAATGTAATGTAAGTTTTATGATTTAATTCTCTAAAACTCTAAACTTGAAAAGATCCTCAATGTGTAATCTTGAAGTAACTCAAGATTAAGTAATGTTTAAGGCTGGGGCCTTATGCGTTGGGTCTTGAAGTCAACATGCCCATGATGTGCCTCCATGACTCGCTGAAGGAGTGGGGGAGTGAGTGTCATAGATTGGAGGTAAGCTACTCTATCACTATCCATGAAGGATAACTGCAACACGGCTAGCTACTCTGTCGCCTCACTCAGCAACTGTAAACTAGACCTCTTGCTGAGTGCGTATGCCACTATGTTCCCCTTCCTAGGAGTGTAGACTATGTCAGAGTCATAGTCCTGAAGGAACTCCAGCCATCACTATTGTCTTAGGTTTGGGTCCTTCTGTGAGAAGATATACTTGAGACTCTTTTGATCAGAGTAGACAGTAAACCGTTCACCCATCAAGTAGTACCACCACATATTCTAGGAAAATACCACTGCTTCCAACTCCATGTCATGGGTAGAATAGTTCTACTCATTCTTTCTCAACTGTAGTGAGCCAAAGGTGATCATCGCTCGCTTCTACATAAGGAAACATCCTAGTCTAGTCCCGGACACATCGCAGTAGACTATATACCCAACACCCTCTTCTAGTAGCCTCAAGATGGGGGAACTCTTCATCCTCTGCCTCATCTTCTAGAAACTTTATTGGAATGTCTCTGTCCATAATAAAGGATGTCCCTTCTTTGTCAAAGATGAAAAGGGTGATGCTACTCTAGAAAAGTCAGGTACGAATCTTTGGTAGTACCTAGCCAACCCCAAGAAACTCAGAACCTCAGTCACACTTCTGGGTGGCTCCCAAGCAAGAACTGCCTATATCTTTTCTGGATCTACTTCAACTCTTGCCCCCTGAGATAACAATCCCTATAAAGTATACTTCCCTAATCCATAACTGGAACTTCAAAAGATTTCTATAAAGCTGGTGCTCTCGGAGTGTATCCAGAAATACCTACAGATGTGTGGCATGCTCCTCCTCCAATGCTGAGTGTACCAAGATGTCATTAATGAAGACCACCACAAAGAAATCGAGGTAAGGCTGGAAGATCCTGTTCATGAGTCCCATTAACATTACAAGAGCGTTGGTCAATCCAAAAGGCATCAACAATAACTCATAGTGGCCATACCGGCATCTGAAGGTTGTCTTTCGTACATCCTCATCTTGTACCCTGAGATAATGGTAGCCTGATTTGAGGTCTATCTTCAAAAATCACCGAGCACCCTTAATCTGATCGAAGAGATCATCAATACTTGGGAGTAGATACTTGTTATTCATGGTCACCTGGTTCATGCACTAATAGTACATGAAAAGCCTCAAACTTATGTCTGAGTTCTTGGCGAACAAAATTGGGGCTGCCCACGGAGAAACACTAGGCCTTATGAATCCCTTCCCTTGCAAGTCCTGCAGCTGCAACCTCAACTCACAAATCTCCACAGGAGCCATTAAATATGCTGGTGTAGATATCAGTGTCATCCTACGGTAGTAGAAGTCCACATATCTATGAATAGGTAGTCCCGAAACATCCTTAGAAAAGACACCAACATACTGTTCCACCAATACAAGATAGCTCAGACTCCTCTCATCAACTTCTCCAAGGGTAAGGATAGACAACTGATGAGTGATCGGCTGAAACTTCCTATGAGAAATTCCATCCTGATCTGAAAAGGTTCCCTTCTTGCTAGTGAAGAAAATCTTGGTCCCATCCTCGCAAACACACCGCACTTTGCGCCTAAAACATTTGATCCGAGTATGGACTGTGGATAGCCAGTCCATACCAAAGATGACGTCATAAGGCCTCGATGGTGATACTAAAAGATCCCAGCTGAAGATCTCGCCTCCTAGAGTAAGCTCACACTACCGAAAATAGTGCATAATTATCGAATCCTCTCCCATAGAAGACTCTAATCATAAGGATCAAGCCAACAGCTCCATCAGAATTTCTGAGCATCGAACGAGAGTTGTGGAAATAAAAGAGTAACCCACAACTGTGTCTATAAGAACATCCGTTAGGGTGTAGTAGACATATATTTTACCTCAAATAATCTCTAGAGCACCATGATCTTAGGCCTAAACTTCTTGAAGCTGAACTCGTCCTTGTCCACCTGCTCCCTGAGGTTGCGATGAACCACCTTGAGGTTGTGGTGGTAGAACCTCAAATCACCACCCACCGCCTACTACATAGACAACTCTTCTGCCACTTCCTATACCCTGTGGACCTCCCCAATTGAATCTATGACTATAACTCAGTGGTACCTTGACCATCTGATGATTGTTGGTGTGGTGGGTCGGGCAGTCGCAAGCCATGTGACCCCTCCCACCGCACGAGTAGCACAATCTGCTCCTCTGTTTACCTGCACTATCCCGTGAGCTCTGCACCTCCAAACCTACATCCTGGGGTATTCCACCATAAGGTTTATACTGCTTGGACCTATAAGTCATCTGTATACTTTCTTCTATAGATAACTAGACTACGCGTCATCTAGTGGTGGCTCTCGCTGTCGCTGCCTGCTCATCTAGGAAGATCTCCACCAGAAGTGCTCGTTCTAGCACTCTATCCCACATCATAATGTTGAGAGATATCATTAACGCTTTGATCTCCCATCAGAGACACTGATCAAAGGTTCGGGCCCTGAATAAAGGGTCCCATACCATGTTGGTGGAGTAGTGAGAGAGGTCAGTGAATCTCATCGAGTACCAGGCCACTTTCAGGCTGCCCTACTGTAAGTACATGATATCCTGAATATACACAAAACGTAGAGTAATTGGAAAAAACTCTGCCTTAAAGAGGCTCTCAAAGTCCAACCAGTTGAGGTTTGCCTCATCTTGAAACTAGAGCTTCAGGATCCATAATCTCCCTTCTGTGCCTTGGAAGAGATGAGAAGCTAGGATCACCATCTGGTCTGCTGGTGTCCCAACCAGGTGGAAAACTATAGCCACAACCTCCATCCAGTTCTCAGTTGCCCACAGATTCATCTCGCCTCAAAACATCAGAGGCCTCTGCCGCTGGAACTCATGTAGTGCACTAAGTCAACGTGCACCATCCGCTAGTAGGGCTGGGGGCAACTGCTACCCTATGGGTGGTGGTGCTACTAGTGCACCACCTGAAGGTGCTATCGCTATAATAGGGCCCCTACACCAACGTCTCATCACCCGGTGGGCCTTCATCATGGTCTCTCACTGGAATTTGGGCTAGATATATATGAGGCAATATCCTATAAAGAATAAATATGTGCAATGGTCAATAAGTTATACTTGGAGAGCTAACTCAAAAGAGATCGAAGAAAAACATTTTCAAAACACATGGAAATAGTGTTTTTGTGTATCGAGTTAGAAATCAGAACTCAGGGTTCTGGTATACAGATACTTTGGCCGCCGCACCAACACTGGACTCCCCAAACTAAAAACCAAACCCAAAACACTTAACACTGTTGCCCCATTGAAAACACAGACTCTTAGTTCTTCTTTTAGAACCGACCGCCCTTTGATACCACTTTGTCACGACCCATCCCCCGGTGCCCGTGATGTGACTACCCCAATCCCACATTCCATAGGCTAGGGGTTGGTGACTAGCACCGAAAATACATATCCCTAAAATGGGAAGGCACTGCTTTTAAACCTGGAAACACACAGATCATGTACACAACAAGAACAAACCACATAGTATAACTACTGAAAGTAAATGTGTAAACTCAAACAGAATGGGCTAGAATACAAACCCAACTAAAAGAAAATACAACAGAAAGGAAAAAAATTTCCTGAGGTCATCTACCAAGGATCCTACATGAAGGGTAGGTACAAATAGTCACTGTATCTCTCCACATCAATTGGTCACCTCCATGAACCGTCTAGTTCGGGCTCCCAAACCTCAGTCAAAGATATACATCATCTGCACAAGACACAACAAGGTGAGGGTGAATCCCATGCATGGGTGAGTATAACAGTACTTAGTAGGGACCCCGAGACCCCCAAGGGTCTCCCAAACTTCCACAAAGGAAAAAACACAAAGCATGATCTTAATCACAAAGCGCAAAGTAAAAGACATTTCACACTAGGTATATAACTTAAAAAATAGGAATAATGATGATTAGTCATGAAGATAATTCATCTTATTCCATTAAGAAGTTACACTACTATACCATGAATAATTTGTTCTAATGATGATACACACAAGGTCATAAGTCACTGATCCACATAGGGTCATAAGTTTTTGATCCACGATAAGCCACTCTAAGGCTGGTCCTCATCGGGCTGCGCTACTGCTGATCCATAGAGGGTCATAAGTTGTCGATCCACACAGGGTCATAAGTCATCGATCCATATAGGGTCATAAGTCACTGATCCATAATGGTCTGATCTAAGGCTGGTACTCAATTGGCCGTGCTACTACTGATCCATACAGGGTCATTCTAATGACGATCAACAAAGGGTCTCTCTTCATTTGACAGCCAGCCACAGGATTCCCGCACTTGGTGTGCTTGAGTTTAATAGATTATGCTCCTAAAGCCATTATTCATACCCCAAATACCACGAAGTCCCACAATTAAGTAACATGAAGAACCAATATGTCATAAGGGTTCTAACGCAATAGACGACGCATCAATCAGATGCCTGGTCTGTAAGTTATAAGCATTTTAGTACCGAGGGCTTGATTGGATTCGAGTTCAATCCAACCCACCTATAATAAAAATTTCTCTAAAACCCTAGTGGAATATCTCAAAAGGCCCGCCTCGTCCTAAGGGTTGTAGCACCATAGATGGTTCGTCAAATTGACATTCGATTTAGAAGTTATGGACCTTTAAGTGAAACTGGGTCAAATTGGGTCTGGGTTGACCCGACCTGACCTGAACCGATCAGGGTTGACACAAACCAACCTTCTGGGCCCAGTTGGAATAAGCTGGGACCGGCCCGGTCTGACCCACTGGGCCACGGGACCGGCCCGAACCACCCAGCTAGGCGTAGCCTGCCAGTTGGGCGGGGTCTGATCCCCTCCTGAACAGACATGGTCTGTTCAGGCTCTCCAACCGGCGGCGCCAGGTTGGAATCGCCTTCCCAGCTGACTGGTCTGTTGGACCGTTCTATAGAGAGACCCAAAAGCGTTGGTCCATCACTGGCACAACTAGATCCATGACATCTACTCCACAGCGTGCTGCCCGCCTTCAGTGTGACCAACATTGGCCGGCTATCCCCTATCTACTGTGGCACCTGCGGGCGCCGCCACCTTCTCATGGCCACCGCTGCCAGTCGCTGCCACCACCACACCGGTGGTTTCACACTAGTGGTACTTCCGTGGGCCACCGGTGAAGCTCCGGTGGTCTGATTTCTTTCTCATCTCCACCTACGAGCCACCCTGGACACTGCCTTCCCTGCATGGCCCTTAGGTTTGCCTTTCCGCCGTGTTTCACGATCGACCTTGAAGAACACAAAAAAACCAAGATTGACCGAGGGTTTGGGCCTTGTTCGGATCGGCCCGCAGCCTCTGCATTAGCATTTTAAACATGGGGAAGAATAATAATCATTAAAAATCCATAATGAAACCCCACATCAACCTCCCAGATAAACAAATAATGAAACATGGATCAACCCATTAGTCGGTTGGTCCACATTGGTTGTATTTTCCAAGAATGGGAAAGGAGAAAAAAATTAAACTCATAAACTCCCCTACTTGGATTTAGTGGATTTTGTTGCGGATGAAGAAAGGAATCCACATTCGAAGTCATTCGTCAAAGTCCATTCTGATTTCTCTAATGGTCATCGATCGATCATCATTCTTCATTGGATGGTGACATCGTCGGAGTTTAATCAGAGGTTTTTCTCATGGGTTCCCAAACCCCATGCCAGTGGTTTGATTAAATAAAATAAATTAACCCCCACATTGGTTCATTATTATTATTCATTAATGAATCCTAATTAATGAACTTATTAAACCATGAGTGTTGAAGTTACACAATGAGAGAATCAAGTCATTAAATGTATATTATTTAATGCCCAATGTTACACTGTGTTCCCAACATTTGTCCCTCAATTGTGGGAAGAGAATAAAATAACTCAAAGAGTTATTTTTTTTGAAAAGTCCAAAAGTTAAATTTTTTATCTGACCCTTTCCAGTCAAAGTTAAGCTTCTCCCAAGTGAATCCTAGTGCTAAAAATTTAACAGTGACCTCAGATTTTCAATCTGAGCACTGGTTAAAAATATAGAATCCCCATCCACACATTTATTGAACATACCTTAAAAAAGTTCAAAATTTCGTTTCGGGCTCTCCAGGCCTCAGAATCATGTGCCGTAAATTTTCACAGTCTCGTAATAATTTCATACAGTTAAAAAAAATTATATGGAATTTCTGGGTCTTTAAAAATATTTTATGTGAGTTTTGAACTAAAATTTTAACTTTAAATAAAAACACACACTTTCAGTCATACCAGGTACATCATCCATCATATTTCTGTGCATCTGATTCCTATCTGTCAAAAATGACTTATAGATTATTTTCCTTTTTTATCAAGATAATCCAAGCACATTTTCTTAGTTTTTAACATGTAAAATATGTTTTGTACTAAAATATCTATTTTAAATAAAAACATACACTTTCAGTCATGTTGGATTGTGTTAGATTGATGTGCAATGGATTCCTATATGTCAAAAATAACTTATGAATAATTACCCTAAATTATCAAGAAAATATAAATGTTTTTATTAGTTTTTAGCGAGTGAGATGCATTTTGAACAAAAATATTACTTTTATACAGTAAACACACACTTTGAGTCATACCGAACACACCATGTTTTAGATTGATGGGAAGCTAATTATTACATATCACAAATGACTTATGGATCATTTTCATAAAGTATCAACACAATCTGACAGGGTTTACCCAGTTTTCATTTAGTGATGCATATTTTGAACTAAAATGTCCCTTTTAAACTGAAAACACACACTTTAAGTCATATCGGGAACACCATGTATCATATTTATGTGTGCATGATGCATATATGTCACAAATTAATTATGGATCATTTTATTTAATCATTGATACAATACAAACATGTTTTCATAATTTTTAGCGAGTGACTAATTTTTTGAACTAAAATGCCATTTTTAAACTGAAAATATGCAATTTGAGTCATACCAGGAACACTACGTGTCAGATTGATGTGTTCTTAATTTGTACACATCATAAATTACTTATGGATCATTTTCAAAAATTATCTATACAATGAAAGTGTTTTCCTTGATTTTCAGTAAGTGACGTGTGTTTTGAACTAAAATGTTACTTTTAAACCGAAAACACAATCTTTGAGTCATACTAGACACAACGTGTGTCAGAATGATGCGTAGATATTTTTTACATGTAAAAAATGACTTATGGATCGTTTTTATAAATTTTCAGGAGAATCCAAGCGAATTTTCTCAATTTTTTGTGAGTAAAATATGTTTTGAAATAAAATATCACTTTTTAAAAAAAAACATGCACTTTGAGTCATATCAAGTACACTGTTTATCAAATTGATGTGTGCATGATTCCTACACATTAAAAATAGAATTTTTATATTTATACTAAAGTATTAGGACAATATAGGTGGGTTTTTTTGTTTTCATTGAGTGACACATGTTTAGATCTAAAATGTCACTTTTAAATAGAAAACACACACTTTAAGAAATTTCAGGCATACCGTGTGTCAGATTGACATGATCAGGATTCCTAAACTTCAAAAATGACTTATTGATAATTTTCCTAAAGTATTAAGATAATATGAGTTCATTTTTTTAGTAAGTGACATGCGTTTTGAACTAAAATATTACTTTTAAATTGAAAACATTCTCTTTGAGTCATACTAGGCACACCGTTTGTCAAATTGATGTTTGGATAATTCTTACATATCAATAATTATATATATATATATAATTTTTGTAAACTATTAATACAATAAGAGTATGTTTTCATTGTTTTTAGGGAGTGAAACATGTTTTGAACTAAAATATCACTTTTAAACTAAAAACATGTACTTTGAGTCATACCAATCACACTGTGTATTATATTGATGTCCACCTGATTCCTAAAAATCAAAACTAACTTATGGATTATTTTCATAAAGTATCAAGAAAATATGAGTGTTTTTTCTCAGTTTTGAGTATGTGAAGTGTGTTTTTTACTAAAATACAAATTTTGAATAAAAACACGCACTTTCCATCACACTGGCCACATAATATATCAGATTGATGTTTGAAAAATTTTTATACACCAGAAATGATATATGTATAGTTATCATATATTTTTTTAATATAATATGAGTTTTTTTATTGGGTTTAAATAATGATGAACAATGTGAACTAAAATTTCACTTTTAAACTTAAAGCACACACTTTAAGTCATACATGGCACACCGTATGTCTGATCGGAATGTGGATGATTTTTATATGTTAAAAAGGACTTATGGATCATTATACTAAAGTATCAAGATAATTAGATCATTTTTTATTATTTTTCAATGAGTGATTTGTGTTTTGAATTAATATGACACATTTTAACTAAAAATTCACACTTTGAGTCATATCAGGAACACCATGTGTCATATCATGATGTGGTTGATTTTTACACATCAAAAATTAATTATGGATCATTTTACTAAAGTATAAATAAAACAAAATATTTTTTTTATCTTGAGTATGTGATTTTTTGAACTAAAATGTTGATTTTAAATAAAAAACAATTACTTTTTGTCATACTAGCCACACTGTGTGTCAGAATGGTGTGAAACTGATTTATATACACCAAAAATGACTTATAGATATTTTTACAAAATTATCAAGAAAATATGAGTGATTTATTAGTTTTTAGTGTGTAATAATTTTTTTAACTAAAATGTCACTTTTAAACTAAAAACACACATTTTGAGTTATATCGAGCACACTGTATGTCATATTGGTGTGAAGTTAATTCCTAGAAAAAATGATTTATGGACCATTTTATTAAATTAATATGAAAATATGAGAATTTATTCATCGTTTTAATTATATGATGTTTTTTTGAATTAGAATATTGATTTTAAATCAAAACATGTACTTTCAATCATATGAGGCACACCATGTATCCAATTGATGTGTGGTTTATTCCAACATGTAAAAAATGGACTGTGAATATTTTTTATAAAGTATATAGAAAATATAAAGGTGTTTTATTGGGATTATGTGAGTGATGCATATTTTAAATTACAATTTCTCATTTAAATTGAAAACCTGAACTTTTAGTCATATTGGATGCGTCGTGTGTTAGATTTTAATTTGGTTAACCCTTTCACAGTGAAAATGACTTAAAGATCATTTTCCTAAATTTTTATCACCAAAATAGTATTAAAAAAGATTAGATCCAAAAAATAATGCATTGCATCACTACTAAACATAAATAAATCAAATAAACAACTACCAAATCTATTGGGAGAATACTAAATTATACCTCAATGCATTAAACTTATCAAAAAATTTATAAATAATTTATTTTTCTATAATAATTTTGTGCCTATAAAGGGAATAAAAGGACTCATACATAGTTCATTTTTCTTATTGAATGGTAAAATACCATTTCATTCTTTAAGAAGGACTGTGAACTCTGTATAGAGACCCTTTTTTCTCTTTATAGACACAAAATTCTTCTGAAAAATAAATTACAAATCAAATATTCACGATATCTAAAAAAATTAACTAAAAAAGAAGTATATAAAAATGATAAGAGAATTAACTAAATAAGAATTATATAAAAGGATAAGAAAAGTTACTAAATAAGTATTAGATAAATCAACTCCTCATGATCTATATGAAATAAAAAAATTACAAATGTGATAATAATTCACTACTTCATGATGTCTACAAACATTCTGATGCTATGTATTCTTCTTACCTATTTATCAAGAAATTTATTTCCTATTTTGAATACATGGACTTTTAACAATCCTAATAGTATGAAAAAATATAATTAAAAAAATTAATAAATATTTTAAATTAAATTGAAATTATCATTTGAAATACCTCTTTGAGGATTCTAGTTTGTTGATAGAAAATGATACCTTTCAAAAAAATTCAAATGTAACAACCATAATAATTGTTATTATTTTATTTTGGTTACTATTGAAACATTGAGGAAAATAAGTAAATTTTTTATATCTATTTTGATAATGAAATATTATTATATAAGCACTAATTATTATCTAGTTGTAAAGATCATTTTCTTCTTGTACTCATGGGACATCATCAAACCATTATTTTGATGACATTTAAACACCACCCTATAAAAGAAATATTAAACCTAATATAAGACATATAACATGAATTTTATTTGTAAATTGTTGAATATATTGTATTAAAAATTGATAAAGGTCATCATGTGTGGTCGATTTTTTGGCAATCCATGCTTTGAATCCAAAAAAATATTTGGAGTATCCAAATTTATTGTAATGAGTAGCTAATGATCCATACAAAAATAAAATGGAATAAGTAATGAAATAAATGAAAATATAATTTATATGATTATATTGTAGATTTGTACCTTTGAATTATTGGTATTAAGAAGAGTTTATCATCTATAAGTTTCTTTTAAAACATTGTGGCTAACAAGTACACAATTATTAAATATTCATTTTCTTCCAATGACTTTTTGTGTATATGTGATGTGAGGATTAATGGGTCTAATTTTTTTGTTCACATGGTTTTTCCTTCACATAGTTTTGATATATATTCCTACAAAAATATGAATAATATATAACTATAATTAACATAGTATATCATCTATTGGATAACCAGATTATGAAAATGGACCTCATGTATATATTTACAACTGAGACTCCCAACCATCCATGCTTTAGGATTTTCTATAAATTCTCAAGACCAATATAGTATATAATGACACCTTTATATATATGTTATTAAAAATCAATGAATATCATATTACTTTATTTAAAGGTTGTATCTATATGAACTTTTAATATTAGTAAATATGGTTGTTGAACTAGTGGGGTAAAGTTACTCTCTTATGGTATTTTCAATTGATTGGTTTATCCTTTAGACTTTTTTGATTCAAACTTCTATTTCCCCTTCCTTTTCTCTATCTATAAAAAAATTCCTCATTTTAGGCCTTTTTTCATTAATGGTTAATGATTTTTCTTAAAAAATAAATTTTATAGGACATACATTATTATGGAAATGTATTTTTAAAAGATCAAGAGACCATGCTAAGAAAGTTCCAATAACAAGTTTGATCATGTGAACATCCATATCATCAAGGGGAATAGGTTTCTTGGTGCTTAACTCATGAGCTACATGAATCCCTACTCCTATATGATCTTTTGGAATTTATTTTTTTGTAGAATATATATTATAATATTATAAACTATAACCTTCACAAAAAGGTGATGGTTGGGTGATGATAGATATAAATTACAATCAATTTAACCCTATTTCATATTAGTATTGGAAATTAACCAACATCTACCTGATCCACATTTCACAGAAATAGTTATAAAAAAATAAATTACTTCTGGTAAGGCATGACTTTGAGGGGAACGACTTGATTTAAAGATAAGGGGATGGATCTTCATGTAGCGTCTATTGATTTGTTGTTTCTTATATTTGATACCTTACCATAACATTCTCTAACAACTCAGTTTTCCGATTAAAGTTTTCTTCTAGAATACTTATTCATGCCTGTATCTCCTCGATTTTCTTATCCTAATTTCTCTGTACATTTTTTTTCACAAAATATTCTCTAGGAGACACTCCAAAACCTGCACCTATGACATAGGCATATATTTTTTTCCACTTCTAGGAAATTAAAATTAGTTATTCATCAGGTACATCTGATGATGATTATTTTGTCTAAAGTGTATAAAAATATAGAAAAATAAGTAGTCATTTTTAGGTAATACTAATTTAAATTAGAATAAAATTTTATTATGTCATACTTACACATGATTCTCATGATCTTTGTTTGTTTTCATATACTTTAATTATATATTTATTTATATAATCCTCCTTCAATATCGTATGAAATAGAATGGAAGTTGATTTTGATTTTGATTCATCAATTAGTATATAAATGAAGGAATATAATTATGTTATTTTTTCAAGCCCCATAAAAGTATTACTATACATTTAAAATACATACCATTTTTTCAAGTGAAGTATACCCCATCCTTGATTTACAACATAAGTATGTTGGTTTTGATGTGCACTACTTATTTTAAATACTAAGTTGTTGTTTCATAAATTAAAAATTCTTAGTCAAAGTGATTAATACAAATATTTTCAAGTAAAATATTACCAATCAAAATTCACCTAAATTGGCACCTCCTAACAACAGCCAATAAATAAACTCTTAAATAGATAATGAAGAGTAAATCAACATTAAATTATTTTATTTTTTATTAAAATAGAGAATGTATACCATAAGGTTAACCTAATCTCTTCCTAAATTAGTTCCTTAAATATGGGCACAATATTGTGCCATGTATATATATTAGTTAGCATATGCATTCAAGTGGTGACCCCAATATAACTAATGAAAATGGAATTATTGGGGATAAAAGGTTGGCCTTGTGTATTACATCTAACCTCAAATTTTATGCTTTTTATTATCACCTTAATAATTTTTGTTAAGACTATCATGCTACGACCCTTCTATTTTTTTGAGACATATCTTGTTCATATTATACTATTTCCTCAATTACAATGTTGTCAATACATTATTACTCAAGATTGTAGAATCATCATTTAAATAAACTTGTTGTTTCTCAACATTGGGAGAATTGACATGTTGATAATCCATTATCTGTAGAAGTAGTTGAACAAAAATTTAGATTAAATTAATTTTGTAGTAAACACATAATACTAAGAGGTAACAAAATGTATATTAAAAAAATATTAACCTAATAATTGAAATCTTTTTTTATTTAAAGGTTGAAGAGATTTGACAAATCTATCAATTATCTAAATCCTCTCCTCATGGCCCCTTAAAATATACAAGAACTTTTCTACATTAGAACCACCATGAAATTATTGTGATATCCCAATGAAATGGCCATCCTCAGTTAAAATGACATCTGAAACTACATTGGTTCTTGTTGATAATAGAATAATTGACCACTTTTTAATTTTAGGATCCAGGATATAAAATAATTATACTTATTGTGATCCTATTATGAATGGTTCATCCTTGTACCCTTCATTTCTAAAATCCTCTTTCACAAATCCTAGTTCATTAATTTTAACTTCAACACTTTTATAAACCCATTTCAATTTAAAAATAAACACTTTTAATGTTATGTAATCCAAATACTATATTTTTTAAATGATATTAAATTATAACATATTCAAGTAAATTGATTTTCTATTATTGGTACCAGTTACATGCATCACTTCTTCTATAAGAGTAACTACACTATTTTTCATGGTATTGCGATCATCATGTTCCTTTGTATAGAATGTAAAACCATTAACTACACAGACATTATAAGATAATAAATTCTCATATGTTCCTATGGCTAGGCATAAAATCATTCTAAAATTGAATGCAAATTTGTAGCTAACTCTTTACAAATATGGACTTGAAACCATCCCATAAACTGTCAATTATGTGAATTTAATATCCAACTTTCAACCCTTGATGGATTCAAATACCTAAGAATTATTTTATGTATTTCCAAATATGGAACATCAACTTAAGTGTTATGTAAAACATAAAGTTGATCCCAATCCCACTCTGTAATAGTAATTGGGACACCATCTGTTCTGGAAAATTCTTCATGCACAAGTTCCCCACTATGATAAGCTTTTAGAAGACTAATTCTCTCCACATCATATAGAATTTTAGTATAGAACTCAATAGATTACTCAATAATATAGCATTTTTCACTAAAAATTTATATCAAATTTCAATTTTTTATACACCCTTTCAAAATATTAATATACCATTTAATGGGGTATATCCATCTATAATGTACAAGAACATATTTACAGATCTCCCTAACCAAGTGAACTATCAAGTGAACCATCATATCAAATAATGATAATGGAAGAACATCTCAAATTCACACAATATGATAGTAATTTCCTTTTCCATAGTCTATAACATTATAAGGTCTATAAATTTACTAATCATAGCTTTAAAAAAGAAAAAATTCTTGGTTAATGTATGATGTAAATTTTTAGGAAAAAATGAAACATAAAGCTATATGCATTAAATACTACATCAGAACATGGTAGTCATTTTATTTTAGGCCCTTTAACTTTAAATCAATCATTAACACAATATTATCAATATTTAATGAATAACCCTATGAAACCTTTACATCATTCAATAAGTTATAAAATTGATATATCTCTTACCTAGAAAGAGTGAAAGTTATTAGAGGATGAAATTTTTTTCCATCAACCTTCACTAGCACCAATTATTCCCTCATCCTTATGCCAATTATGTCTAACCTAGCATTAATTTCATCCTTTATTTTTTTCAGGTGCATTTTTTTAACATTCCAATAACACTAAATTTTTTTTCTTCTACGTACATGTTATCATGAAAATTTCTAATCTACAAATTACTCTAGTATGGTAATTTAAAAAAACTAAAATATTTTTCCAACCGATATTCATTTGGTTTTTCTAAAAAGTTTTACCCTAAATAGTGACCATATCCTTTAATTTCAAAAACTGTTGATCACCTATTAGTGGAGATGATATTGTACATTATTATGAATTATCATTGAATGATGTCATCTAAGATCAGTATTTTTATCATAGAGGTAAAAAAATTATGACCTTGAAACAAAGTCTTTGAGGAATGTTCCATCCTAACCAAGTGTGTGCCTTATTCAAAAATGAGATACCCTATAATTCATTTAATGATACATCCTACAAAATTTCCCTAATCAAGTAATTCATTTATCATCCTGTACAATATGGATCTCAATGTAAAATATTTATTTCCATAATCATCACACAATGTAGCAACTAAATCCTAAATTAATTTTGGATCTTTGATTAATGGAGAGAAATAAACATCAATGTCATTACCCAGTTTTTTTAGCACTGATATAAGAAAATACAACATAATGTATTTTATCTTTTACATAGAAATAATGGCGAAGTTATAATTTACCAGTATAACTAGCCATGTACTATGGGTGTTGCTATATAAACCAAAAGGATTCACTCCATATGTAGATAACACAAGATGAAGGTTTCTCATCTCATTTAAAAATTCATGATAATCATGATCAATTTTATTATACTTAGGAGAGTATTTTGGGGGATGAAGTTTCCTATCTTGATTTCTTGTATCTATGTGTCACGTTAATTATCTTGTAGTATCCTCACTTATAAATAGGATTCAAATCCTTGGAATGATTGGAATGTTCCATGTAACTTTTGAAGGAATTGAATAATCATTATTGAATTGAGAGGAACCACACTTTGGAAATTTTTTAAGATATTCGTTGTCCTTAAGGAAAAATATACAATTATTTAGACATGCATGTAGACTTTTAGAGACCATATCCATTCAACAAAGCAATCATTTAACATCATGTGTTTGGAAGGGAAGCTCATTATCTTATATTATCATATCATTTAAGAGAGCAAGTAGTTTAGTAAAACTGGTGTCACTCTACATGCTTACTACTTTTAAATTATATAGATTTAGCATGACTGACAATGTTATATATTTATTAAATCCAGCATACAATGGCATATTTTCACAACTCATTATCTTTTAAAATGGATTTAGACAATCCCAAAGTTTATATTCAACTATTATTTTAATTTTCTTAATATGATCTTCATCTTTATTTACACTTGTAATCATATCCCCAATATGATATTCATCATTTTTCACACTTGTAATCATATCATATGATCCCTAGAACATAGTTTTATCCCAGTCACTAGAAATATTAAGTTCTTCCCCATGTTCAATCCAACATTTACAACTGCAATATATTCCATGATAGGTCAAGTGTTCTTCCAAATAATTTGGACTAATTATTCTTGGATAACAACAATATAAACACATTCAAAGGATTTGAGAAGGTTCATATTCATGATATTTTATAAAAGTGATGAACTCCCCAACCCAATAATCATACTCTTTTGTCATACAATTGGAATCCATCCATTTTTTAGTCATATGAATCATATTTCATTCAGTAATATTCATATTAAAAAAAATACAAAAGTCATGATTTTAGAACCCTAAAAGTTTATTCTTCATATATACACACATATAGTCACCATATTTTATATAAATTATCATTACATCAATAAATTGTTAGAACATATAATGGTGAAGAATCACATTCCTTCCACAAACTAGCATCCTTAAAGAGTTTTTTCCTACATTTATCTTTTTAACACATCATAGAGATGTGTGAAAATTTGTTTCATATAATGTTTTGAATGTTTTATAATTATTAACTTGTAATTTTTTAGAGTTGGATATATTAATTAAACTATTTTTGATTAAAATAAAAATTTTGTATGAAATAATTCATCAGATTTAGTTATTTGAACATTTTTGGCAAAATATGTTTATCTAAATCAGTTCTTTTAGACAAAAATGATAATCTAAAGGGGATTTGATGATGAGACCATACATCACATTATGGTGGATCATACTCTATTTTGGTGTGTACTAAAGTGATTTGGGGAAATATTCATAGATTGAACATGGTATATAAGTGAATTTTTGTGAAGAGGATATGTGAAACAAAAAATAGATCACATCATTGTTAATTTCTTTTCAAAATTGAGTTTTTTCACTATCCCAACTATTTTTGACAGATTTTGTGTATTTTGATAAATTTATGTCTGATTTTTTTTGAATATTACATGTGTTTATGTTAAATTTTCCCTATTTATAATGAAAAAATATTTTAGATCCATTTTTTTAATTAAAACAATTTATAAAAGATCGATTAAAAATGAATAATGAATAGCATACCTTTTGATTTAATGGTTGATTGGTCTGAAAGATTTGAAGGATAAAATACTAGGATTTAACTTCCATGGGAGTTTGAACAATGAAAGCATGAGTGATCTCATCTAGGGTTCTTTTAAAATAGGGGAAGAATTTTTATCAGCGCTAGTAAAAAAGTGCTCATAAAAGATACATTTTTTATTGATAAAATGTAAAGTGTTGATAAAGGTATGATATATCAGCACTTTATTAGTGCTGATAAAGTAAAAGATTTATCAATGCTAAAAAGACACTCATAAATCATTACTTTGTTAGCGCTAACTGATAAGAACAGATAAATGTACCTTTTATTAATGCTTAATATGACACTGATAAATACTAGTGGAAAATAAAAAATAAAAAATAAATGTAAAAATTAAAATGAATTACAAGTTATATAAAAATGTATATTAAAAATTATTTTATAATAAAAAATAAATAAATTATAAAAATTTTAAAATAAATAAATTACAAAAATATTAAAAATAAATAAATAATATTGTTTATATTAAATGTATTAAGAAATGTGATAATATAATGTAAAATGTTTTATATTATAATAAATGTGTTAATATAATGATAATTGAATAAATAATATTAATTATGTAAATTACAAAATATTAAAAATGAATGAATAATATAAATTATATATATTGAAAAAATAATATAACTAAATACATATTAATATCAAAATGAATAAATAATTAAAATTGGATTTAAATAAAAAATAAATAAAAAATATTACTAATTAAAAATTAATAAATAATAAATGTATAAAGATTCAAATTTAAATGTATTATGATAAAAATGAATTAATATTAATTATTTATGTTAAAAACATAACAAAAATAATAAATATTAATAAATAAAAATGTGTAAATAAATATTTAAAATTAATAGATTACAAAAATGTTAAATGAATAAATTTTGAAAATGAATATATTACTAAAAATATTATAAATAAATAAGTGTTAAAAATGAATAGAAAATAATAAAATAATAAATGTAAAAAATGAATAAAATTTAATAATTAAAAATGAATAAACTACAGAAATATTAAAATTTGAATTAATAATTTTAATTATATAAATTAATGAAATATTAAAAATGAATTATTATTAAAATACAATTTTGAAAATTTTAAAATAAATTTTAAAACAAGAAAATTATAATAATTTACAGATTATTAATGAATAAATATACATTTATAAAGATTTAAATACAAATATATTAAAAAATTGAATAGATAATTATTATATAAATTACCAAAAGGGTCCAGGAGCCAGGAAAACTTACTCCTAGAAACTTTTATTAAAAAAGAAAAGACAATACATGAAAAAGAGAAAGGAAAGGGTAAATAAAGGACACATCCTCATCTGGAAAAGAAAACTATAAAAGGGAAGAACCAGGATCATCCCTATAATCATCAGAGGTATCATTAGTAGATTTCCATTCTTACTGCGAGTTCTTATGATTTAAAATCCCAGATTACTTTTCCTTGAGATTAGCCTGCTCCAGAGTGAGTTCCTTGGGAGAAGACTCAGTAGATCAGCCACGCCCAACAATCCAGTCATCTCTGCCATGTCCTCATCCATGGTTTTTTGGATACTGACCTTGTTTCCTTGTTTTAGGTTACTACCAAATCCCTTCTAGTTCTTCCCTTTCAGAAAGAATGAAAGGATTCTCTATAGATTCATTAATGACTCTCGAAGCATGATCTATTGTAGCTTTCACTCTGATATCATGTTCAATCAGCTCCATTCTATCCATGTCAGGTGTTGGATTCGTGATTTTTTGAGCAACTTGACTGACCTCCCCTATATTATTCTAATTCCCATCAACAATATTGGACCATAATTTCTTTTTACCAGTGCACTGTAAATGGTTTGTTACCCCTTCCTCTACTCACCTAGTAGGTAAATCACCATCAAATTTATTTTTCACAATATTCTCATACAAAGCTGAAGGGGTAGGCTCATTACCTATAAGAGTATTACTTTCCAACTTCTTAGAATTGTTAGATTATTCATTCAAGATAGAAGAATCTGGTTGAGCATTAGCATGACCTGTAAAAATATCAAGAGGGGAACTCCCTAGCTATACAACGTCTAGATGTCCAACCCCTACACTACTACCAAGAGTTCCCATAGGCTATGCAAAGTAACCACCATTCACATTCTATTTATCAGAAATAACTAGACTATTAATTCCCATCATAGTATCATCAGTCAAACCCTAAGAAATATCCAATCCACCTTGAGCATTGGTCTTTTTTTGCTTCGAATTTTTGAAACACATTTTTCCCTCATGTATGAAATTGTCAAAAAATGAATATATGCTTGATCTCCTACAAATCGGAATATCATGACCAATGATTTTGCAGGTTGAGAAAAATCAAGGAACATTTTCATACTCAATTTTAAGATTGAGGTCCTCATCTTCTATTGAAAGAACAAACATCTCCACTGAAAGAGAACAAAGATCCACTTCAACCAAAAAGTGCATGAAATGTCCAAATCTCACGGTCCATTTTGATAGGAATCTCAATGGTCAAAGCAATATTATAAATCATTTTAGGGTACCAAAGAAGCCAATTTAAACTAGAAACTTTGATCCAAAGCTGTAAAAAAGCATTAACAACCTCTAAAGGATTAAAAGATTTTTCCCATTCATGTATGTGAATGAGTATAGGCTTGAGGGAGATGGAGCTGAAACCCCATACCTTGGTCTTTCTATCTTTAATGGAGAAAAGGAAATGGTAATACCTGTGACCCAATCAGACATACTTCCATTCAGAGAAACCCCAAATATCAGAGTGACATTTTCAAGATCTATAATTTTCCATGGCTTCGAGCCCTATAACAAAATCAATCAACCAATTATAGAGAACTAAACTAATTTCTTTCGGTCATAGACTAAAATCAGATCCACCTTTAAGTGAACCACATTACATCATCTACGTAAATAATAGTTAGTGGATCCCTTGAAGACAGAAAGGGAATGACCCCATGCATCATTACCATTCAAAATCAAAATATAAGACTTCTTTTATTTTTCATCTACACTTGTGGAAGGTGGAATAGGAAACCTAGATTCACAAAGGAAATCGAAGAGAACCACTAGGACCACTACCAATTCCACGACTGCCTTCAATAACAGTTTATCCTGGAAAATAATAACTTTGGGAGAGATAGCATCGTGAACCGCAAACACACCATACTTGTACGATTTAAAGTGCTTCAGATCCAAGTGGAGATCAAGAGCTGGAGAAATCGAACTCAACACCATCGAGAAAAAAACATGGAAATCGCCATTGACCCATGCGCTTGCCACTCACAGCACCATCCCAAAACTGTACTTATATAAATTACATAAATATTAAAATTATTGAATAATAATAATTAATAATGTAAAAATAACTTTAAAAATCAATACATTATAAAAATATTTAATGAATAAATATTAAAAATGAATAAATATTAAAAATGAATAAATATTAACAATTAATATATTGAAGAAAATATTAAGAATGGATAAATATTAAAAATTAAAATAATATTAAATGAATAAATGTTTAAAATGAATTAAATTAAATAATCAAAATTAAATAAATTAGAACAATATTAAAAAATGAATAAATAATATTAATATATCATAAAAAAAATAAAAAATGAATAAATATTAAAATAAAAAAGAATAAATATTTAAAATTACTTTTAAATTCAAGAGATTAATAATAAATTACTAATTAAAAATGAATAAATAATAATTGTTAAATATTTATATACAAAAATAATTAAAATAAAAATTAATAAATATCGATTATATAAATTACAAACATATTAAAAATATTAAATATTAACAATTTAAAAATTATAAATAAATATTACAAAATTTCAAAATTATAAAAATATTAAATGTGTGTGTATATATAATTCTGTATAAAATTTCAATAATTACATTTAAAAACCCAAATGAGTTTTCCTGGGACAATGTGTATGTATATGTATATATATACATATACTATAATGAAATATGTCACATTGAAAAAAAATTACATTTCTTGTTATATAATGATATATTAATATACATATACATAGAAATACATATTACATACATACACATACACACATACATAGAAATAAACATACACATAGACATAGACATACATAGACATACAAACATATACATGCATAAGGACATACAAACACATACACACACATATAAACATACACATGAATACAATTAAATACACATGCATACTCATACATACACATACATTCACATACTACATAAACATGCACATACTATACAAACATACTCATTCATACACAGATACATACATACATACATACATATATATATATATATCCACACACACACACACGTATACATACATACATACACATACATTAACATTCATACATACATACACATACACATAAGCATACACTTGCACAACACATACCTCTATATACATATGCATAAACACACAAACACACATACATATACACATATAACAAATACATACACATGAACATATGAATATATAAACGTACATAAAAATACATACACATTTTTTCACATACATACAAGCACATAAGGATGTGTACATAATAAATATATATACCATGTATACACATATATAAGAATATTTGTGTATTTTTTAAAATTATTTTATTTGAATATAAATATAAAAATTAAAATATGAACTATAATTAAATAAATATATATATTAATTTACGTAATGTACCCACTTAAATCAAGGTGCATACCATTTAAATTTTTAGTCCAAATCCTTAAAACGATTTAGGGTGCACACCCACGCAGCCTGTTGCCGATCCTGAGCAGCTATTAAATTATTTAAATAGTTGCATGGGATTTATGTAAAATAATACATCACACCCTAAAACAATGTTTAAGTTATAATAATTAAAAAATATTAAAAGGAATAAAAAAAATTAATGAAATTAAAAGAGATGAAAAAGTAATGAAGATAAATAATAAAATATAAAGTGGACATGAGAAGAGTAAAAATAATTAAAAATTGGTTTATCCATTATAATTATTATTTCCCCATCTCTTACATTTTATTATATTTTTATTATATTTTATTCTTTCACTTTTTTTTCCTTATTTCTTTCCTTTCTTTCTTTTTTATTTCCTCCTCTCCTCCCTCTTCCTCTCTGTGCATCATGCCCCCTGGCTAGGTGGTGCTCACCCCCTTCCTCCACTTCAGAAGACCGCTGCACCTCCATCTCTCCCCCATTTTTAATGCCGTCAGAAGCATAATGAATCTATCAGTTAGTATAATCTTCTACACCAAGAATCGTTGGATTTCATCCACTTTCCGTTGTGTAATCTACCATGGATGTTTTTTACATGAAATTGGAGTTTTTCTAAAATCACATGTTTTCTTCCGTTTTAGGTCAAATAAAAGGTTGTTGTAGGATGTGGGAGATACTAAAACTATGAGGTAGGGCTTATATGATCTTTCCCATCATTTTTTGTTTTATTCAATTCACACTATTGTGCTTCTCATTAGTGCCTACTATCAAATCTCAATTAATGCCTATTAATTTAATTAAACTACTTATCCTTGATTCTTGAAACCTTTTCTTAAGGAGAAACCTTCAAAGGTTGTTACCATGCTGTTGGAAACCCCTTCAGGTGTGCCAACATAATCAGCGTGTTTTTACCATTAGCATTAATTCTTTAAATTACTAGCTATGTGTGTTTTTTTGATACATTAGGTTGAAGTTTAAATTGAATAAAATTATTTTGGGTGATTTTTTTGCCTAAATAATTTGGTTATAAGGTTTGTTGTGCCTTGATTTTATTTAAATGTTTTTTCCTATACCTACAAAGATAAATTCCATGTTCTGTTTAACCTAAGTTGTGATGTTGAAATTGATTGGTTACCTAAATGGCTATAATTATTAATTCATGCTCTGGTATATGTGTGTGTATGTGTGCCTCTATTGTTGTTTGTAGGTAATCGATCTAGTGAGAGAATGTGGGTTCCATATTAAGAACCCACAAATGGACTCACCGTTCTCGATAGGTTACAAAAAAATTCACCAGGGAAGCGATGTTTTAGGATAACCAAGCATGGGCTCCCCCAGGATTTTTATATACTATTGAGTGACACTAATTCCCTAATAGGAAACCGAGCACATACCCATTAGCAGGATGGCTATTCCAATCCTTTTTTGAGACTCAAACCCTTATGTGCAATAATTGGTACGGAATCATGGTTACTACACCATAAGCGATTCCTATAATTATGTAATGGATCAACTTGGATGGGCATGGAGGAATTAGAAAATTTATTGGATGTACCGTAGAGATACCTTCGAGATAGGATCAGACTCCACCTCTATACTTGTAAATTTTAATAAATCCTTGAAATGATTTCATTGATGTTACATAGATTTTTTCTTATGCTTTGTGATCCTCTCTTTTTTCCTTTAGTGTGCTTATTTTTGATATATGGTTTATACCCTAATCCAAAGCACAAGCTTAGGGGTATGCAATTTTCCTTCAACTATCATGTTACATAGTCTTTGTTATATATATTCTTCTTTACCAGGTGTCTCATTCAGACTTCCGTCATAAGATGAACCATGTGTTATGGGATTGGAATCCTCTTGGGAACTCGAGCTAAGTTACAAATATTTTTATTATTTTAGTTGCCTGCTTCTATTATACATCAGAAAACTGCTATTTGTTTACTGCACGAAATGGAAAGGTCTAGATACCTTGGGTTCCAACCTACTGAGATTATATCTCACTCCCTAATCAGACACCATTTGGTACCTCAGTAGAATTTATGTTTGTATGCATGGATACAAGGAAGAATTATCTTTCTGATTCTTGTCTTCTTTGATGTTTTGGATGGAGCTTTAGGGGTAGAGGATTGAGCCATGCTCAAGATTCCATGTGATAGTTTTTGTTTGGTCTTTTGAGTCTTTTTTAGCATGATTTCTATGGATGTACCTTGTATCCATGAAATTTTATTTATTCAAATTTGGAATCATACATTGATATAATTATAGTATTAGTTATGACATTTTAGCTTCTGAATTTATCATATATTTTTCTGTTAGGTTATTTATCTGCTTCTGCTACTGCTTTTTTATTTTCTTATTGATTATGCTATTTGCTTGATTTTTTATTACCTTACTCCATGTTATAAAATTTTCCTATGAGGGAATAGTCTCCCCACAGACTTACTCAAGGCCCTCATCACTAGTCAACAACCTCTGACATTTTGGGAGATACGCTTGAGGTCTTGTGGCACACTGTCTCGAGGCCCATTTTTAGAAGCACTTGGGGTAGGATACTACAAAGTAGTATCATAGACATGTTCTTTTTTCCATTTGTATTACTGTTTGGGTTAGAATAGAGACTACCATATAGAGATTTGGAACTTTCCCTGTGCTTAGACATAGCTAACACACATATAGGGGAAACCCAAATTTCTTGGGTTGGGATCTCAGTAATTGATTATACCATTTATTGTTGATATGACTTCATCATTGGATGACACACTTGTTTTATGTTGTTACTAGTATTGGTATTATTAAAATGAAGATTTTGACTTTTCCTACCCAATTAAATGAGGTAAATGAATTTACATGCATCATATTAGGCACCATAGGGATTAAAATGATATGTATATTTCCATGCCATATCTACTTTCAACGTTCATCTTCCTGTTTCATGTGAGTGTTTTTGTGTTTAGTTGTAATATTCTACAATAATTTCTAGTTATATATATAAATTGTGTACCATCTATTAGGATAAAATGGTCACCTTATGTGGAAATTTTATACTTTTACTTGAATTTACATGGGAGGCCTTACACCTTCCTTTTTCGTACTACTCCTTGAATTTTTTACCTCATCTTCCATAGAATCTCGTCTAAGGTGTGCATTTGAAAATTATAGAGAAATTTCACCATAACATCTTCATACTGTATTCCGGGAGAGTAGTGATGAGTACATTCCAAATTTGGTAGGTCTAGAACCACCTATAGTGCATCCAATTGTGCTTCTTGTAGTGCATCATGTTGCACCTCCTCCTGATCATCCATTGGGAACTGATGCTTAGTTCAAGGATAATTTTCTCAGGTTTATGAATTCAGTTAAGAATGTTCCCTAACCTTCTCTAAATATGGCATAACTTACAAAGGATTTTATGTGGAATAATCCTCCCACCTTCTCGTGGGATGACGGTTCCAATGCTATAGAGTCATGGATTGAATCATATAAAGTATTGGTGGGATGTCATTTCTTAGTCATAGAAACCCAGAGATATGGTTTGGGTAGACTTCTAGACAAATTTATATGATCACTTCTTCCTGTAAACTCTAAGATTAGATCATTCCAGAGAGATCTTGAATCTTCATCAGTGCTCTATGATAGTGTTAGAGTATTCTACTCATTTCACTGAGCTCCAATATTTTACTCCATCTATGACTGGTGAAACACATATGTTTGTGAGTTTATATGAGAATGGAGTAGGATATGATATCTTCTAAAATGTGAACTTATTTTTTTTGAAAACCATTACAAAGATTGTGAATCAGGACCTAATTACAAAACAAAATCTTAGGGAAGATGATCCCGTGAGCCAAGGAAGTTCAGTTCCAAAGCAGGGTGATGGTTCTTTAGGTAGTAAGATGCACCTCTTTGAGGGTTCATTTGGGGGAAATTCCATCTATATGGAAAGTACTAAAAACACCATCATATTTCATCTATATAGTAGGACAAACCATAAGAATCCTCAGTTCCCAAGAAACCGATTTGAGTAATGAAATTGTGGAAAGATGGGTGACCTTCAACATTTTTTCCCTTATTTTCCTTCAACATCTAGTGGAAGAGGATTCATGCCAGTACCTACATTAGGTATGGGATATATGGATCCATGTCAGGCTAGAAGTTTTTTTTCCACTAGCCAAACAGGTTGAGGCAGTGGAGGCCGCGACCGAGGCAATCAAGTTTTAGAGCTTTAACATCAATAAAGTGAAGAAGATCAGGCTATTCAGGTGGAATCTAAAGACCAAGGATCAGTCCATATGTATGTAGTTCATCCAATGCTTGTAGAGTAGAGTCCAGGGCCATCTAAAGTTAGAGGTATTATCCTTGTGGCCTTTACTTTAGTTTATGCCCTTTTTGATTTAGGTTCTTCACACTCTTTCTTGTCTTCTACAACTATTGAGAGTTTGGGTCTTTCCATCGATCACTTATGTGGCGTTATGTCACTAAACACTCCTTTTAGGGTTAGAACAGAGGTAATACGCCAATTCTAAGAGTGACCCTTAATATAGGTGGGTATTATTTCTTCTAGAATTTCTACATCCTCAAGATGACTGACTTTAATGTCATTATCGGTATGGATTGACTCATTATTTATCATGCCCAAGTGTATTTATATCTCCATTAAGTGTCCATGACAACACTTGAGGGAAGTAAATTTATACACAAGGGAGAATGAGATATCTAGGTAGACTGAGCATGAACCATGTGTTCTAGGCTAGGTAGGGTTACCAATCAACTAGAAAGTCTCTTTATGAACACTCATGAACTACAATCAATGGAGTTTCCTCCCATATTAGATCATTTTAGGGATGCATTCCCTGATGATTTCTTAAGATTACCTCCTATGAGGGATGTTGAGTTCACTATCAAGCTATTTCTAGGTGCAACATTAGTGTCCATCCATACTTATAGGATGACACCAATGAAGCTACACGAACTCAAGAAGAAGCTTGATGATCTTGAGGTGAAGGTTTTACTAGACCTAGTACATCGATGTGGGGTTCACCAGTCTTTTTTTTCCAAGAAGGCAGATGGTACCCTCAGATTGTGCATAGATTACCATCAACTAAACCATCTTACAATAAAGGATAGATATACGCTGCCCAATATAGATGTAATATTCAACCATCTCTGAGGAGAAGTTATTTTCTCCAAGATCGATCTGAGGCTTGGCTATCATCAGATTCATGTGCGAACATCAGATATACCACATACATCTTTCCAGAGTAGGTACGTGTTGTATGAGTTTTTGGTTATATCATTCAGTATGATGAATTAAATAGTAGTTTTCATAGATATGGTGAATCAGGTTTTCCACCCGTACCTTAATAACTTTGTGGTAGTATTTGTAGATGACATATTGGTGTATTAATGCTCCAGATACAACCATGAAACTCATATAGAGATCATGTTGAGTACATTGATAGATCACCAACTATACTTGAAGCTTAGTAAATTCCACTTTTGGATCAATAAGGTTTACTTATTGGGTTATATCATATATGAGGTTGGTGTATTATTCAACCTATAGATGGTGAGCACAATGGTTTCCTAGGATTAGCCCAAGAATATTTTTTACATGTGTTGTTTATCAGGGCTTACTGGCTATTACAAAATATTCATCCAAGACTTATCCCACTTAGTTTCACCTCTTACAACCTTGACTATAAAGGGTGTGCAGTTTATCTAGTTAGAAGTTTGTGACAAATATTTTTAGGAATTAAAGGGAAGAATCACATAAAATCTGATCCAGATTCTTCTTGAGCTAGGAAGAAGTTATATTATTTACTATGAGTCTTTAATAATTAGACTGGATGTAGTCCTAATGCATGGTTATCAGGTCTTGGATTATATATCCCACCAGTTGAGGCCTCATGAGAGGATATATCCTATGAACGACCTCAATTTAGCAGCTATAGTTATTAATCTGCATTGTTGGAGACACTAATTGTTGGGTGAGAGGTTTATTATTTACCCAGATCATAAAAGATTGAAATATATCTACACATAGTGAGACTTGAATTTGAGGTAGCACATGTGGTTCAAATACCTAAAATCATTTGAATTTGAGATTACTTATACCCCTAGTAAGGGTAATTCCATGGATGACACTTTGAGCTGCAAGATGCAGACAAATGCCATCCAGGCAGCCTGCAATGAGTGAATGATGATGGCTTTGTTTTCTAAGATGCATCTAGAGGTTAATGATAAATATCGAAAACTAGTTTTAATAGCACTTATAATGATGTTATCTCTTCTGGAGTGAGTCTGAAAGTGACATTTATCTGATCCAAATGGGTTCATTTTGACGGAATGCATCACAGGAGAAAATCTGATTCCTAGTTGGGTTGTTGATGGTAGTGAATTTATGATCTACCATGGCGGAGTGTGGGTACCTTCTGATATTAAAGAAGATATGATGAGGGAATCTCATATCTATATTTGTAAAGTTCAAGATGTATAATTATATGCCTTGTTAGTACTGGTGTCCATCTATAAAAAGGAAAATATCAGGTTTCATTACTCGGTTCTCCTCCTGTTAACAGGTGAAGGCAGAGCAACAAAGACTTGATGGAATCCTAAAACCTTTGTTTATTCTTTAGTGGGAATGGAATATGTCACCATAGATTTCATTATAGGATTTCCAAGATCTTCTTATGGTAGTGATGTAGTATGGGTGATCATAAATAGGTTGACCAAAGTCATACACTTTCTACCTATCTGGGAGACCTTCTCTATTGATGAGTTGGAAAGGCTTTATATTTAGAAGATAGATCAAATTTATGGTGTTCCCCATTCAATCATGTAAGACCAAGATTCCAATTTCAAATCATGATTATGGAAAGGGTTGTAGAAGACACTAGGTTCATAGGTACTTTTGAGTACTGCATATGAACCCCAGATTGATGGGAAGTCTGAGCGGACCATTCAGGTGTTAGAGGATATATTGTGAGCCTGTATCCTTGATTTTGGTGGCTCTTGGGAAAAACATATTCCTCTAATTGATTATGCCTATAATAACATCTTCCAAGCCACAATTAAAATGGATCCATATGAGGCCCTCCATGGAAGACTATTTTATTCACCTCTATGCTAGCTCGAAGTAGGTGATGGATCTCTTCTGGGTCTGTAGCTCATTTAGGAGACTTCAGAGTATGTACAGCTAATTCAGAATCATATGGTTACAACTTAGTCTAGACAAGATTCTTATACCGACCGTCATCATAGACCTTTGGAGTTTGAGGTGCGACATTAGTTCTGTCTACGTGTTTCACCAAGGTCGGGTTATAAGTGAATCGAAGGACAAGGAAAGCTATCATTGAGATATGTCAGGCCATTCGAGATAGTATAGATAGTTGAGTCGGTATTTTATCAGTTACTGTTACCTTAGAGGTACCATTACATGAATTATGTCTTCCATGTATCTTAGTTTCGACATTATCATCTAGACTCATCTAATTTTTTTGATCCTTACAACATTAAGATTTAAGAAGATGCAAAATTTGAGGAGAGTTCGATCCATATCATCAACAGTAGAACACATGTTCTCCATGTCAGGTCATTTCCTCTAGTCTGGGTGTTATGGAAACATAGACGTGATCAAGAAAAGACTTGGGAGTAGGAGACTGATGTACATGTGTAGTGACGATAACTTTTCTCAGACGATGTTCCACTACCCTAAGAAGGGGAACTCGAGGATGTATTATCTTAAGGTGGGGAAGTTGTAACATCCTATCTTAAATCAAGGTGCATATTGTTTAATGTTTTTTTCCAAATCCTTAAAGTGACCTAGGGCATGCACTCATGAAGCTTTTTGCGGATTCTGAGTAGCTATTAAATTATTTAAATAGTTGTATGAGATTTATATAAAATAATACATTGCTCCCTAGTGAAATTTTCAGGTAATAATAATTAAAAATAATTAAAATGAATAAAAATATATTTAAAGAAATTAAAATAGATGAAAAATGAATGAAGATAAATGATAAAATAAAAAGCGGACAAGAGACGAGTAAAGATAATTTAAAATGTGTTTAGCCATTTTTTTTATTTTTTTTATTTTCCATTCTCTTACCTTTTATTATTTTTTATTTTATTTTATTATTTTACTTTTTCTTTCATTTTTTCCTTTTCTTATTTCTTTCCTTTCTTTTTTTATTTCCTTCTCTCCTCCCTCTCCCTCTCTGTGCATCACACCCCCTAGCCAGGTGGTGCACACCCCCTTCCTCCACTTCAGAAGATTGCTACACCTCTCTCTCTCCTCAATTTTCAACTCCATTGGAAGCACAGTGAAGCTCTTAGTAAGGATAATCTTCTTCACCAAGATTTGTTGTATTTCATCCACTCTCCATCGGGCAATCTGTCATGGAAGGTTTTTACCTAAAATTGGATTTTTCTCTAAAATCACTCAATTTCTACCATTTTAGGTCAAATAAAAGGATGTATTAGGATGTGGGAGATACTATGACTATGAGGTAGGGCTTCTATGATCATTCCCGTCATTTTTTTGTGTTATTAAATTCTCACCATTGTGCTTCTTGTTGGTGCCTACCAGTGAATATTGATTAAAGCCTATTAATTTAATTAAACTTCTTAGACTTGATCCTTGCAACCTTTTATTAATGAAAAACCTTCCTAGGTTGTCTCTATGACATTGGAAACCCATTCAGGTGTACCGACATAATTATCCCATTTTTACTGTTAGCATTTATTCTTTAAATTAGCAGCTACATGTATTTTTTTGATACATTAGGTTGAAGTTTAAATTGAATAAAAGTATTTAGGGTGAATTTTTTTCCTACACAATTTGGTTATAAGGTTTTTGTGCCTTGATTTTATTTAAATGTTGTTACCTCTACATACATTGATAAATGACATGTTTTGTTTAACCTATGTTATGATGTTGGAATTGATTGGTTACCTAAATGGATGCAATTATAAATGATTCTCTAGGATATATATATATGCCTATCTTGTTGTTTTCAAGTAATTGGGATGGTGAGAGAATGTGGGTTCTATATTCATAACCCACAAATGGACTCACCATGATCGATAGGTTACAATATAATGCATCAGGGAAGCAATGTTTTAGGCTCTCCAGGCATGGCCTCCCTTGGGATTTTCATATACTATTGAGTGACACCGATTCCCTAAGGGGAAATTGAGGATGGACCTATTATAAAGATGCTTACACCAAGCCTTGGTTGAGACATGGTACCATATGTGAGATACTTGGTACGTACTCATGGTTATCACACCATAAGCGAAACCTATAATTATGAAATGTATTTCCTTGAATGGGATTGGTGGCATTGGATGTACCATAGCGATACCTTTAGGATGAGCTCAGACTCCACCTCTGTAATTTTCAATTTTAATAAATTCTTGAGATGCTTTTATTGATACAACATAGATTTTTTTCTTATTCTTTGTGATCCTCTCTTGTGCCTTTAGTGTGCCTAGTTTTGACATATGTTTTAGACCCTAAGCCAAAGTACAATATTGAGGGTATGAACTTTTCCTTCAGTTGTCATGTTACATAGGCCTTTGTATATATATTCTGCTTTACCAGGTATCTCATTCAGACTTCCAACATTGGCCAAATCAGGTGGTATGGGATGAGTGTCTTCTTGGGAACCTAGGACAAGTTATAGTTATTTTTATTATTTGAGTTGCCTACTTCTATTATACATTAGCACAATGATATTTTGTTTACTACACAAAATGGAAAGGTCTAGATGCCTTGGGTGATGGACTACTGAGATTACATCTCACATCTTGCTCGGGCAACGTTTGGTACCTGAGTAGACTTTATGTTTGCAGGTATGGATACAGGGAAGAATTCCACTTCTAATGCTTGTTTTCTTTGCTATTTTGGATGGAGCTTTGGGTACAGAGGACTGAGACATGCTCGAGATGCAATCTGGAAATTTCTATTTGGTCTTTTGAGTCTTTGTTAGCATGCATTCTATGGTTGTACCCCATACCCCTGCACTTTTATTTATTCACATTTGACATCATACATTGACATCATCATGGTATTAGTTATGACATTATAGCTTCCACATTTATTATATATTTTTCTATTGTGTCATTCATCTACTTCTACTACTATATGTTTTTTTTCTCATTGCTTCTGCTACTTGTTCGATTATATTATTACCTTTCTCCATGCTATAAATTTTTATTGTGAGGGAATAGTCTCCCCATAGACTTACCCAAGACCCTCGTTGCTAGTTGGAAACCTTTGGCATTTGGGTAGATGCGCTTGAGGTCTTGTGGCCCACTGTCATGGGGCCTATCTTCATAGGCACTCAGAGAGGGATGCTACAATTTATATATTTAGAAAATCAATTAAATAAAACATTACAATATTATATTTATACATAATTTTTTAATTAATGAATATAAATATATTATTAAAAAAATTTCTAGTTAATATAATTTTGATAATTTTTTACATATAAACTTATGAAAATGAGATTTATAAATTTTTTTATTATTATAATATAAATACATAAATAATATTTATATATTATATTTACATATATATACTTATTTTTATATAAATCATATTTAAAAATGTATAAATATGTACATGAATTAAATTATTCATGGTGGCCTTTATTAGAGTTTTTTAGCCCTGAAAAATGGGATCCTTTTATCAGTGCTAATTAAAGCACTAAAAAAATGGAACCATTATCAGTGCTAAATAAAGCACTATTAAATGGTCACCTTTTATCAGTGCTTTTTTTAGCACTAATAAAATTTCTATTTATTAGCCCTGACAAAAGGCCCCCCTTTGTCATCAAAATGTTTTCACTAATAAAGGTCAATGATGAATAAATCGAAATCTATAGTGTGATAATCATAGGGAATGTCACCCCTCCAAACCACATCAAAAATATGGGTGGGTAGTTGGCCAATTGATAGGTTCTAATGCACCCATCGCTCATTCGAGCCACTCACCCGGCATCGCCAGCATGTTGACATGTCGCATCACCTTTCTATAACAATGTGTCATCAGTTTGGTCCTTATCATGATGCCATCTACCTATTATTGTACATTCCCATAGAGTGGGTCCCCATTATTCACCATAAATGGCCTGATAAATCCCCCCTCAAAGGGGGGATGCTAGGGTTGGAACCCTGGATAATTAATTATTACAAGGATGGTTTTACCACTTAGTCATGACCCCAACTAATTTATTTTTAATTATATTATTTTCAATTAAAATATTAAATAATAATTATTTATTACATTAATAATAAATATTTATTATTTATATTAATAATTGATAATTAACTATGTTATTAATAGTTTTTAATTATCTTGTTATTATTATTATATATTATTATATGAATTATTAATAAATATTAATTAAATTATTAATAAATACGAGTTATATAATTTATTATTTATAATAGTTACATTTTATTTATATTTTTATTAAATTTTAATTAAAAATTATTTTTATTACAATTATCAATTGTAATATTAATTTTTAATTGTTTTGAAATTTGTCTATTAAAGGCGAAGTGAAGTGAAAGCATATAACGATGTCGAATGCATGGGATCATGATGGTGAAGTAAAATGTCTCAATCAAAATAGAATTGGAAGAAATAAAAAAAGTACATGGCCACACAAAATCACACACAAATTCCATTATCTGTCACTGTATTTATAGATTAAAAAAGGGTTGATCTAATAGAAAAAATCAATTGTAATGAATCAAACCTAATAGTGGGAATAAAAAAGGTTTGTCCATATGAAGATACTTGTTAGGAAATGAATAAAACTCATTCATCATGATTTATGACATCCACACATTTAATGTGAATTTATAACACCCCCCTTGGATATCATATTTCCATGGAATATAATATAAATATTCACTTAAAAAACACTATGGGAAAGATAAGTAAATCCAAATTAATATGATTCCATGCTATTCTACCTCATTAAAAACCTTATAAAAAACCCAGTGGAAAAAACTGATTAAGGGAAAAAGAGTACAACATTCTCAACTCCCCCTCATAAAATCACAATAGAATTTTTAGTCTTCACATTCCAATTTTATAAATCAATTTATCAAATGTTTAAGTTGGAAATTCCTTTGTGAACAAATTTTAAATAATGTCACAAGACCTTATTTTCTGTTTATCAGTCTCATGATTCATTTGAAGGTCATGAGTGAAAAATAATTTTGGTGAGATATGCTTTGTTCTGTCACCTTTAATAAACCCACATTTCAATTATGTTATGAAATCAATATTTTCTTCATATAATATGGTGGGAATATTATTATTCATATCTAATCTACAATAATTTCTAATATGATTAATCACTGATCTCAATCAAACATATTCTCAACTTTCTTCCTGAATAAAAATAAACATAGCATGGTTAGAAGAAGTCACCACAATAGTTTGTTTTATATAACTCCAATAAATATTAGTTCTACTATATGTAAACACATATCTAGTTTGAGATCTTTCTTTATATGAATCAGAAAATTATCCAGCATTAGCATAACCAACCAACTTTGGTTTTGAGGATTTGGAATAAATTAACCCCCAATCTTTTGACCCTTGAAGGTATTTGAATACATGTTTGATACCATTCCAATTCTAACGAGTAGGAGAAGAACTATACCTTTCCTATAAATTCACATAAAATGATATATTAGGTCTTGTATTATTTTCAAGGTACATCAGTGCTCCTATAACATTCAGATATGGTACTTTAGGACCAATTAGTTCTTCATCATCCACTCATAGTTTAAAAGGATCATTATCATGATCAAGAGATCATACAACCATTGGTGTAATTAATGAATGTGATTCCTTCATATTAAACATCTATAGAAATTTAGAAGTATATTATGATTGATAAATGAAAATTTCAACCTTAAGATGTTCAATTTGTAATCCAAGGAAAAACATTGTCTTTCTAAAGTCTTTCATTTCAAATTCTATCTTCAAATATTCAACATCCTTGGAAAGTTCATCATTAGTCCCAATTATATTTAAATCATTAATGTATACTGCAATGATCACAAATTCAGAACTAATATTCTTAATAAAGACACATGGAAAAATTAGATCATTTTTATAACCTTTCTTCATCAAATATTTACTCAGATGGTTATACCACATACACCCTGACTACTTTAATCTGTATAATTATTTATTCAACTTAACTAAATAAAAATATCAATATCTATGATATTTTGATAGAAATTTAAATCCTTTAGGGATTTTCATGTAAACATCATTATCAGTATCACCATAAAGATACACAGTCACTTCATTCATCAGGGGTAATTCAAGTTTCTCATATACAAAAAACATCATAAGGTATCGAATTGTTATTGAATCCATTACAAGAGAGTATGTTTCATCATAATCAATCCTAGGTTTTTTTTATAATCCTTGAGAAACCAATCATGATTTATATTTCACAACTTCATTATTGTCATTTATTTTTATCACAATTAACCATTTGTATCCAACAAGCATAATCCCATTAGGGGTTTTCAGGATTGACCCAAAAACCTCATGTTTAGTAAGTGAGTCTAGCTCAGACTGGATTGAAAATTTCAATTGATACCAGTATGGAATTTCATGAAATTCATTAACCATTTTAGGTTCTTGATCCTCATATATAATTTAAAGGGATAAATTGTATCAAAATGTGTTATCAATAATGGTTTCCAGTCAGTTCCAACATCTTCCAATGTTGGTGAAATTTATTGAAATTTCCTCTTGATCATGTTTATGTACTTCTGGTACATTTATATTATCTTAAAATTCATTCATATCTCCGAATAACATAGGTTGTTTCCCCATTCTTTGATGGGTATTTTTATCTTTTGAACCAAGTGGTCTCCCATGATTCAGGCGTGGTTTGGAAGCATTGTTGGTAATACCATTAGATTGTCCTTCTGAGACATCTATTTTTACTGGTGCATTCACAATAGGTATATATGATTTTGTAACCCATTTTGAATCATTTAATTAATCAGGAAATTGATTTGAATTTTTTTTAAAATTGATGATATTTTGAACTTCAATTTCACTCTTATTTATGTGAGGATCAAGATATAATAATGAAATTTCCTTCCATGATATTTCTTTTGAAGTCGATTAATTTCCCCCTTTGAGTGTTAGAAATAATTTTCATCAAAATGAGAATCATAAAATCTTGCTGTGAATACATCTCCTATCATAATCTCAAGATATTTAATGATCTATGGAGATTCCAAACTAACTTATATCCCCAATATCCTTTGGGGTCCCATTTTTGTTCATTTCGGGGGTACTAAATGCACATATACGGCACAACCAAATATCCTTAAGTGTGAAATATTTGGTTCATGGAAATAAGATAATTGAAAAGGGGAATAATCATGATATCTTTATAGCCTTATTTGAAGAAGTCTAGATGCATGCAAAATTGCATGTCCCCAAGATGAAATAGAAAATTTATTTTTCATAAGTAATTGTCTAGAGATAAGTTTTAATCACTTTATAAATGATTAAGATAGAGAATTTTGTGTATGAACATGAGCTACATAATGTTCAAAACTTATTTATAATGATATAAAATAATTATTAAAATCATGTGATGAATATTCACTAGTATTATCAACCCTAATAAGCTTGAATGAATAATCAGGGAATTTCACCCTTAACCTTATTATTTGGGAAAGTAATATCACAAATGCCTGGTTACGAGTGGCCAATAAACACATATGGGACCATCAAGTTGATGCATAAATCATGATCATAAAATATCTGAATGGTCCACATGGTGGATGAATTGGTTTACATATATCACCATGAATTCAGTCCATGAACATCGGGGATTCAGTCATGATCTTTGATAATAATGGTCTTATGATTAATTTTCCTTGAGAACAAACAACACATAATAAATCATGGGGGTGTAAGAACCCTTTTATCAACCAATGGATGATCATGCATACATTTAATTATTTTTCTCATTATTATTGATCTAGGATGATCCAAATGGTCATGCCACACAATAAATGTATCATGGTTGGTAAAATTTAGGTTTACCATGTTTGATTCAATTGTAAAAATATTTAAAATGTAAAATATGGATGGAAGTCTCAAAATATTCTCTTGAATCAATTTGTGTTCATTTTCAATGATTGTTATATAGAGGTATTCAAAACCTCCTTCATCCATTTTCTTGATGTGATATCCATTATTATGAATATCTTTAAAACTTATCAAATTGTATTGATACTTGGGAGAAAAAAAATAACTATTTATCATAATTATTGTACCACAAGGTAGGCATATTCTTGCTCTTCCAGAGTCTTATATTAATTGTGCACTACTAGTTAAAGTACATACATGATCACTACCCATTTTAATGGTGATAAAATATTTCTCATGTTTAAGAATTGTGTGCGTCGTTACACTATCGACAAGGTAAATATCTTTATCATGGAAATTATTCCCAACATACCGATTTATATCATCCATCTCTAGTAAATAAAATAACATTCATATAATGAATAAAATAAAATAAACCAAAATGAATCATGAAATATTTAAAAACATTAGAAAACCAAAATCCATAGTTCATTTCATCCATAATCATACAAAAACCAAAAATAAAACTTCATTTTCTTCATAAGCATTCATGCTTGATCAATATGATAATCACCTTCAGGGTGTGAAAAATAATCAGAAATATAAAAGTTTGTAAAATCATCATCATATTTCAAAGCCTGGTCTGAAAAATTCACTTCAATATTCTTTTCCTTTACTTTGATATATTTTTGATAAAGATCAACAAAATGATTTGGCATACGAAAGGTACGTGACCAATGCCCCTTCATGCCACATCGAAAGCAATTACTTTCATCACTCTTTTATTTCTTAATTTGTGGATGTTTATTATTGAACCACTTCTGGTGGTGCCATTTCCTCTTCTCATTTGGTGTATGACCACCTCAAGAAAATGAATTTCCTTGTCCTTGATTACGTTGATTCTTCCCATGACCTTTATTAAAATCAGTCACTTTCTGTTTAGGTAATGGTGCCACACCAATAGGTCAGGATTCATAATTTCTCATCAAGAGTCATTATTTTTTTCAGTAATAAGAAGGAAAGAAAGTAATTTAGAATATTTTTTAAAACCTTTCTATAGATATTGATGTTGTAGAATGACATTCGAGGCATGGAAAGTAGAATAAGTTCTTTACAGCATATTAGTATCAGTGATCCAATCTATGCATAGTTTTAGTTGCAATGTTATTTTAAACATTGCAGAGTTGTATTCAATTATTTATTTATAATCTTGGAAACTCAAATGAATGCACGCAAACCTTCCTCTTGGTAGTATTACAAGTTGAAGGTGATTATACTTCTCCTTGAGATCATTCCATAGTACCAAATGATCCTTCAACATGAGGTACTCATTCTTCAGATCCCCATGAAGGTGATGGTGGTATAATATTAGTTCTTAAGAATGGTCTTGAGTGGAAGAGTGATTTCCAAATTTAATTTCTTTTCTATGGTCATTTTCATCAAGGTTCATCTCCACATCCAGAATCCACGAAAAGTAATTATTCCTAGAAATATCAAGGAGGAGAAATCCATGCTTCACAATATTCTTCATGGAAATTTTATCTTACCAGTATAACTAACCTTTTTACTTTACAGAGCAGTCGGGCTAATAACGTGTTGTGAAATTTGTCGATTGAAGGAAAAGTGAAGTGAAAGCGTATAATGATGTCGAATTCTTGGGATGATTATGGTGAAGTAAAATGTCTCAATCACAATAGAACAGGAAAAAAAATACAAGTATATGGGCACCCAAAATCACCCACAAATTCCATTATCATGTCACTATATTTATAAATTACAAAAGGGTTGATCCAATGGAGAAAATCAATTTTAACGAATCAAATTCAATGGAAGGAATACAAAAGGTTTATCCATATAAAGAGACTTGTTGGGAAATTAATAGACCTAATTCATTATGATTTATGAAATCTGCACAATTAATGTGAATTTATAACATTAATTATATTATAAATTATTCTAATTTAATTACATTATTATATATTATGTTACAAAATTTATAATTCTTTCCTAAAACATTGAAGCTAGTATCAAGTACAATCCAGAGTTTAACATCAAGAAATTATCATGGAAATATTATGTCTATAAAGATTCAAACAAAATGGGGAAGACATCAAAACTATGAATTCAACCTCTAAGGAGGAGGATCTGAGCTACCTTGACATTAATGAACCAACTAATATTTGGTAGAAACCTAAATATTAAGAGAGATTTTGACATCCATGTAGGGGTGGACCATGAAACATAGGTAAACGGTATGTTATATTTTCATGTTACTCACGCTTAGATGGAACTAAGTGGCTTTTCTCATTCTGGTTGTTTGTGATGTTGTTTTTTTATTATTTAGTGGTTTCTCACACCACTTATAACAAAAATTAAATCCCTTTTTATGCTTTCTTTTATTGAATAAAGGTATTATGAACTTGGGTTTTCAAGTTCATGGTTTAGGCCATTCTTAATAATAATAATAATATGTACTAATTACCTATAAATTTTATTATTAATAGTTATTAATTATACATTTTATTAGGTTAGAAATTAACTAGTTGTTTTTAATTATTATCTATATTATAATTTAATTATTAATTTCATTAATAAATTATATCTTAATTATTAATTACATTATTATAATTTATTATAATTTAATCTACAAAATTAAATATTTTTTTTAATAATTATTAATATTTTTAATTAAATTATTGTGTATTTTTTGTGTTATTAATAATATTATATTTTTATTTTAAGGTTCTGAAAATGGGGAACATGAAACCCACATTGAAAACTAGGAAGGTATAGTAAGAAGTACTCCCTTATAAAAGGGCATGCTGGGTGGGGGTATAAGGGGTGTGATATTTTTGAAATACTTTATTCAAAGTAATAATGAATAAATAATTGTTAAATACTATTTTATTTTTTGTTTTAGATATGTATATAAAAAAACATAAGAATTCATGTTTTTGGAAAAGAGACATATAAAAATGTTTTGAAAAGAAGGTGCCTCTCAGTTGAGTGTGATCTTTGAAAACTCTCTAAATAAGGTTATTTTTGAGAAAGTGTATTCTTCAACGATTTTTATAAGAGGGCGTTGGATCAGGATGTTCCTACCCTTCATAAAAAAATCATACCTAGATTGGAAAATAGTTTCATAATTTAGGTTTATGTGGAATTTCAAAATGATTTTATCCTTTATAATTTTCAATAAAGGAAAATAATTTATTGAATCTTGGAAACTAAATAATTTTTTGATAGATGTTGGGGAGAACATTGAGTGTACCCACCCCCCCGAAAAAGATGAGAATCACCAAATAACTATTTGTTTTAGCTATGTAAATTTAAAATGGAAGAAAGAATTAGTATATGAATATAGTTGTGAAAAAGAGCGAGATTGAGGTGATTCAAGATTATTTCACACAATAATCTAAGAATAAAAACCAAGATTAAAAGAAATATCAAGAAATTGAGTAAATGAACATAGGATATAATGTGCTTCATACTTGTTTGGGACTTAAGTGCACAATAAGAACACCACCTAGACTGGTGAATTCATTGCTTGAAAATGGGGCTATACCAATGGTTTAAAACTATTGGTATAGAATATATCAATGATTATCCAAACCATTTGATAAAGTTTCATAAGTTTAGGTCTATACCAATAGTTTATAGTAAACTATAGGTATAGTCCTTTTGTAATTTCATGTTTCCAACAGTTCTAATAAAACCTTTTGTTTAATTATTTACCAACAGTTTGATAAAAAATTGCTAAATCCATATAAAAATGGTTTATTAACCATTGTAATATAATTCCTTGGATTCAAAGTATACTAATGGTTGCATGAAACCGCTGGTATAGACCTGCTATACCATCCCAAGCAACGCCACCCCAACCTTGCCCAAGCAGCCAACAAAAATCACCAAACAGATAACACCACCACCACCTTGGCCAATTACCTAAAGAAATCACCAAAGAATTTTAGAAAACATCACCAACCAATATACAAATAATGATAACACAAGAAACTAATTAATAAATTCAACTAGTGATAACAAACATTTAAAACATCACATATATTTATTCAAAACTAATCATCAAACAACAAACATCATAAATATAAATAAAAAATGTAAAGGATCAATCTATCTCATCACTATCATCATCACCATAACTATCATCATCATCATTCTAATCATTATTGTCACCATCATCCTTACCATCATTATCTCTATGAATGTCATCATCCTGAACACCACTAGAAGCATCATCTGGTGTACCATATAACATTCACATCATTGATATATTTGTATCAAAAGACATGGCAGAATCAGGTATAAGCGATGGACATAAAACTACCATAAATTTCATAAATTCATCATTGTCCTTTTGATTTCATTCACACTTCTATATGATAATTTTTTTGAACTTATATACATTGTCTAGATCCCATGTTTCCTATTCACAAATTTTTTCTAACTTAGTGCTACCAGAACTGGAACCTAAAGTGGGCCAATATCTGGCGGGGAAAATACTCTTACCTTGTCAACAACGTACTCTTCCATGGTGATCATTAACTATTACCTGATGTAAATGATCATTGAGCCTAAAATTTTTAGCTTCCTTCTCATCAAGGGCCTCTAAAGAACACTTTTACAAAATATAAATAAACTATTTAGTTATAAAACAGATATTAAAATTTTAAATTGACAAAGTAAAACTTAAAATTTGCTGTTCTGTCAGTTCATTTACTGCATCTCCATATTTCTTCTTTATACTGAAGAAAATAATTTTTTCTCAAGGAACACATCCTCCAATATTCAAAACCTCCCTCTACAATGACTTTGAATGTAGAAAACCATTCGTAAAAAATTATGGAGGCATGAGACTCATAGTGAAAATGAATATAACCAATGTAAATTTTTTTTTTTTTGGAAAATAGATCATAAACAATGATTACAACAATAACCCAAAATACTAATAAACATATTAGTCAATATGTATTTCAAAATAACAAGAATATTTTCAATTTCAAGGATGTACAGACATAGTGAAATGTTTATTAATAAGTAATGTATATCACAGTCTAATCACAAACACTAACTAATTAATGAGAAATTAGTGACATGATTTACCTAAATCATTTGTAGGAATAGATGATATTTTACAATAATAAATTCCCCATTAACCCACTAGCACCCATCATAAACCATTTTAATAGAGGAAGAATAAAAACAATCATAGGTAAATGTCAATGATAAACACAAAAAATTATTTCTCATTCCATGAAAGATCCAAAGAATCCAAATATTAGGTATTAACACTCATTAATTCTTTCTCTAACATTGTATTTTGTTTTCTAGTAGAAAATATTTTCCATTTTAATTTACAAATAATAAACTCGAAAAACTATTATGAACCTAGTTTGATTTTATTTTAGGATGTGTTTGACAACACTTATAAAAAATTAACAACTTGTAGTTAAATTCTATAAGAAAATAGCATATGTGTAATTGAAAAAAAACACAATTTCCATGAGCAATTTAAATCAATTCTATAGAAACAATTTTTACAAGTGTTTTCAAATGCAACCTTAATCCTCTTCAAGAATTGAGTCAAGTTCTATATAGACACAATATAAGAATATGGTGGATAGGTTATAAATTATAAAGAAAAAATATATTCAATTATATGAATAAAATAACCATGATAATGTTTAATGGCATGGGTAACCAATCACTAAGTATAACAATATGCATTTTAATAATTTTTAAGGGAAAAATTAGTTTAAAGACCACTAAAAATGTCACCTTTAAGCTATAATCAAGCAAGATTTATCCATTTAATTTAACATTCAACATACTATACAATAATATCATCTTTCCAATCAAATGGTATGTTATGGAAATTCCATTAGGATGGAATGTAATGAAATACACTATTTAAATTATCTATACTATTACTTTAAAAATAGAATAGAATGAGACAGTGGTTAACTAATGATGGATAATTTAATAACTTCTGTTTGTTTAATTAATAGTTAATGTTTTCTAATTTCAAGATATTACAGTAATTAATAATAGTGTTTGTCTATGTTTATCCCCTATTTGTTTTAATATTTCATGCACTGGTTTAAGTTGTGTTGTTTTTTATTGATATTCATTATTTCTAGGGTTATGATTTTTATTCCATATATTCATGAATAAGGAGACCTTGTAGAGATTTTTGAATTCATACCCGATTTTGGGTTTCATAAAAGGTGGTGGTTGAGCTGTAATTGATGTCTTTGTGGTGGTGATTGTTAGGTTATGATTGAAATATATGTACATTTAAAGAACAAATTCATTTAGATTATGTGATGTTTCTATTTTTTTTGATATAATTCATGAGATATGTTCTAACCTCATCTAATTTCTTAGAATTGGTATGTAGATGATGGATGATGTAATACTACCACATGAATAAGGTTCCTTGGTTTAGTTCTCTCATATATTTTAGAAGGATTATATTTTCCTTGTATAGATAGTTGGTAGTATGAAAAATATTAAGGAGTGTTCCAATGTTTCTTTGAGGTTTTGTTTTCCGCAAACATAATGAATTTCAAATAGTTTAAGGATTATTTCAAAGGGGTAATTATTTTGAAATAATTTTTCTTGAGGGGAAAGGAGAAATTAGTAGGAGGTTAGTCTTGTACTATTCTTGTTGATGTTGTCTTTCTTTACTATATTTGTCTCCCCTTAGTGGCGAGGTTCATGTTTGTGATATATTCCAATAGTTGTGATATTTATAGAATTTTTCTTTTTTAAAGTGATTTGGAATCATATCCTAATAGTTGTGATATTTATATGATATTATATGGTTTGGTTAGTCTATATCTAGGATGATAATAAATTCAATATACTCTATAACTGAATGAGTTTGGATGAGGTGTGACATGATTTTAATTTTGATGCCTTAGAATTTATTTTGAATTTATTTTGAGTTAGAATTAGGGGTTTAGAGTATAGGAATGACTTTGGAGGAGGGTTGGTGGTGGTTGATTCTGGAAAACACTAGAAAAAATCATTAGGTACCCACTGTGGGGTCCTAGGTTCACAGTGGATGAGGAATAAAAGGGGGATTATTAGGCTGACTTAAGTACTTAATGGTTATATTATGGGTACTTGGTAGAGCGTTTTAGGGTTTATTTTTATAGAATCATTTCAATATTTGTTTTATTAAGGGATTTGAGTCAGAATATAATTTTTCATCATTCCATAGGTCATTTAGGAAAATATTCATCCCTCCAATCCCTCTCAAACTATCCCCAATTTCTCTCAATGATTTCTCCATCATGTCTAGAAAGATTAATAGAGACCTTAAGTTAAATAAAATGTTTTATGATGTTTTAATTTATTGAATTTATGATGTAAAAATTTGATTATCTAGTATTTAAGAATAATTTCACATGATTTAAATGGATAAATTGATAGAATAATGTTTAAAGATGATAAAGGCGTCATATATTGAATTAATAAAACTAAATCATATTGATGTTTTGTAATTTCTTTATTTTAATAGTATTTTTTTGTGGTGAGTTATCATTAATGATATATAATTATTTGTTTAAATCACCATGTGGCATGTTGACATGTAAAAGGTATTTTACATGATGCACTTCCTTGTTTGGGTGGAATAACTTGTCTATGTTGTTGAAATTTAATTAAGAGTGGAATAGAAAACTAAATCTTATGTGATTTTTAGGGAGATAGCGAGTTATTAAATGGGAATAATAAGTGGTTTAAATAAGGGTTTAATATGAAAATTTATTCAATGATAAATGCTAGAAACTAAGGAATTACATCCTATAAGCTTATACAAATACCTTTGGTCCACCTTTAAGTTTAAAATTAGTTTTGTTTTAAAAATTATGGTTTTGATTAGATAAAATAAAACAATGAAATTATTTAGAGAATATATTTTGGAGAATTTTTCCATAGATGTTGAGATTATTTATTACATCACATAACCCTAAAAATAGGTGTACATGGAATTACTGTTTAGTATATTTACGGTTGGTGGTAGGGCTTGGTAATCAATAGACTTGGGACTAGATATGTGAGATTATATATTGGAATTGGATTGACATATTGTTCTCACATAGAAATTTCTTTGAGAACACAATGATTATCTAGATTAGAGATGATGGATTCTATGATCGAATTACACTAGAGTTGGTGGGAATATCTGTTTGTGTAAGGGTTATGGTCTTTATAGATGGTAGGGAATGAGAGTGTCACGTAGTGATTTTCATGGTAATGGGATTGGGGACTATCCAAATTTATTTATACTTATGGATATTGAAATATTAAAGGTAGATCTACTGATTATAAAGTGATCAAGTTAGTTTAGGGTTGCATGAATCACACTAGATCAAGGCAGTAGTTATCCCATAATGAAAATAATGGGAGCATAAGTAGTGGTTGTGGATTTTCATAAATGAATCACATGAGGTGCTGGATTCATGTGAAGTGGGTGCTAGAAGATGAATTGTTGTTATATTTGGCCAAATTTAACTTGGATGAGATCTTGGGTCTACATCATTTCTTTCTTAGGATGATGAATAAACATAAACCAGTCATCTAATAAATTATTCAATCCAGTCCTCTCATTCAAATCATGAAAATTTTGAGATTTCATTTTCTCCCCATTGTGATACTAGACATAGTAGTTGTTTGAAAACCATATTTTTTTATATGGTATCTAACTTATTCATGACTTAACCAAGATATTCCAACACAATTATAACATGGGAATTGTATATGACCACTATTTGAAGTATTGTTAAATGAAAAATCTAAAAATATCTCCAAATGTTTTTTGAAAATTGTTTGATATATGATCAGTTTCATACATCCAACTTCTCCTCATTTTGTAAAAAAATGTCATATGTTATGTAGTAAAAGAAACTAAATAAGATTGAAGTTAAATCAAAAATATATTTAAGGAAATGATAATTTTTCACTTTATATGATACCAAAATTGACACACTTGTCTATATGAGAATCATGATATAAAAGAAAAAAATACTATAAATATAAAAAAATTCTATAATTATAAAAATTGATATTAAATTATATTATATCAATGGGTAATAACTATATATAATACTACACAAAATTATGTTTATAATTGTTGTTTTTATTTTTTCTCTTATTCTATCCACTTTTTAACCTATGTTATTCTTGTTCTATAAATTCATTTATAAAATATTTATATTTTTAGGTAATTATATTATACAAAACATGTAAATTATGAATTTGGGTTGGATAAATACATAATTAGTGGTTTCTCATATTGAGAGATGTTAAAGTGAATTCTTTTTATCCTTGAGAACAATGAAAAAATGGTTATTCTATATATGTTGTAGGCATGATCATGCCTTGGATTTCTTTGAGGAGTTAACCTTTAGTGGAAGTGTCTTAATATTAATGATGGTTTTGAGGGAAGGATAATTTAGATGCCTAACCTGGTAAAATTTTTGTTTTTTAGTTTTTAATGGGATGGTTGATGATGACACTAAATGGGTAGATATCAGGGGAAGAAATTATGGGTTTATATTGTGGATTATGGAACATTTCCAGTGTGGTGGGTGTGCATGCAATGGTATTTGGAATGAGTGGGAGATCCAATTTTGAAGTGCAGATGATTTTTTTTAGATGTGATTGACATGAATGGTGATCATGGTTATTAGTTTAATAGAGTGATCCTACATTCAGTTTCATGTGACTCTCAGAGCATATGACTATATTCATTATCTAGTTACATAGGAGTGATAAACGGTTGATTTTTGATGTAATCTAAGTGGAAATCACACAAATGGAATGTGTTGTCCCATATAGAATATGTATTGGGTTTTATGAGAGTGTAATCCAATAATGCTTAAATGATATTTAGGTTTCATGAATTTTGTAAATGAGGCGTCGATTGTGTTATGGAATAGTGAGCATCTATTTTTGGTATATGGAACGATGTTTTCAATTGTAATTACTACATGCATAGAGCCTCAAATACTATTATATGAGTTTGAAATGTCATCATGGAAAGGTATGAAATAAGTGATAGGTTGAGTGTGATGGAAAGATACATCCCATATATAATCCTAATAAGTTATTGATAGGATATTTGGATTGGATCATCAAGAGTGACACATGTGTGTTAAAGAAACCATTTGTGTTTCAACTCATAGATAAGTATTTGGAGAACCATATGGTGGATAAAAAATAATTATCTATTTAAGGTTATAAAACTCATTAATAATTTTATTTTGATAGTTTCCAAGATTTTTTTTCAAATGATTTAGTGATGGGATAAGGATTAATGTGTTTAGATGGCACTCAGTTATGAGAGGAATAAACATGTCTCAAATTAGAGGAGATCCATTTCTCTAGGTGATAGAATGATAGTTATTGTTTATGGTAGTGATCATACCATAGATATTATACATATTTTAGGGTTTTGACATCAATGTATCTAGTGAGAAATTTTAGAATTCATTCAACTGTTATGGCATAATCATTGAGTTATTTACATGTGAGTTAGTGGGAAACACTGAATGTTTTGATAAAGGTAAGATGGAGGAGTCCTAAACAGTTCTTTTATGTATAATTGTATGTGCTCAGCTAGAAAATATTGTGTAAAAATGATATTAAATGTTATAGTTTTGTTAATAATGTGATCTGGAATTTTGAGGAATAGTTTCTGTGTGTGGGCATAATTCTTGGGTGGTGGACACTTCCAATTCAGTCTTGAATTTATATGAGGTATGATAATAGATTTTGACCATTTTTATTTCATGGAGTTATATATGGTGAGATGGTAACTATACCAAGCATATCATAGGACAACTTGAGACGAGTTTAAATATGAAATTATAATGGAAAGGAGTGTTATAGCTTTGAATTAGCCCATGTGTCCAAAGGGCTATTCTAGGGAGTTCCATGATCTAGGGAAATAATTGATCTCTTCAAAAAACAGAGTATAGTGGAGTCATACAATTTCCATAGGTATTTCATGTACTTTATGTAGAGGATATCATGAGATGACATTTTCAAGACATTACAAGTAGTTTCATTGAAGGTATGTTGCATGTTTTTTTCTTTCGTTTTTAAATTAAATTGAATTATATTGATTGTGGTTTTGTTTTTTAGTGATAGAGATTTTTCATGGGATAGTTCAAATGGTTTTTTATAGACCATCCCTAGGCGACTAGTCACAATTTGTGTGTAGTTCGATCACTCGGTGACTTAATTAGCATTTATGACAATATTTTTAAAAAATTATTAGTTATTATAAATGTTCTAGTTTGTTTCTTATCCGTTCTTAGAATGATATAGGGACCCATGTGTGAGGTAAATAACCTGTACACTTGGACATAATTAAAAAGAGATTACTAGGTGATGCTTGAATACAAAATTTCTTCTCTTATTAGATAAGTAGTCCTTAAAACCTACCGCTTATTATTATACATGTTTTTATATTGATTTTGATATGTGTGGTCTCTCCACATTGTGAATTATATATTTTATGATGAAATATATAGAGTTGAATCAAATAATGTTCCAAAACCATGGTGGAACATGAGCACTAGCTTGATTCCTCATCCATTGAGGGTCAAGGATTTAATTATGATAATTTATGTTATAAAATATAAATATATATGGGGGGAACACTAAGAACAAGAATAGACCTACATAATTATTCTGATATATATATATATAATTTAGCACAAAATAAATTCAAAACAATTTTCATGAGAATTACACAATATTAAACATGTAAATGGCATAAACAAAGAAAGAGAGTTTTATATTGAAATCCAATTTTAAAAATCTCCACCATTTTCATATAAAATTGGATATGTTCTTTCACATAAGGCTATTGAAATAGAACCGAATTTCGTATATTTAAAAATTATTCAATTTAAATAACATCGTAACCATAGTCAAACTATTGAATGGAGTGTTATTAGTGTGTATCTTATTGAAGAAAATAGTTCCCAATTGAGTAACATATCTAATGAAATGCAATCTAATTTCAATGTGTTTATATTTACCATGTCATAGAAAATCCTTAAATAAAAGTATAAAATATTAACTATCACAATATATGGTAATAATAGAACTACATAATGAAAGATCACTTAGCAGAACCTTAAAACAAATTAATTCTTTAACATCCTATGTTAAGGATATATATTCATCATATGTGGTATAGAGAGACCAGATAATTTTATGTTTCATTTTAAAGAAATTATTCCTCCATTAATAGTAAAAACATATCTTGTGAGGGAATTTCTAGTACTAACATTCCCAACATAGTTAGAGACAACATAACTAAAAAACAGTTCATTAGACTCAACATTTCATCCATAACATAAATATAATGCTGGTGTATGAGGAATGTTCATAATAATCCATTTAAGGGATTTCTAGTGTGTATTTCCTAGATTAGACATAAACCTACTAAGGGTATAAATTAAAAAGATAAATCGGGTCTGAAAAAAATAATAGAGTACATGATGCTGCCAAAAATACAAATATAAAGAATTTTAGGCATATACTAAATATCAGCACTACCGACTAGTTCTTGTCATAACAAAAACATAAAATTTTGTGAAAAAGGAACATTAATAGGATTACCAAATTCAATAAAGTATCACTTATGAACCTTTATAATGTAATAATGTTGGTACATGAATAAAAATTTATTAATTTTATATATAACAATTAATATTCCTAGAATTTGGTTAGTTTCTAATAGATCTTTAATTTTAAAAACATTTTTTAGTTATTAATTAAAACAATGAATGATATTCATATTATTACATATGACTAACATATCACCCAAATATTAAAATAAGTAAAAAATGCTATTTTTAATAGTTTTTCAAAACACACATGCACATGTTTACTCTTATTAAACTTGTAATCAAGCATGGAAGAATAAAATTTCCTATATCACTACCTAGAAACTAGTTTTAAACCATATAAATACTTATTTGATAGTAATACCTAGTTGGGCTTAAATTTATTCATTTAACCATTAATAGGTATCATATAAAATTGCTCATTAATTTCACCCTAAATAAAAACAGTTTGTACATTAAGCTATTCAATATGAAAATCATGGAAACAAGCTAAATAATTTAATAACTAAATGGATCTGTGTCTCAAAACAAGAGAGAACATCTTAAAGTAATCAATTCCTTTTATTTGAATGAAAAATTTGTTCACAAATCTGACCGTAAACTTGATTTTCTTTTCTGATATGTTATCCTCATACCATTTAAAAAACCATATACATCTAATGGTTTTATCTTTGGTTTGTTTGTTAATAATACACAAAATATGATTCTTCTTTAAGAAATTCATTTGATCATCCATGTAAGAGATCCAATGCTTATAATCTCTACCACTAATAGATTGCTTATAAGTTTTAGGATCATCATCAAGAAGATACTAGGATATTATACTAGCCAAAAAATGGGGGGGGGATGGAGGGGGTATTGTGACCCTACTAACTCTATCACTAGTAAGTTGATAATCACTTTTATAATTATTAAGAGGGTTAGTGTCCAACTTTGAATTAGAGATGGACTCAAATTGGGTTTCAGTTTGAGGATCAGGTGGAGAATCCTCAATGGGAGCCTCATGCTGGGTTGGATGTCTAGTTTCAACTGCCTTAGTTTGAGTTGTAAGATCACTTTTATTAGTGATATATTTAGACTTAGGAGAACATGATTCATGGAACAATACATATTTACTAATTATATTTTTTGGATAACCTGGTTTATCAACCCATAATTTTTATCCTTTTTCCCTTTTGAATAACCAAAAAACACATATTTAAGAGTTAATGGTTCTAATTTATTTGTTTTGATGTGGGAATTATCGATACACCAAAATAATATAAAATGGATGTATGAAGGTGGAATATTATTTTATAGTTCTTCTGGAGTTTTAAATTTATTTTCACTATAAGGAAATATAATTATCAAATAGACTATAGTTGTAGTAGCTTCACACCAAATTGTTTTGGGTAGGCCTAAACATGCATGAATGTTCTGGACCCACTCATGTGTGGTTCAGTTCATACACTTGGCTTACCCATTCTATTTGAGGGGGGGGGGGGGGTATCCCTAATAGTCTAGTGCCTATAAATTCCCTCAAACTCACATAATTTTTTGAAATTAGTAGATAAGTAATCTAACCCATTATCAATTATCATCACTTAAATTTTTTCCAATTTTATTTTCCAGAGGATATTTCAAGGTTTTGAATATTTCATAAACATCATATTTATTTCTGAGAATGTAAATACATAACATATAGGAATAATCATCAATAAGGGTAAAAAAATAATATCCTCTAATATTGAAGGTAGTCCTAGAAGTAAACCACCAGTGAAAATGCACATATTCTAAAGGATGATTGGATTTGAATGAGAATTTTCTAAAAATAACTCTTATAGACATAAATAGAACACAATCATCACAAAAAGATAAATTTCTATGTGTAATATCATTCAATATTATATGTTTTCTCAATTATTCAAGACCCTTGGAGATTACATTCTATAATCTCCTATGCCAATGAAAAGTGTTGTCATTATTTGTCATATACACACCACCTGACTACCTAAAATGTGTTTTCTTATTTACCACATAAAACCCGTTTATAAAATAAAGATTGATAACTATTCTAGAGACTTTGTAAATCTTAAGGAAACTTGATTCGAGCCTAAAATTAAACCCTTTCTAGTCTAGAACCCATAGGGAGATCAAGTTTCTATATAGGTGAGAGACTCACCAAACATCTTGGAAGGTTATAATAAAATGGTCATCTAGATATATGAAAAAATACCCTCTACCCAAGACCTTGAAACTCATATTGTTTTCAAGGATTACTTCTCCCAATAATATCTCAGTCAACTCATGTAAAGACTCTCTAGTGGGACACATGTGAAAGGAAAAAACCCAAATCTAGGACCCACTCATCCATGAAGACATTCCTAAACACATTGAGGGATTCTTCAATATTATAATGTTAATTTACAAATAGGTATGGGTTTCTAGGTTCACCAAGATTAGGATTTTGGTTAGGATTCCTAAATTCAGGTTTTATATGCCTAGACTTCCCACAATTATAGAAGGTAACCTATAAATCCCTAGAATTAGACCTCCACTGTGGTTTCTTAGTGTTCTTTTCATTACTCTTCTTATTCTCTTTATTTTTAAATCCAGTATTATGTATACCCTAAACGAATTGAATCACTAACTCGATCATTACTCTTAGTTTTGTGTGAAGTTATTTATAAAGTAAAATTGAATTGACCTATTCAAGGGTCAAGGATTCACAAACATATATCATGGTTTCCATAAGAGTGATATAATAACTATCAAGAGAAATGAGAAGAATAATTTATTAATCCTCACCATCAAATACTATATTAATGTTGGGTAGATCAAGCCTTATTTTATTAAACTCATCAAGACATACTCTAATGGAAATACGAGAACACATATTAAAGGTAATCATCCTATGTTTATTATGTAATATACAAACTAAAGAGGTTATCATATATAATTTTTCAAGATTCAAACAAATTCTAGCAATATATGCTTCATATGAGACTTATTTAAGTACTTTATCACCTAGGTATAATAATAAAGAACTATGGGGATTTTGAAATACATCAGTGGGTTTTTCATAATAGGTGGTAAAGTTATGGACATCATCAGAATGGTTTATTATATTTTTATTAGTGCCATGTAAAGCATCAATAATAAATTTCTAGATAATAAGGGTCCTAATATCAATTCATCACAAGTTAAAGCCGTTACCAGCATCAAATTTATCTATTTTATACTTATTTAAAACCATTTTTTTATGAATTTAGGATATAATACCATTTGTTTTGGGAAAATACCGAGGATACAACCCCAATAAAACCTTGGGATCACCTAATAATAATAGCGTTTAACTATATATAATATAAATGAAAGAAATAATCAGGATAAAAACAAAGATATTCATAAAATGAAGTGATATTGAGGAGATTCAAGATGATTTCATACAAAAAATAAATAAAAGAAACCAAGATCAAAATAAATAATAAGAAAGTAATAAATAAAAAAAGACATAATGTGATTTAGACCCATTTGCGACAAAAATGCATGGAAAGAACACCACCCAGACTCATGTGTTTTATTAATGCTAAAAAAATGGAATAAGAGATAAAAATTAGAAAGATAAATTAAGAAAAAAACAAGTTGAAAATTAAAATTTTAAAGAATAAAAAACTAAATGGAATGTTCACAATTCTAGAAAACCTAATATTTTCTGAGAGTCAACCTTTCATGCTTGAGAAACCATTGAAGAAACTTATGGATATAGAATCACACAAAAAGGTACAACTTTCCTAGAGCTCCACTAAAATCCCTTAAATCTATAACATCTATTATTATGTAGCATAAATGGATTCATATGAACTCTATCTAGAGTAGCACTAGAACTATGGGATGATTATAGGCTAAACTCTGATGTATCTGGGATATTTCAATAGGATCTCTCTAGGTTTTTGATAGAGGGTGATAAGGATGAAATCCATAAGTGAAAAGGTGACCAAATGTAGAAAATATTATACCACATGGGGTCATAAATTCCACTAATAAGGTCTAATAAATGAGTAAGTGGTGAAAAGGACTAGCTAACTAGTGTATACTGTGTGGGGTGGTGAAAATAATTAAAAAATTACCATGACATAATTGGATGGCCTAGATGAAATGGGTGGTGAAAAATAATCAACCAAATGGAAATACCATAAGGATTGATAAAGTCACATGATATGAGTGGATATTAGGCCAATATGCATGGGCCGCGGTTGGTGGCCTAATAAGACACCAAGCGGAGGGACCATACACAAAAAAATCCTAGTCCAACATTGTAATTCAATAATATATATAATTGAGCACAAAATAAATTGAAAATATTTTGTTTAGATTATAATTACACAACAATTAGCATGTAAATGAGAGAAACAAGTAAATGATTTTTTATATGGAAATCCAATTTCAAAATAGAACACCAATTTTTTTTATGGTAATCTATGTAAGAATATAATTGAATATTCAATCACCCTAACTCAATAATGAACAACTGAGTCTATGAGACCATCCTTACATTGTTAAAGAACTATCATTTATGAACACATCATTTTCCATCAAAGAACCATAATTTTCCATTAAATCACCATCATTTATAAAAACATCATTATCCACCAAAGCACTAAATTATTTACTAAAAGTGAAAGTTCACCACCATCATTTAATATATATCATATGTATAAAGAAAGTTTCTTTATCAAAGTGATATTGTTCACTAGAAGTACTACCTATGAAACAAGTCTTTCTATGTTAATAGCATTCATGACAATGAAGGAAACTTCTATCTAGAGATTCATCATTCCTATATATTAATATCTAGGGCTAATAAAAATATCTATTTTTTTCACCTATGTAAATTGGGAATCATTTTTTAAACAAGAACCCATAGTCATGACTCTTTACCTTTCATTCCATCATCATTTTCTACCATCATCCTATCAACAGAAGGAAATTTTTCTATATAAGTCTTCCCCCCAAATTTTCAAATGGGGAAGGTGATGGTAGATTGGTGGGTGGCCAACCCTACCAACCACTAGTGGAGGGGAGGAGTAGGAGGGGGTGACATGACTATAAAAATTGTAATCTCTATCCATTTCCATCATCAGGTTAAGCACAATATTCACTTTTTTGGGTACTATTTGATATGTATTTTGTGAGGAGTATTCTATATTTTCCAAGATAGAAAATAAGAAATGTGTTTCCTTATAATATTGAGATAGTGTGTAGCCACATTTTACCATAGTGAGATCTTTATATTTTCTCATGGACCCCAAATACTCTTTAACTATTGTTTTTTCCATGTTACATCTAGTGTCTATTTATTTTATCATTTTTACTTTATTTTTATGTCAAAATTATCACCTCACTGAAGGTCCAATCATTTTTACTCCCAACAAATGGTATTAGAGCAAGGTTCTGACATGGTATTGTTTATATTTGTTGTATATTAATATTTCTCATTAATTTGAGTATGATCTGGGATTGAGACTATGGTTGATCTTTTACATTAGAAAAAAACTAATGAAGTTATTAAATACAACATTGTGAAATAGAAGAGGTTCTAGATTAAAAAAATTATCAAATGGTGATGAATCTCAAGATAAAAAAATTCAATGGGAATAAATTTTTGTTATTGAAAATAAAGATGTAAGAAATTTATTAGAAGGATTATTATCTACTGGTGATTTTTAAAATACTGGAATATGTAACCAGGGAGAAATTGAACAACATGGATGATAATGATATAGCAAAAATACATTCAGATTTGGAAGTTAGGGTCCTATCAATCATTATAGAGAAAGGGGGGGGGGGGGTAGAGGAAATTAGGGATAATATTAAAAAGCCGTTTGAGGAAAAGTCAACACACAAATAGTTTTCTTAAAGATAAATTTATAAACTCTTTGAATAGAAGATTCATCATCGGCGATCAACCATATCAAGACCCTCCATACCCTATTATCTTATCCCAACCTGTTGGGATATAAAATTGAGGATACTGAATGTACAATGATTTTTCAGAAATATTTTCTAGATTCTTGTGATAAACACATCATTAACCTCACAAAAATTTCCTAATGGATATATTTATATTCAACAATATTATAGTTATGGTTCTTGAATAATAAACTCAACTCAAAAATAAAGATGATTGAAAAAAACTCCAAAACAATTAGAGGATCTTTCAATATAGAGAGGAAGGATAGTATATTGCAATTTTAGTGTGATCCAAAATCATGATGGGTCCACATCAATGATAAATGAAAAGAATGTCACATTTTACAATTTTAGAAAGAGGGTGAATTTCAAGGAGAACTATTAGAAAAAAAGAGTAGTATAAAGAACTCTCAAGTGAATTTTGTGACTACTTATAAAAACATGGATATACTAGTTAGTAAAGTGGAAATGACTATTTGAGATAAACAACATATCAACAATTCATAGATAATAAAATCATAGGAAACATGGTACATGGTATCATAATGGGAATGGTTTGAACAGTATGAACCCTTCCTGAAAGGACTTATGTACATGGGGAATAATCACACCATGATGATCATTGGATTTGGTACTATAAAAGTGAAGTTACTTGATGGTATTGTTTGAACCATTCATGGAGTATTCCATTTGAAGGGCCTAAATAATAATATATTATCACTTGGAAAATTTGATGACATCAGATGAAAGACTCACACCAAGAAAGGAGTGATGAAAATTGTAAAGGGTGTGCTTGTGCTGATAATGGTGGAGAATATCTCACATAACTTATACGTGGTTATGGGTGAATCTTAAAAAGAATTAGATATAGTTATTACATTAAATACCTCAGAAAAATAATTTATGATGTCATGGAATCAGAATCTTGGATATATTTCTAAATGATTCTTAGTGTTTCTTGCTGACCAGAAGTAGAAACAAGGGCATAAAATGTATCCTTTCCATTTTCAGAGCATTTTTTTCTTATACTAGAATCATAAGTTAATGTTTGGGATGTCAATGATGATGAGAAATCAAATCTTAGAGTTAAACCATTCCAATATTTTTAAATAAATGGTTGTATCCCTAGGAGAAGCAAGTTATTTTTTATCATTCATTAATGATTATTCCTAAAGACGTTGGGTGTACCCAATCAGGTGGAAGGTATATGTTTTTAATGTTTTCAAAATATTCAAATCATAGAAGGAGCTTGAATATAGAAATATGATCAAGTGTTTGAGGTCTGATTATGGTAGAGAATATATAAGAAAGGATTTTAATACTATTTTTTCAAAAAATTGGCATCAAGATATAGTTTGTGGTGGTGGAAACTCTTCAAATGAATAGAGTGGAAAAGTGGATGAACAAAACCCTATTATATTGAACAAGGGAAATATTGAAAGCTGTATGAGTTTCTTAGGTTTTTTGGGAAGAATTAGTAAAGAACACCTATTATGAGATCAATTGATTTCATTTAGTGGTGATTGATTTGAAAACACCAATGGAGATGGGGACCAGTAAACCCACTGAATATTATTTGTTAAATAGTGTTGGAAGTATTTTATATGAACTATTTAATGATCGGGAAAGATTGAAGTTGTATTAAAGATTTAGGAAATATATCTTCTTAGGATGCACAGATGGTTTGAAGGGGTATCATTTGTGGGACTCCACTTCCCTCAAACATATCATTAATAGAAATTTCATTTCTGTAAATGATAAGATGAAAATGAAAATTGAATAAGACATGGAGAAAGAGAATATAAAAACTAAAATGTTAGAGGTGGAGGATAAATAAAAAGAAGAAAATGTTTCCTATCAATCATTACCAAAGCATGATGATTATGTACTAGTTACTTATAGACCACAATGGTTAAATCAGGATAAAATAACACCAATATGGAACTCAAATAATGTCACTAATAACAATATTTCATATTGATTATTGACAGAGGATAAAGATACATACTTTTTTATAGAGGCATCCTAGCATTCAAACATATCCTCTTGGATGGATGCAATACAAGAGGTAATTTAAGCCCTATATAGGAAAAACAATTGAGATCTTGTTCCATTACCTCATGGAAGGATGGTCATTAGATAAAAATGAGTGTTCAATATCAAATGGGATAGAAAGGACCAATTTTAAAGATATAATATGATACTGGTGGTTAAAGGATATAAACAAAAGGAAGGTATATATTTCAATGAAATATTTTCACCTGTTGTTAGAATGATGACAATTCAAGTAGTCCTAGATATATGTGATATATATAGTTTACATCTAGAGTTGCTATATGTGAAAAAAACTTTTCTACATAGTGATATTGTTAAATAGATCTATACACTCTAATAAAAATGTTTTTCTAAAGAAGGAAAATAGAACTTGGTTTACTGGTTGAAAAAATATCTATACTATCTCAAGAAGGAACTAAGGTTTTGTTACAAGTGATTTTATTCCTATATCACAAGCATTGGATACATCAGACTTCATTTAGATCCTTGTGAATATTTTATAGGTTTAGATGGTAATAATTTTATCATTATTCTATTTTATGTGGATAAAATATTGGTTGTAAGCCCCAAAAATGATAAAATATAAAATTAAAAGGCATAATTGTCTAGGGATATTGATATTAAAGACATAAGAACAAAAAATTAGAATAGTGGGATGCATATTTATTGAGGAAAAAATAATGGTAATTTGTTCTATCATAGAATAATTACTTGAGAAAAGCGTTGACACACTTAAACATACAAGATTGTAAGCCAATCTACACCTCTTTTTATATTAATTACAAGTTATCCTCTATGATGAGTCCTAGAATTGGATAATATAAGATGTAAATGTATTGAGTTCTATATGAATCAGTAGTGGGTAGTTTTTTGTTCTCAAGGGTTTGTAATTGACCGGACATTTTAGATATAGTGGGAGAAATTAATCAGATTATAGAGAATCTAGGATAGGAGAATTAGAACATAGTTAACATGATCCTAATAAACATAAATAAGAGATTATATTCTATATTATGTTACATGGGATCATATTTCATTGTCAAAGGATATATTTATTCATATTTTTCAATAGATTCTGAACAAAGTAAATCCACTATTGGTTATGTGTTTACTCTTACAATAGGATCTATGAGTTAGATTTCAAGGTTACTATAAGTTGTGGCATTATCTATGACTGAGGAATAGTACATGAAGGCTATATAGGCTTGAAAATAGGAAATTTGGATGTGAATGTTATTAGAGGAGATCAACTATAGATAAGAGTATATTCTATTATTTTGTGACTTTTAGAGAACCTTACTCATTGAAATGATTCCATATTTTCATCCCAAGAAAAAGCACATTAAGGTATAATATCATTTTGTTCGAGATGATTTTGATGAAGGAAGTGAAAAAATGTAGAAGATTATTAAAAAATTAAATTTAATAGATTTACCGATGAAGGAGATTGACTCTGATAAGTTTAGATAGTAAAGATCCTTGATCATCCTTGTATAGAAATAAATAGTTTGTTTAAAATATAAAAGGGATGTGTGGAAATAATATTGATTACCAACCAAATCTCCAAGTGGGAGATACATCGAAAATGGATTTTTTTCTTAGGATAGATACCTCCCCAAAAATTTTCAATGGGGGAAGAAAGTATTAGATGGGTGGGTGGGCAACCATACTAACAACTAGTAGAGGAGAGGATAAATGGGGGGGGGGGGTGAATTTCTTTAAAATATAATACTCCATTTTTTATCACCAAATCAAGAAGAATATTCTCTCTTTTGTGAATTATTATCATGGTATTTTGTTAGGTGTATTATTTATCAATAAAGAGATAAAAATTCAATGGTATTTTCCTTATAATAGTGTAAGAGTGTGTAATTTTATTTTAATATAGTTATATCCTTTTATTTTCCCATGGTTTTTATCCCTATTTATTTTTATTAGTTTTCCACATTACATATGATGTTTGTTTATTTTCATATTTTTATCTCAAAATTATCACCACCCAAAAGGGCCAATAATTTTCATTATTAACATATACACCCTAGTTTTGGTAGACCTTTTATCTATTTCTCTATGTACCCACCAAGTGTGCAATGTGACTCAACACTACTCTCTTATTTACATTTTCCATTCCTTCATTTGTTCCACCTCTCCTCTTCTTAACTGGACATTCACCCTTGATTAATTCTATTAGGAAGGTTTTTTTATGATCAAAATGATCAAGTTACCCATATTTCAAATCCTTTAAAGGGCCTATAGGGGGGAGTATCCCCTTTTTTTCAAGCATCTAATAACTATCTGACATCAATATGTCCAATAACTGGATTTATGGACAACTCCGAAGTGACCTTTTTTATCCTTTAATTTCTTAGGTATAATTCATCTAAGATATAATTATATTTTATTGGTGTTCCAGACCAGTTTTAAACCATTAAAAAATTTGGTTTGCCCTAAAATTAGTCACAATGACTTCACATATTCTCTTCCTAGTTCTATTTGTAATGGCCGTATTGTTGTTTAAGTCATGGATTTATCCTTTAATGATTTATATGACTAGATACCATTAGGTCATGGGGAATGTTCATGGTTATAGGTCTTTAATGTAGGTAACAAGCTGATTGAACAATTTCAAAATGAAATCTATGGTTCCTTGGGATTGATAGAACTTTTATTAACTTCAAATAATATCATGGGATCAATATATAGAGAGATAGTTATCCTTTATAACCACTCTATACTCTACCTCCACATCAATAATCTTTGTGGAAAATGTGATGCCCTAAACCCACACTCCTAGATTCAATGCTCATAGATTCATAATTTAAATACTTACTTTAATACAAGATGTAAAATCCTAGATATAACCATTCACCATTAAAAAATCAATAGTAATTAATTTCATATTTTACATATCAAGTATTTTTTTAGGGATTAATCTTTAGAGAATTAAGTCACATCATAAACTAACAATACCCACTCTATTTATATCAAGAAGACATTTTTTCACACTATATATAAAACTAATTAATCTATAAATAGTCTTCAATATATCCCATAAATTATTACACATGTTCTACACTTCTAGAAATGTCTCATTTCTTAATTTTATTCATAATCTAGAGAAATAGAAACATAACACAAGGTGTGATCAAACACATGGTAAGCGAAAACATATACCTGAATTCATCATGGAATAAACATGGCATAAAAATTATTCTAGTAATAGATAACAAACATGAATCCTTAATCAATTTAAAACTGAGAGCATGCAATGTACATGAAAATAAATAAAAAAATAGACATCAGAAATAATTATCTCATAATAATTAAAAAAGAAACTAGGGAGGAGTAGTTCCAAGTATATTCTATATAATTCCTAAGATCTATGGGTCATGTAATCTCTAAGAATATGGGCCTTGTAAGGGTTCCCCCTTATCCCTTAAAAGGGGGGTCATCAAAAATCAATAAAAAAAGATGGCCTTTGGGACATTTGGGCATATTAATGAAATTTATAATTACAGACACCAAAAAACTATTTTCAAGGCCATGTTCCAAGACAATTTACTTGCCATTGAGACCGCAATCAATACATCTTTCTAAATTTTCCATACATGAAACAAATACCCAAACATATTTTCTCTTATGAGACCTATCGTTGTATCAATAGGCTATATAATTATGATCCCCACCCATCACCTAATTATGTCCAATGCATTCACTATAAGAATCAATAAGACTTTATTACCATTCCCTGAGGAACCCTTTACTGAATTAACACATGGTTATATATATAATGAATAATTTCGAATATTAATACATGGTTAACCTATGTTAGCAGTCAATAATCATCAAGAATGTCAATAATTTTATCTATGTTAATAAAAGGGATAACATGATCATAACCCATATGTAGGAAGAATATGGATGGTTTAACAATACATAGTCAAATTTATAATAATAATCCATATTAGAATAAAAAAATATGGAATGCCATTATATTTCCCCATGTCAATATAATAACAAATGTTCTAGGTGAACATCATCTATAAGAATTATGTAAAATATGAAGTTCACACTATATATAGTAATAAGTATACAACTAAGTCATTACTATAATAACATGATAATAATCTATACAGATAAAGCTGGTAGATGGCTTTTAGAGAACATAACCCCTGTGTAACAAAGGAAACATAGAAGGATATTTACATAGAAAAAATATATCATTGTAAAAGAATACAATGAATAGTATCACAAAAGAATGGATAAGGAATAAATTTTTTTGATAACATGAGTTCAATCCCCTAAATGATAACATATACATATCATGAAACATAAACACTATTATGTTAAATCCTTATGAAAATAATAATGTAAATTAATTCAAAAACATAATTGATCTTTTAGAAAATTTTTTAACATTAATGTGAAATACACATTTACATGTCTATATTAATGTTAAATTTTAAAAAGGTCACTTGAAAGATTTTTAAAACCTTAAATTTTAAAAATAAGCTTCAATAATAGGGTCTTTAAATGACATAAGGTTTTTCTTGGAGAAATTTTGATAAGAATACAAATCATATAAAAGTGAAAGGAAAAACCTTTTATAATATTTTCAAAAATACATTTGTTAAGAAATTACAATGTAAAAAGATTAATAAAACTTTAATTGTTTTAAAACATAATTTTCCAAAAAAGAATTATAAAATACCATAAATTATTCAAGTGGGATAACCCAATAATGGAAGAAAAACGTTCAAGATAAAACATTATAACTCAAAGAAGGGGATTTGACTTACCCAAAATCCTTACTACTGGGGAAACACATATATCAATAGCCACTTGAATAAGGTAATATGATTTGGATAGTAAATACCATTAAATATAAATATAATTATAGAAACATATTCATTGTCATTTAATAGTCCTTATAAATGAAGAATAATTCTTAACATGTAACATTAATCAAAGAATTAGAATTGAGATCAATAAAAGTATTACGGCTCAAGTAACACTTTAATCAAAAACCTTTAAAGATATATATTGTAATTGAACTTATAATAATCTGATTAAAAAATAATTCATGATATTATATATCATATTATTAGTATATACACCACATAAATGAAATTAGGTGCATAATATCAAACATGTCTCAAAGAGAGAAATTTGAGATGAAAAGCCTTACACCTTATCCTAACTTAAATGAATGTAATTTAACCTGATGTATAATAAAAATAGATATCTTAATAAATTATTTTATAACCATAATCATATCCATTTTCATTCATTATTTTTATAAATATTCATTATCTACACGAATTCTTATGATTTTTCACATTAGGTGTTTATAGTTATGATTGTATGTACTAGATTCATAATATTAGTGTTCATATTGATTATTATTCCAAAGTTAATAATTAATAGATTATTAAATTTAATATTATGTATGATTTATAATAATTTATTATCCTTTAAATTCATTCTATGAATGTTTCAGTCTTTTTCCTTGAAGATCAAATCAATAATAATCATGTTTTACTGATATTTTATGAACAAATGATGTTTTCTTAATTCAAGAATTAAATACTGATATAACAACTTCAGAATTAAAAAATATTATTAACATTTATTTATCATATTATACTTGAAAATAATTTCTAATATTCATAAATGATATAAATTTTTAGTATTTTTAAGGTAGGTGGTTAAACCGACCAAAACACGAACCCACTATGATTAATGAATGTTTATGAGAAGGTTTAGTTGTAATAAATTATTCCAAGAGAATAATGATATTATTTAATGTTTATTAGTGTGATATATCATAATTATAAGAAGGTATAAGAAGTGGTAAAGGATATGAAAATATTTCATAATTTTAATAAATGGTTATCCTCTCAGTATGATTATTTTAAATGATTAAATTAACAATGGTCATTTTACAATTATATCATTAATAAGTTATCTAATTTATCATAAACAAAACATAATTATATCATAAAAATAATATTTATCCTTTAATTACATCCTTATATCTGTCCTTGAGAAATGGTGAAGGAAAACAAAACATGTTACATCGTAGAGGCAACAGTTCGTTCAACACACGAACAACAAATTTGTTTTTCTTAATGGATATGGTATATGATAAATAAAATCCATAACATTAATATAGTAACATTATATTATATTAATGGAAATAATATCATTATATTATTTTTTCTATAATAAAATTTAATGGAGATAATTAAGAAGAAAACTAAGTAGTTGATAATACTCATTTTGGGCACTTGAATTTTCCTTGGAAATCTCCTTGAATTTAAAGAGCTTAGGATAACTATGATTGAATAGGGGATTATTTTAATGGAATGGGGTTATAAGGGAGGAAACATTTAATATTTTAAAGTATTATTTATAAGTTTAAGTTTATATTTTATGCGTTGAAGTTGTATGTTTTTATAAGTGAAAGTAAGGGCACTTTTGGAAACAACTTTTCATTTTTCCATAATATAATGTCCATTTTAAGGTCCCATGGATCCAAATTAGACAAAGGTGTAGGGTAAAAATGTATTATATTATAAAAAAAATAAACCATTCAATTAAATTCATGTTTTTAAAAGTTTTAGGACTTTTACACTATGTTAAACTCAATTTATCCCTTTTACTTTTACCACGATAATTAATTTTTAACCTTAGTAATTAATTTTAAAGACAAAAATTAAAATTTACCATATTAACTGATTTGAATATTTTTATTTAAAATTTTAAAACCATTTTATCTTGTAAAATTAATATAGTTATAAAAATTAATTTTAAAATTAAAACACCTCAATGGGTAAAACAATTTTTTTTAAAAATAACATTAATACAATTTTAAAATTTTGTATATAATAAAATTATCACAGTTTCTAATTTTAAAGAAAAAAATTGTATTATTTTGAATTTAATAAAAGTTATGATTCTTCCAAGTAAATAAAAAATGAAACCTCACCTTCAAAATACACGATTTAAAGAGAATACCGAAAGAAATTGTTATATTAAAGTAATATTTTACATTAGTTCTAACAATGTTTGGAATAGGTTTTATATATATAAAAATATTTAAAAATTCATAATTTTATTAATTAATTTAATACATTATTAATTTAATGGTTTTTGAATCTTCTAGGTTATTTTTATATAGTGATAAAATCATGTAAATTATAATTTTCATAAATCAGGTACTTTTTAACTAAAAATCATCCTTTTTAAAAAATGATCAAAATTTCATAATAAGTAATTTAGATATAATGAATTAAAATATAAATTTTATTTTATCTAATTAAAATTAAAAAATTTACAAATATATATTTTAATTGAAAATTTAAAAAATATAGAAAACTACTTTTGTTTAAAATTAACTCATATTAAATATTTATCTTATAAAGGTAATGATTTTTTATTGATTACCATATTATGTTAATTAATAACGTTATTATAATATGTTGAGGATAATTTAAATCAGGTGTTGTATTAAATAAAATTTATCAAAAATATTTAATTATTTAAAGGTAATCATATATTATGATCTTAGGGTGTTATAGAAAAGTCCCTCAGGATTTTGGATTGTTTTCCAATTTATAAAGTTTAGACCTCAAAATGAACAACTATAGTGGTACTGTAACAACCCATGTTTTTTTAAATGATATTTATTTCATGAGAAAATGTGTGTTATATTATTTTATACACAATAAAACCATATCTATTTAATAATGATCAATAAATTAGTCAGCTAAGAAACCAATTAAAATTTCAAACAATAAAAAAAAATATAATAGAAAATCCAAAATGGGAAAATATGTATCGCTCCTATTTGTTAGAATCATCTCCCCAACAATAAATAAATAAAACAAAATATTAGTAAACCAATCAACATCTTAGAAAATGAATGTATGTAACCTTGGGATAAATAGTAGAGATTTTTTGAATGAAATAAAAAAGTGTTATTTATATAGTATAAAAGAAAATGTGACCATTGGGATTTGAAAGTTATAGGACCAATGTTCAAGAATGACCATTATTCAATATAATAGTTATAAAATTTGACCATTGAGAACTATACCCATTATTAATAATTATAACATTATTATTAGTGTTTATACATAGTAATGACAATGGATAATTAATGCAGAAAAGAGAAGATATAGCCTCAACCTATAGAGTCAAGCTACATAAAGCCTATTTGTTTGAACATGGAAGGTATGTAGAATCACTAGGTTTCACCCTTGAATAATCCCAATATTATCTTCAATAAGTGAAGCTCAAATGAAATCACATACAAGAGATGTTCAAGTTAGTGGAAATTATCACTCGATTGATGTTAGCTGAGCCACATCATGAATCTATCAACATCACACTACTTACTGTTAGGTTGTACGCAAGTGTTATAAGGGGTTATGTGTCCTAGAATTTTTTATATAGTGTAATTATTTTTAATAAATAAAATTTTTATTCCATCAATTCCATTTTAATAATATTTCTTCCTAATAAAATATATGTTTAATTGGGATGAATTTGATAAATTAATTTTTCACACAAAAATTTTAATTTCCAGAAATGATATAAAATTTTATAATAAACTATGGTAATATGAATACTATTTATTTTAACTAAATAGTATGTTAAAAAAATATTTTTTAAATAGAAATGATAAAATAATTTTATTATGTCCTAGAAAATTTTGAAGTGTTATAAATTTGACTATAACTTACAACCTGCTATTTTTTTTACTAAATAAGATTTTTTTATATAAAATTTAAAATTATAATATTTATCGATTTTTTATAATAAAATAAAAATCATTTTTGAAATTATCATTTTAAAATTAGGTTAGGGTTAATTTAGGAAAATTTTCTAAAATAATTTATTTTCCCATGAATATTAAAAATACAGTTTGGGCTTTTCGATATGCTTAATGACATCATAATTATGTAATAATGATGTAATAATAAATTAACCTCAATATGAGACCTAAAATATGTTATTTTATTAATATCATGTATTTTAATATATTTTAATCAATTTTCAAACTTATAAATGACTTTCAAAAGTCTAAAATGGAAACTTTAACTTTAAAAAGATTACTTTATAGAAACTTTACTTTTCCATGCCAAATAAAGTAATAAAAAAATCACAATCAGTTGTTTTTGGTTAAAATAACTTAAAATTTGACCCAAATATCCAAAACCATGGTAAAAAACCATGGGTAATCCAATGGTTTTTCATTTTTCACAACTTATATTTCTAAGAACTATATTTGGTCATTATTAAACGAATCCATTTTTGCTATAAATACCCACCCATTTATCCATTTAATTTCACTCCCAATACATTATTCATGAATTACTAGTGGCTTTTCAACCTAATGAGTCCCACCAAGGATTTTTAAATCCCCCAAGGTTCCATTCCTTAAGATCTCAGAGTAACTTTTCAAATGTTATGGAATTATCCTTCTTATCTCTTCAATTCTAGAACCTATTTTTTTATATATCTTATAAATGTTATGGTCACTCTAATTTATTACCCTTTTGATCACATCCTTACTAAAAAATTATGTTTTATCAATTAGAGAACCTTTCACCCTCTTATTTTACCCTTTTATAAAACCTTATTTTATACCCATTATGTTTCTAAATTTACATCTCAAATTTATCTCTCTACTTAAGAAATTATATTTTATTATATTTTTTTAATACCTAGACCTCTTTATTTTCTAGGGGTATTCCCTTAGATATACAAATTATTTATTTAATTTGTGGATTTACAAATAAGATACCCACATTCCCTATTCGTGGTATAAAACCGACACAATGATCATGCCTTTAATCATTTTTGAAACACAATGATTTTGACAAGATTCCAGTTCTTTATTCACCATAGGTTATTAATGAAATGATTGATTATGATCTATGTGAATAAAATTAATTAATACATATGAAGGGTTCTCTCTAATATTAATCCAATGAATTGGGTGAATAATTTAATCTTTAGAGATGAAATATTTTATGATACGTTAGTGAATAACCTTAATAATTTTCATTTATGACACCATGGTGACATACCTTGGTGATATTATTATGAATGTATCATTTAAATTTTGAATCCATATTTAAATGTTGTGATTCATGTTATTTTTATTATAATATGCCTCATTTTCCCTTGATTATTCCATAATGACATTCCTGATGTTCTTATTGATATTCCTCATGATCACATGTAAGTTGGTTCCTTTACTAGGCCTCATGCTCACCTATTTACTTTTATGTATATCCTTAGAATGTGATATGTCATAAATTTAACATAGGGTAAACCCATGAATAATATTTTCAATAGATTATAATAATGTTTTATGTTTTCATGTATAATGCTCCTGATTTCCAAGAAACTAATCTTTAAGAGATCCCATGTTTTGTACCATATAATAAAAAGTTTATATAATAAATTGAAGGATTCCATAGTTTTTATCAAAGGATGGTTTATTTATTTGTTGGAATTAAGAATATAAATCCTTAGTATGAACCCTAGATAAAAGTTTAAATATAGGAAAACATCCTAGTATTTTGGTGAAGTATTAAGTAAGTGGCTTTTTAGAAAATAAATCCATATTTGGATACAAAAAAATAGATGTGGCTCTAGAACATATATATCTAGGGGTAAAACACCAAAACAATCCATAAAGATAGACTCGATCAAGAACTGGTGTACAATAATGGGACTTTCTGCACTCTTGGTTTGACACTCCTGGGGTATATTTTTGCTTAATCACAATATTTTTATGAAACATTAGAAAGGGTATATAGAAAATGTAATTATTGTTAAATAATAACATATTTAAGAATGATTTTTTATGAACTAAAGTTACTTTAGAATTATATGATTCATGAAATAAACACATTTCTCACTAAAGTTTTCTTATTTAAGAAAATGGAAGGAAATAGGAGGAACCCCATAAATGATGAGCACAATGGAAGATGCATTGACGACCATCCAATAGAAGCTAAAATGGGAAACTTCCTGAGAATGATGAATCAAATATCTTGAGTTGTGAATAATAACTTGAATTATGTTGTGTGAAAAAATTCACCTCGAATGAAATAAATTTATATTTAGTCCTTCATGCGTCAACAACTACCTTTTTTAGTGGATCTATTAACCCATTGATTGCTGAACAATCGATAAGCTCTATAAAAAAAACTTATTTGTAATAAATTGTTTAGAATAAGATAAATTCACCCTGGAAATAAACCTATGATAAAGAGAAGCTAATTAGTGGTGTAAATTTATTAAAAACACAAATCTAATAGGGAATATTTATGTTATAGAGTGGGAAGAGTTTTGGGGAATCTTTTTTAATAAATATTTCCCCACTAGATATGAGTGAAAATGGAGAAGGAATCCCTAGAACTAAAGTAAAAGGGAAATGAATCGATGGGAAGCTATGAGATGAACTTTACAATACTTTCTCGTTACACCTCTACCTTTGCTATGGATCCTAAGGGAAAATTTGATAGATTCGTTGGTGGAATAAGACCCCATCTATAGAGGAATATAGAAAATAGTTACTATGGAAGCTATGAAGAGGTAGTGTGAAGTGATATGAAGGTTGAATTGGAGTTTGGAAAAACTCAACGGTCATATGGTCAAATGGAAATAAAAGATATTATGGATATAAAATTAGGTAGTAACTTTGATCATGAAAAAGGAAGAAAGAAAGTTCAACTTCCAATGTGAAAAAATGTGGGAAGAATCATTTAGGTAACTTCTTATTTGGGAGTGGAAAATTGTACTGGTGTGGAAAAGATGGCCATATTTATCAGAACTTTTATAGTGAGGTGAAGCTTCAACTTATCAACACTAACAAAAAAGGGAAGATGGTATAGGCCCGGCTTGATGTTCAATGCTTCAAACATGGATAGCTTGGGCACTATTCCAGTTACTACCCAAATCAGAAGATAATGGAGGTAAATCACCATCAACCTCAGCATAGGTAAAGAGAGAAAGGTCAAACATTTTCTATCATGATATCTAAATTAGAGGCTCCAAATGATGTGGTGGTAGGTACTATAATTCTTCTATCAAATCTAAAAATTACTTTGTTTGATTATGGATCTACACATTCCTTTATTTTCCCAAGTATACAAAGAATATAGAATTAATCCTCGAACTTCTAGTAATTGGATTATCATTCAATAATTCTATAGGGATTATCCAAGAATCAATAGTGTATAGAAACTCTAGTATTTAATTTGGAGATCACAATCTCAAAAAAATCTAGTAGTCATTCTCATGGTGGTATTCAACACTATACTAGGGATGAAATGGATCTCAATATATAAAGATTTGATCAACTATAGAAGTAAGGAAATATTAGCAGTATTTAATGGAAAACCTACAATTATTTTCATATAGAGGTATCATGACCTGTGATTTATCTAGAAAAACCTCCTAAATAATTCATTAGGGAGATGGTAAGTGAGGAGGAAGAAGGAAATTAAAGTATAAAGATAGATAATCTCCCCATTTTTCATGAATACATTGACATATTTCTTGAGGAGTTACCTAGACCTCCCCCATAAACAGTGTTATATATATTTATTAAACTCATACTTGGATCAAAGATGATATCAAAGACAATATATATAATGGAAAATGTAGATCTAGATGAATTAAAGAAACAACTTCAATATATTTTGGAGAAGGGGTTTATCTAACCATGTGTGTCTCCTTGGGTAGTACCTGTTCTCTTTGTGAATAATAAGGATAAATCACTGTGGCTATGAATTGATTTTAGAGAACTTAATGGGATCACCATAAAGGAAAAGTACCCTCTCCCAATGATTGATGATTTATTTAACCAGCTTTATATGGATCAATTCATCTGCAAGATTTATCTTCGATCTGGTTATCATTAATTGAGGGTGAAGAAAGAATATATTCCAAAGGCTGCCTTTCGACCAAGATATAGGTATTATGAGTTTATTATTATTCCCTTATTCTTGAATAATAATCCCTCTATATTTATTGATTTGATGAATATATTATTTAAGGACTACCTTGATAAAATTTTTTAAGTTTTTTTGATGATATTCTGATATTTTCCAAAAGTCATGAGGAGCATTAGGATCATCTAAGGGTTATATTAAAAATTCCAAGGAAGGAGAGGTTATTCAGAAAATTTAGTAAATATGAATTTTGGTTACAATAATTTTCTTTCTTGTGGAAAATTATAACCAATTATGGAATATTAGTTAACCTTACCAAGAAAATGGTTATGTAAGAGTGGCCTCATCCTACAACTGTAATTAAGATTCATAGTTTCCTTGGTTTAGCATGATATTATAGGAGGTTTTTGAAAAACTTTTCATTAATTTCTAATTCAATAACCAAGTTAACATGAAAAGGAACAAATATTATCTAGACAAAGGAGTGTGAATAAAGTTTCCAAGAGCTGAAGAAGAGATTAGTTACTGCACCTATGTTAAATATACCCTCTTTTGAAGAATCATTCGTTGTTTTTAGAGAACCATCTATGAAAGGTATTGGGTGCATTCTCATATAAAATTACAATGTGATTTATTATTAATATCAACAACTGAAGCCTCATGAGTAGAATTATCCTACACATGACCTAGAGATAACTATGGTAATTTTTTCTTCGAAGATATGGAGGCACTATCTTTATGTGGATAAATGTGATATATACACAGACCACCAAAGTTTTATGTATATTTTCACACATAAGGAATTGAACATGAGACAAAGTAGATAGTTGTATCTTTTTAAATATTATGACTATTCAATTCATTATCACCTCAAAAAGAGAAAATAAGTTCACTAATTCATTATATAAGAAAGTCCCTTTTTATTGGAAATGATGAGGATTTAAGGATATCTATTGATCAAGGAACTAGTAAGGTTAGACATGGGAATAATGAATGAGGGGACACCACCAATCCTATCCCAAATGATTTATCAACCATAATTACTATATAATATTAAGAAATATCAAAGAGAAGATCATTTATTACAAAATAATATAGAGGATGTGAAGAATGGGATGTTTCCTGAGTCTAGTGTTGATCAAGAAGGTGTTCTAAAATTTCATTAAAGGCTAAGTGTACCATCTATTTAGGATATAAAGAAATAAATGATGAATTGATATCATAGATATACATTCTCTATATAACCTGGAAGCACTAAAATGTATAGGGAACTTCATGATCTTATTGGTGGGATAATATGAAAAGAGATATTGTTGACTACACTACAAGGTGTTTGGTATGTCAGTAAGTGAAGGCGGAGCTATAACTTTCTAAAGGGGTATTTCAAATACTACCCATACAAACATGGAAGTGGGATAATATCACTATGGAATTTTTCATCTATCTCCCAAGAATTTCCAAATGAAACAATGTGATATGTGTTATAGTGGATCGACTCACCAAGACTGCCCATTTTATTGCTATTAAATAAGATTTCTATCTTGATGAAATTTCAAAGATATATGTAAAGGAAGTGGTGAGGCTACATGGGGTTCTAATTTCTATCATTGTTTATAATGATTCAAGGTTCACATCTAAATTTTGGATAATTATTCAACATAATCTAACTACAAAATTGCATTTCAGTATGGCCTATCACCCCTAAACTAATGGACAATCTAAAAGGACTATTTATAAACTCAAGGGAATACTGAGAACATGATCAATGGAATTTAAAGGTTTATGGGATAAAAACAACCCATTAGTTGGGTTCTTATACAATAACAAATTCCACTCAAGTATTCAAATTGAACCCTATGATGCTCTATATGGGAATCGATGTAGAACTCCTACTTATTGGGGAAACGTTGGTGAGAGAAAGATTATTTGGATTGATCTTGTGCAAGAGATGACTAAAAAGGTTCAATCCATCCAACAACATATAAAATATTCTCAAAGTCGGTATAATATCTATGCTAAAAACCTTCAAAGGAAATTGGAGTTTGATTTTGGAGACAAAGTTTTCCTTCAAATATCACCATGGAAGAGAGTAATATGGTTTGAGAAGAAAGGGAGGCATAGCCCCAAGTACATTGATCCCTATGAAATACTTGATCACCTAAGAGTAGTGGCCTATCAAATATAAATTCCATAAAATATTTCTCAAGTTTATGATGTATTCTATATATATTTCTTGAGGATGTACATACTTGATCCCTCACATGTACTTAATTTAGAGGTGGTATAACTGGAACATGAATTCTCTTATGAGAAGTAGCTGGTGGTGATCTTGGACCATAGAGACTAGGTTAAATGAAAAAATTACACCCACCTTGTCAAAGTGATGTGGAGGAACCATAATTTTTAATAGGATACATGATAACTAGAGGAAACAATGCAGAATAGGTACCCTGACCTTTTCTCAAGTGAGAGAATGAGTTGAAATTATGGGTACAAAATTTCAAAGCGGTGAAGAATATAATGACCAATTTTTTTAAATTATATTTTTTCCTGAACAAATTTTTTTTATATTATATTATAAAAAATAAAACAATATCTATTTAATAATGATCAATACATTATTCGTCTTAGAAATGAATTAAAATTCCAAAAATTAAAACTGGACAAAAATAAAATAGAAAATCCAAAATAGGAAAATATGGATCACTACAATTAATTAAAATCATCAACTAAACACTAAATATATAAAAAAAATATTAGTAAACCAATAAATATATTAGAAAATGAAAATATGCAACCTTGGGAGAAATGGTAGAGAATTTTTTTAATGAAATAATGAAGTGTTATTTATAGAGTATAAAGGGAAATGTGAACATTGGGATTTGACCATTATAGGACCATTTTCAAATATGAACATTAGTTAATATAACCATTGTGAAATTTGATCATTTATAACTATACCCATTATTAATAATTCTATCATTATTATTAGTGTTTATAATTAGAAATGACAATGGATAATTAATGAAGAAAGGAGAAAAGATGACCTTAACCAATAGAGTCATGCCCCATGAAGCCTATTTTTTAGAACATGGGAGGGAGGTATAATTATGGGGTTCACTCTTGACCAATACTATGAGGAGATTCAATAAGTGAAGTTAGAATTAAATTTCTTATGAGAGATGTTCAAGTTAGTAGAAATTACCAATCAGTCAATGTCTGCCGAACCACCACAAGAATCTATCGCCATCACACACCTTACCCTTAGGTTGTACACCAGTATTATAAGGGGTTATGTGTCCAAGAATTAGTTTCTTAAAGTATAATTCCATTTTATAAATAAAATATTTATTCTATCGATTGCATTTTAAGAATAGTTTTTCTTAATAAAATATATGTTTAATTGCAATGAATTTTATAAATTGATTTTTCAGACACAAATTATATTTATTAGAAAATATATAAATTTTTATAATAAACTAAGGTATTCTAAATAATATTTATTTCAATTAAATAGTATGTTAAAAACAATAAATTTTAAATATAAAGGAGAAAATAATTTTATTATGACCTAGTATATTTTTAAGTTTCATAAACTTGACTATGCCTTAAACCCTGTTATTTTTTAATTAATAAATATTTTTATATTTAAAAGTTAAAATTATAATATTTATAGAATTATTATGATAAAATAAACACTATTTTTTTAAATAATCACATTGAGATTAGGTTAGGGTGAATTTATGAGAATTTTCTAAAATACTTTATTTTTTCATGAATACTAAAAATACAATTTGGGTTTTTCATCATGTTTAATGAATTCATAATTATGTAATAATGATTTAATAAATTACTACCAAAATACATGACATAAAATATTTTCTTTTATTAATATCAAGTATTCTAATATATTTTAATCAATTTACAAACCTATAAATGACTTTCCAATGTCTATAATGGAAAATTTATCTTTTAAAAGATTAATTTGTGGAAAAATTACTTTTCTATGCCAAAAGAAGTAATAAAAAATGATTCTTGGTTCTTTTAGATTAAAATGAATTAAAATTTGAACCAAATTTCCAAAAACATGGGAAAAACCATGTGTAAGCCATTGATTTTTTATTTTCCACAACCAATATTTCCAAGTCATATATTTGGAAATAATTAAACAAGTTCTCCTTTTTTACTATAAATACCCACCCATTTCTCTTTTTTACTTTCAATATTTGTCCATTATACACATATTTTTGGTCTTTTTCCTCAAAATGAGTCCGACTAAGGTGTCCTCAATCCCAAAAGTTTAAATTCCTCAAGAACTCCAAGTAACTCTTCAAGATATTGGAATTATCCTTCTTGTCACTTCAATTCAAGAACCTATTTTTGTGTATGTATTATAAATTATATGTTCACTCTCTTTTATTACCCTTTGATAATATAATTACTTCTAAATTATTTTTTTTCAATGGTATAATCTTTCACACTCTCATTTGACCCTTTTCTAAAACCATGATTTATACCCGTCATGCGGCCAAATTTACCTCTCAAAATTATCTCCCTACTTAATAAATTATCTTTTATTTTATTTTTATGAATACCCAAACCCCTTTATTTTCAAGGGTTATCCACCTATATGTAAAAATGACTTATTTTATTCAGGAATTTACACATAATATACCCAAATTCCTTATTCATGTTATAAAAATGATGTAATGATAATGTCTTTAAACACTTTTGAACCACCATAATTTTGATAAGAAACCCATTCTTTATTCCCCTTGGGTTATTAATGAAATGATTTATTATGATATATGTGTATCAAATTAATTAATACATTTAATGGTAATTCCTTAATATCACTCCAATGAATTAGGTAATGAATTTAATCTATATATATGACATGTTTTACGATACCTTAGTAGATAACCTTTGTAATTTTCATTTATAACACCCTTGTGAAAAACATTGGTAATATGAATATGAATTTCTCATTTAAATGTTATATAAAAATTTCCATGTTATCATTCAAATTATTTTTATTATTTTATTCCTCATGTTCCTCTTCTCATTCCATAATGATATTCACCATGTTCTTATTGATATTTCTCATGCTCACAGGTAAATTGTTTCCCTTATTGGGCCACATGATCATCCCTTTCCTTTGATGTATGTACCTAGGTTATGAGATGTAGTAAATGATAATTTTTATGAACCCATTAATTATCCATTTAAGTGGATTAGAAGAATGTTTTATTTTTTAATATATTATGTTCTTGATTTCCAAGAAACTAAACTTTAAAAGATCCTCTATTTTGTACCATGTAATAAAAATATTATGTAATAAAAGGAGGGATGTTGTAGGAAAAAAATCCAAATTATTTATTCAATTTCATAAATATAAATAATATGAGTCTTTTTTACAACTCATTTCATGGAAGAATGACATATATAGATTTATCAAAACCATAAGAGTTTACAATTCTCGATCATGGATACAACTAGTTTATGGTCCAATTTCCCAAAATACTTTATTCGTGAAAGTCAATAAAGATAATCAAGTTATCCGAAAAAAATTATAAGGGAATATTATATGACAAAACATATATTTTAAGCACTTTATTTAATGATTTATTACATAATTACACTCTTAATACAATCCTAGAAGATCGATATCTATAGTGTATTTGGGTAATTAGATACATAACACAATAACTTGAAACATAGATACAATGAAATTTTTTAAAAACTAAAAAACATTCCCTTAAAATAAATTGATCTTATAATACTAAATGGGATAACCTAGGGACATATATATATGAAAAGGGTGAGCTATAAAGCCATGTAAGGGAATAATCAAAGAATAACATGATGAAATCCATACATATGAGTCAAGAGACATATCAAGGTGACATAAAAGGGGTGAGAATAATAAACATGAAAATAAAATAATCATATAATATGATAACATAAATGTAATATATTTAATGGGAAAACAATATAAAATATGATAACATCAGTATATATTAATTCTAGACACCAAGAAATCATAATATAGTGTTATTAGGTTAACATCACATGAATATTTTATGGTATCTCATGACATAAAAACATTACCCAATGCATTGGAGGGCTATATAATTTTGAGCCTACTTATCATATTCTTACCATGTACCTGAATTTGTGTGCCTCATAGATCATACAACATAAGAATGCATTTCTTCACTTTTAATCCCATAATTAAGGTGTGTGGGATATATATATGGATTTACCTAGCCAATGAATAATATTTAAATCTGGGTGAATGCCCTTGAGTGGAAATAGGGATCAGTATTCACTATGAAAATGTTTCACATGAAAAATCACAGGTTAATTTTGATAGTATAATGGGTGTATATAAAGATTCCTGGAAGGGTTTAATGTGAGTAAAATGTGATCTATCATTACTTATACATCTTAAGGACAATAAAAGGGATGTGTAAAAACATATTCTAATATAAATATTTGGAAACAAAAATATATAATATAAATGAAGTGATTGAATAAAGAGTATGAGATTATCCACTTCCTTTAGAGAGAACATCTAAAAGCTTGATAGGAGCTTCTTAAGATCTTCTAAGAACCTTAGGAGGGTTTTTAGAGAAATAGGGAGAGTAAATTTATCTCAATGGGTTTTAAATGAAGATGAGTGGGATGTTTAATGGTTATTTATAGAAAAATAGAGGATATTTCATTATTAATTTTCAAACATAGGTATTGGACTCTATATTCTAAAATAATCAAAACAAAAAGACTTCCCATGGGGTTTTCTCAAGGTTTCTACCAAATAGGAGTGGTTTTAAATATTTTATATGGCTATGAACTAATAATTTTAAAATAATACCATTAGTGATGTGTAAGTGCATTATGTCCATAATGAATTGAATTTAAAACCTTAAAACATAATATAGTTTTTGAGGATTCATTAATGAATTATAAAATTGATGACATAACATAAAAACACATTATTTTAAAGGGGAAATATATATTTTTTCATGGATTCCTTTTATATAATTTATTACTATTGTATTTTAAGTTATTGAAATAAGGACTAGAGGGGGTGAATAGTCATTTAAAATTTTTAAAGAACAAATTAATAAGAGTTTAATAATTAAATAAAGTTATGTGAGTTATGTGTTTAAGATGTGTAGTGCATATCAAATAAAAAAATAAAGAATGAAAAAACATAATTTTATAAGATTTTAGATTAATATGATCCTACTATACTCTTCCACCATATCTAATCAGTGAGCATATTATTACCAACTAAGAAACTCACTTTTAAAGGTGTGATAACAAGTTACAGACTCTACTTTTTACAAACACCTAGAGGCACAACCTATGATTTTTACAAGATTCTTATCCTAGTATGTGACCTGACTTTTGTTCAGGAGACAAAACCCAAAAATTCATTTTGGGTTTTGTAATAACCAAAAAAACAATATCAAAATTTAATTGGGAAAATCATAAACCAGACATGAAGAATTACAAAGAGATAAAGAAAATATTATATGAAGAAAAATAGAAAAAAACTAAACTATCAGAAAGAAAAAATGATGAAAAAAGATGAATTTCTATGATATTGACCACTTTATTAGAAGATGATGATAAATTTGAAGTCCATTTGTGATATCATTAAGTAAATAGAAGCTGTATAAATTCTTTATCAATGTATAATAAGGAAGTGAATCACCAGTAATTTGTTAAAATTCTTGTCAAATAAACTAAATGAATTGAATTTAATCAGTTGAACATGTGAAAAATAACTAATCTCACTTCTTTAAAACAAATATCTTTTCAAATAATCTAAACAACCAATAACTATATCCCATGATTTCACACATAGCAACATATATTATTATCATTACCTTTATTTGGAAATACAGTACTGAATATAAAAGAAGTTTTATGCTCTTTTATTTTTGAATAAAATAAAAATATAAAATTCCAACATTATAATTAGAACAAACATGTATAATACACATTAATATATTAGTTAAAATAATATGAATAAATTTTTAGTTTATTAAAAAATTAAAAGTTTCACAAAATAGAGTGTTATAAACTATATATACTGCATGTGTCAAATAAACAACATGTGTGTAATATATTCTCAAAATAATTTTTTAAACAAGATCTAATTTTATTTTTTAGAAGAATATAATAAAATATTTATTAAAATATTTATTTTAATTATAGAAATTAAAATAATAAGAATTATATTTTTATAAGAAATATTTGAACTAACAGTAGATAAAATAAATACATGGTGGTAGGATGATGTTTCTACCATTGAAAAGCTACCATCACTCTGATATACCATCACACAAGAGGATTAGTAGACCCTTGTGATCTACTATAAAGGAAATATCCACCGCGATGTAGTGATCTACCATCTATGTAGAATAAAAGTACTTATATGGTTATTTAGTGGTAGATTAATCTAACATGTTGAAGGAGATCCATAGTTGAAAAAATGATCCACCATTGTTAGTGAGATACTATCACTATAATGAATGGTAAGTTATTCTACCATTAGTGCATGTAATAGAGGATCTACTGTTTACTTGCAGTAGATTAATCTAATGTTTCATATGGTGATATATCATCATAGGGAATCTAGAACTATCATTATGGTCAGTGCTACCACCACTATGAGGAGCTTGTGAAGATACTATTATGAAGAGACATGAGCTACTATTATTGGAGAACTATCATTTTTGAAGGAGTGGTCGACCATTGATACTACCACTTGATAGATGATGGAGGTGCATCTATCTCTCATGACCTACCATTGTCTTGAATTGATAGTTATATTATTATAAGGAATGATACTTCCATTATAAACATAATACCATTGCACGGAGATCCAGATTCAACCATAAGGATTTCCAATGTCTAGTGTATATTGATACTGTAAAAGAAAAGGGGATATATCGTCGGTTAATTTTGAAGCGATGAAATTGCAAGAAGACACTATTCTTCAAAATATCAACATACACGCATGATGAAGTTTCATGCATGGGTTTGGTTTGATCGGACATGTATCAGTCCTTAATAAATATGATTGGAGATATCCAATTCACCTACTGAAGATCGACTAGATGTTATGCATATAAAAGTTGAAGGATAAGAGGTTTAAGATGGATCCCTTCAAATAAGTGAAGTGTGAGATCTAGCAGATGGTAGAGATCATATAGATCAAATGACTCAGGTAATGTCTGTAACTTTAAAGTGGAGAAATAGTGTAGAACTTCAGCAGAGTTCCAAATTGAATTCTCCCATAGTAGATGCACTTACATAATTATCAAATCGTTCCTACTTATGGTTTGATCTAATACTGGGTTTGGCACCTAGAATACTTACACACACACACAAAATAGAGAAGGATTCACTACTATAAAAACAGATATTTGCGACGGGCTATTTGCGACGGGATCCCGTCGCAACTGGCTTTTTGTGACGGGGGCCCGTCGCAAATAGCCCGTTGCGGAAAACGCCGTCGCAACTACACTTATTTGCGACGGGCCCGTCGCTAAAGCCTTTTTTTGCGATGGTCATTCTCCCCGTCGCAAATAGTATTCCGTATTTTTGTAAAAAAACTTTTAAAATAGTTTTTGCGACGGGTCCCGTTGCAAATACCTTTTGCGATGGGTCCCGTCGCAAATAAATTTTGCGACGGTACCGTCGCGAAAACGATTTTTTAAAAAAATAAAAAACTATTAATAATACTAGTATTTGCGACGGGCATCGTATCCCGTCGCAAATAATATTTTTTAAAAAAAAACTATTAATAATAATAGTATTTGCGATGGGTATAGTATCCCGTCGCAAATACTATAAAAAAAATAAAAAAATAAATTATTAATAAATTATTTTAATTAATATAATAATAGAATTATAATTTACAAATGAAAATAATAAATTATTTTAATTACTATAATAATAGTAGAATTATAATTCAAAAATAAAAAATAATAGAATATTAATAAATGATTTAATTAATATAATAATATTACAATTATAATTCATAAATAAAAAAAATATTAATAATTTATTTTAATTAATATAAAAATAATAGATTTATTTTACATTCAAATATTAAAATAATTCAAGTATTACAAAAAATATAATTAAATTATAATATTATAAAATTTTAATATATATATAAAATTTTAATATATATATAAAATTTAATATTATAAAATATAAATAATATTATTATTCATATTAATATTGTTTTTAAAAAATATAATATTATTAATATTTTATAATGAGACAGAAACTACGAATAGAAAAAAAATATATTTTGATTTCACAAATTTTATAACAGAAATACAAACTCTAATCTGAAGGAGGGGGGGGGGGGGGAGGTGGGGGATCTGCAGATGGTGGTGGAGGAAACTCCATCCCTAAAGCATGAGTGAGTCGGCGCATGTACTCCATCTTCTCCTGATGCTGCTGCTGCCACCGACTCGTCTGCTCCCCGTACAGCTGCTGCTGGCATCGACGCTCCTCCTCATGCTGCTGACGCATCTGCTCCTGCTCCTGTCGGAGACTCTCTATCTGTGCAGTCTGAGATCGCAACTGATCCTCATACTGTGTAGAAGAATATGCATGAGCTCCTCTCGAGCTGGACGCTGACATCGCAGCACTGCCATAATAATCTCCGGGAGTCAGTCGAGAGCCGATACCAACTACCCGGCCCTTCTCGAAGGCATACTGGGTGGCCTGCATCCATGCCGCCTCATCAAACTGACAGGCAGTGGTCTGATCTGATGACTCGGCCTGACTCTCAGGCCGGGCCTGTGACGCTGCGGCCTCATATGACTCCTATAGTTGCAATTTAAAATTAAAATTGTGAATATATTATATGCAGTTAATTTTTAAACTTGAAAACAAATAATACTGACCACGATGTGATGCTGACGATCACCTCTGAGCTCCCCAGTTGCAGGATCACTATACATCCTCCGATATACGTTGTACTCTGTAATATCGGGGTGCTCGACAGCCTATAAGAATAAAAAATAAACTGTTAATATTTATAGTTATATAAAATATTTATAAATAATGTACGTACCAGATGTTGTCTATGAGTACTGAAAGAACGACTCCCAGCTCGATGAGTCACCTCCTGTCTCCCCCGATTCTGCCTCCCCAGCGATGATCTCCTCTGAAAGGCACCACTCAACCAGTGCGCACATAATCCATCCCATACATGGGATGAAATATACTCTGGTCGGTGTGCTCTACATGACTCCTCAAAATCTGACACTCCTGCTTTCTTCATCGCAGCTTTTCTTAAATTGTGCAAAAACTGACGAAGGCGATCACGCATGGCCACCTCCCATGCCTCGTGGATGGCATCACGCATGGTATCCTCGATCGGATACCATAAACCCTACAAATAAATCAAAATATCAAGTTAGAAATGAAATAATTTTCAAAATAAAAATTATTTATTTACGTACGTACCAACCAATGGCCGAACATGGCCTGCTGCACATCAATGGGAATCTTCTCCCATGTGGTCCACGGCTGAGAGAAATAGTTGCGCAAAATAGCGCTTCCCTGTCCGACTGCTATATGCGGAAAACTGAAAAAAATAATAAACATTTATTATGTGAATAGATTAATGAAATCTTATTTAAATCCACAGGTTATCACACAGGTTATCACACCTCCGGGTGCGCGGATCAAACCCAAGACGTGGACGTCGCTCGGGGGCGGGGTCAGGAATCATCAATCGTGCAAGACCGCGCCCCCTCCGCGTACTCCCTGAAGCGCCTGCAGGCTGAGGGTCATCTGCCAGCAACTCATCCGCATCGAAAGGCAGGTCAGCATCCGTCAACTCACGAAATGTGGCCTCGTCCATCTGAAACAGAAAATGTTAATGTTAGAAAATAATTGATAATTACTATTATATATACATATATACATATTATGATTGTATATAAATACCATGGAATTCTATAAGTGTTCATCTTCATCATCATCTTCATATATGTCAATGTCATCTTTATATTCCTCCTCAACATCATCGATATCCATTCGAGTTGCAGTTGCTTCATCTCTTACCATTTCAAATTCATGTGTGACATCATTAACATCATCATCATCACCGACTCTTAAATGTGGGGTGTCGTCATCGATACTCATGTCTCTTTGTAAAAAAGATCGCTTTTGAGTACTCTCTTGAAAAACTTCAATTCTTTGCACATCAGTGAAAGCACATTCACTTTGACTAAACTGATTGTCTCGAATTTTGATTTTTATTACACTCCACCAATCAGTCAAGTCTCTTGATGTTGCACAGTACTTTGCATAATAAACTTGATATGCCTGTTGAGCCAATAAGAATGGTTCATTTACTGCGAGAACACTTTTACATTTAATATCGATGATTCCATGAGTCGGATGAACACGCACGCCTCTCTCTGTATCCAACCACCGACATTTGAACATGGTTATGTAATGTTGTCCAAGATAACAGAGTTCAATGATTTCATCAAGTATGCCATAAAAGTCAACTTCATTTTCTCTATGATGAGATCCTCTCAAGCTAACTCCACTGTTCATTGTTTTTTTCGATTCCCCATATGCATGTGTGTGGAATCGAAATCCATTCACCACATATGCATTATAAGTTTTAACAAGTTTGGAAGGTGGTTTACTCAATACACACAGCCGTTTGTCAATTTTATCAGCATGTCGAGACACCTAAAAATTTGTGAAATAATTATCAATATAGTAAACTATACATTGAATTAGTTGCTAAAAGATAAAGAATTTATGTTACCATTTTTTGAAACCACTGAGAGAAATTTTTCAGTCGACGTTCTTCGAGAGCAGCTGCTATAATTTGTGGAATTTGTTTCTTGATATGATTATCATACAACCTATAAAAACCAAAGTTATTTACTGTAACATAAATGATAGAATAAGTGATATAAACACTTACAGTACAACTGATGTCATCTCTTCACAGTTGAGCAGAACATACGTATGAGCTCTATGATGTTCATCATCTGAAAGCCATCGTTCAGAAACTCCACCAAAACCAAGCTCTGACTGGTTGAAAACAGATAATTGATTGTCGATTTCATCAATATTCCTCTCATTCCATCCCATTCGGTTGTGTTTTGAAGGATACTCAGATTCAAAATAATGGGAACAGAAAAAAAATATTTCCTCTTGCAAATAAGCTTCTGCAATAGATCCTTCAACAGATGCTTTGTTGCGTACTTTTCTTTGTCAAACGTGTCAAACGTTCTTAATGCACATTTTCTACAAGGACATTTTATCTTTCCTTCTGAAACAAATTCTGGATTTGATGCCGCAAATGATTAAAAAATCTCCACACCCTCTATATATACTGGATTTAAACCAGAACCATTTGGATTTCTACGTTGATTTATCCATATGTGGTCATCTAATAATGACTGTTGACGACCTCATTGTTCCATATTTTTCTATAAAATATAAAAGCATTACTGGTTTTGAATAATTTGTTAGAAAAAACACTCAAGCAAGGATTGAATATATTGAGAATAAAGCAAAACCTGTTACAAATATTGATAATTTTAATATTATATTGATTTTTTATTTTTTTTAATAATACTAATATAATTTTTTTCATAAATATTAATTATATAATAATAACGTCATTACATTATTAGTATATTTTATTATTAATATTAAAATAATATAATTTTTTATATTATATACAATTCTCCTTTCATCTGTGTGTTTCACATTTTGTCTCCATATGTAATATTGGCATTCACTTTCACCTCTCCATTGGCGAGTAGGTTGATAATTTTGAAAAAGAATGCCAATATTACATGTGGAGACATAAAAAACACAGAAGAAAAGAGAATTGTATATAATATAGAAAATTATATTATTTTAATATTAATAATAAAATATACAAATAATGTAATAAGGTAATTATTCCTAATTATTGGTAATTATTTCAAATTATTGGTAATTATTCCAAATTATTGGTAATTATTCCAAATTATTGGTAAATATTGGTAATTATTGGTAAATATTGGTAATTATTGGAAAATATTGGTAATTATTGGTAATTATTGGAAAATATTGGTGATTATTGGTAATTATTGGTGATTATTGGTAATTATTACTAATTATTGGTAATTAATACTAATTATTGGTAATTAATACTAATTATTGGTAATTAATACTAATTATTGGTAATTAATACTAATTATTGATAATTAATACTAATTACTGGTAATTAATAATAATTATTACTAATTATTGGTAATTATTACTAATTATTCCTAATTAATACTAATTATTCCTAATTATTACTAATTATTACTAATTATTGTTAATTATTACTAATTATTACTAATTATTACTAATTATTACTAATTATTCCTAATTATTACTAATTATTACTAATTATTACTAATTATTACTAATTATTAGTAATTATTGCTAATTATTACGAATTATTGCTAATTATTATTAATTATTACTAATTATTAGTAATTATTGATAATTATTAGTAATTATTGATAATTATTGGTAATTTTTACTAATTATTGGTAATTATTACTAATTATTGGTAATTATTACTAATTATTCGTAATTATTACTAATTATTCGTAATTATTACTAATTATTCGTAATTATTACTAATTATTCATAATTATTACTAATTATTGGTAATTATTGGCAATTATTGGTAATTATTGGCAATTATTGGTAATTATTGGCAATTATTGTTAATTATTACTAAATATTGGTAATTATTGGTAATTATTACTAATTATTGTTAATTATTACTAATTATTGTTAATTATTGGTAATTATTACTAATTATTAGTAATTATTCCTAATTATTACTAATTATTGGTAATTAATACTAATTATAGGTAATTATTACTAATTATTGGTAATTATTACTAATTATTGGTAATTATTACTAATTATTGGTAATTATTACTAATTATTGAGAATTTTTCCTAATTTTTCCTAATTTTTCTTAATTTTTTCTAATTTTTCATAATTTTAGGTATTTATTACTAATTATTACTAATTATTGCAAATTATTGTTAATTATTTCAAATTATTGTTAATTATTGTTAATTATTGTTAATTATTGTTAATTATTGTTAATTATTGGTAATTATTGTTAATTATTGGTAATTATTGTTAATTATTGGTAATTATTGGTAATTATTGGTAATTATTGGTAATTATTTGTAATTATTGGTAATTATTGGTAATTATTGGTAATTATTGGTAATTATTGGTAATTATTGGTAATTATTGGTAATTATTGGTAATTATTGGTAATTATTGGTAATTATAAATAATTATAAATAATTATTACTAATTATTCCTAATTATTCCTAATTATTACTAATTATTCCGAATTATTCCGAATTATTCCGAATTATTCCGAATTATTACTAATTATTACTAATTATTACTAATTATTACTAATTATTACTAATTATTCCTAATTATTACTAATTATTCCTAATTATTCCTAATTATTCCTAATTATTCCTAATTATTCCTAATTATTCCTAATTATTCCTAATTATTCCTAATTATTGGTAATTATTGGCAATTATTGGTAATTATTACAAATTATTACTAATTATTGGTAATTATTGGTAATTATTACAAATTATTACAAATTATTGTTAATTATTGGTAATTATTGGTAATTATTGGTAATTATTGGTAATTATTGGTAATTATTGGTAATTATTGGTAATTATTACTAATTATAAATAATTATTACTAATTATAAATAATTATAAATAATTATAAATAATTATAAATAATTATTACTAATTATTCCTAATTATTCCTAATTATTACTAATTATTCCTAATTATTCCTAATTATTACTAATTATTACTAATTATTACTAATTATTACTAATTATTACTAATTATTCCTAATTATTACTAATTATTCCTAATTATTTCTAATTATTCCTAATTATTCCTAATTATTCCTAATTATTCCTAATTATTCCTAATTATTTGTAATTATTGGTAATTATTGGTAATTACTGGCAATTATTGGTAATTATTACTAATTATTACTAATTATTGTTAATTATTGGTAATTATTCCAAATTATTGGTAAGTATTACTAATTATTGGTAAGTATTACTAATTATTGGTAATTATTACTACTTATTGGTAATTATTACTAATTATTACTAATTATTCTTAATTATTGATAATTGTTCCTAATTATTCCTAATTATTCCTAATTATTACTAATTATTACTAATTATTGATAATTATTGATAATTATTGATAATTATTCCTAATTATTCCTAATTATTCCTAATTATTCCTAATTATTCCTAATTATTCCTAATTATTCCTAATTATTCCTAATTATTTGTAATTATTGGTAATTATTGGCAATTATTGGTAATTATTACTAATTATTTGTAATTATTGGTAATTATTGGTAATTATTGGCAATTATTGGTAATTATTACTAATTATTACTAATTATTTGTAATTATTGGTAATTATTCCAAATTATACATAATTATTACTACTTATTAGTAATTATTACTACTTATTGGTAATTATTACTACTTATTGGTAATTATTACTAATTATTAATACTTATTGGTAATTATTACTAATTATTACTAATTATTGCTAATTATTACTAATTATTACTAATTATTGGTAATTATTACTAATTATTGCTAAATATTCTTAATTATTGATAATTATTGATAATTGTTCCTAATTATTAGTAATTAAATGAATAATTACCAATAATTAGGAATAATTACCAATAATTACAAATAATAACATTATTAGTATATTTTATTATTAATATTAAAATAATATAATTTTCTGATTTATATACAATTCTCCTTTCATCTGTGCGTTTTCTATCTCCACATACAAATAATACATGTGAAGACAGTAAACACACAGATGAAAAGAGAATTGTATATATATAAAAAATTATATTATTTTAATATTAATAATAAAATATACTAATAATGTAATAATGTTGTTATTCCTAATTATTGGTATTTATTACTAATTATTAATATTTATTCTTAATTATTAAAAATTATTACTAATTATTCCTAATTACCATTAACTATGAACAATACTAATAATTTAAATTTATTAAGTAAGAAAACAATATAAACATAATTAAATTACAACTAATTAAGAATAATTGAAACTAATAAAAAATTAAAAATAAATATTAAATTAAAATGAACATAAATACCTTGAAAATTGATCTGCTGATCGTTCTTCAAAACTTTAATATCAGCTCCGAAGAAAAAAATTAAACTGAAGAAAAACTCAACTTTAGAAACACAAGTTTGAGAGCAGGAGAAGATAGAGAATGAGAATGATTTGAAAAAAACGGATGGGGGTATTTATAGGTTAGATTAGTTGCGACGGGCCCATTTGCGACGGGTATCCCGTCGCAAATACTAGTATTTACGATGGGTACCGTCGCAAATACCTTAGCCCGCATTTATTACGGTCAACGGGTAAATAGTTATTTGCGACGGGTCCCGTCGCAAATAACATACTATTAGCGACGGGAAAATATTCCCGTCGCAAATACCTTTTACCGCCGCCGGTTATTTGCGACGGGAATATTTTCCCGTCGCTAATAGTTTTCCCGCGATTTGGCGCGCATCGCGGGAAAACTATTTGCGACGGGGAAAGCAATCCCGTCGCAAAAGCCTATTTATTTGCGACGGGTAACTACCCCCGTCGCAAATAAGTTTTTAACGGGACTATTTGCGACGGGAATAAATCCCGTCGCAAATAACCCGTCGCAAATACCCATTTTTCCCGTAGTGCTGACTCACTTGACACCTACATTATACCATGTCCACCTATCCTGTGGGCCTATAAAAAACCTACCTTTTACCAAGGATAGTCTATTCAGGCTAGATCTCCCATGGGGTTGACCATCGGTCTTGTATATAGTTTAAGGAATGGCCATTCTGGCTATCTAGGGTTGGCCCTACTTTTTTACTAAAATCCAACAAAAAGGACTGTTATAAATTAAGCATATTTAAATTTTTATGAAGATAAATAAAACTCAATATATTAAATATTTAATTAATATTTTAAAAATTATGATATATAAATCTGAAGTCTTGAAAACTTTATGAATTAATTATTAACCATAAAATACATACAATCTAAATAAAGAAAGTTTACTGAAAATGGGAGGAAAGATAAATTTATCAAATCAAACATATAAGAGTTTAGACAAAATAAATTCAATTTCATTTAAACATTAATTTGAGAGACATATGTATTAATAAAAAACAAGAACATTTAATTCCAAAAAACATTTCAATAATTATTTCAAAATAGAGATATTTAAAAAAATTTAAATGAAGGGATTTTACAAAATATTAAAGATGGGAAAAAAATAAGGGTTTATGTAATTTAATAATGAAGGGTTCTGTTAATTAATGGATTTTCAATAATGATTTTTAGACAAATAAAATCTCTATTTAACAATATAATAAAATATAAAAAAATTCCCGGCACTAACAGTCTCCCCCTTTTTAAAAATTTCAAAAAAAATATATTTAAAAACCCAAATCTTCTCTCCCTTTTTGAAATAGATAAAAAATTATATCAAAAAAATATTTCTATAAAACTCTCCCTTAAATGTAATATTAAATACCCAATATTAAAAAATTATAACATTTTCAAAACAAATAAAATTTTATAATAATACAAAAGTAAGAATTACTCATGTAACCATTTTAATAAGCTGTAATTATAAAACATACTATTATAGTCATTTATTATGATCTATAACATGTCAAAAAAAATAAAATTTCATGGATAGATGATAAATAATTTTTTATTTACATGTTTAAAAACAAACAAACCCCCCTGAGTTTAAGCATATACTGATATTAGATTAAAGTAGATTAATTAATAAAATTTTATTATTAAAAGAGTTTAAAACATTTTATATAAAAGAAATATATTTAAACAAGTTTCAACAAAAAATGATAAAATTCAAAAAGTTTATCATAATTTGATGAACCACTATGAATTAATAATTAAAAAATACGATTTAAAACATATTTAGAATAAAGAAAAAATAAAACTAAATTTTAATGCATATAGGACATTTAGAATTTAATAGAAATACTTCCCTGGATTATAAGTAATGAAACATTATAATTTAAACTCTATAAGAAACTGATTGTAAAAGTAGTAGGTTGTCAAAAAAATTGACAATCATAAAATTTCTAACACTAATGAGTAAAATCATATTGTTATAAGAAAATAAGAAAATTAGTTATTTCTTAAAACTTAAAATATTTGTTATTTTTTTAAATATACTAATAAAATATGAAGTTCTGCATATACTAACTCTTTAAAAAAATTTTAAAAACTTAAAATTTTTATTATATTAACTAAACTAATAGATAATGGTTAACTCCCCATAAATTCATGCTCCTCTAAATATAAATATAACAAAACTATTAAATTTTTTTATAGAAAAAGTAAATACATAATGAATAAATATAAAATTTAACTATTTTAACTATAACGTTTTACTTTTTGAAAAGAAGATAGAAGTTAATACACATGCCTACAATCTAGAAAATAAAAATAATCATCAAAATATATTAGATAAATTTCATGCAAATATACATTTTTACATATCAGAAGATAGTATGCATGATGTATGAAAGAAAATACTTACTTGGTAATGGTGACTAGATTAGGTCCAATAGGATTTGAGTGACATACTTTCGGTACCCATGCTATATCTGACTCAATTGAATTGACAATAGAAGCTTTTAGCACTAAAAAAGACCACAAACATCTATTTATGGGTAAAACTAAAAATATTTTTTTTATAAATAATAGTTTTAGTATGACTAAGGGATTTAGTAACTCTCAAAGAACATTCATTGGCATAATTCTCATGCATTCTACATTTAAAAAATGTTATATTAGAAATAATCTATTTTGAGATTCTAACAAAAGTTTTCTATTTTATGTTTGGTGATAATGCGCTTTAACCAAAACCTATTACGGTTTGGTTTTATCATAGACCTCACTTTATCATATTATTCTCTTCCTTGAAAAAATATTGAAAATGTTTTATTAAGATTATACACTTCCTTTTTAAACCCAAATTCTCCTTTTTAATTTCTTCTAAATCATTATAAGCATTTTCATTAGAATCAGAATATATAATTATCAGTTTATTATTTTATTTCTTATGTTTCTTACATTAATTATAAAAATTAGTCAATTCATACAAAATATAATGAAATCTTATTTACTGATCTTGATTATTTACTTCCATGAATTATTTAATTTGATCATTTTTTCTTTTATTTTTGATATCTTAGAATCAGTATTCCTTTTAGATTCTTCAATAAAGGGAACATACATATTCAGATTATTACATTCCTTTTTTAGTTTCTCATTTTCTTTAAACAAATTCTTAAATTTCATTTTTATGTCAATATATTTTTAAATAATCCTAATATTATCATTCATTAATTTTTTATTTTATATAGTAAATTTTTTAACTCTAGAATTCATAGAATTAGAATCAGGACATGAATTAAAATCAAAAACTTTTTCATCTTCATGTATATAATTATGATAAATATTAGCATGAGTAATTAATTAAGTAAAAAATGAATCAATTACCTCACATTTCACAACTATCAAAGAAAGGTTAGCTATTTCATTTTCACTCCCTAAGCCACTTCTTAAATTATAATTGTCTGAATAGTCCCATCCTCTAAACAATGATTTCTTTTTAATTTCTTCTATTATCTTTGTATTTTTTCAAATGATTCATTTTGGGGAAATATATATTGAAGTGGCCTTTATTCCTGAACTCATAACACGTTAATTATGATATATCAATATTCTTACTAGGATTACCTTTCTTTTATTATTTTTTATTCTTCCTTCAAAACTATATCTTTCCACCATTATTTTTTATTAATTTGAAGAGCTTCTTACTAAAGTGTACTATATCTATTTTCACTTTCTTGGAACTTAGAATCATAAGAATGAGATAATTCATTAGCATTTGACTTAAATGATATACCTTTTCTCTTTTTAATCACCTCATCCGAAATTTTTTTCAACTCTAAATGATACTACAACAAAGAGCCTTTTAGTTCATCTAAGGTATACTATTTAAAATACTTACTCTAATTTATGGAAACCTTCTTTTCATTACATATTTTTAGAGATCTTATAACTCTTTCAACTTGAGTTGTGTTGTCTAACACTTCACCAAGATAACTCATACCATTTGTAATACTTGTAATCTGATAGAACATCTATTTCACTGACTCTTAACCTCCCATCTAGAATTCTTGGTATTTTTCTCATAGAATTATTAATTGTTTCCATTGAGCTTGTTAGACCCATAGCGAGTGACTTGAATTATTTTCTATATGTCATGTGTGGTCTTAAAATATGAAACATGGCTATAGACACTAATACATGTATCATAATAAAAAATATTCTTAACATTATAATTCAATACATACTTAACTATGTCATTATCTACAAGTATCTCCAAATCAACTTTGGGTAGCTCGTATGGATTCTCCATTATAGTTCAATGATCCACACTTAACTATTTCAAGTAGGATTACATGATTTATTTCTAGTAGACATAGTCACTTCCATATAAGAATTATCATTTATATGTAATCCATTAATCAATGAAATTGGAACCATCTATATTATATAATTAAAATTTTATTACTTAGACTTTTAGGTCTAGGATGATTTGGTTAGCATATAGTTAAAAAAATAGAAGCACTAAATAATCAGGGACCAAGATCTAATACCAATTGTTGGATCATAAGTGATAGAAATAATTACTATAGGGGTGGGGTGGGTGTGAATAGGCATTTGAAGAATTTAAATAATAACTCAATCCAATTTTATTAATTAAAGATACTTCAGTGAGTGCTATGTTCAAGAAGTAGAGTTTAGTGGGAATAAAAAATAAAAGAAAGAAGATAAAGAATTTTATAGTTGTTCAAATCACTAAGATCTTACTATAATATTCAACATTATCTAATCAATAGGAAAAATTATAACCACTAAGAAACTCACTTTTATTGTTTTTTGAACATGTTGCAGACTTTTCCTTTTACAAATATTCAGAGGAATAACCCAGAATTTTTATAAGACTCTTAAACTAGTCAATGAACAAATTTTTTTTCCAGGTTTCACAACCAAAAACTACCTTTAAGGTGGTGGAAAAACAAAAAAAATAGGACCTTTTTTTGATTGGGAAAAGTATAAACCAAACACGAACAATCAGGAACAAATAAATAAAATATTACATAAAGAAAAATAGAAAAATAATTAAACTGGTGGAAAGATCAATTGATGAAAAAAATAATGCTATATAATCTTAATCACTTCAGTATAAGAGGATGGTTAAGTTTAATTCACTTTGGGATCTCAGTCAGGATAAAAAATTCATAGAAGTTCTTGATCAAATGTACAACAACAAAGTGTATCACAAGTAAGTTGTAAAAGTTCCTTTTGAATGAACTACATGAGTTTATTTTAATCACATTAACATGTTTTAAAGGATTAATATCAGTTCATTAATAAAATATCTTCTCAGAGAATCTAAAAAAACAATGACTACATGCCATTAGTTAGTATAAAATAAAATATAATATTACCGTTACCTTTTTTCAGAAATACCACACTGAATATAAAATAGTTTTTTTACTATTTTATTTCTGCATGACATAAAAATATAAAACTTCCTACATGATCATTAGAAAAAAATAATACACATTAATATTACAGTTAAAATAATATGAATAAATTTTTAGTTTATTAAAATATTAAACAAGTCAAAAAATAGAGTATTGTAAACTATATATACTACCAGTGTCTAATAAACCACCTGTGTGTAATACACGATCAAACTAATTTTTTTACACAACATTTATTTATGTTTCCTAGAAAAAATAACAAAAAATTATTAAAATATATATTTTAATTATAATAATTAAAAAAATTAGAATTATATTTTTAGAAGAAATACTTGGATTAATTTTAGATAAAAGAAATACCTAGTGGCATCATGGTGTTGTTACCACTAAAAAGCTACTATCGCAAAAATATACCATTACACAAGAGGTGTGGTTGAATATTGTGATCTACTATAAAAGAAAGATACACTTTGAGGAAGTAAACTACCATCAGTGTAGAATAAAAACACTTCTACTATTGTTTAACAATAGATTAATCTACCGTGTTGAAGGAGATCTATCGTTGGAGAAATGATCCAATGTTGCTGGAAAGGTATTGTCACTATAATGAATGGTGGGTGATTATATTGTTGGTGCATGGAATAGAGTAGATACCATTTTTTGGTGGCAGATTAATATACTATTGCAAATGGGTATATACCATCATTGGGAAGCTAGATATTTCATCGTGGTTGGTGATACCACTACTATAAACAACTGGTGAAGTTACCGTTATGAAGAAGCCTGAGCTACTATTATTATTGACCTACCATTTTTGAAGAAAGAGAGGTCAACTGTTGCTACTACCGCTCGATAGAGGTTGTTGGTGCTTCCATCCTTCCCGACCTACCAATGTTATAATGCATTAATTCTATTATTAAAAGGGACAATACTTCTGTTATAAACTTCTTACTGCCACACAATGATCTTGATTCTACCATAATGAGTTCCATTGTCCAGTGTGCGCTAATAATATGAAAGAGAAGGGGAGATACTATTGTTTCATTTTGAAGTGATGTCATATCAAGAAGACATTGTTCTTCAAAATATCAACATGCATGCATAAAACTTTTCATGCATGGATTTGGTTCCATTTAACTTGTCTTAATCATTCAACAAGATGAGTGGAGATGACTGATTAACCTTCCAAAATTGACTGGATCCTATGCACCAAAAAGTTAAGGGATAAGATATTAAAGATGAATTACTTTATATAAGAAAAGTATGATATCTAGTATATGGTTGAGATCGTCTGTATCAAATACCTCAGGTAATGTCTATAAGTTTAAAGCAGAGGAATAGTGTAGTGATCAGTCAGAGTCCCACATTAGTTTCTCCTATGGTAGACATGCTTCCATAAATTTCAAATGGTTACTAATGATGGTTTGAGTCAGCACCTAGAATACTTACACACACACACACAAAATGGGGTGGGCTGACCTAATCTCTCCATATGTTCCACTATTCACACCTATCCTATGAGCCTATACATGGACCACTTATCACCGTGGATGGTCCATTCAGAGTAACTCTCCCATGATATTGACTACTGGTCCCCTATGTAGTTTAAGGGTAGGCATGTTGGGCTAACCAAGGTTTTCCCTAATGTTTTTAATAAAACACACAAAAAAAAATACTGTTATAAATTCAACATATTTAAAGTCTTAAGAATATAGATATAACAAAATATATTAAATATGTAATTAAAATTTATAAATTATGATTAATAAAATTGAATGATTGAAAAAATTAATAATGAATTATTAATCATTAAATAAATGAAATTAAAATAAATAAATTTGACTTAAAATGAGAGGAAAGAGAAGTTTATCAAATAAAATATATAAGAGTTAGACAGAGTAAATTCAATTGAATTTAAACATTAATTCAAGAGACATTAGTCTTTATAAAAAAGTAACATTTAATTCAAACAAAAAATAAATAATTTTTAATAAAAACTTGTAAATGGAGATATTTAAAAATAAAATTAAAATATGGGATTTAAAAAAATATTAAATAAGGATAATAAACAATGGTTTATACAATTTGACAATGAAGGGTTTTTTTATTGAAAGGTTTTTCAATAGTGATTTGTAAATAAATAAATTTACCATTTAAAAAAATAATAAAACAAAAATAAAACCCCCAACACTAAAAATTAAATCACTTTTGGGCTATTATGATATCATAATACAAACCATATATTTATATCGTATTTAATTTTTACTAAAAAATTAGACTATTTTTGGAAATTATGAAAAATTTACTATTGGATAATTTAAATGTGTTGATTTCCAAAATAATATTTATTTTACCAATGTAATTTTCTAAATATGACAATTTTTAATTTTAAATAAAAAACCATATTTCCTTATAAATACTAGTTTTTATGATATTAACCACTTTTTTTCCATTATAAAAATTACCAAGGATTCATTAAATTTTATTTTAATTTATATAAGTATTACTAATAATATTTTAATAAATTAAAATTTATTTAATTTTTTGAGTTTATTAAAAAGCGTGTCCTAATTAAAACTATATATATTTCTCAAAAATAAAATTTTGATTTATTCATATCAAAATATAATTTTTATCAAACACATTATATAATAATTTATAAAGTAATAATAAAAAGGGATAAATATAATCATTATTTTATTTAAAATAAAATATACATATTCATATTATTTGGTTCTTAATACATAACCCCTTATTTCACCAGCGTACGCCCTAAGGTAAAGGTGTGCGATGGTGGCACTTTATTGGGGTAGTTTGGAGAACATAGTTTGGGCCATGATCTCAATAATATGGAACATCTACCATAAATAGTTTTTATCATGTTTTAGTTGTTAGATCTTAGCATGGGATTGGTTAAAGAAAAATACAAATGATTCCATCTCCCTCAGAGGCTCTGATAAATGTGCTTCATAGGGTATGATCCTACTGGTCAAGACCATCACTTCTTTGTTTTGTATCAATGATAATTTATAATAAACCTTATTATATGATAATATTAATGATCACTATAAAATAGATATGTTATCAATGGTTAATATGTCTAATGATATTTTAAATCTGATAGTCTATATCGGTCTAAAAACCAAAGTAGTGTATGTTTTTTCTATAAATACATTACTTAATAAGGAATTTATTCATTAAAAACGGGTGTTTCATTTATAAAATTTTGGTTCACTATGCTATTCCACCTTTAGAAATTTCTCCACAAAAATATAATTTCCTATAAAAAAATAGATGAGGGTAATTATTTTTCATCACCTCTTCTGGTTCCCATGTTAGTTCCTCAAACTTGTGGTTCTGTCAAAACACTTTGACCAGGTGAGTTATCTTGTTTTATAAAACATTATCTCTATGATATGAGGTCTTTACTAGATGCTCCTCATATGAAATATCATTTTCTAAGGGTATTAATGATGTATTAAATATATGTGAGGGGTCTTGTATGCAGTTCATCAATAGGGATACATATAACACATCACGTACTTAGGGTAGGTTAGGTGGGAGTGCTAGTCGATAGGCTACAACTCCGATGTGATAATAGATCTCCAAGGGGATGATGTATCATGGACTAGGATTTAAATTCTTCCCAATCCTTATAATTTTATTAAATAGTGATATATGAAGGAACTTCTTACCTCTAACCCCAAACTAAAGGTCTCTCCAATGATTGTCTGACTATCTTTTCTATCAAGTTTATATGGATTTCAAATGAGTTGGAATGATTTAAAAATTATACATCATCTCTTGGATATGATCAAGTCCCATGAGATTTATCTCTCCAAAATCATCCCAACATGTTGGAGTCTGACACCAATTTTGATAAAGATCCTAAAAAGGTTCTTTTTGAATTATATAATAGATACTTTTGTTATATGAGTACTCTAATAGGGGAAGGTGTTGATCCCAATATCCTTGGAAATCCATTGAACATGATATCAATATATCCTGTAGAGTTTTAATTGTTATTTTAGACTATCCACCCATATGAGGGTGATAAGTAGTAATGAAACTCAACTATCTATCTAATTAATTTTAAAGGATTATCCTGAACCTTTTGGTAATCCTTAAATATCTATTAAATACAATTAAGAGTGTCACTCCATATAGTCTTACCACTTCTGTTATATATATTTGTGAGTTTGTCAAGAGATAAATCATCCTTTATAATAATAAAATGTGTAGACTCTATAAAGCGAACAAAAACCACCATGATGATGTTATTTCTTTTAGATATCCTGGGTAGTCCTAAAATGAAATCCATATTTATGTTTTCCCATTTAAAAACTATTATGGGAAATGGTTTCATCAAACACTTATACTTTTATTATTTAGCCTTAACTTGTTGGCATAACAAGAATCATGATACAAATTATAAAATTCCCCTCTTCATGCTATCCCACCATTTTTGATTCATATCTATACACATCTTAGTGATTTTTGGATGAATAGATAAGGGTGATCTATGTGCATAAACCATAAGATAACTTTTAGTTCTAGTTTTTATGAGACATATATCTAGGTTCCAAACCATATAACTTCATATTAATTGAATATGATCTCTGTAATATTCACTACCTTTTTCTATATCACATAATCATATTTTTAGATCTCCTTGATCCTATCAGGAATAGATGGTTGAGAAGTTATTTGATAAAGATAATATGAATTTCATTTTATGATTCTTGAGTCTATCCATTACATGTCAAAAAAGTTTAGATCACTTTTAATCCTCATCATGGATGGTGTTTTCAGATCATTTTTACTCAGAACTTTTTCTACTTTATTTAACTTCCAAAAATGGCAATGAATTGAACAATAATGATCCTTGATAGACTCTAACCACCTTTATTAGTGAATATTGATATCCTTTTGTTATAATATATACTTGAATATTTTATAATATATTTATAATTCACACTTATCCCCATATAGATAATTTATCTAAATATTTAATTTGTTGATCACTAAATCCAAATATAGATCAACAGTTGGGTAGTTATGATCATGGACATTTAATTGATCAGAGACATAGAATATCACTTTTTCAACTTGCATCAGTACACAACACAAGCCCTTTTTGTATTCTTTGATTTAAATAAAAAATACTTCACCATTTGTGGTTATGTGAGTACAAGTGCAACAATTAGAATCTTCTATTACTCTTTAAATATTTCCATAAATTTATCAGTCCAAATAAAATTATCTCCCTTCTGAGTTAGTTTGGTTAGTGGGATTGACAATCATGAAAAGTTCCTCATAAATCCATGATAATACCCAGCTAATATAGGGAAACTATAGATCTTTGTCACTGATATTGATTTGTTCCATCCTTCAATTTCCTTTGTTTTCGAAGGATCTAATAATATTACTTTGAATGTGATAACATACCCCATTAATGTTACTTTATCTAGGTATAAGTTCAATTGAGAAATAAATATATTGTTTAATAGGAATACCCATACATTATTTGAGGAACATATTATCTCACATTGGGCTTCTCATGAAGGATGATATTTTACTTAATCTAAAAAATTAAATCTAGAAACAATTTCTCATTTGGAAATAATATCCATGATTCATATAATGATTCCTAAGGAGATCCATTCTCCTCCTTGAAATTTTACGAAAATAAAGGGAGATTTTGGATACATAGGGTGATTTCATCGCTTTTAAATTTATATTGATTTTCTATAGGGAAATCCAATACCTACCCATAATTGCATTGAATTTTTCTAAAGAGAGTATCACAAGGTTTACAGGGAAGTTCTCATGGAAAATATATACATGAAAAAAGTTATATTCTTGGGATGAAATAATTTTCCCATTTTTGATTTTTACTAATATCTCCATTTCCATGTTTTGAGGTGGTTCTTAAATATATATACTAATCTTGTATAATATCAACAAATGTGTAGAACCACAGTCACATAAGATATTTAAGTTCATTAATAGATGATAAGACTACCTTTCACTATTTGATTCTAGTTCTAATCATTTACATCATCCCAAATATAATTAGGGATGAAAATTTTCTAACTATTAAACACATAAAATGTAAAGTATTAACATTGAAGGGATAAATCATAAATGAAATATATTCCCTAACCTATAAATTTATAGGTTTCAATCAAATTTATTTATGATCTATTTCCTAAAATAAAATTTCATGTTCATTTTTTTTCACTTTATAATGGTTCATAAATTTCTTGTGTATTTAAAAAATCATATCCCTCAAGAGTGTCAAATTAGGTGTTCATTAAGACCCCATAATTGTGCACTAGTTGACAATCAATTTAATATCCAATACACCAATTTTACGGTTTTTACCTCTAGGTACAACTATTCCAGAGCCACATCCACTTATATTATCCAGACAATGAATTTTTTTTCTTATAAACCACTTACTCTATACATTAATAAAAATTTAGGGATGTTTTTCTTATCATAATTCTAAAAAATAGCTATACAATCACTCTAATCATGACTACAATAACCCATATCTTTTATTCATTGTATTTAATGATTTATTACTTAAAGAAACACTTATTACAATCCCATAAGATTGATAGTTATAGGTTTTTTTGTAATTAGATACATAACACAATAAATTCAAATAGGGATAAATCTAAATTATATTTAAACTCCATAACATGCCCATAAAATCCATTGGTATTCTAATATTGAATAGGATAACCAGGGGATATACATATGAACATTGTGAGATATAAATCCTAGTAAGGGAATAATCAAATTATAACATGATGAACATAATAAATGTGAGTCAAAAGGTATATTTAGGTGACATAAAAGGAGTGAAAATCATAAACATGAACATCAAAGCATGATATAAGATGATAACATCAATGTAATATAAGGAATGTGGAGACAACATAAAAGAAGAAATGAAAAGAATAAGTCAAGGTTAATAATCATGGTATCATAACATACTTTTATTAGGATAAACTCCCATGAACTATACATGGTATCTCATAAGCTAAAAACATTACTAAATACATTAGAGGGATATATAATCCTGGGACTACTTATAACATTTATATCATGTACATGAATTTATGTGACACACAGATCATACAATACAAGATTGTATTTAATCACTTTAAATAATCTAATTAAGGAGTGTGTGTCACATACATAGAAGTCCCTAATAAATTTATAATAGGTAAATCTATGTGAATTCCCTTGAGTGGATATGTGGATGGGTATTCACTACACAAATGTTTAGCATGAAAAATCACAGGATAATTTAAAAAATGTAAAGTATACATATAAAGAATAATATAAGGGTTTAATGAGAGTGAAAGGTGACCAATAATTACTTTTAAATCATAAGAAAAATAAAATTGATCTATAAAAATATATTCCAACATGAAAAATTGGGAATCAAAAGAGAGGGGAATTCCTTATTCATATTTAAACTTAATTCTTATACTCTATATAATAAAATAATCGAAACCACAAACCATCCAATGGTTTATAGCTAAGATGAGTGGTATTCAATATTTTATAAGTCCAAGAACCTAATACATTAAAATAATACCATTGGTGGTGTGGAAGTGATTCATGTTCATAAATAATTAATTTTAAAACCAAAAAATATAATATAGGTTTTGAAGGATTCATTAAAGTATTATAATATTGATAAAATAACATAAAAAATAAATTATTTTAAAGGTGAAACCTATATTCAATCATGGATGACTTTTTAGAATTTATTACATAAATTTTGGGCTACTATAATCTTATAATGAAAAATTTATATTTATACCGTATTTAATGTTTACCCAAAAATTTGATTGTCTAAGAAAATTATAAAAAATACCCCATTTGATAATTTTAACATACTGATTTTAAAAATAATATCTATTTTACAAAAATAATTTCCTAAATATGATAATTTCACTATTAAATAAAAATCCTTGTTTACTGGAAAATAATAGTTTTTACGATTCTAACTAATTTTTAACCATTATAAAAACTAACTAGACTTCATTAAATTATATTTAAACTTATATAAATAATAATTAATAATAATATTTTATTAAATAAATATTTATTTCAAAAATCCTTGAGTTTATCCAAAATATTTTCTTAATTGAAACTCTATGTACTTCACAAAAATACAATTTTGATTTATTTATATGAAAATATAATATTTATCAAAATCATTATATAATAATTTATAAAGTAATAATAAAAAGGGATAAATATAATCATTATTTTATTTAAAATAAAATAAAAAAATCATAATTTTAGGGTTTAGATACATAACCCCTTGTTACACCAGCGTACACCCTAAGTGTAAGGTGTTTGATGATGGCACTTTTTGGGGGTGGTTCAACAAACTTAGTTTTGGATGTGATATTGATAAGCTTAAAATTATATTGTAAATAGTTTTTATCATGTTTTATTTGTTGGATCTTATCTTGGGCTTGGTCAAGGGAATATCTTAGTGATCTCATCTTCCTTGGAAGATTTGATAAATGGGATTTGTAGGGTCTGATCCTACTGGTCGAGGCTAACACTTCTTCTATTTGTGTAAATAATACTTTATTCTAACGCTTAATATATACTAATATTAATAATCACTATAAAATGGATATATTAAAAACAATTAATTTTCTTAATCTTCATTTAAATCTGATAAGATATATCAATCCAGAAACCAACGTAGTGCATTTGTTTTCTATAACTAAATAAATTAATAAGGAATCTATTTATTTAAAAATGGAATTTAATTTATAAATATTTGTTTCATTATATATTACATCATACTTGGTGGCTCTATTATAAAACCTCAAAATTTTAAAATAATATCATTGTATTTGATAGCGTGTATGACACACAACACCAAGCACATAAGGGAATATAATATCTCAAGACTTCACAACATATTTACTATTTTAATTAAAATCAATCTCTGATATAGCTTACAGTGCACACTATAATGATTTAGATTTCATCACACACAAAAATTAGTTTCTTCGATGACTTATGTTACATGCAAGACTAAGTGTTACTGAACAATAATATATTATTAAAATATTATTATTTTATATAATAATACTTAACATAGACATTAAAATTATCGATTGTGAATAGTATTAACTAACTTATGATAATATATATTATATATCCAATAAATTGTTTTTCATATTCATCCAATATATTTTATAGATATAAGATAAGAACAAACCCAATTTTATGTGTAAAACCTGATATTTTTATAAAGGCACTTTAATCACCTTTTAATGGATATCTTATTTTAAATCTAAATTTTGGAACTTTTATAAATTTTATATATCAAAATAAAATTAATTTTTAAAATAATAATATAAATATTATCTTAGGGTGAATTTATTGTATTTTTATGTAAAGTTTCATTTTTTTGATGAATAGTAAAAAATATAGAATTTTAATTCTAAACTTCATTTTTGTCTAATTTATTTATAAGGTTAAATTAAAATTTTTATTGGTTTTAAAGTTTAATTATATAAATTTTTTATAAATTAATCTAATTTAGTTCATTTGAATAAATTTACGTTTGAAATTTAATATAAAAAACATAGTAAACTTTTGAAAATTTTTACTTTAAAAATATGTATTGTCACCCCGTCTGAAGGATTATTTCTAAATTAATTTCATCCAATTATGTGATTGGAATTTAGAAAAATGGATTCCATGTTAGTAATAATATTAATTTATAATATCTAATAATGTAAAGTTAGTTTTTACAAAAAATATTAGTGAAAGTGATTAAAATTAATTACAATGATTAAAATAAAAATTAGTATGACAATGGACTGAACCATAATCGTAAGGGCCAAAATGACCTATAAACTTGTCCAAAATACATTTTATTTTAATATTTTTATAATATCCTCCATTGGATATAATTTATACAATATTATATCCACTTTTCTTGTGGAAAACGTGGGTGGAATTCTCTTTTAAAAAATTTACAAGAATGCCACTCATCCTCCACTATAAAAAGGTACTCACCCCTCACACTTATTCATACCTCTAAATCGCTTTGGATAAAAAAAATATACTAAAATAAACTCCAAAAATCCCTCCCAAAATCCTAGAACCATCACATTACACAAAAAGAAAACCAAGGAAGTCTTTTGGTAAAAACCAAAATGAGTAACCAAAAAGCGAGGTAACATTCTTCAATGATCACTTTCATTTTATTTCATTCTCCACCCATTAAATTTTTTTATTACATGAAAATATAATAACCTTAGTATTCAAAATATACTGATATTTTTTATTCTAAGTTTTCTACCTCAACTAACAGACACCTTCATCTAATGGGTAACAAACTTACCGTTTGTGTACGATGAACTACAACCTCGGAAAATGATGATTGTATGTTTTTCCTTTACCACCTTTCATGGTTGGGAATTATGATGGAAAATTATTTTGATATGATATATATTATATTAATTAATTAATTATTCTCATGTAATATTCATATGAAACACAACTTCATTATTTCCATTTTTTGAAAATATGATAAAATCATTTCTGGAAGTGGGGACTAACGCCTCCTTAAAGCGATGTGATTCGTTCATGCTATAAATGAAATATATTAATATATAATTTTAAAAAAAATATGGGACATATAATACATAAATATGATAATTAAATTTTAATATACACATATCTCATTTAATTTTTAATCATTCAATATGAAAAATAAATGGAATTAGTGTTCGTATATACGTACGACCTACCGTCTCCATGAATGGTGCATTTCATTTCCTATCTAAAAATATTATGGATTATTATAAATAACTATATAATGGATATATATAATAATTTTATCATGGTTTAAATTCTTATGATTATGAAATCATGATCTTTGTAAGAAGAACAAAAATAACAAGTTAAAACACACGTGATAAACTAGGAAATTAACACCCAAAATAGTGAAAATAATGAAATATTATAAAAAATGGGTAATGATATATTATAAGAATATAATATATGAAATTATAAATATGATTATGGTTTTGGTATAATGTAGTGAAATGTTTTAAACCATTACAAATGAATGTAAAATATTTTCATCTAAAAGGAAACAAAAGGTATGAGATTCTTGTCTCACTTTTCTTTTCATGAGAAATACACCATTAACATCACTTACTTCTTTTGTGTGGTGTAACTACTAACCCTTTTGATATAATATATCATGAATTATTTTATCTTCATGGAATTTAGAATTTTTATTTGATTATTATTAGTTTTAGGTCTTCCAATTCAAAAGTTACCATGTAATAAGGGACTTCATCTCAATTTCCATTATTTAAGACATATTTTATTATTGTGCACCTAATTTCTTATATACAGAATACATACTACAACTATAAAATATAATATAATGATTAATTAATTATTTATGATGTCTTGATTTTCAAATTGAACTATTTTATCAAAGGATATTTTAATTAAGTATTACCAAGTGAAAAATAATTTTATAACCCAATTTCTTTTCTATGGGTTATATTACTTCCTCATTATCATTAATATTATAAGATTGTATGTGTAATAAATTTTTAATATCTATTATTTTATTTAAAATTTTTTATATGGATTTACATTTGACACACACAATATATTTTTTGATTGATTCTCACATGAATGTTATAATATTTTCAAGGGTTTACTTCACTATCTCATTTTGTTCAGGATTATTTACAATTGAATTTTCATTAAATGAAATTATTGAATCATTTTTCAATAAACCCTTTAATTTTCTTCTACATTGGATATTCACAAATTTTTCTAAGTAATGGTATATTTTTTTTATCTATTTGGAAATCAAAATGTTATATATATGTTTTTAATAAAACACGACTTCAATTCTATCTTTAGTCGGAGAACCTGTTTTCTTAAAAAAAAACTATTTTATAAAAAGGGTTTAAAAAATGTTTTAACCATTAGAAAATGATTTATTAAAAAAATTATACCCTTTTTATCTTTTAAAAAATTTTAAATGGAATATTCTTATATCTTTTTGAATACGGAATTTTTATAACCTTTTTATTGTGAAAAAGGATTATACTTTTTAACTAGTACATAATGTTCAGATTAACCTACCGTTATTTCGTTGAAGATTCCTTTGCATGTTTAAAAGGTAAAATTTTAAATATAATGTTTTAAAATGTTCTTTTCAAAGAAAAATATTTTTGATTTTTTTTCAAATTAAAAAGGGTATTTTCCTCAAGAATGTTTTTAAAAATATGTTTTTATAATATTTTCATTTATCAATAACAACAACCATTTTTTAATCCACTTGGGATATGTTGTATTGATACCATTCTAATTATTCCTCTAGATGGGTTATGATTGATTTTTATAATGATAATATTGACATTTACTTCCTTAATTCCTTTTTTCCACTTGAAATATTCAAGTTCCTATGACATTAGACATTGAATTTCCCCAAATTATTCATATAATCTATCATAGATATATTTATTTCCAAAACCATATATCATTTTTACACATGGTGTTTACTTTGATAGTTATTTGATTATATAGAGAAATAATGATAAATGATAATTCTTTATTCAATTCAAATATTTGATAAGGCATATTATTTAATTATTAAATTGATTATTCGATATGAGGAATGATTTAGACATGTAGTGATGTGTAGGGATAAGAATTTATATAGAAACTCGATTCATCAAAATGTTATCATGATATATATTAGGTATAAAAATCAAACATGTTTTTACCTATAGTTTTAAATTTTCTGGAGGATAGATCATGACAGTAGATGTTTTCATGTTCCTGAGACATGATGTCCAATAATTAACTATTTCTATCATTTTGATTCAATATTTTTTATCCATGATATTTTCACTATAAAAAATTATATGGATATATTTAATTAGCAGTTTTTTATCTAAATAGAATGTGTTTGTAGTTGATTTATTTTTTATATTATTATACACTTCCTTATCATTTTATTGGTTACATGGTATGTTTCATTAGTTATTACCTTTCCTTATTGACTATTCTCATTGATTTATAATTTTATCCTCTATAATTGACCCTTACTGAGTATTTTACCTCACCCATATTTTTTTCCTCAATATTCCATGAAGTGTACTAAGAAAGATATGTAAGGATATCATAGATGGAATAAAGTTATCCTTGAAAGTAAAAAATTATGTTTTAATTATTGTATCCATTTGTAATACAGGACTCGTGTATGGATATAGTTTAACAATAAAACTAAACTCTTCAATACTTTTGGATTTTATTCCTTGTAATCTTGATAATGTAATGGTAGAAGACACTAAATTTGGTATTTCTAGGGTTAGGGAACTACATATATAATCATTCACACTAATTAAATTTTTTTCCATTATATTTACAAAAAATTCAAAAATGATTTTGATTCTGATACACTTAAATAGTATCCCAATTATAGTGATTTAATTTAACTTTATAAACATGGAATTACACAATTTTGACCTTGTTGGATCTTGAAATATTTAAATTATAGGAATTTATGGATTCCAACTCATATTTTAGGTGATCATATAATTAAAAAAGTTCCTCAAGTTAAGGGTGTTGGATTTGAATAAAAATTAACTAAGAAGTTCTATACCTAGAAGGGTAGGGAATCTCATAAGTCTCTTATCCATAAACATACATGATAATATTATTTCAGAATAATTTCTTGAACATTTACATCCCTTCCATCACCTTTTGACATATTCTCTTACACTAATCATAATTATTCAAACTTTACAATAATTACTCTAAATCTATTGCTTATGTTTCTATGGGATGATAGGATAACATAACATCATATTTTAGCATTATCAATTTATTTCCAATTGAAAAAAATTTCTTGTTATTATATTTCTTTACTTTTTCATGTTGAATATTCATTTTATTTATCAATATGAGTTTTCTTGACTTTTTTTCATAATGGTCATTCAATTTACCCTTATGTATGTTGCTACCTACCCTTATGTATACTATGTATTATTTAAATCACCCATATATATCTTGTTCATTATTTGGTATAAATTTATGTAGTTTTAGTCTTAACCTTATATAAATCACTATTACTTGAGAGTACCCTTACATGAGACACTCAGTACTACCTTTATATTGTTGTTTCTTTTTAACTCCACATAGCAGTTTCACCTTACATTTATGCAACATTTAAAATATACCTTTATAAATATTTGTGTTTTTATATCATTTTATTTTCTTAATCTATCAGGGATCGATTAATTTCATACTTCCATGTTCTTGATGTATATCAAGCGGTTGCAACCACCTTTTATTCCATTGGGTTTATATGTTTTTCATCTCATAATCAAGGGAGATGGATTTATACAAATGTGATTTTAATATATATATGAATACTATCATTCCTAATAAAATGGGAGTTTCCTTGTTATAGAAGAGATCAACTATATATAAGGAATTGTAACCCACTAGAAATATCACAGTCATTGCTATAAAAGATTGGATCCTTTCCCAATGTTGATTTCAGGTTGAGATATTATTGATTTTGATCATGAGGTTCTCCATTGAACACATATTGTATTTTTTTCTAATGTATAGAATATATCCCATTTTCAGTATTTAGTTTCTAAATCCATCTAAAGTAAGATTTTTTTACTACCAATTATCAGGGTTCCTTTTCATCACCATTTTATTCCTGATTAGATTGTATGCTTCCTTTCTCATTTTATTTATAATTTTAATATGAGAATTAATAATTTGGTAATAGGATAGAGTTCTTTCCATTGATTAGGACTAAACTATCCCAAACCACATTAAATCATATGTGTCTTTCATTCCATTTCTCTTTTCTTTGTTTATCTTGGTTTTCCATTATTCATTGTTTTTTCCTTTATTTCTCATTTTTATTGTGAACTAGATTTTTTCTTCTATACATGATTCCAAGAATATAGTTTTGCATACCCATGAAAGTTCCCCTTAGTGGTTGGTATTAAAGATAAACTCATACAATAATGGATTCCCACAAGTAAGAGATTTATAAATTCTATGGTAATAATGATTTTAATTTATGGTGACTTAATATGATAGTGTTTATAGTCCATAAATGGTTGCAAGATGAGTTTCATAGTCCCAAGAAACCATTTATATATAAGTCCACAGATGTATAGACTATAGAACATACTCTAATGTCCCTCTTAACATGTTTATGAAATCCCATACCTCTTTAATGTTGACCTTAGAAGATAAATTTCTAAAAGTATTTTCTTAAAAAAAATATGCAGCCAATATTTGGACTATGTTAGGAGAATATTATAGAGAAACATCATTGGTATGCCATCTACATATGAAACATAAACTATACACCTTCAAGATATTTCTTAGAACTCTCATATAGGAACAACTTGATTATTTTAATAAAATATTTTCAGACTTAGCCAATATAATGTTAATATTGAATACTTTGACCAAGAAATTATTATTATAATCTCATTTGATAGTTAATATGAAAATCTTATAATTTCTATGATGTATGTAAAATACTCCTTGACCATAAAATAAGTTAACTCTTTTCTTCTTTATCATGAGTTATGTGTAAGGATAAGTTTAAATATGAAGTTGGGGGTTTGAGTGTTATATGTCATTTTGAGTCTCATAAGAAGAAGAAAGGTAAGAGTAGGAAGGGTGGAAAAAATGATTGTCAGTATAGGGAGTCTCTTTCTAAATAAGAGAGGTTACCTACTACCATTATAGGGAACCTAGGCATGTTAGGCCCCATTTCCATTTATTGAAGTATATAGATCCCTCTAAAGAATCTAGTTATAATTAACTCTTTACCAACAAATGATATGAGAGTGATGAAGTATTGAAAGTGTATCAATATACATTTCATGCCGAGTAGGTTTTAGAATCAAGTTGTTCATTCCACATGTACCCATATATAAATTATTTTTTTTAGTTGACTGAGAAATATGGAAGATAGGTTGTTTTAGGCAACAACAAGAGATGATGTGTCATGGGTAGAGGTTTAGTGATGATTGATCTCTTAGATCATTCTTCTACTCCCTTATTGGATGTGATATGGGTTATATATTTTTATAAGGATATCATTTAATTGGGTGTATTGGATCATAGAGGTTTTAACACAAAATCCAAGCCTTGTTTCTTTAAAATATTTAATGGTTCTTATACAGACTTTAAGGGTTTCAAATTGAATGGGTTATATTACTTGGATGGGAAGACACATGTAGAGAATATGGGAAATAATTATTCAACAATAGTGAAAACACTATGATTTGGAATAAAATACAAAAAATGTTAGTGCAAAAGGATTATAGTAATTGGGAAATAATGGGATTCTTACCCAAGTTACACCAATCAAAATTCCTTTTTGTGAGGACTATATTCTTGGTAAGGGTAACATAGTTAGTTTTCAAAAATACATCTTCAAATAAAGTCAATAAATGGAATATGTGCAATATATTTTTGTGTGTAACTTCTAGGATTACCTCCCAAGATGGATATTCTATTATTTTCACACTTGTAGATGAATTATATAGGAAATTATTAATTTATATACTATAAACTAAACATGATGTATTTTAGTTATATAAAAAATTGAAATCCTCTGTGAAAAAATCAATCTATGAGGAAACTAAAGGCCTTAAAGACTTATAATGGCCTTACATGTCTAATAAATTAACTATGTTTTGTGAGGATGAGGTAATTTTGAAACATTTAATTGTGATTTATACTCCTCATTTTAATGGTTTATCTAGACACATGAGTTTTACCATTATTGAACGATTTTGTAGAATGACTGTTGATTAGGCTTTCCCAAATCCTTTTTTATGAGTATACCACTATGAAATTTTACTTGATAAACATGTATCCCCCATAATATAATGGCTTTAAGACTCCAGAGGATCTTTGGAGTAAACAACCCCATCCTATGTACACCTTAGTGTGTTTAGATGCAATAACTATGCTTATATCAAGAATTAAAATCTTTATGCTTGGGTTTTCAAGTGCACACTGATATGGTATCCTAAGGTGTTGAAATGGTATAAGTTGTTGGTGAAAAACCTAGTTTGTAGAAATTCATTTTTAGTAGGGATTTGGTGTTTTAGGAATCATTTTCTCCCAGTTCCCATCCTCACATTTATGGTAGTGGTGGTCCTTCCCTAAATAGGGATATTGATTTTGATCCTTCCACTAATGGGGAGTCTCTTGTTGATACTTATCTACCTATTAATCAACTTTATCTAGATTTTGGATTTAAATATGATGATACTTTATATGCTAAAGCTCCTAAAAACCTTAGAGATTACTAGATCACTAGGAAAAGTGATACATGAGTGATTAGACAACCTTCTAGGTACAACCATGCTGATATGGTTTCCTTTTCCCTATATGTTACCCAGGATCTTGATGGAGAGGATCCTAAAAGCTATAAATTGGATGTTAATGATAAAAACTCTAAGAAATCGATTACTACCATGTAAGATGAGATTTAATCCCTTATAATGATCCATAACTAGTCTATATTCAATAAAGAACATAATTCTATAGTTATTTGATGAAAATAGATCTATAAAAAATAAAAGAAATAATATTATAGGGAATAAAATTAAAAATAATGTTAAATTAGTGGCTAAATATTACTTTCAAAGCGTGGGAATTGACTATTTTAAAATTTTTTCTCATGTAATTAATCATTATTATATTATAATTTTATATACTTATCATATTTATCTTGATATGTATATATAAGAACTTGATGTCAAAAACAACCTTCCTACATGTTTATTTATATGAAAACTTATACATGAATCCTCTTCCTAGTTTTGAACATGAATTTAAATATAAACAAGTCTATTTTCTTAATAAATCACATTATAGATTAAAATGAACTTCTAGAAAATGGTATAAAACATTTTATTCATTCATGTTTGAATATGGTTTTAGTAGGAGTGATTTTTATGCATGTGTTTATTTTTAATCAATTAAGAATTTCATGAATTATCTATTGATTTATGTTGTTTACATGTTTAACAGGTGTTGTAATATGAAATAAATAACCAATATTAAAATGAAATTTAATTTATCATTTGAAATGAATGATTTGGGTCATTCTAAGCATATTTTAAGTATAAAAATTATTTGGGATAAAAAACATTGGATAGTTTATCTTTATTAATGTTTCTACGTGCTTAAATTACTTATGAGAGACTTTTTTGATTCTTTGAAACCTGTTAGTGTAGAAATTTAAATTTTCCTTATCCCAATCCCACACCAATAATTCTAATGATGAATATATATAAATATGTAGAATCATATATTCAAATATTGTGGGTAGTATAAAATATGGTATGATCTATACTAGTTTGAATGTTTCCTTTTCTATTTGTACCTTGAGCAGGTTTATGAAACCTATTGGTAAGACACATTAGCATGCCCAAAAGTGGTTTTTAAGGTACATATATTCTATATAATGCCTTTGAATATTTTATGGTAGGAATTTAAATTTTGGAGACTTAATGATTGGTTATGTTGATTATAATTATTCTTGAAATGTTAATACTAGGAAATAACTAACTAATTATGTTTTCACTACATATGGAGGACTTATATCTTGGAAGTGAAATATGTAATTAGTGGTGACCCTCTCAACCACCAAGGATGAGTATATAGAATTGATAGAGACCATTAAAGAATCCATTTGTTTTAATGGTTTGATTTATAGACTCAATTTATGTAATTATATTATTAATATTAATAGTGACTCTCAATCTACCCTGAATCTATCTAAAAACCTAGTATTCCATGGTAGGTATATGCATGAGGATATTAGATTTAATTTTATTTGAGTGGTTATTAAATATGTAACAATGTGTGTTAATAAGATATACATAGATGATAACCCAGAGAATAGTTTGACTAAGGTTGTGGTTTTTTCCATGTTCAAGCATTGTTTATATATTTTGAACATGTTCCAATAATATAATATTTATCTACAAGAAAAATATATTTATTTTGGTTTAGTTTGTTTAGAAAATTGTGGATTTTTTTTGTTTTTAGTATACTTAATTTTATAAAAATTAAAATAGCTTCTTGTTAGTATATTTCTAGACTTTAGCATGTTAAATCCTAATTATATATTCCTCTACTTGTTTTCTTACATTTTTTTAATTCTTCTCATTCTATTCACCCTTATTTAAGTCCCTGGAAACCATTATATAGTCTGTGTGTTGTTTGAATTTCCCCTACATTGACTTATTTTTTGGGCATACCTTTACAAAAGTTCAATATTACCCATAAATAAATCACTACTACTTGAGAGTAACATAAGGTGTGTCACTCTATACTATATTTACATAGCAGTTTTTTACCCTCATATAGTGGATTCACCACACATTTACAGAGTATTTTAAATACATATTTATGCATATTTTTGTTTTTCTGTTGTATTTTTTTCATGGGATGTTTGGGATAAAGTAATTTTATTCTTCCATTTTCTCATTGGATGTTGAGATTTGGCAACCACCTTCAATTCTATTGGGTATATCTGCATTCCCTATTCAGATCAATGTAGATAAATTCATGTGAAGGTGTTTTAGAGAGAGGTTTGAGTGATTCTATTAAATTAAAGGGAGAAAATGTTTTTTCTTTAATATATTGACTAGATCTTGTAACACCCCAATATTTTTGGAAAATAAAATCAAATAAATTTAATCTTTTTGACATTTTCCATTACACACAACACTGAGTTTAAACAAAACATGACATACTATTAAAATATTATTATTTAAAATTATTGTTATTGCATAACCATTGGAATGGTGGTTATGAATATGATTAAATAAATTATGAAAATATATGGTTTAAAAATGCATATAAAAGTAATTATTTGGTGACCAATTAATTAGAAATAAAAATAAAAAATATTTGAAAATAATGGAAATCATTTTCTAAAAAAATATTTTATGAAGAAAAACACGTTTTACCTCAATAAATTAAAAAAAAAAAAAATTTGGTGAATTATTTTAATGAAATTTATATATTATATATTCAATAAAATGTTTAACATTCATCTTATATATAATCCAGAAAAGATATAAGAATAAATCCAATTTTATTCTTAAATACCGGATTTTCCTAAAAAGTAGTTTTATCATCTTTTGAACATATATTTTAAGATTAATTTTTTCCACATTTAGTAGAAAAAAAATCTTTTTTTAATAATCATGTAAAAATTATATTTGTTTTAATTTTTTAGAATTTTCAGAGAAGATAATTTTTTTGATGAATAGTAAAAATACTAGTTTTTATTAAGAATTTTCATTTATTTTAATGATTTTAAAAACATGGAAATTGTTTTAATATGGGTTTAAAAGAAAAATTACTTCAATTATATATCCTTAAATCCAATTTAGTTCATTATAATATTTTTAATATTGAATTTTGATAAAAAACATTTTAAACATTTGAACATTTTCTCTTTGAAAATACGCTTTCTTATTGCATTGGTGGGGTTAATTTTAAATTAAATTTTGATACTTAAATAAATATAATTTGGATAAATTTATTCTATATATTAAATAATAATAATTTATATTATCTAATAAGTTCACATTAATTTTATACTTTAATGAATAGTAAAAAAGAAAAAATTATTTACCATAGTTAAGATAAAAATGAGTTTATCGGGGGGTTAAAATAAAAAGATAAATGTTAAAAATGAATCATAAATTTTATAACACCAATTTTATGGCCATATTTCTACCTTATATCTTAAAGGGTTGACAATGATCCATTTTTTATCCCTGTGGTCTGAGAAAAATGTGGGTACACATTTTTATTTTCAAAAAATTACAAGTGTGCCACTGACCTCACTTATAAAAGGACACCCCTTCTCCTTGTAGCAACTCAGATTTTGGCCCTGTCAGAATTTGGATTATTTCTATGAATAATTCCAGAGCTAGGCGCGAAGACGACGTGCGATTCTGAGGTCCGGTGTGACCAGAATTGATTTTATAAAAATATTAAGTATTTTTATACTATGAACGTGGAGGGGGTGTGATATCTCCCAAAAGGTAGCTCAGAACGGGAATCTGAGGGCACGGTTGCGTCCAGAACGTGCCGTTTACCATAGGAGAGGTGTAAACTTTGCGGGCGCGGGCCTGGGGTGGAAAATGCTACTAGGGGCATTTTTGTAAATAAGTGGAAAAGTTAGTGTATGAGCGTCGGCTCGAATAACTTCTGAACGGAGTCTCGAATGAAAAATCCGAGTCCGCCGTTGCATTCAGAACGATGTGTTTACCCTAAGGGCAACCTTATCCTTGTCCTCGTCGGGCACGGGGTCGAGGCCGTGTCGGGCAGGGGAGTTAAGAAAATATTTGTTGGAAACAAATATCTCCCCCCCTTGTTGGACGTGTGAAGCACAGAGGAGTTCCTCCTCCTTCTCATCCCCTTCCGATGGCAAATCGGTGGCCAAATTGTATGATCAAGGTGCCGTCGAGCTTGGATTTCGACGACAGGCGTTCCAGGATCGTGCAGCGGAAGCTTCGGAGCGTGGATCATCGGCGTTTCGCCCGCGAGGTAGGCGATTTGAGTTTTGAAATCCCAGACCCCGTTTATTTTTTGTTTTTCTTCAAATTTTTATAAGGGTTGTATAGTTCGGGTCCCAAAGTTTCCGAAACATGTTTTGGATCTGATTTTGGAGCACTAGGGTGCTCCCGGGGGTCCCCGGATGTGTTCCGATGGAAATCCCGGATTCCGGCGTGGCCATGGAGGAATCCGGTGATGCAGGGCGGTGGAGCGATGGAGGCACGGCGGTTTTCGGTGACTACGGTGGCGGCGCGGCGGAATCCGGCGGTGACGCGGTGGTTTCCAACGAGGCTGGCGGTCGTCCGGCCAGGATTTTCCGGGGGGTTCTTTAAACCCCCGTAACTCGCAAACCGAAACTCTGATTTGCAAGCCGTTTGCAGCGACACGTTCCTTGCATCGAGATGGAACTTTTTAACTCACTTTGAGAATTTTATGGTTTGGGATCATGGCCTAGGAGTTAGAAATGTCGTATAAAATAATAATATTTTATTATTTTACGACTTCGGGCCATTGTAACTTCTACCCGGAGCGTTCGAATGACGTGCCGTCAGTGGCGTTGAGACCCTGATGGTATGGAGGACGTTTTGAGATAGTTTTCGGGTGTTGGGTCTGAGAACGGGGTGCGTGCCCCATGAGGCCGGGTTTTGGCGTTTGCGGCGAAACACATCTTTTTCACCAGGAGTCCAATTTTGGCGGATGATTAATCGATCCTATGTGTTTTTCCGAGAGGATCGCAATGGTGCAATCTGTTCAATGAGTTTTGGGATCGAGGTGTGGGCCCCGCCCATTTAGGATGAACGAGTTGTCGATTCCGCTTGTTTTTTCGAGGGGATCACCGTGTTATGATCCGCTCGATGGGTTTTGGGATCATTGTGTGGTCCCCACACGAGCTAGCTACGGTGAATAGTTTCTTTTTCACCGGTGCTCTATTTCGGGCGAGTAAGCAGCCTATCCTGCATTTGTTTCTGTGTAGATCGCGATGGTGGCCTTAGTATTGGCCTTGGAGGTGCGCAGTGTGGTGTTGTTGTGAGTCGGTCGGGTTAGCGATGTTTTGGTCCAGCAGTGGTTGAGGATACTCCCTTGGATCGTTCCCACGAGGGTTCATGTGGCATCACAAACTTCGTATAGGTTTGTGATCATCTCGAGGGGATGTTTAAACTATTGGAGTTGTGGCATCCCTCCCGTGGGCCCAGAGCGGGATCCTCTAGCATCTTTTCCTTAGATCGGTTTCTTGGTATCGCTGCAACTGCTTATTCACGAGCGGCGATCCCCTATCTAGCTGGTTAACCCTGTAGGGTTTGTGGCATCATCAGGATTATGATCCCCTACATGGTGGTCCATGCTCAGTAGGGTTGTGGCATCGTCGGGTATACGATCCCCTACTCATCATGAGGTGTATAGTAGGGTTGAGGTATCGTTGGTTATGTGATCCCCTACTCAGCGTGTGTTTTCGGTAGGGTTGTGGCATTGTCAGTTCGATCCCCTACATTGTGAGTTATACTAGGTAGGGTTCCGGTATTATCGTGACCACCTTTATATGGGTGATGATCCTCTATCTGAGTTATGTGTTTCTGTCGAGCGCCAGATTGGGTTGTGGTATCCCCCAGCGGATCCTAGGTGTGATCCCCTATCTGTGAGAATTACGTATGCCAGATTGGGTCATGCTATTCCCCAGCGGACCCTAGGTGTGATCCCCTATTTGTGAGCTTAGTATACTGGAGTGGGTTCTGGTATCCCCCAACGGACCCTAGGAGCGATCCCCTATCCGAGGAGTTTGGTGGTTATGTTGTGTCAGTGAGGTTTCCTCAGTGATGCTATTCGACGAGCGTGATCTCTCTGGTGAGCATCTGAGAGGTTTGTGAGAAACTCGATGGAGTGTATCTCTCGGATGAGTGTCATCTGGGATGGCAGTGTTCGTGTGGTGTACTCTCTTGGTTGTGGACAATTACTGGTGATGATGTCGGTAACTCTTGTGGCTTTGTGGTGTGAGCTGAGTATATCTGGATTGTTCAAGGTGTATGTATGGGCATACACTTGAGCTGAGATGAAGAGTTGTGTTTAGCCGTGGATGGTCACGAGATGGAGTTTCTCTCTCGTCTGGGTTCCCTCTGGCTGGGATGTGCGGAATCTTGCCTTTCAGTTGATCCCTTTGGTTTTCGGTTTTTGGGGTGCCTACTGAGTATGTTTATACTCACCCCTGCACAGGCTTTGGCCGCACATGTTTGTGTCTTGTACAGACCACAGGCCTTTTGACGGAGTCCCAGGAGGACCTTGGAGCAGGCGGAGCTTAGTGAGTGTGTTGACCGGGGTGTTTACCTGAACTGTGCCGAGGGAGCTTTCTGGCGGGTGTTTGTGGCAGCGTTCCCCTTCTTCAGATCAGGTTGGACGCACTTTGTAGTTTTCTTTTGGTGGGCCTTGTTTTTCCATTTTTTACTTCTGTTGCACTCTGGTTTGGGATAGATTTTATGCATGCATTTACTTTTCAGTTTCTATATCTCTGCTTTGTTGCATGGAGGTGTTGTGGGTGCGTGTGTACAGGTACTTTAGGCTAATGCCTCCCATTTGTGTGATAGCCTACTCCACGCTGGTTGCCGGCCCCTGGCCTATTGGACCCAGGCTTGGGGAGTCATGGCTCGAGCCCCATTGGGTCGGGTCATGACAGAGTGGTATAAGAGGAGGTTCCACCTTTGGGATCTCAGAGATTAGCTGGTCTAGCTGTGAGTCTGGTTTGGGTTGCATAACGGCAGTGTTAGGGTGTTTTGAGATAGACATTCAGGCCAGAGACTCCAGTGTTGGTGCGGCGGCCGACGTATCCATACACCAGGACTCTGATAACCTGCCTTTCGACTCGGGACATTCGTACACTGGTCGCAGGGACATAATGTTACATGCATCATATTGGACTGGGTTTTTTGGTATTTCCTTGTCCTTCTTGAGTCAGCTCTACATATATACATTTTGACTATGGTGCATCTTGAATGTTTTTCAGTATGCCTCCACGATGACAGCCAGTGAGGGTTCCACATCAGGATTGTGCTAACGACCCGCCCCGTGTAGAGGTTGTGGAGCAGGGTGCGGGTTATGAGGTTGCACCTCCAGGTGGTCTGCCAGTTGAGCCACCAACTGTCGAGCAAATGGTTGTGCTGGCAGTGCAGGATGAGGTTGCGCGCAGGCTGAGTGCGCTGCATGAGTTCCAGAGGCAGCGACCTCTGAGGTTCTGGGGTGATCCAGACCCCCAGGCAGCTGATGACTGGCTCGAGGCAGTCACCTGAGTTTTCCGCCGAGTGAGGACACCTCCCGATCAAATGGTGGTCCTAGCGGAGAGCCTTCTGCATGGTTTGGCTGGGTGATGGTGGATCCTGGTGACGCAGTCCCATGACGAGGAGATGATCATGTGGGAAGAGTTTGAGCTGCTCTTCAGGGAAGAGTTCTATCCGGTGACGCTGAGGTCAGTGCGGATCCAGGAGCTTCTACTTCTTCGACAGGAGGGCATGACCGTGTCGGAGTACTCAGAATCGTTTACAGACCTTTCGTGCTACTCCCTGGATATGGTTCGAGACCCGTTATTTAGGACTTGGACCTTTGAGCAGGGCTTACGCAGGGACATCCGAGCAGGTGTGGTTTCCTTGTGCCTGCCCACCTATGTTGGAGTGCTGGAGCGAGCGTTGGTGGTGGAAATCTTTCTGGCAGAGAAAATTCCCCCTGTTAGTGCTGGGCACGTGAGAGCTGAGACTTCGTCAGTCGGATCGGCATCTGGTAGCCGATGACAGACTCAGGGGTCTGGACGTGGCCGACGTTTTAAGAGGTGACCCCATAATGGAGGATCTAAGGATCAGGGCTCACAAGGATCGCAATCCAGTTTTGGTCAGCCACAGGGGAGGCGGTGTTTAGCTTGCGATGGTCGGGGACATCTTTCTAGAGATTGTCCGACCCGTCGTGCTACTGAGAGGGAGCCGGTCGATGGACTGCCTTGGCAAAGGCAGCGTCTCGAGCAAGGAGGTCCGTAGGGCGGCAGACGTGGCGGCAGAGCGGGTGAAGTGGGAGGAGGTGGTAGGGGGTACCAGTTTCCACCACCCCCACCTACAGGTGGTCCATGCCAAGCTTAGGGAGCTGGTGGTCGAGGGCAAGGATAGGTGCATGCCCTAGAGGCTGTTGACCCAGAGGCTCCACGGATGGATAGAGGTACGCCATGTGTCTTTTCTACTTACTGTAGTAGATTGTTAGACACTGTTTAGCGGTACTCTTTCCTTTTTGTTGCTTTCTTGAGTTTTGTTCAGGGAGTTGGTAAGACCATGTGTGTGTGTTGTTCGGCATGCTTCGAATGCTTGAGGGAGAGGGATCCTTCCCCCACCGAGACGCATTTTTGTGATGCGATTAAAACCGTGCGGGCGAGTCAGTGCCGCCCAAAGCAGATAGTATCGAGGTGAGGTGGATGAGTCCCTCTGACTTATGTGTTTGGGCATGAGTTTTGTTGGACAACTTTCTGGTGTGTGAGACCCAGTTGAGAGTCCAATTGCTTCCCTTGAACTTAGGGCTTTTCGGGAAGAAAAGTTCTGGGGGGGAGGATTTAGCGACTCAGATTTTGGCCCTGTCAGACTTTGGATTATTTCTATGAATAATTACAGAGCTATGCGCGAAGACGGCGTGCGATTCCGAGGTCTGGTGTTCTTGAAATTAATTTAAAAAAATATTAAGTATTTTTATACTATGCACATGGCGGGGGTGTGATATCTCCCAAACGGTAGCTCAGAATGGGAATATGAGGGCACAGTTGCGTCCGGAACGTGTCGTTTACCCTAGGCAAGGTGTAAACTTTTCGGGCGCTGGCCTGCAGTGGAAAAAGCTACTAGGGGCATTTTCGTAAATAAGTGGAAAAGTTAGTGTACGAGCGTCGGCTCAAATAACTTTTGAACGGAGTCTCGGATGGAAAATACGAGTCCTCCGTTGCGTTCAAAATGATGCGTTCACCCTAAGGTCGACCTTATCCTTGTCCGCGTCGGGCGCGGCGTCGAGGCCGTGTCGGGCCGGAGAGTTAAGCAGATATTTGTTGGAAACAAATATCTCCCCCCCTGCTGGACGTGTGAAGTGCAAAGGGGTCCCTCCTCCTTCTCCTCCCTTTCTGACGGCGAATCGGTGGCCGAATCGTGCGATCAAGGTGCCGTCGAGCTTGGATTTCGACGACTGGCGTTCCAGGATCGTGCAGCGGAAGCTTGGGAGCGCGGATCGTCGGCGTTTCTCCTGTGAGGTAGGTGGTTTGTGTTTTTAAATCCTAGACCCCATTTATTTGTTGTTTTTCTTCAAATTTTTATAAGGGTTGTATAGTTCGGGTCCCGAGGTTTCCGAAACATGTTTCAGATCTGATTTTGGAGCACCTGGGTACTCCCGGGGGTCCCCGGATGTGTTCCGGCAGAAATCCCGGATTCCGGCGGCGGCCATGGAGGAATCCAGCGATGTAGGGTGGCGGCGTGGCGGTGGCACGGCGGTTTCCGGCGGCGGCAGCGGCGGTGCGGCGGAATCCGGCGGTGGCGTGGTGGTTTCCGGCGAGGCTGGCAGTGGTCCGACCAGGATTTTCCGGGGGGTCCTTTAAACCCCCGTAACTCGCAAACCGAAACTCTGATTTGCGAGCCATTTGCGGCGGCATGTTACTTGCGCCGAGATGGACCTTTTGAACTCACTTTGAGAATTTTATGGTTCGGGATCATGGGCCAGGAGTTAGAAACGTCGTATAAAATAATAATATTTTATAATTTTACGACTTCGGGCCGTTGTAACTTCTACCCGGAGCGTCCGAATGACGTACCGTTAGTGTCGTTGAGACCCTAATGGTACGAAAGACGTTTTGAGATGGTTTTCAGGTGTTGGATCTGAGAACGGGGTGTGGGCCCCACGAGGCCAGTTTTTGGCGTTTGCGGAGAAATGCAGCTTTTGCACCAGGAGTTCGATTTTAGCGGATGATTAGTTGATCCTATGTGTTTTTTCGAGAGGATCACAATGGTGCGATCCATTCAATGAGTTTTGGGATCAAGGTGCTGTCCCCGCCTGAGCTGGCATTCGGTGAATTGTGCATTTTTCACCGGGTGTCCGTTTCGGACGAACAAGTAGTCGATTCCGCTTGTGTTTCCGAGGGGATCACTGTGGTATGATCCGCTCGATGGGTTTCAGGATCATTGTGTGGGACCCGCACGAGCTAGCTATGGTGAATAGTGCCTTTTCAACGGTGCTCCGTTTCGGGCGAGTAAGCAGCCTATCCTGCCTGTTTTTCCGCATAGATCGCAATGGTGGCCTCGGTATTGGCCTTGGAGTTGTGCAGTGTGGTGTTGTTGTGTGTCGCTCGGGTTAGTGAGGTTTCAGTCTAGTAGTGGTTGAGGGTACTCCCTTGGATCGTTCCCATGAGGGTTCGTGTGTCATCACAACATTCGTATAGGTTTGTGATCCTCTCGATGGGATGTCTAAACTGTTGGAGTTGTGGCATCCCTCCGGTGGGCCCGGAGCGGGATCCTCTAGCATATTTTCCCTAGATCGGGTTCATGGTATCGCTGTGACTGCTTATTCATGGGCGGCGATCCCCTATCTGGCTGGTTAACCCTGTAGGGTTTGTGGCATCATCAGGATTTTGATCCCCTACACGGTGGGCCGTACTCAGTAGGGTTGTGGCATCGTCGGATATACGATCCCCTACTCAGCATGAGGTGTATAGTAGGGTTGAGGTATCGTTGGTTATGCGATCCCCTACTCAGCGCGTGGTTTCAGTAGGGTTGCGGCATCGTCTGTTCGATCCCCTACATCGTGAGTTATACCAGGTAGGGTTTCGGTATTATCGTGACCACCTTTATATGGGTGATGATCCTCTATCTGAGTTATGTGTTTCTGTGGAGTTCCAGATCGGGTTGTGGTATCCCCCAGTGGATCCTGGGTGTGATCCCCTATCCGTGAGAACTACGTATGCCAAATCAGGTCGTGGTATTCCCTAGCGGACCCTGGGAGTGATCCCCCATTTGTGAGCTTCGTATACCGGAGTGGGTTCCGGTATCCCCCAACGGACCCTAGGAGCGATCCCCTATCCGAGGAGTTTTGTGGTTATGTTGTTTCAGTGAAGTTTCCTTAGTGATGCTATCCGATGAACATGATCTCTCGGGAGAGCATCTGAGAGGTTTGTGAGAAACCTGATGGACTGCATCTCTCGGATGAGTGTAATCTGGGATGGCAGTGTTCGTGTGGTGTACTCTCCTGGTTGTGGACAATTGCTGGTGATGAGGTCAGTACCTCCTGTGGATTTGTGGCGTGAGCTGAGTATATCTGGATTGTTTAAGGTGTATGTATGGGCATACACTTGAGTTGAGCTGATGAGTTTTGTTAGCCGAGGATGTTCATGAGATGAAGATTCTCTCTCATCTGGGTTCCCTCTGGCTGGGATGAGCGGACTGTTTCCTTTCAGTTTCTCCCTTTAGTTTTGGGTTTTTGGGGTGCCTACTGAGTATGTTTATACTCACCCCTGCACGGGCTTTGTCCGCACATGTTTGTGTCTTGTGCAGACCACATGCCTTTTGACGGAGTCCTAGGAGGACCCAGAGCTGGCATAGCTTAGTGAGCGTGTTGATCGGGGTGTTTACCAGAGTTGTGTCAAGGGAGATTTATGGCAGGTGTTTATGGCAGCGTTCCCCTTCTTCAGAGCAGTTTGGAAGCGCTTTGTAGTTTTATTTTGGTGGCCCCTATTTTTCCATTTTGTACTTCTATTGCACTCTGGTTTGGGATAGATTGTATACATGAATTTACTTTTCAATTTCTATATCTCTGCACTGTTGCATGGAGGTGTTGTTGGTGCGTGTGTACATGTACTTTAGGCTAATGACTCACATGTGTGTGATAGCCTACTCGACATTGGTCGCCAGCCCCTGGACTATTGGAGGTGGGCTTGGGGAGTAGTGGCTCGAGCCACATTGGGTCAGGTCGTGACAGAGTGGAATCAGAGGAGGTTCCACCTTTGGGATCTAAGAGCATAGCTGGTCTAGCTGTGAGTTTGGTTTGGGTTTCATAGCGGCAGTGTTAGGGTGTTTCGAGCTCGACTTTCAGGCTAGAGACTCTAGTATTGGTGAGGCGGCCGACATATCCATACACCAGGACTTTGATAACCTGCCTTTCGACTCGGGACATTCATACACTGGTCGTAGGGACATAATGGTATATGCATCATATAGGACTGGGTTTTTGGGTATTTCCTTGTCCTTCTTGAATCTTCTCTTCAGATATACGTTTTGACTATGGTGCGGCTTTAATGTTTTTCAGTATGCCTCCATGACGACAGCCAGTGAGGGTTTTGTAGGAGGATTATGCTGACGACCCGCCCCGTGTAGAGGCTGTAGAGCAGGGTGCGGGTTCTGAGGTTGCACCTCCAGATGGTCTGCCGGTTGATCCACCACCTGTTGAGCAGCTGGTTGTGCCGGAAGTGCATGATGGGGTTGTGCGTAGGCTGAGTGCGCTGCACGAGTTTCAGAGGCAGTGACCTCTGAGGTTCCAGGGTGATCCAGAACCCCAGACAGCTGATGACTAGCTCGAGGCCGTCAACCGAGTTTTCCGCCTAGTGAGGACACCTCCCGATCAGATGGTGGTACTTTCTGTGAGACTTCTGCATGGTTCAGTCGGGTGATGGTGGAGCCTGGTGACGTAGTCCCATGACAAGGAGACTCTCACGTGGGAAGAGTTTGAGCGGCTCTTCAGGGAAGAGTTCTATCTGGTGACACTGAGGTCAGTGCGGATCTAGGAGCTTCTACAGCTTCGACAGGAGGGCATGACCATGTCAGAGTACTCAGTGAGGTTTAATGACCTTTCGTGCTACTTCCTGGATATGGTTCGAGACCTGTTCTTTAGGGCTCAGACCTTTGAGCAGGGCTTACGCAAGGACATCTGAGTAGGTGTGGTTTCCTTGTGCCTTCCCACCTATGCTAGAGTGCTGGAGCGAGCGTTGGTGGTGGAGATCTTTCTGGCAGAGCAGATTCCCCCTGTTAGTGCTGGGCACGTGAGAGATGAGACTTCGTCAGTCGGATTGGCATCTGGTAGCCAATGAAAGACTCAGGGGTCTGGACGTGGCTGACGTTTAAGGAGGTGACCCCATGATGGAGGATCTGAGGCTCAGGGCTCACAAGGCTCGCAAGCCAGTTTTGGTCAGCCGTAGGAGAGGCGGTGTTATGATTGTGAAGGTCGGGGACATCTTGATAGAGACTTTCTGACCGATCGTGCTACTGAGAGGGAGCCGGTCGATGGACTGCCTTGGCAGAGGCAGCGTCTCGAGCAAGCAGGTCCGTAGGGCGGCGGACGTGGTGGCGGAGCGGGTGCAGCGGGAGGAGGTGGTAGGAAGTACCAGTTTCCACCACCCCCGCCCCCAGGTGGTCCATGCCAAGATTAGGGAGCTGGTGGTTGAGGGTGAGGATAGCATCATGCCCTGGAGGCTGTTGACCCAGAGGCTCTGCGGATGGATAGAGGTACGCCTTGTGTCAATTCTACTTACTACAGTAGATTGTTAGACACTGTTTAGCGGTACTCTTTCCTTTTTGTTTCTTGTTCGAGTTTTGTTCAGGGCATTAGTAAGACCGTGTGTGGGTATTGTTCGGCACACTTCGAATGCATGAGGGAGAGGTATCCTTCCCCCACTGAGACGCGTTTTTGTGATGCGATTAAAACCGAGCGGGCGAGTCAGTGCCACCCAAAGAGGATAGTATCGAGGTGAGTTGGATGAGTCCCTCTGACTTATGTGTTCGGGCATGGGTGTTTTTGGCGAACTCACTGGTGTGTGAGACCCAATTGAGAGTCTAGTCGCTTACCTTGAACTTAGGGCTTTTCGGGGATGAAAAGTTCTAGGGGGGGTAAGATGTAGCGACTCGAATTTTGGCCCTGTCAAACTTTGGATTATTTCTATGAATAATTACAGAGCTAGACGCGATGACGGCGTGCGATTCCGAGGTTCGGTGTGCCCGAAATTAATTTTATAAAAATATTAAGTATTTTTATACTATGCACATGGAGGGGGTGTGATATCTCACAAACGGTAGCTCAGAATGGGAATCTGAGGGCACAATTACGTCCGGAACGTGCCGTTTACCCTAAGCGAGGTGTAAACATTGCGGGCGAGGGCCTGCGGTGGAAAATGCTACTAGGGGCATTTTCGTAAATAAGTTGAAAAGTTTGTGTATGAGCATCGGCTCGAATAACTTATGTAAGGAGTATCAGATGGAAAATCTGAGTCCATCATTGCTTTCAAAACAATGCGTTTACCCTAAGGGTGACCTTATGCTTGTCCGCGTCAGGTGCGGGGTCGAGGCCATGTCGGGCCGGGGAGTTAAGTATATATTTGTTGGAAACAAATATCTCCCCCCCTTGTTGTACGTGTGAAGCACAGAGAAGTTCCTCCTCCTTCTCCTCCCCTTCCGATGGCGAATCAGCGACCAAATCGTGCGATCAAGGTGCCGTCGAGCTTGGATTTCGACGACAGGCGTTCCAGGATCGTGCAGCGGAAGCTTGGGAGTGCAGATTATCGGCGTTTCGCCCGTGAGGTAGGAGGTTTGAGTTTGGAAATCCTGGACCCCGTTTATTTGTTGTGTTTCTTCAAATTTTTATAAGGGTTGTATAGTTCGGGTCCCGAGGTTTCCGAAACTTGTTTCAGATATGATTTTGGAGCACCGGGGTGCTCCCTGGGGTCCCTGGATGTGTTCCGGCAGAAATCCCAGATTCCGGCGGCGGCCATGGTGGAATCGGGCGATGCAGGGTGGCGGCGCGGCGGAAACCAGCGGTGGCGCGGTGGTTTCCGGCGAGGCTGGCGGTGGTCCGGCTAGGATTTTCCGGGGGTTTCTTTAAACCCCCTTAACTCACAAACCGAAACTCCGATTTGCGAACTATTTGCAGCGACGGGTTCCTTGCGTCGAGATGGACCTTTTAAAATCACTTTGAGAATTTTATAGTTCGGGATCGTGGCCCGGGAGTTAGAAACGTCGTATAAAATAATAATATTTTATTATTTTATGACTTCGGGCCATTGTAACTTCTATCCGGAGCGTCTGAATGATGTGTCGTCAGTGGCGTTGAGACCCTGACGGCACGATGGGATTTTTGAGATGGTTTCCGGGTGTTGGGTATGAGAATGGGGTGCGGGCCCCCCGAGGCCGGGTTTTGGCGTTTGCGGAGAAACGCAGCTTTTACACTAGGAGTCCGATTTTGGCGGATGATTAGTCGATCCTGTGTGTTTTTCCAAGAGGATCGCAATGGTGTGATCCGTTTGATGAGTTTTGGGATCGAGGTGTGGGCCCCGCCTAAGCTGGCATTCAGTGAATAGTTCCTTTTTCACCAGGTGTCCGTTTCGGACGAACAAGTAGTCGATTCCTCTTGTTTTTCCGAGGGGAACACCGTGTTATGATCCGCTCGATGGGTTCGGGTTCATTGTGTGGGCCTCGCACTAGCTAACTACAGTGAATAGTGCCTTTTTCACCGGTGCTCCGTTTCGGGCGAGTAAGCAGCCTATCCTGCCTGTTTTTCCGCAGAGATCACGATGGTGGCCTCAGTGTTGGCCTTGGTGTTGCGCAGTGTGGTGTTGTTGTGGGTCGCTCAGGTTAGCGAGGTTTTGGTCCAACAGTGGTTGAGGGTACTCCATTGGATCGTTCCCACGAGGGTTCGGGTGGCATCACAACCTTCATATAGGTTTGTGATCCTCTCGATGGGATTTTTAAACTGTTGGAGTTGTGGAATCCCTCCGGTGGGCCCAAAGAGGGATCCTCTAGAATATTTTCCCTAGATCGGGTTCTTGGTATCGCTGTGACCGCTTATTCACGGGCGGCGATCCCCTATCTAGCTGGTTAACCCTGTAGGGTTTGTGGCATCATCAGGATTTTGATCCCCTACATGGTGGGCCGTGCTCAGTAGGGTTGTGGCATCGTCGGGTATATGATCCCCTACTCAGCATGAGGTGTATAGTAGGGTTGAGGTATCGTTGGTTATGTGATCCCCTACTCAGCGCGTGGTTTCGGTAGGGTTGCGACATCGTCGGTTCGATCCCCTATATCATGAGTTATACCAGGTAGGGTTTCGGTATTATCGTGACCACCTTTATATGGGAGATGATCCTCTATTTGAGTTATGTGTTTCTGTCAAGCGCCAGATCGGTTTGTGGTATCCCCAAGCGGATCCTGGGTGTGATCCCCTATCTCTGAGAACTACGTATGCCAAATCGGGTCATGGTATTCCCTATCAGACCCTGGGAGTGAGCCCCTATCTGTGAGATTCGAATACCGGAGTGGGTTCTGGTATCCCCCAACGGACCCTAGGAGCGATCCCCTATCTGAGGAGTTTGGTGGTTATGTTGTTTCAGCGAGGTTTCCTCAGTGATGCTATCTGACGAGCGTGATCTCTTGGGTGAGCATATGAGAGATTTATGAGAAACCCAATGGAGTGTATCTCTCGGATGAGTGTTATCTGGGATGGCAGTGTTCGTGTGGTGTACTCTCCTGGTTGTGGACAATTGCTGGTGATGAGGTCAGTACCTCTTGTGGCTTTGTGGCGTGATCTGAGTATATCTGGATTGTTCAAGGTGTATGTATGGGCATACACCTGAGCTGAGGTAATGAGTTGTGTTTAGCCGAGGATGGTCATGAGATGGAGTTTCTCTCTCGTCTGGGTTCCCTCTGGATGGGATGAGTGTACTGTTGACTTTCAGTTGCTCCCTTTGGTTTTGGGTTTTTGGGGTGCCTACTGAGTATGTTTGTAGTCACCCCTGAATGAGATTTACCTGCACATTTTTTTGTCTTGTACAGACCACAGGCCTTTTGACGGAGTCCCAGGAGGACCCAGAGCAGGCGGAGATTAGTGAGCGTGTTGACCAGGGTGTTTACCGTAGCTGTGTCTAGGGAGCTTTCCGGCAGGTGTTTGTGGCAGCGTTCCTCTTCTTTAGAGCAGGTTCGAAGCACTTTGTAATTTTCTTTTGGTGGGCCCCGTTTTGTCATTTTGTACTTCTGTTGGACTCTAGTTTGGGATAGATTGTATGCATGAATTTACTTTTCAGTTTCTATATATCTGCACTATTGCATGGAGGTGTTGTGGGTGCGTGTGTACCGGTACTTTAGGCTAATGCCTCCCATGTGTGTGATAGCCTACTCGACGCTGGTCGCCAGCCCCTGGACTATTGGAGGTGGGCTTGGGGAGTCGTGGCTCAAGCCCCGTTGGGTCGGGTCGTGACATAGTGGTATCAGCGGAGGTTCCACCTTTGGGATCTCAGAGCGCAGCTGGTCTAGCTGTGAGTTTGGTTTGGGTTGCATAGCGGCAGTGTTAGGGTGTTTCGAGCTCGACTTTCAGGCCAGAGACTCCAGTGTTGGTGCGACGACCGACATATCCGTACACCAGGACTCTGATAACCTACCTTTCAACTCAGGATATTCATACACTGGTCGCAGGGACATAATGGTATATTCATTATATAAGACTGGGTTTTTGGGTATTTCCTTGTCCTTCTTGAGTCATCTCTCCAGATATACATTTTGACTGTGGTGTGTCTTTAATGTTTTTCAGTATTCCTCCACGACGACAGCCAGAGAGGGTTCCACAACAGGATTGTGCTGACGACCCACGCCATGCAGAGGCTGTGGAGCAGGTTGCGGGTATTGAGGTTGCACCTCCAGGTGGTCTGCCAGTTGAGCCACCACCTGTCAAGCATCTGGTTGTGACGGCAGTGCAGGATGGGGTTACACGCAGGCTGAGTGCACTACACGAGTTCCAAAGGCCGTGAGCTCTGACGTTCCGGGGTGATCCAGACCCCCAGACAGCTGATGACTTGCTCGATGCAGTCACTCGAGTTTTCCGCCTAGTGAGGACACCTCTCGATCAGATGGAGGTCCTAGCAGCGAGCCTTCTGCATGGTTTGGTCAGGCGATGGTGGAGCCTGGTGATGTATTCCCATGACGAGGAGACGCTCAAATGGGCAGAGTTTGACCGGCTCTTCAGGGAAGAGTTCTATCCGGTGACGCTGAGGTCATTGTGGATCCTGGAGCTTCTATAGTTTCGACTGGAGGGCATGGCCGTTTCAGAGTACTCAGTGAGGTTTACAGACCTTTCGTGCTACTCCCTAGATATGGTTCGAGACCCGTTATTTAGGGCTCAAACCTTTGAGCAGGGCTTACGTAGGGACATCTGAGCGGGTGTGGTTTCCTTGTGCCTGCCCACCTATGCTGGAGTGCTGGAGTGAGCATTGGTGGTGGAGATCTTTCTGGCAAAGCAGATTCCCCCTGTTAGTGCTGGGCACATGAGAGCTGAGACTTCGTCAGTCGGATCGACATCTGGTAGCCGATGACAGACTTGGGGGTCTGGACGTGGCTGGCGTTTTAGGAGGAGACCCCATGATGGAGGATCTGAGGCTCAGGGCTCACAAGGATCGCAATCCAGTTTTGGTCAGCCGCACGAGAGGCAGTGTTATGCTTGCGACGGTCGGCGACATCTTGCTAGAGATTTTCCGACCTGTCGTGCTGCTGAGAGGGAGCTGGTCGATGGACCGCCTTGGCAGAGGCAGCGTCTCGAGCAAGGAGGTCCGCAGGGCAGCAAACGTGGCGGCGGAGTGGGTATAGCGGGAGGAGGTGGTAGGCGGTACCAGTTTCCACCACCCCCACCCCCAGGTTGTCCATGCCATGCTTAGGGAGCTGGTGGTCGAGGGCGAGGATAGCTGCATGCCCTGGAGGCTGTTGACCCAGAGGCTCTGCGGATGGATAGAGGTACGCCTTGTGTCTTTTCTACTTACTGCAGTAGATTGTTAGACACTGCTTAGTGGTACTCTTTCTTTTTTGTTTCTTGCTCGAGTTTTGTTCAGGGTGTTGGTAAGACCATGTGTGGGTGTTGTTCGGCATGCTTCGAATGCATGAGGGAGAGGGATCCTTCCCCCAACGAGACACATTTTTGTGATGCGATTAAAACCGTGCGGGCGAGTCAGTTCCACCCAAAGCAGATAGTATCGAGGTCAGTTGGATGAGTCCCTATAACTTATGTGTTCGGGCATGGGTGTTGTTGGCGAACTCGCTGGTGTGTGAGACCCATTTGAGAGTCCAGTCGCTTCCCTTGAACTTAGGGCTTTTCAGGGACGAAAATTTCTAAGGGGGGGGGATTTAGCGACTTGAATTTTGGCCCTGTCAAACTTTGGATTATTTCTATGAATAATTCCAGAGCTAGGCGCGAAGACGGTGTGCGATTCCGAGGTCCAGTGTTCCCGGAATTAATTTTATAAAAATATTAAGTATTTTAATACTATGTACATGGAGGGGGTGTGATATCTCCCAAACGGTAGCTCAGAACGAGAATCTGAGGGCATAGTTACGTTCGGAACGTGCCGTTTACCCTAGGCGAGGTGAAAATTTTGCGGGCGCGGGCCTACGGTGGAAAACGCTACTAGGGGCGTTTTCGTAAATAAGTGGAAAAGTTAGTGTATGAGCGTCGACTCGAATAACTTCTGAACAGAGTCTCAGATAGAAAATCTGAGTCCTCCGTTGCATTCAGAATGATGCTTTTACCCTAAGAGTGACCTTATCCTTGTCCGCGTTGGGCGCGGGGTCGAGGCCATGTCGGCCCGGGGAGTTAAGCAGATATTTGTTGGAAACAAATATCTCCCCCCTTGTTGGACATGTGAAGCACAGAGAAGTTCCTTCTCCTTCTCCTCCCCTTCCGATGGAGAACCGGCGGCCGAATCGTGCGATCAAGGTGCCGTCGAGCTTGGATTTCGACGACGGGCGTTCCAGGATCGTGCAACGGAAGCATGGGAGCGCGGATCGTCGGTGTTTCACCCGTGAGGTAGGTGGTTTGAGTTTTGAAATTCCGGACCCCGTTTATTTGTTCTTTTTCTTCAAATTTTTATAAGGGTTGTATTGTTTGGGTTCCGAGGTTTCCGAAACAGGTTTCAGATCTGATTTTGGAGCACTGGGGTGCTCCCTGGGGTCCCCGGATGTGTTCCGGCGGAAATTTTGGATTCCGGCAGCAGCCATGGCGGAATCCGGCGATGCAGGGCGGCGGCGCGGCGGAATCCAGCGGTGGCGCAGTGGTTTTCGGTGAGGCTGGCGGGGGTCCGACCAGGATTTTCCGGGGGGTTCTTTAAACCCCCGTAACTCGCAAACCAAAACTCCGATTTGCGAGCTGTTTGCGGCGACGCGTTCCTTGCGTCGAGACGGACCTTTTGAACTCACTTTGAGAATTTTATGGTTCGGGATCATGGCCTGGGAGTTATAAACGTCGTATAAAATAATAATATTTTATTATTTTACGACTTCGGGCCATTGTAACTTCTACCCGGAGCGTCCGAATGACGTGTCATCAGTGGCATTGAGACCCTGATGGTACGACAAACTTTTTGAGATGGTTTCCAGGTGTTGGGTATGAGAACGGGGTTCGGGCCCCTTGAGGCCGGGTTTTGGCGTTTGTGGAGAAATGCAGCTTTTGCACTAGGAGTCCGATTTTGGCGGATGATTAGTCGATCCTGTGTGTTTTTTCGAGAGGATCGCAATGGTGCGATCTGTTGGATGAGTTTTAGGATTGAGGTGTGGGCCCCGCCTGAGCTGGCATTCAGGGAATAATGCCTTTTTCTCCGGTTGTCCATTTCAGACGAACGAGTCGTCGATTCCGCTTGTTTTTCAGAGGGGATCACCGGGGTATGATTCACTCGATGGGTTTGGGGATCATTGTGTGGGCCCCACACGAGCTAGCTATGGTGAATAGTTACTTTTTCACCAGTTCCTCATTTTGGGCGAGTAAGCAGCCTATCCTTTGTATTTTTCCGCGTAGATTGTGATGGTGGCCTCGGTATTGGCCTTGGAGGTGCGCAGTGTGGTGTTGTTGCGGGTCGCTCGGGTTAGCAACATTTTGGTCTAGCAGTGGTTGAGGGTACTCCCTTGGATCATTCCCATGAGGGTTCGTGTGGTATCACAACCTTCGTATAGGTTTGTGATCCTCTCGATGGGAATTTTAAACTGTTGGAGTTGTGGCATGCCTCCGGTGGGCCCAGAGTGGGATCCTCTAGCATCTTTTCCCTAGATCGGGTTCTTGGTATCGCTGTGACCACTTATTCACGGGCGATGATCCCCTATCTAGCTGGTTAACCCTGTAGGGTTTGTGGGATAATTAGGATTATGATCCCCTACACGGTGGGACGTTCTCAGTAGGGTTGTGGAATCGTCCGGTATATGATCCCTTACTCAACATGAGGTGTATAGTAGGGTTGAGGTATCATTGGTTATGCGACCCCCTACTCAGCGCATGGTTTCAGTAGGGTTGCAACATCATCGGTTCGATCCCCTACATCATGAGTTATACCAGTCAGGGTTCCGGTAGTATCATGACCACCTTTATATGGACGATGATCCTTTATATGAGTTATGTGTTTCTGTCAAGCGCCAGATCGGGTTGTGGTATCCCCCAGCGGATCCTGGGTGTGATCCCCTATTTGTGAGAACTACGTATGCTAGATCGGGTCGTGGTATTCCCTAGAAGATCCTGGGAGTGATCCCCTATCTGCGAGCATCGTATACCGGAGTGGGTTCTGGTATCCCCCAACGGACCCTAGGAGCGATCCCCTATCCGAGGAGTTTGATGGTTATCTTGTTTCAGCGAGGTTTCCTCAGTGATGCTATCCGAGGAGCGTGATCTCTCAGGTGAGTGTCTGAGAGGTTTGTGAGAAACCCGATGGAGTGTATCTCTCAGATGAGTGTCATCTGGGATGGCAGTGTTCGTGTGGTGTACTCTCCTGGTTGTGGACAATTGCTGGTGATGAGGTCGATACCTCTTATGGCTTTGTGGTGCGAGATGAGTATATCTGGATTGTTCAAGGTGTATGTATGGGCATACACTTGAGCTGAAATGACGAGTTGTGTTTAGCCGAGGATGGTCATGAGATGGAGTTTCTCTCTTGTCTGAGTTCCCTCTAGATGAGATGAGTGGACTTTTGCCTTTCAGTTTCTCCCTTTGGTTTTGGGTTTTTGGGGTGCCTACTGAGTATGTTTATACACACCCCTACACGGGCTTTTCCCGCACATGTTTGTGTCTTGTGTAGACCACAAGCCTTTTGACGGAGTCCCAGGAGGACCCGGAGCAGGCAGAGCATAGTGAGCATGTTGACCGGGGTGTTTAACAGAGCTGTGCCGAGGGAGATTTCTGGTGGGTTTTTGTGGCAGTGTTCCCCTTCTTCAGAGCAGGTTGGATGTGCTTTGTAGTTTTCTTTTGGTGGGCCCTGTTTTTCCATTTTGTACTTCTGTTGCACTCTGGTTTGGGATAGTTTGTATGCATGAATTTACTTTTCAGTTTCTATATCTCTGCACTGTTGTATGAAGGTGTTGTGGGTGCATGTGTACAGGTACTTTAGGCTAATGCCTCCCATGTGTGTGATAGCCTACTCGGCGCTGGTCGCCAGCCCCTGGCCTATTGGAGGCAGGCTTGGGGAGTCGTGGCTCGAGCCCCGTTGGGTCGGGTTATGACAGAGTGGTATCAGAGGAGGTCCCACCTTTGGGATCTCAGAGTGTAGCTGGTCTAGCTGTGAGTTTGATTTGGGTTGCATAACGACAATGTTAGGGTGTTTCGAGCTCGACTTTCAGGCTAGAGACTCCAGTGTGGGTGCGGTAGCCAACGTATCCATACACCAGGACTCTGATAACCAGCCTTTCTACTCGGGAAATTCATACACTAGTCGCAGGGACATAATGGTATATGCATCATATAGGACTGGGTTTTTGGGTATTTCCTTGTTCTTCTTGAGTCAGCTCTCCAGATATACATTTTGACTATGGTGCATCTTGAATGTTTTCAGTAAGCCTCCACGACGACAGCCAACGAGGGTTACGCATCAGGATTGTGCTGACGACCCGCCCCGTGTATAGGCTGTGGAGCAGGGTGCGGGTTCTGAGGATGAACCTCCAGGTGGTCTGCCGGTTGATCCAACACCTGTCCAGCAACTGGTTGTGCCGGCAGTGCAGGAAGGGGTTACAGGCAGGCTGAGTGCGCTGCATGAGTTCCAGAGGTAGCGACCTCTGAGGTTCTGGGGTGATCCAGAACCCCAGGCAGCTGATGACTGGCTCGAGGCAGTCACCCGATTTTTCCTCCTAGTGAGTACACCTCCTGATCAGATGGTGGTCCTAGCGGCGAGCCTTCTGCATGGTTCGTCCGGGCGATGGTGGAGCCTGGTGATGTAGTCCCATGACGAGGAGACGCTCACGTGGGAAGAGTTTGAGCATCTCTTCAGGGAAGAGTTCTATCCGGTGACACTAAGGTCAGTGCGGATCCAAGAGTTTATACAGCTTTGACATAAGGGCATGACCGTGTTAGAGTACTCAGTGAGGTTTAAAGACCTTTCGCGCTACTCCCTGGATAGGGTTCGAGACCCGTTCTTTAGGGCTCATACCTTTGAGCAGGGCTTACGTAGGGACATCCGAGCAGGTGTGGTTTCCTTGAGCCTGACCACCTATGTTGGAGTGCTGGAGTGAGCTTTGGTGGTGGAGATCTTTCTTGCAGAGCAGATTCCCCTTGTTAGTGTGGGCACGTGAGAGCTAAGACTTCGTCAGTCGGATCAACATTTGGTAGTCGATAACAGACTCAGGGGTCTGGATGTGGCCGACGTTTTAGGAGGTGACCCTATGAGGGAGGATCTGAGGCTCAGGGCTCACAAGGCTCGCAAGCTAGTTTTGGTCAGCCGCAGGAGAGGCGATGTTATGCTTGCGAAGGTCAGGGACGTCTTGCTAGAGATTGTCCAACCCGTCGTGCTGCTGATAGGGAGCCGGTCGATGAACCGCCTTGGCAGAGGCAGCATCTCGTGCATGGAGGTCCACAGAGCGGTGGACGTGGCGGCGGAGCGGGTGCAGTGGGAGGAGGTGGTAGGCGGTACCAGTTTCCACCACCCCACCCCTAGGTGGTCCATGCCAAGCTTAGGGAGCTGGTGGTCGAGGGCGAGGACAGCTGCATGCCCGGGAGGCTGTTGACCCAGAGGCTTCGTGGATGGATAGAGGTATGCCTTGTGTCTTTTCTACTTACTGCAGTAGATTATTAGACACTTTTTAGCGGTACTCTTTCCTTTTTGTTGTTTTCTTGAGTTTTGTTCAGGGCGTTGGTAAGACCATGTGGGGGTGTTGTTCAGCATGCTTCGAATGTATGAGGGAGAGGGATCCTTCCCCCACCGAGATGCATTTTTGTGATGCGATTAAAACCGTTCGGGCGAGTCAGTTCCGCCCAAAGAGGATATTATCTAGGTGATTTGGATGAGTCTCTCAGACTTATGTGTTTGGGCATGGGTGTTGTTGGCGAACTCGCTGGTGTGTGAGACCCAGTTGAGAGTCCAGTCACTTCCCTTGAACTTAGGGATTTTCGAGGACGAAAAGTTCTAAGGGGGGGGGGGGGGGGGGAGGATGTAGCGACTTGAATTTTGGCCCTGTCAAACTTTGGGTTATTTCTATGAATAATTCCAGATCTAGGCGCGAAGACGGCGTGCGATTCCGAGGTTCGGTGTGCCCAGAATTAATTTTATAAAAATATTAATTATTTTTATACTATGCACATGGTTGGGGTGTGATATCTCCCAAACGATAGCTCAGAACGGTAATCTGAGGGCACAGTTGCATCTGTAACATGCCGTTTACCCTAGGTGAGGTGTAAATTTTGCAGGCGTGGGCCTGCAGTGGAAAACGCTACTAGGGGCGTTTTCGTAAATAAGTGGAAAAATTAGTGTATGAGCGTCGGCTCGAATAACGTCTGAACGGAGTCTCAGATGGAAAATCCGAGTCTGCCGTTGTGTTCAGAACGATGCGCTTACCCAAAAGGAAACCTTATCCTTGTCCGCGTCGGGCGCGGGGTCGAGGCCATGTCGGGCCGGGGAGTTAAGCTGATATTTGTTGGAACCAAATATCTCCCTCCTTGTTGGACGTGTGAAGCGCAGAGAAGTTCCTCCTCCTTCTCCTCCCCTTCCGATGGTGAATCGGCGGCCGAATCGTGCGATCAAGGTGCCGTCGAGCTTGGATTTCGACGAGGGGCATTCCAAGATCTTGCATCGGAAGCATGGGAGCGCGGATCATCGGTGTTTCGTCCGTGAGGTAGGCGGTTTGAGTTTTGAAATCCCGAACCCCGTTTATTTGTTGTTTTTCTTTAAATTTTTATAAGGGTTGTATAGTTCGGGTCCTGAGGTTTCCGAAACATGTTTCATATCCGATTTTGGAGCACCGGGGTGCTCCCTGGGGTCCCCGAATGTGTTCCGGCGGAAATCCCGGATTCCGGCGGCGGCCATGGAGGAATCTGGTGATGTAGGGAGGTGGCACGGCAGTTTCTGGCGATGGCGGCGATGGCGCGGCATAATCCAGTGGTGGCGTGTTGGTTTCCGGTGAGGCTGGCGGTGGTCCGGCCAGGATTTTCCGGGGGGTTCTTTAAACCCCCGTAAATCGCAAACCGAAACTCCGATTTGCGAGCCGTTTGCGGCGATGTGTTCCCTGCATCGAGACAAACCTTTTGAACTCACTTAGAGAATATTATGGTTTGGGATCATGGCCCGGGAGTTACTAATGTCGTATAAAATAATAATATTTTATTATTTTACGACTTCGGGCTGTTGTAACTTCTACCCGGAGCGTTCGAATGACGTGTCGTTAGTGGCGTTGAGACCCTGATGGTACGGCAGACTTTTTGAGATTGTTTCCGGGTGTTGTGTATGAGAATGGGGTACGGACCCCACGAGGCCGGGATTTGGCGTTTGTGGAGAAACACGACTTTTGCACTAGGATTCCGATTTTGGAGGATGATTAGTCGATCCTGTGTGTATTTATGAGAGAATCGCATTGGTGCGATCTGTTTGATGAGTTTTGGGATCGAGGTGTGGGCCCCGCCTGAGCTGGCATTCAGTGAATAGTGCCTTTTTCACCGGGTGTCCGTTTCGGACGAACGAGTTGTCGATTCCACTTGTTTTTCTGAGGGGATCACCGTGGTATGATCCGCTCGATGGGTTTCGGGATCATTGTGTGGGCCTTGCACGAGCTAGCTATGGTGAATAGTGCCTTTTTCATCGGTTCTTCGTTTTGGGTGAGTAAGTAGCCTATCCTGCGTGTTTTTCCGCATAGATCGCGATGGTGGGCTCGGTATTTGCCTTAGAGGTGCACAGTGTGGTGTTGTTTTGGGTCGCTCGGGTTAGCGATGTTTTGGTCCAACAGTGGTTGAGGGTACTCCCTTGGATCGTTCCCACGAGGGTTCGTGTCGCATCACAACCTTCGTATAGGTTTGTGATCCTCTCGATGGGATGTTTAAACTGTTGGAGTTGTGGCATCCCTCCGGTGGGCCCGGAGCGGGATCCTCTAACATGTTTTCCCTAGATCAGGTTCTTGGTATCGCTGTGACCGCTTATTCACGGGCGGTGATCCCCTATCTAGCTAGTTAACCCTGTAGGGTTTGTGGCATCATCAGGATTATGATCCCCTACATGGTGGGCCATGCTCAGTAGGGTTGTGGCATCGTCAGGTATATGATCCCCTACTCAGCATGAGGTGTATATTAGGGTTGAGGTATCATTGGTTATGCGATCCCCTACTCAGCGCGTGGTTTCAGTAGGGTTGGAACATCGTCGGTTCGATCCCCTACATCGTGAGTTATACCAGGTAGGGTTCCGGTATTATCGTGACCACCTTTATATGGGTGATGATCCTCTATCTGAATGATGTGTTTCTGTCGAGTTCCAGATCAGGTTGTGGAATCCCCCAGCGGATCATGGGTGTGATCCCCTATCTGTGAGAACTACATATGCCAGATCAGGCCGTGGTATTCCCCAGCAGACCCTGGGAGTGATCCCCTATCTATGAGCTTCGTATACCAGAGTGGGTTCTGGTATCCCCCAACGGACCCTAAGAGGGATCCCCTATCTGAGGAGTTTGGTGGTTATGTTGTTTCAGCGAGGTTTCCTCAGTGATGCTATCCGACGAGCGTGATCTCTCGGGTGAGCATCTGAGAGGTTTGTGAGAAACCCGATGGAGTGTATCTCTTGGATGAGTGTCATCTCGGATGGAAGTGTTCGTGTGGTGTAATCTCCTGGTTGTGGACAATTGCTGGTGATGAGGTTGGTACCTCTTGTGGCTTTGTGGCGTGAGCTGAGTATATCTGGATTGTTCAAGGTGTATGTATGGGAATACACTTGAGATGAGCTGACGAGTTGTGTTTATCTGAGGATGGTCATGAGATGGAATTTCTCTCTCATCTGGGTTCCCTCTGGCTGGGATGAGCGGACTGTTGCCTTTCAGTTTCTCTCTTTGGTTTTGGGTTTTTGGGGTGCCTATTGAGTATGTTTATACTCACCCCTGCACGGGCTTTCCCCGCACATGTTTGTGTCTTGTGCAGACCACATGCCTTTTGACGGAGTCCCACGAGGACCCGGAGCAGGCGAAACTTAGTGAGCGTGTTGACCGGGGTGTTTACTGGAGCTGTGCTGAGGGAGCTTTCCGACGGGTGTTTGTGGCAGAATTCCCCTTCTTCAGAGCAGGTTGGACAGGCTTTGTAGTTTTCTTTTGGTGGGCCCTGTTTTGCCATTTTGTACTTCTATTGCACTCTGGTTTGGGATAGATTGTATGCATGCATTTAATTTTCAGTTTCTATATCTCTGCATTGTTGCATGGAGGTGTTGTGGGTGAGTTTGTATAGGTACTTTAGGCTAATGCCTCCCATGTGTGTGATAGCCTACTCGGCGCTGGTGGCCAGCCCCTGGCCTATTGGAGGCGGGCTTGGGGAGTCGTGGCTCGAGCCTCGTTGGGTCGGGTCGTGACACTCCTCTCCTATTTACACTTCCAAAACACATTATATAAGGCAATAAATTCCCAAATAACTTTCTTAATTGCATAATATCATCCTATAATACTTATCTTATTCATAAAATGAACTTAATAATCTTTTTAATGCAAACCAAAAGAAGTTTTCTGAAGAAGAGGTAACATCCCTAACAGATCATTTTATTATATTTATTCCTCCACCTACTACAATTATTATTAAACAATGATTATATAATATCATAATAATATTTTATATACTTATATTTTTTCATTATAATTTAATTACCTACAACTGAATCATCTTCCATCAAATGGGATACAAAATCATCTTTCATGTGTACAAAAGACTACCGCCTTGGGAATCGATGTTATTTAGTTTCCATAAACACGTCTCATGCCTGGATATAATGATTTATTAAATGTTTATATATTATATTATTACACTTATATAATCATTATATCACATGTAACTTATTACTTTACATTCTATGGGAATATGATAACGTCGCTCATGTGTACGATGTACAATAGCTTCATGATGTGATTCATTAATGATTTACATGGAAGGTAATAAGGAAGCGTTTAATGATAATATGTGATATATATGACATAAAAAATATTTTTAAAAGTAATATATTATTTAACTTTTTTTTCATCCATTGAGAAAATGGAAACATCGTTCATGCGTGCATATGACCTACGGTCTCTGTAAATGGTGCATTTCATTTTATATTTCTAAATCATATAGATTACTATAATAACATACAAACTGAATATATATGATATTTATATCATGATTAAAATTTTATATATTATTTAACCATGATAAAATTATGAGTACCATATACAAAAAATAAAAACATACACAAAAAACAAAGCAGTTATTACACAACATATAATTTTAACAAATAATTGTTAATAAATAAGTAATAAAATATAACAAGTAAATAAAATATAGAATGTTATATATGAATATGGTTCTTCAATATATGTATTATTAGATTATATATATTATACCCAGAGTTTGAACTTGTACGATGAAAGTTTATACTTAAGGTAAGCGATTTATGGTCTCTCTTCTATTTGTGGGAGACATATACAAATTCACCAATAATTTATTTTGTGGGGTGTATTTATTGACCCTTTAACACGTTTCATCATAAATATACCTAATTTCATGATATTTATAGTTTCATTTTATGTTATTATTTATTGGGTCATAAGATTAAAAATATTACTAAAGCGGTAAGGGATTTCAGTCTCACCTTTTACTTTTGTAAGACACATTCCATAGTCACCACCAATTTCTTTTATGTGGTGTATATACTTACCATGAATGTTTTTTTATGATGATTATATAGAAAATTATTTTAATTTACATATCCATTTTAGGATCTATATTTTATTGGGTTTATGTTTCAAAATTTACCAAAGCGGTAAGATATTTTTTTCTTAATTTTCTTTCCTTGAAACATATGTTATGATCTGCACATATACTCTAATATGAGGTGTATATATATATATATATCCCATTTGACTATTAATGTAATTTATTTATTTATTCACATGATATTTTAAGTTTCATTGGATTTTATTCATTCATGTAACTTATAATTCATTGTTACCAAAGTGGTAAAGATTTTATGTTATAGTCTCATCATTTATTAGGATTGACCATGATTATGTTTTTGATGATAAAAATTATAATACACCTCTAGAGAAAATAATGACTTTTATTATCATATTTTTATGTCATAAAATGATATTATTTATTTCTCTCTTCAGTCAAAAACCATTTTTCATAAAAACCATGTTCTCTAAAAAAATTAAAAAATGATTTTAATATTATTTAAATTATTTATTGAAGAAATTTTTACCCATGATGGGATTTTTTTTAAAATTATTTAAAAGGGATCTTCATGTTTTTTCCAAACAATTCCTATTTTTATTTTACTGAAAATTTGAAATTAATCTTTATTTTACAACATGAATGGAATTTCCCACCATTAGGACCATTATTTCTTTTGAAGCATCCTTTACAAGTTTTCAAGGTTATTTTAAAAGAAAAGGATTTTCAAAATGTTTTATGTTTTGATTTTTTTTTTCAAATTGGAAAGAATATTTTCCTTAATACATATTTCAAGTAATTTTTAAATATACATTTATAATTTTCTGAGGGTATTTTCAAGGAAAAGTATTTTGAAAGACTTTTATGTTTTAAAAATTATTTTTTTCAAATCAGAAAGCATATTTTCATCAAGAAATATTTTAATTATTTTTAAATATTAATTTATATGTTTTGAGGGTTATTTTAAAATAAAAGTATTCCCAAAATGTTTTATCATTTAAAAAGTGTTTTTCAATATAGAAAGGCTATTTTTCCTTAAGAAATGTTCAAAGCGATCTTTCAAAATCATTTTTCATCTTGGATGACATCCTTATATTTTACTTATGATTTAATAGTGATAAGTTATAATGAAACCAAACATATTATTACTCTCAATGGTTAATTTTTATGTTGATGACATTTTTATTAAACCCATTTATTTTTCTTGGGTTATGTTATAGTGAATTGATGAAATGTTGAAGAAACCCATTTTTTTACTTTGGTTATGATTTGATGATATGATGAATGTTTTATGATATTGTGGAACACAAATACAAGTTTTTGATTATGAGAATAGTGGGACTTATGTCTCCCTACAATTAATTGGGTAAATATTTATATCTCATGAGAAATAAAAGATTGTAATAGGGAGTGAACTCAGTTCCGTAAGGGACTTTTTCCACTATGATGGTCTTGGAAGTAAACCTTGACTACTATGATAGTTTAAAGAGTGAACCCATTACACTATGTAAAACATGGAAGTAATCCTTGACTACCATTGAAATTATTTTATATTGTTGTGTGTATAAAAAAATTCTATGTTTTATGCCAATGTTATGCTCCCATGGCTCATGTTTTTTGATTTCCTTATTGTTCATGTCTTATGAACTGGAAATATCTATAAAATGATTCAATATTTTTATCTTTGTTATATAGGGTATGGTTTTAAATTTTTATTCTCATGTTGTCATACCCTTATGATCATGTCTTATTTATGTGATCATTTGTATCCTAATTTCTTACCCTTACTGAGCATCTTAGATCATACTTTCTTATGTTTCATTTCCCCAGGTTATGAAGAAAAAATTTAAGTATGGTATGTTCGTGAAGTGTACCAAAGGGAAATATATTTATTTGTGATATTGAATATTTGTCACTAATTAAGAAGATTATGTACATAGTCTCCAAAATCACTAAACCATTATGATCCTCAAGAATGTGTTTGTGTAAGGTAACGAATATTCATCTAAAAAGATGTATTATCGATTTATAAAAATCTGAGGACACTATAGTTGGTATTTGAGGAATGGTTTAGTTAGCCTTTAGAAACTAGGATGAGAAAACATTAGTGAGTTCTCTAGGGGATATTTCTATGGATATATTTAGGGATGTATCTAAGGACATCTAAGGATGAGTTAAAATATATGAAAATTTACTTAAAGTTTGGTAATGGATAGGGTGAGTGGTTTAAAATAAATTATATCCCATATAAATACTAAAAGTGGATGTGGATCTAGAATAGACGTACCTAGTGGTAATAACTATGAAAATAGTGCATTGATTTGGACTCGATTGTCACTTAGTGTATGAAAATTGTCCTTAGTACACATCTGGTTTGACACTCTTGGGGGATATACTTTGTAAATAAAAAAACCCTTTTAGATCCATCAAGAAAGATTTAAATAATTACCATTAATGGCCTAGGATAAACCTAAGGTTTAATAGATTAAAAAGAATATTTCATTATTTAAATATCCTGTAAGTGATTCTTATTGATTATGTGGTTCCCTACTATGATTATTGTTTCTCATAATATGATTTTTTGTTTTAGTCATTAGAGGGAACCAGAAGGAACCAGGTCAATTTTGAATATGAAATAAAATGTGTCATTGAGAAAACAAATGGGATGATATATGAAATAAAGTATATTTTTATTATTCATAATCAATTATCATGGTATAAGATTAATAACTTTCACCTTGACCAACTTTTAGACTCACCAAATAAGAGAAGGATATAATTTTCTAAGAGTTTAGGTAGTGGATACCATAGAGGAAATACGAGTTAGTTTCTTATATGTCGAGAATATGGGAAGAATCACTCGAGGTAATGTATTAGAGGTATAAGAAGATGTTTTTTATATGGAAAATAAGGATATAAGAAAATAATTTCAAAGGAAAAATGAAAATTTTAGTTAAGAAAATGGAAAAGAATAATGGTCTCTCTAAGGTATCATCAATTGTTGAATGTTTTAAATGAGTAATATAAGGACATTATGAAAATTAATTTCCTAAGGGGAAATATCATAAAGATATTTAGTATGATGGTATGATTAATGTTAATATTATTGATGATGAGGAGACTGCAAATTACATATTAAAGGTATGGGATGTTCTAACAGTATTGTTTATGTTAAACATAAAGAATCATGATTAAATTGAGGTTTATGAATTTCAAGACATGATTAATATTTCATATGGTAAGAAATAGGTATTAAGGAATAAGATGATGAATCCATTTTAATGGTTTGAGAAGGAAGTGGGATGAAAAAAGTGTTTATGTATTGGAAATTTAGAATTATTTTATATGAATCATAATATATTTAAGTATTTTTTTGTATAAGTATTGCATTAGGGATTTTCCATAATATTTTTAATGGTAATGATGACCTAGGAAATTGATTTAACAATAAGGTGATATTTTAAAAAAAATACATGATTAATTAAAGATAACCCTTAATATGTTCAAGATGATGAAAAAATTATATTTAGTTTGGGTAAATATATGATTTCCATGGATAAAGTAAATTATATAGTACTGATTACCTTAGAAATTATCAATTATTTTTTTTAAAATTGGATTATGATATCATTTATGGAGTGTATAACTTTTTTGGATTTACAGAATATATCCAATAATATATGTTTTATGTAAATAATTAGGAAGCATTAATGATTTTATTAAGGTTTTATGGTAATTATGGTTATTACAATGAGTCAATAAAATGTATGAGTAATATATTCACATATTGTTATGTGAAAATAAATAGTTACTTTATGAAAATTGGGGGATTAATTTTAATTTTATTTTTATAAATTTAGTGACCTTATTTATAAATTTTGAATTTTGTAAGGGTTATATGGTTGAAGATTTATGGAATGGTTTATGTTGAATTTTGGATAAGGTTTTTGAGATTTATGTATTATTTCACCATATGAAGATTTAGGCATGAATTTCTCTAAAAATTTTGTTATAATTATGGATAGAAAGAATGAATTATCATTGTATTGTGGATCTTGTGATCAGTTTGCACTTTAAGCATAAAAACATTCATCTTCATTTCTTGGATTAAGATATGAAGTATAAATTGATCAAAGCATAAAAAAAGGATGAAATTTGTCTTGTGATAAAAACTAAAGATAAACCTTATGTATATTGGTACCTTTTAAATTCTTGATCATATTAGTATTGTATCGCATCGATTGGTGCTTCCACAAAACCTCTCTCATGTTTATGATGTGTTCTATGTATCTCTTCAGAGTAAGTACATACTAGATACATCACATGTACTGAACTTAGTCATACCACTGGATCATGACATTTCTTATGAGTAACAAATATTAGAGATTTTGATTGAATAGATAAAGTAATATGAAACAATACCACTTACCTATTCAATTTTTTTTTTGTGTGGAAAAACCACCATCTTGGGGAAGCTATGTAGGAACCTGAGGATGCAATGAGGCTGAATTATCCTCAATTGTTAGTACCAAAGTGATGAATTCCAAGGGATAAATTCATTTTATGGGGTTTATAATGTAATACCCCGATATTTTTTTGAATTATGTTTTTCTATTAAATTTAATCATTTCACCGTTTTGAATTACATGCTACACTAAGTTCAAATGAAACATCACATTCTATTAAAATAATATTATTTAATATGATAGTTATCGCCTAGCCAATGGAATAGAGAGTATGAATATGATTAACTATATTATGAAAATATAATTTTTACACATGTATATAGATGAATTATTTGGTGATGAATAAATTATAAATGAAAATAAAAACTACTAGAAAATAATTGAAATCCTTTTATGAAAAAACACTTTAATGCATAAAAATTCATTTTAGCTCAATAAATTTTAGAAAAATAGTTTTTTTGAATGATATTAATGAAATTTATATATCATATATTAAATAAATTTTTTAAAATTCATAATATACATTTTATAGAAAATATATAAGAATAAATACAATATTATGCTATAAAACTATATTGTTCTAAAAAACAATTTTCTCACACTTTTCACACCTATTTTAAAATTATTTTTTGCTAATAATTAATTTTTTTAAAACATAAATTTAATTTTTGAAATAATTATGTCAGAATTATATTAGTGTGATTTTTTTTAAATTTTTTTGAGAAGATATTTTTTTGTTGAATAGTGAAAAATTATTATTTTTTTAAGAATTTTAATTTATTTTAAAGTTTTTTAAAACATCCATATTATTATAATATTATTTTAAATGAAGAATTAGTTCAATTATATATATATATAAATCCAATTTAGGTAATTGGAATCATTTTCATTTTGAATTCTGATAAAAAACTTTTTAAAATTTTGAACATTTTCTCTTTGAAAAACTATTTTCTTATCATATCTACAAAGTTAATTTTAAATTAAAAATTTCCACATATGCGATTAGAATTTAAAAAAACCGATTAATTTTTTTGAATGAGAATAATTTATTTTATCTAATAATTTCAAATTAATTTTTGACCATAATGAATAGTAAAAACTATAAAAATTATTTATCACAATTAAGTTAAAAATTGGTCTACCTAGGGGTTAAAATAAAAAGATAAGGGTTAATGTTAGGTCCACAAGGCAGAATACCCTGAGGGGGGGGGGGGGGTGAATCAGGGTATGACTAATTTAAAATTAAAGCCCGTTCTGATCTTATTTCACTGTTAAACAAAACACTCTTCTCTCTCTCTCCTGTTGCACGATATAAGCAGAAAGTAAAGCAAGCACAGGACACCACAATTTTACTTGGTTCACCCTCAAGGGCTACGTCGAAGGAGCATACGCCGACAGGTTGTTGGTCGAACTAAATTCCAACAAACTTCACTAGCTGGGGATTATAAGGTTTGGGCATAGTAACTCTATCCCAGGCTCACTACCTTTACAATGTTTAGGGTCAACTCACTGCTTTCCCAAGGGTCACTCCCTGTTTCTCTCTCTAGCTCACTGCTGGTGGAGAGGATCACCTTCTTCCTCTTTCTTCTCTAACTGCTCTGGAAAGGATCCACTCATAGTTCATAGACCTGTAGGTATTTTCATTTGCATGAAGGAATGAATACTCTATTGTATGTGGATGCTCTGTTGAAATCCAACTTTCACCCGTGGATGAATCTCTATTTGCACCGAAAGTATCGGGAAAACTTCCAACTTCCACGCAGCCCGAAAATCACTGCTGGAAATAAACCTTACTTAGCGTGCAAGTCTATCTCAGCACGTAAGTACCGGCGCACAAGTCACAACTGGAGCACAAGTCCACCTCACACACTTGCGCGGTACAAGTTTCTTCAACTCCAAACTTGCACGACATAGTTCCTTTTACTCCTAATCCAATATTGGCATGCAACTACCAACAATCGCCCTTTTTCAAATCTAGCATGCAAGTACCACTTGCGCGACACACTACCACTTGTGATACTTCCACACCTACATGATGAAAGCTCTTATTTCTCAAAGTGTTGAACTCTAGTGAGAAATGAAGAGGGTTAGTCTGGTATTTATAGGCAATTTGACCACCCTGAGCGACGGCGCGCAACTCAACCCTCGGCATGCAAGTCTCAGCGCACAGGCCTCTTCCCCTATAAGTCACTTGCGTGACCCACTTTCAAACTTGCACAAACCTTTTTACTTTTCCATATTTTGATCTTATGATCTTAAAAAACCATAGGCGTGCAAGTTCTCAAGCTTCTAAGGCATCAGCGTGCAATTCTCTTTCACAACGCGTAAGTCACTTGCGCGATACCACCAATACTTGCGCGACACTTATCCCTTCACCATATTTTCATGATCTGATCTTGAAAAACATATGGCATGCAAGTTTCCAAGCCTTCAAGTACACGGTGTGCAATCCCCTTTTCCAAAAACCACTTTTCTTCATTTGACGATTTTTAGGCCCAAAAAATTGGAAAACACTAGAAAACGGTGCCACCTCGTATCTGTTCTTTTTGTACCACCTCTAGATCATCCATTCCTTTGTCAAAGTTCTTGAATAAAACATTGATCATTTAACCATAGCTCTTGAACTCAACATTCCACCATGAAATTCCCTTTTTCAACAAATTTGTATGCCATGGTTTGCTTTTTCAACAATCACAGCACAATTGTCCACTTTGTCAACAAACACAATCACCTCAAAAATGCTTCAATGATACCTTGAGGGATTTTTGACCAACAGGTAAAAATGAACCAAAACTTTTACAAAACCCATTTTATGGAAATATTTAGAACTTATATCTTTTATTCTAGATAAGGGCCCATTTTTTAATCCTTGTGGTGTGATAAAAATATGGGTACACCTTTTTCTTTTCAAAAAATTACAAATGTACCACCCACTTCACTTATAAAAGGCCACCCACTCTCCTATCCTCTACACACTTCAAAGATATATTGTTTTATAAAATACCTACCCAAATAATTTCTTTACTTCCCTCCTATAATCCTATAATCATTATATTGGTAATAAATCCATCCTAAGAAGACATTTGGTGCAAACCAAAAGAAGTTGTCTGAAGAAGAGGTAACATCCCTAACCAAGAATTTTATTTTATTTCTTCCTCTACATCCTTCAATTATTATTAAAACATTTTCATATACTAAAAAAAATTATTTTACATATAATCAGATGATTTTATGTTATGTTAATGAACTAAAATCATATCATCTTTAATCAAATTGGATACAAAATCATAATTCCTGGGTACAACGAACAACCACCTCATGAACAAATGTTATTCATTTTCCATCATCACCTCTCACGATTATATATAATTATGGATTAAATATTTATATATGATATATATGATATTTTTATGTTTTTTAAATCATGATATCATATGTACCTTCTCACATTCCATTATATGGGAAAATGATAATGTTGCTCGTGTGTACGGCCGACTATTGCCTCACGAAGTGACATGATTCGTTCATGATTTACATGAAATGTAATATAGATTATATTAATAAAAATATGTGATATATATTAAAGATAAATTATTATATAATGGTAAGATATTATATAACTTTCTTTCATTTCATCTGTTGTGAAAATGGAAACAACATTCATGCGTACGTAAGGCCTACCAACTTCGTAAACTATGCATTTTATTTTATAAATATAACTATTATGAATTACTATAAAAAAAATATAATGAATATTTATGATATTTATATCATGGTTAATATTTTTGATATTATTTTACAATTATAAAATTAACAGGACCATAAATAAAAAATAAAAACATACAAGAAAAACAAAAGAGTTATTACACAAAACGTAATTTAAACAAGGAATTGTTAATAAATTTGTAAAAAAAGGTCACAATAAAATAAAATATAGATGATAAATATGATTATGGTTATATAATATATAATTATAATAAACTTATATTTATTATACCATATTTTTGAATGTGTATGATGGAATATGAGACTCAAGGTAAGGGATTTATGGTCTCTCTTTTATTTTTGGGTGTCATATGATAATTCACCATTTATTTATTTTGTAGGGTGTATATATCTCCAATTTTACATGCTATATAATTAATATAATTATTTGTTATTTTTTATTGGAGCTTACAATTTAAAATACTACTAAAGCAGTAAGGGATTTCCGTCTCACTTTTTATTTATATGAGACACATTCTATATTTATTGCATATTTATTTTATGTTGTGTATAAAATTATCATTAATTTATTTTATGAAGAATATTATTAAAATTATTTTTATTTACATATCTATTTTAGTATCTATCTTTCACGGGATCTACGGTTCAAAATTTTCTGAAGAGATAAAGGGTTTTTGTCTCAATTTTCCTTCCTCGAGACATATGTTATGTTATGAACTTATCTTCTTCTATGATGTGTATGTACAACCCTTTTTATAATTAATATCATTATCATGTTATTTTAAGTTTTATATAATTTTATTCCTTCATGGGGCATATAATTAAAATTTTACAAAGTGGTAAGGATTTTATATTACAATCTAATCGTTTATCGGGTTTGTATATGATTTTATTTATGATGATAAAATATTATGATACATATATCATGAAACTAAATACTTTTTTCTATCCTATTTTTATATAATATTAATACATTATTTCAATTAATTTTCCTATCTTTATGTACTCAATAGTTTAAAATATTTTTTTAAGAAAAATCATCTGTATCTTTCTGTTCATTCGAAAACCCTTTTTCATCTAAAAACAAGTTTTTTAAAAATGATTTCAATTTTTTTAACATTATTCAAATTATTTATTAAAGAATGTTTTAACCAAGTTTAATTTTTTAATGAAATGTTTTTAAAAGTATATTCATGTCATTTTCCAAACAATTCCCATTTTATTTTTACTAAAAATGTGGAAGGAATCTTTATTTTAACATGTACGAAATGAATGAAATTTTCCGTTATCATGAGAATGATTTGATTTTAAACTTAATTTAATTTTTTTAAAGTTTATTCTCAATGAAAATAATTTAAAAAATGTTTTATGTTTTAAAATGTTTTTTTCAATGTGGAAATGATATTTTACACAAGAAATGTTTTAAATGATTTTTAAATCTTACTTTATAACTTTACAAGGTTATTTTAAAGAAAATGATTTTGAATATGTTTAATGTTTTAAAAAGTTTTTTTCAAATAATAAAAGATTATTTTTCCATGAATTTTTTTAAATAATATTTAAATATTCTTTTATAAATTTCTAAGATTATTTTCAAAGGCAATTATTTTAAAAATGTTTTTTGTTTTCATAATAGTACGTATATTTTCCTACAGAAATGTTCCAAGTTATCTTTCAAAATAATTTTCCATCTAAGATGATATCCTCTGAGGTTAATTATTATTTTTTTGGGATAAAAGTGAATGGTACTATCCTTATTCTTCCTCTCTATGGTTAATTTTTATATTGATGAAATGTTTATGAATCCCATTTATTTTTCCTAGGTTATGTAATGGTGAATCAATGAAATGTTTATGAAACCCATTCTTATTTACATAGGTTATGATGTGATGATATGGTGAATGATTTATGATTTTGTCTAACACATAAATATGTATTTCATTGCTAGAGGGGTGGGACCCATATCTACCTCCAATTAATTAGTTAAATGTTTACATCTTATGAGATAGACATGTCTCAAATGGGGTGTGAACCTAGTTTAGTATAGTAATTTTTCCACTGTTATGGTCTTGGGAGTGATTCTTGACTACTATGATGGTCTTAAGAGTGAACCTTGACTACTTATGTATATGCCTTAATTCTATGTCTTATGCCAATGTTATTCCCTCATGGATCTTGTTTTTTGATTTCCTTATGATTTATTTCTTATGAAATACAAATATTTATGCCATTACTCAATGTTTTGATATTTGATATACATGGTATTGTTTTAAAAATGTCATGATCATGTTCTCATAACCTTATTCTAATGTCATTCTTATGTGGTCATTGATTTCTCACTTTCTTACCCTTACAATGCATATGAGCTCACCCTTTCTTGTGTTTCCCTTCCCCAAGTTATGAGGAAAGGTTTTAAGTAGGGTATGTTTGGGAAGTGTACTAAAGGGGAAGATATTTAGAGAATATGTTGAAGATATTTCACTAAATATAATATGTTTGTATACATATTCTCCAAAGAAACTAAAACATTAAAATCCTTAAGTATGTGTTTTTGTAATGTAATGACTATTTATTTAAAAACATGTGATATCTATGTAATAAAAACCTATGTCACTAGATAAGGAATTATAAACCACTAGACATGTCATAACCCTTACTATAAAATATTAGATATTTCCATGCTACTGATTTTTATGGAGATCTTATTGTAGAGGATAATGAGGATCCCCATTGATCACCTTTTTTAGAAACTTCTAGAGTATCCAAGAGATCATATTCATTGTATCCCATTGGTAAGTCCAACTATATTAAGATTATATTTTTTCTTCTTATCTATGGAATTTTCTTCTTAATTTTCTTGTATTTTTACTTTCTTATATTCATTGTAAGTTTTGATTGATAATTAACAATGTTGGAATAAGGTGGTTCTATTTATGTGGAGTAAGACTAAAATAATATGAACCATTTTATATCCCCTATTTATTTTATTATTTTTTTCTTTTCTTTTTTTTTTATATATTGGTTTCACATTATTCTTAATTTTTCTTACTTAATTTCACATATCATTATGAACTAGATTTTGTCTTCTCTATATGATTCTAGGAATATAGTTTGGAATACTTTTATAGGTTCCCCTCAATAATCATATTTACAACATGGTGTCAATGATCAATTTGCATACTAAAAACCTTTGTTTTATGATTGTCGTTGAGATTAGTCAACTGAAACATCTTTCAAAGTTTAATATTAGCAAAAACTCATTCTGTTGAAAAATACCAAATCAAATCTCTTCTCATTCCAAACAAGAGATCTTGGACCTGTCTTAAAATAAATTTTATAGAGATAACCAATATTTTCTCTGGTGTCTAAATTTATTGCAATAATTAATCTTTTCATTAAATAATATTTGAGGTATATGCAAGTTCAATGTCTTGATGGGTCTACATTTTTTAGGAATGAAGCGTTTAATGGTGCTCATATTTCCAACCATAATAGTGATAAAAATCTTTTGGGATATAATGTGAATGGAAATAATGATAATGAAAAAAATGTAACGAGGATTTTTGGATATAGGTGAGTCTCAAAGTAGTATTTGTGGTGGGGTTTTTTTGAGTAGGTGGGAGTTTATGAGTGAATCCCTAGAGTCCTTGATGGTTTCAATATATAATGATCCAATCTATTGGATGATGCTGGTCCAAAATTTGAATAGAGAAAATGAAAAATTAATCAAACAACTTATTTTAAATTTATAGGAAAATTTTCAATAAATTCATATAAAAATTTATTTAAAATTTATTCTTAAACCTTTAGGTCCATACATACAAGCTTATTTTGTTATCTAGTTATTTAATCTAAAGTTTAGAATATAAAAAAGCTATAAAAATTAAGGGTGGAATATCAAAAAAATATTCATACATATTATAGTGACATAACATATATTTTATCATTAAAAATAATATATTAATTAAAAAATTAATTAATTTATGAGTAACACATATTATTAGAGGAGTTAACTCAAATGAAAACTTAAACCACACTTTGTTTATAATTTATTTTAAAACTATAATTTTTTAAAGTAGACATTAATTTTATAATTTTTTTAAATTAAATATATATATGTTTATTTTTTAAAATAAAATTTTATTAAATTATATTTAAATTCTAAATACACTATCATAAAATTGGGTATTTTAGAATACTCATTCATGAACACATTTAAAAAAACTACACCTGTAATGATGATAGTTTTGTACATTATAAAAAAATAATATTGGTGAAAACTATTGTCTAGTGAGATGCCAACAAGAGATAGTCAGAAAAATGTGGGGTATGAGAGATGATAATGATACACTCGGTGACTAATGATTCAACAATGATAATGTAATGAAGGATATGGTGGGATTCACTAATCACTAAAAAAGGTAATGAGAAGAAAATTTAGATTTTATTTCTCCAAGAATAGGTATTACCTGAAATATCCCTCCCACTCACCACTTTCTTACTCACATGAAGCTCTAAAGGATCTCTCATATAAAATAAAAATTATCTTTATAACTCAGACTAGATAAATGTATAAAGCTCCCTATGACCTTATGTTTTGATACAAGTTGGTCTAATACTAGATGTTTAGACTCATAAATAAAAAATACAGAGAATTAAGGGAGAAAACTTGAGAAACATTTAGTCTTTATTTCAAAAAGAACAAGGATTAAACTAAATAACCCATCCCACTCCTCATTTTATTTATTATTTGGAGATATAAAGGATCTCTCATATAAAATAAAAATGATCTCCTTTAATTGGAATAGATTAGAAAAGGATTCTTAACAAGGTCTCCTTTTACAGCCACCAAAACCACCTATAGACACTAGAATTCAAACATGTAAGCCTAGAATAGTTTCTATACATTCTACATATGTAACAACCAATGTTGAAGTAGCCATGGTTTAAGTAGTCAAGGGGATGATGGAGTTTGTGTACCATCTATTCAAATAAAGAAGCTGAAAAAACTACATCAATTATCCACCTCCAGGTACAATCCACATGATCATCTACAATGTTTTATATTCTCATGATATACCATATTTATCATAATATTCAAAGGGTTTTGGTTCATTTGGATCTTTAAAAGTCACATCAGATATCAATATATGATCTCACATATCAAATTACTAAAAATATAAATGTTCTTATTACAAGAATGTTATATGGAGTTCTTTATAAATTATAAAGCACATTTATTATTTCTATAAACCATATAATCCTTCTTGATGAATCTATGAACCTAGAGAAAATGATATAACCATAACATATTCTTTCCAACCTCTTAAAAAGAAATTTACTATTTTTTAGTTGTGAATAAAGAAACCTAAGTCAGCATGCTCAACTTCTATGATACAACTCCTCCTACAAAAGTATAGATGTATCCAGATATAGAATTCCAACTATTAGGATATATAAAAATATTTAAATCTACATATTCATCCAGTAGTGGATCAACTCCCTATAGAATAAACACAATTTTTATTTACCATTAAGATTCTTTATGATTAACCTATCTATAACCAGTGCTATTTCTCAATATTAGAGACAAATTATATCACGATCACCACTATATGGGAAATGTATGGACCTATACACACCATCGTTTACATCAATCTTCCAACCACTTAGAAGTATGGTATCATCTAAATCACCTTTATTTTTTCTTTGGATAATGTAATTGGATTATTATTCAACTCTAAATGAATGAAAAGTGTAATTTTCACCGGTTTAGTTCTGTTCATGCTGAAACATTTTAAAGCTGGGTCAATATACATATCTTAAGATATCCATAGTAACATCCTCTTCATATCATAAATTTTTTGAATCCCAAAAATATTTTGAGATACTCCCAAGTATTCCATATCAAGTCTTGGATAGCCCATTCTTCAACTGACTTATCTTCATTTCACCCTTCCCAATGATCAACATGTCATCAACATAATGTAGGATAATAATGAAGTTACCATCCTAAAATACCTATAATTAAACACACATGAATTCCCAAGTCATGTTTTATCTATGACTCACCATAGATGATTCAAACTCACTATACCATGGTATGGGAGCCTGTTTCAGTTCTTATTGTCTCTTATTTAATTTTCACATGAGGTTTTGTTTTCTAGAAACCACTTTACCATTAATATACTTTATGTATATCTCCTCAGTGAGTTCACTATGATGAAAGGTTATATTTATTTCCACTTACTCGTTCAAAAAGTCCAAGATTTACAACAATCCAAAAATGGCTTAGATTAAATATATCTTCACCATGGGTAAAAATATATCATCAAATTAAAATACTTTCTTATGAAAGAATAATTTGATCACTAATTGAGATTTGTGTTTGAACTCCTTTCCAATGAAATTATTCTTCATCCTAAACAACCATTTTTTTTTCAATGACTTCATACCTTTAAGTAGTTCCACCGAATCTCACAATTTATTTTTTTTATCAAGGAATCCATATTATCCTTCTTTTGATGAAACCAATTGAGTTTTTTGGGGTGGGATTCTACTACATAATATTCTTATTTCTCCCCTCATTAGTTAAAAATAGTTACCTTAAATTTGAATATTTTGTTGATATAATTATTTTTGATAATGATTTTCAAACATATGAAATTCTAGATTTATGAGGAACACCATCACCTAGATCATTTGATGATTTAGTGATTATGGTAGAGGGGATTGAGTCTCCCCTTCTCAATTACTCCTCCACTAACTCATGGCTTTCTATTAATTGGTCTTCTGGGACCTCATCCTCTTTAGTGGTAGGTGTTGATGGTATAATACTTGGTTAAATAATTTATTTATCAACACTTTTTATTTGAGTATTTCTTGGATTTTTAAGGACATATATATTCTAGTTCTCATGGAACACAACATCTATAGTTATAATATCATTATTCTCCTTCTGGTCCCAAATCTTTCATATGAACTCATTATCCCCACATCTGATAAATATGTATGGAATTAATCACCCTTCCAGATTCTTCCCAGATCTTTGGACGCAAGTGAAAAAGTTAAACATCTAAATACTAAAAAATGAGAGTAAGAGGGATGTTTGGTAGACTATATCTTCTATGGAATCTTAAAATTCAGTGGGACTGATGGTGATCTATTAATGAGGTAGCATAAAACCTGAATATCTTCTCCCCAGAATGACTTAGTCATCTTAACCAAACTCATCATGCTCATAAACTTCTCTATGATGGTCTTGTACATCCTTTATGATTTTTTTTTCTGTTTTGGGGTGTGAGGGACTTTCCACACATGTCATATTCCTTTAATACTATAATAGGTATCAAAATCTCTAGATGTTTACTCTCCTCTACTGTATAAACAAAGAAACTTTATATTCCTCTTAGTTTTACATACCACCATGGTGGGGAAAATATTAAAGTTTTATACCACTTTTTCCTTTTTCCATAAGAATAAAATTGGCACATTTAAATATAAATCATCACTGAAAGTTATGAAATATTTTTTACCTATCAACAAATACAACTATATGGGACCATATATATAAGAGTCCATCATATCTATTAACTTTGATATCCTTAATGAATCTATACTAAATGTGAATTTTTGTTACTTCCAATACAAGTAGTAGTTACAAAGATAAAATGATGTATGATTTTTACCACTGATGTCTATATTATTTTTAAGGGTTAATATACCTATATCAATCATGTGGTCAAGTATCTTATTGAAAATATTTTATGTATTAACTTGGATATCATCTATGATAACGATCTTGGATAAATAGGTATTCTTATTTTTTACTCCACCAAATTCGATAGCTTGATAAGTTTTGAAATACTCACGATGTAGAGTGACATGGTAAGATACTACATTATTGACCACCCATTTTGTGTCTCATCCTGAAGTGTGAAAGAGAGTCTATTCTTAATCACTGGATAAAAATTTATCTTCTCTAGTGAATGTCACATGTGAATCTACATTTCTTTGTTCATTACTACCATTTCCCTTCACGTGTAGAAAATTTTGGTAGGTATTATTCACTTTACCCTCCATTTCATAATGGTATCATTTGTTTATTGTCCTCTTTCAATTTGTGGACCATCCTCTACTCTTTATTCTTCATATGCTTTTATTCCCTCGACCACCTCTTTGTTGTCTCCCAAAATTCTCTAGAACGAAAGCTTTCATTTGATTTTAACTCACACACTTCCTTTATGAATCCTCATTGAAAAGTGAATCCTATACTATTTTCATGGTATCTTAACCAAGTTTTCAAGAGATACTACCAATTTATCCAAGTTATTTTTAAGTTTCAATAGTCGGTGTTTCACCTATTCTTCACCAATAAAAGTCTTTCCTACAAGAACCAATCAATTCACAAGGATCTTGATGTCTATAGAAGTATAGTTTCCACTCTATAATCTATGATTTATAAAAACACCTTAATAAGGGGGTATTGTTTCAAGTGGTATTTTATTGGTATATATTCTCCAATTTCATCAAATGTTCTTATGTACCACTATTTTAAGAAAGATATTAGTAGACGCTATGATCGATACATTTTTGAATTTGACCTATCATCTTCTTGTTTAGATTCTTCCACTCACCTTGCTTATTATAATCAGAGTTGAATCCCTTTTTTTTCAATGAGGCCAAAGATATTCTTAACATTAATAAGATATTATATTTAATACTTCCAAATGGAATAGTTTAAGAAATTAAACATGATTATTCCTCCCATGGATGTTCCCTGAAATTAATTTGAATTCAATGAAACTTGGAGTAGAGTATGGAATAATGGAGTTTACCATTCTCTCCAGAATAGTCAAAAATGGAGAAATAAACTTCAGGATTGCTGAAAATGAATTTTTATTGATCAATATATGGCCAAAAAAATATCAATGGTCGAGATTGACTGATGGTGTGGTGAGGACATGGTATGTCAGGAAAGCTGTTGGAAACTCATGTAAAATTTCACTAGTGATAGAACAGTGTGGTATTCTCTAGAAAGGGGTCACATTCCACCAAAAACTTGACACAATTTTTATTTCATCCTGATAGATTGTTTTCACTATATTTTTTATGTCATTTTTATTATTGGAATCATCTCAACATGAACTTTTAGAATCTTACTTCAAAACATGAATTCTGAAAACATGATTTTTTTTCACTATATACTCTTCTCTACTATACAAAATTTCAGAACTAGTATTTATGATAGCACTTATTGTGATTTATAAAACAAGGAGAAAGAGAATAGAGGGAGAAAATGGAAAAGAAATTTGGGCTTTATTTCTTAGGAACAAAGTGGTACAAAAAACACCCTCTATACACCCCTCTCTATATAAAAGGATCTCTCTTAGCAGTCTCTTGGATATAAGTTCTCAGTGGATTGAATGATGTATATAGGAAGATTCCTAAGTCCTTATTTTATATCCATGATGGGGGTTTCAAGTTTGATATAAATAATCAACCGAAACCAAATATAACCACCAACTATTAACCATGGTAGGATGCAATAGTTTCTTCATATTAAATATATGTAATAGATAATGTTAAAGGAACCATAGTTAAATCATTCAAGGGGATGTTGTGGTTAGTGTACCATAAATTCAAACATAGAATCTAAAAGAACTCTATTAAGAGTCTTAATAGATATGATGAAAAAAGGTGACACAACATCAATGTCGTGCATAGGATATAATGGTGTAACAATGCATGTGAGTGAAGTTTAAAGAATGATAGAGGTAGGTGACACAAAATATAAATGGAGTAGGAAATCAATGAGGTGGGTTTACATGACAGTGACACTGGAGTAGTGACAATAGGTGGAAAGGTAGTATAAATAGTGAGTGGTAGAATATATTATAGTAATAAAACAACATTAAGATGTGGGGATTCAAGAGAGGTGAATGGAAAGTAGTGAAGGAGGAAATAATGATTATGAGAAGTGAAGAGGTTCTTGAAATTTAAATCCAAAGGAAATATACATAAGTAAAGGAGCATTACATAATAAATTTTTTAGGTAGAAGGAAGAAATTACAAGAGGCATGGGAGGGATATGGTAAGTTCTTTTTGAAAGAAAATTGGTTTATCTTTGGTGACCTCCATTGGTGATAACAAAAGACCTTATTCAATCTCCATGATAATACCTATTATAGTAGTTATTCTATAAATTTTTTGAAAATTATGATCATATATGTAAAATTTAATTTCCTTGTGTTAAAATGATAAGAAATAAAAATTTATGGTAATACTGTTTAAGTGTTTTATCTCTAGTTTTGGTTAGATATTTCAATTATATGGTTGATTGGTGTTCTATTTCTCTTAGAGTTAAATTTTATTTTTATTAATGTGACTGAAAGTTTTATATATTGGTGGATTTAATTCTTCCATAGATTCATTTATTTTGAATTTGGTAAATTAGACTTATCAATTCAATTACCTTTGATAGTTCAATTTTATTTTCATTTGAGAAATTTTTCTACATCTGATGAGAATCTATATATCTTTTCATCTTTATCTGATGGTATCTTCAGTATCAAGACAATTTATTTCAGTGGTGTATTTTATATATGGTCATATGCATTTTATTGGTGTCATTTATATCTATTTTTCAACATCATTATGTGGTATCATTCACACTGGTCATGATTTCTTCACTGATCTTCTACATCCAATCATTTTCATCAGTCAATCTATATTAGATATTCTATAATGTACTCTACATCAGTCATGATTTCTACATAGGACTTCTATTTAATCTCTACCAATCTTCAATATAATTATTTATTCTTTACCATCCAAAAAACTTCTACATCATGATTTCTTCTATATTTTCTACATCAGTTGTAATTTCTACAATGTCCAATGAGTATTGTCCACATCATGTATTTTGTATCATCCACACCAGTCATGATAGATTGGTGTTCTCTTTAATGATTTATTAGGCATAATTCACATATTTATTATTTATCAGGTTTTATGTATCTTGAAATATTCGTCATCTATGTCAGGTAGATTGTACTATTTGATTCATATAATTTAATGAATCTTTCTTAAGATTTACCTTTATCTGGTTACTGACATAATGTCATCATGGGTGAATAAATAATTGGTTTATTTTATTTTATTTTATTTTTATTATATCATAAAATTATATAAAATTTAATATATATATATTTTATATCAAAATTTTGAAAAGTTTATAAATCCCTAGAATGGATTCAACACGTAAAAATCTCCAAAATTTATAAGGTAAAAATCCATGGGAAAGGTAGAAAGATTTCTATACTAAAATTTGTAAGTATAGAAACTCTCTCAATTTTACAAGGAGAATCACCTCACAAATAAATTAATAGAAAAATGATATTTTAAACACAATATTAAAAGAGTATGAATCATTATTTCATAAATGGGCTTTAAAACTGCTAGAAATTTCTTTTATTAGCGCTAAAAAACCCTGATGTTTTGAGAACCAAATGTTTAAGTGTACATTCAGTAATACTGGACAAAATATTTTTCATATTGATGTGAGGTTAATTTCTAAAGGTCAAAAAAGAATAATGCATCATTTTTATAAATTATTAAAACAATATGAATGTGTTTTATTGGTTTTGAGTATGCGATGAGATGTTTAAACTATAATGTCACTTTTAAACTGAAAACATGAACTTTCAGTCATAATGAAAACATCATGTGCCATATTGATGTGAAATTAATTCCTACATTCCAAAAAATGAATCAAATATAATTTTTTAAATTATGAAGACAATATGAGTTCATTTTATTAGTTTTGAGTACGTGACATGTGTTTTGAACTAAAATGTAACTTTTAAATCTAAACATCAACATTCAGTCATACTGGTTACACCATGTGTCGGATTGGTGTAAGAAAAATTCCTACATGTTATAAATAAATCATAAATCATTATCCTAATTTATTGATAAAATTGAAGATTTTTTTAGGGTTTGAATATGTGTTGCATATTTTTATCTAAAATGTTACTTTAAAATAAAAACACATGTTTTCAGTCATAACAAAAATTCATGTGTGATATTGACATGAAATTTACTCATAAACATAAAAAACAAACCATGTATCATTTTATTAAATTATTAAGACAATATGAGTGTTTCTTAGTTTTGAGTATGTGAAACATGTTTTGAACTAAAATAGAACTTTTAAACAGAAAAAATCCACTCTCAGTCAACTAGGAACATCATGTATCATATTAGCATGATGTTAATTACTATAAATCACAAATGAATCACGGATCATTATCCTAATGTATCCTCATAATCCATATTAGGATACTTAGTTTTGAGTATGTGATATGCATTTTGAATTGAAATGTCACTTTTAAATGAAAACACACAATTTCATTCACACAGGTTGCATCATGTGTCGAATTGATGTGAAGTTAATTTGAATACATGTAAAATGAATCATGGATCATTTTCTGAAAGTATCAAGATAATATATGTTAATTTTCTTGGTTTTTAGTATTTTATGTTCGTTTAAAATATAATGTCATTTTCTAAACAAAAAATATTCACTTTCAGTCATATCAGCCACACTACATGTCATATTGACGCGTGGTCAATTCCAACATGTCACAAATGAATAATGGATTATTTTGTTAAATTAAAAATATATTTTGATATTTTTTTCTTATTTTTGAGTATGTGAAGTGTTTTTTGAACAAAAATGTAAATTTTAGTTCAATGCACACACTTCCTATCATACTGGTCACACCATGTGTTAAATGGATGTGTGGTTAATTCATAGACATAAAAAATGAATAAGGAATCATTTTCCTTAAATATCAAGATAATATTAGTGAATTTTCTTAGTTTTGAGTATGTGATTCATGTTTTGTACTATAGTTCCATTTTTCAAACTAAAAACATGAACCTTTAATCATACATCCATGTTGTGTTTCAGATTGACTTGTAGTTAATTCCTAGAAATCACAAATAAATCATAGATTATTTTTATAAATTACCAATAAAATCCAACCTAGTTATCTCATTTTTGAGTATGTGAAACATGTTTTGAACTAAAAATTCACTTTCAAATGAAAACATGATCTTTCAGTCATACTAGTCACAACATTTGTCAAATTTAATAGAATTTGTTCCATAGGACGAACTAAATTTGTATTTTTGATTACCATAGTATTAATAAATATAAAATCATGTGATGATTTTTCTTTTACATAACATCAATGTGATAATATCCATAGAGTATTTATCATATTGAAAGGTTATAACAGCTCCATAATATAATGACAAGGTTGAAGTGCTATGAGAATATTTATAAACATATATCCTATAGTATATACGAAATCTATATAATGGGACATATATTGTATTTCACTATTGGGTGATGGGGGTATATAATACATTGAGATCTCTTCTCATGAAGTTCTCACTTTATAATCTCTAAGTGAGGAGGTTATGAAGATAGACATGCCAATTGGAATTCCATATATTATATGTGACATTAATTATTCCAATATATAGACTTGTGTATTGGTCCTTAGACTTGATATTATTATTAATTTATATCATGAATCATATTCTTATACATATTGATGAAAATGAGGATGATATATGTTCGTGGTGAGGTAGGATACATTGGGAGCATCATAAGTGATTTAAAATTAATTAAATAAGTAAATAAATGATTTATCCCTTTTGAGTTAATGGAAGATGACATATATAGTTCTTAAATTGAAATAAAATTATCTAGTTAAGTTCTTGACTATATAAGTTCATGGAAAACATTATTTCACAGAGTTAAAGAAAAATAAATCAATTATATAAGTTAATGATATAACTTTGAAACCTGTTTGATGAGATATCAAGACAAATATATATATTACATAATACGAGTTTTTATGAGGTTGCTCTCATTATGACATTAACTTATTTTTCAATGAGCTTCTTAACATATTGTAGGATGCAAATTGTGTAATTTAGTCAATATTTCCTAATTCTACTAATAAAGTGGCTTATAGGGTCACACGTTAAATGTATCCAAAACCTCAATTAAATTTTATTTTAATTTAATATTGAATATAAATATTATTCTCAATTTTTGAAAAAATAATTTTTCAAGTTAATTTGATCACATAAATTCAATCACCAGTTATTCTTAATCAATATATATATATGAGTTTAATATTAATAAATATTTATTCCTGAGTTTGTGAATATTTTATTTATTTATCGATTAATTTAATAATGTACTGATATTTTTTATTTAGAATAAATATTTATTATTCAAGGTTTGATAAATTTCATGGAGGATTGAATAGATGAGTTTAAGTCTTGATGGAAATTTAAATTCCTTAGTCAAAAAACCACTCGATAGTGCCCTCAGACGAAGAGCTATGTTACTTTAAGTACACATATTAATTTTCTAGAAGATTTTAACTATCAGGGAGGGAATAAGTCCTATATTTGAGAGACTATGCCATAGAATCATAGTGAAACACATAAGAAAATAACTAAACAATATCCATAATAAACATAAATGTATGCATAATCTAATAAAACATAATGCTATAGAAAATGTATAATGTATTATCATATTTTCATACATATCACGGATCACCCACTAGGTCAATCACAAATAAAAAATAAAAAATTTTAATGAAATAAAAAGTGTCTCTATTTCTATCCCTAAGCCTCAAATCATCCCTATCTCTAATACCCATCATGCTACCTCATCCATATCCATCACATATCCTATTATCAACCAAAAATTATACATAACATCTTTACACACACTAGAGTGCCTATGAATTATTTGAGAAATACATCATAGTGGGATCTCATTACGTTTTGCTAATATATTTTATTATATCAATGTATGCATGAGGGAAATATATAATCATGTTCACACAATAGTCTCAAACATCTTGTGTTAACTAAGCCATCATGACTCCAAGTACATTGGGTCATTATGTGCTAACCAAGACACTATGAATCTTGATCATACCTATTTCAACACCATGGAAGAATTTAGTCACCATCTCATTCTGTTACACTAGAAACCTAACATATTCCAGAATAATTTGGGTATGGATTCTCACTGAACTTTTACTGTGACCCATAAGGGAAGAGTAAGGCCCTAAATATGAGATTTGATATTCACCTTCTCCCTCAATTTAGTTCCAAATATATGTCTTGGACTATCCCGTATCACTCCATGGATGCTATCCATCATGACCTGGAGACTACCTTATCACCCAAGGAAGAGCCTCATATGAAATCCATAGCCACCCACATTCTCTCACTCAAATAATGGTCAACCATAACTTCTCAATCAAGCTAAAGACCCTTCTTAAACCACTACCTTATCTCCCAAGGTAGTTCCCAAATCCACATCACAACTTAACCAAAATTATCAATCAAGGCTATCCATCATCTCAAACACTACATTAACACTCAATTAAGGGTCCAATAAAATACAATAATCCATCTACTACCTTCTCACTCAAGGTAGGGATCATACAATATCTTCTCACTCAAGGAGATTCCATCAGGCCTCAAACCTTACCATCTCACTCAAGGTAGAGCTAGACTATACACACACTAGGATCCCATAAAACACATGGAGATCCTATTAATGATATCTCAATCATGGATAGGCCAAGCATCATGATCCACATCACCCCACAATAATCCACTACATATCACAATAATAAGAAATCACCCCAAGCATACAAACCAAACCCCAATATCACCAAATCATCACCCAATCTATAGTCACTCAGACCTAGAACCTTTCCTTGGTGCACCTCATTATCCCTCCAACACCTCAGGCTACTCATCGAGACCATCACTACTGCACATATCAACATTTTGAACCACTCACCATCATCATATCACTCAATGGGGTGACTAATATAGTCCTCTAGACCCACCCTAGTCTCTGTCAATGACACCACATAAAATTTATCACCCCTCAATGAATATACAACCCATAATCACTTTCTAAACCTAGATATTATTCGAGGGGTCCCTTCCTTATCTTATTCTTTCTTCACGAAGCTCACTCGGGTCCCATATCACATATACCTTTAGATATCTCTCAATGCATCACTTAAAGGAATGAACTATCTATCACATCCAATCTAGTTCCCAAGGGATCATCCCACTCAATGAACACACCGACTCTCTATCTTCTCTAAGGAATGTATTACTTACTAGGTGTGAGATGTATAACCATATCACCCTATCCACTAGGACAAATCCTATCATTCCTGCCCATCTATACCTATGAAAACCATCCCGGGATACCCAAAACTCTTCTCACATACCGAGACCTACTCGGGGCCTATTAGAAACTCCATTGACACCCTTGAAACTTTGATACATAGTCATCGAGTGATCCCAAATTATCCAAGTGCACAAGGGAACTTAACTCAAGCATAGGTGGTTCAACACAATCATATATATTTCATTATAGTGCTCTTAGTCCCCATCCCTCTACCCAAAATCATGTAACATGCATGTATACAAGTAATCGGGCATAAGAAATCATTTGAATTTATATTATAAGAAACACCTAACCCTCACCTTTATCCACTAGGATTCATCAAAGATTGTTCACACTCTTGAAAATATATCTCATTCAATGAAACATGAACAATTAATTATAAAAATATATATTTTATTATCCAATTTAATTTAAAAGTCATAATCACCTGAAAACTTAACATGCATCCTCTTCATAATATAACTCCACCCAACAGAGTTTGTTTAACATTTTAAAATTTCCTCTATACATGTAGGAAAAAATCCTCATAATCCTATCCCAATTCCACCATGGTTTGGTGGAATCAACATCTAAACCCTTTTCCAAATCTCATTAAAATTAGAGGCCAACAATGAGTAACCAATGACAGAAGAAGAACAAAAGAAATTACCTAAAACCTCTGCTAAAATGAAACCAAAACCATCCCCTACCATAAGGGATTTAATAGAGGAATAAAAGGGGTAAAGCTGACTAAAATACCATTCCCAATGTTCCTCTACAAACTTAAATAATGAGGGGTCTAACTAGTAAATTACCGATCTCCCCATTCTAAATAAATAGCTAAGGCGTAGGCCACACCATGACCCCAAGGGTGATAGAATGACCCAAGGGTCCATGGTGAAACCATAGGGGTATCAGTGTGATGTTTACCTTCACTAGATATGGACATGGTGGGACCAATGGGGTCACAATGCATCCACCCATAAAAGAGGGACTCAAACTTGGTCTACCTTTACCATGGAATAGCCTTTAGGGGTTATGGATTGACTAACCTAAGGATAGAGACCCCAAACCCATTAAAAACTATCTCTACATGAGTCATGCATCCTGAAACTACCAAATTTTCTTCCTTAAAAATAATAAAACAAATAATAAGAGTCATAAAGTTCTATTTAAAAGTCATCGGTGTGGAATCAAACCTCTATTTATGGCCCGAACACTATAGAACAATCCCAACATTTTCTAAATTCACAAAAATCTATAGACCATGACACGGCCTCCTTTTATCTACAAAATCTATACCTAAGTAAAGTCTCATCATGGTGTGACCTATGGTTCATGGAATGAATTGATGCTTTTACTATAATTTAGAAGTTGGGACATCCCAATCCTAGCTCTCATGCTTCCCTGAGCACCAGAAACTCTAACCAGGCCTCGAGTAATGTACAAAAACATCTCTCATAAATGTTAGAACCCTTAAAATCCTTATATGAATTCTAATTCACAAAAAATCCCCTAATAAAAAAGAAAAAAATCAAAATTCCTTATAATTTCACAACTCATAATGACGTGAGTCATTACAAACACCCCATTGTAATACTTATCATCATTGAGAAGTCATAATAGTCCATATTCCATCAATCTTGACCTACCATAGTCATCAAACCACCACTATCTTATCGCGTTCAATCATAAAATTCCAAACATGATTCCACTGCAAAACTCTAAAAACTATGGAACACTATCACCCATAATAAAATCCACCCTATCATCATCATTGCCAATACTAATATGAATCTATACCACACTTATCTCTTTTGAGACACCAAAGCATTAACAATTGATTCATAATTAATATTATGGTAATTCCCACCATAAGGATTCATATGCAATAATATTTTTGGACATGGTCATCCCTACCATAGGAATTTCCTACCAATAAAACACTTCTAGTAGTCTAATAACAATATTGATGAAATTTCCACCCCACCACACCCAATTTCATGCAAACAAACCAGCTGGTACTCCTCTGGATAAACACTCCAAAAAATGTTTGTCCTCAATTTCTGATACATTACAAAACCACCTCTCTTGGTCACAATGTATTAACTCCAAAATAAATTAAATAATCAATTGAACACCCAAATTAATTTCTAAACCCAACCCTCAGTGTAATTCTAGTGTCGGATCACCAACCATCCTCAATAGATTTTATGCTCTCATCCTGAGCACAAATGAAACTCTGATCCAAATCACTATTGGATAAGACAAAATCTATCCAAATATTGATGAAAACACTTATAATCCATCCAATACTATATAGAAATCCCGAATTTTGTGTTTAATATTCGTCCATATTTTAGAGGATCATACCACACACTAGTATCCCAATGCCACCTCAACCATCCACCAACCGGTCTCAACACATACATGACCCTTACAACATGAGAGTTCATTATTCCATGATTAATATGATTATCTTCACCCTAGGAGTATCCTCATCATCACCATGCTGAGGAAAAAAACCTGAATTCCATGTCCTATAACCATCCCATCATCCACTTCAATGATAGGACATTGTTATCCCATTCATACCCAAGTTCCAACATGAAAAACCAATCACCGCTTGTTCCCATCCCACCAGAATCATTTCCCTAAACATCTGTCAAAATTAACTAAAAATGAGGGTCACATTCTCGAATATCCAATGATCAACTCCCAACCATATAGTTCCCCTTACATCGCTTCTTTAGTATTACACCTGATATATTTAAACATCACATGTGTACCACTCCTCCCGATCCATGATTACCTATCCTATAAACCCCTTCCACCACCTTCTCTCCCTAAGAACCTAGACCATCATGCTTGAATGAATCTCATAAAGAACACCTGTTCATATCCTACACATGACTACTCATTGATAAAAAAACTAAATGGGAATAACACGTAACCAATGCATACTCTCCATCACACACAAAGACTTTTCCAAAAAATCTTCATGAACCTCATTCTATCTTTTCTAAGGTAGATCAAACCTTCATACCTAATAGGTGTATGATCCCATGAAACTAGATCAAACAAAATGAATCAAAATCCCATGAGTCATATCCCAGGGAACCTAGGCTCACATTCCTTACCCACCGACCATGACCCACTACATGCCTTCTCATCCAATACCTTGAGGTATCTCACTATTGCCATGGGTAACTACCCAACCACCTTCTATTCAAGCGTTATTCAAAAACCATGAGCCTATACCCATGCTTCCACCATGGAACCAAAATTGTATCTAGAATAAATAGGGTATGGAATATGATTGATAATTACGTCTCACCTAACCTTAATACCAAAATCAGAAGGAATTTTACATTCCTTTCCTCAACCGTCTTAGTGGTTCCCACAACTTCTATATTTTGTTAGATAGAATAAAACCAAGAATATATATGGGAAAAATAAAATATATTCTATTATTGAAACATTAAGTAAATTAAATCACATCCTAAAGTAAATCTATGTCAATCATAATATCATCCCTATGGAATTAAAATCTTGTATCGAAACTTTTAGGGTTCTATCATCGAGGCAATAAATTCCCACATTGACCCACTAATGGTCACTATACATCCCTTGTATAGAGGAACTATATATACATCACTGGTAAACTACTTGACATAAATTACACATGGTCTACCATAAAAAACCACACATGATTAGAAATCATGATCCAAATTAGTAGAATGTAATAAATAAGTAATATGGTAAAACACTATATAAGTTATTATTGATGCTTTAAACAGTTTAACCTCTAAGTAGTAAATTAATCACACACAAGAACATATATGTTAGGTGAATCCTATGTGCAAACAGAGATTCATGTACACAGGCCTATTAAAAATGGTATAATATCCAAAAATAAAAAATAACATCTTTGATAAACACATCACATTTGAAAAATCATCTCAACCATAATAGTGGAAACCAAGAATGAAAATATCATCACTCTGGTAATCAGGACTTCCCACCGAAAAGATGTTCATGACTCACCAGTCCAAGTACATCATAATCTTTTACAAATTCCTAAATTACTAATCTACCATATCCTAAAATAGAAAAAAAAATCATTAATTCCAATCTATAATGCCCCAGTCTAGCGACCACTCAATAGATCCCCATGACTAGGAGCTATGAGGCCTCTGGCATACCACCCTATATTCTAGAGGTTATAACGATGGGAAAGTTATATATTGTGGATAATATTACCTAAAATTAGAGTCAAAAATTCCATTAAAATAATAAAACAATATCCAAATAAATATTATAGTGTTTATAATAATATAAAATACAACACTATAGAAAATATATCACGTGGATGCATAAAATCATATATCACCCCAATCTCCCAATGGGATTATATCATATAAAAAATAAATAATGTAAATTAAATACACAAGTGTATATACTACCATACCAAATAAATACCCCATCCCAGTCACTAATATCTATTAATCTTAATCATCTCCATCCATAGAACTTCATACGCTCAACCTTAATGTAGATATAATGTTTTCATACACACTAGAGTGTGTATATAGGGTATGATAAATACAACTAAGTAGGGTATCACCAAGTTCCCCTAATATATGTTATCATATACATGTATTAATGGTGAAAATAAATAAAAAAGTTCATAAAATTGTATCATACATCATGTGATAACCATTCCACAATGACTCTATCTGCATCAGGTCATCATTTTCTAACCAAGACAGCGTGAATTCCAATCATACCTATTTTGGAACCATCTCAGAAACTGGTATTAAACTCCTAAAATCACACCTAAAACTCAACCCATAATTGAATTATCAGGGTATGGAATATTCTTAATCCTCAACCACTATCTATAGGGGTATGGTAAGATCCTACATGAAAGATTCTAGACTCACCTTCTCACTTAAGGTATTACTATATCCAAGTCCTAGAATGTTCCTTATCACTCAACTAAGGTTATCCATCATCCCTAGGCGAATACCTTATCACTAATGGTAGAGCCTAATTTATAGGACATACCAACTGATAAACTCTCACTCAAGTCATGGTCAACCAAACATTTTTACTCATGGTAACAAAACTTCTGTAATAATTACATTATCACTCAATGTAGGGCCCGATATCACATCATAATTGGACTAACCTTCTCACTCAATTATATCCCTTATCCTGACCACTAACTTATCACTCAAGTTAGGGTGAGATACCCTGAAATAATATAAAAACTACATTCTATCTAAAATAAGGGTTTATATATACCTTATCACTTAAGCTGAGTCCATCTAGTCTCATCCCATACCTTCTCACTCAAGGTAGGCATAGATTTCATACACTTTAGGATCCCATTTCACTCTTGGTGATCCTTCTAGTGCCATGTCACTCATAGAAGGTAGAATCATTTGGATTAATATAACACCCATCATAATATATCTCCTATCATAGGAACATGCAATCAAATAGGGAACAATCCAATCTCACATTCTCACCAACTCATCACCCAATAATTATTCACTTAGACCTAGCCCCTCACCTCAATGCACCTCATCATACCTCAAACCCTTAACCTACCCATTGAGACCATCATGGTCACAACGACTATTCAATAGAACCTATAAAATTCTTATATATATTTTTAGAGAATATAATACAATCCACCAAACCTATCTTGGTCTTTACTCAATGGAACTACCTCATATCTATCACCCCATGGTAAAGACACAAGCCATAGGATCTTCCAAACCCTGACCTCGATAGGCATGGTCTATTATAAAACCAATTACAAAATCATGGCCCTCACTTGGGACCCATATCCCATATATCTTTGGATATCTCTCAAACAATCACACCATATATAGTTTTGAAGCACTCATCCCCCTCAAGGTGCACATGAATTCTCCATCCATCCTTAGGAGGGTGTTTCTCACCAGGCATGAGATGTACGACCATCTCACCCTTTCCCACTTGGCCTAATACTCTAATTTACACCCATATAGTACTAATAAAACCATATTAGGATATACATGGCTCATATTTTTTATGGGAAAAAATCTCTCAAGGTAACATTGCATCATTTTTGGGTTGATTGTGTTTGTTGACAAAGTAGGTTTCCATGTTGAATTGTCAAGTTCTAGATATTTTATTCACAATTCATGTTGAAAAAGAAACATGAAAAAGTAATGGATGATCTAGAGGTGGTAAAAAATAATAGATACAAGGTGGCATAATTTTCTAGTGTTTACCAAATTTTTGGTGTCCAAAATTTGGGATTTGGTGAGCATCACGAAATATGGATTTCCTTGAAGATCTCATAAAAATATGGAAAAGGCATGAGTTTATCAAATATGGGATTAATCAATTGTATTTTTCAAAGACATGAAGAATGTTGGAAGTGTTCTTTGTGATTACAACGAGCTTTGTGAACGGCAGAGATGAAGGGCATTGCGAGAGAATATTAAAGTGGTGAAGAGAATTGCGAGTAGAGCATCGCGATGACACAATGAATTTTACAGAGTTCTTAGATATTACGATGATCCCTACAAATCAATAAAATGGACTAGGTTCTTTGTGAAATTTAGTGAATTTTAGTGTAATTTTAGGAGCTTCATGATTTTAGTTGATGTGGCACTGACTTCATGTGAAAGGTTCTTGAGTTAGTGGAATCACCTATAAATAGGCCTCGACCCCCTCAAGAGTAGTAGAGATTTTTCCAAGAAAAATCCATAGCTCTTAAATCGCAAAGGAGGTTCGTAGAGGTAGTGTGCCTTGAGAAAATAAGGAGCTTCACGATAGCTAATCTAGCTCCATGAAAGAGGTGTGTCCCACATTGGCTCAGTGAGATTCGTGAAGGAAGTCACTTTGTGATGGATTAAACTCTGTGATAGCCTAAGCTATGAAAAGTCTTGAGTTTTTAAAAGGCCTGAGATTTGCGAAGAAGTGTGCTATATGAAGTAGTGTGCTCTGAGAAGCATTTAGCTATGTGAAGGTGTGTGATTCATGAAGAGGATGAGACTTTGATAATGATTGTTTGAGATTTGAAAAATTGGGAGCTTCGCGAAGCTGAGTGCTTTGCAAATGTAATTCCAAAGGTTATTTCCCAGTGATTAGTGGAAAAGGAGTATTCATCAGTGGATGATATTTGGACTTCAACATAGAATCTACATACAGTTAAAGATGCAGTCATTAGAGATAATGAAAGGACCTACAACTATTTAAACTGTGAGTGGATCCCTTCCAGAGTAGTGAGCAAAGGAAGAGGAAGAAGGTTATTCTTTCTACCGGTACTGATCCAAAGAGAGAGAAATAGGGAGTGAACCTTGGGAAAGAAGTGAGCTGAACCTAAAAATTGTGAAGGTAGTGTTCCTGGGCATAGAAGTTATCTAGCCCAAACATTATTGTCAATGAGATTTAATGGATTTTGTATAGAGGCACATCACTATTGTATGCTCCTTGGATGTAGCCCAGTGAGAGTTAACCAAGTAAAAATATCTGGGTCTACCTACTTTCTTCCCCACATTTTATAAAAATAATTATCATCATATATAGAATAAAAGAAGTGATCATAATAAACACACAAGTGAAAACAAAGTGACGCTTGTGATAAAAAGTTCAAGATCTAGTGGGGCAGGAAGAATTTCGAAAATGAATATCCATACCCTAATTCACCCCCTATTAGGGTATAAAAGACCCTCTTGGTCCTAACATATTTCATCCTGAGACCTAACTGATGTATCTCATTAACTCCACAAACAAACTCACCCCTTGGAGGCCTACTCGTCTGACAATCCCAAATTACCCAAGTGCTAAAGAGTACTTAACCTGATCATAGGAGGATTAGAACCATCTTATAACTTTCTCTAGATACTCTCAACCACTATCACTCTACCTAGTCCCATGTAACATGAATTGAAGTAATAAATAAGGTATATAAAAGAATATAACATTGTATAATAGTTACCACCTAACTTGATACTAGAGCAAACCCATATTTGGGCTCTGATGATCCTTGTATAAGCCCTCTTTGGGATATGATGATCCTTGTATAAGTCTATCCACTCTCTTGAGCACCTATCACATGCCAAATGATAAAAAATTAATTATAAAATTATAATTAATTATCCAATTTAATTTCAATATGAATAATAGCCTAAAAACTATCTAAACATCTTCTCTGCAGTAGAACTACACCCAATAGTGTGTGATCAACGTTTAGGGATGTCCTCTATCCATATCAGGTAAAATATCATCATCCTTTATAGATTCCACCATGATTTGGTTTAATAATCACCAAAACCCTACCTCAAATGACACTGAAATTTGTTTCTAGTTAATATGAACTAAATATAGGGAAAAAATAGAGAATATTACCTTAAACCATGATCATAATGAAACCAAAACCATACCTTACCATGTGGGATATAGTAGTGGAATATAGGGGGGGAGTTAGCTAAAATTACCCACAAGAATCTCTTCCAACCTCAATCACAATGGGTAGGTTGGTAAATTACCATTTTAAAATTGTTAAAAAAAACCCCAAGAATTGGTTACGATGTAATCATGGGAGTCATGGTGCAACAATCCCCTTCACCACATAAGGTTACAGTATGACCAAAGGGGTCATAATATGACCCACCTATGAAATGGGACTATCCATTATTCTTCCTCCATCGCGGTGTGAACCCTTTGGGTAATAGCATGACTGCTCCAAGGTAGGGGACCCAAACCCCAACTAACATCATCACATCCTAACCTATGTTTCACGAAGTGACTAGGTTTTATATAGTAAAAACAAAGGCAAAACCATAAGATTCATTGGTATCTATTTAATAGTTACTATTATGCCATGAAACCTCCCTTCATAGTGTGACCAATAAAAAAGAGTCCCTCCCATTTCTAAATTCACATAACCCATTACCTTGTGAATCCAAAATCCATAATGAAACCGTCTCTTCATGGAAAACTACATGCCTAAATAAAGTCACATCGTGGCATGACCTATGGGTCATGAAGTGACCTACTACAACTATTGAAATTCAATAGATGGGTAACCCCAAACCTATCTTTGATTCTACCCTAATCAATTAAAAAACTAATTAGACCTCGATCCACATTAAAAAACTTCTTCCCTATATAGTCCAACCCCTATCTTCCTAATCAGTGTCAATTCACAAAACATCCCATAATCTGTGACAAAAAATTTAAAATTTCTCATTACTTGACACCCTATAGAGATAAAGTTCATTATAGAATTGATTTATTTTATTTAATATCATTTAAGTAAATGTTTATTTTTTAATAAATGATATTTAAATATCAATGAGTTAGTGCATGTCCGGGAATATAAAAATAATAAAAATAATAATATTATATATGGGGCTTACATTGTATAAATGAATTAATAAAGGTCCTTTGTGCAATTATTAATTATTTAACCCTAATTATATAACTTTTTTTACATCATTTATAGATTAATGTGAGGATTAGTGTTGATAACAAATCCTCTCTAGAGAATTATCTCAAGATCAAGAGAATATATCAAGAACTATCTCAATAACGTAGAGATAAAATCCCCCTCCCCCTCTCTAGAATGATAGAATAAGAGAATAATTAATTTAAGACTGCATGATTTTTTTGATCAATGGTGAAGGTAAAACCCTAATATTTTTTATATATCTATCCTCTAAATAAATCTAATGTGTTCAATAACATGTTTCACATGCAACACCAGATTAAAACGATTCACAACATATTAGATGAATATTATTAAGAAAATTTAAGAATAATAAAACCTATAGAGAATAAAAAATATTTTAATCAATTATAAATGTATACAGAAAAAGATTTAGAACACTCAAATTTTTAAAAGGGACTTTTTCAGTGAAAGTTGGTTTTGTTTATATATTGTATTTTCATTTAAAAACTGAATTTATATATTTTTTAAATTTAAATATATGAAATGAATTTATTTTTTGGATTAATCAAGTTAAAATAATCTTAGGGTTAATTTTTTTTATTTTCTTAAATAATTTATTTGTAGTTGAATAGTGAAAAATACTATTTTTTCTAACATCGTCACTTTTTTTGAAATTATCATAATAAAATAACGATTTAAAAGTTTTGAATCAATTTTTATATAATATTATATTTATAAAGTAAATTAATCATTTAAAAATATTCTATTGAATTTATAATACCCATGATTATCATTTTTGGAAACTTAAGAAAAATTTTACTCTAAAAACTGTTTTTATTCATTTATTTTAAAAATTAGTTTTCATCACTCATAGAAATTAAATCTAAAAAAATGTATTATATATTTTATATCATTATATTAATATTATTTAATAAGTTAAATTTTATTTTTAGGTATAAAAGTAAAATTAATAAGATTAATGTTAATGACCATAATAATGATGAAAGAGTTATTTTCAAAGAATTTTTTTATTACCAATGTGTAATTGTTTCCTTATAAATTAAATTGATATCTTTTATAGAATTAAATTTATATTTATATTAAACATATATAAAAATATATTATTTACCATTTAATTGGTAATTGATTTTATATAGGATCAATACCACTTAAATATAAAAACTATATTTTTTTATAAAATGGTTTTTCTATATATTAATTTTTAATGTAATGGATCATTTTATGTAATTTATAAATTTAGTACGATTATATAAAGATTAAATTTATGTTTATAAAATAAATATTTTTAATATTTGTGACCTTGTATTTTAAATAATATATAAATTATTTGGGTGAAAACTAGTTTCCAAGTTAAAAAATAAAATGGTAAAATATAAAAATATAGTGGAAAATTTATTGAAACATGTTTATAATTTGTTTAAAAATGAATGTAAGGGTATTTTTATACATTATATCACCCAAAAATTTATTATTTCATAATTTTTGAGATATTTAACATTAAATTGTGTCATGTCATCATTGAAAAATCAGTGGGTATTTACAAAAATGCAATTTTATTCAATTATAAAAGGATATAAATTGCACCTTATTTATCCACCATTTCCGAATCCATAATTCTACAATATTATATACTATCCTCTATAACAACTTTCTAGAAGACTTGGTCTTTCCAAAAGGCCAATCTTAGGATCTATAAGGTGTTACCAAAAGGAGAACATCCAAAGGGAGAGGTAATGTTCTCAACTGAGGACTTTTATTCAATTATAATAAGTTATTTATTTTTGTTATACAATAGGTTAGTGTGTGTTTCCAATAAGTGGGAATAAAAGTAAGGGGTTTTCATCTCAATTTTTCGTCATTGAGATATGAGTAATTATTAACCAATTAATTAATTTTTATGAAGTATATATTAGATATGGAATTATTTTAACCATATTTTTTATTCAATATAATGGATTCAAAAACCCTTATCATGCACCATATTTCATAGGTTTTTATTAGAATTATAATGAAGTTTTACAAGGTTTTTCTTGAATCAACTTATTTTCTTGATTTATAATTTTTCCTCTTTGAATAAGGTTTTTACAAGATTATTTTTCCATTTATATGATGATATTATAACTCCTTTTCTATTTATTTAATGTGTAATTACATTGATGGGTTTATTTCTTCAAAAAAGTTTTTGTGGTTAAGAATAATTCTTATCCTCTCCAAATAATCCCTTTTTCTTCCATGTTTAGATTTTATCTTCCCAAAAATGTTCTCATTTATATTTGGAAACCCAATTTTTTTATCTAATGTGACCTCCACTTTTCCCTCTTACACATTCGAAAAGTATGTTTCATTACTACTTTTATGATGTAAGTTTTAAAAAAAGTTAATTTAAAATATTTAAAAGTGTTTCGATTAAAATGTTTTTACTTCTCATTTTTGAAAAATTTATTTCATTTCAAAAGATATATTATTAAATATTATTTTTAAAATTATAATTTTTCAAAAAAATCATTTCTTCTATTTTAAAACTTTGTTTATTTTTTAAGGTTCCATTATTGGAGTTTTTTATTTAAAAGTACATGTTTTCAAAAGAATAACATCACCTTTAAAAAAATGTCATTTAAAAGAGACTACAACATCATATTGTTCAAAAAAGATAAAAGTGTTTTCTAAAAACTATTTTTTGAGTTCACATCTATTTTTCTCTTTATATCAAAATGATTTATTCACTTGGAAATTAGTTTTCATGAATCACCCTCTAAAGGGTCTTATAAAATACTCTTTTGGGGTAAATGAATTTTGAGTATTAATTAGATGCTGAAAAAGGATAATATTAATTATTAATAATTTAATACTCATGTCTTTCAGAGTCCATATACATCATTTTTTCTGCATTATAGAAATTGAACTTCATTTCTCATTTCAAGTGCAATTAATGTTTAAAATGCAAATTTGGGCCAAAAAAATCATATATTTGTGGAATTTATTTCTTTATTTTTTTGAATTTGATATGTTGGGGTATGAATTATCACTTTATTTGGAACATTTTATCTTTTAGGATTGATGGATGAATCCCAAGGGAAGATAATGATTTTTGGGCATGAATGAAGAAATTTTCGGGACAAAGTATGACGGGCCTAGGGCCCAAAAAACAAAAGTGGGGCCCACAATACAATCCTAGTGAAGCTAAAATTTTAAATTAAGAAATAAAATATTATTAGGATCATTTCATTCAATTGTGGACAGAGCTAATTCTGAAGTATTCATGAAGATAATGGGAACCTAAGTTGACATTTAAATGGTTGGCTTGATCTGAACTCCCATAAAGTCATCTCACCATATCAAGAATAACATAAATAAGACTGATCCAATTGTCCTAAACATTTTAAATATGTTATTGGACACATGTAAGAATATATTTTACTTCTACAACCCATTTATATTTATTCATATTCAGTTAAAATTCACAGGTCGACAAGGGGGGTGAATCTGGTCCTATTTTTGCGGTCAACATTATAAGGTCCACTTTCTTTTATTTTCACCAACCTTTTGACTCTAATAATTAATGGGAAGGGAAATTTATTATTTGGGGTCAAACTAATGATCCAAATATGACTATATAAGGAGATTGTGGTGAAGGTATTTGGGTGTGCATGTTTTCCCTTTCAATTTTAATTTTCTGCCTTCATTTTGTAATCACAACATCAGTTTTTGTCATATCAATTTTCATTCACATTCCTTTATTAATAAAATTTATTCTTCTTATTCTCTTATTTTATTCTATTAAATATCAAATTTATACCTTTTATTTAGGGATTGAGTTTATTTATTCCATCTTTTGTGAAATTCCTCACCCAACAGTGGAGTGATAATTATTTCAATGTTTTTCTTCTTCAATCCTGCTTCTCTAAGTAAATTTCCTACTTCCATTGATATAATAGCATCCATGATGGTCTAAAATTTGATGGTTTAATCCTAGGGAGTTTCATGGGGTTATATTGAATTCTATTGCATGTGATTTAAATCTAGTTCATTATTTTAAGATTTCTATTCGATGATTTATTTTCTTATTTATCTTCACTAACTTTACTGATGACACATATTGAGTGATAGTATAATCCAATTAATTTAAGTGATCATTTAAGTGATACTCTAAGTGAATTTCTTATTAGACTTAGAATAGTGTAGGGATTAAATTTGTGAATGATTTTGAGAAATTATATCATTTTTTGGATATATTTTGAATTGGTAACCTGAAAATTTCTAAGAAAATAAATACTAACAATCTAACCTAAGCGACAACATAAGATTGAATCATCATATTTAATTGTTTTAGATCAATTAAATTTGTGTTTTTTATTTTTATTTAAGTTATACAATTATTTCTTCAATCTAAATCAATCTCCCCCCAAATTGGCCACTTTGTAACCTAAACCGTCCATCAAATCTAAGTGTCTCAAGGTTTCTTCTTCAGTCCCTATGGATTCAATATTTACCTATAATACAACCAAACACATATACCTATATGGTAAATTTAGGAATAACCAAATTTTGGTGCCATTTCTAGGGAACAAAGTATCATAGAAACTCACCTTCTTTTCTTACCCAAAATTCTCTTTTCTCACCACTATTTATCTTATCTTTTCCCTTTTATTCACTATGAATCATAATTTTATTCTACTCCATTGGAGTATCAAAATAATTACCCCATCATAAACCAAAGATTTAATCAAATTTAAAATAAATATTGGTAATCTAATCACATTTAAAATGTCATTGATCGACCCTTCAATTAATACCCCACACCTGATGAGATGCACAATCTTTAGGATGATGAACATTTAAAGGATACATTTACAACCCTTTCAAGGATGGTTAATGAGATCAATATTAATGAAGTACATGATGTCCAAAATCCTTTCCAAACTAATCCCCAAAACATTCTCCAAAAATTTTGTTAAAAAATAGAGAAAATGAATTCGTAATTTTCATCATTGAGATATTAACTAAAAGGAATTAAAATAGTTATGGAACCCATTACCACTCAGGATGTCCTTTCCTCATCACTAATATTTGAATATTTTAACCTAAAAACTCTCATGAATTTAAAAAATAACTATCCTTTGGATATGGGATAACTTAATAATATTAATGAATTATTTAAGGGTATTTAAACCAAGAGGAAATTGATTTTTTTGGATTAAAAAGAGCGAAATTTAACATAATGGGTTGATTTTCATCAATATTTCTCCATTAATGATTTTTAGGCCCACCGATCACTGGACCAGTTAGAGAAATCCCAAACATTGAGTCTGTATCCACTCTTGACATTCAACTAAACACATTTGGTAATAAATCATATTTTCATAATAAACCAATTATTTCTAATTTTCTTGGATAATAAACTATTTTTATTCACATTTTCAATATAATTTGCGAAATTTCAATTAACCCAAACTAAAATTTGTTGTCCTTCCTCCCCAATAAAGAATCCCTTTATAGGTGATAACCAAGACCTTGGGATTTTTATTCATTCATATCATGAATTCCATAAAGGGGGATTGATACTTAATGTATTAGAAAAGACCACAAAAGAAAACATATCAACCATTTTTGATATTCCTTGGATTTTCCCCTTCATTTTAGAAAATAAAAATTTACATGACAAAAATTAAAAACAAATAATCAATCTGAATGAAGTTGAAGTTGGAAAAAATGGGGTCTTTAAAATGATGAAAGTTTGAGTTGGATAAACTGGGGTCTAAGTTTAGCTAACAACTTTAAATTAAGTACTTTCCAGAAGGCACCCCACCTTCAAAAGTTTTTATTTTATTTTGTGTGTTTTTGTTTTTTTTCAAGGGAATCCCTTGGGGTTTCCAATGTGTTCTAATTTCTATTATGTGTGAGATTTATGTGTTGATTCATTTTAGTATTTCAAAATAAAACCCTTTCCTTATAAATTTCAAACCCATCCATTAATCACCCCTGAGGAGTCTACATGTGATGCAGAGCCAAAGTAAAAGATTTATTATTGAGGGGTCATCAAATAAAAAATAGGTGGCTTTATTCCATGGATTAATTTCAAATCGCATATCCCCTTTTTCTTACTAATTATTTTCTCTCTCTTTTCTTCTCTTTAAAAAATGTGGGTATTTTCATTCAAAGTTGGGGGTAGTGAAAATACGGGATTTCAAAAAAAATTGGATTTTATGATAAAATATTCAATTAAAAAAATCATTTCATTATTCTTGAATTCATTAATGTACATTTTAAAGCATTAAAACTAATTTTTAAATTATTTTTAATTCCTTTATTATGATTTGAATGAATGTTTAAGTTCATGAGAATAGTTTTTGGAAAGTATGGTTGTCTGATGTGATTTTTCAAGTTTTATATTTTCATCCTGTTAATAAAAATTCCAAAATTCCCTTACATTGGATAATGGGTGTAAATTTGAGTTCTTGGATGTTGGGACCAAGTTTAATGGAGAAGGAAGTTTTAAGAGTTATCCTTTTCAGAGTGTTGTATTTTGTTGTCAAAGAAGATAAATCAATTCACTTTGTAGAAGGACAAAAAATTAGACGATGCTTTGCTGATTTGTATTTAAAAAATATCATAAGTCAGGAGAACTTGTGATGTAATCCTTATCAAGTAAAGGGAGAGAAATGATGATGCCAATCATATGCAGTTTTAATTGGAAGGGATGATGCTGCGGGAAGATGGGATATTTCAGTACTTCTCATTGCAACTCTGTCGATGCTAAAGCTGATCTATCAAAGGATACATATCACGATAGTGGAACTCGTGATAAAAGCTGAAGAATGGTTATGGGAAGTAGTGAAGAGAGAAATAACAATTTAATGGACAATATGGGGGCGGTACAAAAGCACAGTTTATGGTGGTGCTGTTTTCCAGTGTTTTCCAAATTTTAGGGCTTGAAAATCGGGAGATGAAGGTGTGTTTTTGGCAATTGATGGAGCGTGCAAGATTGAAGATGGTTTAGATTTTTGCATTCAAGGCATGAATCAAGGTGAGAAAATCAAAAAATGACAAAGGCATGGAGTGCGTGGAAATTTAGGCAAGTTGCGCGCAAAAATAAAGTGGTGCGTGCAATATATGTGGGTTGTGCAAAATATTTGCGGGAGGAGTGAAATTTCAGTGGGAAGCGTGGAAAAATGAAGGCCATGCGAAATAGTAGTGGAATGAGTGAAATATTGGATCATTGTGTGAAATACTATGTCGCGCGAAATGTTGGATTTGCGCGCAATATGGAATGCGGTGTGGAATTTTGTGCCCAATTGGTGCTTCATGCATAGAAGGATGAAAAATGGAAAAGGCATGAGGTGCGTGAAATATTGAAGCATGGCACGAAATATGAAGTTGCATAAAAGTGTTTTTACACGCATGAAGGAGGTTTTACACGCGGATTAATGTTTTTTACGTGGGGTCAAAAATGCCTATAAATATGAGGCTAATCCTTCTCATTTGTTCATGCTCGATAATTAGAAGAAATCCTTAGCTCTGGTGCACGTAAATTATACGCTAAGTGAGTTGCACGAAAAGAAAGAAGTTTGCGTGAAATGAGGATAACTGCGTGAAAAATTGAGAAGTTGCACGAAAAGAGAAAAAGTTTCGTGAAAAAGGAAAGTTGGGCGAAAAAGTTTTTTGCGCCAAAAGGGAATTTTTATGCACAAGACACTTGAATTGTGCGCAAGATATCCTAAAGGCTGCGTGGAAAATTTGGGGTCTTCCCATATATTTAGTTATGTGTACGGAAGTTCTTACCAAGTTCTGGGTAGGAAAGTGAAGATCTGAACTTCAGAGAATACATCTGTTCAATTGTAAAGAAGCACTGAAATACTTTAATTACCTATTTGTGCTAAAAGGGTGCACACACACTTGCGGATTCTTTTCCAAGTGCTACATGAGTTTAAGGGTATATCATACTCGTTGTATTCCACATCAAAGGATTGTTCTCTAGTGGATTGTGTGGTACTGGATTATTTCTGTACCATACCAGGGACGTAGCTACTGTTGTTGAGTAGTGAACCTTGTAAATATTGTGTTCCTGTGGTTGTCTATGTTCAGCAGAGAAGAAAATCTTTCACAGGAGGCGAAGGTTGTTTCAATTTGAAGGAAACATAAAAAGAAAAATATATCACTGATTCACCCCCTCCCCCTCTCAGTGATACTTGGATCTTGACTGGGAACTTCATTGAATCCCTTTCATCATAGAATAGGGTTCAGGGACACTTTTATATTAATTGGAGTATCAAAAATAAAAAAAATAAAAAATGACCACATAGATTATTGTTTTGTCCAAATGTGTGGCATCAAACACTTGGGGATCATGACTCCATATTTTTATTTCATAGATTTTGGATTTATATTTCTATTATAGAGCATGTAATTAACAATATGTGTGGCTTCCGACACTTGGAGATCATGCATCTATAGATTTATTTCCCAGAGTTAGTCATTTCATATCTATTGTTGTTAAAAAAACAAAAAAAAAAAACAAAAAAAAACAAAACAAAAAACAAAAAACAAAAAACAAAAAATTGGATACTCATCATAAGGTTTAATGTTCTTCCCACCTAGCGCTTCCATTCCCCCCTTGTTCAAAAAATGGGCCCCATTTCTTTTGTGATGCACAACACATCATCAAGCTTAATTAAAATTGGATGAAATGTGATGTTGAATTTTAAAAAAGGAATGGGCTTGGGCTTGGGATATGATTATGGATCTATCTTGTGTAAAATGATTTTGAAAGCCTTTATTATTATTTGGAATTATGTTTTTATGGGTAAGGTTTGTTAATTTTTTTTTAAAAAAATGGGATTCAATTTCATATTTTTGAGAAACTTTTTGTTAGGGACTAGAAAAAATCAAGTTGGGGGTGTGATTAGCCACTAAAAGAGGATAATATTCATTGTTAATATTTTAATATTCATGTGTTTCAAAAAAGATAAACATTATTTTTAGTGAATTATAGAAATTTAACTTCATTTCTCATTTCAAGTGAAATTCATGTTTGTAATGAAAATTTGGGCCCAAGAAATCATCTATTTGTGGAAATACTTTCTTTAATTTTTTGAATTTGATATTTTGGGATATGATTGATCACTTTATTTGGAACATTTTGTCTTTTAGTATTTATAGATTAATTATAAGGGAAGATAAATATTTTTGGGCATGAATGAAGAAATTGTTTGGACAAAGAATAATGGGCCTATAGCCCATCAAAAAAAGTGAGGCCTACAATCCAAGCCTAATTAAGATCAAATTTTAAATATAAAAAAATAAATTATGGGGATAATTTCATTAAACTATTCCTAGAGACAATTATGAATTTTTCATGAAGATAATGGGAACCAAAGTTGACTTTTAAATGGAGGCCGTATATAAATGCCCATAATGTCATCCCACTATATCAAGCATAAATCCCCAAAGGATGATTCAATTGGCCTTAATTTTTTAAATATTTTAGTGGAAACAAAGAATAAGATATTTTACCTCTACTACCTCTTCGTATTTTTCCGTCTTCAATTACAGATTCATACTTCAACAAGGAGGATGAATCTTGTCCTATTTTTGTGGTCTACATTGTAACGTCCAATTTATTTTATTTTCACCCACATTTTGACTCTCATAATTAATGTGGAGGGGAATTTATTATTGGGAGTCAACCTAAGGCTCATAATATGCCTATATAAGGAGATGGTGGTTAAGGTATTTGGGTGTGCATGTTTTCCCTTTCAATTGTAATTTCCCTCTTTCATTTTGTAATCACAATGTCAATTTTTCTCATGTAAGTATTTCATTAATGTTCATTTCCTAATAAAGTTTATTCTTATTATTCTATTATTTTATTATTTTCAATATCAAATTGATACCATTTCCATAGGTAGTGATTTTATTCATGTATTTTTTTTGTGAAATCCTCTATACACTGGTGGAGTGATCGTTATTTCAATTTTTTTCTTCTTCAATACCGCTTCTTAAAGTCGATTTCCCACTTCTGTTGATAGAATATAATAAATGGAGGGATAAAATTTTATGGGTTAATTATAGGGAATTTAATGGGGTTTTATTTAATGCTATTTCATGTGCTTTAAATTCAATTGATTATTTTATGATTTATATTTGATGATTTATTTTCTTCTTCATCTTCACCAACTTTAACGATGAAAAATTTTGAGTGCTAGTATGATACAATTCCTTAGAGTTCCCATTTAAGTGATCCTATAAGTGAATTAATAATTATTCTTAGAATAATTTAGGGATTAAATTATTGAATAATTTTAATTAATTATATCATTTTGTGGATACATCTTGAATTAGTAACCGGAAAATTTATAAGAAAATAAATACATCCAATCTAACCCATGTGACAACCTAGGATTGAATCATCTTATTTAATTGTTTTAGATCAATTAATTTTTTTTATTCTTTAAATTAAATAATTAGTTCTTAAATCGAAATCAACCCCCAAGTTTTCCACTTCATATTTCAAACCATCCATAAAATCTGAGTGTCTCAAGGATTGTTCTTTGGTCCATGTGAATTCGATCCTTACCTATACTAAAACAACCACATATACCTGTAGGGTAAATTTAGGTGCAACCAGGTATCAATAAATTACATTATTGATTTAAATTTTATTGAAAAAATCTATAAATGTTATAATTCCCATTTTTTATCCATGGTTTCTTTATGATGTGATGAATGATTGTTTTTAGTTAGCACAAATATGTATGGATGAATTATGGGTGGGGTCCTATATTTCCCTTCCATACAACAGTTAAAGTTTTATTTCACATGTGATAATGATGTCAAGTGTGGATATTTTGTTTGTTCAACACATGAAATGTGAGAGTTTTGTTTCTTCACAACATATAACATTAGAATTTTTTTTATCATAATATATAGAGTGGGAATTTTGTTTTTAAAAAAAATATTTCATGGGATTTTTTTTACAATATGAAGCAGGGATTTTTTTACAACATCAAGCATGTACATTTTATTTATTGACAACATTAATAATGAAAATTTTGTTTTTTCACAATGTTATAATTTATATATGATAATATTTGTTCCCATGTACTTTGTTATACTATGTTTAATGGAATTTTAAATTTCTATACCATATGCCAATTATTATTCTTTATGGATGTTGGTGCCAAAATTTGGAATGAAGAGAAGGCCCCAAGACGGCCCCACAGACTGCCTCGTGAAACCCCTTGGCAGAGTCCCCCAGCATCGCGGTCGCCGAAAAGCAAAGAAGGTAGAGGGATCCGTGAACGCACTTGATGTTTGGAAGCTTGCCACAAACCAAGGGAGGTGGGACACTCCGCGAACAAATTTGATGTTCGCATTGCCACTGCGAAGCAACACAGGTGGGATGCTCTGCAACCCTAGTTGACATTCGCGATCCGCCGCGAAGCCCCCCAGCCCCTCCTCACACCGCGTGAGCTCCACTCTACAACACCTCTTGCCTATAAATAACGGGCTCCCCCTGAGCTCTCGAGGACATAAAATATGAGCTTTCGGCTTCTCATCTTCGGAATCACGAAGAACTCTTCCGCTCGGTGAACCATGAGCTATACGAGGTACTTCTGCTTCACGAAGTGCCTCCCCATTGTCTCGTTTTGATCCCCACTTCCGAGAGGGATGCCTTTCATGAAGCCTAAGGGATTTCACAAAGGGGATCCCCAAGGGGACCCAAGTTTTCATGAAGTGTTTATGCTTCATGAAGCACCCTTCATGTACACATGATCCACATGCTAAGGCAGGATCACTGTACCTCGCGAAGCACATTGCTTCCCGACACGTTGCTTCGTGAGGCACCTTTGCTTCGTGAGGCTGTGCTCTGTGAATGCCCTTCCACTTCGCTAAGCACCTCCCATTTTCACCTCCTCCCCATGCTAAGGATAAGGCACCCCACTTCGCAAAGCACACCCCTTTGCAAGTTCCCTCTGCCACGTGGAGTGATAGAGTTCCACAAGGCCCCTGCCTAGGGACCCCTCTGCTTGGAAAATCCTTCTCCCATGTGACCCTCCAGGTCTGCACGATGTGACTTAAAAGCCCCCTAGACGATACCACCCACTGCGTTTCTTCGCATAATGCTTCTTCACATAGGCACGCTAATAGATATTGCTTCTTCGCATATCCATGCTAACGTGGACCCCTCGATGGTTCGCTCCGCAACACCCCCTCAGTATAACATTGATGGTGCCTCTACTCCCACAAGGATTAGAGGGTACCGGTTATGTAAGTCCTAGGGGTGCGGAGCAAACCCACCTCGTCTGAACTGCAGGATGTTAAACTACCAAGAACCATCGTCCTCAACACATGATGTTAAACTACGACCTGACCCCATGCCTCACACACAGGGTACCGCCACCTTGGGCATTCTCCACGCCCCCTAGTCTCCATAGGGGATGATATCCTCCTTCTTGGAGTGGAGTTTGTCCATGGGGAAGGGCAGCCATCTTGGTGTAATCCCCTAGATTTTCTTACAGGAGGTAACACCCCTGCTCCTCCTCACTTCCTCGGTGCCAAGGCCAGTGGAGGGCATGATAGGGAATGGGGATCCTCCTTTCTTCGGTCCCAAATCCCTCTCCTGCTGCACTTTGTCACCATTAGGCCTCCATCTTGGAGTAAGTCCCAATCTATCTCTCCCTGGGCCGCGCCAGACGTAAGCCCCACTATACATCCCACAAAAGTACCTTTAGTGATGTGATCATCAGGTCTCTACTTCCTCTTGTTTCACACACTGAGCATGACTCACGTGGGTTTAAAGTAAGAATCGACCATGACAACACCCTCATCTCGCATGTCATTAAACTGTATCTCGCCCCATCCCGAATGACATTAGAATGTATGCCCGAACTAAGTGGACTTTGATCCATGTCGAGGAATAGTACATAGGAAGTCTCCATGAGGTTCAATCCCAAAAACCATTGGCCCCGACCATCTCCGTGTCGGTGCGCCAACCCCCATAAACACCTTGGGAATCATAGAGTGTAAGCCCCACACCATCCTGAACTATGTGGTCTTTGATTCATGTCAAGGCATGGTACGTAGGAAGCCTCCCTGAGGTTTAAGCTTGCCATCCACCTGGACCAAGGTCCTTATTCACATCGGTTCTCCGATAAACCATCCTGAACTCCGTGGTCTTTGATCAATTTCAAGGTATGTTACATAGGAAGACTCCATGAGGTTCAAGCCCACCACCCAGCCATTCCGACCCCCTTCATGTTGGTTCACCCCATCCCTCATGATGTTAAACTGTATTCCCACACCATTCAGAACTAGGAGGAATTTGATCCATGTCAAGGCATGGTACGTAGGATTCTTCAGGAGGTTCAATCCCATCACGCATCGGACCCCTGGTCCATCTTCAGGTCGGTTCTCCGTCACACCCCATCCAGAACTACGAGGAATTTTATCTATGTCAAGGCATGGTACGTAAGAAGCCTCACGAGGTTCAAACCCATCACCCATCAGACCCCCTATCCATCTTCACCTCCGTTCGCTGACACACCCCATCCCAAACTATGAGGACTTTGATCCATGTCAAGGCATGGTACATAGGAAGCCTCCACGAGGTTCAAGCCCACCACCCATTCGTTCCGACCTCCTTCACGTCGGTTCAACAAATACCCTAGGCAACCTAGAGTGTAATCCCCCAAATTCCACCCTGAACTATGAGGACTTTGATCCATGTCATGGAATGGTACGTAGGAAGCCTCCACGATATTCAATCTGACCACCACCCAGTCATTCTAACCCCCTTCACGTCGGTTCGACCTCAACCGACGGTAAGCCATTGCAAGCCCCTTCAGAGGCAAGTTGTTGTCAACCTCATTTGATGGTAAGATGTCACCAGATGAACTATGTGGACTTTGATTCCCTACCATGTGGATACGTAGGAGTCTCTTTGAGGCTCAATCCTAAAACCATAATCCATCCTGATTCTTACCCGGGCCACCACATCCCGGTGAGATCATGCCACCTCATTCCCTCACACAACATTTGGATAGCTGCCCACATGTTGGCCCCAATATCGGTGTTCCATCCAAGGGGGTTCCTCCTCCTGATCCACTCTAATCGGTGTTCAGATCAGTCCAATCCATCTCTATTGGACGTTAAACTTACAACATACCCCGTGTTAAACACAGGAAGCTAAGGAAAACCTCAGATGCATGCCTATGGAATATGATTCCCCGCATTCTATGTGGGATGCCACAGGCTTCCATGCCCTCGAGAAGCCCTATATTAAGAGAAAGAAGAGAGACACACCAATCCCCAGTGTTTAGACATGTCAGTGATGCCCTAGCGTGACTACTATGCTAACTGAAGGTTGCTTCCCTGACCAGACCCCTTGGAATGTCCTGACAGAAGAAGCATAATTAACTAGTGTCCATGAAGATATGGTGCTGGGAAGAGTTTCACGAACAAGGTATTAAATCTATGAAGGAGACCCGAACTAGGTGAAGAGTTCCGAGGATGAATCCACAGAAGGTAGAACCAACATCCCATAATCTCATTTAGATCAAGGAGAAAACGTCCCAGAATAAAGAACAGATGCTGCCCACCTTAAGAAAGCGAGAATGCGGGGTAACCAAAGCTGCGCTTGTCACACTCAAGTATAAAGACGCGTGCACCCCAAAGAAAGCGTTAGAAACAGAAATGGTGAACCTAACATGAAATTATTCTCATCAAAATGGATATTAGTAACACTTGGGGTATCCATGTATTGACGTGTCACTGGATCCAGCCATCCGGCGCTGGGTCCCTCTAAGAAAATAGCGGGTCTGGCATGAAAATCACCAGAAGTTGGGGCAGTAGAACGTTGGGCATCCCATTCTGCGACGTTTTCAGCATAGATCCCTCTTACCAGCCATAGTATAAGGAATGGTGTTGGGGCACTGGTTGTTGATTTCTATTCCTAGAAGTGTTAATGAGTTAATCTCCCTTCTTCCAAGAATCAGGTTACTGCCATGGGAACACGATCACCACCCGCCCGCCTACATAGGGGTAGGGGAAATGCCAGCACAGCCACTCCGCATCGATCCACTGCTGCCGCAACGACATCTGCATCCACGACCATGGGGCGCCCACACCCCATCTCCCCATCGGACATCATCCAATAAAGGGTGATTAACGACCTCGTACGTCGTTACGAGAAGAAGGGCATAATCCCAACCCAAGATATGGACCGCCTGGACCTGGAGGTGTCTTGGACCCACCGCCAATGCCTCTCCCGAGGGCTGTGCAGGGATCCACTACTCCCCACCCCAACATTCAATCGTTTCAGGAGCCTGTCCCCAGAGCACTTTGACGACTCCCTACCTTACGCTGATGAGGTTGGCGACATTTGGCCCAGCCCGGTCAGAGTCCCAATTCAAAGGCTCCCATCAAGGGCCCCCACCCTGCTTCATCAACGCCTCCGTCCGACCTTGCCGGAGGAGAAGGAAAGCTATGCACCTACGCCACCAGCATTGGCTCGCCTGACCCGATGATCGTACCAGGATTCACTATTTTATTCCACCCTTACACCGTTGTTTTAAACTAGTTTTGTAATGAATACTCCAAAAATAAAAATAAATTGAAATTTATGTTTAATCAATTAATTAATTTTAATCAATATTATAATGGGAAATGTTACTTTTTATTATTATTTCATTGTAAGTGGAGATGATTTGGAGGGCCCTTGATGAAGTGGAAGAAAACTGGGCCAAAATTGAATGGATCCATGGACATCTGTCCACTGTTTTGAATAGTACACGAAATCCGGGAATCCAATGGGCCGATTCGAAATTTAATATTCTAAATTTAATATCAAGGAACCGATTCCTGATTCGGCTTCTAAGGGGCCTATCCGAACTGATCTATCCAAGCCACCAAATATGCACAAAGTCAAAAGTGTCATTCTATATTTTATCAATATCTCAAATTGTATTTGTCCAAAGGGTTCCAAACATTCGGTGGTGATAGATAAGACGTGGGGATACAACATTCCAGTTTTTTCAAAAGGGATATTCGACTTTCTAATAGCCGAAAACCTTTCTCCAAGTGGTTTATTAAAATCTAGGTGCCCAAAACCACTTCTCATTTTGGCTATAAAAAGACACATTGGGCACCCCATTTGCAAGTTCGGACAAGGAGTGAAGTGCTGACAATTTGGAGTCCTAGAGGAGTCTCCTAATCATCTTGGAGGTTCAAGAGGCCCCTATCCTCATAGGGGGATCAACAATGAAGAAGGAGTTCCACCCGAGCTTCCTCCTCCACCCGATGTCGAGCTAAACGGTGGGCGTTCATTGTGAGGGAGCTATACACATGTTAAGGGAGTTTCAATTCATATATTAGATATTTTATTGGATTAATTTGGGTGTTAAGACATTTCTTTCCATGTATCTTACATACTTTCATATTTTAATTCTTTTTTTGATGCGTGTGAATGAGATGCTCTTAATTTCTAGTCGATCGGTGTGAGGTTTTTAGTGTGTGACTTGTGTTGTTCCGATTGGGTAACAAAAGAATCCTTTTATTACCCACTTTCTTGAGATTTAAATCTTCTTTGGAAGCTATTATTCCATGAATAATTTCTAGACCTTGACAATACGATTGTTATGTCAAGGTTTGGTTCATTAAGCAATGAAATAATGGCTTAGGAATTAATCGAGATTCTAATTAATTTCAACCAAAGAATTACTCCAACCTTAAATTAATCTCCAAGAATGATGAACTTTAGAGTGTGTATTGAACTAAAAATTAACCCTTTTATCTCATAATTCTAAAAAACCACTTTTTATCAACTATTAAACTCTTTAAATCAATTCATTTTCTTTAAAATGTTTTAAAGACACCCCTCTTTTAGCGCTTCTTATTAAAAACGCAAACTCTGAACCTACCAAAGATCTTTGAGATACAACCTAGGGTCTTCCCTAGACTATAAATCAACCTTAAAAATATAATCAATTTGACATGTCATGACAGCGCGATCAAATTTTGGTGCTGTTGCCGGGGAGCGCTTTGGTTTTTTTTGCGTGTTTTTGATAAATTTTTTGTAATTTTTGTGAATATTTGTTTGTTTTATCGTCTACCTTTGCATTTATTATTGTGTTATAATTTATTTATTATGTAGGTTCTGTGTATGACACATTCTAATCTGGGAGACCTAAAAACTTTTGAACCTAAACTGGAGAGTATCTTACATCAACAAAACCGAGACACACAAGACAACACTTTGAAGGAGGAGACATCACATATTAAAAATTTTCTTGATCCTTCTTATTCTTTTGAAACCAAAGTTAAAACTGAACATAACTTTTATAACATGGATGAAAAGAATAGAAAAATAAAAGAACTAACCTTTCCTGATGTTGATATCTGACCCACTTACATTCATTTACAAGGCGAGGCACCAAATTTTAAACTGAAATCTGGATTAATTCATTTATTACCATGATTTCGTGGACTGCCTGGAGAAGATCCACATAAGAATTTAAAATAATTTCATAATGTGTGTTCAACATTAAAACCAGATATTGTGGATGAAGAACAAGTAAAACTTAGGGCATTTCCATTTTCATTAGAAGACACGAATAAAGATTGGTTGTATTATGTTAATTCACCTATTAGAGGTTGGGCGGACATGAAATGGCTTTTTCTTGAAAAATACTTCCCAGCCTCTCGAACTACAACAATAAGGAAAGAAATATGTGGGATAATAAAATCTCAAGGAGAAACCCTTCATGAATATTGTGAATGATTTAAAAGATTATATTCAAGTTGTCCACACCACCCAATAAGTGATCAACTTTTAATACAATATTTTTATGAAGGTTTAATTCCAATAGATTGTAACATGACTGATGTTGTTGCAGGTGGTGCACTAGTGGATAAAACCCAAATCACTACAAGGACCCTAATTGAGACCATGACACAAAACACACAATAATTTAGTTCAAGGTCCAGTGTACCCATTCAAGGTGTCCATGAGGTGAAAAGTACTGAATTCGAGAAGAAGGTGGACACAAAGTTTGAAGAGGTAAGTACCCTTCTATGACAACATTCTCTTTCCCAAGGTAAATTCCAATATCCTCCTCCCATACATTGTGGTATATGCTCTTCTGATACCCACTATTCTGAACAATGCCCCCAATTGAGAGAAACTTCTGAGAGTTTTGAGGCAATATTCCCAGGACGCCCCTATAACCAACCCATTAGGAAAGAACCTTACTATCCATCCAACCCTGGGTGGAAATACAACCAAGCCTATAGGCAAGGGGGGTATTCAAACCGGCCTCAAAAACCATGGAACCAACCCGGGAAAAGTAGTCATCAACAGCCACCACCCAAAAATTTTCAACCACCCCAATGGCCTTTCCAACAACCCCCTCCAAAACTTGATCCTAGCCTAGAAGATATGATGAAACAAATGGCTTCCAATAATCTCTAGTTCCAACAAACCACCCAAGCAGCCATACAAGACCTCAAAACCCAATTTATCCAACTAGCTAACTCAATGGGTGAAATCCAAAGCCATGGGTCTGGTAAACTTCCATCTCAACCACTTTTCAAACCTAGGGATAAGGGAAATGTTAGTTCCATCAACCTTAGGAGTAGAACTATACTTAAAATCCAAATGAACCCTCCATTAGAGTCATCCTCTCCTAAGGAAACCACTATCCCAACCACATAAAACGGTTCAAATGAGGTGGAACCTTGTCTTGAGAGAAGTCCTACCAAAGGAAAGAGTGTGTCTATTAATGAGTTAACAAGCTCATGAATTCCTCTTCCATTTCACCAAATAGCCACCCAACCATGGAAACAAAAGGAAACTTAAATTGATAAAGAAATCATAGAGACTTTCAAAAAAATTGCAGGTTAACATTCCATTGATTGATGTCGTGAATAAAATTCGACGTTATGCTAAGTTTCTAAAGGAGATGTATACACATCAAAGAAGACTTTGTGGTGATGAGAAGGTAAGTTTGGGGAGGAATGTATCATCATTGATACAACCATCGCTTCCCACCAAGTGAAATGATCCTGGATCATTCTCAATTCCATGTACCATAGGGGAGTATTCTTTTTCAAATGCTATGCTTGATTTGGGTGCCTCTATTAATGTGATGCGTCACTCTATTTACTCTTATTTGCAGGTCGGTGAACTAAATCCCACATGAATAGTTGTTCAGGTAGCAAATTGGAGTACGACACACCCTTCTGGTGTGTTAGAGGATATTATTGTGAGGGTTCAAATTTTAATATTTCCCGCTGATTTTTATGTGCTAAAAATAGAAGATGAAAGGGTGAATGGACACACCCCAATTATATTGGGGATACATTTCTTGAAAACCTCCAAAGCCATAATTAATGTCCATAACGGTATATTATCTATGGAATTTGATGGTGACATAGTCCATTTCAACATCCTTGATGCCATGAAGCACCCCTTAGAGGAACATTCCTCTCTCTCGGTAAATTCAATTGATGTAATCCCTTCCCCTAAAATCACTTCATTTGTTTCCCCTGATCCCCTTTCTGAATTTTCTACTTTGATTGAAATTATTGGTAATAAATCATTTTTTGATTGTTGTAGTGCTCTAGAAAAGTGTCATGCATGTTTATTAATTGATAATTTCTTGAATACAGAGGATCACATGACCATCAATGATACTGCTACGCTTATAAAATCTAATTCCTCATCTGAGGATGATACCATGAGCAGTTAGATGAGATTAGTGACCCCTCACTTTCACACACACTCCCATCAATCCAAAATACACCTAAATTGGAACTAAAGAAATTGCCTTAAGATTTAAAATATTCATATCTTGAAAATGGAAACAATTTTCCCATCATCATTTCTAGTTCACTCCCTCTTGAGTATGAATTACGACTGCTTGAACTTTTGAGGGAGTATAAACAGACATTATGATGGAGACTTGCCAACATTCTTGGTATTAGCCCATCAATTTGTACACATCATATTTTATTAACTAATGAGGCTAAACTAGTGAGGTAGGCACAACGTCGACTGAACCCAAACCTCTTAGAAGTAGTTAAAAAAGAAGCAACAAAATTATTGGCTACTAGAATCATTTACCCCATCTCTGACAGCCAATGGGTCAGTCCCGTTCAAGTAGTTCCTAATAAAACTGGCCTAATGGTAATTAAAAATGAAAATGATGAATTGGTTCCAACTCGTGTGTAGAATATTTGGCGTGTCTATATAGATTATCGCCGACTAAACCAACACACTAGGAAGGACCATTTACCCTTTTCATTCATGGACCAAATTCTAGAGAGGCTAGTGGGGAAGTCCCATTACTGCTTTCTTGATGGGTATTCTGGATACTTTTATATCCATATTACCCCTGAGGATCTGGAAAAGACAACCTTCACTTGCCCCTTTGGCACATTTTCCTATAGAAGGATTCCATTTGGCCTCTGCATTTCTCCGGGTACTTTCCAGCGATGTATGGTTAGTATTTTTTCATATTACCTAGAGAATTGCATGGAAGTTTTTATGGATGATTTTACTATTTATGGATCCTCTTTTTATGAATGTTTGAGTAGTTTTGGTTCCATCTTACATCACTGTATTGAAAATAATATTGTATTAAATTATGAGAAATGCCATTTCATGGTGAGACAAGGTATTGTATTGGGACATGTCATTTCTGGGGCTGGTATCCAAGTAGATAAATCGAAAGTGGATGTCATTTCTTCCCTACCATTCCCTAAAAATTTATGTGATGTGTGGTCTTTCCTAGGTCATCCTGGATTTTACCGACGTTTCATTCGTGACTTTAGTAAAATTGCACTCCCCCTCTACTGCTTACTCAAAAAAGAAAAGGAATTTGTTTTTGATAAGGAATGTGAATAATATTTTAATAAGTTAAAATGGAGTCTCACATCACCCCTGGTAATCCAACCACCTCGGTGGGATTTACCATTTGAGCTCATGTGTGACACCTCTAACTATGCAGTTGGGGAAGTCTTATTATAAAGGGTCGATCGAGCTCCACATGTCATTGCCTATTCCTCACATAATTTGGACCCTGCCCAAGAAAAATACACCACCACTGAAAAAAATTTCTTTCCATTGTGTTTTCCTTGGATAAATTCAGGTCATATCTTCTAGGGTCCAAAGTAATCATTTTCTCAGACCATGCAGCCTTCTGGTATCTCCTAAAGAAACAGGAAGCCAAACCACATCTCATTCGTTGGATGCTCCTCCTTCAGGAATTCAATCTAGAAATTAGAGATAAAAAAGGAGCAGAGAATGTGGTGGCAGACCATATCAGTAGGATCCTCCTATCCTCAGAAATTGTCTCATCCCCCTATATTCCCATTAATGAAATGTTTCCTGATGAGCAATTGTACAAAGTTCAATATGTTATTCCCTGGTATGCTAAAAGTGTAAATTATTTTGTAGCATCTTGCATTCCTAATGATTTCAAAAAAAACCAAGACAGTCGTCTAAAACATGAGTCTCGTTGGTACATTTGGGATGACCTCTACCTTTGGTGCACATTTAGCGATCAGGTCCTTAGGCGTTATGCTCACAAAGTTCTTGATTCTGGTCTCTTTTGGCCAACAATTTTTCGGGATGCCCATGAATTTTGTAAATCTTGTCCTTATTGTCAAAGAATGAGGAATGTCTCTAAAAGGAATGAAATGCCACAACAACCCTTTCTCTTTCACAACATTTTTGATGTTTGGGGAATTGAATTTATGGGGTCATTTCCCAATTCTTTTGGCAACTTGTACATTCTTTTGGTCATTGATTACGTATCAAAATGGGTAGAGGCACGACCTACAAGGACAGATGATTCGAAAACTGTTGTAGAATTTTTGAGAACTCAGATCTTTTGTAGGTTTGGATTACCTAGGTTCATAATCAGTGACCAGGGTTCTCATTTCTTCAAAAAAACAATGCAATCACTTTTGCTTCAGTATGGGGTCGGTCATCGAGTATCAACTACGTATCACCCATAGACTAATGGTCAAGCCAAGGTGTCAAATAGAGAGGTAAAACAAATTCTTGAAAAAACGGTCCAACCCTATAGAAAAGATTGGAGTCTTCGACTTAATGATTCATTATGGGCCTACCATACTACTTTCAAAACTCCCATTGGAATGTTACCCTATCTTCTTGTGTTTGGAAAGAGTTATCACCTCCCTGTTAAGATTGAGCACTGGGCCTACTGGGATATCAAAAAATGAAATTATAATTATTCTGGTGCAGGTGCTCAAAGGAATTTGCAGATTCAGGAGCTAGATGAAATGATAAGATATTCTTATGAGAACTCCAGAATTTATAAGGAGCGAACCAAGGCTTCCCACGACCACCTTATCCTTCATCAAGAGTTCCAAATTGTCCAGAAGGTCCTCCTATACAATGAAAGGCTGAATTTGCATCCTCATAAGCTTCGTTTCTGCAGGTTTGGACCATACACTATTACTAACATCTCCCCATTTGGTGTTGTCCAGGTTCCAAATGAGGAAAACAAGTAAACATTCACTGTCAATGGGCAGCGGCTGAAGCACTTTCATGAATCCATTCCGGAGTCCCCGAGGGAGGAACTCCATGTTCAAGAATAAATCTATGAATGAAAACCACCAGGGTTTATCCTTCCTTTCCACACCCTCTTTTCTTACAGTGAGGACACTGCACATTCTAGGTGTGGGGGGATGGGTACATTCCTGGGTTAGATAATAATTTTCATCATTTTCTTTTTTTTTCACCTTTTTTATGGTATTTTCACTTTTTCCTATCTTGTTGAGTTCATTAGGTTTTCCATTGTCTTTATTCTTTCTTCTCGTTTACGACTTCTTTATGGTAATTTCATTTTCCCCCATTAAAAATTTCAATGTTCCATGATTCGGTGACCAAAAAGTGGGGAAAGTAAAAATACCACAAAGAATGGTTAAAAGAGTATCTGTATGAATTTAACATCAGGGAGTGATTTTTAGTGAATTGGTTTTCTGTTAATGATATAAATGGTCGTATCTATGTGAAACCTTTGAGATGATTGATGCCCTTTATGTGAGTAGTTCTTGGGAAAACTGTGTCACCAATATCTCCACAAGTTTTTGCACCAAACCACAAAGTGTGACTATTTCTTACATAATATAAGGTAGATATATGTTGGGTTAATATTTTTCAGCTTTAAATGATATTTCCACATGTTCGTTCCTTATCCGATTTGTTTCATTACTGTACCAGATTGACCTATGCGTGTGTACCTAATGTCCAACTATTGTACTCCCTAAAAAATGGTTGTGTCTTGGGCAGGACAAAAACCACTCCTCTTCAACCTTTTATCTTGTTATAACTATTGCAATTAGTGCTGTGAGGAGATCAAACAAGGGTTGAGAGATGAGTGTGAGATTTGTTCCAAATGAAACTTCAAGAAAAAAATACAATAAATGAAGGGAGTGATGAAATGTGAAACATAGGGGATATCTAGGTCAGAAGCTTATGGTTTTACTTCTAGGAATTATTAAGTGAGTGGGTCTTGAAATATGATTTTAATGAATATAGGGTAGGTTCGGTGGACAAAATAATTTAAGCTGAAAAATGTTAAAATAACCAATATTTATTGGATAACAAGTGGAAAGAATAGCATGGGATGGTTTTCACACACACACATGGAGAGTTTGTTTCATGGTTGAATTTTGAATTCCTTGTTCAATTTGGTATCATGAATCTTTTTGAATTTCACTATGATAATATTTATGAGACATCTTTTTCTATTTTCACTAGGAAGAACTCCTTGGTGTGGTTCGTGCATTGATCACATTACTTCGGTGAAATAAAATTTCCACAAATGTTAAATCTTCATGATTTTGGAAATATATATATATGCATCATTTTACTCAGATATGTGACTTTTCCCAGGAGTACAAATGTTTAAGTGTGGGGGTGCGATCGTACCACGATTCAATGTTTTATTCCACCCTTACACCGCTGTTTTAAACTAGTTTTGTAATGAATATTCCAAATATAATAATAAATTGAACTTTATGTTTGAATCAATTTATTAATTTTAATAAATATTATAATGGGCAATGTTAGTTGTTTTTATTATTTCAATGTAGGTGGAGATGATTTGGAGGGCCCTTGATGAAGTGGAAGAAAACTGGGCCAAAATTGAATGGATCCATGAACATCTATCCACTATTTTGAATAGTATACAAAATCAGTGCATCCAAATGGGATGATATTTTATGGGAAGATCTAAAATTTAATATTATATATTTAATATCAAGGGAATGAATCCTGATTCGGCTTCTATTGGGACCATCTGAACTAATCTGTCCAAGCCACCGAATATGCACAAAGTCAAAAGTGTCGTTCTGTATTTTATCAATATCGTGAACTCTATTTTTCCAAATGGTGCCAAAATTTCGGATGTGATATATAAGACGTGGTTCTACAACTTTCCAGTTTTGTCAAAATGTATATTCGACTTTCTAATACCCGAAAACCTTTCTCCAATTGGTTTATCAAAATCTTGGTTCCCAAAACCACTTCTCATTTTGCCTATAAAAAGACACCTTGGGCACCCCATTTGTAAGTTCGGCCAAAGAGTGAAGTTCTAGAAATTTTTTGTCCTAGAGGAGTCTCCTAATCATCTTGGAGGTTCTAGAGGCCCCTATCCTCATATGGGGATCAAAAAAGAAGAATGAGTTCCACCTGGGCTTCCTCCTCCACCCGATGTCGAGCTAAACAGTGGGCGTTCATTGTGAGGGAGCTACACACATGTCAAGGGAGTTCCAATGCATATATTAGCTACTGTTTTGGAGTAATTTGTGTGTTAAAACATTTCTTTCCATGTATCTCACATAATTTCATATTTTAATGATTGTCTTGATGTGTGCGGATGAGATGCTCTTAATTTCTAGATGATCGGTGTGAGGTTTTGAGTGCGTGACCTTTGTTGTTCCGATTGGGTAACACAAGAATCCTTTTCTTACCCAATTTCTTGAGATTTAAATCTGATTTGGAAGCTCTTATTCCATGCATATGTTCTAGACCTTTACAATACGATTGTTATTTCAAGGTTTGGTTCTTTATGCAAAGAAATAATGGCTTAGGAATAAATCGGGATTCCAATTAATTTCAACCAAAGAATTACTCCAACCTTAAATTAATCTCCAAGAATGATGAACTTGAAAGTATGTATTGAACTCAAAATTAACCGTTTTATCTCATAATTCTAAAACACCACTTTTTAACAACTATTAAACTCTTTAAATCAATTCATTTTCTTTAAACTATTTTAAGGACACCACTCTTTTAGCACTTCTTATTAAAAATGCACACTCTGAACCCACCAATTCTCCTTGAGAGAGAACCTAGGGTATTCCCTAGACTATAAATCAACCTTAAAAATATAATCAATTTGACGTGTCATGACAGCACGGTCACCCGACGTCAGCATCGTGCATGAGCTGAGGAAGCCCTCCAAGGGGCGTCAACGTCGACGGCTACTGTGGCCTAAGCCACCGCCGATGCATATCATCATGTCCCTGCACACACTGAGTAGGGGCGCTCCTATGACCAACTGGGATCGAGGCCCCAATTGCCCCACTTGTAGGCTGGGTCAACTCTCCTGGTCATAGGCACGAGTGGGGGTCGTCGTGAACCAACCCACAGCGATGCCACCCCGTACAGAGGTCCTCCCTGTACTACCACCACTGAGAGCGTGGGTATTCCCCTCTTCGAGGCTCGACATGGAGGTCTGCCCCGTGACACCCCTAATCTGAATGAAGGTCTGCACCGCAGCTATGACGTTCGGTAAAGAAGCCTCTCCTGTTCCCATCACACCAGGTATGGAGTCCTTCCTCTTGCCCCCGACTGTCGATGTGGAGACGTTACCCATCCAGTCTCTCTCCAACGTGGGGATCCTCCATACATCCTCTCCACATCTAGAAAATGTCCTCCTCTCCCCAGAAACTGGAGGGGTGAAGGTCAGCCTCGCTCCACCCGCACCAATCATGGAGGTCCTCCCCATGCTCCCGCCGGTTCCGGCAGAGGTTTTTCCCGCGCAGGTGCTATTCATGGAGGTCCTCCCGATATCCCCTTCTACATTTGTCCTGGTGCTCCTCGCACCTTGGCCGTCTCAAGTGGAATTCATATCCGCCTTGTCACCAGTGTGGATGAAGGATCACATGTCAGAAATCAGAGCTGTCCCGAGGAGCTGCCCAGGGGAAGGAAGGCGGGTCGTCACCGCCACAAGAAGAATCCTGGGAAGTCTCGGACAGAGATCAAACTGGTCCGCTTCTCAGACTCTGAAATAGAATGCGACTCATCTCAGGAACCCTCCCCTCGCACATCCAAGTCAAGGTCCATAGAAGTGACGAGGTGCATCATCCTGGTACTCCCTGAATGTGAGGTCCATAAGATTCCCACCTCCCTCCGTAGGTTTATCTAGGAGGATGAAAATCTAGAGACCCTGTAAGTTACGGTCATGCAGTCACTGCCATCATCGCCGGAAGCTCTTTATACCTCCACAAGAGATCATAGAGAGCTATCCTGGGGACCAATGGTAGGTGAGCAGCAGTGCGACAAACCACTAGCAGCCCTGGCCCCTGATCCAGGAACGGTGGCCGTCAACCTATCCTATTGCAACATAGCAGCCAAGTCACTATGATCTATAGAGGACAACCCTAGAATTGGTGGCCAGTCATCCCGTTCATCGTATTCTCTATAGGAAAATCTTACATCCTAGTGGTTTGCCTCAGTACCGCTAACAGTTCCTCGACCACCCACAGTTGGCGAGTGGGGAAATCAAGGGCGAGACCCTGAATTTGAGCCGGGGAGCTTCTGGAGCATCCTTGTAGTAGACCACTTCCCCGAGAAGTTTTGGCCCGTGGCAGCGCATGATTTATGCAAAACCGATTCCGTCACCCCAGAGGTAGTTGACTATTTCTGTTACACCCTCTGGGCGACACATTTTAGTCTCCGTCATCAGTGTGCGGTTTATCCAAGGAGCCAAATGCATTTTAAAGACATCAACGAGCAGTAACGTCTAGTCGATCTGGCCACACTCTCAGTGGACCAGCGCCCCGAGTCACCAGGTCACCATGAGGATCTCCAGTAGAAATTCATTTAGAGTATTAAGGTACTCAAAAAAATCATCAGGGAAGCACCCCCCTTGTGCAAGTTTATGGCTGGAGGCGGTATGCTGCCCTCCTCTTCAGCCCTATCCGACGTCAGCCCGACTCACTACGCGATATTGAGGACATGACCCCAAGAAGGGTCACAGTCTACATAGATGAAATAGTGGACAAGGAGGAAGAGCTAGAGTTTATCAATGGAGACTTACCGTCTAAGGGTGTGCAACCACTGTCAGACCCATCAGGGAGGATTACCCATCCACAGAGGAACCGCCTATGTCTCCTAGCGCCCACCAAGTTGTTAGCACTCAGCCAGAATGTCAGTAAGGGAAAAGAGCCTGCCAGAGCTATCAAGCACTCCAACACATCCTCCTAAGTGTAGAAGATAGAGGAGGACCCTGAGAAGGCCGTGTTGTGCCAACAACTTGCTGAGAAAAAGAGGCTGGTTGACGCACTCCTGACTGAACGTGCTGTAGAGCGACGACCCGACTATGGTGATCCTTGGCCTGGGCAGCAAGGGCAGGAACAAAACCCCCCTAGCGAGATGCCTCCAGACAACCCTGATCATGCCTCTCCCACTGACAGGGCTGAAGCCAGAACTCATGACAAGAGGGCGCAGTATGTCTCACCAAACCCTCCAGAATGGAGAGCCAATCCAAGGAATCCAGCACGGGTTCCCCCAGCTGCCCCACATGCCGTCCCACCAGTCGGTCCACGAGATGCTGAACCCGTCTACCATGTCGAAGAGCCCGAAAACACACTCATGGTTAGGGATCCCCATCAAGATAGGGACCCCCGCCTGGATGATCCTATGGCAGCACTCATAGCCTACCTCGAGGCATTAGAAACGCGACAGGTGGCAATCCCACTGGATGTCAAGCCATACCCAGCCTGGGTGGATGATATATCGGCACCTCCGGGATTCGATAATCCCACCTTCTCGCCCTTTAATGGGATAGGGGACCCGCCGCAGCATCTGACCCACTTCAATTCGAGGTGTAGGCCCATGTTGGGGACCCCAGCACAACAGGAGGCCGCTAAGCTCTGCTGTTTTGTTCAGATGCTGGAAGGGCCGACATTCTTCTGGTATAACCAGCTCCCTGTCGGATCTGTGAGCAGTTGAGAGGAACTTCGCAGGTAGTTCCTCTACCAGTTTGGCTTTACCACTCAGAAAACGAGCATCCCAGACCTCTTTAAGTGCAAACAAAGGCCTGATTAGCGAGTCGTGGATTTTATCGCTCGGTGGGAGGGGATCACATACTCCCTTTACATGCCATTTAATCAGGAGAAATTACTGATGATGTGCGTGGGAAATGTCAAGACGGAACTGGTTCCCTCCCTGATTACTCAGAATTATCCTGGAGGGTTTTGAGACTTCTCAGATAAGGACCAACACCTTGAAGAGGCCCTACAACAGGCCTGGTAGGCATGTCTGTTTCCCCTGCAATCCCAGCAAGGAGGGATGTCAGAGCTGAGCCCATCACGGTGGAACAAATAGAATTCCCCAGGTAGTTAGAGTTTCTACTAGTAGTTCCAGCCCCGCCACCTCGCAGAGTCCCTCCACCTCAGGCACAGCCTTCGGCTCCGCAACATCCTCAGAATCGGTAGGTGCCTCCACGTAATGCACCGCCACCGCCCAGGCGGGACAATAGGGGTCCACCTCCTCGACAGGCCCCTCCAGCTCCTCATCAAGGCCAGGCTCCAAGGGCCCCCTATCCGGAAAGAAGACACCAAACTTACTCGTTCAGTGAGAATCAAGTACCTGGTTACTTCTATAGTGCCCTAGAGCAGGGGATTGTATGCTTTCTTGAGTGCAGAAGGCTGGAAGAGGTGAATCTCACCGACCGCCCCAACTACTACCCCTATCATTACATTCTGGGACACACCCTCCAGTAGTTCTATGTGATTAAATAATGGCTCCAAGACCAGGTCGATAACAACGTAGTTAGGCTGGGCCCGACTTGGAAGAAGTGGTGGGTGTCTTTGTGAGGTCAGAAAGCGGTAGCGATGCTGAAGGTGAGTGGAAGCAGGTTTCCAAACACGGATCCCAGAATTATGATGACTGGATAGCTCATAAAACCGTTGATCATGCCCATGGAATCATTTGGGCATGCCTGAATCAGTTGAAGCTTTCAGAAGCTATGACCACCACCTCTGCACCATCATCTCAGCTGACCTCTTCCCAGAAGATCCAGCATCGACAGTTCAAGAAGAAGCAACGTGCCCCTCCAATGCCATCATCGTTTCACACTCTTGGTAACTTCATGCCCCCTGAGATGGGGATCTATAACAGAATCCACATAGTGGTAGATGATTCTTCAAGTGACAGTAAAGGGTATGCTTCGGTTAACACTGTCGAGTTGGTGAACCCCTATATGACTCCCGATGAGGGGGAACGCCAGGAAATCCTCCGCAACGTCCCCAGCCAATGCCAATGTCGGCAGAGCCATGAATACTTGGGACATTGAGATGCACCAGTTGGAACCTCTATCCAGGTCGTGCATGCCACTGAGACCTTACAGCAGGCCCAACACAGATCTCAGCATGCACAACCTTTTCATCTGGTGTTGTCATGACTGCCTCCACCACCGTTTTTGCTACTGGATCAGGCAGAGCCACTTCGGCCATACCGTGACCAGCTTCTCCCAGCTACAGGTTGACCTCAGGTTCCCTAACCTCATCCGGTAGCTAGTCTTCAGGCTTCGACTAGTGAGCAGCGTGATATTCCCAGCACCAGCCAGTCGCCGGTCCAGCTGACAGGGCCCGCTGTGCCTCCAATCGCAGAGCGGCCTCCTGTAAGCATAAGTTCACTCCTGGCATGGAAGTATGATATTCTTAAGAATATCTCTGGCATCCCAGTGAGACTTTCCATCCTCAAATCCCTACAATTGTCATCAAATATGCATTAGATCCTTGCTAAGCCTTTATGAAGCCCCCTCCAGTTTGAGACGGAGGTAGCAGTGGCAGAAGCCTTTCATGATGAAGCAGTTGATACTGCCGAATGTCAGGTGATCATTTTGTTTTCTAGAGAGGATGAAGGCTATCCCATATAGTTCCACATCTGCTCATTGTACATCACCATCCAATTCAACGGTGTTGAGGTTCACCACTGTCTCATTGACACCAGCTCCAGTATCAACCTTATCCTGACACAGACACTGCGGAAGCTGGGGTTATCTGGAGATGACCTGACTCCCTCCGATTTAAGGATCTAGGGATATTACAAGACAGAGTAGACCCTGATCAACAAGATCTATTTGAATACCCAATTTGGTGGCCTTATTTCCAGTACTGAATTTATGGTCGTCTCCTAGGACACCGCATACAATGCATTGATGGGCAGGCCATGGCTCCACCTGCATGTGGCGGTCCCCTCATCGTATCACCAGTGCCTCAAGTACTCCCTTAATGGTCGATTAGGCATACTCCAAGGTGATGCATCTCTTTTCGCCTCTTGTGAATCCCGTTATCCAGATGCTGACTATTACAAGAGCAAGGATAAGCATATTCTGGAAAGTAAGGTTGAGCCCGCCACGGTCACTAGTGACCCCTGGGCAGGTCTGTATGAAACCTATGTCTTCCCAATTCATCGATTGGAGGCCACGACCCTCGACATGGGGAAATGCTTTGTTGTTTCAGGTACAAGAGTAAGGAATATTCCCAAGCCCAAGCGACGGTGGGAAATCACCTCATATTCCTACCCCAACCAGGCTCAGGTGATCCTGGAACCTCCTACCCCTATACGGTATCAGGACGTCTGCCCCTGGAAATGAAAATATGTCATATGTGTCTCTTTCACTAGGGTGTGATTAACTGGCTCAAGACGACGCACCACTACTGCTTTGATATCATCAAGTGTGGCCCCCTGGGCTGAAGGAAAGATGAGATTGGATCGACTGACTTTATCACCATGGTCTCAGTGGCGCATGAATCTATTGATGTGCTGTCCACTACTGTCCAGGCTGGTACCAACCTCCCGTCAGGTTCCTATGACTGAGGGGAAGCCTCACCCACTGAGAATCCCTCCTACACAAGTGATGAAGAGGATTTGGAGGATTCTCCCCCCGCCTTTGAAGAAGGCGTCTCTGCCACGGTCGATGAACTAGTACAGGTGAACCTTGGTGGCGAGGCATATCTGAGACCCACATTGATCAGTGCCGACATGACCCTTGAGGAGCATCAATGGTACATGGACTTCCTTAAACAACACTGTGATGTGTTTTCCTGGAGTTACGACGAAATTTCATTAATAGATACATAGGTAGCCATCCACTGCCTCAATCTCCCGAAAAACCATCGTGGGTTCAAGCAGCCTCCCAGAAAGATTCACCCTTTTCATGGTGCCATGGTCAAGGCCAAAGTTTATAAACTCATTAGAGCCAACTTCGTCAAGGAGTTCCAGTACCCCAAGTGTCTAGCTAACATTGTTCCAGTAAGAAAGAAGAAGGGACAGATCACAGTCTGTATCGACTTCAGAGATCTCAATCGTCACTGTCTGAAGAATGATTTTCCCCTTCTGGTGAAAAAATTGTTGATCGACGCTATGGCCGGGTTCGAAGCCCTCTCCTTCATGGATGGTTACTCTGGATATATTTAGATATCGATGGCCCCTGAGGATGAAGAGTCCATGGATTTCAGGGCACCCCAAGATACTTTTTGTTACCAGGTTATGCCTTTCAGCCTAAATAATGTAGGTTCCACCTATCAGCAGGCCATGCAACGCATATTCAAGCCATTCCTCGGGACATTGGTGGAGTTCTATGTGGATGATCTAGTGGCCAAATCTCTCCTGCGCCAGGACCATCTCAAGGACCTTGAGAAATTGTTTGTTTTCCTTCGTTCCAGCCACCTAAAGATGAACATGTTGAAGTGTGCCTTCAGGGTCACTTCTAGGAAGTTTCTTGGATTTTTTTTAGGTACCGAGGCATAGAGATCGACCCAGAGAAGATCAAGGCAATCAGCTAGATTCCTCCTTCGAGCAATTCTGAGTGATTCGAGGTTTTCAAGGCCACTTAGCCTACATATTCCGATTCATTGCGAATCTGGATGGAAAGTGTAAGCCCTTTTCTTGGATCATGAATAAGGGAACCGCCTATGAATGGGATGAGGAGTGCCAGGCCACCTTCGAGGTGATTGAGTAATATTTTCTCCAGCCTCCGGTCCTGATGCCACCCATCTATGGAAAGACGCGGATTCTCTATGTCACTACTTGAGATCGATCTCTCAGCACCCTTCTTTCCTAGAAAAACAACGAGGGGACAGGGAAAAGCCTCTACTACCTCAGCTCTATGCTTCTTGATATAGAGACCAGATACTCCCCTATCGAGAAGAGCTGCCTTGCACACATATTTGCTATGCAGAAGTTGTGACATTACCTGCATCACTATGAGGTACAGCTGGTCTCTTGGGTAGACCTACTGAAGTACATTCTGAATCGCCCCATGTTGATCAGCCGTCTAGCATGATGGGTGGAAATCCTCCAGCAATTCGACATCAGGTTCATGCCTCAGAAGGCTATCAAGGGGAAAGCATTGGCAAACTTTCTAGATGACCATCCAACCTCCACATATTAGTCACTAGACTTGGATTTTCTTGATGAGGAAATCATGTTAGTCGGTCATACCGTCCCGTGTTAGCAGATTCACTTTGATGGTGCCTCCCGGAGTCCCACCCGTAGGAGGCTCAATGATCCTAGGATCAATAGAGTGGGCCTAGGTATCATATTTATTACCCCTATACAAGATATCCTTCCATAATCATTCCTATTGTCAAAAGGATTCACCAACAATGAGGCAGAGTATTAGGCTCTTATCACTAGCCTCGAGCTGCCCCTTGAGATCAATGTGCCCCATTTACATGTGAAAGGGGATTCTGAGCTGGTCATCAAGCAATTCAACGGTGGATATGTTGTTAGAAATACAGAACCCACACCATTATTGGAGTGAACCCTCCATCTAATGGCCCAGTTCCCTTCTCTACTAGAGGTTACCCATGTCCCTCAGTCACAGAATGGTTGAGAGGACACTTTGAACAGTTTAGCTGCATCACTTGTAGAGCCCGGGCAGGATGATATGATTATACATGTGGAAAACCAGAGAGTCATTTCCCCCATCACCACCGACGTTGATGAAAGCCTATGAGTAAGCCATCTTACCATTGGATCCTCTATGTTAGGACCACTAGGATCATCAGATCCAGTGGTTGAAGTGACTCTCGACTAGAGAGCCCCTTTTGTCGGGTATCTCCAAAATGGTTGCCTCCTGATAGATCAGGCCGAGTGTAAGAAAATATGACGCCGCGTGCTGCAATTTTTCCTCTAGATTGGTCTCAGTCTTGAGCAGATCCTCTATAAACACAGTTTTGATGGTGTTCTCCTCCATTAAATCCAAGGAGTTGAGATTCCACAGGTCATGCAATAGGTTCATGCCGGTTCCTGTGGTGCTCACCAGGCTGGGCTGAAGCTGTCCCATCAGATCCGGAGACTGGGGTACTTATGGCCCTCTATGATCCATGATTGTATTGAGTTTTCCAAGAGATGTCATGCATGCCAAGTGAATGATAACTTCCTGCATCATCCGCCAGAACCTCTCCACTCCACCAAGTACTCTTTGCCATTTGTGGTGTGGGGACTCGATGTCATGGGACCATATCCACCAGCGACAGCTTGACAATGCAGGTTCGTCCTGACCGCCATAGATTTTTTTTCCAAGTGGGCAGGGAAATTCCACTCAAGGAAGTCAAGGCCCTTTCCATAATTGACTTCGTGAGATCTAATATCACCCACTAGTTTGGAGTTACTCACACCATCCTCACCGATAACAAGACTAACTTCTGAGCAGCCGAGCTGAAGAAATTGTATGCCAAGTACAATATCTGTTCGAACCATACCTCCTGCTATCATGCACATGCAAATGGATATATTGAGGCGTTCAACAAAACCCTCTCCAACAAATTGCAGAAAAAGGTTGTCAGAGCAAGAAGAGTTTTCTGAAAAATTCCCCAACGCCCTCTGGGCCTATCGGACAACGACTCACAATTCCACCCAGGTGACCCCGTATTCACTGGTGTATGGAGCTGAGGCCGTCCTGCCCTTCGAGATCCATATTCCTTCATTACACACTACAATCTATGACCAGTAGGCACCAAATAAGGTGGATGAAATCCATATAGCTGAATTGGAAGCACTTGATGAGAGTAGGATCCGTACCCTGCACAATCTGGAAAGGCACAAGAACAAGATGGCTAGAGCCTTCAACAGGAAGGTTTGCCTCTGCTCTTTTTTGCAAGGTGACCTGGTACTAGGCCTCCGAGCAGCAATGATCCTAGACAGGAAACCACCCAAGTTGGATCCCAAATGGGAAGGACCATACACATTCCATAGAGTTTACCCCAATGGAGCATACTCCCTGGTAACCATGGATGGTGAGCGTATAACTCCTCCAACCAATGAAAAGTTCCTCATGAAATACTTTTCCTGAGCATGATGATCGTGAATGACCTTAAACTGGATGGTCCTGCATGACCTTAAACTAGATGGTCCTGCACTACCTTAAACCGGATGGTCCTCCACAACCTTAAACTGGATGGTCCTACACGACCTTAAACTGGATGGTCCTACACGAACTTAAACATGATGGTCCTACACGACCTTAAATTGGATGGTCCAACATGACCCTAAACTACATGATGGTCCTGCACGACCTTAAACTGGATGGTCCTGCATGACCCTAAATTGCATGATGGTCCTGCATGACCTTAAACTATCTAGTCCTGCATGAATTTAAACATCGCATCGTCCAACATGATGTTAAAATGCATTTCTAGAACTACATATGTCTTGATTCCCATCCACATGGGATACATAGGAACACTAAGACACTTTTTCTTGAGCCTAGCCTGAACTCTTTTCTTTGACTATCCCCCCTGGGTATAGCTTTCTCAGATTATCCTCACATGATATGGTGTAAGATTCCTTATACCCCCACTCATATAAGGATTATAATGGTTTCACCTCATGCCCAATCCTATTCTTTTACACTCCCATGTCTTCACCACATGACGTTAAACTGCATGGCCTTTAGGAACTACATATGGATTGATTCCCATCCTTATGGGATACGTAGGAACGCCTAGACATTTCGTCTGTTGGCCCAGCCTAAACACCAGAATCTTTCTCCCGGGTCAAGATGTATGGAAAGGGTGCAATTTTTCCCCAATTCATGTCGAGATAACCTTGATCCGGCTATAAATCCCGCCCCTGGAGATGTTCGCCTCTTTGAGAGATGGGTACAAATATGCTTCACCCACTCCTTGACTGGGATTCTATCACTTTCCCCGTCCGAAAGGCCCCCTGAATGGTATGGATTCTAGGCATAAGGGCTCTCTCTTACCACTTCGGGCACACCCTAGTGGTTTTCGAGCAACAAGCCAATACAAGTCCCACGTTTCGAATATGGTCTGCGATTGACGCTCATTTGTTTCTCCTGAATGGTCACTGTAGGGAGATGTGTTTTGAACATGGTCAACAGCCATCCTGGATCGTTACGACCACCCCAAGATGTCCCAAACATTGAGTGTAGTGGTTCATTCTACCCCTTTGTATCTCCAAGCAAAGAACTCTCTCCGGGTGGTGCCAACTATCTGGCCCCTTGGCCTTCTTGGGCCCCCGACCCAGGTTCTCTCTTATGGGATTGTGTGGTGTGGTATGGAATTATGTACTCATTCACATCGAGTTTCTCACCATTCCATACACATCCCCATATGAGACACATTATCCTCTCCTCATCCTCTCTACAAGACGTTAAACTGGAAGTTGGTCAGGCCTTTCTAACTGAGGCCCATCCTCAGGCCCCTTGGCCTTTTTAGGCCCCAGACCCAGGTTATCTCTTATGGGAATGTACGGTGTGATGTGGGATTATGAATTCATTCACATCGGGTTATTCTCCATGCCATACAGCCCCCTTGTTGGGGTATCTTACCCCTCAGGTGCTTTTGACAACTACGTGTGGCTTGATTCCCATCCTTATGGGATACGTAGGACCACCGGAATGTCTAGACTTCAGTTCTAGCCCCATATCCCGGAGATCTCCATTTCACCTTGTCCCCTTGGCCTACCCTTCCCCAGAGAGTAGAGTATATGGCATGGAATGTGATTATTTCCTCATTCACGTCAGGCTTGTAACGACCACGCCATGTACCTCTTCCTCATGAACGCCCTCGTTGCCCCTTTTCGGTGGTTCACCAATGTGCCTAAGGGTACTCTGGTTTAGTACCTGGAATGTTGGACTCTACTTGAACATGCTTCCACCCACTTTTTAGGCTTTTTGTTCCCCTTCATCAGGGATTTCATCACCTTTCACACCCAACAGCACCCCAAAAAACGGCATGGATACCATGCCTAAGGGCTCTCCTACCATTACGGGACAAATCCCCCGAGGGTTTCAGACAACAAATTGATACAAATCCCACGTTGCAAATATGGTCAGCAATCGATGCTCATATGTTATTCCCACCAGGCTAACGTGATATGGATACTGTGTTTCAAACATAGTCAATAGTTATCCTCTATCGCCACGCCAACCCTATTAAGCCCAAAATGTAAGTTACATGATTCACATCCTTCTCCAACTCATCATGTCCAAGTAGAACTTCGAAACTCTTGGTACTATACCTCAGTGCGTATCCACATGTTAGGAGGACCAAAGCTGCAATAGGGGATCCACACCGATTTCCCTTTGGCATGCGTTCTAGGTATTGAAAAAGAAATTTTCCTCCCTTGTTTCCCACACTGAGTTTAACTCTCATGGGATTAGGGATCGGGTTGATGTTTGAACTTACTTGGAGGGTTTTTTCTCTTATACAGCCTAAACTCTAAGACCATAAACTAAGATCTCGTTCAGAACTACGTATGGCTTGCTTCCCATCCTTATGGGATACGTAGGACCACCCGGACACCTCGTCTTCAGGTCCAGCTCAGTTGGGAGCTAGTTTCTCCTATCCCTTTCCCTATTACCCCTATTTGGGCCCCTTGGACCAAGGTTCCCCTCTCAGAATTGCGTACGATGTGGTATGAGATCATATCCTCATTCACGTCGGGTATGTTTTATTACACTCTACACATTCCCCACCTAGCATCTTCTCTGCTACGTCTGCGCTGCATGACATTAAAATTCCTGCCTGGTCCTATCACATGACCTTAAACTGTGATATTATCTTCTTGTCCGCATGATGAAAAACGACACTGCATCATGATGTCCCCACCCAAGTGGACACCATGTTTGGTATTGGGAACATGCCATACCATTTGTCAATGCCTAATACGACTTGATTATTATGGTGATGCCAGGGCTTGCTACCCTAGGCCTATCACTTCACAAAACAAACCACCCACCTTAATGTACAAATAAGATTTATCAAATTCCGCTTCTCTTGGTGTGAGGGCCACGCCCACAACCCCTTTTTCCCTGGCACTAGTACCTTACCGTTCCACCTCCAGAACTACATGTAGCTTGATCCCCATCCTCATGGGGTACATAGGAATTCCTGTGCACTTTTCCTCAGGCCCATCTCAACTTTCATTTTTGGTCCCTCTACCTATAACCTCTCTGAGGAACATGTGGTGGTCGGAACCCCCGGTTCCCATTCATGTCGGGTATTTATAGTTACCCCACCATGTGGCTCCCGTGTTTCCTACCATCTATGGTCTGAGCTCTATAACCCTAAACTAAGATCTCCCTATGGAAATGGACTCAAATACCTCTCTCTAATAAGTCTTGTTGCCGTGTTCAGATTCGTCTTGACAAAGAGCCCGGAGTGTGGAATTTTCATGGGGACATTCCCCTCGTTCCAGGTCCAAGATTCATAAGCTCTATATTTGGATCCTCATCCTCTTCTACATCCTAGGGGACCCCCTAATGGCCTAGTCCCATGCCGCATCAGCTCACCTACCATCCTGGGCCAATGCCCCTAAGGATCATTGATGACATTTGTGACAGGTCCCGTGTTTCGAACTTGGTCAACGGTCAACCCACATCTGTCTGTCCTCATACCAAGCTAATGCGACGTGGATGCTACATTTCCGCTATGGTCAATAGTCATCCTCCATCATCATTCCACCATCATTGTGGTCCATATTTACAAAATCATGATTCAAACATTTCCACTTTCTCATGTTCAAGTGGAATTCCAACATACTCGGCTTTATCTCTTTGCGTGTCTAGGTGCGCTTCATGGACGAGCTAGCATCATTGGGCTGGTATTCACCGAGCATCCCTTCATCCTAACATTCCCCTTCCTGTATTGGGAAAATCACACCACCACTTCTTTTTTCTCACATCAAGCATGACTCACGTGGGCTTAGTAGTTTTAGTAGGATGTGTACCGGTGCAGCCAGGCTTTTCATCATCCCTCATGACGTTAAACTGTGCTTTCAGAACTACGTATGGATTGATTCCCATCCTCATGGTTTACGTAGGAATACCCGACCACTCTGATTCAGGTCCAACCTAATTCTCACTCATTCTCCCTTGACCTGAAGAGTTTCTTCTGGGGATACGTGGTGGGATAAGGACTCCAAGTCCTCATTCACATCAGTTTTATAGCTACCGCACCACATACTCCCTAGGATCTTCCCTTTCACTCCACGTCATATCATATGATGTTAAACTACAGGAGTCTATATTTCCTCAACGCATGACACTAAACTGCGGTTCTACCCTAAACAAGTTCAGGATGCCCCATGTTAGTCATGGGATGCACCAGAGCCTCTTCCAGAGAGGATTTCACCTATCAGTGTTGGTCTATGATTACACTGTGTCTTCAGAACTACGTACTAATTCATTCCCATCCTCATGGGATACATAGGGACACCCTGTTGTTTTACTTAGGGTCCAGCCCCAGGAATCGTAGGGTCCTGTTCCTCCCCATTTCTGGTTTCCTGGCCTAACCCCTCGTGGGGAACCATGTAACTGCAATTTTGCCCTGAACAAGTTCGGGATGCCCCATGATGGCATTGGGAAGTGACAGCCCCCCCCCTTCCAGAGAGGCCCTATCTGAAAAAATGAATGATCCATGATCAAACCGATGCATCCATACAGTGTGCTTCTGCCACAGTGGCGTAATTTCAGGTGTGTTGGATTCTGTTCGAAAAAACCCTCACTCAACGTTCAATGATTTGTGTGCCCCTTATTCAGACCCTCATCCTATATCATGTCTATAAGAACCCCTAATAGTATGGATGCTCAACCTATGGATCACCTACTATCCTATTCCAACGTTCCAAAAGACTAACATATGGCATTTGTGATAGGTCCCATGTTTCGAACATGGTCAACGGTTGGCCCTAATTTTCTATCCCCACTCTAAGCTAATACAATAAGAATATTGTGTTTCAAATTCATTCAATAGTTATTTTTTATTGTCATGCCTCTCCCATAATGTTTCGAGTCCTGGGTATCATGATTCACACTTCCCATTCCAATCTATTCAAATCGATTTCTGAGCCCCTGGCATTACACCATTCGTGCACAAGAGCAAGCTAGGAAACTGATAATTTGGTTGTTCTAAGAACTTCATTCTCCAGCCAGGTCTCTCCCATTTCGTGAAAATTCGGACCGGCTTTCCAAACCCCGGATACATAAAGCTTGGTTTTCACTCCTATGTTTGGATGGGGTGATGAGGTAGCCATCCCTTATTTCTAACATCGGGCTTGACCCACGTGAGCTTAGGGAATGGTCGTTGGATGCTCCGCGAACATCATAAGGGTGAAATAAACCAATGTAAACAATGGAACTCATGCCTACTACGACATTCAAAAAATCAAAGAACAAAATTACATTTAAAGGGTTTATAATCATTAAAGTACCTGGGGGTCGACTCCCCCCATGGAAGGATTGACCTTGTCGAAGGAATGTTGCATCTCTTCCACCCTATGGATAGTGGCATCTAGGAGATGTTTCCGCTTGTTCACCTCTTGCTCCTCCTCAGCAGTGAGAGGGCACAATTCATTGGCCGTAGTCTGGGACCACTCCACGTCAGCTCGGATGGCGATCATCTCCGCAGAAGCTCGCCTCAGGCCCTCTTCGGCTTCTGCCAGCTGAGCCTTTAGTCGTGATATCAGCTCAGATTGTGCATTGAGAGAGGTCAAGTGCTAGTCTGCCTAATTTTTCAGCCACTGGACCTCGTCTTCAGCCTTTTGGAGCCTCTTGATGTTCCTCGAATTTCTCCGCTTCTAACCCACGCCAAGGCCACGGTCGTACTCCCGAATCTTTTCCACCATAAGATATCAGATGAGCATGTGAGGACGTCAGGCATCCACTCCCCCATCACACAGTTTGCATAGTCGCAAGCGAAGTCTGTCCATCTCATTCAACCATAGAGTTTGGGGGGGTATCATTGATGAAGCACGTGATCAACTTCCATGATCGGCGGTAGACTATTTTGCTGTCCTCCTCATCAGAGGCCGTCTCATCCCAGTCGACACGATTGGTGGGATTTTATGTAGGGAATTCTCTTAGGAACTCCTCGGTTGGGTCCACGTCTGGCGTCAGATTGGGCGTTGTGGGGATTGAATCATCTGGTTGATCCTCATCATCAGATCCCACCTCGATGATCTGAGGAATAGTCCCACTGGCGCCCCCTCCAGTGATCGGGAGTGCTGCAATTCAGTCAGGCTGGATGTTCACCTACATGACCATCGGCATTCCCCTTGGAAGGGCACTACCAGAAGCCCCGACCAACTTTTACGCAACATCCTAGGCTAATTGAATGACTGTAAATTCCAAGGAGAGGTCGTGAATGCCAGTTAATGTGGTTAGGGGATGACAGTTGTGAATTCAGTAGAGAAGAATTATAGAGGTTAAATCCATAGTCTCTCTCTTAAGATGATGTTGTCAGAACCCCGAGACGCGCCCCCCCGTATATGGTTGGTAGGTTGGGAGACTCTAGGGGAGCCTCCTCGACTGTCCCAACCCCACCAGATGCAGTGGTTGATGCATCCACGGGCACAGATCCTGAAGGTCCTGCGTCGGTGCCCACTGAGGGGCAAGAATGAGGTCTATAAACAAGGTCCTCTTGAATAGTACAGATGCAGATAAGGAATCTAGAGTAACCTAAGTGAATACTTTGAAGAAGGAACTTGGGATTTTACCTCGAGAGCCTCCGCGAAATCTTCGAGATCCGAGGACTGGATGTCGAATTCTCCCTCCTCTGATGGACTCTCCCTACCGGACTTGTCTCCCCAGGAGGACTCATCCAATTCGTTCAGCAGGGGGAAGTGATCCCTCAGATCAGCAGCCAACATCTTCGGAGGGACCGTGCAATCCAACAACACCCTGACTTGGTCTGTCATCGGGTGCAGGGTGCCCCGAGAATGGATGAAGTCCTCCAGCTCAGCTATGTATTACTCTGCCTCCTCCTGGGATACTGCAAAGCTGACTCTAATAGGGCCAATCCCCAGAAAGTCCATCGTGAGGTGGTTGAGGTGCTGCCATAACTTGGATTAGATGATGAATTAAAGTTTGACTTCCCAGATGTCCCAAGACTCTGGGAAGACGACATTATTTGGCATGTCAATGTGGCGTAGCCGTTTCACCAGAGCCTACATAGAAATCCTGCGGAACCCTCTCGGTGGCCACCCCTCTGTATGACTATGTTCCCTTGGGACCACTGGATCCACTGCCGCTGTTGGATCCACTTCTGTTGCTCCCTCCTCAACTGGTGCGGGCGCCGCCGCTACAGCAGCCCCACCACTACGGGATGCCCTTGTTGCCTTCCGGCCTCAACCCCGAGATCGAGGAATCTCACACTCACTGACCAAGATGGTTGGATGCTTCCGCATCTCCCCTGGATATGCCGCCTCCCAGCTCTGGGAATATTATTTTTTCAGCCCAAGGACGACGGTCGGTGGATGCAATACATTCTGAATCTTCCCATCTTCCCGTGTGAACATGAGCACATCTTCCTCGTCACACACGGGTTCTCCTCATAGCACACCCCCAAGTAGTCCTGCGAGGTCAGACGCTGTAGGCACCAGAATTGCCTAGCGAACTGGTGTGGGGTGTACGGCTTGCAGAGGCACTCGCTGTCCACACTGGCCACTAGGAATCCACCTCGAAAGGCCATGAGATAGGCTCAGTGCTCTTATGTTCCCTGGACATCATCTGTGGAGGCCCCCATTTCCACTAGGAATGGATAGAAATTGAATTCCTCCACCCTCCACAACAGGTTTAGAACCGATGGTGCAGTCACCTGGGTCAGAAAGCTCCTTACGACATTCAAGATCGAGGGATGAAATTTCAACCCCTGAGGTGAGATGGGGTTCAGATACTCGTATATCCCCCTAATGTGCACCGCCATCCACCCGTATAGGAGGTGGAAGGGCCTGCATACCCTCTGCTGCCTTTTCCCCTCACTGATGTGCCACATCATCTTGTAAAACTTGGCGAGCATCGGGATCCCCAGGTTGACCCACCCTCCTGTCGCCAAAGTGGATGCTATGAAGAAAGTGCTTAGCTGCACTCCCATGTTTGTATCCCTCACCAGAAGGATCCAACCATAGATAAGGGCTACGATGAATGTTGCCAGCCTGACTATTGGCCGTTGTTCAGTGATGACACTGAACCCCCAGGTCTTCCACTGGCTATCATCCAGCAGATGCTAGTATGAGTTTTCCCTACTCCGGGAACCATTCAGGCAAGTTTGAGGCCTCATCGGGAACTGCCTGTTTTCTGGGAAGTTCAAGAACTTCTTGAACCGGTTCTTGAAGTGGACATCCCTCACCGCCTCTTTATCCACCCGGGCACGAGCTCCATCAATGCCATCTCCAGACAGGACATATTCTCCGGATCCTCCCACGCACCCATGGCTGGGAGGAATTCGTCGTAAATCGCACCCAGTATCAAGACCCCTGAGATCTGATGCATGTCTCATTGGCTGATGCTGACCTCCCCGTGATACAGGTGAAAGGTATTAGTCCCCAGTGACCACCGGCTCAATAGCTTCAGCGTCAACTGCTTCGGCTGGTAGATATGGAACTGGGAAGCCCAAACTGCCTCATAGAGCCCCACTCTTCTCAGATCTTCTCCAAACTCCTCACACGAAGCGCCTACCCTCTAGGCCCAAGCCCAATCGTTGGTGAAGTTGTCGCCCTGGCGCAGGTCCCATTCCTCGGACCACCCCTTCTTCAGGTTCCCCAGCACCGCCTTGAGGATGGTTCGATATAGGGGAGGGGACATCTCTAGATACAATGCCCTCCCATTGAAATTGTTTAGATGATTGCATAGGCAGTCAGCGATGACATGCGTGAAATCCTCCCGAACATGACCATAGGGTGCCCTGAACCATCGGTGCTGACACATCGTGCTCTGGAACCAGTATGCTGGCTCATCCATACCTTCTGCATGGATGAAGACGTCATCCCTCAGCCCGAAGCAATATAGAGGCAACCTCCTAAAAAATGAGTAGTACTTATTGTTCTCCGATAGCAGCTCCACCAAAGAACTATGGTCTGAGTGGCTCCAAACTAGCTCACCTAGCCCCAGATGATTCGCCATTTTGTCCCTCCGGGCAGCATCTGCAAGGACACCCTTAGCAGCTTCTTGATGGGCCATTTTTTATGGAGTTTTGATGTTTCTATGGATGGTTCGTGAAGATAGGTCGCAAAGTGTATTCGCAAAGGCAACTCATGAAGACTGTTCGCGGGGCACTGCCTTGGTATTCAAAGTCGGATTGCAGAGTGCAAACACGGAGTCAAGGAATCACTGTGTGCCCTAAATACCCAATTCACAGAGATCACTCATGGAGTACGCATAGCTTCATGAATAGAGAGTGAAAGAAGACAAGATTTCGGAGAAAGGAAAGGATAAAAGAGATGGCAGAACCCCTATTTATAGGCGACGACCATCGGAGCTTCGCGACGCGTCCAGTCCGTGTAGAGCTTCGTGGCGTGCCCGACCTGCGCAGCCCATGTTCGCCTCTCGGGACCTCTTTACGAAACCACACTGTGGATGAACAAGTATTTTTTTCAATTTCCCTCATACTTTGACCCTTGATCTCTCTGCAGCTCCAAGTCTTAGGGGGGGAATTTTTTGGTGCCAAAATTTTGAATGAAGATAAGGCCCCAAGACGGCCCCACAGACTGCCCCGCGAACCCCCTTGGTAGAGTCCCCCAGCACCACGGTCACTGTGAAGAAAATAAGGTAGAAGGATATACAAATGAAATTGAAATTCGCAAGCCTGCTATGAAGAAAGGGAGTTGGGAAACTCTGCGAATGAATTTGACATTCGTGACGCCACCACGAAGCAACGCAAGTAGGATACTATGCGACCCAAGTTGACGTTCACGATCTGCCATGAAGCCCTCTAGCCCCTCTTCATGCCACATGAGCTCCACTCCGTGATGCCTCTTTCCTATAAATACCAGGCTCCCCCTAAGCTCTCGAGGAAGGACAATCCGACTTTCTGACTTCTCATCTCTGGAATCGAAAATCACTCTTCTGCTCGATGAACCATGAGTTGTGCGAGGTACTTCTGCTTCAAAAAGTGCGTCTGCATTGTCTCGTTTTGATCCCCTCTTCCGAGAGGGATGCCTTTCATGAAGCCTAAGGGCTTTCATGAAAGAAGGGGAATCCCAAGGGGACCCGGGTCGTCGCTGAGTGTTTTTTCTTTGCAAAGCACCCTTCATGTACACATGATCCACATGCTAAGGCAGGATCACTGTACCTCACAAAGCACATTGCTTCCCAATACCTTGCTTCATGAGGCACATTTTCTCCACGTGGCTGTGCTTCGTGAATGACCTTCCACTTCACAAAGCACCTCCCATTTGCACCTCTACCCAATGCTAAGGCTAAGGCACCCCACTTCACGAAGTACGCCCCTTCGCAAGTGCCCTCCGCCACGTGGAGTGACAGAGTTCCACAAGGCCCCTGCCTATGGACCCCTCTGCTTGGAAAATAATTTTCCTGTGTGACCCTCCAGGTTTTCACGATGTGACTTCAAATTCCCCTGGATGATATCGCCCATTGTGTTTCTTCGCCTAATTCTTCTTCGCATAGGCATGCTAACGACTGTTTTTTCTGCGCATAGCCACACTAATGTGGTCCCCTCGATCCTTCTCTCTATGACACCCCCCTAGTATGGCGTTTCTGATGCCTTCCCTCCCACAAGGAGCAGAGGGTACCAGTTATATAAGTCCTAGGGGTGTGGAGAAAACCCACCTCGTTCGAGCTGTAGGACGTTAAACTGCCAAGCACCATCGTCCTCAACACAGGACGTTAAACTGTGACCTGAGCCCGTGCCTCACACGTAGGGTCACCCCCACCTTGGGCATTATCCACACCCCTAGTCTCCACAGGGAATGATATTCTCTTTCATGGAGTGGAGTTTGTCCACGGGGAAGGGCATCCATCTTGGTGTAAGCCCCTAGATTTTCTTATAGGAGGCAGCACCCATGCTCATACTCACTTCCTCGGTGCCAAGGCCAGCGGAGGGCGTGATAGAGAACGAGGATCCTCCTTTATTCGGTCCCAAATCCCTCTCTCACTGCGCTTTGTCTCCATCAAGCCTCCATCTCGGAGTAAGTACCAATCTCTCTCACCTTGGTCCGCTCCACGCGTAAGCCCCACTCCACATCCCACAGACATACCTTTCATGACGTGATCGTCGGGTCTATGCTGTCTCTTGTTTCTCACACCAAAGACGTCTCATGTGGGCTTAGAGTAAGCATCGACCATGACAACACCTTTATCCTGCATGATGTTAAACTGTATCTCACCCTCATCCCAAATGACGTTAAACTGTATGACCAAACTACATGGACTTTGATCCATGTTAAGGCATGGTACGTAGGAAGCCTCCACGAGGTTCAATCCCAATAACCATTGGCCCCGACCATCTCCGTGTCAGTGCGTCAACCCCCATAAACACCCTGAGAAGCCTAGAGTGTAAGCCCCGCACCATCCTGAACTTTGTGATCTTTGATCCATGTCAAGAAATTGTACAAAGGAAGCCTCCCTGAGGTTCAACCTCACCATCCACCTGGACCAAGGTCCTTATTAACGTCGGTTCTCCGATACACAATCCTGAACTATGTGGTCTTTGATCCATGTCAAGGCATGGTATGTAGGAATCCTCTATGAGGTTCAAACCCACCACCTATTCGTTCCGACCCCCTTCACGTCGGTTCACTCCATCAAGCATGACATTAAACTGTATTCCCACACCATTCAGAACTATGAGGACTTTGATCCATGTCATGGAATGGTATGTAGGAAGCCTCATGAGGTTCAAGCCCATCACCCATCGGACCCCCGGTCCATCTTCACGTCGGTTCTCCGAAAAACCCCATCCCTAACTATGATGACTTTGATCCTTGTCAAGGCATGGTATGTAGAAAGCCTCATGGGTTCAAGCCCATCACCCATTGGACCCATGGTCCATCTTCACATCAGTTCGCCGATACACCCCATACCGAACTACGAGGACTTTGATCCATGTCAAGAAATGATACGTAGGAAGCCTCCACGAGGTTCAAGCCCACCACCCAGTCATTCTGACCTCTTTCACGTCGGTTCACCAAACACCCTGGGTATCCTAGAGTGTAATCCCCTAAATTCCATCCCGAACTATGAGGACTTTGATCCATGTCAAGGCATGGTACGTAGGAAGCATCCATGAGGTTCAAGCCCACCACCACCCGGTCGTTCCAACCGCCTTCACGTCAGTTCGACCTCATCCGATGCTAATACGTTACAAACCCCTTCAACGGTAAGTTGTTGTAAACCTCATTCGATGGTATGTTTTCACCAGATGAACTATGTGGAATTTGATTCCTTTTCATGGGGATATGTAGGAAGTCTCTCCGAGGCTCAAACCCAAAACCATCATCCATACATATTTTTACCCTAGCCGCCACATCCTGGTGAGATCATGCCACCTCATTACCTCCCACAACATTTGGGAAGCCGCCCACATGTTGGCCCCAATATCGGTGTTCCCTCTAAGGGGTTCCTCCACCTGATCCATTATAATCAGTGTTTTGATCAGTCTGATCCGTCTCCGCTAGATGTAAAACTTGCGGCACACCCCATGTTAAACACAGGAAGCTAAGGAAAACCTCAGATACATGCCTATGGCATATGATTCCCCACGTTCGATGTGGGATGCCTCAGGCTTCCACACCCCTGAGAAGCCCTATAATAAGGGAAAGAAGAGAGACACACCGATCCCCAATGTCTAGACACGTTAGCGATGCCCCAACATGACTACTCCCCTAACCGAAGGTTGCTTCCCTGATCGGACCCCTTGGAATGTCTTTACAGAAGCAACATAATTAACTGGTGTCCATATAGATATGGTGCCGGGAAGAGTTTCAAGAACAACATATTAAATCTATGAGGGAGACTTGGAATAGGTGAAGAATTATGAGGAGGAATCCATAGAAGGAAGAACTAACATCCCATCGTCCTGTTTCGATCAAGGAGTAAACGTCCTTGAACAAGGAAGGGATTCTGCCCGCCTTTGGAAAGTGGGAATCCAGGGTAACCAAAGCCGTGCCTGTTACACTCATGCATACAGATGCGCGTGCCCCAGCAAAATCATCAGAAACAATGGATCATGTTTATTATCTAATTAATTGACACCCTTTTATATGTTATATTTTTTTTCATTTGAGATAATGTTATCTTCTATCTGGAAATTTTAAAAACACTTATTTCCCTATGTTATATTTAATAAGATATATCTCCTATTCATGTTTTCTAACATTCTTATGATTTAACCATTGATTATATGTTGATAAGTTTTCCCTTAGTGAGAGTTAGAGCTCACCCATTTTTTATGTTTCCAATCTCCAAGTTATAAAGATGAGTATAACTTATGATAAGTCTAAAATGGGGTTTAGTTTGATACAAATCTGAAGAAATGTTCACAATTATCATAAAATAAGTTTCTTATGTAACTGATCCTCAAATACACTAAACCTTCCTTTCTTGGGATTATGTTATTATTGTGTGATGTAATGTTTAAATTATTAAAATATATGTTGGTTTAGTTTGGGACATATATTTTGTATCAATGTTAGTGTTTAAATAAATTGATTTCAACATTGTATCTAGGAGTGTGAGACTGGGGTGACTCAGTTTGTATTAGAGAAGGGTCTAGTTATTTTTGAGAACTGGTTTAGTTTTTTGGGGGAATAGTTTAGTTATTTTTTATTTGGATATGATAAAATTAGTGAAATCCCTAGGGATAAGTCTATGAGATAAATATACGTATATGATAACATCATGAAACATCGATAAAGTTTTAAGTATGCATTTTTCCTAGAAATTACATCCCTATATGGATATTGGAAGGTGAATGTGGTTATATACTAGATGAACCTAGGGGTAATCACCCTAAAAAGGGATGTTTGGGTAACAAATCGATCATCAATTAGTGTATGATGAGTGGGTATAAGACAAAACTCCTTACTAGATAATCGCAGTGGATATTCTTGGGTTGATCACATTATTTTTTTAGACCATTGTGAAGTATTTCAAAATATATTTGTTGGAGGGTAAAGAAACCAATATGAATATTATCATGGATAAACTTTGATGATCCAAGATATTTATAGTATTAACCAAGTGTGAAACAGTTCAAATGAAAGTATCATAGGTTAAAATTAAGTTTTCCTTTGAGAAGACATATTAGGATTGAGTTTCCATATTTATATAATCACTTAATATTATTTTATTGGATATTATCATAACCATTTTTTATAATTTTTTTTTGAAATAGGATTATGAAAATGAATATATGAATGGAATTTCCCTAGAAACTTCTATATCCAACTAGGGAATCATATTTAGTGAAAATATCTATGATAATGGAAAATATTAGTACATGCCTATTATGTGAGGAATAATGAATCTCTTAGTATCTAATAGTATGAGGTCGGTATCTCAGTATAAAATATATTTTGAGTTTATTATGGAACCTTTATATTATATAATTATTGAATTATAATTATAATTTCAAGGATGCAATTTATGTTGGAGGGTTGTAAAACCCCAATATTTTAATATATATCTTTTATTTAAATAAATCAAATGTGTTTGATAACTTTTTTCACAAGAAACCCTTATATAAAAAATATATATGAAATATTAGAATAATTTTATTAATAAAATTTAATAATAATTAAACCACAATTAATTTTTTTAATAAATTAAAAATTCATAAAAAATAAGATTTAGAATAGTTAATGTTTTAAAAGGGAATTTTTCAATAAAATTGGTTTTTATTTATATATTATATTTCCATTTAAAAGGTAAATTTATAATATTATTTAATTTTAGTGTTATAAAGAAACATAATTTTTGAATTCATCATGTCAAAATTATCATAGGGTTAATTTTTGGGGGTTTTTTGTCAAATAATTTATTTTTAGGTGAATAGTAAACAAATACTGATTTCACTAATTTCATCATTTTTATGACATTATCATAAAATAAGAGTAAATTAAAAGATTTTAAAACCATTTTATCTAAAAATATATATTTATAAATTAAAAAAATCATTTAAAAATTAAAATTAAAATTTATAGAATGCATGAATAATGTTTTTGAAACTTAAGAAATATTTTACACTATAAACTACTTTAACTCGCTAATATTAAAAATTAGATATAATATATTATAGAAATTAAATATAAAAAAGTCTTATTTAAGATTTTATAATAGAACTTTAATATTATATAATATGTTCAATTTAATTTTTAGGAATACATGTATTATTACTATGATTAAAGTTAATGACCATTATAATGATGGAAGGGTTATTTTCAAAGAATTTTTTTATTAATACTGTGTAATTTTTATATAAAAATTAAATTGATTTATTTTTTATAATGAATTTTATATAGATTTTACACATATTTGAAAAATAAACTCACTAATTTAGTTGGTAATTAATGTTATATAAGATTAGAAACACATAATGGTGAAAAAAATATTTTTCCACCAAACAGTTTGTTTATATATTAAATGTTTGGATTTAAAAGTTAATTTTATGTTATTTTTAAATTGAGTTAGATTATATAGAGATTAAATTTAGGTTCATATAAACAAAATTTGGTAATAGGGGTTACCATATATTATTAATAAAATATAATTTACTTGGATGAAAAGTAGTTATGAAGGTAATAACCAAAATGGTAAAATGTAAAAATCATGGGGTAAAAGAGTTGAAACATGTTTAAAAAAGGTGTAAAAATAAATGGTAGAAGATTTATAGAACGTATATCACCCAAAAATTCATTCTTTCTCAATTTTAGATCAATTTACAATTGAATAGTGTCATGCTATCAATTAAAATGTAGTGAGTATTTACAAAAACTCTATTTTCTACATTTGTAAAAGTAGATCACTTCCAACATATTTCTATACCCATTAAAAATAATTACATTGAAAATAATATACCCTATTCCAACCTTATATCTATACACAATTTATAGAAGATTTGGTATTTCCAGAAGTCCAACTATGTAGCCATAAGGTGTTACCCAAGGAAGCACATCTAAAATAGAGGCAATGTTCTCAACCAAGATCTTTTATTTATTTTTTATTATACCATATAAAACATATTCTATATATGAAATTATTATAACAACCATATTAATAATATTCTAAAATTTAATTATACTAATTGAATATCACTTTTCTACCTTCCTTTATAATAATTCTAAAATTGAAGATTTCACCTAGGCATACATGTAGACAACCGTAACGATGAAAGTGACACATTTCATTTTTCACTGTAGTCATTCATTAATTACCAAAATATATTATAATATAATTAAAAACATTAATAAAATCTAAATAATATCATTATTCATTGATAAAAATTATATTATCCAAAAAGAATCACTTTTTTAACCACACCCACCCATAGATTATAACATGTTCTTCTTTGGCTTGGTTTAACCACCTACTTGAGAAATGTTATAAACTTTCATCATGGATAACTAGGTAAAAAAAATAATAGTGTCATTAGATGTTAATTATCAAATAACATTTGGTATATGGTTCTATAGAGTTTATATTAATATTTAACTTATTATTATTGTACTAGCCTTTTGTTCATTCCAAATTACAGAAACAATCTCATCACCTACTTCGTCATCACAAATCATAACTAAAATACTTATGAAATGAAATTATAACTTTATAAATCATTATTAAAAATCAATTCAAAACCTATAATGGTGTTTTATTGATTAATTATGAATTTATAAATAGGAATCACCACCGTTAAAAAACTAGTACTAAGAAAATAATCGAAAGTAATAACATATGATATTGAAAATAACATATAAATAATTAATATATATGTAATAAATTATTTTAAAGGAAGTTTTTAAAATTTTATAGGTATTAATAAGGTTCTTAAATAGTTTATTAATATTTTTTTTTATATCGGTGGTTAGAGAACATTTTGACTAAGTTGGAATAAAGGTAAGGGTTTTTGCATATCAATTTTGATTCATTATGTTATGATTCATTATTCAGAACTTACTTCATTTTTATGGTGTATATATTGGTTATGGATTTATTTTTTTCATAATTTTTATTCAATATAGGGGATTTAAATATCCTTCTCTTTTTCTACCTTTAATCAGTTTTTTGATTCGAATGATAAAAAAGTTGTGAGGGTTTTTTCTTGAATAATATTCTTGTCTTGAGTCACAATTCTTATATGGTTTTTACATGATGGTTTTCTCCCATTATATGATGATGTTATAGTTCAATTCATCATTTTTTTCTAGGGAGTAACAATGATAGATTCCTTTATTCATAAAAGTTGATGATGTTCATAATAATTCCAATCCTACCCGAATAAGCTCTTTTTCTTCCATGTCTAGATTTTACCATCCCAACAACATTATACTTTATATAATAAAACACAATTTTGTGTTATCTCAAGAGACCTTCAATTTTCCCTGATCCCCTTTTCCAGAGGGTGTTTTTTACTCTTTTTATGATGTGGGTTATTAACATATGTATTTCAATATATTAATTTTTTTTTCATCGAAATGTTTTCACTTCTCTTTTATAAAACCATTATGTCCGTTTCAAGGATCTAATATTGAAGGATCTTTTTAAAGTTAAACGTTTTTAAAATGTTTTCAACTCTACACTTTGAAATTTTTTTGTCTTTTTCAAGGCCCCGTTATTATATATTCTTATTTAAAGTAAAATTTTTCCAGTGTTTTTACTTGACCTTTTAAAAAATGATATTTGAAGGTGACCATAGCTTCGTATTTTACTCCAAAGATAAAAGTGTTTTCAAAAAAATATTTTCCAATTTATCTTCCATTTTTATCTTTATATCTAGAGGATTTATTTGTTTGGAAGTTATTCTTCATGAATTACCCTCTAAATGTTCTTATAGAATGCACATTGTTGTGATTTAATTTTTATTATCGATAATATACATTCTTCAGGTCAACTTTGGTGATACAATATGAAAATGTTACAAAACCCATTTTTCTTTACATGGGTTATTTACGATGTGATGGATGATTGTTTTTGATTGGATCACATATGTATGGATGATTGATAGTTGGGTTTATATATTCCCATCCAATGCATTTGTTAATGTTTGATATCACATGTGATAATGATGTTGAGAAAGTGAATTTTGTTTTTTCACAACATGAAACATGTGATTTTTTTACAATATATAGTGTGGGATTTTTTTTTCATAATATATAAAATGGGTTTTTTTCATAAAATAAAGCATGATTTTTTTTGTTCACAACATGAAGTGTGAACATTTTATTTGTCCACAATAAGATGAGTGGAAATTTTTATTAGTCAAAATGTTATAATTTCTCTTTGCTTATGTTTGTGTCAATGTTTTTATGCTATATTTAAAGGGAATATTGAAATTTAATACCATATAAATATTATTATGCTCAATGGATCATGTTTTTTGTCTCAGGATTCTCTAATATTTTTCCATGGTATAGGTTTGTTTATTTGAGATTATATATCCTTCAATCATGACTTATAAACAAATATAATTATCTCATGTTATTTTTAATAAGATATTTATTCCCTTATCATGTTTTATCATATTATTATGATCTAATACTTGATTACATGTGGATAAGTATTCACTTACTGAGCATTTGAGCTCACCCCTTTCTTATGTTTCCATTCCCCAGGTTATGTAGATGAGTACAACTTGTGAGGGGTATAGAAGGGGATCTAGTGTGTTTAAATTATAGAGAAATATTCATGAGTATCCTAAAATAAGTATCTTATATAACTAATCCTTAAATACACTAAACCTTTAATTATTTGGATTTTTTGATTATTATGAGATGCAATGTTTAAATAATTGAAATATATGTAGGGTTAGTTTAAGACATCTCACTTGTATCAAAGATAGTGTTTAAAAAACGTTTTTGGAATTGGACCCGAGAGTTTGGGTCTAGGGAACCTCAATGAATAATGGAAGTCATTGGGATACTCCATGCTATCACCCATAATACAAAAAGTGATGTCCCATGATTCATGGATCATGTGTGGATATCACTAGAAGAAGTCTAGTTTGAATTTTTTCTACAATAATGACGAATCAAATATGATACCAGATAATTAATTAACCAACATCAAAGAATGAATTTTCAAGCTTATGAAATTCTCGTTTTAAATTTGATTAAAAGTTAAATGAAAAAAAATCCTCTCTATGAATATTTTTGGGTTTCATTAGTCATGTTTTTTAGATTTATCCATTAAAACTGATGAAAAACAATGTTAGGAATGGTACCAATCTATTTCTTTATACCCTAGAGCCTTCAAGTGGTATTAGAGTAGTAACATTATAAATTATAATAATTTATTATTTTTTGATCAATTTTTGGTTTTATTATATAAATTTCATTTATATTTTTTTTCCATTCTTAAAATTCAAAAGTTGAGAGAACACGATCGTTCAGTTTTATATGACCAATAAAAATCCAATAACATTTGAAGAATTCTCAAAGATTCTATCTGAATGTTATGAGGAAGATAGAAGAGTGACATAGTTGTATGTCGTGCAATGGAAACTTATACACCTCATACCCCTGGTCAACCAAACAATGGAGATCCATATAAATCCTGAAAAATATTACAGGGATTGGTACATGGATTCCATAAAATATGACTATTGATCATAAATTAACACAAAATTAGATAGTGGTAAATTGTGTTTATCTGGTGTACACACCATTTAACCCCACATGATTTTTCCTAGAATAAATCATGGAAGTCAAGTGGTTAAATACACGACATGTAATTACTACATGTCGTGTATCGACTTCCATCTGATAAATATAGAATCAAGTGAAGTAAATAGTGTGTAGAAGGTTGTACATGTTATGTAACATATGATAACCGATTACACATAGAGTCCCTTAGAGTGTAGTGTGGGTGGTCAGTAAAACATTACATGATGTGTAGGTGTATGTAAATGGTGTATAACTTAGGCTAACTCATACATGGAACACACATAGATAGGTCTATCGTGTGAGTCAACATAGGGTATTTCCACACTAGGTGCATGTTGATTGATTTTTAGCAAGTCATGTGGAATTAAATGCTTTAATAATTATTTTTCATGTTATTTTTGAAATACACATCATATATGGTTACATATATTCCATGTAATTCACTAGTATCTCTAGAGGTACTCATCATGTATATTTATGGAATGTGTAAAGACCCAGAAATTTTGTATATATATTTTTTAATTATATGAAATTATTAGGAGACTATGAAAATTGACAGCACATTATTCTGAGGCTCAGAGAGTTCGGAATAGAATTTTGAACTTTTTTAAGGTACGTTCAGTAAACATGCAGATGGGGTTTTTATCTTTTTAACTAGGGATCAAATTTTAAATCCGATAGCACGGTTTAATTAGAAGTGCTGAGATTCACTTAGGTAATGCTTAACTTTGACCGGAAAGGGTCAAACGAAAAAGTAAATTTTTTGACTTTCGAAAAAAATAATAAGGAAAAAACTATAAGTTATTTTATTCTCTTCCCACTATTGAGTGATGGATGGCGGGACTGTAGTGTATTGTTGGAATTTAAATAAGAGAAATTTAATGACTTGATACTCTCATTGTGTAATAAAAATGATTATGGGATTAATGGATCATTAATTATGGTTCATTAATGAACCAGATTAATGAATTCAATATGAATGGTATCTTTTTTTATTTAATCAAATCTTTGGCAGGGGATTTGACAACTGTGGGAGAAGCCTCTATCGTGAAGCTGGTGATTTTACACCCCAATAAAGTACGATGATGAAGTGACAAACATTGGAGAAATCGATCTAGGATCAACAAATGCTAATGAACACCTTCGAACGCGGTATTATTCTCCCTCATCTGCAGCGTTTTCCAACAAGATCAAGGTAGTGGGTTTAATTGTTTATTTTAAATGATTTCTCTTCCTTGTTCATGAATAATACAAATAATGTGGACCAACTAACAAACAAGTTGATCTGCAATTAATTCGTTCTTAGGGGTGGTTGTTGTGGGAAATTGATTTGGGTTAATCATTATCTTGAGTTAAATAATTCCTTCCCATGTTATAACAATAACGTAGAGGGGGTAGGCCGAACCGAACAAGGCCCATACCCTCCGTCGAAGTTGTTCTTGGTGCGTTCTTCGATGCAGAACAACGAATGTGGCTACAAGGTGTTTTTGAGGGATATGCAGTGAAGGCGATATCCCGAGAGTCCCGTAGGTGTAGACATGACAAAGAATGGACCGCCGATGCACATTCAGTGGTTCGAAAAACATTCTGCTGAGCCGGTGGCATGCCACATAGGAGGCGACCGACATCACCGTTAGGCTACAGCGGAGGAGGGGCCGTAGCTCCTGCCGCAACGGTAGGTGGACTGACGCCTATGGGTTCCGCCATTGACCAGTCCACGTGGACCAGTCAAGTGAAGTGGTGCTGGGCTGGTGCCACTATTGTTGGAACTAAACAAACATTGTCTATTTGGGGGAGTGCAGACCGTGTCTAGTTGGCGGGCCGAGCCCAGTGGGTCGGATCAGACCGGTCCTGGACCTAGTTTCATCTAGTTTTGCTTAATGGGCCATAACTTCTAAACTAGAATCTGTTTGACGAACCATTTGGGGTTCTGGAACCCTTAGGACGAGGTGTTCCTTTTGATATATTTCACTTGAGTTTTGGAGAAAGTTGGAGTACAGATGAGTTGGATCGAACTCAAAGCCAATGGGACCCTCGGTACTAAAATGCTAATAACTTACAGATCAGGAATCCAATTGATGCGCTGTCTATTGCATTGTAACCCTTATGACATGGAGTCCCTTCATGTAACTTCTTCGTGGGACTTCATGGAAGTTGAGGTACGACCAATGGCTTGAGGGGTAGTTTCTCAGAACTCAAGCACACCATGTGCAGGAATCCTGTGGCTGGATATCAAGTGAAGAGTGACCCTTTGTGGATCAACATCAGAATGACCCTTTGAGGATCATTAGTAGCACGACCTAATGAGGACTGGCCTTAGAGCGGCCCGTCATGGATCAACGACTTATGAAATTGTGTGGATCGATGACTTATGACCCTATGTGGATTAATGACTTAAGACCCTGTGTGGATCGACGACTTAAGACCCTATTTGGATCAATGAATTACGACCCTATGTAGATCAATGACTTATAACCCTATGTGAGCATCTCATCATGGATCATCGTCTTACGACCCTGTGTGGATCAGTGACTTACGAGCCTATGTGGATAGAGATTGGAAAAAATTATTCCTGGCACAAAAGTGGAAATTCTCAACAGAATAAGGATATTTTTCTTCTTTAATAATCAACATTATTCATGTTATTTAAGTTATATACCTAGTGTGAGATGTCTTTTACATTTTTATTTATTATTGAGATAATGCTTTGTGGTTTTTTCTTTGTAGAATTCTGGGAGACCCTCGGGGGTCTCAGTGTCCTTACTGGGTATTGTATTACTCACCCCTACACAGGCTTCACCCGCACCTTGTTGTGTCTTGTGTAGAATATATAAAATTTTGACCAAGGTTTTGGATCCAGGACTAGATGGTATCCAGAGGTGACCAGTTGATTTGGAGATCCATTGTAATGAGCTGTACCTACCCTTTAGGTAGGATCCTTGGCAGATGACCTTAGGAGCTATTTTTCCTTTCACCTATATTTTATTTTAGTTGAGTTTTTATTCTGGCCTATTTTGCTTCAGTTCACACATTTACATTTAGCAGTTATACTATGTGGTTTGTTATTGTTTTGTATCTAGTCCTTGTGTTTTTAGGTTTAAAGGAAATACCTTCCAAATTTAGGGATATGCCTTTTTGGTGCTAGTCGCCAACCCCTGGCCTAAGGAAGGCAGTCTTAGGGTAGTCATGGCATGAGCCCTGAGCGATGGGTCGTGACAAAGTGGTATCAAAGGGTGATCAGTTATACCATAAGAACTAAGAGTCTGTGTTTTCAATGGGTCAATAGTATTAAGTGTTTTGGGTTCCGTTTTCAGTTTGGAGAGTCCAGTGTTGGTGCAGTAGTGGACATATCCATACACCAGGATCCCAAGTTCTGATTTCTGACTCGATACACAAAAACTATTTTCATGTGTTTTGATTTTTTTTCTTTTCATCTAGTTTGAGTGAGCTCACCAAGTATAACTTATTGACTGCGGTGCATATGTTTCATTACAAGATATAACCACATAGACAGCCATCCTGTATTCTAGTGATAGACCATGATGGTGGCCCACCAAGAAATTTGGTGTTAGTACATGGCCCTCTTACAGTTATTGCACCTTCGGGTGGTGAACCAATATCACCTCCACCCATAGAGTAGCAGTTTCCCCCAAACCCACTAATGGACAATGCACACCGACTTACCACACTGCATGAGTTCCAATGGCAGAGGGCTCTGAGGTTTCTAGGTGAGACGGATCCATAGGCAGGTGGGGACTAGTTGGAGGCTATGGCTAGAGTTTTCCACTTATTTGGAACACCAGAAGACTAGATAGTAATCCAAGATACTAGTTTCTTTTAGGTCACAATAGATAGATGTTTGAGCCTAATGCACAAGTTGTACGATGAGGAAACCCTCATCTAGTTGGACTTTGAGAGCCTCATTGAGGCAGGGTTCATTCCATTGACTCTACTCTCTATACGTATTCAGGAGATTCTACACTTACAGTAGGGAAGCCTGACAATGGCCCAGTACTAGGTGAGATTCACTGAACTCTCTCGATACTCCACCGACATGGTACAATACCCTTTTCTTTAGGTAATGAACCATTAAGAAGGGTCTATGATGGGATATCAAAGTGTCGATGATGTCTGTCAACATTCCGACATTGGCTGGAGTGGAAGAGAGGTCACTTCTAGAGGATAGCTTCCTAGTTGAGCAGGCACTGATAGCGAGAGACACCACCAGATGACACGTGGCCGAGTCATCTACAATAGGTAGTAGAATGGTGATGTAGAGGTCCAAGTGAGCCAAACCTTCTGGTGGATAACCCCAAGATGTAGGGTCGGAGGTGAGGAGCTCATGGGATAGAGGAGGTCAGTAGAGGAGCAGACTATGCTACTCATGCGACGGGCATGATCACATGGCTCATGACTGCCCAACCCACCACACCGACGATCAACAGACATTTGAGGGATCTCCAAGGAAGAGCCATAGATTTGAGCAGGGAGGTTCACATGGCAGTGAATGGGGTAGAGGAGCTGGCCATGTAGTAGGAGGTGGGATGCGATTTGAGGTTCTACCACCACCACCTCTAGGTGGTCCACCACAACCTTAAGGAGAAAGTGGACAGGGATGAGACCGGCTTCAGGAAACTAAGGCCTACGATCATAGAGCTCTAGAGATGATTCGAGGTATAATCTATGTATACTCCACCCTAGTTGTAGTTCTTATAGACACAAGTTCCAACCACTCTTTTATTTCCATGACTCTTGTTCATAGCTGGGAGATTATGATGGATCCGTTGGATTGATCCTTACGATTATAGAATCCTATGGGAGAGGATTCGATGATTAAACACTAGTACCAACATTGTGAGCTTACTCTAGGAGGTGATATATTTTGCTGGGATCTACTACTAGCAGTGTTGAGGCCTTACGACATTATCTTGGGTATGGACTAGCTATCCATAGTCCATGTTTAGATCAACTATTTTAGGAAAAAAACGTGATGTGTCCGTAAGGATGGGACTAGATTTTCCTTCACTGACGAGAATGGAACCATTTCATCTCAAGATGGAATTTCTCGGAGGAGGGTGCAGCTGATCACTCATTAGTTGGACAACCTTACCCTTAAAGCAGTTGACGAGAGGAGTCTAAGCTATCTTGTAGTGGTGCATGTGTATGATGATGTCTTTCCTGAGGATGTTTCGGGACTACCTCCTCGTAGAGAGGTAGACATTTACATCAACCTGTACCCCAAGACGACACCGATATCTATACCATCATATCATATGGATCCTGTAGAGATTCATGAGTTGAGGGTATAGCTGGACGACTTGTAGGGGAAGGGGTTCATAAGGCCTAGTGTTTCTCCATGGGTAGCCCAAATTTTGTTCTCCAAGAATACTGGCAGGAGTTTCAGGCTTTTCGTAGACTATTAGCGTCTGAACTAGGTGATTGTGAAGAACAAGTATCCACTCCCAAGGATTGATGATCTCATTGATCACATGAAGGGATCTTGGTGGTTTTAAAAGATAGACCTCAGATCAGTCTATCATCAGCTTATGGTAGGAGATTAGGATTTACCAAAGACAACCTTCAGATTCCGGTATAACCACTATAAGTTTTTGGTTATGCGTTTCTTCATGAACAATGCACCGATAGAGTTCATGGGACTCATGAACATGATCTTCCTGCCTTACCTCGATCGCTTCATGGTAATATTCATTGAAGACATCTTGGTGTACTCAGTGTTAGAGGAGGAGCATGCCACACATCTATAGATAGTTCTGGATACACTCTGATAGAACCAGCTTTATGGAAAGCTCTTGAAGTTCCAATTATGGATATAGGAATTCCACTTTCTAGGGCACATTATCTAAGAGGATAGAGTTATAGTGGATCTGGAAAGATAGAGGCATTTCTTACTTGGGATCCACCCAAGAGTGTGACCGAGGTGTAGAGCTTCCTGGGGTTGGCTGGGTACTACCGAGGATTTGTAGTTGAATGTTCTAGAGTATAAGCACCCTTTTCAGTTTTGAAAAAGAAGGGATAGATTTTATTTTATAAAGAGAGATGCTGATAGAGTTTCTAGGAGATGAGTTGGAGAGTAATGAGTTCCCCCATCTTGGGGCTACCAGAAGAGGGTGTTGGGTATGTAGTCTACTATGATGCATCAAGGACCAGACTAAGATGTGTCTTGATGTAGGAGTGAGTGGTGATCGCCTACATCTCACGATATTTGAGACAACATGAATAGAACTATGCTTCCCATGACCTGGAGTTAGTAACATTGGTCTTTTCCTTGAATATGTGGCAACACTACTTGATGGGTGAACAATTTACTATCTACTCTGATCACAAGAGTCTTAGGTATATCTTCTCATAGAAGTACCTAAACCTAAGACAACAGAGATGACTAGAGTTCCTCAAGTACTATGAATTTAATATAGTCTACACTATTGGGATGTGGAATTTGGTGGCATAAGTACTCAGCAAGAGGTATGGTTTATAGTTACTAAGTGAGGTGACAGAGCATCAAGCCGTGTTGCAGTTATCCTTTGTAGATAGTGATGGAGCATCTTACCTCTAGTCTATGATAGCCACTCCCCCACTCCTTCAGTGAGTCAGGAAGGCACATCTTGGAGACATTGACTAAGAGACCCAACGTGCTCATATATCCTCAGGACATGCTCTTGAATGATTTTATAAAGGTGGGGAGCAAGTAATATTTTTCAGAGGACTCACCATGGTAAGAGTGATGCTACGATAGGAGGTGTGGAAGGAGTTCCACACATCCCCTTTGATAGTACATCCTGGTGTGGCGAAGATGTACCGGGGCCTTTGGCGTCAGTACAAGTGGAAAAGGATGAAGAAATTAGTGGCAGAGTTTGTTTCATGATGCCTCACTTGTCAGAAAGTAATGGCCGAGAATCAGGTTCCAACGGGCTTGAATCAACCACTCGAGGTATTAGAGTGGTAGTATGTTGGTATATCGATGGATTTCGTGACATGGCTACCACATACATCCAAGGGCCACAATTCCATCAAGGTAATCATTGACCAACTCACCACGTCAGCCTACTTCCTACCCATATGAGAGCAGGAATTAGTAGAGGTCTTGGGATGCCTCTACATATAGGAGATAGTATAACTTCATGGGGTTCCATTGATGATTGTCTCAGGTCACGACACTCGTTTTACATCCTGGTTGTAGAAGGGATTGTAGGCGGTGTTCAGGACTCAGCTATGTTTGAGCACCACCTTTCATCCTCAAACAAATCGTTAGACAGAGTGGACTATACAGATGCTTAAGGACATGTTTAGTGCTTGTGTCCTTGATTTTGGCTGCAATTAGGAGGAACACTTTCCCATGGTGGAGTTCTCATACAATAACTGTTATCACACCACAATCAGCATGACAATTTTTGAGGCTTTTTACAGATGACCATGCATATCACCTCTATGATGGACATACCCAGGGGAGTCAACAATTATGGTTTCAGAGTTGGTATGAGCTACCACTGAGAAAGTTCTAGTCATCCAAGAGAAAATGAAGACTACACAGAGTAGGAAAAAGTCTTATACTGATAGGAGACGAAGATCCTTGGAGTTTGAGGAGGGTGGCAATGTTTTGCATCATGTCTCACCTCGATGAGGATTGCAGAGATATGGCCGGGGTGACAAACTATCTTCGAGGTTCATCAGGCATTTTTAAATTCTTTGTAGAGTTGGTGACGTGACGTACCACCTAGATCTTCCCCCATAGATGAACCAGGTGTATAATGTTTTCCATGTGTCATAGCTAAAGAGATACATGCATGATCCATCGCATGTCATCGACCAGGGTTAGTTGGACATTGATGATGGGGTGATGTTTTTAGAGTTTCCAGTGGAGATCGAGGATCGACAGGATTGGATCCTTCATGGATGGTCGATTCCCTGGTTGTGCATTCAATGGTAGTACGAGAATCTTCTGGAGAGCACATGGGAGTGGGAGGCTCAGATTCATGCTCAGTACCCCAATTTGTTTTCTTAGCCTTTGTTGTGGCTTTTGTGGAAGAAAATACCTAAGGTGGGGAGAATTTAAAGTCCCAAAAATTCCATATATTTTTTTAATTATATTTAACTATTATAATACTACTAAAATTGACAGATCATGATTTCGAGGCCCGAATATCCCAAAACAGAAGTTTGAACTTTTTTAAGGTACATTAAGTAAATGTGTAGATGGTTTTTTTATCTTTTGACCTAGTTCTCAAATTTTAAATTCAAGAGAACCATTTAATTTTTAAAAACAAGATTCTATTAGGTGGAGCTTAACTATGACCGGAAAGGGGTAGATGAAAAAGTTAATTTTTTGACTTTCAGAAAAAATAATAATAAAATAACTATAAGTTGTTTTATTCTCTTACCACCATTGAGTGACGGATGGTAGGAATACAATGTAATGTTGAGATTTAAATAAGAGACATTGAATGACTTGATCCTCTCATTGTGTAATCACAACACTTGTGGGATTAATGGATCATTAATTGATGTTCATTAATGAACCACATTAAAGAATACAACATGAATGATATATTTTTTTATTTAATCAAATCATTGTCATGTGATTTAACAACCATGGAAAAATCCTCTATGATGACACTAATGATTTTCCTCCCCAATGAAGTATGGTGATTGAGTGATGAACGTTGGAGGAATAGATCTAGGATCAACGAACGCCGATGAACACCTTTGAACAAGTAAATCTTCTCCCTCAACCATACTATTTTCCAACGAGATCAAGGTAAGGGGTTTAATTGTTAATTTTAAATGATTTATCTTCCTTATTATTGAATAATATGAAGAATTCAAACCAACCAACTAATGTGTTGATCCACGATTAATTCTTTCTTGCAGGTGGTTGTTGTGGGAAATTGATTTGGGTTAATCATTATCTTGAGTTGAATACTTCCTTCCCATGTTATAATGCTAGCGCGGAGGGTGTGAGCCGAACCGATCAAGGCCTGGACCCTTCGATGAACTTGTTATTTATGCGTTCTTCAAGGCATACCAAAGAAAATGGTGGAAAGGCTTTTTTGAGGGCCACATAGTGAAGGGGATATCCTGGGAGGCCCGTAGTCACAAATGGTATAAGGAACAGACCACCAGAGTGAATTTGGTGGTCCGATGAACATTCTGTCGGGCCGATGGTGGCAATGGCGACATCAGACGCATGCCAGTTAGACGAAGGTGTGTCATGGTGGTAGGTAGACCCGCACCTGTGGGTCCCACCATTGAATGACCCACATGGACTGGTCAGGTGAAGTGGTTCCCGGTTGGCGCCATTGTTGGAGGAACCGAATTGACTTCATCCATTCGGGGGAGCGCAGACCGTGCCTAGCCGGTGGGCCACAACCATCTGGGTGGGCTGGGCTGGTCCCACAACCCAGCGGGCTGAGCCCATGGCTAAATGGGCTAGGCCAATGGGTTGGGTCAGTCTGACTAGGTCAGACCGGACCCAAACCCAATTTCACCTAGTTTCACTTAAAGGGCCATAACTTCTAAACCAGATTTCCGTTTGATGAACCATATGTGGTGATGGAACCCATAGGATGAGGCAGTTATTTTGAGATACTCCACTTGGTTTTTGGAGAAATTTGGATTATGGCTGGGTTGGATCGAACTCGACTCCAACTGGGCCCTCGGTACTAAAATTCCTATAACATACAGACCGAGAATCCGATTGACACACCATCTATTGCGTTGAAACCCTTATGACATGGCAGTCCTTCTAGTTACTTCTTCATTGAACTTTGTGGCAGTTGAGGTATGACCAGTGGATTGAGGATCATTTTCCCATAACTCAAGTGCACCAAGTGGGGGAATCCATTGGTTGGATGTATAGTGAAGAGCGACCCTTTGTGGATCGACATCCGAACAACCCTGTGTGGATCAATAGTAGCACAACCCGATGAGGACCAACCTTAGAGAAACCTGTTAGGGATCAATGACTTATGAATCTATGTGGATCGATGACTTACGAACCTATGTGGACTGACGACTTACAACCCTATGTAGATCAATGACTTTTGACACTGTGTGGATTAACGACTTACGTCCCTGTGTGGATCAGCAGTAGTGCAACTTGATGAGGACTATCCTTAGAGTGGCCTGTCGTGGGTCAGAAACTTATGAACCTGTGTGGATTAGTGACATAAGACCCTGTGTAGATTATCATTAGAATGACTTCTTCATTGTACAACAGTGGAACTTCTCAACGGAATAAGATGATTTATCTTCATGACCAATCATCATTATTACTATTCTTTAAGTTATATACCTGGTGTGATATATCTTTTACTTTGTGATTTGTGATTGAGATCACACTTTGTGATTTTTCATTTGTGAATTTTTGGAGACCCTCGGGGGTCTTGGGGTCCCTATCAGGTACTATTATACACACCCCTACATGGGCTTTTCCAGTACCTTATTGTGTCTTTTGAAGATGACAGACAGCTTTCACCAAGGTTTGAGAGCTAGGACTAGATGGTGCACGGAGGTGACCGATTGATGTGGAGAGTTGCAGTGACAATCTGTACCTACCCTTTCGGTAGGATCATTGGCGGATGACCTCAGGAACTATTTTATACTTTATGTTGTATCTTCTTTTTGTTGGGTTTGTATTCTGGTCCATTCTTCCTTGTTTAACACATTTACTTTTAGAAGTTATACTATGTGGTTTGTTCATGCTGTGTACCTGGTCTATGTGTTTACAAGTTTAAAGGTAATGCCTTCCCATTTTAGGGATATGCCTTTCCAGTTCTAGTCACCAACCCTTGGCCTGTGGAAGGAGGGCTTTGGGTAGTCAGGGCACGGGTCCTAGGTGATGGGTTGTGAAAACATGTCGTGTGGTCATACATGCTGTTCAGACTACACTAATTAACCAACAAAACAAAATAGTCTATATTCCTTGACCTATCATATAAGTATACAATACATGACAAGGACTATAAACAACATTATTCATCCACCATTTAAAGTTATGATACACATTATATATGAGTTAAATTCTATAAATTGATTTAAGAAGATACAGAAGTGTACACATTGTGTTTCCTCCAACACACACCATGTAATTAATAATTTTTCATTAATATTTATTTATTTAATTTATTTAAAATTAAATCTAAAGGAATAATTGGATTTTAAATTATGTTAAAGAGTTAATTAATTAATTAGATTATTAATTTATTAATTTGAGAAGTTTATCTTAATAATTAATGGATTTAAATGAATTATAGAAGTATTCGTTTTATATTATGGTTGATCAGGAACTTGAAAAACTTCTATATGTGTTATGTTTCAATTTAATTTAGTAATTTATTATATAAGTTTTTATGATATAATTATTATTAAATTAAATATCATAACATGTGTATCATCCCTTACTCTTTATTAAGTATGATACCATATGTCTGTGGTTTATTTTATGTAACCCTAAACCCATTCTAAAACATACATGTTATTGATTAAGTATATGTTAAAAAAGAAACTTTAGTTGAGAGGAGATGGTTCATAACTGAGACAAGGTGAAACCAAATAAGAAGATACATATGTTAAATGTGGGATTCTATAACTCAATCAAGCTATATGTTTTGAGGAGTTATTAACCTAAGGTCAAGGGTTATTTTATCTTCTACTTAATGAAGAAACTAAAAATTAGAATCTCAAGATCATATCTCATGTTTTTTACATTTTAATTTTAATGGTTATTTATTTATTTATGTGATGTAATTTTATTTGATGATAAAATGAAATCACATAAAGTAGACTATTTAAAAAGAATTTAATATAAAATAATATAATGTTATTATATGTAAATATTTTATCAGTCATGGTTAATTAATTATGTAAAATTTAAATATTACTAACAAACATGTAAAGGATAAGATAATGAATATTTATTCATAAAGAAAAAAAACCCATGAAGGAATATATTATGTCAGTAAATACATTTCATTAGTTGATTTAGAATTAAAACATAGTTTGATGAACTTATCTAGCCCCTGTTAGGGTGATTTAAATTATCGAGGATTACTAAGAAAATATTAAGTTGACTTAATCTAGTTACTTTTATGGGTTTATTTACTTATAAATACTTGGTGAAACTAGGAGGTAAGTAACGAGGAAAAATGTTTTTAGTATTTAAATATTTGGGATCTCACTCAACAAATCAAGGAACCAAAGGTTTAGAAAACACGCCAAACTAAATACCTTTGAGTTATTTCTAGGGACCAAATATATATTATTTAAAGAAGAATATAAATTCTTGACACTAAAATATAAAGTGGTAGGATATTACAAATTCAATGTCAATGGATTTTGGGAGATAATAAAATTCTGGGAGATAGAAAATAATAATTTATTACATCACAATTGGTAACTAAGAAAAATCACTAAAATACAATTTTCTTTGTGTTATAAAATGGTAAGTCATTCAACCATGAAATTATCCTTGTGATCTATTTTAAAGGAATAAAATATATTCAATAGTGAGAACTTTTATAATTAATACAAGTTGTTATGAATCATAATTTTCCAAGATCATAAGTTTTACATGTTGGATTCCCCAATTTTGTCTGATCCCTGTAAAGTTGTTAATGAGAAAAAGATTTATAGTTTTGGAAACATGTAGATGATGCAATGGATATCCAATGACTCATGCTATCATCCATGAATATTGAGCTCCATAACCTTCACAAAGACATAGATATATACACTATATTATCTCATATCCATAATCTTTATCAGGAGAAATAATGAAAGTTAAGGTATGAGATCTAAAAGGTATTATTTATGTTCAAGTTTGAAGAATATTCACTAGTTACACCTTATGCATTAAAAATGTTTAGCTACATTGAGAATTTGGAAATTCTAGGTTTCAAGATACCAAAGAAATTATGTACAAGCCTCATGATTTCTTCACTTCTGTAGAGATTCTCAAGTTTTATTGTGGATTTTAATATGAAAAAAATAGAGAAGATGCTTCTAGGTCTCTTGATTCTGGTTTTCTAGGAGGATAAGGACATGAAGCATGAAAAACCATTAGTCATTATGGTGAACAAGAGGTGACTGAAGGAAAAAATACCTAAGACTAATATCAAGTCCAAGACACTATGATAATATAATTTCAAGAGGAGAAAGATCATGAGGTAGGCAATGTGGATGGATATAATGTGTTTTTCTTATGGTAAAAAAGGAAAAAGGAAGAAAAACTACAACTTAGTAAAGAAGACAAGGGAAGATTCATGTGTATTGATTATAGAATGTAATCTACATATCACTATATATTGTGTATTTTATGCAAAAAATTGATATTTTAAGGGAAGAACAATATGTTCGATAGCATATACGATGTACAACACTAAACATAAACAACTTGTGAAATATATTATTTAAATATGGCGATTATAACCTAGTTATTTAATTTTAGGGTATAAAAAACGTCAACCAAATTATGAAATATATAAAAGGGTCACAATAAATTAAAAAGTTTTGAATATTTCTTACTAAATAAGAACATAATTTTAGTAAAGTCATTTTATGCTTCAAAAATATATTTAATTCAAAAAATGCTTTTTGGGTGTGGATAATATAATTAAAATATGAACATTTTAATAATGATATTTTAAAAATAGGATAACATTTTTGAAATCATCATATAAAAATTATTTTAGGGGGAGTTTTTTAGATTTTTTAGAAAAGACCGGTTTTTAGTAAATAATGAAAAAATATTGATTTCTATAAAACATTTATTCCTTTTCATTAAATATTATAATTTGAAGTTTGATTATATTTTAGGATTTTTATTAAAGTGACATATAATCTATTTGATTCAGAATAATCTAATTAATTTCATTTTAATCTTTAATTTTTAGGATTTTGGAATAAATCAATTTTTATGCTTAAAAAACATTTTTTCTCTAAATATTATTTTAATGTACATAATGTTTTCCAATTAAATTAATTAAAATAACCCCTAATGAGGAATTATTTAAATGAAATTTATATATTATATATTTATATATATGAATTTAAATTCATATAATGATGATTACTAGTCATAGAGTTAATCTAAAATCATATTTTCCTTGAAAATTACATTTTCCTAAAAACCCATTTTTCTTCACGCTTTATAGGATACTTATAAAATGAATTTCTTCCACTTATAGTGATTATATTTTGTAAAATTTATTAAATATTTTGAATAAGAAAAAATATAATTATTTAATAAGGCTAACTTAATTTTTGGTCTTAATGAATATTAAAAATAATAAAAAATCATCATCATAGTAAAAGAGTAAATCAGGATAATTTAGGTGAAACTTATTGAGTTTTTTAAAAATAAATACAATGTTTGATACTTTCATAATACACCACATCTATTTTATATGAACAACTAAATATTATTATATCCGAGACATTAGAATGTTGATAATGATAATGATTAACTGAATTATAAATATATGGTTTTCACATATATATAATTAATTATTTAGTGACAAATTAATTATAAATAAAAGTGAAAACTTTTTTTAAAGAAAAGGAAATGTTTTTGTGAAAAACAATTTAAATGTGTGGCAAGTATATTTTATACTAATAAATAAAAAATTACTCTTATTAGATTATATTGATGAAATATATATATATATATATATAATATATCAATATAATATTTAAAATTCATATTATTTGTTTTCTAGACAATATATAAGAAAAAATCCATTTCTACGCATAAAAAAAGTATTTAAAAAAGGTAGATTTTCTGCCATTGGATGACGCAATTATTTTGAATCTAGTTTTTGAAAATTTTATAAATTATATTTGAAAAAAATAAAATTATTATTTAAAATAAAATAATAAAATTTAATTTGATTTAATTTTTGGTATTTTTCTAATAAGTTTCATGTTTTGAGGAATAGTGAAAAAATACCCCATTTTAATTGAAAACATCTTTTTCAATAAATTTATTTATAGTTTTAAATTATATATTTGGATGGTATTAAATTATAATTAGAAAATGTTTTTATAATTTAATCTAATGTAGGTCATTGGAATTAATTTTACATTGAATTTGGATATAAATATATTTCAATCTTTTGAATGTTTTTTACTTTAAAAATTCATTTTCACAATCCATCAATGAGATTAATTTTAAATTAATTTTAGCCAGTTATATATTTTGAATTCTGAAAAATGGATTCCATATTTGGAATCATAATGTGCAATTTTAATAAAAAATATTTCCTTTTATTTTTCAACATTATGAATAGTAACTTTGGTAATTTCAATTACCATAGTTGAGGGTATATCGTGTAATTGAGGGTAAAAATAAAATTATAAATATTATAAAATTACCGTAAAAATACTCCAAATTTTATTAGATGATTTTTTGTAAAAAATAACCATTCTTTGGATGAAATTAGAACCTTTTGAATCCACTTGGATGAGAGTATGACATATAAAATATAATATTCAAAGAAAATTTAAAATTTTCACCCTTGTTTTTAAAAATTTAAATATTTTTAATATAGGGTTATATATGAGATATTTTCAACTATAAATAGTATTTTAAAAGGTAAAATTATTAACTTTATCATGATAGTTTATTTTTATTATTTATCAAATAAATAATTAAATTAAAGTCTTGCACAATGATGATGTAGTAATTGTTTAATTAAAAGAAATATCTAATAAATGATATTAAAAATACTAAAATAAATATAATTTGAGATGATTAATATCATCCGTGAAATTTTTAGTTTACTTTGACATGTTAGTTATGTTTTATAAGTTTATTTTTTAATTTATATTATTATTTTATAAAAAATTCATGTAATGAATAGTGTAAAAATTTACATTATTGATATTTTAAAATAAATATTATTTTATTAAATGATATAAAATATCTAAAACTATCAATTTAGGACATATGATTTATACAAGTATTAAAATTTCATAATTTACTCATTTATTTTTCATTTTTAATTTTGTAGTAATTATATCAACCCTCAAACTATAAATTACATGATATCACAGTTACATGATATCACAGTAAGAGTTAAAAAGGTAAAATAAGGGATAAAATAAAATGATAAGGATTAAAAAATAATAAAAACTTATATAATATTTACTGGATGAATTTATTGGGACCCATAATCATCGAATATTTGAAATAAATAACTTTTTATCAATTTTTAATAGAAAATTAATTTATATTAATTTATTATTTTGAAAAATTCCAAGAGTGCCCCTCCCATCTCATATAAAAGTGCAACCATTATTCTCTATTATTCACACCTAAAAACTTATTTTTTTCTAATATTTGACCAAATTAAATACTATAACCTCTCCCCACATTATTGATCTATTAGTTTAGTTATAACTCACACCTTTGAGTTGTTAAAGTTTTAATCAAAGGAGAGAATCTGAAGAAGAGGTATCATTTTTAATTAAGTGTTTTAATTTTTTTTATTCTTCCACGTACTTAAAATATTCATAAACCATGGTGAAATAATTAATCCAGTATCCTAAATTTATTTAGATGTTAATATGTTAATATCATCACCAAAATCCATATCAAATTTCATCAAATGAGAAATGAATTATTCGTTCATGTTTATCGCAGACTACCACCTTGTGAATCGATATAATTCATTTTACATCACTATATCTCAATAATGGCTGTAATTATGGAATTAATGTTTATATATTAATGAAATATTTTTCATTATTAAATAATAATATATCATTTATGTTCTATCATTTCCATGCACATAAAAATGACAACGTCGTTCATTCGTACGTGTGAACTATCACCTCGATAAAGCGACGTGATTCATTTTTCATCATCACATCACATTAATGATATATATAAGTATATTTAAATTATTAATAAGATATTAATTATATTAATATAATTCTTTAAAGATAAAATAATAATTACCTTCTCTCCATAATGATCATTGAAAAATAGAAATGTTACTCATGTGTATGTTCATCCTACCGTCTCCATGATTATAACGTTGTTTATTTTTCTTAAAAATACATAAATTGGTTGATTTAAAAGTATAATTTATCTATAAAATTGATTATAATATCATTAATATTATTCTAGTTATGATTTAATAATTCCACTTCGAGTTTTTATATTATTCCAAATTCATTTTGGACTTTAATACCGAATATCAGAAAAACATCCGACATTAACTTAAATAATTACCTAATTATTATAAAATGATAATAAGTTATATAAAAGGAATAATAAATATTTAAATGATCTCAATAAAGAAAATAATTATCCAAATTTTATTATTTAGTAACAAAAATATTGTATGAGATGAGTCAATCTCAGGGTAAGGGACTTCATCTCAATATCCTTTCATTGAGGCATCTCTTGATGTTACGCATAATTTTTATTTTATAAGGTGTATATAAATCCCATTTAATATTTTATATCATGAATTTATTTATTATTATGATGTTTTTATATTTTTTAAATGTTACACTTTGATATGTCCTACGATTCAATAGATTACAAAGTAGTAAGGTATTTCTTAACTCAATTTCCATTTATTGGGTTAAACTTCTATTTCAATTATTATGTCATGGTATGATTATGAGTGAAAATACTTTTGATTATCTCATTTTTTATTTCCACTTGTTTTTTGTGGATTTATAGTTAATAACCATAATCAATTCATTTAATTAATTCTCACTTAAATGATATGATCTTTCTTAGGGGCTCTTTAAATACAATATATTTTTAAATGTTTAAATTATTTATTCTTTTAAATATTTATCTTTCATGTCCATGTTTTAAAAATTATTTTTATGAATATTTTATAAGAAAATAATTTTTTTTAAAATGGGAATTTTTCTAATTTCTCTAAAATGTTTTCAAAATGGTTCATTTACCAGTTTTATGTAAGGGAATTTGTTTTAAAACCTATTTTAAAGTTACACTTTCAACTATTTTTTACAAAAGAAAAAAGGAATTAATTTTTAACTAATATAGGATGAATATATTTTCTCACTTTAATCTCACTTTTATGTTTTGATTCTTACTTTACAAGTTTAAAATTTTATTTTCAAATTATGTGTTTTCATTTATGAGTGCACAACTTTTGAAAAATGAGATGTGATTTCAAAAGTTATTTTTCTTTTATGCATGATGTATGTGTTATGATTATGTTATGGTTATTGGGAATTGTTTATAAGTGCTGGTGGTTCCGTGATAAAAAACGTGGGTGATCCCATTATAGCTCTCCTATGTGATAGGTAATGAGGCAGATTTAATCGATAGGGTTTCTTTAAAGATATTAAGGGAATTTACTACAGTGGGTATTCCAAATATAACTATGAACTTTACTTACTATATAGTAGTGATAGCTATAGTAAATTTAAGAGTCATATGGAATTGATTCCACAATTAACATTTATAATTTTTTTTTATGGAGGTTTATAGGAAACTTATTTTTTCACGAGGTAAGATAAAGATCTTATGTTTTATGGGTGAAAATAATTACTTTGTAAAATTGTTTTAATGAGTTTATAAGCATTAACTGACTAATGAGTTTTCTTTCTTTAAGTTTCATTTTGAGATGTTTGTTCTCATCCCATGTTTTAAAATATTTTTCATATGTTATAAGAATGGTTAAGAGAAATAAGGAAGTTAATATGAATGTAATGAATATTTTTCAATAAAAAGAATCCATTTTTCATTTTAAAAGATTTATATTAGAGAAAATATAGATATGGTTTTAATAGGATCCACTTTGTATGAATTTCGGATGTTATGTATGAATAATGGATTTATTCTCTAAAATTATAAAACTAAAAATATCCTAAAATTTATTATGTAATGTTTATGTTTGGGTCCATATAGTGGGAATCATATAATGTGTTATATAAATTTATATATTAGGGTGTTATTTAATCATAAGTAACAAGTCATATATAAACATAATGGTTAGCCTGGTATAAAGAGTCAAAGTTATTTTAGATAAATTGAATGAGTTTGAGATAACATGAATAATGATATTTTAGTGTTTATCGTCCTCATAATATGGTAAAAAATGATTTTATTTCTCACTATAACTTTTTTGGTCTTAGTAAATAGATAGATCTAGCAGGAACAAAAGTAATAATAGATGTGAAGGAAATTGTGGTGGTTTTATGAATTAGAAATCAAATTAAATAAGATATTAAATAAGAAATCTTATGGTTATTAAAAATAAAATATTTGGAGTAATGATTAACCAATTAAACTAGGATGAGTTTTCTAATCCATAATATATGAAAGAAAAGAACTGCTATGGAAGTTCAGGTAATAATGATTATAAAGGTAAGTATATTCAAAGACATATGTTTTAAGGATTTGTAATGAAACACCAAGTAAAATTTACTAAAGGTATATGAATATGTTTTAAATGTGGTAATGGAAGTTAAAAAGTAATAATATTCCAAGGAAAAAGGAAATGTTTAGTTGAATCCATGAAATGGAAATAATTTCTTTATGAGTAAGCAATTGATTTTTTTAAATGTGAAGAGTGTTATCATTATAAAAATTGATGTCATAGGAAGAGGCTTATGATTGGGATCTTCAGAACCATATAGATATCTATTTTGGAATACCTAATTCCATTATAATTGGAGATGAGGAAACTACAAATAACAATTAAAAGTTATGGATTATTTCTTACTTTATTTTTTAACATTAATAAATATTTTGATATGATTCATATTTTTTGTTTTTAGGAATTAATTATTAAGGAATAAGTTTTAAAATAATGGTTAAGGGATTATGAAGAATGCTGGTTTATTAATATGACTTTACACAAGTAATTCAAGAGTTATGTTAGATCTAAGGATGATGAAATGTTTAAAATTAATACTATTTTGATGATGAGAGTACATTGGATGAATTTTTTAGTTTTCACTATATGTTAACCTTATGTTTTCTATGTGAAAATATAATTTGAGGAAGAATTATATTTTATTTTTTGGACATAATTATAAAGGTATTGATAACCTTTAGGGTTTATTTGATCTTTGATTTTGAGGAAATTATTGGATATTACATTTTTAGATGAAAAATGAGAGGTATAAGATAACCTTTGAAGTTAAAACATGTTATGGTTATTTTTTAAATTTCATCATATTTTGGGAATACTATAATAATTATATAGTTTTAGAAAAAGGAAAACCTCTAGGATGGGTGACAAATCATCACATCCGGCAAGGTCATGAGTTTTGAACCCACAACTGATGGTCAACAAGGGTGAAACACCTACCACTGGCCTATGAGAAGTCCTAATTATAATGAAATTTTATTTTTAGTTAAATAATTTTATGGATGAAGAATAATTTTATTGTGAGAAAATACGATTAATCAAATAGATAACCTTGAGATTTGAAAATGAATTGGTGATTAAGTGATTAAAGTTATTTTGGAAGACGTTTGATATTTTGGGATTCCTCTAAGATTGAGGTAAATAGAATTATATTGGATTTTATTTGAATAATTAATGTTGAATTATATTTTTAAAGCATATTATTTTATTGTGGATTTATGGAAATTTAATTTATTTATGGAAATAGTTAGCGTATCTTGAAGATTATTTGGGAAATTGATTTTCGATATAAGACATCATGATTAATAGATGTTATTTGGATATAAATGTTAAACTTTATACTATAAGAATATATAAATAAACCCTTATAAATTTTGGGTTTTCTGTATCAATTATAACATTTTGAGTAATTTTTAAGGATAATTATTTTTTTGAATGGCCTATGTTGAACTTTATGTATTAATGTTAAATTTTAGAGATTAATGTAGTTTTTCATCATATAAAGGTTTATTATTTTTGGGGAATTATATTATCTTATACTAACCATTTTGGTTTTTGTTAATGTTTCATGATAGTAGAAAAATATAGTTAATCTTTTGTGGATTATGTGATTCTATTAAAGTTGATTCTAGTGATTTAGGTGTAAAAACATCATCTTGAATACTCATCGTTAAAGAAAAAGATGTTTTTGTGGTGGAATTTGACTAATGGATGAAACTATACTTGTCAAGCAAGTATATTTCCTTATTTTCATTGTCCAAGAATTAAAATAATTCTTCAACTCTATGAAAAGGATCTCAAAACAAAAAATTTATCCGTTTACTTTTCTTATGATGAAATCAATGACCTTTTAACCTATCACAAATTCATGGTTCTGTGGTTGTTAACATTCTCATGATAATGTTATATATCACTCTCCATTGAAACATGATTGTTAGTTTTCTCTTCCATGTCCATATTTTCCAATATGGAACTCTAGTATGTGTTATCTTAGGTGACTTTTACACTTCCCTTTATTTCAATTAAAGTGTAATTTTTATTAACCCTTTTTCCGATGTGGGATTTCAAAAAAGGTATTTTGAAAATTAAAACCCCTAGTTTATTATTCTGAGTTAATATTTAGAGGATTAAATTTATTAAATGCGGTGATAATGTAATATCTAGTGTTTTTTAAAATAAATAATATTTTCAATAGCGTACATGACAAGTCACATCGAGCTTAAATGGATAACTAAATATTATTAAAACCTAACTATTAGAATGGAGATAATGAAAAATATTAGATAAATTAGGAATATATGGTTTATATGTGTATATATAATTAATTATTTTGTGAAAAATTGATTATAAATAAAAATAAACCTTTTTAAATAAAAGGATATGTTTTTTTTCTGAAAAACTATTTAAATTTTCACATGTGTATTTTATAACAATAAATAAAATTCACTCTTATTAGATTATATTAATATAATATATGTAAATTATAATCAATATGAAGTTTTAAATTTATTTTATGTTTTTTATATACATTATATAAGAGAAAATCCAATTTTACGCATAAAAGAAGCAATTTAAAAAAAATGAAATTTTATCTCTTTTGATGGGGAACTTGTTTTAAATATAGCTTATAACACTTTTATATACTACATTTAAAAAAAATAAAATTATTATTTTAATGAGTAATATAAAAATTTACTTTGGTTTATTTTTTTTATTTTTTTGATAAGATTCATGTTTTGATTAATAGTAAAAAATACTTCATTTTAATTGAAAACTTATTTTTAATAAAATTTATTTATATTGTTGAATTATATATTTTAATGGTTTTAAATTATAATTATATAATGTTTTTCTAATTTAATCCAATTAATTTCTTTATGATCCATTTCACATTGAATTTGGATATAAATACATTTCAATTTTTTGAATATTTTTTTAAAAATCCTATTTTCCCAATCCATCAATGAGATTAATTTTAAATTAATTTTAGCCAATATGTGTTTTTTAATTTTTTTAATGGATTCTAGATTTGGAATCATAATTTAAAAATTTATTAAATAGGTCGATTTTATTTTTGGACATTATGAATAGTATATTGGTTAATTTTTATTACCACTATTATGGGTACATCGTTTAATTAAGGTTAAAAATAATATTTTAAATATTATAAAATTACACTAACACTTACCATAAATTCATTGTATGAGTATTTTTTTACCAAAATAATCCTTTTACTACAATTATAACATTTTTAATCCACTTTGACGTGAGTATGACATTTATAATATAATATTCAAAGAAAAGTCAATTTTGGCACACTTTTGTTTTTAACAAGTGAAATATTTTTAATATGGGGTTACATAATGAATCTATTATACTATAAATTGTATTTTGAAATATAAAATGTTTATATTTATTATTATAATTTTTTTAGTTTTTATATAAAAAAATAATTAAATTAATGGCTTGCATAATGATGATGCAATAATTGTTTAATTAAAGGAAATATCAAATAAATGATATTAAAAATACTGAAATAAATATAATTTTATATGATTAATGTCATAATTGAATTTTTTTTATTAATTTTACAATCATATTTATGTTTTATAAGTTTTTTTTGAATTTATATTATTTTTATGGTATTTTTAAAAATTCATGTGTTGAATAGTATCAAAATTGACATTATTGATATATTAAAATAAATAATATTTTATTAAATGATTTAAAATTAATAAAATTATAAATTTCAGCCAAAGTGTTTTTATAAGTCTTAAAATATCATCATGGAATAATTTTTGGGTATTTTTATGTTTTATAGTAATTATATTAAACCTCAAAATGTAAATTACATGATATCACGGTAAGAGTTAGAATGGTAAAATAAGGGTTAAAACAAAATGATAAGGATTAAAAAATAATAAAAACTTTTCTAATTTTTATTGTATGAAAGGATTTAACCCAATTATCAAACCATATTCAAAATAAATAACTTTTTATCCATTTTATGTAGAAAAATAAATTATATTAATTAAATATTTTGAATAATTCCAAGAGTTCCTCTCCCCTCTCTTATAAATGTGAACCCAATATTCTCTATGCTTGACACCTAAAAACCTATTTTTTTTGAAAAATATCTATCCAAATATATTACTATAATCCCTCCCAATATTTTATATCTCTTATTTTAGTCATAACACTCACTTAGAGGTGTTAAGGTGTTAATCAAAGGAGATCGTCCAAAGAAGAGGTATCATTTTTAATTAAGTGTTTCTATTTTATTTCTTTTGACACTTAAAATATTATTCCACCATGATTAAATAATATATCTAGTATACTAAATATAATGTGATGTTAATATGTTAATATTATCACCTAAATCCATCTTCAATTTTATCAAATGGGGAATGCATTATTTATTTGTGTGTACGACAAACAACCACCTCATGAACTAATATAATTAATTTTCAGTCACTGTCTCTCAAGTATTGTTATAATTATGGAATTAATATTTATATATTCATGAAATTTTTATCATTATAAAATAACTATATATCATTTATGTTCTTACCTTTCCATTCACATAAAAATGATAACGTTGTTCATGCATATGTGTGAACTATCACCTCCACGAAGTGATGTGATTAATTTTTCATCACCAAATCAAATTTATGATATAGATAAGTATATTTAAATGATTAATATTATATTTTCATATAATTATTTAAATATAAAATTATAATTATCTACTTTTCATAATGATCATTTAATAATGGAAACGTTACTCATGCGTACGTATGACCTACCGTCGCCATGATTATAATGAGGTTCATTTTTCATAACCATACAAAAACGGTTTGATTTAAAATTATAATTTATGCATAAAAGTGATTAATATTTCATTAATATTTTTTTTGGATATTATGTACTAATTCCACTTTGAATTTTTACATCATGCCAAATATATTTTAGACTTTAGTAACGAATATTGACCAAACGACTAACATTAACTTATATAATTAAGTAATTATTTTAAAAAGATAATAAGTGATATAAAAGTAATAATAAAAAATTAAATTTTCTCAATAATGTAAATAATTAACCTATTTTTATTATTCATGAAGATAAAGATTAAACGAGACGAGTTGGACTTAGGGTAAGAGACTTCCTCTCAGTCTCCATTCATTGAGGCATTTATGGATGTTATACACATTTATTATTTTATAAGGTGAATATAAAAACCCTTTAACATGTTATATAATGAATTTATTTATTATCATGATATTTATTTTTATTTTTTAATGTTAATCTTTCATTTGACATATGGTTCAACTGATTACAATGTAGTAAGGGATTTCTTAACAAAATTTCCATTTACTAGGTTAAACATATACTTCATTGATTATGTAATGGAATGATTATGTGTGAAAATAATTTTGATTATATTATGTTTTATGTCAAAAAATTTTATTTGGATTTATAGTTAATATAAAAAATCAATTAATTTTATTGATTTTCACTTCAATTTTATGATCTTTGTAACTGACTCTTTAAATAAAACATTTTTTAAATGTTTTAACAATTTATTTTTCTAATTTCTCTATTTTTTTTTTCAAAATGGATCTTTTTTAGGTTTTATGTAAGGGAATTTCTTTTAAAAACCTCTTTTAAAGTTACTATTTTAAACATTTTTTTACAAAATCCAGAAGGATTTTTTTAACTTATACGACATTAATGTATTTTTACAATTTTATTTTTCTTTAATGTTTTTATTACAACTTTAAATGTTTACAATATTATTATCAAATAATGTGTTTTAATTTATGTGTACATGAATTTATGAAAATTAAAATTTATTTCAAAAGTTATTTTTATTTTATCCATGATTTATATGTTATTATTTTTTTATGGATCTTGAGAATTCTTTATAAGTATGGATGGTTATATGATAAACTGAGAGGGATATCCTTTTATATATATCCAGTGCATTTGGTAATGAGATGAGGTTACTTAGTAGGGTTTCTCATAAGATATTAAGGGAATATACTACAGTGGGTATTCTAAATATAACCTTTAAGGTTACTCCCTATTTATCTATGAAAACTATAATAATTTTAAGAGTGATATGGAATTTATGTGACAAATTACATTTATGATTTATGATTTCTGTGGAGTTTTATAGGAAGAATTTGTTTTCATGAGGTAAGATAAATATATTATGTTTTATGGGTGAAAAGTATTACTTTGTGAAAATGTTTTCATGGTTTTATAAGTATTCCTGGATTAATGATTTTTCTTTATTTAAGTTTCATACTGAGATTTTTTTTCTCATACTAGTATTTAAATTTTTTTCATAGGATCTAAGAATGGGTAAGAGAATGAAGTATGGCATGCTAAATGAAATGAACATTTTTCATGAGAAAGAATACATGTTTTATTTTAAAAGTTTTATATTATGAAAAAATGGATACAATTTTAGTAGTATCCACTTTGTATGAGTGTGGGATATTATGTATGAATAATGGTCTAATTCTATAAAACTATAAACATGAAAAGATCATAAAAGTGAAATAAAGTAATTTTCTTTACTAAAACTCAAGATTATGTAATGTTTAAGGTAGATTCCTTACATTAGGTGGTAAAGAAACAATTTTTCATCTTTAATATTATCATATGAAGTAATTTTAACTATTATCACCTTATACTTGATATTTATTTGTTTATGGTACACTTTTAAATGAATGTTACCTATATAATAAGTTATGTAAAGAAAAAGACATAATGTCACTATCTTTCTTTTAAAAATCACTTATTTGTTCACATAGGGAAAAAAGAATGTTGTGAATGGATGTTAATGGTTATATTTAGAAAAATTAAATTATAATCATGATTTTATTTTATTTATATTTTTTAGTAATTATATATTTACCTTAAATTCTTACGCAACACTGACATAATATTTCTTCAATTAATATAATAATAAAATAAATGAATTAAAAATATTAAAATTAATATAATTTTAAATAATTATTCTGTTTCATGAATTATATAGATAAAAATAAAATTTTATAAAGGTTTTAATGGAATATATTTAAATCTATTTTCTGTCATGTTGTTTTCAAAGTCAAAATAAATGAATAGTACCAAAAATTTCATTAATGATATTTTATAACAAATATTTTTTATTAAATGATTTAAAATTTATAAAAATATTATATTAGTCTAAGTGTATGTAATATGGTTTAAAATATCAAATATGGTCTATTTATGAGTCAATTTTACATTTATGGTAACATTCTTAACCCTTTAATATTGAAATAATTGTTACCACACTTAAGGTTATAGGGTTTTGCACATTACATGTGTTTGTGTTAAATTTAATTTTTAACAAACATAAGATTTTTATTTTTTAAATTTTATTTCAAATTTATATTCTTTTATTTCAAATTATATAATAATTATCATCTTTTGTAGCCTTAAATAATAAATTATCCAGGTAAAAAATAGTTATCATGTTGAAAACTAAAATGGTAAAAGTAAGTAACCTTGAAGGTAAAGTAAATAACATGTTTATTTTGTAGTGTTGGAGGTGTTTATTGACCTTATATTCCCTTAAAATATAATATTTATCAATTTTATAGGCACTAGTTTAAGGAGTGACTTCCCATTATTGAATTGTTTTGGGCATTTATGAAAATGAAACTTCTTCTCACATATAAAAGGAAACCTCCTCTCCACTTTTCTTCACGCATAAACATCCTTTTATTTCAACCAATATGCACCTAAATAATTTCCATAACTCCCTTAACAAGTCATAGATTCATTTTTGGATTATAAAACGATCATGGGAAGTATTTTTGTGCAAACCTAAAGAGGTTTTCCATAGAAGAGGTATCATTCTTAACCTAGAATTTTCATTTTATTTCTTCTTCGATATCCTTCAAATATTATTAAACCATATTCAAATAATAAAACTATTATCTTATATATTATGATATTTTATTATGTTAATGAACACTCTATATCCATCAAACCTTCTATTAAATTGTAAATGAAACTATCAATTATGTGTATGACTGATTATTGCCTCACAAAATGATGTAAATAATTTTAAATCAATGACTCTCATGTATGGATATAATGATGTGTTTAATATATATATATATATATATATATTATATTAATTAAATGATTACAATTTTGTAATTATAATATCACATTTACTTTATTACCTTCCAACCCGTTGTAAAACGATAACTTCACTCATGTGTATGTGTGGACTACTGCCTCCAGGAATCAATGTGATTCATTTTTAATTTCCATTCTAAATGGATGGTAATATTATTATATTCTATGAATATATATAATTTATATCATATAATAATTATTCTAAAATAGTGAATTATTATTTACATATATTTTATCCCATCCTTCAAAAAATGAAAAAAATATTCTTGCGTACATATGGCCTACAATCTCTATGAAAAGTGTAACTCATTTTCCAATCTATAAATTTTATGGATGAATGTAAATATGTATATAATTAATATCCACAATATTTATTTCATTACTAAAATTATGGAGATTATGTAACCCTAATCAATGTATAAGAATTAAAAGCATTGAACCAAAACATACATGAAAAACGAAGCAACTATCGACCAAAATAATGTTTTTTTTATATTAAGAATTGTTAATAAAAGGGAGATAAAAGGATATAAATAAATCATATATGGTATTATATATATTATTATGGTTATAAAATAAATTTATAATAAACATAAATTTATTACACTGTATGTTTAAATGTGTATGATGAAATTTGAGACTCGAGGTAAGGGATTTCTGTCTCACTTTTAGTTTTGTGAGACACATGCCATATTCACCAGTTGTTACTTTTATGTGGTGTATAAACTGAACATGAATTTATTTTATAATTATTATTAATAAAATTATGAGTATTTAAATATCTATATAATGTTCTTTATTTCATGGGGACTGTGATTCAAAGGTTACCAAAGTGGTAAGGGTTTTATGTTACAATCTCCTTATTTATCAGGATTGTTTATGGTTAAGTTATGATGATGAAATTACCAAATATAAATCTGAATAAAATCTTGAATTTTATCCTCATATGTTTTTTCTAGATATTACTTATTTTCTATCCATTTTTATCTTTTTAAAATTAAAGAGTTCAAAATACTGTTTTTAAGGAAAACTAACTTTATTTCTTTCTTTAATTGAAAATAATTTCTCTTCCATGGACATATTTTCTAAAAATGACTTCAAGATTTTTTTACTATTATAAAATTATTTTTTAAAGTAATTTTAACCCATTTTTTAATTTTCAAAAAATGGTTTAAAAGGAATTTTCTTTTCTTTTTTTTTTGGAATGAGGTACTTTTTACCCTTTTACCAAAAATGTGAACAAAATACTTGTTTTAACATATACTTCTAGAAAAAAATTTACCATCATCATAAATGATCAATGATTTATAGCTTACATTATAATTTTTATAGTTTATTTTCATTGAAAATAATTTTCAGAATATATTTCTAATTTTTATTTTTAAAAAGTGATTTCAAAATTGGAAAGGGTATTTTACTCATGAATGTTTTTAATGATCTATTAATGGTATTTAAATTCATCAAATACAACAATACTTAACTTATAATATACTGGGGGTATAATCTAATAGATCCATCATTATTCATTCCATGTATGTTTAAAGATTATGATGATAATATGTTTATGAAACCTATTCCATTATCTATGGGCCATGCTACGATAAAATGATGAAATGATTATGAACCCCATTTTTTTCAATGGGTTATGACATGATGAAATGTTTTTGAATTTTATTTCATTTTCATGGGTTATTCCCTGATTAAATTTTTATAAAACCCATTACTTTTCATGGTTTATGATATTATTAATGTTTTATATTCTTATGGGACACATCTGTATTATTTTCACTATGTAATGTGTGGGACGAAATTTATATAGCTCTCTAATAAATTGGATAAAGATGGATAACTCATGAGATAAATGTATTATAAATGAACATGATTCCAAGTTCATTATTTCATGTGTATACCAATTATTATTTTCTATAAGATTAATTATGGGCCTAAATTTAAGGTCCATAAGTTTATGCATGGATCTAGAATTCATGTCCATATGAGTATGTATGGACATGGTTTTCATATCAAAAAGTTCATGTAAGATCTTTATTTAATGTCCTTGAATTATTAAGTGAACCTATTTCTATTTATAAATGTTCATAATTTAATAATCTTATGTTTTCCATATTCCTATGTTTTTGTTATGATCTCATGTATCATGTTCATTGAATTACTTTATGATTCGTATCTTATGAACTACCAAGATTTATATTATGACTAAAGATTATGATATATGAAATGAAGGGAGTGGTTTTCCTATGTTGATATCATGTTCTTATAGCCTTATGTCCATGTTATTCTTAAGTGATCATTGATATCTCCCTTATTTAACCTTACTGAGTATCAAATCTCACATTTTTTTATGTTTCCATTAACGAGTTTCTAAAGAAAGGTTTTAAATAGGGTATATCTAATAATATTACTATGTGTGAATATATTTATGGGATTTTTTAATGATATTCCATAAAATAAGAATATTGCATATTTAGTCTCCAAAGACACTAAATATTTAGATCCCTTAGGTGTGTATTTGTGAAATACGTTGAATATTTATCTAAAAATACGAAATATTTTTTCATGAAACGTACTAGTCTCTATAGTTGGTATCAGAGATAGGATTAGTCAATATTTAGAGATTATTATTAGAGAACATTAGGGAAAATCTATGGGATAATTTTATGTATAAGAAAATATCCTAATGTTTTTTTAAGGATAATATTATATAATTTTATTGGAAATGCATCCCTATTTGGATATTACAAGTGGACATTGTTTTGGAATAGAAAAATCTTGGGGTAATATCCCCGAATATAGTTGGTCAAGAATATCTCATCTATAATTCTCATGTACAATGAGTGTTCCCTTAAAACACTCTTGGTTTGGAATTCTTAGGGGATATGTTTAGCTTAATTTATATTATCTTTATGAGCCATCATAAAGGCATTAAATAGGTAATGACCATCAATGAACAAGGTGAAACCTAAGGTGTTAAAGATTTAAAATAATTTGTAATGATTTAGACTTACTATAAATTATTTTTCATAAATAATATTATTTTTTATCATACTATTCTTTTTTGTTTTAGTTTATAGTTAGAACTAGGAGGAATCATGTTAACGATAAATGTGTTAGAAAATGGGGTGATTATGAGAAAACAAATGGCATGATAACTAGAGGGAAATATATTATGATGATGAAAAATATATTATCATGATATATTATCAACAATATACACCTAAAAAAACTCTCATACTCAAAAAATAATAGAAAGAAAATTTTTGATTAGAGATCAAATAGTGGAGAAAATATAGGAAATAAGACTCAATTTCCATTATACCACAAATGTGGAAATAGATACCCTAGGAAATGTTTTAATGGAAGGGGAAAATTTTATACATGTGGAAAAAGGATATATATAATGAAATTTATAAGGAGTATAATGTTTTATGCATGGGGAAAATGGAAATTATATTAGTTAATGGCCAAATCTAAGGGTTAACTCCAAGACCAAGGAAGGATTTATGTTATTACAATCATTAATGTGGAAATATTGAACTATTTATGTATTGGGATTCAATAAATATGGCTTAAATGTTTTATACCAATGATATTTTGGTTATAATAATCCTATAACATATAAGTATTTTTATGTAGAAGGAATTAAATATATATATTTAATTATAACAATAAAAAATAATATTTATTTAGTGGTAAATTGATATTTTTAGAGAAAACATGATTAAGGTAAAATTAACCACTAATAAGTGTGTAATTTTGAGTTAATGATATTTAGTTTGGATAAAGATATGATTTAAATTGATGAATTAAATAGGAAAATATTAGTAGCCTTAAAATTAGTTAGCGATTGATGAAAAAGAGTTTTATGTCCTATTTGATGGAGATTACTAAATTTTTTTGGATTTATGGAATATATTTAATAGATTATGATTTCATTATGGTTTTATGTTGATTCAAGTTATTCATGTGTTTTAAGAGAATATATGATGAAAGTATTAACATGTTTAGTTTATGAAATTATGAGCTACTTTATGTTTTCCGAGGATAAATGTTTTATCAAATATTTTAAATTTTTAGGTTTTTAATTCGGACATACATATTTTGGGGGATTATTATGGATAACTATTTATGAAATTAATTAAGTTAAACTTTTGGGGTTATTGTTGAGGTTTTATAGATTAACTTTTAATATTTATCCATATTGGAAGACACATGCTAACCATTTTCGATCTGGAAAATATTTTGAGATAAAAGTAATGACTTATATATCATCGGATCCATTAAAAGTTAATTTTAATTCTTTAGGATTAAAAAAAATCATCTTCAATATTCATTTATTAGAGTACTATATGATGTAGAGATTAATTTAATTATAACCAAAGGAAAAAATTTTCCTTAAGAAATAGAAATAAATCAATTAAGTACATTTTCTCACTATTTATATCTTTAGACAAAAATAATCCCTCAAAAAATTTGAAAATGACATTTAAGTAAAAAAATTATCCTTTTACCTTTTTTTTTTCTGAAGAATTTATAGTCTCTTCCCCCATCATTGATTCATGGTTTTGTGATCATTAAAATTTTCCGAAACCTATTATCTATCACTCTTTATTAGTTTTTGGGTGTTAGTTTTATCCTTTATATCCTTATTTTAACTTTCTAGTAATGTTATTATTTTTTTAAACCTAGTTTTTTTATTATTCTAGATGACCATAATTTTTTCCCATTCCCTCTTTTTAGAGGAAGTTTTAATATCCCTTTCTATGATGTGAATTTTCTACCAAGGTATTTTAAAATATCAAACCCTTTATTTCATAATTCAAGTTCAATATGTGATGAAAGAATTTATTAAATGGGAGATAATGTAACAATAATATAATTTAAAATAAAAACAATATGTTATATAACATATACCAAATGAAACACCATGCTTAAACAACCCCAAAAATATATTATTAAAAAACCTATAAATTGAATTAGAGGGTAAAAATATCATTAAATTAACTATAAAATACTTATAAGGGTCCTAATAAATAATTTTTTGACTAATTATTATAAAATAAGCACATTATTTTCAGTAAATTCAATTTATGATTAAAACACATGTTTTCTTCAAAAAATTATTTCTTGTGCATAGATAATTTAATTAATTTCTTCTAATTTTAGTAAATTTATTTTATAAAATGGATATAATTATTAGAATAAACATATAAAAATTATTTTAGGGGGAAATTATCATATTTTTCTAAAAAGATTAGGCTATTAGTGAATAGTGAGATATGCCAATTTTTTGTAAAACTATCATCTCTTCTAATTATATCAAGTAATTTAAAGTATTATTATATTTAGTATTTATTCATAAAGAAAAATATTATACATTTATTTATAATAATATATATAATTTCATTTTAATTATCAATTTTCATGATTTTGGAGTAAATCTATTTTTCTTCTTAGGAACATTTTTTTGAAAACTATTTTTATGTACATAATATTTTAGAAATTTAATTTATTAAAATGACATCTAATTAGGAATTATTTACATTATATATATATACTATATATATATATATATTAATTTAAATTCATATAATGAGGATTAAGAGTCATAATGTTAATGTAAAATCATTTTTCTTGAAAAATACATTTTCATAAAAAACAGTTTTTTATCATGCTTTGTAGAATACTTATAAAATTAATTTCTACCAAATATAGAGATTTAATTTGTTAAAATGTATTCCTTATTTTTAATCATAAATATTAATATTAATTAATAAGGCCAACTAAATTTTTGGTTTTAATGAATAGTAAAAATTCATCATCGTGATAAAAGGGTAAATCTGGTTAACATAGGTGACAAGGCCACCATTTTTAATCTTCAATAATATTAATTAATTTCTTTAACCCTTACAACATAAGTACTGATATTAGTTAATTTATTGGATACTTTTCTATAAAAGTGACTTATATTCTATGTTATGTAAAGAAAAATAAAAAACGTCACTCTTTCTTTAAAAAATTTAATATGTGTTCACATAAGGACAAAAGAAATTTGTGAATGAATATTAATGATTTTTTTTTGAGTAATGAAATTATTTTCATGTTGGTATTTTATTAATTTTTTTTATTAATTATAAAATTACCTTAAATTCTTACTAACACCAACACAAAAATTCTTTAATTAATAGAAAAATAAAATAAATGATTTTAAAAATATTAAAAGTAAAATAATTTGATATAATTATTGTGTTCCAAGAATTTATTATCTAAATATAAAATTTTATAATGGATTGAATATAAAATATTTTAATTCATTTTTTCATGTGGTTTTCAAATTCAATATAAACAAATAGTTTCAAAATTACCTTAATGATACTTTATAGAAAACAATATTTTTTAATTTATTTAATATTTATGAAAAAATTATCAACTACCAAGTGAGGGTAATATTGTTTAAAATATAAGATATACTCCATTTATGAGTAATTTTTTCATTTATTTTAACATTATTAACCCTTTAATATTTAAATAGTTCTTACCACAGTTAAAGTTAAAACAAGATTTTACGAGTTACATGTGCTTGTGTTAAAAATAATTTTCCATACATATAGGTTTTTTATTTTATAAATTGGATTTAATATTTATAATTATTGGGTATGAATTATCTAATAATTCTCATCTTATTTTTAGACGTAATGGATAAATTAGCTAATTAAAAAACTAGTTAATACGGTGAACACTAAAATGGAAAAAGCGAGTAATCTTAGAGGTAAAAGGAATAAAATGTTTAAGAAATGTTTATTTTTTAGAGGTGTGAATCAACCTTATATTTGATCCACCCCATTATTTATAAATTTTTGAGACACTTGGTTTGAGAGTGACTTCTAATTATTGAATAGTTTTTGGTATTTATAAAAATGGCACGACTTTTCACTTATAAAAGGGAACCTTTTATCCTCTTTTCTTCACTCCTAAAAACACATTAGGTTATGACACGACCTTCCCAAAACCCTTTCTTAATTCAATTACATATATTAGAGGAAATTGTTTCATTATAAAACCCTCCATGGATGGATTTTGCTGCAAACCAAAAAAGGTTGTTTGAAGAAGAGGCATCATTCTTAACAAAGTATTTTTTGTTTTATTTCTTCTTCTACCTCAATAAAATATTATTAAACCATAATAAAATATTAAAAAAAGTGTATTTAATATATTTATATTTTATTATTTTAATTTCTTAACATATATTTTTCTTCTATTCCATCAAATGGGAAATAGATCATGTGTACTATTGGTAGTTGGGTTCTGACCTTATAGTAATGGCACCCCACAATACTGCACTAAATCCAAAGATAAAATCCTAGAAGAACCAAATATTTTTGGTGGTTCTAATTTATTTACATTGTGAAGGAGAGAAGGTATCGATAAGGATTAAGGGGCCTCTTTGCATCAAAACAGGGGAGGTGAGGTGCGCCGAAGATGGTCAGCGATGTCAGAGCGTGGAGTCAGTTAGGGTGAAGGCCATCTGCAACATCAGAGGTGGTGCTGGCATTGAATATAGTTGGCATCAGTGGATTTTTGGGTGAGTGGTCATCAATAATGGTGATGTCAGAGGTGAAAAATGTAGAAAATCTGGTTGTATCTAAGCATATATCACAATGTTATTGATGATGGTAGGCTGTCTCGGTGTGACAACAGGAGACAATAGTGATGAACCATGGTGGGGGTAATGCAGTGATGTTTTAGTGAAAAAAATCTATTTGAGCATTAATACCTCATGTGAAGTTCAAGATGGGGATCCAAATTAGAAGCTCCTATACATGTAGGACTACCATATTGGGATGAATGAGAGGGTATGATATCTTCCATCTGTACCGGTCAATGTGCATATCCACATGGGGAATTTCTAGCTGTGCATCGATAAAATGTTGAGATATTGGTCACAATGTACCAGTCACGCTTTGGATGGTATGTTCTATAGTATCAAGTCTTTGGGGACTTTAGGGTCATGTATTAGGCCAGTGTTCCTCTGAGACTATGAGTCATATAAGGGTTTACTCTCAACCAAAATAAAAATGGAGTATATCATAAATTAAAAAATGTAAGGCCTTTAGGATTTTAAGAGTGTGTACGGTGGACTACTGACTAGAAAACCGATGTAATTAATTTTATATCACTACCTCCCACAGATGGATATAATGATTGAATATATATATATATATATTATTTATGACATAATTTTACTTCCATAATTATAATACAACATCTACCTTCTTAACTTCCAACCCATTGTAAAATTATAACATCGCTCATGCATACTTGTGGACTACCACCTCTACAAAATGATGTGAATTTTTTTCCTTTATGTTTAACATGGATGGTAATAAGGATATCTTTTATGAATATATAGGATTTATATGAAAAAATAATTATTCTATTGAGGTGAATTATTATTTACATTTCTTTCATTCCATCCATTGAAAAATGAGAACAACATTAATGAAAACGTACAACCTCCCATCTACATAAATGGTGTAAAACATTTTAACTCTATAATTTTAATATATGACCATAAATGTATATATATTTAATTTATATAATATTTATACCATTATTTACATTTTGGATATTATTTTACAATGATTAAAGTAAAAATACCAATATTATGAAACCAAAGCATACATAAGAAATGAGGTATTTATCCTGTGAAATAGTGATTTTAATAAAGAATAGTTAATTAATAAGTAATAAAATGCTATAAGTAAATCATATATGGTATAATATATATTATTATTTTTCTATAATATATGTATAATAAACTTGTATTTATTATACAGGAGGTTCAAACATGTGTGAAGAAATTTGAGACTTTAGGTAAAGAATTTTATTCTCACTTTTATTTCATTAGACACATGCCATATTTAACACTAATTTCTTTTATATGGTGTATATAATTACCATTTATGTATTATATTATGATTAATATTAAAATTATGGGGATTTATATATCCATATAAGGTTATATATTTCATGGGGATTATGATTCAATGGTTATGAAAGTGGTAGGGTATTATGTTACAATCTATTTATTTAATGGGATTATTTATAGTTTAGTTATGATGATAGAATTTAGTGATATAAATCTTGATAAATTCATTAATTTTTTTATCCTGTGGTTATTTATTTATATTACATATTTTCTTTTTATTTTATTCTCTTCAAGAATTCATGAGATCAAAATAACGTTTTTAAGGAAAACCAACTTTATTTCTATCTTTGGTAAAAACTTCCTTTATCTTTCACATCCCTATTTTATAAAATGGTTTTCAAGAATATATTTACCATTATACTTTGATTTTTATTCATTTCAACCCATGTTTGAATTTTTTAAAAAATGATTAAAAGGAAGATTCTATTCATTTTTTGCAATGTCATACTTTTTAATTTTTTACCAAAAATGTGATAGGAATATTTGTTTTAACATACATGGAATGAACATAATTTCCCATTATCTTGACTAGTCAATGATTTAAAGATTTATTTTTATATATGAAAGGTTATTTGAAATTAAAATAATTTTCAAAATAATTTTTTGTTTTTTGTTTTTTGAAAGTAATTTTCAAAATGGAAAGGGTATTTTCAACATGAATGTTTTTAATAGTATTTTAATGGTATTTTTATTAATAAATGATAAAAATACTTAATTTTCCTTATGATTTATTAGGTTTAGGATCCAATGGAACTGTCTTTATTATTTCTATGAATGGTTTATGCTTATGATGGTAAGATTTTTATGGTATCTGTTCTTTTATCCATAGGTCATGCTATGATGAATTTATGGGTTATGCAATGAGGACATTATTATAAAACTCACTTCATTTCACATGTTAGAATATGACTAATGTTTTATGATCTTATGGAACACATTTTTATGACTTTAATTATGTGATTTGTGGGACTGAAATTATATATCTCTTCAATACATTTAGTAAATATGGATAACTCATGAGGTAAATATGTTATGGGTGGACCTAATTTAATTTATGGACCTGGTTTTCATGTCCATAAGATTTTACATATACCTAGATTTCATTCCCATATGTTTATGTGTGGATGTGGATTTCATTTCTAAAAGATTATGGGTTAACCACTTTTGATGTCCATAAGTTTATATGAGGACTTGATTTCATATCCTTAACATATTGGGTGAACATGTTTCTATTTATACATGCTCACAATGTTATAATCTTAGGTTTTTTCCACATTACTATGTCAACTCTATGCTTTCATGGATTATTTTCCTTGACTTCCTTTATGATTCATATCTTATGAATTTCAATGATTTATTCCATGACTTAGGATTGTGATCTAGGATATTCAAGGTGTGGTTTGAAATGTTAATCTCATGTTCTCATAACCTTATGCTCATGTTATTTTTAATTGATTATTAATATATCCATTTTTACCCTTACTGAGCATCTGAGCTCACCCTTTCTTATGACTACTTTCCCCAGTTTGTGAAGAATGATTTTAAGTAGGGTATATCTAAAAAAACTACTACATCGGAAGATATTTTTGGGAGCTATAGAAGATCTTTCATGAAATAAGAATATTTCGTGTCTAGTAAACAAGGAAACTAAACCTTTATGGTACTGAGGCATGAATTTATGAAATATATTGAATATTAATCTAAAAATATGAAATATTTGTTTATGAAAATATTGGTCTCTATATTAGATCTAGCTTACAGTCTTCCTATTTATACCCAAATATATAATCTATGTAGAATCTATACGTTTACCAAAGGTGAGGTTGATCTTCTAGCATACAATAGAGTAGGTCTAACAATAATAGCTATTGAAGATTACCATCTCACATTGCTGATGGAATCAATTATTATTTAAAATAATTGTTATTATATACCAAGTGTAACAAAAAATATAATATTTTTTTGTTTAGATATTGATGGACTTATTTAAAAGTTCAAAAATAAAAGATTATACTTTTATAAAGATATAAATTTTTATGGGATGGAACATTTTAATAACTATCTTTAAATACTAAAATAAGAAAATCATGTGTTTGAAATCAATAATGAATCAAGTTCACATGACTCATATCACACTAGGTTATTACGACACTGACTTCGTCATGTAAACAAGAATCATTTAAAAAAGGTATATCATGAAAGATATTTATATGTTTTTAAACTAAAACCTCTAGATATATTTCATGATTGATTGTATAAAAAAACGACCAAATATCCTTTAGTGGAAATCATGAAAGGGATATATAGCCTCTATAAGTAGTTCATATATATGCATGTATATCTTTTATAGTAGAATCTAAAGGTGGATACTATTACTTCATAGATTTTACCACTGACTTAGGTATATATGGATGTGTATACTTAATGAGGTATAAGTATAAATCGTTTAAGAAATTTAATGATTACGTGTAATGACCCAAACTTTCATTAATGGAAACCCCTCTTTTTCTTATTAAATGTCTTTTTATGTAAATTTTTTATATAAAATATCAACTTATATGGATTTATGGTTTTGGATTTTAAAATACTCTTAATAATTGTGACCATTGCTAATATAGACATAGAACAATGATCACATGATTTGTATAAATATAGGGCTTTAAGAAATCCAATTTACTCAGAAAAAGGACGCGATGACCTCATCTATTAGATGTGCCTCATACGAAGCCCATTTTTCAGAGCTCAGAAAGGAGGTTGCATCTTTGGGATTCTCTCTTAACCAAGCCCAATCTGTGCTTGAATATTTTAAGCTCGAGTGAGACCACCTATGATAGAACTGGAAGTTGATAGATATTACCACCTAAGCAATGTTATCTGAGCCATCCCAAGAGTCTATCACCATCACACACCTTACTCTTCAGTATTATGTGGGTGTTATAAGGGGTTATGTAACAAGAACTTTGCACTATATTTATGTAAATTATTTTTTTATATAATAATGAATATACTTTCATTTTTTTATTGTTACCTTGTAAATATTTTTAAAAGCACAAATAGTATTTTTTAGTTAATGTTAAACTAAGAAATATATTTTGATGAATTAATGGATTATTAATTTATATAATATTTTAATAATATTTTATTATTTTTATTAAATTAATTATTATTAAATATAAATGATTGTATATTTTTATGAATGCAATTGTAATTTTTATTAAGGGTTGAAAGCCATTTTTGTCAAAACCCATAAATTTTCAATAAATGTCGGTTTTAATTTTAAAAGTGAAAATTAACATATTTATAATTTTTTTTGGATAAAATGAGTATTATTTCTGGAATGAGGATGTCGAAATTATCCAACGGTAAATTTTTCATAATTTTCTGAGACAGTCAAATTTTTTGGTAAAAATTAAATACCGTTTAAATATATAATAAGTTTTATGACATCATAAGGACCCAATAGTGATGTAATAAATAACTATAAACTTTATTTTCGTCCAATATATGTTTTACCATTAAAATAATGTGATTTTCGGTTTGTTTTCTTTATTTTACAAAGCTTTAGTGGGCCCTTCAAGACTTGTTAAACATTTTGTCTTTTTAAATTGTATTCCTTAGGAGAATGACTCACCTCCACATAAGAAACCCCATTATTTTAAGATGTTTGGACTTTTCCCTTATAAAATATTGTTTTCCACTTCCCTTTTCCAAAAACCATGGGCAAAAACAGTGATCTGGTTTGTGGTTTGGATTAGTTTAATGTAAGGTTCCCCAAACCTAAATAATAAAGAATTCCCTCACCTTTCCTATATAAACAAACCCAAGCCCCCACTTCCTCCTCACTCAAAGCCTTTGTAGTTCTTTCAACCTCTGAACTCCTCTCTCAAGAATCCTCCCAAGGTGCCCCAAGCTCCCAATAATCCTCTCTCAAGCCTCTCTCAAGCCTTTGGAAGCACACTTCTAAGTAAGGATTTTTCTTCCTTTCTCATTTTGGTCCAATATTATTTTAATTATTATGTCCTTTTAATTTCAATTATAAATGTTGGGGTATAATTTAAAACCTCCCCCATAGTTCCCTATTTATGTTTTAATGATGGGAGACCCCTTTTTCTCTCATTAAATGCCTCCCATGTACACCCGTTAATATGTCGAAATTCTAAAAGGAATTTCTTTCTCCTCATTTACATTCAAGAAATTATTCTGTATCGTGAATCAAAATCCCATTACATTTGTTGTGACATGTATCTATATGACCCCCTTACTATTCATGTGATTTAAATATGATGATACACCCCTTTATCTCTCTTCAACCATTTTTTTGAGTTCTTATGTCACACCGTTATGTTTCCAAAATTGCATCGCGTTTTTCCAAGCCAAAGTCATTGTGTAGTGAATACCATGCACATTTCTCTATCAAGGGTATTCACCTTTATTCACCTTTACTTATTATTTAAAGATTTTCATGTATTTATTAGAAATTAGTTTATCATATAATAAAAGATTATGTTGAATGATTCAATGTTTTATAATCCATGTGGCACACTTATGCATGAAATGTTATATTTAAGAAGGGTGCGCCCTGATAGCGCTCCAATGAATTGGGTAAAGTATAGTATCACAGTACGTCATGTGTAATGGGTGTTTACTCATGCTAATTCAAGTGAAATGAGGGTTTACTCGTGATTCATGTGCAATGAGGGTTTACTCATGCTTTATGTGCAGTGAGCCTTGGCTCATGCTAATTCCATGTTAAGTTTTGTTGCTACATTTCCATGTTATGATTATCATGCTTTATCATACCTTTATGTTTATGCTTCTATTGTGATCTATTGATATTACTATTGTCTAACATGTATTTTATTCCTCATTTTATTCCTCATTTTATTCCATGATTATTCCCTTATTAGGCTTTATAGCTCACCCTTTTCTTATGCATATCCTCAGGTTATCCCATACAATGCTATGTATTAGGTAATGTAGTGGTCATTTAAAGGAAGTTTTCAATAAAGGTGTTTTATTCATGTTTTATGTTATTCTGTAATGATACTAATTCCCAAAGACACAAGACATCTCGATCTTCTATGTCGTATCAAGTGAAGTTTATGTAATAAATTATGTTTAATTGTGTAATAAAATGAGGGATGTCATAGTTGGAATCAGAGGATATGTTTACATATTTTTGGGATCAGGATTAGAAAACCCTAGTAAATCCTTATAGACAATACTCTATATAAAAAAACATCCCTATGTTTTGGTGAGTATTGAGTAAGTGTTTTATCAAGAAAATAAATCCCTACCTAGATACGAGCGGGTAGAGGCAGCTCTAGAACATATGTATCCTAGGGGTAAAACCAAAAACCACCGCTTTGAGCTAGATATGAATGAGAACTAGTGCATGAAAATGGGCCCTCCTAAATTATTGGTTACAAAACTCTTAAGTGATATGATTTGGTAAATTCACAAGCTTAGTATGAACCATTATTAAGGGTCAAAAATATTCCCAGAGAATATATGTTAGAAAGTAGATCATGGATAACATATACTGAAGCCAATATATTCCTATGTTAAGGAAATAAAATTTATTTATAAGTCATCAGTTTTGTCCTTGTATTACCCTTTATGTGTTACCTCTAAATTTCCTTTTATTCCAGCCAATGGATGGTAATAGGAGGAATCAGGCTAACAACCGATGTGATGACTGTACTAATAAGATGCCTAATCCAATAGCAGCGGAAATTGCAAACTTTGTCACGCTTATCTATCAGATAACTCAAGATTTGAATAGAAACATTGGTCAAGAGGAATATTTAACCCCCCTAAGAAAGAACAAGTCTCTATCAAGAGCATCATGAGACAAATGCCTCCTACTTTTAATGGATCAACTGATCCCACAATCACTGAACAATGGATCAACTCCATTGAAAATATCTTCTCCATCCTTTAATGCTCTGACCAAGAGAAGGTTCTCCTGGATTCTTATCGTATAGAGGGTGAAGCTGATCAATGGTGGACATTGATCAAAAATAAAAAGCTTGAGGAGGAGATCAAATAGTTGTAATGGAAGGATTTCTAGAAGATGTTTTTCGATAAATATTTTCCGTGCACACTCTAGCTTAAGATTGAAAGGGAATTATTTTCCCTCAAGAAAAAGTTGAAAAATATGTCAGAGCGTTTGAGGAAAACTTCACAAGGCTTTCATAATATGCCTCCGGCTTTGTCGTTACCCCTGAATGAAAGGTCGACTACTTATTTGGTGGGCTGAAACCTAGCCTGTGGAAAGCGCTAGCAATCCATGACTTCGATAACTATAAAGAAATTTTCCGATGTGCCCTCAATGTCGAAATAGGGATCAGAGAATCTCAGGGGTATAATGGGGATAAGAAGCGTAAGGTGGACTTCAATGTTGGTGGTCTGATGGATAAATCCAATAGTGCTAAGAATATCTAGCACCCCACTTGCCAAAGTTTTAGAAAGAAGCACCCCATAAACTACCTGAAGGGGATGAGGAAATGATTTAGGTGTAGAAGGGAAGGGATCTTGGCTATTAATAGATAGCAAGAAATACCCAAGGCTACAATAGAGGAGAGTAATACTTCATTTGAACCTCAACGCATGGTTCATTGCTAAAACTGCAAAGAACCAAGGTATCTTGAAAATCAGTTCCCTAAGCCCAGGGTTTTTGGAGGCAACCAACAACCTCCATGGCAGTAAGGGAGAGATTTTTCCATCACTACTGATGAAGAAAACCCCAACAAAGAAGTGTTGATAGGTATTATAGTTATTTATTCAAGAATAGTGGGTATTCTTTTTGATTCATGTTCTATGCATTCATTTATATCTCAAAAGTTTAGTAGAATAATCCCAACACCACCACAAATCATGGAAGTGAAGATGTCGGTGAGTACATAAAATGGGTAAATCATTGCATCCCATGAATATAACTCCTACCCTATCATAATATATGGATTAAACTTCTTGGAAAATATCTTCATACTCTCTTTGGTGGAATTTTATGTAATTCTTGGAATGGATTCAATTTTCTTATATAGATCCAACATAAATTTTCGGGAGAAAGAAATCACTCTCCATGTAGAGAATTGACCCCCAATTACTTACAAGTGCAAGGAGGATGATGAACCTTCTTTAGATCCATCATCTAAAGAATGGATATTACTTCCCTATGAGCATGTGTATCTAGCTCAGATGATTGAGTCTAAGGAGGAAACTATCCTAGAAGACATTCCTATTGTGAGGGAATTCACTTAAGTGTTTCCTAAGGATTTCCCAGGTCTTCCTCTTAAAAGAGATGTTGAATTCTCAATTGATATTATACCTGGGGTGTTTCCAATATCAAAGACTCCATATAGAATGGCTGTTGTGGAGCTTAAAGAGCTGAAGAAAAAACTACAGGAGAATCTGGAAAAAGGGTTTATACGCCCAAGTGCATCACCATGGGGTGAGCCAGTCTTCTTTATAAGAAGAAGGATGGATCAACGTTCCTTTGCATCGATTATCATGAGATTAAAAAAATAACGATAAAGAACAAGTATCCTATCCCACTAATTGATGACTTGTTTGATCAGCTATGTGGAGCCCAATACTTCTCCAAGGTGGATTTTTGGTTGGGATATTATCAAGGAAGGGTTAAGAAGGAAGATATCCCCCGGACCACTTTTTGTACAAGATACATGCACTATGAATTCATAGTAATGCCTTCTGGACTCACTAATGCTCCAAAACTATTCATGGACTTGATGAATAGAGTCTTTAGAGATTACCTCAACAAATTTTTGGTAGTCTTTATAGATGATATTCTGATATACTCAAAAACCATGGAGGATCATGAGGAGCATCTAAGAACTATACTAGAGACCTTAGGGAAGGAGAAGCTCTATGAAAAGTACAACAAGTGAGAGTTCTGGTTGAGGGATGTCTCATTGTTGGGCTATATAATCACAAGTAATAGGATATATATGGATCCCTCCAAAACATATGCAATTGAGGTATGGCTGAGGACAACATCAGTAACGGATATTCATAGCTTCTTGGGGTTAGCTGGATATTATCGATGATTTGTGAGAAATTTATCACGATTGTCCAACCCTATTACTAAGATAACTTGGAAGGGAGTAAAGTTTTATTAGAGTGATGAATGCGAAGAAAGCTTCAAGGAGTTGAAAAGGAGGCTTATCACTATGCTCGTTCTCACATTACCCACAAGTGGAGAAATTTTTTTGGTATTCAGTGATGCTTCAAAGAAGGGCCTGGGATGTGTGTTGATGAAAAATGAAAAAGTCATTACCTATGTTTCAAGGAAATTGAATGTTCATAAACAGAACTATCAAACACATGATCTCGATTTGGCTGTAGTGATCTTCGCTTTTAAAATTTGGTGGAATTATCTCTTTGGGGAGAAGTGTGAAATATATATAGACCACAAAAGCCTCATGTATATATTCACACAGAAAGAGTTGAACATGTTCCAATGAAGATGATTAGTGTTGATCAAAGACTATGATTGCTCAATCAATTACCACCATGGGAAAGTTAACAAGGTGGAAGATGCCCTAAGTAGAAATGACCCAACCATTCTATCATTTATGAGAATTGAAAAGGATCAAATCATCTTAGATTTGATGAAGATGGACATGAGAATCATAAAGAAGGGAACATAATCAATCCTTTCACAAATTATTGCTCAACCATCACATTTGAAAATGTTAAAGGATGCTCAAAAGGATAATGTAGGAATTAGGGATAAAGTGGAAGCCATCTGAAAAGGGAAATCGTCAGAGTTTAATGTTAATGAAGAATGAATTGTGAGATTTGGGAAGAGACTATGGTTTCCATCAAGTCCGGAGCTGAAGATGGAACTTTTGGATGATGGACATAGTTCAAATTTCTCTATTCACCTAGGAAACAAAAAGACATATCGAGATCTATGAGGGAATTATTAGTGGGATAATATGAAGGAGATTGTTGAATATACATTAAAGTGCCTAGTATTTATGCAAGTGAAGGTAGAGCGGCATAAGTCTAAGGGAATGATGCAACCATTGCCCATACCAAAATGGAAATGGGAGAACATCAGCATGAAATTTTTCACCGGAATTTTGAAGACATCCAAAGGCAACAATTCAATCTGGGTTGTTGTGGATTTCCTTTCAAAGGATGCACACTTCATTACTATTTGGGGGGATTTCTCATTGGATCAACTGGCATAGATATATATCAGGGAAGTGGTAAGGCTTCATTGAGTACCACTATCTATTGTCTCTGAACGAGATCCAAGATTCACCTCTAAGTTTTGGAAGAGTCTTTAACATGCTCTGAATACTGAACTGAACTTCAGTACAACCTATCATCCTCTAACTGATGGCCAATCTGAGCAGACTATCCAAACACTTGAGGAAATGTTGAGAGTGTACTCAATGGAATTTAAAAGAGGATGGGATCAACATATTCCTCTAGTTGAGTTCTCTTATAACAACAGTTTCCACTTGAGAATCCAAATGGAACCATATGAATCCCTTTATGGGAAAAGGTGAAGAACACCAACATGTTGGGATGAGGTCGGTGAACTTAATATGTTTAGACCAGAAATGGTCTAAGAAATGGTGGAGAAGGTGAAAACCATTTAGCATCATATCAAGGAATCCCAGAGTCGACAGAAGAGTTATGCAGATAATCATCGATGAGACCTTGATTTTAAAGTTAGAGACATGGTATTTCAACAAATATCTCTGTGGAAGAAGGTCATGAGGTTTGGAAATAAAGGGAAGTTAAGTCCAAGGTACATCAGCCCCTTCAAGATTCTTGATCGTGTTGGGGATGTGGCCTATCAAATAGCACTTCCACCAACCATGGCCAAAGTACATGATGTATTTAATGTATCCCTCTTAAGAAAGTATATACCATACCCTTCACATGTACTCTCTTCAAAGGTGGTACAATTTGAGGATGATCTTTCTTATGGGGAGCAACTAGGGAATATCTTAGATCGTAGAGAAAATGTTCTACAAAATAAGACAATGCCCCTCATCAAGGTGTTGTGGAAAAACAAAAAATTTGAAGAAGCGACATGGGAATCATAGGAAATGATGAAGCAGAGTTACCCAAATCTGTTTTAGGGTGTAAAAAGGAAATTTCGAAGGTGAATTTTTCTAAGGGGGGATGATTGAAATGACCCAAACATTTATTAATGGAAATCCCTCTTGATCTAATTAAATGTCTCTTTATATAAAATGTTTATATAAAATGACAACCTATTTGGTTTTATGTTTTTGGATTTTAAAATACTATCAAGAATTGTGACCGTTGCTAATATAGCCGTTGAATAGTGATCACATGATTAATATAAATACAGGGCTTTAACATATCCAATTTACTTAGACAGAGGAAGCAATGGCCTCATCCAATAGACGTGCCCCATATGAAGCCCATTTGTCAGAGCTCAGAAAGGAGGTTGCATATTTGAACTTCGCTCTTGACCAAGCCCAAGCCGAGCTTGAATATGTTAAGCTCAAGAGGGACCGCCTACGAGAGAAGTGGAATTTGATAGAGATTACCACCAGAGCAATGTTATCCGAGCCACCCCAAGAGTATGTCACCATCACACAACCTAATCTTTTGTATTATGAGAGTGTTATAAGGGGTTATGTAACAAGACATTAGCACTATGGTTATGTACATTATTTTTGTATATAATAATTAATATACTTTAATTTTATTATTGTTACATTGGAAATAGTTTTTAAAGAAAAAATAATATTTTTTAGTTAATGTTCAAATAAGAAATCCATTTTGATGAATTAATGGATTATTGAATTAAATAAAATTTTAATAAAATATTATTATTGTTACTAAATTAATTTTTATTAAATATAAATGATCATATAATTTTATGAATGCAATTTTAATTTTTATTAAGGTTTGAAAGCCATTTTTTTGTCATAACCCATGAATTTTCGATAAATGTCGGTTTAAATTTTAAAGGTAAAAATTAAAATATTTATAAAATTATTTAGATAAAATGAATATTATTTCTATAATAAAGACATTGAAATTATCTAACTGTAAATTTTTCATAATTTTTTGAGACAGTCAAATTTTTGTGTAAAAATTAAATACCGTTTAAATATATAACGTATTTTATGATATTATTATGACCCAATAGTAATGTAATAAAATAATATAAACTTTATGTTAAGGAAATATTCTTTTCCATTAAAATAATGTGATTTTGGTTTTTTATTTATTTATTTTACAATGCTTTAGTGGACCCTTCATGACTTATTAAACATTTTGTCTTTTTAAATTGTTTTCCTTAGGAGTGTGACTCACCTCCACATAAGCAACCCAATTATTTTAAGAAGATCGTACTTTGGACTTATAAAATATTGTTTTCCACTTCCCTTTTCCAAATAATATGGGCAAAAACCATTTTATGGTTTGTGGTTTGGATTAGTTTAATGTGAGGTGTCCCAAAACTAAATAATAAAGAATTCTCTCACCTTTCTTATATAATCCCACCCAAGCTCCCACTTCCTCATCACTCAAAGCCTTTGGATTTAATACAACCTCAGAAATCCTCTCTCTATAATCCTCCCAATTTTCCCCAAGCTCCCAATAAGCCTCTCTCAAGCCTCTCTCAAGCCTTTAGAAGCACACTTCCAAGTAACGAGTTTTCTTACTTTCTCATTTTTGTCCAATATTCTTTAAATCGTTATGCCATTTTAATTTCAATAATAAATGTTGGGGTCTGGTTTCAAAACTCCCCCATAATGACCTATTTATGTTTTAATTATGGGATACCCCTTTCTCTCTCATTAAATTCCTCCCATGTACACCTGTTTCTATGCTGAAATTCTGAAAGGAATTTCTCTCTCCGCATTTACATTCAAGCAATTATTTTGTATCATGAATATAAATTACATAAATTTTTTTTGTACATGTATCTATATGAACCCATTACTATATATTTCATGTAAATATTATGAGACAACCCTTTCTCTCTCATCAACCATTTTTATGAGTTCGTATGTCAGACCGTTATGCTGCTGAAATTGCACTATGCTTTTCCAATCCAAAGTTATTGTGTAGTGAATACCATGCCCATTTCTCTGTCAAGGGTATTCACCTTTATACCAATTTAATTATTGTTTAAGGAATTTAATTTATGTATTCCACATTCATTTATCTTGGTATAAAATATTATGTTGAATTTTTCAATGTCTTATGATTCATGTGGCACACTTATGCATGAAATGAAATATTTAAGAAGTATGCGCCCTGATAGCGCTTCAATACATTTGGTAAAGTATAGTATCATGATAAGTCATGTGAAATGTGTGTATACTAATGATAATTCAAGTTCAACAAGGTTTTACTTGTGATTCATGTGCAATGATGGTTTACTCAGGCTCTATGAGCAATGAGCCTTGCTCATGTTAATTCTATGTTAAGTGTTGTTGCCACATTTCCATGTTATTATTATCATGCTTTATCATGCCTTTATGTTTATGATTCTCTTATGGTCTATTGATATTCCAATTTTCTAACATATATTGTATTCCTCATGTAATTCCATGATTATTCCCTTACTGGGATTTATAGATCACCCTTTTCTTATCCATGTCCTCAGGTTATCCCATGCAATGCTAAGTACGAGGGAATATAGTGGTCATGTAAAGGATGTTTTCAATAAAGATATTGTATTTCCTGTTTTAAGTTGTTATGTAATGATCATAATTCCCAAAAAAACTAGACCTCTCGATCTTCTATGTTTTATCAAGTGAAGTTTATGTAATAAATTATGTTTAATGTTGTAATAAAAAGCAGGGTTGTCATATTACGAGGATGATGTAGAGAATTATCTTATTAAGAAGATAAAGAAACCCTATTTAGACAATGTTGGGGAATATCTTAACCAATATTTTATTAATTATATAATGGATTTTCAGATTACATCTCAACTCAATCATACTTATACACCACAGTGGAATAGTGTAAGGGAAAGGAGGAACAATAAGTTATTGTATATGGTGAGATCAATGAAGATTTATGCAAGTATTCCATTATCATTTTTGAGATATTTATTATAGACTATAGTATACACACTACATCAAGTTCCATTAAAAGTATAAAATAGAATACCATTTGATTTATGCTATAGGAAAAAATATGTTTTATCTCATTTTCATATATCTCTACCAAAAAACTAATTCTATAGGATGTGAGACATTTTCTAATTCTATCTCTACCAAAAAACTAAAATAATGAGGCGTGGAGTTTATTTTTATTGAGTTTTCAAAATAAATAAGAAGGTGTTTCCTATTTTATCTCTTATATAGAAAAGAAATGTGGAAATATAAACTAATTTTCTTGAAATGAATAATATCTCCCAAATAGTTAGAGGAAGTAAGATTTACTTTGATGAAGTCAAGGTTTCGGATACCCATGAGTTATCACATGAATAAATTACACAAATACTAGTGTCATAATTTTTTTAGAGATAAAATTATAGTGTAGGAGAAAAAGAGAGGTTAGATAAAAAAATATATATTGTTTTATAGCCACAATGTATAGAGATGGGTTATTAGTTGATAATAATTATCCAGTTTTCAATAGGGAAGTAGTAATAGGTTCAAAAGTTTCAAAGAGGAAAGAATCCATGAATTTTGAAATGGATTCCTTATATAAAAACTAGATATAGGTTTTGGTAGATCCTCTAGTTTATATAAATCATATTGGGAGTAAATGAGTATTCAGGAAGATGATAAAAATAGATAGTAAAGATAGTACCTATAAAGCATGAGTGTTGGATAAAGGGTTTTAGAAACATCAAGGTTTATACAACAGAGAATCCTTTTCCAAATTCTATGTACCGAAATCCTTTAGAATTATATATTTTGTACCATCTTAGAATTATTCTTATATTTCTAAAATGGTTGTAAAGATATATTTCCTTAATAGAAAAATTATGGAATATATCTATATGACACAACCCAAAGTGTTCACGAATCCAAATAATTACAACAAGGTGAGAAAATTACAAATACCTATTTATGGTTTTAACAAATTATAAAGATCATGGAGAATTTATTTTGATAAATCCATAACAAAATATGGTTTCATAAGGAATGAATATCATCCATGTGTCTATAATATGTTTAGTTAGAGTGCAATTTTTCCTAGTAGTATATGTCGATGATATATTAATGATGGGAAATGAGAGACCAATATTTATTTCATTTAAAAGGTTTATAAACAAATTATTCTATATGAAAGACTTAGGTGAAATATAATACATTATAGGGATCAATATCTACTGTGATATATCTAAGAGGCTATATAGACTAACTCAAGGTATATACATTAACAAGGTATTTAAGAGATTTAATATAGAACATCCCATGTAAGGATTTTTTACAATTTGATATGGTGTACATTTATCTAATAAAATGCATCCATATAAAAAATAAGAGAAATATAATATAAAAAAAATCCCTTACGCATATACGATAGGTATCATTCATCTATACCTTGTTATATAATAGTCTTGATGTTTCCTACACCTTGAGCATGGAATGAAAATATAAAGAAGACCCAGGTGAGCCACATCAATCAATATTAAAGACTATACTAATGTATATGAATTGTGTAAAGGATATATCACTAGATTATAAAGGGTATAAGGAACTAGTTATCAAGGTATACATAGATTTTAGTTTCCATATAGATTATAATGATCTGAAGTCACAGTTGGGACATGAATACTTCCTTAGTGGAGGTGTTTTGAGATGGAAGAGTTCAAATAATTGAGTGGTTGTTGATTCTATAGTAGAGTATGAGTATATTTAGGCTCCTATCATAACTAAAGAAATTATTTGGATAAATAACATCATCCAAGTTCCCGATGTAGTACTTAATAGTAAATATGCTATAACATTTTATTGTGATAATATTGCAGTGATGGTCTTATCCAAGGAGAAAAGTTCACATCAACAAAAGAATGATATAATTTATAAGTATCAATTATTGAGGTATTTTTCTCAAAATGGTGTGGTAAAAATAAGTAGAGTTTCCATGGAAGAGAAAATGGATTACACATTGAACAAATACTTATCTCAGTTGAAGCATTAATATTATATGAGATATGATAGACTAAAAGTATTATAAATTAGATCTAGTGATAGTATGTGTCTATTGGATTTTGTTCCCTAAAACCAACTAAAATTATAATTTTTATTACTAAAATATTAAAAAATATCTTATCACATGATGAGTGTTATTCTGTGTAACATTAATGTTATAATTTCATTAAAGAATTTGTCATATATAAAGGTTATATTAGTTATCTACTATAATGAGAGCCTTGAAATATAATGAAAATATTCTTAAAAATATGTAATATAGTTATAATTACATCTAAATGATGGTAAAGAAATGATGTTTGACTATTTGGTGCAAGGGGCTCATACGACATTGTGACTTCCTTTTATGAAATTTACACTCGGTAACCTTCAAGAGAGTAGGTTATGAGGATATAACCGCTAATGAGAATTCAATATGTTATATGTGTCATTTGATAATACTATATATTTATTTGTGTATTATTCCTATACTTAATATTATTATTATTGTATATCATGAATCTCATACAATGATATATTAATAAAAAAATAATGACATATGCTTATGATAAGGTTGGATAAGTTAGTTGAATCATAAGTGATATGGAATTAATTGAATAATAAATTGAATTGTTTTTCACTATCAAGTTAATGAAATATGATATTTATGACCTTTTAATTGATATGTAACTATTTTTTATGTCCATGGATCTGATATCTCATCGAGGAGTTCATTTTAGAGTGATAGAGAAAGATAAATCAAACATATAAGTAGATGAACCAATTATACAACCTAATTTATTAGATTTCAAGAAAAAAGGATTATATTACATAGTAAGTGTTCATATGATGTTAATATTATTATAGCTACCCAAACCCTTTTCACATATTATTACATGATTTTTAACTTAAATATCCATTAAATACAAGTAAAGGATTGAGAGGCCTAGTGTCTTTTGAAGACTTGGTTCATAATACATGAAAAGAAACTAACACAAAAATTCTTTATTTTATTATAGATAATAGACTTATAAATATATTTGGTCAAATAAAACTACATAGCACAAACTAAGTAATATATAAAAGAAATGGGTGAGTTATAATGAACATTAAGGAAAAAATTCATGGTAATGAAGCATAATATATGATCCAAAAGGTATAACATGATAAAATAAAAGACACAACCCATAAATAATCATATGGAGCCATAATATAATGATTATGGAATTATAATATCATGGAAACATAGGAATATAATAGAAATATATAACATGAAAAAATCATAAGTTGAGACTAACTGTCAAGACAACATCACATGGTGGGTAGAGTCCCATCATGGATTCGGTTCACTCCCTAATCTCATACATACCGACTCTTGAGAAAAAAAATTACCCAATAAATTAGATCACAATCTAGGCCAACCCATAATAACATGTGAATTCTTATGTGTTCCATAAAATTAAATCAATCAAATATCATAAACATAAGGATTAACTGTGGAATGAAATAGGTTGTGTAATCATGTATTATAGTGTAACCTTGTATCATATCATAATGGTTTAAGTTAATGTAATAAATTAATAAGGTAATAATAATCACAAATAATGATAAATTATATCAAACTAAAGTGGATATGTAAAAAAATTATATAGTAAATTATGTAAATGTGCCACATAAGAAGGGTTTTTGGGAAAAGAGTAAAGAGTCTTTAAAGAGGGTAAGATCAAAATAATTTATATAAAAATAAAAGTGAAATAAAATGTTTTTATATATAAAAATGGATGTTTTTAGAAAACAATTAACTATTAAAACATTTTTTTTATTTTGGTACTATAAAATTGGAAATGAAAACAAATAATTTCCCATTAATTATATTTTTAAAAGAAATTGAGAAGGGACCTTTAAAATATGTAAATCCCCCTTAAATAAAGGTGAATAAAAAGGTATATATGTTGGGTATATAAATATATATATAATATATAATAATTAAATAATAAAAATAGACAGTTAAATTGAGGTAAATACAAAGAAATCATAATCCAAAGAAAATAGGGTGGTTCAGAGAGACCCCTTACCTTATGTTATAGGATCATTCCGCACTTAAAATTAACTTCCATGACAATCAAATTATATTAATGAATAACTTAATTAAGAAAGTTTTCCATATTTATTTTATTTAATATAATTCTATTATTTTCATATATAACCATTTGATTGAGACATAATTATTAATATTTATTTTTTGAGGTCATTCGTTTCATGGTTCCATGGTTAGAGTACTTGTGTATAATTTTGGAAGTTTATATCGAATGGAAATAAAAATACAGAAGTGAAATGAAATGAAATTAATGAAATTAAAAAAAATTAAGTGTTCCATTGTATCAATATGTGTTTCAACATATAGAAGATTCATTTGGTGAAATATTATTGTTAAATGGTTATTTTTTTCGGCATTTTTATCGACCATCATGAACTAGTTTTGTTTTATTTAATATTATGGGAAAATATTTATTCCAAAATGTGATAAAATATATATAATAAATATTTATGTAATTTTAAACAATTATAAGTGAATTTAAAACTTCCATGATGGAGGTAATGGGAAATAAAGATCATTTTCTATGGAGGCAGTGGACCGATATAATACAAATGATGTTTTCATTATTAGAATAAAAGGAGAAGTGAATATGATAGATGATATAAATTTCATTAACGTAATAAAATTAAAGAATATACATTATAATTGTGTTTTAATGAAATATTTAATGTAATTATCTTGGAGGATGGGGAGAAAGAAAAAAATAAAAGACTCTATTGAGGGTATTACCTTCTCTTATGAAATCCTCCACTTAGAATTCCACTAAAGAAACCTTAAATTGGTATTTTTTTTGAGACCAATAGAACTAGGAAATGGGGGAGAGTATTGGGAAGATATTTTCACATAAAATTTTCAAGATAAAGTCTTATAAGGTTTAAATATGATGAGAGATGAGGGTGGTATTTATAAGGGGTGAAGAGGCGTGTTTTTGAAGATAACATTCATTAGTTTATTATTTTTTCTCATGACTAATAATAATATTTATTCTTGTAACTATATATATAAAATGGTTAATGAGAGTTAAAACTAAGGGGATACCTCATCATCCAATAATCAATAATTCATTTATATAGATTATAATGTTAAAAATTTAATTTTGGTTTATTTTACTATTCACCTAAAATTCAACTATTTTTGACAAATACCAAAAATTTAACACGAAATTTTTTTATGTTTATATTAAAAGAATGAAATAAATTTTATGAAAATAATTTTGTAAATATGATAAATTTAATTTTTGAATAATTTCCTCATTTATTTTAAAAATACAATTTTAATATTATGATCAATTTTATGACCCTTTAAAAAACAACCTATGGTCTTATAAAATAATCATATAATTATAATAAAAATTAATATAAATTTATAAATAAATTTCACGAAATAATATATATTATAAATTATTTTATCTACTATAAAAGTGTAATTAAAATATTGATGTTTTATAGAAATACAAACACTTTATTTATAAATTTTAAAACATTTATTTAATTGTATCACGTTATTTATATACCATATTTTCATTTTATAACATAAATAAATATTATTTTCCATTTCCATAGGTGAGTATACTATTCTAATGGTCATGTTAGTATCATAATGGTCAGGATACTATTATAATGGTTAAGTTACTATTCTAATGGTCATATTACTATTCCAACAGTCAGATTTATAATAATCCCATGGGTTACCTAATTACTATAAATACCACATATTTAATTCATTCCTCATTAAATTATATTTATATCAAGGTTATATATTTTTTTCTCAAAATTCATATTACAATAGTAATATTTTTCTTCATTTCAACTATTGTTCGTGAGTACGATTATTATAGGGGATCGATATGTTCTAAATTTTACTATTATTATTATCTAATTTTCTTTTTTTGTCCCACCATAAAACATTCAATTTTTTATATCCATTTTTATCCTATAAATTTAATTATAAAATTAATTAATAAAATGTTATTGTTTCTATCATGTGGTGCCTATAAATAATATTATAATACTAAATATGACAAAAATATATATTTATAATGGAAATTACATTAATAAAATTAGAATTCATTACATTATTCCCCCATTAATAAATTTCATCCTCAAAATTTAATTTTATAAAATAAGTTGAAAAATAGGTGAGGTTACTTCTGCATCATGGATTCCTCCAGTTCCCATGTCTCCTTGTACATTTGGTTTCTCCATAGTACTTTGACTAGGTGAGTTATCTTGTTTCATAAAACATTATATCTTTTGTTCAATATCATTACCGAATACTACTCTTAAGAGAGATCATTTTCTAGTTATACCACCTATGAATCCAGTACATGTAAGGTATATTGTATGTACTCCCTTAAGATGGATATTTAGAATACATCATGTACTTGAGATTTGGTTGGTGAGAGTTCTATTCAATAAAGCACAACTCTGATGCAATCAAGAATTTAAAATGGTTTGATCTACCTAGGAATAATATTTCCCTTATTCCCAATTCTCATGACTCTCTTCCATAGAGATACATAGAGGAACAATTAATCTCTAACCACAAACTCATGGTCTCACTGATGATTTTCAGTACAACTCTACTTTCGACTCTAAGTTTATACGATGTGATTTTGAATGGTCCTGACCTTTTATACCCATTCATTAGCCATTTATAGTCCCAACAACTTACATTCAATAAATTCATCCCAACACATAGGTTTTCTATATATCTTATGATAAAGGGCTTCATATGTATCCATTTGGATGATTTAGTGGAAATTATTAATGTACATGAAATAAAACCAAGGAATATGTTTAACACATCGTTATTTGAAGCCCACAGATAATTTTTCAACATATCCTCAAGTATCTAGATATTCTAAAAACAATGGATTTGAATTTAGGGTGATAATCCATATAGAATTTTAACTCAGTGTTAAAAGGGTTTTAGAGACTCTTATAGAAGTTGGAGGTAAATATTTGATATTGACGACATAAAATTGATAATTACATTACATGAAATTACCTCACCACTTCTATAAAGTATATCCTTGAAATTTTATTCAGTGATAACTACTATCGAATAGTCATGAAATGAGAATTATTTGTAAGATGGTCCACCACAACCCATATAATATTATTTCACTTGTGTGTATTCATAAGTCTAGTGAAAAGTAAATGGTGATGTTTCCCATTTCCATGTAGGTATGGGTAATGGTTAGTTCATGCCCTTATACTTTTTTCCTTTCATTCTTTACTTGGTAACATAGCAAGACCATTGATGTATATTCAGCAATCTCCCTCTACGTATTGACCCACTAATTGTGTTCTGGGAGATCTCAATACATATTCATGCTCCTTGGGTGGATAATGAAGATCAAGATATGTGTATCATTTAAAAGATCCTTATTTATCTTAGGATTTGATGGTACACATATTCATGACCCAAATATTACAACTCATTCTTTGTCAATTTTAAACTTCAATAATTTTTCATTTATTATAACTTCCATTTTCTTTTGTATTTACACACCATCTCTTTGAGAATCCTTTATCTTCTATAAAATGTATGGTTGAACAGTAATTTGAGAATGGAATGATTATTATCCCTCATTTATGATCCCCATCTCCATGCATTACAATTTCAATTATATTGGATCCTTATCAATTCTTATCATTGACAAGGTTTCCAAATCCTTTCAACTTAGAGCATCTTCCACTTTGTTCCCAATCCTAGATTGTTAGTCGATTGAGAATTAATATTCCTTGATCAAGTCTAAATATATTCATTGGTTCATATTAAGATACTTATATGTGAATATATATATATATTTAAGATATTATTATTTGTATATATTTCACACTTCTCTCCAAAGAGATAATGTCTCTAGATTTTCAATGTGAAGGTCATTGTAGCCAACTACAAATCGAGTGTTGGGTAGTTATACTCATGAAAATTGAACTACCTTGATGTTTATGCTAACAATTTATCATTATAAATTATTATACTATCCAATACCTTATTTGAAGCATCACTTTATACCAAGAAAAATTCCCCACTTGAGGGAAATGTCCGGATTTGTGTAGTGATAAGCCTCTTATTCAATTCCTCAAAAATCTATTCATATTCATCAGTCCATAAAAACTTTACTCATTCTATGTCAACTTAGTTAGAGTTTGTAAAAATCATAAGACGTTTATAACAATCCTTTTATAGTACCCAACTAGTCTAAGGAAACTATGAATCCCCATTACATTTGATGGTCCATGCCTCTCAAAAAATTCAAATCTATTATACCTTTTATATAGATTATCATTTCAAAAAGTATTTAGAAAATTTATGAAATTCTCCTCATGTTCCTACTTACATTTATAGTATATCATAATATCATCTAAAAAGTCCACAGATTATTTTTGAGGTAATCACCAAATACTATATTTATTAAGTCTACAACAATTAATAGAGAAATAGTGAGTCTAAAATGAATCACTATGAACTCATAGTATCCATACCTTATTTTAAAGGAAGTATATTGAATATATTCCTTATTCACCTCTAACTAGTGATATCCTGACTAAAGGACAACCTTAGAGATGTAATGGTCCCCACATAATTAATCGAATAATTCATCTATTTGTGGAATGAGATCTATTTTCTTTATTGTGATTTTTTGTGGTCATTATAATCAATGTAGGGGTGTATTGACCTAACCTTATTCATGATTAAGGGGACCAGAACACCCCATGAAGAATCACTTGGGTGTATAAAACCCTTTTATATATTCTTTTTTAACTTATTATTTAGTTCTTCTAACTTGATGGTGACTATTCTGTAAGGAGTCTTGGATATTGGAAGAGATCCATGTTTAAGTTCAATTGAGAACTCAACCTATTAGTTAGGTAGAAGATCAATAAACTATTTAGGGAATACAGTAGTTCAATAATTCACAACAGTTATGTCATAAATCTTTATTTTATCCTTGGTCTCAATCATTTGAAAAAGATATTATTTCTTACAAGGTAATAATATAAACACCTGATAAGAATATTCTAAGAAATATTTTTCCTCCTATAGACACTTGAACATAATTGGGGGGGGGGGGGTGACTCAGGATGTGAAGAGTAAACACCCTATCCTAAAATATGATGTTTTATTTATACAAGGTTATACAATATGTGACCAATATTGAATAAATATCCAGTAATGGAATTAATAAAATATTTTCATAGAGTTTTAATCCAAAAATATTGATCAGGGAAGATTTATATAATTGGGATACAATGATTGTTTTGTTTTTTGTTCTCACAGATAGCTCAACCCCATGTCTTGTTGTGGTGGTCGAATAGTTATACTAAACATTTAATATATGAAAGAATGTGTAAAATAAAAATAAAAATTCACATTCACACTTCTTGAATGGATGACCACAATACCTTTCACTACTTCATTTTTGGGATTGACCTTAAAAGTAGTGATAACATATACCCTTCCATTATCTATAGAATATAGAGGTTATTTTCATTGATTGTATCTAAAAAATCTTGGCTTAGTGAATTGGTTTTCATAATATATTTTTTCTTTCTAGTGGAAACATTGATTATAGGCTTTCATTATTTTTTTATATGACATTAGTGGGTTTTTTATCTCACTTCAGCCTTGATTGGATTGATACCTTTTTTTTTTAAATTTGAAACATATTTTAGTCCCATTAAGATAGTTTCTGGGATGATTCTTACCAAATTATTGGAATTTGGGTTGTTGAGTTTTTTTTCCTCCATGGGATGTATATGTTGATACTTCGGATGAAAAATATATTTTATGCTATTTATCACAAGTCACATGAGAGGACTTAGAGTCTCAAAACACCATATTGACATTGAGGGAACAACGAACAATATCTTCATAGATATCAAAGTCTTGAATCACTGAAGATTTTTGTAAACATTGTTTTAACCCACTAAAGAAGAGGTCTACCTTACTTTTGGTGATTATAATGAATCCAGAGGAATACTATGAAATCCTTATGATGTTTTCCTTATATGACCTGATAAAATCATCTTCCTTTTACTTAATTCTAAGTAACCCACTTTAAATTTAAGTGAGAGAGATTTTTGGTAAATATTTATTTAAACACATTTTTTTGAATCCTTCCCTTATTTATAATCAATTTTCTCTTTGGGATTCATATTCTTGATCAGTTCCCACCACTGAATGGATTCCCCTTAAAGATAATAGAAAAACAGTAGGAATTTATCTTATTATGATCATTAGAGGATAAAGAATATATTTTTAATATAGTTAACCCATTATTCCATGATTACGGGACCTAAAGAACCATTAAAGTAAGGAGTCCTTTTTTATATAATGGTGTCAACCACAAATTTATCTTTCCTAGGAGAAATAGGGTGTTCCACATGATTCAAGTCATTATCCATAACTTGTGTTAAATGATACATTACTACTATGATGTTCTCATCTCCCACACCCATCAGGTTATGCATCTCATTTGGGAACTAATAACATTGACTATCACATTGGTTGTTGACATATTTTCTTCTATTTCCCACCGTTAACTAAAATAAAGAAAAATTAAGAATGAGAATACTTAAACTAACAATCATATAAAAAGGAAAACTATGAATATAAAAGGAATAAATTATAAATGAAACATAAATCCTTAATTATGAGTCTCTAGGTTTCAATATTTGTTATTTATAGTCATTTTTCCTATTAATTTATCTAACCTAACAATCTGTTCATGTCATTCAAAATGGTTTATAAAGAGTATGTGAATTTTCTAAGGCATACCACCCAGGAGTTTCAAACAAGGTGTTCATAAAGTCCTTTTTATTGTGCACTATGTGATGATTATTTTAATAACCAATGCACCATTTTTAATATTATTACTCCTATGTATAGTTGTGTTAGATCCACATCCAATAGTATTATCCATTCATAGATATAATTTCCTGGAAATCAATCAATCAATACTTCACCAAAATTTTAGGATATTTTCCTATACTTGGACTTATGCCTAGGGTTATCAATAATTATTCTAGTACTAAACCCCCAAAATAACTATACCTTCCACTGATACATTCTATAGTGACCCAAACATTTTACTCATATTATTACTTGATTTTTAACATAAATATCTATTAAATATAAATAAATTATCTAGAGGCCTAGTCTCTTTGGAAGACATGGTTCTTAATATATAAAAAGAAACTAAAACACAACATCTTTAATTTATTCTCCATAATTGGATCCTAAATCCATTTGACCTACTAAAATTTCATATGATAACCTAGGGGATACATAATATAAAGGGATGAGTTATAAATCCTAGTAAGAAAAAAACATGGTAATGAAGAAGAGAATATAAGTCAGAAGGCATATAATTATAACATAACAGACAAGGTTCAAGAATAATCATATGGAGTCAAAAGATCATGGAAGCTTGATATCATGGAAATAAAGTAATTTATTAGTAATATATAACATGAAATATTAATAATTAAAGGATAACCACTATGATAACATCACATGGTGGATAGAGTCCGACCATGTATTAGGTTCACTCCCTATTCCCATACATACCATATCATGATACAAAAACATTACCCAAATCATTGGAGAACTATCTGGGAAAACCCATCATAATATGTACAAACTTATGTTCTCCATAAAAGGAAATCCATCCAAAGGAATAAACATAAGAATTACCCATGGAATGAAATGGGTTGTGTAATCATGACTTATAACACAACCTTATGGATTATCATAATGGTTTCCATAAAACAAGGGATTAAATAATTCGAAGAAATTAATAAGAAAAAATCATTATAAATCATGATAATTGATGTCCCACTAAATTAGATATGTGAAAAGTATATAGGTAACTTTTAAAATGTGATACTTAAGTGGGGTTTTAGGGAGAATAGTAAAGATTATTTAAAGAGGGTAAGAACATAAAAATTTACTTATAACTAGAAGTTATCTAAAATGGTTTCATATATAAAAATGAGTTTCTCATAAACTATTTATGTTTTAAAATATATCATTAATGGAAATTTGAAATAGGAAAACAATATAGAGATATTCAATTAAATCATATTTTTTGAACTAAATTGAGAAGGGAGCCTTTAAAACATGTATATCCCCATAAAATAAATGTAAATTAAAATAGTTATATATGTTGGGAAAATATATACATAATTTATTATATTTAAATAATAAAAATAGGTAGAAAAGTTAAGGTAAATAGAGAAAAATCATAACCCAAAAAATAGGGTGGTTTTGAAAGATCTCTTACCATATGTTCAAGGATTATTCTACACTTACACTTAACATCATGGATAATAAAATTATATTAATTAATTAATTGATTCAAAAAAGATTTATATCTATATTTGATTTACTATTATTTCATTATGTTCATTTATAACCATTTCATTGAGATATAAAGACCAATTTCACTTTTATTAGGGCGTTTGTCTCATGGTTCTATAGTCGAATCACTTGTTTATAGTTATGTAAGTTCGTGTAAAATGGAAATAAAACTCTAAAAGTGAATTGAAATGGTATTAATAAACTTAAAAAATTTAAATGGTACCATGTATCCATATGTGCTTTGACATATATATGATTTGTTTGGAAAAATTTTAATACTACATGGTTAGTTTATTTTGGTGGTTTTTTCGACCATCACAAACTAGTTTTGTTTTATTTAATATTATGGACATATATTTATTAAAAATGTGAAAAAATATATAACATCCATATTTAGTTCATTTTAAATAATTATATGTTAATTTAAACCTTTTATGATGATGGTAATGTAAAATGAAAATCCATCATCCATGGAGGTGGAAAAATAATATAATATAGACGATGTTATCATTTTTAGAATAAGAGAAGAATAAAAGATGGTAGATGATATATATTACATTAACATAATAAAATTCCTAAATATATATGATTCTGGAGTTATTATACCATGTTTAATGTAATTATTTTGTAATATTAGGATGAAGAGAAAAATAAAAGACTTGGTTGATGGTATTGCCTTCTCCTTTGGATAGGTCCTCATGGGATTCTTTTAAATTCACCTTGGATTGGCCTTATGATGAGAACAAAAGAAATAGGACATGGGGGATACGATTTAGAATTTATTTGGGTAGAGATTTGGAAATATTCAATTCTTAGAAGGTGTGAGGAGAAGGGGTGGTGTTTATAATGGAAAGAGATATGTGTTTCTGAATATAATATTCATTTTTTTATTATTTGGGACCAATACAATCAATAGTATTGATTATCTTAACTACATATAATTAATAGTGAATGTGAGTTTTAACTAATGGGTTCTTACATCATTAATGAATAAAAATTCATATATCTATCATATAATGTTAAATATAGTGTTTTTCAATATTTCACTATTCAAAAAAATTACTCTATTTATGAAAGTACAAAAAATATAACCTGAAACATTTCTTGAAATATAGATTAAAAAACTGAAATATATTTTATGAAAATATTTTTAAAATTATTAGAAATTTCGTTTTTAAATAAAATCCTCATTTATTTGAAAAATACCAATTTTAATAAAACATAATATAAATTTAAAAATCAATTTCATGAAAATAAACTTTCTTTTAAATTATAATATTTTTTATAGATGTGCAACTAAAACATTTATGTTTTATAAAAATATAAAAAATTAATTTATCATTTTTAAAACATGTATTTACTTGTACCATGGTATAAATATATCATATCTTCATTTTATAAGATACATAAATATTATATTACATTTCTATAGGTGAGGATACAATTCTAATAGTCTGGTTACTATTATTAATGGTTTTATTTCAATTCTGATGATCTGGTTACAATTCCAATAATCAGATTTATTATGATCATATGAGTTCCATACTTCATTTAAATAACTTAGATTTAATTCTTAATTCATTAAATTTTATTTCTATCAAGGTTATATATTTTCATGTTAAAAATTCATATTTCGTTACTAATATTCCACTTTATCTGTACAGTGCTGTTCTTGAGTGTGATTATTCCAGGGGATTGAGTGTATCCAAATTTTCCTATTATTGTTATCTTATTTTATGTTTTTGTCCCATTATAATACATTCAATTATTATGTATATATTTTTTCTTTAAATGTAATTTTTAAATTAATATAATAATTATTTTTGGTTCTATCATGTGGTGTATGTAGATAATTTTATATTACAAAATACGATAAAACTATATATTTAGAAGGGAAATTCCATTGATAATATTCTAGGTCACTATAGTCATTAGAAAATTAACTTCATTCCATATTAATGCCTTGATGTATTGTTATACACCATTCTTTTATTTTCGGAAAAATCACTATTTCAAATGAAAAATAGACCAATATGGTCACAAAATAAGTATATCAATAATATTAATTAAATTCCATTTGAATTTAATATTAACAATAAATGTTATTCTTAGTTTTTGGACTAATAATTATTTTGATTAAGTTGATCACATAAATTCAGGGACCAATTATTCTTTTTTAGAAGATATGTGAGTTTAATATTTGTAAATATAGATTCATGTGTTAGTGATTATAATATTTATTCATTTATTTTTTGAATGAATAATATAATGATATTTATTTATTTAGAATAAATATTTATTATGAAAGGATGGGTAAATGTCACGAAGTATTGATGGGATGATTTTAGGGCCTAATAGAAATAATATAATTTATTTATTATCATTTAAATAAAAATTGATTAATTTATTTAAAAAATTATATTTAAATTTCCATGAGTTACCACATTACATGTAATATAATAATCATAATAATATTATTAATTGTCATGGGTGTACTTATAATAAACAATTAGATAAAGGGAATCTATGAAATTACTATTCCAACGATTAACATCATTTAATGACTTATTAAGTCAAGGTAATTCTTATTTTAAATTAATTATACATTACATGAGAATATACCTCTCTATAAATATTTTGGGGTAACATTTTTCAAGTTGTTTTTATTTTTCTATTGAAACTGATATAAAACATTGTTGGGATTAAGACCTACCTCTTCCGCTTCACCCCGAATACATTAGGATTGATGTGTGGTTAATTCCGTGATATCACAAATGAACCATGGTTAATTTTCCAAATTTTTCAAGAAAATATATAGTGGGTTCTATTTTCACGCATGGAATCATCCTTTTCTAAAAATATTATAATTTTTAACTCCATGTATTTTATAACCATACTTTAAATATCGAAAAAAAAATTATAGTGACATGCATCCAATGAACTAGAAAAAAATTTAAATTCTCATTGTCCTTTATCAACTAAGATTTTACATTTTCTCAATTCCACAAACACCTAACAACATAAGTCATTATGAATTACCCACCACAAATATTTTCATCTTTGAGAAGCATAATAGCTTATTTCTATTGAACCACTCTAATCACAATGATATCATAGACACCACTTGTTTCAAGTTTCTTTGGATACACAATGCTTTCATTACATCCAAACTATATAATATATCCATCCTCATAGATACCACCACTCTATTCTATGGTAGACACCAATCTCAATTCTAAAAACATATATAAATTTGAACCTACCTCACTAAAACCAACAATGTGTGATGAAAATGAAGTTGATGCACTACTATAACACTCATACTTTTCAGTATATAATGAAGTGAATTTTAGCTTCACTTTATTTATTAACGTATACTGACATAGAGATGTGATTAACATTTTATTATTTTAATTATATTGAGTTATTTATTTCATGTGATTATGGAAGTTATGGAACCTTTGTTTGGGAGATTAAATGGTATTAATTAATTGAATGAATTTATATTTTAATGTTACAGTTTGGCCTTACTATAAATTTCGGAGAATTAATCAGGGTTAATTAATTTGGAGAATCTTTTTGACCTATAATTAATTAGATTTATGGTATTTTCTTAATTTTTGGAATTTATGGAAGTTTTTTTTTATATTTGGGTTTACATAATCAATTCATTGGAATATATTTGTAGATTTGGTATTTTTATCATGGATTGAATGTGATTTTACAGATTAATGGCACAACATGAGTTGTGAAATTCATGATGGCAAATTAAGTGAAATTAGAGAGTGGGGATTATGGGTCGGGTTAAATATTTTTCCTTTCATAGAATATCAATGACCATTTAAATGAATATTGGTAGAGGAGGATATAATTCATTTAATTTATGTAAATTAAATGGGTGGAATTTATAAGGGAGGTTACCCTTTGTAATGTCCCAGATCCAGGTGCCACCCTAAAGTTCCCTAAACCTGATTGGTCACATGACCTCAAGAACATTTCCCTAAACTCTAGAGTCTTCTGAAAAGAATCGAGGTCCAAGGTTTGATAATGGGGAAACTATGTGCTCATTGGAAGAGTATACACAAATGAAAACAAATTGTAAATAGAAACAGAAGTAGTAATACCAAAAAATAAAAATAAATAGCGGAAGAATGAAATTAAATCCAACAGGAGACAATATATATATATATATATGATGCATGTAATATGTATCTAAGAAAATATCCAAACAAGTCACAATACTGGAAATAAATATAGAAACCAAAGTACAAAAGAAACAAGTAAACTCTAGTGGCCTCACAAGCCTTAGATTGCTCCCATGATCTCTTGCTCTAACAACAATCAAGTACCAGATGAAGAAGGGAACTTTACCTTATCTATAACTACTACCATATAATCTATTTGGGTGAAAAACATGACCCAAACATGGTGTGATATGAATCCCAATAGGAAACCAAAAAATGATCTGTGCCTAACTATCAGTGAATTTATATAGCAGGCAATATGCAGAAATAAAGCAATAAACAAGGAAGTACTCAAAAGAAAACAATCATACATTTTTCAATTACATTTATTTATATTTATTATTCATAATTTGAATCATGTAATCTTGGGATCTAGCCTATGATCTATATCCCCATGTGTAATAGTAACAAAATAGATGTCTTAGAAGATCATCTAAACAATCAAGTAAGACTCAGTCCAAGCTTGTGATTTGGCTTGACAGACTTATCAAAATCATTCAATCATTTAATAACAACCCTTTAAGAAATTTCTCACAGTCTTATACCCCATGGTCTAACATAACAACAATTTATTTAATAAGGACCCTCTGGAAAGCTCTCACAGTCTAACCCCTTTGGTCTAACATAACACTAATCATTTACAAATGACCACCTAGGCAGCTATCATGGTATAAACCCCTAGGTCGATGACCACCTAGAAGCTCTCATAGTTAACACCCTAGGGTCAACATAGCAATAAAACATACATAAATTACACTACCTAAAGAAGCTCTCACTATCAATATCCCTTTTTCAAACATCCATAATTCATATCACATGCATCTCATATAATCAATAACTCCATCATAACAAAACAAGGACTAGAAAACAAGGTATTCCTTATAGGAAACCAAGACCAAATGACTATAAATAGTCAATCAATGGAAAATCACCCATGGGGTGTCCTATAACTAAGATATCAAACCTTACTCATAGGCAACAACCCCTAATCAATCACTTAAGCGTAATAGGTGATAAACAAGCTTAAATTATAAATCAAGCAATACCCCAACCATATGAATACAACAATTTTATTATATATATTACAAATATGAACAAATAAAAGGAAAAACACCTACCTTGATGTCACATGACCAATATCCTTGAACATTGGCCCTTGAATCAGCCTAGATCGGTATAGATCTACAAAAAGGTGAAAAAAACCCAACGTTGAATAACATGGGAGAGAGGTTGAATCTCGAAGAAAGGGTCTAGGGGGTTTGAGATCTCACTAGTGGGATTTAAACGCACCAAATTTCATCTCAATCAGAGCACGAACAGAGAATTGGGAGGGGTTTGAAGTTTGTTAGCCATTCTGTCACTCTCCTGATTGAACCATGGGGAGAAGAAGATAGTTCCATACATGCGATGTCACCCTGATCTGATATATAAATTAAAAATAAAACTACATGATGTATTCATTAAATGTACACACCATGTAGTAGCCTTAATCGGCCCCCAAATTAAGCGGTATTCTAGGTCATCATAGGACAATGTACTCAGCCATTACCCAGCCAGTATATGACTGTGCATGGAAATTGAGTACATGAAGTGTACTCATAAGTACATGGTGTGTACATAGAAAAACCTTATTTCTTCCTTTTCCTCAAAAAAACTTGAAATCAAGATCCATTCCTGAATTTAAGATCCAAGTTCTTAAAAATATCCCCCCTTAAAGCAATTCATACCCGAATTTACCTTCTAAGGGTGGGGAAGAAGAATATACAAAAAAATCCAGCCACTATGATCATACGTCAACCTCCCTCTCCCAAGTCTCATCCTATACTCACCCGTTATACCATAGCACCTGTACAGGAGAAACAAACTGATCATGAAAAACCTTCATACTATGTTCTACAATCCAAATAGGGTGCTCCTCGAAGGATACATCAACCTATAACTCAACCTCCTGATGTTGAAAAACATGAGATAGGTCTGAAAAGTAACACCATAGATGAGAAACATAAATGAAGTCATGCATAGCCCGATACCTATGAGGTCACTAAAACCGATAGGTAATTGGCATGGCTCTCTCCAAAAACCTCAAACAGCCCAATGTATCTCAGTGAAAGCTTCTGCTATCTCTTAATCCTCCAGTGTTCCAACCTTAGTGTGTCACATAGGTTAACCTGATCTATGACCTCGAAATCCAAAGGTCATATTTGTCAATCCATATAAGATTTCTGGAAAGATTGTGCAGTAGTAATCCTCATCTGAATAAACTCCACCTGCTCAGCGTTCTCCTAGAAAAGACGAGGTCCCAACATAGCTACCTCTCTTTCCTCTAGCCAACATAGGGGTGGTCGGCATGACCTATCGTACAAAGCCTCAAAAGGTTCCATTTTAATCATTTCTGAAAAACTATTATTGTAGGAAAACTCCACCAGGGGTATGTGTCTCTCACAAGAGCCCTTGAAATCTAGGATGCATGCTCAAAGAATATCCTCCAAAACTTGAATCGTGCAATCCGAATGGCCATCTGTATGGGGATGGTAAGCTGTACTCAAAAGTACATGTGTACCCAAATCTATCTATAGTCCCTACCACACACGAGAAGTAAACCGAGCATCCCTTCTTGAAATGAGAGTGTTGAAACCCATGAAAATGTACATTCTCTCAGATGTATAACTATCCAAGATCATCAATAATGAAGGTTTCCTTGATCGGCAAGAAATGTTGAACCTTTATGAGCCTGTTTATAACAACCCAAATCGAATCATTTTCTCGAGGAAACCTTGGTAAACCCATCACAAAATCCATCATGACATCATTCTAATTCCACTCAGGATTGGGTAACTGCTATAAAATATATACTATTTACTGATGCTCAGCCTTCAACTACTGACAAGTGGAACATCTCATAAAAAAACCAACAACATCCCTCTTTATTCATGGAAACCAATATAGATGATATAAATATTGTTAAATTTTGGTGGCAACAGGATTAACTACCCATAAAAAGGTAGGAAAATCTCACAACAACATCTCACATATATCTGGTAACACCCATACACATCCATGAAAACACAAAAACTCATCCTATCCTATGTTCTATCTAGGGGTAGGGTCCTCACATGACACACTCTCTTATAGGACTAGGAATTTGGAATATGATAGCTGCCTCATTCACACTCGATCCAGTAGAGTAGAGGTAACTGCTATAGAAGAAAGAAATGTGTGCCCTTGTTTGTTGTGCACCTACAAATGCATCTTAGAGAATAGAGCCTTGAGATTCCACTCACTGTTGGCCTCTTGAACTAAATGTATCTGAGTACTCCCACTCAATGCATTAGACACTACATTGCCTCTCCAAGGAGTGTAGGAAAGCTCAAATTCAAAGGACTGAAGGTACTCAACCCACCTTCTCTATATCAAATTCAGATCATGTTGAGTAAAGATATACTTGAGGATTTTGTGGTAAATGTATACCACAAAATGATCCCCCAAAAGATAATGTATCCAATAGCATAAAGATTGCACAACTTCATCCAAATCAAGATCATGCATTGGTTAATTCCTCTCACATGGACTCATCTACTGAGACCCATACACAATAAATCCTTCCCCCTGTATAAGCATTACTCCCATCCCAATAATTGATGCATCGTAGTAAATTGTGTTGTTCTTGTTTGACTCTGGAAAAATTAGTATCAGTGCTGAAGTCAATCTCCCTTTTATCTCTTGAAAGGATGAATCATATGAATATATCCACAATTACTTTTCACCCTTCTTAGTCCGTCCTTTCAATTGCACCTCTAAGCATGATTTTATTTAATAATGTGCCCGTAGTATCCAACCAGACTCAGAAAACTTCATAACTCAAATATGTTCTTTGACTAATACCTGGAAACTACTGCTATGACTTTCTATGGGTCTACTAATAATTATATATCTGAGATAACATGACCCAAGAAATGAATCTGGTCCATCCAAAAGGTTCCCTTTGAGAGCTTTTCATATAACTAATTCTATATCAGTGTACTCAATATGATCTCAAGATGGATGGCATGGCTGTGTTGAGTGTGAGAGTACACTAAGATATTTTCTATGAAGACTACCACAAAAGAATCCAAGTAAGGATGGAACACTCAGTTCATCAGTTCCATGAAAACTGATAAAACTTTTGAGAGACTGAAGGACATAACCAAATACTCCTATAGACCATACATGCTCCAAAAGGCTGTAAAAGTTATATATGATGTTCTAACACAAGAATGATGATAACTAAATCTTAAGTCATTCTTCTAGAATACCCGATCTCCTTGAATATGATCAAAGATATCATTAATCCTCGACAAAGGATATTGGTTCTTGAACATCAACTAGTTAATCTTCTGATAATCTACACAAAGTTTGAGGGTATCATCCACCTTCTTTTCAAAAAGGATTGGAGAACCCCAAGGAGAAGTATTGGGTCAGATGAAACCCTTTGACTGTAACTCCTATAACTTCTTCTTGATCTCCTTTAACTCAAGTTTATCTATCCTATAACAAGGAATGGACATCAGTTCCACTCTTCTTTCAAGCTAAATAGAGAAATCTACCTCTCTCTATAGAGGTAAACCTAAATATTTGTCTAGAAAGATATCTCTAAAATAATCCAACACTGGAAGAAAGTCCTTTTGTGATTACCTCTGATCATCTAGATATAAACTAGTAATATGGGATGTAAGTCCTCCCAATCTATAATTCTTAGGTCTATCTCCGCTCGATTGGACATCCCATTCATCCTTGTGTAGAAAAGACCCACCCTATAGTGATGTGAAACTCACCCTACGATGATAGAAGTCAATAAAGTCCTAAAAAGATAACAACTAGTCCATTTCAATAAGGACATTAAATCCTATCATCTCTAAGACATATATGTCTTACAAGAAGTGACACCCACCAACCTCAAGAGGGAAGTCCTTGCACTGATGTACAATAGCTGTCCTAATCCCCAATGGAGTGTCTAAAGTCATAACATCATCCGAAGTTAAGATAAAGATCCAAATGATCTCCACAACAACAATAGATATAAAACTATGGGAAGTCCATATATCAAAAAATTTCATAAGATAAAATGGAGGCAACTAGAATTGTACCTCTAACCGTAGAGGGTCTGGGATCCTACACCCGCCGGGTTTGTTCCATCGCAAAATTCTAACCTGTACCATGGCCCTATGACCCCGCCTGGCAACCCTAAGCTAGTCCACCCTACTATTACTGAAAAACTATCATCTTAATATTGTGGCCATGACTACCTCCTTATCCTAACAAACCCTAATTCCATGATAGATGAGAACTTGGTGGTACTCCTCCTGAATGTGGAGTAATAACGGATCCACTCTCACTCGCTGTTGGTGAAATAAACAAAAAAAAAAACACTAAAAACGACCCATCTTGCCACAGGATCGACACCCAAATAGGTTCTTAGAGATATGTGGCCTTGTGTGCACACTCTTCCAACACTGGTAGCACACCACTTGGCTATCTGAAGAAACATCTTGTGAAAGCTCCCTGCGTCGCTTCCTGTTATCTATGAAAAGACTACCAACCCTGGATGCTGAACCACCATAGCTCATAGCTCCTAACTACCTCAGATTTCACTCAGTAATCTGCACCTGATTTACTAACATAGTCACTAAAGACAACCTTAAAACATTCACCTACAATCAGATGTCATACCTAAGACCATCCTCAAACCGCCTAACCGGTGACAACTCATGACCGTCCAAAACAGTCATGAAATGATAAATCTCTATAAAAAGAGAAGAGAAATCCATCATTGAAAGAGAACCCTACTCCATATGCATGAAATCTTGGGCTCAGTTGGCCCTCAGTGTCTCGGGGTAGACGTAATCATAGAAGGTCCTCTGAAACTCTTCCCAAACCATATCCCGACGACATCCCTCCTATTAGATAACATCCCACCATCTCTTGGTGTAATCACATAACATGTACATCATGAGCTTCACCCTCTTCTAAAGAGGTTTCTCTAGATGCTCAAAGATAGAAAAGATGTCCTCCAACCATGACTATACTGCCTGTGGTCCTCCATCCCCTAAAAACGTGGGGGGATGCTACTGCTGGAATAGCCTCGTCAACTATTTCATAGTTTGCGCAAGATGTGGTGTTCCCTAAAAAGTATAAATCATCATCATAAATCCTTCATAGATATTTTAATCAGAACCTATGTCTGGTATAATATATGGTGCGAATATGGGCATGATAGATGAATAAAGCATTCATGTTTTACAAAAGAAGGTTACACAGCGTGTAGAACCACTAGATGACGTGTTACCTTAATCCTTAACAAGGGAATGTACCTATGCCAACTTGGCCATGTAACACCCCATACACATGACATTTTTTATCATGAGAAATGGTGTGTATTTGAATATTCCCTCTTACACATGTACTTATACATGACCATAACTATATGGTTCTTCTAGTGTAACACTACACGAAATGAACACTCTAGACATGGCATGTACTACGTAATTTTTTCCTCCTGTGTTGTTAGTCACATGTAAAAATGCACGATCGATTTCTAAACGATGTGTATAAGATAGAAACGACATGTAAAACATATGTTTCATCCACCTGTGTCGTTAGTCACATTGCAGGATACATGGTCTTTTATAGCACGATGTGTATTCCCAGTACATAGCATGTTCTACCAAAAGTTTATCGACCTTGTGTCTATGCTCACACAATTAGTCACACAGTCCAAAACTATTTGGTGGGTAAATACAACACACAACATGTATTTAAGAAAAGTTCTTTCTTCTAGAACATAAGAATACATGGCATGTGTTCATAACATCACATGTCGTGTTGTCTGGGTTTCCGGACATTAGGCCTCTGAAACTTATCTTAAAACCTTAAAGAAAAACAACATACTTTCTAAAGGCATTCCATGTTATGATCTATGAGAGCCCATAATCCCTTCTAATAAAATTTTGGAATCCTTAATCATGTCATATTAACAAAATTTAATTAATGTTCAAAGATGATCCACCAAATTTTGATCCAAGAGGGCCCATAACACCTCAGGTGTAACAGCCTGAGATTTTATGAAAAATATTCTTTTTTATTTTACTAATGTCTTGTGTTATACGCTACACCAAAAGGAGCTTGCACAACACGCATCCTTGACTTGCCTTGCATTACACGCAATCGCAACCTTCCTCGATAGCGTGTGTGGTACGTAATCCTGAGTTTCACGAAACAATGATATGCTATTAAAATATTATTAAAACTAGCCGTTATGAATAGTAATAACCACTTTTTAAATTTTAGAAATTTTAACTCTCAAAATGGACTTCATTTTTGGATTCGGAGTATCGAATTTAGCCTAAGATGAAATTTTGGTACTTTTCGGATAACTTTCATATTCTGATGAATAGTGAAAATTACTAAATTATAATTAAAAACAACTTTTTTAATCGAAATAATTAATAGTGATAAATCATTAATTTGAGTGGTTTTAAAGTCTATTTAGAATATATTTTTACAATTTAATACAATGTTGGTCATTGGATGTAATTTCACATTTAAACTAGACATAAACAAGTGTCAATCTTTTGATAGATATTGTTTCTTAAAAACACACTATTTGTTTTAACAGCGGGATTTAATTATAAAATTAATTAATTCAACTTTTATGTTATGAATTTGGTAAAATAGACTTCATTTTTGAATTCGGAATATGAAATATAGCTTGGGATGAAATTTTGGCATTGTTCTGAAAAACATCAATTTTTGATGAATAGTGAAACTACTAAGTGGTAGGTTAAAACCTGAATTTTGCATAAAACTTAATTTTACCGCTTCTGTGAATGGAATTTCGAAAATCCGAGAGACACGGTTAATATCAAGGACTAAAATGTGGTTCAATGAGATGAAAATAATTTTTTGGTGAATAGTAACTTTTTACTTTTTTTACCACGGTTAATAGTAAATAGGGTAACTAAGGGTAAATATGATATTAATATTACCCTAACACATGTCCTAATTCTATTGGACAAGTGTAATTCGACCAAAAACAAACTTAGGAATAAAATATGACCATTTAGGCCCACTTGGATTAGATTAGGACATTTATTATTAATTTATTTAAAGAAGGGTTAAAATAGTTAAAATCAATGTTTAATAAGTAAATCATTTTTAATATGGGGTCATACATAAGATAAATTCGACTATAAATATTCATTAGAAAGCTAAAAAGATTTCCTACATGATGGTATTTTATTTGTAATTTTTAAACATCAAATAATATAATTTATTTATGACACAAAGATGATGCAGTAATTATCTTATTAATGAAATATTGACATAATTGATAATATAAATACCAAAATAAATGTAATTTAAGACTTTTTATGAATTCCACTAATTTTCTAGGTTACTATGATATATTAGTGTTGATTTAATCAACTTGGTTCGAACATATAATTCTGTTATGACTTTCACAAAAATCATATATCAAATAGTGTCAAAATTGACACAAAATAGTTTTTAAATAAAATATTATATTATTAATTGTTATTTTATTCCTAAAAATCTAAGGTTCGTCCAAATGACTTAGATAAGGATATATGTATTAATAATATACAATTTTGGGTTCGTTTGGCATGTTATAGTAAGTTTATTAACCATATAGTGAAAGAAAACAAAAAGACACGGTAAAAGTTAAATTATTTAACTTAGAGTTAAATCTAATTGATAAGGTTAAAATAATACCCTAAACTTGTCTAAATCCTATTGGTTGATAGGATTTAGACCCATCCCCACTTTAGCTTCGAAATAAGACCCTTTGGAGCCATTATAAACCGATTTTGACTTTAATATAAAATAATATTTTGAGATATTCCTAAGGTGCCCCTCTCCTCCCCTATAAAAGGACACCTCCTTCCCCTCCTCCTCACAAAAATTTGAGCACTCAATCTCGGCCAACCCCTGCCAATTTCTCCTCTCCACTTCCCTAGCAACATCCTAGAGGTTCTGGTCTTCCTCAAAGACCAATTTTAGTGCCCTAAGAGGAGGTCTCAAAGAGGCACTTCAAAGAAGAGGTAATTACCGTTACCAATTCTTTCATCTTTATTTCTTCTTCCACTTCTTCATCTTAGGTTGTTTCATTATGAAGTAATAACATCAGTATCAATCATATACTGATATGTTATTATAAGTATGAAACAACCCTATTTCACCATCTATCCATCCTACGGAAAAAGAAATCACCGCGCGTGCGTACGTACGGAATACCGTCTCCACGCCGTGGTGTAATCTATTTTCCACCACCACCTTACATGGATGGGTATAATGGTGTAAAGAATAACTATACATAGTTATTAAAACATCATATTGATTATGATATATTGTATAATCCACTCCACTCCAATTCAATATTTATAGAAATGATATCATCGCTCGTGCGTACGTACGGAATACCGTCTCCACGACGCGATGAGATTCATTCTCCATGTTAACCATTTAAGAATGATTATAATGTATATATAAGAAATAATAATGAAATATATGAAATTATAAAGCTACTGGATTTATGTATATATATACATATGTATGTCATCTACTTACTTCCATTTCAAGACAATAAGAAAAGGAAAACAGCGTTCATGCGTACGTACAGACTACCGTCTCCATGAACGGTGTTTTTCATTTTATTTATCTACCTATTATATATATATATATATATACTGAATATATATGATATATAAATCATATTTTATATTCTGGAAGTAATTAAATCATGATATAAGTAATAATGATGTCAAGAACAACAAGTCAAAACACGTACGATAAATGAAACGATTTTACCCAAAACGCTTCTTTAACATGGAATTTACAAAAGAACGGGTAATATAATGTCATAAGTGAACAATATATGATATCATAACAATGAATATGATTCTGTAATAAGTCAATAACATGATTTAAATCATTATACAGGAGGTTCAGACACTTACAAAGCAAGTCGGACCTAAGGTAAGGGAAATATCACAATCTCATTTTTATCCGAGATTGTTTATTCGTAAGTATTTACTGGGGTGTATTTTATCATCCACATCCATGTTTACTCAATATGTAATATTATTTCCATCCACCTAACATTGTTTAAATCCATTTTTACCCTTCAGTGAGTTTTTAGTAATACGTATGAAAGGAATCTTTTGTCGTTTTTCGTACGAGGTACTTTTTGACTTTTCCGACAAAAGTACGAAGAATGTTTTTTTTAACTTATACGGCATGAATGGATTTTTAAAACATTGTTTCCAAGAAGCTTCCTTTACAAGTTTTCAAGTTTATTTTTAATCAACTTCTTTTATTTTAAAGTTGTATGACATTTTATGAAAGGAAAAATATTTTTGAAGAAGAAAGGATATTTTCCTCAAGAATGAAGTTCAAGTCTTTTATCAAAATTATTTTCCATCTAAGATAATAAAAGGGTTCTGTTTTTATCCCTATTATTACATGGATTTGATTATGTTTTGATGGAAATATTTTTATGAATTCCTTTATCTTATATGAATTGTTTTATGATGTCATGATGTTTCAAGAATCCCATTTTTGTTACATGTGTTATGCGATGATGTATGTTTTATGATTATGTGGCACACATAAGAAAGGATTCATTATAAGATGGGTGGGACCTATATCTCCCTCCAATGCATTGGGTAATGATTTTATATCTCATGAGATAGACATGGCTGGAACGGAAGGTTATTTCGGTTCAGTGATACAGGACTGAAACGAGGAGTGAACTCGGTTCAGAAAGGGACTTTGTCCACTAAGATAGTCTTGGCAATGAGTCATGACTAACAAGAAATGATTTTCCATGATTATGTGTGCATGCCAAAAAGTTTCAAGTTTTATGTTATGATTATGGGGATCTCATTTTCAATTCTATGATTTATCCCATGTTATGATATTATGAGCTCTTTTGAAGGTCAAGATTTCCAAAAGCTACGTTCTTATGTATATGATGTGATTGATATTTCTTTTGTTTACCCTTACTGAGCATTTGAGCTCACCCTTTTTTGTTTTTCTTTCCCCAGGATATAAAGAAAGGTTTTAGGTAAAAAAAAGGGGAAGATCTTTATGGGAGATATTGAAGATCTTTCACCACGTTTAGAAGATTACGTTCCGAGTTTCCAAAGACACTAAACTATTACGATCCTTGTGTGTGTGTTTTTGTTATGTACTAAGTATTCCGCAAAAGTAATGTAATGTCCATGTACGATAAGCTTCGGGTCTCTACAGTTGGTATCAGAGGAAAGGTTTAGTCAACCTTTGGAAACTAGGATGTGAAAACGTTAGTGAGATCCCTAGAGATATTTCTAAGGTATGTCTAGGGATGTCCCTAAGGTTAAGTATACGTATAGGTTATAGTACTAGAACTACGCTAACGATCATAGAATTAAACCTAAGATGTTAGATATTGAAGGTACTCCCCCTTTATTATGTTGTTTTCCCTAGCATGATTTTTGCCTCTCACACTATTCTGGGTTTTAGAAAATGGATGGAAACAAGATGATTCACGATAATGGAGGATATGATGGACAATGGAATGATATTCTTCATAGTGAAATGGGATTTGGAAGTCCAAACATCATTATTATGCTGAATCAGCAATCTCACAACATGATCAATAAAGTAAAATTTGGTAAGTTTCCTGACTCGACTAATAAGAGAAAGATGGAGTTCCATGATGATCATAGAGGAAAGAAAGTTCAATTTCCCCTATGTAAATCTTGTGGGAAGAGGCATCAAGGAGAATGTTTCAAGGGAACTGGAAGATGCTTTGGGTGTGGAAAAGAAGGACACAAAGCAAGTAAGTGCAAAGGAAAAGGGTCGGTTAACACCATGGATGAGGATAATGGTATTGCTACGACATCAAAAATGGTAAGTGTTTTAAATGTGGAATGTATGGGCATTATGCAAACAAATTCCCTAAGGGAAAGACTCATGAAGAGAATCAGTATGGTCATATGGGTAGTATTTATGTGGATGATGATGAAGAGACTACAAATGATATGTGAGATGAAAGAATTTTTGAAGCTCGGTCAATGGTTTGAGAATGTAGTGGAATGATTACATGTTTATCATGTGTAATTTTGGAATAAAGAGACATCTATGGATTGTTACACTGTTGTCTTTCCTTGTGTTTTGAAAGTGTATAATTAATGTTACCAGTATCCATGAATGGTTATTCAGATATTTTTGGAATTTAGATGATATGCGCATAATGAAGGGATAAGGAGAAAATTAAATGTTTGATAGTATTCATGAGCTCATGATTGATATAAGGACAAAGTGATATCATGGTTTGAGTATATAGAATTTTGAGGATTTTGGTATGTGGAAAGTGTTAACTTTTAACTGCACTCATGTTTTCACTAAGGTATTCAAGAGAATACACGATTATGGACTTTGAATGTTTGGAATGTGACCAACAAGACATTTCTTATGATATGTGGGGATCAACGACAATATTAAATATCTGGTAATTGATGTCACTATATTATGAGAGTGGACTGCAGTATTATGTATAAGCCTAAAGATTAGACTGGATTATGTTGGACATAAGTTAGTATTGTTTAAGGATAGAAGATGGGATGTTATAGTATCGTAGTTTTAGAAAAAGGGACAACCTGCAGGACGGGCGACAACCCATCGCTTCGGACAAGGCTGTAGGAATCGAACCCACAACCGAAGTGCGACTGGCCTTTATCGCCTACCACTGGCCTACAAGAAGTCCCTGTTTAGTAGAAACTAGTTTTATTATATTAAGCAGCATGATATATGAAGTATAAGTCCATTTTAGGAACCATATATGATTAATCTCACTATAGAATGACTTATGTATATTTAATAACTTTTGCTAACCTTTTGTTTGAGACAGATGGAATGAACAGTCATTCTATCACATGATCTGCTAACACTTCACAAATAACAAATTCAACTTCATTTATTTAAGAGAGGAAGTAGAAATTGTTCAAGGCACGAACAAAAGTGAGATTGTACCAAAATAAAGTAAGTATTTATTCTAAGCAAATTTTCTACTTTAGGGAAATGATCTTGAAAACCAAAAATGTTGTCCTAGTGATCTTATACCTGATGAATCAGATGGTACCTTATATCATCACAAATCTATGGATTTGTGATTACTGGCTTTTCCATAGCCATGTTCTCTACCACTCTCCATCAGAACATGATGGTTAGATTTCTCTTCCATATCCATATTTTCACCTATGTGGACACCCAGTGATTAGTTTATTTGGGTAATCGTTACATTTCATACTTTAGTTTTTAAAGCCAAGTTTTGGTATTCCATTTTACGATGTGGGTTTCTATTAAAGAAACTTTCGAATAGTAAACCATTTATAACCCCGACGAATTTCGAGGGCGAAATTCATTTTAAGGGGGGTAGAATGTAACAGCCCGAGATTTTATGAAAAATATTCTTTTTTATTTTACTAATGTCTTGTGTTATACGCTACACCAAAAGGAGCTTGCACAACACGCATCCTTGACTTGCCTTGCATTACACGCAATCGCAACCTTCCTCGATAGCGTGTGTGGTACGTAATCCTGAGTTTCACGAAACAATGATATGCTATTAAAATATTATTAAAACTAGCCATTATGAATAGTAATAACCAATTTTTAAATTTTAGAAATTTTAACTCTCAAAATGGACTTCATTTTTGGATTCGGAGTATCGAATTTAGCCTAAGATGAAATTTTGGTACTTTTCGGATAACTTTCATATTCTGATGAATAGTGAAAATTACTAAATTATAATTAAAAACAACTTTTTTAATCGAAATAATTAATAGTGATAAATCATTAATTTGAGTGGTTTTAATGTATATTTAGAATATATTTTTACAATTTAATACAATGTTGGTCATTGGATGTAATTTCACATTTAAACTAGACATAAACAAGTGTCAATCTTTTGATAGATATTGTTTCTTAAAAACACACTATTTGTTTTAACAGCGGGATTTAATTATAAAATTAATTAATGCAACTTTTATGTTATTAATTTGGTAAAATAGACTTCATTTTTGAATTCGGAATATGAAATATAGCTTGGGATGAAATTTTGGCATTGTTCTGAAAAACATCAATTTTTGATGAATAGTGAAACTACTAAGTGGTAGGTTAAAAACTGAATTTTGCATAAAACTTAATTTTACCGCTTCTATGAATGGAATTTCGAAAATCCGAGAGACACGGTTAATATCAAGGACTAAAATGTGGTTCAATGAGATGAAAATAATTTTTTGGTGAATAGTAACTTTTTACTTTTTTTACCACGGTTAATAGTAAATAGGGTAACTAAGGGTAAATATGATATTAATATTACCCTAACACATGTCCTAATTCTATTGGACAAGTGTAATTCAACCAAAAACAAACTTAGGAATATAATATGACCATTTAGGCCCACTTGGATTAGATTAGGACATTTATTATTAATTTATTTAAAGAAGGGTTAAAATAGTTAAAATCAAAGTTTAATAAGTAACTCATTTTTAATATGGGGTTATACATAAGATAAATTCAACTATAAATATTCATTAGAAATCTAAAAAGATTTCCTACATGATGGTATTTTATTTGTAATTTTTAGACATCAAATAATATAATTTATTTATGACACAAAGATGATGCAGTAATTATCTTATTAATGAAATATTGACATAATTGATAATATAAATACCAAAATAAATGTAATTTAAGACTTTTTATGAATTCCACTAATTTTCTAGGTTACTATGATATATTAGTGTTGATTTAATCAACTTGGTTCGAACATATAATTCTGTTATGACTTTCACAAAAATCATATATCAAATAGTGTCAAAATTGACACAAAATAGTTTTTAAATAAAATATTATATTATTAATTGTTATTTTATTCCTAAAAATCTATGGTTCGGCCAAATGACTTAGATAAGGATATATTTATTAATAATATACAATTTGGGGTTCGTTTGGCATGTTATAGTAAGTTTATTAACCATATAGTGAAAGAAAACAAAAAGACACGGTAAAAGTTAAATTATTTAACTTAGAGTTAAATCTAATTGATAAGGTTAAAATAATACCCTAAACTTGTCTAAATCCTATTGGTTGATAGGATTTCGACCCATCCCCACTTTAGCTTCGAAATAAGACCCTTTTGAGCCATTATAAACCGATTTTGACTTTAATATAAAATAATATTTTGAGATATTCCTAAGGTGCCCCTCTCCTCCCCTATAAAAGGACACCTCCTCCCCCTCCTCCTCACACCAATTTGAGCACTCAAGCTCGGCCAAACCCTGCCAATTTCTCCTCTCCACTTCCCTAGCAACATCCTAGAGGTTCTGGTCTTCCTCAAAGACCAATTTTAGTGCCCTAAGAGGAGGTCTCAAAGAGGCACTTCAAAGAAGAGGTAATTACCGTTACCAATTCTTTCATCTTTATTTCTTCTTCCACTTCTTCTTCTTAGGTTGTTTCATTATGAAGTAATAACATCAGTATCACTCATATACTGATATGTTATTATAAGTATGAAACAACCCTATTTCACCATCTATCCATCCTACGGAAAAAGAAATCACCGCGCGTGCGTACGTACGGAATACCGTCTCCACGCCGTGGTGTAATCTATTTTCCACCACCACCTTACATGGATGGGTATAATGGTGTAAAGAATAACTATACATAGTTATTACAACATCATATTGATTCTGATATATTGTATAATCCACTCCAATTCAATTCAATATTTATAGAAATGATATCATCGCTCGTGCGTACGTACGGAATACCGTCTCCACGACGCGATGAGATTCATTCTCCATGTTAACCATTTAAAAATGATTATAATGTATATATAAGAAATAATAATGAAATATATGAAATTATAAAGCTACTGGATTTATGTATATATATACATATGTATGTCATCTACTTACTTCCATTTCAAGACAATAAGGAAAGGAAAACAGCGTTCATGCGTACGTACGGACTACCGTCTCCATGAACGGTGTTTTTCATTTTATTTATCTACCTATTATATATATATATATACTGAATATATATGATATATAAATCATATTTTATTTTCTGGAAGTAAGTAAATCATGATATAAGTAATAATGATGTCAAGAACAACAAGTCAAAACACCTACGATAAATGAAACGATTTTACCCAAAACGCTTCTTTAACATGGAATTTACAAAAGAACGGGTAATATAATGTCATAAGTGAAACATATATGATATCATAACAATGAATATGATTCTGTAATAAGTCAATAACATGATTTAAATCATTATAGAGGAGGTTCAGACACTTACAAAGCAAGTCGGACCTAAGGTAAGGGAAATATCACAATCTCATTTTTATCCGAGATTGTTTATTCGTAAGTATTTACTGGGGTGTATTTTATCATCCACATCCATGTTTACTCAATATGTAATATTATTTCCATCCACCTAAAATTGTTTAAATCCGTTTTTACCCTTCAGTGAGTTTTTAGTAATACGTATGAAAGGAATCTTTTGTCATTTTTCGTACGAGGTACTTTTTGACTTTTCCGACAAAAGTACGAAGAATGTTTTTTTAACTTATACGGCATGAATGGATTTTTAAAACATTGTTTCCAAGAAGCTTCCTTTACAAGTTTTCAAGTTTATTTTTAATCAACTTCTTTTATTTTAAAGTTGTATGACATTTTATGAAAGGAAAAATATTTTTGAAGAAGAAAGCATATTTTCCTCAATAATGAAGTTCAAGTATTTTATCAAAATTATTTTCCATCTAAGATAATAAAAGGGTTTTGTTTTTATCCCTATTATTACATGGATTTGATTATGTTTTGATGGAAATATTTTTATGAATTACTTTATCTTATATGAATTGTTTTATGATGTCATGATGTTTCAAGAATCCCATTTTTGTTACATGTGTTATGCGATGATGTATGTTTTATGATTATGTGGCACACATAAGAAAGGATTCATTATAAGATGGGTGGGACCTATATCTCCCTCCAATGCATTGGGTAATGATTTTATATCTCATGAGATAGACATGGCTGGAACGGAAGGTTATTTCGGTTCAGTGATACAGGACTGAAACGAGGAGTGAACTCGGTTCAGAAAGGGACTTTGTCCACTAAGATAGTCTTGGAAATGAGTCATGACTAAAAAGAAATGATTTTCCATGATTATTTGTGCATGCCACAAAGTTTCAAGTTTTATGTTATGATTATGGGGATCTCATTTTCAATTCTATGATTTATCCCATGTTATGATATTATGAGCTCTTTTGCAGGTCAAGATTTCCAAAAGCTACGTTCTTATGTATATGATGTGATTGATATTTCTTTTGTTTACCCTTACTGAGCATTTGAGCTCACCCTTTTTTGTTTTTCTTTCCCCAGGATATAAAGAAAGGTTTTAGGGAAAAAAGGGGAAGATCTTTATGGGAGATATTGAAGATCTTTCACCACGTTTAGAAGATTACGTTCCGAATTTCCAAAGACACTAAACTATTACGATACTTGTGTGTGTGTTTTTGTTATGTACTAAGTATTCCACAAAAGTAATGTAATGTCCATGTACGATAAGCTTCGGGTCTCTACAGTTGGTATCAGAGGAAAGGTTTAGTCAACCTTTGGAAACTAGGATGTGAAAACGTTAGTGAGATCCCTAGAGATATTTCTAAGGTATGTCTAGGGATGTCCCTAAGGTTAAGTATACGTATAGGTTATAGTACTAGAACTACGCTAACGATCATAGAATTAAACCTAAGATGTTAGATATTGAAGGTACTCCCCCTTTATTATGTTGTTTTCCCTAGCATGATTTTTGCCTCTCACACTATTCTTTTTTGGGTTTTAGAAAATGGCTGGAAACAAGATGATTCACGATAATGGAGGATATGATGGACAATGGAATGATATTCTTCATAGTGAGATGGGATTTGGAAGTCCAAACATCATTATTATGCCGAATCAGCAATCTCACAACATGATCAATAAAGTAAAATTTGGTAAGTTTCCTGACTCGACTAATAAGAGAAAGATGGAGTTCCATGATGATCATAGAGGAAAGAAAGTTCAATTTCCCCTATGTAAATCTTGTGGGAAGAGGCATCAAGGAGAATGTTTCAAGGGAACTGGAAGATGATTTGGGTGTGGAAAAGAAGGACACAAAGCAAGTAAGTGCAAAGGAAAAGGGTCGGTTAACACCATGGATGAGGATAATGGTATTGCTACGACATCAAAAATGGTTAAGTGTTTTAAATGTGGAATGTATGGGCATTATGCAAACAAATGCCCTAAGGGAAAGACTCATGAAGAGAATCAGTATGGTCATATGGGTAGTATTTATGTGGATGATGATGAAGAGACTACAAATGATATGTGAGATGAAAGAATTTTTGAAGCTCGGTCAATGGTTTGAGAATGTAGTGGAATGATTACATGTTTATCATGTGTAATTTTGGAATAAAGAGACATCTATGGATTGTTACACTGCTGTCTTTCCTTGTGTTTTGAAAGTGTATAATTAATGTTACCAGTATCCATGAAAGGTTATTCAGATATTTTTGGAATGTAGATGATATGCGCATAATGAAGGGATAAGGAGAAAATTAAATGTTTGATAGTATTCATGAGCTCATGATTGATATAAGGACAAAGTGATATCATGGTTTGAGTATATAGAATTTTGAGGATTTTGGTATGTGGAAAGTGTTAACTTTTAACTGCACTCATGTTTCACTAAGGTATTCAAGAGAATACACGATTAAGGACTTTGAATGTTTGGAATGTGACCAACAAGACATATCTTATGATATGTGGGGATCAACGACAGTATTAAATCTCTGGTAATTGATGTCACTATATTATGAGAGTGGACTGCAGTATTATGTATAAGCCTAAAGATTAGACTGGATTATGTTGGACATAAGTTAGTATTGTTTAAGGATAGAAGATGGGATGTTATAGTAACGTAGTTTTAGAAAAAGGGACAACCTGCAGGACGGGCGACAGCCCATCGCTTCGGACAAGGCTATAGGAATCGAACCCACAACCGAACTGCGACTGGCCTTTATCGCCTACCACTGGCCTACAGGAAGTCCCTGATTAGTAGAAACTAGTTTTATTATATTAAGCAGCATGATATATGAAGTATAAGTCCATTTTAGGAACCATATATGATTAATCTCACTATAGAATGACTTATGTATATTTAATAACTTTTGCTAACCTTTTGTTTGTGACAGATGGAATGAACAGTCATTCTATCACATGATCTGCTAACACTTCACAAATAACAAATTCAACTTCATTTATTTAAGAGATGAAGTAGAAATTGTTCAAGGCACGAACAAAAGTGAGATTGTACCAAAATAAAGTAAGTATTTATTCTAAGCAAATTTTCAACTTTAGGGAAATGATCTTGAAAACCAAAAATGCTGTCCTAGTGATCTTATACCTGATGAATCAGATGGTACCTTATATCATCACAAATCTATGGATTTGTGATTACTGGCTTTTCCATAGCCATGTTCTCTACCACTCTCCATCAGAACATGATGGTTAGATTTCTCTTCCATATCCATATTTTCACCTATGTGGAAACCTAGTGATTAGTTTATTTGGGTAATCGTTACATTTCATACTTTAGTTTTTAAAGACAAGTTTTGGTATTCCCTTTTACGATGTGGGTTTCTATTAAAGAAACTTTCGAATAGTAAACCATTTATAACCCCGACGAATTTCGAGGGCGAAATTCATTTTAAGGGGGGTAGAATGTAACAGCCCGAGATTTTATGAAAAATATTCTTTTTTATTTTACTAATGTCTTGTGTTATACGCTACACCAAAAGGAGCTTTCACAACACGCATCCTTGACTTGCCTTTCATTACACGCAATCGCAACCTTCCTCGATAGCGTGTGTGGTACGTAATCCTGAGTTTCACGAAACAATGATATGCTATTAAAATATTATTAAAACTAGCCGTTATGAATAGTAATAACCACTTTTTAAATTTTAGAAATTTTAACTCTCAAAATGGACTTCATTTTTGGATTCGGAGTATCGAATTTAGCCTAAGATGAAATTTTGGTACTTTTCGGATAACTTTCATATTCTGATGAATAGTGAAAATTACTAAATTATAATTAAAAACAACTTTTTTAATCGAAATAATTAATAGTGATAAATCATTAATTTGAGTGGTTTTAAAGTATATTTAGAATATATTTTTACAATTTAATACAATGTTGGTCATTGGATGTAATTTCACATTTAAACTAGACATAAACAAGTGTCAATATTTTGATAGATATTGTTTCTTAAAAACACACTATTTGTTTTAACAGCGGGATTTAATTATAAAATTAATTAATGCAACTTTTATGTTATGAATTTTGTAAAATAGACTTCATTTTTGAATTCGGAATATGAAATATATCTTGGGATGAAATTTTGGCATTGTTCTGAAAAACATCAATTTTTGATGAATAGTGAAACTACTAAGTGGTAGGTTAAAAACTGAATTTTGCATAAAACTTAATTTTACCGCTTCTGTGAATGGAATTTCGAAAATCCGAGAGACACGGTTAATATCAAGGACTAAAATGTGGTTCAATGAGATGAAAATAATTTTTTGGTGAATAGTAACTTTTTACTTTTTTTACCACGGTTAATAGTAAATAGGGTAACTAAGGGTAAATATGATATTAATATTACCCTAACACATGTCCTAATTCTATTGGACAAGTGTAATTCGACCAAAAACAAACTTAGGAATAAAATATGACCATTTAGGCCCACTTGGATTAGATTAGGACATTTATTATTAATTTATTTAAAGAAGGGTTAAAATAGTTAAAATCAAAGTTTAATAAGTAAATCATTTTTAATATGGGGTTATACATAAGATAAATTCGACTATAAATATTCATTAGAAATCTAAAAAGATTTCCTACATGATGGTATTTTATTTTTAATTTTTAGACATCAAATAATATAATTTATTTATGACACAAAGATGATGCAGTAATTATCTTATTAATGAAATATTGACATAATTGATAATATAAATACCAAAATAAATGTAATTTAAGACTTTTTATGAATTCCACTAATTTTCTAGGTTACTATGATATATTAGTGTTGATTTAATCAACTTGGTTCGAACATATAATTCTGTTATGACTTTCACAAAAATCATATATCAAATAGTGTCAAAATTGACACAAAATAGTTTTTAAATAAAATATTATATTATTAATTGTTATTTTATTCCTAAAAATCTAAGGTTCGGCCAAATGACTTAGATAAGGATATATGTATTAATAATATACAATTTGGGGTTCGTTTGGCATGTTATAGTAAGTTTATTAACCATATAGTGAAAGAAAACAAAAAGACACGGTAAAAGTTAAATTATTTAACTTAGAGTTAAATCTAATTGATAAGGTTAAAATAATACCCTAAACTTGTCTAAATCCTATTGGTTGATAGGATTTCGACCCATCCCCACTTTAGCTTCGAAATAAGACCCTTTGGAGCCATTATAAACCGATTTTGACTTTAATATAAAATAATATTTTGAGATATTCCTAAGGTGCCCCTCTCCTCCCCTATAAAAGGACACCTCCTCCCCCTCCTCCTCACACCAATTTGAGCACTCAAGCTCGGCCAACCCCTTCCAATTTCTCCTCTCCACTTCCCTAGAAACATCCTAGAGGTTCTGGTATTTCTCAAAGACCAATTTTAGTGCCCTAAGAGGAGGTCTCAAAGAGGCACTTCAAAGAAGAGGTAATTACCGTTACCAATTCTTTCATCTTTATTTCTTCTTCCACTTCTTCTTCTTAGGTTGTTTCATTATGAAGTAATAACATCAGTATCACTCATATACTGATATGTTATTATAAGTATAAAACAACCCTATTTCACCATCTATCCATCCTACGGAAAAAGAAATCACCGCGCGTGCGTACGTACGGAATACCGTCTCCACGCCGTGGTGTAATCTATTTTCCACCACCACCTTACATGGATGGGTATAATGGTGTAAAGAATAACTATACATAGTTATTACAACATCATATTGATTATGATATATTGTATAATCCACTCCAATTCAATTCAATATTTATAGAAATGATATCATCGCTCGTGCGTACGTACGGAATACCGTCTCCACGACGCGATGAGATTCATTCTCCATGTTAACCATTTAAGAATGATTATAATGTATATATAAGAAATAATAATGAAATATATGAAATTATAAAGCTACTGTATTTATGTATATATATACATATGTATGTCATCTACTTACTTCCATTTCAAGACAATAAGGAAAGGAAAACAGCGTTCATGCGTACGTACGGACTACCGTCTCCATGAACGGTGTTTTTCATTTTATCTATCTACCTATTATATATATATATATACTGAATATATATGATATATAAATCATATTTTATATTCTGGAAGTAAGTAAATCATGATATAAGTAATAATGATGTCAAGAACAACAAGTCAAAACACCTACGATAAATGAAACGATTTTACCCAAAACGCTTCTTTAACATGGAATTTACAAAAGAACGGGTAATATAATGTCATAAGTGAACCATATATGATATCATAACAATGAATATGATTCTGTAATAAGTCAATAACATGATTTAAATCATTATACAGGAGGTTCAGACACTTACAAAGCAAGTCGGACCTAAGGTAAGGGAAATATCACAATCTCATTTTTATCCGAGATTGTTTATTCGTAAGTATTTACTGGGGTGTATTTTATCATCCACATCCATGTTTACTCAATATGTAATATTATTTCCATCCACCTAAAATTGTTTAAATCCATTTTTACCCTTCAGTGAGTTTTTAGTAATACGTATGAAAGGAATCTTTTGTCGTTTTTCGTACGAGGTACTTTTTGACTTTTCCGACAAAAGTACGAAGAATGTTTTTTTAACTTATACGGCATGAATGGATTTTTAAAACATTGTTTCCAAGAAGATTCCTTTACAAGTTTTCAAGTTTATTTTTAATCAACTTCTTTTATTTTAAAGTTGTATGACATTTTATGAAAGGAAAAATATTTTTGAAGAAGAAAGGATATTTTCCTCAAGAATGAAGTTCAAGTATTTTATCAAAATTATTTTCCATCTAAGATAATAAAAGGGTTCTGTTTTTATCCCTATTATTACATGGATTTGATTATGTTTTGATGGAAATATTTTTATGAATTCCTTTATCTTATATGAATTGTTTTATGATGTCATGATGTTTCAAGAATCCCATTTTTGTTACATGTGTTATGCGATGATGTATGTTTTATGATTATGTGGCACACATAAGAAAGGATTCATTATAAGATGGGTGGGACCTATATCTCCCTCCAATGCATTGGGTAATGATTTTATATCTCATGAGATAGACATGGCTGGAATGGAAGGTTATTTCGGTTCAGTGATACAGGACTGAAACGAGGAGTGAACTCGGTTCAGAAAGGGACTTTGTCCACTAAGATAGTCTTGGCAATGAGTCATGACTAAAAAGAAATGATTTTCCATGATTATGTGTGCATGCCACAAAGTTTCAAGTTTTATGTTATGATTCTGGGGATCTCATTTTCAATTATATGATTTATCCCATGTTATGATATTATGAGCTCTTTTGCAGGTCAAGATTTCCAAAAGCTACGTTCTTATGTATATGATGTGATTGATATTTCTTTTGTTTACCCTTACTGAGCATTTGAGCTCACCCTTTTTTGTTTTTCTTTCCCCAGGATATAAAGAAAGGTTTTAGGTAAAAAAAGGGGAAGATCTTTATGGGAGATATTGAAGATCTTTCACCACGTTTAGAAGATTACGTTCCGAGTTTCCAAAGACACTAAACTATTACGATCCTTGTGTGTGTGTTTTTGTTATGTACTAAGTATTCCGAAAAAGTAATGTAATGTCCATGTACGATAAGCTTCGGGTCTCTACATCAGGTACCAAAGATTAGTGTCCATCCAAATGAAACATTACATATAACAATACCCTATCATAATAGAAGGTATTTATATCACATAATTTATCAAAACAACATGCATTTCTTGCACAACATCTATCACAACAGCTTGAAATCAGTAATTCACCCTAAATATCTTGAAAAGAATGCATGACATGTGATCTTTATCAAGTCCCTATAATATGAATGAGATTTAATACCCTGATATCATCGAGTTTCAAAAAAAAGAACCAAAATAATATCAATCATAACAACACAAAACAAGTTAATAACCTAATGGTAAAATGAAATCAACTCTAACGGTTGAAAAAACCAGAAAATTGCAATATTCGAGGTAATATGGACTTCCCCTATACACAAGGTAGCTACTCCCAAGTACATATTATTACCAAATACCTATTCCTTCCTATCCAATTTTATTGGCTCCAAATTTCAAGACAATGAAGATAATAACTCCCCATGATACCACTTTGTAATGTCTCGGATCAAGGTGCCACCAAAAAGTTCCATGAACCCGGTTGGTCACATGACCTCAAGTTTATTTCCAAAAATGCCATAGGTTGAAGACTAGTAGGAATGGACAAGGTCTGATAATAGGGAAACAATTCCCTCATTGGTAGAGTATACATAACAGAAAACAAATAGTAAATAATATCATAAGTTGTAATACCAAACAACATAAATAAACAACATAGACTAAAATTAAATCCAGAAAAAGACACAATATATATATATATATATATGATGCATGAAATATTTATCTAAAAAAGTATCCAAACAATACAAAATAAGGGAAAGAAATACAAAAACTAATTTATAGAAGAAAAAATTAAACTCCAACAGCATTACAAGCCTTATCTTGGTCCCATGCTCTCCAGCTCCAACATCAATCAAGTCGTTGATGAAGAAGGGTGTTTTCCCTTATCTATAACTACCACCATATAATCAGTTTGGGTCCAAAACATGACCCAAACAGGGTATGAGATGAATCCCAGTAGGTAACCAATAAAATATCTATGCCTAACTATCAGTGAATATATATAGTAGACAATATGCAGAAATGAAGCAACAAACTAGGAAGTACTCAAAAGTAAACAATCCTACAGTTTTAAATTACATTAATTTATAATTATTATTCATCCTTTGAATCATATAATCTCAGGATCTATCCTATGCCCTATATCCCCCTATGTAATAGTAACAAAATAGATGTCTCAGAAGACCATCTAAACAATCAAGTAATACTGAGTCCAGGATTATACTTTGGCTTGGTAGACTCGTCACAATCATTCAATCATTAAATAATGATCCTTTGGGAATGTTCTCATAGTATAATCCACCTGGTCTAACATAAAAAATACTTCATTAAATAAATACCCTCTACGAAGCTCTTTTGGTCTAACCCCTTTGGTATAACATAAAAATAATCATTTACAAATGACCACCTGGGAAGCTCTAACAGTCAATACCCATTGTTCAACATAGCATTAATAAATTATAAATGACCACGTGGGAATCTCTAACGGTCTAAATCACTTAATCTATGACCACCTGGAAGCTCTCACAATCAATACCCCTAGGTCAAAATAACAGTAAAACATACATAAATGACCCTACCTCGGGAAGCTCTCTCATCCAATTCCCCTTGGTCAAACTTCTATAATGCATATCACATAAATCTCATATATTTTGTAACTCCATGCTAACAAAAAAAGGCATGGAAAATAAGGTAAGACTCATAGGAAACCTAGAACAAATGGCCATAAATATCCAATCAAGGTAAAATAACCCATACCGTGTCCCATAACCAAGGGATCAAACCTTACGCATAGGAAACAATCCCTTATCAATCAATTAACCCTAACATGTAATAAACAGGGTTAAATTTTAAATCATGAAATACCCCAATCACGGGTATGCAACACTTTTAGCACATATATATTCTAAAGACGAACAACTAAAGTCACAAACCACCAACCTCAATGTTACATGATCGATATACTTAATCATCGTCTATTGAATCAGCCTAGATTGGTGTAGATCTACAAAAAGGTGAAAAAATCCCAACCTTGAATAACTCGTGAGAGAGGTATAGTCATGAAGAAAGGATTCAGGGGTTTTGATAAATCACCGGTGAGATTCCAAATCACCTGAAAGCCTCTCAGTCAGAGCTTAGACAGATAATCAGGAGGATTTCGATGTTTGTTAGTCGTTCCTTCGATCTCTTGTATGAACAATGAGGAGAAAATGACAATTTCGTATATGAGAAGTGATCCCACTCTGATATGTCAATTATAAAGAAAACTACATTACATTTTCATTAAATTTACACACTGTGTAGTTTCCTTAACCAGCCCCGACTTAAGTGGTCTGCCAGGTCATCACACGACCATGTACTCAGCCATTACACGAATAATACATGACTATATGTGGAAACCAAGTACAAGACATGTACTCATAGGTACACATTATGTACTTTGAAAAAACACATTTATTCCTTTTCCTTAAAAAAACCTGAAATCAAGTTCCATACCTGAAATGAAGATCTGGGATATTTCACTCTCCTCATTCTATACTCAATAAAAATAGATTTATATAGTTTCATGACAAATAAAACATAGGGAAACCTACTGGAGTCTTTTCACTCTTGAATAAAGTGAAACAAAAGGTCATTCCAATAAATAAAGGTTTATTCTAAATTCCCAAAATTTATAATATAGTAGTAGAACATAGAACATTATAACACCTTAAATTATATATACAGTTTAATAAAACATTCATAAATAGAAGATTCCAAACAAATATAGATTCATAAACATAAAAAAATCTACTGCATTATTTAATTTAGTATTAATGTTTTATGAAACATAGAACCTTTATAGATGAGCCCCTATAGATGAATGTTGGTTACCGTACCATACAGTAGTGGGATACGATGTATCTAGCCACACTACTCAATCATTTGAACATATAAGTTTTTTAGAATACCGTAAAATTATAATAAAATAACTAAGTAAGTAGTACATAAACCACATACTCATGATATCTATGAAATATAAACATACAAATGTGTTGGGAAGTTAGCTGTTTATAGTAAACACTCTAACACTATTGTTATCTTCCCACTCTTTCCTAAACAAAACTAATTCCTCTTTTGAAGATGTGGATTGTTGATAATCCTGGTAGTAATAGAAATATATAGATAAAAAATGGTCAATAAATATTTTAAATGACATTCTTTTCATTTGGAGATACCTTCTTAGGAATTCTAGTTTTTTAATGGGGTATGATATCTTTTAAAAAGTTACAAACTTAATAACCACAACCACTGTCATTACTTTTTTTAAAACACTATAAAAGCATTGAGAATAAGAAGTAATTTTTTTTATAGTGAAATGTTTTTATATATAACCTAATTATTATATAGTTATAGAAATCCAATGGAATATTTTTCACATCCTCCATACTCATAACATGGTTTTTACAATAAAACAAAATGTACATATCATAAAAAAATTATTTTTAAAAACTAATATAAAATATATAATTTGATGTTTATTTGAAAATTATTGAATAAATAATATTAAAAATTCATAAGGGGCATTTTGTGTGGTAAATTTATTTTATATACCTAATTTGGATCTAAAATTATATATATTTCATTTATCCAAATTGATAACAATGAATATAAAATAATTTATAAAAAACCAAAATAAATAAATAATAAAAAATTAAAATATATTTCATACGATTAGAGTGTATATTTTTACCCCTACATTGTAGGTATTAATAAAATCTTATCATCTATTATTTTATTTTCAAATGAATCTACTAATTGGAATTCTCTTACTAAAATTTCATTTTCTTCCATTGTCAAATTTTGTGTAGAAGTGACATGATGGATAATGAATCCAAATAATTCTTTATTGGTTTTTTCCTTTATATTATTGAGACATATATTCCTGTAAAAAATATAAAAAAATATTTAATTTTATAAAATATTGTAGATAAATTATTGGAAAACATATTATAAAAATGTGCATCATATATGAATTCACAACTAAGGAACCCAACTATAGGTGATTGAGAATTTAATTTACTTTATCAAGAAAAATCATGTAAATAATGGCCTCTCTATAAATTTGTTCTTAAAATCCTATATAGTCCATATTTTTTGTCTTAGAACATTTTATCTTCATTTTATTCAAATGTTAATAAATGATTTAATGGAATTGGTTCGGAAAATTTCTCTCAAAAGGTCCTTTTGATCTAATAGTTGATCTTTTTGATTATCTTGAATCTAGCTTTCATTTCCATATATGTTTCTCCTTCTATAATAACATAACCTAGTTCATTTTTTTCACTAACTATAAAATGATTTATATATAAAATAAATTATAAAGGGAATACCTCAACATCATATTGTATCTTTATAATTTTAAATTACAATTTTGAAAATTTTACAATATAATGTTTTACCTTGTGAAGATCAATATGATAAACAAGAATATGTATATAAGTGATCAACTCATAATCTACATGAACCCATACTCTCAAGTGATAGTTTTGAAGCTTTTTATTATATACAATATGAAATTAGAAATTGGAAATTATACCTATCACTATAAGGAAAGGAGGGAGTGTTGATAGTTATAAATCATAAATAATTTTACCCTATAGTATTTTAGTACAAGAAGGGTATCATCAATGGTTTTATTTATATTTATTATAAAATGGTTTGAAAAAATTAGTTACCTTGGGTAAAGTAGATCTTTGAGTGGAATGACTATCCTTAAAATTAGGGGGAAGATCTTTATGTTACGATTGAAGATACATTGATTCTTATCATTTATCCATTCAAAGAAACTTGTATATTACATCATACTAATGGAAAAAATATTCTTTTAGAGAATGTATTTTTTTCCACATGTTTTTCATTATCAGGTTTATATCCCCCAATGTCTTCTTTGTTTTCTCATTGTATTTTCGGGGTGAGAATCTAAAACCTACAGCTCTACCATGTCAATAAAATTTTAGCCTCTATAAATCTACTAAAATTCGTGGTTCATTATGTATAATGAATGATGGTTCTTCTATCTTAACAGAATAAAAAATATCGGAAAATACATGTTCATTGTCATGTAATATTTTTTATAAGTAGAAAACAAATTATAATTTGTAATAATTATGCATGATTAAAATAATTTTTATGTGTTTTTATCTTCTTTTTTTCCCTTTATATTTACCTGAGGTTCCTTCCATTGAACATGATGTTGTATGAAAGTGTCTTGAGAGTATAATTAATTAATATGTATATAAATAAGGGAACATAAATATGTTTTTTTATATAAAATATAAAATTTAATATAGTTTTAAAATTGAAACCATTTTTATTCAAGTCAAGAAAACCACATCATTGAATTATTGTTGGGGTATGTTTATTTTGATGCATTTTGTTTATTTTCCACACTCTCTTATTATAACATTAATTAATATTTTGAATCATCATGATTAACATAGATAATATAAAATATAACAATACCAATTAAAATGTACCTTAAATGTTTTCTCCTTCTGAAGACCATTAAAATAATCTCAGTTTCCTTTATTTATGATATGTACATGCATAGAAAGTTGCTATAGTTTTACTTTCCCCTTATTATCCTTAAGATTTTGTTTCATAATAAGTGTTCAAAATTCTTTTTCAGACTCTAGAAAGACCATCCATATGAATTTAATATATATGTACTTTAATATAAATATACTCAATAAGGGATAATGATGATTAAATCAGCATTTCATTGTTTTCTTTTTTAGTAAATTAGAAAAAATATATCGTAATGTTATCATAATTTCTTCTCAAATTGTGCTATTTAATATAATACAAACATTCTTCCATGTTTTTTATATCAATTATAATGTACATTAGAGTATTAAACCTGATGTAACTAATGAAAATGGACTAATGGGGTCAATATATTGACCACATTCATTCCCTCCAACCTTGAATTTTATACTTTTAATTATCTTTGTAATAATTTTTTTTAATATTATTTCACTATGCTGCTCCTATCATTTTTCAACCATATGTTCTTCACCTTCAATTTTTTTTGTCAATTTCAATATCACCAATATGTTTTTATCTACAATGGTAGTATTAGTAGGTAGATAACTTTTTATCTATATAAGCAGTTAAACATTTAATTCATATTATGTAAATACAATAGTGATGGCATAATATTTTTAGAAAACACATTGTATATAAATAAACATAATATGATTCATTAGACCTACTCATTGGAATCATTTTACCTTTAAAGGTTGAAAGTATATGAACCCTATATCAAGTATCCAAATCCCCTCTTTTTCCCCCTTTAACAAACAATACACTATCCACATTAGTACCACCATGAAATTATTTTGATATATCCATGGAAGTTTGATACTGAAGGGAATTTTAATTTGACCCTATAAGTATTTTAGTTGACAAAATAACATTGAACTAATTTTTATAGGATTTGGGGAATAAAATAGATGTACTAAAAATTATAATTTGAAATATTTCACAACCCAGCTTCTATATTCATTGATTTTAATTGAACTCCTATTATCAACACGTTTGCATTGGAAAAAAATTGTAATTAAAATGTTGTTTAATCCAAACCCTATAGTTGTTTTGATTATTCCAAAGTATGAAATATACTTGCAAGTTGTATTTTTTCCTTGGAACAATATAAATTAATTGTATCCTCTAAAAGAATAAGTCCAATATTTTGAATCATAATACATTCATCATGTTAATTTGTAGGTAATTCATAATTATTATTTATATAACCATTATATGATAATGCATGCACACATGGTCCTATAGATATCCATAAAATTAAATTTGAAATTGGATTCAGATTTTTATATTAGTTCATTAAAATATATTCTTTAAACCATATTATAAACTACTGATTATGTGTATTTCAAATTTATATTTAAACCCTAGATGTATTAAAATAGATAAGAATTAATTTGTGAGTTTCAATATATGTTGAAACCTATATACTATTATGTAAAATGTAAATATTACCATGCTCCCACTCTATAATAAAAACTATGATAACCTACATTCTATAAATTTCTTCACCCACAAGGATCTTGATATGATTAGATTTTTGAAGTAAAATGGTATCCAAATTGTAAAAATATTTGGAAAAAAATTAAATCACTTCCCCAATAATATATCTCTCTATAATATAATATTTTGGATTACTTTGAATTTCTATATATCCTTTCAAAATTCTCTTATATCATTAACTATAGTATATCCATTTGTAATGTATAAACACATATAGTTGGGTCTCTCTAACAAATTGAACCATTAAGAAAACAATTATATAAAATAATGAAAGTGGGAAGAACATTTAAAATTCTCATAATATGATATAAATTTACTTTTATATAGTTGGAAACCTCTCTAGGTTTATAAGTTTACTTTTTTTATATTTGAAAAAAAATCTTAGTTAATGTTTGTTGGAAATTTTTAAGCATAATGAAATGTAAATCCATAGACATTAAATTTTTCTTAAAAATAAGATAGTCATGTGATTTTATTTCATTCAACTTAAAATCAACCATTTATTTTAAATTATTTATATTTTATGAATACCCCTCTAGATACATTACCCCATTAATGATGTCACAAAACTAAAATGTTTATTTCTTGTAAATACTATAATCTATTTGAGGAATAAAATTACATATTTCAGCCTTTACTCACACCAAATCTTCTATTATCCCCATATCAAGCATTTAAACCTATCCATAACACTATATTAGTTTTGGTAGGTGCATTTAGTAATATTCCTATGACACCATAACATAGAGTTTTTTTATGTGCATGGAATCAAGAAAATATATGACATAAAAGTAAATCTAAAATGGTAATTCAAAAAAATGGATATATTTTTTTTAATTAAATTTTGTAAGGTTTTTAAAAAAGTGGTCACTAGATGATATGATAATATACTTTACTTTCCAATATTTTTTATCACCTATTAATAGATATTGTGTTGTTCTTTCTTAATAATTCTTATAGAATGATGTTTTCCAAGTTTGTTATTTTTTTCAGTGGTGAAAAATTTTATGATATCCTAGTAACACTATCTTCAAGTAGTGTTTGGCCAAAATAGGTGTGTACTTGCTTCACAAATGGGTCACTATAACATTATTTTAATGTAATATCATGATATATTTCCATAAATAATATAGTCATTTATCATTCTGATCAACATGGATCTCAATTTGAACTCCTAATTTCTATGAGCATCATACAATTTAACACTTGAATACCACATCAATTTCAAATCTTTAATCAATGGAAACAAATAAACATTAATATCATTACCAGGTTTTTTTGGTCTTGATATAAGAAAAGATGACATAATGCACTTTATATTCCTACATAACCATGGTTTAATGCAATAATTTACTAATATTACTAGACATGTATTATGAGTGTTACTTTGTATACGAAAATGATTCATTCTAACTATGTATAACACAAGTCGAAAAGTTCTCTTCTCATTTAAAATTCAAAATACTCATGATAAATTTTCTTCCACCAAGGAGAGTTATCTAGGTGGTGAAGTTTACCATCTTAAGTTCCTGTATCAATATACCACAATAATTTCCTTTTAATCACTTTACTTATCAATGAAAATATAAACCTTTTAATGAATTTAAAGTTACACACAATATTTTATGTACCTGATATATATTTCTTGTATTGATCCAAACCACAATTATGGAATTTTTTAGGTGATTCATAGTCCTTGTGAAACACCATAAAATCATTTGGATAGGAATGTATTATTTTAGAGTCAACACCCATGGAACATAAAATTCATTTAAAACATTATGTTTTATAAGGAATCTCATTACATTCTTGTAAAATATCATTCAAAAGAGAAAGTAGTTTTGTAAATATTTTTTCACTCCATCCATTGCTAGAATTCAAATTATATAACAATAATTTGGATTGAAATTTTATATATTTAGTATAACCAAAATATAAAGGCATATTTTCACAAATTTTTAAATTCTATAATAGCTTTTTAAAACCATGAAATTCATCTTCCACTGCCATTTTCAATTCATCTATAATATCTCCATAATTTTAATAATTTTATACATATAAGATGATTCAAAAAATGTAGTGTTATCTCAATCATAAGCTGCATTCAGTTCATTCCTAGGTTTAGTCAAACATTAATATAATTTATCTATTCTATGATAGTAAAAATGTTCTTTCAACTAATATAGAGAAATTTTTATTGAATAAAAAAAATTAGAAAAGGAAAAATAATTCGAGAAGGGTTATTTCCATGTTCTATTACAAAATTTATGGACTCTTTAACCCCATACTCAAACTCTTTTTTATAAGACCGGAATCGATCCATTTTTAATTCAAATTCATCCTATTTTTTTTAACAATATCCATAATTAACTATAAATAAATACATACATGTGAGGTATACATAAAATTTTTCGTTTTTTTTACTTATATAAATTATTTAAACCATAACATGTAAAAATATAATTATAAATAACAATTCATATATGACGACACATGGATTTTTACGATGTTATTTGTAAAGGCTAAATTTGAATTTTTGGTTCTAGATCTAAAAATGTTTTGAGAAATAGGACTCATATTTTAATTTTGAGGGTCATAATGCCTATAGGATAAGTTTTTGGCTATAGATTGAGGCATGGTAATTTTTTTGGGTGGTCAGGTGAACATCAAAGTAGGGCTGACGTGACCCCTTTTTTGATTTTGTCTACTGGTGGCCCATCACATCATGATGGGTGAGGGTCACACTATGAATAACTCTATACAGATGATGATCACTCCATGTATAGTTAGTATTGTGATGTGGTGTGGTTTTATATAGATTTTTATCTCAGGGAAATACCCTTACAAAATTACATCAAGTTACGATGTAGAAAGGTCACACCATGATCGAGATCCTTATGAAATGGGTTGAGGGACCCAACATTTTTATTTTGGATTTTATAGAAGAAAAATTATCCATTGACCCTTAGGCCATTCCATGATGACCTTTCATGAGGTATGTCACTATTTAAAACATAGTGGTCCCACTCCACAAGAAAGAGAGGATGTCCCTTGGGGACTAATTCCTTTCATGTAAAAGTTTCATCACATAATAACCCACATGGGTCATACTATGGTGGCAGTTAGTTGAGGGTTGATCCCTCTCCATAGGGTAGCTGCTCCATGTCCCATATGGGACACATCATGAAGAATATAGTTTGGAGTATCAGTCTCTCTACCCGAGGATGGTAAATTTATAACCTACCTCCTTCCTTGTTTTTTAATGTGGGATATCCTATTATTTTGGGGTTTCCCCCCTTGGATTTAGGTCAAGAAAGGGATGTGTGGGGTGTTATTTTTAGATGAACCCTATTTTTTTCTTCCCTATCCCAATCCTTCTTGAAGTGGGATGGTTATGAAAATATTACATAGTGGATTCAAGGTATATTCTTCATTTCCTTCCCCTTATTATTATCCTCCCAAGTTATTTACTGACCTAGGTTTTTTTATTAGTGTTTTCTTTTTAACTACATCATATAAAGGTGGAATCATCCAGTAATTATGGTTCTTATACTTAGTATGGATAGAGGAGATCCTGAGAAGATAAAAGCATGAGTTTGTGTATAATTTTGGTGATGTGTCATTGCCTTGTAAGTTTTTATACAATTATGAATTTATAGATTAAATTGAATAATTAATTATAATTGGTTATAATTAATTATTTGAATTATGTGACTTGATATAAGATCCCATCAGTTTGTATGATCTTGATTTAGGGATGAAGTGATTTAAAAAGGATGATAATGAATTTTCTAAGATTATAAATCAAAGTTGGTGTATGTGGTCCTTTAATACAAAATCATATTCTTGTTAATGCATGAGTGTGCATGAAATCTAGTTTACATGGGTTATGGTAAAGGAATAGGGATCAAGAACATCCTATATAAATAGATATGATAACAATGGGCCTCCAAGAGTTATAATAAGTTCTCTATATCAATCTAAGTGTTTTTCAATTTCCTAATGACTACATATCTATGTGGTGAGGGTGATGTTTGAGGTGATAAGAGACCTCAGGTTGGTCTCGGGATGTTATATGAAACTTTAGTAGCTTATTTTATTTCCTTAAATCAATTTGGGTAGGCTTGAGAGGCTCATGACTAGGGAGTCTTGTGAGAGTATCATACATCTCATGCATGAAAAGGAACACATTAGTGAGGGCGGAATAAGAGATTGGTGTATGGTATGAGTGGGATGAGTCCTTTGGGGATTGATTCAGGATTGATAGATCTCTTATGGGAGATATGAGATAAGAACCAAGTGAGGGTAATAGAAATTATTATAGGATATGGAATTGGAATATCAAGGTCCTTAGGGTGAGTTACATGGGATGTTCCTCAATTTGTGGGACTAGGTTATGACATGATAATTGTAAGTGGATGAGACCATCATTTTCGGGGATAGGGTTTCATAGAGACAATGAGTTAGGGGAACATTATGGGGTGTTGGATATGGCATGGTGATGGTGAAAAGATATTGATATGGATTTAAAGGTCCTAATGTATTCCCTTACATGTGAGATTATAAGGAAAATAGTTTTTTCTTTGTGGGAATTTGTGACTAATATTGTTTGAGGATTCCATCTTATGAGGGTAGAAGGATTATGAGATGTGTTTCAATGTGTGAGGGAAGGAGTTGAGTGTCTAGTTTGCTGGGATGAGTAGGAAATTTTTTGGGATGAGTTATATGTCTTGTATATTATTGAATGCATGTGGTAGATTGTGTGATGAAAAATGTTGATAGGAGACTTCACCGATGGAAGAGGAAATGTAACAGGACTTATAATGTTCCCTTTTCTATAGAGAATTGGGTGGTGATTTATTTAGTGTGCTTTTCCCTGAGTCGGAATGGGATGGGATCTATTTAGTGATCCCTTACCTATGGGGAATGAGTTAGGTATTATTCATTACACTCTTACTTGGAGGGGAACAAGTTGGATGTCATTCAATTTTGAATCCCAAGTAATTAAAATAGAAAGTAAAGATGTAAACTCCATGTGATCACTTACATACCACATGGTTATGAGATCAAATTTCATTTTAAAACCTACAAACTACCAACATATTCCAAAAATTCCCTAACCTAGTCATCCCTAATGTCCCATGTAGACCAGTGATAGGTAGAACATTCCTCCATCCACCTCCTACAAGATCAGAAGACAAGATCTAGTGTGTGAATGCCTACACACTACATAGTTCCAAGGAAAACCTATACCACACCACCTCCTACCTTCTATGTGATCATAAGGTGGGATACCACCACAAAACTTCCCATCATCTAATAAGTTTCAAATTAGAGACCCATATGGCCTCCCACTCCCCACACATCACTTTCCTTTAACATGATTCATAGTCAAGTGACCTTGTACACTGATGCTCAACAAAGACACCACATAATCTCACACTCCCTACCCCATTGTCTCCCATATTAGAAATAGTTTTACCTGTAAAATTCCTATAAATACCTAGAGTTGTTATTTCTTGAGTGAGGTACATAGATAAAGGAAAAGGATAAGGAAAGAAAGATGTGGTTTAGATAATCCATGGTAATTACCAAGACAACTTTATAACATGTGGTCACTTACATTAAGTCCCTTCCATAATGTTTTTTAAATACTAGTACATAGATACACCCCTCTCTATGGGCTCTTTACACATGTAGTGACTGTGTTCTTGTCCTTAACAGAGCCAACATAGTGATCCCTCTCTCACTGGACTCCCACATTGTGACTTTTCCTCTATGTAAACCTTAGGAGGGTCAGCCTCCTTAGTGTTATTACCAAGAATACCAGATCCCTTATGTGTCTTCCTAGGTAGACCAACCATCCTTTCATCTCCCTTGTAACTTGCATCCATTAAGAAGTCTACATGTGAGTCAGACCTCCATGTTCCACTATATTATGTGGATCGATACCCATCCCATTCCTATTGTATATTATTACCCCCCCACATGTATACATTGGAAACTAGATTCTCTATGTGTTCCTACCACACAGACCAGTCACTCAAATGAGATAACAATGTAGACCAATATACACCACAATCTAACAACATGGGCTGAAATCCTCTTGTGTGTCTAGACCCCTCCACCACCCAATTCCGTTGTTCAAGGTATTCAATCAGCCTATGGACAAATTTTACCCTGGAAAACCTAAAAAGGAAAATTTGATACCTCCTCCAAAGCCACCAGATGTACATGATCAGTCTTTTAGGAACACAAAAGTGACCCTCCTAAAATCATGAATTCTCTGGATTAAAAGAACCTTCTTATTTTGTTCACTCTATGATAGGGTCCCATGGAGATTTGAAATCACGCATTCCATTGATAATGTGGGCCCTAATTATAAATATAGTGGCGTAAACTATCTTGGATTAGTATACACATCATCACTCCTGATCAAAATTTATGATCCATGTAATCATGGTCTTACTTATTTGGAATAAGACCCAATATGGTTTTGATTGATGATTTAATCACTATGAATCATTATTGGGGTTAGGGAAGTGAATGATCTTTGGGAAACATCCATTCCAGTTTTTCTTAACCAGTGGAAGGAATCACCCATTAATGAAAAATCCCTACCATGATCTCCCAATTAAAGAGAATAATTTTGGGCATCCTCTTAGGTGTAAGACCTAAATTTTTATATTCCTTCACCCAAGTCACCAATTAGGTCAGTAATCATTGAGAATCCTTAATGTGTAAACCTCAATCAATCCTCTGTTGTCACACCATTCATGACATAGATATCCATGTAACATAATGTTAAACTACATGCTTAATATACTAATCACACGACATAATCATACAAGACAGTTCCTTTACTGAATGACATAAAACTACATGTTGTGGTCCTATCAAATGAACATAAACTGTGAATATAAGACTCTATGGGAATTATTTTCTATTAAAAAGGATACATCAAAATCTTCCTAGAGGTTCAAAACCCAAATCACCAATCCTCTGCATTCATACTCATGTTTCCATATTTCTCTTGAGACCATATGTGACCTTCCTCATTTGGATAAATCCTCTATAGGTATTAACATCCCTACTCCACCATATAATCTATTTTTATTATATTTTAATAAAATAACTTTATGGTTAAGTGGGAACCATAAAATATTATTACCCGAAATAAAAATATCAAAAAATCATAGACACACAATCATTAAAGAGTATTACTTTATTATAAAAAATAAAACACCATGGGTTTACATTGGAAATAATTTACCAAAAACATGAAGGGAAACAAACCATTAGGGAGAATTGGAAAAAAAATACCCAATATTTTCTACACGTTATAAATTATTCAAAATATTTAATCCTATAACCATCACCGAATACTATATTTTAGTCCTCAATTCCATAATGTTACCTACCATGCTATGAAAATATGGATTTTTAGATGTTAAAAACAACCACTTTAAACTAGACAAATTATGTCGAGTAATTGAAAATTTGATCTAGTTCACCAAAACAAATTGAAACTAGTCATAACTCATAACTATTAGAAATTGAAATGAAAACCCAAATGAATTAGACATAATGTAAAGTGATACCCAAGCCTCTGTAAAATCAACCATGAACCAAAATAGATCAAATAGTAAATACAAATTCCATGATAAACCAAATAGGGTTAGTGATAATTAGACTACTGAATATATCACCCAAATCATATCCAGGTCTTATTTCAATAATTTAGTGAACAAGGGAACAAAAAAAATAATTAAACCCCTTGTAAATAGACAAGACTTAAACAAATTGTAAAAATATTTTACTAGAAGTTAACATAAACAATAAAGATACTTTACTATCTCCAAGAATTATAACTTACATATAGCTTGTTGTATGTTACTTTAAACTGTGATCAATAAGAAACACCAATAATAAATTTGGTGAGGGGTTGATATTACCATGATAGTTATTTTATGTTGAGTGAAATTTTAATATGGAGAAATGCTTATATAGATCTAAACATAATGTTCTAGATAGGTAATAAGTTCCCTTTATAAAAAACTATAAGTAGTCATCGCCAGTGATCATTCATGGGAAAAATCGACATTTCCATTAAAAATATTTGAAATAAAGAGTAGGATGGATAAAAAGAAGACCATTTATGGATACAAATAAGAAGTGTAAGACCATAAAATATCATAAAAATTAAATTAAGAAACTTACACCATAATAATCTACCGGTCCAGATGATAAAGTGGCCAATGTTTTCTAGTTTCTTCAAGACCCTGAGGGACCTCTTTCTCTTTCATCATGTCATTCTCTTTCAAGGAAATTTCATCCACACTAGTCTATTAGTTTTTGAGTTATTTATCTAATAACTTGTTAAAACTATTGGTCCATATTCTGAATTAAACCATACCCCACCTGGAGGTCCAAATTCCCTCCAGGTATCATCACAATTTCTTTATTAGTCCATATTCTTGAGGAATCCATATTCTTCTCAATTATCCATATTCCCTTATAAAAAACTAGTAACATACCTCACATTAAAATATTACATATGAAAGGAACTCATCTTCATTGGGCCATATTCTCTTTAAGGTTATTCAGAAAGTAAAACTCATGAGTAATCCCCATATTATTCACTGTTAGTCTTTTTTCATTGAATCTTCCTTATCAAATGATGTCAAACTTAATGGATTGGTCCTTATCACATGAACTTAAAAATTATAATGTTTCCCGTTAAGTGGATCTGAACTATGTGAGTTATAATAACTTTCATGAGTATATGTAATAAGGCATTATTATGAGCCTGAACCTGATATAATGAACACTTACAACCTTATTTGGTTGTGATAAGATCCAGTGTTCCCTCCTATTCAGATTGAAACCATAGTATCATATTAAAAATAATAACTAATTAGTAATAACAATGGATATAGAAACTATGATACATATAAATGATCACGTAGACACATATTAATTAACAACCATTGTCATAGTATAACTTGTTTTAGGCTGGGATTTGGGAATTATTCAGGAATATGGATTAAATAAATAAGATAGCCTAAGAGTTGGGAAGAGTCCATTCAAAATGGTATGATGTGTCACATTAAGTGACATAAAACTATATGGGTTATGACTCATTTTACAAGTATTTATAGAAATACCTTATTGTGGGACTGATCCTAATACCATTAATTCTTAGTGCCTTCCTATATGGTTATAAGATTCAGAGTTCCTTGTTGCATGGCATTAAACTGTAGTACAATAAAACCAATCATCACTAATAAGTAATGAAAAAATATAGAAAATATACAATACCTAGATATGTTCACATAAATACATGTTAATCACCAAACACTAGAACAAGGGTAGCTGGCCCCACATAGAGATTTGGGAAGGATTCTTGAATATGACTTAAATATATAAAAGAATCAAATAGTAGGAAAGAATCCCCTAAAAAAGGTGTGATGAGATTAACCTCCCACTATATTGACTAAAATGCATTTAATGGTGTTGTTGGTAAAGTATCATTGACTATTTTACTTCAAAAATCATGTCTAACCTGACTAAAAATTAACCTTGGTGTGAATAACACATCAGAAGTTTATGTCAAAATATGGTGAACTTGACATGAATCAATTAACTGTCAAAGTGATTGGATGAGAATTTATTTTCTTATGATACTGAATTAATGGGGTTTCTTTTTCTTATTTTTAATCATTATAGGATTTATGAAATAATAAACCCCTTTAATCAAAATCAATGGAATCATCTCAATGTCAAACTTAATCCTCAACCATTATAAAGACTAGTTCTCCATAAAATAAGGAAACATTGATGTTGATGCAACTTCTCTAACAAAAGGCGATGATCACATAGGTTTGGGGGTACCATTTGAATAGTATCATCCAAGATTTAGAGTTCACACATGATTCCCTCATAAACATCAAGCCTCACTAAGTATCAAATTAATTACAGTTGAAAAAAAGTCAGTGGTCCTCATTTCACCTTGAACCATTTCAGGAGTCTCTCTATGGAGTGTGGTAACAAGTACCTCTTATATCTTAGGTATGTGAATTAGAAATTAAATTACATCTTCAGCTTGGATAAAGAGTAACATACAAGGACTCCTAATAACCACTGACATCACTAGTATTTCATGGAATCAATTTCTTAGTAGTTTTTTTATGGTTCCACTCCGGAGGTCTCCTCTTCAATCACTTGGACTTGAGATCAAGGAGATCGATCTAGAGGTGTTGAACAACTAATCACTAAGATAAATATTATATCCTTATCTCTACAGATAAAATATACCATTGCACTATAGTAGTAACTGATGAGTAGGCATATATTCCTATTCATTACCATAAATACTTCTAGTGTTCTTCAACAACTTTAAAAGAAGCATACCAACATATCTTGAAAATAATTTTGATACTGGAGCATATTCTCGGAATTGAATATAAATCTTTTTTACATATCTTGATGGAAAATAGTGGATTAGAGTGGGATCATATCCCTACTCATATTGAATAACATGCATATATTCCTTTTTTAATCAAAGAGCCCCCCAGAATATCCTGGTGGTGATATAATGGTGGGTTTATATCTATATTCAAGACTTGAAAGGATATTTTCATATTCTAGATGAAATAATAGACATATATCATCATCATATCATAGTGGTCAGTAAGGGATAGCCACCTATTCATAGTCCCACTACAATATCATCTTATTAATGCATCAAGAAATATTCTTAGGATCATGAAAATATTCATTCTCCCATTTAAGAGAAACATCGATACATTTCATTAAAGAGTAAATAATAGTATTAGTAACATATTCCTTTTTTATAGTAGATCAATGGATCATATCAATAGATAATTCATGTAATACTTATATTCCTATCAACCTAATAAGAACTGACCAACACATTTGGGAAACTGCCCAGGAGAAGGAACATACTTATACTCCCCTTCAGTATGTGGAAGGACATTTATATATCGTAAATATTACCAACATGTAGGACTATATTAATTATTATTCTAAAAAGACACATTAGAATATTTTGTTGGAAAAAAGGGAGTCACCTAAGGGGGATCACATATGTGAAGTTCATTATGAATAACACATGAACCTAGATACTTAACACATAGAATCCAAGATGATGACTCACTGGGGGAGTCCAAAAATACCAAAGAAAGACCATATCTACCATGATCAATGCTGGTGTTCTTGAGGCCTTATAGAATATTTCAATATTTTTCTAAGAATATATGAACTCATAATGAAAATTAGAAAGCATTTTCTGTTGTGGAGGTCATCTCCAAATTTCTATTTCTAGAAGCTATGATGGTCCTCCCTAGAGTTCCGACCATGAAATTACTCCCCACTGAAATATAAAAATTGATCACGGGAACTCTTCTCATAGAGATTCACTAAAAAGGATCCTTATAGAAGAAAGATGAATTTGTAGGAAGGACCTCCACTTTATGAATTAGTAACAATCCACCATGAATATCCTCCATAATTTATATAATGTAGAAATTATCCATACAAATGGAAATATATACCCAATATATGTCATACACTTAATATAAAAGATAAAAATGATCATGGATTTACTCACCATAGTACTTACTATGAAGGTCCTCCCTACAGAAACATCTCATTTTCACAAGGAGGTCATCATTTTTCCAATGATACACTATGAAAACCCTTATATAAATAGTAAATAAAGAGATCAAGGTTAGTTACTCCATATAGCTCACCTCTAACGGGAAATATACCTTATCAACTTGAATATATCCTAATGTGATGTTCATCATTTATACTACCATCATATCATTTTCCCTTAATAGAGAAAATTAAGACCAATCTAACTAACATTGATAAGTTTATTAGGAAATAACCACTCTACTCAGAACATGTAAAAGGAATCTCTCACGGAATATGAAGAGAATACCATGATCATGAGGGAATAACTATATAGAGACAACATACTAGTTATATTTTTACCTATAAAAAATTCCCAATATAAAATTATAAATACTTTAATATAGGAATTTATACATTATATTTCTCTAAATATATGTATAGACCATAGATTTTTTGAATGTGTAACATCTGTCTTATTGGAAGTATTCCAACCATGTTATGATAATATCAGATATCAACCATAGGACAAACATGGCTATCTTATTTGTGGCATGAAATCCAAATTCTGAATGACAGTGCATGGATCTCCAAAAACCATTCCTTAGTAGTTTAATGATTTCAAGACGATTGATTATTGAGGCTCCATACATTGTACAAATCATCAGATGGGTTGGGCATAGTTGAATTCCTTATATACCACTCCCTAATAAAAATTTTCAGTTGATAATGATGTTATGCAATGTAATTTATTCATAAAAGTCCTTGGGAATGAGGTCTACACATATTGGTTGTCCTATCCATCATGGCACCCTTATTTTTATTGCTAAAAAATAAAGAAGTAAATGGGGGAGAGCCATTGATAGGCTCTTAAATCCTGACTAATAAAAGGTTGAACATGATTTTCATTAAAGAAACAAAAAACCATCTCCTAATGTACTACCCTCAATAATGAGTATATCATGGTCATAATATTAATTGTATCATTCTCATGATCGAACTAAATCCAACAAAACCAAAATGGAAATTATAATAGGTGTATCTATATTGTTAGAGAAGAAAACAATCCTATAGGGTATGAGGATGTTTAGAACATCCACCTACCCCAGGATCATCAAATTCACATTAAATATAAAATTTCATGGCTATGGAACTAAATAACCCAAGACTGTAGAGATGAGGGAATTTATATCACAACCTTCTCCTCTTAAATTAAAATTATTCTTCACTAGGCAGGGAGAAATTTCATAATAAAAACCTTCATGGTTTCCCCAATTCAATGACCCATATCAATCATTGGGGATGAATATGGAAAATATTTTGGGAACCCCCATATCACCCTTAAATGTTTTCCTAGGGATAATTAGAAGGATAATTAAAAACCAAAAAAGCATCATAATTGAAAACAATATGCAAATAAAGGAATATACAAGTAGGATTATGACTTTCCACTTGATAAATATTTAGGAGGCAAGGACTCCAATTATACTACTGATGAGGACATGATTACTACAACATACTTCACATTAGTGAATGTTATAGGAACTAACCTTGTAGATTAATTAGAACATGATGCTGATGAAAAAGATAAGGATGAGTAATTTTTTGTCCAAAAAATGGTATCAACCAAAATTATTAAAGAATGTGTGAGTAACTAGTACTAGAGAAAAGTTGAAATTTTTTAGGTTCTCCCTAATAATCAATTAATGCCTCCTCATTGATCCCATCTAATGAAAAAGTTAAGAGTGTGGCCACAATCCACCCATCACATGGGGAAGTTTAACCTCTTACTATATGATAAATATTATCTATATATGAATTAGAGTTAAGAGATTTAAAATGAATCAACAATGAACAACTAATTGGAATTATTACCACTGAGTATAACCTATAATCAAATACCTATGTTTGTCCAATAATAAATAACCCTCAACATCAATAAATGACTCTACCAATGAGAGTAGAATATGCCCATCTAACTAACCCTGGACCTAGGAAACCAGTCTATCTAGGCCTGATGAATGAGGGATATTATGAGTTACCTCCACTGGTGTGGTATCTAGATCCATATCAAGCAATCTACTATAGGCCAACCCATAAAGGTAATCAATAACAAACATTGGAATAACAACCATATCAATATACCTATGTTTCCTCAGATCATGTATCTATCCAAACAAATTTTCCTTTATAAATTATAGACTCAATCAAAAAACTTGAAGCCTAAATAAAGGATATAAAATAGAATTGATCACTAGTGTAACCAGAGAGTAAAATATATCGTGGGTGGGAAGAATAAAATCCTCTTCCACTAAACATTAAAAATATGATGTTATCATTCTTTAATCATACTGGAGACTTGATGAAACTTTTGAAAAATTTTGTACCTAGATGTGGACCCATGATGGTAACACTTGATCAATAAGAGAAAACCAAGATTTAAATTTTTTTACAAGCTCTAGAAGGTCAAATATTTGTTTGGTATAACATCATACTAATTAGATTCTTCACTCATAATAAATGTCTCCAACAAGAAATTATTTATTAGTTATCCCAAAATTGAGGAATACTAAGGCGACCAAGACCCACACTCTTAGATCTGATGCTAAAAACACTTCATTTAAACATTGTATTTGATAAAAAGTGATATTAAACTATCTTTATTGTACAATATTTCATTAATTTAAACTCTAGATCTCACAAATAATCACAAGATCCAAAAAACTGAACTTTTAATATCTTTTAGGAAAAGTTATATATGAAACTTATTTAAATTTTTTTTGGAATATTTCTCCATAATCAAACCACACTATAATCCCTTTTATACATCTCATAAGTTTTACTCATCCACATAACCAAGGTAATAGAAACATAAGGAAGACGTGATCTCAAATTCTAAATAAAGAAAAATTAATCAACATGTCATCAAGGGTTTGATCATAAGTATATGAGAAATAATGGGCAGGGAATAAATAACTTATGAAAAAGAAAATAGGAAAATAAGAGTTCCCAATAAGTTATGATATAAGGACATGTAATATCAAATGAAAAAACATGTAACATGGAATAAGTGAGAGAGATAATAAATACAATCCCTAGAGTATATTCATTGGCATATTGCACAGAAACATGGTATGTCATTGAATCATAGCATATCAAAGAATTGTTGGACAAACATAATCACATAAAAACATCACATCATGAAGAGATTCATTTTTATCACCCTTTATATTCTAAAAAATCCATGAATTTTCACCTTTATAGTTTTGAATAAAACTAATAATGTCCTTAATTTATGTTTTGAACAAATCAAATCATGTTACACATTATCTTCTTGAAAAATCCATGTGTGTCCACCCTTTATGTTTTGAATAAATCCAATAATGTATATACATTATGTTGTAAATAAATATAAAAGTGTTCTTAATTTATGTTGAGAACAAATCCAATTATTTCCACCTTTAAGTTGTGAACAAATCTAAGCATGTACATGTTTATTTATCTCGTGATATATATATCTGTAACCAGTTCTTTAGAGGGAGATATAGGACTCCACCCATTATCATCCATATATATGTATTCAATAAAATATAAATCATTAAAAATATTTTAAAAAATAATAGGAAGAAAGTGGATTTCATTGCTTACATTTTAAAGAACCCATGGAAAGAAAAAAAGGGTTTCACAATATTTCCCAATGGTATCACTAATATTTTCCTCAAGAATGTAAATGTATGATACAAAAATTATAATCACCCCAAAAGAGATTTCATAAGAGAATTTAGAGGTTTATTCATCATAAATAACTTTCAATGATATAAAGACTTTAGATATAAAGTGGAAAACGATAAGTGAAGCTATCATAGAGTTTTCAAAAAACATTTTTAATATTTTCATAAAACAAAATGTAACATATCACATTCAAAATTTATTTTCAAAAAGGTTAAGTAAAAAAATTGGAATAAATTTACTTTTAAAAATAAACTTAACTAATAGATCATTAAAAATATACTAGGGTTATCAAAAAGAAATATGGGATGGAAGATAATTCATTTTATTTTGAAAGGATGTAAAACCTTTAAAATATTTTGAAATACCATTATTGAAATCCCAAATCATAAAAATAGTATTAAAAACTACATTAAAAAAGTGTTACCAAAAAATATGAATGTCACATGAGTAAAAAAATATTCATATTTCAAAATAACAGTGGGAAATATTTTTTTTGGTAATAATTAATAGGGACATAGAGGACAAATTGCATTTAAAGGACATGAGATTTTTTCTTAAAAATGTTGCACTTTTAGGAGAAATAGTTTTAAAATAAAATAATATTTGAGTTGAAAAAATTATTTTAACTTGAGAGAAAAGAGGAAATACCGTATGAAATAGGAAATATAATAATTTATCAATGTAAAAGAATTAGTCTCATGGAATAATATTTTAACTCTAAGAAATCATGTTCAGTTAACCAAATCCCTTATGGATACATAATTAATGATGCTAAAGGAATATAGAATTGGGTTTTGTGTGGTAGAAATGAAAATACATCAAAAAATATAAGGTACCACATAATATAATCAAATAGATGAATGTACCCAAATTATATAAAATAATTTTAATAAGAACATTAATAACTCAATGAAAGAGAATTGAGTTAACAAAAACCCTTACATTGACATTATCATTCGAATTGAAACCTATGAAAGGTATAAAATAATATGGATATGTACATCCTTTAGATTTCATTAATAATAATGATAAAATAAACCACTATTCAATATATACACTATAAAAAGGAAACAAGTGTTGAATACAAATCTTATATCGATAAAGTAAAACTGAGATGAAAAACTCTTATGTAAATGGAAACAGAAGAATCAAAAGACAATAAGAGGGTTGACATTAAATGAAAATTTGTATTTCATGGAATTAAATATATTAATTATTTCTGAAGAAATTAATATATTTAATACACAATATAAAATAAATAATGGTTCATAGTATTAAGCATGTCTCATGGAATGGAAATTAGAGACAAATAACCCTTACCTAAATTCCTAAATTTCATGATAGTGATTGAATATCATGTTTAATTATCATAATATATTAATCAATAATTTCAATTAGTTATTAAAATATATTAAATTTCACACATATCATTTATTAAGATATATTCAAACATGTTACATTGTTATATTTTATTTTCACTATCAGATATTAGAATTTGTTGATTATTTTTTCTTATAAGTTTCATAGTTATGGGTTTGATTCTCACTTATTTATTCAAATATTATCATTAAATAATTATAAAATATATAGTATTCTTTTTTAATGATTTCTTACGTTACAATTTATTAGGTGAAAGAAATGTTTATGGTTCATGAAAAATAAAGTCATAATGAACTAATTTCAGCGTGTTCAATGATAAAAAGGGGGTATAGTAATAAATATATTAAATATTAATAAAACTTTTAAAAAATTATTAAATAATATTAAAAATATTATTATTAAATGATATTTCAATTATATAACATTCTATAACTATTTATGGTATAAAAATTATTACATCAATAATATAGGTGAAAAAACTGACTCAAACAAGAGCATGTTATAATGATTTAATGAGTTAAGACATGTTTTTATATATTGTTAATATAAATTTTATAGAAGAATAAATTTTTTATAAATATAATTTAAATTAGGTAAATTAATTATTTAAACTATCCATATAGTGTGGAGATGACAAATGAAATTCATCATTTGTATAAGCGGTAGTCAGCATGTCCACATGGGTAACGATTCCAATTCTCAAAAAATTGGATGGAATGAAGATATATGAAAAATTTTCATTTAATAATTTTAACTTTAATATACTCAAATTATACATTCATTAAATCCATCCTTATTACCAACCATGAAAGGTAGTGATAAAAAATGAACCACATTTCTTCATGGAGATGAAAGTCTGCACGTACACAATATCGATGATGTTTTATTTTTCTTAGTAGATAGTAGAAATTGAATATTGGTTTTTATATTAATATTAAAAAAATATTATATTAATAACACTTATTTAATTATATTATTTTTTCTAGAATTTTTTTAATGGGGATATTAATAAGAAAAGTCTATGGAGTAAGAAATACTCTTATTGAGAACACAATATTTCTTCTGAAAATATCCAAAAAAATAGAAGAATTTGGATAAGTAATTGAGACCAAAGGGTTATGAACGTGTTGAAGGATTCTAGTATGATAAAAATTAAATTATCCGGATTAAATTCAACCTTTTTTCTATATCCTGAATTGTTATAAGTGATCCCCTTTCATATGTTAAGAGAAAGGAAATTTTGGAAGCACCCATTAAATTTCAATAATAACATGTCACTATTTAAGGTTCAAAGGCTTAAAAGTTTTAAAATAATGGAGATATGTTGGTTTCTATGATCAAAATCATATTAAAACACTAGTAGTCATGTTTTTTTAAATGTTTTAGAGATTTTACAATTAGTAAAACTCATTTACCCTTTTTTTACTTTAACCATGGTAACTAATGTTTTTAACCGTAGTAATTAATTTTCATGAAAAAAATTAAAATTGGACTTATTGAATAAATTTAAAATTATGGATTAAAATATGAATTTTTTTAAATAAAATATCTAATATTTATAAAAGTCAATTTAAAAATTAATGCACATGACACGTAAAAATAGTCTTTAGAAAGCGTGTTTTTAAGTTTAAAATTTATGTGTGGGTTAATATTATCGAAATTATTAATTTAAAAGAAATAAAATGGGTTATTATAATAATTTTTTTTATTATCATTAAAATTAATAAAAATAGATAAATTTTAACATTAAAATTTTTATTAAAAAGAAAAGACCAAAAAAAATTAAAATTTGAATAAAATGTTGTATAAGTTCTAAAAAATAATAATATTTTTTATATGCTTATAAAAATATTTCAAAGGTACAATTTTACCCAAAAAATATATTATTTATTAAATAAAATGTTTAATAAATTTCTCTTTCATGATTTTATAATTATATAGTAATAAAATTTACAATTTTTGGTAAAAATTGTATTTTTCACTATTCACATAGAAGTCAACTATTTTAAAAAAATTACAAAAAATCATCCTAAGATAATATTTAAATGATTAATAAAAAATGATAATTTTTAAAAAATAAAATTCTAATATATATAAATTTATCACTTAAATTAAAATAAAACATATAAAGGAAAATACTTTAATTAAAAAAAGACCCTTTAAAACTTCATGTGTTCTTAACCCTATTTGTAGGAATATATAATTGATTACAATATTTTTATTTAATATAGTTTCTATTCTTCTTAACTTTTATTAATAATTTTCATCTAATATTTCATGACTAATTTTTGTTCAGTGTTATGTGTAAAGAAATATATTAAACATATTATTAATTTAGTGAAAAAATAAATTCCAAAATATGAGGGTGTTACAATAATAACAGTCCTTGATCCCAAAAATTTCAAACAAATGTCATAATGGGAGTGTATAAAACGTCATTAACAAATATAATAGTCTAGTATACTAATCAAACATTCAAATCTCACAGGAGAATATGTAGGAAATATTTATTGAGAATATTTGTGATGAATCGCAAACACCACTGTTCCCACTCAAATGAGCTTGAGGATTCTATGAGTTTTCCATGGTGGAGAAAAGGTTCAAATAAATATTTTCTGAACCAAGGGAAAATCCTAGCCAATATCTTTAGATCAAGGAAAAATAATTGGATATTTGTAAATGATGATTGTTACGCTTAAGCCAGCTCTAAATCCAACTCTAGCACTGAAACCCATGCAATATAATGCCCTACCACCCCCTAAATGATGAAAACAACAACATAATCCAATTTTGTAAGGGTTAAAAGGGAATAGGTTCCCACCATAGAAAGATCAAAAGAGTAAATTCTATTATTTCAAAAAATAACAGGTTCATGGGTTCTTTATCGTAGCTATAGAAAATAACTTATTGAAGCCACTAAAGACTAGAAACCCTAATGAAGTTATCCTCACTAGCCACCCTAATAAATATACCTTTCAGTAAATGTCGGTTCACACCATAAAAGTGTGTTTTTATATAATGATATCTGATAAAATATGGTAGAATTTAGAAAATTCATGTTGTATAGGTCACCAACACAAGTGGATTTTGTTTCTACCATCCCACAAAAAGAAAAAAGAGAATGAATGGTATTCCTAAACAAGGTAATATAGAATTTTTATGATTGGTTAACTAGAAATATAGCCAAATGAGTTAATCATATCTATAGGTCATACTAAATCAATCAATAGTGAGCTTATTTCCCTCTATGATGATTGATATGTTTTATCCATCACCACATTATTCCTATAGTATTTCTTCTATGAACTAGAAAAACTGATGTAACCATAGTATGATGAAATAATAGAAGCTCATGTTGATTCAGAAGTTGGTTCAAACTCTTCGAGATTTCATTCCATTATCATTAGAAGGATGATCATGATCTCAATAAATGGTTCAATGGACACCGACCCACCAAATATAATCATCATCAGATGATGCGTCACAATATTGTTCTATTAAAGAAACTCACTTAGAAAGTCATTTCTCTAATGAATAAGATGCATATGAACTTGGGTTCTCCTACCATAACTAGGGAGAACAAGGAATAGGTCATTGAGGATGCTGGGTTCAGGTGAGAAGAGGTCGATAAGGATCTCGACTTTCCGATCACATACCTATAAAAACCATATATACTACAAAGACATAGAAATATGAACTCCAACCAGCTTAGTGAAAGTATCAATTTACCCATGAATAATATAGGGATTATTCAAACGCAATCATACTGAAGGACCAATTGGAAAATAAAAAACTTCCTAATAAACATCAAAATGTGGGAAGGTAAACTCATCACAACACACACATGAAAAATATTCTTTCATGTTCTGATTATGAATGTAATTCACCAGCATGGGTAGCCTCAAATTCTAAACCTTATAAAAGTTAAAATCCTCATAAAAAGAATTGTAGACCTATGGTCAAGAAGTATGAAATCTTGAAATAGTTTTTTGTTATTCCATCTAATCATTAGTTTTTCAAAAGATCTTTGAGAATCACTTTTTGAGGCTCTATTATGTCCTCATGTGTTTGAAAATGAGGTTGTTACTGTTGAAGTATATCATGTAAACACAACCCTCACTAAATTCCATGAGATCATAATTTTTATATATCAACTCATGGAGGTCTCTATACATGGACATATAAATCCCTTGTATGTATCTAAAATTTTTGACAACACTAAAATCCAACAATAACTTAATGATAACTTATTTGGAATCAATCTCATTCCATTCAAAACAATTCGATGATTGGGTTACAAAAAATTTGATTTTCCGCCCTCTACCCTGAAAATCTGATGGTATGAAAAGTGTGAGAAAATTCCATTGTTATGGAAAAAGATCATATTCGAATTCAAAGACATTATATGTGATTCTGAGTATATGGATGTTCACCAAGAAAGGGATTCCAACAATTTTTAGGGAAGGTCATGGTTTTATATTCAAATGACAGTGTCTTCACCATACCACCATTTCCTCACGTACTCCAATCAATGATAATATATTTTGTTTCATAGTGATGGTCCCCCTTTCAACTTCCATTAATATCAATTCATAGACACAATATTCTATCATAGGTAGGGAAAATAATCAACAACACGGTATTTTATCTAAACTGCTACCCTTAACAGTCTAGAAATTCCCCCTTTCAACTCATTCCATGAACATGGGGAATATGTTTTATTTTACATCAATCACTTTGAGGTCTCACTCTAGATTTAGGTATTCATCAGGTCATATTATCCCTATTAGAGATGATAAATCATTTTATCACCTTTCTAACATATTAAGGAAAGAATAAAATTTACTCAGAACAACCAAAAATTGAAGAGGGAGATAATGACACACTATCAATATAGATCAGTCTACCTCTCCAGCATATCCATGTGAAGGATGGATTGAATGGTATCCAACCCTAGTCAATGAACACAAGAGTATTTGAAAAAGTGGATATGAATAATATAGGAATAAGGGATATCTAATTTTTGGGCTTGGTTTCCCCTGTCTTCATGATATTGATCACACATGCCATGCTCGTTTGTGAAAAATAAGGATATGAACCTAGAAATCATGATGATTCCTCATATGGAAATGATCTTGATTTGTGTCTAATGTCAAAGGAGATCCTTGAATCACTCTTTTGATTAGAAGATTCCCTAACACCATTGGAAGAAAATTAAAATGACATTATTTAATCTCTTGGATCTCAAGATATCATAACCTCTTATGCCTCCGATGATAGTGTAGAAGAAGTAGATCACATCCAGAATTACACAAATGATAATGCGGATGAATTGTAATATTGAGACCCAATATATAATTCTCATCCTTAATATAAGAAAAAATTCCCTCTCATCATCTTAAAATCCATGAAATTTCCCTTTATCACCCACTTCCACTAATGTTGAGGTAGAGGAGGAAGAATTAAAATGTCTCTGATATTCCCCAACAAAATTTTAAGAAGATGTCTCTTCTACTATTGATAAACTCATAAAAGTGAAAATAGGTATAAAAAAAGACCCATGAACCATGTTAATAAATTCCTCCATGTCTTCTAAATATCGAGATATATATGCCTCTTTCTTAAAATAACATTGAGAGGTATTTTCTTGAAATTATATAGAATTTTTTGGAATCTATCCTAATGTGGCCACCTGTAATGACCCGAATCCAGATCCAATCAACTGGTTCCCTATACCCGGTTTGCTACATGACCTCAAGTGCATTTCCCCAAACACCAGAGGCTGCCGACAAGCATCGAGGGTCTTGGCGAGTCATTGGGGAAACTATGCCCTCTTTTGGTAAGGTATACAAGGGAACAAAAATAACAGTCAATAACAGAAGTAGTAAACAACATAAAATAACTGAAACTAAATAGCGGAAGAAAAGAATATATAATAATGATGATAATGATGTAGCAGGTACAAGTATATAAGGAAAGTAGAAAACACATCAACGTGCCAAAATAAAACTGAGAAACAATGTATGAAAAGTAAACAATAACTCCAACAGCATCGCAAGCCTATGGTCGGTCTTATTCTCTCCAGATCCAACCAGAAATCATGTACCTAAAGTAGAAGGGACATAGTCCTTATCCACACCTACAACCATATAACCTATTTGGTCCTTAAAGTATGACCCAAACAGGGTGTGAGACTAATCCCAGTAGGCAACCACCACAAGTTCTATGCCCTACTGTCAGTGAGTAATATTACAGAAGTAATGAAATTAAAAGTAGTAATGAACTAGGTGTACACAAGTAAACAATACTACCAACTTCCATTCACATTAATTTAACAATTAATTCATTCATTTAATTAAACAACCAAGTAATCTAGCAAAGATATCTATTCCATGGTAAACAGGTAACACAATAGGCATCAAAAGACTACTTAAACAAACATGCAAGACAAAATATCCAATATTGTTATTTGGATTGGTAAACTCATCTAAAACAACCAAAAAATCCACATTCAAACTGACTCTTTGGGTAGCTCAAACTAGTAGACCCCTATAGTCAAGTAAACATACAAAGGCACAGATACTCTGGGAAGCACTCACGTCAATTCCCCTGTGGTCTTGCAACGATAGCTACAAACTCTCTGAGGAAGCTTATATGTCTAATTCCTCATATGGTATCGATATGTGCATAAACTAAGGAAACTCTTAGGAAGCACAAAGTCCAATTCCCGTAGGTCCTTCATATGTAACTAATTCCAATAGACCCCCTAGGGAAGCACTAAATCGTTTATTCCCTCTTTGGTCTCCCGCACCAGGTTCTCACAGCCCTGAGTAGTCCAGTCATGCGTAATCGACTATCAGTATCCCTATGTAAGTATAGATACTACTTCGATAAAAGCTAAAATTCTTCAAAGCATTAAAATAGTAGGAAACTCATGTAATCAATTATAATAAGAAAACTAGCAATTGCCATAGGGTTTGCCCTGTAGGAAAACTGTTCCAAACGGTGATAAACAACCAAAAAGTGGTAACACCCATGGGGTGATCCACAAACATGAAAAAAAGAATATATTATTATCAATTAACATTAAGTTAACAAGCAATCTATGGAAATTAAACAATAAGACCAAAATACCTAACCTGAGATACCCGAAACATGGGAATCTGACACTTTTGCACAAAAACTCAAAGACATTCAACGTAAGGAAAAAAACCACCTACCTCTATCCTAGGATATCGATATACTAGAACCTTTTCCCGTGAATCAGCCTGTAATGGAGTAGATCTGCAAAAATGTATAAAATATTCAACCTATGATAACTCTCATAAGAGAAGGAATCAAGAAACGTGGCAAAATAAGAACCAATAACTCGCCACTGTGATTCTATTTCAAACGATAGTGTTCAATTTGGATAAATGGTGACGTATCGGTGGCTCAAAAAAGGTTCGGAATCCTCAGACACTCTGAATGGAATTAATTGAAGAAGAAGATGAAAATAGGGATGAGATGCGACCAAGTCCATTTAATGAAATAAAAAGAAATTACACGGTGCTTACTTCTGAAATAAATTGCGTGTACTTTCCTTTTCTGTACTCTGCTTTAGGTGGCCTCCAAGTCACCCTTACATGTCTGTGTGTGTGTCCATGACATGACTAGCACATGACTTCCAGTTTTATTGAAGTACATGGCGTGTACTCATAAAGTACGCGGCGTGTACTCCGAAAATTTCCAGATTTTCTTCTGTTTCTCAAGAACTACCAGAAAAGGAAAAACATACCTGACAAAAAGATCTGGGTTCTTAAAATCTTCCCCTTAAAGAAATTCATCCCCGAATTTCCCTAACAAGGTGGTGAAGAAGAAAACTTGAACAATTCTGGCAACTGTAATCACATATCGGCCTCCCTCTCCCAAGTCTCGTCCTGTAAACGGCCGTGCTACCATAACACCCGTACCAGAGGAACAGACTGGACACAAAGTACCTTTGCACAATAATAAACAATCCTAATAGGATTCTCCTCCAATGATGCATCCTACTCCAACTCAACCTCCTCGGGTTGAAAAACATGAGAAAGGTCTGAGAAATAGTGTCGATGATGAGAAACATGGATGGCGTCGTGAAGAGCCTGGTACCTATGAGGTAACTGCAACCTATAAGCAACCAGAGCAACTCTCTCCAGAACCTCAAATGGCCCAACATATCTTTGTGAAAGCTTACCCTGTCTACTGATCCTCTTATATACCAACCTCAGGGTAACACGTAGGAAAACCTGATCTCCGACCATGAACTCCAAAGGTCATCTCCGCTGATCAGTATAAGATTTGTGCCAAGACTGTGCAGTAGCCATCCTTTTTTCGAATCAACTCCACCTGTTCTGTGGTCTCCCGAACAAGATAAGGTCCCAACAAAGCTGCCTCTCCTGCCTCTAGCTAACACAAGGGTGATTGACACGGTCTACTGTACAAAGCCTTGTAAGGTTCCATATGAATAGTATCTTGAAAACTATTATTGTAGGAAAACTCCACTAGAGGTATATGTCTCTCCCAAGAACCTCCAAAATAAAAGACAAACGCTAATATCATGTCCTCTAGCACCTGAATCGTGCTCTATGACTGGCCATCTGTCTGGGGATGGTAAGCTGTACTCAGAAGTACCTGTGTACCCAAAGCCCTTTGTAGCCCTTGCAAAAAATGCAACATAAAGCGGGCACCCCTATTTGAAAAAATAGTACTCGAAACCCCATTCAAGAGTACAATCCCATGGATGTACAACATTCCAAGCTCATCAACACTTAATGTCTCATTAATTCACAAGAAGTGAGCAACCTTTGTGAGCCTATCAATTACAACCCATACCACGTCATTCCCTTGAGGCGATCTCGGTAAACCTTTAACGAAGTCCATCGTGACATCATTCCATTTACACTCGGGAATGGGTAGCTGTTGTAAAAGCCCTTCCAGACACTGGTGCTCCACCTTCACCTACTGACAGGTGGAACACCTCATGACAAAACCAACAATATCTCTCTTCATACCTGGCCACCAATACTGGTGTTGAATATTACGATACATCTTGGTGATTCCAGGATGAACTGCAGAAACTGGGGAATGAAAGTCTTGTATTAGCTCCGGTGAATATCTGATGGCACCCATACATGTCCCTGGTAACACAAGACCTCACCCTTTCCTACAATCCATCCAGGAAGAGGATCCTCTCCTAACACGCTTTCCCGTATGACTAATCCTTCAGAATCTAATAGTTGAGTCATTCAAACTCGGTCAAGAAGGGTAGATGTAACAACTATAGAAGAAAGAAAAGTCTAACCCTAAATGTCGTGCACCTCCAAATGAATTTCAGAGAATAGAGCCATATGTTTCCACTCGCTTCTAGCCTCTTGAACAACCTGTATCTATGTCCTCTTGCTTAGTGCGTCTGCCACAACGTTGCCTTTCCCAGGTGTATAAGAAAGCTCTAAATCTAATGACTATAGGTACTAAAACCACCTCAACTATCTCAGATTCAAGTCACGCTGCATGAAGATATACTTGAGGCTCTTGTGGTTAGTATATACCACAAAATTCTCTCCTAGAAGATAATGACACCATCAACACAAAGCATGAACAACTGCAGCCAACTCCAGGTCATGCGTAGGATAGTTCCTCTCATGTGGCCTCAAATGTCGATATCCATATGAAACAACACAATCCTCCTGCATCTGCACTACTCCAATCCCGATGCTAGATGCATCACAGAAAACTGTATAACTCTTTCCCAACTCTGGAAAAACTAAAATCAGTGTTGAAGTCAATCTTCCCTTCTACTCCTGAAAGGATGAATCATAGGGTTCTGACCAAACATACTTCACCCCCTTCTTTTTAATGCCCATAAATGGCGCTGCTAAGTGTGAGAAGTATGGTATAAACCTCCTGTAGTATATATCCAGCCCTACCTCGGAGACATTCTTTGGCTGCTCCCAGGTAACTACTGCTCTCACCTTATCTGGGTCTACTGATACTTCTATCTCTGAGATGACATGACCTAGGAAGTTTATCTCATCCATCCAAAAGTGGCACTTTGAGAGATTAACATATAATTGATGCTCCCTCAGTGTACTCAAAATGATCTCATGATCGGTAGCATGGTCGTGTCGAGTGTGAGAGTACACCAAGATATCTTCCATGAAAACCACTAAGAAATAATCCATGTAAGGATGGAAAACTCTATTCATTAGCACCATGAAAACTTCTGGTGAGTTCGTGAGACCGAACGACATAACCAAATACTCATATAGACCATACTAGCTTCAGAAGGCTGTAAGAGGTATATCAGATGGTCTAACACGCAACTAATGATAGCTAGATCTCAAGTTGATTTTCGAGAACACTCTGGCTCCTTGTAACTGATCAAAGAGATCATATATCCATGGAAATGGATATCGGTTCTTGACTATCAACTGGTTTAGGTTCTGATAATCCATATAAATCCGTAAAGTACCATCCGCCTTCTTTGCAAACAGAACAAGAGAACCCCAAGGAGAAGTACTGGATCGGGTAAAACTCTTTGCCTGCAACTCCTCCAATTACTTCTTGAGCTCCTGTAACTCAGGTGTAGCTATCCTATAAGGAGGTATGGATACCGGTGCAGCTCTTGGAACAAGCTCAATAGAGAATTCTACCTCTTTATCCGGAGGCAAACTTGAAAAGTCTTCTGGAAAGACATCTGGAAAGCGATCAACCACTGGAGGAAAAACTATCTGAGAAGTCCCCTGGTCATCCAGATATAAGCTATAAATATGGGCCATAACACCACCTAACCGATGATGCTCTGGTCTAGCTCTGCTCGGCTAGACATCCTATTCACCCTTGTGAAGAAATCATCCACCCTCTGATGATGTGAAACTCACCCTACGATGATAGAAATCGACCAAGGCCTGGAAGGCAACTAACCAGTCCATCATGAGAATGAATTCATAGCTTTTAATTTACAAAACATAGAGATTCCATTGAAAATGACACCTACCAACCTCAATGGGATAGTCTAAGCAGTGACACATGCTAGCAGTTCTAATTCCCAAGGGAGTTTCTAGCATCATCATATCCTCAGAAGTATAAACAGTAAGTCTAAAGCTTTCCACAGTATGCAAAGAAATAAATCTATGAGAAGATACTGTATCAAAAAGTGCAGAAGATAAAACTAAGGCTACTAAAATCGTACTTCGTACTGTAGAAGGTCCAGGATCCTGCTCCTGATGAATCTTCTATACCGCAAAAGTCTAGCCTGCACCGTGGCCCTGTGTAGTAGCCTGAGATCCCTGAGCTGACCCTCCCTAAGCCGGACCACTGTGTCCACAACCTCTTCCCTGACCTAAAAAACCTGAAGAAATCCAGCCCCCAATTTTCTATGGAATTGGTAATCCTTCTCCTGTACGCGGAGTCGAAACTGATCCTCTTTCACTAGCCACGAGTAGGAGAACCCTGTAGAAACGCTATAGATGACCCATCTTGCCGCAAGATCGGCACTCCAATGGGTCTCTCAGGCACTGAGGATTATTATGGCTGATTTTTTCACACTGATAGTACACCACTTGGTTACCAGAAGGAAGATCCCATCTACTAGAAGGAATACCTCACTTCCTTGAGTCACCTCATGTAGACTCTCGGTGGCGCTTCATGCTGTCTATCTGAAATGAACCATCCCTAGATACTGAACTGACCAAGTCCACAGATCTAGTCTCCCTCATATTTCTATCCATGATAAGCGCTTGGTTTACTATCAAAGTATTAAAAGTCAACTAAAAGACATTAAACAGTGATCCAATGTCTGGTATAAGGCCTTCCTCAAATGTCCTCACTAAAAACAGCTCGTCAATCCTCAGAATGGGAGTGAAATTATGTGACACTATTAAGCAAGAGGAATACTCCATAACTGTGAGAGTACCCTACTATAGGTTCATGAACTCTCTATCTCTATCATCCCTCAGTGTCACTGGGTAGAAGTAGTCATAGAACGTACGCTAAAACTCGTCCCAAGCCATAGCCTGTTGGCGCCCTACCTGCGAAGCCATATCCCACCATATCTTGGTAGAATCTCGCAGCATATTAGTCACAAGCTTCCCTATCCTCTCTGGAGGCATCTCCAGCTGCTCAAAGATGGATATCATGGATTCTATCCATGACACTGCAACCCGTGGTCCTCTATCCACTATAAACATGGGAGGATGCTGCTGCTGTAAAACCTATTCCATCTTAGCCATAGATGGGGTAGGATGCTGAGCTCCCTGGAAGGTCCGCATGAATATCACGAAACCCTCTCTGAACTGAGCATCGGCACCAGTGTCTAGAAGCACTGCAGGTGCCATGTCCGGAATGATATGTGGAACTACTGGTAGTCCCTGATCTGCCGTATTAGGTGTACAGTCCCTGCCTGGTTCCTGACGTGCAATGGGAGGACTTCTCGGTGCCATGACTCTACAAGGTCAAAGCAAACTTTAGATAACATTACAAGGGACTGAAAACTAGGAGTGTAATAATGGAACATGAGAAAAATCATTCAAAAAATAAAAACAAAACATGACCACACAGCGTGTATAAAAACTACACTGCGTGTTTCCTTAATTCATCTACATGGGCGTGTACTCCTACCTAACTGGTCGTGTAACACCCCAAATAAACGATGTTTTGTCCTAACAAATGGCATGAACTAGAATTCTCTTCCCTAAGTGAGTCCTTCTACATGGTTAAACCACATAGTTATCCTAAGACAAAACTATATGGCGTGTTCAAGGTATACATGGCGTGTACTTAACAAGCTTCAGCTGACCTATGTTGTTATTGGCATGGCCTATGTGCCCAGGTCACACTACACAGCATGTTCCAGAAGGACATCATGAGTACTAAGAATTCCTAACAGACAGTGTGGTTAGATACAAGGCTGGCTACACGGCTGACAATACATGGTGTGTTTCAGGAGGACACGTCGTGTAAGAGAAAGGATGACACTAACTCGTGTTGTTCGTGACACGTCCGGGTTCCTAGATCAAACTACACAGCATGTAATATTCAGACACAACATATATGTGAAAAGATATCATGACCCGTGTTTTTCGTGACATGGCTGGGGTACCTATCTCATACTACACGACGTGCTAAACTAGTATACGACGTGTTCCTATAAGATTTTACAGAACCCCACGTCCTTGATCGCACGGTCAGTGACATGGTTGTAGACTACACAGTGTGTATTCAAAAAGTACACAATGTGTATTCTGGGTTTTTCTGGACAGTTTCCCCATAACTACACCAGATCCCATAAAACACAGGAAAAAAGAATTAAGGTACCAAATTCCAATCCGTGAAGGCCCACACTTCCCGCGAATCAATGTTTGGAATCGTTAATAATGCATATAAAAAGTAAATAGTATAAAAAACTCACAATCCACTAAATTATGAACCTTAAGGGCCCATAACACATCTATGACCAAAGTTTGGCATCAAGGATAAAGAACCTCTAAACAAATGATCCGCTATCAATATAGCAGGTATTCTATCATAGCAGCTATCACAATAGCATGCATAGTCTATCACAAATTCTATCACAATAGCATGGAAATTCTAATGCAATTCAAATGGAATGGAAAAATGCATCACATGTGATTTTCTACCAATTTATTATATGATGAATGAGATGACATACCCTCATCTCATCAGGTTGCAACAAAATAGAACCACAATCATACAAATAGTAATAGCACACCACAAGTGCACCACCCAACTGTGTAGTCAATTAATCTGTAACATTTGCAAAACTAAAAAATTGAAATATTCAAGGTAACCAGGATTTTTCAATGTACATGGGTTCTAGAACTCCCGACCACAGCTATTTACCATTTACCTATTCCGTCCTATCCCTGTCTAATGTCGCTAAAAGTTAAGTCAATAGAATTGTAAAGAAAATCGTATGATACCACTTTGTAACGACCCAAATCCGGAGCCACTCAACTGGTGCCCCATACCCGGTTTTCCACATGGCCTCAAGCACATTTTCCCAAATTCCAAAGGCTGCCGACTAGCATCGAGGGCCATGGTGAGTCATTACAGAATCTATGACCTCATTTGGGAAGGTATACAAGGGAAAGGAAATAAAAGTCAATAGCGAAAGCAGTAGACAACATACAATAACTGAAACTAAATAGTGGAAGCAAAGAATATATAATAATGATGATAAGGATGCAGCAGGTAAAAGTATCTAAGGAAAGAAGCAAACACATCAACGCGCTGATATACAACTGAGAAACAAAGTACAAAAAGTAAACAGTAACTCCAGCAGCATCGCAAGCCTAAGCTCGGTCCTATGATCTCCAGCCCCAACCAGCAATTATGTACCTGAAGTAGAAGGGCCACAATCCCTATCCACACCTACAAACATATAACTTTTTTGGGCTGAAAATCAGGACCCAAACAGGTTGTGAGACTAATCCTAGTAGGAAACACCACAAGACCTGCGCCCTATTATCAGTGAGTAATATAGCATAAGTAATGAAAGTAAAAGTAGTAATGAACTAGGACTACACAAGTAAACAATACTACCAACTACCATTCACATTCATTTAACAATTAATTCATTCATTTAATTAAACAACCAAGGAATCTATAAAAGATCTCTATTTCAAGCTAAACAGGTAACATAACAGGCATCAAAAGACTACCTAAAAAACAAGCAGGCCAAAAGATCCAAGCTTGTGCATTGGCTTGGTAGACACATCTAAACCAACCAAAAAATCCACATTTTCACTGACTCTCTAGGTGGATCAAACAAGCATAACCCTATAGTCAAGTAAACATACAAAGGCACATACACTATGGGAAGCACTCACGTCAATTCCCCTGTGGTATTGCAATGATAGCTACAGACTCTTTGAGGAAGCTCTTACATCTAATTTCTCTTGTGGTATCGATATTTTCATAAACTAATGACACTCTTAATAATCCAAAAGTCCAATTCCTATAAGTCCTGCGTACGTAACTAATTCCAATAGACCCCTAGGGAAGCACTACACCGTCTATTCCCTCTTTGGTCTCCCGCACTAGGTTCTCACAGCCCTGAGCAATCCAGTAATGCATAATTGACTTTCAACATCCCTAAGTAAGTTTATAAACTACATGGATAAAATCTATAATGCTTTAAATCATTAAAACAGCAGGAAACTCATGAAATCAATTATAACAAGAAAACTAGCAATTGCAATAGGGTTTGCCATGCAGGCAAACTATGCCAAATGGTGATAAACAACCAAACATGGGTAAAAACCATGGGGTGATCCTAAAATATGAAAAAATAATATATTATTATCAATTAACCTTAAGCTAACAAGGTATATAAGGAAATTAAATAATAGAACCAAAATCCCTAACCCAAGATACCCAAAACATGGGAATCTGACAATTTTGTACAAAAACTCAAAGACATTGAATGTATGGCAACAAACCACATACCTCGATCCTAGGAGATAGATATACTTGAACCTTGTCCCATGAATCGACCTATAATGGAGTATATATAACAAAATATCTAAAACGTTCAACCTATGATAACTCTTATAAGAGAAGGAATCAGGAAACGTGGCCAAAGAAGAACCAAGAACTCACCGCTGCGATTCTATTGCAACCGATGGTGTTTGATTTGGATAAATGGTGAAAGATCGGTGTCTCAGAGAAGTTTCGGCATCCTCAGATTCTATAGATGGAATTATGCGAAGAAGAAGATGAAAATAGGGATTAGGCGCGACCCTAGGACGTTTAACGAAATAAAAAGAAAGTACATGGCATGTAATTCTGGATTTCATGACGTGTACTTGCCTTTTCCGTACTCTACTTTAGGTGGTCTCCAATTCACCACTACATGGCCGTGTATGTGGACATTACATGACCATCACACAACTTCCATTGGCATCAAAGTACGCGATGTGTACTCATAAAGTACACTGCGTGTACTTCGAAAATTTCCATATTTTCTTCTGTTTCTCAAAAACTACCAGAAAAGGAAAAACATACCTGAAAAGAAGATCTAGGTTCTTACACTACCCATCATTTATGATTGACTAATGATAACCATTTCTACAAGTAGGAACCTAAGAAAATACATCCAACTCGTGATGCTAAGGGGGAAGCCAAAGTTGACATGTTCTTCAATTAAAATTTATTTTGGGATGTTTAGTACTTGAAATGGATTACCAAAATCATTTATGTAATAATGAAGGATGGAAATATTATGGGTTTCATTGAATTTAGGGATCTCAATCAGCATTTACAAAAATAATTATTTCCTAGTCTTGACCATAAAACTTTTAATCGATGAAATTTATAGTTTCTATGCACTCTCCTTCATTGATGGGTATTCTGACTATAACTAAATATTGAGGGATTATGAAGATGAGGATTCTACCTCTTTCTGGGAAAACAAAGTGGTGTAATACTATTGGGTAATTATTTTTATCTTAAATAATTCTAATTCCACATATAAAAATTCTACAAACCATATCTTCAAGATATTTTTTGTAAAAACATGGAATGATGTGTCGATGATCTAGTGGTAAAATTTTAGAAATGTTGTGATCATATTTCCAATATTGAAATAGTTTTCAAAAAATTGTGGTCACATAGCCTAAAGATGAACCCCTTGAAATGTGATTTCAGGGTCACATCAAAAAAAATTATTAGGTTCATGGTACACCATCACAATATTGAGGTCAACCCTGATAAAAAAAGAGGATCCTTAATATATCACCTCCTTAAAATCTCAATGAGTTGATAAGGATTTAAGGATTACCCACCTACATCAGATGATTTATAAAAAAATAATAGGAAAATTCATACCCTTCAACATGTTAATGATGAATATAATTGACTATCTAGGGGATGAATATCATCAAGATTTTTTCAACAATATCAAACAATACCACTCGATCCCATTGATGTTAATGATACTAGTAGAAAGAAAGCTGCATATTCTATATACATAGTCACTAGAGTAATAAATTTGTGAATTTATTATGTAGAACAATGATGCATTAAAAGATAATGAACTAAAATATCTTAGTATAACTATGTTAGATACTGATACTCGATACACTGACATCCCCCAATGGCCCAAAGGCCTTAATTTTTTAATTGATTTTTGATAATCCACCTTTCAAGGGGTGAGGTGGAACCATTAAAAGGACCATAGGCATAATTATTACATGGATTGTATGCCTTAGAGGAATTCATTGCCCATAGTATTAAAACATTACATACAACCCAGACTAACTACTTTGAATTTCTCCTCCCCAGCATTTTCATCATGAAATCAGCTCTCCACCTTCGCATGGGTGTTTGGCTAGGATTTTCCATGCATGGACAGGATTTTCCCAATGGAAGGTGCCATACCATATAATTATTGAAATCCTTTTAGCTTCTACTATGGTGAAATATCCTTCCTCATCCTTCTTCTAAAGTTTGTTCCTTGTAGGTTTTCTGGTTTGTATCTGCACTATAAGGTGGCCAGATGGCCTTGAGGTGGCCCGAAGGCCTTACTGACCCGAAGGTATGGGTGGACCGAAGGCCTTAAAGGACTCGGGGACCAAATTTGTGGCCTGAAGTCCCAAATGGGGGAATATTCCTGGCTGCTATAGTGCGAAATAGTGCCTGCTACAGTTCCCGCTAAAGTTTCTGCTACAGTTATGCACAGTTCCCTACTACAGTACTACTATAGTCCCTACTACAGTACTACTACAGTAATGCTACAGTAACCTAGAAATTATCCTCCACCTGGATTTGATCCTGGGTCTCTTGGATTCACTTAAGGAGTCCTCACCAATTGGTCTAAGACTCATGTGCCTCAATACACAGACATTGATAAGAACAGCCTTGCATGAATGTTCATAGTTCAAATTTAGAGATATTACTTGTAGCATCAAAAGGTCCATTTTTTCTCATGATAACTTTCTCAAATACAATTTCAATCATACAATGTTAAATGGATGACTGGTAGAGTGTGTAGTCATCCTATACCTATTTGATATATACTTTATAAAGAAAAATGTGGTCGAAGGGAAAGCATTGACATACTTTCTTATAGAACATCACACCTCATAAATCAATCTAGTTGATAAAGAATTTACTAGTGAATATTTTTTATCTATCTGGGATAATAACCATATATTGGATATTTATTTCAATAATTCTTCAAAAATCATAATAGGATGATGGATGAAAAACCCAAAACTGAATAGATTCATCTTGGTAATTGTCTTTGTCTCTCTAGTAAATGTAGTTTTTCCGACTCCTTCCTATGAGAATAATGTTAAACCAATAATGAATTAGAATATCAATGTAAAATTTTAAACATGAAATTGTCTTTACAGATACCAGATTATTCACTAAATATTAAGGTTGATTTAAATTTGGTAGTCATGAAGATTAATAATGAATATTCTATTAAGAAATAGTAATTGATTCCCCTACTTTATTATTTACAAGGGTTTATGGAAGAATTCCCCTCTGACCCCATGTTTTCCAACATAATATATTTATTTAAAACCTATATAGATTCATTAGCTTATGCAACCAAAGACCTAGAAAATCCAAACCATGATAAGGTAGTCATTAGCATCACAAACCATATGGTGATGTAGCTATTCATTGGAAACAACATGGAATATATCAATGATATTTACACTCATATTGATAAATGAAAGTTGATATCTTAACCAAATGATACTTCTATTAGATGTATCTACTCTGTAATTAAATACCTTCAAAGGGAAATTATTCTGTTAGGTAGAGAAAAGAAATATTTGATCGAATAGTGGGTAGTAATTTTGAACCATTATGATGGACCTAATACTCAAAAACACTTTATAAACAATGATTTTATGGAATTCACTTTAGATACATTGAAGGAGGAGAAACCCTAACTATTATACAAGAATTCAAAGTAGGATCATGTGGTTCACATCAATACAAAATCCAATATCTCCCACCATATTACGAATATTAGATATTTTTTTCCTTTGAGGAAAAAAGAATATATGGAGTTCACTAAAAGATTTCATGCTTGTTAGATACTTTAAAACTTCATCCATAAACCTTAAAATATATTTTGTACCACTAAATAGTTTTATACATTTTTTATCTAGCGAATATATTTCATTGGGAAATTTCCCCTAGTTATAAGTTGGAAATTCAAGTACATTATCACTTCCACAAACATCTTCTCTAAGTTCGACGAGGCTATATCCCTAAAAAATTCAGGATAAAGGTTATCATTGAATTCATGAATTCAAACATCATTACAAGATTTAGTTTTAGTTACATGATATTAATGTAATGTAAAACCTACTTATTCTTTTCTAAGTTGAAAAGATTGTATTAGATATATGGAATTTACTCCAACCACTCATGCCACTACCATAAGGTAAAAAAATGAATAGATAAATTATTTTAATAAAACTCTATCTAATATACTTTATATTATATCATAAAAATATAATAAATCATTTCCTAACTAAATCCTTAATTTTTTTTGTCTTATCACACCAAAACCCATACTACTATGCAATTGAACCCATATTTTCACATATATGATATAGAGGTAGTCCTACCCATGATGGTTTAGTATCCCTCACTTCACATTGTTAACTGAAATTAGCTATCTGAGGATGATTATAATGAACCAGTCTTAACTTACATAGAAATTACATAACATTTTCAGAATACTTAAAGCATAATACAAATCGACACCCAAATACCATATTAGTTTATTGCCTTTAGGAACATGAATATATAAACATTGGTACATAGTGATCTACATTATCTCCCACTGTGTTCTTCATGACTATAAACCTTCTTCAACACATTAAATATAATACATATATTCATAATGTGGGGAACAAAACATAAAAAAGGGATGATCTTAGATTCTCAGTATGGGTAAACAAGGGAGACATGTAAGAATAAAAAAGATCCTAAGGGTATGAGGATGTGATTAAAAACATGAATCATGGAATAAATATTGGTTTTTTATAGGACATGAATCATAAATAAATAAATAACTTAATACATGAAAGAATATCATAGGAATAAGAAATTAAATTGTGGCATAAATAAACATGTTATATCATTACTTATAAGTCAAGATTCATTACTATAATTTATCAAGGCACTTAATGGGAATTTCACATACTAGGTGGGAAACATCACTATCCCCAGTCACAATACTTTCCTTCTAAGGGATCAGGTTTCCCATTATTCCCATTGTGGAATGGGTTTCCCCATCTCGCCATAGTGTATTAGGTTTCCTCATCTTCCATCTTCATAGTGACTATACCTAATGGGTGGGACACACTACCTTCCCCAGTCACAGTCCTTTCCTTGATGGGATCAGGTTTCTCTATCTTCCTATAGTGGATCAAGACCATCCAATTGATTCCCATCATTATATAATGAGATATAAATATTTAACCAATTTATTGGAGGGAGATATAGGACCCACCCATCTCCGAATAAAAATTTTCATACATGTTCAATAAGAAAATAATACTTTCATCGTACCATGACCCATAATAAAAATGGGTTTATAAACATCCAATTATAATCCCATGAAATGAAATGTGTGTTATAAAAATGTAATCATATCTTAACCTACGGAAAAAATATAGGTTTCATAATAAATTCATCAATTCGTAACCCATAAAAAGAAGTGGGTTTCATAGGCATAAATCCTATCAAAGAGGAATGAGTTTCATACACATCATTCCATAAAAAAACAAACCATTAAAAGAAATAATATGAATTAATCCTTTGGATTATTTCCCAACAAAGGCAAGAGTAAATTAAATGGATTCCATTTAGATGGAATTTTTTTGAAATATCCTTTAAAACCATTAATTTATAAAGATATCATTTCTCCTTTGAAAATGGATTCTTTAAAACATAAAATATTTTTAAAACCATTTTTTTAAAATAAAATTGAAAACTTATAAAGAATGATTTGAAAGAATTTTGGAAACGTTTTTCTTTGAAAACATATAAAGAGAGATTGAATTTTTTTTTGAAAACCATATTGTTTTAGAACTTAGAAAAAGTATTAAAAGTATCATGAAAACCATTTATTCTAAAATAATTTGAAAACATATAAAGAAATATTTAAATCATTTTTGAAAACCTTTTCTTTGAAAAAATATAATGAATGCTCAAAAAAAATTTGAAAACAATTTTCCTTGAAATTTTTTAAAATAAGATAAAAAATATATTAAAACATTTTTCTCTGAAAAAACACTCAAACTTATAAATAATTATTTAAAACACTTTAAAAACCTTTTTAGAATACACGATATTGAATGAAAATGTATTTCCAACTGAAGAGAGAGGTAAAGTTAGACTTTCTTAAAAAAATTTTATTAATAATAATACATACCAAAGAGTGAAAAAATGTTTCAAAAACATGATGATATCATAGATATACTTAGTAGAAAATAATTCATGAGTTATATTAATATATGGATCATAATATTTTATTAATGGAATCATAATCATAAATAATCTCAATAAACTCTGAGACTGTTTCAATACACACTTACCACTTGGAAACTTTGAATTATAATAACCATTTATGAAAATGATATTAAATGAAAATTAAGATATCCTTAAAATAATTATATTCATTATTTAACATGTCAATGTTATTAGATACCTCTCATAAAAAAATATATGTGCATAACATCGTATGTGTATCAATGAAGGAAAATGGAGACACAATTACTTTACCAATTTGGTCACTTTTGAAACATAAGCCTCCTTAAGGAATGAAAATATAATGGATATGTAAATACCCATAAATTTAAGTATAATAATTATATAATACATCCATGGTAATTATACACACCACACAGAATAAATTAGTGGTGAATAATATATGTATCTCACAAAAATGAAAAGTGAGATGAAATTCCCTTACCTTGTGTCCTGAATCTCATTGTAATCATTAAAAACTGATGTATAATAAGTATATGTTTATTATAAATCAATAATATAACCATATTCTTATATATAATACCATATTTTTTTGATTATGACTTTATATTACCCTATTTTTAATAATTTCATGTTAAAGTTACACTTAAGGAAATATTCACTTTGTTTTTTTCATGTGAGTTAATTTGTTATATCTGTAGTCATTATACATATATCATTATTTTTAGAATTTAAAAAATGATATAAAAATCATTTATATTTATTATATTTTTTTTATAACAATCCATAAAATATATAATTATGAAATAAAATACAACATTCATGGAGACGGTAGGTTGTACGTACGTATGAACATTGTTTTTATCTTATTGTCATATTGAAAGAAAGAACATAAAATATATGTATATATGAATATAATATAGTCAAATTAGAATTATTATGTAATATATATAAAATAATTTCACTAAACACATCCCTAATACAGTTCATGTAGTGTGTGAACAAATAATATCGCTTTGAGGGGGAGATAGTCCACTTTTCCTCAAATAAAATTATCGTATTTAAAAAAATTGAAAATATAGATATATTTTTTGGAATAAAATTATATAAAATTAAAGAAATTATAAATATCATATATATTATCTATAAAAATAGTTTCCATCATAATTTCCACCATGAGAGGTGGTAAAGGAAGAACAAAAAATCATCGTTTCATGAGGCAATAGTTCCCCGTACACAAAAACAGTATATTCACTAACCATTAGATGAAAGTGTGTGTATGTGTAGGTTGAACCATTAGATAAAACAATTCTCAGTATATTTAGGATATTTATGATTTTCTATAATCATGGAACAAGTATAGTGGATGGAGTGGAGAATGAACATAATATAAAAAAGCTTGAGGAAGGATATTACCTCTTCTTTGGGTAACTCCTTTTGGTTTACACAAAAGGGATACCTTGGATTAATTTATTCCTAAATGTAGGATTCAAGAAGTAATGAAGGAATAATGGGAAGTTTATTGGGAAGATCTTGGCTGATCATATGTGGTTTGAGAGGCCTGGAGAAGTGGGATGAGAGGAGGCCTTTTATAGTGGAGGAGGAGTGGCACTGTAGTAAATACAAAAAGGTATACAATAATGGGAGATATACCTTACCTAATGTGCCAAAAAATGGAAAACTATTTTATTAAAGGGGAATAATGGTTGAAACAAATCTACAACACTCAAGAATAAGCGTATTTTTATAGTTTTGTTACTTACCTTCTACGTTTTCCCCATTTTTATCATTTTCATATTTATTAAATTATCTAATAATATAACATAATTAATTCAACCATTAAGAATAATTAAATTGAGACTTATTAGAAGAAATATACCCCCTGAATTATAATTATTATAACTAATTTACAAAATAAAAATACCATTTCTGTTGGGAATTAATATTAAAATAGGCGTATGTAACGTATAAAAACAAAACTTTAAATGAGACCATGCTAACAATGTTTTTACTATATATGGTTCAATATGTTAATTATGAAATATCAATCATTAAATTAAGAGACCATATTTTATATTTATTATGAATTAAAAACAACTTTGAATAAGATAGTTTTTTTTATTAATTTTCAATCATTTAATAAAATATCATTTTTTGTAAATTAATATTAATGTCAATTTTGACATTATTTATTTAATATTAATTCAAAAAAATATCAAAAAATATTTGAATACTAATATATTAAGTTAAAATATTTTATCATGATATATTTATCTACCAAAATAATAAATGAAAATAATTTAACCAATTTTATTCACTTTTTGTATTTATAGTGTCATTTATTTTAGTTAATTATTAAGTAAATAATCACTATGTTGGTAGGAGGATGACTCTTGAAAAACCTCTCGCAGGCGATAATGTCAAAATCCCTAAGCAGGGTGATGATGCTGAATTTCCCGGGAAGAAGGATGATCCTGGGTTGGGTGTTGAGGATCGCATTGGCCATTCCGATCTCTTTTATCTCTGTACGAAGCGTCGATATGAGAAATTGGAAACGGTTGTCTCAGGTTCTAAGGTTTATACAAACAAAGGGATTTCCTTTGCTGAAGCTCTTATAGGGTCTTCTCATCCTGAGGGAACTCATGTCAAGACTCCAATGTTTAAGAGGATTGGAGAGGGTACGATCATGATCACTGCAGACCTGGAGGCTGTCAAGCAGCGATTGGAGGTTTGAAAATTTTCTGTGCTTGGTCGCATCTCTTATGAGAAGGGAACCAAGCCTTGGCCCTATTCTGATCTCAAAAGAAGAATTTTAGCTTGTTGTAATTTCTCTTACTGGCGATTAATGCCAATTGGAAAGGGTTTCTTTCACATTCTTCTACAGAAACAGGATGACCTGAATTGAGTCTGGAGTTTTGGACCTCTCAATATGAAACCGGGTCTCTTTCATCTCTCTGAATGGGATCCACATTTTAATCCATTTACACTGAAGCAATCTATTTCCCAGGATTGGACTAAGGTTCATAGACTTCCATGGATTTATTGGCAACCAAAATTTTTGACTGATATTGCTTCTGGAATAGGTATCCCTCTAAAAATTGATCAAAGAACTATAAATGGGGAACTTTTCTTCTTTTCCAGAGTTCTGATTGAAACTGATATGGAATATCTGCCTCCTGAATGTGTTCTACTAGATGTGAATGATCACTTTCTTGATATCTTCTTAGAATTTGAAAACCTGCCTAATTATTGTGAGCATTGAAGGATGGATGGTCACCACATTGATCAGTGTCGTATTGTTCAAAGGACTACAAGGCCAACATTAAGTAAGAATGTCTGGAAGGATGCTCCTAGCAAGAAATCTGATTCTACTAAATATGTCAAAAAAGGATCTGATAGTGTCAAGTGTGTCCATTTGGAACAGGTTGCTGGACCTAGTAAAGACTGGGCTGATATGGCGGAAGAGGAAGAAACATTGGCTCATGATGACTCTAATCAATTACTGGATGATAGCAGGGACGAACTAGAGAGACATGAATTCTCGAATGACATTTTTAGCACTGTTTTAACTCTTCAATATGAGGATCTCACTCTGGATCTGATCAACTCAAGAATCATTGACGTTCTGGTCACTTGTCAATATGAACTTTAAAATATTCTCCCTTATCAGATTATGGACTCTTCTCTAACAAAAATTTGTTCCATTTCAGCTTATGGTATCATTTTTTCAAACGATCATACTGAGAGAAAGAGGGGCGGCTCATTTCTTCCTGAGCAGACTTCCATACCAGAGCTTGATGCTTCTCTTATTTCCAAAATCAATTCCAAGAATGATGATTCCCAATCCTGTACTGAAATTCTTTTGGAAATCAATCCTGGAGGGGTTGCACATAATACTATCAAAAATGCTGAATTTACTCCAGAAAAATCTGCTTCTATGGATGTTCCTCAGGATACTACATTAAGAAGATCCCATAGAATTAAAGAGTTTCATAATCAGCAGAAAAAGGGGTTCAACCCCACTCAAAGTCTCAAATGAAGATCCTCTTTTGGAACTTCCAGGGCATAGCCAACTCTGGAACTTTGAGTTCCCTTCGGCTTCTTATGTTCAAACACAATCCTGATGTCATTGGACTTGCTGAACCTAAGACAAAGGATACTAGTTCTGTCTCTATCTTTGATAAATTTGGATACTCTTTTTTTAATTCTGTACATGATGATCATCATGATCGGCTTTGGATCTTGGTGCATAGTAGGGTTTTCAATCTTACTCTTGTTGAAGTACATGATCAAATTATTACTCGTAAATTCAACATTCAAGCTCAAATTTTCTACTGCTCAATGGTTTATGATTCAAACAATTATCTAGTCAGAAGGGATCTTTGGCAGCAAATCTCTAATCTGTCACAAATCATAGATGAATCTTGGCAGATTACCGGAGATTTTAATGCTACTCTCCATGATGAGGAAAGTCTAGGAAACTCCTCTTCTTTTTTTTTCTATGGATGACTTTTGTTTCTATGTGGTAAATTCTAACCTGATTGCGGTCAATCTGCTTGGGGCCAATTATACCTGGTATAGAAAGCATCTTAATGGAATGAGGTCTAGTTGAATTGATTGTTCCTTTGTTAATAATAAAGTACTTGATTGTTGGAAACCCATATCTTGTGTGACTCTTGCCAAACATAACTCTGATCATCATCCTATCAAGTGTTACTTTATTGGAAAAGTTAAGAAGCGACCTCTTCCCTTCAGGTTCAACAATGCTTGGACCACCCTTCCTAAATGTTCCACCTTGGTCAATGATTCTTGGAGCATTGGAGAAATCAACCATCCATTATCTTGTGTTTTCAAACTTCGCTCTCTCAAAATTAAGATAAAGCATTGGAGAAAAATCAAATTCATCCTTATTAACCAGGAAATTGAATCTCTTGAGAACACACTGCATGCCATTCAACAAGCTATGACCTGTTCTGATTTTTCTTGCTTGGATGGACAGGAAGCTGAGATCTCTTCTAATCTGAAAAATCTGATTAATCTCAGAGACAAAATTCAAAAGGAAATTTATAAGGTTAAGTGGATTACAGATGGTGATAGAAGCTCTAAGTTCTTTAATGCCTTACAAAGATGTAAAAAAGTTAGTAGGCCTCTGTCTCTCCTCAAGGATGGGGATGTTATTCTTGATGATATTTAAAATCTCTCGAATCATATTGTATCATTTTTTACAAACCTTTTCAATGGACCTAAACGAAATGGTGATCACCTGGATGGTATTATACCTTCTCTTATTACTGATGAGGATAACTAAATGTTGATATGAATACCCTCTGATATTGAAATAAGGAATGCTATCCTTGGTCTCAAAAAAGACAGCTCTCCTAGGCCTGATGGATTCACCAATCACTTCTTTCAATTTTATTGGGATATCATTCAGAAGGATATTTGTAGATTGGTCAAGCACTTCTTTATTGATGTCTCACAAATTCATGGAATCAATGGTAAATTCATTGCCTTAATTCCAAAGGTTGACAATACTAGTGACATCAGTCAATTCAGACCTGTTGCCTTGATGAATACCATACAGAAAATTCTCACAAAAATCTTGGCTAACAGGCTGTTAGCATTTCTGATAAAGTTATATCCTGGAATCAGTTTGGGTATGTCAAAGGCAGAAGAATTCAAGATTGTCTTTTGAATGCATCTGAATGTGTTAATCTTCTTCAAAAAACTAAAAGAGGAGGAAGCATTTCTCTCAAGTTGGATATTAGAAAAGCTTTTGACACTATTGATTGGGACTTCATTGGTAACATTATGCATTGATTTGGGTTTCACCCGATCTTCATACAGTGGTCTTATACTTTGATTAGCTCAGCCTATATCTCCATCCTGATAAATGGATCTCCAGAAAGATATTTTAAGTGCTCTAGAGGAGTGAGGAAAGGGGATCCCTTGTCTGCCATTATCTTTTCCATCGTAGAAGATTACCTTAGCCGATTGATTACTTATAATGTTGAAAAAGGACAGCTGAAAGTTCTTCAAGAAAACCGAGGCATCTCTGCCCTCTCCCATCTTCTCTTTGCAGATGATATTATCATTTTTACTCAGGGAGACAAAAGAAACATTCAGCATCTTAAATCCATCCTCCATCACTATGATCTTGTCTCTGGTCAGGAGGTTAGCTGGAGTAATTCTTTCATAATCTTTGAGAAAAATATTTCAGATTCCAGGAAGCATTGTATGATTCAGAGTTTGGGCATAAGAGAGGGTTCTCTCCCATTCACATATCTTGGGGTTCCAATGTTCTTTGGAAGACCATGCTCCACATACTTTAATGATTTTGTTAGTCAGATTAGAAGAAATCTCTCTAATTGTAAGGGTAAAACTCTATCCATGGATGGAAGAATTTTCTTGGTTAAACATGTGATCATTTCCAAACTGGTTTACTCTTTTATGGTTTACTCCTGGCCTGCTTCTATAATTAAAACTGTCAATTCCCTTATGAGGAATTTTGTTTGGAGTGGTAGGATTCTTGAAAGGAAAATTATCACTGCTCCATGGAAAAAGTGTTGTCTACCCCTCTCTATGGGGGGGCGTGGAATTAAAAGCATCGAGCTCTTTAATAATTCCCTTCAGGCCCAATTTATTTGGAGGATCATTAATGGAAAATCAGGATCTCTTGATTTTCTTAGGGATAGATTCCTCACCAGATTGGTTGCTGGAAGGTTTGCATATATTCAATCCTCTGTTTGTCCTGGGTTGAGAAAATATTTCAAAAGATTAATAAACACTCTCGCTGGTTGGTGATTGCCTCCTCGAATCTGAAATTCTGGAGGGATAACTGGACAGGTACTCCATTTATTGATACTATTGATGTTGATTCTACTAATTTTGATTTATATTCCTCCATTAGAGATCAGATTGAGCAGAATGGTAACTTGCCTGCCCATATTGCTCAAATTGTTAATTCTTATGATTTCATTAACTCTGAGGACATCATGGTTTGGGAACCAAGTGAAAATGGCATGCTTGACTCTAAAGGATTTTACAATCATTCAATCCAGGTCAACACTTTCAATGATGTTCAACAATTCAGAAGATGGGTTCATCCCTCTCGGTTTACTCTTCTTTGGAGACTTCGCCTGCAAAAACTGCCAGTGGACAGGAATCTTCAGAAGGTCGGTATCTCTCTTTGCTCTAGATGTGATTTGTGCCATAAAAATAGAGACGACTTGGATCACTTGTTCCTCTCATATGAAACTGCTGCTTCACTCTGGATCATTATATTTGATCTATTTGGAATCTCAATATCACAAACCAACAACATTGCAGATTTTCTGCACTTAATTTCAGCAGTACAGTGTTCCAAGCATATTCATGCTTTATTTCTTGTTTCTTGTGCTGAAACTTTTCACACTATATGGACAAGTAGAAACAAACGTAGGCATGAAAATTCCATATTTAATCACAATGTTTCCCTTTCAAATATTCTATCAGTGACTCGATATTCAAATCAGTTCCACACTGAACAATGTCATAATTCCATCACAGACTTTGCTATCTTGAGGAGGCTTCATCTGTCAGGTAATTTTCCTAAACCCATGGGTACTGTGGAAATTTTCTGGACTCCTCCCTCTGCAGGTTGGATCAAATGTAACCTGGATGGTGCTTCTAAAGGCAATCCTGGACCTGCTGGATATGGTATTGTCTTCTGTGATCACAAAAGTGATTTAATTGATGGATTCTATGGTCCTTGTGGTCATTCTACTGCCATTGAAGCTGAAATGATGGCATTAATTAAAGCAGTGAAGATTGCTCATCAAAGAAATTGGAATGATCTCTGGTTTGAAAGTGATTCTTCTACTATTGTCCATACTGTTCGGAAAAATCAGATCCATCTTGCCTGGAAGCTTACATCGAAATGGATCAAATGTCTTGATACTCTTGCTTCAAAGAACTTCATCATCACACATGTTTACCGTGAAGCCGACTCTCCTGCTGATAAACTTGCAAATCAAGGTATTTCTGAAGACTCAGGTTTGCATTTGACCACTATTGATGAGGAGCTTCTTTATATTCTTACTAGAGACAAATGTAAAATCCCCTCATTCAGACTCTTGTAATTTGTTTTTCTTAATTGAATCTTTAATGCTTTCTTTTCTAAAAAAATCACTATGTTGGAATTTCTTAAGCATTTTATGAAACTAAATCACCTCTCAATGTTATTTATAAGTAATTATGATAAAAATAACAGATTTATTTTTCATAATTATATCTGTAACCAGAAATATGCTATTTTTTCCATATCCCAATGTTTTATAAATGTTAAAGGTGCGGAAAGTTCCATTTTTATCTTGCTCCTCACTTAACATATCATATAGAGAACATTCATGAAATATTAACCCAATATGACATAAAATTCAAACCAATAGGGGATATGGTCAAAATATTGGCAGACAATGTGTTTTGGAATGTTTCTTGGTCATTTTGGCCCTTAAATTTAAGGTTTAATTCCTTGTTAAGCATAATTTTACCTTAATCACCGTAATTAATTTTAATCAAATTCACTAATATTTTAAGTAAAAAATTAATATGATCCTATTAGACTAAAATTATTATAATTATTAAATCTTTTCATTTCTATTTTTCAAAATTAAAATCATACAAGTGGGAAAATTAAGTTTTACGCTAATCTCAAAAATGTGGCAAGAAAGTGGGGTTTTATGGTCAAAAAACTCAAAAGTTCAAAAAGTTTTTATATAAATTTTAAATATAAAAATGATTCCAATTAACTAAATTGGATTAATATATTTATGATTTATATATTTTGACTTTAAAAACAAAATTAAAATATAATTTGTAATTTATAATAATTTAAATGAAAATATATTTTTAACTAAAATAAAGTATTTTCCACTATTCATAAAATATTTGAATCTTCTGTGAAAAATGCCAAACATTAACCCTAATAATAATCCAAAATTTAAAATTAAAAAAAAAATTATTTTATCAAATTAAATTTTGATATGTTTCTAAAATTAATTTTACTATTTTTTATAGAAGGACATGAAATGAAGTTCATTTGGGAAAATAATATTTTTTAATATATAAGGAATTTTAAATAAAATTATATTTTTCATTATCAACATGTTTTAATTATATAATACCATTATAAAAAATATTTCAAAATTATTTATTACTATTCAAATTACTAATTTTTATGGCTAGTTTATAACTATCTCTTTTAAATAATTATAATAATAAAATTATGTTTCGTAGAAAATAAATGTTGTGTGTAACGTACGCCAAGTCAGTGTTTCATGTGGAAAAAATAATATAAGTCTTACATGTATTGTTGAAAAATAAAACATAGTGCTTTAATATAAAATACTATATTCAGTGTTTCATGGAATGATAAATACAAAAAATATTAAATTACATTGAAAAACTATATTTCAAAAAATATCAAGGTGTTACAATGAAAGTCTTAAAAATAGTTGTATGAGTCGAAATAACTCCATGAGAAATTATTACATAGATTGAATAACTTGAAAATCTATAAAAATCGAGTTTCATGACCATTCAATAAGAATGTTCACTTCCCTACATTCTTCTAGGGATAAGTGTTGTTGGTTCTCAGAGCTCTGATGATACTAAGGAAGACGCCTCTAAATATTAAACCACAATGGGAATAAACTTATGTAATAAAAAAGGTTTACTCCAATAGAGATTACTCTTTGACCAAAATGGATGGGTATCATATCACTCCAAAACAATAAAACATTTCTTAAGAAATATTGTGCATAATTTCACATCAATTCACTCTCATCCTTATGATATAATATAAAACTATATGATAATGTCCCTATCACATTATGATAAATTGTGTAGTGTGGGTCCGAGCTGTAGGATTTTAAACTATATAGCTTCATCATCCTAGAAACATGATGTAAAACTACATGGAAACACCCTTAAAGTATGATGTAAAACAATATAACCCTTATATCTTATCCACTTGATGTTAAATAGTATTAAAATTTCCCCCCCAAAAATGTTAATTCCCATGGTGTGTGTTATAATTTCAATTTTCATGTGTCTAGTGTGATATAGGTAATCCTCCATTTGCCTCTTTTTTCTCACACTAAGCATGAATCATGTGAGCTTATAGGTCTTGGTGAATCACTCTAATTATAAAGAATATGAAGAACTATGACTAATGATGGGGAATGATATGGTCCACCCTAAAATACCTCAAGCTTATGATAACAGCCTACTTTGTATGACCAAATTCCATTATAAAAGATAGTGATCTATGTATGGGTTCTTAGGATATAACCTTATTGTTTATAAAGATACTAATGACACCATCCACATGAAATTTTCTGATCTATATAAGGGGAACCCTGAGAGAACTATCTGTGGTTTATTTTATATTCTAAAAGGATATGTAATGACACATGGATCTCTTATCTGAGGCCCAGCTAAAAATCCCAACAAAAAGCCCCTTTGTTGTATATGATCTAGATATATATGAGTAATTTCTTTATAAGAACAATGTGTGTCTTGAATCATGTCCTCACAAGATAACTATTGATTCTTGGATCTCTTATCCTTAGACCAACCATGAATTATGACAAATAAAATACCCTTTTAACCTTAGTGTTTGGGCCTTTCTAGTAAAATTTATTTTTCAAGGTGGAATTTCACTAACGTAAATCCCACTTCCCTTCTCATGTACATGAGTTTGGTCTATGGAGAAGAAGACTCATAAGAACTTTGTTTGGATCATTGTATAATAAATATTTTCATAGTGACCCATAGTATAGATTCATCCTTGAAACCTATCTCTAAAAATTCCCTTATATTTGAGCTAGACCAGTGAAAAATAGGACTATATAAGAACTATTTGTGTATTGATTCCTATTTTTATTGGATACAATGTGATATATGGATTTCATATCCTAATCCCAACTAAAAATTTCCATCAAACCTACTCTTTATTTTAAGACATTATAATATAAAGGTGAACTTCATGTCCCATGATTCACCATGTTTGACTTAAATCTACTCATAGTAGCATACTACACATAGAATAATTTCAAGAAATGAGAGAAATATCCATATAAGGTTCTCCAATGCGGGTGTTTTCACAAAAAATGAATGAAGATAAAATTTCCATATTTTAGCATTATATCCTTATACATATATATTCACTTGTAATATAAGAACTATGTGTAGATTCATTCTTGTTATCTTAGGATAAATAGTAATGTTTGAATTTCATATTTGCGGCCCTACCAAAAATCCCCATCCATACTCACTCATTTCAAGGGAATATTAATAGTCGTGTAATGGAAAGCTCATGCTTGAAATGCCTCCATCACGTTTCCGGAACATCTTTTTTCATAAATCACACTTCATTATTTGAGTGGATTGGATTTCTATAAACTATGAACAACTATCTATAATGAGTGTATTCAAATACAAAAGATACTTTTTTCCACTATGCATACATTCTCCTAGTATGGACCTATATATGAACCCATAATATGGCCTATCAACCATAGGTATCTGCATCAAAAAAAGAAGATACTACAATACTCATAGACCCACACAACAATATAGTGAAACCATTAATTCAAATGTGGTCAATGGTCATACCGTATTTACCTATTCCATATAAATTATTTTAATCTAAGAATATCTAGTTGTGATTCAGGACCTAACCACTCATTATGTGAAGGATTTTTGGAAAATATTAACCTTTCGTCCCCATTTGGATTGTCATTATCACCCCTATGATCCATGAACTATGACCATAAATTATGTTCATTCATCCGTGAGACAGTTTATATATGAATTGTGACCTCTATTTATGTCAGGTTGTTTTTTACCCCTACTAGGTTGAATATCTCAACATTTGGTCCAAGTATCATGACTTAAAACCATATACCCCCTTTCTTGGATAACATGTACTTGCATTGATCCCTCATTCTCACCAAGTTTTTCATTTACCTTTATAGGTATGCTATCTAATATTTTGGTATAATAATCATGACTTTAAAATATGTTCACCTTGTTGAATTCTAAATGAACCTAAACTCTAGTCCACATTGGTTAATACCGCAAGACCCAAAACTATAGGTGAAAGAGAAAAAAACTTTTGAGACAAAAATATTATAATGGGTAGCCTAAATAAGTTAAGTATTAGTTCACTAATATTTCCATTTTCAAGGACTAGGAAAAAATTATAGCACAAATAGAATAGATATAAATATTATTGGGACCACCATATAGCCCTAGAAAAATCCAATCAATTCTTGTTGGATCCAATAAAGCAAAAAAAAAAAAAAGATAGAGTGGTGACATATTATACATCTTATCCTTGAGTGTGTCTTCTATATAGGTTAGTGTAACCATTAGGGTTCTAGGTACCCTTCTTGAATTTTCCATTCCTCTATCAATATACTTCATTTCGTAAGTGCTAAAATCCTAAAAAATATTCTTATCTGTCACTGATGATTATAATAAACTAGAAAGTACATGTTTACTTGACTCTGAATTCTTGTACTTGATATGGATAAACATATGTTCACCCAATATGGACTGTCAATCAGATTAATCTATATCATAATGAACTATTCTTATAATATTTTTACGCCTTTATACCATTATAGTGGAACTCATCATTTGAATGTGGTCAGTGTTCTTCCACAAAAAAAATGTCCCATCTCATCACCATTGATTCAAATATCTTGAGTTATGATTTTTAAAAACCATAATAAAACTATTCATGTGGATTTTACACCCTCAATGTAATACTCTTATGCATCATGATCACCTTTATAGAAGATATTCGGTATCTCACCCATGAAATTTTTATTGGTCATTCTCATGTGAAAAATAATCTATATGTCACAATGGTCTAATATTCATGACCATAAACTAAATGCCCCCATTCTAGGGTATTGTATAATGAAATTGATCTCCCATTAATGATGAGTTTTTCTCACAAATGTTACTGGATGGGCCACTTCGCTCTTCTTTGGTAAAATGTGTGCAACCTTAAACACCAAAAACCTATTGTCTGAGCAAAAAGACCTTAAACTATATACACCTATAAAAATATTTAATATAAAATTGACATCATTGACATTGGATTTTCCTCTTCATTTTTTCAAATAGATCACCTCACTTCTGTTTAAGGTTGTTTGAATAAAAATATTAACAACCTATGGACCAAGCACTATAGTCCTAAAATATGTGAATTTTCCTTCAATGATGTCTATATTAATGATGTTTGGTATCTCAATTATGGTTAGGTTTACTATGCCTAGGTTTCTATACATAATCCCCCACTTCTCTTTGGTCAAATCTGTTTGACCTAAAAAACCATCCATGTTGTTCTTCCTTGAATGAATGTATATTTTTTAAATTAGGGATGCAGAGAAATCATCCGGATTAAAACCAAAAAATGAAATAATGAGAAAAATTAAAGTCTATGCTCATTGGGCATTCATTTTGGGTGATGTAGGAATTTTTTTTCATTTAAATTAAAAATTCACAAACCTGGTTAGGTTGAAATCCTATTAATAGAGATCAAAGAAAAAGTTTAGTTCTTTCCCACTGAGACTCCCCAATAAAAGGCTTAATAAAAATTTAGGGTGATATAAAATATGGCACAAACCTAGTGGTGTCCACTATATGATAAAAAAATTCAAGCTATGCTCACAAGTTCCTAGAACCTGGGAAAAAGTTAGAGCCTTTCTCCATTCCTGGAATATTGGTTCTGATGGGGTTTTTTACAATTTTTGAAAAAGTATGATTTTGGGGCATTTGATTCCCTTTTGAAAATTGGAATTCTATTCCCAAATTCCTCCTTTATGATTCTCATCACATCAAGTCATCATTACAAATATTAGTGGACTAACTCTAGTATTATGGTGATGGAATTTATACTTATACCCATCTATGAGCCATGCCAAAGTGGAAATAAATCATCCAAATGGACCCACTCATGTGTCACAATGATGGTAGTTATGAAAATACTCATCTATGAACTACCTTATGAGGAAATAATATATCTAAAATGACTTAATATAGTGTTATATTGATGGTAGATATGCCTATAACAATAGATTATCCATAACCAAGAGGAAATAATCCATCTAAATAGAATAATTCTAGTGTTATTATGATAGTAGTTACACCTATAACCATATTTGATCCATGACCAAGAGTAAATCATTCATCCAAATGGATAAACTCTTGTGTTATAGTGATGGTATTTATGCCTATTCCCATTTATGAGCCACACCCAAGATGAAATAATAATACTTGAATGTTTGGGAATACTGATGGACTCAACCCATCCTATACTCAATGTTCAAAGTGGATCCAATATCTCTTAATTCTATTTTACAAAGTTTAATACTTAATTATAAATTGATAATCTAAGTTATAAAAACTAGAAATAGAGAACTATTGGGGATAAAAAATAGTTTATTTGAAAAAAGGTGGAGTATTTTTCAAAACACAAATTATCTTATCATCACTAAAGGAAAAGGAAAAAAATTAAAGAAAAAAATGGCATATTATGATAAATGTTTATAAAGTAAACTAATTATTGGAGAGATAGAAACAACAATGGAATACTGAAAGTTCACCCATTCTATAGCTAACACATTTTTGAATGAATATGATTGGTCGATATGAACAATTAGTTCTCATCTTATATATTCAAAGGACTCAAGTCCAATAGTTTTTTCTAGAAGATACAATTTTAGATTCTCCATGTGAGCCTCATATACCCAATTTTTTGTATTTTGACTGAAAAGTAATTTTTTTTTTCAAACACTTTTTAGGAAAAATTAAGAAACCATGGATTCAGACACAAATGGAAATAAAGAAACCATTAAAAGACAATTTAAGATGACCAAATTTTATCTCCCTTAATAATTTCTAGGATATATTTCATAATTGAGTGTTCGGTTCATCAATAAGAGATCCTCAAGTCTAGAAATAACTTTGTCCAAAGTCTGAATGTACTACTCAAGGATGATCTTTCCTTTGTTGAATCCCCCTACAAAAGTAAATTCTTAACTGTCGATCCAGTTATACTACTCCTCATTGAGATCCAACCTCAATGGTCTCCCCATCACTCTAGAATATTCTTCTTAAGTAGAATTATGAAGAAAAACCTGTTCAACCAATTATTCATTTGAACTCATAAGTAATTCTAAGGTTTTATCAAGAATGTCATTGTTCCTATGCTTGGAATTGGATTTCTTCATGGAACGTGTCTCCATGGGAGGTGGAAAATATTAGTAAACTTTGAACCCTTTACAGATGCACCTTATATGCCAATCACTGTTCATGTTGTCTGGTGCAAACTTCTAATCTATAGAATGTTTGTTCTGATCGGTTTCATCCTCATGAACTAGATCCTCATTAGGCTAACCATAAAAATGGGTTCCAAGCTCAATATTAGAAAATTTCTTTCTAGGGTATGATCTAATTGAATCCTTAGAGGCCTCAATCTATCCTCCAATAGTGGGACCTTCCCCTGAATAGAATGTCTCCATATGTGAATAAATGATGAGATTCTTATAAACTCCCTCAAACTCCAATTGAACTTATATACTGACATTACAATAAGAAGCTCCAATAATTCCCTCACCTATGGCCTCTCATAGAATTCCATCACCTGAAGCTGCTACATTACCCTAAATCACCACAACACCTATAGGAATCCCTACCCTCAAATCATGTTTCATCCTACTAAAAATGTCAGAAATTTTAAGATCCTTATGGGTGTCCTTGAAATGCTTGGAAACCCCCTTAACTTCCTCCTACAAGTTCAACAACTTATCATCTTGTTTGTGTGGATGAGAAGAGTCAGCCAACTTAAAACCTAAATTTGTTCCACAATAGTCTTCCACCAAAGGACTACCACTATCAACTGAAACCTCTCTTGGAACCACGTTCATCTGCTTAGCGCGTAGGTATGACTCCTTCCTCATCCTCTTCCCATTCGTGAAAACCTCAATAATATGATCCAATTTCTTGAATAGGGTGCAGAAATCACACTATGTTTAAAAAAATAACTGGATGATTATAATGGAACTCTTAACCTATAGCATCCCACAAGAACTCCACTCGAGGCTTCGACATATCTACTTCAATGCATATTCTAGGAGAAATCAGATGGAATATTTTCGTAGTCCTACTATCCAAATATAGATATCGACCAATGAGATTACCAAGAATACAAATAATTTATGGGTTTTTGAAACAGAATAGAGAGTTTTTGTAACCATACCCATACTACCATTGTAGGTGAGTCACATTTCATATGGAAATCTTATGATCATCGAAAGAGAAGAAAACAAGAACCATTCTAGACATGAGGCACATATGACCAACATTGTATCAGATCTTCCTCAGAGTAAAACTTTATCATGATGTGTCTTGGGTTGAGAAGCCACACTGCCTCTTGCTCATGTAGTCCTTAGGATCCAAATACAAAGTTGTCAAATTCATTTAATGATGGATGAAAATGCTTGAATCTTGCAATAAGCATCAAATAAAGTATGGAATATGCGTTAGTGAACTCCAAATTCAAAATCGAAAACTACGGGGAATCATTGAATAACTTTAGAACCATTGGACTAATAGAGATCGAAGGAAAGGGAGGAATTCAATATGGGTTTCAGAAGGGGGTGAAGTACAATGGTAGACCTCTATAAATGGGCGTCGAAAGACTGTCCCCCACCGAGGGGGAGGGTCTAGTGCCTTGACGATCAAACCCTAGGCCACAAAAGTTGACGACTGAGAAGAAGATCTCCCTCTCAATAATGCATCCAACACAAAATCCTTTTTATGTATTCTGAATAGACACCTAACAATGAAAACATGACTCTTTATGGGAAATATGTTTCAGATCTCTTGCATCCCCTTCCATGACCTCCACTCAAATATTCCCATTATTGAATAAATTGAGCTTGTATTAATGGGATTACACCTATTCCTAGATGGAAATGAATTTTATAATGATAATTTGAAATTCAAAACAGTAAAATCTTACTACTCCTAAGACACAAAATGGTTAATAGTATACCATAGACTTACCATAGAGTTTCTCCAACTAAGTCTCAACAATGATAGTTTTCACATGGGGCTTGTACCATTTTCTCACTATCTGATATTTGGTAGTAGTTTCAGGGTCCACACATTGTATAGTTGGTGATATAGGTGTATACTCATGGATTAGTTAAACAAAGAAAGATCCACATATTTGTGCTAATGAAGTAATGATTTAATCTTTAGTTATTATTCCCCAATTGGTCCTGAAGACTAATTTCGGAGAAATAGTCTCTACCCGTGGATCAATTTCTATCAGAGTAGTTGAAAAAACCATTAGCGTAGCTTTATGTCTCAGATTATAATCATTCAATATAACATGGATATACACATGATGACTAATTATGGTGACATGGGTTATTGGTTGTAGGACTTTCTAGTTCTAATATCTACACCAAGTTATCTTTGGGTATTGAAATTTGAGAAGAAAATAGTGTACTCACCTATCATACTACCTTACCTGACACACTATCCATGAAACTCTCCACCAATTTCTTAGAATAGTCCCATGAAAAGATGATGGGACCAATATTAAGGGAAACACAACCCCAATATTCATAGCTTCTCATATTAGCATTAATCAAATCTAGAGGATCATAGAAGGATGTCATTTTCCGCTAACCTTGGTAGATGGAAACAAAGATAATATCTATATAAACCTAAATTTTTGTTTTCATATTAAAGATAATAATTCTTATTTATGACTATCTCATCCATTCGTTCTATTAAAACCCCATTCTAGAAATAAATGATAAATGAATGATACTTTTAGGTACATCTACCATTGTCAAAAACTATTCTACAAAGTGTTTCAACATAAGGAACAAGGGTGAAAGTAAAATAATTAATCTACATTTTAGTGACTTAATTAGTTATCAAGTAACTTTAATGATCATTGAGATTGTTTATTTTTTTGGCATGAGATGTGTAATGATTCACTGTTTAAGAGTATTGGGACTCATAGCATCAGAAGTGTTGTTACATTCAACCATACAAGAACTATAACTACCCAATAATTTGGTAATGGATCCTACCTTATTTTACATGAACCAACATGTGATAGTCCTAAGTAATAAGTGACACTAATATATTGGTTGGATGAAACTAATTTAATAGAGATACCATCACCAAGTTACTAACCCTAAAACCTAAATGGCATAGCCAGTAAGAATTATCCATATATATATATATAAACATAGTCAGGTAAACCTATATTAAAATGGAATGGACCGCAATTTGTTTAATTTAATACCCCATATTATTTGTATTGATAGGGTCTCAAAATAGTTTAATACTAGCCCTCGTTATTCATATCTTGTTTCCTAGGACAACTTCTTGATGTTTTGACTTAGGGATTTCACCTGCTGGTTTGATGGAAGGTGTCAAACCATATTATAAATGGGATAATCAAACAAATACAGATATCCATGACCATTATTCGCTCCACTAATTTTATTAAATCTCTTTCTAGGGGAGGGGGTTTTCCTGTATTATCCTTTATATTTTATGTGAGAAGGAATTTATCATATATCTTCCCATGGATTGAAATTACCCCGAGTTTCATGATTTCCCATTAACTAATCCATGTCACACCATGAAGTAGGTGGAAGGTATTTGTACTTGAACACTAATGACTAAATAGCTATGAGAGAAGTTCAATTGGCTGGTACATCATAAAATAGGAAATCTATACTACCTCATAAAGGTAAACTACTCACAGTTGTTTAGTAATATCTGCACAAAACTAATGCACCAAAATGGGATAAGCCCCTTTGTTTGAAAATATACCTATAAGAAGTAATTACAACTTCAAGATCCACCCTCCTATAAGTTTTTTTAGTGAAATGGCTAGGATGGATGAATTTTTTTGAGCAATAGTCTGATAATACTAATCTTTACCATTATGAGTAAGTTTATTATTTTTCAGGATTTAAAAAATCCCTTGAGGATCCTCTAATATAAGGTGGACATCAGTAAATATGTTTTACTAAATATAGTCTAGGGTAGATGTGACCTGTATTGATGTTCTTCTATGGTCAGGAACGTGATTCAATAGGTCATCTCTAATCCCAAAAACATGTATGGGTAGTCTATCATAAAATGGTTCATTATGAAGTTATTAAATAAGTAGATTATATAGGGATTAATTTTGGGGAATGATGTGATATAAAGGGTTATCCACAGTGTTCCTAACAATAAAGTCTCTCCTTTCAGTCCCTATCATTGAATTATGAATACAGGTTGATGTGAAGGCCTTAATTTCTTATGATCATTCCTATAATTATGAGATCACATTCACAAATTAAAACAAAAAAAATATACAAGTACAATTTTCAACATGGTAATAACACAAAATCCATGTTTTAACCACATAGTAACTCAAACATGATATCATACCTAAAAAAGTGTTAGGGTGACTATTTAGATTACTGAACACCACTGAGTAATGATGTAGACTGTGTATTGACAAAGTAGAAGAATGATACCACTTAACAAACACATGGAGAATATTTTTTTTCAAGTATAATGTGAGTGGAAGACACTATATAGAATTCAAATAAGTTTTAGGAATAATTAACCAAATAAAAATAAGAATAAGAAATGAAGTGAGAGGGGCACCAATTCCCAAACACACTATACGATTCTCTACAAAAACAATGGTCTTTCTAGGATAATAATTGGCTAAATATATAGTCTTCAATTTACTTACATGGAATTAATCTCTATTCATGTCGATTGTACTCCATTTTCGGTTGGAATTGAATTTTTTAATACCATATAATTCAAATACAAAGGATAGATGGAAACACTATGTTACCATCTATGTATCATGAAGTTCTAATATGAAACATTACTATACAAATGATTACCAATCATGTTATTCAAAGTTATCCTAACCAAGAAATATAACACATCCCATGTGGAATAGAGATAGGTGTACCACACATCCGCCACCTCCTACACAGTCCTAAGTGGATATCTACTATGTGATCTCCTACCCACCATGAATCTCTAAGTTGAATCCACATAGCATCATCGCTGACTATATACAAAGTCTAATGATGGGATCTAACCCCATGAAAACACATTACACATATAGTTTTGAGGTAGAGAAGTGTGATTAGAGGTATCATATATTCCATGGGTATTTCCAAAGACAACATTAGATCAAGAGGTTCCATCCATGAAGTTCATTATTTTAGGGTTTATTCACAAACAAAATATAAAATTCCTCCCCTATCCATGGAATCTTAGTGTTCATAATGACCATGTTCTTATAATTTATAGAGTCAACCCTATGGGACATATTTGTCTCATATACAACATAGAGCATTTTCCTCCATGTGTTCCCATGAATATCAATATCCAATGAGGGGTTACGAAGCGGGACAGATCCTATACATTACTTTTTAGGTAGAACGAAAATCATTATGAATCCCTCTCAGACTCACAAACTTCATGAGTTCCCTATGTAGTTCATCCCTCTGCACACCCACATACTATGTAGACCGTTCCCTATCACATTCCTAATAAAATTCATAGTCCTTCCACGTGTTTACTATGACAACAACCACCCCTCTAGATGCCTACCATGCTGAGAAGTATCTCCCTCAAGCTAACCACACAAATTAGTCTCCACCAGAAGATAATTATGTGGGTCAAACTCATTTTCGGTATCTAAACCTATCCTATAAATATCTTTGTGTGGGTCATTTAATCAGGCTACGAATACCTTTTACCAAGGAAACCCCAGAAAGACCATGTTGAGACCTCCTTAAAAGCCACTATACATTCATGATCAGGCTGTTAAGTATTCCCAATTTCCCCTCATTTGATCATCCATTAAATTGAAAAGATTCACCTCTGATCTATCATACCTAACTGATAGGGCCCCCTAAATAATGTCAATCATTTATTCCCTTGATAATGATTTCCCTAAATGTAAATACAGTGGTGAAAAATCCAATATATCAAAATTCTATTCTGGGATCCCTATTCTAATCTATGATCCATGTAAGCATAAGATTACTTCCTAGGAATAGTAATAAAGATGGTTTCAATGGATGATTTGATCACTATAAATTATTAAGGGATTTCGGGAGAGTTAATAGGACTCAAGAAGCATCCAAGACAGTTTTGTCCAAGAACTGGTAGGGCATCCACTATTCATGTGTCAGACCAAATAATGCTCTTGAAATTCTTGAGAAACATTTTGGGAATCTTAGCTGTAATCACACACTTTCTCTCTGCTTTCACCTAAGTCACTAATTAAGTGAGGTATCATTGGGTATCCTTAATGTGTATTACCTAATTAATACTCTATTGTCACACCTTTCACAACCTAAACATCCTTGAAAAATGATTTTGAAATATATAATCAGTTTCCTAGTCTCAATATGTATAGAAATATGAAAATATCCTTACCACATGATGTAAAACTACACAGTGAAGTACTATCACATGAAATTAATCTGTGAATCATGAACTATATGGGATTTGGTCCATATTAAATGTGAAATATATGATGCCTCCCAAATGTTCAAACCCAATATAACCAATCATATTCATCCATATTCATGGCTACACATTCCTTATGATATCATCTACATTGTTTTCTTGTATGGCTATATCCTTTATGGGATTGGAAAATCGTATTCTCTAGGTCATATTCCCAATAAAATCCCCATGTACATCCACTAGTTACATATTACCGATGAACCATTATTTCATATAAATATATTCATGATGGAACCATTCCCCACTTAGAGGTCCATATTCCCTTTGCGTATAACTATACATCCATTATTAGGCCATATTACTAAAAAAATTCAAATAATACTCAGTGGTCCATACTCTAACTATCCAAACCAACCCTATAACACAAATAGTAATATTATTTATAAAAACAAATCTTCCCCATTAGATTATATTTCATTTTATTTCAACTAGAAAGGGACACTCACGTGTAATCATCACATCAATCGTTGCTAGGAAAGTTTCACCGAATCATCATTACTGAATGACATTAGACTGTATGGATTTGTCATTATCACATGAACATAAAATTTATGACATGTACTAATAAGTAATATTTCATCTCATGGGTTATAATTCCTTTTAAAATCATACATAAGTCAACCTTATTGTGGATCTAATTCCATTATCATCAACAATTACTTCCTCTCTGGACAGTGATAAGCTTCAGAGTGCTAATCTATGTTGATTTAAACCATAGTTCCATAAAAAAAGGCCTCACTAATTTTGAAGGAATTTTTTTTGAGAACCTATAATATATATAGATGTTTTTATCAATACATTTTAATGACTAATAATTATAATATGGGTAACAAGTCTCTCTTATAGATTTGGGAAGGATTCTCAAATTTTAGTAAAATTTTTAAGAGAGTCTAAGAGTTGGTATGAATCCCCTAAAAAGGTATGATGTGTCCCATTAAGTGGAACCAAATTACACGGGTATCGATTCCTTTCATGATATTACCTATAAATCCCCAACTTTATTCTTGATCTAAATAACATAAACACTTAATGCAACCCTAGATGATGATAGGATCTAGGGGTAGCATCAAAACATAATTTTTAGTAAAAAGTATGTATAACCTCTGACACATAAAGATGTTCATATTGAAGACATAGTGGGAACATGTAGCATGCTAGGATATGGGAAGGATTCAATAATATTATTGTAATATATAAGAGAGTCCAATAGTAGAAAATAATCCTCTAAAAAAGATGTGGTGAAACCAACCTCCCACCCTCTTGACCATTAATCATTATACGGTGTTGATGGTAAGGCCCCACTAACCATATTCTTTTGGAAAAGAGGTACTCTTATTGGAAAAAAATCACTCAATGTGTCTTTTATGTATTTTTTGGGTGTGGTTGTGTTTGTTGATAAATCTAGATGACTGCAAATATGTATGGTTGATATTTTCCAAAGACATGTTTTTAAGGTGGTGTAGTTTCCCAGTGTTTGCCAAAATATTGGGCCTCAAAATCGGGAATTTTTGTTTGGAAATGTAAGGTTTTCTTCATAGGACTGGATAGTGTGATGAATGTTGAATGAAGTTGGAAAAGGAAGAGAAAAATGGATCCTAAGACATGGATTGAGTACCATGTCTGGGAAGGGCACGTGACCGTGTACCAGAAAGTGGGAACAATATGTGGTAGAGGTCTACGAAACTGAAGACAGATCATGTAGGAAGGTGGTGTAGTATGTTAATGGATTTCCATTGGAAAATGAGATCAACTGCATAGGAGGAAAATCAATATGTAGACCACATATGAAAAATGGTTCATAGGAAGGCTTGCGGTTTGTGGTGGTAGGACCATTGGTATGTAGTGGAGGCTGTACTGGATTGAAGATTTGGTAAATCTTGGATTAGAGGATATTGTAGATATCTTTTCCTATATAAGAGTAGATAATCCCACCAATTTTAGGTGAGAACATAGATAATTTTTTAAAATATTTTTGGTTTGGGAATTCAGTGAAGTTCGTAAAATGTTCGCAAGGGATAATTCTATGAAATTTGAAGTGGTTCGCACAAAAGAAATTCCACCGAAGGTTTTTGTGGAGAATTGTAACCAACATAAGACACAATACACAGAGGAAGAAGGCGCAGTATGTGATTGAAGTTTTTCAATTTTTTCCATGAATAGATAATAGTTCATAGAAAAAGGGTAACTCATAGAGGAGGTTCAAGGAGTCAGTATATTGAGGTGGAACGTGATAGAAAAGGTAGAGGCAGTCCACAGACAAAGGGAAATTCGCAGAAGAGGAAGTGGTACGCGAGAGAGGTGTTTCATGTACAAAACCTGGAACATAGTACATGGAAGAATAAGGTGGTTTGTAATTTTCATAAGTAAGATTGTGAAAGCCTCAAATCAGTTTGTGAAAGTATTTTCTAGTACATAGCAATACTCAGGAAGGTGGAATTCATCTTCGGGTGAAAGAGGGACTTCAACAAATCATTTACCTATAGTTGAGGATATAGGAATTCATGAAAATGAATGTAACTACATGTTTATAAACCATTTTTGAATTAAAATCCCATAAACTATGAGTGGATTCCTTTTCAATAGTAGTGACCGAAGGAATAAGAAGATGATGACCCTTTCCACCAGTAGTGACCCAGAGAAAGAGGCATAGGGAGTGACCCTTGGGAATGAAATGAGAAGACCCTAATCCTTGTAATGGATGTGAGGTATGTGTACATGAATCATACTTGGTATGTAGGATTAATATGATATACATATGCATGTGTGTGATGGATATCACTGAATATAGGGGGTTTAGTTTATTAATATGTCAAAAAAACATATATGATGTTTTCCCATATATGTAGTTGGTTTTATTATACTCAGCTGAACCATAGTATTTTACTTTTAATGATATGTCATGTGGATCTTATGATGAATTTTATTCAATGATAGGTATTGTAAAATAACTCAATTTAAGGGTTTTATAGTGACCTACGGTGGATTTGTACAGGCATTATATTCCTTGAAGATGTGATCAAAGGATTTTAATAGGTTTTCTTAATGACATGGTTATTGTTGTTTGGGTTGATGAAAATAATGTGGAAATTAATTAGGTTCATAGGATGTGAAGTGTTTGATGTGATTATAGTATTGAGTTGAGGTTCTAGAGGATTGGATCAGGGGAGTTCCTAGACCTACAGATTCTAGATGTTCTTTCGAGTGGAATAAAAGAAGCATGGGTAACACTTCATGGTTTTGTAATGACACTTTAGTGTTGGGTGATCATGTGGTTATCCAAGACATGGGCATGATTCCTCAAACTTATTGGAGGGATAAATGATTGTGCACTTGGTTTCATGAGATTGGCATGAGAGATGAGCATGGTTAATGATTTGGGTGTGTGATCATAGGTTTAATGAAAAAAACACATTAGATCATGGGTTGGGTTCTATGGTTGGGTAGTATGGGATCATACACCCATTAGGCTCATATAAGACTAAGAGGGATAATCAGTAAGAACCTTTGAGAGGGTTCTTTGAGTAATCATTGTACCTATGATGTAACACCCAATGATTTTACAATATATTTTTCTATTGAAAAAATAATGCGTTGAATGTATTGTTTCTAATACACTACCAAATGAAAAATCATCATGATATAAATAATGAGAAAAATTAAAATATTATAATTATATCATGACCATTGAATTAGTGAGTATAAATAGAATTAGTTTCACTATAAAAACTATGATAAAAATAGGAAACAATAGAATAAATTAGTATAAGTATTCTTTATGAGGCTCATTTTTCTAATCATAGAAGGGGAGTGTCATTTCTCACATTTTACCTAAACCAAGACTGATCCAAACTTCAACAAGTGTGACTTACAAAAAATGTTATATGGGATAACATTCGGATTGTGTAAATCATAATAAGATCCATGATAGTTGAATCACCACCCATGACTACCACCATTTATTATCATAACCTTATGTTTTATGTGGAGTTATTAAGAAGTTTTTATGTAGAATAAATAATTATATAATCATTTAATTATTCATAAATGATACATATATTTTAATTATTATGTATATTTCTATAAATTACACATAGTTATAAAATTATTGTTTTAAAAATTAATATAATTAAATGGAAAAGGGTTAATTACATAAACATTTATTGATAATATGAAAAAAATTAATCTAATTATTTTTACAAGGAAAAGAATAAGAATAAATTCTTTTTGGTCTTAGAAAATGAAATTTTCTAAAAATGTTTTTATGTGTTATGTATTTTTTATATTAAAAATAATTTTTATAAAACTTATAAATTGAATCTTATAAAATGTATTTCATATTTTGGAATAATCTTTTTTGAATTATGTAATACGTCGAATTGTTTTTATGGAAAAAATTAAGTTACCAAGGTAAAAGTTTTTTACTATGGTAAATGTAAAGGGTTATTTATAATGAATTATTTTTATAGTGGTTGTAAAAACATTATCTAAATAAATTAAATTTATATATTTTATATTATAAACCTAATATGTTTTTTAAATATATAAAAAAACAAATTAATACTCACCTAAATTATTAAATGACAGGAAATGTGAATATGAACACTTATTGTTTTAAAAATAATTTTTCTATAAAAACAATTTTTCTACATATCTTATATTTTAATTTAAATGCCAGTGATCTCATATCTAGAAGTTGAATCAAATTAAATAGAGTCCAATTTTTGAATGAGTACGTCAAATTTGTATAATAGGGGTCATCGATTTTTTATTTAAAAAATAATTACCATGGTAAATATTAAAATAATGTTAATATGGGCTCTCTTTGAACTTGTGAGAATGTGCCTCACGTGCCGCCAGTGGTTTCAAATTTTGTTACCGTTGCATGCTTTCTCCCCCATCCACAGTCATCTCTCACTTTCTCACCCTTCGACCCTGGATGTTCCTCGACTCCCATGATTCCACCAGTTTCTTCGATTCCACCATGCTAATGTCTCCCTAGTAGAAGGTCCCCAAAGGTTTCCCTCCCTCCCTGCCCCCCGACTTCAATCTCCCTCCCTCGGTCGCTCGACCCAGATCCTTCAAAGATGCCCTATATAGCTAGTGGTAAGTTTCCCATATATCTTTCTTCCTATATGTCTGTGTGTCGCCACCGATGGTCTTGAGGGAGGAGGCTTGTCTGTCCCTAGAATTCATAAGTTAGACTTCTCGAAGCTGAAGGCATTCCTAGGTTGGATATTGGTGGCTCGTTTCAAGGCTGAGAAACCTCCCCTCCGGGTCTTCTAGAGTTTCTTCGTCTCCTGGGGTGTTTAATCTTCGTTGAAAATCTCAACGGTGCACCAAAATTCCTTATGCCTCATCCTATCCTCGGATAAGGATTTCATTGAAACATAGTGCAAGGCCCCCTGTTTTTTCAACCAATGAAGGTTCAGCCTCACGCGATAGTCGATGGACTCCCACAGTGGAAAAAAGATCTCTTTGGCTGCAGTGTGGATTGACCACCCTGGAATTCCTCTTCCATTCCAAAATAGAGGCTTCCTAAAAGCTATCGGTGATGCCCTTGGAGGTTTTCTCTTCTTTTATTATAGGACTAGAAGGTAGGAAGATGCGTCGGTGGCTCGTATCAATGTGGATCTTGATCTCTCCCTACCTTTTCCAGAGATGATTTCTTTCCGAGTGAAAGACTCCTTCAGCTGGAGCCAAGATATTTCTCATCCCATCTTCCCCAAATTCTACTATCACTACCTGAGTCAGGTCCACTTCATTCATGTTTTTAGAGAGAGACACCGAGGTGTCTAACACCATCTTCTTAAGAGCACGATCCCAAGTGTCCGACCAGGGTTCTTGCCTAGTTCTACCTCTCCTAAAGTTGTCTCGGTGTTAGCTACAGAGCTTTTAGAGGCCTAAATAGTAACTCATCCAGCCTCCCCAGATATGTTTCTCTTTCTGCCTTCTCCCCTTTAGTTTGAATATGTTGCGACTGTCCAGTTGAGCTTGCTTCTCCCTGTCCCTAGGTTCTTGTCAAGACTTCATTTGGGCTTGGTGCTTCCTCTTCTTCTTGGATCTCTATTTCTTCAGAAATTTTCACCCAAAGGAGAGATGGAACTTTTTTCTGTCATCCTTATTAGGCCCTATGGCCCCATCTTTACCCTCTCCAGTCATCCCTTACAACCCCCTAAAGATTCAGGTTTGGTCAAAGATGAAACTCTGCCTCCCTTGTCTGTCACTACTGCTGGATGCCCGAATATGTCTTAGATCTCTAATCCCTATGTGTCCCCCCACAATCTCCAGCTCCCCCACACACAATTATCTATGCCCTATATTGGTCCCCTCTGGAAAAAATTGAAGGAGAACAGTTATTCTCCCATTTTCCCTGCTTTTCCCTCTTCCAAGATGTCTCCCAAAATGAAGGGAGTGTGCACCCGGTCTCAATAAAAGAGCCTCAAAGATAGAACATCCACCTACTTCAAAAACGCATCTATTTCTGGAGCTAGTACCATAACTGTCTCCTATAAATGATTCCCATTCTCATCTAGAATTCTTGTGGACTCGGGGCCCAAGCCAAGGAGGATTTCCTCACTGTAGAAGTTCAAAAATAGAATATTGTGATTATTGTAATTATAGATCATAAAAAAATCTTGTCAAAGACCAGTGAATATGTGTGGATGATCCACATGCAAGGCTCTATGAACAGTGACCCCTCAAAACCCCCTATATGGATCTTATGGCACACAATTATTTCTATCGACCTAGTGTGGGCTGCTAACAAGTACATCAGAACTAAGGTGACCAAAGGGGACACTATTTTCTTCATGTCAATTGTTTATGGGATCTGTGACTGATAAAAAAGAATGGATGTTTGGAGGTACCTCACTAATTTCGATAATTCCAATATCCCTTGGATCATAGGGGGTGATTTCAACATCATTTCCTACTTAGAGGAAAAGAAAGGCAGTGGTCCCTTCCAAAGGAAAGCTAGTATAGAGTTCACTCAATTCTAGGATTGGAAATGGATCATTGACCATGGATTCTTAGGGGACAGAATCACTGGGTGCAACAACCTAAGGGAATCCCATCACTCGTGGAGCCTCTTGGATAGGTTCCTTTCCAACCTCCAAACCATAATCATGTTATCCAAATCTAAAGCGAGTCACCTTGTTCGGAGCCTTTCAGACCACTCCCCTCTTTTGGTTAGATTCTCTTCCAATTAGGGCTTTACCGAATGATTTTTGTTTTTAATACACTAGGACAATTATATAGCATATCATGAACTAGTTAATGATTTCTGGAATGAACCTCCTCTGGGGCACTTGTGGGTTTCCATTCACAACAAGCTCCATCAGCTCAAATCTCACCTATAGGTGTGTGGGAAATACTACCTCCTATGTGATAGTGATATTTATTATGTCATGAAAGATGTAGAAAGGGTTGAGGGAGATATGGATGAGTCTTTTAAAGATCATTCATTTGAGGTTCTCATGCATAAGAAAGAAATCTTATCAGAAATGCTACTAAGACAAGAATGAATGGTTAGGGAAAACGTGCACATCAAGTGGCTAAAAGAGGGAGACAAAAATACTATGTTTTTTCACACATGAATCAAAAATAATAAAATGTAAATTAATACCAATATTCTTTTATAATATGGATTATACTATTATGACATGGATGTGCTAGGGAACTGTGCTCAATCATTCTTCCAAGAGTTCCTTATGGGTCCTAACCCTCAGATTCCCAATGGTTACTCAGGAAGAGACACTTGTTTCTTTGAAGTGTTCCGAACCATCTTATCTACCCAAGAAAACAAGGAGATAAGTGCGATTCGAGAGGAAAAATAAATCCGTGATGCCTTACTAATCCTAAAACCTGACGGTGCCCTGGGTCCTGATGGTCTCTCAGGCTCCTTTTATAGGGCCTCGTGGGATGTGGTGAAGGAGGATGTTATTTTAGCAATTCATGATTTTTTCCTTGGCGGTTTCCTTCCAAGGGTTAATTTATCCACATCTCTTGTGCTTCTTCCAAAAATAAAAAATCCAACATCTATTTTGCACTACTGTCTGATAAGCCTATGCAACTTCCCATATAAAATCTAGGCTAGCGCGATCAACTCCCATCTGTCTGCAAATGTCCCTCGGTGGATCTAAATGGAGCAACACAATTTTTTTAATGGCCACATGATCCAAGTATCTATCACTCTCTCCTAGGAGATGATCAAAGACATGAAAATAAAGATATGAAACTTCATACTTCCATCAAGTTGGACATGAAAAAAGCATATGACCAGGTGGGGTGGAGATTCATCAACCATATTATGACAGGTATAGTCCACACCTCTAGTGGTATTGATCTTATTTTCAGGTGTTTCAGCTCTTCATGACTGGAGGTCACCTTCATGGTAAAGTCATATGGCTTCTTCAAAGCCACCCGCGGGCTCAGATAGTGAGATCTGATTTCCCTATGTCTCTTTATTCTTTCTCAGGATGTCTTTAGTCAACACATCAATAGATGCTTAAATAATAGAGAGTTAATCCCTTTCAGAAGAAGTAAGAGAGAAAAGCCCATCTCCCACCTTATGTTCGTGTTTGATATCCTCATCTTCATGAATTATGGGATCAAATACATCACATTCCTCAAGATGTTTCTTGAGGAATATGCCCACAGGAGCAGCCAGGAGATCAGTAAGGACAAAATCACCTTCTATATTTCTAACACCTGCACTTCTGGCCAAATCACAGTGGTCCAACATACCCTTGAAATGAACAGAGGATCTATTACCATAGAGTATCTCAGATCCCCTATTTCTATGGGTAGACTCCACATCAGATATTTTTATTTTCTTACCTACAAGATCACATACAACATTCTAAACTAGAAAAAAGTGCCTTTCTTTTGGAGGTAGAATTGTGCTTATTAACAGTGTGATTCTTGAAACCCCAATCCATGTTCTTTCTTCTATTATAGTCCCATAGGGGGTGATTTGTAGAACTTACAAGATCATGTAATGATTTATATGGGACCACACATCAGAATAGAAATTCCACTGAGAATCATGGTGTAAGGTTTCTCTTCCAGCCAGGGAAGGTGGCATCAATGTCTGCTCCCTTGAAGACACCATACTCTGCATGCATGCAAAACTTTCCACAAAAATCCTTGAACAATATACACTGTGGGAAAAAATCATGTATAACTAACATATTCATAACCCCCCATCAGAGGCTAGCCAAGGATCCCCACTATGGTCAACAATTCACCCCCTCATTTATCGAGTTCAACTACACTCCCGATGGCTTATGGGGAAGGGAGATATTTCTTTCTAGGACAACAACTGGGCTGGGGAGGTTATTGGGTACCAGGTATCCCTACTCCCAATATATATTTTCAAGAAGAAAAATTCTATCCATATTTCACTACAGTGGTTCTGGATGAAAATCAATAGTACACGTTTAATCCAATTTAACACTCCCGAGATCATGACCGTTATATCTTCACTCCATCCTCCATGGGGTCCTTCTCCACCCAGGACATTCATAGAAAATTGTTCCCTCATGAAGGCTCGCTACCATGGGAAGAAACCCTCTGTCCCATGTTTCACCCCTCAATATATAACTTCTTATCTTGGCATATTCTAAATATATCAATATTGACGGATGATAACATCAAACATTGTGGTATCAGTTTGGTTTTTTGGTGTCACTGTTACAGAAATAACAAAGAAGAAAATATTGATCACATATTCTCTCGAGGTGAATGGGATAGTGCTATTTGGAGTTCCCTTGGATAATTCACGACTCTTTGTGTCCCCAACATGGCTGATTCCTTATTCCTGGAGAGATGGTTGCATGGCTCGGGAGACAAGGGTCTGGAGAGGGAGGCATGTAACATTATTCCTCAGGTAGTGTTCTAGAGAATTTGGAGAGCAATAAACAAGGAAAGGATTGATGGGGTCTTCTCATCCAGTGGAACCACCATTATGAGGACAAAAAACTTTCTACTGGATGTGGCACACACCTTCAAAAAAAAGAGTGAAGTTCCATATCTTTGTTTTATTCAATGCAGTTCCCATGAAACCCATCCAGACACATGCGCCGTCAGAGGCTTCTAGGTCCGATAGCTCCCCTTGGTGGGGTATCAAACTTAACTCTGATGGTTCCTGCTATATGGGGGGTCCTTCACGGTGGAGGCGTGGTTTGAGACAATAAGGGTTCCATGATTCATTCTTTCTCCTCCCGCACTGGTAGTGGTTATTCCCTTCATGTGGAGGCCAAGGCTCTGCTCCAGGGTATCAGTCTGTGCCACTAGAATAACATCGAGTTATCCAAGGTTGAAACTGTAACACCCCAAGATTTCACGATACGCTTCTCTTTCAATAATTAAATATCTTGCATTGTACGTAAGTTCGAGTTCTAACACAACACGACTAATCAAAGTAGCCATTATGAATAGTAATACCCACTTTTTAAAATTATAGAAATTTTATATTTCAAAATGGACTTCATTTTTTTATTCGTAATATCGAAATTATCCTAAGTTTAATTTTTATTAATTTTTTAAGAACTTCCAATTTTTTTATGAACAGTGAAAAATACATAAAAACAACTTTTTTAATCAAAATAATGTATAGTGATAAATTATACTATTTAGTGGTTTTAATGTATAATTAGAATATATTTTTACGATTTTATCCAATGGTGTTAATTATAATTAATTTCACTTTGAAATTAGACATAAACAATTGTCAATCTTTTGATATATATTATTTCTTAAAAACACGCTATTTGTTGGGACAGCAGGAATTAATTATGAAATTAATTAATGCAACTTATATGTTTGGAATTTTGTAAAATAGACATCATTTTTGAATTTGGAATATTAATTATAGCTTAGGGTGAAATTTTGGCATTGTTATGAAAAACTTCAATTTTTGATGAATAGTGAAACCACTAAGTGGTAGTTAAAAAACTGATTTTTCGTTTAAATGAAACATTACCACTTCTGTGATTTGATTTTCAAAAATCTGACATACATGGTTGTCATTAGGAAGTAAAATGTTGTTCAATGGGATTAAAATAATTTTTTGGTGAATAGTAACTTTTAAGTTTAATTAATCGCGATTAAAGGTAATTAGTGCCGTTTAAGGTAAAAATAGTATTATAAAAATATGGAATGACCTTTACACTTGTCCTACAACTATTGGATGTGTCATTGCCGACTAATACAATCCATGGGTCAACTTGGGGACCCCATGGATCCACTTTGGTAGGAAAATGACATAAATAAGTTTTTATTTAATGTTAAAATAAAAATGTCACAAACAAGAGTTGTTTTACTAAAACAATTTTTAAATGGGGTAATACAAGTCATATTTTTGACTATAAATATTAATTAGAAAGATAAAAAGATTTCATACATCATGATATTTTTTTTTATAAATGGGGTAATACAATTTTTAATGTATTGGTGCTTTGGACACAAGGATTATATTCTGGTTATCAGGATAATGTGATATATATATAAGGATTGTACTGCAGTACTTGTTGTTTTCATTAAGGTTTTAATATGATGAAGTTAATCATATTTTTAGTATGTGACAAAAAGAGAAGATTTAATTTGTTTGGGGAATCTGATGTTACAATTGATTTTAGAATTTAGAGACCTTTTAGAGAAAGTCTGTACATAGGTATTTTGGATAACTATAATGGTTGGAATGGATTAAGTTGATCTTTGGATAGTATTGTTTAAGGTTAAAACATTTCTGAAGATTATTTTTGGAATATTATAATACTATATTTTTAGGAAAAGGACAACCTGTAGGGTGGGGCATAACCCGTCACGTCAGACAAAGCTACAGGAATCGAACCCACAACTATAGTGCAACATGCCTTTATTACCTACCACTAGCCTACAGGAAGTCCCTGGTAATTACAAATAGTTTTCCTAATCTAAATGGTTTGTGTTGATATTTGGAATCTTGTACGATTAGGATAAATATAATATTTTTGAGTTCTATTATCTTTTTGAGTGAAAGATGGGTTTGTGGTAAAATTTATTGAAGAATGAAAGTCTACATGACAAGTAAGTATATTTCCTTGCGTTATTAGTAACACTCCTAAATAAATTCCTCAACTTTATAAATGGTAACATAAAACAAAAACGTTGCCGGTTAACTTTTCCAACTGGGGATTCAATGACCGTTTAACCAATCACAAGTTTTTGATTTTCTTGTGGTTAACTTTCTCCTAATCTTGTTTTCTACAACTCTCCATCAGACCTTGATGGTTTGTTTCTCATCCATATCCATATTTTCATAGAATCCTAGTATGGGCTATCTCGGGTGACCTTTGTACTTCTCTTTCTTTCTTTTAATGTTATATTCTTATTAACCCTATTTCTGATGTGGGTTTTAAACAAAGGTATTTTCTATTTTCAACCTTTTATTTTCGAAGAACAATTTCAAATTGCGAGGATGCAATTTATTGAAGGAGGGTAGAATGTAACACCCCAAGCTTTCACGACACGCTTCTCTTTCGATAATGCAATAGCTTGCATTGTATGCAAGTTCGAGTTCTAACACAACGCGAATAATCAAAGTAGCCATTATGAATAGTAATACCCAATTCTTAGAATTATAGAAATTTTATATTTCAAAATGCACTTCATTTTTGTATTCGTAATATCGAAATTATCCTAAGTTGAATTTTTTGTAATTTTCTGAGAACTTCAAATTTTTTTATGAATAGTAAAAAATACTGAAAAACAACATTTTTAATCAAAATAATTTATAATGATAAATTATACTATTTAGTGGTTTTAAAGTATAATTAGAATATATTTTTACCATTTTATCCAATGGTGGTCATTATAATTAATTTCACTTTGAAATTGGACATAAACAATTGTCAATCTTTTGATATATATTGTTTCTTAAAAACGTGCTATTTGTTGTGACAGTGGGAATTAATTATGAAATTAATTAATGCAACTTATATGTTTGGAATTTTGTAAAATAGACATCATTTTTGAATTTGGAATATCAATTATAGCTTAGGGTGAAATTTTGGCATTGTTCTGAAAAACTTCAATTTTTGATGAATAGTAAAACCACTAAGTGGTAGTTAAAAAACTGATTTTTCGTTTAAATGAAACATTACAACTTCTGTTATTTGATTTTCAAAAATCCAACATACATGGTTGTCATTAAGAAGTGAAATTTTGTTCAATGGGATTAAAATAATTTTTTGGTGAATAGTAACTTTTAAGTTTAATTAATCGCGATTAAAGGTAATTAGTGAAATTTAAGGTAAAAATAGTATTATAAAAATATGGAATGACCTTTACACTTGTCTTAACACTATTGGATGTGTCATATCTGACCAATAAAATCCATGGGTCAACTTGGGGACCCCATGGAGCCACTTTGGTAGGAAAATGACATAAATAACTTTTTATTTAATGTTAAATTAAAAATGTCAAAAACAAGAGTTGTTTTACTAAAACAATTTTTAAATGGGGTTATACAAGTCATATTTTTGACTATAAATATTCATTAGAAAGATAAAATGATTTACTACATCATGATATTTTTTTATTATTTTTAGGCATTAAATAAATTAAATTATTTATGACACCATGATGATGCAGCGATTACCTCATAAATTAATGATTTAAATAAAATGAAGAGATAATGTAAAATATAAGACCTAAACATGTCAAAAACCTATTTGATGAGTATATTTCTAACCATTATCACCTTATCCTAGAAATATATAAGTTTGGGACCTTTAGAATCCGAAAAAGCATTTCATAATAAAGTAACATTTCAATCTTTCCAAGAGTGCCCCTTCTCTCCTCTTATAAAAGGCCCCCACCACTACCACCTTACTCACACCTTCAAAGCCTTTTGACTCGGCCATAATCTGACAAAATACTCTCTAAACTTCTCTCCCTTACTCTTAGAAGCCTCAGTTTGGGTAGAATTCTTCCAAAAGAAGCCTTTGGATCAAATCAAAAAGAGTTACCCGATTTTAAGGTAATGTCTTCTCTAATGTTGTTTTGTTTTATTTTGCTTATCCAACCCCTTAAACTCTTTTTATTACTTTATTTTGTAACAAAAACAGTATCTAAAATATACTAGGATGTTTTTATTATATGTATTTTGTTTACACTTACACACACCTTCGTCTAATGGTTAAAGAACATACTGTTTCTGTGGGTGGTGAAATACTTCCATACGAAACGATGATTGTTCAATATTCTTTTAACACCTCTAATGGTGGCCATTTTGATGACACTATTTTCATATATGATATATATATTATGTTTATGTTTTCCTTATGCTTCTGTATTTCTCATTTATGGAATACTTTATGATTTCCATTATGGGTAAACACGATAATTTCATTTTAGGAAGTGCGGACTACCGCCCCCTCAAAGTGATTTGAATCGTTAATGCCATATGTGGGATGTATAATGGATAGAGTAAATGGTATTATACATTATATTATACTGTAATTATATTATAACTTTGTATAATTATAATTTCATTCCATTAAATACGAAATATAAATGAAAGTAGCGTTCATGCGTACGTACAGCTTACCGTCTCCATGAACGGTGCATTTCATTTCTTACTTCTAAATGTTTTGTAATATTATAAATGAATGTATATACAGGATATATATGTTATATATGATATCTACATCATGAATATAATTCTGGATATAATTTATATTTCACCACATGAACAACTTGTAATTATAAGAACTATTCCCAAATCCACCATTTCCCAAAGGCCCTCTGAGAGAAGATTTGAGTTTTTAATGATGTTAAATAACATCTAACCAAGAAAAAATCCATGGTAATTGTTTTTGTAAATTAAACCGATCTTAATTGAATTATAATATTTAATCCTAAACATCATTAATATTTTTTCCACCATAATGTTTTATGGTATTTTCCCTTTCTTTTAGGGGGAATTTAAATTTTCACATCGAAGTTTTCTTTACGGGATTTCTTTCATCATAAAAATATGAATTTGTTAATATTAATTATCATCCTTTATAATGGATATTTATCTTCCATGATAATATTATTCTTTCTAAAAATGGTTTTTTCCTATTTTTTAATACAAATGTATATAAACATTTATAATTTTCACATCACTATTTATCACTTTATAAAAGATAATTTTTTCTACTCTTTCGTTAATGTATATTTATTTAAAAATAAATAAAATCTTATGAAGAAATGACTTGTTATGTTCATGTATTTTTACTTAATATTAATATTTATTTACTTAAAATTTATTTCTTTTCAATTTTCCATTTTCAATATTTTTTAGAGTAATGTTTTTAAAAATTCCCCTTTCTTGGAAATGATTTTCAAAAGTGATTTGTAATTTTGTGTTTTTACAAAATGGTAAAAATGTTTTCTAAAAATTATTTTATTATATGACTTAATTTTCACTATATAAATAATTTTTTATCAATTATGAGTTATTATTCAAGATTATCCTCTATGTGATCTAATAATAATACTTATTTTTTGATATGGAAATTTATTATCATTTGATCATGTTCTTGATGTCATCTAATGTGAAACCATTTGAAAATTTTATGGAATATATTTCATTTATTTGTGATTTTACATGATATGGTGCATGAATTATGTTATGTGGATCATAGTTACGGGTTATAATTATGTGATTTGTGAGGTCTTATATATCTCTCCAATGTATTAGTTAAACTACTATATCTAAGGAGGTAACGATGGGGCACGAGTTATGATACCCAATATAGTATAGGGTGTACATTGTGATGTGTGATCCATTTTCTAATGGAATGAAAGACTATGATGCATGATCCACTATGTTTTGGGATGCATGATGGTTATTATTGATCCACTTTGTTATGGTTCACATGATTATAAATTACGATTCATTATGTTATGAGACAAAGTATTTTGATTCCTGATCCACTTTGTTATGGGATACATGATTTTGATGCATGATATTTTATGTTGCGAGATGTATAATTTTAATACATTATCCACTATGTTATGGTTTTCTATATGTATACTTATTCTATATTTATATGATATTATATATATATATATATATATATATGTTATGTTAAACAGATCATGTTAATTGTCTTATGATCCAATATTCTTATTATGTGGTATATATTTGATCTTTTGAGGTTATATGTATTTCTATAATGCCTTATAGATAAATTTTATGGTTATTTTATCCTTTTAATTAGATATTTATCCCAATCTCAAACATTTTCAAATGATTATAATCTAACCCTTTTATGAATCATGGATAAGTTCTACTATACTGATCATTTGAGCCCACTCCTTATTTTTTCCACTCACCAAGAATATTATATATAGGAATATGTATAAAAAGTGTTTTACATAGAAATATTTATGGAATATGTTGAAGTAATAATGTGTAATAATATATTTCTAATGGTAATATCTAAAGATATCAAACCTTTGGGTTAGGGGATCTTGTGATTATTTGTGAGATGTAATTGTTAAGTCACTGAAATGATTCAAAATATATTTATGATATGTTTAGGTTTTAAATGTTAGTATCAAAGTAGAGTTTAATTATTTTTGGGGATTATATTTATAAATAATAATAGAACCCAACTTTCAGAAATAAATTTTAAAGAAAAATTACCATAGGCTAAGATGAATGTTTCTTATACTAAGACATCATGAGTTTGAAATTTTAAATTTTTATTATTATAAGATATAATTATTTATTACTTCTGATTAACACTTTTGGTTTTAGTAATTTATGGAGCTAGGATAAACTAAGATAAAAATATATGAAATGTTCAATTCAATTATTTTATCAATGGAAAACCAAATGGGATGGTATATGGAGTTTATGATCTCTATGAAATTCTCATCCAACATTCTCAAGTGATTAATAATAGAATAAATCATGTTGAACACTCAAAAATATCAAGGAAGGATGAAATTTTCACTTAATACTTCATGAAAAAACACCCCTTCTTTAGTGGTATTTATAATCCAATATTTTTTAGGAAATAGACCAATAAAACAGAAAATATATTTTCTGGTCCCCTAGTGATAATAAATTGAAAATGGTTTTTAGGTATTTATCATATAGAAGGTGAAGCTTTCTAGCGGTGGAATATCATTAATAATACCAAGAAAATGAATAATATATATTTATATAATGAGAGGATTTAATGAAAAAAACTATTCACCAAATATTTTCCTAGAAATTTTCACACAAAAGTAGAGATAAAATTCATGGAGTTAAAAAAGAGGATGAATATTTGGGTAATTATGAAGAAAAATTCTCAAGGCTCAATATATAGGCTTTCAGCTTTATTATTGGACCTAAATGATATATATATTATTTATTTAGTGGCCTAAAATAAATCATTTGAATGGAATTATCTATAGGAGACTTTGGCTGCTACAAATAAATTGTTCGATGTGTATATAATGAGAAAATTGAAACCCAAGACTCTCAACATTCTCACTGATCATGAGAAAAAAATGAGAATGGAGTTTTATAGAAACTCCAATGATAAGTCACATGGTTGGAAAGCATTTCAACTGACTATAAAACCAAAATGTGTGAGGAAGCACTTATGAAATTTCCTCAAATGGGAATCAGAATTTTTTACATGTGTAATGGCGAGCTTTCATGAACATAATTTTTGAATAAATGTGACAAAGAAAATCAACACTATGAATGAGTAGAAGGCCCTAAATATTGAACCACCCAAACATAAATTCTTCAAATGTAATAAGATTAGGCTTGAAAATAAATTCCCAAGTCTAAGATCTAATGAGGATAACAAGCATCAATAACCTCTTATACAAATGGAATAAGGAATAGATTATGCAATCACTACTATTGAAGTAGACCATGATAATGTAGTGGTTAAAGGTACACTTATTCTTTATTCCATATCAATGAATATCTTGTTTGATTCTAGTTCTTCACATTATATCACATCATGAATATGTTCTAAGAGTATTAATTCACCACCTAAAATATTAGATATTCAAATATCCGTGAAATTATATAGAGGTATGATGATTATATCCAAGGCATAAAACTCTTCTCACATCAAGGTTTATGGGAAGATATTCCCATAATTATAGTTCTTCACATTTAAGTGAAATTTTATTTAATAATGGTAATAAATTGGTTTTACTTTTATAGAGATCATATTAATTATTATGATAAATAAATCTAATTTTATAGTCCAAATCATCTAATTATCAAATATAGAAGAAATGATGATTATAAACTACAAATTATAGAAAAATCATTTATATGGGTTTTGATGCCCAATAATGAGGGATAAATAGCTCAAATGTTTGAGTATGAACTAAAAATTAAATACATTCAAATCATATGGGATTACATTGATGTATTTATTGAAGAACTACCTTGTATTACCATAGAAAACGAGGTTTATGTTTCAATAGAACTCATACTAATTTATATGCTAATATCAAAGAGTCCTTATAGAATAGATCCCATTGAATTGGAATAATTGATGAAAAAATTAAAGATATATTAGATAAATACTTTATACACACAAATGATTCACCATGGGGTTCATCATTCCTCTCTGATAAGAAGAAGGATTAATCAATGCACTTTTTCATTGATTATTTTGAAATTAACAAAATAAGGACAATGTGAAAATATCCATTACCACATATTGACGTTTTTTTATAAAATTAGAAGGTTTCAATACTTCTATAAGGTGTATCTTTGATCTAGATTCCATCAATTAAGGCTAAAGAGAGAATATATCTAAGAAACTTTTTTTCACAATATATGGACATTATGAATTCATAGTGATTCAATTAAAACATATAAAAGCACCTATAATCTATATGGATCTGATGAATAGAACCTTCAGAGATAACCTTGAAATTTTTTAGTAGTATTTTTTCATAACATCCTCATATATACCAAGATAAAGGGAGAACATGAAGATCATTATATTATTGTTCTAAAGTAATTACAAAAGGATAAATAGTATAACATGTTTAGAAATTGAGAAATTTCACTACAAAAAGTATCCTTTTTGGGTCATATAATCATATGTGATGTAATATATATAGATCCTTCAAAGACTAAATTGATTGGATAACATCCCAGACCAACCAATGTAATATAGATCCATAGTTTTCTTGGATTAGTAGGATATTATCGATGTTTCATTGGAAAGTTCTCATTATTTTCAAATCCTCTGACTAGGTAAATGTAGAAGGGTGTGAAGTTCCTTTAGAAAGAATAAATTTAAGAAAAATCCAATGACTTTAATAAGTGATTGGTTATTACATATATTATTATGTTACTCAACAATTAATATAGGTGTTTAATATATATTAATTCTTTAATGAAGTTATTAGGATATTTACATATAGAAAATGAAAAGGTAAGAGCTTATAACTCATGTTAATTGAAGATACATGACAGAATTACCTTATACATGACCCAAAAATGGGTACATTAATCTTTTCATTACATATTTAAATAAATTATATATATGGAAATAAGTTTGATATATATACTAACCACAAGAGTTTAAAGTATATATTCACATATGAGGAGTTGAAAATGCACAAAAGGAGATGGTTAGAATTGATAAAAGTTTATGAATTCTCAATAGATTACCATATTTATATGCTAAAAAGGATGGATAAAGTCTAACTATAAATAATATTTTTACCATATCCTTGATGGGGATTAAAAGGGACCCAATCATTATATATATTCAATGTATGGATATTGGAATCATAAATAAATGGATGATATCCTACGATTCCTAAATTATTTCTAAACATTATATCTACATAAAGACCAAGGAGGCCCATAAAGATGATATGGAGAAAAATAAGAAGGTATGAAATATTATGAAATTTGACATTAGAAGTGTTATAGTTATGATATTTAGAAAAAAAATATGTTTCCCTTAAAAAACAATTTAATAAATAGATTTTTTATGATGCACATAACTCATCCTAATTTATTCACCCAAAAAGTATAAAGATGTATTGAGCTCTTAAACAACTCTTATAGTGGGAAAACATGAAGAGATATATTACTAAGCATATATGTCAATGATTAGTATACTAGTGAGAAAAGGATAATTGTTATAAATCTTAGGGTATGATTAAAAAATTACTTATACTAGTATATAAATGTTATTATATCACCAAGAACATCATCATCATTATTCTTAAAACTTCTAAAGGTTATTATTCAATCTATGTAATGGTTATTAGACATATAATGTATGAAAAGTTTATTACAATTTGAGTGCATTTCTCACTTGATAAAATTTACATGTTATACATGAATAAAAGGGTAACATATCATGAAGTACTATAATAAATTTTAACTGGTCAATATCCAGGGTTTAAATCAAAATTCTAGATGAATCTTTATAAAGTATTAGATAGAAAGAAAATATTTAGAATATGTTATCAACCTCTACGTTATAGTCAAGATAGAAGAGTTATACTGAAAAAAATTTATGAATCTATATTTTTAAGTTGAGGATATGTTATTCCTTTGAATATCTCACTGGAAGAGGGTAATGATATTTACAAAGAAGGAGAAGATGGGACCAAGATACATCAGTCCCTTTGAGATTATAAGTCATGTAGGGACATTATCATATCACTTAACACTCCCCAAAAACCCCTCTTAGAAGAATGATGTGTTATATTTATCACTATTGAGGAAGTATATACTAGATCCATCACATTTTCTATAATCATATGTTGTGTAACTTGAATATTATCTATCCTATGAGGAATAACCATTGGAAATATTTGACTGAAGAGATAATGTGATATAAAACAAGACATGTTTAATATTATATGGAGAAATAATAATTTTTAGGAATCCATGTGACAACCTAAATATGTAATGAGAAAAAATTACCCTCATTTTTTCTCATCTAAGTAAAAAAATGGGTGAAATTCCTTTAAGGGGGTAGCATGTAACACCCCATGATTTTAGTATATGTTTTTTTCTTTCAAATAAACATAGTTTTGAATAGATTGCTTCAATTAAAACACCTAAAGAAATAAAATCATGATAAAATAAATAATTTATATTAAAAAATATCAGTTATAACATATAAATTGAATTAGTATATATAAATAGAATTAGTCACATTACAAAATATATAAAGAAAGGAGGAAGAAATAGAATAAAGTAATAGATTTCTTCCCTATGAGTCGAATTTGGAAGATCATAGTACGGTGGTATCATCACTAATTTTTTCCTTAGACCAATACTAAGCTAAACATCAATAATTATAGCTTCAGATAAATCCTATACAGGATAAGACCAAGCTCATGGAAATGGGTACAAGATCTATGATAGATGAATCACTACTTGTGACTACAATTATTTCTTTTATTTACCTTAAGTATTCTGAAGATATCATTATCGGATTCATATGTAGTATTTAGAAATATATAAACATGTAATTATCCATAAATGATTTATATATTTTAATTATTATGAATATTTCTAAACATTATGACTATTTATAAAATTCAACTTTTAAAAATGAATTTTCCTAAATGAAAAATTGTTTTTGAAATAATAATTTATTCATAATATTAAATAAAAAATAAATCTAGACATTTTTACTTGTAAAAGAATAAGAATAAATTCTTTTATAGTTAAAATTTTCATATTTCGGTAAATTATTTTTTTATACGTCAGGTATTTTTTATATGAAAATAAATTTTTACCCAATTTAAAAATTGAATATAATAATATGGATTTTATATTTTTAATAAACATTTTCAAATTATTTAATAATTTAAATTTTATTTTTTGGAACAAGAATAAGTTACCATGCTAAATGCTTGTTACCATGGTAAAGGTGAAAGAGTTATTTATAAATATTTTTTTAAGAGATATGTAAATTTTATCTAAATAAATTAAATCGATCTATTTTAAATTATTAATATTATTTTATTTTTAAATATATAAACATATATATTAACACTCATTTAAATTATTAATTTATAATAATTAAGAATAATAATACTTAATGTCTTAAATGTCATTTTTCTACAAAAATAGTTTTTTTTCTATATATATTATGTTTTAATTGAAAATTTATTTTTCTCATATATCATATATATAAACATATATATTTTATAGAAGGTTAATCCAACAGAGGACTAACTATAAGGGCTATCCAAAGGTGGAATGATTATAAGGTTCAACCAATAAGAAATGATATGACCCAAAATTGACCATTGTGTGTGGGGTATTAAGGTGGTAAGACCTATGGATAAACCAGTTGATGATGATTATGTTTCTATGTGTGGATAGGTGTGGTTGATTGCTTCTTCATAATAGTGATGGTGGTGAGCGGGTAGCTTAAATTTTGAAAAATATTGTGCTTTAATTTTTGGATTTACATAGCGGAATCTCTCTCAGTGTCCAATGATGGAATGTGGTGGGTTAACTATTAATTGAAAATGGAAGGGGGTTTGGAATGATGGTATAAGAACCATTAAAACTTCTTGAGGTTGATAAACCATATACTACGGAGTTTATAATGACCCAAGTATTTTTGGGTCTTTATTTTTATTATAGGGAATTTAAATTTTTGGGTTTAGGATGGGGAATGTTTTGAGAACTAGGATTGAGATTGAAATTAAAAAGGTTATAACCACTTTAAGAGATGATTTTTGATATAGTTTATATCTTGGAAACTTTTTGGGGTTATTAGGTGAATTTTGGTGTAGGTTTATGGTGACCATTTTTATAATTTTTTTTGTAGGAATCCCTTCACAGAATGATGGTTAAGGGCCACACTATGATGATGAATTATTGGGTGGCAGTTTCACCATTACTAGTTGATGTCTTAACATTGTGGGATTTTTTTCTTTTTTATAATGGAATGATTATTATTAAATAGAATAACATTAGAGCTTAGAGTATTCATTCCATGATGGAGATACATTTAAAAGGTGTCAAGGACCCATAGGGTGTTTGTTATGATTTCAAAAAGGAAGTACTGGTCATTTTATTACACTTAGGTATCATCATGATGGATTTCATGGCCAAGAACTTAGAGGAGTCAAGTCTTCCTTTCCTGTATAAGGTGAATCATACTATGATGGTGGTTGGATGAGGGTTGAGTTTACATTATGGTTTATTTAAACTACAACCCATAAGAGTTACATCATTATATAGATAGCTAAGGGCTTTAATCCCTCTACAAGGTGGTGATCACACTATAACCCTGAGGGGTCACTCCACGAGCTAACTCTTTCGATGATTTTTTAAAGAGGTTGAACAAACATTTTGGGATCATCCAACCTTGGTTTTAGGTCAAGATGGGGGTGTGAGGGGTGTATTTTAAAATTGGTATCTCATTCATTCATACCTCTCTTGACCCCCATGAAATATGGGTTGATATTGGATGATTTTTTGTTGATTCAAGGCATCTTCATCGTCTTTTAACCTCATTCTTCTCCCCCCTTATTAGTTTCTAGCCTAGTTTTTTCTAGTTAGTATTTTGTTTATTATTTCAAAAAATAATTATGGAATCATCCCAAAATAATGGTAATTTTTTCCAACACGGATAGAGGATATCCTATAAAGACAAATACACATGGTTGTTTTTCCTTTTAATGATGGGGAATTTCCTAGTGAGTTTGTATGCGATTATGCCTTTGTAGATTAGATTGAATAATTAATAATAATTGGTTATAATTAATTATTTGAATGTTTAAACTTGGTATATGATCTTAGGAGTTGGTACAAGAATGGATGGGTCTTGAGGAGGTTGTTTGAGGATTAGTGGAGCTCTATGAGGATGATAACTCTATGTTGGATGTTGGTGATCCCTTAAAAAAACCATAGGCTAGTTGTTTCATAAGTGTGTATGAAAACATGTTTCAATGGGATTAGGTAAAGGTATGGTGACCAGGGGTTCCCTAGATAAGTATATAAGATGACAATAATCCTAACAGAGTTAGAATAAGTGATCTTTATCTTTTTGGGTGTTTTCAGATTTCCCAATGATTATTTCACCAAGGTCTAATGTATTTGTTGTGTTAACAAGAGGCCTTGGGTAGGTATTGGGATGATAAATGATACTCATATAGCCTAAGTTAGTTTTCTAGGTCTAGTAGGTAAGGAATGAGAGGAATATGCTATGGGTTTTAGGTGAGATGGTTGTATATCTCATGCATGAAGAGAAACACCCTTTGAGGGAGGAAATGAGGATTTGTGTTCACTATTATTGAGATGAGTCCTCTAGGGATTTATGTGGGATTGAGAGATCTCTTATGAGATACTATAGATGGGAGATGAGTTAGGGTCTTGTATATTTATGAGACATCTTGTCATAAATATGCTTAGGGCCAAAGAGTGAGCTAAATAAGATGGTCCATAGTTGGGGGTACCTGTGTAACACCCTGCCTTAGCTTAATCCATACATTAGCCAGACCTAAACACCACATAAACATAAGAACACCTCCAAATACACCATAAGATTTCAAATAGTATCATAGGTCTGTAGGAATACCATGGGGAGACTCTAACCTTATTTGAGAGTGTGAAATTACAAATAAAATAACTAAGAATTATACATGTTAGAGTATGCAGAGACAATGAATTAACTAACCATATAATAATATATAAAATACTAACATAAAATAATACAATTTTTATCTCCCACTAGTTTGGTTAGATATATAGAATTAAAAAATGAAATAAAATACAATCTAGGACCTACTATATCACTAATCCATACCATGCTCCCAACTTTAATCCCATTTGAGCTACTCAGCACAAACCATGCTAATCCCAATCCTAGGCCTCAAGCATACCAGTGCCTATAATAACCACGTGAGGTCTGATTGGGTACCCATGTTCCATGGATGACCAAATAGGGTGTGATTACATAACTCATTAGGGAATCACCAATGAGTCCCCTTATAATACTAATAATGTAGTGACATGTGCATGAAACATGCTTAGAATAATAAATAAAAAATTATTCAAAAAAAAACAATCCCAATACCTACTTTGGTCCAATTTTGGAATGTCTCTGAGCATATCATGATGATCATGGAAACCAGTCACCCAACCACCCATATGGTGTATATATATTACCTAGTGCAAAATAGAAACCATCATCGATCCTTATGTTTATGACCCTGATCAACCGTACCAACCTTGGCTAATATTGTAGTGTCTCTGAGAATGTCCATCAATATAGGGGATCCCACATTCAAAAGTCAAATACGATGAGTAGTAGACCCTACGGCATCACCAGATACCCCTCATCATCAAGACCTCATGTTAAATCCCATGATATTAACTTGGCATTCTTAGTGTTAGGCTCACATCTAATTCTTATGAGGGTAGGCCCTATATAATCCTATAGTACATGCATGACTGATTCAAAGGAAACCTACAAAATCAAAGGAAAATCCCTCCCTAGATCCCATGATCAATATCCTAGGAAACTAATAACTCATGGATCCTCATACAAACCATTAGGGGTGAATCCACACTATCCTAGAGGGTATTAAAGGAATCAATCGATGAGATAAAAAAATCACCCTCATGATGTCTATAATCTATTCTTGGGTATATACAATCACCTAGAATCACATTAAACAATCCTAATATTAGGGAAAAACAAGCATTCGTGATGGTCTATCAATATCTCTATTGGAATCCAACACCTAGAAATTCACATTGGTATCATTGTGTCGAAGGAACTACTACCATCATAAGAATTATTTTATGCCCTCAATTAAAAAATATGATGTTGGATCCTAGGTACCACCACTATGCATCCACTCTATCATAAAGTATATATCTAGATTCTATTTGAGTAAGGAATCCACCCCCAATATACTGTGATATTGGATCCCAAACATATCAATCATCATAGTGTCTCATCCATGTCAATAGGTGGTTCTCAAGCATCCTGGGAAACCATGTTAGTTCTGGACCTAATGGATGATTCCCAAGTGTCCAGGGAAATCACATATCCTAAAAAGGAAAACATAACCACGTATGAATGAATTCCTATACCCGTCACATGGTCCACAACCCCTCAAGATCACTACTTTGATATAGGTTCTAGGGGACACTCTCTACAATATCTATCCATAGACACATAAACACACACACACACACACCTATTCAGGGTCATCGATTATATGGGGAATCTATAGAGGTCCCATTGGTGATCAAAATAGTGGAGGAATCCCACTTGCGATCCTCGATCACACTAGTATCTCAGGCTAATATCTGACTCTCATAGTATATCCCACTCATCAACATCATCACTGTAATCATATAGCCTCACATGCATTATGGGTATGACACACTAGTGTTAGTATTAATATATTACTCTAGGGACATATCTATGTTTTAGGTCACTCTAGACCGATCAACTCATCCAAACCCGTATAATAGGTCCCTAAGGTCTATCCACCTACCCCTAACAGATTTCAAGGTTCCTCGCTTGGATCACTAGGGATTTCCATCTCAAGTCCTACCACACACCAACATGGGGGTGTATAAGTGTTTGGGTAACCTCTCAGTCCATGTCTTGGCCATCAGTGTCTATGGAATCAAAACAATTACAAATTTCTTTATTGCCCTTGCCATGTTGTGTCTTTATTTTTTGGTTCTAACACCATTAAATTTTTTATTTAAATTTATTCTTTTAATTCAATTAAACAATATAATAATAGCATGGGTCATATCTCAAATGGAAAGGCTGCATACCCACATGCATATAATCATCATGCATAATCCAAAGGTAGAGTACTTGGTTCCCCTACCTCCTATTGAAGCTTTTTCATTTAATCCCTAGTCTGACATATCACTTCTCAAGAACATCCGAATCTTTTACAAACTTCATTGAAGCCTAATCCACCACAAAAGAACCTTAATTAACCAAAATATGATAAATTATTTCATATATATATTTATATTTAATTATTTAATTTAACCTAAAGAATCGTAACTGTAGAAAAATCACTACTTCATCACGGTTCAACAAATCCTCAACCAAACACACCGAGAGGTTCCTCAATATACCCTTGGTACCAACCCCATAAAAATTTATTTTTAATGGAGATGATTCAATAATTAATTAATTAGATTTATGTGAAAACTAAAAATAAATATGTTGTGTGACATAATGTTCATGAAATGATGGATGACAATAGGTTCACATCATCTTGGGATGGCCTCTAGCTAGGCTGGATGAAATCCCCCTAGAAAATGGTTGATTTATTCATTATCTAGTGAAAAATCCATAAATAAACTAAATTTTAACAATTCTAAAATTAGAGAAAAATAATGATGGGAAAAGTGAACTGGGGGGAGAGGTGGAACTTACCCATAACTATTGTCTGATCTCACCAAGAATGACCAAGAAAGGAAGGGAGAAGAGGGGGAGGATCCCTGACCACCATCCACTTTTGTGTGCATGTTGAACCAAGAAAAATGGTGGTGGGGGAGGGATTTAAATACCCTAAAATAGGGTTTTATGATATGAATCTAATATTCACACCATGAATCTTTAGGTCTAGGGTTTTCCCCTATATCAAATATCCACACCATAAATATACTATTCACTATTTGAATCCCCTATAGTAGATTCCATGAACCTCTCCGATCTCTAGTTCCCTCTTATATAGCCTCTTGAGACCCCTAATCATCACCTGAGTCTTGAACCTCATTTTAAAACAAATTTTTTGGGTTTTAAAAACCCTCATAATCCAATTTTGAAATTAGGTCTTCTATATGAACTATCCAATAAAATGAAAAATATAAATTCCATCTGGAACATTCCAACCTGTATAGATATAATGTTTTACAATCTTCCCACTATAAAACATCCCATCCCAGAAGTGTCCCATAAACCATAAAAAATGATCCTAACCTTCACATGTCACAAAATAATTATCAAATTGTTTCTATAAATACTTGAATTCTCAACACTATGAAACTATAATAATTAAACAAAACTTTTAGAATAATCCAATAAAATAAATCTCTAACTGATGGTAACACAATGATAAAGATCACCACAATCATCTCTCCCTTCACACAACAATATATCATAAAATTCATCATCTATACTATGGTACTCTCTAATATGGGACCTATCTCATAACATCTGATTCTAATCCACAATTCTCAACACCAAAGGAATTGAATATCGAAAACATCTGTAAAATGGTCCACTAACCCACTAATTTCTTCTCACACGATGATCCTGACATGATTTGTTTCTAACCTCAGGCGCAATAATCATTCAGACTACCTATGACTAACTTCCTATGAAATCAACAGTTCTATCTTCCTATGTGTCCACATAAGAAATACCTACCTATAATCTAAGATTTTCATCTAACAACCCACACAGAGGGACCCACTCATATCCCGAGATAACACTAACTATTCTTTATTTATAATAATATTCACCCAAAAAAGAACCTTCACATATTTTTATCAAATGTTCACCCTCTAAAACATTTCTTGAAATTTTCATTCCATGATTCACCCCATGAAAAATTCAATGAAACTAGGATTCACCACTTGAACTACGTCACAAAACTAGTTCCCCATAAAACATGCCATGTAATTGGGATTCACCCAACTAAAACACATAAAAACATTTTTTTCACATGATTAACCCCTTAAACCATGTAATGAAACTAGATTTCACCTCTGAAACATTTCACAAATCATTTATCCACTAACAAATAACCTTCATGTCACACAGATATCAACCTGAGCCTGATGCTAATATAGTGACTCCAACATTTACCTAATATGATCCTCAAATATGGTATTTATATCAGGAGTAGATAAAATTGGATTCACATACACATATCAAATATCAAATGAACAGAATTATCGTGGACATGACCATATTTCCCAATGGTTGTTCCATTATATTCCGAAATCACTGGAATTCCATCCTCAACAACCACATAAGTTTCCATCCATAATGAGGGGAATGACCTAAAATGGCCATTAGTGAAATTCCCACCATATGGATTACCTTATACCACTCCTCAAGCACCACCTCAATAGGTTCCAATATTAAAAATGTGTCACTCCCTCCAAGCCATGGTAACACATACAATTAGAATCCATAATCCCTCAACTCACACAAGACCACTATGGATTTCAATTTATATAGGCCATACTCATAATTACATGTGCCATTCAACCAAAATCTCCATATTAGAGATTTGTATCCCACTAACCACTACCACATGGTTCTGTCAAGTTGAGCATCATTCAAATCTATTTGGGAAAAAACCAAATACATTCTTACTAGCACATCATGTAGTCGATCTGAAATATTAACAACCAATAGGGGTTTCCCATTAAGGAATCGTGTGCCTTAGCAACCCACTAGGGTCACCTCACTTCCCCTAATATGAGGGATTGTTCCATCTTCATCAATAAACATATCACTGAAGATTTTCATGACCTACCATCAGATGAAAATACATTTACATGACAATCTAGCTAAGTAGAATTCCACAAAGTACATAAATAGAAAAATATATTACGAGATTTTTTGAAACTTTAAACAGTTGAACCTATCATCAAAAAAATTACACACTTGATGATCCATACATGTCATGTGAATCCTATTTTCTAACTCATGATGCATGAGATGCGTCTTTACTCTATAAACCAAGATTCAAATCTATAACCAGGATCTTTTAAATGGTTCAAGATCCAAAAATCCATAAAAAATCATAAATACAAACACTATGTGCATCACCTGTGGTGAACTTAATATAAAACATAACATATAAATATATAACATTAATCACATCCTAAGAAACCTTGACATTATACCATCAAAGATGTTCATGATGCACCATCCCAATATCTATCACATTCCAAAACACATTCCTATATCTTTAATACCAAGACCAAATAGAAAGAACAAAATAAAATATATATGATACTGCTTTTTAACACCCCACCCCAACTCACTACATAAATTAGATGGTATGTACTTCCATAGTACCTCAGGTGCACCTCCCCATATTCCAAAGGCTACTAGCTAGAAGTGGAGGTTTATAGGAATATTTTAGGGAGACTATACACCTGTATTATAGTGTTTAATCACATATAAAATAATCATGAATCATACACATCATATTATTTATAGACATTTAATCAAATAACAATGAAATAATATAAAAATGGTGACACACAAGCATGAAACATCGATCATCCACTAGGTTTGTCACATATATAGAATAAAAAATAAATAGAATTCAAAGTAGGTGCTTCTTTATTCCTGAGCCACACCACACTTAAAAACTCCAATCTCATCCAACATGGTCCATCTCAATCAATGCCTAGATCAACCTCAATCCTCTTCCCAACATGTTCTTATAACACCATGTGAGAGTTACTTAGGTACCCAAGGTCCATGGATATTAGATCAGGATGTGAGTATATAAATTACTAGTGAATAAAAAATTCCATATATTAAATAATTAACAATGCAGTTATTTGTTCATATGAAATGATCAGAAAAAGAAATAAACTATTGTGTTAAAAACCAAATCCTAATTCCAACTTCTACCTGATGTTGGAATATCTCTGAGAATGTCGTGATGACCATGCTAATCGATATCCAAATTACCCCTTGGCTGTACACATATAACTAGGTCCAAGCCCAAAACTATCATAGATCATTAGTTTTATAACCCTGATTGATTACACATTCCACATCTAGTGTTTAGGTGTCTATAAGCATGATAATCACCTCGTGGAAGGCTCTATCCACTCACTAGGGATCCTAGACTCATAGCTCTATCACAATGAGTTGTGGTCCATGGGGAATCAGTACACATCCCCCATTATCATGCCTTCAGAATAAACCTTATAGTATAAACTAGGGTTTCTCAATGTCTTATTTACATATTATTCTTATGAGGTGTATATCCTAGGAAATCCTATAGTATATTCATGATGGATTCTCAGGTGACCCAGGAAATCAACGTGAATACTCTCCCTAGATCTGATAGTGGATATGATGGGAATCTAATAACTCGTCGCTCCTCATCTGAACCATCAGGGGTGAATCCACATAATCCTAGAGGGTATCATATGTCTTAATCAATGGGATATAACAACCACCCTTGAGAAGTAAAAAATTCATTAATGGGGATATACAATCACATGAAACCTCATTCCTACATTTAAATCTTAGGATACATGAGAATTTTTGATATTATATCGGTTTCTCCATTCATATTTCAAGACCCAAGAATTCATGATGGAATCACTATATGAAATTAACCATACCACACCAAAAATTCATGTACACATGAAATCACAATCTCTAATGTTGGATAATAGGTAGAACATCTGATAATCTAGTCTGGCATCAATTATATCTCTAGATTCTATCCAAGCTAGGTATCTACCTTAAATATATTATGAGAATATATCCCAAACATACTGAGCATCCTAGGGTATCATATATGTCAACAAGTGATTCTTGAGCATCTACGGAAACCATGGTAGATCTTGGACCAATTTTCAATCACTGGGAATCCTAGGAAATCACTTATCATAAGGAAAAAAACAAAGTCTGGATAAATTCCCATGTTCTCCACATAGCCAATATCCCCTCAAGGTCACACGTTTTGTATGGGTTATAAGGGGAAATTTTACTATATTTACCCATGTCCATCCCCACACCCACTCATGGTTATTACATGAAGGTGGAACTCATGTGGGTCCCCTTATAAAGGCATATCACTTGGTTTCCTTGGTCACACTAATCTCTCATGTTAATTAATGACACTCAAAGTCCATATCATCCATCAAAATCATCACTGTCATCATCCATCCTCATATACCTCAAGGTTACACCACACAAGGGATATTATTAAGAGATTAATCAAGGTCTATCTATATGTATCAATTCATGACAGACTAGTTAACTCATCCAAACCCATATAATATCTACCTATTTTCTATCTGTATAGACCTAACACATTTCAAGGGTCCTCACCTGACTGATTAGGGTTGTCAACTTCAATTCTCAAAACACCCCCTCATTGGGGTGTTCTAGTGTCTAGAGATCACATTAGTAAAAGCCTCAATAATCAAAGTTTGAGGCTTCAAGACAACACTCAAAGTCTTAAGTGGCCTTGGCACTTTGTCTATTTAATTTTGGGTTCCCATACCATAAAAAATTTAATTTAAATTTAACTAGTTAATTAAAATTATAATATTTAATAAAAATAGGTACCATCAGACTAATTTTTATTCCACACACCTACCCACATATAAACCCCATGCATAAGCCATAAGGATAGTAATAAAACCACATACCTCATCCGGAATACATTCTGTTTAATCTCCTACCCAATATCTCACTTACCAAGCTCATCCAAGTCTCACCCAAATTCTAAATAAGTCCAAACCTCCATCCAAGAACCCATCTCAACCAAAACATCATAAATATTAAATTATAAAAATTATTGTTTATTATTTAATTTTAATAAAAAGTGTCACACATCACTACGTCACATTGGAACCTCAGTCAAACACTCTAGGAGGGCCCAAAACACACCCCTACACCACCCAAATCTAAATCCTTAACCAACAGGGTTGATTAAATATATAATGTCATTTATTTCAATTTAAAAAAAATCCTAATTAAAGCCATGGTGTGTTATACATTTGGAAAACAATGAAAAATTATAGGTGAATATTTTCTTGGGTTTTCCTCTATCTAGGTTGTATCAAAGCCCTATAAAAAATGGTCGATTTTTTCATTCACTAATGAAGTAACCATAAACACCATAAATCTAGACAATTCCAATATTAGAAGTAAATAAATTAGGGAATAGTAGAGGTAGAGGATATGAGAATCTTACCCAAAACCGAAATCCGAACACACTAAGAATAGATAAGAATATATAGAAGAATAGGGGGAGGTTCCCCAACCCTTATGCTCCCACACGAACCCATAGAATCAATAAAAAGTGTGTGAACCCCCCTTAACATACCCTAAAATAGGGTTTTATGGTGTGAATCCCTTATTCAATCCATGAATCTTTGGGTCAGGTGTATTTTCCCCCTGTCTTGAACATTCGTGTTTTGAATGTACTATTTAAATTGTGAATCCCACTAGTAGGTGACCTGCTATACTCTGGCCTCTCATTCCTAATAATGCAGCCACCATGGCCCATAGAGTATCACCGAAGTCTTGAAACACAACCCAAAACTGAAGGTTCCGGGCGCAGTTGAAGCTCATGGTTGTATGTTCCCACATGGATTTTTTTCATTAACAATGATCAATCCGGGATCAATATGACGATAAACGCCAGTCTCCACGGATCAAATCATAGAAACAGACAAGGAAAAGGAAAGTCATGGAACCACAAAGTAGGATCGTTATAGGTTGATTATAATTAATTAAATCAATTGAAAGGAAATACCTTTTGGGTGTTCTTTCTTTGTTGATGTTATTGATCATGTTCCAATGTGATTTGTCTTTGTGTCATAGAATCCAAGTGTAGACATCATCTAGCGGTGATCTACACGTGTACCTCATATCTCGAGACATCGCCAAAGGAGTCTCTGGGTGCTAGCGTGGAGAAACCTTTGCTTGCGTTTTCCTCCTTAGATCATCTTGATCCGATGGAATATTATCTCTCCCGATCTTGAGAGAATTCTTGGAGGAAGAGGTTCTTTCGGCCTTGAAAGAATTCTCCAGAGTTGTTGTGCACAACGATTCTCTTATGTGTAAGGAAATGAGTTGGGGTTGTGAGGATATTTATAATCGGGTTTGAGGTTGTAGAGTTATGACAATAAATAAATGCGTTACATGTTTTATTTATTTCATAAACTCCCTTTTGAAAAACCCATGTCGAGTCATTAATTCCTTGACATGCGCCCACACTGATTATAATAAATATTGTTTAATAAAATGACATTTCCTCAAAGTCCCGACAAGAAAAACTACACGGGGTGTATTAATAAATACACGATGTGTACTTGTTTTTCATTGAAAACTACACGGTGTGTACATTCAATGTACACGGAGTGTATATGTTATTTTCATTTATTCATTTTCTTTCCAAAATGAAAACTACATGGCGTGTACATTTAATAATACAAAGCGTGTACTTGTTTTCAAAATAAAACTACACGGTGTGTAATAATTGATACATTGTGTGTACTTGTTTTATGTAATTCTTCCTCCATAATTAAAACAATTTAGCTTCCATGAATAATTATTAATCCATTTTCTACTAATAGGAGGTTCCAATTTCAATTGAAGTGTATTCTTCCTGCTTATCCCTGCCCCGACTGGATCAGAGTAAACAACAATGTCAAACCCTACTTTGAAATAATACACACGTGGCCGCTGGATTTCCCAAAATAAGGGAATATCTGCAACCAACTACAACTCAAGAAGAAGAAGGAATCATACGACGAACCTAATGATCATATTGGAAGGGAAACGACCACTCATATTTAATTGCAGAATATGGGGATTAGCTGCCCTATGAGTCACTGAAACGACGGTAGGAGGGCTTCAATAGAGGGAGAAAAAAACTACATGAAGTCCACCATGGGGGAAGGGTGTCGATCCATCCTTCTATAGAGCACTGGGAATTTGGATTAGGGTAATTTTTTGGAATTTTTTTGATAAAGTTCATTTTTTTAACGAATAGTGAAAAATATTGTATTTTAATTCAAAAGTGCCTTTTAATATAATTTATTTATATGGTTAGATTGTATTTTTAGTTTGTTTCAAGGTGAAATTAAAATATATTTTTACCATTTAATCCAATGTTGGTCATTGGAATTAATTTCACTTTGAAATTGGACATAAACAAGTATCAATCTTTTGATAGTTATTGTTTCTTAAAAACACGATATTTGTTTTAACAACGAGAATTAATTTTTAAATTAATTAGTGACACTTCTACAATTTGAATTTGGAAAAATAGACATCAATTTTGAATTTGGAATATCACATAATGCTTCGGCTTAATTTTTGGTATTTTTCGGAAAAACTTCAATTTTAGATGAATAGTGAAACGACATAGCAGTAGTTAAAAAAACAAACTTTTTCATTTAAATGAAATTTTACCACTTATGTGACTTGAATTATTAAAATCCGACATACATGGTTGTTATCAAGAAGTAAAATGTGGTTCAATAAGATGAAAATATTTTTGGTGAATAGTAACTTTTGACTTTTATTTATCGCGGTTAAAGTTAAATAGGGTAATTCAAGTTTAAAAGAATATCATTATAATTAAAAATTACCTTAAAACTTTTCCAAAACATATTGGTTGAGTCATTTACGACCATGGACATCATTGGGTCGATTTTGGGACCCCATTGAGCCCCTTGGGAGTGATAATGACAATTTAGATTAATTAATTTAATGTGAAGACAAAATTGACATTAACAAAAATCTTTTAGTAGTTAATTTTTATATGGTGATATATAAGTCCTATCTTCGACTATAAATATTCATTGGAAAGAAAAAACATTTCCTACCTGATAGTATTTTTTTGATAATTCTAAGACATCTAATAAATTAAATTATTGATGACACAATAATCATGCAGTATTTACCTCATTAATAAATGATTTAAATAAATAAGATTAAAATGATTAAAATATTATCCAAAACATGTCCAATTCTGATTGGATTATTTTATTTAGACCATGAATCATCTTATCTTCGACTATAATAATTTTTTAACCATTATAAACCGAATATCATTATATTATAAAATAATATTTTCACACTTTCCTAAAGAGTCCCTCCTCTCCCTTATAAAAGGAGACCACTTTTAACCAATTCCACAAACCTCTCAAGCCATTTGGCTCATCCAAAATCTACCCAATTATGCTACCTACATCTCTATAATAATCTTAGAAGCCTTAACTTAGGCAGAAGGAACTTCAATAAGTCCTTTGGTTCAAACCAAAGGGAGTTACCCAAATTAAAGGTAACAATTTCTCTTAAATTATTTTATTTTATTTTACTTCTCCAACCCCTAAACTCTTTTTATTCATATATTTTGTAACAAAACCAATATACTCAATATAATATGATATTGTTATGATATTTATTTTAACTACACTTACACACACCTCCATCTAATGGATGAAGAACATAATGTTTCTGTGGATGGAAAACTAACGCCTCACGAAATGATGATTGTTCAATTACATCTTACCACCTATCATGGTGGCCATTATGATGGAACTGTATTTATATATGATATATATTGTGTTTATGATTCCCTTATACTTCTTTACTTACCAATTATATCAAGCCTTTATGGTTTCCATATTGGGTAAATACGATAATCTCATTTGAGGAAGTGCGGACTACCACCCCCTCAAAGTGATGTGATTCGTTAATGCCTTATGTGGGATGTATAAAGGATATAATTAATGATATTATATATGATATTATACTATAATTATTATATACCTATGTATAATTATGTTTTAATTCCATTAAAATAAGAAATATAAATGAAAGTAGCATTTATGCGTACGTACAGCTTACCATCTCCATGAACGGTGCATTTCATTTCATACCTCCAAATTTCATGTACTATTATAAATATATGTATATAATGGTTATATATGATATATATGATATATAAATAATGATTTTCATTCGGGATATAATGGAGTATGATCACATGGGCAACTTGTAAATATAAGGTGTTTATTTTTGACTCAAGTACCAAATATAGACAAAACGAACATTATTAGCTTGAATGATTATATAATGTTTATAACATGGTAATAAGTGATATAAAAGAAATAAAAAACTTGAAAACAGTTCTTTAGCAAATATAAATTAACTTTAGTTTATTATTCAAGAGATTAAAGAACGACCGTGTCAAGTCGGATACTAGGTAAGGGACTTCGTCTCAATCTTCTTTCATTGAGGAATTTTTATTTTTATACACGACTTTATTTTATACGATGTATAAACCCCTTTGAATTTTCATTTTATTCAAAGGGAATATTTTTTATACGAATCGTTTTACTAAACGAAAAAAGGAATGTTTTTTACGTAAGCGGTGACAATGACCTTTCAGCCCCCATGAGTATTATTTGGTGTAAAAAAATACCATGATGTAGGAAATAATATTATCTTTACAAAGAATATTTATAGACAAAAAAGATTCCTTATTTAAAATCATATAAAAATTAACTTTCTAAACGTTTTTTTGTTTATGTCATTTTTTCCATGTCTTTAAATTAATTAATCTAAAGTGTCATTATAATTTATAAGCGGCTCCATGGGGTCCCAAAATCGACACAAAGATGCCCATGGTTGGCCATGACTCAAACAATAAGGTTAGGGTAAGTGTTAATGTAATTTTAATTATTATAATATTATTTTTACCTTGAATTGCCCTATTTACCTTTAACAGTGGGAAAAAAACGTCAAAAGTTACTATTCACCAAAAATTATTTTTATCTTAATGAACCACATTTTAATTTTTTATAACAATAATGTATGTAAGATTTTAGAAATTAAATTCAAAGAAGTGGTAAAATTTCATTTAAATGAAAAGTTAGTTTTTTTTAACTACCACTAAGTGGTTTCACTATTCATCAAAAATTGAAGTTTTTCAGAAAAATAAAAAAAATTCAGCCTAAGATATATTTGATATTATGAATTGAAAAATGATGTCCATTTTTCCAAATTCAAAACATAGAAGTGGAATTAATTAATTTTAAAAAATAAATCTCATTATCAAAACAAATAGCATGTTTTTAAGAAACAATAACTATCAAAAGATTGATACTTGTTTATGTCTAATTTCAAAGTGAAATTAATTTCAATGACCAAAATTGGTTTAAATGGTAAAAATATATTTTAATTTCACTTTAAAACCAAATAAAAAGTTAATCTATCCATATAAATAAATTAGATTAAAACATAGTTTTGAATTAAAATACAAAATTTACACTATTCATTAAAAAATGAAGTTTATTAGAAAAATTCAAATAATTTACACAAAGTAAATTTTGATGTCCCCATTCTAAAGAAGGATTTTATTTGGTAAAATATTATGTATTAGAGTGACCAAAATTATATTTAAAGATGTTTCTCCATTAAAAGGCAGTAAATCAGCGTTTTATTGTAAATTATACTTAAAATTAGATTCCTTCACATTTTAGGTCTCTAACATTTATTGGATAAATGTATATACATTTAAAAAACATGTATAATCATATTGTAGATAGTTTTGTTCATTCCCTCCAATACAACGTCTAGGAGTTGACTATAATTAAAAATAATAATATTATATTATTAGTGTGCAACGTAAGAGTTCAAAGAAACCCGTTGTTGCATATTGGGTATTCTATCGAACATAGCATCCCATTTAATGTAAAATTAATATTTAATTCACAAATATTAATAAATATGAAAAGCATCTTATTATTTATTTATCTGGGATTTTATATCATTCCCCCATTTTAGGAATTGCATCCCCCAATTTTAAAAATGGGCTTGGAAACATCATTAAAAGTCCCACATCGGAAAAGAGCCAATAAAATTATCACTTTAATATAAAGGAAGAGAAGTACAAAGGTTACCCGAGACAACAGATATTAGGATTCCATGAAAAGATGGATATGAAAGATAGAACAAACAGTCAAGTTCTGATGGAGAGTGATAGAAAACATGATTAGGAGAAAGTTAACCACCAGAAAATCACAAACATGGGATGGGTTCAACAGTTCTTGATTCCCCAGTAGAAAAAGTTAACAGACAATGTTTTTGATTTAAGTTACTTTTCATTGAGAAATATATTTATCAGATTAACTAAAAACATAAGGAAACACAATTACATTTCATGTAGACTTTTATCCTTGACTAGATTTCTAACACAAACTCATATTTCCTATATACGATGAGTATTCAGGATGACTTGTTTACATTAAAAGTGCTATATTCAACTTAGAGAGAATCAAATAATTCAAAAAAGATAAACTATATATTTCTCTTGTCATTAGGTATTAACAAAAACCAAAATGTTTAGTACAAGATCAGATAATCCCCCAAATGGATAAACTCTTACATAACAAAAAACTACTCTTAATCTCTATAATTTGTCTAACAAAACCCAAAGTTCAACAAAGACCATTCAATAAACAGTTATCTTTAATATTCTTCAAAGTAATCCAAAATAATATTGAAACACGAATCTCTAAAGGATTTAATCACATAGTCTTTCCAGGTAAATCTTAACATTTATCTCCATATAACATTAGTTACTCTTAAATTCTCATACTGAAAATTAATTAACCTAATCGCATATCCTCCATGATAGGTTTATAATTTCCATACATAACCCAAAATCAACTTATTCTTGATTCATAAGATCATATAACTAAAATGAATTAGTCATACTAACAAGGTACTTCACGTAGTCTAGTGGTAGGTGATAAATACTAGTTGGACATTGGTTATGGGTTCGATTCCCATAGCTTCATCCGACACAATGGGTTGTCACACGGTTTGCGTGTTGTCCCTTTTCAAAAACTACATAATTTTATAAAATTTTCAAAAAGAGATAAATTCATCAAAAATAACCATAACACATTTTAACCACAAATGTTATCTAATAACTTTCTTTTTTCATCCCAAAATGTATTAACCAATAATTGCCTCAAAATCAAGGATCATATAAACCCAAATGGTTCTTTATAACTATATCCACAAAAAATAAGATAATCATTCCTTGAATAAAATTTTCATATATCAAACATCAGGGTTACACATACTAGAAAGAGTCTTCTAATGTAATCCCATCATCAAAAGATCCTTAATACTTTTAAGCATTTCTCTATCCTAAATTCTACCATAACTCTTGAATCTCTTATATGTTGAATTCTTACACATTCAACATTTCTTCTTGATCCATTAAACATTCCTTTCCAACTTATTCTAAAATATTAATTTCCTACAAAAAAATCATGAATCATATCCTAATATTGCAATAATAGGAAAACATATGTTAAGAAATAATCCATACCTTTCATTGGTCATTTTCAGTTTCTTCATCCTCAATTAGAATGGCATTAGGTATTGGTAATAGAATATTTGTACGATCCTGGTGATCCCATTCTTGAAACTTCTTCATAGGACATGTGTTTTCATAATGACCATGCTCACCACATTTAATACATTCAATTGATTCTTCAGAAAGAACATATTTTTCTTTCCTAGAGTCAACTAGATGCTTCCATTTTCCACAGAAGGTTCTTTCTTTATGACCTTAATTTCCACATGTATAGCATCTTTCTATCCCTTTGAAACATTTTCCTATGTGTTTATTTCCACATCTTTGACACATAGGTTTTTGAACATAATTACCTTTATGATTATTACCTGAACATCTGTAGGGATTTGTTTCTCGCATATATGATGTCTTATAAAAATCACTAAGGTTCAGGTTTTCAATCATGACTCCAGATAGTTGGTTGTGAATAAACACAAGAGTTTTCATTGCAGCTCCCATATCATTTAGTATCTCGTTCAAAAAACCATCATAGTTTTCTTCACATCCACTGTTACGTTGGTGCCTGCTAGATCCAGCCATTTACTAAAACCAAAAATATCAGTGTGATTATATCAGTAAAATCATCATATAATAATTTATGAGGAGGGTAAACACTATAATATAATTATTCATGTTATCTTAAACTCATTAAATTTATAAAAATAAGTATGACTCTTTCTAAAATCCTAACCATTATGGTAATGTCACTTATGCTTAAATTGTACCCTAACCTCTAAATTTATCTAAACCGACCTTTGATACCAACTATAAGGAACTGACCTTAAACATTACATAATATTGAATTAAATGAATAATTCACATTGAGGATCTTTTTAGGTTTAGAGTTTTAGGGAAATAGGCCATAACTATTACATAAAAACTTGAATATTACAAGTAGACACTACTACTCAGTATCCATTTTTTTCATAAAATAAAAACTCTTAAAAAGAAACATGTCTAGTTCCATATTTTAAACAAAATTAATTTTCCTTGATCCCATCCTTGACCCTATTCATATTTAAGTCCTATGGAAAACATTTCAAAAAACATGGGATGAGCATAAAATGCTCAGTAAGGGTTATAAAATAACAAAGGAAAACATTATCCAATCAATAAATACAAATCAATGAAACTATATTTTTCAATCATAATATTCCTTATGAAATCATAATATTTATGAATTACACACACAAATCATAAATCATAAAGGTTACTTATGGCACCCACATAAAACTTACATTGCAGATTTCACAACTATATAGGGAGTTACACTTGGAATACCCATCACAGTATATTTCCTAAATCTCTTAGGAGAAACATCATGTTTACCTCCATCACGTTACCCAATGCATTGGAGAGCTATCTCGGGCTCACCCACCCTAGGTTTATCACGGAACCACCCGTATACAAAAACAATGTCCAATTTCCATAATAATCATAACATATAACACATGTATAAAGGAAAGATAACATTTCAACATTCCAATATATCAAATCAATATATTGAAATAAACAATGTTTTATCAAATCATTTTCAAAACCATTTAAAAAGTGATTTTTGAATCAAAGTGTCCCATACCACTTTGAAGATTTTAAAAGAATTATCATTTGAAAACATTAATGTCTATATAAATAAATCCTAAAACACAGTTTTAAAACATTTACATTAATGAGAAATATTTAGAAGAATAAATCATTAAAACATTTCAAATGATCTTTTTGTTAAAGAGTATTTTTAACAAAATGGAGAGACACTTGAATAAATAATTGAGGAATAAAATTTAATCAAAACTGTGTAATATCATGAGAATAAATGTATTAAAGATATATTACGACAAATTACAGTATATACACCACATAAGAGTGAATTGGTTCATAACAACAATGAATTCTCAATGGAAATGTAAATTGAGTTGAAATCCTTGTAAAGATGGTATCCTAAAATTAAGGATAAATCAATCACATAATTATGTGTGAAAAATATAAATACACCCAATATAAGTGGATATTAAATGTAAAAAAATCATAGATCATTCACACATATTCATTGGATGACATGTTAAAGAAGTACAAGTTGAACCCGATGAGTTGAAATTGGGTTAAGAAGTTCCCTTGTAAAAATTCGACAGCCTAACGACGTCACTTTAAAATTCAGAAAATGAGTTGATGAGATTAAAAAGGGAATATAATCACTTGGATATAAATTTTACATCAATAATGATATATAAGAACATATCCCAACAAAATAAGATGTAAATTAAAAGACATAACAAAAAAGAAGTCTTTTATAAAGAGGAGGGTGAATGGTTCCCTTACCGATTTGGTAATTTACAAAACATACGCCGCATGAAAAAAGGATCATACAATGGAGATTTAAATACTCATAAATGAATTTATATTACATTAAGAGTACAATGATGGGAAGTACATACACCACACAAAAGGAAATAGTGGCAAATATAGCATGAATCTCACGGGAATAAAAAGTGAGAGGAAACCCTTTACCATGTTGTAATCAACTGAGTCGTATGACCAAAAGTTAATAAACACCAAAAAAATCACATAATACTATGAATATAATGAGAATCATGATAATATATATCAAATGGAAGTACAAAATACACCACATGCAATTAATAAGTGGAGAAAAATGGAAATCTCACGGAATTAACAATGAGATAAGAAAATCCCTTACCTTGTGTCCGACTTGACTCGATCGTTCATTAATATCCTGAATAATAAACTAAAGTTAATTTACACTTTATAATGAAATTTTTCAAATTTATTATTCATTTTATATCACTTATTACCATGTTATAAATATTATGTAATCATTTAAGTTAATAACGTCTATTTTAGTTAATATTTGGTACTTGAGTAAAAAATGGATACCTTATATTTACAAGTTGTCCATGTGGTAAATAGTCCATTATATCCAAAATGATATTCATTATTTATATATCATATATATAATATATATCCATTATATACATGTATTTATAATATTAAATTACATTTGGAGGTAAGAAATGAAATGCATCGTTCATGGAGACGGTAAGCCGTACGTACGCATGAACGCTACTTTCATTTATATTTATTATTTTAATGGTATTAAGTCATATTGATAAATAGTTATATTATAATTACATTATAATATCATATATAATATCATTAAATTCATCCTTTATACATCCCACATATGGCATTAACGAGTCACATCACTTTGAGGGGGCAGTAGTCCGCACTTCCTCAAATGAGATTATCGTATTTACCCACTATGGAAACCAAAAGGTGTGATATAAATGGAAAGTACCAAATCATAAGGAAATAATAAACATAATATATATATATATATATATCATATATAAATACATTTCCATCATAATTTCCACCATGATAGGCGGTAAGAGGTAATTGAACAATCATCGTCTCGTGAGGCGTTAGTTTGCCATCCACAGAAACATTATGTTCTTCACCCATTAGATGGAGGTGTGTGTAAGTGAAGTTTGAATACTTATCATAAAAACATCCTAGTATATTTATTATACTGGTGTTTTTATCAAATAAAGGAATAAAATGATTTTAGGGGTTGGAGAAGTAAAATAAAAGAAAACAATTTAAGAGAAACAACTGCCTTTAATTTGGGTAACTCCCTTTGGTTTGAACCAAAGGACTTATTGAAGTAACTTTTTCCAAAGTTAAGGCTTCTAGGTAGAGTAAAGGGATGTAGGGAGATTAATTGGTCCGAGTTTGGTCATGAAAAATGGCTTGAGCGGTGTGAGGAATTGGTTAGAAGTGATCTTCTTTTATAAAGTAGAGGAGGGGCTCTTTAGGAATGTGTGAAAATAGTATTTTATTATATAATTATATTCGGTTTCTAACTGTCCAAAAATGATTAAGGTCGAAGATAAGATGACTCATATTCTAAATAAAATCATCCAATCATAATTTTACATGTTTTGGATAATATTTTAACCATTATAATCTTATTTATTTAAATCATGTATTAATGAGGTAAATACTGCATCATTATTTTGTCATGAATAATTTATATTAATTGATGTCAAAAAATTATAAAAAAAATACCATGATGGAGAAAATATTATTATCTTCCCAAAAAATATTTATATACAAAAAGATTACATATATAACACCATATAAAAATCAACTTTCTAAACGTTTTTTTGTTTTTTTTCATTTTTTTCTTTACTTTAAATTAATTAATCTAAAGTGTCATTATCATTTATAAGTGGATCCATGGGGTCACAAAATCAACCCAAATATTCCCATGGTCTGAAATGACTCAACCAATAAGGTTAGGGCAAGTGTTAAGGTAATTTTAATTATTATAATATTATTTTTACCTTGAATTACCTTATTTACCTTTAACCACGGTAAAAAAAGTCAAAAGTTACTATTCAACAAAAATAATTTTCATCATAATGAACCAAATTTTTCTTCTTGATAAAAATCATGTATGTCGTATTTTTTTAATTTAATTCACATAAGTGGTAAAATTTCATTTAAATGAAAAAGTCAGTTTTTTTATCAACCACTAAGCAGTTTCACTATTCATCAAAAATTGAAGTTTTTTAGAAAAATACCAAAAAATTTAGCCTAAAATATATTTGATATTATGAATTCAAAAATTATTTCTATTTTTCCAAATTCAAAACATATAAGTGGAATTAATTGATTTTAAAAATTAATTCCCGTTATCAAAACAAATAGCGTGTTTTTAAGAAACAATAATTATCAAAAGATTGATACTTGTTTATATCTAATTTTAAAGTGAAATTAATTCCAATGACCAAAATTGTATTAAATGGTAAAAATATATTTTAATTTCACTTTATAAGGTATTTCATCTCAATTTAGATTTCAATTGAGACTTCATTGTTGTTATGCACCAATTCACTCTTATATAGTGTATATATTGTACTTTGACATATTATATCATGAAACACTTTATTCTCATGATATTATAATGTTCTGATTAAATTTTATTCCTCAATTATTTGTATTCAAGTGTCTCTCTTTTTGTTAAAAAAACTCTTTAACTAAAATATCATTATAAATCATTTAAAGATTTATTCTTCTAAATATTTCTCATTAATGTCCATATTTTCAAAATGGGTTTTAGGATTTATTTTTATGGACATTGATGTTTTCAAATGACAATTAATTTAAAATCCTCAAAGTTTTATGGGACAATTTGATTCAAAAATCCATTTTTAAAAGGTTTTGAAAATGATTTGATAAAACATTGTTTATTTCAGTATCTTGATTTGATATATTGGAATGTGGAAATGTTATCTTTCCTTTATACATGTGTTATATGTTATGATTATGTTGTGGTTATTGGACATTTTTTACGTATACGGGTGGTTCCGTGATAAACCTAGGGCGGGTGAGCCCGAGACAACTCTCCAATGCATTGGGTAACGTGACGAAGGTGAACATGATGTTTCTCCTAAGAGATTTAGGAAATATACCGTGATGGGTATTTCAGGTGTAACTCCCTGTGATAGCTACAATGTAAGTTTGATATGGATTCCATAAGTACCCTTTATGATTTATGATTTGTGTTTGTTATTCATAAATCTTATGATTTCATAAGGTATTATTGAAAAGTATAGTTTCATTGATTTGTTTTTATAGATGGGATAATGTTTTCCTTCCTTATTTTATAACCCTTACTGATATTTTTATTCTCATATCACTTAATGGAGTTGCCATACGGCCAATTTCCATACATACTTAATAGAATATCCATACGGCCGAATTCCTTACCCAATGCATTGGAGGTTATAACGTAACCACCCGTCCTGGTATTCACGGCACCACCCATCATATGGTTTATCATGTAACCACCCGTCAAATGTCCAAGTACCAATATAAAATCATAAAACATAAAACCAATATAAAGGAATGATAACATTTACACATTACAATCACAATATATCATAATAGAATCCTTTATCAAAACCATTTTCAATACCAAAATACATAAAAGAGTATATGGTATTTCTTTTATTTTAAAAACATTACGGCTTTTTGAGGAAGCCAAAGAACAAATAATACTTGCAGCGACGGAAAAGGTCATTGTCACTGCGTACGTTAAAAAAAACATTCCTTTTTTTCGTTTAGTAAAGTGCTTCGTAGAAAAATATTCATTTTGTATAAAATTAAAAGTCAAAGGGTTTTATACACCGTATAAAAGAAATTTGTGTATAAAATAAAATATGCCTCAATGAAAGGAGATTGAGACAAAGTCCCTTACCTCGTATCCGACATGACCTGAACGTTCTTTAATCTCCTGAATAATAAACCTGAGTGAGTCTTTACTTGCTTAAGAACCTTTTTCAAGTTCATTATTCCTTTTATACCATGTTATGAACATCATGTAATCATTTAAGTTAATAATGTTCATTTTGTCGGTATTTGGTTCTTAAGTCAAAAATAGACTTCTTACACTTACATGTTGTTAATTTGGTCAAAGGTTCATTATATCCAAGAATGATATTAATTATTTGGATAACATATATATCATATATATTTATCATATACATGTATTTATAATATTACATCACATTTAGAGGTAAGAAATGAAATGCACTGTTCATGGAGACGGTAAACCGTACGTACGCATGAACGCTACTTCCATTTCTATTTCGTATTTTCTGGAATGGAATCATAATGATATAAGATTATATTATAATTCCAGTATAATAACATATATAATATCATTAACTTTATCCTTTTGACATCCCACATATGGTATTAACGAATCAAATCACTTTCAGGGGGCGGTAGTCCGCACTTCCTAAAATGAAGATATCGTGTTTACACATAATGGAAACAATAATGTTATTCCATAATTAAAAAATAAAGAATCTTAAGGAAAGGATAAACATATTATATATCATATATAAAAATAGTGACATCATAATGGCCACCTTTGAAGGTGTTAAATGAGTATTTAACAATCATCATTTCGGGAGGCAGAATTTCTCCATTCACGGAAACCGTATGTTCTTTAACCATTTGATGTAGTTGTGTGAGAGTGTAGCTCGAATAAATCTTATAACAACATCCTAGTATATTTAATATACTGGTTTTGTTACAAAAGAAGTAAATAAAAAGAGTTTAGGGGGTTGGAGAAGCAAAATAAAACAAATGAACATGAGAGAATGAATTACCTTTAAATGTGTAACTCCTTTTGATTTGAGCCTAAAGGATTCCTTTGAAAGGATTATTCCCAAAGGGAATCCTCTAGGAAGAGGAGAGGGATGTGGAGAGAGTAAATGGGTAGGGGATGGCCGAGACAAAGGCTTGAGGAGTGTGTGAAATGAGGTAGAGCTGGGGGCCTTTTATAAGAGGAGAGGAGGGGCACTTTTGGAAAGTAAAGAAATATTACTTAATTGAAAATGTGTTTCGGTTTTAAAAGGTCCCACATTGATATAATTCGTGTATAAGGTGATAAAGGTTCTAAATCCCCCCATAAAATAAGTTTTGGACATGTTTAGTTCAAAGATTTTACATTATCTTTGCATTTTATTTAAATCGTCAAATAATGATGTCATCACTGCAACATTATTATGTCATAAATAATTTAATTTATTTAATGTATAAAAATTATAAAAAAATACTATGATGTAGGAAATAATTTTATCTTTCCAATGAATATTTCTAATCAAAAATCTGACTTGTATACCCCATTTAAAAATTGTTTTAGTAAAACATGTCATGTTTTTGCCATTTTTTACATTAACATTAAATAAAAGGTATTTATGTCATTTTCCAACCAAAGTGGCTCCATGGGGTCCCCAAGTTGAACCATGGATTTTCTTGGTCGGCCATGACATATCAAATGAGTGTAGGACATGTTTCTAGGTCATATCATATTATTAAAACATTATTTTTACCTTAAACTACACTAATTACCACTAATCGCGATTAAAAAGTTAATAAGTTACTATTCACCAAAAAATTATTTTAATCTCATTGAACCACATTTTACTTCTTAATGACAACCATGTATGTCGGATTTTTGAAAATCAAATCACAGAGGTGGTAAAATTTCATTTAAACAAAAAATCAGTATTCATAAGTACCACTTAGTGATTTCACTATTCATCAAAAATTGAAGTTTTTTCAGAAAAATACCAAAAATTCACCCTAAGCTATATTTGATATTACGAATTCAAAAATGAAGTCTATTTTAAAAAATTCAAAACATATAAGTCAAATTAATTAATTTAATAATTAATTCCCGCTGTCATGACAAATAGCGTGTTTTTGTGAAACAATAAGTATCAAAAGATTGACACTAGTTTATGTCCGATTTCAAAGTGAAATTAATTCCAACGACCACTATTGGATTTAATGGTAAAAATATTTTCTAATTTCAATTTAAAACCAATTAAAAAGATAATATAATCATATTAAAAATTAGATTAAAAGAGGTTTTGAATTAAAATACAACAATTTTCACTATTCATTTAAAAAAATGAACTTTATCGGAATGATACCAAAAATTTACACAAAGTAAATTTTGATGTCCCGATTTTAAAGAAGAGTTATATTTGGTCCAAAATAAAGTATAAGAGTGATCAAAACTATATTTAATGACGGTTCTCCATCAAAAGGTGATAAGTGAACCTTTAGTGAAAATTAGAGTATATGTGCCTAAAATTGAATTCTTTTCGTATTTTAAGCCTTTATCCTTTATTGGATAAATGTAAAAACATTTAAAAACATATAATCATATTTTAGTTATTTCTATCCATTCCTGCCAGTACAACGGCTACGTGTAAACTAACATTTAAAAATAATATTATTTTATTACTAGTGTGCAACGTAAGTTTTCAAAGAAACTCATCGTTGCGTATCGAGTACGCTATCGAATGTAGAAACCCCTTTTAATTAAAATTAATATTTAATTCGTAAATATTAATAAATATGAAAATTATTTATTCTTTAATTACCTGGGATGTTACATCCTTCCCCCCTTTTGGGAATTGCATCCTCGCAATTTTATTCACTTATCAAAATAAGTGGGGGTATTTATCCCTCATAGCATTTTTAGATTCCCACATTGCCTCTTCAATCACATGGTTTTTCCACAAAATCTTTACCTGATGAATCACCTTATTCCATAACACCTGCTCCCTATGGTCAAGAATCTGGACTGGTTGTTCTTCATAAGATTGGTTCTCTTCCAGCTGAACTACCTCTAGACTCAAAACATGAGATGGATCTGGCATATACTACCTTAACATTGAAACATGAAAAAAATTGTGTACCTGAGATAAACTCAGAGGTAAAGCCACTCGGTAAGCAACTGATCCAACTTTCTCCAGAATTTCATATGGTCCAATGAACCTTGGACTCAGATTTCCTTTCTTACCAAATCTCATCACACTTTTCCATGGAGAAACCTTGAGAAAAACATGATCACCTACCTCGAAAGATAGATCCTTCCTCCTGTTGTCTGGATAACTCTTCTGCCTGCTCTGAGCTGTTCTCATGTGTTTCTGTATTAGCTGAACTTTTTCTACGATCTCTTCTACCAATTCTGGTCCCATCAACTTCCTTTCACCCACTTCATCCCAGAAAGCTGGAGTTCGACACCGCTTCCCATATAACGCCTCAAACGGAACCATCTGTATACTGGAATGAAAACTGTTATTATTAGAAAACTCAACCAAAGAAAGATGTTGGTCCCAACTTCCCTGATAATCCATCGAACAAGCTTGTAGCATTTCCTCCAAGGTCTGAATTGTTCGTTCTGACTGCCCATCTGATTGAGGATAAAAAGCTGTACTAAAATTTAATTCAGTACCCAACGACTTCTGAAGGCATTTCCAAAAGTCAGAAGTAAACCTGGGATCACGATTCGATACAATGGAGGGAGGAACTCCATGTAACCTGACTATCTCTTTAAGATACAAACGGGAAAGTTGATCAAGAGAGAAAGTATCTCGTATATCAAGGAAATGAGCAGACTTGGTCAAGCGATCAACAATAACCCAGATTGCATTATTACCTCGAGATGTCTTCGGTAATCCCACAACAAAGTCCATGGATATGTTTTCCCATTTCCACTCTAGCACTGGTAAAGGCTGTAGCATCCCTTTCGGTAACTGCTACTCTGCTTTAACCTGTTGACATGTCAAACACTTCACAGTAAAATTAGCAATATCTCTTTTCATTCCATCCCACTAGTAATACTCTCGTAGATCTCTGTACATCTTAGTACTGCCAGGATGAACTGAAAACGGGGAACTATGAGCCTCAAATAACAACTCATTCTTCAACTGTGAATCACAAGGCACACATAACCTCTACCCAAACCTCAAAACACAATCATTATCAATGTTAAATTTAGGCAACTTACCTTTCTGAACCGGCTCTACCTTTTTCTGCAACTCACTGTCTTGCTTCTGTGATTGCTTGATTCTGTCTGATAGAGAAGATTTCACTAATAAATGAAACAAAATAGAAGGACTTCCTGCACCAACAACTTCTATGCCAAAGTTCATTAAATCAAAAACCAAAGGATCTCTTTCCAAACGTAGCATGGTTAATGAAGCATTAATTTTTCGACTCAAAGCATCGAAAACTTTATTTTCTTTTCCTAGATGGTGGTGGATTATACAATCATAATCCTTGATTAATTCCAGCCATCTCCTCTGTCTCATGTTCAATTATTTCTAAGTGAATATATACTTTAAACTTTTGTGATCAGTATATATTTCACACTTTACTCCATACAAATGATGCCTCCAAATTTTTAAAGCAAAGACAACAGCAGCTAATTCCAAATCATGTGTAGGGTAATTAACCTCATGAGTTTTCAATTGACATGAAGCATAAGAAATTACCTGATCATTCTGAATTAGGACACAACCAAGTCCCTTCAACGATGCATCACTGTATATAACAAACTCACAATTCCTGGAAGGAAGTTCCAAAACTAGAGCATTCACCAATCTTCTTTTCAATTCCTGAAAACAGTCATCACATTCTTTTGTCCAGATGAACTTAACACCCTTACGAGTTAGCTTAGTCATTGGACTAGATAACCGTGAAAAAATTTCAACAAACCTTCGGTAGTAACCTGTCAAACCAAGAAAGCTACGGATCTCGGTTACATTTGTGGGTCTCGACCATATTTTAACAACTTTTGTTTTAGTAGGATCAACAGTTATGCCATATTTTGAAATAATGTGACCCAGGAAAGAAATTTGTTGTAACCAAAACTCACACTTTCTGAATTTTCCAAATAGTTTCTTTTCTTTTAAGGTTTGCAAGATAACCCTTAAATGGCTTTCATGATCCTCTTTAATTTTAGAAAACACCAAAATATCATCAATGAAAACAACCACAAAATTATCCAAGAACTCATGGAAAATTCTATTCATAAGGTCCATGAATACAGCAGGTGCATTGGTTAACCCAAAAGGCATAACTACAAATTCATAATGGCCATATCTAGTATGGAACACAGTCTTCGGAAGATCTGCTTCTTTTACTTTCAACTGATGGTACCCCGACCTCAAGTCAATCTTTGAAAAATACTGAGCTCCCTGGAGCTGATCAAACAAATCATTGATATGAGGCAACGGATACTTGTTCATAACAGTAATATTATTCAAGGCTCTATAATCAATGCAAAGTCTCATTGATCCATATTACTTTTTAACAAACAAGACAGGAGCACCCCATGGTGATGTGCTAGGTCGAATGAAACCTTTATCTAATAACTCCTGCAAATGTTTCATTAACTCTAAAAGTTCAACTTGAGCCATTCGATAAGGGGGTTTTGAAATTGGCTTAGAATCAGGAACTATGTCAACAGTAAATTCAACTTCTCGATCATGAATAATACCAGGCAACTCATCAGGAAAAACATCAAGATACTCATTTACCACTGGCACATCATTAATATGAATAGTTCCTTTATTTTCAACAATATGTGTAAGGTAACATTCATTTCCATATTTTACTAGTTTCTCAACTTCCTGATACGTTATCAAAATCAAGGGTTCATTCTTGTACACAAACTGAAAATATTTCTGAAAAAAAACCATTTTAGCTCTGCAGTCAATCATAGCATGATAAACAGAAAGCCAATCCATGCCCAAAATAACATCAAACTCTACTAGAGGCAAAACAATAAGGTTTGCTGGTAGATTCTTTCCACACACAAAGATAGGAAGGTTCTTATAATTCCTTTTTACCTCAACATTCCCTCCGGGTGTTTTTACCATAAGTTCAGGGTTTATATCTTGAGATGGAATTTCCAATTTACTAGAAAACTTCTCAGAAATGAAAGGGTGTGTAGACCCTGAATCAAACAACACATTGGCATAATCTGAACAAACAAATAGTGTACCTGATACCACTTCATTCGATGGCCCAACATCTGCTGAAGTTGTTGCAAAGGATTTCACCGCCCCTTTCTGCTTGTAGTCTGGCTTCATTCCCCCAGTTGAGTTCTTCGTTGGACACTCGTTTGCATAATGACCCATTTCATTACACTTAAAACATCTTATCGTTGGCTTTTCATTGCCTGCTTTATCATCTTTCTTAGAGTTACGAGCAATATGACCAGAATTACCACACCGAAATCACTTACCAGACTTGGATAAACATTCTCCAGGATGCATTTTACCACACTTCTCACAGGATGGATATTTGGTTTTCTTACCTCCTTGCTTCTTTGATGAATTCTTCCCCTTTTCCTGCCAACTAGACCTCTTATTATGTTGTTTGTCATAGAACACCTGATCATCGGGAAACTCCATTTCCACCTTCTCCGCACATCGAACAAGTTTTTCATAACTTTTGAAATCACAAGAAGCTAAAGCCCTTCGATACTTTGGCTTTAACCCTGAGTAAAACAGTTTATTTTACTATCAAGATATCGTATGAAGCTCAGAGCATACCTTGCCAATCAAGTGAACTTTTCTTCATAAGCAGCCACTGAATCATCCTCCTGCCTCGATTCTAGGAACTATTTTTCCATCCTAAGACGAACTACCTTAGGAAAATATTTCTCAAGAAACATACCTTTGAATTCGTCCCAGTGAAGATCCTCAATCTCATCACTATCCCTGATATTTTTCACCATCAACCACCACTGATCAGCTTCACCTTCAAAACGGTAAACAGCAAGACTAACCTTTTGATGTTCTGAACACCCCATGACATCAAAAATCTTCTCCAGTGCTTTAATCCACCCTTCACCTTGCACAGGGTCAGATGATCCTATGAATTATGGGGGATGTTGCCTCATGAAATGTTCCACCACTGAAATTTTCCTCTGCGGTTGATCTGGCTGATCTCGTGCATGGATACCACCACCATTTATAGCCTGAGTCAACTGTGCCATCACTGCAACAAACTATTCAGTTCCAATTCTGACCATCTCAGGTTACTGATTTGGAAGGCGGTCTTCCTCCTGATGTCGTCCCAACATAGCTGCTTTGTTTCCTCTGTGGAAAACCATTCTGAACACAGAAATATATTAGGCGAAGTAACATGGTAATCTGTAAATGCTATATCATTTCAATCATATCATAAATTAACTTATAATTTAACAATTTTCTAACTCCTAAAGTTGTCTAAACCGACCTCTGATACCAACTATAAGGCCGCAGCCTTAAACCTTACTTAATATTGAATTAAATGAATAATTCACATTGAGGATCTTTTCAGGTTTAGAGTTTTAGAGTATAAGAACATAACTATTACATCTTAAAAGATTACAAAGTAGACACTTCTACTAAGTTTCCATAAAATAAAAAAAACTCTTAAAAAGAGACATGTCTAGTTTCATGTTTTATATGGCATGACTTTCCCTTGATCCCGTCCTTGACCCTATTCCACATTAAGTCCTATGAAAAACATTTTAAAAAAACTTGGGGTGAGCATAAAAAGCTCAGTAAGGGATACACAAAGAATGAAAACTGTTACTTTTTCAAACATCAAGTAAACCATGTATACTCTAACAAAGTAATACCTTCACCATCATGAAGTAGTAAAAACTGTTCACTGAATAAAGTATCATTACTTACCTTTTTGTAACCAAAGGATTACCGTAAAAACCATATAAAGAACACATAGAATATATAAAGGTAACTTGGGACATAAACATACTTAAGTGGAATAACCATACGGTCGAATTCAACACATATCACTTAATGGAATAACCATACAACCAATTTCCATACATACTTAATGGAATAGCCATACGGCCGACTTCCATACCCAATGCATTGGAGGTTATAACGTAACCACCCGTCCTGGTATTCACGGCACCACCCGTCATATGGTTTATCACCTAACCACCCGTCAAATGTCCAAGTACCAATATAAAATCATAAAACATAAAACCAATATAAAGGAATGATAACATTTCTACATTTCAATCACAATATATCATAATAGAATCCTTTATCAAAACAATTTCAATACCAAAATACATAGAAGATTATATGGTATTTATTTTATTTTAAAAACATTACGGCTTTTTGAGGAAGCCAAAGACCAAATAATACTCGCGGCAGCGGAAAAGGTCGTTGTCACCGCGTACATTTAAAAAAACATTCCATTTTGTTGTTTAGTAAAGCGCTTCGTAGAAAAAGATTCCTTTTGTATAAAAGTAAAAGTCAAAGGGTTTTATACACCGTATAAAAGAATGTTGTGTATAAAATAAAATATGCCTCAATGAAAGGAGATTGAGATGAAGTCCCTTACCTCGTATCCGACTTGACCTGACCGTTCTTTAATCTCCTGAATAATAAACTTGAGTTAATCTATACTTTCTTAAGAACCTTTTTCAAGTTCATTATTCCTTTTATACCATGTTATGAACATCATGTAATCATTTAAGTTAATAATGTTCATTTTTTCGGTATTTGGTTCTTAAGTCAAAAATAGACTTCTTACACATACATGTTGTTAATTTGGTCAAAGGTTCGTTATATCCAGAATTATATTAATTATTTGGATAACATATATATCATATATATTTTTCATATACATGTATTTATAATATTACATCACATTTAGAGGTAAGAAATGGAATGCACCGTTCATGGAGACGGTAAGTCGTACGTACGCATGAACGCTACTTCCGTTTCTATTTCGTATTTTTTGGAATGGAATAATAATGATATAATAATATATTATAATTACAGTATAATAACATATATAATATCATTAACTTTATCCTTTACACATCCCACATATGGTATTAACGAATCAAATCACTTTCAGGGGGCGGTAGTCCGCACTTCCTAAAATGAAGATATCGTGTTTTCCCATAATGTAAACAATAATGGTATGCCATAAATGAAAAATATAGAATCTTAAGGAAAGAATAAACATATTATATATCATATATAAAAATATTGACATCATAATGGCCACCTTTTAAGGTGTTAAATGAGTATTGAACAATCATCGTTTCGGGAGGCAGAATTTCTCCATCCACGGAAACCGTATGTTCTTTAACCATTTGATGTAGTTGTGTGAGAGTGTAGATCGAATTAATCTTATAAAAACATCATAGTATATTGAATATACTGGTGTTGTTACAAAATAAGTAAATAAAAATATTTTAGGGGGTTGGAGAATCAAAATAAAACAAATGAACATGAGAGAATGAATTACCTTTAAATGTGTAACTCCTTTTGATTTGAGCCTAAAGGATTCCTTTGAAAGGATTATGCCCAAAGGTAATACTCTAGGATGAGGAGAGGGATATGTAGAGAGTAAATGGGCAGGGGATGGCCGAGACAAAGGCTTGAGTAGTGTGTGAAATGAGGTAGAGGCGGGGGCCTTTTATAAGAGGAGAGGAGGGGCACTTTTGGAAAGTAAAGAAATATTACTTTATTTGAAAATGTGTTTCGGTTTAAAAAAGTTCCACATAGCTATAATTCGTGTATAAGGTGACAAGGGTTCGAAATAAACCCATCCAATAAGTGTTGGATATGTGTAGTTTATATATTTTACATTATCTTTCCATTTTATTTAAATCGTCAAATAATAATGTCATCGCTGCATCATTATTATGTCATAAATAATTTATTTTATTTAATGTCTAAAAATTATAAAACAAATACTATGATGTAGGAAATCTTTGTATCTTTCCAATGACTATTTATAATCAAAAATATGACTTGTATAACCCCATTTAAAAATTCTTTTAGTAAAACATGTCATGTTTGTGCCATTTTTTACATTAATATTAAATAAAAGGTATTTATGTCATTTTTCAACCAAAGTGGCTCCATGGGGTCCCCAAGTTGAACCATGGATTTTCTTGGTCGGCCATGACATATCCAATGAGGGTAGGACATGTTTCTAGGTCATCTCATATTATTAAAACATTATTTTTACCTTAAACTACACTAATTACCACTAATCGCGATTAAAAACTTAATAAGTTACTATTCAACAAAAAATTATTTTAATCTAATTGAACCACATTTTACTTCTTAATGACAAACATGTATGTCAGATTTTTGAAAATCAAATCACAGAGGTGGTAAAATTTCATTTAAACGAAAAATCAGTTTTCATAAGTACCACTTAGTGATTTCACTATTCATCAAACATTGAAGTTTTTCAGAAAAATACCAAAAATTCACCCTAAGCCATATTTGATATCACTAATTCAAAAATGAAGTCTATTTTACAAAATTAAAAAAATATAAGTCAAATTAATTAATTTAATTATTAATTCCCGCTGTCATGACAAATAGCGTGTTTCTGTGAAACAATAAGTATCAAAAGATTGACACTAGTTTATGTCCGATTTCAAAGTGAAATTAATTTCAACGACCACTATTGGATTTAATGGTAAAAATATTTTCTAATTTCACTTTAAAACAAATTCAAAATATAATCTAATCATATTAAAAATTATATTAAACAGTGGTTTTGAATTAAAATACATCAATTTTCACTATTCATTTAAAAAAAATGAACTTTATCGGAACGATACCAAAAATTTACACAAAGTAAATTTTGATGTCCCAATTCTAAAGAAGAGTTATATTTGGTCCAAAATAAAGTATAAGAGTGATAAAAACTATATTTAATGGCGGTTCTCCATCAAAAGGTGATAAGTGAATCTTTAGTGAAAATTAGAGTATATATGCCTAAAATTGAATTCTTTTTGTATTTTAAGCCTTTATACTTTATTGGATAAATGTAAAAACATTTAAAAAAATATAATAATATTTTAGTTATTTCTATCCATTCCCGCCAGTACAACGACTATGTGTAAACTAACATTTAAAAATAATATTATTTTATTACTAGTGTGCAACGTAAGTTTTCAAAGAAACTCATCGTTGCGTATCGAGTACGCTATCGAATGTAGAAACCCCTCTTAATTAAAATTAATATTTAATTAGTAAATATTAATAAATAAGAAAATTCATTATTCTTTAATTACCTGGGATGTTACAAGTAGTGTCTACTTGTAATATTCAGGTTGTAATGTAATAGTCATGGCCTAATTCTTTAAAACTGTAAACCTGAAAATATCCTCAATGTGAATTATTCATTTAATTCAATATTATGTAAAGGGTTACGTCTCACTTTTTATTCCCGTGAGAATCATGCTATATTTGACACTATTTCCTTTTGGGTGGTTTATGTACATCCCATGATTGTACTCTTTATGTAATATAATTTCATTTATGAGTATTTAAATATTCATTTTATGATCCTTTTTTCATGTGGTGTGTGTTTTGTAAATTACCAAATTGGTAAGGGAACCTTTCACCCTCCTCTATTTAAAAGACTTCTTTTTTGTTATGTCTTTTAATTTGCATCTTATTATGTTGGGATATGTTATTTTATATCCCCATTGATGTAAACTTTATGTCCAAGTGATGAGATTCCAGTTTTATCTCATTAAATCATCTTCTGAATTTTAAAGTGATGCCTTTGGGCGGTCAAATTTTTACAAGGTAACTTCATAACCCAATTTCAATTCTTTGGGTTCATCTTGTAATTCTTGAACATGTCATAATATGAATATGTTTGAATTACCCCTAATTTTTTCACACTTAATATCCACTTATATTGGGTGTATTTATATTTCTCACACATAATTATGTGATTTATTTATCCTTAATTTAAGGATACCATCTTTATAAGGGATTTCATCCCAATTTACATTTCTACTAAGATTAATTATTTTTATGCACCAATTCACTCTTATATGGTTTATATACTGTCCTTTGACATATTTTATCATGAATCCCTTTATTCTCATGATATTATAAAGTTCTGATTAAAAGTTATTCTTAAATTTTTTGTATTAAAGTGTCTCTCTTTTTGTTCAAAACTCTTTAACTAAAAGTCCTTTTTAAATGTTTTAAAGATTTATTCTTCTATATATTTGTCAATACTTTCCATGTTTTCAAAATGGGTATTAGGATTTATTTTTATGGATATAATGAACCTTTTACCACATGAACAACATGTAATTATAAGAAGTAAATTTTTCTATTCAAGTGTCTCTCTTTTTGTTCAAAATTCTTTCACTAAAAGATCATTTTGAAATGTTTTGATAACGGGAATTGATTTTAAAATTTATTAATGCCACTTATATGTTTTGAATTTAGAAAAATAGAAATAATTTTTGAATTAGGAATATCAAATATAGCTTAGGTTGATTTTTTGGTATTTTTCTGAAAAACTTCAATTTTTGATGAATAGTGAAACCACTTAGTGGTAGTTAAAAGAATAGACTTTTTCATTTAAATGAAATTTTAACACATCTGTGAATTGAATTTCTAAAATCCAACATACATGGTTGTCATCAAGAAGTAAAATGTTGTTCATTAAGAAGAAAATAATATTTGGTGAATAGTAACTTTTGACTTTTATTTACCGCGGTTAAAGGTAAATAGGTTAATTTAAGGTTAACAGAATATTATAATAATTCAAAATTACCTCAACATTTGTCAAAACCATATTGGTTGAGTTATTTACAACCATCGACATCTTTGGTTGATTTTGGGACCCCATTGAGCAACTTGAGAGTGATAATGACAATTTAGATTAATTAATTTAATGTGAAGACAAAATTCACATTAACAAAAATCTTTTAGTAATTAATTTTTATTTGGTGTTATATAAGTCCTATTTTCGAATATAAATATTCATTGGAAATATAAAAATATTTACTACATGATATTATTTTCTAATAATTTTTATACATCGAATAAATTAAATTATTTATTACACAGTAATGATGCAGTATTTACCTCATTAAGAAATGATTTAAATAAATAAGATTATAGTGATGGAAATATTATCCAAAACATGTCCAATTCTAATTGCCTGATTTTAATGTTGATAATGATTGTGTTTTGAGATTTGGAAAGAGATTATGTGTACCTTGTGATTCACAGTTGAGAAATGAGTTGTTATGTGAAGCTCATAGTTCTCCATTTTCAGTTCATCCTGGTAGTGCTAAGATGTAAAAAGATCTTCGGGAGTATTACTGGTGGGATGGAATGAAAAGAGATATTGCTGATTTTACTGTGAAGTGTTTGACTTGTCAACAGGTTAAATCAGAGTGACATTTACCAAAAGGAATGCTTCAGCCTTTATCAGTTCTAGACCGGAAATGGGAAAATATATCCTTGGACTTTGTTGTGGGATTACCAAAGACATCTAAAGGTAATAATGCAATCTAGGTTATAGTTGATTGATTGACTAAATCTACTCATTTCCTTCCTATTAGAGATAATTTTTATCTACATCAACTTTCTCGGTTTTATATTAAAGAGATAGTCAGGTTTCATGGAGTTCTCCTCTCCATTGTATCTGATCGTGATCCCAGGTTCACTTATAACTTTTGGAAAGGCCTTTATAAGTCAATGGGTACTGAATTAAATTTTAGCACAACTTTTCAACCTCAATCAAATGGGAAGTCAGAATGAACAATTCATACCTTGGAGGATATGTTACATGTTTGATCGATGGATTACTAGGGAAGTTGGGACCAACATCTTTCTTTGGTTGAATTTTCTTATAATAACAGCTTTCATTCCAGTATATAGATGGCTACATTAGAGGAATTATATGGAAAGAATTTTTGAACGATAGCATTCTAGGATGAATTAGGTGAAAGGAAGCCAATGGGACCAGAATTGGTAGAAGAGATGGTTGAAAAAGTTCAGTTGATTCAGAACCACATGAGAACATCTGAGAGGAAACAGAAACATTATGCAGATAAATGGAGGAAGGATCTTTCCGTTGAGGTAGGTGATCATATCTTTCTCAAATGTTCTCCATGGAAAAGTTCGATGTGTTTTGGTAAGAAGGGAAAGTTGAGTCTGAGGTTCATTGGACCTTATGAAATTTTCGAGAAAGTTGGATCCGTTTTTTATATAGGGGCTTTACCTCCAGGTTTATCCCATGTACACAATGTTGTTCATGTTTCGATGTTGATAAAGTATATTCCAGATCCATCTCATGTTTTGAGCCCAGAGGAAGTTTAGTTGGAAGAGAATCTCTCTTATGAAGAACAACCAATCCAGATTCATGACTATAGAGAGCAGGTGTTGCGGAATATGGTAATTCACCAGTAAAGGTTTTTTGGAAAAACCATATGGTTGAATAGGCAACGTGGGAATCTGAAAATGAAATGAGGGATAAATACCCCCACATATTTTGATAAGTGAATAAAAATTGCGAGGACGCAATTCCCAAAAGGGGGGAAGGATGTAACATCCAAGGTAAATGAGGAATAATACATATTTAATATTTATTAATATTTGGGAATTAATTATTAATTTTACTTTAAAGGGGTTTCTATGTTCTATAGCATACCTAATACGCAACAACGAGTTTCTTTAGAATCTTATATTACACACTAATAATATAATATTATTATTTTAAATGGTATTTAACTCTTAGATGTTGTATTGGTGAGAATGAATGAAACTAACTAAAATATGATTATGCATGTTTGTTAAGTGTATTTACATTATCCAATAAAAAGGTAGAGGCTTAAAATGTGAATGAATCTAATTTTAAGCATAATTTACATTAAAAGGCTGATTTATCGCCTTTTAATTGTGAACCCTATTTAAATATAGTTTTTGTCACTTTAATGCATTCTAATTGACCAAATATAATCATTCTTTAGAATGGGGACATCAATATTTACTTTGGGAAAATTTTTGGAATTTTTCTGATAAAGTTCATTTTTTAATGAATTGTGAAAAATATTGTATTTTAATTCAAAATTTCTTTTTAATATAATTTATTTTTATGGTTAGATTATCTATTTAGTTTGTTTTAAAGTGTAGTTATAATATATTTTTACCATTTAATCCAATGTTGGTTATGGGAATAATTTCACTTTGAAATTGGACATAAACAAGTATCAATCTTTTGATAGTTATTGTTTCTTAAAAACACGCTATTTGTTTTGATAACTAGAATTAATTTTAAAATTAATTAGTTCCACTCCTATGTTTTGAATTTGGAAAAATAGGCCCCATTTTTGAATTCGGAATATCAAGTATAGCTTGGGCTGAATTTTTGGTATTTTTTTGAAAAACATCAAATTTTGATGAATAGTGAAAATGGGTTGATGAGATAAAAAAAGGGAATCTCATCACTTGGATATAAAGTTTACATAAATAAGGATATATAAGAAAATATCCCAACATAATAATATGTAAATTAAAATACATAACAAAAAGAAGTGTTTTATAAAGAGGGGAGTGAATGGTTCCCTTACCGATTTGGTAATTTACAAAACATAAGCCACATGAAAGAAGGATCATACAATGAAGATGTAAATACTCATAAATTAAAGTATATTACATAATTATTACAATCATGGGCAGTAAATATACCACAAAAAATGAAATAGTGGAAAATATAGCATGAATCTCACGAGAATAAAAAGTGAGACAAAACCCTTTACTACATTGTAATCAACTGAGTCGTATGACCAAATGTTAATAACCACCAAATGAATCACAGTATACCATAAATATAATTATAATCATGATAATATATATCACATTTCAGTACACAATACACCACATGCAATGAATAAGTGGCGAACAATGGAAATCTCACGCAATTAAAAGTGAGATAAGAAAATCCCTTACAAAAATTCGGCAGGCTAACGATGCCACTTAAAAATTCTTAAAATGAATTGATGAGAGTAAGAGTGGGTCTCTCATTATATAAAAATAAAAGTTAAAGTATGATGAATATAAAATAACATCCTCCAATATAAGAACATGGAGCATAAAATAAATGACATAAAAGAGAGTACTTGAAAGGAAAGAGAGAGGTCGGATCCCTTACCTCGTGTTCGACTTGACTCAATCATTCTTCAATCTCCTGAATAATAAACTAAAGATAATTTATACTTGCTTAAGAACCTTTTTCTTTTTTATTATTCCTTTTATATCACTTATTACCATGTTATAAACATTATGTAATCATTTAAGGCGGGGTCCTTATAACATTTCCACTTCTAACCAATTCCTCTCACCTCTCAAGCCATTTGGCTCATCCAAAATCTACCCAATTAAGCTCCCAACATACCTATCCACACCCTAGAAGCCTTACCTTATGCAGAAGGCACTTAAAAAGTAATTTTGGTTCAAACAAAAGGAATTTACTTAAATTATAGGTAATGATTTCTCTTAAATTGTTTTCGTTTATTTTACTTCTCCAACCCCTAAAATCGTTTTATTATTTTCTTTTGTAACAAAACCAGTATCCTCAATATAATAGGATGTTGTTATGAGAAGTATTTGAACTACACTTACACACACCTCCATCTAATTGATAAAGAACATAAGGTTTCTGTGGATGGAAAACTAAGGCCTCACGAGACGATGATTGTTCCATTACATCTTACCGCCTCTCATGGTGGCCATTATGATGGCACTGTATTTATATATGATATATATTATGGTTATGATTTCCATATTCTTATGTAATTCCCATTTATATCCTGCCTTTATGGTTTCCATAGTGGGTAAATACGATAATCTCATTTGAGGAAGTGCAGACTACCGCCACCTGAAAGTGATTTGATTCGTTAATGTCTTATGTGGGATGTATAAAGGATGGAGTTAACTATATTATATATGATATTATACTATAATTATAATATACCTATGTATCATTAAGTTTTATTTCCATTAAAATAAGAAAGAGAAATGAATGTAGCGTTCATGCGTATGTACGACTTACCGTCTCCATGAATGGTGCATTTCATTTCTTTCCTCTAAATGTTATCTAATATTATAAAAACATGTTTATACTGGATATATATGATATATATGATATCCAGATCGTGAATATCATTCTGTATATAAGGAACCTTTGACCATATAGACAACTTGTAAATATAAGGTGTTCATTTTTTACTCAAGTACCAAATATCGACAAAATGAACATTTTTAACTTAAATGATTGCATAATGTTTATAACATGGTAATAAGAAATATAAAAGGAATAATAATAAGAGTTAATAATATTACATAACTTTTTTTCAATTCCCACAGATTCGTCCGATGCGAAGGGTTGTCACATGGTTTGCGTGTTGTCCCTTTTCAAAAACTACATAATTTAAAACATTCCCAAAAGAGATAAATTCATCAAAAATAACCATAACATATTTTAACAACAAAGGATTTGTAATAAATTTAATTTTGCATCCCAAAATGTATTAACTGGTAATTGCCTCAAATTCAAGGATCATATAAACCCAAATGGTTCTTTATAACTATAAACACAAAAAAATATAATTATTCCTTGAATAAAATTTTCATATATCAAACTTTAGGGTTACAAATACTATAAAGAGTCTTCTAATGTAATCCCATCATCAAAAGAGACTTAATACTTTTAAGAATTTGACCGTCCTGAAATCTACCATAGCTCTTGAATCCCTTATATGTTGACCTCTTACTCATTCAACATTCTTCATGACCCATTAACCATTCTTTACCAACTTATTCTGAAATACTTCTTTCCTATAAACAAAATCATGAATCATATCCTAATATTTATATAATAGAAAAAACATATGTTAAGAAATAATCCATACCGTTAAATGGTCACTGTTTGTTTCTTCATCCTCAATTGTAATGGAATTAGGTATTGGTAAAAAAATATTTATACGATCCTAGTGAACCCATTCCCGAAACTTCTTCCCAGGACATGTGTTTTCATAATGACCTTGCTCACCACATGTAAATAATTCAATTGATCCTTCAGAAAGAAATTATTTCCCTTTCCAAGATTCAACTAGATGATTCCTTTTTTCATGGTAGGTTCTTGCTTTATGACCTTCATTTCCACATCTATAACATCTTTCTATCCCTTTGAAACTTTTTCCTATGTGTTTCTTTTCACATCTTTGACACATAGGTTTTTAACATACTTACCTTTATGATTATTAAATGAACATCTGTAGGGATTTCTTTCTCGCATATATGATGTCTTATAAAATTCAATAAGGTTAAGGCGGTCAATCATGACTCCAGATAGTTGGTTAAGAATAACCATAAGAGTTCTCATTGCAGCTCCTATATCATTCAGCTTCTCGTTCGGAAAACTGTCATAGTTTTCTTCACATCCATTGTTACTTTGGTGCCTGCTAGATCTAGCCATTTACTATAACCAAAAAGGTCAGCGTGAGTATATGAGTAAAATCATCATATAATATCTTATGAGGAGGGTAAACACTAAGATATACTTATTCATGTTATCTTAAACTCATTCAATTCATAAAAATAAATATGACTCTTTCTAAAATTATAACTATTATGGTAATGTCACTTATACTTAAATTGTACTCTAACCTCTAAAGTTATCTAAACTGACCTTTTATAGTCTTTCTGTTTACTATTTTGAAGGTGAAGCTAATCAGTGGTGGTCGATGGGGAAAAATATCAGGGATAGTGATGCGATTGATGATCTCGATTGGAATGAATTTAAAGGTATGTTTCTTGAGAAATATTTTCATAAGGTGGTTCGTCTAAGGATGGAAAACAATTCTAGGAATTGAGGCAGGAGGATGAATCAGTGGCTGCTTATGAAGAAAAATTCAGTCTACTGGCAAGGTATGCTCCAAATTTTATACGAGATCTTGATAGTAAAGTCAACTATTTTTTCTCAAGATTAAAGACAAAGTATCGAAGATATTTAGTATCTCGTGAGTTCAAAATTTATGAATTTTTTTTTCATTGTGCAGAGAAGGTGGAAATAGAGTTTTTTGATGATCAGGTATTTTTTGATAGACAAAAGAATAAGAGGTCGAGGTGGCAGACGAAAGGGAAGAACTCTTCAAAAAAGTCTGATGGTAAGAAACTTAAGTTTACAATTTGTGAAAATTGTGGTAAAAAGCATGCTGGGGAATGTCTTTTAAATTTTGGTAAGTGCTACCAATGTGGTAAACTGGGACATAAGGTTCGTAATTGCACTGAACAAAATCAGGGTAATGGTAAGACAAAATCTTATTTAAAGTCAGTAAAATGTTTTAAGTGCAATGAAATGGGTCATTATGAAAATGAGTGTCCAAAAATGAACTCAACTGAAGGAAAGCTATCAGACTACAAGAATAAAGGGGTGGTGAAATCCTTTGCAACTACTTGAGCAGATGTTGGGCCATCAAATAAAGTTGTGTCAGGTACATTGTTTGTTTGTTCATATTATGCCAATGTGTTGTTTGATTCAGGGTCTACACATGCTTCCATTTCTAAGAAGTTTTCTAGTAAATTGTGAATTCTATCTCATGATATGAATACTTAACTTTCAGTAAAAACACCTGGAAGAAATTTTGAGACAAAAAGAAAACATAAGAACAATCCTGTCCTTGTGTGCGGAAAGAATCTACCTGCAAACCTTATTGTTTTGCCTCTAGTAGAGTTTGATGTTATATTGGGCATGGATTGTCTTTCTATTTATCATGCTAAGATTGAATGTAGAGCTAAAGAGGTTTCTTTTCAGAATGATTTTCAGTTTTTATACAAAAATGAACCCCTGTTGTTGATAACATATCAGGAAGATGAGAAACTAGTAAAATATGGAAATGAATGTTACCCTGTACATATTGTTGAAAACAAAGGAACTATTCAGATTAATGATGTTCCAGTGGTAAATGAGTACCTTGATGTTTTTCCTGATAAGTTTCCTAGTATTATACCAGATCGAGAAGTTGAATTTATTGTTGACTTAGTTCCTGATGCTAAGCCAATTTCAAAACCCAGTTATCGAATGGCTCAAATTTAACTTTTGGAGTTAAAGAAGCAATTGCAGGAGTTATTAGATAATGGTTTCATTCAACCTAGCACATCACCATTGGGTGATCCTGTCTTGTTTGTTAAAAAGAAAGATGGTTAAATGAGACTTTTCATTGATTATAGAGCATTTAATAACATCACTATTAAGAATAAGTATCCTTTGCCTCATATCGATGATTTGTTTGATCATCTCCAGGGAGCTCAGTATTTTTCAAAGATTGAATTGAGGTTGGGGTACCATCAGTTGAAATTAAAGGAAGCACACATTCCAAAGGCTGCGTTTCGTACTAGATATGTCCATTATGAATTTGTATTTATGCCTTTTGGGTAACCAATGCACCTGCTATATTCATGGATCTTATGAATAGAATTTTCCGTGAGTTCTTGGATATGTTTGTGGTTGTGTTCATTGATTCTATTTTGGTTTATTCCAAAAGTAAGGAGGAACATGAAAGTCATTTAAGGGTTGTATTTCAAACCTTAAAAGAAAAGAAACTATTTAGGAAATTCAGAAAGTGTGAGTTTTGGTTATAAGGAATTTCTTTCTTTGGTCACATTGTATCAAAAAATGGAATAACTCTTGATCCTGGTAAAATGAAAGTTTTTAAAGAATGGACAAGACCTACAAATATAATCAAGATTCGTAGTTTTCTTGGTTTGGCAGGTTATTACCGGAGGTTTGTTGAAAATTTTTCATGGTTATCTAGTCCAATGACTAAGTTAACTCAAAAATGTTTTAAGTTTATATGGACAAAAGAATACGATGATTGTTTTCAGGAATTGAAAAGAAGATTGGTAAATTCTCTAGTTTTGGCATTGCCTTCTAGAAATGGTGAGTTTGTTATCTACAATGATGCTTATTTTAAAGGACTGTGTTGTGTCCTAATGAAAAATGATCAGGTAATTACTTATGCTTCACATTAGTTGAAACAACATGAGTTATATTAACCAACACATGATTTGGAATTAGTTGCTGTTTTTTTCTTTAAAAATTTGGAGGCATCATTTTTATAGAGTGAAGTGTGAAATACATACTGATCACAAAAGTTTGAAGTATATATTAACTTAGAAATAATTGAACATGAGATAGAGGATATGGTTGGAATTAATCAAGGATTATGATTGCACGATCCTTTACCATCTAGGGAAATAAAATAAAGTGGTTGATGCTTTGAGTCGAAAAAGTAATACTTAATTAACCACGTTACGTCTGGAAGAAGATCCTTTGGTTTTTGATTTGATGATCTTTTTCATAGAAGTTGTTGTTGCAAGAAATTATTCTATTTTGTTTTAGGTGTCTGTGAAATCATCTCTATCAGACATAATTAAGCGAGCGTAGAAGGAAGACAGTGAGTTGCAGAAAAGGTTGTGTTGGTTTTGAAGGGTAAGTTTCCGGATTTCAACGTTGATAGTGATTGTGTTTGTAGATTTGGAAAACGATTATGTGAACCTTGTGATTCACAGTTGAAGAATGAGTTGTTATGTAAAGCTCATAGTTCTCCGTTTTCAGTTCATCCTGGTAGTACTCAGATGTATATAAATCTTCGAGAGTATTACTAGTCGGATGGAATGAAAAGAGATATTACTGATTTTACTGTGAATTGTTTGACCTGTCATCATGTTAAATAAGAGTGACAGTTACCAAAAGGAATGCTTCAGCCTTTACCGGTGCCAGAGTGGAATTGGGAAAATATATCCATGGACTTTGTTGTGGGATTACCAAAGACATATCGAGGTAATAATGAAATCTGGGTTATAGTTGATCGATTGACTAAATATGATCATTTCCATCCTATTAGGGATACTTTGTCTCTAGTTAACCTTGGTCGGTTGTATATTAAAGAGATATTCAGGTTTCATGGAGTTACCCTCTCCATTGTATCTGATCGTGATCCCAGGATTACTTCGAACTTTTGGAAAGGCCTTCAGAAGTCATTGGGTACTGAATTAAATTTTAGTACAACTTTTCATCATCAATCAGATGGGTAGCCATAACAAACAATTCAGACCTTGGAAGATATGTTATGTTCTTGCTCGATGGATTACTAGGGACGTTGGGACCAACAACATTCTTTGGTTTAATTTTCTTATAATAACAGCTTTCATTCCGATATATAGATGGCTCCATTTGAGGCATTATATGGAAAGAATTTTCGAACTCCAGCATGCTGGGATGAAGTAGGTGAAAGGAAGCTAATGGGACTAGAATTGGTAGAAGAGATGGCAGAGAAAGTTCAGTTGATTCAGAAGTCCATGAGAACAACTCAAAGTAGATAGAAAAGATATATAGATAACTGGAGGAAGGACCTTTCCTTTGAGGCAGGTGATCATGTCTTTCTCAAAATTTCTCTATGGAAAAGTGTGATGCGTTTTGGTAAGAAGGGAAAGTTGAGTCCGAGGTTCATTGGACCTTATGAAATTCTGGAGAAAGTTGGATCAGTTGTGTATAATGTGGGTTTACTTCCAAGTTTATCCCAGGTACACAATGTTTTTCATGTTTCGATGTTGAGAAAGTATATGCCATATCCATCTCATGTTTTGAGCCCAGTGGTAGTTCAGTAGGAAGAGAATATCTATTAAGAAGAACAACCAGTCCAGATTCTTGACCGTAGAGTGTAGGTGTTGCAGAATAAGGTAATTCACCAGGTAATGGTTTTGTGGAAAAACCATATGGTTGAAGAGGCAATGTGGGAATCTGAAAAGGCTATGAGGGATAAATACCCCCACTTATTTTGATAAGTGAATAAAAATTGTGAGGACGCAATTCCCAAAAGGGGGGAAGGATGTAACATCCCAGGTATATGAAGAATAAGACATATTTAATATTTTTTAATACTTGGGAATTAAATATTAATTTTACTTCAAAGGGGTTTCTATGTTCGATAGCGTACCCGATACGCAACAACGGGTTTCTTTGGAATCTTATGTTGCACACTAATAATATAATATTATCATTTTAAATGGTAGTTAACTACTAGACGTTGTATTGGAAGGAATTAATGAGACTAACTTCAATATAATTATACATGTTTGTTAAATGTATTTAAATTATCCAATAAAAAGTTAGAGGCTTAAAATGTGAATGAAACTAATTTTAAGCATAATTTACATTAAAAGACCGATTTATTACCTTTTAATGGAGAACCCTATTTAAATATTGTTTTAGTCACTTAAATAAATTCTAATTGAACAAATATAATCCTTCATTATAATGGGGACATAAAATTTTACTTTGGGTAATTTTTTGGTATTTTTCTGATAAAGTTCATTTTTTAATGAATAGTGAAAAATACTGTATTTTAATTCAATAGTTCCTTTTAATAAAATTTATTTATATGGTTAGATTATATTTTTAGTTGGTTTTAAATTGAAATTAGAATATATTTTTAACATTTAATCCAATTTTGGTCATTTTAATTAAATTCAGTTTGAAATTGGATGTAAACATGTTTCAATCTTTCGATAGTTATTGTTTCTTAAAAACACACCATTTGTTTTAACAATGGGATTTAATTTTTAAAATTTATTAATTCCACGTATATGTTTTGAATTGTTAAAAATAGACATAAATTTTAAATTCAGAATATCAAATAATTATTAGGCTGAATTTTTGGTATTTTTTTGAAAAACACCAATTTTTTATGAATAGTTAAACCACTTAGTGGTAGTTAAAAAAACTGACTTTTTCATTTAAATGAAATTTTACCACTTCTGTGAATTGAATTTCGAAAATCCAACATACATTTTTGTTATCAAGAAGTAAAATGTGGTTCAATAAAATGAAAATAATTTTTGGTGAATAGTAACATTTGACTTTTATTTACTGCGGTTAAAGGTCAACAAGGTAATTCAAGGTAAAAAGAATATTATAATAATTCAAAATTACCTTAACACTTGTCCTAACATTATTGGATGAGTAATTTCAGACCATGGGAATCCTTGGGTCGATTTTTGGACCCCATGGAGCCACTTATAAAAGATAATGACACTTTATATTAATTGATTTAATGTAATGACAAAATTGACATTAAAAATATCTTTTTGTAATGAATTTTTATATGGTGTTATATAAGTCCTATTTTAGACTATAAATATTCATTGTAAAGATAAAAAGATTTCCGACATGATTGTTTTTGTTTGATAATTTTTAGACATTTAATAAATTAAATTATTTATGACACAATAATGATTCAGTGTTTACCTCATTGATAAATGATTTAAATAAATAAGATTATAATGATTAAAATATTATCTAGAACAAGTCAAATTATGATTGGATGATTTTATTTCGACTATGAATATTCTTATATTTGACTATAATTATTTTTTGACCTTTATAAACCGAATATCTATATATTATAAAATAATATTTTCACACTTTCCTAAAGAGTCCCTCCTCTCCCTTATAAAAATAGACCACTTCTATCCAATTCCACGCACCTCTCAAGCCATATGGATCGTCCAACTTATACCAAATTAAGATCCCTACATCCCCATACTCACCCTAGAAGCCTTAACTTAGGCAGAAGCCACTTCAAGAAGTCCTTTTGGTTCAAAATAAAGGAAGTTACCTAAATTAAAGGTAACGATTTCTCTTAAATTGTTTACTTTTATTTTACTTCTCCAACCCCTAAACTCTTTTTATTAACTTATTTTGTAACAACACCAGTATCATATATATAATAGGATGTTTTTAAGAGAAGGATTAGAACTACACTTACACACACCTCCATCTAATAGATGAAGAACATAATGTTTCTATGGATGTTCAACTAAGGCCTCAAGAAACGACGATTGTTCAATTTCATCTTACCGCCTCTCATGGTGGACATTATGATCGAACTGTATTTATATATGATATATATTATGTTTATGATTCCCTTATGCTTCTGTAATTTCCAATTATATCAAGCTTTTATGGTTTCGATAGTGGGTAAATACGATAATCTCATTTGAGGAAGTGCGGACTACCACCCCCTCAAAGTGATGTGATTCATTAATGACTTTTATGGGATGTATAAAGTATGGAGTTAATAATATTATATATGATGTTATACTATAATTATAATATACATATCTATAATTATTTTTTAATTACATTAAAATAATAAATAAAAATGAAATTAGCGTTCATGCGTACGTACGACTTAGCGTCTCCATGAACGGTGCATTTCATTTTTTACCTCCAAATGTTATGTACTATTATAAATAAATTTATATACTAGATATATGTGATATATATGATATCTAAATAATGATTTTATTTCTGGATATAATGGACTATTGACCACATGGGCAACTTGTAAATATAAGGTTTTCATTTTTGACTCAAGTACCAAATATCAACAAAACAAACTTTATTAACTTGAATGATTACATAATGTTTATAACATGGTAATAAGTGATTTAAAAGGAATAATAAACTTGAAAAAGGTTCTTAAGCAAGTAGAAATTAACTTTATTTTTTTATTTAGGAGATTAAAGAATGATCGAGTCAAGTCGGACACGAGGTAAGGGACTTCGTCTCAATCTCCTTTCATTGAGGCATTTTTAGTTTTATACATGACTTTATATTATACAGTGTATAAAACCCTTTGACTTTTCATTTTATTCAAATGAAATATTTTTATCTGAAGTGTTTTACTAAATGAAAAAAGGAATGTTTCTTTTTTTTAACGTAATAAGTGACAATGACCTTTCCGATGCTGTGAGTATTATTTGATCTTTGACTTCCTTAACAAGTCATAATGTTTTTAAAAGGAAAAATAAATACCATATACTCTTTTTATGTATTTTGGTATTGAAAATTATTTTCAGAATGGATTTATTTTTTCAATATCTTGAAATGATATTTTGTTATTGCAATGTGGAAATGTTATCTTTCCTTTATGCTTATGTTATGTGTTATGATCATGTTCTGGATCTTGGGAATTATTTATGTATATGGGTGGTTACTTGATAAACCTAGGGAGGGTGAGCCCGATATAGCTCTCCAATGCATTGGGTAACGTGACAGAGGTAAACGTGAATGTTTCTCCTAAGAGATTTATGGAATATACTGCAATGGGTATTCTAAAGTAACTCCCTATGTAGCAGTGATAGCTACAATTTAAGTATGATATGGATTCCACAAGTTACATTTATGATAAATGATTTCTATGTGTCTTTCATAAATCTTATTTTTTCATGTGGTAAGTAAATGATTTCATGTTTTGTATGTATTTATGAACAAATGTTTTCATTCTTTGTTTTATAAGCCTTACTGAGATTTTTATGCTCATCCGATGTTTTGAAATGTTTTCACGGGACATAAAGATGAAAATGGTCAAGTATGGGATCCAGGAAAAGTCATGTGGTCTAAAACATGGAACTAGACATGAATCTTTTTTTCAAGAATTTTTATTTTATGAAAATAAATGCAAACTTTGTTGATATTTCTACCTTGTAATCATTTAAGATGTAATAGTTATGTCCTAATTATCTAAAACTATAAACATGAAAAGATCCTCAATGTGAATTATTCACTTAATTCAATATTATGTAATGTTTAAGGCAGAGTCCTTATACTTAATAATGTTCGTTTAATGTTATAAAATTATGTAGTTTTCGAAAAGGGACAACATGTAAACCGTGTGACAACCCGTCATGTCGGATGAAGCTGTGTGATAACCATTGGTCACTATATGAACAAATAAATTCCTTCTCTAGAATGGGGTAATCAAAATTTACTTAGTGTAAATTTTTTGGAATTCTACCGATAAAGTTCATTTTTTAATGAATAGTGAAAAATATTTTAATTTAATTCAAAAGTGCCTTTTAATATAATTTATTTATATGGATAGATTATCTTTTTAATTGGTTTTAAATTTAAATCAAAATACATTTTTACCATTTAATCCAATGTGGGTCATTGTAATTAATTTCACATAAAAATTGGATATAAATAAGTATCAATCTTTTGATAGTTATTGTTTTTTAAAAACACGCTATTTGTTTTGATAACAGGAATTAATTTTAAAGTTAATTAATACCACTAAAATGTTTTGAATTTGGAATAATAGATATCATTTTTGAATTTGGAATATCAAATATAGCTTAGGCTTAATTTTTGGTATTTTTCTGAAAAACTTCAATTTTTGATCAATAGTGAAAACACTTAGTGGTAGTTAAAAAAACTGACTTTTTCATTTAAATGAAAATTTTCTACTTCTGTGAATTGAATTTCAAAAATCTGACATACATGGTTGTCATCAAAAAGTAAAATGTGGTTCATTAAGATGAAAATAATTTTTGATGAGTAGTAACTTTTGACTTTTATTTACCGCTGTTAAAGGTAAATAGGGTAATTCAAGGTAAAAAAGAATATTATAATAATTCAAAATTACCTTAACACTTATCCTAAAATTATTGGATGAGTAATGTCCGACCATGGGCATACTTGGGTCGATTTTGGGACCCCATGGAGCCACTTATTAAATATAATTACACTTTAGACTAATTAATTTAATGTGAAGACAAAATTGACATTAACAAAAATCTTTTAGTAATTAATTTTTATATGGTGTTATTCAACTATAAATATTCATTAGAATGTAATTACATTTACTACTTCATGGTATTTTTTTTATAATTTTTTGACATCAAATAAATTAAAGTATTTATGACACAATAATAATGCATTATTTACCTCATTAATAAATGATTTAAATAAATAAGATTATAATGATTAAAATATTATCCAAAACATGTCCAATTCTGATTGTATGATTCTATTTCGACCATGGGTCATCTTATCTTCATCTTTAAAGATTTTGGGACCTTTTGAAACTGAATATCATTATATAATAAAATAATATGTTCACACTTTCCTAAAGAGCCCCTCCTCTCCCTTATAAAAGGAGACCATTTATATACAATTCCTCACACCTCTCAAGCCATTTGGCTCATCCAAACGCTGCCCAATTAATCTCCCTACATCCCTCAACTACCCTTAGAAGCCTTACCTTACATAGAATTCACTTCAAGAAGTCCTTTGGTTCAAACCAAAGGGAGTTACCCAAATTAAAGGTACGATTTCTCTTAAATTGTTCTCTTTTATTTTACTTCTCCAACCCCTAAACTCTTTTTATTCCTTTATTTTGTAACAAAAACAGTATCCTCAATATACTAGGATGCTGTTATGAGAATTATTCGAACTACACTTACATACAACTCCATCTAATGGATGAGGAACATAATGTTTTTGTGGATGGAAAACTAACACCTCATGAAACAATTATTGTTCAAATATCTCTAACCGCCTCTCATGGTGGCCATTACGATGGAACTGTATTTATATATGATATATATTATTTTTATTTTTTCTTTATGCTTATGTATTTTCCATTTATATCAAGCCTTTATGGTTTCCATAATGGGTAAATATGATAATCTCATTTGAGGAAGCGCGGACTATCGCCCCCTCAAAGTGATGTGACTCGTTAATGCCTTATGTGGGATGTATAAAGGATAGAGTTAATGATATTATATATTATATTATACTGGAATTATAATATTCCTATGTATCATTATGTTTTAATTCAATTAAAATAAAAATAGAAATGAATGTAGCGTTCATGCGTACGTACGGCTTACCGTCTCCATGAACGATGCATTTCATTTCATACCTCTACATGTTATGTACTGTTATAAATACATGTATATACTGGATATATATGATATATATGATATCTAAATCATGAATATCATTCTGTATATAATGAAACTTTTACCACATGAACAACATGTAATTATAGGAAGTCCATTTTTGACTCAAGTACCAAATATCGACAAAACGAACATTATTAACATAAATGATTACAAAATGTTTATAACATGGTAATAAGTGATATAAAATGAATAATAAACATGAAAAAGTTCTTAATAAAGTATAAATTAACTTTAGTTTATTATTCATGAGATTAAAGAATGACCGAGTCAAGTTGGACATGAGGTAAGGGATCTGACCTCTCTCTTTCTTTTCAAGTACTCTCTTTTATGTCATTTCTTTTATGCTCCATCTTCTTATGTTGGAGGATGTAATTTTATATTCACCATAATAATAATTTTTATTTTTATATGATGAGATACCCCCTCTTACTCTCATAAATTCATTTTAATAATTTTTAAGTGGCTCCGTTATGCTGCCGAATTTTTTGTAAGGGATTTTCTTATCTCATTTTTAATTCCGTGAGATTTCCATTGTTCGACACTTATTCATTAAATGTGGTGTATTTTGTAATAAAATTTTATATATATTATCATGGTCCTCATTATTTTCATGTTATTATGTGTTTCATTTTGTGGTTAATAAATTTTGGTCATACGACTCAGTTGATAACAACGTGGTAAAGGGTTTCATTTCACTTTTTTTCCCATGAGATTCATGCTATATTTGCCACAATTTCCTTTTGTGTGTTGTATGTACTGCCCATAATTTTAATATTTGTGTAATATACTTTCATTTATGAGTATTTATATCTTCATTTTATGATCTGTCTTTCATGTGGTGTATGTTGTGTAAGTTACCAAATCGGTAAGTGAACCATTCACCCTCCTTTTTTTAAAAGGCTTATTTTTGGTATATATTTTAAATTAAATCATATTATGTTGGGATATGTTATTATAAATCCTTATTGATGTAAAATTTATTTAAAAGTGATGAGATACCCTTTTTGTCTCATCATCTCATTTTCTTAATTCTAAAGTGACGTCGTTAGGCTGTCAAAGTTTTGTAAGGTAACTTCTTGACTCAATTTCAATTATTTGGGTTAAAATTGAAATTCTTTAGTATGTAATCATATGAATATGTGTGAGTGACCTATGATTATTTTACACTTAATATCCCCTTAATAAAATGAGTTAATCAAGGATTATGATTGCACGATTCATTAACATCCGGGAAAAGTAAATAAAGTGGTTGATGCTTTGAGTTTAAAAAGTAATACTTCATTAACCATGTTATGTTAGGAACGAGATCCTTTGGTTTTTGATTTGATGAACTTTGGAATAGAAGTTGCTGTTTTAGGAAATTCTTCTGTTTTGTTTCAGGTGTCAGTGAAATCATATCTATCAGACAGAATTAACCAAGCACAGAAGGAATCTAGTGAGTTGCACAAAAAGGCTGTGTTGGTTCAGAAGGGTAAGATGCCTGATTTTAACATTGATAATGATAGTGCATTGATATTTGGAAAGATATTATGTGTACCTTTGATTCATAGTTGAATAATGAGTTGTTATGCGAAGCTGATAGTTATTCGTTTTCAGTTCATCCTAGTAGTAGTAAGATGTACAAAGATCTTCAGGAGTATTACTGGTGGGATGGAATGAAAAGAGATATTGATAATTTTACTGTGAAGTATTTGACTTGTCATTAAGTTAAAGTAGATCAACGGTTACCAAAAGGAATGATTCAACCTTTACCAGTTCCAGAGTGGAAATGGGAAAACATATTCATGGAATTTGTTGTGGGATTACCAAAGACATCTTGAGGTAATAATTCAATATAGGTTATAGTTAAATGATTGACTAAATCTTCTCATTTCCTTCATATTAAAGATACTATGTATCTAGATCAACTTTCTTGGTTGTATGTTAAAGAGATAGTCAGGTTTCATGGAGTTCCCCTCTCTATTGTATCTGATCGTGATCCCAGGTTCACTTCTTTCTTTTGGAAAGGCCTTTATAAGTTATTGGGTACTGAATTAAATTTTAGTACAGCTTTTAATCCTCAATCAGATGGGCAGTCAGAACAAACAATTCAGACCTTGGAGGATATGTTACATTCTTGCTCAATGGATTACCAGGGAAGTTTGGACCAACATCTTTCTTTGGATGAATTTTCTTATAATAAAAGCTTTCATTCCAATATACAGATGGCTTTATTTAAGGCATTATATAGAAGACATTGTCAAACTCCTGCATTATGGGATGAAGTAGGGGAAAAGAAGCTGATGGGACCAGAATTGGTAGAAGGGATGGCTGAGAAAGTTCAGTTGATTCAGAAGCACATGAGAATAGCTCAGAGCAGACAGAAAAATTATGCAGATAACTGGAGGAAGGAACTTTCCTTTGAGGTAGGTGATCATGTCTTTCTCAATGTTTTCCATGGAAAAGTGTGATGTGTTTTGGAAAGAAGGGAAAGTTGAGTCCGAGGTCCATTGGAACTTATGAAATTCTAGAGAAATTTGGATCAGTTGCGTATAGAGTGGATTTACCTCCAAGTTTATCCCAGGTACACAATGTTTTTAATGTTTTGATTTTGAGAAAGTATATGCCAGATTCATCTCATGTTTTGAGCCCAGAGGTAGTTCAGTTGGTAGAACATATTTCTTATGAATAACAACCAGTTCAGATTCTTGACCATAGAGAGAAAGTGTTGTAGAATAAGGTGATTCATCAAGGAAAGGTTTGGTGAAAAAACTACATAGTTGAAGAAGCAACGTGGGAATATGAAAATGCTATGAGGGATAAATATCCCCACATATTTTGATTTGTGAATAAAAATTGTGAGGTTGAAATTCCCAAAAGGGGGGAGGATGTAAAATCTGAGGTAAATGAAGAATAAGACATATTTAATACTTATTAATATTTGTGAATAAAATAATAATTTTATTTTAAAGGGGTTGATATGTTCGATAGCATACCCGATATGCAACAACGGGCTTCTTTGAAAACTTACGTGGCACACTAATAATATAATATTATTATTTTAAATGGTAGTTAACTCATATCCATTGTAGTTGCATTAATGAACAAAACTAACAACAATATTATTATACATGATTGTTGAATGTATTTACATTATCCCATAAAAAGTTAGAGGCTTAAAATGTGAATGAATCTTATTTTAAGCATAATTTTCATTAAAAGGCCAATTTATCCCCTTTTAATGGGGAACACTCTTTAAATATAGTTTTGGTTACTTTAATACATTCTATATGACCAAATAAAATCCTTCTTTAGAATGGGGACATCAAATTTTACTTTGGTTAATTTTTTGGTATTTTTCTGATAGAATTCATTTTTTAATGAATAGTGAAAATGATGTATTTTAATTCAAAAATAATTTTTAATATAATTTATTTATGTGGTTAGATTATCTTTTTAATTGGTTTTATAGTTTAAATAGAATATATTTTTACCATTTAATCCAATGTCATCATTGGAATTAATTTCACTTTTAAATTTGACAAAAACAAGTATCAATCTTTTGATTGTTATCGTTTCTTAAAAATACGCTATTTGTTTTGATAACGAGATTTATTTTTAAAATTAATTAATGCCACTTCTAGGTTTTGAATTTGGAAAAATAGAAATCATTGTTGAATTCAAAATATCAAATATAGCTTAAGCTGATTTTTTGGTATTTTTTTGAAAAACATCAATTTTTGATGAATAGTGAAACTACTTAGTGGTACTTAAAAACTAACTTTTTAATTTAAATGAAATTTTACCACTTCTGTGAATTGAATTTCCAAAACCTGATATACATGGTTTTTATCAAGAAATAAAACATGGTTTAATAAGATGAAAATATTTTTTGGTGAATAGTAACTTTTGACATTTATTTACCTCTGTTATTGGTAAATAGGGTAATTCAAGGTTAAAATAATATTATAATAATTCAAAATTACCATAACACTTATCAAAACCTTATTGGTTGAGTCATTTACTACCATGGGCATCTTAGGATCGATTGAGCCACTTGGGAGTGATAATGACAATTTAGATTAATTAATTTAATGTGAAGTCAAAATTGACATTAACAAAAATATTTTAGTATTTAATTTTTATATGGTGTTATATAAGTCTTATTTTCAACTATAAATATTCATTTGAAATATAAAACTACTTCCTACATGATAGTATTTTTTTGATAATTTTTAGACATCGAATAAATTAAATTATTTATGACACAATAATAATGCAATATTTACCTCATTAATAAATGATTTAAATAAATAAGATTATAATGATTAAAATATTATCCAAAAAATTTCCAATTCTGATTGGATGAATTTATTTTGACCATGAATCCTCTTATCTTTGACTATAAGGATTTTTGGACCATTAGAAAGAGAAAATCATTATATTATAAAATAATACTTTCACACTTTCCTAAAGAGCCCCTCCTCTCCCTTATAAAAGAAGACCACTTCTAACCAATTACACACACCTATCAAGCCATTTAGCTCGTCCAAAATCAGCCCAATTATACTCCCTACATCCCTATCCTACTCTTAGAAGCCTTACCTTAGGCAAAAGGCACTTTAAGAAGTCCTTTGGTTCAAACCAAATGGAGTTACCCAAATTAAAGGTAACAGTTTCTCTTAAATTGATTTTTTTTATTTTACTTCTCCAAGACATAAACTCTTTTTATTACTTGATTTTATAACAATAACAATATCCTCAATATAATAGGATGTTGTTATCATAAGGATTCAAACTACACTTACACACACCTCCATCTAATGGATGAAGAACATAATGTTTCTGTGGATGACAAACTAACGCATCACAAAACAATGATTATTCAATTACATCTTACATCCTCTCATGGTGTCCATTATGATGGAACTATATTTATATATGATATATATTATGATTATTATTCCCTTATTCTTCAGTAATTCCCAATTATATCAACCCTTTATGGTTTCCATAGTGGGTAAATACTAGAATCTCATTTGAGGAAGTACGGACTACCGCCCCCTCAAAGTGTTGTGATTCATTAATGACTTATGTAGGATGTATAAAGGATGGGGTTAATGATATTATAAATGATATTATACTATAATTATAATATACCTATGTATAATTATGTTTTAATTCCATTAAAATAAGAAATAAAAATGAAAGTAGCGTTCATTCGTACGTACGTCTTACCGTCTCCATGAACGATGCATTTCATTTCTTACCTCCAAATGTTATGTACTATTATAAATACATGTATATACAGGATATATATGATATATATGATATCTAAATAATGATTTTAATTCTAGATATAATGGACTATTGTCCACATGGGCAACTTGTAAATATAAGGTATTCGTTTTTGACTCAAGTACCAAATATCGACTAAACGAACTTTATTAACTTGAATGATTACATAATGTTTATAACATGGTAATAAGTGATATAAATTGAATAATAATCTTTAAAAAGGTTCTTAAGCGAGTAGAAATTAACTTTAGTTTATTATTCCGGAGATTAAAGAATGATCGATTCAAGTCGGACATGAGGTAAGGGACTCCGTCTCAATCTCATTTCATTGAGGAATTTTTAGTTTTATCTATAGTGATTCTTCATTGAAAGGACTGGGTTGTGTCCTAATGAAAAATGATCTGGTAATTGCTTATGCTTCATGTCAGTTGAAACCACATGAGTTAAATTACCCTATACATGATTTGGAATTAGCTGCTGTTGTTTTTTCTTTAAAAATTTAGAGGCAACAATTGTATGGAGTGAAGTGTGAAATATATACTGATCACAAAATTTTGAAATATATATTCACTCAGAAAAAATTGAACATGAGACAGAGGAGATGGTTGGAATTAATCAAGTATTCTGATTGCACGATCCTTTATCATCTAGGGGAAGCAAATATAGTGGCTGTTGCTTTGAGTCGAAAAATTAATTATTTATTTACCATGTTACATTTGGAACAAGATCCTTTGGTTTTTGATTTGATAAACTTTTTCATAGAATTTGTTTCTGTAGGAAATTATTCTGTTTTGTTTCAGGTTTCAGTGAAATCATCTCTATCAGATAGAATTAAGCAAGCGCATAAGGAAGACAGTGAGTTGAAAAAAAGGTTGTGTTGGTTCATAAGGGAAAGTTTCCTGATTTTAATGTTGATAATGATTGTGTTTTGAGATTTGGAAAGAGATTATGTGTGACATGTGATTCACAGTTGAAGAATGAGTTTTTATGTGAAGCTTAGAGTTCACCGTTTTCAGTTAATCCTGGCAGTACTAAGATGTACATCGATCTTCGAGAGTATTACAGGTGGGATGGAATGAGAAGAGATATTGTTGATCTTACTGTGAAGTGTTTTACTTATCATGAGGAGAAAGTAGAGTGACAGTTACCGAAGGGAAGGCTTCAACCTTTACCGGTGCTAGAGTGGAAATGGGAAAATATATCCATGGACATTGTTGTGGTATTATCGAAGACATCTTGAGGTAATATTGCAATCTGGGTTATAGTTGGCCGATTCATTAAATCTAATAATTTCCTTCCTATTAGAGATACTTTATCTCTAGATCAACTTGCTCGGTTGTATGTTAAAGAGATAGATAGGTTGCATGGAGCTCCCCTCCCCATTGTATCTGATCGTGATCTCAGGTTCACTTATAACTTTTGGAAATCCCTTCAGAAGTCACTGGGTACTGAATTAAATTATAGTACATGTTTTCATCCTCAATTAGATGGGAAGTCAGAACGAACAATTCAGACCTTGGAGGATATGTTACGTGCTTGCTCGATGGATTACTATGGAAGTTGGGACCAACATCTTTTTTGGTTGAATTTTCTTATAATAACAGCTTTCATTCCAGTATACAGATGCCTCCATTTGATGAATTATATGGAAAGCATTGTCGAAATCCAGCATTCTGGGATGAAGTAGGTGAAAGGAAGCTGATGGGACCAGAATTGGTAGAAGAGATGGTAGAGAAAGTTCAGTTGATTTAGAAGCACATGAGAACAGCTCAGAGCAGACAGAAAAGTTATGCAGATAATTGGAGGAAGGATCATTCCTTGGAGGTAGGTGATAATGTCTTTCTCAAAGTTTCTCCATTGAAAAGTGTGATGTGTTTTGGTAAGAAGGGATAAATGAGTCAGAATTTTATTGGACGTTATGAAATTCTGGAGAAAGTTGGTTCAGTTGCATATAGAGTGGCTTTACATCCAAGTTTATGCCAAGTACACAATGTTTTTCATTTTACAATGTTGAGAAAGTATATGCCAGATCCATATCATGTTTTGAGCACAGAGGTAGTTCAGTTGGAAGAGAATCTCTCTTATGAAGAACAACCAGTTCAGATTCTTGACCATAGAGAGAAAGTGTTGTGGAATAGAGGTGATTCTCCAGGTAAAGGATCTGTGAAAAACCAATTATTGGAGAGGCAATGTGGGAATATGAAAATGCTATCACAGATAAATACCCCCACCTATTTTGATAAATGAATAAAAATTGAGAGGACGCAATTCCCAAAAGGGGGGAAGGATGTAACATCCCGGGTAAATGAAGATTAAGACATATTTAGTATTTATTAATATTTGTGAATTAAATATTAATTTTACATTAAAGGGGTTTCTATGTTCGATAGCGTACCCGATACATAACAACGGGTTTCTTTGGAATCTTACGTTGCACACTAATAATATAATATTATTATTTTAAATGGTAGTTAACTCCTAGCATTTGTATTGGTGGTAATTAATAAAACTAACTATAATATTATTATCCATGATTGTTAAATGTATTTACATTAACGAATAAAAGGTTAGAGGCTTAAAATGTGAATGAATCTAATTTTATGCATAATTTACATTAAAAGGCCGATTTATCGCCTTTTAATGGCGAACTATCTTTAAATATAGTTTTGGTTACTTTAATACATTATATATGACCAAATAAATACCTTCTTTAGAATGGGGATATCAAATTTTACTTTGGTTAATTTTTTGGTATTTTTCTGATAGAGTTCATTTTTTAATGGATAGTGAAAAATATTGCATTTTAATTCAAAAGTGTCTTTTAATATAATTTATTTATATGGTTAGATTATCTTTTTAGTTGGTTTTAATGTGTAATCAGAATATATTTTTACCATTTAATCCAATTTTGGTCATTGGAATTAATTTCACTTTGAAATTCTAGATAAACAAATATCAATCTTTTAATAGTTATAGTTTCTTAAAAACACACTATTTGTTTTGATAACTAGAATTAATTTTTAAATTAATTAGTGACACATATATGTTTTGAATTCGGAAAAATAGACATCAATTTTGAATTCAGAATATCAAATAATGCTTAGGATGAATTTTTCATATTTTTCTGAAAAATTTCAATTTTAATGAATAGTGAAACCACTTAGTGGTAGTTAAAAAAACTGACTTTTTCATTTAAATGAAATTTTACCACTTATGTGGATTGTATTAATAAAATCCGACATACATGGTGGTTATAAAGAAATAAAATTTGGTTCATTAAGCTGAAAATAAATTTTGGTGAATAGTAACTTTTGACTTTTATTTACCGCGGTTAAAGGTAAATAGGGTAATTTAAGGATAAAAGAATATTATATTAATTAAAAATTACCTTAAAACTTGTCCTAAAATTATTTTATGAGTAATGGAAGACCCTGGTCATTCTTGGGTCGATTTTGGAACCCCATGGAGCCACTTATGAAAGATAATGACACTTTAAATTAATTGATTTAATGTAAAGTCTAAATTGACATTAACAAAAATCTTTTAGTAATTAATTTTTAAATGGTGTTATATAAGCCCTCTTTTATACTATAAATATTAATTGGAAATATAAAAATATTTCCTACAAGATAGTATTTTTTTGATAATTTTTAGACATCGAATAAATTTAATTATTAATGATTCAATAATGATGCGGTATTTACCTCATTAATAAATGATTTAAATAAATAAGATTATAATTATTAAAATATTATCCAAAACATGTCCAATTATGATTGGATGATTTTATTTCGACCATGACTCATCTTATCTTCTACTATAATGATTTTTGACCATTAGAAACCGAAAATCATTATATTATAAAATAATACTTTCACACTTTCCTAAAGAGCCACTCTTCTCCCTTATAAAAGGAGACCACTTCTAACCAATTACTCACACCTCTCAAGCCATTTGGCTCGTCCAAAATATTCCCAATTAAGCTCCCTACATCCCTATCCTCCTCCTAGAAGACTTACTTTTGGTAGAAGGCACTTCAATAAGTCCTTTTCACTACTAGAAATTTATGTTTTTGCGCCTCCTGAAGCGGGCGACCGCCATTGGCGGTCGCTAAAGAGGGTATTAGCGACCGCCAATGGCGGTCGCTAATGTGAATGTAAAATCCCAGTGGGAATTTTCCCACGCGTGCATCTTCTTCTTCCCGCCTAATTTAGCCGCTGCAAATCCCCATGCCGCACCGCTGCAAATCCCCATGTCGCATGCCGCCGCATTCCGCCGCACGCCGCCACCTCTACATCCGAACTGCCCGAACCCTCACCCCATACATCCGGCGAGAAGATGACCCACACAGAGCCGTGTGTCCACCATATCCGAACTGCCCGATCCCTCACCGTCTACATCCGAACCGCCACCGTGTGTCCGCCATGGCCGGTGGGGGAAAGCTCTTGTGTCCCTTGCCGAGAAGATGACCCGCACAGCGCCGCATGAGGACCAGCAGAATGCTGTGTCGATGTTAAACATTAGCGACCGCCAATGGCGGTCGCTATTGGGCTTTACCGACGAAGCTAAAGCGACCGCCAAAAGCGGTCACTGGGCGGTCGCTAAAGCCCATTAGCGACCGCTTTTGGCGGTCGCTAAAAGGAACATTTCTAGTAGTGTTTGGTTCAAACCAAAGGAAGTTTTCCCAATTAAAGGTAACAATTTCTCTTAAATTTTTATCTATTATTTTACTTCTCCAACCCCTAAAATCTTTTTATTCCTTTATCCTGTAACAACACCAGTATCCTCAATATACTAGGATGTTTTTATGTGAAGTATTCGAACTACACTTACACACACCTTCATCTAATGGATGAAGAATATAATGTTTCATTAGATGGAAAACTAAGGCCTCGCGAAACGATGAATGTTCAATTACATATTACCACCTCTCAAGGTGTCCATTATGATGGAACTATATTTATATATGATATATATTATGTTTATGATTTACTTATGCTTCTGTACTTCCCATTTATATCATGCCTTTATGGTTTCCATAGTGGGTAAATATGATAATCAAATTTGAGGAAGTGCGGACTACTGCCCCCTCAAAGTGATTTGATTCTTTAATGCCTTATGTGGGATGTATAAAAGATGAAGTTAAATATATTATATATTATATTATACTAGAATTATAATATACCTATGCATCATTATGTTTTATTTCCATTGAAATAAGAACTATAAATGAAAGTAGCATTCATGCGTACGTGCGGCTTACCGTCTCCATGAACGGTGCATTTCATTTCTTACCTCTAAATGTTTTTTACTATTATAAAAAAATTTATATACTAGATATATATGATATATATGATATCCAAATCATGAATATCATTCAGGATATAATGAACCTTTGACCACATGGACAACATGTAAATATAAGGTGATCATTTTTTACTGAAGTAACAAATATAGACAAAATGAATGTTATTAACTTAAATGATTTCATAATTTTTATAACATGGTAATAAGTGATATAAAAGGAATAATAAACATGAAAAATGATGTTAAGAAAGTAGAAATTAACTTTATTTTATTATTCAGGAGAGTAAAGAATGATCGAGTCAAGTCGGACATGAGGTAATGGACTTCGTCTCAATATCCTTTCATTGAGTCATATTGTATTTTAATACATGATTTTCTTTTATACACTGTATAAACACCTTTGAAATTTCATTTCATTCAAAGGGAATCTTTTTATATGAATCGTTTTACTAAACGATAAATTTTTTTTACATAAGTAATGAAAACGACCATTCCACCACCGTGCGTATTATTTGATCTTTGGTTCCTTAACAAGATGGAATGTTTTTAAAATGAAATATAAATACCATATACTCTTTTTATGTATTTTGGTATTTTAAATAATTTTATGAATGGATTTATTATTTCAATATCTTGAAATGATATTTTATTAGTGCAATGTGGAAATGTTTTCTTTCTTTTATGCTTATGTTATGTGTTATGATCATGTTAGGGTTCTTGGGCATTATTTTCATATACGGGTGGTTCTGTGATAAACCTAGGGCTGGTGAGCCCATGATAACTCTCCAATGTATTGGGTAACATGACATAGGTAAAAGTGAATGTTTATCCTAATAGATTTAGGGAATATACTGTGATGAGTATTCCAAAGTAACTCCTTATGTAGTTGTGATAACTATAATGTAAGTACAATATGGATTCCACAAGTTACATTTATGATTTATGATTTCTATGCGTCTTTCATAGATCTTATGATTTCATGAGGTAATTAAAAGTGTTCATGTTTTGTATGTATTTACGAACAAATGTTTTCATTCATTGTTTTGTAACCCTTACTAAGCCTTTTATGCTCATTCCACATTTTGAAATGTTTTCACAAGATTTAAAGATGAATATGGTCAAGGATGAGATCAAGGAAAAGTCGTACTATCTTTAAATATTAATTTTACTTTAAATGGGTTTCTATGTTCGATAGCGTACCCGATATGCAACAACGGGTTTCTTTGGAATCTTACATTGCACACTAATAATATAATATTATTATTTTAAATGGTAGTTAACTCCTAGCAATTGTACTGGAATGAATTAATGAAACTAACTACAATATTATTATACATGTTTTTTAAATTTATTTACATTATCCAATAAAAAGTGAGAGGCTTAAAATGTGAATGAATCTAATTTTAAACATAATTTACATTAAAAGGTCGATTTATCGCCTTTTAATGGTGAAACCTCTTTAAATATAGTTTTGGTCACTTTAATGCATTCTAATTGACCAAATAATATCCTTCTTTATAATGGGGACATCAAATTTTACTTTGGGTAATTTTTTGGTATTTTTCTGATAAAGTTCCTTTTTTAATGAATAATGAAAAATATTGCATTTTAATTCAAAAGTGACTTTTAATTTAATTTATTTGTATGGTTATATTTTATTTTAAGTTGGTTTTAAAGTGTAATTAGAATATATTTTTACCATTTAATCCAATGTGGGTTATTGGAATTAATTTCACTTTGAAATTTGACATAAACACGTATCAATCTTTTGATAGTTATTGTTTCTTAAAAACACGCTATTTGTTTTGATAACAGGAATTAATTTTTAAATTAATTAATGCCACTTCTATGTTTGGAATTCGGAAAAATAGACATCAATTTGGAATTTGGAATATCAAATAATTCTTAGGCTGAATTTTTGGTATTTTTCTGGAAAACATCAATTTTTTATGAATAGTGAAACCACTTAGTGGTAGTTAAAAAAACGGACTTTTTCATTTAAATGAAATTTTACCACTTTTGTGAATTGAATTTAAAAAATTTGACATACATGGTTGTTATCAAGAAGTAAAATGTGATTCATTAAGATGAAAATATTTTTTTGGTGAATAGTAACTTTCGACTTTTATTTTCCGCAGTTAAAAGTAAATAGGGTAATTCAGGGTAAAAAAAATATTAGATTAATAAAAAATTACGTTAACACTTGTAAAAACCTTATTTGTTGAGTCATTTACAACCATTGGCATATTTTGGTCGATTTTGGGACCCCATTGAGCCACTTGGGAGTGATAATGACAATTTAGATTAATTAATTTAATGTGAAGACAAAATTGACATTAACAAAACTCTTTTAGTAATTAATTTTTTTATGGTGTTGTATAAATCGTATTTCATATTATAAATATTCATTGGAAATATAGAAAGATTTACTACATGATAGTAGTTTTTTGATAATTTTTAGACATCGAATAAATTAAATTATTTATGACACACTATTAATGCAGTATTTACCTCATTAATAAATGATTTAAATAAATAAGATTATAATGATTAAAATATTATCCAAAACATGTGAAATTATTATTGGATGATTTTATTTCTACCATGACTTATCTTATCTTAGACTATAATGATTTTGGGACAATTAGAAATCGAATATCATTATATTATAAAATAATACTTTCACACTTTCCTAAAGAGCCCCTCCTCTTCCTTATAAAAGGAGACCACTTCTAACCAATTACTCACACCTCTCAAGCCATTTGTATCATCCAAAATATTCCCAATTAATCTCCCTACATCCCTCTCTGCACTTTATAAGCCTTAACTTAGGAATAAGTCACTTCAAAAGTCCTTTTGGTTCAAACCAAAGAATGTTACCTAAATTAAAGGTAACGATTTCTCTTAAATTATTTTCTTTTATTTTACATCTTAAAACCCTGAACTCTTTTTATTCCTTTATTTTGTAACAAAAACATTATACTTAATATAATAGTATGTTTTTATGATAAGTATTCGTACTAAACTTACACACACCTCCATCTAATGGATGAAGAACATAATGTTTCTGTGGATGGAAAACTAAGGCCTCACGAAACGATGATTGTTCAATTACATCTTACCGCCTCTTATGGTGGACATTATGATGGAACTCTATTTATATATGATATATATTATTTTTATGATTTCATTATGCTTCTGTAATTCCCATTTATAGCATGCCTTTATGGTTTCCATAGTGGGTAAATCTTTAAAACATTTAAAATGATATTTTAGTTAAAGTATTTTTTTAACAAAAATAGAGACACTTGAATACAAATAATTGAGGAATAACATTTAATAAGAACATTATAATATAATTAGAATAAAGGGATTCATGATTTAATATGTTAAATTACAGTATATACACCATATAAGAGTGAATTGGTGCATAACAACAAAGGAGTCTTAATAGAAATGTAAATTGAGATGAAATTCTTTATAAAGATGGTATCCTTAAATTAAGGATAAATCAATCACATAATTATGTGTGAAAAATATAAATATACCCTATATAAGTGGATATTAAGTGTAAAACAATCAGAGGACATTCACACATATTTGTAGGACAACATATTCCAGAAGTACAAGTTTAACCCAAATAATTGAAATTTGGGTTAAGAAGTAACCTTGTAAAAATTCGACAGCCTAACTGTCTCCTTAAAATTACGAAAATGAGTCGATCAGATAAAAAGGGAATATAATCACTTAGAAATAAAATTTACATCAATAATTATATAAAAGAAAATATCCCAAAATAATAAGATATATGTTAAAAGACATAACAAAAATAAGTCTTTTTTAAAAAAAAGAGAGGAGGGTGAAAAATTCCCTTACCGATTTGGTAACTTACAAAACATACGCCACACGAAAGAGTAATAATTCAATGAATATGTAAATAATCATAAAATAAATTATATTACACAAATAGTACAATAATGGATAGCAGATATGCCACACAAAAGGAAATAGTGGCCAATATAGCATTAATCTCACGGGAATAAAAAGTGAGATGAAAACCCCTTACTTCATTATATTTAAATTGAATCGTATGACCAAAAGCTAATAACCACAAAATGAATCATAGAATACCATGAATATAAATATAATAATTATAATATATATAAATTGAATTACACATTACACCACATGTAATAAATAAGTGGCGAATAATGGAAATCTCACGGAATTGAAAGTGAGATAAGAAAAATCCCTTACAAAAATTCGGCAGCCTAACAGCTCCTCTTAAAAATTATTAAAATGAATTGATGAGAGTAATAGGGGGTCTCTAATAATATGAAAATAAAAATTAAATTATGGTGAATATAAAAGAACATCCTCCAACATAATAAAATGGAGTATAACATAAATGACAAAAAAAGAGTACTTGAAATGAAAGAGAGTAGTCGGATCCCTTACCTCATGTCCAACTTGACTCTGTCGTTATTTAATATCCTGAATAATAAGATATAGTTAATTTATAATTTCTTAAGACCAATTTTCAAGTTTATTATTCATTTTATATCACTTATTATCATGTTATAAATATTATGTTATCATTTCAAGTTAATAATGTCTATTTTTCCGATATTTGGTACTTGAGTAAAAAAATGAACACCTTATATTTACATGTTGTCCATGTGGTCAATAGTTCATTATATACAGAATTAAATTAATTATTTAGATATAATATATATAATATATATCTAGTATATACATGTATTTATAATATTACATAACATTTGGAGGTAAGAAATTAAATGCACCGTTCATGGAGACGGTAAGCTGTACGTACGCATGAACGCTACGTCCATTTCTATTTCTTAGTATAATGTAATTAGAAAAATAATTCTACATAGTTATATTATAATTACAATATAATATCATATAAAATATCAATAACTCTATCCTTTATACATCCCACATAAGGAATTAACGAGTCACATCACTTTGAGGGGGCTGTAGTCCGCCCATCCTCAAATGAGATTATCATATTTACCCACTTTGGAAACCATAAAGGCATGATATAATTGGAAAATACAGAAGCATAAAGAAGACATAAACATAATATATATCATATATAAATACAATTCCATCATAATGGACTCCATGAGAGGCGGTAAGAGGTAATTGAACAATCATTGTTTTGTGAGGTGTTAGTTTTCCATCCACAGAAACAATATGTTATTCACCCATTAAATGGAGGTGTGTGTAAGTGTAGTTTGAATACTTCTCATAACAAAATCATAGTATGTTAAGGATACTGGTGTTGTTACAAAAGAAAATAATAAAAAGTTTTTAGGGGTTGGAGAAGTAAAATAAAAGAAAACAAATTAAGAGAAACTGTTACCTTTAATTTGGGTAACTCTCTTTGGTTTGAACCAAAAGACTTCTTGATGTGACTTATGCCTAAGGTAAGGCTTCTAGGTGAAGGATAGGGATTTAGGGAGATTAATTTGGAAGATTTTGGATGATCTAATGGCTTGAGAGGTGTGAGGAATTTTTTAGAAGTGGTCTCCTTTTATAAGGGAGAAGAGGGGCTCTTTAGGAAAGTGTGAAAATATTATTTTATTATAAACTTATATTCTGTTTCAAAAGGTCCAAAAATTATTAGAGTCAAAGATAAGATGACTCATGGTCGAAATAAAATCAGCAAATAATAATTGATAAAAAAAGTCATCCTGAATATTCATCGTTTGGAGAAAATATGAGTTTGTGTTAGAAATCTAGTAAAAGATGAATGTCTACATGACAAGTAAGTATATTTCCTTATATTTTTGGTTAATCTCATAAATAAATTCCTCAATTAAATGTAACTTTAAACCAAAACCTTTAACTTTAACTTTTCCTACTGGGGAATCAAAGATTGTTTAACCCATCACAAGTTTGTGATTTTCTGGTGGTTAAATTTCTCCTAAACATGTTTCCTAACACTCTCCATTAGAAATTGACCCTTTTGTTCTCTCCTAAATATCCATGTTTTCATTGAATATTAGTATGGGTTAACTCAGGTGACCTTTGTGCTTCTATTTCAGTCTTTTAAAGTGATAGTTTTACTAACTCTTTTTCCGATGTGGGACTTTCAATGAATTTTTCGAGCCTTTTTTTTAAATTGTGAGGACGCAATTCCAAAAAGGGGGGAAGGATGTAACATTCCAGGTAAATAAAGAATAAGACATATTTAATATTTATTAATATTCTTGAATTAAATATTAATTTTTCTTTAAAATGGTTGCTATGTTTGAGAGCGTACCCGATACTCAACAATATGTTTCTTTGAAATCTTATGTTGCACACTAATAATATAATATTATTATTTTAAATGGTAGTCAACTCCTAGAAGTTGTATTGTCAGGAATGAACAAAACTAAATACAATATATTATACATGTTTGTTAAATGTATTTACATTTATCCAATCAAAGTTAGAGGCTTAAAATGTGAATGAATCAAATTTTAAGCATAATTTACATTAAAAGTTCGATTTATCGCCTTTTAATGGAGAACCCTTTTTAAATATAGTTTTGGTAACTTTAATAAATTATATATGGCCAAATAAAATCCTTTTTTAGAATGGGGACATCAAAATTTACGTTGTGTAAATTTTTGGAATTTTTCCGATAATGTTCATTTTTTTAATGAATAGTGAAAAATATTGTATTTTAATTAAAAAGTGTCTTTTAATATAATTTATTTATATGGTTAGATTATCTTTTTAATTGGTTTTAAATTTAAATTAAAATATATTTTTACCATTTAATCCAATGTGGGTCATTGGAATTAATTTCACTATGAAATTCGACATAAACAATTATCAATCTTTTGATAGTTATTGTTTCTTAAAAACGCACTATTTTTTTTGATAACAGGAATTAATTTTAAAGTTAATTAAAGTCACTTATATGTTTTGAAATTGGAATAACAGACATCATTTTTGAATTCAGAATATCAAATATATCTTAGGGTGAATTTTTGATATTTTTCTAAAAAACATCAATTTTTGATGAATAGTGAAACCACTTAGTGATAGTTAAAAAAAACCAAAATTTTCATTTAAATGAATTTTTCTACATCTGTGAATTGAATTTACAAAATCCAACATACATGGTTGTCATCAAGAAGTAAATTTGGTTCATTAAGATGAAAATATTTTTTGGTGAATAATAACTTTTTACTTTTATTTACCATTGTTAAAGGTAAATAGGGTAATTCAAGGTTAAAAGAATATTATAATAATTCAAAATTACCATTACACTTGTCCAAAACTTTTTTTTGAGTCATTAACGACCATGGGAATCTTTGTGTCTATTTTGGGACCCCATTGAGCAACTTTGGAGTGATAATGTCAAATTAGATTAATTAATATAATGTAATGGAAAAATTGACATTAACAAAAATATTTATTAATTAATTTTTATATCATGTTATATATGTCACATTTTTGCCTATAAATATTCATTGGAAAGATAAAAATATTTTCTACATCATGGTAATTTTTTTTAATTTTTAGACATCAAATAAATTAAATTATTTATGACACAATAATGATGCAGTATTTACCACATTTATAAATGATTTAAATAAATAAGATTATAATGATTAAAATATTATCCAAAACATTTACAATTATGATTGGATGATTCTATTTCGACCATGCGTCATCTTATATTCAAATTTAATGATTTTTGGACCTTTTTAAACCGAATATCATTATATAATAAAATAATATTTTCACACTTTCCTAAAGATCCCATCCTCTCCCTTATGGAAGGAGACCATTTCTATCCAATTCCTCACACCTCTCAAGCCATTTGGATTATCCTAACTCTTCCTAGTTAAGATCCCTACAACCCTCTACTCCTCTTAGAAACCTTACCTTAGGCAGAAGGAACTTCAAGAAGTCCTTTGGTTCAAAACAATGTGAGTTACCCAAATTAAAGGTAACGATTTCTCAAACATTGTTTTATTTTATTTTACTTCTCAAACCCCTAAAATATTTTAATTCCTTTATTTTGTAACAAAACCAGCATTTTCAATATACTAGGATGTTGTTATGAGAAGGATTCGAACTACACTTACACACACCTCCATCTAATGGATAATGAACATAATGTTTCTGTGGATGAAAAACTAACACCTCACGAAACGACGATTGTTCAAATATCTCCAACCACCTCTCATGGTGGACATCACTATTTAACTTTATTTATATATGATATATATTATTTTTTTATTTTCTTTATGCTTTTGTATTTTCCATTTATTTCACGCCTTTATGGTTTCCATAGTGGGTAAATACGATAATCTCATTTGAAGAAGCACGGACTACCGCCACCTCAAAGTGTTATGACTAATTAATGTCTTATGTGGAATGTATAAAGGATAGAGTTAATGATATTATACTGGAATTATAATATACCTTTGTATAATTATGTTTTAATTCCATTAGAATAAGAAATAGAAATGAAAGTAGCGTTCATGCGTACGTACATCTTACCGTCTCCATGAACGGTGCATTCCATTTCATACCTCTAAATTTTATGTACTATTATAAATACATGTATATACTGGAAATATATGATATATATGATATCTAAATCATGAATATAATTATGGATATAATGAAACATTTACCGCATGAACAACATGTAATTATAAGAATTCCATTTTTGACTCAAGTACCAAATATCAACAAAATGAACATTATTAACTTAAATGATTACATAATGTTTATAACATGGTAATAAGTGATATAAAAGTAATAATAAACATTAAAAACGGTTTTAAGCAAGTATAAATTAACTTTAGTTTATTATTCAAGATATTAAAGAATGATCGAGTCAAGTCAGACATGAGGTAAGGGATCTGACCTCTCTCTTTCTTTTCAAGTACTCTCTTTTATGTCATTTCTTTTATGCTCCATGTTCTTATGTTGGAAGATGTTATTTTATATTCAAAATACTATAATTTGTATTTTCATATTATGAGATACCCCCTATTACTCTCATCAACTCATTTTAATAATTTTTATGTGGCACCGTTAGGCTGCCGAATTTTTGTAAGGGATTTTCTAATCTCACTTTTAATTCCGTGATATTCCCATTGTTCGCCACTTATTCATTGCATGTGGTGTATTGTGTACTTACATTTGATATATATTATCATTATTATCATTATATTCATGGTATTATTTGATTCATTTGGTTGTTATTAACTTTTGGTCATACGACTCGGTTGATTACAATGTGGTAAAGGGTTTCATCTCACTTTTTATTCCTGTGAGTTTCATGCTATATTTCCAACTATTTCCTTTTGTGTGGTGTATGTACTTACCATGATTATACTATTTATGTAATATAATTTCATTTATGAGTATTCACATCTTCATTTTATGATCCTTATTTCATATGGCGTATGTTTTGTATGTTACCAAATCATTAAGGGAACTATTCACCCTCATTTTTATAAAAGACTTCTTTTTGTTATGTCTTTTAATTTACATCTTATTTTGTTGGGATATATTCTTATATATCCTTATTGATGCAAGCATTATTTTCAAGTGATGATATTCCCTTTTTTATCTCATCAAATCATTTTCTGAATTTTAAAGTGATGCCGTTAGGCTATACAATTTTTACAAGGGAACCTCTTAACCCAATTTCAATTCTTTGGGTTCAACTTGTACTTTATGAACATGTAATACTATGAATATATGTGAATGAAATCTGATTGTTTTACACGTAATATACAATTAAATTTTGTGTATTTATATTTCTCACACATAATTATGTGAATGATTTATCCTTAATTTAAGGATACCATCTTTATAAGGGATTTCATCTCAATTTACATTTCCATTGAGAATTCATTGTTGTTATGCACCAATTCACTCTTATATGGTGTATATACTGTAAAATGAAGATGTAAATACTCATATATGAAATTATATTAAAGAAATAGTACAATCATGGGAAGTACATACACCACACAAAAGGAAATAGTATAAAATATAGCATAAATCTCACAAAAATAAAAAGTGAGATGAAACCCTTTACCACGTTGTAATCAACTTAATCGTATGACTGAAAGTTAATAAGAACCAAATTAATCACATAATACCATGATTATAAATAGAATCATGATAATATATATCAGATGGAAGTACAAAACACACCACATACAATAAATAAGTGGTGGACAATGGAAATCTCATGGAATTAAAAGTGAGATAGGAAAATCCCTTACCTTGTGTCTGAATTGACTCGACCATTATTTAATCTCATAAATAATAAAATAAAGTTAATTTATACTTTCTTAAGAACTTTTTCATTTTTATTATTCTTTTTATATCACTTATTACTATGTTATAAACATTATGTAATCATTTAAGTTAATAACGTCCATTTTGTCAATATTTGGTACTTGAGTAAAAAATGAACACATTATATTTACAATTTTTCAATGTGGTCAATATTCCATTATATCCAGAATGATATTAATTATTTAGATATAATATATATCATAGATATCCATTATATACATGTATTTATAATAGTACATAACATTTGGAGGTATGAAATGAAATGCACCGTTCATGGAGACGGTAAGCTGTACGTACGCATGAACACTACTTTCATTTATTTTTCTTATTTTAATGGAATGAAAACATAATTATAAATAGGTATATTATAATTATAGTATAATATAATATATAATATCAATAACTATATCCTTTATACATACCACATAAGGAAATAACGAGTCACATCACTTTGACGGGGCAGTAGTCCGCACTTCCTCAAATGAGATTATCGTATTTACCCACTATGGAAACCATAAAGGCATGATATTATTGGAAAATACAGAAGAATAGAGAAAACAAAAACATAATATATATCATATGTAAATAAAGTTCCATCATAATGGCCACCATGAGAGGTGGTAAGAGGTAATTGAACAATCATCGTTTCGTGAGGTGTTAGTTTTCCATCCATAGAAAAATTATGTTCTTGACCCATTAGATGGAGGTGTGTGTAAGTTTAGTTATAATACATCTCATAAATACATCTTAGTATATTTATGATACTGGCTTTGTTACAAAATAAAGGAATAAAAATAGTTTAGGGGTTGGAGAATTAAAATAAAAGAAAACAAATTAAGAGAAACGGTTACCTTTAATTATTGTAACTCCCTTTGCTTTAAACCAAAGGACTTCTTGAAGTGCCTTATTCCAAATGTAATGCTTCTAGGTGGAGAAGATGGATGTAGGGAGCTTAATTGGGCAGATTTTTGATGATACAAATGGCTTGAGAGGTGTGAGGAATTGGTTAGAAGTGGTCTGATTTTATAAGGAAGTGGAGGGGCTCTTTAGGAAAGTGTGAAAATATTATTTCATAATATAATGACATTCGGTTTATAAAGGTCCAAAAAACATTAGGGTAGAAGATAAGATTACTCATGGTCTAAATAAAATCATCCAATAAGAATTGGACGTGTTTTGTATATTATTTTAATATTTATAATCTAATTTATCTAAATTATTTATTAATGATGTAAATACTACATAATTATTGTGTCATAAATAAATTAATTTATTATATGTCTAAAAATTATAAAAAAAATACTATCATGTAGAAAATATTTTTATATTTCAAATGAATATTTATATTAAAAAATATTCATTATATAACACAATATAAATATTCATTTACTAAAATATTTTTGTTTTTGTCATTTTTGCCTTTACATTAAATTAATTAATCTAATGTGTCATTATCTTTAATAAGTGGCTCCATGGGGTCCCAAAATAGACTCCAATATGGAAATGGTCGTCCATTAGACATCCAATATGGTTTTGAGTAGTGCTAAGGTAATTTTAAATTATTATAATAGTCTTCTTACCTTGAATTACCTTATTTACCATTAACCACAGTAAATAAAAGTCAAAAGTTACTATTCACCAAAAAAATATTTCCATCTTAATGACCCACATTTTACTTCATTATAACAACCATATATGTTGCATTTTTGAAATTAAATTCACATAAGTGGTAAAATTTCATTTAAATGAAAAAGTCGGTTTTTTAACTATCACTAAGTGGTTTCACTATTCATAAAAAATATAAGTTTTTCAAAAAAATATAAAAAATTCTACCTAAGCTATATTTGATATTAAAAATTCAAAAATGATTCCTATTTTACCAAATTACAAACATAAAATTTTCCTTAATTAATGTTAAAATTAATTCCCGTTGTTAAAACAAATAGCGTGTTTTTAAGAAACAACAACTATCAAAAGATTGACACTTGTTTATGTCCAATTTCAATATGAAATTAATTTCAATGACCTAAATTTGATTAAATGGTAAAAATATATTATAATTACACCTTAAAACCAATTTAAAAGATAATCTAACCATATAAATAAATTTTATTAAAACATAGTTTTGAATTAAAATATAATATTTACACTATTCATAAAAAATGAACATTTGCAGAAAAATTCCAAAAATCTACACAAAGTAAATTTTGATGTCCCAATTCTAAATAAGGATTTTATTTAGTCATATTTAATGTATTAAAGTCTCCAAAACTATATTTAAATACGGTTCTCCATTAAAAGGTGGTAAATTGACCTTTTAATTTAAATTATGCTTAAAATTAGATTCATTCACATTTTAAGCCTCTAACATTTATTGTATAAGTGTAATTACATTTAACAAACATGTATAATCATATTGTATTTAGTTTTATTCATTCCTTCCAATACAATGGATAGGAGTTAACAAACATTTAAAATAATAATATTATATTATTAGTGTGAAATGTAAGAATGCAAAGAAACCTGTTGTTGCGTATCAGGTACGCTATCGAACATAGCATCCCCTTTAATGTAAAATTAATATTTATTTGAAAAATATTAATAAATATAAAAAGTGTATTATTCTTTATTTATATAGGATGTTACATCCTTCCCCCATTCTGGGAATTGCGTCCTCGCAATTTTAAAACTGGGCTTGGAAACTTCATTAAAAGTCCCACATCAGAAAAGAGTCAATAAAACTATCACATTAAAATAGTGGAAGAGAAGTACAAAGGTCACATGAGATAACCAATAATAGGATTCCATGTAAGAAAACATGGATATGAAAGAGAGAAAAAACGATCAAGTTCTGATGGAGTGTGATAGAAAACATGATTAGGATAAAGTTAACCACTAGAAAATCAAAAACATGTTATGGGTTCAATGGTTCTTGATTCCCTAGTAGGAAAAGTTAACAGACAAAGTTTTTGTTTTAAGTTATTTTTAATTGAGGAATATATTTATGAGCTTAACTAAAATCATAAGTAAACACAATTAATTTTCATGTATACTTTTATCCTTCACTAGATTCCTAACACAGACTCATATTTCCTCCATACGATGAGTATTCAGGATGACTTGTTTACATTAAAAGTGCTATAATCAACTTTGAGAGAATAAAATAATCCAAAAAATATGAACTTTATATTTCCCTTGTCCTTAGATATTAACTGAAACCAAAAAGTTTAGTAGAAGATCATATAATCCCTAAAAATGATAAACTTTTACATAAAGAAAAACTACTCTTAATCTCCAAAATTTGTTTAACAAATTCCAAAGTTCAATAAAGACCATTCAATAAACAATTGTCCCTAAAATTCATCAAAAGTAATTCAAACCTTTATTGTAACCCAAAATTCATAAAGATTTAATTACATAGACTTCCAAGATACATCTTAACATTTATCTCCAAGTAACACCAGTTACTCATAAAGTCTCATATTGAAAAGTAATTAACCTAATCACATATTCTCCATGATAGGATAATCATTTTCATAAATAAATAAAATCATCATGTGTCCATAATAAAAACATAGATTCTTCCAAACTAAAACTTCAACCATTATTCGACAATTTAAATCCCACAATATTCTATCTTCCTTAGGCATATAGAGTTTCCTCAAAAGAGAGAACGTCTTCCAAAACAACCTTTTATCACTTAATCACTAAATCATTTTTCAATACTAGGTATATCTATTTGATAAAAAATAAGTTCCAAAAATCAACTTAATCTTGTTCCATAAAAACATTTTACTAAGATAATAAGTCATACTATCCAGGGACTTCAAGTAGGCTAGTGGTAGGCGATGTGCCCTTGTCGCCCTTCGGTTGTGGGTTTGATTCCTACATCCTTGTAGGATGTGACGGGTTGTCACCCACCCTATGGGTTTCCCTTTTTATAAAACTCAAAAATAACCCTAACATGTTTTAACCTCAATAGTTTCCTTATACCTCTCATTTTTATCCAAATTCATTATGATCTCAAAATTTTAATTCTTTAAGTCTTATTTCACCACCAAATGATAAAATAAAACAATCCCCAAAATGAAGAACATCACACCTTGATCACAGTGTCCATTTTGTTTCATCGTCATCTTGTTCACATAGGTAGAAGATCCATGCATTTCAACAATGATTTAGAGATCCTTCAAAATCATTTTCTTCCTCCATCCAAATACACCTTGACAACATGAATCATATGGGTGTTCACAGAAAAATAGTTTTGGAAAATAACCATTTATGACATATAGTTTCAAAACATCTAATAAAACATGACTTCCATAAAACAGTCGAACCGAATTTGAGTTGAAACATTCAATTAACGGTCCTTTTAAAATACCATAAGTATGTGCTGAGAGACAATATTTTAAAATCAAATATAAATAGGTTGGGGAAGGGTCTCTTTCTTCAGCACCTTTTTTAAAATCATAATATGCATCAAAATCTTGTGATAAGGTAAAATATTTTAAAATGCCTTGATAATATTTACCTTTCTTGAAAATATGAGAATATTTTGAAAATAGGATTTTTCTAAATACAACCCATGATCCACGATTATAACGAGGCATCGTGGAGGTGTTTGATATTTCAAACAACTGCTTGGAAGGGAATCTCTCTTATGAAGAACAACCAGTCTAGAATCTTGACCATAGAGAGAAAGTGTTGCGGAATAAGGTAATTCACCACGTAAAGGTTTTATGGAAAAACCATATGGTTGAAGACGCAATGTGGGAATCTGAAAATGCTATGAAGGATAAATACCCCCACTTATTTTGATAAATGAATAAAAATTGCGAGGACACAATTACAAAAATGGGGGAAGGATGTAACATCCTAGGTAAATGAAGAATAAGAAACATTTCATATTTATTAATATTTTTGAATTAAATATTAATTTTACTTTAAAGGGGTTTCTATGTTCGATAGCATACCCAATATGAAACAATGTGTTTCTTTGGAATCTTACGTTGCACACTAATAATATAATATTATTATTTTAAATGGTAGTTAACTCCTAGCCGTTGTATTTTTGGGAATGAATGAAACTAACAACAATATGATTACACATTATTGTTAAATGCATTTACATTATCCAGTAAAAATTTAGAAGCTTAAAATGTGAATGAATCTAATTTTAAGCATAATTTACATTAAAAGGCCGATTTATCACCTTTTAATGGCCAACCCTCTTTAAATATAGTTTTGGTTACTTTAAAACATTCTATATGACTGAAAAAATCCTACTTTAGAATGGGGATATCATATTTTACTTTGGTTAATTTTTTTTGGTATTTTTCTGATAGAGTTCATTTTTTAATTTGTAGTGAAAAATATTGCATTTTAATTCAAGAGTGCCTTTTAATTTAATATATTTATTTGGTTAGATTATCTTTTTAGTTGGTTTTAAAGTGTAATTAGAAAATATTTTTACCATTTAATCCAATGTTGGTCACTGGAATTAATTTCACTTCGAAATTCGACATAAAAAAGTATCAATCTTTTCATAGTTATTGTTTCTTAAAAACACGCTATTTGTTTTGATAATGTGAATTAATTTTTAAATTGTTTAATTCCACTTCTATCTTTTTAATTGGGAAAATTAGACATCAAATTTGAATTTTGAATATCAAATAATTATTAGGCTGAATTTTTGGTATTTTTCTGAAAACTTAAATTTTTGAGGAATAGTGAAACCACTTAGTGGTAGTTAAAAAAACTGACTTTTTCATTTAAATGAAATTTTATCACTTCTGTGGATTGAATTTCAAAAATCTGACATACATGGTTGTTATCAAGAAGTAAAATGTGGTTCATTAAGATAAAAATAATTTTTGGTGAATAGTAACTTTTCACTTTAATTTACCGCGGTTAAAGGTAAATAGGGTAATTCAATGTTAAAAGAATATTATAATAATTCAAAATTACCTTAACACTTGTAATAACCTTATTGGATGAGTAATGACCGACCATGGAAATCCTTGGGTCGATTTTGGGACCCCATGGAGCCACTTATGAAAGATAATGACACTTTAGATTAATTGATTTAATGTCAAGACAAAATTTACATTAACAAAACTCTTTTAGTAATTAATTTTTATATGGTGTAATATAGGTCCTATTTTAGACTATAAATATTCTTTTAAAATCTATAATGATTTCCTACATGATAGTATTTTTTTGATAATTTTTAGACATCGAATATATTAAATTATTTATGTCAAAATAATGATGCAGTATTTACCTCATCAATAAATGATTAAAATAAATAAGATTATAATGATTAAAATATTATCCAAAACATGTAAAATTCTGATTGGATGATTGTATTTCGACCATGACTCTTATTATATTCGACTATAAGGATTTTTGGTCCATTAGAAACCGAATAGTATTATATTATAAAATAATACTTTCACACTTTCTTAAAGATCCCCTCCTCTCCCTTATAAAAGGAGACCACTTCTAACCAATTACTCACACCTCTCAAGCCATTTGGATCATCCGAAATCTGCCCAATTAATCTCCCTACATCCCTATACTTATCCTAAAAGCCTTAAATTATTCAGAAGGCACTTCAATAAGTCATTTTGGTTCAAACCAAAGGAAGATACCCAAATTAAAGGTAACAATTTATCTTAAATTGTTATCTTTTATTTTACTTCTCAAACCCCTAAACACTTTTTATTTCGTTCTTTTGTAACAACACCAGTATACTCAATATACTAGGATGTTTTTATGAGAAGGATTATAACTTCACTTACACAAACCTTTATCTAATGGATGAAGAACATAATGTTTCTGTGGATGGAAAACTAAGGTCTCACGAAATGATGACTATTCAATTACATCTTACCACCTCTCATGGTGGCCATTATGATGGAACTATATTTATATATGATATATATTATGTTTATGATTTTCTTATGCTTTGGTAATTCTCATTTATAACATGCCATTATGGTTTCCATAGTGGGTAATACGATAATATCATTTGAGGAAGTGCGGACTACCGCCCCCTCAAAGTGATTTGATTCTTTAATACCTTATGTGGGATTTAAAAAGGATGGATTTAACTATATTATATATGATATTATACTAGAATTATAACATACCTATGTATAATTATGTTTTATTTCCATTAAAATAAGAAAGAGAAATGAAAGTAGCGTTCCTGCGTACGTACGACTTATCGTCTCCATGAACGGTGCATTTCATTTCTTACCTCTAAATGTTATGTACTATTATAAATACATGTATATACTAGATATATATGATATATATGATATACAAATCATTAATATCATTCTGGATATAATGAACATTTGACCACATGGACTACTTGTAAATATAAGGTGTTCATTTTTTACTCAAGTACCAAATATCGACAAAATGAACATTATTAACTTAAATGATTGCATAATGTTTATAACATGGTAATAAGTGATATTAAAGGAATAATAAACTTGAAAGAGGTTATTAAGAAAGTAGAAATTAACTTTAGTTTATTATTCAGGAGATTAAAGAACGATCGAGTCAAGTCGAACAGATGGTAGGGGACTTCGTCTCAATCTCCTTTCATTGAGGCATATTGTATTTTAATACACAATTTTCTTTTATACGATGTATAAACACCTTTGAATTTTCATTTCATCCAAAGGGAATATTTTTATATGAATCATTTTACTAAACGACAAAAAAAGTTCTTTTTTTAAGTAAGCGGTGATAATGACCTTTCCGCCGCCGTGAGTATTATTTGATCTTTGGCTTCCTTAACAAGGCATAATATTTTTAAAAGGAAAAACAAATACCATATACTCTTTTTATGTATTTTGGTATTGAAAATTATTTTATGAATGGATTTATTATTTCAATATCTTGAAATGATATTTTATTATTACAATGTGGAAATGTTATCTTTCCTTTATGCTTATTTTATATGTTATGATCATGTTATGGTTCTTGGGCATTATTTACGTATATGGGTGGTTCTGTGATAAACCTAAGGTGAACAATTGAAATGTCACAGAATTAAAAGTGAGATAGAAAAATACCTTACAAAAATTCAGTAGCCTAACTATGACACTTTAAAATTCGTAAAATGAATTGATGAGAGTAAGATGGGGTCTCTCATAGTATGAAAATAAAAATTATAGTATGGTGAATATAAAAGAACATTCTCCAACATAAGAACATGTAGCTTAAAAGAAATTACATAAAAGAGAGTATTTGAAAAGAAAGAGAGAGATCGGATCCCTTACCTTGTGTCCGACTTGACTCGATCATTCTTTAATATCCTAAATAATAAAATAAAGTTAATTTCTACTTTATTAAGAACCTATTTCAAGTTTATTATTCCTTTTATATCACTTATTACAATGTTATAAACATTATTTAATCATTTAAGTTAATAATGTTCGTTTTGTCGATATTTGGTACTTGAGTCAAAAAATAGACTTCTTATAACTACATGTTGTTCATGTAGTCAAAGAATCATTATATTCAGAATGATATTAATGATTTAGATATCATATTTATCATATATATCAATTATATACATGTATTTATAATAGTACATAACATTTTAGCGGTAGGAAATGAAATGCACCGTTCATAAAGACGGTAAGACGCACGTACATATGAACACTACTTTCATTTCAATTTCTTATTTTAATGGAATTAAAACATAATGATACATAGGTATATTATAATACAATATAATATCTTATAAAATATCATTAACTCTATCATTTATACATACCACATAAGGCATTAATGAGTCACATCACTTTGATGGGGCAGTAGTCCGCGTTTCCTCAAATGAGATTATCGTATTTACCCACTATGGAATCCATAAAGGCGTGCTATGAATGGAAAATATAGAAGCATAGAGAAAACATAAACATAATATATATCATATATAAATAAATTTCCATCATAATGGACACCATGAGAGGCGGTTGGAGATATTTGAACAATCATCGTTTCGTGAGGCATTAGTTTGCCATCCACATAAAAATTATGTTTTTCATCCATTATATGAAGGTGTGTGTAAGTTTAGTTCGAATACATCTCATAAAAACATCCTAGTATACTTATGATACTGGTGTTGTTACAAAATAAAGTAATAAAAAGAGTTTAGGGGTTGGATAAGTAAAATGAAATAAAACAAATTAAGAGAAACTGTTACCTTTAATTAGGGTAACTCCCTTTGGTTTGAATCAAAGGACTTATTGAAGTGCCTTATGCCTAAGGTAAGGCTTATAGGAGGAGGATAGGGATGTAGGAAGATTAATTGGTCAGATTTTCATGAGCAAAATGGCTTTAGAGGTGTGAGGAATCGGTTAGAAGTGGTCTCCTTTTATAAGGGAGAGGAGGGGCTCTTTAGGAAAGTGTGAAAATATTATTTTATAATATAATGATATTCAGTTTATAATGGTACAAAAATCATTATAGTCAATGAAAATATGAGTCATGGTCTAAATAAAATCATCCAATTATATTTGGACATGTTTTGGATAATATTTTAGTCATTATAATCTTATTTATTTCAATCATTTATTAATGAGGTAAATACTGCATCATTATTGTGTGATAAATAATTTAATTTATTTGATGTATAAAAATTATAAAACAAATACCATGATATATGAAATGTTTTTATATTTCCAAATAATATTTATATACGAAAATAGGACTTATATAACACCATATAAAAAATAATTACTAAATGAATTTTGTTGATGTCAATTTTGTCTTCACATAATATTAATTAATCTAAATTATCATTATCACTCCCATGTGGCTCCATGTGGTCCCAAAATCGACCCAAATATGCCCATAGTCGAAAATGACTCAACAATAAGGTTTTGACAAGTGTTAAGGTATTTTTGAATTATTATAATATTCTTTTAACCTTGAATTTCCCTATTTACCTTTAACTGCAGTAAATAAATGTCAAAAGTTACCATTCACCAAAAATTATTTTCATCTTAATGAACCAAATTTTAATTCTTTATGACAAACATTTATGACGGATTTTTTAAATTCAATTCAAAAAAGTGGCAAAATTTCATTTAAATGAAAAAGTCAGTTTTTTTATCTACCACTAAGTAGATTCAGTATTCATCAAAAATTGAGGTTTTTCAGAAAAATACCAAAAATTCAGCCTAAGCTATATTTGATATTCCGAATTCAAAAATGATGTCTTTTTTTTTTCAAATTCAAAACATATAATTGGCATTAATTAATTTTAAAATTAATTCCCATTATCAAAAAAATAGCATGTTTTTAAGAAACAATAACTATGAAAAGATTGATACTTGTTTATGTCCACTTTTAAAGTGAAATTAATTCCAATGGAAAAAATTGGATTAAATGGTAAAAATTTATTTTAATTTTACTTTAAAACAAATTAAAAAGATAATCTAACCATATAAATAAATTATATTAAAAGGCACTTTTGAATTAAAATACAATATTTTTCACCATTCATTAAAAAATGAACTTTATCGGAAAAATTCCAAAAATTTACAAAAAGTAAATTTTGATGTCCCCATTATTAAGAAGGATTTTATTTGGTAATATATAGTTTATTAAATTGACCAAAACTATATTTAAAAAGGGTTCTCCATTAAAAGGCGATAAATCACCCTTTTAATGTAAATTATGCTTAAAATTTGATTCATTCACATTTTAAGCCTCTAACTTTTATTGGATATATTCAAATACATTTAACAAACATGTAAAATCATAGAGTACTTAGTTTCATTCATTATTATAATACAATGCCTTGGAGTTAACTAACAGTTAAAATAATAATATATTATCAGTGTACAATGTAAGATTTCAAAGAAACCTGTTGTTGCGTATCAGGTATGCTATCGAACAACGCAACCCTTTTAAAGTAAAATTAATATTTAATTCAAAAATTAATAAATATGAAAAAGTCATATTCTTTATTTTCCTGGGATGTTACATCCTTCCCCCATTTTTGTAATTGCGTCCTCACAATTTTAAAATTTGGGCTCGGAAATTTATTGAAAGTCCCATATCGAAAAAAAAGAGTCAGTAAAACTATCACTTTAAAAGAAAGAAAGAGAAGTACAATGGTCACCCGAGTTAACCCATACTATGATTCCATGAAAACATGGATGTGGAGGAGAAAACAAAGGGTCAAGTTCAGATTGAATGTGATAGGAAACATGTTTAGGAGAATGTTAACCACTAGAAAATCACAAACTTGTGATGGGTTAAACAGTCATTGATTCCCCAATAGGAATAGTTAACATTCAAGTTTTTTTGTTTAAAGTTATTTTTAATTGAGGAATTTATTTATGAGATTAACCAAAAACATAATAAATATACTTACTTTTCGTGTAGACATTTATCTTTTACTTGATTTCTAACACAAAATCATATTTTCTCAAAACGATGAAAATTCAGGATGAATTTTTTTTCACATTAAGAGCGCTATAATCAACATCGAGAGAATCACATAATCCACAAAAGATGAACTATATATTTCCCATGTCTTTAGATATTAACTAAAACCAAAACGTTTTGTATAAGATCAGATAATCACCAAGAGGATAATCCTTTATAAAAATAAATACTACTATTAATCTCCAAAATTCAACAAAAAGAACCCAAGGTTCAAGAAAGACCATTAAATAAACAGTTATCCTTAAAATTCTTCAAAGAAATCCAAACTAAGATTGAAACCCAAATCTCTGAAGGATTTAATCACATAGTCTTCCTAGGTAAATCTTAACATTTATCTCCAAATAACATTAGTTACTCTTAATGTATCATATTAAAAAGTAATTAACCTAATCACATATCCTCCATGATAGGTTAATCCTTTCCATAGATAACCCAAAATCAACTTATTCTTGATTCATAAGATCATCTAACTGAAAAGATTTAGTAATACTAACCAGGGACTTCACGTAGTCCAATGGTAGGTGATAAATACCAGTCACACTTTTGTTGTGGGTTTGATTCCCACAGCTTCGTCCGACGCAATGATTTTTCACACAGTTTGCATGTTGTCCCTTTTCAAAAACTACATAATTTTATAACATTCCGAAAAGAGATAAATTCATCAAAAATAACCATAACATATTTTAACCACAAAGGTTATCTAATAACTTTCATTTTGCATCCCAAAATCTAGTAACTGGTAATTGCTTCAAATTCAAGGATCATATAAACCCAAATGGTTCTTTATAACTATAAACATGAAAAAAAGATAATTATTCCATGAATTAAATTTTCATATATCTAACTTCAGGGTTACACATACTATAAAGAGTCTTCTAATGTAATCCCATCAACAAAAGAGCCTTAATACTTTTAAGCATTTCACCATCCTAAAATCTACCATTACTCTTGAATACCTTATATGTTGACCTCTTACTCACTCAACGTTCTTCATGATCCATTAACCTTTATTTACCAAATGATTCTGAAATACTTCTTTCCTACAAACAAAATCATGAATCATATCATAATATTTCAATAATAGGAAAATATATGTTAATAAATAATCCATACCTTTAACTGGTCATTATCAGTTTCTTCATCCTCAATTGGAATAGAATTAGCTATTGGTAAATGAATATTTGTATGATCATGGTGATCCCATTCCGAAAACATCTTCAAAGGACATGTGTTTTCCTAAAGACCATGCTCACCACATTTAAAACATTCAATTGGTCCTTCAGAAAGAACTTCTTTCCCTTTCCTAAAGTTAACTAGTTTCTTCCTTTTTCCATGGAAGGTTCTTTCTTTATGACCTTCATTTCCGCAACTATAGAATATTTCTGTCTATTTAAAACATTTTCCTATGTGTTTCTTTCCACATCTTTTACACATAGGTTTTTGAACATACTTACCTTTATGATTATTACCTGAACATTCATAGGGATTTGTTTCTCACATTTATGTTGTCTTATAAAAATCAATATGGTTCAGGTGGTCAATCATGACTCCAGATAGATGGTTGAGAATAACCAAAAGGGTTCTCAATGCATCTCCCATATCATTCAGCTGCTCGTTCAGAAAACTATCATAGTTTTCTTCACATCCACTGTTACTTTGGTGCCAGCTAGATCTAACCATTAACTAATACCAAAATGGTCAGTGTGAGTATATCAGTAAAATCATCATATAATATCTTATGAGGAGGGTAAAATCTAATATATACTTCTGTGAATTAAATTTCAAACATCCGACAAACATGGTTGTTATCAAGAAGTAAAATGTGGTTCATTAAGATAAAAATAATTTTTGGTGAATAGTAACTTTTGACTTTAATTTACTGCGGTTAAAGGTAAATAGGGTAATTCAAGGATAAAAGAATATTATAATAATTCAAAATTACCATAACACCTGTCCAAACCTTATTGGTTGAGTCATTAACGACAATGGAAATCTTTGGGTCGATTTTGGGACCCCATTGAGCCACTTGGGAGTGATAATGACAATTTAGATTAATTAATATAATGTAAAGACAACATTGAAATTAACAAAATTTGTTTCGTAATTAATTTTTATATGGTGTTATATAAGTCATATTTTCGACAATAAAAATTAATTGGAAAGATGAAAAGATTTCCTACATCATGGTATTTGTTTTTTAATTTTTAGACATCAAATAAATAAAATTATTTATGACAAAATAACGATTTAGTATTTAGATCATTAATAAATGATTTAAATAAATAAGATTATAATGATTAAAATATTATACAAAACATGTCCAATTCTGATTGGATGATTTTATTTCAACCATGAGTCATCATATATTCATATTTAATGATTTTTGGACCTTTTGAAACCGAATATAATTATATAATAAAATAATATTTTCACACTTTCCTAAAGAGCCCCACCTCTCCCTTATAAAAGGAGACCATTTCTATCCAATTCCTCACACCTCTCAAGCCATTTGGCTCATCCAAACTCTACCCAATTAATCCATAACTTTTACATTACAACTTGAATATTACAAGTAGACTCTACTAATTAGTATCCATTTTTTTCATAAAATAAAAACTCTTAAAAAGAAACATGTCTAGTTCCATGTTTTAGATTGCATGACTTTTCCTTGATCCCATCCTTGACCCTATTCATCTTTAAGCCCCGTGAAAAACATTTAAAAACCTTTGGATGAGCATAAAAATCTCAGTAAGGGTTATAAAATAAGGGAGGAAAACATTATCCCATCAATAAATACAAATCATTGAAACCATACTTTTCAATCATAACATACCTTATAAAATCCTAAGATTTATGAATAACACACAAAAATCATAAATCATAAAGGTTACTTATGGAATCAAAATCAAACATACATTGTAACTATCATAGCTATATAGGGAGTTACACTTGGAATCCCCATCATGGTATATTCCATAAATCTCTTAGTAGAAACATCACATTTACCTCCGTCATGTTACCTAAATGAATTGGAGAGCTATCTCGGGCTCACCCGCCCTAGGTTTATCACGGAACCACCCGTATACGTAAACAATTCTCAATAAAAATAAAATAGTAATAAAAAATAACATAAGTATAAAGGAAATATAAAATTTCCACATTCCACTATATCAAATAAGGATATTTAAGTAAACAATTATTTATCACACCAATTTCAAAAAAAAATTAAAAAGAGATTTTTAAATCAAAGTGTCCCATACCACTTTGATTCTTTTAAAGGAATTATCATTTGTTGGAATTATTTCCATATAAATAAATCCTAAAACCCATTTTGAAAACATGGAAATTAATGATAAATATTTAGAATAATAAATCTTTAAAACATTTAAAACGATATTTTAGTTAATGATTTTTTAACGAAAAGAGAGACGCTTGAATACAAATAATTGAGAAATTACTTTTAATCAGAACATTATAACATCATGAGAATATAGGGATTCATGATATAATATTTCAAAGTACAGTTTGTACACCATATAAGAGTGAATTGTTGGATAACCATAATAAAGTCTCAGTGGAAATGTAAATTGGGATGAAATCTCTTATAAAGATGGTATCCTTAAATTAAGGATAAATAAATCACATAATTTTCATGAGAAATATAAATACACCCAATTTAAGTTCATATTACATGTGAAAAAAATTAGAGGTAATTCACACATATTCATAGGATGACATGTTCAATAAGTACAAGTTGAACCCAAAGAATTGAAATTGAGTTAAGATGTTCCCTTGTAAAAATTCGACAGCCTAACAATGTCACTTTAAAATTAAAAAAACTAGTTGATGAGATAAAAAAGGGAATCTAATCACATGGATATAAATTTTACATCAATAAGGATATATAAGAACATTTCCCAACATAATAAGATATAAATTAAAAAGGCATAACAAAAAGAAGTCTTTTATAAAGAGGAGGGTGAATAGTTCCCTTACCGATTTGGTAACTTACAAAACATATGACACATGGAGAAGGATCATAAAATTAAGATGTAAATACTCATAAATGAATGTACATTAAAAAAATATTACAATCATGGGAAGTACATACACCACACAAAATCAAATAGTTGCAAAAATAGCATGAATCTCACGGGAATAAAAAGTGAAAAGAAACCCTTTACTTCGTTGTTATCAACTAAGTTACTTGATCAAAAGATAATAACAATAAAATGAATCATATAATACCATGAATATAAATATAATCTTGATAATATATAGCAAATTTAATTACACATTATACCACATGCAATGAATAAGTGGCGAACAATGGAAATCTGACTGAATTAAAAGTGAGATAAGAAAATCCCTTACAAAAATTCGGCAGCCTAAGGGCTCCACATAAAAATTCTTAAAATTAATTTATTAGAGTAAGAGGGGGTATATCATCATATTAAAATAAATATTTATGTCTGGTTAAAATAAAATAACATCCTCCAACATAATAACATGGAGCATAAAAGAAATGACATAAAAGAGAGTACTTGAAAAGAAAGAAAGAGGTCGTATCCCTTACCTCGTGTCCGACTTGACCCGATCATTATTTAATCTCTTGAATAAACTAAAGTTAATATATACTTGATTAAGAACCTTTTTAAAGTTTTTTATTTCTTTTATATCACTTATTACCATGTTAGAAATATTGTGTATTCATTTAAGTTAATAATGTTTGTTTTGTTGATATTTGGTACTTGAGTCAAAAATTAACTGCTTATAATTACATGTTGTTCATGTGGTCAATGTTTAATTATATCCATAATTATATTCATGATTCAGATATCATATATGTCATATATATCCATTATATACATGTATTTATAATAGTAAATTACATTTAGAGGTAAGAAATGGAATGCACCGTTCTTGGAGACGGTAAGCCTTACGTACGCATGAACACTAGTTTCATTTCTATTTCTTATTTTAATGGAATTAAAACATAATGATACATAGTTATGTTATAAATCCATTATAATATCATATATAATATCATTAAATCTATCCTTTATACATCCCACATAAGGCATTAATGAGTCACATCACTTTCAGGGGGCGGTAGTCCGCGCTTTCTCAAATGAGATTATCTTATTTACCCACAATGGAAACCATAAAGGATTGATATAATTGGGGTTTTCAGAAGCATAAGGAAAGAATATACATAATATATATCATATATAAATACAGTTACATCAGAATGTCCACCATGATAGGCGGTAAGATGTAATTGAACAATCATCGTTTCCTGAGGCGTTAGTTTTCCATTCACAGAAACATTATGTTCTTCATAAATTATATGGAGGCGTGTGTAAGTGTAGTTTGAATAATTCTCATAAAAAATCCTAGTATATCGAGGTGATTTATTTTTTTACAAAAGAAAGGAATAGAAATAGTTTAGGGGTTGGAAAAGTAAAATAAAAGAAAAACATTTAAGAGAAAGTATAACCTTTAATTTGGGTAACTCATTTTGGTTTGAACCAAAGGACTTTTTGAAGTGCCTTTTTCCTAAGGTAAAGCCTCTAAGGGGAGGTGAGGGATGTACGGAGATTAATGGGTCAGAGTTTGGATGAGCCAAATGGCTTGAGAGGTGTGATGAATTGGATAGAAATGGTCTCTTTTTTCAAGGGAGAGGAGGGGATCTTTAGGAATGTGTGAAAATATTGTTTTATTATATAATTATATTCAGTTTTAAAAGGTCCAAAAATCATTAAATATGAAGATAAGATGACTCATGGTTGAAATAAAATCATCCAATCAGAATTGGACATGTTTTGGATAATATTTTAATCATTATAATCTTATTTATTTAAATCATTTATTAATGAGGTAAATACTGCATCATTATTGTGTCATAAATAATTTAATTTATTTGATGTATAAAAATTATAAATAAAATACCATGATGTAGGAAATACGTTTTTATTTCTAATGAATATTTATAGTCGAATATTTGACTTATATAACACCATATAAAAATTAATTACTAAACAATATTTGTTAATATCAATTTTGTCTTTACATTATATTAATTTATCTAAATTGTCATTATCACTCCCAGGTGGCTCAATGGGGTCCCAAAATCCACCCAAGGATGTCCATGGTCTTTAATGACTCAACCAATAAGGTTCAGACAAATGTTAAGGTAATTTTGATTTATTATAATATTCTTTTAACCTTGAATTACCCTATTTACCTTTAACCGCGGTAAATTAAATTCAAAAGTTACTATTCACCAAAAATTATTTTCATCTTAATGAACCACATTTTACTTATTAATAACAACCATGTATGTTAGATTTTTGAAATTTAGTTCATAGAAGTGGAAAAAGTTCATTTAAATGAAAAAGTTAGTTTTTTTAACTACCACTAAGTGGTTTCACCATTCATAAAAAATTGCAGTTTTTCATAAAAATACAAAAAATTAATTATAAGCTATATTTAATATTATAAATTCAAAAATTATTTCTATTTTTTTAAATTAAAAACATAGAGGTGTCATTAATCAATTTTAAAATTAATTCCCGTTATCAAAACAAATAGCGTGTTTTTAAGAAACAATAACTATCAAAAGATTGATACTTTTTTATGTCCAATTTTGAAGTGAAATTAATTATAATTAGTAACATTGGATTAAATGGTAAAAATATATTTTTATTTTGTTTTAAAACCAATTAAAAATATATTCTAACCATATAAATAAATTAGATTAAAAGTCAGTTTTGAATTAAAATATAATTTTTTTCGCTATTCATTAAAAAATGAACTTGATCGGAAAAATTCCAAAAATTTACACAAAGTAAATTTTGAAGAACCAATTATAAAGAAGGATTTTATTTGGTCATATAGAATGTATTAAAGTGACCAAAACTATATTTAAAAAGGGTTCTCCATTAAAAGGAAATAAATCGGCCTTTTAATGTAAATTATGCTTAAAATTAGATTCATTCACATTTTAAGTCTCTAACTTTTATTTGATAAATTCAAATACATTTAACAAACATGTACAATCATGTTATAGTTAGTTTCATTCATTCCTCCAATACAACATCAAGGAGTTAACTACTATTTAAAATAATAATATATTATTAGAGTGCAACGTAAGATTTCATAGAAACCCGTTGTTTCATACCAGGTACTCTATTGAACATAGAAACCCTTTTAAAGTAAAATTAATATTTAAATCAAAAATTAAAAAATATGAAAAAGTCTTATTCTTAATTAACGATGTTACGTTTGGAACAAGATCCTTTGGTTTTTGATTTAATGAACTTTGGCATAGAAGTTGTTGGTACAGGAAATTATTCTATTTTTTATCAGGTGTTTGTGAAAAAATCTCTATCAGATAGAATAAAGAAAGTGCATAAAGATGAAAGTGTGTTGCATAAAAAGGTAGAGTTGGTTCAGAAGGGTAAGTTGCCTGAATTTAACATTGATAATGATTGTGTTTTGAGATTTGGGGAGTGATTATGTGTACCTTGTGATTCACAGTTGAAGAATGAGTTGTTATGTGAAGCTCATAGTTCTCTGTTTTCAGTTCATCCTGGTAGTACTAATATGTACAGATATCTTCGGGAGTATTACTGGTGGGATGGAATGGATGGAGATATTGCTGATTTTACTATAAAGTGTTTGACTTGTCAGTAGCTTAAAAAAGAGCGGTAGTTATTGAAAGGGATTATTTAGCCTTTACTGGTGCCAGAGTGGAAATGGGAAAATATATCCATGGACTTTGTTGTAGGATTACCAAAGACATCTTGAGGTTATAATGCAATCTGTGTTATAGTTGACAAATTGAAAAAATCTGCACATTTTCTTCTTATTAGAGATACACTGTCTCTAGATCAACTTGCTCGGTTGTATGTTAAAGAGATAGTCAGGTTGCATGGAGTTCCCCTCTCCATTATATCTGATCGTGATCCCAGGTTCACTTTTAACGTTCTAAAAGGCCTTCATAATTCATTGGGTACTGAATTAAATTTTAGTACAGCTTTTCATCCTCAATCAGATGGGCAGTCAGAACGAACAATTCAGACCTTGGAGGATATGTTACGTGCTTGCTCAATGGATTACCAGGGAATTTGGGACCAACAACTTTCGTTGGTTGAGTTTTCATATAATAATAGTTTTCATTCCAGTACCCAGATTGCTCCATTTGAGGCATTATATGGAAAGAATTGTTGATCTCCAGCATTCGGGGATGAAGTAGGTGAAAGGAAGCTGATGGGACTAGAATTGGTAGAAGTGATGGTAGAAAAATTTCAATTGATTCAGAAGCACATGAGAACAACTTAGAGAAAATAGAAAAGTTATGAAGATAACCGGAGGAAAGATATTTCTTTTGAGGTAGGTGATCATGTGTTTCTCAAAGTTTCTCCATGGAAAAGTGTGATGTGTTTTGGTAAGAAGGGAAAGTTGAGTCTGAGGTTTATTGGACCTTATGAAATTCTAGAAAATGTTGGATCAGTTATGTATAGAGTGTATTTACCTCCAAGTTTATCTGAGGTACACAATGTTTTCATGTTTCGATGTTGAGAATGTATATTCCAGATCCATCTCATGTTTTGAGCCCAGAGGTAGTTCCGTTGGAAGAGAATATCTATTATATAAAATAAGCAGTCCTCATTCTTGACTGTAGAGAGCATGTGTTGCGGAATAATGTAATTCACCAGGTAAAGGTTTTGTGGAAAAACAATATGTTTGAAGAGGAAATGTTGGAATCTGAAAATTCTATGAGGGATAAATACCCCCACTTATTTTGATTAGTGAATAAAAATTGCGAGGATGCAATTCCCAAATGGGGGGAAGGATGTTACATCCCATGTAAATGAAGAATAAGAAATATTTAATATTTTTTAATATTTGTGAATTAAATATTAATTTTACTTTAAAAGGGTTTTTATGTTCGATAGCGTACCCGATACGCAACAACGAGCTTCTTTCAAAAATTACGTGACACACTAATAATATAATATTATTATTTTAAATGGTAGTTAACTCTTAGACATTGTATTGGAAGGAATGACCAAATCTAACAACAATATGATTATACATTATTGTTAAATGTATTGACATTATCTAATAAAATGTTAGAGGTTTAAAATGTGAATGAATCTAATTTTAAGCATAAGTTATGTCAAAAGGCTGATTTATCGCCTTTTAATGGTGAAACCTCTTTAAATATAGTATTGGTTACTTTAATACATTCTATATGACCAAATAAAATCCTTCTTTTGAATGGGGACATCAAATTTTAATTTGGTTAATTTTTTGGTATTTTTCTGATAGAGTTTATTTTTAATGAATAGGGAAAAATATTTCATTTTAATTCAAAAGTGCATTTTAATCTAATTTATTTATATGGTTAGATTATATTTCTAGTTTGTTTTAAAGTGTAATTAGAATATATTTTTTCCATTTAATCAAATGTTGGTCAATGGAATTAATTTCACTTTGAAATTCGACATAAACAAGTATCAATCTTTTGATAGTTATTGTTTCATAAAAACATGCTATTTGTTTTGATAACAGGAATTAATTTTAGAATTAATTAATTCCACTTCTATGTTTTTAATTTTTCAATATAGAAATCATTTTTGAATTCAGAATATCAAATAATTCTTAGGATGAATGTTTGGTATTTTTCTGAAAAACATCAATTTTAGATGAATTGTGAAACCACTTAGTAGTAGTTAAAAAACTGACATTTTCATTTAAATGAAAATTTACCACTTCTGTGTATTTAATTTAAAAAATCTGATATATATGGTTGTTATCAAGAAGTAAAATGTGGTTCAATAAGATGAAAATAATTTTTGGTGAATAGTGACTTTTGACTTTTGTTTACCGTGGTTAAAGGTAAATAAGGTAATTAAAGGTTAAAAGAAAATTATAATAATTCAAAATTACCTTAACACATTTCAAAACCTTATTGGTTGAGTCATTTACAACCATAGACATATTTGGGTTGATTTTGGGACCCCATTGATCCACATGGGAGTGATAATGACAATTTAGGTTAATTAATTTAATGTGAAGACAAAATTGACATTAAAAAAATCTTTTAGTAATTAATTATTAAATTGTGTTATATAAGTATTATGTTTTACTATAATTATTCTTTGGAAATATAAATATATTTCCTACATGATAATATTTTTTTTATAATTTTTAGACATCGAATAAATTAAATTATTTCTGACACAATAATGATGTAGTATTTACCTCATTAATAAATGATTTAAATAAATAAGATTATAATGATTAAAATATTATCCAAAAAATGTCCAATTCTCATTGGATGATTTTATTATTCAGGAGATTATATAACGATCGAGTCATGTCAGACATGTGGTAAGGGACTTCATCTCAATCTCCTTTCATTGAGGCATTTTTTGTTTTATACACGAATTTATTTTACACGGTGTATAAATCCCTTTGAATTTTCATTCTATTCAAAGGTAATATTTTTATACAAATCGTTTTACTAAATGACAAAAAGGAATTTTTTTTATGTAAGCGGTGACAACGACCTTTCCACCACCGTGAGTATTATTTGATCTTTGGCTTCCTTAACAAGAGACCACTTCTAACAAATTTCTCACACCTCTCAAGCCATTTGACTCATCCAAACTCTGCCCAATAAAGCTCCATACATCCCTCTCCTCCTCTTATAAGCCTTACCTTAGGTAGAAGTCACTTCAATAAGTCATTTTGGTTAAAACCAAAGGAAGTTACCCAAATTAAATGTAACAATTTCTCTTTAATTGTTTTCTTTTATTTTACTTCTCCAACCCCTAAACTCTTTTTATTCATTTATTTTGTAACAAAAACAGTATCCTAAATATACTAGGAGGTTGTTATGAGAACTATTTGAACTACACTTACACACAAATCTATCCAATGGATAAAGAACATAATGTTTCTGTGGATGGAAAACTAACGCCTCACGAAACGATGATTATTCAATTACATCTTACCACCTCTCATGGTGGCCATTATGGTAGAACTGTATTTATATATGATATATTATATTTTTATGATTCTCTTATGCTTCTTTACTTCCCAATTATATCAATCCATTATGGTTTCCATAGTAGGTAAATAAGATAATCTCATTTGAGGAAGTGCGGACTACCGCCCCCTCAAAGTGATGTGATTCGTTAATGACTTATGTGGGATGTATAAAAGATGGAGTTAATGTTATGATATATGATATTATACTGTAATTATAATATACCTATTTATAATAATGTTTTAATTCCATTAAAATAAGAAATATAAATGAAAGGAGCGTTCATGCGTACGTACGGCTTACCGTCTCCATGAATGGTGCATTTCATTTCTTACCTACAAATGTATTGTACTATTATAAATACATGTATGTACTGGATAAAAAAATTTTATTAAATCATATTAATTGGAAAGATAATAAGATTTCATACATCTTGGTATTTTTTTATAATTTTTAGACATCAGATAAATTAAATTATTTATGACACAATAAACATGTCTGGGTCAATGTTTTATATAGCCTGACTTTTCAATGATCCCATCCATGACCCTATTCATCTTTTAGTCCTGTGGAAAACATTTCAAAAAATTGGGATGAGCATAAAAAGATCAGTAATGGTTATAAAATAAGGAAGTAAAACATTATCCCATCAATAAATACAAATCAATGAAACCGTACTTTTCAATCACAACATACCTTATGAAATCATGAGATTTTTGATTAACACACACAAATCATAACTAAAAAAGTTTACTTATGGAATCCATATCAAACATACATTGTAGATATCACAGCTACATAGGGATTTACACTTGGAATACCCTTCACGGTATATTCCATAAATCTCTTAGGAGAAACATCACATTTACCTCTGTCACGTTACCCAATGCATTGGAGAGCTATCTCAGGCTCACTCACCCTAGGTTTATCACAAAACCACCAGTATACCTAAACAATTCCCAATAACTATACATAATCATAACATATAACACATGTATAAAGGAAATATTACATTTCCACATTCCAATATATCAAATCAGGATATTGAAATAAACAATTTTTTATTAAATCATTTTCAAAACAATTTAAAAAGATATTTTTGAATAAAAGTGTCCCATACCACTTTGATGCTTTTAAATTAATTATCATTTGAAAACATTAATTTTCATATAAATAAATCCTAAAACCCATTTTGAAAACATGGAAATTAATGTGAAGTATTTGGACGAATAAATCTTTAAAACATTTAAAATGATCTTTTAGTTAAAGAGTTTTTTTTAACAAAAATGAGAGACTCTTGAATACAAATAATTGAAGAATAACATTAAATAAAAACTTTATAATATCATGAGAATAAAGGTATTCATGATATATTATGTCAAAGATTATTATATACACCACATAAGTGTGAATTGGTGTATAACAACAATGATGCCTCAATGGAAATGTAAATTGAGATGAAATCCATTATAAAGATGGTATCATTAAATTAAGGATAAATTAATCACATAATTATGTGTGAAAAATATAAATACACCCAATATAAGTGGATATTAAGTGTAAAAAAATCATAGGTCATTCACACTTATTCATATGATGACATGTTCAAGAAGTACAAGTTGAACCAAAAAAATTGAAATTGGGATAAGAGGTTCCCTTGTAAAATTCGACAGCCTAACGAAGTCACTTTAAAATTCAGAAAATGAGTTGATGAGATAAAAAAGGTAATATCATCACTTGAATATAAAGTTTACATCAATAAGGATGTTGAAGAACATATCCCAACATAATAAGATGTAAATTAAAAGACATAACAAAAAAAAAGACTTTTATAAAGAGGAGGGTGAATAGTTTATTTACCGATTTGGTAACTCACAAAACATACGCCACATGAAATAAGGATCATACAATGAAGATTTAAATACTCATAAATGAGATTATATTACATAAATAGTACAATCATGGGCAGTACATACACCACAAAAAAGGAAATAGTGGAAAATATAGCATGAATCTCACAGGAATAAAAAGTGAGACGAAATCCTTTACCACATTGTAGTCAACTGAGTCATACGACCAAAAGTTAATAACCACCCAATGAATCACAAAATACCATGAATATAATTAGAATCATGATAATATATATCAAATTTCAGTACAAAATACACCACATGCAATGAATAAGGGGCAAACAATGGAAATCTCACAGAATTAACAGTGAGATAAGAAAATACCTTAACAAAATTCAGCAGCCTAACGACACTACTTAAAAATTATTAAAATGAATTAATGAGATTAATAGGGGGTATCTCATCATATGAAAATAAAAATTAAAGTATGGTGAATATAAAATAACATCCTCCAATATAAGAACATGGAGCATAAAAGAAAGTACTTGAAAAGAAAGAGAGAGGTCAGATCCCTTACCTCATGTCCGACTTGACTCGACCGTTCTTTAATCTCCAAAATAACAAACTAAAGTTAATTTATACTTTATTAAAAACATTTTTCATGTTTATTATTCCTTTTATATCACTTATTACCATGTTATAAACATTATGTAATCATTTAAGTTAAAAATGTTCGTTTTGTCGATATTTGGTACTTGAGTCCAAAATGGACTCCTTATAATTACATGTTGTTCATGTGGTCAAAGAATCAATATATCCCGAGTGATAATAAATATTTAGATATCATATATATCATATATATCCAGTATATAAATGTATTTATAATAGTACATAACATTTTAGGGGTATGAAATGAAATGCACCGTTCATGGAGATGGTAAGCCGTACGTACGCACGAACACTACTTTCATTTATATTTATTATTTTAATGGAATTAAAACATATTGATACATAGGTATATTATAATTCTAGTATAATATCATATATAATATCATTAAATCTATCATTTATACATCCCACACAATGCATCAACGTGTCACATCACATTGAGGGGGCGGTAGTCCACGCTTCCTCAAATGAGATTATCGTATTTACCCACTATGGAAACCATAAAGGCGTGATATAAATGGAAAATATAAAAACTTAAAGAAAATATAAAACATAATATATATCATATATAAATACAATGTTATCGTAATGACCACCATGAGAGGAGGTTGGAGACATTTGAACAATCATCATTTCGTGAGGTGTTAGTTTTCCATCCACAAGAAACATTATGTTTTTCATCCATTAGATGTTGGTGTCTGTAAGTGTAGTTAGAATAATTCTCATAAAAATGTCATAGTATATTTTTGATACTGCTGTTGTTACCAAATAAAGTAATAAAATGTGTTTAGGGGTTGGATAAGTAAAATAAAAGAAATCAATTTAAGAGAAACCGTTACCTTTAATTTGGGTAACTCCCGTTGGTTTGAACCAAATGACTTATTGAAGTGCCTCATGTCTAAGGTAAGGCTTATAAGGATAGGAGGGGATGTAGGTAGATTAATTGGGAAGATTTTTGATGATCCAAATGGCTTTAAAGGTGTGAGGAATTAGATAGAACTGGTCTCCTTTTATAAGGGGGAGGAGGGGCACTTTAAAAAAGTATGAAAATATTATTTTATTATATAATGATATTCGGTTTCAAAAGTTCCACAAATCATTAAAGATGAAGATAAGATGACTCATGGTCGAAATAAAATCATCCAATCAGAATTTTACATGTTCTGGATAATATTTTAATCATTATAATCGTATTTATTTAAATCATTTATTAATGAGGTAAATACTGCATCATTATTGTGTCATAAATAATTTAATTTATTTGATGTCTAGAAATTATAAAAAACTACCATGATGTAGGAAATTATTTTATCTTTCCAAAGAATATTTATATTCGAAAATAAAACTCTTATATAACAATATAAAAATTAATTTCTAAAATATTTTTGTTAATGTCAATTTTGTCTTTACATTATATTAATTAATCTAAGTTGTGATCATCACTCCCAAGTGGCTCAATGGGGTCCCAAAATCAACCAAAATATGCCCATGGTCATTATTGACTCAACCAATAAGTTTTCTACAAGTTTTAAGGTAATTTTGAATTATTATAATATTCTTTTAACCTTGAATTACCTTATTTACCTTTAACCGCGGTAAATAAAAGTCAGAAGTTACTATTCACCAAAAATTATTTTCATCTTAATGAACCAAATTTTACTTCTTAATAACAAGAATTTATGTAGGGTTTATGAAATTCAATACACATAAGTGGTAAAATTTCATTTAAAAGAAAAATTATGTTTTTTTAACTACCACTAAGTGGTTTCACTATTAATAAAAAATTGATGTTTTTTCAGAAAAATACTGAAAATGCAGCCTAAGCATTATTTGATATTCCGAATTAAAAATCGATGTCAATTTTTCCAAATTCAAAACATATAATTGGAATTAATTAATTTAAAAATTAATTCCCGTTATCAAAACAAATAACCTGTTTTTAAGAAACAATAACTATCAAAAGTTTGATACTTGTTTATGTCGAATTTAAAAGTGAAATTAATTAAAATGACCAACATTAGATTTAATGATAAAAATATAATCCATTTACACTTTAAAACCAAATATAAATATTATCTAACCCTATAAATAAATTATATTAAAAGGAACTTTTGAATTAAAATGCAATATTTTTCACTATTCATAAAAAAATGAACTATATCAGAAAAATACAAAAAAATTATCCAAAGTAAAATTTGATATCTCCATTCTAAAGAAGGATTTTATTTGGTCATATATAATATATTAAAGTAACCAAAACTAGATTTAAAGAGGGTTCACCATTAAAAGGTGATAAATCGGCCTTTTAATGTAAATTATGCTTAAAATTAGATTTATTCACATTTTAAGCCTCTAAGTTTTTATTGGATAATGTAAATACATTTACAAATCTTGTATAATAATATTTTAGTTAGTTTAATTCATTCCCACCAATAAAACATATAGGTGTTAACTACCATTTAAAATAATAATATTATTTTATTACTGTGCCACATAAGTTTTCAAAGAAACCCATTGTTGCTTATTGGGTACTCTATCGAACATAGAAACCCCTTTAAAGTAAAATTAATATTTAACTCACAAATACTAATAAATATGAAATATGTCTTATTATTCATTTACCTGGTATGTTACATCCTTCCCCCCTTTTGGGAATTGTTTCCTCGTAATTTTTATTTACTTATCAAAATAAGTGGGGGTATTTATCCCTCATAGCATTTTTAGATTCCCACGTTTCCTCTTAAACCATACAGTTTTCCCACAAAACCTTTACCTGGTGAATTAACTTATTTTGCTAAAATTTCTCTCTGTAGTCAAGAATATGGACATGTTGTCCTTCATAAGATAGATTCTTTTCCAACTAAACTAAATCTGGGCTCAAAACATGATATGGATCTGGAATATACTTTCTCAACATCAAAACATGAAAAACATTGTGTACTTGGGATAAACTTGGGGGTAAAGACACTCTGTATGCAGCTGATCCAACTTTTTTCCAAATTTCATAAGGTCCAATGAACCTTGAAATAAAATTTCACTTCTTACCAAAAAACATCACACTTTTACATGGATAAAAAAATTGAGAAATACATGATCACCTACTTCAAAATAAAGATCCTTCCTTCGGTTATTTGCATAACTTTTCTGTCTTCTCTGAGCTGTTCCCATGTGCTTCTGAATCAACTGAACTTTCTCTGCCATCTCTTCTACCAATTCTGGTCCCATCAGCTTCCTTTCACCTACTTCATCCCAGAATGCTGGAGTTTGACAATTCTTTCCATATAATGTCTCAAATGGAGCCATCTATATACTGGAATGAAATCTGTTATTATAAGAAAATTCAACCAAAGAAAGATGTTGGTCCCAAATTCCCTGGTATTCTATCAAGCAAGAACATAACATATCCTCCAAGGTTTGAATTGTTCGTTCCAACTGCCCATCTAATTGAGGATGAAAATATGTAATAAAATTTTATTTAGTACCCAATGACTTCTGAAAGCCTTTCCAAAAGTTATAAGTTAACCTGGGATCACGATCAAATACAATGGAGTGGGGAACTCCATGCAACCTTACTATCTCTTTAACACACAACCTAGCAAGTTGATCTAGAAGAAAAGTATCTATAATAGGACGAAAATGAGTATATTTAGTCTATTGGTCAACTATAACCCAGATTTCATTATTACCTCGAGATGTCTTTGGTAATCCAAAAACAAAGTCCATGGATATATTTTCCCATTTCTACTCTGGCACCGGTAAAGGCTAAAGCATTCCTTTTGGTAACTATCGCTCTGCTTTAACCTGCTGACAAGTCAAACACTTCACAATAAAATCATCAATATCTCTTTTCATTCCATCCCACCAGTAATACTCCAGACGATCTATGTACATCTTAGTACTGCTATGATGAACTGAAAATAGAGAACTATAAGCTTCACATAACAACACATTCTTCAACTGTGAATCACAAGGAACACATAATCTCTTTCCAAATCTCAAAACACAATTATTATCATTATTAAAATCCGGAAACTTACCCTTCTGAAACAACACAACCTTTTTCTGCAACTCAATGTCTTCCTTCTGCGCTTGCTTAATTATGTCTCATAGAGATGATTTCACTGACACCTAAAAAACAGAAGAATTTCCTGCAGCAACAAATTCTATGCTAAAGTTCATCAAATCAAAAACCAATGGATCTCATTCCAAACATAACATGGTTAATTAAGTATTACTTTTTCAACTCAAATCATCAACTACTTTATTTGTTTTTCCCAGGTGGTAATGGATTGTACAATCATAATACAGGATTAATTCCAACCATCTCCTCTATCTCATGTTCAATTCATTCTAAGTGAATATATACATTAAACTTTTGTGATCAGTATATATTTCACACTTCACTCCATACAAATGATTCTTCCAAAATTTTAAAGAAAAAACAACAATAGCTAATTCCAAATCATGTGTAGGGTAGTTTAACTCATGTGGTTTCAACTGACATGAATCATAAGCAATTACCAGATCATTTTTCATTAGGACATAACCAAATCCTATCAATGAAGAATCACAGTAGATAACAAACTTACAATTTCTGGAAGGAGGTTCCAAACATGGAGCATTCACCAATCTTCTTTTCAATTCCTGAAAACAATCATCACATTATTTTTTCCAGATGAACTTATTAACTTTTCGAGTTAACTTAGTCATTGGACTAAATAACTATGAAACTTTTCAAAAAACCTCAAATAATAACCTTCCAAACAAAGAAAACTATGGATATTTGTTATATTTGTGGCTCTTGTTCATTCTTCAACAACTTTTGTTTTAGTAGGATCAATAGTTATTCCATTTTTTGAAATAATGTGACTATGGAATGAAATTTTTTGCAACTAAAACTCACACTTATAAATCATTAATCATAAATTTAACTTGTGGAATCCATATCATACTTACATTTTAGATATTACAGCTACATAGAGATTTACTTTGGAATACCCATCACAATATATTCCCTAAATCTCTTAGGAGAAACATTCATGTTTACCTTCTCCACGTTACCCAATTTATTGTAGAGCTATCTCAGGCTCACCCGCCCTACTTTTATCACGGAACCACTCGTATATGTAAATAATGCCCAAGAGCAATAACATGATCATAACACATAACATAATCATAAAGGAAATATAACATTTCCACATTGCAATAATAAAATATCATTTCAAGATATTGAAATAATAAATCCATTCTCAAAATAATTTTCAATACCATTATATGTAAAAAGAGTATATGGTATTTTTTCCTTTAAAAACATTCCATCTTGTTAAGGAATCCAAAGATCAAATAATACTCAAATCGGCGGAAAGGTTTTCGTTACTGCATATGTAAAAAAACTTTCTTTTTTGTAGTTTAGTAAAATGCATCGTATAACAAGATTCCATTTGAATAAAATGAAAATTCAAAGGGGTTTATACACCGTATAAAATAAATTCATGTATAAAACTAAAAATTACTCAATGAAATGAGATTGAGACGAAGTCCCTTACCTCATGTTCGACTTGACTCAATTATTCTTTAATATCCTGAATAATAAACTAAAGTTATTTTCTACTTGGTTAAGAACCTTTTTTAATTTTATTATTCCTTTTATATCACTTATTACCATGTTATAAACATTATGCAATCATTTAAATTAATAACATTCATTTGGTCGATATTTGGTACTTGAGTAAAAAATGAACACCTTATATTTACAAGTTGTCCATGTGGTCAAAGGTTCATTATATCAAGAATGACATTCTGGATTTGGATGTCATATATATCATATATTTCTAGTATATACATGTTTTTATAATAGTACATAACATTTAGAGGTAAGAAATGAAATGCACCGTTCATGGAAACAGTAAGCCGTACGTACGCATGAACACTACTTTCATTTCTATTTCTTATTTTAATGGAAATAAAAAATAATTATACATAGGTATATTATAATTCCAGTATAATATTATATTTAATATAGTTAACTCCATCCTTTATACAACCCACATACGGCATTAACGAATAAAATCACTTTGAGGACCAACATAATTCTTTGTATGAATTTTCTTATAATAATAGATTTCATTCTAGTATACATATGGCTCCGTTTGAGAAATTATATAGAAAGTATTGTCGAACATCAGCATTCTGGGATGAAGTAGGTGAAAGGATGCTGATTGGATCAGAATTCGTAGAAGAGATGGTAGAGAAATTTCAGTTGATACAGAAGCAATGAGAAATACTTAGAGCAGAAAAAAATGTTATGAAGATAACCAGAGGAAGGATCTTTCCTTTGAGGTATGTGATCATGTCTTTCTCAATGTTTCTCCATGGAAAAGTGTGATGCATTTTGGTAAGAAGGGAAAGTTGAGTCCGAGGTTCATTGGACGTTATGAAATTCTAGAGAAAGTTGGATCAGTTGCGTATAGAGTGGATTTACCTCCATGTTTATCCGTGGTACATAATGTTTTTCATCTTTCGATGTTGAGAAAGTATATTCCAGATCCATCTCATGTTTTGAGCCCAAAGGTAGTTCAGTTTGAAGAAAATCTCTCTTATGAAAAACAACCAGTTAAAATTCTTGACTGCAGAGAGAAAGTGTTGGGGAATAAGTTTATTTATCAGGTAAAGGTTTTGTGGAAAAACAATATGGTTGAAGAGGAAATGTGGGAATCTGAAAATGCTTTGAGGGATAAATACCCCAACTTATTTTGATAAGTGAATAAAAATAGTGAGGACGCAATTCCCAAAAGGGGGGAAGGATGTAACATCCCAGGTAAATGAAGAATAAGACATATTTAATATTTATTAATATTTGTGAATTAAATATTAATTTTACTTTAAAGGGGTTCTATGTTCGATAGCGTACCCGATACACAACAACGGGTTTCTTTGAAAACTTACGTGGCACACTAATAATATAATTTTATTATTTTAAATGGAAGTTAACTCCTAGCTGTTTTATTGGCGGTAATGAACAAAACTATCTTCAATATGACTATACATTATTGTTAAATGTATTTACATCATCAAATGAAAATTTAGAGGCTTAAAATATGAATGAATCTAATTTTAAGCATAATTTACATTAAAAGGCCGATTTATCACCTTTTAATAGAGAACCCTCTTTAAATTTAGTCTTGGTTACTTTAATACATTCTATATGACCAAATAAAATCCTTCTTTTTAATGGGGATTTCAAATTTTTCTTTGGTTAATTTTTTGGTATTTTTCTGATAGAGTTCATTTTTTAACGAATAGTGAAAAACATTGTATTTTAATTCAAAAGTGCCTTTTAATCTAATTTATTTATATGGTTAGTTTATAATTTTAGTTATTTTTAAAGTGTAATTAGAATATATTTTTACCATTTAATTCAATGTTGGTCATTGGAATTAATTTCACTTTGAAATTTGACATAAACAAGTATCAATCTTTTGATAGCTATTGTTTCTTAAAAACACGCTATATGTTTTGATAATGGGAATTAATTTTAAAATCAATCAATGACACTTATATGTTTTTAATTTGTAAAAATAGACATCACTTTTGAATTTGTAATATCAAATAATTCTTAGGCTGAATTTTTGGTATTTTTATGAAAAACTTTAATTTTTGATGAATAGTGAAACCACTTAGTGGTAGTTAAAAAAACTAAAATTTTCATTTAAATGAAATGATACCACTTTTGTTGATTGAATTTAAAAAATCCTATATACATGGTTGTTATCAAAAAGTAATATGTGGTTCAATAAGATTAAAATAATTTTTGGTGAATAGTAACTTTTGACTTTTATTTACCGTGGTTAAAGGTAAATAGGGCAATTCAAGGTTAAAAGAATATTATAATAATTCAAAATTAATTTAAAATTTTTCCAAACCTTATTTGTTGAGTCATTTACGACCATGGAAATCTTTGGGGCGATTTTGGGACCCCATTGAGCCACTTAGTAGTGATAATGACAATTTAGATTAATTTATTTATTGTGAAGACAAATTGACATTAACAAAACTCTTTTAGTAATTAATTTTTATATGGTGTTATATAAGTCCTAGTTTCAACTATAAATATTCATTGTAAAACTAAAAATACTTCCTACATGATATTATTTGTTTGATAATTTTTTGACATTGAATAAATTAAATTATTTATGACACAATAATGATGCAGTATTTACCTGATTAATAAATGATTTTAATAAATAAGATTTTAATTGTTAAAATATTATCCAAAACATATCCAATTATGATTGGATGATTTTATTTAGATCATGAATCATATTATCTTCGAATGTAATGATTTATTGACCATTATAAATCGAATATCATTATACTATAAAATAATACATTCACACTTTTCTAAAGAGCCCCTCCTCTCCCTTATAAAAATAGACCACTTCTAACCAATTCCTAAAACCTCTCAAGCAATTTACCTCATCCAAACTCTGTCCAATTAAGCTCCATAAATCCCTTTCCTCCTCTTATAAGCCTTACTTTAAGAATAAGAAACTTCAAGAAGCCCATTGGTTCAAACCAAAGGGAGTTACCCAAATTAAAGGTAATAGTTTCTCTTAAATTCTTTTAATTTAATTTTATTTCTCCAACCCCTAAACTCTTTTTATTCCATTATTTTGTGACACAACCAGTATACTCAATATACTAGGATGTTTTTATGAGATGTATTCTAACTACACTTACACACACCTCCATTTAATGGATGAAGAACATAATGTTTCTGTGGATGGCAAACTAACGCCTCACAAAATGATGATTGTTCAATTACATCCTACCGCCTCTCATGGTGGACATTATGATGGAAATGTATTTATATATGATATATATTATGGTTATTATTCCCTTATTCTTCTTTAATTCCCAATTATATCAAGCCTTTATGGTTTCCATAGTAGGTAAATATGATAATCTCATTTGAGGAAGTGCGGACTACCGCCCCTCAAAGTGATTTGATTAGTTAATGCCTTATATGATATGTATAAAGGATGGAGTTAATGATATTATATATGATATTATAATGGAATTATAATATAACTATGTATCATTATGTTTAAATTACATTAAAATAAGAAATAGAAATGAAAGTAGCGTTCATGCGTACGTACGACTTACCATCTCCATGAGCGGTGCATTTCATGTCTTACCTCCAAATGTTATGTAATATTATAAATACCTGTATATACTGGGTATATATGATATATATGATATCAAAATAATTATTTTCATTCTGTATATAATGGAATATTGACCACATGGGCAACTTGTAATTTTGAGGTTTTCATTTTTAGCTCAAGTACCAAATATCGACAAAACGAACTTTATTAACTTGAATGATTACATAATGTCCATAACATGGTAATATGTGATATAAAAGGAATAATAAACTTGAAAAATTTTATTAAGAAAGTATAAATTATCTTTAATTTATTATTCAGGAGATTAATGAACGATCGAGTCAAGTCGGACATGAGGTAAGGGACTTCGTCTCAATCTCCTTTCATTGAGGCATTTTTAGTTTTATACATGACTTTATTTTATATGGTGTATAAACCCCTTTGACTTTTAATTTTATTCAAAAGGAATATTTTTATACGAAACATTTTACTAAACAAATACAAGGAAGGTTTTTTTACCTAAGTGGTGAAAATGACCTTTCCGCCGCTGCGAGTATTATTTGATCTTTGGATTCCTTAACAAGCCGGAATGATTTTAAAAGGAAAAATAGAAACCATATACTCTTTTTACGTATTTTGGTATTGAAATTGATTTTGAGAATGGATTTATTATATCAATATCTTTAAATGATATTTTATTATTGCAATGTGGAAATTATATCTTTCCTTTATGCTTATGTTATGTGTTATGATCATGTTAGGGTTCTTGGGAGTTATTTACATATACGGGTGGTTCCGTGATAAACCTAGGGCGGGTGAGCCTGATATTTCTCTCCAATGCATTGGGTATCATGACAGAGGTAAACTTGAATGTTTCTCCTATTAGATTTTGGGAATATACAATGATGGGTATTTCAAAGTTACTCCCTATGTGGCTGTGATAGCTACAATGTAAGTATGATATGGATGCCACAAGTTACCGTTATGATTAATGATTTCTACGTGTCTTTCATAAATATTATGATTTCATGAGGTAAGTAAATGATTTCATGATTTGTATGTATTTATGATCAAATGTTTTTATTCTTTGTTTTGTAAACCTTACTAATCTTTTTATGCTCATCCAAAGTTTTGAAATGTTTTCACAGGACTTAAAGATGAATAACGTCAAGGATGGGATCAAGGAAAAGTTAAGCTATTTAAAACATGGAACTAGACATGACTCCTTTTTTCTAGAGTTTATATTTTAGGAAAAAATGTAAACTGTGTAGATACGCCTACCTTGTAATCTTTTGAGATCTAATAGTTATGTCCTAATTCTCTAAAACTCTAAACCTGAAAAGATCCTCAATGTGAATTATTCATTTAATTCATAACACTATTTAAATCTAGTTTTGGTTACATTAATACATTCTATATGACCAAATAAAATCCTTCTTTAGAATGGGAACATAATATTTTACTTTGGGTATTTTTTGGGTATTTTTCTGATAGAGTTCATTTTTTAATGAATAGTGATAAATATTGCATTTTAATTCTAAAGTGCCTTTTAATCTAATTTTTTTATATGGTTAGATAATATTTTTAGTTGGTTTTAAAGTGTAATTAGAATATATTTTTACAATTCAATCCAATTTTGGTCATTGGAATTAATTTCACTTTGAAATTCGACATAAACAAGTCTCAATCTTTTGATAGTTATTGTTTCTTAAAAACACGCTATTAGTTTTGATAACGAGAATTAATTTTTAAATTAATTAATAAAAATTTTGTGTTTTGAATTTGGAAAAATAGAAATAAATTTTGAATTCAGAATATCAAATAATGATTCAGCTAAATTTTTGGTATTTTACTGAAAAACTTCATTTTTTGATGAATAGTGAAACCACTTAGTGGTAGTTAAAAAAACTGACTTTTTTCATTTAAATGAAATTTTACCACTTCTATGGATTGAATTTAAAAAATATGACATACATGGTTGTTATCAAGAAGTAAAATTTGGTTCATTAAGATGGAAATATTTTTTGGTGAATAGTAACTTTTGACTTTTATTTACCGCAGTTAAAGGTAAATAGGGTAATTTAAGGTTAAAAGAATATTATAATAATTCAAAATTAGCTTAAAACTTGTCCAAACCTTATTGATTGAGTCATTTACGACCATGAGAATCTTTGGGTTGATTTTGGGACCCCATTTAGCCACTTGACCATGCTAATGACAATTTAGATTAAAAAGAGTTTAGGGGTTGGAGAATTAAAATAAAAGAAAACAATTTAAGAGAAATCGTTACCTTTAATTTGGGTAACTCCATTTGTTTTGAACCAAATGACTTCTTGAAGTGCCTTCTTCCTAAGGTAAGGCTTTTAGTAGGAGGATAGGGATGTAGGATATTAATTGGGTTGTGTTTGGATGAGAAAAAGTGCTTGAGAGGTGTGAGGAATTGGTTAGAAGTGGTCCCCTTTTATAAGGGAGAGGAGGGGCTCTTTAGGAAAGTGTGAAAGTGTTATTTTATAATATAATGATATTCAGTTTCCAATGGTCCACAAATCTTTATAGTTGAAGACAAGATGATTCATGGTCGAAATAAAATCATCAAATCAGAATTGGACATGTTTTGGATAATATTTTAATCATTATAATCTTATTTATCTAAATAATTTATTAATGAGGTAAATACTTCATCATTATTGTTTCATAAATAATTTAATTTTTAGATGTCTAAAAATTATCAAAAAAATACTATCATGTATTAAATCTTTTTATCTTTCAAATTAATATTTATAGTCGAAAATAGGACTTATATAACACCATATAAAAATTAGTTACTAAAAGATTTTTTTAATGTTAATTTTGTCTTGACATTAAATTAATTAATCTAAATTGTCATTATCACTCCCAAGTGGCTCAATGGGGTCCCAAAATTGACCCAAAGATGCCAATGGTCGTACATGACTCAAAAAATATGGTTTGGACAAGTGTTAAGGTAATTTTAAATTATTATAAAATTCTTTTAACCTTGCATTACCCTATTTACCTTTAACGACGGTAAATAAAAGTCAAAAGTTACTATTCTACAAAAATTATTTTCATCTTACTAAACCAAATTCTACTTCTTGATAACATCTTTTTTTGTCGGATTTTTGAAATTCAATTCCCAAAAGTGGAAAAATTTCATTTAAATGAAAAAGTCAGTTACCACTAAGTGGTTTCACTATTCATCAAAAATTGATGTTTTTTAGAAAAATACCAAAAAATCAACCTAAGCTATATTTGATATTCCGAATTCAAAAATGATTTATATTTTTCCAAATTCAAAACATTGATGTGGAATTATTTAATTTTAAAATTAATTACCATTATCCAAACAAATGGTGGTTGTGTTTATTGATGATATTTTGGTTTATTCTAAAAGTAAAGAGGAGCATGAAATTAAATTAAAGGTTATCTTGCAAACCATAAAAGAAAATAAACTTTATGGGAGTTTAATAAAGTTTGAGTTTTGGTTACTTTATTAAATTATAAATGAACAAATCAAATACTTTTTTAGAATGGGGACATCAAATTTTACTTTGGTTAATTTTTTGGTATTTTTCTGATAGAGTTCATTTTTTAATGAATAGTGAAAAATATTGTATTTTAATTCAAAAGTGTCTTTTAATATAATTTATTTATATGGTTATATTATCTTTTTAGTTGGTTTTAAAGTGTAATTAGAATATATTTTTACCAATTAATCCAATTTTGGTCATTGAAATTAATTTCACTTTGAAATTTGACATAAACAAGTACCAATCTTTTGATAGTTATTGTTTCTTAAAAACAAGCTATCTGTATTGATAACAGGAAATAATTTTAAAATTAATTAATGCAACTTATATGTTTTTAATTATGAAAAATTGACATCATTTTTGAATTCTGAATATCAAATATAGCTTAGGTTAATTTTTTGGTATTTTTTTTGAAAAACATCAATTTTTGATGAATAGTGAAACCACCTAGTGGTAGTTAAAAAATGCATATTTTCTTTAAAATGATTTTTTACCACTTCTGTGAATTGAATTTCAAAAATCCGATATAAATTGTTGTTATCATGAAATAAAATGTGGTTCATTAAGATGAAAATAATTTTTTGTGAATAGTAACGTTTGACATTTATTTACAGCGGTTAAAGGTAAATAGGGTAATTCATGCTTAAAAGAATATTATAATAATTCAAAATTACCTTAAAACTGGTCCAAACCTTATTGATTGAGTTATTAATGACCATGGTCATATTTGGGTCTATTTTGGGACACCATTGAGGCACTTGGGAGTGATAATGACAATTTAGATTAATTAATATAATGTAAAGACAAAATTGACATTAAAAAAATATTGTATTAATTAATTTTTATATGGTGTTATATAAGTAATATTTTAGACTATAAATATTAATTGTAAAGATAAAAATATTTCCTACATCATGGTATTTTTTTATAATTTTTAGACATCAAATAAGATAAATTATTTATGACACAATAATGTTGCAGTATTCACCTCATTAGTAAATGATTTAAATAAATAAGAATATAATGATTAAAATATTTTCCAAAACATGTACAATTCTGATTTAATGATTTTATTTCGATCATGAGTAATATTATCTTTATCTTTAATCATTTTTGGACGTTTTTAAACTGAATATCTTTATATAATAAAATAATATTTTCAAACTTTCCTAAAGAGCCCCTCCTCTCCCTTATAAAAGAAGACCATTTCTGTCCAATTACACACACCTATCAAGCCATTTGGCTCATCCAAAATCTGAACAATTAAGCTCCCAACATCTCTATCCTACACGTAGAAGCCTTACCTTAGGAAGAAGGCACTTCAAGAAGTCCATTGGTTCAAACCAAAGAGAGTTACCCAAATTTAAGGCAACTGTTTCTCTTAAATTGTTTTCTTTTATTTTACATATCCAACCCCAAAAATCTTTTTATTCATTAATTTTGTAACCAAAACAGTATCCTAAATATACTAGGACGTTTTTATGAGAAGGATTAGAAATACACTTACACACACCTCCATCTAATGGATTAAGAACATAATGTTTCTGTGGATGTAAAACTAACGGCTCCCGTAACGATGATTGTTCAAATATCTTCAACCGCCTCTCATGGTGGCCATTAATATAGAACTGTATTTATATATTATATATATCATGTTTATGTTTTCTTTATGCTTCTGTATTTTCCATTTATATCATGCCTTTATGGTTTCCATAGTGGGTAAAAACGATAATCTCATTTGAGGAAGCGTGGACTATCGCCCCCTCAAAGTGATGTGACTCGTTAATGGCTTATGTGGGATGTATAAAGTATATATATAATGATATTATATATTATATTATACTGGAATTATAATATAACTACGTATGATTATGTTTTTATTCCATTAAAATAATAAATAGAAATGAAAGTAGCGTTCATGCGTACGTACAGCTTACGATCTCCATGAATAGTGCATTTCATTTCTTACCTATAAATGTTATTTACTATTATAAATACATTTATATAATGGATATATATGATATATATGATATATAAATCATGAATATCATTCTGGATATAATGAATTTTTGACCACATGAACAACATGTAAATATAAGAAGTCCATTTTTGACTCAAGTACCAAATATCGACAAAACGAACATTATTAACATAAATGATTAAACAATTTTTATAACATATAAATAAGTGATATAAAAGTATTAATAAACTTGAAAAAGGTTCTTAAGAAAATAGAAATTAACTTTAGTTCATTTTTCATGAGATTAAAGAATGATCGAGTCAATTCAGACACGAGGTAAGGGATTTTCTTATCTCACTTTTAATTCCATGAGATTTCCATTGTTCACCACTTATTTATTAAATGTGTTGTAATGTGTAATTCCATTGATATATATATTATCATGATTATATTTATATTCGTGGTATTCTATGATTCATTTGGTGGTTATTAACTTTTGTTCATACGACTCAATTGATTTCAACGTGGTAAAGGGTGTCGTCTCACTTTTTATTCATGTGAGATTCATGATATATTTTTCACTATTTTCTTTTGTGTGGTGTATATACTACCATTTATTGTACTCTTTGTGTAATATACTTTAATTTATGGGTATTTACATATTCATTGTATAATCATTCTTTCATGTGGAATATGTTTTTTAAGTTACCAAATCGATAAGGGAACCTTTCACCCTCCTCTTTTAAAAAAGATGTCTTTTTGTTATGACTTTTAATTTACATATTATTATGTTGGGATATGTTATTATATATCCTTATTTATTTAAACATTATGTTGAAGTGTTGAGGTACCCTTTTTATCTTAGCAACTAATTTTCTGAATTTTAAAGAGACGTTGTTAGGCTGTCAATTTTTTACAACGAAACTTCTTATCCCAATTTTAATTCTTTGGGTTAAACTTGTACTTATTGAATATGTCTTCCTACAAATATGTGTGAATTACATATGATTGTTTTATACTTAATATCCAATTATATTGGGTGTATTTATATTTTTCACACATAATTATGTGATTGATTTATCTTTAATTTAAGGATACCATCTTTATAAGGGATTTCATCTCAATTTACATTTCAATTGAGACTTCATTGTTGTTATGAACCAATTCACTCTTATATTGTGTATATATTGTACTTTAACATATTATATCATGAATACCATTATTCTCATGATACCATAATGTTCTGATTAAATGTTATTCCTCAATTATTTGTGTTCAGGTGTCACTCTTTTTGTTAAAAAACTCTTTAACTAAAATATCATTTTAAATGTTTTAAAGATTTATTCTTCTAAATATTTCTCATTAATGTCCATATTTTCAAAATGTGTTTTAGGATTTTTTTATGGACATTGATGTTTTCAAATGACAATTCATTTAAAATCTTCAAAGTGGTATGGGACACTTTGATTCAAAAATCACTTTTTAAAATGTTTTGAAAATGATTTGATAAAACATTATTTATTTCAATATCTTTATTTGATATATTGGAATGTGGAAATGTTATCTTTCCTTTATACATGCGTTATATGTTATGATTATGTTATGCTTATTGGGCATTGTTTACGTATACGGGTGGTTCTGTGATAAACCTAGGGCGGGTGAGCCCGGGACAACTCTCCAATGCATTGGGTAACGTGACAGAGGTGAACGTGATGTTTCTCCTAAGAAATTTAGGGAATATACCATGATGGGTACTCCAAGTGTAACTCCATATGTAGCTGTGATAGCTAAAATTTATGTTTTATATGGATTCCATAAGTACCCTTTATGATTTATGATTTGTGTTTGTTATTCATAAATCTTAAGATTTCATAAGGTATGATTAAAAATTATAGTTTCATTGATTTGTATTTATTGATGGGATAATGTTTTCCTTCCTTATTTTATAACCCTTATTGATATTTTTATGATCATGCCAAGTTTTTGAAATGTTTTCCATAGGACTTAAAGATGAATTGGGTCATGGATGGGATCGAGGATAAGTCATGCTATCTAAAACATGGAACTAGACATGTTTATTTTTAAGAGTTTCTATTTTATGAAAAAATTTATATTGAGTAGTAGTGTCTACTTGTAATATTCAAGTTGTAATGTAATATTTATGACCTAATTCTCTAAAACTATAAACCTAAAAAGATCCTCAATGTGAATTATTTATTTAATTCAATATTATGTAAAGGGTTTCGTCTCACTTTTTATTCCCATGAGAATCATGCTATATTTGCCACTATTTCCTTTTGTGTGGTTTATGTATATCCCATGATTGTACTCTTTATGTAATATACATTCATTTATGAGTATTTAAATCTTCATTGTATGATCCTTTTTTCATGTGGCATATGTTTTGTAAATTACCAAATCGGTAAGGGAACCTTTCACCCTCCTCTATTTAAAAGACTTCTTTTTTGTTATGTCTTTTAATTTGCATCTTATTATGTCGGGATATGTTATTTTATATCCTAATTGATGTAAAATTTATGTACAAGTGATAAGATACACTTTTTATCTCATTAAATCATCTTCTGAATTTTAAAGTTATGCCGTTAGGCTGTCAAATTTTTACAACGTAACTTCATAACCCAATTTCAATTATTTGGGTTCAACTTGTACTTCTTGAACATGTCATAATATGAATATGTGTGAATTACCTATAATTTATTTAAACTTAATATCCACTTATATTGGTTTTATTTATATTTCTCACACATAATTATATGATTGATTTATCCTTAATTTAAGGATACCATCTTTATAAGGGATTTCATCCCAATTTACATTTCTACTAAGACATCATTATTTTTATGCCCCAATTCACTCTTACATGGTGTATATACTGTCCTTTGACATATTATATCATGAATACCTTTATTCTCATGATATTATAAAGTTCTGATTAAAATTTATTCTTCAATATTTTGTATTCAAGTGTCTCTCTTTTTGTTCAAAACTCTTTATCTGAAAGATCGTTTTAAATGTTTTAGAGACTTATTCTTCTAAATATTTCTCAATAATTTAAATGTTTTCAAAATGGGTTTTACAATTTATTTATATGGATATAATGAACCTTTGACCACATAAACAACATTTAATTATAAGAAGTCCATTTTTGTATTCAAGTGTCTCTCTTTTTGTTCAAAACTCTTTCACTAAAATATCGTTTTGAATTGTTTTGATAAAGGGAATTTATTTTAAAATTAATTAATTCCACTTCTATGTTTTGAATTTGGAAAAATAGAAATAATTTTTGAATTCGGAATATCAAATATAGCTTAGGCTGGTTTTTCAGTATTTTTCTGAAAAACTTCAATTTTTGATTAATTGTGAAACCACTTAGTGGTAGTTAAAAGAATTGAATTTTTCATTTAAATGAAATTTTACAACTTCTATGAATTTAATTTCTAAAATCTAACATACATGGTTGTCATCAAGATGTAAAATTTTGTTCATTAAGAAGAAAATCATTTTTGGTCAATAGTAACATTTGACTTTTATTTACTGTGGTTAAAGGTAAATAGGTTAATTTAAGGTTAAAAAAATATTATAATAATTCAAAATTACCTTAACAGTTTTCAAAACCATATTGATTGAGTCATTTACGACCATCGACATCTTTCGGTTGATTTTGGGACCCCATTGTGCAACTTGAGAGTGATAATGACAATTTAGATTAATTAATTTAATGTGAAGAGAAAATTCACATTAACAAAAATATTTTAATAATTAATTTTTATTTAGTGTTATATAAGTCCTATTTTAGACTATGAATATTCATTGTAAATATCAAAATATTGAATACATCATAGTATTTTATAATAATTTTTATATATCGAATAAATTAAATTATTTATTACACAATAATGATGCAGTATTTACCTCATTAAGAAATGATTTAAATAAATTAGATTATAGTGATTAAAATATTATCGAAAACATGTCCAATTCTAATTGGATGATTTTATTTCAACCATGACTCATCATATATTCAACTATAATTATTTTAGGACCATTAGAAACCAAATATAATTATTTTATAGAATAATACTTTCAAGTTTCCTAAAGAGCCCCTCCTCTCCCTTATAAAAAGAGACCACTTATAGCCAATTCCTCAGACCTATAAAGCCATTTGGCTCACCCAAACTCTACCCAATTAATATCCCTACATCTATCTATTCCTCTTAGAAGACTTACCTTAGGCAGAAGGCACTTCAAGAAGTCCTTTGGTTCAAACCAAAGGGAGTTACCCAAATTAAAGGTAATGGTTTCTCTTAAATTATTTTATTTTATTTTACTTCTCCAACCCCTAAAATCTTTTTATTATTTTATTTTCTAACAAAACCAGTATCCTAAATAATCTAGGATGTTGGTGTGATAAGGATTCTAACTACACTTACACACACCTCCACCCAATGGATGAAGAACATAATGTTTCTATGGATGACAAACTAACGCCTCACGAAACGATGATTGTTCAATTACATCTTACCACCTTTAATGGTGGCCATTATGATGGAACGGTATTTATATATGATATATATTATGTTTATGAGTCACTTATGCTTCTGTACTTCCCAATTATATGTATCCATTATGGTTTCCATAGTGGGTAAATACGATAATCTCATTTGAGGAATTGCGGACTACCGCCCCCTCAAAGTGATGTGATTCATTAATGACTTATGTGGGATGTATAAAAGATGGAGTTAATGATATGATATATGATATTATACTGTAATTATAACATACCTATGTATAATTATTTTTTAATCCCATTAATATAATAAATATAAGTGAAAGTAGCGTGCATGCGTATGTACGGCTTACCGTCTCCATGAACGGTGCATTTCATTTCTTACCTCCAAATGTTATGTACTCTTATAAATACATGTATATACTGGATATATATGCTATATATGATATCTAAATAATGATATTCATTCTGGATATTATAGACTGTTGACCACATGGGCAACTTGTAAATATAAGGAGCTCATTTTTGACTCAAGTACCAAATATCGACAAAACAAACTTTATTAACTTGAATGAGTACATAATGTTTATAACATGGTAATAAGTGACATAAAATGAATGTTTAACCCTCTGAGAGATTTAGTAGAACTCATATTTTGATAATCCCAATTATTCTCAATTATAGTTTGATAATTCCTATATAGATTACTGGATAATTACTTATTTCAATACTTCTGTACACCATGTACATATTCATATATTATAATATTTATATTATCTTCAGAGAATTCGGTTACTGGAAGGATATATACTATAACATAACCCTTTCTGCCAATAGAATGCTTAAACAGACAAGTCACCATTATGAATGTCTACTGATACGTGAAGGTCACCGATACGACAAGTCTACCGATATGTGAAAGTCACCGATACATCAAGTCCACCGGTACAACAAGTCTACCAATACATGAAGGTCACCGATATAGACAAGTCACCATTATGAAAGCCTACCGATACAGACAAGTCACCATTATGCAAGCCTACCGGTACATAAAGGCTACCATTACACAAAAGGTCACGGGTACATTAAGTCTACCTCTACTGATCAAGTCTACCGACAGACATGAAGTCTACCGAATAGAAAGGATACCATTACACAAGAGGTTACCGATACACAAGGCTAACGATATCCAAATCTACCGTTCTAGAGAATCCGATGCTTCCTTAATTTCTTTATCTTTGTTTATTCTAACAAATGGCCATATCAAGTATATTTTAATGCTCTGTCATTTATTTAATGAAGGCTGTTGGATGTCAGGGAACCGTACCTCGTACCTGCAAAAAGAAATTATTTCTTTTGCTAGAGCTCGTGCCATAAATATAAGATGTCCCTACTTCTACAATACATATACAATAGACAAGGGAAATACAGAGGTGATCTACAAGTGACATACACCAGGAGAGCTCATACAGATTTACATGCACGACCAAGAAGACACAGGAGCTCATACAGATATACATGTTCGACCAAGAAGACACAGAAGCTCATGCACACTCACGCTTACTCAAGAAGAGCTCTTTAAATTCACGAGGATTTTGAAGAACTTCATCGACTAAATTTTCACTGTCTTTGAACTTGAATGTCAAGAAAACGACACTCTGTTTTCTAGACAAAAACCAGAAGAGGACTCAGAACCATTTCTAATCAATCCGAAGGAGTCCAGATATACACTGCAATCACTAGAGCCATTCTAAACTGTATATCTTTCTCAATGATTTATTATTTACATTACGAGCAGTGTGTGTCATCAGTTTTAATTGACACATACACTGTCTTCTGAACCTTAAATAGAGGATCTGTAAATCCTCATTCAACCTCCTTACATCTTCTATTTCCCACTGTGGATAGTGGTAGAGGTCGTGTGTGGCCTGGAAAGCTGTATTTTATATTGTTTTTGTTTCCCACGTAAAACTGTGGTAGAGGCCTTTGACCTAGATAGTTGTAAACTATTGTGAACCCTGATCCAGGGTGTGGATCAAATTTTTATAAGTTTTTGAGAGGACTAAGTCTCAGCTTGAGACTAATCCTCTTGGTTATATCTGATGTTCTTTATTTAGTTTTATCTAAAACCTTTTATTCCGCAACTAAGTGCTTTAAAAACTTAAACTGTTTTTCAAAGTTACTCTAATAATTGAATTAGCAAGTGTTTGCATTACTTGAAAATCATTAAATTAGTTTCAAAAGCTAATCTGATCTTCTGATTAGATTAACTAGGAATTAATCAATCCCTTGAGAAACTACCTGAAAGCTTGCTTTAGTTCAGATTCACTACAATTCAATTAGAATTTTAAATTGGGGGATTTTAGTAAAAGATTTTAAACAAAAAATTTAATTGGAACTCAATTCACCCCCCCCCCTCTTGAGTTTCCACTCCGACCAACATTTGGTATCAGAGGGTTAAAATATTTTCTAAAGTACTCTGTTTTTCAACTGTGATTTTAGTTGTATTTCAAAGTTCTTCAAATTTCTGTTATTTCTAAATTTTTGTCTCTTTAAAATATTTTTTGTTTTAACCTAGTTATCATGGATAGCCGACTTGAAGGTGTTTCTACTAATAGAAAACCATTTTTCAATGGAAAAAAGTATGCTCAGTGGAAGATTAAGATGAAAATTCATTTAGAAAGCATGGGTTTTGATATTTGGACTACCATAGAATCAGAATTTAAAATTGCCACTACTGTTAGATCTACTTGGAATAAAGATACTAAGATAGGTTACAATAATAATTGAAATGATATGAATGATCTGTATTGTGCTTTAGGAGATGAGGAATTTAATAGAATATCTTCTTGTAAGACTACATATGAAATTTGGGACACTTTAGGTGTTTCTCATGAAGGAACAACTAATTTTAAAGAAATGAGATTGAACACTGATACTATTAAATATGATAATTTTAAGATGATGCCTGATGAACCCATTTCTGATATATATCTCAGGTTTAAAAAAATTGTCAATACAATGATCTCACTCGGAAAGGATGTTCCATCAAAGGAGTAGATCATGATAATTTTGAGATACATACCTGAAAGATGGAGGGGCACTTCTGTTTCAATCAGAGAATCTTGTGATATTGGTAAACTACCAGTCAAAGAACTTATTGGTAAGTTGATGATATATGAAGCAGAAAATAAGGTAAACAAAGAAGAAGAAGATGAAACAAAAAGGAAGTCAGTTTCCTTCAAGATATCTACTTCAAAGAAAAAGGATAAAGAGAAAATCCAGTCCATGAGTGATAGCTCAAGTTGTGATGAAAGTGCATCTGACAGTGATGCAGAAATGGATCACATAGACAAAATATTTAAGAATTTTTATAGGAAGAAGAAGTTTTTTAGAAAATAAAATTACAAAGGTAGTTATGACAACAAGGGACACTGGAAAAAGGAATGGATGAAATCTGACAAATCTGATGAAGATTTCTCCTATGAATGCTAAAGAAAATGACATATAAAAGCAGACTGTACAAAGCTGAAATACAAGAAGAAAAATGAGTATAAGGACAATAAGTATAAGAAATCCATGAAGGCTATGTGGAGTGATTCTGAGGATATATCTGGTGAATTTGAAGCTTCTGAGACTGAAAACAGAAATAAGGAAAACATGTGTTTTATGACAAACACTTATGAGGTATCATCTGAAACTCCTGCTTTAAATACATATTATTCTGCAGATGATTCTGATTCTAAAAATATGTCAAAATATGAACTGCTTGAATACTGTGATATGTTGGAAGAAACCTGTAATGAGATGAAAGACAAATACAAAGGTTTAAATAAACAATATACTTTAACTATTAAACATAAATCTGATCTTGACATAGAAATGGAAAAGAGTGCTCAGTTGCTTGAAGAAAACATTGAATTGAAATTGTCAAATGAGCAACTTAGGAAGAATTTAGAAAATTTCAGAAATGGAAAAGATACTCTTACTCAAATTCTATGTATGCCGATTACAACTAGATATACTACTGTTATAGGATACCAACTTGGAAAAAAGAAAAATTACCAAAACTAGATTTATTCCTAAATCTGGACAGAATGTAGATAGTTCAAGTTCTGGAATTTCATATGCTTCAACTAGTTATATTCATAGTTACAGGTCCAATAAGGGCTATCTTTCAAAATCTGTTGATTCTCCAAATTTTATGAGAATCATAAGACAAATTTGGGTACCTAAAGTTATATTGGCTAACATGTCTGGACCCAAGAAAATCTGGGTACCAAAATCATTTCCTATCTAAAACTGTTTTGTAGGGAACCTACTTAAAGAGATCATGTAGAAATACTTGGTACTTGTACAGTGGATGTTCAAGACATATGTTAGGAGACTTCAAATGCTTTAAAAGCTTAGTCAGAGTTGATGTAGGTTTTGTCACCTTTGGTGATAATTATAAAGGGAAAATCATCGACTTAGGCCAGATTGGTAACACTGACTCAATATTAATTTCTAAAGTTCTATTTGTTGATGGGCTTAAGTATAATTTACTAAGTATTTCTCAGTTATGTGATGATTGTATTAATGTTAAATTTCAAAATAATTCTTGCAATGTTTTTAACTCTAAAAATGTTTTAGTATTTTCTACCTTGCGAAATGAAAATGTCCATGCTGTTGATTTAAATTCTTTAGCTATGCAAAATATAACTTGTTTAAATGCTTTTCATAAAGAGTCTTGGCTTTGGAACAGAATATTAGGACACTACAATGTACATTCACTTAGAAAACATACTAGGAAGAACTTAGTTAGAGACCTACTAAAACTTGAATTCCCAGCAGATAATGTTTGTCATCCCTGTCAAAAGGGAAAAGCAACATAAAGTTTCTTTCAAATCAAAGAAAGAAGTGTCAACTTCTCAACCTCTTGATTTGGTTCACATGGATTTGTTTGGAACTTATAGAGTTTCTAGTTTAAATGGGAAGCACTATGTCTATGTTCTAGTAGATGACTATTGTAGGTATACTTGGGTATATTTTCTAGCTCACAAAAGTGAATATTGTTCTTACTTTGTTAAATTTTCCAAGTCTGTAGAGAACCTTAGTGGACTTAAGATTAAAACCTTGAGAAGTTATCATGGTTGTGAGTTTGAAAATCATGAGTTTGAATCCTACTACTCACACAATGGCTATAGTCACAATTTCTCTTCCCCTCGGACACCTTAGCAAAATGTTGTAGTAGAAAGGAGGAATAGAACCCTTCAAGAAATTTCTAGAACCATGCTCAATGAGTATGACCTACCTGTTTATTTTTGGACTGAAGCTGTCAATACAACATGTTATATTATCAATAGAGTATTGATCAGACATGTTCTTAAGAGGACCCCTTATGAGTTGTGGAACCATAGGAAACCTAAGGTTAACTACTTCATAGTTTTTGGTTGCAAAGTATTTATTCTTAATACCAAAGATAATCTTGACAAGTTTGCATCCAAGAGTGATGAAATAATTTTCCTTGGTTACACTATTTCTAGTAAATCCTATAGAGTTTTCAATAAGAGAACCAAATGTGTGGAAGAATCTATTCACATCAAATTTGAGGAAACTGACCCACAGGAACCTAAGAACTCTCTTGAAAATCTTGAAGATGATCTCTATATTTTGAACCTTAATGATAAAGACAGTGAACCTATAGTTAAAACATCCAGTTATGGAAATTTTCCATAACCTGCTTCTATTGATTCCCAACCTGTTGATGAACCTAAAATCTCTAGCCCTACCTTTTCGAGACCAACTAGGATTCGAAAGAACCATGCTTTACATGATGTTGTAGGTAATCTTGATAGAGGAACACAGACTAGAGATTCTCTAAGAAATCAAGTTGAACATCAATCCTTTCATTCACAGTTAGAACCTAAAAATATTAATGATTATATCAATGATGAATTTGGGGTAATGGCTATGCAAGAAGAACTAAATCAATTTGAAAGAAATAAAGTCTGGGAATTAGTAGAAAGACCTGAGGACACTTTAACCATAGGCACAAAGTGGGTGTTTAGAAACAAAGTTCATGAATCTGGAAACATCATTAGAAACAAAGCTAGACTAGTTGCACAAGGCTACAATCAAGAAGAAGGAATTGACTATGAGGAAACCTTTGCACCTGTAGCTAGATTAGAGGCAATTAGGATCTTACTTGCCTTTTCATCACATCTGAATTTCAAGTTATATCAAATGGATGTGAAAAGTGATTTTCTAAATGGTTTTATTGTTGAATATGTTTTTGTAGAACAACCACCTAGTTTCTCAAATCCTCACTTTCAAAATCATGTTTTTAAACTTTCTAAAGCATTATATGGTTTAAAACAAGCTCTAAGTGCTTGGTATGAAAGACTTACAAATTTTATTATTTCAAAAGGATTCACAAAAGGAATTACTGATCCCACTCTTTTTATAAAAAGAATTTCAAAAGATGTTTTAATAATACAAATCAATGTTGATGATATTCTTTTTCGATCTTCTAAAAATTCTTTATGTAATGATTTTTCAAAGGTTATGAAAAATGATTTTGAAATGAGATTAATGGGAGAGCTTAAGTACTTCCTTGGATTTCAAATCTTTCAAACTAAAGATGGTATTATTTTAAATCAAAGTAAATATACTAAGGATTTATTAAAATGTTTTGGTTTGGATAGTATTAAGGGAAGTTATACACCTATGAGTACCATATGTAAATTACATATTGATGAAACTGGGAAACCAGTAGATGAAACTAATTATAGAGGTATGATTGGGAGTTTACATTATCTTACTGCTAGTCGACCAGATATTAAGTTTAGTGTATGTATGTGTGCTAGATTTAAAACTAACCCTAACGAGTCACACTTACTTGCTATTTAAAGGATTTTCAAATATCTTAAATATACTGCTAATTTGGGACAGCTTTACCCAAAAAGATAATCATTTGATTTAATAAGTTATTCAGATGCTGAATTTTCTGAATGAAAGTTAGATAGAAAGAGCACATCTGGAACATGTCATTTACTTGGAATGTCCCTAGTATCATGGTGTAGTAAGAAATAGAACTCAGTTGCATTATCTACTACTGAAGTAGAGTATATAGCTGCTGGTATTTGATGTGCATAGATTCTGTGGATGAAACACACTTTATTGGACAATGGATTCGATTTTAAACATGTTTCAATTAACTGTGATAACACTAGTGCGATCAAAAATCTCAAAGAACCCTATGTCTCACTCTAGAACCAATCACCTTGATGTTAGACACCACTTTATAAGAGATCATTATCAAAGAGGTGATATAACTCTTCAATTTATAGGCACTAAACTCCAATTAGCTGATATATTCACTAAGCCATTATGTTTAGAAAGATTAAGTTTCATTAGACACGAATTAGGAATGATAACTTACTCTTAAAACCGTTAGGATAAACCTCACCGTTAGGATAAACCTCACCTTTAGATAAACCTAACCGTTAGATAAACCTCACCATTAGGATAAACCTTAACGTTTGGATAAACCTCACCGTTAGGATAAAGCTCACATTTAGGATAAACCTCACCATTAGGATAAACCTCACCGTTAGGATAAACCTCACCATTAGGATTGACCTCGCCATTTAAGGACACCTCACCAGTACATCTCTCGCGCTGTTTTAAATTTTTGTATTAAGGAAGAGACTTCGAACCATTTTTAATAGGATATTTATTTTATATGTGAATACTAAATGATATTAAACCTGACTCTAGACATCACTCAATCACCATGAAACCATCTGTTTGAATCCCTCCTACCTAAAACCTCTCAATATCGCAAAACCCTAAGCCTCAGAATCTGAAATGGCTCGTGTGAAGTGACCCTCAGTGGATGAAGGGAGTGATGCACCGCAAGATAAGAAGCAGAAAGTAACCAATGCTGGTGCTAGTGGAAGCAGTAGAGCTATTGGTCGAAGGAATCCTGTGAATCCACATTTATCGAAGCTAGAAATTGTAGTGGAAAATGAGTTATGTGCGGAATGGCTGTTGGAAAGTAAGTCTTTGATTATGAAGATTTTACAAGAGCAAGGATGGCTCGAATTCTTCATGAACAATAATGGACCGTATTATCTAGTACTGGTAAAAGAGTTCTATCAGTTTTCTGTTTTGAAACAGCAGAAGAGGAGAATAGGATGATTTCCTTTGTGAATGGTCAAAAGTTTTTGTTTTCATCTGTTGAATGGGCCGAGAACCTTAGAGTTCCTCATAGAGGTGATTATGGATTTTATTCAAAATCCATACCTAATGCTAGTGACTATTTCATATATGAATATGCCTTGTTATAATTGATAGGAAATGAAACTCTTAGAAAGGTCATTGCTGTAGAGATGTTAGGGGAGGATAAACTACTTTTTAAGTTCATTCAGCATGTGATTTGTCCAAGGAGAGAATATTTTTCTACCCTCATATTTCAGGATATTTATTTGTTGTATCTATTAAATCATGGAGTAAAGGTGAATTTTTGCAGATTGATAATGATTCAGATTGAGGATATGACAAGACCGAAGTCTAAGTCAAATGCACTATTCTTTTCTAAGTTTATTTCTATTATGTTGAAGGCAAAGGAGGTTGCTGGACCTCAAGATGAAACTTTTGTGGTCAAGGATAATTTTTTGCATCACTAGGACTGTTTGTAAGTTTATAAAAGTTAGCTGGAACCCTTGGAAGAAACCATGGGTTAATGATGAAGGTAAAATCTATGACATGTACACTCTTGTGAACCATCCTTCTAGACCAAAGGATGTGAGGGATCATGGTCTTGGACCAGATGAGCTAGAACCGATCTACAGTGATGATGAGGCTGAAACTGAGGACGAAGAGACCTCAGTTGAGGAAGGAGGAGACCCAGATTTACCTCCTAGTCCTGGGAACCAAATTATTTCTTATGGACCAGCTAGCCCTCCAAATGAACTACCAAGGAGAGAAACTATTCTAAAGGACAGTGATACTAAGTCCACTGAAGAAGAAGAAGAAGAAGAAGCTTATCACAATGTTTTCAACGACACCTCTGAGGAGGATGAGGCAACCGAGTCAGATCAGTTTGCTCATGAAGAAAAGGAGGATGTTGCTGAAGCAAATGATGAGGAAAATGAAGAAGAAGAGCTCAGTTTGAGCCCACTGATATATAGTATAGTCAAGATAGTGCCTGATCAGGAAGCAACAGTGACATCTACTGCTAGTACTGAGGGAGTCATTGATGACTTGAAAAAGGATAGGACTCACCCCACTATTGAACTATTATAGAAAATGGTTATTGAATCTATTGAAGTTGTAGAGGTGGTTGTGGAGTAACCACGATTAGAATAGTTAGAGGAGATTCCTCAGGAGTATTCTCTAAGTGAGGGGGAGAATCTTGGTTCAGTTTCTGTATAGTATGACATCGAAGGTTGGTCATCAGATCTAGGATATATGGTTCTTGGACTTGATTATAGTTATTCTGATGAGGAGGACCAGCCTCAAAGGGAGTCAGTTATCCTACATGATGTGGCTGAAAAATTAAAAACCAAGGAGGACCTTGAGTCTTTAAAGGCTGAAATGAAAGAAGCACTGAGAGAATCAGTGACAGATTTGAAGAAAAGCCTGGTTGACGAGATGAGGAGTGTGGAGCTATCCCTGGAGCTATCTCTTGGATGTGTTGTGTCTAGTATAGTGAAGGAAATGATAGATGAAGTTAAATTATGCCATAATAAAATTGAGAGTTGGACAAGAGCTGTGGTTGCTCTAAGAAAATCGATTGCTTCATTGACTGCCATGAACAACTCTCAAACCCAAGTGAATACTGATATCAGATATATCAAAGAAGTAGTCAAGCAGTTTGTGGAAGTATTTGAGGCTTTTAATACATCAGTCAAAGAACATTTGAACAGTCAAGGTTCACTTGTTAAGAAGGTGATTAGTAATTTGACACAGTCTTTCAAAGAGACTATAGCTTTCTCGGTAAAACCCCTTCCCTCATCCAGCTCCACTGTGAACATTGACTAGATCAGAATTGTGATCCAGGAAGAGTTGGCTAATTCCAGTACCAGTGGCACCTCAGATACTCAGATCTTTGCTACCACTAGGGAAGTTAGCAGTTTTGTTTGTGATCACCTACATGAAGCTACTGCTTCTCAAGAGGCCATTAAGAATAAGGTGGATGATTACTTTGAGAATGTCTATACCAAGCATCAAATGACCAATCATTTCAAGCTCTTGATGGAGAATATGAAGTTTCCTCCAGTAACTCAAGATTTCAGAGAACAGGTTAGTAAGATCAGGGATCTTACTCTTGCCTTGGATAAATTCATTGAAAATTGAGATTATTTTGTGTCAGCAATGGATAGAGGAGGTAGTATTATTATGGATTTCAGGAACATGTTGCTACCATTCTTGCATGTGGATGCCAGACCTGTGATTGTACCTTTTTCTCTTCCTGCCTCTGCCTCTGGGAGTATAACTCAGTTGACTCCAGTTCATGCTATTCGAAGCATAACTTCTATGATCCCATAGAGGAGCACAGATTTCAGATATGATACAGTTTCAGTGGCTGACCCTCCATTTATTCTTTCAGCTATTCCCAAGCCATCTACTCAATCTGAACCTACACCCTCTTCTTATCCTAAGGGAAAGACATCTGTTCAAGAGGAAGATTGAGTGATTCTGGATGTTTTTGATAGGATTCACTTGCATTTTTGTAATACTGAATTTATCAGTTTGTACCTTTTGTGACTTAATGGATATTTACTCTTACGTTCTACACTTTACTATGTTTATGTTTCTTTTCCATATGTTCTCTTTTTGTCTATAAATTTCTCTGATTCTACCCTTCTTTTTGTTAATCACAAAGGGGGAGAAAATGAAACAAATGAGAACTGTCAGTGCAATTCAAAGTGGGAGAAAAATGAGAACTTTGTTTTAATTGTTTTTAAGGAAATTTTTCCTCTGACACCAGTTTAATACTTTGTCATAAGTTGTGATTATCAAAAAGGGGGAGATTATTGAACCCTCTGGGAGAATTAGTTTAACTCATATTTTGATAATCCGAATTATGCTCAATAATAGTTTGATAATTGCTATATTGATTAATGGTTAATTAATTATTTCAGTATTTTTGTACACCATGCACATATTCATATATGATTATATTTATATTATCTTCAGAGAATTCAGTTACTGGATGGATATATATTCTAACTTAACCCTTTATGCCAATATAATGCTTAAACAGACAAGTCACCGTTATGCAAGTCTACCGATACGTGAAGGTCACCGATACGACAAGTCTACCGATACGTGAAATTCACTGATACATCTAGTCCACCAGTACAACAAGTCTACCGATACGTGAAGGTCACCGATACAGACAAGTCACCGTTATGCAAGCCTACCGGTACATAAAGGCTACCGTTACACAAAAGGTCACTGGTACATTAAGTCTACCGCTACTGATCAAGTCTACAGACAGATATGAAGTCTACCGAATATAAAGGCTACCGTTACACAAGATTTCACCGATACACAAGGCTACCGATATCCAAATCTACCATTCTAGAGAATCCGACACTGCCTTAATTATTTTATCATTGTTTAATCTAACCAACGATCATATCAGGTATATTTTAATTCTCTATCATTTATTTAATGAAGGTTGTTGGATGTCAGGGAACCATACCTCGTACCTGCAAAAACAAATCATTTCTTTTTCCGGAGCTCGTTCCATAAATATAAGAAGTCCCTATTGCTGCAATACATATACAATAGACAAGGGAAATACAGAGGTTATCTACAAGTGAAATACACAAGAAGACCTCATACAGATATACATGCATTCCCAAGAAGACATAGGAGCTCATACAGATATACATGCCTGACCAAGAAGACACAGAAGCTCATACACACTCACGCTTACTCAAGAAGAGCTGTTTACATTCACGAGGATTTTGAAGAACTTCATCAACTACATTTTCACTGTCTCCAAACCTGAATGTCAAGAAAATGACAATCTGTTTTCCAGAAAAAAACCATAAGAGGACTCAGAACAATTTCTGATCAATCCAAAGGAGTCCAGAGCTACACTGAAATCACTAGAGCCATTCTAAACTCTATATCTTGCTCAGTTATTTATTATTTACATTACGAGCAGTGTGTGTAATCAGTTTTAATTTACACATACACTATCTCCTGAACGTTAACTGGAGGATCTGTAAATCCTCATTCAAACTCTTTACATCTCTTATTTCCCACTGTGGATAGTGGTAGAGGTCGTGTGTGACCTGGAAAGCTATATTTCTTGTTGTTTTTATTTCCCATGTAGAACTGTGGTAGAGGTCTTTGACTTGGATAGTTTTAAACTGTTGTGAACCCCGATCCAGGGTGTGGATCAAATTTATATAAGTTGTTGAGAGGACTAAGTCTCATCTTGAGACTGAACCTCTTGGTTATATCTGTTGTGCTTTATTTAGTTTTATCAAAAACCATTTATTCTGCTGATAAGTGCTTTAAAAACTTAAACTGTTTTTCAAAGTTACTCTGATAATTGAATTAGCAAGTGTTTTCATTACTTGAAAATCATTAGGTTAGTTTCAAAAGATAATCTGATCTTATGATTAGATTAACTGGGAATTAATCAATCCATTGAGAACCTAATTGAATGTTTTCATTAGTTGAAATTCACTACAATTCAATTAGTATTTTAAATTGGGGGATTTTAGTAAAAGATTTTAAACAGAAATTTTAATTAGAACTCAATTCACCCCCCCTCTTGAGTGTCCACTCCGACCAATAAGGAATAATAAACTTGAAAAAGTTTCTTAAGAAAGTAGAAATTAACTTTAGTTTATTATTCAGGAGATTAAATAACGATCGAGTCAAGTTGGACATGAGGTACGAGACTTCGTCTCAATCTCCTTTCATATAAGGAGATCATTTTTTACTAAAGTTCCTAATATCGACAAAATGAATGTTATTAACTTAAATGATTTAATAATGTTTATAACACGGTAATAAGTGATATAAAAGAAATAATAAACTTTAAAATGGTTCTTATGCAAGTAGAAATTATCTTTAGTTTATTATTCAGGAGATTAAAGAAATATCGAGTCAAGTCAGACACGAGGTAAGGGACTTCATCTCAATCACCTTTCATTGAGTAATTTTTAGTTTTATAAACAAAATTATTTTATACGGTGTATAATCACCTTTGACTTTTAATTTTATTCAAAGGGAATCTTTTTATACGAATCGTTTTACTAAACGACAAAAAAGAAATATTTTTTAACGTAAGCGGTGACAACAACCTTTCCACCACCATGAGTATTATTTGATCATTGGATTTATTAACAAGACGGAATGTGTCTAAAGGAAAAAAAAATACCATATACTATTTTTATGTATTTTGGTATTGAGAATGATTTTGACAATGGATTTATTATATAAATATCTTGAAATGATTTTTCACTGTGGAAATTTTATATTTCCTTTATGCTTATGTTATGTGTTATGATCATGTTATGGTTATTGGGAATTATTTACGTATACGGGTGGTTATGTGATAAACCTAGGGCGGGTGAGCCCGAGATAGCTCTCCAATGCATTGTGTAACTTAACGGAGGTAAACGTGAATGTTTCCCCTAAGAGGAATATAGAATATCTTGTAATGGTTATTCCAAAGTAACTCACTATGTAGTTGTAATAGCTACAATGTAAGTATGATATAGATTCCACAAGTTATATTTATGTTTAATGATTTCTATTTGTCTTTCATAAATATTATGATTTCATGAGGTAAGTAAATGATTTCATGTTTTGTATGTATTTATGAACAAATGTTTTAATTCTTTGATTTATAACCATTACTGAGCGTTTTATGCTCATCCCATGTTTTGGAAAGTTTTCACAGGACATAAAGATTAATAGGGTCAAGGTTGGGATCAAGGAAAAGTCATGTTATTTAAAACATGAAACTAGACATGACTCTTTTTTTCAAGAGTTTTTGTTTTGTAGAAAAAATGGAAACTGTATAGAAGTGTCTACCTTGTACTCTTTTGAGATGTAATAGTTATGTCTTAATTATCTAAAACTCTGATCCTAAAAAGATCCTCAATGTTAAATATTCATTTAATTCAATATTATGTAATGTTCAAGGATGGGTCCTTATACCCCTCCTCTCTATTATAAAAGGAGACCACTTCTAACCAATTACTCACACCTCTCGAGCCATTTGGCTCATCCAAACTCGGCCCAATTAAGCTCCCTACATCCCACTCCTCCTCTTAGAAGCTTTACCTTAGGCATAAGGCACTTCAATAAGTCCTTTTGGTTCAAACCAAAGGAAGTTACCCAAATTAAAGGTAATTTTTTATCTTAAATTGTTTAAATTTATTTTACTTCTCAAACCCCTAAACTCTTTTTATTAATTTATTTTGTAACAACACCAGTATCTTAAATATACTAGGATGTTTTTATGAGATGGATTTGAACTACACTTACACACACCTCCATCTAATGTTTAATGAACACAATGTTTCTGTGGATGGCAAACTAACGCCTCACGAAACGATGATTGTTCAATTACATCTTACCGCCACTCATGGTGGCCCTTATGATGGAACTGTATTTAAATATGATATAAATTATGTTTATGACTTACTTATTCTTATGTACTTCCCAATTATATCAAGCCTTTATGGTTTCCATAGTGGGTAAATATAATAATCTCATTTGAGGAAGTGCGGACTACCGCCCCCTCAAAGTGATGTGATTCGTTAATGCCTTATGTGGGATGTATAAAGGATGGATTTGATGATATAATATATGATATTATACTGTAATTATAATATAACTATGTATTATTATGTTTTAATTCCGTTAAAATAATAAATAGAAATGAAAGTAGTGTTCATGCGTACGTACGACCTACCATTTCCATGAACGGTGCATTTCATTTCTTACCTCCAAATGTTATGTACAATTATAAATACATGTATATACTGGATATATATGATATATATGATATCTAAATAATTATTGTCATTATAGATATGATGGAATGTTGACCACATGGGTAACTTGTATATATAAGGTGTTCATTTTTTAGACAAGTACCAAATATCGACAAAATGAACTTTATTAACTTGAATGATTACATAAATGTTATCTTTTATATAATAACAGTTTTCATTCTAGTATATATATGGATCCATTTGAAGCATTATATGAAAAGCGTTGTCGAACTCCCTCTTTTTGGGATGAAGTAGGTGAGAGGAAGCTGATGGGACCAGAATTGGTAGAAGAGATGGGAGAGAAAGTTCAGTTGATTCAGAAGCACATGAGAACAGCTCAGAGTAGAAAAAAAAGTTATGAAGATAACTGGAGGAAGGAAGTTTCTTTTGAGTTAGGTGATCATGTCTTTCTCAAGGTTTCTCCATGGAAAAGTGTGATGCATTTTGTTAAGAATGGAAAGTAGAGTCTGAGGTTCATTGGACCTTATGAAATTCTGGAGAAAGTTGGATCAATTGCGTATAGAGTGGCTTTACCACTATGTTTATCCCAGGTACACAATGTTTTTCAGGTTTCTATGTTGAGAAAGTATATTCCAGATCCATCTCATGTTTTGAGCCCAGAGGTAGTTCAGTTGGAGGTAAGAAATGATCACCTTATATTTACAAGTTTCCAATGTGGTCAATATTCCATTATATCCAGAATGAAAATCATTATTTATATATCATATATATCATATATATCTAGTATATACATGTATTTATAATAGTACATAACATTTGGAGGTAGGAAATGAAATGCACCGTTCATGGAGACGGTAAGCCGTATGTACGCATGAACGCTACTTTCATTTCTATTTATTATTTTAATATAATTTAAACATAATTATACATAGTTATATTATAATTATAGTATATTATCATATATAATATTGATAACTCTATCCTTTATACATCCCACATAAGGCATTAACAAATCAAATCACTTTGAGGGGGCAGTAGTCCGCACTTCCTCAAATGAGATTATCGTATTTAGCCACTATGGAAACCATAAATTCTTGATATAATTGAAAATTACAGAATAATGAATCATAAACATAATATATGTCATATATAAATACAGTTCCATCATAATTGCTACCATGATAGGTGGTAAGATGTAATTTAACAATCATTATTTCGTGAGGCGTTAGTTTTCCATCCATATAAACATTATGTTATTCATCCATTAGATGGAGGTGTGTGTAAGTGATGTTAGAATAATTATCATAAAAACATCCTAGTATATCCAGGATACTGGTGTTGTTACAAAATAATGTAATAAAAAGAGTTTAGGGGTTGGAGAAGAAAAATAAAATAAAACAATTTAAGAGAAACAATAACCTTTAATTTGGGTAACTCCCTTTGGTTTGAACGAAAGGACTTCTTGAAGTGCCTTGTACCTAAGGTAAGGCTTCTAAGAGGAGGAGAGGGATGTAAAGAGTTTAATTGGGCAGAGTTTGGATGAGAAAAATGGGTTGAGAGGTGTGAGGAATTGGTTAGAAGAGGTCTCCTTTTATAAGGGAGAAGAGGGGCTCTTTAAGAAAGTGTGAAAGTATTATTTTATAATATAATGATATTCAGTTTCTAAAGGTCCAAAAATCATTATAGTCAAAGATAAGATGATTCATGGTCTAAATAGAATCATCCAATCATAATTTCACATATTGTGGATAATATTTTAATAATTATAATCTTATTTATTTAAATCATTTATTAATGAGGTAAATAATGTATCATTATTGTGTCATAAATAATATAATTTATTAGATGTCTAAAAATTATCGAAAAAATACTATCATGTAGGAACTCTTTTTAGATTTACACTAAATATTTATAGTCTAAAATAGGACTTATATAACACCATATTAAAATTAATTACTAAAAGATATTGTTAATGTCAATTTTGTCTTCACATTAAATTAATTAATCTAAATTGTCATTATCACTCCCATGTGGCTCAATGGGGTCCCAAAATCGACCCAAAGATGACCATGGTCATAAATGACTCAAACAATAAGGTTTGGACAAGTGTTAAGATAATTTTCAATTATTATAATATTCTTTTAACCTTGAATTACCCTATTTACTTTTTACCATAGTAAATAAAAGTCAAAAGTTACTATTCACCAAAAATTATTTTCATTTTGTTGAACCACATTTTACTTCTGGATAAAAACCATGTATGTTGGAGTTTTTAAATTCAATTCACAGAAGTGGAAAAATTTCATTTAAATGAAAAAGTAAGTTTTTTATCTACCACTAAGTGGTTTCACTATTCATCAAAAATTGAAGTTTTTTAGAAAATACCAAAAATTCAGCCGAAGCATTATTTGATATTCAGAATTAAAAATTGATATCTATTTTTCCAAATTCAAAACATAGAAGTGGCATTAATTAATTTGAAAATTAATTCCCGTTTTCAAAACAAATAGCGTGTTTTTAAGAAATAATAACTATCAAAAGATTGATACTTGTTTATTTCAAATTTCAAATTGAAATTAATTCCAATGACCAAAATTGGATTAAATTTTAAAAATATATTCTAATTAAACATTAAAACAACCTAAAAAGATAATCTAACCCTATAAATAAATTACATTAAAAGTCACTTTTGAATTAAAATGCAATATTTTTCACTATTCATTAAAAAATGAACTCTATCAGAAAAATACCAAAAAATTAACTAAAGTAAAATTTGATGTCCCAATTATAAAAAAGGATTTTATTTGGTCATATAGAATGTATTAATGTTACCAAAAATATATTTAAAGAGGGTTCTCCATTAAAAGGCGATAAATCGGCCTTTTAATGTAAATTATGCTTAAAATTAGATTCCTTCACATTTTAAGTCTCTAAATTTTTATTGGATAAGGTAAATACATTTAACAATCATGTATAATCATATGGTAGTTACTTTTTTTCATTCCCACCAATACAAAGGCTAGTAGTTAACTACCATTTAAAATATTAATATTATATTATTAGTGTGCCACGTAAGTTTTCAAAGAAACTCGTTGTTGCGTATCGGGTACGCTATCGAATATAGAAACCCCTTTAGAGTAAAATTAATATTTAATTCAAAAATATTAATAAATATTAAATGTATTATTATTCATTTACCTAGGTTGTTACATACTTCCCCCCTTTTGGGAATTGCGTCCTTGTAATTTTTATTCACTTATCAAAATAAGTGGGTGTATTTATCCCTCAGAGCATTTTCAGATTCCCACGTTGCCTCTTCACCCATATTGGTTTTCCACAAAACCTTTACCTGATGAATCCCCTTATTCTGCAAAAAATGATCTCTACGGTCAAGAATCTGAACTGGTTGTTCTTCATAAGAGAGATTTTCTTCTAATTGAACTACCTCTGGGCTCAAAACATGAGATGGATCTGGCATATATTTTCTCAACATTGAAACATGAAAAAAATTGTGTACCTGGGATAAAATTGGAGGTAAATCCACTCTATACGCAACTGATCCAACTTTCCCTAGAATTTCATAAGGTCCAATGAACCTAAGACTTAACTTTCCATTCTTACCAAAACGAATCACACTTTTCCATGGAGAAACTTTGAGAAAGACATGATCACCTACCTCAAAGTAAAGATCCTTCCTCCGGTTATCTGCATAACTTTTGTGTCTCCTCTGAGCTGTTCTCATGTGCTTCTGAATCAATAAAGCTTTCTCTACTATCTTTTCAACCAATTATGGTCCCATCAGCTTCCTTTCACCTACATCATCCAAGAATGCAAGAGTTCGACAATGCTTTCCACATAATGACACTTTATATTAATTGATTTAATGTAAAGTCAAAATTGACATTAAAAAAATCATTTAGTAATTAATTTTTATATGGTGTTATATAAGTCCTATTTTCTAATATAAATATTAAATAGAAATATAAAAATATTTCCTACATGATAGTATTTTTTTGATAATTTTTAGAGATCGAATAAATTAAATTATTTATGAGACAATAATGACGCAGTAATTACCTCATTAATAAATGAGTTAACTAAATAATATTATAATGATTAAATTATTATTCATAACATGTCCAATTCTGATTGGATGATTTTATTTCGACTATGACTCATCTTATATTTGACTATAATTTTTTTTGGATCATTAGAAACTGAATATCATTATATTACAAAATAATAATTTCACACTTTCCTAAAGATCCCCTCCTCTCCCTTATAAAAGGAGACCACTTCTAACCAATCCCTCACACCTCTAAATCCATTTTTCTTGTCCAAACTCTTCCCAATTAATATCTATACATCCCTCCCCTCCTCCTAGAATCATTACCTTAGGCAGAAGGCACTTCATGAAGTCCTTTTGGTTCAAACCAAAGGAAATTACCCAAATTAAAGGTAACAGTTTCTCTTAAATTGTTATCTTTTATTTTACTTCTCCAACCCCTAAACTCTTTTTATTCTTTTAGTTCGTAACAACACGAGTATCCTAAATATACTAGTATGTTTTTATGAGATGTATTCGAACTAAACTTACACACACCTCCATATAATGGATGAAAAACATAACGTTTCTGTGGATGGAAACTAAGGCCTCACGAAAAAATGATTGTTCAATTACATCTTACCGCCTCTCATGGTGGCCATTATGATGGAACTATATTTATATATGATATATATTATTTTTATTATTTCCTTATGCTTTTGTACTTCCCATTTATAGCATGCTTTTATGGTTTCCATAGTGGGTAAATAAGATAATCTCATTTGAGGAAGTGCAGACTACCGCCCCCTCAAAGTGATTTGATTAATTAATGCCTTATAAGGGATGTATAAAGGATGAAGTTAAATATATTATATTTGATATTACACTAGAATTATAATATACCTATGTATCATTATGTTTTATTTCCTTAAAAATAAGAAATAGAAATGAAAGTAGAATTCATGCGTACGTACGACTTACCGTCTCAAGGAACGATGCATTTCATTTCTTACCTATAAATGTTATGTACTATTGTAATAAACTATATAATATGGATATATATGATATATATGATATCCAAATCATGAATATCATTCTGTATATAATAAACCATTGACCACATGGACAACATGTAAGTATAAGGTGTTCAATTGTTTACTCAAGTACCAAATATCGACAAAATGAACATTATTAACTTAAATGATTGCATAATGTTTATAACATGGTAATAAATGATATAAAAGGAATAATAAATTTTAAAAAGGTTCTTAAGAAAGTATAAATTAACTTTATTTTATCATTCAGGAGATTAAAGAACAAACGGGTCAAGTTGGACACGAGGTATGGGACTTCGTCTCAATCTCCTTTCATTGAGGCATATTTTATTTTAATACATGATTTTGTTTTATACACTGTATAAACACCTTTGAATTTTCATTAATTCAAATGGAAACTTTTTATATGAAGTGTTTTACTAAACGACAAAAAAATGTTCTTTTTTACGTAAGCGGTGACGACGACCTTTCTGTCGCCACGAGTATTATTTGATCTTTGGCTTCTTTAACAAGCCAGAACATTTTTGAAAGAAACAATAAATACCATATACTCTTTTTATATATTTTGGTATTGAAAATGATTTTAATAATGGGAATCTAAATGTCAAGTATATATTTTTCTTCATCTCTTATTAATTGAAGAAATTAATTCTTATACTTTAGTGAAGGGATCTTAAAACAAAAAATGTATTATCCTAATACCATATGTTTTGTTGAACTGATGGTATTTTAAATCATCATAGATTGATGAATTTAAGCCCCTCAATTTTACAAATGTTTGTGATTGATGACCTCAATAACTACCTATAAATATTTACGTTTTCCTCCAATTATATGTCTCTAATTGCCACCAATTTTCTCCTATTTGAGATCATAATTTGGTGGTGACCCTTTCATTTACCTTTTCCTCATATTAAGACTAAATTTTATTAACTTAATTTCCAATGTGTGTTTTCCCAAAGGTATTTTCAATTTTCAACATTTTATTTTCTAAAAATAATTTCAAATTGTGCGGATGAAATTTATTGAAGGTTAGAGGAATGTAACACCCCAAGATTTCATAGTATGTTATTTCTTCAAAGTAATTCAATAACATTCACTACACGCAACACCGAGTTCTAGCGCATCATGACTTACCAAACAAGTCGTTCAAAAGAGGTTATGAATAATATTAAATGAATTTTGAACTTTATATAATCCTTATAATTTTAGAATACATATTATGAGTTTCATAGACTTAAAGTAAGAACAAATACATTTTTTTCAGATAAAAGAAGTATTTTTAAAAAAATGCAATTTTACCACCTTTTAATGGAGAAGCCTTTTTAAATACAATATTTCAGACTTTTATATATTCAATTTAACAAAATAAACTTATTCCTTAGAACCGGGAAATAATAAATTAGTTTCAATAATGTTTTGGTGTTTTTTAGATAACTTTCATATTTGGGTGAATAGTGAAAAATACTATATTTTCATTGAAAACAACTTTTTTAAAAATAATAATTTATATTGTTAAATTATAAATTTTAATGGTATGGAAGTATAAATAGATTATATTTTTACAATTTAATCCAATGATGTTCATTGTAAGTAATTTCACTTTGAAATTGGACATAAACAAGTGTCAATCTTTTGATAGTTATTAAAAATACGCCTTTTAGGTTTAATAGCGGGAATTAATTTTAAATTAATAAATGAAACATTTATGTTTTGAATTTGGTAAAATAGACTTCAATTTTGTATTAATAATATATAAATTATCTTAGGGTGAAAGTTTGGTACTTTTCTGATAACATTCATATTTTGATGAATAGTGAAAATTACTAAATTTTAATTAAAATCAACTTTTTTAATCGAAATAATTAATAGTGATAAATTATTAATTTGAGTGATTGTAAAGTATAATTAGATTATAATTTTGTCATTTAATCCAATTTAGTTCATTGGACATAATTTAATATTTAAACTATACATAAGAAAGTATCAATCTTTTGATAATTACTATTTGTTAAAAACATGCTTTTTGTTTTGAAAATGTGAATTAATTTTAAATTAATTTCTTCCACTTATGTGTTTTGAATTTAGAAAAATTTATTACATATTTAGAATCAGTAAATCCATATTTTTAAATAGGTAACTTTTATTTTTAGACATTTTGAATAATTACTTCAGTAAATATTTTATTTAGCATGGTTAAAGGGTAAATCCGGTAAATAAGGGTAAAAAAATAATATTATAATAATACTGAATTACCCTAAAATGTTTCCTAACCCTATTGGTTGATACATGTTCGAACATGGTAATCTTTGGGTCGATTTTTTGACCCCATGGAGCCACTTGTAAGCGATAATGACACTTTATATTAATTAAGTTACAGTAAATGCAAAAATGACATAAGCATATATCTTTTAGAAATTTTTTTTACATAGGGTTATATATGTTGGATTTTCTACTATAAATATTAATTAGAAAGATAAAACTATTTCCTACATAATGGTATTTTATTTATAATTTTTAGACATTGAATAAGTAAATTTATTTATGACATAATAATGATACAATATTTTATTTAATAATAAAAGAATCAAATAAATGGTATTATAAAAGTTAAAATAAATATAATTTGAAAGTTTTGAAGACATACAAGAATTTTTTTAGATAATATTAAATATTAGGATTTCATAAATGAATTTAACTAGAATTAATAATGTTGTTATGACTTTAACAATAATCAATTATTAAATAGTATCAAAATTGTCATAAATGAGTTTTTAAAACAAATATTATATTATTAATTGATATTATATTCCTAAAAATCAAAGGTTCAGCCAAAGGACATATATCATGATAGTTGTATCAGTAATGGACCAATTGGAGGTTTCTTGGATGTATATAGTAAGTTTATTAACTATATAATATAAAAATACAAAGTGACATGGTAAGTGTCAAACTAATTAACTAAGAGTTAAAACTAAAAGATAAGGTTAATAAGGTGCCCCAAACCTGTGTAAAACCTATTGGTTTAGTTTTTTTCGACCTATTACAACCTTAAACTTTGAATAATACACTTTAGATCTATTATAAACCGAATATGAATTTATTATAAAATAATACTTTATGTTTTTTCTAAAGAGCCCCTCCTCCCCCTTATAAAAGGACACCACTTCTAACGAACTCATAACACCTCTTAACCCTTTTGGATCGTTCCAAATCTGAACAATTAAGATCCCTATATCCCTATCCTCATCCTAGAAGCCTTACCTTAGGCATAAAGAACTTCAAGAGTCCATTTTGGTTCAAACCAAAGGGAGTTACCCAAATTAAAGGTAACGATTTCTCTTAGATTCATTTCTTTTATTTTACTTCTCCAACCCCTAAACACTTCTTATTCTTTTCTTTTGTAACAAAAATAGTATACAAAATATACTAGGATATTGTTATGAGAAGTATTCAAACTACACTTACACAAACCTCCATCTAATGGGTGAAGAATATTATGTTTCTGTGGATGGCAACCAAACTCCTCACGAAACGATGATTGTTAAATTTTTTCTTACCACCTCTCATGGTGGCCACTATTATGGAACTATAATTAAATATGATATTTATAATATTTATTTTATATATAAGATTCTGTAATTCCATTTTATAGCATAACTTTATTCATTTCATGTTCTATATATATACGATAATTTCATTTGAGAAAGTGTGGACTACCGCCCCCTCAAAGTGACATGACTCGTTCATACCATACATGGAATGTATAAAGGAAGGTGTTAATGAACTTAAGTAACACATATAAGATATTATATTATAATGGAATAATAATATAATTATTTATCATTTTGTTTTTATTCCTTTTATATCACTTATTACCATGTTATAAACATTATGTAATCATTCAAGTTAATAAAGATCGTTTTGTTGATTTTTGGTACTTGAGTAAAACATGAACACCTTATATTTACAATTGGCTCATGTGGTCAATAGTCCATTATATCAAGAAAGAAAATCATTATTTAGATATCATATATATCATATATATCCAGTATATAGATGTATTTATAATAGTATATAACATTTGGAGGTATGAAAAGAAATGCACCGTTCATGGAGACGGTAAGTCGTACGTACACATGAACGCTAATTTCATTTCAATTTATTATTTTAATGGAATTAAAATATAATTATACATAGTTATATTTTAATTAAAGTATAATATCATACATAATATCATTAACTCCATCCTTTATACATCCCACATAAGGCATAAACGAATCAAATCACTTTGAGGGGGCGGTAGTCTGCACTTCCACAAATGAGATTATCGTATTTACCCACTATGGAAACCATAAATAATTGATATTATTAGCAAATACAGAATTATAAGGGAATCATAAATGTAATATATATCATATATAAATGTAGTTCCATCATAATGGCCACCATGAGAGGGGGTAAGATGTAATTGAACAAACATCGTTTCGTGAGGCGTTAGTTTGCCATCCACAGAAACATTATGTTCTTCATCCATTAGATGGAGGTGTGTGTAAGTGTAGTTGGTATACCTCTCATAACAACATCCTAGTATACTGAGGATACTGGTGTTGTTAAAAAATAAAGGAATAAAAATTTTTAGGGGTTAGAGAAGTAAAATAAAAAAAAATTAAGAGAAACGGTTACCGTTAATTTGGATAACTCCCTTTAGTTTCAACCAAATGACTTCTTGAAGTGCCTTCTGCCTAAGGTAAGGATTCTAGGGTGAGGATAGGGATGTTGGGAGATTAATTGGGCAGAGTTTGGACGATCCAAATGGCTTGAGAGGTGTGTGGAATTGGTTATAAGTGGACTCTTTTTATAAGGGAGAGGAGGGGCTCTTTAGGAAAGTGTGAAAGTATTACTTTACAATATAATGATATTCGGTTTAGAATTGTCCAAAAATACTTATAGTATAATATAAGATGAGTCATGGTTGAAATAAAATCATTAAATCATAATTTTACATGTTTTGGATAATATTTTAATCATTATAATCTTATTTATTTAAATCATTTAACAATGAGGTAAATACTGCATCATTATTGTGTCATAAGTAATTTAATTTATTATAAGTTTAAAAATTATCAAAAAAATATTATCTTTTAGGAAATATTTTTATATTTCCAATTAATATTTATAGTTTAATATAGTACTTTTATAACACCATATAAAAATTAATTACTAAAAGGTTTTTGGTAATGTCAATTTTGTCTTTACATTAAATCAATTTATCTAAAGTGTCATTATCTTTCATAATTGGCTCCGTAGAGTCCCAAAATCTACCCAAGGATTCCCATGGTCTGAAATTACTGATCCAATAAGGTTAGGACAAGTTTTAAGGTAATTTGGAATTATAATAATATTCTTTTAACCTTGAATTACCCTATTTACATTTAACCACGGTAAATAAAAGTAAAAAGATACTATTACAAAAATATATATTCATCTTATTGAACAAAATTTTACTTGGATTTTTGAAATTCAATCCATTTAAGTGGTAAAATTTTATTTAAATGAAAAAGTCAGTTTTTTAACTACCACTAAGTGGAATCATTATTCATAAACAATTGATGTTTTTCAGAGAAATACAAAAAATTAATACTAAGAATTATTTGATATTCCAAATTCAGAATTTATGTCTATTTTTAAAAATTCAAAACATATAAGTGGAATTAATTGATTTTAAAATTTATTCTCGTTGTTAAAACAAATAGTATGTTTTTATGAAACAATAACTATCAAAAGATTGATACTTGTTTATGTCCAATCTCAAAGTGAAATTAATTGCAATGACCAACATTGGATTAAATGGTAAAAATATATTTTAATTTTACTTTAAAACCAACTAGAAAGATAATATAACCACATAGATAAATTATATTAAAAGGAATTTTTGAATGAAAATACAATATTTTTCACTATTAATTAAAAAATGAATTTTATCAAAAAATACCAAAAAATTACCCAAAGTAAAATTTGATGTCCCAATCCTATATAAGGATTTAATTTGGTCAATTATAATCTATTAAAGTGACCAAAACTATATTTAAAGAGTATTTTCCATTAAAAGGTGATAAATCATCCTTTTAATGTAAATTATGCTTAAAATTAGATTCATTCACATTTTATGCCTCTAAATTAATATTGGATATTTTAAATACATTTAAAAAACATTTGTAATCATATTGTAGATAGTTTTATTCATTTCCTCCAATAGAAAGGCTAGGAGTTAACTACCATTTAAAATAATAATTTTATATTATTAGTGTGCAACGTAAGATTTCAATGAAACCAGTTGTTGCGTATCGGGTACGATATTGAACATAGCAACCCCATTAAAGTAAAATTAATATTTAATTCAAAAATATTAATAAATATTAAATATGTATTATTATTCATTTACCTAGGATTTTATATCCTTCCCCCCTTTTGGGAATTGCATCCTCACAATGTTTATTCACTTTTCAAAATATGGGGGGTATTTATCCCTCATAGCATTTTCAGATTCCAATGTTTCCTCTTCAACCATATGGTTTTTGCACAAAACCTTTACCTTGTAAATTACCTTATTCTACAACACATGCTCTCTACGGTCAAGAATCTGGACTGGTTGTTCTTAATAAGAGATATTCTCATCCAACAGAACTACCTCTGGGATCAAAACATGAGATGAATCTGGCATATACTTTCTCAACATCGAAACATGAAAAACATTGTGTACCTGGGATAAACTTGGAGGTAAAGCCACTCTATACGCAACTGATCCAACTTTCTCCAGAATTTCATAAGGTCTAATGAACCTTGGACTCAACATTCTATTCTTACCAAAACGCATCACACTTTTCCATGGAGAAATGTTGAGAAAAGCATGATCACCTACATCAAAGGAAAGAGCCTTTCTCTGGTAATCTGCATAACTTTTCTGTCTGCTCTGAGTTGTTCTCATGTGGTTTAGAATCAACTAAACTTTCTCTACCATCTCTTCTACCAATTATGGTCCCATAAACTTTCTTTCACCTACTTCATCCCAGAATGCTGGAGTTTTATAATGTTTTCCATATAATGCCTCAAATGGAGCCATCTGTATACTGGAAGGAAAGCTGTTATTATAAGAAAATTCAACCAAAGAAAGATGCTGGTCCCAACTTCCCAGGTAATCCATGTGGTCAAAGGTTCATTATATCCAGAATGATAATCTTGATTTGGATATCACATATATCATATATTTCCAGTATATACATGCTTTTATAATAGTACATAACATTTAGAGCTATGAAATGAAATGCACCGTTCATGGAGACGGTAAGCCGTATGTACGCATGAACGCTACTTTCATTTCTCTTTCATATTTTAATGGAAATAAAACATAATTATACATAGGTATATTATAATTATAGTATAATATCATATATAAAGCTTAACTCCATCCTTTTTATATCCCACATAAGGAATTAACGAATCAAATCACTTTAAGGGGACGGTAGTCAGCACTTCCTCAAATGAGATTATCGTATTTACCCACTATGGAAACCATAAAGGAGTGCTATAAATGGGAATTAAAGAAGAATAAAAAAATCATAAACAAAATATATATCATATATAAATATATTTCCATCATAATGGCCAGCATGAGAGGCGGTAAGATGTAATTGAACAATCATCGTTTCGTGAGGCCTTAGTTTTCCATCCACAAAAACATTATGTTCTTCATCCATTAGATGGGTGTGTGTGTAAGTGTAGTTCGAATCCTTCTCATAAAAACATACTAGTATATTGAGGATACTATTTTTGTTACAAAATAAATTAATAAAAAGATTTTAGGGGTTGGAGATGTAAAATAAAAGAAAAAAATTTAAGAGAAATCGTTACCTTTAATTTAGGTAACTTCCTTTGGTCTGAACCAAAAGGACTTTTGAAGTGTATTCTGCCTAAGGTAAGGATTCTAGGGTGAGGAGAGGGATGTTGGGATCTTAATGGGGAATATTGGGGACTAGAAAAATGGATTGAGAGTTGTGATTAATTGGTTATATGTGGTGTCTTTTTATAAGGGAAATGAGGGGCTCTTTAGGAATGTGTGAAAATATTATTTTATAATATAATGATATTTGGTTTTTAATGGTCAAAAAATCATTATATTAGAATATAGGATGAGTCATGTTCGAAATAATATCATACAATCAGAATTGGACATGTTTTTGATAATATGTTAATCATTATATTCTTATTTATTTAAATCATTTACTAATGAGGTAAAAACGGCATCATTATTGTGTCATAAATAATTTAATTTATTCGATATCTAAAAATTATCAAAAAACTTATATCATGTAGGAAATCGTTTTATCTTTCCAATGAATTTTTTTAGTCAAAAAGTGGACTTATATAACACCATATAAAAATTCATTACTAAAATATTTTTGTTAATGTCAATTTTGTATTCACATTAAATTAATTAATCTAAATTGTCCTTGTCACTCCAAAGTGGATCAATGGGGTCCCAAAATCGACCCAAATATTCCCATGGTCGTAAATTACTCAAACTATAAGGTTTTGACAAGTGTTAAGGTAATTTAAAATCATTATAAAATTATTTTAACCTTGAATTACCATATTACCTTTAACCGCGGTAAATAAAAGTCAAAAGTTACTATTCACCAAAAATTATTTTCATCTTATTGAACCACATTTTATTTATTGATAAAAACCATTTATGTTGGATTTTTGAAATTCAATTAAAAAAAGTGGAAGAATTTCATTTAAAAGAAAAATTCAGTTTCTTTAACCACCACTAAGTGGTTCCACCGTTCATCAAAAATTGAAGTTTTTAGAAAAAACCAAATGTTCAGCCTAAGAATTATTTGATATTCCGAATTAAAAATTGATGTCTATTTTTCCAAATTCAAAACATATAAGTGGAATTAATTAATTTGAAAATTAATTCCCGTTATCAAAACAAATAGCGTGATTTTAAGAAACAATAACTATCAAAAGATTGATACTTGTTTATGTCGAATTTCAAAGTAAAATTAATTCCAATGACCAAAATTGTATTAAATGGTAAAAATATATTATAATTACACTTTAAAACCAACTAAAAAAATAATCTAACCATATAAATAAATTAGATTAAATGACAATTTTAATTAAAATGCCATACTTTTCACTATTTATTAAAAAACGAACTCTATCAGAAAAATACCAAAAAATTAAACAAAGTAAAATTTGATGTCCCCATTCTAAAGAAGGATTGTATTTGGTCATATATAATGTATTAAAGTAACCAAAACTAGATTTAAAGAGGGTTTTCTATTAAAAGGCAATAAATCGGCCTTTTAATGTAAATTATGCTTAAAATTAGATTCATTCACATTTTAAGCCCCTAAATTTTTATTGGATAATGTAAATACATTTAAAAATTATGTATAATCATATTGTAGTTAGTTTCATTCATTCCCACCAATACAATTGCTAAGAGTTAACTACCATTAAAAATAAAAATATTATATTATTAGTGTGCAACGTAAGATTTCAAAGAAACCCATTGTTGCGTATTAGGTACGCTATCGAACATAGAAACCCATTTAAATTAAAATTAATATTTAATTCACAATTATTAATAAATTTGAAATATGTCTTATTCTTCATTTACCTAGGATGTTATATCCTTCCCCCCCTTTTGGGAATTACGTCCTCGCAATTTTTATTCACTTATTAAAATAAGTAGGGGTATTTATCCCTCATAGAATTTTCAGATTCGCATGTTACCACTTCAACCATATGGTTTTTCCATAAAACATTTACCTGGAGAATTAATTTATTCCGCAACACTATCACTCTACGGTCATGAATCTGGACTGGTTGTTCTTCATAAGAGAGATTCTCTTCCAACTGAACTACCTCTGGGATCAAAACATGCGATGGATCTGGAATATACTTTCTCAACATCAAAACATGAAAAAAATTGTGTACCTGGGATAATCTTGGCGGTAAAGACACTCTGTATACAACCGATCCATATTTTTCCGAAATTTTATAAGGTCAAATGAACCTCGGGCTCAACTTTCCCTTCATACCAAAACGCATCACACTTTTCGATGGAGAAACTTTGAGAAAGAAATGATCACCTACCTCAAAAGAAAGATCCTTCCTCCACTTATCTGCATAACTTTTCTATCTACTCTAAGTTGTTCTCATGTGCTTCTGAATCAACTGAACTTTCTCTACCATATTTTTTTTACCAATTATGGTCCCATCAGCTTCTTTTCACCTACTTCATCCCAAATACTGGAGTTTGAAAATGCTTTACATACAATGCCTCAATTGGAGCTGTCTGTATACTAGAATGAAAGCTATTATTATAAGAAAATTCAACCAAAGAATGATGTTGGTCCCAAATTCCCTGGAAATCCATCGAGCAAGCATGTAACATATCCCCCAAGGTCTGAATTGCTCGTTCTGACTGCCTATCTGATTGAGGATGAAAATCTATACTAAAATTTAATTCTGTACCCAATGACTTCTGAATGCCTTTCCAAAAGTTATAAGTAAACTTTAGATCACGATCAGATACAATGGAGAGGGGAACTCCATGCAACCTGACTATCTCTATAATATAATACCGAGAAAGTTGATCTAGAGACAAAGAATCTCTAATAGGAAGGAAATGAGCAGATTAATAAATCGGTCAACTATAACCCAGATTGCATTATTACCTCGATATTTCTTTCGTAATCCCAAAACAATGTCCATGGATATATTTTCCCATTTCCACTCTGGAACCAGTAAAGGATGAAGCATTTCTTTAGGTAACTTTCGCTCTGCTTTAACCTTCTGACAAGTCAAACACTTCACAGTAAAACCATCAATAACTCTTTTCATTCCATCCCACCAGTAATACTTCCGAAGATCTCTATACATCTTAGTACTGCTAGGATGAACTAAAAACGGAGAACTATGAGCTTTACATAATAACTCATTCTTTAACAGTGAATCATAATGCACACATAATCTCTTTCCAAATATCAAAATACAATCATTATCAACGTTAAATTCAAGCAAGTTACCCTTCTGAACCAACAAAACCTTTTTCTACAACTCACTGTCTTCCTTCTACGCATGCTTAATTCTGTCTTATAGAGATGATTTCACTGACAAATGAAACAAAAAAGAAGAATTTCTTGTACCAACAACTTCTATGCCATAATTCATCAAATAAAAAACCAAAGGATCTCATTCCAAATGTAACATGTTTAACAAAGTATTAATTTTTTGACTCAAAGCATCAACCACTTTATTTGCTTTCCCCAGATGATAAAAGATCTTGAAATCATAATCCTTGATTAATTCCAACCATCCCCTCTGTATCATGTTCAATTCTTTCTGAGTGAATATATAATTCAAACTTTTGTGATCTGTATATATTTCACACTTCACTACATACAAATGATGCCTCCAAATTTTTAAAGCAAAAACAACAGCAGCTAATTCCAAATCATGTGTAGGGTAATTTAACTCATGTGGTTTCAACTGACGTGAAGCATATGAAATTACCTGATAGTTTTGCATTATGACACATCCAAGTCCTTTCAACAAAGCATCACATTATATAACAAACTTACCATTTCTAGAAGGCAGTTCCTAAACTGGAGAATTCATCAATCTTCTTTTAAATTCCTAAAAACAATAATTACATTCTTTTTTCCAGATGGACTTAACACCTTTTCGAGTTAACATAGTCATTAGAATAGAAAACATTGAAAAAGTTTCCACAAACCTCCAGTAATAACCTCCAAACCACAAAAACTACGGATCTCAGTTATATTTGTGGGTCTGGGCCATTTTTCAACATCTTTTGTTTTAGTAGGATCAAAAGTTATGCCATTTTTTGAAATAATGTGACCGAGGAAAGAAATTTTTTGTAACCAAAACTCACACTTGAATTACCCATAAAGCTTATTTTCTTTTAAGGTTTGTAAGAAAACCCTTAAATGACATTCATTTTCCTCCTTACTTTTGGAATAAACCAAAATATCATCAATGAACAGAACCACAAACTTATCCAAGAACTCACAGAAAATTCTATTCATAAGAACCATGAATAAAGCAGGTGCATTGGTTAGCCCAAAATGCATAACTAAAAATTCATAATGGCCATATCTAGTATGAAAAGTGGTCTTTGGGACGTCTTCTTCCTTTACATTCAACTGATGGTACCCCAACATCAAGTCAATCTTCGAAAAATACTGCGCTCCCTAGAGCTGATCAAACAAATCATCGATATGAGGCAAAGAATACATATTCTTAATAGTGATGTTATTCAATGCTCTATAATCAATGAAAAGTCTCATTGAACCATATTTCTTTTTTAAAAAAAAGAATGGAGCACCCCATGGTGATGTGTTAGGTCGAATGAATCATTTATCTAATAACTCCTGTAATTGCTTCTTTAACTATAAAAGTTCAATTTGAGCCATTCGATAAGGGGGTTTTGAAATTGGCTTAGAATCAGGAACTAAGTCAATAGTAAATTCAACTTCCCGATCAGGTATAATATTAGAAAACTCTTCAGGAAAAACATCAAGGTACTCATTTACCACTGGCACATCATTAATCTGAACAGTTCCATTGTTTTCAACAATATGTGCAAGGTAACATTCATTTACATCTTTTACTAGTTTCTCATCTTTCTGATATGTTATCAATAACAAGGGTTCGTTTTTTTATACAAAATGAAAATCATTCTGAAAAGAAACCTCTTTAGCTCTACAGTCAATCTTAGCATGATAAACAGAATGCCAAACTATGCCCAATATAACATCAAACTCTACTAGAGGCTAAACAATAAGGTTTTCTGGTAGATTCTTTCCGCACACAAGGATATGAATGTTCTTATGTTTTATTTTTGTCTCAACATTTCCTACTGGTGTTTTTATCGTAAGTTATGTATTCATATCATAATATGGAATTCACAATTTACTTGAAAACTACTCAGAAATGAAAGATTGTGTAGACCTTGAATCAAACAACACATTGGCATAATCTGAAAAAACAAAAAGTGTACCTGATACAACTTCATTTTATGGCCCAATATATGCTGAAGTAGTTGCAAAAGATTTCACCACTCCTTTCTGCTTGTAGTATGGTTGCTTTCTTTCGGTTGAGTTCTTTGTTGGACACTCATTTGCATAATGAACCATTTCATTGAACTTAAAACATTTTACTAACTGTAAATCAGATTTTGTCTTACCATTACCCTGATCTTTTTTAGTGCAATTTCGAGCCTTATGTCCCATCTTACCACATTAATAGCACTTACCAGAATTCAAAAGGCATTCCCCAACATGATTTTTTCCACAATTTTCACCAACTGTAAACTTAAGTTTCTTACCATCATACTTTTTTGAAGAGTTCTTCCCTTTCGTCTGCCACATCGACCTCTTATTCTGTTCTTTTTCAAATAATACATGATCATCAGCATACTCCATTTCCACCTTCTCCTCACAATGAACTAGTTTTTCATAACTTTTGAACTCATTAGAAGCTAAATCCTTCGATACTTTGGCTTTAATCCTGATTAAAAACGGTTGATTTTACTATCAAGATCTCATATAAAATTAGGGGCATACCTTGCTAGTCGAGTGAATATTTCTTCATAAGAAGCCCCTGAGTCATCCTCCTACCTCAATTTGAGGAATTTTTTTCCATACTAAGAAGAACCACCTTCAGAAAATATTTCTCAAGAAAAATTCCTTTGAATTCATCCCAATCAAGATCACTAATCACCTCACTATCCCTAATATTTTTCACCATCGACCACCACTGATCGGCTTCACCTTCAAAACAGTAAACAACAAGACTAACCTTTTGTTGTTCTGAACTACCCATAAAATCAAAAATCTTTTCCAGTGCTTTAATCCACCCTTCTTCTTGCACCGGATCAGATGATCCTCTGAATGATGGGGGATGCTGCCTCATGAAATGCTCCACTACTGACATGTTCCTATATAGATGATATGGCTGATTTCGTACATGGATACCACCACCATTTATAGACCAAGTCAATTGTGTCATCGCTACAAAAAACGGTTCAGTTCCAATTCCGACCATCTCAGGTTGCTGATTTAAAAGGTTGTCTTCCTCTTGATGTCGTCCCAACATAGCTGCCCTATTTCCTCTATGAAAAACCATTCTGAAGACAAAAATATCTTAGTTGTAGCAACATGGTAATCCGAAAATGATATATGATGTCAATATTAACATAAATTAAATTATGGATATTACTTTAACAATACCCTAACACCTTAAGTTATCTAAACCGACCATTGATACCAACTATAAGGACCCAACCTTAAAAATTATATAATATTGAATTAAATGAATAATCCACATTGAGGATATTTTTTAGGTTTAGAGTTTTAGAGAATTATGACATAATAATTACATCTCAAAAGATTACAATGTAGACATATCTACACAGTTTCCATTTTTTTCATAAATTAAAAACTCTTTAAAAAAAGTCTTGTCTAGTTCCATGTTTTAGACAACATGAGTTTTCCTTGATCCCATCCTTGAACTTATTCATCTTTATGTCCTGTAAAAACATTTCAAAACTTGGGATGAGAATAAAAAGCTCAGTAAGGGTTATAAATCAAAGAATGAAAACATTTTTTCATAAATACATACAAAACATGAAATCATTTACATACCTCATGAAGTCATAAGATTTATGAAATACATGTAGAAATCATTTATCATAAAGGTAACTTGTGGCATCCATATCTTACTTACATTGTAGCTATCACAGCTACATAAGGAGTTACTTTGGAATACCCGTTACAATATATTCCCTAAATCTCTTAGGAGAACATTCACGTTTACCTCCGTCATGATACCCAATTCATTGGAGAGCTATCTCAGGCTCACCCACCCTAGGTTTATCATGGCACCAACAATATACGTAAATAATGCCTAATAACCATAACATGATCATAACACATAACATAAGCATAAAGGAACGATAATATTTTCCACATTGAAATAATAAAATATAATTTCATGATATTGAAATAATAAATCCATTATCAAAATCATTTTCAATACCAAAATACAAAAAAAGAGTATATGGTATTTATTTTTCCTTTTAAAAACATTACAGCTTGTTAATGGAGCCAAAGTTCAAATAATACTCACGGCGGTGGAAAGGTCACTGTCACCACTTACGTAAAAAAACATTCCTTTTTTTCGTTTAGTAAAACACTTAGTATAAAAATATTTCCTTTCAATAAAATTAAAATTCAAAGGGGTTTATACACCGTATAAATAAATGTCATGTATAAACCAAAAAATACCTCAATGAAAGGAGATTAAGACGAAGTCCCTTACCTCGTGTCCGACTTGACTCGACCGTTCTTTAATCTCTTGAATAACACACTAAAGTTAATTTATACTTGATTAAGAACCCTTTTCAAGTTTATCATTACCATTTTATAAACATTATTCAATAATTTAAGTTAACAACTTACATTTTGTCGAAATTTGGTACTTGAGTAAAAAAATGAACACCTTATATTTACAAGTTGTCCATGTGTTCAAAGGTTCATTATATCCAGAATGATATTCATGATTTGGATATCGTATATATCATATATATCTAGTATATACATGTTTTTATAATTGTACATAACATTTAGAGGTAAGAAATGAAATGCACTGTTCATGGAGACGGTAATCCGTATGTACGCATGAACACTACTTTCATTTCTATTTCATATTTTAATGGAAATAAAACATAATTATACATAGGTATATTATAATTATAGTATAATATCATATATAATATCGATAACTCCATCCTTTATACATCCCACATATGGAATTAACGAATCACATCACTTTGAGGGGGCGGTAGTCCGTACTTCCACAAATGAGATTATCGTATTTACCCACTATGGAATCCATAAATACATGCTATAAATGGGAATTACAGAAGAATAAGGAAGTCATAAACATAATATATATCATATATAAATAATGTTCCATCATAATTTCCACCATGAAAGGCGGTAATATGTAATTGAACAATCATCGTTTCGTGAGGCCTTAGTTTTCCATCCACAGAAACATTATGTTCTTAATCCATTAGGTGGAGGTGTGTGTAAGTATAGTTTGAATACATTTCATAAAATCATACTAGTATATCGAGGATACTGGTTTTGTTTCCAAATAATGGGAAAAAATGATTTTAGGGGTTGGAGAAGTAAAATAAAGGAACACAATTTAAGAGAAACTGTTACCTTTAATTTGGGTAACTCCCTTTGGTTTGAAACAAAGGACTTCTTGAAGTGCCTTCTGCCTAAGGTAAGGATTATAGGGTGAGGACAGGGATTTTGGGAGCTTAATTGGGTGAGTTTGGACAAGTCAAATGGCTTGAGATGTGTGAGGAATTGGTTAGAAGTGGTCTCCTTTTATAAGGGAGAGGAGGGACTCTTTAGGAAAGTGTGAAAATATTATTTTATAATATAATGATATTCGGTTTATAATGGTCCAAAAATCATTATAGTCAGAGATACGATGCGTCATGGTCGAAATAATATTATCCAATCAGAATTGGATATGTTTTGGATAATATTTTAATCATTATAATCTTATCTATTTATATCATTTATTAATGAGGTAAATACTGTATCATTATTGTGTCTTAAATAATTTAATATATTCGATGTCTAAAAATTATCAAAAAAATACTATCATGTAGGAAATATTTTTATCTTTCCGATGAATATTTATAGTCAAAAATAGGACTTATATAACACCATATAAAAATTAATTACTAAAAGATTTTGGTTAATGTCAATTTTGTCTTCACATTAAATTAATTAATCTAAATTGTCACTATCACTCCCAAGTGGCTCAATGGGGTCCCAATATTGACCCAAATATGCCCATGGTCGTAAATGACTCAACCAATAACGTTTTTAAAAAACGTTAATGTAATTGTGAACTATTATAATATTCTTTTAACCTTGAATTACCCTACTTACCTTTAACCATAGTAAATAAAAGTCAAAATTTACTATTCAGCAAAAATTATTTCATCTTATTGAACCACATTTTACTTATTGATAACAACCATGTATTTCAGATTTTAAAAATTCAATCCATAGAAGTTTTAAATTTTCATTTAAATGAAAAAGTTAGTTTTTTTAATTACCACTAAGTGGTTTCACTATTCATCAAAAATTGAAGTTTTTCCGAAAAATATCAAAAATTCAGCCACAAAATTATTTGATATTACAAATTCAAAGTTGATGTCTATTTTTAAAAATTTAAAACATAGAAATGGAATTAATTAATTTAAAAATTAATTCCCGTTATCAAAACAAATAGCGTGTTTTTAAGAAACATTAACTATCAAAAGATTGATACTTGTTTATGTCGAATTTCAAAGTGAAATTAATTCCAATAACCAACATTGGATTAAATTGTAAAAATATATTCTAATTACACTTTAAAACCAAATAAACAGATAATTTATCCATATAAATAAATTATATTAAAAAGCACTTTTGAATTAAAATGCAATATTTTTCACTATTCATTAAAAATGAACTCTATCAGAAAAATACCAGAAAATTAACCAGAGTAAAATTTGATGTCCCCATTATAAAAAAGGATTTTGTTTGGTCATATATAATGTATTAAAGTATCCAAAACTATATTTAAAGAGGGTTCACCATTAAAATGCGATAAGTCATCATTTTAATGTAAATTATGCTTAAAATTAGATTCATTCACATTTTAAGCCTCTAACTTTTTATTGGATAATGTAAATACATTTAACAATCATGTATAATAATATTGTAGCTGTTTCATTTATTACCTCCACTAAAATGGCTAGTATTTAACTACCATTTAGGATAATAATATTATATTATTAGTGTGCAACGTAAGATTCCAAAGAAACCCGTTGTTGCGTATCGGGTATGCTATCGAACATAGAAACCCCTTTAAAGTAAAATTAATATTTAATTCACAATTATTAATAAATATTAAATATGTCTTATTATTCATTTACCTGGGATGTTACATCCTTCCCCCCTTTGGGGAATTGCGTCCTCCCAATTTTTATTCACTTATCAAAATAAATGGGGGTATTTATCCCTCATATCATTTTCAAATTCCCACGTTACCTCTTCAACCGTATGGTTTTTCCATAAAACCTTTACCTGGTGAATTACCTTATTCTGTAACACTTTCTCTCTGTGGTTAAGAATCTGGACTGGTTGTTCTTCATAAGAGAGATTCTTTTCCAACTAAACTACCTCTGGGATCAAAACATGAGATGGATCTGGAATATACTATATTCTCATCGAAAATAAAAAACATTTTGTACCTCGGATAAACATGGGGGTAAAACCACTCTGTATGCAACTGGTCTAACTTTTTCCAGAATTTCATAAGGTCCAATGAACCTTGGACTCAACATTACCTTCTTACGAAAATGCATCCCAATTTCCATGGAGAAACTTTGAGAAAGACATGATCACCAACCTCAAAAGAAAGATCCTTCCTCCCGTTACCTGCATAACTTTTCTGTCCACTCTGAGTTGTTCTCATGTGCTTCTGAATCCACTGAACTTTCTCTGCCATATATTCTACAAAATCTGGTCCCATCCGCTTCCTCTCACCTTCTTCATCCCAAAATACGGGAGTTCAACAACAATTTCTATATAATGCCTCAAATGGAACCATCTTTATACTGGAATGAAAAATACTATTATATGAAAATTCAACTAAAGAAAGATGTTGGTCCCGACTTCCCTGATAATCCAGTGAACAAGCATGTAGAATATCCTCCAAGGTCTGAATTGTTCGTTCTGATTGCCCATCTGATTGAGGATGAAAAGCAGTACTAAAATTTAATTCAGTACCCAACTGCTTATGAAGGCATTTACAAAAGTTATATGTAAACTTGGGATCACGATCAGATATAATGGTGAGGTGAACACCATGAAACCTGACTATCTCTCTAACATAAAATCGAGCAATTTGATCTAGAGATAAAGTATCTCAAATAAGAAGGAAATGAGCAGATTTAGTCAATCAATCAACAATAACCCATATTGCATTATTACCTCGAGATGTCTTTGGTAATCCCACAACAATGTCCATTGATATATTTTTCCTTTTCCGCTCTGGCACCGGTAAAGGCTGAAGCATCCCTTTCGGTAACTACCGCTCTACTTTAACATACTGACAAGTCAAAGACTTCACAGTAAAATCAGCAATATCACTTTTCATTCCATCCCACTAGTAATACTTCCGAAGATCTCTGTACATCTTAGTACTACCAGGATGAACTGAAAACATGGAACTATGAGCTCACATAATAATTCATTATTCAAATCTGAATCACAAGACACACATTATCTCTTTCCAAATCCCAAAACACAATCATTATCAATGTTAAATTCTGGCAACATACCCTTCTGAACCAACTCTACCTTTTTTTGTAACTCACTGTCTTCTTTCTACGCTTTCTTTATTCTGTCTGATAGAGATGATTTTACTAACAACTGATACAAAACCGAAGAATTTCCTGCACCAACAACTTCTATGACAAAGTTTATCAAATCAAAAACCAAAGGGTCTCATTCCAAATGTAACATTACATAATATTGAATTTAATGAATAATTCACATTGAGGATCTTTTTAGGTTTAGAGTTTTAGAGAATTAGGACATAACAATTACATCTCAAAAGATTACAAGGTAGACAGTTCTATATAGTTTCCATTTTTTTACAGAACATGAACTCTTAAAGAAAAGAGTCATGTCTAGTTCCATGTTTTAGACAACATGACATTTCTTTGATCCTAGCCTTGAACCTATTCATCTTTAAGTCCTGTGAAAACATTTCAAAACATGGGATGATCATAAAAATCTTAGTAAGGGTTATAAATCAATGAATGAAAACATTTATTCATAAATACATACAAAACATGAAATCATTTACTTAACTCATGAAATCATAAGATTTATGAAAGGCACGTAGAAATCATTAATCATAACGGTAACTTGTGGCATCCATATCATACTTACATTGTAGATATCCCAGCTACATAGGGTGGTAGATTGGAATACCCATCATAGTATATTCCCTAAATATCTTTAGAGAAATATTGAAGTTTACCTCTGTCACGTTACCCAATGCATTGGAGAGCTATCTCGGGATCACCCACCCTAGGATTGTCACGGAACCACCTGTATACGTAAATAATGACCAAGAACCATAACATGATCATAACACATAACATAAGCATAAAGGAAAGACAACGTTTCCACATTGCAATAATAAAATATCATTAAAAAGATATTGAAATAAGAAATCAATTCTGAAAATCATTTTCAGTACCAAAATACGTAAAAAGAGTATATGGTATTTATTTTTCCTTTTAAAAACATTCTGGCTTGTTAAGTAAGCCAAAGATCAAATAATATTCACGGCGGTGGAAAGGTCATTGTCATTGCTTACGTAAAAAAACATTTCTTTTTGTTGTTTAGTAAAATGATTTATATAAAAAGATTCCCTTTGAATAAAATGAAAATTCAAAGGGGTTTATACACTGTATAATATAAATTCATGTATAAAACTAAAAATGTCTCAGTGAAAGGAGATTAAGATGAAGTCCCTTACCTCGTGTCCGACTTGACTCGATCGTTCTTTAATCTCCTGAAAAATAAACTAAAGTTAATTTCTACTTTCTTAAGAACCTTTTCAATTTTGTTATTCCTTTTATATCACTTATTACCATGTCATAAACATTATGTAATCATTCCAGTTAATAAAGTTCATTTTGTCGATATTTGGTACTTGTGTCAAAAATGAATACCTTATATTTACAAGTTTCCCATATGGTCAATAGTCCAATATATCTATAATGACAATAACTATTTAGATATCATATATATCATATATATAGGGTATTTAAATGTATTTATAATAGTACATAACATTTGTAGGTAAGAAATGAAATGCACCATTCAGGGAGACGTTAAGCCATACGTATGCATGAACGCTACTTTTATTTCTATTTCTTATTTTGATGAAAAAAAATAATGATACATAGGTATATTAAAATTACAGTATAATATCATATATAATATCATTAACTCCATCCTTTATACATCCCATATAAGGCATTAACGAATCAAATCACTTTGAGGGGGCGGTAGTCCGGACTTCCTCAAATGAGATTATCGTATTTACCCACTATGGAAACCATAAAGGCGTTCTATAAATGGGAATTATAGAAGAATAAGGTAATAATAAACATAATATATATAATATATAAATACAGTTCCATCATAATGGCCACCAAGAGAGGCGGTAAGATGTAATTGAACAATCATCGTTTCGTGAGGCCTTAGTTTTCCATCCACAGAAACATTATGTTCTTCGTCCACTAGATGGAGGTGTGTGCAAGTGTAGTTTGAAAACTTCTCATAACACTCATGGTCAAAATAAAACCATCCAATCAGAATTTTACATTTTATGGATATTATTTTAATCATTATAATCTTATTTATTTAAATCATTTATTAATGAGGTAAATACTGCATCATTATTATGTCATAAATTATTTAATTTATTTGACGTATAAAAATTATAAAAAAAATACTATGATATAGAAAATATTTTTATATTTCCAAATAATATTTATAGTAAAAAATGGGTGTTATATAACACCATATAAAAATTAATTACTAAAATATTTTTGTTAATGTCAATTCTGTCTTCACATTAAATTAATTAATCTAAATTGTCATTATCACTCCCAAATGGATCAATGGGGTCCGAAAATCAACCCAAAGATTCCTATGGTCGTAAATGACTCAACCAATATGTTTTGGACAAGTATTAAGGTAATTGTGAATTATTATAATATTCTTTTAACCTTGAATTACCTTATTTACCTTTAATCACGGTAAATAAAAGTCAAAAGTTACTATTCACCAACAATAATTTTCATCTTATTGAAAAAATTTTACTTATTGATAACATCCATGTATGTCGGATTTTTGAAATTCAATTCAGAGAAGTGGTAAAATTTCATTTAAATGAAAAAGACAGTTTTTTAACTACTACTAAGTGGTTTCACTATTCATCAAAAATTGATGTTTTTCAGAAAAATACAAAAAAATAAACCTCAACTATATTTAATATTCCGAATTAAAAAATAATGTTTAATTTCCAAAATTAAAAACATAGAAGTGGCATTAATTAATTTTAAAATTAATTCTCATTATCAAAACAAATAGCGTGTTTTTAAGAAACAATAACTATCAAAAGATTGATACTTGTTTATGTCGAATTTCAAATTGAAATTAATTAATTGAACAAAATTGGATTAAATGGTAAATATATATTCTAATTAAACTTTAAAACAAACTAAAAAGATAATCTTACCATATAAATAAATTATATTAAAAGGCACTTTTGAATTAAAATGCAATATTTTTCACTATTTGTTAAAAAATGAACTCTATCAGAAACCTACAAAAAAATTAACCAAAGTAAAATTTGATGTCCATATTATAAAGAAGGATTTTATTTGGTCATATAGAATTTATTAAAGTAACCAAAACTATATTAAAAGAGGGTTCACCATTAAAAGGTGATAAATCGGCCTTTTAATCTAAATTATGCTTAATTTTATATTCATTCACATTTTAATCCTCTAAATTTTTATTTCATAATGTAAATACATATAAAAATCATGGATAATCATATTGTAGTTAGTTTTGTTCATTCCCACCAATACAACGACTAAGAGTTAACTACCATTTAAAATAATAATATTTTATTTTTAGTGTGCCACGTAAGTTTTCAAAGAAACCTGTTGTTGCGTATCAGGTACGATGTCAAACATAGAAACCCCTTTAAAGCAAAATTAATATTTAATTATCAAATATTAATAAATATTAAATATGTATTGTTCATCATTTACCTAGGATGTTACATCCTTCCCCACTTTTGGGAATTGGGTCCTCGCAATTTTTATTCACTTATCAAAATAAGTGGAGGTATTTATCTCTCATAGGATTTTCAGATTCCCACATTGCCCCTTTAACCAAATGGGTTTTCCACAAAACCTTTACCTGGTGAATTACATTATAATGTAACACTTTCTCTCTGTGGTCAAGAATCTGGATTGGTTGTTCTTCATAAGAGAGATTCTCTTCCAACTGAACTACCTCTGGGCTCATAACATGAGATGGATCTTGAATATACTTTCTCAACATCGAAACATGAAAAACATTGTGTACCTGAGATAAACATGGGGGTAAATCCACACTGTATGCAATTGATCAAACTTTCTCCCGAATTTCATATGGTCCAATGAACCTCAGACTCAACTATCCATTCTTACCAAAACACATCACACTTTTCCATGGATAAATTTTGAGAAAGACATGATCACGTACCATAAAAGAATGTTCCTTCGTCCGGTTATCTGCAAAACTTTTTTGTCTGCTATGAGCTGTTCTCATCTGCTTCTGTGTCAAAAGAACTTTCTCTGCCATCTCTTCTACCAATTCTGGCCCCATCAGCTTCCTCTCACCGACTTCATCCCAAAAAGAGGGAGTTCAACAATGCTTTCCATATAATGATTCAAATGGAGCCATATATATACTAGAATAAAAAATTTTATTATATGAAATATAACATTTATGTAATCATTCAAGTTAATAAAGTTCATTTTGTCGATATTTGGTACTTGAGTAAACAATGAACACCTTATATTAACAAGCTTCCCATGTGGTCAACAGTACATTATATCCAGAATGAATATCATTATTTAGATATCATATATATCATATATATCACGTATATACATGTATTTTTAATTGTACATAACATTTGGAGTTAAGAAATGAAATGAACCATTCATGGAAACGGTAAGACGTACGTACGCATGAACGCTACTTTTATTTCTATTTATTATTTTAATGGAATTAAAACATAATAATACATAGTTATATAATAATTACAGTATAATATCATATATAATATTATTAACTCCATCCTTTATACATCCCACATAAGGCATTAACGAATCACATCACTTTGATGGGGCGGTAGTCCGCACTTCCTAAAATGAGATTATTATATTTACCCACTATGGAAACCATAAAGGCTTGACATAATTGGGACGTATAGAAGAATAAGGGAATAATAAACAAAATTTATATCATATTTAAATATAGTTCCATCATAAGGGCCACCATGAGAAGCAGTAAGATGTAATTGAACAATCATCATTTCGTGAGGCGTTAGTTTTCCATCCACAGAAACATTATGTTCTTCATCCATTAGATGGATGTGTGTGTAAGAGTAGTTATAATACTTCCCATAAATAAAAAAATTATATTGAGGATACTAGTGTTGTTACAAAATATATGAATAAAAAGAGTTTAGGGGTTGGAGAAGTAAAATAAAATAAAACAATTCAAGAGAAACGATTACCTTTAATTTGGGTAACTCCCTTTGGTTTGAACCAAAGGACTTCTTGAAGTGCCTTTTGCCTAAGGTAAGGATTCTAAGAGGAGGATAGCGCTTTAGTGAGCTTAATTATGCAGAGTTTGGAGGATCCAAATAGCCTGAGAGGTGTGAGGAATTGGTTAGAAGTGGTGTCCTTTTATAAAGGAGAGGAGGGTCTCTTTAGTAAAGTGTGAAAGTATTATTTTAAAATATAATGATATTCAGTTTCTAATTTTACAAAAATCATTATAGTATAAGATAGGATGATTCATGGTCGATATAAAATCTTCCAATCAGAATTGTATATGTTTTGGTTAACATTTTAATCATTATAATCTTATTTATTTAAATCATTTATTAATGAGGTTAACACTGCATTATTATTGTGTCATAAATAATTTACTTTATTCAATGTCTAAAAATTAACAAAAAAATAATATCATGTAGGAAATCTTTTTTAACTTTCCAATTATTATTTATAGTCGAAAATAAGACTTAGATAACACCATATAAAAATTAATTACTAAAAGATTTTTTCTAATGTGAATTTTTTCTTCACAAAAAATTAATTAATCTAAATTTTCATTATCACTCCCAAGTGGCTCAATGGGGTCCCAAAATCGACCCAAAGATGCCCATGGTCGTAAATGACTCAACCAATAAGGTTTAGACAAGTTTTAAGGTAATTTTGAATTATTATAATATTCTTTTAACATTGAATTACCCTATTTACCTTTAACCGCAATAAATAAAAGTCAAAAGTTACTATTTACCAAAAAATATTTTCATCTTATTGAACCAATTTTTACTTCTTGATAACAACCATGTATGTAGGATTTTTGAAATTCAATTCATATAAGTGGTAAAATTTCATTTCAATGAAAATGTCAGTTTTTTAAACTACCACTGAGTGGTTTCACTATTCATCAAAAATTGAAGTTTTTCAGAAAAATACCAAAAAGTCAGCCTAAGATATATTTTATATTCCAAATTCATAAATGATTTCTATTTTTAAAAATTAAAAACATAGAATTGGAATTAATTAATTTTAAAATTAATTCCCATTATCAAAACAAATAGCGTGTTTTTAAGAAACAATAACTATCAAAAGATTGACACTTGTTTATGTTCAATTTCAAAGTTAAATTAAATCTATTGAACAATATTGGATTAAATGGTAAAAATATATTATAATTACACATTAAAACCAACTAAAAATATAATCTAACTTTATAAATAAATTAAATTAAAAGGCACTTTTGAATTAAAATGCAATATTTTTCACTATTCATTAAAAAATGAACTCTATCAGAAAAATACAAGAAAATTAACTGAAGTAAAATTTGATGTCTCCATTCTAAAGAAGTATTTTAATTTGTCATATAGAATGTATTAAAGTAAACAAAACTATATTTAATGAGGGTTCGCCATTAAAAGGTGATAAATCGGCCTTTTAATGTAAATTATGCTTAAAATTAGATTTATTCACATTTTAGGCCCCTAACTTTTCATTGGATAATGTAAATACATTTAACAATCATGTATAATCATATTGTAGTTAGTTTTGTTCATTCTCTCCAATATAATGGCTAGGAGTTAACTACCATTTAAAATAATAATATTATATTATTAGTCTGCCACGTAGCTTTTCAAAGAAACTCATTGTTGCGTATCCGGTACACTATCGAACATAGAAACCCCTTTAAAATAAAATTAATATTTAATTCAAAAATATTAATAAATATTAAATATGTCCTATTCTTCATTTACCTGGGATTTTAAATCCTTACCCCCTTTTGGGAATTGCATCCTCACAATTTTTATTCACTTATCAATATAAGTGGGGGTATTTAACCCTTATAGCATTTTTAGATTCCCACCTTGTCTCTTAAACAATATGGTTTTTTCACAAAACCTTTACCTGATGAATCATCCTATTCCGCAACACTTGCTCTCTGCGATCAAGAATCTGAACTGGTTGTTCTTCATAAGATAGATTTCCTTCCAACTGAACTACCTCTGGGATCAAAACCTGAGATGGATCTGGCATATACTTTCTCAACATTGAAACATGAAAAAAATTGTGTACCTGGGATAAAATTAGAGGTAAAGCCACTATATACGGAATTGATCCAACTTTCTATAGAATTTCATAAGGTCCAATGAACCTCAAACTCAACATTCCCTTCTTACCAAAACACATCACACTTTTCCATGGAGAAACTGTGAGAAAGACATGAGAACATACCTCAAAGGAAAGATCCTTCCTCTGGTTATCTGTATAACTTTTCTGTCTGCTCTGAGCTGTTTTCATGTGCTTCTGAATCAACTGAACTTTCTCTTCCATCTCTTCTACCAATTCTCGACCCATAAGCTTCATTTCACCTACTTCAACCCAGAATGATGGAGTTCAACAATTATTTCTATATAATGCCACAAATGGAGCCATATGTATACTGGAATGAAAGCTGTTGTTATAAGACAATTCAACCAAAGAAAGATGTTGGTCCCAACTTCCCTGGTAATCCATCAAGCAAGCACGAAACATATCCTCAATGGTCTGAATTGTTCATTCTGACTACCCATCTAATTGAGGATGAACAGCTGTAATAAAATTTAATTAATTACCCAATGACTTCTGAAGGCCTTTACAAAAGTTATAAGTGAACCTAAGATCACGATTAGATACAATGAAGAGGGGAACTCCATGCAACCTGACTATCTCTTTAACATAAAAATGATAAATTTGATCTAAAGGCAAAGTATCTCTAATTGGAAGGAAATGAGAAGATTTAGTAAATCGGTCAACTATAACCCAAATTCATCAGGTAATTGTTTATGCTTCACCTGTTAAAGCAGAGTGGCAGTTATCAAAAATAATGCTTCTGCCTTTATCAGTTCCATAGTGGAAATGATAAAATATATCCATGGGCTTTGTTGTGGTATTACCAAAGACATCTCGAGGTAACAATTCAATCTGGGTTATAGTTGACCAGTTGACTAAATCTGCTCATTTCCTTCCTATTAGAGATACTTTTTCTCTAGATCAACATTCTCGGTTGTATGTTAAAGAGATAGTCAGGTTGCATGGAGTTCCCCTCTCCATTTTATCTGATCATGATCTCAGGTTCACTTATAACTATTGGAAAGGCCTTCAGAAGTCAATGGGTACTGAATTAAATTTTCAAACAGCTTTTCATCCTCAATCAGATGGGTAGTCAGAAAAAACAATTCAGACCTTGGAGGATATGTTACGTGCTTTCTCAATGGATTACCAGGGAAGTTGGGACAAACATCTTTCTTTGGTTGAATTTTCTTGTAATAACAACTTTCATTCCAGTATACAGATGGCTCCATTTGAGGAATTATATAGAAAGCATTGTTGAACACCTGCATTCTAGGATAAACTAGGTGAAAGGATGATGATGGAACCAGAATTGGTAGAAGAGATGGAAGAGAAAGTTTAGTTGATTCAGAAGCACATGAAAATAGCTCAGAGTAGACAGAAAATTTATGCTGATAATTGGAGGAATGATCTTTCTTTTGAGGTAGGTGATCATGTCTTTCTCAAAGTTTCTCTATGGAAAAGAGTGATGCGTTTTGGTAAGAAGGGAAAGTTGAGTCTGAGGTTCATTGGACCTTATGAAATTCTGGAGAAAGATGGATCAGTTGCGTAGAGAGTAGATTTACCTCCATGTTTATCCCAAGTACACAATATTTTTCATGTTTCGATGTTGAGAAAATCTATTCCAGATACATTTAATGTTTTGAGCCTAGAGGATGTTCAGTTGGAATAGAATCTCTCTTATGAAGAAAAACCAGTCCAGATTCTTGACCATAGAGAGCAGGTGTTGCAGAATAAGGTAATTCACGAGTTAAAGGTTTTGTGGAAAAACCATATGGTTGAAGACGCAACATGGGAATCTGAAAATGCTATGAGGGATATATATCCCCACTTATTTTGATAAGTGAATAAAAATTGCGAGGACGCAATTCCCAAAAGGGGGGAAGGATGTAACATCTAGGTAAATGAAGAATAAGACTTATTTAATATTTATTAATATTATTTAATTAAATATTAATTTTACTTTGAAGGGGTTTCTATGTTCGATAGCGTACCCGATATGCAAAAACGGGTTTCTTTGAAAACTTACGTGGAATACGAATAATATAATATTATTATTTTAAATGGTAGTTAACTCCTAGCCGTTGTATTGGTGGGAATGAAAACAAATAACTACAATATGATTATACATGATTGTTAAATGTATTTACATTTCCCAATAAAAATTTACAGGCTAAAAATGTGAATGAATCTAATTTTAAGCATAATTTACATTAAAAGGCCAATTTATCGCCTTTTAATGGAGAACCCTATTTAAATCTAGTTTTGGTTAGTTTAATACATTTTATATGACCAAATAAAATCCTTATTTATAATGTGGACATCAAATTTTACTTTTTTTAATTTTTTGGTATTTTTCTGATAGAGTTCATTTTTTAATGAATAGTGAAAAATATTGCATTTTAATTCAAAAGTGCATTTTAATCTAATTTAATTTAATGATTATATTATATTTATAGTTGGTTTTAAAGTGTAATTACAATATATTTTTACCATTTAATCCAATTTTTTCCATTATAATTAAATTCTCTTTGAAATTTGACATAAACAAGTATCAATCTTTTGATAGTTATTGTTTCTTAAAAACACGCTATTTGTTTTAACAACGGAAAATTAAATTTTAAATTAATTAATGCCACTTATATGTTTTGAATTTTTAAAAATAGACATAAATTTTAAATCAGAATATCAAATAATTCTTAGGCTTAATTTTTGGTATTTTGTGAAAAACATCAATATTAGATGAATAGTGAAACCACTTAGTAGTAGTTAAAAAAACTAACTTTTTCATTTAAATGAAATTTTACCACTTCCATGACTTGAATTTCGAAAATCCAACATACATTTTTGTTATCAAGAAGTATAATTTGGTTCAATAAGATGAAAATAATTTTTGGTGAATAGTAACTTTTGACTTTTATTTACCGCGGTTAAAGGTAAATAGAGCAATTCTAGGTTAAAATAATATTATAATAATTGAAAATTACCTTAACACTTATCCAAACCTTATTGGTTGAGTCATTTACGACCATGGGCATCTTTGTGTTGATTTTGGGACCCTAATGAGCCACATGGGAGTGATAATGACAATTTAGATTAATTAATTTAATGTAAGGAAAAAATTGACATTAACAAAAATTGTTTAGTAATTAATTTTTATATGGTGTTATATACATCCTATTTTTGACTATAAATATTATTTGGAAATATAAAAATATTTCCTATATCATGGTATTTGTTTTATAATTTTTAGACATCAAATAAGTTAAATTATTTATGACACAATAATGATGCAGTATTTACCTCATTAATAAATGATTTAAATAAATAAGATTATAATGAATAAAATATTATCCAAAAATGTCCAAATATGATTGGATGATTTTATTTCTACCATGAATCATCTTATCTTCGACAATAATGATTTTGTGACTATTATAAACTGAATATCATTATATTATAAAATTATATTTTCACACTATTCTAAAGAGCCCATCCTCTCCCTTATAAAAGGAGACCACATATAACCAATTCCTGACACCTATCAAGTCATTTTTCTCGTCCAAAATCTGCCCAATTAAGCTCCCTACATCCCTATACTACTCTTAGAAGCCTCACCTTATGAAGAAGGAACTTCAAGAAGTTCTTTGGTTCAAACCAAATGGAGTTACCCAAATTAAAGGTAACTGCTTCTCTTAAATTGTTTTATTTTATTTTACTTCTCAAACCCCTAAACTCTTTTTATTCCTTTATTTTGTAACAAAAACAGTATACATAATATACAAGGATTTTGTTATGAGAAGGATTCTAAATACACTTACACACATCAATCTAATGAATGAAGAACATAATGTTTCTGTGGATGGAAAACTAAGGCCTCACGAAACGATGATTGTTCAATTACATCTTACCACCTCTCATGGTGGAAATTATGATGGAACTATATTTATATATGATACATATTATGTTTATTATTTTCTTATCCTTCTGTACTTCCTAATTATATCAAGCCGTTATGGTTTCCATAGTGGGTAAATACAATAATCTCATTTGAGGAAGTGCGGACTACCGCCCCCTCAAAGTGATGTGATTCGTTAATGCCTTATGTGGGATGTATAAAGGATGGAGTTAATGATATTATATATGATATAATACTTGAATTATAATAACACTCTGTATAATTATGTTTTATTTCCATTAAAATAAGAAATAGAAATGAAAGTAGCGTTCATGCGTACGTACGCCTTACCGTCTCCATGAACGGTGCATTTCATTTCTTACCTCTAAATGTTATGCACTATTATAAAAACACGTATATACTGTATATATATGATATATATGATATCTAAATAATGATTATTATTCTGGATATAATGTACCTTTGACCACATGGACAACTTGTAAATAGAAGCTGTTCATTTTTTTACTCAAGTACCAAATATCGACAAAATAAATGTTATTAACTTAAATGGTTAAATAATGTTTATAACATGATAATAAGTGATATAAAATGAATAATATACTTGAAAAAGGTTCTTAAGAAAGTAGAAATTAACTGTAGTATATTATTCATGAGATTAATGAACGATCGAGTCAAGTCTAATACGAGGTAAGGGACTTCGTCTCAATCTCCTTTCATTGAGGCATATTTTGTTTTAATACACGATTTTCTTTTATAAACTATATAAACACCTTTGAATTTTCAATTAATTCAATGGGAATATTTTTTATAGGAATTTGTTTACTAAATGACAAAAAGGAATTATTTTTTCTGTATGCAGTGACAACGACCTTTACGCTGTCGCTAGTATTATTTGATCTTTGGCTTCCTTAACAAGCCGGAATGTTTTAAAAATTAAAAATAAATACCATATACTCTTTTTACGTATTTTGGTAGTGAAAATGATTTTGAGAATGGATTTATTATTTCAATATCATGAAATGATATTTTATTATTGCTAGGTGGAAATGTTATCTTTCCGTTATGCTTATGTTATGTGTTATGATCATGTTATGGTTCTTGGGCATTATTTATGTATACGAGTGGTTCCGTGATAATCCTTGGGAGGGTGAGCCTGAGATATCTCTCTAATGCATTGGGTAACGTGACCGAGGTAAACATGAATGTTTCTACTACGTGATTTAGGGAATATACTGTGATGGGTAGTTCAATGTAACTCTCTATATATCTGTGATAGCTACAATGTAAGTATGATATGGATGCCACAAGTTACCTTTATGAATAATGATTTATACGTGTCTTTCATGAATAAAATGATTTAATGAGGTAAGTAAATGATTTAATGTTTTGTATGTATTTATGAACAAATGTTTTCATTCTTTGTTTTATAACCATTTATGAGCTTTTTATGCTCATCCCAAGTTTTGAAATGTCTTCACAGGACATAAATATGGATAGGGTCGAGGATGGGGTCAAGGAAAAGTCATGTTGTCTAAAACATGGAACTAGACATGATTTTTTTAAAGAGTTTTTATTTTATGAAAAAATGGAAACTGTGAAGATATGTCTACCTTGTAATCTTTTGAGATGTAATAATTATGCCCTAATTCTCTAAAACTCTAAACCTGAAATGATCCTTAATGGGAATTATTCATTTAATTCAATATTATGTAATGTTTAAGGTCGAGTCCTTATAGTTGGTATCAAAGGTCGGTTTAGATATCATTAGTTGTTAGGGTATTGTTAATGTAATATCCATAAATAATTTATGTTAATATTGACATCATACAGCATTTCCAGATTACCATGTTGCTTCGCCTAAGATATTTTTGTGTTCATAATGGTTTGCCGTAGAGGAAATAGGGAAACTATGGTGGGATGATATCAGGAGGAACGCAACCTTCCAAATCAGCAACTTGAGATGGTCAGAATTTGAACTGAACAGTTTTTCGCAGTGATGACATGGTTGACTCAGGTTATAAATGGTGGTGGTATCCATGTATGAGATCAGCCAGATCAACCATAGAGGAACATGTCTGTAATGGAGCATTTCATGAGGCAAAATCCCCCATTATTCAGAGGATTATCTGATCCGGTTCTAGTAGAAGGGTGGATTAAAGCACTAGAAAATATTTTCAATGTCATGGGTTCTTTAGAACATCAAATGGTTAGTCTTTCAATTTACCAGTTTGAAGGTGAAGCTGATCAGTGGCGGTTGATGGTGAAAAATATCAGGGATAGTGAGGATATTGATGCTCTTGATAGGGATGAGTTCAAAGGTATGTTTCTTGAGAAATATTTTCCTAAGGTGGTTCATCTTAGGATGAAAAAAATTCCTGGAATTGAGGTAGGAGGATGACTCACTGGTTTCATATGAAGAAAAATTCACTCGACTGGAATGGTATGCTCCAAATTTCTTATGAGATATTGATTGTAAAATCAACCATTTTTACATAAGATTAAAGCCAAAGTATCGAAGGTTTTTAGCTTCTTGTGAGTTAAACAGTTATGAAAAACTAGTTCATTGTGTGGAGAAGGTGGAAATAGAGTTTGACTATGATCATCTATTCTTTGACAAACAATAGAATTAGAGGTCCAGGTGGTAGGAGAAAGGGAAGAACTCTTCAGAAAATTCTGATGGTAAGAAACTTAAGTTTACAGTTTGTGAAAATTGTGGTAAAAATTATGCTGGGGAATGTATTTTGAATTCTGGTAAGTGATACTGATGTGGTAAAATGGGGCATAAGGCTCGTAATTGCACTGAAAAAGATCAGGGTAATGGTAAGACCAAATCTGATTTACAGTTAGTAAAAAAATTTAAGTGCAATGAAATGGGTCAGTATGAAAATGAGTGTCCAAAAAAGAACTCAACCGAAGGAAAGCTACTAGACTAAAAGAAGAAAGGGGTGGTGAAATCCTCTTCAACTAATTCAGCAGATGTTGGGCCATCAAATGAAGTTGTGTCAGGAACACTATTTGTTTGTTCAGATTATGCCAATGTGTTGTTTGATTCAGGGACTACACACTCTTTCATTTCTGAGAAGTTTTCAAGTAAATTTGGAATTCCATCTAATGATATGAATACTGAAATTACGGTAAAAACACATGGATGAAATGTTGAGACATAAAGAAAACATAAGAACATTCCTGTCCTTGTGTGCGGAAAGAATCTTCTTGCAAACCTTATTGATTTTCCTCTAGTAGAGTTTGATGTTATAATGGGAATGGATTGGATTTTTTATTATCATGCTAAGATTGACTGTAGAGCTAAAGAGGTTTCATTTCAGAATTATTTTCAGTTTGTATACAAAAATGAACCCTTGCTGTTGATAACATATTAGGAAGCTGAGAAACTAGAAAAAGATGGAAATGAATGTTACCTTGTACATATTGTTGAAAACAAAGTAACTGTTCAGATTAATGATGTGGCAGTGGTAAATGAGTAACTCGATGTTTTTCCTGATGATTTTCCTGGTATTATACCTGATTTGGAAGTTGAATTTACTGTAAAATTAGTTCCTGATACAAATCCAATTTCAAAACCCCCTTATCGAATGGCTCAAATTGTACTTTTAGAGTTAAAGAAGCAATTGCATGTGTTATTAGATAAAGGTTTCATTCAACCTAGAACATCACCGTGTGGTGATCCTGTCTTTTTTGTTAAAACTAAAGATGGTTCAATGAGATTTTTCATTGATTATAGAGCATTGAATAACATCACTGTTAGGAATAATTATCCTTTGCCTCATATCGATGATTTGTTTGATCATCTCCAGGGAGCTTAGTATTTTTCGAAGATTGACTTGAGGTCGGGGTACCATCAGTTGAAAGTAAAAGAAGTAGATGTTCCGAAGACCGTGTTTCGTATTAGATATGGCCATTATGAATTTTTAGTTATGACTTTTGGGTTAACCAATGGACCTTCTGTATTCATGGATCTTATTAATAGAATTTTCCATGAGTTCTTCGATAAGTTTGTGGTTGTGTTCGCTGATGATATTTTGGTTTATTCCAAAAGTAAGGAGGAACATGAAAGTCATTTAAGGGTTGTCATTCCAACCGTAAAAAAATGAAACTTTATGGGAAATTCAAAAAGTGTGAGTTTTGGTTACAACAAATTTCTTTCCTTGGTCACATTGTTTCAAAAAATGGAAAAACTACTGATCCTGCTAAAATGAAAGTTGTTGAAGAATGGCCAAGTCCCACATATATAACCTAGATTCGTAGTTTTCTTGGTTTGGAAGGTTATTACCAGAGGTTTGTTGAAAATTTTCACAGTTATCTAGTCCAATGACTCTGTTAACTCAAAAATTTGTTAAGATCATCTGGACAAAAGAATGTGATGATTGTTTTATATAATTGAAAAGATGATTGGTGAATGCTCAAGTTTTTGCACTGCCTTCTAGAAATTGTGAGTTTGTTATCTACTTTGATGATTATTTGAAAGGACTTGGTTATTTCCTAATGAAAAATGACCAGGTCATTTCTTATGCTTCACGTCATTTGAAACCACATGAGTTAAATTACCCTACAAATTATTTAGAATTTGCTGCTGTTGTTTTTTCTTTAAAAATTTTGAGGCATCATTTGTATGGAGTGAAGTGTGAAATATATACTAATCAAAAAAGTTTAAAGTATATATTCACTTTTAAATAATCGAACATTAGAAAAAGGAGATGGTTGGAGTTAATCAAGGATTATGATTTCACGATCCATTACCATCCGGGAAAAGAAAATAAAGTGTCTGATGCTCTGAGTCGAAAAAGTAATACTTCATTAACAATGTTATGTTTGGAATGAGCTCCTTTGGTTTTTTATTTGATGAAATTTGGAAATAGAAGTTAATATTACAGGAAATTATTCAGTTTTGTTTCAGGTGTCAGTAAAATAGTCTCTATCAGGCAGAATTAAGCAACTGCCGAAGGAAGACAGTGAGTTTCAGAAAAAGGATGTGTTGGTTCATAAGGGTATGTTACCTGATTTTAACATTGATAAGGATTGTGTTTTCAGATTTTGAAAGAGATTATGTGTGCCTTGTGATTCACAGATGAAGAATGAGTTGTTATGTGAATCTCATAGTTCTTCATTTTCAGTTCGTCCTGGAGGTACTATGATGTACAGAGATCTTAGGGAGTATTACTGGTGGGATGGAATGAAAAAAGATATTTCTGAATTTACTGTGAAGTGTTTTACTTGTCAGCAGGTTAAAGAAAAGCGACAGTTACTGAAAGGAATGCTTCAGCCTTTACCGGTACCAGAGTGGAAATGAGAAAATATAACCATGGACTTTATTATGGGATTACCAAAGACATCTCGATGTAATAATGCAATATGGGTTATAGTTGACCGATCGACTAAATCTTTACATTTACTTCTTATTAGTGACACTTTGTCTCTAGATCAAGTTACTCAGTTGTATATTAAAGAGATAGTCAGGTTGCATGGTGTTCCCCTCTCCATTGTATCTGATCATGATCCCAGGTTCACTTCTAACTTTTGGAAAGGCCTTCAGAAGTCATTGGGTACTGAATTAAATTTTAGTACATATTTTCATTGTCAACAATATGGGAAGTCAGAACGAACAATTCAGACCTTAGAGGATATGTTACGTACTTGCTTGATGAATTAATAGGGAAATTGGGATCAACATCTTTCTTTGGTTGAATTTTCTTATAATAACATCTTTCATTCCAGTATACAGATGGCTCTATTTGAGGCATTATATGGAATGCATTGTCAAACTCTAGAATTCTGGGATGAAGTATGTGAAATGAAGCTGATGGGACCAGAATTGGTAGAAGAGAAGGCGTATAAAGTTCAGTTGATTCAGAAGAACATGAGAACATCTCAGAGCAGACAGAAAAGTTATGGAGATAACCAGAGGAAGGATCTTTATTTTGAGGAATGTGATCATGTTTTTCTCAAAGTTTCTCCATGGAAAAGTGTGATGCATTTTGGTAAGAAGGGAAAGTTGAGTCTGAGGTTCATTGGACCTTATGAAATTCTGGAGAATGATGGGTCACTTACGTATAGAGTGGTTTACCTTCATGTTTATCCCAGGTACACAATGTTTTTTATGTTTTGATGTTGAGAAAGTATATGCCAGATCCATCTCATGTTTTGATTTTAGAGTTTGTTCAGTTAGAAGAGAATCTCTCTTATGAAGAACAACGAGTTCAGATTCTTTACCGTAGAGATAAAGTGTTGTGGAATAAGTTAATTCATCAGGTAAAGGTTTTTTGGAAAAAACATATGGTTGAAGAGGCAACGTGAGAATCTGAAAATGCTATGAGGGCTAAATACCCCCACTTATTTTGATAAGTGAATAAAAATTGCGAGGACACAATTCCCAAAAGGGGGGAAGGATATAACATCTCAGGTAAATGAAGAATAATACATATTTAATATTTATTAATATTTGTGAATTAAATATTAATTTTACTTTAAATGGGTTACTAGGTTCGATAGCGTACCCGATACGCAACAATGGGTTTCTTTGAAAACCTACATGGCACACTAATAATATAATATTATTATTTTAAATGGTAGTTAACTGCAAGCCATAATATTGGTGAGAATGAACAAAACTAACTACAATATTCTTACACATGATTATTAAATGTATTTACATTATCCAATAAAAAGTTATAGTCTTAAAATGTGAATGAATCTAATTTTAAGCATAATTTATATTAAAAGGCTGATTTATCGCCTTTTAATGGTGAAACCTCATTAAATATAGTTTGGGTTACTTTAATACATTCTATATGACCAAATAAAATCCTTTTTTATAAGGGGGACAGCAAATTATACTTTGGTTAATATTTTGGTATTATTCTGATAGAGTTCAATTTTTATTGAATAGTAAAAAATATTGCATTTTAATTCAAAAGTGCCTTTTAATATAATTTATTTATATGTTTAGATTATATTTTTAGTGGGTTTTAAAGGGTAATTAGAATTTATTTTTACCATTTAATCCAATTTTGGTCTTTAGAATTAATTTCAATTTGAAATTCGACATAAACAAGTATCAATCTTTTGATAGTTATTGTTTCTTAGAAACACGTGATTTGTTTTGATAATGGGAATTAATTTTTAAATTAATTAATGCCTCTCATATGTTTTGAATTTGAAAAAATAGACATCAATTTTGAATTCGGAATATCAAATAATTCTTAGGCTGATTGTTTGGTATTTTTCTAAAAAACATAAATTTTTGATGAATAGTGAAACCACTTGGTGGTAGTTAAAAAAACTGAATTTTTCCTTTAAATGAAATTTTACCACTTATGTGGATTGAATTTAAAAAATCCAACATACATGGTTTTTATCAAGAAGTAAATTTTGGTTTATTAAGATTAAAATAATATTTGGTGAATGGTATCTTTTGACTTTTATTTTCCTCGGTTAAAGGTAAATAGGGTAATTCAAGTTTAAAAGAATATTATAATAATTCAAAACTACCTTAACACTTTTCCAAACCTTATTTTTCGAGTCATTTATGACCATGGGCATCTTTGGGTCGATTTTGGGACCCCATTGAGCCACTTTAGAGAGATAATGACGATTTAGATTAATTAATTTAATGTGAAGACAAAAATTTACACTTACAAAAATATTTTAGTAATTAATTTTTATATGGTGTTATATAAATCCTATTTTTGACTATAAAAATTCATTTAAAATCTAGAAATATTTACTACATTATATAATTTTCTTGATAATTTTTAGACATCTAATAAACTAAAAAATTTATGACACAATAATGATAAAGTATTTACCTCATTAATAAATGATTTAAATAAATTAGATTATAATCATTACAATATTATCCAAAACTTGTCCAATTCTGATTGGATGATTTTATTTCGACCATGACTCAAATTATCTTTTACTATAAGGATTTTTGGACCTTTAGAAACCGAATATCATTATATTATAAAATAATACTTTCACAGTTTCATAAAGAGCCCCTCATCTCCCTTATAAAAAGAGACCACTTATAACCAATTCCACACACATCTCATGCCATTTGGCTTGTCCAAAAACTACAAAATTAAGCTCCCAACATCCTTATACTCACCCTAGAAGAATTACCAGAGGCAGGAGGCACTTGAAGAAGTCATTGGGTTCAAACCAAAGGGAATTACCCAAATTAAAGGTAACAGTTTCTATTAAATTGTTTTATTTTATTTTACTTCTCCAAACGCTAAAATCTTTTTATTCTATTATTTTGAAACAAAACCAGTATCCTCAATATACTAGGATGTTTTTATGAGAATTATTCGAAATAAACTTACACACACCTCCATGTAATGGATGATGAACATAATGTTTCTGTGGATGGAAAACTAACGCATCACGAAACGATGATTGTTCAATTACATCTTACCCCCTCTCATGGTGGCCATTATGAAGGATGTGTATTTATATATGATATATATTATGTTTATGATTCCCTTATGCTTTTTTACTTCCTAATTATATCAATCCTTTATGGTTTTCATAGTGGGTAAATATGATAATCTCATTTGAGGAAGTGCGGACAACCGCCCCCTCAAAGTGATTTGATTCGTTAATGCCTTATGTGGGATGTATAAAGGATGGAGTTAACGATATATTATATGATATTATTCTGTAATTATAATATAACTATGTATCATTATGTTTTATTTCCATTAAAATAATAAATATAAATAAAAGTAGCGTTCATGCGTACATATGACTTACCATCCCCATGAACGGTGCATTTCATTTCTTACCTCTAAATGTTATGTACTATTATACAAACATGTATATGCTGTATATATTTGATATGTGTGATATCCAAATAATTTATATCATTATGGATGTAATGAAACTCTAACCAAATGGAAAACGTGTAAATATAAGGTGTTCATTTTTGACTCAAGTACCAAATATCGACAAAATGAACATTATTAACATGAATAAAAACTGCAAGGACACAATTCCCAAAAGGGGTTTGTTTTGTCGATATTTTGTACTTGAGTCAAAAATGAACACCTTATATTTACAAGTTTCCCATGTGGTCAACAGTACATTATATCTAGAATGAAATTCATTATTTAGATATCATATATATCATATATATCCAGAATATACATGTATTTATAATAGTACATAACATTTGGAGGTAAGAAATGAAATGCACCGTTCATGGAGATGGTAAGCCGTACGTACGCATGAACACTGCTTTCATTTCTATTTCATATTTTAATGGAATTAAAACATAATTATACATAGTTATATTATAATTACAGTATAATATCAAATATAATATCATTACCTCTATCCTTTATACATCCCACACAAGGCATTAACGAATCACGTCACTTTGGGGGCGGTAGCCCGCACTTCCTCAAATGAGATTATCGTATTTACCCACTACGGAAACCATAAAGTCTTGATATAATTGTCAATTATAGAAGAATAAGGGAATCATAAACCTAATATGTATCATATAAAAATACAGTTCCATCATAAGGGCCACCATGGGAGGTGGTAAGATGTAATTTAACAATCATCGTTTCGTGAGGCCTTAGTTTTCCATCCACAGAAACATTATGTTCTTCATCCATTAGATGGAGGTGGGTGTAAGTGTAGTTCACATAAATCTCATAAAAAATCCAAGTATATTGAGGATACTGGTGTTGTTATAAAATAATGTAATAAAAATATTTTAGAGGATGGAGAAGTAAAATAAAATAAAACAATTTAAGATAAACGGTTACCTTTAATTTGGGTAACTCCCTTTGGTTTGAACCCACATACTTCTTGAAGTGCGTTCTACCAAAGGTAATGATTCTAGGAGGAGTATAGGGATTTAGTAAGCTTAATTGGGTAGAGTTTGGAAAATCCAAATGGATTGAGAGGTTTGAGTAATTGGTTAGAAGCAGTCTCCTTTTATAAGGGAGAGGTGGGGCTCTTTAGGAAAGTGTGAAAGTATTATTTTATAATATAATGATATTCGATTTCTAATGGTCAAAAAATAATTATAGTAGAATATAAGATGAGTTATGGTCGAAATAAAATCATCAAATTATAATTGGTCATGTTTTGGATAATATTTGAATCATTATAATCATATTTATTTAAATCATTTATTAATGAGGTAAATACTGCATCATTATTGTGTCATAAATAATTTTATTTATTCGATGTCTAAAAATTATAAAAAAATTACTATCATGTAAGAAATATTTTTACCTTTCCAATGAATATTTATATTATAAAATAGAACTTATTTAACATCATTTAAAAATTAATTACTAAAAGATATATGTTAATGTTAATTTTGTCTTCACATTAATTTAATTAATATAAATTGTCATTATCACTCCCATGTGGCTAAATGGGGTACCAAAATCGACCCAAAGATGAAAATTGTAATAAATGACTCAACCAATAAGGTTTGGACATGTGTTAATGTAATTCTGAATTATTATAATATTCTTTTAACCTTGAATTACCCTATTTACCTTTAACCGTGGTAAATAAAAGTCAAAAGTTACCTTTCACCAAAAATTATTTTTATCTTGTTGAACCACATTTTAATTATTTACAACAAAATGTTATGTGAAGTTTTATATATTCAATTCACAGAAGTGGTAAAATTTCATTTAAATGAAAAAGTCAGTTTTTTTAACAACCACTAAGTGGTTTCACTATTCATCAAAAATTGAAGTTTTTCAGAAAAATACCGAAAAATCAGCCTAAGATATATTTGATATTCCGAATTCAAAAATGATTTATATTTTTCCAAAATCAAAACTTAGAATTGTAATTAATGAATTTTAAAATTAATTCCTGTTATCAAAACAAATAGCGTATTTTTAAAAAATAATAACTATCAAAAGATTGATACTTGTTTATGTCGAATTTCAAAGTGAAATTAATTAAAATGACCAACAATGGATTAAATGGTAAAAATATATTCTAATTACACTTTAAAACAAAATAAAAATATAATGTAACCATATAAATAAATTATATTAAGAGGCACTTTAAAATTAAAATGCAATATTTTTCACTATTCATTAAATAATGAACTCTATGAGAAAAATACCAAAAAATTTACCAAAGTAAAATTTTATGTACCCATTCTAATGAAGGATTTTATTTGGTCATATATAATGTATTAAAGTAACCAAAACTAGATTAAAATAGGGTTCACAATTAAAAGGCGATAAATCGTCATTTTAATATAAATTATACTTAAAATTAGATTCATTCACATTTTAAGACTCTAACATTTTATTGGATAATGTGAATAAATTTAACAATCATGTATAATCATATTGTAGTTAGTTTTTTTCATTCCCACCAATACAACAGCTAGGAGTTAACTACCATTTAAAATTATAATATTATATTATTAATGTGCCATGTATGTTTTCAAAGAAACCCATTGTTGCGTATTGAGTACGTTATCGAACATAGAAACCCCTTTAAAGTTAAATTAATATATAATTCAAAAATATTAATAAATATTAAATATGTATTATTCTTCATTTACCTGGGATGTTACATCCTTCCCCCATTTTGGGAATTGCGTCCTCACAATTTTTATTCACTTATCAAAATAAGTGGGGGTATTTATCCGTCATAGCATTTTCAGATTCCCACATTGTATCATCAACCATATGGTTTTTCCACAAAACCTTTACTTGACGAATCACTTTATTCCACAACACTTTCTCTCTATTGTCAAGAATCTGAACTGGTTGTTCTTCATATGAGATATTTTCTTCCAACTTATCTTCCTCTGGGCTCAAAACATGGGATGGATCTGGCATATACATTCTCAACATCGAAACATGAAAAACATTGTGTACCTGAGATAAAATTTTAGGTAAAGCCACTCTATATTCAATTGATCCAACTTTCTCCAGAATTTCATACGGTCCAATGAACCTTAGTCTCAACTTTCCCTTATTACCAAAACCCATCACACTTTTCCATGGAGAAACTTTGAGAAAGACATGATCACCTACCTCTAAGGAAAGATCCTTCCTCCAGTTATCTGCATAACATTTCTATCTTCTCTGAGCTGTTCTCATGTTCTTCAGAATCAACTTAACTTTCTCAACCATCTCTTCTACCAATTCAGGTCCCATCATCTTCCTTTCTCCTACTTCATCCCAGAGTGATGGAGTTCGACAATGCTTTCCATATAATGCCCCAAATGGAGCCATCTGTATACTGGAATGAAAGCAGTTATTATATAAAAATTAAACCAATGAAAGATGTTGGTCCCAACTTCCATGGTAATCCATCGAGCAAGCACGTAACATATCCTCCAAGGTCTAAATTGTTCCTTCTGACGGCCCATCTGATAGACGATGAAAAGATGTATTAAAATTTAATTCAGTACCCAATGAATTCTGATGTCATTTCTAAAAGTTAGAAGTGAACCTGGGATCACGATCCGATACAATAGAGAGGGGAACTCCATGCAACCTGACTATCTCTTCAACATACAATTGAGCAAGATAATCTAGAGACAAAGTGTCTATAATATGAAGGAAATGAGAAGATTTAGTAAATCGGTCGACTATAACCCATATAGCATTATTACCACAAGATGTCTTTGGTAATCCCACAACTAAGTCCATGGTTATATTTTCCCATTTCCACTCTGGCATCAGTAAACAGTGAAACATTCCTTTCGGAAACTGTCACTCTCCTTTAACCTGCTGACAAGTCAAACACTTTACAGTAAAATTAGCAATATCTCTTTTCATTCCATCCCACCAGCAATACTCCCGAAGACCTCTGTACATCTTAGTACTGCCAGGATGAACTGAAAATAAAGAACTATGAGCTTCATATAACAACCCATTATTCAACTGTTAATAAAAAAGCACACATAATATCTTTACAAATCTCAAAACACAATTATTATCAATGTTAAAATCAGGCAACTTATCCTTTTAAACCAACACAACCTTTTTCTGCAACTCACTATCTTCCTTCTTCCCTTGCTTAATTCTATCTGATAGAGATGATTTCACTAAAACCGAAAACAAAACAGAAGAATTTCCTGCAACAAAAACTTATATGCCAAAGTTTATCAAATCAAAAACAGGATCTCGTTCCAAATGTTACATGGTTAATAAAGTATTACTTTTTCAACTCAAAGCATCATCCACTTTTTTTTTTCTTTTCTCAGATGGTAATGGATCGTGCAATCATAATACCTGATTAATTCTAACCATCTCCTCTATCTCATGTTTAATTCTTTCTGAGTGAATATATACTTTAAAATTTTGTGATCAGTATATATTTCACACTTGACTCTATAAAAATGATTCCTCCAATTTTTTAAAGCAAAAACAACATCAGCTAATTCCAAATCATGTGTAGGGTAATTTAATTCATGTGGTTCCAACTGACGTGAAGCATAAGAAATTACCTAATCATTATGCATTAGGACACAACCAAGTGCTTTCAACAAATATTGACTTGAGGTTGGGGTACCATCAGTTGAAAGTGAAAGGAACCAAACATTCCAAAGACTGCATTTCGTACTAGATATGGATATTATAAATTTGCAGTTATGCCTTTTGGGTTAACCAATGCACCTGCTATATTCATGGATCTTATGAATAGATTTTTTTGTGAGTTCTTCGACATGTTTGTTGTTGTGTTCATTAATGATATTTTGATTTATTTCAAAAGTAAGGAGGAACATGAAAGTCATTTAAGGGTTGTCTTACAAACCTTAAAAGAAAAGAAACTATTTGGGAGATTTAGAAAGTGTGAGTTCTGCTTATAACAAATTTGTTTCCATGGTCACATTCTTTCAAAAAATGGCATAACTGTTGATCATGCTAAAACAAAAGTTGTTGAAGAATGGCCAAGACCCACAAATATAACAAATATTCATAGTTTTCATGGTTTGGAAGGTTATTATGGGAGGTTTTTTGAATATTTTTCACGATTATCTAGTCCAATGACTAAGTTAACTAAAAAAGGTGTTAAGTTCATCTGAAAAAAAATGTGATGATTGTTTTCAGGAATTGAAAAGAAGATTAGTGAATGCTCTGGTTTTGGTACTACCTTCCAGAAAAGGTGAGTTCGTTATCTATTGTGATTCTTCATTGAAAGGACTAGGTTGTGTCATAATGCAAAATGATCAGGTAATTGCTTATGCTTCACGTTAGTTGAAACCACATGAGTTAAATTACCCTACAAATGATTTGGAATTAGCTGCTATTGTTTTTGCTTTAAAAATTTGGAGGCATCATTTGTATGAAGTGAAGTGTGAAACATATACTGATCAGAAAAGTTTGAAGTATATATTAACTCAGAAATAATTGAACATGAGACAGAGTAGATGGTTGGAACTAATCAAGGATTATGATTTCACGATCCATTAGCATCCGGGAAAATCAAATGAAGTGGCCGATGCTTTGAGTCAAAAAAGAAATATCTCATTAGCCATGCTACGTTTGGAACAAGATCCTTTGGTTTCTGATTTGAAGAAATTTGGAATAGAAGTTGTTGTTGCCGGAAATTCTTCTGTTTTATTTCAGGTGTCAGTGAAATCATCTCTATGATATAGAATTAATCAAGAGCATAAAGAAGATAGTGAGTTACATAAAAAGGTAGATTTGGTTCAGAAGGGTAAGTTGCATGATTTTAATCTCGGTAATGATTGTGTTTTGATATTTATAAAGAGATTATGTGTACCTTGTGATTCACAGTTGAAGAATGAGTTGTTATGTGAAGCTCACAGTTCCCCATTTTCAGTTCATCTACGTAGTACTAATATGTACAGATATCTATGTGAGTATTACTAGTGGGATGGAATGAAAAGAGATATTACTGATTTTACTGTGAAGTGTTTGACTTGTTAGCAGGTTAAAACTGAGTGGTAGTTACCGAAAGGGATGCTTCAGCCTCTACCGGTGCCAGAATGGAAATTGGAAAATATATCCATGGACTTTGTTGTGGGATTACCAAAGACATCTTGAGTTAATAATGCAATCTAGGTTATAGTTGACTGATTGACTAAATCTGCACATTTCCTTCCTATTAGAGTACTTTTTCTCTAGATAAAATTTCTCGGTTGTATGTTAAAGAGATAGTCTGGTTACATGGAGTTCCCCTCTCTATTGTATGTGATCATGATCCCAGGTTCACTTATAACTTTTGGAAAGGCCTTCAGAAGTCATTGGGCACTGAATTAAATTTTAGTACAACTTTTCATCCTCAATCAGATGGGCAGTCAAAACAAACAATTCATACCTTAGAGGATATGTTACGTTCTTTCTCGATGGATTACCAGGGAAGTTGGGACCAACATCTTTTTTGGTTGAATTTTCTTATAATGGAAGCTTTCATTCCAGTATATAGATGGCTCTATTTGAGGAATTATATTAAATCATTGCCGAACTCCAACATTCTGGGATGAAGTAGGTGAAATAAAGCTAATGGGACCATTATTGGTAGAAGAGATGACAAAGAAATTTCAGTTGATTCAAAATCACATAAGAACAGCTCAGATCAGACAGAAAAGTTATACAGATAACCAGAGGAAGGATCTTTCTTTTGAGGTAGCTGATCATGTCTTTCTCAAAGTTTCTCCATGGAAAAGTGTGATGCGTTTTTGTAATAAGGTAATGTTGAGTCCAAGGTCATTGGACCTTATGGAATTCTAGAGAATGTTGGATCAATTGCATATAGAGTAGATTTACCTACAATTTTATCCCAGGTACACAATGTTTTTCATGTTTTGATGTTGAGAAAGTATTTGCAAGATCCATCTCATGTTTTGAGCCTAGAGGTAGTTCAGTTGGAAGAGAATATCTCTTATGAAGAACAACCAGTCTAGACTCTGGACCACAGAGAGAATGTGATACGGAATAAGGTAATTCACCAGGTAAAGTTTTTTGGAAAAACCATATGGTTGAAGAGGCAACGTGGGAATCCGAAAATGCTATGAGGGATAAATATCCCCACATATTTTGATCAGTGAATAAAAATTGCGAGGATATAATTCCCAAAGTGGGGGAAAGATGTAACATCACAGGTAAATGAAGAATAAGTCATATTTCATATTTATTAATATTTGTGAGTTAAATATTAATTTTACTTTAAAGGGGTTTCTATGTTCTATAGTGTGCCTAATACGCAACAATGAGTTTCTTTGGAATCTTATATTGCACACTAATAATATAATATTATTATTTTAAATGGTAGTTAACTCCTAGCCTTAGTATTGGCGGGAATGAATAAAACTAACTACAATATGATTATATATGATTGTTAAATGTATTTACATTATCCAATAAAAATTTTGAGGCTTAAAAAGTGAATGAATCTAATTTTAAGAATAATTTACATTAAAAGGATGATTTATCGCCTTTTAATAGATAACACTCTTTAAATATAGTTTTGGTCACCTTAATACATTCCAATTGACCAAATAAAATCCTTCTTTAGACTAGGGACATCAAATTTTACTTTGGGTAATTTTTTGGTATTTTTTCTGATAATGTTCATTTTTAATGAATAGTGAACAATACTGTATTTTAATTCAAAAGGTACTTTTAATCTAATTTATTTATATGGTTATATTATCTTTTTAGTTTGTTTTAATGTGAAATTAAAAATTATTTTTACCATTTAATCAAATTCTGGTCACTGGACTTAATTTCACTTTGAAATTGGAAATAAACTAGTATCAATATTTTGATAGTTATTGTTTTTTAAAAACAAGTTATTTGTTTTGATAACGGGAATTAATTTTAAAATTAATTAATGCCACTTTTATGTTGTGAATTTGGAAAAATAGACATCATTTTTGAATTCAGGATATCTAATATGCAGTAATAACCTCATTAATAAATGATTTAAATAAGTAAGATTATAACGATTAAACTATTATCCAAAACATGTCCAATTATGATTGGATGATTTTATTTAGACCATGACTCATCTTATCGTCAACTATAATTATTTTTGTACCATTAGAAACCAAATATCATTATATTATCAAATAATACTTTCACACTTTCCTAAAGAGCCCCTCCTCTCATTTATAAAAGGAGACCACTTCTAACCAGTTCCTCACACCTATCAAGCCATTTGGCTCATAAAAACTCTGCCAAATTAAGCTCCCTACATCCCCCAACTCCTCCTAGAATCCCTACCTTAGGCAACAGGCTCTTCAATAAATCCTTTGGTTCAAACCAAAGGGAGTTACCCAAATAAAAGGTAACAGTTTCACTTAAATTGTTTTCTTTTATTTTACTTCTCCATCCCCTAAAATGTTTTTATTACTTTCTTTTGTAACAACACTAGTGTCCACAACGTACTATGATGTTTTTCTGAGAAGGATTCGATCTACACTTACACACACATCCATCTAATTGAGGAAGAACATAATGTTTCTGTGGATGGAAAACTAACGCCTCACGAAACGATGATTGTTCAATTAATCTTATCACCTATCATGGTGGAAATAATGATGGAACTGTATTTATATATGATATATATTATGTTTATGATTACCTTATGCTTCTGTACTTCCCAATTATATCAATCCTTTATGGTTTCCATAGTGGGTAAATACGATAATCTCATTAGAGGAAGTGCTGACTATCGCCCCCTCAAGGTGACGTGACTCGTTAATGCCTTATGTGGGATGTATAAAGGATAGAGTTAATGATATTATATATGATATTATAATTTAATTATAATATACCTATGTATCATTATTTTTTAATTGCATTAAAATAAGAAATAGAAATTAATGTAGAGTTCATGCGTACGTACGACTTACCGTCTCCATGAACGGTGCATTTCATTTCATACCTCCAAATGTTATAAAATATTATAAATACATTTAAATATTGGATATATATGATATATATATGATATCTAAATAATCAATGTCATTCTAGATATAATGCACTATTGACCACATGGAAAACTTGTAAATATAAGGTGTTCATTTTTGACTCATGTACCAAATATCAACAAAACGGATGTTATTAACTTAAATGATTACATAATGTTTATAACATGGAAATAATTGATATAAAAGGAATAATAAACTTCAAAAATATTCTTAATCAAGTATAAATTATCTTTAGTTTATTATTCAGGATATTAAATAACTAATGAGTCAAGTTGGACATGAGGTAAGGGACTTCTTCACAATCTCTTTTCATTGAGGTATGTTTAGTTTTATACAAAACTTTATAAACCCCTTTGACTTTTCATTTTATTCAAAGGGAATATTTTCATATGAAGCATTTTACTAAACGAAAAAAAGGAATGTTTATTTTTTTACGTATGATAGTTATATGTTTTGAATTTGGAAAAATAGACATCAATTTTGAATTCGGAATATCAAATAATGCTTAGGATGAATTTTTGGTATTTTTCTAAAGAAACTTCAATTTTTGATGAATAGTGAAACCGGTTAGTGGTAGTTAAAAAAAATGGATTTTTCATTTAAATGAAAATTTACCACTTATTTGAATTGAATTTCTAAAATCTGACATACATGGTTTTTATCAAGAAGTAATATGTTGTTTAGTAAGATGAAAATAATTTTTTGGCGAATAGTATATTTTGACTTTTATTTACCACGGTTAAAGGTAAATTGGGAATTCAAGTTTAAAAGAATATTATAGTAATTATAAATTACCTTAACACTTGACTAAACCTTATTGGTTGAGTCATTTATAACCAAGGGAATCATTGGGTCTATTTTGGGATTCCATGGAGCCACTTATGAAAGATAATGACACTTTAGATTAATTGATTTAATGTAAAGACAAAATTGACCTTAACAAAAATCTTTTAGTAATTAATTTTTACATGGTGTTATATAAGTCCTATTTTCAACTTTTAATATTCATTGGAAATCTAAAAATATTTCCTACATGATAGTATTTTGTATAATCTTTAGACCTCAAATAAATTAAAGTATTTATGACACAATAATGATGCAGTATTTACCTCATTAATAAATGATTTAAATAAATAAGATTATAATGATTAAAATTTTATCCAAAACATGTCAAATTCTGATTTTATGATTTTATTTAGTATATTAGTCATCTTATATTTTACCTTAATGATTTTTGGACCATTAGAAACCGAATATCATTATATAATAAAATAATGTTTTCACACTTTCCTAAAGAGCCCCTCATCTCCCTTATAAAATGAGACCACATCAAACCAATTCCACACACCTATAAAGATATTTTTATCATCCAAACTCTACCCAATTAATCTCCCTACATCCCTCTCCTCCTCTTAGAAGCCTTACCTTAGGAATAAGGCACTTCAAGAAGTCATTTGGTTCAAACCAAAGGGAGTTACCCAAATTAAAGGTAACAGTTTCTCTTAAATTTTTTTCATTAATTTTACTTCTCTAACCACTAAAATATTTTTATTCCTTTATTTTGTTACAAACCCAGTATCCTCAATATACTAGTATGTTTTTATGACCATTATTAGAACTAAACTAACACACACCTCCTTCTAATGGATGAAAAACATAATGTTTCTGTGGATGGAAAACTAACGCCTCACGAAACGATGATTGTTCAATTACATATTACCGCCTCTCATTGTGACCATTATGATGGAAATGTATTTATATATGATATATGTTATGTTTAAGATTTTCTTATTCTTCTCTAATTCCCATTTATAGCACGCCTTTATGGTTTCCAAAGTGGGTAAATACGATAATCTCATTTGAGGAAGTGCAGACCACCGCCCCCTAAAAGTGATGTGAATTGTTAATGCCTTATGTGGGGTGTATAAATGATTGATTTAATGATATTATATATGATATTATACTTTAATTATAGTATACCTGTTTATAATTATGTTTTAATTCAATTAAAATAAGAAATAGAAATGAAAGTAGCGTCATGCGTACGTACGACTTACCGTCTCCATGAACGATGTGTTTCATTTCTTACCTCCAAATGTTTTGTACTATTATAAATACATGTATATAATGGATATATATGATATATATGATATCTAAACAATGATTTTCATTCTGGATATAATGGAATATTTACCACATGGTAAACATGTAAATATAAGGTGTTCATTTTTGACTCAAGTACCAAATACAGACAAAATGAACTTTATTAACTTGAATGATTAAATAATGTTTATAACATGGAAATAATTGGTATAGAAGGAATAATAATCTTGAAAAATGATATTAATCAAGTATAAATTAACTTTAGTTTATTATTCAGGAGATCAAAGAACGATCAAGTCAAGTCAGACATGAGGTAAGGGACTTCGTCTCAATCTCCTTTCATTGAGGCATTTTCAGTTTTATACAAGACTTTATTTTATACGGTGTATAAACCCCTTTGACTTTTCATTTTATTCAGTGGGAATATTTTTATATGAAGAGTTTTACTAAATGTCAAAAAATAATATTTCTTTTTTTTTCTAACATAAGTGATGACAACGACCTTTCCGCCTCCTCGAGTATTATTTGATCTCTAGCTTCCTTAACAAGTCATAATGTTTTTAGAAGGAAAAATAGAAACCTTATACCCTTTTTACATATTTTTGTATTTAAAATGATTTTGGGAATGGATTTATTATTTCAATATCTTGAAATGATATTTTTTATTGCAATGTGGAAATGTTAACTTTCCTTTATGCTTATGTTATGTGTTATGATCATGTTATGGATCTTGGGAATTATTTATGTATATCGGTGGTTCTGTGATAAACCTTGGGAGGGTGAGCTTGAGATAGCTCTCCAATGCATTGGGTAATGTGACAGAGGTAAACGTGAATGCTTCTACTAAGAGATTTAGGTAATATACTATGATGGGTATTCCAAAGTAACTCCCTATGTAGCTGTGATAGCTACAATGTAAGTATGATATGGATTCCACAAGTTACCTTTATGATTAATTATTTCTACGTGTCTTTCATAAATCTTATTATTTCCTGAGGTAAGTAAATGATTTCATGTTTTGCATGTATTTATGAATTTTTTTTTCATTCTTTGATTTATAACCCTTACTGATATTTTTATGATCATCCCGTGTTTTGAAATGTTTTAACAGGACTTAAAGATGAATAGGGTCAAGCATGGGATCAAGGAAAATTCATTCTATCTAAAAAATGGAAATAGACATGACACTTATTTTAAAGATTTTTTATTTTATAAAAAAAATTGAAACTGTGTAGATATGTCTACCTTGTAATCTTTTGAGATGTAATAGTGATGTTCTAATTCTCAAAAACTCTAAACCTGAAAAGATTCTCAATGTGAATTATTCGTTTAATTCAATATTATGTAATGAGTAAGTTTGGGTCCTTATAGTTAGGATTAGAGGTCGGTTTAGAAAACTTTAGGTGTTAGGGTATTGTTAAAGTAATATCCACAAAGTAATTTATGTTAATATTGACATCATATAGCCTTTAAAGATTACCATGCTACTTCGCCTAAGATATTTTTGTGTTCAGAATGGTTTTCTGAAGAGGAAACATAGAAGCTATGTTGGGATGAAATCCGGAGGAGGACAACCTTCCAAATCAACAACATGAGATGGTCGGAATTGTAACTGAACCATTTGTTGCAGTGATGGAATAGTTGACTCAGGCTACAAATAATGGTGGTATCCATGTACGAGATCAGCCAGAACAACCACAGAGGAACATGTCAGGAGTAGAGGATTTCATGAGGAAACACCCCCCATCATTCAGAGGATCATCTGATCCAATGCTAGCAGAATGGTGGATTAAAGAACTGGCGAAGATTTTAGATGTCATGGGTTGTTCATAACATCAAAAGGTTAGTCTTGTTTTTCACCATTATGAATTTGAAAATTTCACTGGTGGTCGATGGTGAAAAATATCAGGTATAGTGAAGAGATTGGTGCTCTTGATTGGGATGAGTTCAAAGGTATGTTTCTTGAGAAATATTTTCCTAAGGTGGTTTGTCTTAAGATTGAAAACCAATTCCTCGAATTGAGGTAGGAGGATGACTCAGTGGATTCTTATAAAGAAAAATTCACACGACTGGCAAGGTATGCTCCAAATTTCATACGAGATCTTGATAGTAAAATCAACCACTTTTACTTAGGATTAAATCCAAAGTATCGAAGGGATTTAGCTTCTCATGAGTTGTAAAGTTATGAAAAAATTGGTCATTTTTCAGATAAGGTGGAAATGGAGTTTTCCATTGATCAAGTATTTTTTGAAAATAACAGGATAAGAGGTCTAGGTGGCAATCAAAAGGGAAGAACTCTTCAAAAAAGTCTGATGGTAAGAAAATTAAGTTTACAGTTTGTGAAAATTGTGGTAAAAAGCATGCTGGGGAATGTCTTTTGAATTCTGGTAAGTTCTACCGATGTGGTAAAATGGGACATAAGGCTCATAATTTCTTTGAAAAAGATTAGGGTAATGGTAATAAAAAATCAGATTTACAGTCAGTAAAATGTTTTAAGTGCAATGAAATGGGTCATTATGAAAATGAGTGTCCAACAAAGAACTCAATCGAAGGAATTCTTCCAGACTACAAGAAGAAAAGGGTGGTGAATCCTTTGAAACTACTTCAGCAGATGTTGGTCCATCAAATGAAGTTTTTTCAGGTACATAGTTTGTTTGTTCATATTATGTCATTGTGTTGTTTGATTCATGGTCTACACACTCTTTCATTTCTGAGAAGTTTTTTAGAAAATTTGGAATTCCATCTCATGATATGAATACTGGACTTACGGTAAAAACACCTGGAGGAATACCCATCACAGTATATTCCCTAAATATCTTAGGAGAAACATTCACGTTTACCTCCTTCACGTTACCCAATGCATTGGAGAGATATCTTGGGCTCACCCGCCCTAGGTTTATCACGGAACCACCCGTATACAAAAATAATGCCCAAGAACCATAACATGATTATAACACATAAAATAACCATAAAGGAAAGATAACATTTCTACATTGCAATAATAAAACATCATTTCAAGATATAGAAATAATAAATCCATTCTTAAAATCATTTTCAATACCAAAAGACGTAAAAAGAGTATATGGTATTTATTTTTCCTTTTAAAAACATTCTGGCATGTTAAAGAGGCCTAAGATAAAATAATACTTGCGATGGTGAAAAGGTTTTTGACATCGCTTACGTAAAAAATAACATTTTTTTGTCATTTAGTAAAATGATTTGTATAAAAAATATTCCCTTTGTGAATAAAATATTAATTTTACTTTAAAAGGGTTTCTATGTTTGATAGCGTACTCGATACGCAACAATGGGTTTCTTTGAAATCTTACGTTGCATAATAATAATATAATATTATTATTTTAAATGGTAGTCAAATCCTAGTCGTTGTTTCGATGGAATGAAAAAAACTAAATACAATATGATTATAAATTTTTGTTAAATGTATTTACATTTATCCAATAATAGTTGAAGGCTTAAAATGTGAATGAATATAATTTTAAGCATAATTTACATTAAAAGGCCAATTTATCACCTTCTAATGGAGAACCCTTTTTAAATCTAGTTTTGGTCACTTTAATACTTTCTATATGACCAAATAAAATCCCTCTTTATAAAGGGGTCATCAAAATTTACTTTGTGTAAATTTTTGGAATTTTTTCGATAAAGTTCACTTTTTAATGAATAATGAAAAATATTGTATTTTAATTCAAAAGTGCCTTTTTATATAATTTATTTATATGGTTAGATTATCTTTATAATTGGTTTTAAAGTTAAATTAAAATATATTTTTACCATTTAATCCAATGTGGGTCATTGGAAATAATTTCACTTTGAAATTGGACATGAACAAGTATCAATCTTTTGATAGTTGTCGAATCTTAAAAACACGCTATTTGTTTTGATAACGGGAATTAATTTAAAAGTTAATTAATTCCACTTTTATGTTTTTAATTTGGCCTAATAGACATCATTTTTGAATTCAGAATATCAAATATATCTTAGTCTGAATTTTTGGTATTTTTCTGAAAAACTTCAATTTTTTATGAATAGTGAAACCACTTAGTGGTAGTTAAAAAAACTAACTTTTTCATTTAAATAATATTTTACCACTTTTGTGAATTTAATTTCAAAAATACAAAATATATGGTTGTCATCAAGAATTAAAATGTGGTTCATTAAGATGAAAATAATTTTTTGTGAATAGTAACTTTAACTTTAATTTACCGTGGTAAAAGGTAATAGGGCAATTAAAGGTTAAAAGAATATTATAATAATTCAAAATTACCTTAACACTTGTCTAAACCTTATTTGATGAGTCATTAAATACCATGGGCATATTTGGGTCGATTTTGGGACCCCATTGATCCACTTGAGAGTGATAATGACAATTTAGATTAATTAATATAATGTAAATGCAAAATTGACATTAACAAAAATATTTTAGTAATTAATTTATATATGGTTTAATATAAGACATATTTTCACCTATAAATATTAATTGGAAGGAAATAAATATTTCCTATATCATGGTATTTTTTATAATTTTTAGACATCAAATAAATTAAATTATTTATGACACAATAATGATGCACTATTTACCTCTTTAATAATGATTTATATAAATAAGATTAGAATGATTAAAATATTTTCAAAAGCATGTCCAATTCTGATTAGGATGATTTTATTTATCCTATGAGTCCTCTTATCTTCATCTATATTTATTTTTGGACCTTTTGGAACAGAATATGACTATATAATAAAATAATATTTTCACACTTTCCTATAGATCCACTCCTCTCCCTTATAAAAGGAGACCATTTTTATCCAATTACTCACACCACTGAAGACATTTAGCTCGTCCACAATGTCCAATTATGCTCCCTACATCACTCTCCTCCCATTAGAAGCCTTACCTTACCTAGAAGGAACTTCAATAAGTCCTTTGGTTCAAACCAAAGGGAGTTACCCAAATTAAATGTAACAGTTTCTCTTAAATTGTTTTCTTTTATTTTACTTCTCCAACCCATAAAATCTTTTTATTTATTTATTTTGTAAAAAAACCAGTATCCTCAATCTAATAGGATGTTTTTATGGGAATTATTCGAACTACACTTACACACACCTTTATCTAATGGATGAAGAACATAATGTTTCTGTGGATGGAAAACTAAAGCCTCACGAAACGATGATTGCTCAAATATCTCCAACCACCTCTCATGGTGGCCATTATGATGGCACTGTATTTATATATGATATATATTATGTTTATTTTTTCTTTATTATTGTGTATTTTCCTTTTATAGCACGCATTTATGGTTTCCATAGTGGGTAAATACGATAATCTCTTTGAGGAAGCACGGACTACCGCCCCATCAAAGTCATGTGACTCGTTAATGAATTATGTGGTATGTATAAAGGATATAGTTAATGATATTATATATGATATTATACTGGAATTATAATATACCTATGTATCATTATGTTTTAATTCCATTAAAATAATAAATATAAATGAAAGTAGAGTTAATGGGTACGTACGACTTACCGTCTCCATGAACGGTGCATTTCATGTCTTACCTATAAATGTTATTTAATATTATAAATACATGTATATAATGGATATATATGATATATAAATCATGAATATCATTCTGGATATAATGACCCTTTGACCACATGAACAACATGTAATTATAAGAAGTCCATTTTTGACTCAAGTACCAAATATCAACAAAACGAACATTAAAAACTTAATTGATTACATAATGCTAATAACATGGTAATAAGTGATATAAATGGAATAATAAACTTGAAAAATGTTCTTAAGCAGTTATAGATTAACTTTAGTTCACTATTCATGAGATTAAAGAATGATCGAGTCAAGTCAGACACGAGGTAAGGGATCCGACCTCTCTCTTTATTTTCATGTACTCTATTTTATGTAATTTCTTTTGTGCTCCATGTTCTTATGTTGGAGGATGTTATTTTAAAGTATATTTTTAAATTTTTTAAAGATTTATTCTTCTAAATTTTTCTCATTAATGTTCATGTTTTCAAAATGGGATTTAGGATTTATTTATATGGACATTAATGTTTTGAAATGATAATTCCTTTAAAAGCATCAAAGTGGTATGAGACACTTTGATTAAAAAATTTCTTTTTAAATGGTTTTTGAAAATGGTTTGATAAATAATGATCTACTTAAATATCTTTATTTGATATAGTGGAATTTAGAAATTTTATCTTTCCTTTATACTTGTGTTATGTGTTATGATTATGTTATGGTTTTTGGGCATTGTTTACATATACGAGTGGTTACATGATAAACCTAGGACAGATGAGCCCAAGATAGCTCTCCAATGCTTTGGGTAATGTGACAGAGGTAAACATGATGTTTCTCCTAAGAGATTTTAGAAATATACCGTGATGGGTATTCCAACTGTAACTCCCTAAGTCACTGTGATAGCTTCAATGTATGTTTGATATGGCTTCCATAATTAACCTTTATAATTTATGATTTGTGTGTGTTATTCATAAATCTCATGATTTCATAAGGTATGTTATGATTGAAAAGCATGGTTTCATTGATTTGTATTTATTTATGGGCAAATGTTTTCATTCCTTATTTTATAACCCTTACTGAACTTTTTAGGTTCATCCTATGTTTTTGAAATGTTTTCCACATGACTTAAAGATGAACAGGGTCAAGGATGGGATCAAAGAAAAGTCTTGCTATCTAAAAAATGGAACTAGGCAGGTTTATTTATGAGAGATTTTATTTTATGAAAAAATGAATACTGAGTAGTAGTGTCTACTTGTAATATTAAAGTTGTAATGTAATAGTTATGGACATATCATTATTTTTTATTTCAATTAAAATAAGAAATAGAAATGAATGTTGCGTTCATGCGTACGTACAGCTTACCATCTCCATGAACGGTGAATTTCATTTCTTACCACTAAATGTTATGTACTATTATAAAAAATGTATATACTAGATATATATGATATATATTATATCCAAATCATGAATATCATTCTAGATATAATGGACTATTGACCACATGGACAACTTGTAAATATAAGGTGTTCATTTTTTACTTAAGTACCAAATATCGACAAAATGAACATTATTAACATAAATGATTACATAATGTTTATAACATGGTAATAAGTGATATAAAAGGAATAATAAATTTGAAAAAGGTTCTTAAGCAAGTAGAAATTAACATTAGTTTATTATTCCGGATATTAAAGAACGACCGCGTCATGTCAGACACAAGGTAAGGGAATTCGTCTCAATATCCTTTCATAGAGGAATTTTTAGTTTTGTACATGACTTTATTTTATATGCTCTATAAATCCTTTGAATTTCATTTTATTCAAAGGGAAACGTTTTATACGGAACCTTTTACTAAATGACAAAAAGGATTTTTTTAACGTAAGCAGTGACAATGACCTTTCCGCCACTGCAACTATTATTTGATCTTTGGCTTCCTTAACAAGCCGTAATGTTTTTAAAAGGAAAAATAAATACAATATACTCTTTTTACGTATTTTGGTATTGAAAATTATTTTGAAAATGGATTTATTATTTCAATATCTATAAATGATATTTTATTATTGCAATGTGGAAATGTTATCTTTCCTTTATACTTATGTTATGTGTTATGATCATGTTATGGTTCTTGGGAATTATTTATGTATACAGGTGGTTCCATGATAAACCTAGGGCGGGTGAGCCCGAGACACCTCTTCAATGAATTGGGTAACGTGACGGAGGTAAACATGAATTCTTTTCCTAAGAGATTTAGGGAATATACTGTGATGGGTATTCCAATGTAACTCCTAATGTAGCTGTGATAACTGTAATGTAAGTATGATATGGATTCCATGAGTTACCTTTATGATTAATGATTTCTATTTTCTTTCATAAATCTTATGATTTCATGAGGTAAGTAAGAGAGTTCATGTTTTGTATGTATTTATAAACAAATGTTTTAATTATTTTTCTATAAACCTTACTAAGAAATTTATGCTCATCCCATGTTTTGAAATGTTTTCACAGTACTTAAAGATGAATAGTGTCAAGGATGGGATCAAGGAGAAGTCATGTTGTCTAAAACATGGAATGAATAAGTGGTGAACAATGAAAATCTCATGGAATTAAAAGTTAGATAAGAAAATCCCTTACAAAAAATTCGGCTGCATAATGACGCCACATAAAAATTCATAAAATGAATTGACGAGAGTAAGAGGGGGTCTCTCTTCATATGGAAATAAAAATTAAGGTATGGTGAATATAAAATAACATCCTCCAACATAAGGTCATGGAGCATAAAAGAAATGACATAAAAGAGAGTACTTGAAAAGAAAGTGAGAGGTCTGATCCCTTACCTCGTGTCTGACTTCACTCGATCATTCTTTAATCTCTTTAATAATAAAATAAAGTTAATTTATAATTTATTAAGAATTTTTTTCATGTTTATTAATATTTTTATATCACTTATTATCCTGTTATAAACATTATGTAATCATTGAAGTTAATAATGTTCATTTTGTCGATATTTGGTAGTTGAGTAAAAAATGGACCTCTTATAATTACATGTTGTTCATGTGGTCAAAGGTTCATTATATCTAGAATGATATTCATGATTTAGATATTATATATATCATATATATCCAGTATATAAATGTATTTATAATAGTACATAACATTTAGAGGTAAGAAATGAAATGCACCGTTCATGGAGAAGGTAAGTCGTACGTACGCATGAACACTACTTTCATTTCTATTTCTTATTTTAATGGAATTAAAACATAATGATACATAGGTATATTATAATTCTAGTATAATATTATATATAATATCATTAACTCTACCCTTTTTTACATACCACAAAGGGCATTAATAAGTCACATCACTTTGAGGGGGCGGTAGTCCGCACTTCCCCAAATGAGATTATTGTATTTACCCACTATGGAAACCATAAAGGCATGCTATAAATGGAAAATACAGAAGTATAAAGAAAACATAAACATAATATATATCATATAAAAATACAGTGCCATCGTAATGGCCACCATGTGAGGCAGTTGGAGATATTTGTACAATCATCATTTCGTGAGGTGTTAGTTTTCCATCCATAGAAACATTATGTTATTCATCCATTAGATGGAGGTTTGTGTAAGAGTAGTTAGAATACTCCTCATAAAAACATACTAGTATATTGATGACACTGGTGTTTTTACAAAAGAATTGAATAAAAATATTTTAGGGGTTGGAGAAGTAAAATAAAAGAAAACAATTTAAGAGAAACTATTACCTTTAATTTGGGTAACTGCCATTGGTTTGAACCAAATGACTTATTGAAGTGCCTTATGCCTAAGGTAAGGCCTCTAAGGGGATGAAGGGGATGTAGGGAGATTAATTGGGAAGAGTTTGGTAGAGCCAAATGTCTTGAGAGGCGTGTGGAATTGGATATAAATGCTCTCCTTTTATAAGGGTGAGGAGGGGCTCTTTAGGAATGTGTGAAAATATTGTTTTATCATATAATGATATTAGATTTAAAATGGTCCAAAAATCATTAAAGATGAAGATAAAAGGACTCATGGTCAAAATAAATCCATCCAATCAAAATTGGACATGTTTTGGATAATATTTTAATCATTGTAGGCTTATTTATTTAAATCATTTATTAATGAGGTAAATACTGCATCATTATTGTGTCATAAATAATTTAATTTATTTTATGTATAAAATTTATAAAAAAATACAATGATGTAGTAAATATTTGTATCTTTCCAATGAATATTTAGTTGAAAAAATATAACTTATATAACACCATATAAAAATTAATTACTCAAATATTTTTGTTAATGTCAATTTTGTCTTTACATTATAATGATTGTGTTTTGAGTTTTGGAAAGAGATTATGTGTGCCTTGTGATTCACAATTGAAGAATGAGTTGTTATGTAAAGCTCATAGTTATTCGTTTTCTATTCATCTTAGAAGTACTAAAATGTATAGAGATCTTCGAGAGTATTACTGGTCTGATGGAATGAAAAGAGATATTGCTGATTTTACTGTGAAGTGTTTGACTTGCTAGCGGGTTAATGTAGAGCGACAGTTACCGAAATGAATGTTTTAGCCTTTACCGGTTCTAGGGTGGAAATGGGAAAATATATCCAGGGAATTTTTTGTGGGATTACCAAAGACATCTCGAGGTAATAATGAAATCTGTGATATAGATGTTCGATTGAATAAATCTACTCATTTCCTTTCTATTAGATATACTTTGTCTCTAGATCAACTTTCTCGGTTGTATGTTAAAGAGATAGTCAGGTTTCATGGAGTTCCCCTCTCCATTGTATCTGATCGTGATCCCAAGTTCACTTCTAACATTTGGAAAGGCCTTAAGAAGTCATTGGGTACTGAATTAAATTTTCATACATCTTTTCACCCTCAATCAGATGGGCATTCAGAATGAACAATTCAGACCTTGGAGGATATGTTACATTCTTGTTCGATGGATTACCAGGGAAGTAGGGACCAACATATTACTTTGGTTGAATTTTCAAATAATAACATCTTTCATTCTTGTATACAGATGGCTCTATTTGAGGCATTATATGGAAAGCATTGTCGAACTCCAGCATTCTAGGATGAAGTAGGTTAAAGGAAGCTGATGGGACCAGAATTGGTGGAAGAGTTGGCAGAGAAAGGTCAGTTGATTTAGAAGAACATGAGAATAGCTCAGAGCAAACAGAAAAGTTATGCAGATAACAGGAGGAAGGATCTTTCCTTTGAGGTAGGTGATCATGTATTTCTCAAAGTTTCTCCATGGAAAAGTGTGATGCGTTTTGGTAAGAAGGGAAAGTTGAGTCTGAGGTTCATTGGACCTTATGAAATTCTTGATAAAGTTGGATCAGTTGTGTATAGAGTGGCTTTACCTCCATGTTTATCCCTGGACCACAATGTTTTTCTTGTTTCAATGTTGAGAAAGTATATGCCATATCCATCTCATGTTTTGAGCCCAGAAGTAGTTCAGTTGGAAGAGAATCTCTCTTATGAAGAACAACCAGTATAGATTCTTGAATTCAGAGAGCAAGGGTTGCAGAATAAGGTAATTCACCAGGTAAAGGTTTTGTGGAAAAACCATATGGTTTAACAGGAAACGTGGGAATCTAAAAATTCTATAAGGGATAAATACCCCTACTTATTTTGATAAGTGAATAAATATTATGAGGACCCAATTCCCAAAAGGGGGAAGGATGTAACATCCTAGGTATATAAATAATAAGACATATTTAATATTTATTAATATTTGTGAATTAGATATTAATTTTACTTTAAAGTGGTTTCTATGTTCGATAGCGTACCCGATACGCAACCCCAGGTTTCTTTGAAAACTTACGTGGCACACTAATAATATAATATTATTTTTTTAAATGGTAGTTAACTCCTAGCAATTTTTTTGGCAGTAATGAACAAAACTAAATAAAATATGATTATACATGATTGTTAAATGTATTTACATTATCCAATAAAATGTTGGTGGCTTAAAATGTAAATGAATCTAATTTTAAGAATAATTTACATTAAAAGGCTGATTTATCGCCTTTTAATGGAGATCCCTCTTTAAATATAGTTTTGGTTACTTTAATAGATTTTATATGACCAAATAAAATCCTTATATAGAATAGGGAAATCAACTTTAAATTTCATTAATTTTTTGGTATTTTTATGATAGAGATCATTTTTTAATGATTAGTGAAAAATTTTGCATTTTAATTCAAAAGTACCTTTTAAGATAATTTATTTATATGGTTAGATTAACTTTTTAATTGGTTTTAAAGTTTATTTGGAATATATTTTCTAGACATTTAATCTAATATTGGTCATTGGAATTAATTTCACTTTGAAATTCGAAAAAACAAGTATCAATCTTTTTATAGTTATTGTTTCTTAAAAACACGCTATTTGTTTTGATAACGAGAATTAATTTTAAAATTAATTAATTCAACTTAAATTTTTTGAATTTGGAAAAATAGAAATCATTTTTGAATTCAGAATATCAAATATAACTTAGGCGGATTTTTTGGTATTTTTCTGAAAAACTTCAATTTTTAATGAACAGTGAAACCACATAGTGGTGGTTAAAAAAACTGACTTTTTCATTTAAATGATATTTTAACACTTCTGTGGATCGAATTTCAAAAATATAACATACATGGTTGTTATCAAGAAGTAAAATTTGGTTCATTAAGATGAAAATATTTTTTTGGTGAATAGTAACTTTTGACTTTTATTTACTCCGATTAAAGGTAAATAGGGTAATTAATGTTTATATGGTGTTATATAAGTACTATTTTCGAGTATAAATATTCATTGGAAATATAAAACAATTTACTTCATGATAGTATTTTTTTGATAATTTTTAGACATCAAATAAATAAAATTATCTATGACACAATAATGATGCAGTGTTATCTCATTAATAATTGATTTAAATAAATAGGATTATAATGATTAAAATATTATCCAAAACATGTCGAATTATTAATGGATGATTTTATTTCGACCATTACTCATCTTATCATTGAATATAAGGATTTTTGGACCATTATAAAGCGAATACCATTATATTATAAAATAACAATTTCACACTTTTCTAAAGAGCCCCTCCTCTCCCTTATAAAAGGAGACCACTTCTAACCAATTCTTCACACCTCTCAAGCCATTTGGCTTGTCAAAAATCTTCCCAATTAATCATCCTACATACCTCTACTCATCATAGAAGCCTTAAATTTGGTATAAGGCATTTCAAAATTCCTTTTGGTTCAAACCAAAGGGAGTTACCCAAATTAAAGGTAACGATTTTCTTAAATTGTTTTATTTTATTTTACTTCTCCAACCCCTAAACTCTTTTTATTAATTTATTTTGTAACAAAACCAGTAACCTAAATATAATAGGATGATTTTATGAGAATTATTAGAACTACACTTACACACACCTCCATCTAATGGATGAAGAACATAATCTTTCTGTGGATGGAATACTAAGGCCTTACGAAATGATGATTGTTCAATTACATATTACCGCCTCTCATGGTGGCCATTATGATAGAACTATATTTATATATGATATATATTATGTTTATGATTTCCTTATTCTTCTGTACTTCCAATTTATAGCATGAATTTATGGTTTCCATAGTGGGTAAATACGATAATCTAATTTGAGGAAGTGTAGACTACCTCCCCCTCAAAGTGATTTGATTCGCTAATGCCTTATGTGGGATGTATAAAAGATGGAGTTAACTATATTATATATGATATTATACTGGAATTATAATATACCTATGTATAATTATGTTTTATTTCTATTAAAATAATAAATAGAAATGAAAGTAGTGTTCATGCGTACGTACGACTTACCGTCTCTGTGAACGGTGCATTTCATTTCTTACCTCTAAATGTTATGTACTATTATAAAAAAAAATGTATATGTCAGATATATATTATATATATGATATAAAAATCATGAATATCATTCTGTATATAGTGAACCTTTGTCCACATGGAAAACTTGTAAATATCAGCTGTTCATTTTTTACTCAAGTGCGAAATATCGACAAAATGAACGTTTTTAACATAAATGATTGCATAATGTTTATAACATGGAAATAAGTGATATAAAAGGAATAATAAACATGAAAAATTTTCTTAAGAAAGTATAAATTAACTTTAGTTTATTATTCAGGAGATTAAAGAACAATCAAGTCAAGTCGGACATGAGCTAAGGGACTTCATCTCAATCTCCTTTCATTGAGGAATTTTCAGTTTTATACATGACATTATTTTATATGGTGTATAAAACCCTTTGAGTTTTCATTTTATTCAAACATAATCTTTTTATATGAAGCGTTTTACTAAATGACAAAAAGGAATTTTTTTTACGTAAGCGGTGACAACGACCTTTCCGCCGTCGTGAGTATTATTTGATCTTTGGCTTCCTTAACAAGCTGTAATGTTTTTAAAAGCAAAAATAAATACCATATACTCTTTTTAAGTATTTTGGTATTGAAAATGATTTTGATAATGGATTTATTATTTTAATATCATGAAATGATATTTTATTATTACAATCTGTGAATGTTATCTTTCTTTTATGCTTATGTTAAGTGTTATAATCATGTTATGGTTCTTTGGAATTATTTACGTATATGGGTGGTTACGTGATAAACCTAGGGTGGGTTAGCCCGAGATATCTCTCCAATGAATTGGGTAATGTGACAGAGGTAAACATGAATGTTTATCCTAAGAGTTTTAGGGAATATACTGTGATGTGTATTCCCAAATAACTCCTTATGTAGCTATGATAGCTACAATGTAAGTATGATATGGATGCCACATGTTACCTTTATGAGTAATGATTTCTATGTGTCTTTCATAAATATTATTATTTCATGAGGTAAGTAAATGATTTCATGTTTTGTATGTATTTATGAACAAATTTTTTCATTATTTTTTTTACAACCCTTACTGAGCTTTTTATGCTCATCGCATGTTTTAAAATGTTTTCACAGGACTTAAAGATAAATAGGGTCAAGGATGGGATCAAGGAAAAGTCATGCTGTCTAAAACATGGAACCATGCATGAATTTTTTTACAAGAGTTTTTATTTTATTAGTTGATTCATTAACGACCATGGGCATCTTTGGGACGATTTTGGGACCCCATTGAGCCACATGGGAGTGATAATGACAATTTAGATTAATTAATATAATGTAAAGACAAAATTGAAATTAACAAAAATATTTTAGTAATTAATTTTTATATGGTGTTATATAAGTCTTATTTTTTACTATAAATATTCATTGGAAAACTAAAATGATTTTTACATCATGGTATTTTTTTATAATTTTTAAACAAAAAATATATTAAATTATTTATGACACAATAATGATGTAGTATTTACCTCATTAATAAATGATTTAAATAAATATGATTATAATGATTAAAATATTATTCAAAACATGTACAATTCTGATTGGATGATTTTATTTAGGCCATGAGTAATATCATATTCATATTTAATTATTTTGGGAACTTTTGAAACCGAATATCATTATATAATAAAATAATATTTTCACACTTTCCTAAAGAGCCCCTCCTCTCCCTTATAAAAAGAGACTATTTCAATCCAATTCCTCACACCTCTCAAGACATTTTTCTCATCAAAAATCTGCCGAATTAATCTCCCTACATCCATATCCTCCCCTTATAAGCCTTACCTTATTCAGAAAGGACTTCATGAAGTCATTTGGTTCAAACCAAATAGAGTTACCCAAATTAAAAGTAACAGTTTCTCTTAAGTTGTATTCTTTTATTTTACTTCTCCAACCCTTAAACACTTTTTATTACGTTATTTTGTAACAACACCATTATCCTAAATATACTAGGATGGTTTTATGAGAATTATTATAACTACACTTACACAAAACTCCATCTAATGGATGAAGAACATAATGTTTCTGTGGATGGAAAATTAACACCTCATGAAACGATGACTGTTCAAATATCTCAAACTGCCTCTCATGGTGGAAATTACTATGGAAATTTATTTATATATGATATATATTATGTTTATGTTGTCTTTATACTTCTGTATTTTCCATTTATAGCACGCCTTTATGGTTTCCATAGTGGGTAAATACGATAATCTCATTTGAGGAAGCATGGACTACTGCCCCCTCTAAGTGATGTGACTCATTAATGCCTTATGTGGGATGTATAAAAGATAGAGTTAATGATATTATATATGATATAATACTGGAATGATAATATAACTATGTATAATTATGTTTTAATTCCATTAAAATAGGAAATAGAAATGAAAGTAGCGTTCATGCGTACGTACGACTTACCGTCTCCAGGAACGGTGCATTTCATTTCTTACCTCTAAATGTTATGTAAAATTATAAATACTTGTATATACTGGATATATATGATATATATGATATATAGATCTTTAATATCATTCTGGATATAATGAACCTTTGACCACATGAACAACATGTAATTATAAGAAGTCCATTTTTGACTCAAGTACCAAATATCGACAAAATGAACATTATTAAATTAAATGATTACATAATGTTTATACATGGTAATAAGTGATATAAAAGGAATAATAAACTTGAAAAATTCTCTTAAGAATTTATAATTTAACATTAGTGTATTATTGAAGAGATTAAATAATTATCGAGTCATGTCAGACACGAGGTAAGGGATCCGACCTCTCTCTTTCTTTTCAAGTACTCTCTTTTATGTCATTTCTATTATGATCCATGTTATTATGTTGGATGATGTTATTTTATAATCACCATAATTTAATTTTTATTTTAATATGATTAAATACCCCTTCATACTCTCATAAATTCATTTTAATAATTTTTAAGAGGTGCTGTTAGGCTACCAAATTTTTGTAAGGGATTTTCTTATCTCACATTTAATTCCGTGAGATTTCCATTGTTTGCCACTTATTCATTTCATGTGGTATATTGTGTACTTATATTTGATATATATTATCTTTATTCTCATTATATTCATGGTATTCTGAAATTAATTTGGTGGTTATTAACTTTTGGTCATATGACTTAGTTGATTAAAACGTGTTAAAGGATTTCGTCTCACTTTTTATTCCTGTGGGATTCATGCTATATATGCCACTCTTTCATTTTGTGTGGTGTCTTTACTGCCCATTATTGTACTATTTATGCAATATAATTTCATTTATGAGTATTTAGATTTTCATTTTATGATCCTCAGTTCATGCGGCGTATGTTTTGTAAGTTACCAAATTGGTAAGGGAACTATTCACCCTCCTCTTTATAAAAGACTTCTTTTTGTTATGTCATTTAATTTACATAATATTATGTTTGGATATGTAATTATAAATACTTATTGATGTAAAATTTATATCCAACTGATGAGATTCCATATTTTTATCTCATCAACTTGTTTTCTGAATTTTAAGGTGACGATGTTAGGCTGTCGAATTTTTACAAGGGAACCTCTTAACCCAATTTCAATTCTCTGGGTTCAACTTGTACTTATTGAACATGTCATCCTATGAATATGTGTGAATTAAATCTAATTTTTTTACAGTTAATATACAATTATATTGGGTACATTTATATTTCTCACAAATAATTATGTGATTGATTTATCATTAATTTAAGGATACCATATTTATAAGGGATTTCATCTCAATTTACATTTCCATTGAGTCTTCATTGTTGTTATGCACCAATTAATTATTATATGGTGTATATACTGTACATTTATATATTATTTCATAAATTCATTTATTCTCATGATATTATAATGTTTTGACTAAATGTTATTCCTCAATTATTTGTATTCTAGTGTCTCTATTTTTGTTAAAAATCTCTTTAACGAAAATATCATTTAAAATGTTTTAAATATTTATTCTTATAAATATTTCTCATTAATGTCCATGTTTTCAAAATGGGTTTTATGATTTATTTATATGGACATTAATGTTTTCAAATGATAATTCATTTAAAATCTTCAAAGTGGTATGAGACACTTTGATTAAAAAATATATTTTTATATGGTTTTGAAAATGATTTGATAAAACATTGTTTATTTAAATATATTGATTTGATATATTGGAATGTGGAAATGTTATATTTCTTTTATACTTGTGTTATATGTTATAATTATGTATGGTTATTGGAATTGTTTACGTATACGGGTGGTTCTATGATAAACCTAGGGCAGGTGAGCCCGAGAGAGCCCTCTAATGCATTGGGTAATGAGACAGAGGTAAACCTGATGTTTCGCCTAAGAGATTTTGGGAATATACAGTGATGGGTATTACAAGGGTAACTCCCTATGTAGCTGTGATATCTAAAATGTAAGTTTGATATGGATGCTATAAGTAACCTTTAAGATTTATGATTTGTGTGTGTTATTCATAAATCTCATGATTTCATATGGTATGTTATGATTGAAAAGTATGGTTTCATTGATTTGTATTTATTGATGGGATAATGTTTTCCTTCCTTATTTTATAATCCTTATTGAGCTTTTTATGGTCATCCCATGTTTTTGAAATGTCTTCCATAGGACTTAAAGATGAATAGGGCCAAGGATGGGATCAAGTAAAAGTGATGCTATCTAAAACATGGAACTATACATGTTTCTTTTTGAGAGTTTTTATTTTATAAAAAAATAGATACTGAGTAGTAGTGTCTACTTGTAATATTCAAGTTGTAATGTAATAGTTATGGCCTAATTCTCTAAAACTCTAAACCTAAAAATATCCTCAATGTGAATTATTCATTTAATTCAGTATTATGTACTGTTTAAGGCCGGGTCCTTATAGTTGGTATTAGAGGTCGGTTTAGAAAACATTAGAGGTTAGGGTACAATTTAAGAATAGGTGAAATTACCATAATGGTTTGGATTTTAGAAAGATTCATAGTTATTTTTATAAAGTGAATGAGTATAAGATAACATGAATAAGTATATCTTAGTGTTTACCCTCCTCATAAGATATTATATGATGATTTTACTGATATAATTACACTAACCTTTTTGGTTATAGTAAATGGTTGGATCTAGTAGGCACCAAAGTAACAGTTGATGTGAAGAAAACTATAACAGTTTTCTAAACGAGCAACTCAATAATATTGGAGCTGTAATAATAACTATTGTGGTTATTCTCGACCAACTATCTAGAGTCATGATTTACCTCCTGAACCTTAATGATTTTTATAAGACATCATATATAAGAGAAACAAATACCTATGGATGTTCAGGTAAAAATCATAATGGTAAGTATGTTAAAAAAACCTTTTTGTTAAAGATGTGGAAAGAAACACATAGAAAAATGTTTCAAAGGGACAGAAAGATGATATGGATGTGGAAATGAAGGTCATAAATCAAGAACCCACCATGGGAAAAGGAAGCATCTAGTTGACTCTAGGAAAGGGAAAGAAGTTCTTTCTGAAGGATCAATTGAATGTTTTAAATGTGGTGAGAATGGTCATTATTAAAACACATTTCCTATGAAGAAGTTTGGGGAATGGGATCACCAGGATCGTACAAATATTCGTTTACCAATACCTAATGTCATTCCAATTGAGGATGAAGAAACTGACAATGACCAATGAAAGGTATGGATTATTTCTTAACATATGTTTTCCTATTATTTATATCTTAAGATATGATTCATGATTTTGTTTGTAGGAAATAAGTATTTCAGAATAAGTTGGTAAAGAATGGTTAATGGATCATGAAGAATTTTGAACGAGTAATAGGTCAACATATAAGGGATTCAAGAGTTATGGTAGATTTCAAGATGGTGAAATTCTTAAAAGTATTAAGGCTCTTTTGATGATGGGATTACATTAGAATACTCTTTATAGTATCTGTAACCCTGAAGTTTGATATTTGAAAAATATAATTCAAGGAATATTAATTTTTTGTGTTTATAGTTATAAATAACCATTTGGGTTTATATGATCCTTGAATTTGAGGCAATTATCGATTAATACATTTTGGGATGCAAAATGAAAGTTATTAGATAACCGTTGTGGTTAATATATGTTATGGTTTTTTCGATGAATTTTTCTCTTTTGGGAATGTTATAAAATTTTGTAGTTTTTGAAAAGGGAAAACACGCAAACCGTGTGATAGCCCATCGCGTCAAACGAAGCTATGGGAATCGAACCCACAACCAAAGTGGGACGGGTATTTATCACCTAACACTGGACTACGTCAAGTCCCTGATTAGTATGAATAATTATTTTCAGTTAGATGATCTTATAAATTAGGAGTAAGTTGATTTTGGGTTATCTATGGAAATGATTAACCTATCATGGAGAATATGTGATTAGGTTAATTACTTTTCGGTATGAGACTTTAAGAGTAACTAATGTTATTTGAAGATAAATGTTAAGATTTACCTTAGAAGACTATGTGATTAAATCCTTCAGAGATTTGGGTTTCAATATTAGTTTGGATTACTTTGAAGAATTTTAAGGATAACTGTTTATTTAATGGTATTTCATGAACCTTGGGTTCTTTTTGTTGAATTTTAGAGATTAAGAGTAGTATTTATTTTTATAAAAGATTATCCTTTTGGTGATAATTTGATCTTATACTAAGAGTTTTGGTTTTAGTTAATATCTAAAGACATGGGAAATATATAGTTCATCTTTTGTGTATTATGTGACTCTATCGAAGTTGATTATAGCACTCTTAATGTGAAAAAAGTCATCCTGAATATTCACCATTTGGAGAAAATATGAGTTTGTGTAAGAAATCTAGTAAAAGATGAATGTCTACATGACAAGTAAGTATATTTACTTATGTTTTGGTTAAGCTTATAAATAAATTCCTTAAATAAAATTAACTTTTAAAAAACCATTTCCATTAAAATTTCTTAATGGGGAATCAAAGACTATTTAACCCATCACAAGTTTGTGATTTTCTGGTGGTTAACTTTCTCCTAAACATGTTTCCTAACACTATCAATCAGAACATGACCCTTTTTTTCACCTTCATATCCATGTTTTCATGGAATATTAGTATGGGTTTACTCGGGTGACCTTTTTTCTTCTCTTCTATTCTTTTAAAGTGATAGTTTTACTGAATATTTTTCCGATGTGAGACTTTCAATGAAGTTTCCAAGCCCATTTTTTTAAATTGCAAGGACACAATTCACAAAAGGGGGAAATGATGTAACATCCCAGGTAAATAAATAATAAGACATATTTCATATTTATTAATATTTTTGAATTAAATATAAATTTTTCTTTAAAATGGTTGCTATGTTCGATAGCGTACCCGATACACAACAACAGGTTTCATTGAAATCTTACGTTGCAAACTAATAATATAATATTATTATTCTAAATGGTAGTCAAATCCTAGCAATTGTATTGGCAGGAATTAAAAAAACTAAATACAATATTAGTATACTTGTTTGTTAAATGTATTTACATTTATACAATAAAATTTAGAGGCTTAAAAAGTGAATGTATCTAATTTGAAGCATAATTTACATTAAAAGGCCAATTAATCTACTTTTAATGGTGAACCCATATTAAATCTTGTTTTGGATACTTTAATACATTCTATATGACCAAATAAAATCCTTCTTTAGAATGGGGGCATAAAAATTTACTTTGTGTAAATTTTTGGAATTTTTCCTATAAAGTTCATTTTTTAATGAATAGTGAAAAATATTGTATTTTAATTCAAAAGTTCATTTTAATCAAATTTATTTATATGGTTAGATTATTTTTTTATTTGTTTTTAAAGTGAAATTAAAATATATTTTTACCATTTAATCCAATGTGGGTCATTAGAATTAATTTCACTTTGAAATTGGACATAAACATGTATCAATCTTTTGATAGTTATTGTTTCTCAAAAACACGCTATTTGTTTTGATAACAGGAATTAAATTTAAAGTTAATTAATGCCACTTCTATGTTTTGAATTTGGAATAATAGATATCATTTTTTAATTCAGAATATCAAATATTTATTAGGCTAATTTGTTTTGTATGTTTCTGAAAAACTTCAATTTTTGATGAATAGTGAAACCACTTAGTGGTAGTTAAAAAAACTGACATTTTCATTTAAATAAAATTTTACCAATTCTGTGAATTTAATTTCAAAAATCCTACATAAAAGTTTGTCATCAATAATTAAAATTTGGTTCATTAAGATTAAAATAATTTTTTTATGAATAGTAACTGTTGACTTTTATTTACCACGGTTAAAGGTAAATAGGGTAATTCAAGGTTAAAAGAATATTATAATAATTTTAAATTACCTAAACACTTGTCCAAAACTTATTTTTTGAGTCATTAACGACCATGGTCATATTTAGGTCGATTTTGAGACCCCATTGAGCCACTTGGGAGTGATAATGACAATTTAGATTAATTAATATAATGTAAAGACAAAATTGAAATTAACAAAAATCATTTAGTAATTAATTTTTATATGGTGTTATATAAGTCATATTTTAGACTATAAATATTCATTGTAAAGATAAAAATATTTCCTACCTTATGGTATTTGTTTTATAATTTTTATACATCAGATAAATTAAATTATTTATGACACAATAATGATGCAGTATTTACCTCATTAAAAATGATATAAATAAATAAGATTATAATGATTAAAATATTATCCAAAACATGTAAAATTCTTATTGGATGATTTTATTTCTACCATGAGTCATCTTATCTTAATCGTTAATGATTTGTGGACATTTTGAATTCAAATATCATTATATAATAAAATAATATTTAACACTTTCTGAAAGAGCCCCCCTCGCCCTTATAACGGAGACCATTTCTATCCAATTCCTCACACCTCTCAAGCCATTTGGCTCGTCCAAAATCTACCCTATTAAGCTCCTTTCGTCCCTCTACTCCCCTTATGAGACTTACCTTAGTCCGAAGGCACTACAAGAATTTCATTGATTCAACCCAAAGGGAGTTACCAAAATTAAAAGTAACAGTTTCTCTTAAATTGTTTTCTTTTATTTTACTTCTCCAACCCATAAAATATTTTTATTCCTTTCTTTTGTAACAACACCATAATACTCAATATACTAGTATGGTTTTATGATAGGTATTCTATCTACACTTACACAAACCTCCAACTAATCGATGAAGAACATAATGTTTCTGTGGATGGAAAACTAACGCCTCCCGAAACGATGATTGTTCAAATATCTCCAACCGCCTCTCATGGTGGCCATTACGATGGAAATGTATTTATATATGATATATATTATTTTTATGTTTTCTTTATGCTTCTGTATTTTCCAATTATATCATGCCTTTATGGTTTCCATAGTGGGTAAATAGGATAATCTCATTTAAAGAAGCGTAGACTACCGCCCCCTCAAAGTGATGTGACTCGTTAATGCCTTATTTGGGTTGTATAAAGGATAGATTTAATGATATTATATATGATATTATACTGGAATTATAATATAAATATGTATAATAATGTTTTAATTCCATTAAAATAAGAAATAGAAATGAAAGTAGCGTTCATGCGTATGTACGACTTACCGTCTCCATGAATGGTGCATTTCATTTCTTACCTCTAAATGTTAAGTACTATTATAAATACATGTATATACTGGATATATATTAATATATGGTATCTAAATCTTGAATACCATTCTGGATATAATGAACCTTTGACCACATGAACAACATGTAATTATAAGAAGTCAATTTTTGACTCAAGTACCAAATATCGACAAAACGGACATTACTAACTTAAATGATTACGTAATGGTTATAACATGGTAATAAGTTATATAAAAGGAATAATAAACTTTAAAAAGGTTCTTAATAATGTATAAACTGACTTTATTTTATTATTCAGGAGATTAAAGAACGATCAAGTCAAGTCGGACACAAGGTAAGGGATCCGACCTCTCTCTTTCTTTTCAAGTAGTCTCTTTTATGTCATTTCTTTTTTGCTCCATGTTCTTATGTTGGAGGATGTTCTTTTATATTCACCATACATTAAGTTTTATTTTAATATGATGAGAGACCCCCTCTTACTCTCATCAATTCATTTTATGAATTTTTAATAGGCGTCGTTAGGCTGCCAAATTTTTGTAAGAGATTTTCTTATCTCACTTTTAATTCTGTGAGATTTCCATTGTTCACCACTTATTCATTGCATGTGGTGTATTGTGTATGCAAATTTGATATATATTATCATTATTCTCATGATATTTAATGTATTATATGATCCATTTTATGTTTATTAACATTTGGTCATGGGACTTAGTTGATTACAACGTGGTAAAGGGTTTCATCTCACTTTTTATTCCTGTTAGATTCATGCTATATTTTCCACTATTTCCTTTTGTGTGGGGTATGTACTGCCCATGATTGTACTCTTTATGTAATATACATTCATTTATGAGTATTTAAATCTTCATTTTATGATCTTTATTTCTTGTGGTGTATGTTTGGTAAGTTACCAAATCAGTAAGAGAACTACTCACCCTCCTCTTTAAAGAAGACTTCTTTTTGTTATGTCTTTTAATTTACATGTTAATATGATGGGATATGTTATTCTATATGCTTATTGATGTAAACATTATATCCAAGTGACGAGATTCCCTTTTTTATCTCATCAACTCATTTTCTGAATTTCAAAGTGACGTTGTTAGGCTGTCGAATTTTTACAAGGGAACCTCTTAACCCATTTTCAATTCCTTGGGATCAACTTGTACTTCTTGAACATGTCATCCAATGAATATGTGTGAATGACCTATGATTGTTTTAAACCTACTATACACTTATATTGGGTGAATTTATATTTCTCACAAATAATTATGTGATTTATTTATCCTTAATTTAAGGATACCATCTTTATTAGGGATTTCATGTCAATTTACATTTCCATTGAGACTTCATCGTTGTTATGCACCAATTCACTCTTATATGGTGTATATAATATACTTTGAAATATTATATCATTAATAACATTATTCTCATTATATTATAAAGTTATAATTATATTTTATTCCACAATTATTTGTATTCAAGTGTCTCTCTTTTTGTAAAAAAACTCGTTAACTAAAATATCGTTTTAAATGTTTTATTGATTTATTCTTATAAATATTTCTCATTAATGACCATGTTTTCAAAATGGGTTTTAGTATTTATTTATATGGAAATTAATGTTTTAAAATGATAATTCTTTTAAAATCATAAAATTGGTATGATACACTTTGATTCGAAGGGGTTTATACACCGTATAAAATAAAGTCATGTATAAAACTAAAAATGACTCAATGAAAAGAGATTGAGACGAAGTCTCTTACCTCATGTCCGAATTGACTCGATCTTTCTTTAATCTCCTGAATAATAAAATAAATATAATTTCTACTTTCATAAGAACCTTTTTCAAGTGTATTATTCCTTTTATATCATTTATTACCATGTTATAAACATTATGTATTCATTCAAGTTAATAATGTTCGTTTTGTCGATATTTGGTACTTGAGTCAAAAATGAACACCTTATATTTACAAGTTGCCCATGTTGTCAATATTTCATTATATCTAGAATGAAAATCATTATTCAGATATCATATATATTATATATATTGATTATATACTTGTATTTATAATAGTACATAACATTCGGAGGTAAGAAATGAAATGAACCGTTCATTGAGACGGTAAGCCACACGTACACATGAACGCTACTTTCATTTATATTACTTATTTTAATGGAATTAAAACATAATTATACATAGGTATATTATTATTATAGTATAATATCATATATAATATCATTAACTCCATCTTTTATACATCCATTATAAGGCATTATCGAATCACATCACTTTGAGGGGGTGGTAGTCCGCACTTCCTCAAATGAGATTATCGTACTTACCCACTATGGAAACCATAAAAGCTTGATATAATTGGAAATTAAAGAAGCATAAAGGAATAATAAAAATAATATATATCATATATAAATATAGTTCCATCAAAATGGCCACCATGAGAGGCGGTAAGATGTAATTGAACAATCATCATTTCGTAAGGCGTTAGTTTGCCATCAACAAAAACATTATGTTCTTCATCCATTAGATGGAGGTGTGTGTTAGATTAGTTCAAATACTTCTCATAAAAACATCCTAGTATATTGAGGATACTGGTTTTTTTATAAAATAAAACAATAAAAAGAGTTTAGGGGCTGGAGAAGTAAAATAAAATAAAACAATTTAAGGGAAACTGTTACCTTTAATTTGGGTAACTCCATTTGGCTTGAACCAAAGGACTTCTTGAAGTGCTTTCTGCCTCAGTTAAGGATTCTAAGAGGAGGAGAGGGATATAGGGATCTTAATTGGGCAATGTTTGGATGAGCCAAATGGATTGAGATGTGTGAGGAATTGGTTATAAGTGGTCTCCTTTTATAAGGGGGAGGAGGGGCTCTTTAGGAAAGTTTGAAACTATTATTTTATTATATAATGATATTCTATTTCTAATGGTCCAAAAATAATTATAGTCAAAGATAAGATGATTAATGGTCGAAATAAAATCATCCAATCAGAATTGTATATGTTTTGGATAATATTTTAATCATTATAATTTTATTTATTTAAATCATTTATTTATGAGGTAAATACTGTATCATTATTGTGTCATAAATAATTTTATTTATTCAATGTATAAAAATTATCAAAAAAATACTATAATATAGGAAATATGTTTATATTTACAATGAATATTTATAGTCGAAAATATTACTTATATAACACCATTTAAATATTAATTACTAAAATATTTTTTTAATGTCAATTTTGTCTTCACATTTAATTAATTAATCTAAATTGTCATTATCACTCCCAAGTAGCTCAATGGGGTCCCAAAATCAACCCAATGATGCCCATGCTTTTAAATGACTCAACCAATAATGTTTGGAAAAGTTTTAATGTAATTTTAAATTATTATAATAATTTTTTATCCTTGAATTACCCTATTTACCTTTAACCGTGGTAAATAAAAGTCAAAAGTTACTATTCACTGAAAATTGTTTTCATCTTAATGAACCACATTTTACTTCTTGATAACAACCATGTATGTCGGATTTTTGAAATTCAATTCAGGGAAGTGGTAAATTTTCAATTAAATGAAAAAGTGAGTTTTTTTAACTACCACTAAGTGGTTTCACTATTCATCAAGATTGATGTTTTTTAGAAAAATACCAAAACTTCAGCCTAAGCTATATTTTATATTCCTAATTGAAAAATGATTTCTATTTTTCAAAATTCAAAACATAGAAGTGGAATTAACTAATTTTAAAATTAATTCATGTTATCAAAACAAATAGCGTGTTTTTAAGAAACAATAACTATCAAAATATTGATACCTGTTTATGTTCAATTTCAAAGTGAAATTAATTCCAATGACCAACATTTGATTAAATAGTAAAAATATATTTTAATTTCACTTTAAAACAAAAAAAAAGATAATATAAACATATAAATAAATTTGATTAAAAGGCACTTATGAATTAAAACACATTATTTCTCAATATTCATTAAAAAATGAACTTTATCAGAAAAATAAAAAAAATTTACCCAAAGTAAAATTTGATGTCCCCAGTCTAAATAGGGATCTTATTTGGTCAATTAGAATGTATTAAAGTGACAAAAACTATATTTAAAGAGGGTTCTCCATTAAAAGGAGATAAATCGGCCTTTTAATGTAAATTATGCTTAAAATTCGATTCATTCACATTTTAATCCTATAAAATTTTATTAGATAATGTAAATACATTTAACAATCATGTATAATCGTATTGTAGTTAGTTTCACTCATTCCCGTCAATACAAATCTTAGGAGTTAACTACAATTTAATATAATAATATTATATTATTATTATGCAACGTAAGATTTCAAAGAAACTCGTTGTTTCATATCGGGTATGATATCGAACATAGATCCCTTTTAAAGTAAAAATAATATTTAATTCAAAAATATTAATAAGTTTGAAAATATATTATTCTTTATTTACTTGGGATGTTACATCCTTCCCCCCTTTTGGGAATTGCATCCTCACAATATTTATTCATTTATCAAAATAAGTGGGGGTATTTATCCCTCATATCATTTTCAGATTCCCACGTTGCCTCTTCAACCATATGGTTTTTCCACAAAACCATTACCTGATGAATCACCTTATTTTGAAACACTTTCTCTCTATGGTCAAGAATCTGAACTGGTTGTTCTTCATAAAAGAGATTTTACTCCAACTGAACTACCTCTGGACTCAAGACATGAGATGGATCTAGCATATACATTCTCAACATCGAAACATGAAAATCATTGTGTACCTAAGATAAACTTGAAGGTAAAGACACTATGTATGCAACTGATCCAAATTTCTCCAGAATTTCATAAGGTCCAATGAACCTCGGACTCAACTTTCCCTTCTTAACAATACACATCACACTTTTCCATGGAAAATCTTTTAGAAAGACACGATAACCTAGCTAAAAGGAATGATCCTTACTCCAGTCATCTTCATAAATTTTCTGTTTTCTCTGAGTTATTCTCATGTGCTTCTGAATCAACTGAACTTTCTCTGCCATCTCTTCTACCAATTCTAGTCCCATCAGCATCCTTTCACCTACTTCATCCCAGAATTCTAGAGTTCGACAATTCCTTCCATATAATGCCTCAAATGGAGCCATCTGTATACTGAAATAAAAGCTGTTATTATAAGATAATTCAACCAAAGAACGATGTTGGTCCCAACTTCCCTGGTAATCCATCGATCAAGCACTTAACATATCCTCCAAGGTCTAAATTGTTCGTTCTGACTGCCCATCTCATTGAGGATGAAAAGCTGTACTAAAATTTAATTCAGTACCCAATGACTTCTTAAGGCCTTTTCAAAAGTTAGAAGCAAACCTGGGATCATGATCAGATACAATGGAGAGGGGAACTCCATGTAACCTGACTATCTCTATAACATACAACTGACCAAGTTGATCTAGAGAAAAAGTATCTCTATTAGGAAGGAAATGAGAAGATTTAGTCAATTGATCAACTATAACCCAAATTGCATTATTACCTTGAGATGTCTTGGGAAATCCCACAACAAAGTCCATGGATATATTTTCCCATTTCCACATTATCACCAGTAGAGGATGAGGAATCCCTTTTGGTAACTACCACTCTGCTTTAACCTGCTGACAAGTCTAACAGTTCACAGTAAAATCAATAATATCTCTTTTCATTCCATCCAACCAGTAATACTCCCAAAGATCTCTATACATCTTAGTACTGCCAGGATGAATTGATAATAGAGAACTATGAGCTTCACATAACAACTCATTCTTCAACTTTGAATCACAAGGAACACATAATCTCTTTCCAAATCTCAAAACACAATGATTATCAATGTTAAAATCACGCAATTTACCCTTCTTAATCAACAAAACCTTTTTCGACAACTCACTGTCTTCCTTCTGCGCTTGATTAATTCTGTCCGATAGAGATTATTTCACTGACACATGAAACAAAAATGACGAATTTCCTAGAACAAAAACTTCTATCCCAATGTTCATCAAATAAAAAACCAAAGGATCTCGTTCCAAACGTAACATGTATAATGTGACATTATATTTCAACTCAAACCATCAACCACTTTATTTTCATTTCTCAGATGGTAATGGAGCGTGCTATCATAATCCTTGATAAGTTCCAACAATCTCCTTTGTCTCATGTTTAATTCTTTCTGAGTGAATATATACTTCAAACTTTTGTGATCAGTATATATTTCACACCTCACTCCATTAAAATGATGCCTCCAAATTTTTAAAGCAAAAAAACAGTAGCTAATTCAAAATCATGTGTAGGGTAATTTAACTCATGTGGTTTAAACTGACAAGAAGCATAAGAAATTACCTGATCATTTTTCATTGGGACACAACCCAGTCCTTTCAACGAAGCATCACTGTATATAACAAACTCACTATTTCTAGAAGGCAATGCCAAAACTGGGGCATTCACCAATCTTATTTTCGATTCCTGAAAACAATCATCACATTCTTTTGTCCAGATGAACTTAACACCTTTTCTAGTTAACATAGTCATTGGACTAGATAACCATGAAAGTTTTTCAACAAACCTCCCTTTATAACCTTCCAAACCAAGAAAACTATGGATCTCCATTATATTTGTGGGTCTTGGCCATTCTTAAAAAACTTTTGTTTTAGCAGGATCAACAGTTATGCCATTTTTTGAAACAATGTGACCAAGGAAAGGGATATTGCTAATTTTACTGTGAAGTGTTTGACTTTTCAGTAGGTTAAAGTAGAGCAACAGTTACTGAAATGAATTTTTCAGCCTTTACCGGTGCTAGAGTGGAAATGGGAAAATATATCAATGGACTTTGTTGTGGGATTACCAAAGACATCTCGGGGTAATAATGTAATCTGGGTTATAGTTGACCGATTGACTAAATCTATTCATTTCATTCCTATTAGAGATACTTTATCTCTAGATCAACTAGCTCAGTTGTATGTTAAAGAGATAGTCAGGTTGCATGGAGTACCCCTCTCCATTGTACCTGATTATGATCCCAGGTTCACTTCTATCTTTTGGAAAGGCCTTCAGAGGTCATTGGGTACTGAATCAAATATTAATATAGCTTTTCATCCTCACTCAGATAGGTAGTCAGAATGAACAATGCAGACCTTGGAGGATATGTTACATGATTTCTCGATGGATTACCAGGGAAGTTTGGACCAACATCATTCTTTGGTTGAATTTTCTTATAATAACAGCTTTCATTCCAGTATATAGATGGCTCCATTTGAGGCATTATATGGAAAGCATTGTCGAACTCCAGAATTATCATATAAAGTAGGTGAATGGAATCTGGTGGGACCAGAATTGGTAGATGATATTGCAGAGAATGATCAGTTGATTCAGAAGCACATGAGAACAGCTCAGAGAAAACAGAAAAGTTATGTAGATAACTGGAGGAAGGATCTTTCCTTTGAGGTAGATGATCATGTCTTTCCCAATGTTTCTCCATGGAAAAGTGTGATGCATTTTGGTAATAAGGGAAAGATGAGTCTGAGGTTCATTAGACCTTATGAAATTCTGGAGAAAGTTGGATTAGTTGCATATAGAGTGGTTTTACCTCCATGTTTATCCTAGGTACACAATGTTTTTCATGTTTCGATGTTGAGAAAGTATATGCCAGATCCATCTCATGTTTTGAACCCAGAGGTAGTTCAGTTGGAAGAAAATCTCTATTTTGAAGAACAACCAGTTCAGATTCTTGACTGTAGAGAGAAAGTGTTGCGGAATAAGGTGATTCATCAGGTAAAGGTTTTATGGAAAATCCATATCGTTGAAGAGACAACGTGGGAATCTGAAAATGCTATGAGGGATAAATACCCCCACTTATTTTTATAAGTAAATAAAAAATGTGAGGATGAAATTCCCAAAAGGGGGGAAGGGTTTAACATCCCAGGTAAATAAAGAATAAGACATATTTCATATTTATTAATATTTTTGAATTAAATATTAATTTTACATTAAAGGGGTTGCTATGTTTGATAGCATACTCGATACGCAACAACGAGTTTCTTTGAAAACTTACATGGCACACTGATAATATAATAGTATTATTTTAAATGCTAGTTAACTCCAAGACATTGTATTGGTAGGAATGAACATAAATAACTACAATATTATAATACATGATTGTTAAGTGTATTTACATTATCCAATAAAAAGTTAGAGTCTTAAAATGTGAATGATACCACTTCTAAGCATAATTTACATTAAAAGGTTGATCTGTCGCTTTTTAATGACGAAGCAACATTAAATCTAGTTTTGGTTACTTTAATACATTATATATGACCAGATGAAATCTTTATTTATATTGGGGACATCAAATTTTACTTTGGATAATATTTTGGTATTTTTCTGCTAGAGTTCATTTTTTAATGAATAGTGAAAAATATTTCATTTTAATTCAAAAGTGCATTTTAATCTAATTTATTGATATGGTTAGATTATTTTTTTAGTCAGTTTTAAAGTTTAATTAGAATATATTTTTACCATTTAATCCAATGTTGGACATTGTAATTAATTTCACTTTGAAATTCGACATAAGCATGTATCCATCTTTTGATAGTTATTGTTTCTTAAAAACACGCTACTTGTTTTGATAACGGAAATTAATTTTAATATTAATTAATTCCACTTCTATGTTTTGAATTTGGAAAAATAGAAATCATTTTTTATTTAGAAATATCAAATATAGCTTAGGCTGATGTTTTTGGTATTTTTCTGAAAACCCCCAATTTTTTATGAATACTGAAACCACTTATTGGTAGTTAAAAAAACTGACTTTTTCATTTAATGGAAATTTTACTACTTCTGTGAGTTGAATCTCGAAAATCCAACAGACATGGTTGTTATCAAGATGTAAAATTTGGCTCAATAAGATGAAAATAATTTTTGGTGAATAGTAACTTTTGACTTTAATTTACCACGGTTAAAGGTAAATAGGGTAATTCAAGGTTAAAAGAATATTATAATAATTCAAAATTACCTTAACACTTGTCCAAACATTATTGGTTGAGTCATTTACGAACATGGACATATTTGGGTCGATTTTGGTACCCCATTGATCTACTTGGGAGTGATAATCACAATTTAGATTAATTAATTTAATGTGAAGACAAAATAGACATTAACAAACATCTTTTAGAAATAAATTTATATATGGTGTTATATAAGTACTATTTTCGACTATAAATATTATTTGCAAATATAAAAATATTTCCAACATGATAATAGTTTTTTGATAATTTTTATAAATCGAATAGATTAAATTATTTATGACACAATAATGATGCAGTATTTACCTCATTAATAAATGATTTAAATAAATATGATTATAATGATTAATATATTATCAAAAACATGTCCAATTATGATTGGATGATTTTATTTCAACCCAGAATTATATTATCTATTACTCTAAAGATTTTTGGCCCATTAGAAACCGAATATCATTATATTATAAAATAATAGTTTAACGCTTTCCTAAAGATCCCCTCCTCTCCCTTATAAAAGGAGACCACTTATAACCAATTACTCACACCTCTCAAGCCATTTGGATCATCCAAACTCTACCCCATTAATCTAAATACATCTCTATCCTCACCCTAGAAGCCTTACCTTAGGCATAAGGAACTTCAAATGTCCTTTTGGTTCAAACCAAAAGGAGTTACCCAAATTAAAGGTAACGATTTCTCTTAGATTATTTTCTTTTATTTTACTTCTCCAACAACTAAAATCTTTTTATTCCATTTTTTGTAACAAAAAAATTATCCTCAATATACTAGTATGTTGTTATGAGACTTATTTAAACTACACTTACACACACCTTCATATAATGGATGAAGAACATAATGTTTCTGTGAATGGAAAACTAAGGCCTCACGAAATAATGATTGCTCAATTACATATTACCACCTATCATGGGGGAAAATATGATGGAACTATATTTATATATGATATATATTATGTTTATTATTTCCTTATGCTTCTATAATTCCCATCTATAGCATTCCTTTATGGTTTCCAAAGTGGGTAAATACGATAATCTCATTTGAGGAAGTGTGGACTACCTCCCCCTCAAAGTGATGTGATTCGTTAATTCCTTATGTGGGATGTATAAAGGATGGAGTTAATGATATTATATATGATATTATACTGTAATTATAATATACCTACGTATAATTATGTTTAAATTTCATTAAAATAATAAATAGAAATGAAAGTAGCGTTCATGCGTACGTACGACTTACAGTCTCCATGAACGGTGCATTTCATTTCTTACCTCCAAATGTTATGTAATATTATAAATACATGTATATACTGGATATATATGATATATATGATATCTAAATAATTATTTTAATTCTGGATATAATGTACTATTGACCACATGGGAAACTTGTAAATATAAGGTGTTCATTTTTGGCTCAAGTACCAAATATTGATAAAATGATATTTATTAACTTGAATGATTACATAATGTTTATAACATGGTAATAAGTGATATAAAAGGAATAATAAACTTTAAAAAGGTTCTTAATCAAGTAGATATTAACTTTAGTTTATTATTCATGAGATAAAAGAACGATCTAGTCAAGTCAGACACGAGGTAAGGGACTTCGTCTCAATCTCATTCCATTGTGGCATTTTTTGTTTTATAGATGACTTTATTTCATAAATTTTATAAACCCCTTTGAATTTTAATTTTATTCAAAGGGAATATTTTTTATACGAATCGATTTACTAAATGACAAAAAGGAATGTTTTTTTACGTAAGCAGTGTCAACGACATTTCCACCGCCGCGAGAATTATTTGATCTTTAGCTTCCTTAACAAGACGAAATGTTTTTAAAAGGAAAAATAAATACCATATACTATTTTTACGTATTTTGTTATTGAAAATGATTTTGAGAATGGATTTTTTATTTCAAAATCTTGAAATGATAATTTTTTAAAGCAACATGGAAGTTTTATCTTTCCTTTATGATTATGTTATGTGTTATGATCATGTTATGGATCTTGGGCATTATTTATGTATACAGGTGGTTTCGTGATAACATTTCCACATTGTAATAATAAAATATCATTTAAAGATATTAAAATGATAAATCAATTCTAAAAATAATTTTCAATAACAAAATACGTAAAAAGAGTATATGGTATTTATTTTATCTTTTGAAAAAAATTCGTCTTGTTAAGTAAGACAAAGATCAAATAATACTCGCGACGACGGAAAGGTCGTTGTCACCGCTTACGCAAAAAAACATTCCGTTTTTTCATTTAGTAAAATTCTTCATATAAAAATATTCCCTTTGAATAAAATTAAAATTTTAAGGGGTTTATATACCGTATAAAATAAAGTCGTGTATAAAACTAAAAATGCCCCAATGAAAGAAGATTGAGACAAAGTCCCTTACCTCGTGTCCGACTTGACACGATCATTATTTAATCTCATGAATAATAAAATAAAGATAATTTATACTTTCTTAAGAACATTTTTCAAGTTTATTACTCCTTTTATATCACTTATTACCATCTTATAAACATTATTCAATCATTTAAGTTAATAAAGTTCATTTTGTCGATATTTGGAACTTGGGTACAAAATGAACACCTTATATTTATAAGTTGTCCATGTGGTAAAAGGTTCATTATATCCAGAATTATATTCATTATTTGGATATAATATATATCATATATATACAGCATATACCTGTTTTTATAATAGTACATAACTTTTAGAGGTAAGAAATGAAATGCACAGTTCATGGAGACGGCAAGCCGTACGTACGTATGAATGCTACTTTTACGTCTATTTCTTAATTTAATGGAAGTAAAACATAATGATACATAGGTATATTATAATTAAAGTATAATATCATATATAATATTGTTAACTCTATCCATTATACATCTCACAAATGGCATTAACGAATCAAATCATTTTGAGGGGATGGTAGTCCTCACTTCCTCAAATTAGATTATCGTATTAATACACTATGAAAACCATAAAGTCATGCTATAAATTAGAATTACAGAATAATAAGGAAATCATAAACATAATATATATCATATATAAATATAGTTCCATCATAATGGCCACCATGAGAGGTGGTAAGATGTAATTGATCAACCATCGTTTCGTGAGGCCTTAGTTTTCTATCCACAGAAACATTATGTTCTTCATCCATTAAATGGAGGTGTGTGTAAGTTTAGTTAGAATCCATCTCATAAAAACATACTAGTATATTGAAGATTCTGGTGTTGTTACAAAATAAAGGAATAAAAAGAGTTAAGGGGTTGGAGAAGTAAAAATAAAAGAAAACAATTTTAGTGAAACCATTACGATTAATTTGGGTAACTCCCTTTGGTTTGAACCAAAGAACTTCTTGAAGTGCCTTAAACATAATGTAAGGATTATAGAAGTAGGATATGGATGTAGGGAGATTAATTGGGTAACGTTTTGATGGTACAAATGGTTTTAGAGGTGTGGGGAATTGGTTAAAAGGGGTCTCCTTTTATAAGGGAGAGGAGGGGGTCTTTAGGAAAGTGTGAATGTATTATTTTATAATATAATGACATTAGGTTTCTATTGGTCCAAAAATAATTATAGTAAAAGATAAGATGAGTAATGGTCGAAATAAAATCATCCATTCAGAATTGGACATGTTTTGGATAATATTTTAATCATTATAAATTTATTTATTTGGATCATTTATTAATGAGGTTAATACTTCATCATCATTGTGTCATAAATAATTTAATTTATTCGATGTCTAAAAATTATCAAAAAAGTACTATCATCTATGAAATATTTTTATATTTTCAATAAATATTTATATTCTAAAATAAGACTTATATAACACCATATAAAAATTAATTACTAAAAGATTTTTGTTAATGTCATTTTTTTATTCACATTAAATTAATTAATCTAAATTGTCATTATCACTCCCAAGTGGCTAAATGGGGTCCCAAAATAGACCCAATTATTCCCCTGGCCGTAAATGACTCATCCAATAAGGCTTGGACAAGTGTTATGGTAATTTTGAATTATTATAATATTGTTTTAACCTTGAATTTCCCTTTTTACCTTAAATAAAAGTCAAAAGTTACTATTCACCAAAAATTATTTTTATCTTAATGAACCACATTTTACTTCTTGATAACAAACATGTATGTAATATTTTTGATATTCAATCCATATAAGTGGTATAATTTCATTTAAATGAAAAAGTCAGTTATTTTAACTACCAAAAAGTAGTTTCACTATTCATCAAAAATTGAAGATTTTCAGAAAAATACCAAAACTTCAGCCTAAGCATTATTTGATATTCTGAATTCAAAATTGATTTCTATTATGAAAAATTAAAAAAATAGAAGTGGAATTATTTAATTTAAAATGTAATTCCCATTATCAAAACAAATATTGTGTTTTTAAGAAACAATAACTATCAAAAGATTGATACTTGTTTATGTCGAATTTTAAAATGAAATTAATTCCAATGAAAAACATTGGATTAAATGGTAAAGGAATATTCTATCTAAACTTTAAAAATAACTAAAAAGATAATCTAATGATATAACTAAAATAGATTAAAAGGCACTTTTCAATTAAAATGCAATATTTTTCACTATTCATTAAAAAATGAACTCTATCAGAAAAATACAAAAAAATTAACTAAAGTAAAATTTGATGTCCCCATTCTAAAGAGGGATTTTATTTGGTCATATAGTATGTATTAATGTAAACAAAACTAGATTTAAAAAGGGTTCTCCATTAAAAGGTTATTAATCGGCCTATTAATGTAAATTATGCTTAAAATTAGATTCATTCACATTTTAAGCCTATAACTTTTTATTGGATAATGTAAATACATTTAAAAATCATGTATAATCATATTGTAGTTAGTTTCATTCATTCCCTCCAATACAATGGCTAGGAGTTAACTACCATTTAAAATAATAATATTATATTATTAGTGTGCAACGTAAGATTCAAAAGAAACCTGTTGTTGTGTATCGGGTATGCTATCGAACATAGAAACCCCTTTAAAGTAAAATTAATATTTAATTCACAAATATTAATAAATATGAAATATGTCTTATTCTTCATTTCCCAGGGATGTTACATCATTCCCCCTTCTGGGAATTGCATCCTCACAATTTTTATTCACTTATCAAAATAAGTGGGGGTATTTATCCCTCATAGAATTTTCAGATTCCTACATTTCCTCTTTAACCATATGAGTTTTCCAAAAAACTTTTACCTTTTGAATTGCCTTATTCCACAACACTTGCTCTCTGCGGTCAAGAATCTACAGTGGTTGTTCTTCATAAGAGAGATTCTCTTCCAATTGAACTACCTCTAGGCTGAAAACATTAGATAGATTTGGCATATACTTTCTCAACATCGAAACATGAAATAAAATTGTGTACCTGGGATAAACTTTGGGGTAAAGCCACTCTATACACAACTGATCCAACTTTCTCTAGAATTTCATAAGTTCCAATGAACCTTGGACTCAACTTTCCCTTCTTACAAAAACGCATCACACTTTTCCATGGAGAAACATTGAGAAAGACATGATCACCTACCTCAAAAGAAAGATAATTCCTACGGTTATCTGCATAGCTTTTTTGTCTGTTCTGAACAGTTCTCATGTGCTTCTGAATCAAATGAACTTTCTCTACCATCTCTTCTACCAATTCTGGACCCATCATCTTCCTTTCACCTACTTCATCCCAGAATGCTAGAGTTCGACAATGCTTTCCATGTAATGCCTCACAAGAATCCATCTGTATACTGGAATGAAAGCTGCTATTATAAGAAAATTCAACCAAAGAATAATGATGGTCCCAACTTCCCAGGTAATCCATCGAGCAAGCATGTAACATATCCTCCAATGTCTGAATTTTTCTTTCTGACTGCCCATCTGATTTAGGATGAAAAGCTGTACAAAAATTTAATTTAGTACCTAATGAATTCTGAAGGCCTCTCCAAAAGTTAAAAGTCAACCTGGGATCACGATCATAGACAATTGAGAGGGGAACACCATGAAACCTGACTATCTCTTTAACATATAATCGAGCATGTTGATCTAGAGATAATGTATATTGAATAGAAAGGAAATGAGAAGATTTAGTCAATCGATCAACAATAACCCAGATTGCATTATTACCTCGCGATGTCTTTGGAAATCCCACAACAAATTCTATGGATATATTTTCCCATTTCCACTTTGGCACTGGTAAAGGCTGAAGCATCCCTTTCGGTAACTACTGCTCTTCTTTAACCTGCTGAAAAGTAAAACAATTCACAATAAAAGCAGCAAGATATCTTTTCATTCTATCCCACCAGTAAGACTCTTGAAGATCTCTGTACTTCTTAGTACTACCAAGATTAACTGAAAACGGAGAACTATGAGATTCACATAACACATAACACAAGTATAAAGGAAAGATAAAATTTCCACATTCAACTATATCAAATCAAGATATTTAAGTAAACAATACTTTATCAAACCATTTTCAAAAACCATTTAAAAAGAGATTTTTTAATCAAAGTGTCTCATACCACTTTGAAGATTTTAAAGGAATTATCATTTGAAAACATTAATGTCCATATAAATAAATCCTAAAACCCATTTTGAAAACATGGAGATTAATGAGAAATATTTAGAAGAATAAATCTTTAAAACATTTAAAATGATATTTTAGTTAAAGAGTTTTCAACAAAAAGAGAGACGCTTGAATACAAATAATTGAGAAATAACTTTTAATCATAACTTTATAATATCATGAGAATAAATGGATTCATGATATAATATTTCAAAGGATAGTATATACACCATATAAGAGTGAATTGGTGCATGACAACAATGATGTCTCAATGGAAATGTAAATTGAGATGAAATACCTTATAAAGATGGCATCATTACATTAAGGATAAATAAATCTCATAATTATGTGTGACAAATATAAATACACCCAATACAAGTGTATATTAAGTGTAAAACAATTAGTGGTCATTCACACATATTCATAGGATGACATAAATAAAAAAGAGAAGATCAACCCAAAGAATGGGAATTGGTTTAAGGAGTTCCCTTACCGATTTAGTAACTTACAGAACATATGCCACATGAAAGAAGGATCATCCAATAAAGATGTAAATACTCATAAAAGAATGTATATTAAACAAATAGTACAATAATGGGCACTAAATACACCACACAAAAGGAGATAGTGGCAAATATAGCATGAATCTCCTGGGAATAAAAACAAGTGAGATGAAGACCGCTTACCACGTTGTAATTCAATCGAGTCGTATGATCAAAAGATATTAACCACCAAAATAATAATAAAATACCATGAATATAAATATAATCATGATAGTATATAGAGAATTTCATTACACAATACACCACATGAAATTAATAGGTTGTAAATAATAAAAATCTCACAGAATTAAAAGTGAGATGAGAAATCCCTTACAAAAATTCCGTAGCCTAACAGTGCCACTTAAAAATTCTTAAAATGAATTGATGAGAGTAAGATGTGGTCTCTCATAATATTAAAATACAAGTTATATTATGGTGAATAAAAAATAACATCCTCAAACATAAGAACATGGAGCATAAAATAAATGACATAAAAGAGAGTACTTGAAAAGAAAGAGAGAGGTCGGATCCCTTACCTCGTGTCCGACTTGACTCCATCGTTATTTAATCTCATGAATAATAAACGAAAGTTAATTTATACTTGCTTAAGAGAATTTTTCCAGTTTATTATTCCTTTTATATCACTTATTACCTTGTTATAAATACTATGTAATCATTTAAGTTAATAATGTCTGTTTTATCGATATTTGCTACTTGAGTCAAAAATGGACTTCTTATAATTACATGTTGTTCATGTTGTCAATGTATTATTATATCCAGAATTATATTCATGATTTAGATATCATATATATCATATATATCCAGTATATACATGTATTTTTAATAGTACATAATATTTAGAGGTAAGAAATGAAATGCACCGTTCATGGAGATGGTAAGCCATACGTACGCATGAACGCTACTTTCATTTCTATTTCTTATTTTAATGGAATTAAAACATAATGATACATAGGTATATTATAATTCCAGTATAATATCATATATAATATCAATAACACTATCCTTTATACATCCCACATAAGGCATTAATGAGTCACATCACTTTGAGGGGGCCGTAGTCCGCACTTCCTCAAAGGAGATTATCGTATTAACCCACTATGGAAACCATAAAGGCGTGATATAAATGGAAAATACAGGAGAATAAAGAAAAAATAAACACAATATATATCATATATAAATACAGTTCCATCGTAATGTCCACCATGAGAGGCGGTATGATGTAATTGAACAATCATCGTTTCATGAGGCGTTAGATTTCCATCCACAAAAACATTATGTTCTTCATCCATTAGATGGAGGTGTGTGTAAGTTTAGTTCGAATCCTTTTCATAGAAACATAATAGTATATTGAGGATACTGTTTTTGTTACAAAATAATGGAATAAAAAGATTTTAGGGGTTGGAGAAGTAAAATAAAATAAAACTATTTAAGAGAAACCGTTACTTTTAATTTGGGTAACTCCCTTTCGTTTGAACCGAAGGACTTCTTGAAGTGCATTATGCCTAAGGTAAGGATTCTAAGAGGTGGAGAGGGATGTAATTAGCTTTAATGGGTAGAGTTGGGATGATCCAAACTCCTTGAGAGGTGTGAGTAATTGGTTATAAGTGGTCTCCTTTTATAAGTGAGAGGAGGAGCTCTTTAAGAAAGTTTAAAAGTATTATTTTATAATATAATGATATTTGGTTTCTAATGGTCCAAAAATCATTATAGTAGAATATAAGTTGTGTAATGGTCGTAATAAAATCATCCAATCATAATTGTAAATGTTTTGGATAATATTTTAATCATTATAATCTTATTTATTTAAATCTTTTAATAATGAGGTAAATACTGCATCATTATTGTGTCAGAAATAATTTAATTTATTATATGTCTATAAATTATATAAAAAATACTATAATGTACGAAATAGTTTTACCTTTCTAATTAATATTTATAGTCGAAAATAGGACTTATATATCTCCATATAAAAATTCATTACTAAAAGAATTTTGTTAATTTCAATTTTGTCTTCAAATTAAACTAATTAATCTAAATTGTCATTATCACTCTCAAGTGGCTCAATGGGGTCCCAAAATCAACCCAAAGATGACCATGGTCTTAAATGACTCATCCAATAATTTTTGGAAAATTTTTAAAGTAATTTTGATTTATTATAATATTATTTTAACCTTGAATTATGATATTTACCTTTAACCGTGGTAAATAAAAGTCAAAAGTTACAATTCACCAAAAATTATTTTTTTCATACTGAAGTAAATTTTACTTCTTTATAACAACCATGTATGTTGGATTTTTGAAATTAAATTCACAAAAGTGTTAAAATTTCATTTAAATGAAAAAGTTAGTTTTTTAATTACCACTAAGTGGTTTCACTATTCATCAAAAATTGATGTTTTTCAGCAAAATACCAAAAAATCAGCCTAAGCTATATTTGATATTCCAAATTCAAAAATGTTTTCTATTTTTCCAAATTCAAAAAATAGAAGATGCATTAATTAATTTTAAAATTAATTCCCGTTATCAAAACAAATATCGTGTTTTTAAAAAAATAACTATAAAAAAGATTAATACTTGTTTATGTCGAATTTCAAAGTGATATTTATTCAAATGACCAAAATTGGATTAAATGGTAAAAATATATTATAATTACACTTTAAACCCAAATAAAAAGATAATATAACCATATAAATAAATTAGATTAAAAGTCACTTTTGAATTAAAATGCAATATTTTTCACTATTCAATAAAAAATGATCTTTGTTGGAAAAATTCAAAAAAATTACACAAAGTAAATTTTGATGTCAACATTATATAAAAGGATTTTATTTGGTTATATATAATGTATTAAAGTGACCAAAACTATATTTAAAGATGGTTCTCCATTAAAAGGCGGTAAATCAGACTTTTAATGTAAATTATGCTTAAAATTAGATTCATTCATATTTTTAAGCCTCTAAAATTTTATTGGATAAATTTAATTACATTTAAAAAACATGTATAATCATATTGTAGTTAGTTTTGTTCATTCCCACCAATACAACAGCTAGGAGTTAACTACCTTTTATAATAATAATGTTATATTACTAGTGTGCAACGTAAGATTCCCAAGAAATCTATTGTTGCGTATCAGGTACGCTATCGAACATAGAAACCCCTTTAAAGTAAAATTAATATTTTATTCAGAAATATTAATAAATATGAAAATTGTCTTATTCTTTATTTACCAAGGATGTTACATCCTTCCCCCCTTTTGGAAATTGCGTCCTGGAAATTTTTATTAACTTATCAAAATAAATGGGGGTAGTTATCCCTCATAGAATTTTCAGATTCCCACGTTGCCTCTTCGACAATATGGTTTTTCCACAAAACCATTACCTGGTGAATTACCTTATTCCTCAACACTTTCTCTGTACGGTCAAGAATCAGAACTTGTTGTTCTTCATAAAAGAGATTCTCTTCCAACTGAATTACCTCTGGGCTCAAAACATGAGATGGATATGACATATACTTTCTCAACATCGAAACATGAAAAAACATTGTGTACCTGTGATAAATGTGGAGGTAAAGCCACTCTGTACGCAACTGATCCAACATTCTCTTGAATTTCATAAGGTCCAATGAACCTTGGACTCAACTTTCCCTTCTCACCAAAACACATCACACAATTCGATGGAGAAACTTTGAGAAAGACATGATCACCTACCTCAAAGGAAAGATCCTTCCTCTGGTTATCTGCATAACTTTTCTGTCTGCTCTGAGCTGTTCTCATGTGCTTCTGATTCAACTAAACTTTCTCTGCCATCTCTTCTACCAATTCTGGTCCCATCAGCTTCCTTTCACCTACTTCATCCTTGAATACAGGAGTTTGACAATTCTTTCCATATAATGCCTCAAATGGAGCCATCTGTATACTGGAATGAGAGCAGTTATTATAAGAAAATTCAACCAAAGAATGATGTTGGTCCTAACTTCCCTGGTAATCCATCCAGAAAGCACATAACATATCCTCCAAGGTCTGAATTATTCATTCTTATTTCCCATCTAATTGAGGATGAATAGATGTACTAAAATTTAATTCAGTACCCAATGACTTCTGAAGGCCATTCCAAAATTTAGAAGTGAACCTGGGATCACGATGAGACACAATGGAGAGGGGAACTCCATGCAACATGATTATCTCTTTAACATACAACCAAACAAGTTAATCTAGAGACATATTATCTCTAATTGGAAGGAAATGAGAAGATTTAGTCAATCGGTCAACTATAACCCAGATTTCATTTTTACCTCGAGATGTCTTTGGAAATACCAAAAAAAATACATGGATATATTTTCCCATCTCCACTCTGGCACCGGTAGAGGCTGAAGCATCCCTTTTGGTAACTGCTGCTCTGCTTTAACCAACTAACAAGTCAAACACTTCACAGTAAAATCAGTCATATCTCTTTTCATTCAATCCCACCAGTAATACTCCCGAAGATCTCTATACATCTTAGTACTGCGAGGATGAACTGAAAAAATGAGAACTATGAGCTTCACATAACAACTCATTATTCAACTATGAATCATATGGCACACATAATCTGTTTCCAAATCTCAAAACACAATCATTATCAATGTTAAAATCCGGAAACATACCCCTATGAACCAATAAAACCTTTTTCTTCAACTCACTTTCTTCCTTCTACGCTTGCTTAATTCTGTCTGATAGAGATGATTTCACTGACACCTAAAACAAAACAGAAGAATTTCCTGCAACAACAACTTCTATGCCAAATTTCATCAAATCAAAAACCAAAGGATCTAGTTCCAAATATAGCAAGGCTAATGAGACATTAATTTTTCTACTCAAAGCATCATCCACTTTATTTTCTTTTCCCAGATGGTAATGGATCGTGCAATCAAAATCCTTGATTAGTTCCAACCATCTCCTCTGTCTCATGTTCAATTTTTTTGGAGTGAATATATAATTCGACCTTTTGTTATCAATATATATTTCACACTTAACTCCATACAAATGATGCCTCCAAATTTTTAAGTCAAAAACAAAAGCAGATAATTCCAAATAATGTGTAGGGTAATTTAACTCGTGATGTTTCAACTAATGTGAAGTATAAAAAATCACCTGATCATTCTTCATAAGGACACATCCATGTCCTTTCAACGAAGTATCACTATATATAACAAACTCACCATTTCTGAAAGGCAGTGCCAAAACTGGGGCATTCACCAATATTCTTTGCAATTCATGAAAACAATCATCACATTCTTTTGTCCAGGTGAACTTAACACATTTTCGAGTTAACTTAGTTATTGGACTAGAAAACTGGGAATTTATTTTAACAAACCTCTTGTAATAACCTGCCAAACCTAGAAACCTCTAAATCTTGGTTATTTTGTGGGTCTTGGACATTCTTCAACAACTTTGGTTTTATCAGGATTTATAGTTATGCCATTTCTTGAAATAATGCGACAAAGGAAATAATTCTTTTTATAACCAAAACTCACACTTACTGAATTTACCAAATAGTTTCTTTTCTTTTAAGGTTTTCAAGACAACCCTTAAATGACTTTAATGTTCCTCCTTACTTTTGGAATAAACCAAAATATCATCAATAAACACAACCACCATTTATCACCTGAATAAACTGAGCCATCACTGTATTAAAGTGTTCAATTCTAATTCTAACCATCTCAGGTTGCTGATTTGGAAGGTTTTCTTCCTCCTGATGTCATCCCAACGCAGCTTCCCTGTTTCCTTTGTGGAAAACCATTCTGAACACAAAAATATCATATGCGAAGCATCATGGTAATCTAGAAATTCAATATGATGGCAATATTAACATAAATTACTTTATGGATATTACTTTAACAATACCCTAACACCTAAAGTTATCTAAACTGACCTCTGATACCAACTATAAAAACTCGGACTTAAACCTTACATAACATTGAATTAATTGAATAAATCACCTTGAGGATCTTTTCAGGTTTAGAGTTTTAGAGAGTTAGGATATAAATATTACATCTCAAAAGATTTTCAAATTTGACACTTCTACCCAGTATCCATTTTTTTACAAAACATAAAATCTTGAAAAAAAGAGAGTCATGTCTAGTTCCATGTTTAAGATATCATGAATTTTCCTTAATCCAATCCATGACCCTATTCCACATTATATCCTATGAAAAGAATTTCAAAAACATGGGATGAACATAAAAATCTCATTAAGGGGTACACAAAGAAGGAAAACTGTTAGTTTTTCAAAACAATAAGTAAACCATGAATATTTTAACATAAGTAATAATTTTCACCTTTATGAAGTAGTAAATACTCTTCACTGAATACAAGATCATAACATACCCTTATGTAACCAAACTATTACTATAAACCCATATAAATAAAACATAACATATAAAGGTAACATGGGACATAAACATACTTAAATGGAATAACCATATGGTCGACTTCCACACATATCACTAAATGGAATAGCCATATGGCCAACTTCCATACCCAATAGATTGGAGGTTATAACGTAACCACTCGTCCTGGTATTCAGGACACCACCCGTCATTTGGTTTATCATGTAACCCCCTGTCAAATTTCCAAGTACCATTATAAAATCATATGAATGAAAACAAATATAAAGGAAAGAAAAAATATCCACATTTCAATCACAATATATTGCTTAAATATATTGACATAACAAATCCATTATAAAAACTATTTCAAATACCAAAATACATATAGGAGTATATGGTATTTATTTTCTTTTAAAAAATTTACGGCTTGTTGAGGAAGACAACGATCAAATAATACTCACGGCGGCAGAAAAGGTCATTGTCACCGCTTATGTAAAAAAAATTCCTTTTTTCATTTAGTAAAACGCTTCATAGAAAAATATTCCCTTTGAATAAAATGAAAATTCAAAGGGGTTTATACACTGTATAAAATAAAGTCATGTATAAAACTAAAAATTCCTCAATGAAAGGAGATTGAGACGAAGTCCCTTACCTCATGTCCGACTTGACTCGATCGTTCATTAATCTCCTGAATAATAAACTAATGTTAGTTTCTACTTTCTTAAGAACATTTTTCATGTTTAATATTCCTTATATATCACTTATTACCATGTTATTAACATTATGTAATCATTCAAGTTAAGAAATTTCGTTTCGTCGATATTTGGTACTTGAGTAAAAAATGAACACATTATATTAACAAGTTTCCCATGTGGTCAATAGTCCATTATATCCAGAATGAAAATCATTATTTATATATAATATATATCATATATATCCATTATGTACGTGTATTTATCATAGTACATAACATTTGGAGGTAAGAAATGAAATGTACCATTCATGGAGATGGTAAGTCGTACGTACGCATGCACGCTACTTTCATTTATATTTTTTATTTTAATGGAATTAAAACATAATTATACATAGTTATATTATAATTACAGTATAATATCATATATAATATCATTAACTCCATTTTTTATACATCCCACATAAGTCATTAACGAATCACATCACTTTGAGGGGGCGTTAGTCCTCACTTCTTCAAATGAGATTATCATATTTACCCACTATGGAACCATAAAGGCTTGATATAATTGGGATGTAAAGAAGCATAAGGGAATCATAAAAATAATATATATCAAATATAAACACAGTTCCATCATAATGGCCACTATCAGAGGAGGTAAGATGTAATTGAACAATAATCGTTTTGTGAGGCGTTAGTTTTCCATCCACAGAAACATTATGTTCTTCATCCATTAGATGGAGGTGTGTGTAAGTGTAGTTAGAATCCTTCTCATAACAACATCCTAGTATATTTAGGATACTGGTGTTGTTACAAAATAAAGTAATAAAAAGATTTTAGGGGTTGGAGAAGTAAAATAAAATAAAATAATTTAAGATAAATAGTTACCTTTAATTTGGGTCACTCCCTTTGGTTTGAACCAATGGACTTCTTGAAGTGCCTTCTGCCTAAGGTAGGACTTCTATGAGGAGGAGAGGGATGTAGGGATCTTAATTGGGCAGAGTTTGGATGATCCAAATGACTTGAGAGGTGTGAGGAATTGGTTATAAGTGGTCTCCTTTTATAAGGGAGAGGACAGGCTCTTTAGGAATGTGTGAAAGTATTATTTTATAATATATTGATATTCGGTTTCTAATGGTCCAAAAATAATTTTCGTCAAAGATAAAATGATTCATGGTCGAAATAAAATCACCCAACAGAATTGGACATGTTTTGGATAATATATTAATCATTATAACCTTATTTATTTATATCATTTATTAATGAGGTAAATACTGCATCATTATTATATCATAAATAATTTAATTTATTCTGTAACACCCCAAGATTTTATGAAAAATATTATTTTTAATTTCATTAATGTCTTGTGTTGTATGCTACACCAAAAGGATCTTGCACAAAAGGCATCCCAGACTTGTCTTGCATTACACGCAAGCATGACCTTCCACGATAGCGTGTGTTGTACGCAATACCGAGTTTCGCTAAACAACGATATGCTATTAAAATATTATTAAAACTAGCCATTATGAATAGTAATACCCAATTTATGAAATTTTATAAATTTTATTTTTGAAAATGGACTTCATTTTTGGTCGGAATATCGAAATTATCCTAGGGTGAAATTTTGGTATTTTTCTGGAAACTTTCAATTTTTGATGAATAGTGAAAACACAGGGTTACTATTTAAAAACTGACTTTTTATTTAAATAGTTATTTATTTTATTTAAATTTATTTTAGGTCAAAATTGATACATAATGCCTATACAAGTTAAATGTAATTCATTGGAGTAATTTTATAATAATTTTATATATATAAAAATTTCATTGAACTTTTCACCGTCTTTTACCCACCTCCTAGGAGTTACATAAAACTTAATATTACCTCTTTTGTGAATGGAATATAAAAAATCCAAGAGACACAGTTGATGTCAGTAAGTAAAATGTGGTTCTAGGTGATGAAAATAATTTTCTGTGAATAATAACTTTTTGCCACGGTTAAATGTAAATAGGGTAATTAAGGGTAAAAATGATATTATTATTACCCAAACACATGTACTAATTATATTGAATAAGTGTAATTCGACCAAAAACAACCTTAGGAATAACATATGACCATTTAGGCCCACTTGGATTAGATTAGGACATTTATTATTAATTTATTTAAAGAAGGGTTAAAATAGTTAAAATCAAAGTTTAATAAGTAAATCCTTTTTAATATATGGTTATAAATAAGATAAATTCGACTATAAATATTCATTAGAATGATAAAACGATTTCCTAAATAATGGTAGTTTATTTGTAATTTTTAGAAATTAAATAATTTAATTTATTTAAGACACAAAGATGATGCAGTAATTATCTCATTAATAAAATATTGACATAATTGATGTTATAATTACCCAAATGAATGTAATTTGAGACTTTTTATGAATTAAACTAATATTATAGGTTAATATGACATGTTATTATTGCTTTAATTAACTGTTTCCAAACTAATAATTCTGTTATGATTTTCACAAAAAGCAATTACTAAATAGTGTCAAAATTGACATAAAATAGTTTTCAAAACAAATATTATATTATTAATTGTTATTTTATTACTAAAAACCAATGGTTAGGCCAAATTACATAGATAGGGTTATATATATTAATAATAAACAACTTGGGGTTCGTTTGGCTTCTTATAGTATGTTTATTAACATTATAGTGTAAGAACAAAAAAAGACACGGTAAAAGTAAAATTATCTAACTTAAAGTTAAATCTAAATGATAAGGTTAAAATAGTAAACTAAACTTGTACAAATTCTATTGTATGAGAGGATTTAGACCCATACCTACTTTATCTTAGAAATAAATAAATTTGGATCTATTTAAAACCGAATATGGCGTTATAATAAAATAATAGTTTTCGTTTTTCCAAAGGTGCCCCTCTCCTCCATTATAAAAGGGCACCTCCTCCCTCTCTTCTACACACCACTTTGAGCCTTCACACTCAGCAAACCCCTGATAAATTATCTTCTCCAATTCCATAGAAACATCCTAGAGGTTCTGGTCATCTTCAAAGACCAATTTTAGTGCCCTAAGAGGAGGTCTGAAAGAGGCGCTTCAAAGAAGAGGTAATGTCCATTACCGATTCTTTCAACTCTATTTCTTCTTCCACTTATTCTTATTTATTTGTTTCATTATTATGTAATAACATCAGTATAAATCATATAATTATATGTTATTATAAGTATTAAAAAACCCTATTTCACCATCTATCCATCCTACGGAAAATGAAATCACCATGCATGCGTACGTACGGAATACCGTCTCCACGCTATGGTGAAATCTGTTTTTCCACCAACACCTTACATGGATGGGTATAATGGTGTAAAGAAAAACTATATATGGTTATTATAAAATCATTATAATTATTTTATATTATACCATCAACTCCAATTCTATTCAATTATTATGGGAACAATATCATCACTCGTGCGTACGTACGGACTACCGTCTCCACGACGCGATGAGATTCATTCTCCATGTTAACCATACATGAATGATCATAAAGTTTATTTCATGAATAATAATGAAATATATGAAATAATAATTCTACTTGATTTATGTATATATATATATATGTATGTAATCTATTTAGTTTCATTCAATTCAATAAGGAAACCAAAACAGCATTCATGCGTTCGTACGGCCTACCGTCTCCATGAATGGTGTATTTCATTCCTTTTATCGACCTATAATATATATATGTATATGATGAATATATATTATATATAAATCATGTTTTACATTATAGAATTATTTAAATCAGTATATAAGTAATGATATCAAGAACGACAAGTCAAAACACATATGATAAATGAAATTATTTTATCCAAAATGCTGCTTTAACATGGAATTTACAAAAGAACGGGTAGTATAATGTCATAAGTGAAACATATATGATATCATAACAATGAATATGATTCTTTAATAAGTCAATGACATTATTTAAATCATTATATAGGAGGTTCAGATACGTACGAATCATATCGGACCTAAGGTAAGGGATAAATTATCAATCCCATTTTTATCCAAGATTGCTTATATGATAGTATTTACTGGGGTCAAGTTTATCATCCATGACCATGTTTTCTAAAAATATTTTCATAAAATGTTTACCATTCTTCCATTAATGTTTAAATTCATTTTTACCCTTTATTGACTTTTTACCACATCGTATGGAAGGAAACTTTTTTTGGTTACCATACGAGGTACTTTTTGGATTTTCCGACAAAAGTACGAGGAGAATGTTATTTTTAACTTATACGGTGAGAACGGATTTTTACAATTTCATAACACCTCATTTTCTAGAAGATTCCTCTACAATATTGCATGACTATATTCAACCAAACCCTTATCTTTTAATATTGCATGTAATTTTCTGAAAAGAAAATAATTTTAACGAAGAAAGGATATTTTCCTCAAGAATTCATTCTGAGTGTTTTGTCAAAACTATTTTTCATCTAAGATGACATTATTTCATATGTGTATGTTTCATGTAAAATTTATCTATGATTTAAATGGTTTGAATTTTCCTATGATGAAATGATATCAATTGTTTATGGATTATTTTATGATGGCATGATGTTTAAGAATCACATTTTATTACATGGGTTATGCTATGATGTATGATTTATGATTTTGTGGCACAAGAAATAATGATTTCATTATGAAATGGGTGGGACATATATCTCCCTCCAATTAATTGGTAAATATTTATATCTCATGAGATAGACATGGATGGAATGACAAGTTAAACCGGTTAAGTAATACAGGACTGGAACGAGGAGTGAACTCGATTCAGAAAGGGACTTTGTCCACTAAGATGGTCTTGGCAGTATTGACTTGGATACTATGGAAATCATATCATGTACTTAATGGTTTACACAATTACATGTTTTATTCCGATGATATTTTATCATTATTAATGTTTCTTCATGTTCTATGCCTTACGTAATTCCACGTTTTATGTCATTGCTCATGCTTTTGATTGTCAAACACTATGTTCATGTTTTTAAGTTCAAATGTATATGGTATGTTTTATTTTATCCATTCTTACCCTTACTGAGAATTTGAGCTCACCATTTTTATGTTTTATTTTCCCCAGGATATAATGAAAGGATTTAGGTAATAAAAAAGTGGTAGATCTTTATGGGAGATGTTGAAGATCTTTCACCATGATTAGAAGATTACATTCCGAGTTTCCAATGACACTAAACTATTACGGTCCTTGTGTGTGTGTTTTTGTAATGTAATAAGTATTCCACTAAAGTAATGTAATGTCCATGTACGTCATGCTTTGAGTCTATATAGTTGGTATAAAAGGAAAGCTTTAGTCAAACTTTGGAAACTAGGATGCAAAAACGTTAGTGAGATCCCTAGAGATATTTCTAAGGTATGTCTAGGGATGTACCTAAGGATAAGTATACGTATATGATATAGTCATAGAATTGCAGTAACGATCTTAAATTTTAACCTACGATGTTAGATATTGAGGGTACTCCCCCTTTACTATGTTGTTTTCCCTAGCATGATTTTTTCCTCTCACACTATTCTTTTTGTGTTTTAGAAAATGGCTGGAAATAGGAAGATTCCTGATAATGGACGATATGATGGACAATGGAATGATATTATTCATGAGAAACCAAATGAAATGGGATTTGGAATCCCAAACATCATTATTATGCCTAATCAGAAATCTCATAATATGATTAATAATCTCAACTTTGGTATATTTCCCGACTCAGATAATAAGAGAAAGATGGAGTTTCATGATGATCCTAGAGGAAAGAAAGTTCAATTTCCCTCATGTAAAACATGTGGGAAGAGGCATCAGGGAGATTGTTTCAAAGGAAATGGAAGATGCTTTGGGTGTGGAAAAGAAGGACACAAATCCAGTAAGTGCAAAGGAAAAGGTTCAGTTAACACTATGGACAAGGATAATGGTACTGCTATGACATCAACAATGATTATATGCTTTAAATGTGGAATGTACAGGCATTATGAAAACCAATTCCCTAAGGTAAAATATCATGAAGAGAATTAGAATGGTCATATGGGTAGTATTTATGTGGATGATGATGAGGATACTACAAATGATATATGAGCTGAATGAAGTATTGAAGCTAAGTCAGTTGTTTAAGAAGGTAGTGGAATGATTGAATGTTTATCAAGAGTTATGTTGTATATTTAATGATACTATGGAATAAAAAATCATCTAAGGATTGTTACACTATTGTTTTTCCTAAATTATTTGAAAGTATATGTTGAATGGTAACGGTAACCATGAATAGTTATTCAGATATTTTTGTAAGGAAGATGATATACAGATAAGGAGAAAATAAATTGTTTGACAGTATTCATGAGCTCATGATTGATATAAAGACTATGTGATATCATGGTTTGAGTATATAGAATTTTGAGGATTCTGGTATGTGGAATGTGTTAACTTTTAACTGCATTCATGTTTTCACTAATGTTCAATGGGTATCCGTTTTTCAATAGAATACATGATTAAGGTATTCACATGTTTGTAATTTGACCAAAAAGATATATCTTATGATATATGGGTGATAAATTATGGCATTTACGTGATTGTTATGTGAAATTTCAAGTAATCATTTTCTTTATACTATGAGATTGGACCGAAGTATTTTAGAAAAGCCTAAAGATTGGAATGGATTATGTTGGACATAAGTTATTATTTTTTAAGGATAGAAATTTTTTTGATATTATTGAGGGGATTTTATAGTAATGTCGTTTTAGAAAAAGGACAACCTGCAGGACGGGTGACAGCACATCGCGTCGGACAAGGCTGTGGGAATCGAACCCACAACTGAAGTGCGACTAGCCTTTATCACCTACCACTGGCCTACAGGAAGTCCCTGTTTAGTAGAAACTAGTTTTATTATATTAAGTAGTATGATATATGATGTATAAGTCCATTTTAGGAACCATATATGATTAATCTGACTATATATGGACTTATGTATTTTTGATAACTTTTATAACCTTTTGTTTGAGACAGATGGGATGACCCATCATTCTATCACATGATCTGTTAGCACTTCATGAATAAAAAAAATTCAACTTTAATTCTTTAAGAGATGAAGTGGAAATTGTTCAAAGCACAAACAATAGTTAGATTGTACCAAAATCAAGTAAGTATTTCTTCTTATTCAAAATTTTCAACTTTAGGGAAATGATATTGAAAACCAAAAATGTTGTCCTAGTTCTCTTATATCCGATGAATTAGATGGTACCTTATATCATCACAAATCTATTGCTTTGTGATTGTTGGCTTTTTCATAGCCTTGTTCTCTACGACTCTCCATAAGAACTTGATGGTTAGATTTATCTTCCATATCCATATTTTCAGCTATGTTATCCTATGTTGAAACCTGGTGATAAGTTAATTTGGGTAACCGTTACGTTTCATACTTTAGTTTTTAAAGACAAGTTTTCGTATTCCTTTTATGATGTGGGTTTCTATTAAAGAAACTTTCGAGTAGTAAACCATTTATAACCCTGACGAATTTTGAGGGTGAAATTCATTTTAAGGGGGGTAGAATGTAACAACCCAAGATTTTATGAAAAATATTCTTTTTAATTTCATTAATGTCTTGTGTTGTACGCTACACCAAAAGAAGCTTGCAAAACACGCATCCCTGACTTGTCTTGCATTACACGCAAGTGCGACCTTCCACGATAGTGTGTGTTCTATGCAATACCGAGTTTCGCTAAACAACGATATGCTATTAAAATATTATTAAAACTAGCTGTTATGAATAGTAATAACAACTTTTTGAAATTTTATAATTTTTATTTTTGAAAATGGACTTAATTTTGGGATTCGGAATATCCAAATTAGCCTAGGGTGAAATTTTGGTATTTTTCCGGAAACTTTCAATTTTTGATGAATAGTGAAAACACTGGGTTACTATTTAAAAACTGACTTTTTATTTAAATAATTATTTAATTTATTTAATTTTATTTTAGGTCAAAATTTATACATAATACCTATATAAGTTCAATGTAGTTCATTGGAGTAATTTTATAATAATTTTAGATATATAAAAATTTCATTGAACTTTTCACCATCTTTTACCCACCTCCTAGGAGAATTTGCAAATTTACATAAAACATAAATTTACTACTTTTTTGAATGGAGTTTAAAAAATCCGAGAGACACGGTTGAAGTCAGTAAGTAAAATGTGGTTCAATGAGATGAAATTAATTTTTTGTGAATAGTTACTTTTTACTTTTTTTTACCACGTTTAAAAGAAAATAGGATAATTAATGGTAAAAATGATATTATTATTACCATAACACATGTCCTAATTCTATTGGATAAGTGTAATTCTACCAAAAACAGCCTTATTGACAATATATGACCATTTATTACCACTTGGATTGGATTAGGACATTTATTATTAATTTATTTAAAGAAGGGTTAAAATAGGTAAAATCAAGGTTTAATAAGTAAATGATTTTTAATATAGGGTTATACATAAAATAAATTCGACTATAAATATTCATTAGAAAGATAAAAAGTTTACTACATAATGGTATTTTATTTGAAATTTTTAGTCATTATATAATTAAATTTATTTATGAGACAAAGATGATGCAGTAATTATATTATTAATGAAATATTGACATAATTGATGTTATAAATACCCAAATAAATGTAATTTGAGACTTTTTATGAATTCCACTAATTTTCTAGGTTAATAGGACATGTTAGTATTGATTTAATTAACTTTTTTCGAACTAATCATTCTGTTATGAGTTTCAAATAAATCAATTACTAAATAGTGTCAAAATTGACATAAAATAGTTTTTAAAACAAATATTATATTATTAATTGTTATTTTATTCATAAAAATATATTGTTCGGAAAAATGACTTATATAAAGTTATATATATTAATAATAAACAACTTAGGGTTCGTTTGGCTTCTTATAGTATGTTTATTAACCTTATAGTGTAAGAACACAAAAAGACACGGTAAAAGTAAAATTATCTAACTTAAAGTTAAATCTAAATGATACGGTTAAAATAGTAATATAAACTTGTAAAAATTCTATTGGATGAGAGTAATTAGACCCATACTTACCTTATATTCGAAATAAATCAATTTGGAGCTATTTAAATCTGAATATGGCTTTATAATAAAATAATATTTTTAGTTTTTTTAAAGGTGCCCCTCTAATCCCTTATAAAAGGGCACCTCCTCCCTCTCTTCCACACACATCTTTGAGCCTTCAAGCTCGGCCAAAACCTGCCAAATTATCTTCTCCACATCCATAGGAACAACCTAGAGGTTCTGGTCTTCTTCAAAGACCAATTTTAGTGCCCTAAGATGAGGTCTCAAAGAGGTGCTTCAAAGAAGAGGTAATGTCCGTTACCGATTCTTTCAACTCTATTTCTTCTTCCACTTATTCTTATTTAGTTTTTTCATTATGAAGTAATAACATCAGTATAACTCATAAACTGATATGTTATTATAAGTATGAAACAACCCTATTTCCCCATCTATCCATCCCACGGAAAATGAAATCACCACGCTTGCGTACATACGGAATACCGTCTCCACGCCGTGGTGAAATATGTTTTTCAACCAACACCTTACATGGATGGGTATAATGGAGTAAAGAATAACTATATATGGTTATTATAACATCATACTAATTCTGATATATTATACCATCCACTCCAATTCTATTCAATAATTATGGGAACGATATCATCGCTCGTGCGTACGTACGGACTACCGTCTCCATGACGCGATGAGATTCATTCTCCATGTTAACCATACATGAATGATCATAATGTTTATTTAATGAATAATAATTAAATATATGAAATAACAATGCTACTGGATTTAAGTATATATATATATATGTATTTCATCTATTTAGTTTCATTCAATTCAATAAGGAAACGAAAACATCGTTCATGCGTACGTACGGCCTACCGTCTCCATGAACGGTGTATTTCATTCCTTTTATCGACCTGTAATATATATATGTATATGATGAATATATATTATATATAAATAATGTTTTACATTCTGGAATTATGTAAATCAGGATATAAGTAATAATATCAATAACGACAAGTCGAAACACATACGATAAATGAAAAGATTTTACCGAAAATGCTGCATTATCATGGAATTTTCAAAAGAATGGGTAATATAAAGTCATAAGTGAAACATATATGATATAATAACAATGAATATGATTCTTTAATAAGTCAATGACATTATTTAAATCATTATACAGGTGTTTCTGATACGTACGAAGCATATCAGACCTAAGGTAAGGGATAAATTTCCAATCTCATTTTTATCCAAGATTGCTTATACGTAAGTATATACTGGGGTTAAGTTTATCATCCATGACCATATTTTCTAAAAATGTTTTCATAAAATGTTTACCATTCTTCCATGAATTCTTAAGGTCATTTTTACCCTTTATTTACTTTTTACCACATTGTATGGAAGGAATATTTTTTTGGTTACCATACGGGGTACTTTTTTACCTTTTCGACAAAAGTACGGGGAGAATGTTATTTTTAACTTATACGGTGTGAATGGATTTTTACTGTTTCATAACGCCTCATTTTAAAGAATCTTCCTCTACAAGATTTCATGAATATTTTCAACAAAACCCTTATCTTTTAAAATTTCTTGGAATTTTGTGAAAAGAAAATGATTTTAAAGAAGAAAGGATATTTTCCTCAAGAATTCATTCCAAGTGTTTTGTCAAAACTATTTTCCATCTAAGATGACATTATTTCATATGTGTATGTTTCAAGTAAAATGTCTCTATGATTTAAATGGTTTAAATTTTCTTATGATGAAATTATATCAATTGTTTATGGATTATGTTATGATGGCATGATGTTTAAGAATCCCATTTTATTACATGGGTTATGTTATGATGTATGATTTATGATTTTGTGGCACACGAAATAATGATTTCATTATGAGATGGGTGGGACCTATATCTCCCTCCAATGAATTGGGTAAAGATTTATATCTCATGAGATAGACATGGCTGGAATTGAAAGTTAAACCGGTTCAGTAATATAAGACTGTAATGAGGAGTGAACTCGATTCAGAAAGGGACATTGTCCACTAATATGGTCTTGTCAACAATGACTTTGCTACTATAGAAATCATATCATGTGCTTAATGGTTTCCACAATTACATGTTTTATTCCCATGCTATTTTATCTTTCATAATGTTTCTTTATGATCTATGCCTTACGTACTTCCATGTTTTATGTCATTGCTTAAGCTTTTGATGTTTAAACATTATGTTCATGTTTTTAAGTTCAAATGTATATGGTATGTTATATTTTATCCATGCTTACCCTTACTGAGCATTTGAGCTCACCCTTTTTATGTTTTCTTTTACCCAGGATATAAAGAAAGGTTTTAGGTAAGAAAAAATGGGAAGATCTTTATAGGAGATGTTGAAGATCTTTCACCAGGATTAGAAGATTACATTCCGAGTTTCCAAAGACACTAAACTATTATGGTCCTTGTGTGTGTGTTTTTGTAATGTACTAAGTATTCCGCTAAAGTAATGTAATGTCCATGTACGTCAAGCTTCAGGTCTCTACATATTCAATGTCTAAAAATTATCAAAAAAATACTATCATGAAGTAAATATTTTTATCTTTCAAATGCGTTTTTATAGTAGAAAATATGACTTATATAACACCATATAAAAATTAATTTCTAAAAAGATTTTTGTTAATGTCAATTTTGTCATCACATTAAATTAATTAATCTAAATTGTCATTATCACTCCCATGTGGCTCAATGGGGACCCAAAATCGACCCAAAGATGACCATGATCATAAATGACTCAACGAATAAGGTTTGGACAAGTGTTAACGTAATTTTAAATTATTATAATTTTCTTTTAACCTTGAATTACAATATTTACCTTTAACCGCGGTAAATAAAAGTCAAAAGTTACAATTCACCAAATATTATTATCATCTTATTGAACTACATTTTACTTCTTGTTAACAACCATGTATGTTGTATTTTCATAATTCAATTCACAGAAGTTGTAAAATTTCATTTAAATGAAAAAGTCAGTTTTTTTAACTACCACTAAGTGGTTTCACTATTCATCAAAAATTGGAGTTTTTCAGAAAAATACAAAAAAAATCTGCCAAAGTTATATTTGATATTCTGAATTCAAAAATGATTTCTATTTTTTCAAATTCAAAACATAGCAGTGGCATTAATTAATTTTAAAATTAATACCTATTATCAAAACAAATAGCGTGTTTTTACGAAATAATAACTATGAAAAGATTGATACTTGTTTGTGTCGAATTTCAATGTGAAATTAATTCCAATGACCAAAATTAGATTAAATGGTAAAAATATATTCTAATTAAACATTCAAACCATATAAAAAGATAATCTAACCATATGAATAAATTATATTAAAAGGCACTTTTGAATTAAAATGCAATATTTTTCACTATTCATTAAAAAAATGAACTCTATCAGAAAAATACAAAAAAATTATCCAAAGTAAAATTTTATGTCTTGATTCTAGAGAAGGATTTCATTTGGTCATATAGAATGTATTAATGTAACCAAAACTAGATTTAACGATGGTTCGCCATTAAAAGTTGATAAATCTTCCTTTTAATGCAAATTATGCTTAAAATTAGATTCATTCACATTTTAGGCCTCTAACTTTTTATTGGATAATGTAAATACATTTAAGAATCATGTATAATCATATTGTAGTTAGTTTTTTTCATTCCTACCAATACAATGACTAGGATTTAACTTCCATTTAAAATATTAGTATTATATTATTAGTGTGCCACGTAATTCTTCAAAGAAACCCGTTGTTGCGTATCGGGTACGCTATCAAACATAGAAACCCCTTTAATGTAAAATTAATATTTAATTCAAAAATATTAATAAATATAAAATATGTCTTATTCTTCATTTACCTGGGATGTTACATCCTTATCCCATTTTTGGAATTGCTTCCTCGCAATTTTTATTCACTTACCAAAATAAGTTGGGGTATTTATCCCTCATATAATTTTAAGATTCCCACATTGCCACTTAAACCATATGGGTTTTCCACAAAATCATTACCCGACAAATCACCTTATTCCACAACACTTGCTCTCTATGGTCAAAAATCTAAACTCGTTCTTCTTCATAAGAGCGATTTTCTACCAATGGAACTAACTCTGGGCTCAAAACATGAGATTGATCTGGAATATACTTTCTTATCATCGAAACATGAAAAACATTGTGTACCTAGGATAAACTTGGAGGTAAATCCACTCTATATGCAACTGATCTGACGTTCTCTAGAATTTCATAAGGTCTAATGAACCTCAGACTCAACTTTCCCTTCTTACCAAAACACATCACACTTTTCCATGGAGAAACCTTGAGAAAGACATGATCACCTACCTCAATGGAAAGATCCTTCCTCCGGTTATCTGCATAAATTTTCTGTCTGCTCTGATCTGTTCTCATGTGATTCTAAATCAACTGAACTTTCTCTACCATCTCTTCCACCAATTCTTGTCCCATCAACTTCCTTTCACCTACTTCATCCCCTAATGCTGGAGTTTGACAATGTTTTCCATATAATGCCTCAAATGGAGCCATCTATATACTGGAATGAAAGCTGTTATTATAAGAAAATTAAACCAAAGAAATTTGTTGGTCCCAACTTTCCTGGTAATCCATCGAGCAAGCACGTAACATATCCTCCAAGGTCTGAATTGTTCATTCTAACTACCCATCTGATTAAGGATGAAAAGATGTACTAAAATTTAATTCATTACCCAATGACTTCTAAAGGCCTTTACAAAAGTTATAAATGAACCTGAGATCCTGATCAGAGGCAATAAAGAGGGGAACTCCGTGAAACCTGACTATCTCTTTAACATACAACTGAGAAAGATGATCTAGAGACAAAGTATCTCTATTAGGAAGGAAATGAGAAGATTTAGTCAATCATTAAACTATAACCTAGATTGGAGTATTACCTCGAGATGTCTTTGGTAATCCCACAACAATGTTCATTGATATATTTTCCCATTTCCACTCTGGAATCGGTAAAGGCTGAATCATTCTTTTCGGTAACTGTCACTCTAATTTAACCTGCTGACAAGTCAAACACTTCATAGTAAAATCAACAATATCTCTTTTCATTCCATCCTACCAGTAATACTCCCGAAGATCTATGTACATCTTAGTACTACCAGGATAAACTGAAAACTGAGAACTATGAGCTTCACATAACAACTCATTCTTCAATTGTGAATCACAAGGCACACATAATCATTTCCAAATCTCAAAACACAATCATTATCAACGTTCAAATCAAGAAACCTACCCTTATGAACCAACCCAAATTTTTCTACAACTCACTGTCTTCCTTCTGCGCTTTCTTAATTCTGTCTGATAGAGATGATTTCACTGACACCTAAAAAAACAGAAGAATTTCTTGCAACAACAACTTCTATTCCAAAGTTCATCAAATCAAAAACCAAAGGATCTCGTTCCAAATGTAACATGGTAAATGAAGTATTACTTTTTCGACTCAAAGCATCATCCACTTTATTTGATTTTCCCATATGTTAATGGATCGTGCAATCATAATACTTGATTAATTCCAACAATCTCCTCTATCTCATGTTCAATTCGTTCTGAGTGAATATATACTTCTAAATTTTGTGATCAGTACAAATTTCAAACTTCCCTCCAAACAAATGATGCCTCCAAATTTTTAAAGAAAAAACAATAGCAGCTAATTCCAAATCACGTGTCGGGTAATTTAACTCATGTGGTTTCAATTGACGTGAAGCATAAGAAATTACGTGATAATTCTTTATTAGGACACAACCAAGTCCTTCCAATGAAGTATCACTATAGATAACAAACTCACCATTTCTGAAAGACAGTTCCAAAACTGGAGTATTCACCAATCATCTTTTCAATTCCTGAAAACAATCATCGCATTCTTTTGTCCAGATGAACTTAACAAATTTTCGAGTTAACTTAGTAATTGGAGTAGATAACAGTGAAAAATTTTCAACAAAACTCTGGTAATAACATGCTAAAACAAGAAAACTATAGATCTTGGTTATATTTGTGGGTCCTGGAATTTCTTCAACAACTTTTGTTTTAGCAGGATCAACAGTTATGACTTTTTTTGAAACAATGTGACCAAGGAAAGAAATTTGTTGTATCCAAAACTCAAACTTTCTGAATTTCCCATAAATATTATGTTTTAAGGTTTGAAAGGCAACCCTTAAATGACATTCACATTCCTCCTTAATTTTGGAATAAATCAAAATATCATCAATGAACACAACCACAAACATATCCATGAACTCAGAAAAAATTATATTCATAAGATCCCTTAATATAGCAGGTGCATTGGTTAACCCAAAAGGCATAAATAAAAAATCATAATGGCCATATCTAATATGAACCGTGGTCTTCGGAACATTTTCTTCTTTTAATTTCAACTGATGGTACCCCGACCTCAAGCCAATCTTCGAAAAATACTGAGCTCCCTGGAGCTGACCAAACAAATCATCTATATGAGGCAAAGGATACCTATTCATAACATTGATATTATTCAATGCTCTTTAATCAATGAAAAGTCTCATTAAACCATCTTTCTTAACAAAAAAGACAGGAGCACCCCATGCTGATGTGCTAGGTCGAATGAAACCATTATCTAATAACTCCTACAATAGTTTCTTTAGCTATAAAAGTTTAATTTGAGTCATTCTATAAGGGGTTTTTGAAGTTGGCTTTCATCTGGAACTAAGTAAACAATAAATTCAACTTCCCGATCTGGTATAATTCCAGGAAACTCATCACGAAAAATGTCAAGGTACCCATTTACCATTGTCACATCATTAATCTGAACTATTCCATTGTTTTCAATAATAGGGGCAAGGTAACATTCATTTCCATCTTTTACTAGTTTCTCAGTTTCTTGATATGTTATAAACATCAAGGGTTCTTTTTTTGTATAAAAACGGAAAATCGTTCGAAAAATAAACCTCATTAGCTATACAGTCAATCATAGCATGAAAAACAGAAAGCGAATCCATGCCCAAAATAACATCAAACTCTACTAGAGGAAAAACAATAAGGTTTGCAGGTAGATTCTTTCCACACACAAGGGCAGTAATGTTCTTATCTTTTCTTTTTGTCTCAACATTTCCTCCAGGTGTTTTTACCGTAAGTTCAATATTCATATCATGAGATGAAATTCCCAATTTAGTATAAAAATTCTCAGAAATCAAAGAATGTGTAGACCCTGAATCAAACAACAGATTGGCATAATTTGAACAAACAAATAGTGTACCTGATACAACTTCATTTGATGGCCCAATATCTGCTGAAGCAGTTGCAAAAGATTTCACCACCCCTTTCTTCTTGTATCTTGGTTATTTCCTTCAGTTGAGTTCTTTGTTGGACACTCAGTTACATAATGAACCATTTCATTGCACTTAAAACATTTTACAAACTATAAATCAGATTTTGTCTTACCACTACCCTGCTCTTTTTAAGTGTAATTTTGAGCCTTTTGTCCCATCTTACCACATCAGTAGCACTTACTAGAATTCAAAAGACATTCTCCAGCATGGTTTTTACCATATTTTCACAAACTGTAAAATTATGTTTCTTACCATCAGACTTTTTTTTGAAGAGTTTTCCCTTTCGACTGCCACCTCAACCTCTTATTATGTTGTTTGTCAAAAAATACCTGACAATCGGCAAAATCCATTTCCACCTTGTCCGCAAAACAAAATTTTTTTCATAACTTTTGAACTCATGAGAAGCTAGTACCCTTAGATACTTTGGTTTTAATCATGAGTAATAACGGTTGATTTTTCTATCATGATCTCGTATGAAATTTAAATCATTCCTTTTCAGTCGAGTGAATTTTTCTTCATAAGCTGCCACAGAGTCATCCTCCTTCCTCAATTATAGGAATTGTTTTTCCATCCTAAGACGAACCACCTTAGGAAAATATTTCTCATGAAACATACCATTGAACTCATTCCAATCAAGAGCATCAATCATCTCACTATCCCTGATATTTTTCACCATCAACCACCACCGATCAACTTCACCTTCAAAACTGTAAACATCAAGACTAACCTTTTGATATTCTAAACAACCCATGACATCGAAAATCTTTTCTAGTGCTTTAATCCACCCTTCTTCTAGCACCGGATCAGATGATACTCTGAATGATGGGGGATGTTTCCCCATGAAATGCTCCACTACTAAGGTAGGTGATCATGTCTTTCTCAAAGTTTCTCCATGGAAAAGTGTGATGTGTTTTGGTAAGAAGGGAAAGTTGAGTCCGAGGTTCATTGGACCATATGAAATTCTGGAGAAAGTAGGATCAGTTGCGTATAGAGTGGCTTTACCTTCCCAAGTACACAATGTTTTTCATGTTTTGATGTTGAAAAAGTATATGCCAGATCCATCTAATGTTTTTGAGCACAGAGGTAGTTCTGTTGGAAGAACATATGTTTTATGAAGAACAGCCAGTTCAGATTCTTGACCGTAGAGAGAAAGTGTTGCGGAATAAGTTGATACATCAAGTAAAGGTTTTGTGGAAAAGCCATATGGTTGAAGAGGCAAAATGGGAATCTAAAAATGCTATAAGGGATAAATACCCCCACTTATTTTGAAAAGTGAATAAAAATTTTCAGGACACAATTCCCAAAATGGGATAAGGATGTAACATCCTAGGTAAATGAATAATAAGACATATTTAATATTTATTTATATTTATGAATTAAATATTAAATTTACTTTAAAGGGGTTGCAATGTTCGATAGCGTACCCGATACGCAACAACAAGTTTCTTTGAAAACTTACGTGGCACACTAATAATATAATATTATTATTTTAAATTGTAGTTAACTCCTAGCCGTTGTATTGGCGGGAATGAACAAAACTAACTAAAATATTATTATACATGATTCTTAAATGTATTTACATTATTCAATAAAAAAGTTAGAGGCTTAAAATGTGAATGAATCTAATTTTAAGCATAATAAATATTAAAATGCCGATTTATCACCTTTTAATGGATAACCATATTTAAATTTAGTTTTGGTTACTTTAATACATTCTATATTACTAGATAAAATCTTTCTTTAGAATGGGGACATCAAATTTTAGTTTGGTTAATTTTTTGGTATTTTTCTGATAGAGTTCATTTTTTAATAAATAGTGAAAAATATTGCATTGTAATTCAAAAGTTCCTTTTAATCTAATTTATTTATATGGTTAGATTATATTTTTAGTTGATTTTAAAGTGAAATTAAAATATGTTTTTACCATTTAATCCAATTTTGGTCATTGGAATTAATTTCACTTTGAAATTGGACATAAACAAGTATCAATCTTTTGATAGTTATTGTTTCTTAAAAACATTCTATTTGTTTTGATAACGGGAATTAATTTTAAAATTAATTAAATCCACTTATATGTTTTGAATTTGGATAAAATAGAAATCATATTTGAATTCAGAACATCAAATATAGCTTCCCCAGATTTTGTGGTATTTTTATGAAAAACGTCAATTTTTGATAAATAGTGAAACCCCCTAGTAGTAGTTAAAAAAATTGACTTTTTCATTTAAATGAAATTTTACCACTTCTGAGAAATCAATTTTGAAAATCCAACACTCATGGTTTTTATCAAGAAGTAAAATTTGGTTCAATAAGATTAATATAATTTTTGGTGAATAATAACTTTTGACTTTTATTTACCGTGGTTAAAGGTAAATAAGGTAATTCAATGTAAAAAGAATATTATAATAATTCAAAATTACCTTAACACTTGTCCTAACCTTATTAGATGAGTAGTTTCCGACCATGGGCATCCTTGGATCGCTTTTGGGACCCCATGGAGCCTCTTATGAAAGATAATGACAATTTATATTAATTAATTTAATGTAAAGTCAAAATTTACATTAAAAAAAACCTTTAGTAATTAATTTTTGTATGGTGTTATGTGAGTAATATTTTTGACTATAAATATTACATGGAAAGATAAAAATATTTCCTACATGATAGTAGTTTTTTAATAATTTTTAGACTCTGAAAAAATTAAATTATTCATGACACAATAATAATGAATTATTTAACTCATTAATAAATGATTTAAATAAATAAGATTATATTGATTAAAATATTATCCAAAACATGTCCAATTTTGATTGGATGATTTTATTTCAACCATGAATCATCTTATATTGGACGATAATGATTTTTGGACCATTATAAACCGAAAATAATTATATTATAAAATAATACTTTCACACTTTCCTAAAGAGCCCCTCCTCTCCCTTATAAAAGGAGACCACTTCTAACCAATTCCACACACCTCTCATGCCATTTGGCTCATCCAAAATCTACCCAATTAAGCTCCCAACATCTCTCTCGTCACCCTAGAATGAGTTTTTGACTATTAGAAACCGAATATCATTATATTATAAAATAATACTTCCACACGTTCCTAAAGAGCCCCTCCTCTCCCTTATAAAAGGAGACAACTTCTAACCAATTCCACACACCTCTCAAGCCATTTGGCTCGTCCAAAATCTTTGCAATTAAGCTCCCAACATCCCTCTCCTCACCCTATAAGCCTTACCTTATGCATAAGGTACTTCAAAAAGTACATTGGTTCAAACCAAAGGGAGTTACCCAAATTAAAGGTAACAGTTTCCCTTAAATTGTTTTCTTTTATTTTACTTCTCCAACCCCTAAACTCTTTTTATTCTTTTTTTGTAACAACACCAGTATACGCAATATACTAGGTCCCACCCAACATCCCTCTCCTCACACAATAATCCCCTCCTCTCCATTATAAAAGCAGACCACTTCTAACCAATTCCACACACCTATCAATCCATTTGGCTCGTCCATACTCTGCCCAATTAAGCTCCTAACATCTCTCTCATAACCTTAGAATGATTTTTGGACCATTAGAAACCGAATTTCCTTATATTATAAAATAATACTTTCACATTTTCCTAAAGATCCCCTCCTCTCCCTTATAAAAGGAGACCACTTATAACCAGTTCCACACACCTCTTAAGCCATTTGGTTCATCTAAACTCTTCCCAATTAAGCTCCCAACATCCCTCTCCTCACCCTAGAAGCCTTACCTTAGGCTGAAGGAACATCAAGAAGTCCTTTGGTTCAAACCAAAGGGAGTTAAACAAATTAAAAGTAATGGTTTCTCTTAATTTTTTTGATTTATTTTACTTCTCTAACTCCTAAACTCTTTTTATTCCTTTATTTTGTAACAACACCAATATCCTCAACATACTAGGTCCCACATACCCGAACATGTTATCTGACTAATGATAGTCCCCACAGGCCAACACATGTCCTTTCAAGTGTGTTTCGTCCTGACTCTCAAACATCCTGAGAAACTTCTTAGTGGGTCACCCATCCTGAACACTAATCCAGGCCAAGAATGCTTAACTGTGAAGTTCTAATCAGACAAGCTCCCGAAAAGGAAGGTGCACCTTGTTGACATGAGTCATATCATTTATTCATTTAACCCTTTAAACCGTTGGTATAGGTTCTGAGAAATCTGGAAAACAATTTACCAACGGTTCTGAACCATTGGTATAAGTTCTTCCAGATTTCTGGAAAAAGATTTACCAACGGTTCAGAACCGTTGGTAAATTGTTTCCCAAAACTGCTACACAGCAGCACCCAGAAGCCCCAAAGAAGCTACACCTGCATAAAAAAACAGTGCACAAAACAGCCCTCAGTATACTCTCCACTATACACCTGCATAAAAAATATCACAAAAGCCACATACAAACTTCAAATAGTATAAAAAACACCTAAAATAGCCCAAAAAACACATGAAAACAATCATCCGGTGGTAATTCACCTCACCCATAAAATTATAATAGGGAGAATAGTTTGATAAATATCTATTAGAGTTCAATAAGACATTCAAATTGACACAAATCACATTTTTTTTGTGATACTTGGTTTGGGTATGTAATGATTTGTGATGAATTTTGCATTGAACATGTATTGTTTATAAAATATGGTGAAAATATATTTTCTGAGGAGTCTCGTCACTTATTACCCCATGATTGAAACTACCAAACTCATGAAAAAGAGTCATTGATGAGTGTAAATTTCAGTTGTATTCACTTAAAATGATTTCCTTTTGAAATAAAAGAGAGACATTGAGTGGTGTCGTCCACACCGCACCTCTGATTAAGGCGGAGTTGACTCGTACACATCAAAAATGACCCATGGATCATTGTCCTAAAGTTTCAATAGAATCCGAAAGCGTTTGGTCGGCTTTCTATATGTCGTTTTTTTACTTAAAAGCGCATCCATTTTAAATAAAAGAAAGACACTTTGAGTGGTGTCGGCCACACTGCGCCTCAGATTGAGGCGGGGTTAACTCGTACACATCAAAAATGACCAATGGATACATGTCCTAATGTATCAACAGTATCCGAATGTGTTTGGTAAGTTTTCCGTATGTGGTTTTTTTTACTTAAAAGCGCATCCATTTTAAACAAAATAAAGACACTTTGAGTGGTCCCGGCCACACCGACCCTTGGATTAAGGGGGGGTTGACTCTTACACATCACATATGACCCATGGATACATGTCCTAAAGTATAAACAGTATCCGAATGCCTTTGGTCCATTTTCCGTATGTCAGTTGTTGTTTTAACTTAAACCGTTGTCCATTTCAAAGAAAAGTGACACTCTTTGAGTGGTCCCAGACACTCCGGCCCTCGGATTGAGGCGGGTTTGACTCGTACACGTCACATATGACCCATGGATCTTTTTCCTAAAGTTTCAACAGAATCCGAATGCGTTTGGTCGGTTTTCTGTATACAAGTTGTTGTTTTCACTTAAAATCCTGTCCATTTCAAAGAAAAGTTAGACACTTTGAGTGGTGTCAGCCACACCGCGCCTCAGATTTAGGCGGGGTTAACTCGTACACATCAAAAATGACCCATAAATCATTTTCTTAAAGTTTCAACAGAATCCGAAAGTGTTTGGTCGGTTTTCCGTATGTCGTTTATTTTACTTAAAAGCGCATCCATTTTAAACAAAAGAAAGACTCTTTGAGTGGTACCGGCCACACTGGCTCTCGTATTGAGGCGGGGTTGACTCGTACACGTCACATATGACCCATGAATCGTTTTCCTAAAGTTTCAACAGAATCTGAATGCGTTTGGTTGGTTTTCGGTATGTCAGTTGTTGTTTTAACTTAAACTGGTGTTCATTTCAAAGAAAAGTTAGACATTTTGAGTGGTACCGGTCACACTGTGCCTCGGATTGAGGCGGAGTTGACTCGTACATGTCAAATATTACCCATGGATCGTTGTCCTAAAGTTTCAACAGAATCCGAATGCGTTTGGTCAGTTTTCCATATGTCAGTTGTTCTTTTAACATAAATTGTTGTCCATTTCGAAGAAAAGTTAGACACTTTGAGTGGTTCCGGCCACACCGTGCCTCAGATTGAGGCGGGGTTGACTCGTACACGTTACAAATGACCCATTGAGCATTGTCCTAAAGTTTCAACAGAATACGAATGTGTTTGGTCGGTTATCCATATGTGGTTTTTTTAATTAAAACCGCATCCATTTTAAACAAAAGAAAGAAACTTTGAGTGGTACCGGCCACACAGGCCCTCGGATTGAGGAGGTGTTGACTCCTACATGTCACAAATGACCCATGGATACATGTCCTAAAGTATCAACTGTATCTGAATTCCTTTGGTCCATTTACCGTATGTTAGTTGTTGTTTTAACTTAAACAATTGTCCATTTCAAAGAAAAGTGACACACTTTGAGTGGTCCTGGCCACACCGGCCCTCGCATTGAGGAGGGGTTGAGTCATACACGTCACATATGACCCATGGATACATGTCCTAATGTATAAACAGTATCCGAATGCCTTTGGTCCATTTTCCGTATGTCAGTTGTTGTTTTAACTTAAACTGTTGTCCATTTCAAAGAAAAGTAACACACATTGAGTCGTCCCAACTACACCGGCCCTCGGATTGAGGCGGGGTTGACTCGTACACGTCACATATGACCCATGGATCATTGTCCTAAAGTTTCAACAGAATCCGAATGCGTTTGGTTGGATTTCCGTATGTCAGTTGTTGTTTTAACTTAAACCGTTGTCCATTTCAAAGAAAAGTTAGACACTTTGAGTGGTGTCAGCCACACCGCGCCTCGGATTGAGATGGGGTTGACACTTACACGTCACAAATGACCCATAGATCATTTTCTTAAAGTTTAAACAGAATCCGAATGTGTTTGGTCGGTTTTCCGTATGTCGTTTATTTTACTTAAAAGCGCATCCATTTTAAACAAAAGAAAGACACTTTGAGTGGTACTGGCCACACCAGCCCTCGGATTGAGGAGGTTTGACTCGTACACATCACATATGACCCATTAATCGTTTTCCAAAAGTTTCAACAGAATATGAATGCGTTGGTTGGTTTTCCGTATGTCAGTTGTTGTTTTAACTTAAACCGTTGTCCATTTCAAAGAAAAGTGACAATCTTTGAGTGGTACCGGCCACACCGGCCCTCAGATTGAGGTGGGGTTGACTCATACATGTCACAAATGACCCATGGATACATGTAATAAAGTATAAATAGTATCTGAATGCCTTTGGTCCGTTTACCGTATGTCAGTTGTTGTTTTAACTTAAACAATTGTCCATTTCAAAGAAAAGTGACACACTTTGAGTGGTCCCGGCCACACCGGCCCTCGGATTGAGGAGGGGTTGACTCGTACACATCACATATGAACCATGTATACATGTCCTAAAGTATAAATAGTATACGAATGCCTTTGGTCCGTTTTCCGTATGTCAGTTGTTGTTTTAACTTAAACTGTTGTCCATTTCAAAGAAAAGTGACACACATTGAGTGGTCTCGACTACACCGGCCCTCTGATTGAGGCGGGGTTGACTCGTACACATCACATATGACCCATGGATCTTTTTCCTAAAGTTTCAACAGAATCCGAATGCGTTTTTTTGGTTTTCTGTTTGTCAGTTGTTGTTTTAACTTAAACCGTTATCCATTTCAAAGAAAAGTGACAATCTTTGAGTGGTACCGACCACACCAGACCTTGGATTGAGGCGGGGTAGACTCGTACACGTCACATATGACCCATGGATCGTTTCTCTATAGTTTAAACAGAATCCGAATGCGTTTGGTCTGTATTCCGTATTCCAGTTGTTGTTTTCACTTAAAATCATGTCCATTTCAAATAAATGTTAGTGGTGCCGGCCACTACTTCAAAGCACATTTTCCATCTCATCTTCCACATGCATAAACATGAAATACATGGCTAACTAAGAAATCTAAGTAAAAAAAATAGAAAAATGAGCATCACAGTACCAAGGAATACTAAAGTTCTATGTTTTAGACTAATCATACAATAAGAATCAATTGCAAAAAACAGAATATGAATGCAACGTCCCTATGAAGCAGAGGAAAACCCGAATGTGGAAAACCATGTTAAAAAATAGAGTTATATAGAATTAAAAAATGTAATGGATCAATCTGCCTCTGATCACCATCACCATCACTACTATCATCATCAGCCTCATCCCCGCCGACATCTCTGTCCTCGTCGTCGTCCTCATCCTCGACATCATCTTCGCCCTCGGCCCCATCCTCGCTCTCGGCCCCGTCCTCGCCCTCGTCCACATCCTCATCCTCGCCCTCTTCCTCTTCAGCATCCTCGTCCTCACCAGGAACATCATCATCTCGATCGCCACTAGAGATGCCGCCTGGTGCATTGGATGATGCACCCATCGACGACATAAATGTCTGACAAGCCGCACTAGCCTCTGGTGGAAGTGATGAAGATAAAGCTCTCATCAGTTTCATAAATTCTCTGTCTCTTGTTTGAACTTGTACTTCCAACTCTGTGACCCTTTTATCAGACTGTCTTGTATGCTCCTTGACCTGTTCCAACTTGGTGGCACTATAATGGATATCTGGAGATGACCAATACCTCATTGGGACTATATTCTTACCAGGTCGGCAGCGTACTCGACCAAAGTGCTCATCTCCCAAAACCTGATATAAATAATCGTGTGGCCCAAAATTGTCAGGCTCATGGGCATCAAGATCCTCTAAAGCAGCCTGTAAAAAATATTAATATATTATTAAATTTCAAATTAGATATTAAACTTTGAAATAAACAAATTAAAACATACAATCTTCTCTTGGGTCGGTTCATTTACCGCAGTTCCATATTTTTTTCTTCTACTCGAGGAAAACAATTTTTCTCGAGGGATAAATCCTTCAATATTCATTTTGTGCTTCTGTAATGACATTGAAACAATATAAAGTTAAAGTATAATCATATATTCATTATTCAATAAATCACATAATTTAAGTAGGATCCAATAAAAAGGGAAAGTCCTAAAGAAAAATTATAAACAACTATATTGTACTTGCTGCCTCTCATGATCTGACATTGTTGTGCGCCCCAAAGTGTGGAGGTATTTCTTTGAATCAATGTTTTTCTTCAGAAGATTCCTAAATAATGATTAATAATTAATAAGATTATATTAATGCAAAATATGAAAACTCTCATTTAAAGAACTCAAATGAGATTAATACCTTAAATTTGGCAGTCGCCCAATGAGTAATCATTTGGCGATATTGCTCTATCGGGAAGTCATCCACGATAGGTAATGTCTCTAACTCCGTGCCCACTCTATCACACCAGCCAACATACAGCTCATGCTTATAAGCTCTCCAAAGCTCTCCTAGCTCTTTTAAACGCGCTGATCGTGGAACTTCTCCATCAGGGAAGTTAAACCGAAGCTGAAACCAAATAGATTAGTTCATTTAAATAAAAAAATATACTACATTAAATCGAATAAATTTTTTACCCATATTTGTACCCACGCGTTATCCTTGACTCCGGGTGGCATATGTCTCCAAGAGAGAGGGCTGACCGGAATGATATCAGAGTATTTGGCTAGCGTCGCCAAAAATCCCCGACATTACTGCCCAGATTTCTCAATCATTTGTCCATCAACATTGTATTCTACCATCAACTGTGTCTGGTGGTTCCATACCGCATGTAAGTGAGTACGCACCCCCCACCTCCTATTTGTAGATGAATCTGTTATTAAAGAAAAATAATATCAATACAAGTTATAATAAAAAAAATATTGGTATAAAAATTTGATAGAGTTATATAAATATACCTGTGGTAGTTGGATCAATGGGTGCAGAAGCTGAAGGAATATCCTGTACAAGTGGAGTGTCCCTCAGTGTATGCTCCTCATCCACATACTGTATCACAGCAGGAGTCGAAGAGGGTGGAATATAATAACCTGGAGATAATGAACCAGAAGAAAAAGATGATGGCATAGACGTCTGTCCAGCTGGTAGTGTAAATATCAGAGGTCTAAATATATCATATGTCCCTGATGACACGCCAGGATCAAAATAGGGCGTAGAAGATACGTCTGTGGTAGTGGATCATCTAACTCTCATCCCATGAGCCCTCGTACCACCAACCTCTCTACTAAGAGCAATATCAGGCTCCTCGTCAGATATCTGTCGTCTAGGGCGTGGATCCTGAAAAAAAGTTTGACAGAAAAGCAAACACATGATATTATAAGTTATTGAAATATTTATATTTGAAATAAAATACTCACAACAGGGATGAGTGGAGGAACACCCATCTGTACCATGAGACGATTATTATCTGTCATCTTTTTCCGCCGTCTCTCTTCAATGGGTGTCATTTCCTGCAATGAAAACAAATATGGAAGTAATTAGAAACATATAACTAATGAGTAACCCAAAAAAAAATATATAGAAAAACCATTATGATAAAAAGAACATAATGAAACAGAAGATTTATGGTGTTATGAAGGTAAGTACTAGGATACACACTCTGAATGATGTAGGTGAAACATGTAGTTGAGAACACGACTGTATGATTCCATATATTTCCCACCACAACTTCGGGTTCACAATCAACTCTGACAATTGAGTTGTTGGGGTCATCATAAGTAATAAACGGATTTCTTCCAATTGCAGTAGGGATAGTGTCAACTTCATCATCACCATCATCAAAAACATGTCTGGGATTTACTTAAATAATTACACCGAATTTAGGATGACGATGATCTTTGACATAAAAAACATGTTTCACCATTGATGCCAATACATATGGTTCATCGGTGGCAAGAGTGTGAGTCATGTCAATAACTAGAAATCCACAATCATCAATAATGGTGCCTTGCCTCGTCATTGAATCAAACCATTGACATTTCATCATCATGACTCGACCATGTGAGTAATAATCCAAAATTATTATTTTCTCCACGACACCATAATAAGAAAAATTTTCAGAACGAGGTCTAGTGTCTGATGAACTGGCATAACAGTTTGTTGTGGCTGTTAGCATAACACCATTATGCTGTGTTCTCATGTTTCTTTCTCGTTCAGTGATAAAAAATTTGTATCCATTGATCACAAGTGATTTACAAGCACGAACCGTGGTATTAGGACCAAAATCCAAAGCTCTTATTTCCTCAGAAATAGAGTCTGTAGGCAAACTCGATACCTGAAATATAAACAGATAGTAAACTTAATTAAATATTATTTTTATTTAGTTATTACAGAAATATTTTTACCTTCAATTTCAACCAAGAAGAAAACCCTTTGCTATTAAAAGTCTCCTTCTTTCTCAAAGATAAAGAATGATGCTTTCTATATATCAATTCTTTATGTTCCCTGTAGATAAAAATAATAATAGTTTAACAAATATTTAAAATTACAGGAGATAAGATAAGAGTTACATGTACAATTAACTTACTTTATATACTCATCGAACAAATCACAATTGAACAACACTGTGCGATGTGCCATCTCTCGCTCTTCAAGGCTTAATGTTGTCAATGAATATGATCCAGGAATTCCTCCTGTATGAGGAAGTGATGGAAAACTAGGTTCATTTTTCCCATACTGTTCTTCTTCATTTCTCATTGGTCTGTTTATTCTTGTAGTATGATCAGACAAATACATTGAGCAAAAATCCACACATTCTTGAGACAAGTAACCGTTCACAATAGAACCTTCAGTATAATTCATGTTCCGAACATATGATTTCAATGTGCACATGTTTATTTCAGTTGGATACATCCAACGGAAAGCAACAGGTCCTCCATGAAGTATTTCAGTCAGAAGATGGACAGTCAGATGCAACATGCATGTAAAAAATGATGGAGGGAATATTTTCTCTAACTCACACAAAATTAATGGTGTCTCTGCCAACAGTTTTTGCACGAGGGATTTGGACAACCTCTTAGCACAAAGATCTCTAAACAAATATCACAACCGAATAACTAAGACTCTAACATTATTGGAAAAGAGATGAAGGATTGCTATTGGAATCAACTCATGCAAAAGGACGTGATAATCATGAGTCTTAAAAGATTTCAACTTCAACTCTTTTCTGTTGACCCGTTTTGATATATTGCTTGAATAGCCATCAGGAACTTTAATAGACTCTAGCACTTCCAGAAATTGATTTTTTTCAGCAGGAGTCATCACATAAGAAGCACATGGAACTTGCCATTTATTTTCACTGATACAGACAGGATGCAATTCTGGTCTGATCCCCCAATCTACCAAGTCGCACCGAGATCATAAATCATCTTTTGTCTTCCCCTTGACATTTAGAAGAATCTAAAGCAAAATTTCACATATATTTTTTTCAATGTGAATTACGTCTAAGCAATGGCGTAACAAGTTGGTTGACCAATATGACAACTCAAAGAATATACTCTTCTTCTTCCAATTGTAATAGGTATCATTGGAAACATTTTTCCCCTTTCTAGATTTCATTACACTCTTCCCAAATGAATAACTGAAATCTTTCAATTCATTAAGCACATCAGTTCCAGACATATGCTGAGGTGGATCGTCATTCTCCATGGTATTGTCAAATCTTCGACGATTGTTTCTATATGGATGGTTCATTGGCAATCGATGTCCCATAAAACTAAAACTACGACGATATTTCAGTCTTCTCAATCGAAAATTCTTCATACAAACAGGACATGGCAATTTTCCTTTTGTGCTCCATCCAGACATCATTGCATAAGCATGAAAATCATTGATAGTCCACATAAGTGAAGCACGCATCTGAAATATGTCTTTCGAACATGCATCGTATGTGGGCACACCCACATCCCAAAGAAGTTTCAACTCTTTTATTAAAGGTTGCATGTATAAATCTATATTATTGCCGGGATCAAAAGGGCTATATATCAGTATACTCAAGAAAGTGTAAGGCTTTTTCATACACAACCAAGGGGGAAGGTTATAAATGTGTATGAAAACCGGCCATGTGCTGTGTGAAGTAAGAATCTGCCCAAATGGATTAAAACCGTCACATGAAAGACCTAGTCTCACATTACGCACGTCGGCTACAAATTCAGGATATGGAGCATCAAATCTCTACCATGCAAATCCATCTGCAGGGTGAACCAACTCTTCATTATTCTTTTTTCTCTCGGTGTCATGCCATCGCATTTTTACGGATATTTCATCAGACATGAAAAGGTTCTGTAATCTGGGGATCAGTGGAAAGTGACACATTACTTTTTGTGGCACACGGGATGGTGTTCCATCATCTTTTGGCTTCCATCGAAAGGTTCCTCATTTTATACAATCATTTCTTTCAGCAGTTTCCTCCCAAAATAATCTGCAATCATTCGGGCAAGCATGAATTTTTTTTTTGAGAATCCAAGTTCATCAACCAACTTCCATTCCATATAGTGGTTTGAGGGAATATCTGCATCATCTGGAAGTAAGTCCTTCAAGAAGGTAACAATATAATCTATTTCAGTATTTGAAATCCCATACATAGTTTTCCCATGAAACAATCGGATTAAAAATTCCAACTTTTTCATTTTATCACATTGCCGATATACTGGAGTCGTCGCAGCATCATTAAATTTTTTCACCCTATCAACATCATCATTTTCATTGGACGCATCATGTGTGCTTGTATTGAAATCTTGTTGGCTGGAAATACTTTCCTTCTCATGATGTCGAATAAATGGAAACCGATCATATATCAAACTCTCCAATTCCGTCCTATCATTTGGATCATCAACATTTTGAGATTCTATTTTATCTCCACTGTGATACCACACATAATAGTTTGTTTGGAAACCATATTTGGTTATATGATAGCTAACTACTTCATGGCTCAACCAAGGTCTTCCAACACAATTAAAACATGGGCAGTGTATGTGACCACTATCTGAAGCCTTGTCAAATGAAAAATCTAGAAAGCTGTTCAAATTATTTTGAAAATCAGTTGAAATCCGATCGGTTTCGTACATCCAATTTCTATCCATTCTGTAAAAAAATCGCAATAAGTCATTTCAAAGAAATTCAATAATATTAAAGTTTAATCAAAAAAATATTTACGTAAATGACAATTGTTTACTCTATATAAAAGCATAACTGACACATTACTCTATATGAGAATCATATTAAGAAATACAACAAAATACAGTGTATATAAGAAAATAAGATACAGAATTTCTAATACCTATATTCACAGATTGACTAGTAAGATATTGGAAGTGGATGAAGGAATACATAATCCTTAAGGGTCTTGTTGGGAGTATATGAGTTTTATACTTTAACTTCTCCAAGTAGATTAGGATGAGGATTAGGATGAGGATCCTGGGAGTGGAGGGACTATCCAAGGGGGGTGTGGCGTGTCCTGGGGGTGCGGGGTGTCTAGGGGGTGGTGGGGCCGTCTGGGGGTCCGAGGTGTCCAGGGGGTGGGGGGCTGTCTATGGGGGTCGGGGTGTCCAGGTGGGCGGGCTATCCGTGGGGGTGGTCAGTTTGTCCAAGGGGGTCGGGGTGTATAGGTATGTTTATATGAAAAGAATACCCCCAAAATAATCATGCAGCCCTGTCATTAGTCTAAACCCCTAGAACACATAAATGAAGTTAGTATGAACATTTACTAAAATATTTAACACCATAGGATTGAAAATACAATCTAAATATAGTTTGAGAGGATATAATGGTGTGTGTGAAAAAAATGATATTAAATCAATTTAAATGAATATGGAACAAATGAGGGTTTATAATACACTAAGAGTACCTCAAACAATCCAAAACCACTATAGCACCACCCCCTTGGATAGCCCACCCACCCCCCTCGACACCCCTTCTCCCTATGGACAGCCCCCACCCCCTTGGATAGCCCGCCCACCCCCCTGGACACCCCTACCCCCCGTGGCCAGCCCACCCACCCCCCATGGACAGCCCACCCACCCCTCTTTGACCGCCCGAACACCCTCGTGGACAGCCCGTCCACCCCCGTACCCCCCTGGACACCCCGTACCCCCCTGGGATAGCCCCACCCACCCTCCTAAATAGCCCACACCCCCTCCCCTACAACCCCACCACCACGACCTAGACATACCAATCCCCCTGGACACCCCACACACCCCTCCCCCACCAGGACACCCCACCCAGACCCCCAGGTTAGCCCACACCCCCTGGACAGCCCCCACCCACCCCCGTGGACAGCCTTTCCCACCCTCGTGGACAGCCCCGCCCACCCCCGTGGACAACCCACCCACCCCTGTGGACACCCCCTACCCCTTAAACAGCCCAACCACCACCGTGGACAGCCCACCCACCCCCCTCGACACCCCTTCTCCCTATGGACAGCCCCCACCCACTTGGATAACCCGCCCACCCCCTGGACACCCCTACCCCCTGTGGCCAGCCCACCCACCCCCCCTGGACAGCCCGCCCACCCCTCCTTGACAGCCCGACCACCCCCGTGGACAGCCCGTCCACCCTTGTGGACAGCCCGCCGACCCCCGTACCCCCCTGGACACCCCGTACCCCCCCCCCCCCCGGGATAGCCCCGCCCACCCTCCCAAACAACCCAAACCCCCTCCCCTGCAACCCCACCACCACCACCACCTAGACATACCAACCCCCCTAGACACCCCACACACCCCTCCCCCACCCAGACCCCCAGGACAGCCCACACCCCCTGGACAGCCTCGCCCACCCCCGTGGATAGCCTTTCCCACCCCCGTGGACAGCCCCGCCCACCCCCGTGGACAACCCACCCACCCCCGTGGACGCCCCCTACCCCCTAGACAGCCCAACCACCCCCGTGGACAGCCCACCCACCCCCCTCGACACCCATTCTCCGTATGGACAGCCCCCACCCCCTTGGATAGCCCGCCCACCCCCCTGGACACCCCTACCCCCTGTGGCCAGCCCACCCACCCCCCTGGACAGCCCACCCACCCCTCCTTGATAGCCTGGCCACCCCCGTGGACAGCCCGTCCACCCTTGTGGACAGCCCGCCCACACCCGTACCCCACTGGACACCCCGTACCCCCCTGGATAGCCCCGCCCACCCTCCCAAATAGCCCACACCCCCCTTCCCTGCAACCCCACCACCACCACCTAGACATACCACCCCACCTGGACACCCCACACACCCCTCCCCCACCAGGACACCCCACCCATACCTCCAGGACATCCCACACCGCCTGGACAGCCCCGCCCACCCCCGTGGACACCCCCTACCCCCTAGACAGCCCAACCACCCCCGTGGACAGCCCACCCGCCCCCCTCGACACCCCTGATCCCTATGGACAACCCCCACCCCCTTGGATAGCCCGCCCACCCCCCTGGACACTCCCACCCCCATGGCCAGCCCACCCACCCCCCTAGACAACCCGCCCACCCCTCCTTGACAGCCCGACCACCCCCGTGGACAGCCCGTCCACCCTTGTGGACAACCCGCCCACCCCCGTACCCCACTGGACACCCCGTACCCCCCCTGGATAGCCCCACCCACCCTCCCAACAGCCCACACCCCACTCCCCTGCAACCCCACAACCACCACCTAGACATAACACCCCCCATGGACACCCCACACACCCCTCCCCCACCAGGACACCCCACCCAGACCCCCAGGACAGCCCACACCCCCTAGACAGCCCCGCCCACCCCCGTGGATAGCCTTTCCCACCCCCGTGGACAGCCCCACCCACCCCCGTGGACAACCCACCCACCCCCGTGGACACCCCCTACCCCCACAATCCATTATCCAAAACATATCAAATTGGTTTGAACACAATCCATAATTCCCACAATCCATTATCCAAAACATGTAAACGTTCACGATAGCCTCCCCCAACTCTGATTTACATGTTTTGAACACTCTCCTTCCAAACATAGAATATAAAAACATTAACGAAGTATTCACAAACACCAACAATATCCTATTTAGATATTAATTTCAATAATCATGTAAACCACCAACACCTGAAAAAAATCTATTCATTAAAACTACTACAACAATATGGTTGAGATCAAATTTTACCAATTTGTATGGGGGTGTACCTGTTGGGATGGGTGATGGGGTTCGGATTCGCGAGAGAAGTGGAGTCGGATGGGGTTCGCGAGAGCAGCAGAGCGAATAGATTAGGGCTCTGTCCGAATGGGGAGAGGAGATCCGATCTGGAATTTTGGGAAAACCTTTGCCAACGGTTTATAAAAAATGTTGGCAAAGGCAAACATTTCCCAATGGTTCCAGTAAACCGTTGGGAAATGTGTGAGTTTATCACCCCTTTCCCAACTGTTCTAGTGAACCGTTGGGAAAGGGTCCACCAAAATTCCTTTTGCCAACGGTTTAATTAAACTGTTGGCAAAGGCTCACTATCCCAATAGTTTAGGTAAACTGTTAGTATACTACCATTGGGAAAAGACCAAATTCCAGTAGTGAGTGCACCACACTTAAGGCTGGGTACCACCTCTGATACCAACAATAAGGACCCGAACATAAACATTACATAATATTGAATTAAATGAATAATTCACATTGAGGATATTTTCAGGTTTAGAGTTTTAGAGAATTAGGACATACCTATTACATCTCAAAAGATACAAGGTTGACATATCTACACAGTTTCCTTTTTTTCATAAAATAAAAAATCATAAAAAAAGAGTCATCTCTAGTTCCATGTTTTAGACAGCATGACTCTTCCTTGATCTCATCCTTGACCCTATTCATCTTTATGTCCTGTGAAAACATTTCAAAACTTGGGATGATCATAAAAAGCTCAGAAAGGGTTATAAAACAAAGAATGAAAACATTTGTTCATAAATACATACAAAACATGAAATCATTTACTTACCTCACGAAATCATAAGATTTATGAAAGTCACATAGAAATCATTAATCCTTAAGGTAACTTCTGGCATCTATATCATACTTACATTGTAGTTATCACAGCTACATAGGGAGTTACTTTAGAATACCCATCACAGTATATTCCCTAAATCTATTAGGAGAAATATTCACGTTTACCTCTGTTACTTTACCCAATGTATTGGAGAGATATCTCGGGCTCACCCACCCTAGGTTTATCAGAGAACCACCCGTATACATAAATAATTCCCAAGATCCATAACAAGATCATAACACATAACATAAGTATAAAGGAAACATAAAATTTCCACATTGCAATAACAAAATATCAATTCAAGATATTGAAAAAATAAATCCATTCTTAAAACCATTTACAATACCAAAAATACATAAAAATAGTATATGGTATTTATTTTTCCATTTAAAAACATTATGGATTGTTAAGGAACCAAAAGATCATATAATACACGTGGCAGCGGAAAGGTCGTTGTCACCGCTTACGTTAAAAAAACATTCCTTTTTGTCATTTAGTAAAATGTTTCATATAAAAAGTTTCCCTTTGAATTAAATGAAATGTCAAAGGTTTTTATATAGAATATAAAATAAAATCGTCTAATAAAATATAATATGCCTCAATTAAAGGAGAATGAGACAAAGTCTCTTACCTTGTGTCTGACTTGAACCGTTAGTTCTTTAATATCCGGAATAATAAACTAAAGTTAATTTCTATCTGATTAATCACCTTTTTCAAGTTTATTATTCTTTTATATCACTTATTACCATGTTATAAACATTATGTAATCATTTTAGTTAATAATGTTCGTTTTGTTAATATTTGCTACTTGAGTCAAAAATGAACACCTTATATTTACAAGTTGTCCATGTGGTCCAATAGTCCATTATATACAGAATAAAAATCATTATTTAGATATCATATATATCATATATATCTAGAATTTACATGTATTTATAATAGTACATAACATTTGGAGGTAAGGAATGAAATGCACCGTTCATGGAGGCGGTAAGTTGTACGTACGCATGAATGCTACTTTCATTTTTATTTCTTATTTTAATGGAATTTAAACAAAATTATTATTAGTTATATTATAATAATATTATAATATCATATATAATATCTTAGACTCTATCCTTTATACATCCCACATAAGTCATTATCGAGTCACATCACATTGAGGGGGCGGTAGTCCGCACTTCCTCAAATGAGATTATCTTATTTTACCACAATGGAAACCCAAAAGGCATGATATAAATGGAAAATACAGAAGAATAAATAAAACATAAACATAATATATATCATATATAAATACAGTTCCATTATAATGGCCACCATGATATGTGGTAGGAGATAATCAAACAATCATCATTTCGTGAGGCGTTAGTTTTCCATCCACAGAAACATTATGTTCTTTACCCATTAGATAGAGGTGTGTGTATGTGTAGTTCGAATAATTCTCATAAAAACATCCTAGTATATTTAAGATATTGTTTTTGTTACAAAATAAATGAATAAAAAGAGTTTAGGGGTTGGAGAAGTAAAATAAAAGAAAACAATTTAAGAGAAACTGTTACCTTTAATTTGGGAAACTCCCTTTGATTTGAACCAAAGGCTTTCCTGAAGTGCCTTCTACCTAATTTAAGGATTACAAGGGAAGTAGAAGGATGTAGGGAGCTTAATTGGGTAGTGTTTGGACGAGACAAATGGCTTGAGAGGTGTGAGGAATTGGTTAGAAGTGGTCTGCATTTATTAGGGAGAGGAGGGTCTCTTTAAGAAAGTGTGGAAATATTCTTTTATAATATAATGGTATTCGGTTTCTAATGGTCCAAAAATAATTATAGTTGAAGATAAGATGAGTAATGGTAGAAATAAATTCATCCAATAATAATTGTAAATGTTTTCGATAATATTTTAATCATTATAATCTTATTTATTTAAATCATTTATTAATGAGGTAAATATGGCATCATTATTGTGTCAGAAATAATTTAATTTATAAGACGTCTAAAAATTATCAAAAAATTAATATCATGTAGAAAATATTTCTTTCTTTCCAATGAATATTTATGGTCGAAAATAGGACTTATATTACACCATATTAAAATTAATTACTAAAATATTTTTGTTTATGTCAATCGTGTCTTCACATTAAATTAATTAATCTAAATTGTCATTATCACTCCCAAGTTTCTCTATGGGGTCCCAAAATCGACCCAAAATTCCCATGGTCATACATGACTCAACCAATAAGGGTTATAAAAGTTTTAATGTAACTTTGAATTATTATAATATTCTTTTAACATTGAATTACCCTATTTACCTTTAACCGCAATAAATAAATGTCAAAAGTTACTATTCACCAAAAATTATTTTAATGTGACAACTGGGCCCCGCCCACCAGTTTCCCCACAGAAACATGGGCCCCACCCTAGGTCGCACCCATATGAACAAATGGGTTATCTGACTAATTATAGTCCCCACAGGGCAAGACATGTCCTTTCCAGTGTGTTTTTTCCTCATTCACACACACCCTGAGAAACTTTCTAGGAGGTCACCCATCCGGATCACTACTCCAGACCAAGCACAGATAACTGTGAAGTTCTAATCAGACATGGACCAGAAAATTAAGGTGCACCTTGTTGACATTTGTCATATAATTTAGTCATTTAACCCGTTATCATTTGTGGATGTTACAATCACCCCCCCCTTTAGAGCACAACGTCCTCATTGTGGACCCTATATCTCAACCCAGGAAGTGCATTGCACTTAAGGTTGGGTACCATCTCTGATACCAAATGTGAAAATTGGGCCCACCCACTAGTTTCCCCACAGATACATGTGCCCCACCTTAGGTCCCACCCACATGCCCGAACAGGTTATCTGAATAATATATATCATATATAAAGGTAACATGTGACATCCATATCATACTTACATTGTAGCCATCACAGCTCCATAAGGAGTTACATTGGAATACCCATCACAGTATATTCCCTTAATCTATTAGGAGAAACATTCATGTTTACCTCTTTCATGTTACCCAATTCATTGGAGAGTTATCTCGGGCTCACCCCGCCCTAGGATTATCACAGAAACCACCCGTATACGTAAATAATGCCCATGAACCATAAAATGATTATAACCCATAACATAAGCATAAAGGAAAGATAAATTTCCACATTGCAATAATAAAATATCATTTCAAGATATTGAAATAATAAATCCATTCTCAAAATAATTTTCAATACCAAAATACGTAAAAAGATTATATGGTATTTATTTTTCCTTCTAAAAACATTCCGGCTTGTTAAGGAAGCCAAAGATCAAATAATACTCGCAGCGACGGAAACGTCATTGTCCCTACTTAATAAAAAAACAATCCTTTTTTAATTTAGTAAAACGATTAGTATAAAAAGATTACCTTTGATGAAAATGAAAATTAAAAGGGGTTTATTTACCATATAAAATAAATTTGTGTATAAAACTAAAAATGCCTCAATGAAAGGAGATTGAGACGAAGTCCCTTACCTCGTGTTCGACATGACTCAATCATTCTTTAATCTCCTGAATAATAAACTAATGTTAATTTATACTTTATTAAGAACCTTTTTCATGTTTATAATTCTTTTTATATCATTTATTACCATGTTATAAACATTATGTAATCATTCAAGTTAATAAAGTTCGTTTTGTCGATATTTGGTACTTGAGTCAATAATGAACACCTTATATTTACAAGTTGTCCATGTGGTCAATAGTACATTGTATCCATAATTTTATTCATTATTTTGATATCATATATATCATATATATCCATTATATATATGTATTTATAATAGTACGTAACATTTAGAGGTAAGAAATGAAATGCATCGTTCATGGAGACTGTAAGCTGGACGTTGGCATGAACGCTACTTTCTTTTCTATTTCTTATTTTAATTGATATAAAACAAAATTATACAAAGGTATATTATAATTCCAGTATAATATCATAAATAATATCATTAACTCAATCCTTTATACATCCCACATAAGGCATTAACGAATCACATCACTTTGAGGGGGCGGTAGTCTGCACTTCCTCAAACGAGATTAGCGTATTTACCCACTATTGAAACCATAAAGTCTTGATATAATTGGGAAGTACAGAACCATAAGGGAATCATAAACATAATATATATCATATATAAATACAGTTCCATTATAATGGCCACAATGATATGCGGTAAGATGTAATTGAACAATCATCCTTTCGTGAGGTGTTAGTTTCCCATCCACAAAAACATTATGTTCCTCATCCATTAGATTGAGGTGTGCATAAGTAAAGATTGAATCCTTATCATAACAACATACTAGTATCTTGAGGATACTGTTTTTGTTACAAAACAAAGTAAAAAAAAGACTTTAGGGGTTGGAGAAGTAAAATAAAATAAAACAATTTAAGAGAAACTGTTACCTTTAATTTGGGTAACTCCATTTGGTTTGAATCAAAGGACATCATGAAGTGACTTCTCTATAAGGTAAGACTTATAAGAGGAGGATAGGGATGTAGGGAGATTAATTGGGAATATTTTGGATTAGGAATATGGCTTGAGAGTTGTGAGGAATTGGATAGAAGTGGTATCCTTTTATAAGGGAGCAGAGGGGCTCTTTAGGAAAGTGTGGAAGTATTATTTTATAATATAATTATATTCAGTTTCTAATGGTCCAAAAATCATTATAGTCGAAGATAAAATGATGCATGGAGAAATAAAATCATCAAATAAGAATTGGAAATGTTTTGGATAATATTTTCATCATTATAATCTTATTTATTTAAATCATTTATTAATGAGGTAAATATTGCATCATTATTGTGTCATAAATAATTTAATATATTCGACTTCTAAAAATTATCAAAAAGATACTATCATGTAGGAAATCCTTTTATATTTCCAATGAATATTTATAGTCGAAAATAGGACTTATATAATACCAAATAAAAATTAATTACTAAAAGATTTTTGTTAATGTCAATTTTGTCTTCAAATTAAATTAATTAATCTAAATTGTCATTATCACTACCAAGATGCTCAATGGGGTCCAAAAATTGACCCAATGATTACCATGGTCGTTAATGACTCAAAAAATAATGTTTGGAAAAATGATAATGTAATTTTTAATTTTTATAATATTATTTTTACCTTGAATTAACCTATTTACCTTTAACCGCGGTAAATAAAAGTCAAAAGTTACTATTGACCAAAAATTATTTTCATCTTAATGAACCAAATTTTACTTCTTTATAAAAACCATGTATGTCAGGTTTTTGAAATTAAATTCACAGATGTGGTAAAATTTCATTTAAATGAAAAAGTCAGTTTTTTAATTACCACTAAGTGGTTTCACTATTCTTCAAATATTGAAGTTTTTAAGAAAAATACCAAAACATAGGCCTAATATATATTTGATATTCCAAATTCAGAAATGATTTCTATTTTTACAAATTAAAAACATAGAAGTGGAATTAATTAATTTTAAAATTAATTATCATTATCAAAACAAATAGCGTGTTTTTAAGAAACAATAACTATCAAAAGATTGATACTTTTTTATGTCGAATTTCAAAGTGAAATTAATTCCAATGACCAAAATTGTATTAAATGGTAAAAATATATTCTAATTATACTTAAAACCGATTAAAAAGATAATCTAACCATATAAATAAATTAGATTAAAAGGCACTTTTAAATTAAAATGCAATATTCTTCACTATTCATTAAAAAATGAACTCTATCAGAAAAATACCAAAAAATTAAACAAAGTAAAATTGGATGTCCCCATTCTAAAGAAGAAATTTATTTCATCATATAGAATGTATTAAAGTTACCAAAACTAGATTTAAATAGGTTTCACCGTTAAAAGGCTATAAATCGGCCTTTTAATGTAAATTATGCTTAGAATAAGATTCATCCACATTTTAATCCTCTAAATTTTTATTGGATAATGTAAATAAATTTAAAAATAATGTATAATAGTATTGTAGTTAGTTTTTTTCATTCTCTCCAATACAATATGAAGGAGTTAACTACCATTTAAAATAATAATATTATATACAAACTAAAAATCATTCTGAAAAGAAACCTCTTTAGCTCTATAGTCAATCTTAGCATGATAAACAGAAATCCAATCCAGGACCAATATAACATCAAACTCTGCTAAAGGAAAAAAAATAATGTTTTCAGGTAGATTCTTTCTGCACACAAGGACATGAATGTTCTTATGTTTGCTTTTTGTCTTAACATTTCTTCCTGGTGTTTTTCTGTAAGTTCTATATTCATATCATGAGATTGAATTCCCTATTTAGTAGAAAACATCTCAAAAATTAAAGAGTGTGTAGACCCTAAATCAAACAAAACATTGGCATAATCTGAACAAAGAAATAGTGTACCTGATACAGCTAATTTGATGGCCAAACATATGCTGAAGTAGTTACAAAATATTTCACCACCACTTTCTACATGTAGTCTGGTTGCTTTCCTTCGGTTGAGTTCTTTGTTGGAAACTAATTTTCATAATGACCCATTTCATTGAACTTAAAAAATTTTAATAAATGTAAATCATATTTTGTCTTACCACTACCCTGATATTTTTCAGTGCAATTTAGAGCCTTAGGTCGCATCTTACCATATCAGTAGCACTTACCAGAATTAAAAAGACATTCTACATCATGATTTTTACCACGATTTTCAAAAACTATAAACCTATGTTTCTTACAATCATACATTTTTGAAGAGTTATTCCCTTTCTCCTGCCACCTCGACCTCTTATTCTTTTTTTTTTTCAGAAAATACCTGATCATTGGAAAATTCCATTTCCACCTTCTCTGCACAACGAACTATTTTTTCATAACTTTCGAACTCATGAGAAGCTAAATCCATTTGATAGTTTGGATTTAATCCTGAGTAAAAATGGTTGATTTTACTATCGAGATCTCATATAAAATTTGGAGCATACCGTACATGTTTATCATGCTAAGATTGACTACCGAGCTAAAGATGTTTCTTTTCAGAAATTTTTTAGTTTGTATACAAAAATAAACCCTTGTTGTTGATAACATATAAGGAAGCTGAGAAACAAGTAAAATATGGAAATTAATGTTACCTTGCACATATTGTTGAAAAAAAGGAACTGTTCAGATTAATGATGTGTCAGTGGTAAATGAGTACCTTGATGTTTTTCCTGATGAGTTTCCTAGTATTATACTTGATCGGGATGTTGAATTTACTATTGACTTAGCTCGTGATGCAAAGCCAATTTCAAAACCCCCTTATCTAATGGCTCAAATTAAAATTTTAGAGTTAAAGAAGCAATTTGAGGAGTTATTAGATAATGGTTTCATTCGACCTGGCACATCACCATGGTGTTCTCCTATCTTGTTTGTTAAAAAGAAATATGGTTCAATGAGACTTTCAATTGATTATAGAGCATTTAATAACATCACTGTTAAGAATAAGTATCCTTTTCCTCATATCAATGATTTGTTTGATCAGCTCTAGGGGGCTCAGTATTTTTCAAGATTGACATGAGGTTGGGGTACCATCAGTTGAAAGAAAAATAAGCAGACAAACTGAAGACCGTGTTGCGTACTAGATATGACCATTATAAAGTTTTAGTTATGCCTTTTGGGTTAACCATTTCACCTACTATATTCATAGATCTTATGAATAAAATTATCCGTGAGTTCTTGGATATGTTTGTGGGTGTGTTCATTGATGATATTTTAGTTTATTATAAATTTAAGGAGGAAAAAGAAAGTCATTTAAGTGTTGTCTTAAACACCTTAAAAGAAAATAAACTTTATGGGAAATTCAACAAGTGTCAGTTTTGGTTATCAGAAATTTATTCCCTTGGTCACATTGTTTAAAAAAATGGCATAATTGTTGATACTGCTAAAACAAAAGTTGTTGATGAATGGCCAAGACCCAAAAATATAACCTAGATCCATATTTTTCTTGGTTTGGAAGGTTTTTACCAGAGTTTTGTTGAATATGTTTCACGGTTATCTATTCCAATGACTAATTTAACTTGAAAAGGTGTTAAGTACATCTGGACAAAAGAATGTGATGATTGTTTTTAGGAATTGAAAAGAAGATTGGTGAATGCTCCAGTTTTGGCACTGCCTTCCAGAAATGGGTAGTTGGTTATCTACAGTTATACTTAGTTGAAAGGAATTGATTGTTTCCTAATGAAAAATGATTAGGTAATTGATTATGCTTCACATCAGTTGAAACCACATGAGTTAAATTGCCCTACACATGATTTGAAATTAGCTGCTGTTGTTTTTGATTTAAAAATTTGGAGGCATCATTTGTATGGAGTAAAGTGTGAAATATATACTGATCACAAATCTTTAAAGTATATATTCACATAAAAAGAATTGAACATGAGATAGAGGAGATGGTTAGAATTAATCAAGGATTATGATTGCTCGATCCATTACCATCCGAGAAAAGGAAATAAAGTGGCTGATGCTTTGAGTCAAAAAAGTAATACTTCATTAACCATGTTACGTTTGGAATGAGATCCTTTGGTTTTTGATTTGATAAACTTTGGAATAGAAGTGGTTGTTTTAGGAAATTATTCTAGTTTGTTTCAGGTTTCAGTGAAATCATCTCTATCTGAAAAAATTAAGAAAGCCCAGATGGAAGAAAGTGAGTTGGAGAAAAAGGTTGTGTTGGTTAAGAATGGAAAGTTTCCTAATTTTAACATTGATAATGATTGTGTTTTGAGATTTGGAAAGAGATTATGTTTTCTTTATGATTCACAGTTGAAGAATGAGTTGTTATGTGAAGCTCATAGTTCTCCATTTTCAGTTAATCCTGGTAGTACTATGATGTACAGAGATCTTCGGTAGTATTACTGGTGGGATGGAATGAAGAGTGATATTTATGATTTTACTATGAAGTGTTTGACATGTCTGTAGGTTAAATTAGAATGATAGTTACTGAAAGTAATGCTTCAGGCTTTACCAGTGCCAGAGTAGAAATGGTAAAATATATCCATGGACTTTGTTTTTGGGATTACCAAAGACATCTCAATGTAATAATGCAATCTGGGTTATAGTTGAATGATTGACTAAATCTGATCATTTCCTTACTATTAGATATACTTTGTCTCTAGATCAACTTTCTCAGTTGTATGTTAAAGAGATAATCATGTTTCATGGAGTTCCCCTCTCAATTGTATCTGATCGTGATCCCAGGTTCACTTATAACTTTTGGAAAAGCCATTAGAAGTCATTGGGTACTGAATTAAATTTTAGTATAGCTTTTTACCCTCAATCATATGGGCAGTCAGAATGAAAAATTCATACCTTGGATGATATGTTACGTGCTTACTCGATGGATTAGCAGGGAGGTTGGGACAAACATCTTTCATTGGTTGAATTTTTTTATAATAACATATTTCATTCCAGTATACAGATGGCTCCATTTGAGGCATTATATGGAAAGAATTGTCGAACTCCACCATTCTAGGATGAAGTAAGTGAAAGGAAGCTGATGGGACCAAAATTGGTAGAAGAGATGGCAGAGAAAGTTCAGTTAATTCGAAAGCACTTGAGAACAGCTCCGAGCAGACATAAAAGTTATGCAGATAACCGGAGGAAAGATCTTTCCTTTGAGGTAGGTGATCATGTCTTTCTCAAAGTTTATCCATGGAAAAGTGTGATGCATTTTGGTACTAAGGGAATATTGAGTCCGATGTTCATTAGACCTTATGAAATTCTGGAGAATGTTGGATCAGTTGCGTATAGAGTGGATTTACCTTCCATTTTATCCTAGGTACACAATATTTTTCATGTTTCGATGTTGAGAAAGTATTTTCCAGATCTATATCATGTTTTGAGAACAGAGGTAGTTCAGTTGGAAGAAAATCTCTCTTATGAAGAACAACCAGTTTAGATACTTGACCGTAGAGAGAAAGTGTTGCGGAATAAGGTGATTCTTCAGGTAATGGTTTTCTAGAAAAACCATATGGTTGAAGAGGCAACGTGAGAATCTGAAAATACTATGAGGGATAAATACCACCACTTATTTTGATAAGTGAATAAAAATTGCGAGGAAAAAATTCCCAAAAGGGGGGAAAATGTAACATCCCAGGTAAATGAATAACAAGACATATTTAATATTTATATATATTTGTGAATTAATATTAATTTTACTTTAAAGGGGTTGCTATGTTCAAAAATGTACCTAATACGCAACAACGGATTTCTTTGAAAACTTACGTGGAACACTAATAATATAATATTATTATTTTCAATGGTAGTTAACTCCTAGCCGTTTTATTGGTGGAAATGAACAAAACTAACTACCATATGATTATACGATATTGTTAAATGTATTTACATTATCCAATAAAAAAGTTAGTGGCTTAAAATGTGAATGAATCTAATATTAAGCAAAATAAACATTAAAAGGATGATTTATCACCTTTTAATGGAGAAACCTCTTTAAATCTAGTTTTGGTTACTTTAATACATTATATATGACCATAATTAATTCCTTCTTTAGAATGAGGACATCAAATTTTACTTTGGTTAATTTGTTGGTATTTTTCTAATAGAGTTCATTTTTTAATGAGTAGTGAAAAATATTGCATTTTAATTCAAATGTGCATTTTAATATAATTTATTTATATGGTTAGTTTATCTTTTTATTTAGTTTTAAAGTTTAATTAGAATATATTTTTATCATTTAATCCAATTTTGGTCATTGTAATTAATTTCACTTTGAAATTCGACATAAACAAGTATCAATATTTTGATTGTTATTGTTTCTTAAAAACACTGTATTCGTTTTGATAACAAGAATTAATTTTAAAATTAAATAATGCCACTTCTATGTTTTGAATTTGTAAATATAGAAATCATTTTTGAATTTGGAATATCAAATATATCTTAGGCTGATTTTTTGGTATTTTTCTGAAAAACTTCAATTTTTGATGAATAGTGAAACCACTTAGTGGTAGTTAAAAAAACTCACTTTTTCATTTAAATAAAAATTTACCACTTATGTGAATTGAATTTTAAAAATCCGATATACATGGTTGTTATCAAGAAGTAAAATGTGGTTTAATAAGAAGAAAATAATTTTTAGTGAATAATAACTTTTGACTTTTATTTATAGCGGTTAGAGGTAAATAGGGTTATTTAAGGTTAAAAGAATATTATAATAAATAACAATTACCTTAACACTTAAAAAAACCTTATTGGTTGAGTCATTTACGACTTTTTACATCTTTGGGTCGATTTTGGGACCCCATTGAGCCACTTGAGAGTGATAATGTCAATTTAGATTAATTAATTTAATGTCAAGACAAAATTGACATTAACAAAAATATTTTAGTAATTAATTCTTATATGGTGTTATATAAGAACTATTTTCACCTATAAATATTTATTGGAAAGATAAAAATATTTCCTACATGATAGTATTTTTTTGATAATTTATAGACGTCGAATAAACTAAATTAGTTATGACACAATAATGATGCAGTATTTACCAAATTAATAAATGATTTAAATGAATAATATTATAATGATTAAAATATTATCCAAAACATGTACAATTCTGATTGGTTGGTTTTATTTCGACCATGAATCATCTAATATTCCACTATAATGATTTTTGGACCATTAGAAACCGAATATCAATATATTATAAAATAATACTTTCACACTTTCCTAAAGAGACCCTCCTCTCCCTTATAAAAGGATACCACTTCTAACCAATTCCACACTCCTCTCAAGCCATTTTTCTCTCCTAATATCTTCCCAATTAATCTCCAAACATCCCCCTCCTCACCCTAGAAGCCTTACCTTAGGCATAAGGCACATCAAAATGTCTTTTGGTTCAAACCTAAGGGAGATACCCAAATTAAAGGTAACAGTTTCTCTTAAATTGTTTTATTTTATTTTACTTCTCCAACCCCTAAACTCTTTTTGTTACTTTATTTTGTAACAAAAACAATATCCTCAATATAATAAGATGTTGTTCTGAAAATGATTCTAACTACACTTTCACACACCTCCATCTAAGGGATGAATAACATAATGTTTCTGTGGATGGAAAACTAACTCCTCACGAAACGATGATTGTTCAATTACATTGTACGACCTCTCATGGTGGATATTATGATGGAACTATTTTTATATATGATATATATTATGTCTATGATTCCGTTATGCATATGTACTTTACAATTATATCAATCCTTTATTGTTTCCATAGTGGGTAAATAAGATAATCGCCTTTGAGGAAGTGCCGACTACCTCCCCTTAAAGTGATGTGAGTCATTAATGCCTTATGTGGGATGTATAAAGGATGATGTTAATGATCTTATATATGATATTATAATATAATTAAAATATAAATATATATAATTATGTTTTAATTATATTAAAATAAGAAATATAAATGAAAGTAGCGTCCGTGCGTACGTCCGGCTTACCGTCTCCATGAACGATGCATTTCATTTCATACCTCCAAATGTTATGTACTATTATAAATACATGTATATACTACATATATATGATATATATCATATCAAAATAATTATTTTCATTCTCTATATAATGGAATATTGACCACATAGGCGAATTGTAAATATAATGTATTCATTTTTGACTCAAGTACCAAATATCGACAAAATGAACTTTATTAACATGAATTATTACATAATGTTTATAACATGGTAATAGGTGATATAAAAGGAATAATAAATTTTAAAAGGGTTCTTAAGAAAGTATAAATTAAATTTAGTTTATTATTCAGGAGATTAAGGAATGATTGAGTCATGTCAGACATTTGGTAAGGGATTTCGTCTCAATCTCCCTTCATTGAGGGATTTTTTGTTTTATACATGAATTTATTTTATACGGTGTATAAAACCATTTGACTTATCATTTTATATGAAGGGAATATTTTCTTATGAAGAGTTTTACTAAACAAAAAAAGGAACGTTTTTTACCTTAGCGGTGACAATGACCTTTCCACCGCCGTGAGTATTATTTGATCTTTGGCTTCCTTAACAAGCCGGAATGTTTATAAATGGAAAAATAAATACCATATACTCTTTTTACATATTTTGGTATTGAAAATGATTTTGAGAATGGATTTATCATTTCAATATCTTGAAATGATATCTTATTATTGCAATGTGGAAATGTTATTAACATAAATGATTGCATAATGTTTATAACATGGTAATAAGTGATATAAAAGGAATAATAAACTTGAAAAATGTTCTTAAGCAAGTAAAAATTAACTTTAGTTTATTATTACGGAGATTAAAGAATGATTGATTCAAGTCGGACACAAGTTAAGGGACTTTGCCTCAATCTCCTTTCATTGAGGAATTTTTAGTTTTATAAATGACTTTATTTTATACGGTGTATAAAAAAACTTGTCTGTTAACTTTTCCTACTGGGGAATCAAAGACTACTTAACCCATCACAAGTTTGTGATTTTCTGGTGGTTAACTTTCTCCTAAACATGTTTCATATCACATTCCATCAGAACATGACCCTTTGTTTTCTCATCCATATCCATGTTTTCAGGGAATATTAGTATGGGTTAACTCGGGTGACCATTGTACTTCTATTTCATTCTTTAAAAGTGATAGTTTTAGTGACACTTTTTTCCAATATGGGACTTTCAATAATGTTTCAGAGCCCAAATTTTAAAATTGCAAGGACGCAATTCCCAAAAGGTGGGAAGGATGTAACTTCCCAAGAAAATAAAGAATATAAATTTTTCATATTTATTAATTTTTGAATTAAATATTAATTTTAATTTAAAAGGGTTTCAATTTTCGATAGCTTACCCGATACGTAACAACAGGTTTATTTGAAATCATACGTTGCACACAAATAATATGTTATTATTCTAAACGGTAGTTAACTCCTAGCCATTGTATTGGAGGTAATGAATGAAACTAACTAAAATATGATTGCACATGTTTATTAAATGTATTTGAATTTATCCAATAAAATTTAGAGGCTTAAAATATGAATGAATCTAATTTTAAGCATAATTTACATTAAAAGGCCAATTTATTAACTTTTAATGGTGAGACCTTTTTAAATCTAGTTTTGGTCACATTAATACATTCTATATGACCAAATAAAACCTTCCTTTAGAATTGGGCCATCAAAATTTACTTTGGGTAAATTTTTGGAATTTTTCCGATAAAGTTCATTTTTTTAATGAATAGTGAAAAATATTGTATTTTAATTCAAAAAGTCCCTTTTAATATAATTTATTTATATGTTTAGATTATCTTTTTAGTTGATATTAAAGTAAAATTAAAATATTTTTTAACCATTTAATCCAATTTTGGTAATTAGAATTAATTTCACTTTAAAATTGGCCATAAACAAGTATCAATCTTTTGATAGTTATTGTTTCATAAAAACACGCTATTTGTTTTGATAATGGGAATTAATTTTAACATTAATTAATTCCACTTCTATGTTTTGAATTTGGAAAAATAGACATCATTTTTCAATTTAGGATATCAAATATAGCTTAGACTGAATTTTTGGTATTTTTCTGAAAAACATCAATTTTTGATGAATAGTGAAACCACTTAGTGGTAGTTAAAAAACTATCGTTTTCATTTAATTGAAATTTTACCACTTCTGTGAATTGAATTTCAAAAATCCAATATACATGGTTGTTATCAAGAAGTAAAATGTGGTTCTTAAGATGAAATTAATTTTTCGTGAATATTAACTCTTGACTTTTATTTTCCGCGGTTAAAGGTAAATAGGGTAATTCAAGGTAAAAATACTATTATAATAATTCAAAATTACCTTAACACTTTTCCAAACCTTATTTGTTGAGGCATTAAAGACCATGTGCATCATTGGGTCGATTTTGGGACCCCATTGAGCCACTTGGGAGTGCTAATGACAATTTAGATTAATTAATATAATGTAAAGGCAAAATTGACATTAACAAAGTGCTTTTAGTAATAAATTTTTATATGGTGTAATATAAGTCATATTTTACACTATAAATATTCATTGGAAATAAAAAATATTTCCTACATCATGGTATTTTTTTGATAATTTTTAGACATCAAATATGTTACATTATTTATGACACAATAATGATGCAGTATTTACCTCATTAATAAATGATTTAAATAAATAAGATTATAATGATTAAAATATTATCCAAAACATGTCCAATTCTGATTGGATGATTTTATTTCGACCATGATTCATCATATCATAATTTTAATGATTTATGGACTATTAGAAACCGAATATCAATATATTATAAAATAATACTTTCACACTTTCCTAAAGAGCCCCTCCTCTCCCTTATAAAAGGAGACCGCTTATAACCAATTACTCACACCTATCAAGCCATTTTTATCATCCAAAATCTGAACAATTATGATCCCTACATCCCTATCCACACAATAGAAGTCTTACCTTAGGCAGAAGGCACTTCAAGAAGTTTTTTAGTTCAAACCAAATGGAGTTGCCCAAATTAAAGGTAACAGTTTCTCTTAAATTTTTTTATTTTATTTTACTTCTCCATCCCCTAAAATCTTTTTATTCCTTTATTTTGTAACAACAACAATATCCTAAAGATACTAGTATATTTTTATGAGAATTATTCTAACTACACTTACACACACCTCTATCTAATGGATGATGAACATAATGTTTCTTTGGATGTCAAACTAATTCCTCACAAAATGATGATTGTTCAATTACATATTACTGCCTCTCATGGTGGAAATTATGATGGAACTATATTTATATATGTTTTTTATTATTTTTATTATTTCCTTATGCTTCTGTAATTCCCATTTATATCACACATTTATGGTTTCAACAGTGGGTAAATACGATAATCTCATTTGAGGAAGTGCGGACTACCGCCCCCTCAATGTGATTTGATTCGTCAATGACTTATGTGGGATGTATAAAGGATATATATAATGATATTATATATTATATTATACTGGAATTATAATATACCTATGTATCATTATGTTTTAATTCCATTAAAATAAGAAATAGAAATTAAAGTAGCGTTCATGCGTACGTATGACTTACCGTCTATATGAACGGTGCATTTGATTTATAAATTCTTAATATTATGTACTATTATAAATATATGTATATACTGGATATATATGATATATAGGATATATAAATCATGAATATCATTCTGGATATAATTAAACTTTGACCACATGAACAACATGTAATTATAAGAAGTCCATTTTTGACTCAAGTACCAAATATCGACAAAACAAACATTATTAACTTAAATGATTAAATAATGTTTATAACATGTTAATAAGTGATATAAAAGGAATAATAAACTTGAAAAAGGCTCTTAAGAAAGTAGAAATTATCTTTAGTTCATTATTAAGTAGATTAAAGAACGATCGAGTCAAGTCAGACACAAGGTAAGAGATTTTCTTATCTCACTTTTAATTCTATGAGATTCCCATTGTTCACCACTTATTTATTACATGTTGTGTAATGTGTACTGAAATTGATATATATTATCATTATTAGCTTTATATTCATGGTATTCTGTGATTCATTGGGTGTTTATTAACTGTTTTTCATACGACTCAATTGATTTCAACGTGGTAAAGGGTTTCGTCTCACTTTTTATTACCGTGAGATTCATGCTATATTTGCCACTATTTCCTTTTGTATGGTTTATGTTATTCCAATGATTGTAATATTTGTGTAATATAATTTAATTTATGAGTATTTACATATTAATTGTATAATCCTTATTTCTTGTGGCATATGTTTTGTAAGTTACCAAATCAGTAAGTGAACCTTTCACCCTCCTCTTTTTAAAAAGACTTCTTTTTGTTATGACTTTTAATTTACATATTATTATGTTGGGATATGTTCTTCTATATCCTTATTGATGTAAACATTAATTCCAAGTGTTTAGGTATCCTTTTTATCTCATCAACACATTTTATGAATTTTAAAGAGACGTCGTTAGGCTGTTGAATGTTTACAAGGGAAATTCTTAACCCAATTTCAATTATTTTGGTTAAACTTGTACTTCTTGAATATGTCGTCCTACAAATTTGTGTGAATTACCTCTGATTGTTTTAATATTACGTCTTATCAAATGGATATACTTATTATAGACAAATAATTTAGTTATTAGGTGATAAAGGTAGTTTTGGAAGACATTCTCTCTTTTGATGAAACACTATATGCCTAAGGAAGATAGAATACTATGGGGTTTCAATTGTGGAATAATGGTTGAAATTTTTGATTGGAAGAATATACATTTTTATTTTGGACACATGATGATTTGATTTATTTATGAAAATGATTAACCTATCATGGAGAATATGTTATTAGGTTAATTACTTTTTTAATATGAGACTTTACGAGTAACTGGGGTTAATTGGAGATAAATGTTAAGATGTATCTTGGTAGTCTATGTAATTAAATCCTTATGAGATTTGGGTTAAAATAAAATTTTGGATTAATTTTGAATAATTTTAGGGACAATTTTTTATTGAATGGTCTTTGCTGAACTTTGGATTTTTTTAGACAAATTTTGGTGATTAAAAGTAGTTTATCTTTATGTAAAAGTTTATCCTTTTTGGGGATTATCTGATCTTGTACTAAACGTTTTGGGTTTATTTAATGACTAAAAATATGGAAAATATATAGTTCATCCTTTGTGGATTATGTGATACTCTTGAAGTTGATTATAGTGATCTTAATGTGAAACAAATTCATCCTTAACACTCATCATTTGGAGAAAATATGAGTTTGTGTTAGAAATCTAGTGAAAGATGAATGTCTACATGAAAAGTAAGTATATTTTCTTATGTTTTTAGTTAAGCTCATAAATAGATTCCTCAATTAAAAGTAACTTAAGTTAAAAAACTTGTATTTTACCTTTTCCTACCAGGGAATCAAAGACTGGTTAACCCATCATAAGTTTGTGATTTTATGGTGGTTAACATTCTCCTAAAAATGTTTTCTGTCTCTCTCCATTAGAACATTATGGTTTGTTTTCTCCTCCATATCCATGTTTTCCTATATGGAATCCAAGTATGGGTTTTCTCGGGTGACCTTTGTACTTTTCTTACTTTATTTTAAAGTGATGGTTTTATTGACTCTCTTTTCCGATGTGGTACTTTTAATGAAGTTTCGAAGCCCATTTTTAAAATTGCGAGAATGCAATTCCTAAAAGGGGGAAGGATGGGACATACCATATAAATAAAGAATAATACAATTTTCATATTTATTAATATTTTTTAATTAAATATTAATTTTACATTAAAGGTAATGATATGTTTGATACCGTATCCAATACGCAACAACATGTTTCTTTAAAATCTTACGTTACACACTAATAATATAATATTATTATTTTAAATGGTAGTTAACTCCTAACTGTTGTATTGGTGGGAATGAACAAAACTAAGTACAATATGATTATACATGTTTTTTAAATATATTTACATTTATTCAATAAATGGTAGAGGCTAAAAATATGAATGAGTCTAATTTTAAGCATAATTTACATTAAAAGGCCGATTTATCACCTTTTAATGGAAAATCCTCTTTAAATATATTTTTGGTCAATTTAATACATTCTAATTGACCAAATAAAATCCTTCTTTACAATGGGGACATCAAATTTTACTTTGGGTAATTTTCTGGTATTTTTCTAATAAATTTCATTTTTTAATGAATAGTGAAAAATTCTGTATTTTAATTCAAAAGTACCTTTTAATCTAATTTATTTATATGGTTAGATTAAATTAATAACTGGGTTTAAAGTATAATTATAATATATTTTACCATTTAATCCAATTTTGGTTATTGGATTAATTTCACTTTGAAATTGGACATAAACAAGTATCAATCTTTTGATAGTTATTGTTTCTTAAAAACACACTATTTGTTTTGACAACGGGAATTAATTTTAAAATTAATTAATTCCACTTCAATGTTTTTAATTTGGAAAAATAGAAATCAATTTTGAATTCGGAATATCAAATATATCTTAGGCTGAATTTTTGGTATTTTTCTGAAAAACATCAATTTTTGATGAATAGTGAAACCATTTAGTGGTAGTTAAAATAACCAACTTTTTCATTTAAATGAAATTTTACCACTTCTGTGAATTGAATTTCAAAAATCCGACATACATGGTTGTTATCAAGAAGTAAAATGTGGTTCATTAAGATGAGAATAATTTTTTTGAATAGTAACATTTGACTTTTATTTACTACGGTTAAAGGTAAATAGGTTAATTTAAGGTAAAAACAATATTATAATAATAATAAATTAACTTAACACTTTTCCAAACTTTATTGGTTGAGTCATTAACGATAATTGGCATCTTTGGGTCGATTTTGGGACTCCATTGAGCCACTTGGGTGTGATAATGACAATTTAGATTAATTAATTTAATGTGAAGACATAATTGACATTAACAAAAATCTTTTATTAATTAATTTTTATATGGTGTTATATATGTCATATTTTCGACGATAAATATACATTAGAAATAGAAAAATATTTCCTATATCATGGTATTTTTTTTATAATTTTTAGAAAACAAATAAATTAAATTAGTTATGACATAATAATGATGCAATATTTACCTTATTAATAAATTATTTAAATAAATAAGATTGTAATGATAAAAATAATATCCAAAACATGTCAAATTATGATTGGATGATTTTATTTCAACCATGAGTCTTCTTATATTCAACTTTCATTTTTTTGGACCATTAGAAACCAAAAATATTTATATAATAAAATAATCGTTTCACAGTTTCCTAAAGAGCCCCTCCTCCCCCTTATAAAAGGAGACCACTTCTAACCAATTCCTTAAACCTCTCAAGACATTTGGATCATCCAAACACTGCCAATTTAATCTCCCTACATCCCTCTTCTCTACCAAGATGCCTTACCTTTGGCATAAGGCACTTCAAGAAGTTCTTTGGTCAAACTAAAGGGAGTTACCCAAATTAAAGGTAACTGCTTCTCTTAAATTGTTTTCTTTTATTTTACTTCTCAAACCCCTAAACTATTTTTATTAATTTATTTTGTAACAAAAACAGTATCCTAAATATAATAGGATGTTTTTATGAGAAGTATTCTAACTACACTTAACCACACCTCCATCTTATTGGTGAATAACATAATGTTTCTATGGATGGAAAACTAACACCTCACGAAATGATGACTGTTCAATTACCTCTTACCACCTCTCATGGTGGCCATTATGATGGAAATTTATTTATATATGATATATATATTATGTTTATTATTTCCTTATTCTTCTTTTATTCCCATTTATATCACTCCTTTGTGGTTTCCATAGTGGGTAAATACGATAATCTCATTAGAGGAAGTGCGGACAACAACCCCCTCAAAGTGATATGAATCGTTAATTCCTTATGTAGGATGTATAAAGATTGGAGTTAATAATATTGTATATGATATTATTCTGGAATTATAATATAACTACGTATCATTATGTTTTTAATTCCATTAAAATAATAAATAGAAATGGAAGTAGCGTTCATGCGTACGTACGGCTTACCGTCTCCATGAACGGTGCATTTCATTTCTTCCATCCAAATCTTTTGTACTATTATAAATACATGTATATAATGGATATATATGATATATATGATATCTAAATAATGAATTTCATTTTGTATATAATGAACTATTGACCACATTGACAACATGTAAATATAAGGTGTTCATTTTTGACTCAAGTACCAAATATCGACAAAATGGACATTATTAACTTGAAATGATTACATAATATTTATAACATGATAGTAAGTGATATAAACCATATAATAAACTTTAAAAAGGTTCTTAAGCAAGTGTAAATTATCTTTAGTTTGTTATTCAGGATATTGAAGAACGATCGAGTCAAGTCGAACATGGGGTAATGGATTCGACCTCTCTCTTTCTTTTCAAGTACTCTCTTTTATGTCATTTCTTTTATACTCCATGTCCTTATAATGGAGGATGTTCTTTTATATTCACCATACTGTAATTTTTATTTTCATATGATGATTGACCCCCTCTTACTCTAATCAATTCATTTTAAGAATTTTTAAGTGCCGCTGTTAGGCTGCTGATTTTTTGTAAGGGATTTTCTTATCTCAGTTTTAATTTTGTGAAATTTCCATTGTTCGCCACTTATTCATTTCATGTGGTGCTTTGTGTACTAACTTTTGATATATATTATCATTATTATCATTATATTCATGGTATTCTGTGATGAATTTTGTTTTTATTATCTTTTGGTCAAACAACTCAGTTGAATACAACATGGTAAAGCGTTTTATCTCACTTTTTATTCCTGTGAGATTCATGCTATATTTGCCACTATTTACTTTTGTGTGGTGTATGTACTGCCCATTATTGTACTATCTGAGTAATATAATTTCATTTATGAGTATTTAAATATTTATTGTATGATCCTTATTTCATGTGGTGTATGTTTTGAAAGTTACCAAATCGGTAAGGGAACATTTTACCCTCCTCTATTTAAAAGGCATATTTTATTATGTATTTTAATTTAAATTTTATTATGTTGGGATATGTTCTTTTATACCCCCATTGATGTAAGCTTTATATCCAAGTCATGAGATTCACTTTTTTATCTTATCAACTCATTTTCTGAATTTTAAAGTGACATCGTTAGGCTGCAGAATTTTTACAAGGGAACCTCTTAACCCAATTTCAATTCTTTGGGTTAAACTTGTACTTCGTGAACATGTCATCCTATGAATATTTTTGAATGACCTATGATTGTTTTAAACTTTAATTATCCTATTTACCTTTAATCGCGGTAAATAAAAGTCAAAAGTTACTATTCACCAAAAAATATTTTCATCTTATTGAACCACATTTTACATCTTGATAACAACCATGTATGTCATCTTTTCGAAATTCAATTCATGGAAGCGGTAAATTTTTATTTAAATGAAAATATTAGTTTTTCTAACTACCAATATGTGGTTTCACTATTCATCAAAAATTGAAGTTTTTCAGAAAAATACCAAAAATTCAGATGAAGAAATATTTGATATTTAGAATTCAAAAATGATGTCTATTTTTCCTAATTCATCACATAGAAGTGTCATTAATTAATTTTAATATTAATTCCTATTATTAAAACAAATCGTGTGTTTTTAAGAAACAATAACTTTTTATTGCTTGTGGTGTATTGTGTACTGCCATTTCCTATATACTATCATGATTATCTTTATATTCATGGTATTATATGATTATTTTGGTGGTTAATATCTTTTGGTCATATGACTCAATTGAATAACAACGCGGTAAGGGGTCTTCATCTCACTTGTTTTTATTCCCGTGAGATTCATGCTATATTTACCACTATCTCCTTTTTTGTGGTGTATGTACTTCCTATTATTGTACTCTTTGTGTAATATACTTTCAATTATGAGTATTTACATCTTCATTGGATGATCATTCTTTCATATGTAATATGTTTTGTAAGTTACTAAATCGGTAAGGGAACTCCTTAACCCAATTCCCATTCTTTGGGTTGATCTTATCTTTTTTATTTATGTCATCCTATAAATATGTCTGAATGATCCCCGATTGTTTTACACTTAATATCCACTTTTATTGGGTGTATTTATATTTTTCAAACATAATTATGATAGTACAAAACATGAAATAATTTAATTACCCCATGAAATAATAAGATTTATGAAAGACACATAGAAATCATTAATCATAAATGTAACTTGTGGCATCCATATCATACTTACATTGTAGCTATCACAACTACATAGGGAGTTACTTTGGAATACCCATCAAAGTATATTATGTAAATTTTTTAGGAGAAACATTCACGTTTACCTCTATCACGTTACCCAATGCATTGGAGAGCTATCTCAGGCTCAAACGCCCTAGGTTTATCATGGAACCACCTGTATACGTAAATAATTCCCAAGAACCATAACATGATCATAACACATAACATAAGCATAAAGGACAGATAACATTTCCACATTGCAATAACAAAATATCATTTCAAGATATTGAAATTATGAATCTATTCTTAAAATAATTTTCAATACCAAAATACGTAAAATGAGTATGTGGTATTTATTCATCCTTTTAAAAACCTTCCGGCTTGTAAAGGAAGTCAAAGATCAAATAATACGCACTGTGGCGGAAAGGTTGTTGTCACCACTTTTGTTAAAAAAAATTCATTTTTTCATTTAGTAAAACACTTCGTATAAAAATATTCCATATGAATAAAATCAAAAGTCAAAGGGGTTTATACACCGTATAAAATAAAGTCGTGTATAAAACTAAAATTGCCTCAATGAAAGGAGATTGAGACGAAGTCCCTTACCTCGTGTCTTACTTGACTCGATCATTATTTAATCTCTTGAATAATAAACTAATGTTAATTTCTACTTTCTTAATAACCTTTTTCAAGTTTATTATTCCTTTTATATCACTTATTACCATGTTATAAACATTATGTAATCATTCAAGTTAATAATGTTCGTTTTGTCGATATTTGGTACTTGAGTCAATAATGAACACCTTATATTTACAAGTTGTCCATGTGGTCCAATAGTCCATTATATACAGAATAAAAATCATTATTTAGATATCATATATATCATATATATCTAGTATTTACATGTATTTATAATAGTACTTAACATTTGGAGGTAAAAAATGAAATGCACAGTTCATGGAGACGGTAAGCTGTACGTACGCATGAACACTACTTTCATTTCTATTTATTATTTTAATAAAATTAAATCATAATTATACATATGTATATTATAATTAGAGTATAATATCATATATAATATCATTAACTCCATCCTTTATACATCCCACATAAGTCATTATCGAATCACGTCACTTTGAGGGGGCGGTAGTCCACACTTCCTCAAATGAGATTATCGTATTTACCCACTATTGAAATCATAAAGGCATGATAAAATTAGAAAATACAGAATCATAAAAAAACATTAACATAATATATATCATTTATAAATATAGTTTCATCATAATGTCCCCCATGAGAGGCGGTAACACGTAATTGAACAATCATCATTTCATGAGGCGTTAGTTTTCCATCCACAAGAACATTATGTTCTTCAACCATTAGAATGAGGTGTGTGTAAGTTTAGTTCTAATAATTCTTTTAAAAACATCCTAGTATATTGAGGATACTGTTTTTGTTACAAAATAAAGGAATAAATAGATTTTATGGGTTGGAGAATTAAAATAAAAGAAAACAAATTTAGAGAAACAATTACCATTAATTTGGGTAACTCCCTTTAGTTTGAACCAAATGACTTCATGAAGTGCCTTCTGCTTACGGTAAGGATTCTATGTGGTGGAGACAGATTTATTGAGCTTAATTGGGCAATGTTTGGATGATCCAAATGACTTGAGAGGTGTTAGGAATTGGTTAGAAGTGGTCTCCTTTTATAAGGAAGAGGAGAGGGATCTTTAGGAAAGTGTGAAAATACTATTTTATTGTAAACTTATATTCGGTTTTAAAAGGTCCAAAAATCATTAGAGTAAAAGATAAGATGACTCATGGATGAAATAAAATCATCCAATATGAATTGGACAGGTTTTGGATAATATTTTATTCATTATAATCTTATTTATTTAAATGATTTATTAATTAGGTAAACACTACATAATTATTGTGTCATGAATAATTTAATTTATTCGATGTCTAAAAAATATAAAAAAATACTATCATGTAGGAAAACTTTTTATCTTTACAATTAATATTTATAGTCAAAAATATTATTTATATTACACTATATACAAATTCATTTACTAATGGATTTTGGTTTTTCTCATTTTTTCCTTTACATTAAATTAATTAATCTAATTTGTCATTATCTTTCATAAGTGGCTCCATGGTGTCCCAAAATCGACCCAAAGATGCCCATGGTCGGCCATTACACATCCAATAATTTTTGGATAAGCGTTAAGGTAATTTTGAATTATTATATTATTCTTTTTACCTTGAATTACCTTATTTTCTTTTAACCGTGGTAAATAAATGTCAAAAGTTACTATTCACCAAAAAATATTTTCATCATAATGAACCACATTTTACTTCTTCATAACAACCATGTATGTCAGATTTTTGAAATTAAATTCACAGAGGTGGTAAAATGTCAATTAAATGAAAAATTCAGTTTTTTTAACTACCACTATGTGGTTTCACTATTTATAAAAAATTGATGTTTTTCAGAAAAATACCAAAAATTCAGACTAAGATATATTTGATATTAAAAATTCAAAAATGATTTTCATTTTACCAAATTCAAAACATAAAGTTGTCATTAATTAATTTTAAAACTAATTCCTGTTGTGAAAAAAAATATCGTGTTTTTAAGAAATAATAACTATCAAAAGATTGACACTTGTTTATGTCCAATTTAAAATTGAAATTAATTACAGTGACAAAAATTTTATTAAATGGTAAACATATATTCTAATTACACTTTAAAACCAACTAAAAATATAATATAACCATATACATAAACTATATTAAAAGGAACTTTTGAATTAAAATGCAATATTTTTCAATATTCATTAAAAATGAACTCTGTTATAAAAATACTAAAAAGATAACCAAAGTAAAATTTGATGTCACAATTCTAAAGAAGGATTTTATTGACCACATGGAAAACTTGTAAATATAACGTGTCCATTTTTGACTCAACTACCAAATATTGACATAAATGGACGTTATTAACTGAAATGATTACATAATATTTATAAGATGGTAATAAGTGATATAAAAGGAATAATAAACTTGAAAAATGTTCATAAGATAGTATAAAGTAACTTTAGTTTATTATTCAGGATATTAAAGAATAATTGAGTCATGTTGGACACGAGGTAAGGGATTTTCTAATCTCACTTTTAATTCCTTAATATTTCCATTGTTCGCCACATATTCATTGCATGTGGTGTATTGTGTACTGTCATTTGATATATATTATCATTATTCTCCTTATATTTATGTTATTATGTGGTTAATTTGGTGGTTATTAACTTTTGGTCATATGACTCAGTTGATTACAACATAGTAATGGGTTTCGTCTCACTTTTTATTCCCATGAGATTAATGCTATATTTTCCACTATTTCCTTTTGTGTGGGGTATGTACTACCCATGATTGTACTATTTATGTTATATACTTTCATTTATGAGTATTTAAATCTTATTCTTCATTTATCTAATAAATTTTAGAGGCCTAAAATGTGAATGAATCTAATTTGAAGCATAATTTACATTAAAAGGTCGATTTACCGCCTTTTAATGGTGAAACCTATTTAAATATAGTTTTGGTCACATTAATACATTCAATATGAATAAAAAAAAATCCTTATTTAGAATGGGGACATTAACATTTACTTTATGTAATTTTTTTGAATTTTTCTGAAAAAGTTCATTTTTTTATGAAGTGTAAATATTGTATTTTCATTCAAAACCATGTTTTAATATAATTTATTTATATGGTCATATTATAATTTCAATTGGTTTTAAAGAGTAATTATAATATATATTATTACCATTTAATCCAATGTTGGTAATTGGAATTAATTTCACTTTGAAATTGGACATAAACAAGTGTCAATCTTTTGATAGTTATTGTTTCTTAAAAACAAGATATTTGTTTTAACAACGTGAATAAATTTTAAAATTAATTAATTGAAATTTTATGTTTTGAATTTGGTAAAATAAATATAATTTTTTAATTTGGAATATCAAATATTTCTTAGGATTAATTTTGGGTATTTTTTCTGAAAAACATCAATTTTTGATGAATAGTGAAACCACTTAGTGGTAGTTAAAAAAACTGAATTTTCCATTTAAATGAAATTTTACCACTTCTGTGAATTTAATTTCAAAAATATGACATACATGGTTGTCATAAATATGTAAAATGTGGTTCATTAAGATGAAAATAATTTTTTTTGTGAATAATAACTTTTGACTTTTATTTACCACGGTTAAAGTTAAATAATAAATTCAAGGTAAAGTGAATAATATAATAATTCAAAATTATCTTAACACTTTTCCAAACCTTATTGGATGTATAATGGCCAACCATGGGCATCGTTGGGTCTATTTTGGGACCCCATGGAGCCACTTATGAAAGATAATGACACATTAGATTAATTAGTTTAATGTAATGGAAAAAATGAAAAAAAAACATATTTTAGTAAATAAATTTTTATATAGTGTTATATAAATAATATTTTTGACTATAAATTTTCATTATAAATATAAAAAGATTTTCTACATGATAGTATTTTTTTTATATTTTTTAGACATCTACTAAATTAAATTATTCCTAACACAATAATGATGCAGTGTTTACCTCAATAATAAATCAATTAAATATATAAGATTATAATGATTAAAATATTATCCAAAAACAGTACAATTATTATTGGATGATTTTATTTCGACCAAGAGTCATATTATCTTCTAATATAATGATTTTTGGATCTTTTGAAACCGAATAAAAGTTTACAATAAATCAATATTTTCACACTTTCTTAAAGAGCCCCTCCTCTCCCTTATAAAAGGAGACCACTTATAACCAATTAGTCACTCATCTCAAGCCATTTGACTCATTAAAACTCTTCCCAATTAAGCTACCTACATCCCTATACTCCACCTAAAATCCTTACCTTAGTCATAAGGCACTTCAAGAAGTCCTTTGGTTCAAACCAAAGGGAGTTACCCAAATTAAAGGTAACATTTTCTCTTAATTTGTTTTCTTTTATATTACTTCTCCAACCCCTAAACTTTTTTTATTAATTTATTTTGTAACAACACTAGTATCCAAAATATACAAGTATGTTTTTATGAGAAGGATTCAAACTACACTTACACACACCTCCATCTAATTGGTGATGAACATAATGTTTCTCTGGATGGAAAACGAACGCCTCATGAAACGGCGATTGTTCAATTAACTCTTACCACCTCTCATGGTGGCCATTATGATTTCACTGTATTTATATATGATATAGATTATGTTTATGTTTTATTTATGCTTCTTTATTTCTCAATTATATCACACCTTTATGGTTTCCATAGTGGGTAAATACGATAATCTCATTTGAGGAAGTGCGGACTACCGCCCCTCAAAGTTATGTGACTCGTTAATGCATTATGTGGGATGTATAAAGGATAGATTTATTGATATTTTATATGATATTATACTGGAATTATAATATAACTATGTTTCATTATGTTTTTAATTCGATTTAAATAAGAAATAGAAATGAAAGTAGCGTTCATGCGTACGTATGGCTTACCATCTCCATGAACGGTGCATTTCATTTCTTACCTCCAAATGTTATGTACTATTATAAATACATGTATATAATGGATATATATGATATATATGATATCTATATAATGAATTTCATTCTTGATATAATGTACTATTTACCACATGGACAACTTGTAAATATAAGGTGTTCATTTTTTACTCAAGTACCAAATATCGACAAAATGGACATTATTAACATCAAATGATTACATAATTTTTATAAAAAGATAATAAGTGATATAAAATGAATAATAAAATTTAAAAATTTTCTTAAGAAATTATAAATTAGCTTTATTTTAATTTTCAGGATATTAAAGAATGACCGTGTCAAGTCGGACACGAGGTAAGGGATCCAACCTCTCTCTTTTCTTTTCAAGTGCTCTTTTTTATGTAATTTCTTTAATGCTCCATGTTCTTATGTTGGAGGATTTTATTTCATATACACCATAATGCAATTTGTATTTTCATATGATTAGATACCCCCTCTTACTCTCATCAATTCATTTGAATAATTTTTATGTGGTGCTGTTAGAATGCCGAATTTTTGTAATGGATTTCTCATCTCACTTTTAATTCCGTGAGATTTTTATTATTAACCACCTATTTATTGCATGTGGTGTATTGTTTACTTCCATTTATATATACTATCATGATCATATTTATATTCATGGTATTCTGTGATTATTTTGGTGGTTAATAACTTTTGTTCATACGAATCCATTGAATTACAACGTGGTAAGGGGTCGTCATCTCACTAGTTTTTATTCTCGTGAGATTCATGTTATATTTTCCACTATATCCTTTTGGGTGGTGTATGTAATGCCCATGATTTTACAATTTGTGTAATATAATTACATTTATGAGTATTTACATCTTCATTGGATGATATTTCTTTCATCTGGAATATGTTTTTAGGTTACCAAATCAGTAATGGAACTCCTTAACCCAATTCCCATTCTTTGGGTTGATATTCTCTTTTTTATTTATGTCATCCTATGAATATGTGTGAATGACCTCTGATTGTTTTACACATAATATTCCACAAGAAAGAAGGATCATCTAATGAAGATGTAAATACTCATAAATGAAATTATATTACACAAAGTGTACAATCATTGGTAGTACATACACCACACAAAAGGCGATGGTGGAAAATATAGCATGAATCTCACATGAATAAAAACAAGTGAGATGAAGACCCCTACCACGTTGTAATTAAATCGAGTCATGTGACCAAAATTTAATAACCACAAAATGAATCAAATAATACCATAAATATAATGAGATTAATGATAATATATATCAAATGGAATTACACAATACACTACATGCAATGAATAAGTGGCAAACAATGTAAATCTCACGAAATTAAAAGTGAGATAAGAAAATCCCTTACCTCGTGTCCGACTTGACTTGATCAGTCTTTAATCTCCTGAATAATAAAATACAGTTAATTTCCACTTTTTTAAGAACCTTTCTCAATTTTATTATTCCTTTTATATCACTTATTACAATGTTATAAATATTATGTAATCATTTAAGTAAATAATGTTTGTTTTGTCGATAATTGGTACTTGAGTCAAAAATGAACACCTTATATTACAAGTTGTCTGTGTGGTCAAATGTTAATTATATCAAGAATTATATTCAAGATTGATATATCATATATATCATATATATCCATCATATACATGTATTTATAATATTACATGGAGGTAAGAAATGAAATGTACCATTCATGGAGACGGTAAGCCGTACGTACGCATGAACGTTACTTTCATTTATATTTATTAATTTAATGGAAGTAAAACATATTGATACATAGGTATATTTTAATTCTAGTATAATTTCATATATAATATCACATATAATATCATTAACTACATCCTTTATACGTCCCACATATGGAATTAACGAGTCATATCACTTTGAGGGGGCGGTAGTCCGCACTTCCTCTAATGAGATTATCGTGTTTACCCATAATGGAAACCATAAAGGAATGCTATAAATGGAAATAACAGAAGAATAAAGAAAACATAAACATAATATATATCATATATAAATATATTTCCATAATAATGGCCACCATGAGAGGCGGTTAAGAGGAAATTGAACAATCATCATTTCATGAGGCGTTAGTTTGCCATGCACAGAAACATTATGTTCTTCACCCATTAGATGGAGGTTTGTGTAAGTGTAGTTTGAATAATTCTTATAACAAAATACTAGTATATTGAGGATACAAGTGTTGTTACAAAATAAAGGAATATAAAGATTTTATGGGTTGTAGAAGCAAAATAAAATAAAACAAATTAAGAGAAACTGTTACCTTTGATTTGGGTAACTCCATTTCGTTTGAACCAAAGGACTTCTTGAAGTGCCTTCTGCCTAAGGTAAGGCATCTAGGTGGAGTAGAGGGATGTAGGGAGATTAATTGAGAATATTTTGGACGAACCAAATGGCTTGAGATGTGTGAGTAATTGGTTAGAAGTGGTCTTCTTTTATACGGGGGTGGAGGGGCTTTTTAGGAAAGTGTGAAAACATTATTTTATTATATAAAAATATTCATTTTATAACAGTCCAAAAATCATTAATTATTAATATACGATGAATCATGGTCGAAATAAACTCATCCAATCATAATTGGACATGTTTTGAATAATATTTTAATCATTATAATCTTATTTATTTAAATGATTATTAACGAGGTAAACTCTGTATCATTATTGTGTCAGAAATAATTTAAATTATTTGACGTAAAAATTTATAAAACAAATACCATAATATATGAAATCTTTCTATCTTTACAATGAATATTTATAGTCTAAAATATAATTTATATAACCCCTTCTAAAAATTAATTAACTAAAAGATATTTTCTTTTGTCATTTTTGCCTCTACTTTAATTTAATTAATCTAAATTGTCATTATCACTCCCTAGTGGCTCAATGGCATCCCAAAATCGACCCAAAGATGACCATGGTCATAAATGACTCAAAAAATAAGTTTTGGACAAGTGTTAAGGTAATTTTTAATTATTATCACATTCTTTTTACCTTGAATTACATTATTTACCTTTAACCGCAGTAAATAAATGTCAAAAGCTAATATTCAAAAAAAAAATATTTTCATATTTTTGAACCAAATTTTACTTCATGATAAAAAAAATGTATGTAATATTTTCTAAATTCAATTCACATAAGTGGTAAAATTTCATTTAAATGAACAGTCAGTTTTTTGTCTACCACTAAGTGGTTTCACTATTCATCAAAAATTGAAGTTTTTCAGAAAAATACCAATAATTCAGCCTAAGATATACCTGATATTATGAATTCAAAAATGATGTCTATTTTTCCAAATTCAAAACATCTAAGTGGAATTAATTAATTTTAAAATTAATTCTCATCGTTAAAACAAATAGCGTGTTTTTATGAAACAATAACTATCAAAAGATAGATACTTGTTTATATCCAATTTCAAAGTGAAATAATTTCAATGACCAACACTGGATTAAAAGATAAAAATATATTTTCATTTCACTTTAAAACCAATTAAAAATAAAATCTAACTATATAAATAAAATAGATAAAAAGTCACTTTTAAATTAAAATACAGTATTTTTCACTATTCATAATAAAAAAATGAACTTAATCAGAAAAATACCAAAAAATTACCCAAAGTAAAATTTGATGTCCATATTCTAAGTAAGTATTTTATTTGGTCAATTAGAAAGTATTAATGTGACCAAAACTATATTTAAATAGGGTTCTCCATTAAAAGGCAATAAATTAACCTTTTAATGCAAATTATGCTTAAAATTACATTCAATCACATTTTAAGCCTCTAACATTTATTGGATAAATGTATATACGTTTAAAAGACATGTATAATCATATTTTAGTTAGTTTTCTTCATTCCCGCCAATACAACGGCTAAGAGTTAACTGCCATTTTAAATAATAATACAATATTATTAGTGTGCAATGTAAGATTTCCAAAGAAACCCGTTTTTGCGTATCGGGTACGCTATGGAACATAACAACCATGTATATCGAGTTTTTGAAATTCAATTCACAGAAGTGGTAAATTTTCATTTAAATCAAAAAGTCAGTTTTTTAACTACCACTTAGTGGATTCACTATTCATCAAAAATTGACGTTTTTCAGAAAAATACAAAAAATTCAGCCTAAGCATTATTTGATATTCCGAATTCAAAATTGATGTTTATTTTTTAAAATTAAAAACATATAAGTGTCATTAATTAATTTAAAAATTATTTACCGTTGTTAATACAAATAGTGTGTTTTAAGAAACAATAACTATCAAAAGATTGAAACTTGCTTATGTCCAATTTCAAAGTGAAAATAATTCCAATGACCTACATGAGTTTAAAGAGTAGTTAACTCTTCGCCGTTCTGTTAGCAGGAATGAATGAAACTAACTACAATATGATTATACATGTTTTTTAAATGTATTTACATTATCCAATAAAAAGTTAGAGGCTTAAAATGTGAATGAATATTATTTTAAGCATAATTTACATTAAAATGCCAATTTATCACCTTTTAATGACGAACCCTCTTTAAATATAGTTTTGATCACATTAATACATTATAATTGATGAAATAAAATCCTTATTTATAATGGGGACATCAAAGTTTACTTTTGGTAATTTTTTGGTGTTTTTCTGATAAAGTTCATTCTTTTAATGAATACTGAAAAATATTGTGTTTTAATTCAAAAGTACCTTTTAATCTAATTTATTTATATGGTTAGATTATCTTTTTAGTTGGTTTTAAAGTGTAATTATAATATATTTTTACTATTTAATCCAATGTTTGTCATTGGAATTAATTTTACTTTGAAATTGGGCACAAACAAGTATCAATATTTTGATAGTAATTATTTCTTAAAACACACTATATGTTTTAACAACGAGAATTAATTTTTAAATTAATTAATTCAACTTCTATATTTTGAATTTGGAAAAATAGAAATCAATTTTGAATTCAGAATATCAAATAATGCTTAGGCTGAATTTTTGGTATTTTTCTGAAAAAATTCAATTTTTTATGAATAGTGAAACGACTTAGTGGTAGTTAAAAAAACTGACTTTTTCATTTAAATGAAAATTTACCAATTATGTGGATTGAATTTCAAAAATCCGACATACATTGTTGTTTTCAAGATGTAATATGTGGTTCAATAAGATGAAAATAATTTTTGGGGAATAGTACCTTTTGACTTTTATTTACAGCGGTTAATGGTTAATAAAGAAATTTAGGGTAAAAAGAATATTCTAATAATTCCAAATTACCTTAACACTTGTCCTAATCTTATTGGATGAGTAATGTCTGACCATGGACATATTTGGGTCGATTTTGGGACCCTATGGAGCCACTTATGAAAGATAATGACACTTTATATTAATTGAATTAATGTAAAGACAAAATTGACATTAAAAAAAATGTTTTAGTAAATAATTTTTATATATTGTTATATAAGTCTTATTTTTAACTATAAGTATTCTTGGAAAGATAAAAAGATTTCCTACATGATAGTATTTTTTTGATAATTTTTAGACATCAAATAAATTAAATTATATATGACACAATCATGATGAAGTATTTACCACATTAATAAATGATTTATATAAATAAGATTATAATGATTAAAATATTATCCAAATCATGAATATCATTCTGGATATAATGAACCTTTGACCACATGGAAAACTTGTATATATAAGGTGTTCATTTTTTACTCAAGTACCAAATATCTACAAAATGAATGTTATTAACTTAAATGATTTCATAATGTTTATAACATGGTAATAAGTGATATAAAAGGAATAATAAACTTGAAAAAGGCTCTTAAGAAATTAGAAATTAATATTAGTTTATTATTCATGAGTTTAAAGAAATATCGAGTTAAGTCAGACACGCGTTAAGGGACTTCATCTCAATCTCCTTTCATTGAGGCATTTTTAGTTTGATACACGACTTTATTTTATATGGTGTATAAACCCCTTTGACTTTTCATTTTATTAAAAGGGAATCTTTTTATATGAAGTGTTTTACTAAATGACAAAAGGAATGTTTTTTTTACATAAGTGATGAACACAACCTTTCCACCGCTGTGAGTATTATTTGATATTTGGCTTCCTTAACAAGCCATAATGTTTTAAAAGAAAAAAAATACCATATACTCTTTATACGTATTTTGGTATTGGAAATGATTTTTGAAAATGGATTTATTATTTCAATATCTTGAAATGATATTTTATTATTGCAATGTGGAAATGTTATCTTTATTTTATGCTTATGTAATGTGTTATGGTCATGTTATGGTTCTTGGGCATTATTTACATATACGGGTGGTTCCGTGATAATCCTAGGGCGGGTGAGCCCGAGATAGCTCTCCAATGCATTGGGTTACGTGACGGAGGTAAGCATGATTGTTTCTCCTAAGAGATTTAGGGAAGATTCTGTGATGGGTATTCCAAAGTAACTCCCTACATAGCTATGATAGCTACAATGTAAGTATCATATGGATTCATGATATAATATTTCAAAGGACATTATATACACCATATAATAGTGAATTAGTGAAAGACAACAATAAAGTCTCAGTGGAAATCTAAATTGGGATGTAATCTCTTATAAAGTTGGTATCGTTAAATTAAGGATAAATCAATCACATAATTATGTGTGAGAAATATAAATACACCCAATATAAGTGTATATTAAGTGTAAAACAATCATATTTCATTCACAAATATTCATAGGATGACATGTTCAAGAAGTACAAGTTGTACCCAACGAATTGAAATTGGGTTATGAGGTTCCCTTGTAAAAATTCGACAGCCTAATAGCGTCACTTTAAAATTCATAAAATCAGCTGATGAGATAAAAAAAGGGAATATCATCCCATGGATATAAATCTATCATCAATATGTATATATAAGAACATATCCCAAAATAATAAGATGTAAATTAAAATACATAACAAAAAGAAGTATTTTATAAAGAAGAGGGTGAATAGTTCCCTTACCGATTTGGTAACTTACAAAACATATGCCACATGAAATAAGGATCACACAATTGAGATGTAAATACTCATAAATGAAATTATATTACATAAAGAGTACAATCATGGGCAGTACATACACCACACAAAAGGAAATAGTGGGAAATATAGCATGAATCTCACAAGAATAAAAAGTGAGACGAAACCATTTACCGCGTTTTAATCAACTGAATCGTATGACAAAAAATTAATAACCACCAAAAGGATCACAAAATACCATGAATATAATTAGAATAAATATAATTTATATCAAATTTCAGTACAAAATACAACACATGCAATTAATAAGTGGCGAACAATGGAAATCTCACGGAATTAAAGATGAGATAAGAAAATCCCTTACAAAAATTCGACAGCATAACGAAGCCACTTAAAAATTCTTAAAATGAATTGATGATACTAAGAGTGGGTGTCTAATAATATGAAAAGAAAAATTACATTATGGTGAATATAAAATAACATCCTCCAACATTAGAACATGGAGCATAAAAGAAATGACATAAAAGAGAGTACTTGAAAAGAAAGAGAGAGGCCAGATCCCTTACCTCGTGTTTGACATTACTCGATCATTCTTTAATCTACTGAATAATAAACTAAAGATAATTTATAATTGATTAAGAACCTTTTTCATGTTTATTATTCCTTTTATATAAATTATTATCATGTTATAAAAATTATGTAATCATTTAAGTTAATAATGTTATTTTTGTTGGTATTTTGTACTTGAGTAAAAAATGGACTTCTTATAATTACATGTTGTTCATGTGGTCAAAGGTTTATTACATACAAAATTATAATCATGATTTAGATATCATATATATCAAATATATCAAGTATATACATGTATTTATAGTATTTCATAACATTTAGATGTAAGAAATGAAATGCACCATTCATGGAGACGGTAAGTCGTACGTACGCATGAACACTACTTTCATTTATATTTGTTATTTTAATGGAATTAAAACATAATTATACATATTTATATTATAATTACAGTATAATATCATATTTAATATCATTAACTATATCCTTTATACATCCCATATAAGGCATTAACGAGTCCCATCACTTTTAGGGGGCGGTAGTCTGCGTTTCCTCAAATGAGATTATCGTATTTATCAACAATGGAAACCATAAAGGAGTGCTATAAATGGAAAATAAAGAAGCATAAAGAAAACATAAACATAATATATATCATATATAAATATAGTTCCATCGTAATGGCCACCATGAGAGGCGGTTGGAGATATTTGAACAATCATCATTTCGCGAGGCGTTAGTTTTCCATCCACAGAAACATTATGTTCTTCATCCATTAGATGGAGGTATAAAGGATGGAGTTAATGATATTATAAAATATATTATACTTTAATTATAATATAACTATGTATATATATTTTTTAATTCAATTAAAATAAGAAATAGAAATGAAAGTAGCGTTCATGTGTATGTACGGCTTACCGTTTCCATGAACGGAGCATTTCATTTCTTACTTCAAAATGTTATGTACTATTATAAATACATGTATATAATGAATATATATGATATATATGTTATCTAAATAATTATATTCATTCTGGATATAATGGAATATTGACCACATGGGCCACTTGTAAATAAAGAGTGTTCATTTTTGACTCAAGTACCAAATATCAACAAAACAAACATTATTAACTTGAATGATTACATAATTTGTATAACATGGTAATAAGTGATATAAAAGGAATAATAAACTTGAAAAAGGTTCTTATGCAAGTATAAAATAATTTTAGTTTATTATTCAAAAGATTAAAGCATGATTGTGTCAAGTCGGACACTAGGTAAGGGACTTCGTCTCAGTCTCCTTTCATTGAGGCATTTTTAGTTTTATACCCGACTTTATTTTATGCGGTGTATAAACCCAATTGACATTTAATTTTATTCAAAGGGAATATTTTTATATGATGAGTTTTTCTAAATGAAAAAAAGGAATGTTTTTTGCGTAAGTGGTGACAACAACCTTTCCGCCACCGCGAGTATTATTTGATCTTTGGCTTCCTTAACAATCTGGAATGTTTTTAAAAGGAAAAATAAATACCATATACACTTTTTACGTATTTTGGTATTGAAAATGATTTGGGGAATGGATTTATTATTTCAATATCTTGAAATGATATTTTATTATTGCAATGTGGAAATTTTATCTTTCTTTTATGCTTATGTTATGTGTTATGATCATGTTATGGTTCTTGGGAATTATTTACGTATACGGGTGGTTCTGTGACAAACCTAGGGTGGGTGAGCCCAAGATAGCTCTACAATTAATTGGGTAATGTGATGGAGGTAAACATGAATGTTTCTCCTAAGAGATTTAGGGAATATACGATGATGGGTATTCCAAAGTAACTCTCTATGTAGCTGTGATAGCTACAATGTAAGAATGATATGGATGCCACAAGTTACCTTTATGATTAATTATTTCTACGTGTCTTTCATAAATCTTATGATTTCATGAGGTAAGTAAATGATTTCATGTTTTGTATGTATTTATGAACAAATGTTTTCATTCCTTGATTTATAACCCTTACTGAGCTTTTTTATGCTTATCCCATGTTTTGAAATGTTTTCACAAGACTTAAAGATGAATAAGGTCAAGGATGGGATCAATGAAAAGTCATGTTGTCTAAAACATGGAACTAGACATGACTCTTTTTTTCAAGAGTTTTTATTTTATAAAAAAATGGAAACTATGTAAGTAAAAGAAGTAGACGTTTTGAAGACCGTGTTTCATACTAGATATGGCCATTATGAATTTGTAGTTATGCCTTTTGGGTCAACCAATTCAACTAATGTATTCATGGATCTTATTAATAGAATTTTCCTTGAGTTCTTGGATAAGTTTTTGGTTGTGTTCATTGATGATATTTTTGTTTTATTCCAAATGTAAGGAGGAACATGAATGTCATTTAAGGGTTGTCTTTCAAACCTTAAAAGAAAATAATCTTTATGGGAAATTCAGCAAGTGTGAGTTTTAGTTACAACAAATTTCTTTCCTTAGTCACATTATTTCAAAAAATGTCACAACTGTTGGTCCTGCTAAAACCAAAGTTGTTGATGAATGGAAAATACCCCCAAATATAACTGAGATCCGTAGTTTTCTTGGTTTGGAAGGTTATTTCTAGAGATTTGTTGAAAATTTTTCAGGGTTATCTAGTCCAATGACTAAGTTAACTCGAAAAAGTTGTTACGTTCATCTGGACAAAAGAAGGGGATGATATTTCATGAATTGAAAAGATTATTGGAGAATGCTCCAGTTTTGGAACTGCCTTTCAGAAATTGTGATTTTTTTATCTACAGTGATGCTTCATTGAAAGGACTTGGTTGTTTCTTAATGCCGAATGATCAGGTAATTGATTATTCTTCACATCATTTGAAACCACATGGGTTAAATTACCCTACACATTATTTGGAATTATCTTTTGTTTTTTTGATTTAAAAATTTTGTGGCATCATTTGTATGGAGTGAAGTGTGAAATATATACTGATCACAAGAGATTAAAGTATATATTCACTTAGAAAGAATTGAACATGAGATAGAGGAGATGGTTGGAATTAATCAAGGATTGTGATTGCACGATCCATTACCATCTAGGAAAAGAAAATAATGTGGCTGATGATTTTAGTAAAAAATGTAATACTTCATTAACCATGGAACATTTGGAATGAGATCCTTTGGTTTTTTATTTGATGAAATTTGGCATAGAAGTTGTTATTGTAGGAAATTCTTCCGTTTTGTTTCAGGAGTCAGTAAAATCATCGCTATCAGACAGAATTAAGCAAGCTTAGAAGGAAGACAGGGAGTTGTAGAAAAAAGTTTTGTTGGTTTAGAAGGGAATGTTGCCTGATTTTAACACTGATAATGATTTTGTTTTGAGATTTGGAAAGAGATTATGTGTGCCTTGATATTCACAGTTGAAGAATGCGTTGTTATGTGAAGCTCATAGTTCTCAGTTTTCAGTTCATCCTGGAAGTACTAAGATGTACAAAGATATTCGGGAGTATTACTGGTGGGATGGAATGAAAAGAGATATTAATGATTTTACTGTGAAGTGTTTGACTTGTCATCAGGTTAAAGAAGAGTGGAAATTACCAAAAGGGATGCTTCATCCTTTACCAGTTCCCGAGTGGAAATGATAATATATATTCATGGACTTTGTTGTGGGATTACAAAATACATCTCAAGGTAATAATGCAATCTTGGTTCTAGTTGACCGATTAAATAAATCTGCTCATTTCATTCCTATTAGAGATACTTCGTCTCTAGATCAACTTTCTCGGTTATATGTTAAAGAGATAGTCAGGATGCATGGAGTTCCCCTCTCCATTGTGTCTTATCGTGATCCTAGGTTCACTTCTAACTTTTGAAAAGGCCTTCAGAAGTCATTGGGTACTGAATCAAATTTTAGTACAACATTTCATCCTCAATCAGATGGGAAGTTAGAACTAACAATTCTGAACTTGAAGCATATGTTACGTGCTTGCTCGAGGGATTACCAGGGATGTTGGGACCATCATCTTTCTTTGGATTAATTTTCATATAATAACAGTTTTCATTCTAGTATACAGATGGCTTCATATGAGGCATTATATGGAATGCATTGTCGAACTCCAGCTTTTTGGGATGAATTATGTGAAAGGAAGCTGATGGGACCAGAATTGGTAGAAGAGATGGCAGAGAATGTTCAGTTGATTCAAATTCACATGAGAATAGCTCATACCAGACAAAAAATTTATGTATATAACCAGAGGAATGATCTTTTTTTGAGGTAGGTGATCATGCAATTCTCAAAGTTTATCCTGGTAAAAGTGTGATGTGCTTTCGTAAGAAGGGAATATTGAGTCTGAGGTTCATTGGACCTTATGAAATTCTGGAGAAAGTTGTATCAGATGTGTATAGAGTGGATTTACCTCCAAGTTCTTCCCATGCACACGATTTTTTTATGTTTCGATGTTGATAAATTATATTCTAGATCCATCTCATGTTTTGAGCCGAGAGGTAGTTCAATTGGAAAGGAATCTCTCTTATGAAGAACAACCAGTCCAGATTCTTGACCATAGAGAGAAAGTGCTGAGGAATAAGGTTATTCACCAGGTAAAGGTTTTGTGGAAAAAAAATATGATTGAAGAGGCAACATGGGAATCTGAAATTTCATGAGGGATAAATACCCCCACATATTTTGATAAGTGAATAAAAATTGCGAGGACACAATTCCCAAAAGGGGGAAAGGATGTAACATCCCATGTAAATTACGAATAGAAAATATTTCATATTTATTATTATTATTTAATTAAATAATAATTTTACTTTAAAGGGGTTTCTATGTTCGATAGCGTACTAGATATGCAACAATGAGTTTCATTGGAATCTTACGTTGTGCACTAATAATATAATATTATTATTTTAAATAGTAGTTAATACAAGCCATTTTATTGGAGGGAATGAATGAAACTAACTACAATATGATTATACATGATTTTTAAATGTATTTACATTATCCAATAAAAAGTTAGAGGCTTAAAATATGAATGAATCTAATTTTAAGCATAATTTACATTAAAAGGCCAATTTATCACCTTTCAATGGTGAACCCTCTTCAAATCTAGTTTTGGTTACTTTAATACATTCTATATGACCAAATAAAATCCTTCTTTAGAATGGGGACATCAAATTTTACTTTGGTTATTTTTTTTGAATTTTTCTAATAGTGTTCATTTTTTAATGAATAGTGAAAAATATTGCATTTTAATTCAAAAGTGCCTTTTAATATTATTTATTTATATGGTTAGATTATCTTTTTAGTTTTCTTTAAAGTTTAATTAGAATATAGTTTTATAATTTAATCCAATGTTGGTCATTTGAATTAATTTTACTTTGAAATTGGACATAAACAAGTATCAATCTTTTGATAGGTATTGTTTATTAAAAACACGCTATTTGTTTTGATAGCATGAATTAATTTTAAAATTAATTAATGCCACTCCTATGTTTTGAATTTGAAAAAATAGACATCATTTTTGAATTCGTAATATCAAATATATCTTAGGCTGAAATTTTGGTATTTTTCTAAAAAACTTCAATTTTTGATGAATAGTGAAACCACTTAGTGGTAGTTAAAAAAACTGAATTTTTCATTTAAATGAAAATTTACCACTTCTATGGATTGAATTTTAGAAATACTACATACATTTTTATCATCAAGAAGTAAAATGTGGTTCATTAAGATGGACATAATTTTTGGTGAATAATAACTTTTGACTTTTATTTACCGCGGTTAAAGGTAAATAGGGTAATTCAAGGTTAAAAGAATATTATAATAATTAAAAATTACCTTAACACTTGTCCAAAACTTTTTTGTTGAGTCATTTACGGTCATGGTAATATTTGCGTTGATTTTTGGACCCCATTGAGCCACTTGGGAGTGATAATTTCAATTTAGATTAATTAATTTAATGTGAAGACAAAATTGACATTAATAAAAATCTTTTAGTAATTAATTTTTATATGGTGTTATATAAGTCATATTTTCGACTATAAATATTAATTGGAAATATAAAAAACATTCCTATATGATAGAATTTTTTTTTATAATTTTTATACATCAAATTAATTAAATTATTTATGTCACAATAATGATGCAGTATTTACCTCATTAATAAATGATTTAAATAAATAAAATAATAATGATTAAAATATTATCCAAAACATGTCAAATTATGATTGGATGATTTTATTTCGACCATGAATCATCTTATATTCTACTATTATTATTTTTGGACCATTAGAAACTAAATATCAGTATATTGTAAAATAATACTTTCACACTTTCCTAAAGAGCCCCTCCTCTCCCTTATAAAAGGAGACCACTTCAAACCAATTCCTCACAACTCTCAAGCCATTTGACTCGTCCAAAATCTTTCCATATAAGCTACCTACATCTATATCCTCCTCTTAGAGTCCTTACATTAGGAATTAGGCACTTCAAGATGTCCATTGGTTCAAACCAAAGGGAGTTAAACAAATTAAAGGTAACCGTTTCTCTTAAATTGTTTATTTTATTTTATTTCTCCAACCCCTATACTCTTTTTATTACTTTATTTTGTAACTAAAACAGTATCTTAAATATACTAGGATATTTTTATGATAATTATTAGAACTGAAATCACACACACCTCTATCTAATAGACGAAGAACATAATGTTTCAGTGGATGGAAAACTAACGCCTCACGAAATGATGATTGTTCAATTACATATTACCACCTCTAATGGAGGAAATTATGATGGAAATATATTTATATATGATATATATTATGTTTATGATTCCATTATGCTTCTGTACTTCCCAATTATATCAATCCTTTATGGTTCTCATAGTGGTTAAATACGATAATCTCATTTGAGGAAGTGCGGACTACTGCCCCCTCAATGTCATGTGATTCATTAATGCCTTATGTGGGATGTATACAGGAAGGAGTTAATAATATTATATATGATATTATACTGTAATTATAATATATCTATTTATAATTATGTTTTAATTCCATTAAAATAAGAAATATAAATGAAAGTAGCGTTCATGCGTACGTACGACTTACCGTCTCCATGAACGGTGCATTTCATTTCATACCTCAAAATGTTATGTACTATTATAAATACATGTATATACTGGATATATATGATATATATGATATCTAAATAATTATTTTCATTCTGGATATAATGGACTTTTTAACACATGGGCAACTTTTAAATATAAGGTGTTGATTTTTAACTCAGGTACCAAATATCGACAAAACAAACTTTATTAACTAGAATGATTACATAATGTTTATAACATGGTAATATGTCATATTAAAGGAATAATAAACACGAAAAATTTTCTTAAGCAAGAATAAATTAAACTTATTTTATTATTCAGGAGATTAAAGAACGATCGAGTCATGTCAGACATGAGGTAAGAGACTTCGTCTCAATCTCCTTTCATTGAGGCATTTATAGTCTTATACATGACTTTATTTTATATGGTGTGTAAAACCCTTTGAATTTTAATTTTATTCAAAGGTAATCTTTTTATATGAAGCATTTTACTGAACGACAAAAAGGAATGTTTTTTGAAGTAAACGGTGACAACGACCTTTCCGCCGCTGCGATTATTATTTGAACTTTGGCTTCCTTAACAAGACAGAAGTTTTTAAAAGGAAAAATAAATACCATATACTATTTTTATGTATTTTGGTACTGAAAATGATTGTGATAATGGATTTATTATTTCAATATCTTGAAATGATATTTTATTATTGCAATGTGGAAATGTTATCTTTACTTTATGCTTATGTTATGTGTTATGATTGTGTTATAGTTATTGGGAATTGTTTAAGTATACGGGTGGTTCTGTGATAAAACTAGGGCAGGTGAGCTTGATATAGCCCTCCAATTTATTGGGTAACGAGACAGAGGTAGACATGAATGTTTCTCCTAAGAGATTTAGGGAATATACTGTGATGGGTATTACAAAATAACTCTTTATATAGCTATGATAGATACAATGTAAATATGATATGGATGCCACAAGTTACCTTTATGATTAATGATTTATATCTGTCTTTCATATATCTTATGATTTCATGATGTAAGTAAATGATTTCATGTTTTGTAAGAATTTATGAACAAATGTTTTCATGCATTGTTTTATAACCCTTACTGAGCTTTTTATGCTCATCCCAAGTTTTGAATTCTTTTCACAAGACCAAAAGATGAATAGGGTCAAGGATGGGATCAAGGAAAAGTTATGCTGTCTAAAACATGGAACTAGACATTACTCTTTTTTAAGAGTTTTTATTTTATGAAAAAATGGAAACTGCATAGATATGTCTACATTGTAATATTTTTAGATGTAATATTTATTTAATAATTAACTAAAGCTATAAATAATGAATTTTATTCTGGATATAATGAACTATTGACCACATGGACACCTTTTAAATATAAGGGTTCATTTTTTACTCAAGTACCAAATATTGAAAAAATGGACATTATTAACTTGAAATGATTACATAATATTTATAACATGATAATAAGTGATATAAAACAAATAATAAACTTGTAAAAGGTTCTTACGCAAGTATAAATTAACTTTAGTTTATTATTCATGATATTAAAGAACGACCGAGTCAAGTCGGACACGAGGAAAGGGATTTGACATCTCTCTTTCTTTTCAAGTACTCTCTTTTATGTAATTTGTTTTATGCTCCATGTTATTATGTTGGAGAATGATATTTTATATTCACCATACTGTAATTTGTATTTCATATGATGAGAGACCCCCTCTTACTCTCATCAACAAATTTTAATAATTTTTAAGTGGCATCGTTAGGCTGCTGAATATTTGTAAGGGATTTCTCATCTCACTTTTAATTCGGTGGGATTTTTATAATTCACAACCTATTTATGGCATGTGGTGTATTTTTTACTGCCATTTTCAATATACTATCATTATTATATTTATATTCATGGAATTCTATGATTATTTTAGTGGTTAATAACTTTTGGTCATACAACTTGATTTAATTAAAATGTGGTAAGGGGTCTTCATCTCACTTTTTTTTATTCCCGTGAGATTCATGGTATTTTTTCCACTATCTCATTTTGCGTGGTATATGTACTACCCATGATTGTACTATTTTTGTAATATACTCTCATTTATGAGTATTTAGATTTTCATTGGATGATCCTTCTTTCTTGTGGCATATGTTTGGTATGTTACCAAATCAGTAAGGTAACTCCTTAACCCAATTCCCATTCTTTGGGTTGATCTTCTCTTTTTTATTTATGTCATCCTATGAATATGTGTGAATGACCTCTGATTGTTTTACACTTAATATCTAGTTATATTGGGTTTATTTATATTTTTCACACATAATTATGATATTGATTTATCCTTAATTTAAGGATACCATCTTTAAATGGGATTTCATCTCAATTTACATTTCCACAGAGTCTTCACTGTTTTTATGCACCAATTCACTATTATATTGTGTATATACTCTCCTTTGACATATTATATCATGAATTCTCATGATATTATAAATTAATGATTAAAATTTACTCATCAATTATTTTTATTCAAGCATCTCTCTTTTTGTTAAAAAATCTTTAACTAAAATTTTGTTTTAAATATTTTAAAGAATTATTCTTCTAAATATTTCTCATTAATGTCCATGTTTTTCAAAATAGGTTTTATGATTTATTTATATGGACATTAATTTTTCCAAATGATAATTTCCTTAAAAGCTTCAAAGTTGTATGTGACACTTTGATTCATAAATCTCTTTTTAATTGGTTTTGAGAATGATTTGACAAAACATTGTCTATTTCAATATCCTAATTTGATACATTGGAATGTGGAAATGTTATCTTTCCATTATACATGTGTCATACATTATTATTATGTTATTGTTATTGGGCATTGTTTACGTATATGGGTTGTTCTGTGATAAACCTAGGGTGGGTGGGCCTGAGATAGCTCTCCAATGCATTAGGTAACGTGACGGAGGTGAATATTATGTTTCTCCTAAGAGATTTAGGGAATATACCGTGATGAGTATTCGAAGTGTAACACCCTATTTAGCTGTGAAAGCTACAATGTATGTTTGATATGGATGCCATAAGTAACCTTTATGATTTATGATATGTGTGTGTTATTCATAACTCATATGATTTCATAAGGTATGTTATGATTGAAAAGTATGGTTTCAGTGATATGTATTTATTGATGGGATAATGTTTTACATTCTTATATTATAACCCTTACTGAGATTTTTATGCTCATCCAAAGTTTTTGAAATGTTTTTCATAGGACTTAAAGATGAATAGGGTCAAGGATGAGATCATGAAAAAGTCATGCTGTAAAAAATATGGAACTGGACAGGTTTCTTTGGAATACCCATCATAGATGGCTCTATTTGAGGAATTATATGGAAAGCATTGTTGAACTCCAGCATTCTGGGCTGAAGTAGGTGAAAGGAAGCTGATGGGACCAGAATTGGTAGAAGAGATGGCATAGAAAGTTCAGATGATTTAGAAGCACATGAGAATAGCTTAGAGCAGAGAAAAAAGTTATATAGATAACCAAAGGAAGGATCTTTCCTTTGAGGTAGGTGATCATGTCTTTCTCAATGTTTCTCCATGGAAAAGTGTGATGTATATTTGTTAGAAGGGAAAGTTGAGTCTGAGGTTCATTGGACATTATGAAATTCTAGAGAAAGTTGGATCAGTTGCATATAGAGTGGCTTAGGTACACTATGTTTTTCATGTTTTGATGTTGAGAAAGTGTATGCTAGATCCATCTCATGTTTTGAACCCAGAGGTAGTTCAGTTGGAAGAAAATCTCTCTTATGAAGAACAACCAGTTCAGATTCTTGACCACATAGAGAAAGTGTTGTAGAATAATGTAATTCACCAGGTAAAGGTTTTGTGTAAGAACCATATGGTTGAAGAGGCAACGTGGGTATCTGAAAATGCTATGAGGGATAAATACCCCCACTTATTTTGATAATTGAATAAAAATTGCGAGAACACAATTCTCTAAAGGGGGAAAGATGTAACATCCAAGGTAAACAAAGAATAATACATATTTAATATTTATTAATATTTGTGAATTAGATATTAATTTTACTTTAATGGGGTTCATATGTTCGATAGCATACCCAATACACAACAATGGGTTTTTTTGAAAACATACATGGCACACCAATAATATAATATTTTTATTTAAAATGCTAATTAACTTCTAGCCGTTGTATTGGAAGGAATGAAAAAAACTAACAACAATATGATTATACGTGATTGTTAAATGTATTTACATTATCCAATAAAAATTTATAGGCTTAAAATGAGAATTAATCTAATCTTAAGCATAATTTACATTAAAAGGCCGATTTATCACCTTTTAATGGCCAACCATCTTTAAATATAGTTTTGGTTAATTTAATATATTCTACATGACCAAATAAAATCCTTCTTTATAATGGGGTTATAAAAGATTACTTGGTTTATTTTTTTGTATTTTTCTGATAGAGTTCATTTTTTAATGAATAGTGAAAATACTGCATTTTAATTCAAAAGTGACTTTTAATCTAATTTATTTATATGTTTAGATTATTTTTTCAGTAGGTTTTAAAGTGTAATTATAATATTTTTTTACCATTTAATACAATTTTAGTCATTGAAATTAATTTCACTTTGAAATTCTACATAAACAAGTATCAATCTTTGGATAGTTATTATTTCTTAAAAACACACAATTTTTTTTATAACGGGAATTAATTTCTAAATTAATTAATGCCACATATATGTTTTGAATTTGGAAAAATAGTTATCAATTTTGAATTCAGAATATCAAATAATTCTTAGGCTGAATTTTTGGTATTTTTCTGAAAAGCTTCAATTTTTTATGAATAGTGAAACCACTTAGTGGTAGTTAAAAAACTGACTTTTTCATTTAAATGAAATTTTACCACTTCTGTAAATTGAATTTAAAAAATCCAAAATACATGGTTGTTATCAAGAAGTAAAATGTGGTTCATTATGATGAATGTAATTTTTGGTGAATAGTAACTTTTCACTTTTATTTACCGCGGTTAAAGGTTAATAGTTTAATTCAAGGTTAAAAGAATATTATTATAAGTTAAAATTACCTTAAAAATTTTCCAAACCATACTGGTGGAGTCATTTAGGACCATGGTAATCATTGGGTAGATTTTGGGACCCCATTGAGCCACATGGGAGTGATAATGACAGTTTAGATTAATTAATTTAACGTGAAGACAAAATTGACATTAACAAAAATATTTTATTAATTAATTTTTCGATGTCGTTATATAAGTCATATTTTTGACTATAAATATTAATTGGAAAGATAAAAATATTTTCTACATGATGGTATTTATTTGATAATTTTCAGACATCAAATAAATTAAATTATTTATGTCATAATAATGATGTAGTATTTACCTAAATAATAAATTATTTAAATAAATAAGATTATAATGATTAAAATATAATCCAAACCATGTACAATTCTGATTGGATGATTTTATTTCGACCATGAGTCATATTATATTTGACTATAATGATTTTTGGACCATTAGAAACTGAATATATTTATATTATAAAATAATACTTTCACACTTTCCTAAAGAGCCCCTCCTCTCCCTTATAAAAGAAGACCACTTCTAACCAATTACTCACACCTCTCAAGACCTTTGGATCATTCAAAATCTATAAAATTAAGCTCCCTACATCCCTCTCCTCCTCTTAGAATCCTTACATTAGGAATAAGGCACTTTAAGAAGTCCTTTGGTTTAAACCAAACAGAGTTTCCCAAATTAAAGGTAATAGTTTCTCTTAAATTGTTTTATTTTATTTTACTTCTCCGACACCTAAAATATTTTTATTCCCTTATTTTATAACAATTATATTATCCTAAATATACTTTCAAGTTTTTATGTGAAGGATTTGAATTTCACTTACACACACATCCATCTAACGGATGAGGAACATAATGTTTCTGTGGATGGAAAACTAACGCCTCACAAAACGATGATTGTTCAATTCCATATTACCACCTCTCAGGGTGGCCATTATGATGAAAATGTATTTATATATGATATATATTATGTTTATGATTCCCTTATGCTTCTGTAATTCCCAATTATATCAAGACTTTATGGTTTCAACAGAGGGTAAATACGATAATCTCATTTAAGGAAGTGGGGACTACCGCCCCCTCAAAGTGATGTGATTTGTTAATTCCATATGTGGGATGTATAAAGGATGGATTTAATGATATTATATATGATAATATACTGTAATTATAATATAACTGTGTATAATTATGTTTTAATTCCATTAAATTAAGAAATATAAATGAATGTAGCGTTCATGCATACATAAGACTTACCGTCTCCCTAAACAGTGCATTTCCTTTCTTACCTCCAAATGTTTTGTACTATTATAGATAAATGTATATAATGGATATATATGATATATATGATATCTAAATAATTATTTTCATTCTATATATAATGGACTATTGACCACATGGGAAACTTGTAAATACAATGTGTTCATTTTTGACTCAAGTACCAAATATCGACAAAATGAACTTTATTAACATGAATGATTAAATAATGTTTATAACATGGTAATATGTGATATAAAAGGAATAATAAACTTTAAAAATGATCTTAAACAAGTAGAAATTAACTTTAGTTTATTATTCAGGATATTAAAGAATGATCGAGTCAAGTCGGACATGAGGTAAGGGACTTCGTCTCAATCTCCTTTCATTGAGGCATTTTTTGTTTTATACCTGACATTATTTCATACGATGTATAAAACCCTATGATTTTTAATTTTTTCAAAGAGAATCTATTTATACGAAGTGTTTTACTAAACGACAAAAAGGAATGTTTTTTATGTAAGCGGTGACAATGACCATTCTGCCGTCCAGAGTATTATTTGATCTTTGGCTTCCTTAACAAAAAGGAATGTTTTTAAAAGGAAAAATTTATACCATATACTGTTTTTATGTATTTTGGTATTGAAAATGATTTTGATAATGGATTTATTATTTCAATATATTGAAATGATATTTTATTATTTCAATGTGGAAATGTTATCTTTATTTTATTCTTATTTTATGTGTTATGATCATGTTATAGTTCTGGGGAATTATTTACATATAGGGGTGGTTCCATGATAAACCTAGGGTGGGTGAGCCTGAGATAGCTCTCCAATGCATTGGGTAACGTGACGGATGTAAACATGAATGTTTCTCCTAATAGATTTAGGGAATATATTGTGATGTGTATTCCAAAGTAACTCCATATGTAGGTGTGATAGCTATAATGAATGTTTGATATGGATGCCACAAGTTACCTTTATGATTAATGATTTCTATGTGTCTTTCATAAATCTTATGATTTCTTGAGGTAAGTAAATGATTTTATGTTTTGTATGTATTTATGAACAAATGTTTTCATTCTTTGTTTTATAACCCTTACGGAGCTTTTTATGCTCATCCCAAGTTTTGAAATGTTTTCACAGGACTTAAAGATGAATATGGTCAAGGATGGATCAAGGAAAAGTCAGGTTGTCTAAAACATGGAACTAGACATGACTCTTTTTTTCAAGAGTTTTTATTTTATGAAAAAATGTAAACTGTGTAGAAATGTCTACCTTGTAATCTTTTGAGATGTAATAGTTGTGACCTAATTCTCTAAAAGGTTGTGTTGGTTCAGAAGGGTATGTTGCCTGATTTTAACCTTGATAATGATTGTGTTTTGAGATTTGGAAAGTGATTATGTGTTCCTTGTGATTCATAGTTAAAGAATGAGTTGTTATGTGAAGCTCATAGTTCTCTATTTTCAATTCATCCTGGCAGTACTAAGATTTACAGAGATCTCTGTGAGTATTACTGGTGGGATGGAATGAAAAGAGATATTTTTGATTTTACTGTGAAGTGTTTGACTTGTCAGCAGGTTAAAATAGAGTGACATTTACCGAAACGAATACTTCAGCCTTTACCGGTGCTAGAGTTGAAATGGGAAAATATATCCATGGACTTTTTTGTGGGATTACCAAAGATATCTCGAGGTAATAATGAATTTTGGGTTATAGTTAACCAATTGACTAAATCTATTCATTTCCTTCATATTATAGATAATTTGTCTCTAGATCACCTTGATCAGTTGTATGCTAAAGAGATAGTCAGGTTGCATGGAGTTCCCCTCTCCATTGTATATGATCGTGATCCCAGTTTTACTTATAAAAATTTGAAAGGCCTTTAGAAGTCGTTGGGTACTGAATTAATTTTTAATACAACTTTTCACCCTCAATTAGATGGGCAGTCAGAATGAAAAATTCAGACATTGGAGGATATGCTATGTTCTTGTTCACTAGATTATCAAGGAAGTTGGGACCAACATCTTTCTTTGGTTGAATTTTCATATAATAACAGTTTTCATTCTATTATACTGATGGCTCCATTTGTGGCATTATATGGAAAACATTGTCGAAATCCATATTTTTGGGATAATGTGGGTGAGAGGAGGTTTATGGGACCATAATTGGTAGAAGAGATGGTAGAGAATGTTCAGTTGATTCAAAAGCACATGAGAACAACTCAAAGTAGACATAAATGTTATGTAGATAACTGGAGGAAGGATCTTTCCTTTGAGGATGCTGATCATTTCTTTATCAAAGTTTCTCCATGGAAAAGTCTGATGTGCTTTGGTAAGAAGGTGAAGTTGAGTCTGAGGTTCATTGGACCGTATGAAATTCTTGAGAAATTTGGATCAGTTATGTATAGAGTGGATTTACATGCAAGATTATCCCAGGTACACAATGTTTTTCACATTTCTATATTGAGAAAGTAATTACCAGATCCATCAAAAATTTTGAACCTAGAGGTAGTTCAGTTGGAAGAGAAATGAAAATATTTTGGAAATTCAGTAAGTTTGAGTTTTGGTTACAAAAAAAATTTTCCATGGTCACATTGTTTCAAAAAATGGAATAATTCCTGGTCCTTCTAAAACAAAATTTGTTAAATAATGGCCAAGACCCACAAATATAACCGTGATTCGTAGTTTTCTTGGTTTGGCAGGTTATTACCAGAGTTTTGTTGAAAATTTTTCACGGTTATCTAGTCCAATGACTTAGTTAACTCGATAATGTGCTATGTTCATCTGGAAAAAAGAATGTGATGATTGTTTTCAGGAATTGAAAAGAAGATTGGTGAATGCTCTAGTTTTGGCACTTCCTTCTAGAAATGGTGAGTTTTTTATCTACAGTGATGCTACGTTGAAAGGACTGGGTTGTGTTCTAATGAAAAATGATCAGGTTATTTCTTATGCTTTAGGTTAGTTGAAGCCACATGAGTTAAATTACCCTACACAAGATTTAGAATTAGCTGCGTTTTTTTTTTCTTAAAAAAATTTTGAAGCATCATTTTTATGTAGTGAAGTGTGAAATATATATTTATCACAAAAGTTTGAAGTATATATTCACTCCGAAATAATTGACCATGAGACAGAGGAGATGGTTGAAACTAATCAAGGATTATGATTGCACGATCCTTTATCATCCAGGGAAAGAAAATAAAGTGGCTGATACTTTGAGTTGAAAAAGTAATACTTCATTAACCATGTCACATCTGGAATGAGATCCTTTGGTTTTTGATTTGATGAACTTTGGAATAGAATATGTTATTGTAGGAAATTATTCGGTTTTGTTTCAGGTGTCAATGAAATCATCTCTATCAGACGGAATTAAGCAAGAGCAGAAGGAAGACAATGAGTTGCAGAAAAAGGTTGTGTTGGTTTAGAAGGGTATGTTTCCTAATTTTAATGTTGATAATGATTATGTTTTGAGATTTGGAAATAGATTATGTGTTCCTTGTGATTCACAGTTGAAGAATGAGTTGTTATGTGAAGCTCATAGTTCTCCGTTTTCAGTTCATCCTGGTAGTGCTATGATGTATAGAGATCATTGGGAGTATTACTGGTGTGATGGAATAAAAATAGATTTTGCTGATTTTACTGTGAAGTGTTTAACTTGTCAGAAGGTTTAAGCAGAGCGATAGTTACTAAAAGGAATGATTCAGCCTTTATCAGTGCCAGAGTAGAAATGGGAAAATATATGCATGGACTTTGTTGTGGGATTACCAAAGACATGTCGAGGTAATAATGCAATCTGGGTTATAGTTGACCGATTGACTAAATCTGATCATTTCCTTCCAATTAGAGATACTTTGACTCTATATCAACTTGCTCGGTTGTATGTTAAAGATATAGTCAGGTTTCATGGAGTTCCCCTCTCCATTGTATCTGATCGTGATCCCAAGATTACTTATATTATTTGGAAAGGCCTTCAGAAGTCATTGGGTACTGAATTAAATTTTTGTGCAGCTTTTCATCCTCAATTAGATGGACAGTCAGAACAAACAATTCAGACCTTGGAGGATATGTTACGTTCTTGCCCGATAGATTACCAGGGAAGTTGGGACCAACATATTTCTTTGGTTGAAGTTTCTTATAACAAATACTTTCATTCCAGTATACAGATGGCTCCATTTGAGGCATTATATGGAAATCATTGTCGAACTACAGCATTCTGGGATAAAGTTGGTGAAAGGAAGCTAATGGGAGCAAAATTGGTAAAAGAGATGGCAGAGAAAGTTTAGTTGATTCAGAAGCACATGAGAATAGCTCAGAGCAGATTGAAAAGTTATGCAGATAACCGGAGGAAGGATCATTCCTTTGAGGTAGGTGATCATGTATTTCTCAAAGTTTATCCATGGAAAAGTTTGATGCATTTTGGTAAGAAGGGAAAGTTGAGTCCGAGGTTCCTTGGACCATATGAAATTATGGATAAAGTCGGATTAGTTGCATATATAGTGGATTTACCTCCTAGTTTATCCCAGGTACACAATGTTTTTCAAGTTTCGATGTTGAGAAAGTATATTCCAGATCCATCTCATGTTTTGAGCCTAGAGGTAGTTCATTTGGAAGATAATCACTCTTATGAAGAACAACAAGTTCAGATTCTTGACCGCAGAGAGCAAGTGTTGCAGAATAAGGTATTTTACGAGGTAAAGGTTTTGTGGAAGAACCATATGGTTGAAGAGGCAACGTGAAAATCTGAAAATTCCATGAGGGATAAATACCCCCACTTATTTTGATAAGTGAATAAAAATTGCGAGGACACAATTCCCAAAAGGGGAGAAGGATGTAACATCCCAGGTAAATGAAGAATAATACACATTTCATATTTATTAATATTCGTGAATTAAATATTAATTTTACTTTAAAGGGGTTTCTATGTTTGATAGCATACCTGATATGAAACAACGGGTTTCTTTGAAATCTTACGCTGCACAATAAAAATATAATATTATTATTTTAAATGGTAGTTAACTCCTATCCGTTTTATTGGAGGGAATGAATGAAACTAAATACAATATGATTATACATGATTGTTAAACATATTTACATTATCCAATAAAAAGTTTTAGGCTTAAAATATGCATGAATCTAATTTTAAGCATAATTTACATTACAAGGTCGATTTATCACCGTTTAATGGTGAACCATCTTTAAATATAGTTTTCATCACTTTTATACATTCTAATCGACCAAATAAAATCCTTCTTTAGACTGGGGACATCAAATTTTACTTTGGGTAATTTTTCTGGTATTTTTCTGATAAAGTTTATTTTTAAATGAATAGTGAAAAATATTGTATTTTAATTCAAAAGTTCCTTTTAATATAATTTATTTATATGGTTAGATTATATTTTTAGTTGATTTTAATGTGAAATTAAAATATATTTTTTAACATTTAATCCAATGTTGGTCATTGGAATTAATTTCACTTTGAAATTGGACATAAATAAGTATCAATATTTTGATAGTTATTGTTTCTAAAAAGCGCATCTCATCACTTGGACATAATGTTTACATCAATAAGGATATAAATGAACATATCCCAAAATAATAAGATATATGTTAAAAGACATAACAAAAAGAAGTCTTTTTTAAAAAAAGAGAGGAGGGTGAAAGATTCCCTTACCGATTTGGTAACATACAAAACATACACCACATGAAAGAAGAATCATTCAATGAAGATGTAAATACTCATAGATGAATGTATATTTAAAAAATAGTACAATCATGGATAGTACATATGCCACACAAAAGTAAATAGTGGCCAATACATCATGAATCTCACGAGAATAAAAAGTGAGATGAAAAACTCTTACTTCATTGTATTCAAATTGAATCGTATGAAAAAAAGTTAATATCCACAAAATGAATCACATAATACCATGAATATAAAGCTAATAATGATAATATATATCAATGGTAGTACATATTACACCCCATGTAACAAATAAGTGGCGAACATTGGAAATCTCACAGAAATAAAAGTGAGATAGGAAAATCCCTTACCTCGTGTCTGACTTGACTCGATCATTAAGTAATATCCTGAATAATAAAATAAAGATAATTTCTACTTGATTAAGAATATATTTCAAGTTTATTAGTCCTTTTATATCACTTATTACTATGTTATAAACATTTTGTGATCATTTAAGTTAATATTGTTTGTTTTGTCCATATTTGGAACATGAATCAAAAATAGACTTCTTATAATTACATGTTGTTCATGTGGTCAGAGGTTCATTATATCTAGAATGATATTAATGATTCAGATATCATATATATCATATATATATAGTATATACATGTATTTATAAAAGTACATAACATTTAGAGGTATGAAATGAAATGCACCGTTCATGGAGATGGTAAGCTGTATGTACGCATGAACGCTACTTTCATTTTTATTTATTAATTTAATAGAATTTATACATAATGATACATAAGTATATTATAATTATATTATAATTTCATATATAATATCATATATAATATCATTAACTCCATCCTTTATATGTCCCACATATGGAATTAACGAGTCATATCACTTTGAGGGGTCGGTAGTCCGCACTTCCTCTAATGAGATTATCATGTTTACCCATAATGGAAACCATAAAGGAATTCTATAAATAAAAAATACATAAGCATAATGAAAAAATAAAAATAATATATATCATATATAAATACAGTTCCATAATAACGGCCACCATGAGAGGTGGTAAGAGGTAATTGAACAATCATCGTTTCGTGAGGCGTTGGTTTGCCATCCGCAGAAACATTATGTTCTTCATCCATTAGATGGAGGTGTGTGTAAGTGTAGTTTTAATCCTTCTCAAAACAAAATCCTAGTATATTTAGGATACTGGTGTTGTTAAAAAATAATGAAATAAAAAGTGTTTAGGGGTTGGATAAGTAAAATAAAAGAAAATAATTTAAGAGAAATCGTTACCTTTAATTTAGGTAACTTCCTTTGGTTTGAACCAAATGGAATTTTGAAGTGCCTTCTAATAAAGGTAAGGATTATAGGGTGAGTAGAGAGATGTTTGAAACTTTATTGGGAAGATTTTTGACAAACCAAATGGCTTGATAGGTGTTGGGAATTGGATAGAAGTGGTCTCCTTTTATATGGGAGAGGAGGGGATCTTTAGAAAAAATGTGAAAGTATTATTTTAAAATATAATGATATTGGGTTTCTAATAGTCCAACAATCATTATAGTCAAATATAAGATGATTCATGGTGGAAATAAAATCATCCAATCATAATTGGACATGTTTTGGATAATATTTTAATCATTATAATCTTATTTATTTAAATCATTTATTAATGAGGTAAATACTGCATCATTATTGTGTAATAAATAATTTAATTTATTAGATGTCTAAAAATTATCAAAAAAATATTTACATGTAGGAAATATTTATATCTTTCCAATTATTATTTATAGTCGAAAATAGGACTTATATAACACCATATAAAAATTAATTACTAAAATATTTTTGTTAATGTCAATTTTGTCTTCACATTAAATTAATTAATCTAAAGTGTCTTTATCTTTAATAAGTGGATCCATGGGGTCCCAAAATCTACCTAAGGATGACCATGGTCGTCTATTACTCATAAAATAAGGTTATGAAAAGTGTTAAGGTAATTGAAAATTATTATAATATCCTTTTTACCTTGAATTACCTTATTTACCTTTAACCGCGGTAAATAAAAGTCAAAAGTTACTATTCACACAAAATTATTTTCATCTTATTGAACCAAATTTTACTAGTTGATAACAACCATTTATGTCATATTTTCTAAATTCAATTCATAGAAGTTGTAAAATTTCATTTAAATGAAAAAGTCAGTTTTTTGTAACTACCATTAAGTGGTTTTACTATTCATCAAAATTTGATGTTTTTTAGAAAAATACCAAAAAATCACCCTAAGTTATATATGATATTCCAAATTCAAAAATGATTTCTATTTTTCTAAATTCAAAACATAGAAGTGGTATTAATTAATTCCCTTTATCAAAACAAATAGCGTGTTTTTAAGAAACAATAACTATCAAAATATTGATACTTATTTTTGTCGAATTTCAAAGTGAAATTAATTACAATGACCAACATTGGATTAAATGGTAAAAATATATTGTAATTACACTTTAAAACCATCTAAAAAGATAATATAAACATATAAATAAATTATATTATAAGGCAATTTTGAATTAAAATGCAATATTTTTCACTATTCATTAAAAATGAACTCTATCAGAAAAATACCAAAAAAATAACCAAAGAAAAATTTGATTTCCCCATTCTAAAAAAGGATTTTATATGGTCATATGGAATTTATTAAAGTAACCAAAACTATATTTAAATAGGGTTCACCATTAAAAGGCAACAAATCGGTCTTTTAATGTAAATTATGCTTAAAACTAGATTCATTCTCATTTTAAGCCTCTAAATTTTTATTGGATAATGTAAATACATTTAACAAACATATATAATCATATTGTAGCTAGTTTCATTCATTCCCGCCAATACAATGGCTATTAGTTAACAACCATTTAAAAAAATATTATTATATTATTAGTGTGCAACGTATGATTTCAAAGAAACCCGTTGTTGCGTATCGGGTACGCTATCAAACACAACAACCCCTTTAAATTAAAATTAATATTTAATTCACAAATATTAATAAATATGAAAAATGTCTTATTATTCATTTACCTGGGATGTTACATCCTTCCCCCGTTTTGGGAATTGCGTCCTCTTAATTTTTATTAACTTATCAAAATAAGTGGGTGTATTTATACCTCATAGCATTTTCAGATTCCCACATTGCCTCTAAAACCATATGGGTTTTCCACAAAACCTTTACCTGGTGAATTACCTTATTCCGCAAAACATGCTCTCTACGGTCAAAAATCTAGACTGGTTGTTCTTCATAAGAGAGATTCTCTTCCAACTGAACTACCTCTGGGCTCAAAAAATGAGATGGATCGGGCATATACATTCTCAACATCGAAACATGAAAAACATTATGTACCTAGGATAAAATTGGAGGTAAATCCACTCTATACGCAACTGATCCAACTTTCCCCAGAATTTCATAAGGTCCAATGAACCTCGAACTCAACCTTCCCTTCTTACCAAAATGCATCACACTTTTCCATGGAGAAACATTGAGAAATACATGATCACCTACCTCATATGAAAGATCCTTCATCCGGTTATCTTTATAACTTTTTTTTTCTACTCTTAGCTATTCTCATGTGCTTCTGAATCAACTGAACTTTCTCTCCCATCTCTTCTACCAATTCTAGTCCTATCAGCTTCCTTTCACCTACTTCATCCTAGAATGCTGGAGTTCGACAATGATTTCCATATAATGCCTCAAATGAAGCCATCTGTATACTGGAATGAAAGCTGTTATTATAATAAAATTCAACCAAGGAAATATGTTGGTCCTAATTACCTGGTAATCCATCGAGAAAGCACGTAACATATCCTCCAAGGTTTGAATTGTTCGTTCCGACTGCCCATCTGATTGAGGATGAAAAGCTGTACTAAAATTTAATTCAGTACCCAATGACTTCTGATTACCTTTCCAAAATTTAGAAGTGAACCTGGGATCACGATCATATACAATGGAGAGGGAAACTCCATGAAACCTGACAATCTCTGTAACATACAACCGAGCAACTTGATCTAGAGACAAAGTATCTCTAATAGGAAGGAAATGAGCAGATTTAGTCAATCGGTCAACTATAACCCGGATTGCAATATTACCTTGAGATGTATTTGGTAATCCCATAACAAAGTCCATGGATATATTTTCCCATTTCCACTTTGGCACCGGTAAAGGTTGAAGCATTCCTTTTGGTAACTGTCACTATACTTTAACCTGCTGAAAGGTCAAACACTTCATAGTAAAATCAGTAATATCTCTTTTCATTCCATCCCACCAGTAATACTCCCGAATATCGTTGTACATCTTAGTACTACCAGGATGAACTGAAAAATAAGTACTATGAGCTTTACATAACAACTCATTCTTCAACTGTAAATCACAAGGCACACATAATCTCTTCCCAAATCTCAAAACACAATCATTATTACTATTAAATAATAATGGAAAAAATTATCCCATCAATAAATACATGTCATTGAAACCATACTTTTCAATCATAACATACCTTACTAAATCATAAGATTTATGAATAACACACACAGATCATAAATCATAAAGGTTACTTATGCCATATATATAAAACTTACATTGTAGCTATCACAGATACATAGGGAGTTACACTTGGAATACCCATCACAGTATATTTTCTAAATCTCTTAGGAGAAACATCATGTTCACCTCCGTCACATTAACCAATGCATTGGAGAGCTATCTCGGGCTCACCCGCCCTAGGTTTATCACGGAACCACTCGTATACGTAAAAAATGACCAATAACCATAACATAATCATAACACATAACAAAAGTATAAAGGAGAGATAAAATTTCCACATTCCAATATATCAAATCATGATATTGAAGTGAACAATTCTTTATCAAACCATTATCAAAAACCAATTAAAAAGAGATTTTTAAATCAATGTGTCCCATACCACGTTGAAGATTTTAAAGGAATTATCATTTGAAAACAGTAATGTCCATATAAATAAATCCAAAAACCCATTTTAAAAAACATGGAAATTAATGAAAAATATTTAGAAGAATAAATATTTAAAACATTTAAAATGATATTTTAGTTAAATAGTTTTTAACAAAAAGAGAGACGCTTGAATACAAATAATTGAAGAATAAAATTTAATTAGAACTTTATAATATCATGAGAATAAAAGGATTCATGATATAATATGTCAAAGGATAGTATATACACTATATACGAGTGAATTGGTCCATAACAACAATGAAGTATCAATGGAAATGTAAATTGTGACGAAATCCCTTATAAAGATAGTATCCTTAAATTAAGGATAAATCAATATCATAATTATGTGTAAAAAATATAAATACAAACAATATAAGTGGATATTATGTGTAAAAAAATCGGAGTTCATTCACACATATTAATAGGATTATATAAATAAAAAAGAGAAGATCAACCCAAAGAACGGGAATTGGGTTAAGGAGTTCCCTTACTGATTTGGTATCGTACAAAACATATGCCACATGAAAGAAGGATCATCCAATGAAGATGTAAATACTCATGAATGAAAATATATTACATAAATAGTACAATAATGGGTAGTAAATACACCACAAAAAAGGATATAGTGGAAAATATAGCATGAATCTCAAGGGAATAAAAACAAGTGAGATGAAGACCCCTTACCACGTTGTAATTCAATCGAGTCGTACGACAAGAAGTTATGAACCACCAAAATAATCATAGAATACCATGAACATAAAGATAATAATGATATTATATATTAAATGGCAGTACAAAATACACCACATGCAATAAATAGGTGGTGAATAATAAAAATCTCATAGAATTAAAAGTGTGATGAGAAATCCCTTACAAAAATTCGCCATCATAACGACGCCACTTAAAAATTATTAAAATGTATTAATGAGAGTTAGAGGTGGTATCTCATCATATTTAAATAAAAATCACAGTATGGTGAATATAAAATAACATCCTACAACATAAGAAAATGGATCATAAAATTAATGACATAAAAGAGAGTACTTGATAAGAAAGAGAGAAGTCAGATCTCTTACCTCGTGTCCGACTTGACCCATTCGTTCTTTAATATCCTGAATAATAAACTAATGTTAATTTATACTTTATTATGAACATTTTTTAAGTTTATTATTCCATTTATATCAATTATTACCATGTTATAAACATTATGTAATAATTTAAGTTAATAACGTCCATTTTGTCGATATTTGGTACTTGAGTAAAAAATAAACCCCTTATATTTACATGTTGTCTATGTGGTCAATAGTTCATTATATCCAGAAAGACATTAGTCATTTAGTTATCATATATATATCATATATATATATTATTTACATGTATTTATAATATTACATAACATTTGGAGGTACGAAATGAAATGCACCGTTCATGGAGACGGTAAGCCGCACGTACACATGAACGCTACTTTCATTTCTATTTCTTATTTTAATGGAATTAAAACATAATTATACAAATGTATATTATAATTATAGTATAATATCATATATAATATCATTAACTCTATCCTTTATACATCCCAAATAAGTCATTAACGAGTCACGTCACTTTTAGGGGGTGGTAGTCCACACTTCATCAAATGAGATTATCGTATTTACCCATTTTGGAAACCATAAAGGCTTGTTATAATTGGGAAGTACAGAAAAATAAGGGAATACTAAACATAATATACATAATATATAAATACAGTTCCATCATAATGGCCACCATGAGAGGAGGTAACATGTAATTTAACAATCATCGTTTCGTGAGGCGTTAGTTTTCCATCCACAGAAACATTATGTTCTTCACCCATTAGATGGAGGTGTGTATAAGTGTAGTTGAAATCATTCTCATAAAAACATCCTAGTATACTGAGGATTATGGTGTTGTTACAAAATAAATTAATAAAAAGAGTTTAGGGGTTGGAGAAGTAAAATAAAATATAATAATTTAAGAGAAACTCTTAACTTTAATTTTGGTAACTCCCTTTGGTTTGAACCAAAGGACTTCTTGAAGTGCCTTCTGCCTAAGGTTAGGCTTCTAAGAGAAGGAGAGGGGTGTAGGGAGAATAATTGGGCTGATTTTGGACAAGCCTAATGGCTTGATAGGTGTTAGTAATTGGATAGAAATGATCTCCTTTTATAAGGGAGAAGAGGGGCTCTTTAGGAAAGTGTGAAAATATTATTTTATTATATAATGATATTCGGTTTCAAAAGGTCCAAAAATGATTAACGATGAGGATAAGATGACTCATGGTCGAAATTAATTCATCCAATCATAATTGGACATGTTTTGGATAATAGTTTAATCATTATAATCTTATTTATTTAAATAATTTATTAATGAGGTAAATACTGCATCATTATTGTGTCATAAATAATATAATATATATGATGTCTAAAAATTATAAAAAAATACCATGATGTAGGAAATATTTTTATATTTCCAATTAATATTTATAGTCGAATATATGACTTATATAACACCATATAAAAATTAATTACAACAAGCTTTTTGTTAATGTAAATTTTGTCTTTACATTATATTAATTAATCTAAATTGTCATTATCACTCCCATGTGGCTCAATGGGGGTCCTAAAATCTACCCAAAGAGGCCCATTGTCATTAATGACTCAACCAATTAGTTTTGGAAAAGTTTTAAGGTAATTTTTAATTATTATAATATTATTTTAACATTGAATTACCCTATTTACCTTTAACCGCGGTAAATAATATTCAAAAGTTACTATTCACCAAAAAAAAATTCATCTTAAAAAACCACATTTTACTTCGTGATAAAAACCATGTATGTCTGATTTTTGAAATTCAATTCACATAAGTGGTAAATTTTCATTTAAATGTAAAAGTCAGTTTTTTTAACTACCACTAAGTGGTTTTACTATTCATCAAAAATTGATGTTTTTCAGAAAAATACCAAAAATTTAGCCTAAGAATTATTTGATATTCCGAATTCAAAATCGATATCTATTTTTTCAAATTCAAAAAATAGGAGTGAAATTAATTAATTTAAAAATTAATTCCCATTGTTAAAACAAATAGAGTGTTTTTAAGAAATAATAACTATCTAAAGATTGATACTTGTTTATGTCCAATTTCAAAGTGGCATTAATTATAATGACCAAAATTGGATTAAATGGTAAAAATATATTCTAATTATAAATTAAAACCAATTGAAAAGATAATCTAACCATATAAATAAATTATATTAAATCATTGTTTTGAATTAAAATACAATATTTTCATTATTCGTAAAAAAGTGAATTTTTTCAGAAAAATTCCAAAAATTTACCCAAATTAAATTTTTATGTCTCCATTCTAAATAAGGGTTTTATTTTTTCATATATAATGTATTAAATTGACCAAAACTATATTTAAATAGGGTTCTCCATTAAAAGGCGGTAAATCGACATTTTAATGTAAAGTTTGCTGAAAATTAGATCCATTCACATTTTAAGCCTCTAAAATTTGTTGGATAAATGTAAATACATTTCACAAACATGTATGATAATATTTTAGTTAGTTTTGTTCATTCCCACCAATACAACAGCTAGGAGGTAACTACAATTTAAAATAATAATATTATATTTTTAGCGTGCAACGTAAGATTTCAAAGAAACCCATTGTTGCGTATTGGGTACTCTATCGAACATAGCAAACCCTTTAAACTAAAATTAATATTTAATTAAAAAATATTAATAAATATTATTTTTCTTATTCCTTATTTATCTGGGATGGTACATCCTTCCCCCCATTTGGGAATTGAATCTTCGCAATTTTAAAACTGGGCTTGGAAACTTCATTAAAAGTACCACATCAGAAAATAGTCAATAAAACTATCACATTAAAATAATTGAAGAGAAATAAAAAGGTCACCTGAGATAACACATACTATGATTACATATAGGAAACATGGATATGAAAGAGAGAACAAATAATCAAGTTCTGATGGTGAGTGATATGAAACATGATTAGGAGAATGTTAACCACCAGAAAATCACAAACATGTGATGGGTTAAACACTCTTTTATTCCCCAGTAGGAAAAGATAACAGACATGGTTTTTATTTTAAGTTACTTTTCATTGAGGAATTTATTTATGATATTAACTAAAAACATAAGGAAAAGCACTTAATTTTCATGTAGACGTTTATCATTTAGTATATTTTTAATGCAAACTCACATTTCCTCCAAACGATGAGTATTCTCGATGACTTATTTATATTAAAAGTGCTATAATCAACTTTGATAGAATAAAATAACCCACAAAAGATGAACTATATATTCCCCTTGTCTTTAGATATTAACTAAAACCAAAACTTTTAGTACAAGATCTGAAAATCCCCCAAAAAGATAAACATTTACATAAATAAAAACTACTCTTAATCTCTAAAATTTGGTTAACAAATCCCCAAGTTCAACAAATGACATTAAATAAACAATTTTCACTAATATTCTTCCAAAGTAATCTAAATTTTGATTTTAACCTAAATCTCATAAGGATTTAATTACATAGACTTCCAAGATACATTTTAACATTTATCTCCAGGTAACACCAGTTACTCATAAAGTATCATATTGAAAAGTAATTAACCCAATCACATATTATCCATGATAGGTTAATCATTTTCAAAAATAAATAAAATCATTATGTTTCCATAATAAAAACATAGATTCTTCCGAAATAAAATTTCAACCATTATTCCATAATTGAAATCCCATAGTATTCTATCTTCCTTAGGCATATAGTATTTCCTCAAAAGAGAGAACATCTTCCACAACAACCTTTATAACTTAATCACTAAATCATTTTCTATACAAAGTATATCCATTTGATAAAACATAAGATCCAAAAATCAACTTCCTCTTATTATATAAAATCATTTTACTAAAATAATAAGTCATACTAACCAGGGACTTCAAGTAGGATATTGGTAGCTGATGCGCCCTTGTCGCCCTTTGGTTGAGGGTACGATTCCTGTAGCCTTTCTGGATACGTCGGGTTGTCACCCATCCTATGGGTTTTCATTTTTATAAAACTCAAAAACAACCTTAACATGTTTTAACCTCAATTGTTTTCTTATACCTTTCATTTTAATCCAAATTCATTATGATCTCAACATCTTAATTATTGAAGTCTTATTTCACCAACATATGATAAAATAAAACAATTACCAAAAATAAAGTACATCATACCTTGATCATGGTGTCTATTTGGTTTCAGCGTCATCTTGTTCACATAGGTAGAAGTTCCATGCATTTCAACAATGATTTAGAGATTATTCAAAATCATTTGCTTCCTCCATCCAAATACACCTTGTACAACATGGGTCATATGGGTGTTCACAGAAAACAAATTGTGGAAAATAATCATGTATGACATATAATTTCAAAACATCTAATAAAAAATGATTTCTATAAAACAGTCGAACCAAATTTGAGTAGAAACATTCAATTAACAATGCTTTTAAAATACCATAAGTATGTGTTGAGAGACTATATTTTAAAATCAAATATGAATAGGTTGTGCAAGTGTCTACTTCTTCAGAAACTTTTTTAAAATCATAATATGCTTCGAAATCTTGTGATATGGTAAAATATTTCAAAATGCCTTGATAATATTTACCTTTATTGAAAATATGAGAATATTGTGAAAATAGGATTTTTCTAAATACAACCCATGATCCACGATGATAAAAAGGTATAGTGGAGGTGTTTGATATCTCAAGCAACTGCTTTCAAGTGAGTTATATGCTAGAAACATTTTCACAATCATCCGAACATGACTTTGCAATAATTATTGCAAGCATGTCATCAGGAAGAGATAAGAATGTCATTTGAGATCATCCTCCTTCTATTTGTAACTGACATTCCTTGATCTGAAAAATTTATTAAACAATGATTTAACAGAAATATTATATAGGGACTAACCATATGTCTAATGAAAATTCTTAATCCCTAAAGTTGTCTAAATCGACCTCTGATACCAACTATAAGGACCCGGCCTTAAACCTTAACATAATATTGAATTAAATGAATAATTCACATAGAGGATCTTTTTAGGTTTAGATTTTTAGATAATTAGGCTATAACTATTACATAACAACTTGAATATTACAAATAGACACTACTACTCAGTATCCATTTTTTTCATAAAATAAAAAATCTTAAAAAGAAACATGTCTAGTTCCATATTTTGGACAGCATAACTTTTCCATGATCCCATCCATGACCCTATTCTTCTTTAATTCATGTGGAAAACATTTCAAAAACATGTGATGAGAATAAAAAGCTCCGTAAGGGTCATAAATTAAGAAAGGAAAACATTATCCCATCAATAAATACATATCAATGAAACCATACTTTTCAATCATAACATACCTTACGAAATCATAAGATTTATGAATAAAACACACAAATCATAAATCATAATGTTTACTTATGACATAAATATCATGCATACATTGTATCTACCACAGCTACATATGGATTTACACTTATAATACCCATCATGGTATATTCCCTAAATCTCTTAGGAGAAACATCGCATTCACCTCTGTCACGTTACCCAATGCATTGGAGAGCTATCTCGGGTTCACCCATCCTAGGTTTATCAAGGAACCACCCGTATATGTAAACGATGCCCAATAATCACAACATAATCATAACACATAACACAATTATGAAGGAAAGATAAAATTTCCACATTCCACTATATCAAATCAAGATATTGAAGTAAACAATGCTTTATCAAACCATTTTCAAAAACCATTTAAAAAGAGATTTTTGAATCAAAGTGTGCCATTCCACTTTGATGATTTTAAATGAATTATCATTTGAATAAACTAATGTCCATATAAATAAATCCTAAAACCCATTTTGAAAACATGGACATTAATGAGAAATATTTATAAGAATACATCTTTAAAACCTTTAAAACAATATTTTAGTTAAAGAGTTTTTAACACAAAGAAAAACGCTTGAATACAAATAATTGAAGAATAAATTTTAATCAAAACTTTATAATATCATGAGAATAAAGGGATTCCGTATATAATATTTCAACAGACATTATATACCCCATATAAGAGTGAATTGGTGCATAACAACAGTGAAGTCTCAAAGGAAATGTAAATTGAGATGAAATCCCTTATAAAGATGGTATCATTAAATTAAGTATAATTCAATCTCATAATTATGTGTGTAAAATATAAATACACCCAATATAAGTGGATATTAAGTGTAAAACAATCATAGGTCATTCACACATATTCATAGGATTATATAAATAAAAAAGAGAATATCAATCCAAAGAATGGGAATTGGGTAAAGGAGTTACCTTACCGATTTGGTAACTTACAAAGCATATGCCACATGAAATAATGATCATCCAATGAAGATGTAAATACTCATAATTGAAATTATATTACACAAAGAGTAAAATCATGGGAAGTACATACACCACACAAAAGGAGATAGTGGAAAATTTAGCATGAATCTCAGAGGAATAAAAACAAGTGAGAAGAAGACCCCTTACCACGTTGTAATTCAATCGAGTCATATGAACAAAAGTTATTAATCACAAAAATAATCACAGAATACCATGAATATAAAGCTAATCATGATAGTATATACAAAATGGAAGTACACAATACACCACATTAAATAAATAGGTGGTGAATAATAAAAATATCACGGAATTAAAAGTGAGATGAGAAATCCCACACAAAAATTCAGCAGCCTAACAGCACCATTTATAAATTCTTAAAAAGAATTGATGAGAGTAAGTGGGGGTATCTCATCATATGAAAATTAAAATTACATTATGGTGAATATAAAATAACATCCTCCAACATAAGAACATGGATCATAAAATAAATGTCATAAAAGAGAGTACTTGAAAAGAAGGAGAGAAGTCAGATCCCTTACCTCGTGTCCGAATTGACTCAGTCATTCTTTAATTTCCTGAATAATAAGATAAAGTTAATTTTTTACTTTCTTAAGAACCTTTTTCAGGTTTATTATTCTTTTTATATCAGTTATTATCATTATATAAATATTACGTAATCATTTCAAGTTAATAATGTCTATTTTCTCGATATTTGGTACTTGAGTATAAAATGAACACCTTATATTTACTAGTTGTCCATGTGGAAAATAGTTCATTATATCCAGAATGAAATTTATTAATTTTATATCATATATATCATATATATCCTGTATATACATGTATTTATAATAGTACATAACATTTGGAGGTATGAAATGAAATGCACCGTTCCTGGAGACGGTAAGACGTACGTACGCATGAACGCTACTTCCATTTCTATTTCTTATTTTAAAATAATTAAAATCATAATGATACATAGTGATATTATAATTCTTGTATAATATCATATAAAATATGATTAACTCCATCCTTTATATGACCCACATAAGGCATTTACGAGTCACATCACTTTGAGGGGGCAGTAGTCCGCACTTCCTCAAATGAGATTATCGTATTTACCCACTATGAAAACCATAAAGGATTGATATAATTGGGAAGTACAGAAGAATAAGGGAATAATAAACTTAATATATATCATATATAAATATAGTTCTATCAAAATGGACACAGTGAAAGGTGGTAATACGTAATTGAACAATCATCGTTTCGTGAGGTGTTAGTTTTCCATCCACAGAAACATTATATTATTCATTTAATAGACGGAGGTGTGTGTAAGTGTTGTTCTAATACTTATCATAAAAACATCCTAGTATATTTAGTATACTGTTTTTGTTACAAAATAAAGGAATAAAAAGAGTTTAGGGGTTGGAGAAGTAAAATAAAATAAAACAATTTTAGAGAAATTATTACCTTTAATTTGGGTAACTCTCTTTGGTTTGAACCAAAAGTCTTCTTAGAATACCTTATGGATAAGGTAAGAATTATAGGGTGAGGCGGGTGATGTTGGGTGCTTAATTGGGTAGAGTTTTGATGAGCCAAATGACTTGAGAGGTGCGTGGAATTGGTTATAAGTGGTCTCCTTTTATAAGGGAGAGGACGAGCTCTTTAGGAAAGTGTGAAAGTATTATTTTTATATATAATGATATTCAATTTCTAATGGTACAAAAATCATTATAGTCGAAGATAAGATGATATATGGTCTAAATAAAATCATCCAATTAGAATTGTACATGTTTTGGATAATATTTTAATCATTATTATCTTATTTATTTAAATCATTTATTAATGAGGTAAATAATGCATCATTATTGTGTCATAAATAATTTAATTTATTATATGTATAAAAATTATCAAAAAAATACTATCATGTTTTAAAGATTTTTATATTTCCAATGAATATTTATAGTAGAACATAGGACTTATATAACACAATATAAAAATTAATTATTAAAAGATTTTTGTTAATGTCAATTTTGTGTTCACATTAAATTAATTAATCTAAATAGTCATTATCACTCCCAAGTGGATCAATGGGGTCCCAAAATCGACCCAATGATGTCCATGGTTGTAAATGACTTAAACAATAAGGTTTGGACAAGTGTTAAGGTTATTTCAAAATATTATAATTTTTATTTAACCTTGAATTACCCTATTTACCTTTTACCGCGGGAAATAAAAGTCAAAAGTTACTATTCCCCAAAAATTATTTTCATCTTATTGATCCACATATAAATTCTTGATAACAACCATGCATGTCGGATTTTGGAAATTCAACTCACAAAAGTGGTAAAATTTCCTTTAAATGAAAAAGTTAGTTTTTTAACTACCACTAAGTGGTTTCACTATTCATCAAAACTTGAAGTTTTTCAGAAAAATACCAAAAAATCATCCTAAGCTATATTTGATATTCCAAATTCAAAATTGATTTCTATTTTTCCAAATTTAAAACATAGAAGTTGAATTAATTAATTTTAAAATTAATTTCCGTTGTCAAAACAAATAGCGTGTTTTTAAGAAACAATAACTATCAAAAGATTGATACTTGTTTATGTCGAATATCAAAGTTAAATTAATTCCAATGACCAAAATTGGATTAAATGGTCAAAACATATTCTAATTAAACTCTAAAACCAACTAAAAAGGTAGTATAACCATATAAATAAATTAGATTAAAAGACACTTTTGAATTAAAATGCAATATTTTCACTATTCATTAAAAATGAACTCTATCGGAAATATACCAAAAAATTAACCAAAGTAAAACTTGATGTACTTATTATAAATAAGGGTTTTATTTGGTCATATATAATGTATTAATGTGACCAAAACTATATTTAAATAGGGTTCGTGATTAAAAGGTGGTAAATTGGACTTTTATTGTAAATTATGATTAAAATTAGATTCATTCACATTTTAAACCTCTAAATTTTTATTAGATAATGTAAATACATTTAACAATCAGGTATAATCATATTGTTGTTAGTTTTGTTCATTCCCGCCAATACAAAGGCTAGAAGTTAACTACCATTTAAAATAATAATATTATATTATTACTGTGCCCTGTAAATTTTCAAAGAAACTCATTGTTGTGTATCTGGTATGCTATCGAACATAGCAACCCCATTAGAGTAAAATTAATATCTAATTCACAAATAATAATAACTATTAAATATTTCTTATTCTTCATTTACCTAGGATGTTACATCCTTCCCTCCTTTTGGGAATTTCGTCCTCACAATTTTTATTCACATATCAAAATAAGTGGGGGTATTTATCCCTCATAGCATTTTCAGATTCCCACACTACCTCTTCAACCATATGGTTTTTCCACAAATATTTTTCCTGATTAATCACCTTATTCCGCAACACTTGCTCTCTACGGTCAATAATCTAAACTGGTTGTTCTTCACAAGAGAGATTTTCTTCCAACTGAACTACCTCTGGGCTCAAAACATAAGATAGAACTGGCCTATACTTTCTCAACATCAAAAAATGAAAAACATTGTGTATCTGGAATAAACATAGAGGTAATGCCACTCTATACGCAAGTGATCCAATTTTTTCCAGAATTTCATAAGGTCTAATGAACCTCAGACTCAACTTTACCTTATTGCAAAAAGGTTTCACACTTTTCCATGGAGAAACTCTGGTAAAGACATGATCACTTACCTTAAAGGAAAGATCTTTCCTCTGGTTATCTGTATAACTTTTTTTCCTACTCTGAGTTGTTCTCATGTGTTTTTTAATCAATTGAACATTATCTACCATCTCTTCTACCAATTCTGGTCCCATCAGCTTCCTTTCACCTACTTTATCCCAGAATGCTAGAGTTCGACAATGCTTTCCATATAATGCCTCAAATGGAGCCATATGTATACTGGAATGAAAGCTGTTATTATAAGAAAATTCGACTAAAGAAAGATGTTGGTCCCAACTTCCATGGTAATCCATCGAGCAAACACGTAACATATCCTCGAAGGTCTGAATTGTTCATTCTAACTGCACATATGATTGAGGATGAAAAGATGTACTAAAATTTAATTCAGTACCCAATGACATCTGAAGGCCTTTCAAAAAGTTATAAATGAACCTGGGATCACGATTAGATACAATGGAGAGGGGAACTCCATGCAACCTGACTATATATTTAACATACAACTGAGCAAGTTGATCTAGAGACAAAGTATCTCTTATAGGAAGGAATTGAGAAGATTTAGTATATCGGTCAACTATAACCCATATTGCATTATTACCTCAATATGTCTTTGGTAATCCCACAATAAAGTCCATAGATATATTTTCCATTTCCACTCTGGCACAAGTAAAGGATGAAGAATTTCTTTCAGTAACTGTCACTCTACATTAACCTGCTGACAAGTCAAACACTTCAGAGTAAAATCAGCAATATCTCTTTTCATTCCATCCCACCAGTAATACTTCTAAAGATTGTTTTACATCTTAGTCCTGCCAGTATGAACTGAAAACAGACAACTATGAGCTTCACATAACAACTCATTCTTCAACTGTGAATCACAAGTCACACATAATCTCTTTCCAAATCTCAAAACACAATCATTATCAATATTAAAATGAGGAAACTTACCCTTCTGAACCAACACAACCTTTTTGTGCAACTCATTGTCTTCCTTCTGAGCTTGCTTAATTCTGTCTAATTGTGATGATTTCACTGACACCTGAAACAAATAATAAGAATTTCCTGCAACAACAAATTCTAAGCCAAAGTTCATCAAATTAAAAACCAAAGGATCTCATTCCAAAGTGATATAAAAATATTTCCTACATTATGGTATTTTTTTTATAATTTTTAGACATCGAATAAATTAAATTATTTTTGACACAATAATGATGCAGTATTTACCTCATTAATAAATGAATTAAATAAATAAGATTATAATGGTTAAAATATTATCCAAAACATGTCAAATTATGATTGGATGGTTTTATTTCGAATATGAGTCATCTTATCTTCAACGATAATTATTTTTGGACCATTAAAAACCAAATATCATTATATTATAAAATTATACTTTCACACTTTCTTAAAGAGCCCCTCCTCTCCCTTATAAAAGGAGACTGCTTATAACCAATTCCTCACACCTCTCAAGCCATTTGGTTCATCCAAAATCTTCTCAATTACTCTCCCTACATCCCTGTCCTCCTCTTGGAAGCCTTACCTTAGGAATAAGGCACTTCAAGAAGTCATTTGGTACAAACCAAAGGGAGTTACCCAAATTAAAGGTAATGATTTCTCTTAAATTGTTTTATTTTATTTTACTTCTCCAACCCATAAACTCTTTTTATTCCTTTATTTTGTAACAACAACAGTATCCTAAATATACTAGGATATTTTTATCAGAATTATTCGAATTGAACTCACACAAAGCTCCATCTAATAGATGAATAACATAATGTTTCATTGGATGGAAAACTAACGCCTCACGAAACGATGATTGTTCAATTACATCTTACCACCTCTTATGGCGGACATTATGATGGAACTATAATTATATATGATATATATTATGTTTTTTATTCAATTATTCTTCTGTAATTCCCAATTATATCAAGACTTTATGGTTTTCATAGTTGTTAAACACGATAATCTCATTTGAGGAAGTGCGGACTACGGCCACCTCAAAGTGATGTGATTCTTTAATGCATTATGTGGGATGTATAAAATATGGAGTTAATGATATTATATACGATATTATAATGTAATTATAATATAACTAGGTATAATTATGTTTTAATTACATTAAAATAATAAATAGAAATGAAAGTAGCGTCCATGCGTACGTTCGGCTTACCGTCTCCATGAACGGTGCATTTCATTTTTTTACCTCCAAATATTATGTACTACTATGAATACATGTATATACTGGATATATATGATATATATGATATATATGATAAATAAATAATGATTTTCATTTTGGATATAATGGACTATTGACCATATGGGAAGCTTTTAAATGTAAGGTGTTCATTTTTTACTCAAGTACCAAATATCGACAGAACAAAATTTATTAACTTGAATGATTACATATTGTTTATAACATGGTAAGAAGTGATATAAGAGTAATAATAAACTTGAAAAAGGTTCTTAAGAAAGTATAAATTAAATTTAGTTTATTATTCATGAGATTAAAGAATGATCGAGTCAAGTCAGACACGAGGTAAGGGACTTCCTCTCAATCACCTTTCATTGAGGCATTTTTAGTTTCATACACAACTTTATTTGATACGGTATATAAACCCCATTGAATTTTCATTTTATTCAAAGGGAATATTTTTATATGATAAATTTTACTAAATGACAAAAAGGAATGTTTTTTTTACGTAAGCGATAACAACAACCTTTTGGCCGCCGCGAGTATTATTTGATCTTTGGCTTCCTTAACAAGACGAGATGTTTTTAAAAGGAAAAATAAATACCATATACTCTTTTTATGTATTTTTCTATTGAAAATGATTCTGAGAATGGATTTATTATTTGAATATCTTAAAATAATATTTTTCTATTGCAATATGAGAATGTTATCTTTTCTTTATGCTTATGTTATGTGTTATAATCATGTTATTGTTCTTGGGCATTATTTACGTATATGGGTGGTTCCGTGATAAACCTAGGGTGGGTGAGCCCGAGATAGCTCTCTGATGCATTGGGTAATGTGACGAAGGTAAACATTAATGTTTCTCCTAATATATTTAGGGAATATACTGTGATGGGTATTCCAAAGTAACTCGCTATGTAGCTGTGATAGGTATGATATGGATGCCACAAGTTACCTTTATGATTAATGATTTCTATGTGTATTTCATAAATATTATGATTTAATGGGTTAAGTAAATGGTTTCATGTTTTGTATGTATTTTTGAAAAAAATTTCTCATTCTTTGTTTTATAACCCTTACTGAGATTTTTATGCTCATTCCATGTTTTGAAATGTTTTCACAGGACTTAAAGATGAATAGTGTCAAGGATGGGATCAAGGAAAAGTCATGCTGTGTAAAACATGGAACAAGACATGACTCTTTTTTTCAAGAGTTTTTATTTTAATAAAAAATGGAAACTGTCTTGATATTTCTACCTTGTAATCTTTTAAGATGTAATAGTTATGTCCTAAAAGCTCTAAACCTGAAAATATCCTTAATGTGAATTATTAATTTAATTCAATATTATGTAATGTTTAAGGTCGGGTCCTTATAGTAAAACAAAGGTGCACTTTGTTGTCTCGGGTAACCTTTGTACTTCTATTCCTTTATTTTAAAGTGATAGTTTTATTGACTCTTTTTCTAATGTGGGTCTTTTAATGAAGTTTCCAGGCCCAGTTTTAAAATTGCGAGGACGCAATTCCCAAAAGGGGGAAGGATGTAACATCCCAGATAAATAATGAATAAGACACTTTTCATATTTATTAATATTTTTAAATTAAATATTAATTTTACATTAAAGGGGTTTCTATGTTCGATAGAGTACCCGATACGCAACTACATCTAATGGGGGGAGAACATAATGTTTCTGTGGATGGCAAACTAACACCTCACGAAACGATGATTGATCAATTACCTCTTACCACCTCTCATGGAGGCCATTATGATGAAACTATATTTATATATGATATATATTAAGTTTATTTTTTCTTTATTCTTCTTTATTTTCCAATTATATCATGACTTTATGGTTTCTATAGTGGGTAAATATGATAATCTCATTTGAGGAAGTGCGGACTACCGCCCCCTAAAAGTGATGTGACTCGATAATGCCTTATGTGGGATGTATAAATGATAGAGTTATTGATATTATATATGATATTATAATTGAATTATAATAAAATTATGCATCCTTATGTTTTTAATTCTATTAAAATAAGAAATAGAAATGGAAGTAGCATTCATGCGTACGTACGACTCACCATCTCCATGAACGGTGCCTTTCATTTCTTACCTCCAAAGGTAATGTACTATTATAAATACATTTATATACAAGATATATATGATATATATGATATCTAAATCAGGAATATCATTCTTGATAAAATGATCCATTGACCCAATGAAAACATGTAATTATAAGAAGTCCATTTTTGACTCAAGTACCAAATATCGACAAAATGAACATTATTAACTTAAATGATTACATAATGTTTATAACATGGTAATAATTGATATAAAAGTAATAATAAACTTGTAAAATATTCTTAATCAATTATAAATTATCTTTATTTTATTATTCATGAGATTAAAGAAAGATCGAGTCAAGTCGTACACGAGGTAAGGGTTCTGACCTCTCTATTTCTTTTCAAGTACTCTCTTTTATGTCATTTCGATTATGCTCCATGTTATTATGTTGGAGGATTTTATATTATATTAAACATATTGTAATTTTAATTTTTAAATGATGAGATACCCCCTCTTACACTCATCAATACATTTTTAAGAATTTTTTAGTGGCACCGTTAGGCTGCCGAATATTTGTATGGGATTTGTCATCTCACTTTTAATTCTGTGAGATTTTTATTATTCACCACCTATTTATAGCATGTGGTGTATTTTTTACTGTAATTTTATATATACTATAATTATTATCTTTATATTCATGGTATTCTATGGTTATTTTTGGGGTTAATAACTTTTGGTCATATGACTCGATTAAATTACAACGTGGTAAGGGGTCTTTATCTCACTTGTTTTTATTCCCATGAGATTCATGCTATATTTTCCACTATATCCTTTAGTGTGGTGTATGTACGGCCCATGATTGTACCCTTTGTGTAATATAATTTCATTTATGAGTATTTACATCTTCATTGGATGATTCTTATTTCATGCGGCATATGTTTTGTAAGTTACCAAATCGGTAAGGGAACTGTTTAACCAAATTCCCATTCTTTGGGTTGATCTTCTCTTTTTTATTTATGTCATCCTATGAATATGTTTGAATGACCTATAATTTTTTTACACATAATATAGACTTATATTGGTTGTATTTATATTTTTCACACATACTTATGAGATTGATTTATACTTAATTTAAGGATACCATCTTTATAAGAGATTTCATCTCAATTTAGATTTCCATTGAGACTTCATTGTTGTTATGAACCAATTCAATCTTAAATGGTGTATATACTGTCCTTTGACATATTATATCAAGAATCCATTTATTCTTGTGATATTATAAAGTTATGATTAAAAGTTATTCATCAATTATTTGTATTCAAGCGTCTCTCTTTTTGTTAAAAACTCTTTAACTAAAATATCGTTTTAAATGTTTTAAAGATTTATTCTTCTAAATATTTCTCATTAATGTCCATGTTTTTCAAAATGGGATTTAGGATTTATTTATATAGACATTAATGTTTTCAAATGATAATTCCTTTAAAATATTAAAAGTGGTATCAGACACTTTGATTTAAAAATCACTTTTTAAACAGTTTTTGAAAATGGTTTAATAAAGAATTGTTTACATCAATATCTTGATTTGATATAGTGGAATGTGGAAATTTTATCTTTCATTTATACTTGTGTTATGTGTTATGATTATGTTATGGTTATTAGGAATTGTTTAGGTATACAGGTGGTTCCGTGATAAACCTAGGGCGGGTGAGCCCGAGATAGCTCTCCAATGCATTTGGAAAGAGATTATGTGTGCCTTGTGATTCACATTTGAAGAATGAGTTGTTATGTGAAGCTCATAGTTCTATGTTTCAAGTTCATCCCAGAAGTACTAAGATGTACAGAGATCTTCGGGCGTATTACTAGTAGACGGAATGAAAAGAGATATTGTCAATTTTACAGTGAAGTGTTTGGCTTGTCAGCAGGTTAAAGTAGATTGATAGTTACCAAAAGGAATGCTTCAGTCTTTACCGGTGCCAGAGTGGAAATGGGAAAATATTTTCATGGAATTTGTTGTGGGATTACCAAAGACATCTCGAGGTAATGCTGCAATCTAGGTTATAGTTGACCGATTGACTAAATCTGCTCATTTCCTTCCTATTAGAGATAAATTGTCTCTAGATCAACTTGCTCGGTTGTATATTAAAGTGATATTTAGGTTGCATGGAGTTACCCTCTCCATTTCATCTGATCATGATCCCAAGTTCACTTATATCTTTTGCAAAGGCCTTCAGAAGTCATTCGGTACTAAATTAAATTTTAGTAAATCTTTTCATCCTCAATCAGATGGGCTATCAGAACGAAGAATTCAGACCATGGAGGATATGTTACGTGATTTCTCAATGGATTATCAGGGAAGTTGAGACCAACATATTTCTTTGGTTGAATTTTCATATAATAAAAACTTTCATTCCAGCATACAGATGGCTCCATTTGAGGAATTATATGGAAAGCATTGTCAAACTATAGGATTCTGGGATGAAGTAGGTGAAAGGAAGCTGATGGGACCTGAATTATTAGAAGAGATGGCAGAGAAAGTTAAATTAATTCAGAAGAACATTAGAATAGCTTAGATTAGATAGAAATGTTTTGTAGATAACTGGAGGAAGGACCCTTCTTCAGAGGTAGGTGATCATGTTTTTCTCAAATTTTCTCCATGGAAAAGTGTGATGCATTTTGGTAAGAAGGGAAAGTTGTGTCCGAGGTTCATTGGACCTTATGAAATTCTGGAGAATGTTGGATCAGTTTCATATAGAGTGGATTTACCTCCAAGTTTATCCCAGGTACACAATGTTTTTCATGTTTCGATGTTGAGAAAGTATATGCCAGATCCATCTCCTATTTTTAGCCCAGAGGTAGTTCAGTTGAAAGAGAATCTCTCTTATGAAGAAAAACATGTCCAGATTCTTGATAGTAAAGATCATGTGTTGCGGAATAAGGTTATTCATCATGTAAAGTTTTTGTGGAAAACCCATATGGTTGATGAGGCAACGTCAGAATCTGAAAATTCTATGAGGGATAAATACCCCACTTATTTTGATAAGTGGATAAAAATTGTGAGGATGTAATTTGCAAAAGGGTGGAAGGATGTAACATCCCAGGTAAATGACGAATAAGATATATTTAATATTTAATATTATTTTTTAATTAAATATTAATTTTACTTTAAAGAGGTTTTTATGTTCGATAGCATACCCGATACACAACAATGAGTTTCTATGAAAACTTACGTGGCACACTAATAATATAATATTATTATTTTAAATGGTTGTTAACTCCTAGCCATTGTATTGGTGGGAATTAACAAAACTAACTATAATATGATTATACATGATTGTTACATTTATTTACATTATCCAATAAAAAGTTAGAGGCTTAAAATGTGAATGAATCTAATTTAAAGAATAATTTTCATTAAAAGGCCGATTTATCGCCTTTTAAATGAGAACCCTCTTTAAATATAGTTTAAGTTACTTTAATAAATTCTATATGACCAAATAAAATCATTTTTTGGACTGGGGACATCAAATTTTACTTTGGTTAATTTTTTTGTATTTTTCTGATAGAGTTCATTTTTTAATGAATAGTGAAAAATATTGCTTTTTAATTCAAATGTTCCTTTTAATATAATTTATTTATATGGTTAATTTATCTTTTTAGTTAGTTTTAAAGTGTAATTAGAATATATTTTTACCATTTAATCCAATTTTGGTCATTGGAATTAATTTCACTTTGAAATTCGACATAAACAAGTATAAATCTTTGATAGTTATTGTTTCTTAAAAACATGCTATTTGTTTTGAAAATGGGAATTAATTTTAAAATTAATTAATATCACTTATATGTTTTGAAATTGGAAAAAAAGAAATCCTTTTTTAATTCAGAATATCAAATATATATAAGGATGATTTTTTAGTATTTTCTGAAAAACATCAATTTATGATGAATAGTGAAACCACTTAGTGGTTGTTAAAAAACTGACTTTTTCATTTAAATGGAATTTTACCACTTCTGTGAATTGAATTTCAAAAATCCGACATACATGGTTGTTATCAAGAAGTCAAATGTGGTTCATTAAGATGAAAATAATTTTCGGTGAATAGTATCTTTTGACTTTTATTTACCGCGGTTAAAGTTAAATAGGTTAATTCTAGGTAAAAAGAATATTATAATAATTTAAAATTACCTTAACACTTGTCCAAACATTATTGGTTGAGTCATTAACGACCATGGACATATTTGGGTCGATTTTGGGACCCCATTGGGCAACTTGGGAGTGATAATAAGAATTTAGATTAATTAATTTAATGTGAAGACAAAATTGACATTAACAAAAATGATTTAGTAATTAATTTTTATATGGTATTATATAATTTCTATTTTCGACTATAAATATTATTTGGAAATATAAAGATATTTCCTATTTCATGATATTTTTTATATATTTTTTAGACATCTAATAAATTAAATTATTTATGACACAATAATGATACAATATTTTCCCCATTAATAAATGATTTAAAAAAAATAAGATTATAATGATTAAAATATTATCCAAAACAAGTCCAATTATGATTGGATGATTTTATTTCGACCATGAATCATCTTAACTTTTACTATAATTATTCTTGTACCATTAGAAACCGAATATCATTATATTATAAAATAATACTTTCACACTTTCCTAAAGGTCCCCTCCTCTCCTTTATAAAAGGAGACCACTTCTAACCAATTCCACACACCTCTCAAGCCATTTATCTGGTCCAAACTCTTCCAAATTAAGTTCCCGACATCCCTCTACTCACCCTAGAAGCCTTACCTTATACATATGGAACTTTAATAAGTCCTTTGGTTCAAACCAAAGGGAGTTACCCAAATTAAAGGTAACAGTTTCTCTTAAATTGTTATCTTTTATTTTACTTCTCCAACCCCTATACCTTTTTTATTCCTTTCTTTTGTAACAAAAATAGTATCCTCAATATACTAGGATTTTTTTATGAGAAGGATTAAAACTACACTCACACACACCTCCATCTAATGGATGAAGAACATAATGTTTCTGTGGATGAAAAACTAAGGCCTCACGAAACGATGATTGTTCAATTACCTCTTACCGCCTCTCAGGGTGGCCATTATGATGGAACCATATTTTTATATGATATTTATTCTATTTATGTTTTCTTTATTCTTATGTAATTTCTATTTATAGAATGCCTTTATGCTTTCCATTATGGGTAAATGCGATAATCTCATTAGAGGAAGTGCGGACTACCGCCCCCTCAAAGTGATATGACTCGTTAATTCCATATGTGGGATGTATAAAAGATGGGGTTAATGATATTATATATGAAATCATACTGTAATTATAATATACCAATGTATTATTATGTTTTAATTCCATTAAAATAATAAATAGAAATGAATGTAGCGTTCATGCGTACATACAGCTTACCGTCTCTATGAACGGTGCATTTCATTTATTACCTCTAAAAGCAATATAATATTATAAATACATGTATATACTAAATATAAATGATATATATGATATCTAAATCATGAATATCATTCTTTATATAATGAACCTTTGAGTATCTTTTCAGGTTTAGAGTTTAATGGAATTAGGACATAACTGTTACATCTCAAAAGATTACAAGGTAGATATATCTACATAGTTTTCAATTTTTTCATAAAATAAAAACTCTTGAAAAAAGGAATCATGTCTTGTTCTGTGTTTTAGACAACATGACTTTTCTTTGATCCCATCCTTGACCCTATTCTACTTTATGTCCTATGAAAAAATTTCAGAACTTGGGATGAGCATAAAAAGCTCAGAAAGGGTTATACAAAAAAGAATGAATACATTTGTTCATAAATACATACAAAACATGAAATCGTTTACTTACATCTTGAAATCATATGATTTATGAAAGACACATAGAAATAATTAATCATAAAGGTAACTTGTGGCATCCATATCATACATACATTGTAGCAATCACAGCTTCATAGGGAGTTACTTTGGAATAACCATCACAGTATATTCCCTAAATCTCTTAAGATAAACATTTACGTTTACCTCTGTCATGTTACCCATTGCATTGTAGAGATATCTCGGGCTCACCCACCCTAGGTTTATCATGGAACCATTCGTATACGTAAATAATGCACAATAACCATAACATGATCATAAAACATAACATAAGCAGAAAGGAAAGATAACATTTCCACATTGCAATAATAAAATATCATTTCAATATACTAAAATAATAAATCAATTTTCAAAATCATTTTCAATACCAAAATACGTAAAAAGAGTATATGGTATTTATTTTTCATTTTAAAAACATTCTGACTTGTTAAGGAAGCCAAAGATCAAATAATACTCACGACGGTGGAAAGGTCATTGTCACCGCTTACGTAAAACAAAATTCATTTTTGTCATTTAGTAAAATGATTCATATAAATAGATTCCCTTTGAATATAAGGAAATCTCAAAGGAGTTTATACACCATATAAAATAATGTTGTGTATAAAACTAAAAATGCCTCAATGAAAGTAGATTGAGACGAAGTCCCTTACCTCATGTCCGACTTGACTCGATCATTGTATAATCTCTTAAATAATAAACTAAAGTTAGTTTCTACTTTATTAAGAATCTTTTTCAAGTTTATTATTCCTTTTATATCACTTATTACCATGTTATAAACATTATGAACTCATTTAAGTTAAAAACGTTCATTTTTTTGATATTTGGTACTAGTGTAAAAAAATGAACACCTTATATTTACAAGTTTTCCATGTTGTCAAAGGTTCATTATATCCAGAATTATATTCACGATTTGAATATCATATATATCATATATATCCGTCATATACATGTTTTTATAATAGTACATAACATTTAGAGTTAGGAAATGAAATGTACCATTCATAGAAACGTTAAGCCGTATGTACGCATGAACACTACTTTCATTAATATTTATTATTTTAATGGAAATAAAACATAATTATATATAGGTATATTATAATTCCAGTATAATAAAATATATAATATAGTTAACTACATCCTTTATACATCCCATATAAGGCATTACCGAATCAAATCACTTTGAGGGGATGGTAGTCCGCACTTCCTCAAATGAGATTATTGTATTTACCCACTATGGAAACCATAAAGGCTTGATATAATTGGGAATTACAGAAGCATATAGGAATCATAAAAATAATATATATCATATATAAATACAGTTCCCTCATAATGGCCACCATAAGAGGTGGTAAGATGTAATTGAACAATCATCGTTTCGTGAGGCCTTAGTTTTCCATCCACAGAAACATTATGTTTTTCATCCATTAGATGGAGGTGTGTGTATGTGTAGTTTTAATACTTCTCATAAATACATCCTAGTATATTGAGAATACTAATTTTTTTAAAAATAATGTTATAATAAGTGTTTATGGGTTGGAGAAGTAAAATAAACGAAAAATATTTAAGATAATCCGTTACCTTTAATTTGGGAAACTCCATTTGGTTTGAACCAAAAGACTTCTTGAAGTGCCTTATGCCTAATGTAAGGCTTATAAGAGTAGGATAAGGATGTTGGGAGCTTAATTGGGTAGAGTTTTAATGATCCAAATGGCTTGACAGGTGTGAGGAATTGGTTTGAAGTGGTCTCCTTTTATAAGGGAGAGGAGGGGCTCTTTAGGAAAGTGTGAAAGTATTATTTTATAATATAATGATATTAGATTTTTAATGGTCCAAAAATCATTATAGTCGAAGATAAGATGAGTCATGGTCGAAATAAAATCATCCAATCAGAATTGGACATGTTTTGGATAATATTTTAATCATTATAATCTTATTTATTTAAATCATTTATTATTGAGGTAAATACTGCACAGTTATTGTGTCATAAATATTTTAATTTATTCGATATCTAAAAATTAGAAAAAAATACTAACATTTAGGAAATATTTTTAAATTTCCAATGAATAATTATATTCTAAAATATTACTTATATTACACCATATTAAAATTAATTACTAAAAGATTTTTGTTAATGTCAATTTTGTCTTCACATTAAATTAATTAATCTAAATTGTCATTATCACTCTTAAAGGGGCTCAATGTGGTCCCAAAATCGACCCGAAGTTGACCATGGTCATAATTGACTCAACCAATAAGGTTTGGAAAAGTGTTAAGGTAATTTTAAATTATTATAATATTCTTTTAACCTTGAATTACCCTATTTAACTTTAACCGTGGTACATAAAATTCAAAATATACTATTCACCAAAAATTATTTTCATCTTAATGAACCACATTTTACTTCTTGATAACAACCATGTATATCGGATTTTTGAAATTCAATCCACATAAATGGTAAAATTTCATTTAAATGAAAAAGTATGTTTTTTTAACTACCACAAAGTAGTTTCACTATTCATCAAAATTGAAGTTTTTTAGAAAAATACAAAAATCAGCTTAATCTATATTTGATATTTTGAATTCAAAAATTATTTATATTTTTCTAGATTCTAAAATTGGAAATGGAATTAATTAATTTTAAAATTAACTCACGTTATCAAAACAAATAGCATGTTTTTAAGAAACAATAACTATCAAAAGATTGATACTTGTTTTTGTCAAATTTCAAAGTGAAATAAATTCCAATGACCAACACTGGATTAAATGGTAAAAAAATATATTCTAATTACACTTTAAAACGAAATAAAAATAGAATCTAACCATATAAAGAAATTATATTTAAAGGAACTTTTGAATTAAAATGCAATATTTATCACTATTCATTAAAAAATGAACTCTATCAGAAAAATACCAAAAAATTAACCAAAGTAAAATTTGATGTCCCCATTCTAAAGAAGGATTTTATATGGTCATATAGAATTTATTAAAGTAACAAAAACTAGATTTGAAGAGGGTTCACCATTAAAATACAATAAATCGGCCTATTAATGTAAATTATGCTTAAAATTATATTCATTCACATTTTAAGCCTATAACTTTTTATTAGATAATGTAAATACATTTTACAATCATGTATATTCATATTGTAGTTAGTTTTGTTCATTCCCACCAATACAATGTCTATGAGTTAACTACCATTTAAAATAATAATATTATATTATTAGTGTGCCACGTAAGTTTTCAAAGAAACCCGTTGTTGCGTATCGGGTACGCTATTGAACATAGCACCCACTTTAATGTAAAATTAATATTTAATTCACAAATATTAATAAATATTAAATATGTCTTATTCTTCATTTACCTGGGACATTACATTCGTCCCCCCTTTTGGAAATTGCGTCCTTGTAATTTTTATTCACTAATCAAAATAAGTGGAGGTATTCATCCCTCATAGAATTTTCAGATTTCAAAGCTGTCTCTTCAACCATATGGTTTTTCCAAAAATCCATTACCTGATGAATCACCTTATTCCGCAACACTTGCTCTCTACAGTCAATAATCTGAACTGGTTGTTCTTCATAAGAGATATTTTCTTCCAATTGAACTACCTCTGGGCTCAAAACAGGATATGGATCTGGAATATTCTTTTTTCTCAACATCAAAACAAGAAAAACATTGTGTACCTGGTATAAACATGGAGGTAAATCCACTCTATATGCAACTGATCCGACATTCTCTTGAATTTCATAAGGTCCAATGAACCTCGGACTCAACTTTCCCTTCTTACTAAAATGAATCACACTTTTTTCCATGTAGAAACTTTGGGAAAGACATGATCACCTACCACAAAGAAAGATCCTTCTTCCGACAATCTGCATAACTTTTCTGTCTGCTCAGAGACGTTCTGATGTGCTTCTGAATCATCTGAACTTTCTCTTCCATCTCTTCTACCAATTCTGGTCCCATCAGCTTCCTTTCCCCTACTTCATCCCAGAATGATGGAGTTCGAAAATGATTTCCATATAATGCCTCAAATGGAGCCATTTGTATACTGGAATCAAAGCTATTATTATAGGAAAATTCAACCAAAGAAATATGTTGGTCCCAACTTCCCTGGTAATCCATTGAGAAAGCACATAAAATATCCACCAAGGTCTGAATTGTTCATTCTGACTGCCCACATGATTGAGGATGAAAAGCTGTACTAAATTTAATTTAGTACCCAATGACTTCTGAAGGCCTTTCCAAAAGCTAGAAGTGAACCTGGGATCACAATCAGATACAATGGAGAGAGAAACTCCATGAAACCTGACTATCTATTTAATATACAACTGAGCAAGTTGATCTAGAGACAAAGTTTCTCTAATAGGAAGCAAATGAGTAGATTTATTCAATTAGTCAACTATAACTCAGATTGCATTATTACCTTGAGATGTATTTGGTAATCCCACAAAAAAGTCCATGGATATATTTTCCCATTTCCAATCTGGTACTGGTAAAGGCTGAAGCATTCATTTCAGTAATTTTCGCTCTTGTTTAACCTTCTGGAAAGTCAAACACTTCACAGTAAAATCAGCCAATTCTCTTTTCATTCCATGTCACCAGTAACACTCCTGAAGATCTCTTCACATCTTAGTACTGTAAAGATGAACAGAAAACGAATAACTATGAGCTTCACATAACAACTCATTACTCAATTTTGAATCACAAGGCACACATAATCTCTTTCCAAATCTCAAAACACAATCATTATCAACATTAAAATCAGGAAACTTACCCTTCTGAACCAACACAACATTTTTCTGAAACTCATTGTCTTCTTTATGTGCTTGCTTAATTCTGTCTGATAGAGATGATTTCACTGACACCTAAAATAAAACAAAATAATTTCCTAAAACAATAACTTCTATGCCAAAGTTCATCAAATCAAAAACCAAAGGATCTCGGTCCAAACATAATCAAATCAAAAACCAAAGTATCTCATTCCAAACATAACATAGTTAATGAAGTATTACTTTTTCGACTCAAAGCATCAGCCACATTATTTTCTTTTCTCGGATGGTAATGGATCGTGAAATCATAATCCTTGATTAATTCCGACCATCTCCTCTATCTCAAGTTCAATTATTTCTGAGTGAATATATACTTTAAACTATTGTGATCAGTATATATTTCATACTTCACTCCATAGAAATGATGCCTCCATAATTATAAATCAAAACAAACAGAAGCAAATTCCAAATCATGTGTAGAGTATTTTAACTTATGTGGTTTCAACTGACGTGATGCATAATAAATTACCTGATCATTTTTCATTAGGACATAAACAAGTCATTTCAATGAAGCATCAATGTAGATAACAAACTCACCATTTCTGGAAGGTAGTGCCAAAATTGGAGCATTCACCAATCTTCTTTTCAATTCCTGAAAACAATCATCATATTATTTTGTCCAGATGAACTTAACACATTTTCGAGTTAACGTAGTCATTAGACTAGATAACCTTGAAATATTTCCAACAAAACTCCATTAATAACCTACCAAACCAAGAAAACTATAGATCTCAGTTATATTTGTGGGTCTTGGCAATTCTTCAACAAATTTTGTTTTAGAAGGATCAATACTTATGCCATTTTTTGAAACAATGTGACTAAGGAAAGAAATTTTTTGTAACCAAAACTCACACTTTCTAAATTTCCAATAAAGTTTATTTTCTTTTAAGGTTTGCAAGACAACCCTGAAATTAATTTCATGTTCCTCCTTACTTTTGAAAGAAATCAAAATATCATCAATGAACACAACCACAAACTTATCCAAGAACTCACAGAAAAATCTATTGATAAGATCCCTGAATACAGCAGGTGCATTGGTTAACCCAAAAGGCATAACTACAAATTCATAATGGCTATATCTAGTAAGAAACATGGTCTTAGGAATGTCTTCTTCTTTTACTTTCAATAGATGGTACCCCGACCTCATGTCAATCTTCGAAAAATACTGAGCTCCCTGGAGCTGATCAATCAAATCATCGATATGAGGCAAATGATACTTATTCTTAAAAGCGATGTTATTCAATGTTCTATAATGAATGTAAAGTCTCATTGAACCATATTTGTTTTTAACAAAAAATACAAGAGCACCCCATGGTGATGTGCTAGGTTGAATGAAACCTTTATCTAATAACTCCTCTAATTGCTTCTTTAACTCTAAAAGTTCAATTTGATCCATTTGATAAGGTGATTTTGAAATTGGATTAGCATCAGGAACTAAGTCGACCAAAAATTCAACTTCCCAATCATGTATAATACAAGGAAACTAATTAGAAAAAACATCAAGGTACTCATTTACCAATGGCACATCATTAATCTGAATAGTTCGTTTGTTTTCAACAATATGTGCAAGGTAACAATAATTTCCATATTTTACTAGTTTCTCATCAACCTGATATGTTATCAACAGAAATGGTTCATTTTTGTATAAAAAATGAAAATCATTCTTAAAAGAAACCTCTTTATATCAACAGTCAATATTATCATGATAAACAGAAATCCAATCCATGCCCAATATAACATGAAACTCTACAAGAGACAAAACAATAAGGTTTACAAGTAGATTCTTTCCGCACACAAGGACATGAATATTCTTATGTTTTTTTTTTGTCTCAACATTTACTCTAGGTGTTTTTACCATAAGTTTAGTATTCATATCATGATATGGAATTCCCAATTTAGTAGAAAACTTCTCAGAAATGAAAGAGTGTGTATACCCTGAATCAAACAACACATTGGTATAATCTGAAAAAACAAATAGTGTACCTGAAACAACTTCATTTGATGGCCCAACATCTACTGAAGTAGTAGAAAAAGATTTTACCACCCCCTTTTTATTATAGTATGGTTTCTTTCCTTCGGTTGAGTTCTTTTTTGGACACTCATTTTCTTAATGACCCATTTCATTGCACTTAAAACATTTTACTGACTGTAAATCAGATTTTGTCTTACCACAACCCAGATCTTTTTCAGTGCAATTTCAAGCCATATGTCCCATCTTACCACATATTTAGCACTTACCAGAATTCAAAAGACATTCTCCAGCATGCTTTTTACCATAATTTTCACAAACTATAAACTTAAGTTTCTTACCATTAGATTTTTTTGAAGAGTTCTTCCCTTTCTCCTGCCACCTCGCCATCTTATTTTGTTGTTTGTCAAAAAACACCTGATCATCAGCAAACTCCATTTCCACCTTCACCACACAACGAACTATTTTTTCATAAATTTTGAACTCACAAGAAGCTAAATACCTTAAATGTTTTGGCTTTAATCATGAGTAAAAATGGGTGATTTTACTATCAAGATCTCTTATGAAATTTGGAGCATACTTTGCCAGTCGAGTGTATTTTTCTTCATAAACAACCACTGATTCATCCTCCTGCCTCAATTCTAGGAATTTTTTTCCATCCTAAGATGAACCACCTTAGGAAAAAATTTCTGAAGAAACAAACCTTTGAACTAATCCCAATCAAAAGCATCAATATTCTCATTATCCCTGATATTTTTCACCATTAACCACCACTGATCAGCTTCACCTTCCAAACGGTAAACATCACGACTAACCTTTTGATGTTCTAAACAACCCATGACATAAAAAATCATTTCGAGTGCTTTAATCCACCCTTATGCTAGCACCGGATCAGATGATCCTCTGAATTATGGGGGATGTTGCCTCATGAAATGGTCCACTACTGACATGTTCCTCTGTGGTTGATCTGGATGATCTCATACATGGATACCACCACCATTTATATCCTGAGTCAATTGTGCCATCACTGCAACAAACTGTTCAGTTCCAATTCTGACCATCTCAGGTTGTTGATTTGGAAGTTTGTCTTCCTCCTGATATCATCCCAAAACAGCTGCCTTGTTTCCTCTGCAGAAAACCATCCTAAACAAAAAACTATCTTAGGCGATGCAACATAGTAATCTAGAAATGCAATATGATGTCAATATTAACATAAATTACTTTATGGATATAACTTTAACAATACCCTAACACCTAAAGTTATCTAAACCGACCTCTGATACCAACTATAAGGACCGGGCCTTAAACATTACATAATATTGAATTAAATTAATAATTCACATTGAGGATCTTTTCAGGTTTAGAGTTTTAAATAATTAGAACATAACTATTACATCACAAAAGATTACAAGGTATACATATCTACACAGTTTCCATTTTTTTCATAAAATAAAAACTCTTGAAAAAAAGAGTCTTGTATAGTTCCGTGATTTACACAGCATGACTTTTCCTTGATCCCATCATTGACCCTATTCATCATTATGTCCATTGAAAACATTTCCAAACTTAGGATGAGCATAAAAATCTCAGTAAGGGTTATAAATCAGAGAATGAAAACATTTGTTCATAAATACATAAAAAACATGAAATCATTTACTTACCACATGAAATCATAAGATTTATGAAGGACATGTACAAATCATTAATCATAAAGGTAAATTGTGGCATCCATATCATACTTACATTGTAGCTATCACAGCTACATAGGGAGTTACTTTGGAATAACCATCATAGTATATTCCCTAAATCATTGTAGAAAAATTCACATTTACCTCTGTCATGCCACCCAATGAGTTGGAGAGATATCTCGGGCCCACCTACCCTATGTTTATCATGGAACCACCCGTATATGTAAATAATCCCCAAGAACCATAACATGATCATAACACATAACATAAGCATAAAAGAAAGATAACATTTCCACATTACAATAATAAAATATCATTTCAAGATTTTAAAATAATAAATCCATTATCAAAATCATTTTCAATACCATAATATGTAAAAAGAGTATATGGTATTTATTTTTCGTTTTAGAAATATTCTATCTTGTTAAGGAAGCCAAAGATCAAATAATACTCGCAGGGGCGGAAAGGTCGTTGTCACTGCTTATGTAAAAAAGCATTCCTTTTGTCATTTTGTAAAATTATTCATATAAAAAGATTCCCTTTGAATAAAATGAAATGTCAAAAGGGTTTATGCACTGAAGTCTTGTATAAAACTAAAAATGCCTCAATGAAAAGAGAGTGAGATGAAGTCCCTTACCTCGTGTCTGACTTGACTCGATCAATCTTTAATCTCCTGAATAATAAACCAAAGATAATTTATACTTTCTTAAGAAACTTTTTCATGTTTATTATTCCTTTTATATCACTTATTACCATGTTATAAACATTATGTAATCATTCAAGTTAATAAAGTTCATTTTGTCGATATTTGGTACTTGAGTCAAAAATGAACACCTTATATTTACAAGTTGCCCATGTGGTCAATAGTCCATTATATACAGAATGAAAATCATTATTTAGATATCATATATATCATATATATCCAGTATATACATGTATTTAAAATAGTACATAACATTTGGAGGTAATAACTGAAATGCACCTTTCACGAAAACGGTAAGACGTACGTACGCATGAACACTACTTCATTTCTATTTCTTATTTTAATGGAATTAAAACATAATTATACATAGGTATATTATAATTACAGTATAATATCACATATAATATCATTAAAGGCATAATTTATACATCCCACATAAGTCATTAATGAATCCCTTCACTTTGAGGGGGCAATAGTCCGCACTTCCTCAAATGAGATTATCATATTTACCCACTATGGAAACCATAAAGGCCTGATATAATTTGGAATTACAGAATAATAAGGGAATAAGGAAAATAATATATATCATATATAAATATAGTTCCATCATAATGTCCACCATGATATGCAGCAAGATGTAATTGAAGAATCATTGTTTCGTGAGGCGTTAGTTTGCCATCCACAGAAACATTATGTTCCTTGTCCATTAGATGTAGGTGTGTGCAATTGTAGTTTAAATATTTATCATAACAACATCCTAGTATATTGAGGATACTGGTGAAATTACAAAATAAATTAATAAAAAGTGTTTAGGGGTTGTATAAATAAAATAAAATAAAACAATTTGAGAGAAACTGTCACCTTTAATTTGGGTAACTCCCTTTGGTTTGAAACAAAGGACTTCTTAAAGTGCCTTCTGACTAAGGTATGGCTTCTAGGGTAATTATAGGCATTTTAGGATCTTAATTGGTAAGATTTTTGATGATCTAAATGGATTTATAGGTGTGTGTAATTGGTTAGAAGTGGACTTCTTTTATAAGGGAGAGGAGGGGCTCTTTAAGAAAGTGTGAAAGTATTATTTTATAATATAATGATATTCAGTTGCTAATGGTACAAAAATCATTATAGTAAAAGATAAGATGATTCATAGTCCAAATAAAATCATCCAATTAGAATTGGACAAGTCTTATATAATATTTTAATCATTAGAATCTTATTTATTTAAATCATTTATTAATGAGGTAAATACTGCATCACTATTGTGTCATTAATAATTTAATTTATTCCATGTCGAAAAATTATCAAAAAATACTATCATGTAGGAAATATTTTTAGCTTTCCAATGAATATTTATATTCCAAAATAGAACTTATATAACACCATATAAAAATTAATTACAAAAAGATTTTTGGTAATGTCAATTTTGTCTTCACGTTAAATTAAATAATCTAAATTGTCATTATCACTCCCAAGTGGCTCAATGGGGTCCCAAAATCGACCCCAAAGATTTCCATGGTCGTAAATGACTCAACCAATAAGGTTTGGACAAGTGTTAAGGTAATTTTTAGTTATTCTAATATTCTTTTAACATTGAATTACCCTATTTACCTTTAACCGGGGTAAATAAAAGTCAAAAGTTACTATTCTCCAAAAAATATATTCATCTTATTGAACCACATTTTACTTCTGCATAACAACCATGTATTTCAGATTTTCGAAATTTAATTTATAGAAGTGGTAAAATTTCATTTTAATGAAAAAGTAAGTTTTTTTAACTACCACTATGTGGTTCCACTATTCATCAAAAATTGATGTTTTTCTAAAAAATACCAAAAAATCAGCATAAGATATATTTGATATTCATAATTCAAAAATGATTTCTATTTTTCCAAATTAAAAACATAGAAGTGGCATTAATTAATTTTATACAATCAATTTTTAAAACCCTATACAATTAGGATAAATATATTTTCTTTTTGAAATATTTTGGAGTGAATGATGAGTTTGTGGTAGGAATTGGTTGAAAGGTGAAACTCTACTTGTTAAGTATATAAAAATATAATTTTTTCCTTTTATTAAGACAAAATTTTATTAACCCAATTTCCGATGTGGGTTTTCAGCAAATGTATTTTCTATTTTCAACCTTTTATTTTCTATGAACAATTTCAAATTACGAGGAGACAATTTATTGAAAGAGGGAATAATTTAACACCCCAAGATTTCATAGTACGTTATTTTTTCAAAGTAATTCAATAAATTGCACTACACGCAACACTGAGTTCAAGCGCACCATGACTTACAAAACTAGTCGTTTAAAGGAAGTGATAAATAGTATTAACTAAATTTTGAACTATATATAATCCTAATAATTTTAGAATCCATATTATGAGTTTCTTATACATAATGTAAGAACTAATACATTTTTTTTCAGATAAAAGAAGTATTTTTCAAAAAATGCATTTTTACCGCCTTTTAGTGGCAAACCCTTTTTATATCCCAAATTTTAAACTTTTACACATTCAATTTGACCAAATAATCTTCTTTTTGAGAATCAGGACATAATAATTTAGTTTTAATAAATATTTTGTGTTTTTATGATAACTTTCATATTTGGGTGAATAGTGAAAATTGCTATATTTTAACTGAAAACAACTTTTTTAATAAAAATAATTTATAGTGTTATATTATATATTTTAATGGTTTGGAAGTATAAATAGATTATATATTTACCATTTAATACAATTCTGATCATTATAAGTAATTTTACATTGAAATTGGATTTAAACATGTTTCAATCATTTGATAGTTATTATTTTTTAAAAATATGCCTTATGGTTTTGACAATGGGAATTAATTTTAAATTAATAAATACAAATTCTATGTTTTTAATTTGGTAAAATAGACATGATTTGTGGATTTGAAATATCAAAATTATCCTAGGGTAAATTTTTGGTATTTTTCTAAAAACTTTCAACTTTTGATGAATACTGAAAAAACACTGAGATATTGTTTAAAACTAGCTTTCTATTTAAATAATTATTTATTTTATTTAAATTTAATTTAGGTCAAAATATATACATAATACCTATATAATTTCAATGTAATTCATTGGAGTCAGTTTATAAAAATTTTATATACATAAAAATTTTATCAAACGTTTTACCGTCATTTACTCACCTCCTAAGAGCATTTGCAAATTTACATAAAACTAAATTTTACCGATTATGTGATTTGAATTTAAAAAATATGAGAGACACAGTTAATATCAAGGAGTAAAATGTGGTTTAATAATATAAAAACAATTTTTTGTGAAGAGTAACTTTTTACTTTTATTTACCACGGTTAAAAGTAAATAGGGAAATTAAAGGTAAAAATTATATTATTATTACCCTAACACATGTCCTAATTATATTGGACAAGTTTAATTTGATCAAAAACAACCTTAGGAATAAAATATGATCCTTTAGGTCCACTTGGATTAGATTAAAACATTTATTATTATTTATTTTAAAGAAGAGTTAAAAGTGTTAAATTCAATGTTTATTAACTAAACCTTTTTTAATATAGTGTTATACATAAGATAAATTCGACTATAAATATTTATTAGAATGATAAAAATATTTCCTACATCATGGTATTTTATTTATAATTTTTAAAAATTAATTAATGAAATTTATTTATGACACAATGATGATGTAGTAATTACCTTATCAATGAAAGAATCATATAAATGGTATTATTAATAATAAAATAAATATAATTTCAAGGTTTTTATGACATCCAAGAATTTTCTAGGTGACTATGACTTGTTAGTTCTGATTCAATGTATCTTGTTTGATAGCGTATCCCATACGCAACAACGAGTTTCTTTAAAATCTTACGTTACACACTAATAATATAACGTTATTATTTTAAATGGTAGTTAACTCCTAGCCATTATATTGGTGGGAATGAACAAAAATAACTACAATATTATTATACATGTTTTTTAATTTTATTTACATTTATCTAATTAACGTTAGAGGCTTAAATTGTGAATGAATCTAATTTTAAGCATAATTTATATTAAAAGACCGATTTATCACCTTTTAATGGAGAACCCTATTTAAATACAGTTTTGGTAAAATTAATACATTATAATTGACCAAATAAAATCCTTCTTTAGAATGGGGACATCAAATTTTACTTTGGGTAATTTTTTGGTATTTTTCAAATAAAGTTAATTTTTAATGAATAGTGAAAAATACTGTATTTTAATTCCATAGTGCCTTTTAATCTAATTTATTAATATGGTTAGATTAACTTATTAATTGGTTTTAAAGTTTAATTATAATATATTTTTACCATTTAATCCACTGTTGGTCATTGGAATTAATTTCACTTTGAAATTGGACATAAACTATTATCAATCTTTTGATAGTTATTGTTTCTTAAAATCACACTATTTGTTTTGATAATGGGAATTAATTTTAAGATTAATTAATTCCAATTATTTGTTTTGAATTTATGAAAATAGACATCATTTTTGAATTCGGAATATCAAATATAGATTCGGCTTATTTTTTGGTATTTTTCCGAAAAACTTAAATTTTAGATGAATAGTGAAACCACTTAGTGGTAGTTAAAAAACTGATTTTATTCATTTAATTTAAATTTTACCACATCTGTGGATTGAATATCAAAAATCCGACATACATGGTTATTATAAAGAAGTAATATGTGGTTCATTAAGATGAAAATATTTTTTCTGAATAGTAACTTTTGACTTTTATTTACCACGGTTAAAGGTAGATAGGGCAATTCAAGGTTAAAAGAATATTATAATAATTAAAAATTATATTAACACTTGTCCAAAAATTATTGGTTGAGTCATTTACGACCATTAGTATCTTTGGGTCTTTTTTGGGACCCCATTGAGACACTTGAGAGTGATAATGACAATTTAGAATAATTAATTTATTGTGAAGACAAAATTGACATTAGAAAAAATATTTTAGTAATTTATTTTTATATGGGGTTATTTAAGTCCTATTTTATAGTATAAATATTCATTAGAAAGATAAAAATATTTCCTACATGATAGTAGTTTTTTGATAATTTTTATACATCGAAGAAATTAAATTAGTTATGAAACAATAATGATGCAGTATTTACCTCATTATTAAATTATTTAAATAAATAAGATTATAATGATTAAACTATTTTCCAAAAAATTTCCAATTATGATTGGATGATTTTATTTCGTCCATGACTCATCTTATCTAAGACTATAATGATTTTTGGACCATTAGAAACTGAATATCATTATATTATAAAATAATATACACACTTTCTTAATGATCCCTCCTCTCCCTTATACAAGGATACCACTTCTAACCAATTCCTCACACTTCTCAAGCCATTTTATTCATACAAACTATATGAAATTAATATCCCTACATAACTCTTCTCTACCTAGAAGCCCTAAATTAGGCATAAGGCACTTCAAGAAGTTATTTGGTTCAAACCAAAGGGGGTTACCCAAATTAAAGGTAACAATTTCTCTTAAATTGTTTTCTTTTATTTTACTTATCCAACCCCTAAAATCTTTTTATTCATTTATTTTGTAACAAAAAAGTATCCTCAATATTCTAGGATGTTGTTATGATAATTATTCTAAGTACACTTACCCACACCTCCATCTAATGGGTGAAGAACATAATGTTTCTATGGAGGGAAAACTAATGCCTCACAAAACGATGATTGTTCAATTACATCTTACCGCCTCTCATGGTGGCCATTATGATATAAATGTATTTATATATGATATATATTATTTTTATGATTTACTTATGCTTATTTAATTCCCAATTATATCACTCTTTTATGGTTTCCATAGTGGGTAAATACGATAACCTCATTTGAGGAAGTGCGGACTACCTCCCCCTCAAAGTGATATGATTAGTTAATGCCTTATGTGGGATGTATAAAGGATGAAGTTAATGATATTTTATATAATATTCTTCAGTAATTATAATATAACTATGTATTATTGTTTTTAATTCAATTAAAATAATAAATATAAATGAAAGAAGCGTTCATGCGTACGTACGACTTACCGTCTCCATGAACGGTGCATTTCATTTCTTACCTCCAAATGTTATGCACTATTATAAATACATGTATATAATTGATATATATGATATATATGATATCCAAATAATTATTTTCATTCTATATATAATGAACTATTGACAACATGGACAACTTGTAAATATAAGGTGTTCATTTTTTATTCAAGTTCCAAATATCAAAAAAATGGACATTATTAACTTGAAATGATTACATAATATTTATAACATGATAATAAGTGATATAAAATGAATAATAAACTTGAAAAAGGTTCTTAAGCAAGTTTAAAGTAGCTTTAGTTTATTATTCAAGATATTAAGTAATGACTGAGTCAAGTCGGACACGAGGTAAGGGATTTTCTTATCACACTTTTAATTCCATGAAATTTCTATTGTTCACCACTTATTCATTTCATGTTGTGAATTTTGTACTGAATTTTGATATATATTATCATTATTATCATTATATTCACGGTATTATGTGATGAATTTGGTTTTTATAAACTTTTGGTCATACGACTCAGTTGAATACAACATGGTAAAGCGTTTCATCTCACTTTTTCTTCCTGTGAGATTCATGATATATTTGCAACTATTTACTTTTGTGTGGTGTATGTAATTCCCATGATTGTACCCTTTGAGTAAATAATTCTCAAGAACCATAACATGATCATAACACATAACATATTCATAAAGGAAAGATTACATTTCCACATTGCAAAAATAAAATATCATTTCAAGATATTAAAATAATAAATCCATTATCAAAATCATTTTCAATACGAAAATATGTAAAAATAGTATATGATATTTATTTTTCCTTTTAAAAACATTCCGGCTTGTTAAGGAAGACAAAGATAAAATAATACTCACGGTGGCAGAAAGGTCGTTGTCACCTCTTACTTAAAAAACCATTCTTTTTGTCGTTTAGTAAAACACTTCATATAAAAAGATTCCCTTTGAATAAAATGAAAATTAAAAGTGGTTTATACACCATATAATATAAAGTAATGTATAAAACTAAAAATGCCTCAATGAAAGGGGATTGAGACAAAGTCCCTTACCCCATGTCCGACTTGACTCGATTATTCATTAATATCCCGAATAATAAAATAATGTTAATTTATAATGGCATAAGAACCTTTTTCAAGTTTATTATTCCTTTTATATCACTTATTACAATGTCATAAAAATTGTGTAATCATTCACGTTAATAAAGTTCGTTTTGTCGATATTTGGTACTTGAGTAAAAAATGAACACCTTATATTTACAAGTTGCCCATGTGGTCAATAGTCCATTATATCTAGAATGAAAATCATTATTTAGATATAATATATATCATATATATCCAGGATATACATGTATTTATAATAGTACATAACATTTAGAGATACGATGTGAAATGCACTGTTCATGGAGACGGTAAGTCGTAAGTACGCATGAACGCTACTTTCATTTCTATTTCTTATTTTAATTGAAATTAAACATAATGATACATAGTTATATTATAATTCAAGTATAATATCAAATATAATATATTTAAATCCATCCTTTATACATCCCATGTAAAGAATTAACGAATAAAGTCACTTTGAGGGGGCGGTAGTCCGCACATCCTCAAATGAGATTATCGTATTTACCCACTATGGAAACCATAAAGACATGATATAATTGGGAAGTAAAGAAGCATAAGGTAATCATAAACATAATATATATCATATATAAATACATTTACATCATAATGGACACCATGAGAGGTGGTAAGATGTAATTGAATAATCATCGTTTTCTGAGGCTTTAGTTTTCCATCCACAGAAAAATTATGTTCTTCATCCATTAGAAGGAGGTGTGTGTATGTGTAGTTCGAATAATTCTCATAACAACATACTAGTATATTGAGGATACTGGTGTTGTTAAAGAATAAAGGATTAAAAGTGTTTAGGGGTTGGGGAAGTAAAATAAATAAAACAGTTTAAGAGAAACCATTACCTTTAATTTGGGTAACTCCCTTTGGTTTGAACCAAAGGACTTCTTGAAGTGCCTTCTGCCTAAGGTAAGGCTTCTAGGGTGATGAGGGGGATGTAGATATCTTAATTGGGCAGAGTATGGACGATCCAAATGGCTTGAGTGGTGTGAAAAATTGCATAGAAATGGTCTCCTTTTATAAGGGAGAGGAGAGTCTCTTTAGGAAAGTGTGAAAGTATTATTTTATAATATAATGATATTCTCTTTATAATGGTCCAAAAATCATTATAGTCGAAGATAAGATGAGTCATGGTCGAAATAAAATCATCAAATCTGAATTAAAAAATTTTTGGATAATATTTTAATCATTATAATATTATTTATTTAAATATTTTATTATGAGGTAAATACTGCATCATTATTGTTTCAAAAATAATATAATTTATTTGATGTCAGAAAATTATCAAAAAAATACTATCATAAAGGAAATCTGTTTATATTTCCAATGCATAGTTATAGTCTAAAATATGACTTATTTAACACCATAAAAAAATTAATTACTAAAAGAATTTTGTTAATGTCAATTTTGTCTTCATATTAAATTAATTAATCTAAATTGTCATTATCACTCCCAAGTGGTTCAATGGTGTCCCAAAATCAACCCAAATATTCCCATGGTTATAAATGACTCAACAGATAAGGTTTGGACAAGTGTTAAGGTAATTTTGAAATATTATAATATTATTTTAACCTTGAATTACCATATTTACCTTTAACCGTGAGAAATAAAAGTTAAAAGTTACTATTCACCAAAAATTATTTTCGTCTTATTTAACAAACCTTTACTTCTTGATAACAGACATGTATGTAAAATTTTCGAAATTCAATTCACAAAAGTGGTAAAATTTCATTTAAATGAAAAATTCAGTTTTTTTAACTACAACAAAGTGGTTTCACTATTCATCAAAAATTGATGTTTTTCAAAAAAATACCAAAACAAAAGCCTAAGAATTACTTGAAATTCAAAATTAAAGATTTATTTCTATTTTGAAAAATTAAAAACATTGAAGTGGCTTTAATTATTTTAGAAATTAATTCCCGTTATCAAAATAAATAGCGTGTTTTTAAGAAACAATAACTAACGAAAGATTAATACTTGTTTATGTCGAATTTCAAAGGGAAATTAATTATAATGACCAAAATTGGATTAAATGATAAAAATATATTCTAATTACACTTTAAATCAAACTAAAAATATAATCTAACCATATAAACAAATTAGATTAAAAGGCACTTTTGAATTAAAATGCAATAGTTTTCACTATTCATTAAAAAATGAACTCTATCAGAAAAATACCAAAAAATTAACCAATGTAAAATTTCATGTCCCCATTCTAAAGAAGGATTTTATTTAGTAAAATAGAATGTATTAAAGTAACCAAAAATTGATCTAATGAGGGTTCTCCATTAAAAGGTGATGAATCGGCCTTTTAATGTAAATTATGCCTAAAATTAGATTCATTCACATTTTAAGCCTATAACTTTTTATTGGATAATGTAAATACATTTAGAAATCATGTATAATCTTATTGTAGTTAGTTTTTTTCATTCACGCCAATACAACGACAAGGAGTTAACTACCATTTAAAATAATAATATTATATTATTAGTGTGCCACATAAGTTTTCAAATAAACACGTTGTTGCGTATCAGGTAAGCTATTGAACATAGAAACCCCTTGAAAGTAAAATTAATATTTAATTCACAAATATTAATAAATATTGAATATGTCATATTCTTCATTTACCTGGGATGTAATATCCTTCCCCCCTTTTAGGAATTGCATCCTCGCAATTTTTATTCACTTATAATAATAAGTGGGGGTATTTATCCCTCACAGAATTTTCATATTCCCACATTGCCTCTTCCACCATATGGTTTTTCCACAAAACCTCTACCTGATGAATCACTTTATTCCACAACAGTTTCTCTCTACGGTCAATAATTTGAACTGGTTTTTCTTCATAAGAGAGATTTTCTCCCAACTGAACTAACTCTCGGATCAAAACATGAGATGGATCTGGCATATACTTTCTCGACATCGAAAAATGAAAAACATTGTGTACCTAGGGTAAACATGGAGGTAAATCCACTCTATACACAACTGATCCAACTTTCTCCAGAATTTCATAAGGTTTAATGAACCTCGGAATCAACTTTCCCTTCTTAACAAAACGCATCACACTTTTCCGTGGAGAAACATTGAGAAAGATATGATCACATACCTCAAAGGAAATATCCTTCCTCTAGTTTTCTACATAAAGTTTCTTTCTGCTCTGAGCTGGTCTCATGTTCTTCTGAATCAACTGAACTTTTTCTGCCATCTCATCTAATAATTCTAGTCCCATCAGCTTCCTTTCACCTACTTCATCCCAGAATGTTGGAGTTTGACAATGATTTCCATATAATGCCTCAAATGGATCCATCTGTATACTTTAATGAAAGATATTATTATAAGAAAATTCACCCAATGAAAGATGTAGGTCCCAAATTCCCTAGAAATCCATTGAGCAAGCACGTAACATATCCTATATGGTCTTCATTGTTCGTTCTGACTGCCCATCAGATTAACAATGAAAAGTTGTACTAAAATTTAATTCAATACCCAATGACTTCTAAAGGCCATTCAAAAAGTTAGTAGTGAACATGGGATCAAAATCAGATACGATGGAGTGGGGAACACCATGAAACATGAAAATCTCTTTAACATACAACCGAGCAAGTTTATCTAGAGATAAAGTATCTCGAATATGAAGAAAATGAGCAGATTTAGTCAATCGATCAACAATAACCCAGATTGCATTATTACTTTGAGATTTATTTGATAATCCCACAACAAATTCCATGAATATATTTTCCCATTTCCACTCTGGAACCTGTAAAGTCTGAAGTATTTATTTCTGTAACTGTCACTCTTCTTTAACATGCTGACAAGTCAAACACTTCACAGTAAAATCAGTAATATCCCTTTTTATTCCATCCCACAAGTAATACTCCTGAAGATCTCTGTACATCTTAGTACTGCCAGGATGAACTAAAAATAGAGAACTATGATCTTCACATAACAACACATTTTTCAACTTTGAATCACAAGGCATAAAAATTCTCTTTCCAAATCTGAAAACACAATCATTATCAACGTTAAAATTAGGCAACTTACCCTTCTGAACCAACACATCCTTTTTCTGCAACTCATTATCTTCCTTCAGTGCTTTCTTAATTCTGTCTGATAGATATGATTTCACTGACACCTAAAACAATACAATAGAATTTATTTCAATAAGAACTTCTATTCCAAAGTTCATCAAATCCAAAACAAAAGGCTCTCATTCCAAACATAACATGTTTATTGAAGTATTACTTTTTTGACTCAATGAGTCAGCCACTTTATTTGCTTTTCCCAGATGGTAATGGATCATGCAATCATAATCCATGTTTAATTCCAACCATCTACTATGTCTCATGTTCAATTATTTCTGATTGAATATATACTTTAAACTTTTTTGATCAGTATATATTTCACACTTCACTCAATACAAATGATTCCACCAAATTTTTAAAGCAAAAATAGCAGCATCTAATTCCAAATCATGTGTAGGGTAATTTAACTCTTGTTGTTTCAACTGAAGTGAAGCATAAGCAATTACTTGATCATTCTGAATTAGGAAACAACCAAGTCCTTTCAATGAAGCATCACAGTAGATAACAAACTCACCTTTTCAGGAAGGTAGTGCCAAAACTAGAGCATTCACCAATCTTCTTTTCAATTCTTGAAAACAATGATCACATTCTTTTGTTCAGATGAACATAATACCTTTTCGAGTAAACTTAGTCATTAGACAAGATAACTGTGAAAACATTTCAACAAACCTCTGGTAATAACCTTCCAAACAAAGGAAACTATGGATCTTGGTCATATTTGTGGATCTTGGTCATTCTTCAACAACTTTTGTTTTAGCAAGATCAACAGTTATGCCAATTTTTGAACCAATGTGACCAAAGAAAGAAATTTTTTGTAACCAAAACTCACACTTTCTGAATTTACCAAATAGTTTCTTTTCTTTTAAGGTTTTCAAGACAACCCTTAAATGAAATTCATGTTCCTCCAAACTTTTTTATTAAACCAAAATATCATCAATGAACACAACCACAATCTTATCCAAGAACTCACGGAAAATTCTATTCATAAGATCCATGAATACAACAGGTGTATTGGTTAACCCAAAAGGCATAACGAAAAATTCTTAATGGCCATATCTCGTACGAAACGCGGTCTTCGGAATGTTTACTTATTTTACTTTCAATTGATGGTACCCAGACCTTAAGTCAATATTCGAGAAATACTGAACTCCCTGGAGATAATCAAACATATCATCGATATGAGGAAAAGGATACTTATTCTTAACAGTGATGTTATTTAATGCTCCATTATCAATGCAAAGCCCCATTGTACCATCTTTATTTTTGACAAACAAGACAGGAGCACCCCACGGTGATGTGCTAGGTCGAATGAAACCTTTATCTAATAACTCCTACAATTGCTTATTTAACTCTAAAAGTTTAATTTGTGCCATTCGGTAAGGGGGTTTTGAAATGGGCTTAGTATCAGGAACTAAGTAAATAGTAAATTAATCTTCCTGATGAGGTATAATACCAGGACACTCATCAAGAAAAACATCAAGGTACCCATTTACCATAGGCACATCATTAATCTAAATAGTTTATTTTTTTTCAATAATATTTGCAAGGTAACATTCATTTCCATCTTTTACTCGTTCTTATCTTCTTGATATGTTATCAACAACAATGGTTCATTTTTGTATAAAAACTGAAAATCATTCTGAAAAGAAACCTCGTTATCTCTACAGTCAATCTTAGCATGATAAAGATAAATTCAATCCATGCCCAATATAACATCAAAATCTACTAGAGGAATAAGAATAAGGTTTTCAGGTAGATTATTTCTGCACACAAGGACATGAATGTTCTTATGTTTTCTTTTTGTCTCAACATTTCCTCCAGGTGTTTTTATCGTATGTTCAGTATTCATATCATGAGATGGAAGTCCCAATTTATTAGAAAACTTCTTAGAAATGAATGATTATGTAAACCCTGAATCAAACAACACATTGGCATAATCTGAACAAACAAACAGTGTACCAGACACAACTTCATTTGATGTCCCAACATCTACTGAAGTAGTTTCAAAGGATTTCACCACCCCTTTCTGCTTGTAGTCTGGTATCGTTCCTTTAGCTGAATTATTTTTTGGAAACTCATTTTCATAATGACCCATTTCATTGCAGTTAAAACATTTTACTGACTGTAATTCAGATTTTGTCTTACCATTACCCTGATCTTTTTCAGTGCAATTATGAGCCTTATGTAGGATTTTACCACATCGCTAGCACTAACCAGAATTCAAAAGACATTCCCCATCATGCATTTTACAACAAATTTCACAAACTATAAACTTAATTTTCTTACTATCATACTTTTTTGAAGAGATATTCCCTTTCTCTTTCCACCTCGATGACTTATTATGTTGTTTGTCAAAAAATACATGATCATCGAAAAATTCAATTTCCACCTTCTCCGCATAATGAACAATTTTTTCATAACTTTTGAACTCACGAGAAGCTAAATCCCTTCGATACTTTGGATTGAATCCTAAATAAAAATGTTTGATTTTACTATGAATATCTCGTATAAAATTTGGAGCATACCTTGCCAGTCGAGTGATTTTTTCTTCATAAGAATCCATTGAGTCGTCCTCCTACCTCAAAAGTTTAAAGTATATATTAAATCAGAAAGAATTGAACATGAGACTGAGAAGGTGGTTGGAATTAATCAAGGATTATTATTTCATGATCCATTACAATCCGGGAAAAGTAAATAAAGTGGTTGATGCTTTGAGTTGAAAAAGTAATACTTCATTAACCATGTTACGTTTGGAAAGAGATCATTTGGTTTTTGATTTGATGAACATTGGCATAGAAGTTGTTGTTATAGGAAATTCTTCTGTTTTGTTTTAGGTGTCAATGAAATCATCTCTATCAGACAGAATTAAGAAAGTACATAAGGAAGACAGTGAGTTGACGAAAAAAGTTGTGTTGGTTCAGAAGGGTAAGTTGCCTGATTTTAATGTTGATAATGATTGTGTTTTGAGATTTGGAAAGAGATTATGTGTGCCTTGTGATTCAAAGTTGACGAATTAGTTGTTATGTGAAGCACATAGTTATCTATTTTCATTTCATCCTGGTAGTACTAAGACGTACATAGATCTTCAGGAGTATTACTGGTGGGATGGAATGAAAAGAGATATTGCTGATTTTAATGTGATATGTTTGACTTGTCAGCAGGTTAAAGCTGAGTGACAGTTACCGAATGGAATGCTTCATCCTTTATTGGTGCCAGAGTGGAAATGGGAAAATATATCTATGCACTTTGTTGTGGGATTACCAAAGACATCTCGAGGTAATAATGCAATCTGGGTTATAGTTGACTGATTGACCAAATCGGCACATTTCCTTCCTATTAGAGATACTTTTCCTCTAGATCAACTTACTCGGTTGTATGTTAAAGAGATAGTCAGCTTGCATGGAGTTCCCCTCTCCATTGTATCTGATCATGATCCCAGGTTTACTTCAAACTTTTGGAAAGGCCGTCAGAAGTCATTGGGTACTGAATTAAATTTTATTACAACTTTTCATCCTCAATCATATGGGCAGTCAGAAAAAAAAATTCAGACCTTGGAGAATATGTTTTGTGCTTTCTCGATGGATTACCAGGGAAGTTGGGACTAACACCATTCTTTGGTTGAATTTTCATATAATAACAATTTTCATTCCAGTATACAGATGGCCCCATTTGAGGCATTATATGGAAAAAATTGTCGAACTCCATCTTTTTGGGATGAAGTAGGTGAAAAGAAGTTGATGGGACCATAATTGGTAGAAGAGATGGTAGAGAAAGTTCAGTTGATTCAGAAGCACATGAGAACCGCATAGATTAGATAGAAAAGTTATATAGATAACCGGAGTAAGGATTTTCATTTTGAGGTAGGTGATCATGTCTTTCTCAATGTTTATCCATGTAAAAGTGTGATGCGTTTTGGTTAGAAGGGAAAGTTGAGTCTGAGGTTCATTGGACCTTTTGATATTCTGGAGAAAGTTGGATTAGTTGCATATAGAGTGGCTTTACCTCCATGTTTATCCTAGGTATATAATGTTTTCATGTTTCATTGTTGAGAAATTATATGCCAGATCCATCTCATGTTTTGAGCCTAGAGGTAGTTCAGTTGGAAGAGAATATCTCTTATGAAGAACAACCAGTCCAGATTCATGACCGTAGAGAGCAGTGTTGTTGAATAAGGTAATTCACCTGGTAAACTTTTTTTAGAAAAACCATATGGTCGAAGATGCAACATGGGAATCTGAAAATGTTATGAAGGATAAATACCCCCACTTATTTTGATGAGTGAATAAAAATTACGAGGACACAATTCCCAAAAGGGGGGAAGGATGTAACATCCCAAGTAAATGTGGAATAAGAAATATTTCATATTTATTAATATTTGTGAATTAAATATTAATTTTACTTTAATGGGGTTTCTATGTTCGATAGCGTACCCGATATACAACAATATGTTTCTTTGAAAACATACGTGGCACACTAATAATATAATATTTCTATTTTAAATGGTAGTTAACTCATAGCTATTGTATTGGAGATGATGAACAAAACCAACTACAATATGATTATATATGATTATTAAATGTATTTACATTATCTAATAAAATGTTAGAGGCTTAAAATGTGGATGAATCTAATTTTAAGCATAATTTACATTAAATGGCCGATTTTTTCACCTTTTAATGGTGAACCCTCTTTAAATCTAGTTTTGGTTACATTAATACATTATATATGACCAAATAAAATCTTTCTTTATAATGGTAACATCAAATTTTACTTTCATTAATTTTTAGGTATTTTTATGATTGAGTTCATTTTTTAATGAATAGTGAAAAATATTGCATTTTAATTCAAAAGTGATTTTTAATATAATTTATTTATATGGTTAGATTATCTTTTTAACTGGTTTTGAAGTGTAATTAGAATATATTTTTACCAATTAATCCAATTTTTGTCATTGGAATTAATTTCACTTTGAAATTTGACATAAACAAGTATCAATGTTTTGATAGTTATTGTTTCTCAAAAACACGATATTTGTTTTGATAACTGGAATTAATTTTAAAATTAATTAATTACACTTTTATGTTTTTAATTTATAAAAATAGAAATCATTTTTGAATTCATAATATCAAATAACTCTTAGGTTGAATTTTTGGTATTTTTCTGAAAAACTTCAATTTTAGATGAATAGTGAAACCACTTAGTTGTAGTTAAAAAATGATCTTTTTCATTTAAATGAAATTTTACCACTTCTATGAATTTAATTTCAATAATACGACATACATGGTTGTTATCAAGAAGTAAAATGTGGTTCAATAAGATGAAAATAATTTATGATGAATAGTAACTTTTGACTTTTATTTACCATGGTTAAAGGTAAATAGGGAAATTTAAGGTTAAAAAAATATTATAAAAATTAAAAATTACCTTAACACTTGTAAAAGCCTTATTGGTTGAGTCATGTACGACCATGGGAATATTTGGGTTGATTTTGGGACTCCATTGAGCCACATGGGAGTGATAATGACAATTTAGATTAATTAATTTTATGTGAAGACAAAATTAACATTAACAAAAATATTTTAGTAATTAATTTTTATGTGGTGTTATATAATTACTATTTTAGACTATAAATATTAATTGTAAAGATAAAAATATTTACTACTTGATAGTAGTTTCTTATTATTTTTAGACATCGAATAAATTAAATTATTTATGACACACTAATGATGCAGTATTTACCTCATTAAAAAATTATTTAAATAAATAAGATTATAATGATTAAAATATTATCCAAAACATGCCCAATTATGATTGTAATATTTTATTTCTACCATTAATCATCTTAACGTCAACTATATTGATTTTTCGACCATTATAAACTGAATATAATTATATTATAAAATAATACTTTCACACTTTCCTAAAGAGCCCCTCCTTTACCTTATTAAAGAAGACTACTTATAACCAATTCCTCACACCTCTCAAGCCATTTGGATCATCCAAAATGTTCCCAATTAAGCTCCCTACATCCCAATACTCCTCTTATAAGGCTTACCTTAGGAATAAGGCACTTTAAGAAGTCCTTTTGGTTCAAACCAAATGAAGTTACCCAAATTAAAGGTATCAGTTTCTCTTGAATTATTTTCTTTTATTTTACTTCTCCACATCCTAAACTCTTTTTATTAATTTATTTTTTAACAACAGCAGTATCATCAATATACTAGTATGATGTTATGAGAATTATTCGAACTACACTTACACACACCTCCATCTAATTGATGAAGAACATAATGTTTCTTTGGATGACAAACTAAGGCCTCACGAAACGATGATTGTTCAATTACATCTTACCACCTCTCATGGTGGACATTATGATGGGACTGTATTTATATAGGATATATATTATGTTTCTGATTCCCTTATGCTTCTTTATTTCCCAATTATATCAAGCCTTTATGGTTTCTATAGTGGGTAAATATGATAATCTCATTTGAGGAGGTGCGGACTACTGCCCCCTCAAAATGATTTGATTCGTTAATGCCTTATGTGGGATGTATAAAGGATGGAGTTAACTATATTTTATATGATATTATACTGTAATTATAATATAACTTTGTATCATTACATTTTATTTCCATTAAAAAAAGAAATAGAAATGAAAGTAGCTTTCATGTGTACGTATTCCATACCGTCTCCATGAATGGTGCTTTTCATTTAATACCTCTAAATATTATGTACTATTATAAAAACATATATATAATGGATATATATGATATATATGATATCCAAATAATGAATATAATTCTGGATATAATGAACTGTTGAACATATGGACAACATATAAATATAAGTTGTTAATTTTTTACTCAGGTACCAAATATCGACAAAATGAACTTTATTAACATAAATGATTGCATAATGTTTATAAAATAAGGAAGAAAAAATTATTCCATCAATAAATACAAATAAATGAAACTATAATTTTTAATCATAACATACCTTATGAAATCATGAGATTTATGAATAACACACACAAATCATAAATCATAAAGTTTACTTATGGAATCTATATCAAACTTACATTGTAGTTATCATAGCTATATAGGGAGTTAAAATTGGAATACCCATCACAGTATATTCCCTAAATCTCTTAGGAGAAACATCACATTTACCTCTGTCACGTTACCCAATGCATTGGAGAGCCATCTCAGGCTCACCAGCCCTAGGTTTATCACGGAACCACCCATATACGTAAATAATGACCAATAACAATAACATATTCATAACCCATAAACCAATCATAAAAGAAAGATAACATTTTCACTTTTCATTCACAATATATCATTTAATGATATTGACATAATCATGGCCCTATCAGACCATTTTCAAAACCATTTAAAACATTTAATAAAGTGATTTTTGAATCAAAGTGTCCCATACCAATTTGAAATTTTTAAATAAATCTATCATTTGAGAAAATTAATTTCCATATAAATAAATACATAAAACCATTTTTAAAACATGGAAATTAATGAAAAATATTTAGAAGAATAAATATTTAAAACATTTAAAACGATATTTTAGGTAAAGAGTTTTTGACAAAATGAGAGACTCTTTAATACAAATAATTGAGGAATAACATTGAATCAGAATATTATAATATCATGGGAATAAAGGTATTCATGATATAATATGTCAATGTACATTATATACACTATATAAGAGTGAATTGGTGTATAACAACAATGAAGTCTCAGTGGTAATGTAAATTGGGATGAAATCCCTTATAAAGATGATATCCTTAAATTAAGGATAAATCAATAACATAATTATGTGTGAGAAATATAAATACAACCAATATAAGTGTATATTAACTGTGAAACCATCATTGGTCATTCAAACATATTAATAGGATTACATGTTCAAGAAGTACAAGTTGAACCCAAAGAATCAAAATTGGGTTAAGAGGTTCTCTTGTAAAAATTCGACAGCCTAACAACGTCACATTAAAATTCAGAAAATGAGTCGATGAGATAAAAGGGTATCTCATCACTTGGAAATAAAGTTTACATCAATAAGGATACAGAATAACATATCCCATCATAATAATATGTAAATTAAAAGACATAATAAAAATAAGTCTTTTAAAAAGAGGAGGGTGAAAGGTTCCCTTACAGATTTGGTAACTTACAAAAGATAAACCACATGAACAAAGGATCATCCAATAAAGATGTAAATACTCATAAATGAAATTATATTACACACTGAGTACAATAATGGATATTACATACTCCACAAAAAAATATTGGCCAATATAGCATAATCTCACGGGAATAAAAACTGAGATGAAAAACCCTTACTTCATTGTATTCAAATTGAATCGTATGACAAAAAGTTAATAACCAAAAAATTAATCACATAATACCATGAATATAAAGCTGATAATGATAATATATATCAATGGTAGTACAAATTACACAACATGTAATAAATAAGATGTGAACAATGGAAATCTCACAGAATTAAAAGTGAGATAAGAAAATCCCTTACAAAAATTCAGCAGCCTAACGACACCACTTAAAAATTCATAAAATGAAATGATGAGAGTAAGAGGGGGTATCTCATCATATGAAAATAAACATTACATTATGGTGAATATAAAATAATATCCTACAACATAAGAACATGGAGCATAAAAGAAATGATATAAAAGAGAGTACTTGAAAAGAAAGAGAGAGGTCGGGTCTCTTACCTCGAGTCCAACTTGACTCGATCATTATTTAATATCATGAATAATAAACTAAAGATAATATATACTTGATTAAGAACCCTTTGATAGTTTATTATTACTTTTATATAACCTATTAACATGTTATAAATATTATGTAATCATTTAAGTTAATAATGTTCATTTTGTAGATATTTGGTACTTGAGTCAAAATGGACTTCTTATAATTACATGTTGTTCATGTGGTCAAAGGTTCATTATATCCAGAATGTTATTAAAGATTTAGATATCATATATATCATATATATGCATTATATACATGCATTTATAATAGTATATAACATTTAATGGTAAGAAATGAAATGCACCGTTCATTGAGACGGTAAGCCGTACGTACGCATGAATGCTACTTTCATTTCTATTTATTATTTTAATTGAAATAAAACATAATTATACATAAGTATATTATAACTCTAGTATAATATCATATATAATATAATTAACTCTATCCTTTATACATCCCACCTAAGGCATTAATGAGTCACATAACTTTGATGGGGCGGTAGTCCGCGCTTCCTCAAATGAGATTATTGTATTTACCAACTATGGAAACCATAAATGCGTGCTATAAATAGAAAATACTGAAGAATAAAGAAAACATAAACATAATATATATAATATACAAATACATTTCAATCATAATTTCCACTATGATAGGTTGTTGGAGATATTTGAACAATCATCGTTTCGTGAGGCATTAGTTTTCCATCTACATAAACATTATGTTCTTCATCCATTAGATGGAGGTGTGTGTAAGTGTAGTTCGAATAATTCTCATAATAACATCCTAGTATATTGATGAAACTAGTGTTGTTACAAAATAAAGGAATAAAAAGAGTTTACGGGTTCGATAAGTGATATAAAAGAAAACAATTTAAGAGAAATTGTTACCTTTAATTTGGGTAACTCCCTTTGGTTTGAACCCAAAGACTTTTTTAAGTGCCTTATGCCTAAGGTAAGGCTTCTAGGTTTAGGAGAGGGATGTAGGGAGATTAATTGGGAAGATTTTGGACGAGTAAAATGTCTTGAGAGGTGTGAGGTATTGGTTATAAGTGGTCTCCTTTTATATGGAAGAAGAAGGGGCTCTTTAGGAAAGTGTGATAATATTATTTTATTATATAATGATATTCGGTTTCTAATGGTCCAAAAATCATTAAATATGAAGATAAGATGACTCATAGTCGAAATAAAATTATCAAATAGGAATTGGATAGGTTTTGTAAAATATTTTAGTCATTATAATATTATTTATTTAAATCATTTATTAATGAGGTAAAATATTATCCAAAACTAGTCCAAAAAGATGGAAAGGAATGTTACCTTGCACATATTTTTTAAAAAAAAGGAACTGTTCAGATTAATGATGTTCCAGTGATAAATGAGTTCCTTGATGTTTTTCTTGATGAGTTGCCTAGTATTATACCTGACCGGGAAGTTGAATTTACTATTTACTTAGTTCCTGATGCTAAGCCAATTTCAAATCCCCCTTATAGAATGACTCAAATTGAACTTTTATAGTTAAAGAAGAAATTTTAGGAGTTATTAGATAATGGTTTAATTTGACCTAGCACATCACCATGGGGTGCTCCTCTCTTGTTTGATAAAAAGAAATATGGTTCAATGAGACTTTGCATTGATTATAGAACATTGAATAGAATCACTGTTAAGAATAACTATCCATTACCTCATATCGATGATTTGTTTGATCAGCTCCAGGGAGCTCAGTATTTTTTGAAGATTAACTTGAGGTCAGGGTACCATCAGTTGAAAGTAAAAGAATCATACATTTTGAAGACCGCGTTTTGTACTAGATATGGCCATTATGAATTCGTAGTTATGCCTTTTGGGTTAACCAATGCACCTGCTATATTCATGGATCTTATGAATAGAATTTTCCATGAGTTCTTGTATAAGATTATGGTTGTGTTCATTGATGATATTTTGGTTTATTCCAAAATTAAAGAGGAATATGGAAGTCATTTACGGGTTGTCTTGGAAACCTTAAAATAAAAGAAACATTATGGGAAATTCAGAAAGTGTGAGTTTTGGTTACAAAAAATTTCTTTCCTTGGTCACATTGTTTCAAAAAATGGCATAACTGTTGATCCTGCTAAAAAAAGTTGTTGAAGAATGGACAAGACCCACAAATATAACCGAGATCTGTAGTTTTCTAGGTTTTTCAGGTAATTACCGTAGGTTTGTTTAAAATTTTTCAAGGTTATCTAGTCCAATGACTAAGTTAACTCAAAAGGGTGTTAAGTTCATCTGGACAAAAGAATGTGATTATTGTTTTTAGGAATTGAAAATAATATTGATGAATGCTCCAGTTTTGGCACTGCCTTCCAGAAATGGTGAGTTTGTTATCTACAGTGATTCTTCGTTGAAAGGACTGGGTTGTGTCCTAATGAAAAATGATCAGGTAATTGCTTATGCTTCACGTCAGTTGAAACCACATGAGTTAAATTACCCTACACCTGATTTTGAATTAGCTGCTGTTGTTTTTTTAAAAACAATTGGAGGCATCATTTGTATGGAGTGAAGTGTGAAATATATACTGATCACAAAAGTTTGAAGTATATATTCACTCAGAAATAATTTAACATGAGATAGAGGAGACGGTTAAAATTAATCAAGGATTATTATTGAACGATCCTTTATCATCCGGGGAAAGAAAATAAAGTGGCTGATGCTTTGAGTTGAAAAATTAATACTTCATTAACCATATTACGTTTAGAAGGAGATCCATTGGTTTTTTATTTGATGAACTTTGGTATAGAATTTATTGTTATAGGAAATTATTCTATTTTGTTTCTGATGTCAGTGAAATCATCTCTATCAGATAGAATTAAGCAAGCGTAGAAGGAAGACAGTGAGTTGTAGAAAAATGTTGTGTTGGTTATGAAGGGTAAGGTGTCTGATTTTAATGTTGATAATGATTGTGTTTTGAGATTTGGAAAAATATTATCTATGCCTTGTGATTCACAATTGAAGAATGAGTTGTTATGTGAAGCTCATAGTTCTCAATTTTCAGTTCATCCTGACAGTACACAGATGTATAGAGATCTTCTGGAGTATTACAGGTGGGATGGAATGAAAAGAGATATTGATGATCTTATTGTGAAGTGTTAGACTTGTCAGCATGTTAAAGAAGAGTGACAGTTACCGAATGGAATGCTTCAGCCTTTACCGGTGATGGAGCAGAAATGGTAAAATATATCCATCGACATTGTTGTGGGATTACCAAATACATCTCGAAGTAATAATTTAATCTGGTTTATAGTTGGCCGATTGACTAAATCTTCTCATTTTCTTCCTATTAGAGATACTTTGTCTCTAGATCAACTTTCTCGGCTTCATGTTAAAGAGATAATCAGGTTTCATGGAGTTCTCCTCCCCATTGTATCTGATCATGATCCCAGAATCACTTCTAACTTTTGTAAAGGCCTTTAGAAGTCATTGGGTACTAAATTAAATTTTAGTACAACTTTTCATCCTCAATCAGATGGCTATTCAGAAAAAACAATTCAGAACTTGGAGGATATGTTACGTGCTTGCTCGATAGATTACCAGGGATTTTGGGACCAACATATTTATTTGGTTGAATTTTCTTATAATAACAAATTTCATTCCAGTTTATAGATGGCTCCATTTGAGGCATTATATGAAAATCATTATCGAACTCTAGCATTCCGGGATGAAGTGGTTGAAAGAAAGCAGATGGGACCAAAATTAGTAGAAGAGATGGTGAAGAAAGTTCAGTTGATTCGGAAGCACATGAGAACAACTCGGAGCAGAGAGAAAATTTATACAGATAACCTGGGGAAGGATATTTCTTTTAAGGTGGGTGATCATGCCTTTCTCAAAGTTTCTCTATGGGAAAGTTGTTTCCGAGGTTCATTGGACCTTATAAATTATGGAAAAAGTTGGATCAGTTATGTACAAAGTGGCTTCACCCCCATGGTTATCCCAGGTACACAATGTTTTTCATGTTTTGATGTTGAGAAAGTATATACCAGATCCATCTCATGTTTTGATTCCAGTGGTAGTTCAGTTGGAAGAGAATCTCTCTTATGAAGAACAACCAGTCCAGATTCGTGACCACAGAGAGCAAGTGTTGCAGAATATGGTTATTCACCAGGTAAAGGTTTTGTGGGAAAACCATATGGTGAAGAGGAAATGTGGGAATCTGAAAATGATATGAGGGACAAATACCCCCACTTATTTTGATAAGTGAATAAAAACTACGAGAACACAATTCCCAAAAGGGGGGAAGGATGTAACTTCCCAGGTAAATGAAAAATAAGACATATTTTATATTTATTAATATTTGAGAATTAAATATTAATTTTACTTTAAATGGGTATTTATGTTCGATAGCGTACCTGATATGCAACAACTGGTTTCTCTGGAATCTTACATTGCACACTAATAATATAATATTATTATTTTAAATGGTAGTTAACTTCTAGCCATTATATTGGAGAGAATTAATGAAACTAACTAAAATATGATTATATATGATTGTTAAATGTATTAACATTATCCAATAAAAAATTTGAGGATAAAAATGTGAATGAATCTAATTTTAAGCATAATTTATATTAAAAGGCCAATTTATCGCTTTTTAATAGCACATCCACATTAAATATAATTTTGGTTACTTTAATACATTCTATATTACCAAATAAAATCCTTATTTATAATGGGGACATCAAATTTTACTTTGTTTAATTTTTTGGTATTTTTCTAATAGAGTTCATTTTTTAATGAATAGTGAAAAATATTGCATTTTAATTCAAAAGTTCCTTTTAATCTAATTTATTTATATGGTTAGATTATCTTTTTAGTTGATTTTCAAGTGTAATTATAATATATTTTTACTGTTTAATCTAATGTTGGTCATTGTAATTAATTTCACTTTGAAATTCGATATAAACAAGTATCGATCTTTTGATATACCAAATAGCGTGTTTTTAAGAAACAATAACTATCAAAAGATTGATACTTTTTTATGTCGAATTTCAAAGATAAATTAATTCTAATGACCAAAATTGGATCAAATGGTAAAAATATATTGTAATTAAACTTTAAAAACAACAAAAAGGATAATCTACCCCTATAAATAAATTAGATTAAAAGTCACTTTTGAATTAAAATGCAATATTTTTCACTATTCATTAAAAATGAACTCTATCATAAAAATACCAAAAAATTATCCAGAGTAAAACATGATGTGACCTTTCTAAAGAAGGATTTTATTTGGTCATATAGAATGTATTAAAGTAACCAAATTTAGATTTAAAGAGGGTTCTCCATTAAAAGGTGATAAATAGGTCGTTTAATGTAAATTATGCTTAAAATTAGATTCATTCACATTTTAAGCCTCTAACTTTTTATTTGATAATGTAAATACATTTAACAATCATTTATAATTATAATGTAGTTAGTTTTGTTCATTCCTGCCAATACAATGGCTAGGAGTTAACTATCATTTAAAATAATAATATTATATTATTAGTGTGGCATGTAAATTTTCAAAGAAACTCATTGTTATGTATCGGGTACGCTATCAAACATAGCACCCACTTTAAAGAGTTTTCAACAAAAAGAGAGACGCTTGAATACAAATAATTGAAGAATAAATCTTAATCAGAACATTATAATGTAATGAGAGTAAAGTGATTCATGATATAATATTTCAAAGGACAGTATATACTCCATATAATAGTGAATTGGTGCATAAAAACAGTGATGTCTCAATGGAAATGTAAATTGATAACAAATCCATTATAAAGATGGTATCCGTAAATTAAGGATAAATCAATCACAAAATTATGTGTGAAAAATATAAATACACCCAATATAAGTGTATATTATGTGTAGAACAATCAGAGGTCATTCACACATATTCATAGGATGACATATTAATGAAGTACAAGTTGAACATGAAGAATTGAAATGGGGTTAAGAAGTTCCCTTGTAAAAATTCGACAACCTAATAGCATCACTTTAAATTTCAGAAGATGAGTTGATGAGAAAAAAATGGTATCTCATCACTTGGAAATAATGTTTATATCAATGAGGATATAGAAGATCATATCCCAACATAACAATATGTATATTAAAAGACATAACAAAAAGATGTCTTTTAAATAGAGGAGGGTCAACGGTTCTCTTACCGATTTGGTAACATACAAAACATACACCACATGAAAGAAGGTTCATACAATGAATGTGTAAATACTCATAAATGAATTTATATTACACAAAGAGTACAATAATAGGGAAGTGCATACACCACACAAAAGAAAATAGTGGCCAATATAGCATGAATCTCACGGAAATAAAATGTGAGATGAAACCCTTTACCACATTGTAATCAACTGATTCGTATGAATGAAAGTTAATAAGCACCAAATGAATCACAGAATACCATGAATATAAATATAATCATGATAATATATATCAAATGTCAATATACAATACACCACATGCAATAAATAAGTGGCGAACAATGGAAATCTCATGGAATTAAAAGTGAGATAAGAAAATTCCTTACCCTGTGTCCGACTTGACTCGACCATTATTTAATATCATGAATAATAAAATAAAGCTAATTTATACTTTCTTAATAACTTTTTAAAGTTTATTATTCCTTTTATATCACTTATTACCATGTTATAAACATTATGTAATCATTTAAGTTAATAACGTCCATTTTGTCGATATTTAGTACTTGAGTAAAAAATGAACACATTATATTTTAAATTTGTCCATGTTGTCAATATTCCATTATATCCAGAATGATATTCATTATATATATATCATTTATATCATATATATCCAGAATATACATGTATTTATAATAGTACATAACATTTGGAGGTAAGAAATGAAATGCACCATTTATGGAGACAGTAAGCCGTACGTACGTATGAACGCTACATTCATTTCTGTTTCTTATCTTAATGGAATTAAAACATAATTATACATAGGTATATTATAATTACAGTATAATATCAAATATAATATCAATAACTCTATCCTTTATACATCCCACATAAGGCATTAATGAGTCACATCACTTCGAGGGGGTGGTAGTCCGCACTTCCTCAGATGAGATTATCGTATTTACCCACTATGGAAACCATAAAGGCTTGATATAATTAGAAAATACAGAAGCATAGATAAAATATAAACATAATATATATCATATATAAATACAGTTCCATCATAATGGTCACCTTGATAGGTGGTAAGTGGTAATTGAACAATCATCGTTTCGTGAGGCGTTAGATAGTCACCCACAGAAACATTATGTTTTTAACCCATTATGCGGAGGTATGTGTATGTTTAGTTCGAATACATATCATAAAAACATCCTAGTATATTTTGGAAACTAGTTTTGTTACAAAATAAAGGAATAAAAAGAGTTTAGGGGTTGGGGAAGTAAAATAAAAGAAAATAACTTAAGAGAAACCGTTACCTTTTATTTGGGTAACTCCCTTTGGTTTGAACCAAAGGACTTCTTGAAGTGCCTTCTGCCTAATGTAATGCTTCTAGGTGGAGGAGAGGGATGTAGGGAGATTAATTGGGCAGAGTTTGGACGATTCAAATGGCTTGAGAGGGGGGAGTAATTGGTTAGAAGTGGTCTCCTTTTATAAGGAAGAGGAGGGGCTCTTTAGGAAAGTGTGAAAATATATTTATTATAATATAATTATATTTGGTTTCTAAAGGTCCAAAAATAATTAAGGTAGAAAATAAGATGAATCATGGTTGAAATAGAATCATCCAATATGAATTTGACATGTTTTGGATATTATTTTAATATTTATAATCTAATTTATCTAAATCATTTATTAATGAGGTAAATACTACATCATTATTGTGTCATAAATAATTTAATTTATTCGATGTCTAAAAATTATAAACAAAATAAAATCATGTATAAAATCTTTTTATTTTTCCAATGCATATTTATAGTCAAAAATATTTTTTATATAACACAATATTAAAATTCATTTACTAGAAGATTTTGGTTTTTGTCATTTTTAACTTTACATTAAATTAATTAATCTAATGTGACATTATCTTTCATAACTGGCTCCATGGGGTCCCAAAATAGACCCAAAGATTCCCATGGTCAGCCATTACACATCCGATAAGGTTTGGACAAGTGTTAAGGTTATTTTGAATTATTATAATATCTTTTTTATCTAGAATTAACTTATTTACCTTTAACCACGGTAAATAAAAGTCAAAAGTTACTATTTACCAAAAATTATTTTCATCATAATGACCCAATTTTTACTTCTTTATAACAACCATTATTGTTGGATTTTTGAAATTCAATTCACAGAATTGGTAAAATTTCATTTAAATGAAAATGTCCGTTTTTTTAATTACCACTAAGTGGTTTCACTATTAATCAAAAATTGATTTTTTTCCGAAAATACAAAAAATTCAGCGAAAGCAATATTTGATATTAAAAATTCCAAAATGATGTCTATTTTACCAAATTAAATACATAAATGTGTCATTAATTAATTTTAAAATTACTTCTCTTTGTTAAAACAAATAGAATGTTTTTAAGAAACAATAATTATCAAAAGATTGACACTTGTTTATGTCCAATTTCAAAGTGAAATTAATTCCAACGACCAAAATTAGATTAAACTGTAAAAATATATTTTGATTACACATTAAAACCAATTTAAAAGATAATCTATCCATACAAATAAATTATATTAAAACATAGCTTTGAATTAAAATACAATATTTACACTATTCATAAAAAATGAACTTTTTTCGGAAAAATTCAAAAAATTTAGATGATGTAAATTTTGATATCCCCACTCTTATTAAGAATTTTTTTAGTCATATAGAAATTATTAATGTGACAAAAACTATATTTAAATATGGTTCTCTATTAAAAGGTGGTAAATCAACCTTTTAATGTAAATTATGCTTAAAATTAGATTCATTCACATTTCAAGCCTCTAACATTTATTGGATAAATGTAATTACATTTAACAGACATGTAAAATCATATTGAATTTAGTTTTGTTCATAACGGCCAATACAACGGTTAGGAGTTAACGACCATTTAAAATAATAATATTATATTATTAGTGTACAATGTAAGATTTCAAAAAAACCTGTTGTTTCGTATCGGGTATGCAATCTCATTTATCTAAATCATTTATTAATGAGGTAAATACTACATCATTATTGTGTCATAAATAAATTAATTTATTCGATATCTAGAAATTATAAAAAAATACTACCATGTAGGAAATATTTTTAGCTTTCCAATGAATATTTATAGTCAAAATATTATTTATATAACACAATATAAAAAGTCATTTACTAAATGTTTTTTATTTTTTTATTTTTGCCTTTAAATTAAATTAATTAATCTAATGTGTCATTATCTTTAATAAGTGGCTCCACGGGGTCCCAAAATAGACCTAGAGATGCCCATGGTCGCCCATTACACATCCAATAATGTTTGGACAAGTGTTAAGGTAATTTTGAATTATTATAATATTCTTTTTACCTTGAATTAACTTATTTACCTTTAACCGTGGAAAATAAAAGTCAAAAGTTACTATTCGCCAAATAATCCAAATAAGATGAACTATATATTTCTCTTGCCTTTAGATATTAACTAAAACAAAAACATTTAGTACAAGATCAGATAATCCCCAAATAGGATAAACTTTTACATAAAGAGAAACTACTCTTAATCCCCAAAATATTTCTAACAAAATCCAAAGTTCAACAAAGACCATTCAATCAACAATTGTCCCTAAAATTATTCAAATGTAATCCAAACTTTTTTTTAACCCAAATCTCATAAGGATTTAATTACATAGACTTACAATATACATCTTAACATTTATCTCCAAGTAACAGCAGTTACTCATAATGTCTCATATTGAAAAGTAATTAACCTAATCACATATTCTCCATGATAGGTTAATCATTTTCATAAATAAATCATATCATCATGTGTCCATAATAAAAACAAGGATTCATCAAAAATAAAATCTCAACCATTATTCCACAATTGAAATCCAATTGTATTGTAACTTCCTTAGGCATATAGTGTTTTCTCAAAAGAGAGAACTTCTTCTACAACAACCATTATCACTAAATCACAGAATCATTTTTTAATAAAAAGTATATCCACTTGATAAAACATAAGTTCCAAAAATCAAATTATTCTTGTTCCATAATAACATTTTACTAAAATAATAAGTCATACTAACTAGGGACTTCAAGTAGGCAATTGGTAGGCGATGCACCCTTGTCACCCTTCGGTTGTGGGTTCGATTCCTGCAGCCTTGTCGGATGCGATGTGTTGTCACCCATCCTACCGTTTGTCCTTTTTATAATACTCAAAAATAACCCTAACATATTTTAACCTAAATGGTTTTCTTATACCTCTAATTTTCATCCAAATTTATTATGATCTCAAAATCTGAATTCTTGATGTCCTATTTCACCACCAAATGATAAAATAAAACAATCCCTAAAATGAAGAACATCATACCTTGATCACGGTGTCCATTTGGTTTCATCACCATCTTGTTCACATAGGTAGAAGGTCCATGCATTTCAACAATGATTTAGAGATCCTTCAAAATCATTTTATTCCTCCATCCAAATACACCTTGTACAACATGGGTCATATGGGTGTTCGCAGAAAAATAGTTTTGGAAAATAATCATGTATGACATATAATTTCAGAACATCTGATAAAACATTATTTCTATAAAGCATTTGAACCGAATGACAGTTGAAACTTACAATTAACGGTCCTTTTAAAATACCATAAGTATATACTAAGAGAATATATGTTAAAATCAAATATAAATAGGTTTCTCAATTGTCTCCTTCTTCAATACCTTTTTTAAAATCATATTATTCTTCAAAATCTTATGATAAGGTAAAATATTTGAAAATGCCTTGATAATATTTACCTTTATTTAAAATATGAGAATATTATAAAAATGGGATTTTTTTTAAATACAACCCATGATCTACGATGATAACAAGGTATAGTGGAGGTGTTTGATATCTCAAACAACTTCTTTCATGTGAATTGTATTCTAGAAAAAGTTTCACAATCATCCGAACATGACTTTGCAATAATTATTGCAAGCATGTCATCAGGAAGAGATAGGAATGTCATTTTAGATCCTCCTCCTTCCATTTCTAACTGACATTCCTTGATCTTAAAAACTTATAAAAAAGGATATTATTGAAATAATAGATAGGGAATAACCACATGTCTAACAAAAATTCTTAATTCCTAATGTGCCCTAAACCGACCTCTGATACCAACTATAATGACCTGACCTTAAACTTTACATAATCTTGAATTAAATGAATAATTCACATTGGGGATATTTTCAGGTTTAGAGTTTTAGAGAATTAGGCCATAACTATTACATAAAAACTTGAATATTACTAGTAGACACTACTACTCAGTATCTATTTTTTTCATAAAATAAAAACTCTTAAAAAGAAACATATCCAGTTCCATGTTTTAGATAACATGACTTTTCCTTGATCCAATCCTTGAACCTATTCATCTTTACGTCTTTTGGAAAACATTTCAAAAACTTGGGATGAGAATATAATATCAGTAAGGGTTATAAAAAAGGAAGGAAAACATTACACAACAATAAATACAAATTCATGAAACCACACATTTCAGTCATAACATACCTTATGAAATCATAAGATTTATGAATAACACACACAAATCATAAACCATAAAGCTTACTTAAGGAATTGATATCAAACATACATTGTAGATATCACAACTATGTATGGAGTTACACTTGGAATACCCATCATAGTATATTCCCTAAATCTCTTAGTAGAAACATCATGTTTACCTCCATCACGTTACCCAATGAAATAGAGAGCTATCTCGGGCTCACCCGCCCTAGGTTTATCACGGAACCACCCGTATAGGTAAACAATTCCCAATAACCATAACATAATCATAACATATGACACATGTATAAAGTAAAGATAACATTTCAACATTCCAATATATCAAATCAGGATATTGAAAGAAACAATGTTTTATCAAATCATTTTAAAAACCATTTAAAAAGAGATTTTTGAGTCAAATTGTCTGATACCACTTTGATGCTTTTAAATGAATAATCATTTGAAGACATTAATTTCCATATAAATAAATCCTAAAACCCATTTTGAAATCATGGAAATTAATGAAAATATTTAGAAGCATAAATCATTATAACTTTTAAAATGATATTATAGTTAAAGAGTTTTTAATAAAAAGAAAGACGCATGAATACAAATAATTGAAGAATAAATTTTAATCAGAACATTATAGTATCATGATGATAAATGGATTCATGATATAATATTTCAAAGGAAAGTATATACGTTATATAAGAGTGAATTGGTTCATAACAACAATAAAGACTCAATAGAAATGTAAATTGAGAGAAAATCCCTTATAAAGATGGTATCTTTAATTTAAGGATAAATCAATCACATAATTATGTGTGAAAAATATAAATACACCCAATATAAGTGGATATTAAGTGTAAAACAATAATATTTCATTTACACATATTTATAGGATGACATACTCAAGAAGTACAAGTTGAACCCGAAGAATTGAAATTGGGTTAAGAAGTTCCCTTGTATAAATTTGACAGTCTAATGTTGTCACTTTAAAATTCAGAAGATGAGTTGATGAGAAAAAAGGGTATATCATAACTTGAACATAAATTTTATATCAATTAGGATATATAAGAACATATCCCAACATAATAATATGTAAATTAAAAGGCATAACAAAAAGAAGTCTTTTAAATAGAGGAGGGTCAAAGGTTCCTTTACCGATTTGGTAACTTACAAAACATATGCCACATGAAAGAAGGTTCATAAAATTACTATGTAAATACTCATAAATGAATGTATATTACGCAAAGAGTACAATATTGGGGAGTACATACACCAAAAAAAGGAAATAGTGGCAAATATAGCATGAATCTCACAGAAATAAAAAGTGAGATAAAACCCTTTACCACGTCGTAATCAACCTAGTCGTATGACCGAAAGTTAATAAGAACCAAATGAATCACATAATACAATGAATATAAATATAATCATGATAATATATATCAAATGGAAGTACACAATACGCCGCATGAAATAAATAAGTGACGAACAATGGAAATCTCACGGAATTAAAAGTGAGATAGGAAAATCCCTTACCTTGTGTCCGACTTGACTCGACCGTTCATTATTGTACTAAATAATAAAATAATGTTAATTTATACATCATTAATAACTTTTTCAAGTTTATTATTCCTTTTATATAACTTATTACCATGTTATAAACATTATGTAATCATTTAAGTTAATAACGTCCATTTTGTCGATATTTGGTAATTTAGTAAAAAATGAACACATTATATTTAAAATTTTCCATGTGGTCAATAGTACATTGTATCCAGAATGATATTAATTATTTATATATCATATATATTATATATATCCAGTATATACATTTATTTATAATAGTACATAACATTTGGAGGTAAGAAATGAAATGCACCGTTCATGGAGACGGTAAGCCAAACGTACTCATGAACGATACTTTCATTTCTATTTCTTGTTTTAATGGAATTAAAACATAATGATACATAGTTATATTATAATTATAGTATAATATCATATATAATATCAATAACTATATCCATTATACATCCCACATAAGGTGTTAATGATTTACATCACTTTGTGGGGGTGGTAGTCTGCACTTCCTCAAATGTGTTTATCGTATTTACCCACTAAGGAAACCATAAAGGTGTGATAATTATTTAGATATCATATATATCATATATATCTAGTGTATACATTTATTTATAATAGTACATAACATTTGGAGGTAAGAAATGAAATGCACCGTTCATGGAGACGGTAAGCAGTACGTACGCATGAATGCTACTTTCATTTCTATTTATTATTTTAATGGAACTAAAACATAATTATACATAAGTAAATCATATATATCTAGTATATAATTGTATTTATAATAGTACATAAAATTTGGAGGTAAGAAATGAAATGCACCGTTCATGGAGACGGTAAGTCGTACGTACGCATGAACGCTACTTTCATTTCTTTTTCGTATTTTAATGGAATTAAAACATAATTATACATAGGTATATTATAATTAAAGTATTATATAATATATAATATCATTAAATCCATCTTTTATACATCCCATATAAGGCACTAACGAACCACATCACGTTGAGGGGGCGGTAGTCCTCACTTCCTCAAATGAGATTATCGTAGTTACCCACAATGGAAACCATAAAGGCATTCTATAAATGGAAAGTACAGAAGCATAAGGAAATCATAAAAATAATATATATAATATATAAATAAATTACCCTCATATTGTCCACCATGATAGGCGGTAGGAGAAAATCGAACAATCATCGTTTCGTGAGGCGTTAGTTTTCCATCCACAAAAAAATTATGTTCTTCATCCATTAGATAAAGGTGTGTGTTAGTGTAGTTAGAATACTTCTCATAAAAACATCTTAGTATATTGAGGATTCTAGAGTTTTTAAAATAGAAAGGAATGAAAAAGGTTTTAGGAGTTGGGGAAGTAAAATAAAAGAAAACAATTTAAGAGAAACTATTACCTTTTATTTGGGTAACTCCATTTGGTTTGAACCAAATGATTTTTTGAAGTTTTTACTACCTTAGGGTAAGGATTATAAGAGGAGGAGAGGGATGTAGGGAGCTTAATTTGGGAGAGTTTGGACAAGAAAAATGGCTTGAGAGGTGTGAGGAATTGGTTAAAAGTGGTCTCCTTTGATAAGGGAGAGGAGGGGCTCTTTAAGAATGTGTGAAAGTATTATTTTATAATATAATGATATTAGGTTTCTAATGGTCCAAAAATTATTATAGTTAAATATAAGTTGAGTATTGGTCGAAATAAAATCATCCAATAATAATTGGAGAGGTTATGGATAATATTTTAATCATTATAATATTATTTATTAAAATGATTTATTAATGAGGTAAACACTGCATCATTATTGTGTCATAAATAATTTAAATTATTTTATTTCTAAAAATTATAACAAAAATATAATGATATAGGAAATATTTTTAGATTTCCATTGAATATTTATAGTCGAAATGATAATTTATATAACCCCTTCTAAAAATTAATTTACTAAAAGATATTTTCTTTTGTCATTTTTGTCATTACTTTAAGTTAATTAATCTAAATTGTCATTATCACTCCCAAGTAGCTCAATGGGGTCCCAAAATAGACCCAAATATGCCCATGGTCATAACTGGCTCAACCAATAATATTTTGACAAGTGTTATGGTAATTTTGAATTATTATAATATTTTTTAACCTTGAATTACCCTGTTTACCTTTAACCGCGGTAAATAAAAGAAAAACGTTACTATTTATCAAAAATTATTTACATATTAATGAAACAAATTTTACTTCTTGATAACAACCATGTATGTCTGATTTTAGAAATTTAATTCACAGAAGTGGTAAAATTTCATTTAAATGAAAAAGTCAGTTTTTTAACTACCACTAAGTGGTTTCACTATTCATAAAAAATTGAAGCTTTTCAGAAAAATATCATAAAATCAGCCTCAGATATATTTGATATTCCAAATTCAAAAATGATTTCTATTTTTCCAAATTCAAAACATATAAGTGGCATTAATTAATTTTAATATTAATTCCCGTTATCATAAAAAATATCTGGTTTTTAAGAAACAATAACTATCAAAAGATTGATACATGTTTATGTTGAATTTCAAAGTGAAATTAATTCCAATGACCAAAATTGGATTAAATGGTAAAAATATATTCTAATTACACTTTAAACCCAACTAAAAAGTTTATATAACCATATAATTAAATTATATTAAAATGCACTTTTTAATTAAAATGCAATATTTTTCACTATTCATTAAAAATGAACTCTATCAGAAAAATACCAAAAAATTAACCAAAGTAAAATTTGATGTCCCCATTATAAATAAAGATTTTATTTGGTTATATATAATGTATTAAAGTATCCAAAACTAGATTTAATGAGGGTTCACCATTAAAAGGTGATAAATTGACCTTTTAATGTAAATTATACTTAAAATTAGACTCATTTACATTTTAAGCCTCTAACTTTTTATTAGATAATGTAAATACATTTATTAGACTTGTATAATAATATTGTAGTTAGTTTTGTTCATTCCTGCCAATACAGCAGCTAGGAGTCAACTACTATTTAAAATAATAATATTATATTATTAGTGCGCCACATAAGTTTTCAAATAAACCTGTTGTTGTGTATCGAGTACGCTATCAAACATTGAAATCCCTTAAGAGTAAAACTAATATTTAATTCCAAAATATTAATAAATATTAAATATGTCTTATTCTTCATTTACCTGGGATGTTACATTCCCCCCTTTTGGGAATTACGTCCTTGAAATTTTTAATCACTTATCAAACTAAGTGGGGGTATTTATCCCTCATAGCATTTTCAGATTCCCACATTGCCTCTTCAACCATGTGGTTTTTTTATAAAACCTTTACCTGATGAATCACATTCTTCTGAAACAATTTCTCTCTATGGTTAGGAATCTGAGCTGGTTGTTCTTCATCAGTGATATTTTTTTCCAACTGAACTAACTCTAGGCTCAAAACATGAGATGGATCAGGAATATACTTTCTCAACATTGAAACATGAAAAATATTGTGTACCTGGGATAAACTTGTGGGTAAATCCACTCTATATGCAACTGATCCAACATTTTCCAGAATTTTATAAGGTCCAATGAACCTCAGACTAACCTTTTCCTTTTTCCAAAAACGCATCACACTTTTCTGTGGAGAAACTTTGAGAAAGACATGATCACCTACCTCAATAGAAAGACCCTTCCTCCGGTTATCTGCATAACTTTTCTGTCTTCTCTGAGCCGTTCTCATGTACTTCTGAATCAACTGAACATTCTCTACCATCTCTTCTACCAATTCTGGTCCAATCAACTTCCTTTTACCTAATTCATCCCAGAATACGGGATTTTGACAATGCTTTCCATATAATGCCTCAAATGAAGCCTTCTATATACTGGAATGATATTTTATTATTCAAATGTTGAAATGTTATCTTTCCTTTATGCTTATGTTATGTGTTATGATCATGTTATGGTTCTTGGGCATTATTTATTTATATAGGTGGTTCCGTGATAAACCATGGGTGGGTGAGCCTGACATATCTCTCCAATGAATTGTGTAACGTGACGGATGTAAACGTGAATGTTTATCCTAAGAGATTTAGGGAATATACTGTGATGAGTATTCCAATGTAACTCCCTATGTAGCTGTGATAGCTACAATGTAAGTAGGATATGGATGCCACAAGTTACCTTTATGATTAATGATTTCTACATGTCTTTTATAAATCTTATGATTTTCATGAGGTAAGTAAATGATTTCATGTTTTGTATGTATTTATGAACAAATGTTTTCATTATTTGATTTATAATCCTTACGGATCTTTTTAAAATCATCCCAAGTTTTGAAATGTTTCCACATTACTTAAAGATGAATAGGGTCGAGAATGGTTAGGAGAAACACTCATATTTACCTCCTTCACTTTACCCAATGCATTGGAGATCTATCTCAAGCTCACACACCCTTAGTTTATCACGGAACCACCAATATATGTAAATAATGCCCAAGAACCATAACATTATCATAACACAGAACATATGAATCAAGGAAAGATAAAATTTCCTCATTAAAACAATAAAATATCATTTCAAGATATTGAAATAATAAATCCATTCTCAAAATCAGTTTCAATACCAAAATACGTAAAAATATTATATGGTATTTATTTTTCCTTTAAAAAAATTTCGACTTGTTAAGGAAGCAAAAGATCAAATAATACTCACAGCAACAGAAAGGTTATTTTCACCGCTTACGTTAAAAAAACATTATTTTTTTTCATTTATTAAAATGCTTCATTTAAAAATATTCCCTTTGAATGAAATGAAAATTCAAAGGTGTTTATACAGTGTATAAAATAAAATCGTGTATTAGAACAAAATATGCCTCAATGAAAGGACATTGAGACGAAGTCCCTTACCTCATGTCTGACTTGACTCGATCATCCTTTAATCTCCTGAATAATAAACTCAAGTTAATTTCAACCTACTTAGGAACCTTTTTCATGTTTATTATTCCTTTTATATCACTTATTACTATGTTATAATATTATGTAATCATTTATGTTAATAACGTTCGTTTTGTTGATATTTGGTACTTGAGTAAAAAATGAACACCTTATATTTACAAGTTTTCCATGTTTTCAATAGTCTATTATATCTAGAATGAAATTAATTATTTAGATATCATATATATCCAGAATATAAATGTATTTATAATAGTACATATATTTGGAGGTAAGAAATGAAATGCACCGGTCATGGAGACGGTAAGTCGTACGTATGCATGAACGCTACTTTCATTTCTATTTCTTATTTTAATGGAATTAAAACATAATGATACATAGGTATATTATAATTATAGTATAATATCATATATAAGATCATTAAATCTATCTTTTATACATCCCACATAAGGAATTAATGAGTTACATCACTTTGAGGGGGCTGTAGTCCACATTTCCTCAAATGAGAGTATCGTATTTACCCACTATGGAAACCATAAAGGCATGATATAAATGGGAAGTACAGAAGCATAAGGAAATCATAAACATAATATATAACATATATAAATACATTTCCATCATAATTGCCTCCATGAGAGGTGGTAAGATGTAATTGAACAATCATCATTTCGTGAGGCCTTAGTTTTCCATCCACAGAAACATTATGTTCTTCATCCATTAGATGGAGGTGTGCATAAGTTTAGTTGTAATACTTATCATAAAAACATCCTAGTATATATAGGATACTGGTGTTGTTACAAAATAAAGGAATTAAAAGAGTTTAGGGTTTGGAGAAGTAAACTAAAAGATAATAATTTAAGAGAAATTATTACCTTAAATTTAGGTAAATTCTTTTGGTTTGAACCAAAAGAACTTTTAAAGATCCTTATACCAAAGTGAAGACTTTTAAAAGGAGTAGAGGGATGTATGGATATTAATTGGGTATAATTTGACAGGCCAAATGGCTTTATAGGTTTGAGGAATTGGTTATAAGTGGTCTCCTTTTATAAGAGAGAAGAGGGTCTCTTTTGGAAAGTGTGAAAACTTTATTTTATTATATAATGATATTAGGTTTATAAAGCTTGAAAAATAATTAAGGTCAAAGATAAGATGACTCATGGTCGAAATAAAATCATCCAATAGGAATTGGATAGGTTTTAGATAATATTTTTGTCATTATAATCTTTTTTTAAATCATTTATTAATGAGGCAAATACTACATCATTATTGTTTCATAAATACATTAATTTATTTCATGTCTAAAAATTATAAAATAAATACTATCATGTAGGAAATATTTTTATATTACCAATGAGTATTTATATCCGAAGAAAGGTCTCATATAACACCATAAAAATAAATTACTAAAATATTCTTGTTAATGTCTATTTTGTCTTCACATTAAATTAATTAATCTAAATTGTCATTATCACTCCGATGTGGCTCAATAGGGTCCCAAAATCGATCCAAATATTCTCATGGTCGTAAATTACTCAACCAATATGGTTTGGAAAATTTTTAAGGTAATTTTGAATTATCATAATATTCTTTTAACCGTGAATTACCCAATTTACCATTAACAGTGGTTAATAAAAGTCAAAAGTTACTATTAACCAAAAATTATTTTCATCTTATTAAACCCCATTTTATTTCTTGAAAACAACCATTTACATCATATTTTTGAAATTCAATTCACAAAAGTGGTAAAATTTCATTTAAATGAAGAAGTCAGTTTTTTAACTACTATTAAGTGGGTTCACTATCAATCAAAAATTGAAGTTTTACAGAAAAATACCAAAAATTCAGCCTAAGTAATATTTGATATTCTGAATTAAAAAATGATGTCTATTTTTTCATATTAAAAATATAGAAGTGGAATTAATTAATTTAAAAATTAATTGCCGTTGTTAAACCAAATAGCGTGTTTTTAAGAAACAATAACTATGAAAAGATTGAAACTTTTTTACGTCCAATTTCAAAGTGAAATTAATTACAATGACCAACATTGGATTAAATGGTATCAATATATTTTAATTTCAATTTAAAACCAACTAAAAAGATAATCTAACCATATAAATAAATTAGATTAAAAGGCACATTTGAATTAAAATACAGTATTTTTCACTATTCATTAAAAATGAACATTATCAGAAAAATACCAAAAAATTAACCAAAGTAAAATTTATGTCCCCATTATAAGGAAGGATTTTATTTGGTAATATAGAATGTATTTATGTATCCAAAAATATATTTAAAGAGGGTTCTCCATTAAAAGGTCTTAAATCGGGCTTTTAATGTAAATTATGATTAAAATTAGATTCATTCAAATTTTAAGCCTCTAAATTTTTATTGGATAATGGAAATACATATAACAAACATGTATAATAATATTGTAGTCAGTTTCATTCATTCCTTCCAATACAACAACTAGGAGTTAACTACCATTTAAAATAATAATATTATATTATTAGTGTGCAACGTAAGATTCCAAATAAACCTGTTGTGGCGTATCGGGTATGCTATCGAACATAGAAACCCCGTTAAAGTAAAATTAATATTTAGCTCCCAAATATTAAAAAATTGGAAATATGCCTTATTCTTCATTTACCCAGGATGTTACATCCTTCCCCCCTTTTGGGAATTGCATCCTCGCAATTTTTATGCACTTATCAAAATAAGTGGGGGTATTTTACCTCATAGCATTTTCAGATTCCCACGTTTCCTCTTCAACCATATGGTTTTTCCACAAAACCTTTACATGGTAAATTAGCTTATTCCACAACACTTGGTCTCTTCAGTCAAGAATCTAGACTGGTTGTTCTTCATAAGAGATATTATCTTCCAACTGAACTACCTATGGGCTCAAAACATGAGATGGATCTGGAAAATACTTTCTCAACATCAAAACATGAAAAAAATTGTGTACCTCAATTAAAGATGGAGGTAAAGCCACTCTCTACGCAACTGATCCAACTTTCTCTAGAATTTTGCAAGGTCTAATAAACCTCGGACTCAACTTTCCCTTCTTACCAAAACGCAACACACTTTTCCATGGAGAAACCTTGAGAAATAAATGATCACCTACCTCAAATAAAAGATGATTCCTCTGGTTATCAGCAAAAATTTCTTGTCTTCTCTGAGTTGTTCTCATGTGCTTCTGAATTAACTGAACTTTCTTTGCCATTTCTTATACCTATTCTTGTCCCATGAGCTTCCTTTCACCTTCTTCATCCCAAAATGATGGAGTTCGGCAATGTTGTCCATATAATGCTTCAAAGGGAGCCATCTATATACTAGAATGAAATATGTTATTGTAAGAAAATTCAACCAATGAAAGATGTCGGTCCCAAATTCCCTGGTAATCCATCGAGAAAGCACGTAACATATCTTCCAAGGTCTGAATTGTTCGTTATTACTGCCAATCTTTTTGATGATGAAAAGATGTGCTAAAATTTAATTCAGTACCCAATGAATTCAGAAGGCCTTTCCAGAAGTTAGAAGTAAACCTGGGATCACGATCAGATACAATGGAGTGGGGAACTCCATGAAACTTGACTATCTTTTTAATATAAAACAGAGAAAGTTGATCTAGAGACAAAGTATCTCTAATAGGAAGGAAATGAGCAGATTTTTTCAATCAGTCAACTATAACCCAGATTTCATTATTACCTTGAGATGTATTTGGTAATCCCACAACAAATTCCATGGTTATATTTTTCCATTTCCACTCTGGCACTAGTAATGGATGAAGCATTCCTTTCGGTAACTGTCGCTCTACTTTAACCTGCTGACAAGTCAAACACTTCATAGTAAAATCAGAAATATCTCTTTTCATTCCATCCAACTAGTAATACTCTCAAAGATCTCTGTACATATTAGTACTACCAGGATGAACTGAAAACGGAGAATTGTGAGCTTCACATAACAACTCATTCTTCAACTGTGAATCACAAGGCACACAAAATATCTTCCCAAACCTAAAAACAAAATCATTATCAATGTAAAATTTAGGTAACCTACCCTTCTGAACCAACTCTAACTTTTTCTGCAACTCACTGTCTTCTTTCTGCTCTTATTTTGTTTTTTTGATAGAGATGATTTCACTAACACCTGATACAAAATAGAAGAATTTCATGTGCCCAAAAATTCAATGAAAACACATGTCCTACGAAGAAGTTTCGATAATGGGATCACATGTATCGTATAAATATATGTTTACCAACACCTAATGCCATTATGATTTAGAATAAAGAAACTGACAATGACCAATGAAAGGTATGGATTAATTCTTAACATATGTTTTGATATTATTGAATATTATGATATGATTCATGATTTTTTTATGTAAGAAAGAAGTATATCAGAATATGTTGGTAAATAATGGTTAACAGATCATGAAGAATGTTGAATGAGTAAAAGGTTATAAAATAAGTGATTCAAGAGTTATGGTAGATTTTAGGATGGTGAAATGCTTAAAATTATTAAGGCTCTTTTAATGATGAGATTAAATTAGAAGACTTTTTATAGTATTTGTAACCCTTAAGTTTGATATATGAAAATTTTATTCAAGAAATTATTATCTTTTATTTTGTGTTTATAGTTATAAATAACCATTTGGGTTTACATGATCCTTGAATTTGAAGCAATTACTGGTTAATACATTTTGGGATGAAAAACGTAAGTTATTAGATAACCTTTATTGTTAAAATATGTTATGGTTATTTTTGATGAATTTATCTCTTTTTTGGGAATGTTATAAAATTATGTTGTTTTTGAAAAGGGACAACACGCAAACCGTGTGACAACCCGTTGCATCGGATGAAGATGTGAGAATCGAACCCACAACCAAAGTGCGACATGTATTTATCTCCTACCACTGGACTACGTTAAGTCCATATTTAGTATGACTAATTATTTTTAGTTAGATGAACTTATGAATCAGGAATATGTTGATTTTGGGATATCTTTGGAAAGGATTAACCTATCCTGGAGGATATGTGATTAGGTTAATTACTTTTCAGTATGAGAGTTTGTGAGTATAAGATGTTATTTGGAGATAAATGTTAATATTTACCTAGGAAGACTATGTGATTAAATACTTAAGAGATTAGGGTTTCAATCTTAGTTTGTATTACATTGATTAATTTTAAGGATAACTGTTTATTTAATGGTCTTTCTTTAACCTTAGGTTCTTTTTGTTGAATTTTGGAGATTAAGAGTAGTATTTATTTTTATAAAGGACTATCCTTTTGGTTATTATCTGATCTTATACTAAATTTTTTGGTTTTAGTTAATATCTAAAGACATGGGAAATATATAGTTCATCTTTTAGGGATTATGTTATTCTCTCGAAGTTGATTATAGCACTCTTAATGTGAAATAAAAAATCATCGTGAATTTTCATTGTTTGGAGAAAATATGAGTTTGTGTTAGAAATATAGTAAAAGATAAATGTCTACATGACAAGTAAGTATATTTCATAATGTTTTTGGTTAAGCTCATTAATAAATTCCACAATGAAAAGTAACTTTAATCAAAAAAACTTGTGTGTTAACTTTTCTTATTGGGGAATCAAGGACTGTTTAACCCATCACAAGTTTGTGATTTTATGTTGGTTAAATTTCTCCTAAACTTGTTTCCTATCACTTTCCATCAGAACTTGACCCTTTGTTTTCTCCTCCATATACATGTTTTCATGGAATCATAGTATGGGTTAACTCGGGTGACCATTGTACTTCTCTTTTTTTCTTTAAAGTGAATGTTTTACTGACTCTTTTTTTCGATATGGGGCTTTCAATATTGTTTCCGAGCCCAAATTTAAAAATTGTGAGGACGCAATTCCCAAAAGGGGGGAAGGATATAACATCCCAGGTAAATAAAGAATATGATTTTTTCATATTTAATAATTTTTTTTAAAATGGTTTCTATGTTCGATAGCGTACCCGATACGCAACAACGAGTTTCTTTGAAATATTACGTTGCACACTAATAATATATTATTATTTTAAACGGTAGTTAACTCCTAGACATTGTATTGGAGGTAATGAATGAATCTAACTACAATATGATTTTACATGTTTGTTAAATGTATTTTAATTTATCCAATAAAATTTAGAGGCTTAAAATGTGAATGAATCTAATTTTAAGAATAATTTACATTAAAAGGTTGATTTATAGCCTTTTAATGGGGAACCCTTTTTAAATCTAGTTTTTGTCACATTAATACATTATATATTATCAAATAAAATCCTTCTTTATAATGGGCACATCAAAATTTACTTTTTGTAAATTTTTGGAATTTTTCCGATAAAGTTCATTTTTTAATGAATAGTGAAAAATATTGTATTTTAATTCAAAAGTTTCGTTTAATCTAATTTATATATATGGTTATATTATCTTTTTAATTGATTTTAAAGTAATATTAAAATATATTATTACCATTTAATCCAATGTTAGTCATTAGAAATAATTTTACTTTAAAATTGGACATAAACAAGTATCAATCTTTTGATATTTGTTGTTTCTTAAAAACATGCTATTTGTTTTGATAACAAGAATTAATTTTAAAATTAATTAATTCCACTTCTATGATTTGAATTTGGAAAAATAGACATCCTTTTTTAAATCGGAATATCAAATATATCTTTGGCTGATTTTTTGGTATTTTTCTGAAAAACTTCAATTTTTGATGAATAGTAAAACCAGTTAGTGGTAGTTAAAAAAATGACTTTTTCATTTAAATGAAAATTTACCACTTCTGTGAATTGAATTTCAAAAATCCGACATACATGGTTGTTATCAAGAAGTAAAATGTGGTTCATTAAGATGAAAATAATTTTTGGTGAATAGTAACTTTTGACTTTTATTTACCGCGATTAAAGGTAAATAGGGTGATTCAAGGTTAAAAGAATATTATAATAATTTAAAATTACATTAACACTTGTCCAAACCTTATTGTTTGAGTCATTAAAGACCATGACCATCTTTGGGTCAATTTTGGGACCCCATTGAGAAACATGTAAGTGATAATGGCAATTTAGATTAATTAATATAATGTAAAGTCAAAATTGACATTAACAAAAATCCTTTAGTAATTAATTTTTATATGGTGCTATATAAGTCATATTTTTTATTATAAAGTTTCATTGGAAAGATAATACTATTTCCTACATCATGGTATTTGTTTTATAATTCTTAGACATCAAATACGTTAAATTATGTATGACACAATAATGATGAAGTATTTAACTCATTGATAAATGATTTAAATAAATAAGCTTATAATGCTTAAGATATTATGCAAAAAAATTTAAATTCGTATTGGATGATTTTATTTCGATAATGTGTCATATAATATTGTTCATTAATGATTTTTGGACCTTCTGAAACCGAATATCATAATATAATAAAATAATATTTTCACACTTTCCTAAAGAGCCCCTCCTCTCCCTTATAAAAGGAGACCATTTCTATCCAATTCCACACACCTCTAAAGAAAATTTTCTCAATCAAAATCCTCCCAATTAATCTCCCTACATGCCTCTCCTCCACTTAGAAGCCTTACATTAGGAAGAAGGAACTTCAAGAAGTCCTTTGGTTCAAACCAAAAAGACTTACCCAAATTAAAAGTAATTATTTCTCTTAAATTGTTTTCTTTTTTTTACTTATCCTACCCCTAAACTCTTTTTATTTATTTTATTTTGTAACAACACCAGTATCCTCAATATACTAGTATGTTTTTATGAGAATTATTCTAACTACACTTACACAAACCTCCATTTAATGGATTAAGAACATAATGTTTCTGTTGATGGAAAACTAACGCCTCACGAAACGATGATTGTTTAAATATCTTCAACCATCTCTCATGGTGGCCATTATGATGGAACTGTATTTATATATGATATATATTATGCTTATTTTTTATTTATGTGTCTGTATTTTTTATTTATATCATGCCTTTATGGTTTCCATAGTGGGTAAATACGATAATCTCATTTGAGGAAGCACCGACTACCACCCCCTCAAAGTGATGTGACTCGTTAATACCTTATATGAAATGTATAAAGGATAGAGATAATGATATTATATATGATATTATTCTGGAATTATAATATACTTGTGTATAATTATGTTTTAATTCTCTTAAAATTAGAAATATAAATGAAAGTAGCATTCATGTGTACGTATGGCTTATCGTCTTCATGAACGGTGCATTTCGTTTCTTACCTCTAAATGATATGTACTATTATAAATACATGAATATACTGGATATATATGATATATAGTATATCTAGATCATGAATATCATTCTGGATATAATGAAACTTTGACCACATGAACAACATGTAATTATAAGAAGTCCATTTTCTTATCTCACTTTTAATTCTGTGAGATTTCCATTGTTCGCCACTTATTTATTACAAGTGGTGTAATGTGTACTTATATTGATATATATTATCCTGATTATATTTATATTCATGGTATTATGTGATTCATTTGGTGGTTATTAACTTTTGTTCATTCGACTCAATTGATTTCAATGTGGTAAAGGGTTTCGTCTCACTTTTTATTCCCTTGAGATTCATGCTTTATTTGCCAAAATTTCCTTTTGTGTGGTGTATGTATTTCCAATGATTTTACTCTTTGTTTAATATACTCTCATTTATTAGTATTTAAATATTCATTTTATAATCAATCTTTCATGTGGCCCATGTTTTGTAAGTTACCAAATAGGTAAGGGAACCTTTCACCCTCCTCTTTTTAAAAAGACTTCTTTTTGTTATGACTTTTAATTTACATCTTATTATGTTGGGATATGTTCTTGTATATCCTTATTTATGTAAACATTTTGTCCAAGTTTTTAGGTACCCTTTTTATCTCATCAACTAATTTTATTAATTTTAAAGAGACGCAGTTATGCTGTCGAATTTTTACAAGGGAACTTCTTCACCCAATTTCAATTCTTTGGGTTAAACTTGCACTTCTTGAATATATAGTCCAAAAAATATTTGTGAATTAACTATGATTTTTTTACACCTAATAACCACTTATATTGGGTGTATTTATATTTTTCACACATAATTATGTGATTGATTTATCCTAAATTTAAGGATACCATCTTTATAAGGGATTTCATCTCAATTTACATTTCTATTGAGACTTCATTGTTGTTATGCACCAATCCACTCTTATATTTAGTATATACTGTACTTTTACATAATAAATCATGAATCAATTTATTCTCATGATATTATAATGTTATGATTAAATGTTATTCCTCAATTATTTGTATTCAAGTGTCTCTGTTTTTGTTAAAAAACTCTTTAAATAAAATATCATTTTAAATGTTTTAAGTATTTTTTTTCTAAATATTTCTCATTAATGTACATGTTTTCAAAAAAGGTTTTAGTATTTCTTTATATGGACATTAATGTTTTCAAATGATTATTCATTTAAAATCTTCAATGTGGTATGTGACACTTTTATTAAAAAATATCTATTTAAAAGGTTTTGAAAATGATTTGATAAAACATTGTTTATTTCAATATCTTTATTTGATATATTGGATTGTGGAAATGTTATCTTTCATTTATACATGTGTTATATTTTATGATTATGCTATGGTTATTGGGAATTGTTTAAGTATACGTGTGGTTCTGTGATAAACCTAGGGTGGGTGAGCCCGAGATAGATCTCCAATGCATTGGGTAAAGTGACGAAGGTGAATGTGATGTTTCTCCTAAGTGATTTCAGGAATATACTGTGATGGGTTATAAAACAAAGAATGAAAAAATTTGTTCATAAATAAATAAAAAACATGAAATCATTTACTTAGCTCATGAAATCATAAGATATATTTAAGACACATAGAAATAATTAATCATAATGGTAACTTATGGCATCCATATCATAATTACATTGTAGCAATCACAACTACATCGGGAGTTACATTGGAATACCCATCATAGTATATTCATTAAATCTCTTAAGGGAAACATTCACGTATACCTCCGTCACATTACCCAACACATTGGAGAGATATCTCAGGCTCACCCACCCTAGGTTTATCACAGAACCACCCGTATACGTAAATAAGTCCCAAGAACCCTTACATGATCATAACACATAATATAAGCAGAAAAGAAAGATAACATTTCCACAATGTAATAATAAAATATCATTTCAAGATATTGAAATAATAAATCCATTATCAAAATCATTTTCAATACAAAAAAACATAAAAAGTGTATATGGTATTTATTTTTCCTTTTGAAAACATTTCGGCTTGTTATGGAATCCAAAGATCAAATAATACTCACGGCGGCGTAAAGGTCGTTGTCACCGCTTACGTAAAAAAACATTTCTTTTTGTATTTTAGTAAAACACTTCGTATAAAAAGATTCTCTTAGAATAAAATGAAAACTCAAAGGGGTTTATACCCTGTATAAATTAAATTCGTGTATAAAACTAAAAACTCCTCAATGAATGGAGATTGAGACGAAGTCCCTTACCTCATGTCTGACTTGACTCGATCGTTCTTCAATCTCCTTTAATTTAGGTAACTTCCTTTGGCATGAACCAAAAGTACTTTTTTAAGTACCTTTTTGTAAGGTAAGTCTTCTAGGGTGAGGAGAGGGATGTAGGGAGATTAATTTTTCATAGGTTGGACGAGCCTAATGGATTGAGAGGTGTGAGGAATTGGTTAGAAGTGGTCTCCTTTTATAAGGGGGGGACTCTTTAGGAAAGTGTGAAACTATTATTTTATTATACAATTATATTCGGTTTATAATGGTCCAAAAATCATTAAAGATGAAGATAAGATGACTGATGGTAGAAATAAAATCATTCAATCAGAATTTGACTTTTTTTGGATATTATTTTAATCATTATAATCTTATTTATTTATATGATTTATTAATGAGGTAAATACTCCATCATTATTATGTCATAAATAATTTAATTTATTTGTTGTATAAAAATTATAAAAAAATACCATGATGTAGGAAATATTTTTAGCTTTCCAATTAATATTTATAGTCGAATATAAGACTTATATAACACCATATAAAAATTAATTACTATATGATTTTTGTTAATTTCAATTTTGTCTTTACATTAAATTAATTAATCTGAATTGTCATTATCGCACCCATGTGGCTCAATGAGGTCCCAAAATCAACCCAAAGATGATAATGATTTTTAATGACTGAACAAATAAGGTTTGGAAGTGTTAATGTAATTTTGAATTATTATAATATTCTTTTTACCTTAAATTAACCTATTTACCTTTAACCGCAGTAAATAAAAGTCAAACGTTACTATTCCCCAAAAATTATTTTCACCTTATTGAACCAAATTTTACTTCTTGATAACAACCATGTATGTCGGATTTTCAAAATTTAATTCACAGAAGAGGTAAAAATTCATTTAAATGAAAAAGTCAGCTTGTTTAACTACCGCTAACGGGTTTCACTATTTACCAAAAATGGAAGTTTTTCAGAAAAATTCCAGAACTTCATCCTAATCTATATTTGATATTCAGAATTCAAAAATTTTGTCTATTTTTCCAAATTCAAAATATAGAAGTTTCATTAATTAATTTTAAAATTAATTCCCACTATCAAAACAAATAGCGTGTTTTTAAGAAACAATAACTATCAAAAGACTGATACTCGTTTATGTCCAATTTCAATGTGAAATTAATTTCAATGACCAAAATTGGATTAAATGGTAAAAATATATTTTAATTTCACTTTAAAACCAACTTAAATGATTATCTAACCATATAAATAAATTATATTAAAAGGTACTTTTGAATTAAAATACAATATTTTTCACTATTCATTAAAAAATTAACATTATCTGAAAAATACAAAAAAATTACCCAAAGTAAAATTTGATGTTCCCTGTCTAAAGAAGTATTTTATTTGGTTAATTAGAATATATTAAAGTGACATAAACTATATTTAAAGAGGATTTTCCATTAAAAGGCGATAAATCGGCCTTTTAATGTAAATTTTGCTTAAAATTAGATTCATTTACATTTTAAGCCACTATCTTTTTATTGGATAATGTTAATATATATATAAAACATGTAAAATCATATTTTAGTTAGTTTCATTCATTCCCGCCAATACGATGACTAGGAGTTAACTACACTTTAAAATAATAATATCATTTTATTAGTGTGGAACTTACGATTTCAATGAAACTTGTTGTTGCGTATCAGGTACACTATCGAACATAGAAACACTTTTAAAGTGAAATTAATTTTTTATTCAAAAATATTAATAAGTATAATAATATATTATTCTTCATTTACATGGGATGTTACATCCTTCCCCCTTTTAGAAATTGCTTCCTCGCAATTTTTACTCACTTATCAAAATAAGTGGGGATATTTATCCCTCATAAAATTCTCATATTACCACGTTGACTCTTCATCCATATGGTTTTTACACAAAACCTTTACCTGATGAATCACCTTATTTCGCAACACTTTATCTCTACGGTCAAGAATCTGAACTAATTGTCCTTCAAAAGAGATATTTTCTTCCAACTGAACTACCTCTGGGCTCAAAACATGAGATGGATTTGGCATATACTTTCTCAACATCGAAACATGAAAAAACTTCTGTACCTAGGATAAACATAGAGGTAAAGCCACTTTATACGCAACTGATCCAACTTTCTCCATAATTTCATAAGGTCCAATTAACCTCAGACTCATCTTTCCCTTCTAACCAAAATGCATCACACTTTACCATGGAGAAACTTTGAGAAAGACATGATCAGCTACCTCAAAGGAAAGATTCTTCCTCTGATTATCTGCATAACTTTTCTATCTTCTCTGAGCTTTTCTCATGTTCTCTTGAATCAACTGTACTTTCTCTGCCATCTCTTCTACCAATTCTAGTCCCATCAACTTCCTTTAACCTACTTTATCCCAAAAATCTGGAATTCAACCACGCTTTCCATATAAGGCCTCAGATTAAGGTCATAAAGAAAGAACCTTCTGTGGAAAAAGTAAGCATCTAGTTGACTCTAGGAAAGGGAACGAAGTCCTTTCTGAGGGATCAATTGAATGTTTTAAATGTTGTGTGCATGGTCATTATGAAAACACATGTCCTAAGAAAAAGTTTCAGGAATGGGATCACTTGTATCGTACAAATATATGTTTACCAACACCTAAAGTCATTCTGATTGAGGATAAAGAAACTGACAATAACCAATGAAAGGAATGGATTTATTCTTAACATATGTTTTGATATTATTGAATCTTAGGATATGATTCATTATTTTTGTATGTAGAAAATAAGTATTTGAGAATATGTTAGTAAAGAATGGTTAAGGGATCACGAATAACATTGAATGATTAAGAGTTCAACAAATAAGTGAATCAAGAGTTATGATAGATTTTAGGATGGTGAAATGCATAAAATTATTAAGGCTCTTTTGATGATGTGATTACATTAGAAGACTTTTAATAGTATCTGTAACCCTAAAGTTTGATATATGAAAATTTTATTCAGGGAATAATTATCTTTTATTTTGTGTTTATAGTTATAAAGAACCATTTGGGTGTATATGATCCTTGAATTTGATGCAATTACCGGTTAATACAATATGGGAAGAAAAACGAACGTTATTAGGTAACCTTTCTGGTTAAAATATGTTATGGTTATTTATGATGAATTTATCTGTTTTTTGGGAATGTTGTAAAATTATGTAGTTTTTGAATAGGGACAACACACAAATTGTGTGACAACCCATCGCGTTGGAAGAAGCTGTGGGAATCGAACCCACAACCAAAGATCGAATGGTATTTATCGCCTACCACTAGATTACATGAAGTCCCTAATTAGATTGACTAATTCTTTTTAGTTAGAAAAACTTAAGAATCTGTCATAAGTTGATTTTCGGTTATCTATGGAAATGATTTACCTATCATTGAGGATATGGGATAAGGTTAATTACTTTTTATTATGAGATGTTAAGAGCAACTAATGTTATTTGGAGATAAATGTTAATATTTACCTTGGAAGACAGTGTGATTAAATCCTTAAGTTATTTGGGATTCAATCTTATTTTGGATTACTTTGTTGAATTTTAAGGATAACTGTTTATTTAATTGTCTTTATTGATCCTTGGGTTCTTTTTTTTGAATTTTGGAGGTTAAGAGTAGTATTTATTTCTATAAATGATTATCCTTTTGGTGATTATCTGATATTATACTAAATTTTTTGGTTTTAGTTAATATGTAAAGACATGGGAAATATATTGTTCATCTTTTTCAGATTATGTGATTCTCTCTAAGTTGATTATAGCACTCTTAATGCGAAAAAAGTCATCCTAAATTTTCATCATTTGGAGAAAATATGAGTTTGTGTTAGAAATCTTTTAAAAGATAAATTTCAACATGACAAGTAAGTATATTTCCTTATGTTTTTGCTTAATCTCATAAATAAATTCCTCCACAATATGTAAATTTAAACAAAAAAACATTTCCATTAACTTTCCCTTTTGGGGAATCAAAGACTGTTTAACCCATCACAAGTTTGGGATTTTATGGTGGTTAACTTTCTCCTAAACATGTTTCCTATCACTTTCCATCAGAACATGACCATTTTCTTTCCCCTCCATATCCATTTTTTCATGGAATCATAGAATGGGTTAACTCGGGTGACCATTTTACTTATATTTCTTTCTTTTAATGTGGTAGTTTTACTGACTCTTTTTTCTGATATGGGACTTTCAATAAAGTTTCCGAGCCCAAATTTTAAAATTGCAAGGACCCAATTCCCAAAAGGGGGGAAGGATGTAACATCCCATGTAAATAAAGAATATGAATTTTTCATATTTATTGATTTTTTAATTAAATATTAATTTTACTTTAAAAGGGTTACTATGTTTCATAACTTACTCGATACGCAACAACGAGTTTCTTTGAAATCTTACATTTCACACTAATAATATATTATTATTTTAAACGGTAGTTAATTCCTAGCCATTTTATTAGAGAGAATCAACGAAAATAACTACAATATGATTTTACATGTTTGTTAAATGTATGTTAATTTATCCAATAAAATTTAGAGGCTTAAAATGTGAATGAATCTAATTTTAAGCATAATTTACATCAAAAGGACGATTTATCACCTTTTAATGGTGAACCCTTTTTAAATCTAGTTTTGGTCACTTTAATAAATTATATATTACCAAATGAAATCCTTCTTTATAATTGGTACATCAAAATTTACTTTGTGTAAATTTTTGGAAATTTTCCGATAAAGTTCATTTTTTAATGAATAGTGAAAAATATTATATTTTAATTCAAAAGTGACTTTTAATATAATTAGTTTATATGGGTATATTATCTTATTAATTTATTTTAAAGTAAAATTAAAATATATTTTTACCATTTAATCCAATGTTGGTCATTGGAATTAATTTTACATTAAAATTGGACATAAACAAGTATCAATCTTTTGATAGTTATTGTTTCTTAAAAACACGTTTTTTGTTTTGATAACGGGAATTAATTTTAAAATTAATTAATTCCCCTTATATGTTTTGAATTTGGGAAAATAGTCATCATTTTTGAATTTGTAATATCAAATATAGATTAGGCTCAATTTTTGGTATTTTTCTAAAAAAACTTCAATTTTTGATGAATAGTGAAACCACTTAGTGGTGGTTAAAAAACTATATTTTTCATTTAAAGGAAATTTTACCACTTGTGTGAATTTAATTTCAAAAATCCAACATACATGGTTGTTATCAAGAAGTAAAATATGGTTTATTATGAAGAAAATAATTTTTGGTGAATAGTAACTTTTGACTTTTATATACAGCGGTTAAAGGTAAATAGGGTAATTCAAGGTTAAAAGAATATTATAATAATTAAGAATTATCTTAAAACTTTTCCAAACTTTATTGGTCGAGTTATTAACGATCATGGGCATCTTTGGGTCGATTATGGGACCCCATTGAGCCACTTGAGAGTGATAATGACAATTTAGATTATTTAATATAATGTAAAGACAAAATTGACATTAACAAAAATCTTTTAGTAATTAATTTTTATATGGTGTTATATAAGTCATATTTTATACTCTAATTAATCATTGGAAATATAAAAATATTTCCTACATCATGGTATTTTTTTATAATTTTTAGACATCAAATAAGTTAAATTATTTATGACACAATAATGATGCAGTATTTACCTCATTAATAAATTATTTAAATAATCAAGCTTATAATGATTCAAATATTATGAAAAACATATCCAATTCTGATTGGATTATTTTATTTAGATCATGAGTCATCGTATATTCATCTTTTCTGATTTTTGGACCTTTTGAAACGGAATATCATTATATAATAAAATAATATTTTCAGGCTTTCCTAAAGAGCCCCTCCTCTTCCTTATAAAAGGAGACCATTTCTATCCAATTCCACACACTTCTCAAGCCATTTTTCTTGACCAAAATCTTCCCAATTAAGCTCCCTACATCCCTATCCTCCACTTAGAAGCCTTACCTTATGCAGAAGGCACTTCAAGAAGTCTTTCGGTTCAACCCAAAAGAGTTACTCAAATTAAAGGTATCCATTTCTCTTAATTTGTTTTCTTTTATTTTACTTATCCAACCCTAAACTCTTTTTATTCCTTTATTTTTAAACAAAATCGTTATCCTTAATATACTAGTTTGTTTTTAATATATGTATTTGAAGTAAACTTATACACACCTCTATCTAATGGATTAAGAACATAATGTTTCTGTGGATGGAAAACTAACGCCTCACGAAACGATGATTGTTAAAATATCTCCATCCACCTCTCATGGTGGACATAATGATAGAACTGTATTTATATATGATATATATTATGTTTATGTTTTCTTTATGCTTCTATATTTTCCATTTATAGAACAACTTTATGGTTTCCATAGTGGGTAAATACGATAATCTCATTTGAGGAAGCTCGAACTACCGCCCCCTCAAAGTGATGTGACTCGTTAATGCCTTATGTGGGAAGTATAAAGGATAGAGATAATGATATTATATATGATATTATACTGGAAGTATAATATATATATTTATCATTGTGTTTTAATTCCATTAAAATAATAAATAGAAATGAAAGTACCGTTCATGCGAACGTATGGCTTACCGTCTCCATTAATGGTGCATTTAATTTCTTACCTCTAAATGTTATTTAATATTATAAATACATTTATATACTGGATATATATGATATATATGGTATTTAAATCATGAAAATAATTCTAGATATAAGGGAATTTGACCACATGAACAAATGTTATTATAAGAAGTCCATTTTTGACTCAAGTACCAAATATCGAAAAAATGAACATTATTAACTTAAATTATTATATAATGTTTATAACATTGTAATAAGTGATATAAAATGTATAATAATATTTAAAAATGTTCTTATGAAAGTATAAATTAACTTTACATCATTATTCAGGAGATTAAAGAATGATCGAGTCATGTCGGACACGAGGTAAGGGATTTTATTATCTCACTTTTAATTCTGTGAGATTTCCATTGTTCGCCACTAATTTATTAGATGTGTTGTAATGTGTACTTACATTGATATATAATCATGATTAGCTTTATATTCATGGTATTCATGTGATTAATTTGGTGGTTATTATCATTCTTTCATACGACTCAATTGATTTCAACATGGTAAAGGGTTTCGTCTCACTTTTTATTCCCGTGAGATTCATGCTATATTTGATACTATTTCCTTTTCTATGGTGTATGTAATGCTAATGATTGTAATATTTGTGTAATATAATTTCATTTATGAGTATTTACCTATTCATTGTATAATCCTTCTTTAATGTGGAATATGTTTTGTAAGTTACCAAATCGGTAAGGGAACCTTTCACCCTCCTCTTTTTGAAAAGACTTCATCTTGTTATGACTTTTAATTTACATCTTATTATGATGGGAAATGTTATTCTATATTTTTATTGATGTAGAAATTATGTTCAAGCGTTGAGGTACCCTTTTTATCTCATCAACTCATTTTCTGAATTTTAAAGAGACACAGTTAGGCAGTCGAATTTTTACAAGGGAACTTCTTAACCCAATTTCAATTCTGTGGGTTATGCTTTTACTTCTTGAATATGTTGTCCTAAAAATATGTGTGAACTAAAAATGATTGTTTTACACATAATATCCACTTATATTGGGTGTATTTATATTTTTCACACATAATTATTCGATTGATTTATCCTTAATTTAAGGATACCATCTTTATAAGGGATTTCATCTCAATTAACATTTCAATTGAGACTTCATTGTTGTTATTAAACAATTCACTATTATATATTGTATATAATATAATTTGACATATTATATCATCAATCCCTTTATTCTTATGATATGGATTCCAAAAGTTACCTTTATGATTAATTTCACTCTGGAATTGGACATAAACAAGTATCAATCTTTTGATAGTTATTGTTTCTTAAAAACATGCTATTTGTTTTGATAACAGAAATTAATTTTAAAGATAATTAATGACACTTCTATGTTTTGAATTATGAATAGTAGAAATCATTTTTTAATTTGTAATATCAAATATAGCTTAGGCTTAATTTTTGGTATTTTTCTGAAAAACTTCAATTTTAGATGAATAGTGAAACCACTTAGTGGTAGTTAAAAAACTGAATTTTTCATTTAAATGAAATTTTACAACTTCTGTGAATTGAATTTTCAAAATCTTATATCCATGGTTGTCATGAAGAAGTAAAATTTGGTTCATTAAGACGAAAATAATTTTTGGTGAATAGGAACTTTTGACTTTTATTTACCGCGGTTAAAGGTAAATAGGGTAATTCAAGGTTAAAAGAATATTATAATAATTCCAAATTTCCTTAACACTTCTAAAAACCTTATTGGTTGAGTCAATAACTACCATTGTCATCTTTGGGTCGATTTTGGGACCCAGTTGACCAACTTGGGAGTGATAATGACAATTTAGATAAATGAATATAAAGTAAAGACAAAATTGACAATAAAAAAATCTTTTAGTAATTAATTTTTATATGGTGTTATATAAGTCATATTTTCGTCTATAAATAATAATTGTAAAGATAAAAATATTTCTTACATCATGGTATTTTTCTTATAATTTTTAGATATCAAATAATTTATATTATTTATGGCATAATAATGATGCAGTATTTACCTCATTAAAGAATGATTTAAATAAATAAGATTATAAGGATTAAAATATTATCCAAAACATGTCCAATTCTAATTGGATGATTTTATTTCCACCATTAGTCATATTATATTCATAGTTAATGTTTTTTGGACCTTTTGAAACCAAATATAATTATATAATAAAATAATATTTTCACACTTTCTTAAAGAGCCCCTCCACTCCCTTATAAAAGGAGACCATTTCTATCCAATTAATCAACCCTCTTAATCCATTTGGATCGTCCAAACTCTTCCCAATTAATCTCCCTACATCCCTATCCTCCCCTTAGAACCCTTAAATTAGGAATAAGGCACATCAAGAATTCCATTGGTTCAAACCAAAGGGAGTTACCCAAATTAAATGTAATCGTTTCTCTTAAATTGTTTTATTTTATTTTAATTATCCAACCACTAAAATAATTTTATTCCTTTATTTTTTAGCAATACTATTATCCTAAATATACTAGGATATTTTTATGAGAAGGATTCGAACTAAACTTACACACACCTCCATCTAATGGATGAAGAACATAATGTTTTTGTGGATGGAAAACTAACACCTCACGAAACGATGATTGTTCAAATATCTCCAACCACCTCTCATGATGGCCATTATGATGGAAATGTATTTATATATTATATATATTATTTTTATATTTTCTTTATGCTTCTGTATTTTCCATTTATAGAATGCCTTTATGGTTTCCATAGTGGGTAAATACGATAATCTCATTTGAAGAAGCGCAGACTACCGCCCCCTCAATGTGATGTGACTCGTTAATGCATTATGTGGGATGTATAAAGGATAGAATTAATTACATTATATATTATATTATACTGGAATAATAATATAACTAGGTATCATTATGTTTTAATTCCATTAAAATTAGAAATAGAAATGAATGTAGCGTTCATGCGTACGTACGACTTACCGTCTCCATGAACGGTGCATTTCATTTCTTTGCTCTAAATGTTATGTACTATTATAAATACATGTTTATAATAGACATATATGATATATATGACATCTAAATCATGAATATCATTATGGATATAATGAACCATTGACCACATGAAAAACATGTAATTATATGATGTCCATTTTTGACTCACGTACCAAATATCGACAAAACAAACATTATTAACATAAATGATTACATAATGTTTATAACATGGTAATAAGTGATATAAAAGGAATAATAAACTTGAATAAGTTTATTAATCAAGTTTAAATTAACTTTAGTTTATTATTTAGGATATTAAAGAATGATTGAGTCAAGTCGGACACAAGGTAAAGTATCTGACCTCTCTCTTTTTTTTCAAGTACTATCTTTCATGTCATTTCTTTTATGCTCCATGTTCTTATGTTCGAGGATGTTATTTTATATTCAACATACTATAATTTTTATTTTCATATGATTAGATTCCCCCTTTTACTTCATCAATTCGTTTTATGAATATTTATGTGGAGTCATTAGGCTGCTGAATTTTTGTAAGGGATTTTCTTATCTCACTTTTAATTTCGTGAGATTTCCATGGTTCACCACATATTCATTGCATGTGGGGTATTGTGTACTTTCATCTGATATATATTATCATTATTCTCATTATATTCATGGTATTATATGCTTAATTTGGTGGTTATTAACTTTTGGTCATATGACTCAGTTGATTACAACGTGGTAATGGGTTTCATCTCACTTTTTATTCCCGTGAGATTCATGCTATATTTTCCACTATTTCCTTTTGTGTTGTGTATGTACTGCCCATGATTGTACTATTTATGTAATATAATTTCACTTATGAGTATTTAAATCTGCATTGTATGATCCTTATTTCATGTGGCGTATGTTTTGTAAGTTACCAAATCGGTAAGGGAACTATTCACCCTCCTCTTTATAAAAGAATTCTTTTTTGTTATGCCTTTTAATTTACATATTAATATGATGGGATATTTTATTCTATATACTTATTGATGTAAAATTTATATCCAAGTGATAATATTCCCTTTTTTTATATCATCAACTCATTTTCTGAATTTTAAAGTGACGTCGTTAGGCTGTCGAATTTTTACAAGGGAACCTCTTAACCCAATTTTAATTCTTTGGGGTTAACTTATATTTCTTGAACATGTCATCCTATGAATATGTGTGAATGAAATATGATTGTTTTTCACATAATATACACTTATATTGGGTGTATTTATATTTTTCACACATAATTATGTGATTGATTTATCCTTAGTTTAATGATACCATCTTTATATGAAATTTCATCTCAATTTACATTTCCATTGAGACTACAATGTTGTTATCCACCAATTCACTCTTATGTGGTGTATATACTGTAATTTGGAATAATATATCATGAATACCTTTATTCTCATTATATTATAAAGTTTTTATTGAATTTTATTTGTCAATTATTTGTATTCAAGAGTCTCTCCTTTTTGTTAAAAAACTCATTAACTAAAAGATCGTTTGAAATGTTTTAACGATTTATTCTTCTAAATACATCACATTAATGTCTATTTTTTAAAAATGGGTTTTAGGATTTATTTATATGGACATTAGTGTTTTAAAATGATAATTAATTTAAAATCTTCAAAGTGGTATGTGACACTTTGATTCAAAAATCACTTTTTTAAATGGTTTTGAAAATGATTTGATAAAACATTGTTTATTTCAATATATTGATTTGATATATAGGAATGTAGAAATGTTATCTTTACATTATACATTTGTTATATATTATGATTATGTTATGTTTATTGGCAATTGATTTCGTATATAGGTGGTTCCATGATAAACCTTGGGCGGGTGAGCCCAAGATATCTCTCCAATGCATTGGGTAAAGTGACGGAGGTAAACGTGATGTTTCTCCTATGAGATTTAGGAAATATATCATGATGGGTATTTCAAGTGTAAATAAATATGTAGATGTGATAGCTAAAATGAAAGTTTGATATGGATTCCTTTAGTAACCTTTATTATTTATTATTTCTCTATGTTATTCATAAATCTCATGATTTCATAAAGTATGTTATAATTGAAAAGTGTGGTTTCATTGATTTGAATTTATTGATGAGCTAATGTTTTCCTTCCTTATTTTATAACCCTTACTGAGATTGTTATGCTCATACAGTATATACATGTATTTATAATAGTACATAACATTTGGAGGTATGAAATGAAATGCACCGTTCATGGAGACGGTAAGCCGTAAGTACGCATGAACACTACATTCATTTCTATTTCTTATTTTAATGGAATTAAAACATAATTATACGTAAGTATATTATATTTACAGTATAATATAATATATAATATAATTAACTACATCCTTAATACATCCCTATCCTCACCTTATAAGGCTTACCTTAGGCAGAAGGCAATTCAAGAAGTCCTTTGGTTCAAACCAAAGGGAGTTACCCAAATTAAAGTTAACATTTTCTCTTAAATTATTTTATTTTATTTTACTTCTCCAACCCCTAAACTCTTTTATTAATTTATTTTGTAACAAAACAAGTATCATAAATATACTATGATATTTTTATGAGAAAAATTCTAACTAGAATTACACCCACCTTCATCTAGTGGATGAAGAACATAATGTTTTTGTGGATGGAAAACTAATGCCTCACGAAACGATGATTGTTCAATTACATATTTCCACCTCTAATGGTGTCCATTATGATGGAACTGTAATTATATATGATATATATTGTGTTTATGATTCCCTTATACTTTTTTAATTCTCAATTATATCAAGCATTTATGGTTTCTATAGTGGGTAAATACAATAATCTCATTTGAGGAAGTACAGACTACAGCCCCCTCAAAGTGATGTGATTCGTTAATGCCTGGTATGGGATGTATAAAGGATGGAGTTAATGATATATTATATGATATAATACTATAATTATAATATACCTATGTATAATTATGTTTTAATTCCATTAAAATAAGAAATACAAATGAAAGTAGCGTTAATGCGTACGTACGGATTACCATCTCCATGAACAGTTCATTTCATTTCTTACCTCCAAATGTTATGTACTATTATAAATACATGTATATACTAGATATATATGATATATATGATATCTAAATAATTATTTTCTTTTTTTATATAATGTACTATTGACCACATGGGCAACTTGTAAATATAAGGTGTTAATTTTTGACTGAAGTACCAAATATCGACAAAATGAAATTTATTAACTTGAATGATTACATAATGTTTATAAAATGGTAATAAGTGATATAAAAGGAATAATAAACATGAATAATGTTATTAAGAAAGTTGAAATTAACATTAGTTTATTATTTAGGAGATTAAAGAACGATCAAGTCAAGTCAGACACGAGGTAATGGACTTCATCTCAATCTCCTTTCATTGAGGCATTTTTAGTATTATAAATGACTTTATTTTATATGGTGTATAAACCCCTTTGACTTTTCATTTTATTCAAAGGGAATCATTTTATATGAATCATTTTACTAAACGACAAAAAGGAATGTTTTTTAGGTAAGCGGTGACAATGACCTTTCCGCCGCCACGAGTATTATTTGATCATTGGCTTCCTTAACAAGCCAGAATGCTTTTAAAAGGAAAAATAAATACAATATACTATTTTTACGTATTTTGGTATTGAAAATGATTTTGAGAATGGAATTATTATTTCAATATCTTGAAATGATATTTTATTTTTGCAATGTGGAAATGTTATCTTTCCTTTATGTTTATGTAATTTGTTATGATTATGTTATGGTTCTTGGTCATTATTTACGTATATCGGTGGTTCCATGATAAACCTAGGGTGGGTGATCCCGAGATAGCTCTCCAATGCATTGGGTAACACGACAGAGGTAAATGTGAATGTTTATCCTAAGATATTTAAGGAATATTTTGTGATGGATATTCCAAAGTAACTCCCTATATAGCTATGATAGCTAAAATGTAAGTATGATATGTACGCCACCAGTTACATTTATGAATCATTATTTTTACATATCTTTCATAAATATTATGATTTAATTTGGTAAGTAAATGATTTCATGTTTTGAATGTATTTATGAACAAATGTTTTGATTCTCTGTTTTATAACCCTTACTGAGATTTTTATGCTCATCCCATGTTTTGAAATGTTTTCACAGGACATAAAGATGAATAGGGACAAGGATGGGATCAATGAAAAGTCATCCTGTCTAAAACATGGAACTAGACATGATGGTTTTTTTCAAGAGTTTTTATTTTATGAAAAAAAAAATTGAAACTGTGTAGATATGTCTATCTTGTAATATTTTTAGATGTAATAGTTATGTCCTAATTCTCTAAAATTTTAAACCTGAAAAGATCATCAATGTGAATATTATAAGGAGACACTACTACTTAGTATCCATTTTTTTCATAAAATAAAAACTATTAAAAAGAAACATGTCTAGTTCTATGTTTTAGATAGCATGAATTTTCCTTGATCCCATGACCCTATTCATCTTTATGTCATGTGGAAAACATTTCAAAAACTTGGGATGAGCATAAAAATCTCAGTAAGGGTTATAAAATATGGAAGGAAAACATTATCCCATCAATAAATACAAATCAATGAAACCATACTTTTCAATCATACCTTATGAAATAATAATATTTATGAATAACACACAAAATTAATAAATCATAAAGGTTTCTTATGGCGTCCATATCAAACTTACATTGTAGCTATCACTACGACAGAGTGAGTTACACTTGGAATACCCATCACGGTATATTCACTAAATCTCTTAGGAGAAACATCACATTCACCTCCGTCACATTACCCAATGCATTGGAGAGATATCTCAGGCTCACCCACCCAAGGTATATCACAGAACCACCCGTATACGTAAAAAATTCCAAATAACCATAACATAATCATAACATATGACACATGAATAAAGGAATGATAAAATTTCTACATTACAATGTAACAAATAAAGATATTGAAATGAACAATGTTTTATCAAATCAATTTGAATACCATTTAAAAAGAGATTTTTGAATCAAAGTGTCCCATACCGCTTTGAAGATTTTAAATGAATTATCATTTGAAAATATTAATGTCCGTATAAATAAATCCTAAAACCCATTTTGAAAACATGGACCGTATTGAGAAATATTTAGAAGAATAAATCTTTAAAACATTTAAAATGATCTTTTAGTTAAAGAGTTTTTAACAAAAAGTGAGAAACTTGAATACAAATAATTGAAGAATAACTTTTAATCAGAACTCTATAATATCTTGAGAATAAAGGTATTAATTATAAAATATGTCATAGGATAGTATATAAACCATATAAGAGTGAATTGGTTCATAAAAATAATGAAGTCTTAGTGGAAATGTAAATTGGGATGAAATCCTTTATAAAGAAGGTATCCTTAAATTAAGTATAAATCAATTACATATTTATGTAATAGAAATATAAATACACCTAATATAAGTGGATATTAAGTGTAACAATACAAGAGGTAATTCACACATATTCATAGCATGACATGTTCAAGATGTACAAGTTGAACCCAAAGAATTGAAATAGGGTTATGAAGTTCCCTTGTAAAAATTCAACAGCCTAACGACGTCACTTTAAAATTATGAAGATGAGTGGATGAGATAAAAAGGGTATCTCATCACATGTAAATAATGTTTACATCAATGAGGATATAAAATAACATATCCCAACATAACAAGATGAAAATTAAATGACATAACAAAAAATAAGTCTCTTAAATAGAGGAGGGTGAAAGGTTCCCTTACCGATTTGGTAATTTACAAAATATATGCCACATGAAAAAAGGATCATACAATGAAGATTTAAAAACTCATAAATGAAAGTATATTACATAAATAGTACAATCAGGGGAAGTGAATACACCACACAAAATGAAATAGTGGCAAATATATCATGAATCTCACAAGAATAAAAAGTGAGAAGAAACCCTTTACCAAGTTGTAATAAACTGAGTCGTATAACCAAAAGTTAATAACCACAAAATGGATCATAGAATACAATGAATATAATTATAATAATTATAATATATATCAAATGGTAGTACACAATACACCACTTTCAATGAATATGTGGAGAACAATGGAAATCTCATGGAATTAAAAGTGAGATAAGAAAATCCCTTATAAAAATTACGCAGCCTAACGACGCCACTTAAAAATTTGTAAAATGAATTGATGAGAGTAAGAGGGAGTCACTCATCATATAAAAATACAAATTATAGTGTGGTGAATGTAAATTAAAATCCTCCAATATAAGAACATGTAGCATAAAATAAATGACATAAAAGAGAGTACTTAAAAATAAAGAGAGAGGTCAGATCCCTTACCTCATTTCTGAATTAACTCGATCATTCTTTAATCTCCTGAATAATAAACTAAAGTTAATTTATACTTGATTAAGAACTTTTTTCAAGTTTATTATTCCCTTTATATAACTTATTACCATGTTATAAACATTATGTACTCATTTAAGGTAATAATTTATGTTTTGTTGATATTTGGTACTTGAGTCAAAAATGGACTTCTTATAGTTACATGTTGTTCACTATGTCAAAGGTTCATTATATCCATAATGATATTCCTGATTTAGATATCCTATATATCATATATATCTATTATATACATATATTTTTAATAGTAAATAACATTTAGAGGTATGAAATGAAATGCACCGTTCATGGAGACGGTAAGCCGTACGTACGCTTGAACGCTACTTTCATTTATATTTCTTATTTTAATGGAATTAAAATATAATGATACATAGTTATACTGTATTTCAATTATAATATAATATATAATATCATTAACTCTATCCTTTATACATCCCACATAAGATATTAAGGTGTCACATCACTTTGAGTGGGTGGTAGTCTGCGCTTCCTCAAATGAGATTATCATATTTACCCACCATGGAAACCATAAAGGCATTATATATATGGAAAATACAGGAGTATAAAAAAAATTAAAAATAATATATATCATATATAAATATAGTGCCATCATAATGGCCACCATGTGAGGCGGTTGTAGATATTAGAACAATAATCGTTTCATGAGGTGATAGTTTGCCATCCACAGAAACATTATGTTCTTCATCCATTAGATGGAGGTGTGTGTAAGTGTAGTTAGAATCCTTCTCATAACAACATCCTAGTATATTGAGGGTACTGGTGTTGTTAAAAAAGAAAAGGATAATATTAAATTAAATGAATAATTCAGATTGAGGATATTTTCATGTTTTGAGTTTTAGAGAATTAGGCCACAACTATTACATAGAAACTTGAATATTACAAGTAGACACTACTACTCAGTATCCATTTTTTTCATAAAATAATAACTCTTAAAAAGAAACATGTCTAGTTACATATTTTAGACAAAATGAATTTTCCATGATCCAATCCTTGACCCTATTCATCTTTACGTCCGGTGAAAAACATTTCAAAAACATAGGACGAGAATTAAAAGCTCAGTAAGGGTTATAATATAATAAAGGAAAAAATTATCCCATCAATAAATACGTATAACTAAAACCATACTTTTCAATCAAAACATACCTTACGAAATCATAATATTTATGAATAACACACACAAATCATAAATCATAAAGATTACTTATAGCATCCATATCAATCTTAAATTGTAGTTATCACATCTACATAGATAGTTACACTTGGAATAACTATCACATTATATTCCCTAAATCTCTTAGGAGAAACATCACGTTCACCTCGATTATGTTACCCAATGAATTGGAGTGATATCTCGGGCTCACCCAACCTGAGTTTATCACGAAACCACCAGTATACGTAATCAATTCCCAATAACCACAACATAATCATAACACATAACACAAGTATAAAGGAAAGATAAAATTTCCACATTCCACAATATCAAATAACGATATTGAAGTAAACAATTCTTTATCAAACCATTTTCAAAAACCATTTAAAAAGATATTTTTAAATCAAAGTGTCACATACCACTTTGAAGCTTTTAAAGGAATTATCATTTGAAAACATTAATTTCCATATAAATAAATCCTAAAAACCATTTTTAAAAACAAGTAAATTAATGAGAAATATTTATAAGAATAAATCTTTAAAACATTTAAAACAATATTTTAGTTAAAGAGTTTTTAACAAAAAGGGAGACGCTTGAATAAAAATAATTGAAGAATAAATTTTAATTAGAACATTATAATATCATGAGAAAAAAGTTATTCCTGATATATTAAGTCAAAGGACAATATATACACTATATAAGAGTGAATTGGTGCATAACAACAATGAAGTCTCAATGGAAATGTAAATTGAGTTGAAACCCTTATAAATATGGTATCCTTAAATTAAGGATAAATCAATCTCATAATTATTTGTGACAAATATAAATACACCCAATATAAGTGGATATTATATGTAATAAAATATGAGGTAATTCACACATATTAATAGGATGACATAAATAAAAAAGTGAAGATCAACCCAAAAATGGGAATTGGGTTAAGGAGTTCCTTTACCGATTTGGTAACTTACAAAACATATGCCACATGAAAAAAGGATCATCCAATGAAGATGAAAATACTCATAAATGAAATTATATTACACAAAGAGAACAATTAATGGCAGTACATACACCACAAAAAATGATATAGTGGCAAATATATCATGAATCTCACGGGAATAAAAACAAGAGAGATGAAGACCCCTTACCATGTTGTAATTCAATCGAGTTGTATGACCAAAAGTTATTAACCCCAAAAATAATCACAGAATAACATGAATAAAAAGATAATAATGGTAGTATATAGAAAATGGCAGTACAAAATACACCACATGAAATAAATAGGTGGGGAATAATAAAAATATCACAGAACTAAAAGTGAGATGAGAAATCCCTTACAAAAATTCAGCAGCCTAACAACACCACTTAAAAATTCACAAAATATATTGATGAGAGTAAGAGGGGGTCTCCCATCATATGAAAATATAAATTACAGTATGGTGAATATAAAAGAACATCCTCCAACATTAGAACATGGAGAATAAAAGAAATGACATAAAAGAGAGTACTTGAAAAGAAAGAGAGAAGTCAGATCTCTTACCTCATGTCTGACTTGACTCAGTCGTTCTTTAATATCCTAAATAATAAACTAAAGTTAATTTATAATTGATTAAGAACATTTTTCACGTTTATTATTCGTTTTATATAACTTATTAAGATGTTATAAATATTATGTAATCATTTAATGTTAATAATGCCCATTTTGACGATATTCGGTAATTGTGTAAAAATGAACACCTTATATTTAAAAGTTGTACATGTGGTCAATAGTTAATAGTATCCAGAATGAAATTAATTATTTAGATATCATATATATAATATATATCCTGTATATACATGTATTTATAATAGTACATAACATTTGGAGGTAAGAAATGAAATACACCATTCACAGAGACGGTATGTCGTACGTATGCATGAACGCTACTTCCATTTTATTTCTTATTTTAATGGAATTAAAAACATGATGACACATAGTTATATTATAATTACAGTATAATATCATATAAAATATCAATAACTCTATCCTTTATACATCCCACATAAGGCATTAACGAGTCACATCACTTTGAGGGGGTGGTAGTCCGCATTTCCTCAAATGAGATTATGGTATTTACCCACTATGGAACCCATAATGTCGTGATATAATTGGAAAATACAGAACCATAAAGAAAACATCAACATAATATATATCATATATAAATATAGTTCCATAATAATGGCCATAATGAGAGGCAGTAAGAGGTAATTGAACAATCGTTGTTTCGTGAGGCATTAGTTTTCCATCCACAGAAACATTATGTTCTTCACCCATTAGATGGAGGTGTGTGAATTTGTAGTTATAATCCTTTTCATAAAAACATACTAGTATATTTATGATACTAGTGCTGTTACAAAATAAAGTAATAAAAATATTTTTGGGGCTGGAGAAGTAAAATAAAAGAAAACAAATTAAGTGAAACCGTTACCTTTAATTTGGGTAACTCCCTTTGGTTTGAACCAAAGTACTTCTTTAAGTGCCTTATGCCTATGTAAAGGCTTCTAGGTGTAGGAGAGGGATTTCAGGAGCATAATTGGGCTGATTTTGGCCGATCCAAGTGGCTTGAGAGGTGTGTGGAATTGGTTAGAAGTGGTCTCCTTTTATAAGGGAGAGGAGGGGCTCTTTTGGAAAATGTGAAAATATTATTTTATTATAAACTTATATTCAGTTTCAAAAGGTCCAAAAATTATTAGAGTTGATGATAATATGTCTCATGGTCTAAATAAAATCCTCCAATAAAAATTGGATAGGTTTTGGATAATATTTTAATCATTATAATCTTATTTATTTAAATGATTTATTAACGAGGTAAACACTGCACCATTATTCTGTCATTAATAATTTAATTTATTCGATGTCTAAAAAATATAAAAAAATACTATATTTTGGGAAATATATTTATCTTTACAATAAATATTTATAGTCAAAGTTATTCTTTATATAACTCTAAAAAAAATCATTTACTAAAAGATTTATTTTTGTCATTTTTTCCTTTACAATAAATTAATTAATCTAATGTGTCATTATCTTTCATTAGTTGATCCATGGGGTCCCAAAATAGACCCAAAGATTCCCATTGTTGGCCATTACACATAAAATAAGGTTTGGATATGTGTTAAGGTAATTTGGAATTATTATATTATTCTTTTTACCTTAAATTTCCTTATTTACCTTTAACTGCAGTAAATAAAAGTCAAAAGTTAATATTCACAAAAATTATTTTCATCTTAATGAACCAAATTTTACTTCATGATAAGAAACATGTTTTTTTAGTTTTTTGAAATTCAATTCACAAAAGTGGTAAAATTCCATTTAAATGAAAAATTCAGTTTTTTTAACTACCACTAAGTGGTTTCACTATTCATCAAAAATTGACGATTTTCAGAAAAATACCAAAAATCCAGCCTAAGATATATTTGATATTCCAAATTCAAAAATGGTTTCTATTTTACCAAATTAAAAAGATAAAAGTGTCATTAATTAATTTTAAAATTAATTCACGTTGTTAAAACAAATAGCGTGTTTTTAAGAAACAATAATTATCAAAAGATTGACACTTGTTTATTTCCAATTTCATAGTGAAATTAATTACATTGACCAATATTATATTAAATGGTAAAAATATATTCTAATTAAACTCTAAAACCAATTGAAATGATAATCCAACCATATAAATAAATTAGATTAAAACATAGTTTTGAATTAAAATACAATATTTACAGTATTCATAAAAAATTAACTTTTTCGGAAAAATTCCAAAAATTTACATAAAGTAAATTTTAATATCCCCATTCTAAATAAGGATTTTATTTATTCATATAGAATGTATTAAGGTGACCAAAACAATATTTAAAGAGGGTTTTCCATTAAAAGGCGGTAATCGACCTTTTAATGTAAATTATGCTTAAAATTAGATTCATTCACATTTTAAGCCACTAAAATTTATTGGATAAATGTAATTACATTTAACAAACATGTATAATCTTATTATATTTAGTTTTGTATATTCCCTCTAATACAACATCTTATAGTTAACTACCATTTAAAATAATAATATTATATTATTAGTGTCCAATGTAAGATTTGAAAGAAATCTGTTGTTGCGTATCGGGTACGCTATCGAACATAGCAACCCCTTTAAAGTAAAATTAATATTTAATTCAAAAATATTAATAAATATGAATAGTGTCTTATTCTTTATTTATCTGGGATGTTACGTCCTTCCCCCCTTTTGGGAATTGCGTCCTCGCAATTTCAAAACAGGGCTTGGAAACATCATTAAAAGCCCCACATTAGAAAAAGAGTCAATGAAACTATCACATTAAAATAAAGGAGAGAAGTAAAAAGGTTACCAGAGACATAAAATACTATGATTCCATGAAAACATGGATCTGGAGGAGAAAACAAACCATCATGTTCTGATGAAGAGTGATAGAAAACATGTTTAAGAAATATTTAACCACTAGAAAATCATAAACATTTGATGGGTTAAACAGTCTTTGATTTCCCAGTAGGAAAAGTTAACAGACAAGGTTGTTTTTAAGTTAATTTTCATTGAGGAATTTATTTATGTTCTTAACTAAAAACATAATGAAACAAAATTATGTTTCATGTAGGCTTTTATCCTTTACTACATTTCTAACGCAAACTCATATTTCCTCATTACGATGAGTATTCAATATGACTTGTTTACATTAAAAGTGCTATAATCAACATAGTTAGACTCAAATAATCGAAAAAATATGATCTACATATTTCCCTTGTCTTTAGATTTTAATTTAAAACCAAAAAATTTACTACAAGATCAGAAAACCCTCAAAAAGGATAAAATTTTACATAAAGAGAAACTACTCTTAATCTCTAAAATTTGTCTAAAAAAACCCAAAGTTCAACAAATACCATTAAATAATCAATTTTCCCTAATATTCATCAAAAGTAATACAAACATTGATTGTAACCTAAATCTCGTAAGGATTTAATTACATAGACTTCCAAGATACATCTTAAAATTTATCACCAAGTAACACCAGTTACTCATAAAGTTTCATATTGGAAAGTAATTAACCTAATCACATATTCTCCATGATAGGTTAATCATTTTCATAAATAAATGAAATAATCATGTGTCCATAATAAAAAGGTAAATACTTCAGAAATAAAATTTCAACCATTATTCCACAATTGAAATCCCATAGTATTCTATCATCCATTGGCATATCGTGTTTCTTCAAAAGAGAGAACGTCTTCCACAACAGCCTTTATCAATTAATCACTAAATAATTTTCTATACTATTTATATCCATTTTATAAAACATAAGTTCCAAAAATCAAATTATTCTTGTTCTATAAAAACATTTTACTAAAAATAATAAGTCATACTAACAAGGGACTTCAAGAAGGCAAGTGGTAGGCAATGCGCCATTGTCGCCCTTCGGTTGTGGGTTCGATTTTGGTGGCCTAACCAAATGTGACGGGTTGTCACCCATCCTACGGTATTTCCTTTTTATAAAACTCAAAAATAACCCTATCATGTATTAACATCAATGGTTTTCTTATACCTCTCATTTTCATGAAAATTCATTATGATCTCAACATCTTAATACTTGAAGTCTTATTTCACCAATATATGATAAAATAAAATAATCCCCAAAAATGAAGAACATAATACCTTGATCATGGTGTCCATTTGGTTTCATCGTCTTCTTGTTCACTTAGGTAGAAGGTCCATGCATTGCAATAATGATTTAGAGATCCTTCAAAATCATTTGCTTCCTCCATCCAAATACACCTCGTACAACATGGGTCATATGGATGTTCATAGAAAAACAATTTTGGAAAATAATAATGTATGAAATATAATTTCAAAACATCTGATAAAACATGATTTCTATAAAACAGTTGAATCGAATATGAGTTGAAACTTTCAATTAACGGTCCTTTTAAAATACCATAAGTATGTGGTGAGAGATTATATTTTAAAATCAAATATAAATAGGTTGAGCAAGGGTCTCTTTCTTCAGAATGTTTTTTAAAATCATAATATGCTTCCAAATCTTGTGATAAGGTAAAATATTTGAAAATTCCTTTATAATATTTTCCATTCTTGAAAATATGATAATATTGTGAAAATAGGATTTTTATAAATACAACCCATGATCCACGGTGATAACGAGGTATAGTGGAGGTGTTTGATATCTCAAACAACTTCTTACAAGTGATTTGTATGATAGAAAATGTTTCACAATCATTTGAACATGACATTGAAATAATTATTGCAAGCATGTCCTGAGGAAGAGATTGGAATGTCATTTGAGATCCTCCTACTTCCATTTGTAACTGACTTTCCTTGATCTGAAAAAGTTATAAAACAAGGATTTTACAGAAATAATATATAGGGACTAACCATATGTCTAATGAAAATTCATAATCACTAAAGTTGTCTAAACCGACCTCTGATACCAACTATAAGGACCTAGCCTTAAACATTACATAATATTGAATTAAATGAATAATTCACATCATGAATCTTTTCAGGTTTAGTGTTCTAGAGAATTAGGCCATAACTTTTACATAACAACTTGAATATTACAAGTAGACACTACTACTCGGAATAATTTTTTTTCATTAAATAAAAACTCTTAAAAAGAAACATAACGAGTTCTATATTTTATACAACATGACTTTTCCATGATCCCATCCATAAACTTATTCATCCTTATGTCCTGTGAAGAACATTTCAAAAACATGGGATGAGCATAAAATTCTTTGTAAGGGTTATACAATAAGAAAGGAAAACATTATCCCATAAATAAATACATATCACTGAAACCATACTTTTCAATCATAACATACCTTACCAAATCATAAGATTTATGAATAACACACACAAATCATAAATCATAATGGTTACTTATGGAATCCATATAAAACATAATTTGTAGCTATCACAGATACATAGGGAGTTACTCTTGGAATACCCATAATGGTATATTCCTTAAATCTCTTAGGAGAAACATCACGTTCACCTCCTCCATGTTACCCAATTCATTGGAGAGCTATCTCGGGCTCACCCGCCATAGGTTTATCACAGAACCACTCGTATATGAAAACAATTACCAATAACCATAACATAATAATAACACATAACACTATTATAAATGAAGGATAACATATCCACATTCGAATATATTAAATCAATATATTGAAATAAACAATGTTTTATCAAATCATTTTAAAAACCTTTTAAAAGAAGATTTTTGAATCAAAGTGTCCCATACAACTTTGAAGAATTTAAATTAATTATCATTTGAAAACATTAATTTTCATATAAATAAATCTTAAAACCCATTTTGAAAACAGGGACCTTAATGAGAAATATTTAGAAGAATAAATCTTTAAATCATTTCAAACGATATATTAGTTAAAGAGTTTTTTTATCAAAAAGAGATACACTTGAATACAAATAATTGAGGAATGACATTTAATCAGAACATTATAATTTCATGCGAATAAAGGGATTCATGATATAATATGCCAAATTACAGTATATACAACATATAATAGTGAATTGGTGCATAAAAATAATGAAGTATCAATGGAAATGTAAATTGAGATGAAATCCATTATAAAGATAGTATTCTTAAATTGAGGATAAATCAATCACATAATTATGTGTGAAAAATATAAATACACCAAATATAAGGGGATATCAAGTGTAAAACAATTATAGGACATTCACACATATTTTTAGGACAACATATTCAATAATTACAAGTTTAACCCAAAGAATTGAAATTTGGGTTAAGAATTTATCTTGTAAAAATTCGACAGCCTTACAACGTCTCTTTAAAATTCAGAAAATGAGTTGATGAGATAAAAAGGAAATCTCATAACTTGGACATAAATTATAAATAAATAAGGATATAAAATAACATATCCCAACATAATAATATATATGTTAAAATACATAACAAAAATAAGTGTTTTTAAAAAAAGAGAGGAGGGTGAAAAATTCCCTTAATGATTTGGTAACTTACAAAACATACGACACATGAAAGAGGAATCATTAAATGAAGATGTAAATACTCATAAATTAAAGTATATTACAAAAATATTACAATCATGGATAGTACATACGCCACACAAAAGGAAATAGTGGCCAATATAGCATGAATCTCACAGGAATAAAAAGTGGGATAAAAACCCTTACTTCATTGCATTCAAATTGAATCGTATGACCAAAAGTTAATAACCACAAAATTAATCACAGAATTCCATGAATATAAAGCTAAAAATAATAATATATATCAATGTAATTACACATTAAACCACATGTAATAATTAAGTGGCGAACAATGGAAATCTCATGGAATTGAAAGTGAGATAAGAAAAATCCATTATAAAAATTCGGAAGCCTAACAGAACCTCTTAAAAATTATTAAAATGAATTGATGAGAGTAATAGGGGGTCTCTCATCATATTAAAATACAAATTACAGTTTGTTTAATATAAAATAACATCCTCCAACATAAGAACATGGAGCATAAAAGAAATGACATAAAAGAGAGTACTTGAAAAGAAAGAGAGAAGTTAGATCCCTTACCTCGTGTCCGACTTGACTCGGTCATTCTGTAATATCCTGAATAATAAACTAAAGTTAATTTATACATTCTTAAGAACCCTTTTAAATTTTATTATTCCTTTTATATCACTTATTACCATGTTATAAACATTATGAAATCATTTAAGTTAATAACGTTCATTTTGTCGATATTTGGTACTTGAGTAAAAAATGAACACCTTATATTTACAAGTTGTCCATGTGGTCAAAGGTTCATTATATCAAATATTATATTAATGATTTAGATATCATATATATCATATATATATCAGTACATACATGTTTTTATAATATTTTATAACATTTCGATGTAAGGAATGAAATGCACCGTTCATGGAGAGGGTAAGCCGTACGTACGCATGAATGCTACTTTCATTTCTATTTCTTAGTTTAATAGAAATAAAACATAATTATACATAGGTATATTATAATTCTGGTATAATATCATATATAATATCATTAACTCCATCGTTTATACATCCCACATAAGGCATTAACGAATCAAATCACTTTGAGTGGGCGGTAGTCCGCACTTCCTCAAATGAGATTATCGTATTTACCCACTATGGAAACCATAATGGATTTATATAAATGGGAATTAAAGAAGAATAATTAAATAATAATAATAGTATATACCATATATAAATATAGTGCCATCATAATGGCCAGCATGAGAGGCGGTAAGATGTAATTGAACAATCATCGTTTCGTGAGGCCTTAGATTGCCATCTACAGAAACATTATGTTCTTAATCAATTAGATCGAGGTGTGTATAAGTGTAGTTCTAATTATTCTCATAACAACATCCTAATATATTGAGTATACTGGTGTTTTTACAAAATAAAGGAATGAAAAGAGTTTAGGGTTTGTAAAAGTAAAATAAAAGAAAACAATTTAAGAGAACCTGCTACCTTTAATTTGGGTAACTCCCTTCGGTTTGAACCAAAGGATTTCTTGAAGTGCCTTATGCCTAAGGTAAGGCTTCTAAGAGGAGGAGAGGGATGTAGGGAGCTTAATTAAGAATAGTTCAGACATTCCAAAAGGCTTTAGAGGTGTGTCTAATTGGTTAGAAGTGGTCTCCTTTTATAAGGGAGAGGAGGGTCTCTTTTGGAAGGTGTGAAAATATTATTTTATAATATATTGATATCCGGTTTCTAATGGTCCAAAAATCGTTATAGTCTAAGATAAGATGAGTAATGGTCGAAATAAAATCGTCCAATCATAATAGGAAATGTTTGGGATAACATTTTAATCATTATAATCTTATATATTTAAATAATTTATTAATAAGGTAAATACTGCATCATTATTGTGTCATAAATAATTTAATTTATTAGATGTCTAAAAATTATAAAAAAAATACTATCATTTAGTAAATCTCTTTATATTTATAATTAATATTTATAGTAGAAAATATGACATATATAACACCATATAAAAATTAATTACTAAAAGATATGTGTAAATATCAATTTTGTCTTCACATTAAATTAATTTATCTAAATTGTCATTATCACTCCCATGTGGCTCAATGGGGTCCCAAAATCAACCCAAGGATGACCATGGTCCTAAATGACTCACCCAATGAGGTTTGGACAAGTGTTAAGGTAATTTTGAATTATTATAATATTCTTTTAACCTTGAATTACCCTATTTACCTTTAATCACGGTAAATAAAAGTCAAAAGGTACTATTCACAAAAAATTATTTTCGTCTTATTGAACCACATTTTACTTCTTGATAAAAACCATGTATGTCAGATTTTTTGAAATTCAATTCACAGAAGTGGTAAAATTTCATTTAAATGAAAAATTCGGTTTTTTAACTACCATTAAGTGGTTTCACTATTCATCAAAAATTGATGTTTTTTAGAAAAATAAAAAAAATCCAGCCAAAGAATTATTTGATATTATGAATTCAAAATTGATGTCTATTTTTCCAAATTCAAAACATAGAAGTGACCTTAATTAATTTTAAATTTAATTTTCGTTATCAAAATAAATAGCGTGTTTTTAAGAAACAGTAACTATCAAAAGATTAATACATGTTTATGTCCAATTTCAAAGTGAAATTAATTCCAAAGACCAAAACTGGATTAAATGGTAAAAATATGTTTTAATTTCACTTTAAAACCAACTAAAATGATAATATAACCATATAAATAAATTAGATTAAAAGCCACTTTTGAATTAAAATGCAATATTTTTCACTATTCATTAAAAAATGAACTTTATTAGAAAAATACCAAAAAAATACCCAAAGTAAAATTTTATGTCCCCATTCAAAATAAGGATTATATTTGGTCAATTAATAATTATTAAACATACCAAAACAATATTTAAAGAGGGTTATCCAGTAAAAGGAGATAAATCGGCCTATTAATGTAAAATATGCTTAAAATTAGATTCATTCACATTTTAAGCCTCTAGCTTTTTATTGGATAATGTAAATACATTAAAAAATCATGTATAATCATATTGTAGTTAGTTTTGTTCATTTACTCCAATGCAATGGCTAGGATTTAACTACCATTTAAAATAATAGTATTATATTATTAGTCTGCCACGTAAGATTTCAACGAAACTCGTTGTTGCACATCGGGTATGCTATCGAACATAGCCACCCCTTTAAAGTAAAATTAATATTTAATTCAGAAATATTAATAAATATTAAATATGTCTTATTCTTCATTTACATGGGATGTTACATCCTTCTCCCCTTTCGGGAATTGCATCCTCACAATTTTTATTCTCTTGTCAAAATAAGTGAGGGAATTTATCCCTTATAGAATTTTCAAATTTCCACATTGCCTCTTCAACCATATGGTTTTTCCAAAAAACCATTACCTGATGAATCACTTTATTCCAGAACACTTTCTCTCTACGGTCAAGAATCTAAACTGGTTGTGCTTCTTAAGAGAGATTTTCTCCCAAATGAACTACCTCTGAGCTCAAAACATGAGATGGATCTGGCATATACTTTCTCAACATAAACACATGAAAAACATTGTGTAACTGGGATAAACTTGGAGGTAAACCCACTCTCTACGGAACTGATCCAACTTTCTCTAGAATTTCATAAGGTCCAATGAACCTCAGACTCAACTTTCCCTTCTTACCAAAACACATCACATTTGTCCGTGGAGAAACTATGAGAAGGACATGATCCCCTACCTCAAAAGAAAATATCCTTCCTCCAGTTATCTACATAACTTTTCTTTCTACGCTGAGCTGTTCTCATGTGATTCTGAATCAACTGAACTTTCTCTGCCATCTCTTCTACTAATTCTGGTCCCATCAGCTTCCTTTCTCCTAATTCATCCCAGAATGCTGGAGTCGACAATGATTTCCATATAATGCCTCAAATGGATCCTCTGTATAATTGAATGAAAGGTGTTATTATAAGAAAATTCAAATAAAGAAAGTTTTTGGTACCAACTTCCCTGGTAATCCATCGAGCAAGCACGTAACATATCCTCCAAGGTCTCAATTGTTTGTTCTAACAGCCCATTTTATTGAGGATGGAAATATTTAATAAAATTTAATTCAGTACCCAATGACTTCTAAAGGCCTTTCCAAAAAATAGAAGTGAATCTTGGATCACGATCAGATATAATGGAGAAGGGAACTCCATGTAACCGTACTATCTCTTTAACATACAACTGAGAAAGTTGATCTAGAGACAAAATACATCTAATATGAAGGAAATTACAGATTTAGTTAATCAGTAAACTATAACCCAGATTGCATTATTACCTCGAGATGTATTTGGTAATCCCACAAAAATGTCCATGGATATATTTTCCCATTTCCACTCTGGTACTGGTAAAGGCCGAAGCATTCCTTTCGGTAACTGTCTCTCTGCTTTAACCTGCTGACATGTCAAACACTTCACAGTAAAATCAGAAATATCTCTTTTCATTCCATCCCACCAGTAATACTCCCGAAGTTCTCTGTACATCTTAGTACTGCTAGGATGAACTAAAAACGGAGAACTATAATCTTCACATAACAACTCATTCTTCAACTGTGAATCACAAGGCACAAATAATCTCTTTCCAAATCTCAAAACACAATCATTATCAATATTAAAATCAGAAAACATACCCTTCAGAACCAACAAAACCTTTTTCTGCATCTCATTGTCTTCCTTATGCACTTGCTTAATTTTGTCTGATAGAGATGATTTCACTACCACATGAAACAAAACAGAAGAATTTCTTGCAACAACAACTTCTATGCAAATGTTCATGAAATCAGAAACCAAAGTATCTTGTTCCAAATGTAACATGGTTAATAAAGTATTATTTTTTTGACTCAAATCATTAACCACTTTATTCTTTTTCCTAGATGATAAAGGATAATGCAATCATAATCCTTGATTAATTCCAACAATTACCTCTATTTCATGTTAAATTCTTTCTGAGTGAATATATACTTCATAATTTTGTGATTAGTATATATTTCACACTTCACTCCATTCAAATGATGCCTCCAAATTTTTAATGAAAAAACAATAGTAGCTAATTCCAAATCATGTGTAGGGTAATATAACTCATGTGGTTTGAACAGTTGTAAAGAATAAGTAATTAACTGATAATTTTGCATTAGTACACAACCCAGTCTTTCAACGAAGCATCAATATATATAAAAAACTCACCATTTCTGGAAGGAAATTCAAAAACTGGTGTATTCTCTAATATTATTTTTAATTCCATAAAACAATTATCACATTCTTTTGTCCAGATGAACTTAACACCTTTTCGAGTTATCTTAGTCACTGGACTAGATAACTATGAAAAATTTTCAAAAAACCTCTGGTAATAACCTTCCAAACTAAGAAAACTATGAATCTCTGTAATATTTGTGAGTCTTGGATATTCTTCAACCACTTTCATTTTAGCAGGTTCAATAGTTATGGCATTTTTTTATACAATGTGACCAATGGAGGGTATTTATTGTAACCAAAACTCACACTTTCTAAATTTTCCAAATAGTTTCTTTTCTTTTAAGGTTTTCAAGAAAACCCTTAAATGACTTTCTTATTCCTCCTTACTTTTGGAATAAACCAAAATATCATCAATGAACACAACCACAAACTTATACAAGAACTCACATAAAATTCTATTCATAAGATCCATGAATACTGCAGGTGCATTGGTTAACCCAAAATACATAACTAAAAATTCATAATGGCCCTATCTAGTACGAAACGTTGTCTTTGGAACATCTACTTCCTTTACTTTCAACTGATGGTACCCCAACCTCAAGTCAATCTTTGAAAAATAGTGAGCTTCCTGGAGTTGATCAAACAAATCATCAATATGAGCAAAAGGATACTTATTCTTAACATTGATGTTATTCAATTCTCTATAATCAATGAAAAGTCTCATTGAACCATCTTTATTTTTAACAAACAAGATAGGAGCACCCCTTGGTGATGTTCTAGGTCAAATGAAACCTTTATCTAATAACTCCTGCAATTGCTTCTTTAACTCTAAAAGTTCAATTTGGGCCATTTGATAAGGGGTTTTGAAATTGGTTTAGCATTAGGAACTAATTCAATAGTATTTTCAACTTCACGATTAGGTATAATACCAGACAACTCATTAGGAAAAACATCTAGGTACGCATTTTCCACTACCACATCACTAATCTGAATAGTTCCTTTTTTTCAACAATATGTGCAAGGTAACATTCATTTCTATATTTTACAAGATTCTCAGCTTCCTGATATGTTATCAACAACAAGGGTTAATTTTTTTATACAAAATGAAAATCTATCTGAAAAGAAACAACTTTAGCTCTACAGTTAATCTTAGACTGATAAATAGATCAAATGGCATAACTGTTGATCAATATCAAACAAACGTTGTTGAAGAATGGCCAAGACCCACAAATATAACCGAGATCTGTAATTTTTTTTGATTTGGTGGGTTATTACCGGAGTTTTGTTTAAATTTTTTCACAATTATCTAGTCCAATGACTAATTTAACTCGAAAAGGTGTTAAGCTCATCTGGACAAAAGAATGTGATGATTGTTTTCAGGAATTGAAAAGAAGATTAGTGAATTCTCCAGTTTTGGAACTACCTTCCAGAATTGGTGAGTATGTTATCTACAGTGATGTTTCGTTGAAAGGGCTTGGTTGTGTCCTAATGAAAAATGATTAGGTAATTGCTTATTCTTCATGTCAATTGAATCCAAAATAGTTAAAGTACCTTATACATGATTTGGAATTATCTACCATTGTTTTTGCTTTAAAAATTTGGAGGCATCATTTGTATGGAGTGAAGTTTAAAATATATAATGATCACAAATGTTTAAAGTATATATTCACTAAGAAATAAGTGAACATGAGACATAGGATATGGTTGGAATTAATCAAGGATAATGATTGTACAATCCATTACCATCCAAGAAATTCAAATAAAGTGGCTGATTCTTTGAGTTGAAAAAGTAATACTTCATTAACCATGTTATGTTTGGAATGAGATCCTAATGGTTTTTGATTTGATGAACATTGTCATAAAAGTTGTTGTTGTAGGAAATTCTTCTATTTTGTTTCAGGTGTCAGTTAAATCATCTCTATCAGACAGAATTAAGAAAGTCCAGAAGGAAGACAGTGAGTTGCATAAAATGGTTGTGTTGGTTCATAAGGGTATGTTTCCTGATTTTAATGTTGATAATGATTGTGTTTTCAGATTTGGAAATAGATTATGTGTGTCTTGTGATTCACTATTGAAGAATGAGTTGTTATGTGAAGCTCATAGTTATCTGTTTCAGGTCATCCTGACAGTACTAAGATGTACATAGATCATCGGGAGTATTACTGGTGGGATGGAATGAAAAGATATATTTCTAATTTTACTATGAAGTGTCTGACTTGTCAGCAGGTTAAAGAAGAGCGAAAATTATTGAAAGGAATGCTTCAGCCTTTACTAGTGCCAGAGTAGAAATGGGAAAATATATCTATGGACTTCATTGTGGGATTACCAAAGACATTTCGAGGTAATAATGCAATCTGGGTTATAGTTGACCGATTGACTAATTTTGCTCATTTCCTTCCTTTTAGAGATACTTTGTCTCTAGATTAACTTTCTCAGTTGTATGTTAATGAGATAGTCAGGTTGCATGGAGTTCCCCTCTGCATTGTATCTGATCGTGATCCTAGGTTCACTTCTAACTTTTGGAAAGGCCTTCAGAAGTCATTGGGTACTGAATTAAATTTTAGTACATCTTTTCATCCAAAATCAGATGGGTAGTCAGAATGAACAATTCAGACCTTTGAGGATATGTTATGTTCTTGCTCAAAGGATAACAGGGAAGTTGAGACCAACATCTTTCTTTGGTTGAATTTTCTTATAATAACAGCTTTCATTATAGTATACACTTGACTCTATTTGAGGAATTATATGGAAAGCATTGCCAAACTACGACATTCTAGGATGAAGTAGGTGAAAGGAAGCAGATGGGACCAGAATTGGTAGAAGAGATGTCAGAGAAAGTTCAGTTGATTCAGAAGAACATAAGAACATCTTAGAGCAGATAGAAAAGTTATACAGATAATCGGAGGACCTAATTCCCCAAAGGGGGAAGGATTTAATATCCCAGGTAAATAGAGAATAAGGAATATTTAATATTTATTAATATTTTTTAATTAAATATTAATTTTACTTTAAAGGGGTTTCTATGTTCGATAGAGTACCAGATACGCAACAACAGGTTTCTTTGAAAACTTACGTGGCACACTAATAATATAATATTATGATTTTAAATGGTAGTTAACTCCTAGCCTTTATATTGGTGGTAATGAAAAAAACTAAGTAAAATATGACTATACATGATTTTTAAATGTATTTACATTATCTAATAAAAATTTAGAGGTTTAAAATGTGGAAGAATCTAATTTTAAGCATAATTTACATTAAAAGGCTGATTTATCACCTTTTAATAGAGAATCCTCTTTTAATTTAGTTTTGATTACTTTAATACATTTTATATGACAAAATAAAATCCTTCTTTAGAATGGGGACATAAAATTTAACTTTGGGTAATTTTATGGTATTTTTCTGATAGAGTTCGTTTTTTTAATGAATAATGAAAAATATTACATTTTAATTCAAAAGTGTCTTTTAATATAATATAATTATATGGATATATTATATTTTTAGTTTTTTTAAAGTTTAATTAGAATATATTTTTACCATTTAATCCAATTTTGGTCATTGGAATTAATTTCACTTTGAAATTCGACATAAACAAGTATCAATCTTTAGATAGTTATTGTTTCTTAAAAACACACCATTTGTTTTGATAACAGGAATTAATTTTATAATTAATTAATTACACTTATATGTTTTTAATTTGGAAAAATTTAAATCATTTTTTAATTTGGAATATAAAATATAGCTTAGGATGAATTTTTGGTATTTTTCTTAAAAACATCAATTTTTGATGAATAGTGAAACCACTTAGTGGTAGTTAAAAAATTGACATTTTCATTTAAATGGAATATTACCACTTCAGTGAATTGAATTTAAAAAATCCAACATACTTGGTTGTTATCAAAAGTAAAATGTGGTTCAGTAATATGAAAATAATTTTTGGCGAATAGTATCTTTTGAGTTTTATTTATTGCGATTAAAGGTAAAAAGGTTAATTCAATGTAAAAAGAATATTATAATAATCCAAAAATTACATTAACACTTGTAAAAACATTATTGGTTGAGTCATTAACGACCATTGGCATCTTTGGGTCGATTTTGGGACCCCATTGAGCAACTTGGGAGGGATAATGACAATTTAGATTAATTAATTTAATGTGAAGACAAAATTTCCATTAACAACAATCCTTTAGTAATTAATGTTTATATGGTATTATATAAGTCATATTTTATAATATAAATATTCATTGTAAATCTAAAACAAATTCCTACATGATAGTATTTTTTTAATAATTTTTGGACATCTAATAAATTAAATTATTTATGACACAATAATGATGCAGTATTTACCTCATTAATAAATGATTTAAACAAATAAGATTATAATGAGTAAAATATTATCCAAAACATGTCCAATTCTAATTGGATAATTTTATTTAGAACCTGACTCAACTTATCTTCAACTATTATGATTTTTGACCATTAGAAACCAAATATATTTATATTATAAAATAATACTTTCACACTTTACTAAAGAGCCCCTCCTCTACCGTATAAAAGGAGAGCACTTATAACCAATTACTCACACCTCTAAAGCCATTTGGATCATCCAATATCAACAAAATTAAGCTCCATACATCCCTCTACTCCTCTTAGAATCCTTAAATTTGGTAGAAGGTACTTCAAGAAGTCCTTTGGTTGAGACCAAAGGGAGTTACCCAAATTAAAGGTAACAATTTCTCTTAAATTGTTTTATTTTATTTTACTTCTCCAACCCCTAAACACATTTTAATAATTTATTTTGTAAAAAAGAAAATATACTCAATATACTAGGATGTTTTTATGAGATGGATTCAAACTACACTTACACACACCTCCATCTAATGGATGAAGAACATAATGTTTCCTTGGATGGAAAATTAACGCCTCACGAAACGATGATTGTTCAATTACATCTTACCGCCTCTCATAGTGGACATTATGATGGAACTGTATTTATATATGATTTATATTATTTTTATTATTCCCTTATCCTTTAATAATTCCAAATTATATCATGCCTTTATGGTTTCCATAATATGTAAATACGATAATCTCATTTGAGGAAGTGTGGACTACCACCTCCTCAAAGTGATGTGATTCGTTAATGGCTTATGTGGGATGTATAAAGGATGGATTTAATGATATTATGTATGATATTATATGGTAATTATAACATACCTATGTATAATTATGTTTTAATTAAAGTAAGAAATAGAAATGAAAGTAGCATTCATGCGTACGTACGCCTTACCATCTCCATGAAAGGTGCATTTCATTTCTTACCTCCAAATGTTATGTACTATTATAAATACATGTATATACAAGATATATATGATATATATGATATCTAAATACTGATTTTAATTCTGTATATAATGGAATATTGACCACATGGGCAACTTGTAAATATAAGGTGTTCATTTTTGACTCAAGTACCAAAATATCGACAAAACGAACTTTATTAACTTGAATGACTACATAATGTTTATAACAGAGTAATAATTGATTTAAAAGAAATAATAAACTTGAAAAATGTTCTTAAGAAAGTATAAATTAACTTTAGTTTATTTTTCATGTGATTAAATAATGATCGAGTCAAGTCAGAAACGAGGTAAGGGACTTCGCCTCAATCTCCTTTCATTGAGACATTTTTAGTTTTATACACGACTTTATTTTATATAGTGTATAAACCCCTTTGTGTTTTCATTTTAATCAAAGGGAATCTCTTTATATGAATCGTTTTACTAAATGACAAGAAGGAATGATTTTTTATGTGAGTGGTGACAACAAACTTTCTTCTACCGCGAGTATTATTTGATCTTTGACTTCCTTAAAAAGACGGAATGTTTTTAAAAGGAAAAATAAACACCATATACGCTTTATATGTATATTGGTAATGAAAAAATTTTGAGAATGGATTTATTATTTCAATATCTTTAAATGATATTTTATTATTTCAATGTGGAAATGTTATCTTTCCTTTATGCTTATGTTATGTATTATTATCATGTTATGGTTTTTGGGCATTATTTACGTATACGGGTGGTTCCGTGATAAACATAGTGCGAGTGAGCCCAAGATAGCTCTCCAATGCATTGGGTAATGTGACAGAGGTAAAGAAGAATGTTTCTCCTCAGATATTTAGGGAATATACTATGATGAGTATTCCAAAGTAACTCCCTTTGCAGCTTTGATAACTACAATTTAAGTATGATATGGATGCCACAATGTAAGTTTGATATGTGATAGCTACATTTTAAGTATTATATGTATGCCTTGTGATTCACAATTGAAGAATGAGTTGTTATGTGAAGCTCATAGTTCTCCATTTTCAGTTCATCCTGGAAGTACAAAGATATACAAAGATCTTCGGGAGTATTACTGGTGGGATGGAATGCAATTAGATATTGCTAATTTTACTGTGAAGTGTTTGACATGTCAGCAGGTTAAAGGAGAGCGATAGTTACTAAAAAGAATGCTTCAGCCTTTACCAGTGCTAGATTGGAAATGAGAAAATATAACCACGGACTTTGTTGTGGGATTACCACAGATATCTCGAGTTAATAATAAAATCTAGGTTATAGTTGACATATTGACTAAATCTACTCATTTCCTTCCTAGTAGAGATACATTGTCTCTAGATCAACTTGCTCAGTTGTATATTAAAGAGATAGGTAGGTTGCATGGAGTCCCCCTCTCCATTGTATCTGATCGTGATCCCAGGTTCACTTCAAACTTTTGGAAAGTCCTTCAGAAGCCATTGGGTACTGAATAAAATTTTAATACAACTTTTTGTCCTCAATTAGATGGGAAATTAGGACGAACCATTCAGACCTTGGAGTATATGTTATGTGCTTACATGATGGATTACTAGGGAAGTTTGGACCAACATATTTCTTTGGTTGAATTTTCTTATAATAACAGCTTTCATTCCAGTATACAGATGGATCCATTTGAGGCATTATATGGAAAGCATTGTCGAACTCCAGCATTCTGGGATAAAGTAGGTGAAAGGAAGCTGATGGGACTAGAATTGGTAGAAGAGATGACAGAGAAAGTTTAGTTGATTCCAAAGAACATGAGAACAGCTCAGAGCAGACCAAAAATTTATGCAGATAACTGGAGGAAGGATCTTTCCTTTGATGTAGGTGATCATGTATTTCTCAAAGTTTATCCATGGAAAAGTGTGATTCGTTTTAGTAAGAAGGGAAAGTTGAGTCCAAATTTCATTGGACCTTATAAAATTCAAGAGAAAGTTGGCTCAGTTGTGTATAGAGTGGCTTTACCTCCATGTTTATCCCAGGCACATAATGTTTTTCATGTTTCGATGTTGAGAAAGTATATGCCAGATCTATCTCATGTTTTGAGCCCAAAGGTAGTTCAGTTAGAAGAAAATATCTCTTATAAAGAACAACCAGTCCAGATTCTTGACCATAGAGAGCAGGTGTTGCGAAATATGGTAATTCACCAGGTAAAGGTTTTGTGGAAAAACCATATGGTTGAAGAGGAAATGTGGGAATCTGAAAAATGCTATATGGGATAAATACCCCCACTTATTTTGATAAGTGAATAAATATTGAGAGGATGCAATTCCCAAAACGGGGGAAGGATATAACATCCCATTTAAATGAAGACTAAGACATATTTAATTTTTATAAATATTTGTGAATTAAATATTAATTTTACTTTAATGGGGTTTCCATGTTCGATATCATACCTGATACGCAACAATGAGTTTCTTTGGAATCTTACGTTGCACAGTAATAATATAACATTATTATTTGAAATGGTAGTTAAGTCCTAGCCATTGTATTAGTAGGAAAGAATGAAACTAACTAAAATATGATTATACATGTTTGTTAAATGTATTTACATTTTCCAAAAAAAAATTAGAGGCTCAAAATGTGAATGAATCTAATTTTAAGCATAATTTATATTAAAAGGCTGATTTATCACCATTTAATTGAGAAAACTCATTAAATATAGTTTTGGTCACTTTAATACATTATAATTGACCAAATAATATCCTTCTTTAAATTGGGGACATCAAATTTTACTTTGAGTAATTTTTTTCTATTTTTCTGATAATGTTCATTTTTTAATTAATAGTGAAAAATATTGCATTTTAATTCAAAATTGCCTTTTAATATAATTTATTTATATTGTTAAATTATATTTTTATTTGGTTTTAAAGTGAAATTAAAATATATTTTTACCATTAAATCCATTTTTTGTCATTGGAATTAATTTCACTTTGAAATTCAACAAAAACAAGTATCAATCTTTTGATAGTTATTGTTTCTTAAAAACACGCTATTTATTTTTATAGCGGGAATTAATTTTTAAAATTAATTAATTCCATTTCTATGTTTTAAATTTGGAAATATAGAAATAATTTTTTAATTCAGAATATCAAATATAGCTAAGTCGGATTTTTTGGTATTTTTTTGAAAAACTTCAATTTTTGATGAATATTGAAACCAATTAGTGGTAGTTAAAAAACTGACTTTTTCATTTAAATGAAAATTTACCACTTATGTGAATTGAATTTCGAAAATCTGACATACATGGTTGTTATCAAGAAGTAAAATGTGATTTAATAAGATGAATTTTTTGGTGAATAGTAACTTTTGACTTATTTTCCATGGTTAAAGGTATATAGGGTAATTCAAGGTTAAAAGAATATTATAGTAATTAAAAATTACCTTGAAAACTATCCAAACCTTATTTATTGAGTCATTTTCGACCATGGGCATCTTTGTGTCGATTTTGGGACCCCATTGAGCCACTTGGAAGTGATAATGACAATTTAGATTAACTAATTTAATGTGAAGACAAAATTGACATTAACAAATATCTTTTAGTAATTAAATTTTATATGGTGTTATATAAGTCATATTTTGACTATATATTCACATTGTAATGATAATACAATTTAATACATGATAGTATTTTTTTGATAATTTTTACACATCGAATAAATTAAATTATTTATGTCACAATAATGATGCAGTATTTATCTCATTAATAAATGATTTAAATAAATAAGATTATAATGATTAAAATATTATCCAAAACATGTAAAATTATGATTTTATGATTTTATTTCAACCATGACGCATCTTATATTTCACTATAATGATTTTTGGACCATTAGAAACCGAATATCATTATATTATAAAATAATACTTTCACACTTTCCAAAAGAGCTCCTCCTCTCCCTTACAAAAGGAGACCACTTATAACCAATTACTGACACTTCTCAAGCCATTTGTATCATCTAAACTCTACCTAATTAATCTCCCTACATCCCTCTCCTCCTCTTAGAAGCCTTACCATAGTCATAAGGCACTTCAAGAAGTCATTTGGTTCAATCCAAATGGAGTTACCCAAATTAAGGGTAACAGTTTCTCTTAAATTGTTTTATTTTATTTTACTTATCCAACCCCTAAAATATTTTTATTATGTTATTTGTAAAAAAAAAATTATCAAAAATATACTAGGATGTTTTTATGAAAAGTATTAGAACTACATTACACAAACCTCCATCTAATGGATGAAGAACATAATGTTTCCGTAGATGACAAACTAACGCCTCACGAAACGATGATTGTTCAATTACATATTACCTTCTATTATAGTAGACATTATGATTGAAATATATTTATATATGATATATATTATGTTTATGATTCCCTTATGCTTCTGTACTTCCCAATTATATCAATCCTTTATGGTTTCCATAGTGGTTAAATACGATAATCTCTTTTGAGGAAGTGCGGACTACCGCCCCCTCAAAGTGATGTGATTCGTTAATGCCTTATTTGGGATGTATAAAGGATGTATTTAATGATATTATATATTATATTATACTGTAATTAAAATATAACATTGTATAATAATGTTTTAATTCCATTAAAATAAGAAATAGAAATGAAAGTAGCGTTCTTGCGTACGTACGACTTACTGTCTTCATGAACGGTGCATTTCATTTCTTTCCTCCAAATGTTATGTAATATTATAAATACACGTAAATACACGTAAATACTGGATATATATGACATATATAAGATATATAAATGATTAATTTCTTTTTGGATATAATGAACTATTGACCACCTGGAAAACTTGTAAATATAATGTGTTTATTTTTTACTAAAGTTCCAAATATCGACAAAATGGACGTTATTAACTTAAATGATTACATAATGTTTATAACATTGTAATAATTGATATAAAAATAATAATAAACTTTAAAAATGTTCTTAAAAATGTAGAAATTAACTTTAGTTTATTATTTAGGATATTAAAGAACGAATGTGTCAAGTCGGACATGAGGTAAGGGACTTCGTCTCAATCTCCTTTCATTGAGGAATTTTTAGTTTTATACAAGACTTTATATTATATAGAGTATAAAACCCTTTAACTTTTCATTTTATTCATAGGTAATATTTTTATATGAAATGTTTTACAAAACAAAAAAGGAATTTTTTTATGTAAGCGGTGACAAGGACCCTTCCGCCTCCATGAGTATTATTTGATCTTTGGCATCCTTAACATGCAGGAATGTTTTTAAAAGGAAAAATAAATACCATATACTCTTTTTATGTATTTTGGTATTGAAAATCATTTTTAGAATGGATTTATTATTTCAATATCTTGAAATGATATTTTATTATTGCAATGTGGAAATGTTTTCTTTCCTTTATGCTTATGTTTTGTGTTATGATCATGTTATGGTTCATGGGCATTATTTACGTATACAGGTGATTCCATGATAATCCTAAGGCAGGTGAGCCCAATATATCTCTCAAATTCATTGAGTAAAATGATTAAGGAAAATGGGAATTTTTCTTCTAAGAGATTTAGGGAATATACTGTGATGGGTATTCCAAAGTAACTCCCTATGTAGCTGTGATATCTATAATGAAAGTACGATATGGATGCCACAAGATAACTTTAAAATTTATGAATTCTATGTGTCTTTCATAAATCTTATGATTTTACAAGGTATGTAAAAGATTTCATGTTTTGTATGTATTTATGAACAAATGTTTTCATTCTTTGTTTTATACCCCTTACTGAGCCTTTTATGCTCATCCCATGTTTTGAAATGTTTTCACAGAACATAAATATAGATTTGGTTACTTTAATACATTTTATATGACCAATTAAAATCCTTCTTTATAATGGGGACATCAAAATTTAATTTGTGTAAATTTTTGGAATTTTCCCGATAAAGTTCATTTTTTAATGAATAGTGAAAATATTGTATTTTAATTTAAATCTCTGTTTTAATCTAATTTATTTATACGGTTAGATTATCTTTTTAATTTTTTTTAAAGTGTAATTAGAATATATTTCTACCATTTAATCCAATGTTGGTCATTGGAAGTAATTTTACTATGAAATTGGTCATAAACAAGTGTCAATCTTTTGATAGTTATTATTTCTTAAAAACACGCTATTTGTTTTAACAATGAGAATTAATTTTAAAATTAAGTAATGACGCTTTTTTGTTTTTAATTTTTAAAAATAATCATAATTTTTTAATTCATAATATAAAATATATCTTACGTTGAATTTTTGGTATTTTTCTAACAAACATCAAATTTTGATGAATAGTGAAACAAATTAGTGGTAGTTAAAAAATGGAATTTTTCATCTAAATGAAAATTTTCCACTTCTGTGAATTGAATTTAAAAAATCTGGCATACATGGTTGTTATCAAGATGTAAAATGTGGGTCAATATTATGAAAATAATTTTTGATGAAAAGTAACTTCTTACTTTTATTTATTGCGGCTAAAGGTAAATAGGGTAATTTAAAGTTAAAAGAATATTATAATAATTAAAAAATAACTTAACACTTGTCCAAACCTTATTGGCTGAGTCATTTACGTCCATGGGAATCTTTGGGTCGATTTTGGGACCCCATTGAGCCACATGGGAGTGATAATGACAATTTAGATTAATTAATTTAAAGTAAAGGCAAAAATGACAAAAGAAAATATCTTTTAGTAAATTAATTATTAGAAGGGGGTATATAAATTATCATTTAGATTATAAATATTAATTATAAAGATTAAATTATTTCCTACATCATGGTATTTTTTTCATAATTTTTAGACCTCATATAAATTAAATTATTTATGACACAGTAATGATGTAGTATTTACCTCATTAATAAATAATTTAAATAAATAAGATTATAATGATTAAAATATTATAAAAAACATTTCCAATTCTGATTTGATGATTTTATTTCAAATAATAGTAATCTTATCTTCGACTATAATGATTTTTGGACATTTTGAAACCAAATATCTGTTTAAAATAAAATAATGTTTTCACACTTTCCTAAAGAGCCCCTCCTCTCCCTTATAAAAGGAGACCACTCATAACCAATTCCTCACACCTCTAAAGCCTTTTTCTTGTCCATAATCTACCCAATTAATCTCCCTACATTTATATCCTTCCTTTTTAAGCCTTAACTTAGGCATAAGGCACTTCAAGAAGTCCTTTGTCTCAAACCAAAGGGGGTTACCAAAATTAAAGGTAGCGGTTTCTCTTAAATTGTTTTCTTTTATTTTACTTATCCAACACCTAAACTCTTTTTATTACATTATTTTGTAAGAAAACAAGTATAATAAAGATACTAGGATGTTTTTATGAGAATTATTTGAACAACACTTACACACACCTCCATCTAATTGATGAATAACATAATGTTTTTTTGGATGGAAAACTAATGCCTCACAAAACGATGATTGTTCAATTACATATTACCGCCTCTCAGGGTGTCCATTATGATGAAACTGTATTTACATATGATATATATTATTTTTATTATTTCCTTATGATTTTGTACTTCCCATTTATATCACGCCTTTGTGGATTCCATAGTGGGTAAATACGATAATCTCATTTGAGGAAGTGCGGACTATCGCCCCCTCAAAGTGATTTGATTTGTTAATGTCTTATGTGGGATGTATAATGGATGGAGTTAATTATATTATATATGATATTATACTGTAATTATAATATACCTATGTATAATTATTTTTTAATATTACTAAAATAATAAATAGAAATGAAAGCAGCGTTCAGGCGTACGTACGGCTTACCGTCTCATTGAACAGTGTATTTCATTTCATACCTCTAAATGTTATGTACAATTGTAAATACATTTATATACTAGATATATATGATATATATGATATCTAAATAATGAATTTCATTCTGTATATAATAGACTATTGACCAAATGGACAACTTGTAAATATAAGTTGTTCATTTTTTACTCAAGTACCAAATATCGACAAAACGAACATTATTAACTTAAATGATTACATAATATTTATAACATGTCAATAAGTGATATAAAATGAATAATTAACTTGAAAAATGTTCTTATGAAAATTGAAATTAACTTTAGTTTATTATTCAGGAGATTGAAGAACGATCGAGTCAAGTCGGACAAGAGGTAAGGGACTTCATCTCGATCTCCTTTCATTGAGGAATATTTAGTTTTATAAATGACTTTATTTTATACTATGTATAAAACCCTTTGAATTTTTATTTTATTCAAAGGGAATATTTTAATACAAAGCGTATTACTAAATGACAAAAAGGAATGTTTTTTTTATGTAGGCGGTGACGACGACCTTTTCGCTGCCTCGAGTATTATTCAATAATTGGCTTCCTTAACAAGCCAGAATGTTTTTTAAAAGGAATAAAAATACCATATAATCTTTTTAAATAATTTGTTATTGAAATTTATTTTGAGAATGGATTTATTTTTTCAATATCTTGAAATGATATATTTCTATTTCAATGTGGGAATGTCATCTTTTCTTTATAATTTTGTTTTGTGTTAAGATCCTGTTATGGTTATTGGAAATTAATTACATATATGGGTGGTTCCGTGATAAACCTAGGGTGGGTGAGCCCGAGATAGATCTCCAATTTATTGGGTAACATGACGGTGGTAAACTTGAATGTTTCTCCTAAGAGATTTAGAGAATATACTGTGATGGGTATTCCAAAGTAACTCTCTATGTAGCTGTGGTAGCTACAATGTATGTATGATATGGATGACACAATTTTATTTTATGATTTATGATTTCTATGTGTCTTTCATAAATATTATGAATTTTTTGAGTTAAGTAAAATATTAAATTTTATGTATCTATTTATGAAAAAATGTTTTCATTCTTTGGTTCAAACAAAAGGGAGTTACCAAAATTAAAGGTAACAATTTCTCTTAAATTGTTTTATTTTACTTTACTTCTCGAATACCTATACTCTTTTTATTACTTTATTTTGTAACAACACCAGTATCCTCAATATAATAGGATGTTGTTATGAGAAGGATTCGAACTACACTCACACACACCTCCATATAATGGATAAAGAACATAATTTTTCTGTGGATGGAAAACTAATGCCTTAGGAAACGATGATTGTTCAATTACATCTTACCACCTCTCATGGTGGCCATTATGATGGAACTATATTTATATATGATATATATTATGTTTATGATTCCCTTATTCTTCTGTACTTCCCAATTATATCAAGCCTTTATGGTTTCTTTAGTGGGTAAATACGATAATCTCATTTTAGGAAGTGCGGACTACCCCCCCCCCCACAAAGTGATTTTATTCTTTAATGAATTATGTGGGATGTATAAATGATGTTTTCAATGATATTATACTGGAATTATAATATAAATATGTATCATTATATTTTATTTCCATTAAAATAAGAGATAGAAATGAAAGTAGCGTTCATGCGTACGTACGACTTACCGTCTCCACGAACGGTGCATTTCATTTTTTACCTCCAAATGTTATGTACTATTATAAATACATGTATATACTGGATATATATGATATATATGATATCTAAATAATTATTTTCATCCTTGATATAAAGGAATATTGACCACATGGGGAACTTGTAAATATAAGGTGTTCATTTTTTACTCAAGTACCAAATATCGACAAAATGAACTTTATTAACTTGAATGATTACATATTCTTTATAACATGGTAAAAAGTGATATAAATTGAATAATAAATTTGAAAAAGGTTATTAAGAAAGTATAAATTAACTTTTTTTTATTATTCAGGATATTAAAGAACGACGAAGTCAAGTCGGACACGAGGTAAGGGATTCGACTTCTCTCTTTCTTTTCAAGTACTATCTTTTATGTTATTTCTTTTATGATCCATGTTCTTATGTTGTAGGATGTTATTTTATATTCACAATAATGTAATTTTTATTTTCATATGATGAGAGACACCCTCTTACTCTCATCAATACATTTTAAGAATTTTTAAGTGGCATTGTTAGGCTTCGGAATTTTTGTAAGGGATTTCTCATCTCACTTTTAATTCTGTGAGATTTTTATTATTCACCACCTATTTATTACTTGTGGTGTATTTTATACTGAAATTTTCAATATAATATAATTATTAACTTTATATTCAAGGTATTATGTGATTATTTTTGGGGTTAATAACTTTTGTTCATATGACTCAATTGAATTACAACGTGGTAAGTGGTCTTCATCTCACTTGGTTTTATTCCCGTGAGATTCATGCTATATTTTCCACTATCTCATTTTGTGTTGTGCATGAACTTCCCATGATTGTAATATTTGTGTAATATACTTTCATTTATGAGTATTTACATCTTCATTGGATGATCCTTATTTCATGTGGCATATGTTTTGTAAGTTACCAAATCAGTAAGGGAACTCATTAACCCAATTCCCATTCTTTGGGTTGATCTTGTCTTTTTTGTTTATGTCATCCTATGAATATGTGTGAAGGACCTATGATTGTTTTACACTAAATATCCACTTATATTGGGTGTATTTATATTTGTCACACATAATTATGAGATTGATTTATCCTTAATTTAAGGATACCATCTTTATAAGGGATTTCATCTCAATTTACATTTCCATTGAGACTTCATTGTTGTTATGCACCAATTCGCACTTATATGGTGGATGTACTATCATTTGACATATTATATCATGAATCCATTTATTCTCATGATATTATAAAGTTCTTATTAATTCTTCATCTTCAATTATTTGTTTTCAAGCGGCTCTCTTTTTGTTAAAAACTCTTTAACTAAAATATTGTTATAAATGTTTTAAAGATTTATTCTTCTAAATATTTATCATTAATGTCCATGTTTTTCAAAATGGGTTTTAGGATTTATTTATATTATTATTAATGTTTTAAAATGTTTATTCATTTAAAATCTTCAAAGTGGTATGGGGGATTTTGATTTTAAAATCTATTTTTAACTGGTATTTGAAAATGGTTTGATAAAGAATTGTTTACTTCAATATCTTTATTTGATATAGTGGAATATGGAAATTTTATCTTTATTTTATACTTGTGTTATGTGTTATAATAATTTTATGGTTATTGGGCATTGTTTACATATACAGGTGGTTCCGTGATAAACCTATGGTGGGTGACCCCGAGATAGATCTCCAATGCATTGGGTAACATGACGGAGGTGAACGTGATGTTTCACCTAAGAGATTTAGGAAATATACCGTGATGGGTATTCCATGTGTAACTCTATATGTAGATGTGATAGCTATAATGTAAGTTTGATATGGATGCCATAATTTACCTTTAAGATTTATGATTGGTGTGTGTTATTCATAAATCATATGATTTTGTATGGTATGTTATGGTTGAAAAGTATGGTTTCAGGGATATGTATTTATTTATGGGATAATTTTTTTACTTTCTTATTTTATAACCCTTACTGAGCTTTTTTATGCTCATCCCATGTTTTTGAAATGTTTTTCACAGGACATAAAAACACGCTATGGATTCCATATCAAACATACATTGTAGCTATCACAGCTACATAGGGAGTTACACTTGGAATACCCATCACACTATATTCCCTAAATCTCTTAGGAGAAATATCACGTTCACCTCCGTCACGTTACCCAATGCATTGGAGAGCTATCTCGAGCTCACCCACCCTAGGTTTATCATGGAAGCACCCGTATACCTAAACAATAACCAATAACTATAACATAATAATAACATATGACACATGTATAAAGGAATGATAACATTTCCACATTCCAATATATAAAATCAAGATATTGAAATAAAAAATGTTTTCTCAAATCAATTTCAAAACCATTTAAAAAAATATTTTTGAATCAAAGTGTCCCATACCACATTGAATATTTTAAATGAATTATCATTTGAAAACATTAATGTCCATATAAATATATCCTAAAACCCATTTTGAAAACATGGATATTAATGAGAAATATTTATAAGAATAAATCATTAAAACATTTAAAACAATATTTTAGTTAAAGAGTTTTTTTAAAAAAGTGAGACACTTGAATACTAATAATTGAGGAATAACATTTAATCAGAACATTATATTATCATGAGAATAAAGGTATTCATGATATAATATGTCAAGTACAGTATATACACCATATAAGAGTGAATTGGTGCATAACAAAAATAAATATTCAATGGAAATGTAATTTGGGATGAAATCCCTTATAAAGATGGTATCCTTAAATTAAGGATAAATCAATCACATAATTATGTGTCAGAAATATAAATAAACCCAAAATAAGATTATATTAAGTTTAAAACAATCATAGGTCATTAACACATATTCATTGGATTACAAATTCAAGAATTATAAGTTGAACCCAAAGAATTGAAATTTGGTTAAGAGGTTCCCTTGTAAAAATTCGACAGCCTAACGACGTCACTGTAAAATTCAGAAAATGAGATGATGAGATAAAAAAGGGAATCTCATCACTTTTCTATAAATTTTACATAAATAAGTATATATAAGAACATATCCCAACATAATAATATGTCAACTAAAAGACATAACAAAAAGAAGACTTTTTTAAAGAGGAGGGTGAATAGTTCCCTTACAGATTTGGTAACTTACAAAACATATGCCACATGAAATAAGGATCATACAATGAAGATGTAAATAATCATAAAAGAAATTAAATTACATAATGAGTAAAATCATGGGAAGTACATATACCACACAAAAGGAAATAGTGGAAAATATAGAATGAATCTCACGAGAATAAAAAGTGAGACGAAACCCATTACCACGTTGTAATCAACTGAGTCGTATGACCAAAAGTTAATAAACACCAAATAAATCACATAACACCATGAATATAATGAGAATAATGAGAATATATATATCAAATGTTATTACAAAATACAACACATGCAATGAATAAGTGGAAAATAATGGAAATCTCACAGAATTAAAAGTGAGATAAGAAAACCCCTTACAAAAATTCGACAGCCTAACAACGCCACATAAAAATTATTAAAATGAAATGATTAGAGTAATATGGGGTATATAATATTATGAAAATACAAATTACAGTATGTTTAATATAAAATAACATCCTCCAACATAAGAACATGAATCATTAAAGAAATGACATAAAAGAGAGTACTTGAAAAGAAAGAGAGAGGTCAGATCCCTTACCTCGTGTCCGACTTGACTCGATCATTCTTTAATATGCTGAAAAATAAACTAATGATAATTTATACTTTATTAGGAAACTTTTTTAAGTTTATTATTCCTTTTATATCAATTATTACCATGTTATAAACAATATGTAATCATATATGTTAATAATGTTCGTTTTGTCTATATTTTGTACTTGAGTCAAAAATGGACTTCTTATAATTACTTGTTGTTCATGTGGTCAAATAATAATTATACCCAGAATTATATTCATGATTTAGATATAATATATATAATATATATGCAGTATATACATGTATTTATAATAGTACATAACATTTTAGAGGTAAGAAATGAAATGCACTGTTCATGGAGACGATAAGCCGTACGTACGCATAAATGCTACTTTCATTTCTATTTGTTATTTTAATGGAATTAAAACATAATAATACATAGTTATATTATAATTCCACTATAATATCATATATAATATCATTAACTCTATCATTTATACATCCCACATAAGGAATTAATGAGTCACATCACTTTGAGGGGGCGGTAGTCCGTGCTTCCTCAAATGAGATTATCGTATTTACCCACTATGGAAACCATAAAGTCATGATATAAATGGGAATTACAGAAGCATAAGAAAACTATAAAAATAGTATATATCAAATATAAATATATTTCCATCATAATGGCCACCATGAGAGGCGGTATGATGTAATTGAACAATCATCGTTTTGTGAGGCGTTAGTTTGTCATCCACAGAAACATTATGTTCATCATCCATTAGATGGAGGTGTGTGTAAGTGTAGTTATAATAATTCTCGTAAAAACATTCTAGTATATTGAGGATACTGGTTTTGATACAAAATAAATGAATAAAATGTGTTTAGCGGTTGGATAAGCAAAATAAAAGAAAACAATTTAAGAGAAATTGTTACCTTTAATTTGGGTAACTCCCTTTGGTTTGAACCAAAGGACTTCTTGAAGTGGCTTCTGCCTATGGTAAGGCTTCTAATGGGGGGATAGGGATGTAGGGATCTTAATTGGTCAGAGTTTGGACAAGAAAAATAGCTTTATAGGTGTGAGGAATTGGATTGAAATGGTCTCCTTTTATAAGGGAGAGGAGGTGCTCTTTACAAAGGTGTGAAAATATTATTTTATTATATAATGATATTAGGTTTAAAAAGGTCCAAAAATCCTTAAAGTTGAATATAATATGACTCATGGTGAAAATAAAATCATCCAAACATAATTTTACATGTTTTGGAAAATATTTTAATAATTATAATCTTATTTATTTAAATCATTTATTAATGAGGTAAATACTGTATCATTATTGTGTCATAAATAATTTAATTTATATGATGTCTAAAAATTATAAATAAAATACCATGATGTAGGAAATAGTTTTATATTTCCAAATAATATTTATAGTATAAAATAAGACTTATATAACATCATATAAAAATTTATTTCTACAAGAGTTTTGTTAATGTCAATTTTGTCTTTGCATTATATTAAATAATCTAAATTGTCATTATAGCTCCCATGGGGCTCAATGGGGTCCCAAAATAGACCGAAATATTCCCATGGTTGTTAATGACTCAAAAAATAAGGTTTGGACAAGTGTTAAGGGAATTTGTAATTATTATAATATTCTTTTAACCTTGAATTACTCTATTTACCTTTAACTGTGATAAATAAAAGTCAAAAGTTACTATTCAACAAAAATTATATTCATCTTAATAAACCAAATTTTACTTCTTGATAACAACCATTTATGTAGGATTTTTTAAATTCAATTCAAATAAGTGGTAAAATTTCATTTAAATGAAAAATTCAGTTTTTTTAACTACCACTAATTGGTTTCACTATTCTACAAAAATTGAAGTTTTTCATAAAAATAACAAAAATTCAGCCTAGGCTATATTTGATATTACAAATTCAAAAATGATGTCTATTTTTCCAAATTCAAAGAATATAAGTGGAATTAATTAATTTTAAAATTAATTCCCGTTATCAAAACAAATAGCGTGTTTTTAAGAAACAATAACTATCAAAAGATTGATACTTGTTTATGTCCAATTTTAAAGTGAAATTAATTTTAATGACCAAAATTAGATTAAATGGTAAAAATATATTTTAATTATACTTTAAAATCAATTAAAAAGATAATCTAACCATATAAATAAATTATATTAAAAGACAATTTTGAATTAAAATATAATAGTTTTCACAATTCATTAAAAGTTGACCTTTATCAGAAAAATTCCAAAAAAATTACAGAAAGTAAATTTTGATGTCCCCATTCTAAATAAGGATTTTATTTGGTCATATATAATGTTTTAAAGTGACCAAAACTAGATTTAAAAAGGGTTCTCCATTAAAAGGCGATTAATCGTCCTTTTAATGTAAATTATGTTTGAAATTAGATTCATTCACATTTTAAGCCTCTAACTTTTATTGGATAAATGTAAATACATTTAACAAATATGTATAATCATATTTTATTTAGTTTTTTTCATTCCTGCCAATACAACAGTTAAGATTTGACTATCATTTAAAATATAAATATTATATTATTAGTCTGCACATATGATTTTAAAGAAACTCATTGTTGAATATTTGATATGCTATCAAACATAGCAACCATTTTAAATTAATGTTTAATTAAAAATTAATAAATATGGAAAAGTCATATTCTTTATTTACCTGGGATGATACATCCTTCCCCCCTTTTGGGTATTGCGTCCTCGAAATTTTAAAATTTGGGCTCAGAAACTTTATTGAAAGTCCCATATAAAAAAAGAGTTAGTAAAACTATCACATTAAAAGAAATAAAGAGAAGTACAATGGTCAGCCGAGTTAACCCATACTAAGATTCCATGAAAACATATATATATATATATAGAGGAGAAAAAAGGGTCATGTTCTGATGGAGAGTGATAGGAAACATGTTTAGGAGAAAGTTAACCAACAGAAAATCACAAATTTGTGATGGGTTAAACAGTCTTTGATTCCCCAATATGAAAAGTTAACAGAAAAGGGTTTTGTTTAAAGTTACATTTCATTGAGGATTTTATTTATGATCTTGACCAAAAACATAAGGAAATATACTTAAACATTACATAATATTGAATTAAATGAATAATTCACATTGAAGACATTTTTAGGTTTAGAGTTTTAGTGAATTAGGACATGACTATTACATCTCAAAAGATTACAAGGTAGACATATCTACACAGTTTCCATTTTTTTATAAAATAAAAACTCATGAAAAAAAGATTCATGTCTAGTTCCATGTTATAGACAACATTACTTTTCCTTGATCCCATCCTTGACCATATTCATTTTTAGGTCCTGTGAAAACATTTCAAAACTTGGGATGGTCATAAAAAGCTCCGTAAGGGTCATAAAACAAATAATGAAAATATTTTTTCATAAATACATTTAAAACATGAAATCATTTACTTATATCATGAAATCATAATATTTATTAAAGACACATAGAAATCATTAATCATAAAGGTAACTTGTGGCATCCATAGCATACTTACATTGTATCTGTCACAGCTACATAGGGAGTTACTTTGAAATACGTATCACAGTATATTCCCTAAATATCTTAGGAGAAACATTCACGTTTACCTCCGTTAAGTTACCCAATGATTTGGAGAGCCGCCTTAGGCTCACCTGTCTTAGGTTTATCATGGAACCACCCGTATATGTAAATAATGCCCAAGAACCATAACAGGATGCAATATTTACCTCATTAATAAATGATTTAAATAAATAAGATTATAATGATAAAAATATTATCCAAAACATGTCCAATTATGATTGGATGATTTTATATCTAATTTGAGTCATCTTATCTTCGACCTTAATGATTTTTGGACCTTTAGAAACTGAATATTATTATATAATAAAATAATATTTTCACACTTTTCTAAAGAGCCCCTCCTCTCCCTTATAAAAAGAGACCACTTCTAACAAATTTCTCACACCTCTCAATCCATTTGGCTCGTCCAAAATCAACACAATTAGGCTTTATACATCCCTTTCCTCTACCTAGGAACCTTACCTTAGGAATAAGGAACTTAAAGATGTCCTTTGGTCAATCCAAAGGGAGTTACCCAAATTAAAGGTACTGGTTTCTCTTAAATTGTTTTCATTTATTTTACTTCTCCAACCCCTAAACTCTTTTTATTCCTTTATTTTGTAACAACAATAGTATCCTCAATATACTAGTATTTTTTATGATATGTATTCGAACTACAAGTACACACACCTTCATCTAATGTGTGAAGAATATAATGTTTCTGTTGATGGAAAACTAACACCTCACAAGATAATGATTGTTCAATTACCTCTTACCACCTCTCATGGTGGCCATTATGATTGCACTGTATTTATATATGATATATATATATTATGTTTATGATTTCCTTATGCTTCAGTAATTCCCATTTACAGCACGCCTTTTTGGTTTCCATAGTGGGTAAATATGATAATCTCATTTGAGGAAGTGTGGACTACCGCCCCCTCAAAGTGATGTGACTCGTTAATGCCTTATGTAGGATGTATAAAGGATGGAGTTAATGATATTATATAAGATTATATTTATCAAGAAACATTCCTTTCAACTCATCCCAACCAAGAGCATCAATCTCCTCACAATCCCTGATATTTTTCACCATCGACCACCACTGATCAGCTTCACCTTCAAAATGGTAAATAGCAACACTAAACTTTTGATTTTCTAAAAAACCCATGACATAGAAAATATTTTACAGTGCTTTAATCCACCCTTCTGCTAGCACCAGATCAGATGATCCTCTGAATTATGGGGTATGTTGCCTCTTGAAATGCTCCACTACTGACATGTTCCTCTATGGTTGATCTGGCTGATCTCGTACATGGATACCACCACCATTTATAGCATGATTCAATTGTGACATCACTACAAAAAATTGTTCAGTTCCAATTCTGACCATCTCAGGTTGCTGATTTGGAAGGTTGTCTTCCTCTAGATGTCGTCCCAACATAGCTGCCCTGTTTCCTCTACGGACAACCATTATGAACACAAAAATATCTTAGGTGAAGAAACATGGTAATCTAGAAATTATATATGATGTCAATATTAACAAAAATTACTATATGGATATTACTTTAACAATACCCTAATGCCAAATGTTATCAAAACCAACTTCTGATACCAACTATCTGGAGTCATGATTGACCACTTGAACCCCATGGATCTTTATAAGGCATCATATATGCGAGAAAAAAATCCATATAGATTTTCTGGTTATAATCATAAAGGGAAGTGTGTTCAAAAACCTATGTGTCAAAGATGTGGAAAGAAACACCTTGGAAAATGTTTCAGAGGGACAGAAAGATGCTATAGATGTGGAAATGAAGGCCATAAAGCAAGAACCTTCCATGTAAAAAGGAAGCATCTAGTTGACTCTTGGAAAGGGAAAGAAGTCCGTTCTGAGAGATCAATTGAATGTTTTTAATGTCGTGTGCATGGTCATTATGCAAACACATGTCCCACAAAGAAGTTTCAGGAATGGGATCACTTGGATCATACAAATATATGTTTACCAACACCTAATGCCATTCCTATTGATGATGAAGAAACTAGCGATAAACAATGAAAGGTATGGATTAATTCTTAACATATGTTTTGATATTATTGAATCTTAGGATATGATTCATGATTTTTTTATGTAGGAAAGAATTATTTTAGAATATGTTTGCAAAGAATTTTTAAGGGATCATGAAGAACAATGAATGAGTAAGAGGTCAACAAATAAGGGATTCAAGAGTTATGGTAGATTTTAGGATAGTGAAATGCTTAAAATTATTAAGGCTCTTTTGATGATGGGGTTACATTAGACGACTTTTTATAGTATGTGAAACCCTGAAGTTTGATATATGAATATTTTATTCAAGGAGAAATTATCTTTTAATTTGTGTTTATAGTTATAAAGATCCATTTGGGTTTATATGATCCTTGAATTTGAGGCAATTACTGGTTAATACATTTTGGGATGCAAAACAAAAGTTATTAGATAACCTTTGTGGTTAAAATATGTTATGGTTATTTTTGATAAATTTATCTCTTTTTGGAATGTTATAAAATTATGTAGTTTTTGAAAAGGGACAACACGCAAATCGTGTGACAACCCATCGTGTCAGACGAAGATGTGGGAATCGAACCCACAACCAAAGTGAGACTGGTATTTATCAGCTACCACTGGACTACGTGAAGTCCCTGGTTAGTATGACTAATTATTTTTAGTTAGATGATCTTATGGATCAGGAATAAGTTGATTTTGGGTTATCTATTGAAATGATTAACCTATCATAGAGGATATATGATTAGGTTAATTACTTTACTGTAAGAGACTTTAAGAGTAACTGATGTTATTTAGAGATAAATGTTAAGATTTACCTTGGAAGACTATGTGATTAAATCCTTCCGAGATTTGGGTTTCAATATTAATTTGGATTACCTTGAAGAATATTACGGATAACTATTTATTTAATGGTCTTTCTTGATCCTTGGGTTCTTTTTGTTGAATTTTGGAGATTAAGAGTTGTATTTCTTTTTATAAAGGATTATCCTTTTGGTGATTATCTAATCTTATACTAAATGTTTGGTTTTACTTAATATCTAAAGACATGGTAAATACATAGTTCATATTTTTTGGATTATTTGATTATCTTGAACTTGATTATAGCGCTCTTAATGTGAAAAAAAATCATCCTAAATACTCATTATTTGGAGAAAATATGAGTTTGTGTTAGAAATCTAATAAAAGAAGAATGTCTACATGACAAGTTAGTATATTTCATTATGTTTTTGGTTAAGCTCATAAATAAATTCCTCAACGAAAGGTAACATTAAACAAAAACCTTGTCTGTTAACTTTTCCTACTAGGGAATCAACGACTATTTAACCCATCACAAGTTTGTAATTTTCTGGTGGTTAACATTCTCCTAAACATGTTTCCTATCACTCTACATTAGAATATGACCGTTGTTACTCCTCAATATCCATGTTTTCATGGAATAGTAGTATGGGTTAACTCGGGTGAGCATTTTACTTCTCATTATTTCATTTAAAGTGATAGTTTTACTGACTCTTTTTTCTGATAAGGGACTTTCAATAAAGTTTCCGAGCCCAAATTTTAAAATGGCGGGAACACAATTCCCAAAAGGGGGGAAGGATGTAACATCCGAGGTAGATAAAGAATATGAATTTTTCATATTTATTAGTTTTTTTGTAGTAAATAGTAATTTTACTTTAAAAGGGTTTCTATGTTCGATAGCGTGCCTGATACTCAACAACGAGTTTCTTTGAAATCTTACGTTGCAAACTATTGATATATTATTATTTTAAACGGTAGTTAACTCTTAGCCGTTGTATTGTAGGTAATGAAAAAAACTAACTAAAATATAATTGTACATGGATGTTAAATGTATTTTAATGTATCCAAAAATAGATAGAGGCTTAAAATGTGAATTAATCAAATTGTAAGCATAATTTACATTAAAAGGCCGATTTATCGCCTTTTAATGGAAAACCATTTTTAAATATAGTTTTGGTGACAATAATGCATTCTATATGACCAAATAAAATTCTTCTTTAGAATGGGGACATAAAAATTTACTTTGTGTAAATTTTTTGAATTTTTCTGATAAAGTTCAATTTTTAATGAATAGTGAAAAATATTTTATTTTAATTCAAAATTTCCTTTTAATATAATTTATTTATATAGTTATATTATCTTATTAATTTTTTTTAAAGTAAAATTAAAATATATTTTTACCATTTAATCCAATGTTGGTCATTGGAATTAATTTCACTTTAAAATAAGACATAAATAGTTATCAATCTTTTGATAGTTACTCTTTCTTAAAAACAAGCGATTTGTTTTGATAACAGGAATTAATTTAAAAATTAATTAATCTCACTTCTATATTTTTCATTTTTAAAAATAGACATAATTTTTTAATTCAGAATATGAAATATAGCTTAGGCTGAATTTTTGGTATTTTTCCAAAAAACATCAATTTTTTATGAATAGTGAAACCACTTAGTGGTAGTTAAAAAAACTTACTTTTTCATTTAAATAAAAATTTACCACTTCTGTGAGTTTAATTTCAAAAATCCTATATATATGGTTGTTATCAAGAAGTAAAATGTGGTTCATTAAGATGAAAATAATTTTTGGTGAATAGTAACTTTTGACTTTTATTTACCGCTATAAAAGGTAAATAGAGAAATTCAATGTTAAAAGAATATTATAATAATTAAAATTACCTTAACACTTGTCCAAACCTTATTGGTTGAGTCCTTAACTATAATTGGAATCTTTGGGTCGATTTTGGGATCCCATTGTGCCACCTGAGAGTGATAATGACAATTTAGATTAATTAATATAATGTAAAGACAAAATTGACATTAAGAAAACTATTTTAGTAATTAATTTTTATATAGTGTTATATAAGACATATTTTCGACTATAAATATTCATTGGAAGTATAAGAAGATTTCCTACATCATGGTATTTGTTTTATAATTTTTAGACATCAAATAAATTAAATTACTTATGACACAATAATGATGTAGTATTTACCACATTAATAAATGATTTAAATAAATAAGCTTATAATGAATAAAATATTATCCAAAACATGTCCTATTATGATTGGATGATTCTATTTCGATCACAATTCATCTTATATTCATCTTTAATGATTTTTGCCACTTTTTAAACCGAAAATAATTATATAATAAAATAATATTTTCACACTTTCCTAAAGATCCCCTCCTCTCCCTTATAAAAGGAGACAATTTCAATCCAATTTCCCACACCTCTCTAGCCATTTTTATTGTCCAAACTATTCCCAATTAAGCTACATACATCCATATCTTACACATATAAGCCTTACCGTAGGCATAAGGCACTTCAAGAAGTCCTTTGGTTCAAACCAAAGGGAGTTACCCAAATTAAAGGTAACAATTTCTATTAAATTGTTTTCTTTTATTTTACTTCTCCAACCCCTAAACTCTTTTTAATACTTTATTTTATAAAAACAAAAGGATAATAAATATAATAGTATGTTGTTATGATAAGTATTTGAACTACACTTACACACGCCTCTATCTAATGGGTGAAGAACATAATGTTTCTGTGGATGGAAAACTAACGCCTCACGAAACGATGATTGTTCAATTACATCTTACGACCTCTCATGGTAGCCATTATGATGGAACTGTATTAATATATGATATATATATATTATGTTTATATTTTATTTATTCTTCTGTATTTTCCATTTACATCACGATTATATGGTTTCTATACAGGGTAAATACGATAATATCATTTGAGAAAGCGCAGACTACCACCCCCTCAAAGTGATGTGACTCGTTAATGCCTTATGTGGGACGTATAAAGGATAGAGATAAGGTTATTATATAGGATATTATACTGGAATAAAAATATACCTATTTATCATCATGTTTTAATTCTATTAAAATAAGAAATAGAAATGAAAGTAGCATTCATGCATACATACGACTTACCGTCTTCATGAACAGTGCATTTCATTTCTTACCACTAAATGTTATGTACTAATATAAATAAATTTGTATAATATATATATATATATATATGATATATATGATATCCTAATCATGAATATCATTCTGGATATAATGAACCTTTAACCACAAGAACAACATATAATTATAAGAAATACATTTTTTACTCAAGTACCAAATATCGACAAAACGAACATTATTAACTTAAATGATTAGATAATGTTTATAAAATTGTAATAAGTGATATAAAAGTAATAATAAACTTTAAAAATGTTCTTAAGAAATAATAAATTAACTTTAATTCATTATTCATGATATTAACGAATGATCAGGTCAAGTCGGACATGAGGTAAGGGATCTGATCTCTCTCTTTCTTTTCAAGTACTCTCTTTTATATCATTTCTTTATGATCTATGTTTTAATGTTGGAGGATTTTCTTTTATATTAAACATACTGTAATTTGTATTTTCATATTATTAAAGACACCCTCTTACTCTCATTAATTCATTTTAATAATTTTTAAGCGGCGTCGTTAGGTTGGTGAATGTTTGTAATGGATTTTCTTATCTCACTTTTAATTCCATAAGATTTCTATTGTTCACCAATTATTCATTTCATGTGGTGTATTGTGTACTTCCATTTGATATTTATATTAATTATTCTTATTATATTCATGGTATTCTATGATTCATTTGGTGGATATAAACTTTTGGTCATACGGCTCACTTGATTACAATGTGGTAAAGGGTTTCATATCACTATGTATTCCCGTGAGATTCATGTTATATTTTCCACTATTTCCTTTTGTGTGGTGTATATACTACCCATTATTATAATATTTGTGTAATATAATTCAATTTATGACTGTTTACATCTTCATTGTATGATCCTTATTTCATATGGCATATGTTTTGTATGTTACCAAATTAGTAAGGGAACCTTTGACCCTCCTCTATTTAAAACACGTATTCCTATTATGTCTTTTAATTCACATCTTATTATGTTTTGATATGTTCTTATATATCCTCATTTATGTAAACTTTATGTCCATGTGATGAGACACCCTCTTTATCTCATCAACACATTTTATGATTTTAAACTGACACCGTTAGGCTCTCGAATTTTTAAAAAGGAACTTCTTAACCCGATTTCAATTTTTTGGGTTCAACTTGTAATTCATGAATATGTCATACTATTAATATTTGTGACTGACCTATGATTGTTTTACAATTAATATTAACTTAAATTGAGTGTATTTATATTTTTCACAGATAATTATGTGATTTATTTATCTTTAATTTAAAGATACCATCATTATAAGGGATTTCATCTCAATTTACATTTCCAATGAGACTCCATTGTTGGTATACACCAATTAACTCCTATATGGTGTATATACTGTCCTTTGACATATTATATCATGAATCCCATTATTTTCATGATATTATAAAGTTCTAATTCAGTGTTATTCCTCAATTATTGGTATTCAAGTGTCTCTCATTTTGTTAAAAACTATTTAACTAAAATTTAAGTTTAAATGATTTAAATATTTATTCTTCTAAATATTTATCATTAATTTACATGTTTTTCAAAATGGTTTTATGTATTTATTTATATGGAAATTAATTTTTTCAAATTATAATTCATTTTAATGCTTAAAAGTGGTATGAGACACTTTGATTAAAAAATGCCTATTTAAATGGTTTTGAAAATGATTTGATAAAGCATTGTTTAATTCAATATCTTGATTCGATATATTGGAATGTGGAAATGTTATCTTTCCTTTATACATTTGTCATGTTTTATTATTATGTTATGGATATTGGGAATTTTTTATGTATACGGGTGGTTCTATGATAAACCTAGGGTGGGTGAGTCCGAGATAGCTCTCCAATTCATTGGATAACGTGACAGTGGTGAACGTGATGTTTCTCCTAAGAGATTTAGGGAATATACCATGATGGGTATTCCAAGTGCAACTCCCTGTGTAGTTATGATAGCTACAATGTATGTTTGATATGGATTCCATAAGTAACCTTTATGGTTTATGATTTTTCTGTGTTATTTATAAATCTTATTATTTCATAAGGTATGTTATGATTGAAAAGTATGGTTTCATTGATTTGTATTTAATGATGGTCTAATTCTTTCCTTCATTATTTTATAACCCTTACTGAGATTTTTATGCTCGACCCAAGTTTTTGAAATTTTTTCCACCGGACATAAAGATGAATAGGGTCAAGGATGGTTTCAAGGAAAACTCATGCTATCTAAAACATGGAACTAGACATGTTTCTTTTTATGAGTTTTTATTTTATGAAAAAATGGATACTAATTAGTAGTGTCTACTTGTAATATTCAAGTTGTAATGTAATAGTTATGGCCTAATTATCTAAAACTCTAAACCTAAAAGGATACTCAATGTGAATTATTCATTTAATTCAATATTATGTAATGTTTAAGGGTGGGTAATTATAGATATCTAGTTCCATATTTTAGACAGCATGTTTTTTCCTTGATCCCATCCTTGAACCTATTCATCTTTAAGTCCTGTGGAAAACATTTCAAAAACTTGGGATGAGCTTAAATATCTCAGTAAGGGTTATAAAATAAGGAAGGAAAACATTATCACATTAATAAATAGAAATCAATAAAACCATACATTTCAATCATAACATACCTTATGAAATCCTGAGATTTTTGAATAACCCACACAAATCATAAATCATAAAGGTTACTTATGTCATCCATATCAAACATACATTGTATCTATTAGAGCTACAAAGGCTATTACATTTGGAATACCCATCACGGTATATTCCCCAAATCTCTTAGGAGAAACATCACGTTTACCTCCGTCATGTTACCCAATGCATTGGACAACTATCTCGGGCTCACCCGCCCTAGGTTTATCATAGAACCAATTGTATACATAAATAATTCTCAAGAACCATACATGATCATAACACATAACAAAAGCATAATGGAAAGATAATATTTCCACATTTCAATAATAAAATATCATTTCAAGATATTGAAATAATAAATCCCTTCTCAAAATCATTTTCAAAACCAAAATATGTAAAAACAGTATATGGTATTTATTTTTCATTTTAAAAACATTCTGGCTTGTTAAGGACGCCAAATATTAAATAATACTCACGGTGGCAGAAAGGTCGTTTTCACTGATTACGTAAACAACATTCCTTTTTTTGTTGTTTAATAAAACAATTCGTATAAAAATGATTCCCTTTGAATAAAATGAAAAGTAAAAGGGGTTTATACATCGAATAAAATAAAGTCGTGTATAAAACTAAAAATGACTCAATGAAAAGAGATTCAGACGAACTCCCTTACAAAAATTCTGCAGCCTGACGGTGCCAATTAAAAAATATTAAAATGAATTGATGAGAGTAAAAGGGGATCTCTCATCATATGAAAATAAAAATCACATTATGGTGAATTTAAATGAACATCCTCCAACATAAGAACATGGAGCATAAAATAAATGACAAAAAAGAGAGTACTTGAAAAGAAATAGAGAGGTCGTATCCCTTACCTCGTGACTTGACTGGATGGTTCTTTAATCTAATGAATAATAAACAAAATTTAATTTCTACTTTATTAAGAACATTTTTTAAGTTTATTATTTCTTTTATATCACTTATTACCATGTTATAAACATTATGTAATAATTTAAGTTAATAATGTTTGTTTTGTCGATATTTGGCACTTGAGTCAAAAATGGACTTCTTATAATTACTTGTTTTTCATGTGGTCAAAGTTTCATTATATCCAAAATGATATTCATGATATAGATATCATATACATCATATATATCCAGTATATAAATGTATTTATTATAGTACATAACATTTGGAGGTAAGAAAAGAAATGCACTGTTCATGGAGACGGTAAGCCGTACGTACGCATGAACGCTACTTTCATTTCTATTTCTGATTTTAATGGAATTAGAAAATAATGATACATAGGTATATTATAATTCCAGGTCATATCAGATAGAAAAGTTATGCAGATAACTGGAGGAAGGTTATTTATTTTGAGGTAGGTGATCATGTCTTTCTCAAAGTTTCTCCATGGAAAAGAGTGATGCATTTTGGTAAGAAGGGAAAGTTGAGTCCTAGGTTCATTAGACCATATGAAATTCTGGGGAAAGTTTTATCAGTTGTGTATAGAGTGGATTTACCTCTATGTTTATCCTAGGTACACAATGTTTTTCATGTTTCTATGTTAAGAAAGTATATGCCAGATCCATCTCATGTTTTGAGCCTAGAGATAGTTCAGTTGGAAGAAAATCAATCTTATGAAGAGCAACCAGTTCAGATTCTTGACCGCAGAGAGAAAGTGTTGAAAAATAAGAAAATTCACCAGGTAACAGTTTTGTGTAAAACCCATATGGTTGAAGAGGCAACGTGGGAGTCTGAAAATGATATGAGGGATAAATACCCCCACTTATTTTGATAAGTGAATAAAAATTACGGGGAAGAAATTCTATAAATGGTGGAAGGATGTAACATCCCAGGTAAATGAGTAATAATACATATTTAATATTTATTAATATTTGTGAATTTAATATTAATTTTTCTTTAAAGGGGTTGCTATGTTCGATAGCGTACATGATACACAACAATGGGTTTCCTTGAAAAATTAAGTGGAAAACTAATAATATAATACTATTATGGTAGTTAACTCCTAGCCATTTTATTGGCGAGAATGAATGAAAGTAACTAAAATATGATTATACATGTTTGTTAAATGTATTTACATTATCCAATAAGAATTTTGAGGCTTAAAATGTGAATGAATCTAATTTTAAACAAAATTTACATTAAAAGGTTGATTTATCGCCTTTCAATGGAGAAACCTATTTAAATATAGTTTTGGTAACTTTAATAAATTCTAATTGACTAAATAAAATCCTTCTTTAGACTGGGGATATCAAATTTTACTTTGGGAAATTTTTTGGTATTTTTCTGATAAAGTTCATTTTTTAATGAATAGTGAAAAATTCAGTATTTTAATTCAAAAGTGCCTTTTAATCTAATTTATTTATATGGTTAGATTATCTTTAAAGTTGTTTTTAAAGGAAATTAACACATATTTTTACCATTTAATCCAATTTTGGTAATTGGAATTAATATCACTATGAAATTGGACATAAACAAGTATCAATCTTTTGATAGTTACTATTTATTAAAAACAAGCTATTTGTTTTGATAAAGATAATTAATTTTAAAATTAATTAATTCCACTTCTATATTTTGAATTTTGAAAAATAGACATCATTTTTGAATTTGTAATATCAAAATAGAGCTTAGGCTGGATTTTTGGTATTTTTCTGAAAAACATCAATTTTTGATGAATAGTGAAACCACTTAATGGTAGTTAAAAAAACTAAAATTTTCATTTAAATGAAAATTTACCACCTCTATAAATTGAATTTTAAAAATATGACATACATGGTTGTTATAAATAAGTAAAATGTGGTTCAATAAGATGAAAATCATTTTTTGTGAATAGTAACGTTTGACTTTTATTTACCACGGTTAATGGAAAATAGGGTAATTCAAGGTTAAATGAATATTATAATAATTCTAAATTACCTCAACCCTTGTCCAAGCCTTATAGGTTGAGACATTTAGGACCATGGGAATCATTAGGTCGATTTTGAGACCCCATTGAGCCACTTGGGAGTGATAATGACACTTTAGATTAATTAATTTAATGTGAAGACAAAATTGACATTAACAACAATATTTTAGTAATTAATTCTTATATGGTTTTATATAAGTCCTATTTTCGACTATAAATATTTATTAGAAATATAAAAATATTTCCTACATGATAGTATTTTTTTATAATTTTTGGACAACATATAAATTAAATTATTTATGACACAATAATGATGCAGTATTTACCTCATTAAAAATTTATTTAAATAAATAAAACAATAATGAAAAAAATATTATCCAAACCATGTCAAATTATGATTGGATTATTTTATTTCGACCATGAATCATCTTATCTTAGACTCTAATGATTTTTTTACCATTAGAAACCGAATATAATAATATTTTAAAATAATATTTTCACACATTCCTAAAAAGACCCTCTTCTTTCTTATAAAAGGAGACCACTTCTAACCAATTACTCACACCTCTCAAGAAAATTGTATCATCTAAAATCTTCCCAATTAAGCTCCCAACATCCCTCTACTCACCCTAGAAGCCTTAACTTAGGAAGAAGCCACTTCAAAAAGTCGTTTGGTTCAAACCAAAGTGAGTTACCTAAATTAAAGGTAACAGTTTCTCTTAAATTGTTTTCTTTTATTTATTTCTCCGACCACTAAACTCTTTTTATTCCATTATTTTGTAACAAAACCAATATACTCAATATACTATGATTTTTTTATTCGATGGATTAGAACTACACTTACACACACCTCCATCTAATGGATGATGAAGATAATGTTTTTGTGGATGGAAAACTAACGCCTCACTAAACGATGATTGTTCAATTACATCTTACCACAACTCATGGTGGCCATTATGATGGAACTATATTTATATATTATATATATTATGTTTATGATTCCATTATTATTATGTACTTCCCAATTATATCAAACCATTATGGTTTCCATAGTGGGTAAATACGATAATCTCATTTGAGGAAGTGCGGACTACCACCCCCTCAATGTTATTTGATTCGTTAATGCCTTATGTGGGGTGTATAAAGGATGGAGTTAATGATATTATATATGATCTTATACTGTAATTATAATATATCTATTTATCATTACGTTTTATTTCCATTAAAATAAGAAATAGAAATGAAATTAGCGTTCATGCGTACGTACGGCTTACCGTCTCAATGAACGATGCATTTCATTTCTTACCTCTAAATGTTATGTACTATTATAAATACATGTCTATAAGGGATATATATGATATATATGATATCTAAACAATTATTGTCATTCTGGATATAATGTACTATTGACCACATGGGAATCTTGTAAATATAAGGTATTAATTTTTGACTCAAGTACCAAATATCGACAAAACGAACTTTATTAACATGAATGGTTTCATAATGTTTACAACATGGCAATAAGTGATATAGATGGAATAATAAACATGAAAAGGGTTCTTAATAAAGTTTAATTTAACATCAGTTAATTATTCAGGAGATTAAATAATGATCGAGTCAAGTCGGACACAAGGTAAGGGACTTCGTCTCAATCTCCTTTCATTGAGGAATTTTCAGTTTTATAAACGACTTTATTTTATATGGTGTATAAACCCCATTGAATTTTTATTTTATTCAAAGGGAATATTTTTATACAATTATTTTTTCTGAACGACAAAAAGGAATGCTTTTTTTACGTAAGTTGTGACAACGACCTTTCTTCCACATCGAGTATTATTGGATCTTTGGCTTCCTTAACAAGACGTAATGTTTTTAAAAGGAAAAATAAATACCATATACTCTTTTTAAGTATTTTGGTGTTGAAAATCATTTCGAGAATGGATTTATTATTTCGATATCTTGAAATGATATTTTATTATTTCAATGTGGAAATTTTATCTTTCCTTTATGAATATGTTATATGTTATGATCATGTTATGGTTCTTGTGCATCATTTACATATATGGGTGGTTCCATGATAATCCTTGTGCTAGTGAGCCTAAGATAGCTCTTAAATCCATTGGGTAACCTGACTGAGGTAAACGTGAATGTTTCTCCAATGAGATTTAAGTAATATATTATGATGGGTATTCCAAAGTAACTCACCATGTAGCTGTGATAGCTACAATGTAAGTATGATATGGATGCCACAAGTTACCTTTATGATTAATTATTTCTATGTTTCCCTAATAAATATTATGATTTCTTGAGGTAAGTAAATGATTTCATGTTTTTTATGTATTTATGAACAAATGATTTCATATTTTTTATGCATTTATGAACAAATGTTTTTATTCATTGATTTATAAACCTTACTGAGATTTTTATGCTCATCACAAGTTCTGAATTGTTTTCACAGGACTCAAAGATTAATAGGGTCAAGGATGGGATCAAGGAAATGTCATTCTGTCTAAAGCATGGAACTGGACATGACACTTTTTTTCAAGAGTTTTTATTTTATGAAAAAATGGAAACTGTATAGATATGTCTACCTTGTCATCTTTTGAGATGTAATAGTTATGTCATAATTATCTAAAACTCTAAACCTAAAAAGATCCTCAATGTGAATTATTCATTTAATTAAGTATTATGTAATGTTTAAGTCCAGTTCTTTATAGTTGGTATCAGAGCGAGGTTTAATATGATGAGAGATGGCAGAGAAAGTTCAGTTGACATTAACAAAAAAAATTAGTGATTAATTTTTATACGATGTTATATAAGTCTTATTTTAAACTATAATTATTTATTGGAAAGATAAAATTATTTCCTACATGATATTTGTTTTTTGATAATTTTTAGACATGAAATAAATTAAATTATTTATGACACAACAATGATGCATTTTTTACATCATTAATAAACGATTAAAATAAATAAGATTACAATGATTACAATATTATCCAAAACATGTCCAATTCTGATTGGATGATTTTATTTCAACAATTATTTATATTATATTTGACTATAATTATTTTTGGGCCATTATAATCCGAATATCATTATATTATAAAATAATTCTTTCAGACATTCCTAAAGAGCCCCTCCTCTCCCTTATAAAAGGAGACCACTTCTAACCAATTCCTGAAACCTATAAAGCCATATGGCTCATCCAAACAATTCCCAATTAATCTCCCTACATACCTCCCCTCCTCTTAAAAGCCTTACCTTAGGCAGAAGGAACTTCAAGAAGTCATTTGGTTCAAACCAAAGGGAGTTACCATAATTAAAGGTAATTGTTTCTCTTAAATTGTTATTTTTATTTTACTTCTCCAACGCCAAAACTATTTTTATTCATTTTTTTGGTAACAAAAACAGTATCCTCAGAATACTATGTTGTTTTTATGATATTTATTCTAACTTCACTTACACACACCTCCATCTAATGGATGAAGAACATAATGTATCTGTTGATGGAAATCTAACGCCTCCTGAAAGGATGACTGTTCAATTACATCTTACATCCTCTCATGGTGGCCATTATGATGGAACTGTATTTATATATGATATATATTATGTTTATGATTACCTTATGCTTCTATAATTCCCAATTCTGTAAATCCTTCACGGTTTCCATAGTGGGTGAATATGATAATATCATTTGAGGAAGTGCGGACTACCGCCCCCTCAAAATGATGTGATTCGTTAATGCCTTATGTGGGACATATAAAGGATGGAGTTAATGATATTATATATGATATTATACTGGAATTATATTATAAATATTTATAATTATGTTTTATTTCTATTAAAATTAGAAATAGCAAAGAATGTAGCATTCATGCGTACGTATGGCTTACCGTCTCCATGAACAGTGCATTTAATTTCTTACCTCTAAATGTTATGTACTATTATAAATACATGTACATACTAGATATATGTGATATATATGATATCTAAATATGGAACCTCATTCTTGATATAATGTACTATTGATCACATGGACAACTTGTAATATAAGGTGTTCATTTTTGACTCAAGTACCAAATATCGGCAAAATTGACGTTATTAATTAGATTATTTTTAATATATGGTTTTACAGAATATAAATTCTATTATAAATTCTCATTTTAAAGCTAAAAAGTTATTATTTATCATGGTAATTTATTTGTAATTTTTAATAAATATTTAATTACCTCAATAGCTTATACATTAATGATGAAGATATTATTTATTTAGTGAAAAATCAATAATATAGTTTTTATTAAAATAACAATACCTATAAAAAGGACCCGAAACATGACCAAACCTTATTGGTAGAGTATATCTATACCCTGATCAACCAAGGGTATATTTTTGGACTATTGGGAGCCTTAAATAAACCAATTTAGGCATTTATATTATTTTATTTTAAATGATGTCAAAGATGTCACCTTCATAATTTAATAAATATAACAATTTAAATGTTCTAATTTTATGATGATAAATTCGAGTGAAAATATTATTATGAAAGGTATTATATTTATCTTCATCATAGGATTTTGTTTTTAATTTTTATGCAACAAATAAGTATATTAAATAATTATACAAAAATGATGTAGTAATTATTTTATTAAGAGATATAACAAATTAATGGTTTTAAAAATGTTATAATAAATAATATATGAAAAAATTAACGTGAACCATGAATTTATTTGATGAATTTGATATTTTAGGGATATATTATATATTTTTTATCGAACATATCTTATGTTTTGGTTTTATTTAAATTCAAATAATGAATAGTGTCAAAATTCACACTATTGATATTTTATAAAAATAACATATTATTAAATTATTTAAAAATCAAAAAAATATTTAAAAACTAAAAATTGAAAATTATATGGTCTCAAAGGATATAAATTATCCAATTATGTGATATTGACATCATTTAAGTATGTATTTTTAACAATTTAAAATTTAGAATTTTATTTCCACAAATAAAATTAAATAGATTAAATAATGATAAATCATGTTCATAAGGATTAAATTATTCTTAAAACATGTGTAAATTTTTTTGGTTGATGATATTACAACCCTATATCATCTAATATTCGAATTGAGTAATTTTTTGAGGGTTTTATGTGGAATTTTGTTTCATTATTAATTAATATTTTTAAGGTTTCCAAAAGTGGCCCTCTCCTCTCCTATATAAGGGAACCTCCTTCCCTCTCCTATGCACACATATTTGATCCTTCAAGATCGGCCAACCCCTATCCATTTCACTTCTCAAATTCCATAGAAGCCTACTAGAGGTCCTGGTATTCTTTAAAGACCATCTTTAGTGCCCTAAGAGGAGGATAAGAGGAGCCGCGTTGAAAAAGAGGTAGTCTCTTCTACCAATTCTTTCATGTTTTTTTCTTCTTCACCTTATAATTCTTTATTTGTTTCATAATAAATCAATAAAACCAGTACAAATAATATACTTATATGTCATTATAAAAATGAAAAAACCTTATTTCACCTTCTATCAATCCTACGAAAAATGAAATCACCACGTGTGCGTAAGTATGGAATACCGTCTCCACACCGTGGTGTAATATGTTTTTCCACCACCACCTTACATGGAATGGTATAACGGTGTAATGAATAAATATATATAGTTATTACAACATCATACTTATTCTTATATATTATATCATCCACTCAAATTGAATTCAATAATTAATGGAATGAAATCATCGCCCGTGTGTACGTACAGATTACTGTCTCCACAACACGATGAGATTCATTCTCCATGTTAACCACTCCAGAATTATTATAAAGTATATATAATAAATAATAATGAAATATATGAAATGATAAAGCTACTGGATATATATATGTGTGTGTGTGTGTGTTTTTGTGTGTATGTGTGTGTCATCTACTTACTTCCATTCAAGTCAATAAGGAAAACAAAACTGCATTCATGCGTACGTATGACCTACCATCTCCATGAACGGTGTATTTCATTTATTTTATCTATCTATTATATATATATATATAATGAATATATATGACATATAAATCACGATTTACATTCTGGAAGTAATTAAATCATGATACAAGTAATAATATTATGAAGAACAACAAGTCCAAACACGTATGATAAATAAAACGATTTTACCCAAAACCCTACATTAACATGGAATTTAAACAAAATGGGTAATATAAAGTCATAAGTGAACCATATATGATATCATAACAATGAATATGATTTTTTAATAATTCAATTACATTATTTAAATCATTATACAAGAGTTTTGGATACGTACGAAGCATATCAGACCTAAGGTAAGGGAAAATCTCGCAATCTCAATTTTTTTCGAGATTGTTTATACATTGGAATTTACTTGGGCATATTTATCATCCACATACATATTTCATCAATATGTAATAGTATTTCTATCCTCCTAAAATTTATTAAATACAATTTTACCTATGGGTGAATTTTTACTGAAAGATAGGAAAAAAATCTTCTGTCGTTTTCAGTATGAGGGACTTTTTGAATTTTCTGGCAAAAGTACGAGAAGAATGTTTATTTTATCTCATACGGTGTGAATGGATTTTTATGATTTCATAAAACATTATTTAAAATAAGTTTCCTTTAAATGTTTTTAAGTTTATTTTCAATTAACTACTTTTAGTTTTAAATTAGTATGACATGTTGAGAAAGGGAAAAACACTTGAAGAAGAAAGGATATTTTCCTCAGGAACGGAGTTCAAGTGTTTTATCAAATTTATTATCCATATAAGATAATATAGGTTTCTGTTTCTATCCCTATTATTACATTTAATTCATTATTTTATGATGGAATTATTTTTATAAAGTCCGTTTATGGATTATGTTATGATGTCATGATTTTTATAAATCCCAATTTTATTACATGGGTTATGCTATGATGTATGATTTATGATTTTGTGGCACACATAATAATGGTTTCATTATGAGATGGATGGGAACTATATCTCCCACAAATTCACTAGGTAAAGATTTATATCCCATGAGATAGACATGGTTGGAATGACAAGTTAATCTAGTTCAGTGATACATGACTGGAACGAGGAGTGAACTCAATTCAGTAAAGGACTTTGTCCACTATGATGGTCTTGGCAGAAATGCCTTGGCTACTATGGAAATCCTATCATGTGATTAATGGTTTTCCACAATTACATGTTTTATTCCCATGCTATTGTATCATTATTGATGATCCATTATGATCTATGCCTTACATACTTCCAAGATTAATGTCTTTGCTCAAGATTTTGATGTTTAGATTTTATGTTCAAGATTTTGCATTCAAATGTTTATGGATTGTTTTATGTTCTCTAGGTTTACCCTTACTGAGAATTTGCGCTCACCATTTTTATGTTTTCTTTTTCCCAGCATATAAAGAAAGGCTTTCGGAATGAAAACAAAAGGAAGAGATCTTTTTGGGAGATCTTAAAGATCTTTCACCAAGATTATAATATTATATTCCGAGTTTCCAAAGACACTAAAATATTACAGTCCTTCAGTGTCAGCTTTTGTTATGTATTAGATATTCCGAAAAAGTAATGTAATGTCCATGTACATCAAGATTTGGGTCTCTACAATTGGTATTAGAGGAAATGTTTAGTTAGCCTTTGGAAACTAGGATGAGAAAACTTTAGTGAGATCCCTAGAGATATTTCTAAGGTATGTTTAGGGATATCCCAAAGGTTAAGTATAAGTATAGGTTATAGTCCTAGAATTATGGTAACAATCATAGAATTAAGCCTAAGATGTTATATATTGAAGGTACTCACCCTTTATTATGTTGTTTTCCATATCATGATTTTTTCCTCTCACAATATTCTTTTTGGGTTTTAGACAATGGATGGAACCTGAAGGAACCGTGTTGGTCAATGTAATGGAAAATGCAATTATTTTCCTCCTGAACAAACCAATGTTATGGTAGATGGAGTGAAAAATCTTATTTCTATACTTACACAAGCTATGAATCATTCTGGACTTCCAAATGAGAAGAGCAGGGAACAATATTCTATTGAGTCCTTCATGAGGCAAAGTACACCTTCTTTCAGTGGGTCTTCTGATCCACATGTTACTGAACAATGGATCCGAAACATTGAAAATATATTTTCCATACTTTGATGTTCGGAACATGAAATAGCCATTCAGGATATTTACCATTTAGAAGGTGAAGCAGATGAATGGTGGACTCTAATTAAGAATATGAGGCCCTGATATGAAATTGAATCCATGGAATGGGATGAGTTCAAGAACTTATTATTCAATAAGTACTTCCCTCTTATTTGTAGAACAAATATGAAAAATAATTTCCTTGATCTTAAGCAAAAGCATGCTGAATCTGTTGGTATATATGAAGCAAATTTTACAAGGCTTGCAAGGTATGCATCTGGCTTTATCATCCCACCTGAAAATAAAGTTGATTTATTCTTAAGTGGCTTAAAACCAAGTCTTCGAAGGAATTAGATATAAGTGAATTCAGTAGATATTAATAAATTGTGCGTTGTACTATCAAGGTAGAAATGGAAGTGGGTGTTACATATCCTTCTCATGGTTTAGATAAAAAATGAAAGATGGATTTTAAGGAGAAATCTCAGAATAATGATGAAAAGAAGATGAATTTTTCATTATGCTCAATGTGTGGAAAGAATCATGGTGGAGATTTTATTAAAGGGACTAGAAAATGTTTTTAAGTGTGGAAAAGAAGGTCATCGAGCAACTGAGTGTTGAAGTAATGTAAAAAGGGCTGCTAATGATGTGAATAAACAAAATACTATAGAGAATGCACCACCAACACTTCAATGATTCAAGTGTAAGGAAATGGGGCATTTTTCTAATCAATCCCCTAATCTATGGGTTAATGATGATCAACATGAGAAACCTATTAAGGAAAATGATAAAGGGAATTCACATGTGATCACTTTTTGTGATGTTGAGTATGAAAATGATGTTATGTAATGATTAAGTTTTTATGCAATGGGATTTCAAAATAGTTTCATGGAATCTCATTTATGGTATCGTTGAATTTTAGAATATCTATGTATTGGTTTTAAAAAATTATATGGTACCGGTAACCATGAAAAGTGATAGAAATATTTTTGGAAAGAAGATGATATCTTAATAATGATGGAATAAAGAAAAAATGAAATGATCTCATGACTGATATAAGGACAAAGTGATATCATGGTTTGAGTATATTGAAATTCTGGGATCATTAATGTTTTCAAAAAGATTATATAGTTATAAATATTTCAATAGAATACATGATTAAGGTATTCACATGTTTTTAATTTGACCAACAATATATATCGTATGATATATGGGGGATAGATGATGGTATTCACATTCTTTGTAGATGACATTTATAGTAATTTTTTTCTTTATACTATGAGATTAGACAGAAGTATTTTTGATAACCCTAAAGATTGGAATGGATTATGTTGGACATAAGTTAGTATTGTTTGAGGCAAGAACATTTTTCAATATTATTGATGGAATTTTATAATAATGTAGTTTTAGAAAAAGGACAACCTGTAGGACGGGCGACAACTCGTCGCATTGGACAAGGCTGTGGGAATCGAACCCACAACTGAAGTGCGACAGGACTTTATCGCCTACCACTGGACTACGAGAAGTCTCTGGTTAGTAGAAGGTAGTTTTATTGTATTAATCGGTATGATATATGAAGTATATGTCCATTTTAGGAACCATATATGATTAATCTCACTATAGATGGACTTATGTATATTTTATATCTTTTGTTATCCTTTTGTTTGAGACAGATGGAATGAACTATCATTCTATCTCATGATCTGCTAAAACTTCACAGAAGACAAAATCAACTTCATTTCTTTAAGAGATGATGTGGAAATTGTTCAAGGCACAAAAACAGCAAGATTATATCAAAATAAAGTAAGTATTTCTTTTTAATTCAGAAATTTATAAACTTTAGGTAAAAGATCTTGAAAAAAAAAATGTTGTCCTAGTGTCCTTATATCCGATGAATCAGATGGTACCTTAAATCATCACAAATTTATGGATTTTTGATTTTTGGCTTTTTCATAGCCATGTCCTCTACCACTCTCCATCAGAACTTGATGGTTATATTTTTCTTCCATATCCATATTTCCACCTATGTTCTCCTATGTGGAAACATAGTGATGAGTAAATTTGGCTAACCATTATGTTTCATACTTCACATTTTAAAATTAAGTTCTTATATTCCTTTTTATGATGTGGGTTTTATGAAAGAAACTTTCAAGTAGTAAACCATTTATAACCCTGATGAATTTCGATGGAGAAATTTATTTTAAGGGGGGTAGAATGTAACAACCCGAGATTTTATGAGAATTATTATTTTTTAATTTCATTGGTGTCTTGTGTTGTACGCTACACTAAATTTCTCTTGTGCTATATGCAACACTGTATTAGCTTGCAGTATTCGCAAAACTATTCTTGGCTCGTGTTACACCCAATTTCATGTTCGTTTTGTAGAAATTATTCTACGCAACATTAAGTATAGGTTTTTTTAATGTATAAATTAAATAAGTTTTAATTATGTTATACGCAACAAAAAAGGGAACATTCACTACATGCAACCTTGACTTGGCTTGTGTTACATGCAATCGTGACCTTCCTCAATAGTGTGTGTAGTACGCAATATCGGGTTTCACTAAACAAAGATATATTGTAATAATATTATTATGTACGAGTCGTTATGAATTGTATTAACTACATTTTAAATGTTATAACATTATTATTCATCTTACACATTTTCTAGAACATCGTATGAGAACAAAATAAATTTTTTGAGTAAAATAATTATTTTTCAAAAAAATTAGTTTTAAGACCTTTTGATAGAACATCAAAGTTAAATCTTGTTTTTGACATGTTTATAAGTTAAATTTGAAAAAATAAAATTCTGCTTTGCAATCAGGTTATAAAAATTTACTTTGGATAAAATTTTCAGATTATTCTGATAACTTTTATATTTTAAGGAATAGTAAAACCACGAAATATTTTAATTAAAAACAACTTTTTTCATCGTAATAATTTATATAGTTAAATTATAATATTTAATGGTTTAAAAGTATATATACAATATATTATTACCATTTAATATAATGAAGGTCATTATCATTGATTTTAAATTGAATTCATAGGTAAAATCATTTCCATCTTTTGCAATATTTAACTTTTAAAACTCATTTTCCTAACAACGAGATTAATTTTAAAATAATTTCTGAAACTTCTCTGATTTGAATTTGGAAAAATTGATTCCATATTTGGAATTAGTAGGTCAAAAATTATGTTAATAATATACTTTTTATTTTTAGTCATTATGAATAGTAACTACGATAAATTTTATTTACCATAGTTAAAGGTAAATCGGGTAATTAAGGGTAAATATAATATTATAAAATTACTGTAACACTTGTCCTAATATAATTGGATGATTATATTTTACCCTAAATCATAATTGGGTCTAAATGTATTCTATTGTAACCCACTTGTATTTGATCAAGACCTTTAATTTATTTTATTTAAAGGAAAGTGAAATCTCTCACTCAAAAGTTAATAATTAGATTATTTTTAATATAAGGTTATACAAAATATAAATTCGATTATAAATTCTCATTTCAAATATAAAAGATTTTTATTAATCATGGTAAATTTTTTTGTAATTTTTAAGAAATATTTAATTAATTTAATATCTTATACATTAATGATGAAGAAATTTTTTATTTAGTGAAAAAGCAATAATATAGTTTTTATTAAAATAACAATACCTATCAAAAGGACCAGAAACATGACCAAACATTATTGGTAGAGTATATCTATACCCTAAGCATCCAAGGGTCAATTTTTAGCCCATTTGGATCCTTATAAAACCGATTAAGACATTTATATTATATTATTCTAAATGATGTCGAAGATGTCACCTTCATAATTTAATAAATATAACAATTTAAATTTTGAGATTTTAAGATGATAAATTCGAGTAAAAATATTATTATGAAAGGTATTATATTTATCTTTATCATAGGAATTTATTTTTAATTTTTATACAACAAATATGTTTATTAAATAATTATTAAAAAATGTTGTAGTAATTATTTTGTTAAGAAATATACCAAATAAATTGTTTTAAAAATATTAAAATTATTAATATATGAACAAATTAATGTACCCCATGAATTTTTTTGATGAATATGACATTTTAGGGATCTATTATATATTTTTTATCGAACATATCTTCTGTGTGGTTTTATTTAAATTCAAATAATGAATAGTGTCAAAATTGACACTATTGATATTTTAGAAAAAAACATATTATTAAATTATTTAGAAATCACAAAAATATTTAAAAACTACAAATTGGAAATTATATGGTCGAAAATGTTATAAATTATCAAATTATATAAAATTGAAAACATTTAAGTATGAATTTATAAGAATTTAAAATTTAGAATTTTATTACCAAAAATAAAATTAAATAGATTAAATAATGATAAATAAAGTTGATAAGGTTTACAATAAACATAAAACATTTCAAAATTTTATTTTTTGATCATATTACAACCCTATATCATCTAATCTTCAAATTGAGTCATTTTTTTAGGTTTTTTGGGGGGTTTCATTTTATTAGTAATTAATATTTTTAAGGTTTCCAAATGTGCCCCTCTCCTCTCCTATATAAGGTCACCTCATTTCTTCTCCACTTCTCACATATTTGAGCCTTCATGCTCATAAAACCCCTGCCCATTTCACTTCTCCACTTCCATAGAAACCTATTAGAGTTCCTGGTCCTCTTTAAAGACAATCTTTAGTGCCCTAAGAGTAGGATAAGAGGAGCCGCATTGAAAAAGAGGTAGTCTCGTTAGATATTAACTAAGAACAAAACGTTTAGTATAAGATCAGATAATCAACAAAAGGATAATACTTTATAAAAAGAAATTAAACTCTTAATCTCCATAATTCATAAAAAATAACCCAAGGTTCAAGAAGGACCATTAAATAAATAGTTATCCTTAAAATTATTCAAAGTAATCCAAACTAAGATTGAAACCCAAATATCTGAAGGATTTAATCACATAGTCTTCCAAGGAAATTCTTAACTTTTATATCCAAATAAAACCAGTTACTCTTAAATTATCATATTTTATAGTAATTAAACTAATCACATATCCTCTATGATAGGTTAATCATTTCCATAGATAACCCAAATTCAACTTATTCTTGATTCAAAAGATCATTTAACTAAAAATAATTAGTCATACTAACCAGGGATTTCACGTAGTCCAGTGGTAGGTGACAAATACCAGTCGCACTTTGGTTGTGGGTTCAATTCCCAGAGCTTCGTCCCACGAGACGGGTTGTCACACGGTTTGTGTGTTCTCCCTTTTCAAAAACTACATAATTTTATAACATTCCCAAAAGAGATAAATTCATCAAAAATAACCATAACATATTTTAACCACAAAGGCTATCTAATAACATTCATTTTGCATCACAAAATGTATTAACTGGTAATTGCCTCAAATTCAAGGATCATATAAACCCAAATGGTTCTTTATTACTATAAACACATAGAAAAAGGTAATTATTCCTTGAATAAATTTTTCATATATCAATCTTCGGGGTTACACATAATATAAAGAGTCTTCTAATGTAATCCCATCATCAAAAGAGCCTTAATACTTTTAATCATTTCACCATCCTGAAATCTACCATAACTATTGAATCCCTTATATGTTGACCTCTTACCCATTTAACTTTCTTCATGATCCATTAACCATTCTTTAGCAACTTCTTCTGATATAATTCATTCCTACAAACAAAATCATGAATCATATCCTAAGATTTCAATAATATGAAAACATATGCTAAGAATTAATTCATACCTTTATTTGGTCATTTTTAGTTTCTTCATCCTCAATCAGAATGGCATTAGGTATTGGTAGATGAATATTTGTACGATCCTAGTGATCCAATTCCCGAAACTTCTTCATAGGACATGTGTTTGCATAATGACCATGCTAACCACATTAAAGTTGAATAAAAGATGACTCATATTCGAAATAATATCATTCATTCCGAATTTGACATGTTTGGTATAATATTTTAATCATTATAATCTTATTTATTTAAATCATTTATTAATGAGGTAAATACTACATCATTATTGTGTCATAAATACTTTAATTAATTTGAGGTCTAAAAAGTATAAAAAAATACTATCATGTATGATATCTTTTTAGTTTTATAATGAGTATTTATAGTTGAAAATAAGACTTATATAATACCATAAAAAAATTAATTACAAAAAGATTTTTGTTAATTTCAATTTTTTCTTTTCATTAAATCAATTAATCTAAAGTGTCATTATCTTTCATAAGTGGCTCCATGGGGTCCCAAAATAGACCCAAGGATGACCATGGTCGGCCATTACTCATCCAATATGTTTATGATAAGTGTTAAGGTAATTTGGAATTGTTATAATATTCATTTTACATTGAATTAACCTATTTATCTTTAACCGCGGTAAATAAAAGTCAAAAGTTACTATTCACCAAAAATTATTTTCATCTTAGTGAAACACATTTTACTTCTTAATAACATCCATGTATATCGGATTTTTGAAATTCAATTCACATAAGTGGTAAAATTTTATTTAAATGAAAAAGTCATATTTTAACTACCACTAAGTGGTTTCACTATTTATCAAAAAATGATGATTTTCAGAAAAATTCCAAAACATCAGCCTAACCATTATTTGATATTACAAATTAAAAATTGATTTCTATTTTTCCAAATTCAAAACATTGAAGTGGCATTAATTAATTTAAATATTAATTCCTGTTATCAAATCAAATAAGTCACATTGAAGATCTTTTCAGGTTTAGAGTTTTATAGAATTAGTCCATAACTATTAAATTGCAACATGAATATTACAAGTAGACACTACTACTTAGTATCCATTTTTTTTTAAAATAACAACTCTTAAAAAGAAACAAGTCTAGTTACATGTTTTAGATAGCAGGACTTTTCCATGATCCCATCCTTGACCCTATTCATCTTTAAGTCCTGTGGAAAATATTTCAAAAACATGGGATGAGCATAAAAAGCAGTGTAAGGGTTATAAAATAAGGAAGAAAAACATTAGCCCATGAATAAATACAAATCAATGAAACCATACTTTTCAATCATAACATACCTTATGAAATCATGAGATTTATGAATATCACACGCAAATCATAAATCATAATGGTTACTTATGGCATCCATATCAAACTTACATTGTAGCTATCACAACTACATAGGGAGTTACACATGGAATACCCATCATAGTATATTCCCTAAATCTCTTAGGAGAAACATAACATTTACCTCCGTCACATTACCCAATGCATTGGAGAGAAAACTCAGGCTCACCCGCCCTAGGTTTATCACTGAACCACCCGTATACATAAAAAATTCCCAATAACCATAACACAATCATAACATATGAAACATTTATAAAGGAAAGACATTATTTCCACATTCCAATATATGAAATCATGATATTTAAATAAATAATGTTTTATCAAATCATTTTCAAAACCATTTAAAAAATGATTTTTCAATAAAAGTGTCCCATGCCACTTTAAATCTTTTAAAGGAATTATCATTTGAAAACATTAATGTCCATATATATAAATCCTAAGACCCATTCTGAAAACATGGACATTAAAAAGAAATATTTAGAAGAATAAATATTTAAAACATTTAAAACGATATTTTAGTTAAAGTATTCTTAAAAAAATGGGAGATGCTTGAATACAAATAATTAAGAAATAACTTTTAATCAGAAATTTATAATATCATGAGAATAAATGGATTCATGATATAATTTTTCGAAGGACAGTATATACACCATATAAGAGTGAATTGGTGCGTAACAACAATGAAGTCTCAATGGAAATGTAAATTCAGATGAAATCCATTATAAATTTGGTATCCTTAAATTAAGTATAATTCAATCTCATAATTATATGTGAAAAATATAAATACACCCAATAAAGGTGGATATTAAGTGTAAAACAATCAGATGTCATTCACACATATTCATAGGATGACCTAAATTAAAAAGAGAAGATCAACCCAAAGAATGAGAATTGGGTTAAGGAGTTCCCTTACCAATTTGGTAACATGCAAAACATATGCCATATGAAAGAATGATCATCCAATGAAGATTTAAATACTCATTAATGAAATTATATTAAATAAATATTAAAATCATGGGTAGTACATACACCACACAAATGGATATAGTGGAAAATATATCATGAATATCACGGGAATAAAAATAAGTGAGATGACGACCCCTTACCACATTTTAATTCAATCGAGTCGTATGAACAAAAGTAATTAACAACAAAAATAATCACATAATACCATGAATATAAAGATAATCATGATAGTATATATAAAATGGAAGTGTAAAATACACCACATGTAAAAAATAGGTGGTGAATAATAAAAATATCACATAATTAAAAGTGAGATGAGAAATCCCTAACAAAAATTCGGCAGCCTAACGACGCCACTTAAAAAGACTTAAAATGAATTGATGAGAGTAATATGGGGTCTCTAATAATATTAAAATACAAATTAAATTATGGTGAATATAAAATAACATCATCTTACATAAGAACATGGAGTATAAAAGAAATGACATAAAAGAGAGTACTTGAAATGAAATAGAGAGGTTGGATCCCTTACCTCATGTCCGACATGACTCGATCGTTCTTTAATCTCCTGAATAATAAAATAAAGTTAACTTCAACTTGATAAAGAACATTTTTATTTTTTATTATTCCTTTTATATCAATTATTACCATGTTATAAACATTATGTAATCATTTAAGATAATAATGTTTGTTTTGTTGATATTTGGTACTTGAGTCAAAAATGGACTTCTTATAATTACATGTTGTTCATGTGGTAAATGGTTCATTATATACAGAATGATATTCCTGATTTAGATACCATATATATCTTATATATCCAGTATATACATATATATTATAATAGTTCATAACATTTACAAGTAAGAAATGAAATGCACCGTTCATAGAGACGGTAAGTCGTACGTACGCATGAACGATACTTTCATTTTTATTTATTATTTTAATGGAATTAAAACATAATGATATAGGTATATTATAATTATAGTATAATATCATATATAATATCATAAACTTTATTCTTTATACATCCCACATAAGGCATTAACGAGTCACATCACTTTGAGAGGGCCGTAGTCCGCGCTTCCTCAAATGAGATTATCGTATTTACCCACAATGGAAACCATAAAGGCCTGATATAAATGGAAAATATAGAAGAATAAAGAAAACATAAACATAATATATATCATATATAAATATAGTTCCATCATAATGGCCACCATGAGAGGCGGATGGAGATATTTGAACAATCATCGTTTCATGAGGCCTTAGTTTTCCATCCACAGAAGCATTATGTTCTTCATCCATTTGATGGAGGTGTCTGTAAGTGTAGTTATAATAATTCTCAGAACTAAATCCTAGTATATTAAGGATACTAGTGTTGTTATAAAATAAAGTAATAAAAAGAGTTTTGGGGTTGGAGAAGTAAAATAAAAGAAAAAAATTTAAGAGAAACTATTACCTTTAATTTGGGAAACTCCCTTTTGTTTAAACCAAAGGACATCTTGAAGTGCCTTCTGCCTAAGGTAAGGCTTCTAAGGGGAGGATAGAGATGTGGGGATATTAATTGGTAAGCTTTTGGGTGAGATAAATGGCTTGAGAGGTGTGAGGAATTTGACAGAAATGGCCTCCTTTTATAAGGGAGAGGAGAGGATCTTTAGGAAAGTGTAAAAATATTATTTTATTATATAATGACATTCGGTTTCCAAAATGTCCAAAAATCATTAAAGATGAAGATAAGATTATTAATGGTTGAAATAAAATCATTCAATCATAATTTGACATGTTTGGATAATATTTTAATCATTATAATCTTATTTATTTAAATTATTTATTAATGAGGTAAATACTGCATCATTATTGTGTCATAAATAATTTAATTTATATGTTGTCTAAAAATTATAAAAAAAACATCATGATGTAGGAAATATATTTATATTTTCAATGAATATTTATAGTCAAATATATGACTTATATAACACCATATAAAAATTAATTACTAAAAGATATATGTTAATGTCAATTTTGTCTTTACATTATATTAATTAATCTAAATTGTCATTATCACTCTGAAGTGGCTCAATGGGGTCCCAAAATAGACTCCAAGTTTCCCATGGTCGTTAATGGCTCAACCAATAAGGTTTGGACAAGTTTTAAGGTGATTTTGAATTATTATAATATTCTTTTAACCATGAATTACAATATTTACCTTTAACCGCGGTAAATAAAAGTCAAAAGTTACTATTTACCAAAAATTATTTTCCTCTTAATTAACAACATAATACATTTTGATGACAACCATGTATGTCATATTTTTAAAATTAAATTCACAGAAGTGGTAAAATTTCATTTGAATGAATAAGTCAGTTTTTTAACTACCACTAAGTGGTTTCACTATTCATTAAAAATTGATGTTTTTCAGAAAAATACAAAAACATCAGCCTAAGATATATTTGATATTCCAAATTAAAAAATTATCTCTATTATGAAAAATTAAAAACATAAAATTGGAATTAATTAACTTTATAATTAATTCTCGTTATCAAAACAAATAGAGTGTTTTTAAGAAACAATAACTATCAAAAGATTGATACTTGTTTATGTCAAATTTCAAAGTGAAATTAATTCCAATGACCAAAATTGGATTAAATTGTAAAAATATATTTTAATTTCACTTTAAAACCAATTAAAAAGATAAAATATCAATATAAATAAATTAGATTAAATGGCACATTTGAATTAAAATACAATATTTTTCAATATTCATTAAAATATGAACTTATCGAAAAAAATTCCAAAAACATACACAAAGTAAATTTTGATGTCTCCATTATAAAGAAGGATTTTATTTGGTCATATAGAATTTATTAATGTGACCAAATCTATATTTAAAAAAGGATTCTTCATTAAAAAGCGATAAATCGACCTTTTATTGTAAATTATGCTTAAAATAAGATTCATTCACATTTTAAACCTCTATGTTTTATTCGATAAATGTGAATACATTTAGTAAAAATGTATAATAATATTTTATTTAGTTTTATTCATTCCTTCCAATAAAACGAATTGGAGTTGACTACCATTTAAAATAATAATATTATATTATTAGTGTGCAACGTAAGATTTCAAAGAAACACATTGTTGCGTATCAGGTATGCTATCGAACATAACAACTGTTTTAAAGTAAAATTATTATTCAATTAAAAAATATTAATAAATATGAAATATTTATTATTCTTTATTTACCTGGTATCTTACACCCTTCTCCCCTTTTGGGAATTTCGTCCTCTCAATTTAAAAAAATGGGCTCAGAAACTTCACTAAATTTTCCACATCTGAAAAAGAGTCAGTAAAACTATCACATTAAAATATAGAAAGAGAAGCACAAAGGTCACCCGAGTTAACCCATACTAATATTCCATTAAAACGTGGATATGTATGAGAAAATAAAGGGTCATTTTCTGATGGAGAGTGTTAAGAAACATGTTTAGGCAAAAGTTAACCACCAGAAAATCACAAACTTGTGATGGGTTAAACGATCTTTGATTCCCCAGTAGGAAAAGTTAACGAAAAAGGTTATTGTTTACAGTTACTTTTTGATCAGGAATTTATTTATGAGATTAACCAAAAACATAAGGAAATATACATACATGTCATGTAGACATTCATATTTTAAAATATTTCTAACACAAACTCATATTTTCTCCAAACGATGAATATTCAGGATGAATTTTTTTCACATTAGGAGTGCTATAATCAACTTCGAGAGAATCACATAATCCACAAAAGTTGAACTATACATTTCCCATGTCTTTAAATATTAACTAAAACCAAAATGTTTAGTATAACATCATATAATCACCAAAACAATAATACTTTATAAAAATAAACACTACTCTTAATCTCCAAAATTCAACAAAATGAAACCAAGGTTCAAGAAAGACCATTAATTAAACAGTTATCCTTAAAATTCTTCAAATTAATCCAAACTAATTTGAAACAAAAAAATATGAATTATTTTATCACATAGTCTTCCAAGGTAAATCTTAACATTTATCTCCAAATAACATCAGTTACTCTTAATGTCTCATACTAAAAAGTAATTAACCTAATCACATATCCTCCATGATAGGTTAATCATTTCCATAGATTACCAAAATCAACTTATTCCTAGTTCATAAGATCATCTAACTATAAATAACTAGTCATACTAACCATGGACTTCACGTAGTCCAATGGTAGGCGATAAATACCAGTCGCACTTTGGTTGTGGGTTCGATTCCCACAGCTTCGTCCGATGCGACGGGTTGTCACACAATTTGCATGTTGTCCCTTTTCAAAAACTACATAATTTTATAACATTTCCAAAAGATATAAATTCATCAAAAATAAACATAACATATTTTGACCACAAAGGTTACCTAATAACTTTCGTTTTTCATCCTAAAATGCATTAACTGGTAATTTCATCAAATTCAAGGATCATATAAACCCAAATGGTTCTTTATAACTACAAACACACAAAAAACGATAATTATTCCTTGAATAAAATTTTAATATATCAAACTTCAGGGTTACACATACAATAATGAGTCTTCTAATTTAATCCCATCATAAAAAGAGCCTTAATTCTTTTAAGCATTTCACCATCCTGAAATCTACCATTACTCTCGAGTCCCTTATATTTTTACCTCGTACTTATTCAATATTCTTCATGATCAATTAACCATTATTTAACAACTTATTCAAAAATAATTCTTTCCTAAAAACAAAATCATGAATCATATCCTAAGATTTCAATAATAGGAAAACATATGTTAAGAAATAATCCATACCTTTCATTGGTCATTATCAGTTTATTTATATGGAAATTAAAGTTTTCAAATGATAATTAATTTAAAAGATTCAATGTGGTATGAGACACTTTGATTAAAAAATATCTTTTTAAATGGTATTTAAAATGATTTGATAAAACATTGTTTATTTCAATATCCTGATTTTATATATTGGAATGTGGAAATGTTATCTTTCCTATATACATGTGTCATATGTTATGATTATGTTATGGTTATTTGGAAATGTTTACATATACAGGAGGTTCTGGGATAAACCTAGGGTGGGTAAGCCCGAGATTTCACACCAATACATTGGGTATTGTGATGGAGGTAAATGTGATGTTTCTCCTAAGAGATTTCGAGAATATACTATGATGGATATTCCAAGTGTAACTCCCTACGTAGCTGTGATAGCTTAAATGTAAGTTTGATGTGGATGCCATAAATAACCTTTATGATTTATGATTTGTGTGTGTTATTAAGAAATCTCATTATTTCATAAGGTATGTTATAATTGAAAAGTATGGTTTCATTGATTTGTATTTCTGGATGGGCTAATGTTTTCCTTCCTTATTTTATAACCCTTATTGAGCATTTTATGCTCATCCCATGTTTTTGAAATGTTTTCCACAGGACTTAAAGATAAATAGGATCAAGTATGGGATCAGGGAAAATATTTTAAATCATTTATTATTCCTTTTATATCAGTTATTACCCTGTTATAAACATTATGTAATCATTTATGTTAATAATGTTCGTTTTGTCGATATTTGGTACTTGAGTCAAAAATCGACTTCTTATAATTACATGTTGTTTATGTGGCCAAAAGTTCATTACATCCAAAATGATATTCATGATTTAGATATCATATATATCATATATATCCAGTATATAAATGTATTTATAATATTATATAACATTTAGAGGTAATAAATGAAATGCACCGCTCATGGAGACGGTAAGCCGTACGTAAGCATGAACGCTACTTTCATTTCTATTTCTTAATTTAATGGAATTAAAACATAATGGTACATAGGTATATTATAATTCCAGTATAATATCATATATGATATCATTAAATCTATCATTTATACATCCCACATAAGGCATTAACGAGTCACATCACTTTGAGGGGGTGGTAGTCCACGCTTCCTCAAATGAAATTATCGTATTTACCCACTATAGAAACCATAAAGGTGTTCTATAAATGGAAAATACAGAAGAATAAATAAATCCTAAACATAATATATATCATATAAAAATATAGTTCCATCATAATGGCCACCATGAGAGGTGGCTGGAGATATTTGAACAATCATCTTTTCGGGAGGTGTTAGTTTTCCATCCACAGAAACATTATGTTCTTTATCCATTAGATGGAGGTGTGTATAAGTTTATTTCTAATAATTCTCATAAAAAAATCCTAGTATATTCAGGATACTGGTTTTTTTACAAAATAAAGTAATAAAAAGAGTTTAGTGGTTGGAGAAGTAAAATAAAAGAAAACAATTTAAGAGAAACTGTTACCTTTAATTTGGGTAACTCCCTTTGGTTTGAACCAAAGGTATTCTTGAAGTGCCTTATGCATAAGGTAAGGCTTTTAGGGGGAGGATAGGTATTTAGGGAGATTAATTGGGCAGATTTTGGATGAGCCAAATGTCTTGAGAGGTGTGAATAATTGGATAGAAATGGTCTCCTTTAATAATAAAGAGGAGGTACTCTTTAGGAATGTGTGAGAATATTATTTTATTATATAATGATTTTCGGTTTCAAAAGGTCAAAAAATCATTAAAGATGAATATAGGATGACTCATGGTTGAAATAAAATCATCCACTCATAATTTTAAATGTTTTGGATAATATTTTGATCATTAGAATCTTATTTATTTAAATTATTTATTAATGAGGTAAATACTGCTTCTTTATTGTGTCATAAATAATTTTAGTTATTTGATGTCTAAAAATTATAAAAAAATACCATGATGTAGGAAATATTTTTATCTTTACAATGAATATTTATAGTTGAAAATATGACTTATATAACACCATATTAAAATTAATTACTAAAAGATTTTTGTGAATGTCAATTTTGTCTTTACATTATATTAATTAATCTAAATTGTCATTATCACACCCATGTGGCTCAATGGGGTCCCGAAATCAACCCAAAGATGTCCATGGTAATTAATGACTCAACCAATAAGGTTTTTACAAGTTTTGACGTAATAATGAATTATTATAATATTCTTTTATCCTTGAATTACCCTATTTACCTTTAACCGCGGTAAATAAAAGTCAAATGTTACTATTCACCAAAAATTATTTTCAACTTAATGAACCACATTTTACTTATTTATGACACCCATGAATGTCAGATTTTTGAAATTCAATTCAAATAATTGATAAAATATCATTTAAATGAAAAAGTCAGTTTTTTAACTATCATTACATGGTTTCACTATTCATCAAAAATTGAAGTTTTTTAGAAAAATATCAAAAATTCAGCCTATGATATATTTGTTAATCTGAATTCAAAAAGTATCTCTATTATTTCAAATTAAAAACATAGAAGTGTCATTAATTAACTTAAAAATTAATTCTTGTTATCAAAATAAATAAAGTGGTTTTAAGAAACAATCACTATCAAAAGATTGATACTTGTTTATGTCCAATTTAAAAGTGAAATTAATTCCAATGACCCACATAGGATTAAATGGTAAAAATATATTTTAATTTCACTTTAAATCAAATTAAAAAGATAATCTAACCATATAAATAAATTATATTAAAATGCACTTTTGAATTAAAATACAATATTTTCACTATTCATTAAGAAAATGAACTTTATCAGAATAATTCCAAAAAATTTCACAAAGTAAATTTTGATGTCCCCATTATAAAGAAGGATTTTATGTGGTCATATAGAATTTATTAAAGTGAAAAAAACTATATTTAAAAATGGTTTTCCATTAAAAGGTGATAAATCATCATTTTAATGTAAATTATGCTTAAAATTAGATTCATTCACATTTTAAGCCTCTAACTTTTATTGGATAAATGTAAATACATTTAACAAACATGTATAATCATAATTTATTTAGTTTTGTTCATTCCTCCAAATACAACGTCTAGGAGTTGACTACCATTTAAAATAAAAATATTATATTATTAGTGTGCAACGTAAGATTTCAAAGAAACTCGTTATTGCATATCAGGTTTGCTATCGAACATAGAAACCCTTTGAAAGTGAAATTAATATTTAATTAAAAAATATTAATAAATATGAAATATGTCTTATTCTTTATTTACCTATGATGTTACATCATTCCCCCTTTTTGGGAATTTCATCCTCACAATTTAAAAAAAATGGGCTCGGAAACTTCATTGAAAGTCCCACATCAGAAAAATAGTCAGTAAAAATATCACTTTAAAGAATGAAAGAGAAGAAAAAAGGTCAGACGAGTTAACCCATTCTAATATTCCATGAAAACATGGATATGGAGGAGAAAACAAAGGGTCAAGTTTTGATGGAGAGTGTTAGGAAACATGTTTAGGAGAAATTTAACCACCAGAAAATCACAAACATGTGATGGGTTAAACAGTCTTTGATTCCCCAATAAGAAAAGTTAACGGACAAGGTTTTTTTTAAATGTTACTTTGTGTTGAGGAATTTATTTATGAGATTAACCAAAAACATAAGGAAAAATACTTACTTGTCATGTAGACATTTATATTTTACAAGATTTCTAACACAAACTCATATTTTCTCCAAACGATGAATATTCCGGATGACTTTTTTTCACATTAAGAGTGCTATAATCAACTTTGATAGAATCACATAATCCAAAAAAGAAGTACTATATATTTCCCATGCCTTTAGATATTAACTAAAACCAAAATGTTTATTATAAGATCAGATAATCACCAAAAGGATTATCTTTTATAAAAAGAAATTATATTCTTAATCTCCAAAATTCAACAAAAAGAACCCAAGGTTCAAGAAAGTCCTTTAAATAAACAGTTATCCTTAAAATTCTTCAAAGTAATCCAATCTATGATTGAAACTCAAATCTCTGAAAGATTTAATCACATAGTCTTCCATGGTAAATCTTAACATTAATCTCCAAATTACATCAGTTACTCTTAAAGTCTCATATTGAAAGGTAATTAACTTAATCACATATCCTCCATGATAGGTGAATCATTTCCATAGATAACCCAAAATCAACTTGTCCCTCATTCATAAGATCATATAATTGAAAATAATTAGTCATACTAACCAGGGACTTCACGTAGTCTAGTGGTAGGTGATAAATAGTAGCCGCACTTTGATTGTGGGTTCAATTCCCATAGTTCGTCCAATGCGACAGGTTGTCACATGGTTTGCGTGTTGTCCCTTTTCAAAAACTACATAATTTTATAACATTTCCAAAAGAGATAAATTCATCAAAAATAACCAAAACATATTTTATCCACAAAAGTTATCTAATAACATTCATTTTTCATCCCAAAATGTATTAACCGATAATTACCTCAAATTCAATGATCATATAAACCCAAATGGTTCTTTATAATTATAAACACAAAAAAAGATAATTATTCCTTGAATAAAATTTTCATATATCAAAATTCAGGGTTAAACATACTATAAAGAGTCTTCTAATGTAATTAAATCATCAAAAGAGCCTTAATACTTTTAATAATTTTACCATCCTGAAATCTACCATAACTCTTGAATTCCTTATATTTTGACCTCTTACTCATTCAACATTCTTCATGATCCATTAACCATTCTATACCAACTTATTCTAAAATACTTCTTTCCAACAAATAAAATCATGAATCATATCCTAAGATTTAAATAATAGGAAAACATATGTTATGAAATAATCCATACCTTTCATTGGTCATTGTCTGTTTCTTCATCCTCAATTGGAATGGAATTAGGTATTGGTAAATGAATATTTGTATGATCGTGGTGATCCCATTCCCGAAACTTCTTCATGGGACATGTGTTTTCATAATGACCATTCTCAACACATTTAAAACATTCAATTGATCCTTCAGAAAGAACTTATTTCCCTTTCCTAGAGTCAACTAGATGCTTCCTTTTTCCATGGAAAGTTCTTTTTTATGACCATCATTTCCACATCTATAGCATCTTTATATCCCTTTGAATAATTTTCCTATGTGTTTTTTTCCACATCTTTGAAACATAGGTTTTTGAACAAACATACCTTTATGATTATTACCTGAACATCCATAGGGATTTGTTTCTCGCAAATATTATGTCTTATAAAAATCACTAAGGATCAGGTGGTCAATCATGACCCCAGATAGTAGGTTGAGAATAACCACAAGAGTTCTCATTGCGGCTCTTATATCATTCAGATGCTCTTTAGAAAACTGTCATAGTTTTCTTCACATCCACTATCACATTGGTGCCTGCTAGATCAAGCCATTTACTATAACCAAAAATTTCAGTGGGATTATATCTGTAAATTCGTCATATAATATCTTATGAGGAGGGTAAACACTAAAATATACTTATTCATGTTATCTTAAACTCATTCCCCTATGTGATAATTGTGGAAAGAAACTCCATGAAACATACTTGAAAGGAATGGGGGTTTGTTATAAGTGTGGAGAAAAGGGACATCATGTACGTGACTGCAAGGGTAAGATAAAGGTTTCAAATGTACAATGCTTCATCTGCAAGGAGTAGGGAAGCTACGTGAACCAATGTCCAAATCCTCAAATTATTTCCTAAATGATGCTATTGGATAATAATCAAGTTATGATACTACCACAGATGAGGAGGAATGATTATATCTCTTATGTTGCTATTAGAGAATTATGTCATTTGAGTGTTGTATCAACGATGTACTGGTTATAATAATTATGGAGTATATAAGGATATTACTGTTGTACAACATCATTAAGGACTTGAGATTGTGTGTAACAATGAAAAGTGACTCAATATAAGGTTAAATGTTTGGAAAATATATCATTGTGAGAATGATAAACCATAATATGGTTCTGATACAGAGGTAGTGATTTTGAAATAATACATTATTGATTTGGAGGAATTATATTGGATATTCTTAACTACCTTGAAACTGATTATGGATTTGTATATTCTATCATTGTGGGAGCTTACATCATTTTTGGATAGAAGGAGTATATCCAGTATTCTATAAGTAATAAGGGATCATGAATGTAATCAATAAGGGTTTATGGTATTTCAGGATGTTGCATTGTTTTAAAAGAATACATGGTGAAGGTGTTCACATGCTATTATGTGGAAAAAAGGATCTTCATTGTGTTTACATACCTTATAAATTTTGGACTATGAGTTTGGAAAAAAGTATTTTGGATAAGTCTAGTTTGAGATTATTTTTGGATTTCCATAAAAAGGACAACCCGGAGGTCGGGCGGTAACCCGTCGCATCTGGAAAGGCCGCGATACTTGAACCCACAACCGAAGGGTGATAAGGGTGTATCACTTACCACTGACCCACGTGATGTCTTGGATTGAATAATGTAGTTTTTTAATGGTTCTACTAGATTAATTATAAATTCATTTTTAACTCTATATGAATAGGATAAATAGAATACTATTATCAAGTTCTATTATCTTTTAGAGTGAAAGATGAGTTTGTGGTAGAACTTAGTTAAAGGATGAGACTCTACATGTCATGTATATATTTTTCTTATTCTCTAATTCAATGAAGAAATTAATTTTTATACTTTAGTGAAGGGATATTAAAACAAAAAATGTGTTATCCTAATACCATATGTTTTGTTGAACTGATGGTATTTTAAATCATCATAGATTGATGAATTTAAAGCCCTCAATGTTACACTTGTTTGTGATAGATGACCTTAATCACTACCTATAAATATTTATGTTTTTCCTCCAATTATATGTATCTCATTTCCACCAATGTTCTCCTAATCAAGATCATAATTTGGTGGTGACCATTTCATTTCCCTTTTCCTCTTATTAAGACTAAATATTATTAACCTAATTTTTGATGTGGGTTTTCCCAAAGGTATTTTCAATTTTCAACCTTTTATTTTCAAAAAATAATTTCAAATTGTGAGGCAAAAATTTATTGAAGGAGGGTAGAATGTAACACCCCAAGATTTTATAGTACGTTTTTCAATAACTTGCACTACATGCAACATCGAGTTCTAGCCCAACTTGACATACCAAACAAGCCATTCAAAAGTGGTTATGAATAGTATTAACTGAATTTTGACCATTATATGATCCTTATAATTTTAGAACCCATATTATGAGTTTCTTAGACATAATGTAAGAACAAATACATTTTTTCAGATAAAAGAAGTATTATTCAAAAAATGATATTTTACCACCTTTTAATGGTGAAGCCTTTTTGAATCCAATATTTGAAACTTTTATATATTAAATTTGTCAAAATAAATTTCTTCTTTAGAATTGGGACATAATAATTTAGTTTCAATAAAGTTTTGGTGTTTTTCTGATAACATTCATATTTGGGAGAATAGTGAAAAATACTTTATTTTAACTGAAAACAACTTTTTAAATCAAAAAAATTTATATTGTTAAATTACACATTGTAATGGTTTAGAAGTATAAAGAGATTATATTTTTACAATTTAATCCAATGATGGTCAATTTAAGTAATTGCACTTTGAAATTGGACGTAAACAACTGTCAATCTTTTGGTTGTTATTATTTATTAAAAATACGCCTTTTCGTTTTGACAGCAAGAATTAATTTTAAATTAATAAATGAAAATTATATGTTGTGAATTTGGTAAAATATACTTCATTATTTAATTCATAATATCAAAATAAACTTTGGGTAAGTTTTTGGTATTTTTCTGAAAACTTTTAATTTTTGATGAATAGTGAAAACACCGAGTTATAGTATAAAACCAAATTTTAATTAAAATAATTATTTATTTTATTTAAATTTATTTTATTTAAAAATATATACATACTTCCTATATAAGTTCAATGTAATTCACTGGAGCCAGTTTATAATAATTTTAGATATATAAAAATTTGATTGAACTTTTCACCGTCTTTTACCCACCTCCTAGGAGAATTTGAAAATTCACATAAAACGTAATTTAACCACTTCTGTGAGTGGAATTTCAAAAATCCAAGAGACACAGTTAATATCAAGGTGTGGAATGTGGTTCAATAAGATAAAAATATTTTTTGGTGAATAGTAACTTTTGACTTTTATTTACCGTGTTTAAAGATAAATAGGGTAATTCAAGATAAAAAGTATATTATAATAATAAAATTTAGCTTAACACATGTCCCAACCATATTTTACGAGTCATGGAAGACCATGTGCATCCTTGGGTAGATTTGGGGACCCCATGGAGCCACTTGAGAGTGATAATGACTCTTTAGATTAATTAATTTAAAGTAAAGTAAAAAATGACACAAACAAATATATTTTAGTAAATTAATTTTTACATGGGGTTATATAAGCTATATTTTTTACTATAAATATTAATTGGAAAACTAAAAAGATTTCATACATCATGGTAGTTTTTTTTATAATTTTTATACATCAAATATATTATGTTATTTATGATATAATGATGATGCAATAATTACCTTATTAATGAAATATTAAAATAAATGATATTATAAATACCAATATAAATATAATTTGAGACTTTTAATGAATTGATATAATTTTATTGGTTAATATTACATGTTAGGATTTCTGAAATTAATTTTATTATAATTAATAAATTTGTTATCACTTTAACAAAAATCAATTATTGAATAGTGTCAAAATTGACATAAATGAATGTTTTTTAAAAAATATTATATTATTAATTGATATTATATTCCAAAAAATCTAAATTTTGTCCAAAATACTTATATCATGATAGGTGTATCATTAATGGACCACTTGGTGGTATCTTGGATGTATATAGTATGTTTATTTACTATATAATATAAAAATACAAAGTGACATGGTAAATGTCAAACTAATTAACTAAGAGTTAAAACTAAATGATTAGGTTAATATAATGACCAAAACCTCTCTGAAATATATTGGTTGAACTTATTTCGACCCATAACCATCTTAGACTTTAAATAATACACTTTTTAGCCTTTAGAAACCTAATATGAATTTATTATAAATTAATACTTTAAGTTTTTTCTAAAGAGCCCCTCCTCCCCCTTATAAAAGGACACCACTTCTATCCCATTCCTCAAACTTCTCAAGCCTTTTGGCTCGTCCAACCTCTATCCAATTAATCCCCCAACATCCATCTCCTCCTCTTAGAAGCCTTACTTTAGGCTTAAGGCACTTCAAGAGTCCTTTTTGGTTCAAACCAAAGGGAGTTACCTAAATTAAAGGTAATGATTTCTCTTAGATTCTTTTCTTTTATTTTACTTCTCAAACCCCTAAACTCTTATTATTATTTTCTTTTGTATCAAAAACATTAACCTAAATATAATAGGATATTGTTATGAGATGTATTAGAACTTCACTTTCACACACCTTCATCTAATGGGTGAAGAACATAATGTTTATGTGGATGGTAACCAAACGCATCACAAAACGATGATTGTTCAATTATCTCCAACCACCTCTCATGGTGGCCATTATGATGACACTATAATTAAATATATTTATATATATGCTTCTATAATTCGATTTTATATAATACCATTATTCGTTTCATGTTGTATATATATACGATAATTTCATTTGAGGATGTGTGGACTACCGCCCCGTTAAAGTGATATGACTCGTTCATACCATACATGGAACACATAAAGGATTGTGTTAATGAACATAAGTAACAGATATAAGATATTATATTATACTAGAATAATAATATACCTATTTATCATTTGGTTTTTATTTCATTTAAAATGAAAATTGAAAGGGAAGTAGCATTCGTGCGTACGTACGAATTACCGTCTGCAAGAACGCGATGAGATTCATTTCCCCATCATATACATTCAAGACTAATTTTTGTTTGATGATTAAAAGTAATGTTTAAGGACTTTATATCATTCTGGATATGAATAATATACAACCTATCCATAACAAACACGACTTACGAAACAAATCATATAAATGAAAACAAATCAGTTAACACCCGAAACGATGATAATACTAAAATATTATTAACAAATAAATAATAAAAGATAATATATGATATCATAGTTATGTATATTATTTCTGTATAATTTAATAACAATGTTTTAACTGTTATACAGGAGGTTAACGTACACTCTATCAAGGAAAATTACAAGGTAAGGGTTTATTTCAAAATCTCTTCATTATCTGAGGTTTTTTATACGTAATTATCTACTAGGACCTATTTATCATCCACATCCATGTTTCTTAAAAATGTATTTCAAAAAATTCTTACTATTTTATAGAATATGGGTCAATGTCATTTATACCCTTGTTTGACTTTTTATAAGATGTTTATAAAGGAATCATTCTATCGTTTTCCAAACAAGGCCCTTTTTAACCTTTTTGACAAAATTAAGCTAAGAAGGTCTTTTTTTAACTTATACGGTAGGTGTGGCTATTTTCTACAATTACAAACTCGTCTAATCTCCCCTTACAAGTTTATAATAATATTTTCAAAGTAAATGTTTTCTTTTATAATTATGTGACTTTTAAATGATTTCATAAAAAGAGATATTTCACTTAAATAGTTTAGATTTCATCTATGTCAACATCCTTTGATGGATTTTAAGCTTATTTGGTGTTTATTTATTATGATACAAAACTTCCATATCGTATTGAAGGTTTTGTGATATGTTTGTCTGTGGATATGTTATTTTTATACCGTTCATGGTTTATAGAGAAAGTATTGACATTTCGTATGATAGTTTTAATACAAATATTTATGTTATGTTTAAACCTGTTCATAGGAGGAATGCATTGGACTTAGTAAGTGACGGGTGGAGCCCGCTATAGCCCCTTGATGCATCGGTAGGACTCATGAGACAAACTAGTGTCTTGGCACGATTCCTTGACAAAATCTTATTTGTAGTCTTGGCACGAGGCCTTGGCTACATCGTTGTGATAGTCTAGAATTATGCATTCCATCATTATGAAAGTGGTTGTTTATATTGCATTTGATTATTCTATTAGTAGAATATCCATGTGAATAAGTAAATGGAATTATTTCATTCTATTTCTTCCATATTATTCTAAAGTTAAAGTTTAAAAGGCTTTTCTTTTTGTTATACATTGCCTTAAATGTTTATGCTTATTTATGGATGTTTCTGCTATATTGTTATTTTTACTGGGCATTTGAGCTCACCCCTTTATATGTTTTATTTTTCCCTGGATGTGAAGAAGTATTTTATGAATGACCTACATGGATAGTATAAGGGGATATGAGTGTGGAGAAAAAATGTTGATGTTGTTTTCACATAATTATTTAATGTAAAATTTATGAATGTATCGCGTGTTCCCAAGTCTACTAAAATAATCAGTCTTTCGAGACATGATATTTTATGATCATGCCAATGTTATGTACTAATGCACCGACTCTGGGTAACTGTGGTCGGGGAAAACTAACGCCTCACAAAATGATGATTGTTCAATTACATCTTACCACCTCTCATGTTGGCCATTATGATGGCACTGTATTTATATATGATATATATTATGACTATGTTTTATTTATTCTTCTATAATTTCTATTTATAGAATTCATTTATGGTTTCCATTATGTGTAAATGTGATAATCTCATTAGAGGAAGTGCGGACTACCGCCCCCTCAAAGTGATATGAATCGATAATTCCATATGTGTGACATATAAAGGATGGAGATAATGATATTATATATGAAATTATACTAGAATTATAATATAACTATGTATTATTATGTTATAATTCAATTAAAATAAGAAATAGAAATGAAAGTAGCGTTCATGCGTACGTACGGATTACCGTCTCCATGAACGGTTCATTTCATTTCTTACGTCTAGAAGTTATGTACTATTATAAATGGATTTATATACTAGATATATATGATATATATTATATCTTAATCATGAATATCATTATGGATATAATAAACTTTGACCACATAAACAACATGTAATTATAAGGAGTCCATTTTTGACTCAAGAACCAAATATCGGCAAAATGAACATTATTGGCTTAAATGATTAAATAATTTTTATAACATGGTAATAAGTGATATAAATAGAATAATAAACATTAAAAATGTTATTAATCATGTTTAAATTAACTTTAGTTTATTATTCAGTAGATTAAAGAATGATCGAGTCAAGTCGGAGACGAGCTAATGGATTTCTTATCTCACTTTTAATTCCGTGTGATTTCCATTTTTCGTCACTTATTTATTACATGTGGTGTAATGTGTACAGAAATTGATATATATTATCATGATTATATTTATATTCATGGTATTATGTGATTCATTTTGTGGTTATTAACTTTTGGTCATACAATTCATTTTGAATACAATGAAGTAAGGGTTTTTCATCTCACTTTTTATTCCCGTGAGATTCATGCTATATTTTCCACTATTTCCATTTGTGTGGTGTATGTACTGCCTGTGATTGTACTCTTTTCATAATATTATTTCCTTTATGAGTATTTATATCTTTATTTAATGATCCTTCTATCATGTGGCATATTTTTTTTGTAAGTTACCAAATTGGTAAGGGAACCTTTCACCATCCTATTTTTTAAAAGACTTCTTTTGTTATGTCTTTTTAATTTAAATCTTATTATGTTGGGTTATTTTATTCAATATCCTTATTTATGTAAACTATATGTACAAGTTATGAGATAACATTTTTAACTCATCAACTCATTTTTTGAATTTTAATGTGACCCCGTTATGCTGTTGAATTTTTACAAGGGAACTTCATAACCCAATTTCAATTCATTGGGTTCAACTTGTACTTCTTGAACATGTCTTCCTATGAATATGTGTGAATGACCTCTGATTGTTTTAAACATAATATCCACTTTTATTGGGTGTATTTATATTTTTCACACATAATTATGTGATTGATTTATCCTTATTTTAAGGATACCATCATTATAAGGGATTTCATCTCAATTTACATTTCTAGTGAGACTTCATTGTTGTTATGCACCAATTCACTCTTATGTGGTGTATATAATGTACTTTGGCATAATATATCATGAATTAATTTATTCTCATGATATTATAAAGTTTTGATTAAAATTTATCCTTCAATTATTTGTATTCAAGCATCTCCCCTTTTTGTTAAAAAAACTCTTCAACTAAAAGATTGTTTTAAATGTTTTAAAGATTTATTCTTCAAAATATTTCTCATTGATGTCCATATTTTCAAAATGGGTTTTAATATTTATTTATATGGACATTAATGTTTTCAAATGATAATTCATTTAAAAGAATCAAAGTGGTATGGGACACTTTGATTCAAATATCTCTATTAAAATGGTTTTGAAAATGATTTGATAAAACATTTTTTATTTCAATATCTTGATTTGATATATTGGAATGTAGAAATGTTATATTTCCTTTATACATGTGTTATATGTTATGATTATGTTATGCTTATCGTCCATTTTTTTCATATGCGGGTGGTTTTGTGATAAACCTAGAGTGGGTGAGCCCGAGATAGCTCTCTAATGCATTGGGTAACGTGACGGAGGTGAACGTGATGTTTATCCTAAGAGATTTAGGGAATATACCGTGATGGGTATTCCAGGTGTAACTCTCTATGTAGTTGTGATAGATACAATGTAAGTTTGATGTGGATTCCATAAGTAACCTTTATGATTTATGATATGTGTGTTTTATTTATAAATCTTATGATTTCGTAAGGTATGTTATGATTGAAAGGTATAGATTCATTGATTTGTATTTATTGATTGGATAATGATTTCCATTATTATTTTATAACCCTTACTGAGATTTTTATGCCCATCCCAAGTTTTTGAAATGTTTTCCAGAGGACTTAAAGAGGAATAGGGTCAAGGATGGGGTCCTGGAAAAGTCATGTTGTCTAAAATATGGAACTAGACATGTTTATTTTTGAGAGTTTTTATTTTCTGAAAAAATGGATATTGAGTAGTAGTGTCTACTTGTAATATTAAATTTGTTATGTAATAGTTATGGATGGATTCTTTAAAACTCTAAACCTGAAAATATCCTCAATGGTAATTATTCATTTAATTCAAGATTATGTAATGTTTAAGGACGGGTCCTTATAGTTGGTATTAGAGGTCAGTTTAGTCAACTTTATGGATTAGAAATTTTCGTTATACATATGGTTAGTCCATATCTATTATTTTAGTTAAATCCTTGTTTTATTACTTTTTAAGATCAAGAAAATTAATTAAAAATGGATGTAGGAGGATCTCAAACGATATTCCTATCTCTTCTTAATGGCATGCTTGTAATAATTACTGCAGAGTCATGTTCGGATGATTGTGAAAATTTTTCTAGAAAACAAATCACTTGCAAGCAGTTTTTTGAGATTTCAAACACCTTCACTATACATCATTATCATTGTGGATCATGGGTTGTATTTAAAAAAATTATATTCTCACAATATTCTTATATTTTCAAAAAAGGTAAATATTATCAAGACATTTTCAGATATTTTACATTATCCCAAGATTTTGAAGCATATTAGTATTGTAAAAAAGGTTCTAAATAAGGATACCCTTGCACAAACAATTTATATTTAATTTTAAAATATAGTCTCTCAACACATAATTGGTATTTTAAAAGGACCGTTAATTGAACGTTTCAACTCAATTTCAGTTCGACTGTTTTATAGAAATCTTGTTTTATCGTATGTTTTGAAATTATATAGCATACATGATTATTTTCCAAAACTCTTTTTCTATGAACACCCATATAAACCATGTTGTACATGGTACATTTTTCATGGAGTAAGAAAATGATTTTTAAGGATCTCTAAATCATTTTTGCAATGCACGAACCTTCTACCTACTTGAACAAGATGATGATGAAATCAAATGGACATCATGATCAAGGTATGATTTTATTCATTTTGGAGATTTTTTTATTTTATCATATGGTGGTGAAATAAGACTTCAAGAATTAATATGTTGAGATCATAATGAATTTGGATGAAAATTATAGGTATAAGGAAACCTTTGAGGTTAAAACATGTTAGGGTTATTTTTGAGTTTTATAAAAAGGAAAAATCGTTGGATGGGTGACAACCCGTCGCATCCGAAAAAACTACAGGAATCGAACCCACAACCGAAGGGCGACAAGGGTGCATCAACTACCACTATCCTACTTGAATTCCCTAGTTAGAATGACTTATTATTTTAGAAAAATGTTTTTATGGAACAAGAATATATTTATTTTTGGAACTTATGTTTTATCAAATGGATATACTTAGTATTGAAAAATGATTTTTTGATTATGTGATAAAAGGTTGCTGTGGAAGACGTTCTCTCTTTTGATGAAATACTATATGCCTAAGGAAGATAGAATACTATGGGATTTCAATTGTGGAATAAGGGTTGAAATTTTAGTTTGGAAGAATCTATGTTTTTATTAGGGACACATGAAAATTTGATTTATTTATGAAAATGATTAACCTATCATGGAGAATATGTGATTAGGTTAATTACTTTTTAATATGAGAGTTTATGAGTAACTGGTGTTACATGGAGATAAATGTTAAGATGTATCATGGAAGTCTATGTAATTAAATTCTTATGAGACTTGGGTTACAATCAAGTATGGATTAGTTTTGAATAATTTTAGGGACAATTGTTTATTGAATGGTCTTTGTTGAACATTAGGTTTTGTTAAGTCATGTTTTGGATATTAAGAGTAGGTTCTATTCTTTTAAAATCTTATCCTTTTTTAGGATTATCTGATCTTATACTAAACATTTTGGTTTTAGTTAATATTTAAAGACAAGGGAAATATAAAGTTCATATTTTTTGGATTATTTGATTCTCTCGATGTTGATTATAGCACTTTTAATGTAAAGAAGCCATCCTGAATACCCATCGTATAGAGAAAATATGAGTTTGTGTTAGAAATATAGTGAAGGATAAAAGTTTACATGAAAAGTAATTGTGTTTCCTTATGTTTTTGCTAATCACATAAACAAATTCCTCAATGAAAAGTAACTTAAAACAAAAACCTTGTCTTTTAAATTTTTTTACTGGGAAATCAAAGACTGTTTAACCCATCACATGTTTGTGATTTTTTTTGTGGTTAACTTTTTCCTGAACATGTTTTCTATCACTATCCATCAGAACTTGATGGTTTTTTTCTCCCCCAAATCCATATTTTTATGGAACCCTAGTATCTGTTGTCTTGGGTAACCTTTGTACATCTCTTCATTTTTTTAAAAGTGATTGTTTTATTGACTATTTTTTTGATGTGGGGCTTTTAATGATGTTTCCATGCCCAGTTTCAAAATTACGAGGGCACAATTCCCAAAAGGGGGGAAGAATGTAACATCCTAGATAAAGAAGGAATAATAAAATTTAAATATTTATTAATATTTGTGCATTAAATATTGATTTTATATTAAAGGGGATGTTATGTTCGATAGCGTACTCGATACACAACAACATATTTCTTTGAAATCATACATTTCACACTAATAATATAATATTATTATTTTAAATGGTCGTTACCTCCAAACCATTGTATTGGAGGGTATGGACAAAAATAAATACAATATAATTATACCTGTTTGTAAAATATAATTACATTTATCCAATAAATGTTAGAAGCTTAAAATGTGACTAAATCCAATTTTAAGCATAATTTACATTAAAAGGTCAATTTACCGCCTTTTAATGGAGAAAACTCTTGAAATATAGTTTTGGTCACTTTAATACATTCTATATGACAAAATTAAAACTGTCTTTAGATTTTGGATATCAAAATTTACTTTGTGTAAATTTTTGGATTTTTTTCCAAAAAATTCATTTTTATGAATAGTGTAAATATTGCATTTTAATTCAAAACTATGATTTAATATAATTTATTTATATGGTTATATTATCTTTTCAATTGGTTTTAAAGTGTAATTATAATATATTTTTTCAATTTAATCCAATGTTGTTCATTGGATTTAATTTCACTTTGAAATTGGATACAAACAAGTGTCAATATTTTGATGGTTATTGTTTCATAAAAACACGCTATTTGTTTTAACAAAGAGGATTAATTTTTAAATTAATTAATGACACTTTTATTTTTTGAATTTTGTAAAATATAGATCATTTTTGAATTTGCAATATCAAATATATATTAGGATGAAATTTTGGTATTTTTCTGAAAAACGTCAATTTTTGATGAATAGTGAAACCACTTTGTGGTAGTTAAAAAAACATACGTTTTCATTTAAATGAAAATTTACCACTTCTGTGAATTGAATTTAAAAAATCCAACATACATGGTTTTTATCAAGAAGTAAAATGTTGTTCATTAATAGGAAAATATTTTTTTGGTGAATAGTAACTTTTGACTTTTATTTACCACGGTTAAAGGTAAATAGGGTAATTCAAGGTTAAAAAAATATTATAATATTTTTAAATTACCTTAACACTGGTCCAAACATTATTTGTTGAGTCATTAATGACCCTGGTCATCTTTGGGTCTATTTTGAGACCCCATTGAGCCACTTGGGAGTGATAATGACAATTTAGATTAATTAATATAATGTAAAGTCAAAATTGACATTATCAAAAATTGTTTAGTAATTAATTTTCAAATGGTTGTATATAAGTCATATTTTAGACTATATATATTCATTGTATAGATAAATAGATTTCCTAAATCATGGTATTTTTTTATTAATTTTTAGAAATCAAATAAATTAAATTGTTCATGACACAATAATGATGCAGTGTTTACCTCCTTAATAAATCATTTAAATAAATAAGATTATAAATATTAAAATATAATCCAAAACATGTCCAATTATTATTGGATGATTTTAATTCGACCATGAGTCATCTTATCTTCGACTCTAATGATTTCTGGAACATTATAAATTGAATATAATTATATAATAAAATAATGATATCACACTTCCCAAAAAATCCCCTCTTCCCCCTTATAAAAGGAAAACACTTATAAACAATTCCTCACACCTCTCAAGAAATTAGGCTAATCAAAAATCATAAAAATTAATCTCCCTACATCTCTCTACTCCACCTAGAATCCTTACCTTAGGCAGAATGCACTTAAATAAGTCCATTGGTTCAACCCAAAGGCAGATACCCAAATTAAAGGCAACTGTTTCTCTTAATTTGTTTTCTTTTATTTTACTTCTCCAACCCCTAAACACTTTTTATTCCTTCATTTTGAAACTACACCAGTATCCTCAATATACTAGGATGTTTTTATGAGAAATATTAAAACTACACTTACACACACCTCCATCTAATGGGTAAAGAAAATAATGTTTCTGTGGATGACAAACTAACTCCTCACAAAATGATGATTTTTCAATTACATCTTACCACCTCTCATGGTGGCCATTATGATGGCACTGTATTTATATATGATATTTGTTATGTTTATGTTTTTTATGCTTCTGTAATTTCTATTTATAGCTTGGATTTATGGTTTCCATTATGGGTAAACACGATAATCTCATTAGAGGAAGTGCAGAATAACACCCCCTCAAAGTGATATGAATCGTTATTTTCATATGTGGGACGTATAAATGAAGGAGTTATTGATATTATATATGAAATTATACTGGAATTATAATATACCTATGTATTATTATGTTATAATTCCATTAAAATAAGAAATATAAATTAATGTACCGTTTATGCGTACGTACGACTTATCGTCTCCATGAATGATGCATTTAATTTCTTACCTCTAAATGTTCTGTACTATAATAAATACATGTATATACTAGATATATATGAGATATATGATATCTAAATCATGAATATCATTACTAAGAACAACCAGTCCAAAATCATGACTTTAGAGAGAAAGTATGGCAGAATATGGTAATTCACCAGGTAAAGGTTTTTTGGAAAAACCATATGGTTGAAGAGGCAACATGATAATCTGAAAATGATATGAGGGATAAATACCCCACTTATTTTGATAAGTGAATGAAAATTATGAGGACGAAATTCCCAAAATGGGGTAAGGATGTAACATCCCAGGTAAATTAAGAATAAGACATATTTAATATTTATTAATATTTTTGAATTAAATATTAATTTTACTTTAAAGGGGTTTCTATGTTCGATAGCGTACCTGATACGCAACAACGCGTTTCTTTGAAAACTTACGTGGCACACTAATAATATAATATTATAATTTTAATTGTTAGTTAACTATTAGCCGTTGTATTGGTGGGTATGAACAAAAATAACTGCAATATTATTATACATGATTTTTAAATGTATTTACATTATCCAATAAAATGTTAGAGTCTTAAAATGAGAATGAATATAATTTTAAGCAAAATTAACATTAAAAGTCCGATTTATCACCTTTTAATGGCGAACCCTTTTTAAATATAGTTTTATTTACTTTAATACATTCTATATGATCAAGTAAAATCATTCTTTAGAATGGGGAAATCAAATTTTACTTTGGATAATTTTTTGGTATTTTTCTGATTGAGTTCATTTTTTAATGAATTGTGAAAAATATTTCATTTTAATTCAAAAGTGCATTTTAATGTAATTTATTTATATGGTTAGATTACCTTTTTAGTTGGTTTTAATTTTAATTAGATTATTTTTTTAGCATTTAATCCAATTTTCGTCATTGGAATTAATTTCACTTTGAAATTCGACATAAACAAGTATCAATCTTTTGATAATTATTCTTTCTTAAAAACATGCTATTTGTTTTCATAACGGGAATTAATTTTAAAATTAATTAATTCCACTTATATGTAATGAATTTTGAAAAATAGAAATCATTTTTTAATTCAGGATATCAATTTTATCTTGGGCTGATTTTTTGGTATTTTTCTGAAAAACATCAATTCTTGATGAATTGTGAAACCACTTTGTGGTAGTTAAAAAAACTGACTTTTTCATTTAAATGAAATCTTACCACTTCTGTGAATTAAATATCAAAAATCCAACATACATAGTTGTTATCAAGAAGTAAAATTTTGTTCTTTAAGATGAAAATAATTTTTGGTGAATAATAACTGTTGACTTTTATTTATTGCGGTTAATGGTAAATAGGGTAAATAAAGGTTAATAGAATATTATAATAATTCAAAATTACCATAACACTTTTTCAAACCATATTTATTGAGTCATTTACGACCATGGGAATATTTGGGTCGATTTTGGGACCCCATTGAGCCACATGGGAGTGATAATGATAATTTAGATTAATTAATTTAATGTGAAGACAAAATTGACATTAACAAAAAGTTTTTAGTAATTAATTTTTATATGGTGTTATATAAGACATATTTTAGACTATAAATATTAATTGGAAAGATAAAAATATTTTATAAATAAGAGTATATTTTTTATAATTTTTAGACATCGAATAAATTATATTATTTATGACACAATAATGATGCAGTATTTACCTCATTAATAAATGATTTAAATACATAAGATTAAAATGATTAAAGTATTATCCAAAACATGTCCAATTCGTATTGGATGATTTTATTTCGACCATGACTCATCTTATCTTCAAGTAAGAGGATTTTTGGACCATTATAAATCGAATATCATTATATTATAAAATAATACTTTCACACTTTCCTAAAGAACCCCTCCTCTCCCTTATAAAAGGAGACCACTTCTAACCAATTCCACACAACTCTTAAGCCATTTGTCTCATCCAAACTATTCCCATTTAATCTCCCTATATCCCTCTCCTACTATTAGTAGCCTTAACATAGTTTTAAGGCACTTAGAGAAGTCCTTTGGTACAAACCAAAGGGAGTTACCCAAATTAAAGTTAACAGTTTCTCTTAAATTGTTATCTTTTATATTAATTCTCCAACCCCTAAAATTTTTTTATTCCTTTTTTGTAAAAAAAATAGTATCATCAATATACTAGGATTTTATTATGATAAGGATTAAAACTACACTTACACACACCTTCATATAATGAATGAAGAACATAATGTTTCTGTGGATGGAAAACTAACACCTCATGAAATGATTATTGTTCTATTTTATCCTACAGCCACTCATGGTGGCCATTATGATGGCACCATATTTATAGACGATATATATTATGTTTATGATTTCCTTATTCTTCTGTACTTCCCAATTATATCAAGCCTTTATAGTTTCCATTGTGGGTAAATGTGATATTCTCATTTGAGGAATTGCGGATTACCGCCCCTCAAAGTGATGTGATTCGTTAATGACTTATGTGAGATGTATAAACGAGGGATTTAATGATAATATATATGATATTATACTTAAATTATGATATACCTATGTCTAATTTTGTTTTAATTCCATTAAAATAAGAAATAAAAATGAAAGTAGCGTTCATGCTTACGTACAACTTACAGTCTCCATGAACGGTGCATTTCATTTCTTACCTCCAAATGTTTTGTACTATTATAAATACATGTATATACTGGATATATATGATATATCTTTTATCTAAATAATAATTTTTATTTTGGATATAATAAACTATTGACCACATGGGAAACTTGTAATTATATGGTGTTCATTTTTGACTCCAGTACCAAATATCGACAAAATGAACTTTATTAACTTTAATGATTACATAATGTTTATAACAAGGTAATAAGTGATATAAAAGAAATAATAAACTTAAAAAATGTTCTTAATAAAGTAGATATTAACTTTAGGTTATTTTTCAGGATATTAAAGAACAATCGAGTCAAGTAGGACACATGGTAAGGGACTTCGTCTCAATCTCCTTTCATTGAAGCATTTTTAGTTTTATACACAACTTTATTATATACGGTGTTTAAAACCATTTTACTTTTCATTTTATTCAAAGGGAATCATTTTATATAAATCATTTTACTAAATGACAAAAAAGAATTTTTTTAATGTATGCAGTGACAACGACCTTTCTGCCGCCGTGAGTATTATTTGATCTTTGGCTTCTGTAACAAGATGTAATGTTTTTAAAAGGAAAAATAAATACCATATACTCTTTTTACATATTTTGGAATTGAAAATGATTTTGATAATGGAGTTATTATTTCAATATCTTGAAATGATATTTTTTGATTGCAATGTGGAAATGTTAACTTTCCCTTATTCTTATGTTATGTGTTATGATCATGTTATTGTTCTTGGGAATTATTTACATATACAAAGTGGTTCTGTGATAAATCTAGGGTAGGTGAGCCTGAGATATCTCTCCAATGCATTGGGTAATGTGACAGAGGTAGACGTGAATATTTCTCCTAAATGATTTAGGGAATATACGGTGATGGGTATTCCAAATTAACTCCCTATGTAGATGTGATAGCTACAAAGTAAGTATGAAATGGATGCCACAAGTTACCTTTATGATTAATGATTTATACCTGTCCTTAATAAAGCATATGATTTCATGAGGTAAGTAAATGATTTCATGTTTTGTATGTATTTATGGTAAAAAAAAATTAGTCTTTGTTTTATAACCCTTACTGAGCTTTTTATGCTCATCCCAAGTTTTGAAATGTTTTCATAGGACTAAAAGATGAATAGGGTCAAGGATGAGATCAAGGAAAAGTCATGCTGTCTAAAAAATGGAACTAGACATGACTCTTTTTTTTAGAGTTTTAATTTTTTGAAAAAAATGGAAACTCTATAGATATGTCTACAATGTAATCTTTTGAGATGTAATAGTGATGTCGTAATTCTCTAAAACTCTAAACCCGAAAAGATACTCAATGTGAATTATTCATTTAATTTAATATTAATTAATGTTTAACCTATGTCCTTATTATTCATTTTATATCACTTATTACCATGTTATAAACATTATGTAATCATTCAAGTTAATAATGTTTGTTTTGTCAATATTTGGTACTTGAGTCAAAAATGAACACCTTATATTTACAAGTTTCCAATGTGGTCAATAGTCCATTATATCCAGAATGACAATCATTATTTATATATCATATATATCATATATATTCAGTATATACATATATTTATAATAGTACATAACAATTGGAGGTTATAAATGAAATGCACCGTTCAAGGAGACGATAAGCCGTACGTATGCATGAACGCTACTTTCATTTATTTTTATTATTTTAATGGAATTAAAACTTAATTATACATAGTTATATTATAATTATGGTATAATAGCATATATAATATCATTAACTCCATCCTTTCTACATTCAACATATGGCATTAAAGAATCACATCACTTTGAGGGTGTGGTAGTCCACTATTCCTCAAATGAGATTATCGTATTTACCCACTATGGAAACCATAAAGGCTTGATATATTTGGGAAGTACAAAAGCATAAGGGAATCATAAACATAATATATATCATATAAATAAAATTCCATCATAATGGCCACCCTGAGAGGTGGTAAGATGTAATTGAACAGTTATCATTTCGTGAGACGTTATTTTTCCATCGACAGAAACATTATGTTCTTCATAAATTAGATGGATGTGTGTGTAAGTGTAGTTAGAATCCTTCTCATTAAAAAATCCTAGTATATTGAGGACATTGGTGTTGTTACAAAATAAAGGAATAAAAAGAGTTTAGGGGTTGGAGAAGAAAAATAAAATAAAACAATTTAAGAGAAACTGTTATCTTTAATTTGGGTAACTCCCTTTGGTTTGAACCAAATGAATTCATGAAGTGACTTCAGGGTTACACATACTATAAAGAGTATTCTAATGCAATCCCATCATCAAAAGAGCCTTAATAATTTTAAGCATTTCACCATCCTGAAATCTACCATAACTGTTGAATCCCTTATATGTTGACCTCTTACTCATTCAACGTTCTTCATGATCCATTAGACATTATTTACCAACTTATTCTGAAATAATTCCTTCCTACCAACAAAATCACGATTAAAATATTAAGATATAAATAATAGGAAAATATATGTTAAGAAATAATCCATACCTTTCATTGGTCATTTTCAGTTTCTTCAGCCTCAATCCGAATTGAATTAGGTATTGGAAAACAAATATTTGTACAATCTTGGTGATCCTATTCCTGAAACATCTTCATAGGAAATGTGTTTGCATAATGACCTTGCTCACCAAATTTAAAACATTAAATTGATCCTTCAGAAAGAACTTATTTCCCTTTCCTATAATCAACTAGATGCTTCCTTTTTCCATGGTTGGTTCTTACTTTATGACATTCATTTCCCCATCTATAGCATCTTTCTGTCCCTTTGAAACATTTTCCTAAGTGTTTCTTTCCACATCTTTGACACATAGGTTTTTGAACATACTTAACTTTATAATTATTACCGAAACATCCGTAGGGATCTTTTTCTCACATATATGATGTCTTATAAAAAGAACAAAGGTTTAGGTGGTCAATCATGACTCCAGAAAGTTGGTTGAGAATAACCAAAAGATTTCTCATTGCAGATCCCATATCATTCATCTGCTCATTCAGAAAACTGTCTTAATTTTCTTCACATCCATTGTTACTTTGGTTCCTTCTAGATAAGTCCATTTACTATAAAAAAAAGGTCAGTGTGAGTATATCAGTAAAATCATCATATAATATATTATGAGGAGGGTAAACACTATGATATACTTATTCATGTTATCTTAAACTCATTCACTTTATAAAAATATCTATGACTCTTTCTAAAATCTTAACCATTATGGTAATGTCACTTATGCTTAAATTGTACCCTAACCCTTAAATTTATCTAAACCTACCACTGATACCAACTATAAGGACCCGACCATAAACATTACATAATATTGAATTAAATGAATAATTCACATTGATGATCTTTTCAGGTTTAGTGTTTTAAAGAATTAGGACATAACTATTAAATTACAACTTGAATATTACAAGTAGACACTACTACTCAGTATCCATTTTTTTCATAAAAAACTCTTCATAAAAAATATGTCTAGTTCCATGTTTTAGATATCATGACTTTTCCTTGATCCCATCCTTGACCCTATTCATCTTTACGTCCTGTGGAAAAAATTTCAAAAACTTGGGATGAGCATAAAAATCTCAGTAAGGGTTATAAAATAAGGAAGGAAAACCTTATCCCATCAATAAATACAAATCAATGAAACCATACTTTTCAATCATAACATACCTTATGAAATCATGTGATTTATGAATAACACACACAAATCATAAATCATAAAGGTTACTTATGGAATCCATATCAAACATACATTGTATCTATCATAGCTATATAGGGAGTTACACATGGAATACCCATCATGGTATATTTCCTAAATCTCTTAGGAGAAACATCACGTTTACCTCTATCACGTTACCCAATGCATTTGAGAGCTATCTCAGGCTCACCCGCACTAGGTTTATCACAAAACCACCCGTATACATAAACAATGCTCAATAACCATAACATAATCATAACACATAACACAAGTATAGAGGAAACATAAAATTTCCACATTCTACTATATCAAATCAATATATTTAAGTAAGCAATGCTTTATCAAACAATTTTCAAAAACCACTCAAAAAGAAATTTTTGAATCAAAGTGTCTCATAACACATTGAAGATTTTAATGGAATTATCATTTGGAAAAATTAATGTCTATATAAATAAATCATGAAACCCATTTTGAAAACATGGATATTAATGAGAAATATTTATAAGAATAAATCATGAAAACATTTAAAATGATATTTTAGTTAATGAGTTTTTAACAAAAAGAGAGATGATTGAATACAAATAATTGAGAAATAACTTTGAATAAGAACTTTATAATATCATGAGAATAAATGTATTCATGATATAATATGTCAAAGGACAGTATATACACCATATAAGAGTGAATTGGTGTATAACCACAATGAAGTCTCAATGGAAATGTAAATTGATATGAAATCCATTATAAAGATGGTATCCTTAAATTAAGGATAAATCAATCTCATAAATATATGTGAAAAATAAAAATACACCCAATAAAAGTAGATATTATGTGTAAAAAAATCATAGGTCATTCACACATATTCATAGGATTACATAAATAAAAAAGAGAAGATCAACCCAAAGAATGGGTATTGGGTTAAGGAGTTCCCATACTGATTTGGTAACTTACAAAACATATGTCACATGAAAGAAGGATTATCCAATGAAGATGTAAATACTCATAAATGAAAGTATATTACAAAAAGAGTAAAATCATTGGTAGTACATACAACACACAAAAGTAGATAGTGGTAAATATAGCATGAATCTCATGGGAATAAAAACAAGTAAGATGAAGACCCCTTACCACGTTGTAATTCAATCGAGTCGTATGAAAAAAATTTATTTAACACCAAAATAATCAACGAATACCATGAATATAAAGATAATAATGATAGTATATAGAAAACGGCAGTACAAAATACACCACATGCAATAAATACGGGGTGAACAATAAAAATCTCACGGAATTAAAAGTATGATGAGAAATCCATTACAAAAATTTGACAGCTTAATGGCGCCACATAAAAATAATCTTAAAAAGAATTGATGAGAGTAAGAGGGGGTCTCTCATCATACAAAAATAAAAATTATAGTATGGTCAATATAAAATAACATCCTCCATAATAAGAACATTGAGCATAAAAGAAATGATATAAAAGAGAGTACTTGAAAGAGAGAGGTCGGATCTCTTACCTCGTGTCTGACATGACTTGATCATTCTATAATATCTTGAATAACAAAATAAAGTTAATTTTGACTTTCTTAAAAACCTTTTTCAAGTTGATTATTCCTTTTATATCACTTATTACCATGTTATAAACATTATGTAATCATTTAAGTTAATAATGTTCGTTTTGTCGATATTTGGTACTTGAGTCAAAAATGGACTTCTTATAATTACGTGTTGTTCATGTGGTCAAAGTTTCATTATATACAGAAATATATTCATGATTTATATATCCTATATATCATATATATCCAGTATATACATGTATTTATAATAGTACATAGAATATAGAGGTAAGAAATGAAATGCATCGTTCATGGAGACGGTAAGTCGTACGTACGCATGAACGCTACTTTCATTTCTATTTGTTATTTTAATTAAATTAAAACATAATGATACATAGGTATATTATAATTACAGTATAATATCATATATAATATCAATAACTCTATTCTTTATTAATCCCAGATAAGGCATTAACGAGTCACATCACTTTGAGGGGGCTGTAGTCTGCGCTTCCTCAAATGAGATTATCGTTTTTACCCACTATGGAAACCATAAAGGAATTATATAAATGGGAAATACAGAATTATAAAGAAATAATAAACATAATATATATCATATATAAATATAGTTCCATCTAAATGGCCACCATGAGAGGGGTTTGGAGATATTTGAATAATCATCGTTTCGTGAGGCGTTAGTTTTCCATCCACAGAAACATTATGTTCTTCACCCATTAGATGGAGGTGTGTGTAAGTGTAGTACAAATAATTCTCCTAAAAACATCCTAGTATATTGAGGGTACTGGTGTTGTTACAAAATAAAGTAATAAAAAGAGTTTATGGGTTGGATAAGTAAAATAAAATAAAATAATTTAACAAAAATAGTTACCATTAATTTGGGTAACTTTCTTTGGTTTGACCATACGACTTCTTGAAGTACCTTCTGCCTAAGGTAAGGATTCTAAGGGGAGGAGAGGGATGTAGGGAGCCTAATTTGTTAGAGTTTTGATGAGAAAAATGGCTTGAGAGGTGTGAGGAATTGGATATAAATGGTCTCCTTTTATAAGGGAGAGGAGGGGCTCTTTAAGAACGTGTGAAAATATTATTTTATTATTTAATTATATTCGGCTTCAAAAGGTCTAGAATTCATTAAAGATGAATATAAGATGACTCATAGTCGAAATAAAATCATTAAATCATAATTGGACATGTTTTGGATAATATTTTAATCTTTATAATCTGATTTATTTAAATCATTTATTAATGAGGTAAATACTTCATCATTATTTTGTCATAAATAATTTAATTTTTATGATGTCTAAAAATTATAAAAAAATACCTTGATATAGGAAAAATTTTTATATTTCCAATGAATATTTATAGTCAAAAATATAACTTATAAAAAATGATATAAAAATTAATTACAAAAAGATTTTCGTTAATGTCAATTTTGTCTTTACATTATATTAATTAATCTAAATTGTCATTATCCATCCCAAGTGGCTCAATGGGGTCCCAAAATAGACCAAAAGATGCCCATGGTCATTAATGACTCAAACATTAATGTTTGGACTGGTTTTAAGGTAATTTTGAATTATTATAATATTCTTTTAACCTTGAATTACCCTATTTACCTTTAACTATGATAAATAAAAGTCAAAAGGTACTATTCACAAAAAAATTATTTTAATCTTAATGAACCACATTTTACTTATTGATGACAACCGTGTATTTTGGATTTTTAAAATTCAATTCACCAAAGTGGTAAAATTTTATTTAAATGAAAAAGTCAGTTTTTTAACTACTACTAAGTGGTTTCACTATTCATCAAAATTTGACGTTTTTCAGAAAAATACCAAAAATTCAGCCTAATCTATATTTGATATCCAGAATTCAAAAATGATGTCAGTTATGCCAAATTAAAAACATATAATTGTCATTAATTAACTTTAAAATTAATTAATGTTATCAAAACAAATAGTGTGTTTTTAAGAAACAAAAACTATTAAAAGATTGATACTTGTTTATATCCAATTTCAAAGTGAAATTAATTCCAATGACCCACATTGGATTAAATGGTAAAAATATATTCTAATTTTACTTTAAAACAAATTAAAAAGATAATCTAACAATGTAAATCAATTAGATTAAAAGGCACTTTTGAATTACAATACAATATTATTCACTATTCATTAAAAATGACCTTTATCGGAACAATTCAAAAAATTTACAGAAAGTAAATTTTGATGTCCCCATTCTAAAGAAGGATTTCATTTGGTCATATAGAATTTATTATTGTGACCAACACTATATTTCAAAAAGGATTCTCCATTAAAAAGTGATAAATCGACCTTTTAATGTAAATTATGCTTAAAATTAGATTCATTCAAATTTTAAACCTCTAAATTTTATTGGATAAATGTAAATACATTTAATAAATATGTGTAATCATATTATATTTTTTTCATTCCTTCCAATACAACATCTAGGAGATGACTACCATTTTAAAAAATAATATTATATTATTAGTGTGCAACATAAGATTTCAAAGAAACACGTTGTTGCGTATCAGGTACGCTATCGAACATAGTAACCATTTTAAATTAAAATTAATATTTAATTCAAAAATATTAATAAATATGAAATATTTATTATTATTTATTTACCTGGGATGTTACATCCTTACCCCCTTTTGGGAATTGAGTCCTCAAAATCTAAAAAAATGGTCTCGGAAACTTCATTGAAAGTCCCACATCGGAAAAAGAGTCAGTAAAACTATCACTTTAAAAGATATAAAGAGAAGCACACAGGTTACCCGAGTTAACCCATACTAAGATTCCATGAAAACATGGATATGGTGGAGAAAAAAAGGGTCATTTTCTGATGGAGAGCGTTAGGAAACATGTTTAGGAGAAAGTTAACCAACATAAAATCACAAACATGTGATGGGTTAAAGAGTCATTGATTCCCAGTAGGAAAAGTTAACAGACAAGATTTTTTTTAAAGTTTCTTTTCGTTGAGGAATTTATTTATGAGATTAATCAAAAACATCAGGAAATATATTTACCTTTCATGTAGACATTCATCTTTTACTAGATTTCAAACACAAACTCATAGTTTCTCCAAATGATGAATATTCAAGATGACTTTTTTTCACATTAAAAGTGCTATAATCAACTTCGACATAATCAAATAATCCATAAAATATGAACTATATATTTCCCATGTCTTTAGATATTAACTAAAACCAAAATGTTTAGTATAACATCAGATAATAACCAAAAGGATAATCCTTTATAAAAATAAATACTGCTCTAAATCTCCAAAATTCAACAAAAAGAAACCAAGGTTCAAGAAATGCCATTAAATAAACAGTTATCCTTAAAATTATTCGAAATAATCCAAACTAATATTGAGACCCAAATCTCTGAAGGATTTTATCACATAGTCTTCCAAGGTAAATCTTTAAATTTATCTCCAGATAACACCAGTTAATCTTAAATTCTCATACTGAAAAGTAATTAACCTAATCACATATCCTCCATGATAGGTTAATCATTTCCATATATAACCCAAAATCAACTTATTCTTGGTTCATAAGATGATCTAACTGAAAAGAATTAGTCATACTAACTAGGGACTTCACATAGTCTAGTGGTAGGCGATAAATATCAGTCTTACTTTGGTTGTGGGTTTGATTCCCACCCACCAGTTGCCCTGCAGACCCGTGGGCCCCACCCTAGGTCCCACCCACGTGCCTGAATGAGTTATCTGACTAATGACAGTCCCCACAGGCCAACACATGTCCTTTCCAGTGTGTTTTGTCCTTTCTAGTGTGTTTTGTCGTCACTCACACACACCCTGAGAAACATTCCAGGAGGTCACTCATCCTGATCACTACTCAAGACCAAACACGCTTAACTGTGGAGTTCTAATCAGGTAGGCTCTTGAAAAGGAAGGCACACCTTGTTAACATGACTCATATCATTTATCCATTTAACCCTTTATCATTCGGGGGTGTTACATCCTTCCCCCCTTTTGGTAATTGCGTCGTCGCAATTTTTATTCACTTATCAAAATAACTAGGGGTATTTATCCCTTATAGAATTTTCAAATTTCCACGTTGCCTCTTCAACCATATGGTTTGTCCACAAAGCCATTACCTGATGAATCAACTTATTCAGAAACACTTTCTCTCTACGGTCAAGAATCTGAACCGGTAGTTCTTTATAAGAGATATTTTCTTCAAACTTAACTACCTATAGGCTAAAAACATGACATGGATCTAGCATATACTTTATCAGCATCAAAACATGAAAAAAAATGTGTACCTATGATAAAATTGGGGGTAAAGCCACTCTGTATGCAACTGATCCAACTTTTTCAAAAATTTCATAATGTCCAATGAACCTCAGACTCAACATTCCCTTCTTACCAAAACGCATCACACTTTTCGATGGATCAGTTGAGATGGTCGGAATTGGAACTGAACAGTTTATTGCAACGATGACACAATTGAATCAGGCTATAAATGGTGGTGGTATCCATGTACGAGATCATCCAGATCAACCACAGAGGAACATGTCAGTAGTGGAGCATTTCATGAGGCAACATCCCCCATAATTCTGAGAATCGTCTGACCTGGTGCTAGCAGAAGGGTGGATTAAAGTACTGGAAAAGATTTTCGATGTCATGGGTTGTTCAAAACATCAAATGGTTAGTCTTGATGTTTACTACTATGAAGGTGAAACTGATTAGTGGTGGTCGATGGTGAAAAATGTTAGGGATAATGAGGAGATTGATGATCTTGATTGGGATGAGTTCAAAGGTATGTTTCTTGAGAAATATTTTCCTAAGGTGGTTCATCTTAGGATGGTAAAGCAATTCCTAGAATTGAGGCAGGAGGTTTACTTATTGGATTCTTATGAAGAAAAAGTAACTCGACTGGAAAGGTATGCTCTAAATTTCATATTGGATATTGATATTGAAATCATCCATTTTTACTAAGGATTAAATCTAAAGTATATAAGGACTTTAGCTTCTCGTGGGTTCAAAAGCTATGAAAAAATTGTTCATTGTGCGGAGAAGGTGGAAATGGAGTTTTCTGATGATCAGGTATTTTTTGAAAAACAACAGAATAAGAGGGCGAGGTGGCAGATGAAAGGGAAGAACTCTTCAAAAAATTCTGATGGTAAGAAACATAAGTGTATAGTTTGTGAAAATTGTGTTAAAAAGCATGTCGAGGAGTGTCTTTTGAATTATAGTAAGTGTTACCAATGTGGTAAAATGGGACATTAGGCTCATAATTTCACTTAAAAAGATTAGGGTAATGGTAAGACCAAATATGATTTACAGTTAGTAAAATGTTTTAAGTGAAATGAAATTGGTCATTATGAAAATGAGTGTCCAACAAAGAACTCAACTGAAGGAAAGAAACCAGACTACATGTAGAAAGAGGTGGTGAAATCTTTTGCAACTACTTCAGCAGATGTTGGGCAATCAAATGAAGTTGTATCAGGTACACTATTTGTTTGTTTATATTATTCCAATGTGAAAGTATTATTCAAATATATTTCACATTGGGTTATTTTTTGGTATTTTTCTGATAATGTTCATTTTTTAATGAATAGTAAAAAATACTGTATTTTAATTCAAAAGTTCCTTTTAATCTAATTTATTTATATGGTTATATTATATTTTTAGTTGTTTTTAAAGTTAAAATAAAATATATCTTCACAATTTAATCCAATTTTGGTCATTGAAATTAATTTCACTTTTAAATTGGACAGAAACAAGTATCAATCTTTTTATAGTTATTGTTTCTTAAAAACACGCTATTTGTTTTGATAACATGAATTAATTTTAAAAATAATTAATTCCAATTATATTTTTTGAATTTGAAAAAAATGAAATCATTTTTTAATTCAGAATATCAAATATATCTTAGGCTGATTTTTTGGTATTTTTCTGAAAAACATCAATTTTTGATGAATAGTGAAACCACTTAGTGGTAGTTAAAAAAACTGGCTATTTCATTTAAATGAAATTTTACCACTTCTGTGAATTGAATTTAGAAAATCCGACATACATGGTTGTTATCCAGAAGAAAAATGTGGTTCAATAAGATGAAAATAATTTTTGGTGAATAGTAACTTTTGACATTTATTTACCGTGGTTTAAGATAAATAGGGAAATTCAAGTTTAAAAAAATATTATAATAATTCAAAATTACCTTAACACTTGACCAAACATTATTTGTTGAGTCATTTATGACCATGGGTATCTTTGGGTAGATTTTGGAACCCCATTGAACCACTTGGGAGTGATAATGACAATTTAGATTAATTATCTTAAAGTAATGACAAAAATGACAAAAGAAAATATCTTTTAGTAAATTAATTTTTAAAAGGGGTTATATAAATTATCATTTCGACTATAAATATTAATTGAAAATATAAATAGATTTCCTATATCATGGTATTTTTTTTATAATTTTTAGACATCAAATAATTTAAATTATTTATGACACAATAATGATGCAGTGTTTACCTCATTAATAAATCATTTAAATAAATATGATTATAATGAATAAAATATTATCCAAAACCTGTCCAATTCCTATTTTATGATTTTATTCCGACCATGACTCATCTTATCTTAGACTCTAATTATTTTTGGAGCATTATAAACAAAATATCATTATATTATAAAATAATACTTTCAAAATTTCCTAAAGAGCCCCCCTCCCCCTTATAAAAGGAGACCACTTATAACCAATTCCTCACACCTCTAAATCCATTTTCCTCATCCAAACTCTACCCAATTAATCTCCCCACATCTATATCATACTCCTAGAAGACTTACCTTAGGAAGAAGGTACTTCAAGAAGTTCTTTTGGTTCAAACCAAAGGAAGTTACCCAAATTAAAGGTAACGATTTCTCTTAAATTGTTTTATTTTATTTTATTTCTCCAACTCCTAAACCCTTTTTCATTCCTTTCTTTTGTATCAAAACCTATATCCTCAATATACTAGTATGATTTTATTAGAAGTATTCGAACTACACTTACACACACCTCCATCTAATAGATGAAAAACATAATGTTTCTGTGGATGGAAAACTAATGCCTCACGAAACGATGATTGTTGAATTACATCTTACGACCTCTCATGGTGTCCATTATGATGGAAATGTATTTATATATGATATATATTATTTTTATGATTTCCTTAAGATTTTTTACTTCAAAATTATATCAATCCTTTATGGGTCCATAGTGGGTAAATACGATAATCTAAATTGAGTAAGTGCGGACTACCGCCCCCTCAAAGTGATGTGATTCATTAATGCCTTATATGGGATGTATAAAGGATGGAGTTAATGATATTATATATGATATTATACTGTAATTATAATATACCTATGTATAATTATGTTTTAATTCCATTAAATTATGAAATAAAAATGAATGTAGCGTTCATGCGTACATACGACTTACTATCTCCATGAATGGTGTATTTAATTTCATACCTCTAAATGTTATGTACTATTATAAATACATATATATACTGGATATATATGATATATATTATATCTAAATAATTATTTTCATTCTGGATATAATAAACTATTGACAACATGGGAAATTTGTAATTATAAGGTTTTCATTTTTTACTCCAGTACCAAATATCGACAAAACAAGCATTATTAACATTAATGATTACATAATGTTTATAACATGGAAATAAGTGGTATAAAAGGAATAATAATATTGAAAAATATTCTTAATAAAGTAGAAATTTACTTTAGTTTATTATTCAGGAGATTAAAGAATGATCGAGTCAAGTCGGACACGAGGTAAGGGACTTCATCTCAATCTCCTTTCATTGAGGCATTTTTAGTTTTATACATGACTTTATTTTATACGGTGTATAAACCCTTTTGAATTTTCATTTTATTCAAAGGGAATATTTATATACGAAGAATTTTACTAAACGACAAAAGGAATGTTTTTTTACGTAAGCAATGACAATGACCATTCCTCCGCCACGAGTATTATTTGATCTTGGGCTTCCTTAAAAAGCCAGAATGTTTTTAAAACGAAAAATAAATACCATATACTCTTTTTATGTATTTTGGTATTGAAAATGTTTTTGATAATGGATTAATTTTTTCAATATCTTGAAATGATATTTTATTATTTCAATGTGGAAATGTAATCTTTCCTTTATGTTTATGTTATGTGTTAAGATCATGGAATGGTTCTTGGGCATTATTTACGTATATGGGTGGTTCCATGATAAACCTAGGGCGGGTGAGCCTAAGTTAGGCCTCCAATTCATTAGGTAACATGACGGAGGTAAAAGTGAATTATTCTCCTAAAAGATTTAGGGAATATACTGTGATGGGTATTCTTAAGTAACTCCCTATGTAGATGTGATAACGACAATGTAAGTATGATATGGATGCAACAAGTTACCTTTGTGTTCAATGATTTCTATGTGTCTTTCATAAATCTTATGGTTTCAGGAGGTAAGTAAATGATTTCATGTTTTGTATGTATTTATGAACAAATGTTTTCATTCTTTGATTTATAACCCATACTGATATTTTTATGTTCATCCCAAGTTTCCAGATGTTTTCACAGGACTTAAAGATGAATAGGGTGAAGGATGGGATCAAGAAAAAGTCATGTTGTCTAAAACATGGTACAAGACATGACTCTTTTTTTCAAGATTTTTTTTTATGAAAAATATGGAAATTGTGTAGAAGTGTCTACCTTGTAATCTTTTGAGATATAATAGTTATGTCCTCTAAATCTCTAAACCTGAAAATATCCTCAATGTGAATTATTCATTTAATTCAATATTATGTAATGTTTAATGTCGGGACCTTATTGTTGGTATCATAGGTCGGTTTAGAAAACTTTAGGAGTTAAGGTATTGTTAAATTAATATCAATAAAGTAATTTTTGTTAATATTAAAATCATATAGCATTTACAGATTACCATGTCTGTTTGTCTACGATATGTATGTGTTAAGAATTCTTTTTTATAAAGGAAATAGAGAATCTTTTCTTGGAACAAATATAGAGGACAATGACCTTTCGAATCTGTAACCAGAGATAGTCGGAATCTGAATTGAACAGTTTGTTGCAGCGATGGATAAGTTCACTCAGGTGATAATTAGTGGTTTTGTTTATTGATGATATTTTGGTTTATTATAAAAGTAAAGTGGAATGAAATTCATTTAAGGGTCATCTTTAAAACCTTAAAAGAAATAAAATTTATGGTAAATTCAGCAAGAGTAAGTTTTGGTTACAAAAAATTTATTTCCTTGGTCACATTTTTTCAAACAATGGAATAACTGTTGATCCTGCTAAAACAAAAGATGTTGAAGAATGGCCAACAACCAAAAATATAACCATGATACATAGTTTTCTTGGTTTGTTAGGTTATTACCTATGTTTTTTTGAAAAGTTTTCACTGTTATCTTGTCCAATAACTATGTTAACTCAAAAAGGTGATAAGTTCAACTGGACAAAATAATGTGATGATTGTTTTAAGTAATTGAAAAAATGATTGGTGAATGCTCCAGTTTTGGAACTGCCTTCCAGAAATGGTGAGTTTGTTATCTACAGTCATGCTTTGTTAAAAGGACATGGTTTTGTTCTAATACAGAATGATCAGGTAATTTCTTATGCTTCAGGTTAGTTGAAACCACATAAGTTAAATTACCCTACACATGATTTAGAGTTAGCTGTTGTTGTTTTTTCTATAAAAATATGGAGGCACATTTGTATGGAGTGAAGTGTGAAATATATACTGATCACAAATTTTTGAAGTATATATTCACTCAGAAAGAATTGAACATGAGATAGAGGAGAAGGTTGTAATTAATCAAGGATTATGATTGCACGATCCTTTATCATCTGAGAAAGAAAATAAAGTGGCTGATGCTTTGAGTCAAAAAAGTAATATTTCATTAACCATGTTACATTTGGAATGAGATACTTTTCTTTTTTATTTGATGTAATTTGGCATAGAAGTTATTTTTTATAGGAAATTTTTCTATTTTGTTTCAGGTGTAGTGAAATCATCTCTATCAGACAGAATTAAGCAAGTGCCGAAGGAAGAAAGAGAGTTGCAAAAAAAGGTTGTGTTGGTTCAGAAGATTAAGTTGCCTAATTTTAACATTGATAATGACTGTGTTTTGAGATTTGGAAAGAGTTTATGTGTTCTTTGTGATTCACAGTTGAAGAATGAGTTGTTATGTGAAACTCATAGTTCTTCGTTTTTAGTTCATCCTCGCAGTACTAAGATGTATAGAGATCTTCGAGAGTATTACTGGTGGGAATGAATGAAAAGAGATATTGCTGATTTTAGAATGAAGTGTTTGACATGTCAGCTGGTTAAAGAAGAGTGACAGTTATAGAAAGGAATTCTTCAACCATTACCAGTGCCAAAGTGGAAAAGGAAAAATATATCGATAGACTTTGTTGTGGGATTACCAAAGACATCTTGAGGTAATAATGAAATCTGGTTTATAATTGACTGATTGACTAAATATTATCATTTCCTCTCTATTAGAGATACTTTGTCTCTAGATCCACATGATCAGTTGTATGTTAAAGGATAGTCATGTTTCACGGAGTTCCCCTCTTCGTTGTATCTGATCGTGATCCCATGTTCACTTTTATCTTTTGGAAAGGCCTTCAGAAGTCATTAGGTACTGAAATAAATTTTAGTACAGCTTTTCATACTCAATCAGAAGAGTAGTCAGAACAAACAATTCAGACCTTTGAGGATATGTTGCATGCTTTCTCGATGGATTACTAGGGATGTTGGGACCAACATCTTTTTTTGGTTGAATTTTCTTATAATAAAATAAATGACTTAAAAGAGAGTACTTGAAAAGAATGAGAGAAGTCATATCCCTTACCTCATGTCCGAATTGACTCGATCATTCTTTAATCACCTAAATAATAAACTAAAGTTAATTTCTACTTTCTTACGAACCTTTTTAGAGTTTATTATTACTTTTATATCACTTATTACCATGTTATAAACATTATGTAATCATTTAAGTTAATAATGTTCGTTTTGTCGATATTTGGTACTTGAGTCAAAAACGGACTTCTTATAATTACATGTTGTTCATATGGTCAATGGTTCATTATATCTAAAATGATATTCATGATTTAGATATCAAATATATCATATATATAGATTATACACATGTATTTATAATAGTAAATAACATTTAGAGGTAATAAATGAAATGCACCATTCATGGAGATGGTAAGTAGTACGTACGCATGAACGCTACTTTAGTTAATATTTATTATTTTAATGGAATTAAAACATAATAATACATTGTTATATTATAATTACAGTATAATTTCATATATAATATCATTAACTTTATCCTTTATACATCCCACATAAGGCATTAACGAGTCACATCACTTTGAGGGGGCGTTGGTCCGCACTTCGTCAAATGAGATTATCGTATTTACCGACTATGGAAACCAAAAAGGCATGATAGAAATGGAAAATAAAGAACCATAAAGAAATAATAAATATAATATATATCATATATAAATAGATTTCCATCGTAATGGCCATGATGAGAGGTGGTTGGTGATATTTGAACAATCATCATTTCGTGAGGCATTAGTTTTCCATCCACAGAAACATTATGTTCATTATATATTATATGGAGGTGTGTGTAAGTGTATTTCATGTACTTCTCATAACAACATCCTAGTATATTTATTATACTATTTTGTTTTACAAAATAATGGAATAAAAAGAGTTTAGGGGTTGGAGAAGTAAAATAAAAGAAAACAATTTAAGTGAAACTGTTACCTTCGATTTGGGTAACTCCCTTTGGTTTGGACCAAAGGACTTCTTGAAGTGCCTTATTCCTAAGGTAAGGAATATAAGGGTAGGAGAGGGATTTAGGGAGATTAATTTGGAAGAGTTTGGACGATCCAAATGGCTTGATAGGTGTGAGGAATTGGATACAAATGGTCTCCTTTTATAAGGGAGAGGAGGGACTATTTAGGAATGTTTGAAAATATTACTTTTTTATATAATGATATTCACTTTCAAAAGGTAAAAGATTCATTAAATATAAATATAAGATGACTAATGGTGGAAATAAAATCATCCAATTATAATTGGACATGTTTTTGATAATATTTTAATCATTATAATCTTTTTTATTTAAATCATTTATTAATGAGGTAAATATTGCATCATTGTTGTGTCATAAATAATTTAATTTATTCGATCTCTAAAAATTATCAAAAAAATAATATCATGTAGGAAATATTTTTATTTTTCCAATTTGTATTTTTAGATAAAAATAGGACATAAATAACACCATATAAAAATTAATTACTAAAATATTTTTGTTAATGTCAATTTTGTCTTTACATTATATTAATTAATCTAAATTGTTATTATCACTCCCATGTGGCTCAATTGGGTCCCCTAATCGGCCCAATGATTCCCAGGGTCGTTAATGAGTCAAAAAATATGGTCTGAACATGTGTTAAGGCAATTTTTAATTATTATAATATTCTTTTAACTTTGAATTACCCTATTTACCTTTAACCGCGGTAAATAAAAGTCAAAAGTAACTATTCACCAAAAACATTCATCTTAATGAACCACATTTTACTTCTTGATGACAACCATATATGTCAGATTTTTGAAATTCAATTCACAGAAGCTGTAAAATTTCATTTAAAAGAAATATTCAGTTTTTTTAACTACGACAAAGTGGATTCACTATTCATCAAAAACTGATGTTTTTCAGAAAAATTCCAAAAAATCAGCGTAAGGTATATTTGATATTCCAAATTCAAAAATGATGACTGTTATGCCAAATTAAAATCATACAATTAATATTAATTAACATTAAAATTAATTTCCATTATCAAAACAAATAGCGTGTTTTTAAGAAACAATAACAATCAAAAGATTGATACTTGTTTATGTCCAATTTCAATGTAAAATTAATTCCAATATCCCAAATTGGATTAAATGGTAAAAATATATTTTAATTTCACTTTAAAACAAATTCAAAAGATAATATAACCATATAAATAAATTAGATTAAAAGGCACATTTGAATTAAAATACAATATTTTTCACTATTCATTAAAAATGACCTTTATCGGAAAAAATTCCAAAAATTTACACAAGGTAAATTTTGATGTCCCTATTATAAAAAATGATTTTAAACATGGTAAGGGGTCTTCATATCACTTTTTTCATTCCCATGAGATTCATTCTATATTTTCCACTATCACCTTTTGTGTGGTGTATTTACTGCCCATGATTGTACTCTTTATTTAATATACTTTCATTTATGAGTATTTACATCTTCATTGTATGAAACTTTTTTCATGTGGTGTATGTTTTGTAAATTACCAAATCGGTAATGGAACGATTTTCCATCCTCTTTATAAAAGACTTCTGTTTGTTATGTCTTTTAATTTACATCTTATTATGTTGGGATATGTTCTTCTATATCCTTTTTGATGTAAACATTATATCTAAGTGATGAGATTCCATTTTTTATCTCACCAACTCATTTTCAGAATTTTAAAGTGATGTCGTTAGGCTGTCGAATTTTTACAAGGGAACCTCTTAACCAAAATTCCATTATTTGGTTTCAACTTGTACTTCTTGAACATGTTGGCCTATGAATATGTGTGAATGATCTCTGATAGTTTTACACATAATATCAACTTATATTTGGTTTATTTATATTTTTCACACATAATTATGTGATTTATTTATCCTTAATTTAAGGATACCTTCATTAAATTGATTTATCCTTAATGGTAGTATTTTTTTTATAATAATAAGACATCGAATAAATTAATATATTAATGACACAATAATGATGCAGTATTTACCTCATTAATAAATGATTAAAATTAATAAAATTATAATGATTAAAATATTATCCAAAACATGTCCAATTCTAATTGGATGATTTTATTTCGTCCACGACTCATCTTATCTTCGACTATAATGATTTTTTGACTATTAGAAACTGAATACAATTATACTATAAAATAATACTTTCACAATTTCCTAAAGAGCCCCTCCTCTCCCTTATAAAAGGAGACCACTTCTAACCTATTCCTCAAGCCCCTCAAGCCATTTGGATCATTCAAAATCATCCCAATTAATCTCCCTACATCCCTCTCCTCCTATTAGAAGCCTTACATTTTGTAGAAGGCACTTCAAGAAGTCCTTTTGTTCAAACCAAAGGGAGTTACCCAAATTAAAGGTAATAGTTTCTCTTAAATTATTTTATTTTATATTACTTCTCCAACCCATAAACTCCTTTTATTCAATTATTTTGTAACAACACCAGTATCCTCAATATACTAGGATGTTGTTTTGATATGTATTCTAACTAAACTTACACACACCTCCATCTAATGGATGAAGATGATAATGTTTCTATGGATGACAAAATAAGGCCTCACGAAACAATGATTGTTCAATTACATCTTACAGCCTCTCATGGTGGCCATTATGATGGAACTATATTTATATATGATATATATAATGTTTATGATTTACTTATTATTCTGTACTTACAATTTATAGCATGACTTTATGGTTTACATAGTGGGTAAATACGATAATGTAATTTGAGGAAGTGCGGACTACCGCCCCCTCAAAGTGATTTGATTTGTTAATGCCTTATGTGAGATGTATGAAGGACGAAGTTAACTATATTCTATATGATATTATACTGGAATTATAATATACCTATATTTCATTATGTTTTAATACCATTAAAATAATAAATTGAAATTAATGTAGCATTAATGCGTACGTACAGCTTACAGTCTCCATTAATGGTGCATTTCATTTCATACCACCAAATGTTATGTACCACTATAAATACATATATATACTGGATATAAATGAAATATATGATATCTAAATCATGAAGTAACATGGTAATAATTGATATAAAATGAATAATAAATTTGAAAAAAGTTATTAAGAAAGTAGAAATTAACTTTAGTTTATTATTCAAGAGATTAAAGAACGATCGAGTCAAGTCGAACTTGAGGTAAGGGATGAAGTCTCAATCTCCTTTCATTGAGGCATTTTTAGTTTTATACTCGACTTTATTTTATACAGTGTATAAACCCCTTTGACTTTTCATTTTATTTAAAGGGAATCTCTTTATACGAAGTGTTTTACTAAACGACAAAAAGGAATGTTTTTTAACGTAAGTGGTGACAACGACCTTGTAAATATAAGATTTTCCTTTTTTACTCAAGTACCAAATATCGACAAAATGAAAATTATTAACATAAATGATTGAATAACGTTTATAAAATGGTAATATGTGATATTAAAGGAATAATAAACATGAAAAAGGTTCTTAAGCAAGTAGAAATTAACATTAGTTTATTATTCCAGAGATTATAGAACGATCGAGTCAAGTCGGACACAAGGTAAGAGACTTCATCTCAATCTCCTTTCATTTAGGCACTTTTAGTTTTATTCATGACTTAATTTTATACGATGTATAAACCCCTTTGAATTTTAATTTTATTCAAAGGTAATCTTTTTATACGAAGCGTTTTACTAAACGAAAAAAAGGAATGTTTTTTTATGTAAGCGATGAGAACAACCGTTCCACCGTTGTGAGTATTATTTGATCGTTGGCTTCCTTAACAAGCCGGAATGTTTTTAAAAGGAAAAATAAATACCATATACTCTTTTTACATATTTTTGTATTGAAAATGATTTTTAGAATGGATTTATTATTTTAATATCTTGAAATGATATTTTTATATTGTAATGTGGAAATGTTATCTTTACTTTATGATTATGTTATGTGTTATGATCATGTTATGGTTCTTGGGTATTATTTACTTATACGGGTGGTTCCGTGATAAAACTAGGGTGGGTGACCCTGAGATAGCTCTCCAACGCATTGGGTAACTTGACAAAGGTAAACGTGAATGTTTCTTCTAAGAGATTTAGAGAATATACTGTGATGGGTATTCCATAGTAACTCCCTATGTAGCTGTGATAGCTACAATGTAAGTATGATATGGATTCCACAAGTTACCATTGTGATTAATGATTTCTATGTGTCTTTCATAAATCTTATGATTTCATGAGGTAAGTAAATGATTTCATCTTTTGTATGTATTTATGAACAAAATTTTACATTCATTGTTTTATAACCGTTGCTGAGCTTTTATGCTCATCCGATACTACAACTCAGTATCCATTTATTCATAAAATAAAAACTCTTAAAAATAAACATGTCTAGTTCCATATTTTAGACAGCATGACTTTTCCATGATCCCATACATGACCCAATTCATATTTAAGTCATGTGCAAAACATTTTAAAAACATGGGATGAGCATAAAAAAACTCAGTAAGGGTTATAAAATAATAAAGGAAAGCATTATCCCATCAATAAATACATATCACTGAAACCATACTTTTCAATCATATCATACCTTACGAAATCAGAAGATTTATGAATAACACACATAGATCATAAATCATAAAAGTTACTTATGGAATCCATATCAAATTTACATTGTAGCTATCACAACTACATAGGGAGTTACACTAGGAATACCCATCATGATATATTCCCTAAATCTCTTAGGAGAAACATCACGTTCACCTCTGTCATGTTACCCAATGCATTAGAGAGCTATCTCGAGATCACCCGCCCTAAGTTTATAACGGAACCACCCGTATACATAAAAATTTCTCAATAACCATTACATAATCATAACACGTAACAAAATTATAAAAGAATGATAAAATTTCCACTTTCCACTATATCAAATCAAGATATTGAAGTAAACAATTCATTATCAAAGCATTTTAGAAAACATGTTAAAAAGATATTTTTAAATCAAAGTGTCCCATACCACATTGAAGATTTTAAAGGAATTATCATTTGAAAACCTTAATGTCCATATAAATAAATACTAAAACCCATTTTAAAAATCATGGACATTAATGAGAAATATTTACAAGAATAAATCTTTAAAACATTTAAAACGATATTGTAGTTAAAGAGTTTTTAACAAATAGAGAGATGCTTGAATACAAATAATTAAAGAATAACTTATAATCATAACATTATAATATCATGAGAATAAAGGGATTCATGATATAATATGTCAAAAGACAGTATATACACCATATAAGTGTGAATTGGTGCATAACAACAATAAAGTCTCAAAGGAAATGTAAATTGAGATGAAATCCCTTATAAAGATGGTATCCTTAAATCAAGGATAAATCAATCTCATAATTATGTGTACAACATATAAATACACGCAATATAAGTGGATATTAATTTTAAAACAATAGGAGTTCATTCACACATATTCATTGGATTACATATGAAATAAGTACAAGTCGAAACCAAAGAATTGAAATTGTGTTAAGAAGTTCCGTTGTAAAAATTCAACAGCCTAACAACGTCACTTTAAAATTTAGAAAATGAGTTGATAATATACAGAGGGTATATCATAACATGTACATAAATTTTACAACAATGAGGATATAAAAGAACATATCCCAACTTAATAAGATGAAAATTAAAAGACATAACAAAAAAATTCTTTTAAATAGAGGAGGGTGAAAGGTTCCCTTACCGATTTGTTAACTTACAAAACATATGCCACATGATAGAAGGATCATAAAATGAAGTGATAAATACTCAAAAATGACAGTATATTAGATAAAGATTATAATAATGGGTAGCACATACACCGCACAAAAGAAAATAGTGGAAAGTATAGCAAGAATCTATCGGGAATAAAAAGTGACAAGAAATGCTTTACCATGTTGTATTCAACTGAGTCGTGTGACCAAAATTTAATAACAACCAAATTAATCACATAATACCATGAATATAATGATAATAATGATAATATATATCAAAAGGTACTACATATTACACCACATGCATTGAATAAGTGGTGAACAATGGAAATTTCACAAAATTAAAAGTGAGATAAGAAAATCCCTTACAAGAATTCGGCAGCCTAACCACACCACTTAAAAATTCTTAAAATGAATTGATGAGAGTAAGAGGGGGTCTCTAATCATATTAAAATAGAAATTACAGTATCATGAATATAAAATAACATCCTCCAACAGAATAAAATTGAGCATAAAAGAAATGACATAAAAGAGAGTACTTGAAAAGAAAGAGAAAAGTCAGATCCCTTACCTCGTGTCCGACATGAACGGTGCATTTCATTTCTTACTACAAATGTTATGTACTATTATAAATACATGTATATACCTGATATATATGATATATATGATATCTAAATAATTAATGTCATTCCGGATATAATGATCTATTGACCACATGGACAACTTGTAAATATAAGGTATTCATTTTTTACTCAACTACCAAATATCGACAAGGTAAGGATTCTAGGTGGAGGAGAGGGATGTAGTATATATCATATATATCATGTATATTCATGTATTTATAATAGTACATAACATTTATAGGTAAGAAATTAAATGCACCGTTCATGGAGATGGTATGTCGTACATAGGCATAAACGCTACTCTCATTTATATTTATTATTTTAATGGAAATAAAACATAATGATACATAGATATATTATAATTATAGTATAATATCGTATATAATATCGTTAAATCCATCCTTTATACATCCCACATAAGGCATTAACAAATCAAATCACTTTGAGGGGGCAGTAGTCTTCTCTTCCTCAAAAACGCGTGCTATAAATTGAAAATATAGAGGCATAAAGAAAACATAAACATAATATATATCATATATAAATATAGTGGATTATAATGGCCACCATGAGATACAACTAGAGATATTTGGACAATCATCATTTCGTGAGGCATTAGTTTTCCATGCACAGAAACATTATGTTCTTCATCCATTACATAATATTGAATTAAATGAATAATTCACATTGAGGATCTTTTCAGGTTTAGAGTTTTAGAGAATTAAGACATAACTATTACACCTCAAAGGATTACAAGGTAGACATATCTACACAGTTTCCATTTTTTTCAAAAAATAAATCTCTTGAAAAAAAGTGTCATGTCTAGTTCCATGTTTTAGAAAGAATAACTTTTCCTTGATCCCATCCTTAATCCTATTTATCTTTATGTCCTGTGAAAACATTTCAAAACTTGGGATAGGAATACAAATCTCAGTAAGTGTTATAAAACAATGAATGAAAACATTTTTTCATAAATACATAAAAAACATGAAATCATTTACTTACCTCATGAAATCATAAGATTTACGAAACACACATAGAAATCATTAATCATAAAGGAAACTTGTGGAATCCATATCATACAAAAATTGTAGCTATCACAACTATATAGGGAGTTACATTGGAATACCGATCAGAGTATATTCCCTAAATCTCATAGGAGAAACATTCATGTTTACCACTATCATGTTACCCAATTCATTGGAGAGCTATCTCGGTCTCACCTCCTAGTTTTATCACGGAACCACCCGTATATGTAAATAATTCCCAAGAACCATAACATGATCATAACACATAACATAAGCATAAAGTATAGTTAACATTTCCACATTTCAATAATAAAATATCATTTCAAGATATTGAAATAATAAATCCATTCTCAAAATCATTTTCAATACCAAAATACATAAAAAGTGTACATGGTATTTATTTTTCATTTTAATAACATTCCGGATTGTTAAGGAATCCAAAGATCAAATAATACTCGTGGTGGCAGAAAGGTCGTTGGCATAACATACGTAAAAAACATTACTTTTTGTCGTTTAGTAAAATGCTTCGTATAAAAGATTCCCTTTGAGTAAAATGAAAAGTAAAAGGGGTTTATACACCCTATAAAATAATGTTGTGTATAAAACAAAAAATGCCTCAATGAATGGAGATTGAGACGAAGTCCCTTACCTCATGTCCGACATGACTCGATCATTCTTTAATCTCGTGAATAATAAACTAAATTTAATTTCTACTTGCTTAAAAACCTTTTTCAAGTTTATCATTCCTTTTATATCACTTATTACCATTTTATTAACATTATGTTATCATTCAAGTTAATAATGTCCGTTTTCTTGATGTTTTGTACTTGAGTCAAAAATGAACACCTTATATTTACATGTTTCCCATGTGGTCAATAGTCCTTTATATCCAGAATGACAATAATTATTTAGATATCATATATATCATATATATCTAGTATATACATGTATTTATAATAGTACATAACATTTGGAGGTAATAAATGGAATGTACCCTCTAATGGAGACGGTAAGCCATATGTACGCATGAACACTACTTTCATTCCTTTTTCCATGGAATGTTCACCTCCATCGTATCCCAATGTATTGGAGATCTATCTCGGGCTCAGCCACCCTAGGTTAATCACAGAACCACCCATATATGTAAACAAGTCCCAATAACCATAACATAATCATAACATATGACACATTTATAAAGGAAAGATAACATTTCCACATTCCAATATATCAAATCAAGATATTGAAATAAATAATGATTTATCAAATAATTTTCAAAAACATTTAAAAAGATATTTTTGAATCAATGTGTCTCATACCACTTTTAATATTTTAAATTAATTATCATTTCAAAACATTAATGTCCATATAAATAAATCCTAAAAAAAATTTTAAAAACAATGACATTAATGAGAAATATTTAAAAGAATAAATCTTTAAAACATTTAAAACAATATTTTAGTTTGAGAGTTTTTAACCAAATGAGAGACTATTAATTAAAAATAATTGAGGAATAACATTTAATTAGAACTTTATAATATCATGAGAATATAGAGATTCATGATATAATATGAAAAATGACATTATATACACCATATAAGAGTTAATTGGTACATAACAACAATGAAGTCTCAATGGAAATGCAAATTGTGATGAAATCCCTTACAAAGATGATATCATTAAATTGAGGATAAATCAATCACATAATTATGTGTGAAAAATATAAATACACCCAATATTAGTGGATAATAAGTGTAAAACTATCATATGTCATTCACACATATTCATAGGAGGACATATTCAAGAAGAACAAGTTGAACCCGAAGAATTGAAATTGGGTTATGAGGTTCCCTTGTAAAAATTCGACAGCCTAACGACGTCACTTTAAAATTTAGAAAATGAGTTGATGAGATAAAAGAAGAAATATCAACACTTGGATATAAAGTATACATCAATAAGGATATAGAAGGACAAATCCCAACATAATAATATGTAAATTAAAAGACATAACAAAAAGAAATATTTTATAAAGAGGAGGGTGAATGGTTCCCTTACTGATTTGGTAATCTAAAAAACATACACCACATGAAATAAGGATCATACAATGATGATGTAATTACTCATAATTGAAAGTATATTACATAAAGAGTACAATCATGGGATGTACATACACCACACAAAAGGAAATAGTGGAAAATATAGCATGAATCTCATGGGAATACAAAGTGAGATGAAACCCTTTTCCACGTTGTAATCAATTGAGTCATATGACCAAAAGTTAATAACCACCAATCAAATCACTGAATACGGCTGCCTAATGGCGCTACTTAAAAATTCTTAAATTGAATTGATTCGAGTAAGTGGGGGTCTCTTATTCATTGCATGTGGTGTATTGTGTACTGCCATTTGATATATATTATCATTATTCTCATTATATTCATGGTAGTCTAGGATTCATTTGGTGTTAATTAACTTTTGGTCATACTAATCAGTTGATTACAATGTGGTAAAGGGTTTCATCTTGCTTTTTATTCCCGTGAGATTCTTGCTATATTTGCCACTATTTCCATTTGTGTGGTGTATGTACTACCCATGATTATACTATCTGTATAATAAACATTCATTTATTAGTATTTATATCTTCATTGTATGATCCTTATTTCATTTGGAATATGTTTTTTAAGTTACCAAATCGGTAAGGGAACCTTTCACCCTCCTCTTTTTAAAAGACTTCTTTGGTTATGTCTTTTAATTTACATCCTCTTATGTTGGTACATGTTCTTCTATATAGGGAAATTTAAGGTTAAAATAATATTATAATAACTCAAAATTACCTTAACACTTGTCCAAAATTTATTGGTTGAGTCATTTATGACCATGGGCATATTTTGGTCAATTTTGGGACCCCATTGGTCCACTTGGGAGTGATAATGACAATTTATATTTATTAATTTAATGGGAAGGAAAAATTTACATTAACAAAAATATTTTAGTAATTAATTTTTATACGGTGTTATATAAGTAATATTTTTGAGATAAATATTCCTTAGAAAGCTAAAAAGATTTCCTACATGATATTATTTTTTTGATAATTTTTAGACATCGAGTAAATTAAATTATTTATAACACAATAATGATGAAGTATTTAACTTATTAATAATGGATTTAAATAAATAAGATTATAATGATTAAAATATTATCCAAAACATGTCCAATTATGATTGTATGATTTTATTTCGACCAATACTCATCTTAAATTCGATTATAATGATATTTGGACCGTTATAAACAAAATATCATTATATTATAAAATAATAGTTTCACACTTTCCTAAAGAGCCCCTCCTCCCCCTTATAAAAGGAGACCACTTATAAGAAATTTCTCACACCTCTCAACAGATTTGGATCGTCCAAACTTCTACTAATTATGCTCCCTACACCCCTCTACTCCTGTTAGAATCCTTATTTTAGGCATAAGGCACTTCAATAAGTCCTTTGGTTAAAACCAAATGGAGTTACCCAAATTTAAGGAAATGGTGCCTCTTAAATTGTTTTTTTTATTTTACTTCTCCAACCCGTAATTTTTTTATTCATTTATTTTGTAACAACACCAGTATCCTAAATATACTGTGATGTTTTTATGAGATGGATTCGAAATACACTTACACATTATTCCATTTAATGAATGAAGAACATAACATTTCTGTGGATGGAAAAATAAGGCCTCACGAAACGATGATTGTTCAACTGCATCTTACCGCCTCTCATGGTGGCCATTATGATGGAACTATATTTATATATGATATATATTATGTTTATGATTTCCTTATGCCTATGTTTCTTCCCATTTATAGCATGCCTTTATGGTTTCCATAGTGGGTAAATACGATAATCTCATGTGTAGGGTAATTTAACTCATGTGGTTTCAACTGACGTGAAGCATGAGCAATTACCTGATTATTTTGCATTAGGAAACAATCCAGTCTTTTCAATGAAGTATAACTATAGATAATAAACTCACCATTTCTGGAAGGCAGTACCAAAACGAGAGCATTCACCAATCTTCTTTTCAATTCCTCAAAAACAATCATCACATTCTTTTGTCCAGATAAACTTAACACATTTTCGAGTTATCTTAGTCATTAGACAAGATACCCATGAAAAAGTTTCATCCAACTTCCGGTAATAACCTACCAAACCAAGAAAAATACGAATCTCAATTATATTTTTGGGTCTTGGCCATTCTTCAACAAATTTCATTTTAGTAGGATCAAAAGTTATGCCATTTTTTGAAACAATGTGAGCAAGGAAAGAAATTTGTTGTAACAAAAAAATCACACTTTCTGAATTTCCCAAATAGTTTATTTTCATTTAAGGTTTGCAAGACAACCCTTAAATGACTTTCATGTTCCTCCTTATCACAAGATTCTAAAGCATATTATGATTTTAATAAAGGTTCTGAAGAATGAGACCCTTGCGCAACCTATTTATATTTGATTTTAAAATTTAGTCTCTCAGCACATACTTATGGTATTATAAAAGGATTGTTAATTAAAAGTTTCAACACAAATTCGGTTCGACTATTTGACAGAAATCATTTTTTATTAGATGTTTTGAAATTATATGTCATACATGATTATTTTCCAAAACTTTTTTTTTCTGTGAACACCCATATGACCCATGTTGTACAAGGTGTGTGTGGATGGATGAATCAAATGATTTTGAAGGATCTCTAAATCTTTGTTTCAATGAAAGGACCTTCTACCAACGTGAACAAGATGACGATGAAACCAAATGGACACCATGATCAAGGTATGATGTTCTTAATTTTGGGGATTGTTTTATTTTATCATTTGGTGGTGAAATAATACTACAAAAACTATGATTTTGAGATCATAATGAATTTGGATGAAAATGAGAGGTATAAGAAAACCATTGAGGTTAAAACTTGTTAGGGTTATTTTTTAGATTTATAAAAAGGATAACCCATAGGATGGGTGACAACTCGTCGCATCAGGTAAGGCTGTAGGAATAGAACCCACGACCGAAGGGAGACAAGGGCGCATCGCCTACCACTAACCTACTTGAAGTCCCTGGTTTGTATGACTTATTATTTTAGTAAAATGTTTTTATGGAACAATAATAACTTGATTTTTGGAACTTATTGTAACGCCCAGACCCCAGTAACCCAGAGTCCGTGCATTAAACATAACATTGGCATGATCACAATAAGGATCAAATCTCTAAAGACCGATTGGTTTAGTATCCTTGGAAACACTAGATATATACATAAGGTTTTACATTACATCATAAAGTGAAAAACTAATACAACAACATAGTCTCCATATTCCACACTCATATCCCCACATAAAATCCCTACAGGTCATTCATAACTTACTTCTTCACATCATGGGAAAAATAAAACATAGAAAAGGGGTGAGCTCAAATTCCCAGTAAGGATAACAATATAGAGAAAACATTCAAAAATAAGAATAAACATTTACGGCAATGCATTACTAAAACAAAATCCTTTTAAACTTGAACATCAACATAGTATGGCAAAAGTAAAATGAAATAATTCCATTTACTTATTCAAATGGATATTCTACTAATCGAATAATCACATGAAATATCAATAACCACTTTCATAATGATTGAATGCATAATGCCATACTATCATAACCACATATCCAAGGCCTCGTGCCAAGACTACAAATAAGATTTTTCCAAGGCTTTGTTCCAAGACACTAGTTTGTCTCATGAGACCTACCGATGCAATGAGGAGCTATAGCGGGCTCCACCCGTCACATATTAAGTCCAATGCATTCCCATATGAAAAGGTTTAAACATAACATAAACATTCGTATTAAAACTAACATACGAAATGTCAATACTTTCACCATAAACTATTAATGGTATAAAAATACCAAATCCATAATCAAACATATCACAAAACCTTCAATACAATATATAAGTTTTGTATCATAGTAAATCAACTTCAAATAAGCGTAAAATCCATTAAATGATGTTGACATAAATGAAATCAAAACTCTTTTTAGAGAAATATCTCTTTCTATTTTGAAATCATTTAAGAGTCTTATATTTATGAAATAAAACATTTTCTTTGAAAATATTCTTATAATATTTTAAGGGAAGATTCGATGATTTTATAATGGTGGAAAATAACCGCACCCACCGTATAAGTTAAAAAAACATTCTTACCTTAATTCTGTCGAAAAGGTTAAAAACACCTTGTTTGGAAAATGACGGAAAGATTCCTTTATAAAATTATTATAAAAAGTAAAACAAGGGTATAAATGAATTTAACCCATATTATTTTAAATAGTAATTTTTTTTTGAAATACATTTTTATGAAACATGAATGTGGATGATAAAGAAGATCCCAGTAGATTATTATGTACAAACAACCTCGGATAATAAAGAGATTGTGAAATAACCCTTACCTTGTACTTTTCCTTGGTTGGGGTAGGTTAACCTCCTGTATAATATTGAAATAATTTTTATTAAATTATACAATAATAATATACATTCATATGATAACATATATGATCTTTTAACATTGCTTTGTTAATAATATCTTAGTATTATCGTTGTTTCGGGTGTTAACTTACACGTTTTATTTTATATGATTTGTTATGTAAGCCATGTTTGTAATCGATAGGTTGTATATTATTCATATCCATAATGATATCATGTCCTTAAACATCATTTTGAAATCATAAAATGATAATTATACTTGAATGGATACGATGGATAATGAATCTCATCGCGTTTGTGGACACGGTAGTCCGTACGTACGCACGAGCGACAATATCATTCTTTTGATATTAAAATAATATATAAATGGATGGTATATCATATATAAAGAATCATTAATATGTTCTATTTATTATTTACATAATTTACAAATCATTATTATACCCATCCAAGTAATAATTTATTGAATAACAATTACACCATGACGTGGAGACGGTAAGCCGTACGTACACATGTATGTTGACATGTTATTAAAAGGGTGGATAGAATACTGAATATGGTTGTACCATATTTATAATAAAATCACAGTATATATATGATACTATAGTTATTATTTTAGAATGGTAATAACAAAGGAAGAAGATGTGGAAGAAGAAAGGAACTTGGAAAAGGGTGGTGAAATCATTACCTCTTCTTCGGGTTATTCCTTTTGATTTGATCAAAAGGGCTCCTTAGGTTGGCTTTCTGATCAAACTGAGGCCTATAGGTTATAGTGAGGGAAGTTTGGAGAGTATTTGGGCAGAGTTTGGACGAACAAAAAGGCTTTGATGGTGGGAAGAAATGAGAAGGAGGAGTGCCCTTTTATAAGAGGGGTGAGGGGCACCTTTGGAAAAGCTATAAATATTAATTTATAATAATTTCATATTCGGTTTATAATGGCTCCAAATTAGATTAATTAAATTTTAAGGTGGTTATGTGTCGAAAACCACTAAAAAAATATAATTTAGACAGGTTTGAGTACTTATATTAACCTTATCATTAAGTATTAACTCTAAGTTAATTAGTTTCACTTTTACAATGTCTCTTTGTATTTTTATATTATATGGTTAATAAACTTCTTATATACATAAACAAGACCCCAAAGTGGTCCATTAATGATATAACTATCATGATATAAGTCTCTTGGTTGAACATTATATTTTTCGGAATTTAATATCAATTAATAATATAATATTTGTTTTAAAAACTCTTTTATGTCAATTTTGAGATTATTCAATAATTGATTTTTGTGAAACTCATAACAGAATGATTACTTCAAAAAAAGTTAATTAAATCAATCCTAATATTTCATTTTATCCAATAAAATTATTTTAATTCATTAAAAGTCTCAAATTATTTTTACTTGGGTATTTATAATATCAATTATTTTAAATTTTCACTATTATGGTAATTACTGCATCATCATTGTGTCATAAATAAATTAAATTATGTAATCTCTAAAAATTATAAATAAAATATCATTATATATGAAATCTTTTTAGCTTTCTAATGAATATTTATAGTCGAAAATAAAACATATATAACCCTATGTAAAAATTGTTTTTCTAAAAGATATATGCTTGTGTCATTTTTGTATTCATTTTAACTTAATTAAAATAAAGTGTCCCTATCACCTACCAGTGGCTCCATGGGGTCCCAAAATAGACCCAATGATGCCCATGGTCGGAAGTATATCAACCAATAAGGTTAGGACACGTTTTAGGGTAATTTAGTATTATTTTAATATTAGTTTTTAACCCTTATTTACCAGATTTACCCTTAACCATGGTAAATAAAATATTTACCGCCGTAATTATTCAAAATGTCTAAAAATAAAAGTTACCTATTTACAAAATTTGAACATACTGATTCCAAATATGGAATCCATTTTTCCAAATTCAAAACACAGAAGTGGCAGATATTAATTTAAAATTAATTCTCATTGTTAAAACAAAAAGTGTGTTTTTAAGAGATAATAACTATTAAAAGATTGACACTTGTTTATGTCCGGTTTAATTGTAAATTTACGTACAATGACCAACATTATATTAAATGGTAAAAATATATTCTAAATATACTTTAAAACCACACAAATTCATAATTTATCACTATTAATTATTTTGATTAAAAAAGTTGTTTTTAATTAAAATTTAGTAATTTTCAGTATTCATCAAAATATTAAAGTTATCCAAAAATTACCAAAATTTCACCTTATGCTAAATTCGATATTCCGAATCCAAAAATGAAGTCCATTTTGAAATATAAAATATATATAATTTCAAAAATTAGTTATTACTATTCATAATGGCTAGTTTGATTGGTTATGGTGTGTTAGAACTCGGTGTTGCGTACAACACGCGCTATCACATTATTCAAAGAGAAGCGTACTGTAGAAGCTTGGGGTGTTACATTCTCCCCTCCTTCAAATAATTTCGTCCTCGAAATTTCTAGAATACTTATCACATGAAAAGACTCAGGTGGTTCTTCATCATAACTTCCTCGGGTTCCCATGTTGCCTCTTCCATCTTATAGTTTCTCCACATAACTTTTACCAGAGGTGTCATCCGGTTTCAAAGTACTTGCTCTCTCGTATCAATAATCCTGATGGGCTCTTCGCAATAAGACAGATCGGGTTCCAGTTCTATCTCCTCATAGCTGAGTACATGCATTGGGTCAGGAATGTATATCCTCAACAGAGATATGTGGAACACATCGTGAACATTGGAGAGACTTGGCGGCATTTCTAATCGGTAAGCTAGAACCCCAATTTGTTCTAGAATTTCGAAAGGTCTGATGTAACTAGGACTCAATTTAACTTTCTTACCAAAACATATGACTCCCTTCTATGGAGATACCATCAGGAAAACATGATCACTGACTTGAAATTCCAAATCCTTCCTTCTATTATCGGCATAGCTCTTCTGCCTATTTTGAGCTACTTTGATGTGATTTTGGATTACATTCAACTTTTCCATTGTTTCCTCCACCAGTTCTGAGCCTACAAGTTTTCTTTCACTAACGTCATCCCAACAGGTTGGTGTACGACATCTCTTTTCGTATAACGCTTCATATGGTGCCATCTGAATACTCAAATGGAAGCTAATGTTATAGGAAAATTCTAAGAGAGGTAAATATTGATCCCACATACCCTAAAAGTCAAGTGAGTAAGATCTCAACATGTCTTCTAAGGTTTGAATAGTCCATTCTGATTGTCCATCTGTCTGAGGGTGGTAATCAGTTATCAAATGAAGTTCAGTATCCAGGGATTTCTGAAGACTTTTCCAGAATCTTGAAGTAAAATAGGGATCACGATCAGAAACAATCGATAGGGGTACACCATGAAGTCTCACAACATCATTAATATATAGTCTTTCTAGATGTTCTAGGGGTCGATCTTCTCTTATAGCAAGAAAATGTGCTGACTTGGTAAGATGATCAACAATAACCCATATTGCATCATTCCTCCAAGGAGTCTTTGGTAGCCCCATGACAATGTCCATCGTAATATTTTCCCATTTCCACTCCGGTATGGGAATAGGTTGCATGACTCTTCCAGGGTGTTGCCTTCTAGCTTTCACTTGTTGACAAACCATACATCTTGACACAAAATCATCAATCTACCTCATCATGTTATCCCACCAAAAATGTTCCTTCAAATCTCTATACATTTTGGTGCTCGCAGGGTGTATAGAGAAATTGGAACTATGAGCATCATCCAGCAATTCCTTTTTTAGATCAGGTATATCGGGAACACAAAGTCTCTTCCCGAATTTCAAAATTCCATCTTCATACACAAAATCTCTCAGCCTCCCATCATTCATAGCTTTAATCTTCTTTTAAAATTCTTCATCATCGGTCTGAGAACTCTTAATCCTTTCTAGTAAAGATGGTTTGGCAACCATTTGAAAAGGAATTGATGTTTTACCTTCCCTGGTTATTCCCACGTACATCTTCACTAGATCCATGAAAATTGGATCCTTTCAATTCTCATATTGTTCAAAACTCCATGATCTTTTCTGCTCAAAGAATCTGCCACCTTGTTTGCCTTCCCCGGGTGGTAGTGTAATGTACTATCATAATCCTTGAGTAATTCAAGCCATCTCCTTTGCCTCATGTTGAGTTCTTTTTGTGAGAAAATATACTTCAAACTCCTGTGATCAATCTAAATCTCACATTTTTCACTATAGAGGTAGTGCCTCCATATCTTCAAAGCAAAGATCACATCTGCTAACTCGAGATCATGAGTAGGATAGTTTGGTTCATGAATTTTTAACTACCGTGATGCATAGGCAATAACCCTATCATTCTGCATAAGGACACAACCAAGTCTATTCTTCGATGCATCACTATAAATAACGAACCCTTCACTCCCCGATGGTAGAGTCAATATAGGAGCATTGAATAATATTCTCTTCATTTCATCGAAATATTCTTCACACACTTTTGTCCAAACAAATTTAACCCCTTTACATGTGATCTTCGTTAATGGGTTAGCCAATCGGAAAAAATTATGGAAGAAACGTCGATAATAACCTGCCAAACCAATAAAACTACGTACCTCAGTTATACTCGTAGGTGTTGGCCACTCTTGGATTGCCTTAGTCTTAGAAGGGTCAATAGAGATTCCATCTTTAGAGACAATATGGCCAAGAAAAGAAATCTCTTGAATCCAGAATTCACACTTACTAAACTTCTCATATAATTCATGTCTTCTCAGAGTCTTCAGGATAATGCGCAAGTTATTTTTATGATCTTCGTAGCTTTTGGAGTATACCAAGATATCATCAATAAATACCACCACAAATTCATCAAGATACTCCTTGAAAACTCTATTCATCAGATCCATGAATACAGAGGGTGCATTAGTCAATCCAAAAGGCATTACAGTAAACTCGTAATTCCCGTACCTCGTTCGAAATGCTGTCATCGGAATGTCTTCCTTCTTCACACACAACTGATGGTATCCAGATCGAAGGTCAATCTTTGGAAATTATTGAGCTCCATGTAGTTGGTCAAATAAATCATCAATGCATGGTAGGGGATACATGTTCTTTATTGTTATAGCATTGATCTCCCTGTAAGTGATACATAACCTCATAGATCCATCTTTCTTTTTAACAAAAAGAACAGGGGAACCCCATGAAGAAACACTGGGACGAATAAATTCCTTATTAATTAATTCCTCTATTTGTTTCTTTAGTTCGAAAAATGCTACAGTGGCCATTCTATAAGGGGTCTTCGATATAGGCCTTGATCCGGGAATTATATCAATGGAAAACTCAACTTCTCATTCTATAGGATATCCAAGTAAATCTTCCGGAAACACATCTACATATTCTTTCACAACAGGTACATCCTCTATTTGATCATTTCATTCCTCACCCACAGTCATTTCATTCTCTTCCTCCCCAATAATTGAATTTAGTTGAGATACTGGGGGTGGATCTAGATAAGAATTAGGTGGTGACAATTCTTCTCTAAAGATAAGGTGTTCCTTATCATCATCATCAAGAACCGTAACCTCTTTATTCTTACAATAAATCTTCGCATCATAGGCTGAAATCTAGTACTTACCAAGGATTATATCAAACTCAATCATAGGTATGACGATGATATCAGCAGATAAAGAACATTTATGTGCTCTAATGGGGACCGATTCACAAAACATTGTTGCAATGATACTTCCCTTAGGAGTTTTAACTGACAACTCCCTTGTTAATTCAAATTGGAAATATCTAATTTTCATAGAAAACTAGGAAGATATGAAACAATGTGATGATCCGGAATCAAATAATGCATTTTCTAAACATGAGGAAACCATTAAATTACCTGCCACCATGTCTTTCGAAGCTTCTACCCCAGCAGTAGTGATAACATAATCTTGGCCTTGATCCCTTTTCCTTTCCTAAGGTATGTTCTTCGGACGCTTAAGACATTCGTTAGCATAATGCCCCATCTCCATGAAATTGTAGCACTGAACATTGGTAGCTTCCTTCTTCCCCTTGCAATCACGAGCTTGGTGGCCTTTTTCACCACACTTGTAACAAACTCCCGTTCCATTCAAGCAAGTGCCAGGGTGTTTCTTCCCACATTTAGCACAGGATGGATATTCAACCTTTCCCTTATTCCCCTTATTTCCATTACCAGATTGATCAGCAGGTCTTTTCTTCTCTTGCTTTTATTTAAAGTCATAAGACTTAGAGAATTAATTTTCGGTCTTGATATCACATGAGACAATGTCTTCATATGACGAGAAGGATTGTGATACTAATGCTCGACGGAGAAATGGTTTTAACCCATCAAAGAAACGATCAATATTACTTCTTGGGTTACGTATATAATCTCCAGCATACCTTGATAACCTTGTAATGATAGCCTCATACATTGTGACATTCTCATCCTCCTTTTGTCTCAGACTCAGAAATTGCCTTTCCATATCTGCTCGATGGTTGCGAGGAAAGTATTTTTCTAAAAACAGATCTTTGAACTCCCTCCATTCCATATTTGATACTTTATCATCTTCCTTCGTGTTTTGAATCAATGACCACCATTTATCAGCATCTCCAGTGAGTCGGTAAACTGCCATGATAACTTTTTCCCTTTCACTACTCCCCAAACCCTGAAATATTTTCTCGAGGGAATTTATCCATTGCACAGCTAATAATGGATTTGTACTCCCATTCAAAGTTGGTGGTTGTTGCCTCATGAATCGATCTATCATTGATCCTCCATGTTGTGGATTAGGGTTCTCCATACTGGTAAGGTTATTATTCATAACCTGAGTGAGTTGTCCCAGTATGGTGATTAGCTGATCGGCACCAGTTGCATCACCAGCTCCACTATAATTATTTTGAGCTGGAGGGAAATCCCTACATGGAGTGCGTGCATTGATACGATTTCCATTTCTTCCACTAGGAGCCATTTCTAAACAATGGCATAAACTAGATCAGTTTACGAATCAAAATACATAATCCCATACTTATAAAACACTTAACATAAATTGAACTATTTATGGATATAATATATAATCATAAAAATGTTTTCTTTGAGAAAGTATATACTCATAAACCCTTCATAATGATTTTTAAAGGAAATGAGTGTTATCCTAAGCATATCCTCCGAGAGTGTCATAACCAAGAGTGCAGCAAGGCCCATTGTCGTGCACCAGTTCCCAGTCAAGTCTAGCTCAAAGAGGTGTTTTCAGGTTTTACCCCTAGGTACATCTGTGCCAGAGCCGCCTCTACCTGTTCGTAGCCAGACAAGGATGTTTTTCTAGGAAAACTCACAAAATCTCTACAATACCAAAATTCTAGGAAGTTCTTCTATACTAATCCTCAAATTTCATCTTAGGTCTACATGCTCTAATCAGAGTTTATCTAATTCTAGCTTCCAAGGTTTGTACTAAACTTCCTCTGATACCAACTGTAATGCCCCGACCCCAGTAACCCAGAGTCGGTGCATTAAACATAACATTGGCATGATCACAAGAAAGATCAAATCTCGAAAGACCGATTTGTTTAGTATCCTTGGAAACACTAGATATATTCATAAAGTTCTACATTACATCATAAAGTGAAAAAATACTACAAAAACATAGTCTTCATATTCCACACTCATATCCCCACATAAAATCCCTGCAGGTCATTCATAACTTACTTGTTCACATCCTGGGAAAAACAAAACATAGAAAAGGGGTGAGCTCAAATACCCAGTAAGGATAACAATATAGCGAAAACTTTCAAAAATAAGCATAAACATTTAAGGCAACGCATTACTAAAAAAAATCCTTATAAACATGAACTTCAACATAGTATGGAAAAAGAAAAATGAAATAATTATATTTACTTATTCACATGGATATTCTACTAATCGAATAATCACATGCAATATCAATAACCACTTTCATAATGATGGAATGCATAATGCCAGAATATCATAACCACATAGCCAAGGCCTCGTGCCAAGACTACAAATAAGATATTTCCAAGGCCTTATGCCAAGACACTAGTTTGTCTAATGAGACCTACCGATGCATCGAGGAGCTATAGCGGGCTCCACCCGTCACATATTAAGTCCAATGCATTCCCAAATGAAAAGGTTTAAACATAACATAAATATTCGTATTAAAACTAACATACGAAATGTCAATACATTCACCATAAACTATGAATGGATTAAAAATAGCACATCCACAGTCAAACATATCACAAAACCTTCAATACAATATACAAGTTTTGTATCATAAAAAATCAACTTCAAATAAGCATAAAATCCATTAAAGGATGTTGACATATATGAAATCAAAACTCTTTTTAGAGAAATATCTCTTTCTATTTTGAAATAATTTAAGAGTCTTATATTTATGAAATAAAACATTTTATTTGAAAATATTCTTATAAGCTTGTAAGGGAAGCTTCGACGATTTTATAACAGTGGAAAATAACCGCACTCGCCGTATAAGTTAAAAAAACATTCATACCTTAATTCTGTCGAAAAGGTTAAAAACACCTTGGTTGGAAAATGGCGGAAAGATTCTTTTATAAAACACTTATAAAAAGTCAAAAAAGGGTATAAATGAATTTAACCCATATTCTTTTAAATAGTAAAAATGTTTTAAAATACATTTTTTAGAAACATGATTGTGGATGATAAAGAAGATCCCAGTAGATTATTATGTATAAACAACCTCGGATAATGAAGTGATTGTGATATAACCCTTACCTTGTACTTTTCCATGGTTGGGGTAGGTTAACCACCTTTATAATAGTTAAATAATTGTTATTAAATTATACAATAATCATATACATTCATATAATATCATATATGATCTTTTAACATTTCTTTGTTAATAATATCTTAGTATTATCGTTGTTTCGAGTGTTAACTTACTCGTTTTCTTTTATTTGTTTTGTTATGTAAGCCATGATTGTAATGGATAGGTTGTATATTATTCATATCCAGAATTATATCAATTCCTTAAACATCATTTTTAAATCATAAAATGATAATTATACTTGAATGGATACGATGGAGAATGAATCTCATCGCGTTCGTGGAGACGGTAGTTCGTACATACGCACGAGCGACAATATCATTATTTTGATATTAAAATAATATATAAATGGATGGTATATCATATATACAGAATCATTAACATGTTATATTTATTATTTACATGAGTTACACATCATTATTATACCATTCCAAATAATAATTTATTGAATAATACTTACACCACGACGTGGAGACGGTAAGCCGTACGTATGCACGTATGGTGACATGTTATTCAAAGGGTGGATATAATACTGAATACGGTTGTACAATATTTATGATAACATCATAGTATATATATGATATTTGAGTTATTATTTTATAATGGTAATAACAAAGAAAGAATAAGTGGAAGAAGAAAGGAACTTGGAAAAGGGTGGTGAAATCATTACCTCTTCTTCGGGTTCTTCCTTTTAATTTGATCAAAAGGGATCCTTATGATGGCTTTATGATCAAACTAAGGCCTCTAGGTTGTAGTGAGGGATGTTGGGATAGTATTTGGTCAGAGTTTGGCCGATCCAAAAAGCTTTTAAGGTGTGAAGAAATGAGGAGGAGGAGTGCTCTTTTATAAGAGGTGAGGGGCACCTTTGGAAAATCTAGAAATATTAATTTATAATAAATTCATATTCGGTTTCAAATGGCTCCAAAGTGGATTATTTAAATTTTAAGGTTGGGATGGGTCGAAAAACACTCAACCAACATAATTTAGACAGGTTTGGGTACTTATATTAAACTTATCTTTAAGTATTAACTCTAAGTTAATTAGTTTCACCTTTACAATGTCTCTTTGTATTTTTATATTATATGGTTAATAAACATTCCATATACATCCAAGATACCCCCAAGTGGTCTATTAATGATATAAATATCATGATATAAGTCTCTTGGAAGAACCTTAGATTTTTAGGAATTTAATATCAATTAATAATATAATATTTGTTTTAATAACACTTTTATGTCAATTTTGACACTATTCAATAGTTGATCATTGTGAAACTCATAACAGAATGATTACTTCGAAAAAAGTAAATTAAATCAATCCTAACATGTCATATTATCCTATAAAATTATTTTAATTCATTAAAAGTCTCAAATTATATTTATTTGGGTATTTATAATATCAATTATTTTAAATTTTCACTATTATGGTATTTACTGAATCATCATTGTGTCATAAATAAATTAAATTATGTAACCTCTAAAAATTATAAATATAATATAATTATGTAGGAAATAAATTTAACTTTCTAATTAATATTTATATTCTAATATAAAACATATATAACCCTATGTAAAAATTGTTTTTCTAAAAGATATATGCTTGTGTCATTTTTGTATTCATTTTAACTTAATTAAAATAAAGTGTCCCTATCACCTACAAGTGGCTCCATGGGGTCCCAAAATCGACCCAAAGATGCCCATGGTCGGACAGGTATCAGAAAATAAGGTTAGGACACGTTTTAGGGTAATTTAGTATTATTATAATATTATTTTTAACCCTTCTTTACCGGATTTACCCTTAACTATGGTAAATAAAATATTTTCCGCAGTAATAATTCAAAATGTCTAAAAAAAGTTACCTATTTAAACAATTTGAACATACTGATTCCAAATATGGAATCCATTTTTTCAAATTCAAAACATAGAAGTGGAAGAAATTAATTTAAAATTAATTCCCGTTGTTAAAACAAAAAGCGTGTTTTTAAAAGATAATAACTATCAAAAGATTGACACTTGTTTATGTCAGGTTTATTTGTAAAATTATGTACAATGACCAACATTATATTAAATGGTAAAAATATATTCTAAATATACTTTAAAACCACTCAAATTCATAATTTTTCACTATTAATTATTTTGATTAAAAAAGTTGTTTTTAATTAAAATTTAGTAATTTTCACTATTCATCAAAATATTAAAGTTATCCGAAAATTACCAAAATTTCACCTTAGGCTAAATTCGATATTCCGAATCCAAAAATGAAGTCCATTTTGAAATATAAAATATATATAATTTCAAAAAGTAGGTATTACTATTCATAACGGCTAGTTTGATTGATTATGGTGTGTTAGAACTCGGTGTTGCGTACAACACACGCTATCACATTATTCAACAAGAAGCGTACTGTAGAAGCTTGGGGTGTTAAAATTATGTTTTATCAAATGTATATAAATAGTATTGAAAAATTATTTAGTGATTAATTGATAAAAGGTTGTTGTGGAAGACGTTCTCTCTTTTGAGGAAACAATACATGTCTAAGGAAGATAGAATAATATGGTTTTTTGAATTGTGGAATAATGGTTAAAATTTTAGTTTGGAAGAATCTATGTTTTTATTATGGACACATTATGATTGGATTTATTTATGAAAATGATTAACCTATCAAGGATAATATGTGATTAGGATAATTAATTTTTAATATGAGACGTTATGAGTAACTTGTGTCACATGGAGATAGATGTTAAGATGTATCTTGGAAGAATTTTAAGGATAACTGGTTATTTAATGGTTTTTTCATGATCCTTGGGTTCTTTTTGTTGAATTTTGGAGATTAAGAGTAGTATTTCTTTTTATAAATGATTATCCTTTTGGTAATTATCTGATCTTTAACTAAAAAGTTTGGTTTTAGTTAATGTCTAAAGACAAAGGAAATAGATTGTTTTCCTTTTGTGGATTATTTGATTCTATATAATATGATTCTTGTGCTTTTGATGTGACTACGTCTTTTTGAATGGTCATCATTTAGAGAAATGATTAGTTTTGGTAGAAACTTATTAAAAGATGAAACTCTACTTGAAGGTAAGTATATTTCCTTATGTTTTTATTCTATGTAGAAGATGAATTCCTCAAAATTATGAAAAATAACATAAAACAAAAACATTTTTGGTGTATGTTTCCTACTGGGTAATCAAATACCGTTTAAACATATCATAAGTTTGTGATTTTCTTGTGGTTAGCTTTCTCCTAATCATGTTTTCTATCACTATCCATCAGAACATGATGGTTTCTTTTCTCCTCCATATCCATGTTTTCATGGAATCCTAGTATCTGTTTTCTCGGGTAACCTTTGTAATTTTCTTCCATTATTTTAAATTGATCGTTTTATTGACCCTTTTTTTGGATGTGGGTCTTTCAATGAAGTTCTTGAGCACAATTTTAAAATTTTGAGGACGCAATTCCCAAAAGGGGGGAAGGATGTAACATCACAAGTAAATGAAGAATAAGTCATATTTCATATTTATTAATATTTGTTAATTAAATGATAATTTTAATTTAAAAGTTTTTCTATGTTCAAGAGCGCACCTGATACGCAATAATGAGTTTCTTTGAAATCTTACGTAGCACACTAATAACATAATATTATTATTTTAAATGGTAGTTTACTCATTGACATTGTATTGGAGGTAATGAAAAAAACTATCTAAAATATTATTATACATTATTGTTAAATGTATTTAAGTTATCCAATACAAATTTAGAAGCTTAAAATCTGATAGAATCTAATTTTAATCATACTTTACATTAAAAGGCCGATTTATCACCTTTTAATGGAGATCCCATTTTAAATCTAGTTTGGACACTTTAATACATTCTATATGACCAAATAAAATTCTTCTTTATAATGGGGACATCAAGGTTTACTTTGTGTAAATTTTTGGAATTTTTCTGACAAAGTTCATTTTTTTAATGAATAGTGAAAAATATTGTATTTTAATTCAAAAGTGCATTTTCATATAATTTATTTTTATGGTTATATTATCTTTTTAATTGGTTTTAATGTAAAATTAGAATATATTTTTACCATTTAATTCAATTTTGGTCATTGGAATTAGTTTCACTATGAAATGGGACATAAACAAGTATCAATCTATTGATAGTTGTTGTTTTTTAAAAAATGCTATTTGTTTTGATAACAGAAATTAATTTTAAAATTAATTAATGCCACTTATATTTTTTTAATTTGAAAAAATAGACATCATTTTCAAATTCGGAATATCAAATATAGCTTGGGCTGATTTTTTGATATTTTTTGGAAGAACATCAATTTTTGATGAATACTGAAACCACTTAGTGGTAGTTAAAAAACTGACTTTTTCATTTAAATGAAATTTTACCACATCTGTGAATTGAATTTCAAAAATCTAACATACATGTTTGTGATCAAGAAGTAACATGTTGTTCAATAAGATGAAAATAATTTTTGGTGAATAGTAACTTTTGACTTTTATTTAACGCGGTTAAATGTTAATAGGGTAATTCATGGTTAAAAGAATATTATAATAATTCAAACTTACCTTAACACTTGTCCAAACCTTATTAGATGAGTCATTAACGACCAAGGGCATTTTTGGGTCGATTTTGGGACCCCATTGATCCACATGAGAGTGATAATGACAATTCATATTAATTAATATAATGTAAAGGCAAAATTGACATTTACAAAAATATTTTAGTGATTAATTTTTATATGGTGTTATATAAGTCATATTTTAAACTATAAATATTCATTGTAAAGATAAAAATATTTTCTACGTCATGGTATTTTTCTATAATTTTTAGACATCAAATAAATTAAATTATTTATGACACAATAATGATGCAGTATTTACCTCATTAATAAATGATTTAAATAAATAAGATTATAATGATTAAAATATTATCCTAAAAATGTCCAATTCTGATTGGATGATTTTATTTCGACCATGAGTCATCTTATCTTAATCTTTAATGATTTTTGGACCTTTATAATCCGAATATCATAATATAATAAAATAATATTTTCACACTTTCATAAAGAGCCTCTCCTCTCCCTTATGAAAAGAGACCATTTCTATCTAATTCCTCACACCTCTCAATCCATTTGGATCATCAAAACTCTACCCAATTAATCTCCCTACATCCCTATCCTCCCCTTAGAAGCCTTACCTTAAGCAAAATGTACTTCAAGAAGTCCTTTGGTTCCTCGCAATTTTAAAATTTGGGCTTGGAAACTTTATTGAAAGTCCCATATCAGAAAAAAGAGTTAGTAAAACTATCACTTTAAAAGAAAAAATGAGATGTCCAATGGTCACCCGAGTTAACCAATACAATGATTCCATGAAAACATGGGTATGGAGGAGAAAACATAGGGTCACGTTCTGATGGAGAGTGATATGAAACATGTTTAAGAGAAAGTTACCCACCAGAAAATCACAAACTCATGATGGGTTAAACATTCTTTGATTCCCTAGTATGAAAGTTTTACGAATACATTTTTTGTTTAAAGTTAATTTTCCATGAGAAATTTATTTATGATCTTAACCAAAAACATAAGGAAATATACTTACTTGTCATGTAGACACTCATCTTTTACTGTATTTCTAACAAAAACTCATATTTTCTCCAAATGATGAATATTCATAATGACTTTTTTCACATTAAGAGGACTATAATAAACTTTGAGAGAATCACATATTCCAAAAAAGATAAACAATATATTTCCCATGCCTTTAAATATTAAATAAAACCAAAACATTTAGTATAAGATCAGATAATCACCAAAAGGATAATCCTTTATAAAAAGAAATACTACTCTTAATCTCCAATATTCAACAAAAAGAACCCAAGGTTCAAGAAAGACCATTAAATAAATAGTTATCCTTAAAATTCTTCAAAGTAATCCAAACAAATATTGAAACCCAAATCTATGATGGATTTAATCACATAGTCCTCTAATGTAAATCTTAAAATTTATCTCCAAATAACATCATTTAATCTTAAAGTCTCATACTGAAATGTAATTACCCTAATCACATATCCTCTATGATAGGTTAATCATTTCCATAGATAACCCAAAATCAACTTATTCTTGATTCATAAGATCATATAACTAAAAAAAATAGTAATACTAACTAGGGACTTCACGTATTCCAGTTGTATGAGATAAATACAAGTTGCACTTTGGTTGTGGGTTCGATTACCACAGCTTCGCCCGACGTGACGGGTGGTCACACGATTTGCGTGTTTTCCCTTTTCAAAAACTACATAATTTTATAACATTTCCAAAAGAGATAGATTCATTAAAAATAACCATAAAATATTTTAAGCACAAAGTTTATCTAATAACTTTCATTTTTTATCCCAAAATGTATTAACCGGTAATTGCCTCAAATTCAAGGGTCATATAAACCCAAATGCTTCTTTATAACTAAAAACACACAAAAAAGATAATTATTCCTTGAATAAAATTTTCCTATATCAAACTGCAGGGTTACACGTACTATAAAGAGTCTTCTAATGTAATCCCATCATCAAAAGAGACTTAATACTTTTAAGAATTTCACCATCCTAAAATCTACCATAACTCTTCAATCCAATATATGTTGACCAATTACTCATTCACTGTTCTTCATGATCCATTAACCATTATTTAACAACTTATTATGAAATAATTATTTCCTACAAACAAAATCATGAATCATATCCTAAGATTTCAATAATAGGAAAACATATGTTACGAAATAATCCATACCTTTCATTGGTCATTGTCAGCTTCTTCATCCTCAATCGGAATGGAATTAGGTATTGGTAAATGAATATTTGTATGATCTTGGTGATCCCATTCCCAAAACTTCTTCATAGGACATGTTTTTGCATAATGACTGTGCTCACCACATTTAAAACATTCAATTGATCCTTCAGAAAGAACTTCTTTCCCTTTCCTAGAGTCAACTAGAAGATTCCTTTTCCCATAGCAGGTTCTTACTTTATGACCTTCATTTCCACATCAATATCATTTTTCTGTCCCTTTGAAACATTTTCCTATGTGTTTCTTTCCACATCTTTGACACATAGGTTTTTAAACATACTTACCTCTATGATTATTACCTGAACATTCGTAGGTATTTGTTTCTCACATATATTATGTCTTATAAAAATCACTATGGTTTAGGTGGTCAATCATGACTCCAGATAGTTCATTGGGAATAACCACAATAGTTCTAATTGCAGCTCTAATGTCATTAAACTATTCGTTCAGAAAACATTCATAGTTTTCTTCACATCTACTATTACTATGGTTCCTTCTAGATCTAGCCATTTACTATAACCAAAAATGTCTTTGTGAGTTTATCAGTAAAATCATCATATAATATCTTATGAGGAATTGTTTTCCATCCTAAGACGAACCACCTTAGGAAGGTATTCTCCAAACATCATATGAGATATTGATAGTAAAATCAACCCTTTTTACTCAGGATTAAAGACAAAGTATCGAAGGGCTTTAGATTCTCGTGAGTTCAAATGTTATGAAAAAATTGTTCGTTGTGCGGAGAAGGTGAAAATGGAGTATGCCGATGATCATGTATTTTTTGAAAAACAACAGAATAAGAGGTAGAGGTTTCAGGAGAAAGGGAAAACTCTTCAAAAAAGTATGATGGTAAGAAAATTAAGTTTATAGTTTGTGAAAATTGTATTAAAAAGCATGCTGGGGAATTTATTTGGAATTCTGGAAAGTGCTACCGATGTGGTAAAATGGGACATAAGGCACGTAATTTCACTAAAAAAGATCAGGGTAATGGTAAGAAAAAAATATGATTTACAGTCAATAAATTTTTTTAAGTGCAATGAAATGGGTCATTATACAAATGAGTGTCCAAAAAAGAACTCAACCAAAGGAATTCTGCCATTCTACAAGAAGAAATGGGTGGTGAAATCCTTTGAAACTACTTCAGAAGATGTTGGGCCATCAAATGAAGTTGTGTCAGGTACACTGTTTGTTTGTTCAGGTTATGCTAATGTATTGTATGATTCAGGGTCTACACACCCTTTAATTTATGAGATGCTTTCTAGTAAATTTGGAATTCCATATCATGATATGAATTCTAAAATGTTGGTAAAAACACCTGGAGGAAATGTTGAGACAAAAAGAAAACATAAGAACATTCATGTCCTTGTGTTCCAAAAGAATCTACCTACAAACCATTAATTTGGGTAACTCCATAATAAAAGGAGTCCATTTATTTCCAATTACTCACACCTATCAAGCCATTTGTCTCATCCAAACTCTTCCCAATTAAGCTCCCTATATGCATATCCTCCCATTAGAAGCCTTACCATAGGCATAAGGCACTTTAAGAAGCCCTTTGGTTCAAACCAAAGGGAGTTACACAAATTAAAGGTAACAGTTCATCTTAAATTGTTTTATTTTATTTTACTTCTCCAACCCATAAACTCTTTTTATTCCTATATTTTGTAACAAAACCAGTATACTCAATATACACGGATGTTTTTATGAGAAGGATTCGAACTACATTTACACACACCTCCATCTAATGGATGAAAAACATAATATTTCTATGGATGGAAAACTAACGCCTCACGAAACGATGATTGTTTAAATATCTCCAACCGCCTCTCATGGTGGCAATTATTAGGGAATTTTATTTATATATGATATATATTATGTTTATGTTTTCTTTATGCTTCTATATTTTCCAACTATAGCTTGACTTTAGGGTTTCCATAGTGGGTAAATATGATAATCTCATTTGAGGAAGCACGGACTACAACCCCCTCAAAGTGACGTGACTCATTAATGACTTATGTGGGATGTATAAAGGATAGATTTAATGATATTATATATGATATTATACTAAAATTATAATATACATATATATCATTATGTTTTAATTCCATTAAAATAAGAAATAGAAATGAAAGTAGCGTTCATGCGTACGTAAGACTTACCATCTCCATGAACGGTGCATTTCATTTCTTACGTCTGAATGTTATATACTATTTCAAGGTAAACATATATACATAGCTTCTATTTTTTCATAAAATAAAAACACTTGAAAAAATGTTTCATGTATATTTCCATGTTTTAGACAACATGACTTTTCCTTGATCCCATCCTTGACCCTATTCATCTTTAAGTCCTGTGAAAACATTTCAAAACATGGGATGAGCATAAAAAGATCAATAAGGGTTATAAAACAATGAATGATTTTTTTTCCTAGATACATAAAAAATATTAAATAATTTACTTACCTCCAGAAATCATAAGATTTATGAAAGACACATAGAAATCATTAATCATAAAGGTAACTTATGGCATCTATATCATACATACATTTTAGCTATCACAGCTATATAGGGAGTCACTTTGGAATACCCAGCATAGTATATTCCCTAAATCTCTTAGGAGAAACATTCATTTTTACCTCTGTCATGATACCCAATCCATTAAAGAGCTATCTCGGGCTCACCCACCCTAGGTTTATCATGGAACCACCCGTATACGTAATTAATTCCCAATAACCATAACATGATGATAACACATAACATAAGAATAAAGGAAAGATAACATTTCAACATTGCAATAATAAAATATCATTTCAAGATTTTCAAATTATAAATCAATTATCAACTTCATTTTCAATAAAAAAATATGTAAAAAGAGTATATGGTATTTATTTTTCCTTTTAAAAACATTCCGGCTTGTTAAGGAAGCCAAAGATCTAATAATACTCGCGGCGGTTGAAAGTTCGTTGTCACCGCTTATGTAAAAAAACATTCCTTATTGTCATTTAGTAAAAAGATTCATATAAAACTATTTCCTTTGAATAAAATGAAAAGTAAAATGGTTTTATACTCTGTATAAAATAATGTCGTCTGTAAAACTAAAAATGCCTCAATGAAATGAGATTGTGACAAAGTCCCTTACCTCATGTCCGACTTGACTCGATCATTCCATAATATTCTGAATAATAAACTAAAGTTAATTTATACTTTCTTAATAACCCATTTAAAGTTTATTATTACATTTTTATCACTTATTACCATGTTATAAACATTATGTAATCATTCAAGTTAGTAAAAATTTTCTTGTCGATATTTGGTACTTGAGTCAAAAATGAACATCATATATTTTCAAGTTGCCCATGTGGCAAATAGTCCATTATATCCAGAATGAAAATAATTATTTAGATATCATATATATCATATATATCCAGTATACAAATGTATTTATAATATTACATAACATTTCGAGGTATGAAATGAAATGCACCATTCATGGAGACGGTAAGACATACGTACGCATGAACAATACCTTCATTTCTATTTCTTATTTTAATGGAATTAAAACATAATTATACATAGGTATATTATAATTATAGTATAATATCATATATAATATCATTAACTCCATCATTTATACATCCCACGTAAGGCATTAATGAATCACATCACTTTGAGGGAGCGGTAGTCCACACATACTCAAATGAGATTATCGTATTTACCCACTATGGAAACCATAAAATCATGATATAATTGGGAAGTACAGAAGCATACGGGAATCATAAACATAATATATATCATATATAAATATATTTCCATAATAATGGCCACCATGAGAGGTGATAAGATGTAATTGAACAATCATCGTATCGTGAGGCGTTAGTTTTCCATCCACAGAAACATTATGTTCTTCATCCATTATATGGAGGTGTGTGTAAGGTAGTTTGAATCCTTCCCTTGTAAAAATTAGACAGCCTAACGACGTCACATTAAAATTCAGAAAATGAGTTGATGAGATAAACAAGGGAATCTCATCACTTAGATATAAATTTTACATCAATATGGATATAAAAGAACATATCCCAACATATTAAGATGTAAATTGAAAGACATAACAAAAATAAGTCTTTTATAAAAAGGAGGTTGAATAGTTCCCTTACAGATTTGGTAACATACAAAACATACGACACATTAGATAAGGATCATACAATGAAGATATAAATACTCATAAATGAAAGTATATTACTTAATGAGTAAAATCATGGGTAGTACATACACCACACAAAAGGAAATAGTGGAAAATATAGCATGAATCTCATGGAAATAAAATGTGAGACGAAACCCTTTACCACGTTGTAATCAACTGAGTCATATGACCAAAAGTTAATAACCACCAAATAAATCATAGAATACCATGAATATAAGGGGAATCATGATAATATATATCAAATTTTTGTACAAAATACACCACATTAATGAATAATTGTTGAACAATTGAAATCTCACAGAATTAAAAGTGAGATAAGAAAATCCCTTACAAAAATTCGGTAGCCTAACAGCGCCACATAAAAATTCATAAAATGAATTGATGAGAGTAAGAGGGGGTCTCTAATAATATGAAAATAAAAATTACTGTATGTTGAATATAAAATAACATCATACAACATAATAACATGGAGTATAAATGAAATGACATAAAAGAGAGAACATGAAAAGAGAGAGAGAGGTCAGATCCCTTACTTCATGTCCGACTTGACTCGATCATTCTTTATTATCCTAAATAATAAACTGAAGTTAATTTTTACTTTCTAAAGAACTTTTTTCATGTTTATAATCCCTTTTATATCACATATTACCATGTTATAAACATAATTTAATCATTTAAGTTAATAATGTTCATTTTGTCGATATTTGGTATTTGAGTCAAAAATGGACTTCTTATAACTTCATGATGTTCATGTGGTCAAAGGTTCATTATATCCAGAATTATATTAATGATTTATATATCATATATATCATATATATCCAGCATATACATTACATTTGTAATATTACATTACATTTAGAGGTAAGAAATGAAATTCCCCATTCATGGAGACGGTAAGCCGTATGTACGCATGAACGCTAGTTTCATTTATATTTCTTATTTTAATGTAATTAAAAGATAATGATACATATTTATATTACAATACCACTCTAATATCATATAAAATATCATTAAATATATCTTTTAAACATCCTACATAAGTCATTAATGAGTAACATCACATTGAGGGGGCGGTAGTCCGCGCTTCTCAAATGGGATTATCATATTTACCCACTATGAAAACCATAAATACATGCTATAAATGGAAAATACAGAAGCATAAAGATAACATAAACATAATATATACACTACTGGAAATCTGACCTTTCCCAAAGCGTCTATACCAACGGTTCATAAAAACCGTTGGTATAGGTTCCCTTTCCCAACGGTTTGGCCAAACCGTTGGGAAATCCCACTTTGAGGCCACCTTTCCCAACGGTTTGGGAAAACCGTTGGGAAAGCCCACATTGTGGGGACCGTTCCCAACGGTTTTGGCCAAACCGTTGGGAAAGGTAATATAAATCAAAATTTAATATAATTATTAGAATACATATAAATATATTTATGTAATTATATACACAAAAGTCATGTTAGGTTAGTGGTTAAGTCGTTCAATAATAAACTAGGGGTGCTGGGATCAAATCCCAGCGAATGTTTTTTTTTTGAAATACATATACCAACGGTTCCACAACCATTGGTAAAGATTTTCATATTAATTATACCAAAGGATTCCAAAACCGTTGGGATAGGTCTATACCAACGGTTATGGGAAAACCGTTGGTATAGACCTATCCCAATGACTTACTTGGCCACGGTTCTCCAAAACATTGGTATAGGATATTCCTACAGTTTGGAGGCATATACCAACAGTTCCAAACCGTTGGTATATGTTAGTTTTCCAGTAGTGATATCATATATAAATATATTTCCATCATAATGGCTACCATGATAGGAAGTTGGAGATATTTGAACAATCAGCGTTTCGTGAGGCTTTAGTTTTACATCCATAGAAACACTATGTTCTTCATCCATTAGATGGAGTTGTGTATAAGTGTAGTTATAATCCTTCTCATAACTACATCATAGTATATTGAGGATACTGGTGTTGTTACAAAATAAAGGAATAAAAAGAGTTTCGTGGTTGGAGAAGTAAAATAAAAGAAAATAATTTAAGTGAAACTGTTACCTTTAATTTGGGTAACTCCCTTTCATTTGAACAAAATGACTTCTTAAAGTGCCTTCTCCCTAAAGTAAGGATTCTAAAGATAGGAGAGGGATTTATGGAGATTAATTTGGTAGAGTTTGGATGATCCAAATGACTTGAGAGGTGTGAGTAATTGGATAGAAATAGTCTCCTTTAATAAGTGATAGGAGGGTCTCTTTAGGAAAGTGTGAAAATATTATTTTATTATATAATGATATTCGGTGTCAAAAGGTCTAAAAATCAATAAAGATTAATATAAGATTACTCATGGTCGAAATAAAATCATCAAATCATAATTAGACATGTTTTGGATATTATTGTAATCATTATAATCTTATTTATTTAAATCATTTATTAATGAGGTAAATACTGCATCATTACTGTGTCATAAATAATTTAATTTTTCTGATGTCTAAAAATTATAAAAAAACTACCATGATGTAGGAAATCTTTTGATATTTACAATGAATATTTATAGTCGAAAATATGACTTATATAACACCATATAAAAATTAATTACTAAAAGATTTTTGTTAATGTCAATTTTTTCTTTACATTATATTAATTAATCTAAATTGTCCTTATCACTCCCAAGTGGATCAATGGGGTCCCAAAAATAACCCAAATATTTTCATGGTCGTTAATGAATAATTCTCATTGAGTATATTTTTAGTTTTAGAGATTGAGAGAATTAGGACATAACTATTACATCTCAAAAGATTGCAAGGTAGACATATCTACACAGTTTCCATTTTTTTCATAAAAGAAATACTCTTAAAAAAAGAGTCACGTCTAGTTCCATGTTTTAGACATCATGTCTTTTCCTTGATCCCATATTTGACCCTATTCATTTTTAAGTCCCCTGAAAACATTTCAAAACTTGGGATGAGTATAAAAAACTCAGTAAGGGTTATAAAACAAAGAATGAAATAATTTGTTCATAAATACATACAAAACATGAAATCATATACTTACCTCATGAAATTATATAATTTATGAAAGAAACAAAGAAATTATTAATCATAAAAGTAACTTTTGGCATCCATATCACACTTACATTGTAGATATCACATCTAAATAGGGAGTTACATAGGAATACCCATAACAATATATTCCCTAAATCTCTTAGGAGAAACATTCCCGTTTACCTCCGTCACGTTACCCAATGTACTAGAGAGATATCTCTGGATCACCTGCCCTAGGTTTTTCACAGAACCACCCGTATACGTAAATAATGCCCAATAACCATAAAATGACCATAACACATAACATAAGCATAAAGGAAAGACAAAATTTCCACAATGCAATAATAAAATATCATTTCAGGATATTGAAATAAAAAATCTATTCTCAAAATAATTTTAAATACCAAAATAAATAAAAAGAGTATATGGTATTTATTTTTTCTTTTAAAAACATTCCAGCTTGTTAAGGAATCCAAAGATCAAATAATACTCGTGGCGGCGGAAAGGTTGTTGTCACCGCTTACGTAAAAAAACATTCATTTTGTTCATTTAGTAAAACACCTCATATAAAAATATCCCCTTTGAATAAAATGAATAGTCAAAGGGTTTTATACACCGTATAAAATAAATATGTTTATAAAACTAAAAATGCCTCAATGAAAGGAGATTGAGACAAAGTACCATACCTTGTGTCCGACTTGACTCGATCGTTCTTTAATCTCCTGAATAATAAACTAAAGTTAATTTATACTTTCTTAAGAAACTTTTTCAAGTTTATTATTCCTTTTATATCACTTATTACCATGTTATAAACATTATGTAATCATTGAAATTAATAATGTTCATTTTCTATATATTAGGTACATGAGTAAAAAATGAACACCATATATTTAGAAGTTGCTCATGTGGTCAATAGTCCATTATATCCAGAATCAAAATAATTATTTAGATATCATATAAATCATATATATCCAGTATATACATGTATTTATAATAGTACATAACATTTGGAGGTAAGAAATGAAATGCACCGTTCATGGAGATGGTAAGCTGTACGTACGCATGAACGCTACTTTCATTTCTATTTCTTATTTCAATGGAATTAAATCACAATTATACATAGTTATATTATAATTATAGTATAATATCATATATAATATCATTAACTCCATCATTTATTCATCCCACATAAGGCATTAACAAATCACATCACTGTAAGGGGGCGGTAGTCCGCACTTCCTGAAATGAGATTATCGTATTTACCCACTATGGAAACCCTAAATGATTGATATAATTGGGATGTACAGAAGCATAAGGTAATCATAAATAAAATATATATCTTATATAAATATAGTTCCATCATAATGGCCACCATGAGAGGTAGTAAGATGTAATTGAACAATCATCGTTTCGTGAGGTGTTAGTTTTCCATCAATAGAAACATTATGTTCTTCATCCATTATATGAACGCGTGTGTATGTATAGTTAAAAACCTACTCATAAAAACATCCTAGTATATTTATGATACTGGTTTTGTTACAAAATAAATGAATAAAAATAGTTTTGGGGTTAGAGAAGTAAAATAAAATAAAACAATTTAAGAGAAACTGTTACCATTAATTTGGGTAACTCCCTTTGGTTTGAACCAAAGGACTTAATGAAGTGCCTTCTGCCTAAGGTAATGCTTCTAAGAAGAGGATAGGGATGTAGGGAGCTTAATTGGGTAGATTTTGGACCATCCAATGTTTTTTAGAGGTGTGAAGAATTGGATATAAATGGTCTTTTTTTATAATGGAGAGGAGGGGCTCTTTAGGAATGTGTGAAAATATTATTTTATTACATAATTATATTGGCTTTAAAAAGGTCGAAAAATCATTAAAGATATAGATAAGATGACTAATTGTCGAAATAAAATCATCCAATCAGAATTGGACATGTTTTGGATAATATTTTAATCATTATAATTAAATTTATTTGAATCATTTATTAATGAGGTAAATACTGCATCATTATTGTGTCATAAATAATTTAATTTAATTGAGGTCTAAAAATTATAAAAAAATACCTTGATTTATTAAATCATTTAACTTTCCAATGAATATTTATAGTCAAAAATATGACTTATATAACACTATATAAAAATTAATTACTAAATAATATTTGATAATGTCAATTTTGTCTTTACATTATATTAATTAATCTAAATTGTCATTATCACTCCCAAGTGGCTCAATGGGGTCCCAAAATAGACCCAAATATTCCTATGGTCATTAAAGACTCAAAAAAATAATGTTTGGACACGTGTTAAATCCTTGTTTTATAACTTTTTTAGATCATGGAATGTTAGTTACAAATGGAAGGAGGAGGATCTTAAAAGACGTTCTTATCTCTTCCTGATGACATGCTTGCGATAATTATAGCAACGTCATGTTCAGATGATTGTGAAACTTTTTCTAGCATACAACTCACATGCAAGTATTTTTTTGATATATAAAACACCTCAACTATGCCTCGTTATCATCGTGGATCATGGGTTGTATTTAGAAAATTCCTATTTTCACAATATTCTCATATTTTCAAGAAAGGTAAATATTATCAAGTTAATTTCAAATATTTTATCTTATCACAAGATTTTGAAGAATATTATGATTTTTAAAAAGATTATAATGAAGGAGAACCTTGAGAAACCTATTTATATTTGATTATAAAATATATTCTCTCAGAACATACTTATGGTATTTTAAAAGGACCATTAATTGATAGTTTCAACACAAATTCAGTTCAACTGTTTTATAGAAATCATGTTTTATCATATGTTTTGAAATTATATGTCATACATGATTATTTTACAAAACTTTGTTTTTGTGAACACCCATATGACCCCTGTTGTACAAGGTGTATTTGGATGGAAGAAGCAAATGATTTTGAAGGATCTCTAAATCGTTGTGGCAATGCATGGACCTTCTACCTATGTGAACAAGATTACAATGAAAACAAATGGACACCATGATCATGGTATGATGGATAATTTTATAACATATGTTTTCTTATTATTGAAATATTAGGATATGATTTATGATTTTTTTGTAGGAAAGAATTATTTTAGAATAAGTTGGTAAAGAAAGGTTAATGGATCATGAAGAACGTTGAATGAGTAAAAGGTCAAATTCATTAAATTATTTATATGATTATATTATCTTTTTAAATGGTTTTAAAGTGAAATTAAAATATATTTTTACCATTTAATCCAATGTGGGTCCTTGTAATTAATTTCACTTTGAAATTGGACATAAACAAGTATCAGTATTTTGATTGTTATTGTTTCTTAAAAACACACTATTTGTTTTGATTACATGAATTTATTTTAAAGTTAATTAATTCCACTTTTATGTTTTTAATTTGTAAAAATAGAGATCATTTTTGAATTCAGAATATCAAATATTTCTTAGGCTGATTTTTTGGTATTTTTATGAAAAACATCAATTATTGATGAATAGTGAAACCACTTAGTGGTAGTTAAAAAAACTAACTTTTGCATTTAAATGAAGTTTTACCACTTATGTGAATTGAATTTCAAAAATACGACATACATGGTTTTCATCAAGAAGTAAAATGCGGTTCATTAAGATGAAAATAATTTTTGGTGAATAGTAACTTTTGACTTTTATTTACTGCGGTCAAATGTAAATAGGGCAATTCAAGGTTAAAAGAATATTATAATTATTCAAAATTACCGTAAAACATGTCCAAACCTTATTGGTTGAGTCATTAATGACCATGGGCATCTTTGGGCCTATTTTGGGACCCCATTGAGCCACTTGGGAGTGATAATGAAAATTTATATTAATTAAGATAATGTAAAGACAAAATTAACATTAAAAAATATCTTTTAGTAAATAATTATTATATGGGGTTATATAAGTAATATTTTAGAATATAAATATTCATTGGAAAGATAAACAGATTTCCTACATCATGGAATTTTTTTTTAATTTTTAAACATCAAATAAGTTAATTTAATTATGACACAATAATGATGCAGTATTTACCTCATTAATAAATGATTTAAATAAATAAGATTATAATGATTCAAATATTACCAAATAAAATCCTTCTTTAGAATGGGGATATCAAAATTTACTTTGTGTAAATTGTTTGGAATTTTTCCGATAAAGTTCATTTTTTTAATGAATAGTGATAAATGTTGTATTTTAATTCAAAATTACATTTTAATCTAATAAATTTATTTTGATAAATTATTGTTTTAATTTGTTTTAAAGTGTAATTATAATATATTTTTACCATTTAATCCAATTTTGGTCATTGGAATTAATTTTACACTGAAATTGGATATAAACAAGTATTAATCATTTGATAGTTATTGTTTCTTAAAAACACGCTATTTGTTTTGATAACGGGAATTAATTTTCAAATTAATTAATGCCACTTCTATGTTATGAATTTGTAAAAATATATATCATTTAAGATAACATGAATAATTATATCTTAGTGTTTACCCTCTCATAAGATATTTTATGATGATTTTATTGATATACACACATTGAATTTTTTGGTTATAGTAAATGGTTGGATCTAGAAGACACCAAAGTAATAGTGGATGTGAAGAAAACAATGAAAGTTTTCTGAATGATCATCTAAATGATATGATATATTCAATGAGAACTCTTGTGGTTATTCTCAACCAACTATCTGGAGTCATGATTGACCACCTGAACCTTAGTGATTTTTATAAGACATCATATATGCTAGAAAAAAATCCCTAAGGATGTTGATGTAATAATCATAAAGGTAAGTATGTTTAAAAAGAAATGTGTCAAATATGTTGAAATAAACACATAGGAAAATGTTTCAAAGGGATAGAAAGATGTTATAGATGTGGAATTGAAGTTCATAAAGCAAGAACCTTCCATGGAAAAAGGAAGCATCTAGTTGACTCTAGGAAAGGGAAAGAAGTTCTTTATAAAGGATCAATTGAATGTTTTAAATGTTGTGAGCATGGTCATTATTAAAACACATGTCCTATGAAGAAGTTTCAGGAATGGGATCACCAGGACCGTACAAATATTCATTTACCAATACATAATGCCATTCCGATTGAGGATACAGAAACTGACAATGACCAATGAAAGGTGTGTATTATTTCTTAACATATGTTATCCTATTATTGAAATCATAGGATATGATTCCTAATTTTGTTTGTAGGAAATAATTACTTCAGAATAAGTTGGTAAAGATGGTTAATGGATCATGAAGAACGTTGAATAAGTAAGAGGTCAACAATTAAGGGATTTAAGAGTTATGGTGGATTTCAAGATTTAATTCCACTTTTATGTTTTTAATTTGGCATAATAGACATAATTTGTAAATTCAGAATATCAAATAAATATTAGGCTGAATTGTTGGTATTTTTCTAAAAAACATCAATTATTGATCCCTCAATGAAAGGAGATTGAGACGAAGTCCCTTACCTCATGTCCAACTTGACTTGATCGTTATTTAATCTCTTGAATAATAAACTAAAGTTAATTTCTAATTTCTTAAGAACCTTTTTCAAGTTTATTATTCCTTTTATATCACTTATTACCATGTTAAAAACATTATGTAATCATTCAAGTTAGTAAAGTTCATTTTGTCAATATTTGGTACTTGAGTCATAAATGAACACCTTATATTTTCAGGTTTCCCATGTGGTCAATAGTCCATTATATCCATAATGACAATAATTATTTAGGTATCAAATATATCATATATATTCAGTAAATACATGTATTTATAATAGTACATAACATTTGAGTTAGGTGATCATGTCTTTCTCAAAGTTTCTCCATGCAAAAGTGTGATGCGTTTTGGTAAGAAGGCAATGTTGAGTCTGAGGTTCATTGGACCTTACTAAATTATGGAGAATGTTGGATTAGTAGCATATAGAGTGGCTTTACCTCCATTATATCCTAGGTACACAATGTTTTTCATGTTTCAATGTTGAGAAAGTACATGCCAGATCCATCTCATGTTTTGAGCCCAGAGTTATATGACAAGTATGTATATTTCCATATGTTTTTGGTTACGATCATAAATAAATTTCTCAAAAAAAAAGTAACTTTAAACAAAAACATTTTCCGTTAGCTTTTCTAACTGGGTAATCAAAGATTGTTTAACCCATCAGAAGTTTGTGATTTTCTGGTGGTTAACCTTATCCTAAACATGTTTGCTAACACTCTCCATTATAACATGACCCTTTTTTTATCCTCCATATCCATGTTTTAATTACTAAATAATATTTGATAATGTCAATTTTGTCTTTACATTATATTAATTAATCTAAATTGTCATTATCACTCCCAAGTGGCTCAATGGGGTCCCAAAATAGACCCAAATATTCCTATGGTCATTAAAGACTCAAAAAAATAATGTTTGGACACGTGTTAAATCCTTGTTTTATAACTTTTTTAGATCATGGAATGTTAGTTACAAATGGAAGGAGGAGGATCTTAAAAGACGTTCTTATCTCTTCCTGATGACATGCTTGCGATAATTATAGCAACGTCATGTTCAGATGATTGTGAAACTTTTTCTAGCATACAACTCACATGCAAGTATTTTTTTGATATATAAAACACCTCAACTATGCCTCGTTATCATCGTGGATCATGGGTTGTATTTAGAAAATTCCTATTTTCACAATATTCTCATATTTTCAAGAAAGGTAAATATTATCAAGTTAATTTCAAATATTTTATCTTATCACAAGATTTTGAAGAATATTATGATTTTTAAAAAGATTATAATGAAGGAGAACCTTGAGAAACCTATTTATATTTGATTATAAAATATATTCTCTCAGAACATACTTATGGTATTTTAAAAGGACCATTAATTGATAGTTTCAACACAAATTCAGTTCAACTGTTTTATAGAAATCATGTTTTATCATATGTTTTGAAATTATATGTCATACATGATTATTTTACAAAACTTTGTTTTTGTGAACACCCATATGACCCCTGTTGTACAAGGTGTATTTGGATGGAAGAAGCAAATGATTTTGAAGGATCTCTAAATCGTTGTGGCAATGCATGGACCTTCTACCTATGTGAACAAGATGACAATGAAAACAAATGGACACCATGATCATGGTATGATGGATAATTTTATAACATATGTTTTCTTATTATTGAAATATTAGGATATGATTTATGATTTTTTTGTAGGAAAGAATTATTTTAGAATAAGTTGGTAAAGAAAGGTTAATGGATCATGAAGAACGTTGAATGAGTAAAAGGTCAAATTCATTAAATTATTTATATGATTATATTATCTTTTTAAATGGTTTTAAAGTGAAATTAAAATATATTTTTACCATTTAATCCAATGTGGGTCCTTGTAATTAATTTCACTTTGAAATTGGACATAAACAAGTATCAGTATTTTGATTGTTATTGTTTCTTAAAAACACACTATTTGTTTTGATTACATGAATTTATTTTAAAGTTAATTAATTCCACTTTTATGTTTTTAATTTGTAAAAATAGAGATCATTTTTGAATTCAGAATATCAAATATTGCTTAGGCTGATTTTTTGGTATTTTTATGAAAAACATCAATTATTGATGAATAGTGAAACCACTTAGTGGTAGTTAAAAAAACTAACTTTTGCATTTAAATGAAGTTTTACCACTTATGTGAATTGAATTTCAAAAATACGACATACATGGTTTTCATCAAGAAGTAAAATGCGGTTCATTAAGATGAAAATAATTTTTGGTGAATAGTAACTTTTGACTTTTATTTACTGCGGTCAAATGTAAATAGGGCAATTCAAGGTTAAAAGAATATTATAATTATTCAAAATTACCGTAAAACATGTCCAAACCTTATTGGTTGAGTCATTAATGACCATGGGCATCTTTGGGCCTATTTTGGGACCCCATTGAGCCACTTGGGAGTGATAATGAAAATTTATATTAATTAAGATAATGTAAAGACAAAATTAACATTAAAAAATATCTTTTAGTAAATAATTATTATATGGGGTTATATAAGTAATATTTTAGAATATAAATATTCATTGGAAAGATAAACAGATTTCCTACATCATGGAATTTTTTTTTAATTTTTAAACATCAAATAAGTTAATTTAATTATGACACAATAATGATGCAGTATTTACCTCATTAATAAATGATTTAAATAAATAAGATTATAATGATTCAAATATTACCAAATAAAATCCTTCTTTAGAATGGGGATATCAAAATTTACTTTGTGTAAATTGTTTGGAATTTTTCCGATAAAGTTCATTTTTTTAATGAATAGTGATAAATGTTGTATTTTAATTCAAAATTACATTTTAATCTAATAAATTTATTTTGATAAATTATTGTTTTAATTTGTTTTAAAGTGTAATTATAATATATTTTTACCATTTAATCCAATTTTGGTCATTGGAATTAATTTTACACTGAAATTGGATATAAACAAGTATTAATCATTTGATAGTTATTGTTTCTTAAAAACACGCTATTTGTTTTGATAACGGGAATTAATTTTCAAATTAATTAATGCCACTTCTATGTTATGAATTTGTAAAAATATATATCATTTAAGATAACATGAATAATTATATCTTAGTGTTTACCCTCTCATAAGATATTTTATGATGATTTTATTGATATACACACATTGAATTTTTTGGTTATAGTAAATGGTTGGATCTAGAAGACACCAAAGTAATAGTGGATGTGAAGAAAACAATGAAAGTTTTCTGAATGATCATCTAAATGATATGATATATTCAATGAGAACTCTTGTGGTTATTCTCAACCAACTATCTGGAGTCATGATTGACCACCTGAACCTTAGTGATTTTTATAAGACATCATATATGCTAGAAAAAAATCCCTAAGGATGTTGATGTAATAATCATAAAGGTAAGTATGTTTAAAAAGAAATGTGTCAAATATGTTGAAATAAACACATAGGAAAATGTTTCAAAGGGATAGAAAGATGTTATAGATGTGGAATTGAAGGTCATAAAGCAAGAACCTTCCATGGAAAAAGGAAGCATCTAGTTGACTCTAGGAAAGGGAAAGAAGTTCTTTATAAAGGATCAATTGAATGTTTTAAATGTTGTGAGAATGGTCATTATTAAAACACATGTCCTATGAAGAAGTTTCAGGAATGGGATCACCAGGACCGTACAAATATTCATTTACCAATACATAATGCCATTCCGATTGAGGATACAGAAACTGACAATGACCAATGAAAGGTGTGTATTATTTCTTAACATATGTTATCCTATTATTGAAATCATAGGATATGATTCCTAATTTTGTTTGTAGGAAATAATTACTTCAGAATAAGTTGGTAAAGATGGTTAATGGATCATGAAGAACGTTGAATAAGTAAGAGGTCAACAATTAAGGGATTTAAGAGTTATGGTGGATTTCAAGATTTAATTCCACTTTTATGTTTTTAATTTGGCATAATAGACATAATTTGTAAATTCAGAATATCAAATAAATATTAGGCTGAATTGTTGGTATTTTTCTAAAAAACATCAATTATTGATCCCTCAATGAAAGGAGATTGAGACGAAGTCCCTTACCTCATGTCCAACTTGACTTGATCGTTATTTAATCTCTTGAATAATAAAGTAAAGTTAATTTCTAATTTCTTAAGAACCTTTTTCAAGTTTATTATTCCTTTTATATCACTTATTACCATGTTAAAAACATTATGTAATCATTCAAGTTAGTAAAGTTCATTTTGTCAATATTTGGTACTTGAGTCATAAATGAACACCTTATATTTTCAGGTTTCCCATGTGGTCAATAGTCCATTATATCCATAATGACAATAATTATTTAGGTATCAAATATATCATATATATTCAGTAAATACATGTATTTATAATAGTACATAACATTTGAGTTAGGTGATCATGTCTTTCTCAAAGTTTCTCCATGCAAAAGTGTGATGCGTTTTGGTAAGAAGGCAATGTTGAGTCTGAGGTTCATTGGACCTTACTAAATTATGGAGAATGTTGGATTAGTAGCATATAGAGTGGCTTTACCTCCATTATATCCTAGGTACACAATGTTTTTCATGTTTCAATGTTGAGAAAGTACATGCCAGATCCATCTCATGTTTTGAGCCCAGAGTTATATGACAAGTATGTATATTTCCATATGTTTTTGGTTACGATCATAAATAAATTTCTCAAAAAAAAAGTAACTTTAAACAAAAACATTTTCCGTTAGCTTTTCTAACTGGGTAATCAAAGATTGTTTAACCCATCAGAAGTTTGTGATTTTCTGGTGGTTAACCTTATCCTAAACATGTTTGCTAACACTCTCCATTATAACATGACCCTTTTTTTATCCTCCATATCCATGTTTTCATGCAATCTTAGTATGGGTTAACTCGGGTGACCTTTGTGCTTCTCTTTCTTTCTTTTTAAGTGATAGTTTTACTGACTCTTTTTCTGATGTGGGACTTTTAATGAAGTTCTTGAGCCCATTTGTTTTAAATTGCAAGGATGTAATTCCCAAAAGGGGGGAAGGATGTAACATCCCAGGTAAATAAAAATAAGACATATTTCATATTTATTAATATTTTTTAATTAAATATTAATTTTACTTTAAAATGGTTTCTATGTTCGAAAATGTACCAAATACGCAATAACAGGTTTCTTTGAAATCTTACGTTGCACACTAATAATATAATATTATTATTTTAAATGGTAGTCAACTCATAGCCGTTGTATTGGCAGGAAGGAACAAAACTAAATACATTATGATTATACATGTTTATTAAATGTATTTACATTTATCAAATAAAATTTAGAGGTTTAAATGTGAATGAGTATAATTTTATTCATAAATTACATTAAAAGGTTGATTTATCACCTTTTAATAGAGAACCCATTTTAAATATAGTTTTTGTCACATTAATAAATTCTATATGACCAAATAAAATCCTTCTTTAGAATGGGGACATCAAAATTTACTTTGTGTAAATTTTTTGAAATTTTCTGATAAAGTTCATTTTTTAATGAATAGTGAAAAATATTGTATTTCAATTCAAAAGTGCCTTTTAATCTAATTTATTTATATTTTTAGATTATATTTTTAATTGGTTTTGAAGTGAAATAAAAATATATTTTTACCATTTAATCCAATGTGGGTCATTGAAATTAATTTCACTTTGAAATTAGATATAAACAAGTATCAATCTTTTGATAGTTATTGTTTCTTAAAAACACACTATTTGCTTTGATAATGAGAATTAATTTTAAATTCAATTAATTCCACTTCTATGTTTTGAATTTGGAATAATAGAGATAATTTTTTAATTTGGAATATCAAATATATCTTGGGATGAATTTTGGTATTTTTCTAAAAAACATCAATTTTTGATGAATAGTGAAACCACTTAGTGGTAGATAAAAAACAGACTTTTTCATTATGTGAAATATTACCACTTATATGAATTTAATTTCAAAAATATGACTTACATGGTTGTCATCAAGAAGTAAAATTTTGTTCATTAAGATGTAAATATTTTTTTGATGAATAGTATCTTTTGACTTTTATTTACTACGGTTAAAGGTAAATAGGGTTATTCATGGATAAAAGAATATTATAATAATTCAAAATTACCATAAAACATGTCCAATCCTTAATGGGTGAGTCATTAATGAGCATGGGCATCTTTGTGTTTATTTTAGGACCCAATCGAGCCACTTGGGAGTGATAATGACAATTTAGATTAATTAATATAATGTGAAGGAAAAATTGACATTAACAAATATATTTTATTAATTAATTTTTATATTTTGTTATATAAGTCATATGTTCGAATATAAATATTCACTGGAAAGATAAAAAGATTTACTACATCATGGTATTTTTTTTATAATTTTTAGACATCAAATAATTTAAATTATTTATGACACAATAATGATGCAATATTTATCTCATTAATAAATGATTTAAATAAATAAGATTATAATGATTAAAATATTATCCAAAACATGTCCAATTCCGATTGTATGATTTTATTTCGAATATGATTCATCTTATCGTAGAACTTAATGATTTTTGGGCCTTTAGAAATAGAATATCTTTATATAATAAAATAATGTATTCACGCTTTCCTAAAGAGCCCCTCCTCTCCCTTATAAAAGGAGACCCCTTCTTACAAATTCCACACACTTCTCAAGACATTTTTGTCGTCCAAACTCTACCCAATTAAGCTCCCAACATTTCTCTCCTCACCCTAGAAGCGTTACCTTAGGTATAAGGCACTTCAAAATTCATTTTGGTTCAAAACAAAGGTAGTTTCCTAAATTAAAGGTAACGATTTCCCTTAAATTGTTTTCTTTTATTTTAATTCTCCAACCCCTATACTATTTCTATTACTTTCTTTTTTAACAATAATATTATCCACAATATACTAGGATATTGTTATGAGATGGATTCGAACTACACTTATAGAAACCTCCATCTAATAGATGAAGAATATAATGTTTCTATGGATGGAAAACTAAGGCCTCAGGAAATGATGATTGCTCAATTACATCTTACCGCCTCTCATGGTGGCCACTATGATGGAACTGTATTTATATATGATATATATTTGGTTTTTGATTTCCTTATGCTTTTGTACTTCCAATTTATAGCACACTTTTATGGTTTCTATAGTGGGTAAATACGATAATATCATTTGAGGAAGTGCTGCCTACTGCCCCCTCAAAGTGATTTCATTCGTTAATGCCTTATGTGGGATGTATAAAAGATGAAGTTAATGATATTATACTGGAATTATAATATACCTATGTATAATTATGTTTTATTTCTGTTAAAATAATAAATAGAAATGAAAGTATCGTTCATGCGTACGTACGGCTTACTGTCCCCATGAACGGTGCATTTAATTTCTTAACTCTAAATATTATGTACTATTATAAAAACATGTATATACCGAATATATATGATATATATGATATCCAAATCATGAATATCATTCAGAATGTAATGAACCTTTGACCACATGGACAACTTGTAAATATAAGGTGTTCATTTTTACTCAAGTACCAAATATCGACATAATGAACGTTTTTAACTTAAATGATTACATAATGTTTATAACATGGTAATATGTGATATAAAATGAATAATAAACATGAAAAAGGTTCTTAAGAAAGTTGAAATTAACATTATTTTATTATTCAGGAGATTAAAGAATGATTGTGTCAAGTCGGACATGAGGTAAGGGAATTCATCTCAATCTCCTTTCATAAATGAAAGTATATTACAGAAAGAGTACAATCATGGGAAGTACGTACACAACACAAAAAGAGATAGTGGCAAATATAGCATGAATCTCACGGGAATAAAAAAAGTAAGATGAAGACCCATTACCAAGTTGTAATTAAAATGAGTTGTATGACCAATAGTTAATAACCACCAAATGAATCATAGAATACCATGAATATAATTAGATTAATGCTAATATATATCAAATGGTGGTACACAATACACCACATGCAATATTATGTAATATTTAAGGCCGATTTATCATCTTTTAATGGAGAACCCTTCCTAAATCTAGTTTTGGTTACTTTAATAAATTCTATATGAAAAACCAAATCCTTATTTAGAATGGGGACATCAAAATTTAATTTGTGTAAATTTTTGGAATTTTTCCAAAAACGTTCATATTTTAATGAATAGTGAAAATATGGTATTTAAATTCAGAACTGTGATTTAATCTAATTTATTTATATGGTTAGATTATATTTTTAATTGTTTTTAAACTATAATTAGAATATATTTTTACAAATTAATCCAATTTTGGTCATTGGAATTAATTTCACTTTGAAATTTGACATAAACAAGTGTCAATCTTTTGATAGTTATTATTTCTTAAAAACACGCTATATGTTTTAACAACAAGAATTAATTTTAAAATTAATTAATGAAACTTTTATGTTTTGAATTTAGAAAAATAAACATCATTTTTGAATTTGGAATATCAAATATATCTTAGGCTAAATTGTTGTTATTTTTCTGAAAACATCATTTTTTGATGAATAGTGAATCCACTTAGTGGTAGTTAAAAAAATTTACTTTTTCATTTAAATGATATTTTACCACTTTTGTGAATTGAATTTCAAAAATCCAACATAAATGGTTATTTTCAATAAGTAAAATGTGGTTCAATAATATGGAAATAAATTTTTGTGAATTGTAACTTTTGACTTTTATTTACTATGGTTAAAGGTAAATAAGGTATTTCAAGGTTAATAGAATATTATAATAATTCAAAATTACCTTAAAATTTGCCCAAAAAATATTGTATGAGTAGTGGACCACAATGGGAACCCTTGGGTCGATTTCGGGACCTCATGGATCTACTTATGAATGATACTAACCCTTTAGATTAATTAATTTAATGTAAAGACACAATTGACATTAAAAAAAATATTTTAGTAAGTAATTTTTATATGGTGTTACATAAATTATATTTTCAACTATAAATTTTCATTGTAAATATAAAAATATTTCTTATATCATGGAATTTTTATTATAATTTTTTAGATATCAAATAAATTAAATTATTTATGACATAATAATGATGTAGTATTTACCTCATTAATAAATGATTTAAATAAATGAGATTAAAATGATTAAAATATTTTCCAAAAGATTTCCCATTCTGATTGGGTGATTTTATTTCGAATATGAGTCATCTTATCTTAAACTATAATGATATTTGGACCATTAGAATCCAAATATCATTATATAATAAAATAATATTTTCACACTTTCCTAAAGAGCCCCTCCTCTCCCTTATAAAAGGAATCCACTTATAACCAATTACTCACACCTCTCACCCCATTTGGCTCATCCAAACTCTACCAAATTAAGCTCCCTAAATCCCTATCCTCCTCTTAGAAGTGGCATTAATTATTTTAAAAATTAATTCATGTTATCAAAACAAATAGCGTGTTTTTAAGAAACAATAACTATCAAAAGATTGATACTTGTTTGTGTCAAATTTCAATGTGAAATAAATTCCAATGACCAATATTGGATTAAATGTTAAAAATATATTTTCATCTCACTTTAAAACAAACTAAAAATATAATATAAAAATATAAATAAATTATATTAAAATGAACTTTTGAATTAAAATACATTATTTTTCAATATTGATTAAAAAATGAACTTTATCAGAAAAATACCAATAAAATTAGCCAAAGTAAAATTTGATGTCCCCATTCTAAAGAAGGATTTTATTTGGTCATATAGAATTTATTAAAGTAACCAAATCTATATTTAAATAGGGTTTTCCATTAAAATGTGATAAATCGGTCTTTTAATCGAAATTATGCTTAAAATTAGATTCATTCACATTTTAAGCCTCTAACTTTTTATTGGATACTGTATCTACATTTCGCAATCATGTATAATCATATTGTAGTTTGATTCATTCATTCCCTCCAATACAACATCTAGGAGTTAACTACCATTTAAAATAATAATATTATATTATTATTGTGCAATGTATGATTCCAAAGAAACTCATGGTTGCATATCAGGTATGCTATCGAACATATAAACCACTTTAAAGTAAAATTAATATTTAATTCACAAATATTAATAAGTATGAAATTTTTCTTATTCTTCATTTACCTGGGATGTTACACCCTTCCCCCTTTTGGTAATTTCATCCTCGCAATTTTTATTCACTTAGGAAAATAAGTGGGGTATTTATCCCTCATAGAATTTTCAGATTCCCACGCTGCCTCTTGAACCATATGGTTTTCCACAAAACCTTTAAGTGGATAATTACTTTATTCCGCAACCCTTCCTCTCTGCGGTCAAGAATCGGGACTGGTTGTTCTTCATAAGAGTGATTTTCTTCCAACTAAACTACCTCTAGGCTCAACACATGAGATGGATCGACATATACTTTCTCAACATTGAAACATGAAAAACATTGTGTACCTAGGATAAACATGGAGGTAAAGACACTCTATATGTAACTGATCCATCTTTTTACATAATTTAATAAGGTCCAATGAACCTCGGAATCAACATTCCCTTCTTACCAAAACACATCACACTTTTCCATGGAGAAAATTTTAGAAAGACATGATCACCTACCTCAAAGGAAAGATCCTCCAGTTATCTGCATAACTTTTCTGTCTTCTCTGAGCTGTTCTCATGTGCTTATGAATCAACTGAACTTTCTCAACCATCTCTTCTAACAATTCTGGTCCCATCAGCTTCCTTTCACCAACTTCATCCCAGAATTCTGGAGTTTGACAATTTTTTCCATATAATGCCTCAAATGGTGCCATCTCTATACTAGAATTAATGATGTTATTATAAGAAAATTCAACCTAAGAAAGATGTTGGTCCCAACATCCCTGGTAATCCATCGAGCAAGCACGTAACATATCCTCCAAGGTCATAATTTTTCATTCTGACTGACCATATGATTGAGGATGAAAAGCATTACTAAAATTTAATTCAGTACCCAATGACTTCTGAAGGATTTTCCAAATGTTAGAAGTGAACATGTGATCACGATTAGATACAATCGAGAGGGGAACTCCATGCAACCTGACTATCTCTTTAACATACAACCGAGCAAGTTGATCTAGAGAGAAAGTATCTTTAATAGGAAGGAAATGAGCAGATTTATTCAATCGGTCAACTATAACCCAGATTAAATTATTACATAGAGAAGTCTTTGGTAATCTCACAATAAAATCTATGGATATATTTTACCATTTCCACTCTCGCACTAGTAGTGGCTAAAGAATTATTTTCAGTAACTTTCACTCTGGTTTAACCTTCTAACAATTCAAACACTTCACAGTAAAATATGAAATATATCCTTTCATTCTATCCCACCAGTAATACTCTTGAAGATCTCTGTACATCATAGTACTGTCAGGATGAAATGAAAACAGAGAACTATGATCTCCATATAAAAACTCATTCTTAAACTGTGAATCACAAGTCACACATAATCTGTAACACCCCGAGCTTCCACGATATGCTTCTCATTCAATAATGCAATAGCTTGCATTGTACGCAACTTCGAGTTCTAAAACACCGCGACTAATCAAAGTAGCTGTTATGAATAGTAATAACCACTCTTTAAAATTATAGAAATTTTATATTTCAAAATGGACTTCATTTTTGTATTCGTAATATCGTAATTATCCTATGTTGAATTTTTGGTATTTTTCTGAGAACTTCTAATTTTTTATGAATATTGAAAAATACTTAAAAACAACTTTTTTAATCAAAATAATTTATAGTGATAAATTATACTATTTAGTGGTTTTAAAGTATAATTAGAATATTTTTTTACCATTTTATCTAATGGTGATCATTATAATTAATTTAACATTGAAATTGGACATAAACAATTGCCAATCTTTTGATATAAGTTGTTTCTTAAAAACACGCTATTGTTGTGACAGCGGGAATTAATTATAAAATTAATTATTGCAACTTATATGTTTACAATTTTTTAAAATAGACATCATTTTTGAATTCAGAATATCACTTATAGCTTAGGGTGAAATTTTGGCATTGTTCTGAAAAACTTCAATTTTTGATGAATAGTGAAACCACTAAGTGGTAGTTAAATAACTGATTTTTCGTTTAAATGAAATATTACCACTTCTGTGATTTGATTTTCAAAAATCCGACATACATGGTTGTCATTAAGAAGTAATATGTGGTTCAATGAGATTAAAATAATTTTTTGGTGAATAGTAACTTTTAAGTTCTTAATCGTGATTAGAGGTAATTAGTGTAGTTTAAGGTAAAAATAATGTTTTAATAATATGAGATGAGCGTGACACTTTTCCTACTCCTATTGGATGATTTATGGCCGACCAAGACAATCCATGGGTCAACTTGGGGACCCCATGGAGCCACTTTAGTTGGAAAATGACATATACCTTTTATTTAATGTTAAAGTAAAAAATGACACAAACATGAAATGTTTTACTAAAAAAAATTACAAGGGGTTATACAAGTCATATTTTTTTGACTATAAATAATAATTTGATAGATAAAACGATTTCCTATATCATAGTAATTTTTTTATAATTTTTATACATTAAATAAATTAAATTATTGATGACATCATTATGATGCAGCGATGACCTCATTATTTAACGATTTTAATAAAATGAAAATATAATGTACAATCCAAGGGTTACACTTGTCCAAAGACTATTGGATGGGTAGATTTAGAACCTTTCTCACCTTATCCACGAAATATATAAGTGTGGTACCTTTAGAATCCGAAAAGCATTGTATAATAATGTAAAATTTCCTTACTTTCCAAGAGTTCCCCTCCTCTCCAATTATAAAAGGCCCCCACCTCTGTTGTACCTCTCGTACCCCTCGAGGTTTAATTTTCATGATCACAATCACTCTCTTATTTATCTAATATTGTTTTAAGTGTTTTTTGGATGATAGGCATGATTTCAGGTTGCCAAGGAATTGGGCCAAGAAAGCAAAAAGCCAAAGTGGACTGATTTCAGTCCTACCGGCCAACCAGTGGAAGACCACCGGCCAGCTGATGGAGGCCTGGACAGAAGGCATCCCTCTGTCCAGACCACCGGCCAACCGGTGTCCCACCACCGGCCAGACGGTGGAACCCAGACAGAACAGTATCAGCCACTGCCTCAGCACCGGCCAACCGGTGGCCTCCTTACCGGCCAGCCGGTGGTGCCTGAGCCCGAGCCTTCACCCTTTTTCAAAGCACCGGCCAACCGGTGGCCATGCACCGGTCAGCCGGTGGAGCCAGTCAAACTAGCCGTTGGGCTTTGACCAGGCTTGTCCACTTGACTCCCAACGGCTCCGAAGGCCTCTCCAACGGCTTCGAAGCCTCCCAAATGCCATTTGAGGGTTCCCCCTCTATAAATAAAGGACTAGGAAGCCCCGGAAACTTAACCAAGCCATACGGAAGCCCACAGGAACATTTTTGATCATTTGGCGAACCTCCGGCGCATTCCTCCAAGGAACCCCCAATTTCTCCAACGCATTTCCACATCCAAGGAGCACCACCATAGAAGCTTGGGAGCGCCCTTCATCAACTCCATCAATCCTTTGGCGCCCAAGGCTTCTCCTCTTTACGGTTTTTATCGTTTTATCATTTTGAGCATTAATTTGGGTTTGTGCCTACAAACCCCTCTTTCTCTCATCTCCCTGTCATTTGGGTTTTCACACCACCTTCAAGGTGTGAAGAGGTTAGTCAAGCCTTCCCTTTTAAAAGGATTGAATCAAAGGTGAGCTAGCCTTCACCTGTAAGAAGGCTAGTGGGTTCTTGATCAACCATTGAAAGCAAGTGGGTTCTTTCTCAACCAATAAAAGAAAGCTGTAATAGGTTCTAGACTAACCTTAAAGTCTAGTGGGTTTCTTGCTAAAACCATTGAAAATAAAGCGGTAGTAAATCTCTCAACGGTTGAGTTGGGAGCGGAGACGTAGGCTTTAGGTTAATCTGAACTCCGTTATCAATTTTGTGTCTTGCCTATTTTATTTCCGCTGCACCTTTAACTTTGATTTTAAATTGTTAATTATTTTATAAAAAGGCAATTCACCCCCCCTCTTGCCATCACTTCTCCGCCCAACACTTGTATTAAGAGGAAAAATATGAGTAATACCTTCACCGGTTTCAAATTCAAGATCCTTTGTGATGGCCTCAACTTCTTTCGCCCTCGAAGGCTATTCCTTGGGTCGTGCTCCATTTTTTGATGGAACCGACTATACTTATTGGAAAACCCGCATGACCACTTTTCTTAGAAGTATAGGTTATCCTATTTATAAAATTTTCATGCATGGTTATTCTCTCTCCTCTCCCGATTAATCCAAATGGACCCAAGCCGATATTAAAAATTTCGAGCTTGATGGCAAAGCCATGAACGCTCTACATTGCGGCCTTGATCGTAATGAATTCAATCGAGTTTCCACATGCACCTCATCATATGAAATCTGGAAACTATTGAAGGTTACCCATGAGGGGACCAACAAAGTTAAGGACACTCGATTGGATATGTATCGCCAAGATTTTGAAAGTTTTACCATGCATCCATCCGAATCTATTTCTGAAATGTTTACACGCTTTACTGACGTTTGCAATGGTAGAAAATCTCTTGGAGATGATGTTTCTACAGAAACGATGGTCAAGAAGATCCTTTGGATCTTACCAAGCACATGGGCACCGAAAGTCACGGCAATCCAAGAAGCAAAAGACATCAAGAACATGCCGGTCGAAGAGCTCATCGGATCCCTCATGACCTATGAGATCACAATGAGGAGGCAAGCTGAAAAGGAAGGCAAACCGATCAAAGTTCCAAAGAACATAGCCTTCAAAGTTCAACAAGAAGAAAGCTCCTCCTCCTCATCGTCTTCCTCTTCAAGCAGTGATTCAGAAATGGAGAATCTTGCCCGCAAAATGCACAACTTCATGAAGAAGCACAAGAAGAAGAAATCCCGCAAGGCTCGAAAGGAAAAACACGACGAAAAATCTGAGCCCGAGGTAACATGTTACGGGTGTGGCAAGAAAGTCCATTACAAGCCCGATTGTCCACTCAACAAGAAAACGGCCAAGCAAAAGGAAAAGAAGAAGGCTTTCAAGGCCACATGGAGTTATAGCTCCACATCCTCCTCCTCCTCCTCCTCAAGTGACAACGGTAAAAAATGCCTAATGGCATTTCATGAGGTATCCTCTTCCGACTCCTCTTCCTCTAGTTCTTCAAATTCTTTCAATCATTTGTCTTATGAGGATCTCCAACATGCTAGAGATCAATTTGAGGAAGGTTTTCAAGAACTTTCTTCCAAATTTGTTGCTTTAAAAAAGAATTTCAAAAAACACTCTTCCGAAAAGGAACAACTTCTCAAAGAAAAGGAGGAGTTGTCCCTCAATTTCCAAAGCCTTCCCGATGTTGATTCTATGGAATTAACAATCAAAGATTTAAGGGAATCTCTTGCCAAGTTCACCCAAGGGGAACAAAATTTGACCAAATTGCTAGGTTCCCAACTCATATCTAGAACCACCCAAGGGCTTGGCTATTCCAAGAAAGCTCCCTCTTCCCATGCTCCAACTATTTTTGTAAGGGGGAGCTCCCAATATAAATTTTTCAATTATTGTAAAAAACCTGGGCACTTAATTTATGAGTGAAATTGCAAAAATTCCCGGTATGGAAGCCCCAAAACTATTTTCTTTAATGATGAATTTTATAGTAGAAGACCCACCACAAGACAAGTTTGGATTGAAAAATCCCTTTTAGCGAGTCTCTCTGGGCCAAAATTTGTCTCGGTTTCAAAAACCACTTCCCGGTGATTTATTGTTTTTTTAGGGGGAGTTAGGATCGTTTAAGACTTTTTGATTTCAATTTCAAAATTTTATTTCAAATTTTCGATTCAAAACATTCAATTTCAAAACATTCAATTCAAAAAATTCAATTTCAAAACTTTCAATTCAAAACATTCAATTCAAATTTCAAAAATTTCAATTGGTTTAAAAATCTCTATCTTGTTTTTAAAACTTTTCCCTCAATCAAGTTTTATGCCCCGTGCTATTTGGATAATCACAAAGGGGGAGAAATTCTTGGTTGATTGGGGGAGAAATCTTTCTCTCATGCTTTTCGTTACATTCCCAATTTTTCTTTAAAGCATGCCTCTCATTTCAATCTTTTACATTGCTTGTTTTGGTGATTGTGATCATCAAAATAGGGGGAGATTGTTGTATCTCTCGTACCCCTCTAGGTTTAATTTTCATGATCACAATCACTCTCTTATTTATCTAATATTGTTTTAAGTGTTTTATGGATGATAGGCATGATTTCAGGTTGCCAAGGAATTGGGCCAAGAAAGAAAAAAGCCAAAGTGGACTGATTTCAGTCCTACCGGCCAACCGGTGGAAGACCACCGGCCAGCCGCTGGAGGCCTGGACAGAAGGCATCCCTCTGTCTAGACCACCGGCCAACCGGTGTCCCACCACCGGCCAGCCGGTGGAACCCAGACAGAACAGTATCAGCCACTGCCTCAGCACCGGCCAACCGGTGGCCTCCTCACCAGCCAGCTGGTGGTGCCTGAGCCCGACCCTTCACCCTTTTTCAAAGCAACGGCCAACCGGTGGCCAAGCACCGGTCAGCCGGTGGAGCCAGTCAAACTAGCCGTTGGGCTTTGACCAGGCTTGTCCACATGACTCCCAACGGCTCCGAAGTCCTCTCCAACAGCTCCGAAGCCTCTCAAAGGCCATTTGAGGGTTCCCCCTCTATAAATAAAGGACTAGGAAGCCCCGAAAACTTAACCAAGCCATACGGAAGCCCACGGGAACATTTTTGATCATTTGGCGAACCTCCGACGCATTCCTCCAAGGAACCCCCAATTGCTCCAACACATTTCCACATCCAAGGAGCACCACCATAGAAGCTTGGGAGCGCCCTTCATTAACTCCATCAATCCTTTGGCGCCCAAGGCTTCTCCTCTTTACGGTTTTTATCGTTTTATCATTTTGAGCTTTAATTTGGGTTTGTGCCTACAAACCCCTCTTTCTCTCATCTCCCTTTCATTTGGGTTTTCACACCCCCTTCAAGGTGTGAAGAGGTTAGTCAAGCCTTCCCTTTTAAAAGGCTTGAATCAAAGGTGAGCTAGCCTTCACCTGTAAGAAGGCTAGTGGGTTCTTGATCAACCAAAAAAAGAAAGCTGTAATAGGTTCTAGACTAACCTTAAAGTCTAGTGGGTTTCTTGCTAAAACCATTGAAAAGCAAGCGGTAGTAAATCTCTCAACGGTTGAGTGGGGAGCGGAGACGTAGGCTTTGGGTTAAGCCGAACTCCGTTATCAATTTTGTGTCTTGCCTATTTTATTTCCGCTGCACCTTTAACTTTGATTTTAAATTGTTAATTATTTTTTAAAAAGGCAATTCACCCCCCTCTTGCCATCACTTCTCCGCCCAACAACCTCTACCACCTCATTCACACTTTCAAGCCATTTGGATCGGCCAAACTCTGCCCAAATACTCTCCCAACTTCCTCCTCTTACTCCTAGAAGCCTCACATTGGGCATAACTCTTCCCAAGGAAGCCTTTGGCTCAAATCAAAAAGAGTTACCCGATTTTGAGGTAATGTCTTCTCTAATGTTGTTTTGTTTTATTTTTCTTCTACAACCCCCTAAACTCTTTTTATTCATTTCTTTTGTAACAAAACCAGTATCCTCAATATACTAGGATTTTTTTATAATAAGGATTCGAGCTACACTTACACACACCTATGTCTAATGGTTAAAGAACATACGGTTTCTATGGATAACGAATTTCTGCCTCACGAAACGATGATTGTTCAACACTCATATAACATCTTCAAAGGTGGCCATTAAGATGTCACTATATTTATATATGATATATAATATGTTTATGTTTTATTTATGCTTATGTATTTCTCATTTATGGCATACTTTATGATTTCCATTATGGGTAAAACGTGATAATTTCATTTTAGGAAGTGCGGACTACCGCCCCCTCAAAGTGATTTGAATCGTCAATGCCATATGTGGGATGTATAAAGGATGGAGTGGATGGTATTATACAATATATTATACTGGAATTATATTATACATTTATATCATTATGATTTCATTCCATTAAATACTAAATAGAAATGAAATTAGCGTTCCTGCGTACGTACGGCTTACCGTCTCCATGAACGGTGCATTTCATTTCGTACCTCTAAATGTTACGTAATATTATAAATGAATGTATATACTGGATATATATGATATATATGACATCTAAATCATGAATATAATTCTGGAGATAATGGATATTCTACTACATAAACAACTTGTAATTATAAGAAGTTTATTGTTGACTCAAGTACCAAAGATCGACAAAACGACCGTTATTAACATAAATAATTACATAATGTTCATATCATTGTAATAAGTGTTATAAAAAGGATAATGAAATTGAAAATGGTTCTTAATAAGGTATATATTAACTCTAGTTTATTATTCAGGAGGTTAAAGAATGGTTGAGTCAAGTCAGACACGAGGTAAGGGAACTTCTTAACCCAACTTCCATTCTTTGGGTTAATCTCCTACTTTCAAATTATGTCAAGATATTATTATGTCCTATCTTGTATTTTTACATTATTTATGTGTACTTATAGTGAATACACCTAATAGACCTACTTTATAAAAAAATGATCTTTTTAAGGACTTCCTCTCAATCCCCTTTCATTGAGGCATATTTGGTTTTATACACAACTTTCTTTTATACGATGTATAAACCCCTTTTACTTTTACATTTATTCAAAAGGAATCTTTTTATACTAAGCGTTTTGCTAAATGAAAAAAGGGAATGTTTTTCTTTCCGTACTTATGCGGCGACAACGACTTCTCTGCCGCCGTGACCATTATTTGAGTTTCGGATTCCTCTAAAAGCCATCTTTTTTTAATGAAAAATAAATACAAAGTTTTAACTTTCTTTAATTTTGGTATTGAGAATGGTTTTGAACGCATTATTATTATATCAATGTGTTGTATTGATATCTTGTGATTGAAATGTGGAAATGTTATGTTTCCTTTATGCATGTTTTATGTGATATGATTATGTTATGGTTTATGAAATGTTTAAACCTATTCATATGAGGAATGTATTGGACTTAATAAGTGACGGGTGGAGCCCTCTATAGCTCCTCGATAAATCGGTAGGTCTCATGAGACAACTAGACGTGGAATAGGCCGAGGCCCTTTCCCAATTTGATTTATGGTTTTGGCCGAGGCCTTAATCATTTTAGACGTCTTGGCCGAGGCCTTGACAAAATGTTTCAGAATGTCTGGCAGTATACATTTCTTCATTATGAAAGTGGTTATTGATATTGCATGTGATTATTCGACTAGTAGAATATCCATGTGAGTAAGTATATTGCATTATCTAATTTTACTTTTGCCATATTATGATGATGTTCAAGTTTAAAAAGGCTTTTATTTTAGTTATACATTGCCTTAAATGTTAATGTTTATTTATGAAATCTTCCGCAATATTGTTATCCTTACTGAGCATCTGAGCTCACCCCTTTCAATGTTTTAATATTTTATAGGATGTGAAGAAGTATTTTATGAATGACCTGCAGGGATTGTCAGAAGAGGATATGAGTGTGGACTATGGAGACTTTGTTATTGTAGTTTTTCACTTTATGATGTAATGTAATGTTTACGAATGTATCTAGTGTTTCCAAGGCTACTGAACTAATCGGTCTTTCGAGAGTTGATCTTTTGTGATCATGCCAATGTTACAAAGTAATGAACCGAATCTGGGTAGCTGGGGTCGGGGCGTTATAGTTGGTATCAGAGGCAGTTTAGTACTAACCTTGGAAGCTAGATTTAGATAAACTCTGATTAGAGAACATAGACCAATGATAGACATTGAAGATTAGTATAGAAGAACTTCCTAGAATTTTTTTATTGTAAAGATTTTGTGAGTTTTTCAAGCAATACATACCTGTCTGGATATGAGCAGGTAGAGGCGGCTCTGGCACAGATGTACCTAGGGGTAAAACCCGAAAACACCGCTTTGAGCTAGACTCGAACGGGAACTGGTGCACGACAACGGGCCTTGCTGCACTCTTGGTTACAACACTCCCAGTGGATATGCTTAGGATAATTCTCGTTTTCTTTACAAACCACTATGAACGGTTATGAGTATATACTTCCTCAAAGAAAAACCTTTTTATGATTATGGATTATATCCATAAATAGTTCAATTTATGTTAAGTATTTTATAAGTATGGAATTATGTATTTTGATTCATAAACTAATCTAGTTTATTCCATTGTATAGAAATGGCGCCTAGTGGAAGGAATGGAAACCGTATCAATGCACGCACTCCATGTAGGGATTTCTGTCATGCTCAAGATAATTATAGTGGATCTGGAGATACAAATGGTGCTGATCAACTTATTACCATACTGGGAAAACTCACTCAAGTTATGAATAATAACCTTACTCGTATGGATCACCCTGATCCACAACATGGAGGATCAATGTTAGACCGCTTCATGAGGCAACAACCACCAACATTTAATGGGGGTACAAATCCGTTAGTAGCTGAGCAATGGATAAACTCCTTAGAGAAAATATTCCATGCCTTGGGGAGTAGCGAAAGGGAGAAGGTTGTCATGGCAGTTTACCGCCTCACTGGAGATGCCGATCAGTGGTGGTCGCTGATTCAAAACACAAAGGAAGATTATGATGTATCAAATATAGAATGGAGGGAGTTCAAAGGGATTTTCATAGAAAAATACTTTCCTCATGATCATCGAGCAGATATGGAAAGGCAATTTCTGAGTCTGAGGCAGAAGGAGGATGAGAATGTCGCAAAGTATGAGGCTAACTTTACAAGGTCAGCGAGACATGCTTCTGATTATATACGTAACCCAAGGAGTAAGATTTATCATTTCTTTGATGGGTTAAAACCATTTCTCCGTCGAGCTTTAGTATCATAATCCTTCTCATCATACGAAGATATTGTCTCATGTGCTATCAAGATAGAAAAGGAATTCTCTAAGTATTATGACAACAATGTAAATCAAGAGAAGAAGAGAACGGTGGAACAAGAGACAGATAAAGGGAAAAAGGGAAAGAAGGATTTTTCATTATGTGATAATTGTGGGAAGAATCACCCTGGTACTTGCCTAAAAGGAATGGGAGTTTGTTATAAATGTGGAGAAAAGGGTCACCAGGCTCGTGATTGCAAGGGAAAGAAAGAGGCTATCAAAGTTGAATGCTACAATTGTAGAGAAATGGGTCATTATGAAAATGAATGTCCTAAGCGTCAGGGAAACTTACCTCAGAAAAGGCCAAGGGATCAAGGACAATCATATACTTTTACTACAGTTGAAGCAGAATAACTAATGTATTAGTGCTTTTGGACTCATGGATTATATTCTGGTTATTAGAATAATGTGATATATATATATGGATTGTACTGCAATACTTTTTGATTTGAGTAAGGTTTTAATATGATGAAGGTAATTATATTTTTAGTATGTGACAATAAGAGAAACATTACTTTGTTTGCGGAATCTGATAAATTGATTTTGGAATTAAGAGACCTTTTAGAGAAAGTCTGGACAGAGGTATTTTAGATAACTATAAAGGTTGGAGTGGATTAAGTTGATCTTTGGATAGTATTGTTTAAGGTTAAAAAATTTATGAAGATTATTTTTGGAATATTATGATACTATAGTTTCAGGAAAAGGACAACCTACAGGGTGGGGCATAACCCGTCGCGTCGGACAAAGCTCCAGGAATAGAACCCACAATCATAGTGCGACATGCCTTTATTTCCTACCACTAGCCTACAGGAAGTCCCTGGTTATTACAAAATAATTTTACTAATCTAAATGGTATGTGTTAACATTTGGAACCTTATACAATTAGGATAAGTATAATCTTTTTGAGTTCTATTATCTTTTTGAGTGAAAGATGAGTTGAAGGTTGAAACTCTAATTATCAAGTATAAATATATATATACCTATCTCTTATTCAATGAATAAATTAATTCTTAAACTTTAGTGAAGTGATATTAAAACAAAAAAATGTGTTATCCTAATACCTTATGTCTTATTGAACTGATGATATTTTAAATCAACATAGATTGAAGGCTTTGAGGCCCTCAATTTGATAGTTGATTGTGATTGATGACCTCAATCACCCCTACAAATATTTACGTTTTTACTCCAATTATATGTCTCTAATTGCCACCAATGTTCTCCTAATCAAGATCATAATTGGGTGGTGACTTTTTCATTTCCCTTTCCCTCTTATTAAGGCTAAATTTTATTAATCTTATTTCCGATGTGGGTTTTCCTCAAAGGTATTTTCTCTTTTAAAGCTTTTATTTTAAAAGAAAAATTTCAAATTGCGAGGATGCAATTTATTGAAGGAGGGGAGAATGTAACACCCCGATCTTCCATGATACGCTTCTCATTCAATAATGCAATAGCTTGCATTGTACGCAACTTCGAGTTCTAAAACACCGCGACTAATCAAAGTAGCTGTTATGAATAGTAATAACCACTTTTTAAAATTATAGAAATTTTATATTTCAAAATGGACTTCATTTTTGTATTCGTAATATCGTAATTATCCTATGTTGAATTTTTGGTATTTTTCTGAGAACTTCTAATTTTTTATGAATAGTGAAAAATACTTAATAACAACTTTTTTAATCAAAATAATTTATAGTGATAAATTATACTATTTAGTGGTTTTAAAGTATAATTAGAATATATTTTTACCATTTTATCTAATGGTGATCATTATAATTAATTTAACATTGAAATTGGACATAAACAATTGCCAATCTTTTGATATAAGTTGTTTCTTAAAAACACGCTATTGTTGTGACAGCGGGAATTAATTATAAAATTAATTATTTCAACTTATATGTTTACAATTTTTTAAAATAGACATCATTTTTGAATTCATAATATCACTTATAGCTTAGGGTGAAATTTTGGCATTGTTCTGAAAAACTTCAATTTTTGATGAATAGTGAAACCACTAAGTGGTAGTTAAATAACTGATTTTTCGTTTAAATGAAATATTACCACTTCTGTGATTTGATTTTCAAAAATCCGACATACATGGTTGTCATTATGAAGTAAAATGTTGTTCAATGAGATTAAAATAATTTTTTGGTGAATAGTAACTTTTAAGTTCTTAATCGCGATTACAGGTAATTAGTGTAGTTTAAGGTAAAAATAATGTTTTAATAATATGAGATTAGTTTGACACTTGTCCTACTCCTATTGTATGAGTCATGGCCGACGAAGACAATCCATGGGTCAACTTGGGGACCCCATGGAGCCACTTTAGTTGGAAAATGACATAAATACCTTTTATTTAATGTTAAAGTAAAAAATGACACAAACATGAAATGTTTTACTAAAACAATTTTTACATGGGGTTATACAAGTCATATTTTTTACTATAAATAGTCATTGGAAAGATAAAAATATTTCCTATATCATAGTATTTTTTTTATAATTTTTAGCCATTAAATAAATTAAATTATTTATGACATCATTATGATGCAGCGATGACCTCATTATTTAACGATTTTAATAAAATGAAAAGATAATGTACAATCCAAGGCTTACACTTGTCCAAAGACTATTGGATGGGTATATTTCGAACCATTATCACCATATACACGAATTATATAAGTGTGGGACCTTTAGAATCCGAAAATAATTGTATAATAATGTAACATTTCCTTACTTTCCCAGAGTGCCCCTCCTCTCCACTTATAAAAGGCCCCCACCTCTACCACCTCATTCACACTTTCAAGCCATTTGGCTCGGCCAAACTCTGTCCAAATACTCTCCCAACTTCCCCCTATTACTCCTAGAAGCCTCACATTGGGCAGAACTCTTCCCAAGGAAGCATTTGGCTCAAATCAAAAAGAGTTATCCAATTTTGAGGTAATGTCTTCTCTAATGTTGTTTTGTTTTATTTTTCTTCTCCAACACCCTAAAATCTTTTTATTCATTTCTTTTGTAACAAAAACAGTATCATCAATATACTAGGATGTTGTTACAAGAATTATTCTAGCTACACTTACACACACCTACGTATAATGGTTAATGAACATACGGTTTCTGTGGATGGCGAATTTCTGCCTCACGAAACGATGATTGTTCAACACTCATATAACACCTTCAAAGGTGGCCATTAAGATTTCACTATATTTATATATGATATATAATATGTTTATGTTTTACTTATGCTTATGTATTTCTCATATATGGAATACTTTATGATTTCCATTATGGGTAAAACACGATAATTTCATTTTAGAGAGTGCGGACTACCGCCCCCTCAAAGTGATTTGAATCGTTAATGCCATATGTGGGATGTATAAAGGATGGAGTGGATGGTATTATACACTATATTATACTGGAATTATAATATACATTTATATCATTATTATTTCATTCCATTAAATACAAAATAGAAATGAAAGTAGCGTTCATGCGTACGTACGACTTACCGTCTCCATGAACGGTGCATTTCATTTCTTACCTCTAAATTTTACGTAATATTATAAATGAATGTATATACTGGATATATATGATATATATGACATCTAAATCATGAATATAATTCTGGAGATAATGGATATTCTACTAAATAAACAACTTGTAATTATAAGAAGTTTATTGTTGACTCAAGTACCAACGATCGACAAAACGACCGTTATTAACTTAAATAATTACATAATGTTCATATCATTGTAATAAGTGATATAAAAAGGATAATGAAATTGAAAATGATTCTTAATAAGGTATGTATTAACTCTAGTTTTTTATTCAGGAGGTTAAAGAACAGTTGAGTCAAGTCATACATGAGGTGAGGGAACTTCTTAACCCAACTTCATTATTTGGGTTATTCTTCTACTTTCAAATTATGTCATGATATTATTATGTCATATCTTGTATTTTTACATTATTTATGTGTAATTATATTGAATACACATAATAAACCTACTTTATAAAAACAATTATCTTTTTAAGGACTTCCTCTCAATCCCCTTTCATTGAGGCATATTTGGTTTTATACACAACTTTCTTTTATACGGTGTATAAACCCCTTTGACTTTTACGTTTATTCAAAAGGAATCTTTTTATAAGAAGCGTTTTTCTAAATGACAAAAGGGAATGTATTTCTTTCCATACTTATGCAGCGACAAATACTTCTCCGCCGTCGTGACCATTATTTGAGTTTCGGCTTCCTCTACAAGCCATATTTTTTTAATGAAAAATAAATACAAAGTTTTAAATTTCTTTTATTTTGGTATTGAAAATGGTTTTGAAAGCATTTTTATTATATCAATGTGTTGTATTTATATCTTGTGATTGAAATGTGGAAATTTTATGTTTCCTTTATGCATGTTTTATGTGATACGATTATGTTATCGTTTATGATATGTTTAAACCTATTCATATGAAGAATGTATTGGACTTAATAAGTGACGGGTGGAGCCCGCTATAGCTCCTCGATGCATCGGTAGGTCTAATGAGACAACTAGACGTGGAATTGGTCGAGGCCCTTTCCAAATTTGATTTGTGGTTTTGGCCGAGGCCTTAATCATTTTAGACGTCTTGGCCGAGGCCTTGACAAAATGTTTCAGAAGGTCTGGCATTATACATTTCCTCATTATGAAAGTGGTTATTGATATTTCTTGTGATTATTAGACTAGTAGAATATCCATGTGAGTAATTAGATGGAATTATCTCATTTTACATTTGCCATATTATGATGAATTTCATGTTTAAAAATGCTTTTTTTTAGTTATACATTCCCTTAAATGTTAATGTTTATTTATGAAAGCTTCCGCAATATTGTTATCCTTACTGAGCATCTTAGCTCACCCCTTTCAATGTTTTAATATTTTCCAGGATGAGAAGAAGTATTTTATGAATGACCTGCAGGGATTGTCAGAAGAGGATATGAGTGTGGACTATAGAGACTTTGTTATTGTAGTTTTTCACTTTATGATGTAATGTAACGTTTACGAATGTATCTAGTGTTTCCAAGGCTACTAAACTAATCGGCCTTTTGAGACTTGATCTTTTGTGATCATGCCAATGTTATGAAGTAATGCACCGACTCTGGGTAGCTGGGGTCAGGGAGTTACATAATCTCTTTCAAAATCTCAAAACACAATCATTTTCAACCTTAAAATCAAGCAACTTACCCTTCTGAACCAATACATCATTTTTATACAACTCACTACCTACCTTCTGTGCTTGCATAAATATGTCTGATAGAGATGATTTCACTAACACCTGAAATAAAAAAGAAGAATTTTTTGCAACAACAACATCTATTCCAAAGTTCATCAAATCAAAAACCATAGGATCTCATTACAAACTTAACATAGTTAATTATGTATTACTTTTTTTACTCAAAGCATCAACCACTTTATTCGCTTTCCTTATATGATAAATTATCATGAAATCATAATCCTTGATTAATTCCAACTATCTCCTCTGTCTCATGCTCAATTATATCTAAGTGAATATATACTTAAAACTTTTATGATCAGTATATATTTTACACTTAACTCCATACAAATGATGTCTCCAAATTTTTTAAGCAAAAAAATAGCAGATAATTCCAATTCATTTGTAGGATAATTCATCTCATGTGGTTTAAATTGACATGAAGAATAATCAATTAACTGATCATTCTGCATTAGTTTATAACCTAGTCCTTTCAACGAAGCATCACTATAGATAACAAACCCACCATTTCTAGAAGGCAGTGCCAAAACCGGAGCATTCACCAATATTCTTTTCAATTACTGAAAACAATCATCACATTCTTTTGTCTAGATGAACATAACAGATTTTCGAGTTAACATAGTCATTGTACTAGATAACCATAAAAAGTTTTCAACAAACCTCCAGTAATAACCTGCCAAACCATGAAAACTATGGATCTCTGTTATATTTGTGGGTCTTGGCCGTTATTCAACGACTATTGTTTTAGAAGGATAAACAGTTATGCCATTTTTTGGAACAATGTGACCAAGGAAAGAAATTTGATGTAACAAAAACTCACACTTGCTGAATTTCCAATAAATTTTATTTTCTTTTAAGGTTTTCAAGACAAACCTTAAATTACATTCATGTTCCTCCTTACTTTTGGAATAAACCAATATGTCATCAATAAACACAACCACCATTTATCACCTGATTCAACTGATCCAACACTCCAACAAACTTTCCAATTCTGATTCTAACCATATAAGGATGCTTGTTTGGAAGATCATTTCCCATTGTATGACTTCGCAATAGAGTTTCCCTATTTCATTTATGAAAAAACTTTCTGAACACAGAAATATCACAGGCGAAGCAACATGATAAAATGTAAATACTATATGATTTCAATATTAAAATAAATTAATTTATGGATATTAATTTAACAATACTCCAACTATAAGGACCCAGCCTTAAACATTACATAATATTTAATTAAATGAATAATTAATATAGAATGGCTTTTCAGGTTTAGAGTTCTAGAGAATTAGGACATAACTATTACATCTCAAAAGATTACAAGGTAGAAATATCTACACAGTTTCCAATTTTTCATAAAATAAATACTCTTGAAAAAAATATTCATGTCTACTTCCATGTTTTAGACAACATGACGTTTCCTTGATCCCATCCTTGACCCTATTCATCATTAAGTCCTGTTATAACATTTCAAAACATGGAATGAGCATAAAAAGATTAGTAAGGGTTATAAGACAAAGAATGATAACATTTTTTCATAAATACATACAAAACATGAAATCATTTAATTACCTCATGAAATCATAAGACTTATGAAAGACACATAGAAATCATTAATCATAAAGGTACCTTGTGGAATTCATATCATACTTACATTGTATCTATCACAGCTACATAGGGAGTTACTTCATAATACCCATCACAGTATATTCTCTAAATCTTATTGGAGAAACATTATAATTTACCTCTGTCACATTACCCAATGCATTGGAGAGCTATCTCGGGCTCACTCTCCCTAGGATTATCACAAAACCACCCGTATATGTAAATAATTCCCAATAACCATCACATGATCATAACAAATGACATAAGCATAAAGGAAAGATAACATTTACACATTACAATTGTAAAATATCATTTCATGATATTAAAATAATAAATCCATTCTCAAAATAATTTTCAATACCAAAATACAAAAAAAGAGTATATGGTATTTATTTTTCCATTTAAAAACATTTCATATTGTTAAGGAAGCAAAATATTAAATAATACTCATGACGGCAGAAAGGTCGTTGTCACTGCTTACGTAATTTTTTTTCCTTTTATCATTTTATTTAAACTCTTAATATAAAAAGATTCCCTTTGAAAAAAATAAAAATTAAAAGGGTTTTATAACCCATATAAAATAAAGTCATGTATAAAACTAAAAATGCCTCAACGAATGGAGATTGAGATGAAGTCCCTTACCTCGTGTCTGAATTGAATCGATCGTTATTTAATCTCCTGAATAATAATGTAAAGTTAATTTCTACTTACTTAAGAAACTTTTTCAAGTTTATTATTCCTTTAATATCACTTATTACCATGTTATAATCATTATGAAATAATTTAAGTTAAAAACCTTCATTTTGTCGATATTTGGTACTTGAGTAAAAATGAACACCTTATATTTACAAGTTGTCCATGTGGTCAATGGTTCATTATATCCAGAATTATATTCATGATTTGGATATCATAAATATCATATATATCCATAATATACATTTTTTTATAATATTACTCAACATTTATAGGTATGAAATGAAATGCACCGTTCATGGAGACGGTAAGCCGTACGTACGCATGAACGCTACTTTCATTTCTATTTATAATTTTAATGGAAATAAAACATAATGATACATAGTTATATTATAATTCCAGTATAATATCATATATAATATCATAACACTTCATCCTTTATACATCCAACATAAGGCATTAGTGAATCAAATCACTTTGAGGGGGAAGTAGTCCGCTCTTCCTCAAATGAGATTATCGTATTTACCCACTATGGAAACCATAATTTCATTCTATAAATGGGAAGTACAGAAGAATAAGAAAATAAAAAACATAATATATATCATATATAAATACAGTGCCATCATAATTTCCACCATGAGAGGTGGTGAGATGTAATTGAATAATCAACATTTTGTGAGTCCTTAGTTTTCCATCCACAGAAACAATATGTTATTCATCTAATTGAAGGAGGTGTGTGTAAGTTTAGTTATAATCCTTCTCATAAAAGAATCATAGTATATTGAGGATACTGGTTTTGTTACAAATTAAAGGAATAAAAAGAGTTTAGGGGTTGGAGAAGTAAAATAATATAAAACAATTTAAGATTAATCGTTACCTTTAATTTAGGTAACTTCCTTTGGTTTGAACCAAAAAAACATTCGAAGTACCTTCTGCCAAAGGTAAGGCTTCTAGGGTGAGGGGATGGATTTTGGGAGCTTAATTGGGCAGAGTTTGGACTAGCTAAATGGCTTTAAAAGTATGTGTAATTGGATAGAAGTGGTATCCTTTTATAAGAGAGAGGAGGGGCTCTTTAGGAAAGTGTGAAAACATTATTTTATTATATAATGATATTCAGTTTCTAATGGCCAAAAAATCATTAAGGTATAAAATAAGATAACTCATATTCAAAAAAAAATCATCCAATAATAATTTTTCATGTTTTTGATAATATTTTAATCATTATAATCTTATTTATTTAAATCATTTATTAATGAGGTAAATACTCCATTATTATTGTGTCATAAATACTTTAATTTATTTTAGGTCTAAAAATTATATAAAAAAAACTATCATGTAGGAACTATTTTTAGATTTACAATGAGTATTTATAGCCTAAAATAGGACTTATATAAATCCATATAAAAATTTATTACAAAAAGATATTTGTTAATGTCGATCTTGTCTTTACATTAAATCAATTATTCTAAAGTGTCATTATCTTTCATAAGTGGCTCCATGGGGTCCCAAAATCGACCCAACGATTCCCATGGTCGGAAATTACTCATCCAATAAGGTTAGGACATGTTTTAAGGTAATTTGGAATTATTACAATATTCTTTTTACCTTGAATTACCTTATTTACCTTTAACCGTGGTAAATAAAAGTCAAAAGTTACTATTCACCAAAATTTATTTTCATCTTATTGAACCACATTTTCCTTCTTGATAACAAACATGTATGTCAGATTTTCGAAATTAAATTCACAGAATTTGTAAAATTTCATTTAAATTATATAGTCAGTTTTTTTAACTACCACTAATTTGTTTCACTATTCATCAAAAATTGCTGTTTTTCAGAAAAATACCAAAAATTTAGCCTAAGAATTATTTGATATTCTAAATTCAAAATTGATGTCTATTTTTCCAAATTAGAAATATAGAAGTGGCATTAATTAATTTAAAAATTCATTCCTATTGTTAAAACAAATAGTGTGTTTTTAAGAAACAACAACTATCAAAGGATTGATACTTATTTATGTCCAATTTCAATGTGAAATTAATTCCAATGACCAACATTGGATTAAATGGTAATAAATATTATAATTTCACTTTAAAGCCAACTAAAAAGATAATCTGACCATATAAATAAATTATAATAAAATGCACTTTTGAATTAAAATACAGTATTTTTCACTATTCATTTAAAAATGAACATTATCAGAAAAATACCAAAAAATTACCCCAAGTAAAATTTGATGTCCCCATTCTAAAGAAGGATTTTATTTGGTCAATTAGAATGTATTAAAGTGATCAAAACTATATTTTAAGAGGGTTCTCCATTAAAAGGCGATAAATCGGTCTTTTAATGTAAATCATGCTTAAAATTAGATTCATTAATATTTTAAGCCTCTAACGTTTTATTGGATAATGTAATTACATTTAATAAACATGTATAATCATATTGTAGTTATTTTCATTCATTACTGCCAATACAACGACTAGGAGTTAACTACAATTTAAAATAATAATATAATATTATTAGTGTGCAACGTAAGATTCCAAAGAAACCCATTGATGCGTATTGGGTACGCTATCGAACATAGAAACCCCTTTAAAGTAAAATTAATATTTAATTCACAAATTTTAATTAATATGAAATATGTCTAATTCTTCAATTACCTGGGAGGTTACATTCTTCCCCCATTTTGGGAATTGCGCCCTCGCAATTTGTATTCACTTATCAAAATAAGTGGGGGTATTTATCCCTCATAGCATTTTCATATTCCCACGTTGCCTCTTCAACCATATAATTTTTCCACAAAACCTTTACCTAGTGAAATACCTTATTCCGCAACAAATGCTCTCTACAGTCAGGAATCTGGACTCGTTGTTCTTCATAAGATATATTCTCTTCCAACTGAACTATCTCAGGGCTCAAAACAAGAGATGGATCTGGCATATATTTTCTCAACATCAAAACATGAAAATCATTATGTACCTGGGATAAACATGGAGGTAAAGCCACTATATATGCAACTGATCCAACTTTCTCCAGAATTTTATATCATCCAATGAACCTTGGACTCAACTTTCACTTCTTACCAAAACACATCACACTTTTCCATGGAGAATCTTTGAGAATGACATGATCACCGACCTCAATGGAAAGATCCTTCCTCCGATTATCTGTATAACTTTTCTGTCTGCTCTGAGCTATTCTCATATGCATCTGAATCAAATAAACTTTCTCTACCTTCTTTTCTACCAATTCCGGTCCCATCAGCTTCCTTTCACCTACTTCATCCAAGAATGATAGAGTTTGACAATGATTTCCATATAATGCCTCAAATGGAGCCATCTATATACTGGAATAAAAGCTATTATTGTAAGAAAATTCAACCAAAGAAAGATGTTGGTCCCAAATTACCTGTTAATCCATCGAGAAAGCACATAACATATTCTCCAAGGTCGTAATTGTTCATTCTGACTGCCCATCTGATTAAGGATGAAAAGCTGTACTAAAATTTAATTCAGTACTCAATGACTTCTGAAGCCCTTTCCAAAAGTTAGTAGTAAATCTGGGACACTATTAGACACAATATAGAGGGGGAATCCATGTAACATAAATATCTCTTTAACATACAATCGAGAAAGTTGATCTAGAGACAAAGTATCTCTAATAGGAAGGAAATGAGCATATTTATTCAATCGGTCAGCTATAACCCAGATTGCATTATTACCTCGAGATGTCTTTGGTAATCTCAAAACAAAGTCCATGGATATATTTTCCCATTTCCACTCTGGTACTAGTAAAAGCTGAAGCATTCTTTTGGCAACTATTGCCCTGCTTTAACATGCTGAAAAGTCAAACACTCCATAGTAAAATTAGCAATATCTCTTTTCATTCCATCCCCCCAGTAATACTCCCAATGATCTTTATACATCCTAGTACTTCCAAGATGAACTGAAAATATAGAACTACGAGCTTCACATAACAATTCATTCTTCAACTGTGAATCACAAGGCACACATAATCTCTTTCCAAATCTCAAAACACCATCACTATCAATGTTAAAATCTGGAAACTTACCCTCTTGAACCAACACAACCTTTTTCTGCAACTCACCGTCTTCCTTCTACGCTTTCTTAATTCTGTATGATAGAGATGATTTCACTAACACCTGAAAAAAAAAACAGAATAATTTCCCACAACAAAAACTTCTATGAAAAAGATCATCAAATCAAAAACCAAAGGATCTCGTTCCAAATGTCACATGGTTAATGAAGTATTACTTTTTCGACATAAAGCATCAACCACTTTATTTTATTTCCCTAGATGATAATGGATCTTGAAATCATAATCCTTGATTAATTCCAACCATATCCTCTATCTCTTGTTCAATTCATTATGAGTGAATATATACTTCAAACTTTTGTGATCAGTATATATTTAACACATCACTACATATAAATGATTCCTCCAAAAATTTAAAGAAAAAACAACAGTATCTAATTTCATATCATTTGTAGGGTAATTCAACTCATGTGGTTTCAACTGATGTGAAGCATAAGAAATTACCTGATCATTTTTCATTAAGACACAACCCAGTCCTTTCAATGAAGAATCATTATAGATAACAAACTCACCATTTCTTGAAGGCAGTGCCAAAACTGGATCATTCACCAATCTTGTTTTCAATTCTTGAAAACAATCATCACATTATTTTGTGCAGATGAACATAACACCTTTTCAAGTTAACTTAGTCATTGGACTAGATAACCGTGCAAAATTTTCAACAAACCTCTGGTAATAACCTACCAAATCAAGAAAACTAATAATCTCGGTTATATTTGTGGGTCTTGGCCATTCTTCCACAAATTTACTTTTAGCAGGATCAACAGTTATGCCATTTTTTGAAATAATGTGACGAAGGAAATAAATTTTTTGTAACCAAAAATCACATTTGAAGAATTTACCAAATAGTTTATTTTCTTTTAAGGTTTTCAAGACAAACCTTAAATGACTTTTATGTTCGTCCTTACTTTTGGAATAAACCAAAATATCATCAATGAACACAACCGCAGACATATCCAAGAACTCATGGAAAATTATATTAATAATATCCATGAATAGAGCAGGTGCATTGGTTAACCCAAAAGGCATAACTACAAATTCATAATGGTCATATCTAGTACGAAACACGGTCTTTGGAAGGTCTGCTTCCTTTACTTTCAACTGATGGTACCCTGACCTCAAGTCAATCTTTGAAAAATACTATGCTCCCTAGAGCAGATAAAAAAAATCATCAATTTGAGGCAAATGATACTTATTCTTAACAGTGATGTTATTCAATGGTCTATAATCAATGCAGTGTCTTATTGAACCATCATTCTTTTTAACAAATAATACATGAGCACCCCATGTTTTGTAACACTCTCTATTAGAACTTGACCCTTTGTTTTCTCCACCATATCCATGTTTCCATGGATTCATAGTATGGGTTACATCAGGTGACCTTTGTGCTTCTCTTTCTATCTTTTAAATTGATAGTTTTTCTGACTCTTTTTCCTATGTGGGACTTTCAATGATGTTTCCGAGCCTTTTTTTTAAATTGTGAGGACGCAATTCCCAAAAGGGGGGAAGGATTGAACATCCCAAGTAAATAAAGAACAAGACATATTTCATATTTATTAATATTTTCGAATTAAATATTAATTTTACTTCAAAAAGGGTTTCTATGTTTGATATCGTACACTATACGCAACAACGGGTTTCATTTAAATATAACGTTACACACTAATAATATAATATTATTATTTTAAATAGCAGTCAATTCCTAGCCATTGTATTGGCAGGAATGAAAAAAACTAAATAATATATGATTATACATGTTTGTTAAATGTATTTACATTTATCCAATAAAAGTAAGAGGCTTAAAATGTGAATAAGTCTAATTTTAAGTATAATTTACATTAAAAGGATGATTTATCGGATTTTAATGGAGAAACCTTTTTAAATTTAGTTTTGGACAATTTAATAAATTCTATATAACCAAATAAAATCCTTCTTTATAACGGGGACATAAAAATTTACTTTGTGTAAATTTTTGGAATTTTTCTGACAAAGTTCAATTTTTAATTAATAGGGAAAAACATTGTATTTTAATTCAAAAGTTTGTTTTAATCTAATATATTTATATGGTTAGATTATCATTTCAATTGGTTTTAAAGTTAAATTAAAATAAATTTTTACCATTTAATACAATGTGGATCATTGGAATCAATTTCACTTTGAAATTGGACATAAACACGTATCAATCTTTTGATAGTTATTGTTTCTTAAAAACACACTATTTGTTTTGATAACGAGAATTAATTTGAAAGATAATTAATTCCACTTATATTTTTTTAATTTTTCATAATAGACATAATTTTTGAATACGGAATATAAAATAAAGCTTAGGCAGAATTTTTGATATCTTTCTGAAAAACTTCAATTTTGATGAATAGTGAAATCACTTAGTGGTAGTTAAAAAAAACTGACTTTTTCATTTAAATGAAATTTTACCACATCAGTGAATTGAATTTCAAAAATCCGATATACATGGTTGTCATCAAGTAGTAAAATGTGGTTCATTATGATTAAAATAATTTTTGGTGAATAGTAACTTTTGACTTTTATTTACCACGGTTAAAGGTAAATATGGTAATTCATGGTTAATGAAATTTTATAATAATTCCAAATTACCTTAAAACTTTTCCAAACCATATTGGTTGAGTCATTAATGACCATGGGAATCTTAGGGTCTATTTTGGGACCTCATTGAGCCACTTGGGAGTGATAATGACAATTTAGATTAATTAATTTAATGTAAAGACAAAATTGACATTAACAAATATCTTTTATTAATTAATTTTTATATGGTATTATATAAGTCATATTTTCTACTATAAATATTCATTTTAAGGATAAAACGATATCGTACATCATGGTATTTGTTCATAATTTTTAGACATGAAAAAATTAAATTATTGATGACACAATAATGATGCAGTATTTACCTCATTAACAAATTATTCAAATAAATAAGATTATAATGACTAAAATATTATTCAAAACATGTCCAATTATGATTGGATGATTTAATTTAGACAATGAGTTATCTTATCTTTATCGTTAATGATTTTTTGACCTTTTGAAACTGAATATCGTTATATAATAAAAACATATTTTCACACTTTCCTAAAGAGCCCCTCCTCTCCCTTATAAAAGGAGACCATTTCTATCCAATTCCTCACACCTATAAAGCCATTTGGCTCTTCCAACCTATGCCCAATTAATCTCCCTACATCCCTATCCTCCACTTAGAAGCCTTACCTTAGGCAGAAGTCACATCAAGAAGTCCTTTGGTTCCAACCAATGGGAGTTACCCAAATTAAAGGTAACAGTTTCTCTTAAATTGTTTTATTTTATTTTACTTCTCCAACCCATAAAATATTTTTATTAATTTCTTTTGTAACAAAAAAATTATCCTCAATATACTAGGATTTTTTTATGATATGGATTCGAACTACACTTACACACACCTTCATAGAATGGACGGAGAACACAATGTTTCTGTGGATGGGAAACTAACGCCTCACAAAATGATGATTGTTCAAATATCTCCAACCGCCTATCATGGTGGCCATTACGAGGAAATATTTTTATATATGATATATATTATGTTTATGTTTTCTTTATGCTTCTGTATTTTCCATTTATAGCAGGCCTTTATGGTTTCCATATTGGGTAAATACGATAATCTCATTTGAGGAAGTGCGGACTACCACCCCCTCAAAGTGATATGACTCCTTAATGACTTATGTGGGATGTATAAAGGAGAGATTTAATGATATTATATATGATATAATATTGTAATTATAATATACCAATGTATAATTATGTTTTAATTTCATTAAAATAAGAAATAGAAATGAAAGTAGCGTTCATGCGTACGTATAGCTTAACGTCTCCATGAACAATGCATTTCTTTACTTACCTCGAAAATGTTATTTAATATTATAAGTACATGTATATAATGGATATATATATGATATATATGATATCTAAATCATGAATATCATACTGGATATAATGATTCTTTGACCACATGAACAACATGTAATTATAAGAAGTCCATTTTTGACTCAAGAACCAAATATCGACAAAATGAACATTATTAACATAAATGATTACATAATGTTTATAACCTGATAATAAGTGATATAAAAGGAATAATAAACTTGAAAATGGTTCTTAAGAAAGTATAAATTAACTTTAGTTTATTATTCAAGAGATTAAAGAATGATCGAGTCAAGTCGGACACGAGGTAAGGGATTCGACCTCTATGTTTCTTTTCAAGTACTCTCTTTTATGTCATCTCTTTTATGCTCCATGTTCTTATATTGGAGGATGTTATTTTATATTCACCATAATTTAATTTTTATTTTCATATTATGAGAGACCCCCTCTTACTCTTATCAATTCATATTATGAATTTTTAAGTGTCACCGTTAGGCTTCCAAATTTTTGTAAGTGAATTTTCTTATCTCACATTCAATTCCATGAGATTTACATTGTTTGCCACTTATTTATTGCATGTGGTGTAATGTGTACTTCTATTGATATATATTATAATTGTTATCTTTACATTCATGGTATTTTGGGATTCATTTTGTGGTTATTAACTTTTGGTCCTATGATTCATTTTCAATACATTGAAGTAAGGGGTTTTCATCTCACTTTTTATTCCGATAAGATTCATGCTATATTGTCCACTATTTCCTTTTTGTGGCATATGTACTGTACATGATTATACTTTTTTTGTAATATGATTTAATTTATGAGTATTTAAATCTTTATTTAATGATTCCTCTTTTAGGTAGCGTATGTTTTGTAAATTTCCGACTCAGTAAGGGAACCATTCACCCTCCACTTTATAAAAGACTTCATTTTTTTTATTTCTTTTATTTTACATCTGATTATGTTGGGATATTTTCTTATATATCCTTATTTATGTCAAATTTATATTCAAGTGATGATATTCCCTTTTTTATCTCATCAACTCATTTTTTTTTGAATTTTAATGTGACACCGATAGGCTGTCAAATTTTTACAAAGGAACATCTTAACCAAATTTCAATTATTTAGGTTCAACTTGTAATTCTTGAATATGTAATCCTATGAATATCTGTGAATGAACTCTTATTGTTTTACACTTAATATCCACTTATATTGGGTGTATTTATATTTTTCAGACATAATTATGTGATTGATTTATCCTTAATTTAAGGATACCATCTTTATAAGGGATTTCGTCTCAATTTACATTTCCAGTGAGACTTCATTGTTTTTATGCACCAATTCAATTTTATATGGTGTATACAGTGTCCTTTGACATATTATATTATTAATCCATTTATTCTCATGATATTATAAAGTTCTTATTAAATGTTAATCCTCAATTATTTTTATTCAAGCGTCTCTCTTTTTGTTAAAAAAACTCTTTAACTAAAATATCGTTTTAATTGTATTAAAGATTTATTCTTCTAAATATTTCCCATTAATGTACATGTTTTAAAAATGGGATTTAGGTTTTATTTATATGAAAATTAATATTTTCAAATTAAAGTTAATTTAAAAGATTCAATGCGGTATGGGACACTTTGATTCAAAAACTCTTTTTAAATTTTTTTGAAAATGATTTGATAAAAAAATTTTATTTAAATATCTTGATTTGATATATTAGAATGTGGAAATTTTATCATTCCTTTATATTTGTGTTATATTTTATGATTATGTAGGGTTATTGGGAATTTATTACGTATACGGGTGGTTTTGTGATAAACCTAGGGAAGGTGAGCCTTAGATAGCTCTCCAATGCATTGGGTAACGTGACGGAGGTAAATGTGATGTTTCTCCCAAGAGATTTAGGGATTATACTATGATGGGTATTCCAAGTGTAATTCCCTATATAGTTATGATAGCTACAATGTATTTTTGATATGGATTCCATAAGTAACCTTTATGATTTATGATTGCGTGTGTTATTCATAAATCTCATGATTTCATAATGTTTGTTTTTATTGAAAAGTATTGTTTCATTTATTTGCATTTGTTGATGTGATAATGTTTTCCTTCCTTATTTTATAACCCTTTTTGTGATTTTTATGCTCATCCCATGCTTTTGAAATGTTTTCCATAGGACTTAAAGATGAATAGGTTCAATGATAGGATCAAGGAAATGTCTTGCTATCTAAAACATGGAACTAGACATGTTTCTTTTTAAGAGTTTTTATTTTATGAAAAAATGGATGTTGAGTAGTAGTGTCTACTTGTAATATTCAAGTTATAATTTAATATTTATGGCCTAATTATCTAAAACTCTAAACCTTAAAATATCATCAATGTGAATTATTAATTTAATTCAATATTATGTAATGTTTAAGGCCGTGTCCTTATAGATGGTATCAAAGGTCGGTTTAGATTACTTTAGGGGTTAGGGAACAATTTAAGCATAAGTGACATTACCATAATGGTTAGGATTTTAGAAAGAGTCATAGTTATTTTTATATAGTTAATGAGTTTAAGATAACTTGAATAAGTATATCTTAGTCTCCACCCTCCTCATAAGATATTATATGATGATTTTACTGATATACTCGCACTAACCTTTTTGGTTATAGTAAAGGCTGGATATAGCAGGCACCAAAGTAACAGTGGATGTGAAGAAAACTATGATAGTTCTTTGAATGAGTTGTTGAATGATATGGGAGCTACAATGAGATCTCTTGTGTTTATTCTCAACAAACTATCAGGAGTCATGATTGACCACCTGAACCTTAGTGATTTTTATAAGACATCATATATGTGAGATACAAATCCCTACAGATGTTCAGGTAATAATCATAAAGGTATGTATGTTCAAAAACCTATGTATCAAAGATGTGGAAAGAAACACATAGTAAAATGTTTCAAAGGGACAGGAATATGCTATAGATGTGGAAATGAAGGTCATAAAGCAAGAACATGTCATGGAAAAAGTAAGCATCTAGTTAACTCTAGTAAAGGGAAAGAAGTTCTTTCTGAAGGATCAATTGAATGATTTGTATTTCAATGGAATTAAAACATAATTATACATTGGTATATTATAATTCTATTATAATATCAAATATAATATCATTAACTCTATCCTTTATACATCCCACATAAGGCATTAACGAGTCCCATCACTTTGAGGGTGCGGTAATCCACGCTTCCTCAAATAAGATTATCGTATTTACCCACTATGGAAACCATAAAGGTGTGATATAAATGGAAAATAGAGAAGAAAAAATGAAACATGAACATAATATATATCATATATAATTATAGTTCTATCGTAATGGCCACCATGAGAGGCGGTTGGTGATATTTGAACAATCATCGTTTCGTGAGGCGTTAGTTTTCCATCCACAGAAACATTATGTTCTTCATCCATTATATGGTGATGTGTGTATGTGTAGTTAGAATACTTCTTATAACAACATCCAAGTATATTGAGGATATTGTTGTTGTTACAAAAGAAATGAATACCAAGAGTTTAGTGGTTGGAGAAGTAAAATAAAAGAAAATAAATTAAGAGAAACTGTTACCTTTAATTTGGGTAACTCCCTTTGGTTTGAACCAAAGGACTTCTTGAAGCTCCTTCTGCCTAAGGTAAGGCTTCTAATATTAGTAGAGGGATGTAGGGAGCTTAATTGTGTAGGTTTTGGATGAGCCAAATTTCTTGAGAGGTGTGAGGAATTGGTTATAAGTGGTCTCCTTTTATATGGGAGAGGAGGGGCTCTTTAGGAATGTGTGAAAATATTAATTTATAATATAATGATATTCGGGTTATAAAGGTCCAAAAATCATTATAGTCTAAGATAAGATGAGTCATGGTCGAAATAAAATCATCCAACTAGAATTGGACATGTTTTGGATAATATTATAATCATTAAAACCTTATTTATTAAAATCATTTATTAATGAGGTTAATACAACATCATTATTATGTCATAAATAATTTAATTTATTTTATGTCTAAAAATTATCAAAAAAAAACTATCATGTAGAAAATATTCTTAGCTTTCCAATGAGTATTTATAGTCGAAAATAGGACTTATATGACACCATATAAAAATTAGTTCCTAAAATATTTTTGTTATATGATTACATAATTTTTATAACATGGAAATAAGTGATATTAAACGAATAATAAAATTTAAAAAGGTTCTTAATCATGTGTAAATTAACTTTAGTTAATTATTTAGGAGATTAATGAACAATCGGGTCATGTCGGACATGAGGTAAGGGATCTGACCTCTCTCTTTCTTTTGAAGTACAATGTTTTATGTCATTTCTTTTATGCTCCATGTTATTATGTTCAAGGATGTTATTTTACATTAAACATAGTGTAATATGTATTTTCATATTATGAGAGACCCCATCTTACTCGCATCAATTCATTTTAATAATTTTTAACAACTGTTGTTAGGCTGCCGTTTTATTGTAAGGGGTTTTATTATCTCACTTTTAATTCCTCGAGATTTCCATTGTTTTCCACATATTCATTGCATGTGGTGTACTGTGTACTTCCATTTGATATATATTATCATTATTATTATTATATTCATGGTATTTTATGATTCATTTGGTGGTTATTAACTTTTGGTCATACGACTCAGTTGATTACAAAGTGGTAAAGGGTTTCGTCTCACTTTTTATTCCCTTGACATTCATGCTATATTTGCCACTATTTCTTTTTGTGTGGTGTATGTACTTCCCATGATTGTAATATTTCTGTAATATAATTTAATTAATTAGTATTTACATCTTCATTGTATTATCCTTATTTTATGTGTCATATGTTTTGTAAGTTACCAACTCGGTAAGGGAACTATTCACCCTCCTCTTTATAAAAGACTTCTTTTTGTTATGTCTTTTAATTTACATCTTATTATATTGGGATGTGTTATTCTATATCATTATTGATGTAAAAATTATATAAAAGTTATTAGATTCACTTTTTTATCTCATCAACTCAATTTCTAAATTTTAATGTGATGATGTTATGCTGTCAAATTTTTACGAGGGAACCTCTTAACCCAATTTCAATTCTTTGGGTTCAACTTGTACTTCTTGAACATGTCATCCTATGAATATGTGTGAATAGCCTCTGATTTTTTTTACAAGTAATATAAACTTATTTTGGGTGTATTTATATTTCTCACACATAATTACGTGATTGATTTATCTTTAATTTAAAGATACTATTTTTATAATAGATTTCATCCCAATTTACATTTCCAGTGAGACGTCATTGTTGTTATGCACCAATTCACTCTTATATGGTGTATGTACTGTCATTTGAAATATTTTATCATGAATCTCATTATTCTCATGATATTTATAATGTTCTTATTCAATGTTATTACTCAATTATTTGTAATCAAGAGTCTCTTATTTGGTTAAACACACTCCATCTAAAATATCGTTTTAAATGTTTTAAAGATTTATTCTTCTAAATATTTCTCATTAATGTCCATGATTTCATAATAGGCCATAGGATTTGTTTATATGGACATTAATTTTTTCAAATTATAATTCATTTAAAAGCCTCAAAGTGCTATGGGACACATTGATTCAAAAAACACTTTTTAAATGGTTTTGAAAATGATTTTATAAAACATTGTTTATTTCAATATCTTGATTTAATATATTGGAATGTGGAATTGTTATCTTTCCATTATACATGTGTCATATGTTATGATTATGTTATGGTTATTGGTCATTTTTTACATATACGGGTGGTTCCATGATAAACCTAGGGCTGGTGAGCCTGAGATTGCTCTCCAACGCAGTGGGTTACGTGACAGAGGTAAATGTGATGTTTCTCCTAGGAAATTTAGGGAATATATTGGGATGGGTATTTTAAGTGTAACTCCCTATGTAGTTGTGATAACTATAACATATGATTGATATGGATTCCATAAGTCACCTTTATGATTTATGATTTGTGGGTGTTATTCATAAATCTCATGATTTCATAAGGTATGTTATGATTAAAAAGTATGGTTTCATTGATTTGTATTTATTGATGGGCTAATGTTTTCCTTCCTTATTTTATAACCCTTACTGATCTTTTTATGCTCATCCCAGGTTTTAGAAATGTTTTCCACATGACTTAAAGATGAATAGGGTCAAGGATGTGATCAAGGAAAAGTCATTCTATCTAAAACATGGAACTAGACATGTTTCTTTTTAAGAGTTTTTATTTTATGAAAAAAATGGATACTGAGTAGTAGTGTTTACTTGTAATATTCAAGTTGTAATGTAATAGTTATGGACTAATTCTATAAAACTCTAAAACTGAAAAGATCCTCAATGTGAATTATTCATTTACAGATTACCATGTTTCTTTACCTAAGATATTTCTGTTTTAAGAATGTTTTTTCGTAGAGGAAATAGAGCAGCTTTTCTAGGAAGGAATACAGAGGGAAATGACCTTTCAAATCAGCATCTTGAGATGGTCAGAATCAGAATTGAACAGTTTGTTGCGGCAATGGCTCAGTTTATTCATGTTATTTTTTGTGGTTGTATTTATTCGTGATATTTTGGTTTATTAAAAAATTAATGAGGAACAAGAAAGTCATTTAAGGGTTGTCTTGTAAAGCATAAAAAGAAAAGAAACTATTTGGAAAATTCTGCATGTGTGAGTTTTGGTTACAAAAAATTTCTTTCCTTTGTCACATTGTTTAAAAAAATTGAATAACTATTGATCTTGATAAAACAAAAGTTGTTGAAGAATGGCCAAGACCCACAAATATAACTGAGATTCACAGTTTTCTTGGATTGGAAGGTTATTACCAAAGGATTGTTGAAAATGTTTCACGGTTATCTAGTCCAATGACTAAGTTTACTCGAAAAGGTGTTAAGTTCACCTGGAAAAATAATGTGATGATTGTTTTTTGGAATTGAAAAGAATATTGGTGAATGCTCCAGTTTTGGAACTAACTTCCAGAAATGGTGAGTTTGTTATCTACAGTGATACTTCATTGAAAGGACTTGGTTGTGTCCTAATGCAGAATGATCTGGTAATTGCTTATACTTCATGTGAGTTGTAACCTCACGAGTTAAATGATTAATGTCATTCTAGATATAATAAACTATTTATCACATGGACAACTTTTAAATATAAGGTGTTCATTTTTGACTCAAGTACCAAATATCGAAAAAATGGACATTATTAACAAAAATGATTACATAATGTTTATAACATGGTAATAATTTATATAAAAGGAATAATAAACTTGAAAAATTCTCTTAATCACGTAGAAATTAACATTAGTTCATTATTTAGGAGATTAATGAATGATCGGTCCAAGTAGGACATGAGGTAAGGGATTTTCTTATCTCACTTTTAATTCTATGAGATTTCTATTGTTCACCACTTATTTATTACGTGGGGTGTAATGTATACTTCCATTGAAATATATTTTCATGATTAGATTTATATTCATTGTATTATGTGATTCATTTGGTGGTTATTAACTTTTTTTCATACGAATCAATTGATTTCAACATGGTAAAGGTTTTCGTCTCACTTTTTATTCCTATGAGATTCATGTTGTATTTGTCACTATTTCCTTTTTTGTGGTGTATGTACTGCCAATGATTGTACTCTTTGTGTAATATAATTTCATTTATGAATATTTACATATTCATTGTATAATCCTTATTTCATGTGTAATATATTTTGTAAGTTACCAAATCCGTATGGGAACCTTTCACCATCCTTTTTAAAAAAAACGTCTTTTTGTTATGACTTTTAATTTACATCTTATTATGTTGGGATATGTTCTTCTATATCCTTATTGATGTAAACATTATATCCAAGTGTTGAGATACCCATTTGATATATATTATCATGATTCTCATTATATTCATGGTATTTTTTGATTCATTTGGTGGTTATTAACTTTTGGTCATACGACTTAGTTGATTACAACGTGCTAAAGGGTTTCATCTCACTTTTTATTCCCGTGAGATTCTTGCTATATTTGCCACTATTTCCATTTGTGTGGTGTATGTACTACCCATGATTATACTATTTGTATAATAAACATTCATTTATTAGTATTTACATCTTCATTGTATGATCCTTATTTCATTTGGCATATGTTTTATAAGTTACCAAATCGGTAAGGGAACCTTTCACCCTCCTCTTTTTAAATGAATTCTTTTTGTTATGTCTTTTAATTTACATTTTATCATGTTGGGATATTTTCTTATATATCTTTATTAATTTACATTTTCTGTCCATGTGATGAGTTACCCTTTTTATCTCATCAACTATTTTTCTTAATTTTAAAGTGACGACGTTAGGCTGTCGAATTTTTACAAGGGAACATCTTAACCCAATTTCAATTCTTTTGGTTCAACTTGTACTTCTTGAATATGTCGTCCTACAAATATGTGTGAATAAACTCTGATTGTTTTAAACTAAATATTAAATTATATTGGGTGTATTTATATTTTTTCACACATAATAATGTGATTGGTTTATCCTTAATATAAGGATACCATCTTTATAAGGGATTTCATCTCAATTTATTTTCCATTGAGACTTCGTTGTTGTTATGCACCAATTCACTCTTATATGGTTTATATACTGTAATTTGACATATTATATTATTAATCCCATTATTCTCATGATATTATATAGTTCTGATTCTATGTTATTCCACAATTATTGGTATTCAAGAGTCTCTTATTTTGTAAAAAACTCTTTAACTAAAATATCATTTTAAGTGTTTTATAGATTTATTCTTCTAAATATTTATCATTAATTTACATGTTTTCAAAATGGTTTTATGGATTTATTTATATATAAATTAATGTTTTCAAATGATAATTCATTTATAACTTCAAAATGGTTTGGGACACTTTTCTTCAAAAATAACTTTTTGAAAATGTTTTAAAAATGATTTCATAAAACATTGTTTTTTTTCAATATCATGATTTGATATATTGGAATGTGGAAATTTTATCTTTACTTTATAAATGTGTTATATTTTATGATGATGTTATGGTTATTTGGAATTATTTACGTATACGGGTTGTTCTATGATAAACCAACGCTGGGTGATCCCGAGATAGCTCTCTAATGCATTGGGTAATGTGATGGAGGTAAACATGATGTTTCTCCTAAGAGATTTAGGGAATATACTATGATGGGTATTCCAATGTAACTCCCTATATAGCTTTGATATCTACAATGTATGTTTGATATGGATTCCATAAGTAACCTTTATGATTTATGATTTTTGTGTGTAGACATATCTACACATTTTCCATTTTTTCATAAAATAAAAACTCTTGAAAAAAAGAGTCTTGTCTAGTTCCATGTTTTAGACAGCATGACTTTTCCTTGATCCCTACCTTGACCCTGCTCATCTTTATGTCCTATGAAAACATTTCAAAACATGGGATGAGAATAAAACGCTCAGTAAGGGTTCTAAAACAAATAATTAAAACATTTGTTCATAAATACAAAAAAACATGAAATCATTAACTTATACATAAATAATTCCCAATGCATCCATATCATACTTACATTGTAGCTATCACATCTATATAGGGAGTTACATTGGAATACCTATCACAGTATATTCCCTAAATCTCTTAGGTGAATCATCATGTTTACCTCCATCACATTACCCCATGCATTAGAGAGGTATCTCGGGCTCACCAGCCCTAGGTTTATCACAGAACCACCCGTATACGTAAATAATTCCCAAGAACCATAACATGATAATAACACATAACATAAGCATAAAGGAAATATAAAACTTCCACAGTGCAATAATAAAATATCATTTCAAGATATTGAAATAATAATTCCATTCTAAAAATCATTTTCAATACCAAAATATGTAAAAATATCATATGGTATTTATTTTTCCTTTTAAAAACATTCCGGCTTGTTAAGGAAGCCAAAGATCAAATATTACTCGCGGCGGTGGAAAGGTTGTTGACACCGCATATGTAAAAAAACATTCCTTTTTGTCGTTTAGTAAAATGATTCATATAAAAATATTCCCTTTAAATTATATTAAAATTCAAATGTGTTTAAACACCGTATAAAATAATGCCGTGTATAAAAATAAAAATGCCTCAATGAAAGGAGATTGAGACGAAGTCCCTTACCTCGTGTCCAACATGACTCGATCATTCTTTAATCTCTTGAATAATAAAATAACGTTAATTTCTTCTTTCTTAAGATCTTGTTTCGCGTTTATTATTCCTTTTATATCACTTATTACCATGTTATAAACATTATATAATCATTCAAGTTAATAAAGTTTGTTTTGTCGATATTTGATACTTGAGTCAAAAATGAACACCTTATATTTACAAGTTGCCCATGTTGTCAATAGTCCATAATATCCAGAATAAAAATCATTATTTAGATATCATATATATCATATATATCCAGTATATAAATATATTTATAATTATACATAACATTTGGAGTTATGAAATGAAATTCACCGTTCATGGAGACGGTAAGTCGTACGTATGAATGAACAATACTTTCATTTATATTTATTTTTTTAATGGAATTAAAAAATAGTTATACATAGGTATATTATAATTACAGTTTAATATCATATATAATATCATTAACTCTATCCTTTATACATCACACATAATGCATTAATGAGTCACATTACTTTAAGGGGGCGGTAGTCCGCACTTCCTCAAATGAGATTATTGTATTTACCCACTATGGAAACCATAAAGGCTTGGTATAATTTGGATGTAAAGAAGAATAATGGAATCATAAACATAATATATATCATATATAAATACAATTCTATCATAATGGACACCATGAGAGGTGGTAAGATGTAATTTAACAATCATCATTTCTTGAGGCATTAGTTTTCCATCCATAGAAACATTATGTTCTCCATCCATTAGATGGAGGTGTGTGTAAGTGTAGTTCGAATACTTATCATAAAAACATACATGTATATTGAGAATACAGGTTTTGTTTCAAAATAAAGGAATAAAAATATTTTAGGTGTTGGATAAGTAAAATAAAATAAAACATTTATAGAGAAACTGTTACCTTTAATTTGGGTAACTCCCTTTAGTTTGAACGAATTGACTTCTTGAAGTGCCTTTTTCCTAAGGTAAGGCTTCTAAGAGTAGTAGAGAGATGTAGGTAGCTTAATTGGTCTGATTTTGGTCAATACAAATGGCTTTAGAGGTGTGATGAATTGGTTAAAAGTGGTCTTTTTTTATTAGGGAGAGGAGGGGCTCTTTAGGAAAGTGTGAAAATATTATTTTATAATATAATAATATAGAGTTTTAATGGTCCAAAAATCATTAAAAATGAATATAGGATTAATCATAGGATAAATATAATCATCCAATCAGAATTGGACATGTTATGGATAATAATTTAATCATTATAATCATATTTATTTAAATAATTTATTAATGTCGTAAATACTACATCATTATTATGTCATAAATAATTTAATTTATTTGATGTCTAAAAATTATCAAAAAAATAAAATCTGGTAGGAAATCATTTTAACTTTATATGAATATTTATAGTCTAAAATTGGACTTATATATCACCATATACAAATTAATTACTAACATATTTTTGTTAATATCAATTTTGGCTTCATATTAAATTAATTAATCCAAATTGTCATTATCACTCCCAAGTGGCTCAATGGGGTCCCAAAATCGACCCAAAGTTGCCCATGGTCATTAATGACTCAACCAATAAGGTTTGGACAAGTTCTTAGGTAATTTATAATTATTATAATATTCTTTTTACCTTGAATTAACCTATTTACCTTTAACCTTGTTAAATAAAAGTAAAAAGTTACTATTCACCAAAAATTATTTTCATCTTAATGAACAGAATTTTACTTCTTTATAACAACCATGTATATCTGATTTTTGAAATTAAATTCCTAGAAGTTGTAAAATTTCATTTAAATGAAGAATTCATTTTTTAACTACCACTAAGTGGTTTCACTATTCTTCAAAAATTAATGTTTTTCAGAAAAATACTAAAACTTCAGCCGAAGATATATTTGATATTCCGAATTCAAAAATGATGTCTATTTAGCCATATTCAAAACATAGAAGTGTAATTAATGAATTTTAAAATTAATTCCCGTTATCAAAACAAATAGCGTGTTTTTAATAAACAATAACTTTCAAAATATTTATACTTGTCTATGTCCAATTTCAAAGTGAAATTAATACCAATGACCAACATTGGATTAAATGGTAAAAATTTATTTTCATTTCACATTAAAACAAAAAAAAATATAATCTAACCATATAAATAAATTATATTAAACGGAACTTTTGTATTAAACTAATGTATTTTTCTATATTCATTAAAAAATGAACTTTATCAGAAAAATACAAAAAATTACCCAAAGTAAAAGTTGATGTCCCCATTATAAATAAAAATTTTATTTGGTCAAATAGAATGTATTAAAGAATCAAAAACTAGATTTAAAGAGGGTTCACCATTAAAAGGTGACAAATCGGCCTTTTAATGTAAATTATGCTTAAAATTAGATTCATTCACATTTTAAGCCTCTAACTTTTATTGGATAAATGTAAATAAATTTAACAAACATGTATAATCATATTTTATTTAGTTTTTTTCATTCCTGCCAATACAACGGCTAGGATTTGACTAAAATTTAAAATAATATTATTATATTCATGGTATTCTGTGATTATTTTGGTGGTTAATAACTTTTGGTCATATGACTCGATTTAATTACAACGTGGTAAGGGGTATTCGTCTCACTTGTTTTTATTCCCATGAGATTCATGCTATATTTTCCACTATCTCCTTTTGTTTGGTGTACGTAATGCCCATGATTGTACTCTTTTTGTAATATACTTTCATTTATGAGTATTTCATCTTCATTAGATGATCCCTCTTTCATGTGTCATATGTTTTGTAAGTTACCAAATCAGTAAGGGAACTCCATAACCCAATTCCCACTCTTTGAGAAGATATTCTCTTTTTTTATGTCATCCTATGAATATGTGTGAATGAACTCTGATTTTTTTACACTTAATATCAACTTATATTGGGTGTATTTATATTTGTCACACATAATTATGAGATTGATTTTTCCTTAATTTAAGGATACCATCTTTATAAGGGATTTCATTTCAATTTACATTTCCATTGAAACTTCATTGTTGTTATGCACCAATTGACTATTATATGGTGTATATATTGTCCTATGACATATTATATCATGAATCCCTTTATTCTGATGATATTATAAAGTTCTGATTAAAAGTTATTCTTTAATTATTTGTATTCAAGCGTCTCTCTTTTTGTTGAAAACCCTTTAACTAAAATATCATTTTAAATTTTTTAAAGATTTATTCTTCTAAATATTTATCATTAATGTCCATGCTTTTCAAAATGGGTTTTAGGATTTATTTATATGGACATTAATGTTTTCAAATGATAATTCCATTAAAAGCTTCAAAGTGGTATGGGAAAAATTTATTTAAAAATCTATTTTTAATTGGTTTGATAAAGAATTGTTCACTTCAATATCTTTATTTGATATAGTGGAATGTGGAAATTTTATCTTTCCTTTATAATTGTGTTATGTGTTACGATTATGTTATGGTTATTGGGCATTGTTTACATATACAGGTGGTTCCGTGATAAACCTAGGGTAGGTGAGCTCGAGATAGCTCTCAAATGCATTGGGTTACATGACGGAGGTGAACGTGATGTTTCTCTTAAAATATTTATGGAATATACTGTGATGGGTATTCCACGTGTAACTCCCAATGTAGCTGTGATAGCTACAATGTATGTTTGATATGGATGCCATAAGTAACCTTTATGATTTATGATATGCGTGTGTTATTCATAAATCTTATGATTTCTATGATTACATAATGTTTATAACATGGTAATAAGTGATATAAAAGGAAAAATAAACTTGAAAAAGGTTATTAATAAAGTATAAATCAACTTTAGTTTATTATTCAGAAGATTAGAGAATGATCAGTCAATTCGTACACAAGGTAAGGAACTTCGTCTCAATCTCCTTTCATTGAAGCATTTTTAGTTTTATACACGACTTAATTTTATACGATGTATAAACCCCTTTGACTTTTCATTTTAATAATATCCATGAATACAGAAGGTTCATTGGTTAACCCAAAAGGCAGAACTACAAATTCACAATGGCCATATCTAGTACGAAACGCGGATTTCGGAACGTCTGCTTCTTTTACTTTCAACTAATGGTACCCCGACCTCAAGTCAATCTTCGAAAAATATTGATCTCCATAGAGATGATCAAAAACATCATTTATATGAGGAAAAGGATGATTATTCTTAATGGTGATGTTATTCCGTTCTCTATAATCAATGCAAAGTCTCATTGAACCATCTTTCTTTTTAACAAACAAGACAGGACCACCCCAAGGTGATGTGCTAGGTCGAATGAAACCTGTATCTAATAACTCCTGCAGTTTATTCAAAAATTATTTATATTTTTTAAAATTCAAAAAATAGAAGTGGAAATAATTAATTTTAAAATTAATTCCCGTTATCAAAACAAATAGCGTGTTTTTAAGAAATAATAACTATCAAAAGATTGATACTTTTTTAGGACGAATTTCAATGTGAAATTAATTCCAATGTCCAAAATTGGATTAAATGGTAAAAATATATTATAATTACACTTTTAAACCAACTAAAAATTTAATCTAGCCATATAAATAAATTAGATTAAAAGGCACTTTTGAATTAAAATGCAATATTTTCACTATTCATTAAAAAAACTGAACTCTATCAGAAAAATACAAAAAAATTAACCAAAGTAAAACTTGAACAAAAATAACTATAATATGATTATAAATGTTTTTTAAATGTATTTAAATTTATCCAATAAATGGTAGAGGCTTAAAATGTGAGTGAATTTAATTTTAAGCATAATTTACATTAAAAGGCTGATTTATCATCTTTTAATGGAGAACCCTTTTTAAATATAGTTTTGGTCACTTTAATACATTCTATATGAATAAATAAAATCATTATTTATAATGGGAATATCAAAATTTACTTTGTGTAAATTTTTGTAATTTTTCTGATAAAGTTCATTTTTTAATGAATAGTGAAAAATATTGTATTTTAATTCAAAAGTGCCTTTTAATATAATTTATATATATGGTTATATTATCTTTTTAATTGGTTTTAAAGTGAAATTAAAATATATTTTTACCATTTAATACAATATTGGTCATTGGAATTAATTTCACATTGAAATTGGACATAAACAAGTATCATTCTTTTGATAGTTATTATTTCCTAATAACACGCTATTTGTTTTAACGACGTGAATTAATTTTAAAATTAATTAATTCCACTTCTATGTTTTGAATTTGGAAAATTAGAAACCATTTTTGAATTTTGAATATCAATTATAGCTTAGGCTGATTTTTTGGTATTTTTCTGAAAAACATCAATTTTTAATGAATAGTGAAACCACTTAGTGGTAGTTAAAAAACTGACTTTTTCATTTAAATGAAATTTTACCACTTCTATGAATTGAATTTCAAAAAACCGACATACATGGTTTTCATAATGATGTAAAATGTGGTTCATTAAGATGAAAATAATTTTTGGGGGAATAGTAACTTTTGACTTTTATTTTCTACGGTTAAAGGTTAATAGGGTAATTCAAGGTTAATAGAATATTATAATAATTCACAAATTCCTCACCACTTGTCCAAACATTATTGGTTGAGTCATTAATGGCCATGGGAATATTTGGGTCTATTTTGGGTCCCCATTGAGCCACTTGGGAGTGATAATGGCAATTTAGATTAATTAATATAATGTAAAGACAAAATTGACATTAACAAAATACTTTTAGTAATTAATTTTTATATGGTGTTATATAAGTCATATTTTCGACTATAATTATTCACTGAAAAGATAATAAAATTTCCTACATCATGGTATTTTTTTATAATTTTTAGACATGAAATTAGTTAAATTATTTATGACACAATAATGATGTATTATTTACCTCATTAATATATGATTTAAAAAAAATAAGATTATAATGGTTAAAATATTATCAAAAACATGTCAAATTATGATTGGATGATTTTATTTCGACCATGATTCATCTTATATTTATCTTTATTTATTTTTGGACATATTGAAACCGAATATCATTATATAACAAAATAATATTTTCACACTTTCCTAAAGAGCCCCTCCTCTCCCTTATAAAAGAAGACCATTTCTATCCAATTCCTCACACCTTTCAAGACATTTGGGTCGTTAAAACTCTACCAAATTATTCTCCTTACATCCCTATCCTCCCCTTAGAAGCCTTACCTTAGGCATAAGGCACTTCATGAAGTCCTTTGGTTCAAACCAAAGGGAGTTACCCAAATTAAAGGTAACTGTTTCTCTTAAATTGATTTCTTTTATTTTACTTCTCCAACCCCTAAAATCTTTTTATTCATTTATTTTGTGGCAACACCAGTGTCCTAAATATACTAGGTTGTTTTTATGAGAAGTATTCGAACTACACATACACACACCTCCATCAAATGGATGAAGAACCTAATGTTTCTATGGATGGAAAACTAACGCCTCACGAAACGACGATTGTTCAAATATCTCCAACCGCCTCCCATGGTGGAAATTATGATGGCACTCTATTTATATATGATATATATTATGTTTATATTTTCTTTATGCTTCTATATTTTCTATTTAAAGCACGCCTTTATGGTTTCCATAGTGGGTAAATAATTTACCTTGAATTACCCTATTTACCTTTAACCATGGTAAATAAAAGTCCAAAGTTACTATTCACCAAAAATTATATGCATCTTATTAAACCAAATTTTACTTCTTGATAGAAACCATGTATGTCGGATTTTAGAGATTCAATCCAAGGAAGTGGTAAAATTTCATTTAAATGAAAAAGTCAATTTTTTTAAGTGAATTGGTTAGCATATTCTTTAAGCATAAGTGACATTGCCATAATGGTTAGGATTTCAAAAGGAGTCATAGTTTTTTAGATAAAATGAATGAGTTTAATATAACATGACTAATTATATCTTAGTATTTACCCTCCTTAGAATATATTATATGACGATTTTACTAATATACTCAGACATACATTTCTGGTTTTAGTCAATGGTTGGATCTAGCAGACATCAAAGTAACAATGGATGTGAAGAAAACAATGACGGTATTATGAATGATCAATTGAATGAAATGGGAGCTGCAATGAGAACTCTTGTGGTTATTCTCAACCAAATATCTAGAGTCACGATTGACCACTTGAACCTTGGTGATTTTTATAAGGCATAGTATATGCGAGAAACAAATCCCCATGGAAGTTCAGTTAATAATAAAAAAGGTATGTATGTTTCAAAGGCACGGGAATATGCTATAGATGTGGAAATGATGGTCATAAAGCAAGAACCAGCCATGGAAAAAAAGGAAACATACTGGTGACTCTAGTAAAGGGAATGAATTTCTTTCTAATGGATCAATTGAATGTTTTAAATTTGGTGTACTTGGTCATTATACAGACACATGTCCTATGAAGAAGTTTCAGGAATGGGATCATGAGGATAATAAAAATATTTGTTTACCAATACCTAATGCCATTCCAATTGAGGATGAAGAAACTGACAATGACCAATGAATGGTATGGATTATTTCTTAATCTATATTTTGACATTATTAAATATTATGTTATGATTCATGGTTTTGTTTGTAGGAATGTAGTATTTCAGAATAAGTTGGAAAGGAATGGTTAATGGATCAGGAATAACGTTGAATGAGTAAGAAGTCAATATATAAGGGATTCAAGTGTTATGATAGATTTTAGGATGGTGAAATTCTTAAAAGTATTAGGGATCTTTTGATGATGGGATTAAATTAGAAGACTTTTTATAGTATGTGTAACCCTAAATTTTAAAGTATATATTCAATTAGAATGAATTGAACATGAGATAGAGGAGATGGTTGTAATTAATCAAGGATTATGATTCCACGATCCATTTCCATCTGGGGAAATAAAATAAAGTGGCTGATGATTTGAGACGAAAAAGTAATACTTCATTAACCATCTTACATTTGGAATGAGATCCTTTGGTTTTTGATTTGATAAACATTCGCATAGAAGTTGTTGTTGCAAGAAATTCTTCTGTTTTGTTTCAGGTGTCAGTGAAATCATCTCTATCAGACAGAATTAACCAAGCACAGAAGGAAGACAGTGAGTTGTAGAAAAAGTTTGTGTTGGTTCAGAAGGGTATGTTGCCTAATTATAACGTTGATAATGATTGTGTTTTGAGATTTGGAAAGAGATTATGTATGCATTTTGATTCACAGTTTAAGAATGAGTTGTTATGTGAAGCTCATAGTTCTCAGATTTCAGTTCATCCTGGCAGTACTAAGATGTATAGAGATCATTGGGAGTATTACTGGTGAGATGTAATGAAAAGAGATATTGCTGATTTTACTATGAAGTGTTTGACTTGTCAGCAGGTTAAAGTAGAGCAATAGTTACGGAAATTAATGCTTCAGCTGTTATCGGTGCCAGAGTGGAAATGGGAAAATATATCTGTGGACTTTGTTGTGAGATTACCAAAGACATCTCGTGGTAACATTGCAATCTGGGTTATAGTTGACCAATTAACTAAATCTGCTCATTTACTTCCTATTGGAGGTAATGTGTCTCTAGATCAACTTGATCGATTGTATGTTAAAGAGATAGTTAGGTTGCGTGGATTTCCCCTCTCCATTGTATCTTATCATGATCCCAAGTTCACTTTTAATATTTGGAAAGGCCTTCAGAAGTCATTGGGTACTGAATTAAATTTTATTACAGCTTCTCATCCTTAATAAGATGGGTAGTCAGAACGAATATTTCAGAACATGGAGGATATGTTACGTGCTTCCTCGATGGATTACTAGGGAATTTGGGACCAAAATTATTCTTTGGTCGAATTTTCATATAATAACAGTTTTCATTCCAGTATACAGATGGCTCCATTTGAGGCATTGTATGGAAAACATTTTCGAACTCCATTATTATGGGATGAAGTAGGTGAAAGGAAGATGATGGGACCAAAATTGGTAGAAGAGGTGGCAGAGAATGTTCAGATGATTCAGAAGTAGATGAGAACATCTCAAAGCAGACAGAAAAGTTACGTAGATAACCGGAGGAAGGATCATTCGTTGAGGTAGGTGATCATGTCTTTCTCAAAGTTTCTCTATGGAAAAGTGTGATGCTTTTTGGAAAGAAGGGAAAATTGAGTCTGAGGTTCATTGGACATTATGAAATTATGGAGAAAGTTGGATCAATTGCGTATAGAGTGGCTTTACCTCTAAGTTAATCCCAGGTACACAATGTTTTTCATGTTTCTATGTTGAGAAAGTATATGCCAGATTCATCTCAATTAACATTTCCATTGAGACTTCATTGTTGTTATGCACCAATTCACTCTTATGTGGTGTATATACTGTTCTTTGGCATAATATATCATGAATACCTTTATTCTCAGTAAGGGGTATAAAATAAAGAAGGAAAACATTATCACATCAATAAATACAAATCAATGAAACTATACATTTCAATCATAACATTCCTTACAAAATCATAATATTTATGAATAACGCACAAAAATAATTAATCATAAAGGTTAGTTATGGCATCCATATCAAACTTACATTGTCTCTATCATAGCTACATTGGGATTTACACTTGGAATACCCATCACAATATATTCTCTAAATCTCTTAGGAGAAACATCATGTTTACCTCCATAACGTTACCCAATGCATTGGTGAGCTATCTCGGGCTCATCCTCCCTAGGTTTATAACGGAACCACCCATATACGTAAAAAATTCCCAATAACCATAACATAATAATAACACATAACAGAAGTATAAATGAAAGATAAAATTTACACATTACAATATATCGAATCATGATATTTAAGTAAACAATGCTTTATCAAACCATTTTCAAAAACCATTTAAAAAGAGATTTTTGAATCAAAGTGTCCCATACCACTTTGAAGATTTTAAAGGAATTATCATTTGAAAACAATAATGTACATATAAATAAATCCTAAAACCCATTTTCAAAAATAGGGATATTAATTAGAAATATTTAGAAGAATAAATATTTAAAACATTTAAAACGATATTTTAGTTAAAGAGTTTTTAACAAAAAGAGAGATGATTGAATACATATAATTGAAGAATAACTTTTAATAAGAACTTTAAAATATAATGAGAATTTAGGTATTCATGATATAATATGTAAAAGGATAGTATATATACCATATAAGAGTGAATTGGTTCATAACAACAATGAAGTCTCAATGGAAATGTAAATTGAGATGAAATCCGTTGTAAAGATGGTGGCCTTAAATTAAGGATAAATCAATATCATAATTAAGTGTGAAAAATATAAATACACCCAATATAAGTGAATATTTAGTGTAAAAAAATCATAGGTCATTCACACATATTCATAGGATGACATAAATAAAAAATAGACGATCAACCCAAAGAATGGGAATTGGGTAAAGGAGTTCCCTTACCGATTTGGTAACTTACAAAACATATGCCACATGAAATAAGGATCATCCATTGAAGATGTAAATACTCATAAATGAATGTATATTACACAAAGATTATAATAATGGACAGTACATACACCACACAAAATGAGAAAGTGGAAAATATAGCATGAATCTCACGAGAATATTCCAGATGACTTTTTTCACATTAAGAGAGCTATAATCAACTTCGAGAGAATCACATAATCCAAAAAAGTTGAACTATATATTTCCCATGTCTATAGATATTAACTAAAACCAAAACTTTTAGTATTATATCAGATAATCACCAAAAGGATAATCCTTTATAAAAAGAAATACTACTCTTAACCTCCAAAATTCAACAAAAAGAACCCAAGGTTCAAGAATGATCATTAAATAAACAGTTATCCTTAAAATTATTCAATTTTATCCAAACTATGATTGAAACTCAAATCTTTGAAGGATTTAATCACATAATCTTCAGACATAAATCTTAATATTTTTCTCTAAATAACATCAGTTACTCTTAAAGTATCATACAGAAAAGTAATTAACCTAATCACATATCCTCCATGATAGGTTAATCATTTACATAGATAACCCAAAGTCAACTTATTATTGATTCATAAGATCATCTAACTTAAAATAATTACTTACACTAACCAAGGACATCACGTAGTCCAGTGATATGCGATAAATACCTATCGCACTTTGGTTGTGGGTTCGATTCCCACAGATTCTTCCAATGTGATGGGTTGTCCCACGGTTTGCATGTTGTCCCTTTTCAAAAACTACATAATTTTATAACATTCCCAAAAGATAAAAATTCAGAAAAAATATCCATAACATATTTTAACCAGAAAAGTTATCTAATAACATTCATTTTGCATCCCAAAATGTATTAACCGGTAATTGCCTCAAATTCAAGGATCATATAAACCCAAATGGTTCATTATAACTATAATCACAAAAAAATATAATTATTCCTCGAGTAAAACATTCATATATCAAACTTTAGGGTTACACATTATATAAAGAGTCTTCTAATTTCATCCCATCATCAAAAGAGCCTTAATACATTTAAGCATTTCACCATCCTGAAATCTACCATAACTCTTTAATCCCTTATATTTTGACCTCTTACTCGTTCAAAATTTTTCATGATCCATTAACCATTCTTTACCAACTTATTCTAAAATACTTATTTCCTAAAAAAAATCATGAATCATATCGTAAGATTTCAATAATAGGAAAAAATATGTTAAGAAATAATCCATACCTTTCATTGGTCATTGTCAGTTTCTTCATCCTCAATAAAAATGGAATTATGTATTGGTAAACAAATATTTGTACGATCCTAGTGATCCCATTCCCAAAACAGCTTAATAGGACATGTGTTTTCATATTCACCATGCTTAGCACATTTAAAACATTCAATTGATCCTTTAGAAAGAACTTTTTTCATTTTCCTAGAGTCAACTAGATGATTCCTTTTTCCATGGAAGGTTCTTGATTTATGACCTTAATTTCCACATCTATAGCATCTTTCTATCCCTTTGAAACATTTTCATATGTGTTTCTTTCCACATCCTTGACACATAGGTTTTTGAACATACTTATCTGTATGATTGTTACCTAAATATCTATAGGGATTTGTTTCTCACATATATGATTTCTTATAAAAATCACTAAGTTTCACGCTGTCAGTCATAACTCCAGATAGTTGGTTGAGAATAACCATAAGAGTTCTCATTGCAGCTCCCATATCATTCACCTGCTTTTTTGGAAAACTGTCATAGTTTTTGCTTCACATGCACTATTACTTTGGTGCCTACTAGATCCAACCATTTACTATAACCAAAAATGTCAGTGTAAGTATAATAGTAAAATTATCATATAATATCTTATGAGGAGGGTAAAAACTAAGATATACTTATTCATGTTATCTTAAACTCATTCACTTTATAAAAATAACTATGACTCCTTCTAAAATCCTAACCAAGATACGTAAAAAGAGTATATGTTATTTATTTTTCCTTTTAAAACACATTTTAGCTTGTTAAGAAAGTCGGAGATCATATAATACTCACGGTAGCAGAAAGGTCAGTGTCACTACTTACGTAAAAAAAATTCCTTTTTGTCGTTTACTAAAATGCTTCATATAAGAAGATTCCCTTTGAAAGAAATGAAAAGTAAAAGGTGTTTATAAATCTTATAAAATAAAACCGTGTATTAAAACAAAATATGTATCAATGAAAGGAGATTGAGATGAAGTCCCTTACCTCATGTCGGACTTGACCTATTCATTCTTTAATATTCTGAATAATAAACTAAAGTTAATTTCTACTTGCTTAAGAACCCTTTGGAAGTTTATTATCCCTCTAATACCAACTATAAGGACCCAACCTTAAACATCACATAATATTTAATTAAATGAATACTTCACATTGAGTATATTTTCTGGTTTAGAGTTTTAGAGAATTAGTACATAACTATTACATCTCAAAAGATTACAAGGTAGACATATCTACACAGTTTCCATTTTTTCATAAGAAAAACTCTTGAAAAAAAGAGTCATGGATGTTTCCATGTTATAGAGAGAATGACTTTTCATTTATCCCATCCTTGACCCTATTCATATTTAAGTCATGTGAAAACATTTCAAAACGTGGGATGAGAATATAAGGCTCAATAAGGGTTATAAAACAATGAAAGAAAACATTTTTCATAAATACATACAAAACAAGAACTCTATCAGAAAAATACAAAAAAATTAACGAAAGTAAAATTTGATGTCCCCATTCTAAAGAAGAATTTTATTTGGTCATATAGAATGTATTAAAGTAACCAAAACTAGATTTAAATAGGGTTCACCATTAAAAGGTGACAAATCATCCATTTAATGTAAATTATGATTAAAATTAGATTCATTCACATTATAAGCCTCTAACTTTTTATTGGATAATGTAAATAAATTTAATAAACATTTATAATCATATGGTAGTTTGGTTCCTTCATTCCTGCCAATACAACGGCTAGGAGTTAACTACAATTTAAAACAATAATATTATATCATTAGTATTCAACATTTACCTCCATCACATTACCCAATGCATTGGAAAGCTATCTCGGGCTCACATGCCCTAGGTTTATCATAGAACCACTAGTTTACATAAATAATTCCCAAGAACAATAACATGATTATAACACATAACTTAAGAATAAAGGAAAGATAACATTTCCACATTGCAATAATAAAATATCATTTCATGATATTGAAATAATAAATTCATTCTCAAAATCATTTTAAATACCTTAATATGTAAAAAGAGTATATGCTATTTATTTTTCACTTTAAAAACATTACGGCTTTTTAAGGAAGCCAAAGATCAAATAATACTCATGGCGGTGGAACGTTTGTTGTCACCTCTTACGTAAAAACATTACTTTTTTGTCATTTAGTAAAATTCTTCCTATAAAAAGATTCCCTATGACTGAAATGAAATGTCAAATGTGTCTATACAGTGTATAAAATAAAATAATGAATTATAATAAAATATTTCTCAATGAAAGGAGATTGAGACGAAGACCCTTACCTCATGTCCGAGTTGACTCGATCATTCTTTAATCTCTTGAATAATAAACTAAAGTTAATTTCTATGTGATTAAGAACGTCTTTCAAGTTTATTATTCCTTTTATATCACATATTACCATGTTATAAACATTATGAAAACATTTAAGTTAATAACGTTATTTTGTCAACATTTGGTACTTGAGTAAAAAAAAATCATTAACATGTTTTTTGCAAATTATGTTTTATAAAATGGATATACTTATTATAAAAAATTATTTAGTGATTAAGTGATAAAGGTTGTTGTGGAAGACGTTCTCTCTTTTGAGGAGATACTATATAACTATGGAATATAGAATACTATGGGGTTTTAATTGTGGAATAATGTTTGAAATTTTAGTTCGGAAAATCTATGTTTTTATTTTGGAAACACGATCATTTGATTTATTTATGAAAATGATTAACCTATCAAGGAGAATATGTGATTGGGTTAATTATTTTTCAATATGAGACTTTAGGAGTAACTGGTGTTACTTGGAGATAAATGTTATGATGTATCTTGGAATTCAATGTAATTACATCCTTATGATATTTGGGTTACAATCAATGTTTGGATTACTCTTTAATAATTTTAGAGACAATTGTTTATTGAATGGTCTTTGTTGAACTTTGGGTTTTGTGAGACAAATTTTGGAGATTAAGAGTAGTTTATCTTTATGTAAATGTTTATCGATTTTGGGGATTATCTAATCTTGTAATAAATGTTTTGGTTTTAGTTAATATCTAAAGACATGGGAAATATGTAGTTCATATTTTGTAGTTTATTTGATTCTCTCTATGTTGATTGTAGAACTTTTAATGTAAACAAGTCATCCTGAATACTCATCGTATGGAGGAAATATGAGTTTGTGATAGAAATACAGTGAAGGATAAAAGTCTACATGAAAAGTAATTGGGTTTCCTTATGTCTTTAGTTAGGCACATAAATAAATTCCTCAGTGAAAAGTAACTTAAAACAAAAGCCTTGTCTGTTATCTTTTCCAACTGGGAAATCAAAGACTATTTAACCCATCACAAGTTTGTGCTTTTCTGGTGGTTAACATTATTTTAAACATTATTTATATCACTCTCCATCAGAACATGATGGTTTTTTTATCCTCCATATCCATGTTTTCATGGAATCCTCGTATATGTTGTCTCGGGTAACCTTTGTACTTATCTTCTTTTTTTTAAGTGATAGTTTTATTGACTCTTTTTCTGATGTGGGGTTTAAATGATGTTTCGAAGCCTAGTTTTAAAATTGTGAGGACAAAATTCTCAAAAGGGGGAATAATGTAACATCTGAGATAAATAAGGAATAAGACACTTTTCATATTTATTAATACTTTTTAATTAAATATTAATTTTACTTTAATGAGGTTTCTATGTTCGATAGTGTACCCGATACGCAACAATAGGTTTCTTTGAAATCTTACGTTGCACACTAATAATATAATATTATTATTTTAAATGGTTGTTAACTCCAAGTTGTTGTATTAGCGATAATGAAAAAAAATACAATATGATTATACATTTTTGTTAAATGTAATTACATTTATCAAATAAATTTTAGAGGCTTAAAATGTGAATGAATCTAATTTTAAGAATAATTTACATTAAAAGGTCGATTTAATACCTTTTAATAGAGAACCCTATTTAAATATTGTTTTTGTCACTTTAATACATTCTATATGAATAAATAAAATCCTTCTTTAGAATGGGTACATTAAAATTTAATTTATGTAAATTTTTGGCAATTTTTTTGAAAAAGTTCATTTTTTTATGAATAGAATAAATATTGTATTTTAATTCAAAACTATGTTCTAATATAATTTATTTATATGGTTATATTATCTTTTAATTTTTTTTTTAAAGTTTAATTAGAATATAATTTTACCATTTTATACAATTTTGGTCATTGGAATTAATTTCACATTGAAATTGGACATAAACAAGTGTCAATCTTTTGATAGTTATTATTTCCTAAAAACACGCTATTTGTTTTAACAATGGAAATTAATTTTAAAATTAATTAATGAAACTTTTATGTTTTGAATTTGGTAAAATATACATCATTTTTGAATTTGGAATATCAAATATTGCTTAGGCTGAATTTTTGGTATTTTTCTGAAAAACATCAATTTTCGATGAATAGTTAAACCACTTAGTGGTTGTTAAAAAAATAGAATTTTTCATTTAAATGAAATTTTACCACTTCTGTGAATTGAATTTCAAAAATCATACATACAAGGTTTTTATCAACAAGTAAAATTTGGTTCATTAATATTAAAATAATTTTTGGTGAATATTAACTTTTGACTTTTATTTACCGCGATTAAAGGTAAATAAGGTAATTCAAGTTAAAAAGAATAATATAATAATTCAAAATTACTTTAACACTTGTACAAACCTTATTGTATGTTTAATGTCCAACCATTGGCATCTTTGGTTCTATATTGGGACCCCATGGAGCCACTTATGAAAGATAATGACACATTAGATTAATTAATTTAATGTAAAGGCAAAAATGACAAAAAAAATCTATTAATAAATGAATTTTTATATAGTGTTATATACATAATATTTTTGACAATAAATATTCATTATAAAGATAATAATATTTCCTACATGATAGTATTTTTTATATTTTTTAGACATTGAATAAATTAAATTATTCATGACACAATGATGATGCATGGTTTACCTAATTAATAAATCATTTAAATAAATAAGATTATAATGATTAAAATATTATCAAAAACCTATCCAATTATTATTGGATGATTTTATTTCAATAATGAGTCATCTTATCTTCAAATCAAATGATTGTTTGACCTTTTGAATTCGAATATAACTTTATAATAAAATAATATTTTCACACTTTCCGAAAGAGCCCAGCCTCTCCCTTATAAAAATAGACCACTTGTAACCAATTCCTCACACCTATCAAGCCATTTGGATTGTCCAAACTCTGCCCAATTATGCTCCCTAAATCCCTCTCCTCCACCTAGAAGCCATACATTAGGCAGAAGGCACTTCATTAAGTCCTTTGGTTCAAACCAAAGTGAGTTACCCAAATTAATGGTAACTGTTTCTCTTACTTTGTTTTCTATTATTTTACTTCTAAAACCCCTAAACTATTTTTATTACTTTATTTTGTAACAAAACAAGTATCCTCAATATACTAGGATTTTGTTTTGAGAAGGATTAAAACTACAAATACACACACCTCCATTTAATGGGTGAAGAACATAATGTTCCTGTGGATGGAAAACTAACGCCTCACGAAACGATGATTGTTCAATTACCTCTTACTGCCACTCATGGTGGCCATTATGATGGAACTATATTTATATATAATATATTTTATGTTTATGTTTTATTTTTTTCTTCTTTATTTTCCAATTATATCACACCATTATGGTTTCCATAGTGGGTAAATACGATAATCTCAATTGAGGAAGTGTGGACTACCGCCCCCTCAAAGTGATGTGAATCGTTAATGCCGTATGTGGTATTTATAAAGAATAGAGTTATTGATATTGTATATTATATTATAATGGAATTATAATATAACTATATTTAATTATGTTTTTAATTCCATTAAAATAAGAAATAGAAATGGAAGTAGAGTGCATGCGTACATATGGATTACCGTCTCCATGAATGGTACATTTCTTTTCCTACCTCCAAATGTTATGAACTATTATAAATACATGTATATACTGAATATATATTATATATATGATATATATAAGCAATTAATGTGATATGGATATAATGAACTATTGACCACATAGATAACTTGTAAATATAAGGTGTTCATTTTTTACTCAAGTACCAAATATTGACAAAATGGACATTATTTACTAGAAATGATTACATAATATTTATAACATGATAATATGTGATATAAAACGAATAATAAACTTGAAAAATGTTCTTAAGAAAGTATAAATTAACATTAGTTTATTATTCAGGATATTAAAGAATGACCGAGTGAAGTTGGACACGAGGTAAGAGATCCGACTTCTCTATTTCTTTTCAGGTAATCTCTTTTATGTCATTTCTTTTATTATCCATGTTCTTATGTTGGAGGATGTTATTTTATATTAACAATAATTTAATTTTTATTTTAATATGATGAGATACCCCCTTTTACTATCATCAATTCAGTTTAATAATTTTTAAGTGGCGTCGTAAGGTGGCCTAATTATTGTAAGGGATTTCTCATCTCACTTTTAATTATGTGAGATTTTTATTATTCACCACCTATTTATTGAATATGGTGTATTTATTTACTAACAATGATTATATACTATCAGTATTATCATTATATTCATGGTATATTTTGATTATTTTGGTGGTTAATAACTTTTGCACTACCACAAAACTGGGCAAGGCATGCGCCTACCTTTATCAGCGCTAAAAAAAGCGCTGATAAGGGTTCACTTTATCAGTGCCAAAACAAGCGCCGATAAAGATGTACCCTTTATCAGTCCTTGTTTTAGCACTGATAAAGGGATAATTTATTTGCTCTTTAAATATACCTTTATCAGCACTTTTATTAGCATTGATAATATTTATTGTATATATTAATTAAATGTACACTTAAAATTAAATTATATGTAAAATATAAATATATATTTTATTATATTTTCAATGATATATATATAAATATACCTTTCAAACAATTTTATAAGTATATATATATATATATATATATATAGAGTTAAATAAATAAATAATAATATAATGAAATTCTTATATTAATACATTTATCAGCTCTTTTATTAGCACTGATAAACTATGTATTTATCAGTGCTAAAGAAGCGCTGATAAAGGGTGTCTTTATCAGCGCTAAAATGAAAAGAGCTCATAAATTAACTCTTTATCAGAGATAAAAAATCACTAATAAAGGATGTATTTATCAGCGCTTTTCATTTTAGCACTGATAAATACACCCTTTATCAGCTCTTTTTACTTTCCCTGATAAAGGCTCACGTGGGATTGATAAAAACCCTCGGGTCCTCTTCCTCCTCCCCGCACCCTATCAAGCTCTCGCGGAAGCCCTCATCTACGCCACTACTGCCGAATGCTTCTCCTCCTCCGCCACGACCATCGTCTCCTCCTTCGGCTCCTCCTTGTCCTCCTCCTCCGGCCGCCGCCTCATCCTCCTCTGGCCGCCACCTCCTCTTCCTCCACTGCGCCAGCTCCTCCTCATCCTCCTCCTCCACCGCGGCCTCGTCCTCCTCCTCTTCCATCGGCGCCTCATCCTCCTCCTCCTCCGTCTAGTCCGTGGCCTCCTCCTCCTACTCCTCCATCGGTGTCTCCTCCTCCTCCTCCTCCTCCTCTGCCTACTACGCTGCCACCTCTCAACCGTGGGTCCTCCACCGCATCCTCCTCCTCCTCCTCCTCTACTGCCTTCACTGCCTCCGCCATGCCTCCGCCCTGCCTCTGCACTTCCTTTGTTGCCTCCGGTGCCTCTGTAGTCGACGCCTCCTTCTCCTCTGCCACCGGGTCCTCCTCTTTATGGGGATTCAAATTGAATTTTCATGAAATAATTATGTTTGTATTGTGTTGACCCCTTGCATCCTATCCTAAATTATGAATATTGATTTTTGGATTTTATGAGTGTTGATATTGTGGGTAATTGTTATGTTTGGATTGTGATCACATGATGTTATGTGTTATATTATATACTCATGATAATATGACATTACAACTTGAATGATTCACCGCAAATGTGTGTTATCATGCATGGTGTTTATATGTTGTACATCAAAGAAGTGTACCAAAAAGAAATTAATATCCCTTAGTAGGGTACTACACTTGATAAGTGATGATGGAGACAGAGAACCTAAGCATAGGGTGGAAGTACAACATATCCATGGTGTCGTGTCATGGGTGTGCTTGAGGTACCCAGTATTTTCTAGGTCCCATTCACTATGAGATGCGTAATTTTTTTCAGTAACCACATGGATCTATATCATGCATAGAAAGAGGGTAAGAAGGTCATTGATTTCTTGGCTACTTAAGCCTCTCTAGGTAACCTGTGTACCATATTTAACATCATAGGATCCCTCCCCCCAATCTTTTTATTTTAGTTAAAGAAGATTCCATTGGGATAAACAAATTTAAACCTCCTTTAACCATTTTTAGCATTCTCCCCTTCTTGGAATAAAATATATCAACATTGGAAGTGTTGAAATAAAGTTCATGACAGAGTTATTTGAGCTATAACCTTGGGTTTGTTGTGCCCCCCCTCCACTAATCCCTCTTCCCCCACCTCATCCATACCTTCCCACCTCCCTCATCTCCCTCTCCTCTAACTAAACCTTCTCCCATTCCTCCACCCATACTCACTTCCCTCCTAGCACTATGATTTTAACTAAGGGTAGGTGCCTTCCCCCATTCAAACACATAGCTTATGGATCGTGGCCTATTGCAGCTAATCACTAGACCCAAACTCTTACTCCACCATCTCCTAATCCCCATTCTTTTCCACCACCATTGGAAGATTCCATCTCGTTGGGTTTTGATTTTCCTTTTGCATCCCACCACTCACAAGATGAAATTCCACCTACCAATGTCCAGCCCTATTTTCACTTTGAGGAAATGAAACACTATATGTTCTTGGACCATTTTCAATCCATGTTAATTTTCACCAACAAATCCATGGATTTGGTCATAATACACAAGTTCCTCATTGACAAGGTTGTTATGGTAGCCCTTCGCATCAATGAAACACTCCCAAATTATTGATGTTCCTGAGGAGACATTTTAGGAGCTCTTTATAGAGTTCCTTAAAACTTTCAAGATAGAATTAATCTATATCACCTTAAAACTAGGTGGTAGGGATTTAGATTTGACACTGGGTGAGTTCAAAGTTATCTTGGGGTTTATTCTTCTGACATTGCTACATCCACTACCTAGGTTGCTTTGTGTCTTGATCTGAAAAAGAAAAATACACTAAAGAGTTGGGTGTTGATCACTCATGAGCTCATGAGAATCCATGATCCTCCCACATCCAAGAGCACTCGGATGAAGGGTTATTATCTGAGAATTAGTCATTGTGCCTTAGCTCATGCCTGGATAGCATGGGGAGACTCCCACATAACCATCACATAGACTAAGGTACCCATTATGGCCACTTCCATGGGTGCCCTTTTGGAAAACATATACTCCTTATTACTTATGCATTTGGTCCCATGTGTTTCAATCATCTTTCTACAATTTTACTTTTGATGCACATGTTAGGCTACCTATTGGCCTTACCCATGAGGTATTTCCTTGTACGGACACCCTATAGAGACTACCCTATGAGATTGATCCACAAGTTGCACTGATTATCCTACTTCCTCACAAAAGGTATGGTCAACCCATGCCTATAGTGGTGAACACCACTAAAACACTATAAAAAAACTCCCAATAACCACCCCTCATCAGGGGTGATCGAAGAGAGGAAGAGATTGGATGAATCCCAAGAACCACCCAAGATTTCGCTATTAATGAGCACGCCCCTACCATTTTTGAAGTATCTTGTTTTTTATCTAAATTATACTCATATGCCTTCTCCTATAACCTATATACTCATCTTATGGATTTCAAATAGGATGAATATAAATAAAGAATGGATGAATGCCAATCGGTTGACAAAAGAGTATGAAGAAGGCGTGAAAGAGTTTATCAAGTTTGAAAAAGATCATGCATGTGACTCTTCTCAAATCCTTTGTCCGTGTTTATGCTGTTGTTATTTGAAACAAATTAGTCCGGATGAGTTGGAAGAACACTTGATCTGTCATGGAATAGAATAGAGTTTTACATGTTGGAATAAACATGGGGAAACAATGAATGTAGGTAGTGACTGGGGTGACACTGCATTTTATGGATCATTTGATATGATTACAAACATGAACAATGAAGATGACCGTATGGAGAATGTGATTACAGATGTGAATGATGATGAAGATCATATTGAGGAAATGTCAAGGACCATCAAAGATGAACTTCGTGATTGCCCAAAATTGTTTGAGAAATTAAAAATTTGTGCAAAGTCGCCATTTTATGATGGTTGCACTAAATATACAGCATTTTCAGCCGTACTGAAGCTGTATAATTTGAAAGCACACAACGGGTGGAGTGACGACAGTTTTACGAAACTACTTGCCCTCATTAATGACATGCTCCCAGAAGACAATGAGCTCCCAAGCCGAACATACGATTCCAAACGAATGAAACACTCTATGGGTATGATCTCTGAATGAATACATGCCTACCTGAATGACTTTATACTGTTTTGCAAGGACCACAAATAACATAAATAATGCCCAAAGTGTGGTGCTTCTCGATAAAAGAAAGATGAATCCAGTCCTACTAATGTTGTATCGTACTTTCCAATCATTCCAAGGTTTAGACGCCTATATGGAAGTGAGGAGACTGCAGAACAATTAACATGACATGCAGATACAAGAATTAAAGATGGGATACTACGTCACCCGGCAAACTCTCCTCAGTGGAAGATAATCGATCATGAGTATCCTAAATTTGGAAATGAGTTGAGAATCCTTCGTCATGCATTATCTACATATGGAGTGAATCCTTTTGGATTTCAATGAAACAATCACAGTACATAGCCGGTTATGTTGATAAATTATAACTTACCACCGTTGTTATGCATGAAACGAAAATACATCATGTTATCCATGCTTAAATCAGGACCAAAACAATCGGGTAATGATATTGATGTCTATTTAGCTCCATTGATCAAAAATTGGAAATTATTGGGGGATTCAGGTGTTACATTATATGATACTTGCAGAAAGGAAGATTTCACATTGAGAGTCATGTTGTACAAGATGATAAATGACTTCCCTGGTTATGGAAATTTGTTAGGATATATCACTAAAGGAACTCAAGGTTGTCTCATTTCTGAAGAAGGTACACAATAAATTAGGTTGAAACATTCATCGAAAACTGTTTTTCTAGGACATCACAGATTTCTAATGCCATGACATAAGAACCATTCTTGAACGACATCATTCGATGGAAGTTTAGAAGAATGTACAACATAGTCTCCACTAACAGGAGATCAATTGTTTGAGAACATTAAAAATATGGACACTACTTTTGGTAAATCGGCTTCGAAAAACCTTAAAAAAATCAGTTGGAAAAAGAGATCAGTTTTTTCTGAATTATAATACTGGAATTCTCTATATGTAAGACATTTTATTGATGTTATGTGTGTAGAAAAAAATGTATTTGATAGTGTTGTCGGCATGTTTCTAAATACATCTGGAAAAACAAAAGATGGAATTAAGGCTCTGTTGGACATGGTTGAGATGGGAATACGAGAAGAGTTGGCACCAGTGAGGGGTGAAAAATGAACATTTCTTCCTCCTACTGCATACACTCTTTACAGGTAGGAGAGATATCAATTTTGCAACTTCTTGAATGACTTAAAGGTTCTAGAGGTGTATTCGTCAAATATCAGTAACCTCGTGTCAATGAGCGACTTGAAGTTAAAAGGTCTGAAATCACATGACTATCATGTTTTGATGAAAAATCTCATTCCAATTGCTTTAAGTTGAATTTTTCCCAAGAATTTCCACCATACATTAACGAAACTGTGTTTCTTCTTCAAAGCTATATGCAGCAAAGATATAGACCCGACAAAATTGCCAGCTATGGAAAAAGAAATTACCATCATATTATGTGAATTAGAGATGTTCTTCCCGCCTTCATTTTTTGATATGATGGTTCATTTGATTGTCCAATTGGTGAGAGAGATTCGACTATGTGGTCCTGTACATTACAGATGGATGTACCCATTTGAATGGTATATGAATATTTTGAAAGGGTATTTCAAAAATCAAAGTTGGCCAGAGGGTTGTATTGCAGAGCGATATATTGTTGAGGAAGCTGTTGAATTCTGTACTGAATACTTTTCTGTTGTGGAAAGCATTGGCTTACCAAAATCTCATCACACTGGGTAGCTTGATGGTGAAGGAATTTCTGGAAGAAAGGTTGTCACAATCAATATTACAGATTGGGAGAAGGCCCACCTTTATGTTTTTCATAACAGTTTCGACGTTGACCCATATGTTTAAATCCACAATGAAATTCTTAGGCATTTTAATCCATCTAGGGCTGAAAAATGGTTATCAGATACACATAATCGATTATTTATATGATGGCTTCGAGATCATATTTTTAAGAAGTCAGAAGAAAATCCAGAGTCAATTTCGAAATGACATCAATGTCTTGTTGGAGGACCAAGTTTGTATGCATTATCTTACAATGATTATGTAGCTAATGGTTATACATTTTATACTAATGAACATGATGAAGACAATACCATGAAGAATAGTGGGGATACACTTGTGGCTGAAGCAATGCATGTTTCCGGTGCTAAGGACATAAATCCAATTTATGAGAATATGTCATACTTTGGCATCATCAAACAAATATGAGAGTTAGATTATATAGAATTTCATGTTTCGATATTTCAATGAAAGTGGGTTGATAACAGGAGTGATGTTAAAATAGATGATTTGGGATTTGTGAAGGATGATTTTAGTAAGGAAGGGGAGAAACACGAACAGTTTATAATGGCATCACAGGCAGTGCAAGTATTTTATGTTCCAGATCCCGCAAATTGAAACTGGTCAATCATTCTATTATCGACCAAAACAGCTGAAGGGTCAGATGAAAATTCAACGGAAGATAACCCTTTCATTGGGACTTCACAATCATTTTGCAGTGGTCCCAATGTAGACAACGTTTTTTTTGTCAGAGGAGACCAAAATGAATGGATATGGATAGTTGATAGAGGAGTCAAATCCCTTCAGCCTTTAAAAAAGAGAGTTTAATAATCAGGTTAAATATTTTTATTGTAATATAGATTGTGTTACATTATGTTATTATCTTTTCGCTGTTGAATTTATGTGATCTAAATTAAATTTGAAACCAGTTCTGTAGATAATGACTTCTTCACCAACTGATGCACCAAATCCCGAGACACAACATGTATCTCAACCTGTTGCTGCTGGTCCCACTGCTGAGAGACAATAGGTCTCTCAACCTATTGCAGCTGGTCCCACTTCTTAGGTACAACAGGTCTCTCAACCGGTTGCAGCTGGTCTCAGTGTCGATGCTAGCGCTTCAAAGAAGCATAATGATGATCTAGAAACTGAGGAAATGTAAGGCGATGAAACCCCTACGAAACAAAAAAAATAGGTGCACCATAGTTTGACAGTTTTAGCCAAAATCTTTAAGGAAAAAGAAAAAGGCATCAAATATTAGGTGGGATGGAATAAACTAGGCCAACATGTAAACCCCAACAAAGCCATGTTTAGTAGATACATTAGAATCATCACTCGACAACACGTGCCGATTGATGTAGAGTTGTGGCACCATGTTGTCAGCGGGTTGAAAACATTAATGTGGGCAGAGAATATGGTAACATTACAATATCATCTATTTAATTTATTAAAATAAAATAAAATACTGAAATATTGACTAACCCTTCATCATCTCTTGTAGAGTGCATTTATAGTAGATTTTTTTCACAAAGAATATGTTTTAAGGCTAACAGGAAGGATTCATAGAGTCTTTAGCACCATTTTAATGAAACATCATCTGAAAGATGTCGAAGGGAAAATCATGCCGCACCCGCCTCCTCTTTATGCACACTTGATATCCCAAGGATCATGGGATGCGTTTTGCAACCGTCGTGTGGAACAAAATTTTCAAGTACATTGTGGTTTGTTACACGTTGTGTAATGCTGCTTGTATTCATCACATTGATTGACAGGTTTTTATTTATGAAATTGCAACTGAGTGCTGAAAATAAAGAATGGGAAGCAAAACTAGCGTACCCCTACAGTAAAGCATGGCTGGGGTATGCTTCAATTGAAAAACAATTGGTACATATTTTAAAAGTACTGTAATAATTTTATGTGACCTGAAACAACACTATAGCCATGTTTCTCTATTTATATGAAAATTGATGAAGAAAAATCTCAAGTAAGTTCCATTCCACGCCATGTGCTATGGAAGGAGGGTCATTTTAATAAAGAGGGGAAACTGATAGACGAAAACACACAAAAAGTGTGGGAAACATGTGTAAGTATAAAATAATATAAACTTGTTTTTCTTTAAATCACTATTACATAATGATGACTACTTATTTTTTCATATTTTCTATTTGATATAGTCACAGGAATCCAAAACACCCACACCGGATGCATATATACTTTCAACAGCCTTGAAATAGCCAGAGCAGTATGGCCGCGTCAGAGGTGTGGGTTTTGGGGTGTCACCCAGGACATATTTTCAGAAAAAAACAATAGGATGAAGAAACTAAATAATTGCATGTAATGAGAGATAGAGTAGCTACCCTTGAAGAACTATTCCAATCTCAGGGAGAGATGCTAAAGAGTTTGATGGAGGAGAGGCGAAGAGAACAAACAACTCAAGAACAACCCGCATGAGAAGATTCACCCATCACCAGCTTTAAGGAGAGCCATTACCCTCAAAGACCTGAATTAACCGAGGTAATAAATGTTCTAATATCCGTTTTTGTGAAATGTGAATCACAAAGAAACTAATACCTGTCATGTAATGATATTCTACAGGGTGAAAATGACTATGATTTTTATCTGTCAACTCCCACAAATTTCCTTGTAGCGTGGGATACGGTGTTCAATATGAAGAATGACACGCTACACTCCAGACCACTTCCAACCGGTCATGTCAAAGTATAGATTAATGTTTCTCATGAGCCGAGCGCTGAGCTACCCATGCCAAATGATGATGACGACATTCATACGGTGGAAAAAGCTGTTGGAACATTCATTGCATGGCCGTCGAATCTTGTAAAAAAACATGTCGACCAGGAGGTATTCATTTCCAATTCATTTTTCAAGAAGAACCATTAACATTAAATTAGAAAATGGTTGAACCGATGAATGTTATTATCGAAGGACAAAATGGAGAAGCTAAAACGAAAGAGCGGCTCCAACATTGGATCAACCAACCAATCAAAACGATCTACTGAGAGCGGATTCACCCAACCTATTCTATATCCACATTTAATATCATTGGAAGCTCATGTAGATAGGAAAATGAAAGACAGAAAGAGTCATACAATTGTTTGTGAAAAAGATATGTAAGAAGATGAAACATTAGATTTCATTATTTCATACACTGTTTCTGAGATCATCAAATACGACTGGCTAGGCGCCTCAGTTATAAATGTATACATGAGGTATGTTTTCATGATTTGATTTTACACAAGCTGATATACTTTGATAATTATGGTTAATAGATATCATATTTTTTACATGCGTATGTATGAAAAACAATTGAAGGGATTTTCCCATGAATACAAATTTGGACTCATTAGTCCTCACACCATTTCTACACAATGAGAAGAAATAGATTCTAATTTTCAGGCTGAATTAATGTCAAATATACTCAGAACGTTTCAAAGAAGAATTACGACTGATAGACTCTTTTTAATACCAGATTTGCAGGTGTAAAAAACGACATTTTAATCATATCAATTATATTTTCATTTATATCAGTACTTATATCTTTTTGTGTTTTTAGGGAACATTGGATGCTCATTATAGTCAATTTGGATACTCCAAAGATTTATTTTCTGGATTCACTGCATGGATATCCAAATACCAACCACACAAGATGGAAATTTTCAATTTGTAATACACTAGTTCCATCATTTTAGAACTAAATATCTAGTTATATAATTTGTATTATCTTTTAATGAGGATTTTGTTATGATTGGGTGGTGTATGAATATCGTCTAAATGATGGAATAAATCCAGGGCATAAGGACGACAATGCCCACAAGATCTAAAAGTGGAGAAGTATCTGGGTAAATATAATTACATTTCACTATCCAAATACATATCAAAACAAATTATTTATTTTTATCGATGTTTCTACAGTGTCCGAAACAAACAAACGACAAGGACCGCAGTTATTATGTTTGTAAATTTATGAAAGATATCATATTTTATGAACAAACTAGCATCCCTGAAGAGGTTTTTTTGAAAATAATTACTACTTCATTTAAAATGATTATTAATCCTTTGTGTATTTATATTTTTTTTGTACTACTATGACTGTTGCAAAAACTCCTATTCAGAAGATGATATAAATGTCTATAGAAACGAATGGGTAGCGTAGCTGATGGAAGAATGTAAACAAATAGGGCAATGAACGTGAATTCATAATACTTATGTAATATTTATATGGTAATTGATATATCCCTTTACACTTATTGAGAATCTAGGATTTCCCTTTCTTATGTTTCATATCCTTAGATTAGTGAATTCCTACTACTCAGTTTGATATTAAAATAACTTTAGAAAACAACATAAGTGACATACAAAAAACTGAGCAAACGTGTTTGGATTATTTTGAAACGTTAGGACAATGATCCACGAGTCATTTGTGATGTGGAATAATTGACTGCACCTCAATCTGACGCACGGTGTGACCGGTATGGCTAAAAGTGTCTGATATCAGTTTGAAATTGAGATAAACATTGGAAAACAACACTACTGACATACGGAATACCAGGAAAATGCATTCGGATTGTTTTGATACTTTAGGAAAACGATCCACGAGTAATTTCTGATGTGTATGAATTTGACGCACCTCAATTCGATGCACAGTGTGACCGGTATGGCTAAAAGTGTCTGATATCAGTTTGAAAATGACATAATCTTTATAAAACAACACTTCTAACATACGAAATACCAATAAAACGAATTTGGATTGTTTTGAAACATTAGGAAAACGATCCACGAGAAATTTGTGACGTGTAAAAATCGACCGAACCTCAATCTGACGCACGATGTGACCAGTATGGGTAAAAGTGTCTGATATCTGTTTCAAATTGAGATAAACTTTGGAAAACAAAACTATTGACATATAGAATACTGAGAAAATGCGTTCGGATTGTTTTGGTACTTTAGTAAAATGATCCACGAGTCATTTGTGTTGTGTACAAATTGACCTCACCTCAATCCAATGCACGGTTTGACTGGTATGGATAAAATTGTCTGATATCCGTTTCATATTGAGATAAACTTTGGAAAACAACACTAATGACATATGGAATATCGAGCAAACACGTTCAGATTATTTTGATACATTAGGACAATAATCCACGAGTCATTTTTGATGTGTACGAATCGACCGAACCTCAATCCGACGCACGGTGTGACCAGTTTGGATAAAAGTGTCTGATATTAGTTTGAAAATGACATAAACATTAGAAAACAACACTACTGACATACGGAATACCAAGAAAAAGTGTTCGGATGGTTTTGAAACTTTAGGAAAATGATCCACGCGTCATTTGTGACGTTTACAAATTGACCGCACCTTAATCTGACACACTGTGTGACCGGTATGGTGAAAAGTGTCTGATATCATTTTCAAATTGAGTTAAACTTTGGAAAACAACACTGTTGACATACGGAATACCAAGAAAACGCGTTCGTATTGTTTTGAAACTTTAGGAAAATGATCCATGAGTCATTTGTGACATGTAAGAATTGACCGAACCTCAATCCGACGCAGGGTGTGACCAGTATGGCTAAAAGTGTCTGATATCAGTTTGAAAATGACAAGAACTTTAGAGAACATTACTACTGACATATGTAATACTCAGCAAATGTGTTCGGATTGTTTTAAAACATTAGTAAAATGATCCAAGAGTAATTTTTGGTGTGTAAGAATCGACCTCACCTCAATCTGACGCACAGTGTGATTGGTACGACTAAAAGTGTCTGATATCAGTTTGAAATTGAGATAATATTTGGAAAACAACACTACTGACATATGGAATACTGAGCAAATGTGTTCGGATTGTTTTAATACTTTAGGACAATGATCCACCAGTCATTTGTGATGTGTATTAATCGACTTCAACTCAATCTGACGCACGGTGTGACCGGTATGGCTAAAAGTGTCTGATATTAGTTTGAAAATGACATAAACTTTAGAAAACATCACTAATGACATACGGAATACCAAGCAAACACATTCGGATTGTTTGGAAACATTAGGACAATGATCTACGAGTCATTTCTGACGTGTACGAATTGACCACACTTCAATCTGACGCATGGTGTGACCGGTATGGCTAAAAGTATCTGATATCAGTTTCAAATTGAGATAAACATGGGAAAACAACACTACTGACATACTGAATACCAAGAAAACGCATTTGGATTGTTTTTATACTTTAGGAAAACAATCAATGAGTCATTTTTTGATGTGTAATATTTGACCGCACCTCAATCCGACACACGGTGTGACCGGTATGGCTAAGAGTGTCTGATATCAATTTGATATTGAGATAAACTTTGGAAAACAACACTACTGACAATTGGAATACCAAGAAAATTCATTTGAATTATTTTGAAACATTAGGACAATGATCCGCGAGTCATTTGTGATGTGTACGAATTGACCACACCTCAATCCGATGCATGGTGTGACCGGTATGGCTAAAAGTGTCTGATATCAGTTTCAAATTGAGATAATAACTGGAAAACAACAATACTGACATACATAATACTAAGAAAACATGTTCGGATTGTTTTGATACTTTAGTACAACGATCCCCGAGTCATTTGTGATGTGTATGAATCGACCTCACCTTAATCTGACACACGGTGTGACCGTTATGGCTAAAAGTTTTTGATATCAGTTTCATATTGATATAAACTTTGGAAAAGAACACTAATGACATAATGAATACCGAGCAAATGCATTCGGATTGTTTTGATACTTTAGGAAAACGATCCAAAAGTCATTTGTGACGTGTACATATCGACCGCACCACAATCCAACGCATGGTGTGACCGGTATGGCTTTAAGTGTCTGATATCAGTTTTGAAAATGACATAAACTTTAGAAAACAACACTACTGACATATGGAATACTGAGCAAATGCGTTCGGATTGTTTTGAAACAATAGGAAAACATTATACGAGTCATTTTTGACGTGTGTGAATTGACCGCACCTCAATCCGACGCATGGTGTGACCGGTATGGCTAAAAGTTTCTTATATCTATTTCAAATTGAGATAAACTTTGGAAAACAACACTAATGACATACGGAATATAGATCAAATGCGTTCGGATTGTTTTGAAACATTAGTAAAACTATCCATGAGTCATTTTGTTCATTTACAAATCGATTGCACCTCAATCAGACACACGGTGTGACCAGTATGGCTAAAAGTGTCTGATATCAGTTTGAAAATGACACAAACATTAGAAACCAACACTACTGACATACGTAATTCTGAGCAAATGCATTCGTATTGTTTTGAAACATTAGGAAAATGATCCACGAGCCATTTTTGACATGTAAAAATCGACCTCACCTCAATCTGATGCACAGTGTGATTGGTATGGCTAAAAGTGTCTGATATCAGTTTCAAATTGAGATAAACTTTGGAAAACAACACTACTGACATATGGAATACTGATCAAACGCATTCGGATTGTTTTGAAACGTTAGGAGAATGATCCATGAGTCATTTATGACATGTACGAATTGACCTCACCTCAATTTGATGCACGGTGTGACCAATATGGCTAAAAGTGTCTGATATCAGTTTGAAAATGACATAAACATTTGAAAACAACACTACTGACATATGGAATACTGAGCAAACACATTAGTATTGTTTTGAATCTTTAGGAAAACGATCCACGATGCATTTTTGACATGTAAGAATTGACCACACTTCAATCTGATGCACGATGTGAAAATTATGACTAAAAGTGTCTGATAATAGTTTCAAATTGAGATAAACTTTTTAAAACAACACTACTGACATACAGAATACTAGGAAAACGCATTCAGATTGTTTTGAAACATTAGGAAAATGATCTATGAGTCATTTTTGACATGTACAAATCGACCGAACCTCAATCCGACACACAGTATGACTGGTATGGCTAAAAAGGTCTTATATCAGTTTCAAATTGAGATAAACTTTCAAAAACAAAACTAATGACATACAGAATACTGAGAAAAAGCATTCATATTGTTTTGATACATTAGGACAATTATCCCTGAGTCATTTTTGTTGTGTACGAATTGACCACACCTCAATCCGACGCACGGTGTGACTGGTATGGCTAAAAGTGTCTGATATCAGTTTGAAATTGACATAACTTTAGAAAAAACATAAGTGACATATGGAAAACCAAGCAAACGCGTTTAGATTGTTTTGATACTTTATGAAAATGATCCAATAGTCATTTTTGAGGTGTAAGAATTAACCTCACCTCAATCCGACACATGGTGTGAACGGTATGGCTAAATGTGTCTGATATCAGTTTCAAATTGAGATAAACTTTGGAAAACAACACTAATGACATACAGAATACTGAGAAAACACATTCGTATTTTTTTTATACTTTAGGAAAATTATCCATGAGTCATTTATGAGGTGTAAAAATCGACCAAACCTCAATCCGATGCATGGTGTTACCGGTATGGCTAAAAGTGTCTGATATCAGTTTGAAAATGACATAAACTTTATAAAACAACACTACTGACATACGGGAAACTGAGAAAACACGTTCGAATTGTTTTTATACTTTAGGAAAACGATACAAGAGTCATTTTTGACATGTATGAATTGACCGCACCTCAATCCGACGCACGGTGTGACCGTTATAACTAAAAGTGTCTGATATCAGTTTCAAATTGAGATAAACATCGGAAAAGAACACTTCTGACAAATGGAATATCTAGAAAACACATTTTGATTGTTTTGATACATTAGGGAAATGACCCACGAGTCATTTTTGACGTGTACGAATCGACCGCACCACAATATGACACACTGTGTGACCTGTATGGATAAAAGTGTCTGATATCAGTTTGAAAATGACATAAACTTTAGAAAACAACACTACTGACATACAGAAAACCATTAAAACACATTCGGATTGTTTTGAGACATTAGTAAAATGATCCACAAGTCATTTATGACGTGTAAGAATGGACCACACCTTAAATCTGATGCATGTTGTAACTGGTATGGCTTAAAGTGTCTGATATCAGTTTCCAATTGAGATAAAAATTGGAAAATAACACTACTGACATACGGACTACCGAGCAAACACTTTTGGATTGTTTTAAAACTTTAGGAAAATGATCCATGACTCATTTGTGATGTGTAAGAATAGACCGCACCTCAATCTGATGCACAGTGTGACCGGTAAAGATTTTCATTAGATAAAGAATCAGTATTTATTAAATGAGATAAATCAATCAAAAACATATTTATTTTACATTATTCACTTTCATTGTTATGAAAATGAAAACATTTGAGTTTAAAATTTCATATTTTAGTTTCAAATTTCCATATTAATGTATTCTTTCATATTACTGTTTTAATTTCATTCATTATTGCATTACTAACAAAATATTTGTTTTCTTATATAGGTGAATTTTATTCCTTGAGTTCAGATTCTTTGTTCGGCAACAAATACCATCGAGAGCGGATCACGGATATCAAAGGATGAAACATGAATGTTTATAACTGTTGTTGAATAATAGTAATTGTAACCATATAAAACTATGTTTGAAATGTATATATAAATGTGTTTTTTTTGTATTCATGATGTTAAGTAAATGTATTTACCATTTTCGGTCAAAATATTGTGTGTGGGTGCTATGGTGTGTAAGTGTTCATGTGCTACATTGTGCAGGTATTCTGGTATGCAGGTTCTGTTTTGAAGGTGCAGGTGATGGTGCCTTTATCAGCGCTATTTTGAGCACTGATAAAGGACACCTTTAACAGCGCTAGAGGAGCATTGATAAAGGGTTCCTTTATCAGCGCTCCGACAAGCGCTGATATAGGAGACCTTTATCAGCGCTAAAAAAAAGCACTGATAAAGGACACCCTTTATCAGTGGTTTTTTTAGCGCTGATAAAGGTATCCTATATCAGCACTTCTCGGAGCGCTGATAAAAGGGACCCCCCTATCTACGTCTGCATTAACATCGCTTTTCTAGCACTGTTAATTCTAGTTTTTTTGCGCCGATAAGGGGCCATGTTGTAGTAGTGTTAGTCATACAACTCGATTGAATTACAACGTGGTAAGGGGTCTTCATCTCACTTTTTTTTTATTCCCATGATATTCATGCTATATTTTCCACTATCTCCTTTTGTGTGGTGTATGTACTGCCCATGATTGTAATCTTTGTGTAATATACATTAATTTATGAGTATTTACATCCACATTGGGTGATCCTTCTTTCATGTGGCATATGTCTTGTAAGTTACAAAATCGGTAAGGGAACTCTTTAACCCAATTCCCATTCTTTGGGTTGATCTTTTATTTTTTATTTATGTCATCCTATGAATATGTGTGAATGAAATCTGATTGTTCTATGCTGAATATCCACTTATATTGGGTGTATTTAAATTTTTCACACATAATTAAGAGATTTATTTGTCCTTAATTTAAGGATACCATCTTTATAAGGGATTTCATCTCAATTTACATTTCCATTGAGACTTCATTGTTGTTTTGCAAAAATTCACTCTTATATGGTGTATATACTGTCCATTGACATATTAAATCATTAATCCCTTTATTCTCATGATATTATAAAGTTCTGATTAAATGTTATTCTTCAATTATTTTTATTAAAGCATCTTTGTTTTTGTTAAAAACTCTTTAACTAAAATATCATTTTAAATGTTTTAAAGATTTTTTCTTCTAAATATTTCTCATTAATGTCCATGTTTTTTAAAATGGGTTTTATGATTTTTTTATATGGAAATTAATGTTTTCAAATGATAATTACTTTAATAAAATCAAAGTGTTATGGGACACTTATTTTTAAAAATCTCTTTTTAAATGTTTTTTGAAAAGGGTTTGATAAAGAATTTTTTACTTAAATATCTTTATTTGAGATATTAGAATGTGGAAATTTTATATTTCCTTTATACTTTCATTATGTGTTATGATTATGTTATGGTTATTGGGAATTGTTAGGTATATGGGTGGTTTCATGATAAACCTAGGGCAGGTAAGCCAGAGATAGCTCTCCAATGCATTGGGTAATGTGACGGAGGTGAATGTGATTTTTATCCTAAGAGATTTAGGGAATACATTGTGATGGGTATTCCAAGTGTAACTCCCAATGTAGTTGTGATATCTACCATGTAAGTATGATATGTATTCCATAAGTAACCTTTATGATTTATGATCTATGTGTGTTACTCATAAATATTATGATTTTGTATGGTATGTTATTATTGAAAAGTATGGTTTCAGTGATATGTATTTATTAATGGGAAAATGTTTTACTTTCTTATTTTATAACCCTTACTGAGCTTTTTATGCTCATCCCATATTTTTGAAATGTTTTTCACATGACTTAAGGATGAATAGGGTCAAGTATGGGATCATGGAAAAGTCTTACTTTCTAAAATATGAAACTAGACATGTTTCTTTTTAAGAGTTTTTATTTTATGAAAAAAATGGATAATGAGTAGTAGTGTCTACTTGTAATATTCAAGTTGTTATGTAATAGTTATCTCCTAATTCTCTAAAACTCTAAACCTGAAAAAATCCTCAATGTGAATAATTCATTTAATTCAATATTATGTAATATTTAAGGTCGGGTCCTTGTAGTTAGTATCAAAGGTCAGTTTAGACAAATTTAGGGATTAGGAATTTTTGTTAGACATATGGTTATTCCATATCTATTATTTTAGTTAAATCCTTGTTTTATAACTTTTTCAGATCAAGGATAGTCAGTTACAAATGGAAGGAGGAGGATCTCAAAGGACATTCCTATCTCTTCCTAATGACATGTAACGACCCAATCTTTTTGAGGATTATATTAACTTACTCTTAATGATTTAATAAGATGTTAGTGGTTAATGCAGAAAGGGGAGTTGATGGCTTCATCCAGTAGACTCAACCCTTACGAAGCCCACTTATCAGAGCTTGGGAAGGAGGTAGCATCTGTGGGCTTCGCTTTGGACCAAGCCCAAGCCGAGCTCCAGCGTGTCAAGCTTGAACGAAAACGCTTGCAGGAGAAGTTCAAGTTAGTGGAGATTGCTACTAGGGCAATGTTATCTGAGCCTCCCTCAGATTCTCTCACCATAGCACACCTTACACTTAGGACTTATGCCAGTGTTATAAGGGGCTATGTGATGAGACCCTAGTTTCCTTGTGTAATCCTTTCGGGTGAATAAATTGAGATTTCTTCCTTTAGTGATGTTTGTGAAATTTCAAATGTCTAGATAATTTTAGAATGTATTTTATTGATGAATTTTGAAAAAGGGATATTTTGAAATATTTATGTAAACCCTAAATAACTAATGATGTGTAATGATTTTCAAAAAATGGTCTTCTACAAAAGTGTTCATTAAGGAATTTGGAGTCTAATAAGATCAACTTAATTTTTGATGAATAGTAAATTATGAATAGTGACTTTACGCTTAGGATTAGTAATGTGACCAAATGGATTAGTAATTTTCACTCAATGAAAGTTTTAATATAATTTAGACACCTTGATTAAGTAATGTGATTCAATAAAATGGTTAAATAACGGTTTCATAAATTATTATTCAAGTATTAGTTTTTTCGAATGAATAGTGTTTTTTAATTAAAAATTTAATTAAAAATAATTAGAAAATTATTTTTATAAAAATGACTTTATTTTTGAACTCAGAGCATCGATATTATGTTATGGTAAATTTTGGGGATTTTTCTAAAAAAATGAATTTTCAGTGAATAGTGAATTTATTTAAAAATAAAAATAAAAATATTTAGAAAATTATTTTTATAAAATGGATTTCATTTTTGAAATCATAGCATTGATATTTGGTTAATGTGAAATTTTGGGATTTTTCTGAGAAAGTTGAATTTTCAGAGAATAGTAAAAATACAGTTTTAGGGTTTCGGTATGTTTAATGACATCATAATGGTGTCATGATGATGTCATGAAATCTTTTGAGGTTTGGCCGGCCAAGGGTGATGAATTATTGTTTTGGGGGCCCCATGTGGCCTAACTCCATGATAAATGCCAAGGGAGAGCACATGGGTTTGAGAAAAGCACATGTGAGGTGTCCCTTGGCCATTAATGCTTTGTCCCCTCACTTTCCCTATAAATACCCACCCTTTCCTCCTTTAGTTTTCACTCCCATCTCTCCCCCAACGAAGTTCTGGTCTTATTACCTTCCAAAGAGTCCTCCCAAGGTGCCCCCAAGCCCTCAAGGTCCAATCCATTGAGTTTCAAGAGTCACGTTTTAAGGTAAGGGATCCGACCCCTCTCTTTCTTTTCATGTAATCTCTTTTATGTCATTCCTATTATGCTCCTTGTTTTTATGTGAGAGGATGTTCTTTTATATTCCTATTACTGCCCTTTCATTTTTATATGATGAGAGATCCCCTCTTACTCTCATCATTTCGTTTTATGAAAGTTTAAGTTACGCCGTTAGGCTGCCGAATTTTTAAGGGATTCTTTCACCCTTCTCATTTTTCAAGTTCGATTTTCATGTCATGTCTTTCAAGTTCTTTTTTATTATGTTGGGGTATGATCTCTATATCTATCATACTGATCTCTTATGATCATATGATGAGGGACCCTATTTGATCTTGTCAAATCATTTTCTGTTGAAGTTAAGTGACGCCGTATGGCTGCCGGATTTTCATAAGAGAAATCTGATCTTTTTTTTCCTTCCATGTTTTTCATTTCAAATGGTATGTCCCTAAAATTTCATTACCATGTCTATATGTCCTTCTTATTATTTCACCCTACTGTTTTATGGATCTTTTATGAGTGGGTGACCCATGTCCCCTTTCATTTCAATGTTTTCTAAAACCCCGAAACTTAGCCGTTATGCTGCAGAATTTTCCCCTCAAAATGCCTCTCTCTTTTCTCAAAAATTATTTTATGTTATAAAGTGAATACTAAAAGCTCTTATTTCTACAAGGGTATTCAAATATGTATCAAAATGTTCCATTTTAAATTCTGGTATTTACATACATGAGATCCGCTTTCCTTTTCGTGGGTTTAAAGTGACGTAAAGATCATGTCTTAAAAGCAGTTTTTAAAACGTTATGATTATGAAATGAAACCCATTTATTTTATGCTATGTGGGTTATTTATGAAATTTTTTATGATGATATATGTGGCTCACATGATAATAAAGGCAAATTTAAGGGTGCGCCCTGATAGCGCTCCAATGCATTGGGTAATGATGTAACCACTAGAGATTACAATTTTCACGATACCTTGGTGAATAACCTTGGTAATTTTCAAATGACACCTTGGGGATGGACCTTGGTGATATGTTCATGATTGTCTATGTTAAATGATGTAGCCACATCTTAAAGTTATGAAAAATTTTATTTTTATTATGAATTTCCTCATGATTTCTTTCTCATGCCTTAAAGTTCTTTTCATGTCCTTATTGAAGTATCCCAAGTTCACATGTAAAATGTTCCTCTTGTTTCCCTTACTGGGCCTTCTGCTCACCCTTTCTTTTGATGTATGTCCCCAGGTTATGAAATGCAGTAATGAACCTAGAATGAACATAAGGAGACGCCTTTCAAGTGTTTAAGAAGAATGTTTTATGTTGTTTTCATGTATTATGTTCCTGGTTTCCAAGACACTAGACCTTAAAGATCCTCAGTTTTGTGTAATGTAATGAAAGTTTATGTTATAAAATGGCGGGATGCCATAGTTGGTATCAAAGGATGGTTTAGTTATTTGTGGAAATTAGGATATAAAAACTTTAGGAACAACCCTATAGAAAAGTTTAAATATAGGAAAACATCCTGGTATTTTGGTAAGTATTTAGTAAGTAGTCTATCAAACAAATACATCCCTGTCTGGATACGAGCAGGTAGAGGCGGCTCTGTCACAGATGTAAATAGGGGTAAAACCCAAAAACACCGCTTTGAGCTATACTCGAACGGGAACTGGTGCACGATAACGGGCCTTGCTGCACTCTTGGTTACGACACTCCCGGGGGATATATTTGGTTAATCACATTCTTTTTATGAATCATTATGAAAGAATTATAGAGAACTATAATTTTCTAAGCACGAAGTCTTAGTTAAAAGATTCATAAATGAAATAAGTTTCTCACTAAGGTTTTATTCTTTTAGAAAATGGTGGGCAATAGGAGAAACCGTGCCGATGGTGACAGCAATGCACCATGTGCTGACGGCCCTCCGATGGAAGCCGGAATGGAAACATTCATGCGAATGATGAACCAACTGACTCAAGTTATGAGTAATAACTTGAATTAAGCTGAGAGGCCGAACTCACCATGAAGGGAACAACTTTCTGTTGAGTCCTTCATGCGTCAACGACCGCCGACATTAAGTGGATCTACTGACCCATTGGTTGCGGAAAAATGGATAAGCTCCATTGAAAAGATCTTTTCTGTACTTCATTGTTCGGAACAAGAAAAAGTCATCGTTGCTGTTTACCACCTAGAGGGAGAAGCTGATCAGTGGTGGTCACTGATCAAAAACACGAAGCCACGAGGAGAGATGGAAGCTATGGAGTGGGAAGAATTTTGGGGGATTTTCTTTAAAAAGTATTTCCCTCGTTCCATGAGAACGAAAATGGAGAAAGAGTTTCTCGAGCTGAAGCCGAAGGAGAACGAATCTGTCGGAAGCTATGAGATGAACTTCACAAGGCTTTCCCGTTATACCTCAAGCTTTGTCATGGACCCTAATGGGAAGGTTGATAGATTCTTTGGCGGACTACGACCACATCTGCGGAAGAATCTAGCCAACAAGGACTACGATAGCTATGAAGAAATAGTTCGATGTGCTATGAAAGTTGAACTAGAGTTTGGGGAGACACAATGGTCTCACAAATCTAATGAGAAGAAGAGAACTCTAGAACCAAGACTAGGAAGAAGTTTTGATCAGGAAAGAGGTGGAAAGCATATGCAACATGCCACATGCAATAAATGTGGGAAGAAGCATCCAGGGAACTGCTTGATCGGAAGTGTCAAGTGCTATAGGTGTGGAAAAGAAGGCCATATTTCTCGTTAATCAAAAACATTGTCCGTTAATGTTTTCTACTGGGGAATCAAAGACTATTTAACCCATCACAAGTTTGTGATTTTTTGGTGGTTATCTTTCTCCTAAACATGTTTCCTATCACTCTCCATCAAAACTTGACCCTTTCATCTCAGTATGGGTTAACTTGGGTGACCAATGTACTTCCCTTTATTTCTTTTAATGGGATACTTTTACAGACTCTTTTTACTGATATAAGATATTCAATAAACATTCCGAGCCCAAATTTTAAAATTGTGAGGACGCAATTCCCAAAATGGGGGAAGGATGTAACATCCTTGGTAAAAAAAGAATACGAATTTTTTAAATTTATTAATTTTTGAATTAAATATTAATTTTACATTAAAAGGGTTTCAATGTTCGATAGCGTACCTGATACACAAAAACAAGTTTCATTGAAATCTTACGTTGAACACTAATAATATAATAATATTATTTTAAATGGTTGTCAAATCCTAGCCGTTGTATTGGCAGGAATGAACAAATCTAAATAAAATATGATTATACATATTTGTTAAATGTATTCACATTTATCCAATAAAATTTAGAGGCTTAAAATGTGAATGAATCTAATTTGAAGCATAATTTACATTAAAAGGCCAATTTATCGCCTTTTAATGGTGAAACCTTTTTAAATCTAGTTTTGGCCACTTTAATAAATTCTATATGAACAAATAAAATCACTCTTTAGAATGGGGACATCAAAATTTAATTTGTGTAAATTTTTGGAATTTTTCAGATAAAGTTCATTTTTAATGAACAGTGGAAAATATTGTATTTTAATTCAAAATTTCCTTTTACAATAATTTACATATATGGATAGATTATCTTTTTAATTGGTTTTAAAGTGAAATTAAAATATATTTTTACCATTTAATCCAATGTGGGTCATTGTAATTAATTTCACTTTGAAATTGGACATAAACAAGTATCTATCTTTTGATAGTTATTGTTTCTTAAAAATATGCTATTTGTTTTGATAATGGGAATTAATTTTAATTTTAACTAATTCCAATTATATGTTTTGAAATTGTAATAATAGAAATCATTTTTGAATTTGTAATTTCAAATATACCTTAGGCTGAAGTTTTGGTAATTTTCTGAAAAACATCAATTTTTGATGAATAGGGAAACCACTTAGTGGTAGTTAAAAAATAACTTTTTCATTTAAATGAAATTTTACCACTTCGGGTAATTGAATTTAAAAAATCTGACATACATGGTTGTCATCATGAAGTAAAATTTGGTTCACTAAGATGAAAATAATTTTTGGTGAATGGTAACTTTTGACTTTTATTAACCGCGATTAAAGGTAAATTGGGTAATTTAAGGTTAAAAGAATATTATAATAATTCAAAATTACCTTAACACTTGTCCAAACCTTAATGTTTGAGTCATTAACTACCATGGTCATCTTTGGGACGATTTTAGGACCTCATTGGGCCACTTGGGAGTGATAATGACAATTTAGATTAATTAATAAAATGTGAAGACAAAATTGACATTAACAAAACTCTTTTAATAATTAATTTTTATATGGTGTTATATAAGTCATATTTTTGACTATAAATATTAATTGGAAAGATAAAATGATATCCTATATCAAGGTATTTGGTTTATATTTTTTAGACATTATATGAATTAAATTATTTATTACGCAATAATGATGTTGTATTTACGTCATTAATAAATGATTTAAAGAAATAAGATTATAATGATTAAAATATTATCCAAAACATGTGAAATTATGATTGGATAATTTTATTTCGAACATGAGTCATCTTATATTCATCTTTAATTTTTTTGGTCCTTTTGAAATACAATATAATTATATAATAAAATAATATTTTCACACTTTCCTAAAGAGCCCCTTCTCTCCCTTATAAAAAGAGAAAATTTCAATCCAATTCCTCACACCTCTCAAGCCATTTGGATCATCCAAAATCTTCCCAATTAAGCTACCTACATCAATCTTATACCATTAGAAACCTTAACTTAGTCATAAGGCACTTCAAGACGTCCTTTGGTTCAATGCAAAGGAAGTTACCCAAATTAACGGTACCAGTTTCTCTTAAATTGTTTTCTTTATTTTACTTATCCAACCCCTAAAATCTTTTTATTCTTTTCTTTTGTAACAAAATCAGTATCATCAATATACTAGGATTTTTTTATGAGAAGGATTCAAACTACAATTATACACACCTCCATCTAATGGATGAAGAACATAATGTTTCTGTGGATGACAAACAAAGACCTCCCGAAACGATGATTGTTCAAATATCTCCAACTACCGCTCATGGTGGCCATTACGATGGAAATGTATTTATATATGATATATATTATGTTTATGTTTTCTTTATACTAATTTTCTTCAATTTATAGCACTCTTTTATGGTTTCCATAGTGGGTAAATATGATAATATCATTTAAGGAAGCTTGAACTACCGCCCCCTAAAAGTGATTTGACTCGTTAATTCCTTATGCGGTATGTATAAATGATAGAGTTAATGATTTTATATTTGATATTATTCTGTAATTATAATATAACTATTTATCATTATTTTTTAATTCCATTAAAATAAGAAATATAAATAAAAGTAGTGTTCATGCGTACGTACAACTTACCGTCTCCATGAACGGTTAATTTCATTTCTTACCTCTAAATGTTATGTACTATTATAGATTCATGTATATGCTAGATATATATTATATATATTATAGCTAAATCATGAATATAATTATTTATATAATGAATCTTTGACCACATGAAAAACAAGTAATTATAAGAAGTTTGTTTTTGACTCAAGTACCAAATATCGACAAAACAAACATTATTAACATAAATGATTACATAATGTTTATAACATGGTAATAAGTTATATAAAAGGAATAAAAAAATTTAAAAATTTTCTTAAGAAAGTATAAATTAACTTTAGTTTATTATTCAGGAGATTAAAGAACGATCGAGTCATGTTGGAGATGAGGTTAGGGATCCAACCTCTCTCTTTCTATTCAGGTAATATGTTTTATGTCATTTCATTTATGCTCCATGTTCTTATATTGGAGGATTTTCTTTTATATTCATCATACTGTAATTTTTATTTTCAGATGATGGGATACCCCTATTGCTCTCATCAATTCATTTTAAGAATTTTTAAGTGGGGTCGTTAGGCTGCCGAATTTTTGTAAGGGATTTTCTTATCTCACTTTTAATTCCATGAGATTTCCATTATCTGCCACATATTCCTTGAATGTGGTGTATTGTATACTTCCATTTGATTTATACTATCATGATTCTCATTATATTCAAGGTATTCTATGATTCATTTTGTGGTTATTAACTTTTGGTCATATGACTTAGTTGATTACAATGTGGTACTTTAAAAAAATAAAGAGAAGTACATTGGTCACCCGAGTTAACCCATAATAAGAAAACATGGATATAGAGGAGAAAACAAAGGGTCATGTTCTTATGGAGAGTGATAGGAATCATGATTAGGAGAAAGTTAACCACCAGAAAATCATAAACTTTTTATGGGTTAAACAGTCTTTGATTCCCCAGTAGGAAACGTTAACAGACAAGGTTTTTGTTTAAAGTTACTTTTCATTGAGGAATTTATTTATGAGATTAACCAAACACATAAGGAAATATACTTACATTTCATGTAGACATTCATATTTTACTATATTTCACACAAAAAATCACATTTTCTCCAAATGATGAATATTCAGGATGACTTTGTTTTTACATTAGGAGCGCTATAATCAACTTTGAGAGAATCACATAAACCTCAAAAGATGAAATATATATTTCCCATGTCTTTAGATATTAACAAAAACTAAAACATTTAGTATAAGATCAGATAATCACCAAAAGGATAATCCTTTATAAAAAGAAATACTACTCTTAATCTCCAAAATTCAACAAAAATAACCCAAGGATCAAGAAAAACCATTAAATAAATAGTTATCCTTAAAATTATTCAAAGTAATCGAAACTATGATTGAAACCCAAATCTATGAACGATTTAATCATATAGTCTTCTGTGGTAAATCTTAACATTTTTCTTCAAATAACATCAGTTACTCTTGAAGTCTCATACTGAAAAGTAATTAACCTAATCACATATCCTCCATGATAGGTAAATAATTTCCATATAAAACACAAAATCAACTTGTTCTTGATTCATAAGATCATCTAACTGAAAAGAGTTAGTCATACTAACCAGGGACTTAACATAGTCCAGTGGTAGGTGATAAATACCAGTCTCACTTTGGTTGTGATTTTGATTCCCATAGCTTCGTCCGACGCTACAGGTTGTCACACCGTTTACATGTTTCCCCTTTTCAAAAACTACAAAATTTTATAAGATTCCCAAAATAGATAAATTCATCAAAAATAACCATAACATATTTTAACCACAAAGGTTATCTAATAACTTTCATTTTTCATCCCAAAATGTTTTAACCTGTAATTTCCTCAAATTCAAGGATCATATAAACCCAAATGGATATTTATAACTATAAACACAAAAGAAGATAATTATTACATGAAGAAAATTTTCATATGTCAATCTTCAGGGTTACACATACTATAAAGAGTCATCTAATGTAATCCCATCATCAAAAGATCCTTAATACTTTTAAGCATTTCACCATCCTGAAATCTACCATAACTCTTGAATCCCTTATATGTTGACCTCTTACTCATTCAACGTTCTTCATGATCCATTAAACATTTTTTACCAACTTATTCTGAAATACTTATTTCCTACAAACAAAATCATGAGTCATATCATAAGATTTCAACAATTGGAAAACATATGTTAAGAAATAATCCATACCATTCATTAGTCATTGTCAGTTTCTTCATCCTCAATCGGAATGGCATTAGGTATTGGTAAATGAATATTTGTACAATCCTAGTGATCCCATTCCTGAAACTTCTTCATAGGACATGTGTTTTCATAATGACCATGCTCACCACATTTAAAACATTCCATTGATCCTTTATAAAGAACTTCTGTCCCTTTCCTAGAGTCAACTAGATGCTTCCTTTTTCCATGGAAGGTTCTAGCTAATAACCTTCATTTCCACATCTATAGCATCTTTCTGTCCCTTTGAAACATTTTACAATGTGTTTATTTCCACATCTTTGACACATAGGTTTTTGGACATATGTACATTTATGATTATTACCTGAACATCCATTAGGGTTTGTTTCTCAAATATATGATGTCTTATAAAAATCACTAAGGTTCAGGTGGTCAATCCTGACTCCAGATTACACCACATGTAATAAATAAGTGGAAAACAATGAAAATTTCATGGAATTAAAAGTGATATAAGAAAATCCCTTAAAAAATTTGGCAGCCTAACGACGCCACTTAAAAATTCATAAAATGAATAGATGAGAGAAAGAATGGGTCTCTCATCATATGAAAATAACAATAACATTATGGTGAATATAAAATATCATCCTCTAACATTTTAACATGGAGCATAAAATAAATTCCATAAAATATAGTACTTGAAAAGAAATAGAGAGGTCGGATCCCTTAACCCTTCTTTACCAACTTATTTTGAAATACTTCTTTCCTACATACAAAAATCATGAATCATATCCTAAGATTCAATAATAACAAAAAAATTGTTAAGAATTAATCCATACCTTTCATTAGTCATTGTCAGTTTCTTCATCCTAAATCGGAATGGAATTAGGTGTTGGTAAACATATATTTGAATGATCCAAGTGATCCCATTCCCGAAACTTCTTCATAGGATATGTGTTTTCCTAATAACCATGAACGATACTTTAATTTATATTTCTTATATTAATGAAAATAAAACATAATTATACATAGGTTTATTATAATTCCAGTATAATATCATATATAATATCATTAATGCCATCCTTTATACATACTACATAAGTTATGTACTATTATAAAAACATGAATATGCTGGATGTATATGATATCCAAATCATGAATATCATTCTGGATATAATTAACCTTTGACAACATGGACAACTTGTAAATATAAGGTGTTCATTTTTTACTCAAGTACCAAATATCGACAAAATGAATGTTATTAATTTTAATGATTGAATATTGTTTATGACATGGTAATAAGTGATATAAAAGGAATAATAAACTTGAAAAGGGTTTTTAAGAAAGTTGAAATTAACTTTAGTTTATTATTCTGGAGATTAAAGAAATATCGAGTCACGTCGGACATGAGGTAAGGGAATTTGTCTCAATCTCCTTTCATTTAGGTTTTTTTAGTTTTATACATGATATTATTTTATACGGTATATAAAACCCTTTGAATTTTCATTTTATTCAAAGTGAATCGTTTTATACAAATCATTTTACTAAACAACAAAAAGGAATGTTTTTCTAACGTAAGTGGTGAAAACGACCTTTTCGCCACTATGAGTATTATTTGATCTTGGTCTTCCTTAACAAGCCGGAATGTTTTTAAAATGAAAAATAAATACCATACTCTTTTTATGTATTTTGGTATTGAAAATGGTTTTGACGATGGAATTATTATATCAATATCTAGAAAGGATATTCCAATGTGGAAATGTTATATCTCCTTTGGGCTTATGTTATGTGTTATGATCATGATATGGTTCATAGGAATTAATTATGTATATGGGTGGTTCCATGATAAACCTAGGGTGGGTGAGCCTGAGATAGCTCTGTAATGCATTGGGTAATGTGACGGTGGTAAACATGAATGTTTCTCCTAAGAGATTTAGGGAATATACTGTGATGGGTATTCCAAAGTAATTCCTTATGTAGCTGTTATAGCTATAATGTAAATATGATATGGATGCCACAAGTTACCTTTATGATTAATTATTTTTACATGTCTTTGAAAAATCTTATGATTTCATGATGTAATTAAAAGATTTGATGTTTTGTATGTATGTAAGAACAAATGCTTTCATTCTTGGATTTATATCCCTTACTATGATTTTTATGCTCATTCCATGTTTTAAAATGTTTTCACAGGACATAAAGATGAATAGGGTCAAGGATGTGATCAAGGAAAAACATGTTGTCTAAAACATGGAACTAGACATGGCTGTTTTTTTCAAGAGTATTTATTTTATGAAAAAAATGGAAACTGTGTAGATATTTCTACCTTGTAATATTATGAGATGTAAAAATATATTTTAATTTCACATTAAAACCAATTAAAAATATAATATAACCATATAAATAAATTATATTTAAAGGCACTTTTGAATTAAAATACAATATTTTTCACTATTCATTAAAAAATGAACTTATCGAAAAAATTCCAAAAGTTTACACTAAGTAAATTTTGATGTCCCCATTCTATAGAAGGATTTTATTTGGTCATATAGATATGAAAGTAGCATTCATGGGTACATACCGCTTATCGTCTCCATGGACAGTGCATTTAATTTCATACCTCCAAATGTTATGTACTATTATAAATACACGTACATACTTGATATATATGATATATATGATATCTCAATAATTATTGTCATTATAAATATAATTTACAATTGACCGCATGGGAAACTTGTAAATATAAGGTGTTCATTTTTGACTCAAGTACGAAATATCGACAAAACAAACATTATTAACTTAAATGATTGCATAATTATTATAACATGGTAATAAGTGATATAAAAGTAATAATAAACGTGAAAAATGTTCTTAATCAAGTATAAATTAACTTTAGTTTATTATTCAAGTGATTAAAGAATGACCAAGTCAGGTCTGACATGAGGTAAGGGACTTCATCTCAATCTCCTTTCATTGAGACATTTTTAGTTTTATACATGACTTTATTTTATATGGTGTATAAAACCCTTTGAATTTTTATTTTATTCAAATGGAATATTTTTATATGAAGTATTATACTAAATTTCAAAATGAATTTTTTTTACGTAAGCGCTGACAACGACCATTCCACCGCCGTGAGTATTATTTGATAATTTGTATATATTGATGGTCTAATGTTTTCCATCGTTATTTTATAATCCTTACCGAGATTTTTATGCTCATACCATGTTTTTTTGAGTTTTTTTCCATAGGACTTATAGTTTAATAGGTTCAAGGATGGGATCAAGGAAATGTCACGCTATCTAAAATATGGAACTAGATATGTTTCTTTTTAAGAGTATATATTTTAAGAAAAAAATAGATACTGAGTAGTAGTGTCTACTTGTAATATTCAAGTTTTTATGTAATAGTTATGGCCTAATTCCCTAAAACTCTAAACCTAAAATGATCCCCAATGTGAAACTATATTTTTCAGTCATAACTTAACTTACAAAATCATATGATTTATGAATAAAACACACAAATCATAAATAATAAAGGTTACTTATGGCATCCATATAAAACTTACATTGTAGCTATCACAGCTACATATGGAGTTACACATGGAATAACCATCATAGTATATTCCCTAAATCTCTTAGTAGAAACATCACCTTTACCTCTATCATGTTACCCAATTCATTGGAGAGCTATCTCAGGCTCACCCACCCTAGATTTATCACGAAACCACCCATATACGAAAACAATACCCAATAACCATAAAATAATCATAACATATAACACATGTATAATGTAAAGATAAAATTTCCACATTCCAATATATCAAATCAAGATATTGAAATAAAAAATGTTTTATCAAATCATTTTCAAACCCATTTAAAAAGTGATTTTTGAATAATAGTGTCTCATACCAATTTGAATCATTTAAAACAATTATCATTTGAAAAACTTAATGTCCATATAAATAAATCCTAAAACCCATTTTGAAAACATGGACATTAATGAGAAATATTTAGAAGAATAAATATTTAAAACATGTAGAATGATCTTTTAGTTAAAATGTTTTTAAAAAAAAAGGAGAGATGCTTGAATACAAATAATTGAGGAATAAAATTTAATAAAAACTTTATAATATCATGAAAATAATGTTATTCATGATATATTATTCCAAAGGACAGTATATACACCACATAAGAGTGAATCAGTGCATAACAACAATGAAGTCTCAATGGAAATCTAAATTGATATGAAATCCCTTATAAAGATGGTATCTTTAAATTATAGATAAATGAATCACATAATTATGTGTGAAAAATATATATACACCCAATATAAGTGGATATTAAGTGTAAAAAAATCATTGGTCATTCACACATATTCATAGCATGACATGTTCATGAAGTACAAGTTGAACCCAAAGAATTGAAATTGGGTTTGGAGGTTCCCTTGTAAAAACTCGATAGCCTAACGACGTTACTTTAAAATTCATAAAAAGAATTGATGAGATAAAAAAGGAATCTCATCACTTGGATATAAATTTTACATCAATAAGGTTATAGAATAACATATACCAACATAATAAGATGTAAAATAAAAGAAATAACAAAAAGAAGTATTTTATAAAGAAGAGGGTGAATGGTTCCCTTACCTATTTGGTAATTTACAAAACATATGCCACATGAAAAAAGGATCATACAATGAAGATTTAGATACTCATAAATAAAATTATATTACATAAAGTGTACAATTTTGGGATGTAAATAAACCACACAAAAGAAAATAGTGGAAAATATAGAATGAATATCACGGAAATAAAAAGTGAGATGAAACCCTTCACCATGTTGTAATCAACTGAGTTATATGACAAAAAGTTAATAATCACAAAATGAATCATAGAATACCATGAATATAATGATAATAATGATAATATATATCAAATGTAAGTACACAATATACCACATGAAATGAATAATTGGAGAACAATGGAAATCTCACAGAATTTAAAGTGATATAAGAAAATCCCTTACAAAAATTCGGCAACATAACAGCGCCACTTAAAAATTATTAAAATGAATTTATGAGAGTAAGAGTGGGCCTCTCATCATATTAAAATACAAATTATAGTATGGTGAATATAAAATAACATCCTCTAATATAAGAACATGGAGCATAAAAGAAATTACATAAAATGGAGTATTTGAAAAGAAAGAGAGAGGTCGGATCCCTTACCTCGTGTCTGACTTGACTCGATCATTCATTAATATCCTGAATAATATACTAAAGATAATTTCTACTTGCTTAAGAACCTTTTTCAAGTTTATTATTCTTTTTATATCACTTATTACCATGTTATAAACATTATGTAATCATTTAAGTTAATAATGTTTGTTTTGTCGATATTTGGTACTTGAGTCAAAAATGGACTTCTTATAATTACATGGTGTTCATGTGGTCAAAGGTTTATTATATACATAATGATATTCATGATTTAGATATAATATATATCATATATATCCAGTATATACATGTATTTGTAATACTACATAACATTTAGTGGTATGAAATGAAATGCACCGTCCATGGAGATGGTAAGTCGTACATACGCATGAACACTACTTTCATTTCTATTTCTAATTTTAATGGAATTAAAATATAATGATATATAGGAATATTAAAATTACAATATAATATCATATATAATTACATTTTCTCTATCCTTTATACATCCCACATAAGGCATTAACGAGTCACATCACTTTTAGGGGGCGGTAGTCCGCGCTTCCTCAAATGAGATTATCGCATTTACCCACTATGGGAACCATAATGGAGTGATATAAATGGAAAATACAGAAGCATGAAGAAAAAATAAACATAATATATATCATATATAAATATATTTCCATCATAATGGCCACCATGATAGGTGGTTGGAGATATTTGAACAATCATCATTTCGTGAGGCGTTAGTTTTTCATCCACAGAAACATTATGTTTTTCATCCATTAAATGGAGGTGTGTGTAAGTTTAGTTTGAATACTTATCATAAAAACATACTAATATATTGAGTATACTATTTTTGTTAAAAAATAAACCAATAAAAATATTTTAGGGGTTGGAGAAGTAAAATAAAAGAAAACAATTTAAGAGAAACTGTTACTTTTAATTTGAGTAACTCCCTTTGGTTTGAACCAAAGGACTTCTTAAAGTGCCCTTTGAATAAGGTAAGGCTTATATGTGGAGTATGGGGATGTAGGTAGCTTAATTGGGAAGAGTTTGGGTGAGCCAAATGGCTTGAGAGGTGTGAGGAATTGGATAGAAATGGTCTCCTTTTATAAGGGAGAGGAGGGGCTCTTTAAGAAAGTGTGAAAATATTATTTTATTATATAATGATATTAGGTTTCAAAAGGTCCAAAAATAATTACAGAGGAAGATAAGATGACTCATGGTCGAAATAAAATCATTCAATCAGAATTGGACATGTTTTGGATAATATTTAAATAATTATTATCTTATTTTTATAAATCATTTATTAATGAGTTAAATAGTGCATCATTATTTTTTAATAAATAATGTTATTTATTTGATGTCTAAAAATTATAAAAAAATACAATGATGTAGGAAATCTTTTTATCTTTGAAATGAAAATTTATAGTCGAAAATATGACATATATAACACCATATAAAAATTAATTATTAAAAGATTTTTGTTAATGTCAATTTTGTCTTCACGTTATATTAATTAATCTAAATTGTAATTATCACTTCCAAGTGTCTCAATGGGGTCCCAATGTCGACCCAAAGATTCCCATGGTCATTAGAGGCTTAAAATGTGAATGAGTCAAATTTTAATCATAATTTACATTAAAAGGATGATTTATCACCTTTTCATGGAGAACCCTTTTTAAATCTAGTTTTGGTCACCTTAATACATTAAATATTACAAAATAAAATCCTTCTTTATAATGGCGACATCAAAATTTATTTTGTGTAAATTTTTGGAATTTTTCCGATAAAGATCATTTTTAATGAATAGTGAAGAATATTTTATTTTAATTCAAAAGTGAAATTTAATATAATTTATTTATATGGTTAGATTATCTTTTTAATTGTGTTTAAAGTAAAATTAAAATATATTTTTTTCATTTAATCCAATTCTCATCATTGTAATTAATTTCACTTTAAAATTGGACATAAACAATTATCAATCTTTTGATAGTTATTGTTTCTTAAAAACACACAATTTGTTTTGATAACGGGAATTATTTTTAAAATTAATTAATTCCACTTCTATGTTTTTAATTTGAAAAAATAGACATCATTTTTTAATTTGGAATATGAAATATATCTTAGGCTTAATTTTTGGTATTTTTCTGAAAAATGTCACTTTTTGATGAATAGTGAAACCGCTTAGTGGTAGTTAAAAAACTGACTTTTTCATTAAAATGAAATTTTACCACTTTTATGAATTGAATTTAAAAAATCTGACATACATGGTTGATATCAAGAAGTAAAATTTGGTTCATTAAGATGAAAATAATTTTTTTTGAATAGTAACTTTTGACTTTAATTTACCGTGGTTAAAGGTAAATAGGGTAATTCAAGGTTAAAAGAATATTATAATAATTACAAATTACCTTAACACTTGTCCAAACCTTATTTTTTGAGCCATTAACAACCATGGGAAAATTTTGGTCGATTTTGGGACCCCATTGAGCCAGCTGGTAGTGATAACGACAATTTAGATTAATTAATATAATGTAAAGACAAAATTGACATAAACAAACATCTTTTAGTAATTAAATTTTATATGGAGTTATATAAGTCAAATTATCGACTATTAATATTCATTTTCATGATAAAAATATTTCCTACATCATGGTATTTTTTTATAATTTTTAGACATGAAATAAATTAAATTATTTATGACACAAGAATGATGCAATATTTAACGCATTAATAAATTATTTAAATAAATAAGATTATAATGATTAAAATATTATCCAAAACATGTCCAATTATGATTGGATGATTTTATTTCGACCATGAGTCATCTTATATTAATATTTATTGATTTTTGGACCTTTTGAAACCAAATAGCATTATATAATAAAATAATATTTTCACACTTTCCGAAAGAGACCCTCCTCTCCCTTATAAAAGGAGATCATTTCTATCCAATTCCTCCCACCTCTCAAGCCATTTTTCTATTGCAAACTCTGCCCAATTAATCTCTCTACATCCATATCATCCTCTTAGAAGCCTTACCTTAGGGATAAGGCACTTCAAGAAGTCCTTTGGTTCAAACCGAAGGGAGTTACCGAAAATAAAGGTAACGAGTTCTCTTAAATTGTTTTCTTTTATTTTACTTCTCCAACCCCTGAAATCTTTTTATTACTTTCTTTTAGAACAAAGATAGTATCCTAAATACACTATTATGTTGTTATGAGAAGTATTCTAACTACACTTACACACTCCTCCATCTAATGTTTGAAAAACATAATGTTTCTATGGATGGCCAACGGACGCCTCACGAAACGATGATTGTTCAAATATCTCCATCCGCCACTCATGGTGTCCATTGCGATGAAGATCTATTTATATATGATATATATTATGTTTATGTTTCCTTTATTCTTCTGTATTTTCCATTTATAGCACACCTTTATGGTTTCCATAGGGGGTAAATATGATAATCTCATCTGAGGAAGCGCGGACTACCGCCCCCTCAAAGTGATGTGACTCGTTAATTCCTTATGTGGGATGTATAAAGGATAGAGTTAATGATATTATATATGACATTATACTAGAATTATAATATACATATGTTTAATTAGGTTTTAATTCAATTAAAATAAGAAATAGAAATGAACGTAGCGTTCATGCGTACTTACGGCTTACCGTCTCCATGAATAGTGCATTTCATTTCTTACCTCTAAAATTTTATGTACTATTATAAATACATATATATAATGGATACATATGATATATATGATATCTAAATCATAAATATCATTCTGGATATAATTATTCTTTGACCACATGAACAACATGTAATTATAAGAAGTCCATTTTTGACCCAATTACCAAATATCGACAAAACGAACAGTATTAACATAAATGATTAAATAATATTTATAACATGGTAACAAGTGATATAAAAGGAATAATAAACATGAAAAAGTTTCTTAGGAAAGTAGAAATTAACTTTAGTTTATTATTCAGGAGATTAAATGACGATCGAGTCAAGTCGGACACGAGGTAAGAGATCTGACCTCTCTCTTTCTTTTCAAGTACTCTCTTTAATGACATTTATTTTATGGTCCCTGTTCTTATGTTGGAGGATGTTATTTTATATTCAACATACGTTAATTTATATTTTAATATGATGAGAGACCCCCTCTTACTCTCATCAATTAATATTATGAATTGTTATGTGGCACCGTTAGGCTACCGAATTTTTGTAAGGGATTTTTCTTATATCAATTTCAATTTCATAAGATTTCCATTTTTCTCAAATTATTTAATACATGTGTTGTAATGTGTACTTCCATTTTTATATATTATCATGATTATCTTTATATTAATGGTATTATTTGAATCATTTTGATGTTATTAACTTTTGGCCATATGATTCAATTTGAATACAAATAATTGAGGTAATCAAAAATTTATAATATCATGAGAATAAAGGGATTTATGATATAATATGTCAAAGTACATTATATAAACCACATAAAAGTTAATTGGTCTATAACAAGAAATAAGACTCAATGGAATGTAAATTGAGATAAAATCCTTTATGAAGACCATATACTTAGGTTAAGGATAAATCGAGGACATAATTATGTCTGACAAATATAAATACACTCAATATTATTGGATATTCAGTGTAAATAAATCAGATTAAATTCACACATTTTCTTGTAAAAACAACACCAATGAGTTGGATTTTTAACTCAATAAATGGAGATTGAGTTAAAAATTACTCTTATCAAGTTCATATCGATGACTTGATAATTTATCAATAGAGTGATTATGTGTATCAAAAGTATATCCATAAAAGGGGAGTGGAAATTACTACACAAATAATAAATAGTGGTTCCACACATAATCATGGAGTAAAATATTCAATGAAGTATTCGTAAAGCCCATTGAGTGAAAATTGAAGTTTGAAATTCTCTTACCGATTTGGTAACTTATGAAACATACAACCCATGAAATAAATATCATACAATGAAGATTTAAATACCCATAAATTTATGTGTATTACATAATGAATACAATCATGGGTAGTACGTACACCCCACAAAAGGAAATAGTGGAAAATATATCATGAATCTCACAGGAATAAAAAGTGAGATAAAAATCCCTTACCACATTGTAATCAATTGAGTCGTATGACCAAAATTTAATAACCACTAAATGATTCATAGAATAACATTAATATAAAAATAATAATGATAATATATATCAATTGTTAGTAAAAAATACACCACATGCAATAAATTGGTGGCAAACAATGGAAATGTCATGGAATTAAAAGTGAGATAAGAAACCCCTTACAAAAATTCGGCAGCCTAACAACGCCTCTTAAAAATTACTAAAATTAATTGATGAGAAAGTATATTCCAGATCCATCATCAAAAGAGACTTAATAATTTTCAGCATTTCACCATCTTGAAATCTACCATAACTCTTGAATCCCTTATATGTGGACCTCTTACTCATTCAATGTTCTTCATGATCCATTAACCATTCTTTACCATCTTATTCTGAAATACATATTTCCTAAAAACAAAATCATGAATCATATCCTAAGATTTCTATAATATGAAACATATGTTAATAAATAATCCATACCTTTCATTTGTCATTGTCAGTTTCTTCATCCTCAATTGGAATGCCATTAGGTATTGGTAAATGAATATTTGTCGATCAGGTTGATCCCATTCCCAAATCATATTCATAGGACATGGGTTTTCATAATGACCATGCTCACCACATTTAAAACATTCAACTGATCCTTCAAAAGGAACATCTTTCCCTTTCATATAGTCAACTATATGCTTTCTTTTCTATGGACGGTTCTTGCTTTTTGACCGTCATTTCCACATCTATAGCATCTTTCTGTCCCTTTGAATCATTTTCCTATGTGTTTGTTTCCACATCTTGGACACATTGGTTTTTGAACATACTTAACTTTATGATTATTACCTAACTATCAATAGGGAGCTTAATTGGGCAGAATTTGGACGAGCCAAATGGCTTGATAGGTGTGAGGAATTGGTTATAAGTGGTCTCCTTTTATAAGGGAGAGGAGGGGTTCTTTGGGAAGTGTGAAAATATTATTTTATTATAAACATATATTCGGTTTCAGAAGGTCCAAAAATCATATAATCTAAGATAAGATTACTCATGGTTGTAATAAAATCATCCAATAAGAATTGGAAAGGTTTTTGATAATATTTTAATCATTATAATCTTATTTGTTTAAATCATTAATTAATGAGGTAAACACTGCATCATTATTGTGTCATGAATAATTTAATTTATTATATGTCTAAAAAATATAAAAAAATAATATCATGTATGAAATACTTTTTATCTTCCCAATGAGTATTTATAGTCAAAAATATTCTTTATATACAACTATATAAAAATTCATTTACTAAAAGATTTTTGTTTTTGTCATTTTTTCCTTTACATTAAATTAATTAATCTAACGAGTCATTATCTTTCATAAGTGGCTCCATGGGGTCCCAATATAGACCCACAGATGCCCATGGCCGGCCATTATGCATCCAATATGGTTTTTAAATGTGTTAATGTAATTTTGAATTATTATATTATTAGTTTTACCATGAATTACCATATTTTACTTTAACTGCGTTAAATAAAAGTCAAAAGTTGTTATTCACCAAAAATTATCTTCATCTTAATGAACCAAATTTTACTTCATGATAAAATCCATGTATGTCATATTTTCGAATTTGAATTCACAGAAGTGGTAAATTTTCATTTAAATGAAAAATTCAGTTTTTTTAACTACCACTAAGTAGTTTCAATATTCCTCAAAAATTGATGTTTTTTTGAAAAATTCCAAAAAATAAGCCTAAGCTATATTTGATATTCCAAATTCAAAAATGATTCCTATTTTACCAAATTAATAACATAAAAGTTTCATTAATAAATTTTAAAATTAATTCCTGTTATCAAAATGAATATTGTGTATTTAAGAAACAATAACTATCAAAAGATTGACACTTGTGTATGCCAAATTTCAAAGTGAAATTAAGTCCAATGATGAACATTGGATTAAATGATAAAAATATATTATAATTACACATTAAAACCAACTGAAAATATAATCTAACCATATAAATAAATTATATTAAAACATAGTTTTCAATTAAAATACAACATTTACACTATTTATAAAAAATGAACTTTTTTAGAAAAATTCCAAAAATTTACATAAAGTAAATTTTAATGTCCCCATTATAATTAAGGATTTTATTTGTTCATATATAATGTATAAAAGTGAAAAAAACTATATTTAAATAAGATTCTCCATTAAAAGGTGGTAAATCGACCTTTTAATGTAAATTATGCTTAAAATTAGATTCATTCACATTTTAAGCCTCTAACATTTATTGGATAAATGTAATTACATTTAACAAATATGTATAATTATATTGTATTTAGTTTTGTTCATTCCCACCAATACAATGGCTAGGAGTTAACTGCCATTTAAAATAATAATATTATATTATTATTGTGCAACGGAAGATTTCAAAGAAACCTATTGTTGCGTATCAGGTACGCTATCGAACATAGAAACCCTTTTAAAGTAAAATTAATATTTAATTAAAAAATATTAATAAATATAAAAAGTGTATTATTCCTTATTTAAATGGGATGTTACATCCTTCCCCCCTTTTGGGAATTACATCCTCGCAATTTTAAAACTAGGCTTGGAAACCTCATTAAATGTCCCACATTGGAAAAAGAGTAAATAAAAATATCACTTAAAAATAAAGGAATAGAAGTACAGAGGTTACCCCAGACAATAGATACTAGGATTCCATGAAAACATGGATATGGAGTAGAAAAAAAATATCACGTTCTGATGGAGAGTGATAAAAAACATGTTTAAGAGAAAGTTAACCACCAGAAAATCACAAACTTGTGATGGGTTAAACAGTCTTTGATTTCCCAATAGGAAAAATTAAAATACATGGTTTTTGTCTTATGAAACTTTTAATTGAGGAATTTATTTATGTTCTTCACTAAAAATATAAGGAAACACAATTAATTTTCATGTAGACTTTTATCCTTAAATATATATCTAACACATACTCATATTTCCTCCATACGATGAGTATTCAAGATGACTTTTTTACATTAAAAGTGCTATAATAAACTTCGATAGAATCAAATAATCTGTAAAAGATGAACTACATATTTCCCTTGTCTTTAGATTTTAACTAAAACCAAAACGTTTAGTACAAGATCAGATAATCCCCAAAATGGATAAACTTTTACATAAAGATAAACAACTCTTAATCTCATAAATTTGTCTAACAAAACCCAAAGTTCAACAAAGTCCATTAAATAAACAATTTTCCCTAAAATTATTCAAAAGTAATCCATACTTTTATTGTAACCCAAATCTCATAAGGATTTAATTACATACACTTCCAAGATACATCTTAACATTTATCTCCAAGTAACACCAGTTACTCATAAACTGTCATATTGAAATGTAATTAACATAATCACATATTCTCCATGATAGGATAATCATTTTCATAAATAAATCAAATCATCATGTTTCCATAATAAAAACATAGATTCTTCCGAACTAAAATTTCAACCATTATTCCACAATTTAAAACCCATAGTATTCTATCTTAAATAGGCATATAGTGTTTCCTCAAAAGAGAAAACTTCTTCTACAACAACCTTTATCACTTAATCACTAAAGAATTTTTCTATACAAATTATATCCATTTTATAAAACATAAGTTCCAAAAATAAACTTATTCTTGTTCCATAAAAACATTTTACTAAAATAATAAGTCATACTGACTAGGGACTTCAAGAAGGCTCATGGTAGGCGATGGGCCCTTGTCACCCTTCGGTTGTGGGTTCGATTAATGTGGCCTTAATAGATGTGATGGGTTATCACCCATCCTATGAGTTGTCCCTTTTTATAAAACTCAAAAATAACCCTAACATGTTTTAACTTCAATGGTTTCCTTATACCTCTCATTTTCATCCAAATTCATTATGATCTCAACATCTTAATATTTGATATCTTATTTCACCAATATATGATAAAGTAAAATAATCCCCAAAAATGAAGAACATTATACCTTGATCATGGTGTCTATTTGGTTTTATCGTCATCTTGTTCACGAAGGTAGAATGTCCATGCATTGCAAAAATGATTTAGATATCCTTCAAAATCATTTTCTTCCTCCATCCAAATACACCTTGTAAAACATGGGTCATATGGGTGTTCACAGAAAATAAGTTTTGGAAAATAATCATGTATGACATGTAATTTCAAAACATCTGATAAAACATGATTTCTATAAAATAGTCCATCCGAATTTGAGTTGAAACTTTCAATTAACGATCCTTTTAAAATACCATAAGTATGTGCTAAGAGAATATATTTTAAAATAAAATATAAATAGGTTTCTCAAGGGTCTCCTTCTTTAGCACATTTATTAAAATCATAATATGTTTCAAAATCTTGTGATAACGAAGAACATGAAAGTAATTTAAGGGTTTTCTTGAAAACCTTAAAAGAAAAGAAACTATTTGGGAAATTCTGCAAGTGTGAGTTTTGGTTACAACAAATTTCATTCCATGGTCACATTGTTTCAAAAAATGGCATAACTGTTGATCGTGCTAAAATGAATGTTGCTGAAGAATGGCCAAGACCCACAAATATAACCGAGATTCGTGGTTTTCTTGGTTTGGTAGGTTATTACCAGAGGTTTGTTGAAAATTTTGCATGGTTATCTAGTCCAATGACCAAGTTAACTCGAAAAGGTGTTAAGTTCATCTGGAAAAAAGAATGTGATGATTGTTTTTAGTAATTTAAAAGAAGATTTGTTAATGCTCTTGTTTTGGAACTGCCTTCCAGAAATGGTGAGTTTTTTTTCTACATGGATGCTTCGTTGAAAGGACTGGGTTGTGTCCTAATGAAAATTGATCAGGTAATTGCTCATGCTTCACATCAGTTGAAACCACATTAGTTAAATTACCGTACACATGATTTGTAATTATCTGCAATTGTTTTTTCTTTAAAAATTTGGAGGCATCATTTGTATGGAGTGAAGTGTAAAATATATACTGATCACAAATGTTTAAAGTATATATTCATACAGAAATAATTGAACATGATATAGAGGAGATATTTATAATTAATCATGGATTATGATTGCATGATCCATTTCCATAAAGGAAAAGCAAATAAAGTGGTGGATGATTTGAGATGAAAAAGCAATTCTTCATTAACCATGTTACATTTGGAACGAGAACCATTGGTTTTTTATTTGAGGAACTTTGGTATAGAAGTTATTACAAGATATCCTTGTATTTTATTTCTGGTGTTAGTGAAATAATATCTATCATACCGAATTATGAAATCACAAAAGGAAGACAGTGATTAGTAGAAAAATGTTGTACTGGTTCAGAAGGGTAAGTTGTCGGATTTTAACGTTGATAATGATTGTGTTTTGAGATTTGGAAAGAAATTATGTGTGCCTTGTGATTCAAAGTTGAAGAATGCGTTGTTATGTGAAGCTCATAGTTATCTATTTCCAGTTTATCCTGGTAGTACTAAGATGTAAAGAGATCTTCGAGAGTATTACTGTTGGGATGGAATGAAAAGAGATATTGCAGATTTGACTGTGAAGTGTTTGACTTGTCAACAGGTTAATGCATAGAAATAGTTACTGAAAGGAATGCTTCAGCCTTTACCGATGCCATATTGGAAATGGGAAAATATATCGACGAACTTTGTTGTTGGATTATCAAAGACATCTCAAGGTAATAATGAAATCTGGGTTATTGTTGATCTATTGAATAAATCTGCTAATTTCCTTCCTATTATAGATACTTTGTCTCTAGATCAACTTTCTCGGTTGTATGTTAAAGATATAGTCAGGTTTTATGGAGTTCCTCTCTTCATTTTGTCTTATCATGATCCCAGGATCACATATAACTTTTGGAAAGGCATTTAGAAGTCATTGGGTATTGAATTAAATTTTAGCACAGATCTTTTATCCTTAATAAATAGGCAGTCGGAACGAAAAATTCAGACCTTGGAGGATACGTTACATGCTTGCTCGATGGATTACCAAGGAAGTTTGGATAAACATATTTCTTTGGCTGAATTTTCTTATAAAAAAAGCTTTCATTGTAGTATACAGATGGCTCCATTTGAGGCATTATATAGAAATCATTGTCGAACTCCAGCATTTTGGGATGAAGTAGGTGAAAGGAAGATGATGGGAGCAGAATTGGTAGAAGAGATGGAAGATAAAGTTCAGTTGATTCAGAAGCACATGAGAATAGCTCAGAGCAGACAGAAAATATATGCAGATAACTGGAGGAAGGATCTTTCTTTGAGGTAGGTGATCATGCCTTTCTCAAAGATTCTCCATGGAAAAGTGTGATTTGTTTTGGTAAGAAGGGAAAGTTGAGTCTGAGGTTCATTAAACCTTATAAAATTCTGGAGGAAGATGGATCAGTTGTGTCTAGAGTGGCTTTACCTCGAATTTTATCCCAGGTACACAATGTTTTTCATATTTCAATGTTGAGAAAGTATATGCCAGATCCATCTCATGTTTTGAGCCCAGAGGTAGTTCGGTTAGAAGAGAATCTCACTTATGAAGAACAACCAGTAAAGATTCTTGACCATAGAGAGCATGTGTTGCAGAATAAGGTAATTCACTAGGTAAAAGTTTTGTGGAAAAATCATATGGATGAAGAGGCTACATGGGAATCTGAAAATTCTATGAGGGATAAATACCCCCACTTATTTTGATAAGTGAATAAAAATTGCGAGGACGCAATTCCCAAAAGTGGGAAGGATGTAACATCCCAAATAAATGATTAATAAGACATATTTAATTTTTATTAATATTTATGAATTAAATATTAATTTTACATTAAAGGGGTTTCTATGTTCGATAGCGTACCCGATACACAACAACTGGTTTCTTTGAAAATTTATGCGGCACACTAATAATATAATATTATTATTTTAAATGGTAGTTAACTCCTAGCCATTGTATTTGCAGGAATGAAAAAAAACTAACTACAATATGAATATACATGATTTTTAAATTTGTTTACATTATCCAATAAAAAGTTATAGGCTTAAAATGTGAATGAATCTAATTTTAAGCATAATTTACATTAAAAGGCCAATTTATCACCTTTTAATGGTGAACCCTCTTTAAATCTAGTTTTGGTTGCTTTAATAAATTATATATGACCAAATATAATCCTTATTTAGAACGGGGACATCAAATTTTACTCTGGGTAATTTTTTTCGTATTTTTCTATTAAAGTTCATTTTTTAATGAATAGTGAAAATACTGTATTTTAATTCAAAAGTGCCATTTAATCTAATTTATTTATATGGTTGGATTATATTTTTATTTCTTTTTAATGTAAATTTAAAAGATATTTTTACCATTTAATCCAATTTTGGTCATTGAAATTAATTTCACTTTGAAATTCCACATAAACCTGTATCAATCTTTTGATACCTATTGTTTTTTAAAAACATGCTATTTGTTTTGATAAAGGAAATTAATTTTGAAATTAATTAATGCCACATATATGTTTTGAATTTGAAAAAATAGAAATCATTTTTGAATTCGGAATATCAAATATAACTTAGGCTTATTTTTTGGTATTTTTCTGAAAAACTTCAATTTTTGATGAATAGTGAAACCACTTAGTGGTAGTTAAAAAACTGACTTTTTCATTTAAATGAAATTATACCAATTATGTGAATTGAATTTAGAAAATACAACATGCATTTTTGTTATCAAGAAGTAAAATGTGGTTCAATAAGTTGAAAATAATTTTTAATGAATAGTGACTTTTGACTTTTATTTACCGCGGTTAAAGGTAAATAGAGTAATTCAAGAATAAAAAAATATTACAATAATAAAAAATTATCTTAACACTTGTCCAAACCTTATTTTTTGAGTCCTTTACAACCATGACCATCTTTGGGTCGATTTTTGGACCCCGTTGAGCCACTTTGGAGTGATAATGACAATTTAGAATAATTAATTTAATGTGAAGTCAAAATTGACATTAACAAAAATATTTTGGTAATTAATTTTTATATGGATTTTTATATGTCATATTTTCGACTATAATTATTAATTAGATAGGGGAAATTATTTTCTTTATGATAGTAATTTTTTGATAATTTTTAGACATCGAATAAAATAAATTATTTATGACACAATAATGATGCAGTATTTACCTCAATAATAAATGATTTAAATAAATAGCTTATAATGATTAAAATATTATCCAACACATATCGAATTCAGATTGGAGTATTTTATTTAGATCACGAGTCATATTATATTTATCTTTAATTATTTTTGGACCTTTTGAAACCGAATATCATTATATAATAAAATAATATTTTCACACTTTTCTAAAGAGCCCCTCCTCTCCCATATAAAAGGAAACCATTCCTATCCAATTCCACACACCTCTCAAGCCATTTGGCTCATCAAAACTCTGCCCAATTAATCTACCTACATACCTATCCACCACTTAGAAGCCCTACCTTAGGCAGAGGGCTCTTCAAGAAGTCCTTCGGTTCAAACCAAATGGAGTTACCCAAATTAAAGGTAATTGTTTATCTTTAATTATTTTCTTTTATTTTACATATCCAACCCGTAAAATATTTTTATACCTTTATTTTTTAAAAAACCCATTATCCTGAATATACTAGTATTTTGTTATGAGAGGGATTAGAACTACACTTACACACACCACCATCTAATGTATTAAGAACTTAATGTTTCTATGTATGGAAAACTAACGCCACACGAAACAATGATTATTAAAAATATCTCCAACCACCTCTCATGGTGGCCATTATAATGGCACTGTATTTATATATGATATATATTATGTTTATTTTTTATTTATGCTTCTGTATTTTCCATTTATATAATGCCTTTATGGATTCCATGGTGGGTAAATACGATAATCTAATTTGAGGAAGCACAGACTACTACACCGTCAAAGTGATGTGACTCGTTAATGCTTTATGTGGGATGTATAAAGGATATTTATAATGATATTATATATGATATTATACTGTAATTATAATTAAGTAAGTATCATTATGTTTTAATTCCATTGAAATAATAAAAAGAAATGAATGTAGCATTCATGCGTACGTACGGCTTACCGTCTCCATGAATGGTGCTTTTTATTTCTTACCTATAAATGTTATATACTATTATAAATACATGTATATACTAGATATATATGATATATATGATATATAAATCTTGAATATCATTCTGTATATAATGAACCTTTGACCACATGAATAACATGTAATTAAAAGAAATCCATTTTTGACTCAAGTACTAAATATCGACAAAACGAACATTATTAACATAAATGATTACATAATGTTTATAACATGGTAATAAGTGATATAAAAGGAATAATAAACATGAAAAAAGTTCTTATGCAAATTGAAATTATCATTAGTTCATTATACAGGAGATTAAATAACGATCGTGTCAAGTCGGACATGAGGTAAGGGATTTTCTAATCTCACTTTTAATTCCGTGAGATTTCCATTGTTCGCCACTTAATTATTACATGTGGTGTAATGTTTACTAACATTGATATATATTATCATGATTAGATTTATATTCATGATATTCTATGATTCATTTGTTGGTTATTAAGTTTTGTTCATACGAATCAAGTGATTTCAACGTGGTAATGGGTTTCGTCTCACTTTTAATTCCCATGAGATTCATGATATATTAGCCACTATTTCAGTTTGTGTGGTGTATGTAATGACAATTATTGTACTATTTGTGTAATATAATTTCATTTATGAGTATTTACATATTCATTGTATAATCCTTCTTTCATGTGGCATATGTTTTCTAAGTTACCAAATCGGAAAGGGAAACTTTCACCCTCCTCTTTTTAAAAAGACTTCTTTTTGTTGTGACTTTTAATTTACATCTTATTATGTTGGGATATGTTCTTATATATCATTATTGATTTAAACATTATGTACAAGTTTTGGGGTACCATTTTTATCTAATCAACTCATTTTCTGTATTTTAAAGAGACACTGTTATTCTGTCGAATTTTTACAGGGGAACTTCTTAACCCAATTTCAATTCATTGGGTTAAACTTGTACTTCTTGAATATTTCATCCTAAAAATATGTGTGAATTACCTCTAATTTTTTAACACTTAATATCCACTTATATTGTGTGTATTTATATTTTTCACACATAATTATGTGATTAATTTATTCTTAATTTAAGGATACCATATTTATAAGGGATTTCATCTCAATTTACATTTCCCTTGAGACTTTATTGTTGTTATGAACCAATTCACTATTATATAGTGTATATACTGTACTTTGACATATTATATCATGAGTCCATTTATTTCATGATATTATAATGCTATTATTAAATTTTATTCCTCAATTATTTGTATTCAAGTGTCTCTCTTTTTGTTAAAAACACTTTAACTAAAATATCATTTTAAATGTTTTAAAGATTTATTCTTCTAAATATTTCTCCTTAATGTCCATGTTTTCAAAATAGGTCTTAAGATTTATTTATATGGACATTAATCTTTTCAAATGATAACTCATTTAAAAGCTTCAAAGTGGTTTGGGACACATTGATTCAAAAATCTTTTTTTAAAAGGTTTGGAAAATGATTTGATAAAACACTATTTATTTCAATATCTTGATTTTATTAATTAGAATTTGTAAATTTTATCTTTTCTTTATACATGTGCTATATGTTATGATTAAGTTATGGTTATAGGGAATTGTTTACGTATATGAGTGGTTTCGTGATAAAACTATGGCGGGTGAGCCCGAGATAGCTCTCCAATGCCTTGTGTAACCTGACGGAGGTGAATGTGATGATTCTCCAAAGAGATTTAGGGAATATATCGTGATGGGTATTCCAAGTGAAACTCCCTATGTATCTCTGATAGCTTAAATGTAAGTTTGATATGGATTCCATAAGTACCCTTTATTATTTATGATTTGTGTGTGTTATTCATAAATCATATAATTTCATAAGGCATGATTGAGAAGTATGGTCTCATTCATTTGTATTTATTGATGGGATAATGTTTTTCTTCATTATTTTATATCCCTTACTTATATTTTTATGCTCATCCCATGTTGTTGAATGTTTTCCATTGGACTTAATGATGAATAAAGTCAAGGATGGGATCAAGGAAAATTCTTGCTATCTAAAACAAGGAAATAGATAACCGTGCAAAATTTTCAACAAACCACCTGTAATAAACAGCCAAACGAAGAAAACTATGAATCTCAGTTATATTTGTGGGTCTTGGCCATTATTTAACAACTTTCATTTTAGATGGATCAAAAGTTATGCCATTTTTTGAAACAATGTGACCAAAGAGAGAAATTTGTTGTAACCAAAACTCAAACTTGCTGAATTTCCCAAATAGTTTCTTTTCTTTTAAGGTTTGTAAGACAACCCTTAAATGAAATTAATGTTCCTCCTTACTTTTTGAATAAACCCAAATATCATCAATGAACACAACCACAAACTTATCCAAGAACTCATAGAAAATTCTATTCATAAGATCCATGAATATAGAAGGTGTGTTGGATAACCCAAAAGGCATAACTACAAATTCATAATGGACATATCTAGTATGAAACGCGTTATTTGGAACGTCTTCTTCCTTTACTTTCAACTGATGGTACCCTAACCTCAAGTCAATCTTCAAAAAATACTCTGCTCCCTGGAGCTGATCAAACATATCATCGATATGAGGCAACATATACTTATTCTTAACAGTGATGTTATTCAATGCTCTATAATCAATGCGAAGTCTCATTGAACCATATTTATTTTTCACAAACAATACAGTAGCACCCCATGGTGATGTGCTAGGTTGAATGAAACCTTTATCTAATAACTCCTGCAATTTCTTCTTTAACTCTAAAAGTTCAATTTGAGCCATTCAGTAAGGGGGTTTTGAAATTGGCTTAGAATTATGAACTAAATTTACAGTAAATTTGACTTATCAGTCAGGTATAATACTAGGAAACCCATTAGGAAAAATATAATGGTACTCATTTACCACTGGCACATCATTAATCTGAACAGTTCCTTTTTTTCAACAATATGTGTAAGGTAACATTCATTTCCATGTTTTACCAGTTTATTGACTTCCTGATATGTTATCAAAATCAAGGGTTAATTCTTATACACAAACTGAAAATAATTCTAAAAAGAAACCTTTTTAGCTCTGCAGCCAATCATAGAATGATAAACAAAAATCCAATCCATGACCAATATAACATCAAACTCTACTAGAGACAAAACAATAATGTTTGCAGGTAGATTTTTTCCGCACACAAGGACATGAATGTTCTTATGTTTTCTTTTTGTCTCAAAATTTCCTCCAGGTGTTTTTACTGTAAGTTCAGTCTTCATATCATGATATGGAATTCCCTATTTACTAGAAATCTTCTCAGAAATGAATGAGTGTGTAGATCCTAAATCAAACAACACATTAGCATAATCTGAACAAACAAACAGTGTACCTGACACAACTTCATTTGATGGCCCATAATCTGCTCAAGTATTTGCAAAGGATTTCAGAACCCGTTTCTGCTTGTAGTCTGGTAGCTTTCCTTCGGTTGAGTTGTTTTTTGGACACTCATTTGCATAATGACCCATTTAATTGCACTTGAAACATTTTACTGCCTGAAAATCAGTTTTTTTCTTACCATTACCCTAATCCTTTTTAGTGAAATTACGAGCCTTATGTCCTATTTTACCACATCGGTAGCATTTACCTGAATTCAAAAGACGTTCCCCAGCATGATTTTTACCACAATTTTCCCAAACTGTAAACTTATGTTTCTTACAATTAGACCTTTTTGAAGATTTCTTCCCTTTCGCCTGCCACCTTGACCTCTTATTCTGTTGTTTGTCAAAAAATACCTGATCATCGGAAAACTCCATTTCCACCTTCTCCGCACAATGAACAATTTTTTCATAACTTTTTAACTCATGATAATCTAAATCCCTTCTATACATTGCCTTTAATCCTGAGTAAAAAATGGTTGATTTACTATGAAGATCTCGTATAAAATTTAGAGCATACATTGCAAGTCGAGTGAATTTTTCTTCATAAGAAGCCACTTAGTCATCCTCCTACCTCAATTCCAGGAATTGTTTTTCCATCCTAAGACAAACCACCATTGGAAAATATTTCTCAAGAAACATACCTTTTAACTCTTCCCAATCAAGAGCATTAATCTCCTCACTATCCCTGATATTTTTCACTATCAACCACCACTGATCAACTTCACCTTAAAAACGGTAAACAACAAGACTAACCTTTTGATGTTCTAGACAACCAATGACATTGAAAATCTTTTCCAGTGCCTTAATCCACCCTTCTCCGTACACCAGATCAGATGATCCTCTAAAAGATATTATGTGTGCCTTGTGATTCACAATTGAAGAATGAGTTGTTATGTGAAGCTCATTGTTCTCTGTTTTTAGTTCATCCAGGCAGTACTATGATGTACAGAGATCTCCGTGTGTATTAATGGTGGGATGGAATGAAAAGTTATATTTCTGATTTTATTGTGAAGTGTTTTACTTGTCAGTAGGTTAAAGAAGGGTGACAATTACCGAAAATAATTCTTCAACCATTACCGGTGCCAGAGTGGAAATGGGAAAATATATCCATGGACATTGTTGTGGGATTACCAAAGACATCTCGAGGTAATAATGCAATATGGGTTATAGTTGACTGATTGACTAAATCACCTCATTTCCTTCTGATTCAAGATATTATATCTCTAGATCAACTTTCTCGGTTTTATGTTAGAGAGATAGTCAGGTTGCATGGTGTTCCTCTCTCCATTTTATCTATTCATGATCCCAGGTTCACTTCTATCTTTTGGAAAGTCCTTCTGAATTCATTTGATATTGAATTAAATTTTATTACAGCTTTTCAACCTCAATCAGATGGTGTAACACCCCGAGCTTCCATGATACGCTTCTCATTCAATAATGCAATAGCTTGCATTGTACACAACACCGAGTTCTAACACACCGCAACTAATCAAAGTAGCCATTATAAATAGTAATAACCACTTTTTAAATTTATAGAAATTTTATATTTCAAAATGGACTTCATTTTTTTATTCCTAATATTTATATTAGCCTATGTTGAATTTTTTGTAATTTTCTGAGAACTTCCAAGTTTTTATGAATAGTGAAAAATACTTAAAACAATTTTTTTTAATCAAAATAATTTATAGTGATAAGATATACTATTGAGTGGTTTTAAAGTATAATTAGAATATATTTTTACCATTTTATCCAATGGTGTTCATTATAATTAATTTCACTTTGAAATTGGACATAAACAATTGTCAATCTTTTGATATATATTGTTTCTTAAAAACATGCTATTTGTTGTGATAGCGGGAATTAATTATAAAATTAATTAATGAAACTTTTGTGTTTGTAATTGTTATAAAATAGACATCATTTTTGAATTCGGAATATCAATTATAGCTTAGGGTGAAATTTTGGCATTGTTCTGAAAAACTTCAATTTTCGATGAATAGTGAAACCACTAAGTGGTAGTTAAAAAACTGATTTTTCGTTTAAATGAAATATTACCACTTCTGTGTTTTGATTTTCAAAAATCCTACATACATGGTTGTAATTAATAAGTAAAATGTGGTTCAATGAGATTAAAATAATTTTTGGTGAATAGTAACTTTTAAGTTCTTAATCGCGATTAGAGGTAATTAGTGTAGTTTAAGGTAAAAATAATGTTTTAATAATATGAGATGAGCTTGAAACTTGTCCTACCCTCATTGGATATGCCATGGCCGACCAATAAAATCCATGGGTCACCTTGGGGACCCCATGGAGCCACTTTAGTTGGAAAATGACATAAATACCTTTTATTTAATGTTAAAGTAAAAAATGACACAAACATGAAATGTTTTACTAAAACAATTTTTACTTGGGGTTATACAAGTCATATTTTTGACTATAAATCGTAATTTGAAAGCTAAAAATATTTCCTATATCATATTATTTTTTTTAATAATTTTTAGACATTAAATAAATTAAATTATTTATGACATCATTATGATGCAGCGATGACCTCATTATTTAACGATTTTTATAAAATGAAAAGATAATGTACAATCCAAGGCTTACACTTGTCCAAAGACAATTGGATGGGTAGATTTAGAACCCTTATCACCTTATCCACGAATTATATAAGTGTGGGACCTTTAGAAACTGAAAATCATTGTATAATATTGTAAAATTCCCTTACTTTCCAAGAGTGCCCCTCCTCTCCTCTTATAAAAGGCCCCCACCTCTACCACCTCATTCACACTTTCAAGCCATTTGGCTCAGCCAAACTCTGCCCAAATACCCTCCCAACTTCCCTCCCTTACTCCTAGAATCCTCACTAGGGGCATAATTCTTCCCAAGGAAGCCTTTGTCTCAAATCAAAAAGAGTTACCCGATTTTTAGGTAATGTCTTCTCTAATGTTGTTTTGTTTTATTTTTCTTCTCCAACCCCCTAAACACTTTTTATTCATTTATTTTGTAACAAAAACAGTATCCTAAATATACTAGGATGTTGGTATAAGAAGGATTCGAGCTACACTTACACACACCTATATCTAATGGTTAAAGAACATACAGTTTCTGTGGATGGCGAATTTCTGCCTCACGAACCGATGACTGTTCAACACTCATAAAACAACTTCAAAGGTGGCCATTAAGATGTAACTCTATTTATAAATGATATATAATATATTTATGTTTTACATGAGGTTCTTTATTTTTCATTTATTGCATACCTTTATTATTACCATTATGGGTAAACATGATATTTTCATTTTAGGAAGTGCGGACTACCGCCCCCTCAAAGTGATTTGAATCGTTAATACCATATGTGGGATGTATAAAGTATGGAGTAAATTATATTATAGATGATGTTATACTGGAATTATAATATACCTTTATATCATTATTATTTCATTAAATATAAAAAAGAAATGAATGTAGCATTCAAGCGTACGTACGGCTTACCGTCTCCATGAATGGTGCATATCATTTCTTACCTCTAAACGTTATGGAATATTATAAATGCATGTATATACTAGATATATATGAGATATATGATATCTATATCATGAATATAATTCTGGATATAATGGATATATCACCACATGAACAACTTGTAATTATAAGAATTTTATTTTTGACTCAAGTACCAAATATCAACAAAATGACCGTTATAAACTTTAATAATTACATAATGTTCATAACATGTAAATAAGGGATATAAAAGGAATAATGAACATCAATAAGGTTCTTACGTAAATAGAAATTAACTCTAGTTTTTTATTCAGGAGGCTAAAGAACGGTCGAGTCAGGACAAGACGCAAGGTAAGGGAATTTCTTAACCCAACTTCCATTCTTTGGGTTAATCTCCTACTTTCAAATTATGTCATGATATTATTATGTCTTATTTTGAATTCTTTATGTGTACCTATAGTGAATACACATAATAGATCTATTTTATTTTAAAAATGATCTCTTTATGGACTTCATCTCAATCTCCTTTCATTGAGGCATATTTGGTTTTATACACAACATTCTTTTATACAGTGTATAAACCCCTTTGAATTTTACATTTATTAAAAATGAATCTTTTTTATATGAAGTGTTTTACTAAACGACAAAAAGGTAATGTTTTTCTTTCCGTACTTATGCGGCAACAAATACTTCTCCGCCGCCGTGACCATTATTTGAGTTTCGTCTTCCTCTACAAGCCATCATTTTTTTAATGAAAAATAAATACAAAGTTTTAACTTTCTTTTATTTTGGTATTGAAAATGGTTTTGAAAGCATTTTTATTATATCAATGTGTTGTATTGATATCTTGTGATTAAAATGTGGAAATGTTATGTTTGCTTTATGCATGTTTTATGTGATACGATTATGTTATGGTTTATGATATGTTTAAACCTATTCATATGAGGAATGCATTGGACTTAGTAAGTGGCGGGTGGAGCCCGCTATAGATCCTCGATGCATCAGAAGGTCTCATGAGACAAACTAGTGTCTTGGCATGAGGCCTTGACAAAATATTATTTGTGGTCTTGGCACGAGGCCTTGGCTACGTGGTTATGATAGTCTGGCATTATGCATTCCATCATTATGAAAATGGTTATTGATATTGCATGTGATTATTCGACCAGTAGAATATCCATGTGATGAAGTAAATGGAATTATCTCATTTTACTTTTTCCATATTATGTTGATGTTCAAGTTTAAAAGGCTTTTGTTTTAGTTATAAATTTCCTTAAATGTTTATGTTTATTTATGAAAGCTTCCGCAATATTGTTATCCTTACTGAGCATCTGAGCTCACCCTTTTCAATGTTTTAATATTTTCCAGGATGTGAAGAAGTATTTTATGAATGACCTGCAGGGATAGTCAGAAGAGGATATGAGTGTGGACTATGGAAACTTTGTTATTGTAGATTTTCACATTATGATGTAATGTAACATTTATGAATGTATCTAGTGTTTCCAAGGCTACTAAACTAATCGGTCTTTAAAAACATGATCTTTTGGGATCATGCCAATGTTACGAAGTAATGCACCGACTCTGGGTAGCTGGGGTCGGGGCATTACAGTTGGTATCAAAGGAAGTTTATTACTAAACTTGGACTCTAGATTTAGATAAACTCTGATTAGAGCACATAGCCCGAAGATAGACTTTAAAGATTAGTATAGAAGAACATCCTAGAATTTTGGTATTATAGAGATTTTGTGAGTTTTCCGAGCGATACATCCTTGTCTGGATACGAGCAGGTAGAGGTGGCTCTGGCACAGATATACATAGGGGTAAAACCCAAAATCATCACTTTGAGCTAGACTCGAACAGGAACTGGTGAACGTCAACGGGCCTTGCTGCACTCTTGGTTACGACACTCCTGGGGGATATTCTTACGATAATTCTCATTTTCATTAAAAACAACTATGAAGGGTTATGAGTATATACTTTATCAAAGAAAACATTTCTTTTTATGATTATGGATTATATCCATAAATAGTTCAATTTATGTAAAGTGTTTTACAGGTATGGAATTATGTATTTTAATTCATAATCTAATATAGTTTATGCCATTGTTTAGAAATGGCGCCTAGTGGAAGGAATGGAAACCGTATCAGTGCACGCACTCCGTGTAGGGATTGCCCTCCTGCTCAAGATAATTATTGTGGATCTGGAGATACAACTGGTGATGATCAACTTATTACCATACTGGGACAACTCACTCAGGTTATGAATAATAACCTTACTCGTATGGATCACCCTGATCCGCAACATGGAGGATCAATGTTAGACCTCTTCATGAGGCAACAACCACCAACATTTAATGGGGGTACAAATCCATTAGTAGCTGAGCAATGGATAAACTCCTTAGAGAAAATATTTCACGCCTTGGGGAGTAGTGAAAGGGAAAAGGTTATCATGGTAGTTTACCGCCTCACTGGAGATGCTGATCAATGGTGGTCATTGATTCAAAACACAAAGGAAGATGATGACATATCGAATATGGAATGGAGGGAGTTCAAAGATCTTTTCTTAGAAAAGTACTTTCCTCATGACCATAGATCAGATATGGAAAGGTAATTTCTAAGTCTGAAACAAAAGGAGGATGAGAATGTCGCAAAGTATGAGGCCAACTTTACAAGGTTAGCGAGGTATGCTGCAGATTATATATGTAACCCAAGAGGTAAGATTGATCGTTTCATTGATGGGTTAAAACCATTTATCCATCGAGCTTTAGTATCACAATCGTTCTCAACATACGAAGATATTGTCTCATGTGCTATCAAGACATAAAAGGAATTCTCTAAGTCTTATGACAAAAAAGTAATGCAAGAGAAGAAGAGAACGGTGGAACAAGAGACAGATTAAGGGAAAAAGGGAAAGAAGGATTTTCCATTATGTGATAATTGTAGGAAGAATCACCCTGGTACTTGCCTAAAAGGAATGAGAGTTTGTTATAAATGTGGAGAAAAAGGTCACCAGGCGCGTGATTGCAAGGGAAAAAAAGAGGCTATCAATGTTGAATGCTACAATTGTAGGGAAATGGGGCATTATGCAAATTAATGTCCTATGTGTTAGGGAAACATACCTCAGAAAAGGCTAAGGGATCAAGGAAAATCTTATGATGTTACTACAGTTGAAGCAGAATAACTAATGTATTGGTGCTTTTGGACTCATGGATTATATTCTGGTTATTAGAATAATGTGATATATATATATATATATAAGGATTTTACTGTAGTACTTTTTGATTTCAGTAAGGTTTTAATATGATGAAGGTAATTATATTTTTAGTATGTGACAATAGGAGAAACTTTAATTTGTTTGGGAAATCTGATAAATTGATTTTGGAATTAAGAGACCTTTTAGAGAATGTCTGGACAGTGGTATTTTGGATAACTATAAAGGCTGGAGTGGATTAATTTGATCTTTGGATAGTATTGTTTAAGGTTAAAAAATTTATGAAGATTATTTTTGGAATATTATAATACTATAGTTTTAAGAAAAGGACAACCTGCAGGGTGGGGCATAACCCGTCGCGTCGGAAAAAGATGCAGGAATCAAACCCACAATCATAGTGCGACAGGCCTTTATTTTCTACCACTAGCCTATAGGAAGTCCCTGGTTATTAAAAAATAATTTTACTAATCTAAATGGTATGTGTTAACATTTGGAACCTTATACAATTAGGATAAGTATAATATTTTTGAGTTCTATTATCTTTTTGAGTGAAAGATGAGTTGAAGGTTGAAACTCTAATTGTCAAGAACAAATATATATATATACCTATCAATTATTCAATGAATAAATTAATTCTTATACTTTATTAAAGGGACATTAAAACAAAAAAATGTGTTATCCTAATACCTTATGTCTTGTTGAACTGATGATATTTTAAATCAACATAGATTAAAGGCTTTGAGGCCCTCAATTTGACAGTTGATTGTGATTGATGACCTCAATCACTCCCTACAAATATTTAGGTTTTTCCTCCAATTATATGTCTCTAATTGCCACCAATGTTCTCCTAATCGAGATCATAATTGGGTGGTGACATTTTCATTTCCCTTTCCCTCTTATTAAGGCTAAATTTTATTAACCATATTTTCGATGTGGGTTTTCCACAATGGTATTTTCTATTTTCAACCTTTTATTTTCAAAGAAAAATTTCAAATTACGACGACGCAATTTATTGAAGGAGGGGAGAATGTAACACCCTGATCATCCATGATACACTTCTCATTCAATAATGCAATAGCTTCCATTGTACACAACTTCGAGTTCTAACACACCACAACTAATCAAAGTAGTCGTTATGAATAGTAATAACAACATTTTAAATTTATAGAAATTTTATATTTCAAAATGGACTTCATTTTTGTATTCCTAATATTGAAATTAGCCTATGTTGAATTTTTTGTAATTTTCTGAGAACTTCCAAATTTTTATGAATAGTGAAAAATACTTAAAACAATTTTTTTTAATCAAAATAATTTATAGTGATAAGATATACTATTGAGTGGTTTTAAAGTATAAATAGAATATATTTTTACCATTTTATCCAATGGTGTTAATTAGAATTAATTTCACTATGAAATTGGACATAAACCATTGTCAATCTTTTGATATATATTGTTTCTTAAAAACACGCTATTTGTTGTGACATCGGGAATTAATTATAAAATTAATTAATGAAACTTTTATGTTTTTAATTTCCTAAAATAGACATCATTTTTGAATTTGGAATATCAATTATAGCTTAGGGTAAAATTTTGGCATTGTTCTGAAAAACTTCAATTTTTGATGAATAGTGAAACCACTAAGTGGTAGTTAAAAAACTGATTTTTCGTTTAAATGAAATATTACCACTTCTGTGTTTTGATTTTAAAAAATCCTACATACATGGTTGTCATTAAGAAGTAAAATGTGGTTCAATGAGATTAAAATAATTTTTGGTGAATAGTAACTTTTAAGTTCTTAATCGCGATTAGAGGTAATTAGTGTAGTTTAAGATAAAAATAATGTTTTAATAATATGAGATGAGCTTGACACATGTCCTACCCTCATTTAATGTGCCATGGACGACCGAGAAAATCCATGGGTCAACTTGGGGACCCCATGGAGCCACTTTAGTTGGAAAATGACATAAATACCTTTTATTTAATGTTAAAGTAAAAAATGACACAAACATGAAATGTTTTACAAAAACAATTTTTACATGGGGTTATACAAGTCATATTTTTGACTATAAATAGTAATTTTAAATCTAAAAAGATTTACTACATCATAGTAGTTTTTTTATAATTTTTAGACATTAAATAAATTAAATTATTTATGACATCATTATGATGCAGCGATGACCTCATTATTTAACGATTTTAATGAAATGAAAAGGTAATGTACAATCCAAGGCTTAAACTTGTCCAAAGACATTTGGATGGGTATATTTCGAACCCTTATCACCTTATTAACTAATTATATAAGTTTGGGACCTTTAGAATCCGAAAAGTATTGTATAATAATGTAAAATTCCCTTACTTTCCAAGAGTGCCCCTCCTCTCCTCTTATAAAAGGCCCCCACCTCTACCACCTCATTCACACTTTCAAGCCATTTGGCTCGGCCAAACTCTACCCAAATACCCTACCAACATCCCTACCTTACTCCTAGAAGCCTCACTTTAGGAAGAATGCTTCCCAAGGAATCCGTTGGCTAAAATCAAAAAGAGTTACCCGATTTTTAGGTAATGTCTTCTCTAATGTTGTTTTGTTTTATTTTTCTTCTACAACCCCCTAAACACTTTTTATTCATTTCTTTTGTAACAAAACCAGTATCCTAACTATACTAGGATGTGGTTAAAAGAAGTATTAGAGCTACACTTACACACACCTACATCTAATGGTTAAAGAACATACGGTTTCTGTGGATGGCGAATTTCTGCCTCACGAAACGATGACTGTTCAACACTCATAAAACACCTTCAAAGGTGGAAATTAAGATGTCAATATATTTATATATGATATATAATATGTTTATGTTTTACTTGAGGTTCTGTATTTTTCATTTATTTCATACCTTTACTATTTCCATTATGGGTAAACGTGATATTTTCATTTTAGGAAGTGCGGACTACCGCCCCCTTAAAGTGATTTGAATTGTTAATACCATATGTGGGATGTATAAAGGATGGAGTAAATGATATTATATATGATTTTATACTAGAATTATAATATACCTTTATATCATTATGATTTCATTAAATACGATATAGAAATGAAAGTAGCGTTCATGCATACGTATGGCTTACCGTCTCCATGAATGGTGCATTTCATTTCTTACCTCTAAACGTTATGGGATATTATAAATGCATGTATATACTGGATATATATGAGATATATGATATCTATATCAATAATATAATTCTGGATATAATGGATATATCACCACATGAACAACTTGTAATTATAAGAATTTTATTTTTGACTCAAGTACCTAAGATCGACAAAATGACCGTTATAAACTATAATAATTACATAATGTTCATAACATGGTAATAAGGGATATAAAAGGAATAATGAACATGAAAAAGGTTCTTAAGTAAATATAAATTAACTCTAGTTTATTATTCCGGAGGTTAAAGAACGGTCGAGTCAGGACAAGACGCAAGGTAAGGGAATTTCTTTACCCAACTTCCATTCTGTGGGTTAATCTCCTACATTCAAATTATGTCATGATATTATTATGTCTTATTTTGTATTCTTTATGTGTACCTAGAGTGAATACACATAATAGATCTATTTTATTTTAAAAATGATCTCTTTAAAGACTTCGTCTCAATCTCCTTTCATTGAGGCGTATTTGGTTTTATACACAACTTTCTTTTATACGGTGTATAAACCCCATTGACTTTTACATTTATTCAAAAGGAATCTTTTTTATACGATGTGTTTTACTAAATGACAAAAAGAGAATGTTTTTCTTCCCGTACTTATGCGGCGACAATGAATTCTCTGCCGTTGTGACCATTATTTGAGTTTCGGCTTCCTCTACAAGCCATTATTTTTTTTAATGAAAAATAAATGCAATGTTTTAACTTTCTTTTATTTTGTTATTGAAAATGGTTTTGAAAGCGTTTTTATTATATCAATGTGTTGTATTGATATCTTGTGATTGAAATGTGGAAATGTTATGTTTCCTTTATGCATGTTTTATGTGATACGATTATGTTATGGTTTATGATATGTTTAAAACTATTCATATGAGGAATGCATTGGACTTAGTAACTGATGGGTGGAGCCCGCTATAGCTCCTCGATGCATCGGCAGGTCTCATGAGACAAACTAGTGTCTTGGAATGAGGCCTTGACAAAATCTTATTTGTGGTCTTGGAACGAGGCCTTGGCTACGTGGTTATGATAGTCTGGCATTATACATTCCATCATTATGAAAATGGTTATTGATATTGCATGTGATTATTCGACCAGTAGAATATCCATGTGAAGAAGTAAATGGCATTATCTCATTTTACTTTTGCCATATTATGTTGATGTTCAAGTTTAAAATACTTTTGTTTTAGTTATAAATTTCCTTAAATGTTTATGTTTATTTATGAAAGCCTCTGCAATATTGTTATCCTTACTGAGCATCTGAGCTCACCCCTTTCAATGTTTTAAAATTTTCTAGGATGTGAAGAAGTATTTTATGAATAACCTAAAGGGATAGTAATAAGAGGATATGAGTGTGGAATATGGAGAATTTTTTATTGTAGATTTTCACTTTATGATGTAATGTAACATTTATGAATGTATCTAGTGTTTCCAAGACTACTAAACTAATCGGCCTTTCGAGACTTGATCTTTTGTGATCATGCCAATGTTACGAAGTAATGCAACGACTCTGAGTAGCTGGGGTCAGGGCGTTACAGATGGGCAGTTAGAATGAACAATTCACACCTTGGAGGATATGTTACGTGCTAGCTCGATGGATTACTAGGGAAGTTGGTACCAACACCTTTATTTGGTTGAATTTTCATATAATAAGAATTCATTATAGTATACAGATGGATCCATTTGAGGAATTATATGGAAAGCATTATCGAACTCCAGCATTCTGTGATGAAGTAGGTAAAAGGAAGGCGGGGGGACCAAAATTGGTAGAAGAGATGATAGAGAAAGCTCAGTTGATTTAGAAGCACATGAGAACAGCTCAGAGAAGATATAAAAGTCATGAAAATAACCGGAGGAAAGATCATTCCTTTGAGGTAGGTGATCATGTCTTTCTCAATGTTTCTACAAGGAAACGTGTGATGCATTTTGGTAAGAAGGGAAATTTGAGTATGAGGTTCATTAGACCTTATGAAATTCTAGATAATGTTGGAATAGTTGCATAACTTGCGGCTTTACCTCCATGTTTATCCCAGGTACACAATGTTTTTCATGTTTCGATATTGACAAAGTATATGCCAGATCCATCTCATGTTTTGAGCCCAGAGGTAGTTCAGTTGGAACAGAATCTCTCTTATGAAGATCAACCAGTCGAGATTCTTGACCATAGAGAGAAAGTGTTGCAGAATAAGGTAATTCACCAGGTAAAGGTTTTGTGAAAAAACCATATAGTTGAAGAGGCAACGTGGAAATCTGAAAATTCTATGAGGGATAAATACCCCCACTTATTTTGATAAGTGAATAAAAATTGCGAGTACGCAATTCACAAAAAGGGGGAAGGATGTAACATCCCAGGTAAATGAAGAATAAGACATATTTCATATTTATTAATATTTGTGAATTAAATAATAATTTTACTTTAAAGCAGTTGTTGTGTTCGACAGCGTACCCGATACACAACAATGGGTTTCTTTGGAATCTTACATTGCACGCTAATAATATAATATTATTATTTTAAATGGTACTTAACTACTAGCTGTTGTATTGGAGGAATGAATTAAACTAACTACAATATGATATACAAGATTTTTAAATGTATTTACATTATCCAATAAAAAGTTAGAGGCCTAAAATATGAATGAATCTAATTTTAAGCATAATTTACATTAAAAGGCTGATTTATCTCCTTTTAATGGAGAACCATATTTAAATATAGTTTTGGTTTCTTTAATACATTCTATATGACCAAATAAAATCCATCTTTAGAATGAGGACATCAATTTTTACTTTGATTAATTTTTTGGTATTTTTTTGATAGAGTTCAATTTTTAATGAATGGTGAAAAATATTGCATTTTAATTCAAGAGTTCCTTTTAATATAATTTATTTTTATGGTTATATTATCTTTTTAGTTCGTTTTAAAGTTTATTTAGAATATTTTTTATACCATTTAATCCAATGTTGTTCATTGGAATTAATTTCACTTTGAAATTCGACATAATAATGTATCAATCTTTTGATAGTTATTGTTTCTTAAAAACAAACGATTTGTTTTGATAACAGAATTTAATTTTCAAATTAATTAATTATAGTTCTATTTTTTTAATTTTTCAAAATAGACATCAAGTTTGAATTCAGAATATCAAAAAATTCTTAGGCTGGTTTTTTGGTATTTTTCTGAAAAACTTCAATTTTTGATGAATAGTGATACCACATAGTGGTAGTTAAAAAACTGACTTTTTAATTTAAATGAAAATTTACCACTTCTATGGATTTAATTTCAAAAATCCTACATACATGGTTATTATGAAGATGTAAAATTTGTATTATTATGATGAAAATAATTGTTGGTGAATAGTAACTTTTGACTTTTATTTACCGCGGTTAAAGGTAAATATGGTAATTCAAGGTTAAAAAAATATTATAATAATTCAAAATTACCTTACCAAATGTCTTAACCTTATTGGATGAGTAATGTCCGACCATGGGAATCCTTGGGTCGATTTTGTGACCCCATGGATCCACTTATAAAAGATAATGACACTTTAGATTAATTGATTTAATGCAAAGACAAAATTGACATTAACAAAAATATTTTAGTAATTAATTTTTATATAGTGTTATTTAAGTCCTATTTTATACAATATATATTCGTTAGAAATCTAAAAATATTTTCTACATGATAGTATTTTTTTGATAATTTTGAGACATAATAAAATAAATTATTTATGACACAATAATGATGCAATATTTACCTCATTAATAAATGATTTAAATAAATAAGATTATAATGACTAACATATTATAAAAAACATGCCCAATTCTAATTGGATGATTTTATATTGACCATGAATCATCTTATCTTCGACTATAATGATTTTTGGAAAATTAGAAACCGAATACCATTATTTTATAAAATTATACTTTCACACTTTCCTAAAGAGCCCCTCCTCTCCCTTATAAAAGGAGACCACTTTTTACCAACACCTCATACCTCTCAAGACATTTGGATCATCAAAAGACTGACTAATTAAGCTCCCTACATCTCTCTACACCTCCTATAAACCTAAACATAGGTAGAATGCACTTTATGAAGTCCTTTTGGTTCAAACCAAAGGAAGTTACCAAAACTGAAGGTAATCGTCTCTCTTAAATTGTTATCTTTTATTTTACTTTTCCAACCCGTAACTCTTTTTATTCCTTTATTTTGTAACAACAACAGTATCCTTAATATACTAGGATGTTTTTATGAGAATTATTCTAACAAAACTTACAGACACCTCCATATAATGTATGAAAACATAATGTTTCTGTGGATGGAAAACTAAGGCCTCATGAAATGATGATTGTTTAATTACATCTAACCGCATATCATGTAGGAAATTATGATGAAACTGTATTTATATATGATATATATTATGTTTATGATTTTCTTATACTTCTGTACTTCCCATTTATAGCATGCCTTTGTGGCTTCCATAGTGGGTAAATAAGATAATCTCATTTGAGGAAGTGCGGACTACCGCCCCCTCAAAGTGATTTGATTCGTTTATGCCTTATGAAAGATGTATAAATGATGGAGTTAACTATATTATATATGATATTATACTGGAATTATAACATACCTATGTATCATTATATTTTATTTCCATTAAAATAAGAAATATAAATGAAAGTAGCGTTCATTCGTACGTACGGCTTACCGTCTCCATGAATGGTGCATTTCATTTCTTACCTCTAAATGTTATGTACTATTATAAAAACATGTATATACTGGATATATATGATATATATGATATCCAAATCATCAATATAATTCTGGATATAATTAAACCTTAATTTAAGGATACCATCTTTATAAGGTATTTCATCTCAATTTACATTTCCATTGAGACTTCATTGTTGTTATGCACCAATTCACTCTTATATGGTGTATATACTATCCTTTCACATATTATATCATGAATACCTTTATTCTCATGATATTATAAAGTTATTATTAAAATTTATTTCTCAATTATTTGTATTCAAGCATCTCTATTTTTGTTAAAAATTATTTAACTAAAATATCGTTTTAAATGTTTAAAAGATTTATTCTTCTAAATATTTCTCATTAATGTCCATGTTTTCAAAATTGGTCTTCGGATTTATCTATATGGACATTAATACATTTTGGGATGAAAAAAAAAGTTATTAGATAAACATTGTGGTTAAAATATGTTATGGTTATTTTTGATGAATTTATGTCTTTTTGGGAATGCTATAAAATTATGTAGTTTTTGAAAAAGGATTCAAGAGTTATAGTAGATTTCAGGATGGTGAAAGGATTAAAAGTATTAGGGCTCTTTTCACGATGGGATTACATTGTAAGACTCTTTATAGTGTGTGTAACCCTACAGTTTAATTTATGAAAATTTTATTCAAGGAATAATTATCACTTTTTTTGTGTTTGTAGTTATAAAGAACCATTTCGGTTTATATGATCCTTGAATTTGAGGAAATTACCAGTTAATACATTTTGGAATGCAAAACTAAAGTTGTTAGATAACATTTGTGGTTAAAATATGATATGGTTATTTTTGATGAATTTATCTCATTTGGGAATGTTATTAAATTATGTAGTTTTTGAAAAGGAAAAACACGCATACTGTGTGACCACCCATTGTGTCGGACAAAGCTATGGGAATCAAACCCACAACCAAAGTGACATTACCATAATGGTTATGATTTTAGAAAGAGTCGTAGTTATTTTTTTAATACGAATGAGTTTAAGATAAAATGAATAATTACATCTAAGTGTTTACACTCCTCATAAGATATTATATTATGAATTTACTAATATACTCACACTTACCTTTTTGGTTATAGTAAATGGATGGATTTAGCAGGCACCAAAGTAACAGTGGATATAAAGAAAACAATGATAGTTTTATGAACAAGCAGTTGAATGATATCGGAGCTGCAATGAGAACTCTTGTGGTTATTCTCAACCAACTATCTAGAGTCATGATTGACCACCTTAACCTTAGTGATTTTTATAATACATCCTATATGTGAGAAATAAATCCCTACAGATGTTCAGGTAATAATCATAAAGGTAGATATGTTTAAAAACCTATGTGTCAAAGATGTGTAAATAAACACATAGGAAAATGTTTCAAAGGGACAAAAAGATGATATCGATGTAGAAGTGAAGGTCATAAAGAAAGAACCTTCCATGGAAAAATGAAGCATCTAGTTGACTCTAGTAAAGAGAAAGAAGTTATTTCTGAAGGATCAATTGAATATTTTAAATGTGGTGAGCATGGTCATTATGCAAACACATGTCCTATGAAGAAGTTTGGGGAATTGGATCACCAGGATCGTACAAATATTTGATTACTAATACGTAATGCCCTTCCGATTGAGGATAAAGAAACTGACAATGACCAATGAATGGTATGGATTATTTCTTAACATATGTTTTCCTATTATTAAAATAATAGGATATGATTCAGTATTTTGTTTGTAGGAAAGAATTATTTCAGAATAAGTTATTAAATAATGGTTAATGAAACATGAAGAACTTTGAATGAGTAAGAGGCCAACTTATATGTGATTAAAGAGTTATGGTAGATTTCAGGATGGTGAAATTCTTAAAAGTTATAAGGCTCTTTTGATGATATTATGTTATGGTTATGTTTGATGAATTTATCTCTTTTGGGAATATTATAAAATTTTTTATTTTTTGATAACGGAAAAAATAAAAAGCTTGTGACAACCCGTCACATCAGATGAAGCTGTGGGAATTGAACCCCCAACCGAAGTGCGATTGGTATTTATCACCTACCACATGACTACGTGAAGTCCCTGGTTAGTATGACTCATTATTTTTTGTTAGATGATCATATGAATTAGGAATAAGTTTATTTGGGGTTATCAATGGAAATTATTGACCTATCATAGAGGATATGTGATTAGGTAAATTACTTTTCAGTATGAGACTTTAAGAGTAACATTTGTTATTTGGAGATAAATGTTAAGATTTACCTTGGAAGACTATGTGATTAAATCCTTCATAGATTTGGGTTTCAATCTTAGTTTGGATTAATTTGACGAATTTTAAGGATAACTATTTATTTGATTGTCTTTCTTAAACCTTGGGTTCTTTTTGTTCAGTTAATAATGTTTTCCTTGTGACTTTTCCATTCCATCTTGTTTTGAAAATCACAAACACCTTATACTTAAGAAAATCTATATTTTACATCTATATGGAAAATGTTCCTCCTTAATGAAATTTACCCTAACCAAGTTTTTGTTATACATATCAATATTTTTCATAAGTACAAAAATTTGATTAATAAATAAATCCTTGGAATCATATAATGCTTAGATATGAAGCATTCTATTTTAGGATCAATATTATGGATATGAACTGTAATGAAGTTCCACTCCGAATTCTGGATATGAACTGTAATGAAGTTCCATTCTGAATTCTGGATATAAACTGTAATGAAATTCCACTCCGAATTCTAGATACGAACTCTAATAAAGTTCCATTCCGAATTATGGATATGAATTCTCATAAAGTTACATTCCGAATTATGGATACGAACTCTCATAAGGTTCCACTCTGAATTATGCACTCCGAACTTTTATGAGTTCGACTCTGAACTTTTATGAGTTCGACTCTGAACTTTTATTAGTTCGACTCCAAACTTTTATAAGTTAGACTCTGAACTTTTATCAGTTTGACTCTGAACTTTTGAAGTTCAGATTCTGAATTATTGTGATACCAGACTCCGATTTTCCTTAGAAATTAAGACTTCATATTCCCACAGAATTTAGGTTCCGAATTCCTATAAAACAGAATCCGAATATCATTTTTATTATAGACCCAGAATTCCATTTTGGTTAGACTCAGAAATTTTATTTTCTTACACTCTGAACTTTAGTTTTACTTATGCTTACATACGTTTCATTATAAAACAATGTCGTGCATTCAGTTACAGATGTTTTGATATAAAAATATGTCGTCCATTTTGTTACTAACTAACCGTTGGTTGAGTTACACATGTACATGTACCTCTAAAATTTATGGAAAATATGACCGTTGGAGGAGGGAGCCGACCATTCCAACTGAGCCTATAAATATGAGCTCATTTTAAAGATCTCGATAACAGGTTGATCACTCTAGAGACCACACAATGTTAAGGTGATTTCTAGATAGAGAATATTTTCATGCTTTGTGCATACTGAACTTCTCATTCATATTTCTTCGTGTGTCTCCGAATTTTGGTAATTACATTCAAGGGCTTCCGGGGATATGAAGATAGAGGTACACACTTCCTTGAAGTTCGAGGGCTTCCTTGCTGAGGAAGACAGAGGTTCCAACTATCTTGAAGTTGAGGGATTGATGGGATAGCAAGATATAGACTCCGATCTTTGTATCGAGGGATTACCCTGGTGTGGGTAAGACAGACTATCTTGAATGTATAAATCAAGGGACCATTATCCAAGGTTGTTGTATACCCTTCTCTTTGGGTTAAAAGATTAATATCTTGTTACATATAGTTTTACTACTTTTTTTTTCACTGCAATTTTGTATTGTAATGAAAGTATGACTCTCTTATATTTCCTTACACTTGTACTATGTTTCATTTAGATTCTATATGCTTTATGGTAGAATATCATATTTTAAACTTTAGTTAAGTTTCAATTTTAGGATCCATATTTCCGGAGCCTGTTTTTTTTGGAATCACTTTATAGATTTAAGCAAGTGCATAGAACTAGAAGTTTTTAACTTCATACTTTGCCTCGATATTTTAATTGGTGTTAGAGGTGATGTGAATTTTCATAGTTTAACTTTTTAAAACATAGATCTTTCCCTGTTTAAGTAAATTTTTAAAGTGTACAATTCACCCCCCCCCCCTCTTGTATATTGAGCATCTACATGATTATTTCAATCCTACAATTGGTATTAGTGGTTGGAAACCTCATACTATACCAGTCTTACATTTGGTATCACAGCGGGTTCTGAAATACTTATACTCACATATAAGTTTTCCTTGCATAGTTTTTTCATTCTTCTATATTTTCCATACTTAGGAATATTTTTCATTGAATCTGAACTTTTTTGTTTAACAAGTTTTTGTGTAGAAAACAATCTTAAAGATGGCATTTTTAAATGTTGGTTCCATTAACAACCTAAATCCTACAAGACCACCAATATTTGATGGAAATTATTATGAATACTGGAGAGATAGAATCAAGGCTTTCGATATCAATACTGGAGTAGATAACGTTTTTATGCTTACTGGTGGATACAAGATTCTTGATAAGGAAGTTAGTTCTTTTACAAACCAAGAGAAGCATGATTATCAATTAAACTATAAGTTACGCAATACTCTACTATGTTCAATGAATAGGAACATATATAGCCAAATTTCTTCATGTGAAACAGCTAAATTAATATGGAAGAAACATGAAGTTACTCATTTTGGTACATCTAAAGTGATTGAGACAAGAAGTGATATGCTTAGAGCTGAATATCATGGTTTTAATTTTCCTTATGGTGTACCAATTTGTAAAGTACAACAGTGGTTTAGGAAAATCATGAACAGTCTAAAATCTATGGGAGAGAAAGGTCTAGATTATGAAGAACTAGTTGATAAGATTATAGATATTATGCCCAATGAGTGGGAATCAAAGAAAACTTCTATTGATGAGAATAGAAAGGTTACTAAAATTTCCTTAGATGAGTTGTTTCAAACCCTTCATCAACATGAAACAAGAATGAATAGGGATGCTGACAACATCAAAAAGAAGAATGGAAATAGTAAGGTTTATTTTACTAAAACATCAAATCACATGAAAGAAAAGACTCCTTAGAGAGTAACCAGATCCAAGTCTAAGAAGGTTGTTATCAAATCCGAATCCAGTAAGAGTGAAGTCTCAGAAAATGAGTTAGCAAATTTTGCTCGAAGAATGAATAAAATAGCTTGTCAGATAAATTTACAATGCAAGTATAAGAACAAGGATAGGAAAGATTAGAAATATGGAGATGTCACATACTATGGATGTAAGAGAAGTGGACACATTAGACCTGCCTTCCCTTTGCGCAAAAAGAAATAAAGAAAAGAGAGGCATTCTAAAAGGAACATGAAGAAGTATTACAAGTCCAAAGATATGAATGTTCTGAAAGCTAATGACACCTAAAGTGCCAGTGGTGGTGACTCTTCAGATGATTCTTCTGATTATGAATCTTTTGGACAGAAGAATCATGGTCTTATAGCCATACTATCTATTGATAATCATTGTTAAATGGCTAAGGTACACAATGCTAAATCGTTGACCAATGTTTCTTTAAATTCTAATGAAAATAAATATTATAACTTTTCGGATGAATAATCCTATTCTAATGAAGAAAATATTTTACCTACCTATGAAGAAGTATCTAGGTTTGCTGAACTTCTTGAGATTGAGAATTTAAAACTCAATAAAAAAGATGATAAGGAAAACTCTAGGAATATTATTCAAACTAAAGAGATATTAGATCATTCTAAAGATCTTGATAAAAAAATGATTATTTTGATTGTATTTCAAAAAATCTTGAGGAAGTAAATTCTGAGAAGAATAAAGTTTCTAAAGATCTAGAAAAAGTAATTTCTAAGAAAAGTATTTTTGAGCTTAGCTCTAGTTCCAAATCTAATGATTTTGAAGATAAAAACTTGGTTATAAAACTCAAGTACGAAATATTTTCCTTAAAGAATTTTTTGTCGAACATTACCTTAGGTAAAGAAAATATTGATAAGATGTATTCAAAAATATGACCTTTAAGAAACAAATCTGGATTTGGTTATACCCATGAAAAATAACTTTTATTAACAATTATTTTGTTCCTCAACGTGCCCCATTTTTTACGAAATGTCAATGTGGTGGTCACTGGGAAAAGAATTATTCCTTAAAAAAACCCAATATTTAGGTTTTCATTAGGCTTATTTCTCAATGAAGACATGGGTTCCTAAAATTTTGTTAACTGAAAATCTCGAATCCAAACATGTTTGGATTCCGAAAGTCTAATTCATTTCATATTTTCTAGAAAATAATGAATGTACCAGCAAAAATATATGGTACATGGATAGTGGATTTTCCCGGCACATGACTGGTAACAAAAGCTATTTTGAAAAGATTATCAAGACGAAAGAAGGAAAAGTAACTTTTGGAGATAATGCTCAGGGATAAATTTCTAGTATAGGTAATATTGTTATACCTTGAACATAGAAGACCTTAGGAGCCAAGAATTACCTTGCCTTAGTGCAATGAAATATCACTCTTGGTTATGGCATAGAAGGCTAGGTCACTATAACCTTAGAAACTTATGTAAACTCTCTAAGAAGAAACAAGTTAAGGATCGACCAAATCTTAGATTTGATTCTTCTAAAGTTTTGATCCTTGTCAATATTGCAAGAAACAAAAATCTAGTTTTAAATCAATCGGTGATGTCTCAAAAACTGATGCATTACAGTTGGTGAACATGGATCTTTTTGGTCTAACACAAACTAGAAGCATTGGAGGAAAATACTATGTGTTTGTTCTAGTTGATGATTACACTAGATTTACTTGGGTCTATTTTCTAGAAAAGAAATCTAATGATTTTTCTTATTTCCACTGTTTTAGAGACCAATTTAAAAATGACAAAAACCTTCCACTGAAAACTAATCATAGTGATCATGGAGGAGAATGTCCAAATTTATATTTTGAAACTTTTTATAGTAGAAAAGGTATTACTCACATCTTTTCAGCATCTAGAACTCCTCAAAAAAATGGTGTAGTTGAAAGAAGAAATAGAATGTTTTAGGAGATAACTTGAACCATGTTGAGTGAATATTCTATTACTAGACATTTTTGGGCTGAATCTGTATGTACTACTTTTTATACTATAAATTTAGTTTTTATTAGACCTTTTCTTAATAAAACTATTTATGAGTTATGGAATAGATGAAAACTGAGACATTCCTACTTCATGGTTTTTGTTTGCAAGGTATTCATCCTAAATACTATGGATAATCTACACAAATTTTTACCATAATCCGATGAAGGAATTTTCTTAGGGTACTCCACAACTTTTAAGGCTTATAGAGTTTTCAATAAAAACACTTATACTGTTGAGGAAACAGTGCATGTAAAATTTGATGAGTCTGATCCTTTTGTCTTTAAACCGTCCATCCTACATCCTCATATGTGTTTTCAAAAATTGATTATGAACCTTTGATAGAAGATTATTCTGATAAGGAAAATGTTTAAGAAGATACTCCTGAATCATATACCCCAGAAGACTTTCTACCCTATGTTGATGAACATGTTTTACAAAACCCAAACCAGTAATTTATAAAGAACCATCCCAGTTATAGTATCATTAGTGATGTAAATAAACTTGTACATACTAGAAGTTCCATGAGAAATGAAGTAGAATATCTAGTATTCCTTTCCCAATTAGAACCAAAAAGCACTGATGAAGCTCTAGGTGATGATGATTTGATTAAAGCCATGCAAGATGAACTAAATGAATTAGAAAGGAATAAATTATGGACCTATGTTGAAATACCTAAGGAAACTTCTGTTATTGGAGTAATGTGGGTCTTCAGAAATAAGTGTGATGAAAATGGAGTCATTGTAAGAAATAAAGCTAGACTAGTTTCTAAAGGATATAATCAGCAAGATGGACTAGACTATGATGAAACCTATGCTCCAATATCTAGACTTGAATATATTCGTATATTACATTCCTATGCAGCATTATTCAATTTTAAAAATTTTCAAAGGGATGTTAAATGCTCGTTTCTTAATGGTTATGTTCAAGAGGAAGTTTTTGTTGAACAACCTCCTGGATTTGAAGATACAAAACATCCTGATCATGTTTTTAGACTTACCAAAGATTTTTATGGCCTTAAAAAATCCCCACGAGCTTGGTATGGTAGATTTACATGATTTTTGTTTCAAAATAACTATGTTAAGGGAAATGAAGATCCAAACCTTTTTATAAAGAATGATAAGAAAAATGTTTTCATTGTTCAAATATATATTGATGATATCATATTTGGTTCAACTCAGCAATCTTTAACAAATTCATTTGCAAGTCTAATGAGAACTGAGTTTGAAATGAGTATGATGGGTGAGTTAACATTTTTCCTTGGTTTTCAAATTTCTTAAAAACATGAAGGAATCTATATATCCCAACATAATTATATTAAATATTGTATTAAAAAGTATGTTTATGACAACACTAAGAGTATAAGTACTGCTATTGGTACCTCAAACACACTTGATCTTGATGAAGCTGGGAAACCATTAGATCAAACATCTTTTAGAGGTATGATAGGAAGTCTACTTTACTTGACAGCTAGTCAACCAGACTTGATGTTTTTAGTATTCTTATGTGAAACATATCAATCCAATCCTATGGAATCTCATTTAAGGGCAGTGAAAAGTGTTTTTCGCTACTTAAAGAGAACCATGGATCTAGGATTATTTTATACTTCTGGAAATGACTTTGTTTTAAAAATCTTTTCGGATGCTGACTTCAGTGGTTGTAGAATGGATAGAAAGAGTACACCCAGAACTTTCCATTTCTTAGGAGATTCATTAGTTTCTTGGTCATGCAAGAAGCAAAACTCTGTAGTACTCTCCACTGCTGAAGCTAAATATGTATCAGCTGGAATTTGTTGTGCTGAAGTGTTGTGGAAGCAACACACACTCACAGACTATGGCTTGAGTTTTACTAAGACTCAAAATTTGTGTGGTAAGAGAAGTGCCATTTCCCTATGTAAAAACCCTACACATCACTCTCATTAAAAGCACATAGATATTAGACACCACTTTCTTAGGGGGCACACACTTAAAGGAGATATCATTCTTCAAATTATCAGAAAGTAAGATCAACTTGCTGAAATTTTCACAAATTCTTTACCCTCCGATAGATTTGAATACATTAAACAGAAGTTATGAATTATAACTGTGAGGTAATCACTCTTAATTAACTCATGTTGAAAAATTCTATTTACAGTAATAAACTCCTTTTCATAGGGGGAGTACATTTTATTGAGAGCATAATCAAATTTTCTCGTAGTTGTTTTTAAGGCTTTTGAAATCAAAATATTCATTGTCAGTTTTTAAAAATTTTGTAACTAAATTTTTTTAATGAAAATATTCAAAACTGAAATTTTCCTAATGAAAATTTCTGGAATAGAAGTTTTCGGAATGAAATTGTTTGTACTGATAATTTTCATAATGAGATTTTCATACTGAGAATTTTCGTAATGAGATTTTCATACTGAGAATTTTTGTAATGATATTTTCGTACTGAGAATTTTTGTAATGATATTTTCTTACTGAGAATTTTCGTAATGAGATTTTCGTACTGAGAATTTTCATAATGATATTTTCGTACTAAGAATTTTCATAATGAGATTTTTATATTGAAATTTTTATTATATTTTTTTTACTCATATCTTTTCATAGTGAGTTTTTCTTAGTAATTTTTTTCCATTAAAATTTTCATCAAGAAGAAGGCCACCTATTAAGAAAAATATCTATAGAAAATCCAAAAGGTATGAATTCCTTACTCAAGTTTTCGTAGTAAATTTTTGGTTACTGGTAGTTTCCGTACTTTTAAAATTTTTCAGATTCTAGTTTTCTTAAATCCGAATGTTTTTCCTAAAATTAAACCTCAAAAGATCGGAGTAAAGGTTTCCTTGCTGTTTGTATCTCAACCATCAGTTCAAATCTCAATGTATCTCAACCGTTTAGTCAACTGTGGAATCTGAACTGTCATCTCAATGCCTATATAAAGGGGACCCCTGAGGGTCATCCCACATCATTTTTTCAAAGCTTTCTCGTCTCGAAGCCCTGACTTTATTCTTAAGGACCATTCTGATATTTGACAAAGCCCGTTCCGAATCTTCCAGAACTCTATATTCCGAATGTCTTTTGAAGCTATATCTCAAGATATGTCTACCTCAAAGCCATTCTCAAAATGGATAGTTTATAGGGAAAGGTTAGTGCATTCGAGTTTCTTCAATTATGATTCTCTTATAACTAAGAATATCAAATTGAATGGCTGGGAGGATATTTGTCTATCGAAACTAGAGAAACAGGATCTGGTTTACAAATATCTTCTTGTTGAGTTCTACGAGTCTGTTTCCTTCCTTGAGGAAGATTGAAGAGATTTCTTTTCTATTAAGTCTTATGGGAAGACTTAAAAATTATCTTACACCAAGGTTGCAATCTTGGTGGGTTTAAATTATGAAGATGAAGCAGATTTCTATTCACATAAGCTTCTGGATGAGCAAGGAAGTTCAATAATTTGAAGGCATTGAAATTCCTTGGACTGAAAGATGCTAAGACCACTAATATTTCTCCTCTCACGCCAAATAATCGGATTGTACAGCTATGGGTACAAGGATTTCTCGTACCAAGAAGGGTTAACAAGGATAATTTGAAGAATATTGACATCTACGTCCTAGATTTCATGGTAAATCTAAGGAAGATAAATCTGATAAGACATATTTTGATTACAGTTATGAATATCAAAGAAGGGAATCTGAATGCTCAGATAAATATGTATCCGGCCCTGATTTCTAAAAATTTCATCAGATGTCTTGATTCTTTCAAGGTTTCTTACATCTCTAAGCAATGAAATTGCATGGTAATTCTTGTTAGTGATGATACACTGAAAAGGATGAAGATGAGTTTTTCTACAGAATTCGAAGAATTCTTTCCTTTACCAGAAGAAGAGGTTGAGACCATTCAGAAAACTATAGTGAAGGATAAACCGGTGAAGAAAGTCACTAAGAAGAGGAATCTTAAGGAAGTGGTTTCTACGGAAAAAACCCCCATGTTTAAGGAAACCCAATCTGTGCCTCACAAGCCAAAAAAATAGAAAGCATATCCAGATGAAGTGGCAGCTAAGTGGAGGGAAGACAAAGAGAACAGAAAAGAAGGGGATCCACAGTTCGGATTGGACCCTGCTGAGGATAAGGCCATTAAATAAAGATCTACGGATGAATTAGAGAAGAAAAAAATATAAGAAGCCGATGAAGAAAATTTCTAAAGCTGAGGTTGTTCAATCTCTTTTAAAAGCAACTGAAATAGCTTCTGAGCAGATTCCAGTTCCAGAAAACATTAATGTCCAATATTTACCTGAAACCCCTAGTATGAAATTCTCCACTCTGGAAACAAATAAAGAGAAAGAATTTGTTGAAAGAGAGGAAGAGGTTGTTGAAGAAGAAGAAGAAGAAGAAGAAGAAGGAAGTGTTGATCGTGATGATTTGATCAAACAAGTAGAAGAATATCAAGAAAAGGCTGAATCCGCAAAATTAGTCACTCCGGGAAAGGGAGTTGAGAAATAAGGTCAGATAGATGAAGTTGAGGAAGAGAAAGAAAATGTTTTGTATGATGAGGAAGAATCATATGAGAAGAATTTCCTTGAAGAAGGAACACAGAAGGAGAAAATAGATGAAGATTAGATTGTTCAACTTTCAGAGAGTGAGGAAGAATCTCTTAAAGAGAAACCCATTCCAAAAACCGATAAAGGCAAACAAGTTCTCATGGATTCACCAATAAAATATATCATCAAGAAGAAAGAGGTTGGTGGTACTTCTAAATGATTGCTTGTGCAGGTTGAGGAAGAGCTATCTCCAAGCAAGTTATCAGATTCGGATTCATCTTCTCATGGTCATGATTTTGTGGTTAAATCTCTGAAGAATATGGTGAACACCATTCCGATATTTCCTACTGTAGACTCTAGATTCCAGATGCTTCAGAATAGTTTGAATTAGAAATCAGAATCCTTATCCATGGTGACAGATAAGTGTGTGAAGATTGCGGCTGAGCATAAGAATTTCCTTATCCATTATGATGTGCACTATAAATCTTGCAGAAAAATCACATTAGGGTATAATAAAGTTGAAGAAGTCATTCCTGAATTTAAAAATTTTTAGAATGAGGTAAAATATGCTTTCGAAACTGAGGATAACAAGATTAAGAATCTTCAGGGTGAGCGGGTCATTGAGAAAAGTTCTCAGAGTCAACAAGTGATATAACTTAATGACAAGGCTAACTCTCTTGATCAAAATTTTCTAAGGGATAGAGATCTTTGGATTGAGCTTGAGAAAATCCTTGTAATGAAAGATGAGCTAGTGAAGATGTAGGAAGAGGACATGAAGGCTCAGGCAGAAGATTTGAAAGCCCAAGATGAAAGGATAAAAGCTTTAGCGAGGAAACATGAGGAGGATAAAATAGATTTGACGAAATTGAAAACCTTGTTGATGAAGATGATCCTGTAGGAGATGGAAAAAGAAGACAAATAAACCCACTCTAATCTTTTGTTGTATTTTTCTTTCCTTGTAATTTTTTTTTCTCAACTCAAATGAATTTTTTTCTTGGTTCTATCTTGTATTGTTATGTACTAATGTTTAAGGTTCTTTATTTCATTTCCATTCCCTTAAATTCCTTTGGAAAATCACAAAGAGGAGAAGGAAAAAGAACTACTCAGAGGAGAGAAAGAAAAATTCAAAATGGAGGAGGAAAATTTCTAAGAAAAATATCCATAATGTAAGGGGGAGTTCCTCATTACGAAGATTTTTTCCCCATGATAATGAAAACTCCACTCTGGAAATTCAAAATACAATCCTTAGAGTTTTAATGCCTAAGGGGGAGTTATTTTTATTCACTATCATCCATGAACAAAGGGAGATAAATTTTAATTTCAAAGTCTAATAAATTTTTCAAAGTCCCAATTCTCTTTTTCTTAAAGGTGTTTGTGCTTTCCAAAACGGGGGAGATTGTTGAGTCAATAAGGTTTTCCTTATGACTATTCCATTCCTTCTTGTTTTGAAAATCACAAAAACCTTATACTTATGAAAATATATATTTTACTTCTATAAGGAAAATTTTCCTCGTTATGGAAATTTACCCTAACCAAGTTTTTCTTATACATATCAATATTTTTATTAAGTAAAAAAACGGATTCATACCTAAAACCATGGAATCATATAGTGTTAGATATGAAGCATTCTATTTTAGGATCTGAATTCTGGATATGAACTATAATGAAGTTCCACTCCGAATTCTGGAGATGAACTGTAATGATGTTCCATTCCGAATTCTGGATATGAACTTTAATGAAGTTCCACTCCAAATTCTGGATACTAACTATAATAATGTTCCATTCTGAATTATGGATAAAAATTCTCATAAAGCTCCATTCCAAATTATGTATACGAACTCCCATAATGTTCCACTCTGAATTATGGAATCTATACTTTTATGAGTTTGAATCTAAATGTTTATGAGTTCGACTCGGAACGTTTATGAGTTCAACTCTGAACATTTATAAGTTTGACTCCAAACTTTTATCAGTCTGACTCCGAACTTTATAATTTCAGAATCTGAATTATAGTGAAAGAAGACTCGGATTTTCCTTAGAAATTCAGACTCCGAATTCCCACAGAATTCAGGTTCCGAATTCATATAAAAGAGAATCTTAATATCCTTTTTATTATAGACTCAAAATTAAATTTTTGGTTAGAATCCAAACATTTATTTGATTATACTCTGAACACTAGTTTTTCGTATGCTTACATTAATTTCATTATAAAACGATGTTGTGAATTCAGTTACACATGTTTTCATATAAATGGATGTCGTCTATTCTATTACTACCTATCCATTGGTTGAGTTACACGTGTACATGTCCCTTTGAAATTTAATGAAAATATGACCATTAGAGGAGGGAGTCGACCGTTCCAACCGAGCCTATAAATTGGATCTCATTTGAAAGAGCTCAATCACAAGTTGATCACTCTAGAGACCACACACTGTTAAGGTGATTTATAGAGAGAGAAGCTTTTCGTGCTTTGGGCATATTGAACTACTCGTTCAGATTGCTTCATGCAACTCCGAATGTTGGTGATTACATTCGAGACATTCTGGGGATAGGAAGACAGAGGTTCTGACTTCCTTGAAGTTCAAGGTCTTCCTTGCTGAGGAAGACAGAGGTTCCAACTACCTTGAAGTTGAGGGCTTGCGGGGATAGCAAGAGAGAGACTCCGATCTTCATTTTGAGGGCTTACCCTGGTGTGGGTAAGACAGACTTTCTTGAAAGTATAAATCAAGGGATATTTATCCAAGGTTGTTGGATACCCTTATCTTTGGGTTAAAATATTTATATCTTGTTACTTTTAGTTTTCCTACTTGTTTTTCCGCTGCAATTTTGTATTGTAAGGAATGTATAACTCTGTTATATTTCCAAACACTTGTACTCTATTTATTTTTGATTATATATGATTTAAGGTAGAATCTCATATTTTAAACATTACTTAAATTTCAATTTACGGATCCATATTTCCAAAACCTGTTTTTCGGAATCACTTCGCAGATTTAAGAAAGTTCATAGAACTAGAAGTTTGTAACTTCATACTTTTCCTAAATCTATTAATTTGTGTTAGAGGTGTTGTGAATTTTCTTAGTTTAACTTTGTTAAACATAGATATTTCTTTATTTAAGGAAATTTTTAAAGTATACAATTCAGTCCCCCCCCTCTTCTATATTGAGCATATACATCATTATTTCTATCCTACAATTGGTATCAGAGGTTGGAAACCTTATACTCTATACCAATCTTACACTTTTTGTTGAATTTTGTAGATTAAGAGTAGTATTTATTGTTATAAAGGATTATCCTTTTGGTGATTATCTGATCTTACACTAAATGTTTTGGTTTTAATTAATATTAAAAGACCTGGGGAATATATAGTTTATCTTTTGAGGATTATGTTATTCTCTCAAAGTTGACTATATTGCTCCTAATGTGAAAAAGAGTCCTCCTGAATATTCATCATTTGGAGAAAATATGAGATTGTGATAGAAATATAGTAAAAAATGAATGTCTACATGACAAGTAAGTATATTTCCTTATGTTTTTGGTTAAGCTCATAAATAAATTCCGCAATGAAAAGTAACTTTATACAAAAAACTTTTATGTTAACTTTTCTTATTGGGGAATCAAATACTGTTTAACCCATCACATGTTTCTGATTTTTTGTTGGTTAACTTTCTCCTAAACATGTTTCTTATCACTCTTTATCAGAATTTGACCTTTTTTTTCTCCTTGATATCCATGTTTTCTCAGTATGGGTTAACTCGGGTGACCAATGTACTTCTCTTTATTTCTTTTAAAGTGATAGTTTTACTAACTCTTTTCTCTGATATGGGACATTCAATAAAGATTCCAAGCCCAAATTTTAAAATTTCGAGGGTGCAATTCCCAAAAGGGGGGAAGGATGTAACATCCTAGGTAAATAAAGAATATGAATTTTCATATTTATTAATTTTTGAATTAAATATTAATTTTTCTTTAAAAGGGTTGCTTTTTTCGATAGCATATGCGATACACAACAACTGGTTTCTTTGAAATCTTACGTTGCACACTAATAATATAATAATATTATTTTAAATGGTAGTCAAATCCTAGAAGTTGTATTGGCAGGAATGAACAAAAATAAATACAACATGATTATACATGCTTGTTAAATGTATTTACATTTATCCAATAAATGTTAGAGGCTCAAAGTGTGAATTAATCTAATTTTAAGCATAATTTACATTAAAAGGCCGATTTATCACCTTTTATTGGCGAACCCTTTTTAAATATAGTTTTAGTCAATTTAATAAATTATAAAAGACCATATAAAATACTTTATTAGAATGGGGACATCAAAATTTACATTGTGTAATTTTTTTGAATTTTTCCGATAAAGTTCAATTTTTAATGAATAGTGAAAAATATTGTATTTTAATTCAATAGTGCCTTTTAATATAATTTATTAATATGTTTAGATTATCTTTTTAATTTTTTAAAGTGAAATTAAAATATATTTTTACCATTTAATCCAATGTGGGTCATTGGTATTAATTTCACTTTGAAATTGGACATAAACAAGTATCAATCTTTTGATAGTTATTGTTTCTTAAAAACACGCTATTTGTTTTCATAATGGGAATTAATTTTCTTTTTAATTAATTACACTTCTATGTTTTGAATTTTTCATAATAGAAATCATTTTTGAATTTGGAATATCAAATATATCTTAGGCATAATTCTTGGTACTTTTCTGAAAAATATCAATTTTTGATGAATAGTGAAACCACTTAGTGGTAGTTAAAAAACCGACTTTTTCATTTAAATGAAATTTTACCACTTCTGTGAATTGAATTTCAAAAATCCTACTTACATTTTTCTCATCATGAAGTAAAATGTGGTTCCTTAAGATGAAAATAAGTTTTGGTGAATAGTAACTTTTGACTTTTATTTGCCGTGGTTAAAGGTAAATAGGGTAATTCAAGGTTAAAAGAATATTATAATAATTTGAAATTACCTTAACACTGGTCCAAACTTTAATGGATGAGTCATTAACGACCATGGGCATATTTGGGTCGATTTTGGGACCCCATTGAGCCACTTGGGAGTGATAATGACAATTTTGATTAATTAATATAATGTAAAGACAAAATTGACATTAACAAAAATCTTTTTGTAATTAATTTTTATATCATGTTATATAAGTAATATTTTCGACTATAAATATTCATTGGAAATATAAAAATATTTCCTATATCAAGGTATTTTTTTATAATTTTTAGACATCATACAAATTAAATAATTTATTATACAATAACGATGCAATATTTACCTCATTAATAAATGATTTAAATAAATAAGATTATAATGATTAAAATATTATCCAAAACATATCCAATTCTGATTGGATGATTTTATTTTGACCATGAGTCATCTTATCTTCATCTTTAATGATTTTTGGACCTTCTAAAACCGAATATTATTATATAATAAAATAATATTTTCACACTTTTATAAAGAGCCCCTCCTCTCCCTTATAAAAGGAGACCATTTCTTATTTATTTAAATCATTTAGGGGTTGGAGAAGTAAAATAAAAGAAAACAATTTAAGAGAAGCGATTACCTTTAATTTGGGTAACTCCCTTTGGTTTGAACCAATGGACTTCTTGAAGTGCCTTATGACTAAGGTAAGGCTTCTATGGGGAGGAGAGGGATATAGGGAGCTTAATTGGGCAGAGTTTGGACGAGCCAAATGGCTTGAGAGGTGTGAGGAATTGGATATAGTTATAAAGAACCATTTGGGTTTATATGATCCTTGAATTTGACTCAATTACCAGTTAATACATTTTTGGATGCAAAAAGAAAGTTATTAGATAAAAATTGTGGTTAAAATATGTTATAGTTATTTTGGTTGTGGGTTCGATTCCCACAGCTTTGTCCGAAGCGACGGGTTGTCACACGATTTTCGTGTTGTCCATTTTCAAAAACTACATAATTTTATAAATGATTATCCTTTTGGTGATTATCTAATATTATACTAAACATTTTAGTTTTAGTTAATATCTAATGACATTGGAAATATATAGTTTATCTTTTTTGGATTATGTGATTCTCTCGAAGATGATTATAGCGCTCTTAATGTGAAAAAAAGTCATCCTGAATATTCATTATTTGGAGAAAATATGAGTTTGTGTTTGAAATCTAGTAAAAGATGAATGTCTACATGTCAAGTAAGTATATTTCCTTATGTTTTTGGTTACGCTCATCAATAAATTCCTCAACAAAAATTAACTTTAAACAAAAACCTTGTCCATTAACTTTTCCTGCTAGGGAATCAAAGACTGTTTAACCCATCACAAGATTGTGATTTTCTAGAGGTCAAATTTCTACTAAACATGTTTCCTAACACTCTCCATCAGAACTTGACCATTTGTTTTCTACTCCATATCCATGTTTTCATGGAATCTTAGTATGGGTTAACTCGAGTGACCTTTGTTCTTCTATTTCTTTCTTTTAAAGTGACATTTTTACTGACTCTTTTTCCTATGTGGGACTTTCAATGCAGTTTCCGAGCCATTTCTTTTAAATTGCGAGGAAGAAATTCCCTAAAGGAGGGAAGGATGTATCATCCCAGGTAAATAAATAATAAGACATATTTTATATTTATTAATATTTTTTAATTAAATATTAATTTTACTTTAAAAGGGTTTCTATGTTCGATAGCATACCCGATACACAACAACAGGTTTCTTTTAAATCTAATGTTGCACACTAATAATATAATATTGTTAGTTTAAATGGTAGTAATTTCCTAGAAATTTTATTGGTAGGAATGAAAAAAACTACATACAATATGATTATACATGTTTTTTAAATGTATTTACATTTATCCAGTAAATGTTAGAGGCTTAAAATGTGAATAAATCTAATTTTAAGCATAATTTACATTAAAAGGCCGATTTATCACCGTTTAATGGAGAACCATTTTTAAATCTACTTTTGGTCACATTAATACATTCTATATGACCAAATTAAATCCATCTTTAGAATGGGGACAACAAAATTTACTTTGTGTAATTTTCTTGAATTTTTTCGACAAAGTTCATTTTTTAATGAGTAGTGAAAAATATTGTAATTTAATTCAAAAGTACATTTTTATGCTAATTTATTTGTTTGGTTAGATTATCTTTTTAATTGTTTTTAAATTGAAATGAAAATATATTTTTACAATTTAATCCAATGCGGGCCATTGGAATCAATTTCACTTTGAAATTGGACAAAACAAGTATCAATCTTTTGATAATTATAGTTTCCTAAAAACATGCTTTTTGTTTTGATAATGACAATTAATTTTAAAGTTAATTAATTACAGTTATATGTTTTTAATTTGTAATAATAGAAATCATTTTTGAATTCAAAATTTAAAATATATCTTAGGTCGAATTTTTGATATTTTTCTGGAAAACATCAATTTTTGATGAATAGTGAAACCACTTAGCGGTAGTTTAAAAAACTGACATTTTCATTTAAATGAAATTTTACAACTTCTATGAATGGAATTTCTAAATTATAACATACATGGTTGTCATTAAGAAGTAAAATTTCCTTCATTAAGATGAAAATAATTTTTTGTGAATAATAAATTTTAACTTCTATTTACCGTGGTTAAAGGTAAATAAGGTCATTCAAGGTTAAAATTATTTTATAATAATTCTAAATTACATTAACACTTGTCCAAACCTTATTGGTTGAGTCATTAACGACCATAGGCATCTTTGGGTCGATTTTGGGACCCCATTGAGCCACTTGGGAGTGATAATGACAATTTTGATTAATTAATATAATGTAAAGACAAAATTGACATTAACAAAAATTGTTTAGTAATTAATTTTTATATGGTAAGTAAATGATTTCATGTCTTGTAGTTAAAAAAACCGAATTTTTCATTTAAATGAAATTTTACCACTTCTGTGACTTGAATTTCAAAAATTCGACATACATGGTTGTTATCAAGAAGTAAAATGTAGTTCATTAAGATGAAAATAATTTTTAGTGAATAGTAACTTTTGACTTTAATTTAAAGCGGTTAAAGGTAAATAGGGAAATTCAAGGTTAAAAGAATAAAATAATAATTCAGAATTACCTTAACACTTGTCCAAACCTTATTGGTTGAGTCATTAATGACCATGGGAAACTTTGGGTCGATTTTGTGACCCCATTGAGCCACTTAGGAGTGATAATGATAGTTTAGATTAATTAATATAATGTAAAGAAAAAATTGACATTAACAAAAATATTTTATTAATTATTTATTATATGGTGTTATATAAGTCATATTTGCAACTATAAATATTCATTGGATGGATGAAACGATTTCCTACATCATAGTATTTTTTTATAATTTTTAGACATAAAATAAAATAAATTATATATGACATAATAATGACGCAGTATTTACCTCATTAATAAATTATTTACACAAATAAGATTATAATTATTAAAATATTATCCAAAACATGTCCAATTCTGATTGGATTATTTTATTTCAACCATGAGTCATCTTATGTTCATCTCTAATGATTTTTGGACCTTTTTAAACTGAATATAATTATATAATAAAATAATATTTCACACTTTCCTAATGAGCCCATCCTCTCCCTTATAAAATGATACCATGTCTATCCAATTCCTCACACCTATAAAGCTATTTGGATCATCCAAAAACTACCTAATTAAGCTTCTTACATCCCTCTCCTCCCTTTAGTCGCCTTACCTTAGGTAGAAGGCACATCAAGAAGTCCTTTGGTTCAAACAAAGGGAGTTACCCAAATTAGTGTTAACGATTTCTCTTATATTGTTTTCTTTTATTTTACATCTCCAACCCAGAAAATCTTTGTATTCCTTTCTTTTGCTACAAAAATAGTATCCTCAATATACTAGGAAGTTTTTATGAGATGTATTAGTACTAAACTTACACAAACCTCCATATAATGGATGATGAACATAATGTTTCTGTGGATGGAAAACTAACACCTCAGGAAACGATGATTGTTCAAATATCTCCAACTTCCACTCATGGTGACCATTATGATGGAACTGTATTTATATATGATATATATTATGTTTATTTTTTCTTTATTCTTCTGTATTTTCCATTTATAGCGTTCCATTTATGTTTTCCATAGGGGCTAAATACATTAATCTAATTTGAGGAAGCGCGGACTACCGCCCCCTCAAAGTGATGTGAATCGTTAATGCCTTATGTGGGAGTATAAAGGATATAGTTAATTATATTATATGTGATATTATAATGGAATTATAATATACCTATGTATCATTTTGTTTTAATTTCATTAATACAAGAAATTGAAATGAAAGTAGTGTTCATGCGTAGGTACGGTTTACTGTCTCCATGAACGGTGCATTCCATTTCTTACCTCTAAATGTTATGTACTATTATAAATACATGTATATACTAGATATATATGATATATATGATATCTAAATGATGAATATAATTCTGGATATAATAAACCTTTGACCACATGAACAACATGTAATTATAAGAAGTCCATTTTTGACTCAAGTACCAAATATCAACAAAATGAACATTATTAACTTAAATGATTACATATTGTTTATAAAACTATAATAAGTAATATAAAAAGAATAATAAACTTGAAAATGGTTCTTAATCAAGTCGAAATTACATTTAGTTTATTATTCAAGAGATAATGAACGATCGAGTCATGTCAGACATAAGGTAAGGGATCCAACCACTCTATTTCTTTTCAAGTATTCTCTTTTATGTCATTTCTTTTATTCTCCATGTTCTTATGTTGGAAGATGTTATTTAATATTCACCATTCTGTAATTTGTATTTTCAAATGATTAGATACCCCCTCTTACTCTAATAAATTCATTTTAAGAATTTTAAGTGGCTTCGTTATGCTGCCGAATGTTTGTAAGGGATTTTCTTATCTCATTTTTAATTCCGTGCGATTTCCATTGTTCGCCACTTATTCATTGATTGTGGTGTATTGTGTACTGAAATTTGATATATATTATGATTATTATAATTATATTCCTGGTATTATATGATTATTTTGGTGGTTATTAACTTTTTTGTCATATGTCTCTATTGATTACAACGTGGTAAAGGGTTTCGTCTCACTTTTTATTCCCATGAGATTCATGCTATATTTGCCACTATTTCCTTTTTTGTGGTTTATATGCTGACCATCATTGGACTATTTTTTTAATATACTTTAATTTATGAGTAATAACATATTCATTGTATAATAATTCTTTCAAGTGGCGTATGTTTTGTAAATTACCAAATCGGTAAGGGAACTATTCACCCTCCTCTTTATAAAAGACTTATTTTTGTTTTGTTTTTTAATTTACATATTATTATGTTGGGATATTTTCTTCTATATCCTTATTGATTTAAACATTATATCCAAGTGATGAAATTACTTTTTTTTATCTCATGAACTCATTTTCTGAATTTTAATGTGACGTTGTTAGGCTGTCGAATTTTTACAAGGGAACTTCTTAACCCAATTTCAATTCATCGGGTTCAACTTGTACTTATTGAATATGTCATCCTATGAATATTTTTGAATGACATATGATTGTTTTACACTTAATATACACTTATATTGGGTGTATTTAAACTTTTCACACATAATTATGTGATTTATTTATCCTTAATTTAAGGATATCGTCTTTATAAGGTATTTCATCTCAATTTGAATTTCCATTAAGACTTTATTGTTTTTATGCACCAATTGACTCATATATGGTGTATATACTGTCCTTTGTCATATTATATCATGAATATATATATTTTCATGATATTATAAAGTTCTAATTAAATTTTATTCCTCAATTATTTGTAATCAAGAGTCTCTCATTTGGTTAAAAACTCTCTAACTAAAATATCATTTTAAATGTTTTAAAGATTTATTCTTCTAAATATTTCTCATTAATGTACAGGTTTTGAAAATGGTTTTTAGGATTTATTTATAGGTACATTAATGTTTTCAAAAGATAATTCATTTAAAATCTTCAAAGTGGTATGGGGAACTTTAATGCAAAAATATATTTTTAAATGGTTTTGAAAATGATTTCATAAAGCATTGTTTATTTCAATATCTTGATTTAATTTATTTTAATGTGAAAATGTTATCTTTCCTTTATAATTTTGTTATGTGTTTTGATTAGGTTACGGGTATTGGGAATTGTTTACATATACAAGTGGTTCCCTGATAAACCTAGGGTGGGTGAGCCCGATATATCTCTCCAATGCATTGGTTAATGTGATAGAGGTAAACATGATGTTTCTCCTAAGAGATTTAGGGAATATACCATGATAGGTATTCCAAGTGTAACTCCCTATATAGCTTTGATAGCTACAATGTAAGTTTGATATGGATGCTATAAGTAACCTTTATGATTTATGATTTGTGAGTGTTATTAATAAATCTCATTATTTCCTAAGGTATGTTATGATTTTAAAGTATTGGTTCATTGATTTGCATTTATTAATGGGCTAATGTTTTAATTCCATATTTTATAACCTTTACTGTGCTTTTTATGGTCATCCCATGTTTTTGAAATGTTTTCTGTAGGACTTAAAGATGAATAGGGTCAAGGATGGGATCAAGGAAAAGTCATGCTATCTAAAACATGGAACTAAACATGTTTTTTATTAAGAGTTTTTATTTTATGAAAAAAATTGATACGGATTAGTAGTGTGTACATGTAATATTCATGTTCTAATGTAATAGTTATGGCTTAATTTTATAAAACTCTAAACCTGAAAATATCTTGAATGTGAATTATTAATTATTTCAATATTATGTATTGTTTAAAGTCGGGTCCTTATAGTTGGTATCAGATGTCAGTTTAGATAACATTAGAGGTTACGGTACAATTTAAGCATAAGTGACATTACCATAATGGTTAGGATTTTAGAAAGAGTCATAGTTATTTTTATAATGTGAATGAGTTTATGATAACATGAATAAGTATATCTTAGTGTTTACCCTCCTCATAAGATATTATATGATGATTTTACTAATATACTCACACTGACCTTTTTGGTTATAGTAAATGGATAGATCTAGTAGGCACCAATGTAATAGTGGATGTGAAGAAAACTATGAATGTTTTTTGAATGAGCAGCTAAATGATATGGGAGCTACAATGAGAACTCTTGTGGTTATTCCCAACAAACTATATGGAGTCATGATTGACCACTTGAACCATAGTGATTTTTATAAGACATCATATATGCGAGGAAAAATCCCTATGGATGTTCTGGTAATAATCATAAAGGTATGTATGTTCCAAAACCTATGTGTCAAAGATGTGGAAAGTAACAAGTAGGAAAATGATTCAAAGGGACAGAATGATTCTATAGATGTGGAAATGAAGGTCATAAAGAAAGAACCTGTCATGGCAAAAGGAAGCATCTAGTTGACTCTAAGAAAGGGAAGGAATTTCTTTATGAAGGATCAATTGAATGTTTTAAATGTGGTGAGAAATGTCATTATGCAATCACATGTCCTATGAAGAAGTTTCGGGAATGGGATTACCATGATTTTACTAATATTCATTTACCAATTCCTAATTTCATTTTGCTTGAGGATAATGAAACTGACAATAACTAATGAAAGGTATAGATTATTTCTCAACATATGTTTTCCTATTATTGAAATCTTAAGATATGATTCATGATTTTGTTTGTAGGAAATAATTATTTCAGAATAGGTTGGTAAAAAATGGTTAATGGATCATGAAGAACATTGAATGAGTAAGAGGTCAACATATAAGGGATTGAAGAGTTATGGTAGATTTCAAGATGGTGAAATGCTTAGAAGTATTAAGGAACTTTTAATGATGGGATTACATTAGAAGACTCTTTATAATATGTGTAACCCTAAAATTTGATATATCAAAATTTTATTAAAGGAATAATTATCTTTTTTTTGTGTTTGTAGTTATAAAGAACCATTTGGGTTTATATAATCTTTGAATTTGAGGAAATTACCGGTTATTACATTTTGGGATGAAAAACAAAAGTTATTAGATAACCTTTGTGGTTAAAATATCTTATGGCCATTTTTTATGAATTTATCTCTTTTGGGAATGTTATAAAATTATGTAGTTTTTTGAAATGGGACAACACGCAAACTATGTGACCACCCATCACGTCGGATGAAGCTATAGGAATCAAACCCACAACCAAAGTGTGACTGGTATTTATCACCTACCACTAGACTACATGAAGTCCCTGGTTAGTATGACTAATTAGTTTTAGTTATATGATCTTTTTGATCAAGAATAAGTTGATTTTGGGTTATCTATGGTAATGATTAACCTATCATGAGGGATATGTGATTAGGTTAATTAATTTTCAGTAAGAGACTTTAAGAGTAACTAATGTTATTTGGAAATAAATGTTAAGATTTACCTTAGAAGACTATGTGATTAAATCATTAGGAGATTTGGGTTTCAATCATAGTTTGGATTACTTTGAAGAATTTTAAGGACAACTATTTTTTTAATGGTCTTTCTTGAACCTTGGGTTCTTTTTGTTGGATTTTGGAGATTAAGATTATTATTTCTTTTTATAAATGATTATCCTTTTGGTGATTATCTGATCTTATACTAAAAGTTTTTTTAGTTAATATCTAAAGACATGGGAAATATACAGTTCATATTTTGTTGATTATGTGATATTCTCGAAGTGGATTATAGCGCTCTTAATGTGAAAAAAAAGTCATCCTGAATACTCATCATTTGGAGAAAATATGAGTTTATGTAAGAAATATATTAAAAGATGAATGTCTACATAACATGTAAGTATAATTCCTTATGATTTTGGTTATGTTCATAAATAAATTCCTCAACTAAAAGTAAATTTAAACAAAAACCATGTCTTTTAACATTTCCTACTGGGGAATCAAAGACTGTTTAACCCCTCACAAGTTTTTGATTTTATTGTGGTTAACTTTCTCCTAAACATGTTTCCTATCACTCTCCATAAAAAAATGGCCCTTTGTTTTCTACTCTATATCCATGTTTTCATGTAATCATAGAATGAGTTAACTAGGGTGATCATTGTACTTTTCTTTACATATTTTAATGTGATATCTTTATTGAATCTTTCTTTTTCCGATATGTGAATTTCAATAATGTTTCGGAGACCAAATTTTTAAATTGTGAGGACGCAATTCCCAAAAGGGGGGAAGGATGTTACATCCCAAGTAAATAAAGAATATGAATTTTTCATATTTATTAATTTCTGAGTTAAATATTAATTTTACCTTAAAAGGGTTTCTATGTTCGATAGCGTACTCGATACGCAACAACAGGTTTCTTTGAAATCTTACGTTGCACACTAATAATATATTATTATTTTAAATGGTAGTTAAATACCTGACATTGTATTGGATAAATGAATGAAACAAACTAAAATATGATTTTAAATATTTTTTAAATGTATTTGAATTTATCCAATAAAAGTTAGAGGCTGAATATGTGAATGAATCTAATTTTAAGCATAATTTACATTAACAGGCTGATTTATCGCCTTTTAATAGAGAAAACTTTTTAAATCTAGTTTTGGTCACATTAATACATTCTATTTGACCAAATAAAATCCTTTTTTATAATGGGGACATCAAAATTTACTTTCGATAAATTTTTGGAATTTTTCTCACAAAGTTTATTTTTTAATGAATAGTGAAAAAATTGTATTTTAATTCAAAAGTTCCTTTTAATCTAATTTATTTATATGGTTAGATTTTCTTTTTAATTTGTTTTAAAGTAAAATTAAAATATATTTTCACCATTTAATCCAATTTTGGTCATTGTAATTAATTTTACTTTAAAATTGGACATAAACAAGTATCAATCTTTTGATATTTATTTTTTCTTAAAAACATGCTATTTGTATTGATAACAGGAATTAATTTTAAAATTAATTAATGTCACTTATATGTTTTGAATATGGAAAAATAGAAATCATTTTTTAATTTGGAATATTAAATATAGATTAGTCTGAATTTTGGGTATTTTTCTAAAAAACACCAATTTTTTATGAATAGTGAAACCACTAAATGGTAGTTGAAAAACTAACTTTTTCATTTAAATGAAATTTTACCACTTCTGTGAATTGAATTTCAAAAATCCAACATACACGTTTGTTATCAATAAGTAAAATGTGGTTCTTTATGATGAAAATAATTTTTGGTGAATATTAACTTTTGACTTTAATTTATCGCGGTTAAAGGTAATTATGGTAATTCATGGTTAATATAATATTATAATAATTCAAAATTACAATAACATTAGTCCAAAACTAATTGGTTGAGTCATTAACGACCAAGGGCATCTTTGGGTCGATTTTGGGTCCCCATTGAGCCAATTCGGAGTGATAATGACAATTTAGAGTAATTAATATAATGTAAAGACAAAATTGACATTATCAAAAATCATTTAGTAATTAATTTTTATATGGTGTTATATAAGTCATATTCTAGACTATAAATATTAATTGGAAATATAAAAATATTTCCTACATCATGGGGTGTTTTTTACAATTTTTAGACATCAAAAAAAATAAATTATTTATGACACAATAATGATGCAGTATTTACCTCATTAATAAATGATTTATATAAATAAGATTATAATGACTAAAATATTATGCAAAACATGTAAAATTCTTATTTGATGATCTTATTTCGACCATGAATAATCTTATCTTCATATTTAATGACTTTTGGACCTTTGAAACCGAATACAATTATATAATAAAATAATATTTTCACACATTCATAAAGAGCCCCTCCTATCCCTTATAAAAGGAGACCATATCTATCCAATTCCTCACACCTCTCAAGACATTTTTCTCGTCCAAACTCTACCAAATTAAGCTCCCTAAATCCCTCTCATCCCCTTAGATTCCTTACCTTATAATGAAGGAACTTCAAGAATTCCTTTGGTTCAAACCAAAGGGAGTTACCCAAATTAAATGTAACGATTTCTCTAAAATTGTTTTCTTTTATTTTACTTCTCCAACCCCTAAACTCTTTTTATTCCTTTATTTTGTAGCAACACCAGTATCCTAAATATAATAGGATGCTGTTATGATAAGTATTAAAACTAAAATTACACACACCTCCATCTAATGGATGAAGAACATAATGTTTATGTGGATTAAAAACTAACACCTCATGAACCGATGATTGTTCAAATATCTCCAACCACCTCTCATGGTGGACATTATGATGGAAGTTTTTTTATATATGATATATATTATGTTTATTATTTCTTTATGCTTCTTTATTTTTCATTTATGTCACTCCTTTATGGTTTTCATAATTGGTAAATACGATAATCTCAATTGAGGATGCACGGACTACCGACCCCACAAAGTGATTTGACTCTTTAATGCCTTATTTTGGATGTATAAATGATATATTTAAGGATATTATATATGAAATTATACTGTAATTATAATATAACTACTTATCTATATGTTTTAATTCCATTAAAATATGAAATATAAATGAAAACAGCGTCTATGCACACGTATGGCTTACCATCTCCATAAACTGTGCATTTCATTTCTTACCTATAAATCTTATCTACTATTTTAAATACATGTATATACTGGATATATATGATATATATGATATCTAAATCATGTATATCATTCTGTATATAATTAACCTTTGACCACATGAACAACATATAATTATAAGAAGTCCATTTTTGACTCAAGTACCAAATATCGACAAAACAAATATTATTAACTTAAATTATTAAATAATTTTTTCGTCATGAAAATGAGTGATATTAAAGGAATAATAAACTTGAAAAATGTTCATAATAAAGTAGAAATTAACTTTATTTTATTATTCCGGAGATTAAATAACGATCGAGTCAAGTCGGACACGAGGTAAGGGATCCGACCTGTCTCTTTCTTTTCAAGTACTCTCATTTATGTCATTTATTTTATGCTCCATGTTCAAATTTTGGAGGATGTTCTTTTATATTAACCATAATGTAATTTGTATTTTCATATGATGAGGGATCCCCTCTTACTGTCTTCAATGCATTTTATGAATTTTTAAGTGACGCCGTTAGGCTGCTGAATTTTTGTAAGGGATTTTCGTATCTCATTTTTAATTCCATGAGATTTCCATTGTTCACCACTTATTCATTGCATGTGGTGTATTGGGTACTTCAATTTGATATATATTATCATGATTATCATTATATTCATTTTATTCTGTGATTATTTTGGTGGTTATTAACTTTTGGTCATACAACTCAGTTGATTACTACATGGTAAAGGGTTTCGTCTCACTTTTTTTCACGTGAGATTCATCCTATATTTTACACTATTTACATTTGAGTGGTGTATTTAATTCCCCTAATTGTACTCTTTATTTAATATACATTCCTTTATGAGTAATTACATCATAATTTTATGATCCTTCTTTCATGTGGCGTATGTTTTGTAAATTACCAAATCGGTAAGGGAACCATTCACCCTCCTCTTTATAAAAGACTTCCTTTTGTTATGCCTTTTAATTTACATCCTATTATGTTGGGGTATGTTCTTATATATCTTTATTGATATAAACTTTATATCCAAGTGATTTGATTCCCTATTTTATCTCATCATCTCATTTTCTGAATTTTAATTGATTTTGTTAGGCTGTCGAATTTTTACAAGGGAACCTCTTAACCCAATTTCAGTTCTTCGGGTTCAACTTGTACTTCTTGAATATTTCATCCTATTAATATGTGTGAATAACATATTATTGTTTTACACATAATATCCACTTATATTGGGTGTATTTATACTTTTCAGACATAATTATTTGATTGATTTATCATTAATTTAGGGATATCGTCTTTATAAGGGATTTCATCTCAATTTGCATTTCCATTGGGACTTCATTGTTGTTATGCACCAATTGACTGTTATATGGTGTATATACTATACATTGTCATATTATATCATGAATATATATATTCTCATGATATTATAAAGTTCTGATTAAATTTTATTCCTCAATTATTTGTAATCAAGAGTCTCTCATTGGGTTAATAACTTGGTTACTAAAATATCGTTTTAAATGTTTTATAGATTTATTATTCTAAATATTTCTCATTAATGTCCATGTTTTCAAAATGGTTTTTAGGATTTATTTATATGGACATTAATGTTTTCAAATGATAATTCATTTAACGGAATAAAGTGGTATGGGAAACTTTGATTCAAAAATCACTTTTTAAATTGTTTTGAAAATCATTTGATAAAGCATTATTTATTTCAATATATTGATTTGATATATTCAAATGTGGAAATGTTATACTACCTTTATAATTGTGTTATGTGTTATGATTATGTTATTTTTATTGGGAATTGTTTACATATATGGGTGGTTCTGTGATAAACCTAGGGTAGGTGAGCCCGAGATAGCTCTCCAATGCATTGGGTAACATGACAGAGGTAAATGAGATGTTTCTCCTAAGATATTTAGTGAATATATCGTTATGGGTATTCCAAGTGTAACTCCCAATGTAGCTAGGATAGCTACAATGTAATTTTGATATGGATTCCATAAGTAATCTTTATGATTTATTATTTTTGTGTTTTGTTCAGAAGTCTCATGATTTCATAAGGTATGTTATGATTGAAAAGTATGGTTTCATTGATTTGTATTTATTTATGGGCTAAGGTTTTCCTTCCTTATTTTAGAACCCTTACTGAACTTTTTATTCTCATCCCAAGTTTTTGAAATGTTTTCCACAGGACAGAAATATATCTTATGTTGGAGGATGTTCTTTTATATTCACCATACTGTAATTTGTATTTTCATATGATGAGAGACCCCCTCATACTCTCTTCAATTCATTTTAATTATTTTTAAGTGGCGTTTTTAGGCAGCCAAGTTTTTGTATGGGATTTCTCATCTCAAATTTACTTCCATGAGATTTTTATTATTCACTACCTATTTATTGCATGTGGTGTATTGTGTACTGCCATTTTCTATATACTATCATGATTATATTTATATTCATTCTATTCTGTGATTATTTTGGTGGTTAATAACTTTTGGTCATATGACTCGATTGAATTACAACATGGTAAAGGGTCATCATATCACTTGTTTTTATTCCCATGAGATTCATGCTATAAAGTGGCTGATGCTTTGAGTCAAAATAGTAATACTTCATTAATTATGTTATATTTGGAACGAGGTAGTTTGGTTTTTGATTTGATGAACTTGGGCATAGAAGTTGTTGTTTCAGGAAATTTTTCTGTTTTGTTTTAGGTGTCAGTGAACTCACCTCTATCAAACAAAATTAAGAAAGCACAAAAGGAAGATAGTGAGTTGTAGAAAAAGGTTGTGTTTGTTCAAAAGGGTAAGTTGACTAATTTTAACATTGATAATGATTCTATGTTGAGAATTGGAAAGAGATTATGTGTGCCTTGTGATTCACAGTTGAAGAATGAATTGTTATGTGAAGCTCATAGTTCACCGTTTTCAGTTCATCCTGACAGTACTATGATGTACATAGATCTTTGAGAGTATTACTAGTGGGATGGAATGAAAAGTTATATTGCTGATTTTAATGTGAAGTGTTTGACTTCTCACTAGGTTAAAGCAGAGTGATATTTACCAAAAGGAATGCTTCAGCCTTTACTGGTGCCAGAGTGAAAATGGAAAAATATATCCATTGACATTGTTGTGGGATTACCAAAGACATCTCGAGGTAATAATGCAATCTGGGTTACAGTTGACCGATTGGCTAAATCTGCTCATTTCCTTCTTGTTAGAGATACTTTGTCTCTAGATCATATTTCTTGATTCTATGTTAAAGAGATAGTCAATTTGCATGTAGTTCCACTCTCCATTGTATCTGGTTGTGATCACAGGTTCACTTCTAACTTTTTGAAAGGCCTTCAGAAGTAGTTGGGTACTGAATTAAACTTCACTACAGCTTTTCATCCTCAATCAGATGGGCACTCAAAACGATCAATTCAGTACTTGGATGATATGTTACGTTCTTTCTCGATGGATTATCAGGGAATTTGGTACCAATATCTTTCTTTGGGTTGTTTTTGGCATCAATATCCTACTTACATTGTAGGTATCACAACTACATAGGGAGTTACTTCAGAATAACCATAACAGTATATTCCCTAAATCTCTTAGGAAAAACATTCACATTTTCCTCCGTCACATTACCCAATGCATTGTAGAGAAATCTTGGGCTCACCCACCCTAGGTTTATCACGGAACCACCCATATACATAAAAAATTCCCAAGATCCATAACATGATCATAACACACAACATAAACATAAAGGAAAGATAACATTTATACATTGTAATAACAAAATATAATTTCAAGATATTGAAATAATAAATTAATTCTCAAAATCATTTTCGATAAAAAAAAAATACGTAAAAAGAGTATATAGTATTTATTTTTCCTTTTAATAACATTACGGCTTGTTAAGGATGTCAAAGATCAAATAATACTCGCGGAGGCGGAAAGGTCGTTTTCACCGATTACGTAAAAAAAACATTCCTTTTTTCATTTAGTAAAACAATTTGTATAAAACTATTCCCTTTGAATAAAATGAAAATTCAAAGGGGCTTATACACCGTATAAAATAATGTTGTGTATAAAACTAAAAATGCCTCAATGAAAGGAGATTGAGACGAAGTCCCTTACCTCGTGTCTAACTTGAAACAGTTGTACTTTAATCACCTGAATAACAAAATAAAGTAAATTTGTACTTTCTCAAGAACCTCTTTCAAGTTTATTATTACTTTTATATCACTTATTACCATGTTATGAACATTATGTAATCATTCAAGTTAATAATGTTTGTTTTATCGATATTTGGTACTTTAGTGGAAAATGAACACCTTATATTTACATGTTATCCATGTGGTCAATAGTCCATTATATCCAAAATTACAATAATTATTTATATATCATATATATCATATATATACAGTATATACATGTATTAATAATATAATATAAAATTTAGAGGTAAGAAATGAAATGCACCATTCATGGAGACGGTAAGTCGTACGTACACATGAACGCTACTTTCATTTCTATTTCTTATTTTAATGGAAATAAAACATAATGATACATAGTTATATTATAATTCCAGTATAATATCATATATAATATTGTTAAATCCATCCTTTATACATCCCACATAAGTCATTAACGAATCAAATCACCTTGAGGGGGTGGTAGTCCGAACTTCCTCAAATGAGAAAATCATATTTACCCACTCTGGAAACCATAACGGTTTGATATAATTGGGAAGTACAGAAACATAAGGGATTCATAAACATAATATAAATCATATATACATACAGTTCCATCATAATGGCCACAATGAGAGGTGATAATATGTAATTGAACAATCATCGTTTCGTGAGGCGTTAGTTTTCCATCTACAGAAACATTATGTTCTTTCATCCATTAGATGGAGGTGTGTGTAAGTGTAGTTCTAATAATTCTCATAAAAACATCCTACTATATTAAGAATACTGGTTTTGTTACAAAATAAAGGAATAAAAAGAGTTTACGGGTTGGAGAAGTAAAATAAAATAAAACAATTTAAGAGAAACAGTTACCTTTAATTTGGGTAACTCCCTTTGGTTTAAACCAAAGGACTTCTTGAAGTTCTTTCTGCCTCAGGTAAGGCTTCTAAGAGGAATGGAGGTATGTTTGGAGCTTAATTGGTCAGAGTTTTAATGATCCAAATGGCTTTAAAGGTGTAAGGAATTGGTTAGAAGTGGTCTCCTTTTATAAGAGAGAGGAGGGGTTCTTTAGGAAAGTGTGAAAGTATTATTTTATAATATAATGATATTCAGTTTCTAATGGTCCAAAAATCATTGTAGTATAATATTAAGAAGATTCATGGTCGAAATAAAATCATACAATCATAATTGGACATGTTTTGGATAATATTTTAATCATTATAATGTTATTTATTTAAATCATTTATTAATAAGGTAAATGCTACATCATTATTGTGTGATAAATTATTTACTTTATTCGATGTCTAAAAATTATCAAAAAAATACTATCATGTAGAAAATATGTTTATATTTCCAATGAATATTTATAGTCAAAAATATGACTTATATAACACCATATAAAAATTAATTACTAATTGTTTTTGTTAATGTCAATTTTGTCTTCACATTAAATTAATTAATCTAAATTGTCATTATCACTCCCATGTGGCTCAATGGGGTCCCAAAATCGACCCAAATATTCCCATGGTCGTAAATTACTCAACTAATAATGTTTGGATAAGTGTTAAGGTAATTTTGAAATATTATATTATTCTTTTAACTTTGAATTACCCTATTTACCTTTAAACATGGTAAATAAAATCCAAAAGTTACTATTCACCAAAAATTGTTTTCATCTTATTGAACCACATATTACTTCTCGATGAAAACCATTTATGCCAGATTTTAGAAATTTTATTCAAATATGTGGTAAAATTTCACTTAAATGAAATAGTCAATTTTTTAAACTACCACTATGTGGTTTCACTATTAATCAAAAATTGAAGTTTTTCAGAAAAATAACAAAATATTAGCTTAAGCTATATTTGATATTCCGAATTCAAAAATTATTTCTATTTTTGCAAATTCAAAACGTAGAAGTAGAATTATTTAATTTTAAAATTAATTCCCGTTATCAAAACAAATATCGTGTTTTTAAGAAACAATAACTATCAAAAGATTGATACTTGTTTATGTCGAATTTCAAAGTGAAATTAATTCCAACGACCAACATTGGATTAAATGGTAAAAATATAATCTAATTACACTTTAAAACCAACTAAAAAGATAATATAACCATATAAATAAATTAGATTAGAATTCACTTTTGAATTAAAATGAAATATTTTTCACTATTCATTAAAAATGAACTCTATCAGAAAAATACCAAAAAATTAACAAAAGTAAAATTTGTTGTTCCCATTCTAAATAAGGATTTTATTTCGTCATATAGAATGTATTAAAGTAACCAAAACTAGATTTAAATAGGTTTCACCAATAAATTTCGATAAATCGTCCATTTTATGTAAATTATGCTTAAAATTAGATTCATTCACATTTTAATCCTCTATCTTTTTATTGGATAATTTAAATACATTTAACAATCATGTATAATCATATTGTAGTTATTTTTGTTCATTCCCGCCAATAAAACGGCTAGGAATTAACTACCATTCAAAATAATAATATTATATTATTAGTGTGCCACGTAAGTTTTAAAAGAAACTCGTTGTTGCGTATCGGGCACACTATAGAACATAGAAACCCATTTAATGTAAAATTAATATTTAATTCACAAATATTAATAAAATTAAATATGTCTTATTCTTCATTTACCTGAGATGTTACATCCTTCCCCTCTTTTGGGAATTGCGTCCTCGCAATTTTTTTTCACATATCAAAATAAGTGGGGGTATTTATCCCCCATAGAATTTTCCGATTCCCATGTTGTCTCTTCAGAAATATGGTTTTTCCATAAAACCATTACCTGATGAATCACCTTATTCCGCAACACATGCTCTCTACGGTCATGAATCTGAACTGGTTGTTCTTTATAAGAGAGATTTTCTTCCAACTGAACTACCTCTGGGCTCAAAACATGAGATGGATTTGGCATATACTTTCTCAACATCAAAACATGAAAAACATTGTGTACCTAGGTTAGACATGGAGGTAAATCCACTATATACGCAACTGATCCAACATTCTCTATAATTTCATAAGGTCCAATGAATATTATACACAACTTTCCCTTCTTACAAAAATGCATCAAACTTTTCCATTAAGAAACTTTTAGAAAGACATGATCACCTACCTCAATGGAAAGATCCTTGCGATAAGCATAAAAATAACAGTAAGGGTTATAAAATAAGGAAGGAAAACATTATCCCATCAATAAATACAAATCAATGAAACCATACTTTTCAATCATAACATACCTTATTAAATCATGAGATTAATGAATAACACACACAAATCATAAATGATAAAGGTTACTTATGGAATCCATATCAAACATACATTTTAGCTATCACAGCTACATAGGGAGTTACACTTTGAATACCCATCATGCTATATTTCCTAAATCTCTTCGGAGAAACATCATGTTTACCTTTTTCATGATACCCAATTCATTGGAGAGCTATCTCGGGCTCACCCGCCCTAGGTATATCACGGAACCACCCATATACGTAAACATAACCCAATATACATAAAATAATCATAACATATGACACATGTATAAAGGAAAGACAACATTTCCACTTTCCAATATATCAAATCAAGATATTGAAATAAACAATGTTTTATCAAATCATATTCAAAACCATTTAAAAAGATATTTTTGAATAAAATTGTCCCATACAACTTTGAAGCTTTTAAATGAATTATAATTTGAAAAAATTAATGTCCATATAAATAAATCCTAAAAATCATTTTGAAAACATGAACATTAATGAGAAATATTTAGAAGAATAAATCTTTAAAACATTTAAAATGATATTTTAGTTAGAGAGTTTTTAACCAAATGAGAGACTCTTAATTAAAAATAATTAAGGAATAAAATTTAATAAGAAAATTATAATATCATGAGAATATAGAGATTCATGACATAATATGACAAAAGACAATATATACACCACATAAGATTCAATTGGTGCATAACAACAATAAAGTCTCAATGGAAATGCATATTGAGATGAAATACCTTATTAAGACGATATACTTAAATTAAGGATAAATCAATAACATAATTATGTGTGAAAAGTATAAATACACCCAATATAAGTGGATATTAAGTGTAAAAAATAATATTTCATTATAATATATGCATAAGATGACATATTCAAGAAGTACAATTTGAACCAAAGGACTTCTTGAAGTGCCTTTTGCCTAAGGTAAGGATTCTAAGGGGAGGAGCGGGATGTAAAGAGATTAATTGGGTAGAGTTTGGATGAGCCACATGGCTTGAGAAGTGTGAGAAATTGGATAGAAATGGTCTCCTTTTATAAGGGAGAGGAGGGGCTCTTTAGGAAAGTGTGAAAATATTATTTTATAATATAATGATACTCAGTTTCAAAGGGTCCAAAAATCATTAACGATGAAGATAAGATGAATCAGGGTTTAAATAAAATCATCCAATCTGAATTGGACATGTTTTGGATAATATTTTAATAATTATAATCTTATTTATTTATATCATTCATTAATGTGGAAAATACTGCATCATTATTGTGTCATTAATAATTTAATTTATTCGATGTATAAAAATTACAAAAAATATACCATGATATAGGAAAGATTTTTATCTTTCCAATGAATATTTATAGTATAAAATATAACTTATATAACTACATATAAAAATTAATTACTAACTGATTTTTGTTAATTTCAATTTTGTCTTTACATTATATTAATTAATCTAATTTGACATTATCACTCCCAAGTGGCTCAATGGGGTCCCAAAATCGACCCAAAGATTCCCATAGTCATTAATGACTCAACCAATAATGTTTGGAAACATGTTAAGGTAATTTTGAATTATTATAATATTCTTTTAACCTTGAATTACCCAATTTACCTTTAACCGCGGTAAATAAAAGTTAAAAGTTTCTATTCAACAAAAATTATTTTCATCTTAATGAACCACATTTTACGTCTTGATGAAAACCATTTATGTCGGATTTTTGAAACTCAATTCATAGAAGTGGTAGAATTTCATTTAAATGAAAAAGTCACATTTTTTAACTACCACTAAGTGGTTTCACTATACCTCAAAAATTGAAGTTTTTCAAAAAAATACAGAAAATTCATCCTAAGATATATTTGATATTCTGAATTCAAAAATGAAGTCTGTTATTCCAAATTCAGAAAATATAAGTTGAATTAATTAAATTTAAAATTAATTCCCATTATCAAAACAAATTGCGTGTTTTTAAGAAACAATAACTATCAAAATATTGATACATGTTTATGTCCAATTTCAAAATGCAATTAATTCCAATGACCCAAATTGGAATAAATGGTAAAAATATATTTAAATTTAACTTTAAAAACAATTAAAAATATAATCTATCTATATAAATATATTATATTAAAAGTCACTTTTGAATTAAAATACAATATTTTACACTATTCATAAAAAAAATGAACTTTATCGGAAAAATTCAAATAATTTACTCAAAGTAAATTTTGATGTCCCCATTCTTTAGAATGATTTTATTTGCTCATATATAATTTATTATGGTGAACAAAACTAGATTTAAAAAGGGTTCTCCATTAAAAGGAGATAAATCGACCTTTTAATGTAAATTATGATAAAAATTAGATTCATTCACATTTAATGCCTCTAACTTTTGTTTGGATAAATGTAAATACATTTAGCAAACATGTATAACCATATTCTATTTATTTTTGTTCATTCCTGCCAAAAAAATGGCTAGGAGTTGACTACCATTGAAAATAATAATAATATATTATTATTGTGAAATGTAAGATTTCAAAGAAACCCATTGTTGCGTATCGGGTATGCTATCAAACATAACAACCATTTTAAAGTAAAATTAATATTTAATTCAAAAATATTAATAAATATGAAATATTTCATATTCTTTATTTACCTGGGATGTTACATCCTTCCCCCCTTTTGGGAATTGCATCCTCACAATTTTAAAAAAAGGGCTCGGAAACTTCATTGAAACTCCCACATCAGAATAAGAGTCAGTAAAACTATAACTTTAAAAGAAAGAAATAGAATCACAATGTTCTCCCGAGTATATCAATACTAGAATTACAAGAAAACAAGGATATGGAGGAGAAAACAAAGGATCGTTTTCTGATACAGATTGTTAGGAAACATGTTTATGAGAAAGTAAACAACCAGAAAATCACAAACTTGTGATGGGTTAAAAAATCATTTATTTCCTAGTAGGAAAAGTTAACGAAAAAGGTTTTTAAAGTTAATTTTTGTTGAGGAATTTATTTATGAGATTAACCAAAAACATAAGGAAATATACTTAGTTTTCATGTAGACATAAATCTTTTACTAGATTTCTAACACAAACTCATATTTTCTCTAAATGGTGAATATTCAGGTTGACTTTTTTTCACATTAAGAGTGCTATAATCAACTTCAAGAGAATCAAATAATCCAAAAAAGATGGAATTTATATTTCCCATGAATTTAGATATTAACTAAAACGAAAACATTTATTATAAGATCAGATAATCACCAAAAGGATAATAGTTTATAAAAATAAATACTACTCTTAATCTCCAAAATTCAACAAAAAAACCCATGGTTCAAGAAAGACAATTAAACAAACAATTATCCTTAAAATTATTCAAATTGATCCAAACTAACATTAAAACCCAAATCTCTGAAGGATTTAATCATATAGTTTTCCCAGGTAAATCGTAACATTTATCTCCAAATAACATCAGTTACTCTTAAAGTATCATACTGAAAATTAATTAACCTAATCACATATCCTCCATGATAGGTTAATCGTTTGCATAGATTACCCAATATCAAATTATTCATGATTCATAAGATCATCTAACTAAAATTAATTATTCATAATAACCAGGGACTTCACGTAGTCCAGTGGTAGGTGATAAATACTAGTTGCACTTTGGTTGTGGGTTCGGTTCCCATAACTTCGTCCGACGCGACGTGTTGTCACACAGTTTGTGTGTTGTCCCTTTTCAAAAACTACATAATTTTATAACATTCCCAAAAGATATAACTTCATCAAAAATTGCCATAACATATTTTAACCACAAAGGTTATATAATAACTTTTGTTTTGCATCCCAAAATGTATTAACTGGTAATTGCCTCAAATTCAAGGATCATATAAACCCAAATAGTTATTTATAACTATAATCACAAAAAAAAGATAATTATTCCTTTAATAAAATTTTCATATATCAATCTTTAGGGTTACACATACTATAAAGAGTCTTCTATTGTAATCCCATCATCAAAAGAGCCTTAATACTTTTAAGCATTTCACCATCCTGAAATTTACCATAACTCTTGAATACCTTATATGTTGACCTCTTACTCATTCAACGTTCTTCATGATCCATTAACAATTCTTTACAATCTTATTCTGAAATAAATCATTCCTACAAACAAAATCATGAATCATATCCTAATATCTCAATAATAGAAAAACATATGTTAATAAATAATCCATACCTTTCATTGGTCATTGTCAGTTTCCTCATCCTCAATCGGAATGGAATTAGGTATTGGTAAATGAATATTTGTATGATCCCAGTGATCCCATTCCCAAAAGAATGATGGTTAAATGAGAATGATGGTTCAATGATGTTTTTCATTGATTATAGATAATTGAATAACATCACTGTTAAGAATAAGTATCATTTGCCTCATATCAATGATTTTTTTGATCAGCTCCAGGGAGCACAATATTTTTTGTAAATTGACTTGAGGTCCGGGTACCATCTGTTGAATGTAAAAGAAGTATACTTTCTGAAGACCATGTTTCATACTAGATATGTCCATTATGAATATGTAGTTATACCTTTTGGGTTAACCAAAGCACCTGTTGTATTCATGGATCTTATGAATAGAATTTTCTGTGAGTTCTTGGATAAGTTTGTGGTTGTGCTCATTGATGATATTTTGATTTCTTCCAAAATTAAGGAGGAACATGAAATTTATTTAAGGGTTGTCTTGAAAATCATAAAATAAAAGAAACTATTTTGGAAATTCAGCATGTGTGAGTTTTGGTTACAACAAATTTCTTTCCTTGGTCACATTGTTTTAAAAAAGGGCATAAATATTGATCCTGCTAAAACAAAAGTTGTTGAAAAATGTCCAAGACCCACGAATATAACCTAGATCCATAGTTTTCTTGTTTTGTAAGGTTATTACTAGAGGTTTGATGAATATTTTTTCCTGGTTATATATTCCAATGACTAAGTTAACTCGAAAAGGTGTTAAGTTCATTTGGACAAAAGAATGTGATGATTATATTCAAGAATTGAAAAGAATATTGGTAAATGATCTAGTTTTGGCACTGCCTTATAGAAAGGGTGAGTTTGACTAATGAAATTCTATACTACATGAATTTATTATAGTACATAACATTTAGATGTTAGAAATGAAATGCACCATTCATGAAGACGGTAAGTCGTACGTACGCATGGACACTGATTTCATTTCTATTTATTATTTTAGTGGAATTAAAACATAATTATACATAGGTATGTTAAAATTCCAGTATAATATCATATATTAAATAATTAACTCTATCCTTTATACATCCCACATAAGGAATTAACGAGTCACATCACTATGAGGGGGCGATAGTCCGCACTTCCTCAAATGAGATTATCATGTTTCCCACTATGGAAACCATAAAGGCATGATATAAATGGAAAATATAGAATCATAAAGAAACAATAATCATAATATATATCATATATAAATACAGTTCCATCATAATGGCCACTATGAGAGGTGGTTGGAAATATTTGAACAATCATCGTTTCGTGAGGCGTTAGTTTTCCATCCACAGAAATTTTATGTTCTTCATAGTGATGTGATTCATTGATGCCTTATGTGGGATGTATAAAGGATGGAGTTAATGACATTATACATGATATTATACTATAATTATAATATACCTATGTATAATTATGTTTTAATTCCATTAAAATAAGAAATAGATATGAAAGTAGTGTTCATGCGTACATACGACATACTGTCTCCATGAACGGTGCATTTCATTTCTTACCTCAAAATGTTATGTAATATTATAAATACATGTATGTAATGGATATATTTGATATATATAATATCTAAATAATTATTTTCATTCTGGATATAATGGACTATTAACCACATGGGAAACTTGTAAATATAAGGTGTTCATTTTTCGCTTAAGTACCAAATATCGTCAAAATGAACTTTATTAACATGAATGATTACATAATGTTTATAACATGGTAATAAGTGATATAAAAGAAATAATAAACCTGAAAAAGGTTCTTAAGCACAAAAACCTTGTCTATTAACTTTTCCTACTGGGGAATCAAAGACTGTTTAACCAATCACAAGTTTGTGATTTTCTGGTGGTTAACTTTCTCTTAAACATGTTTCTTATCACTCTCCATCAAAAAATGACCCTTTGTTTTCTCCTCCATATCCATGATTTCATGGAATCTTTGTATTGGTTAACTAAGGTTACCATTCTACTTCTCTTTATTTCTTTTAATGTGATAGTTTTAATGACTCTTTTTTCCCGATATGGGACATTCAAAAAAGATTCTGAGCCCATTTTTTAAAATTGTGAGGATGCAATTCCCAAAAGGGGGGAAGGATGTAAATCCCAACATCTACTAAAGTAGTTGCAAAGGATTTCACCACCCCTTTCTGCTTCTAGTCTGGTTTCTTTCCTTCGGTTGAGTTCTTTTTTTGATACGCATTTTTATAATGACCATTTCATTGTACATAAAACATTTTACTGGCTGTACATCATATTTTGTCTTACCATTACCCCGATCATTTTCTGTGAAATTATGAGCCTTATGTCCCATTTTACTACATCGGTATCACTTACCAGAATTCAAAATACATTCCCAAGCATACTTTTTACCAAAATTTTCACAAAATATAATCTTAAGTTTCTTACCATCATACTTTTTTGAAGAGTTATTCCCTTTCACCTGCCACCTCAACCTCTTATTCTGTAGTTTTTCAAAGACTACCTGATCATCCGCAAACTCCATTTCAACCTTCTCCGCAAAAAGAAAAAGTTTCTAATAACTTTTGAACTCATGAGAAGATAAAACCCTTTAGATACTTTGGCTTTAATCCTGAGTAAAAAAATTGATTTTACTATCAATATCTCATATTAAATTTGGTGCATACCATGCCAGTCAAGTGAATTTTTCTTCATAAGTAGTCACTGAGTCATCCTCCTGCCTCAATTATATGAATTGTTTTTCCATAATAAGACGATCCACTATAGGAAAATATTTCTCAAGAAACATAACTTTGAACTCATCCCAATCAAGATCATCAATCTCCTCACTATCCCTGATATATTTCACCACTGACCACCACTGATCAGCTTCACCTTCAAAATGATAAAGAGACAGACTAACCTTTTGATGTTCTGAACAACCCATGATATCGAAAATATTTTCCAGTGCATTAATCCTCCCTTCTGGTAGCACCGGATCAGATGATCATCTAAATGATGTGGGGTGTTTCCTCATGAAATGCTCCACTAATGATATAAACATTCTGGATATAATGGATTATTGACCACATGGGCAACATGTAAATATAAGGTGTTCATTTTTGATTCATGTACCAAATATCGACAAAATGAACATTATTAACTTGAATGATTAAATAATGTTTATAACATGGTAATAAGTGATAAAAAGTAATAATAAACTTGAAAAAGGTTCTTAAGAAAGTAGAAATTAACTTTAGGATATTATTCAAGAGATTAAAGAACGATCGAGTCAAGTTGGACACGAGGTAAGGGACTTTATCTCATTCTCCTTTCATTGAGGCATATTTTGTTTTAATACATGATTTATTTTTATATGTTGTATAAACACCTTTGACTTTTCATTTATTTCAATGGGAATATTTTTATATGAAGCATTTTACTAAATGAAAAAAAGGAATGTTTTTTACATAAGTGGTGACAATAACCTTTTCGCCACTGCAATTATTATTTGATCTTTGGATTAATTAACAAGCCTGAATGTTTATAATGGAAGACTAAATACCATATACTCTTTTACATATTTTGGAATTGAAAATAATTTTTAGAATTGATTTATTATTTCAGTATCTTGAAATGATATTTTATTATTACAATGTGGAAATGTTATCTTTCCTTTATGATTATTCTATGTGTTATGATCATGTTATGGTTCTTGGGAATTATTTCAGTATACATGTGGTTCCATGATAAACCTAGTGCGAGTGAGCCTAAGATAGCTCTCCAATGCATTGGGTAACGTGACAGAGGTAAATGTGAATGTTTCTCCTAAGATATTTAAAGAATATATTGTGATGGGTATTACAAAGTAACTCCCTATGTAGCTGTGATAGATACAATGTAAGTATGATATGGATGCCACAAGTTTCCTTTATGATTAATGATTTCTATGTGTGTTTCATAAATCTTATGATTTCATGAGGTAAGTAAATGATTTCATTTTTTGTATGTATTTATGAACAAATGTTTTCATTCTTTGTTTTATAACCCTTACTGAGCTTTTTATGCTCATCCAAAGTTTTAAAATGTTTTCACGGGACTTAAAGATGAATAGGGTCAAGGATGGGATCAAGGAAAAGTCATGCTGTCTAAAACATGGTACTAGACATGACTTTTTTTTCAAGAGTTTTTATTTTATGAAAAAAACAAAAAATGTGTAGATATGTCTACCTTGTAATCTTTTGAGATGTAATAGTTATGTCCTAATTCTATAAAACTCTAAACCTGAAAAGATCCTCAATGTGAATTATTCATTTAATTGATACCTATTATAACGCACTGAGCCCGCTCTTCTTGAATCGGTGCTTTAAAAAAATATTGTATATATTTTTTTCATAGAAGATACTGACAATTACACAACACTTTATACAAAAGAGGACCTTTAACCGATATAGGATCTGGAAGATTAGACATAACCATACATTTATCAGAGCTGAAACAATAAAACAACTATCCAACACACTTCTACACGCGCTACAAAAATGATGACCAACTCTAGAATTCAAGGCAACCTGTGAAAAATAGTTCAAAAACATAGGGTGAGCACAAAAGTTTCCCAGTTAGGGGTTTTGAAAACCATTGATAAATTGCTTTTAGATAAATATCCTTTCAATAATACATTTGAAAATTTTCATTTTTGAATTTATTTATTAAAAAAACTTTACAAAATAATGTAATGATTTTGAAAAATAATTATTCTTTAAAAACATTTTTAAAAGAATCCAGTGATTTTCATTAAAAAATATTAATCATACTTCAAAAAAACAAAAAATCATTTTGAAGCAACTTAATTTGTTGAAGGGTGTCTTGGGCCTACCCACTTAGAGAATGATGGGTTCACTCCCCAATAACCTTAAATTTTTACAATGAACAATCACTGATATTTTCGAAAAACATTTAATGTTTTCTTTACATATATAAATATATATACTAGTATTGGTCATTGGAGTTCTTGCACTTAACTTATCAATGCATTTAAAATACTCATGTAATTATAAATATAACATAATTAAATAAATACTTCCATATTTTTATCATCTACAAGTTTGGTTATGACCAACACTTCTACCACATACACTTTACAAGGTATATCCTTACAATTAATCATTCTTTCTGAAATCCGCTTTGTTGAACATATGTGTAGTTTAATTTAAAATAATTATAACAATTAATGATTCTTTATAAATGTATCATTTAATTTTTCTAATGAAATTATTGTAATTGATGAACTTGAAAATAAAACATTATGTTTTTAACTTTAAATTATAAGTTTACTTTTAGCGCAAATGAACGTCGATAATATGCATAAACACATGGAAGTTAAACCAACATCCACGCAATGAAAATTTCAAAGAAATGTTTATTAAATTTATTTTATGCATGAAGGTATAAACTTATCACAATAGTGAACATTTAGTTCTATCTTCTTAAAATCAATCAATAATAATGGATGTGTGCACACAAAAATTAAAGCAGTATTTCTTAAATAAAATAAACCTTTTATATACACTTAAGTTTCAAGGAACATGAATTTAAGAAGTGTATAGAAATATACATAAACATAGAACTGGAATTTGGAACCAATGATATTGAATGTTAAATAAAATAAATATATATATGTTTGATTAGAATTTACACACGTATCTAACACCCATAATAAGATACTTGTATGGCTTAAACAATGTGTGGAAAAAAACACTTCAGTATAAATATATATATATAAAAATATTTATATGTATCATTAATAAACCTGATAATTTATATATGTTCATATAAATATATCATGAATGAAAAAAGCACAAATGAATTGAATTTGTGTGTTATAATTATAGATTTGGATCTCATGGAATTAAAATATTTAAACAATTACATGAACAACAAGTAATTATAAGAATTCCATTTTTGACTCAAGTAACAAATATCGAAAAAATGAAAATTATTAACATAAATGATTAAATAATGTTTATAACATGGTAATAAGTGATATAAAAGGAATAATAAACTTGAAAGGGTTCATAAGAACGTATAAATTAACTTTAGTTCATTATTTAGGAGATTAAAGAATGATCGAGTTAAGTTGGACACGAGTTAAGGGATCCGACCTCTCTCTTTCTTTTCAAGTACTCTCATTTATGTAATTTATTTTATGCTTCATGTTCTTATGTTAGAGGATGATATTTTATATTCACCATAACATAATTTTTATTTTCATATGATGAGAGACCCCTCTTACTTTCATCAATTCATTTTATGAATTTTTATGTGGCGTCGTTGGGTTGCCAAATTTTTTAAGGGATTTTCTTATCTCATGTTTAATTCCGTGATACTTACATTGTTCGCCACTTATTTATTTCATGTGGTGTATTGTGTACATCCATTTGAAATATATTATCATGATTATATTTATATTCATGGTATTATATGATTCATTTGGTGCTTATTAACTTTTATTCATACGACTCAGTTCATTAAAAAGTGGTAAAGGGTTTCATCTCACATCTTATTCTCGTGAGATTCATGATATATTTGCCATTATTTCATTTTATGTGGATCCAAATACACATTTTGCAACATGGGTCATGTGGGTGTTCACATAAAACCAGTTTTGGAAAATAATCATGTATGTCATATAATTTCAAAACATCTGATAAAAGAAAACAAATGATTTTGAAGGATCTCTAAATCATTGTTGCAATGCATGGACCTTCTACCTACATGAACAATATGACAATGAAACCAAATGGAAACCATGATCAATGTATGATGTCCTTCATTTTTGGGTATTATTTTTTTATCATATATTGGTGAAATAAGACTTCAAGTATTTAGATGTTGAGATCATAATGAATTTGGATGAAAATGAGAGTTATAAGGAACCATTGAGGTTAAAACATATTAGGATTATTTTTTAGTTTTATAAAAAGGACAACCCATAGGATGGGTGAAGACCCGTCGCATCTGGTAAGGCCTCATGAATCTAAACCACAACCGAAGGGCGACAAGGGCGCCTCGCCTACCACTAGCATTCTTGAAGTCCATGTCAGTATAACTAATTATTTTATAAAATATTTTTATAGAACAATAATAAGTTGATTTTTGGAACATATATTTTATTAAATGTTTATACATATTATATAAAGATGATTTAGTGATTAAGTGATAAATTTTGTTGTGGAAGATGTTCTCTTTTTGGAGGAAACACTATATCCCTATGGAATATAGATTACTATGGGATTTCAATTGTTGAATAATGGTTGAAATTTTTGTTCAGAAGAATCAATGTTTTTATTATGGACGCATGATGATTTGATTTATTTGTGAAAATGATTAAACTATCACGGAGAATATTTTATTAGGTTAATTACTGTTCAATATGAGACTTTATGAGTAACTGATGTTACTTGGAGATAAATGTTAAGATGCATCTTGGAAGTCTATGTAATTATGTAACGACCCGAATTTTTTAATAAATCTTGTTTCCTAATTTCATGTGTTATTTTATTTTATCTTTTATACTCAACAAAAATGTTTTATTTGATAAACATGATTATAATTAAAATGAGACCATTGGGTTCTGACTATTATATGACCATTGGTCAATATGACCGTTTTGAACAAAATGTTTTGATTATTGTCTCTAAATACAAGTAATCTTAGTTAATTATTATAGAAAGAAGATTCGATGGCCTCACCTAGTAGTCTTGGACCGATCGAAGCCCATCTAACAGAACTTGGGAAGGAGGTAGCACCATTGGGATTTGCTCTGGACCAAACCCAAGCCGAACTTCATCATGTGAAGCAAGAACGGAATCGCCTTCGCGAGAAGTTCAAACTGATAGAAATTACTACTCGGGCAATTTTGGCCGAGCCTCCCTCAGACTCTCTCACCTTAGCACACCTTACACTTAGGTCCTATGCTGGTGTGAAAAGGGGCTATGTAAGGAGACCGTAACTGCCTTGTGTTATACTTTGTTTTAAAAAAAAATTGGGATTTCTTCTTATGATGAAGTTTATGAATTTTGAAATGACCGGATATATATAGTATGCATATTTTTGATGAATTTTAGAAAAAGGATATTTTAAAAATGTTTATGTAAACCTTAAATAATTTAAAATGTGTAATGATTTTCAAAAAATGGTCTTCTACAATTATGTTCAGTACAAAATTTGGAGTCTAATAAGATCAACATGATTTTTGATGAATAGTAAATTATGAATAGTGATTTTATGATTAGGATTAGTAATATGACCAAATGGATTAGTAATCTCACTTAAAGAAAGTTTTAAAATAATCTAGGCACCTTGATTAAGTAATGTGATTCAATAAAATGGTTAAATAACGGTTTCATAAATTATTATTCAAGTACTAGTTTTTTCGGGTGAATAGTGTTTTTTTAATTTAAAATTAAATTAAAAATATTTAGAAAATTATTTTTATAAAATGGATTTCATTTTTGAACTCAGAGCACCGATATTATGTTATGGTAATTTTTGTGGTTTTTTCTGAAAAAATGAATTTTCGGTGAATAGTGTATTTATTTAAAAAATAAATTAAAAATATTTAGAAAATTATTTTTATAAAACGGAGTTCATTTTTGAAATCAGAGCATTGATATTTTATTAAGGTGAAATTTTGGGATCTTTCTGAGAAAGTTGAATTTTCAGTGAATAGTGAAAATACAGTTTTAGGGTTTCGGTATGTTTAATGACATCATCACTGTGTCATGATGATGTCATGAGTTTTTTTAAGGGTTGGCCGGACAAGGGTGATGAATTATTGTGTGGGGGTCCCCATGTGGCCTAACTTTATGGGAAGTACCATGGGAGGGCCCATGCTTTTGAGAAAACCACTTTTAAGGTGTCCCTTGGCCATTAATGCCTTGTCCACTCACTTTCCCTATAAATACCAAGCCCTCCTCTCATCCATTCGACTCCCCGCTCTTACCCAACGAATTTCTGGTCTCATTACCTCCCAAGGAGTCCTCCCAAGGTTCCCCCATGCCCTCAAGGTCCCATCCTTTGATGTTTAAGAGTTATATTTTAAGGTAAGGGATCCGACCCCTCTCATTCTTTTCAAGTGATCTCTTTTATGTCAATTATTTTATACTCCATATTCTTATGTTGGAGTATGTTCTTTTATATTAATTATAATTTCCATTTTATTTTCATATGATGAGAGACCCCCTCTTACTCTCATCATTTCATTTTATGATGTTTTATGTGGCGTCGTTAGGCTGCCAAATTTTTAAGGGATTCTTTCACCCTTCTCATTTTTCAAGTTCGATTTTCATGTCAAGTCATTCAAGTTCAATTTTTTATGTTGGGGTATGATCTCTATATTTATCATACTTTTCTTTTATGATCTAATGATGAGATACCCCATTTGATCTCTTTAATTCAGTATTATGATGTTTTAAGTGGCGCCGTTAGGCTGCCGAATTTTTAAGTGGTTCTCCACCCTTCTCATTTTGAAATCTACCTTCATATCAATTCATTCAAGTTCCTTTTTTTATGTTGGGGTATGATCTCTATATTTATCATACTGATCTTTTATGATCTAATGATGAGAGACCCCATTTGATCTCTTTAATTCAGTATTTTGAAGTTTTAAGTGGCGCCGTTAGGCTGCCGAATTTTTAAGTGGTTCTTCACCCTTCTCATTTTGAAGTTCTACTTTCATGTCAATTCATTCAAGTTCCTTTTTTTATGTTGGGGTATGATATCTATATTTATCATACTGATATTTTATTATCTACTGATGAGAGACCCCATTTTATCTCTTTAATTCAGTATTTTGAAGTTTTAAGTGGCACCGTTAGGCTACCGAATTTTTAAGTAGTTCTTCACCCCTCTCGTTTTGAAGTTCTACTTTCATGTCAATTCTTTCAAGTTCCTTTTTTTTGTGTTGGGGTATGATCTCTATGTCTATAATACTGATCTTTTATGAACATATGATGAGAGACCCCATTTGATCTCTTCAATTCAGTATTTTGATGTTTAAGTGGCGTTGTTAGGCTGCTAAACTTTTAAGTGGTCCTTGCACCTTTCTCCCTTTTCAAAGTTCTAATTCCATGTCAAGTATTGAAAGTTACATTTTATTATGTTGGGGTATGATATATATATCTATCATACTGATTTTTTTATGTTCATATGATGAGAGACCCTATTTTATCTCATCAATTCATTTTTGGTTGAAGTTTATGTAACGCTGTTAGGCTGCCGAATTTTCATAAGAGAAATCTTATTTTTGTCTTCCTTTCGTGTTCCTCATTTCATATGGTATATATTAAAATTTCATTACCATGTTCTCAAATCCCTTATATTCTGTCCCTATAATGTTTTATGGGTCATTTATGAATGTTGGACCCATGTCCCCTCTCTTTTCAATGATTTCTAAATCCCTGAAACATATCCGTTATGCTGCAAAATTTTCATCTCAAAATGCCTCTCTCTTTTCTCAAAAATATATTATATTATAAAGTTAATACTCAAAGATCCTATTTCTACAGGGGTATTCACATATATATCAAAATGTTCTATTTTAAATTCTTGGATTTACACACATGAGACCCGCTCTCCCCTTCCGTGGGTTTAAAGTGACGTAAAGATCATGTCTTTAAAGCAGTTTTTAAAACGTTATGATTATAAAATGAAACCCATTTATTTTATGCAATATGGTTTATTTATGAAATTTTTGATGATGATATATGTGGCTCACATGATAATAAAGGAAAATTTAAGTGTGCGCCATGATAGCGCTCCAATTCATTGGGTAATGATGTAACCACTAGAGATTACAATTTTCACGATACCTTGGTGAATAACCTCGGTAATTTTCAAATGACACCTTGGGGATGGACCTTGGTGATATGTTCATGATTGTCTATGTTAAATAATTTAGCCACATATTCAATTTATGAATTTTTTTTATTATGATATGCCTCATGATTTCATTCTCATGCCTTAAAGTTCTTTTCATGACTTTATTGAAGTATCTCATGTTCACATGTAAAATGTTTCTCTTGTTTTCCTTACTAGGCCTTCTGCTCACCCTTTCCATTGATGTATGTCCCCAGGTTCTGAGATGTAGTAATGAACCTAGGATGAACATAAGGAGAAGCCTTTCAAGTGTTTAAGAAGAATGTTTTTTTGTTTCATGTTTTAAGTTCCTGGTTTCCAAGACACTAAACCTTAAAGATCCTCGGTTTTGTAAAATGTAATGAATGTTTATGTGATAAAAAGGCGGGATGCTATAAATTAAATCATTATGAGATTTGGGTTACGATCAAATATTGGATTACTTTTGAATAATTTTAGGGACAATTGTTTATTGAATGGTCTTTATTGAACTTTGGGTTTTGTTAGACAAATTTTAGAGATTAAGAGTAGTTTCTATTTATTTAAAGTTTATCCTTTTTGGGGATTATCTGATCTTGTACTAAAAGATTTGGTTTTAGTTAATATCTAAATACAAGGGAAATATGTAGTTCATCTTTTGTATATTATTTGATTCCCTCGAAGTTCATTGTATCACTTTTAATGTAATCAAGTCATCCCGAATACTCATCGTATGGAGGAAATATGAGTTTGTGTTAGAAATCTAGTGATGGAAAAAGGTCTACAATAAATGTAATTGTGTTTCCATATGTTTTTAGTTAAGAACATAAATAAATTCCTAAATGAAAAGTAACATAAAAAAAACCGTGTCTGTTAAATTTTCCTACTGGAAAATCAATGATAGTTTAACACATCACATGTTTATGATTTTCTGGTGGTTAACTTTCACTTAAACATGTTTTCTATCACTCTCGATCAAAACTTTATGGTTTGTTTTCTCATCCAAATCCATGTTTTCATGGAATCCTAGTATCTGTTATCTCAGGTAACCTTTGTAATTTTCTTCCTTTATTTTAAAGTGATATTTCTATTGACTCGTTTTCCAATGTGGGGCTCTTAATTAAGATTCCAATCCCAGTTTTAAAATTGTGAGGATGCAATTACTTAAAGGGGGGAAGGATGTAACATCCCAGATAAATAAGGAATAAGTCACTTTTCATATTAATTAATATTTTTGAATTAAATATTAATTTTACTTTAAAGGGATCTATGGTCGATAGCGTACCCAATACACAACAACGAGTTTCTTTGAAACCTTACGTTGCACACTAATATTTTAAAATTACTATTTTAAATGGTAGTTAACTCCTAATCGTTGTATTGGAGAGAATGAACAAAACTAAATAAAATAATATTATACATGTTTGTTAAATGTAATTACATTTATCCAATAAATATTAGAGGCTTAATATGTGAATGAATCTAATTTTAAGCATAATTTACATTAAAAGGTCGATTTACTGCCTTTTAATGGAGAACCCTCTTTAAATATATTTTTTGTCACTTTAATAAATTATATATGAATAAATAAAATACTTTTTTAGAATGGGGACATTAAAATTTACATTATGTAAAATTTTGGAATTTTTCTGAAAAAGTTCATTTTTTATGAATAGTGTAAATATTTTATTTTAATTAAAATCTATGTTTTAATATAATTTATTTATATGGATTGATTATATTTTAAATTGTTTTTGAATTGTAATTAGAATATATTTTAACCATTTAATCCATGTTTGCTCATTGGAATTAATTTCACTTTGAAATTCGATATAAACAAGTGTCAATCCATTGATAGTTATTGTTTCTTAAAAACAATCTATTGGTTTTACTAACGAGAATTAATTTTAAAATTAATTAATTACACTTTTAGGTTTTGAATTTGGTAAAATAGGAATCATTTTTGAATTTGTAATATCAAATATATCTTAGGCTGAATTTTTGGTATTTTTCTAAAAAACATCAATTTTTGATGAATAGTGAAACCACTTAGTGGTACTTAAATAAAACTGAATTTTTCATTTAAAAAAGTTTACCATTTCTGTGAAATGAATTTAAAAAATTCGACATACATGGTTGTTATCAAGAAGTAAAATGTTGTTTATTAAGATGAAAATAAATTTTCATGAATAGTAACTTTTGACATTTATTTATCGTGATTAAAGGAAAATAAGGCAATTCAAGGGAAAAAGAATAATATAATAATTCATAATTACCTTAACATTTGACCAAACCTTATTGGATGTGTAATAGCAGATCATGAGCATCTTTGGGTCTATTTTGGCACCCCATGGAGCTACTTATGAAAGATAATGACACATTAGATTAATTAATTTAATGTAATAGCAAAAATGACAAAAAACATTTAGTAAATGAATATTTATATAGTGTTAAATAAAGAATATTTTTGACTATAAGAATACATTGGAAAGATAAAAATATTTGATACATGATAGTAATTTTTTATATTTTTTAGACATTGAATAAATTAAATTACTCATGAAACAATAATGATGCAGTGTTAACCTCATTAATAAACCATTTAAATGAATAATATTATAATGATTAAAATATTATCCAAAACATGTCCAATTATTATTGGATGTTTTTATTTTGACCATGGATATGGAGGAGAATAATAGGGTCATGTTCTGAGGGTGAGTGTTAAGAAACATGTTTAGGAGAAAGTTAACCACCAGAAAATAACAAACTTATGATGGGTTAAACTGTCTTTGACTCCCTAATAGGATAAGTTAACAGAAAAGGTATTTGTTTAAAGTTACTTTTCATTGAGCAATTTATTAATGAGATTAACCAAAAACATAAGTAAATATACTTACTTTTCATGTATACATTCATCTTTTACTATATTTCTAACACAAACTCATATTTTCTCCAAATGATGAATATTCAGGATGATTTTTTTTCACATTAAGAGAGCTATAATCAACATCGAGAGAATCAAATAATAGACAAAATATGAACTATATATTTACTATGTCTTTAGATATTATCTAAAAGCAAAATCTTTAGTATAAGATCAGATAATCACTAAAAGAATTGTCCTTTTTAAAAAGAAATACTACCCTTAATCTCTAAAATTAAACAAAAAGAACCCACTGTTCAAGAAAGATCATTAAATAAACAGTTATCCTTAAAATTCATCAAAGTAAGCCAAACTAATATTCAAACCCAATTATCTGAAGGATTTAATCACATTGTCTTCCAATGTAAAATTTAACATTTATCTCCAAATAACATCACTTGCTCTAAAAGTCTCACACTGAAAAGTAATTAACCTAATAACATATCCTCGATGATAGGTTAATCATTTATATAGATAAGACAAAATAAAATTATTCCTAAATCATAATATCATCTAACTAAAAATAATTAGTTATACTATCTAGGGACTTCACGTAGTCCAGTGGTAGGTAATAAATATCAGTCGCACTTTGGTTTTGGGTTCGATTCTCACAGCTTCGTCCAACACGACAGGTTGTCACCTAGTTTGCATGTTGTCCCTTTTCAAAAACTACATAATTTTATAACATTCTCAAAAGAGATAAATTCATAAAAAATAATTATAACATATTATAACCACAAAGGTTGTCTAATAAATTTCATTTTGAATCCCAAAATTTATTTACCTGTAATTGCTTCAAATTTATGGATCATATAAACCCAAATGGATCTTTATAACTATATCCTCAAAAGAGAAGATAATTATTCCTTGAATAAAATTTTCATATATCAAACATCAGGGTTACACATACTATAAAAAGTCTTCTAATGTAATCCCATCATCAAAAGAGCCTTAATACTTTTAAGGATTTCACCATCCTAAAATCTACCATAACTCTTGAATCCCTTATATGTTGACCTCTTACTCATTCAACATTCATCCTGATCCATTAACCATTCTTTACCAACTCATTCTGAAATAACTTTCTTCTACAAACAAAATCATGAATCATATCCTAAGATTTAAATAATATCAAAACATATGTAAAGAATTAATTCCATACCTTTCATTGGTCATTGTAATTTTCGTCAGCCTCAATCGGAATGGCATTAGGTGTTGGTAAACATATATTTTTACGATCCAGGTGATCCCATTCCCGAAACATCTTCGTAGGACATGTTTTTGAATAATGACCATGCACACCACATTTAAAACATTCAATTGATCCCTCAGAATGGGATTTTTTCCCTTTCCTAGAGTCAAATAGATGCTTCCGTTTTCCATGGAAGGTTCTTGCTTTATGACCTTTTTTTCCACAACTATAACATCTTTTCGTACCTTTAAAACATTACCTAGGTGTTTCATTCCACATCATTGACACAAAGTTTTTTGAACACAATTCCCTTTATGATTATTAGCTGAACTTACATAGAGATTTGTTTCTCGCATATACCATTCCTTATAAATATCACTAAGGTTCAGGTGGTCAATCATGACTCCAGATAGTTGGTTGAGAATAACCACAAGTGTTATCATGGAAACTCCCATATCATTAAACTACTCATTCAGAAAACTGTCATAGTTTTCTTCACATCCACTGTTACATTGGTGACTGCTAAATCCATCCATTTACTATAACAAAAAATATCAGTGTGAGTATATTAGTATAATCATCATATAATATCTTATGAGGATGGTAAACAATAAGATATACTTATTCATGTTATCTTAAAATCATTTGCTTTAAAAAAAATAACTATGATTATTTCTAAAATCCTAACCATTATGGTAACATCACTTATGCTTAAATTGTACCCTATCCTTTAATGTTATCTAAACCGACCTATAATACCAACTATCTGGAGTCATGATTGACCACCTGAACCTTTGTGATTTTTATAAGACATCATATATGTTAGAAAAAAATCCCTACGGATGTTATGGTAATAATAATAAAGGCAAGTATGTTCAAAAACATATGTGTCAATGATTTGGAAAGAAACAGATAGGAAAATGATTCAAAGGGATAGAAAGATGCTATAGATGTGGAAATGAAGGTCATAAAGCAAGAGCCTTCCATGGAAGAAGGAAGCATCTAGTTTACTGTAGGAAAGGGAAAGAAGTTCTATTTGAAGGATCAATTGAATGTTTTAAATGTGGTGATGAAGGTAATTATACAAACACATGTCCAGTGAAGGTGTTTCGAGAATGGGATCACCAAGATCATACCAATATTTGTTTACCAATTCCTTACTCCATTCCGATTGAGGATGAAGAAACTGACAATGACCAGTGAAAAGTATGGATTATTTCTTAACATATGTTTTACTTTTATTGAAATCTTTGGATATGATTCATGATTTTGTTTAAAAAAAAGTATTTCAGAATAGGTTGGTAAAGAATGGTTAATGGATCATGAAGAATGTTGAATGAGTAAGAGGTCAACATATAAGGGATTCAAGAGTTGTGGTAGATTTCAGGATAGTGAAATGCTTAAAAGTATTAAGGCTCTTTTGATGATGGGATTAAATTAGAAGTCTCTTTATAGTTTGTGTAACCCTGATGTTTGATATATGAAAATTTTATTCAAGGAATAATTATCATTTTTGTGTATTTTTAGTTATAAAGAACCATTTGGGTTTATATGATCCTTGAATTTGAGGTAATTATTGGTTAATACATTCTGGGATGTAAAACGAAAGTTATTAGATAACATTTGTGGTTAAAATTTGTTATGGTAATTTTTGATGAATTTATCTCTTTTGGGAATGTTATAAAATTATGTAGTTTTTTGAAAAGGGATAACATGAAAACCGTGTGACCACCCGTCGCGTCAGACGAAGCTGAGGCAATCGAACCCACAACCAAAGTGCGACTGGTATTTATCGCCTACAACTGGACTACGTGAAGTCCCTGGTTAGTATGACTAATTCTTTTTAGTTAGATGATCTTATGAATCAGGAATAACTTGATTTTGGGTTAACTATGTAAATGATTAAGCTATCATGGAGGATATGTGATTAGGTTAATTACTTTTCAGTATGAGACTTTTAGAGTAACTAATGTTATTTTGAGATAAATGTTAATATTTACCTTGGAAGACTATGTGATTAAATCCTTCATAGATTTGGGTTTCAATCATAGTTTGGATTACTTTGAAGAATTTTAAGGATAACTGTTTAATTAATGGTTTTTCTTGAACCTTTGGTTCTTTTTGTTGAGTTTTGGAGATTAAGAGTAATATTTATTTTTATAAAGGATTATCATTTTGGTGATTATATGATCTTATACTAAACATTCTGGTTTTAGTTAATATCTAAAGGCATGGGAAATAATTTTTGGTGAATAGTAACTTTTGAGCTTAGAGGTAGTTCAGTTGGAAGAAAATATCCCCTATGAAGAACAACTAGTTCAGATTCTTGACCGTAGAGAGCAAATGTTGTGGAATAAGGTGATTCATCAGGTAAAGGTTTTGTGAAAAAACCATACATTTTAAGATACAACGTGGGAATCTGAAAATGCTATGGGGGATAAATTCCCCCACTTATTTTGATAAGTGAATAAAAATTGTGAGGACGCAATTCCCAAAAGGGGTGAAGGATGTAACATCCAAGTTAAATGAAGAATAAGATATATTTCAAATTTATTAAAATTTGTGAATTAAATATTAATTTTACTTTAAAGGGGTCTCTATGTTCGATAGCGTAACAGATACGCAACAACAGGTTTCTTGGGAATCATATGTTGCACACTAATAATATAATAATATTATTTTTAATGGTAGTTAACTCCTAGCCGTTGTATTGGAAGGAATGAATTGAACTAACTACAATATGATTATACATGTTTGTTAAATGTATTTACAATATTCAATAAAAAGTTAGAGGCCTAAAATCTGAATGAATCTAATTTTAAACATAATTTACAATAAAAGGATGATTTATCGCCTTTTAATGGAGAACCCTCTTTAAATATAGTTTTGGTCACATTAATACATTTTAAATGACCAAATAGAATCCTTATTTAGACTAGGGACACCAAATTTTATGTTGGGAAATTTTTTGGTATTTTTCTGATAAACTTCATTTTTTAATGAATAATAAAAAATACTGTATTTTAATTCAAAAGTTCCTTTTAATCTAATTTATTTATATGGTTATATTATATTTTAAGTTTGTTTTAAAGTGAAGTTAAAATATATTTTTACAATTTAATCCAACGGTGGTCCTTGGAATTAATTTCACTTTGAAATTCGACATAAACAAGTATCAATCTTTTGAAAGTTATTGTTTCTTAAAAACACGCTATTTGTTTTGATAACGGGAATTAATTTTAAAATTAATTAGTTCCACTTATATGTTTTGAATTTTTAAAAATAGAAATCAATTTTGAATTTGAAATATCAAATATACCTTAGGTTGATTTTTTGTATTTTTTTTGAAAAACTTCAATTTTTGATAAATAGTGAAACCGCTTAGTGGTAGTAAACAAAACTGAATTTTTCATTTAAATGAAATTTTACCGCTTCTGTGAATTGAATTTCAAAAATCCAACATACATGGTTCTTATCAAGAAGTAAAATGTAGTTCAATAAGATGAAAATAATTTTTGATGAATAGTATCTTTTGACTTTTATTTACCGCGGTTAAAGGTAAATTGGATAATTCAAGGTTAAAATAATATTATAATAATTAAAACTTATCTTAATACTTGTCCAAACGTTATTGGTTGAGTCATTTACAACGATGGTCATATTTGGGTCTACTTTGGGACCCCATTGAGCCACTTGGGAGTGATAATGACAATTTAGATTAATTAATTTAATGTGAAGACAAAATTGACCTTAACAAAAGTCTTTTAGTCATTAATTTTTATATGGGGTTATATAAGTCATATTTTCGACTATAAATATTAATTGTATATTAAAAATATTTCCTACATGATAGTATTTTTTTGATAATTTTTATACATTGAATAAACAAAATTATTTATGACACAATAATGATGATGTATTTACCTCATTAACAAATGTTTAAAAAAATAAGATTATAATGATTTAAATATTATCCAAAAAATGTCAAATTCTGATTGGATGATTTTATTTTGACCATTAATAATATTATCTTCGACTATAATTATTTTGGGACCATTAGAAACCGAATATCTTTATATAATAAAATAATACTTTCACACTCTCCTAAAGAGCCCCTCCTCTCACTTATAAAAGAAGACCACTTCTTACCAATTACACACACTTCTCAATCCATTTGGCTCATCAAACCTCTGCCCAATTAAACTCCTTACATCCCTATCCTCCTCTTATAAGCCTTACCTTAAGAAGAAGGCACTTCATGAAGTCCTTTGGTTCAAATCAAAGGGAGTTTCACAAATTAATGGTAACCGTTTCTATTAAATTGTTCTATTTTATTTTACTTTTCCAACCCCTAAACTCTTTTTATTCCTTTATTTTGTAACAAAAATAGTATCATAAATATACTAGGATATTTTTATGATAATTATTCAAACTACACTTACACACACTGAAGTGCCCAGATCAGTGTGAATCACTGAGAGGGGGAGGGGGTGAATCAGTGATCCTTTAAAACTTTTTACTAATTGATTCTTAATCAATTAAACCTCTATGGCTGGTTAAAGCCTCGATCCACTCTTCTTGTATCTCTCAACCTTTCCCGGATAATGCAGTAATGAAAAGGCACAGGACACAAGGATTTACAAGGTTCAGCACCAAAGGCCTACATCCTTTCCATGCTCTCCAAGCATGGATTCTCCCATTATAATCTGTTAAAATTACAATGGTCGATACAGAGTCCCACTGTATCTCTCCTGAGTCCCACAGGAGGGTCTTTATACTGCGTCCCACAGTGTTACCAGAGTCCCACTGGCCTGCTCCAGAATCCCACTGAAGACTTCTTCTCCCTGAGTCCCACAGGGTCTTCTCCTGGCTCCTCGAGTCACACGAGTAGCTCTTCTTCTCTTTAAGGTCTTCAAGTATCTTCAGCAGTCTGGGATAAAGACTGCTGGCCTTGCTCTGTACCTCTGATCACTTGTGATGATCAGGATCTTCACAATCTACTGAAAACTCAGACAACCATTCTCTTTAACTTCAGTCTGGCTCAGTCTTAGTTCACTTCAACATCATGCACTGAGTGCATGGAAACTCTTCAAGATCTTCAAGTGTTGGACTCCTCAGATGCACACCACTGATTTAGCACTGTTCACGTGTGCACGTGCATGCATGCATGCATGCACTTTCCCTTTCCTCTTCTTGGTGCAGTAGACCCACAAAGGGTGTAACACTTTAGAGCACACACCTACTTCTCAGACTTCACACACTTTATGCAATTTGCTTACACACTAGAATGTGTGTTATACTTTAGTGTGGATGTCCTCCCTTTTCTTCTTCTAAGTGTATACACACTTCTTAGTGCACACACCTAGGTTCGGCCTTCTTGTCTCTTTGCACACAAAAACTTCTTCACTTTGGCACACACTTGAGCTTGGCCTTCACACTTCTTGTTGCACACTCTTAAATGGTCGTAGGGTGTTCCTCTTCAATTTGCACACACACACACTCAAATGAGGTGTGGTCTTCACTTCACCCACACAAGGCTACGGCCTTTCACTTGTTCAATTTGCACACAAAGGCACAAAGCCTTGGCCTTCACTTGAACCCGAACACCTACTGCCCTTCTTTGCACTTAGCACACACTCAAGGGGAAATGTGGCTACGGCCTTCTTGACTTCTTCTTGCACACACAAGGTGTGTCTTCACTTGATGCACACACAAGGCTATGCCTCGGCCTTCTTTGGCACACACAACCCGAACCCCACTAGTGTGCAGGCGCGCAAGGGTTGCGGCCAAACTTCTCAACACTATGCACACACACTGTCCATGGCGAGGGTGTTTTCACCTTTTAGCACACACCCACTTGGTGTGAAATTCTCATCACCCAAATTCAAACAAGGCGTGCTAGGTGCACGGCACAGGAGCGCGCAAGACCTCCTACCCGCGGGGCGCGCAAGTGCAACACCCGCGGGATCTTCCTCCTGCCGCGCAAGGGTGCGGGCAGAGAGGGAACAAGAGACTCGAGCGCGCAAATATGCGGCTCGGCTCCTTCCTGTCGCGCAAGAGAGGCGCCCAGGGATCTCTTTCGGGCCTCGGGTGGCACCGAGAACAACAGCCGCGCAAATAACTTGTGCGGGGCTTCTACTTCGCGAGGAAGAGGCTTCGCGGGACTCGGTTTTTCAACAGAGTTTCAGCAAGCAAAATGAGAGCCTCTGGCTCTTCTTTTATAGGCAGAGAGATGCCCGAATCATCCGCGTGCAATAATTCTCAAACTCCCGAGATCTTCGGATCTTTAAAGATTTTTTTCAAATCTCGTTTCTTCATCTGTTTCACGCGGGTTCCTTTATTATTTTCTTCCTCTTCGTGCATGCGACTTCGAACGCATGCACGGCCTCGGTTTTGGGCTGATCCATGCAAACCATAAACTAACATAGCCTCGGCACCTTCGGTTTGCCTCGGCCGAACATCAGGTTCTCCATTTCGTGCATGCAGGCCCATTTTATTGCATGGATGTATTCAGTGTGCTTAGACGATCTCAATGGAGTCTTTGGATCAAACAATGATGGCCGGGAGCTCGAAAACTGGTGCTCGGAGGCCTCTGGTTCGTCGGCGGTCGTCGGATGGCCTTGTGCGAGCTCGGGGAAGAAGACAGTCGCTGGGCCGTTGGATCAGCCGATCAAACGAATTTGGACGGCCTGGATCAGATCGGGACGCCGCGGATCAGATGTGCGGCGCAGATCAAGCACGCGATCAATCGAGCGGCTCAGATTCAATCCCGGGAAATTTTCCGCGTCCCACATCGAAACGGGGCGCGGTTTTTCCGCAGCTTATTAACTAAGCGCTCCCCGCTCAACGCTCAGTTGCACATCCTCCTCCACGGTGCCGCCCCGCACCGTGTTCTCTTCTGCGGGCGCGCTCTGCGCCCACTCTTGCTCCCTGCGGGCACGCTTCTGGCGCCCACTATGCTCTCCTGGTGCGCGGGTTTCACCACCGCATGCCCTGCGCTCCTCCGGGCGTGCCCCAGCGCCTCTGTGGTGTCTGCGGGTGCGCCCCTGCCGCCCTGAGCTCGCCCCACGGGTTCCCCCTTGGGCGTGGCGCCTTAGGCCCACATGAGCCTTGGGGTTAAACCCACAAGGTGCTCACGGGCAGGCCAATTTTTTTGGCTATGTCTTGAATAAGACTTTGTAAAAAAAAAGTCCTCCATGTAAAATATGCCAAGTGCCACTTGCCCTTCAAGGCCATTCTTCCTCTTCTTTATTTCTTCTTCTTCATTAGAATTCATCATCCTTCTTCAACATATAATCATCATTTAAGAATGGAATTCTTGAAGGTTCTTCTTCATCAACCGATCTCCTGAATCAAATATTTCTTCAATAAACTTCATTGATCTAATCAGAGATCAATTGGATCATCTTCATGTTCAGATGCACTAAGTGATAGTGCATGGGCTTCTTTAGCTCACTTCATCCACTTAGAGATTGTGGATGGATCTTCTTCACCTCCTCATGCATTGTCAATACAATGCATGGTCTTCAAACAATGTTGTGACATTGTATCCAGTTGATACAAGTTCTTGGAACTCAAAGATCAGCTCAACAATCGTCAGATTTTACATGGAGAATGTTGCAACCACAATTTTCAATACCACTTAGTGAATCTCCTAAGTGACATGCATCTTAGTACCATGGCCATTCTCCTTCATCACCATCACCATCACATCCTTTGACATTCACATCTTGACTCCTTGACATCCATTCATTTCAAGACAACTTCATGCCTCATTGACAACAAATTCAACACAATGCACTTCAATCTCCCCCTTTGTATTTGTTGTCAATACACTCCTTCAGCACATATGAATGGGTCAATATGTGTGCCAATATTTCTCCCCCTTATTGGCAATCAAATGCAAAGGTGTGGTGTGGTTCTCTTTCAAAAATCTCTTCCTCCCTTATAAATAGTATTGTCTTGAAAATCACTAAGAGAGGGATGATGCCACATGTTCTCTTGAGCAAGGAACCTTTAGTAAATCAACTCTAAGTCTACTTGGGCTAACCCGGTGTAGAAAACAAGAGTGATGTAACCAAGGAACTCAATGTTGTCCAACATTCACTCTACATGTGAGATCATGCTTAGGGGATTGAAATTTTTCAGATATAACAATGAATTTGCTAAATCCTGCACAACTTCACAAAACTCATTAGAAAGTTCAGGTGCAAAGATAAAGCTCCCCCTTTCATCCATTTGTCTTCAATCCATACTCCCCCTTAATTGACAAGATAAACTCAATTAAGAAAAAAGGGATGAAAGTATGATTGGAATACCTTCACTTTTCTCAAGATGGTATTAATCTAAGAATGCCATCTTCTTCAGATTGGCTCCCCCTCAAGGGGTGCACTCCATTCTGTCCAAACCATCCTCCAGCTGAGAATGATCATCATCTTCAATTCCCTGCAATGTCAGCACATGTAAATACCAATAGTATAAGGGAATAAGATGGATCCTCCTTGGTTCATCAATGTGAACAACAAGGTTGAGAAGATTCTCTCAACCGAGATGTCCCATTTTCACCATTCTTCACACTTGCACATTTGATCTTCAATGATGTTGGTGCTGGTGTGGATCTCAATACATCTTCATGTGAAATATTTTTCTTCTTTCTTGCCTTAGCAATTGCCAGAACTTCATCTTCAGCTCTTTTCAGATCTTTGGCAAGTTGCAACTGATTTGGCCATATGACTAGTAAATAACTTGGAAGTGTGGCCTCAGTTTTGGAAATTCCACATGGTTCTTTTGATGCTGTCAAGCTACCTCTCTTAGGCAACTTGTTTTCAATCAATCCCTTCTGCTTCTTCTGGATTGATTGTCTGTTTGAGTTCAGTTGGCTTCTATTGATTTTCATGGCTTCTTTACAAAGATCCATGATATGTCCTTTCTTCCCACAGTAGAAGCATGTCTTCTTGGTGGTCTTACTGGATGACTCACCCTTCTTGGACTTAGACTCCAAGGTCTTCTCTTCATCTTTCAAAACCTTCTTGGGAGCATCTTCCAATTTCTTATGCTTGCTTCCCAAGGATTCCTTTTTAGCCAGGTTCAGTGATCTTCTCTTCTTTTCATCTTTGGATACAGTTGGAGATTGACATGTATCTTTTTGACCACTTTTGCAATCATCCCAGATGTTGTCAAGTAATCCAAATCTATTTGCAGTAAACAGATGTCTCTGGACCTGTGGATGTTTCTTCGTTCCTTCTGGCTTGCTCCCCCTTGGCATGGGCTTCCTCTGTGCTTTGGCATTCAGTGGATTGTACCAACAATCCTTTGCACAATGCCCATACTTGTTACAACACAAGCATTGTCCCACGAATCTAGACTTCTTCAGTCCTTCTGATTGCTGGGTACTTTTCTTGACAAGTTGTGTTGTTTCAGGAGAGCTCTGCTTCTTCATTTTCTTCATCCATACTTGTTTGGAATTATTTTTCCATCCTGCACTTTTTGTGGAAACACAATTAGAAGCATTAGTACAAGATGGTATGGATGGTACCTTCTTATTAGAAGTTGTTGCACTTTCACTAGAGGATGTCTTTCTTTTAGAATCATCCTTCTCAAAGCTCACTTGAGTGGCAACATTTCTTCTTCCAGCTGTCTGGGAGGATTCAGCTTTGGGTGATTGCAGATTTTTCAATATCACCTCCACTTCTAAACACTTCATGTTGAGGGAGTTCTTCTCATCCTCAATTGTTCTTAGCCTTCCTTCCCATTTCTCTTCTAGCTGTTTTATCTGGTCTTCATGCATCTGCTTCATTTCAAGCAATGAGTTGTCAAGCTCCTTCACCCTTTTGACTTTGTCTTCTAGTTGAGCATCTCTGACAACCATTGACACTTTGTGCCTCTTTTGCAGTGCATGGACAACATCTTTGACCATTATTTTAAAGAAATCTTTCTCAGAAAGGCTTCTTTGCAATTCTTCAGCAGTGTCTTCATATCTTTCATTGCAAAGAGAAACGGTTTCATCTTTAGCCTTCACCAGCTTTCTGAGAGTGTTGGTTATGCCAACCCTTTTTGCCAATTGATCTTCCAGAGAATTGGCTTCATCTTCTAGCTGTAATTTTTCTTCTTGAAGATCAAGGAGGCCTGTAGCTATACACATTGCAATTTCCTTGGGGACTCTCTTCTGAAGATATTTGATTGCATTTAGAAGATCATTATTTCTTCCATCTTCATCACAGCTAGAGCAGGCTTCATCAGAAGAATGATAAAAGGAATTGTCATCTGATGTGACTTTCACATTTGTTTCCATAGAAGGAGTTTCTCTGATTGCAGCAACCTTCTTCCTCATCTTCTTTGCCTGTTTCTTCTTTCTATTTTTCTGAGTCTTGGCAAATATCTCCATTTGAGGCTGGTCACTCATTTCCTCAAATCTGCACTCCATAAAGACTTCCTTGGATCTTTTAGAGGGAACCTCCCTTTGATACCAATTGAAGTGCCCAGATCAGTGTGAATCACTGAGAGGGGGAGGGGGTGAATCAGTGATCCTTTAAAACTTTTTACTAATTGATTCTTAATCAATTAAACCTCTATGGCTGGTTAAAGCCTCGATCCACTCTTCTTGTATCTCTCAACCTTTCCCGGATAATGCAGTAATGAAAAGGCACAGGACACAAAGATTTACAAGGTTCGGCACCAAAGGCCTACATCCTTGCCATGCTCTCCAAGCATGGATTCTCCCATTATAATCTGTTAAAATTACAATGGTCGATACAGAGTCCCACTGTATCTCTCCTGAGTCCCACAGGAGGGTCTTTATACTGCGTCCCACAGTGTTACCAGAGTCCCACTGGCCTGCTCCAGAATCCCACTGAAGACTTCTTCTCCCTGAGTCCCACAGGGTCTTCTCCTGGCTCCTCGAGTCACACGAGTAGCTCTTCTTCTCTTTAAGGTCTTCAAGTATCTTCAGCAGTCTGGGATAAAGACTGCTGGCCTTGCTCTGTACCTCTGATCACTTGTGATGATCAGGATCTTCTCAATCTACTGAAAACTCAGACAACCATTCTCTTTAACTTCAGTCTGGCTCAGTCTTAGTTCACTTCAACATCATGCACTGAGTGCATGGCAACTCTTCAAGATCTTCAAGTATTGGACTCCTCAAATGCACACCACTGATTTAGCACTGTTCACGTGTGCACGTGAATGCATGCATGCATACACTTTCCCTTTCCTCTTCTTGGTGCAGTAGACCCACAAAGGGTGTAACACTTTAGAGCACACACCTACTTCTCAGACTTCACACACTTTATGCAATTTGCTTACACACTAGAATGTGTGTTATACTTTAGTATGGATGTCCTCCCTTTTCTTCTTCTAAGTGTATACACACTTCTTAGTGCACACACCTAGGTTCGGCCTTCTTGTCTCTTTGCACACAAAAACTTCTTCACTTTGGCACACACTTGAGCTTGGCCTTCACACTTCTTGTTGCACACTCTTAAATGGTCGTAGTGTGTTCCTATTCAATTTACACACACACACACTCAAATGAGGTGTGGTATTCACTTCACCCACACAAGGCTACGGCCTTTCACTTGTTCAATTTGCACACAAAGGCACAAAGCCTTGGCCTTCACTTGAACCCGAACACCTACTGCCCTTCTTTGCACTTAGCACACACTCAAGGGGAAATGTGGCTACGGCCTTCTTGACTTCTTCATGCACACACAAGGTGTGTCTTCACTTGATGCACACACAAGGCTATGCCTCGGCCTTCTTTGGCACACACAACCCGAACCCCACTAGTGTGCAGGCGCGCAAGGGTTGCGGCCAAACTTCTCAACACTATGCACACACACTGTCCATGGCGAGGGTGTTTTCACCTTTTAGCACACACCCACTTGGTGTGAAATTCTCATCACCCAAATTCAAACAAGGCGTGCTAGGTGCACGGCATAGGAGCGCGCAAGACCTCTTACCCGCGGGGCGCGCAAGTGCAACACCCGCGGGATCTTCCTCCTGCCGCGCAGGGGTGCGGGCAGAGAGGGAACAAGAGACTCGAGCGCGCAAATATGCGGCTCGACTCCTTCCTGTCGCGCAAGAGAGGCGCGCAGGGATCTCTTTCGGGCCTCGGGTGGCACAGAGAACAACAGCCGCGCAAATAACTTGCGCGGGGCTTCTACTTCGCGAGGCAGAGGCTTCGCGGGACTCGGTTTTTCAACAGAGTTTCAGCAAGCAAAATGAGAGCCTCTGGCTCTTCTTTTATAGGCAGAGAGATGCCCGAATCATCCGCATGCAATAATTCTCAAACTCCCGAGATCTTCAGATCTTTAAAGATTTTTTTCAAATCTCGTTTCTTCATCTGTTTCACGCGGGTTCCTTTATTATTTTCTTCCTCTTCGTGCATGCGACTTTGAACGCATGCACGGCCTCGGTTTTGGGCTGATCCATGCAAACCATAAACTAACATAGCCTCGGCACCTTCGGTTTGCCTCGGCCGAACATCAGGTTCTCCATTTCGTGCATGCAGGCCCATTTTATTGCATGGATGTATTCAGTGTGCTTAGACGATCTCAATGGAGTCTTTGGATCGAACAATGATGGCCGGGAGCTCGAAAACTGGTGCTCGGAGGCCTCTGGTTCGTCGGCGGTCGTCGGATGGCCTTGTGCGAGCTCGGGGAAGAAGACAGTCGCTGGGCCGTTGGATCAGCCGATCAAACGACTTTGGACGGCCTAGATCAGATCGGGACGCCGCGGATCAGATGTGCGGCGCAGATCAAGCGCGCGATCAATCGAGCGGATCAGATTCAATCCCGGGAAATTTTCCGCGTCCCACATCGAAACGGGGCGCGGTTTTTCCGCAGCTTATTAACTAAGCGCGCCCCGCTCAACGCTCAGTTGCACTTCCCCCTCCACGGTGCCGCCCCGCACCGTGTTCTCTTCTGCGGGCGCGCTCTGCGCCCACTCTTGCTCCCTGCGGGCGCGCTTCTGGCGCCCACTATGCTCTCCTGGTGCGCGGGTTTCACCACCGCGTGCCCTGCGCTCCTCCGGGCGTGCCCCAGCGCCTCTGTGGTGTCTGCGGGTGCGCCCCTGCCGCCCTGAGCTCGCCCCACGGGTTCCCCCTTGGGCGTGGCGCCTTAGGCCCACATGAGCCTTGGGGTTGAACCCACAAGGTGCTCACGGGCAGGCCAATTTTTTTGGCTAAGTCTTGAATAAGACTTTGTAAAAACAAAGTCCTCCATGTAAAATATGCCAAGTGCCACTTGCCCTTCAAGGCCATTCTTCCTCTTCTTTATTTCTTCTTCTTCATTAGAATTCATCATCCTTCTTCAACATATAATCATCATTTAAGAATGGAATTCTTGAAGGTTCTTCTTCATCAACCGAGCTCCTGAATCAAATATTTCTTCAATAAACTTCATTGATCTAATCAGAGATCAATTGGATCATCTTCATGTTCACATGCACTAAGTGATAGTGCATGGGCTTCTTTAGCTCACTTCATCCACTTAGAGATTGTGGATAGATCTTCTTCACCTCCTCATGCATTGTCAATACAATGCATGGTCTTCAAACAATGTTGTGACATTGTATCCAGTTGATACAAGTTCTTGGAACTCAAAGATCAGCTCAACAATCGTCAGATTTTACATGGAGAATGTTGCAACCACAATTTTCAATACCACTTAGTGAATCTCCTAAGTGACATGCATCTTAGTACCATGGCCATTCTCCTTCATCACCATCACCATCACATCCTTTGACATTCACATCTTGACTCCTTGACATCCATTCATTTCAAGACAACTTCATGCCTCATTGACAACAAATGCAACACAATGCACTTCACACACCTCTATCTAATGGATGAAGAAGATAATGTTTCTATGGATGGAAAACTAACGCCTCACGAAACGATGATTGTTCAATTACATCTTACCGCCGCTCATGGTGGCCATTATGATGGAACTATATTTATATATGATATATATTATGTTTATTATTCCATTATGCATCTGTACTTTCCAATTATATCAAGCCTTTATTTTTTCCATAGTGGGTAATGATGATAATCTCATTTGTTGAAGTGATGACTACCGCCCCCTCAAAGTGGTGTGATTCGGTAATGCATTTTGTGGGATGTATAAATGATGGAGTTAATGATATTATATATGATAATATACTGTAATTATAATATACCTTTGTATAATTATGTTTTAATTCCAATTAAATAAAAAATATAAATTAAAGTATCGTTCATGCGTACATACGACTTACCGTCTCCATGAACGGTGCATTTCATTTCTTACCTCTAAATGTTATGTACTATTATAAATACATGTATATAATAGATATATATGATATATATGATATCTAAATTATGATTTTCATTCGGGATATAATGGACTACTGACCACATGACCAACTTGTAAATATAATGTGTTCATTTTTTACTCATGTACCAAATATCGACAAAACGAACATTATTAACTTAAATGATTGCATAATGATTATAACATGGTAATAAGTGATATAAAAGGAATAATAAACTTGAAAAATGTTCTTAATCAAGTAGAAATTAACTTTAGTTTATTATTTAGGGGATTAGAGAATGACTACATCAGGTCTGACACGAGGTAAGGGACTTCGTCACAATCTCTTCTCATTGAGGCATTTTTAGTTTTATAGATGACTTCATTTTATAAGGTGTATAAAACCCTTTGACTTTTCATTTTATTCAAAGGGAATATTTTTATATGAAGCGTTTTCCTAAATTTCAAAAAGGAATGTTTTTTTACGTATGCGATGACAACGACCTTTCTGCCGCCGCGAGTATTATTTGATCTTTGGCTTCTTTAACAAGCCAGAATGTTTTTAAAAGGAAAAATAAATATCATATACTCTTTTTACGTATTTTGGTATTGAAAAAGATTTTTAGAATGGATTTTTTATTTCCATTTCTTGAAATGATATTTTTTTATTGCAATGTGGAAATGTTATCTTTCCTTTATGCTTATGTTTTGTGTTATGATCATGTTATGGTTCTTGGGCATTATTTAAGTATATGGGTGGTTCTGTGATTATCCTAGGGTGGGTGAGACTGAGATAGCTCTCCAATTAATTGGTTAATGTAACGGAGGTAAACATTATTGTTTCTCCTATATGATTTAGGGAATATGGTGTGATGGGTATTCCAAAGTAACTCCCTATATAACTGTGATAACTATAATGTAAGTATGATATGGATACCACAAGTTACCTTTACGATTAATGATTTCTATGTGTCATTCATAAATCTTTTTATTTCATGAGGTAAGTAAAAGAGTTCATGTTTTTTATGTAATCATGAACAAATTTTTTCATTCATTATTTTATAAACCTTACTGAGCCTTTTATGCTCATCCCATGTTTTGAAAATTATTGCATTTTAATTGAAAGGTGCCTTTTAATCTAATTTATTTATATTTATAGATTATCTTTTTAGTTTGTTTTGAAGTGTAATTAGAATAAATTTTTACCATTTAATACAATTTTTCTCATTGGAATTAATTTCACTTTGAATGTCAACATAAACAAGTATCAATCTTTTGAAAGTTATTGTTTCTTAAATACATGTTATTAGTTTTGATAACATGAATTAATTTTTAAATTAATTAATGACAGTTATATGTTTTGAATTTGGAAAAATAGATATCAATTTTTTATTCGGAATATCAAATAATGCTTAGTAAGTATTTTTGGTATTTTTCCGAAAACATCAATTTTTGATGAATAGTGAAACTAGAAAGTGGTAGTTAAAAATGACTTCTTCATTTAAATGAAATTTTACCACTTCTATGGATTCAATTTTAAAAATCCGACATACATGGTTTTATCAAGAAGTAAAATGTGATTCATTAAGATGAAAATAATTTTTGTTGAATAGTAACTTTTGACTCTTATTTACCTCGGTTAAAGGTAAATAGGGTAATTCAAGGTTAAAAGAATATTAAAATAATTCAAAAATACCTTAACCTTGTCCAAACCTCATTGGTTGAGTCATTTACGATCATGATCATATTTGGGTGGATTTTGGGACCCCATTGTGCCACTTGGGAGTGATAATGACAATTTAGATTAATTAATTTAATGTGAAGACAAAATTTACATTAACACAAATATTTTAGTAATTAATTTTTATATGGTGTTATATATGTTCTATTTTCGACTATAAATATTAATTGGAAATATACAAATATTTCCTACATGATAGTATTTTTTTTAATAATTTTTAGACATCGAATAAGGTAAATTATTTATGACACATTAATGATCCAGTATTTACCTTATTAATAAATGATTTAAATAAATACGATTATAATGATTAAAATATTATCCAAAACATGTCCAATTCTGATTGGATGATTTTATTTAGACCATGAATCATATTATCTTTGACTTTAATTATTTTTGGACCATTAGAATCTGAATATCATTTTATTAAAAAATAATAATTTCCCACTTTCCTAAAGAGCCCCTCATCTCCCTTATAAAAGGAGACCACTTCTAACCAATTCCTCGCACCTCTAAAGACATTTGGATCGTCCAAAATCTGACCAATTAAGCTCCCTACATCCCTCTACTACTCTTAGATTCCTTACCTTAGTCAGAAGGCACTTCAAGAAGTCCTTTGGTTCAAACAAAAGAAAGTTACCCAAATTAATGGAAACAGTTTCTCTTAAACATTTATCTTTTATTTTAATTCTAAAACCCCTAAAATATTTTTATTACATTATTTGGTAACAAAACCAGTATCCTAAATATACTAGGATGTTGTTATGAGAATTATTCAAACTATACTTACACAAACCTTCATCTAATGGATGAAGAACATAATGTTTCTATGGATGGAAAACTAAGGCCTCACGAAAAGATGATTGTTCAATTACATCTTATTGCCTCTCATGGCAGCCATTATGATGGAAATGTATTTATATATGATATATATTATGTCTATGATTTTTTTATGCTTCTGTACATCCCATTTATATCATGCCTTTATGGTTTACATAGTGGGTAATACGATAATCTCATTTGAGGAAGTGCGGACTACGACCCCCTCAAAGTGATTTGATTCATTAATTCCTTATGTGGGATGTATAAAGGATGGAATTTACTATATTATATATGATATTATACTGGAATTATAATATACCTATGTATCATTATGTTATATTTATCTTAAAATAAGAAATAGAATTGAAAGTAGTGTTCATGCGTACGTACGACTTACCGTCTCTAGGAATGATGCATTTCATTTCTTACCTCTAAATGTTATGTAATATTATAAAAACATGCATATATTGGATATATATGAAATATATGATATCCATATCATGAATATAATTCTGTATATAATCAAGCTTTGACCACATAAACAACTTTTAAATATAAGGTGTTCATTTTTTACTCAAGTACCAAATATTGACAAAATGAACGTTATTAACATAAATGATTGAATAATGTTTATAACATGGTAATAAGTGATATAAAAGGAATAATAAACATTAAAATGGTTATTAAGAAAGTAGAAATTAACATTATTTTATTATTCAGGAGATTAAATTATAATCTAGTGAAGTCGGACATGAGGTATGGGACTTCGTCTCAATCTCCTTTCATTGAGGAATTTTTTGTTTTATACACAACTTTATTTTATACAGTGTGTAAACCCCCTTGACTTTTAATTTTATTCAAAGGTAATCTTTTTATGTGAAGAATTTTACTAAATGAAAAAAAGAATGTTTTTAACCACCAAAATGATCATAGAATACCATGAATATAACGATATCATATATATCATATATATATAGTATATACATATATTTATAATAGTACATAACATTTGGAGGTAAGAAATGAAATGCAACATTAATGAAGACGGTAAACCGTACGTACGCATGAATGCTAATTTCATTTCTTTTTCTTATTTTAATGGAATTAAAAAATAATTATACATAGGTGTTTTATAATTACAGTATACTATCATATATAATATCATTGACTAAATCCTCTATACATCTCACATAAGGCATTAACGAATCACATCACTTTGAGGGGGCGGTAGTCCGCACTTCCTCAAATGAGATTATCGTATTTACCCACTAGGGAAACCATAAATTCATGATATAATTGGGAAGTACAGAAGAATAGGGGAGTAATAAACATAATATATATCATATATAAATATATTTCCATCATAATGGCTACCATTATAGGTGGTAACATGTAATTGAACAATCATCGTTTCGTGAGGTGTTAGTTTGTCATCCACAGAAACATTAGGTTCTTCATCCATTTGATGGAGGTGTGGGTAAGTGTAGTTCAAATCCTTCTTATAACAACATCTTAGTATATTGATGATATTTTTGTTGTTACAAAATAAAGGAATAAAAAGATTATATGTGTTGGAGAAGTAAAATAAAAGAAAACAATTTAAGAGAAACTGTTACCTTTAATTTGGGTAACTCCCTTTGGTTTGAACCAATGGACTTCTTGAAGTGCCTTCTGCCTAAGGTAAGGCTCTTAATGTGAGGAGAGGGATATAGGGAGGTTAATTGAATATATTTTGGATGATCCAGATGGCTTGAGTGGTGTGAGGTATTGGATATGAATGGTCTCCTCTAATAAGGGAGAGGACTGGATCTTTAGGAATGTGTGGAAATATTATTTTCTTATATAATTATATTCGGTTTGAAAAGGTCCTAAAATCATTAAAAGTGAAGATAAGATGACTCATGGTCTAAATAAAATCATCAAATCTAAATTTTACATGTTTTGGATAATAGTTTAATCATTATAATCTTATTTATTTTAATCATTTATTAATTAGGTAAATACTGTATCATTATTGTGACATAAATAATTTATTTTATTTGATGTCTATAAATTATAAAAAAACTACTATAATGTAGGAAATATATTTATCTTTCCAATGAATATTTAATGTAGAAAATAGGACTTATATAACACCATATAAAAATTAATTACTTAAAGATATTTGTTAATGACAATTTTGTCGTTACATTAAATTAATTAATCTAAATTTTCATTATCACACACTAGTGGCTCAATGGGTTCCCAAAATCGACCCAAAGATTCCCATGGTCATTAATGACTCAACCAATAAGGTTTGTACAAGTTTTAAGGTAATTTTGAATTATTATAACATTCTTTTTACATTGAATTAACCTATTTACCTTTAACTGCGGTAAATAAAAGTCAAAAGTTACTATTCAACAAAAATTATTTTCATTTTATTGAACCAAATTTTACTTCTTGATAAAAACCATGTATGTTGGATTTTTTAAATTAAATTCACAGAAGTGGTAAATTTTCATTTAAATGAAAAGGTAGTTTTTTAACTACCACTAAGTGGTCTCACTATTCATCATAAATTGATGTTTTTCAGAAAAATACCAAAACAAAATAAGCCTAAGCTGTATTTGATATTCCGAATTCAAAAATGATATCTATTTTTTCAAATTCAAAACATATAAGTGGCATTAATTAATTTAAAAATTAATTCTCGTTATCAAAAAAAATATCACGTTTTTAAGAAACAATAACTATCAAAAGATTGATACTTGTTTTTGTTGAATTTCATAGAGAAATTAATTTCAATGACCAAAATTGGATTAAATTGTAAAAATATATTCTAATTACACATTAAAACCAACTAAAAATATAATATAAACATATAAATCAATTACATTAAAAGGTGCTTTTGAATTAAAATGCAATATTTTTCACTATTTATTAAAAAATGAACTCTATCAGAAAAATACCAAAAAATTAACCAAAGTAAAATTTGATGTCCCCATTATAAAGAATGATTTTATTTGGTCATATAGAATGTATTAAAGTAACGAAAACTAGATTTAAAGAGGGTTATCCATTAAAAAGGCGATAAATCGGCCTTAAAATGTAAATTATGCTTAAAATTTGATTTATTCACATTTTAAGCCTCTAACTTTTTATTGGATAATGTAAATACATTTAAAAATCATGTATAATCATATTATAGTTAACTTAATTTATTCTCGCCAATAAAATGGCTAGGAGTTAACTACCATTTTAAATAATAATATTATATTATTAGTGTGCAACGTAAGATTCCAAAAAAACTCGTTGTTGTGTATCGGGTACGCTATCGAACATAGAAACCCATTTAAAGTAAAACTAATATTTAATTCAAAAATATTAATAAATATGAAATATGTATTATTATTCATTTACTTGGTATGTTACATCCTTCCCACCTTTTGGGAATTGTGTCCTCGTAATTTTTATTCACATATCAAAATAAGTGGGGATATTTATCCCTTATAACATTTTCAGATTTCCATATTTCCTCTTCAACCATATAGTTTTTCCAAAAAACCTTTACCTAATTAATCAACTTATTCTGTAACACTTTCTCTCTATGGTTAGGATTCTGAACTGGTTGTTCTTTATAAGAGAGATTTTCTTCCAACTGAACTACCTCTAGGCTCAAAACCTGAGATGGATCTGGCATATACTTTCTCAACATGGAAACATAAAAAGAATTGTGTACCTGGGATAAACCTGGAGGTAAATCCACTCTATACACAACTAATCCAACTTTCACCATAATTTTATGAGGTCCAATGAACCTCGGACTAAACTTTCCCTTTATACCAAAACACATCACACTTTTCCATGGATAAACTTTGAGAAAGAAATGATCACCTACCTCAAAGAAAAGATCCTTCCTCCAGTTATCTGCATAACATTTCTGTCTTCCCTGAGTTGTTCTCATGTACTTACGAATAAACAAAATTTTCTCTGCCATCTCTTCTACCCGTTCTGGTCAATCAGCTTCCTTTCACCTTCTTCATCCCAGAATGTTGGAGTTCGACAATGCATTCCCTATAATGCCTCAAATGGAGCCATCTGTAAATTGGAATGAAAGCTTTTATTATAAGAAAATTCAACAAAAGAATTATGTTGGTCCAAAATTCCATGGTAATCCTTCGAACAAGCATGTAACATATCCTCTATGGTCTGAATTGTTTGTTCTGAATGCCCATATGATTGAGGATGAAAAGATGTAATAAATTTTAATTCGGTACCCAATGAATTCTGAAGGCCTTTCCAAAAGTTATAAGTGAACATGGGATCACGATTAGATACCAATGGAGAGGGGAACTGCATGCAACCTTACTATCTCTTTAACATACAACCGAGAAAGTTGATCTAGAGAAAAAATATCTCTAATAGGAGGGAAACGAGAAGATTTAGTCAATCAGTCAACTATAAACCAGATTGCATTATTACCTAGTGATGTCTTTGGAAATCCCACAACAAATTCCATGGATATATTTTACCATTTTCACTCTAGAACTGGTAAAGGCTGAAGCATTCTTTTGGTAATTGTCTCTTTGCTTTAACCTGCTAACAAGTCAAACACTTCACATTAAAATTAACAATATATATTTTCATTCCATCCCACCAGTAATACTCCCAAAGATCTTTGTACATCATATTACTTCTAGGATGAACTGAAAAGGAAGAACTATGAGCTTCACATAACAACTCATTCTTCAACAGTGAATCATAAGGCACAGGTAATCTCTTTCCAAATCTCAAAACAAAATCAATATCAATGTTAAAATCAGGAAACTAACCTTTCTGAGCCAACACAACCTTTTTCTGCAACTGACTATCTTCCTTCTGCACTTGCTTAATTTTGTCTGATAGAGATGATTTCACAGACACCTTAAACAAAATAGAAGAATTTCATTCAACAACAACTTATATGCCAAAGTTTATCAAATCAAAAACCAAAGGATCTCGTTCCAAAAATTATTTTCATCTTAATGAACCAAATTTTATTTCTTGATAACAACCATGTATGTTAGATTTTTTAAATTCAATCCACAGAAGTGGTAAAATTTTATTTAAATGAAAAATTTAGTTTTTTAACTACCACTAAGTGGTTTCACTTTTCATCAAAAATTGAAGTTTTTCAGAAAAATACAAAAAATTCTCCCTAATAATTATTTGATATTCCAAATTAAAAATTGATGTCTATTTTTCCAAATTCAAATCAAAGAAGTGTAATTAATTAATTTAAAAATTAATTCTCGTTATCAAAACAAATAGCGTGTTTTTAAAAAACAATAACTATCAAAAGATTGATACTTGTTTATGTCGAATTTCAAAGTGAAATTAATACCAATGAAAAAAATTGGATTAAATGGTAAAAATATATTCTAATTAATCATGAAAACCAACTAAAAAGATAATCTAACTATATAAATAAATTAGATTAAAATGCACTTTTTTATTAAAATGCAATATTTTTCACTATTCATTAAAAAAATGAACTCTATCAGAAAAATACCAGAAAATTATCCAAAGTATGATTTTATGTCCCCATTAAAATGAAAGATTTTATTTGGTCAATTAGAATGTATTGATGTGAACAAAACTATATTGAAATAGGGTTTGCCATTAAAAGGTGATAAATCGGCCTTTTAACCAAAATTATGCTTAAAATTAGATTCATTCACACTTTAAGCCTCTAAATTTTTATTGGATAATGTAAATACATTTAACAAACATTTATAACCATATTATTGTCAGTTTCATTCATTCCCACCAATACAATGGCTATGAGTTAACTAACATTTAAAATAATAATATTATATTATTAGTGTGCAACGTAAGATTCCAAAGAAACCCGTTGTTGCGTATCAGGTACACTATCGAACATAGCAACCCCTTTAAAGTAAAATTAACATTTAATTCACAAATATTAATAATTATTTAATATTACTTATTCTTAATTTACCTAGGATGTTACATCCCTTCCTTCATTTGGGAATTAGGTCCTCAGAATTTTTATTCACTTATCAAAATAAGTGGGGGTATTTATCCCTCATATCATTTTTATATTTCCACGTTGCCTCTTCAATCATATGGTTTTTCCACAAAACCTTTACAGGGAGAATTACCTTATTCTGCAATAGTTTCTCTCTACGATCAATAATTTTGACTGGTTGTTCTTCGTAAGAGAGATTCTATTCCAACTGAACTACCTATGGGATCAAAACATTAGATGGATCTGGCATAAACATTCTCAACATTGAAACATGAAAAACATTTTGTACCTAGGATAAACTTAGAGTTAATGCACCTTTATACACAACTGATCCAACTTTCTCCAGAATTTCATAAGGTCTAGTGATCCTCGGACTCAACATTCCCTTCTTACCAAAACACATCACACTTTTCCATGGAGAAACCTTGAGAAGGGAATGATCACCAACCTCAAAAGAAATATTATTCCTTCGATTATCTGCATACCTTTTCTGTTTGCTCCAAGCTATTCTTATGTGCTTCTGAATCAATTGAACTTTCTCTGCCATATCTTCTACCAATTCTGGTCCCATCAGCTTCCTTTCACCTACTTCATCCCAGAATTCTAGAGTTGGACAATGATTTCCATATAATGCCTCAAATGGAGCCATCTGTATAGTGGAATGAAAGCTGATATTACATGAAAATTCAACCAAAGAATGATGTTGGTCCCAACTTCCCTGGTAATCCATTGAGAAATCACATAACATATCCTCAATGGTCTGAATTGTTCGTTCTGAGTGCCCATCTGATTGAGGATGAAAAGGTGTACTAAAATTTAATTCATTACCCAATGACTTCTGAAGGCATTTCCAAAAGGTAGAAGTGAACCTGGGATCACGATTAGACATAATGGAGAGGGTAAATCCATGCAACCTGCCTATCTCTTTAAGATAAAACTGAGCAAGTTGATCTAGAGACAAATATCTCTAATAGGAAGGAAATGAGCAGATTTGATCAATCAGTCAACTATAACCCAGATTGAATTATTATCTCGAGATGTCTTTGGTAATCCCTCAAAAAAGTCAATGGATATATTTTCTCATTTCCACTCTGGCACTGGTAAAGGCTGAAGCATCCCTTTTGGTAACTGCCGCTCTGCTTTAACCTGCTGACAAGTCAAACTATTTATAGTAAAATCAGCAATATCATTTTTCATTCTATCCCACCAGTAATACTCCCAATGATCTCTATACATCTTAGTACTACCAGGATGATTTGGAAACAGAGAACTATGAGCTTCACATAATAACTCATTCTTCAAATACGAATCATAAGGCACACATAATCTCATTCCAAATATCAAAACACAATCATTATCAATGATAAAATCAGGAAACATACCCTTCTGAACCAACACAATTTTTTTCTGCAAATCACTTTCTTTCTTCTACGCTTGCTTAATTCTGTCTGATAGAGATGATTTCACTGACACCTAATACAATACCGAAGAATTTCCTACAATAATAAATTCTATTGCAAACTTCATAAAATCAAAAACCAAAGGATCTTGTTCCAAACGTAACATGACTAATGAGACATAACTTTTTCGACTCAAAGCATCATCTACTTTATTTGCTTTTCCCAGATGGTAATGAATCATGCAATCACAATCCTTGATTATATCTAACCATCTCCTCTCTCTCATGTTCAATTCTATTAGAGTGAATATATACTTAAAACTTTTGTGATCAGTATATATTTTTCACTTCACTCCATAAAAATGATGCCTCCAATGTTTTAAATAAAAAACAACAACAGCTAATTCCAAGTCATGTGTAGGGTAATTTAACTATTTGTGGTTTAAACTGACGTGAACCATAAGCAATTAATTGATCATTTTTCATTAAGACACAACACAATCCTTTCAACGAAGCATCAATGTAGATAACAAACTCACCTTTTCTGGAAGGCAGTTCCAAAACTCGAGCATTCACCAATCATCTTTTCAATTCATGAAAACAATCATCACATTCTTTTTTCTAGATTAACATAACACCTTTTCGAGTTAACTTAGTCATTAGACTAGGTAACCATAAAAACATTTCAACAAACCTCCGATAATAACCTTCCAATCCAATAAAACTATGGATCTTGGTTATATTTGGGGGTCTTGTCCATTCTTCAACAACATTCATTTTATCAAGATCAACAGTTATGCCATTTTTTAAAACAATGTGACCAAGGAAAGAAATTTGTGGTAACCAAAACTCACACTTGCTGAATTTCCCAAATATATTCTTTTCTTTTAAGGTTTGAAAGACAACCATTAAAAGACTTTCATGCACCTCTTTAATTTTAGAATAAACCAAAATATCATCAATAAGCACAACCAACATTTATCACCTGATTCAACTGATCCAACATTGTAGTAAATTGCCCAATTCTGATGCCGACAATAACAGGTTGCTGATTCGGAAGGTCATTCTCCTCTGTATTTCTTCCTAGAAAAGTTTCTCTATTTACTTTACAAAAAATCATTCTTAACACAGAAATATCTTAGGTGAAGCAATGTGGTAATCTGTAAATGCTACAAGATTTAAATATATTAATATAAATTAAATTATGGATATTAATTTAACAATACCCTAACTCCTAAAGTTATTTAAACCGAACTCTGATTCCAACTATAAGGAACCATACTTAATCATTGCATAATAATGAATTAAATGAATAATTCACATTGGGGATATTTTAAGGTTTAGATTTTTTGAGAATTAGGACATAACTATTACATCTCAAAATATTACAAGGTAGACATATCTACACAGTTTCCATTTATTCATAAAATAAAAATAGGTAAAAAATGATTTATGTCTAGTTCCATGTTTTAGACAGCATGACTTTTCTTTGATCTCATCCTCGACGTTATTCATCTTTAAGTCCTGTGAAAAAATATCAAAACATGGGATGAGCATAAAATGATCAATAAAGGTTATAAAACAATGAATGAAAACATTTGTTCATAAATACATACAAAACATGAAATAATTTACTTACCCCATGAAATCATAAGATTTATAAAAGACATATATGAAATCATTAATCATAAAGGTAACTTGTGGCATCCATATCATACTTACATTGTAGCTATCACAACTACATTGGGAGTTACTTTGGAATACCCATCACAGTATATTCCCTAAATCTCTTAGAAGAAACATTCACGTTTACCTCTATCACATTACCCAATGCATTGGAGAGTTATCTCGGGCTCACCCGCCCCTAGGATTATCACAGAACCACCCGTATACATAAATAATCCCAAGATCCATAACATGATCATAACACATAACATAAGCATAAATGAAAGATAAAATTTCCACATTTCAATAAAAAAATAACATTTCAAGATATTGAAATAATAAATCCATTCTCAAAATCATTTTCAATACCAAAAATAGTATATTGTATTTATTTTTCCTTTTAAAAACGGTATGGCTTGTTAAGGAAGCCAAAGATAAAATAATACTCGCGGTGGCGAAAAGGTATTTGTCTCTACTTATGTTTAAAAAACATTCAATTTTCACATTTAGTAAAACAATTATTATAAAAAATATTCCATTTGAATATAATGAAAAGTCAAAGGGTTTTATACACTGTATAAAATAAAGTTGTGTATAAAAAAATGCCTCAATGAATGAAGATTAAGGCGAAGTCACTTACCTCGTGTCAAACTTTACTCGATCATTATTTAATATCCTAAATAATGAACTAAAGTTAATTTCTACTTTCTTAAAAACTTTTTCAAGTTTATATTTCCTTTTATATAACTTATTACCATGTTATAAACATTATTCAGTCATTTAAGTTAATAACGTTCATTTTTTCAATATTTTGTACTTGAGAAAAAAATGATCACTTTATATTTAAAAGTTGTCCATGTGGTCAAAGGTTCATTATATCCAGAATTATATTCCTGATTTGGATATCATATATATCATATATATACAGTATATACATGTTATTATAATAGTACATTACATTTAGAGGTAAGAAATGAAATCCACCTTTCATAGAGACGGTAAACCGTACGTACGCATGAATGCTACTTTCATTTCTATATCTTATTTTAATGAAAATAAAACCTAATGATACATAGGTATATTATAATTCCACTATAATATAATATATAATATAGTTAATTCCATCCTTTATACATCCCACATAAGGCATTAACGAATCAAATATAATTGAGGGGGCGGTAGTCCGCACTTCCTCAAATGAGATTATCTTATTTACCCACAATAGAAACAATAAAGGCATTCTATAAATGGGAATTACAGAAGCATAAAGATTTTATAAAGATAATATATATCATATATAAATGTAGTTCCATCATAATGGCCACCATGAGAGGCGGTAAGATGTAATTGAACAATTATCGTTTCGTGAGGCCTTAGTTTTCCATCCACAGAAATATTATGTTCTTCATCAATTAGATGGAGGTGTGTGTAAGTGTAGTTAAAATAAATCTCATAAAATCATCCTAGTATATTAAGGATACTGGTGTTGTTACAAAATAAATAAATAAAATTAGTTTAGGGGTTGAAGAATTAAAATAAAATAAACAATTTAAGAGAAACTGTTACAATTAATTTGGCTAACTCCATTGGGTTTGAACCAAAGGACTTCTTGATGTGCCTTCTGCATAAGGTAAGAATTATAAGATAAAGAGAGGGAAGTAGGGAGATTAATTGGGTAGAGTTTGGATGGGCCAAATTGCTTGAGAGGTGTGAGGAATTGGTTAGAAGTGGTCTCTTTTTATAAGGGAGAGGTGGTGCTCTTTAGGAAATTGTGAAAGTATTATTTTAAAATATAATGATATTTGGTTTCTAATGGTACAAAAATAATTATAGTAGAATATAAGATGAGTCATGTTCGAAATAAAATCATCCAATCAGAATTGGACATGTTTTGGATAATATTTTAATCATTATAATCTTATATATTTAAATCATTTATTATTGTGGTAAGTACTTCATCATTATTGTGTCATAAATAATTTTCTTAATTAGATGTCTAAAAATTATAAAAAAAATACTAACTTGTAGAAAATTGTTTTATATTTCTAATTAAATTTTATAGATGAAAATAAAACTTATATAACACCATATAAAAATTAATTACTAAATGATTTTTGTTAATGTCAATTTTGTTTTCACATTAAATTAATTAATCTAAATTGTCATTATCACTGCCAAGTGGCTCAATGGGGTCCCAAAATCGACCCAAAGATGCTGATGTTCGTAAATTACTGAACAAATAAGTTTTGGACAAGTGATATGGTAATTTAGAATTATTATAATATTCTTTTAACCTTGAATTACCCTATTTACCTTTAACCGTGGTAAATAAAAGTCCAAAGTTGCTATTCACCAAAAATTATTTTCATCTGAAAGAACCAAATTTTACCTCTTGATAACAACCATCTATGTCATATATTTTATATTAAATCCATATAATGGGTAAAATTTTATTTAAATGAAAAATTCAGTTTTTTTAGCTACCACTAAGTGGTTTCACTGTTCATCAAAAAATGAAGTTTTTCAGAAAAATACCAAAAATCCAGCCTATGCATTATTTGATATTGTGAATTAAAATTAAAGTCTATTTTTCCAAATTCAAAAAATATACGTGGAATTAATTAATTTAAAAATTATTTCCCATTGTTAAAAAAATAGTGTGTTTTAAAGAAACAATACCTATCAAAAGATTGATACTTGTTTATGTCCAATTTCAAAGTGAAATTAATTCCAATGACCAATATTGGATTAAATGGTGAGAATATATTTTCATTTCACTTTTAAACCAACGAAAAATATCATATATCAATATAAATAAATTACATTAAAAGAAACTTTTGAATTAAAATACAGTATTTTTTACTATTCATTAAAAATGATCTTTATCAGAAAAATACCAAAAAATTACCCAAAGTTAAATTTTATGTCCCCATTCTGAAGAAATATTTTATTTGGTCAATTATAATGTATTAAAGTGAAAAAAACTATATTTAATGTGGGTTCTCCATTAAAAGGTGATAAATCGTCCTTTTAATGTAACTTTTGACTTTTATTTACCGCGGTTAAAGGAAAATAAGCTAATTCAAGGTAAAAAAGAATATTATAATAATTCAAACTATCTTAACACTTGTCCTAACCATATTTAAAGAGTAATGGACGACTAGGGGAATCCTTGGGTCGATTTTGGGACCCCATGGAAACAATAATGAAAGATAATGACACTTTAGATTAATTGATTTAATGTAAAGCCAAAATTTATAGCAACAAATATTTTTTAGTAAATAATTTTTATATGGTGTTATATAATTCCTATTTTCGACTTTAAATATTAATTAGAAATATAAAATTATTTCCTACATGACAGTATTTTTTTGATTATTTTTACACATCGAATAAATTAAATTATTTATGACACAATAATGATGCAGTATTTACCTCATTAAATAATGATTTAAATGAATAAGATTGTAATGAATAAAATATTATCCAATACATGTCCAATTATTATTGGATGATTTTATTTCGGCCATGACTCATCATATCATTTACTATAGTTATTTTTGGATCTTTATAAACTAAATATCCATATATTATAAAATAATGTTTTCACACATTCCTAAAGAGCCCCTCCTCTCCCTTATAAAAGGATACCACTTCTAACAAATTCATCACACCTCTCAAACAATTTGGTTGGACCAATATCTTCCCAATTAAGATTCCTACATCCCTCTCCTCACCTTAGAAGCCTTACCTTAGGCAGAAGGCACTTCAAGAAGTACTTTTGGTTCAAACCAAAGGAAGATACCTAAAATAAAGGTAATGATTTCTCTTAAATTGTTTTCTTTTATTTTACTTCTCCAACCATAATCACTTTTTATTCCATTATTTTGTAAAAAAAATATCCTAAATATAATAGGATGCTATTATGATAAGGATTCTAATTACACTTACACACACCTCTATCTAATGGATGAAGAACATAATGTTTTTTTTGATGGAAAACTATGACCTCACGAAACGATGACTGTTCAATTACATCTTACCACCTCTCATAGTGGACATTATGATGGAACTATATTTATATATGAAATATATTATGTTTATGATTCCCTTATTCTTATGTAATTCCAAATTATATGAAGCCTTTATGGTTTCTATAGTGGGTAAATATGATAATCTCATTTGAGGAAGTGCGGACTACCGCCCCATAAAAGTGATGTGATTCGTTAACACCTTATTTGGGATGTATAAAGGATGAAGTTAATGATATTATATATGATATTATACATTAATTATAATATACCTATGTATAATTATTTTTTAATTCAATTAAAATAAGAAATAGAAACAAAGTTAGCATTCATGCGTACGTACGACTTACCATCTCCATGAACGATGCATTTCATTTCTTACCTCCAAATGTTATGTACTATTATAAATAAATGTATATTCAGGATATATATGATATATATGATATCTAAATAATGATTGTATTTCTGGATATAATGGACTATTGAACACATGGAAAACTTGTAAATATAAGGTGTTCATTTTTGACTCAAGTACCAAATATCGACAAAACTAACTTTATTAACTTGAATGATTACATAATGTATATAACATGGTAATAAGTAATATAAAAGGAATAATAAACCTGAAAAATGTTCTTAAAAAGAATAAATTATCTTTATTTTATTATTCAGGAGATTAAAGAATGATCGAGTCATGTCAGACTTGAGGTAAGGGACTTCGTCTCAATCTCCTTTCATTGAGGCATTTTTAGTTACATACATGACATTATATTATATGGTGTATAAACCACTTTTAATTTTAATTTTATTAAAAGGGAATATTTTTATATAAATTGTTCTACTATACAACAAAAAGGAATGTTTATTTTTTTAACGTAAGAGGTGGGAAGACCTTTCCATCGCCGCGAGTATTATTTGATCTTTAGCTTCCTTAACAAGCCGTAATATTTTTAAAAGGAAAAATGAATACCATATAATATTTTTACATATTTTGGTATTGAAAATTATTTTGAGAATGTATTTATTATTTCAATATCTTGAAATGATATTTTTCTATTACAATGTTGAAATGTTATCTTTCCATTATGCTTATGTTATGTGTTATGATAATGGGATGGTTCTTGGGAATTATACGTAAATAATGCCCAAGAACAATAACATTATCATAACACATAACATAAGAATAAAGGAAAGATAAAATACTTCTTTATAATAGTGATATTAAAATTTAATTTGTGTAAATTTTAGAATTTTTTCGATAAATTTCCTATTTTAATGAATAGTGAAAACATTGTATTTAAATTCAAAACTATGTTTTAATCTAATTTATTTATATGGTTAGATTATATTTTTCATTAGTTTTAAAGTGTAATTAGAATATATTTTTACCATTTAATCCAATGTTGGTCATTGGAATTAATTTCACTTTGAACTTGGACATAAAGAAGTGTCAATATTTTGATATTTATTGTTTCTTAAAAACAGGCTATTTGTTTTAACAATAGGAATTAATTTTAAAATTAATTAATGATAATTTTAAATTTTAAATTTGGAAAAATAAACATCATTTTTTAATTTGTAATACCAAATATAGCTTAGTTTTATTTTTTGGTATTTTTCTGAAAAACATCAATTTTTGATGAATAGTGAAACCAATTAGTAGTAATTAAAAGAACCGACATTTTCATTTAAATGAAATATTACCACTTCTGTGAAATGAATTTCAAAAATCATACATACATGGATGTTTTCAAGAAGTAAAATGTGGTTCATTAAGATGACAATAATTTTTGGTGAATAGTAACTTTTGACTTTTATTTACCGTGGTTGAAGGTAATAAGGTAATTCAAGGTAAAATGAATATTATAATAATTCAAAACTACCATAACACTGATCCAAACATCATTTGATGAGTAGTGTCCAAAAATGGTCATCCTTGGGTAGATTGTGGGTCCCCATGGAGCAACTTATGAAAGATAATGACACTTTAGATTAATTAATTTAATGTAAAGACAAAATTGACATTAACAAAAATATTTTAGTAATTAATTTTTATATGGTGTTATATAAATTATCTTTTCAAATATAAATATTCATTAGAAATCTAAAACAATTTCCTATATCATGGTATTTTTGTTATAATTTTTTAGACATCAAATAAATTAAATTATTGATGACACAATAATGATGCAATATTTACCTCCTTAATAAATGATTTAAATAAATAAGACTATAATGATTAAATTATTATCCAAAACATCTCCAATTATAACTGGGTGATTTTATTTAGAATTTGAGTCATCTTATATTCTTCTATAATGATATTTGGACTATTAGAAATCGAATATCATTATATAATAAAATAATATTTTCACACTTTCCTAAAGAGGCCCTCCTCTCCCTTAGAAAAGGAATCCACTTATAACAAATTACTCACACCTCTCAAGCCATTTGTCTTGCCTAAAATCTACCTAATTAATCTCCCTACATCCCTATCCTCCTCCTAGAAGCATTACCTTAGGCAGAAGGCACTTCAAGAAGTCATTTGGTTCAATCCAAATGGAGTTACCCAAATTAAAGGTATCAATTTCTCTTAAATTGTTTTCTTTTATTTTACTTATCCAACCCCTAAACTCTTTTTATTCCTTTATTTTATAACTAAACTAGTATCCTAAATATACTAGGATGTTTTTATGAGATGTATTAGAACTAAACTTACACACACCTCTATATAATGGATGAAGAACATAATGTTTTTGTGGATGACAAACTAACACCTCACGAAATGATGATTGATCAATTACATCTGACCGCCTCTCATGGAGGTAATTTTGATGGAACTATTTTTATATATGATATATATTATGTTTCTGATTTCCTTATGCTTCTGTAATTCACAATTATATCAAGACATTATGGTTTACATTGTGGGTAAATACGATAATTTCATTTGAGGAAGTGCGGACCACCGCCCACTCAAAGTGATCTGACTCATTAATTCCTTATGTGGGATGTATAAAGGATAGATTTAATGATATTATATATGATATTATACTACAATTATAATATACCTATGTATAATTATGTTATAATTCCATTAAAATAAGAAATAGAAATGAAAGTAGCGTTCATGCGTACGTACGGCTTACCATCAACATGAACGGTGTATTTCATTTCAAACCTCCAAATGTTATGTACTATTATAAATTAATTCATATAATTGATATATATCATATTATTGATATCTAAATCATGAATATAATTCTGGATATAATGGAATATTGACCACATGGACAACTTATAAATATAAGGTGTTCATTTTTGACTCAAGTACCAAATATCGAAAAATGGACATTATTAACTTAAATGATTACATAATGTTTATAACATGGTAATAATTGATATAAAAGGAATAATAAACATAAAAAAGGTTTTTAAGAAAGTATAAATAAACATTAGTTTATTATTAAGGATATTAAAGAACGATCGAGTCAAGTCAGACATGAGGTAAGAGATTTTCTTATCTCATTTTTAATTTCATGAGATTTCCATTGTTCACCACTTATTCATTGCATGTGGTGTATTTTGTACTACCATTTGATATATATTATCATGATTCAAATTATATTCCTGTTATCCTGTGATCATTTAATGGTTATTAACTTTTGGTCATATGACTCAGTTGATTACAACGTGGTAAAGGGTTTCGTCTCACTTTTTATTCCCGTGAGATTCATGCTATATTTGCCACTATTTCCTTTTTTGTGGTGTATTTACTACACATTATTTCACTCTTTATGTAATATATTTTCTATTATCAGTAATTAAATCTTCATTTTATGATCCTTCTTTCATGTGGCATATGTTTTGTAAATTACCAAATCGGTAAGGGAACCATCCACCCTCCTCTTTATAAAAGACTTCTTTTTGTTATGTCTTTTAATTTACATATTATTATGTTGGGATATGTTCTTCTATATCCTTATTGATGCCAAATTTAAGGACCTGACCTTAAACATTAATTTATATTGAATTAAATGAATAATTCACATTGAGGATCTTTTCAGGTTTAGAGTTTTAGAGAATTAGGACATAACTATTACATCTCAAAAGATTACAAGGTAGACACTTCTACAATGTTTCAAATTTTTTACAAAACATGAACTCTTGAAAAAAAGTGTCATGTCTAGTTCCATATTTTAGACATAATGACTTTTCCTTGATCCCATCCGTGACCCAATTCATCTTTAAGTCTTGTGAAAAAACTTCAAAACTTGGGATGGGCATAAAAAGCTCAGTAAGGGTTATAAAACAAAGAATGAAAACATTTGTTCATAAATACATAAAATACACGAAATATTTTAGTTACCTCATGAAATAATAATATTTATGAATGACACATAGAAATCATAAATCATAAAGGTAACTTATGGAATCCATATTATAATTACGTTGTAGCTATCATAGCTACATAGGGAGTTACTTTGGAATACCCATCACAGTATATTCCCTAAATCTCTTAGGAGAAACATTCACATTTACCTCTGTCACGTTACCCAATGCATTGGAGAGCTATCTCGGGCTCACCCACCCTAGGTTTATCATGGAACCAGACATATACATAAATAATTCCCAAGATCCATATCATGATTATAACACATAACATAATAATAAAGGAAAGATAACATTTCCACATTTCAATAATAAAATATCATTTCAAGATATTGAAATAATAAATCCATTCTCAAAATCAATTACAATACCAAATTACGTAAAAGAGTATATGGTATTTATTTTTCCTTTTAGAAACATTACGGTGTGTTATGGAAGCCAAAGATCAAATAATACTCGCGGCGGCGGAAAGGTCATTGTCACCGCTTAGGTAAAAAAGAAAAATATTTTTGTCGTTTATTAAAATGCTTTATATAAAAATATTCCTTTTGAATGAAATAAAAAGTCAAATGTGTTTATACAGCGTATAAAAACAAATCGTGTATTAAAATAAAATATGACTCAATTAAAGGAGATTGAGATGAAGTCCCTTAAAAAAATCCTATTGTAAATTAAATAGATTTATTAAGTGTATTAACTATATTTACACATAAATAAATTATAAACACAAGATATGGAAAAATCATACCATGATATAATTTAAAAGTAGAAGATTAACCCAAAGAACGGAAATTGGGTTAAGAAGTTCCATTACCCCATGCCTGACTTGACCCGTTCGTTCATTAATCTCCAGAATAATAAACGAAAGTTAATTTATACTTTCCTAAGAGCCTTTTTCAAGTTTATTATTCCTTTTATATAACCTATTACCATGTTATAAACATTATTCAATCGTTTATGTTAATAATATTCGTTTTTTCGATATTTGGTACTTGAGTAAAAAATTACCACCTTATATTTACAAGTTGTTTATATGGTCAATAGTCTATTATATCCAGAATGAAAATCATTATTTATATATCATATATATTATATATATCTATTATATACATGTTTTTATAATAGTAAATAACATTTAGAGGTATGAAATGAAATGCACCGTTCATGGAGACGGTAAGCCGTACGTACGCATGAATGATACTTTCATTTCTATTAATTATTTTAATGGAAATAAAAAATAATTATACATAGTTATATTATAATTATATTATAATATCATATATAATATCATTAAATCCATCCTTTATACATCCCATGTAAGGCATTAACGAATCAAATCACTTTGAGGGGCGGTAGTTCACACTTCCTCAAATGAGATTATCGTATTTACCCACTATGGAAACCATAAAGGCGTTCTATAAATGGGAAGTACAGAAGCATAAGGAAATCATAAAAATAATATATATAATATATAAATATAGTTCCATCATAATTTCCACCATGATAGGAAGTAAGATGTAATTGAACAATCATCGTTTCGTGAGGCCTTAGTTTGCCATCCACAGAAACATTATGTTATTAATCCATTAGATTGATGTGTGTGTAAGTGTAGTTATAATACTTCTAATAACAACATCCTAGTATATTTGTGATACTGTTGTTGTTACAAAAGAAAGGAATAAAATGATTTTGGCGGTTGGAGATGTAAAATAAATGAAAACAATTTAAGAGAAACGGTTACCTTTAATTTAGGTAACTTCCATTGGTTTGAACAAAAAGGACTTCTTGAAGTGCCTTCTTCCTAAGGTAAGGATTCTAGGGTGAGGAGAGGAATGTAGGGAGATTAATTTGGAAGAGTTTGGATGAGCCAAATGGATTGGTAGGTGTGATTAATTGGTTATAATTGGTCTCCTTTTATAAGGGAGGGGAGGGGTTCTTTAGGAAAGTGTGAGTGTATTATTTTATAATATAATGATAGTCGGTTTCTAATGGTCTGAAAATCATTATAGTCGAAGATAAGATGAGTCATGGTCGAAATAAAATCATCCAATTATAATTTCACATGTTTTGGAAAATATTTTAATCATTATAATCTTTTTAATTTCAATCATTTATTAATGAGGTAAATACTGCATCATTATTGTGTCATAAATAATTTAATTCATTCTATGTCTAACAATTATAAAAAAGATACTATAATGTAGGAAATATTTTCGGATTTCCAATTAATATTTATAGTAGAAAATATGTCTTATATAAAACTATATAAAAATTAATTACTAAAAGTTTTTTGTTAATGTCAATTTTGTCTTCACATTAAATTAATTAATCTAAATTGTCATTATCACTCCCAAGTGGCTCAATGGGGTCCCAAAATCGACCCAAATTTGAAAATGGTAGTAAATAACTCAAAAAATAAATTTTGGACAAGTTTTAAGGTAATTTTAAATTATTATAATTTTCTTTTAACCGTGAATTACCTTATTTACCTTCAACAGCGGTAAGTAAAATTCAAAAGTTACGATTCCCCAAAAATTATTTTCATCCTAATGAACAACATTTTACTTGTTTATAAAAACCATTTTTTTCGTATTTTTAAAATTTAATCCACATAAGTGGTAAAATTTCATTTAAATGAAAGAATCAGTTTTTTTAAGTACCACTAAGTAGTTTCACTATTTATCCAAAATTGAAGTTTTTCATAAAAATACCAAAAATTCAGCATAAGAATTATTTTATATTTCTAATTCAAGATTGAATTATAATTTTAAAAATTTAAAACATATATGTGGCATTAATTAGTTTAAAAATTAATTTCTGTTATCAAAACAAAAAGCATGTTTTTAAGAAACAATAAATATCAAAATATTGATACTTGTTTATGTCGAATTTCAAAGTGAAATTAATTCCAATGACCAACATTGGATTAAATGTTAAAAATATATTGTAATTACACTTTAAAACCAAATATAATTATAATCTATCCATATAAATAAATTATATTAAAAGGCACTTTTGAATTAAAATGGAATATTTTTCACTATTCATTAAAAAATGAACTCTATCAGAAAAATACCAAAAAATTAACCAATGTAAAATTTGATGTCCCCATTCTAAATAAGGATTTTATTTGGTCAATTATAATGTATTAAAGTGACCAAAACTATATTTAATGAGGGTTCTCCATTAAAAGGCGATAAATTTGCCTTTTAATGTAAATTATACAGAAAATTAGATTCATTCACATTTTATGCCTCTAACTTTTTATTGGATAATGTAAATACATTTAAAAAACATGTATAATCATATTGTTGTTTGTTTCATTCATTCTCACCAATACAATGGCTATGAGTTAACTACCATTTAAAATAATACTGTTATATTATTAGTGTGCAATGTAAGATTCCAAAGAAACCTGATGTTTCTTATCGGGTACGCTATCGAAGTCCTTTTAGAGAAAATATGAGTTTGTGGTAGAAATGTAGTAAAAGATAAATGTATACATGAAAAGTAAGTATATTTCCTTATGTTTTTGGTTAAGATCGTAAATAAATTCCTCAATGAAAATTAACTTTAAACAAAAAAATTTGTCCGTTAACATTTCCTACTGAGGAATCAATTAATGTTTAACCTATCACAAGTTTGTGATTTTCTGTTGGTTAACATTCTCCTAAACATGTTTCCTATCACATTACATCATAACATGACCCTTTTATTTCTCCCCCATATCCATGTCTTCATGTAATCTTAGTATGGGTTAACTCGGGTGACCATTGTACTTCTACATCTATCTTTTAAATTGATAGTTTTACTGGCTCATTTTTCCGATATGGGACTTTCAATAATATTTCCGAGCCCAAATTTTAAAATTGCTAAGATGAAATTCCCAAAAGTGTTGAAGGATGTAACATCCCATGTAAATAAATAATATGACTTTTTCATATTTATTAATTTTTGAATTAAATATTAATTTTACTTTAAAAGGGTTTCTATGTTCGATAGCGTAACAGATACGAAACAACGGGTTTCTTTGAAATCTTACGTTGCACACTAATAATATATTATTATTTTTAACAGTAGTTAACTCCTAGACATTATATTGGAGAGAATTAATTAAACTAACTACAATATGATTTTACATGTTTGTTAAAAGTATTTGAATTTATCAAATTAATGTTAGAGGCTTAAAATGTGAATGAATCTGTAATTAAGAATAACTTACATTAAAAGGCCAATTTATCTCCTTTTAATGACTAAACCTTCTTAAATATACTTTTGGTAACTTTAATACATTCTATATAACCAAATAAATTCATTTTTTAGAATGGGGACATCAAAATTTAATTTTTGTAATTTTTTTTAACTTTTCCGATAAAGTTAATTTTTTTTGGATAGTGAAAAATATAGTATATTTATTCAAAAGTTACTTTTAATCTAATTTATTTATAATTGTGTTATATAGGACATATTTTATACTATAAATATTCATTGTAAATCCAAAAACATTTCCAATATCATGGTATTTTTTTTATAATTGTTAGACAACAAAGAAATTAAATTATTTATGACATAATAATGATGTCACCTCATTAATAAATTGTTTAAATAAATAAGATTATAATGATTAAAATAATACCCAAAGCATGTCAAATTTTGATTGGATGATTTTATCTCTACCATGAGTCATCTTATCTTCATCTTTAATGATTTTTGGACCACTAGAAACTGAATATTATTATATAATAAAATAATAATTTCACACTTTCCTAAAGAGCCCCTCCTCCCCCTTATAAAAGGAGACCACTTCTAACAAATTTCTCACACCTCTCAAGAAATTTTGTATAAGGATCCATCCTTAAACCTTACTTAATATTGAATTAAATGAATAATTCACATTGAGGATCTTTTTTAGGTTTAGAGTTTTAGAGAATTAGGACATAACTATTACATCTCAAAATATTACAAAGTAGACACTTCTACTATGTTTCCATAAAATAAAAAAACTTTTAAAAAGATACATGTCTATTTCCATGTTTTATATATCATGACTTTCCCTTGATCCCGTCCTTGACCCTATTCCACATTATGTCCTGTGAAAAACATTTCAAAAAAAAACTTGGGGTGAGCATAAAAAGCTCAGTAAGGGATACACAAAGAATGAAAACTGTTAGTTTTTCAAACATCACGTAAACCATGTATACTTTATCAAATTAATACCTTCACCTTCATGAATTAGTAAAAACTCTTCACTGAATAAAATATCATTACTTACCCTTTTTTCACCAAAGTATTAACATAAATCCCATATAAAGAACACAGGATATATTAAGGTAACTTGGGACATAAACATACTTAAGTGGAATAACCATACGGTCGACTTCCACATATATCACATAATGGAATAGCCATACGGCCAACTTCCATACATACTTAATGGAATAGCCATACGGCCGACTTCCATATGCAATACATTGGTGGTTATAACGTAGCCACCCATCCTGGTATTCACGGAACCACCAGTTATATGGTTTATCACGTAACCATCCATCAAATGTCCAAGTACCAATATAAAATCATAAAACATAAAACCAATATAAAGGAATGATAACATTTCTACAATTCAATCACAATATATCATTTAAATATATTGAAATAATATAATACTTTATCTAAACCATTTTCAATTCCAAAATACATAAATGAGTATATGGTATTTATTTTATTTTAAAAACATTGCGGCTTGTTGAGGAAGTCAAAGACCAAATAATACTCGTGGAAGCAGAAAAGGTCGTTGTCACCGTGTACGTTAAAAAACATTCTTTTTTGTAATTTAGTAAAAATCTTCGTAGAAAAAGATTCCTTTCGTATAAAAGTAAATGTCAAAGGGGTTTATACACCATATAAAATAAATTTGTGTATAAAATGAAATATGCCTCAATGAAAGGAGATTGAGACAAAGTCCCTTACCTCGGGTCTGACATGACTCGATCGTTCTTTAACGTCCTAAATAATAAACTTGAGTTAATTTCTATTTTATTAAGAACCTTTTTCAAGTACATTATTCCTTTTATATCACTTATTGCCATGTTATAATCATTATGTAACCATTTAAGTTAATAATGTTTGTTTTGTCGATATTTGGTTCTTAAGTCGAAAGTGGACTTCTTACAATTACATGTTGTTCGTGTGGTCAAAGGTTCTTTATATCCAGAATGACACTCCTGATTTGGATAGGATATATATCATATATATCCACCATATAAATGTATTTATAATATTACATAATCATTTAGAGGTAAGAAATGAAATGCACCGTTCATGGAGACGGTAAGCCGTACGTGCGCATGAACGCTACTTTCATTTCTTTGTCTTATTAATGGAATTAAAACTAAATGAGAGGTATGTATATTTTAATTACAGAATTATATTCATTATTTAGATGTATCATTCATCATATATATCCATTATATACATGTACTTATAATAGTACATTACATTTGGGGATAAGAAATGAAATTCACCGTTCATGGAGACGGTAAGCCGTACGTACGCATGAACGCTACTTTCATTTCTATTTCATATTTTTATGGAATGTAATAATAATGATATAGAGTTATATTATAAATAAAGTATAAAATCATATATAATAACTTCAAATCCATCCTTTACACGTCCCACACATGGCATTAACGAACCACATCACTTTGAGGGGGCGGTAGTCCGCAGTTCCTTAAAAGAAGATATCGCATTTACCCATAATGGAAACCATAAAGGTATGCCCAAACTGAAAAATACAGAAGCATAAAGAAAACATAAAAATATCATATATCATATATAAATATATTGTCATCTTAATGGCCACCTTTGAAGGTGTTAAAAGAATGTTGAACAATCATCGTTTCGGGAGGCTGAAATTCGCCATCCATGGAAACAGTATGTTCGTTAACCATTAGATGTAGGTGTGTGTAAGTGTAGATCGAATAATTCTTATATAAACATCCTAGTATATTTATGATACTGTAGTTGTTACAAAATAAATGAATAAAAAGAGTTTAGGGGGTTGGAGAAGAAAAATAAAATAAAAGGACTCAAGTGAAGACATTACCTTAAAATCAGGTAACTCCCTTTGGTTTGAGCTCAAAGGATTCCTTGGAAAGAATTATTCCCAAAGAGAGGATTCAAGTAGTAAGAGAGGGAAGTGGAGAGACAAAATGTGTAGGGTTTGGCCGAACCAAAGGCTTTGGGAGTGTGGGTAAGGAGGTAGAGGTGGGGGCCTTTTATAAGAGGAGAGGAGGGGCACTCTTGGAAAGTAAAAAAATGATACATTATTTTAGAATGAGTTTCGGATTTTAATGGTCCCAATTTAATGTGTTTCGATGATAAGGTGATAAGGGTTAGAATGGAATCCATCCAATAGGTTTTGGACATGTGTTGGTCATATATTTTACATTATCCTTCCATTTTATTTAAATCCTTTATTAATGAGGTAATCACTTCATCATCATGATCTGATAAATAATTTAATTTATTTAATGTCTAAAAATTATAAAACAAATATAATGATGTAGGAAATCTGTTTATCTTTCTAATGAATATTTATAGTCAAAAATATGACTTGTATAACCCCATGAAAAATTTTTTTTAGTAAAATATCTCATGTTTGTGTCATTTTTACTTTAACATTAAATAAAAAGTTATTTCTGTCATTTTCCAACCAAAGTGGATCCATGGGGTTCCCAAGTTGACTAATGGATTTTCTTGGTCGTCCATGACACATCCAATGAGGGTAGGACATGTTTCAAGCTCATCTCATATTATTATATTAAAACATTATTTTTACCTTAAACTACACTGATTACCTCTAATCGCGATTAAAAACTTAATAAGTTACTATTCACCAAAAAAAAATTTATCCCATTGAACCACATTTTATTTCTTAATGACAACCATGTATGTCAGATTTTTGAAATTCAAAACACAGAAGTGGTAAAATTTCATTTAAACGAAAAATCAGTTTTTATAAGTACCACTTAGTTGTTTCACTATTCATCAAAAATTGAAGTTTTTCAGAAAAGTACCAAAAATTCACCCTAATCTATATTTGATATTCCGAATTCAAAAATGAAGTTTATTTTACAAAATTCAAAACATATAAATCACATTAATTAATTTAATAATTAATTCACGCTGTCATGACAAATAGCTTGTTTTTATGAAACAATTAGTATCTAAATATTGACACTAGTTTAAGTCCGATTTCAAAGTGAAATTAATTCCAACGACCAATATTGGAATAAATGGTAAAAATATATTCTAATTTCACTTAAAAAGAAATTCAAAATATTATCTAATAATCTTAATAAATTAGATTAAAAAGTGGTTTTGAATTAAAATATATCATATTACGCTATTCATTAAAAAATTAACTTTATCGGAAAAATACCAAAAAAGTACACAAAGTAAAATTTGATGTCCCGATTCTAAAGAAGAGTTTTATTTGGTCCAATAGAATGTATAAGAGTGATCAAAACTATATTTAATGACGGTTTGACATCAAAAGGTGATAAGTGAACTTTTTGTGAAAATTAGTGTATAAATGCCTAAAATTGAATTCTTTCCATATTATGAGCCTTTAAATTTTATTAGATAAATGTAAAAACATTTAAAAAACATATATAATAATATTTTAGTTATTTCTATCCATTCTCTCCAATACAACGGCTACATGTTAACTACCATTTAAAATAATATTATTATATTACTAGTGTGCAAAGTAAGTTTTCAAAGAAACTCATCATTGCGTATCGAGTACACAATCGAACATAGATACCCCTTTAAAGTAAAATTAATATTTAATTCGTAAATATTAATAAATATGAAAAATATTTATTCTTCACTTACCTGGGATGTTACATCCTTCCCCCCTTTTGGGAATTGTGTCCTCGTAATTTTATTCACTTATCAAAATAAGTGGGGGTATTTATCCCTCATAGCATTTTCAGATTCCCACGTTGCCTCTTCAACCATATGGTTTTTCCACAAAACCTTTACCTGGTGGATTACCTTATTTTGCAACACTTCCTCTCTTCGGTCAAGAATCTGGACAAGTTGTTCTTCATAAGAGAGATTCTCTTCCAACTGAACTACCTCTGGACTCAAAACATGAGATGAATCTGGAATATACTTCCTCAACATCGAAACATAAAAAACATTATGTACCTGAGATAAACTCGGAGGTAATGCCACTCTGTATGAAACTGATCAAACTCTCTCTAGAATTTCATATGGTCCAATGAACCTTGGACTAAGATTTCCTTTCTTACCAAATCACATCACACTTTTCCATGGAGAAACCATGAGAAAAACATGATCACCTAACTCGAAAGATAGATCTTTCCTCCGGTTATCCACATAACTTTTCTGTCTACTCTGAGCTGTTTTCATGTGTTTCTGAATCAACTGAACTTTTTCTGCCATCCCTTCTACCAATTCTGGCCCCATCAGCTTCCTTTCACCCACTTCATCCCAAAATGATGGAGTTCGACATCGCTTCCCATATAATGCCTCAAATGGTGCCATTTGTATACTGGAATTAAAACTGTTATTATAAGAAAACTCAACCAAAGAAAGATGTTAGTCCCAACTTCCCTGATAATCCATTGAACAAGCTTGTAGCATATCCTCCAAGGTCTGAATTGTTCATTCTGACTGCCCATCTGATTACGGATGAAAATATGTAATAAAATTTAATTCAGTACCCAACGACTTCTGAAGGCCTTTCAAAAAGTTAGAAGTAAACCTGGGATCACGGTCAGATAAAATGGAGAGAGGAAATCCATGTAACCTAACTATCTCTTTAAGATACAAATGGGAAAGTTGATATAGGGAAAACTTATCTCGTATGGCATGGAAATGAGCAGATTTAGTCAAACGATCAACAATAACCCAGATTACATTATTACCTCAAGATGTATTCGGTAATCCCACAACAAAGTCCACGGATATATTCTCCCATTTCCACTTTGGCACTGGTAGAGGCTGAAGCATCCCTTTGAGTAACTTTCGCTCTACTTTAACCTGCTGACAAGTCAAACACTTCACAGTAAAATCAGAAATATCTCTTTTCATTCCATCCCACCAGTAATACTCCCACAGATCTCTGTACATCTTAGTACAACAAGGATGAACTGAAAACGAAGAACTATGAGATTCACATAACAACTCTCTCTTCAACTGTGAATCACAAGGCACACACAATCTTTTCCAAAATCTCAAAACACAATCACTATCAATGTTGAATTCATGCAACTTACCTTTCTGAACCAGCTCTACCCTTTTCTGCAACTCACTGTCTTGCTTCTGTGCTTGCTTGATTCTGTCTGATAGAGAAGATCTCACTGATACGTGAAACAAAACAGAAGGAAATCCTGCACCAACAACTTCTATTACAAAGTTCATCAAATCAAAAACCAACGGATCTCGTTCCAAACATAGCATGGTTAATAAAACATTAATTTTTTGACTCAAAGCATCAGCCACTTTATTTTCTTTTCCCGGATAGTAGTGAATTGTACAATCACAATCCTTGATTAATTCCAGCCATCTCCTCTATCTCATGTTCAATTTTTTCTGAGTGGATATATACTTTAAACATTTGTGATCAGTATATATTTCACACTTTACTCCATAAAAAGGATGCCTCCATATTTTTAAAGTAAAAACAACAGCAGCTAATTCCAAATCATGTGTAGGGTAATTTACCTCATGAGTTTTCAACTGACGTGAAGAATAAGCAATTACCTGATCATTCTGCATAAGGACACAACCAAGTCCCTTCAACGAAGCATCAATGTATATAACAAACTCACCATTCCTGGAAGGATGTTCCAAAACTGGAGCATTCACCAATCTTCTTTTCAACTCCTGAAAACAATCCTCACATTATTTTGTCCAGATAAACGTAACACCCTTCCGAGTTAGCTTAGTCATTGGACTAGATAACCGTGAAAAATTTTCAACAAACTTTCTGTAGTAACCTTCCAAACCAAGAAAACTACGGATCTCAGTTACATTTGTGGGTCATGGCCATTCTTCAACAACTTGTTTTTAGCCGGATCAACATTTATGCCATATTTTGAAACAATGTGACCCAGGAAAGAAATTTGTTGTAACTAAAAATCACACTTACTGAATTTTCCATATAGTTTCTTTTCTTTTAAGGTTTGATAGATAACCTTTAAATGACTTTCATGCTCCTCATTACTTTTAGAAAACACCAAAATATCATCGATGAAAACAACCACAAACTTATCTATGAACTCCTGGAAAATTCTATTCATAAAGTCCATGAATACAGCAGGTGCATTGGTTAACCCAAAAGGCATAACTACAAATTCATATTGGCCATATCTAGTATGGAACATAGTCTTCAGAATGTCTGCATCTTTTACTTTCAACTGATGGTACCCCGAACTTATGTCAATCTTTGAAAAATACTGAGCTCCCTAGAGCTGATCAAACAAATCATCGATATGAGGGAAAGGATACTGGTTCTTAACAGTAATATTATTCAACGCTCTATAATCAATGCAAAGTCTCATTGATCCATCTTTATTTTTAACAAACAAGACAGGAGCACCCCATGGTGATGTTTTAGGTCGAATGAAACCTTTATCTAATAACTCCTGTAATTGTTTCTTTAACTCTAAAAGTTCAAATTGAGCCATTCAATAAGGGGGTTTTGAAATTGGATTAGAATCAGGAACTAAGTCAACAGTAAATTCAACTTCCCGATCATGAATAATACCAGGGAACTCATCAGGAAAAACGTCAAGATACTCATTTACCACTGGAACATCATTAATCTGAACAGTTCCTTTATTTTCTACAATATGTGCATGGTAACATTCATTTCCATATTTTACTAGTTTCTCAACTTCCTGATATGTTATCAAAATCAAGGGTTCATTCATGTACACAAACTGAAAATAAATCTGAAATGAAACCATTTTAGCTCTGCAGTCAATCTTAGCATGATAAACAGAAATCCAATCCATGCCCAAAATAACATCAAACTCTACTAGAGGTAAAACAATAAGGTTTGTTGGTATATTCGTTCCACACACAAGGATAAGAAGTTTCTTATAATTCCTTTTGTCTCAACGTTCCCTCTGGGTGTTTTTACCATATGTTCAGGGTTCATATCTTGAGATGGAATTTCCAATTTACTAGAAAACCTCTCAGAAATGAAAGATTGTGTAGACCATGAATCAAACAACACATTGGCATAATCTGAACAAAAAAACAGTATACCTGATACCACTTACTTCAATGGCCCAACATCTGCTGAAGTTGTTGCAAAGGATTTCACCACCCCTTTCTGCTTGTAGTCTAGATGCTTTCCCCCAGTTGAGTTCTTCATTGGACACTCGTTTTCATAATGACCCATTTCATTACATTTAAAACATCTTACCGTTGGCTTTTCATTGCCTGCTTGATCATCTTCCTTATAGTTACGAGCAATATGAACAGACTTACCACACCAAAATCACTTACTAGACTTGGATAAACATTCTCCAGGATGCCTTTTACCACACTTCTCATAGGATGGATATTTGGTTTTCTTACCTCCTTGATTGTTTGATGAATTCTTCCCCATTGCCTGCCAACTGGACCTCTTATTCTGTTGTTTGTCATAGAACAACTGATCATCGGTAAACTCCATTTCCACCTTCTCCGCACATCAAACAAGTTTTTCATAACTTTTGAACTCATGATAAGATAAATCCCTTCGATACTTTGGCTTTAACCCTGAGTAAAAACGGTTTATTTTACTATCAAGATCTCGTATGAAGTTTGGAGCATACCTTGACAATCGAGGGAACTTTGCTTCATAAATAGCCACTGAGTCATCCACCTGCCTCAATTCTATGAACTGTTTTTCCATCCTAAGATGAACCACCTTAGGAAAATATTTCTCAAGAAACATTCCTTTGAATTCATCCCAGTGAAGATCATCAATCTCATCACTATCCCTGATATTTTTCACCATCGACCACCACTGATCAGCATCACCTTCAAAATGGTAAATAACAAGACTATCCTTTTGATGTTATGAACATTCCATGACATCAAAAATCTTCTCTAGTGCTTTAGTCCACCCTTCAGCTTACACGAGGTCAGATGATCCTCTGAATGATGGGGGATGTTGCCTCATGAAATGTTCCACCACTAATATGTTCCTCTGCGGTTGATATGGCTGATCTTGTGCATGGATACCACCACCATTTATAGCCTGAGTCAACTGTGCCATCATTGTAACAAACTGTTCAGTTCCAATTCTGACCATCTCAGGTTGCTGATTTGGAAGGTTGTCTTTCTCCTGATGTCGTCCCAACATAGCTTCTTTGTTTCCTCTGCAGAAAACAATTCTGAACAAAGAAATATCTTAGGAGAAGCAACATGGAAATATTTAAATGCTATATCATTTCATTCATACCATAAATTAACTTATAATTTAACAATTTTTTATCTCCTAAAGTTGTCTAAACCAACCTTTGATACCAACTATAAGGCCCCAGCCTTAAACCTTACTTAATATTGAATTAAATGAATAATTCACATTGAGGATCTTTTTAGGTTTATAGTTTTAGAGAATTAGTACATCACTATTACATATCAAAAGGTTACAAAGTAGACACTTCACTAATGTTTCCATAAAATAAAAAAATTTCTTAAAAAGAGACATGTCTAGTTCCATGTTTTATATAGCATGACTTTCCCTTGATCCCGTCCTTGACCCTATTCCACATTAAGTCCTGTGAAAAAAATTTCAAAAAAAAACTTGGGGTGAGCATAAAAAGCTCAGTAAGGGATACACAAAGAATGAAAACTGATAGTTTTTCAAACATCATGTAAACCATGTATACTTTATCAAAGTAATACCTTCACTTTCATGAAGTAGTAAAAACTCTTCACTGAATAAAATATCATTACATACCCTTTTGTAACCAACGGATTACCATAAAACCCATATAATGAACACATAACATATAAAGGTAACTTGGGACATAAACAAACTTAAGTGGAATAACCATACGGTCGACTTCCACACATATCACATAATGGAATTGCCATATGGACAACTTCCATACATACATAATGGAATAGCCATACGGCCGACTTCCATACCTAATGCATTGGAGGTTATAACGTAACCACCCGTCCTGGTATTCATGACACCACCCTTCATATGGTTTATCAAGTAACCACCCATCAAATGTCCAAGTACAAATATAAAATCATAAAACATAAAACCAAAATAAAGGAATGATAACATTTCCACATTTCAATCACAATATATCATTTAAATATATTTACATAATAAAATCCTTTTTCAAAACCATTTTCAATACCAAAATACCTAAAAGAGTATATGGTATTTATTTTATTTTAAAAACATTACAGCTTGTTGAGGAAGCCAAAGACCAAATAATACTCGCGGTGGCGGAAAAGGTCGTTGTCACCGCGTACGTTAAAAAAACATTCCTTTTTGTCGTTTAGTAAAAAGATTCATAGAAAAAGATTCTTTTGGTATAAAATGAAAATCCAAAGGGGTTTATACACCATATAAAAGAATGTTGTGTATAAAACGAAATATGCCTCAATGAAAGGAGATTGAGACGAAGTTCCTTACCTCGGGTCCGACATGACTCGATCGTTCTTTAATTTCCTGAATCATAAACATGATTTAATTTCTATTTTCTTAAGAATCGTTTTAAAGTTCATTATTCATTTTATATCACCTATTTCCATGTTATAAACATTATGTAACCATTTAAGTTAATAATGTTTGTTTTCTCGATATTTGGTTCTTAAGTCGAAAGTGGACTTCTTACAATTACATGTTGTTCGTGTGGTCAAAGGTTCTTTATATCCAGAATGACACTCCTGATTTGGGTATCATATATATCATATATATCCAGAATATACATGTATTTATAATATTACATAATCATTTAGAGTTAATAAATGAAATGCACCTTTCATGGAGACGGTAAGCCGTACGTGCGCATGAACGCTACTTTCATTTCATTGTCATATTAATGGAATTAGAACTAAATGATTGGTATGTATATTTTAATTCCAGAATTATATTCATCATTTATATGTATCATTAATCATATATATCTATTATATACATGTACTTTTAATAGTACATTACATTTGGGGAGAAGAAATGAAATGCACCGTTCATGGAGACGGTAAGCCGTAGGTACGCATGAACGCTACTTTCATTTCTATTTCATATTTTTATGGAATAAAATAATAATGATATAGAGTTATATTATAACTCCAGTTTAACATCATATATAATAACTTTAAATCCATCCTGTACACGTCCCACATATGGCATTAACGAATCACATCACTTTGAGGGGGCGGTAGTCCGCACATCATTAAATGAAGATATCGCGTTTACCCATAATGGAAACCATAAAGGTATGCCCAAAATGAAAAATATAGAAGCTTAAGGAAAAAATAAACATATTATATATCATATATAAATATATTTTCATCTTAATGGACACCTTTGAAGGTGTCAAAAGAATTTTGAACAATCATCATTTCGGGAGGCCGAAATTCGCCATCCACGGGAACAATATGTTCTTTAACCATTAGATGTAGGTGTGTGTAAGTGTAGATAGAATTATTATTATAAAAACATCCTAGTATATTTATGATACTGAAATTGGAACAAAGAAATGAATAAAAAGAGTTTATGGGGTTGGAGAAGCAAAATAAAACAAAAGGTCTCAAGTGAAGACATTACATTAAAATCGGGTAACTCACTTTGGATTGAGCTCAAAGGCTTCCTTGGGAAGACTTCTGCCCAAAGTGAGGCTTCAAGGAGTAAGAGAAGGAAGTGGAGAGACAAAATGGGCAGGGGTTGGCGGAGCCAAATGCATTGGGAGTGTGGGTAAGGAGGTAGAGTTTGGGGCCTTTTATAAGAGGAGAGGAGGGGCACTCTTGGAATGTAAGAAAATGTTACATTATTTTAGAATGAGTTTCAGATTTTAATGGTCCCACTTTGATGTTTTTTGAGGATAAGGTGATAAGGGTTCGGAATCCACCCATCCAATAGGTTTTCGATAGGTGTAGGTCATAGATATTACATTATCCTTCCATTTTATTTAAATCCTTTATTAATGAGGTAATCACTTCATCATCATGATTACATAAATAATTTACTTTATTTAATGTCTAAAAATTATAAAAAAAATATCATGATGTAGGAAATCGTTTTATCTTTCTAATTATTATTTATAGTAAAAAAATATGACTTGTATTACCCCATGTAAAAATTGTTTTAGTAAAACATCTCATGTTTGTGTCATTTTTACTTTAACATTAAATAAAAAGTTATTTATGTCATTTCCCAACCAAAGTGGCTCCATGGGGTCCCCAAGTTGACTAATGGATTGTATTGGTCTTCCATGACACATCCAATGAGGGTAGGACATGTGTCAAGCTCATCTCATATTATTAAAACATTATTTTTACCTTAAACTACACAAATTACCTCTAATCGCGATAAAAAACTTAATAAGTTACTATTCACAAAAAAATTGTTTTAATCCCATTGAACCACATTTTACTTCTTAATGACAACCATGTATGTCAGATTTTTGAAATTCAAAACACAGAAGTGGTAAAATTTCATTTAAACGAAAAATCAGTTTTTATAAGTACCACTTAGTTGTTTCACTATTCATCAAAAATTGGAGTTTTTTAGAAAAATACCAAAAATTAACCCTAAGCTATATTTGATATTCTGAATTAAAAAATGAATTCTATTTTACAAAATTCCAAACATATAAGTCACATTAATTAATTTCATAATTAATTCCCGCTGTCAGGACAAATAGCGTGTTTTTATGAAACAATAAGTATCAAATGATTGACACTAGTTTATGTCCGATTTCAAAGTGAAATTAATTCCAACAACCACTATTGGATTAAATGGTAAAAATATATTCAAATTGAACTTAAAAACCAATTCAAAAGATTATCTAATCATCTTAATAAATTAGATTAAAAAGTGGTTTTGAAATAAAATTCAACATTTTACACTATTCATTAAAAAATGATCTTTATCGGAAAAATACCAAAAAATTACACAAAGTAAAATTTGATGTCCCGATTCTAAAGAAGAGTTTTATTTGGTCCAATATAATGTATAAGAGTGATCAAAACTATATTTAATAGCGGTTCTCCATCAAAAGGAGATAAGTGAACCTTTAGTAAAAATTACGGTATAAATGCCTAAAATTGAAATCTTTCCATATTTTAAGCCTTTATCGTTTATTGGATAAATGTAAAAACATTTAAAAAACATATATAATCATATTTTAGTTATTTCTATCCATTCCCGCCAATACAACGGCTACATTTTGACTACCATTTAAAATAATATTATTATATTACTACTGTGCAACGTAATTTTTCAAAGAAACTCATCGTTGCGTATCGAGTACGCAATCGAACATAGAAACCCCTTTAAAGTAAAATTAATATTTAATTCGTAAATATTAATGAATATGAAAAATCATTATTCTTCATTTACCTGGGATGTTACATTTGGCACGACAAAAAATCTGCCCAATTAAGCTCTCTAAATCCCTCTCCTCTACATAGAAGCCTTCCCTTAGGCATAAGGCACTTCAAGAAGTCCTTTGGTTCAAACCAAAGGGAGTTACCCAAATTAAAGGTAACAGTTTCTCTTAAATTGTTTTCTTTTATTTTACTTCTCCAACCCCTAAACTCTTTTTATTCATTTATTTTGTAACAACACCAGTATCCTCGATATACTAGGATGTAGTTATGAGAAGGATTCTAACTAGACTTACACAAACCTCTATCAAATGGATGAATAACATAATGTTTTTGTGGATGGAAAACTAAGACCTCACAAAATGATGATTGTTAAATTACATGTTACCGCCTCTCATGGTGGCCATTATGATGGCACTGCATAAATATATAATATATATTATGTTGATTATTTCCTTATGCCTAAGTAATTCCCAATTATATCAAGCCTTTATGGTTTCCATAGTGGGTAAATACGATAATCTCATTTGAGGAAGTGTGGATTACCGCCCCTCAAATTGATGTGACTTGATAATGACTTATGTGGGATGTATAAAGGATAGAGTTAATGATATTATATATGATATTATACTGGAATTATAATATACCTATGTATCATTAAGTTTTAATTTCATTAAAATAAGAAATAGAAATTAAAGTAGCGTTCTTGCGTACGTACGAATTACCATCTCCATGAACGGTACATTTCATTTCATACCTCTAAATGTTATGTACTTTTATTAATACATGTATATACTAGATATATAAGATATATATGATATCTATATCACGAATATAATTCTGTATATAATGAACCTTTGACCACATGAACAACGTGTTATTATAAGGAGTCCATTTTTGACTCAAGTACCAAATATCAACCAAACAAACATTATTAACATAAATGATTACATAATGTCTATAACATGGTAAGAAGTGATATCAATAGAATAATAAACTTGAAAAAGTTTATTATTCAATTAGAAATTAACTTTAGTTTATTATTCCGGAGATTAAAGAACGATCGAGTCAAGTCGGACACGAGGTAAGGGATTTTCCTATCTCACTTTTAATTCTGTGATATTTCTATTGTTCAACACTTATTTGTTGAATGTGGTGTATTTTTTACTTCAATTTGATATATATTTTCATGATTCTATTTATATTAATGGTATTCGGTGATTCATTTGGTGCTTATTAACTTTCGGTCATACAAATCAGTTGATTTCAACGTGGTAAAGGGTTTCATCTCACTTTTTATTTCCATGAGATTCATGCTATATTTGCAATTATTTCCTTTTTTGTGGGGTATGTACTGCCCAGGATTTTACTCTTTGTGTAATATAATTTCATTTTTGAGTATTTAAATCTTCATTTTGTCGATATTTGGTACTTGAGTAAAAAATAAACACCATATATTTACAAGTTGCCCATGTGGTCAAATGATCATTATATCCAGAATGATATTCATGATTTGGATATCATATATATCATATATATCTATTATATACATGTTTTCATAATAGAAAATAACATTTAGAGTTAAGAAATGAAATTCACCGTTCATGGAGATGGTAAGCCGTACGTACGCATGAACACTACATTCATTTCTATTTCTTAATTTAATGGAAATAAAAGACAATGATACATAGGTATATTATAATTACAGTATAATATCATATATCATATAGTTAACTCAATCCTTTATACATCCCACATAAGGCACTAATCAATCAAATCACTTTTAGGGGGTGGTAGTCTGCGCTTCCTCAAATGAGATTATCGTATTTACCCACTATGAAAACCACAAAAGAATGATTTTAATGGGAAATACAGAAGCATAAGAAAATAATAAACCAAATATATATCATATATAAATATAGCACCAACATAATGACCACCATGAGAGGCGGTTAGATGTAATTGAACAATCATTATTTCATGAGGTCTTAGTTTTCCATCCACAGAAACTTTATGTTCTTGATCCATTAGATGGAGGTTTGTGTAAGTGTAGTTCGAATGTTTATCATAAAAACATCCAATTATATTGAGGATATTTTCAGGTTTAGTTTTTTAGAGAATTATGCCATAACTATTACATTATAACTTGAATATTACAAATAGACACTACTACTCAGTATCCATTTTTTCATAAAATAAAAACTCTTAAAAAACATGTCTAGTTCAATGTTTTAGATAGAATGACTTTTCCTTGATCCCATCCTTGACACTATTCATCATTATGTCCTATGGAAAACATTTCATAAAAATGGGATGGGCATAAAAAATTTCAGTAAGGGTTATAAAATAAGGAAGGAAAAAATTAGCCCATCAAAAAATACAAATCAATGAAACCATACGTTTCAATCTTACATTATGAAATCATATGATTTATGAATAACACACAAAAATCATAAATCCTAAATGTTACTTATAGAATCCATATCAAACTTACAATGTAGCTATCACAACTACATAGGGAGTTACACTTGGAATACCCATCATAGTAAATTCCCTAAATCTCTTAGGAGAAACATCACATTTACCTCTATCACGTTACCCAATGCATTAGAGAGCTATCTCAGGCTCACCCACCCAAGGATTATAATTTAACCACCCGTATACATAAACAATTCCCAATAACCATAAAATAATCATAATATATAACACATTTATAAAGGAAATATAACATTTCCACATTCCAATATATCAAATCAAGATATTGAAATAAATAATGTTTTATCAAATCATTTTCAATACCTTTTTAAAAATATATTTTTGAATCAAAGTGTCCCATACCACATTAAAGTTTTTAAATGAATTATCATTTGAAATCATTAATTTACATATAAATAAATCCATAAAACCATTTTGAAAACATTTAAATTAATGATAAATATTTAGAAGAATAAATATTTATAAATTTTAAAATGATATTTTAGTTAAGGAGTTTTTAACAAAATGAGAGACTCTTGAATAACAATAATTGTGGTATAAAACTGAATTAGAACTTTATAGTATCATTAGAATAATGGGATTCATGATATAATATGTCAAAGGACAGTATATACACCATATAAGATTGAATTGGTGTATAACAACAATGAAGTCTCAGTGGAAATGTAAATTGATATGAAATCCCTTATAAAGATGGTATCATTAAATTAAGGATAAATCAATCACATAATTATGTGTGATAAATATAAATACACCAAATATAAGTGGATATTATGTGTAAAAATATCAAAGGTCATTCAAAAATATTTATATAATGACATATTCAATAAGTACAAGTTAAACCCAAATAATTGAAATTAGGTTAAGAAGTTCCCTTGTAAAAATTCAACAGCCTAAAGGCATCAATTTAAAATTCCGAAAATGAGTTGATGAGATCAAAATGGAAAATCATCACTTGGACATAAAATTTACATAAATAAGGATATAGAATAACATATCCCATGATAATAAGATGAAAATTAAAAGGCATAACAAAAATAAGTCTTTTAAAAAGAGGATGGTGAAAGGTTCACTTACTGATTTGGTAAAATACAAAACATATGCCACATGAAAGAAGGATTATAATATGAAGATTTATATACTCATAAATGAAAGTATATTACACAAATAGTACAATCATGGTTAATAAATACACCAAAAAAATTTAAATAGTGGAAAATATAGCATGAATCTCACAGGAATAAATAGTGTGATGAAACCCTTTTCCACATTGTAATCAATTGAGTCGTATGACCAAAAGTACATAATGATTCTATGGATGGAAAACTAACACCTCACGAAATGATGCTTGTTCAAATATCTCAAACCACCTCTCATGGTGGCCATTACGATGACACAATATTTAAATATGATATATATTATGTTTATGTATTCTTTATGCTTATGTATTTTCCATTTATAGCACACCTTTATGGTTTCCATAGTGGGTAATTACGATAATCTCATTTGAGGAAGTGCTGACTACCTCCCCCTCAAAGTGATGTGACTCATTAATGCCATATATTGGATGTATAATGGATATATGATATTAAACTGGAATTATTATATACCTATGTATCATTATGTGTTAATTTCATTAAAATAAGATATAGAAATGAAATTATCATTCATGCATATATACGGATTACCATCTCCATGAACAATGCATTTCATTTTTTACCTCTAAATTTTATGTAATATTATAAATTCATGTATATAATAGATATATATGAAATATATGATATATAAATCATTAATATCATTGTGGATATAATAAAAAATTGACCACATGAACAACATGTAATTATAAGCTGTCCATTTTTGACTCAAGTACCATATATCAACAAAACGAACATTATTAACATAAATGATTAAATAATGTTTATAAAATGGTAACAAGTAATATAAAAGGAATAATAAACTTGAAAAAGGTTATTAAGAAAGTAGAAATTAACTTTAGTTTATTATTCAGGAGATTAAAGAATGATCGAGTCAAGTCGGACATGAGATAAGGGATCTGACTTCTCTCTTTCTTTTCAAGTACTCTCTTTTATGTCATTTCTTTTATGTTCCATGTTCTTATGTTGGAGGATTTTATTTTATATTCACCATACTGTAATTTTTATTTTCATATAATGAGATACCCCCTCTTACTCTCATCAATCCATTTTATGAATTTTTAAGTGGCACTGTTAGGCTACCAAATTTTTGTAAGGGATTTCTTATCTCACTTTTAATTCCCTAAGATTTCCATTATTTTTCACTTATTTATTACATGTAGTGTAATGTGTACTGCCATTGATATATATTATCATGATTATCTTTATATTCATGGTATTATGTGATTAATTTTTTGGTTATTAATTTTTGGTCTTACGATTCAGTTTGAATACAATGAAGTAAGGGTTTTTCATCTCACTTTTTATTCCCATGAGATTTATGCTATATTGGCCACTATTTCCTTTTGTGTGGTGTATGTACTGTCCATGATTGTACTCTTTTTGTAATATAAATTCATTTAAGAGTTTTAAATCTTAATTGTATGATCCTCATTTCATGTGGTGTATGTTTTGTAAGATATTATTTTTTTTATATTTTTTAGACATCTAATAAATTAAATTATTCGTGACACAATAATGACGTAGTGTTTACCTCATTAATAAATGATTTAAATAAATAATATTATAATGATAAAAATATTATCCAAAACATGTCCAATTATTATAGGATGATTTTATTTTGACCATGTGTCATCTTGTCTTTGACTCTAATGATTTTTGGACCTTTTGAAATAGAATATAAGTTTATAATAAAATAATATTTTCACACTTTCCAAAAGAGCCCCTCCTATCCCTTATAAACTGGGCCACTTATAATAAATTACTCACACCTCTCAAGCCATTTGGATCATCCATAATCTGATCAATTAAGCTCCCTACATTCCTCTCCTCCACCTAGTGGACTTACCTTAGGCATATGGCACTTCAAGAAGTCCATTGGTTCAAACCAAAGGGAGTTACCCAAATTAAAGGTAAGAGTTTCTCTTAATTTGTTTTCTTTTATTTTACTTCTCCAACACCTAAACACTTTTTATTCCTTTCTTTTGTAACAAAAACAGTATCCTCAATATACTAGGTTTTTTTATGAGAAGTATTCGAACTACACTAACACACACCTCCATCTAATGTGTGATGAACAGAATGTTTCTGTGGATGGCAAACTAACCCCTCACAAAATGATGATTGTTCAATTAACTCTTACCGCCTCTCATGGTGGATATTATGATGGAACTATATTTATATATGATATATATTATTATTATGTTTTCTTTATGCTTCTGTATTTTCCAATTATATCAGGACTTTATGGTTTTCATAGTTGGTAAATACGATAATCTCATTTCAGGAAGTGCAGACTACTGCCCCCTCAAAGTGATGTGACTCATTAATGCCTTATGCGGGATGTATAAAGGATAGAGTTATTGATATTGTAAATGATATTATACTGTAATAATAATAAAACTATGTGTAATTATGTTTTAAATTCCATTAAAATAAGAAATAGAAATGGAAGCAGCGTTCATGCATACGTACAGCTTACCATCTCCGTGAACGATGCATTTCATTTCTTACCTCCAAATGTTATGTACTACTATAAATACATGTATATATTGGATATATATATGATATATATGTCATCTAAATAATGAATTTAATTCTTTATATAATGAAATATTGAACACATGGACAACTTGTAAATAAAAGTTGTTCTTTTTTTTACTCAGGTTCAAAATATCGACAAAATGGACATTATTAACTTGAAATGATTACATAATATTTAAAACATGATAATAAGTGATATAAAACTAATAATAAACATGGAAAACGTTATTAAGAAAGTATAAATTAGATTTATTTTATTATTCAGGATATTAAAGAATGACCGAGTGATGTCGGACAGGAGGTAAGGGATTCGAGTTCTCTCTTTCTTTTCAAGTACTCTCTTTTATGTCATTTATTTTATTCTCCATGTTATTATGTTGGAGGATGTTATTTTATGTTCCCAAAAATTTAATTTTTATTTTCATATGATTAGATACCCCCTCTTACTCTTATCAATTCATTTTAATAATTTTTAAGAGGCGTCGTTAGGCTGCGGAATTTTTGTAAGCAATTTTTCTTATCTCACTTTCAATTCTGTGAGGTTTCCATTGTTCGCCACTTATTTTTTACATATGGTGTAATGTGTACTTACATTGATATATATTATCATTATTATCTTTATATTCAAGGTATTTTGTTCTTCATTTTGTGCTTATTAACTTTTGGCCATACTATTCAATTTGAATACAATGAAGTAAGGTTTTTTCGTCTCACTTTTTATTCCCGTGAGATTCATGGAATATTGGCCACTATTTTCTTTTGTGTGGTGTATGTACTGACCATGATTGTACTATTTGTGTAATATACTTTCTTTAAGTAATATTTACATCTTCATTGAATGGTTCCTCTTTCATATGGTTTATGTTTTGTATGTTACCAAATCTGTAAGGGAATTTTTCACCCTCATGTCTTTTTTTTAAAACGAATTCTTTTTGTTATGTCTTTTAACATATATCTTATTATGTTGGGATATGTTCTTTTATACCCATATTGATGTAAAGTTTATGTCCAAATTATGAGATTCCCTTTTTATCTCATTAACTCATTTTCTGAATTTTAAAGAGACATCGTTAGGCTATCGAATTTTTATAAGGTAACATCTTAACCCAAATTTCTATTCTTTTGGTTAAACTTGTACTTTTTGAATATGTCATCCTACAAATATGTGTGAATGTATACTGATTGTTTTACAATTATGATCCACTTATATTGGGTGTATTTATATTTGTCACACATAATTATGTGATTGATTTATCCTTAATTTAATGATACAGTATTTATAAGGGATTTCATCTCTATTTACACTTCCATTGAGACTTCAATGTTGTTATGCACCAATTGAGTATTATATGGTGTATATATTGTACATTTACATATTATATCATGAATACCTTTATTCTAATTATATTATAATGTTATTATTAAATTTTATTCCTCAATTATTTGTATTCAAGTGTCTCTATTTTTGATAGAAAAACTCTTTAACTAAAATATCATTTTAAATGTTTTTAAGATTTATTCTTCTAAATATTTCTCATTAATGTCCATGTTTTAAAAATAGGTATTATGAATTATTTATATTGACATTAATGTTTTCAAATGATAATTCATTTAAAATATTCAATGTGGTATTAGACACTTTGATTCAAAAATATTTTTTTAAAAGGTTTTGAAAATTATTTGATAAAAAATTGATTATTTCAATATCTGGATTTGAGATATTAAAATGTGGAAATTTTATTCATCCTTTATAATTGTGTTATGTGTTATGATTATGTTATGGTTATTGGGAATTTTTTACATATACGGATGGTTCTGTGTTAAACCTAGGGCGGGTGAGCCCGAGATAGCTCTCCAATGCATTGGGTAACGTGACGGAGATAAACGTGATGTTTCTCCTAAGAGATTTTGGGAATATAGTGTGATGGGTATTCCATGTGTAACTCCCTATATATCTGTGATAGATAAAATGTAATTTTGATATGGATTTCATAATTAACCTTTATGATTTATGATTTGTTTGTTTTATTCATAAATCTTATGATTTCTTAAGGTATGTTATGATTGAAAATTATGGTTTCAGTGATATGTATTTATTGATGGGCTAATGTTTTCCTTTCTTATTTTATAACCATTATTCAGCTTTTTATGCTCATCCAATGTTTTTGAAATTTTTTTCACTGGACTTAAAGATGAATAGGGTCAAGGATAATATCATGGAAAAGTCATGATATCTAAAATATGGAACCAGAGATGTTTCTTTTTAAGAGTTTTTATTTTATGAAAAAAATGGATATCGAGTAGTAGTGTCTACATGTAATATTCAAGTTGTTATGTAGTAGTTATGGCCTAATTCTCTAAAACTCTAAACCTAAAAAGATCCTCCATGTGAATTATTTGTTTAATTCAATATTATATAATGTCTAAGGCCGAGTCCTTATAGTTTATATTAGAGGTCGGTTTAGGCAAGTTTAGGGATTATGAATCTTCATTATACATGTGGTTAGTCCCTCTCTATTATTTCAGTTAAATCCTTGTTTAATAACTTTTTCAGATCAAGGAAAGTCATTTTCAAATTGAAGGAGGAAGATCTCAAATGACATTCCTATCTCTTCCTGATGACATGCTTGCAATAATTATTGCAAAGTAAAGTACGGATGATTGTGAAATTATTTCTAGCATGAAACTCACTTGCAAGCAGTTGTTTAAGATATCAAACACCTCTACTATAACTCGTTATCATTGTGGATCATGGGTTGTATTTAAAAAAAATCCTATTTTCACAATATTCTCATATTTTTAAGAAAGGTAAATATTATCAAGGCATTTTAAAATATTTTACCTTATCATAAGATTTTGAATCATATTATGATTTTAAAAATGGTACGGAAGAAGGAGACCCTAGAGAGACCTATTAAAATTTGATTTTAAAATATAGTCTCTCAACACATACATAAAGTAATTTAAAAGGATCGTTTATTGAAAGTTTCAACTCAAATTCTGTTCAACTGTTTTATAGAAATCATCTTTTATCAGATGTTTTGAAATTATATGTCCTACATGATTATTTTCCAAAATTGTTTTTCTGTGAACACCCATATGAACCATGTTGTAGAAGGTGTATTTGGATGGAGGAAGAAAATGATTTTTAAGGATCTCTAAATAATTGTTCCAATGCATGGAACTTTTACCTATGTGAACAAGATGATGATGAAACCAAATGGACACCATGATCAAGGTATGATGTTCTTCATTTTTTGGGGATTATTTTCTTTTATCATATATTGGTGAAATAAAACTTCCAGTATTAATATGTTGAGATCATAATGAATTTGTATGAAAATGAGAGGTATAAGGAAACCATTGAGGTTAAAACATGTTATGGTTATTTTTTTGTTTTATAAAAAGGACAACCCATAGGATGGGTGACAACCTGTCGCATCAGGTAAGGCCACAGGAATCGAACCCACAACCGAAGGGTGACAAGGGCACATCCCCTACCACTAGCCTTCTTGAAGTCCCTTGTTAGTATGACTTATTATTTTATTAAAATATTTTTATGGAACACGAATAATTTTATTTTTGGAACTTATGTTTTATAAAATGGATATACTTAGTATAGAAAAATGATTTAGTGATTACGTGATAAAGGTTGTTGTGGAAGAGGTTCTCTCTTTTGAGGAAACACTATATGCCTATGGAAGATAGAATACTATGAGATTTCAATTGTGGAATAATGGTTGAAATTTTAGTTGGGAAGAATCTATGTTTTTATTATGGACACATGATGATTTGATTTATTTATTAAAATTATTTACCTGTCCTAGAGAATATGTGATTAGGTTAATTACTTTTCAATATGAGATTTTATGAGTAACAGTTGTCACTTGGAGAAAAATATTAAGATGTATCTTGGAAGTCTATGTAATTTAATCCTTATGAGATTTGGGTTACAATCAAATTTTGGATTACTTTTGAAGAATTTTTGGGAAAATTGTTTATTGAATGGTCTATGTTGAACTTTGGGTTTTGTCAGACAAATTTTGGAGATTAAGAGTAGTTTCTCTTTATGTAAAAGATTATCCTTTTTTGGGATTATCTGATCTTGTACAAAACTTTTTGGTTTTAGTTAATATCTAAAGACATGGGAAATATGTAGTTCATCTTTTGTGGATTATTTGATTCTATCGATGTTTATTATAGCAGTTTTAATGTAAAAAAGTCATCCTAAATTTTCATTGTATGGAGGAAATATGATTTTGTGTTAGAAATCTATTGATGGATAAAATTATACATGAAAAGTAAATGTTTTTCCTTATGTTTTTAGTTAAGAAAATAAATAATTTCCTCAATGAAAAGTAACTTAAAACAAAAACCTTGTCTGTTAAATTTTCCTACTGGGAAATCAAAGACTGTTTAACCCATCACAAGTCTGTGATTTTCTGGTGGTTAAATTTCTCTTAAACATGTTTTCTATCACTCTCCATCAGAATATGATGGTTTTTTTCTCCACCATATCCATGTTTCAATGGAATCCTAGTATCTGTTGTCTCAGGTAACCTTTGTACTTCTCTTCCTTTATTTTAAATTGATAGTTTAATTAACTCTTTTTCTGATGTGGGGATTTTAATGAAGTTTCCAAGCGCAGTTTTAAAATTGCGAGGACGCAATTCCCAAAAGAGGGGAAGGATGTAACATCCCAGATAAATAAGGAATAAGAAACTTTTCATATTTATTAATATTTTCGAATAAATGTTTAATTTTACTTTAAAGGGGTAGCTATATTCGATAGTGTACCCGATAAGCTACAACGAGTTTCTTTGAAATCTTAAGTTGCACACTAATAATATAATATTATTATTTTAAATGGTAGTTAACTCCTAGATGTTGTATTGGCGGGAATGAACAAATATAAATACAATATCATTATATATGTTTTTTAAATGTAATTACATTTATCGAATAAATGTTAGAGGCTTAAAATGTGAATGAATCTAATTTTAAGAATAGTATACATTAAAAGGTCGATTTATCACCTTTTAATGGATAACCCTATTTAAATATAGTTATGGTCACTTTAATACATTATATATGAATAAATAAAATAATTCTATAGAATGGGACATCAAAATTTACTTTATGTAAATTTTTGAATTTTTCCAATTTTTTTTACGAATAATGTAAATATTGTATTTTAATTCAAAACTATTTTTAAATATAATTTATTTATATGGATATATTATCTTTTCAATTGTTTTTAAAGTGTAATTAGAATATATTTTTACCATTTAATCTAATTTTGGTCATTGGAATTAATTTCACTTTGAAATTGGATATAAACAAGTGTTAATCTTTTGAAATGTTTTCCAGAGGACTTTAAGATGAATATGGTCAATGATGGGATCAAGGAAAAGCCATGCAATCTAAAACATGGAACTAGAAATGTTTCTTTTTAAGAGTTTTTATTTTATGAAAAAATGGATACTGTGTAGTAGTGTCTACATTTAATATTCAAGTTGTAATGTAATAGTTATGGCCTAATTCTCTAAAACCATAAACTGGAAAAGACCCTCAATGTGAATTATTTTAAATGGTAGTTTACTCTTAGTCATTGTATTGGTGGGAATGAAAAAAACTAAATAAAATATGATTATACATGTTTGTTAAATGTTATTACATCTATCCAATAAATGTTAGAGGCTTAAAATGTGAATGAATCTAATTTTAAGCATAATTTACATTAAAAGGTCGATTTACCACCTTTTAATGGAGAACCCTCTTTAAATATAGTTTTGGTCTCTTTAATACATTCTATATTAATAAATACAATCTCTATTTAGAATGGGGACATTAACATTTACTTTATGTACATTTTTGGAATTTTTCTGAAAACATTCATTTTTTTATGAATAGCGTAAATATTGTATTTTAATTCAAAACTATGTTTTAATATAATTTATTTATATTGTTAGATTATCTTTTTAATTGGTTTTAAATATTAATTAGAATATATTTTTACAATTTAATCCAATGTTGGTCAATGTAATTAATTTCACTTTGAAATTGGACATAAACAAGTGTCAATCTTTTGATAGTTATTGTTTCTTAAAAACACGCTATTTGTTTTAACAACGAGAATTAATTTTAAAATTAATTAATGACACTTTTATGTATTCAATTTTTTAAAATATACATAATTTTTGAATATGGAATTTCAAATATATCTTAGGCTGAAGTTTTGGTATTTTTCTGAAAAACATCAATTTTTGATGAATAGTGAAACCACATATTGGTAGTTAAAAAAATTGAATTTTTCATTTAAATGAAATTTTACGACTTCTGTGAATTGAATTTAAAAAATAAGACATACATGGTTGTTATCAAGAAGTAAAATTTGGTTCATTAAGATGAAAATATTTTTTGGTGATTAGAAACTTTTGACTATTATTTACCACTGTTAAAGGTAAATAAGGTAATTAAATGTAAAAAGAATAATATAATAATTCAAAATTACCTTAACACTTGTCCAAACCAAATTGGATGTGTAATTGCCGACCATTGGCATGTTTGGGTCTATTTTGGAACAACATTGAGCCACTTATGAAAGATTATGACACATTAGATTAATTAATATAATGTAAAGGGAAAAATGACAAACTTAGAGTTAAAGCCACTCTATATGCAAATGACCCAACTTTCTCTAGAATTTCATAATGTCCAATGAACCTCAGACTCAAATTTCCCTTCTTTACAAAATGCATCACACTTTTCCATTGAGAATATTTGAGAAAGACATAATCACCTACCTCAAAAGAAAGATCCTTCCTTCGGTTATCTTCATAAATTTTCTGTCTGCTCTAAGCTGTTCTGTGGAAAACCCATATGGTTGAAGAGGTGATGTGGGAATTTGAAAATTCTATGAGGGATAAATACCCCCACTTATTTTGATAAGTGAATAAAAATTGTGAGGATGAAATTTCCAAAAGAGGGGAAGGATGTAACATCCCAGGTAAATGAATAAAAACACATATTTAATATTTATTAATATTTTTGAATTAAATATTATTTTTTACATTAAAGGGGTTCCTATGTTCGATAGCGTACCCGATATACGACAATGAGTTTCTTTGGAATCTTACGTTGCACACTAGTAATATAATATTATTATTTTAAATGGTAGTTAACTCCTATCCTTTGTATTGGAGGGAATGAACAAAACTAACAACAATATGATTATACATGGTTGAATGTATTTATATTTATCCAATAAAAATTTAGAGACTTAAAATATGAATGAATCTAATTTTAAGCATAATTTACATTAAAAGGCCGATTTATCGCCTTTGAATGGGGAACCCTGTTTAAATCTAGTTTTGGTAACTTTAATACATTATATATGACCAAAAAAATACTTCTTTATAATGGGGACATCAAAATTTTCTTTGTTCAATTTTTTGGAATTTTTCCAATAAAGTTCATTTTTAATGAATAGTGAAAAACATTGTATTTTAATTCAAAATTTCCTTTTAATATAATTTATTTTAAAGGTTATATTATCTTTTTATTTGGTTTTAATGTATAATTAGAATATTTTTTACCATTTAATCCATTTTTGGTCATTGGAATTAATATCACATTGAAATTTGACATAAACAAGTATTAATCTTTTGATAGTTATTATTTCTTAAAAACACGCTATTTGTTTTGATAACAAAAATTATTTTTAAGATTAATTAATTCCACTTATATGTTTTGAATTTGTAAATATAGAAATCATTTTTCAATTCAGAATATCAAATATAGCTTAGGCTGATTTTTTGGTATTTTTCTGAAAAACGTCAACTTTTTATGAATAGTGAAACCACTTAGTGGTAGTTAAAAAAATTAAAATTTTCATTTAAATGAAATTTTACCACTTCTGTGAATTGAATTTAAAAAATCTGACATAAATGGTTATTATAAAGAAGTAAAATGTCGTTCATTAAGATGCAAATAATTTTTGGTGAATAGTAATTTTTTACTTTTATTTACCGCGGTTAAAGGTAAATAATGTAATTCAATGTAAAGGGAATAATATAATAATTACAAATTACCTTAACACTTGTCCAAACCTTATTGGATGTGTAATGGCCGACCATGGGCATCTTTGGCTCTATTTTGGGACCCCATGGAGCCACATATGAAAGATAATGACACATTAGATTAATTAATTTAATGTAAAGGAAAAAATGAAAAAAAAATATTTTTTGTAAATGAATTTTTATATAGTGCTATATAAAGAATATATTTGACTATAAATATTCATTTGAAATATAAAAAGATTTCCTACATGATAGTTGTTTTTTTATATTTTTTATACATTGAATTAATAAAATTATTTATGACACAATAATGATGCAGTGTTTAGCTCATTAATAAATCATTTAAATAAATAAGAATATAATGATTAAAATATGATAAAAACCTATCAAATTCTTGTTTTCTGATTTTATTTCGACCATGAGTCATCTTATCGTTGACTCTAATGATTTTTGGACCTTTTCAAATCGAATATAAATTTATAATAAAATAATATTTTCACATTTTCCTAAAGAGCCTCTCCTCTCCCTCATTAAAGAAAACCACTTCTAAACAATTCCTCACACCTCTAAAGCCAATTTGATCATCCAAAATCTACCCAAATAAGCATCCATGATCCCTCTCCTCAACCTAGAAGCCTTACCTTAGGCAGAAGTCACATCAAGAAGACCTTTGGTTCAAACCAAATTGAGTTACCCAAATGAAAGGTAAGAGTTTCTCTTAATTTGTTTTCTTTTATTTTTCTTCTCCAACCCCTAAACTCTTTTTATTCCTTTATTTTGTAACAAAAAAATGTTATCTTCAATATAAAATGATTTTTTTATGAGAATAATTCTAACTACACTTACACACACCTCCGTATAATGGGTAAAGAACATAATGTTTTTCTAGATGACAAACTAACGCCTCATGAAACGATGATTGTTCAATTACCTCGTACCGCCTCTCGTGGGGGCCATTATAATGGAACTGTATTTATATATGATTTATATTATGTTTATGGTTTCTTTATTCTTCTGTATTTTCCAATTATATCACACCTTTATGGTTTCCATAGTGGGTAAATATGATAATCTCATTTGAGGAAGTGCGGACTACCACCCCCTCAAAGTGATGTGACTCGTTAATGCCTTATTTGGGATGTATAAAAGATAGAGTTATTGATATTGTATATGAAATTATACTGGAATTATAATATAACTATGTTTCATTATGTTTTTAATTCCATTAAAATAAGAAATAGAAATGGATGTAGCGTTCATGCGTATGTAAGGCTTACCGTCTCCATGAACGGTGCATTTCATTTCATACCTCCAAATGTTATGTACATTTATAAATAAATTAATATACAGGATATATATGATATATATGATATATAAATAATGAATGTCATTCTGGATATAATGAACTATTGACCACATGGTCAACTTGTAAATACAAGGTGTTCATTTTTTACTCAAGTACCAAATATCGATAAAATGGACATTATTAACTTGAAAAGATCACCTAATATTTATAAAATGATAATAAGTAATATAAAATGAATAATAAACACGAAAACGGTTCTTAAGGAAGTATAAATTAACTTTATTTTATTATTCAGGATATTAAAAAATGACAGAGTCAAGTCGGACACGAGGTAAGGGATCCAACTTCTCTCTTTCTTTTCAAGTACTATCTTTTATGTCATTTCTTTTATGCTCCATGTTCTTATGTTGTAGGATGTTATTTTATATTCACCATACTATAATTTGTATTTTCATATGATGATATACCCCTCTTACTCTGATCAATTCATTTTAATAATTTTTAATTGGCGCTGTTAGGCTGCCGAATTTTTGTAAGGGATTTTGTTATCTCACTTTTAATTCCGTAATATTTCCATTGTTCTCCACTTATTAGTTGCATTTGGTGTATTTTGTACTGCCATTTGATATATATTATCATTATTATCATTATATTCATGGTATTATGTGATTAATTTTGTGGTTATAAACTTTTGGTCATACGACTCAGTTGATTACAACGTGGTAAAGTGATTCATCTCTCTTTTTATTCACATGCGATTCATGATATATTTGCCTCTATTTTATTTTGTGTGGTGTATGTACTGACCATGATTGTACTATTTTTGTAATATAGTTTCATTTATGATTATTTACATCTTCATTGTATGATCCTTATTTCATGTGGCGTGTGTTTTGTAAGTTACCAAATCGGTAAGGGAACCTTTCACCCTCCTCTTTTTAAAAGACTTCTTTTTGTTATGTCTTTTAATTTACATCTTTTTTTGTTGGGATTTGTTCTTATATATCCATATTGATGTAAACATTATTTAAATGTGATGAGATACCCTTTTTGTCTCGTCAAACCATTTTCATAATTTTAAAGTGGCGTCGTTAGGCTGTCGAATTTTTACAAGGGAACCTCTTAACCCAATTTCGATTCATTGGGGTCAACTTATACTTATTGAATCTGTCGTCCAATGAATATGTGTGTATGGCCTCTGATTTTTTTACACATAATATCCACTTATATTTGGTGTATTTATATTTTTCCCACGTAATTATGTGATTTATTTATCCTTAATTTAAGGACACCATATTTATAAGGGATTTCATCCCAATTTACATTTCTATAGAGACTTCATTGTTGTTTTGCACCAATTCAGTCTTATATGGTGTATATAATGTACTTTTACAAATTATATCATGAATCCCTTTATTCTCATGATATTATAAAGTTCTGATTAATTGTTATTCCTCAATTATTTGTATTCATGTGTCTCTATTTTTGTTAAAAAACTCTTTAACTAAAGTATCGTTTGAAATGATTTAAAGATTTATTCTTCTAAATATTTCTCGTTAATGTCCATGTTTCTAAAAAGGGTTATAGGAATTATTTATATGGACATTAATGTTTTCAACTGATAATTAATTTAAAATCTTCAAAGTGGTATGGGACACTTTGATTCAAAAATATTTTTTTAAAAGGTTTTGAAAATGATTTGATAATGAATAGTTTACTTCAATATCTTGATATGATATAGTGGAATGTGGAAATTTTATATTTCCTTTATACTTGTGTTTTGTGTTATAATTATTTTATGGTTATCATATATTGTTTACCTATACGGGTGGTTCCGTGATAATCCTAGGGTAGGTGAGCCCGAGATAGCTCTCCAATGCATTGGGTAACGTGACAGAGGTGAACATGATGTTTCTCCTAAGTGATTTAGGGAATATACCGTGATGGGAATTCCAAGTGCAACTCCCTATGTAGATGTGATAGATACAAATTATGTTTGATATAGATTCCAAAGTAACCTTTATCATTTATGATTTGTGTGCGTTATTCATAAATCTTATGATTTTGTAAGGTATGTTATGATTGAAAAGTATAGTTTCAGTGATATGTATTTATTGATAGAATAATGATTTCCTTTATTATTTTATAACCCTTACTGATCTTTTTATTCTCATCCCATGTTTTTGAAATGTTTTTCACAGGACTTAAAGATGAATATGGTCAAGGATGGGATCATGGAAAAGTCATGCTATCTAAAATATGGAAAGTATGGACTACCGACTCCTAAATGTGATTTTATTCGTTAATGCCTTATGTGGGATGTATAAAGGATGGAGTTAAAAATATTATATATGATATTATACTGTAATTATAATATGTATCATTATGTTTTAATTCCATTAAAATAAGAAATATAAATGAACGTAGCGTTCATGCGTACGTATGACTTACTGTATCCATGAACGGTGCATTTCATGTCATACCTCTAAATGTTATTTACTATTATTAATACATATATATACTAGATATATATGATATATATGATATCTAAAAAATGAATAACATTCTGGATAGAATGGACTATTGACCACATGGACAACTTGTAAATATAAGGTGTTTATTTTTTACGCAAGTACCAAATATCGACAAAATGAAATTTATTAACTTGAATGATTGCATAATGTTTATAAAATTGGAAATAAGTGATATAGAAAGTATAATAAAATTTAAAAAGGATTTTAAGCCAGTAGAAATTACCATTAGTTTATTATTTAAGAGATTAAAGAACGATCGAGTCATGTCAGACACGAGGTAAGGGACTTTGTCTCAATCTCCTTTCATTGAGTCATTTTTATTTTTATACAAGACTTTTATACGGTGCATAAACCCATTTGAATTTTTATTTTATTCAAAGGGAATATTTTTATACAAATTGTTTTACTAAATGTCAAAAAGGAATGTTTTTTACGTAAGCGGTGACAACGACCTTTCCGCCGCCAAGAGTATTATTTGATCTTTGGATTCCTTAACAAGCCGAAATGTTTTTTAAAAGGAAAAATAAATACCATATACTCTTTTTACGTATTTTGGAATTTAAAATCATTTTGATAATGGATTTATTATTTGAATATCTTGAAATGATATTTTATTATTTCAATGTTAACATGTTATCTTTCCTTTATGATTATGTTATGTGTTATGATCATGTTATGGTTCTTGGGGATTATTTATGTAAAGGGGTGGATCTGTGATAAACCTAGGGCAGGTGAGCCTGAGATAGCTCTCCAATGCATTGGTTAACGTGATAGAGGTAAACGTGAATGTTTCTTCTAAGAGAGTTATGGAATATACTGTGATGGGTATTCAGAAGTATCTCTCTATGTAGCTCTGATAGCTACAATGTAAGTATTATATGGATTCCACAAGTTACCATTAGGATTAATTATTTTCTATGTGTGTTTCATAAATATTATGATTTCATGATGTAAGTAAATGATTTCATGATTTGTATGTATTTATGAACCAATGTTTTCATTCTTTGTTTTATAACCCTTACTGAGCTTTTTATGCGCATCCCATGTTTTGAAATGTTATCACAGGACATAAAGATGAATAGGGTCAAGAATGGGACGAGAATTGGTAGAAGAGATGGTAGAGAAATTTCAGTTGATTAAGAAGCATATGAGAATAGCTCAGAGCAGACTGAAAAGTAATGCAAATAACAGGAGGAAGGATGTTTCTTTTGAGGTAGGTGATCATGTCTTTCTCAATGTTTCTCCATGGAAAAGTGTGATGCGTTTTGGTAAGAATAGAAAGTTGAGTCCGAGGTTTATTGGACCTTATGAAATTATAGAGAATTTTGGATTAGTTTCGTATAGAGTGGCTTTACCTCCATGTTTATCTATGGTACACAATGTTTTCATGTTTTGATGTTGAGAAAGTATATGACAGATCCATCTCATGTTTTGAGCCCAGAGGTAGTTCACTTGGAAGAGAATCTCTCTTATAATGAACAACCAGTCCAGATTCATGACCGCTGAGAGAATGTGTTGGGGAATAATGTGATTTACCAGGTAATGGTTCTGTGGAAAACCCATATGTTTGAAGAGGCAACGTGAGAATCTGAAAATTATTTGAGGGATAAATACCCCCACTTATTTTTATAAGTGAATAAAAATTGTGAGGACACAATTCCCAAAAGGGGGGAACGATGTAACATCCCAGGTAAATGAGGAATATGACATATTTAATATTTATTAGAATTTTCGAATTAATTATTTATTTTACTTTATAGGAGTTTCTATGTTCGATAGCGTACCCGATACGTAACAACGGGTTTCTTTGAAAACTTACGAGGGACACTAATAATATAATATTATTATTTTAAATGGTAGTTAACTCCTAGCCGTTGTATTGGTTGGAATGATTAAAACTAACTACAATATGATTTTTACATGATTATTAAATTTATTTACATTATCCAATAAAAAGTTAGAGGCTTAAAATGTGATTGAATCTAATTTTAAACATAATTTACATTAAAAGGCCAATTTATCGTCGTTTAATGGAGAACCCTCTTTAAATATAGTTTAGGTTACATTAATTTATTATATATGATCAAATAAAATCCTTTTTTAGAATGGGGACATAAAATTTTACTTTGGTTATTTTTTTTCTATTTTTCTGATAGAGGTCATTTTTAATGAATAGTGAAATATATTGAATTTTAATTCAAAAGTGCATTTTAATATAATTTATTTATATGTTTAGTTTATCATTTTAGTTGGTTTTAAAGTGTAATTAGAAAATATTTTATCATTTAATCCAATTTTGGTCATTGGAATTAACTTCACTTTGAAATTTGACATAAACAAGTATGAATCTTTTGATAGTTATTGTCTCTTAAAAACACGCTATTTGTTTTAATAATGGGAATTAATTTTAAAATTTATTAATTCCACTTATATGTTTTAAATTTGGAAAAATAGAAATCATTTCTGAATTCGTAATATCAAATAATTCTTAGGCTGATGTTTTTGTATTTTTCTAAAAAATTCAATTTTAGATGAATAGTGAAACCACTTAGTAGTAGTTAAAAGACCGACTTTTTCATTTAAATAAAATTTTACCACTGTGTGAATTGAATTTAAAAAATACAACATATATGGTTTCTATCATGAAGTAAAATGTGTTTCAATAAGATGACAATTATTTTTGGTGAATAGTAACTTTTGACTTTTATTTACCGCGGTTAAAGGTAAATAGGGTAATTCATGGTTAAAAAAATATTATAACAATTCAAAATAACATTAAAACTAGTTAAAACCTAATTAATTGAGTCATTTACGACCATGGTCATCTTTGGGTCGATTTTGGGATCCCATTGATCCTCTTGGGAGTGATAATGGCAATGTATATTAATAAAATTAATGCGAAGACAAAATTGACATTAAGAAAAATATTTTTGTAATTAATATTTATTTGGTGTTATATAAGTCCTATTTTAGCCTATAAATATTATTTGGAGAGATAAAACTATTTAAGAGACGATAGAATTTTTCTATAATGTTTATACATCGAATAAATTAAATTATTTATGACACAATAATCATGCAGTATTTACCTCATTAATAAATGATTTAAATAAATAAGATTGTAATGATTAACATATTATCCAAATCATGTCCAATTATGATTGGATGATTTTAGTTCGACCATGAATCATCTTAACTTCTACTATAATGATTTTTGGACCATTAGAAACTGAATATAATTATATTATAAAAAAAATACTTTCACACTTTTTTAAAGAGCCCTCCTCTCCCTTATAATAGGAGACCACTTCTAACAAATTCCTCACACCTCTCTAGCCATTTGTGCTGACCGAACGCTGCCCAATTAAGCTCCCTACATCCTTCTCCACCTCTAAGAAGCCTAAAATTAGGGAGAAGGCACTTCAATAAGTCCTTTTGGTTCAAACCAAAGGAGGTTACCCAAATTAAAGGTAACCATTTCTCTTAAATTGTTTTCTTTTATTTTACTTCTCCAACCCCTAAACTATTTTTATTCATTTATTTTGTAAAAAAACCAGTATCATAAATATACTAGGAATTCTTTCTGAGAATTATTCTAACTACACTTACACACACCTCCATATAATGGATGAAAAACATAATGTTTCTGTGGATGGAAAACTAATGCCTCACGAAACGATGATTGTTCAATTACATCATACCGCATCTCATGGTGGCCATTATGATGGAACTATATTTATATGATATATATTATGTTTATGATTCCCTTATTATTCTGTAATTCCCAATTATATCAAGCCTTTATGGTTTCCATAGTGGGTAAATACGATAATCTCATTTGAGGAAGTGCGGACTATCGCCCCCTCAAAGTGATGTGATTCATTAATGCCTTATGTAAGATGTATAAAGGATGTAATTAATGATATTATATATGATATTATACTGTAATTATCATGTAAATATGTATAATTGTGTTTTAATTCCATTAAAATAAGAAATATAAATGGAAGTAGCGTTCCAGCATACGTACGACTTACCATCTCTATGAACGGTGCATTTCATTTCTTACCTCCAAATGTTATGTACTATTATAAATACTTGTACATACTAGGTATATATGATATATATGATATCTAAATAATGATTTTAATTCTGGATATAATGGAATATTGGCCACATGGGCAACTTGTAAATATAAGGTGTTCATTTTTGACTCAAGTACCAAATATTGACAAAATGAACGTTATTAACTTAAATGATTACATAATGTTTATAAAATGGTAATAAGTTATATAAAAGGAATAATAAACTTGAAAAAGGCTATTAATCATGTATAAATTAACTTTAGTTTATTATTAATGAGATTAATGTATGATCGAGTCAAGTCAGACATGAGGTAAGGGACTTCATCTCAATCTCCTTTCATTGAGGAATTTTTAGTTCTATACACGAATTTATTTTATACGGTGTATAATCCCCTTTGAATTTTAATTTTATTCAAATGGAATATTTTTATAAGGAAAGAAAACAATTTCCCATCAATAAATACAAATCAATGAAACCATACTTTTCAATCATAACATACCTTATGAAATCATGAGATTTATGAATAACACACACAAATCATAAATCATAAAGGTTACTTATGGAATCCATATCAAACATACATTTTATCTATAATACCTACATAGGGAGTTACACTTAGAATACCCATCACGGTATATTATCTAAATCTCTTAGGAGAAAAATCACATTTACCTTTGTCACGTTACCCAATGCATTGGAGAGCTATCTCAGGCTCACCCGCCCTAAGTTTATCACAGAACCACCTGTATACGTAAACAACGCCCAATAACCATAACATAATCATAACACATAACACAAAGTATAAAGTAAAGATAAAATTTCCACATTACACTATATAAAATCAATATATTTATGTAAATAATGCTTTATCAAACCATTTTCAAAAACAATTTAAAAAGTGATTTTTGAATCAAAGTTTCCCATGAAACTTTGAAGCTTTTAAAGGAGTTGTCATTTAAAAACATTAATTTCCATATAAATAAATCCTAAAACCCATTTTAAGAGAATGAACATTAATGATAAATATTTATAAGAATAAAATTTTAAAACATTTAAAATGATATTTTAGTTAAAGAGTTTTTAACACAAAGAGAGACGCTTGAAAAAAAAATTAAGAAATAACTTTTAATAAGAACATTATAATATCATGAGAATAAAGGGATTCAGGATATAATATTTCAATGGATTTTATATACACCATATAAAAGTGAATTGGTGCATAACGACAATGACGTCTCAATGGAAATGTATATTGTGATGAAATCCATTATAAAGATGGTATCCTTAAATTAATGATAAATCAATCTCATAATTATGTGTGAAAAATATAAATACACCCAATATAAGTGGATATTAAGTGTAAAACAATCATAGGTCATTCATACATATTCATAGGATGACATAAATAAAAAAGAGAAGATCAACCCAAAGAATGGGAATTGGGTTAAGGCGTTTCCTTACCGATTTATTAACTTATAAAACATATTCCACATGAAAGAAGAATCATCAAATGAAGATGTAAATACACATAATTGAAGGTATATTACACAAATAGTACAATCATGGGAATTAAATACACCACACAAAAGGAGATAGTGGAAATTATTTCATGAATCTGACGAGAATAAAAACAAGTGAGATGAAGACCCCTTACCAAGTTGTAATTCAATCGAGCCGTATGACCAAAAGATATTAACCACCAAAATAATCATAGAATACCATGAATATAAAAATAATAATTATAGTACATAGACAATGGAATTACACAATACCCCACATGAAATAAATAGGTGGTGAATAATAAAAATCTCATGGAATTTAAAGTGAGATGAGAAATCCCTTACAAAAATTCGGCAGCCTAACGGCACCACTTAAAAATTCTTAAAATGAATTGATGTGAGTAATAGGGGGTCCCTAATCATATGAAAATACAAATTAAATTTTGGTGAATATAAAATAACATCCTCCAACATATGAACATGGAGCATAAGAGAAATGGCATAAAAGAGAGTACTTGAAAAGTAAGAGAGGGGTCAGATCCCTTACCTCGTGTCTGACTTGACTCGATCGTTCTTTAATATCCTGGATAATAAACTAAAGTTAATTTATACTTTCTTGAAAACCTTTTTCATGTTTTTAATTTATTTTATATCACTTATTTCCATGTTATAAAAATTATGTAATCATTTAAGTTAATAATGTTCGTTTTGTCGATATTTGGTACTTCAGTCAAAAGTAGACTTCTTATAATTACATGTTGCTCATATGATAAAACATTTATTATATATAGAATGATATTCATGATTTAGATATAATATATATCATTTTTATCCAGTATATACATGTATTTATAATATTACATAACATTTACATGTATGAACTGAAATGCACCGTTCATGGAGACGGTAAGCCGTATGTACGCATGAACGCTACTTTCATTTCTATTTCTTATTTTAATTGAATTAAAACAAAACAATACATTGGTATATTATAATTCCAGTATAATATCATATATAATATCATTAAATATATCCTTTATACATCCCACATAAGGCATTAATGAGTCACATCACTTTGAGGGGGCGATAGTCCGCGCTTCCTCAAATGAGATTATCATATTTACCCACTATGGAATCCATAAAGGCGTGATATAAATGAATAATACAGAAGCATAAAGAAAACATAAACATAATATATATCATAAAAAAATACAGTTCAATTGTAATGGCCACCATGAGAGGGTGTTGGAGATATTTGAACAATCATCATTTCGTTAGGCGTTAGTTTTCCATCCAAAAAAACATTATGTTCTTCGTCCATTAGATGGAAGTGTGTGTAAGTGTAGTTCAAATCATTCCCATAAAAAAATCCTAGTATATTTATGATACTGGTGTCATTACAAAAGAATGAAATAAAAAGATTTTAGGGGATGGAGAAGTAAAATAAAAGAAAATAATTTAAGAGAAACAGTTACATTTAATTTCGGCAACTCCCTTTGGTTTGAACCAAAGGACTTGTTGACGTTCATTCTGCCTAAGGTAAGGCTTATAAGAGAGGGAGAGGGATGTAGGGAGATTAATTGGTCAAAGTTTGGATGATCCAAATTTCTTGAGAGGTGTGAGGAATTGGATAGAAATAGTCTCATTTTATTTGGAAGAGGAGGGCCTCTTTAGGAAAGTGTGAAAATATTATTTTATTATATAAAGATATTCGGTTTAAAAGGGTCCAAAAAATCATTAAAGATGAATATAAGATGACTCATGGTCTAAATAAAATAATCCAATCAGAATTGGACATGTTTTGGATAATATTGTAATCATTATAATCCTATTTATTTAAATCATTTATTAATGAGGTAAATACTGCATCATTATTGTGTCATAAATAATTTAATTAATTGGATATATAGAAATTATAAAAATATACCATGATGTAGGAAATATTTTTGTCTTTACATTGAATATTTATAGTCGAAAATATGAATTATATAACACCATATAAAAATTAATTACTAAATGATTTTTGTTAATGTCAATTTTGTCTTTACATTATATTAATTAATCTAAATTGTAATTATCACTCCCAAGTGGCTCAATGGGGACCCAAAAGAGACCAAAAGAAGTAAATGGTGGTTAATGACTCAAAAAATATGGTTTGGACAAGTTTTAAGGTAATTTTGAATTATTAGAATATTCATTAAACCTTGAATTACCCTATAGACCTTTAACCGCTGTAAATAAAATTCAAAATTTTTTATTCACCAATTTTTTTTCATCTTAATGAATGAAATTTTTCTTCTTGATGACAACAATTTATGTCAGATTTTTTAAATTCAATTCACAAAAGTTTTTAAATTTCATTTAAATGAAAAAGTTAGTTTTTATAACTACCACTATGTGGTTTCACTATTCATCAAAATTGATGTTTTTCAGAAAAATACCAAAAATTAAGCCTAATCTATATTTGATATTCAGAATTCAAAAATTATGTATATTTTTAAAAATTAAAAACATTTAAGTGGCTTTAATTAACTTTAAAATTAATTCCTGTTCTCAACACAAATAGCCTGTTTTTAAGAAATAATAACTATCAAAAGATTGATACTTGTTTATGTCCAATTTTAAAGTGAAATTAAATCCAATGACCCACATTGGATTAAATGGTAAAAATATATTTTAATTTTACATTAAAAAAGTTAAAAAGCGAATTTAACCATATAAATGATTTAGATTAAAAGGCACATTTGAATTAAAATACAATATTTTTCACTATTCATTAAAAAATGAACTTTATCAGAAAAATTCAAAAAAATTACACAAAGTAAATTTTGAGGCCCCAATTCTAAAGAAGGAATTTCATTGGTCATATAGAATGTATTAAAGTTAGAAAAACTATATTTAAAAAGGGTTCGCCATTAAAAGGCGATAAATCTTCCTTTTAATGTAAATTATGCTTAAAATTAGATTCATTCACATTTTAAGCCTATAACTTTTATTGGATAAATGTAAATATATTTAACAAAAATGTATAATCATATTGTATTTAGTTTTTTTCATTCCTTCCAACAGAATGGCTAGGAGTTGACTACCATTTAAAATAATAATATTATATTATTAGTGTGCAACGTAAGATTTCAAAGAAACCCGTTGTTGTGTATCGGGTACGCTATCAGAAATAGAAATCCTTTTAAAGTAAAATTAATATTTAGTTCAAATATTAATAAATATGAAAAATTCATTTTCTTTATTTACCTGGGATGTTACATCTTTCCCCTTTTTGGGAATTTCATCCTTGCAATTTTAAAATTTGGGCTTAGAAACTTTATTGAAAGTCCCATATCAGAAAAATAGAGTCAGTAAAAATATCACATTAAAACAAATAAAGAGAAGTACAATGGTCACCTGAGTTAACACATACCCAGATTCCATAAAAACATTTATATTGAGGAGAAAAAAAGGTCACATTCTGATGGAGAGTTATATAAAACATGTTTAGGAGAAAGATAACCACCAGAAAATCGCAAACTTGTGATGGGTTAAACAGTATTTGATTCCCTAGTAGGAAAAGTTAACAGACAAGGTTTTTGTTTAAAGTTAATTATTGTTGAGTAATTTATTTATGATCATAACAAAAAACATAAGGAAATATACTAACATGTCATGTAAACATTCATCTTTTACTAGATTTCTAACACAAACTCATATTTTCTAAAAATGATGAATATTCAGGATGACTTTTTTCACATTAAGAGAACTATAATCATCTTTAATAGAATCACATAATCCACAAAAGATGAACTATATATTTCACATGTAATTAGATATTAAAAAAAACCAAAACGTAGTATAAGATCAAATAATCAACAAAATGATAATCCTTTATAAAAATAAATACTACTCATAATCTCCCAAATTAAACAATAAGAACCCAAGGTTTAAGAAAGTCCATTAAATAAACAGTTATCCTTAAAATTAGTCAAAGTAATCCAAACTAATATTGAATCCCAAATCTATGAAGGATTTAATCACATAGTCTTCCAAGGAAAATCATAATATTCCTCTCCAAATAACATCAGTTACTCTGAAAGTCTCATACTGAAATGTAATTATCCTAATCATATATCCTCCATGATAGGTTAATAATTTCCATAGATAAAAAAAATTAACATATTCCTGATCCCAAAGATCACCTAACTGAACATAATTAGTCATACTAACCGGGGACTTCACGTAGTCCAGTGGTAGGTGATAAATACCAGTCTCACATTGGTTGTGGGTTTGATTCCCATAGCCTCGCCCAATGCAATAGGTGGTCACATGGTTTGTGTGTTGTCCCTTTTGAAAAACTACATAATTTTATAACATTCGAAAAAGAGATAAATTCATCAAAAATAACTATAACATATTTTAACCATAAAGGTTATCTATGAACTTTCTTTTTGCATTCCTAAATGTATTAACTGGTAATTACCTAATATTCAAGGATCATATAAACCAAAATGGTTCTTTATAACTATAAACACAAAAAAAAGATAATTATTCCTTGAATAAAATTTTCATATATCAAAATTCAGGGTTACACATACTATAAAGAGTCTTCTAATGTAATCCCATCATCAAAAGAGCCCGAATACTTTTAAGCATTTCACCATCCTAAAATCTACCATAACTCTTAAATCCTTTATATGTTGACCTCTTACTCATTAAACATTTTTTTTGATTCATTAACCATTCTTTACCAAATTATTCGAAAATACATCTTTCCTACAAAAACATCTTGAATCATATCCTAAGATTTCAATAATAGGAATACATATGTTAAGAAATAATCCATACCTTTCATTGGTCATTGTTAGTTTCTTCATCCTCAATGGGAATGGAATTAGGTATTGGTAAACTAATATTTGTATGATCTTGGTGATCCCATTCTCGAAACATCTTCATAGGACATATTTTTTCATAATGACCATTCTCACAACATTTAAAACATTCAATTTATCCTTCAGAAAGAACTTCTTTCCCTTTCCTAAGGTCAACTAGATGCTTCCTTTTTCCATGGCAGGATATTGCTTTATGACCTTCATTTCAACATATATATCATCTTTTTGTCCCTTTGAAAGAATTTGCTATGTGTTTCTTTCCACATCTTTGACACATAGGTTTTTGAACATACTTACCTTTGTGATTATTACCCGAAAATCCATAGTGATTTGTTTCTCGCATATATGACATCTTATAAAAATCACTGAGGTTCAGGTGGTCGATCATGACTCCATATAGTTGGTTAAAAATAACCACAAGGGTTATCATTAGAGTTCCCATATTATTCAGCTGCTTGTTCAGAAAACTTTTATAGTTTTCTTCACATCCACTCTTACTTTGGTGCCTGTTAGATTCATCCTTTTACTCTAACAAAAAATGTCAGTGTGAGTGTATTAGTAAAATCATCACATAATATCTTATGAGGAGGGTAAAAACTAAGATATACTTATTCATGTTATCTTAAACTCATTCACTTTATAAAAATAACTATTACTCTTTCTAAAATCCTAACCATTATGGTAATGTCACTTATGCTTAAATTGTACCCTAACCTCTAAAGTTATCTAAACTGACCTCTGATACCAACTATAAGGTACCAACCTTAAACATTACATAATACTGAATTAAATGAATAATTCACATTGAGGATCATTTCAGGTTTAGACTTTTAGAGAATTAAGCCATAACTATTACATTACAACTTGAATATTATAAGTAGACACTACTACTCAGTATCCATTTTTTTCGTAAAATAAAAACTCTTAAAAAGAAACATGTATATTTCCATGTTTTAGATAGAATGACTTTTCCTTGATCCCATCATTGACCCTATTCACATTTAAGTCTTGTGGAAAAAACATTTCACAAACATGGGATGAGCATAAAAATTCTGTAAGGGTTATAAAAAATGAAGGAAAACATTATCCCATCAATAAATACATATCATTGAAACCATAATTTTCAATCATAGCATACCTTATGAAATCATGAGATTTATGAATAACACACACAAATCATAAGTCATAATGGTTACTTATGGAATCCATATCAAAATTACATTGTATCTATCACATCTACAATTGGAGTTACACTTGGAATACCCATTACACTATATTCCATAAATCTCTTAGGAGAAACATCACATTTACCTCCATCACATTACCCAATGCATTGGAGAGCTATCTCGGGCTCACCAGCCCTACGATTATCACGGAACCACCCGTATATGTAAATAATGCCTAATAAACATAAAATAATCATAACATATAATAGAAGTATAAAGGGAAGATAAAATTTCCACATTCCACCATATCAAATCAAGATATTTAAGTAAAAAATGAATTATCAAACCATTTTAAAAACCCATTTTAAAAGAGATTTTTGAATCAAAATGTCCCATACCACTTTAATGATTTTAAAGGAATTAAAATTAGAAAACATTAATATCTATATAAATAAATCCTAAAACCCATTTTGAAAACATGGACATTAATTATAAATATTTAGAAGAAGAAATATTTAAAACATTTAAAATGATATTTTCGTTAAAGAGTTTTTAACAAAAATAGAGACGCTTGAATACAAATAATTGAGAAGTAAATTTTAATCAGAACATTATAATATCATGAGAATAAAAGTATTCCTTATATAATATATAAGAGGAAATTATATACACCATATAAGAGTGAATTGTTGCATAAAAACAATGAAGTCTCAATGGAAATGTATATTGAGATGAAATCCCTTATAACGATGGTATCATTAAATTAAGGATAAATCAGTCTCATAATTATGTGTGAAATATATAAATACACCCAATAAAAGTGGATATTAACTGTAAAACAATAAGAGGTCATTCACACATATTCATAGGATGACATAAATAAAAAAGACATGATCAACCCAAAGAATGGGAATTGGGTTAAGGAGTTCCCTTACCGATTTTGTAACATACAAAACATATGCCTCATGAAATAAGGATCATCCAATGAACATGTAAATACTCATAATTGAAATTATATTACACAAAGAGTAAAATCATGGGAAGTACATACACTACACAAAAAGAAATACTGGAAAATATAGCATGAATCTCACGGGAATAAAAACAAGTGAGATAAAGACCACTTATAACATTGTAATTCAATCGAGTCGAATGACTAAAAGATTATTAACCACAAAAATAATCACATAATACCATGAATATATTGATAATAATGATAGTATATAGAAAATGTCAGCACAAAATACACCACATGCAATAAATAGGTGGTGAATAATAAAAATCTCACAGAATTAAAAGTGAGATGAGAAATCCGTTACAAAAATTCGGCAGCCTAACGGTGCCACTTAAAAATTATTAAAATGAATTGATGAGAGAAATAGGGGTTATCTCATCTTATGAAAATAAAAAATACATTATGGTGGATATAAAATAACATTTTCCCACATAAGAATATGGAGTATAAAAGAAATGACATAAAAGAGAGTACTTGAAAGGAAAGAGAGAGGTCAGATCCCTTACCTCGAGTCTTACTAGACTCGATCATTCTTTAATCTCCTGAATAATAAACTAAAGTTAATTTATACTTGATTAAGAACATTATTAAAGTTTATTATTCCTTTTATATCACTTATTACCATGTTATAAACATTATGTAATCATTTATGTTAATAATTATCGTTTTTTTGATATTTGGTACTTGAGTCAAAAATGGACTTCTTATAATTATATATTCTTCATGTGGTCAAAGGTTCATTATATACAGAATTATATTCATGATTAAGATATCATATATAACATATATATCCAGTATATAAATGTATTTATAATAGTACATAACTTTTAGAGGTAATAAAGGAAATGCATCGTTTATAGAGACGGTAAGCCGTACGTGCGCATGAACGCTTATTTCATTTCTATTTCTTATTTTAATGGAATTAAAACATAATTATAAATAGTTATATTATAATTCTAGTATAATATAATATATAATATCATTAACTCTATCCTTTATACATCCCACATAAGGCATTAACGAGTCACAACACTTTGAGGGGGCAGTAGTCCGTGCTTCCTCAAATGAGATTATCATATTTACCCACAATGGAAACCATAAAGGAATGATATAAATGGAAAATACATAAGGATAAATAAAATATAAAAATAATATATATCTTATATAAATACAGTTCCATCGTAATGGCCACCATGAGAGGCGGTTGGAGATATTTGAACAATCATCATTTCGTGAGATGTTAGTTTTCTATCCAGAAAAAACATTATGTTTTTCATCCATTAGATGGTGGTTTTTGTTTGTGTAGTTAAAATAATTTGCATAAAAACATCCTAGTATATTTTGGATGTTGTAGTTATTATAAAATAAAGGAATAAAATGAGTTTAGGAGTTGGAGAAGTAAAATAAAAGAAAACAATTTAAGAGAAACTCTTACCTTTTATTTGGGTAACTCCCTTTGGTTTGAATCAAAGGACTTCTTGAAGTTCCTTATTCATAAGGTAAGGCTTCTAAGGGTAGGATATGGATTTAGAGAGCTTAAATAGGAAGAGTTTGGACGAGAAAAATTGCTTGAGTGGTGTGAGGAATTGGATAGAACTGGTCTCCTTTTATAAGGGAGAGGAGGTGCTCTTTAGGAAAGTGTGAAAATATTATTTTATTATATAATGATATTCGGTTTCAAAAGGTCCATAAATCATTAAAGATGATGATAAGATGACTAATGGTATTATAAAATCATCCCATCAGAATTGGAATTGTTTTGGATAATATTTTAATCATTATAATCTTATTTATTTAAATCATTTATTAAAGAGGTACATACATCATCATTATTGTGTCATAAATAATTTAATTTATTTGATATCTAAAAAATATAAAACATATACCATGATTTAGGAAATATTATTATATTTACAATGAATATTTATAGTCAAAAATATGACTTATATAACAACATATAAAAATTCATCACTAAAAGATTTTTGTTAATGTCAATTTTGTTTTTACATTATATTAATTAATCTAATTTGTCATTTTCACTCCCAAGTGGCTCAATGTGGTCCCAAAATCGACCCAAAGATTCCCATGGTCGTTAATGACTCAACCAATAAGGTTTGGACAAGTGTTAAGTTAATTTTGAATTATTATAATATTCTTTTAACCTCTAATTACCATATTTACCCTTAGTCGTGCCAAATAAAAGGCAAAGGTTACTATTCACCAAATTTTTTTTTCATATTAATGAATCAAATTTTATTTTTTTATTGCAAAAATGTAAGTCATATTTTTTAAATTCAATTCATAGAAGTGGTAAAATTTCATTTAAATGAAAAATAAAGTTTTTTTAACTACCACTAAGTGGTTTCACTGTTCATCAAAAATTAATGTTTTTCAGAAAAATACAAAATTCAGCCAAAGCTATATTTGATATTCCGAATTCAAAAATGATGTCTATTATGACAAATTCAAAACATATAATTGACATTAATAATCTTTAAAATTAATTCCCGTTATCAAAACAAATAGTGTGTTTTTAAGAAACAAAATCTATCAATAGATTGATACTTGTTTAGGTCCAATTTCAAAGTGAAATTAATTCCAATGACACACATTGGATTAAATGGTGAAAATATATTTTAATTTCACTTTAAAACCGATTATAAAGATAATATAACCATATAAATAAATTATATTAAAAGGCACTTTTGAATTAAAATACAATGTTTTTCACTATTCATTAAAAAATGAGCTTTATCGGAAAAATTCCCAAAATTTACAAAAAGTAAATTTTGATGTCCACATTCTAAAGAAGGATTATATTTGGTTATATATAATTAATTAAAGTACCCAAAACTAGATTTAAAAAGGGTTCTCCATTAAAAGGCGATAAATTGACCTTTTAATATAAATTATGCTAAAAATTGGATTCATTCACATTTTAAACCTCTAACTTTTATTAGATAAATGTAAATACATTTAACAAACTTGTATAATCATATTGTATTTATTTTTTTCATTCCTGACAATACAATGACTAAGAGTTGACTACCATTTAAAATAATAATATTATATTATTAGTGTGTAATGTAAGATTTCGAATAAACCCATTGTTGCGTATCGAGTACGCTATCGAACATAGAAACCATTTTAAAGTAAAATTAATATTTAATTCAAAAATATTAATAAATATGAAAGATGTATTATTCTTTATTTACCTTGGATGTTGCATCCATCCCCCATTTTGGGAATTTCATCCTTACAATTTAATAAAATGGGCTTGGAAGATTCATTGAAATTCCCACATCGGAAAAAGAGTTAGTAAAATTATCATTTTAAAAGAAAGAAAGAGAAGCACAAAGGTCACCCGAGTTAACCCATTCTAAGATTCCCTGAAAAAATGGATATGGAGGATAAAAAGAGGGTCATAAATATTACATTAAAACTTGAATATTACAAGTAGACACTACTACTCAGTATCCATTTTTTTCATAAAATAAAAACTCTTAAAAAGAAACAAGTCTAGTTCCATGTTTTAGATAGCATGACTTTTCCATGATCCCATCCTTGAACCTATTCATCTTTAATTCATGTGGAAAACATTTCAAAAACATGGGATGAGCATAAAAAGCTCAGTAAGGGTTATAAAATAGGGAAGGAAAACATTATCCCATCAATAAATACAAATTAATGAAACCATTATTCCAATCATACCTTATAAAATCAGAAGATTTATGAATAACACACACAAATCATAAATCATAAAAGTTTCTTATGGCATCCATATGAATATTACATTGTAGTTATCATATCAATGTAGAGAGTTACACTTGGAATACCCATCACACTATATTCCTTAAATATAATAGGAGAAACATCACATTTACCTCCGTCAAGGTACCCAATGCATTAGAGAGATATGTCGGGCTCACCCACCCTAGGTTTATCACGGAACCACCTGTATACCTAAACAATCCCCAGTAACCATAACATAATCATAACATATAACACATTTATAACGGAAATATAACATTTCCAAATTCCTATATATCAAATCAATATATTTAAATAAACAATGTTTTATCAAATCATTTTCAAAACCTTTTTAAAAAGAGATTTTTGAATCAAAGTGTCACATAACACTTTGAATCTTTTAAATGAATTATCATTTGAAAACATTAATCTCAATATAAATAAATCCATAAAACCATTTTGAAGACATGGAAATTAATGATAAATATTTATAAGAATAAATCTTTAAAATATTTAAAATGATATTTTATTAAAGAGTTTTTAACCAAATAAAAGACTCTTGAATACCAAATATTGTGAAATAACACTGAATCAGAACATTATAATATCATGTGTATAATGGGATTCATGGTATAATATGTCAAAGGATACTATATACACCACATAAGAGTGAATTAGTGTATAACAACAATGAAGTCTAAGTGGAAGTGTAAATTCAGATGAAATCCCTTATAAAGATGGTATCCTTAAATTAAGGATAAATCAATCACATAATTATGTGTGACAAATATAAAGACACCCAATATAATTGGATATTAATTTTAAAACAATCCTAATTCATCCACACATATTCATAGAACAACATATTCAGTAAGTACAAGTTGAACCCAAAGAATTTAAATTATGTTAAGAAGTTCCCTTGTAAAATTTCGACAGCCTAACAGCGTCACTTGAAAATTCAAAAAATGAGTTTATGTGATAAAAATGGTAACTCATCACTTGTACATGAAATTTAAATCAATATGGATATATAATAACATATCCCAACATAATAAGTTGTAAATTAGAAGACATAAAAAAGAAGTCTTTTAAAAAGACCAAGGTGAAAGGTTCCCTTACTGATTTGGTAACTTACAAAACATACACCACAGGAAAGAAGGATCATAAAATGAAGATTTAGATACTCATAAATGAAATTATATTATATAAATAGTACAATCATTGGTAGTAAATTTACCACACAAAAGAAAATAGATGAAAAAATAGCATGAATCTCACAGGAATAAAAAGTGAGATGAAACCCTTTACCACGTTGTAATCAGCAATGTCTTATGACCAAAAGTTATTAGCCACAAATGTAATCACATATTTCCATGATTATAAAGATAATTATGATAATAGATTTCAAATGTAATTACAAAATATTCCACATGCAATGAATAAGTGGCGAACAATGGAAATTTCATGGAATTAGAAGTGAGATAAGAAAATACCTTACCTCGTGTCCAACTTGACTCGATCATTCTTTAATCTCCTAAATAATTAACTAATGTTAATTTATACTTGATTAAGAACCTTTTTCATGTTTTTATTCATTTTATATCATTTATTACAATGTTATAAACATTTTGTAATCATTTAAGTGAATAATGGTCGTTTTGTCGATATTTGGTACTTGAGTCAAAAATGGACTTCTTATAATTACATGTTGTTCATGTGGTCAAAGGTTCATTATATCCAGAATGATATTAATGATTTGGATATCATATATATCATATATATCCAGCATATACATGTTTTTATAAAAGTACAAAACATTTAGAGGTAAGAAATGAAATGCACAGTTCATGAAGTTGGTAGTCGTACTTACGCATGACCGCTAAATTCATTCCTATTTATTATTTTAATGAAAATAAAAAATAATTATACATAGGTATATTATAATTCCAGTATAATATAATAAATAATGTAGTTTACTCCATCCTTTATTCATCCCACATAAGGCATTAACGAATCAAATCACTTTGTGTTGGCGGTAGTCCGCACATCCTCAAATGAGATTATCGTATTCACCCACTATGGAAACAATAATGTGTTGATATAATTAGGAAATGAAGAAGTATAAGGGAATAATAAACATAATATATATCATATATAAACACAGTTCCATCGTAATGGCCACCATGAGAGGTGGTAAGATGTAATTGAACTATCATCATTTAATGAGGCGTTAGACTTCCATCCATAGAAACATTTTGTTATTCATCCATTAGATAGAGGTGTGTGTAAGTGTAGTTCGAATACTTATCATAGAAACATCCTAGTATATTGAGGATACTGGTGTTGTTATAAAATAAAGGAATAAAAAGAGTTTAGGGTTTGGAGAAGTAAAATAATATAAAACAATTTAAGAGAAACTATTACCTTTAATTTGGGTAACTCCCTTTAGTTTGATCTAAATGACTTCTTGAAGAGCCTTATGCATAAGTTAAGGCTTCTAAGAGGTGGAGAGGGATGTAGGGAGCTTAATCGGGCAGATTTTGGACTCGTAAAATGGATTAAGAAGTTTCAGGAATTGGTTATAAATGGTCTTCTTTTATAAGGGATAAGAGGGGCCCCTTTGGAAAGTGTGAAAGTATTATTTTATAATATACTGATATTATGTTTCTAATGGTCCAAAAATCATTATAGTAAAAGATAAGATGATTAATGGTCTAAATAAAATCATACAATCAAAATTAGACATGTTTTGGATAATGTTTTATCTCATTATAATCATATTTATTTAAATCATTTATTAATGAGGTAAATACTACATCATTATTGTGTCATAAATAATTTAATTTATTATTTTTAAAAAAATTATCAAAAAAATTCTATCATGTAAGAAATGAAATAAACCTTTCATGGAGACGGTAAGGCCAATGTACGCATGAACGCTGCTTTAATTTCTATTTCTTATTTTAATGGAATTAAACCATAATGATACATAGGTATATTATAATTCCAGTATAATATTATATACAATATAATTATATCTATCCTTTATACATCCCACATAAGGCATTAATGAGTCACATCACATTGAGGGGGCGGTATTCTGCGCTTCTTCAAATGAGATGATCATATTCACCCACTACAGAAACCATAAAAGAATGATATAAATGGAAAATACAGAAGAATAATGAAAACATAAACATAATATATATCGTATATAAATAAATTTACATCATAATGTCCACCATTAGAGGTGGTTGGAGATATTTGAACAATCATCGTTTCGGGAGGCGTTAGTTTTCCATCCACAGAAACATTATGTACTTAATCCATTAGATAGAGGTGTGTATAAGTGTAGTTTTAATCATTCTCATATAAATATCCTAGTATATTTTGGATAATGTTTTTGTTACAAAAGAAAGGAATAAAAAGTGATTAGGTGTTGGATAAATAAAATAAAATACAACAATTTAAGAGAAACAATTACCTTTAATTTGGGAAACTCCATTTGGTTTGAACCAATGGACTTCTTGAAGTGACTTCTGCATAAGATAAGGATTCTATGTGGAGTAGAGGGATGTAGGGAGATTAATTGGGTAGAGTTTGGAAGATCCAAATGGATTCATAGGTGTGTTGAATTGTATAGAAATGGTATCCATTTATAAAGGAGAAGAGGGGCTCTTTAGGAAAGTGTGAAAATATTATTTTATTATATAATGATATTCGGTTTCAGAAGGTCAAAAAATCAATAAAGATGAAAATAATATGACTCATGATCGAAATAAAATCATCCAATAAGAATTGGACAAGTTTTTGATAATATTTCAATCATTATAATCTTATTTATTTAAATAATTTATTAATGAGGTAAATACTACATCATTATTGTGTCATAAATAATTTAACACATTTGATGTCTAAATATTATAAAACAATACAATGATATAGGAAATGTTTTTATATTTCCAATGAATATTTATAGGCCAGAATATGACTTATATAACACCATATAAAAATTAATAACCAAAAGATTTTTGTTATTGTCAATTTTGTCTTTATATTATATTAATTAATCTAAATAGTCATTATCACTCCCATGTGGCTGAATGGGGTCCCAAAAACTACCCAATGATTCCCATGGTCGTTAATGACTCAAAAAATAATTTTTGGACAAGTTTTAAGGTAATTTGGAATTATTATAATAATCTTTTAACCTTGAATTACCCTATTTACCTTTAATCACAGTAAATAAAAGTCAAAAGTTTCTATTCACCAAAAATTATTTTCATCTTAATGAACCAAATTTTATTTCATGATAACAAACATGCATGTAGGTTTTTTGAAATTCAATTCACAGAAGTGATAAAATTTCATTTAAATGAAAAAGACAGTTTTTTTAACTACCACTAACTGGTTTCACTATTCATCAAACATTGCAATTTTTTCAGACAAATACCAAAACTTCAGCATAAGATATATTTAATATTCCGAATTCCAAAATTATGTAATTTTTTCAAAATTAAAAACATATAAGTGGAATAAATTAATTTTAAAATTAATTCCCATTATCAAAACAAATAGCGTGTTTTTAAGAAACAATAACTATCAAAAGATTGATAATTGTTTATGTCCAATTTTAAAGTGAAATTAATTCCAATGACCAACATTAGATTAAATGGTAAAAATATATTTATTTTTACTTGAAAATAAATTAAAAAGATAATCTAACCATATAAATAAATTATATTAAAAGGCACTTTTGATTTAAAATACAATATTTTCCATTATTCATTAAAAAATGAACTTTATCGGAAAAATTCCAAAAATTTACACAAAGTAAATTTTGATGTCCCTATTCTAAATAATGATTTTATTTGTTCATATAGAATGTATTTAAGTGACCAAAACTATATTTAAAAAGGGTTTTCCATTAAAAGGATATAAATCGACCTTTTAATGTAAATTATGCTTAAAATTAGATTCATTCACATTTTAAGCCTCTAACTTTTATTGGATAAATTCAAATACATTTAAAAAACATGTACAATCATATTGTATTTATTTTACTTCATTACCTCAAATAAAATGTCTTGGAGTTTACTACCGTTTAAAATAATAATATATAATTAGTGTGCTACGTAAGATTTCAAAGAAACTCGTTGTTTCTTATCGAGCACGCTATCGAACATAGCAAACCTTTTAAAGTAAAATTAATATTTAAATAAAAAATTAATAAATATAATAAAGTAGTATTCTATATTTACCTGGGATGTGACATCCTTTATCCCTTTTGGGAATTGCATCCTCACAATTTTAAAATTTATTCTCGGAAACATTATTGAAAGTCCCATATTGGAAAAAAGCGTCAGTTAAACTATCAATTTAAAAGAAAGAAAGAGAAGTACAATGGTCACCCGAGTTAACCCATACTAAGATTCCATGAAAACATAGATATGGAGGAGAAAATAAAGGGTCAAGTTCTAATGGATAGTGATATGAAACATGTTTAAGAGAAAGTTAACCACAAAAAAATCACAAACTTGTGATGGGTTAAACTGTCTTTGATTCCCCAGTAGGAAAAGTTAACGGACATGTTTTTTTTTCTAAAGTTACTTTTTGTCGAAGCATTTTTTTTATGAGATTAACTAAAAAAATAAGGAAATATACTTAATAATCATGTACACATTTATCTTTTACTATATTTCTAACACAAACTCATATTTTCTCCAAACAGTGAAAATTCAGGATGACTTTTTTTTCACATTAAGAGCGCTATAATCAACAATGAGAGAATCACAAAATCCACAATAGATGAACAGTATATTTCCCATGTCTTTAGATATTTAATAAAACCAAAACCTTTAGTATAAGATCAGATAATCACCATACGGAAAATCCTTTATAAAAATAAATACTACTCTTAATCTCCAAAGTTCAACAAAAAGAACCCAAGGTTCAAAAATGACTATTAATAAACAATTATCCTTAAAATTCATCAAAGTAATCCAAACTAATATTGAAACCCAAATCTCTTAAGGATTTAATGAAATAGTAATCCTAGGTAAATCTTAACAATTATCTCCAAATAACATCAGTTACTCTTAAAGTCTCATACTGAAAAGTAATTAACCAAATCACATATCCTCCATGATAGGTTAATCATTTATTAATGAGGTAAATACTATGTCATTATTGTGTCATAAATAATTTACTTTATTTGATGTCTAAAAATTATCATAAAAATACTATCATGTAGGAAATAGTTTTATCTTTCCAATGAATATTTATAGTCGAAAATATCACTTATATAACACCATATAAAAATTAATTACTAAAAGATATTTGTTAATGTCAATTTTCACTTCACATTAAATTAATTAATCTAAATTGTCATTATCACTCCCATGTGACTCAATGGGGTCCCAAAATCGACCCAAATATGCCCATGGTCAGAAATTACTCAACCAATAAGGTTTGGACAAGTGTTAAGGTAATTTGGAATTATTATAATATTATTTTTACCTTGAATTACCTTATTTACCTTTAACTGCGTTAAATAAAAGTCAAAAGTTACTATTCACCAAAAATTATTTTCATCTTATTGAAACACATTTTACTTCCTGATAATAACCATGTTTGTCATATTTTTGATATTCAATTCACAATGAGGATTTTTTTAGGTTTAGAGTTTTAGAGAATTGTAGCATAACTATTACATCTCAAAAGATTACAAGGTAGACATATATCTACACAGTTTCCATATTTTTCATAAAATTAAAACTCTTGAAAAAGGGTCATGTCTAGTTCCATGTTTTAGACATCATGAATTTTCCTTGATCCCATTTTTGACCCTATTCATCTTTAATTCCTGTGTAATCATTTCAAAACTTGGGATGAGTATAAAAAGCTCAGTAAGGGTTAGAAAACAATGAATGAAAACATTTGTTCATAAATACATACAAAAGATGAAATCTTTTACTCACCTCATGAAATCATAAGATTAATGGAAGAATAATAGAAATAATTAATTATAAAGGTAAATTGTGGCATCCATATCATACATACATTGTTGCTATCACAGCTACATAGGGAGTTACTTTGGAATACCCATCACAGTATACTCCCTAAATCTCTTAGGAGAAACATTCACGTTTACCTTTGTCACGATAGCCAATGCATTAGAGAGCTATCATGGGCTCACCCGCCCTAGGTTTATCACGGAACCACCCATATACGTAAATAAACCCCAAGAACCATAACATGATCATAACACATAACATATGCATAAAGGAAAGATAACATTTCCAGATTGCAATAATAAAATATCATTTCAAGATATTGAAATAATAATTAAATTCTCAAAGTCATTTTCAATACCAAAATACGTAAAAAGATTATATGGTATTTATTTTTCCTTTTAAAAATATTTCGCCTTGTTAAGGAAGCCAAAGATTAAATAATACTCGTAGCGGCGGAAAGGTCATTGTCACCACTTACGAAAACAAAAAATTACTTTTTGTAGTTTAGTAAAATGCTTCGTATAAACAGATTGCCTTTTAATAAAATGAAAATTAAAAGGGGTTTATACACCATATAAAATAAAGTTGTGTATAAAACTAAAAATTCCTTAATGAAAGTAAATTGAGAAGATGTCTCTAACCACGTGTCCGACTTGACTCGATCGTTCTTTAATCTCTTTTAATTTGGGTAAGTCCCTTTGGTTTGAACAAAAAGGACTTCTTGAATTGTCTTCTGCCTAAGGTAAGGAATATAAGAGGTGGAGAGGGATGTAGGGAGATTAATTGGTCCGGGTTTGGATGAGCCAAATGTCTTGAGAGGTGTGTGGACTTGGATAGAAGTGGTCACCTTTTATAATGGAGAGGAGAGGTTGTTTAGGAAATTATGAAAAAATAATTTTATTATATAATCATATTCGGTTTCTAAAGGTCCAAAAATCATTAAGGTCGAAGATAAGATGACTCATATTTGAAATAAAATCATCCAATCAGTATTTGACATGTTTTTTATAATATTTTAATCATTATAATCTTATTTATTTAAATCATTTATTAATGAGGTAAATACTACATCATTATTGTGTCATAAATAAATTAATTTATTTGAGGTCTAATAATTATAAAAAAAAATATTATCATGTAGGAAATTGTTTTTTTTCTAACTAGTTTTTATAGCCAAAAATAATACTTATATACCCCATATAAAAATTAATTACTAGAAGATATTTTTTAATGTCAATTTTGTCTTTACATTATGTCAATTAATCTAAAGTGTCATTATCTTTCATAAGATGCTGCAGGGTGTCCCAAAATTGACCCAAGGATTCCCATGGTTGGCCATTACTCATACAATAAGGTTATGACAAGTGTTAAGGTAATTTTGAATTATTATAATATTCTTTTAACCTTGATTTACCCTATTTACCTTTAAACGTGGTAAATAAAAGTCAAATGTTACTATTCACCAAAAATTATTTTCATCTTAATGAAAAAAATTTTACTTCATGATAACAACCATGTATATTATAATAATTCAAAATTACCTTTACACTTGTCCAAACCTTATTCGTTGAGTCATTTACGACCATGGGCATCTATGTTTGATAGCGTACCCGATATGCAATGACGGGTTTCTTTGAAAACTTACATGGCACACTAATAATATAATATTTTTATTATAAATGGTAGTTAAATCCTAGATGTTGTATTTGAGGGAATGAAAAAAACTAACTACAATATGAGTTAACATTATTATTACATGTATTTACATTATCCAATAAAAATTTAGAGGCTTAAAATGTGAATGAATCTAATTTTAAGCATAATTTACATTAAAAGGCCGATTTATGGCCTTTTAATGGAGAACACTATTCAAATATAGTTTTGTTTACTTGAATAAATTATATATGACCAAATAAAATACTTCTTTAGAATGGGGACATAAAATTTTACTTTGGGTAATTTTTTGGTATTTTTCTGATAGAGTTCATTTGTTAATGAATAGTGAAAAATATTGCATTTTAATTCAAAAGTGCCTTTTAATCTAATTTATTTAAATGGTTAGATTATCTTTTTAGTTAGTTTTAAAGTTTAATTAGAATATATTTTTACCATTTAATACAATTTTGTTCATTGTAATTAATTTCACTTTGAAATTGGACATAAACAAGTATCAATCTTTTGATAGTTATTGTTTCTTAAAAACAAACTTTTTGTTGTAACGACGGGAAATAATTTTTAAATTAATTAATTCCACTTATATGTTTTTAATTTCAAAAAATAGACATCATATTTTAATTCTGAATATCAAGTATATCTTAGGATGAATTTTTTGTATTTTTATGAAAAACATCAATTTTTGATGAATAGTGAAACCACTTAGTGGTAGTTAAAAAACCAGAGTTTTTCATTTAAATGAAAATTTTTCCACTTTTGTGAATTGAATTTAAAAATTCCTACATACATGGTTGTTATAAGGAAGTAAAATTCCGTTCATTAAGATGAAAATAATTTTTGGTGAATAGTATTTTTTGACTTTTATTTACCGCGGTTAAAGGTAAATAGGGTAATTCAAGGTTAAAAGAATATTATAATTATTCAAAATTACCTTAACACTTTTCCAAACCTTATTTTTTGAGTCCTTTACGACCATGGGAATATTTCAGTCGATTTGGGGACCCAATTGAGCCACATGGGAGTGATAATGCCAATTTAGATTAATTAATTTAATGTAAAGACAAAATTGACATTAACAAATATATTTTAGTAATTAATTTTTATATGGTGTTATATAAGTCCTATTTTAGACTATAAATATGAATTGTAAATATAAAAAGATTTCCTACATGATAGAATTTTTTTGATAATTTTTAGACAAATAATAAATTAAATTATTTATGACACAATAATGATGTAGTATTTACCTCATTAATAAATGATTTAAATAAATAAGATTACAATGAGATAAAACATTATCCAAAAAATGTATAATTTTGATTGTATGATTTTATTTAGAACATTAATCATCTTATCTTTTACTATAATGATTTTTGGACCATTAGAAACTAAATATCAGTATATTATAAAATAATACTTTCACACTTTCCAAAAGAGCCCCTCTTATCCCTTATAAAAGGAGACCACTTATAACCAATTCCTCAAACTTCTAAACCCATTTTACTAGTCCAAACTCTGACTTATTAAGCTCCCTAAATCCCTATCCTCCTCCTAGAATACTTAACTTATGCATAAGGCTCTTCAAGAAGTCATTTGGTTCAAACCAAAGGGAGTTACCCAAATTAAAGGTAATAGTTTCTCTTAAATTGTTTTATATTATTTTACTTCTCCAACCCATAAACTCTTTTTAATCCTTTATTTTATAACAAAAATAGTATCCTAAATATACTAGGATGTTTCTATGAGAAGTATTCGAACTACAATTACACACACCTCCATCTAATGGATGAATAACATAATGTTTCTATGGATGGAAGTCTAACGCCTCATGAAATGATGATAGTTCAATTACATCTTACCACCTCTCATGGTGGCCATTATGATGGAACTGTGTTTATATATGATATATATTATGTTTATTATTCCCTTATTCTTCTTTATTTCCTAATTATATCAATACTTTATGGTTAACATAGTGGGTAAATATGATAATCTCATTTGAGGATGTGCGGACTACCGCCCACACAAAGTGATTTGATTCGTTAATGCCTTATGTGGGATGTATAAAGGATGGAGTAAACTACATTATTTATGATATTATACTGGAATTATAAAATACCTATGTTTTATTATTTTTTATTTTCATTAAAATAATAATTAGGAATGAAAGTAGTGTTCATGCGTAAGTATGACTTACCGTCTTCATGAACGGTGCATTTCATTTCTTACCTCTAAATGTTATGTACTATTATAGAAACATTTATATGTTGGATATATATGATATATATGATATCCAAATCATGAATTTCATTCTGGATATAATGAACCTTTGACCACATGAACAACATGTAATTATAAGAAGTCCATTTTTGACCCAAGTACCAAATATCGACAAAATGAACATTATTCACTTAAATGATCACATAATGTTTATAACATTGTAATAAGTGATATAAAAGGAATAATAAACATGAAAAATTTTCTTAAGAAAGTATAAATTAAATTTAGTTTATTATTCAGGAGATTAAAGAACGATCGAGTCAAGTCGGACACGAGCTAAGGGACTTCGTCTCGATCTCCTTTCATTAAGGCATTTTTAGTTTTATACACAACTTTATTTTATACGGTGTATAAAACCCTTTGACTTTTTATTTTATTCAAAGGGAGTATATTTATATTAATCATTTTACTAAATGACAAAAAAATGTTTTTTACAAAAGTGGTGACAACGACCTTTCCGTTGTCGCAGGTATTATTTGATCTTTGGCTTCCTTACCAAGCCGGAATGTTTCTAAAAGAAGAAATAAATACCAGATACTCTTTTTACGTATTTTGGTATTGAAAATGATTTTGAGAATTGATTTATTATTTCACAATCATGAAATTATATTTTGTTTTTTCAATGTGGAAATGTTATCTTTCTTTTATACTTATGTTATGTGTTATGATCATGTTATGGTTCTTGGGAATTATTTACGTATATGGGTGGTTCCGTGACAAACCTATGGTGGGTGAGACCAAGATATCTCTCCAATTCATTGGGTAAGGTGACATAGGTAAACGTGAATGTTTCTCCTATGAGATTTAGGGAATATACTGTTATCGGTATTCCAATGTAACTCCCTATGTAGCTCTGATGGCTATAATGTAAGAATGATATGGATGCCACAAGTTACCTTTACGATTAATGATTTCTATGTTTCTTTCATAAATCTTATGATTTAATGAGGTAAGTAAATGATTTCATGTTTTGTATATATATATGAACAAATGTTTTCATTCTTTGTTTTAAAACCCTTACTTAGATTTTTATACTCATCCCATGTTTTGAAATGTTTTCACTGGACTTAAAGATGAATAGGTTCTAGGATGGGATCAAGGAAAATTCATGTTTTCTAAAACATAGAACTAGACATGACTCTTTTTTTCAAGAGTTTTTGTTTTATGAAAAAATGGAAAATATTGTCTACCCTGTTATATTGAGAATGATATTCATAATTTAGATATCATATATATCATATATATATACTATATACATGTATTTATAATAGTACATAACATTTATAGGTAAGAAATGAAATGCACCGTTCATGGAGACGGTAAGCCGTACATACGCAAGAATTCTACTTCCATTTCAATTTCTTATTTTAATGGAATTAAAACATAATGATACATAGGTATATTATAATTCCAATATAATATCATATATAATATCATTATCTGTATCATTTAAAAATCCCGCATAAGGCATTAACGAGTCACATCACTTTGAGGAGGCGGTAGTCCACGCCTCCTAAAATGAGATTATCATCTTTACCCATAATGGAAACCATAAAGGTGTGCTATAAATGAATAATACAGAAGCAAAAAAGAAAAATTAAATGTAATATTTATCATATATAAATACAGTGCCATCATAATGAAGAATAATACATATGTAATATTTAATAATATTTGTTAATTAAATATTAATTTTACTTTAAAGGGGTTGCTCTGTTCGAGAGCGTACCCGATACGCAACAACGAGTTTCTTTGGAATCTTACGTTGCACAATAATAATATATTATTATTATTTTAAATGGTATTTAACTCCTAGATTTTTTATTGGTGGGAATGAATGAAACTAACTAAAATATTATTATATATGTTTGTTAAATGTATTTACATTATCCAATAAAAAGTTAGAGGATTTAAATGTGAATGAATCTAATTTTAAGCATAATTTAAATTAAAAGGTTGATTTATCGCCTTTTAATGGTGAACAGTCATTAAATATAGTTTTGGTTACTTTAATACATTCTATATGCCCAAATGAAATCCTTCTTTAGAATGGGGACATCAAATTTTACTTTGGTTAATTTTTTGGTATTTTTCGGATATAGTTCAGTTATTAATGGATAGTCAAAAATATTACATTTTATTTCAAAATTGCCTTTTAATCTAACATGTTTATATGGTTAGATTATCTTTTTAGTTGGTTTTAAAGTGTAATTAGAATATATTTTTACCATTTAATCCAGTTTTGGTCATTGGAATTAATTTCACTTTGAAATTCGACATAAACAAGTATCAATCTTTGGATCGTTATTCTTTATTAAAATCACACTATTTGTTTTAACAACGGGAATTAATTTTTAAATTAATTAATTCTACTTCTCTTTTTTGGAGATGGAAAAATATAAATCAATTTTGAATTTGGAATATCAAATAATGATAAGGCAGAATTTTTGGTATTTTTCGGAAAAACTTCAATTTTTGATGAATATTGAATCCACATAGTGGTAGTTAAAAAAGCTGAAATTTTCAATTAAATTAAAATTTACCACTTATGTGGATTTAATTTAAAAAATACAACACACATGGTTATTATCAAGATGTAAAATTTGGTTCAATAAAATGAAAATAATTTTTGGTGAATAGTTACTTTTGACTTTTATTTACCGCAGTTAAAGATAAATAAGGTAATTCAAGGTTAAAAAGAATATTATAATAATTCCAAATTACCTTAACGCTTGTCATAACCTTATTGGTTGAGTAATTTCAGACCATGGGTATCCTTGGGTCTATTTTGGGACCCCATGGGGCCACTTATGAAAGATAATGACACTATAGATTAATTGATTTAATGTAAAGACCAAATTGACTTGAACGAAAATCATTTAGTAATTAATTTTTATATGGTGTTATATAAGTCTTATTTTCGAATAAAAATATTAAATGGAATGATAAAAATATTTATTACATGATAGTAGTTTTTTGATAATTTTTAAACATCTAATAAATTAAATTATTTATGACCCAATAAAGATGTAGTATTTACCTAATTAATAAATGATTTAAACAAATAAGATTATAATGATTAAAATATTATCCAAAACATGTCCAATTCTCATTGGATGATTTTATTTCGACCATTACTCATATGATATTAGACTATAATTATTTTTGGACCATTATAAACCGAATATCATTATATTATAAAATAATACTTTCACACTTTCCTAAAGATCCCCTCCTCTCCCTTATAAAAGGAGACCACTTCTAACCAATTCATCACACCTCTCAAGCCATTTGGCTTGTCCAAACTCTGCTCAATTAAGATCCCAAAATCCCTATCCTCACCCTAAAAGTCTTAACTTATAAAAAAGGAACTTAAAGACGTCCTTTGGTTCAAACCAAAGGGAGTTACCCAAATTAAATGTAACATTTTCTCTTAAATTGTTTTATTTTATTTTACTTCTCCAACCCCTAAAATCTTTTTATTCCTTTATTTTATAATAACACCAATATCTTCAATATACTAGGATGTTTTTATTATAAGGATTATGACAACACTTACACACACCTTCATCTAATGGATGAAGAACATAATGTTTCTGTGGATAGAAAACTAATGTCTCACGAAATGATGATTGTTAAATTACATCTTACCTCCTCTAATAGTGGCCATTATGATGGAACTATATTTATATATGATATATATTATGTTTATTATTCCCTTATTATTCTGTAATTTCCAATGATATCTTGCCTTTATTGTTTCCATAGTGGGTAAATATGATAATCTCATTTGAGGAAGTGCGGACTACCACCCCCTCAAATTGATGTGATTCATTAATGCATTATGTGGGATGTATAAAGGATGGATTTAATGATATTATATATGATGTTATATGTAATTATAATATACTTATGTATAATTATGTTTTAATTACATTAAAATATGAAATAGAAAAGAAAGTAGCATTCATTCGTACGTACGACTTACCGTCTCAATGAACGATGCATTTCATTTTTTTACCTCTAAATCTTATGTACTATTATAAATACTTGTATATAATGGATATATATGATATATAAGATATATAAATAATTGTTTTCATTCTGGATATAATGGACTATTGACCACATGGGAAACCTGTAAATATAAGGTGTTCATTTCTGACTCGAGTACCAAATATCGACAAAACAAACTTTATTAACTTGAATGAATAAAAAATGTTTATAACAAGGTAATAAGTTATATAAAAGGAATAATAAACCTGAAAAAAGTTCTTAAGAAAGTCAAAATTAACTTTAGTTTATTATTCAGGATATTAAAGAACAATCTAGTCAAGCCGGACATGAGGTAAGGGACTTCGTTTCAATCTCCTTTCCTTGGGGCATTTTTAGTTTTATACACAACTTTATTTTATACGGTGTATAAACCCCTTTGACTTTTAATTTTATTGAAAGGTAATCATTTTATATGAAGCGTTTTACTAAACGAAAACATGTAATGTTTTTTTACGTAAGTGGTGACAACGACCTTTCCGCCGTTGTGAGTATTATTTGATCTTTGGCTTCTTTATCAAGCCAGAATGTTTTTAAAAGGAAAAATAAATACCATATTCTCTTTTTACATATTTTGGTATTGAAAATGATTTTTAGAATGGATTTATTATTTCAATATCTTGAAATGAAAGTTTATTATTGCAATGTGGAAATTTTATCTTTCCTTTATGTTTCTTGTTAATAGTTTTGATCATGTTATGGTTATTGGGCATTGTTTACGTATACGGGTGGTTCCGTGATAAAACTAGGGAGGGTGAGCCCGAAATAGCTCTCCAATGCATTTGGTAACATGACGGGGGTAAACGTGTTATTTATCCTAAGACATTTAGCGGATATACCGTGATGGGTATTCTATGTGTAACTCCCTGTGTAGCTGTGATTGCTACAAGGTAAGTTTGATATGGATTCCATAAGTAACTTTATGGTATATGATTTGTGTGTGTTATTCATAAATCTCATGATTTCATAAGGTATGTTATTATTGAAATGAATATGACTTTTTCATATTTATTAATTTCTGATAAAGTTCATTTTTTAATGAATAGTGAAAAATATTGTATTTTAATTCAAAAGTGCCTTTAAATATAATTTATTTATATTGTCAGATTATCTTTTTAATTGGTTTTAAGGTGAAATTAAAATATATTTTTACCATTTTATCCAATGTTGGTCATTGGAATTAATTTCACTTTGAAATTATATAAAAACAAGTATCAATCTTTTGATAGTTATTGTTTCTTAAAAACATGCTATTTATTTTGATAACGTGAATTAATTTTAAAGTTAATTAATTCCACTTCTATGTTTTGAATTTTTTATAATAGATATAATTTTTAAATTCAGAATATCAAATATATGATAGGCTGATTTTTTTGTATTTTTCTAAAAAACATCAATTTTTGATGAATAGTGAAACCACTTAGTGGTAGTTAAAAAAACTGACTTTTTCATTTAAATGAAATTTTACCACTTCTATGAATTGAATTTAAAAAATCTAACATACATAGTTTTCATAATGATGTAAAATTTGGTTCATTAAGATTAAAATAAATTTTTTGTGAATAGAAACTTTTGACTTTTATTTACCGCGGTTAAACGTAAGTAGGGTAATTTAATTTTAAAAGAATATTATAATAATTAAAAATTACCTTAAAACTTGTCCAAACATTATTGGTTGAGTCATTAACGACCATGGACATCTTTGGGTCGATTTTGGGACCCCATTTATCCACGTGGGAGTGATAAGGGCAATTTAGATAAATTAATATAATGTAAAGACAAAATTGACATTAAGAAAAATATTTTAGTAATTATTTTTTATTTGGTGTTATATAAGTCATATTTTCAAAAATATATATTGAATATAAATATAAAATTATTTCCTAAATCATGGTATTTTTTTGTATAATTTTTAGACATCAAATAAATTAAAATATTTATGACACAATAATGATGCAGTATTTACCTCATTAATAAATGATTCAAATAAATAAGATTACAATGATTAATATATTATCCAAAACATTTCCAATTCTTATTGGATGTTTTTATTTCGACCATTATACATCATATATTCATCATTAATTATTTTGGGACCTTTTGAAACCGAATATCATTATATAATAAAATAATATTTTAACACTTTCCTAAAGAGCCACTCCTCTCCCATATAAAAGGAGACCATTTATATCCAATTACTCACACCTCTCAAGCCATTTGTCTCATCCACACTCTTCCAAATTAATCTCCTTACATCCCTCTCCTCCCCTTATATGCCTTACCTAAGGCATAAGGCACTTCAATAAGTCCTTTGGTTCAAACTGAAGGGAGTTACCCAAATTATAGGTAACGATTTCTCTTAAATTGTTTTCTTTTATTTTACCTCTCCAACCCCTAAACACTTTTTATTACATTATTTTGTAACAAAAACAGTATAATAAATATTCTAGGATGTTGTTATGAGATTTATTATAACTACACTTATACACACCTCTATCTAATGGATGAAAAACATAATGTTTCTGTGGATGGAAAACTAATGCCTCACGAAACGATGATTGTTCAAATATCTCCAACCGCCTCTCATTGTGGACATTAAGATGGAACTGTATTTATATATGATATATATAATGTATATGTTTTCTTTATGATTATTTATTTTTCATTTATACCACACCTTTATGGTTTCCATAGTGGGTAAATACGATAATCACATTTGAGGAAACGCAGACTACCGCCCCCTCAAACTGATGTGACTCGTTAATTACTTATGTGGGATTTATAATGGATAGATTTAATGATATTATATATGATATTATACTTGAATTATAATATACCAATATATCATTATGTTTTATTTCCATTAAAATAAGAAATAGAAATGAAAGTAGCTTTCATGCATACGTACGGTTTACCGTCTCCATTAATGGTGCATTTCATTTCTTACCTATAAATGTAATTTACTATTTTAAATACATGTATACACTGGATATATATGATATATATGATATCTAAATCATTAATATATTCTGGATATAATGAACCTTTGACCACATGAAAAACATGTAATTATTAGAATCTGTTTTCGACTCGAGTACCAAATATCGACAAAATGAACATTATTAACTTGAATGATTAAATAATGTTTATATCATGGTAATAAGTGATATAAAAGGAATAATAATCTTGAAAAAAGGTTTTTAGGCAAGATTAAATTGACTTTAATTTATTATTCAGGAGATTAAATAACGATCGAGTCTAGTCGGACACAAGGTAAGGGATCCGACCTCTCTCTTTATTTTCAAGTACTCTCTTTTATGTAATTTCTTTTATGCTCCATTTTCTAATGTTGGAAGATGTTCTTTTATATTCACCATTCTGTAATTTGTATTTTATTATGATGATATAACACCTATTACTCTCATCAATTAATTTTAATAATTTTTATGTGGCACTGTTATGCTGCCGAATTTTTGTAAGAGATTTTTCATCTCACTTTTAATTCTGTGTGATTATTATAATTCTCCAACTATTTATTGCATGTGGTGTATTGTGTACTTACATTTGATATATATTATCATTAATATCATTATATTCTATGATTCATCTGGTGGTTATTAACTTTTGTTCATATGAATCGATTTAGTTATAACGTGGCAAGGGGTCTTCATCTCATTTGTTTTTATTCCCGTGAGATTCATGATATATTTTCCACTATATCATTTTTGTGGAGTATGTAATGCCCATGAATTTACACTTTTTGTAATTTAATTGCATTTATGAGTATTTACATATTTATTGGGTGATCCTTCTTTCATGTGGCATATGTTTTTAAAGTTACCAAATCAGTTAGGGAACTCCTTAACCCAATTCCCATTATTCGGGTTGATCTTCTCTTTATTATTTATGTAGTCCTGTGAATATGTGTGAATTACCTATGATTTTGTTCACATAATATACACTTATATTGGGTGTATTTATATTTTTCACACATAATTATCTGATTGACTAATCCTTATTTCAAGGATACCGTCTTTGTAATGGACTCTGTCTCAATTTACATTCCATTGAGAACTATTTATTGTTATGAACCTATTCACATTTATATGGTGTATATAATGTCCTTTGACATATTATATCATGAATTTCTTTTATTATCATGTTATTATAATTTTTTGATTATATGTTACTCCTAAATTATTTGTATTCAAGAGTCTCTCATTTTGTTAGAATCTCATTAACTAAAATATAGGTTTAAATGTTTTAAAGATTTTATTATTGTAAATATTTATCTTTAATGTAAATATTTTAAAAATGGGTTTTAAGGACTTATTTATATGTAATTTAATGTTTTAAAATGTTAATTCTTTTAAAGGTGTCAAAGTGGTATGGGACACTTTGATTCAAAAATCTCTTTTTAAATGGTTTTGAAAATGATTCGATAAAGCATTTTTTATTTCAATATCTTGATTTGATATATTGGAATTTGGAAACAATTCTATTTCCTTTATACTTGTGTTATTTGTTATGATTATTTTATGGTTATTTTCCATTATTTACATAAACTGGTGGTTCCGTGATAAACCTAGGGCGGGTGTGCCCGAGATAGCTCTCCAATGCATTGGGTAATGTGAAGGAGGTAAACATGATGTTTCTCCTATGAGATTTAGGGAATATACCGTGATGGGTATTCCAAGTGTAACTCCCTATGTAGCTGAGATAGCTACAATGTATGTTTGATATGGATGCCATAAGTAACCTTTATGATTAATGATTTTTGTGTGTTATTCATAAATCTTATGATTTCATAATGTATGTTATGATTGAAAAATATAGTTTCATTGATTTTTATTTATTGATGGGATAATGGTTATTTTCATTATTTTATAACCCTTACTGAGATTTTTATGCTTATCCATGTTTTGAAATTTTGTTCACATGACAAAAAGATTAATAGTGTCAAGGATGAGATCAAGGAAAAGTCATGCTATCTAAAATATTATCCAAAACCTATCTAATTATTATTGTCTAATTTTGTTTCGTCCATGAGTCATCTTATATTTGACTCTAATGATTTTTGGACCTTTTGAATCCAAATATATGTTTATAATAATATAATGTTTTCACACTTTCTTAAAGAGACCCTCCTCTCCCTTATAAAAGGAGACCACTTCTAACCAACACCTCACACATCTCAAGCCATTTGTCTCATCCAAAATCTGCCCAATTAAGATCCCTATATCCCTATACTCCACCTAGAATCCTTAATATATGCAGAAGGAACTTCAAGAAGTCCTTCGGTTCAAACCAAAGGGAGTTACCCAAATTAAAGGTAACAGTTTCTCATAATTTATTTTCTTTTATTTTACTTCTCCAACCCCTAAACTCTTTTTATTCCTTTATTTGGTAACAACACCAGTATCCTCAATATATTAGGATTTTGTTATGAGAATGATTCTAACTACACTTACACACACCTCCATCTAATGGGTGAAGAACATAATGTTTCTGTGGATGGAAAACTAACGCCTTAGGAAAGATTGATTGTTCAATTACCTCATACCGCCTCTCATGGTGGCCATTATGATGGAAGTATATTTATATATGATATATATTATGTTTATTTTTTCTTTATGCTTATGTTTTTTCCAATTATATCACTCCTTTATAGTTTCCATAGTGGGTAATATGATAATCTCAGTTGAGGAAGTGTGGACTACCGCCCCCTCAAAGTGATCTGACTCGTTAATGCCTTATGTGGGATGTATAAAGGATCAATTTATTGATATTTTATATAATATTATACTGGAATTATAATATAACAATGTTTCATTACGTTTTTAATTCCATTAAAATAAGAAATAGAAATGGAAGTAGCGTTCATGCGTATGTACGACTTACAATATCCAAGAACGGTGCATTTCATTTCTTACCTCTAAATGTTACGTACTATTATAAATACATGTATATACTGGATATATATGATATATACGATATCTAAATAATGAATTTAATTCTGGATATAATTAAATTTTGACCACATGGATAACTTGTAAATAAAAGGTGTTCATTTTTGACTCAAGTACCAAATATCGACAAAATGGACATTATTAACCAGAAATGATTGCATAATATTTATAACATGATAATAACTGATATAAAACGAATAATAAACTTGAAATATGTTCTTAAAAAAGTATAAATTAATTAATTTTTATTATTCATGATATTATAGAATGACTGAGACAAGTCAGACACGAGGTAAGGGATCCGACTTATCTCTTTCATTTCAAGTACTCACTTCTATGTCATTTATTTTATGCTCCATGTTATTATGTTGGTATATGTTCTTCTATATTAACAATAATATAATTTTTTTTTTCATATTATGAGATACCCCCTCTTACTTTCATCAATACATTTTAAGAATTATATGTGGCGTCGTTAGGCTACCAAATTTTTGTAAGGGATTTCTCATCTCACTTTTAATTCTGTGACATTTTTATTATTCACCACCTATTTATTGCATATGGTGTATTTTGTACTTCCATTTTCTATATACTATCATTATTATCTTTATATTAATGGTATTATATGAATTTTTATGGTGGTTAATAACTTTTTTTCATATGAATCAATTGAATTACGACGTGGTAAGGGGTCTTCATCTCACTTGTTTTTATTCCTGTGAGATTCATGCTATATTTTCCACTACCTCCTTTTGTGTGGTGTTTGTACTGACTATGATTGTACTCTTTGTGTAATATACATCCGTTTATGAGTATTTACATCTTCATTGGTTGATCTTTCTTTCATGTGGCATATGTTTTGTAGGTTACCAAATCTGTAAGGAAACTCCTTAACCCAATTCCCATTCTTTGGGTTGATCTTCTCTTTTTTATTTATGTCATCCTATGAATATGTGTGAATGAACTATGATTGTTTTACACTTAATATCCACTTATATTGGGTGTATATATATTTCTCACACATAATTATGAGACTGATTTATCCTTAATTTAAGGATACCATCTTTATAAGGGATTTCATCTCAATTTACATTTTCATTGAGACTTCATTGTTGTTATTCACTATTTCACTCTTATATGGTGTATATTCTATCATTTGACATTTTATATCATGAATACATTTATTTTAATGATATTATAATGTTCTAATTAAAATTTCTTTTTTAATTATTTGTATTCAAGCATCTCTCTTTTTGTTAGAAACTCTTGAACTAAAATATCATTTTAAATGTTTTAAAGATTTATTCTTCTAAATATTTCTCATTAATGTCCATGTTTTTCAAAATGGGTTTTAGGAATTTTTTTATAAGTACATTAATGTTTTAAAATGACCTTAGAGAGAAATTTTTGGGTACTGTATTAAATTTTAGTACAGATTTTCATCCTCAATCAGATGGGCAGTCAGAACGAACAATTCAGACCTTGGATGATATGTTACGTGCTTGCTCGATGGATTAACAGGGAAGCTGGGACCAACACCTTTTATTGGTAGAATTTTCATATAATAATATTTTTCAATTCAGTAAAGAGATGGTTCCATTTGAGGCATTATATGGCTACCATTGTCGAACTCCAGCATTATGGGATGAAGTAGGTGAAAGGAAACTGATAAGACCAGAATTGGTAGAAGAGATGGCAGAGAAAGTTCAGTTGATTCATAAGCAAATGAGAACAACTCAGAGCAGATAGAAATTTTATGCAGATAACCAGAGGAAGTATCTTTCTTTTGAGGTAGGTGATCATTTATTTCTCAAAGTTTCTCTATGGAAAAGTGTGATGCATTTTGGTTAGAAGGGAAAGTTGTGTCTCAGGTTCATTAAACCTTATGAAATTCTGGAGAATGTTGGATCAGTTGCATATAGAGTGTCTTTACCTCTATGTTTATCCCAGGTACACAATGTTTTTCATGTTTCGATAAGGAGAAAGTATATGCCAGATCCATTTCATGTTTTCATCCCAGAGGCAGATCAGTTGGAAGATAATCTCTCTAATGAAGAACAACCAGTCTAGATTCTTGACCGCAGAGAGCAAGTGTACCGGAATAAGGTAATTCACAAGGTAAAGGTTTTGTGTAAAACCATATGGTTGAAGAGGCAACGTGGGAATCTAAAAATGCTATGAGTGATAAAAACCCCCACTTATTTTGATAAGGGAATAAAAATTGCAAGGACGCAATTCCCAAAAGGGGGGAAGGATGTAACATCTCTGGTAAATGAAGAATAAGATATATTTCATATTTATTAATATTTGTGAATTAAATATTAATTTTACTTTATAGGGGTTTCTATGTTCGATAGAGTACCCGATATGCTACAATGGGTTTCTTTGGAATCTTAGGTTGCACACTAATAATATAATATTATTATTTTAAATGGTAGTTAACTCCTAGCCATTTTATTGGAGAGAATGAATCAAACTAAATACAATATGATTATACTTGATTTTTAAATATATTTACATTATCCAATAACAATTTAGAGGCTTAAAATGTGAATGAATCTAATTTTAAGCATAATATACATTAAAAGGACGATTTATCTCCTTTTAATGGAGAACCCTAATTAAATATAGTTTTGGTTACTTTAATACATTATATATGTCTAAATAAAATCCTTTTTTCTAATGGGGACATCAAGTTTTACTTTTGTTAATTTTTTGGTTTTTTTCTGATAGAGTTCATTTTTAATGAATAATGAAAAATATAGCATCTTAATTCAAATGTATTTTTAATATAATTTATTTATATGGATATAATATCTTTTTAGTTGGTTTTAAAGTTTAATTAGAATATATTTTTACCATTTAATCCAATGTTTGTCATTCGAATTAATTTCACTTTGAAATTCGACATAAACAAGTATCAATCTTTTGATTGTTATTGTTTCTTAAAAATACGATATTTGTTTTGATAATGGAAATTAATTTTTAAATTAATTAATGCCACTTCTATTTTTTGAAATGGGAAAAATAGACATCAATTTTGAATTCATAATATCAAATAATTCTTAGGCTGAATTTTTTGTATTTTTCTGAAAAACCTCAATTGTTGATGATTAGTGAAACCACTTAGTGGTAGTTAAAAAAACTGAGTTTTTCATTTAAATGAAAATTTACCACTTCTTTGAAATAATTTTTAAAAATCCAACATGCATGATTGTTATCACGAAGTAAAATTTGGTTCAATAAGATAAAATATTTTTTGATGAATAGTAACTTTTGACTTTTCTTTACCACTCTTAAAGGTAAATAGGGCAATTCAACGTAAAAAGAATATTATAATAATTAAAAATTACCTTAATACATGTCCAAACCTTATTGGTGCATTCATTATTACCATGGGAATCTTTGGGTCGATGTTGGTACCCCGTTGATCCACTTGGGAGTGATAATGACAATTTAGATTATTTAATTTAATGTGAAGACAAAATTGACATTAATAAAAATATTTTAGTAATTAATTTATATATGGTTTTATATAATTCCTCTTTAAGACTATAAATATTAACTGTAAATTTAATAATATTTCCTACATGATATTATTTCTTTTATAATTTTTAGACATCGAATAAATTAAATTATTTATGACACAATAATGATGCAGTATTATGCTCATTAATAAATGATTTAAATAAATAAGTTTTTAATGATTAAAATATTATCCAAAACATGTCCAATTATGATTGGATGATTTTATTTCGACCATGAATCATCTTATCATCGACTGTAATGATTTTTGTACAATTATAAACCGAATATCATTATATTATAAAATAATACTTTCGCACTTTCCTAAAGAGCCCCTCCTCTCCCTTATAAAAGGAGACCACTTATAACAAATTACTCACACCTCTCAAGCCATTTGGCTCATCCAAACTCTTCCAAATTAATCTCCCTACATCCCTATCCTCCTCTTATAATCCTTACCTTAGGCCTATGTCACTTCAAGAAGTCCTTTGGTTCAAACCAAATAGAGTTACCCAAATTAAATGTAACAGTTTCTCTAAAATTCATTAATTTTATTTTACTTCTCCAACCCCTAAACTCTTTTTACTCCTTTATTTTGTAACAATACCTGTATCCTCAGTATACTATGATGTTTTTACTATATTTATTCAAACTAAACTTACACATACCTCCATCTAATTGATAAAGAACATAATGTATCTGTGGATGGAAAACTAAGGCCTCACGAAACGATGGTTGTTCAATTACATCTTACCATCTCTCATGGTGGACATTATGATGGAACTATATATATATATATGATATATATTATTTTTATGATTTCATTATGCTTCTTTAATTCCCATTTATGGCATGCCTTTATGGTTTCCATAGTGGGTAAATATGATAATCTCATTTGAGGAAGTGCGGACTACCGCCCCCTTAAAGTGATTTGATTCGTTAATGCCTTTTGTGGGATGTGTAAAGGATGTAGTAAACTATATTATATATGATTTTATACTATATTTACAATATACCAATGTATCATTATGTATTATTTCCATTAAAATAAGAAATAGAAATGAAAGTAGCATTCATGCCTACGTACAGCTTACCGTCTCAATGAACGGTGCATTTCATTTCTTACCTCTAAATGTTATGTACTATTATAAAAACATGTATATGATGGATATATATGATATATATGATATCTAAATCATGAATATAATTGTGTATATAATTAACCTTTGACCACATGGGCAACTTGTAAATATAAGGTGTTTCATTTTTTTACTCAAGTACCAAATATCGACAAAATTAACATTATTAACATAAATGATTGCATAATGTTTATAACATGGTAATAAGTGATATAAAAGTAATAATAAACTTGAAAAATGTTCTTAAGAAAGTAGAAATTAACATTAGTTTATTATTGATGGGATTAAAGAATGATCGAGTCAAGTCGGACACAAGGTAAGGGACTTTGTCTCAATCTCCTTTCATTGAGGCATATTTTTTAATACATGATTTCTTTTTATACGCTGTACAAACACCTTTGAATTTTCATTTCTTTCAAAGTGAATATTTTTATATGAATCGTTTTACTAAACGACAAAAAGTAATGTTTTTTATGTAAGCGGTGACAATAACCTTTTCACCACCGTGAGTATTATTTGATCTTTGGCTTCCTTAACAAGCCGGAGTATTTTTAAAAGGGAAAATAAATACCATATACTCTTTTTACTTGTTTTGGAATTAGTATTTATTTTTCCTTTTAATAACATTTTGTTTTGTTAAGGAAGCCAATGATCAAATAATACTCGTGGCGGCAGAAAGGTCTTTTTCACAGTTTATGTAAAAAACATTCATTTTTTTCATTTAGTAAAACGCTTCGTATAAAAATATTACATTTGAATAAAATGAAAACTCAAAGGGAGTTATACACCGTATAAAATAAGGTTGTGTATAAAACTAAAAATGACTCAATGAAAGGAGATTGAGATGAAGTCCCTTACCTCGTATCATACTTGACTCGATCGTTCTTTAATCTCCTGAATAATAAACTAAAGTTAATTTCTACTTTCTTAAGAAACTTTTTCAAGTATATTATTCCTTTTATATTACTTATGACCATGTTATAAACATTATGTATTCATTCTTGTTAATAACATTCATTTTGTCGATATTTGGTACTTGAGTAAAAAATGATCACCTTATATTTACAAGTTTCCCATGAGGTCAATAGTCCATTATATAAATAATGGAAATCATTATTTAGATATCATATATATCATATATATCTAGTATATACATGTATTTATAATAGTACATAACATTTGGAGGTAAGAAATTAAATGCACCGTTCATGGAGACGGTAAGTCGTACGTACGCATGAACGCTACTTTCATTTCTATTTCTTATTTTAATGGAATTAAAAAATAATTATACATAGTTATAATATAATTATAGTATAATATCATATATAATATCATTAAATCGATCCATTATACATCCCACATAAGGCATTAACGAATCATATCACTTTGAGGGGGCGGTAGTCAACACTTCCTCAAATGAGATTATCGTATTTAGCCACAATGGAAACCTTAAAGGCTTGATATAATTGAAAAATACAGAAGAATAAGATAATAAAAAACATAATATATATCATATATAAATATAGTGCCATTATAATTTCCACCATGAGAGGCGGTAAGATGTAATTGGACAATCATCATTTCGTGAGGCGTTAGTTTTCCATCCACAGAAAAATTATGTTCATTATCCATTAGATGGATGTGTGCGTAAGTGTAGTTAGAATAATTATCATAAAAACATCTTAGTATATTTAGGATACTAGTTTTGTTACAAAATAAAGGAACAAAAAGAGTTTAGGGGTTGGAGAAGTAAAATAAAATAAAACAATTTAAGAGAAAGTGTTACCTTTAATTTGGGTAACTCCCTTGGGTTTGAACCAAAGGATTTCTTGAAGTGCCATCTGCTTAAGGTAAGGCTTGTAAGAGGATGAAAGGGATGTAGGGTGCTTAATTGGTCAGAGTTTGGGCAAGCCAAATGTCTTGATATGTGTGCGTAATTGGTTAGAAGTGGTATTCTTTTATAAGGGAGAGGAGGGGCTCTTTAGGAAAGTGTGAAAATATTATTTTATAATATAATGATATTAGATTTCTAATTATCCGAAAATCATTATAGTCTAAGATAAGATGCATAATGGTTGAAATAAAATCATCCAATCATAATTGAACATGTTTTGGATAATATTTTAATCATTTTAATCTTATTTATTTAAATCATTTATTAATGAGGTAAATACTGCATCATTACTGTTTCATAAATAATTTAATTTAATCAATGTCTAAAAATTATCAAAAAATTACTATCCTGTAGAAAATCTGCTTATATTTCCAATGAATATTTATAGTAAAAAATTGGACTTATATAACACCATATAAAAATTAATTACTAAAATAGTTTTGTTAATGTCATTTTTGTCTTCACGTTAAATTAATTAATATAAATTTTCATTATCACTCCCATGTGGCACAATGGGGTCCCAAGATCGACCCAAAGATGCACATGGTTGTAAATGACTCATACATTAATTTTTGGACAAGTTTTAAGGTAATTTTTAATTATTATAATATTCTTTTATCCTTGAATTACCCTATTTATCTTTAACCGCAGTAAATAAAAGTCAAAAGTTACTATTCAAAAAAAATTATTTTCATCTTATTGAACAACATTTTACTTATTGATAACAAAAATTAATGTTGGATTTTAAAAATTCAATTAACATAAGTGGTAAAATTTCATTTAAATGATAAAGTCAGTTTTTTTAACTACCACTAGGTGGTTTCTCTATTCATCAAAAATAGATGTTTTTTCAAAAAAATATCATAAAATTATCCTAAGCTATATTTTATATTCCGAATTCAAAAATTATTTCTGTTTTTCCAATTTAAAAAAATATAAGTTTCATTAATTAATTTTAAAATTGATTCCCGTTATCAAAAGAAATATCGTCTTTTTAAGAAACAATTACTATCAAAAGATTGATACTTCTTTATGTCGAATTTCAAAGTGAAATTAATTCCAATGAATAAAATTGTATTAAATTATAAAAATATATTCTAATTACACTTTGAAAACAATTAAAAATATAATCTATCCTTATAAATAAATTATATTAAATGGAACTTCTGAATTAAAATGTAATATTTTCACTATTCATTAAAAAATGAACTCTATTAGAAAAATACCAAAAAATTAACCAAAGTAAAATTAGATGTCCTAATTCTAAAGAAGGATTTTATTAGGTCATATAGAATATATTAAAGTAACAAAAACAAAATTTAAAGAGAGTTCTCCATTAAAAGGTGGTAAATCAGCCTTTTAATGTGAATTATGCTTAAAATTAGATTCATTCACATTTTAAGCCTCTAACATTTTATTGGATAATGTAATAACATTTAACAATCATGTATAATCATATTGTAGTTAGTTTTGTTCATTCCTTCCAATAAAATTACTATGAGTTAACTAACATTTAAAATAAAAATATTATATTATTAGTGTGCCATGTAAGTTTTCAAAGAAACCAGTTGTTGCGTATCGGGTACGCTATCGAACAAAGAAACCCATTTAAAGTAAATTTAAAATTTAATTCACAAATTTTAATAAATATTAAATATGTCTTATTCTTCATTTACCTGGGATGTTACATCCTTCCCCACTTTTGGAAATTGCTTTCTCACAATTTTTATTCACTTGTCAAAATAAGTGGGGGTGTTTATCCCTCATAGAATTTTCAGATTCCCATGTTTCCTCTTTAACCATATGGTATTTACACAAGACCTTTACCTGGTGAATTACCTTATTCAGCAACACTTTCTCTATATGGTCACGAATCTGAACTGGTTGTTCTTCATAAGAGAGATTCTCTTCCAATTGAACTACCTCAAGGCTCAAAACATGAGATGGATCTGGTATATACATTCTTAACCACAAAACCTGAAAAAAAATTGTGTACCTAGGATAAAGGTGGAGGTAAAGCCACTCTATACGCAACTGATCCAACATTCTCTAGAATATTATATGGTCCAATGAACATCATACTCAACTTTCCCTTATTACCAAAACGCACCATACTTTTCCCTGGAGAATCTTTGAGAAAGACATGTTCACTAACCTCAAAGGAAATATCCTTCCACCGGTTATCTGCATAACTTTTATGTCTGCTCTGAGCTATTCTCATGTGCATCTGAATCAGCTGAACTTTCTCTATCTTCTGTTCTACCTATTCTGGTCCCATCATCTTCCTTTCACTTACTTCATCCCAGAATGCTGGAGTTCGACAATGATTTACATATAATGCCTCAAATGGAGCCATCTGTATACTGGAATGAAAGATATTATTATAAGAAAATTCAACCAAAGAAAGATGTTGGTCCCAACATCCCTGGTAATCCATCAAGCAAGCATGTAACATATCTTTCAATTTCTGGATTGTTCATTATGACTATCCATCTGATTGAGGATGAAAATATGTACTAAAATTTTATTCAACACCCAATGAATTCATAAGGCCTTTCCAAAAGTTAGAAGTAAACCCGAGATCACAATTGGATACAATGGAGAGGGGAACTCCATGCAACCTGACTATATCTTTAACAAACAACTGAGTAAGTTGATCTAGAGACAAAGTATCTCTAATAGGAAGGAAATGAGTAGATTTAGTCAATCGGTCAACTATAACCAATATTGCATTATTACCTTGAGATGTCTTTGGTAATCCGACAACAAAGTCCATGGATATATTTTTCCCATTTCCACTCTAGCACCGGTAAAGGCTAAAGCATTTCTTTCGGTAACTTTCACTCTACTTTAACCTACTGACAAGTCAAACACTTCACAGTAAAATAAGAAATATCCCTTTTCATTCCATCCAACGAGTAATACTCCTGATGATCTCTGCACATCGTAGTACATCCAGGATGAACTGAAAACAGAGAACTACGAGCTTCACATAACAACTCATTCTTCAACTGTTAATCACAAGGCAAACATAATCTCTTTCCAAATATCAAAACACAATCATTATCAAAGTAAAAATCAGGAAACTAACCATTCTGAACCAACACAACCTTTTTCTGCAACTCAATGTCTTCCTTCTGTGCTTGCTTAATTCTGTTTGATAGAGATTATTTCACTGACACATGAAACAAAACAAGAGAATTTCCTGAAACAACAACTTTTATGCAAAATTTCATCAAATCAAAAACCAAAGGATATCGTTCCAAACATAACATGGTTAATGAAGTATTACTTTTTCGACTCAAAGCTTCATCCACTTTATTTTCTTTTCCCAGATGGTAATGGATCGTGCAATCATAATCCTTGATTAATTCCAACAATCTCCTCTGTCTCAGGTTCAATTCTTTATGAATGAATATATACTTTAAACTTTTGTGATCAGTATATATTTCACACTTCACTCCATAAAAATGATGCCTCCAAATTTTTAAAGCAAAAATAGCAGCAGCTAATTCCAAATCATGTGTAGTGTAATATAACTCATGTGGTTTCAACTGATGTGAAGCATAAGAAATTACCTGATCATTTTTCATTAGGACACAACCATGTCCTTTCAATGAAGCATCACTGTAGATAACAAACTCACCATTTCTGTAAGGCAGTGCCAAAACTAGAGCATTCACTAATCTTCTTTTCAATTCCTGAAAACAATCATCACATTATTTTTTCGAGATGAACATAACACCTTTTCGATTTAACTTAGTCATTGGACTAGATAACTGTGAAAAGTTTTCAACAAACCTTAGGTAATAACCTGCAAAACCAAGAAAACTACAAATCTCGGTTATATTTGTGGGTCTTGTGTATTCCTCAACAACTTTTTTTTAGCAGGATCAACAGTTATGCCATTTTTTGAAACAATGTGACCAAGGAAAAAAATTTGTTGTAACCAAAACTCACACTTGCTGAATTTCCCATAAAGTTTCTTTTTTATGGTTTTCAAGAAAACCCTTAAATGACTTTCGTGTTCCTCCTTAATTTTAGAATAAATGAAAACATCATCAATGAACGCAACCACAACCTTATCCAAGAACTCACGGAAAATTCTATTCATAAGATCAATGAATACATCGGGTGCATTGGTTAACCCAAAAGGAATAACTAAAAATTCATAATGGCCATATCTAGTACGAAACGTGATCTTCAGAATGTCAACTTCTTTTACTTTCAACTGATTGTACCCCGACCTCAAGTTAATCTTCGAAAAATACTGAGCTTCCAGGAGCTGATCAAAAAAATTATCGATATAAGGAAAAGGATACTTATTATTAACAATGATGTTATTCAATTCTTTATAATCAATGCAAAGTCTCATTGAACCATCTTTTTTTTAAAAAAACAAGATAGGAGAACCTCATAGTGATGTGCTAGGTTGAATGAATCCTTTATCTAATAACTCCTGCAATTGATTCTTTAACTCTAAAATTTCAATTTGTGCCATTTGATAAGGGGGTTTTGAAATTGGCTTAGCATCAGGAACTAATTCAACAGTAAATTCAACTTCCCGATCAGGTATAATACCAGGAAAATCATCACGAAAAACATGAAGGTACTCATTTACCACTGGCACATCATTGATCTGAATAGTTCCTTTTTTCCACAATATGTTTAAGGTAACATTCATTTCCATATTTTACTAGTTTTTTAGATTCCTGATATGTTATCAACAGTAAGGGTTAATTTTTGTATGCAAACTGAAAATATTTATGAAAAGAAACCTCTTTATTTCTGTTTTCAATCTTAGCATGATAAACAGAATGCCAATCCATGCTGACAGTAACATTAAACTCTACTAGAGGCAAAACAATAATGTTTGCAGGTAGATTCTTTCCGCACACAAGGAAATGAATGTTCTTTTGATTTATTTTTGACTCAACATTTCCTCCAAGTGTTTTTATAGTATGTTCAGTATTCATATCATGAGATGGAATTCCCAATTTAGTATAAAACTTCTCAAAAATGAAAGAATGTGTAGACCCTGAATCAAACAACACATTGGCATAATCTGAAGAAAATAAAATTATACCTGACACAACTTCATTTGATGGCCCAACATATGATGAAGTAGTTGCAAAGGATTTCACCACCCCTGTATTCTTGTAGTATGGTAGCTTTCCTTCGATTTAGTTCTTTTTTAGACACTCATTTACATAATGACCCATTTCATTGCACATAAAACATTTTACTGATTGTAAATCAGATTTTGTCTTTCCATTAACCTGATCATTTTCAGTGAAATTACGAGCCTTATATCTCATTTTACCACATTGGTAGAACTTAAAAGAATTCAAAAGACATTCCACAGAATGATTTTTACAACAATCTTCCCAAACTGTAAACTTATTTTTCTTACCATCATACTTTTTTGAAGAGTTATTCCCTTTCTCCTTCCACCTCGACCTCTTATTCTGTTGTTTGTCAAAGAATACATGATCATCGGAAAACTCCATTTCTACCTCCTCCGCACAATGAACAATTTTTTCATAACTTTTGGAAGTCACGAAAATCTAATTCCCTTCGATACTTTGGATTTAATCCTGAGTAAGAATGGTTGATTTTACTATCAAGATATCATATGAAATTTGGAGTATACCTTGCCAGTGGAATGAATTTTTTCTTCATAAGTAGCCACTGAGTCATCCTCCTAACTCAATTCTAGGAACTCTTTTTCAATCCTAAGATGAACCACCTTAGGAAAATATTTCTCAAGAAACATACCTTTGAATTCATCCCTATCAAGAGCATCAATCTCCTAACTATCCCTGATATTTTTCACCATCGACCACCACTGATCAGCTTCACCTTCAAAACAATAAACAACAAGAATAACATTTTGATGTTCTGAACAACCCATGACATCTAAAATCTTTTCTAGTGATTAAATCCACCCTTCTGCAAGCACCAGATCAGATGATCCTCTGAATTATGGGGGATATTTCCTAAGGAAATTATCAACTACTGAAATGTTCCTTGGTGGTTTATCTGGCTTATCTCATACATGGATACCACCACCATTTATAGCGTGAGTCAACTTTTCCATCACTAGAAAAAACTATTCAGTTGCAATTCTGACCATCTCAGGTTGCTAATTTGGAAGGTTTTCTTCCTCCTGATGTCTTCCTAACACAGCTACCTTGTTTACTCAATGGAAAACCACTCTAAACACAAAAATATCTTAGGTGAAGCAACATGGTAACTTGGAAATGATATATGATGTCAATATTAACATAAATTACTTTATAGATATTACTTTAACAATAACCTAACAACGAAAGTTATCTAAACCGACCTCTGATACCATCTATATGGACCCGACCTTAAGCATTACATAATATTGAATTAAATGAATAATTCACAATGAAGATATTTTTAGGTTTAGAGTTTTAGAGGATTAGGGCATAACGATTACATCTCAATAGATTAAAAGGTAGACATATCTACACAGTTTCCATTTTTTCATAAAATAAAAACTATTGAAAAAAAGAGTCATGTCTAGTTCTATGTTTTAGACAGCATGACTTTTCCGTGATCCCATCCTTGACCCTATTCATATTTAAGTCCATATCATACTTACATTGTATCTATCACAACTATATAGGGTGTTACTTTGGAATACCCATCACAGTATATTCCTTAAATCTCTCAGAAGAATCATTCACGTTTACCTCCATCACTTTACCCAATGCATTAGAGAGCTATATCGGGCTCACCCACCCTAGGTTTATCATGGAACCACCCTTTTATATAAATAATTCCCAAGAACAATAACATGATCATAACACATAACATAAGTATAAATGAAAGATAACATCTCCACATTACAATAATAAAATATCATTTCAAGATATTGAAATAATAAATCCATTCTCAAAATCATTTTCAATACCAAAATACGTAAAAAGAGTATACGGTATTTATTTTTCCTTTTAAAAAAAATTTCCAGCTTGTCAAGGAAGCCAAAGATCAAATAATACTCGCAGCAGCGGAAAGGTTGTTGTCACCGCTTACGTTAAAAAAACATTACTTTATGTCATTTAGTAAAATGGTTCATATAAAAAGATTCCCTTTGAATAAAAGGAAAAGTCAAAGGGGTTTATACACTGTATAAAAAAAGTGGTTTATAAAACTAAAAATGTCTCAATGAAAGGAGATTGAGAAGAATTCTCTTACCACATGTCTGACTTGACTCGATCATTCTTGAATCTCCTGAATAATAAACTAAGTTAATTTTTATTTGCATAAGAACATTTTTCATGTTTATTATTCCTTTTATATCACTTATTACAATTTTATATACATTATGAAATCATTTAAGTTAATAACATTCATTTTGCCGATATTTGGTACTTGAGTAAAAAATGAACAACTTATATTTACATGTTGTCCATGTGGTCAATAGTCCATTATATCTTGAATGACAATCATTATTTAGATATCATATATATAATATATATCCATAATATACATGTATTTATAATAGTACATAACATTTGGAGGTTTGAAATGAAATGCATCGTTCATGGAGACGGTAATCCGTATGTACACATGAATGCTACATTCATTTATATTTCTTGTTTTAATGGAATTAAAACATAATTATACATAGGTATATTATAATTAATGTATTATATCATATATAATATCATTAACTCCATCTTTTATACATCCCACATAAGGCATTAACGAATCATATCACTTTGAGGGGGCGGTAGTTCGCACTACCTCAAATGAGATTATCGTATTTACCCACTATGGAAACCATAAAGTCATGATATAATTGGGATTTACAGAAGCATAGGGGAATCATAAACATAATATATATCATATATAAAAATTGTTCCATCATCATAAAAACATCCTATTATATTTATTATACGGGTTTTGTTACAAAATAAAGGAATAAAAAGATTTTAGGGGTTGGAGAAGTAAAAATAAAATAAAACAATTTTCTAGAAACCGTTACCTTTAATTTGGGTAACTCCCTTTGGTTTGAACCAAAGGACTTCTTGAAGGGCCTTCTGCATAAATTAAGTCTTCTAAGAGGAGTATAGGGATGTAGGTAGCTTAATTGGGAAGAGTTTGGACAAGCGAAATGGCTTCAGATGTGTGAGGAATTGGTTAGAAGTGGTCTCCTTTTATAAAGGAGAGGAGGGGCTCTTTAGGAAAGTGTGAAAGTATGTTTTTATAATATAATGATATTCGGTTTCTAATTGCCCAAAAATAAATAGAGTAGAAGATAATAAGAGTCATGGTCGAAATAAAATCATCCAATCAGAATTGGACATGTTTTGGACAATATTTTAATAATTATAATCTTATTTATTTAAATCATTTATTAAAGTTGTAAATAATGCATCATCATTGTTTCATAAATAATTTAAGTTATTAGATGTCTAAAAATTATAAAAAAAATACTATCATGTAGAAAATATATTTATATTTCCAATTAATATTTATAGTCGAAATATGACACATATATCACCATATAAAAATTAATTACTAAAGGATTTTTTTTAATGTCAGTTTTTTAATCACATTAATTAATTAATCTAAATTGCCATTATCACTCCCAAGTGGCTCAGTGGGGTCCCAAAATCGACCCAAAGATGCCCATGGTCGTAGAAGACTCAACCAAAAATGTTTGGACAAGTTTTAAGGAAATTTTGAATTATTATATTATTCTTTTTACCTTGAATTAACCTATCTGAAAAGAGGTGGGTAAAAGGTTCCCTTACCGATTTGGTTACATGCAAAACATATGCTACATGAAAGAAGTATTATACAATGAATATTTAAAAACTCATAAATTAAATTATATTACACAAATAGTACAATCAATGGCAGTAAATACACCACATAAATGGAAATAGTGGCAAATATAGCATGAATCTCACGAGAATAAAAAGTGAGATGAAACCCTTTACCACGTTGAAATCAATTGAGTCATATGAACAAAAGTTAATAACCACCAAATGAATCATAGAATACCATGGATATAAATCTAATCCTGAAAATAAATATCAATGGTAGAACAAATTACACCACATGTAATAAATAAGTGGTGAACAATGGAAATCTCACGAAATTAAATATGAGATAAGAAAATCCCTTACCTCGTATCCGACTTGACTCGATCATTATTTAATATCCTAAAGAATGAACTAAAGTTAATTTCTACTTGCTTAAGAACATTTTTCAATTTTATTCTTACTTTTATATCACTTATTACCAAGTTATAGACATTATATAATCATTTAAGTTAATAGTGTTCATTTTGTCGATATTTGGTACTTGAGTCAAAAATGGACTTTTTATAATTACATGTTGTTCATGTGATCAAAGGTTCATTATATCCAAATTTATATTCATGATTTAGATATCATATATATCATATATATCTAGTATATACATGTATTTATAATAGTACATTACATTTAGAGGTAAGAAATGAAATGCACCATTCATGGAGACGGTAAGCCTTATGTATGCATGAATGCTAATTTCATTTCTATTTCTTAATTAGGTGGAATTAAAACATATTGATAGTTTTACTAACTCTTTTATGATGTGGGAATTTTAATGATGTTTCCAAGCCCAGTTTTAAAATTGCGAGGACGCAATTCCCAAAAGGGGGGAAAGATGTAACATCCTAGGTAAATAAAGAATAAGAAATAATTCATATATATTAATATTTGTGCATTAAATATTAATTTTACTTTAAAGGGGTTTCTATGTTCGATAGCGTACCTGATACACAACAACGAGTTTTTTTTATATATTACGTTGCACACTAATAACATAGTATTATTATTTAAATTGGTAGTAAAATCCTAGCCGTTGTATTGGAGGGAATGAACAAAACTAACTAAAATATTACTATACATTCTTGTTAAACATATTTACATTTATCTAATAAATGTTAGAGGATTAAAATGTGATTGAATCTAATTTTAAGCATAATTTATATTAAAAGGCCGATTTATCACCTTTTAATGGAGAACCCTATTTAAATATAGTTTTTTCCACTTTAATACTTTCTAATTGACCAAATAAAATTCTTTTTTAGAATGTGGAAAAAAAAATTTACTTTGGGTAATTTTTTGGTATTTTTCTGATAAAGTTCATTTTTTAATAAATAGTGAAAAAATTGTATTTTAATTCAAAAGTGCCTTTAAATATAATTTATTTATATGGTTAGATTATATTTTTAAATGGTTTAAAGTTAAATTAAAATATATTTTTACCATTTAATAGAATTTTGGTCATTGGAATTAGTTTCACTATGAAATTGGACATAAGCAAGTATCAATCTTTTGATAGTTATTGTTTCATAAAAACACGCTATTTGTTTTAACAATGAGAATTAATTTTAAAATTATTTAATTCCACTTATATGTTTTTAATTTGGAGAAACAGACAACATTTTTGAATTCGGAATATCAAGTATATATTAGGCTGAATTTTTGGTATTTTTCTGAAAAACATCAATTTTTTATGAATAGTGAAATAACTTAGTGGTAGTTAAAAAATTAACCTTTTCATTTAAATGAAATTTTAGCGCTTCTGTGAAATGAATTTCAAAAATCCAACCTACATGGTTTTTATCAAGAAGTAAATTTGGTTCAATAAGATGGAAATAATTTTTGGTGAATAGTAACTTTTGACTTTTATTTACCGCAGTTAAAGGTAAATAAGGTAATTCAATGTAAAAAGAATATTATAATAATTCAAAAATACCTTAACACTTGTCCAAACCATATTGGTTGATTCATTAACAACCATGGGCATCTCTTTAATTTGGGTAACTCCCTTTGGTTTGAACCAAAGGACTTCATTAGTGCCTTTTGCCTATTGTAAGGCATCTAGGTGGAGGAGAGGGATGTAGGGAGCTTAATTGGGCAGTGTTTAGATGAGCCAAATGGCTTGAGGGGTGAGAGGAATTGGTTAGAAGTGGTCTCCTTTTATACGGGATAGGAGGGGCTCTTTAGGAATGTGTGAAATCATTATTTTATTATAAACTTATATTCGGTTTCAAAAGGTCCAAAAATCATTAGAGTCGAATATAAGATGACAGTATTCTGAACAAGCAGCTGAATGATATGGGACCTGCAATGAAAAATCTTGTGGTTATTCTCAACCAACTCTCTGGAGTCATGATTGACCACCTGAACCTTAGTGATTTTTATAGGACATCATATATATGAGAAATGAATCCCTACAGATGCCCAGGTAATAATCATATAGGTAAGTATTCTCAAAAACCTATGTCTCAAAGATGTGGAAAGAAACACATAGGAACTTGATTCAAATGGATAGAAAGATGATATAGATGTGGAAATGAAGGTCATAAAGAAAGAACCTGCCATGGAAAAAGGAATCATCTAGTTGACTCTAGGAAAGGGAAAAAAGTTCTTTCAAGAGGATCTATTGAATGTTTTAAATGTGGTGAGCAAGTTCATTATGCAAACAAATGTCCTATAATGAAGTTTCAGGAATTGGATCACCGATATCGTACAAATATTCATTTATCAATACATAATTCCATTCCGATTGAGGATGATGAAACTGACAATAATAATGAAAGGTATGGATTATTTCTTAACATATGTTTTCCTATTATTGAAATGTTAGGATATGATTCATGATTTTGTTTTTAGGAAAGAATTATTTCAGAATACGTTGGTAAATAATGGTTAATGGATCATGAAGAACATTTAATACGTAAGAGGTCAACATATAAGGGATTCAAGAGTTATGGTAGATTTTCGGATGGTGAAATTCTTAAAAGTATTAAGGCTCTTTTGATGAGGGGATTACATTAGAAGACTCTTTATAGTATGTGTAACCATGAAGATTGATATATGAAAATTTTATTCAAGGACTAATTATCTTTTTTTTATGTTTGTAGTTATAAAGAACCATTTGGGTTTATATGGTCCTTGAATTTGATGCAATTTCTGGTTAATACATTTTGGGATGCAAAACGAAATTTATTAGATAACCATTGTGGTTAAAATATGTTATGGTTATTTTTGATGAATTTATCTCTTTTGGGAATTTTATAAAATTATGTAGTTTTTGAAAAGGGAAAACACGCAAACCATGTGACAACTCGTCGCGTCGGACGAAGTTGTGGGAATCGAACCCAAAACCAAAGTGCGACTGGTATTTATCACCTACCGCTGGACTACGTGAAGTTCATGGTTAGTATGACTAATTATTTTTATTTATATGATCTTATGAATCAGGAAAAAGTTGATTTTGGGTTGTATATGGAAATGATTAACCTATCATGGAGGATGTGTGATTATGTTAATTACTTTTTAGTATGAGACTTTAAGAGTAACTAATGTTATTTGGAGATAAATGTTAATATTTACTATGTAAGACTATGTGATTAAATCCTTTAGTGATTTGGGTTTCAATCTTAGTTTGGATTACTTTGATTAATTTTAAGGATAACTATTTATTTAATGGTATTTCATGAACCTTGGGTTCTTTTTGATGAATTTCTAAGATTAAGAGTAGTATTTCTTTTTATAAAGGATTATCCTTTTGGTGATTATCTGATCATATACTAAATGTTTTGGTTTTAGTTAATATCTAAAGGCATGAGAAATATATAGTTCATATTTTGTGGATTATGTGATTCTCTCGATGTTGAATATAGTTCTCTTAATGTGATAAAAAAGTCATCCTAAATTTTCATCATTTGGAGAAAATATGAGTTTCTGTTAGAAATCTAATAAAAGATGAATGTCTACATGACAAGTAAGTATATTTACTTATGTTTTTGGTCAAGATCATAAATAAATTCATCAATGAAAAGTAACTTTAAACAATAAACTTGTCCGTTAACTTTTCCTACTTGGGAATGAAAGACTGTTTAACCCATCACAAGTTTGGGATTTTATGGTGGTTAAATTTCTCCTAAACATGTTTTCTATCACTCTCCATCAGAACTTGAACATTTTTTTTCTCATCCATATCCATGATTTCATGGAATCTTAGTATGGGTTAACTCTATTGACCATTGTACATCCCTTTATTTCTTTTAATGTGATAGTTTTACTAACTCTTTTTTTTTCCGATTTGGGTCTTTCGATAATGTTTCCGATCCCAAATTTTTAAATTGTGAGGACGCAATTCGCAAAAGGGGGGAAGGATGTAACATCCCTGGTAAATAAAGAATATGAATTTTTCATATTTATTAATTTTTGAATTAAATATTAATTTTACTTTAAAAGGGTTGCTTTTTTTGATAGCGTACACGATACGCAACAACGAGTTTCTTTGAAATCATATATTGCACACTAATAATATTATATTATTATTTTAAATGGTAGTCAAATCTGAGCCATTTTATTGGTAGTAATGAAAAAAACTAAATACAATATGGTTATACATGTTTGTTAAATGTATTTACATTTATCCAATAAAAGTTAGAGACTTAAAATGTGAATGAATCTAATTTTAATGATAATTTACATTAAAAGGCCAATTTATCACCTTTTAATGGAGAACCATTTTTAAATATAGTTTTGATCACTTTAATAAATTCTATATGACCAAATAAAATCCTTCTTTAGAAATGGGACATCAAAGTATACATTGTGTAAATTTTTCTAATTTTTCTGATAAAGTTCATTTGTTAATGAATATTAAAAAATATTGTTTTTTAATTCAAAAGTGCATTTTAATATAATTTATTTATATTGTTAGATTATCTATTTAATTGGTTTTAAAGTTAAATTAATTTTTTTTACCATTTAATCAAATTTGGGTCATTCTAATTAATTTAACTTTGAAATTAGACATAAACAAGTATCAATCTTTTGTTAGTTATTGTTTTTAAAAAACACGCTCTTTGTTTTGATAACGAGAATTAATTTTAAAGTTAATTAACTCCACTTCAATGTTTTGAATTTGGCATAATATAGATCTTTTTTGAATTTGGAATATGAAATATAGCTTAGGCTGAATTTTTGGAATTTTTCTAAAAAACTTCAATTTTTGATGAATAGTGAATCCACTTAGTGGTAGTTAAAAAAGTTGACTTTTTCATTTAAATGAAAATTTACCACTTCTGGGAATTGAATTTATAAAATCCTATATACATTATTTTCATAAAAAAGTAAAATGTGGTTCATTAAGATGAAAATAGTTTTTTTTGTGAATAGTAACTTTTGACTTTTATTTACCGTGATTAATGGTTAATAGGGTAATTCAAGGTTAATAGGATATTATAATAATATAAAATTAACTTAATACATGTCCAAACCTTATTGGTTGTGTCATTAATGACCATGGGAATCCTTTTGTCTATTTTGGGACCCCCTTTATTCACTTGGGAGTGATAATGACAATTTAGATTAATTAATATAATGTAAATACAAAATTGACATTAACAAATATCTTTTAGTAATTACTTTTTATATTTTGTTATATAAGACATATATTCAAATATATATATTCATTGAAAATATAAAAATATTTCCTATATCATGGTATTTTTTTTATAATTTTTAGACATCAAATAAATTAAATTATTTATGACACAATAATGATTTAGTATTTACTTCATTAATAAATGATTTAAATAAATAAGATTATAATGATTAAAATATTATAAAAAACTTGTAAAATTCTGATTTAATGATTTTAGTTCGACCATGAGTCTTATAATACTTATCTGTAATGATTTTTGGACATTTTGAAACCGAATATCATTATATAATAAAATAATATTTTCACACTTTCCTAAAGAGCCCCTCCTCTCCCTTATAAAAGGAGACCATTTCTATCCAATTTGTCACACCTCTAAAGACATTTGGCTCATCCAAAATCTACCCAATTAAGCTCCCTACATCCCACTCCAACACTTAGAAGCCTTACCTTAGGTAGAAGGAACTTCAAGAACTCCTTTAGTTCAAACGAAAGGGACTTACCCAAATTAATGGTAACAGTTTCTCTTAAATTTTTTTCTTTTATTTTACTTATCTAACCCCTAAATATTTTTATTACTTTATTTTGTAACAAAACATGTATCCTAAATATACTAGGATGTTTATATGAGAAGGATTAAAACTACAGTTACACACACCTCCATATAATGGATGATGAACATAATGTTTCTGTGGATGGAAAACTAACGCCTCACGAAACGATGATTGTTCAGATATCCCCAACTGCCTCTCATGGTGGAAATTATGATGGAACTGTATTTATATATGATATATATTATGTTTATTTGTTCTTTATGATTCTGTATTTTCCATTTATGTCACGCATTTATGGTCTCCATAGTGGGTAAATATGATAATCTCATTTGAGGAAGCGCGGACTACCGCCCCCTCAAAGTGATGTGACTCATTAATGACTTATGTGGGATGTATAAAGGATAGATTTAAAGATATTATATATGATATTATAATGGAATTATAATTTACCTATGTATCATTATGTTTTAATTCCATTAAAATAAGAAATAGAAATGAATGTAGCGTTCATGCATGCACACGACTTACCGTCTCCATGAACGGTGCATTTCATTTCTTACCTCTAAATGTGATGTACTATTATAAATACATGCATATAGTGGATATATATTATATATAGGATATATAAATCATGAATATCATTCTGGATATATTGGACCTTTGACCACATGATCAACATGTAACTATAAGAAGTCTATTTTTGACTCACGTACCAAATATCGACAAAACGATCATTATTAACTTAAATGATTACATAATGTTTATAAAATAGTAATAAGTGATATAAAAGGAATAATAAACTTTAAAATGGTCCTTATGTAATAATAAATTAACTTTAGTTTATTATTCATGAGATTAATGAACGATCGATTCCAGTCGGACACAAGGTAAGGGATCTGACGTCTCTCTTTCTTTTCAAGTACTCTCTTTGATGTCATTTATTTTATGCTCCATTTTATTATGTTGGAGGATGTTATTTTATATTCACCATATTTTAATTTGTATTTTCATATTATGAGATACCCCCTCTTACTCTCATAAATTCATTTTATGAAATTTTAAGTGGCGTTGTTAGGCTGTCGAATGTTTGTAAGGGATTTCTAATCTCAATTTTTATTCAGTGAGATTTTTATTATTAACCAACTATTTATTACATGTGGTGTATTGTGTAATTAAATTTTATATATAATATCATGATTATATTTATATTCATGGTATTCTGTGATTATTTTGGTGGTTAATAACTTTTGGTCATACGACTCTATTGAATTACAACGTGGTAAGGGGTCGTCATCTCAATTGTTTGTATTCCTATGATATTTATGCTATATTTTCCACTATCTCCTTTTGTGTGGTGTATGCACTGCCCATTATTGTACACATTGTGTAACATACTTTCATTTATGAGTATTTACATCTTCATTGGATTATCCTTCTTTCATGTGGCATATGTTTTCTTTGTTACCAAATCGTTAAAGGAACTCTTTAACCCAATTCCCATTCTTTGGGTTGATGATATCATTTTAATTTTTTCATCCTATGAATTTGTGTGAATGACCTCTGATTGTTTTACACTTGATATCCACTTTTATTTTCTGTATTTATATTTTTCACACATAATTATGAGATTGATCTATCCTTAATTTAAGGATACCATCTTTATAATGGATTTCATCTCAATTTACATTTCCATTTAGAATTCACTGTTGTTATGAACAAATTCACTCTTATATGGTGTATATTCTATCCTTTTACATATTATATCATGAATCCCATTATTTTCATGATTTTATAAAGTTGTGATTAAAAGTTATTTCTCAATTATTTGTATTCAAACGTCTCTCTTTTTGTTAAAAACTCTTTAACTAAAATATCGTTTTAAATGTTTTAATGATTTATTCTTCTAAAAATTTCTCATTAATGTACACGATTTAAAAATGGTTTTAAGGATTTATTTATATGGACATTAATGTTTTCAAATGATAATTCATTTAAAAGCATCAATGTGGTATGAGACACTTGATTCAAAAATCTATTTTTAAATGGTTTTGAAAATTATTTGATAAAACATTGTTTATTTCAATATCCTGATTTTATATATTGTAATGTGGAAATGTTATCTTTCCTTTATATATGTTTCATATGTTATGATTATGTTATGGTTATTGGGAATTGTTTATGTATATGGTTGGTTCCATGATAAACATAGGGCGGGTGAGCCCGAGATAGCTCTCCAATGAATTGGGTAATGTGACGAAGGTAAATGTGATTTTTCTCATAAGAGATTTAGGGAATATACCGTGATGGGAATTCCAAGTGTAACTCCCTATGTAGATGTGATAGCTAAAATGTATGTTTGATATCCATTCCATATGTAAACTTTATAATTTATGATTTGTGTGAGTAATTCATAATTCTCATGATTTCATAAGGTATGTTATGATTGAAAAGTATGGTTTCATTGATTTGTATTTATTGATGGGATAATGTTTTCCTTTCTTATTTTATAACCCATACTGAGCTTTTTATGCTCATCACATGTTTTTGAAATGTCTTCCACAAGACTTAAAGATGAATAGGGTCATGGATGGGATCAAGGAAAAGTCATGCTATCTAAAAAATAGAACTAGGCATGTTTCTTTTTAAGAGTTTTTATTTTATGAAAAAATGGATTCTGAGTAGTAGTGTCTACTTGTAATATTCAAGTTGTAATGTAATTATTATGGCATAATTCTCTAAAACTGTAAACCTTAAAGATCCTCAATGTGAATTATTCATTTAATTCAGTATTATGTAATGTTTAAGTGTGGGTCCTTATAGTTTATTCTTTCATAAGAACATTTTTCAAGTTTTTTATTCCTTCTATATAACTTATTACTCTTTTATAAACATTATATATTCATTTATGTTGATAATGATTGTTTTGTCGATATTTGATACTTGAGTCAAAAATGGACATCTTATAATTACATGTTGTTCATGTGGTCAAAGGTTCACTATGTCCAGATTTATATTTATGATTTAGATATCATATATATCATATATATCTAGTATATACATGTATTTATAATAGTACATAACATTTAGAGATAAGAAATGAAATGCACCGTTCATGTAGACGGTAAGCCGTACGTACGCATGAACGCTACTTTAATTTTTATTTATTATTTTAATGGAAATAAAATATAATAATTCATAGTTATATTATAATTCCCGTATAATATCCTATAAAATATCATTAACTCTATCCTTTATACATCCCACATAAGGCATTAACGAGTCACATCACTTTGAGGGGGCGGTAGTCCGCGCTTCCTCAGATGAGATTATCGTATTTACCCATTATGGAAACCATAAATGTGTGCTATAAATGGAAAATTTAGAATCATAATGAAAACATATACATAATATATATCATATATAAATACAGTGCCATTGTAATGGTCACCATGAAAGGTGGTTGGAGATATTTGTACAATCATCGTTTCATGAGGCGTTAGTTTTCCATCCACAAAAACATTATGCTCTTCATCTATTATATGGAGGTGTGTGTAAGTGTAGTTTGAATCCTTCTCAAAAAAATATCCTAGAATATTGAGGATCCTGGTGTGTTTATAAAAAAGTAATAAAAAGAGTTTAGGTGTTGGAGAATTAAAATAAAAGAAAACATTTTAATAGAAAATGTTACCTTTAATTTGGGTAACTCTCTTTGGTTTGAACCGCAGGACTTCTTGATGTGCCTACTGCCAAAAGTTAGGCTTCCAAGGGGAGGATAGGGATGTAGGGAGCTTTATTGGGCAGAGTATGGATGAGCAAAATGGATTGATAGGTGTGAGGAATTGGATAGAAATGGTATCCTTTTATAAGGGAGAGGAGGGGCTCTTTAGGAAAGTGTGAAATTGTCATTATTGAACTTTGGGTTTTGTTAGACAAATTATTGGAGATTAAGAGTAGTTTTTTTTGTAAAAAATTATCCTTTTTCAGGATTACCTGATCTGGTGCTAACCATATTGGTTTTAGTTAAGGACTAAAATCATGGGAAATATATAGTTCTTCTTTTTTGGATTATGTGATTCTATCAAAGTTGATTATAGCATTCTTAATGTGACAATAGGCATCCTAAATACTCATCATTTGAGAAAATATGAGTTTGTGTTATAAATCTAGTAGAAGATAAATTTATACATGACATGTAAGTGTATTTCCTTATGTTTTCAGTTAATCTCATAAATAAATTCCTAAATGAAAAGTAACTTAAAACAAAAACCTTGTCGGTTAACTTTATCTATAGGGAAATCAAAGATTGTTTAACCTATCACAAGTTTGTGATTTTATGGTGGTTAAATTTCTCCTAAACATGTTTTCCATCACTCTCTATTAGAACTTAATGGTTTGTTTTCTCCTCCATATCCATGTTTTCATGGAATACTAGTATCTGTTGTCTCGGGTAACCTTTGTACTTCTCTTTCTTTCTTCTAATGTGATAGTTTTACTGACTCTTTTCTGATGTGGGACTTTTAATGAAGTTTCCAAGCCCATTTTTAAAATTGTGAGGACGCAATTTCCAAAAGGGGGAAGGATATAACGTCACAGGTAAATAAAGAATAAGGCATAATTCATATTTATTAATATTTGTGAATTAAATATTAATTTTACTTTAAAGGAGTTGTTATGTTCGATAGCATACCAATACACAACAATGGGTTTTTTTGAAATCTTACATTGCACACTAATAATATAGTATTATTATTTAAAATGGTAGTTCACTCCTAGCCATTGCATTAGTGGAAATGAACAAAACTTACTAAATTATTATTATACATGTTTTTTAAACGTATTTACATTTATCCAATAAATGTTAGAGGCTTAAAATGTGAATGAATCTAATTTTAAGCATAATTTACATTAAAAGGCCTATTTATTGCCTTTTAATGGTGAACCCTATTTAAATATAGTTTTGGTCACTTTAAAAAATTTTAATTGACTAAATAAAATACTTATTTAGAAAGGGGACATCAAATTTTACTTTGGGAAATTTTTTGGTATTTTTCTGATAAGGTTCATTTATTAATGAATAGTGAAAATATTGTATTTTAATTGAAAAGTGACTTTTAATCTAATTTATTTATATGGTTAGATTATATTTTTAATTGGTTTTAAAGTTAAATTAAAATTTATTTTTACCATTTAATCCAATTTCGGTCATTGTAATTAATTTCACTTTGAAATTGGACATAAACAAGAATCAATATTTTGATAGTTACTATTTCTTAAAAGCACGTTATTTGTTTTAACGATGGTAATTAATTTTAAAATTAGGTAATGCCACTTCTATGTTTTCAATTTGGGAAAATAGACATAATTTTTTAATTCGGAATATCATGTATTGCGTAGGCTAAATTTTTGGTTATTATCAAGAAGTAAAAAGTTGTTCAATAAGATGAAAATAATTTTTTGTGAATAGTAAGTTTTGGCTTTTATTTAACGTGTTTAATGGTAAATAAGGTAATTCAAGGTAAAAATAATATTATAATAATTCAGAAATACTTTAACATGACTTTTCCTTGATCCCATCCTTGACCCTATTCATCTTTAAGTCTCGTGGAAAACATTTCAAAAACATGGGATGAGCATTAAAAGATCAGTAAGGGTTACAAAATAAGGAAGGAAAACATTATCCCAACAATAAATACAAATCAATGAAACCATACATTCCAATCATAACATACCTTATGAAATCTTGAGATTTATGAATAACACACAAAAATCATAAATCATAAAGGTTACTTATGGAATCCATATCAAACTTACATTTGTAGCTATCAGAGCTACATAGGGAGTTACACTTGGAATACCCATCCCGATATATTCCCTAAATCTCTTAGGAGAAACATCACGTTTACCTCGTCATATTACCCAATGCATTGGAGATCTATCTCGGGCTCACCCTCCCTAGGATTATCACGGAACCACCTGTATACGAAAAAAATGCCCAATAACCATAACATAATCATAACATATAACACATGTATAAATGAAAGATAACATTTCTACATTCCAATATATCAAATCATAATATTGGAATAAAAAATGTTTTATCAAATCATTTTCAAAACCATTTAAAAAAATATTTTTGAATCAAGGTGTCCCATACCACTTTAAATATTATAAATAAATTATCATTTGAAAAAATTAATGTCCATATAAATAAATCCTAAAACCCATTTTGAAAACATGGACATTAATGAGAAATATTTAGAAGAATAAATCATTAAAACATTTAAAATGATATTTTAGTAAAAGAGTTTTTTTAACAAAAAGAGAGACACTTGAATACAAATAATTGAGGAATAAAATTTAATAGAAAATTTATAATATCATTAGAATAAAGGTATTCATGATATAATATGTCAAAGTGCAGTATATACACCATATAAGAGTGAATTGGTTCATAACAAAAATGAAGTCTCAATGGAAATGTAAATTGAGTTAAAATCCCTTATAAAGATGGTATCCTTAAATTAAGGATAAATCAATCACATAATTATGTGTGAGAAGTATAAATACACGAAATAATAGTGTATATAAAGTGTAAAAAAATCAGAGGCCATTCACACATATTCATAGGATGACATGTTCAAGAAGTACAAGTTGAACTAAAACAATTTTAATTGGGTTAAGAAGTTACCTTGTAAAAATTCGACAGCCTAACGGCGTCAATTTAAAATTCATAAAATGAGTTGATGAGATAAAAATGGTATCTCATCACTTGGACATATATTTTACATCAATAAGGATATTTAATAACATATCCCAACATAATAATATGTAAATTAAAAGACATAACAAAAAAATCCTTTTAAAAAATAAGAGGGTGAAAGGTTCCCTTACCAATTTGGTAACTTAAAAAAAATACACCACATTAATGAAGGATCATTCAATGAAGATGTAAATACTCATAAAGGAAAGTATATTACACAAAAAGTACCATCATGGGAAGTACATACACCACAGAAAATAAAATAGTGGAAAATATAGCATGAATCTCCCGGGAAAAAAAGTGAGATGAAAAACCCTTACTTTATTGTATTCAAAATGAATCGTATGACCAAAAGTTAATAACCAAAAAATGAATCACAGAATACCATGAATATAAAGCTAATCATGATAATATATATCAATGTAAGTACACATTACACCACATGTAATGATTAAGTGATGAAAAATGGACAGTATATCATAAGAATAAAGGTATTTGTGGTATATTAAGCCCAAGGAAATTATATACACCACATAAGAGTGAATTGATTCATAACAACAATGAATTCTCAGTGGAAATTTAAATTGAGATGAAATATCTTATAAATATGGTATCCTTAAATTAAGGATAAATCAATCACATAATTATGTGTGAAAAATATAAATACACCCAATATAAGTGTATATTAACTGTAAAACAATCAGAGGTCATTCACACATATTCATAGGATGACATGTTTCATGCACTCTTTTAGAGATATTGTTCAAGAAGGGATTGAGAAGGGGTATTCTGGAGATAGACCCCCATCTGCAACCTCATCAAGTAGGACAAGAAGAGACTACTCATATCTCCCGAGTCCAATGCAGAAAAGGTCTGCTTCTAAAAGGAATAGCCAGGTGGTTCTTACCGTCAAAAAGGGAAGTGGGGTTAAGAAAAAAGCATTTGTTATGAATAATTTGGAAACACATGGAAATCGGGTTCAAAGTACAAATTTTTGTAGAAATCTAGAATGGGAATCAGCTATTGTAGAAGACGAATCATGTTTGGGATAGGTGGATGATTGTGGTTATTATGATGTTTAACTCTATGTTGGTTTTGTATGTTTGTTGTTTTGGTTTTTGTTGTACTAGTTTTGAATTTTATGTTGGGAACCGGTCACCCATAAACTTGATTTTATAAAATTCAAAAAAAATATTTACAGGCATAGGATGACATGTTCAAGAAGTACAAGTTGAACCCAAAGAATTGAAATTGTGTTAAGAGGTTCCATTGTTAAAATTCGACAGCCTAACGACGTCACTTTAAAATTCAGAAAATGAGTTGATGAGATAAAAAAGGGAATCTATTCACTTGGATATAAGTTTTATATCAATAAGTATATAGAAGAACATATCCCAACATAATAAGATGTTAATTAAAAGACATAACAAAAACATGTCTTTTATAAAGATGAGGGTGAATAGTTCCCTTACCGATTTGGTAACATACAAAACATACACCACATGAAATAAAGATCATAAAATGAAGTTATAAATACTCATAAATGAATGTGTATTATAGAAACAGTACAATCATTGGCAGTACATTCACCACACAAAAAGAAATAGTTGCAAATATAGCATGAATCTCACATGAATAAAAAGTGAGACGAAACCCTTTACCACGTTGTAATCAACTGAGTCATATGACCAAAAGTTAATAACCACCTAATGAATAATATAATACAATTAATAAAATGAGAATCATGATAATATATATCATATGGAAATAAACAATACACCACATGCAATGAATAAGTGAAAAAAATGGAAACCTCATGGAATTAAAAGTGGGATAAGAAAATCCCTTACAAACATTCGCAGCCTAACGACGCCACAAAAATATTCCTAAAATGAATTGATGAGAGTAAGAGGGGGTATCTCATCATATGAAAATAAAAATTAAATTATTTTTAATATAAAAGATCATCCTCTAACATAAGAACATGGATCATAAAATAAATGACATAAAAGAGAGTACTTGAAAAGGAAGAGAGAGGTCAGATCCCTTACCTTGTGTCCGAAATGACTCGATCGTTCTTTAATCTCATGAATAATTAACTAAAGTTAATTCCTAATTTCTTAAGAACCTTTTTCAAGTTTATTATTCCTTTTAGATCACTTATTACCATGTTATAATCATTATGTAATAATTTAAGTTAATAGTGTTCGTTTTGTTGATATTTGGTACTTGAGTCAAAAATGGACTTGTTATAATTACATGTTGTTCATGTGGTCAAAGGTTCATTATATCCATAATGATATTCATGATTTATATATCATATATCTCATATATATACAGTATATACATGTATTTATAATAGTATATAACATTTTGAGGTAAGAAATGAAATGCACCGTTCATGGAGACAGTATGTCGTACGTAAGCATGAACGCTACTTTCATTTCTATTTCTTAGTTTAATGGGATTAAAATTTAATGATACATAGGTATATTATAATTAAGGTATAATATCATATATAATATCACTAATTCTATCCTTTATACATCCCACATAAGGCATTAACGAGTCGCATCACATTGTGGGTGCGGTAGTCCACGCTTCCTCAAATGAGATTATCATATTCACCCACTATGGAAACCATAAAGGAGTGCTATAAATAAAAAATACCAAGAAAAAAATAAAATAGAAACATAATATATATCATATATAAATACATTTCCATCATAATGGACACCATGAGATGCGATTGGAGATATTTGAACAATCATCGTTTCGTGAGGTGTCAGTTAGTCATCCACTAAAACATTATGTTCTTCAGCCATTAGTTGGAGGTGTGTGTAAGTGTAGTTAGAATACATATCATAACAAAATACAAGTATATTAAATATACTTGTGTTGTTATAAAAGAAAGGAATAAAAATCATTTAGGGGTTGGAGAAGTAAAATAAAAGAAATAAATTTAAGAGAAACAGTTACCTTTAATTTGGGTATCTCCCTTTGGTTTGAACCAAAGGACTTCTTGAAGTGCCTTATGCCTAAGGTAAGGATTATAGGGGAAGGGGGGGATTTAGGGAGTTTAATTGGGTAGTGTTCGTATGAGCCCAATGGCCTGAGAGGTGTGATTAATTGGATACAAATGGTCTTCTTTTATAAGGGTGAGAAGGGGCTCTTTAGGAATGTGTGAAAATATTATTTTATTATATAATTATTTTCGGTTTCAAAAGGTCCAAAAATCATTTAAAATGAATATAATATAACTCATGGTCGAAATAAAATCATCCAATCATAATTGGACGTGTTATGTATAATGTTTTAATCATTATAATCTTATTTATTTAAATCATTTATTAATGAGGTAAATAATGCATCATTATTATGTCATAAATAATTTATTTAATTTGATATCTAAAAATAATAAAAAAATAAAAGGATATAGGAAATATTTTTTTTATTTCCAATGAATATTTATAGTTGAAGATATGACTTCTATAACATGATATAAAAATTAATTACTAAAAGATTTTTGTTAATGTCAATTTTGACTTTAAATTATATTAATTAATCTAAATTGTCATTATCACTCCTATGTGGCTAAATGGGGTCCCAAAATAGACCCCAAGATGCCCATGGTCGTTAATGGCTCAACCAATAAGGTTTTAACAAGTGTTAAGGTAATTTTGAATTATTATAATATTCTTTTAACCATGAATTACCATATTTACCTTTAACCGCGGTAAATAAAAGTCAAAAGTTACTATTCAACAAAAATTATTTTCATCTTAATGAACCAATTTTTACTTATTGATGACAACCATGTATGTAGGATTTTTGAAATTAAATTCACAGAATTGGTAAAATTCCATTTAAATGAAAAGCCAGTTTTTTTAACAACCATTAAGTGGTTTTACTATTCATAAAAAATTGATGTTTTTCAGAAAAATACCTAAAATTCAGTCTAAGATATATTTGATATTCCAAATACAAAAACTATTTTTATTACGCCAAATCCAAAAAATAGAAGTGGCATTTATTAACTTTAAAATTAATTCCAGTTATCAAAACAAATAGCTTGTTTTTAAGAAACAATAACTATCAAAAGATTGATACTTGTTTATATCCAATTTCAATATGAAATTAATTCTAATGACCCACATTGGATTAAATGGTAAAAATATATTTTAATTTCACATTAAATCCAATTAAAATTATAATATAACCATATAAATAAATTATATTAAAAGGAACTTTTGAATTAAAATACAATATTTTTCACTATTCATTAAAAATGAACTTTATCAGAAAAATTCCATAAATTTACACAAAGTAAATTTTTATGTCCCAATTCAAAATAAGGATTTTATTTGGTCATATATAATTTATTAATGTGACCAAAACTATATTTAAAAAGGGTTCTCCATCAAAAGGTGATAAATCAGCCTTTTAATGTAAATTATGCATAAAATCAGATTCATTCACATTTTAAGCCTCTAAATTTTATTTGATAAATGTAAATAAATTTATAAAACATGTATAATCATATGGTATTTAGTTTTGTTAATTCTTGTCAATATAACGGCTTGGAGTTGACTACCTTTCAAAATAATAATATTTTATTATTAGTGTGCAACGTATGATTTCAAAGAAACCAGTTGTTGTGTATCGGGAACACTATTGAACATAGAAACCCTTTTAAAGTAAAATTAATATTTAATTAAAAAATATTAATAAATATAAAATATTTCTTATTCATTATTTACATGGGATGTTACATCCTTCCCGCCTTTTGGGAATTACGTCCTTGCTATTTAAAATAAAATGGGCTCAGAATCGTCATTGAAAGTCCAACATCAGAAAAAGAGTCAGTAAAACTATCACTTTAAAAGAAAGAAAGAGAAGCACAAAGGTCACCTGATTTAACACATACTAAAATTCTATCCTTGACCATATTCATCTTTAAGTCTTGTGAAAACATTTCAAAACATGGGATGAGCATAAAAAGATCAGCAAGGGGTATAAAACAAAGAATGAAAACATTTGTTCATAAATACATAAAAAACATGAAATCTTTTACTTACCTCATGAAATAAAAATATTTATAAAAGACACATATAAATCATAAATCATAAAGGTAACTTGTGGCATGCATATAATACTTACAATGTAGCTATCACAGCTATATAGGGAGTTACTTTAGAATAACTATCACAGTATATTCACTATATATCATAGGAGAAACATTCACATTTACCTCCTTCATGTTACCAAATGCATTAGAGAGCTATATGAGGCTCACCTACCTTAGGTTTATCACGGAACCACCCGTATCCATAAATTATTCCCAAGAACCATAACATGATCATAACACATAACATAAGCATAAAGGAATGATAAAATTTCTACATTGCTATATATAATATCATTTCAAGATATTGAAATAATAAATCCATTCTCAAAATCATTTTCAATACCAAAATACGTAAAAAAGATTATATGGTATTTAATTTTCCTTTTATAAACATTCTGGCTTGTTAAAGAAGCCAAAGATTAAATAATACTCGCAGCAATGGAAATGTCGTTGTCACCGCTTATATAAAAAAACATTCCCTTTTTTCGTTTAGTAAAATTATTCATATAAAAATATTTCTTTTGAATAAAATGAAATGTCAAAGGGTTTTATACACCATATAAAATAATGTCATGTATAAAACTAAAAATTCCTCAATGAAAGGAGATTGAGATGAATTCCCTTACCTCATGTCAGAGTTGACTCAATCATTCATTAATCTCATGAATAATAAAATAAATTTAATTTCTACTTGATTAAGAACCTTTTTTCAAATTTATTATTCCTTTTATATAACTTATTACCATGTTATAATCATTATGAAAACATTTAAGTTAATAAAGTTCGTTTTTTCGATATTTGGTACTTGAGTAAAAAATGAACACCTTATATTTACAAGTTGGCCATGTGGTCAATAGTCCATTATATCTAGAATGATAATCATTATTTAGATATCATATATATCATATATATTGAGTATATACATGTTTTTTAATAGTACATAGCATTTAGAGGTAAGAAATGAAATGCACCGTTCATGGAGACGGTAAGCCATATGTATGCATGAACGCTACTTTCATTTCTATTTATTATTTTAATGGAAATAAAACATAATGATACATAATTATATTATAATTCCAGTATAATATCATAAATAATATCATTAACTCCATCCTATATACATCCCATATACAGCATTAATGAGTAATGTCACTTTGAGGGTGTGGTAGTCCGCACTTCCTCTAATGAGAGTATCATACTTACACACTATGGAAACCATAAAAGCCTGATATAATTGAGAATTAAAGATGAATAAAGAAATAATAAACATAATATATAACATATATAAATACAGTTCCATCATAATGGCCACCATGAGAGGCGGTAAGATGTAATTGAACAATCATCATTTCATGAGGCGTTAGTTTTCCATCCACAGAAACATTATGTTCTTCATCCATTAGATGGAGGTGTGTGTAAGTGTAGTTCTAATCCATCTCATAAAAACATCAATGAATATTGAGGATACTTCTGTTGTTACAAATTAAATGAATAAAAATATTTTACAGGTTGGAGACGTAAAATAAAAGAAAACAATTTAAGAGAAATTATTACCTTTAATTTGGGTAACTCCCTTTGGTTTGAAACAGAGGTCTTCTTGAAGTACCTTATTCCAAATTTAAGGCATCTAGGAGTAGGATATGGACGTATGGAGCTTAATTTGTTAGATTTTGGATGATCCAAATGGTGAGAGGTGTGAGGAATTGGTTAGAAGTGGTCTCCTTTTATAAGGGAGAGGAGGAGCTCTTTTGAGAAATTTGAAAATATTATTTTATAATATAATGATATTCAGTTATAATGGTCCAAAAATCATTAAAGTAAAATATAAGAATATTCATGGTCTAAATAAAATAATCTAATCAGAATTGGTCTTGTTTTGGATAATATTTTAATCATTACAATCTTATTTATTTAAATCATTCATTACTAAGGTAAATACTGCATCATTATTGTGTCATAAATAATTTAATATTTTTGATGTCTAAAAATTATAAAAAAATACCTTGATATAGAAAATATTTTTTTATTTCCAAAAAATATTTATAGTTGAAAATAGGACTTATATAACACCATATAAAGTTTTTTTACTAAAATATTTTTGTTAATGTCAATTTTTTCATCACATTAAATTAATTTATATAAATTGTCATTATCACTCCCAAGTGGCTCAATGGGGTCCCAAAATCGACCCAAAGATTCCCATGGTCGTTAATGACTCAAAAAATATATTTTATACAAGTGTTAAGGTAATTTTTAATCATTATAATATTCTTTTTACCTTGAATTAACCTATTTTCCTTTAACCGCTGTAAATAAAAGTCAAAAGTTACAATTCACCAAAAATTATTTTCATCTTATTGAACCGCATTTTACTTCTTAATAACAATCATATATGTTGTATTTTCGAAATTCAATTCACAGAAGTGGTAAAATTTTAATTTAAATAAAAAATTCAGTTTTCTTAAACTACCACTAAGTGGTTTCACTATTCATAAAAAATTTTAGTTTTTCAGAAAAATACCAAAAAATCAGCCTAAGCTATATTTGATATTCTGAATTCAAAATTGATTTCTATTTTTCCAAATTCAAAATATAGAAGTAGAATTGATTAATTTTAAAATTATGTCCTGTTATCAAAAAAATAGCATGTTTTTATGAAATAATAACTATCAATGGATTGATACTTGTTTATGTCGAAATTCAAAGTGAAATTAATTCCAATGACAAACATTGGATTAAATCGTAAAAATATATTCTAATTACACATTAAAACAAACTAAAAAGATAATCTAACCATATAAATATATTATATTAAAAGGAACTTTTGAATTAAAGTAATAATAAACATAATATATATCATATATAAATATATTTCCATCATATTGGCCACCATGAGATGAGGTAAGATTTAATTGAACAACCATCGTTTCGAGAGGCGTTAGTTTTCCATCCACAGAAACATTATGTTCTTCATCCATTAGATGGATTTGTGTGTAAGTGTAGTTCGAATCCTTCTCATAACAACATCCTTGTATATTGAGGATACTGTGTTGTTAAAAAAGAAAAGTAATAAAAAGAGTATTGGGGTTGGAGAAGTAAAATAAAAGAAAACAATTTGAGAGAAACTATTAACATTAATTTGGGTAACTCCCTTTGGTTTGAACCAAAATACTTCTTGAAGTGCCTTATTCCTAGGGTAAGGCTTCTAAGTAGAGGAGAGAGATGTAGGAACTTAATTGGGTAGATTTTGGATGAGCCAAATGGCTTGAGAGGTGTGAGAAATTAGACAGAAATGGTCTCCTTTTATATGTGAGAGGAGGGGATCTTTAGAAAAGTGTGAAAATATTATTTTATAATATAATGATATTCAGTTTCAAAAGGTCCAAAAATCATTAATGATTAATATAAGATGACTCATGTTCGAAATAAAATCATCCAATATGAATTGGGAATGTTTTCGATAATATTTTAATAATTATAATCTTATTTATTTAAATCATTTATTAATGATGTAAATGTTGCATCATTATTTTTTCATAAATAATTTAATATGTATGATGTCTAGAATTTATAAAAAATTCCATGATTTAGGGAATATTTTTATCTTTACAAATAATATTTATATTCTAAAATAAGACTTATATAACACCATATAAAAATTAATTTTTAAACAATTTTTGTTAATGTCAATTTTGCCTTAACATTATATTAATCAATCTAAATTGTCATTATCACTCCCAAGTGGCTCAATGGGGTCCCAAAATCGACCCAAAGATGCCCATGGTCGTTAATGACTCAACTAATAAGGTTTTTACAAGTGTTAAGGTAATTTTAAATTATTATAATATTCTTTTAACCTTGAATTACCATATTTACTTTTAACGACGGTAAATAAAAGTCAGAAGTTACTATTCAAAAAAATTATTTTCATCTTAATGAACTAAATTTTACTTCTAGATAACAACCATGCATGTCGGATTTTTGAAATTCAATTCAATGATGTGGTAAAATATTATTTAAATGAAAAATTCGGTTTTTTTAACTACCACTAAGTGGTTTCACTATTCATCAAAAATTGAAGTTTTGCTAAAAAAATACCAAATATTCAGCCTAATATATATTTGATATTTTGAATTCCAAAATTATTTCTATTTTTCCAAATTCAAAACATATAATGGGATTTAATTAATTTTAAAATTAATTTCTATTATCAAAACAAATAACGTGTTTTTATGAAACAATAACTATCAAAAGATTGATATTTGTTTTTGACGAATTTTAAAGTGAAATTAATTCCAATGTCCAAAATTGGATTAAATAGTAAAAAATATTTTATTTTTACTTCAAAACCAATTGAAAATATAATATTAACATATAAATAAATTAGATTAAAAGGTACATTTGAATAAAAATACAATAGTTTTCACAATTCATAAAAAATGAACTTTATCGGAAAAATTCCAAAAAATTACACAAAGTAAATTTTGATGTCCCCATTATAAATAATGGTTTTATTTGGTCATATTTAATGTATTAATGTGAGATAACTAGATTTAAAACAATCATTTACAATCAAATACATTTAAAAAAACATGTACAATCATATTGTATTTAGTTTCGTTCATTCCCTCCAATACAATGGCTAGGAGTTAACTACAATTTAAAATAATAATATATTATTAGTGTGAAACATATGATTTCAAAGAAACCCGTTGTTGTGTATTGGGTATGCTATCAGACATAGAAACCCTTTAAAATTAATATTTAATTCAAAAATTAATAAATATAAAAAAGTCATATTCTTTATTTACCTGGGATGTTATAACCTTCCACCCTTTTGGGAATTTCATCCTTGAAACATTAAAATTTGTTCATGGAAACTTTATTTAAATTCCCATATCGGAAAAAAAGAGTTAGTAAAACTATCACTTTAGAAGAAATAAAGAGAAGTACAATGGTCACCCGCATTAACAGTTTCTCTTAAATTGTTTTTTTTTATTTTACATCTCCAACCCCTAAACTCTATTTATTAATTTATTTTGTAACAAAATAAGTATCCAAAATATACTAGGATGTGGTTATGAGAATTATTCGAGCTACACTTACACAAACCTTCATCTAATGGATGAATAACATAATGTTTCGATGGATGGAAAACTAACGCCTCACGAAACGATGATTGTCCGATTATCTTCTACCGCCTCTCATGGTGGACATTATGATGGCACTGTATTTATATATGATCTATATTGTGTTTATTTTTTCCATATTCTTCTGTAGTTTCCATTTATAGCATGCCTTTATGTTTTTCATTATGGGTAAACATGATAATCTCATTAGAGGAAGTGCGGACTACTGCCCCCTCAAAGTGATATGACTCGTTAATTCCATATGTGGGACGTATAAGGGATGGAGTTAATGATATTATATATGATATTATATATAAAATTATACTGGAATTATAATATACCTATGTATCATTATGTCTTAATTCTATTAAATTAATATATAGAAATGAAAGTAGCGTTCATGCGTACGTATGACATACCATCTCCATGAATAGTGCATTTCATTTATTACCTCTAAAATTTTCTGTACTATTAGAAATACATGAATATACTGGATATATATGATATATATGATATATAAATCATGAATATAATTCTGGATATAATGAAACATTGACAACATGAACAACATGTAATTATAAGAAGTCCATTTTTGACTCAAGTACCAAATATCGACAAAACGAACATTATTAACTTAAATGATTAAATAATGTTTATAACATGGTAATAAATGATATAAAAGGAATAATAAACATTAATTAGGTTCTTAAGCAAGTATAAATTAACTTTACTTTATTATTCATGAGATTAATGAATGATCGAGTCAAGTCGGACACGAGGTAAGGGATACGAGTCTTATCACATTGTAGCGGCGGTATTCAGCATTTACTCTAATGAGATTATCATATTTACCCACTATGGAAACCATAAAAAATTGATATAAATGGGAAGTATAGAAGCATAAGAAATAATAACCAAAATATATATGATATATAAATAAAGTTCCATCAGGAGAGGCGGTAAGAGCTAATTGAACAATCATTGTTTCGTGAGGTGTTAGTTTTCCATCCACAGAAACATTATGTTCTTCAACCATTAGATGGAGGTGTGGGTGAGTTTAGTAAGAATAATTTTCGTATCAAAATCCTAGTATATTGAGGATAATTGTGTTGTTACAACATAAATGAATAAAAAGAGTTTAGGGGTTGGAGAAATAAAATAAAAGAAAACAATTTAAGAGAAATTGTTACCTTTAATTTGGGTAACTCACTTTGGGTTAAACAAAATGACTTATTGATGTGCCTTATGCATATGGTAAGGCTTATAGGTAGAGGAGAGGGATGTATTGAGCTTAATTGGGCAGAGTTTGAATGATTTAAATGTCCTGAGAAGTGTGAATAATTGGTTAGAAGTGGTCTCTTTTTATAAGGGGGAGGAGGGGATCTTTAGGAAAGTGTGATACTATTATAATATTATATAATTATATTTGATTTCCAATCGTCCAAAAATCATTAATGATAAAGATAATATGACTCATGGTCTAAATAAAATCATACAATCAAAATTTGACATGTTTTGGATATTATTTTAATCATTATAATCATATTTATTTAAATGATTTATTAATGAGGTAAATACTCCATCATTATTATGTCATAAAAAATTTAATTTATTTTTGGTCTAAAAATTATAAAAAAAATACCATGATATAGGAATTTTTTTTAAATTTAATGAATTTTTATTGTCGAAAATATGACTCATCTTACACCATATAAAAATTAATTACTAAAAGATTTTTGTTAATGTCAATTTTGTCTTTACATTAAATTTATTAATCTAAATTGTCATTATCACACCCAAGTGGCTCAATGGGGTCAAAAAATAGACCCAAATATTCCCATGGTCGTTAATGACTCATCCAATAAGGTTTGGACAAGTGTTAAGGTAATTTTGAATTATTATAATATTCCTTTTAACTTGAATTAAACTATTTACCTTTAACTGCAGTTAATAAAAGTCGAAAGTTACTATCCACCAAAAATTATTTTCATTTTAATTTCCCACATTTTACTTATTGATAACAACCATGTGTGTCATATTTAAGAAATTCAGTTCACAGAAGTGGTCAAATTTCATTTAAATGACAAAATCATTTTTTTAACTACAACTAAGTGGTTTCACTATTCATCAAAAATTTATGTTTTTCAGAAAAATACCAAAAATTCATACTAATATATATTTGATATTATAAATCCCAAAATAATTTCTATTTTTGAAAAATTCAAAACATATAAGTGGCATTAATTAATTTTAAAATTAATTCTCATTATCAAAACTAATAGCTTGTTTTTAAGAAATAATAACTATCAAAAGATTGATACTTGTTTATGTCCAATTTCATAGTGAAATTAATTCAAATGACCAATATTGGATTAAATGGTAAAAATATATTCTAATTACAATTTAAAACCAACTAATAAGTTAATTTGACAATATAAATTAATTATATTAAAAGGAAATTTTGAATTAAAATACATTATTTTTCACTATTCATTAAAAAATGAACTTTATTAGAAAAATACCAAAAAATTACCCAATGTAAAATTTGATATCCCCATTCTAATGAAGGATTTTATTTGTTTAATTATAATGTATTAAAGTTACCAAAAATATATTTAAATAGGGTTCACCATTAAAAGGTGATAAATCGGCCTTTTAATGTAAATTATGCTTCAAATTAGATTCATTCAAATTTTAAGCAACTAACATTTATTGGATAAATGTAAATACATTTAAAAAACATGTATAATCTTATTGTAGTTAGTTTTGTTCATTCTTACCAATACATCGGCTTGGAGTTAACAACCATTTAAAATAATAATATTATATTATTAGTGTGTAACGTAAGAATTTAATGGAACCCGTTGTTGCGTATTGGATACGCTGTCGAACATAACATTACCATTAATGTAAAATTATTTTTTAACTCAAAAATATTAATAAATATGAAAATTTTCTTATTCTATATTTATATAGAATGTTACATCCTCCCCCCCTTTTGGGAATTGCGTCCTCACAATTTTAAAAATGGGCTTGGAAACTTCATTAAAAGTCCCTCATCAGAAAAGAGTGTCAAAAAAACTATCACTTTAAAATAAAGGAAGAAAAGTACAAAGGATACCCCAGAAAACCCATACTAGGATTCCATATAGGAAAACATGGATATGGAGGAGAAAAAACCATAAAGTTCTGATGGAGATAGATAGAAAACAAGTTTAGGAGAATGTTAACCACCAGAAATCACAAACTTGTGATGGGTTAACCAGTCTTTGATTTCCCAGTTGGAAAAGTTAAAAGGCAAGGTTTTTATTTTAAGTTAATTTTCATTGAGGAATTTATTAATGAGATTAACTAAAAGATAAGAAAATATACTTACTTTCCATGTAGACATTCATCTTTCACTAGATTTCTAACACAAACTCATATTTTCTCCAAACGATGAGTGTTCAGGATGACTTTTTTTCACATTAAGAGAGCTATACTCAACATCAAGAGAATCACATAATCCAAAAAAGATGAAATATATATTTACCATGTCTTTAGATATTAACTAAAATGGAAAAGTTTAGTACAAGATCAGATAATCCCCAAAAAGGATAACTTTTACATAAAGAGAAACTACTCTTAATCTCCAAAATTTGTCTAACAAAACCCAAAGTTCAACAAACACCATTCAATAAACAATTGTCCCTAAAATTCAACAAAAATATTCCAAACATTGATTGTAACCCAAATCTCATACGGATTTAACTACATAGACTACAAAGATATATCTTAACATTTAACACTAAGTAACACCAGTTACTCATAAAGTCTCATATTGAAAAGTTATTAACCTAATCACATATTCTCCATGATAGGATTATCATTTTCATAAATAAATCAAATCATCATCTGTCCAAAATAAAAACATAGATTCTTCCAAACTCAAATTTCAACCATTATTCCACAATTGAAACCCCTTAGTATTCTATCTTCATTAGGCATATAGTGCTTCCTCAAAAGAGAGAATGTCTTCCAATAAAACCTTTATCACTTAATCACTAAATCATTTTTCTATACTATGTATTTCCATTTGATAAAACATTATTTTAAAAATTCATCTTATTCTTGTTTCATAAAAACATTTTACTAAAATAATAAGTCATACTGACCAGGGACTTCAAGTAGGCTAGTGGTAGGAGATGCACCCTTGTCGCCCTTCGGTTGTGGGTTCGATTCCTACAGCCTTTCCGGGTGCGACGGGTTGTCACCCATCCTATTGTTGTCCTTTTTATAAAACAAAAAATAACCCAAACATGTTTTAACCTCAATGGTTTCCTCATACCTCTCATTTTCATCCAAATACAATATGATATCAACATCTTAATTCTTGAAGTCTTATTTCACCACCATATGATAAAATAAAACAATCCCCAAAATGGAGAACATCATACCTAGATCATGGTGTCAATTTGGTTTCATCGTCATCTTGTTCACATAGGTAGAAGGTCCATGCATTGAAACAGTGATTTATAGATCCTTCAAAATCATTTTCATCCTCTATCCAAAAACACCTTGTACAACATGGGTCATATGGGTGTTCATAGAAAAATGGTTTTGTAAAATAATGATGTATGACATATAATTTAAAAACATCTGATAAAACATGATTTATATAAAAAAGTCGTACTAAATTTGAGTTGAAAATTTGAATTAATGGTACTTTTAAAATATCAAAAGTATGTGTTCAGAGACTATATTTTAAAATAAAATATAAATAGGTTGTGCAAGGGTATCCATCCTCATCACCTTTTTTAAAATCATAATTTGCTTCAAAATCATGTGATAAGGTAAAATATTTGCAAATTTCTTCATAATATTTACCTTTCTTGAAAATATGATAATATTGTGAAAATAAGATTTTTCTAAATACAACCCATGATCCAAAATGATAATGAGGTATAGTGGAGGTGTTTGATATCTGAAACATCTTCTTTCAAGTGAGTTGTATGCTAGAAAAAGTTTCACAATCATCCGAACATAACATTGCAATAAATATTGTAAGCATGTCATCATGAAGAGATAAAAATTTCGTTTTAGATCCTCCTCCTTCCATTTGTAACTTACTTTCCTTGATCTGAAAAAGTTATCAAACAAGGATTTAACAGAAATATTAGATTAATTGATTTATTGTAAAGACAAAATTAACATTTACAAAAATATTTTACTAATTAATATTTATCTGGTGATATATAAGTCTTATTTTCGGCTATAAATATTTATTGGAAATATAAAAATATTTTCTACATGATATTATTTTTTATAATTTTTAGACCACAAATAAATTAAAGTATTTACGAAACAATAATGATGCAGTATTTACCTCATTAATAAATTATTTAAATAAATAAGATTATGATGATTAAAATATTATCCAAAACATGACAAATTCTGATTGTGTGATTTTATTTCGAATATGAGTCGTCTTATCTTTAAACTTAATTATTTTTAGACCTTTTGAAACCGAACATATGTTTATAATAAAATAATGTTTTCACACTTTCCTAACGAGCCCCTCCTCTACCTTATAAAAGGTGACCATTTATTTCCAATTCCTTACACCTCTCAAGCCATTAGGCTCGTCAAAACATTGAACAATTAATCTCCCAACATTCCTCTCCTCCTCCTAGAAGCCTTACTATAGGCATAAGGCACTTCAAAAGTCCTTTTCGTTCAAAACAAAGGAAGTTACCTAAATTAAAGGTAACAATTTCTCTTAAACTGTTTTCTTTTATTTTAATTCTCCAACCCCTAAAATATTTATATTCCTTTCTTTTGTAACAAAAATAGTATCCTCAATATACTATGATGTTGTTATGAGAAGGATTCTAACTACACTTACACACACATCTATATAATCGGTGAAAAACATAATGTTTCTATGGATGGTAAACTAACGCCTCACGAAACGATGAATTTTCAATTACCTCTTACCGCCTCTCATGGTGGCCTTTATGATGGAACTATATTTATATATGATATATATTATGTTTGTGATTTATTTATGCTTATGTACTTCCCATTTTTAGAATTCCATTATGGTTTCCATAGTGGGTAAATATGATAATCTCATTTGAGGATGCGCGAACTACTGCCCCCTCAAGTGATTTGATTTGTTAATTCCTTATGTGGGATGTATAAAGTATCTAGTTAAAGATATTATATATGATATTATACTGGAATTAAAATATTCCTATGTATCATTATGTTTTATTTCCATTAAAATAAGAAATAGAAATGAAAGTAGCGTTCATGCGTATGTATGGCTTACCGTCTCCATGAACGGTGCCTTTCATTATTAACTCTAAATGTTATGTACTATTATAAGAACATGTATATTCTAGATATATTTCATACATATGATATCCAAATCATGAATATCATTAAGGATATAATGAACCTTTGAACACATGGACAACTTGTAAATATAAGGTGTTCATTTTTTACTCAAGTACCAACTATCGACAAAATGAACCTTTTTATCTTAAATGATTGCATAATGTTTATAACACGGTAATAAGAGATATAAAATGAATAAAAAAGCAGAAAAAGGTTCTTAAAAAGGTATAAATTAACATTAGTTTATTATTCAAGGGATTATAGAATGATCGAGTCAAGTGGGACACGAGGTAAAAGACATCGTCTCAATATCCTCTCATTGAGACATTTTTAGTTTTATACAAGTATTTTTTCTATACGGTGTATATACCACTTAGACTTTTCATTTTATTCAAATTGAATCCTTTTATACGAAGTGTTTTAATAAACTACAAAAAGGAATGTTTTTTTAACATAAGCGGTGACAACGACCTTTCTGCCGGTGCGAGTATTATATGATCTTTGGCTTCCTTAAGAAGCCATAATGGTTTTCAAAGGAAATATAAATACCATATACTCTTTTTACATTCTTTGGTATTGAAAATAATTTTGACAATGGATTTACTATTTCAATATTTTGAAATGATACTGCAATGTGTAAATGTTTTCTTTCCTTTATTCTTATGTTATGTTTTATGATAATGTTATGGTACTGGGAAATTATTTACGTACATGAGTGGTTCCATGAAAAAAATAGGGCGGGTGAGCCCGAGATAGCTCTCCAATGCATTGGGTAACATGATAGAGGTAAATGTGAATGTTTCTCCTAAGAGATTTAGGGAATATACTGTGATGGTTATTCCAATGTAACTCCCTATGTAGTTGTGATTGATACAATTTAAGTACAATAAGGATGGTATCCTTAAAGATTAATTTTACTTTTAAGGGGTTTCTATGTTCGATAGCGTACCCAATACGCAACAATAGGTTTCTTTGGAGTCTTACATTTCACACTTATAATATAATATTATTATTTTAAATAGAAGTTAACTCCAAGACGTTTTATTGGCGGGAATAAATGAAACTAACTACAATATGATTATACGTGATTGTCAAATGTATTTACATTGTCCAATAAAAAGTTAGAGGCTTAAAATGTGAATGAATCTAAATTTTAGCATAATTTAAATTAAAAGTCCGATTTATCGCACTTTAATTGAGAAACCTATTTAAATATAGTTTTGGTTACTTTAATACTTTCTATATGACCAATGAAAATCCTTCTTTAGAATGGGAACATCAAATTTTACTTTGGTTAATTTTTTTGGTATTTTTCTTATAGAGTTCATTTTTTAATGAATAGTGAAAAATATTACACTTTAATTCAAAAGTGACTTTTAATATAAAATATTTATATTGTGAGATTATCTTTTTAGTTGGATTTAAAGTGTTATTAGAATATATTTTTACCATTTAATCCAATGTTGGTCATTGGAATTAATTTCACTTTGAAATTCGACATAAACAACTATCAATCTTTTGATAGTTATTGTTTCTTAAAAACATGCTATTTGTTTTGATAACGGAAATTAATTTTTAAATTAATTAATTCCACTTCTATATTTTGAATTTGAAAAAATATACATCAATTTTGAATTCAGAATATCAAATAATGATTAGGCTGGATTATTGGTATTTTTTTAAAAAACATCAATTTTTGATGAATAGAGAAACCACATAGTGGTATTTAAAAAAACCGACATTTTCATTTAAATGCAATATTACCACTTCTATTGATTGAATTTAAATACTCCGACATGCATGGTTCTTATCATAAAGTATAATTTGGTTCATTAAGATGAAAATAATTTTTGGTGAATAGTAATTTTTGAGTTTTATTTACAGCAGTTAAAGTCAAATAAGGTAATTAAAGGTAAAAAGAATATTATAATAATTCCAAATTAAATTCACAGTTGTCCAAACCTTATTTTTTGAGTCATTTACGACCATGGGAATCTTTGGGTCTATTTTGGAATCCCATTGAGCAATTTGTGAGTGATAATGACAATTTAGATTAATTAATTTAATGTGAAGACAAGGTTGACATTAAAAAAAATCTTTTAGTAATTAATTTTTATATGGTATTATATAAGTACTATTTTAGACTATAAATATTAATTGGAAATATAAAAATATTTCCTAAATGACAGTAGTTTTTTCATAATTTTTAGACATTTAATAAATTAAATTATGTATGACACAATAATGATGCAGTCTTTACATCATTAATAATTGATTTAAATAAATTAGATTATAATGAATAAAATAATATCCAAAACATGTCCAATTCTGATTGGATGATTTTATTTCGACCATGAATCATCTTATCTTCGACTATAATGATCTTTTTACTTTTAGAAACCTAATATCATTATATTATAAAATAATACTTTCACACTTTCCTAAAGAGCCCCTCCTCTCCCTTATAAAAGGAGACCACTTATAACCAATTACTCACTCCTCTCAAGCCATTTTGATCGTCCAAAATCTGCCCAATAAAGTTCCCTACATCCCTCTCCTCCTCCTAGAAGCCTTACCTTAGGCAGAAGGCTCTTCATAAAGTCATTTGGTTCAAACGAAAGAGAGTTACCAAAATTAAAGGTAACAGTTTCTCATAAATTGTTTTATTTTATTTTACTTATCAAACCCTAAAAACTTTTTATTACATTCTTTTATAACAACACAAGTATCCTAAATATACTAGTATTTTTTTATGAGAAGTATTCTAACTACACTTACACACAACTCTATCTAATGTGTGAATAACATAAAGTTTCTTTGGATGGAAAACTAAGGCCTCACGAAATGATGATTGTTCAATTATATCTTAATGCCTCTCATGGAGGAAATTATGATGGCACTGTATCTATATATGATATATATATTTTTAACATTTCCTTATTCTTTTGTACTTCCCATTTATAGCTTGCCTTTATGGTTTCCATAGTGGGTAAATACGATAATCTCATTTGAGGAAGTGCGAACTACCGCCCCCTCAAAGTGATTTGATTCGTTAATTCCTTATGTGTGATGTATAAAGGATGGAGTTAATGATATTATATATGATATTATACTAGAATTATAATATAATTATGTATCAATATGTTTTATCTCCATTAAATTATAAAATTGAAATGAAATTAGCGTTCATGCGTACGTACGACTTACAGTCTCCATGAACGGTGCATTTCATTTCATACCTCTAAATGTTTTGTATTATTATAAAACATGAATATATTGGATATATATGATATATATGATATCCAAATCATTAATATCATTCTGGATAAAATGATCTTTTTACCACATGGACAACTTGTAAATATAAGGTGTTCATTTTTTACTCAAGTACCAAATATCGACAAAATGAACGTTATTAACTTAAATGATTGCATAATGTTTATAACATGGTAATAAGTGATATAAAAGAAATAATAAACGTGAAAAAGGTTCTTAATCAAGTATAAATTGACTTTAGTTTATTAATCATGAGATTAATGAACGATCGAGTCAAGTTGGACAAGAGGTAAGGGACTTCGTCTTAATCTACTTTCATTGAGGCATTTTTAGTTTTATACACGACATTATTTTATACAGTGTATAAACCCCTTGGATTTTCATTTTATTCAAAGGAAATATTTTTATATGAATTGTTTTACTAAATGAAAAAATGAATGTTTTTTTACGTATGCGGTGCAACGAGCTTTCCGCCGCTGCGAGTATTATTTGATCTTTGTCTTCCATAACAAGATGAAATATTTTCAAAAGAAAAAATAAATACCATATACTCTTTTTACATATTTTGGTATTGAAAATGATTTTGATAATTGATTTATTATTTCAATATCTTAAAATTATATTTTATTATTGCAATGTGGAAATTTTATCTTTCCATTACGCTTATGTTATGTGTTATGATCATGCTATGGTTCATGGGCATTATTTACTTATACGGGTGGTTCCGTGATAAACCTAGGGTGGGTGATCCTGAGATAGCTCTTCAATGCATTGGGTAACATGATGGAGGTAAACGTGAATGTTTCTCCTAAGAGATTTAGAAAATATACTGTGATGGTTATTCCAAAGAAACTCCATTTGTATTTGTGATAGCAACAATGTAAGTATGATATGGATGCCACAAGTGACCTTTTTGATTAATGATTTTTATGTGTCTTTCATAAATCTTATGATTTCATGAGGTAAGTAAATGATTTCATGTTTTGTATGTATTTTTGAAAAAATGTTTTCATTCTTTTTTTTAACCCTTAATGAGCTTTTTATGCTCATCCCATGTTTTCAAATGTTTTCACAGGACTTAAAGATGAATAGCGTTAAGGATGAGATCAAGGAAAAGTCATGATGTCTAAAACATGGAAACAAACATGAATTTTTTTTTCAAGAGTTTTTATTTTATAATAAAATGGAAATTATGTAGAAGTGTCTACCTTGTAATCATTTGAGATGTAATATTTATTTCTTAATTCTCTAAAACTCTAAACCTGAAAAGATCCTCAATGTGAATTGTTCATTTAATTCAATATAATGTAATGTTTAATCGTACGACCAAACCTGAAAACCCCTTACTTCGTTGTATTGATAATGAATCGTATGACTAAAAGTTAATAACCAAAAAATTAATAATATAATACCATGAATATAAATCTAATCATGATAATATATATCAATGGCAGTACACATTACACCACATTTAATAAATAAGTGGCGAACAATGTAAATATCTTGGAATTAGAAGTTAGATAAGAAAATCCCTTACCTCGTGTCCGACTTGACTCGATCATTATTTAATCTACTGAATAATAAACTAATGTTAATTTATACTTTCTTAAGAACATTTTTAAAGTTTATTATTACTTTTATATCACTTATTTCGGCATTACAAACATTATTTAATCTTTTATGTTAATAATGTTCGTTTTGTCGATATTTGTTACTTGAGTCAAAAATGGACTTTTTATAATACGTGTTGTTCATGTGGTTAAAGGTTTATTATATCCAAAATGATATTCATTATCTAGATATCATATATATCATATATATCATATATATTCATATATTGATGTATTTATAATAGTAGATAACATTTAGAGGCAAGATTTGAAATGCACCATTCTTGGTGACTGTAAGTCGTACGTACGCATGAATTCTACTTTCATTTATATTTCTTATATTAATATAATTAAAACAAAATGATACATATTTATATTATAATTCATGTATAATATCATATATAATATCATTAAATATATCCTTTATACATCTCACATAAGGCATTAACGAGTCATGTCACTTTGAGGGGGCGGTAGGCCGCGCTTCCTCAAATGAGATTATCGTATTAACCCAATATGGAAACCATAAAGGCATGATATAAATGGAAAATAAAGAAATATAAAGAAAACATAAACCTAATATATATCATATATAAATATAGTTCCATAATAATGGACACTATGAGAGGCCGTTGGAGATATTTGAACAATCATCATTTCGTGAGGCGTTAGTTTTCCATCAACAGAAACATTAAGTTCTTCATCCATTATATGGAGGTGTGTGTAAGTGTAGTTCGAATACATTTAATTAAAACATCCTAGTATATTTAGGATACTGGTTTTGTTTCAAAATAAATGAATAAAAGAGTTTAGGGGTTGGAGATAAAAAATAAAAGAAAACAAATGAAGAGAAATTGTTACCTTTAGTTTGTGTAACTCCCTTTGGTTTGAACCATTGGACTTATTGAAGTGACTTATGCCTAAGATAAGGCTTCTAGGTGGAGGAGAGAGATGTAGGGAGCTTAATTGGTCAGAGTTTGGATGAGCCAAATGGCTTGATAGGTGTGAGGAATTGGCAAGAGGTGGTTTCCTTTTATAAGGGGGAGGAGGGGCTCTTTAGGAAAGTGTGAAAATAGTATTTTATTATAAAATTATATTCCGTTTTAAAAGGTCCAAAAAACATTATAGTAAATGATAAGACGACTCAAGGTCGAAATAAAATCATCTAATAGGAATTTTACAGGTTTGGGATAGTATTTTAATCATTATAATCTTATTTATATAAATGATTTATTAATGAGGTAAACAGTGCATCATTATTGTTTCATAAATAATTTAAATTATTTGATATCTAAAAATTAAAAAAAATAATATCATGTAGTAAATACTTTTATGTTTCAAAATAATTTTTATAGACAAAAATATTCATTATATTACACCATTTAAAAATTAATTTATTAAAAGATTTTTGTTTATGTTATTTTGGCCTTTACATTAAATTAATTATTCTAAAGTGTCATTATCATTAATTAGTGGCTCCATGGGGTCCCAAAATCGGCCCAAGGATGATCATGGTCATCCAATAATCAAGAAATTAGGTTAGGAAAATTGTTAAGGTAATTTTGAATTATTATAATATTTTTTTAACCATGAATTACCATATTTACCTTTAACTGCGGTAAATAAAAGTCAAAAGTTTCTATTCACCAATAATTATTTTCATCTTATTTAACCACATTTTAAATATTCATAACAACAATGTATTTCATATTTTCTAAATTCAATTCACAGAAGTGGTAAAATTTCATTTAAATGAAAATGTCGGTTTTTTATCTACCACTAAGTGGTTTCACTAATAATCAAAAATTGAAGTTTTTCTGAAAAATACCAAAAAATCAGCTGAAGCTTTATTTGATATTACGAATTAAAAAATGATGTCTATTTTTCCAAATTCAAATCATAGAAGTGGGATTAATTTATTTTAAAATTAATTCGCGTTGTCAAAACAAATTGTGTGTTTTTAAGAGACAATAACTATTAAAATATTGATACTAGTTTGTGTCCAATTTCAAAGTGAAATTAATTACAATGACCAACATTGGATTAAATAGTACAAATATATTTTAATTTCAATTTAAAAACAATTAAAAATATAATCTAACAATATAAATAAATAATATTAAATGGCATATTTGAATTAAAATACAATATTTTTCACTATTCATTAAAAAATGAACTTTATCAGAAAAATTCCAAAAATTTACACAATGGAAATTTTGATGTCCCAATTCTATAGAAGGATTTAATTTTGTCAATTATAATGTATTAAAGTGATCAAAACTATATTTAAGGAGGGTTCTCCATTAAAAGGCGGTAAATCGTTCTTTTAATGTATATTATGCCTAAAACTAGAATCATTCATATTTTAAGCCTCTAACTTTTTATTGGATAAATGTAAATACATTTAACAAACATGTATAATCATATTGTAGTTAGTTTTTTTCATTCCCGCCAATACAACGGCTAGAAGTTAACAACTATTAAAAATAATAATATTATATTATTAGTGTGCAACGTAAGATTTCAAAGAAACCCATTGTGTATCGGGTATGCTATCGAACATAGAAATCCTTTAAAAGTAAAATTAATATTTTATTCACAAATATGAAAATTTCATATTCTTTGTTTACCTGGGATGTTACATCCTTCCCCCCTTTTGGGAATTTCATCATCGCAATTTTAAAATTCGGCTCGGAAAATTCATTGAAAGCCCCACATCGGAAAAGGAGTAAATTAAACTATCAATTTAAAAGAAATAAAGAAAAGTAAAAAATGTAACCCGAGACAACAAATTCTAGGATTCCATGAAAACACGTATATGGAAGAAAAAAACAAAGGGTCAAGTTCTGATGGAGAGTGTTAGAAAACATGTTTTGGTGAAAGTTAACCACCAGAAAATCAAAAACTTGTGATGGGTTAAACGGTATTGGATTCCCCAGTAGAAAAATTTAAAAAACAACATTTTTTGTTTTAAGTTACTTTTCATTGAGTAATTTATTTATGAACTTTACTAAATCATAAGGAAACATACTTACTTGTCATGTAAACTTTCATCTCTTACTAGATTTCTTACGCAAACACATATTTTCTCTAAAAGATGAGTATTTAGGATGACTTGTTCGCATTAAGAGAGTTATAATCAACATCGAGAGAATCACCTAATCCATAAAAGATGAATGATATATTTCCCATGTCTTTAGACCTTAACAAAAACCAAAATGGTTAGTACAAGATCAGATAATCCCAAAGGAATAAATACCCCCACTTATTTTGATAGGTGAATAAAAATTGCGAGGACGCAATTTACAAAAGGGGGGAATGATGTAACATCTTGAGTAAATGGAGAATAAGATATTTTTATACTTATTAATATTTTTTAATTAAATATTAATTTTACTTTAAAAGGGTATCTATGTTTGATAGCGTACCCGATAGGCAACAACAAGTTTCTTTGCAATCTTACGTTGCACACTAATAATATAATAATATTATTTGAAATGGTAGTTAACTCCAAGAAGTTGTATTGGTGGAAATGAATGAAACTAACAAAAATATTATTATACTTGTTTGTTAAATGTATTTACATTTATCCAACAAATGTTATAGTATTAAAATGTGAATGAAACTAATTTTAAGCATAATTTATATCAAAATGAAGATTTATCGCCTGTTAGTGGAGAACCCTCATTAAATATAGTTTTTGTTACTTTAATACATTCTATATGACCAAATAAAATCTTTATTTACAATGAGGACATAAAAATTTACTTTCTATAAATTTTTTGGAATTTTTCAGATAAAGTTCATTTTTTAATGAATAGTGAAAAATATTGTATTTTAATTCAAAAGTGCCTTTTAATCTAATTTATTTAAAAGTTTCTTTTACATCACCACCCATATACGTAAAAAATTCCCAATAACGATAAAATAATCATAACATATAACACATGTATAATGTTAAGATAACATTTCCACATTCCAATATATCAAATCATTTTCAAAACGTTTTAAAAAGGTATTTTTGAATCAAAGTGTCCTATACCACTTTGAAGCTTTTAAATGAATTATCATTTGGAAAAATTAACGTCCATATAAATAAATCCTATAACTAATTTTGAAAATATGGAAATTAATGAGAAATATTTAGAACAATAAATCTTTAAAACATTTAAAACGATATTTTAGTTAATGGGTTTTTTAACAAAAAAGAGAGACACTTGAATACAAATAATTGAGGAATAACATTTTACCAGAACATTATAATATCATGAGATTAAAGGGATTCATGATATAATTTGTCAAAGTACAGTATATACACCATATAAGAGTGAATTGGTGCATAACAATAATGAAGTCTCAATGGAAATGTAAATTTAGATGAAATCCCTTATAAAGATGGTATCCTTAAATTAAGGATAAATAAATTATATAATTATGTGTGAAAAATATAAATACACCCAATATAAGTGGATATTAAGTGTAAAACAATCATAGTTCATTCACACATATTCATTGGATGACATATTCAATAAGTAAAAGTTGAACCCAAAGAATTGAAATTGGGTTAAGAAGTTCCCTTGTAAAAATTCGACAACCTAACGACATCACTTTAAAATTATGAAAAAGAGTTGATAATATAAAGAGGGTATCTAATCACTTGGACATAATGTTTACATCAATGAGGATATGAAAGAACATATCCCAACATAATAAGATGCAAATTAAAAGTCATAACATAAATAAGTTTTTTAAATAGAGGAGGGTGAAATGTTCCCTTACCAATTTGGTATCTTACAATACATACACCACATGAAAGAAGGATCATAAAATGATGATTTAAATACTCATAAACGAAAGTATATTACAGAAAGAGTACAATCATGGGCAGTACATACACCACACAAAAGGAAATAGTGTCAAGTACAACATGAATATCTCTTGAATAAAAAGTGACATGAAATTTGTTACCATGTTGTATTCAACTGAGTCGTATGACCAAAAGTTAATAACAACCAAATGCATCATAGAATTCCTTGAATATACTAATAATCAGGATGATATATATAAAAAGGAAGTACACATTACACCACATGCAAAGAATATGTGGTGAACAATGGAAATATCAGGGAATTAAAAGTGAGATAAGAAAACTAAAAACGCCTCAATGAAAGAAGATTGAGACGAATTCCCTTACCTTGTGTCCAACTTGACCCGTTCGTTCGTTAATCTCCTGAATAATAAACTAAAGTTAATTTATACATACTTTAGAACCTTTTTCAAGTTTATTATTCCTTTTATATCACTTATTACCATGTTATAAATATTATATAATCATTCAAGTTAATAAAGTTCATTTTGTCGATATTTGGTACTTGAGTCAAAAATGAACACCTTATATTTACAAATTGCCCATGTGGTCAATATATCATTATATCCAGAATGAAAATAATTAGTTAGATATCATATATATAATATTAATCTAGTATGAACATGTATTTATAATAGTACATAACATTTGGAGGTAAGAAATAAAATGCACCGTTCATGGAGACGGTAAGCCGTACATACGCATGAATGCTAATTTCATTTCTATATCTTATTTTAATGGAATTACAACATAATTATACATAGTTATATTATAATTACAGTATAATATCATATATAATATCATTAGCACCATCGTTCATACATCCCACAAAAGTTATTAATGAGTCAAATCACTCTAAGGGGGCGGTGGTCCGCACTTCCTCAAATGAGATTATCGTATTTACCCACTATGGAAACCATAAAGGCTTGATATAATTGGGAAGTACAGAAGAATATGGGAATCATAAAAATATTATATATCATATATAAATATAGTTCTATCATAATGTCCATCATGAGAGGTTGTAATATGTAATTGAACAATCATCATTTCGTGAGGCGTTAGTTTACCATCCACAGAAACATTATTTTCTTCATCAATTAGATGCGTATTCCAAAGTAACTCTCTATGTAGCTGTGATAGCTATAATGTAATTATGATATGGTCACCAAAATTTACCTTTATGATTAATTATTTCTACATATATTTCATAAATATTACGATTTCATGACGTAAGTAAATGATTTCATGTTTTGTATGTATTTATGAACAAATGTTTTTATTCTTTAATTTATAACCATTACAGACCTTTTATGCTCATCCAATATTTTTAACTATTTTCACATGACTTAAAGATGAATAGGGTCAAGGATGAGACCAAGGAAAATTCATGCTATCTAAAACATGGAACTAGACATGACTCTTTTTTTCAAGATTTTTTATTTTATGAAATAAATGGAAACTTTGTATATATGTCTACCTTGTAATATTTTGAGATATAATAGTTATTTCTTATTTCTCTAAAACTATAAACCTGAAAATATCCAAAATTTGAATTATTCATTTAATTCAAGATTATGTAATGTTTAAGGTCGAGTCCTTATAATCCAGTGAACAAGTGCGTAGCATATCGTCTAAGGTCAGAATTGTTCATTCTCACTGCCCATATGATTGAGGGTGAAAAGTTTTAATAAAAATTAATTCAGTACCCAATGACTTCGGAAGGCCTTTCCAAAAGTTATAAGTAAACCCGAGATCATGATCAGAGAGAATGGAGAGGGGAACTCCATGCAACCTGGCTATCTCTTTAACATACAACCAAGAAAGTTGATCTAGAGAAAAAGTATCTCTAATAGGATGGAAATGAGAAGATTTAGTGAGTCGATCAACTATAACCCAGATTGCATTATTACCTCAAGATGTCTTTGTTAATCCCACAAAAAAGTCCATGGATATATTTTCCCATTTCCACTCTGGCACCGATAAAGGCTGAAGCATTCGTTTCAGTATCTGTCACTCTACTTTAACCTGCTAACAAGTCAAACACTTCACAGTAAAATCAGTAATATCTCTTTTCATTCCATCCCACTAGTAGTACTCTAGAAGATCTATGTACATCTTAGTACTACCAGGATGAACTGAAAACAGATAACTATGAGCTTCATAGAAGAACTCATTCTTCAACTTTGAATCACAAGGAAAAAAATATCTTTCTAAATCTCAGAACATAATCATTATCAAGATTAAAATCAGGCAACTTACCCTTCTGAACCAACTCTACCTTTTTCTGCAACTCATTATCTTCTTTCTGCTCTTGCTTTATTCTGTCTAATAGAGTTGATCTCCCTGACACCTGATACAAAATAGAATAATTTCTTGCACCAACAACTTCTATACCAAATTTCATCAAATAAAAAAACAAAGGATCTCATTCCAAACATAACATGGTTAATGAAGTATTACTTTTTCGACTCAAGGCATCAGCCAATTTATTTGCTTTTCCTGGATTATAAAGGATCATGCAATCATAGTCCTTGATTAATTCCATTTATCTCCGGTGTCTCATGATAAATTCTTTTTAAGTGAATATATACTTCAAACTTGTGTGATCAATATATATTTTACACTTCAATCCATAAAAATGATGCCTCCAAATTTTTAAAGCAAAAACAATACCAGCTAATTCCAAATAATGTGTAGGGTAATTTAACTCATGAGTTTTCAACTGACATGAAGCATAATCAATTACCTGATCATTATGCATTAGGACACAACCAAGTTCTTTCAACAAAGCATCACTGTAGATAACAAACTAACCTTTTCGAAAAGATAGTTCCAAAAATGGATCATTCACCAATCTACTTTTCAATTCCTGAAAACAATCATCACATTATTTTTCCAGATGAACTTAACACTTTTTCGAGCTAACTTAGTCATTGGACAAGATAATCATGAAAAAATTTCAACAAACCTCCGGTAATAACATGACAAACCAAGAAAACTATGGATTTTGGTTATATTTGTGGTTATGTGAAATTATTCAACAACTTTGGTTTTATCAGGATCAACAGTTATGCCATTTTTTGAAACAATGTGACCAAGGAAAGAAATTTTTTGTAACCAAAACACACACTTACTGAATCTCCCATAAAGTTTCCTTTCTTTTAAAGTTTGCATGACAACCCATAAATAAATTTCATGCTCCTATTTTCTTCTTTAATAAACCAAAATATCAGTAATAAAAACAACCACCATTTATCACCGGATTCAAATGAGATATCATTACAGTAAAAAACTCAATTCTGATTCCGTCCATCGTAGGTTGCTGATTCGGAAGGTCATTATTCTCTGTGTGCCTTCCTAGAAAAGTTTCTATTTTTCCTTTACAAAAAATCATTCTTATTAGAGACATATCTTAGAAGAAGAAACTTGGTAATTTGTAAATGATATATGATTTCAATATTAACATAAATTAATTTATGGTCATTTATTTAGTAATACCCTAACTCTTAAAGTTGTCTAAACAGGCCTTTGATGCCAACTATAAGGACCCGGACTTAAACATTACATAATATTGAATTAAATGAATAATTCTCATTGAATATCTTTTCAGGTTTAGAGTTTTAGAGATTTTGGAAATAACTATTACATATAAGTGGCATTAATTAATTTAAAAAATAATTCCCATTGTTAGAACAAACAGGGTGTTTTATTATTGTAATGTGGAAATGTTATCTTTCCTGTATGCTTATGTTATTTTTATGATAATTTTATTGTTCTTGGGAATTATTTACATATATGGGTGGTTCAGTGATAAACCTAGGGCGGATGAGCCCGAGATAGCTCTCTAATGAATTGGGTAATGTGACGGAGGTAAAGGTGAATGTTTCTCCTACATGATTTAGTGAATATATTGTAATGGTTGAAGTGACTTCTGTCTAAGGTAAGGCTTCTAGGTGAAGGAGAGGGATGTATGGAGATTAATTTGGTAGAGTTTGGATGAGCCAAATGGCTTGAGAGGTGTGAGGAATTGGTTAGAACTTGTCTTCTTTTATAAGGAAGAGGAGGGGATCTTTAGGAAAGTATGAAAATATTATTTTATAATATAATTATATTCAGTTTCTAAACGTCCAAAAATCATTACGGTAGAAGATAATATGACTCATGGTCAAAATAAAATCATCCAATAAGAATTGGACATGTTTTGGGAAATATTTTAATATTTATAATCTAATCTATCTAATAAAATCATTTTCGAACTCTAACATTCTAGGATGAAGTAGGTGAAAGGAAGGTGATGGGACCCGGATTAGTTGAAGAGATGTTATATAAAGTTTAGTTGATTCAGAAGCACATGAGAACAGCTCAGAGCAAATGGAAAAGTTATACAGATAACTGAAGGAAGGATCTTTCCATTGAGGTAGGATCATGTCTTTCTCAAAGTTTCTCCATGGAAAAGTGTGATGCGTTTTGGTAAGAAGGGATAGTTGAGTCTGAGGTTCATTGGAACTTATGAAACTCTAAATAAATTTGGATTAGTTGCGTATATATTGGATTTACCTCCAATTTTATCCTAGGTAAACAATTTTTTTGATGTTTTGATGTTGAGAAAGTATATTCCAGATACATCTCATGTTTTGAGCCCAGAGGTAGTTCAGTTGGAAGAAAATATCACTTAAGAAGAACAACCAATTTAGATTATTGACTGTAGAGAGAAAGTGTTGTGGAATAAGGTAATTCTCCAGTTAATGGTTGTGTGGAATAACCATATGGTTGAAGAGTTAACGTGGGAATCTAAAAATGCTATCAGGGATAAATACCCTCACTTATTTTGATAAGTAAATAAAAATTGCGAGGATGTAATTCCCAAAAGGGGGGAAGGATGTAACATCCCAGGTATATGAAAAAAATACATATTTAATATTTATTAATATTTGCGAATTAAATATGAATTTTACTTTAAAGGGGTTTCTATGTTCGATAGTGTACCTGATACACAACAACGAGTTTCTTTGAAAACTTATGTGGCACACTAATAAAATAATATTATTATTTTAAATGGTAGTTAGCTCATAGACATTTTATTGGAAAGAATTATGATTATACATGATTGTTAAACGTATTTACATTATCCAATAAAAAGTTAGAGGCTTAAAATTTAAATAAATATAATTTTAAGCATTATTTATCTTAAAAGGCCGATTTATCGCCTTTTAATGGAGGACCCTCTTTAAATGTAGTTTTGGCTACTTTAATAAATTTTATATCACCAAATAAAATCCTTCATTATAATGGGGACATCAAATTTTACTTTGGTTAATTTTTTGGTATTTTTAGATAGAGTTCATTTTTTAATTAATAGTAAAAATATTGCATTTTAATTCAAAACTGCCTTTTAATCTAATTTATATATATGGATATATTATCTTTTTAGTTGGTTTAAAATTTCATTAGAATATATTTTTACCATTTAATCCAATTTTGTTCATTGGAATTAATTTCACTTTGAAATTCGACATAAATAATTATCAATCTTTTAATAGTTATTTTTTCTTAAAAACACGCTATTTATTTTGATAAAGGGAATTATTTTTAAATTAATTAATTGAACTTCTATGTTTTGAATTTGGAAAAATAGAAATCATTTTTTAATTCAGAATATCAAATATAGCTTAGGCTGATATTTTGGTATTTTTCTGAAAAACTTCAATTTTTGATGAATAGTGAAACCACTTAGTGGTAGTTAAAAAACGGACTTTTTCATTTAAATGAAATTTTACCACTTCTGTGAATTGAATTTACAAAATCTGACAATCATGGTTGTCATAAATAATTAAAATGTGTTTTATTAAGAATAAAATAATATTTGGTGAGTAGTAACTTATGACTTTTACTTACCGCGGTTAAAGGTAAATAGGTTAATTCAAGGTTAAAAGAATATTATAATAATTCAAAATTACCTTAACATTTTTCCAAACATTATTGGTTGAGTCTTTTACGACCATGGGCATCTTGGGGTCGATTTGGGGACCCCATTGAGCCACATGGGAGTGATAATGATAATTCAGATTAATTAATTTAATGTGAAGACAAAATTGAAAATAACAAAACTCTTTTAGTAATTAATTTTTATATGGTTTTATATAAGTTCTATTTTAGACTATAAATATTCATTCGAAATATTAAAAGATTTCCTACATTATATAATTTTTTTTATAATTTTTAGACATTGAATAAATTAAATTATTTATGACACAATAATGATGCAGTATTTACCTCATCAATAAATGATATAAATAAATAAGATTAGAATGATTAGAATATTATCCAAAATATGTACAATTCTGATTGGATGAATTTATTTGGACCATGAATCATTTTATCTTTCACTAAAATGATTTTTGGACCATTATAAACAAAATATCATTATATTATAAAATAATACATTCACACTTTCTTAAAGATCCCCTCTCCCTTATAAAATGAGACCACTTCTAACCAATTTCTCACACCTATCAAGCCATTTGTCTCGTCCAAACACTAACCAGTTAATCTCCCTACATCACTCTCCTCCTCTTAGAAGTCGTACCTTAGGCATAAGGCACTTCAAGAAGTCACTTGGTTCAAATCAAAGGGAGTTACCCAAATTAAATGTAACGGTTTCTCATAAATTTTTTTATTTTATTTTACTTCTCCCTCCCCTAAAATATTTTTATTCATTTATTTTGTTACAACACCATTATACTCAATATACTAGTATGTTTTTATGAGATTTATTCGAACTACAATTACACAACCCTCCATCTAATGGATGAAGAACATAATTGTTTTGTGGATGGAAAACTAACGCATCACGAAACAATGATTGTTCAATTACATCTTACTGCCTCTCATGGTGGCCATTATAATGGAACTATATTTATATATGATATATATTATGTTTATTATTACCTTATGATTATTTACTTCCCAATTATATCAAGCCTTTATGGTTTCCATAGTGGGTAAATACGATAATCTCATTTTAGGAAGTGCGTACTACCGCCCCCTCAAAGTGTTGTGATTTGTTAATGCCTTATATGGGATGTACAAAGGATGGAGTTAATGATATTATATATGATATTATACTGTAATTATAATATACCTATATATAATTATGTTTTAATTCCATTAGAATAAGAAATAGAAATGAAAGTAGTGTTCATGCGTACGTACGACTTACCGTCACCAAGAACAGTGCATTTCATTTCTTACCTCCAAATGTTATGTACTTTTATAAATACAAGTATATACTAGATATATATGATATATATGATATATAAATAATTATTGTAAATCTGGATATAATAAACTATTGACCACAAGGGAAACATGTAAATATAAGGTGTTCATTTTTGACTCAAGTACCAAATATCAACAAAACGAACATTATTAACTTGAATGATTAAATAATGTTTATAATATAGTAATAGGTGATATAAAAGAAATAATAAACTTGAAAAAGGTTCTTAAGAAAGTAGAAATTATCTTTATTTTATTATTCAGGAGATTAAAGAATGATAGAGTCAAGTTGGACACGAGGTAAGTGACTTTTTCTCAATCTCTTTTCATTGATGCATATTATACTGCCATGATGAACTGAAAATGGAGAACTATGAGCTTTACATAACAACTCATTATTCATCTGTGAATCACAAGGCACACATAATATCTTTCCAAATCTCAAAACACAATTATTATCAATGTTAAAATAAGGCAACTTAACCTTCTAAACCAACACAACCTTTTTCTGCAACTCATTATCTTCCTTCTGCGCCTGCTTAATTCTGTCTGATAGAGATGATTTCAATGACACATGAAACAAAATAGAAGAATTTCATGAAACAACAACTTCTATGCCAAATTTCATCAAATAAAAAACCAAAGGATCTCATTCAAAAATGTAACATGGTTAATGAAGTATTACTTTTTCGACTCAAATCATCAGACGCTTTATTTTCTTTAGAGGTGTGAGGAATTGGTCATATGTGGTCTCTTTTTATAAGGGAATGGAGGGGATATTTAAGAAAGTGTGAAAGTATTAATTTATAATATAATGATATTCACTTTATAATGGTCAAAAAATCATTATAGTTGAATAAAAGATGAGTCATGGTCGAAATAAAATATTCTAATCAGAATTGGACATGTTTTGGATAATATTCTAATCACTATATTCTTATTTAATTAAATCATTTATTAATGAGGAAAACACGGAATCATTATTTTGTCATAAATAATTTAATTTATTAGATGTCTAAAAATTATCTAAAAAATACTATCATGTATGAAATCATATTATCTTTCCAATGAATATTTATAGTCGAAAATAAGACTTATATAACACCATATAAAAATTAATTTCTAAAAGATTTTTGTTAATGTCAATTTTGTCTTCACATTAAATTAATTAATATAAATTGTCATCATCACTCCCATGTGGCTCAATGGGGACCCAAAATCGACCCAAATATTCCCATGGTCGTAAATGACTCAACCAATAAGGTGTGGACAAGTGTTAAGGTAATTTTGAATTATTATAATATTCTTTTAACCTCGAGTTACCCTATTTACCTTTAACCGCGGGGTCCCAAAATCGACCCAAGGATGCCCATTGTCAGCCACTAATTATCCAATAAGGTTAGGAAAAATGTTAGTATAATTTTGAATTATTATAATATTTTTTAACATTTAATTACCCAATTTACCTTTAACCGCGGTAAATAAAAGTCAAAAGTTACTATTCACCAATTCAGATTGGATGATTTTATTTCAACCATGAGTCATCTTATCTTAATATTTAATGATATTTTTGACCTTTTGAAACCGAATATAATTATATAATAAAATATTATTTTCTCACTTTCCTAAAGATCCCGTCCTCTCCCTTATAAAAGGAGACCACTTCTAACCAATTTCTCACACCTCTCAAACCATTGGGCTCATCCAAACTCTGCCCAATTAATCTCTCTATATCCCTCTCCTCCTTTTAGAAGCCTTACCTTAGGTAGAAGGAAATTTAAGAAGTCCTTTGGTTCAATCCAAAGGGAGTTACTCAAATTAAAGGTAATAGTTTCTCTTAATGTTTTTCCCTTTATTTTACTTCTCCAACCCCTAAACACTTTTTATTCCTTTATTTTGTAACAACAGCAGTATCCTCAATATACTAATATGTTGTTATGAGAAGGTTTCGAGCTATACATACACACACCTCCATCTAATGGATGAATAACATAATGTTTCTGTCGATGGAAATCTAACTCCTCACGAAACGATGATTGTTCAATTATCTCCTACCGCCTATCATGGTGGCCATTATGATGGCACTATATTTATATATGATATATATTATGTTTATGATTTTGTTATGCTTCTGTAATTTCCATTTATAGCATAACATTATGGTTTACATTATGGGTAAACATGATAATCTCATTATTCTTGAATACCAATACATAGATATTCCAATATACCATAAAAGTAACTCAACAACATTATTCTTGAATAGCAATACATAAACACTTCAATCCATTCTCTTCAATGATTTTCATGGAATAACTCTTTCCCGGATTTAAAAGTATCCTCTTAGGTTAGGTAATTGTGTTGGGTAATGCCCATGTTCCCCATAGATAAGACATTGAACCCCATAATAGTCTATCACTCTATGACCCTTCTCTCCACACAGATAACATCTTCCCCTCTATTTGATGTATTCATCAAGTTTCTTATTCTCTTATATAAAAATATCAGTCTTCCTTTATATATGCTCCTCACCATGTGAATATGCACAAAATTCCATCTTCCTCTTATTTGATGAATTAGGAATACCACTAAATTTCACCTTGTTAATCACATATGGCGATGACTGATTCAGTATAATCACAAAATCATTCTTTCTAGGAATTACGCAATTTCATTGCTCATAGTCACAAATTGGTCCATTGGATTCAATGTTGACCTAATACATTCTAGTTCCCTACATTTTCTAATACCAAAAACCATGGTGTAAGAAATCATTAAAATAACAAGGAACAACATAATCATAAAAAGTCACCTATGGGATGTATAACTTTATCACAATTCATTAATCCATGACACCCTAGGCTCAACCAAGGTTATTCATGATCATCAAAATAATCCTAGGACTATATAATATAGTAATACTAAACCTTATGGAAATCCCTTTACATAACATAGAAATATCTCTAGGGATCTCACTAATGTTCTCGCATCCTAGTTTCCAAAGGTTAAATAAACCTTTCCTATGATACCAACTGTAGAAAATACCTTATCTCATGTCTGACTTGACTTGATCATTCTTTAATCTATTGAATAATGAACTAAAGTTAATTTCTACTATCTTAAGAACATTTTTCCAGTTTATTATTCCTTTTATATCACTTATTACAATGTTATAAATATTATGTAATCATTTAAGTTAATAATTTTCATTTGGTCGATATTTGGTACTTGAGTAAAAAATGAACTTCTTATATTTACATGTTGTTCATGTAGTCAAAAAATCATTATATCCAGAATGACATTCATGATTTTGATATCATATATATCATATATATCCAGTATATTCATTTATTTAAAACAGTACATAACATTTTAGAGGTAAGAAATGAAATGCACCGTTCCTGGAGACCGTAAGCCGTACGTACGCATGAACTCTACGTTCATTTCTATTTCTTATTTTAATGGTATTAAAACATAATGATAAATAGGTATATTATAATTCCATTATAATATCATATATAATATCATTAACTCTATCCTTTATACATCCCACATATGGCATTAACGAGCCACATCACTTTGAGGGGGCGGTAGTTCACATTTCCTCAAATGAGATTATGGTATTTACCCACTATGGAAACCATAATGGTGTCCTATAAATGGGAAGTACTGAAGCATAATGAAATAACAAACATAATATATATCTTATATAATAACAGTTCCATCATAATGACCACCCTGATAGGTGGTAAGATTTAATTTAACAATCAACATTTCGTGAGGCATTAGTTTGACACCCACAGAAACATTATGTTATAAATCCATTAAATGGAGGTGTTGGTAAGTGTAGTTCGAATAGTTCTCATAAAAACATCCTAGTATATTTAGGATACTGTTTTTGTTACAATAGAATGGAAGAAAAAGAGTTTATGGGTTGGAGAAGTAAAATAAAAGAAAACAATTTAAGAGAAATCGTTACCATTAATTTGGGTAACTCCCTTTGGTTTGAACTAAAGGACATATTGATGTTCCATATGCCTAAGTTAAGGCTTCTAAAGGGAGTAGAGGGATGTAGGGAGCTTAATTGGGAGGAGTTTTGACTAGACAAATTTATTCAGAGGTGTGAGGAATTGGATAGAAATGGTCTCATTTTATAAGGGAGACGAGGGGCTCTTTAGGAAAGTGTGAAAATATAATTTTATTATATAAAGATATTCGGTTTCAAAAGGTCCAAAATCATTAAATATTAATATAATATGACTCATGATAGAAATAAAATCATCCAATCATAATTGGAAATGTTTTGGATAATATTGTAATCATTATAATCTTATTTATTTAAATCATTTATTAATGAGGTAAATACTACAACATTATTCCATCATAAATAATTTAATTCTTTGACGAATAAAAATTATAAAACAACTACCATGATGTAGTAAATATCTTTATCTTTACAATGAATATTTATAGTCGAAAATATAAATTTTATAACACCATATAAAAATTAATTACTAAAATATTTTTGTTAATGTTAATTTTGTCTTTACATTATATTAATTAATCTAAATTGTCATTATCACTCCAAAGTGGCTCAATGGGGTCCCAAAATCAATTCCAAGATGCCCATGGTCATTAATGACTCAACCAATATAGTTTGGACAAGTGTTAAGGTAATTTTTAATTATTATAATATTCTTTTAACCTTGAATTACCCTATTTACATTTAACTACGATAAACAAAAGTCAAAAGTTACTATTCATAAAAAATTATTTTCATCTTAATGAACCAAATTTTACTTCTTGATAACAACCATTTATTTCAGATTTTTGAAATTAAATTAACTGAATTGGTAAAATTTCTTTTAAATGAAAAAGTTAGTTTTTTAACTACCACTAAGTGGTTTCACTATTCATAAAAAATTGATGTTTTTAAAAAAATACCAAAAGTTCAGTGTAAGCTATATTTGATATTCCAAACTCAAAAATGATGTCTATTTTTTAAAATTAAAAATATAGAAGTGGCATTAATTAATTTTAAAATTAATTCCCGTTATCAAAACAAATAGTGTTTATAAGAAACAATAACTATCAATATATTGATACTTGTTTATTCAAAATTTTAAAGTGAAATTAATTCCAATGAACAACATTGGATTAAATGGAAAAAATATATTTTCATTTTACTTTATAATCAATTAAAAAGATAATCTAACTATGTAAATAAATTAGATTAAAAGGCACTTTTGATTAAAATACAATATTTTTCACTATTCATTAAAATTTGAACTTTATTAGAAAAATTACAAAAAATTACACAAATTAAATTTTGATGTCCCCATTATAAAGAAAGATTTTATTTAGTCATATAGATTTATTAAATAGACCAAAACTAGATTTAAAAAGGGTTCTCCATTAAAAGGCGATAAATCGGCCTTTTAATGTAAATTATGCTTAAAATTAGATTCATTCACATTTTAAGCCTCTATATTTTATTGGATAAATTAAAATAAATTTAAAAAACATGTAAAATAATATTGTAGTTAATTTAGTTCATTCCCTCCAATACAATTGCTAGGAGTTAACTACCGTTTAAAATAATAATATATTATTAGCGTGCAGCGTAAGATTTCAAAGAAACTTGTTGTTGCGTATCAGGTATGCTATCGAACATAGCATCCCTATTAAATTAAAATTAATATTTAAATCAAAAATTAATAAATATGAAAAGTCATATTCTTTATTTACCTGGGATGTTACATCTTTCCCCCTTTTTGGGAATTTCTTCCTTGCAATTTTAAAATTTGGGCTCGGAAACTTTATTGAAAGTCCCATATCGGAAAAAATAGTCAGTAAAAATATCACTTTAAAATAAAGAAAGAGAAGTACAACGGTCAAGCGTGTTAACCCATACTAAGATTCTAGGAAAACATGGATATGAAGAAGAAAACAAAGGGTCATGTTTTGATGGAAAGTGATAGGAAACACGTCTAGGAGAAAGTTAAGCACCATAAAATCAAAAACTTGCGATGGGTTAAAAAGTATTTGATTCCCCAGTAGGAAAAGTTAACAGAAAAGTTTTTTTCTTTAAAGATACTTTTCGTTGAGGGATTTATTTACGAGCTTAACCAAAAACATAATAAAATATACTTACTTTTCATGTAGACATTTATCTTTTTCTATATTTCTAACACAAACTCATATTTTCTCCAAACAATGAAAATTCAGGATGACATTCTTTTCACATTAAGAGCGCTATAATCAACTTCGAGAGAATCAAAAAATCCAAAAAAGTTGAACTATATATTTTCTATGTCATTAAATATTAACTAAAACCAAAACGTTTAGTATAAGATCAGATAACCACCAAAAGGATAATCCTTTATAAAAATAAATACTACTCTTAGTCTCAAAAATTCAACAAAAAGAACCCAAGGTTCAAGAAAGACAATTAAATAAACAGTTATCCTTAAAATTCATCAAAGTAATCCAAACTAAGATTGAAACCCAAATATCTTAAGGATTCAATCCCATAGTCTTTCTAGGTAAATATTAATATTTATTTCCAAATAACATCAGTTACACTTAAAGTATCATACTGAAAAGTAATTAACCTAATCACATATCCGAGAAGTTTGGGCACTGCCTTCCAGAAATGGTGAGTTTGTTATCTACAGTGTTGCTTCGTTGAAAGGACTTGGTTGTGTCCTAATATAGAATGATCAGGTAATTTCTTTATGATTCACATCAGTTGAAACCACATGAGTTAAATTACCCTACACATGATTTGAAATTAGCTGATATTGTTTTTGATTTAAAAATATAGTGGCATCATTTGTATGGAGTGAAGTTTAAAATATATACTGATCACAAATGTTTGAAATATATATTCACTCAGAATGAATTGAACATGAGGCAAAGGAGATGGTAAGAATTAATCAAGGATTATGATTTCAGGATCCTTTATCATCCGGGGAAAGCAATTAAAGTGGTTGATGCTTTGAGTCAAAAAAGTAATACTTTATTAACCATGTTACATTTGAACGAGATCCTTTGGTTTTTGATTTGATGAAATTTGGCATAGAAGTTGTTGTTGCAGGAAATTATTCTGTTTTGTTTCAGGTGTCAGTGAAATCAACTCTATCAGACAGAATTAAGCAAGCTCAGAAGAAAGACAGCGAGTTGCAGAAAAAGGATGTGTTGCTTCAGAAGTGTAAGTTGCCAGATTTTAATGTTGATAATGATTGTGTTTTGATATTTGGAAAGAGATTATGTGTTCCTTGTGATTCACAGTTGAATAATGAGTTGTTATGTGAAGCTCATAGTTCTCTATTTTCAATTCATCCTCGTAGTAATAAGATGTGCAGATATCTTCTGGAGTATTACTGGTGGGATGGAATTAAAAGAGATATTGTTGATTTTACTGTGAAGTGTTTGAATTTTCAGTAGGTCAAAGCTGAGAAAAAGTTTCTAAAAGGATTGGTTCATCCTTTACCAGTGCCATAGTGGAAATGGGAAAATATAACCATGGACTTTATTGTGGGATTACCAAAGACATGTCGAAGTAATAATGCAATCTGGGTTATAGTTGACCGATTGACTAAATCTGCTCATTTCCTTCCTATTAGAGAAACTTTGTCTCTAGATAAACTTGTTCAGTGGTATGTTAAAGAGATAGTCAGGTTTCATGGAGTTCCCCTATCCATTGTATATGATCATGATCCTAGGTTCACTTCTAACATTTGGAAAGGCCTTCAGAAGTCTTTGGGTACTGAATTAATGTTTAGTACAACTTTTCATCCTCAATCAGATGGGCAGTCAGAATGAACAATTCAGACCTTGGAGTATATGTTATGTGCTTTCTCGATGGATTTCCAGGGAATTTGGGACCAATATCATTATTTGGTTGAATTTACTTTTAATAACAACTTTCATTCCAGTATACAGATAGATTCATTTGAGACATTATATTGAAATCATTGTCGAAATCTAGCATTTTGGGATGACATAGGTGAAAGGATGATGATGGGACCAGAATTGGTAGAAGAGATGGCATAGAAATTTCATTTGATTCAAAAGCACATGAGAAAATTTCAGAGAATACATAAAATTTGTGTAGATAATCGAAGGAAGGATGTTTCCTTTGATGTAGGTGATCATGTATTTCTCAAATTTTCTCCATGGAAAAGTGTGATGTGTTTTGGTACGAAGGGAATGTTGAGTCTGAGGTTAATTGGACATTATGAAATTCTGGAGAAAGTTGGACTAGTTGCGTATAGAGTGGCTTTACCTGCATGTTTATCCTAAGTACACAATGTTTTTCATGTTTTGATGTTGAGAAAGTATATGCCAGATCTGTCCCATGTTTTGATCCCAGACGTAGTTCAGTTGGAAGAGAATCTCTCTTATGAAGAACAACCAGTCCAGATTCTTGACCACATAGAGAAAGTGTTACAGAAAAAGGTAATTCACCAGGTAATGGTTTTGTTAAAAAAACCATATGATTGAAGAGGCAACATGGAAATCTAAAAATACTATGAGGGATAAATACCCCCACTTATTTTGATAAGTGAATAAAAATTGTGAGGACGCAATTCACAAAATGGTGGAAGGATGTAACATCCGTGTTAAATGAAGAATAAGACATATTTCATATTTATTAATATTTTTGAATTAAATATTAATTTTACTTTAATTGGGTTTATATGTTTGATAGCGTACCTGATACGCAACAACGGGTTTCTTTGAATCTTACATTGCACACTAATAATATAATATTATTATTTTAAATGGTAGTTAACTTTTAGCTGTTTTACTGGCAAGAATTAATGAAACTAACTAAAATATGATTATACATGTTTGTTAAATGTATTTACATTATCCAATAAAATTTTAGAGGCTTAAAATGTGAATTAATTTAATTTTAAGAATAATTTTCATTAAAAGGCCGATTTATCGCCTTTTAATGGGGAAACCAATTTAAATCTAGTTTTGGTCACTTTAATAAATTATATATGATCAAATAAAATCCTTCTTTATAATGGATACATCAAATTTTACTTTGGATAATTTTTTGTTATTTTTCTGATAGAGTTCATTTTTAATGAATAGTGTAAAATATTTCATTTTAATTCAAAAATTCCTTTTAATCAAATTTATTTATATGGATAGATTATCTTTTTATTTGGTTTTAAACTGTAATTAGAATATATTTTTACCATTTAATCCAATTTTGGTCATTGTAATTAATTTGACTTTGAAATTCGACATAAACAAGTATCAATCTTTTGATAGTTATTGTCTTAAAAACACGCAATTTATTTTAAAAACGGGAATTAATTTTTAAATTAATTAATTCCACTTATATTTTTTGAATTTAGAAAAATAGACATAAATTTTGAATTTGGAATAACAAATAATTCTTTGTCTGAATTTTTGGTATTTTTCTGAAAATCTTCATTTTTGGATGAATAGTGAAACCACTTAGTGGTAGTTAAAAAAACTGACTTTTTCATTAAAAAAAAAATTACCACTTATATGGATTGAATTTTAGAAATCTCACTTACATGGTTGTTATAAAAAAGTAAAATGTGGTTCATTAAGATGAAAATAATTTTTGGTGAATATTATCTTTTGACTTTATTTACCGCGGTTAAAGGTAAATTGGGTAATTCAAGGGTAAAAGAATATTATAATAATTTCAAATTACATTAAAACTTGTTCAAACCTTATTGTATTAGTGATTTACGAGCATTTTCATCTTTGGGTTGATTTTTGAACCTCATGGAGCCACATGGGAGAGATAATGACAATTTAGATTAATTAATTTAATGCTAAGAGAAAATTGACATTAACAAAAATCTTTTAGTAATTAATTTTTATATTTTGTTATATAAGTCCTATTTTCTACTATAAATAATCATTGTAAAGATAAATATATTTCCTAAATTATATTATGTTTTTTATAATATTTATACATTTAATAAATTACATTATATTTGACACAATAATGATGCAGTAATTACGTCATTAATAAATGATATAAATAAATAAGATTATAATGATTAAATTATGATCCAAAACATTTCCAAATCTGATTGGATTATTCTATTTAGACCATTAATCATCTTATCATACACTATAATGATTTTTGGACCATTAGAAACAGAATATAATTATATTAAAAAATTATACTTTCACACATTCCTAAAGAGCCTCTCCTCTCCCTTATAAAAGTAGACCACTTCTAACCAGTTCCTCACACCTCTCAAGCCATTTGTCTCTTAAAAAATCATCTAAATTAATCTAGATAAATAAATATACTCCTATTAGAAGCCTTAACTTAGGAAATAGACACTTCAAAATTCCTTTTGGTTCCAACCAAAGGACGTTACCTAAATTAAAGGTAATGATTTCTCTTAAATTGTTTTCTTTTATTTCACTTCTCCAACCCCTAAACTCTTCTAATTCCTTTGTTTTGTAACAAAAAAAGTATCCTAAATATAATAGGATGTTGTTATGAGAATTATTCAAACTACAATTACACACACCTCTATCTAATGGGTGAAGAACGTAATGTTTCTGTGGATGGAAAACTAACACCTCACGAAACGATGATTTTTCAATTACATCTTACCGCCTCTCATGGTGGTTATTATGATGTCACTGTATTTATATATGATATATATTATGTTTAAGATTTCATTATTCTTCTGTACTTCTCATTTATAGCATGCCTTTATGGTTTCCATAGTGGGTAAATACGATAATCTCATTTGAGGAAGTGCGGACTACCACCCCCTCAAAGTGATGTGATTCGTTAATGCCTTATGTGATATGTATAAAAGATGGAGTTAATGATATTATATATGACATTATACTGTATTTATAATATACCTATGTATAATTATGTTTTAATTCCATTAAAATAAGAAATAAAAATGAAAGTAGCGTTCATGCGTACGTACGACTTACCGTCTCCATGAACAGTGCATTTCATTTCTTACCTCCAAAGGTTATGTAATATTATAAATACATGTATATAATTGATATATATGATATATATGATATCTATATAATTATTTTCATTCTGTATATAATGGACTATTGACCACATGGGATACTTGTAAATATTTGTTGTTCATTTTTGACTAAAGTACCAAATATCGACAAAACGAAATTTATTAACTTGAATGATTACATAATGTTTATAACATGGTAATAAGTCATATAAAAAGAATAGTAATAAAATTGAAAATGTTCTTAAGAATATATAAATTATCTTTAGTTTATTATTTAGGATATTAAAGAATGATCGAGTCATGTCGAACACGAGGTAAGGGACTTCGTCTCAATCTCCTTTCATTGAGGCATTTGTTGTTTTATACATGACATTATATTATACGGTGTATAAACCCGTTTGAATTTTCATTTTTTTTCAAAGGGAATCTTTTTATACAAATTTTTTTACTAAACGAAAAATATAATTTATTTTTTACGTAAGCGGTGACAATGACTATTCTTCCGCCATGAGTATTATTTGATCTTTGGATTCCATAACATGCCAGAATGTTTTTAAAAGGAAAAATAAATACCATATACTCTTTTTACGTATTTTTGTACTAAAAATGATTTTGAGAATAGATTTATTATTTCAATATCTTGAAATTATATTTTATTATTGCAATGTGTAAATGTTATATTTCCTGTATGCTTTTGTTATGTGTTATGATCATGTTATGGTTTATGGGAATTATTTACATATACGGGTGGTTCGGTGATAAACCTAGGGTGAGTGAGCCCGAGATAGCTCTCAAATGAATTGGGTAACGTGACAGAGGTAAACGTGAATTTTTCTACTTAAAGATTTAGGGAATAAACTGTGATGGGTATTCCAAAGAAACTCTCTATGTAGCTATGATAGCTACAATGTATGTATGATATGGATGCCACAATTTAACTTTATGACTAATGATTTCTATGATTCTTTCATAAATATTATAATTTCTTGAGGTAAGTAAATTATTTCATGTTTTGTATGAATTTATGAACAAATGTTTTCACATTGAGGATCTTTTCACGCTTAGAGTTTTAGAGAATTAGGACATAACTATTATATCTCTAAAGATTAAAAGATACACATATCTACATAGTTTCCATTTTTCATAAAATAAAAACTCTTTTAAAAAAGAGTCATTTCTAGTTCCATGTTTTAGACAGCATGCCTTTTCCTTAATCCCATCCTTGACCCCATTCATCTTTAAGTCCTATGAAAACATTTCAAAACACGGGATGAGTATAAAAAGCTCAGTAAATCTTATAGAATACGAATGGAAAACATTATCCCATCAATAAATACATATCCCTGAAACCATACTATTCAATCATAACATACCTTATGAAATCATAAGATTTATGAATAACACACAAAAATCATAAATCATAAAGGTTACTTATGGCATCCACATCAAACATACATAGTAGCTATCAAAACTACATAGGGAGTTTCACATGGAATACCCATCACAGTATATTCCCTAAATCTCTTAGGAGAAACATCACATTCACCTCTGTCACATTACCCAATGCATTGGAGAGCTACCTCGAGCTCACCCTTCCTTGGATTATCATGGAACCAACCATATATATAAACAATGAAAAATAACCATAAAATAATCATAACACATAACACATGTATAAAGGAAAGATAAAAATTTCAAATTCCACTATATCAAATAAAGATATTGAAGTAAACAATTCTTTATCAAACCATTTTCAAATACCATTTAAAAAGATATTTTTAAATCAATGTGTCCCATACCACATTGAATATTTTTAATGAAATGTCATTTGAAAACATTAATGTAAATATAAATAAATCATAAAACCCATTTTAAAAAACATGGACATTAATGAGAAATATTTATAATAATAAATCTTAAAAACATTTAAAATGATATTTTAGTTAAAGAGTTTATAACAAAAAAGAGACGCTTGAATACAAATAATTAAAGAATAACTTTTAATAAGAACTTTATAATATCCTAAGAATAAAGGGATTCATGATATAATATGTCAGAGGACAGTATATAGACCATATAAGAGTTAATTGGTGCATAACAACAATGAACTCTCAATGGAAATGTAAATTCAGATGAAATCCCTTATAAAGTAGGTATCCTTAAATTAATGATAAATCAATCTCATAATTATGTGTGACAAATAGAAATACACCCATTATAAGTGGATATTAATTGTAAAACAATCAGAGGTCATTCACACATATTCAGAGGATGACATAAATAAAAAATAGAAGATCAACCCAAATAATGGGAATTATGTTAAGGAGTTCCCTTACCGATTTGGTAACTTACAAAACATATGCCACATGAAAGAAGGATCATCCAATGAAGATGTAAATACTAATAAATGAAATTATTTTACACAACGAGTACAATCATGGGCAGTACATACACCACACAAAAGGAGATAGTGGAAAATATAGCATGAATCTCATGAAAATAAAAACAAGTGACATGAAGACCCCTTACCACGTTGTAATTCAATCGAGTCGTATGACCCAAAGTAATTAACCACCAAAAAAATCATAGAATAACATGAATGTAAATATAATAATGATATTATATAGAAAATGGAATTACAAAATACACCACATGCAATGCATTGGTGGTGAATAATAAAAATCTCACGGAATTAAAAGTGAGATGAGAAATCCCTTACAAAAATTCAGCAGCCTAACAACGCCACTTCAAAATTTTTAAAATGAATTAATGAGAGTAAGAGTGGGGCTCTATTCATATGAAAATAAAAATTACATTATGGTGAATATAAAAGAACATCCTCCAACATAAGAACATGGATCATAAAATAAATGACATAAAAGAGTGTACTTGAAAAGAAAGAGAGAAGTCGGATCCCTTACCTCATGTCCGACTTGACTCGGTCGTTCTTTAATATACTGAATAATAAACTAAAGATAGATTATAATTTCATAATAAACTTTTCCAAGTTTATTATTAATTTTATATCACTTATTAGAATTTCATAAATATTATGTAATCATTTCATGTTAATAATGTCCATTTTGTCGATATTTGGAACTTGAGTAAAGAATGAACACCTTATATTTACAAGTTGTCCATGTGGTCAATAGTTCATTATATCCAGAATTAAATTCATAATTTAGATATCATATATATCATATATATAATGTATATACATGTATTTATAATAGTAAATAACATTTGGAGATATGAAATGAAATGCACCGTTCATGGAGACGGTAAGCCATACGTACGCATGGACGCTACATCCATTTCTATTTCTTATTTTAATGAAGTTAAAAACATAATTACACATTGATATATTATAATTACATTATAATATAATATTTAATATCAATAACTCTATCCTTTATACATCCCACATAAGGCATTAATGAGTCACATCACTTTGAGGGGGCGGTAGTCTGAACTTCCTCAAATGAGATTATCGTATTTACCCACTATGGAAACCATAAAGTCGTGATATAATTGGAAAATACAGAAGCATAAAGAAAACATAAAAACATATATATCATATATAAATACAGTTCCATCATAATGACCAACATGAGAGGCAGTAATAGGTAATTGAACAATCATCGTTTTGTGAGGAGTTAGTTTGTCATCCACAGAAACATTATGTTCTTCACCCATTAGATGGAGGTGCGAGTAAGTGTAGTTAGAATACATCTCATATAAACAACCTAGTATATTAAGGATACTGGTGTTGTTACAAAATAAAGTAATAATAAGAGTTTAGGGTTTGGAGAAGTAAAATAAAGAAAACAAATTAAAATAAAATGTTACCTTAAATTTGGGTAACTCCCTTTGGTTTGAACCAAAGGACCTCTTGAAGTGCCTTATGCCTAAAGGTAAGGCTTCTAGGAGAAGAATAGGGATGTAGGGTGCTTAATTAGATAGATTTTGGATGAGCCAAATTTATTGTGAGGTAATAGTAATTTGATAGAAGTGGTCTCCTTTTATAAGGAAGAGGAGGATCTCATTAGGAATGTGTGAATATATTATTTTATTATAAACTTATATTCAGTTTCAAAAGGTTGAAAAATCATTAGATTTGATGATACGATGACTCAGGGTCGAAATAAAATCATCCAATAAGAATTGGATAGGTTTTGGATAATATTTTAATCATTATAATCTTATTCATTTAAATGATTTATTAATGAGGTAAACACTGCATCATTATAATGTCATTAATAATATAATTTATTTGATGACTAAAAAATATAAAAAATACTATAATTTAGAAAATATTTTTATCATTCCAATGAATCTTTATAGTCAAAAATATTCTTTATATAACACTATATAAAAATTCATTTACTAAAATATTTGTGTTTTTGTCATTTTTCCTTCACATTAAATTAATTAATCTAATGTTTCATTATCTTTCATAAGTGGATCCAAGGGGTCCCAAAATAGACCCAAAGATGCCCAAGGTCGCCCATTACACATCCAATAAGGTTTAGACAAGGGATAATGTAATTTTGAATTATTATATTATTCTTTTTACCTTAAATTACCTTATTTAACTTTAACCACGATAAATAAAAGTTAAAAGTTACTATTCCACAAAAAGTATTTCCATCTTAATGAACAACATTTTACTTCTTGATAACAATAATGTATGTCAGATTTTTGAAATTTAATTCACAGAATTGGTATAATTTCATTTAAATGAAAATTTTAGTTTTTTTAACTACCGCTAAGTGGTTTCACTATTCATTAAAAATTAATTTTTTTCAAAAAAATAACAAAAAATCAAGGTAAAAATATTGACCCTTGTTTAAGAAACAATAACTATCAAAATACTGTCACTTGTTTATTTCCAATTTCCAAGTGAAATTAATTACAAGGATCAACATTGGATTAAATGGTAAAAAATTTTATAATTAAACATTAAAACCTATTGAAAATATAATCTAACCATATAAATAAATTATATTAAAACATAGTTTTGAATTAAAATAAAATATTTACACTATTCATAAAAAATGAACTTTTTTGGAAAAATTCAAAAAATTTACATAAAGTAAATTATAATGCCCCCACTCTAAAGAAGGATTTTATTTATTCATATATAATGTATTAACATGACCAAAACTATATTTAAGGAGGGTTCTCCATTGAAAGGTGGTAAATCGACCTTTTAATGTAAATTATGCTTAAAATTAGTTTCATTCACATTTTAAGCCTCTAACATTTATTGGATAAATGTAATTACATTTACCAAACATGTATAATAATATTGTATATAGTTTTGTTCATTCTAGCCAATACAACGACTATGAGTTAACTACCATTTAAAATAATAATATTATATTATTAGTGTGCAATGTAAGATTTCAAAGAAACTTGTTGTTGCGTATCTGATACGCTATCGAACATAGAAACCCCTTTAATGTAAAATTAATATTTAATTCAAAAATATTAATAAATATGAAAAGTGTATTATTCCTTATTTATCTGGGATGTTACATCCTTCCCCCCTTTTGGGAATTGCGTCCTCGCAATCTTAGTGTTTACCCTCCTCATAAGATATTATATGATAATTTTACTGATATACACAACTAAACTTTTTGGTTTTAGTAAATGGCTGGATCAAGCAGGTAGCAATTTAATAGTGGATGTGAAGAAAATTGTGACGGTTTTCTAAACGAGCAACTAAAAGATATTGGAGCTTCAATAAGAACACTTGTAGTTATTTTCAACCAACTATCTAGAGTCATGATTGACCACCTAAACCTTAGTGATCTTTATAAGGAATCATATATGCGAGAAACAAATCCCTACAGATTTTCAGGTAATAATCATAAAGGGGAGTGTGTTAAAAAACCTATGTGTCAAAGATGTGGAAAGAAACACCTAGGAAAATATTTCAAAGGGACAAAAAGATGCTATAGCTGTGGAAATGAAGGTCATAAAGAAAGAACATGCCATGTAAAAAAGGAATCATATAGTTTACTATAGGAAAGGGAAATAATTCCTTTCCAAGGGATGAATTGAATGTATTAAATGTGGTGTGCATGCTTATTATGTAAGCACATGTCCTATGAAGAAGTTTCGGGAATGGGATCACTTGGATCGTGCAAATATATGTTTACCAACACCTAATGTCATTCTGATTGAGGATGAAGAAACTGACAATGACCAATGAAATGTATGGATTAGTTCTTAATATACGTTTTGATATTATTGAATCTTAGAATATGATTCATGTTTTTTTTTCTGTTGGAAAGAATTATTCCAGAATAAGTTGGTAAAGAATGGTTAAGGGATCATGAATAACATTGAATGAGTAAGAGGTCACCAATTCATTTACCGGGGATGTTATATCCTTCCCCCCTTTTGGGAATTGTGTCCTCGCAATTTAAAAAAAATGTCATGGAATGTTCATTTAATGTCCCACATCGGAAAAAGGTTCAGTAAAACTATCACTTTAAAAGAAAAAAAGAGAAGAAAAAATGTCACTTGAGTTAACACATACTAAGATTCCTTGAAAACATGGATATTGAGGAGAAAACAAAGGGTCTAGTTTTGATGGAGAGTGTTAGGAAACATGTTTAGGAAAAATTTAACCACAAGAAAATCACAAACATGTGATGGGTTAAACAGTATTTGATTCCCCAGTAAAAAAAGTTAACAAACAAGGTACTTGTTTAAAGGTACTTTTAATTTAGGAATTTATTTATGAGCTTAACCAAAAACATAAGGAAAAATACATATTTATCATGTAGACATTAATATTTTATTATATTTCTAACACAAACTAATATTTTCTCCAAATGATGAATATTCAGGATGACTTTTTTCACATTAAGTGCGTTATAATCAACTTCAATAGAATCACATAATCCATAAAAGATGAACTATATATTTCCCATGTCATTAGATATTAACTAAAACCAAAATTTTTAGTATAATATCAGATAACCACCAAAAGGATAATCCTTTATAAAAATAAATCCTACTCTTATCTCTAAAATTCAACAAAAAGAACCCAAGGTTCAAGAAAGACCATTAAATAAATAGTAATCCATCAAATTCTTCAAATTAATCGAAACTATGATTGAAACCCAAATCTATGAAGGATTTAATAACATAGTCTTCCAAGTTAAATATAAAAATTTATCTCTAAATAATATTAGTCACTCTTAAATTCTCATTTTGAAAATTAATATACCTAATCACATATCCTCCATTATAGGTTAATAATTTCCATAGATAACCCAAAATCAACTTATTCATGATTCATAAGAGCATCTAAATGAAAATAATTAGTTATACTAACTAGGGACATCACGTAGTCTAGTGGTAGGTAATAAATACATGCCGCACTTTGGTTGTGGGTTCAATTCCAACAGCTTCATTCGAAGCAACGGGTTGTCACACGGTTTGCGTGTTGTCCCTTTTCAAAAACTACATTATTTTATAACATTCCCAAAAGAGATAAATTCATCAAAAATAACCATAAAATATTTTAAACACAAAGGTTATATAATAACTTTCATTTTTCATCCCGAAATGTATTAACTGATAATTGAATAAAATTCAAGGATCATATAAACCCAAATGGTTCTTTATAGCTACAAACAAAAAAAATATAATTATTCCCTGAATAAAATTTTGATATATCAAACTTCAGGGTTAGACATACTATAAAGAGTCTTCTAATGTAATCCCATCATCAAAAGAGCCTTAATAATTTTAAGCATTTCACCATCCTGAAATCTACCATAACTCTTGAATCCCTTATATGTTGACCTCTTACTCATTCAACATTCTTCATGATCCATTAACCATTCTTTACCAACTTATTCTGAAATAATTCTTTCCTACAAACAAAATCATGAATCATATCCTAAGATTTCAAAAATAGGAAATCATAGGTTAAGAAATTATCCATACCATTCATTAGTCATTGTCAGTTTCTTCATCCTCAATCAGAATATAATTAGGTATTGGTAAATGAATATTTATACGATCTTGGTGACCCCATTTCCGATGTGGGACTTTCAATGAAGTTTCCGAGCCCATTTTTTTAAATTTCTAGGACACAATTCCCAAAATGGGGCAAGGATGTAACATACCAGGTAAATAAAAAACAAGACATATTTCATATTTATTAATATTTTTGAATTAAATATTAATTTTACGTTATAATGGTTTCTATGTTCGATAGCGTGCCCGATACTCAACGACGAGTATCTTTAAAATCTTACATTCCACACTAATAATATAATATTATTATTTTAAATGGTAGTCAACTACTAGGATATGATTCATGATTTCTGTAAGTAGGAAATAATTATTTCAGAATAAGATGGTAAAGAATGGTTAAGGGATCATGAAGAACGTTGAATGAGTAAGAGGTCAACAAATAAGGGATTCAAGAGTTATGGTAGATTTTAGGATGGTGAAATTTTTAAAATTATTAAGGATCTTTTGATGATGGGATTACATTAGAAGACTTTTTATAATATGTGTAACCCTAAAGTTTGATATATGAAAATTTTATTCAAGGAATAATTATCTTTTATTTTGTGTTTATTGTTATAAAGAACCATTTGGGTTTATATGATCCTTGAATTTGATCCAATTACTAGTTAATAAATTTTGGGATGCAAAACAAAAGTTATTAGATAAAATTTGTGGTTAATATATGTTATGGTTATTTTTGATGAATTTATCTCTTTTTGGGAATGTTATAAAATTATGTAGTTTTTCAAAGGGGACAACACACAAACCCTGTGACAACTCGTCACATCGGATGAAGCTGTGGGAATCGAACCCATAACCAAAGTGCAACAGGTATCTATCGCCTACCACTAGACTACGTGAAGTCCCTTGTTAGTATGACTAATTATTTTTAGTTAGATGATATTATGGATCAGGAATAAGTTGATTTTGGGTTATCTATGGAAAATATTAACCTATCATGAAGGATATGTGATTAGGTTAATTACTTTTCAGTAAGATACTTTAAGAGTAACTGATGTTATTTGGAGGTAAATGTTAAGATTTACCTTGGTAGACTATGTGATTAAATCCTTCAGAGATTTGGGTTTCAATATTAGTTTGTATTACTTTGAGGAGTTTTAAGGATAACTATTTATTTAATGGTCTTTCTTGAACCATGGGTTTTTTGTTGAATTTTGGAGATTAAGAGTAGTATTTCATTTATATAAAGGATTATACTTTTGGTGATTATCTCAACTTATACTAAACGTTTTGGTTTTAGTTAATATCTAAAGACATGGGAAATATATAGTTCATCTTTTTTGGATTATGAGATTCTCTCTAGGTTGATTATAGCACTCTTAATGCGAAAACAAATTCATCCTCAATACTCATTATTTGGCGAAAATATGATTTTGTGTTAGAAGTTTAGTAAAAGATGAATGTCTATAAAAAAAGTAAGTATATTTCCTTATGTTTTTTGTTAACCTCATAAATTAATTACTCAAAAAAAGTAACATTAAACAAAAACCTTGTCTGTTTACTTTTTGTACTGGGGAATAAAATACTTTTTAACCCATCACATGTTTGTGATTTTCTATTGGTTAACTTTCTCTTAAACATGTTTCTTATAACTCTCCATCAGAAAATGACCCTTTGTTTTCTCATCCATATCCATGTTTTCATTGAATCTTAGTATTGGTTAACATGTGTGACCATTTTACTTCTCTTTCATTCTTTTAAAGTGATAGTTTTACTGACTCTTATTTCCGAGATGGGACATTCAATAATGTTTCCGAGCCCTAATTTTAAAATTGCGAGGACGCAATTCGCAAAAGGGGGGAAGGATGTAACATCCTAGGTAAATAAAGAATATGAATTTTTCATATTTATTAATCTTTGAATTAAATATTAATTTTACTTTAAAAGGGTTTCTATGTTCGATAGCGTACCTGATACGCAATAGCAGGATTCTTTGAAATCTTACGTTGCACACAAATAATATATTATTATTTTAAACGGTATGGAACACCTAGCTATTTTATTTTAGGGAATTAATGAAACTAACTAAAATATAATTGTATATGTTTTTTAAATGTAATTTAATTTATTCAATAAAATTTAGAGGCTTAAAATGGGAATGAATCGAATTTTAAGCATAATTTACATTAAAAGGCCGATTTATAGCCTTTTAATGGCGAACACTTTTTAAATCTAGTTTTTTTCATTTTCATACATTCAATACAACCAATTAAAATTCTTATTTAGTGTGGGGACATCAAAATTTACTTTTAGTAATTTTTTGATATTTTTCTGATATAGTTCATTTGTTAATGAATAGTGAATAATATTGTATTATAATTCAAAAATGCCTTTTAATATAATTTATTTATCTAGTTAGATTATCTTGATAATTTATTTTAAAGTAAAATTAAAATATATTTTTACTTTTTAATCCAATTTTGGTAATTGGAATTAATTTCACTTTAAAATAAGATATAAACAAGTATCAATCTTTTGATAGTTATTGTTTCTTAAAAAAACGCTATATGTTTTGATAACAGAAATTAAATTTAAAATTAATTAATGCCACTTATATATTTTGAATTTTTCAAAATAGACACAATTTTTTAATTGGGAATATCAAATATAAATTAGGCTGAATATTTAATAATTTTCTGAAAAACAACAATTTTTGATGAATAGTGAAACCTCTTAGTGGTAGTTAAAAAAACTGACTTTTTCATTTAAATGAAATTTTACCAATTTTGTAAATTTAATTTCAAAAATCTGATATACATGATTGTTATCAAGAATTAAAATTTGGTTCATTAAGATGATAATATTTTTTTTGGTGAATAGTGACTTTTGACTTTTATTTGCCGCGGTTAAAGGTAAATAGGCTAATTCACAGTTAAAAGAGTATTATAATAATTCAAAATTACATTAACACTTGTACAAACCTTGTTGGTTGAGTCATTAATGACCACGAGCATCTTATAGTGGATTTTGGGACCCCATGGAGCCACATTAGAGAGATAATGACAATTTAGATTAATTATTATAATGTAAAGAAAAAATTTACATTAACAAAAATATTTTAGTAATTAATTTTTATATGGTGTTATATAAGTCATATTTTCGACTATAAATATTAATTAGAAATATTAAAATATTTCCTACATTATGTACTTTTTTTATAATTTTTAGACATCAAATAAATTAAATTATTTATGACACAATAAAGATGCCGTATTTACCTCATTAATAGATGATTTAAATAAATAAGATTATAATGATTAAAATATTATCCAAAACATTTCCAATTCGGATTAGATGATTTTATTTCAATAATGATTCATCGTATCTTCATATTTAAGGATTTTTGGACCTTTTGAAACCGAATATCATTATATAATAAAATAATATTTTCACACTTTCCTAAAGAGCCCCTCCTCTCCCTTATAAAAGGAGACCATTTCTATACAATTACTCACACCTCTCAAGCCATTTGTATCATTCAAACTCTGCCCAATTAATCTCTCTACATCCCTCTACTCCACATAGAAGCATTACCTTAGGCAGAAGGAACTTCATGAAGTCCTTTGGTTCAAACCAAAGGAAGTAAACCAAATTAAAGGTAAGAGTTTCTCAGAAATTGTTTTCTTTTTTTTACTTCTCTAACCCTTAATCTCTTTTTATTCCTTTCTTTTGTAACAACACCAATATCCTCAATATAATTGGATGTTGTTATGAGAAGGATTCAAACTACAAGTACACACACCTCCATTGTAGCTATCATAGCTACATAGGGAGTTACTTTGAAATACCCATCATAGTATATTCCCTAAATCTAATAGGAGAAACATTCATGTTTACCTCCATCATGTTACCCAATGCATTGGAGATATATCCTGGGCTCACCCTCCATAGGTTTATCACAAAATCACCCATATACGTAAAAAATGTCCAAGAACCATAATATTATCATAACATATAATATTAGCATAAGGGAAAGATAACATTTCCACATTGCAATAATAAAATATAATTTCAAGATATTGAAATAATAAATCAATTCTAAAAATCATTTTCAAAACCAAAATATGTAAAAATAGTATATGGTATTTATTTTTCTTTTTAAAAACATTCCGTCTTGTTATGGAATCCAGAGATCAAATAATACTCGCGATTGTGGAAAGGTTGTTTTCTTCACTTATGTAAAAAACATTCATTTTTGTAGTTTAGTAAAAGGATTTGTATAAAAAGATTCCCTTTGAATAAAATGAAAAGTAAAAGTGGTTTATACACCGTATAAAATAAAGTCATTCATAAAACAAAAAATGCCTCAATGAAAGGAGATTGAGATGAAGTCCCTTACCTTGTGTTCGACAAGACTTGATCATTCTTTAATCTTCAAAATAATAAAATCGTCCAATCAAAATTGGACATGTTTTGGATAATATTTTAATCATTATAATCTTACTTATTTAAATCATTTATTAATGAGGTAAATAATGCATCATTACTGTGTCATAAATAATTTAATTTATTAGATGTTTAAAAATTATCAAAAAAATTCTATCATGTTGGAAGTATTTTAAGCTTTTCAATGAATATTTATAGTCGAAAATAAAACTTATATATCACCATATAAAAATTAATTACTAAAAGACTTTTGTTATTGTCAATTTTGTCTTTACATTAAATTAATCACTCTAAATTTTCATAATTTCTCTCAAGTGGCTCATTGGGGTCCCAAAATAATCCCAAAAATTCCCATGGTCATAAATGACTCAACCAATAAGGTTTGGACAAGTGTTAAGGTAATTTTGAATTATTATAATATTCATTTAACCATGAATTACCCTATTTACCTTTAACCACGGTAAATAAAAGTCAAAAATTACTATTCACAAAAAATTATTTTCATCTTATTGAACCACATTTCACTTCTTGATAAAAACCATGTATGTCAGATTTTCAAAATTCAATTCACATTAGTGGTAAAATTTCATTTAAATGAAAAAGCCAGTTTTTTTAACTACCACTATGGAAACCATAAAGGCGTGATATAATTGGAAAATACAGAATCAAGGATAAAACATAAGCATAATATATATCATATATGACATTGTAATTATAATATACCTATGTATAATTATGTTTTAATTCCATTAAAATAATAAATAGAAATGAAAGTAGCGTTCATGCGTACGTACGGCTTACCGTCTCCATGAACGGTGCATTTGATTTCTTACCTCCAAATGTAATGTACTATTATAAATACATGTATATACTGGATATATATGATATATATGATATCTAAATAAATAATATCATTCTGGATATAATGGAATATTAACCACATGGGAAAATTGTAAATGTAATGTGTTCATTTTTGACTCAAGTACCAAATATCGACAAAATGGAAGTTGTTAACTTATATGATTAAATAATATTTATAACATTGTAATAAGTGATATTAAAGGAGTAATAAGATAGAAAAAGTTCTTAAACAAATATAAATTAACTTTATTTTATTATTTAGGAGATTAAAGAACGGTCGAGTCAAGTCGGACACAAGGTAAGAGATTTTCCTATCTCACTTTTAATTCCATGAGATTTCCATTGTTCGCCACTTATTTATTGCATGCTGTGTATTGTGTACTGCCATTTGAAATATATAGTAATTATTCTATTTAAATTCATGGTATTCTGTGATTCATTTAGTTTTTATTAACTTTCGGTCATTTGACTCAATTGATTACAACGTGGTAAAGGGTTTCATCTCACTTTTTATTTCCATGAGATTTATGCTATATTTGTCAATACATTCTTTTGTGTGGTGTATGAACTGCCCATTATTTTAATCTTTGGGTAATATAATTTCATTTATGAGTATTTAAATCTTCATTTTATGAACTTTCTTTCATGTGGCGTATCTTTTGTAAGTTACCAAATCAGTAAGGGAACCTTTGAACCTCCTCTATTTAAAAGACTTCTTTTTGTTATGTCTTTTAACTTACATATTATTATGTTGGGATATGTTCTTCTATATCCTCATTGATATAAACATTATGTCCAAGTGATGAGATACCATTTTTTTCTCATCAACTCATCTTTTGAATTTTAAAGTGACGCTGTTAGGCTGTCGAATTTTTACAAGGGAACTTCTTAACACAATTTCAATTCTTCGGGTACAACTTGTACTTCGTGAATATGTCATCCTATGAATATGTGTGAATGACCAATAATTATTTTAAACATAATATCCAATTATACTGTGTGTATTTATATTTCTCACACATAATTATGTGATTGATTTATCATTAATTTAAGGATACCATCTTTATAAGGTATTTTATCTCAATTTACATTTCCATTGATACTTCATTGTTTTTATGCACCAATTCACTCTTATATGGTGTATATATTTTCCTTTGAAATATTATATCATGAATCCCTTTATTCTCATGATATTATAATTTTCTGATTGAAATGTATTCTTCAATTATTTGTATTCAAGGGTCTCTCTTTTTGTTAAAAACTATTCAACTAAAATATCATTTTAAATGTTTTAAAGATTTATGCTTGTAAATATTTCTCATTAATGTCCATGATTTAAAAATGGTTTTTAGGATTTATTTATATGGACATTAATTTTTTCAAATGATAATTCATTTAAAATCTTTAAAGTGTTATGAGACACTTTGTTTCAAAAATAGCTTTCTAAATGGTTTTGAAGATGATTTGATAAAACATTGTTTATTTCAATGTCCTGATTTGATATATTGGAATGTGGAAATGTTATCTTTATTTTATACATGTTTCATATTTTATGATTATGTTATGGTTATTTTTCATTGTTTATGTATATGGGTGGTTCCGTGATAAACCTAGGGTGGGTGAGACCGAGATAGCTCTCCAATGCATTTGGTAACGTGATAGAGGTAAACATGATGTTTCTCCTAAGAGATTTAGGGAATATAATGTGATGGGTATTCAAAGTGTAACTCCCTACAAATCTGTGATATCTACAATTAAATTTTGATATATATTCCATAATAAACCTTTATGATTTATCATTTGTGTGTGTTATTGATAAATCTTATTATTTCATAAGGTATGTTATGATTGAAAAGTACGGTTTCATGGATTGGTATTTATTGTTGGGATAATGTTTTCCTTCCTTATTTTATAACCATTACTAATCTTTTATGCTCATCCCAAGTTCTTGAAATGTTTTACATAGGATTTAAAGATGAATAAGTTCAAGGATGGGATCATGGAAAGGTCATGCTATCTAAAACATGGAACTGTGCATGTTTCTTTTTAAGAGTTTTTATTTTATGAAAAAATAGATACTGAGTAGTAGTGTCTACATGTAATATTCAAGTTGTTATGTAATAGTTATGGCCTAATTCTCTAAAACTCTAAACCTTAAAGATCCCCAATTTAAATTATTCATTTAATTCAAGATTATGTAATGTTTAAGGCCAGGTCCTTAGACAAATTTAGGTGTTAGGTTATTGTTAAAGTAATATCAATAATGTAATTAATGTTAATATTGACATCATATAGCATTTTGGGATTACCATGTTTCTTCACCAAAGATATTTTTGTGTTCCGAATGGTTTTTCGTAGAGGGAACATAGTAGTTGTGATGGGAAGTCATTCATAGGTAAATGACCTTCCAAATCAACATTCTAAGCTGATTAAAATCAGAATGGAATAGTTTAATGCAGTGATGGCTCAATTGATTCAGGAGATAATTGGTGGTTGTGTTTATTGGTGATATTTTTGTTTATAAAAAAAGTAAGGAGTAACATGAATTTCATTTAAGTGTTATCTTTCAAACCTTAAAAGAAAATAAACTTTATGGGAAATTCAGCAAGTGTGAGTTTTGGTTACAACAAATTTCATTCCTTGGTCACATTGTTTCAAAAAATGTAATAACTGTTGATCCTGCTAAAATAAAAGTTGTTGAAGAATGTCCAAGGCCCAAAAATATAACTTACATCTCTAGTTTTCTACGTTTAGAAGGTTATTACCGGATGTTTTCTGAAAATATTTCACAGTTTTCTAGTCTAATGACTAAGTTAACTCAAAACGGTGTTAACTTCATCTGGAAAAAAAAGTTGATGATTGTTTTCAGGAATTGAATAGAAGATTTGGGAATGCTTTAGTGTTGGAACTGCCTTACAGAAATAGTGAGTTTTTATCTACAGTGACGCTTCGTTGAAAGAACATGGTTGTGTCCTAATGAAAAATGATCAGGTAATTGCTAATGCTTCACATCAGTTGAAACCACATGAGTTAAATTACCCTACACATTATTTGGAATTAGCTACTGTTGTTTTTGCTTTAAAATTTTGGAGGAATAATTTGTATGGAGTGAAGTGTGAAATATATACTGATCCCAAAAGTTTAATTTATATATTCACTCAGAAAGAATTGAACATGAGACAAAGGAGCTGATTGGAATTAATCAAGGATTATGATCACACGATCCATTACCATCTAAGAAATGAAAATAAAGTGATGGGAATGAAAAAAACTAACTCAAATATGATTACACATGATTGTTAAATGTATTTACATTATCCAATAAAATGTTTGAGGCTTAAAACATGAATGAATCTAATTTTATGCATAATTTACATTAAATGGCCGACTTATTGCCTTTTAATGGAGACCCCTATTTAAATAGAGTTTCGGTTACATTAATACATTCTATATGACCGAATAAAATCCTTATTTAGAATGGAGACATCAAATTTTACTTTGGTTAATTTTTGGGTATTTTTCTGATAGGGTTCATTTTTAATGAATAGTGAACAATATTGCATTTTAATTCAAAGGTGCCTTTTAAACTAATTTATTTATATGGCTAGATTATATTTTTAATTGGTTTTAAATTTTAATTATATTATATTTTTACCATTTAATCCAACGTTGGTCATTGGAATTAATTTCACTTTGAAATTCGACATAAACAACTATCAATCTTTTGATAGTTATTGTTTCCTAAAATCACGCAATTTGTTTTGATAATGGAAATTAATTTTTAAATTAATTAATGCCACTTCTAGGTTTCGAATTTGGAAAAATAGATATCAATTTTGAATTCGTAATAACAAATAATGCTTTGGCTACTTTTTTGGTATTATTTTGAAAAACATCAATTTTTTATGAATAATGAAACCACGTAGTGGTAGTTAAAAAACTGAATTTTTCATTAAAATGAAATTTTAGCACTTATATGGATTGAATTTAAAAAATACGACATACATGGTTGTTATCAAGAATTAATATGAGGTTCATTAAGATGAAAATAATTTTTTGTGAATAATAACTTTTGACTTTTATTTACCGCGGTTAGAGGTAAATATGGCAATTCATTGTTAAAAGAGTATTATAATAATTCACAATTAACTTAACACTTGTCCAAAACTTATTGTTTGAGTTATTTACGACCATTTCCATCTTTGGGTCTATTTTGGGACCCCATTGATCCACTTGTGAGTGATAATGAAAATTTAGATTAATTAATTTAATGTGAAGACAAAATTGACATTAACAAAAATCATTGAGTAATTAATTTTTATATGGTGTTATATAAGTCCTATTTTAGTCTATAAATATTAATTGGATATATAAAAATATTTCCTACATGATAGTTGTTTTTTGATATTTTTTAAACATAAATAAATTAAATTATTTATGACACAATAATGATGCAGTATTTACCTCATTAATAAATTATTTAAATAAATTAGATTATAATGATTAAAATATTATCCAAAACATGTCCAATTCTGATTGGATGATTTTACTTCGACCATGAATCATATTATCTTCGACTATAAGGATTTTTGGACCATTAGAAACCGAATAAAATTATATTATAAAATAATACTTTCACACTTTCCTAAAGAGCCCCTCCCCTCTATTATAAAAGGAGACCATTTCTATCCAATTCCACACACCTATCAAGCCATTTGGCTCGTCCAACCACTTCCAAATTAAGCTCCATACATCCCTATCCTCTCCCTAGAAGCCTTACCTTAGGCAAAAGGAACTTCAATAAGTCCTTTGCTTCAAACCAAAGGGAGTTACCCAATTTAAAGGTAATGGTTTCTCTTAAATTTCTTTCTTTTATTTTACTTCTCTAACCCCTAAACTCTTTTTATTCATTTCTTTTATAACAAAACCAGTATCCTCAATATAAGAGAATGTTATTATGAGAAGGATTCGATCTACATCCAAAAAATTATTTAAATGAAAAATTCAATATACTGGGATGTTTTAGAGAATTAGGACATAACTATTACATCTCAAAAGATTACAAGGTAGACACTTCTACATAGTTTCCATTTTTTTCAGAACATGAACTCTTAAAAAATAGAGACATGCATAGTTCCATGTTTTAGATAGCATGACTTTTCCTTGATACCATCCTTGACCATATTCATCTTTATGTCATGTGAAAACTTTTCAAAACATGGAATGAGCATAAAAATCCCAGTAAGGGTTTTAAAACAAAGAATGAAAACATTTGTTCATAAATACATACAAAACATGAAATATTTTACATACCTCGTGAAATCATAAAATTTATAAAAGACACATAGAAATCATAAATCATAAAGGTAACTTATGGCATCCATATCATAATTACATTGTAGGTATCATAGCTACATATGGAGTTACTTTGGAATACCCATCACAGTATATTCCCTAATTTTTTTAGGAGAAACATTCATGTTTACCTTTGTCAAATTACCCAATTCATTGTAGTGATATCTTGGTCTCACCTTTCATAGGATTATCATGGAACCACCCGTATACGTAAATAATTCCCAAGAACCATAACATGATCATAACACATAACATAATCCTAAAGGAAAGATAACATTTCCACATTGCAATAATAAAATATAATTTCAAGATATTGAAATAATAAATCCATTCTCAATATCATTTTCTATACTAAAATTAATAAAAAGAGTATATGGTTTTTATTTTCTTCCTTTTAAAAACATTTCTCCTTGTTATGGAAGCCAAAGATCAAATAATACTCATGGAGGCGGAAATGTCGTTGTCATCCCTTACATAAAAAAGATCATTATTTTTTTCGTTTAGTAAAACGATTCGTATAAAAGGATTCCCTTTGAATAAAATGAAAAGTCAAAGTTTTTTATACAGTGTATAAATGAAAATCGTGTATTAAAATAAAATATGCCTCAATGAAAGGAGATTGAGATGAAGTCCCTTACCTCGTGTCCGACTTGACTCGATTGTTATTTAATCTCTTGAATAATAAACTAAAGATAATTTCTACTTTCTTAAGAACCTTTTTCAAGATTATTATTCGTTTTATATCAATTATTATCATGTTATAAACATTATGTAATCATTCAAGTTAATAAAGTTCGTTTTGTCGATATTTGGTACTTGAGTCAAAAATGAACACCTTATATTTACAAGTTATCCATGTGATCAATAGAATATTATATCCATAATGAAATTAATAATTTAGATATCATATATATCCAGTATATACATGTATTTATAATAGTACATAGCATTTGTATTAAGAAATGAAATGCACCATTCATGGAGACGGTAAGTTGTACGTACGCATGAACGCTACTTTCATTTCTATTTCATATTTTAATGGAATAAAAACATGATGATACATAGGTATATTATAATTACAATATATTATCATATGTAATATCATTAACTCTATCCTTTATACATCCCACATAAGTCATTTACTAGTCACCTAACTTTGAGGGGGCGGTAGTTCGCACTTCCTCAAATGAGATTATCATATTTACCCACTATGGAAACCATAAAGGCATGTTATAAATGGGAAGTAAAGAAGAATAATGAAATCATAAACATAATATATATCATATATAAATACAGTTCCATCAAAACGGCCACCATGGGAGGCGATAAGATGTAATTGAACAATCATCGTTTCATGAGGCGTGCGTTTACCATCCAAAAAAACATTATGTTCTTCATCCATTAGATGAAGGTGTGTGTAAGTGTGGTTCTAATACTTCTAATAAAAACATACTAGTATATTGAGGATACTGGTGTTGTTACAAAATAGATGAATAAAAGGAGTTTAGTGGTTGGAGAAGTAAAATAATAGAAAATAATTTAATAAAATCGTTACCTTTAATTTATGTAACTTTCTTGGTTTGAACCAAAAATACTTTTGAATTGCCTTCTGCCTAAGGTATGGCTTCAAGGGTGAGAAGAGGGACATAGGGAGCTTAATTGGGTAGAGTTTGGATGAACCAAATGGCTTGAAACGTGTGTGGAATTGGTTAGAAGTGGACTCCTTTTATAAGGTAGAGGAGGGGCTCATTAAGAAAGTGTGAAAGTATTATTTTATAATATAATTTTATTCAGTTTCTAATGGTCCAAAAATCATTAAGGTTGAAGATAAGATGAGTAATGGTCGAAATAAAATCCTCCAATCATAATTGTATATGTTTTGGATAATATTTTAATCATTATAATCTTATTTATTTAAATCATTTATTAATGATGTAAATACTGCATCATTATTGTGTCATAAATATTTTTTTTATTCGATTTCTAAAAATTATCAACGAACTACTATCATGTAGGAAATTGTTTCAGATTACAAATTAATATTTATAGTTAATAATAGGATTTATATAACACCATATAAAAATTATTTACTATAAGATTTTTTAATGTCAATTATGTCTTTACATTAAATCAATTAATCTAAAGTGTCATTATCTTTCATAAGTAGCTCCATGGTGTCCCAAAATTGACCCAAGGATTCCCATGGCCGGACATTACTCATCCAATAAGTCTAGTACAAGTGTTAAGGTAATTTTTAGTTATGATAATTTTCTTTTAACCTTGAATTACCCAATTTACCTTTAATCGCAGTAAATAAAAGTCAAAAGTTACTATTCACCAAAAATTATTTTCTTCCTAATGAACCAAATTTTTCTTCTTGATGACAACCATGTATGTTAGATTTTTGAAATTCAATTTATAGAAGTGGTAAAATTTCATTTAAATGAAAAAGGTAGTTTTTTAACGACTACTAAGTGGTTTCACTATTCATCTAAAATTGATGTTTTTCAGAAAAATACCAAAAATTCTGCCGAAGCATTATTTGATATTCCAAATTCAAAATTGATGTCTATTTTTCCAAATCCAAAACATAGAAGTGGAATTATTTAGTTTAAAAATTAATTCCCGTTGTTAAAAAATAACGTGTTTTTAAGAAACAATAACTATCAAAACATTGATACCTGTTTATGTCCAATTTCAAAGTGAAATTAATTTCAATGACCAAAAATGGATTAAATTGTAAAAATATATTTATAATTACACTTTAAAACCGACTAAAATTATAATCTAACCATATAAATAAATTAGATTAAAAGGCGCTTTTGAATTAAAATGCAATATTTTTCACTATTCATTAAAAAATGAACTCTATCAAAAAAATACCAAGAAATTTACCAAAGAAAAATTCGATTCCCATTCTAAAGAATGATTTTATTTGGTCCTATAGAATGTATTAAAGTAACCAAAACTCTATTTAAAGAGGTTTCGCCATTAAAAGGCGATAAATTGGCCTTTTAATGTAAATTATGCTTAATATTAGATTTATTCACAATTTAAGCCTCTAACTTTTTATTGGATAATGTAAATACATTTAGGAATCATATATAATAATATTTTAGTTAGTTTTTTTTCATTCTCGCCAATAAAACGGCTAGGAGTTAACTACCATTTAAAATAATAATATTATATTATTAGTGTGCCATGTAAGTTTTCAAAGAAACCCATTGTTGCGTATCGGGTACACTATCGAACATAGAGTCCCCTTTAAAGTAAAATTAAAATTTAATTCACAAATATTAATAAATATTCAATATGTCTTATTCTTCATTTACCTAGGATGTTACATCCTTCCCCCCTTTTGGAAATTGCATCTTCGCAATTTTTATTAACTTATCAAAATAAGTGTGTATTTATCCCTCATGCAATGAATACATGGAGAACAATGGAAATCTCACAGAATTAAAAATGAGATCATAAAATCCCTTACAAAAATTCAGCTACCTAACGGCACCACTTAAAATTTCTTAAAATGAATTGGTGAGAGAAAGAGAGAGTCTCTCATCATATGAAAATACAAATTACAGTATGGTGAATATAAAAGAACATACTCCAACATAAGAACATGGAGAATAAATGAAATTAAATTAAAGGGAGTACTTAAATAGAAATGAGGAGGTCAGTCCCTTACCTCGTGTCCGACATGACTCGATCATTCTTTAATCTCTTTAATAGTAAACTAAAGTAAATTTCTACTTACTTAAGAACCTTTTTAAAGTTTATTATTCATTTTTTATCACTTATAACTATGTTATAAACATTATTTAATCATTTGAGTTAATAATGTTCGTTTTGTCGATATTTGGTACTTGAGTCAAAAATGGACTTCTTATAATACATGTTGTTCATGTGGTCAAAGTTTCATTATATCCAGAATGATATTCATGATTTAGATATCATATATATCCTATAACATGTGTTGTTATGTGTACTTCCATTGATATATATTATCATGATTAGATTTATATTCATGGTATTCTGTGATTCATATTGTGGTTATTAATTTTTGGTCATACGATTCAATTTGAATACAATAAAGTAAGGGTTTCTCATCTCACTTTTTATTCCCTTGAGATTCATGCTTTATTGGAAAATATTTCCTTTTGTGTGGGGTATGTACTATCCATGATTTTACTCTTTATGTAATATAATTTCATTTATGATTATTTAAATCTTCATTTAATGATTCCTCATTAATGTGGAGTATGTTTTGTAACATACCAAATCGGTATGGGAATTTTTCACCCTCCTCTTTTTTTTAAAGACCTCCTTTTTTATGTCTTTTAAAATATATCTTATTATGTTGGGATATGTTCTTTTATATCCTTATTTATGTAAACATTATGTCTAAGTGATGAGATTCCCTTTTTATCTCATCATCTCATTTTCTGAATTTTAAATCGACGTCGTTAGGATGTCGAATTTTTACAAGGTAACTTCTTAACCCAAATTTCAATTCTTTGTGTTAAACTTGTACTTATTGAATATGTCATCCTACAAATATGTGTTAATTTCCTATAATTTACATACCTTAGGAAATCATAAGATTTATGAAAGACACATAGAAATCATTAATCATAAACATAACTTGTGGAATCCATATCATACTTACATTGTAGTTATCACATCTACATATGGAGTTACTTTGGAATACCCAGCAAAGAAAATTCCCTAAATATCATAGGAGAAACATTCACGTTTACCTACATCACGTTACCCAATGAATTGGAGAGATATCTCGGACTCAACCATCCTAGGTTAATCACGAAACCACCCTTATACATAAATAATGCCCACGTTCCATAACATGATCATAACACATAACATAAGCATAAAGAAAAGATAACATTTACACATTGCAATAACAAAATATCATTTCAAGATATTGAAATAATAAATCTATTCTTGAAATCATTTTCAATACCAAAATACGTAAAAAGAGTATATTATATTTATTTTTCCTTTTAAAAACATTACATCTTGTTAAGGAAGCCAAAGATCAAATAAAACTCTCAGCGGTGGAAAGGACGTTGTCATCGCTTACGTAAAAAAACATTCCTTTTTGTCATTTAGTAAAACACTTCATATAAAAATATTCCCTTTAAATAAAATTAAACGTCAAAGGTGTTTATAAACCATATAAAATAATGTCGTGTATAAAACTAAAAATGCCTCAATGAAATGAGATTGAGACGAAGTCCTTTACCTCGTGTCCGACTTGACTCGATCGTTCATTAATCGCCTTAATAAGAAAATAAAGTTAATTTATACTTTCTTAATAACCTTTTTCAATTTTATTATTCCTTTTATATCACTTATTACCATGTTATAAACATTATGCAATCATTCAAGTTAATAAAGTTCGTTTAATCGATATTTGGTACTTGAGTAAAAAATGAACACCTTATATTTACATGTTGCCCATGTGGTCAATAGTCCATTATTTATAGAATTAAAATAATTATTTAGATATCATATATATCATATATATATCCATTATATACATGTATTTATAATAGTACATAACATTTTGAGGTAAGAAATGAAATGCACCGTTCATGGAGACGGTAAGTCATACGTACGCATGAACGTACATTCATTTATATTTCTTATTTTAATGGAATTGAAACATATTTATACATAGTTATATTATAATTACATTATAATATCATATATAATATCATTAACTCTATCATTTATACATCCCACATAATGCATTAACGAATCACATCACTTTGAGGGGGTGGTAGTCCGCCCTTTCTCAAAAGAGATTATCGTATTTACCCACTATGGAAACCATAAAGGCTTGATATAATTGGTAAGTACAGATAAATAAGTGAATAATAAACATAATATATATCATATATAAATACAGTTCCATCATAATGGCCACCATTAGAGCCGGTAAGACGTAATTGAACCATCATCGTTTCGTGAGAAGTTAGTTTTCCATCCACAAAAACATTATGTTCTTCATCCATTTTATGGAGGTGTGTGTACGTGAAGTTCAAATCCTTATCAAACAAAATCCAAGTATATTAAATATACTGGTGTTGTTAAAAAATAATGTAATAATAAGAGTTTAAGGGATGGAGATGTAAAATAAAATAAAACAATTTAAGAGAAACCATTAACTTTCATTTTGGTAACTTCTTTTGGTTTGAACCAATGGACTTATTGAAGTGCCATCGGCCTAAGGTAAGGCTTCTAAGAGGAGGCGAGAGATGTAGGTGGCTTAATTGGGCAGAGTTTGGACAAGACAAATGGCTTGAGATGTGTGTGGAATTGGTTAGAAGTGGTCTCCTTTTATAAGGGAGAGGAGGGGCTCTTTAGGAATGTGTGAAATTATTATTTTAAAATATAATACTATTCGGTTTCTAATGGTCCAAAAAACATTATAGTCTAAGATAATATGAGTCATGGTGGAAGTAAAATAATCCAATCAGAATTGTACTTGTTTTGGATAATATTTTAATCATTACAATATTATTTATTTAAATAGTTTATTAATGTGGTAAATACGACATCATTATTGTGTCATAAATAATGTAATTTATTTGATGTCTAAAAATTATCAAAAAAAAAACAATTATGTAGGAAATCTATTTATATTTCCGAAGAATATTTATAGTCGAAAATAGTACTTATATAACACCATATAAAAAATAATTACTAAAAGATTTTTGTTAATGTCAATTTTGTCTTTACATTAAATTAATTAATCTAAATTGTCATTATCACTCCCAAGTGGCGCAATGGGGTCCCAAAATCTTCCAAAATATGACCATGGTCGGCCACTACTCATCCAATAAGTTTAAGACAAGTGTTATGATAATTGTTAATTATTATATTATTCATTTAACCTTGAATTGTCATATTTACCTTTAACCGCGGTAAATAAAAGTCAAAAGTTACTATTCAGCATAAATTATTTTCGTCTTATCGAACCACATTTTACTTCTTGATAACAACCATGTATGTCGGATTTTCGAAATTCAATTCACAGAAGTGGTAAAATTTCATTTAAATGAAAAAGTCAGTTTTTTTAACTACCACTAAGTGGTATCACTATTTATCAAAAATTGATGTTTTTCAGAAAAATACCAAAAAATCAGCAGAAGCTATATTTGATATTTTGAATTAAAAAATGTTTACTATTTTTCCAAATTCAAAAAATATAAGCAGAATTAATAAATTTAAAAATAATTCCTATTATCAAAACAAATAGCATGTTTTTAAGAAACAATAACTATCAAAAGATGGATACTTGTTTACGTCGAATTTCAAAGTGAAATTAATTCCAATGACCAACATTGGATTAAATGGTAAAACTATATGATAATTACAATTTTAAACCAACTATAAAGATAATCTAACCATATAAATAAATTAGATAAAAAGACAATTTTGAATTAAAATGCAATATTTTTTATTATTTATTAAAAATGAACTCTATCAGAAAAATACCAAAAAATTATCCAAAGTAAAATTTTATGTCCCTATTCAAAAGAAGGATTTTATTTGGTCATATAGATTGTATTAGAGTAACCAAGCCTATATTTAAAGAGGGTTCTCCATTAAAAGGCGATAAATCGGCTTTTAAATTTTAATTATGCTTAAATTAGAGTCATTCACATTTTAAGCCTCTAACTTTTTATTGGATAATTTAAATACATTTAATAACCATCTATAATCATATTTTAGTTCGTTTTTTTCATTTCCACTAATACAAAGGCTAGGAGTTAACTTCCATTTAAAATAATAGTATTATATTATTAATGTGCAACATAAGATTCCAAAGACACATGTTGTTGCGTATCGGGTACACTATCGAACATTGAAACCCCTTTAAAGTAAAATTAATATTTAATTCACAAATATTAATAAATATTAAATATGTCTTCTTCTTTATTTACCTGGGATGTTACAACCTTCCCCCATTTTGGGAATTGCATCCTCACAATTTTTATTCGCTTATCAAAATAAGTTAGGGTATTTATCCCTCATAGCATTTTCAGATTCACACGGGACCCAATGACCATGTTATGATGGGGTGTCTGTGCTGTTACTGGGGCCTGGATGGCACATTTCTGTGGATGACAAATTAACGCCTCACGAAATGATGATTGTTCAAATATCTCCAACGACCTCTCATGGTGGCCAATACGATAGAAATGTATTTATATATGATATATATTATGTTTATGTTTTCTCTATGAATCTGTATTTCCCATTTATAGAACTCCTTTATGGATTCCATAGTGGGTAAGTAAGATAATCTCATTTGAGGAAACACGGACTACCGCCCCCTAAAAGTGATGTGACTCATTAATGCCTTATGTGGGATGTATAAAAGATAGAGTTAATGATATTATATATGATATTATACTGAAATTATAATATACCTATGTATCATTATGTTTTAATTCCATTAAAATAAGAAATATAAATGAAATAAGCATTCATGCGAACGTGCGGCTTACCGTCTCCATGAACGGTGGATTTAATTTCTTACCTCTAAATGTTATGTACTATTATAGATACATGTATATACTTGATATATATGATATATAACACATTTAAAACATGAATATCATTCTATATATAATAAACCATTGACCACATGAACAACATGTAATTATTAGAAGTCCATTTTTGACTCAAGTACCAAATATCGACAAAACAGACAATATTAACTTAAATTATTACATTATTTTTATAACATGGTAATAAGTTATATAAAAGGAATAATAAAAATAAAAAAGGTACTTAAGATAGTATAAATTAATTTTAGTTTATTATTCATGAGATTAAAGAATGATCGAGTCAAGTCAGACACGAGGTAAGGGATCCGACCTCTCTCTTTCTTTTCAAGTACTCTCTTTTATGTCATATCTTTTATGCTCCATGTTCTTATGTTGGAAGATGCTATTTTATATTCACAATAATTTAATTTTTATTTTCATATGATGAGATACCCCCTCTTACTCTTATCAATTCATTTGAATAATATTTATGTGGCGCTGTTAGGATGTAGAATTTTTGTAAAGGATTTTCTTATCTCACTTTTAATTCCATGATATTTACATTGTTCACCACATATTCATTGCATGTAGTGTATTGTTTACATAAATTTGATATATATTATCATGATTCTAAATATATTTATGGTATTTTGTGATTAATTTGGTGTTTATTAACTTTTGGTCATACGACTCAGTTGATTACAATATGGTAAAGGGTTTCGTCTCTCTTTTTATTCCCATGACATTCATGCTTTATTTGCCACTATTTCCTTTTATATGGTGTATGTACTTCCCATGACTGTACTATTTATGTAATATAATTTAATTTATGAGTATTTACATCTTCATTGTATGATCATTATTTCGTGTGGCATATGTTTTGTAAGTTACCAAATCGGTAAGGGAACTATTCACCCTCCTCTTTATAAAAGACTTCTTTTTGTTAAGTATTTTAATTTACATCATATTATGTTGGGATATGTTCATATATATCCTTATTGATGTAAAATTTATATCCAAGTTATGATATTCCCTTTTTATCTCATCAACTCATTTTCTGAATTTTAAAGTGACGTTGTTAGGCTGTCGAATTTCTACAAGGGAACCTCTTAACCCAATTTCATTTCTTTGGGTTCAACTTGTACTTCTTGAACATGTCTTCCTATGAATATGTGTGAATGACCTATGATTGTTTTAAAATTAATATACACTTATATTTGGTGTATTATATTTCTCACACATAATCATGTGATTGATTTATCTTTAATTTAAGGGTACAATATTTATAATAGATTTCATCCCAATTTATATTTCCACTATGACTTCATTGTTGTTATGCACCAATTCACTCTTATATGGTGTATATACTGTCCTTTGAAATATTATATCATGAATCCCTTTGTTATCATGATTTTATAATGTTATGATTAAAATTTATTCTTCATGTCCTGGGGAGGATATTTCAAAAACATTGGATGAGCATAAAAATCTAAGTTAGGGTTATAAAATAGGGAAGGAAAACATTATCCCATTAATAAATACAAATTAATGAAACCATACTTTTAAATGATAACATACCTTATGAAATAATAAGATTTATGAATAACATACACAAATCATAAATCATAAAGGTTAATTATGGAATATATATCAAACTTACATTGTAGCTATCATATCTACATAGGGAGTTACACTTGGAATACCCATAATGGTATATTCCCTAAATCTCTTAGGAGAAACATCACGTTTAGATCCGTCATGTTACCTAATGCATTGGATATCTATCTCGGGCTCACCCGCCCTAGGTTTATCATGGAACCACCAATATACGAAAACAATTCCCTATAACCATAACATAATCATAACACATAACACATATATAAAGGAAACATAACATTTCCATATTCAAATATAGCAAATCAAGATATTGAAATAAACAATGTTTTATCAAATCATTTTTTTCAAAACCATTTAAAAAGTTATTTTTGAATCAAAGAGTCCCATACCACTTTGATGATTTTAAATAAATTATCATTTTAAAACATTAATGACCTTATAAATAAATCCAAAAACCCATTTTAAAAAATGGACATTAATGAGAAATATTTAAAAAAATAAATCTTTAAAACATTTAAAATGATATTTTTGTTAAAGAGTTTTTTTAACTAAAAAAGATATGCTTAAATATAAATAAATGAGGAATAACATTTAATCAGAACATCATAATATCATGAGAATAAAGGTATTAATGACATAATATGTCAATGGACAGTATATACACCATATAAGAGTGAATCTGTGCATAACCACAATTAAGTCTCAATGGAAATGTAAATTGAGATGAAATCTCTTATAAAGATGGTATCCTTAAATTAAGGATAAATAAATTACATAATTATTTGTAACATGTATAAATACACCCAATATAAGTTGATATTATGTGTAAAACAATCAGCTTTCATTCACACATATTCAAAGGATGACATATTCAAGAAGTTCATGTTTAACCCAAAGAATTGAAATTGGGTTAAGAAGTTCCCTTATAAAACTTTGACATCCAGACATTGTCACTTTAAAATTAAGAAAATTAGATGATGAGACAAAAAGGGTATCTCATCACTTGGAAATAATTTTTACAAAAATAATTATATAGAATAAAATATCCCAACATAATATGATGTAATTTCAAAGTCATAACAAAAAGAATCCTTTTAAAAAGAGGAGGGTGAATGGTGCCCTTACCGATTTGGTAACTTACACAACATATTCCACATGAAAGAAGGATCATAAAATAAAGATATAAGTACTCATAAATGAAATTATATTACAAAAAGATTACAATCATGGGCTGTACATACATCAAACAAAAGGAAATAGTGGCAAGTATAGCATGAATCTAACAAGAATAAAACGTGAGATGAAACCCTTTACCACGTTGTTATCAACTGAGTTGTATGACCAAAAGTTATTAACCACCAAATGAAACACATAATACCCTGAATATAATGAGAATCATGATAATATATGTCAAATTTCTATACACAATACACTACATACAATGAATAAGTGGCGAATAATGGAAATCTCAAGAAATTAAAAGTGAGAAAAGAAAATCCCTTACCTCATGACCTACTTGACTCGATCGTTCCTTTATTCTCCTATATAATAAACTAAAGTTAATTTATACTTGATTAAGAACTTTTTACAAGTTTATTATACCTTTAACACCAATTATTACCATGTTATAAACATTATGTAATCATTTGAATCAATAATGTCCATTTTGTCGATATTTGGTACTTGAGTAAAAAATGAACACCTTATATTTACATATTGTCCATGCGGTCAATAGTTCATTATATCCAGAATGAAATTCATCATTTAGATATCATATATATCATATTTATCCAGTATATACATGTATTTATAATATTACATAACATTTGTATGTAGGAAATGAAATGCACAGTTCATGGAGACGGTAAGTCGTACGTACGCATGAATGCTAATTTCATTTCTATTTATTATTTTAATGGAATTAAAACATAATGATACGTGGGTATATTATAATTACAGTATAATATCATATATAATATCATTAAATCTATCCTTTATACATCCCACATAAGGAATTAACGAGTCACATCACTTTGAGGGGGCGGTAGTTCGCACTTCCTCAAATGAGATTATCGTATTTACCCACTATGGAAACTATAAACGCATTATATAAATGGAAAATATAGAAGAATAAAGAAAAAATAAAAAATAATATATATCATATATAAATACAGTGCCATCATAATGACCACCATGAGACGTGGTTGGATATATTTGGACAATCATCGTTTCGTGAGGCGTTAGTTAGCCATCCACAGAAACATTATGTTCTTTATCCATTAGATGGAGGTGTGTGTAAGTGTAGTTTGAATAATTTTCAAAACAACATCCCAGTATATTGATGATACTTCTTTTTTTAAATATAAATGACTAAAATGATTTTAGGGGTTGGAGATGTAAAATAAAACAAAACAATTTAAGAGAAACTGTTACCTTTAATTTGGGTAACTCCCTTTGGTTTGAGCCAAAAGACTACTTTAAGTGCCTAATGACTAAGGTAAGGCTTCTATGATTAGGGTAGGGATGTAGGGAGATTAATTGGGTAGAGTTTGGATGATCCAAATGGCTTGAGAGTCGTGAGGTATTGGTTAGAAGTGGTCTCCTTTTATAAGCGAGAGGAGGGGCTCTTTTGGAAGGTGTGATAATATTATTTTATTATATACTGATATTCAGTTTCTAATTGTCAAAAATTAATTAAATATGAAGATACGGTGACTCATTGTGGAAATAAAATTATCCAATTGGAATTGGACAGGTTTTGGAAAATATTTTAATCATTATAATATTATTAATTTAAATCATTTGTTAATGAGGTAAATACCGCGTCATTATTGTGTCATGACTACTTTAATTTATTATATGTCTAAAAATTATAAAAAAATTACTATCATGTGGGAAATATTTTTATCTTTCCAATGAATATTTATATTAAAAAATATAACTTATATAACACTATATAAAAATTAAGTAGTAAATGATTTTTTATTGTCAATTTTGTCTTTACATTAAATTAATTAATATAATGTGTCACTATCTTTCATAAGTGGCTCCATGGGGTCCCAAAATCGACCCAAGGATGCCCATGGTCGGACAATACTCATCCAATAAGATGAAGACAAGTGTTATGGTAATTTTGAATTATTCTCATATTCTTTTAACCTTGAATTACCGTATTTACCTTTAACCATGGTAAATAAAAGTCAAAAGTTACTATAATGAACCTTTGACTATATAAAGAACATGTAATTATAAGAAGTCCATTTTTGACCCTAGGTACCAAATATCAACAAAACGATCATTATTAACTCAAATGATTACATAATGCTTATAACATCATAATAAGTGATATAAAAGGAATAATAAACTTGAAACAGGTTCTTATGCAACAAGAAATTAACATTAGTTTATTATTGAGGAGATTAAAGAATGATCGAGTCAAGTCGGACACGAGGTAAGGGGTCCGACCTCTCTTTTTCTTTTCAAGTACTCTATTTAATTTCATTTAATTTATGCTCCATGTTCTTATGTTGTAGGATGTTCTTTTATATTCACCATAATGTACTTTGTATTTTCATATGAGGAGAGACCCCCTCTTACTCTCCTCAATTATTTTTAAGAATTTTTAAGTGGTGTTGTTAGGCTGCCATATTTTTGTAATGGATTTTCTTATCTCACATTTCATTTCATGAGATTTTCATTGTTCACCGCTTATTCATTGCATGCGGTGTATTTTGACCTGCCATTTGATATATATTATCATGATTCTCATTATACTAATTGTATTTTGTGATTCATTTGGTGGTTATTAACATTTTCTCATATGACTCTGTTGATGACAACGTGGTAAATGGTTTCATGTCACTTTGTATTCCTGTGAGATTCGTGCTATATTTTCCACTATTTCCATTTGTGTGGTGTATGTAATGACCATTATTGTACTCTTTATGTAATATACTTTCATTTATGTGTATTTCAATCTTAATTGTATGATCCTTATTTCATGTGGCATATGTTTTGTAAGATACCAAATTAGTAAGGAAACTATTCACCATCCTCTTTATAAAAGAATTCTTTTTGTGATGTCATTTAATTTATATCTTACTATGTTGGGATATGTTCTTATATATCCTTATTGATGTTAACATTATATCCAAGTGATGATAATCCTTTTTTTATCTCATCAAATAATTTTATGAATTTTAAACTAACATCATTCGGCTGTTAAATGTTTACAAGGGAACTTCTTAACCCAATTTCAATTCCCTGGGTTCAACTTGTACTTATTGAATATGCCATCCAATGAATATAAGTAAATTACCTATGATTGTTTTACACTTGATATCCACTTATATTGGTTGTATTTATATTTGTCACACATAATTATGAGATTGATTTGTCCTTAATTTAACGATACCATCTTTATAAAGGATTTCATCTCAATTTACATATCCATTGAGACTTCATTGTTGTTATGCACCAATTCACTCTTATATGGTGTATATACTATCCTTTGAAATATTATATCATGAATCCCCTTATTCTCATGATATTACAAAGTTCTTTTTAAATGTTATTCCTCATTAATTTGTATTCAAGCATCACTCTTTTTGTTAAAAGCCTCTTTAACTAAAGTATCATTTTAAATGTTAAAAAGACTTATTCTTCCAAATATTTCTATTAAATTTAAATGTTTTAAAAATGTGTTTTAGGATTTATTTATATGGTCAATAATTTTTTCAAATGATAAATTTATTTTGCACACTAATAATATAATATTATTATTTTAAACGGTAGTCAACTCTCAGCCGTTGTGTTGGCAGGAATGAAAAAAACTAAATACAATATGATTATACATGTTTTATAAATGTATTTACATTTATCCAATAAAATTTAGAGGCTAAAAATGTGAATGAATCTAATTTTAAACATAATTTACATTAAAAGCACGATTTATCACCTTTTAATAGTGAACCCATTTTAACTCTAGTTTTGGACACTTTAATACATTCTATATGAAAAAATAAAATCCTTCTTTAGAATTTGGACATCATAATTTAATTTGTGTAAATTTTTGGAATTTTTTCCGATAAAGTTCATTTTTTAATGAATAGTGAAAAATATTGTATTTTAATTCAAAAGTGACTTTTAATCTAATTTATTTAATGGTTAGACTATATTCTTAATTGGTTTTAAAGTGAAATTAAAATATATTGTTACCATTTAATCCAATGTGGGTCATTGGAATTAATTTCACTTTGAAATTAGTCATAAATAGGTATAAATCTTTTGATAGTTATTGTTTCTTAAAAACCTGCTATTTGTTTTGATAACAGGAATTAATTTTAAAGTTAATTAATTCCACTTATATGTTTTTAATTTGGAATAAAATACATCATTTTTGAATTCGTAATATCAAATATATCTGGGGCTGAATTTTTGGTATTTTTCTGAAAAACATCAATTTTTGATGAATATTGAAACCACTTAGTGGTTGTTAAAAAAACTGACATTTTCATTTAAATGAAAATTTCCACTTATGTGAATTGAATTTCAAAAATCCAATATACATGGGTGTCATAAAATATTAAAATGTGGTTCATTAAAATGAAAATAATTTTTCGTGAATAGTAACTTTTGACTTTTATTTATCGCGGTTAAAGGTTAATAGGGTAATTCAAGGATAAAAATATATTATAATAATTCAAAATTACCTTAACAGTTGTCCAAAACTTATTGGTTGAGTCATTAATGTCTATGAGCATATTTGGGTCGATATTGGGACCTGATTGAGCCACATGGGAGTGAAAATGACAATTTAGATTAATTAATACAATGTAACGACAAAATTGACATTAACCAGAATCATTCAGTAATTAATTTTTATATGGTGTTATATAAGTCATATTTTTGACTATAAATATTCATTGGAAAGCTAAAAAGATTTCCTACATCATGGTAGTTGTTTTATAATTTTTAGACATTAAATAAATTAAATTATTTATGACATAATAATGATGAATTACTTACCTCATTAATAAATGATTTAAGTAAATAAGCTTATAATGATTAACATATTTTCCAAAAAAAGTATAATTATGATTGGATGATTTTATTTAGACCACGAGTAATTGTTTATACATCCTTAATTATTTTTGGACATTTTGAAACCAAATATCAATATATAATTAAATAATATTTCCAAACTTTTCTAAAGATCCCCTCCTCTCCCTTATAAAAAGAGACCAGGTATAACCAATTCCTCACACCTCTCAAGCCATTTGGATCGTCCAAACTCTTCCCAATTAAGCTTCCTACATCCCTATCCTCCCCTTAAAAGCCATAAATTAGGCATAAGTAACTTCAAGAAGTCCTCTGGTTCGAACCAAAGAGAGTTACCCAAATTAAAGGTAACAGTTTCTCTTAAATTGTTATAAGAAGGATTTGAATTACACTTTTACACACCTCCATCTAATGGATGAGGAACATAATATTTCTGTGGATGGCAAACTAACGCCTCATGAAATGATGATTGTTCAAATATCTCCAACCGCCTCTCATGGTGGCCATTATGATTGCACTGTATTTATATATGATATATATTATGTTTTTTATCTTTATGCTTCTTTATTTTCCATTTATAGAAATCCTACATGGTTTCCAAAGTGGGTTAATACAATAATCTCATTTGAGGAACCATAGAATACCACCCCCTCCAAGTCATGTGACTCGTTAATGCCTTATGTGTGATGTATAAAGGATAGAGTTAATAATATTATATATGATATTATACAGGAATTATAATATACCTACATATCATTATGTTATAATTCCATTAAAATAAGAAATATATATTAAAGTAGTATTCATGCGTACGTACGGCTTTCCGTCTCCATGAACGGTGCATTTCATTTCTTAACTCCAAATGTTATGTACAATTATAAATAATGTATATACTGGATATATATGATATATATGATATCTAAATAATGATTTTCATTCCTAATATAATGAACAATTGACCACATGGGAAACTTGTAAATATAAGGTGTTCATTTTTCACTCAAGTACCAAATATCAACAAAACGAACTTTATTGAATTGAATGATTACAGAATGTTTATAACATGGTAATAAGTGATATAAAATGAATAATAATGTTGAAAAAGGTTCTTAGGAAAGTAGAAATTAAATTTAGTTTATTATTCAATAGATTAAAGAACAATCGAGTCAAGTCAGACACGGGGTAAGGGACTTCGTCTCAATCTCCTTTCATTGAGGTATTTTTAGTTTTATACACAACATTATTTTATACGGTGTATAAACCGCTTTGACATTTCATTTTATTCAATGGGATTTTTTTGATACGAAACTTTTTACTAGATGACAAAAAGGAATAGTTTTTTATGTAATCAATTTCAACAACCTTTCCGCCGTCGTGGGTATTATTTGATCTGTGGCTTCCTTAACAATATGGAATGATTTAATTTAAAGGGTTTTCTATGTTCGATATCATACTCGATATGTAACAATGGGTTTCTTTGGAATCTTACGTTGCACACTAATAAAATAATATTGTTATTTTAAATAGTAGATAACTTCTAGTTGTTGTATTGGCAGGAATGAATGAAACTAACTAAAATATGATTATACATGCTTGATAAATGTATTTACATTATCCAATAAAAAGTTAGAGGCTTAAAATGTGAATGAATCTAATTTTAAGCATAATTTACACTAAAAGCTCGATTTATCACATTTTAATGGAGAACCCCCTTTAAATATATATTTGGTCCCTTTAATAAATTCTAATTGACCAAAATAGAATCCATCTTTATAATGGGGACATCGAATTTATCTTTGGGTTATTTTTTTGGTATTTTTCAGATATAGTTCATTTTTTAATGAATAGTGAAAAATATTGCATCTTAATTCAAAAGTTCCTTTTAATCTAAATTAATTATATGGTTAGGTTATCTTCTTAGTTGATTTGAAAGTGTAATTAGAATATATTTTTACCATTTAATCCAATGTTAGTAATTGGAATTAATTTCACTTTGAAATTCGACAGAAACAAGTATCAATCTTTTGATAGTTATTGTTTCTTAAAAACATGCTATTTGTTTTGATAATGGGAATTAATTTTAAAATTAATTAATTCCACTTTTATGTTTTGAATTTGGAAAAATAGAAATCATTTCTGAATTTGGAATATAAAATAATGCTTAGGCTGGATTATTGGTATTTTTCTGAAAAATTTCAATTTTTGATGAATAGTGAAACCACATAGTGGTAGTTAAAAAAACTAACTTTTTCATTTAAATGAAATTTTACCACTTATTTGAATTGAATTTCAAAAATCCAACATACATGGTTGTTATCAAGAAGTAAAATGGGGTTCAATAAGAGGAAAATAATTTTTGGTGAATAGTAACTTTTGACTTTTATTTACTGCAGTTAATGATAAATAGGGTAATTCAATGTTAAAAGAAAGTTATAATAATTCAAAATCACTTTAACACTTGTCCAAACTTTTTTGGTTGGTTCATTAATGACCATGGGAATCGTTGGGTAGATTTTAGGACCCCATTGAGCCACTTATGAAAGATAATGACACTTCAGATTAATTGATTTAATATAATGACAAAATTGACATTAATAAATATCTTTTAGTAATTAATTTTTATATGGTGTTATATAAGTCCTATTTTTGATTGTAAAGATTAATTTTAAAGCTAAACAATTTTCTACATGATATTTTTTTTATAATTTTTAGAGATCGAATAAATTAAATTATTTATGACACAATAATGATGTAGTATTTACCTCATAAATAAATGATTTAAACAAATAAGATTATAATGATTAAAATATTATCCAAAACATGTTGAATTCTGATTGGATGATTTTATTTCGACCATGACTCATCTTATCTTTGACTATAATTATTTTTGGACCATTAGAAACTGAATATCATTATATTATAAAATAATACTTTCACACTTTCCTAAATAGCCCCTCCTCTCCCTTATAAAAGGAGACCACTTCTAACCAATTCCTCACACCTCTAAAGCTATTTGATCCTCACAAATCTGACCAATTAAGATCCCTAAATCCCTATACTCCTCTTAGAGGCCTTAACTAAGGCTGAAGCCACATCAATAATTCCTTTGGTTCAAACCAAAGGGAGTTACCCAAATTAATTGTAATTGTTTCTCTTAAATTGTTTTATTTTATTATACTTCTCCATCCCCTAAAATCATTTTAGTACATTATTTTGTAACAAAAATAGTATCCTCAATATACAATAGTGTTTTTATGAGAACTATTCTAACTACACTTACACACACCTCTATCTAATTGATGATGACCATAATGTTTGTGTGGATGGAAAACTAACGCCTCACTAAACGATGATTGTTCAATTACATGTTACCGCATCTCATGGTGGCTATTATGATGGAACTGTATTTATATATGATATATAATATGTTTATTATTTTCTTATGCTTCTGTAATTTTCAATTATATCAAGCATTTAATGTTTCCATAGTGGGTAAATAGGATAATTTCATTTGAGGTAGTGCGGACTACCACCCCCTCAAAGTGATGTGATTCGTTAATGCCTTATGTGAGATGTATAAAGGATGGATTTAATGATATTATAAATGATATTATACTATAATTATAATATACCTATGTATAATTATGTTTTAATTCTATTAAAATACGAAATAGAATTGATAGTAGTGTTCATGCATACGTACGGCTTACCGTCTCCATGAACGGTGCATTTCATTTCTTACCTCTAAATGTTATGTACTATTATAAAAACATATATATACAGGATATATATGATATATATGATATCTAAATAATGATTTTAATTCTGGATATAATGGGGTATTGACCACATGGGAAACTTGTAAATATAAGGTGTTCATTTTGGACTCAAGTACCAAATATAGACAAAATGAATTTTATTAACTTGAATGATTACATAATGTTTATAACACGGTAATAAGTGATATAAAAGGAATAATAAACATGGAAAAGGTTCTTAAGAAATTATAATTTAACTTTAATTTATTATTCAGGATATCAAAGAACAATCAAGTCAAGTCGGACACGAGGTAAGGGACTTCGTCTCAATCTCCTTTCATTGATGCATTTTTAGTGTCATACACGACTTTATTTTATATTGTGTATAAAACCTGTTGAAATTTCATTTAATTCAAAGGTAATATTTTTATACTTTCTTAAGAATCTTTTTCATATTTATTATTTCTTTTATATCAATTAAAACCATTTTATAATCATTATTTAATCATTTATGTTAATAATGTTTGTTTTGTAGATATTTGGTAGTTGAGTCAAAAATGGACTTCTTAAAATTACATGTTTTTCATGTGTTCAAAGGTTAATTATATACAGAATGATATTCAGGTTTTAGATATCATATATATCCTATATATCTAGTATATACATGTATTTGTAATAGTACATAACATTTAGAGGTAATAAATGAAATGCACCGTTCATGGAGACGGTAAGCCGTACGTATGCATGAGAGCTACATTTATTTCAATTTATTAATTTAATGGAATTAAAACATAATGATACATAGGTTTATTATAATTCCAGTAAAATTTCATATATAATATCATATATAATATCATTAACTCCATCCTTTATACGTCCCACATATGGAATTAACGGGTCATATCACTTTGAGGGGGAAGTAGTCTGCACTTCCTCTAATTAGATTATCATGTTTACCCATAATGGAAACCATAAAGGCATGATATAAATGGAAATTACAGAAGAATAAATTAAACATAAACATAATATATATCATATATAAATACAGTTCAATCATAATGGCCTCCATGAGAGGCAGTAAGAGATAATTGAATAATCATCGTTTCGTGAGGCGTTAGTTTGACATCCACAGAAACATTACGTTCTTCACCCATTAGATGGAGGTGTGTGTAAGTGTAGTTAAAATCATTATCATAACATAATCCTAGTATATTTAGGGTACTGGTTTTGTTACAATAGAAATGAAAAAAAAACATTTGGGGTTGGAGAAGTAAAATAAAACAAAATAAATTAAGAGAAATTGTTACCTTTAATATGGGTAACTCTCTTTGGTTTGAACCAAAAGGACATCTTGAAGTTCCTTATGCCTAAGGTATGGCTTCTAGGTGGAGAAGAGGGATATGTGTAGATTAATTGGGAATATATTGGATGAGCCAAATGTCTTTAGAGGTGTGAGGAATTGGTTAGAAGTGGTCTCCTTTTATAAGGGGGAGGAGGAGATTTTTAGGAAAGTGTGAAAACATTATTTTATTATATTATGATATTCGGTTGATAATGGTCCAACAATCATTATAGTAGAAGATAAGATGACTAATGGTCAAAACAAAATCATCCAATAATAATTGGACCGGTTTTGGATAATATTTTAATCATTATAATCTTATTTATTTAAATGATTTATTAATTAGGTAAACACGACATCATTATTGTGTTATAAAAAATTTAAATTATTTGATGTACAAAAATTAAAACTAAAAGACCCTGATATATTAAATAGTTTTATCTTTACAATGAATATTTATAGTCAAAAAGATAATTTATATAACCTCTTCCAAAAATTAATTTACTAAAAGATATTTTCTTTTGTCATTTTTGCCTTTACTTTAATGTAATTAATCTAAATTGTCATTATCACTCCCAAGTGGCTCAATGCAGTCTCAAAATCGACCCAAATATGCCCATTATCGTTAATGACTCAACCAATAAGGTGTGGACAAGTGTTAAGGTATGTTTGAATTATAATAATATTCTTTTTACCTTGAATTACCTTATTTACGTTTAACCGCGGTAAATAATAGTCAAAAGTTACTATTCACAAAAATTTATTTTTATCTTATTGAACCAAATTTTATTTCTTGATAACAACCATGTATGTTGGATTTTCGAAATTAAATACACAGAAGTGGTAAAATTTCATTTAAATGAAAAAGTCAGTTTTTTTTAACTACCACTAAGTGGGTTCACTATTCATCAAAAATTGAAGTTTTTTAGAAAAATACCAAAAATTAAACCTAAGATATACTTGATATTATGAATTAAAAAATTATTTCTATTTTGATATATTCAAAATATAGAAGTGTCATTAATTAATTTTAAAATTTTATCTCGACGTTAAAACAAATACCGTGTTTATAAGAAACAATAACCATCAAATGATTGATACTTGTTTAGGTCCAATTTCAAAGTGAAATTAATTCCAATGACCATCATTGGATTAAATGGTAAAAATATATTTTAATTTCACTTTAAAACCAATTTAAAAGATAATATAACCATATATTTAAATTATATTAAAAGGCACTTTTGAATTAAAATACAATATTTTCACTATTCATTAAAAAATGAACTTTATCAGAAAAATAGCAAAAAAATACCAAAAGTAAAATTTTATGTTCCCATTCTAAGGAAGTATTTTATTAGGTCAATTAGAAAGTATTAAAGTGAAAATAACTATATTTAAAGAAGGTTCTCCATTAAAAGGTGATAAATCGGCCTTTTAATGTCAATTATGCTTAAAATTATGTTCTCTAACATTTTAATCCTCTGACATTTATTGGATAAATGTAAATATGTTTACCAAACATGTATAATCATATTTTAGTTATTTTTGATCATTCCCTCCAATACAACGACTATGAGTTAACTACCATTTTAAATAATAATACTATATTATTAGTGTGCAGCGTATGATTTCAAACAAACCCATTGTTGCGTATCAGGTACGCTATCGAACATAGAAACACATTTAAAGTAAAATTAAAATTTAATTTAAGAATTTTAATAAATATTAATTATGTCTTATTCTCTATTTACCTAGGATGTTACATCCTTCCCCCCTTTTCATAATTGCATCCTTGCAATTTTAAAACTGGGCTTGGAAGCTTCATTAAAAGTACCACATCAGAAAATTGTTAGTAAAACTACCACATTAAAAGAAATAAAGAGAAGTACAAAGGTCACCTGAGACAAAAGATACTTGGATTCCATGAAAACATGGATATGGAAGAGAAAAAAACCATCAAGTTCTGATGGAGAGTGGTAGAAAACATGATTAGGATAATGTTAACAACCAGAAAATTACAAACATGTGATGGGTTAAACGGTCATTGATTACCCAGTAAGAAAAGTTAACAGACAAAGTTTTTGTTTTATGTTACTTTAAATAAAGATGAGGAATTTATTTATGAGCTTAACTAAACACCTAAGTAAACATACTTACTTGTCATGTAGACTTTCATCCTTTACTAAATTTCTACCACAAACTCATCTTATCTCCAAACGATGAGTATTCAAACTGACATGGTCACATTAAAAGTGCTAAAATCAACTTCTAGAGTATCACACAATCCCAAAAAGAACAATATATTTTCCCTGTCTTTAGACATTAACCAAAACCAATAATGGTTTGTATGAGATCATATAATCCCCAGAAAGGTTAATCCTTTATAAAAATAAATACTACTATAAATCTCCAAAATTCAACAAAAAGTACCCCAAGTTCTATAAAGACCATTCAATATACCATTGTCCTTAAAATTCTTCAAAATAACCCAAACTAAGATTGTAACCCAAAACCCAAATGGATTTAGTCACATAGTCTTACACTGTAAATCTTAACATTTATCTCCAAATATAAAATCAATTACACTTAAAGTCACATCCTGAAGTTTTTATTAACCAAATCACATATTCTCTATGATATGTTAATCATTTCCATAAAAACCAAATCACTATATGTCCATAATAAAAATATAGATTCTCACAAAATAAAATTCCACCATTACTCATCAATGGTAAAGATAATTATTCCCTTGAATAACATTTTAATATATCAAACATTAGGCTTACACATACTATAAAATGTCTTCTAATGTAATCCCATCATCAAAAGAGACCTAATACTTTTAAGCGTCTCACCATCCTAAAATCTATCATAACACTTGAATCCCTTATATGATGACTTTTTAATCATTCAATGTTCTTCATGATCCATTAACCATTATTTTCAAACTTATTCTGAAATACTTTGTTCCTACAAACAAAACCATGAATAATATCCAAAGATTCAATAATGTCAAAACATAGGTTAGGAAATAATCCAAACCTTTAAATGGTCATTGTCAGTTTCTTCATCCTCAATTGGAATGTCATTAGGTATTGGTAATCAAATATTTGTACGATCCTGGTGATACCATTACCAACACTTCGTCATAGGACATGTGTTTGTATAATGACCATGCACACCACATTTAAAAAATTCAATTGATCCCTTAGAAATAACTTCTTTCCCCTTCCTAGAGTCAACTAGATGTTTCTTTTTTTCCATGGCAGTTTCTTGCATTATGAACATCATTTCCACATATATAGCATCTTCCCGTACCTTTGATACATTTTCCTAGGTGTTTCTTTCCACATACTTGACACATAAGTTTTTGAACATACATTCCTTTTTGATTATTACCTGAACTTCCGTGGGGATTTGTTTCTCATATATATGATGCCATATAAAAATCACCAAGGATCAAGTGGTCAATCATGACTCCATATATTTGGTTGAAAATAACCACAAGAGATATCATTGCAGCTCCCAGTTCATTCAACTGCTCATTCAGAAAAATGTCATAGTTCTATTCACATCCATTGTTACTTTGATGTCTACTAGATCCAAACATTGAATAAAACCAGAAAGTTATGTGTGATTATATCGTTAAAATAATCATATAAGATCTTCTAGGGAGGGTAAATACTAAGATATAAATAGTCATGTTATCTTAAACACATTCAAATTATCAAAGAAAAAATATGACTCCTTTAGAAATCCTAACCATTATGGCAATGTCACTTATGCTTAAAGAATACGCTAACCTCTAAAGTTATCTAAATCGACCTCTGATAACAACAATAAGGACCCATCCTTAAACATTACATAATATTGAATTAAATGAATAATTCATATTGAGGATCTTTTCAGGTTTTGAGTTTTATCGAATTAGGCCAAAACTATTACATTACAACTTGAATGTTACATGTAGACACTATTACCCAGTATCCATTTTTCATAAAATAAAAACTCTTAAAAAAGAGATATGTCTAGTTCCATGTTTTAGACAACATGACTTTTCATTGATCTCATCCATGACCCTATTCATCTATAAGTTCTATGAAAAACATTTCAAAACTTGAAATCAGCATAAAAATCATAGTAAGGGTTATAAAATAATGAAAAGAAACATTATCCCATCAATAAATACAAATAAATGAAACAATATTTTTCAATCATAACATACCTTAAGAAATTATAATATTTATGAATAACACCCACAAATCATTAATCATAAATTATACTTATGGCATACATATTAAACATACATTGTAGCTAACACAACTACATAGGTTGTTACACTTGGAATACCCATCATTGTATATTCCTTAAATATCTTAGTAGAAACATCACGTTTACCTCCGTCACGTCACCCAATGCATTGGAGAGCTATCTCGGGCTCACCTGCCCTAGGTTTATCATGAAACAACCCATATACGTAAATAATGCCCAATAACCATAACATAATCATAACACATAACATAAGTATATAGGAAAGATAATCATTACCACATTCCAATATATCAAATCAGGATATTGAAATAAACAATTCTTTATCGAATCATTTTCAAAACCATTTAAAAATATATTTTTGAATCAAAGTGTCCCATACCACTTTGAATATTTGATAATAATTATCATTTTAAAACATTAATGTCCATATAAATATATCCTTAAAACCCATTTTCAAATCATCTACATTAAAGAGAAAGAGTTATAATAATAAAATCTTTAAAACATTTAAAACTGTATTTTAGTTAAAGTGTTTCTAACAAAATTAGACACTCTTGAATACAAATATTTGAGGAGAAACATTTAATCCAAACTTTATAAGATCATGATAATAAATTTATTCATGATATAATATGTCAAAGGACAGTATATACAAATTATAAAAGTGAATTGGTGAATAAAAATATATAATTCTCAATGGAATGTAAATTGAGACAAAGTCCCTTAAAATGATGATATCCTTGAATTAAGGATAAATCAATCAGATAATTATGTGTGAAAAATATAAATACACCTAATATAAGTCTATATTAAGTGTAAAAAAATCATATTTCATTCACACATATTCATAGGATTACATAAATAAGAAAGAGAAGATTAACCCAAAGAATGGGAATTGGGTTAAGAAGTTCCCTTAGCGATTTGGTAACTTACAAAACATAAGCCACATGAAAGAAGAATCATCTAATGAATTTTTAAATACTAATAAGTGAAATTATATTACACAAAGTGTACAATAATGGTAAGTACATACACCACAAACAATAGTATATGTTATTTATTTTTTCCTTTTAAAAACATTCCGGCTTGTTAAGGAAGCCAAAGATCAAATAATACTCGTGGCTATGGAATGGTCGTTGTGACCTCTTACGTAAAAAAACATTTTTTTTGTTGTTTAGTAAAACACTTAATATAAAAAGATTCCCTTAATATAATATGAAAATTAAAAGGGGTTTATACACCGTATATAATAAAGTCATGCGTAAAATGAAAAACACCTTAATAAAAGAGATTGAGACGAAGTCCCTTACCTCGTGTCTGACTTGACTCGATCGTTCTTTAATCTCCTAAATAATAAACTAAAGTTAATTTCTACTTTCTTAAAAACCTTTGTCAAGTTTATTATTCCTTTTATATCACTTATTACCATGTTATAAAAATTATGCAATTATTTAAGTTAAAAACGTCCATTTTTACGATATTTGGTACTTGAGTAAAAAATGAACACCTTATATTTACAAGTTGTCCACGTGGTCAAAGTTTAATTATATCCAGAGTGATATTCATGATTTTGATATCATATATATCATCTATATCCTGCATATAATTTTTTTTATAATAGTACATAACATTTAGAGGTAAGAAATGAAATGCACCATTCATGGAGACGGTAAGCCGTACGTACGCATGAATGCTACTTTTATTCCTACTTATTATTTTAATGGAAATAAAACATAATGATACAAACTATAAGAAACTGGAATTAAACATTACATAATATTGAATTAAATTAATAATTCACATTGAGGATCTTTTTAGGTTTATAGTTTTATAGAATTTGGACATAACTATTACATCTCAAAAGATTACAAGGTAGACATATCTACACAGTTTCTGTTTTTTTCATAAAATTAATCCTCTTTAATAAAGAGTCATGTCTATTTCCATGTCGTAGAAAGCATGAATTTTCCTTGATCCCATCCTTGACCATATTCATCTTTATGTCCTGTGAAAACATTTCAAAACGTGGGATGTGCATAAAAAGATCTGTAAGGGTTATAAATCAAAGAATGAAAACATTTGTTCATAAATACATAGAAAACATGAAATAATTTACTTAACTCATTACATGATAAGATTTATGAAAGACATGTAAAAATCATTAATCATAAAGGTAACTTGTGACTTCCATATTATACTTACATTTTAGCAATCACAACTACATAGTGAGTTACTTTTGAATACCCATCACAATATATTCCCTAAATATATTAGGAGAAACATTCACGTTTACCTCTGTCACATTATCCAATGCATTGGAGAGCTATCTCGGGCTCACCCACTATAGGGTTTTCATAGAACCACCCGTATACGTAAATAATGCCCAAGAACCATAACATGATCATAACACATAACATAAACATAAAGGAAAGATAACATTTCCACATTGAAATAAAAAAATATCATTTGAAGATATTGAAATAATAAATCCATTCTCAAAATCATTTTCAATACCAAAATACATAAAAATAGTATGTGGTATGTATTCTTCCTTTTAAAAACATTCTGACTTGTTAAGGAATCCAAAGATCAAATAATACTCACGGTGTAAAAACGTTCATTGTCACCGCTTAGGTTAAATAAACATTCCTTTTTGTTGTTTAGTAAAACAATTTGTATAAAAATATTCCCTTTGAATAAAATTAAATGTCAAATGGGTTTATACACCGTATAAAGTAAAGTCGTGTATAAAACTAAAAATGCCTCGATGAAAGACGATGTCCCTTACCTCATGTCCAACATGACTCAATCATTATTTAATCTCCTGAATAATAAACTAAAGTTAATTTATACTTGATTAAGAAAATTTTAAATTTTATTATTCCTTTTATATCACTTATTACAATGTTATATACATTATGCAATCATTTAAGTTAAAAACGTTCATTTTGCCGATATTTGGTACTTGAGTAAAAAATGAACTCATTATATTTACTAGTTGTCCATGTGGTAAAAGATTCATTATATCCATATTTATATACATGATTTGGATATCATATATATCATATATATCCAGAATATACATGTTTTTATAATATTACATAACAGTTAGAGGTAAGAAATGAAATGCACTGTTCATGGAGACGGTAAGCCGTAGGTACACATGAACACAACTTTCATTTCTATTTCTTATTTTAATGGAAATAAAACATAATGATACATAGATATATTATAATTCCAGTATAATATCATATATAATATCGTTAAATACATAATTTATACATCCCACATAATGCATTAACGAATCAAATCACTTTGAGGGGGAGGTAGTTCGACCTTCCTCAAATGAGATTATCGTATTTACCCACTATGGAAACCGTATAGGCGTGCAATAAATGGGAAGTACAGAAGCATAAGGAAATAATAAACATAATATATATAATATATAAATATAGTTCCATCATAATGGCCACCATGAGAGGCCGTAAGATGTAATTGAACAATCATCGTTTCATGAGGCCTTAGTTTTCCATCCACAGAAACATTATGTTCTTCATCCGTTAGATGGAAGTGTGTGTTTGTGTAGTTCGAATACTTCTCATAACTACATCCTAGTATATTGAAAATAATGGTTTTTTTATAAATTAAAGTAATAAAAAGAGTTTAGGGGTTGGAGAAGTAAAATAAAATAAAATAAATAGCGTGTTTTTAAGAAACAATAACTATCAAAAGATTAGTACTTGTTTATGACGAATTTCAAAGTGAAATTAATTCCAATGACATAAATTGGATTAAATGATAAAAAATTATATTCTAATTAAAATTTAAAATCAACAAAAAAGATAATCTTACCATATAAATAAATTAGATTAAATTTCACTTTTGAAATAAAATGCAATATTTTTCACTATTCATTAAAAAATGAACTTTATCGGAAAAAATCAAAAAAATTACACAAAGTAAAATTTGATGTACCCATTATAAAGAAGGATTTTATTTGGTAATATATAATGTATTAATGTAATCAAAATTATATTTAAATAGGGTTCTCCACTAACAGGGGACAAATCGGCCTTTTAATATAAATTATTCTTAAAATTAGTTTCATTCACATTATAAGCCTCTAACTTTTATTGTATAAATGTAAATACATTTAACAAACATGTATAATCATATTATAGTTAGTTTTGTTCATTCCCTCTAATACAACGTCTTGGAGTTAACTACCATTTTAAATAAAAATATTATATTATTAGTGTGCAACGAAAGATTCCAAAGAAACCCGTTGTTGCGTATCGGGTATGCTATTGAACATAGAAACCCTTTTAAAGTAAAATTAATATTTAATTAAAAAAATTAATAAGTATAAAAATATCGTATTCTTCATTTACTTGGGATGTTACATCCTTCCCCCCTTTTGGGAATTTCCCCCTCGCAATTTTTATTCACATATCAAAATAAGTGGGGGTATTTATCACTCATAGAAATTTTAGATTCCCACGTTACCTCTTCAACCATATTTTTTTCCACAAAACGTATACTTTTTGATTCAAATTTACCTATTGGGATTGAATGAAAAGCGATATTTCTATTTTTACTGTGAAGTGTTTGACTTGTCAGCAGGATAAAGTAGAGCGACATTTACTGAAAGGAATGCTTAAGCCTTTACCGGTGCCTAAGTGGAAATTGGAAAATATATCGTTGGACATGGTTTTGCATTACCAAATACATCTCGAGGTAAAAATGAAATCTGGGTTATAGTTGACCGATTGACTAAATCTACTCATTTCCTTCCTATTAGAGATACTTTGTCTCTAGATCAACTTGCTCGGTTGTATATTAAAGAGATAGTTAGGTTGCATGGAGTTACCCTCTCCATTGTATTTGATCATGATCCCAGGTTCACTTATAACTTTTGAAAAGGCCTTCAAAAGTCGTTGGGTATTGAATTAAACTTTAGTATATATTTTCATCGTCAATCAGATGGGTAGTCAGAAGGAACAATTCAGAAAATGGAGGATATGTTAAGTGCTTGTTCAATGGATTACCAGGGAAGTTGGGACCATCATATTTCTTTTGTTGAATTTTCTTATAATAACAGTTTTCATTCTAGTATACGGATGGCTCTATTTGAAGAATTATAGGGAAAGCATTGTCGAACTCCAGCATTCGAGGATGAATTAGGTGAATGGAAGCTGATGGGACCATTATTGGTTGAAGATATGGCAGAGAAAGTTCAATTGATTCATAAGCACATGAGAACTTCTCAGAGTAGACAGAAAAGTTATATAGATAACCAGAGGAAGGATCTTTCTTTTGTGGTAGGTGATCATGTCTTTCTCAAAATTTTCTCCATGGAAAAGTGAGATGTGTTTTGGTAAGAAGGGAAAGTTGTGTCCAAGGTTCAAATGGAGCCATCTGTATACTAGAATGAAAGATGTTATTATATGAAAATTCAACCAAAGAAAGATGTTGGTCCCAACTTCCCTAGTAATTCATCGATAATGCATGTAAATTATCCTCCAAGGTCTGAATTTTTCTTTTGGACAACCCATCTGATTGAGGATGAAAATCTACACTATAGTTTAATTCAGTACCCAAATAATTCTGAAGGCCTTTCCAAATTTTAGAAGTGAACCTGAGATCACGAACAGATACAATAGAGAGTGGAACTCCATGCAACCTGACTATATCATTAACATACAACCAAACAAGTTGAACTAGAGATAAAGTATCTCTAATAGGAAGGAAATAAGCAGATTTAGTCAATCGGTCAACTATAACCCAGATATAATTATTACCTCAAGATGTATTTGGTAATCCCACAACAATGTCTATGGATATATTTTCCAATTTCTACTCTGGCTCCAGGTAGAGGCTGAAGAATTCCTTTCGGTAAATTCTACTCTTCTTTAACCTGGTGATAAGTCAAACACTTCACAGTAAAAGTAACTTTAAATGTCTACATGACAATGAATTAAATTAATACTTTACATTCAGGATCTTTTCTGGTTTAGAGTTTTTGAGAATCAGGACATAACTATTACATCTCAAAATATTACATGGTAGACACTTCTACACAGTTTCTATTTTTTACAAAACATGAACTCTTGAAAAAAAGAGTCATGTCTAGTTCTATGTTTTAGACAGCATGACTTTTCCTTGATCCCATCTTTGACCCTATTCATCTTTAAGTCATTTGAAAACATTTCCAAACATGCGATGATCATAAAAAGCATAGTAAGGGTTATAAATAAAATAATGAAAAAATTTGTCCTTAAATACATAAAATACATGAAATCATTTACTTATCTCATGATATCATAAGATTTATGAAAGACACATAGAAATCATTAATCATAAAGGAAACTTGTGGCATCGATATCATACTTACATTGTAGCTATCACAGCTACATAGGGAGTTACTTTTGAATACCCATCACAGTATATTCCCTAAATCTCTTAGGAGAAACATTCCCATTTACCTCCATCATGTTACCTAATGCATTGGAGAGCTATCTCGGGCTCACTCTCCCTATGTTTATCATGGAACCACCCGTATATGTATATAATTCCCAAGAAGCATAACATGATCATAACACATAACATAAGCATAAATAAAGATAACATTTCCACATTGTGACAATAAAATATCATTTCAAGATATTGAAATAATAAATCCATTCTTAAAACAATTTTCAATACCAAATAAAGTAAAAATAGTATATGGTATCTATTTTTCCTTTTAAAAATATTCCTGCTTGTTAAGGAATCCAATGATCAAATAATACTAGCGACGGTGGTAAGGTCGTTGGCACCGCTTACGTAATTTTTTTTTGTCGTTTAGTAAAATGCTTCTTATAAAAATATTCCCTTTGAATGAAGTAAAAATTAAAATGTGTCTATACAGTGTATAAAATAAAATCATGTTTTAAAATACAATATTCCTCAATGAAAGGAGATTGAGACGAAGTCCCTTGCCTCGTGTCCGACTTGATTCGATCATTCATTAATCTCCCGAATAATAAACTAATGTTAATTTCTACTTGATTTATAACATTTTTTAAGTTTATTAATCCTTTTTTATCACTTATTACCTTGTTATAAACTTTATTCATTCATTTAAGTTAATAACGTTCATTTTGTTGATATTTGGTACTTGAGTAAAAAATGAACACCTTATATTTACAAGTTGTCCATGTGGTCAAAGGTTCATTATATCCAGAATTATATTCATGATTTGGATATCATTTATATCATATATATCCAATATATACATGTTTTTATAATAGTACATAACATTTAGAGGTAATAAATGAAATGCACCGTTCATGGAGACGGTAAGCTGTACTTACGCATGAACGCTACTTTCATTTCTATTTCTTATATTAATGGAAATAAAACATAATGATACATAGGTATATTATAATTCCAGTATAATATCATATATAAAATAGTTAACTTGATCCTTTATACATCCCACATAAGGCGTTAACGAATCAACCCTCTTTGAGGGGGCTGTAGTCCGCATTTCCTCAAATGAGATTATCGTATTTACTCATTATGGAAACCATAAAGGCATGCTATAAATGGGGAGTACAGAAGTATAATGAAATCATAAACATTATATATATCATATATAAATACATTTCCATCATAATGGCCACCATGAGAGGCAGTAAGATGTAATTGAACAGTCATCATTTCATGAGGCCTTAGTTTTCCATCCACAGAAACATTATGTTCTTCATCCATTAGACGGAGGTGTGTGTAAGTGTAGTTAGATTATGTCTCATAAAAAATTCCTAGTATATTTAGGAAAATGTTTTTGTTAGAAAAGATAGTAATAAAAGGAGTTCATGGGTTGGAGAACTAAAATAAAAGATAACAATTTAAGAGAAACTGTTACCTTTAATTTGGGTAACTTCATATGGTTTGGACCAAAAAGACTTATTGAAGTACCTTAGGCATAAGGTTAGGCTTCTATAATTAAGATAGGGATGTAGGGAGATTAATTAGGTAGAGTTTGGATGATCCAAATTTCTTGAGAGGTGTGAGGAATTGGATAGAAGTGGTCTGCTTTTATAAGGGAGAGGAGGGGCTCTTTAGGAAAGTGTGAAAGTAATTTGTTATAATATAATTATATTCAGTTTCTAATGCACCACAAATCATTATAGTCAAATATATGATTATTATTGGGCGAAATAAAATCATAAAATCAAAATTAGACATGTTTTAGATAATAGTTTATTCATTTTAATCTTATTTATTTAAATCATTTATTAATGAGGTAAATACTGCATCATTATTGTGTCATAAGTAAATTAATTGATTTGATGTTTAAAAAAAATAAAAAAACTTCTATCATGTTTTAAATCTTTTTATATTTCCATTGAATATTTATAGATGAAAATAATAATTTTATAACACCATATAAAAATTAATTACTAAAATATTTTTTTTAATGTTAATTTTGTCTTTACATTAAATCAATTAATCTAAATTGTCATTATCACACCCAAGGGGCTCAATGGGGTCCCAAAATGGACCCAAAGATGCCCATGGTCATTAATGACTCAAAAAATAAGTTTTGGACAAGTGTTAAGGTAATTTAATAATTATTATAAAATTCTTTTTATCATGAATTAACCAATTTACCTTTAACCGCGGTAAATAAAATTCAAAAGTTACTATTCACCAAAAATTATTTTCATCTTATTGAACAACATTTTAATTATTTATAAGATCCATGTATGTTTTATTTTAAAAATTTAATTCATAGAAGTGCTAAAATTTCATTTAAATAAAAAGTCAGTTTTTTTAACTACCACTAAGTGGTTTCACTATTCATCCAAAATTGATGTTTTACACAAAAATACTAAAAAATCAGCCTATGATATATTTGTTATTAAGAATTAAAAAATGATTTCTTTTTTTCAAAATTCAAAACATAGAAGTGGAATTTATTAATTTAAAAATTAATTCCCGTTATGAAAACAAATATCGTGTTTTTAAGAAACAATAACTATCAAAAGATTGATACTTGTTTATGTCGAATTTCAAAGTGAAATTAATTCCAATAACCAAAATTGGATTAAATGGTAAAAATATATTCTAATTTCACTTTAATACCACAAAAAATATAATATATCCATATAAATAAATTATATTAAAAGTCACTTTTGAATTAAAATGTAATATTTTTCACTATTCATTAAAAATGAACTTTATCGGAAAAATCCCAAAAATTTACCCAAAGTAAAATTTCATTTCTCAATTCTAATGAAGCATTTTATTTTGTCCTATAGAATTTATAATAGTAACCAAAACTATATTTAAATAGGGTTCTCCATTAAAAGGTGATAAGTCGGCTTTTAATGTAAATTCGGCTTAAAATTAGATTCATTCACATTTTAAGCCTCTAACTTTTTATTGGATAAATGTAAATAAATTTAAAATTGCAAGGACGCAATTACCAAAAGGGGGGAAACATATAAAATACCAGGTAAATAAAGAATATTAATTTTTCATATTTATTAATTTTTGAATATAATATTATTTTTTACTTTAAAGGGGTTACTATGTTCAATAGCGTACCCGATACGCAACAACATGTTTCATTGAAATATTACATTGCAAACTAATAATATATTATTATTTTAAATGTTAGTTAAATCCTAGTAATTGTATTGGAGGAATTAACGCAACTACCTGCAATATGATTGTACATGTTTGTTAAATGTATTTGAATTTATCTAATAAATGTTAGAGGCTTAAAATGTGAATGAATCTAATTTTAAGCATAATTTACATTAAAAGGCCTATTTATCACCTTTTAATGGAGAACCTTTTTTAAATCTAGTTTTGGTCACTTCAATACATTCTATATGACCAAATATAATCCTTCTTTAGAATGGGCACATCAAATTTTACTTCGGGTAATTTTTTGGTATTTATCTGAAAAACATCAATTTTTGATGAATAGTGAAACCACTTAGTGGTAGTTTAAAAAACTAACATTTTCATATTAATGAAGTTTTACCACTTCTATGAATTGAATTTCAAAAATCCGACATACATGGTTGTCATCAAGAAGTAACATGTGGTTCATTAAGATGAAAATAATTTTTGGTGAATAGTAACTTTTGACTTTTATTTACCGCGGTTAAAGGTAAATAGGGTAATTAATGGTTAAAAGAATATTATAATAAATCAAAATTACCTTAACACTTGTAAAAACTTTATTGGATGAGTCATTAAAAACCATGTGCATCCTTGGGTTGATTTTCGGACCCCATTGAGCCACTTGGGAGTGATGATGACAATTTAGATTAATTAATATAATGTGAAGACAAAATTTACTTTAACAAAAATCATTTAGTCATTAATTTTTATATGGTGTTATATAAGTAATATTTTATACTATAATTATTCTTTTCAAAGATAAAAATATTTATTATATCATGGTATTTTTCTATAATTTTTAGGCATCATATATATTAATTTATTTATGACACAATAATGATGCAGTATTTACCAAATTAATAAATGATTTAAACAAATAAGCATATAAGGATTAAAATATTATCCAAAACATGTCTAATTCTGATTGGATGATTTTATTTCGACCCTAACTCATCTTATCTTTGACTATATTTATTTTTGGACCATTAAAACCCAAATATAATTATATTATAAAATAATATTTTCACACTTTCCTAAAGAGACCCTCCTCCCCCTTATAAAAGGAGACAACTTCTAACCAATTACTCACACCTCTCAAGCCATTTGGCTCGTCCAACCTATGCCCAATTAATCTCCATACATCCTTCTCTTCACCCTAGAAGCCTTAACATAGGCAGAAGTCACTTTAAGAAGTCCTTTTGGTTCAAACTAAAGGAAGTTACATAAATTAAAGGTAACGATTTCTCTTAAATTGTTTTCTTTTATTTTTCTTCTCCAACCCCTAAAAACTTTATCATTCCATTATTTTGTGACAAAACCAGTATCATAAATATACTAGGATTTTTTTATTATAAGTATTCGAACTACACATACACACACCTCCATCTAATGGATGAAGAACATAATGTTTCTGTTGATGGAAAACTAAGGCCTCAAGAAACGATGATCGTTCAATTACAGTTTACCGCCTCTCATGGTGTCCATTTTGATGGAACTGTATTTATATATGATATATATTATGTTTATTATTTCCTTATGCTTCTGTACTTCCCATATATAGAATTCCATTATGGTTTCCATAGTGGGTAAATACGATAATCTCATTTGAGGAAATGCGGACTACCGACCTCTCAAAGTGATTTGATTCGTTAATGCCTTATGTGGGATGAATAAAGGATTGATTTAATGATATTATATATAATTTTATACTATAATTATAATATACCTATGTATCATTATGTTTTATTTCCATTAAAATATGAAATAGAAATGAAAGTATCATTCCTGCGTACGTACAGGTTACCGTCTCCCTGAATGATGGATTTCATTTCTTACCTCTAAATGATATGTAATATCATAAAAACATGTATATACTGGATATATATGATATATATGATATCAAAATCATGAATATTATTTTTTATATAAAGAAATTTTGACCACATCGAAAACTTGTAAATATATGATGTTCATTTTTTACTCAAGTACCAAATATTGACAAAATGAAAGCTATTAACTTAAATTATTGAATAATGTTTAGAACATGGTAATAAGTGATATAAAAGGAATAATAAACATTAAAAGGGTTTTAAGTAAGTAGCAATTAACTTTAGTTTATTATTCAGGAGATTAAATAATGATCGAGTCAAGTCAGACACGAGGTAAGGTACTTCTTCTCAATCTCCTTTCATTGAGGCATTTTTAGTTTTATACATGACATTCTTTTATACAATGTATAAACCCCTATGAATTTGTATTTTGTTCAAAGGAAATATTTTTATATGAAGTATTTTACTAAATGAAAAAAAGTTATGTTTCTTTTTTACATAAGCTGTGACAACGTCCTTTCTTCCACCGCGAGTATTGTTTGATATTTGGCTTCCTTAACAAGCCATAATGTTTTTAAAAGGAAAAATTAATACCATATACTCTTTTTAGTTATTTTGGTATTGAAATGATTTTGAGAATGGATTTATTATTTCTATATCTTGAAATGATATTTTATTATCGCAATGTTTTAATTTTATCTTTCCTTTATTCTTATGTTATGTGTTATGATCATATTATGGTTCTTGGGCATTATTTACATACACAGGTGGTTCCGTGATAAACCTAGGGTGGGTGAGCCCGAGATAGCACTCTAATGCATTTGGGAATTTGAGAGAGGTAAACGTCAATGTTTCTCCTAAGAGATTTAGGGAATATACTGTGATGGGTGTTCCAAATTAACTCTCTATGTAGCTGTGATAGCTACAATGTAAGTATGATATGGAAGCCAAAAGTTACCTTTATGATTAATGATTTCTATGTGTCTTTCATAAATCTTATGATTTCATTAGGTAAGTAAATTATTTCATGTTTTGAATGTATTATGAAAAAATGTTTTCATTATTTGTTTTATAACCCTTACTGAGCTTTTTATGCTCATCCCATGTTTTGAAATGTTTTCACATGACTTAAAGAAGAATAGGGTCAAGGATGGGATCAAGGAAAATTCATGATGTCTAAAACATGGAACTAGACATGACTCTTTTTTGCAAGAGATTTTATTTTATGAAAAAATGGAAACTGTGTAGATATTTTTACATTGTAATCCTTTGAGATGTAATAGTTTTGTCCTAATTCTCTAAAACTCTAAACATGAAAAGAACCTCAACGTGAATTATTCATTTAATTCAATATTATGAAACTCAATATTACTGCTAAATAAATGTCCATAAATTAATTTATGATAATATTGAAATGATATAGAATTTATAGATTACCATGTTTCATCGCTTAAGATATTTCTGTGTTAAGAATGCTTTTTGTAAAGGAAATAGAGCAGCTTTTCTGGGAAGGAATACAGAAGAGAATGACCTTCTGAATCAGCAACCTGATATGGTCGGAACTAGAATTGAGAAGTTTAATATAGTGTTGGCTTAGTTGAATCAGGTGATAAATGGGGGTTGGGTTTATTGATGACATTTTGGTTTATTCTAAAAGTAAGGAGGAACATGAAAGTCATTTAAGGGTTGTCTTGAAAACCTTAAAAGAAAAGAAACTTTATGAGAAATTTATAAAGTGCGTGTTTTGGTTACAACAAATTTCTTTCCTTGGTCACATTGTTTCAAAAACTGGAATAACTATTGATCCTAATAAAGAAAATTTTGTTTAAGAATAGCCCAGACCCACAAATATAACTGAGATATGTAGTTTTCCTGGTTTGGAAGGTTATTACTAGAGGTTTGTTGAAGAAATTTCACGGTTCTCTAGTCCAATGACTAAGTTAACTCGAAAATGTGTTATGTTCATCTAGAAAAAAGAATGTGATGATTGTTTTCAGGAATTGAAAAGAATATTGGTGAATTATCTAGTTTTGGAACTGCCTTCCAGAAATGGTGAGTTTTTTATCTACAGTGATGCTTCGTTGAAAGGAATTGGTTGTGTCCTAATGAAAAATGATCAGGTAATTGCTTATTCTTCACGTCAGTTAAAACAATATGAGTTAAATTACCCTACACATGATTTGGAATTAGCTCCTATTGTTTTTTCTTTAAAAATTTGAGGCACCATCTGTATGGAGTGAAGTGTGAAATATATACGGATCAAAATAGTTTGAAATATAAATTCACTCAGAATTAATTGAACATGAGGCAAAGTTTATGGTTGGAATTAATCAAGGATTATGATTGCACGACCCTTTATCATCCAGGAAAAGAAAGTAAAGTGGATGATGCTTTAATTCAAAAAAGTAATACTTCATTAAACATGTTACATTTGGAATGAGATCCTTTGGTTTTTGATTTGATGAACATTGGCATAGAAGTTGTAGGTGAAGAAAATTTTTCTATTTTGTTTCATGTGTCAGTGAAATCATCTATATCAGATAAAATTAAGGAGGCACAGAAGGAAGACCGTGAGTTCCAGAAAAAGGATGTGTTTTGTCAGAAGGGTAAGTTTCCTGATTTTAATATTGATAATGATTGTGTTTTGATATTTGGAAATAGGTTATGTGTACCTTGTGATTCACAGTTGAATAATGAGTTGTTATGTGATGCTCATAGTTCTCCGTTTTCAGTTCATCTTGATAGTACTAAGATTTATAGAGATCTTCGGGAGTATTTATGGTTTGATGGAATGAAAAGAGATATTAGTGATTTTACTGTGAATTAAATGAATAATTCACATTAAAGATCTTTTCAGGTATAGAGTTTTAGAGAATTAAGTCATAACTATTACATAAAAACTTGAATATTACAAGTAGACACTACTACTCTGTATCCTTTTTTTCATATAGTATAAACTCTTAAAAAGAGACATGTCTATTTCCATGTTTTAGATAGCATGACATTCCCATGATCCCATCCTTCACCCTATTCATCTTTAAGTCCTATGGAAAACATGTAAAATACTTGTGATGTGCATAAAATGCTCGTTAAGGGTTTTAAAATAAGGAAGGAAAAAATTATCCTATTAATAAATACAAATCAATGAAACCATACTTTTCAATCATACCATATGAAATCATAAGATTTATGAATGAGACACACAAATCATAAATCATAAAGGTTTCTTATGGAATCCATATCAAACGTACATTGTAGATATCGCAGCTATATAGGGAGTTACACTTGGAATAACCATCATAGCATATTCCCTAATTCTCTTAGGAGAAACATCACGTTCACCTCCGTGACATTACCCAATGTATTGGAGAGCTATCTCAGGCTCTCCAACTCTAGGTTTATCATGGAACCACCTGTATACGTAAAAAATTCCCAATATAAATAACATAATCATATCATATGACACATGTATAAAGGAATGATAACATTTCCACATTCCAATATATCAAATCAATATATTTAAATAAACAATGTTTTATCAAATCATTTTAAAAACCATTTAAAAATAGATATTTGGATCAATGTTTCTCATACCACTTTGTAGATTTTAAATTAATTATCATTTGAAAATATTAATGTCTATATAAATAAATCCTAAAACCCATTTTGAAAACATGGGAAATATTGATAAATATTTAGAAGAATAAATCTTTAAAACATTTAAAACTATCTTTTATTTAAATAGTTTTTAATAAAAAGAGAGACACTTGAATACAAATAATTGAAGAATAAATTTTAATCAGAACTTTATAATATCCTGAGAATAATGGGATTCATGATAAAATATGTTAATGGAGAGTATATACACCATATAAGAGTGAATTGGTAAGTAACAATAATGAAGTATTAGTGGAAATGTAATTTGGGATGAAATCCCTTATAATGATTGTATCCTTAAATTAAGGATAACTCAATCACATAATTATGTGTGAGAAATATAAATACAACCAATATAAGTGGATATTAAGTGTAAAACAATCAGAGGTAATTTAAACATATTCATAGTATGACATGTTGAATAAGTACAAGTTGAACCCAAAGACCTGAAATTGGGTTTTGATGTTCCCATGTAAAAATTCGACAGCCTAACGACGTCACATTAAAATTCCGAAGATGAGTTGATGAGATAAAAAGAGTATATAATCACTTGGACATAAATTTTACATCAATGAGGATATAAAATAACATATCCCATCATAATAATATGCAAATTAAAAGACATAATAAAAATAATTCTTTTAAATAGAGGAGTGTGAAAGGTTCCCTTACTGATTTGGTAATTTACAAAACATACGCCACATGAAAAAAGGATCAAAAAATGAAGATTTAAATACTCATAAATGAAAGTATATTACATAAATAGTTCAATCATTGGAAGTATATACACCACACAATAGGAAATAGTGGCAAATATAGCATGAATCTCATGGGAATAAAAAGTGAGATGAAACCCTTTACCACGTTGCAATCAATTGAGTTGTATGACCAAAAGTTAATAACCACCAAATGAATCACAAGATACCATGAATATAATGATAATAATGATAATATATATCAAATGTCAGTACACAATACACTACATGAAATGAATACGTGGAGAACAATGGAAATATCATGAAATTAAAACTTAGATAAGAAATTCCCTTACAAAAATTTAGCAGCCTAACGACGCCACTTAAAAATTATTAAAATGAATTGATGAGAGTAATAGGGGGTATATCATCATATGAAAATAAAAATTATAGTATGGTGAATATTAAAGAACATCCTCCAAAATAGGAACATGGAGCATAAAAAAAATGACCCTAAAAGAGTATTTGAAAAGAAAGAGAGAGGTCGGATCCCTTACCTCGTGTCCGACTTGACTCGATCATTCTTTAATCTCCTGAATAATAAACAAAAGATAATTTATACTTGATTAAGAACCTTTTTCATGTTTATTATTCCTTTTATATCACTTATTACCATGTTATAAACATTATGTAATCATTTATGGTAATAATGTTCATTTTGTCGATATTTGGTACTTGAGTCAAAAATGGACTTCTTATAATCACATTTTGTTCATGTGGTCAAAGGTTAATTATATCCAGAATGATATTCTTGATTTATATATCATATATATCATATATATCCAGTATATAAATGTATTTATAATAGTACATAATATTTAGAGGAAAGAAATGAAATGCACCATTCATGGAGACGGTAAGCCGTACGTACGCATGAACGCTACTTTCATTTGTATTTATTATTTTAATGGAATTAAAATATAATGACACATATTTATATTGTATTTCCAGTATAATATCATATATAATATCATTAACTCTATCCTTTATACATCTCACATACGACATTAACGAGTCAGACCACTTTGAGGGTGCGGTAGTCCGCGCTTCCTCAAATGAGATTATCATATTTACCCACTATGGAAACCATTAAGTCAAGCTATAAATGGATAAAACAGAAGCATAAAAAAACATAATATATATCATATATAAATACAATGAAATCATAATGGCCACCATGAGTGGCGGTTGGAGATATTTTAACAATCATCGTTTCGTGAGGTGTTAGTTAGCCATCCGTAGAAACATTATGTTCTTCATCCATTAGATGGAGGTGTGTGTAAGTATAGTTTTAATAATTTTCTTAAAAACATACTAGTATACTGAGGATAATTTTTTTGTTACAAAAGAAAGGACTAAAAAGATTTTAGGGGCTGGAGATGTAATATAAAACAAAACAATTTTCGAGAAACTGTTACCTTTAATTTGGGTAACTCTTTTTGGTTTGAACCAAAAGACTTCTTTCAGTTCCCTATGACTAAGGTAAGTCTTCTAGGCTTAGGGGAGGGATGTAGGGAGATTAATTGGGTAGAGTTTGGATGATACAAATGGCTTGAGAGGTGTGAGGTATTGGTTAGAAGTGGTCTCCTTTTATAAGAGAGAGGAGGGGCTCTTTTGGAAAGTGTGATAATATTATTTTATTATATAATGATATTATGTTTCTAATGGTAAAAAAATCATTAAAGATGAAGATACAGTGAGTCATAGTAGAAATAAATTTATCCAATAGTAATTGGATAGGTTTTGGATAATATTTTAATCATTATAATATTATTTATTTAAATCATTTATTAATGAGGTAAATACTGCATCATTATTGTGTCATGAATACATTAATTTATTATAAGTCTAAAAATTATAAAAAAATTACTATCATGTGGAAAATATTTTTATATTTCCAATTAATATTTATATTAAAAAATATGACTTATATAATACCATATAAAAAATAACTAGTAAAAGATTTTTGTTAATGTCAATTTTTCCTTTACATTAAATTAATTAATCTAAAGTGTCAATATCTTTCATAAGTGGATCCATGGGGTCCAGAAATCGACCCAAGGATGCCCATGGTCGGATAATACTCATATAATAAGGTTAAGACATGTGTTATGGTAATTTTGAATTATTATAATATTATTCTAACCTTGAATTACCCTATTTACCTTTAACCGCGGTAAATTAAAGTCAAAAGTTACTATAATGAACCTTTGACCTCATGAACAACATGTAATTATAAGAAGTCCATTTTTGACCCAAGTACCAAATATCTACAAAATGATCATTATTAACTTAAATTGTTACATAATGTTTATAACATCGTAATAAGTGTTATAAAAGGAATAATAAACTTGAAAAAGGTTCCTATGAAATAAGAAATTAACCTTAGTTTACTATTGATGAAATTAAAGAATGATCAAGTAAAGTCGGACACAAGGTAATGGACCCGACCTCTCTATTTCTTTTCAAGTACTCTCTTTTATGTCATTTAATTTATGCTCCATTTTTTACTTTTATTTACTGCGGTAAAGGTAAATAGGGTATTTCAAGGTTAAAAGAATATTATAATAATTCATAATTACCTTAACACTTGTCCAAACCTTATTGGTTGAGTAATTTACAACCATGGACAACTTTGGGTCTATTTAGGTACCCCATTGAGCCACATGGGAGTGATAATGACAATTTAGATTAATTAATTTAATGTGAAGACAAAATTGACATTAACAAAAATCTTTTAGTAATTAATTTTTAAATAGTGTTATATAAGTTCTATTTTCAACTATAAATATTCATTGTAAATATAAAATTATATCATACCTAATTGTTTTTTTATAATTTTTAGACATCGATTAATTAAATTATTTATGACACCATAGTGCTGCAGTATTTACCTCATTAATAAATGATTTAAATAAATATGATTATAATGATTAAAATATTATCCAAAACATGTCCAATTCTAATTGGATGATTTTCTTTCGACCATGAATCATATTATATTTTACCTTAATGATTTTTAGACCATTAGAAACCTAATATCATTATATTATAAAATAATACTTTCACACTTTCCTAAAGAGCCCCTCCTCTCCCTTATAAATGGAGACCACTTCTAACCAATTCCTCACAACTTTCAAGACATTTGGATCATACAAACACTTCCTAATTAAGCTTCCAACATTCCTATCCTCCTTCTAGATGCCTTACCTTAGGCATAAGGCACTTCAAGATGTCATTTGGTTCAAACCAAAGGGAGTTACCCGAATTAATGGTAATGGTTTCTCTTAAATTGTTTTATTTTATTTTACTTCTCCAACTCCTAAACTCTTTTTATTACATTATTTTGTAACAAAACCAGTGTATTAAATATACTAGGATGTTTTTATGATAAGGATTCTAACTATACTAACACACATCTCCATATAATGAATGAACAACATAATGTTTCTGTGGATGGAAAATTATGGCCTCATGAAACGATGATTGTTCAATTACATCTTACCGCCACTCATGGTGGCCATTATGATGGAATTGTATTTATATATGAAATATATTATGTTAATTATTTATTTAGTCTTCTGTAATTCCCATTTATAGCATGCATTTTTGGTTTTTATAGTGGGTAAATATGATAATCTCATTTGAGGTAGTGCGGACTACCACCCCATCAAAGTGATTTGATTCGTTAATGCCTTATGTGGGATGATTAAAGGATGTATTTAAATATATTATATATTATATAATACTGGAATTATAATTTATCTATGTATCATTATGTTTTATTTCCATTAAAATACGAAATATAAATGAAAGTAGCGTTCATGCGTACGTACGGCTTACCGTCTCCATGAACTGTACATTTCATTTCTTACATCTGAATGTTATGTACAATTATAAAAGTATGTATATAATGGACATAAATGATATATATGATATCCAAATAATCAATATAATTCTGTATATAATGAACCTTTGACCACAAGGACAACTTGTAAATATAAGTTTTTCATGTTTTACTCAAATAGAAAATATCGACAAAATGACCATTATTAACTTAAATGATGGCGTAATATTTATAACAAGGTAACAAGTGATAAAAAATGAATAATAAACTTGAAAAAGGTTCTGAAGAAAATATAAATTAACTTTAGTTTATTATTCATGAGATTAAAAAACGATCGAGTCTTGTCGGACATGAGGTAAGGGACCTCGTCTCAATCTCCTTTCATTAAGGAATTTTTAGTTTTATACATGACTTTATTTTATACAGTGTATAAACCACTTTGACTATTAATTTTATTCAAATTGAATCTTATTATATGAATCATTTTTCTAAATGAAAAAAAGGAATGTTTTTTACGTAAGCGGGGACAACGACCTTTCTGCCGCCGTGAGTATTATTTGATCTTTGGCTTCCTTTACAAGCCGGGATGTTTTTAAAAGGAAAAATAAATACCATATACTCTTTTTTACATATTTTGGTATTTAAAACTATTTTGATAAAGGATATATTATTTCAATATATTTAAATGATATTTTATTATTGCAATGTGGAAATGTTATCATTCTTTTATGCTTATGCTATGTGTTATGATCATGTTATGTTTCTTGGGCATTATTTACATACACGGGTGGTTCTGTGATAAAACTAGGGTGGGTGAGACTAAGATATATCTCCAATGAATTGGGTAACATGATAGAAGTAAACATGAATGTTTCTCTAAAGAGATTTTGGGAATATATTGTTATGGGTATTCCAAAGTAACTCACTATGTAGCTATGATAGCTACAATGTAAGAATGATATGGATGCCACAACACACCTTTCTGATTAATGATTTCTACTTGTCTTTCATAAATATTTTGATTTCATGAGGTAAGTAAATTATTTCCTGTTTTTTTATGTATTTATGAACAAATGTTTTCATTCTTTGATTTATAACCCTTACTGAGTTTTTTATGCTCAACCCAAGTTTTGAAATGTTTTCACATGACTTAAAGATGAATAGGGTCAAGGATGGGATCAAGGAAAAGTCATGCTGTCTATATATGATATATATTATGTTTATTATTCCATTATTCTTCTTTAAATCCCAATTATATCAAGCCTTTATGGTTTCCATAGTGGGTAAATACGATAATCTCATTTGAGGTAGTGCGGACTACCGCCCCCTCAAAGTGATTTGATTTGTAAATTCCTTATGTAGGATGTATAAAGGATGGATTTAAAGATATTATATATGATATTATACTTGAATTATAATATAAATATGTATAATTATGTTTTATTTCCACTAATATAAGAAATATATTGAAAGTAGCGTTCATGCGTACGTACGGCTTACCGTCCCTATAAACGATGCATTTCTTTTATTACCTCAAAATGTTATGTACTATTGTAAATACATGTATATACTGGATATATATTATATATATGATATCTAAATAATTATTTTCATATTGGATATAATATAATATTGACCACATTGGCAACTTGTAAATATAAGGTGTTCATTTTTGACTCAAGTACCAAATATCTACAAAATGAACATTATTAACTTGAATGATTACATAATGTTTATAACATGGTAATAAGTGATATAAAAGGAATAATAAACTTGAAAAAGGTTCTTAATCAATTATAAATTATCTTTAGTTTATTATTCAGGAGATTAAAGAATGATCGAGTCAAGTCAGACACGAGGTAAGGGATCTGACATATCTCTTTCTTTTCAAGTACTCTCTTTTATGTCATTTCATTTATGATCCATGTTCTTATGTTAGAGGATGTTATTTTATATTCACTATACTGTAATATGTAGTTTCATATGATGAGAGACCCCCTATTTCTATCATAAATTCATTTTATCAATTTTTAAGTGGTGCCGTTAGGCTGCCTAATTTTTGTTTGGGATTTCTCATCCCACTTTTAATTCCATGAGATTTTTTTATTCACCACCTATATTTTCATGTGGTGTATTTTTTACTGAAATTTTCTATATACTATCATGATTATATTTATATTAATGTTATTATGTGATTGTTTTGGTGGTTAAAAACTTTTGGTCATAGGACTCGATTTAATTACAATGTGGTAAGGGGTCTTCATCTCACATGTTTTTATTCCCGTAAGATTCATGCTATATTTTCCACTATCTCATTTTGTGTGGTGTATGTACTTCACATGATTTTACTCTTTTTGTAATATACTTTCATTATGAGTATTTACATATTCATTGGATGATCCTTCTTTCATGTGGCATATGTTTTGTATGTTACCAAATCGGTAAGGGAACTCTTTAACCCAATTCCCAATATTTGGGTTGATCTTCTCTTTTTTATTTATGTCATCCTATGAATATGTGTGAATAATCTCTGATTGTTTTACACATAATATCCACTTATATTGGGTGTATCTATATTTTTCACACATAATTATGCGATTGATTTGTCCTTAATTTAAGGATACCATATTTATAAGGGATTTCATCTAAATTTACATTTCTATTGAGACTTCATTGTTTTTGTGCACCAATTCACTCTTATATGGTGTATATAATGTCCATTGACATATTATATCATGTATTACTTTATTCTCATGATATTATAATGTTTTTATTAAAATTTATTCTTCAATTATTTTTATTCAAGAGTCTCTCTTTTTGTTAAAAACTCTTTATCTAAAATATAGTTTTAAATGTTTTAATGGTTTATTCATCTAAATATTTCTCATTAATCTCCATGTTTTTAAAATGGGTTTTAGGATTTATTTATACGGACATTAATGTTTTAAAATTATAATTCCTTTAAAAGACTAAATGTGTTATGGGAAATTTTTATTCAAAAATCTCTTTTTAAATGGTTCTTGAAGATGGTTTGATCAAGCATTGTCTACTTCAATATCTTGATTTGATATAGTGGAATATAGAAATTTTATCTTTCCTTTATACTTGTGTTATGTGTTATGATTATGTTTTGGTTATTTTAGCATTATTTACATATACAGGTGGTTCCGTGTTAAACATATGGCGGGTGAGCCTGAGATAACTCCCCAATGCATTGGGTAACATGACAGAGGTAAACATGAATGTTTATCCTAAGAGATTTAGGGAATATACTATGATGGGTATTCCAATGTAAATCCATATGTATCTTTGATAGCTAAAATTTATGAATGGTATGGATGCCACAATTTACCTTTATGATTAATGATTTTTACATGTCTTTCATAAATCTTATGATTTAATGAGGTATGAAAATGATTTCTTGTTTTGTATGTATTTCTGAACAAATATTTTTATTCATTGATTTATAACCCTTAATAAGATTTTTATTCTCATCACATGTTTTGAAATGTTTTCACATGACTTAAATATGAATAGGATCAAGGATGGGATCAAGGAAAAGTCATGTTGTCTAAAACATGGAACATGACATGAATATTTTTTTCAGGAGTTTTTATTTTATGAAAAAAATATATATTGTGTAGATATCTCTACCTTGTAATCTTTTGAGATGTGATTGTTATGTCCTAATTCTCTATAACTATAATCCTGAAAATATCCTCAATGTGAATTACTCATTTAATTCATTATTATGTAGTGTTTAAGGTCGGGTCCTTATAGTTGGTCCTTATGCAATCGTGTAGAGACCTGAAGCTTAATGTACATAGACATTACATTACTTTTGCGGAATACTTAGTACATAAAAAACACACACATAAGGACCGTAATCGTTTAGTGTCTTTGGAAACTCAGAATATAATCTTCTAATCGTGGTGAAAGATCTTCAAAATCTCCCATAAAGACCTTATTTTTTTAAACCTAAGTCCTTTATTTATGTCCTGGGGAAAAGAAAACATAAAAGGGTGAGCTCAAATGCTCAGTAAGGGTAAACAAAAGAAATATCAACCACGTCATATTCATAAGAACATATCTTTTGGAAATCTTAACCTGCAAAAGAGATCATAATTTCATAACATGGGATAAATCATAGTAGTGAAATGTAATCCCAATAATCATAACTTAAAACATGAAACTTTGTGTCATACACACATAATCATATAGAATCATTTCTTATTAGTCAAGACTCATTGCCAAGACTATCTTAGTGGACAAAGTCCCTTTCGGAACCGAATTCACTGCTAATTTCAGTCCTGTTTCCCTGAACCGGTATAACCTACCATTCCAGCCATGTCTATCCCATGAGATATAAAATATTTACCCAATGAATTGGAGGTAGATATAGGTCCCACCCATCTCATAATGATACCATTATTATGTGTGCCACAAAATCATAAACCATACATCATAGAATAACCCATGTAATAAAAATGGGATTCTTAAACATCGTGACATCATAAAACAATTCATATAAGACAAAGGAATTCATAAAAATAATCCCATCACAACATAATCAAATCAATGTAATAATAGGGATAAAAACAGAGCCCTTTTATTATCTTAGATGGAAAATTATTTTGATAATACACTTGAACTCTATTCTTGGGGAAATATCCTCTCTACTTCAAAAACACTTTTCCATTCTTAAAATGTCATACAATTTTAAACTAAAAGAAGTTGATTAAAAATAAACATGAAAAATTGTAAAGGAAGCTTCTTGGAAATAATGTTTTAAAAATCCATTCATTCCGTATAAGTTAAAAAAACATTCTTCTCGTACTTTTGTCGGAAAAGTCAAAAAGTGCCTCGTACGAAAAACGACAAAAGATTACTTTCATATCATTTACTAAAAAATCACCGAAGGGTAAAATTGGATTTAAAAAATTGAAGGTTGATGGAAATAATATTACATATTTAGGAAACATGGATGTGGATGATACAATACACCCCAGTAAATGCCAAAGTATAAACAATCTCAGATAAAAATGAGATTGTGATATTTCCCTTACCTTAGGACTGATTTGCTTCGTATGTGTCTGAACCTCCTGTATAATGATTTAAATAATGTCATTGACTTATTCCATAATCATACTCATTGATATGATATCATATATGTTTCACTTATGGCATTATATTACCCGTTCTTTTTAAAATTCCATGTTAAAGAGTGTTTTGGGTAAAATCATTTCATTTGTAGTTTGTATTTTGACTTGTAATTATTAATATGATTACTTAGATCATGATCACTTAATTCCAGAATATAAAACATGATTTATATATAATATATGTTCAGAATATATATATATAATAGATCAGTAAATGGAACGAAATACATCGTTCATGGAGACGGTAGACCGTACGTACGTATTAACGCTGTTTTCTTTTCTTTATTTAGTTGAATGGAATTAAGTAGATGACAAAAATATATATACACATAAATCCAGAATCATTATTATGTAATATATTTCATTATTAATTTTTATATATACTTTATAATCATTCATGAATGGTTAACGTGGAGAATGAATCTCATCGCGTCGTGGAGATGGTAGTCCGTACGTACGCACGAGCGATGATATTGTTCTCATGATCGTGGAATTGTATTGGAGTGTATGTATAATATTTCAGAATCAAAATAAATTTAAAATAATCATATATATTTTTTATGTACACCATTATACCCATCCAAGTAAGGTGGTGGTGGAAAATAGATTACACCACGGTGTGGAGACGGTATTCCGTACGTACGCACGCGCGGTGATTGTGTGTTCTGTATGATGGATAGATGGAGAAATAAGGTTGTTTAATAATTATAATAAAATATAAGTATATAAGATATACTGATGTTATTACTTCATAATGACACAACGTAATAAGAAGAAGTGGAAGAAGAAATAGAGATGCAAGAATTGGTAACGGACATTACCTCTTCTTTGAAGTGCTTCTTTGAGACCTCCTTTTAGGGTACTAAAATAGGTCTTTGAAGAAGACCAGAACCTCTAGGATGTTTCTAGGGAAGTGTAGAGGAGAAATTGGCAGGGGTTGGCCGAGATGGAAGGCTCAAAGTGGTGTGAGGAAGAGGGGGAAGAGGTGGCCTTTTATAAGGGAGGAGAGGGGCTCTTTTGGAAAAACAAAAAATATTATTTTATTATAAAGTCAAGTTCAGTTTTAAATAGCTCCAAATTGATTTATTTAGAAGATACGGTGGGGATGGGTCGAAATCCTCTCATCAAATAGAATTTAAACAAGTTTAGGTTCCTATTTTAACCTTATCATTTAGATTTAACATTAAGTTAAATAATTTTACTTTTACCGTGTCTTCTTGTGTTCTTATACTATAAGGATAATAAACTTACTATAAGAAGCCAAACGAATCCCAAGTTGTTTATTATTAATATATATAACCTTATCTAATTCATTTGTCCGAACCATTGATTTTTAGGAATAAAATAACAATTTCTAATATAATATTTGTTTTAAAAACTATTTTATGTCAATTTTGATACTATTTAGTAATTAATTTTTGTGAAACTCATAACAGAATGATTAGTTCAAAAAAAGTTAAATAAATCAATACTAACATTTCATATTAATCTATAAAATTAGTTGAATTCATAAAAAGTCTCAAATTACATTTATTTTTATGTTTATAACATCAATTATGTCAATATTTAATAAGATAATTACTGCATCATCATTGTGTCATAAATAAATTAAATTATTTAATGTCTAAAAATTAAAAATAAAATACCATTATGTAGGAAATATTTTTAGCTTTCTAATGAATCTTTATAGTCGAATTTATCTTATGTATAACCCCATATTAAAAATTATTTACTTATTAAACTTTGATTTTAACTAGTTTAACCCTTCTTTAAATAAATTAATAATAAATGTCCTAATCTAATCCAAGTGGGCCTAAATGGTCATATTTTATTCTTAAGGTTGTTTTTGGTCGAATTACACTTGTCCAATAGAATTAGGACTTGTGTTAGGGTAATAATAATAGCATTTTTACCCTTAATTACCCTATTTGCTTTTAACCGTGGAAAAAAAAGTAAAAAGTTACCATTTACCAAAAAATTATTTTCATCTCATTGAACCACATTTTACTTACTGAAATCAATCGTGTCTCTCAGATTTTTAAAATTCCACTCATAGAAGTGGTAAAATTATGATTTATGAAAAATTCATTTTTCTTAACTACCTCTTAGCGGTTTCACTATTCCTCAAAAAATGAAAGATTCCAAAAAAATACCAAAAATTAGGCCTAAGATATATTTGATATTATGAACTCAAAAATGATGTCTATTTTAACAAATTAAAAACATATCAGTTGCATTAATTAATTTAAAAATTAATTTCCGTCGTCAAAACAAATAGCGTGTTCTTAAGAGATAATAACTATCAAAAGATTGACACTTGTTTATGTATGGTATAAATGTGAAATTACATACAATGAACAACATTGGATTAAATTGTAAAAAAATATTCTAAATATACTTTAAAACCACTCTAATTAATAATTTATCACTATTAATTATTTCAATTAAAAAGGTTGTTTTTAACTAAAATTTAGTAATTTTTACTATTCATCAGAAAATGAAAGTTATCCGAAAAGTACCAAAATTTCACCCTAAGATAATTTTGATATTACAAATCCAAAAATGAATTCCATTTTGAAAAATAAAATTTACAAAATTTCAAAAAGTGGTTATTACTATTCATAACGGCTAGTTTTAATAATATTTTCACAGCATATTGTTGTTTAGTGAAACTCGTTATTGCGTACTACAGACGCTATCGAGGAAGGTCGCGATTGCGTGTAATGAAAGGCAAGTCAAGGATGCGTGTTGTGCAAGCTCCTTTTGGTGTAGCGTACAACACAAGACATTAATGAAATTAAAAAGAATATTTTTCATAAAATCTCGGGCGGTTACATTCTACCCCCCTTAAAATTAATTTCACCCTCGAAATTCATCGCGGTTTTAAATGGTTTACTATTAGAAAGTTTCTTTAATAGAAACCCACATCGTAAAAATAATACCAAAACCAATCTTTAAAAACAAAAGTATGAAACGTAATGGTTACCCAAATAAACTAATCACTGGGTTTCTACATAGGTGAAAATATGGATATGTAAGAGAAATCTAACCATCATGTTCTGATGGAGTGTGGTAGAGAACATGGCTATGGAAAATCCAGCAATCACAAAGCCATAAATTTGTGACGATCTAAGTTACCATCTGATCCATCAGATATAAGAGCACCAGGACAACATTTTTGGTTTTCAATATCATTTCCCTAAAGCTGATGAAATTTGATTTAGAAGAAATAATTTCGTGATTTTGGTATAGTCTCACCGTTTTTCATTCTTTGGAAAATTTACACTTCATCTCTTAAAAAATGAAGTTGACTTTGTCATTCGTGATGTGTTAGCAGATCATGTGATAGAATGATGGGTCATTCCATCTGTCTCAAACAAAAGGTTATAAAAGTTATCAAAAAATACATAAGTCTATCTATAGTGAGATTAATCATATATGGTTCCTAAAATGGACTTATACTTCATATACCATACTGATTTATATAATAAAACTAGTTTCTACTAAACTGGGACTTCTTGTAGGCCAGTGGTAGGCGATAAAGGCCAGTCACACTTCGGTTGTGGGTTCGATTCCCACACCCTTTTCCGACGAGATGGGTTGTCGCCCGTCCTGCAGGTTGTCCTTTTTATAAAGCTATATTACAATAACATCTCATCAACAAAATCAAAAGAAGTTTTATCCGTAAAAAATACTAACTTATGTCCAAAATAATTTATTCCAATCTTCAGGCTTATCTAAAATACTTCGGTCCAAGCTCATAGTATATAGAAAATGATCAAGTGAATGCCATAATTTATCCCCCATATATCATAAGATATATCTTGTTGGTCAAATTACAAATATGTGAATACCATAATCATGCATTATCTTGAAGAATGAATACTCATTGAACATTAGTGAAAACATGAATGTAGTTAAAAGTTAACACTTTCCACATACCAAAATCCTCAAAATTCTATATCCTCAAACCAGGATATCACTTAGTCCTTATATCAATCATGAGCTCATGAATACTATCAAACATATTTGATTCTCTTTATCCCTTCATTATGTGCATATCATCTGCTTTCCAAAAATATTTCAATCACTTCTCATGGTTGCCGATGCCATAAAATTATTGAAAACCACAATAGACCAAAACATAAATATTCCAATATTCCACGATACTATATACAACATTATTCTGGAATCCCATTACATAAACACTTAATCATTCCACCACATCGTTGTCATATTCAACATCGCCAATGGTGATCGCATGTGACTTCCCTTTTTCCTTTTCCTTAAGTGGTTGCTCACGTCGATCATCACTAACCCTTGGATTAGGGCATTTATTAGCATAATTCCCCATTTCCTTGCACGTGAAGCATTGAAGTGTTGTTGGTGCGTTCTTTGCAGTCGTTTCTTTATTCACATCATTAGAAACCCTTTTTCCATTACTTCGACACTCAGCTGCTCGATGAACTTCATTTCCACACATAAAACATTTTCTAGTCCCTTTAAGACAATCTCCACCATGCTACTTTCCACATTTTGAGCATAAGGAAACATTTATCCTCTTTTCACCATTATTCTGAGATTTCTCCTTGAACTCCATCTTTTGTTTCTTGTCAAAACTATGAGATGGATAAGTAACACCAAATTCCATTTCGACCTTGATAGCACAACGCACAATTTATTTATAGATACTGAAGTCTCTTATAGCTAATTCCCTTCGAAGATTTGGTTTTAAGCCACTGAAGAATCGATCAACATTACTTTTAGGTTGGATTATAAATACAGATTCATACCTTTCAAGCCTTGTAAAATTTTCTTCATGTATACCAACAGATTCATCATCCTTTTTCTCTAGTTCAAGAAACTCCTTCTCCATATTTGTTCGAAGAATACGAGGGAAGTACTTATTGAAAAATAAGTTCTTGAAATCGTCCCATTCCATGGACTCAATTTCATCTCATTGCCTCATATTCTTGGTAAGATTCCACTATTGATCAACTTCATCTTCCAAACGATATACTGCTAAGATGACTTTATCATGTTCAGAACATTGAAGAACTGAAAATATCTTTTCAGTAGTACTGATCCATTGTTCAGCTACAAGTGGATCAGAAGGCCCACTGAAAGAAGGTAGACGTTGCCTAATGAAGGAATCAATAGAATATTGTTCCCTTCTCTGCTCATTTGGAAGTCCAGAATGATTCATAGCTTGTGTAAGTATAGAAATAATATTTTTCACTCCATTTCCCATAACATTTGTTTGTTCAGGAGGAAAATCATTGCATTTTCCATTGCATTGATCAACACGGTTCCTTCGGGTTCCATCCATCGTCTAAAACCAAAAAAGAATAGTGTGAGAGGAAAAAATCATGCTAGGGAAAACATCTTAATAAAGGGGGAGTATCCTCAATATCTAACATCTTAGGTTAAATTCTATGATCGTTACGTTAGTTCTAGGACTGTATTCTATACATATACTTATCCTTAGGGATATCCATAGACATACTTTAGAAATATCTCTAGGGATCTCACTAACGTTTTCGCATCCTAGTTTCCAAAGGTTGACTAAACCTTTCCTCTGATACCAACTGTAGAGACCCAAAGCTTAACGTACATAGACATTACATTACTTTTGCGGAATACTTAGTACATAACAAAAACACACACACAAGGACCGTAATAGTTTAGTGTCTTAGGAAACTCAGAATATAATCTTCTTATCGTGGTGAAAGATCTTCAACATCTCCCATAAAGATCTACTTTTTTTTAAAACTAAGTCCTTTCTTTATGTCTTGGGGAAAATAAAACATAAAAGGGTGATCTCAAATGCTCAGTAAGGGTAAACAAAAGAAATATCAATCACGTCATATTCATAAGAACATATCTTTTGGAAATCTTAACCTGCAAAAGAGATCATAATTTCATAACATGGGATAAATCATAGTAGTGAAATGTAATCCCAATAATCATAACATAAAACATGAAACATTATGGAATAAACACATAATCATAAAGAATCATTTATTATTAGTCAAGACTCATTGCCAATACTATCTCAGTGGACAAAGTCCCTTTCTGAACCGAGTTCACTCCTCGTTTCAGTCCTGTTTCACTAAACCGGTAAAACCTACCATTCCAACCATGTCTATCTCATGAGATATAAAATATTTACCCAATGAATTGGAGGGAGATATAGGTCCCACCCATCTCATAATGATACCATTCTTATGTGTGACACAAAATCATAAACCATACATCATAGAATAACCCATGTAATAAAAATGGGATTCATAAACATCGTGACATAATAAAACAATTCATTTAAGACAAAGAAATTCATAAAAATAATACCATAACAACATAATCAAATCAATTTAATAATAGGGATAAAAACAGACCCCTTTTATTATCTTAGATGGAAAATAATTTTGATAAAACACTTGAACTCTATTCTTGAAGAAAACATCCTTTCTACTTCAAAAACACTTTTCCTTTCTTAACATGTCATAAAATTTTAAAATAAAAGAAGTTGATTAAAAATAAACTTGAAAAATTTTAAAGGAAGCTTCTTGGAAATAATGTTTTAAAAATCCATTCGTGCCGTATAAGTTAAAAAAACATTCTTCTCGTACTTTTGTCGGAAAAGTCAAAAAGTACCTCATACAAAAAACGACAAACGATTCCTTTCATATCTTTTACTAACAACTCACCGAAGGGTAAAATTGGATTTAAACAATTGAAGGTGGATGGAAATAATATTAAATATTGAGGAAACATGGATTTCTATTATAAAATACACCCCAGTAAATTCCAAAGTATAAACAATCTCGGATAAAAATGAGATTGTGATATTTCCCTTACTTTAGGTCTGATTTGCTTCGTATGTGTCCGAACCTCCTGTATAATGATTTAAATAATGTCATTGACTTATTCCAGAATCATACTCATTGTTATGATATCATATATGGTTCACATATGGCTTTATATTACCCGTTCTTTTGTAAATTCCATGTTAAAGAGCGTTTTGGGTAAAATCGTTTCATTTGTCATCCGTATTTTGACTTGTAATTATTCATATGATTACTTAGATCATGATTACTTAATTCCAGAATATAAAACATGATTTATATATAACATATGCTCAGAATATATATATATATATATAATAGATTAGTAAATGGAAATAAATACACCGTTCATGGAGATGGTAGACCGTACATATGCATGAACGATGTTTTCTTTTCCTTATTGAGTTGAATGGAATTAAGTAGATGACATACATATATATACACATAAATCAAGAATCATTATTATGTCAAATATTTCATTATTAATTATTATATATACTTTATAATCATTCATGAATTGTTAACATGGAGAATGAATCTCATCGCGTCGTGGAGACGGTATTCCATGCGTACGCACGAGCGATGATATCGTTCTCATGATCGTGGAATTGTATTGAAGTGTATGTATACTATTTCAGAATCAATATCACTTTAAAAGTATCATATATAGTTATTATGTACACCATTAGTTCCATCCAAGTAAGGTGGTGGTGGAAAATAGATTACACCACGGCGTGGAGACGATATTCCGTACGTACGCACGCGCGGTGATTTCATTTTCCGTAAGATGGATAGATGGTGAAAGTGGTGTGAGGAAGAGGGGGGAGGAGGTGCCCTTTTATAAGGGAGGAGAGGGGCTCTTTTGGAAAAACTAAAAATATTATTTTATTATAAAGTCATGATCTGTTTTAAATAGCTCCAACATGATTTATTTCGAAGCTAAGGTGGGGATGGGTCGAAATACTCTCATACAATATAATTTATACAAGTTTAGGTTCCTATTTTAACCTTATCATTTTGATTTAACATTAAGTTAAAAAAATTTACTTTTACCGTGTCTTCTTGTGTTCTTATACTATAAGGTTAATAAACTTACTATAAGCAGCTAAACGAACCCCAGGTTGTTTATTATTAATATATATAACCTTAACTAAGTCATTTGTCCGAACCTTAGATTTTTAGGAATAAAATAACAATTACTAATATAATATTTGTTTTAAAAACTATTTTATGTCAATTTTGACACTATTTAGTAATTAATTTTTGTGAAAATCATAACAGAATGATTAGTTCAAAAAAAGTTAATTAAATCAATACTAACATTTAATATTAATCTGTACAATTATTGGAAGTCATAAAAAGTCTCAAATTACATTTATTTTGGTGTTTATAACATCAATTATGTCAATATTTCATAAGATAACTACTACATCATCTTTGTACCATAAATAAATTAAATTATTTAATGTCTAAAAATTACAAATAAAATACCATTATGTAGGAAATCTTTTTAGCTTTCTAATTAATATTTATAGTAGAATTTTTCTTATGTATAACCCCATATTAAAAATTATTTACTTATTAAACATTGATTTTAACTATTTTAAACTTTCTTTAAATAAATTAATAATAAATTTCCTAATCTAATCCAAGTGGGCCTAAATGGTCATATCTTATTCCTAAGGTTGTTTTTGGTCGAATTACACTTGTCCAATAGAATTAGGACATGTGTTACGGTAATAATAATATCATTTTTACCCTTAATTGCCATATTTACTTTTAATCGTGGTAAAAAAAAGTAAAAAGTTACTATTCACCAAAATATTATTTTCATCTCATTGAACCACATTTTACTTACTGACATCCACCATGTCTCTCGGATTTTGAAAATTCCACTCACAGAAGCGGTAAAATTAAGTTTTATGAAAAATTCATTTTTCTTAACTACCACTTAGTGGTTTCACTATTCATCAAAAAATGAAAGTTTCCAGAAAAATAAAAAAATTATGCCTAAGCTATATTTGATATTATGAACTCAAAAATGATGTCTATTTTACCAAATTCAAAACATATTAGTTGCATTAATTAATTTAAAAATTAATTCCCGTCGTCAAAACAAATAGCGTGTTCTTAAGAGATAATAACTATCAAAAGATTGACACTTGATTATGTCTAGTTTAAATGTGAAATTACATCCAATGAACAACATTGTATTAAATTGTAAAAATATATTCTAAATATACTTTAAAATCACTAAAATTAATAATTTATCACTATTAATTATTTCTATTAAAAAGGTTGTTTTTAATTAAAATTTAGTTATTTTCACTATTCATCAGAAAATGACTGTTATCCGAAAGGCACCAAAATTTCACCCTAAGCTAATTTTGATATTACAAATCCAAAAATGAATTCCATTTTGAAAAATAAAATATAAAAATTTCAAAAAGTGGTTATTACTATTCATAACGGCTAGTTTAATAATATTTTAATAGAAAATTGTTGTTTAGTGAAACTCGTTATTGCGTACTACACACGCTATCGAGGAAGGTCGTGATTTCATGTAATGCAAGGAAAGTCAAGGTTGCGTGTTGTGCAAGCTCTTTTTGGTGTAGCGTACAACACAAGACATTAATGAAATTAAAAAGAATATTTTTCATAAAATCTCGGGCTGTTACATTCTACCCCACTTAAAATGAATTTCGCCCTCGAAATTCGTCGGGGTTATAAATGGTTTAATATTTGAAAGTTTATTTAATAGAAACCCACATCGTAAAAAGGAATACCAAAACCAATCTTTAAAAACAAAAGTATGAAACGTAATGGTCACCCTAATAAACTAATCACTGGGTTTCCACATATGTGAAAATATGGATATGGAAGAGAAATCTAACCATCATGCTCTGATGGAGAGTGGTAGAGAACATGGCTATGGAAAATACAGCAATCACAAAGCCATAAATTTGTGATGATCTAAGGTACCATCTGATTCATCAGATATAAGAGCACCAGGAAAACATTTTTTGTTTTCAAGATCATTTCCCTAAAGTTGATGAAATTGGAATTAGAAGAAATACTTTCGTGATTTTGGTATAGTCTCACTGTTTGTAATTCTTTGGACACTTTCCAATTCATCTCTTAAATAAATGAAGTTGAATTTTTCATTCGTGATGTGTTAGAAGATCATGTGATAGAATTAAGGGTCATTCCATCAGTCTCAAACAAAAGGTTAGAAAAGTTGTCAAAAAAATACATAAGTCCATATATAGTGAGATTAATCATATATGGTTCCTAAAATGGACTTATACTTCATATATTATACTTCTTAATATAAAAAACTAGTTTCTACTAAATAGGGACATCTTGTAGTTCAGTGGTAGGCGATAAAGTCTAGTCGCACTTCAGTTGTGGGTTCGATTCCCACAGCCTTGTCCGACGCGATGGGCTGTCGCCCATCCTGCAGGTTGTCCTTTTTCTAAAGCTATATTACTATAACATCCAACCAAAAAAATAAAAAAAAGTTTTATCCTTAAACAATACTAACTTATGTCCAACATAATCCATTCCAATCTTCAGGCTTATCTAAAATACTTCAGTCCAAGCTCATAGTATAAAAAAAATGATCACATGAATGCCATCATTTATCCCCCATATATCATAAGATATATCTTGTTGGTCAAATTACAAATATGTGAATACCTTAATCATGTATTCTCTTGAAGAATGAATATCCATTGAACCTTAGTGAAAACATGAATGTAGTTAAAAGTTAACACTTTCCACATACCAAAATCCTCAAAAATCTATATCCTCAAACCATGATATCACTTAGTCCTTATATCAATCATGAGCTCATGAATACTATCAAACATATTAGATTCTCTTTATACCTTGATTATGTGCATATCATCTTCTTTCCAAAAATATTTCAATCACTTTTCATGGTTACCGATGCCATAAAATTATTGAAAACCACAATAGACCAAAACATAAATATTCCAATATTCCACGATACTATATATAACATTATTCTGGAATCCCATTACATAAAAACTTAATCATTCCACCAAATCATTGTCATATTCAACATCGCCAATGGTGATCGCATGTGACTTCCCTTTGTCCTTTGCCTTAGGTGGTTGCTCACGTCGATCATCACTAACCCTTGGATTAGGGAATTTATTAGAAAAATGCCCCATTTCCTTGCACCTGAAGCATTGAAGTGTTGTTGGTGCATTCTTTGTAGTCTTTTCTTTATTCACATCATTAGAAAGCCTTTTTCCATTTCTTCGACACTCAGTTGCTCGATGACCTTCTTTTCCACACTTAAAACATTTTCTAGTCCCTTTAAGACAATCTCCACCATGCTTCTTTCCACACTTTGAGCATAAGGAAACATTCATCTTCTTTTCACCATTATTTTGAGATTTCTCCTTGAACTCCATCTTTCGTTTCTTGTCAAAACTATGAGATTGATAAGTAACACCAACTTCCATTTCTACCCTGATAGCACAATGCACAATTTCTTCATAGCTACTGAAGTCTCTAATAGCTAATGCCCTTCGAAGATTTGGTTTTAAGCCACTGAAGAATCGATCAACTTTACTTTCAGGTTGGATGATAAATCCAGATGCATACCTTGCAAGCCTTGTACAATTCGCTTCGTATATAACAACAGATTCATCATCCTTTTGATTTAGTTCAAGAAACTCCTTCTCCATCTTTGTTCGAAGAATACGAGGGAAGTACTTATTGAAAAATAAGTTATTCAACTCGTCCCATTCCATGGACTCAATTTCATCACTTTGAATCATATTATTGATAAGATTCCACCACTGATCAGCTTCACCTTCCAAATGATATACTACTAAGATGACATAATCATGTTCAAAACATTGAAGAACTGAAAATATCTTTTCATTAGTACTGATCCATTGTTCAGCAACAAGTGGATCAGAAGACCCACTGAAAGAAGGTGGACGTTGCCTCATGAAGGACTCAATAGAATATTGTTCCCTTCTCTGCTCATTTGGAAGTCCAGAATGATTCATAGCTTGTGTAATTATATCAATAAGATTTTTCACTCCATCTCCCATAACATTTGTTTGTTTAGGAGGACAATCGTTGCATTGTCCATTGCAGTGATCAACACGGTTCTTTCGGGTTCCAGCCATCGTCTAAAACCCAAAAAGAATAGCGTGAGAGGAAAAAATCATGCTAGGGAAAACAACATAATAAAGGGGGTGTATCCTAAATATCTAACATCTTAGGATAAATTTTATGATCGTCACCGTAGTTCTTTGACTGTATCTTATACGTATACTTATCCTTATGGACATCCCTAGACATACCTTAGAAATATCTCTAGGGATCTCACTGACGTTTTCGCATCATAGTTTCCAAAGGTAGACAAAACCTTTCCTCTGATACCAATTGTAGAGACCCGAAACATAACGTACATAGACATTACATTACTTTTGCGTAATACTTATTACATAACCAAAACACACACACAAGGACCGTAATAATTTAGTGTCTTTGGAAACTCGGAATATAATCTTCTTATCGTGGTGAAAGATCTTCAACATCTCCCATAAATATATTTTTTTTAAACCAAAGTCCTTTCTTTATGTCCAAGGGAAAATAAAACATAAAAGGGTGAGCTCAAATGCTCAGTAAGGGTAAACAAATGAAATATCAATCACGTCATATTCGTAAGAACATATCTTTTGGAAATCTTAACCTCCAAAGAGATCATAATTTCATAACATGGGATATATCATAGTAGTGAAATGTAATCCCAATAATCATAACATAAAACATGAAACTTTGTGTCATACACACATAATCATAGAGAATAATTTCTTATTAGTCAAGACTCATTGCCAAGACTATCTTAGTGGAAAAAGTCTCTTTTTGAACCGAGTTCACTCCTCATTTCTGTCCTGTTTCACTGAACCGGTATAACCTACCATTCCAGCCATGTCTATCTCATGAGATATAAAATCTTTACCCAGTGCATTGGAGGGAGATATAGGTCCCACCCATCTCATAATTATACCATTCTTATGTGTGCCACAAAATCATAAACCATACATCATAGAATAACCCATGTAATAAAAATGGGATTCTTAAACATCGTGACATCATAAAACAATTCATATAAGACAAAAGAATTCATAAAAATAATCCCATCAAAACATAATCAAATCAATGTAATAATAGGGATAAAAACAGAATCCCTTTATTATCTTAGATGGAAAATAATTTTGATAAAACACTTGAACTCCATTCTTGAGGAAAATATCCTTTCTACTTCAAAAACACTTTTCCTTTCTTAACATGTCATACAATTTTAAACTAAAAAATGTTGATTAAAAATAAACATGAAAAATTGTAAAGGAAGCTTCTTGGAAATAATATTTTAAAAATCCATTCATGCCATATAAGTTAAAAAAACATTCTTATCGTACTTTTGTCAGAAAAGTCAAAAAGTACCTCGTACGAAAAACAACAAAAGATTCCTTTTAATATATTTTACTAAAAACTCACCGAAGGGTAAAATTGTATTTAAAAAATTGAAGGTGGATTGAAATAATATTAAATATTGAGGAAACATAGATGTGGATGATAAAATACACCCCAGTAAATGCCAAAGTATAAGCAATCTCAGAAAAAAATGAGATTGTGATATTTCCTTTACCTTAGGTCTGATTTGCTTCGTATGTGTCCGAACCTCCTGTATAATGATTTAAATAATGTCATTGACTTATTCCAGAATCATAATCATTGTTATGATATCATATATGGTTCACTTATGGCTTTATATTACCCTTTCTTTTGTAAATTCCATGTTAAATAGCGTTTTGGGTAAAATCGTTTCATTTGTCATCCATATTTTGACTTGTAATTATTCATATGATTACTTAGATCATGATTACTTAATTCCAGAATATAAAACATGATTTATATATAATATATGTTTAGAATATATATATATATAATAGATCAGTAAATGGAATGAAATACACCGTTCATGGAGACGGTTGACCGTACGTACGCATTAACGCTGTTTTCTTTTCCTTATTAAGTTGAATGGAATTAAGTAGATGACATACATATATATACCCATAAATCCAGAATCATTATTATTTCATATATTTCATTATTAATTATTATATATACTTTATAATCATTCATGAATGGTTAACGTGGAGAATGAATCTCATCGCGTCGTGGAGACGGTAGTCCGTACATACGCACGAGCGATGATATCGTTCTCATGATCGTGGAATTGTATTGGAGTTTATGAATACTATTTAAGAATCAATATCACTTTAAAATAATCATATATAGTTATTATATACACCATTATTCCCATCCATGTAAGGTGGTGGTGGAAAATAGATTACACCATGGCGTGGAGACGGTATTCCCAATGTACGCACGCGCGGTGATTTCGTTTCCCGTAGGATGGATAGATGGTGAAATAAGGTTTTTTCATAATTATAATAACATATCAGTATATAAGTGATACTTATGTTATTACTTCATAATGAAACAACCTAAGAAGAATAAGTGGAAGAAGAAATAGAGATGAACGAATCGGTAACAAACATTACCTCTTCTTTGAAGTGCTTCTGTGAGACCTCCTTTTAGGGTACTAAAAAAGTTCTTTGAAGAAGACCAGAATCTCTAGGATGTTTCTAGGGAAGTGGAGAGGATACATTGGCATGGGTTGGCCGAGCATGAAGGCTCAAAGTGGTGTGAGGAAGTGGGGGAGGAGGTGCCCTTTTATAAGGGAGGAGAGGGGCTCTTTTTGGAAAAACCAAAAATATTATTTTATTATAAAGTCAAGTTCGGTTTTAAATAGCTCCAAATTGATTTATTTAGAAGCTAAGGTTGTGATGGGTCGAAATTCTCTCATCCAATAGAATTTAGACAAGTTTAGGTTCCTATTTTAACCTTATCATTTAGATTTAACATTATGTTAAATAATTGTAATTTTACCGTGTCTTCTTGTGTTCTTATACTATAAGGTTAATAAACTTACTATAAGCATCCAAACGAACCCCAAGTTGTTTATTATTAATATATATAATCGTATCTAAGTCATTTGGCCAAACCTTAGATTTTTAGTAATAAAATAACAATTACAAATATAATATTTGTTTTAAAAACTATTTTATGTCAATTTTGACACTATTTAGTAATTATTTTTTGTGAAAATCATAACAGAATGATTAGTTCGAAAAAAGTAAATTAAATCAATACTAATATCTCATATTAATCTATAAAATTAGTGGAATTCATAAAAAGTTTCATATTACATTTATTTTTGTGTTTATAACATCAATTATGTCAATATTTCATAAGATAATTACTGCATCATCATTGTGTTATAAATAAATTAAATTATTTAATGTCTAAAAATTACAAATAAAATACCATTATGTAGGAAATATTTTTAGCTTTCTAATGAATATTTATAGTCGAATTTATCTTATGTATAACCCCATATTAAAAATAATTTAATTATTAAACTTTGATTTTAACTATTTTAACCCTTCTTTAAATAAATTAATAATTAATGTCCTAATCTAATCCAAGTGGGCCTAAATGGTCATATGTTATTTCTAAGGTTGTTTTTGGTTGAATTACACTTGTCTAATAGAATTAGGACATGTGTTAGGGTAATAATAATATCATTTTTACCCTTAATTACCCTATTTACTTTTAACCGTGGTAAAAAAAGTAAAAAGGTACTATTCACCAAAAAATTATTTTCATCTCATTGAACCACATTTTACTTACTGACATCAACCGTGTCTCTTGGATTTTTGAAATTCCACTCACAGAAGCTGTAAAATTATGTTTTATGTAAAATTCATTTTTCTTAACTACCACTTAGTGGTTTCACTATTCATCAAAAAATGAAAGTTTCCAGAAAAATACCAAAAATTAGGCCTAAGATATATTTTATATTATGAACTCAAAAATGATGTCTATTTTACCAAATTCAAAACATATCAGTTGCATTAATTAATTTAAAAATTAATTCTCGTCGTCAAAACAAATAGCGTGTTCTTAAAAGATAATAACTATCAAAAGATTGACACTTGTTTATATCTGGTTTAAATGTGAAATTACATCCAATGAACAACATTGTATTAAATTGTAAAAATATATTCTAAATATTCTTTAAAACCACTCAAATAAATAATTTATCACTATTAATTATTTCGATTAAAAAGGTTGTTTTTAATAAAAATTTAGTAATTTTCACTATTCATCAGAAAATGAAAGTTATCCGAAAAGTACCAAAATTTAACCATAAGCTAATTTCGATATTAAGAATATAAAAATGAATTCCATTTTGAAAAATAAAAATTAAAATATTTCAAAAAGTGGTTATTACTATTCATAATGGCTAGTTTTAATAATATTTTTATAGCATATTGTTGTTTAGTGAAACTCGTTATTGCGTACTACACACGCTATCGAGGAAGGTCACGATTGTGTGTAATGAAAGGCAAGTCAAGGATGCATGTTGTGCAAGCTCCTTTTGGTGTAGCGTACAACACAAAACATTAATGAAATTAAAAAGAATATTTTTCATAAAATTTCGGGCTGTTACAAATCGTGAGATTTATGAATAACACACACAAATCATAAATCAGAAAGGTTACTTATGGAATCCATATAAAACGTACATTGTATCTATCACAGCTACATATGGAGTTCCAATTTGAATACCCATCATGGTGTATTCTCTAAATATCTTAAGAGAAACATCACGTTTACCTCCGTCACATTACCCAATGCATTGGAGAGCTATCTCTGGTTCACCCGCCCTAGGTTTATCACGGAACCACCCGTATAAATAAACAATTCTCAATAACCATAACATAATAATAAAATATAACACATGTATGAAGGAAATATAACATTTCCACATTCAAATATATCAAAACAAGATAATGTTTTATCAAATCATTTTCAAAACCATTTAAAAAAGGATTTTTGAATCAAAGTGTCCTATACCACTTTGAATCTTTTAAATAAATTATCATTTGAAAACATTAATGTCCATATAAGTAAATCCTAAAACCCATTTTGAAAACATGGACATTAATGAGAAATATTTATAAGAATAAATCATTAAATCATTTAAAACGTTATTTTAGTTAAAGAGTTTTTAACAAAAAGAGAGACACTTGAATACAAATAATTGAAGAATAAATTTTCATCAGAACATTATAATATCTTGAGAATAAAGGTATTCCTGATATAATATTTAAAGGGAAATTATATACACCATATAAGAGTGAATTGGTGCATAACAACAATGAATCCTCAATGGAAATATAAATTGAGAAAAAATCCCTTATAAAAATGGTATCCTTAAATTAATGATAAATCAGTCACATAATTATGTGTAAAAAATATAAATACACCCAATATAAGTGGATATTAAGTGTAAAACAATCAGATACCATTAACACATACTCATAGAATGACATATTCAATAAGTACAAGTCGAACCTGAAGAATTGAAATTGGGTTAAGAGGTTCCCTTGTAAAAATTCAACAGCCTAATGACATCACTTTAAAATTAAGAAAATTTGTTGATGAGAAAAAAAGAGAATCTCATAACTTGTATCTAAAGTTTAAATCAATAAGGATATATATGAACAAATCCCCCCATAATAAGATTTAAATTAAATGACATAACAAAAAAGAAGTCTTTTATAAAGAGGAGGGTGAATGGTTCCCTTACTGATTTGGTAATTTACAAGACGTATGCCACATGAAAAAAAGATCATACAATGAAGATTTAAATACTCATAAATGAATCTATATTACATGAAGAGTACAATCATGGGCAGTACATACACCACACAAAAGGAAATACTGGAAAATATAGCATGAATCTTACGGGAATAAAAAGTGAGACGAAACCCTTTACCAAGTTGTAATCAACTGAGTCATATGACCAAACGTTAATAACCACCAAATAAATCAAAGAATACGATGAATAAAATTATAATCATGATAATATATTTCAAATTTAATTACAAAATACACCACCTGCAATGAATATGTGGTGAAAAATGTAAAGCTCACGGAAATAAAAGTGAGATAAGAAAATCCCTTACAAAAATTCGGCAGCCTAACGACGCCACTTAAAAATTCTTAAAAAAATTATCTGATTAATAGGGGGTATCTCATCATATGAAAATAAAAATTATAGTATGGTAAATATAAAATAACATCCTCCAATACATGAATAAGGAGAATAAATGTAATGACATAAAAAAGAGTACTTGAAAAGAATATTGTGGAAAATAAAGCATGAATTTCACGGGAATAAAAACAAGTGAGATGAAGACCCCTTACCAGGTTGTAATTCAATCGATTCGTATGACCAAAAGTTATTAACCAGAAAAAAAATCACATAATACCATGAATATAAAGATAATAATGATATTATATAGAAAATGGAAGTACAAAATACACCACATGCAATAAATAGGCTGTGAATAATAATAATCTCACAGAATTAAAATTGGGATGAGAAATCCATTACAAATATTTGGTAGCCTAACGACGCCAGTTATAAATTATTAAAATGTATTGATGAGAGAATGATGGGGTCTATCATCATATGAAAATACAAATTACAGTATGGTAAATATAAAATAATATCCTCCAACATAAGAACATGGAGGATAAAATAAATGACATAAAAGAGTTTACTTGAAAGGAAAGAGAGAAGTCAGATCCATTACCTCGCGTCTAACTTGACTCGATCATTCTTTAATCTCTTGAATTATAAAATAAAGTTAATTTATACTTGCTTAATAACCTTTTTCATGTTTATTATTACTTTTATATCATTTATTACCATGTTATAAACATTATGTAATCATTTCATGTTAAAAATGTCCATTTGGTCGATATTTGGAACTTGAGTAAAAAATGAACACCTTATATTTACAAGTTGTCCTTGTGATCAATAGTTAATTATATCCAGAATGAAATTAATTATTTAGATATCATATATATCATATATATCCAGTATATACATGTATTTATAATTGTACATAACATTTGGAGGTATGAAATGAAATGCATCGTCCAGGGAGAGGGTACGTCGTACGTACGCATGAACGCTACTTCCATTTCTATTTCTTATTTTAATGGAACTAAAAAACATAATGAAACATAGTTATATTATGATTCCAGTATAATATCATATGAAATATCAATAACTCTATCCTTTATACATCCCACATAAGGCTTTAATGAGTCACATCACTTTGAGGGGGGGTAGTCTACACTTCCTCAAATGAGATTATCATATTTACCCTCTATGGAAACCATAAAGTCTTGATATAATTGGGATGTATAGAAGAATAAGGGAATAATAAACATAATATATATCATATATAAATATATTTCTATCATAATGTCCACCATGAGAGACGGTAAGATGTAATTCAAAAATCATCATTTCATGAGGCGTTAGTTTTCCATGGTTAACCACCTGAACCATAGTGATTTTTATAAGACATCATATAAGAGAGAAACAAATCCCTAAGGATGTTCAGGTAATAATCATAAAGGTAATTACATTCAAAAACGTATGTCTCAAATATGTGGAAATAAACAGATAGGAAAATGTTTCAAAGGGACAGAAAGATGATATAGATTTGGAAATGAAGGTCATAAAGAAAGAAATTTCCATGGAAAAAGAATGTATCCAATTGACTCTAGGAAAGGGATATATGTTCTTTCTAAAGGATCAATTGAATGTTTTAAATGTGGTGAGAAATGTCATTATGAAAAAACATTCCCTATGAAGAAGTTTCTGGAATGGGATCACCAAGATCGTACAAATATTCGTTTACCAAAACCTAATGACATTCTGATTGAGGATGAATAAACTGACAATGAACAATGAAAGTTATGAATTATTTCCTAACATAAGTTTTCAAATTATTGAAATCATAGGATATGATTCATGATTTTTTTTGTAGGAATGAAGTATTTCAGAATACATTGGTAAAGAATGGTTAATGGATCATGAAGAACATTGAATGAGTAAGAGTTCAACATATAATGGATTCAAGAGTTATTGTTGATTTCTAGATGGTAAAATGCTTAAAAGTATTAAGGATATTTTGATGATTGGACTACATTAGAAGACTCTTTATAGTATGTGTAACCCTATAGTTTGATATATGAATATTTTATTCAAGGAATAATTATCTTTTTTTATGTTTTTATTTATAAAGAACCATTTGGGTTTATATGATCCTTGAAATTGAAGCAATTACCGGTTAATACATTTTGGGATGAAAAAATAAAGTTATTAGATAACCTTTGAGGTTGAAATTTGTTATGGTTATTTTTGATGAATTTATTTATTTTGGGAATGTTATGAAATTATGTAGTTTTTGAAAAGGGACAACAGGAAAACTGTGTAACCACCCGTCGCGTCAGACGAAGCTGTGGGAATCGAACCCACAACCAAAGTGCGACTGGTATTTATCACCTACCACTGGACTACGTGATGTCCCTAGTTAGTATGACTAATTATTTTTAGATATATGTTCTCATGAATCAGGAATATGTTTATTTTGTGTTATATATGGAAATGATTAACCTATCGTGGAGGATATGTGATTGGGTTAATTACATTTTAGTATGAGACTTTAATATTAACTAATGTTATTTGGAGATAAATGTTAATATTTACCTTGGAATAATATGTGATTAAATCCTCCAGAGATTTGGGTTTCAATATTTATTTGGATTACCTTGAATAATTTTAAGGATAACTATTTATTTAATGGTCTTTCTTGAACCTTGGGTTCTTTTTGTTGAATTTTGGAGATTAAGAGTAGTATTTATTTTCATAAAGGATTATCCTTTTGGTGATCATCTGACCTTATACTAATCCTTTTGGTTTTAGTTAATATCTAAAAGCATGTGAAATATATAGTTTATCTTTTTTGGATTATTTGATTCTCTTGAAGTTGATTATAGTGATCTTAATGTGAACAAAAGTCATCCTGAATATTCATCGTTTGGAGAAAATATGAGTTAGTGTTAAAAATATAGTAAAAGATGAATGTCTACATGACAAGTATGTATATTTCCTTATGATTATTGTTATGCTCATAAATTAATTCCTCAACAAAAAGTAACATTAAACAAAAACCTTTTCCTTTATCTATTCCTACTGGGGAATCAATGATTGTTTAACCCATCACAAATTTGTGATTTTATGGTGGTTAACTTTCTCCTAAACATGTTTCCTATCACTCTCCATCAGAACATGACCATTTTTTTCTCCTACATATCCATGTTTTCATGTAATCTTAGTATGGGTTAACTCGGGTGACCATTTTACTTCTCTTTATTTCTTTTGAAGTGATAGTTTTACTGACTCTTTTTTTCTAATATGGGACATTCAATAAATTTTCAGAGAAAATTTTTTCAAATTGTAAGGATGCAATTCCCAAAATGGGGGAAGGATGTAACATCCCAGGTTAATAAATAATATGACTTTTTCATATTTATTAATTTTTGAAATAAATATTAGTTTTACATTAAAAGGGTTTTTATGTTCGATAGAGTACCCGATATGCAACAATGAGTTTCCTTGAAATTGTATGTTGCCCAATAATAATATTATATTATTTTTTAAATGGTACTCAACTCTGATCCGTTATATTGGCATGAATGAAAAAAAATAAATAAAATATGATCATACATGTTTTTTAAATGTATGTATATTTATCCAATAAATGTTAGAGGCTTAAAATGTGAATGAATCTAATTTTAAGCATAATTTATCTTAAATGGCCGATTTATCGCCTTTTAATGGAGAAACCTTTATAAATATAGTTTTGGTCACATTAATACATTCTATATAACCAAATAAAATCATTTTTTAGAATGGGGACATCAAAATTTACTTTGAGTAAATTGTTTGAATTTTGTTCGATAAAGTTCATTTTTAATGAATAATGAAAATTATAGTATTTTAATTCAAAAGTGCCTTTTAATCTAATTTATTTATATGGTTAGATTATATTTTAATTGGTTTTAAAGTGAAATTAAAATATATTTTTACCATTTAATCCAATTTGGGTCATTGGAATTAATTTCACTTTGAAATTGGACATAACAAGTATCAATCTTTTGATAGTTATTGTTTCTAAAAAATACGCTATTTGTTTTGATAATGGGAATTAATTTTATAGATAATTAATGCCACTTTTATGATTTTAAGTTTTCATAACAGAAATCATTTTTGTATTTGGAATATCAAATATATCTTAGGCTGAATTTTTGGAATTTTTCTGAAAAACATCAATTTTTGATGAATAGTGAAACCACTTAGTGGAAGTTAAAAAAACGGAATTTTTTCATTTAAATGAAATTTGACCACTTCTGTGAATTTAATTTCAAGAATCCCACATACATGGTTGTCATCAAAAAGTAAAATGTGGTTCATTTAGATGAAAATAATTTTTGGTGAATAGTAACTTTTGACTTTTATTTACAGCGGTTAAAGGTAAATAGGGTAATTAAAGGTTAGTATAATAATTTATTAATTCAAAATTACCATAAAGATTTTTCAAACCGTATTGGTTGAGTCATTAATTACTATGGAAATCCTTGGGTAGATTTTTGGACCCCATTGAGCCACGTGGGAGTGATAATGACAATTTAGATTAATTAATAAAATGTAATGACAAAATTGACATTAACAAAAATATTTTCGTAATTAATTTTTATATGGTGTTATATAAGTCATATTTTAGACTATAAATATTCATTTAAATGATACAAATATTTAATACATCATGGTATTTGTTTTATTATTTTTAGACATTAAATAAATTAAATTATTTATGAAATAATAATGATGTAGTATTTACCTCTTTAATAAATTATTTAAATAAATAAGATCATAATGATTGAAATATTTTACAAAACATGTCCAATTATGATTGGAAATTTTATTTCGACCATGAGTCATCTTATCTTCATCTTTAATGATTTTTGGTCCTTTTGAAACTGAATATCATTATATACTAAAATAATATTTTCAAACATTCCTAAAGAGCCCCTCCTCTCCCTTATAAAAGGAGACCATTTCTATCCAATTACTCACACCTCTAAAGCCATTTGTCTCGTCCCAAATATACCCCATTAAGCTCCCAACATCCCTATACTACCTTTAGAGGCCTTAAATTAGGCAGAAGGCACTTCATGAAGTCCTTTGGTTGAAACCAAAGGGAGTTTCCCAAATTAAAGGTAACGGTTTCTCTTAAATTGTTTTCTTTTATTTTTCTTCTCCAACCCCTAAACTCTTTTTTTACTTTATTTTGTAACAAAACCATTATTCTAAATATACTAGGATTTTTTTATGAGAATGATTCGAACTACACTTACACACACCTCCATCTAATGGATGACGAACATAATGTTTCTGTGGATGGAAAAATAACACCTCACGAAACGATGATTGTTCAAATATCTCTAACCACCTCTCATGGTGGCCATTATGATGGAACTATATTTATATATGATATATATTATATTTATGTTTTCTTTATGCTTATGTATTTTCCATTTATAGCACGCCTTTATGGTTTCCATAGTGGGTAATACAATAATCTCATTTGACGAAGCGCGGACTACCACCCCCTCAATGTGATGTGACTCATTAATGACTTATGTGGGATGTATAAAGGATAGAGTTAATGATATTATATATGATATTATACTGGAATTATAATATACCTATGTATCATTATGTTTTAATTCCATTAAAATAAGAAATATAAATTAAAGTAGCGTTCATGCGTACGTACGGCTTACCGTCTCCATGAACGGTGCATTTCATTTCTTACCTCTAAATGTTATGTACTATTATATATAAATATATATACATGATATATATGATATATATGATATATAAATCTTGAATATCATTTTGTATATAATGATCATTTTACCACATGAAGAACATGTAATTATAAGAAGTCCATTTTTTGACTCAAGTACCAAATATCGACAAAACGAACATTATTAACTTAAATGATTTCATAATGTTTATAACATGGTAATAAGTAATATAAAACGAATAATAAACTTGAAAAAGGTTCTTAATCAAGTATAAATTAACTTTAGTTTATTATTCATGAGATTAAAAAATGATCGAGTCACGTCGGACATGGGGTTAGGGATCTGACTTCTCTCTTTCTTTTCAAGTACTCTCTTTTATGTCATTTATTTTATGCTTCATATTCTTATATTGGAGGATGTTATTTTATATTAACCATAATGTAATTTTTTTTTATTTGATGAGAGACCCCATATTACTCTCATCAGTTAATTTTTAATAATTTTTAAGTGGCGCCGTTAGGCTGTGGAATTTTTGTAAGTGATTTCTCATCACACTTTTAATTCCATGAGATTTTTATTATTCACCACCTATTTATTGAATGTGGTGTATTTTATACTGAAATTTTCTATATACTATCATTATTATATTTATATTCATTGTATTCTATTATTATTTTTGTTGTTAATAACTTTTGGTCATACGAATCGATTAAATTACAACATGGTAAGGGGTCGTCATCTCACTTGTTTTTATTCCTGAGAGATTCATGCTATATTTGCAACTATCTCATTTTTTGTGGTGTATATACCACCCATGATTTTAATCCATGTTTAATATAATTTCATTTATGAGTATTTACGTCTTTATTGGATGACCCTTATTTCATGTGGCATATGTTTTGTAAGTTACCAAATCGGTAAGGGAACTCCTTAACCCAATTCCCATCCTTTGGGTTGATCTTCTCTTTTTAATTTATGTCATCCTATAAATATGTGTGAATTTCCTCTGATAGTTTTACACTTAATATACACTTGTATTGGGTTTATTTATATTTTCACACATAATTATGAGATTGATTTATCCTTCATTTAAGGATGCCATCATTATATGGGATTTCATCTCAATTTACATTTCCATTAAGAATTCATTGTTGTTATGCACCAATTCACTCTTATATGGTGTATATACTGTCCTTTGACATATTATATCATGAATCCTTTTATTCTCATGACATTAAAATGTTCTGATTAAAAGTCATTTCTTAATTATTTGTATTCAAGCATCTCTCTTTTTGTTAAAAACTCTTTAACTATAATATCATTTTAAATGTTTTAATGATTTATTATTCTAAATATTTCACATTAATGTCCATGTTTTCAAAATGGGTTTTAGGATTTATTTATATGCACAATAATGTTTTCAAATGACAATTCAATTAAAATATTCAAAGTGGTATGGGACACCTTGATTCAATATATCATATATAAATACGGTGCCATCATAATGGCCACCATGAGAGGCGGTTGGAGATATTTGAACAATCATCGTTTTGTGAGGCATTAGTTTTCCATCAACAAAAACATTATGGTCTTCATCCATTATATAGCGGTGTGTGTAAGTGCAGTTTGAATCCTTCTCATAACAAAATCCTAGTATATTGAGGATACTGGGGTTGTTACAAAAGAAAGGAATAAAAATAGTTTACGGGTTGGAGAAGTAACATAAAAGAAAATAATTTGAGAGAAACTGTTAAATGTATTTACATTATCCAATAAAATGATAGAGTCTTAAAATGGGAATGAATCCAATTTTATGAATAATTTATATTAAAAGAACGATTTATCGCCTTTTAATGGATAACCCTATTTAAATATACTTTTGGTTACCTTAATACATTTTATATGAACAAATATAATCCTTATTTATAATGGGGACATCAAATTTTACATTGGTTTTTTTTGGTATTTTTCTGATAGAGTTCATTTTTTAATGAATAGTGAAAAATATTTCATTTTAATTCAAAACTGCCTTTTAATCTAATTTATTTATATGATTAGATTATATTTTTAGTTGGTTTTAAAGTGTATTTAGAACATGTTTTTACCATTTAATCCAATTTTGGTCATTTGAATTAATTTTACTTTGAAATTTGACATAAACAAGTTTCAATCTTTTGATAGTTACTATTTATTAAAAACATTCAATTACTATTGATAACGGGAATTAATTTTAAAATTAATTAATTACACATCTATGTTTTGAATTTTTCAAAATAGAAATCATTTTTGAATTCGAAATATCATATATAGATTAGGAATATATTTTTTTTGTATTTTTCAGAAAACATCATTTTTTTCTGAATAGTGAAACCACTTAGTGGTAGTTAAAAAACTAAATTTTTCATTTAAATGAAATTTAAATACTTCTATGATTTGAATTTTGAAAATCCAACAAACATGGTTGTTATAAAGAAGTAAAATGTGGTTCAATAAGATGAAAATAATTTTTGGTGAACAATATCTTTTGACTTTTATTTACTGATGTTAAAGGTAAATATGGCAATTCAAGGTTAAAAGAAATATTATAATAATTCAAAATTACATAAAAAAATTTCCAAACTATATTGGTTGAGTCATTTACGACCATGTGAGTCTTTCAGTCGATTTTGGGACCCCATTGAGCCACATGGTAGTGATAATAACAATTCAGATTAATTAATTTAATGTGAAGACAAAATTGACATTAACAAAAATATTTTAATAAATGAATTTTTATATAGTGTTATATATAAAATATTTTTGACTATAAATATTAATTGTAAAGAAAAAAATATTTCCCACATGATAGTATTTTTTTATATTATTTAGAAATCTAAGAAATTAAATTATTCATGACACAATAACAATGCAGTGTTTACCTCATTAATAAATCATCTAAATAAATAAGATTATAATGATTATATTTTTAGCCAAAACCTGTACAATTCTTATTGGATGATTTTATTTCGACCATGAGTCATCTTATATTCTAATATAATGATTTTTGGATCTTTTGAAACCAAATATAAGTTTATAATAAAATAATATTTTCACACTTTCCTTAATAGCCCCTTTTATACCTTATAAAAGGAGACCACTTATAACCAATTCCTCACACCTCTCTAGCCATTTGGATTATCCAAAATCTATCCAATTAAGCTCCCAACATCGATCTCCTCCACTCATAAGACTAACCTTAGGCATAAGGAACTTCAAGAAGTCCTTTGGTTCAAACCAAAGAGAGTTACCGAAATTAAAGGTAACCGTTTCTCATAAATTGTTTTTTTTATTTATTTCTCCAATCCCTAAAATCTTTTTATTCATTAATTTTTTAATGAAACCAGTATACTAAATATACTTGTATGTTGTTATGATAATTATTGTAACTACACATACACACACCTCCATCTAATGGATGAAGAACATAATGTTTCCGTGGATGGCAAACTAACGCCTCACGAAATGATGGTTATTCAATTACATCTTACCGCCTCTCATGGTGGACATTATGATGGAACTGTATTTATATATGATATATATTATGTTTATGATTCTCTTTTTCTTCTGTACTTCCCATTTATATAATGCCATTATGGTTTCCATAGAGGGTAAATATGATAATCTCATTTGAGGAAGTGCAGACTACCGCCCCATCAAAGTGATGTGATTCATTAATGCCTTTTATGGGATGTATAAAAGAAGGAGTTAATGATATTTTATATGATATTATACTTTAATTATAATATAACTATGTATAATTATGTTTTAATTCCATTAAAATAATAATTATAAATGAATGTAGCGTTTATGCGTACGTACGGCTTACCGTCTCCATGAATGGTGCATTTCATTTCTTACCTCCAAATGTTATGTACTGTAAAAAATACATGTGTATAATGGATATATATGATATATATGTTATCTAAATAATTATTTTCATTCTGGATATAATGGACTATTGACCACATGGGCAACTTGAAAATATAAGGTGTTCATTTTTGACTCAAGTACCAAATATCGACTAAACACACTTTATTAACTAGAATGATTACATAATGTTTATAACATGGTAATAAGTGATATAAAAGGAACAATAAACTTGAAAAAGGTTATTAATCAAGTAAAAATTAACATTAGTTTATTATTCAGGAGATTAAAGAACGATCAAGTCAAGTCGGACACGGGGTAAGGGACTTCGTATCAATCTACGTTCATTGAGGCATTTTTAGTTTTATACATGACTTAATTTTATATGGTGTATAAACCCCTTTGAGTTTTCATTTTATTCAAAGGTAATCTTTTTATATGAATGATTTTACTAAACGACAAAAAGGAATGTTTTTTTATGTAAGCGGTGAAAAAGACCATTCTGCTGCTGTGAGTATTATTTGATCTTTGGCTTCCAAAACAACCCGGAATGTTTTTAAATGGAAAACTAAATACCATATACTCTTTTTACATTTTTTGGTATTGAAAATGATTTTGAGAATGGATTTATTATTTCAATATATTGAAATGATATTTTATTATTTCAATGGGTAAATGTTATCTTTATTTTATTCTTATGTTATGTGTTATGATCATGTTATGGTTCCTGTGTATTATTTATGTATATGGGTGGTTCCATGATTAACCTAGGGCGGGTGAGCCCGAGATAGCTTCCAATGGATTGGGTAACGTGATGGAGGTAAAATTGAATTTTTTTTCCTAAGAGATTTAGGGAATATACTATGATGGGTATTCCCTAAATCTCTTAGGAGAAACATTCACATTACCTCCATCATGTTACCAAATGCATTGGAGAGCTATCTCGGGCTCACCGTATTCCCTAAATCTCTTAGGAGAAACATTTACATTTACCTCCGTCATGTTACCCAATCTATTGGAGAGCTATCTTGGGCTCACTAACCGAAGGCTTATTAAAGAACCACCCGTATACGTAAATAATGCCCAAGAACCATAACACGGTCATAACATATAACATAAGCATAATGAAAAGATAACATTTCCACATTGAAATAATAAAATATCATTTCAAGATATTGAAATAATAAATCCATTCTGAAAATCATTTTCAATACCAAAATATGTAAAAATAGTATATGGTATTTATTTTTCCTTTTAAAAACATTCCGCCATGTTAAGAAAGCCAAAGATCAAATAATACTAGCGGCGGCGGAAAGGTCGTTGTCACCACATACGTTAAAAACATTCCTTTTTTCATTTAGTAAAACAATTCATATAAAAAGATTCCATTTGAATAAAATGAAAATTCAAAGGGGTTTATACACTGTATAAAATAATGTCGTGTATAAAACAAAAAATGCCTCAATGAAAGGAGATTGAGACGAAGTCCCTTACCTCGTGTCTGACATGACTCGACCATTATTTAATATCATGAATAATAAACTAAACTTATTGTCTACTTGATTAAGAACATTTTTCATGTTTATTATTAATTTTATATCACTTATTACCATTTTATAAACATTATGAAATCATTTAAGTTAATAATGTTCATTTCGTCAATATTTGGTACTTGAGTAAAAAATGAACACCTTATATTTAAAAGTTGTCCATGTGGTCAAAGGTTCATTATACCCAGAAGGATATTCATGATTTGAATATCATATATATCATATATATCCATTATATACATTTTTTTATAATAGTACATAACATTTAGATGTATGAAATGAAATGCACAGTTCATTGAGATGGTAAGCCGTACATACGCATGAACGCTACTTTCATTTATATTTCTTATTTTAATGGAAATAAAACATAATTTTACTTAGGTATATTATAATTTCAGTATAATATCATATATAATATAGTTAAATCCATCTTTTATACATCCCACATAAGGCATTAACGAATCAAATCACTTTGAGGGGGCGGTAGACCACACTTCCTCAAATGAGATTATCGCATTTACCCACTATGGAAACCATAAAGGATTCATAAAATTGGATAGTACAGAAGAATAAGGGAATAATAAACATAATATATATCATATATAAATACTGTTCCATCATAATGTCCACAATGAGAGGCGGTAATATATAATTGAATAATCATCGTTTCGTGAGGCCTTTGTTTTCCATCCGTAAAAACATTGTGTTCTTCATCCATTAGATGGAGGTGTGTGTAAGTGTAGTTAGAATCCTTATCATACCAACATCATAGTATATTTAGGATACTGGTGTTGTTACAAAATAATGGAATAAAATGATTTTAGGGGTTGGAGATGTAAAATAAAATAAAACAATTTAAGAGAAACCATTACCTTTAATTTGGGTAACTCCCTTTGGTTTGAACCAAAGGACTAGTTGAAGTGCCTTCTGCCTAAGGTAAGGATTCTAGGATGAGGATAGTGATGTAGGGAGATTAATTGGTCAGAGTTTGGATGATCCAAATGGCTTGACAGGTGTGATTAATTGGTTAGAAGTGGTCTCTTTTTATAAGGGGGAGGAGGGGCTCTTTAGGGAAGTGTGAAAGTATTATTTTATAATATAATGATATTTGGTTTATAATTGTCCACAAATCACTATAGTAGAAGATAATATGAGTAATGGTCTAAATAAAATCATCCAATTTTAATGGGACATGTTTTGTATAATAATTTAACCATTATAATCTTATATATTTAAATCATTTATTAATGAGGTAAACACTTCATCATTATTTTGTCATAAATAGTTTCATTTATATGATGTCTAAAAATTATCAAAAAACTACTATCATGTAGAAAATAATTTTATATTTCCAATGAATATTTATAGTAGAAAATATGACTTATATAACACCATATAAAAATTAATTACTATATTTGTTTTGTTAATGACAATGTTGTCTTCAAGTTAAATTAAATAATCTAAATTGTCATTATCACTCCCAAGAAGCTCAATGGGGTCCCAAAATCGACCCAAAGATTTCCATGGTAGTAAATGACTCAACCAATAAGGTTTGGACAAGTTTTAAGGTAATTGGAATTAATATAATATTCTTTCAACCTTGAATTACCCTATTTACCTTTAACGACGGTAAATAAATGTCAAAAGTTACTATTCACCAAAAATTATTTTCTTCTTAATAAACCACATTTTACTTCTTGATAACAAACATGTATGTCAGATTTTTAAAAATCAATTCATAGAGGTGGTAAATTTTCATTTAAATGAAAAAGTTAGTTTTTAACTACCACTAAGTGATTTCATTATTCATGAAAAATTGAAATTTTCAGAAAAATACCATAAATTCATCCTATTCTATATTTCATATTCCGAATTAAAAAATGATGAATATTTTTCCAAATTAAAAACATAGAAGTGGAATTAATTAATTTGAAAATTAATTCCCGTGATCAAAATAAATAGTGTGTTTTTGGGAAACAATAACTATCAAAAGATTGATATTTTTTTATGTCTAATTTCAAACTGAAATTAAATACAATGACCAAAATTGGATTAAATGATAAAAATATTTTTTAATTTCACTTTAAAATCAACTAAAAAGATAATCTAACCATATAAATAAAATATATCAAAAGTCACTTTTGAATTAACAGACTTTATTTTTCACTATTCATTAAAAAATGAACTTTATCAGAAAAATACCAAAAAGTTACCCAAAGTAAAATTTGATGTCCCCAGTCTAAAGAAGGATTTTATTTGGTCAATGAGAATGTATTAAAGTGACCAAAACTATATTTAAATAGGTTTCTCCATTAAAAGGTGATAAATCGTCCTTTTAATATAAATTATGCTTAAAATTAGATTCATTCACATTTTTAGTCTCTAAATTTTTATTGGATAATTTAAATACATTTAACAATCATGTATAATCATATAGTAGTTAGTTTAATTCATTCCCGCCAATACAATGGCTAGGGGTTAACTACCATTTAAAATAATAATATTATATTATTATTGTGCAACGTTAGATTTCAAAGAAACTCGTTGTTGCATATTGAGTACGCTATCGAACATTGAAACCCTTTTAAAGTAAAAATAATATTTTATTCAAAAATATTAATTGCTATGAAAATATATTATTCCTAATTTACTTGGGATGTTACAACCTTCCCCCATTTTGGAAATTGCATCCTCGCATTTTTTATTCATTTATCAAAATAAGTGGGTGTTTTTATCCCACATAGCATTTTCATATTCCCATGTTGCCTCTTCAACCATATGGTTTCTCCATAAAACCTTTACCTTGTGAATTACATTATTATGCAACACATGCCCTCTATGGTCAAGAATCGAAACTGGTTGTTTTTCATAAGAGAGATTCTTTTCCAACTGAACTACCTCTGGGCTCAAAACATGAGATGGATCTGGCATATATTTTCTAAATATCAAAACATGAAAAACATTGTGTCATAAATAACTTAATTTATTTGATGTCTAAAAATTATAAAAAAAATTCCATGATATAGGAAATCTTTTTATCTTTCCAAATAATATTTATAGTCGAAAATAAGACATATATAACACCATTTAAAAATTAATTTCTAACAGATTTTTGTTAATGTCAATTTTGTCTTCACATTATATTAATTAATCGAAATTGTCATTATCACTCCAAAGTGGCACAATGGGGTCCCAAAATCGACCCAAAGATGCCCATGGTCGTTAATGACTCAGAAAATAATGTTTGGACAAGTGTTAAGGTAATTTTGAATTATTATAATATTTTTTAACCTTGAATTACCCTATTTAAATTTAACAGCGGTAAATAAAAGTCAAAAGTTACTATTCACCAAAAATTATTTTCATCTTAACGAACCACATTTTACTTCTTGATAACAACCATGTATGTTGGATTTTTGAAATTAAATTCACATAAGTGGTAATATTTCATTTAAATGGAAAAGGCCATTTTTTTAACTACCACTAAGTTGTTTCACTATTCATCAAAAATTGAAGTTATTCAGAAAAACACCAAAAATTCAGCCTAAGCTATATTTGATATTATGAATTAAAAAATGATGCCTATTTTTCTAAATTCAAAAAATATAAGTGGAATTAATTAATTTAAAAATTATTTCCTGTTATCAAAACAAATAGGGTGTTTTTAAGAAACAATAACTATCAAAAGATTGATACTTGTTTATGTCCAATTTTAAAGTGAAATTAATTCCAATGACCAAAATTGGAATAAATGGTAAATATATATTTTATTTTTACTTTAAAATAAATTAAAAAGATAATCTAACCAAATAAATAAATTATATTAAAAGACACTTTTGAATTAAAATACAATACCTTTCATTATTCATTAAAAAAAGAACTTTATCGGAAAAATACCAAAAATTTACTCAAAGTTAATTTTGATTTCCCCTTGCAAAGAAGTATTTTATTTTTTCATATAGAATGTATTAAAGTGACCAAAACTATATTAAAAAATGGTTCTCCATTAAAAGGTGATAAATCAGCCTTTTAATGTAAATTATGCTTAAAATTAGATTCATTCACATTTTAAGCCTCAAACGTTTATTGGATAAATTCAAATACATTTAAAAAATATGTAAAATAATATTGTAGTTAGTTTCATTAATTTCTTCCAATACAATGTCTAGGAGTTAACTACTGTTTAAAATAATAATATATTATTAGTGTGTAGCGTAAGATTTCAAAGATACACGTTGTTGTGTATTAAGTACGCTATCGAACATAGAAAACCTATTAAATTAAATTAAATATTTAATTCAAAAATTAATAAATATGAAAAATTCATATTCTTTATTTACATAGGATGTTACATATTTTTCCCCCTTTAGGGAATTGTGTCCTTAAAATTTTAAAATTTGGGCTCGGAAACATTATTGAAAGTCCCATATCAGAAAAAAGAGTCAGTAAAACTATCATTATAAAAGAAATAAAGAGAAGTAAAATGGTCACCTGAGTTAACCCATACGAAGATTCCATGAAAACATGGATATGGAGGAGAAAAAAGGGTCAAGTTCTAATGATATTTTTAGGTTTAGAGTTTTAGAGAATTAGGACATAACTATTACATCTGAAAAGATTAAAAGGTTGAAATATCTACACAGTGTAGTGTCCTAGATTTTTTCATGTATTATTATAATATTATATGGGAATTAATTCGAGACCAGGCTCTGAGACGACATGCACTTCCGAGGCCTAATGAGCCCGAAACAAATGTTTGAATTTAATTAAATAATTAAATTATGTGCGCATGTGGTTTTCTTGAAAAAGAGGAATAACTACTAAATGGGTGATCAGATCATAAATCTAGAGGCGCCGTTGCGTTCAGAGTAGCGGTTTTTCCTCAGGCGAGGCCTAACATCGGCCGGCGCAAGTCGGTGGTGAAATCCAATTTTTGGGACGTAGGAGTAATAAAATATTTCAATAAAAATATTTTATTCTACAGCGAAGTCTTTTTAATCTGCTGCAATAGATATATCTTATTATTTTTTAAATAAAGGCCTGTGCAGGGGTCCAGGGTTAAAAACCTAATAACCCTGAAACTCTTGGCGGCTCTGGAGGCTCTGGAGAAGACCTCCCGACGCGGTGACGACGTTCTTGACGATTTTCACCAATGAGGACGACGTGACGACCCGATCTTTGCCAACGAACACCGCGGATCCAGGTAGGATGTTTGTTTTTGTTTTCTCACCCCGTTTTTGATCTCCAAAATGAAAGTGAACTAATCCATGAACAGATTAGCCCGCAGATAGATCATTCTTGCGGGATGGGTTGTTGCGGGGATTTTGACGTTGTTTTGGTTATGATCTAACGACGATGAACCTAGATCGTCACAAACAAAGATCGAGGTTTGTCCCTCTTTTTTGATTCTTGTATTTTCTCCCTCGCTTTATTTGTCGTGTTCTATGCGTTCTTGAAGGAAATCAATCGTTGCGCATTCATTTTTTGGCGCAACAATCTGAGATTGTAGATCCAACCCCGGAGTGATGTCACGGAGGTATGACGACGGTTTAAGCAGGAGATTCGGAGTGGATTGGGAGATACGAGTTTTCAGGCATTTTTCGTCAAATGGATCATTCAAGGTTTATGATCCAATTCAAGAGCCAAAAACACCAGTTATGGTGTTCATATGATGAAACAAACCAACCCCTGGAGTATCGGGATGAACAGACGAGAAACCAAGGATCCAGAGGATCAGCCGCGGTGCAAGGTGGAAGACAGCATTTCTGGAAATTTTTCGACTACACGGTGTGTAGTATGGGCTACACGGCGTGTGTTCATCAGCAGACCACCTGGCGTGTACTCCGGGAGTACACGGACATGGGTTGGGTACACGGCCAAGGAAACGGCGTGTATACCCCTCACAGGCCAGACCCGACTTGATACATGGGATACCCCGTGTATTGGTACACGGGCAAGTGACACAGACATGGACGGAGGCCATGTACATGCACATGGACAGCGTACACGGAGTGAGCCTCTGGTGCTCGGACACGGCGTGTGATTCTTCTACACGTCGTGTTGTTACTTTCTATCTTACAAGCTGGATGACATGGTTCGTTTACACGGGCAGTACTTGAAGTCAAGGAATATGACGTGTGATCATTCTACATGTCGTGTAGTTATGTTTTACATAGCTTGGTTGGATGACATGGGTCGTTTACACAGGTAGTACCCGAAGTCAAGGAAAACGACGTCTGATCCTTCTACATGTTGTGTAGTCTAGTTTTACATAGATTGGGCTGATGACATAGGCCGTTACACAGGCAGTACCCAGGGTCAAGGAACATGGCGTGTAACCATACTACACACCTGTAACCAATTATTCATGGCTTGAGCCACTTGTCTTCTGTTTCTTGTACTAGTTTTCTTAGGATTTGTCCCCTAGTTTTTTCTGCTAAAGGTTCTCCATATCGTTTCCTACATATAGAAGTATGATCCCTTTAGCAGGACTTCTTGAATAGAGTTATAGGAATCCCCTCTGTGAGACTTAGATCTAGATCCTATATTCATTTCTAGAACCCTAGTTATAGTTCTTGGTATCAATGTGACCAACTTTACCCAAGCATCAATCCTATTCTTAGTTGATTAGCTCAGACAGAGTTGTCAGAATCACCAGATGACTTGGTTGTGATCCTCATTTGAGAAACATGTTCACAAAGTACTTGTGGAGTGTGTTCTCCCAGAAAAAGTACTTCATATCTATCTCTTTAGACTTAGGAGTGTGTTCTCCCGGTTGCATGCTTAGTGGAATCTTCGAGCTGGATCGTAGTGGCGGTATCGCGATGGTCAATTGTGTATGAGTATATTTGGATATTCTTGTTATATGTTCTGTAGACATATACTTTGTGGAGCTGATTGTATCATTCCTTTGTGTTATTTCCCTTGTTGTATTTCCTTTGTGGTTTCGGTGTGTCTTACTGGGTATTGTTATACCCACCCCTGCACAAGCTTTGCCCGCATGTGTCGTGCTTGTGAAGACGAGCGAGCCTTTGACAGGATATTAGGCGGACCAGGACCGGACGGTACTCAGTGAGATCAGAAAGGCCGATGTGTGTTCCAATGACTATAGACTGATGTCCCAGCACCTTTCTTTGTTGGTTGGACTTTTTAACAGACTCTCTTTTGGTGGGATTTTACTTTTGGCCCAGGGTTTTAGTTTCTTGTACTTTACTTTTCTGTCATACTCTGATTGGTTGGGTTTTAGTGTATGAATGCATCTTTTCCTTTTAGTAGTTTTTACTTTTCATTTTTGTGGGATTGGATCTGTGTGTGTGTGTGTACATGTTTATAGGCAATGCCTCCCATGTTAGTAGCATGTCTACTCAGTGATAGTCACCATCCCCTGGCCTATTGGAGGTGGTCTTGAGGATTTGCGGCTCGGACCCCACTGGGATGGGTCGTGACAGAGTGGTATCAAAGGTGGTTGGTTCTACCATATGACTGAGAGTCTGTGAGTTGGTTTTGGGCAACAGTGTTAACTTTTTCGAGTTCGACTTTCAGGCTAGGGACCCTAGTGTTGGTGCGTGCGGCCGACGTATCCATACAGCAGGACTTTGATAACTTTCTTTTCGACTCAGAACATGATAACACCAGTTGAAGGGGAATACAATGGTACATGCATCATATAGGAACAGTTTGTGGTTTCCATGTCCTTCTTGGGTCATCTCTCCAGATATACTCACTGACTGAGACACATCTTGTTTCTATAATAGGATGCCTCCACGACGCGTACCCACAAAAATCCAGCATCTCAATCATGAGGATGACCCCATCAGTGATGAATCTTTGAATCAGGGACCAGATCCCCAAGTTTTACTATCAGGTGGTGTGCTAGTTATTCCGCCACCTATGGAGCAGTTTTTTGTGCCTGTTGTACCAGTGGAGGAGCGCAGGCTGAGCGCACTACATGATTTTCAGAGACAGAGACCCCTTAGGGTTTGAGGAGAGCCTAAACCTCAGGCAGTAGAGGACTGTCTTGAGGTAGTGACAAGAGTCTTCCGTTTGGTCAGGACACCAGCAGACCAGATGTTGATCCTGACAGCTAGCCTTCTGCAGGGCTCGGTAAGGCGTTGGTGGAGTTTGGTTATCCAGAATCAAGACGAGGAGACTCTTTCATCGTTGGAGTTTGAGCGTCTCTTCCGAGAAGAGTTTTCACCAGTTACCCTGAGAGCAGTACGTATACAAGAGCTTCTTCAGCTCCAGTAGGGAACCATGATGGTGGCTGACTATTCATCGAGGTTTACTGACCTCTCGCAGTACTCGATGGATATTCCCAGAGATCAGTACTTAAGAGTTTGGACATTTGAGTGGGGATTGCCCTAATATATCCGAGCTATCATCATCACTGTGAGCATTCCTACATATGCTGGGGTGCTCGAGCGGGCTATGGTGGTCTAGAGATTCTTGGAAGAGCACAGACAGCCGTCAGTTGTCAGTAGTGAGTGAGCTAGAGTAGAGACTTTGGCATCAGGGATCCAACGTTAGTGACCCAGGTGTGGGAGACGTTTTTAGAGGAGATCCCAGGACAGGGGATCTACCGTACAGGGTTCAAAGGGCGCATCCAGCTATACTCGAGAGAGACGATGCTACTCATGTGAGGGTTGTGGAAATCTCGCTCGAGATTGTCTGAACCGATGTACTACTGACACAGGAGCAATGGATGGACCACTAAGGCAGAGGAAACATGTGGATTTGATAGATCCCTATGGCGGCGAACGTGGTAGGGAAGTTGGGAGAGCAGCTGTAGGTGGTCAGTGTTTTGACCTTTTACCACCACCACCACTAAGAGGTCAACCCTAGGTTCATGGAGATGGTGGATAGAGGCAGGGATAGCTGCAGGCGGTAGAGGATTATGACCCAGGTACTGTCGGAATGATTATAGGTACAATCTGTGTCTTTTCTACATTAGATGTTGTATTGATAGACATAGGTTCTTGTCCTTCCTTTCTGGCTGCTTATCTTGTTAGAGACCTTGATATTCCAGTTGAGGCATTGACTCGACCCTTATGCTTAGAAACACTGACTTGAGAAGATTCAGAGATCACACACCTCTGTAGACAGTGTGACCTGACCCTTGGAGGTGAGAGTTTCGGTTGGAACCTCTTTGTGGTAGCGTTGATGCCTTATGACTTCATCCTTGGTATGGATTGTCTATCAACAGTTCATGCCTAGAAAGACGGTTTTAGGCGAAGGGTGCGGTGTGTTCGCAGTGATGGAACGAGGTTCTCTTTTGTCGTTGGAAGAGAGACCCAGGCAGCGCAGGATGGACTCGTGCATAGGAAGGCACAACCGATATCCTATCTGTTGCCTAGCCTAGCCCTTGGTGCAACAGATGTTACGAGTTTCCAGTTTCTAGCAGTAGTGGCTGAGTACGATGACGTATTTTCGGAGGATGTCCCTGGGAAACCTTCCCATTGGGAGATAGATTTCTACATTGAGCTACAACCCAGGATGACACCGATATCAGCATCAGCATATCGAATGGATCTGGCAGGGCTTCGTGAGCTGAGGGTGCAACTGGACGACTTGTAGAAGAAGGGCTTTGTGAGACCCAACATTTCACCCACGGCAGCCCTAGTACTATTTACCAAAAGGCAAACGGGAGCTTGAGGCTATTGTGGATTACCAGTGCTTGAATCAAGTGACCGTGAGGAACCAGAATCCACTACTGAGGATCGATGACCTCTTCGACTAGTTTAGAGGGGTACGATGGTTCTCGAAGGTTAATATATGATCAGGCTATAACCAGTTGCGAGTACGGGATGAGGATGTACCGAAGGCGGCTTTCAGATGTTGCTACAATCACTATGAGTACTTCGTGTTGCCCTTCGGTGTGATGAACGCCCCGGTAGTGTTCATGGGACTCATGAACTGGATCTTTCAGTCCTATCTAGATCAGTTCATTGTGGTCTTCATCGATGATATCCTTGTGTACTCTACATCTGAGGAGGAGTACGTGAGACACATAAGGATGGTTCTAGACACACTCTGAGAGTACCAGTTGTATGGGAAACTCTCGAAGTGTCAGTTCTGGATACAGGAGGTCATCTTTATGGGAAAAATTATCTCAGCAGATGGTGTAGCAGTGGACCCAGCCAAGGTGGAGGCAGTACTAGCATGGGAGCTACCCCGGAGCATGACAGAGGTGCGATGCTTCCTTGGGATGGAAGGATACTATCAGAGATGCATTCCAAATTTCACTAGGATTTCACCAACCATTATAGCTTTGACCCGAAAGGGGAAGCCTTTCGTATGGACCGAGAGATACCAGCAGGCTTTCCAACAGTTGAGATAGAGTCTAACGAGTGCCCTGATATTGAGATTACCGGAGGAGGGTGTCGAGTACGTAGTAATCTACGAAGAATCAGGAACATGGCTTGGTTGTGTCCTAATGAAGAGGCAGGCAGTGATTTCATATGTCTCATGTTAGTTGAGGCCACCCGAGTATAACTACGCGACCCCTTATATTGAGTTGGCAGCGGTATTCTTCGCATTGAAGATGTGGTGGAACTATCTGATGGGCACGTAGTTTACCATCTACTCTGATCAAAAGAGTCTCAGATATATCTTTTCTCAGAAGGATCTGAATTTGAGACAAAGATGATGCATTGAATTCCTCCAGGATTACGACATTGAGATCGTTTACACACCTGGGAAGGGTACTGCTGTTGTAGATGCTCTCAGTAGGAAATCCAGTTCGCAGTTGCTGGATGAGGCGACAAGGTATTTGGCCTCTCTATAGTTATCCTTTGTGGATGTAGATGAGGGATCTTACCTTCAGTCGATGTTTATTAACCCTCCACCATTTCAGAAAGTCAGGGAAGCATAGCGTGAGGATGCTAGTTGTGCGGCTTTACGTGCTCTGATATCCATAGGTGTTGCGGTTGATGGATATTAAGAAGTTTGGGAGCATGCTGTTCTTTAAAGAGGGAGTACAGTAGTAGCACTGATGTTGCGGGAGGAGGTTCTTAGGGAGTTCCATATATAACCTTTGGCTGTGTATCCAAGCCTGGAAAAGATGTATCATGACCTTCGACGTCAGTTCTGGTGTATAGGAATGAAGAAGTGTGTCGCAGAGTTTGTTTCTCAGTGCCTTACCTGTCAGTAAGTAAAGACTGAGAACCAGGTGCCATCAGGCTTGACTCAAACCTTGAGGTACCAGAGAGGAAGTGGGATGGGATATCCATTTAATTCGTGACGGGATTACCATGTACATCAAGGGGACACGATTCCATTTGGGTGATCATTGATCAACTCACCAAGTCAGTCCACTTCCTTTCCATATAGGAGTAGAGTTTAGTAGAGAGCCTGGGATGCCTCTAGGGGCAGGAGATAGTTCGACTTCATAGAGTACCATCATCGATCATCTCAGATTTTGATTCTCATTTCACATCCTGGCTGTGGAAGGGAGTGCAGGAAGCTTTTGGGACTCAGTTATTCTTGAGCACAACGTTTCATCCCCAGACTAATGGTCAGACAGGGCGGGTCATCCAAGTCCTAGAGGATATGCTTCAAGATTGCATACTTGACTTCGGTCATAGCTGGGAGGCTCACCTACCACTAGTGGAGTTTGCTTATAACAATAGTTGTCATTCCACAATTTTTATGGCACCATTCAAGGCTCTGTATGGTGACCTTGCAGGTCACCACTTTTCTAGACTAACCCAGGAGAGTCAACACTCATGGGCTCAGAGATGGTGAGGGATACTACAGAAAAGGTAAAGGTCATCCAGAAGCAGATGAAGACTTCACAGAGTCAGCAAAAGTCTTATGCCGACAGCAGGTGGAGGCACTTAGTGTTCAAGGAGGGAGACCATGTGTTCCTTCGGTTCTCACCTCGATGGGAATTACAAATATTTGGCCAAGGCGGAAAGATATATCTGAGGTTCATTGTCCCTTTTTTGATTCTGAGTAGAGTTGGCAAGGTGGCATATTGCTTGGCTCTACCGGCTCAGATAGACCTCATACACAACATCTTCCATGTGTTGTAGCTACGGAGGTACGTGCATGATCTATCACACGCCATCGACTGGGGGGGAGATGGACATCGATGATGGAGCGAACATTGCTGAGTACCCAGTGGAGATCGAGGATCGGCAGGAGAAGATCTTTCATGAGTGAGGTATTCCCTTAGTGTGTGTTAGGTGACAGCACAGGAATCTCCAGGAGAGCACATTGGAGCGGGAGGCTCAGATTCTCATTCAGTACCCACATCTTTTTTGAGTAGACTTTGTTTTGGCTTTTCGGGGACTTAAAAGCCCTAAGGTGGGTGTGATGTAATGTCTCGGATTTTTTCATGTATTATTTTAATATTATATGGGAATTAATTCGAGACCATGCTCTGAGGCGACGTGCAATTCTGAGGCCGAGTGAGCCCGGAACAAATGTTTGAATTTAATTAAATAATTAAATTACTTGCACATGTAGTTTTTCTGAAAAAGTGGAATAACTCCTAAATGGGTGATCAGATCAAAAATATAAAGGCACCTTTGCGTTCAGAGCAGCGGTTTAACCATAGGTGAGGCCTAACATTGGCCGGCGTAGGTTGGTGGTGAAATCCAATTTTTTGAACGTAAGACTAATAAAATATTTACATAAAAATATTTTATTCTACAAAGAAATATTTTAAATCTGCTGCAACAGATATCTCTTATCATATTTTTAAATAAAGGCATGTGCAGGGGTCCAGGGTAACAATCCTCATAACCCTGAAACCCTTTGTGAATCTGGAGGCTCTGGAGAAGACCTCCCGATGCAGCGACAACCTTCTTGATGATTTTCTTCAGCGATGACGATGCAGTGACCAGATCTTTGCCAAAGAATGCCGCAGATCTAGGTAGGATGTTTGTTTTTGATTTCCTTCCCCATTTTTTATTTCCACGATGAATGTAGATTAATCCACAAACAGATTAGCCCACGGATCGATCGTTCTTGTGGGATGGGTTGTTGCGGGGATTTTAAGGTTGTTTTGGTTTTGATCAAACGACGACGAACCCGGATCGTCACGAAAAATGATCGAGGTTCGTCCCTCTTGTTTGATTCTTGTATTTTATCCCTCACGTTCTTCGTTGCGTTCTATGAATTCTTGGAGGAAATTGATCATTGCATATTTGTTTGTTGGCACAATAATCCAAGATTGTAAATCTAACCCCGAAGCGATGTCACGGAGGTTCGACGACGATTTCAGCAGGCGATTCAGATTGGATCGAAAGATACAAGTTTTTAGGAATTTTTCTTTGGGTGGATTGTTTGAGTTTTATAATCTGATTCAAGAGAAGAACACACCCATTACGGTGTTCATATGATGAAATGAACCAACCCCTGATGTATCATGACGAACAGAAGAGAAATCGAGGATCCGTAGGATCAGCCGCGGCGTGAGGAGGAAGACGGTGTTTCGGGAAATTTCCCGACTACACGACATGTAGTATGGGATACACGGCGTGTGTTCATATGCGGACCACCTGTAATGTACTCCAGGAGTACATAGACACGAGGTGGGTACACAGCCAAGTACACGGTGTGTATACCCTTCCCCAGCCAGACCCGGCCAGATATACGGGATACCCCATGTACTGGTACATAGGTAGGCAACATGAACATGGATAAAGGCCATGTACGGGCACATGGCTAGCATAGACAGAGCGATCCCCAGGTGCTTGGACACGGTGTGTGATTCTTCTACCCGATGTGTAGTTACTTTCCATCCGACAAGCTGAATGACACAGGTCGTTTACACGGGCAGTACCCGGAGTCAAGGAACACGACGTGTGATCATTATACACGCTATGTAGTTAGGTTTTACACAGCTTGGATGGATGACATGGGTCGTTTACATAGGCAGTACCTGGAGTCAAGGAAAATAGTGTGTGATACTTCTACACGCTGTGTAGTATAGTTTTACACAGACTGGGCAGATGACACATGCCGTTACACGGGCAGTACCCGGGGTCAAGGAACACGACGTGTAATAATACTATACGTAGTGTAACCAATTATCCATGTCTTGAGCCACATGTCATTTGTATAGCATCCCGCCATTTTATAACATAAACTTTCATTACATTACACAAAACTGAGGATCTTTAAGGTCTAGTGTCTTGGAAACCAGGAACATAATACCTGAAAACAACATAAAAAATTCTTCTTAAACACTTGAAAGGTGTCTCCTTAAGTTCATTCTAGGTTCATTACTGCATCTCATAACCTGGGGACATACATCAAAAGAAAGGGTGAGTAGAAGGCCCAGTATGGGAAACAAGAGGAACATTTTACATGTGAACTTTGTATACTTCAATAAGGACATGAAAAGAACTTTAAGGCATGAGAAAGAAAATCATGAGGCATTTCATAATAAAAATAACATTTTACATAACTTGAAGATGTGGCTACATCATTTAACATAGACAATCATGAACATATCACCAAGGTCCATCCCCAAGGTGTCATTTGAAAATTACCATGGTTATTCACCAAGGTATCATGAAAATTGTAATCTCTAGTGGTTACATCATTACCCAATGCATTGGAGCGCTATCAGGGCGCACCCTTAAATTTGCCTTTATTATCATGTGAGCAACATATATCATCATCAAACATTTCATAAATAACCCACATAGCATAAAATAAATGGGTTTCATTTCATAATCATAATGTTTTAAAAACTGCTTTAAAGACATGATATTTATGTCACTTTAAACCCACAGAAAGGGAAAGCGGGTCTCATGTATGTAAGTCCCAGAATTTAAAATGGAACATTTTGATATATATGTGAATACCCTTGTAGAAATAAGAACTTTGAGTATTCAATTTATAACATAAAATAATTTTTGAGAAAAGAGAGAGGAATTTTGAGGGAAACATTCTGCAGCATAACGGCTATGTTTCGGGGTTTTAGAAAACATTGAAATGAGAGGGGACATGGGTCACCCACTCATAAATGATCTATAAAACAGTAGGGTGAAAGAATAAGAAGTACATATGGACATGGTAACGAAATTTTAGGGACATACCATTTGAAATGAAAAACATGGAAGGAAAAAAAAGATTAGATTTCTCTTATGAAAATTCTGCAGCCTTACGGCGTCACTTAACTTCAAAAGAAAATGATTTGACAAGATAAAATAGGGTCCCTCATTATATGATCATAAGAGATAATTATGATAGATATATAGATCATATCCCAACATAATTAAAAGGAACTTGAAAGACTAGACATGAAAATCGAACTTGAAAAATGAGAAGAGTGAAAGAATCCCTTAAACATTCGGCAGCCTAACGGCGTCACTTAAACTTTCATAAAACGAAATTATGAGAGTAAGAGGGGATCTCTCATCATATAAACATGAAAGGGCAGTAAGAGTAATATAAAAGAAAATCCTCTCACATAAAAACATGGAGCAGAAAAGGAATGACATAAAAGAGATTACATGAAAAGAAAGAGAGGGGTCAGATCCCTTACCTTAAAATGTGACTCTTGAAACTCAAAGGATTGGACCTTGAGGGCTTGGGGGAACCTTGAGAGGACTCCTTGGAAGGTAAGAAGACGAGAGCTTCTTTGGGGGAGAGTTGGGAGTGAAAACTAAAGGAGGAAAGGGTGGGTATTTATAGGGAAAGTGAGGGGACAAAGCATTAATGGCCAAGGGACACCTCACTAGTGGTTTTGTCAAAACCATGGGCTTGCCCATGGTATTTTCCCATGGTATTGGCCACTTGGGACACCTCACACCTTATCTTACGATTCATAATTCGACCATATTGAATATATACTTAATACATCATTTAATGATCTCATTAAACACCTGTAACTTCAAAACTATACTTTCACTATTCACCGAAAATTCACCTTTCTCAGAATAATCCCAAAATTTAACCTTAACCAAATATCAATGCTATGATTTCAAAAATGAACTCCATTTTATAAAAATAATTTTCTAAATATTTTTAATTTTATTTTTAAATAAATACACTATTCATCGAAAATTCATTTTTTCAGAAAAATCCCCAAAAATTACCATAACATAATATCGATGCTCTGAGTTCAAAAATAAAGTCATTTTTATAAAAATAATATTCTAATTATTTTTAATTAAATTTTTAATTTAAAAAAACTATTCATCCGAAAAAACTAATACTTGAATAATAATTTATGAAATTGTTATTTACCCATTTTATTGAATCACATTACTTAATCAAGGTACCTAGATTACTTTAAAACTTTCTTTAAGTGAGATTACTAATCCATTTGGTCACATTACTAATCCTAAGCGTAAAATCACTATTCACTATTTACTATTCATCAAAAATTAAGTTGATCTTATTAGACTCCATATTCTTTAATGAACACTTTTGTAGAAGACCATTTTTTGAAAATCATTACATATCATTAGTTATTTAGGGTTTACATAAATATTTCAAAATATCCCTTTTTCAAAATTCATCAATAAAATACATTCTAAAATTATCCGGACATTTGAAATTTCACAAACATCTCTAAAGGAAGAAATCTCAATTTATTCACCCGAAAGGACTACACAAGGAAGCTAGGGTCTCGTCACATAGCCCCTTATAACACCGGCATAAGACCTGAGTGTAAGGTGTTCTATGGTGAGAGAATATGAGGGAGGCTCAAATAACATTTCCCTAGTAGTAATCTCTACTAACTTGAACTTCTCCCACAGGCATTTCCGTTCAAGCTTGACACGCTGGAGTTTGGCTTGGGCTTGGTCCAAAGCGAAGCCCACAGATGCTACCTCCTTCCCAAGCTCTGATAAGTGGGCTTCATAAGGGTTGAGTCTACTGGATGAATCCATCGACTCCTCTTTCTGCATTAACCATTAACATCTTATTAAATCAATAAGAGTAAGTTAATATACTACTCAAAAAAAATTTGGGTCGTTACATTCTTCCCCCCTTAATAAATTCTGTCCCCGAAATTTATACTTGAGGCCTAGTCGAAAAGGTGAGGGTACTTTTGATTCATCGTTTCCTCAGGCTCCCAAGTCGCTTCTTCATATTTATGATTCCTCCACAACACTTTGACAAGGTGGGTAGTCTTGTTTCGTAGGACCTTGTCTCTACGGTCCAAGATCTCCACTGGCTGCTCCTCATAAGAGAGGTCATGTTCCAGTTGTACCACCTATGGGTTCAGTACATGCGAAGGGTCGGGTATGTACTTCCCCAAGAGAGATACATGGAAGACATTGTGACCTTGAGCTAGGTTCGGTGGAAGTTCTAGACGATAGGCCACTGCTCCTATGCGATCAAGGATTTCATAGGGGCCAATGTACCTAGGTCTGAGCTTCCCTTTCTTCCCAAACCGCATGACTCTCTTCCATGGAGAGATTCGAAGGAAGACTTTGTCACCAACACCAAACTCCATGTCTCTTCGTCGATTGTCAGCATAGCTCTTCTGTCGACTCTGAGCAGATTTTATGTGTTGTTGGATGGCATGAACTTGTTCTGTCATTTCTTGCACAAGATCAGGCCCAAGAAGCTTCCTCTCACTAGTTTCATCCCAACAAGTAGGAGTTCTACACCGCTTTCCATACAGAGCTTCATAGGGTGCCATCTGAATACTCGCATGGAAGTTGTTGTTATAGGAGAACTCCACTAATGGGAGGTGTTGATCCCATCAACCTTTAAATTCCATTGAGCATAATCTCAACATGTCTTCGAGTGTCTGAATAGTCCTTTCAGATTGGCCATCAGTTTGAGGATGATAGGTCGTACTAAAATTCAATTCAGTATTCAGAGCATGTTGAAGACTTCTCCAGAATTTTGATGTGAATCTTGGGTCACGATCAGATACGATGGATAGTGGTACCCCATGCAGCCTTACCACTTCCTTCACGTATATCTTGGCAAGCTGATCCAGAGAGAAATCTTCCCGAATAGAGATAAAATGGGGTGTCTTGGTGAGACGGTCCACAATAACCCATATCACATTGTTTCCTTTGGATGTTTTTGGGAGACCAGTTACAAAGTCCATAGTGATATTATCCCACTTCCATACTGGTATGGATAGAGGTTGTAATACCCCCTTAGGAAGTTGTCTTTCTGCCTTTACTTGCTGACACACCAGGCACCTTGTAGTGTAATCGGCAATCTCAGTCTTCATGTTATCCCACCAATAATGATCACGAAGGTCTCTATACATCTTAGTGCTTCCCAGATGTATAGAGAAAGTAGAGCTATGAGCTTCATCCATCAGTTCTTTCTTTATCTCCGGAATAGATGGAACACATAGTCTTGTACGAAATTTCAATACACCTTCTTGATCAATATTGAAATCAGGGAACTTCCCATCCTTTACAGCCTCGAACTTCTCCTGCCGCAAAGGATCTTCTTGTTGAGCCTTCTTGATCATCTCTAGTAATGAAGGTTGAGAAATCATTTGGGATAGGGTTGATGATGTCCCTTTCCTTATAATTCCCATGTCCATTTTTACTAGATCTTTAATCAAGGGATCTCCCAGGATCCTCATTGTTGCCAGAACAACAGGATCTTTCCTGCTTAACGCATCCGCGACTTTGTTTGCTCTTCCAGGGTGATAATGAAATGAACAATCATAGTCTTTAATAAGCTCCAACCATCTCCTTTGTCTCATGTTCAATTCTTTCAGAGTGAAAATATACTTTAGACTTTGGTGGTCAGTGTATATATCACATTCCTCCACATAAATATAGTGCCTCCATATCTTTAGAGCAAAAACAACTGCCGCCAGCTCTAGATCATGCGTAGGATAATTCTGCTCATGAATCTTCAACTGTCGAGATGCATAAGCAATTACTTTGTCATTTTGCATGAGGACGCACCCAAGCCCTTTCAGAGATGCATCGCTAAAAATAACGAATCCTTCTCCGATAGAGGGTAGTGTTAACACAGGTGCAGTAACCAATCTCTTCTTCAGCTCTTGGAAACTTTCCTCTCATTCCTTTGTCCAGATGAACTTAACCCCTTTTCGAGTCAACTTGGTTAGTGGATTAGAAATCCGTGAAAAGTTTTTCCCAAACCTCCTATAATATCCCGCTAAACCAAGGAAACTACGAATCTCAGTTACTGTTGTGGGTCGAGGCCACTCCTCCACAAACATTGTCTTTGCAGGGTCAACCGAGATTCCTTCATTGGTTACGATGTGCCCCAAGAAAGCCACTTGTTGTAACCAAAACTCACACTTGCTGAACTTCCAAAAGAGCCTCTCCTTCCGTAGAGTTTTCAAAATAACCCTCAGATGATCTTCATGCTCCTCGTGACTTTTTGAATATATCAAAATATCATCAATAAAAACTACCACAAAGTTATCAAGGTAGTCCTTAAAGACTCTATTCATCAAATCCATGAAAATAGCAGGAGCATTAGTCAAGCCGAAGGGCATAACAGTAAACTCATAATGCCCATATCTTGATCGGAAGGAAGTCTTTGGAATATCTTCCTTCTTCACCCTCAGTTGATGATAACCAGATCGAAGGTCAATCTTAGAGAAGAATTGAGCCCCACGAAGTTGGTCAAATAAATCATCAATTCTTGGAAGAGGGTATTTGTTATTCACTGTGATCCCGTTCAGTTCTCTATAATCAATGCATAACCGTATTGATCCATCCTTCTTCTTCACAAAGAGAACTGGTGCTCCCCAAGGAGACACACTCAGTCGGATAAACCCCTTCTCCAACAAGTCTTGGAGTTGTTTCTTTAACTCCTCTAGCTCCACATTTGCCATTCTATATGGAGTCTTTGATATCGGTTGAGACCTAGGTACGAGTTCAATGGAGAACTCTACCTCTCTTTCTGGGGGAGGTCCAGGTAACTCCTCAGGAAATACATCCATGTATTCCTGAACAATCGGAACATCTTCAATTTGTATGCTCCCTTTCCCTTCTTCATCATCACTGATTAACTCCATAAAGAAAGCTATGGGAGGTGATTCTAGATAGGGATCAGTTCGGGATATCTCTCCTTGGAAGATAACTGTCGGTCTTTCATTCAAGACTACTGAGATTTCCTTACTTCTGCATTTGATCTTAGCATTATACTTTGAGAGCCAGTCCATCCCTAGTATAATGTCGAATTCCATCATGGGAATGACTACTAGATTTGCGATAAGATTGAGCTCACCAAAGTAAACACTAGAGTCTCTAAATAATTTTGATGCAAGGATAATCCCACTTGGAGTCTTGACTGACAACTCTACCTCTAGCAGTTCGGGGATTGATTCTATATTCATTGCAAACTTGGAGGAAATAAAGGAATGCGTAAAACCAGAATCAAATAAAGCACTTGCTAGTTTTGAGAGGACAACAATAGTACCTGCTACCACATCGTTCGGGACTTCAACATCAGCTGTTGTGATAGAGAAAGCACGACCTTGCCCCCTTGGCCTCTGCTGAGGTTGATGGTGATTCCCCTCCACTGCCCTCGGATTTAGACATTGATTAGCAAAGTGCCCAAGCTGTCCACACTTGAAGCATGTGACTTCGGGTAGGGCCAGAACCATCTTTCCTCTGTCGTTAGTGTTGGGAAGTTGAGGCTTCACATCACCACGACAATTCCGAGAAATATGGCCTTCTTTTCCAAACCTATAGCACTTGCCACTTCCGATCAAGCAGTTCCCCGAATGCTTCTTCCCACATTTATTGCATGTGGGAGGTTGCATATGCTTTCCACCTCTTTCCTGATCAAAACTTCTTCCCAGGCTCGGTTCTAGAGTTCTCTTCTTCTCATTAGATTTTTGAGACCACTGTGTCTCCCCAAACTCTAGTTCAACATTCATGGCACTTTGAACTATTTCTTCATAGCTATCATAGTCCATGTTGGCTAGATTCTTCCGCAGATAAGGTCGTAGTCCACCAAAGAATCTATCAACCTTCCCATTAGGGTCCATGACAAAGCATTAGGTATAACGGGGAATCCTTGTGAAGTTCATCTCATAGCTTCGGACAGATTCATTCTCCTTCTGCTTCAGCTCGAGAAACTCTTTCTCCATTTTCGTTCTCATGGAATGAGGGAAATACTTGTTAAAGAAAATCCCCCAAAATTCATCCCACTCCATAGCTTCCATCTCTCCTCGTGGCTTCGTGTTTTTGATCAGTGACCACCACTGATCAGCTTCTCCCTCAAGGCGGTAAACAGCAAGGGTGACTTTTTCTTGTTCCGAAAAATGAAGTACAGAAAAGATCTTTTCAATGGAGCTTATCCATTGTTCCGCAACCAATGGGTCAGTAGATCCACTGAATGATGGCGGTCGTTGACACATGAAGGACTAAACAGAGTGTTGTTCCCTTCGTGGTGAGGTCGGCCTCTCAGCTTGATTCAAGTTATTACTCATAACTTGAGTCAGTTGGTTCATCATTCGCATGAATGTTTCCATTCCGGCTTCCATCGGAGGTCCATCAGCACATGGTGCATTGCGGTCACCATCGGCACGGTTCCTCCTATTGCCCGCTGTAACAGCCCGAGATTTTATGAAAAATATTCTTTTTATTTCACTATTGTATTGTGTCGTACGCTACACCTAAAGGAGCTTTCACAACACGCATCCTTGACTTGCCTTGCATTACACGCAATCGCGACCTTCCTCGATAGCGTGTATACTACGCAATAACGAGTTTCACTAAACAACAATATGCTATTAAAATATTATTAAAACTAGCCGTTATGAATAGTAATAACCACTTTTTGAAATTTTTTTAAATTTTATCTTTTAAAATGGAATTCATTTTTGAATTCGTAATATCGAAAGTAGCTTAGGGTGAAATTTTGGTACTTTTCGGATAACTTTCATATTCTGATGAATAGTGAAAATTACTAAATTATAATTAAAAACAACTTTTTTTAATCAAAATAATTAATAGGGATAAATCATTAATTTTAGTGGTTTTAAAGTATATTTAGAATATATTTTTACAATTTAATACAATGTTGGTCATTGGATGTAATTTCACATTTAAACTAGACATAAACAAGTGTCAATCTTTTGATAGATATTGTTTCTTAAAAACACGCTATTTGTTTTAACAGCGGGATTTAATTATAAAATTAATTAATGCAACTTTTATGTTATGAATTTGGTAAAATAGACTTCATTTTTGAATTCGGAATATGAAATATAGCTTGGGATGAAATTTTGGCATTGTTCTGAAAAACATCAATTTTTGATGAATAGTGAAACTACTAAGTGGTAGGTTAAAAACTGAATTTTGCATAAAACTTAATTTTACCGCTTCTGTGAATGGAATTTCGAAAATCCGAGAGACACGGTTAATATCAAGGACTAAAATGTGGTTCAATGAGATGAAAATAATTTTTTGGTGAATAGTAACTTTTTACTTTTTTTACCACGGTTAATAGTAAATAGGGTAACTAAGGGTAAATATGATATTACTATTACCCTAACACATGTCCGAATTCTATTGGATAAGTGTAATTCGACCAAAAACAAACTTAGGAATAACATATGACCATTTAGGCCCACATGGATTAGATTAGGACATTTATTATTAATTTATTTAAAGAAGGGTTAAAATAGTTAAAATCAAAGTTTAATAAGTAAATCATTTTTAATATGGGGTTATACATAAGATAAATTCGATTGTAAATATTCATTAGAAAGATAAAAAGATTTACTACATGATGGTATTTTATTTGTAATTTTTAGAAATCAAATAATTTAATTTATTTATGACACAAAGATGATGCAGTAATTATCTTGTTAATGAAATATTGACATAATTGATGTTATAAACACCAAAATAAATGTAATTTAAGACTTTTTATGAATTAAACTAATTTTCTAGGTTACTATGATATATTAGTGTTGATTTAAGCAACTTGGTTCGAACATATAATTCTGTTATGACTTTCACAAAAATCATATATCAAATAGTGTCAAAATTGACACAAAATAGTTTTTAAATCAAATATTATATTATTAATTGTTATTTTATTCCTAAAAATCTAAGGTTCGGCCAAATGACTTATATAAGGATATATGTATTAATAATATACAATTTGGGGTTCGTTTGGCATGTTATAGTAAGTTTATTAACCATATAGTGAAAGAAAACAAAAAGACACGGTAAAAGTTAAATTATTTAACTTAGAGTTAAATCTAATTGATAAGGTTAAACATAATACCCTAAACTTGTCTAAATCCTATTGGTTGATAGTATTTCGACCCATCCCCACTTTAGCTTCGAAATAAGACCCTTTGGAACCATTATAAACCGATTTTGACTTTAATATAAAATAATATTTTGAGATATTCCTAAGGTGCCCCTCTCCTCCCCTATAAAAGGACACCTCCTCCCCCTCCTCCTCACACCAATTTGAGCACTCAAGCTCGGCCAACCCCTGCCAAAATCTCTTCTCCACTTCCCTAAAAACATCCCAGAGGTTCTGGTCTTCCTCAAAGACCAATTTTAGTGCCCTAAGAGGAGGTCTCAAAGAGGCACTTCAAAGAAGAGGTAATTACCGTTACCAATTCTTTCATCTTTATTTCTTCTTCCACTTCTTCTTCTTAGGTTGTTTCATTATGAAGTAATAACATCAGTATCACTCATATACTGATATGTTATTATAAGTATGAAACAAACCTATTTCACCATCTATCCATCCTACGGAAAAAGAAATCACCGCGCGTGCGTACGTACGGAATACCGTCTCCACGCCGTGGTGTAATCTATTTTCCACCACCACCTTACATGGATGGGTATAATGGTGTAAAGAATAACTATACATAGTTATTACAACATCATATTGATTCTGATATATTGTATAATCCACTCCAATTCAATTCAATATTTATAGAAATGATATCATCGCTCGTGCGTACGTACGGAATACCGTCTCCACGACGCGATGAGATTCATTCTCCATGTTAACCATTTAAGAATGATTATAATGTATATATAAGAAATAATAATGAAATATATGACATTATAAAGCTACTGGATTTATGTATATATATACATATGTATGTCATCTACTTACTTCCATTTCAAGACAATAAGGAAAGGAAAACAGCGTTCATGCGTACGTACGGACTACCGTCTCCATGAACGGTGTTTTTTTCATTTTATTTATCTACCTATTATATATATATACTGAATATATATGATATATAAATCATATTTTATATTCTGGAAGTATGTAAATCATGATATAAGTAATAATGATGTCAAGAACAACAAGTCAAAACACCTACGATAAATGAAACGATTTTACCCAAAACGCTTCTTTAACATGGAATTTACAAAAGAACGGGTAATATAATGTCATAAGTGAACCATATATGATATCATAACAATGAATATGATTCTGTAATAAGTCAATAACATGATTTAAATCATTATACAGGAGGTTCGGACACTTACAAAGCAAGTCGGACCTAAGGTAAGGGAAATATCACAATCTCATTTTTATCCGAGATTGTTTATTCGTAAGTATTTACTGGGGTGTATTTTATCATCCACATACATGTTTACTCAACATGTAATATTATTTCCATCCACCTAAAATTGTTTAAATCCATTTTTACCCTTCGGTGAGTTTTTAGTAAAGAATATGAAAGGAATCTTTTGTCGTTTTTTTCCGTACGAGGTACTTTTTGACTTTTCCGACAAAAGTACGAAGAATGTTTTTTTTAAATTATACGGAATGAATGGATTTTTAAAACATTATTTCCAAGAAGCTTCCTTTACAAGTTTTCAAGTTTATTTTTAATCAACTTCTTTTATTTTAAAGTTGTATGACATGTTATGAAAGGAAAAATGTTTTTGACGAAGAAAGGATGTTTTCCTCAAGAATGGAGTTCAAGTGTTTTATCAAAATTATTTTCCATCTAAGATAATAAAGGGTTCTGTTTTTATCCCTATTATTACATTGATTTGATCATGTTGTGATGGAATTATTTTTATGTATTCCTTTATCTTATATGAATTTATTTATGATGTCATGATGTATCAAGAATCCCATTTTTGTTACATGTGTTATGTGATGATGTATGTTTTATGATTATGTGGCACACATAAGAAAGGATTCATTATAAGATGGGTGGGACTTATATCTCCCTCCAATGCATTGGGTAAAGATTTTATATCTCATGAGATAGACATGGCTGGAACGGAAGGTTATTTCGGTTCAGTGATACAGGACTGAAACGAGGAGTGAACTCGGTTCAGAAAGGGACTTTGTCCACTAAGATAGTCTTGGAAATGAGTCATGACTAACAAGAAATGATTTTCCATGATTATGTGTGCATGCCACAAAGTTTCAAGTTTCATGTTATGATTATGGGGATCTCATTTTCACTTCTATGATTTATCCCATGTTATGATATTATGAGCTCTTTTGCAGGTTAAGATTTCCAAAAGCTATGTTCTTATGTATATGATGTGATTGATATTTCTTTTTTTTACCCTTACTGAGCATTTGAGCTCACCCTTTTATGTTTTCTTTTCCCCAGGATATAAAGAAAGGTTTTTAGGTAAAAAAAAGGGAAGATCTTTATGGGAGATATTGAAGATCTTTCACCACGATTAGAAGATTACGTTCCGAGTTTCCAAAGACACTAAACTATTACGATCCTTGTGTGTGTGTGTTTTTGTTATGTACTAAGTATTCCGCAAAAGTAATGTAATGTCCATGTACGATAAGCTTAGGGTCTCTACAGTTGGTATCAGAGGAAAGGTTTAGTCAACCTTTGGAAACTAGGATGCGAAAACGTTAGTAAGATCCCTAGAGATATTTCTAAGGTATGTCTAGGGATGTCCCTAGGGATAAGTATACGTATAGGTTATAGTAATAGAATTACGCTAACGATCATAGAATTAAACCTAAGATGTTGGATATTGAAGGTACTCCCCCTTTATTATGTTGTTTTCCCTATCATGATTTTTGCCTCTCACACTATTCTTTTTGGGTTTTAGACGATGGCTGGAACCCGAAGGAACCGTGTTGATCAATGCAATGGACAATGCAATGATTTCCCTCCTGAACAAACAAATGTTATGGGAGATGGAGTGCAAAATATTATTTCTATACTTACACAAGCTATGAATCATTCTGGACTTCCAAATGAGCAGAGAAGGGAACAATATTCTATTGAGTCCTTCATGAGGCAACGTCCACCTTCTTTCAATGGGTCTTCTGATCCACTTGTGGCTGAACAATGGATCAGTACTACTGAAAAGATATTTTCAGTTCTTCCATGTTCTGAACATGATAAAGTCATCTTATCAGTATATCGTTTGGAAGGTGAAGCTGATCAATGGTGGAATATTATCAAGAATACGAGGCCAAGAGATGAAATTGAGTCCATGGAATGGGACGAGTTCAAGAAATTGTTTTTCAGTAAGTACTTCCCTCGTATTCTTCGAACAAAAATGGAGAAAGAGTTTCTTGAACTGAAGCAAAGGGACGATGAATCTGTTGGTACCTATGAAGAAAATTTTACAAGACTTGCAAGGTATGCTTCTGGAATTATCATCCAACCTGAAAGTAAAGTTGATCGATTTTTCTGTGGCTTAAAACCAAGTCTTCGAAGGGCATTAGCTATAAGAGACTTCAGTAGCTATGAAGAAATTGTGCGTTGTGCTATCAAGGTATAAATGGAAGTTGGTGTTACATATCCATCTCATGGTTTTGACAAGAAACGAAAGATGGAGTTCAAGGAGAAATCTCAGAATAATGGTGAAAAGAAGATGAATGTTTCCTTATGCACAAAGTGTGGAATGAATCATGGTGGAGATTGTCTTAAAGGGACTAGAAAATGTTTTAAGTGTGGAAAATAAGGTCATCGAGCAGCTGAGTGTCGAAGTAATGGAAAAAGGGTTTCTAATGATGTGAATAAAGCAAACACTGCAGAGAACGCACCGCCAACAGTTCAATGCTTCAAGTGCAAGGAAATGGGTCATTATGCTAATAATTTCCCTAATCCAAGGGTTAGTGATGATCAACATGAGCAACCACTGAAGGCAATGGACAAAGGCAAATCACATGCGATCACTATTGGCAATGTTGAATATGACAACGATGTGGTGGAATGATTAAGTGTTTATGTAATGGGATTCCAAAATAATGTTGTATCATTGAGTATTGTAATATTTATTGATGTGGTATTCAAAGTGATTGAGATATTTTTTGGAAATAAGATGATATGCGCATAATGAAGACGAGAAAATGAAATGTTTAATAGTATTCATGAGCTCATGATTGATATAAGGACTAAGTGATATCATGGTTTGAGTATATAGAATTTTGAGGATTTTGGTATGTGGAAAGTGTTAACTTTTAACTGCACTCATGTTTTCACTAAGGTATTCAAGAGAATACACGATTAAGGACTTTGAATGTTTGGAATGTGACCAACAAGACATATCTTATGATATGTGGGGATCAACGACAGTATTAAATCTCTGGTAATCATTGTCACTATATTATGAGAGTGGACTGCAATATTATGTATAAGCCTAAAGATTAGACTGGACATAAGTTAGTATTGTTTAAGGATAGAAGATTTTCGATATTATTGATGGGATGTTATAGTAACGTAGTTTTAGAAAAAGGACAACCTGCAGGACGGGCGACAACCCATCGCTTCGGACAAGGCTGTGGGAATCGAACCCACAACCGAAGTGCGACTGGCCTTTATCGCCTACCACTGACCTACAGGAAGTCCCTGTTTAGTAGAAACTAGTTTTATTATATTAAGCAGTATGATATATGAAGTATAAGTCCATTTTGGGAACCATATATGATTAATCCCACTATAGGTCGACTTATGTATATAAATTTTGCTAACCTTTTGAGACAGATGGAATGACCCATCATTCTATCACATGATCTGCTAACACTTCACGAATAACAAATTCAACTTCATTTATTTAAGAGATGAAGTGTAAATTGTTAAAGGCACGAACAACAGTGAGAATGTACCAAAATAAAGTAAGTATTTATTCTAATTCAAATTCTTTAACTTTAGGGAAATGATCTTGAAAACCAAAAATGTTGTCCTAGTTCTCTTATACCTGATGAATCAGATGGTACCCTAGATCGTCACAAATTTATGGATTTGTGATTACTGGCTTTTCCATAGCCATGTTCTCTACCACTCTCCATCAGAACATGATGGTTAGATTTCTCTTCCATATCCATATTTTCACCTATGTGGAAACCCAGTGATTAGTTTATTTGGGTAATCGTTACATTTCATACTTTAGTTTTTAAAGCCAAGTTTTGGTATTCCTTTTTACGATGTGGGTTTCTATTAAAGAAACTTTCGAATAGTAAACCATTTATAACCCCGACGAATTTCGAGGGCGAAATTCATTTTAAGGGGGGTAGAATGTAACAGCCCAAGATTTTATGAAAAATATTCTTTTTATTTCACTATTGTCTTGTATCGCACGCTACACCTAAAGGAGCTTTCACAACACGCATCCTTGACTTGCCTTGCATTACACGCAATCGCGACCTTCCTCGATAGCGTGTATAGTACGCAATAACGAGTTTCACTAAACAACAATATGCTATTAAAATATTATTAAAACTAACCGTTATGAATAGTAATAACCACTTTTTGAAATTTTTTTAAATTTTATCTTTTAAAATGGAATTCATTTTTGGATTTGTAATATCAAAATTAGCTTAGGGTGAAATTTTGGTACTTTTCGGATAACTTTAATTTTCTGATGAATAGTGAAAATTACTAAATTATAATTAAAAACAACTTTTTTTAATCAAAATAATTAATAGTGATAAATCATTAATTTGAGTGGTTTTAAAGTATATTTAGAATATATTTTTACAATTTAATACAATGTTGGTCATTGGATGTAATTTCACATTTAAACTAGACATAAACAAGTGTCAATCTTTTGATAGATATTGTTTCTTAAAAACACGCTATTTGTTTTAACAACGGGATTTAATTATAAAATTAATTAATGCAACTTTTATGTTATGAATTTGGTAAAATAGACTTCATTTTTGAATTCGGAATATGAAATATAGCTTGGGATGAAATTTTGGCATTGTTCTGAAAAACATCAATTTTTGATGAATAGTGAAACTACTAAGTGGAAGGTTAAAAACTGAATTTTGCATAAAACTTAATTTTACCGCTTCTGTGAATGGAATTTCGAAAATCCGAGAGACACGGTTAATATCAAGTACTAAAATGTGGTTCAATGAGATAAAAATAATTTTTTGGTGAATAGTAACTTTTTACTTTTTTTACCACGGTTAATAGTAAATAGGGTAACTAAGGGTAAATATGATATTACTATTACCCTAACACATGTCCGAATTCTATTGGATAAGTGTAATTCGACCAAAAACAAACTTAGGAATAAAATATGACCATTTAGGCCCACTTGGATTAGATTAGGACATTTATTATTAATTTATTTAAAGAAGGGTTAAAATAGTTAAAATCAAAGTTTAATAAGTAAATCATTTTTAATATGGGGTTATACATAAGATAAATTCGATTGTAAATATTCATTAGAAAGATAAAAAGATTTAATACATGGTGGTATTTTATTTGTAATTTTTAGAAATAAAATAATTTAATTTATTTATGACACAAAGATGATGCAGTAATTATCTTGTTAATGAAATATTGACATAATTGATGTTATAAACACCACAATAAATGTAATTTGAGACTTTTTATGAATTAAACTAATTTTCTAGGTTACTATGATATATTAGTGTTGATTTAATCAACTTTCTTTGAACATATAATTCTGTTATGACTTTCACAAAAATCATATATCAAATAGTGTCAAAATTGACACAAAATAGTTTTTAAATCAAACATTATATTATTAATTGTTATTTTATTCCTAAAAATCTAAGGTTCGGCCAAATGACTTATATAAGGATATATGTATTAATAATATACAATTTGGGGTTCGTTTGGCATGTTATAGTATGTTTATTAACCATATAGTGAAAGCAAACAAAAAGACACGGTAAAAGTTAAATTATTTAACTTAGAGTTAAATCTAATTGATAAGGTTAAACATAATACCCTAAACTTGTCTAAATCCTATTGGTTGATAGGATTTCGACCCATCCCCAATTTAGCTTCGAAATAAGACCCTTTGAACCATTATAAACCGATTTTGACTTTAATATAAAATAATATTTTGAGATATTCCTAAGGTGCCCCTCTCTTCCCCTATAAAAGGACACCTCCTCCCCCTCCTCCTCACACCAATTTGAGCACTCAAGCTCGGCCAACCCCTGCCAAAATCTCTTCTCCACTTCCCTAAAAACATCCCAGAGGTTCGGGGCTTCCTCAAAGACCAATTTTAGTGCCCTAAGAGGAGGTCTCAAAGAGGCACTTCAAAGAAGAGGTAATTACCGTTACCAATTCTTTCATCTTTATTTCTTCTTCCACTTCTTCTTCTTAGGTTGTTTCATTATGAAGTAATAACATCAGTATCACTCATATACTGATATGTTATTATAAGTATGAAACAAACCTATTTCACCATCTATCCATCCTACGGAAAAAGAAATCACCGCGCGTGCGTACGTACGGAATACCGTCTCCACGCCGTGGTGTAATCTATTTTCCACCACCACCTTACATGGATGGGTATAATGGTGTAAAGAATAACTATACATAGTTATTACAACATCATATTGATTCTGATATATTGTATAATCCACTCCAATTCAATTCAATATTTATAGAAATGATATCATCGCTCGTGCGTACGTACGGAATACCGTCTCCACGACGCGATGAGATTCATTCTCCATGTTAACCATTTAAGAATGATTATAATGTATATATAAGAAATAATAATGAAATATATGACATTATAAAGCTATTAGATTTATGTATATATATACATATGTATGTCATCTACTTACTTCCATTTCAAGACAATAAGGAAAGGAAAACAGCGTTCATGCGTACGTACGGACTACCGTCTCCATGAACGGTGTTTTTTTCATTTTATTTATCTACCTATTATATATATATAATGAATATATATGATATATAAATCATATTTTATATTCTGGAAGTATGTAAATCATGATATAAGTAATAATGATGTCAAGAACAACAAGTCAAAACACCTACGATAAATGAAACGATTTTACCCAAAACGCTTCTTTAACATGGAATTTACAAAATAACGGGTAATATAATGTCATAAGTGAACCATATATGATATCATAACAATGAATATGATTCTTTAATAAGTCAATAACATGATTTAAATCATTATACAGGAGGTTCGGACACTTACAAAGCAAGTCGGACCTAAGGTAAGGGAAATATCACAATCTCATTTTTATCCGAGATTGTTTATTCGTAAGTATTTACTGGGGTGTATTTTATCATCCACATCCATGTTTACTCAATATGTAATATTATTTCCATCCACCTAAAATTGTTTAAATCCATTTTTACCCTTCGGTGAGTTTTTAGTAAAGAATATGAAAGGAATCTTTTGTCGTTTTTTTCCGTACGAGGTACTTTTTGACTTTTCCGACAAAAGTACGAAGAATGTTTTTTTTAACTTATACGGCATGAATGGATTTTTAAAACATTATTTCCAAGAAGCTTCCTTTACAAGTTTTCAAGTTTATTTTTAATCAACTTCTATTATTTTAAAGTTGTATGACATGTTATGAAAGGAAAAATGTTTTTGACGAAAAAAGGATATTTTCCTCAAGAATGGAGTTCAAGTGTTTTATCAAAATTATTTTCCATCTAAGATAATAAAGGGTTCTGTTTTTATCCCTATTATTACATTGATTTGATCATGTTGTGATGGAATTATTTTTATGAATTCCTTTATCTTATATGAATTTATTTATGATGTCATGATGTTTCAAGAATCCCATTTTTGTTACATGTGTTATGTGATGATGTATGTTTTATGATTATGTGGCACACATAAGAAAGGATTCATTATAAGATTGGTGGGACCTATATCTCCCTCCAATGAATTGGGTAAAGATTTTATATCTCCTGAGATAGACATGGCTGGAACGGAAGGTTATTTCGGTTCAGTGATACAGGACTGAAACGAGGAGTGAACTCGGTTCAGAAAGGGACTTTGTCCACTAAGATAGTCTTGGCAATGAGTCATGACTAACAAGAAATGATTTTCCATGATTATGTGTGCATGCCACAAAGTTTCAAGTTTCATGTTATGATTATGGGGATCTCATTTTCACTTCTAGGATTTATCCCATGTTATGATATTATGAGCTCTTTTGCAGGTTAAGATTTCCAAAAGCTATGTTCTTATGTATATGATGTGATTGATATTTCTTTTTTTTACCCTTACTGAGCATTTGAGCTCACCCTTTTATGTTTTCTTTTCCCCAGGATATAAAGAAAGGTTTTTAGGTAAAAAAAGGGAAGATCTTTATGGGAGATATTGAAGATCTTTCGCCACGATTAGAAGATTACGTTCCAAGTTTCCAAAGACACTAAACTATTACGATCCTTGTGTGTGTGTGTTTTTGTTATGTACTAAGTATTCCGCAAAAGTAATGTAATGTACATGTACGCTAAGCTTAGGGTCTCTACACCCGCCATCTTCTAAAAGAATAAAACCTTATTGAGAAACTTATTTCATTTATGAATCTTTTAACTAAGACTTCATGCTTAAACAATTATACTTCTCTATAATTCCTTCATAATGATTCATAAAAATCTTGTGATTAACCAAACATATCCCCCGGGAGTGTCGTAACCAAGAGTGCAGCAAGGCCCGTTATCGTGCACCAGTTCCCGTTCGAGTCTAGCTCAAAGCGGTATTTTCGGGTTTTACCCCTATGTACATATGTGCCAGATCCGCCTCTACCTGCTCGTATCCAGACAGGGATGTATTTGTTTGATAGACCACTTACTCAATATTTACCAAAATACCAGGAAGTTTTCCTATATTTAAACTTTTCTATAGGGTTCTTCCTAAAGTTTTTATATCCTAATTTCCACAAATAACTAAACCATCCTTTGATACCAACTATAGCATCCCGCCATTTTATAACATAAACATTCATTACATTACACAAAACTGAGGATCTTTAAGGTCTAGTGTCTTGGAAACCAGGAACATAATACATGAAAACAACATAAAACATTCTTCTTAAACACTTGAAAGGCGTCTCCTTAAGTTCATTATAGGTTCATTAATGCATCTCATAACCTGGGGACATACATCAAAAGAAAGGGTGAGCAGAAGGCCCAGTAAGGGAAACAAGAGGAACATTTTACATCTGAACTTGGTATACTTCAATAAGGACATGAAAAGAACTTTGAGGCATGAGAAAGAAAAATCATGAGGCATTTCATAATAAAAATAACATTTCCATAACTTGAAGATGTGGCTACATCATTTAACATAGACAATCATGAACATATCACCAAGGTCCATCCCCAAGGTGTCATTTGAAAATTACCAAGGTTATTCACCAAGGTATCATGAAAATTGTAATCTCTAGTGGTTACATCATTACCCAATGCATTGGAGTGCTATCAGGGCGCACCCTTAAATTTTCATTTATTATCATGTGATCCACATATATCATCATCAAAAATTTCATAAATAACCCACATAGCATAAAATAAATGGGTTTCATTTCATAATCATAACGTTTTAAAAACTGCTTTAAAGACATGATATTTACGTCACTTTAAACCCATGGAAAGGGAAAGCGGGTCTCATGTATGTAAGTCCTAGAATTTAAAATGGAACATTTTGATATATACGTTAATACCCTTGTAGAAATAAGAGCTTTTAGTATTCACTTTATAACATAAAATAATTTTTGAGGAAAGAGAGAGGCATTTTGAGGGAAACATTCTGCAGCATAACGGCTAAGTTTCGGGGGTTTAGAAAACATTGAAATGAGAGGGGACATGGGTAACCCACTCATAAATGATCCATAAAACAGTAGGGTGAAAGAATAAGAAGGACATATGGACATGGTAATGAAATTTTAGGGACATACCATTTGAAATGAAAAACATGGAAGGAAAAAAAAGATTAGATTTCTCTTATGAAAATTCGGCAGCCTTACGGCGTCACTTAACTTCAAAAGAAAATGATTTGACAAGATCAAATAGGGTCCCTCATCATATGATAATAAGAGATCAGTATGATAGATATAGATATCATACCCCAACATAATAAAAAGGAACTTGAAAGACTTGACATGAAAATCGAACATGAAAAATGAGAAGGGTGAAAGAATCCCTTAAAAATTCGACAGCCTAACAGCGTCACATAAACTTTCATAAAAAGAAATGATGAGAGTAAGAGGGGATCTATAATCATATAAACATGAAAGGGAAGTAAGAGGAATATAAAAGAACATCCTCTCACATAAAAACATGGAGCAGAAAAGGAATGACATAAAAGAGATTACATGAAAAGAAAGAGAGGGGTCGGATCCCTTACCTTAAAACGTGACTCTTGAAACTCAAAGGATTGGACCTTGAGGGCTTGGGGGCACCTTGGGAGGACTCCTTGGAGGGTAAGAAGACCAGAAATTCGTTTGGGGAGAGTTGGGAGTGAAAAATAAAGGAGGAAAGGGTGGGTATTTATAGGGAAAGTGAGGGGACAAAGCATTAATGGCCAAGGGACACCTCACTAGTGGTTTGGCTAAACCATGGGCTTGCCCATGGAATTTTCCCATGGTATTGGCCACTTGGGACACCTCACACCTTATCTTACTATTCATAATTCGACCATATTGAATATATTCTTAATACATCATTTAATGATGTCATTAAACACCCGTAACTTAAAAACTATACTTTCACTATTCACCGAAAATTCAACTTTCTCAGAATAATCCCAAAATTTCACCTTAACCAAATATCAATGCTATGATTTCAAAAATGAACTCCATTTTATAAAAATAATTTTATAAATATTTTTAATTTTATTTTTAAATAAATACACTATTCATCGAAAATTCATTTTTTCAGAAAAAACCCCAAAAATTACCATAACATAATATCGATGCCCTGAGTTCAAAAATAAAGTCATTTTTATAAAAATAATTTTCTAATTATTTTTAATTAAATTTTTAATTAAAAAACAATATTCATCCGAAAAAACTAATACTTGAATAATAATTTATGAAACTGTTATTTACCCATTTTATTGAATCACATTACTTAATCAAGGTGCCTAGATTATTTTAAAACATTCTTTAAGTGAGATTACAAATCCATTTGGTCACATTACTAATCCTAAGCGTAAAATCACTATTCACTATTTACTATTCATCAAAAATTAAGTTGATCTTATTAGACTCCAAATTCCTTAATGAACACTTTTGTAGAAGACCATTTTTTGAAAATCATTACACATCATTAGTTATTTAGGGTTTACATAAATATTTCAAAATATCCCTTTTTCAAAATTCATCAATAAAATAAATTCTAAAATTATCCGGACATTTGAAATTTCACAAACATCACTAAAGGAAGAAATCTCAATTTATTCACCCGAAAGGACTACACAAGGAAGCTAGGGTCTCGTCACATAGCCCCTTATAACACCGTCATAAGACCTGAGTGTAAGGTGTTCTATGGTGAGATAATCTGAGGGAGGCTCAGATAACATTTCCCTAGTAGTAATCTCTACTAACTTGAACTTCTCCCACAGGCGTTTCCGTTCAAGCTTGACACGCTGGAGTTCGGCTTGGGCTTGGTCCAAAGCGAAGCCCACAGATGCTACCTCCTTCCCAAGCTCGGATAAGTGGGCTTCATAAGGGTTGAGTCTACTAGATAAAGCCATCGACTCCTCTTTCTGCATTAACCATTAACATCTTATTAAATCAATAAAGTAAGTTAATATACTACTCAAAAAAATATTGGGTCGTTACAATCTGTGACTTGGACTAGTTTTCTTAGGGTTCGTCCCCTTGGTCTTTCTCCTAAATGTTCCCGGTATCGTTTCCTACATATATAAGTATGATCCATTCAGCAAGACATCATGAATATAGAGGTTGGAATCCCCTCTGTGAGACTTAGAGCCGGATCCTCTATTCATTATTGGAACCGTAGGTAGAGTTATTGGTATCAATGTGACCAACTTTAGCCAGGCGCTGATCCTCTGCTTAGCGGATTAAATAGACCGAGTTATTGGAATCACCCCATGACTTGGTTGTGATCCTCATCTAAGCATCATGTTCACAAAGTACATGTAGAGTGTTTTTACCAGAATGAGTACTTTTTATCTATCTCTTCATACATAGGAGTGCTTTCTCCCAGTTGCATGATTAGTGGAATCTTTGAGCTGGAACCTAGTGGCGGTATCGCGATGGTTGTTTTTGTATGAGAATATTTGGATATTCTTGTTATATGTTCTGTATACATATACAATATGGAGCTGACGGTATCTTTCCTTTATGTTATTTCCCTTATTGTTTTTCCTTTTTGGTTTTGGGGTGTCCTACTGGGTATTGTTATACTCACCACTGCATGGGTTTTCCCCGCATGTGTCATGTCTTGTGCAGACGAGCGAGCCTTTGAAAAGATTTTAGGCGAACCAAGACCAGACGGTACTCAGTGAGATCAGACAGGCCGAGGTGTTTTCCTACGGCTACATACTGTAGTCCCAACACCTTTCTCTACTGGTAGGACTTTGTTACGGACTGTCATTTGCTGGGATTGTACTTTTAGCCCAGGTTTTTACATTCTTGTACTTTACTTTCCTGTCATACTTTGATTGGTTGGGTTTTAGTATATGCGTTTATATTTTCCTTTTAGTAGTTTTTACTTTTCAGATGTGTGGGCTTGGAGATGTGTGTGTGTGTGTATAGGTTTATAGGCAATGCCTCCCATGTTAGTAGCATGCCTACTCGGTGCTAGTCACAAGCCCCTGGCCTATTCGAGGCGGGCATGTGGAGTTGCGGCACGGGCACCACTGGGACAGATCATGATAGACATTTTCAAATTTTTTATAAAATAAAAACTCTTGAAAAAAAGAGTCATGTCTATTTCCATGTTTTTGACAACATGACTTTTTCTTTGATGCCATCCTTGACCCTATTCATCTTTAAGTCCACTGAAAACATTTCAAAACATGGGATGAGCATAAAAAGCACATTAAGGGTTATAAAACAAAGAATGAAAACATTTGTTCATTAATACATACAAAACATTAAATAATTTACTTACCTTATGAAATCATAAGATTTATGAAAGAAACATAGAAATCATTAATCATAACTGTAACTTGTTGAATCCATATCATACTTACATTGTAGCTATCACAACTACATAGGGAGTTACTTTTGAATACCCATCACAGTATATTCCCTAAATCTCTAAGGAGAAACATTAATGTTTACCTCCGTCACATTACCCAATTCATTGAAGATCTATCTCAGGCTCACCCACCCTAGGTTTATCACGGAACCACCCGTATACGTAAATAATGCCCAAGAACCATCACATGACCGTAACACATAACATAAGCATAATGGAAAGATAAAATTTCCCCATTGCAATAATAAAATATCATTTCAAGATATTGAAATAATAAATTGATTCTCAAAATCATTTTCAATACCAAAATATGTTAGAAGAGTATATGGTATTTATTTTCCCTTTTAAAAACATTTCGACTTGTTAAGGAATCCAATGATTAAATAATACTCACGGTGGAAGAAAGGTCATTGTCACCGCTTACGTAAAAAAAAATTCATTTTTGTCTTTTAGTAAAACGCTTCGTATAAAAAGATTCCCTTTTAATAAAATGAAATGTCAAAGGGGTTTATACACCGTATAAAATAAAGCCGTTTATAAAACTAAAAATGCCTCAATGAAAGGAGATTGAGACGAAGTCCCTTTCCTCATGTCCGACATGACACGATCGTTCTTTAATATACTGAATAATAAACGAAAGCTAATTTATACTTTCTTAAGAACCTTTTTCATGTTTATTATTCCTTTTATATCACTTACTATTATGTTATAAACATTAGGTAATCATTCATGTTAATAAGGATCGTTTTGTCGATATTTGGTACTTGAGTCAAAAATGAACACCTTATATTTACAAGTTGCCCATGTGGTCAATAGTACATTATATATAGAATGAAAATAATTATTTAGATATCATATATATTATATATATCCGGTATATATATGTATTTATAATAGTACATAACATTTGGAGATAAGAAATGAAATGCACCGTTCATAGAGACGGTAAGCCGTACCTACGCATGAACGCTACTTTCATTTCTATTTATTATTTTAATTGAATTAAAACATAATTATAAATAGTTATATTTTAATTATTGTATAATATCATATATAATATCATTAACTCAATCCTTTATACATCTCACATAAGGCATTAACGAATCACATCACTTTGATGGGGCGGTAGTCCACACTTCCTCGAATGAGATTATCGTATTACCCACGATGGAAACCATAAAGGCATGATATAAATGGGAAGTACAGAAGAATAAGTAAATCATAAACACGATATATATCATATATAAATATATTTACATCATAATTTCCACCATGAGAGGTTGTAGGATAAAATCGAACAATCATCGTTTCGTGAGGCGTTAGTTTTCCATCCACAGAAACATTATGTTCTTCATCCATTAGATGGAGGTGTGTGTAAGTGTAGTTAGAATCCTTATCATAAGAAAATACCAGTATATTTAGGATACTAGTTTTGTTAAGGTAATTTTGAATTATTATAATATTCTTTTAACCATGAATTTCCCAATTTACCTTTAACCGTGGTAAATAAAAGTCAAAAGTTACTATTCACCAACAATTATTTTCATCTTAATGAACAAAATTTTACATTTTATGACAACAATGTATGTAGTATTTTATAAATTCAATTCACATTAGTGGTAAAATTTCATTTAAATGAATTATTCAGTTTTTTTAGCTACCGTTAAGTGGTTTCACTATTCATCAAAAATTGTTATTTTTCAGAAAAATACCAAAAATTCAGCCTAAGCTATATTTGATATTATGAATTCAAAAATGATCTCTATTATGCCGAATTCAAAAAATATAAGTGGAATTAATTAACTTTAAAATTAATTCCCATTATCAAAACAAATAGCGTGTTTTTAATAAACAATAACTATCAAAAGATTGATACTTGTTTATGTCAAATTTCAAAGTGAAATTAATTCCAATGACGCACATTGGATTAAATGGTAAAAATATATTTTAATTACACTTTAAAACAAATTAAAAATATAATCTAATAATATAAATAAATCATATTAAAAGGCACTTTTTAATTAAAATATAATATTTTTCACAATTCATTTAAAAATGATCTTTATCGGAAAAATTCCAAAAATTTACACAAAGTAAATTTTGATTTTATCATTCTAAAGAAGGATTTTATTTGTCCATATAAAGTTTATTAATGTGACCAAAACTAGATTTAAAAAGGTTTTTCCATTAAAAGGGATAAATCGACCTTTTAATGTAAATTATGCTTAAAATTAGATTCATTCACATTTTTAACCTCTAACTTTTATTGGATAAATGTAAATACAGTTAATAAAAATTTACAATCATATTCTATTTAGTTTTGTTCATTCCTACCTATACAATGTCTAGGAGTTTAATACCATTTAAAATAATAATATTATAATATGACTATGCAACGTAAGATTTCAAGGAAACCTGTTGTTGCGTATCAGGTACGCTATCGAACATAGAAACAATTTTAAAGTAAAATTAATATTTAATTAAAAAATATTAATAAATATGAAATATGCCTTTTTCATTATTTACCTGGGATGTTACATCCTTCCCCCCTGTGGAAAACATTTCAAAAACTTTGGATGAGAATAAAATATCAGTAAGGGTTATAAAATAAGGAAGGAAAACATTATCCCAACAATAAATACAAATCCATGAAACCATACTTTTAAATCATAACATACCTTATGAAATCATAAGATTTATGAATAACAAACAAAACTAATAAATCATAAAGGTTACTTAGAGCATCCATATCAAACATACAATGTAGATATCACAGCTACGTAGGGAGTTATACATGGAATACCCATCACATTATATTCCCTAAATCTCTTAGGAGAAATATCACGTTTACCTCTGTCACATTACCCAATGCATTGGAGAGCTATATCGAGCTCACCCGACCTAGGTTTATCATGGAACTACCCTTATATGTTAACAATTCCAAATAACCATAACATAATCATAACTTATGAAACATGTAGAAAGTAATGATAACATTTTACATTCCAATATATAAAATCAATATATTTAAATAAACAATGTTTTATCCAATCATTTTCAAAACCATGTAAAAAGCGATTTTTGAATCAAAGTGTCTCATAAAACATTGAATCTTTTAAATAAATTATCATTTGAAAACATTAATTTCCTTATAAATAAATCATAAAACCCATTTTGAAATCATGGACATTAATGAGAAATATTTATAATAAAAAATCTTTAAATCCTTTAAAACGATATTTTAGTTAATGAGTTTTTAAAAAAAAGAGATACCCTTGATTACAAATAATTGAAGAAATATTTTTAACAAGATCATTAAAATATCATGAAAATAAAGGGTTTCATGATATAATATTTCGAAGGACAATATATACACCATGTAATAGTGAGTTGGTGCATAACAACAATGAAGTCTCAATGAAAATGTTAATTGAGATAAAATCCCTTATAAATATGGTATCCTTAAATTAAGGATAAATCAATCAAATAATTATGTGTGACAAATATAAATACACCCAATTTGAGCAGATATTAAGTGTAAAACAAATGGCGAACAATAGAAATCTCAACAGAGTCTTATGACCGAAAGTTAATAAGCACCAAATTAATCACAGTGTACCATGAATATAAATAGAATAAAGATAATATATATCAAATGGCAGTACATAATACACCACATGCAATAAATAAATTGCGAACAATAGAAATCTCACGAAATTAAAAGTGAGATATGAAAATCCCTTACCTTGTGTCCGACATGACTCAACTGTCCTTTAATCTCTTGAATAATAAAATAAATATAATTTATACTTTATTAAGAACTTTTTAAAGATTATTATTCATTTTATATCACTTATTACCATGTTATAAACATTATGTAATCATTTAACTTAATAATGACCATTTTGTCGATATTTGGTACTTGAGTAAAAAATGAACACATTATATTTACAATTTGTCCAAGTGGTCAATAGTCCATTATATGCATAATTATATTCATTATTTTGATATCATATATATAATATATATCCTGTATATAAATGTATTTATAATAGTACATATCATTTGGAGGTAATAAATGAAATGGACCATTCATGGAGACGGTAAGCCGTACTTACGCATGAACGCTATATTCATTTATATTTCTTATTTTAATGGAATTAAAACAAAATGATACATAGATATATTATAATTACAGTATAATATCATATATTATATCAATAAATCTATCCTTTATACATCCCACATAAGGCATTAACAAGTCACATCACTTTGAGGGGCGGTAGTCTGCACATCCTCAAATGAGATTATCGTATTTACCCACTATGGAAACACTAAAGGTGAAAATAATTGGAAAATATTGAAAAATAGAGAAAACATAAACATAATATATATCATATATAAATAAAGTGTCATCATAATAGCCACCATGATAGGTGGTAATAGGTAATTGAACAATCCTCGTTTCGTGAGGCGTTAGTTTGCCATCCACAGAAACATTTTGTTCTTGACCCATTAGATAGATGTTTGTGTAAGTGTAGTTCGAATCATTCTCATAAAAAATCCTCGTATATTTATGATACTGGTGTTGTTACAAAATAAATGAATAAAAAGAGTTTAGGGGTTGGAGAAGTAAGATAAAAGAATCCAAATTAAGAGAAACGGTTACCTTTAATTTGGGTAACTTCCTTTGGTTTGAACCAAAGGACTTATTGAAGTGCCTTATGCCTAATGTAAGGCTTCTAGGTGAAGTATATGGATGTTGGGAGATTAATTTTTCAGAGTTTGGACGAACAAAATGTCTTGAGAGGTGTGAGTAATTGGTTATAAGTGGTCTCCTTTTATAAGGAAGATGTGGGGCACTTTAGGAAAGTGTGAAAATATTAATTTATAATATAATGATATTCAGTTTCTAAAGGTTCAAAAAATTTTAGGGTAGAAGAAAAGATGACTAACGGTCTAAATAAAATCATCCAATAATAATTGGACATGTTTTGGATATTATTTTAATATTGATAATCTAATTTATCTAAATAATTTATTAATGAGGTAAATAGTACATCATTATTGTGTCATAAATAAATCAATTTATTAGATGTCTAAAAATTAAAAAAATACTATCATGTAGGAAATCTTTTTATCTTTCCAATTAATTTTTATAGTAAAAATTTTTCTTTATATAACATATTATTAAAATTCATTTACTAAATTTTGTTTGTTTTTTTTATTTTTACCATTACATTTTATTAATTAATCTAATGTGTCATTATCTTTCATAAGTGGCTCCATGGGGTACCACAATAGACAAAACAATTCCCATGGTCGTCCATTATACATCCAATAAGGTTTGGTCAAGTGTAAAGGTAATTTTGAATTTCTATAATATTATTTTTTACTTGAATTACCTTATTTACCTTTAACCATGGTAAATAAGTTAAAATTTACTATTCACTAAAAATTATTTTCATCTTAATGAACCAAATGTTACTTCTTGATAGCAACCATGTATGTATGATTTATGAAATTCAATTAACAGAAGTGGTAAAATTTCATTTAAATGAAAAATTCAGTGTTTTTAACTACCACTAAGTGGTGTATCTATTCATTAAAAATTAATGTTTTTCAGAAAAATACCAAAAATTAAACCTAAGCTATATTTGATATTCCAAATTAAAAAATTATATATATTTTAACAAATTCAAAACAAAAAAGTTTCATTAATTAATTTTAATGTTAAGTCCTGTTGTTAAAACAACTAGCGTGTTTTTAAAAAATAATAACTATCAAAACATTGACACTTGTTTATGTACAATTTCAAAGTGAAATTAATTCCAATGACCAACATTGGATTAAATGGTAAAAATATATTCTAATTAAACTTTAAAACCAATTTAAAATGTAATCTAACTATATAAATAAATTAGATTAAAACATTTTTTTTGAATTAAAATACAATATTTACATTATTCATAAAAATGACCCTTTTCGAAAAAATTACAAAAATGTACACAAAGTAAATTTTGATGTCCCCATTCTAAATAAGAATTTTATTTAGTCATATAGAATGTATTAAGGTGACCGAATCTATATTTAAAGTGGATTCTCCATTAAAAGGCGGTAAATCGACCTTTTAATGTAAATTATGTTTAAAATTAGATTCATTCACATTTTAGGCCTCTAAAATTTATTGGATCAATGTAATTACATTTAGAAAACATGTATAATCATATTGTATTTAGTTTTGTTAATTTATACCAATAAAATGACTAGGATTTAACGACCATTTTAAATAATAATATTATATTATTAGTGTGCAACGTAAGATTTCAAAGAAACCTGTTGTTGTGTATTGGGTACGCTATCGAACATAGAATCCCCTTTAATGTAAAATTAATATTTAATTAAGAAATATTAATAAATATGAAAAGTGTCTTATTCTTTATTTATTCGGGATGTTACATCCTTCCCCCCTTTTGGGAATTGCGTCCTCGCAATTTCAAAACTGGTCTTGGAAACTTCATTAAAAGTACCACATCAGAAAAGTGTCAACAAAACTATCACTTTAAAATAATGGAAGTGAAATTCAAAAGTCACCTGAGATAACCAATACTAGTATTCCATGTAGGAAAACATTGAAATGAAAGAGAGAACAAACGGTCCAGTTCTGATGAAGAGTGATAAAAAAACATGATTAGGAGAACGTTAACCACCAGAAAATCACAAGCATGTGATCAGTTCAATGGTTCTTGATTTCCAAGAAGGAAAAGTTAACAGTCAACATTTTTCTTTTAAGTTACTTTTCATTGAGGAATATATTTATGAGATTAACTAAAAACATATGGAAACAGAATTACTTTTCATGTAGACTTTTATCCTTCACTAGATTCTTATCACAGACTCGTATACCCTCCATATGATGAGTATTCAGGATGACTTGTTTACAGTAAAAGTCATATAATCAACATCGAGATAATCAAATAATCCAGAAAAGATGAATTATATATTTCCCTTATCTTTAGATATTAAGTAAAACCAAAATATTTAGGACAAGATCAGAAAATCCCCAAAAAGGATAAACATTTACCTAAATAGAAACTACTCTTAATCTCCAAAATTTTATAACAAAACCCAAATATCAACAAAGACAATTCAATAAAAAAATTTCCCTAAAATTATTCAAAAGTAATTCAAAATTTTATTGTAACACAAATCTCATAAGGTTTTAATTACATAGACTTCCAAGAAACATCTTAACATTTATCTCCAAGTAACACCAGTTACTCAAAAAGTCTCATATTGAAATGTAATTAACCTAATCACATATTCTCCATGATAGAATAATCATTTTCATAAATAAATCAAATCATCATGTGTCCATAATAAAAACATAGATTCTTCCAAACTAAAATTGAAACCATTATTACACTATTGAAATCCCATAGTATTCTATCTTCCTTTGGTATATAGTATTTCCTCAAAAGAGAGAATGTCTTCCACAATAACCTTTTATCACTTAATCACTAAATAATTTTTCAATACTATATATATCCATTTGATAAAATAGAAGTTCCAAAAATCAACTTATTATTGTTCCATAGAAAAATTTTACTAAAATAATAAGTCATACTAACTAGGTTCTTCAATTACTCTAGTGGTAGACGATGCACCCTTGTCGCCCTTCAGTTATGGGTTCGATTCCTGCAGCCTTACCATATGCGATGGGTTGTCACTCATCCGATGGGTTGTACTTTTTATAAAACTCTAAATTAACCCTAAATGTTTAAACATCAATGGTTTCCTTATACATCTCATTTTCATCCAAATTCATTATGATATCAAAATACCAATTATTGAAGTCTTATTTCACCACCAAATGATAACATAATACAATCCCCAAAATATATAACATCATACCTTGATCATGGTGTCCATTTGGTTTCATCATCATCTGGTTCACGTAGGTAGAAGGTCCATGCGTTGCAATAATTATTTAGAGATCCTTGAAAATCATTTTCCTCCTACATCCAAATATACCTTTTACAACATGGGTCATATGGGTGTTCACAGAAAAATAGTTTTGGAAAATAATCATGTATGACATATAATTTCAAAACATCTGATAAAACATGATTTCTATAAAATAGTCAAACTGAATTTGAGTTGAATGGTTCAATTAACGGTCCTTTTAAAATACCATAAGTATGTACTGAGAGACTATATTTTAAAATAAGATATAAATAGGTTGTGAAAGGGTATCCTTTTTCCGCACCTTTCTTAAAATCATAATATTCTTCCAAATATTGTGATAAGGTAAAATATTTGAAAATTCTTTGATAATATTTACCTTTCTTGAAAATATGAGAATATTGTAAAAATAGGATTTTTCTAAATACAACCAAAGATCCACGATGATAATGAGGTATATTGGAGGTGTTTGACATCTCAAACAACTTCTTGCAAGTGAGTTGTATGATAAAAAAAGTTTCACAATCATCCAAACATGACTTTGCAATAATTATTGCAAGGATGTCATCAGGAAGAGATAGGAAGGTTGTTTGAGATCCTCCTCCTTCCATTTGTAACTAACGTTCCTTGATCTGAAAAAGTTATAAAACAATTATTTAACTGAAATAATAGATAGGGACTAACCATATGTCTAACAAAAATACATAATCCCTAAAGTTGTCTAAACTGACCTCTGATACTAACTATAAGGATTAGTAATTTTTGTTAGACATATGGGTAGTCCCTATTTATTATTTCAGTTAAATACTTGTCTTATAACATTTTCAGATCATGGAATGTCAGTTACAAATGGAAGGAGGAGGATCTAAAACAACATTCCTATCTCTTCATGATGACATTCTTGCAATAATTATTTCAAAGCCATGTTTGGATGATTGTGAAACTTTTTATAGCTTATAAATCACTTGGAAGAAGATGTTTGAGATATCAAACACATCCACTATACATCGTAATCATCGTGGAACATGGGTTGTATTAAGGAAAATACTATTTTCACAATATTCTCATATTTTCATGAAAGTTAAATATTATCATGGCATTTTCAAATATTTTACCTTATCAAAATATATTGAAGCATATTATGATTTTAAAAAAGGGCTAGAAGAAGGAGACCCTTGCGCAACCTATTTATATTTGAATTTAAAATATAGTCTCTCAGCACATACTTATGATATTTTAAAAGGACCATTAATTTAATGTTTAAACTCAAATTCGGTTCGACTATTTTATAGAATTCATGTTTTATCTGATGTTTTGAAATTATATGTCATACATGATTATTTTCCAAAACTATTTTTCTATGAACACCCATATGACCCATGTTGTAAAAGGTGTATTTGGATGGAGGAAGCCAATGATTTTAAAGGATCTTTAAAGCATTTTTGCAGTGCATGGACCTTCTAGCTACATGAACAAGATGATGATGAAACCCAATGAACACCATGATCAAGATATTATGTTCTTTACTTTGGGGATTTTTTATTTTATCATTTTGTGGTGAAATAAGACATCAATAATTAAGATTTTGAGATCATAATGAATTTGGATGAAAATGAGAGGTATAAGGAAACCATTTAGGTTCAAACATGTTAGGGTTATTTTTTAGTTTTAAAAAAATGACCACCCGTAGGATGGGTGACAACCCGTCACATCCAACAAGGCTGCAGGAATCAACCCCACAACCGAAGGGCGACAAGGGCGCATCGCCTCCCACTAGCCTACTTGAAGTCCCTGGTTATTATGACTTATTATTTTAGTAAAAAATTTTTATGGAATAAGAATAAGTTGATTATTGAAACTTATGTTTTATCAAATGGATATACTTAGTATTGAAAAATTGTTTTTTGATTAAGTGATAAAAGGTTGTTGTGGAAGAGGTTCTATCTTTTGAAGAAACACTATATGCCTAAGGAAGATAGAATACTATGAGATTCCAATTATGGAATAATGGTTGAAATTTTAGTTTGGAAGAATCTATTTTTTTATTATGGACACATGATGATTTTATTTATTTATGAAAATGATTAACCAATAATGAAGAATATGTGATTAGGTTAATTACTTTTCAATATGAGACTTTATGATTAACTGGTGTTAGTTGGTGATAAATGTGATGATGTATCTTGGAAGTCTATGTAATTAAATACTTATGAGATTTGTTTTACAATCAAAGGTTGGATTACTTTTGAATAATTTTATGGAAAATTGTTTATTTAATGGTATTTGTTGAACATTGGGTTTTTTTGACAAATTTTGGAAATTAAGAGTAGTTTCTCTTTATGTAAAAGTTTATCCTTTTTGGATATTATATGATATTGTACTAAACCTTTTGGTTTTAGTTAATATCTAAAGACAAGGGAAACATATAGTTCATATTTTTTTGGATTATTTGATTCTCTTGAATTAGATTATAGCACTTTTAAGGTAAACAAGTCATCTAGAATACTCATCGTATGGAGGAAATACGAGTCTGTGTTAGGAATCTAGTAAGGGATAAAAGTTTATATGAAATTTAATTGTGTTTCCTTATGTTTTTAGTTATTCTCATAAATAGATTCCTTAATGAAAAGTAACAAAAAACAAAAACATTTTCTATTAACGTTTCCTTCTGGGGAATCAAGAACTGTTAAACCCATCACATGTTTGTGATTATATGGTGGTTAACATTCTCCTAATCAAGTTTTCTATCACTCTCCATTAGAACGTGACCATTTGTTCTCGCTTTCATATCCATGTTTTCCTACAAGGAATCCTAGTATTGGTTATCTCAGGTGACCTTTGTACTTCTCATCCATTATTTTAAAGTGATAGTTTTATTGACTCTTTTCTGATGTGGGACTTTTAATGAAGTTTCCTAGCCCAGTTTTAAAATTGTGAGGATGCAATTCCCAAATGGGGGGAAGGATGTAACATCACGGATAAATAAATAATAAGACACTTTTTATATTTATTAATATTTTTCAATTAAATATTAATTTTACATTAATGGGGATGCTATGTTCGATAGCGTACCAGATACGCAACAACAGGTTTCTTTGAAATCTTACATTACACACTAATAATACAATATTATTATTTTAAATGGTCGTTAGCTCAGAGCCATTTTATTGGAATGAATGAACAAAACTAAATACAATATTATTATACATTTTTGTTAAATGTAATTACATTTATCCAATAAATTTTAGAGGCTTAAAATGCGAATGAATCTAATTTTAATCATAATTTACATTAAAAGGTCGATTTACCGCCTTTTAATGTAGAACCCTCTTTAAAAATAGTTTTTTTTCACATTAATACATTCTATATGACTAAATAAAATCTTTATTTAGAATATAGACATCAAAAATTATTTTGTGTAAATTTTTGGAATTTTTCCAAAGAAGTTCCTTTTTTATGAATAGTGTAAATATTGTATTTTAATTCAAAACTATGTTTTAATATAATTTATTTATATGGTTAGATTATTTTATAAATTGGTTTTAAAGTGTTATTATAATATTTTTTTACCATTTAATCCAAAGTCGGTCATTGTAATTAATATCACTTTGAAATTGGACATAAAGAAGTGTCAATCTTTTGATTGTTCTCAAAAACACGATATTTGCTTTAACAATAGGAATTAACATTAAAGTTAATTAATGACACATTTATGTTTTTCATTTGGTAAAATTGACATCATTTTAGAATTTTTAATATAAAATATAGCTTAGGATGAAAATTTTTTATTTTTCTGAAAAACCTCTATTTTTTAGGAATAGTGAAACCACATAGCGGTGGTTAAAAAAACTGATTTTTTCATTTAAATGAAATTTTACCACTTTTGTTAATTTTATTTCAAAAATCCTACATAAATGGTTGTTATAAAGAAGTAAAATTTGGTTCATTAAGATGAAAATAATTTTTGGTGAATAGTAATTTTTGACTTTTATTTACCGCGGTTAAAGGTAAATAAGTCAATTCAAGGTAAAAAGAATATTATAGTAATTCAAAATTACCTTAACACACGTTTAAACCTTATTAGAAGTGTAATTTTCGACCATGGGGATCTTTGGGTCTATTTTGGGACCCCATTGAGCGACTTATTAAATATAATGACACATTAGATTAATTAATAAAATGTAAAGGCAAAAATGACAAAAACAAACAAATTTTGGTAAATGAATTTTTATATTGTTTTATATAAATAATATTTTTTACTATAAATATTAATTGGAAATATAAAAAAATATCCTATATGATAGTATTTTTTTTATAATTTTTAGACATTGAATAAATTAATTTATTTATGCCACAATAATGGTGTAGTATTTACCTCATTAATAAATGATTTAGATAAATTCGATAATAAATATTAGAATAATATCTAAAACATGTACAATTATTATTGGATGATTTTATTTTGACAATTATTCATCTTAAATTCTACCCTAATGATTTTGGGACATTTAGAAATATAATATCATTATATTATAAAATAATATTTTAACACCTTCCTAAAGAGCCCCTCCTCTTACTTATAAAAGGAGACCACTTCTAACAAATTACTGACACCTCTTAAGCCATTTGGCTCTCCAAAGACTTCCCAATTAAGCTCTCTACATCCCACTCCTATAACTAGAAGCCTTACATTAGTCAGAAGGAACTTCAATTAAGTAATTTGGTTCAAACCAAAGGGAGTTACCCAAATTAAAGGTAACAGTTTCTCTTAATTTGTTTTCTTTTATTTTACTTCTCCAACCCCTAAAATCTTTTTATTACTTTCTTTTGTAACAATAAAAGTATCCAAAATATACTAGGATGTTGTTATGAGAAGGATTCTAACTACACTTACACACACCTCTATCTAATGGGTCAAGAACATAATGTTTATGTGGATGGAAAACTAACCCCTCATGCAATGATAATTGTTCAATTACCTCTTACAACCTCTCATGGTGTCCATTATGATGGAACTATATTTATATATGATATATATTATTTTTATTTTTTCTATATGATTCTGTATTTTCCTATTATATCACGCCTTTATGGTTTTCAAAGTGGGTAAATACGATAATCTCATTTGAGGAAGTGCGGACTACCGCCCCCAACGTGATGTGACTCGTTAATTCCTTATGTGGGATGTATAAAGGATAGAGTAATTGATATTATATACTTTATTATATTGTAATTATAATATACCTATGTTTCATTATGTTTTAATTCCATTAAAATAACAAATAGAAATTAAAGTAGCGTTCATGCGTACGTACGGCTTACCGTCTCCATGAACGGTGCATTTAATTTCATACCTCCAAATGTTATATAATATTATAAATACATGTATATACTGGATATATATGATATATATAATATCTAAATAATTAATTTCATTATGGATATAAGGGAATATTGACCACATGGACAAACTGTAAATATAATGGGTTCATTTTTGACTCAAGTACCAAATATCGACAAAATGGACGTTATTAATTAAATGATTACATAATGTTTATAACATGGTAATAAGTGATATTAAAGGAATAATAAACTTGAAAAAGTTATTTTTAAAGTATAAATTAAATTTATTTTATTATTCAGGAGATTAATGAACAGTGGTGTCAAGTCGGACACAAGGTAAGATATTTTCCTATCTCACTTTTAATTCAGTGAGATTTCCATTCTTTTCCACATATTTATTGCATGTGGTGTATCATGTACTTCCATTTGATATATATTCTCATGATTATATTTATATTCATGATATTTTGTGATTCATTTGGTGCTTATTAACTTTTGGTCATACGACTTAGTTGATTACAACGTGGTAAAGGGTTTCATCTCACTTTTTATTTCCGTGGGATTCATGATATATTTGCCACTATTTCATTTTTTTGGTGTATTTACTACCCATGGTAGTGCTCTTTGTGTAATATACTTTCATTTATGAGTATTTAAATCTTCATTTTATGAACCTTCTTTCTTGTGGCATTTGTTTTGTAAGTTACCAAATCGGTAAGGGAACCTTTGACCCTCCTCTATTTAAAAGACTTTTTTTTGTTATGTATTTTTAATTTACATATTATTATGTTGGGATATGTTCTTCTATATCCTCATTGATATAAACTTTATGTCCATGTGATGAGATAACATTTTTTTCTCATCAACTCATCTTCTGAATTTTAATGTGATGGCATTAGGCTGTCGAATTTTTACAAGGGAACTTCTTAACCCAATTTCAATTCTTCATGTTCAACTTGTAATTATTGAATATTTCACCCTATGAATATGGATGAATGACGTCTGATTGTTTTACAATAAATATCCACTTATATTGGGTGTATTTATATTTGTCACACATAATTTTGTGATTGATTTATCCTTAATTTAAGGATACCATCTTTATAAGGGATTTTATCTCAATTTACATTTCCTAACCTATGTTATGACATTATTGAATCTTTGGATATGATTCATGGTTTTGTTTGTAGGAAATAAGTATTTCATAATAAGTTTGAAAAGAATGGTTAATGGATCATGGTGAACGTTCAATGAGTAAGAAGTCAACATATAAGGGATTCAAGTGTTATGATAGATTTTAGGATGTTGAAATGCTTAAAAGTATTAGGGCTCTTTTGATGATGACCAAGCACACCACATTTAAAACATTCAATTGATCCCTTAGAAAGAACATAATTCCCTTTAATAGATTAAATATGATGTTTCATTTTTTCCATTGTAGGTTCTTGCTTTATGACCTTCATTTCTACATATATAGAATTTTTCTGTCCCTTTGAAACATTTTCCTAGGTGTTTATTTCCACATCCTTGACACATAGGTTTTTGAATACCTACCTTTTTGATTATTACCTAAACATTCGTGGGAATTATTTTCTCACATATAAAATGCCTTATAAAAATCACCAAGGTTCAAGTGGTCAACCATGACTCCAGATATTTGGTTGAGAATAACCAGAAGAGTTCTCATTGCAGCTCCCATTTCAGTCAATTTCTCATTCAAAAACCCGCCATAGTTTTCTTCACATCCATTGTTACTTCGATGTGTACTAGATCAAACCATTTACTAAAACCAGAAAGGTAATTGTGTGTATATCAGTAAAATAATCATATAATATCTTCTGAGGAGGGTAAATACTAAGATATAATTAGTCATGTTATCTTAAACTCATTCACTATATCTAAAAAAACTATGACTCCTTTTGAGATCCTAACCATTATGGAAATGTCTCTTTTTTGTTGGTTCATTTACGGGCATGGTCATCTTTGGGTCTATTTTGGGACCTCATTGAGCAACATGGGAGTGATAATGAAAATTTAGATTAATTAATTTAATGTGAATAAAAAATTGAAATTAAAAACAATAGTTTAGTGATTAATTTTTATATGGTGTTATATAAGTCCTATTTTCGACTATAAATATTCATTGGAATGATAAATATATTTCCTACATGATAGTATTTTTTTGATAATTTTGAGATATTAAGTTAATTAAATTATTTATGACACAATAACGATGCAGTATTTACCTCTTTAAAAATTGACTTAAATAAATAAGATTATAATGAATAATATAATATACAAAACATGGCCAATTCTAATTTTATGATTTTATTTCGACCATGAATCATCTTTTCTTAGACAATAATGATTTTAGAACCATTATAAAATGAATATCATTATATTATAAAATAACACTTTCACACTTTCTTTATGAGCCCCTTCTCTCCCTTAAAAAGGAGACCATTTCTATCCAATTCCTCACAACTATCAAGCCATTTGGCTAGTCCAAACTCTACCAAATTAATCTCTTTACATCCGTATCCTCCCCCTATAATCCTTACCTTAGATAGAAGGCACTTCAAGAAGTCCTTTCGTTCAAACCAAAGAGAGTTACCCAAATTAAACGTAACAATTTCTCTTAAATTGTTTTCTTTTATTTTACTTATCCATCCCCTAAACACTTTTTATTCCTTTATTTTGGAACAAACAATTATCCTAAATATACTAGGATGTTGTTATGATAAGTATTAGAACTACACATACACACACCTCCATCTAATGGATGAATAACATAATGTTTCTGTGGATGGAAAACTAAGCCCTCATGAAACGATGATTGTTCAATTACATATTACCGCCTCTCATGGTGGACATTATGATGGAACTATATTTATATATGATATATATTATTTTTATGATTTCCTTATCCTTCTGTGCTTCCCATTTATATTATTTCTTTATGTTTTCCATAGTGGGTAAATACGATAATCTCATTTGAGGAAGTGCGGACTACCGCCCCCTCAAAGTGATTTGATTCGTTAATGCCTTGTATGGGATGTATAAAGGATGGAGTTAACTATATTTTTTATGATATTATAATGGAATTATAATATACATATGTATCATTATGTTTTATTTCCATTAATATAATAAATAGAAATGAATGTAGCGTTTATGCGTATGTACGGCTTACCGTCTCCATGAACGGTGTTTTTCATTTCTTACCTCTACATGTTATTTACTATTATAAAAACATGTATATACTATAAATATATGTTATATCTGATATCCAAATCATGAATATCATTCTGGATATATTTAACCTTTGACCGCATGAGCAACTTGTAAATATATGGTGTTCACTTTTTTACTCAAGTACCAAATATCGGAAAATTGAACGTTATTAACTTAAATGATTGCATAATGTTTATAACATGGTAATAAGTGATATAAAAGGAATAATAAACTTGAAAAAGGTTATTAAGAAAGTATAAATCAATTTTATTTTATTATTTATGAGATTAAATAACGAATGGGTAAAGTCAGACACAGGGTAATGGACTTCGTCTCAATCTCCTTTCATTGAGGAATTTTTAGTTTTATAAACGACATTATTTTATACAGGGTATAAACCCCTTGTACTTTTCCTTTAATTCGAAGGGAATTTTTTTATATGAATCAATTTACTAAATGAGAAAAAGGAATGTTTTTTTATGTAAGTGGTGACAATGACCTTTCTTCCACCGCGGGTATTATTTGATCTTTGGTTTCCTTAACAAGCTGAAATGTTTTAAAAGGAAAAATAAATACCATATATTGGTATTGAAAATTATTTTGAGAATGGGATTATATTTTCAATATCATGAAATGATATTTTATTATTTAAATGTGGATATGTTATCATTTTTTATGCTTTTGTTATGTGTTATGATCATGTTATGTTTCTTGGGCATTATTTACATATTCGGGTTGTTCCGTGATAAACCTAGGGTGGGTGAGCCCGAGATAGCTCCCCAATGCATTGGGTAACATGACCAAAGAAAACGTGATTATTTCTCCTAAGAGATTTAGAGAATATACTGTGATGGTTATTCCAAATTAACTCCCTATGTAGCCGTGATAACTATAATGTAAGTATGATAAGGATGCTACATGATACCTTTATGATTAATGATTTCTATGTGTCTTTAATAAATCTTATGATTTCATGAGGTAAGTAAATGATTTCATGTTTTGTATATATTTATGAAAAAAAATTAATTCTTTGTTTTATAACCCTTACTGAGCTTTTTATGCTAATCCCATTTTTTGAAATGTTTTCACAAGACATAAAGATGAATAGGGTCAGGGATGGGTTCAAGGAAATGTCATGATGTCGAAAACATTGAACTAGACATGACTCTTTTTGTCATGAGTTTTTATTTTATGAAAAAATGGAAACTGTGTAGATATGTCTACCTTATAATATTTTGAAATGTAATAGTTATGTCCTGATTCCATAAAACTCTATACTGATCAAAAATGTTTAATGTATATATTTACTCAGAAAGAATTGAACATGAGATAGAGGAGATGGTTGGAATTAATCAAGTATTATGATTGCACGATCCATTACCATCCAAGAAAAGAAAATAAAGAGGCTGATTATTTGAGTCAAAAAATTAATACTTCATTAACCATGTTACATTTGGAATGAGATCATTTGGTTTTTGATTTGATGAACTTTGGCAATGAAGCTTTTTTTGCAAGAAATTATTTTGTTTTGTTTCAGGTGTCAGTGAAATCATCTCTATCAGACAGAATTAAGAAAGCACAGAAGGAAGAAAGTGAGTTGCATAAAAATGTTGTTTTAGTTCAGAAGGGTATGTTTCTTGATTTTAACATTGATAATGATTGTGTTTTGAGATTTTGAAAGAGATTATGTGTGCCTTCTGTTTGATAGTTTAAGAATGTGTTGTTATGTGAAGCTCATAGTTCTATGTTTTCAGTTCATCCTGGCAGTACTAAGATGTATATAGATCTTCAAAAGTATTACTAGTGGGATGGAATGAAAAGAGATATTGCTGATTTTACTGTGAAGTGTTTGACTTGTCAGCAGGTTAAAGCAGTGCGACAATTACTGAAAGGAATGCTTCAGCCTTTACCGGTGCCAGAGTGGAAATGGGAAAATATATCCATGGTCATTGTTTTGGAATTACTAAAGATATATCGATGTAATAATGAAATCTAGGTTATAGTTGATCGATTGAATAAATCTTCTCATTTCCTTTCTATTAGAGATTCTTTGTCTCTAGATCAAATTTTTTGGTTGTTTGTTAAAGAGATAGTCAGGTTTCATGGAGTTCCCTTCTCCATTGTATCTGATTGTGATCTCTGGTTCACTTCTAACTTTTAGAAAGGCCTTCAGAAGTCATTGGGTACTAAATCAAATTTAATTATATCTTTTCATCCTCTATCAGATGGGCAGTCATAACGAACAATTCAGACCTTGGAGGATATGTTATGTGCTTGCTCGATGGATTACCAGGGATGTTTGGACCAAAATCTTTCTTTTGTTCAAAATTCTTAAAATAATAGTTTCATTCTAGTATAATGATGGCCCCATTTGAGGCATTATATGGAAATCATTGTCTAACTCCATCATTCTGGGATGATGTTGGTGAAAGGAAGATGATGGGACCAAAATTGTTAGAAGAGATGGCCGAGAATGTTTAGTTGATTCTAAAGCACATGAGAACATCTCAGAGCAGACAGAAAAGTTATGTAGATAACCGGAGGAAGGATATTTCTTTTGAGGTAGATGATCATGTCATTCTCAATGTTTCCCCATGGAAAAGTGTGATGCTTTTTGGTAATAAGGGAATGATGAGTCCGTGGTTCATTGGACCTTATGAAATTCTGAAAGAAGTTGGATTAGTTTCTTACAGAGTGGCTTTACCCCCATGTTTGTCCTAGGTAGACAACGTTTTTCATGTTTTGATGTCGATAAAGTATATTCAAGATCCATCTCATGTTTTGATAATAGAGGTAGTTCAGTTGGAAGATAATCTCTCTTATGAAGAACAACCAGTCTAGATTCTTGACCACAGTGAGAATGTGTTGCAGAATAAGGTAATTCACCATGTAAGGGTTTTGTGGAAAAACCATATGGTTGAAGAGGCAATGTGGGAATCTGAAAATTCTATGAGGGATAAATACCCCCACTTATTTTGATAAGTGAATAAAAATTGTAAGGACGCAATTCCAAAAAGGGGGAAGGATGTAACATCCTAGGTAAATAAAGAATAAGACATATTTCATATTTAATAATATTTGTGAAATATTCATTTAATTCAAAAAATTGGGATGAGTATAAAAATCTCATCAAGAGATATAAAATATGGAAGGAAAACATTATCCCATCAATAAATACATATCAATGAAACCATAATTTTTAATTATACCATATGAAATCATAAGATTTATGAATAACACACACAAATCATAAATCATAAAGGGTACTTATGGAATCCATATCAAACTTACATTGTAGCTATCAGAGCTACATAGGGAGTTGCACTTGGAATACCCATCACGGTATATTCCCTAAATCTCTTAGGATAAACATCACGTTCACCTCTGTCACATTACCCAATGCATTGGAGAGCTATCTCAATCTCACCTACCCTAGGTTTATCGTGGAACCACCCTTATACGTAAGCAATGCCCAATAAACATAACATAATCATAACACATAGCACAATTATTAAGGAAAGTTAACATTTACACATTCCACTATATCAAATCAAGATATTGAAATAATCAATTCTTTATCATATCATTTTCAAAACTATTTAAAAAGAGATTTTTGAATCAAAGTGTCCCATTCCACTTTGAAGACTTTAAATGAGTTATCAATTGAAAACCTTAATGTCGATATAAATAAATCCTAAAACCAAACATGGACATTAATGAGAAATATATAGAATAATAAATCTTTAAAACATTTAAAATGATATTTTAGTTAAAGAGTTCTTTTTAACAAAAAGAGAGACACTTGAATACAAATAATTGAGAAATAACATTTCATCAGAACAATATAATATCATGATAAATAAGGGATTCATGATATAATATGTCAATGTACAGTATATACACCATATAAGAGTGAATTGGTTCATAACAACAACGAAGTCTCAATGGAAATATAAATTGAGATGAAATCCATTATAAAGATGGTATCCTTAAATTAAGGATAATTCAATTACATAATTATGTGTGTAAAATATAAATATACCCAATATAAGTAGATATTATGTTTAAAACAATCAAATGTAGTGCACACATATTTGTAGGAAGACATATTGAAGAAGTAAAAGTTTAACCCAAATAATTGAAATTGGGTTAAAAAGTTACCTTGTAAAAATTCAAAAGCCTAACGATGTCTCTTTCAAATTGACAAAAAGAGTTGATGAGATAAAAAGGATACCTCAACTCTTGGACATAATGTTTATGTTGGTTGGAGTGAATACTCAAGAGGGGGGTGAATTGAGTTCCAATAAAAATTTCTGTTAAAAACATTTCTCTTAAAATCCCCCAATTTAAAAACAAAGTTAAACTATAGTGAATCTATACTGAGTGTAAATGATCAATCTGTTTCTCAAAGATTGATTAGGTCTCTGTTGAATTAATCTGAAGATTAAATTGACTTTTGAAACTAACTTACTGGTTACAGTAAGTATAATCACTTTCTAATTTATCTATCAAAATATCTTTAAAATAGTTTTATATTTTAAAGTAATAGCAGTGAATTACGAAATAAATATATATAGTATGCTTATGAATTAATATAAAAAGAACATCAGAGGTAACCAAGAGGTTCAGTCAAAATCCAAGGCTTATTCCTCTCGTCAATTTATAAAAATTGATCCACACCCTGGATCGAGGGAAAACAACAGTACACTACTATCCAAGTCCAAAGACCTCTACCACAATTCTATGTGGGAAACACAAACAACAACACACATGCTGCATAGGTCTTACTCGACCAATACCACTATCCACAGTGGTAAACAAAGGGTTATGAAGTTTGAGTGAGGATTTAAGAATCCCCCAGTTTAGATTAGGAGAAAGTGTGTGTAATGTAAAAAGGGTACACACTCTGCTCAAAATTTAAAGATGGAATCACCAAAGAATGTGAGGAAGAGTTTAGAAAATCTTTAGTGATTTGCAGTGCAGCTCTGGACTCATTTGGGTGACCAGAAAAACTTCTGAGTCCTTCTCTGGTTTCTGCTCAGAAAACAGAGAGTTGTTTTCTTCTTTGATTCTTGGTCCAGCTTGTCAAATTGAGTGTATGAAGTGTTTTTGGTAGTTATCCTTGAAAATGAGTATCTTCATGTATGTTTAGTGTTCTTGAAGTATGGATGTATCCTTTCACGAATGCCCCATGTTTTAATGATGTTCAGCCCTTTTCTTTTTCACCCGTGTGTATTCTTAGTTCCTTGATTCTTGTTGTATGCAAACACGGTGTTCTCTACTTCTCAAACTTTTCAGCTAGGTCATTACCTTCTCTTTTATAGCTTTCAGTTCTGGAAAATGGGAATGATTACCTTTTGCATGGGTACAAGTTACGGTTCCCTGACATGGCAACAGAGATCATTAAATAACATTAACTGCATTAGAAACATCCCATATAATCATTAGCTTTATAAATAAATAGTATTTAGAGTATAGAGTTTCACTTGTTGGTCAATAATTAGTAGCTCATGTTGGTAAATGAGTACGGTGGTCTTTTGTGTAGCAGAACCTTCTATCAGTAGCTCTTTGAACTTGCATCAGTAGCTTGGTAGACTGGATCTATCAGTAGTTCTATAATTGTATCGGTAGACTGTGTCAGTCGGTTCATATCAGTTGCCAGTCTGTGTATCAGTAGGTCAGTCGGTAGCTTGTATCGGTAGCTCTTAGTGTTCTATATCTGTAGACTGAATCTGTCAGTAGACTTGCCTACTAGTGGACTTATGCATATCGGTAGACCTATTCTATCGGTAGATCATTTTCTATCGGTAGCTCTATACATATTGGTAGCCTTAGCTTATCAGTGACTCTATCTATCAGAAGACTAAGTACCAGTAGCTCTATATCAGTAGCTATACTTAGATTAGTGACTTAACACTTGTCTATTTTATGCAAAAAATAACTTAATGGGTTAGAAGAACTTCATAACTCTATAAACATAGATAGAAATGTATTAACATATCTCAAATATTATTTTAATATTATTATCATCTTGATCACTGATTGAAAGAATTAATATATAGAAAATCATTAGATTGAGATTATCAATGTATATAAAGCATAAATGTAGATTATTAAAATAAGTGAGGTCAACAATCTCCCCCTTTTTGATAATCATAACTTATGATACTATCATTTTAAAATAGTGAGCAGTTGTATCAGAGGATATATCATTAAATGAAATTATCTCAGAGAAACGTTATGTTATAGAACATAATGGATCAGAGGTGGAAGAAAATTTGATTGTATCGGAGATAAAATAAAATGCATTGATATCAAAAGTAAAATTTATTGGAATGAGAGAGTTAGAAAAAATGTTATCAGAGAATGAAATGTAATAGTATCAGGGGGAAAGGCAATATATCTCTTCCTTAGATAAAAATATCTCCACCTTTGATACTTTCTCGCCATTATTTATTCTTCCATTAATACTTCTCACCCTTTGTAAAAGCATGGTAAAATATTTCTCCACCTTTGGGATAATAAAAAAGTGGGAAACAATAGAGAAGAGGAATCAAAATAAAAATGAGAAAAGAGATAAAAACCAGATTCATTTCATGTCCCAAATAAGGTATAAATAAATAAACAAAATACAATGGATTCCTATAAAACAGTCTAGCCACTTATTCAATCCACATCCTCAATGTGATATTTTCCCTTGGGAGAAGAAGATGATTCAGTTGAAGTGGTTAGAGGTGAGGGATTAGGAACCCCATAAATGATCATTGGAGGATGAGCCACATAAACTGTTCTTGGTCTATACTGAGGAGATCTTTGAGTGATCATAGGAGTGGGGCTTCGAATTGCTTGGGCATGAGTCATCTGAACTGGAGAAGAAGTAGATGTAGAGGCTGGTAAGGAAGGATGGACAATCACTGGCCTAGCATAAACATTTAGAAAAGGAAACAAAATATTTCTAAAATTCATAATTATTCCTCCTCCTCTCTCCATAGTAGATATAAAGACATCCTTGTTGTCCATATATTTGTCCAATGCTGGAGTAAATTCACTTTTCTTGCTAACTTGTTCTCTGAAAGCTTTATTGACAAGAGGCAGCATCATATTTTCCAACCGAAGTTTGAAGTGATTGTTGAGATGATTCTTGGGGAAATCATAGAGAAATATGAGTCCACCTTATCTTTCACTTCTTTCTGAGAGGCATATGCTTCTCTCATATAGTCTTGTACTATATTCATTATCTCTCTAGATTAATCTCGAGTAGCCAGCATAACTTTTCTCATCTCGGATGAGTACACAGAGCCACTGGCTGAAGATGAACCAAGCTCCTCCATCATTATAGGTCGAATTTGATTCAAATACACTGAGATTTTAGATGTAATACAACCAATAGAGAAAGTTATTGTTTCCTTGACATTCTTCGTCAAACCACTGATAAGGTTTTGAACTTGAGAATCCTGGGTTTTAACATGATATTTCATGGATGTTTTAAAACATTCGAACACTGAAACCATCTGGCCTACCACAATCTTGACCTAGGCTAAGTCCTTGTTTTCATGGGATTTTGAGCTCATGTAAGAGTCTAAAGAAACAATAGATTCCTTTAGAGCTTCAAGATCTTCTTCATGTCTAGAAATATGAGCATGGAAGTCTTTAACTTCTTCCACTATTTCTTCCATGATGGTTGACAAATTAAAACCTAGAGAGAGTTCAAATGATCTTTCCAACATCCTCATATCTTCAACAATACAATGATTCATCTCAGTAAGTGATGCATTAAAAGATTCTTTCAGCTGATCCTTCAAGGATTCTACATCAGCCCTGGTGATCATATCAGTAGGTGCAACTACAATGGGTACTCTTTCAGATGCTAAACTGACCACTAAGTCAGTCAAGATCGATTGAACTGAAGATACCAGAGAATCATCCATCTTCTTTACCTCTTCCACAAAACTCTTCTTAAGATTTTTCTTTAAAGTATCCAGGTCATGCATTCTGACCACATCATCAGGTAGTAACTCAGTCTCAACATCATAAGTAATATTTGGTCTATTGAGACAAGATTCATTGTTAGAATCTGGATAGTCTAAACCACAGACCATAAAACCTCTTTCTTCTACACAATCTTCACTTCCAGCAGCCACTGTAATACTTTAAACATTGGTTTGATGCTCCCCCTCAATTGGTGCATCCTCAAGTAAAACAACAGCATTCTCATCATTTTCAGTAGGTCTGCCTTTATTAGGAGAATATTCCACTATCAATTCTTTCTCTTCAATAGCTGAAGGGTCTTCCAAACTAGGAAAGGTTATGTCAACATCATTTGAATCCATATAAGGAACTAAAGATTGTCCAATCCCTGGACTCATGCTCAAATCCACTAACATAGATGCTTCACTATTATGAACATCTTCTTCATTCTCTACAATAGCCACTTCAACATCCTCTACAGCAGCTTCTTCCTTATCTTATTTATGTTGATATTGATTTTAAAGAGTTGGTATAGGAGGTAAGTCAGGGTATCCTCCTTCATCAGTAGAGGAATCTTCCTTTTCTGAATAATCAATATATTCTGCCTCCTCTTCATCAGGACCGAGACCTGGGTCCCTCACATTATTTGGTCTTGAAGGATGATCCATATGATTTAATTTTTCATATACCTTCTGGTCATCATTGACCCATTCTCCTCTCCAAGGGTTCCAATTTATCCTCATGTATTTGCACACTGTGGATGTGATACAAAAGTTATTCTTTACTACTACTGTCTCATATTGATACTCAACTACCCCTTTTACATTTATCATCATAGAAATTAACTTAGAAAATAATAGGGCATTTGTCTTTGATTTCGGCCTTGTTATGTATTCCATTTGGATCATCAGCAATATACACAAATTAACTCTTACACAATGTCTTAAAAGATGCAGGAGATAGATATCTTGATATCTCAAATTGGAAAATTCTCCTCTCCTCGGTATCAAGACATGTTGAACAAATTTGAACAGCAATCTATTCTCTCCATCTATTTCTGCATCAACTACCTGTCTTTGACTTCCATCACCAGTCACCTCTTCCAAAGTAGCCTTATAGTCGAAAATATCACTGGTAGGTGGCACGACTCTCGAGACATATCCAGATACCCCTTCATGTGGGACATTGAAGCACTAATCCCATTCAACAGATGAAAACAATATCTCTTTTACATTGACAAACAAAGTCACTCAGTTTTCATTCTCAGATTTCTCAAAAGTTACAAACTCATAAAATTGTTTCACTAATTTTGGAAAGTGGAGACCATTGTTCTTTGAAAAACACTCTACCCATTTTTGATCTTCAAGTACTTCAAGAACTAAGGACTTTCTAGGCAGTAACCATTCTACACACAGCTCATTTTCAATCACAATAACTCGATTTTGCAGATGAGGATTTACTGGTCATCTTCCTGATCTTGTTCTAGCAGCACTACCACTTGCTTCATTCTTGGACTACTGCTTATTTTCTTTAGGATCAGCAGTGTCACCTCTAACGGTAGGAATTTTGGTTTTTTCCATCGCTGGTTTGGGGGAATTAGGGTTCTCAATAGATTCGGGAGAAAAAGTTTGAGGGTAAATAATTGAGGCTCGGTGGATTTAGAAGTAGCTCAGACCTTAGTTTTATCATTTAGGAATCATAAAATAAATAAATAAAATGAAATAATTCAAAAACGATTCAGATTCTGGCGGCAAACAGAAGTTCAAAACAGTGTAATCATCGGTAGGGTCTATCAGTGAGAATTACTGTTAGTAAGGTTACATCGGTGAGAATTTCACATCGGTGAGAATTTTACATCGGTGAGAATTTTACATCGGTGAGAATTTTACATCAGTGATAATTTTTTATTGGTGAGAATTTCACATCGGTGAGATTAGTAATAGATCAAGGTTAAACATACCTAACTCATGTCTAATGCAACTTAACTTCTCTAAACTCAAAGGTTTAGTGAAAATATAAACTAATTGATGTTTTTTACCTATAAACTCAAGAGTAATATCACCCTTTTGATAATGTTCTCTCAAGAAATGGTGCCATACATTAATGTGATTTGTCTTAGAGTGAGACACAGGGTTCTTCGAGATGTTTATTTCACTATTGTTGTCACAGTTGATAGAGATATGCATAAAGTCATATCCATAGTCCAAAAGATTGTGTTTTATCCATAGAATTTGTGCACAACAACTACCAGCAGCTATGTACTCTTCTTCGGAAGTGGATAGTGCTAAAAATTCTACTTTTTACTACACCAAGATACTAAGGATTTTCCCAATAAGTGACATGTTCCTGAAGTTCTTTTTCTATCCAACTCGCAACCAAAAAAATCAGCATATGAATAACTCATTAACTCAAATGGTTGCCCATTTATGTAAAAAAACATAATTTTACAGTATATTTAAGATACTTAAAAATTATTTTAACAACAAGTAAATGAGATTCTATTGGATTATCTTGAAATCTTGCACACATACACACACTGAACATAATATCTGGTTGACTATAAATAAGGTAAAGTAAGCTTCCAATCATACCTCTATAATTGGTTTGATCCACTGGTTTCCCAGTTTCATCTGCATCCAATTTACAAACAGTACATATAGGAGTATCACTTTACTTAATATTATCCAAACAAAAACGTTTTAAAAGATCCTTTGTATATTTAATTTGATTCAAAATAATACCATTTTGATTTTGGAAAACTTGAAATCCAAGAAAATATTTGAGTTCTCCAATTAAACTCATTTCATATTAATTTTGCATACTCTTTGAAAAATCAGTACATAAGGAATGTTTAGAAGATCCAAAAGTAATATCATCAACGTATATTTGAACTATTAAAACATCTTTAGAAATTATTTTAATAAAAATAGTTGGATCAGAAATCCCTTTAGTAAATTTTTTGAAATAAGAAAATTACTAAGTCTATCTTACCAAGATCTTGGGGATTGTATTAAACCATATAGAGCATTAGAAAGTTTAAAAACTTGATTTGGAAAATGAGGATGAGTAAATCTAGGTGGTTGTTCAACAAAAACATCTTCGACAAATAAAACCATTTAGAAAAGCAATTTTAACATCTATTTGATATAACATGAAATTCAGATGAGCAGCATAGGAAAGTAAGATCCTAATAGCTTCTAATCTAGCTACAGGTACGAATTTTTCCTCATAGTCTATACCTTCCTCTTAACTATATCCTTGTGCAACTATCCTAGCTTTGTTTCTAACTATGTTTCCAGATTCATCAACTTTGTTTCTAAAAACCCATTTAGTGCCTATTGATAAAGAATCCTTAGGTCTATCAACTAAATCCCAGACATTGTTTCTTTCAAATTGATTTAAATCTTCTTGCATAGACAATACCCAAAATTCATCATTGATAACATCATTAACAGTTTTAGGTTCTAGCTATGAAATATAGTCATGATGTTCAACCTGGTTTCTTAGAGAAGCTCTAATATTTGACCCTCAATCAAGACCACCAACAACCACACCAAAGGATGATTCCTTAGAATCCTTGTTGATCTAGTAAAGGTAGGACTATAAATTTTAGGGTCATCTCTATGTTCAGGTTCAAGAGAAGCAGATTTTGGAATATGTCCAGGACTGGATATTTTTTCAGTAGGTTCTTTAGATTTATCATTAAGGTCTAGAACACTCAAATATTCTTCAATATTTTCAAGAGAGGATTTAGGCTCATATGGATCAGTTTCATAAAACTTGTTTTGAACAGATTATTCCACACATTTGGTTCTTTTATTAATGACTCTATATGTTTTTCTAGTTAAAGAATTACAAAGAACATTTCTTTCATCACTTTTAGAATCAAACTTCTCTAGATTATCATTTGTATTAAGAATAAAAACATTGCAGCCAAAGACTCTAAAGTAACTAATTTTAGGTTTTCTGATGCTCCATAAATCATATGGGGTCTTCTTGAGAACTGATCTAATTAAGACTCTATTAATAATATAACAGGCTATATTCACAGCTTCAGTTCAAAAGTAAATTGGCAGATCATACTCATTAAGCATGGTTATAGCTATTTCTTGAAGGGTTCTATTCCTTCTTTCTACTACACCATTCTGCTGAGGTGTCCTAGGATAAGAAAATTTGTGACTATAGCCATTGTGTGAGAAATAAGATTCAAACTCTTTATTTTCAAACTCACGACCATGATCACTTCTCATGGTTTTAATCTTAATTCCACTAAGGTTTTCTACGGATTTGGAGTATTTATCAAAGTAAGAACAAGATTCACTTTTGTGAGCTAAGAAGTACACCCAAGTATATCTAGAAAAGTCATCTACTAGGTCATAGACATAGTGCTTCCCATTTAAACTAGAAACTCTTGATGGTCCAAACAAGTCCATGTAAACCAACTCGAGAGGTTGAGAAGCTGAAACTTATTTCATTGATTTAAAGGAACCATTATGTTGCTTTCTCTTTTGACAGAGATTAAAAAACTTTGTCATTTAGAAATTGAATTTTAGGTAGGTATCTATCCATGTTTTTCTTAGTCATCGTTCTCAGTGAATAGATATTACAGTGTCCTAATCTTCTGTGCTAAATCCATGATTCTCTATGAAAAGAATTTCAAAAAGTAACATTTTGTTTAGATAAAGAATTTAAATCAATAGCATAAACATTTTCATTTCTTAAAGAAGAAAATACTAAAACATTCTTATAATTAAAAACATTATAGGAATCATTTTCACATTTCACATTAAATCCATCATCACGTAACTGAGAAATACTTAACATGTTATATTTAAGTCCCTCATCAAATAAAACTTTAGAAATTAAAACTGAATCAGTGCTACCAATCTAACATTGGACGATGATTTTTCCTTTAAAATTATCACCAAAGGTGAAATGGCCTCCATCAACCTTTATTAAGCTTTTGACGCATGAATAATCTCCAGACATGTGTTTGAACATCCATTGTCCAAGTAACATACCTTCTTTTGAAAACTCTTCAAACATGTTTCCTACAAAACAGGTTTAGATAGGAAATGATTTTGGTACCCAGATCTTCTTGGGTCCAGATAGGTTAGCAATCAAAGCCTTAGGTACCCATATTTGTCTTATGGGTCTCATACAATTTACATAATCAATATATATTTGAAAGATAAACATTATTTGATCTATAACCATATGAATAACTTGTTGAAGCATATGAATTTCCAGAACTGGAATAAGCAGAATTTTGTCCAGACTTAGGAATAAATCCATTTTTAGTGATCTGTCTCTGTCTAGGTTGGTATCCCAAACTAATAGTGTATTTAGGTGAAAATTTCTTTTCTAACATTTGTTTAAGTGTATCTTTTCCATTTTTGAACTTTTCAAAGTCCTTTATAAGTTTCTCATTAGACATTTTCATTTTAGTATTTTTCTTTAACAATTGACCATTCTTTTCTTTTTCTATATCAAAGGCAGATTTAGCAGTGACAGTGAGAGCATGCTGTTTCTTTAATGACTTAAATTTTTCTTTAAGTTCATTACATGTTTCTTCCAGCATATTGCAGTATTAAAACATTTTATCCTTATACATATTTACATCATTGTCTGAATAACTGTTATTTCCAAAATAATAATCATTTAGAACTGGGGAAGCAGGTACCTCAGATGTGTTGGTCATGAAGCACATGTTGGCCCGATTCTTCTCAGAATCAGAAACATAAGATTCACTTTTGCTGTCCTCTGAAGCACTCCAAGTAGCTTTCTTATCTTTCTTGTACTTCTTTCCCTTATAATAATATTTCTTTTTGAATTTCAGTTTTGGACAGTCAGCTTTGATGTGTCCTTTCCTTTTTCACTCATAGCATACTATATCATCCTCCATGTCAGGCTTTTTCCAATCCTTTTTCCAATGTCCCTTGTTATCATTCTTCCCTTTGTAGTTATATTTGGTGAAGCATTTCTTCTTCCTATAGAACTTCTTGAATCTCCTGGCTATTTGAGCCATTTCAGCATCACTGTCTGAATCAGAATCTTCACTAGTTGAACATTCAGTAGGTGCATTGATTTTCTCCTTGTATTTTCTCTTTGAAGCAGTAGACATGAAAGCTACGGATTTTTATGGGTTCATCATCTTCTTCTCTATTTATCTTATGTTATTCTTCATACATCATTAATTTACCAATATGATCTTTTACAGATAGTGCTACAATGTCACATGATTCTTTGATTGGAACAGAAGTGAACCTCCATCATTCTAGAAGACATCTCAGTATCCTCATAATTTGTTCCTTAGCTGGAACAACTTTTCCATGTGAACTCTTTGTATTGACTATCTCATTAAACCTGAGATACATATCAGAAATAGGTTCATCAGTTTTCATTTTAAAATTATCATATTTAATATAATAAGTATTCAATCGAATTTCTTTAACATTGGTTGTTCGTTCAGGAGAAACACCCAAAGTATCCCATATTTCATAAGCAGTTTTGCAAGAAGATATTCTATTAAACACTTTATCTCCTAAAGCACAGTACATGGAATTCATAGCTTTACAATTATTATTGTAATAAGTCTTTGTAGGTTTATCCCATGTTTTTCTTTCTGTTTCTGGAATTTTATATTGAGACTCTATAGCAGCCCAGATATCAAAACCCATATTTTCTAAATGAATTTTCATCTTAAGTTTCTACTGCGCATAGTTGGATCCATTAAATAAAGGTGGCATGTTGGTAGTAGCACCCTCTAGTCTATTTTCCATAACTAGATTTTAGAAAAGAAATTTTAAAGAGATACAGTTTAGAACTAACAAAAATTTAAGATCTTTAAAGATCCAACTAAAATAACAGTTGAAAAACAGATTGTTTTTAAATCATTGAAAATCAACAAACCCTCTGATACCAAATGTTGGTTGGAGTGGATACTCAAGAGGGGGGGTGAATTGAGGTCCAATAAAAATTTCTCTTAAAAATATTTCTCTTATAACCCCCCAATTTAAAAAAAAAGTTAAACTGTAGTGAATCTATACAAAGTGTAAATGTTCAATCAGTTTCTCAAAGATTTATTAGGTCCCAGTTGACATAATTCTATGATTAAAATAACTTTTGAAGCTAACATGCTGGTTTACAATAAGTATAAACACTTTCTAATTTAGCTATCAATGTAGCTTTAAAATAGTTTAGTATTTAAAAGTAATAGCAGTAGATTATGAAATAAATATATATAGTATGCTTATGACGTAATCTAAAAAGCACAGCAGAGGTAACCAAGAGGTTCAGTCTCAAGCTGGGACTTAGTCCTCTCAACAATTTATATAAACTGACCCACAACCTGGATCGGGGGAAAACAACAGTACACTACTTTCCAGGACCAAAGAACACTACCACAGTTCTACATGGGAAACACAAACAACAACACACAGGCTGTCCAGGTCTTACTTGACCTCAACCACTATCCACAGTGGGAAACAAAGGGTTATGAAGTTTGAGTTAGGATTTAAGAATACTTCAGTTTATCTTAAGAGATAGTGTGTGTGTAAAATAAACAAGGTACACACACTTCTCAAAATTTAAAGATAGAATCGCTAAAGAAAGTGAGAAAGAGTTTAGAAATGCTTTTGTGATTAGCAGTGTAGCTCTGGACTCGTTTTCTTGATCAGAAAAACTTATGAGTTCTTCTCTGGTTTCTGCTCAGAAAATAGTGTGTCATTTTCTTCTTTGATTTTTGGTCCATCTTATCAGCATGAGTGTATGAAGTGTTTTTGGTAGTTCTCCTTGAAAATGAGTAGCTTCGTATATGTCCAGTGTTTTTGAAGTATAGATGCAGCCTTTCACAAATGAACTATGTTTGAATGATGTTCAGCCCTTTTCTTTTTCACCTATGTGCCTTCTTAGTTCCTTGATGCTTGTCGTATGCACACCCAATGTTCTCTACTTCTCGTAATTTTCAGCTAGGTATTTATCTTCCCTTTTTTTAGCTTTCAGCTCTGGAAAATTGGAATGATTACCTTTTGCATGGGTACTAGGTACGGTTCCCTGGCATGGAAATAGAGATCATTAAATAACATTAACTGCATTAAAAACATCCAAGGTAACTGTTAGCTTAATAGATAAATAGTATTTAGAGTATATAGTTTGACTGATTGGTCAATCATTAGTAGATCGTGTTGGTAAATGAGTATTATTGTCTTCTGTGTAGCAGAACCTTCCATCGGTAGCACTTTGAACTTACATCGGTAGCTTTGTAGACTAGTTCTATCAGTAGCTCTATATTTGTAATGGTAGACTGTGTCAGTCAGCTCATACCAGTTGCCAGTCTGTGTATCAGTAGGCCGGTCGGTAGCTCGTATCGCTAGCACATAGTGTTCTATATCGGTAGACTGAATCTATCGGTAGACTTGCTTACCAGTGGACTTATGCATATCGGTGTACCTGTTCTATTAGTAGCTCAATTTCTATCGGTAGCACTGTACATATCGGTAGCCTTAGCTCATCAGTGACTCTGTCTATCGGTAGACTAAGTATAGGTAGCTCTATATCAGTAGCTATACACAGATTAGTAACTTAACACTTGTCTGTTTTATGAAAAAAATCTCTGAATCGGTTAGAAGAACATCATAACTCATATAAACATAGATAGACATGGATTAACATATCTCAGGGATTATTTTAATATTATTATCATCTTGATCACAAATTGAAAGAATTAATATTTAAAAAATCATTAGATTGAGATTATCAAAGCATATGAAAGCATAATTGGGATTATTATAACAGGTGAGGTCAACATTTTACATCAATAAAGATATAGAAGAACATATCCCAAAATAATAAGATGTGAATTAAAAGTCTTAACAAAAAGATGTATTTTTAAAAAGAGGAGGGTGAAAGGTTCTCTTACCGATTTGGTAACTTCAAAACATATGCCACATGAAAGAAGTATTATACAATGAATATGTAAATACTCATAAATTAAAGTATATTACACAAAGTGTACAATAATTGTAAATACATACACAACATAAATGGAAATAGTCGCAAATATAGAATGAATCTCACTGGAATAAAAAGTGAGATGAAACCCTTTACCACTTTGAAATCAATTTATTCATATGATCAAAAGTTAATAACCACCAAATTAATCACAGAATAACATGAATATAAATCTAATCATGATAATATATGTCAATGGTAGTACACATTGTACCACATGTAATAAATAAGTGGTGAACAATGGAAATCTCATGGAATTTAAATTGAGATAAGAAAATCCGTTAAAAAAATTCGGCAGACTAACGGTGCCACATAAAAATTATTATGAAATTCAGAAGAAAGTTGGATCAGTTGCGTATAGAGTGGCTTTACATCAATGTTTATCCCAGGTACACAATTTTTTTCATGTTTCAATGATGAGAAAGTATATGCCAGATCCATCTCAAGTTTTGATCCCAGAGGTAGTTCATTTGGAAGTGAATCTCTCTTATGAAGAATAACTAGTCCAGATTCTTGACCATATAGAAAAAGTGTTGTGGAATAAAGTAATTCACCAGGTAATGGTTTTGGGGAAAACCCGCATGGTTGAAGAGGAAACATGGGAATCTCAAAATGCTATGTGGGATAAATACCCCCACTTATTTTGATAAGTGAATAAAAATTGCGATGACGTAATTTCCAAAAGGGGGGAAGGATGTAGCATCCCTTGTAAATGAAGAATAAGACCTATTTAATATTTATTAATATTTGTGAATTAAATATTAATTTATCTTTAAAGGGGTTGCTATGTTCGACAGCATACCCGATACGCAAAAACGGGTTTCTTTGAAAATGTACATGGCACACTAATAATATAATATTATTATTTTAAATGATAGTTAACTCCTAGACCTTTTATTGGAATTAATGAAAAAAAATAAATACAATATGATTATACATTATTTTTAAATGTATATACATTTTCCAATAAAAAGTTATAGGCTTAAACGTGAATGAATCTAATCTTAAGCATAATTTACATTAAAAGGTCAATTTATCACCTTTTAATGGAGAACCCTATTTAAATCTAGTTTTGGATACTTTAATACATTCTATATGACCAAATAAAATCCTTCTTTAGAATGGGGACATCCAATTTTACATTGGGTAATTTTTTGGTTTTTTCTGATAAAGTTCATTTTTAACGAATAATGAAAACTACTGTATTTTAATTCAAAAGTGCCTTATAATAAAATTTATTTATATGGTTAGATTATATTTTTAGTTGTTTTTAAATTTAAATTAAAATATATTTTTACCATTTAATCCAATGTTGGTCATTGGAATTAATTTCACATTGAAATTGAAAATAATCAAGTATCAATATTTTGATAGTTATTGTTTCTTAAAAACACACTCTTTGTTTTAACAATGGGAATTAATTTATAAAATAATTAATTCCACTTATATTTTTTTAATTTGTAAAAATAGAAAAAAAATTTGAATTCAGAATATCAAATATTTCTTAGGCTGTATTTTTTGTATTTTTTTGAAAAACATCAATTTTTGATGACTAGTGAAACCACTTAGTGGTAGTTAAAAAAATTGACCATTTTCATTTAAATGAAAATTTACATATTCTTTGAATTGAATTTCAAAAATAAGACATACATGGTTGTTATCAAGAAGTAAAATGTGGTTCAATAAGAAAAAATTTTTTTTAGTGAATAGTAACTTTTGACTTTTATTTACCACGGTTAAAATTAAATAGGGTAATTCATGGTTAAAAGAATATTATAATAATTAAAAATTACCTTAAAAGTTGTCCAAACCTTATTGGTTGAGTCATTTACTACCTTGGGAATCGTTGGGATTATTTTTTTACCCCATTGAGCCACATGGGAGTGATAATGATAATTAAGATTAATTAATTTAATGCAAAGACAAAATTGACATTAACAAAAAGTTTTTAGTAATTAATTTTTATATGGTGTTATATAAGTCATATTTTCGACTATAAATATTCATTTAAAATATAAACATATTTCCTACATCATAGTAACTTTTTGATAATTTTTAGACATTGAATAAATTAAATTATTTATAACACAATAATGTTGTAGTATTTACCTCATTAATAAATGATTTAAATAAATATGATTATAATGATTAATATATTATCCAAAACATGTCCAATTATGATTGGATGATTTTATTTCGACAATGAGTCATATTATATTTATCTTTAATGATTTTTGGATAATTTAAAACCGAATATAATTATATTATAAAATAATACTTTCACACTTTCATAAGGAGCCCCTCCTCTCCATTATAAAAGGAGACCACTTATAACCAATTACTCACACCTCTCAAGTCATTTGGCTCGTCTAAAATATGCCCAATTAAGCTCCCTACATCCCTACCCTCCTCTTAGAATCTTTACCTTAGGAATAAGGAACTTCATGAAGTCCTTTAGTTCAAACAAAATAGAGTTACCCAAATTAAAGGTAACAGTTTCTCTTAAATTGTTTTATTTTATTTTACTTCTCCAACCCCTAAACTCTATTTATTACTTTATTTTGTAAAACAAAATATCCTCTGTATACTAGTATGTTGTTATGATAAGTATTCTAACTACACTTACACACACCTCCATGTAATGGATGAAGAACATAATGTTTTTGTGTTTGGAAAACTAACGCCTCACGAAATGATGATTGTTCGATTATCTCCTACCGCCTCTCATGGTGGGAATTATGATGGCACTATATTTATATATGATATATATTATTTTTATGATTTTATTATGCTTATGTACTTCTCATTTATATCACGCCTTTATGGTTTCCATAGTGGGTAAATATGATAATCTCATTTGAGGAAGTGTGGACTACCACCCCCTCAAAGTGATGTGACACGTTAATGCCTTATGTGGGATGTATAAAGGATAGAGTTAATGATATTATATATGATATTATACTGTGATTATAATATAATTATGTTTAATTATGTTTAAATTCAATTAAAATAATAAATAGAAATGAAAGTAACGTTCAGGTGTACGTACGGCTTACCGTCTCCATGAATGGTGCATTTCATTTCATACATCCATGTACTATTATAAATAAATGTAAATACTGAATATATATGATATATATATATATTATCAAAATCATGAATATAATTCTAGATATAATTATCCTTTGACCGCATGAACAACATGTAATTATAAGAAGTCCATTTCTGACTCAAATACCAAATATCGACAAAAAGAACGTTATTAACTTAAATGGTTACATAATGTTTATAACAAGGTAATATGTGATATAAAAGGAATAATAAACATGAAAATGTTTCTTAAGAAAGTATAAATTATCATTAGTTTATTATTCATGATATTAAAGAACGATTGAGTCAAGTCGGACACGAGGTAAGGGACTTCCTCCCAATCTCCTTTCATTGAGGCATTTTTAGTTTTATACACGACTTTATTTTATATGGTGTATAAACCCCTTTTAATTCTCATTTTATTCAAAGGGAGTATTTTTTTATGAATCATTTTACTAAACAAAAAAAATGAATGTTTTTTTACGTATGTAGTGACAACGAACTTTCCGTCGCTGTGAGTATTATTTGATCTTTGGCTTCCATAACAAGTCGGAATGTTTTTTAAAGGAAAAATAAATACCATATACTCTTTTTACATATTCTGGTATTGAAAATGATTTTGAGAATGGATTTATTATTTCGATATCTTGAAATGATATTTTATTATTACAATGTGGAAATGTTATCTTTTTTTATGCTTATGTTATTTGTTGTGATCATGTTATGGTTTTTGGGAATTATTTACATATACGGGTGGTTCTGTGATAAACCTAGGGCAGGTGAGCCCTAGATAGCTCTCCAATGCATTTGGTAACATGATGGAGGTAAACATAATTGTTTATCCTAAGAGATTTAGGGAATATTCTGTGATGGTTATTCTAATGTAACTCCCTATATAGCAGTGATAGCTACAATATAAGTATGATATGGATTCCACAAATTACTTTTATGATTTATGATTTCTATGCGTCTTTCATAGATATTATGATTTCATGAGGTAAGTAAATGAGGTCATGTTTTGTATGTATTTATGAAAAAATGTTTTCATTCTCTGTTTTATAACCCTTACTAAGATTTTTATGTTAATCCCATGTTTTGAAATGTTTTCACGTGACTTAAAGATGAATAGGGTCAAGGAGGGGATCAAGGAAAAGTCATGATATCTAAAACATGGAACTAGACATTACACGTTTTTTCATGATTTTTTATTTTATGAAAAAAATGGAAACTGTTTAGATATGTCTACCTTGTAATATTTTTAGATGTAATAGTTATGGCCTAACTCTCTAAAACTCTAAACCTAAAAAGAGCCTCAATGTGAATTATTCATTTAATTCAATATTATGTAAATTGAATCATACCACTTTGAAGATTTTAAATGAATTATTATTTGAAAACATTAATGTCCATATAAATAAATCCTAAAACCCATTTTGAAAACATGGACATTAATGAGAAATATTTAGAATAATAAATCTTTAAATCATTTAATACAATATTTTCGTTAAAGAGTTTTTTTTAAAAAAAAGAGAGACACTTGAATACAAATAATTGAGGAATAAAATTTAATCAAAACATTATAATATCATGAGAATAAAGGGATTCATGATATACTATTTCAAAGTATAGTATATACACCATATAAGAGTGAATTGGTGTATAAAAACAATGAAGTCTCAATGGAAATTTAAATTCAGATGAAATACCTTATAAAGATAGTATCCTTAAATTTAGGATAAATCAATCACATAATTATGTGTGACAAATATAAATACACCTAATACAAGTGGATATTAAGTGTAAAAAATCATAGGTCATTCACACATGATCATAGTGTGACATAAATTAAAAAGAGAAGATCAACCAAAATAATGGGAATTGGGTTAAGGAGTTCCCTTACCGATTTAGTAACTTACAAAATATATTCCACATGAAAGAAGGATCATCCAATGAAGATGTAAATACTCATAAATTAATGTATATTACAAAATGTCTACAATCATGGGCAGTAAATACACCACACAAAAGTATATAGTGGAAAATATTGCATGAATCTCACAGGAATAAAAACATGTGAGATGAGGACCCCATAGCAAATTGTAATTCAATCGAGTCATATCACCAAAAGTTATTAACCACCAAAATAATCACAGAATACCCTGAATATAAAAATAATAATGATATTATATAGATATTGGAGGTACACAATACACCACATGCAACAAATAGGTGGTGAATAAATAAAATCTCACGGAATTAAATGTGAGATGAGAAATCCCTTACAAATATTTAGCAGCATAACAGCGCCACTTGAAAATTCATAAAATGTATTGATGAGCGTAAGATGGGGTCTCTCATCAGATGAAAATACAAATTACATTATGGTTAATATAAAATAACATTCTCATACATAAGAACATGGAGAATTAAATAAATTACATAAATGAGGGTACTTGAAAAAAAAAGAGAGGTCAGATCCCTTACCTCGTGTCCGACTTGACTCGATCATTCATTAATCTCTTGAATAATAAACTAAAGTAATTAACCACAAAAATAATCACATAATACCATGAATATAAATATAATCATGATAATATATATAACATTGTAGTACACAACACACCACATGCAATAAATAGGTGGTGAATAATAAAAATCTCACAGATTTAAAAGTGAGATGAGAAATCCATTACAAAAATTCAGCAGCCTAACAGCGCCACATAAAAATTCTTAAATTGAATTGATGAGAGTTAGAGGGGGTTTATAATAATATTAAAATACAAATTAAGTTATGTTTAATATAAAAGAACATCCTCCAACATAAGAACATGGAGCATAAAATAAATGACATAAAAGAGAGTACTTGAAAAGAAAGAGAGAGGTCGGATCCCTTACCTCGTGTCCGACTTGACTCGATCTTTATTTAATATCCTGAATAATAAACAAAATATAATTTATTAATTATTAATAACCTTTTCCATGTTTATTATTCCCTTTATATCACTTATTACCATGTTATTAACATTTTGTAGTCATTTATGTTAATAAGGTTCGTTTTGTCGTTATTTGGTACTTGAGTCAAAAATAGACTTCTTATAATTACATGTTTTTCATGTGGTCAAAGGCTCATTATATATAGAATTATATTCATGATTTAGATATCATATATATCATATATATCCATTATATACATGTATCTATAATATTACATAACATTTAGACATAAGAAATGAAATGCACCATTCATGGAGATGGTAAGCCGTACGTACGCATGTACACTACATTCATTTCAATTTCTTATTTTAATTGAATTAAAACATAATGATACATAGTTATATTATAATTACAGTATAATATCATATATAATATCATTAAATCAATCTTTTATACATCTCACATAATGCATTAACGAGTCACATCACTTTTAGGGGGTGGTAGTCTGCGCTACCTCAAATGAGATTATCGTATTTACCCGCTATGGAAACCACAAAGGAGTGCTATAAATTGAAAATAAAAAATAATAAAGAAAACATAAACATTATATATGTCATATATAAATGAATAATTCACAATGAGGATATTTTTAAGTTTAGAGTTTTAGAGAATTAAGCAATAACTATTACATTACAACTTGAAAATTACAAGTAGACACTACTACTAAGTATCCATTTTTTTATAAAATAAAAACTCTTTAAAAGAAACATGTATAGTTCTATGTTTTAGATATCATGACATTTACATGATCCCATCCTTGAACCTATTCATCTTTAAGTCCTGAGGAAATCATTTTAAAAACATGGGATGAGCTTAAAAATCTCAGTAAGGGTTTTAAAATAAGGAAGGAAAACATGATCCGAACAATAAATACAAATACATGAAACCATTCTTTTCAATCCTAACATACCTTATGAAATCATAAGATTTATGAATAACACACACAAATCATAAATTTTAAAGGTTACTTATGACATCCATATTAAACATACATTGTAGCTATCATAGCTACGTAGGGAGTTACACTTGGAATACCCATCACATTATATTCCATAAATCTCTTAGGAGAAACATCACCTTCACCTCCGTCATGTTACCCAATGCATTGGAGAGATATCTCGGCCTCACCCGCCCTCGGTTTATCACAGAACCATCCGTATATGTAAAAAATGCCCAATAACCATAACATAATCATAACATATGACACATGAATAGTGGAAAGATAACATTTCCACATTCCAATATATAAAATTAAGATATTTAAATAAACAAAGTTTTATCAAGTCATTTTCAAAACCATTTGAAAAGAGATTATTAAATCAAAGTGTCCCATACCAATTTGAAGATTTAAAATGAATTATCATTTGAAAACATTAATTTCCATATAAATAAATCCTAAAACCCATTTTTTAAAACATGGACATTAATGAGATATATTTATAAGAATAAATATTTAAAACATTTAAAACTATATTTTGATTAAAGTGTTTTTAACAAAAAGAGAGATGCATGAATACAAATAATTGAAGAATAAATTTTAATCAGAACATTATAATATCATGATAATAACGAGATTAATGATATAATATTTCAAAGGACAATATATACTCCATATAAAATTGAATTGTTTCATAACAATAATGAAGTCTAAATAGAAATGTAAATTAAGATAAAATCCCTTATAAAGATGGTATCCCTAAATTAAGGATAAATAAATCACATAATTATGTGTGAAAAAAATAAATACACCAAATTTAAGTGGATATTAATTGTAAAAAAACCATAGGTCATTCAAACATATTCATAGGATGACATATTCAATAAGTACAAGTTGAACCCAAAGAGTGGGAATTGGGTTAAGAAGTTCCCTTACCGATTTGGTAACTTACAAAACAAATTCCACATGAAAGAAGAATCATACAATTAAGATTTAAATACTCATAAATGAAAGAATATTACACAAAGGGTAAAATAATGGGAATTCCATACACCACACAAAAGGATATAGTGGCAAATATAACATGAATCTAACAGGAATAAAAAGTGAGATGAAAACCCCTTACTTCGTTGTATTCAAATTTAATCGTATAACCAAATGTTAATACCCAAAAAATGAATCACATAATACCATGAATAAAAATATAATCATGATAATATATATCAATGGCAGTACACATTACACCACACGTAATAAATAATTGGAGAACAATGGAAATTTCACAGAATTAAAAAGTGAGATAAGAAAATCCATTACCTCGTGTCCGACTTGACTCGATCGTTCTTTAATCTCCTAAATAATAAAATAAAAATAATTTCTACTTTCTTAAGATCCTTTTTCAAGTTTATTATTCCTTTTATATAAATTATTACAATGTTATAAACATTTTGTAATCATTTATGATAATAATGTCCATTTTGTCGATATTTGGTATTTGAGTCAAAAATGAACACCTTATATTTATAAGTTGTCCATGTGGTCAATAGTCCATTATATCCAGAATTATATTAATGATTTAGATATCATATATATAATATATATCTAGTATATATATGTATTTATAATAGTACATAACCTTTGGAGGTAACAAATAAAATGCACCGTTCATGGAGACGGTAAGCCGTACGTAGGCATGAATGCTACTTTCATTTCTATTTATTATTTAAATGGTATTATAACATAATGATACATAGGTATATTATAATTGCAGTATAATATCATATATAATATCTTTAACTCTATCCTTTATACATCCCACATAAGGTATTAACGAGTCATATTACTTTGAGGGTGCGGTAGTCTGCACTTCCTCAAATGAGATTATCGTATTTACCCACTATGGAAACCACAAAGGATTGATATAATTGGGAAGTACAGAAGAATAAAAAACTCATAAACATAATGTATAGCATATATAAATACAATTCCATCATAATGGACACAATGAGTGGTGGTTGGATATATTTGAACAATTATCATTTCTTGAGGAGTTAGTTTTCCATCCACAGAAACATTATGTTCTTAATCCATTAGATGGAGGTCTATGTAATTGTAGTTATAATACTTCTCATAAATACATTATAATATATTTAGGATACTGGTTTTGTGACAAAAATAATTAATAAAAAGAGTTTAGGGCTTGGAGAGGTAAAATAAAAGAAAACAATTTAACAGAAACAGTTACCTTTTATTTGGGTAACTTCCTTTGGTTTGAACCAATGGACTTCTTGAAGTGCCTTCTGCCTAAGGTAAGGCTTCTAAGTGGGGGAGAGGGATGTAGGGAGATTAATTTGTCCGAGTTTTGACAAGCCAAAATGATTGAGAGGTGTGAGGAATCGGATAGAAATGTTCTCCTTTTATAAGGGAGAGAAGGGGCTCTTTAGGAAAGTGTGAAATATTATTTTATCATATAATGATATTCGGTTTCAAAAGGTCCAAAAATTGTTAAATATTAAAATAAGACGACTCTTGATTGAAATAAAATCATCCAATGATAATTTTACATTTTTTTGATAATATGTTAATCATTATATGCTTATTTATTTAAATCATTTATTAATGAGGTAAATATTACATCATTATTGTGTCATAAATAATTTAAATTATATGATTTTACAAAATTATAAAAAAAATACCATGATATAGGAAATCTATTTAGATTTCCAATGAATATTTATAGTCTAAAATATGACTAATATAACACCATATAAAAATTAATTACTAAATGATTTTTGTTAATGATAATTTTGTCATTAAATTATATTAATTAATGTAACTTGTCATTATCACTCCCATATAGCTCAATGGGGTACCAAAATCAACTCAAAGATGTACATGGTCGTTAAGGACTCAACTAATAAGGTTTTTACAAGTTTTAAGTTAATTTTAATTATTATAATATTCATTTAACCTTGAATTTCTCTATTTACCTTTAACCGCGATAAATAAAAGTCAAAAGTTACTATTCAGAAAAAATTTTTTTTATCTCAATGAACCAAATTTTACTTCTTGATAACAACCATGTATGTTTTATTTTTGAAATTCAATTTATGTATGTGGTAAAATTTCATTTAAATGAAAAAGTCATTTTTTTAACTACCACTAAGTGGTTTTACTATTCATAAAAAATTGATGTTTTTCAGAAAAATACCAAAAATTCAGCCTAAGCAATACATGATATTCCGAATTCAAAAATGATTTCTATTTTTCAAAATTCCAAAAATAGAAGTGGAATTAATTAATTTCTAAATTAATTACCGTCGTTAAAACAGATCGCGTGTTTTTAGAAAACAATAACAATCAAAAGATCGATACATATTTATATCCAATTTCAAAGTGAAATTAATTCCAATGACCAACATTAGATTAAATAGAAAAAATATATTTCAATTTCACTTTAAAACCAATTAAAAAGATAATCTAACCATATAAATAAATTATATTAAAAGGCACTTTTGAATTAAAATACAATATTTTTCACTATTCATTAAAAATGAACTTTAATAGAAAAATACCAAAAAATTACTCAAAGTAAAATTTGATGTCACCATTATAAAGAAGTATTTTATTTGGTCAATTAGAATGTATTAACGTGACCAAAACTGTATTTATAGATGGTTCACCATTAAGAGGAAATAAATCGGTCTTTTAATGTAAATTATGCTTAAAATTAGATTCATTCGCATTTTATGCCTCTAAATTTTATTAGATACCTTTAAATACATTTAACAAACATGTATAATCATATTATAGTTAGTTTTGTTCATTCCCGCTAATATAACGACTAGGAGTTATCTACCATTTTAAATAATAATACTATATTATTTGTGTGCAATGTAAGATTTCAAAAAAAACCCGTTGTTGCGTATCAGGTACGCTATCGAACATAGAAAACCCATTAAAGTAAAATTAATATTTAATACACAAATATTAATAAATATGAATTATGTTTTATTCTTTATTTACCTGGGATGTTACATCCTTCCCCCCTTTTGGGAATTACCTCCTCGCAATTTTAAAACTGGGCTTGGAAACTTCGTTAAAAGTCCCACATTGGAAAAGCTTCAGTAAAACTATCACTTTAAACGAAAGAAAGAGAAGTAAAAAGGACACCTAAGACAACATATACTATGATTCCATGAAAACATGGAAATGGAAGAGAAAACAAATCGTCAATTTCTGATGGATAGGGGTAGAAAACATGATTAGGATAAAGTTAACCACCAGAAAATCACAAACATGTGATGGGTTAAACGGTCGTTGATTACCCAGTAAGAAAAGTTAACAAACAAGTTTTTTTTAAGGATAATTTTTGTTGAGGAATTTATTTATGAGATTAACCAAAAAAATAAGGAAATATACTTACTTTCCTTGTAGACTTTTATCTTTTACTATATTTATAACCAAAACACATATTTTATCCAAATGATGAAAATTCAGGATGACTTTTTTTCACATTAAGAGCGCTATAATCAACTTCAATAGAATCAAATAATCCACAAAAGATGAACTATATATTTCCCATGACTTTAGATATTAACTAAAACCCAAATGTTTAGTATAAGATCATATAATCACTAAAAGGATAATCCTTTATAAAAAGAAATACTACTCTTAATCTCTAAAATTCAACAAAAAGAAACCAAGGTTCAAGAAAGACCATTAAATAAACCGTTATGCTTAAAATTAATCAAAGTAATCCAAACTAAGATTGAAACCCCAATCTATGAAGGATTTAATCACATAGTCTTCCAATGTAAATCTTAACATTTATCTCCAAATACATCAGTTTCTCTTAAAGTATCATACTGATAAGTAATTAACCTAATCACATAACCTCTATGATAGGCTAATCATTTCAAAAGATAACCCAAAATCAACTTATTCCTGATTCATAAGTTCAACTAACTAAAACTAATTAGTCATACTAACCAGGGACTTCATGTAGTGCAGTGGTAGGAAATAAATACAAGTCGCACTTTGGTTGTGGGTTAGATTCCCATAGCTTCATCCGACATGACGGGTTGTCACACGGATTCTGTGTTGTCCCTTTTCAAAAACTACATAATTTTATAACATTCCAAAAATGATATAAATTCATCATAAATAACCATAACATATTTTAAACACAAATATTATCTAATAACTTTGGTTTTTCATCCCAAAATGTATTAATCGGCAATTGCCTCAAATTCTAGGATCATATAAACCCAAATGGTTCTTTATAACTATAAACAAAAAATAAAAGATAATTATTCATTGAATAAAATTTTCATATATCATACTTCAGGGTTACACATACTATAAAAAGTATTCTAATGTAATCCCATCATCAAAAGATCCTTAATTATTTTAAGAATTTCACTATCCTAAAATCTATCATAACACTAGAATCCCTTATATGTTGAATTCATACTCATTCAACATTCTTCGTGATCCACTAACCATTCTTTTACAACTTATTCTGAAATACTTCTTTCCTACAAACAAAACCATGAATCATATCCTAATATTCAATATTGAAAAAACATAGGATAAATAATCCATACCTTTCATTGGTCATTGTCATTTTCTTTATCCATAATTCGAATGGCATTAGGTATTAGTAAAAAAATATTTGTACAATCTTAGTGATCCCATTCTTGAAACTTCTTCATAGGAAATGTGTTTGTATAATGACCATGCACGCCACATTTAAAACATTCAATTGATCCATCAGAAAGAACCTCCTTCCCTTTCCTATAGTCAAATGGATGTTTCATTTTTTCCATGGTAGGTTCTTGCTTTATGATCTTCATTTCCACATATATAGCATCTTCTCATCCCTTTGAAACATTTTCCTATGGTAATTTAACTCATGTGGTTTCAACTGACGTGAAGCATAATCAATTACCTGATCATTTGGCATTAGGACACAACCCTTTCCTTTCAAAAAAGCATCAATAAAGATAACAAAATCACCATTTCTGGAAGGCAGTGCCAAAACTAGAGCATTCACCAATCATCTTTTAAATTCCTGAAAACAATCATCACATTATTTGGTCCAAATGAACTTAACACCTTTTCGAGTTAACATAGTCATTAGACTCGATAACCATGAAAAATTTTCAACAAACCCCCAGTAATAACCTGCAAATCAAGAAAACTATGAATCTTGGTTATATTTGTGGGTCTTGGCCATTCTTTAACAACTTTTGTTTTAGCAGGATCAACAGTTATGCCATTTTTTGAAACAATTTGACCAAGAAAATAATTTTTTTGTAACCAAAACTCACACTTGCTGAGTTTCCCAAATACATTCTTTTCTTTTAAGGTTTTCAAGACAACCCTTAAATGACTTTCATGTTCCTCCTTACTTTTGGAATAAACCAAAATATCATCAATGAACAGAACCACAAACTTATCCATGAACTCATGGATAATTCTATTCATAAGATCCATGAATACTACAGGTTCATTGGTTAACCCAAAATGCATTACTACAAATTCATAATGTCCATATCTAGTATGAAAAACGGTCTTTGGAACATCTAAATCCTTTACTTTCAACTGATTTTACCCCAACCTCATGTCAATCTTCGAAAAATACTAAGCTCCCAGGAGCTGATCAAACAAATCATCAATATGGGGAAAAGGACACTTATTCTTAACAAGGACGTTATTCAATGCTCTATAATAAATAATAAGTCCCATTGAACCATATTTATTTTTAACAAACAAGATAGGATCACCCCATGGTGATGTTCTAGGTCAAATGAAACCTTTATCTAATAACTCCGGCAATTGCTTCTTTAACTCTAAATGTTCTATTTGAGCCATTCCATAAGGGGGTTTTGAAATTGGATGAGCATCAGGAACTAAGTCAACATTAAATTCAACTACCCAATCTGGTATAATACCAAAAAAATCATCAAGAAAAACATCCAGGTACTCATTTACCACTGGCACATCATTAATCTGAACAGTTCCTTTGTTGTCAACAATATGTGAATGATAAAATTAATTTCCATCTTTTACTTGTTTCTCAGCTTCCTGATATGTTATCAACATCAAGGGTTCATTTTTTGAATAAAAACTGAAAATAGTTCTGAAAAGAAACCTCTTTATCTCTACATTAAATCTTATCATGATTAATAGAAAGCCAATCCATGCCCAATATAATATAAAACTCTACTATAGGAAAAACAATAACGTTTGCAGGTAGATTCTTTCCGCACACAAGGCCATGAATGTTGTTATGTTTTTTGGGCTCAACATTCCCCCCAGGTGTTTTTATCGTAAGTTTAGTATTCATATCATGAGATGGAATTCCCAATTTACTATAAAACTTCTCAGAAATTAAAGAGTGTGTGGACCCTGAATCAAACAACACATTAGAACAATCTGAACAATCAAACAATGTACCTGACACAACTTCATTTAATGGCCCAACATATGTTGAAGTAGTTGAAAAGGATTTCACCACCCCTTTCTGCTTGTATTCTGTCAGATTTTCTTCGGTTGACTTCTTTGTGGGACACTCATTTTTATAATGACACTTTTCATTTCACTTAAAACATTTTTCTGACTATAAATCAGATTTTGTCTTACCATTAACATGATCTTTTTCATTGAAATGATGAGCCTTATGTCCCATTTTACCACATCGGTATCACATATTAGAATTCAAAAGACATTCCCCAGTATGCTTTTTACCCCAATTTTCACAATCTATAATCTTAAGTTTCTTACCATTAGACTTTTTTGAAGAGTTCTTCCCTTTCTCCTACCACCTCGACCTCTTATTCTATTGTTTTTCAAAGAATACATGATCATTAGAAAACTCCATTTCCACCTTCTCCTCAAAACAATCATGTTTTTCCTAACTTTTGAACTCATGAGAAGCTAAATCCCTTTGATACTTTGGCTTTAATCTTGAGTAAAACTGGTTGGTTTTACTATCAAGATCTCGTATGAAATTTGGAGCATACCTTGCCAGTCGAGTGAATTTTTCTTCATAAGAAGCCACTAAGTCATCCTCCTCCCTTGATTATAGGAATTTGTTTTCATCCTAAGACGAACCACCTTAGGAATATATTTCTAAATAAATACCATTGAATTCATCCCAATCGAGAGCATAAATATCCTCACTATCCCTGATATTTTTCACCATCGACCGCCACTGATCAGCTTCACCTTCAAAATGGTAAACAGAAAGACTAACGTTTTGATGTTCTGAATAAAACATGACATCAAAAATCTTCTCCTGTGCTTTAATCCACCCTTCAACTAGCACAGGGTTAGATGATCCTCTGAATGATGGGGGATGTTTCCTCATGAAAGGCTCCACTACTAAAATGTTCCTTTGTGGTTGATCTGGCTGATCTCGTACTGGATACCACCACCATTTATAGCCTGAGTCAACTATGACATCACTGTAACAAGCTGTTCAGTTCTGATTCCGACCATATAAAAATTAATTACTAAAAGACTTTTGTTAACGTCAATTTTTTTCTTCACATTATATTAATTAATCTAAATTGTCATTATCACTCCCAAGTGGCTCAATGGTATCCCAAAATCGACCCAAATATGCCCATGGCCGTTAATGACTCAACCAATAAGGTTTGTACAAGTGTTAAGGTAATTTTGAATTATTATAATATTATTTTGACATTGAATTACCCTATTTACCTTTAACCGTGGTAAATAAAAGTCAAATGTTACTATTAACCAAAAATAATTTTCATATTAATGAACAACATTTTAATTCTTAATGACAGCCATGTATGTCGGATTTTGGAAATTCAATTAACAGAGGTGGTAAAATTTCATTTAAATGAAAAATTTAGATTTCTTAACTACCACTAAGTGGTTTCACTATTAATCAGAGATAGAAGTTTTTCAGAAAAATACCAAAACATCAGCCAAAGCTATATTTGATATTCCAAATTCAAAAATTATGTCAATTTTTCCAAATTAAAAACATATAACTGGTATTAATTAATTTTAATCTTAATTACCATTATCAAAAAAATAGCGTGTTGTTAAGAAACAATAATTATCAAAAAAATTGATACTTGTTTATGACCAATTTTAAAGTGAAATTAATTACAATGACCAACATTGGATTAAATTGTAAAAATATTTTTTAATTTTACTTTAAAACCAATTAAAAAGATAATCTAACCATATAAATAAATTAGACAAAAATGCACATTTGAATTAAAATACAATATGTTTCACTATTCATTAAAAATGATCTTTATCGGAAAAATTCCAAAAATTTACACAAAGTAAATTTTGATGTCCCCAATCTAAAGAAGGATTTTATTTGGTCATATAGAATGTATTAAAGTGATCAATACATGTCTTAAAAGGGGTTATCCATTAAAAGGTGATAAATAAGCCTTTTAAAGTAAATTTTGCTTAAAATTAGATTCATTCACATTTTAAGACTCTAATATTTATTGGATAAATTAAAATATATTTAACAAACATGCACAATAATATTGTAGTTTTTTTCATTCATTCCTCCAATACAACGACTACTATTTAACTACCGTTTAAAATAATAATTTATTATTAGTGTGCAATGTAAGATTTCAAAGAAACCTGTTGTTGCGTATCAGGTACCCTATCAAACATAGAAACCATTTTAATGTTAAATTAATATTTAATTCAAAAATTATTAAATAATAAAAATTCATATTCTTTATTTACCAGGGATGTTACATCCTTACCCCCTTTTGGGAATTGCTTCCTTGCAATTTTAAAATTTGGTCTTGGAAACATTATTGAAAGTCCCATATCGGAAAAAAGAGTCCATAAAACTATCACTTTAAAATAAAGAAAGGGAAGTACAATGGTCGCACGAGTTAAACCATACTAAGATTCTATGAAAACATGGATATGGAGGAGAAAACAAAGGGTTATGTTCTAATGTAAAGTGATAAGAAACATGTTTAAGAGAAATTTAACCACTAGAAAATCACAAACTTGTGATGGATTAAACAGTCTTTGATTCCCTAGTCAGAATGGTTAACAGAAAAGTTTTTTTAAAAGTTAATTTTCATTGAGGAATTTATTTATGAGCTTAACCCAAAACATAAGGAAATATACTTACATGTCATGTAGACATTTTTCTTTTACTATATTTCTAACACAAACTCATATTTTCTCCAAACAATGAAAATTCAGGATGAATTTTTTTCACATTAAGAGCGCTATAATCAACTTCGGGACGGTCACATAATCCACAAAAGATAAACTTTATATTTCCCATGACATTAGATATTAACTAAAACCAAAAAGTTTAGTATAAGATCATATAACATCCAAAAGGATAATCCTTTATAAAAACAAATAATTCTCTTAATCTCCAAAATTCAACAAAAAGAACCTGAGTTTCAAGAAAGTCCATTAAATAAATATTTATCCTTAAAATTATTCAAAGTAATACAAACAAAGATTGAAACACAAATCTCTAAAGGATTTAATCACATTGTCTTCCAAGGTAAATATTAACATTTATCTCTAAAAAAAATTAGTTACTCATAAAGTCTCATACTAAAATGTAATTAACCTAATCACATATCCTCAATGATAGGTTAGTCATTTCCATAGATAACCCAAAATCAACTTACACCTGATTCATAAGATCATCTAACTGAAACGAATTAGTCATATTATCCAGGGACATTACGTAGTCCAGTTGTAGGCGATAAATACCAATCGTACTTTACTTGTGGGTTTGATTTCCACAGCTTCATCTGATGCAACGGGTTATCACACGGTTTGCGTGTTGTCCCTTTTCAAAAACTACATAATTTTATAAAATTCCCAAAAGAGATAAATTCATTGAAAATAACCATAATATATTTTAACCACAAAGGTTATCCAATAACATTCGTTTTGCATCCCAAAATGTATTAACTGGTAATTTCCTCAAATTGAAGGATCATATAAACCCAACTAGATATCTAAAACTATAAACATGAAAAAAAGATAATTATTCCATGAATAAAATTTCCATATATCAAACATCAGGGTTACACATACTATAAATGGTCTTCTATTGTAACCCCATCATCAAAAGAGCCTTAATACTTTTAAGCATTTCACAATCCTGAAATCTACCATAACTCTTGAATACCTTATATATTGATATCTTACTCATTCAATGTTCTTCATGTTCCATTAACCTTTCTTTACTAACTTATTTTGAAATACTTATTTCTTAAAAAAAATTAGGAATTATATCCTACAATTTCAACAATATCAAAAACAAATGTTACGAAATAATCAATACCTTTCACTGGTCATTGTCAATTTTTTTCATCCTCAATCGTAATGGAATTACGTATTGGTAGACGAATATTTGTATGATCCTGGTGATCCCATTCCAGAATCATTTTCCCAGGACATGTGTTTGCATAATGACTATTCTCACCACATTTAAAACATTCAATTGATCCTTCATAAAGAACCTCTTTCTTTTTCCTAGAGTCTACTAGATGATTCCTTTTTCCATGGAAGTTTCTTGCTTTATGACCTTTATTTCCATATTAACATGTTTTTTCGCCTAAGATATTTTTGTATTCAGTATGGTTTTCCACAGAGGAAACAGGGTAGCTGTGTTGGGACAACATCAGGAGGAAGACAACCTTCCAAATTAGAAACCTGAGATGGTCGAAATTGGAACTGAACTGTTTGTTGTAGCGATGGTACAATTGACTCGGGCTATAAATGGTGGTCGTATCCATGTACGAGATTATCCAGATAAACCACAGAACAACATTTTAGTAGTGGATAATTTCATGAGACAACATCCCCCTTCATTCAGAGGATCATCTGATCTGGTGCTAGAAAAAGGGTGGATTAAAGCACTAGAAAAGATTTTTGATGTCATGGGTTTTTTAGAACATAAAAACGATAGTCCTGTTGTTTACCATTTTTAAGGTGAAGCTGATCAGTGGTGGTAGATGGTGAAAAATTTCAGGGATAGTGAAGAGATTGATTTTTTATATTGGGATGAGTTCAAAGGTATGTATCTTGAGAAATATTTTCCTAAGGTGGTCCATCTTAGGATGAAAAAACAATTCCCGGAATTGAGGCAGGATGATGACTCAGTGGCTTCTTATGAAGAAAAATTCACTCGACTGGCAAAGAATTCTCCAAATTTCATACGAGATCTTGATAGTAAAATCAACCGTTTTTCTCAGGATTAAAGAAAAGGTATCGAAGGGCTTTTTCTTCTCATGAGTTCAAAAGTTATGAAAAAATTGTTCATTATACAGAGAAGGTGGAAATAGAGTTTGCTTATGATCAGGTATTGTTTGAAAAACAACCGAATAAGAGGTCTAGGTGGTAGGCAAAAGGAAAGAACACTTCAAAAAAGTATGATGGTAAGAAAATTAAGTTTACAGTTTGTGAAAATTGTGGTAAAAAGCATGTTGGGGAATGTCTTTTGAATTCTGGTAAGTGCTACCGATGTGGTGAAATGGGACATAAGGCTCGTAATTTCACTGAAAAAGATCAGGGTAATGGTAAGACAAAATCTGATTTACATTCAGTAAAATGTTTTAAGTGCAATGAAATGGGTCATTTTGCAAATGATTTTCCAACAAAGAACTAATCCAAAGGAAAGCTACCAGACTATAAGCCGAAAGGGGTGGTGAAATCCTTTGCAACTACTTCAGCAGATGTTGGGCCATCAAATGAAGTTATGTCAGGTACACTATTTTTTTCGTTCAGATTATGACAATGTGTTGTTTGATTCAGGGTCTACATACTCTTTCATTTCTGAGAAGTTTTCTAGTAAATTGGTAATTCAATCTCATGATATGTATACTGAACATAAGGTAAAACACCTGGAAGAAATGTTGAGAAAAAAGAAAACGTAAGAACATTCATGTCCTTGTGTGTGGAAAGAATATACCTGCAAACCTTATAGTTTTTCCTCTAGTACTGTTTGATGTTATATTGGGCATGGATTGGCTTTCTGTTTATCATGCTAATATTGACTGTAGAGCTAAATAGGTTTCTTTTCAGAATGATTTTCAGTTTGTATACAAAAATGAACCCTTGTTGTTGATAACATATCACGAAGCTGTGCAACTGGTAAAATATGGAAATGAATGTTACCTTGCACATATTGTTGAAAACAAAGGAACAATTCAGTTTAATGATTTGCCAGTGCTAAATTAGTATCTTGATGTTTTTCCTGATGAGTTTCCTGGTATTATACCTGATCAAGATGTTGAGTTTACTGTTGACTTAGTTCTTGATGCTAAGCCAATTTCAAAACCCCCTTATCGAATGGCTCAAATTGAACTTTTAGAGTTAAAGAAGCAATTGGAGGAGTTTTTAGATAAAGATTTCATTCGACCAAGCACATCACCATGGGGTGATCCTGTCTTGTTTTTTAAAAAGAAAGATGGTTCAATGATACTTTTCATTGATTATAGAGCATTGAATAAAATCACTGTTAAGAAAAAGTATCCTTTGCCTCATATCAATGATTTGATTGATTAGCTCTAGCGAGCTCAGTATTTTTTGATGATTGACTTGAGGTCGGGGTTCCATCAGTTGAAAGTAAAGGAATCAGATGTTCCAAAGACTGTGTTTTGTACTGGATATGGCCATTATGAATTTGTAGTTATGCCTTTTGTGTTAACCATTGCACTTGCTGTATTCATGGATCTTATGAATAGAATTTTCCATGAGATCTTGAATAAGTTTTTGGTTGTGTTCCTTGATGATATTTTGGTTTATTCCAAAAGTAAATAGGAACATGAAAGTCATTTAAGGGTTGTCTTTCAAACCATAAAAAGAGAAACATTATGGGAAATTTAGCAAGTGTGAGTTTTGGTTACAACAAATTTCTTTCCATGGTCACATTGTTTCAAAAAATGGCATAACTGTTGACCCTGCTAAAACAAAACTTGTTGAAGAATGGACACGACCCACAAATATAACAGAGTTTCGTATTTTTCTTGGTTTGGAAGGTAATTACCAGAGGTTTTTGAAAATATTTCACAGTTATCTAGTCCAATGACTAAGTTAACTCGAAAAGGTGTTAAGTTCATCAAGACAAAATAATGTGATGATTGTTTTCAGGAATTGAAAAGAATATTGGAGAATACTTTAGTTTTGGTACTACCTTCTAGAAATGGAGAATTTGTTATCTACAGTGATGCTTCGTTGAAAGGACTTGGATGTGTCGTTATGTAGAATGATCAGGTAATTGCTTATGCTTCACGTCATTTGAAACCTCATAAGTTAAATTACACTACACATGATTTGAAATTAGCTGCTATTGTTTTTTCTTTAAAAATTTGGTGGCATCATTTGTATAGATTGAAGTGTGAAATATATACTAATCATAAAAGTTTAAAGTATATATTCACTCAAAAATAATGGAACATGAGACAGAGGAGATGGTTCAAATTAATCAAGGATTATGATGGCATGATTATTTATCATCTGGGGAAAGTAAATAAAATGGTTGATGATTTGAGTTGAAAAAGTAATAATTCAATAACCATGTTACATTTTGAACGACATCCTTTGGTTTTTTATTTGATGAACATTGGCATAGAAGTTGTTGTTGCAAGAAATCCTTCTGTTTTGTTTCAGGTGTCAGTGAAATCATCTCTATTAGATAGTATTAAGTAAGCGCAGAAGGAAGGCAATGAGTTGTAGAAAAAGGTTGTGTTGGTTCAAAAGGGTATGTTTCATGATTTTAACGTTGATAATGATTGTGTTTTGAGATTTGGAAAGAGATTATGTGTTCCTTATGATTAACAATTAAAGAATGAGTTTTTATGTGAAGCTCATAGTTCTCTATTTTCAGTTCATCCTGGATGTACTAATACGTACATAGATCTTTGGGTGTATTTCTGGTGGGATGGAATGAAAAGAGATATTTTTTATTTTACTGTGAATTTTTTGACTTGTTAGAAGGTTAAAGAAGTGCTAAAATTACTGAATGGAATGTTACATTTTTTAACAGTTCCAGAGAGGAAATGGGAAAATATATGCATGGACTTTGTTGTGGGATTACCAAAGACAACTCGAGGTAATTATGCAATCTGGGATATAGTTGTCCGATTGAAAAAATCTTCTCATTTCCATCCTATAAGAGATACTTTGTCTCAAGATCAGCTTGCTCAGTTGTATGTTAAAGAGATAGTCTGGTTGTATGGAGTTCCCCTCTCCATTGTATTTGATCATGATCCCAGGTTCACTTCTAACTTTTGGAAATTCCTTCAGAAGTCATTGGGTGCTGAATTAAATTTTACTACAGCTTTTCATCCTCAATATGATGGGCAGTCATAACGAACAATTCAGACCTTGGTGGATATGTTACGTGCTTGATCGATGGATTACGAGGGAAGTTGGGACCAACATCTTTATTTGGTTGAATTTTCTTACAATAACAACTTTCATTCTAGTATACAGTTGGCTCCATTGGAGGCATTATATGGAAAGCATTGTCAAACTCCAGCATTGTGGGATGAATTATGTGAAAGGAAGCTGATGGGACCTAAATTGGTAGAAGATATGGCAGAGAAAGTTCATTTGATTCAGAAGCACATGAGAACAGATCAGAGTAGAGAGAAATGTTATGCAGATAACTAGAAGAAGGATATTTCCTTTGATGTAGGTTATCATGACTTTCCCAAAGTTTTAATATGGAAAGGTGTGATGCATTTTGGTAAGAAGGGGAAGTTGAGTCTGAGGTTCATTGGAACTTATGAAATTCTGGAGAAAGTAGGATTAGTTGCGTATAGATTGGATTGACCTCCAAGTTTATCCCAGGTACACAATGTTTTTCAGGTTTCGATGTTGAGAAAGTTTATGCCTGATCTGTCTCATGTTTTGAGCCTATAGGTAGTTCAGTTGGAAGAGAATCTCTCTTATGAAGAATAACCAGTCCAGATTCTTGACCATAGAGAGCAGGTGTTGCAGAATAAGTTAATTCACCAGGTAAAGGATTTGCGGAAAACCCATATGGTTGAATATGCAACGTGGGAATCTTAAAATGCTATGAGGGATAAATACACCCACTTATTTTGATAAGTGAATAAAAATTTCAAGGATGCAATTTACAAAAGGGGGAAGGATGTAACATCCCTGGTAAATGAAGAATAATACATATTTAATATTTATTATTATTTATGAATTAAATATTAATTTTTCTTTAAAGGGGTTTCTTTGTTCGATAGTGTGCCTGATACGCCACAACGAGTTTCTTTGAAATCTTACGTTGCACACTAATAATATAATATTACTATTTTAAATGGTAGTTTACACATAGCCATTGTATTGGCCATAATGAATGAAACAAACTACAATATGATTATAAATGTTTGTTAAATTTATTTACATTACCCAATAAATATTTTGAATCTTTAAATGTGAATGAATCTAATTTTAAGCATAATTTACATTAAAAGGCCGATTTATCACCTTTTAATGGTGAACCCTATTTAAATATAGTTTTGGTTACTTTAATACATTCTATTTGACAAAATATAATCCTTCTTCAGAATGGGGACATCAAATTCTACTGTGGTTAATTTTTTGGTATTTTTCTGAGAGAGTTCATTTTATAAATGAATAGTGAAAAATATTGCATTTTAATTCAAAAGTGCCTTTTAATAAAATTCATTTATATGGATAGATTATCTTTTTATTTTGTTTTAAAGTTTAATTAGAATATATTTTTACCATTTAATCCAATTCTGGTCATTGTTATTAATTTCACTTTGAAATTCGACATAAAAAAGTATCAATCATTTGATAGTTATTGTTTCTTAAAAACATGCTCTTTGTTTTGTTAACAGGAAATACTTTTAAAATTAACTAATTCAATTTATATGTTTTGAATTTGGAAAACTAGACAACAATTTTTAATTTGGAATATCAAATAATTCTTAGGATGAATTTTTTGTATTTTTCTGAAAAACATCAATTTTTGATGAATAGTGAAACCACGTCGTGGTAGTTAAAAAAACTGACTTTTTCATTTAAATGAAATTTTACCACTTTTGTGGATTGAATATCAAAATTCAGACATACTTGTTTGTTATCAATAAGTAAAATGTGATTCATTATGATGAAAATATTTTTTTTGGTGAATAGAAACTTTTGACTTTTATTTACCACAGTTAAAGGTAAATAGGGTAATTCAAGGTTAAAAGAATATTATATTATTTCAAAAATTACCTTAACACTTGTCCAAACCTTATTTTTTGAGACATTTATGACCATTGGCATCTTTGGGTCGATTTTGGGACCCCATTGAGCCACTTGAGAGTGATAAGGACAATTTAGATTAATTAATTTAATGTGAAGACAAAATTGACATTAAAACAAATCTTTTAGTAATTAATTTTTATATGGTGTTATCTAAGTCCTATTTTCGACTATAAATTCTCATTTTAAATATAAAATTATTTCCTACATTATAGTATTTTTTTGATAATTTTTAGACATCGAATAAATTAAATTATTTATGACACAATAATGATAGAGTATTTACCTCATTAATAAATGATTTAAATAAATAAGATTACAGTGATTAAAATATTATCCAAAACATGTCCAATTCTGATTGGATAATTTTATTTCATCCATGAATCATCTTATGTTAGACTAATGATTTATGGACCATTAGAAGCCGAATATCATTTTATTATAAAATAACACCTTCACACTTTTCTAAAGAGCCCCTCCTCTCCATTATAAAGGGAGACCACTTTTAACTAATTAATCACACCTCTCAAGACATTTAGAATGTATAAACTCTTCCCAATTAAACTTCCAACATCCCTATCCTCACCCTATAATTATTAACTTAGGCATAAGGCACTTCAAGAAGTCATTTGGTTTAAACCCAAGAGAGTTACCAAAATTAAAGTTAATGGTTTCTCTTAAATTGTTTTCTTTTATTTTACTTATCCAACCCCTAAACTCTTTTTATTCCATTATTTTTTAACAAAAACATTATCATAAATATACTATGATGTTGTTATGATATGTATTATAACTACACTCACACACACCTCCATCTAATAGATGAAAAACATAATGTTTCTTTGGATGACAAACTAACGCCTCACAAAACGATGATTGTTCAAATATCTCCAACCGCCTCTCATGGTGAACATTATGATGGAAATTTATTTATATATGATATATATTATGTTTATTTTTTCTTTATGCTTCTGTATTTTCCAATTATAGAACAACTTTATGGTTTCCACAGTGGGTAAATACGATAATCTCTTTTTAGGAAGCACGGACTACCACCCCCTCAATGTGATTTGACCCATTAATGCGTTATGTGGGATGTATAAAGGATAGAGTTAATGATATTACATATGATATTATACTGGAATTATAATAAACCTATATATAATTATGTTTTAATTCCATTAAAATAAGAAAAATAAATGAATGTAGCGTTCATGCGTACGTACGGCTTAACGTCTCCATGAATGGTGCATTGAATTTCTTACCTCTAAATGTTATGTACTATTATAAATACATGTATATACTTGATATATATGATATATATGATATCTAAATCATGAATATAATTTTGGATATAATGAGCCTTTGACCACATGGACATCATGTAATTATAAGAAGTCCATTTTTTACCCAAGTACCAAATGTCAACAAAACAAACATTATTATCTTAAATGATTAAATAATGTTTATGACATGGTAATAAGTGATATAAAAGAAATAATAATGATGCCTCCAAATTTTTGAGTAAATATATACTTCAATTCTTTCTGAGTGAATATATACTTCAATCTTTTATGATCAGTATATATTTGACACATCACTCCATACAAATGATGCCTCTAAATTTTTAAAGCAAAAATAAAATAGCAGCTACTTCCAAATAATTTGTAGGGTAATTTAAATCATGATGGATAATTATTAGTGTGCAATGTAAGATTTCAAAGAAACATATTGTTGCATATCAGGTATGCTATCGAACATAGCATCCCGTTTAATGTAAAATGAATATTTAATTGAAAATATTAATAAATATGACAAATTTCGTATTTTTTATTTATCTAGGATGTTACATCCTTCCCCCTATTGGGAATTGTGTCCTTGCAATTTTAAAACTGGTCTTGGAAAATTCATTAAATGTCCCACATCAGAAAAGTGTCAATAACACTATTACTTAAAAATAATGGAAGAGAAGTACAAAGTTCATCTGAGATAACCAACACTAGGATTCCATGTTGGAAAACAGGGATATGAAAGAGAGAACAAATGGTCAAGTTCTGATGGAGAGTTATAGAAAACATGATTAAGAGAAAGTTATCCACCAGAAAATCAAAAACATGTGATGGGTTCAATAGTTCTTGATTCCCCAGTAGGAAAAGTTAACAGACAACGTTTTTTTCTTCTAATGTAATCCCATCATCAAAAGAGCCTTAATACTTTTAAGCATTTCACCATCCTGAAATCTACCATAACTATTGAATCCCTTATATGTTTACCTCTAAATTATTCAATGTTCTTCATGATCCATTAACCATTATTTACCAACTTATTCTAAAATACTTATTTCCTATAAAAAAAATAATGAATCATATCCTAAGATTTCAATAATAGGAAAACATATGTTAAGAAATAATCCATACCATTTATTGGTCATTGTCAGTTTCTTCATCCCCAATCAGAATGTCATTATGTATTGGTAAATGAATATTTGTATGATATTGGTGATACCATTCCTGAAACTTATTCATAGGACATGTGTTTTCATAATGACCTAGGTCACCACATTTAAAACATTCAATTGGTCCTTCAGAAAGATATTCTTTCCCTCTCCTAGTGTCAAAGAGATACATCCTTTTTCCAGGCCGGTTTCTTGCTTTATGACTTTCATTTCCACATCTAAACATCTTTCTGTACCTTTGAAACATTTTCCTATATGTTTCATTCCACGTATTTGACACATAGGTTTTTTAACATACTTACCATTATGTTTATTACCTTAACACTCGTAGGGATTCGTTTCTTGCATATATGATGTCTTATAAAAATCACTAAGGTTTAGGTGGTCAACCAAGACTCCAGATAATTGGTTGAGAATAACCACAAGAGTTCTCATTGCAACTCCCATATCATTCAGCTTCTCATTTCCATTTTTTTAATAAAATTAAAACATAATGATACATAGGTATATTATAATTATAGTATAATATCATATATAATATAAATAACTCTATCCGTTATACATCCCATATATTTCATTAACGATTCACGTCACTTTGAGGGGGTGGTAGTCCGCACTCCCGCAAACGAGATTGTCGTATTTACCCACTATGGAATCTATAAAGGCATGATATAATTGGAAAATATAGAAACATTGAGAAAACATAAACATAATACATTTCATATATAAAAATTTCCATCATAATAGCCACCATGAGAGGTGGTAATAGGTAATTGAACAATCATCGTTTCGTGAGGCGTTAGTTTTCCATCCACAGAAACATTATGTTCTTGACCCATTAGATGGAGGTGTGTGTAAATGTATTTCGAATCCTTATCATAAAAATATACTAGTATATTGATGATACTACTGTTGTTACAAAATAAAGGTATAAAAAGAGTTTAGGAATTAGAGAAGTAAAATAAAAGAAAACAAATTATGAGAAATCGTTACCTTTAATTTGGGTAACTCCCTTTGGTTTGATCCAAAGGACTTCTTGAAGTTCCTTCTGCATAATTTAAGGATTCTAGGTGGAGTAGAGGGATGTAGGGAGATTAATTGGGAAGATTTTGGATGAGAAAAATGGCTTAAGAGATATGATGAATTGGTTATAATTGGTCTCCTTTTATAAGGAAGAGGAGGGGCTCTTTAGGAATTGTGAAAATATTATTTTATAAAATAATGATATTCGGTTTCTAAAGGTCCAAAAATCATTAGGGAAGAATATAAGATGACTCGTGGTCAAAATAAAATCAGCTAAATTTTTTTTACAAGTTTTGGATATTATTCTAATATTTATAATCTAATTTAGCTAATTCATTTATTAATGAGGTAAATACTAAATCATTATTGTGTCATAAATAAATTAATTTATTTGATGTATAAAAATTAAAAAAATACTATCCTTTATAAATCCCACATAAGTAATTAATGAGTCGTATCACTTTGATGGGGCTGTATTCCGTGATACCTCAAATGAGATTATCATATTTACCCACTATGGAAACCATAAATGCGTGCTATAAATGGAAAATACAGAAGCATAAAAAAACATAAACATAATATATATCATATATAAATACAGTGCCATCGTAATGGAAACCATGAGAGGTGGGTGGAGATATTTGAACAATCATCATTTTTTGAGGCCTTAGTTTTCTATCCACATAAACATTATGTTCTTCATCCATTAGATAGAGCTGTGTGTAAGTGTAGTTTGAAAATCTGACATACATGGGAGTTAACCAAATTAAAGGTAACAGTTTCTCTTAATTTTTTTTCTTTTATTTTACTTCTCCAACCCCTAAACTCTTTCTATTCTATTCTTTTGTAACAACACCAGTATCCTCAGTATACTAGGATGTTGTTATGAGAAGGATTCAAACAACACTGACACACACCTCCATCTAATGGATGAATAACATAATATTTATGTGGACAACAAACTAACGCCTCACAAAATGATGATTCTTCAAATATCTTCAACCACCTCTCATGGTGGCCATTAAAATGGAAATGTATTTATATATGATATATATTATCTTTATATTATCATTATTATTCTGTATATTCCATTTATATCATGACTTTATGGTTTCCATAGTGGGTAAATATGATAATCTCATTTGAGGGGGCGGCAGTCCATGCTTCCTCAAATGTGATTATCAAATTTACCCACTATAGAAATGATAAAGGAAAGATATAAATGGAAAATAAATAAGCATAAAGAAAACATAATCATAATATAATTCATATATAAATATTGTTCCATCGTAATGGCCACCATGAGAGGCGGTTGGAGATATTTGAACAATCATCGTTTCGTGGGGTGTTAGTTTTCCATCCACAAAAACCTTATGTTATTCATCCATTAGATGGAGGTGTGTGTAAGTTTAGTTCAAATCCTTCTCATAATATAATCCTAGTATATTGAGGATACTGGTGTTATTACAAAAGAAAGGAATAAAAAGAGTTTATGGGTTAGAGAAGTAAAATAAAAGAAAAAAAAAATTAAGAGAAATAGTTTCCTTTAATTTGGGTTACTTCCTTTGGTTTGAAATAAAGGACTTCCTGAAGTGCCTTATGCCTAAGGTAAGGGTCCTAGGAGGAGGATAGGGATGTAGGGAACTTAATTGTGTAGTGTTTGGACAAGCAAAATGGCTTGAGAGGTGTAAGGAATTTGTTAGTAGTGGTCTCCTTTAATAAGGGAGAGGAGGGGATCTTTAGGAAAGTGTGCAAATATTATTTTATAATATAATTTTATTCGTTTTCTAATGGTCCACAAATCACTATAGTCGAAGATAATATGTGTAATGGTAAAAATAAAATCATCCAATCAGAATTGGAAAGGTTATGGACAATATTTTATTCATTATAATCTTATTTATTTAAATCATTTATTAATGAGGTAAATAATGCATAATTATATTTTCATAAATATTTAAATTAATTTGATGTCTAAAAATTATAAAAAAATACCATGATATAGTAAATATTTTTATATTTGAAAAGAATATTTATAGTCTAAAATAGAACTTATATAACACCATATAAAAATTAATTACTAAGATATTTTTTTAAGGTAAATTTTGTCTTCACATTATATTAAATAATCCAAATTGTCATTAGCACTCCCAAGTGGCTCAATGGGGTCCCAAAATCGACCCAAAGGTTCCCATGGTTGTTAATGACTCAACCAATAAGTTTTGGACAAGTGTTAAGGTAATTTGGAATTATTATAATATTCTTTTAACCTTGAATTACCTTATTTAACTTTAACCGTGGTAAATAAAAGTCAAATGATTTTATTCACCAAAAAATATTTTCATCTTAATGAACCAAATTTTTATGGTAAAAAGAATATTATGATAATTCCAAATTACCTTAACACTTTTCTTAACCTTATTGGATGAAATATGGCTGACCACGGTCTTCCTTGGGTCTATTTTGGGACACCATTAGAAACAGAATATGATTATATTATATCACTTATTATCATGTTATATATATTATTTAATCATTTCAAGTTAATAATGCCCATTTTGTCAATATTTGGTACTTGAGTAAAAAATGAACACCTTATATTTACAAGTTTTCCATGTGGTAAAGAGTTCATTATATCCATAGTAATATTCATTATTTAGAAATCATATATATCATATATATCCAGTATATACATGTACTTATAATTGTACATAACATTTGGAGGTAAGAAAAGAAATTCACCGTTCATGGAGATGGAAATCCATACGTACGCATGAATGCCACTTAGATTTCTATTTCTTATTTTAATAGAAGTAAAAACATAATGACACATAGTTATATTATAATTCTAGTATAATATCGTATTCAATATCTATAACTCTATCCTTTATACATCCCATATAAGGCATTAACAAGTAACATCACTTTGAGGGGGAAGAAGTCCGCACTTCCTCAAATGAGATTATCGTATTTACCCACTATGGAAACAATAATGCCATGATATAATTGGAAAATATAAAAGCATAAAGAAATCATAAAGATAATATATATAATATATAAATATAGTTCCATCATAATGGCCACCATGAGAGGCGGTAAGAGGTAATTGAACATTCATCATTTCGTGAGGCGTTAGTTTGCCATCCACAGAAACATTATCTTCTTCAACCATTGGATGGAGGTGTCTGTAAGTGTAGTAAAAATTATTCTCATAACAACAACCTAGTATATTGAGGATACTGGTTTTGTTACAAAAGAACAGAAGAAAAATAGGTAATGTGGGAATCTGAAAATGCTATGAGGGATAAATACCCCCACTTATTTTGATGAGTGAGGAAAAAATTTCCAAAAGGGGTGGAGGATGTAACATACCAGGTAAATGAAGAATAATACATATTTAATATTTATTAATCTATGTGAATTAAATATTAATTTAACTTTAAAGGGTTTGATATGTTCGATAGCGTACCCGATATGCAACAACGGGTTTCTTTGAAAACTTACGTGGTACACTAATAATATAATATTATTATTTTAAATGTAGTTAACACCGAGCCGTTTTAATGGAGGTAATGAAAAAAACTAACTACAATATGATTGTACATGTTTTTTAAATTTATTTACATTAACCAATAAAAAATTAGAGGCTTAAAATGTGAATGAATCTAATTTTAAGCATAATTTATATGAAAAGGCCAAGTTATCACCTTTTAATGGAGACCCCTCTTTAAATGTAGTTTTGGTTACTTTAATATATTATATATGAAAAAATAAAATCCTTATTTATAATAGGGACATCAAATTTTAATTTGGTTAATTTTTTGGAATTTTTCTAATAGAGTTCATTGTTTAATGAATAGTGAAATATATTGCATTTTAATTCAAAAGTGCATTTTAATCTAATTTACTTATATGGTTATATTATCTTTATAGTTTGTTTTAATGTGTAATAAGAATATATTTTTACCATTTAGTCCAATTTTGGCCATTGGAATTAATTTCACTTTGAAATTCGACAAAAACATGTATAAATCTTTTGACAATTACTGTTTCTAAAAAACACGCTATTTGTTTTGATAAGATGAATTAATTTTTAAATTAAATAATTCCACTTATATTTTTTGAATTTTAAAAAATAGACATCAATTTTAAATTCAGAATATCATATAATGCTTAGGCTGAATATTTGGAATTTTTCTGAAAAACATCAATTTTTGATGAATAGTGAAACCACTTCATGGTAGTTAAAAAACCGACTATTTCATTTAAATGAAATTTTACCATGTCTATGGATTGAATTTAAAGTATCCAACATACATGGTTGTTATCAAGAAATAAAATGTGGTTTATTAAGATGAAAATAATTTTTGGTGAATAGTAACTTTTGACTTTTATTTACTGCGGTAAAAGTTAATAAGGTAATTATTTGTTAAAAAAATATTATAATAATTCAAAATTACCTTTACACTTGTCGAAACCATTTTTTTTGATTCATTCACGGACATGGGCATCTTTGTCCTGATTTTGGGACTCCATTGAGCCACTTGAGAGTGATAATGACAATTTAGATTAATTAATTTAATGTGAAGATAAAATTGTCATTAACAAAAATGGTTTAGTAATTATTTTTTATATGGTGTCATATAAGTCCTATTTTAGACTAAAAATATTATTTGGACAGATAAAACGATTTCCTAAATCAGGGTATTTTCTTATAATTTTTATACATTGAATATATTAAATTAGTTATGACACAATAATGATGCAGTATTTACCTCAATAATAAATGATTTAAATAAATAATATTTTAATGATTAAAATATTATCCAAAACATGTCCAATTCTGATTGGATGATTTTATTTCTCCCATGATTCAACTTATATTTGACTATAATTATTTTTGGACCATTAGAAACTGAATATAATTATATTATAAAATAATACTTTCACACTTTCCTAAAGAGACCCTCCTCTCCCTTATAAAAGGAGACCACTTCCAACCAATTCCACACGCCTCTCAAGCCATTTGTCTCATCCAAACTCTGCCCAATTAATCTCCCAACATTACTATACTCCTCTTAGAATACTTATCTTAGGTATAAGGAACTTCAAGAAGTCTTTTGGTTCAAACCAAAGGTAGTTACCCAAATTAAGGGTAATAGTTTCTCTTAAATTGTTTTATTTTATTTTACTTCTCCAAAACCTAAATTATTTTTATTCCTTTATTTTGTAACAACACCCATATCCTCAATATACTAGGATGTTTTTATGAGAATGATTCAAACTACACTTACACACACCTCCATCTAATGGATGAAGAACATAATGTTTTTGTGGATGGAAAACTAACGCCTCATGAAACGATGATAGTTCAATTACATATTACCATCTCTCATTGTAGCTATTATGATGGAAATATATTTATATATGATATATATTATGTTTGTTATTCCATTATTCTTCTATACATCCCAATTATATCAAGCCTTTATGGTTTCCATAGTGGGTAAATACTATAATCTAAATTGAGGAAGTGTGGACTACCGCTGCCTCAATGTGATTTGATTCGTTAATGTGTTATGTGGGATGTATAAATTATGGATTTAATGATATTATATATGATATTATTCTGGAATTATAATATAACTATGTATCATTATTTTTTAATTCCTTTAAAATAAGAAATAGAAATGAAAGCAACATTCATGCATACGTACGTCTTACCGTCTCCATGAACGGTGCATTTCATTTCTTACCTCTAAATGTTATATACTATTAAAGATACATGTATATACTAGATATATATGATATATATGATATCTATATAATGATTTTCATTCTGGATATAATGGTCTATTTACCACTTGGGCAATTTGTAAATATAATGTGTTCATTTTTGAATCAAGTACCAAATATCATCAAAACAAACATTATTAACATGAATGATTAAATAATCTTTATAACATGGTAATAAGTGATATAAAAGGAATAATAAACTTGAAAAACGTTATTATACAATTATAATTTACCTTTAGTTTATTATTTATGAGATTAAAGAACGATCGAGTCATGTCGAACACGAGGTAAGGGACTTCGTCTCAATCTCTTTTCGTTGAGGCATTTTTAGTTTTATACACAACTTTATTTTATACAGTGTAAAACCCCTTTGAATTTTAATTTAATTAAAAGGAAATATTTTTATATGACATGTTTTACTAAATGACAAAAAATAATGTTTTTATGTAAGCGCTGACAACGACCTTTCCGCCGTTGCGAGTATTATTTGATCTTTGGCTTCCCTAACAAGCCAGATTGTTTTTAAAAGGAAAAATAAATACCATATACTCTTTTAACATATTTTGGTATTGAAAATGATTTTGATAATGGATTTATTATTTCAATATATTGAAATGATATTTTTTTTCAATTTAGAAATTTTATATTTCCTTTAGGCATATGTTATGTGTTATGATCATGTTATGGTTTCTTGTGAATTATTTACATATACGGGTGGTTCCGTGATAAACCTAGGGTGGGTGAGCCCGAGATATCTCTCCAATGCATTGGGTAATGTGACAGAGGTAAATGTGAGTTTTTCTCCAATGAGATTTAGGTAATATACTATGATGGGTATTCCAAAGTAACTCCCTATATAGCTCTGATAGATACAATGTAAGTATGATATTAATTACACAAGTTCCCTTAATGATTAATGATTTATATGTGTCTTTCATAAATATTATGATTTCATGAGGTAAGTAAATTATTTCATGTTTTCTATGAATTTAAGAAAAAATGTTTTCATTCTTTGATTTATAACCCTTACTGATATTTTTAAGATCATCCCATGTTTTGAAATGATTTCATAGGACATGAAGATGAATAGGGTCAAGGATGGGATCAAGGAAAACTCATGCTATCTAAAACCTGGAACTAGACATGACAATTTTTTTCAAGAGTTTTTATTTTATGAAAAAAAATGGAAACGGGTTAGATATATCTACCTTGTAATATTTTGAGATGTAATAGTTAATTACTAATTCAATATTATGTAATTTTTATGGTAGAGTCCTTAAACATTAAATAATATTGAATTAAATAAATAATTCACATTGAGGATCTTTTGAGGTTTAGAGTTTTAGAGAATTAGGCCATAACTATTACATTACAACTTGAATATTACAAGTATACACTACTACTCAGTATCCATTTTTTCATAAAATAAAAACACTTAAAAAGAAACTTGTCTAGTTCCATGTTTTAGATAGCATGAATTTTTCTTGATCCTGTCCTTGAACCTATTCATCTTTAAGTCCTATGAAAAAACATTTCAAAAACATGGGATGAGCATAAAAAGCTCAGTAAGGGTTTTAAAATAAGGAAGGAAAACATTATCCCATCAATAAATACAAATCAATGAAACCATAATTTTCAATCATACCTTATGAAATCATAAGATTTATGAATAACACAGACAAATCAGAAATAATAAAGGGTACTTATGGCATCCATATCAAACATAAATTGTTAATATCACATCTATATAGGGAGTTACACATGGAAAACCCATCACAATATATTCCCTAAATCTCTTAGGAGAAACATCACGTTTACCTCTGTCACGTTAGCCAATGCATTGGAGAGCTATCTCAGGCTCACCCACCCTAGGATTATCACAGAACCATCCATATACGTAAACAATGCCCAATAACCATAACATAATCATAACATATAACACATATATAAAGGAAATATAACATTCCCACATTCCAATATATCAAATCAAGATATTTAAATAAACAATGTTTTATCATATCATTTTCAAAACCTTTTTAAAATAGATTTTGAATAAAAGTGCCCCATACAGCTTTGAAGCTTTTAAATAAATAATCCCTTGAAAACATTAATGTCCATTTAAATAAATCCTTAATCCATTTTTGAAAACATGGACATTAATGAGAAATATTTAGAAGTATATATCTTTAAAACATTTAAAACTATATTTTAGTTAAAGAGTTTTTTAACAAAAAGAGAGACACTTGAATACAAATAATTGACTAATAACATTTAATCAGAACATTATAATATCATGAGAATAAAGAGATTAATGATATAATATGTCATTGTATAGTATATACACCATATAAGAGTGAATTGGTGCATAACAAAAATGAAGTCTCAATGGAAATGTAAATTGAGATGAAATTACTTATAAAGATAGAATCCTCAAATTAAGGATAAATCAATCACATAATTATGTGTGAAAAATATAAATACACCTAATATAAGTGTATATTAATTTTAAACAAGTAGAGGTAATTCACACATATTTGTAGGATGGCATATTCAAGAAGTATAAGTTTAACCTAATGAATTGAAATTGGGTTAAGAAGTTCCCTTGTTAAAATTCGACAGCCTAAGGACGTCTCTTAAAAATTAAGAAAGTGAGTTTATGAGATAAAAAGTTTACCTCAACACTTGTAAATAATGTTTAAATTAATAAGGATATATAAGAACATATCCCAAAAAAATAAGATGTAAATTAAAAGTCATAACAAAATGAGGTCTTTTTAAAAAGAGGAGGGTGAAAGGTTCCCTTAACGATATGGTAACATAAAAATAATAAACCACATGAAATAAGGATTATAAAATTAATATTTAAATACTCATAAATGAATATATATTACACAAATAGTACAATCATTGGATGTACATACACCACACAAAATAAAATAGTCGAAAATATTGAATGAATCTCACAGGAATAAAAAGTGAGACAAAACCCTTTACCACATTGAAATTAGTTGTGTCCTATGAAAAATAGCTAATGAACACCAAATGAGTCACGTAATACCATGAATACAAAGCTAATAATGATAATATATATCAATGGTAGTACACATCATGCCACATGTAATAAATATGTGGAAAACAATGGAAATCTCACAGAATTAAAAGTGAGATAAGAAAAGCCATTACCTCTAAATGTTATGTAGTATTATAAATACATGTATATAATGGATATATATGATATATATGATATCTAAATCATGAATATAATTCTGTATATAATTAACCTTTTACCACTTGAACAACATGAATTATTAGGGATCCATTTTTGACAACGTACCAAATATCGACAAAACTAATATTATTAACTTAAATGATTACATAATGTTTTTAACATGGTAATAAGTGATATAAAACGAATAATAAACATGAAAAATGTTATTAAGAAATTAGTAACTGGCTTTAGTTCATTATTTAGGAGATTAAAGAACGGTCGAGTCAAGTCGGACACGAGGTAAGAGATTTTCTTATCTCACTTTTAATTCTGTGAGATTTCCATTGTTCGCCACATATTCATTGAATGTGGTGAATTTTGTACTACCATTTGGTATATATTATCATTATTAACAGTATATTCATGGTATTATATCATTCATTTGGTGGTTATTAACTTTTGGTCATATGACTCTGTTGATTACAACTTGGTAAAGGGTTTCGTCTCACTTTTTATTCCAGTGAGATTCATGCTATATTTGCCACTATTTCCTTTTTTATGGTGTATGTAGTACCCATGATTGTAATATTTATGTATTATAATTTAATTTATGATTATTTAAATCTTCATTGTATGTTCCTTTTTTCATGTGGCGTATGTTTTTCAAATTACAAAATCGGTAAGGGAACCATTCACCCTCCTCTTTATAAAAGACCTATTTTTGTATTGTCTTTTAATTTACATATTATCATGTTGGGATATGTTCTTATATATCCTTATTTATGTAAACATTATATACAACTGATAATGTTCCCTTTTTTATCTCATAAACTCATTTTCTGAATTTTAAAGTGACGTTGTTAGGATGTCGAATTTTTACAAGGGAACCTCTCAACCCAATTTCAATTTTTCGGCTTCAACTTGTACTTCATGAATATGTCATCCTATGAATATGTGTGAATGAAATCTTATTGTTTTACACTTAATATCCACATATATTAGGTTTTTTTATATTTTTAACACATAATTATGTTATTGATTTATCCTTAATTTAAGGACACCATTTTTATAAGGGATTTTATCTCAATTTACATTTCCATTGAGACTTCATTGTTGTTATGAACCAATTCAATCTTATATGGTGTATATATAGTCCTTTAAAATATTATATCATGAATTCATCTATTCTCATGATATTATAATTTTCTGATGAAAATTTATTCTTCAATTATTTATATTCAAGCATCTCTCTTTTTGTTAAAAACTCTTTAACTATAATATCGTTTAACATGTTTTAAAGATTTATTATTCTAAATATATCTCATTAATTTCCATGGTTTAAAAATAGGTTTTAGTATTTATTTATATTGAAATTAATGTTTTCAAATTATAATTCATTTAAAAGCTTAAAATTGTAATGGGACACTTTGATTCAAAAATCTTTTTTTAAAGGTTTTGAAAACTATTTGATAAAACATTGTTTATTTCAATATCTTGTTTGATATATTGGAATGTGGAAATGTTATCTTTCCTTTATAAATTTTTTATATGTTATGGTTATTGGGAATTTTTTACGTATACGATTGGTTCCACGATAAACCTAGGGTGGGTGAGCCCAAGATAGCTCTCCAATGCATTGGGTAACGTGACGGAGGTAAACCTGATGTTTCTCTTAAGAGATTATGGGAATATACTGTGATGGGTATTCCAAGTATAACTCCCTATGTAGTTGTGATAACTACAATGTATGTTTGATATTGATTCCATAAGTAAACTTTATGATTTATGATTTGTGTCTGTCATTAATAAATCCCATGATTTCATAAGGTATTTTATGATTGAAAAGTATAGTTTCATTGATTTGTATTTATTGATGGGCTAATGTTTTCCTTCCTTATTTTATTACCATTACTAAGATTTTTATGCTCATCCCATGTTTTTGAAATTTTTTCCACAGGACTTAAAGATTAATAGGGTCAAGGATGGGATCAAGGAAAAGTTATGCTATATAAAACATAGAACTAGATATGTCTACCTTGTAATCTTTTGAGATGTAATAGTTGCGTATTGGGTATGCTATCTACACAATTTCCATTGTTTTTATAATATAATAACTCTTGAAAAAAATATTCATGTCTAGTTCCATGTTTTAGACAACATTTCTTTTCCTTGATCCCATCCTTGACCCTATTTATGTTTATGTCCTGTGAAAACCTTTCAAAACATAGGATGAGCATAAAAAGCTTAGTAAGGGTTATAAAACAAAGAATGAAAACATTTGTTCATAAATACATAAAAAACATGAAATAATTTAATTACCTCATTAAATCATAAGATTTATGAATGACACAGAGAAAAAATGAATCATAAAGGTAATTCGTGGCATCCATATCATACTTACATTGTAGTTATCACAACTACATATGGAGTTACTTTAGAATACCCATCACATTATATTACCTAAATATCTTTGGAGAAACATTCGTGTTTACCTCTGTCATGTAGCCTAATCAATTGGAGATATATTATAATGACCCATACTTTACATACATTGTTAATACTTCAAAATTTAAGCACACTTATTACAACATATGAAAAAACCACAAAGGACCGTATAGGTATAGTGTCTTTAAAAACTAGGAAACATAAACAACTGGTTCATAAATCTTCTACAGTGTCTCCCATTTATTTCATCATATCTATGGTCCCTTTTATCATATTCTACTTAATATCCATCTTCCTGACCTGGGGAAAAGAAAACATAAAAGGGTGAGCTCAAATGCTCAGCAAGGGCAAATAAAGGAAATAAAAATCATATCATATCTTTTTGAAAATCATAACCTGAAAAAGAGATCATAATATGTTAACATGGAATAAATCATAGAAGTGAAAATGAGATCCCCATAATAATAACATGAAACTTGAAACATTGTGGCATGCACACATAATCATGGAACATCATTTCTTGTTAGTCATGACTCACTGCCAAGACTATCTTAGTGGACAGAGTCCCTTTCTGAACCGAGTCACCCTCGTTCCAGTCCTGTTTCACTGAACCGGTATAACCTACCGTTCCAGCCATGTCTATATCATGAGATATAAAATCTTTACCCAATTCATTGGAGGGAGATATAGGTCCCACCCATCTTATAATGAATCCTTACTTATGTGTGCCACATAATCATAAATCATACATCATCGCATAACACATGTAACAAAAATGGGATTCTTGAAACATCATGACATCATAAAACAAATCATATAAGGTAAATGGCTTCATAAAAATAATTCCCTCAAAACATAATCAAATAAATGTAATAATAGGGATAAAAACAGAACCCTATATTATCTTAGATGGAAAATAATTTTGATAAATCATTTGAACTCCATTCTTGAGGAAAATATCATTTTTACTTCAAAAAAACATTTCTTTTCATAACATGTCATACAATTATAAACTAAAAGAGGTCGATTAAAAATAAACTTGAAAACTTATAAAGGAATATTCTTGGAAATAATTTTTTAAAAATCCATTCTTTCCGTATATGTTGAAAAAAAACATTCTTCGTACTTTTGTCGGAAAAGTCAAAAAGTACCTCGTACGAAAAACGACAAAAGAATCCTTTCATATTCTTTACTAAAAACTCACCGAAGGGTAAAATTGGGTTTAAACAATTGTATGTGGATGGAAATAACATTACATTTTGAGGAAACATGGATGTGGATGATAAAATACACCCAAGTAAATTTCAAAGTATAAACAATCTCGGATAAAAATGAGATTGTGATATTTCCCTTACCTTAGGTCCAATTTTATTTGTACGTGTCCGAAGCTCCTGTATAATTGTTTAAATAGTGTTATTTACTTATTCCAGAATCATACATATTGATATGATATCATATATGGTCATATTCTTAGCTTCTTGTTAGTAATATTTCATTGTTACTTGTTACTCGGGTCCTTATTGCCTTTTGTTCTTATGCGCGTTTTGCCGAATAAATTCTTATTATTCTTTTAAGGTTATAGATACTTTATATCCAGAATGGTATTAGTTTAACATATATCATATTTATTCATTCAATTCATTTATATAATTACTATGTAATGATGATCATGTAGAACGAGTCACATCACATTGTGGAGACGGTATTCCGTACGTACGCACGAGTGATGATATCGTTCCTATGATCGTGGAACTGTATTGGAGTATATATATATTATTTCAGTATCAATATTACTTTATAATAATAATAAATAGTTACTCATTACACCATTATACCCATCCTTGTAAGGTGATGGTGGAAAATAGATTACACCACGGCGTGGAGGCGGTATTCCGTACGTACGCACGCACGGTGATTTCATTTTTCCGTAGGATGGATAGAAGGTGAATTAGGGTTGTTTCATATTTATAATAACATATCAGTATGTAAGTAATACAGATGTTATTACTTTATCATTAAACAACTAAAGAAGAAGATGTTGAAGAAGAAAGAAGTTGAAAATATCAGTAGTGGATATTACCTCTTCTTTTGAACGCCTCTTTGAATCCTCCACTTAGGAAACTAAGATGGGTATTTGAATAAAACCAGGACCTCTAGGATTATTCTAGGGAAGTGGATAAGGTATTTTGTCAGGGGTTGGCCGAGCTTGAGTTCTCAAATTGGTGTGAGGAGGAGGGGAAGGAGGTGCCCTTTTATAAGGGAGGAGAGGGGCACCTTAGGAATATCTCAAAATATTATTTTATATTAAAGTCAAAATAGGTTTATAATGGTTCCAAAGGGTCTTATTTTGAATCTAAAGTGCGGATGGATCGAAATAATATCAACCAATAGGATTTAGACAAGTTTATGTAATTATTTTAACCTTATCAATTATATTTAACTCTAAGTTAAATAATTTAATTTTTACCGTGTCTTTTTGTTTTCTTACACTATATGGTTAATACACTTACTATAACATGACAAACGAACCCCAAATTGTTTATTATTAATATATATATCCTTATCTAAGTCATTTGGCCAAACCATAGATTTTTAGGAATAAAATAACAAATAATAATATAATATTTTATTTAAAACCTATTTTGTGTCAATTTTGACACTATTTGATATATGATTTTTGTGAAAGTCATAACAGAATTATATGTTCTAACCAAGTTTATTAAATCAACAATAATATATCATAGTAACCTAGAAAATTATTGGGATTCATAAAAAGTCTCAAATTATATTTATTTTGGTTTTTATAACATCAATTATGTCAATATTTCATTAATAAGATAATTACTGCATCATCATTGTGTCATAAATATATTAAATTATTTAATGTCTAAAAATTATAAATAAAATACCATTATGTAGGAAATCTTTTTATCTTTCTAATTAATATTTATAGTTTAATTTATCTTATGTATAACCCCATATTAAAAATGATTTACTTATTAAACATTGATTTTTACTATTTTAACCCTTCTTTAAATTAATTAATAATAAATGTCCTAATCTAATCCAAGTGGGCCTAAATGATAATATTTTACACTTAAGGTTGTTTTTGGTCGAGATACACTTGTCCAATAGGATTATGACATGTGTTAGGGTAATATTAATATCATTTTTACCCTTAATTATCCTATTTTCTTTTAACTGTGGTAAATAAATGTAAAAAGTTATTATTCACCAAAAATTATTTTCATCTCATTGAACCACATTTTACTTACTTACATCAACCGTGTCTCTCGGATTTTTGAAATTCCATTCACAGAAGCTGTAAAATTAATATTTATGAAAAAATTGATTTTTTTAACTACCACTTAGTAGTTTCACTATTCATCAAAAATTGAAGTTTTTCAGAAAAATGCCAAAATTTCATCCTAAGATATACTTCATATTCCGAATTCAAAAATGAAGTCTAATTTACCAAATTCATAACATAGAAGTTTCATTAATTAATTTTATAATTAAATCCCGTTGTTAAAACAAATAGCGTGTTTTTAAGAAACAATATCAATCAAAAGATTGACATTTGTTTATGTCTAGTGTAAATGTGAAATTACATCCAATGACCAACATTGTATTTAATTGTAAAAATATATTCTAGATATACTTTAAAACCACTCAAATTAATATTTTATCACTATTAATTATTTCGATTAAAAAAGTTGTTTTTAATTAAAATTTAGTAATATTCACTATTCATCAGAAAATGAAAGTTATCCGAAAAGTACCAAAATTTCACCCTAAGATAATTTCAATATTACGAATCCAAAAATAAAGTCCATTTTGAAAAATAAAATTTAAAAAATTTCAAAAAGTGGTTATTACTATTCATAACGGCTTGTTTTAATAATATTTTAATAGCATATTGCTGTTTAGTGAAACTCATTATTGCGTACTACACACGCTATCGAGGAAGGTCATGATTGCGTGTAATGCAAGGCAAGCCAAGGATGCGTGTTGTGAAAGCTCCTTTTAGTGTAGCGTACAAAACAAGACATTAGTGAAATTAAAAAGAATATTTTTCATAAAATCATGGGTTGTTACATTCGACCCCCCTTAAAATGAATTTCGCCCTCGAAATTCGTCGGGGTTATAAATGGTTTACTATTCGAAATATTCTTTAATAGAAACCCACATCGTAAAAAGGAATGCCAAAACCAATCTTTAAAAACGAAAGTATGAAACGTAACGGTTACCCAAATAAACTAATCACTGGGTTTCCACATAGGTGAAAATATGGATATGGAAGAAAAATCTAACCATCATGTTCTGATGAAGAGTGGTAGAGAACATGGCTATGGAAAAACCAACAATCACAAATCCATAAATTTGTGATGATCTAAGGTACCATCTGATTAATCAGATATAAGACCACTAGGACAACATTTTTGGTTTTCAAGATCGTTTCCCTAAAGTCGAAGAATTTGAATTAGAATAAATACTTACTTTTTTTGGTACAATATCATTGTTGTTCGTGCCTTGAACAATTTTAACTTCATCTCATAAATAAATTAAGTTGAATTTGTTATTCGTGAAGTGTTAACAGATCATGTGATAGAATGACGGGTCATTCCATCTGTCTCAAACAAAAGGTTAGCAAAAATTATATACATAAGTCGATCTATAGTGAGATTAATCATATATGGTTCCTAAAATGGACTTATACTTCATATATCATACTGATTAATATAACAAAACTAGTTTCTATTAAACAGGGACTTCCTGTAGGCCAGTGGTAGGCGATAAAGGCCAGTCGCACTTCGGTTGTGGGTTCGATTCCCACAGCCTTGTCCGACGCAATGGGCTGTCGCCCGTCCTGCAGGTTGTCCTTTTTCTAAAACTACATTACTATAACATCCCATTAATAATATTGAAAAAAGAACTTCTATCCTTAAACAATACTAATTTATGTCCAACATAATCCATTCTAGTCTTTAGGCTTATCCATAATACTGCAGTCCATTGTCATAATATAGTGAAAACAATTACCAGAGATTTAATACCATCTTTGATCCCCATATATCATAAGATATGTCTTTTTGGTCACATTCCAAACATTCAAAGTACGTAGTAATGTATTCTCTTGAATTCCCATTGAACCTTAGTGAAAACATGATTGTAGTTAAAAGTTAACACTTTCCACATACCAAAATCCTCAAAATTCTATATACTCAAACCATGATATCACTTAGTCCTTATTTCAATCATGAGCTCATGAATACTGTTAAACATTTCATTTTCACGTTTTCCCTTCATTATGTGCATAATATCTCAATCACATTGAATACCACATTAGAACAATACATAAATATTTCAATACTCCATGATACAACATTATTTTGGACTCCCATTACATAAACACTTAATCATTCCACCACATCGTTGTCATATTCAACATTGCCAATAGTGATCACATGTGACATCCCTTTGTCCTTTTCCTTAAGCGGTTGCTCATGTCGATCATCACTAACCCTTGGATTAGGGCATTTATTATCATAATGCCCCATTTCCTTACACTTGAAGCATTGAAGTGTTGGTGGTGCGTTCTCTGCAGTGTTTGCTTTATTCACATCATTAGAAACCCTTTTCCCATTACTTCGTCACTCAGCTGCTCGATGACCTTCTTTTCCACACTTAAAACATTTTCTAGTCCCTTTCAGACAATCTCCACCATGCTTCTTTCCACACTTTGTGCATAAGAAAACATTCACCTTCTATTCACCATTATTATGAGATTTCTCCTTGAACTCCATATTTCGTTTCTTGTCAGAACCATGAGATGGATATGTAACACCAACTTCTATTTCAACCTTGATAGCACAACACACAATTTCTTCATAGCTATTGAAGTCTCTTATAGCTAATTCCTTTCGAAGACTTGGTTTTAAGCCACTGAAAAATCGATCAACTTTACTTTCAGGTTGGATGATAATGCCAGATGCATACCTTGCAAGTCTTGTAAAATGCACTTCGTATATACCAACAGATTCATCATCCTTCTGTTTCAGCTCAAGAAACTCCTTTTCCATCTTTGTTTGAAGAATACGAGGGAAGTACATAGGGAAAAACAAGTTCTTGATCTCGTCACATTCCATAGACTCAATTTCATCCCTTTGCCTCGTATTCTTAATAAGATTCCACCATTGATCAGCATCTCCTTCCAAAAGATACACTTCTAGGATGACTTTATCATGTTCAGAACATTGAAGAACTGAAAATATCTTTTCAGTAGTACTAATCCATTGTTCAGTAACTAATGGATCAGTAGACCCGCTGAAAAACGGTTGACGCTGCCTCATGAAGGATTCAACAGAATGTTGCTCCTTCCTTTGCTCGTTTGGATGTCCTGCATGATTCATAGCTTGAGAAAGTTGTGTGAGCATGGCTACAAGATTTTTAATTCCAGCTCCCATATCGTTTGGTTTCTCAGGGGGACAATCATTGCATTGCCCATCGCATTCCGCATTAACACGGTTCCTTCGGGTTCTAGCCATTGACTAAAACCAAGAAGAATAGTGTGAGCAACACTAATTATAATAGGAAAACCACATAATTCAAGAATAAAATTTTCATGCTTAAGGTCTTATCCTAGGTTATTCATGGCCATTTCTAAAACACTAAGATTGTGTTCTATGCTTAGACTTATCCTTAGGGTTCTTACTAAGGATTTCACATCCTAGTTTCCAAAGGTTGACTATACCTTTCCTCTGATACCAACTATAGAGACCCATACTTTACATACATTGTTAATACTTCAAATTGAAGCACACTTATTACAACATATGACAAAATCACAATTGACCGTATAGGTATAGTGTCTTTAGAAACTTGGAAACATAAACAACTGGTTCATAAATCTTCTACAGTGTCTCCCATTTATTTCATCATATCTAGGTTCCCTTTTAGCATATTCTACTTAATATCCATCTTCCTGACCTGGGGAAAAGAAAACATAAAAGGGTGAGCTCAAATGCTCAGCAAGGGAAAATAAAGGAAATAAAAATCATATCATATCTTTTTGAAAATCATAACCTGCAAAAGAGATCATAATATCTTAACATGTAATAAATCATAGAAGTGAAAATGAGATCCCCATAATCATAACATGAAACTTGAAACTTTGTGGGATGCACACATAATCATGGAACATCATTTATTGTTAGTCATGACTCATTGCCAAGACTATCTTAGTGGACAAAGTCCCTTTCTGAACCGATTCACCCTCGTTCCAGTCCTGTTTCACTGAACCGGTATAACCTACCGTTCTAGCCATGTCTATCTCATAAGATATAAAATCTTTACCCAATGCATTGGAGGGAGATATAGGTCCCACCCATCTTATAATGAATCTTTTCTTATGTGTACCACATAATCATAAATCATACATCATCGCATAACACATGTAAAAAAATGGGATTCTTGAAACATCATGACATCATAAAACAAATCATATAAGGTAAATGACTTCATAAAAATAATTCCCTCAAAAAATAATCAAATAAATGTAATAATAGGGATAAAAACAGAACCCTATATTATCTTATATGGAAAATAATTTGGATGAAACATTTGAATTCCATTCTAGAGGAAAATATCCTTTTTACTTCAAAAACACTTTTCTTTTCTTAACATGTAATACAATTATAAATTAAAATAAGTTGATTAAAAATAAACTTGAAAACTTATAAATAAAGATTCTTGGAAATAATGTTTTAAAAATCCATTCTTTCCCTATACGTTTAAAAAAACATTCTTCGTGCTTTTGTCGGAAAAGTCAAAAAGCACCTCGTATGAAAAACGACAAATGATTCCTTTCATATTCTTTACTAAAAACTCACCGAAGGGTAAAATTGGGTTTAAACAATTTTACGTGGATGGAAATAACATTACATATTGAGGAAACATGGATGTGGATGATAAAATACACCCCAGTAAATTTCAAAGTATAATCAATCTCGGATAAAAATGAGATTGTGATATTTCCCTTACCTTAGGTCTGATTTGCTTTGTACGTGTCTGAAGCTCCTGTATAATGGTTTAAATAGTGTTATTGACTTATTACAGAATCATACATATTGATATGATATCATATATGGTCATATTATTAGCTTCTTTTTAGTAATATTTCATTGTTACTTGTTACTCGAGTCCTTATTGCCTTTTGTTCTTATGCGTGTTTTGCCGAATAAATTCTTATTATTATTTTAAGGTTATAGATACCTTATATCCATAATGGTATTAGTGTAACATATATCATATTTATTCATTCAATTCATTTATATAATTACTATGCAATGATGATCATGTAGAACAAGTCGCATCACATCGTGGAGACGGTATTCCATACGTACGCACGAGTGATGATATCGTTCTATGATCGTGGAACTGTATTGGAGTATATATGTATTATTTCAGTATCAATATTACTTTATAATAATAATAAATAGTTACTCATTACACTATTATACCCATCCTTGTAAGGTGATGGGGGAAAATAGATTACACCACGTCGTGGAGACGGTATTCCGTACGTACGCACGCGCGGTGATTTCATTTTTCCGTAGGATGGATAGAAAGTGAATTAGGGTTGTTTCATATTTATAATAACATATTAGTATTTAAGTAATACTTATGTTATTACTTTATCATGAAACAACTAAAGAAGAAGAAGTTGAAGAAGAAAGAAGTTGAAAAGATCAGTAGTGTATATTACCTCTTCTTTGGAACGCCTCTTTGAATCCTCCACTTAGGAAACTAACATTGGTATTTGAAGAAGACCAGGACCTCTAGGATTATTCTAGGAAAGTGGAGAAGGGATTTTGGCAGGGGTTGGCCGAGCTTGAGTGTTCAAATTGGTGTGAGGAGGAGGGGAAGGAGGTGCCCTTTTATAAGGGCGGAGAGGGGCACCTTAGGAATATCTCAAAATATTATTTTATATTAAAGTCAAAATCGGTTTATAATGGTTCCAAAGGGTCTTATTTCAAAGCTAAAGTGGGGATGGGTCTAAATACTATTAACCAATAGGATTTAGACAAGTTTAAGTTATTATTTTAACCTTATCAATTAGATTTAACTCTAAGTTAAATAATTTAACTTTTACCGTGTCTTTTTGTTTTCTTACACTATATGGTTAATACACTTACTATAACATGCCAAACGAACCCCAAATTGTTTATTATTAATATAAATATCCTTATCTAAGTCATTTGGCCGAACCTTAGATTTTTAGGAATAAAATAACAATTAATAATATAATATTTGATTTAAAAACTATTTTGTGTCAATTTTGACACTATTTGATATATGATTTTTGTGAAAGTCATAACAGAATTATATGTTCGAACCAAGTTGATTAAATCAACACTAATATATCATAATAAAATAAGAAATTAGTGGGATTCATAAAAAGTCTCAAATTACATTTATTTCAGTGTTTATAACATCAATTATGTCAATATTTCATTAATAAGATAATTACTGCATCATCATTGTGTCATAAATAAATTAAATTATTTAATGTCTAAAAATTATAAATAAAATACCATTATGTAGGAAATCATTTTATCTTTCTAATTAATATTTATAGTCAAATTTATCTTATCTATAACCCCATATTAAAAATTATTTACTTATTAAACTTTGATTTTAACTATTTTAACCCTTCTTTAAATAAATTAATAATAAATGTCCTAATCTAATCCATGTGGGCCTAAATGATAATATTTTACACTTAAGGTTGTTTTTGGTCGAGATACACTTGTCAAATAGGATTATTACATGTGTTAGGGTAATATAAATATCATTTTTACCCTTAATTACCCTATTTACTTTTAACCGTGGTAAATAAAAGTAAAAAGTTACTATTCACCAAAAATTATTTTCATCTCATTGAACCACATTTTACTTACTGACATCAACCGTGTCTCTTGGATTTTTTAAATTCCATTCACAGAAGCGGTAAAATTGAGATTTATGAAAAAAATAATTTTTTTAACTACCACTTAGTAGTTTCACTATTCATCAAAAATTGATGTTTTTCAGAAAAATGCCAAAATTTCATCCTAAGCTAAATATCATATTCCGAATTCAAAAATGAAGTCTACTTTACCAAATTCATAACATAGAAGTTGCATTAATTAATTTTATAATTAAATCCCGTTGTTAAAACAAATAGCGTGTTTTTAAGAAACAATATCTATCAAAAGATTGACATTTGTTTATGTCTAGTGTAAATGTGGAATTACATCCAATGACCAACATTGTATTGAATTGTAAAAATATATTCTAGATATACTTTAAAACCACTCAAATTAATATTTTATCACTATTAATTATTTCTATTAAAAAAGTTGTTTTTAATTAAAATATAGTAATATTCACTATTCATCAGAAAATAAAAGTTATCCGAAAAGTACCAAAATTTCACCCTAAGATAATTTCAACATTACGAATCCAAAAATAAAGTCCATTTTGAAAAATAAAATTTACAAAATTTCAAAAAGTGGTTATTACTATTCATAATGGCTAGTTTTAATAATATTTTAATAGCATATTGCTGTTTAGTGAAACTCGTTATTGCGTACTACACACGCTATCGAGGGAGATCGTGATTGCGTGTAATGCAAGACAAGCCAAGGATGCGTATTGTGAAAGCTCCTTTTAGTGTATCGTACAACACAAGACATTAATGAAATTAAAAAGAATATTTTTCATAAAATCTTGGGTTGTTACATATATCTTGGGATCAACCGCCCTAGGTTTATCATGGAACCACCCGTATACGTAAACAATTCCCAAGAACCATAACATGATCATACCACATAACATATGCATAAAAGAAAATATAAAATTTCCATATTGAAATCATAAAATATCATTTCAAGATATTGAAATAATATGTTCATTCTCAAAAATCATTTTCGATACCAAAATTAGTAAAAATAGTACATGGTTATTATTTTTCCTTTTAAAAACATTTCGTCTTGTTAAGGAAGTTAAAGATCAAATAATACTCGTGGCAGTGGAAAGGTCGTTCTCACCGCTTATGTAAAAAAAAGAAACATTCCTTTTTTTCATTTAGTAAAACTATTCATATAAAAAGATTCAATTTGAATAAAATTAAAATTCAATGTGGTTTATAAATCGTATTAAATAAAGTCATGTATAAAACAAAAAATGAATCAATGAAAGGAGATTGAGACGAAGTCCCTTACATCATGTCCGACTGGACTCGATCATTTTTAATCTTATAAATAATAAACTAAAGTTAATTTATACTTGATTAAGAACCTTTTTCAAGTTTATTATTCATTTTATATCTCTTATTACAATGTTATAAACATTATGCAATCATTTAAGTTAATAACGTTCATTTTGTTGATATTTGGTACTTGAGAAAAAAATGAACACCTTATATTTACAAGTTGTCCATGTGGTCAAATGTTAATTATATAAATAATGATATTCATGATTTGGATATCATATATATCATATATATCCAGTATATACAAGTATTTATAATAGTATATAAAATTTAGAGGTAAGAAATGAAATGCATCGTTCATGGAGACGATAAGCCATACGTACGGATGAACACTACTTTCATTTCTATTTATTATTTTAATGGAAATAAAACAAAATGATACATATGTATATTATAATTATAGTATAAAATCATATATAATATACTTAACTCCATCCTTTATACATCCCACATAAGGCATTAACGAATCAAATCACTTTGAGGGGGCGGTACTTCACACTTCCTCTTATGAGATTATCGTATTTACCCACTTTGGAAAATAGAAAGGCATGATATAAATGTGAAGTAAAGAAGTATAAAGAAATCATAAAAATAATATATATTATATATAAACTCCGTTCCATCAAAATGGTCACCATGAGAGGTGGTAATATTTAATTGAACAACCATCGTTTCGTGAGGCCTTAGTTTTCCATCCACAGAAACATTATGTTCTTCATCCATTTTATGGAGGTGTGTGTAAGTGTAGTTCTAATCCTTATGATAAAAAAATAATAGAATATTTAGGATACTATTTTTTTACAAAATAAAGGTATGAAAAAGATTTTAGGAGTTGGAGAAGTAAAATAAAAGAAAACAATATAAGAGAAATCGTTACCTTTATTTTAGGTACCATCCTTTGGTTTGAACCAAAATGACTTCTTGACGTTCCTTCTACCTAAGATAAGGCTTCTTGGGTGAGGAGAGGATTCATGGGAGATTAATTGGTCAGTGTTTTCACTATCCAAATTGCTTGAGAGGTGTGAGGAATTGGTTAGAAGTGGTCTTCTTTTATAAGGGGGAGGAGGGGCTCTTTAGGAATGTGTGAAAACATTATTTTATTATATAATTATATTGCATTTATAATGGTCCAAAAATCATTATAGTCGGTGATATGATGACTTTTGGTCGGAATAAAATCATCCAATAGGAATTGGATAGGTTTTGGATAATATTTTAATAATTATAATCTTATTTATTTAAATGATTTATTAATGAGGTAAACACTACATCATTATTGTGTCATTAATAATTTAAATTATTTTATGTCTAAAAATTATAACAAAAATACCATGATTTAGAAAATATATTTAACCTTCCAATGAATAGTTATAGTCTAAATGATAATTTATATAACCCCTTATAAAAATTAATTTACTAAAAGATATTTTCTTTTGTCATTTTTGTCTTTACATTAAGTTAATTAATCTAAATTGCCATTATCACTCCCATGTGGCTTAATGGGGTCCCAAAATCGATCCAAGGATGCCGATCATCGGCCAGGACTCATCCAATATGATTTGGAGACGATTAAGGGTAATTTTATATTATTATTATCTTATTTTGTTACCCTTATTTACCTGATTTACCCTTTAACCACGGTAAATAAAATATTTACTGAAGTAAATATTTAAAATTTTAAAAAATTAAAGACACATATTTACAAAATTTGGGCCTCATAATTAAAAATATGGAATCCATTTTTTCAAATTCAAAACACAGAAGTGGCGGAAATTTATTTAAAATTAATTCTCGAAGTTAAAACAAATAGCGTGTTTTTTAAGAAACAATAACTTTCAAAAGATTGATAATTTTTTATGTCAAATTTGAAAGTGAAATTAATTCCAATGACCAAAATTGGATTAAATGGTAAAAATATATTTTAATTTAACTTTAAAACCAAATAAAAATATAATCTAACCATATAAATAAATTATATTAAAAAGGAACTTTTGAATTAAAATGCAATATTTTTAATTATTCATTAAAAAATGAAATTTATTAGGAAAACACCAAAAAATTACCCAATGTAAAATTTGATGTCCCCATTCAAAGGAAGGATTTTATTTGGTCAATTATATTGTATTAAAGTGAACAGAACTATATTTAAAGATGGTTCGCCATTAAAAGGCCTTAAATTGGCCTTTTAATGTAAATTATGTTTAAAATTAGATTCATTCACATTTTAAGCCTCTATCTATAACATCCCAAGTAAGTAATGAATAATAGATATTTTTATCTATGTATTTAATGATTAAGATAGTTTTATAGAGGCCTAAAATGAAAATAAATACAATCTTAAGCATGGAATACACTAATATTCTTAAAAGATTGTTTTACTGCCTTAGGATGAAAAACCCTTTTTGAATCTATATTTTGACAATTTTATAAACTATGTTTGTCAAAATAAACTTATTCGTTATGATTGGGACATCAAAATTTACTTTGTGTGAATTTTTGGTATTTTTCTGACAATGTTCATTTTTTTATGAATAGTGAAAAATACTGCATTTTACATCAAAACTGCTTTTTAATCTAATTTATTTATATGATTAGATTATATTTTGAATTGGTTTTGTAGTGAAATTAGAATATATTTTTACCATTTTATCCAATGGTGGTCATTGGAATCAATTTCACTTTGAAATTAGACTTAAACTGGTGTCAATCTTTTGATACTTATTGTTTTGTAAAAACACGCTTTTTGCTCTGGCAGCAGGAATTAATTATTAAATTAATTAATGTGACTTATATGATTTGAATTTTGTAAAATAGACTTCATTTTTGAATTCGGAATATCAAATATAGCTTAGGGTAAATTTTTGGTAATTTTCTGAAAAACTTCAATTTTTGATGAATAGTGAAACCACTAAGTGGTAATCAAGAAAACTGATTTTTCAGTTAAATAAAAGATTACCACTAATGTGTATTGAATTTTGAAAATCCGACATACATGGCTGTCATTAAGAAGTAAAATGTGGTTCAATGGGATTAAAATATTTTTTTGGTGAATAGTAACCTATTAAGTTTTTAATCGCGATTAGTGGTAATTAGGGTAGTTTAAGGTATAAATAATGCTTTAATAATATGAAATGACCTAGAAACATGTCCCAACCTTATTTTTTGTGTCATGGCCGACCAAGACAAGCCATGGGTCAACTTGGGGACCCCATGGAGACATTTTGGTTGGGAAATGACATAAATAACTTTTTATTTAATGTAAAAGTAAAAATGACACAAACATAATATGTTTTACGAAAACAATTTTTACATGGGGTTATTAGGATCAGATATTTGATTATAAATAGTCATTGGAAATATAAAACGATTTCCTACATCATAGTATTTTTTTTATAATTTTTAGACATTAAATAAATTAAATTATTTATGACATAATAATGATGCAGCGATGACATCATTATTTGACGATTTAAATAAAATGGAAAGATAATGTAAAATCTATGAACTACACATGTCCAAAACTTATTGGATGACTGGATTTCGAACCCTTATCACCTTATCCACGAATTATATCAATGTGGGACATTTTGAAACCGAAACACATTTTCAAATAAAGTAATATTTCTTTACTTTCCAAAAGTACCCCTCCTCTCCTCTTATAAAAGGCCCCCACCTCTACCTCATTTCACAAACACCTCAAGCCTTTGGCTCGGCCAACCCCTGCCCATTTACTCTCTCCAAATACCTCTCCTCATCCTAGAGGATTCCCTTTGGGCAGAATTCTTTCAAAGGAAGCCTTTAGACTCAAATCAAAAGGAGTTACACTTTTAAAGGTAATTCATTCTCTCATGTTCATTTGTTTTATTTTGCTTCTCCAACCCCCTAAACTCTTTTTATTTAATTCTTTTGTAACAACACCAGTATCTTAAATATACTAGGATGTTGTTATAAGATTTATTTGAGCTACACTCTCACACAACTGCATCAAATGGTTAAATAACATACGGTTTCCGTGGATGGAAAAATTCTGCCTCCCGAAACGATGATTGTTCAACACTCATTTAACACCATAAAAGGTGGCCATTATGATGTCACTATTTTTATATATGATATATAATATGTTTATTTTTTCCTTAAGCTTCTGTTTTTTTCATTTTTGGAATACCTTTATGGTTTCCATTATGGGTAAACACGATATCTTCATTTTAGGAAGTGCGGACTACCGCCCCCTCAAAGTGATTTGATTCGTTAAATACCATATGTGGGACATAAAAAGGATGGAACTATGATATTATATATGATATTATACTGGAATTATAATATACCTTTATATCATTATGATTCCATTCTATAAAATATGAAATAGAAATGAAAGTAGCGTTCATGCGTACGTACGGCTTACCGTCTCCATGAACGGTGCATTTCATTTCTTACCTCTAAATGTGATGTAATATTATAAATACATGTATATGATGAATATATATGATATATATGTTATCCAAATCATTAATATCATTCTGGATATAATGAACCTATGACCAAATTAACAACATGTAAGGGTAAGAAGCCTATTTCTGACTTAAGAACCAAATACCGACAAAATAAACATTATTAACTTAACTGATTACATGATGTTCATAACATGGTATAAAATGAATAATGAACTTGAAAAAGATTCATAAGAATGTAGAGATTAACTCAAGTTTATTATTCAGGAGATTAAAGAACGGTCGGGTCAAGTCGGATACGAGGTATGGGACTTCGTCTCAATCTCCTTTCATTGAGGAATATTTTATTTTATACACAACTTTCTTTTATACGATGTATAAACCACTTTGACTTTTGCGTTTATTCAAAAGGAATATTTTTTTATATGAAGCGTTTACTAAACAACAAAAGGGAATGTTTTTGTCATACGTATGCGGCGACAACGACTTCTCTGCCGTCGTGACCGTTATTTGAGTTTCGGCTTCCTCTACAAGCCATATCTTCTTTTAAATGAAAAATAAATACCATGTTTTACTTTTCTTTTATTTTGGTATTGAAAATGGTTTTCATAATGTTTTTATATCAATGTGTTGTATTGATATCTCATGATTGAAATGTGGAAATTTTATGTTTCCTTTATGCATGTTTTATGTGATATGATTATGTTATGGTTATTGGGCATTATTATGAAGACGGGTGGTTCCGTGATAAACTAAGGGTGGGTGATCCCGTTATATCTATCCAATGCATTGGGTAACGCGAAGGAGTGAAACGTTGAGGTTTCTCCGAATAGATTTTAGGGAATATACTGTGATGGGTATTCCAAACGTAACCAAGAGGGTTACTCCCTACGTAAGAATGTTATGATTGCCTCAAGTTACCTTTATGTCTTATGATTTCTATGATTTATTCATTATTTTATGAGGTATGTTAAAGTGCCTATGTTTTATGGGTAAAGTATGATTTCATTCTTATGTATATATGAACTCATGTTTCCTTTCCATGTTTTTTTATAACCCATACTGAGTTTTTATGCTCATCCCAAGTTTTTGAAATGTTTTTCACAGGTCAACGGAAAGGTACATGATAAGATGATAGAGTCAAGGATGTGTCAAGAAATAATCCATGTTTAATTTTAAATGTGTTTCCATTGATGGGAATGAAGAATACTATCTTTATATAACCAATTTGTTTATATGTGGAATGTAATGCATGTTTTATGATCTAATTCTCTAAAACTCTAAACCCGAAAAGATCCTCAATGTGTAATATTGTAATAACTCAAGATTAAGTAAGGTTTAAGGCTGTGGCCTTATAGTTGGTATCAAAGGGAGGTTTTGATAACTTTAGGAGTTAGAATTCTATTAAATGATTATCCAAAAATATTTTTTTTCGAAATGATATAGCATTTAAAGATTACCATGTTGCTTCATCTAAGACATGTTTGTTCAGAATGGTTTTCCGCAGAGGAAACAGGGAAGCAGTGCTAGGAAGGCATACAGAAGGAAATAACCTTCCGAATCAGCATCCAGAAATGGTCGGAATTGGAACTGAACAGTTTGTTGTAGTAATGGCGCAGTTGACTCAAACGATAAATGGTGGTGGTATCCATGCACGAGATCAGCCAGATCAACTGCAGAGGAACATGTCAGTGGTGGAACATTTCATGAGGCAACATCCACCATCATTCAGAGGATCATCTGACCATGTGCTAGATGAAGGGTGGATTAAATCCCTGGAGAAGATTTTTGATGTTATGGGGTGTTCAGACAATCAAAAGGTTAGTCTGGCTATTTACCGTTTGGAGGGTGAAGCAGATCAGTGGTGGTCTATGGGACGCCGATGAGATTGATGCTCTTGACTAGGATGAATTCAAAGGTATGTTTCTTGAGAAGTATTTTCCTATGTCTGTTTGACTTAGGATGGAAAAGAAATTCTTGGAATTGAGGCAAGAGGAAGACTCAGTGGCTGCCTATGAAGAAAGGTTCACTCGATTGGCAAGGTATGCTCCAAATTTTATCCGAGACCTTGATAGTAAAATCAATCGTTTTTACTCAGGATTAAAGCCAAAATATCGAAGGGCATTAGCTTCTCGTGAATTTAAAAGTTATGAAAAGCTTGTTCGATGTGTTGAGAAGGTGGAAATGGAGTTTGCTGATGACCAAGTGTTCTATAACAACCAGCAGAAGAAGAGACCGAGGTGGCAGGAGAAAGGTAAGAATTCTTCAAAAAAGTCTGATGGTAAGAGAACTAAGTTTCCATTTTGTGATAAATGTGGAAAAAGGCATGCTGGGGAATGTCTTCTGAATTCTAGAAAGTGCAACCGATGTGGTAAGATGGGACATAAGGCTCGTGATTGCACTGAAAAGGATCAAGGTGAAGGTAAGAACAAATTTGATTTACAGTTAGTGAAATGTTATAAGTTCAATGAGATGGGTCACTATGCAAACGAGTGTCCGACAAAGATCTTGAGTGATGGGAAGCAGTTAGACTACAAGAAGAAAGGGGTGGTGAAATCCTTTGCAACTACTTTAGCAGATGTCGGGCCATCAAATGAAGTTGTATCAGGTACTTTGTTTTTTCAGATTATGCCAGTGTGTTGTTCGATTCGGGGTCTACACATTCTTTCATCTCTGAAACCATTTATAGTAAAATGGGAATACCATCTCAAGAAATGACTCCTGAACATTTGGTAAAAACACATGGGGGAAATTTTGAGGCAAAAAGAATTTATAAGAATCTTCATATCCTTATCTGTGGAAAGAACCTACTTGCAAACCTTATTGTTCTACCTCTAGTAGAGTTTGATGTTATCCTGGGTATGGATTGGCTCTCTACTTACCATGCTAAGATTGACTGTAGAGCTAAAGAAGTTTCTTTTCAGAAAGACTTTCAGTTTGTTTACAAGAATGAACCATTACTTTTTATAACATATCAAGAGGCCGGGAAACTTGTAAAAGATGGAAATGAATGTTACCTTTCACACGTCGTTGAAAATAAAGGAACTGTTCAGATTAATGATGTGCCAGTGGTAAATGAGTATCCTGATGTTTTTCATGATGAGTTGCCTGGAATAATACCAGATCGGGAAGTTGAGTTTACTGTTGACTTAGTTCCTGATGCTAAGCCAATTTCAAAACCCCCTTATCGAATGGCACAAATTGAACTTTTAGAGTTGAAGGAGCAATTGCAAGATTTATTAGAGAAAGGTTTCATTAGACCCAGCACATCTCCATGGGGTGCTCCTGTTTTATTTGTTAAAAAGAAAGATGGTTCTATGAGACTTTGCATTGATTATAGAGCCTTGAATAATATCGCTGTTAAGAACAAATATCCTTTGCCTCATATCGATGATTTGTTTGATCAGCTCCAGGGAGCTCAGTTTTTTTCAAAGATTGACTTGAGATCGGGGTACCATCAGCTGAAGGTAAAAGAGGCAGATATTCCGAAGACTGCGTTATGTACGAGATATGGCCATTATGAATTTGTAGTAATGCCTTTTGGGCTAACCAATGCACCTTCTGTATTCATGGACTTAATGAATAGAATTTTCCATGAGTTCTTGGATAAGTTTGTGGTGGTTTTCATTGATGATATTTTGGTGTTTTCTAAAAGTAAAGAAGAGCATGAAAGACATTTAAGAGTTATCTTGCAAACCTTAAAAGAAAAGAAACTGTATGGGAAATTCAGAAAGTGTGAGTTTTGGTTGCAACAAATTTCTTTCCTTGGTCACATTGTTTCTAAAGATGGAATAACTGTTGATCCTGCAAAAACAAATGTTGTGGAAGAATGGCCAAGACCCACAAATGTAACCGAGATTCGTAGCTTCCTTGGTTTGGCAGGATATTACCGAAGGTTTGTTAGAAATTTTTCACGGTTATCTAGTCCAATGACTAAGCTAACTCGGAAGGGTGTTAAGTTTATCAGGACAAAAGAATGTGATAATTGTTTTCAGGAATTGAAAAGAAGATTGGTGAATGCTCCAGTTTTGGCACTACCTTCTAGGAATGGTGAGTTTGTTATATACAGTGATGCTTCATTGAAAGGACTTGGTTGCGTCCTAATGAAGAATGATCAGGTAATTGCTTATGCTTCACGATAGTTGAAAACTCATGAGGTTAATTACCCTACACATGATTTGGAATTAGCTGCTGTTGTTTTTGCTTTAAAAATTTGGAGGCATCTTTTGTATGGAGTAAAGTGTGAAATATATACCGATCACAAAAGTTTAAAGTATATATTCACTCAGAAAGAGTTAATCATGAGACAGAGGAGATGGCTAAAATTAATCAAGGATTATGATCGAACAATTCATTACCATCCGGGAAAAGCAAATAAAGTGGCTGATGCTTTGAGTCGAAAAAGTAATGCTTCATTGACAATGTTGCGGTTGGAACGTGATCCTTTGGTTAACGATTTGATGAACTTTGGCATAGAAGTTGTTGGTGCAAAAAGTCCTTCTGTTTTTTTTCAGGTATCAGTGAGATCTTCTCTATCAGATAGAATCAATCAAGCACAGAAGCAAGACAGTGAGTTGCAGAAAAAGGTAGAGCTGGTTCCGAAAGGTAAGTTGCCTGAATTCAACATTGATAGTGATCATGTTTTGAGATTTGGGAAGAGATTGTGTGTGCCTTGTGATTCACATTTTAAGAGAGAATTGTAATGTGAAGCTCATAGTTCTCCGTTTTTAGTTCATCCGGGTAGTACTAAGATGTATAGAGATCTGCGGGAGTATTACTGGTGGGATGGAATGAAAAGAGATATTGTTGATTTTACTGTGAAGTGTTTGACTTGTCAGGAGGTTAAAGAAGAGCGGTAGTTACTGAAAGGGATGCTTCAGCCTTTACCAGTGCCAGAGTGGAAATGGGAGAATATATCCATGGACTTTGTTGTTGGATTACCGAAGACATCTCGAGGTAATAATGCAATCTGGGTTATTGTTGATCGCTTGACCAAATCTGCTCATTTCCTTGCTATACGAGATACTTTCTCTCTTGATCAACTTTCCCGTTTGTATATTAAAGAGATAGTCAGGTTACATGGAGTTCCTCTCTCCATTGTATCGGATCGTGATCCCAGGTTTACTTCTAACTTTTGGAAAGGCCTTCAGAAGTCGTTGGGTACTGAATTAAATTTTAGTACAGCTTTTCATCCTCAATCAGATGGGCAGTCAGAACGAACAATTCAGACATTGGAGGATATGCTACGAGCTTGTTCTATGGATTATCAGGGAAGTTGGGACCAACATCTTTCTTTGGTTGAATTTTCATATAATAACAGTTTTCATTCCAGTATACAGATGTCACCATTTCAGGCATTATATGGGAAGTGGTGTCGAACTCCAGCTTTCTAGGATGAAGTGGGTGAAAGGAAGTTGATGGGACCAGAAATGGTAGAAGAGATGGCAGAAAAAGTTCAGCTGATTCAGTAACACATGAGAACAGCTCAGAGCAGGCAGAAGAGTTATGCGGATAACCGAAGAAAGGATCTATCTTTCGAGGTATGTGATCATGTTTTTCTCAAGGTTTCTCCTTGGAAAAGTGTGATGCGATTTGGTAAGAAAGGAAGGCTGAGTCCAAGGTTCATTGGACCATGTGCAATTCTGGAGAGAGTTGGATCAGTTGCATACCGAGTGGCTTTACCTCCGAGTTTATCTCAGGTACACAATGTTTTTCATGTTTTGATGTTGAGAAAGTATATGCCAGATCCATCTCATGTTTTTAGTCCAGAGGTAGTTCAGCTGGAAGAGAACCTATCTTATGAGTAACAACCGGTCCAGATTCTTGACCAGAGGGAGAAAGTGTTACGGAATAAGGTGATTGAGCAGGTAAAGGTTTTCTAGAAAAACCACATGATTGAAGAGGCAACATGGGAATCTGAAAATGCAATGAGGGATAAGTACCCCCATTTATTCGATAAGTAAATAAATTGTGGGGACGCAATTTTCTAAAGGGGGGAAGGATGTAACATCCCAAGTAAGTAATGAATAATAGATATTTTTATCTATGTCTATTAATGATTAAGATAGTTTTATAGAGGCCTAAAATGAAAATAAATACAATCTTAAGCATGGAATACACTAATATTCTTAAAAGATTGTTTTACTGCATTATGATGAAAAAACCTTTTTGAATCTATATATTGACAATTTTATAAACTATGTTTTTCAAAATAAACTTATTCGTTATGATTCGGACATCAAAATTTACTTTGTGTGAATTTTTGGTATTTTTCTGACAATGTTCATTTTTTAATGAATAGTGAAAAATACTGCATTTTACATCAAAACTGCTTTTTAATCTAATTTATTTATATGATTAGATTATCTTTTGAATTGGTTTTGAAGTGAAATTAGAATATATTTTTACCATTTTATCCAATGGTGGTCATTGGAATCAATTTCACTTTGAAATTAGACTTAATCTGGTGTCAATCGTTTGATACTTATTGTTTTGTAAAAACACGCTTTTTGCTCTGGCAGCGGGAATTAATTATTAAATTAATTAATGTGACTTATATGATTTTAATTTTGTAAAATAGACTTCATTTTGAATTCGGAATATCAAATATAGCTTAGGGTGAATTTTTGGTAATTTTCTGAAAAACTTCAATTTTTGATGAATAGTGAAACCACTAAGTGGTAATCAAGAAAACTGATTTTTCAGTTAAATAAATGTTTACCACTAATGTGTATTGAATTTTGAAAATCCGACATACATGGTTTTCATTAAGAAGAAAATGTGGTTCAATGGGATTAAAATATTTTTTTGGTGAATAGTAACCTATTAAGTTTTAATCGCGATTAGTGGTAATTAGGGTAGTTTAAGGTATGAAAAATGCTTTAATAATATGAAATGACCTAGACACATGTCCCAACCTTATTTTTTGTGTCATGGACGACCAAGACAAGCCATGGATCAACTTGGGGACCCCATAGAGACATTTTGGATGGGGAATGACATAAATAACTTTTTATTTAATGTAAAAGTAAAAATGACACAAACATAATATGTTTTACAAAAACAATTTTTACATGGGGTTATTAGGATCAGATATTTGATTATAAATATTAATTGGAAAGATAAAACGATTTCCTACATCATAGTATTTTTTTTATAATTTTTAGACATTAAATAAATTAAATTATTTATGACATAATAATGATGCAGCGATGACATCATTATTTGACGATTTAAATAAAATGGAAAGATAATGTAAAATCTATGAACTAAACATGTCCAAAACTTATTGGATGAGTGGATTTAGAACCCTTATCACCTTATCCACGAATTATATCAGTGTGGGTACTTTTGAAACCGAAACACATTTTCAAATAAAGTAATATTTCTTTACTTTCCAAAAGTGCCCCTCCTCTCCTCTTATAAAAGGCCCCCACCTCTACCTCATTTCACACACACCTCAAGCCTTTGGCTCGGCCAACCCCTGCCCATTTACTCTCTCCAAATCCCTCTCCTCATCCTAGAGGATTCACTTTGGGATGAATCCTTTCAAAGGAAGCCTTTAGACTCAAATCAAACGGAGTTACACTTTTAAAGGTAATTCATTCTCTCATTTTCATTTGTTTTATTTTGCTTCTCCAACCCCCTAAACTCTTTTTATTTACTTATTTTGTAACAAAAACAGTATCTTAAATATACTAGGATGTTGTTATAAGATTTATTTGAGCTACAATCTCACACAACTGCATCAAATGGTTAAAGAACATACGGTTTCCGTGGATGGCAAAATTCTGACTCCCGAAACGATGATTGTTCAACACTCATTTAACACCTTCAAAGGTGGCCATTATGATGTCACTATTTTTATATATGATATATAATATGTTTATGTTTTCCTTAAGATTCTGTTTTTATCATTTTTGGCATACCTTTATGGTTTCCATTATGGGTAAACACGATATCTTCATTTTAGGAAGTGCGGACTACCACCCCCTCAAAGTGATTTGATTCGTTAAATACCATATGTGGGACATAAAAAGGATGGAACTATGATATTATATATGATATTATACTGGAATTATAATATACCTTTATATCATTATGATTCCATTCTATAAAATACAAAATAGAAATGAAAGTAGCGTTCATGCGTACGTACGGCTTACCGTCTCCCTGAACGGTGCATTTCATTTCTTACCTCTAAATGTGATGTAATATTATAAATACATGTATATGATGAATATATATGATATATATGTTATCCAAATCATTAATATCATTCTGGATATAACGAACCTATGACCAAATTAACAACATGTAAGTGTAAGAAGCCTATTTTTGACTTAAGAACCAAATACTGACAAAATAAACATTATTAACTTAAATGATTACATGATGTTCATAACATGGTATAAAAGGAATAATGAACTTGAAAAAGATTCATAATAATGCAGAGATTAACTCAAGTTTATTATTCAGGAGATTAAAGAACGGTCGGGTCAAGTCGGATACGACGTATGAGACTTCTTCTCAATCTCCTTTCGTTGAGGCATATTTTATTTTATACACAACATTCATTTATACGATGTATAAACCACTTTGACTTTTGCGTTTATTCAAAAGGAATATTTTTTTATACGAAGCGTTTACTAAACAACAAAAGGGAATGTTTTTGTCGTACATATGCGGCGACAACGACTTCTCTGCCGTCGTGACCGTTATTTGAGTTTCGGCTTCCTCTACAAGCCATATCGTCTTTTAAATGAAAAATAAATACCATTTTTTACTTTTCTTTTATTTTGGTATTGAAAATGGTTTTCATAATGTTTTTATATCAATGTGTTGTATTGATATCTCGTGATTGAAATGTGGAAATTTTATGTTTCCTTTATGCATGTTTTATGTGATATGATTATGTTATGGTTCTTGGGCAATATTATGAAGACGGGTGGTTCCGTGATAAACTAAGGGCGGGTGAGCCCGTTATAGCTCTCCAATGCATTGGGTAACGTGAAGGATTGAAACGTTGAGGTTTCTCCGAAGAGATTTTCGGGAATATACTGTGATGGGTATTCCAAACGTAACCAAGAGGGTTACTCCCTATGTAAGAATGTTATGAATGCCTCAAGTTACCTTTATGTCTTATGATTTCTATGATTTATTCATTATTTTATGAGGTATGTTAAAGTACCTATGTTTTATGGGTAAAGTATGATTTCATTCTTATGTATATATGAACTCTTGATTCCTTTCCATGTTTTTTTTATAACCCATACTGAGTTTTTATGCTCATCCCAAGTTTTTGAAATGTTTTTCACAGGTCAAGGGAAAGGTACATGATAAGATGATAGAGTCAAGGATGTGTCAAGAAATAATCCATGTTTTATTTTAAATGTGTTTCCGTTGACGGGAATGAAGAATACTATCTTTATGTAACCACTTTCTTTATATGTGGAATGTAATGCAAGTTTTATGATCTAATTCTCTAAAACTCTAAACCCGAAAAAATCCTCAATGTGTAATCTTGTAATAACTCAAGATTAAGTAAGGTTTAAGGCTGGGGCCTTATACTATCTTTTTGTTTGATAATGTAAATACATTTAACAAACATGTATAATCATATTTTAGTTAGAATAATTCATTCCATCTAACACAATGGCTAGGAGTTCACTGAATAGTTTCTATTTTTTTCATAAAATAAAAACTCTGGAAAAAAAGAGTAATGTCTAGTTCCATGTTTTAGACAACATAGCTTTTCCTTGATCCCATCATTAACCCTATTCATCTTTAAGTCCTGTGAAACTATTTTGAAACTTGGTGTAAGCATAAAAAGATCAGTAAGGGTTATAAAACAAAGAATGAAGAAATTTGTTCATAAATACATACAAAACATGAAATCATTTACTTACCTCATGAAATCATATGATTTATGAAAGACAAATATAAATAATTAATCATAAAGGTAACTTGTGGCATCCATATCATACTTACAATGTAGCTATCACAGCTATATAGGAAGTTACTTTGGAATACCCATCATAGTATATTCTCTAAATCTCTTAGGAGAAACATTAATGTTTTCCTCCGTCACATTACCCAATGCATTGGAGAGCTATCTTGGGATCACCAACCCTAGGTTTATCACGAAACCACTCATATACTTAAATAATGCCCAAGAACCATCACATGATCATAACACATAACATAAGAATAAAAGAGAGATAACATTTCCAAATTGCACTAATAAAATATCATTTCAAGATTTTGAAATAATAAATCCATTGTCAAAATCATTTTCAATACAAAATTACGTAAAAAGAGTATATGGTATTTATTTTTCCTTTTAAAAACATTCCAGCTTTTTAAGGAAGCCAAAGATAACATAATACTCGCGGCAGCGAAAAGGTTGTTGTCACCGCATATGTAAAAAAACATTCCTTTTTGTCATTTAGTAAAAGGATTCATATAAAAAGATTCTATTTGAATGAAATGAAAATTAATAAGGGTTTATACACCATATAAAATTATGTCCTGTATAAAACTAAAAATGACTCAATGAAAGGAGATTGAGACGAAGTCCCTTACCTCATGTCCTAACTGACTCGATCGTTCTTTACTCTCTTGAATAATAAAATAAAGTTAATTTCTAATTGATTAAGAACTTCTTTGGAGTTTATTATTCCTTTTATATCACTTATTACCATGTTATAAACATTATGTAATCATTCATGATAATAAAGTTCATTTTGTCGATATTTGGTACTTGAGTCAAAAATGAACACCTATTATTTAAAAGTTTCACTTGTGGTCAATAATAAATTATATTCAGAATTAAAATCATTATTTAGATATCATATATATCATATTTATCTAGTATATACATGTATTTATAATAGTACATTACATTTTAAGATAAGAAATGAAATGCACCGTTCATGGAGACGGTAAACCGTACGTATGCATGGACACTACTTTCACTTCAATTTCTTATTTTAATGGAATTAAAACATAATTATACATAGTTATATTATATTTATAGTATAATATCATATATAATATCATTAACTCCATCATTTATAAATCCCACATAAGGCATTAACGAATCACATCACATTGAGGGGCGGTAGTCCACACTTCCTCTTAGAGATTATCCTATTTACCCACTATAGAGACCATATAGGCTTGATATAATTGGGAAGTACAAAAGCATGAGGGAATAATAAACATAATATATATCATATATAAATATAGTTCCATCATAATGGCCACCATGATAGGTGGTAAGATGTAATTGAACAATCATTATTTCTTGAGGCGTTAGTTTTCCATCCACAGAAATATTATGTTCTTCATCCATTAGATAGTGGTGTGTGTAAGTGTAGTTAGAATATTTCACATAAAAGAATCCTAGTATATTGAGGATACATGTTTTGTTACAACATAAAGGAATAAAAAGAGTTTAGGGGTTGGAGAAGTAAAATAAAATAAAACAATTTAAGAGAAATTGTTACCTTTAATTTTGGTAACTCTTTTTGGTTTGAACCAAAGGACTTCTTGAAGTGCCTTATGCCTAATGTAATACTTCTAGGGTGAGGATATAGATCTAGGGAGCTTAATTGGGCAGAGTTTGGACGAGACAAATGGATTGAGAGGTGTGTGGAATTGGTTAGAAGTGGTCTCCTTTTATAATGGAGAGGATGGGCTCTTTAGGAAAGTATGAAAGTATTATTATATAATATAATTATATTCGTTTTCTAATGATAATAAAATCAATATAGTCGAATATAAGATTATTCATGTTCGAAATAAAATCATCCAATCAGAATTGGACATTTTTGGATAATTTTTTAATCATTATAATCTTATTTATTTAAATCATTTTTTAATGATGTAAATACTGCATCATTATTGTGTCCAAAATAATTTAATTTTTTTGATATATAAAAATTATCAAAAAAATACCAACATGTAGGAAATATTTTTCAATTTATAATGAATATTTATAGTCAAAAACAGGACTTATATAACACTATATAAAAATTAATTTCTAAAATAATTTTGTTAATGTCAATTTTGTCTTCACATTAAATTAATTAATCTATTTTGTCATTATCACTCCCAAGTGGCTCAATGGGGTCCCAAAATCTACCCAAAGATGCCAATGGTCATAAATGACCCAACCAATAAGGTTTTGACAAGTGTTATGGTGATTTTTAATTATTATAATATTCTTTTAACCTTGAATTACCCTTTTTACCTTTAACCGCGGTAAATAAAAGTCAAAAGTTACTATTCACCAAAAAAAATTTCATCTTATTGAACCAAATTTTACTTATTTATAACAACCATGTATTTTGAATTTTCAAAATTTAGATCACAGATGTGGTAAAATTTCATTTAAATGAAAAAGTTAGTTTTTTTAACTACCACTAAGTAGTTTCACTATTCATAAATAATTAAAGTTTTTCAAAAAAATACCAAAACATCAGCCTAATCTATTTTTGATACTTAGAATTAAAAAATGATTTATATTTTTCCAAATTCAAAAAATATTAGTGGCATTAATTATTTTTAAAATTAATTCCCATTATCAAAACAAATAGCGTGTTTTTGAGAAACAGTAACTATCAAAAGATTGATACTTGTTTATGTCGAATTTTAAAAAGAAATTAATTCCAATGACAAAATTTGGATTAAATGGTAAAAATTTATTCTAATTACACTTTTAAACCAACTAAACATATAATCTAACCATATAAATAAATTAGATTAAAAGGCACGTTTGAATTAAAATGAAATATTTTTCACTATTCATTAAAAAATGAACTCTATCAGAAAAATACCAAAAAATTAACCAAAGTAAAATTTGATGTCTCATTCTAAAGAAGGATTTTATTTGGTCAATTATAATCTATTAAAGTGACCAAAACTATATTTAAAGAGAGTTCTCCATTAAAAGGTGATAAATTGGCCTTTTAATGTAAATTATGCTTAAAATTAGATTCATTCACATTTTATGCCTATAATATCGAATTAAATGAATAATTCACATTAATGATATTTTCAGGTTTAGATTTTTAGATAATTATTCCATAACTATTACATAACAACTTGAATATTACAAGTAGACACTACTACTTAGTATCTATTTTTTCATAAAATAAAAACTCTTAAAAAGAAACATGTCTAGTTCCATGTTTTAGATAACAAGAATTTTCCATTATCCCATCCTTGATCCTATTCATCTTTAAGTCCTGTGGAAAATATTTCAAAAACATAGGATGAGCATAAAAATCTCAATAAGGGTTATAAAATAAGGAAGGAAAACATTTCCCATCAATAAATACAAATCAATAAAACCATACTTCTCAATCATACCTTATGAAGTCATTAGATTTATGAATAACACACACAAATCATAAATCATAAAGGTTTCCTATGGAATTCATATAAAAATTACATTGCAGCTATCACATCTACATAGGGAGTTACACTTGGAATACCCATCACGGTATATTCCCAAAATCTCTAATAAGAAACATCACATTCACCTCTATCATGTTACCCAATGCATTGGAGAGCTATCTCAGGCTCACCCGCCCTATGATTATCAAGGAACCACCCATATACATAAAAAATTCCCAATAACCATTACGTAATCATAAAATATGTCAAATGTATAAAGGAATGAAAAAAATTCCACATTCCAATATATCAAATCATGATATTGAAATAAACAATGTTTTATCAAATCATTTTCAAAACCATTTAAAAATATATTTTTGAAACAAATTGTCTTATACCACTTTGAAGATTTTAAATTAATTATCATTTGAAAATATTAATGTCCATATAAATAAATCCTAAAAACCATTTTGAAAACATGTATAGTATTGGGAAATATTTAGAAGAATAAATCATTAAAACATTTAAAATGATCTATTAGTTAAAGAGTTTTTAACAAAAAGAGTCACACTTGAATACAAATAATTGAAGAATAACTTTTAATCAGAACTTTATAATGTCATGAGAATAAAGATATTCATGATAAAATATGACAAAGGATAGTATATACACCATATAAGAGTGAACTGGTGCATAACAATAATGAAGTCTTATTGGAAATGTAAATTGGGATGAAATCCCTTATAAAGATGGTATACATAAATTAAGGATAAATCAATCACATAATTATGTGTGAGAAATATAAATACACCCAATATAAGTGAATATTATGTGTAAAACAATCATATGTAACTCACACATATTCATAGTATGACATGTTCAAGAAGTACAAGTTGAACCCAAATAATTGAAATTGGGTTATGAAGTTCCTTTGTAAAAATTCTAAAGCCTAACGGATTCACATTAAAATTTAGAAGATGAGTTGATGAGATAAAAAGGGTATATCATCACTTGGACATAAATTTACAATAAATTAGGATATAAAATAACATATCACAACAAAATAAGATAAAAATTAAAAGACATAAAAAAAGATGTCTTTTAAATAGAGGACTGTGAAAGGTTCCCTTACCGATTTGGTAATTTACAAAATGCAGGCCACATGAAAAAAGGATCATACTATGAAGATTTAAAAACTCATAAATGAAATTATATTACATAAAGAGTACAATAATGGGCAGTAAATACACCACACTAAAATAAATAGTGGGAAATATTTCATGAATCTCACAGGAATAAAAAGTGTGACCAAACCCTTTACCAAGTTGTAACCAACTGAGTCGTATGACCAAAAATTAATAAAAACCAAATGAGTCACATAATACCTGAATATAATGATAATCACGATAATATATATCAAATTTCAGTACAAAATACACCACATGCAATGAATATGTGGCGAACAATGGAAATCTCACGGAATTAAAAGTGAGATAAGAAAATCCCTTACAAAAATCCGGCTGCCTAACGGCGCCACTTAAAAATATTTAAAATGAATTGATGAGAGTAGTAGGGGGTATCTCATCATATGTAAACACAAATTATAGTATGGTGAATGTAAAATAACATCCTCCAATATAAGAAAATGGAACATAAATTAAATGACATAAAAGAGAGTACTTGAAAATAAAGAGAGAGGTCGGATCCCTTACCTCATGTCCGACATGACTCGATCATTATTTAATCTCAAGAATAATAAACTAAAGTTAATTTCTACTTGATTAATAACCTTTTTAAAGTTTATTATTCCTTCTATATCACTTATTAATATGTTATAAACATAATTTAATCATTTAAGTTAATAATGGTTGTTTTGTCGATATTTGGTACTTGAGTCAAAAATTGACTTCTTATAATTACATGTTGTTCATGTGGTCAAAGGTTTATTATATCCAGAATTATATTCATGATTTAGATATCATATATATCATATATATCCCATATATACTTGTATTTATAATAGTACATAATATTTTGAGGTAAGAAATGAAATGCACTGTTCATGGAGACAGTAAGCCATACATACGCATGAACGCTCCTTTCATTTATATTTATTATTTTAATTGAATTAAAATATAACGATACATAGGTATATTGTAATTCCAGTATAATATAATATATAATATCATTAAATATATCCTTTATTCATCCCAAAAAAGGCATTAACACGTCACATCACATTGAGGGGGTGGTAGTCCGCGCTTCCTCAAATGAGATTATCATATTTACCGACTATGAAAACCATAAAGGCAAGCTCTAAATGTAATGTACAGAAGAATAAGGAAATAATTAGTATAATATATATCATATATAAATATAGTTCCTTCATAATTTCCACCATGAGTGGAGGTTAGAGGTATTTTAACAATTATCATTTCGTGAGGCGTTAGTTTTCCATCCACAGAAACATAATGTTCTTAATCCATTAGATGGAGGTGTGTGTAGGTGTAGTTATAATAATTCTCATAAAAACATCCTAGTATATTGAGGATACAGTCGTTATTACAAAAGAAATGAATAAAAAGAGTTTAGGGGTTGGAGAAGGAAAATAAAATAAAACAATTTAAGAGAAACAATTACCTTTAATTTGGGTAACATCATTTGGTTTGAAACAAAGGAATTCTTGAAGTTCCATATGCCTAAGGTAAGGCTTCAATATGAAGTAGAGAGATGTAGGGAGATTAATTGGGAAGAGTTTGGATTAGAAAAATGGCTTGAGAGGTGTGAGGAATTTGATAGAAATAGTCTCCTTTTGTAAGGGAGAGGAGGGGCTCTTTAGGAAAGTGTGAAAATATTATTTTATTATATTATGATATTCAGTTTCAAAAGGTCCAAAAATCATTTATGATTAAGATAAGATGACTCGTGATCGAAATAAAATCATTCAATCAGAATTAGACATGTTATGGATTATATTTTAATCATTATAAACTTATTTATTTAAATCATTTATAAATGAGGTAAATACTGCATCATTATTGTGTCATAAATAATTTAAATTATCTGATGTAAAAAAAATAGAAAAAATACCATGATATAGGAAATATTTTTATCTTTACAATTAAAATTTATAGTCCAAAATCTGACTTATATAACACCATATAAAAATTAATTAATAAATATTTTTGTTAATGTCAATTTTGTCTTTACATTATATAAATTAATATTAATTGTCATTATCACTCCCAAGTGTCTCAATGGGGTCCCAAAAACGACCCAAAGATTCCCATGGTTGTTAAGGACTCAACCAATAAGTTCTGGACAAGTTTTAAGGTAATTTTGAATTATTATAATATTCTTTTAACCTTGAATTACCCTACTTACCTTTAACCGCGGTAAATAAAAGTCAAAAATTACTATTCACCAAAAAAAATTCTTCTTAATGAACCACATTTTACTTCTTTATAAAAACCATGTATGTCTGACTTTTTAAATTCAATTCACAGAAGTGGTAAATTTTTATTTAAATTAAAAATTCCATTTTTTACTACCACTAAGTGGTTTCACTATTCATAAAAAATTGAAGTTTTTCAGAAAAATAACAAAACATCAGCCTAAGCTATACCTAATATTCTGATTTCAAAAATGATGTCTATTTTTCCAAATTCAAAAAATAGAAGTGGCATTATTTAATTTTAAAATTAATTCTTTCCATTTAAACAAATAGCGTGTTTTTAAGAAACAATAACTATCCAAATATTGATACTTTTTTATGTCCAATTTCAAAGTGAAATTAATTCCAATGACCAACATTGGATTAAATGGTAAAAATATATTTTAATTTCACTTTAAAACCAATTAAAAATATAATATATCAATATAAATAAATTATATTAAAATGCACTTTTGAATTAAAATACAATAATTTGCACAAGTCATTAAAATTTGAACTTTATCAGAAAAATCAAAAAAAATAACCCAAAGTAAAATTTGATGTCCCTATTCTAAAGAAGTATTTTATTTGGTCAATTATAAAGTATTAGCATGAACAAAACTATATTTAAATAGGGTTCTCTATTAAATGGCGACAAATCGGCCTTTTAATGAGAATTATGCTTAAAATTAGATTCATTCGCATTTTAAGCCCCTAACATTTATTGGATAAATGTAAATACGTTTAAAAACATGTATAATCATATTTTAGTTAGTTTTGTTAATTCCCTCCAATAAAATGTCTAGGAGTTAACTACCATTTTAAATAATAATACTATATTATTAGTGTGAAACGTATGATTTCAAAAAAAAACCCATTGTTGCGTATCAGGTATGCTATAGAACATAGAAACCCCTTTAAAGTAAAATTAATATTTAATTCTCAAATATTAATAAACACGAATTATGTATTATTCTTTCTTGACATGGGATGTTACATCCTTCCCCCCTTTTGGGAATTGCATCCTCACTATTTTAAAACTGTGCTTTGAAACATCATTAAAAATCCCAGATTGGAAAATATTCAGTAAAACAATCACTTTAAAAGAAATAAAGAGAAGTAAGAAGGTCACCTAAGACAACATATACTTGGATTCCATGAAAACATGGATATGGAAGAGAAACCAAACCGTCCCGTTCTAAAGGAGAGTTGTAGAAAACATGATTAGGATAAAGTTAACCACCAAAAAATCACAAACATGTGAAGGGTTAAACTGTCTTTGATTACCCAGTAAGAAAAGTTAATGGACAAGTTTTTTTTGTTTAAAGTTAATTTTTTTTGAGGAATTTATTTAATAGCTTAACCAAAAAAATAAGGAAATATACTTACTTGTCATGTAGACATTTATCTTTTTCTATATTTTTGACGCAAACTCATATTTTATCCAAACAATGAAAATTCAGGATGACTTTTTTCGCATTAAGAGTGTTATAATCAACTTCGAGAGAATCAAATAATCCACAAAAGATGAAATATATATTTCCCATGACTTTAGATACTAACTAAAACCAAAACGTTTAGTATAAGACAAGATAATCACCAAATGGATAATCCATTATAAAAATAAATAAAACTCTTAATCTCCAAATTTCATCAAAAAGAACCCAAGGTTCAAGAAAGACCATTAAATAAATAGTTATCCTTAAAATTCATCAAAGTAATCCAATATAAGATTGAAACCCAAATATCTGAAGGATTTAATCACATAGTCTTCCAAGGTAAATCTTAACATTTGCCTCCAAATAAAACCAGTTACTCTTAAATTCTCATATTGAAAAGTAATTAACCTAACCACATATCCTCCATGATAGGTTAATAATTTCCAAATATAACCCAAAATCAACTTATTCCTGATTCATAAGTTCATCTAACTAAAAATAATTAGTAATACTAATTTGGAGGATCGGAACCACCCTATGATACCAACGATAAGGACCCGACCATAAACATTTACATAATATTGAATTAAATGAATAATTCACATTGAGGATCTTTTCAGGTGTAGAGTTTTAGAGAATTAGGCCATACCTATTACATAACAACTTGAATACTACAAGTAGACACTACAACCCAGTATCCATTTTTTCATAAAATAAAATCTCTTAAAAATAATCATGTCTAGTTCCATATTTTAGAGAGCATGACTTTTACATGATCCCATCCTTGACCATATTCATCATTAAGTCTAGTGGAAAAAATTTCAAAAACATGGGATGAGCATAAAAAGCTCAATTAGGGTTAAAAAATAAGAAAGGAAAACATTATCCCATCAATAATACAAATCGATGAAACTATACTTTTCAATCGTAACATACTTTACAAAATCATAAGATTTTTGTTTAACACACACAAATCAAAAGTCATAAAGTTTACTTATGGAATCCATATCAAAAATACATTATAGCTATCACACCTACATTGGGAGTTACACATGGAATACCCATCAAAGTATATTCCTCAAATCTCTTAGGTGAAACATGACGTTTACCTCCATCACGTTACCTAATACTTTGGAGAGCTATCTCGGGCTCACCTGCCCTAGGTATATCACAGAACCACCTGTATATGTAAAAAATTCCAACAACCCTAACATAATCATAACACATAACACAATTATAAAGGAAGGATAACATTTCCACATTTGAATATATCAAATAAAGATATTGAAATAAACAATGCTTTATCAAATTATTTTCAAAACCATTTAAAAAGAGATTTTTGAATCAAAGTGTCGCATACCACTTTGAAGCTTTAAAATAAATTATCATTTGAAAAAATTAATTTCCAAATAAATAAATCCATAAAACCATTTTTAAAACATGGAAATTAATGATAAATATTTAAAATAATAAATCTTTAAAACATTTAAAATGATTGTTTAGTTAAAGAGTTTTTAACAAAATTTGTGACTCTTGAATACAAATAATTGTGGAATAAATTTTAATCACAACTTTATAATATCATGATAATAATGGGATTCATGATATAATATTTCAAAGGATTGTTTATACACCATATAAGATGGAATTGGTGCATAACAACAATGAAGTCTCAGTGGAAATGTAAATTGAGATGAAATCCCTTATAACAATGGTATCCTTAAATTAAGGATAAATCAATCACATAATTATGTGTGAAAAATATAAATACACCCAATATAAGTGGATATTAATTATAAAACAATCGGAGTTCATTCACAAATATTCATAGGAAGACATATTCAAGAAGTACAAGTTGAACACATATAATTGAAATTGGGTTCAGAAGTTCCCTTGTTTAAATTTGACAGCCTAACAACATCACATTAAAATTCAGAAAATGAGTTGATAAGATAAAAATGGTATCTTATAACCTAGAGATAAATTTTAAATAAATGGGGATATAAAAAAACCTATCCCTACACAATAAGATGTTAATTAAAATACATAATAAAAAATATGTCTTTTAAATAGAGGAGGGTGATAGGTTCTTCTACCGATTTGGTAACTTAGAAAACATACACCACATGAAAGACGGATAATATAATAAAGATGTAAGTACTCATAAATGAATGTATATTACTCAAAGAGTAAAATCATTGGGAATTACATACACCACACAAAAGTAAATAGTGTCAAATATAGCATGAATCTCAAATGAATAAAAATTGTGATGAAACGCGTTACTACGTTGTATTCAACTGAGTTATATGACCAAAAGTTAATAAAAAACAAATTAATCATAGAATACAATTAATATAATTATAATCATTATAATATATATCAAAATAAATTACACAACACACCACATGAAATGAATAAGCGGCAATCAATGGAAATTTCACGGAATTAAAAGTGAGATATGAAAATCCCTTACCTCATGTATGACTTGACTCGATCATTATTTAATATCCTGAATAATAAAATAAATTTAATTTATAATTTCTTAAGAACCTTTTTCAAGTTTATTATTTGTTTTATATCACATATTATCATGTTACAAATATTATGGAATCATTTCATGTTAATAATGTCCATTTTGTTGATATTTGGTACTTATGTCAAAAATGAACAACTTATATTTACAAGTTGTCCATGTGGTCAATAGGTCATTATATCCAGAATTAAATTAATTATTTAGATATCATATATATCATATATATCTAGTATATAAATGTATTTATAATAGTACATAACATTTGGAGGGAAGAAATGAAATGCACCATTCATGGAGACGGTAAGCCATACGTACACATGAATGCTACTTCCATTTCTATTTATTATTTTAATGGAATTAAAAAAATAATGATACATAGTTATATTATAATTCAAGTATAATATAATATAAAATATTATTGACTCTGTCCTTTATAAATCCCACATAAGGCATTAACGAGTCATATCACTTTGAGGGGGTCGTAGTCCGCACTTCCTCTAATGAGATTATCGTATTTACCAACTATGGAAACCATAAAAGAGTGATATAAATTGAAAGTAAAGAAGAATAAGTAAATAATAAACATAATATATATCATATATAAATAATGTTCCATCATAATGTCTACCATGAGAGGCGGTAAGAGGTAATTGAACAATCATCGTTTCTTGAGGCGTTAGTTTTCCATCCACAGAAACATTATGTACTTCACCCATTAGATGGAGGTGTGGGTAATTTTAGTTCAAATACATATCATAACAACATCATAATATGTTGAGGATACTTTTTTTGTAAAAAAAAAGTAATAAAAATATTTTAGGGGTTGGAGAAGTAAAATAAAAGAAAACAATTTAAGGGAAATTGTTACCTTTAATTTGGGTAACATCCTTTGGTTTGAACAAAAGGACTTCTTGAAGTGCCTTATGTCTAAGGTAAGGCTTCTTGGTAGAGGATTGGGATGTAGGGAGAGTAATTGGGCAGAGTTTGGATGACCCAAATAGCTGGAGAGGTTTGATGAATTGGTTAGATGTAGTCTCTTTTTATAAGGGGGAGGAGGGGCTCTTTAAGAAAGTGTGAAACTATTAATTTATTATATAATTATATTCATTTTCTAACTGTCCAAAATGCTTAAAGATGAATAAAAGATGATTCATGGTCGAAATAAATTCATCCAATCACAATTTGACATGTTTTGGATATTATTTTAATCATTGTAATCTTATTTATTTAAATGAATTATTAATGAGGTAAATACTGCATCATTATTATGCCATAAATAATTTAATTTATTTGTTGTCTAAAAATTATAAAAAAAATACCATGATATATGAAATATTTTTATATTTCCAATGAATATTTATAGTTGAAAATATGACTTATATTACACCATATAAATATTAATTACTAAAAGATTTTTGTTAATGTTAATTTTGCCTTTACATTAAATTAATTAATCTAAATTGTCATTATCACACATAAATAGCTCAATGGGATACCAAAATCGACCCAAACATGACCATTGTCGTTAATGACACAAAAAATAAGGTTTGGACAAGTGTTAAGGTAATTTTAAATTATTTTAATATTCTTTTTACCTTGATTTAACCTCTTTATCTTTAATGGCAGTAAATAAAAGTCCAAAATTACTATTCACCAAAAATACTTTTCATCATAATGAACCACATAATACTTCTTGATAATAACCATGTATGTCAAATTTTTGAAATTCAATTCACAGAAGTGGTAAAATTTTATTTAAATTAAAAAGTCAGTTTTTTAACTACAACTAAGTGGTTTCACGATTCATCAAAAATTGAGGTTTTTCAGAAAAATACCAACAATTCAGCCTAGGATATATTTGATATTCCGAATTCAAAAATGATGTCTATTTTTCCAAATTCAAAACACAGAAGTGGAATTAATTAATTTTAAAACTAATTCCCATTACCAAAACAAATAGCGTGTTTTTAAGAAACAATAACTATCAAAAGATTGATACTTATTTATATCCAATTTCAAAGTGAAATTAATTCCAATGACCAAAATTGGATTAAATTGTAAAAATATATTATAATTACACTTTAAAACAAATTAAGAAGTTAATCTAACCATATAAATAAATTTTATTAAAAGGCACTTTTGAATTAAAATACAGTATTTTTCACTATTCATTAAAAAATGAAATTCCTTAGAAAAATACCAAAAAATTACCCAAAGTAAAATTTTATTTCCCCATTCTAAAAAAGGACTTTATTTGGTCAATTAGTATGTATTAAAGTGACCAAAACTATATTTAAATAGGTTTAACCAATAAAAGGTGATAAATCAGCCTTTTAATGTAAATTATGCTTAAAAATAGATTCATTCACATTTTAAGCCTATAACATTTAATGGATAAATATAAATACATTTTAAAAATATCTATAATCATATTGTAGTACGTTTGTTTCATTACCACCAATAATGTGGCTAGGAGTTAACTACCATTTAAAATAATAATATTATATTATTAGTGTATAATGTAAGATGTTAAAGAAACCCAGTGTTGCGTATTGGATACACTTTCGAACATAGCATTCCATTTAATGTAAAATTAATATTTAATTCCAAAATATTAATAAATATGAAAAGTGTATTATTCATATTTATCTGGGATGTTACATCCTTCCCCCCTTTTGGGAATTACATCCTTGCAATTTTAAAAATGGGCTTGGAAACTTCATTAAAAGTCCCACATCGGAAAAGATAGTCAATAAAAGTATCACTTTAAAATAAAAGAAGAGAAGTACAAAGGTCACTCGAGAAAACCCATACTAGGATTCCGAGTATGAAAACATAGATATGGAGGATAAAACAAACTATAATGTCTTGATGGAGAGTGATAGAAAACATGTCTTTTATAATGACTATACTAACTAGAAAAGGTGTTAAGTTCATCTGGATAGAAGAATGTGATTATTGTTTTTAGGAATTGAAAAAAAGATTGCTGAATGCTCTAGTTTTGGAACTACCTTCCAGAAATGGTGAGTTTGTTATCTATAGTAATGCTTCGTTGAAAGGTCTTGGATGTGTCATTATGAAGAATGATCAGGTAATTGCTTATGCATCACGTCAGTTGAAACTTCATGAGTTAAAATACCCTACACATGATTTGGAATGCGCTACTGTTGTTTTTTATTAAAAAAAAATTAGGCATCATTTTTATGGAGTGATGTGTGAAATATACACCGATCACAAACGTTTAATGTATATATTCAGTCAGAAATAATTGAACATGAGATAGAGGAGATGGTTTGAATTAATCAAGGATTGTGATTGGATGATCCTTTATCATCCGGGAAAGAAAATAAAGTGGCAGATGCTTTGAGTCGAAAAATTAATACTTCATTAGCCATGTTACATTTGGAATGAGATCCTTTGGTTTTTGATTTGATAAAATTTGTCATAGAAGTTGTTGTTGCAGGAAATTTTTCTATTTTGTTTTAGGTGTCAGTGAAATCATCTCTATCAGACAGAATTTGGCAAGAACATAAGGAAGACAGTGAGATGTAGAAAAAGGTTGTGTTGGTTCAAAAGTGTATGTTCCCTGATTTTTACGTTGATAATGATTTTGTTTTGAGATTTGGAAAGAGGTTATGTGTGCCATGTGATTCATAGTTGAAGAATGAGTTATTATGTGAAGCTCATAGTTCTCTGTTTTCAGTTTATCCTTAAAGTACTAAGATGTACAGAGATCTTCAGGAGTATTACTGGTGGGATGAAATGAAAAGAGATATTTCTGATTTTACTGTGAAGTGTTTGACTTGTCAGCGGGTTAAAGTAGAGTGATACTTACCGAAAGGAATGCTTCATCCTTTACCATTTCCAGAGTGGAAATGAGAAAATATATCCATGGACTTTTTTGTGGTATTACCAAATACATCTCGAGGTATTAATGCATTCTGGGCTATAGTTGACCGATTGACTAAATCTTCTCATTTCCTTCCTATTAGTGATACTTTGTCTCTAGATCAACTTTCCCAGTTGTATGTTAATGAGATAGTCAGGTTGCATGGAGTTCCCCTCTCCATTGTGTCTGATCGTGATCCCAGGTTCACTTATAAATTTTATAAAGGCCTTCAGAAGTCATTGGGTACTGAATTAATTTTTAGTACAACTTTTCATCCTCAACCAGATGGGCAGTCAGAATGAACAATTCAGACCTTAGAGGATATGTTACGAGCAATCTAGATGGATTACCTAGGAATTTGGGACCAAAATCATTCTTTGGTAAAATTTTCTTATAATAACAGCTTTCATTCCAGTATAGATATGGTTCCATTTGAGGAATTATATGGAATGCATTGTCGAACTCTGTATTATTGGGATGAAGTGGGTGAAAAGAAGCTGATGGGACCAGAATTGGTAGACGAGATGGAAGAGAAAGTTAATTTGATTCAAAATCCTATGAGATCAGCTCAGAGGAGATAGAAATGTTATGTATATAACCAGAGGAATGATCTTTCCTTTGAGGTGGGTGATCATGTCTCTCTCAATGTTTCTCCATGGAAAAGTTTGATGTGTTTTGGTAATAATGGAAAGTTGAGTCTGAGGTTCATTGGACCTTATGAAATTCTGGATAATGTTGGATCAGTTGCATATAGAGTGGATTTACCTCTATCTTTATCCTAGGTACACAATGTTTTTCATGTTACGATGTCGAAAAAGTATATTCCAGATCTATCTCATGTTTTGAGCCAAGAGGATGTTCAGTTGGAAGAGAATCTCTCTTATGAAGAACAACTAGTCAAAATTCTTGACCATAGAGAGAAGGTTTTACGGAATAAGGTAATTCACCAGGTAATGTTTTTGTGGAAAATCCATATGGTTGAAGGGGAAACGTGGGAATCTGAAATTTCTATGAGGGATAAATACCCCCCACTTATTTTGATAAGTGAATAAAAATTGTGAGGACGCAATTCCCAAAAGGGGGGAAGGATGTAACAGCCCTGATAAATGAATAATAAGACATATTTAATATTTATTAACAATTTTGAAGTAAATATTAATTTTACTTTAAAGGGGTTTCTTTGTTCGATAGCGTACCCGATACACAACAACGAGTTTCTTTGGAATCTTACGTTGCACACTAATAATAGAATATTATTATTTTAAATGGTAGTTAACTCCTAGATATTGTATTGGTGGAAATGAATGAAACTAACTAAAATATGATTATAAATGTTTTTTAAATGTATTTACGATATCAAATAAAAATTTAGAGGCTTAAAATGTGAATGAATCGAATTTTAAGCATAATATACATTAAAAGGCTGATTTATCACCATTTAATGGAGAAACCTATTTAAATATAGTTTTTGTCACTTTAATACATTCTAATTGGCCAAATAAAATCCTTCTTTAGAATCGGGACATCAAATTTTACTTTGGGTAATTTTTTTGGTATTTTTCTGATAAATTTCATTTTTTAATGAATAGTGAAAAATATTGTATTTTAATTCAAAATTTCCTTTTAATATAATTTATTTATATTGTTATATTATATTTTTAGTTGTTTTTAAAGTGAAATTAAAATATATTTTTACCATTTAATTCAATGTTGGTCATTGGAATTAATTTCACTTTGAAATTGGACATAAACAAGTATCAATATTTTGATAGTTATTGTTTCTTAAAAACACACAATTTGTTTTAACAAGGGGAATTAAATTTAAAATTAATTAATTACACTTATATGTTTTCAATTTGGAAAAATAAACATCAATTTTTAATTAAGAATATCAATTAATTCTTAGGCTGAATTTTTGATATTTTTCTGAAAAACTTCAATTTTTGATGAATAGTGAATCCATTTAGTGTAAGTTAAAAATACTAACTTTTTCATTTAAATAAAATTTTACCACTTATGTAGATTGAATTTAAAATATCTGACATACATGGTTGTTATCAAGAAGTAAAATTTGGTTCAATAAGATCAAAATAATTTTTGTGGAACAGTAACTTTTGACTTTTATTTACTGCTATTAAAGGTAAATAGGGAAATTCATGGTTAGAAGAATATTATAATAATTCCAAATTACCTTAACACTTGTCCTAACATTATTGGATGAGTAGTGTCCCATCGTCGGCATCCTTGGAGAGATTTTGGGACCCCATAGAGCCACTTTTAAAAGATAACGACACTTAGATTAATTGATTTAATGCAAAGACAAATATGGTATTAACAAAAATATTTTAGTAATTAATTTTTATACGGTGTTATATAAGTCCTATTTTAGACTATAAATATTCATTGGAAAGATAAGACTATTTCCTACATGATAGTAATTTTTTTCATAATTTTTAGTCATCTAATAAATTAAATTATTTATGATACAATAATGATGCAGTATTTACCTTATTAATAAACGATTTAAATAAATAAGATTATAATGATTAAAATATTATCCAAAACATGTCCAATTCGGATTGGATGAATTTATTTAGACCATGAATCATCTTAAATTATACAATATTGATTTTTGGACCATTAGAAACTGAATATAATTATATTATAAAATAATGCTTTCACACTTTCCTAAAGAGCCCCTCCTATCCCTTATAAAAGGAGACCACTTCTAACCAATTCCACAGACATCTCTAGCCATTAAGATCGTCCAAACTCTACCAAATTAAGCTCCCAACATCCCTCTACGGACCCTAGAAGCCTTACCTTAGGCATAAGGCTCTTCAAGAAGTCCTTTGGTTCAATCCAAATGGAGTTACCCAAATTAAAGGTAACGGTTTCTCTTAAATTGTTTTATTTTATTTTACTTCTCCAACCCCTAAACTCTTTTTATTACGTTATTTTGTAAAAACACCAGTATCCTAAATATACTAGTATGTTTTTATGAGAAGGATTCGAACTACACATACACACACCTCCATCTAATAGATGAACATCATAATATTTCTGTGTATGGAAAACTAACGCATCACGAAACGATGATTGTTCAATTACATCACTATAAGGACCCGACATTAAACATTACATAATATTGAATTAAATGAATAATTCACATTGAGGATCTTTTCAATTTTATATTTTTATAGAATTAGTCCACAACTATTAAATCACAACTTCAATATTAAAAGTAGACACTACTACTCAGTATCCATTTTTTTCATAAAATAAAAACTCTTAAAAATTAACCTGTCTAGTTCCATGTTTTAGATAGCATATATTTTCATTGATCCCATACTTGAACCTATTCATCTTTATGTCCTGTGGAAAATATTTCAAAAAATTGGGATGAGCATAAAAAACTCAGTAAGGGTTATAAAATAAGGAAGGAAAACATTATCCTAACAATAAATACAAATCCATGAAACCTTACTTTTCAATTATAAAATACCTTATGAAATCATAATATTTATGAATAACACACAAAAATCATAAATCTTAAAGGTTATTTATGGCATCCATATTAAACATATTTTTTGTCTATCACAGCTACGTATGGTGTTACACTTGGAATACCCATCATATTATATTCCCTAAATCTCTTAGGAGAAACATCATGTTCACCTCCGTCACGTTACCCAATGCATTAGAGAGCTATCTCAGGCTCACCCCCCTAGGCTTATCACAGAACCACCCATATATGTAAACAATTCCCAATAAAAATACCATAATCATAACATATTACACATGTATAAATGAAAGATAACATTTCCACATTATAATATATCAAATCATGTTATTGAAATAAAAAATGTTTTATCAAATCATTTTCAAAACCATTTAAAAAGAGATTTTTGAATCAAAGTGTCCCATACCACATTGATGATTTTAAATGAATTATCATTTTAAAACATTAATGGACATATAAAAAAATCTTAAAAACCATTTTTTAAAACATGGAAATTAATGAGAAATATTTACAAGAATAAATATTTAAAACATTTAAAATGATATTTTAGTTAAAGTGTTAACAAAAAGATAGATGATTTAATACAAATAATTGAAGAATAAATTTTATTCATAACATTATAAAATCCTGAGAATAGAGGGATTCATGATATAATATTTCAATGGACAGAATATACACCATATAAAAGTGAATTAGTTCATAACAACCTTAAAGTCTCAATGGAAATGTAAATTGAGATAAAATCCCTTATAAAGATGGTATCCTTAAATTAAGGATAAATCAATCACATATTATGTGTGAAAAATATAAATACACCCAATTTAAGTGGATATTAATTGTAAAACAATCATTGGTCATTCACACATATTCATAGGATGACATATTCGAGAAGTACAAGTTGAACTCAATGAATGGGAATTGGGTAAAAAATTTCCCTTATCGATTTGGTAACATACAAAACATATTCCACATGAAAGAAGGATCATACAATGAATATGTAAATACAAATAAATGCAATTATATTATACAAAGGGTAAAATAATGGGAAGTAAATACACCACAAAAAATGAGATAGTGGAAAATATAGCATGAATCTCATGGGAATAAAAAGTGAGATGAAAAACCCTTACTTTATTGTATTAAAATTGAATTGTATGAACATATGTTAATAAAAAAAGAATAACATAATTCCATGAATATAAATCTAATCATGATAATATATATAAACTATAGTATACATTACACCACACGTAATAAATAATTGGCGAACAATGGAAATCTCACGGAATTAAAAGTGAGATAAGAAAATCCCTTACAATAATTCGGTAGCCTAACCGCACCACTTAAAAATTCTTAAAATGAATTGATGGGAGTAATAGGGGGTCTCTAATAATATTAAAATAAAAATTATAGTATGTCAAATATAAAAGAACTTCCTCCAACAAAAGAACATGGAGCATAAAAGAAATGACATAAAAGAGAGTACTTGAAAAGAAAGAGTGTTTAGATCCCTTACCTCGTGTCCGACTTGACTCGATCATTCTTTAATATCTTGAATAATGAACTGAATTTTATTTATACTTGATTAAAAAAACTTTTCAAGTTTATTATTCCTTTTATATCATTTATTACCATGTTATAAACATTATGTAATCATTTAAGTTAATAACATCCATTTTGTCGATATTTGGTACTTGACACAAAAATGTACAACATATATTTATAAGTTGTCCATGTGGTAAATAGTACATTATATAAAGATTTATAATCATGATTTAGATATCATATATATCATATATATCAAGTATATACCTGTATTTAAAATAGTACAAAACATTTGGAGGTAAGAAATGAAATTCATCGTTCAGGGAGACCGTAAGCCGTACGTACGCATGAACACTACTTTCATTTCTATTTATTATTTTAAAGGAATAATAACATAATGATACTTAGGTATTTTATAATTCCATTATAATATCATATATAATATCATTAACTCCATCCCTCATACATCCCACATAAGTCATGAAAGAGTCATATCACTTTGAGGGGGCAGTTGTCCGCACTTCCTCATATGAGCTTATCGTATTTACCAACTATGGAAACCATAATGTCTTGATATAATTTGGAAGTACATAATAATAAGAAAATTATAGACATAATATATATCATATATAAATACAGTTCCATCATAATGGCCACCGTGAGAGGTAGTTGGAATATTTGAACAATCATTGTATCGTGAGGAGTTAGATTGCCATCCACAGAAACATTATGTTCTTAATCCATTAGATAGAGGTGTGAGTATGTTTTGTTCGAATACATCTGATAACAACATCCAAGTTTATTTTGTAAAATTTTTTTGTTAAAAAAAAGGAAATAAAAATAGTTAAAGGGTTGGAGAAGTAAAATAAAAGAAAATAACTTAAGAGAAACAGTTACCTCTAATTTGGGTAACTTCCTTTGGTATGAACCAAAGGACTTCTTGAAGTTTCTTCTGCCTAATGTAATGCTTCTATGTGGAGGACAGGGATGTAGGGAGATTAATTGGTCAGAGTAGTGACAAAAAAAATGGCTTGAGAGGTGTGAGTAATTGGATATAAATGGTCTCCTTTTATAAGGGAGATGATGGACTCTTTAAGAAAGTTTGAAAATATTATTTTATTATATAATGATATTCGGTTTCAAAAAGTCAAAAAATAATTAAAGATGAATATATAATGACTCATTATTGAAATAAAATCATCCAACCAGAATTGGAAATTTTTTGGATAATAGTTTAATCATTATAATATTATTTATTTAAATCATTTATTAATGAGGTAAATACTGAATCATTATTGTGTCATAAATAATTTAATATATCCAATGGCTAAAAATTATCAAAAAAATACCATCATGTAGGAAATATTTTTAGATTTCCAATTAATATTTATAGTTGAAAATAGTACTTATATAACACCATATAAAAATTAATTACTAAAAGCTTTTTGTTCATGTCAATTTTGTCTTCACACTAAATTAATTAATCTAAATTGTCATTATCACTTCCATGTGGCTCATTGGGGTCCCAAAATCATCCCAAAGATGCCCATGGTCGTAAATAACTCAACAAAAAAGGTTTGGACAAGTGTTAAGATAATTTTGAATTATTATAATATTCTTTTAACCTTGAATTACCCTATTTACCTTTAACCGCGGTAAATAAAAGTCAAAAGTTACTGTTAACCATAAATTTTTTCATCTTAATGAAACACATTTTACTTCTTGATAACTACCATGTATGTATGATTTTTGAAATTCAATTCACAGAAGTTGTGAAATTTCATTTAAATGTAAAAGTCAGTTATTTTAACTACCACTAAGTTGTGTCACAATTCATCAAAAATTGATGTTTTTCAGAAAAATACCAAAAAATCAGCCTTAGCTATATTTAATATTACGGATTCAAAAATGATGTCTATTTATTCAAATTAAAAACATATAAGTGGAATTAATTAATTTCAATATTAATTCCCGTCATTAAAATAAATAGCGTGTTTTTAAGAAATAATAACTATCAAAAGATTGATACTTGTTTATGTCCAATTGCAAAATGAAATTAATTACAATGACCAAAATTGGATTAAATGGTAAAATTATATTTTAATTTCAATTTAAAACCAATTAAAAATATTATCTAACCATATAAATAAATTATATTAAAAGACACTTTTGAATTAAAATACAATATTTTTCACTATTCATTAAAAATGAACTTTATCAAAAAAATACCAAAAAATTACCCAAAGTAAAATTTGATGTCCCCATTAAAAATAAGTATTTTATTTGTTCAATTCTAGTGTATTAACGTGACCAAAACTATATTTAAATAGGGTTCGCCATTAAAAGGCGATAAATCAGCATTTTAATGTAAATTATGCTTAAAATTATATTCATTCGCATTTTAAGCCTCTAACATTTATAGGATAAATGTAAATCCGTTTAACAAACATGTATAATAAATTTTTTACTTAGTTTTGTTCATTCCCTCCAATACAACGACTAGGATTTAACTACCATTATAAATAATAATACTATATTATTAGTGTGCAACGCAAGATTTCAAAAAAACACGTTGTTGCGTATTGGGTACGTAATCAAACATAGAAACCCCTTTAAAGTAAAATTAATATTTAATTCAAAAATATTAATAAATATAAATTATGTCTTATTCTTTATTTACCAGGGATGTTACATCCATCTCCCATTTTGGGAATTGCGTCCTCGCATTTTTAAAACTAGGATTGGAAACTTCATTAAAAGTCTCACATTAGAAATGATTCAGTAAAACTATTACTTTAAAAGAAACAAAGAGAAGTAAAAAGGTCACCTAAGAAAACAAATACTAGGATTCCATGAAAAAATGGATATGGAATAGAAAACAAACCATCATGTTCTGATGGAGAGTGGTAGAAAACATGATTAGGATAAAGTTAACCACAAGAAAATCACAAACATGTGATGGATTAAACGGTCATTGATTACCCTATAAGAAATTTTAATAGACAAGTTTTTTTAAAGTTTCTTTTTGTTGAGGAATTTATTTATGAGATTAACCAAAAAATAAGGAAATATACTTACGTGTCATGTAGACATTTATCTTTTACTAGATTTCTAACACAAACTCATATTTTATCCAAACAATGAAAATTTAGGATAACATTTTATCACATTAAGACCACTATAATCAACTTCTAGAGAATCACATAATCCACAAAAGATGAAATATATATTTCCCATGACTTTAGATATTAAATAAAACCAAAAAGTTTAGTATAAGATCAGATAATCACCAAAAGGATAATCCTTTATAAAAAGAAATTCTACTATTAATCTCCAAAATTCAACAAAAAGAACCCAAGATTCAAGAAAGACCATTAAATAAACAGTTATCCTTAAAATTAATCAATGTAATCCAAACTATGATTGAAACCCATATCTCTGAAGGATTTAATCAGACAGTCTTCCACAGTAAATCTTAACATTTATCTCCAAATAACATTAGTTACTCTTAAAGTATCATACTGAAAAGTAATTAACATAATCAAATATCCTCCATTAAAGGTTAATAAATTTAAAATATAACCCAAATTCATCATATTCCTTATTCATATGTTCGTCTAACTAAAAAAATTAGTCATACTAACCAAGGAATTCACGTAGTCTAGTGGTTGGTGATAAATACCAGTCGCACTTTGGTTATGGGTTCGATTCCCATAACTTTGTCCCAAACGATGGGTTGTCACAGGTTTTGCGTGTTGTCCGTTTTCAAAAACTACATAATTTTATAAAATTCCCAAAAAGAGATAAATTTATCATAAATAACCATAAAATATTTTAACCAAAAATGTTATCTAATAACTTTATTTTTCATCCCAAAATGTATTAACTGACAATTTCCTCAAATTCAAGGATCATATAAACCCAAATGGTTCTCTATAACTATAAACACAAAATAAAATATAATTATTCCTTGAATAAAATTTTCATATTTCAAACATCAAGGTTACACATACTATAAAAAGTCTTCTAATTTAATCTCATCATCAAAATATCCTTAATAATTTTTAGCATTTCACCATCCTAAAATCTATCATAACACTTGAATCCATTATATGTTGACTTCTTATTCATTAAAAGTTCTTCATGATCCATTAACCATTCTTTTCCAACTTATTCTGAAATAATACATTCCTATAAACAAAACCATGAATCATATCCTAATATTCAATAATGTCAAAACAAAGGTTAAGAAATAAGTCATACCTTTCATTGGTCATTTTCAGTTTCTTCATCCTCATTTGGAATGTCATTAGGTATTAGTAAACAAATATTTATATGATCTTGGTGATCCCATTCTCGAAAATTCTTCATAGGACATGTGTTTGTATAATGACCATGCACACCACATTTAAAACATTCAATTGATCCCTCAGAAATAACTTCTTTCCCTTTCCTAGTGTCAATTGGATGTTTCATTTTTTCCATGGTAGGTTCTTTATTTATGACCTTCATTTCCACATCTATATCATCTTCCCATCCCGTTGAAACATTTTCCTAGGTTTTTTTTCCATATCCTTGACACATAGGTTTTTGAACATGCATACCTTTTTTATTATTACCTGATCTTCTATGGGGATTTGTTTCTCGCATATATGACGCCTTATAAAAATAACCAAGGTTCAAGTGGTCAGTAATGACTCTAGATATTTAGTTGAGAATAACCACAAGATTTCTCATTGAAGCTCCCTTTTAATTCAATTGATCATTTGAAAAAGCATCATAATTTTTTTCTCATCCATTATTACATTGATGTCTACTAGATCCAACCATTGACTAAAACTAGAATTGGAAGTATGAGTATATTAGTAAAATAATCATATAATATCTTATGAGTAGGGTAAATACTAAGATATAATTATTCATGTTATCTTAAACTTATGCACTTTATCTAACAAAAATTGTGACTCCTTTTTAAATCCTAACAATTATTGTAATGCCACTTATGCTTAAAAAATACCCTAACCTCTAAAGTTATCTAAACCAACCTCTAATACCAACTATAAGGATCCAGCCATAATCATTACACAATATTGAATTAAATGAATAATTCACATTTAGGATAATTTCAGGTTTAGAGTTTTAGAGAATTAGGCCATAAATATTACATTAAAACATTAATATTACAAGTAGACACTACTACTCAGTATCTTTTTTTTATAAAATACGAACTATTAAAAAGAAACATGTCTGGTTCCATGTTTTAGATAGCATGACTTTTCCTTGATCCCATCCTTGATCCTATTCATCATTAAGTCCTGTGGAAAACATTTCAAAAACTTGGGATGAGCATAAAAAGTTCAATAAGGGTTATAAAATAAGTAATGAAAACCTTAGCAAAATAATAAATACAAATCCATGAAACCATACTTTTCAATAATAACATACCTTATGAAATCATAAGATTTATGAATAACACACAAAACTCATAAATCATAAAGGTTACTTTTGGAATCCATATTAAACATACATTGCAGCTATCAAAGATAGGTAGGGAGTTACACTTGGAATACCCATCAGAGTAGATTCCCTAAATCTCATTGGAGAAACATCAAGTTCACCTCCATCATGTTACCCAATGCATTGGAGAGATATCTCAGGCTTATCCTCCCTAGGTTTATCACTAAACCACCTGTATACATAAAAAATGCCAAATAACCATAACATAATCATAACATATGACACATGTATAACGGAAATATAAAATTTGCACATTGTAATATATCAAATCATGATATTGAAATAAGCAATGTTTTATCAAATCATTTTCAAAACCATTTAAAAAGACATTTCTGAGTCAATGTTTCCCATACCACATTGAAGACTTTAAATGAATTATCATTTGAATACATTATTGTCCATATAAATAAATCCTAAAACACATTTTTTAAAACATGGTCATTAATGGGAAATATTTAGAATAATAAATCTTTAAAACATTTTAAACAATGTTTTAGTTAAATGGTTTTTAACAAAAATAGGGATGCTTGAATACAAATAATTGAAGAATAAATTTTAATCATAACATTATAATATCATGAGAATAAAGGGATTCATTATATAATATTTAAATGGACTGTATATACACCATATAAGAGTGAATTAGTGGATAACATCAATGAAGTCTCAATGGAAATGTAAATTGAGATAAAATCCTTTAAAAAGATGGTATCCTTAAATTAACGATAACTCAATCAACTAATTATGTGTTACTAATATAAATACAACCAATTTAAGTGAATATAAATTGTAAAACAATCATAGGAAATTCACACATATTCGTAGGATGACATATTCAAGAAGTACAAGTTGAACCCAAAAAATGGGAATAGGGTTAAGAAGTTCCCTTACTGATTTGGTAACTTACAAAACATATACCACATGAAAGAAGGATCATACAATGAATATGTGAATACTCATAAATGAAATTATATTACACAAAGAGTACAATAATTGGCAGTACACACACCACAAAAGGGAGATAGTGGAAAATATAGCATGAATCTCACGGGAATAAAAAGTGAGATGAAAAACCCTTACATCATTGTATTCAAATTGAATCGTATGACAAAATGTTAATAACCACAAAATGAATCATAGAATACCATGAATATAAATCTATTAATGATAATATATATCAATTTAAGTACACATTACACCACATGTAATAAATAAGTGGCGAACAATGGAAATCTCACAGAATTAAAAGTGAGATAAAAAAATCACATAGAAAAATTCTGCAGCCTAACGAAGCCACTTAAATTTTTTTAAAATGAATTGATGATAGTAAGAGGGGGTATAAAATCATATTAAAAAAAATTAAGATATGGTTAATATAAAATAACATCCTCAAACATAAGAACATGGAGCATAAAAGAAATGACATAAAATAGAGTACTTGAAAAGAAAGAGAGAGTTCTAATCCCTTACCTCATGTCCGACTAGACTCGATCGTTCTTTAGTATCCTGAATAATAATAACAAAGTAAATTTATACATTATTAAGAACCTTTTTCAAGTTTAATATTCCTTTTATATCAATTATTACCATTTTATAAACATTATGTAATCATTTATGTTAATAACGTCCATTTTGTCGATATTTTGTACTTGAGTCAAAAATGGACACCTTATATTTATAGGTCGTCCACGTGGTCAATATTACATTATATCCAGAATTATATTCATGATTTAGTTATCATATATATCATATATATCCATTATATACATGTATTTATAATAATACATAACATTTGGAGGTAAGAAATGAAATGCACCGTTCCTTGAGACGGTAAGCAGTACGTACGCATGAACGCTACTTTCATTTATATTTCTTATTTTATGGAATTATAACATAATTATATATAGGTATATTATAATTCCATTATAATATCATATATAATATAATTATGTCTATCCTTTATACATCTCACATAAGACATTAACAAGTCATATCACTATGAGGGGGCGATAGTCCGCATTTCTTCAAATGAGATTATCTTATTTACCCACTATGGAAACCAAAAAAGGCGTCATATAATTGGTAATTAAAGAATAATAATGAAATAATATACATAATATATGTCATATATAAATACATTTCCATCATAATGGACACCATGATAGGCGGTTGGATATATTTGAATAGTCATCATTTCGTGAGGCGTCAGTTTTTCATCTACAGAAACATTATGTTTTTAATCCATTAGATGGAGGTATATGTCTATGTAGTTCAAATAATTCTGATAAAAATATCCTAGTATATTTAGGATGCTGGTCTTGTGACAAAAGAAAGGAATAAAAAGAGTTTAGGGGTTGGAGAAGTAAAATAAAAGAAAACAATTTAAGAGAAACAGTTACCTTTAATTTGGGTAAATTCCTTTGGGATGAACCAAAGGACATCTTGTAGTGAATTATGCCAAAGGTAATGCTTATAAGTGTAGTATAATGGTGTAGGGAGATTAATTGTTTAGAGTTTGGATGAGAAAAATGGCTTGACATGTGTGAGGTATTGGATATAAATGGTCTCCTTTTATAAGGGAGAGGACGAGCTCTTTAGAAAAGTGTGAAAATATTATTTTATTATACAATGTTATTCAGTTTCAAAAGGACCAAAAATAATTAAAGATGAATATTAGATGACTGATGATCGAAATAAAATCATCTAGTTATAATGGGACATGTTTTGTATAATATTTTAATCATTATAACCTTATTAATTTAAATCATTTATTAATGAGTTAAATACTGCATCATTATTGTGTCATAAATAATTTATATTATCTGATGTCCAAAAATTATAAAAAAAATTCCATGATATATTAAATCTTTTTATATTTCCAATTAAATTTTATAGTCGAAAAAATGACTTATATAACACAATATAAAAATTAATTACTAAAAGATTTTTGTTAATATCAATTTTTTCATTAAATTATAAGATTTAATCTAAATTGTCATTATCACTCCCATGGGTCTCAATGGGGTCCCAAAATCTATCCAAATATTACCATGGTATTTAAAGACTCAACCAATAAGGTTTGGAAAAGTGTTAAGGTAATTTTGAATTATTATAATATTATTTTAACCTTGAATTACCCTATTTACCTTTAACCGCAGTAAATAAAAGTCAAAAGATACGATTCACCAAAAATTATTTTCATCTTAATAAACCACATTTTACTTTTTGATAACAACCATGTATGTCATATTTTTGTAATTCAATGCGCAAAAGTGGTAAATTTTCATTTAAATGAAAAAGTCAGTTCTTTTTATCTACCACTATGTGGTTTCACTATTAATCAAAAATTGATGTTTTTCATAAAAATAATAAATATTCAGCCTAATCTATACATGATATTCCAAATTAAAAAAAATTATGTCTATTTTTCCAAATTCAAAACATAGAAGTGGAATTAATTTATTTCAAAATTAATTCCCTTCATTAAAACAAATAGTGTGTTTCTAAGAAACAATAACTATGCTGATTTGCCTAAGATATTTTTATGTTTAGAATGGTTTTCCATAGAAGAAACAAGGTAGCTGTGTTGGGATGACATCATAAGGAAGAACATATCCCAACATAATAAGATGTAAATTAAAATACATAACAAAAATAACTCTTTAATAAAGTGGATGGTGAATAGTTCCCTTACCGATTTGGTAACTTAAAAAACGTACGCCACATGAAATAAGGATCATACAATGAAGAGGTAAATACTCATAAATGAATGTATATTACATAAAGAGTATAATAATGGGTAGTACATACACAACACTAAAGGAAATAGTGTCAAATATAGCATGAATCTCAATGGAATAAAATGTGAGACGAAACCCTTTACCATGTTGTAATCAACTGAGTCATATGACCAAAAGTTAATAACTACCAAATGAATCACCTAATACCATGAATATAATGAGAATCATGATAATATATATCAAATGTAATTATGTAATACACCACATTCAATTAATAAGTGGTGAATAATGTAAATCTCACGGAATTAAAAGTGAGATAAGAAAATCCCTTACAAAAAATCGGCATCCTAACAACACCACTTAAAAATTCATAAAATAAATTAATGAGAGTAAGAGCGGGTATCTCATTATATGAAAATAAAAATTACATTATGGTGAATATAACATAACATCCTCCAACAAAAGAACATGGAGGATAAAATAAATGACATAAAAGAGTGTACATGAAAAGAAAGAGAGAGGTCTGATACATTACCTCGTGTCCGACTTGACTCGATTGTTATTTAATCTCCTTAATAATAAACTAAAGTTAATTTATACTTGATTAAGAAACTTTTTCATGTTTATTTTTCCTTTTATATCACTTATTACCATGTTATAAACATTATGTAATCATTTAAGTTAATAGTGTTCGTTTTGTTGATATTTGGTACTTGAGTCAAAAATGGACTTCTTATACTTACATGTTGTTCATGTGGTAAAAGGTTCATTATAACCAAAATTATATTAATGATTTATATATATTATATATCATATGTATCCAGTATATAAATGTATTTAAAATAGTACATAACATTTAGAGGGAAGAAATGAAATGCACCGTTCATGGAGACGGTAAGTCGTACGTACGCATGAACACCACTTTTATTTCTATTTCTTATTTTAATGGAATTAAAACATCACTATAAATAGGTATATTACATTTACAGTATAATATCATATATAATATCATTAAATATATCCTTTATACGTCCCACATAAGGAATTAACGAGTCACATCACTTTGAGAGGGCGGTACTCCGCGCTTCCTCAAATGAGATTATCATATTTACCCACTATGGAAACCATAAATGTGTGATATAAATGGAAAATACAGAAGCATAAAGAAAAAATAAACATAATATATATCATATATAAACATAGTGCCATCTTAATGGTCACCATGAGAGGCGGTTGAAGATATTTTAATAATCATCGTTTCGTGAGGCGTTAGTTTTCCATCCATAGAGACATTATGTTCTTCATACATTAGATTGAGGTGTGTGTAAGTGTATTTATAATCCTTATAATAACAACATCATAGTATATTTATTATACTATTTTTATTACAAAATAATTGAATAAAAATAGTTTAGGGTTTGAGAAGTAAAATAAAAGAAAACAATTTAAGAGAAATTGTTACCTTTAATTTGGGTAACTCCCTATGGTTTCAACCAAAGGATTTCTTGAAGTGCCTTATGTCTATAGTAAGACATCTAAAGAGAGGGGAGGGATGTAGGGAGGTTAATTGGGCAGAGTGTGAAGGAGTAAAATGGCGTGAGAGGTGTGAGGAATTGGATAGATTTGGTCTCCTTTTATAAGGGAGAGGAGGGGATCTTTAGGAAAGTGTGAAAATATTATTTTATTATATAATGAAATTCGGTTCAAAAGGTCCATAAATAATTAAATATGAAGATACGATGACTCTTGGTAGAACTAAATTCATCCAATTAGAATTGAACAGGTTTTGGATAATATTTTAATCATTATAATATTATTTATTTAAATCATTTATTAATGAGGTAAATATTGCATCATTATTGTGTCATAAATAATATAATTTATTTGATATATAAAAATTATAAAAAATTATAAGATTTATGAAATCTTTTTATCTTTCCAATGAATATTTATAGTCGAAAATATGACTTATATAACACCATATAAAAATTAATTAGTAAAAGATTTTTGTTAATGTCAATTTTGCCTTTACATTATATTAATTAATCTTAATAGTCATTATCATGCCCATGTAGATCAATGGGGTCCCAAAATCGACCCAAAGATGACCATGGTCATCAATGACTCAAAAAATATGGTTTGGACAAGTGTTAAGGTAATTTTGAATTATTATAATATCCTATTAACCTTGAATTACCCTATTTACCTTTAACCGCGGTAAATAAAAGTCAAAAGTTATTATTTAAAAAAATTATTTTCATCTTAATGAACCACATTTTTCATATTGATGACAACCATGTATGTCATATTTTTGAAATTCAATTCACATAAGTGGTAAAATTTTATTTAAATGAAACAGTCATTTTTTTAACTGCCACTAAGTGGTTTCACTATTCCTAAAAAATTGATGTTTTCATGAAAAATACAGAGAATTCAGCCTAAGATATATTTGATATTGTTAATTGAAAAATGATATATTTTATTCCAAATAAAAAACATATAAGTGGAATTAATTAACTTTAAAATTAATTCCTGTTATCAAAACAAATAGCTTATTTTTAAGAAACAATAACTATCAAAATATTGATACTTGTTTATGTCCAATTTCAAAGTGAAATTAAATCCAATGGCCCAAATTGGATTAAATGGTAAAAATATATTTTAATTTCACTTTAAAACCAATTAAAAATATAATCTAACCATATAAGTAAATTAGATTAAAAGGCACTTTTGAATTAAAATACAATATTTTTCATAATTCATTAAAAATGAACTTTATCGGACAAAAATCCAAAAATTTACACAAAGTAAATTTTGATGTCCCCATTATAAAGAAAGAATTTATTTGGTCATATAGAAAGTATTAAGGTGACCAACACTCGATTTGAAAGGGTTCACCATTAAAATACAATAAATCTGCCTTTTAATGTAAATTATGCTTAAAAATATATTCATTCACATTTTATGCTTATAAACTTCATTGGATAAATGTAAATACATTTAACAATCATGTATAATCGTATAGTATTTATTTTTGTTCATTCCTTCCAATAAAATGGCTAAGAGTTGAATACCTTTTAAAATAATAATATTATATTATTAGTGTGCAATGTAAGATTTCGAAGAAACCTGTTGGTGCGTATTGGGTACGCTATTGAACATAGAAACCCTTAAAATAAAATTTAAATTTAATTAAAATATTAATAAATATGAAAAAGTCATACTATTTATTTACCTGGTATGTTACATCCTTCCCCCTTTTGGGAATTGCGTCCTCGCAATTTTAAAATTTGGGCTCAGAAACATTATTGAATGTCCCATATCGGAAAAATCGAGTCAATAAAACTATCACTTTAAAAGAAATAAAGAGAAGTACAATGGTCACCCGAGTTAACCCATACTAAGATTCCATGAAAACATTGATATGGAGGAGAAAAAAGGGTCAAGTTATGATGGATAGTTATATGAAACATGTTTAGGAGAAAGATAACCACAAGAAAATCACAAACTTGTGATGGGTTAAATAGTCCTTGATTCTCGAGTAGGAAAAGTTAACAGACAAGGTTTTTGTTTAATGATACTTTTTATTGAGAAATATATTTATGATATTAACCAAAAACATAAGGAAATAAACTTACTTTTCATGTAGCCATTCATCTTTTACTAGATTTCTAACACTAACTCAAATTTTCTCCAATTGATGAATATTCAGGATGAATTTTTTTCACATTAAGATCACTATAATCAACTTTGAGAGAATCACATAATGCACAAAACATGAACTATATATTTCCCAAGACTTTAGATATTAATTAAAACAAAAAATTTCTGTATAAGATCAGATAATCACCAAATGGGTAATCCTTTATAAAAATAAATACTACTATTAATCTCCAAAATTCAACAAAAGAAACCAAGCGTCAAGAAAGACCATTAAATTAACATTTATCCTTAAAATTATTCAATGTAATACAAACTAAGATTGAAACCCAAATCTCTGAAGGATTTCATCAGATAGTCTTCCAAGGTAAATCATAACATTTATCACTAAATAACACCAGTTAATCTTAAAGTATCATACTAAAAAGTAATTATCCTAATCCCATATCCTCAATGATAGGTTATTCATTTCCATAGATAACACAAAATCAACTTATTTCTAATTCATAAGATCATCTAAATAAAAAGAGTTAGTCATACTAACCAGGGACTTCACGTAGTTTAGTTGTAGGTGATAAATACCAGTCGCACATTGGTTGTCGGTTTGATTCCCACAACTTCGCCCGACGCAAGGGGTGGTCACACGGTTTTCATGTTGTCCCTTTTCAAAAACTACACAATTTTATAACATTCCCAAAAGAGATAAATTCATCAAAAATAACCATAACATATTTTAACCACAAAGGTTATCTAATAACTTTCGTTTTGCATCCCAAAATGTATTAACCGATAATTGCCTCAAATTCAAGGATCATATAGACCCAAATGGTTATTTATAACTATAAACACAAAAAAAAGATAATTATTCTTAGAATAAAATTTTCATATACTAAACTTCAGGGTCACACATACAATAAAGAGTCTTCTAATATAATCCAATCATCAAAATAGCCTTAATACCTTTAAGCATTTCACCATCCTAAAATATACCATAACTCTTAAATCCCTTATATGTTTCCCTCTTACTCATTCAACATTCTTCATGATCCATTAACCATTCTTTACAAACTAATTCTGAAATAATTCTTTCCTACAAACAAAATCATGAATCATATCCTAAGATTTCAATAATAAGAAAACATATGTTAAGAAATAATCCATACATTTCATTGGTCATTGTCTTTTTCTTCATCCTCAATCTGAATGGAATTATGTATTAGTAAACAAATATTTGTACAATCATGGTGATCCCATTCCTGAAACGTTTCATAGGACATGTGTTTGCATAATGACAGTGCTCACCACATTTAAAACATTCAACTGTTCCTTCAGAAAGAACATTCTTCCCTTTCATAGAGTCAACTAGATGATTCCTTTTTCAATGGCAGGTTCTTTCTTTATGACCTTCATTTCCACATATATAGCATCTTTTTGTCCCTTTGAAACGTTTTCCTATGTTTTTTTCGCGTCTTTGACACATAGGTTTTTTAACATACTTACCTTTATGATTATTACCTGAACATCCATAGGGATTTTTTCCTCGCATATACGATGCCTTATAAAAATCACTAATATTCATGTGATCAATCTTGACTCTAGATAGTTTGTTAAGAATAACCACAAGAGTTCTCATTGCAGCTCCCATATCATTCTACTACTCATTCAGAAAAATGTCATAGTTTTCTTCACTTCCACTGTTACTTTGGTGCCTTCTAGATCCAGCCATTTAATATAACCAAAAGGTTCAATGTGAGTATATCAGTAAAAGCATCATATAATATCTTATGAGGAGGGTAATCACTAAGATATACTTATTCATGTTATCTTAAACTCATTCACTTTATAATAATAACTATGACTCTTTCTAAAATCTTAAACATTATGGTAATGTCACTTATGCTTAAATTGTACCCTAACCTCTAAAGTTATCTATACTGACCTTTGATACCAACTATAAGGACTCAACCTTAAACATTACATAATATTGAATTAAATAAATAATTAACATTGAGGATCTTTTTAGGTAAAGAGTTTTAGAGAATTAGGCCATAACTATTACATTACAACTTGAATATTAAAAGTATACAATACTACTCAGTATCCATTTTTTCATAAAATGAAAACACTTAAAAAGAAACATGTCTAGTTCCATGTTTTAGAAAGCATGACATTCCCATAATCCCATCATTAACCCTATTAATCTTTAAGTCTTGTGGAAATCATTTCAAAAACATGGGAGGATCATAAAAGGATCAGAAAGGGTTATAAAATAAGGAAGGAAAACAATAGCACATCAATAAATACAAATCAATGAAACCATACTTTTCAATCATAATATACCTTATGAAATCACGAGATTTATGAATAACACACAAAAATCATAAATCATAATGGTTACTTATGGAATCCAAATCAAACATACATTGTAACTATCATAGCTACAATGGGATTTACACTTGGAATACCCATCACGATATATTACCTAAATCTCTTTGGAGAAATATCACATTTATCTCCATCACGTTACCCAATGCATTGGAGAGCTATCTCGGGCTCACCCACCCTAGGTTTATCACAGAACCACCCGTATACATAAACAATTTCAATTAAACATAAAATAATTATAACACATAACACAATTATAAAGGAAATATAACATCTCCACATTCCACTATATCATATCAAGATATTTAAATAAACAATTCTTTATCAAAAAAAATTTAGAAGCATTTAAAAAGTGATTTTTTAATCAAAGTGTCCCATACCACATTGAATATTTTAAATGAATTATCATTTAAAACCATTAATTTCAATATAAACAAATACTAAAACCCATTTCAAAAACATGTAAATGAAGGATAAATATTTAGAAGAATAAATCTTTAAAACATTTTAAACAAAAATTTATTTAACGAGTTTTTAACAAAAAGAGAGACGCTTGAATACAAATAATTGAAGAATAACATTTATTCAGAACATTATAATATCATGAGAATAAAGGAATTCATGATAAAATATGTCAAAGGATATTATATACACCATATAAGAGTGAATTGGTGCCTAACAACAATGAAGTCTTTGTAGAAATGTAAATTTGGATGAAATCTCTTATAAAGATGGTACCCTTAAATTAAAGATTAATCAATCACCTAATTATGTGTGAGAAATATAAATACACCCAACATAAGTGTATATTACATGTAAAACAATCATAGTTCATTCACACATATTCATAATATTACATGTTCATGAAGTACAAGTTGAACCCAAAGGATTGAAATTGGGTTAAGAGGTTCCTTTGTAAAAATTCAACATCCTAACAGTGTCACTTTAAAATTCAGAAAATGAGTTGATGAGATAAAAAAAGGTAATATCATCACTTGGATAAAAAGTTTACAAAAATAATGATATAGAAGAACATATCCCAACATAATAAGATGTAAATTAAAAGACATAACAAAAAGAAGTCTTTTATAAACAGGAGGGTGAATAGTTCCCTTACCGATTTGGTAACTGACAAAACATACGCCACATGAAATAAGGATCTTACAATGAAGACGTAAATAATAATAAATGAAATCATATTACATAAATAGTACAATCATGGGAAGTACATACAACACACAAATGTATATAGTGGCAAATATATCATGAATCTCACAGGAATAAAAAGTGAGACGAAACCCTTTACCACATTGTAATCAACTGAGTTGTATGAAAAAAAGTTAATAACCACAAAATTAATCACTGAATACCATGAATATAATGAGATTAATTATAATATATATCAAATGGTAGTACAAAATACACCACATGCAATGAATAAGTGGCGAACAATAGAAATCTCATTGAATTAAAAGTGAGATAAGAAAATCCCTTTCAAATATTCGGCAGCCTAACGATGCCACATAAAAATTCAAAAAATGAATTTATGAGAGTAATAGGGGGTCTATAATAATATGAAAATAAAAATTACAATATGGTGTATATAAAATAACATCCTCCAAAATAAGAACATGGAGAATAAAAAAATTACATAAAAGAGAGTACTTGAAAAGAAAGAGAGAGGTCAGATCCCTTACCTCATGTCCGACTTGAATCGATTATTCTTTAATCTCCTGAATAATAAACTAAATTTAATTTCTAATTTCTTAATAACCTTATTCATTTTTATTATTCCTTTTATATCACTTATTTCTATGTTATAAACATTACGTAATAATTTAAGTTAATAATGTTCATTTTGTCGATATTTGGTACATGAGTCAAAAATGGACTTCTTATAATTACATGTTGTTCATGTGGTAAAAGGTTAATGTTATCCAGAATGATATTCATGATTTAGATATCATATATATAATATATATCTATTCTATACATGTATTTATAATAGTACATAACATTTAGAGGTATGAAATGAAATGCACTCTTCATGTAGACGGTAAACCGTACGTATGCATGAACGCTACTTTCATTTCTATTTATTATTTTAATGGAATTAAAAAAATGATACAAAGTTATATTATAATTCCATTATACTATCTTATATAATCTCATTAAATCTATCCTTTATAGATCCCACATAAGTCATTAATGAGTCACATCACTTTGAGGGGGCGGTAGTCCTCGCTTCCTCAAATGAGATTATTGTATTTACCCACTATGGAAACCATAAAGGAATGATATAAATGAAAAATACAGAATAATAATGAAAACATAGACATAATATATATCATATATAAATACATTTCCATCGTAATGGCCACCATGAGAAGCTGTTGGAGATATTTGAACAATCATCGTTTTGTGAGGCATTAGTTTTCCATCTACAGAAACATTATGTTCTTCATCCATTAGATGGAGGTGTGTGTAAGTTTAGTTCGAATAATTCTAATAAGAACATCCTAGTATATTTATTATACTGGTGTTGTTACAAAATAATTGAATAAAATGATTTTAGGGGTTGTAGAAGTAATATAAAAGAAAACAATTTAAGATAAACGGTTACCTTTAATTTCGGTAACTCCCATTGGTTTGAACCAAAGGACTTCTTGAAGTACCTTATACATAAGGTAAGTAATCTAAGGGGAGGAGATGGATGTTGGGAGCTTAATTGGGAAGAGTTAGGTTGAGAAAAATTGCTTTATAGGTGTGAGTAATTGGATAGAAATCGTCTCCTTTTATAAGGTAGAGGAGGGGCTCTTTAGGGAAGTGTGGAAATATTGTTTTATTATATAATGATATTCGGTTTCAAAAGGTCCAAAAATCATTAAAGATAAATATAGGATGACTAATGGTCTATATAAATTCATCCAATAAGAATTGGACATGTTTTGTATAATATATTAATCATTATAATCTTATTTATTAAAATCATTTATTAATGAGGTAAACACTGCATCATTATTGTGTAATAAATAATTTAATTTTTTTTATGTATAAAATTTATAAAAAAATTCCATGATGTAGGAAATATTTTTTCCTTTCCAGTGAAGATTTATAGTCGAAAATATGACTTATATAACACCATATAAAAATTAATTACTAAAAGAGTTTTGTTAATGTCAATTTTGTCTTCACATTATATTAATTAATATAAATTGTCATTATCATTTTCAAGTGGCGCAATGGGGTTCCAAAATCGACCCAAAGATGACCATTGTCGTTAATGACTCAACAAATAAGGTTTGGACAAATGTTAAGGTAATTTGGAATTATTATAATATTCTTTTAATCTTGAATTACTCTATTTACCTTTAACCACAGAAAATAAAAGTCAAAAGTTATTATTCACCAAAAATTATTTTCATCTTAATGAACCACATTATACATCTTGATGACAACCATGTATGTCGGATTTTTGAAATTCAATTCATAGAAGTGGTAAATTTTCATTTAAATGAAAAAGTCAGTTTTTTTAACTACAACTAAGTGGTTTCAGTATTCATAAAAAATTGATGTTTTTCAGAAAATATAAAAAACTCAGCCTAAGTTGTATTTGATATTATGAATTAAAAATTTATGTTTGTTATTCCAAATTAAAAACATATATGTGGCATTAATTAATTTTAAAATTAATTCCCATTATCAAAACAAATAGCATGTTTTAAAGAAACAATAACTATCAAAAGACTGATACTTTTTTATGTCTAATTTTAAAGTGAAATTAATTCCAATAAACCAAATTGGATTAAATTGTAAAAATATATTTTAATTTCACTTTAAAACCAATTAAAAAGATAATCTAACCATATAAATAAATTATATTAAAAGGAACTTTTGAAATAAAATACGATATTTTCAATATTCATTAAAAAATAAACTTTCTCAGAAAAATCCAAAAAATTTACACAAAGTAAATTTTGATGTCCAAATTCTAAAGAAGGAATTTATTTGGTCATATAGAATGTATTAAAGTGACCAAAACTATATTTAAAAATGGTTCACCATTAAAAGCCGATAAATCTGCCTTTTAATGTAAATTATGCTTAAAATTAGATTCATTCACATTTTATGCCTCTAACTTTTATTAGATAAATGTAAATACATTTAAAAAACATGTATAATCATATTGTATTTATTTTTGTTCATTCCTACCAATAAAATGGCTAATAGTTTACTACCATTTAAAATAATAATATTATATTATTAGTGTGCTACGTAAGATTTCAACGAAACCCATTGTTGCGTATCGGGTATGGTATCGAACATAGAAACACTTTTAAAGTAAAATTAATATTTAATTAAAATATTAGTAAATATGAAAAATTCATATTCTTTATTTACCTATGATGTTACAGTTTACACCCTGTCCATGGAATTTAATGTGACAGTTCTATTTCAATCAAAGGGATGAGATATAAACCTCCATAAATGGAAGGGACAAATCATTCATCGACTTATCCATTAACAACATGTCACTCATGATGCACCCAACATACCCTACTTCCCACCAATTGTCTGTGGGATGGATTTTGTTAGTAAATCTATGTGCGCGAGTCATGACATGAGTTAATGATAATCTTCCAGTCTAAGGACCATTACACATTCTTGTAGAAAGAAATGTTTGATGACACCAAGACATGCAGAATTTCTATTGGTGGGTCTGTTCTCATAATCTCACGTCTTGGAGATTACCAAGTGCAAACTCCATGAGAGAGAGTCTCGTCTACTTACGAGTACTCGCACATGAAGGTCTGTATACTACGTTTCCTATCATAGTATGTCATCCAACCATTGAAATTTCATTAAGAATATTGTTAAATAATTTCTTGGTTCTCATCATAGCGGGGATCGTCCATGACCTTATCAATGCAACAAATTTTACAGGACATTATTATATTATAGTCCTGCAGAACAATGAAAAATATATAATAAGTGAACATTCATGTAATCAAAGTACAAAAAAGTTGGTTCTCAAGACACAAACCCTTACAAAAACACTCGTTTGGGGTTTTCAGACCCTTGGGATCTTATTCCATGCACCAGTACATGAAATTAACCATCCACTAAACCTAAAAAAATCCCCTTATGAATTTTCAAACCTTATGAACATAGGGTTTTACAACTTGGTTTTAACCTGAGAACTAGAAGAGGGCGGGGAAATCATTTTGGGGTCTAGGGTCTCATAGATCTTCAAGGATGGGAAAAAATTGTGGGTTACTACTAGTGTCATGGAGAATGTGAGAAGATAATGATATGGGTTTTAGGTCTCTAATGGATACCCTTACGAGTGAGATGAGAAGGAAAATGAGTTAATTGTTTTAGGATTGTGTGAATGAGATTCTATTGAGGAGGACATAATATGAGGCAATATGAATGATGATATGAGTATCAAGGTTTGAGGTTATCCCTCATGTTATTAGTTCCATTGGATGAGTGGGAGATATTTACAGATGAGTTTCATTCCCTATTTGTGGTTACATGTTTGTCTCCAATTTTATGAGGCCAAATATTATAGGATGTATTCCCATATGGAAAAGGAGATGGACCTAGATTTTTAGTGTTCATTTTTCTGTGAAGTATTGGTTTGGGATCCATTTAGTTCACCCTTCCTTAGAAGTATAAGGTTGTAATATATTTAGTTTTCCATTCTCTATAGAAAATGAGTTGGGATTTATTTGGTGCACCCTTACCTGAGAGGGAATGAGTTATTCATTATTTAGTTTTGCATTCCCTAAGTAGACTGGGAAGGTTTCTTTTAGTTTGACCTTCCTTGAGTGGAATGTAGTAGGGTACATGACATGGATTGCCTACCCCAATCCCTTAGGTATTAGTTTGGTTGTGTGGAATGAGATGACTAATTAATCACATAATCCAAAGTTGGTTTGGTCGAACTTCATGGTGGCATGACTAGAACACAATGACCAAATGTGTATGCTTATTTTCTGTATTTATTTTCCTTATGCGTGCACATATATGATGGAACATAATAGGGGAACATGGAAACTACTATGATGTAATTCTCACACCATTTGCGGACACTCTAGTGTACATGGAAAACTTTTGTATGTTTCATAGGTATAATCATTGATTGTGTAGTCGATCTGACTGGAGCAGCTCCACAAGTATTGAAAATTTTATTAAGGAGAGGATCAAAGATGATATTAAATACACCTATATTTTGATTATTTTATTTATTTTTGTATGTGATCAGCGTAGTGGGTGATCAGTTGATGTGAGATTGTATAAATTATACATGGTACATTTGTTATATCACTATTTTTTACAGATTATTTACACTCATATTACTATTTTGAATGATATTTTATATTTCTTATATTTATTTTACTCTGATTTGACATCATAGTCCATATAATATATGATTTAGTCCCTCACCACTAGTCATAAAAATCTAGCATACATGGAGGTATTCCTGAGGTTATCTGATTCTCCAACTAGGATGTTAGTGAATGGTCTCAAATATAAGCATGAAAATATACACATATAATGTTTATAAAAGAAAAAACATAAAGGCTATATTTTATAATCCATTTCAAAAAAATTCATATAAAAAAATTATTTTATATATATTAAATTTTATAATTTATATATATAGATATGCAATGAAATTAAATATTTGTGGGTAAATAAATATAAATGCTATGTTTTATTTCCCCATAAGAGGGAGAAGGTTATTTGTTATTTGTCAGTATAAAGTGACTTTCTATCTGAGAGTGAGGTTACTAATTATTTTTCATATTGAAGTGGATTTATACCTAATTGTTAGGTTATAGAATATCTATCGACCTAGAGTTTCTTTCAAATTGGGGGAGAAGTTACCTATTATTTTCTAGCTTAGAGTAGCTTTCCTCATGTATGAAATGATAAATATTATTCATTGGAATGTATAGGATTTCCAGTTATGGGAAAGCTAACATACTATTTAGTTTATTTACCTATAAGAGGGATAAAATTACATCTCATTTTGTTACGATATATAGGTTCCTTATGTGTATTACTAGAAGTATGTATGTTCGGGTTTCATGCAGTGAAATTAAGAACACAATACACAACAATGATTTTATATAGTATTTTAACTTGGTTGATTGTTTTTTCACGTTCTTACTTGTGTTATATGTTACTTTTTGGGTGAAATCGGATACAATTGAATCTTAAATATCTATAGAGCACAAAAATACATGATTACACCATGACGAGTTGTTGGGGTCCTTTAGTAAAATGCTAGTGAGTCATTCAAAATCACATCCTTCATTCACACCTCAATGAATATTAAAATTTTCATTCCATATAGGTACAAGGGTATATTAATGGTGGTTTGTAAATAAATATTGATAATTTTAATTGAAGACTAGTAGATAGAGATTACTCTTGTCATTGTATTTATAGTTTGATTTCATTGTAGTGTATCATGGTATGTATTCCAATCAACCACGTATTAGTTCTCTATGTCTGTATTTAAAATATTTCTTTCCATTGTATATATTCTCATGTAAATTCAATTTATTCTAAATGTGTTATTCAGTATTTTTTTTGTTTATTCATTAATTTACTCATTTATGAATTATTTCCTTCATAATTTTTTTTAAATTGATCATAAATTGTTCCCTCCAATTATTTGGATACCCTTGTAACTATCCAAATAGTTGTATTTTTAGATAATTTTCATATTATTTTAATGTTGTTTTTTGAAAATAATTGTGAGTTTACAAATGAGTTTAAGTGTTTGGTGATTTTATAAATGTATATGGATAATACGATAGTTTATAATGTAATTAGGATTTAATTGTGATTTGTGATTCATTATAATAATTTATTGAAATATTCAAATTTCTTAAACATTGTTGAAATTCTCAAATCAAAATTTTAATGTGATCATTGACCCCCTCAACATCTATTTATAAAAATAAAAATAAAAATAAAAATAATTATTATTTTATAAATCATAAATATTATATATAAGATAATATATATATTTAAATCATTTTCATATATTTAACTATTGTATATTATAAAAATAAATATAAAAAAGTTAATTAAATTATAATTTTTTAATAAATAAATATTTAAACATCCTAATTTCTACACTCGATGATATAAAAATACACATAAAAAACATATACACAAATTTATAAAAATAACAAAATATGGAACAAATGAATTTTTATATATGTATATATATGTGTATATACATATACAAAAATATATATAGAAAACTATGAAAAAAAACCAGAAAAATTAGGTGTCGAATCAATCTTATTGTATATATATATTAATTTATAGACAGACACACATATATATAAATTCTAAAATATAAATAATCAGAGACCGATTGAATTTATAAAAACCCTGAGAATAAAAACCAAAAAAATTACAAAAAAACTCATGTAATATTAATTGAAAAATCCTAAAAACAAGTTTAGAATAGGAACCCCCAAATTTTGAGGGTTGATTTGTCCAAAATAGTTTGAGGGAGATGGTAGAAAAGTTAGGGTTCTATAAAATCACGAATAATGAGGAGGGACAAAGCTGTTGGAGTTCTTTTCGAAAGAGGGAAATGGTTTTATTAGTCATATCAGAAAAACATTAATAAAAGTAGTCTTTATTAGCACTAAAACAATAAGTACTAATAAAGTAATATTTTATCAAATCTAAATTAAGCACTAATGATGACAAGGCTTTGTGGATGATATAAAAGAACTGAAAAATCTAGCTTTTATCAATGCTTAGGTTAACACTGAAAAAATATTTATACGTAAGGGTTGACCTTTAACACATATAATGACATGGATTTACAACAAATTACCAATTGAAAATGAATAAAAAAATTATATAAATATTTAAATACACAAATAATAAAATATAAATAAATGATTATTATTTATGTAAATTAAAAATTGAATTGAAATATTTAATATTAATAACAATAAATTGATAAAAAATACTAAAAAAATAATTTTCTTAAAAAATATAAAATTAATAATTATTAAAAGTGATAAAAATTAAAAAAAATTAAAAATGAATAAATAATATTAATTAAAAATATATTAAAAAAGAATACAAATTGATAAATAAAATTGAATAATTTATAAAATATTAAAAAATGAATAATTAATAACATTGTTAGGAATTATAAATATATTAAAATAAACAAATATTAAAATAAAAAATTACCAATATTAAATATTTCACTTACAAAATTATAATAAATTACTAAATATATGAATGTATATAATATTAATTATATATATAATATTAATAATACTTATAATTATTTTTTAAAATAATATTTTAGAACTTTTATTAATTATATAAATCAGTAAATAAGTAATATTATAAAAATATATACTTATATATATATATATTTAAAAATATTAGTATATACAGGAATATTTTTACTATATTACATTTTAATATAAACTTTAACATCAAAAGTATTTAATGTATTACAAAATTATTACTATTTTAAGAACATATTTATAAAATAATAATATAAGTTTCTCTCTCATCTAAATGAAAATTTTAAAAATATATTCTTTTTACAACATATTATTAATTATAAATAATATAATTAATAGTAATAATAAGGCATACATTGAATTTGAAGGACACAGAAATATACATACATACACATATGTATAAATACACATACATTCACATACATACAAATACATACAAAAAAACATACATGCACATACACATACACATATTCATACATACACTTTCATACACATACATATGCCTACACATATATACACATACACATATATATTCATACATACACATACATATATACTTACACATACATGAGCATACACATGAACACACACACACACATACATAAAAATACATACACAAACACAAATACATATATAAATACACATATAGACATACAGAGACATTTATACACATTGACACAGATACACATACATAAACATACATACATCGACATGCACATGCACATATATACATATACACATTCATACCCATACATACACATGCATGCACATCCTTACACATACTTACACATACACATACACATGTATACACACACACACATGTACACATGCACATAGGTTCACACACACACATATTTTATATGCATACATAAATATTTACCCCATATATTTTACAGTTTTTTATTTTTATTACACTGTAAGATTTTCATGACATATCAAATAAGGTTTGCATCACAACACCAATAATAATATTAATATATATAGTTGTATTTATCACTATATATTAATTAATGAGAAATATGTTAACAAAAATATAGTAAATTGTGGTTGTTTTATAAATGGACTCTCAATAAAAAAACTATATTCTTCACTCCTTTTAAACAAAACATTAGTAAAGAATTGGTATTTAGAAGAAGTTTTATTTAAAACCACCTCTATATAATTTTAAAATTTATTTCATGACACTATCTGTAAAATGGATATTACATTTAAAAAAATCAATGCAGCACGACCCCCACACCCTCTTAGCCTCCATTACCATCTCTTGATGTTGTATGGGCCTCTCATCCTCAACCTCCCCCTAAACACTACTAGATACTAATCAGAGGTATCCAGACCTACATAAGACTACGCCTCACCACAGATTGAATCTTTACCCTCCTGGCCTTCGCCTCTATGTTTCTCGATGTTGGAATCCTCTCGACCATCCCCTCAATGGTTCTCGACACCAGACCCCCTCTAATACTCTCCCTCAACGTCTCTCGATGCCAGAACACCTACTCTCTCAACCTCAAGGATATTTCCCTTATCTAATTCCCATATTACCTCTATGAAAATATACCCTTACAGTGATTTGGAGTGATAATTCTTAGTTCTCTTTTGAACTAATCTTAGGTAGTTGATTTTTAATCTATTTTAGGAAATGTTTTTGAAATAGAGTTAGTCTTAGTAATTTACCTATTAGAATTCTCCTTCAATGATTTTATTTTAGTATATTTATAAATTCTTTATGTTTGAGGGTTAGGTGGTGATCGATTCTTGGTGTTGGTTATATTTATAGTTTAATATAGGTAACCTATTGGTCACTATGATATTTATTTTGGTGATTTTATACAAAATATGAACTTCTATTATGTTTGTATTTTTGGTTTGGCATGAATGATCAAAGAATTGAGGTCAATTGATTGAGAATGATTTTACATGAATTTATAAGTGAAAAAAAGTATATATGAAATTGTTTCAAGGCATGGAAAGTGAAATTACATGTATAAAATATGTTTAATTAGGTAAATGGTGAATTAAATCATAAAATTTAAGTTAAAATTATCTTAATAATTTGAAATTTTATGTTTAATTGATTTTTTTTTGTTATCTAGTTGTTTTATAATTTCATGTATATTTATAAATGAATAAATAAATAATTATATGGGTTTTTGTGAATAAATTGCATCCATGGATTTTACAAATATATTTATTTCATTTTCTATTGGTTATATAATATTTTAATGTAAAAATTATAAATATTATATCATGTTAAGGACTAAATTATATATAAGAATATGTTTATCCTAATTAAATAAATTACAATTGATTACCTTTTTATCTTTAAATATATTTTATTTTCATATATAATAATATAATTAGATTTTATCTTTGATATTGTAGGAAATTAAGTACATATGGATAAAATTTAGATTACCTTATGTCAGAACACAACAAAATATGTTACTGGTTTGAACATGTTTTTGGAATTGGAATTTGAAAATTGATCAATTGATGGAAGAATGAAATGTCCATATCCTCATTAAAAATATATATAATGATCTAAAGAGAGATTAAGTATTTGGGAACTAAATGTTGAAACAATTTCATCCTCATTGTGTGCATTGGATTTCTCATAGAGAATTGAACATTATAGAAAATTTGAGCAGTTATATATACCGTAAAAATTAATAATTGGACGAACTAATAGTGCATAATGAAATTAAAAACATGATAAATAAGGATTTTGAAATTGTAAGGAAACACTATCAATAATGTAAAATATTACTTTATTTATTTTTATATGTTTCAACAATTAATGATACTTTCAAAATTTCAGGATAATATGGTTAGGATAATAACATATTAATGGATGATGATTAAGAAACTAATACTATGAAAAACTCAACCCAAAAAAATGAGTTTTCTAGATTTTTTGCAGATGAAAATCATGAAATTATATAAAGGATGTGTAAAATATTCAAAATGTTATTTTCTACTAATGTTTCACCACATCCAATATTTATATAAAATTATAAATAAATCAATGTCTATGATATTGGTATTTTTGTGTGATGCATTGGAAGAATATAAAGTCCATATATAATTTTATGATATGAGTATGATTATAAACTATCTTGGAATAAATTATATATGTAGAGACCCAAATCATGACGTACATGGACATTACATTACTTTTGGTGAATACTTAGTACATAACAAAAACACACACACAAGGACTGTAATAGTTTAGTGTATTTGGAAACTCGGAATATAATCTTCTAATCGTTCTGAAAGATCATCAACATATCCCATAAAGATCTTCCTTTTTTATATCTAAAACCTTTCTTAATATCCTGGGGAAAAGAAAACATAAAAGGGTGAGCTCAAATGCTCATTAAGGGTAAACAAAAGAAATGTCAATCACATCATATTCATAAGAACATAACATTTTGGAAATCTTAACCTGCAAAAGATATCATAATATCATAACATGGGATAAATCAAAGTAGTGAAATGTAATCCCAATAATCATAACTTAAAACATGAAACATTGTGGCATACACACATAATCATTGAGAATCAGTTCTTATTAGTCAAGACTCATTTCCAAGACTATCTTAGTGGACAAAGTCCATTTCTGAACCGAGTTCACTCCTCGTTTCAGTCCTGTTTCACTAAACCGGTTTAACCTTCCATTCCAGACATGCCTATCTCATGAGATATAAAATCTTTACCCAATGCATTGGAGGGAGATATAGGTCCCACCCATCCCATAATGATACCATTCTTATGTGTGCCACAAAATCATAAACCATACATCATAGCATAACCCATGTAATAAAAATGGGAATCTTAAACATCATGACATCATAAAACAGTTCATATAAGATAAAGGAATTAATAAAAAAAATCTCATTACAACATAATCAAATCAATGTAATAATAGGGATAGAAACAGAACCCTTTATTATCTTAGATGGAAAATAATTTTGATAAAACACTTGAACTCCATTCATGAGAAAAATATCCTTTCTACTTCAAAACACATTTCCTTTCGTAACATTTCATACAATTTTAAACTAAAAGAATTTGAATAAAAATAAACATTAAAAATTGTAAAGGAATATTCTTAGAAATATTTTTAAAAAAAATCCATTCATGCCGTATAAGTTAAAAAAATATTCTTCTCGTACTTTTGTTGGAAAAGTCAAAAAAAGTACCTCGTAATGTAAACAAAAAAAAGATTCCTTACATACCATGTAGTAAAAGTCAAAAGTGGGTAAAAAGGATCTTAATAATACATGAAACCATTTTTATGAAACATGGACATGGATGATAACAATAACCCCAGAAAATAATTACAAATAAGCAATCTCGGATAAAAATGAGATTTCAAAAATTATCCCTCACCTTAGGTCCGATATGTTTTGTACGTATATGAACCCCATGTATAATGATTTAAATAATGTTATAGACTTATTACATAATCATATTCATTGTTAGTATATCATATATGGTCCACTTATGACTTTATATTACCCGTTTCATTGTCAATTCATGTTAAAGTAGCGTTTTGGGTAAAATCGTCTCATTTGTCATTTGTGTTTTAACTAGAAATTATTAATATGATTACTTGGATCATGATTAGTTATATCCAGAATTTAAAACATGATTTATATATAATATATATTCAGAATATACAAATATATATAATATATCGATAAATGGAAAGAAATACACCTTTCATGGAGACGGTAGGCCGTACGTACGCATGAACGCTGTTTTCGTTTCCTTATTGAATTGAATGGAATTAAGTAGGTGAAATACATATAAATATACATAAATTCAGTATCATTATTATGTCATATATTTCATTATTACATATTATATATACTTTATAATCATTCATGAATGGTTAGTCATTGAGAATGAATCTAATCGCGTTGTGGAGACGGTAGTCCATACGTACGCATGAGCGATGATATCGTTATCATGATCGTGGAATTATATTGGAGTGTATGTATACTATTTCAGAATCAATATCACTTTAAAATAATCATATATAGATATTATGTACACCATTATACCCATCCAAGTAAGGTGGTGGTGGAAAATAGATTACACCACGGCGTGGAGACGGTATTCTGTACGTACGCGCGCGTGGTGATTTCGTTTTCCGTAGGATGGATAGATGGTGAAATATGGTTGTTTCATAATTATAATAAAATATAAGTATATTAGTGATACTGATGTTATTACTTCATAATGAAACAACTAAATAAGAATAAGTGGAAGAAGAAATAACGTTGAAAGAATCAGTAACGAACATTACCTCTTCTTTGAAGCGCCTCTTTGAGACCTCCTCTTAGGGTACTACAATTGGTCTTTGAAGATGACCAGGACCTATAGGATGTTTCTAGGGAAATGGAGAAGAGAATTTTCCAGGTTTTGGCCGAGCATCAAGGCTCAAAGTGGTGTGAGGAAGAGAGGGAGGAGGTGCCCTTTTATAAGGGAGGGGAGGGGCACCTTTGGAAATCATAAAAATATTAATTTATAATAAATCTAACCCCACTTAAAAACATCCAAAAATAACTCATATTAGAATATTAGATGATATAGGGTTGTAATCGCATCAAAAAAGAAAATTTAGACGTGTTAGGAAATTATTTTCAACATTATCAACTTGATTTATCCTTATTTAATCAATTTAATTTTATTTTTGGTAATAACATTTTAAATTTTAAATTAAAACAAATAATTACTTATTTGTTGTGAATTGTCCATAATTGGATACTTTATAGCATTTTATACCATATTAATTTAAATTTATAATTTTTAAATATTTTTTTGATGTTTAAACAATTTTATAATATGTTATTTTTATAAAATAACAATAGTGTCAAATTTGACACTATTCATGTATTTGAATTTAAATAAATTATATACAGAAGATATGTTCAAACTAAAAGCTTTAATAGATTCATAAGAGGTCATATGTTTATATAAAATTAGTGGATCACATTAAATAGTTCATATAATATTTATTTTATTATTTTTAAAACTATTTATTTTGTTTATCTCTTAATAAACTAATTACTAAAACATTTTAGTATGATTATTCAATATACTTATATGTTGCATAAAAATTAAAAATAAAATCCTATGATGAAGATAAATATATTAAACTTCACAATAATACATTTACTAGAATTTATCATCTTAAAATAACAATAGTTAAATTGTTATATTTATTAAATTATGACGGTGAAAACTTTGGCATCATTTAAAATAAAATAATATAAGTGTCATAATCACCTTAATAAATATCCAAATGGTCCAAAATTCGGCCAGTGGATGATTAGGGTTTATATATACACTAATAATAAGTGTTTTGCAGATTTTTGGGCCTTTTTATATGTATTAATATTTCAATAAAAAACTATATTATTGATTTTTCACTAAATAAATAATTTATGCATCATTAATGTATAAGATAATAAGGTAATTAAATAAAACTTAAAAATTACAAATAAATTACCATAACAAAGTAAAACATTTTATCTTTCAAATTAGTATTTATAACCTAATTTATATTATGTATAAACTTATATTAAAAATACTTTAATTATTAATGTTGAGTGAGACATATTTCACTTTCCTTTAAATAAAATAAAATAAAGGTCTTAATCAACTCCAAGTGGGTTCTAATGCATTCCATTTTGACCCAAATATGACTTATGAAAAATTATAATCATCCAATTTTATTAATAACAGTATTAGGATAATTTTATAATATTATATTTACCCTTAATTAACCAATTTACCTTTTACAATGGTAAATAAAATTTACCATTGTTACTATTCATAAAGCCCAAAAATAAAAAGTATTCTATTAATATAATTTGGACCCACTGATTCCAAATATAGAATACATTTTTCCAAATTCAATACATGGAAGTTGCAGAAATTATATTGAAATTAATCCCATTGTCGAAAGAAAACTGGTTTTTGATTAAAACATTGCAAAAGATTGAATTTATTTAACCTACGAATTCAATGTAAAATGAAGACTAATGACATAAATTATATTAAATGGTAAAAATAAATTCTATTTATACTTTAAAACCATTCAATATTATTATTTAACCACATAAGTTATTATGATGAAAAAGTTGTTTTTAATTAAAATATAGTGTGTTTTACTATTCATTAAAATATGAAAGTTATCAGAATAATATGAAAAATTTATCCAAGGTAAAATTTTATATCATGATTCAAAATAATAATTTTATTTTGTAAAATTGAACTTATAAACATGTCAAAAACTAGATTTAAGGTTGGTGCGCCATCAAAAGGCGGCAAAACTGCATTTTTTGAAAAATACTTATTTTACCCGAAATATTTATTTTGTTCTTATACCATGTTCTAGAAAATGTGTAAGATGAATAATAATGTTATAAAATTCAAAATATAGTTAATACTATTAATAATGGATAGTTCATAATAATATTATAATAACATAACTTTGTTTAGTAAAACGCGGTATTGCGTACAACACACGCAATCGAAGAAGGACGCGATTGCGCGTAATGCAAGCCATGTCAGGGTTGCGTATAGTGATAGACTCCTTTGTTGTTTCATTATAACATAATCCAACCATTTTTTTCATTTATACATTGAATATATATACATATATACTCAATGTTGCGTAGAATGACTATTATCAAACGAACTTGAAATTGTGTGTAACATAATCTAAGAATTGTGTTGCGTATAAAGAAAGCTAATACAGTGTTGCATATAGCGCAAGATAATCTTGGTATATCATATAACATAAGATATAAATGAAATTAAAAATAATATATCGTATAAAATCTTGGGTTATTACAATATAAATATACATGCATCTCCTATTGAATTTTTGATTTATTATGAATAATATTTGAATAGAGAAAATTTAAAAGATGTTATAATTCTAGATTAAAATTAATAAATAATGTTGCCAGTTTGAATCTATATAATACCACAAATAAATGGAAGAAATAAAATTATTATGAAGGATTTATATTACTTTCCATTAAATCTTTGGTTGACAAGTTTTTTTATGTCATATAAAACAATTGAATATTTTGGGTGTCATGATTTTTATAATAATAATGATGTGTTCATGTGATATCCAAGATATTTAAAATCATAGAAGGACTTCAATTCATTACATCCATATTTATCTTCTAATACTATAAATATTCATTTGGGGTTTTCATCTGATGTATTAAATCTTTTTGGGTATTTAAATATAAGTTACATCATTTAGAAATCTATTTTTATCCCTAATAATATACCTCCCTAGATGGGTATAAAATAATCATCAGTCATCATAACAATGATTATTCTAGGAAATAAAATGTCAGAAAATGAAATTGATGTCATCATTTAGCCTTTTATGAAGGAAATATAAGAATTATTGAATGATGGTGTAGAATCATAAGATATATCTACCATAAAAATATTCAAAATGCCTTCTTCCCTTATTTGGACCATTAGTAACTTTCATAGACTATGAAATTTTTCTAGGTGGAATATAAAAACATATTTGTATTTTCCACTTTGCTACTTTAATTTTGATTCTCAATGGATAAATAATTGTGTAATGTGGTATTTCATGATTAATTATTGATTTCCTGAAACATCTCATAGTTTTTAGTTCAACTTGCCACATTTCAACAGAAAAATTCATTTGTGGCTTCTCCAAAAATTATTATCATGATCAAGAATATTTTCATAATTATAAAATGTCGGTACACTTTTTGGGAATTTTTTTTAACTAAATTAATTTCAAAAAAGAGTTAGAACACCATAAAATAAAATTGGAGCATAATAATGGAATAATAAGAGAAATGTTTTCAAAAACCCATTTTGGGGATTTTATTTGTGGAATCATAATCTTGATGTTATTCTCATTGAGATTAATGCTTTTGATAATGTGTTGTTCACATTTCTCAATTAGTATATAAAATCAAAGGATTATTTAAATTCTTGTAGGGTCATTGAATTAGAAATTATTAATGTGATATATGGGAAAATGAGAATAGGAAGTATCCAAAACAGATTTTCTCAATGAAAATTCCTTTTAATGATGTTTTTTGTAAAAGATTAAAAAAATGTGAAAGTGATTGATGGATATTTTAGTAATATTTCAATATGTGTTCATTTTAATTATCATAAGATACATTGATTGTAAAGTCATGAGTCACATCTATTGATGGAGTGGTTTTTATCTTTTTAAATTCATTATTTTTTACCTGAAAAAATAACCATCATTATAATCTAAGTTTTCACATTATTTAGTTAGATTTGAGAGAAGAAATTAAACCCCAATGAATTAGATAAAACATAGAAATAATTTTATGGATTCTTGGACTTTGAGAGATATTTTTCCCCCACCAGTTTTCACTATGATGATTCATCTCATAGTGCATTTGATTGATGATTCTAAAATTAGAGTGCTTGTACATTAACAAGTGATATATCCCTTAGAGAGTAATTCTATTTTAATTTTTTTCATTAATAGAAATTAATTTTTTTATTTAATATTTAAAAAACTATTCATTAATTTTATTCCTTTTATTATTTGGTGTATTGGTCATTAGAATTTTACTGTAAAAAAACACATCCATAATGTTCTATTGCCAATGTGTTTTTAACCTTCTATCAAAGGTATTTGGATTCAATTGAGACAATATTCAACTGAATGGGTTTTTTTATGAAAATTTAATTTAATTATGGGATAATAATGAGTCAAAAATGATTATAACTTCAGGTCAATGTGTTAAAATAATAAATTCATTTTAACTGACAAATATGAAGTTAAGATAAACAAACAAGTATGTACTACTCAATGATAACATTCTCAATCACTATGTCAAATAATTAAGGGATGAAATAAAAAAGACTACTTAGGATCAAAAATCAAAATGAAAATGAGATAAAAAATGTTGGTTCCAACAAAATTTTGAATGATTATCATGTCGTGTAGGTTCTTAATCTAATTGATAGTTTTAATATATTGGTAATTATCTAAATTTTATTAACAATATTTTTGTATACAATTCTATATTTAATGAATTATTATAATTGAGATGAAATATATAAAAAATTTAATTTTTTAGCTCGAGGTTCTTTGAGTCATTTTATAAGATTCATTACATAAAATGTTTCTGGTTCAATGTTTTCTATTGTTGATCTTAAGGATGGTTTGAAAACACAAAACTGTAGTATATTCAATGTTATATATTAGGTTTACTTTGGAAGTTTTTTTGATATTTTTGAGATAAATTATCATGGGAAATTTATACTTGTGTTATTTTTATGTAATTGGTTCAATATTAATAGGGGTAAAAATAAATATTCATTACAGTTCACTTAACTCAATTTATCTTGGTTGATCTATAAGGGGGCATGGGAAGAACACATACCCTATATTATTTCTCCCTAAGAAAAAATTGTATATTATGATGATAATATAGTGAACAATGGGTGGAGTGTTTTTTTCTATATTAAACCAAGAAACATGTGTGATATGGATGATGAAGGTAACGTAATTTGTGACAGTGAACCCTATAAAGAACAAAAAATTTAATTATTTATACCAGAAGAAATTGAAAATTTTAGTATTGTGAGGGGTGTGAAGAAAGAATAAGAAGAAGAATAAGAACGAATGTATGATGTATAAATAATGTTAACAATGTATCCTGATAAAAACATTACCAACCAGAAATATAATTATTAAATTATTTTTTATATTAATAGATTAAATGAATGTTTTTATATAATAAAAAATTCAAGGGCTGTTTTTTATATTAATATATACAAGGAATATTTTTTTATAGGTATGTGATACTAAATGAAGTTCGGTGTCATTACATACTCTACATCATAAGGTTCTCATTGAACTTATATAATATAAGGTACAATTCATTAATACCTTTCACAATTTTTTGATACCAATTAATATTATCCTAGTATTATTTGATTAATATGTGTGAATTCTACTGATGATATTGATGAATCTGAAAGTATACATAATGATCATTAAAATTCATAAAATTTCATTATATTCTTTATTTTAGTGTTTTTTATTAAAAAATATATGAATAATAAGTTTAAATGTTTTCTTAGTATATCATATAGTCATATGTTTTCAATTATTTGAAAAATCCACATCATAATCATGTGATAAATCATTAAATTATATTGTATAAATCTAGGATTTTATAAAAAATGTGGTATTTGGGTTAGTGTTTTCAAATAAAATAATTTATCTACATCACAATTCTTATTATTAAAAGACTGTTGAGTTTTAATAATGATTTATTTTTTTATTGATATAAAAATTTCTATTTAAGATTATTTTTAAGGGCAATGAAATTGGAATAAGTTGAGGATTTGTTTATAGGTTTGAAATCAACTACTGAGTTTATGTTTATACATTCAATCATGTATGAAAAAATTATTGTAATGAATATGATGTTTATGATTTGAAGTGTTCTTAGTATCAATATAATTGAAATAATGTTGTTCATTGTATATTTAAATTATTTTAATAATAATCAGATGCTATTTTGAGTCTGTAAATGTGATGCTTACGAAAAAATTGTTCATTGATCTAATTAACATCAGGAATATTATTATTGGTTGTGATGGCTAACATAACCTAAAATTGATGTGAAAATGTGGAATTTGTGATTTTGGATGTTCCAAATCTAATCCTAAATGATGATATTACATTAAAAAAATTATAGGTGTTTTCAAAAATAAAATATTGTACAAAAGATAGAGGTTATCTAGCTTAAGTGAGGATATCATAAGTTATGATAATAAAATACTAATTTTTATTACCATATAATTTCAAGAATATTCAAACTCAATTGAGGATATCGTATGTTATGATAATTCTAGGAATATGCATGGACACAAAATTTTCATTTTATTATTAAACCATTACATAAAATAAACATAGATGAAATAATATATAATTTTAATTGAATTGAATTTATTATTTATTTATGATTATTATTACTAATGTGTGGTCAACTACATTAAATGTACGAACCAGAGGATGTAAGTGCATAAGAAGGTGAGGGGAAGAAGAATATAATTATCATTCACAAAACCAACCCTGTGTGGACCAAGACATCACTCTGAGGTAGGATCATTATTTTTCACGAAGCATAATATTTTTTATGACCCGTGACCTCCATGAGACCCATGACCTCCATGGGACCCTGGGAAGCATAATGTCACCATTGACCTCTCGGACTCTGGTGGAATGGATAACTCATTGAGGGAACTTTCACCCTCACATCTAGAGTCTAGGGTTGAATCCTATAAATTGAGGATTATAATTCTATTAGAAGAGGCCCAAAAGATTACCGTATCCCTCAATAGATACCTATAGGTGGAGGATGTACTATCCTCCTTCTGAGTACATTCTTTGCAACCATCTCCTCCATAATCAATTTACCTCCACTCTACCTCCATGCAAGAAGTTGGGGAGGTGTCAGGGTCGGGGTTAGAGCCCAAGATAATGTTGATCACTTATATGAGCCAGAAAGTGATGCTACAGCCCTCTCACTAGATGTTGTGATAAACACACTGTCCTATATGGATATGATCTCAAAGTAAGCTTTGACACGAAGAAAAATCCCATAATATAATATATATTTGACTATTATGGAATCCCCTATCATGGTATATTAGTAGCGAAGTAGGTCTTCATTGGTTCCACCACACTTATCTTAGCCTAAACCATTCATGGATTGGGATGACTAGGAGTATGAACCTCCCCTGGTAGTTATAAAGAATACTTATATGAGATTTTGGTCATTGAACAACTATCAGTTATGTTATAACCACCTTTAGCATTATATTTTTTCATCCAAGAGACCCTATTTAAAGAATATGTAGTTTTTTTACCAAGAATATCTAGATGAAATTATGCCACCTTTGGGACTATTAGCTAACCTACCCAGAGATCCATGGGCCCCTCAATTCCATTCACTAGCGGTACAAGAGGGTTGAAATCACAATGCTACTAGTATATTAACATCATGAGTCATATAGATACTTCAAAACTCTCTAGAAAACTAATGTTATGATCCTCACTATGGTTCACCATGGCATGAAAGTGTCCTTACAACATGTAAAAATTAGTGGTGGGGGTAGTATGCTACCCTCCATTTCAGCTATATCTTACGGCAATGACCAAACCATCAATCCAGACCATCCACCTATAGTAAAGGATTTTATCTGATTATCACCATGGCCAATGTCACCACTGTTGACCCTCTTGAGGATTAGATAAATAAGACCACTGATGCAGGGTACAATAGGGAGAATCTAAATCAAGGGGAAACATAGTACCCACCAGACCCCCTAGATAGCATCCATGCACATTAGTAGAGACATGAACTGGACCTCATAATCCACCCAATTAAATGTTACTACCAAACCACAAGTACATTTAAATATTCAAGGGATATTCTTAAACTTCCAAAAATTTCAAAGTTGCCCTGAAAGATGAGTCAGAGACTAAGACAACTTCCTTACATCACAAGTTTGAGGAATACAAAAGGCCCACTTCTGATATTATTTTTTAGTAGTGTCCAGAAATTAAAAACACCAGAAGGGAGAAGATCTCTTCTTTTTTGGGGCACAAATACTCCTTGACAGAGTGCCCTAATTTTAATTTGGTGGTCCCATGAACCCATTTAATTATGAATCCAAGGGATATGAAATATTATCAAGATATGATTCACCAACCCTACTTGAGAACCATGATTTTCCACTTTGGGATCAAGCTTCTGAATCTCACTAAGTTGATGATAACATCAACACATTGGTGGCCATAAAACCTCACCAAGATAACTTTATAACTAATATTTATACCTGTCTCAAGGCTCGAGAAACATGATAGGTGGTAGTTCTTCCAGAAGGGAAGATATACCCAATATGGATGGACCATGTTCAAGCAACACTAGAGTTAGGTTACCCCACCTTCACCTTGTTTAATGTGATAGATGATTTTCTAAAATCTCTAACCCACATCACCCCATGATGTAGTCTAATTATGGGCACTCTTAAACAATAAGAGTGTTCCGATATAAAATGATTTATCTGGACAATAGAAGGACCTTGTGGTACATTCAGCTAATAATAGGGTCCGTTTTCGGTTGATAGTACCTATATAGATAGTTCCTCTACCAATTAATCTCCACCTCATGTATGAAATGCATCTCCATCCTCTTAAAATGTAATTAGAAGCCTGATGGATGAGTCACTAACTCCATCAACCAAATGAAGGGAATCACATTTTTGCTCGACATTCCATATTACCAAAAACATTTTCTTACGATGTGTGGGGAAAACATTGTAAATGAGATGTTGCGTACCCTCATCTCTCAGAAATACCTGAGTTGAGTTTGGTATTTCTTCAGAAAACATTATCATCTGGAAGAAGACTTTCAGCGAGCTAAACAACATTCATTCCCATTACCCCTTTAAATTCCAATAAGAAGGCCTATAAAAATATATACAACCATTATTGTGTATGAATAGGCTCCTAAGATGATACACCGACTAGCCCCTTTACTGAATGATCATCTATAAGTTCATCAATAGCAACAACAACCTCCCTTAGTACAAACCCACTAGTCACATCCTTGCCAAGAGAAGCCTCCTAGATGATAGAATGTGGCCCCACCCCCATCAAGGCTCGGCAACCAAGGAGAATTTCATAGAAAAAAAGAATAAGAATTATTCATTAATGGATACATAGATCATAGGATATTTAATTTGTCTCCTAAAAAAGGGAATCCAAACGTTTCTATAATGCAAGAGACCCTAAGAGTCTAAACTCATTAGCCGCGTAAATCATTTCCCATATCACAGGATACTCAGTCAATCCATCAAATATTCATTTATATTCAAATATTTTCTCCATGACCAACTAAATTATTTTTTATTCAAGTTGGGAAGCATTTCATCATTTGTTACACATGTCTCAGCTATCCTTGATAGTGATAGTGAAGTCTCATGTGAGTAGAAATATGTCCCTAGTCATGGGACGTAGAAGAAAGATGAATGGTTGGATTATAAGGTAGTTGTTCTCACCCATGGAATCATTTTTACCTACTTGAGTGAGAAAAAACATCATATAGTTATAGTACCTCCTCTAACCACTACCTCTGCATCTGTGTCATAACCTATTAAGTATAGAAAGTACATACATTAGTGAAATAAGGGAAATAACAGTCATCTACCATTATTGAAGCCATATCACACCCTTTAAGGATTATTTCCTCCCAAGATAATACATATGCCCAAGGTCTACCCAGCCCTAGACTGTTCCACTAATTAAGAAAAATATTACACATCTATGAATTCTCCTAAACTAGTGGACTGATTCATAGTGATTGATAATAAGGAATGCTACACATATCCCTCTAGCACCCACATCCAACACTATTGAATGATATGTAGAGGAAACACCAGTAGAAAAAATTACTTTTTCTGCATTTCAATATAGTTTTTCATGAAACTAAAACTAGTCAGGAAGACTTGTGTAGAACTCAACAAGATGTTTCCTCTCATCCTAGTCCATCATACATGCTCACATATCCTACTTTATTAGTTTATCATTCGAATTATTCACGAGAAAAGCATGATCATCCATATCCATCCGGGGAATGTTCTCAAACAATCAATATACTACCATCATTTGTTTAGATCAGAATAGATAGTCAACAATAGAATATTTCTAGTATTATCAACTTCCTAGTGGTTATAACAATGACATATATTTGTCCCCTACTAAGGAACGACCCTTTATGAGAAAAAATATACCCCTCACATCAACGTATGATGTGTTAAAGCAATTCAATGACATACCCACAAGGATTCAATTATCAGGGAACTCCATATGAAAAAGAAAATAAAATATGATCTTACTGAGGCCTTGGAAATACTTCTTCAGTTTGAGATTGAGGTAGCCTCCATTGAGGCTTAATATACAGAGGTTCTATAGTAATAGGAATATCAATCCATCATCTTGTTTTCAAGATAAGATAAGGGTGTCATCATTTAGGGGAACATATGCCCACTGTATATCATAGGTATGTTCAATGGCATAGATATCTTTTATTTTATAGTGGATAAATCCTCTGGGATCAACCTCATCATGATTTAGAAGCATCATAAATTTGGACTTGGAAAAGAATATCTTACTCCCTCTAACTTAACAATATTAGGTTATGTTAAGAATGAGTAGAAACCATGTAGTAAGGATTGGATGAAGACACAATTTGGCATCCCAACGTCTAGAAATGAATTTATGGTACTCCCATAAGATAATACATTCAATGAACTACCATGAAGACCTCAGATTCATTTGCATGTAGTTTTCTTCTCTACCTATCACCAGTGGAAAATATACTCCCCATATGGTTGAGTAGGGTTACACGAAGGTGACACATCCCCCTATGACTATTGTGAGCCCCACTATCTAGATTTTGGGTACTATGAAGTAGAAGGGATGATGGTTCATATTGATAGGGTTATGTGAATCAATTTTCTTGATGATATAACAATAACTATAGCCAATCCATGGGTAGACATGAAGGAAAAATTTGAAATCCCAATTCATTGGTCAGATTCCACGATGCTAAATATAGGGGTTGTTTTGTTATCTCCAAGGAAAGTAAGTACTCTTAGATTACCACATAATCCTATATATAACATACCCAAATGATATCAAAATACCCTACAACTATAAAGTACCTAGAGGTTCAAACCAGGGCCACCATTCCATGACATTTCCACTTGCTCCATAAAGCAGTGATGACATGATGAAGGTAGAATCATTTAATTTTATTCAATATCAAGAGTGGAACACATAGCAAGAAAATGAATGGAATTGTCTTACCAACACACTTTACTAAATTCATAGCATAATGGGAAACCCTCATTAAATATTCCATATCTTCTATATAAGATTCTTGTTCTACCCCTAGGTTAGCATGCATGGAAGAGATGCCTCATCTTTTTGATCCCCATGTATCAGATGATGGAGAGGATTTGAAAGATGCCCCTCCTGCATTTTAAGAAGGTGTCTCCACCAACGTTGATGAGTTATCCTAGATGAACATTGGCAATGAGGAAGATTTGAGGCCGACACTAATCAACGTAGACATGTCCTCAGAGAAATAATATTATTACGTGGCCATCCTAGAAAAATACTGTGATGTATTTTCTTTGAGCTATAAGGATATTCCAGGGATAGACCCTGAGGTCATTATTTAAGGGCTTGGTCTCATAGTGGGTCATTATAGGTTCATACAACCTCCTAAAAAGATGCACCACTATACCGATGCGATGTTCAATGAAAAGTTTTACAATATTATTAAATCCAATTTTGTTAGAAAGGAATCGTACCACAGGTGGCTAGACAACACTATCCTAGTCAGGAGAAGAATGTGTAGATCTGAGTCTTCATCAACTTTAAAGACCTCAACCACCATTATCCAAAGAATGATTTTTCCCTTCTGGTGATAAATCTATCGATCAATGGTATGGTTAGTTTCTAGTTTCTATACTTCATGGATGGATACTATTGATAAAGGATGAGGATTGCACTACCTTTAAGGAACCCAATGATATTTTTTTCTAGCATGTGATTCCTTTTCAATTGGGGAATGCTGAAACCACCTATCAGTGGGCCATGATCCAAATATTCAAGAAAAATCATGGGATGTTGGTGAAGTGATATATGGATGATATAGTGGTAAAATATTATTAGTTTCTTATGATTTACAGGACAATCTAAAGGATATTTATTAATAGTTAATCTTCCTCCACTTTAAACACCTGTAGATGAACCCCCTGATCTATGTGTTCAGGGTTACCTATAGAAAATATATCATCCTTTTAATTAGATACAAAGGTATTGAGATTGATCAATATAAAATAAATAATATCAATAAAATGATTCCCCCAAGAATCTTTCTAGAGTGGTGGGGTCTCCAAGGGAACTTATCCTACATACACCGATTTATTGAAAATTTGGATAGAATGTGTAAGCCCTTATAAAGGCCCATGAAAAAAGTTTTCATTTAATAGTGGTATGAGGAATGATATATTTCCTTTGAAGGTATCATGAAATAACAACTTTAACCTATAATTATGATGTTCTATATCCCAGGGATGTCATTGGTCCTTTATGTGAAAACTCTAAAATTATACCATAGTTCCCTTCTGTCTCAAAAAACAATGAGTGTAGGGAAAACAGAATATACTATATTAGCCATATGTTTCTCTACATGGAGACCAGATAATCACCATTTGATAATTATATCATCTCACAATTTTTTTCCAAGTAGATTTTGTGAAATTATTTGTATCATCCTGATATATAGTTGATGTCTTGAGTAGACCAACTAAAGTATATCATCAATTTCCCCATGTTTATGGTATGATTAGAATGATGGGTAGGAATCCTCAAAAAATTCAGCAATAGGTTTTTCCCAAAAAATACCATCAATGACTAAGAAATGTAAAACTTCTTGGCCTCACATCCATCCCAAGAAGAATTTAAACTGGATGTTCATTTCTAGGAGTGGAGTAGGCTATTCTATATTGGATGACTCACATTAATGGAACCTTTTAGTGCATGATTAGTATATGGAACAACAACCCCAAGCATAATAGGGTAGACCTGAGAATCATCTACATCAATTAGGTATATTCTATCTTATCATACTCTTTCATGTTGTCAGAAGTCTACACCAATAATGAGTAAAAGTACCAGGCCCTTATTACTCATCTCACGTTGGATCTAGATATTTATTTCACAAATTTACATGTGATGGGAGACTCTAAGATACTCATAAAATAGATCAAAGGTGACTAAATCATTATAAAAAATGTTTTTCCCATATTGCTGTGAACCAATCTGTTGATAGACAATTTCACTTCCCAACCAATGCTGACCCATGTTCCTTTCTCACAAGACTATGGAGATGAAGCTTTGTAATGTTTAGTTTCATTCCTAAAAGAACCTAACTAGGATGTCCTGGTCATTCATGTATAACACCAATGGGTAATTTACCATACTACCCCAAAATGGAAACTAATATGTATGTCATCTAGTTACTAGAACTTCTTTTCTTGGACCCTAAAATCCCCACCCCCATGAGTGAGGAAATTATCGATTTGATGAATCAATTTATGGAGTATGTCTGTTATGGAATTCCCTTTCCAGACTGAGGTGAGTGTGAAACATATTTTAAATTTTAGATTTGGAAAAAATTGAGAAAAACCTCTACATGCTTGGGTTCAATGGAATTATCCACTACTACATCTAAGGATATGATATACCTGAGGTTATAAAAGAGGTCCATACTGGATCCTATTGTTACCACCAAGAAGGTCTGAGTATATCCCAAAAAATTTTGAAGATTGGGATAATTTTGGCCCATCGTTGTTCAAAATTGAATTGTGTTCACCAAGAGGTGTCATGCATCTCAAATTCATGCTAACATTGTGCATCAACTGCTAGAACGTCTCTACACTACCAAATATTCATAACCCTTTTCAATATGGGGACTCAACATTGGAAATCCATATATTATGGTGAAAAATCAACAGTGTAGGTTCATTTTTACTACAACTAACTTATTTTCCAAATGTTCACAATTAGTTCCCCCCAAATTAACTAAAACATGGTCTGGGATTGGGTTGTTGAGCCCCCACATCATCCATAAGTTTGGGGTACCTCACAATATTCTCAAAGACAATGACACTAAATTATGAGCTTCTTAGAATAAGAAGTTGTATTCCTAGTAAAAAAATTATTCCACCCACACATCCCACTACCATTCATAGGAAAATTACTAGATTAAAAATTTTACAAATACCTCTCTAATATATTTCAAAAGATGATGGGATAAAACAAAAATATTTGGCCTGATAAACCTTCTTACACCAATTAAGATTGTCAGATGACAACTCAAAATTCCACTCAGGTGGCCCCATATGCCTAGGTGTCTAGAATATAGGAATTCTTACCCATTGAGGTTTAGTTTTCTCCACTATTAATGGTTTTTTTATGACCATAAGTCATCAAATATAATGGAATATTTATGTCATGCTATGTTGGAATCCCAAAAAGGGAATATACTTCAATCCTTTTATAAAATTCAGTGTAACTATAATGAGATAATTCTAGTGTTCAAAAATAATATTCACATAAACTTCGTTCTCTACGGTGAAAAGGTATTGGATCTAAAAATGTTGATTATACCTAACAAAAAACCACCAATGTTATAGCCCAAATGGGAAAGACATTATATCATCCATAAGGTCAATCCCTACAGAGAACACTCATTAATAAACATCTATGGAGAGAATATCATAGCTTCCACCAATGTCGATATTCTGAAGATGTAATTAATGAGAAACATATGGTCCAAACTATAAGACCTTAAACTATGAGTCTTGGTCAAGGCTACATGGCCTTAAACTATAAAAACAAATGATCCAAACTCTAGGACTTTAAACTAAGAGCTTTGGTAAAATCTCTGTGACCTTAAACCATTGAAACAAAGTTCCTAGATATATTAACATAAAATAATAGTGTTCCAATTCTTTAAATATCCATTAAATTAAACTACCATCAACTGTAGTTCATGTTATACAAATTTAAACTAGAAATACCAATGTCCTTAGTTCCTGACATTAAAATACAGTCTTACCATGTGATATAAACAAAATATTCATTACATAATAGGTGTGGGAAGATAAAAAAAGTGAACATCCTAAACAAAAAATTATAAAATATTTCCTTATAACATTTCATAAACATGGGATTCCCCCATTGAAATCATGTGATTCTTCAATGCCCTCATTAGAGAGGATATCCCACCACTTCTAGTGTTGGTGTCCTTTCTCCCCATGTTTAATAACTATGTATTGATTTATTACCATTCCCATGGGATATTTAGTGATTCTTAAACCCTCTTTCTTCTATCCTAGCTTCTAGTTCATCCTAAACGCCTCCCCAGAATAAAGGGGGAATTACATTTACGAATGTTTATCCCTTTGGATCTACTTACATTCCAAGAATTACAGCCTTAATCTATGTGTAATTTGTTTCATCAAATTATGTGGAACATGAGATTTCATCAACATCATTTAAAGATTGTTTTACCTATTTTATCTCATGAAAACACCCTTGAAAAAAACACAACCCAAGTCCAAGCATAATGACTTTAAACTGTTTTCCAAATTCCCTTTAGCCCTAGTTGGATGACCATATACTGTATAACCATTTTCATTTGGTATGATGTTTAAAATAAATAACATATGTCTCATCCCTATTAGAGGGGATGGATTTGCCTATTTTTGATTCTGGTCTTCTAGCATATCATATCATCAAAACTATGTGTGGCTCGATTCCCATTCCCAATGGATATATAGGGATGGATAAACCATTTTCTTCAGGCTAAGTCATTGGTTTATTAAAAAACCACTCATTTCATATAGAACTGTCTCCCCTAAATTCACATATAGTCTTCACTTTTAGGTATATGTCCCAATAATATTACACAACTCGATAGTGATTTCGGATTCTCTCATGACCTGAGATAATGAAGAAAGGAATGGACAACTCATTACGTAAGCCCTGCTAACATCCTCAACATTAGACATTAAATAGTAGCCTTACTCTGTATGAAATATAGATTCCTCTTACGATAAATATGAAATGAAATAAACCAAAATCCTGAAAAAATGTATTTAAATGGTAGCCTTACCCCATATATATTAAGGATACCTCATAACGTAAGTATGAGATGATTCAATGTCCTTTCCAGAGAGGGCTCCACCTTACCAGTGTTGATATTATACCATGATGGGCCCTAAAACATTGTATATCTTGATTATCATACCCTATGAGAAATATTGGGATGCATTGATTTGAAATCCATAGGCCCATCCTCGACAACAACCTATTTTGGGGCTTTCCCCTGGTAAAAACCTTATGAAATTAATCTATTTGCAACAGGTTTTATGATATTTTTTTGGGAGTAGAGCCTCGTTTTCACCTTCAGGTCAGGTTTTATCCCTTTGATACCACTCAAAAATAATCCAAGCACCTACTCATTGTCTAAACGTTATGACCTTAAAATATGTTTCTCTAGTCCCCTTGTGGCCCCTTCTTTGCATATTTTTCATCACCCTTAGTGTTTCAACAAGCCAACACCCCCTACGTTCACTGTATCTTCACATAAAAGGATTAACCCTTTTTGGAATTGGTCTCCTACCATTCTGTTTTATAGAAATACTTTTGTCTTGATTTTCATTCCCATGGGATATATAGATATTCTCATATCCTGGGATTACCCCCCTTCATCGACACATTACGAGGTATTTTCTCCCTCATAATTATGATGTCAACCTTGTTATAGTTTGTTAGTTTTTGTATTGAATAGGGTCTCTTTAGACCCACATTAATGTTGTTTTTTCACTCTTTAATGCCATTCAATCCTCTTTAAGACTCACAGACCCTATAGTCCAAGCTCTACAACCTTAAACTAGTAGCATCCTCTTTGGTTTGAGCTCAATGACCATAAACTAGTAGAAACCATATTCTAAGTTGTACAACTTTAAACTTCATAGCACAAAATCCTCTGTAGATGTTGTTAAACTGTACCCTTACCCATATGAAACCAACATTCCTAATATAAAAAGTATTATATGAAAAAATACCAATGTCGTTATGACACGATGTTAAACTATTTCCTTACCTCATATTAAATCGGGATGCCTCATATGACAAGTATGAGATGACCAAATACCAACATCATTAGAACATGATGTTAAACCCTATAATTACTCATATTAAATCTTTATTACTCATATAAAAAGTATGAGATTACTAAAAACTAATGACCTTAGTAAATAATGCTAAATTGCAGCCTTACCCCGAATGAAATCAAGATGCCTCATATGATAACTATTAGATAAACAAAAACCAAAGTACTATAAATAAGATGTTAAACCCTATCCTTACCTCATATGAGATCAGTATGCCTCATATAACAAGTATGAGATAACCAAAAACCCACATCCTCATTATATTACATTAAAATGCTACCTTACCATGTATGAAACTAGGATTCCTCGTATGACTCGTATGAGATGACCAAAAAACAAAAAACCTCAAAACATGATGTTAAACTATAATCTTACCCTGTATGATATTGGGATGCCTCATATGACCAGTGAGGGATGAACCAAATCTAATCTCTCAGTGCACAGTGTTAAACTACAGCTATACCCATTTCAATAAACATAGGGTAACTCATCTGATAAATATGAGATGATCCAAACCAGCATCTTTAGAACACTATGTTAAACTGTATACTATAAAATTTAATATATATATCTTACCACATATGAAATGTATATGATGATTTTATGTCCTTACCGGAGAGGACACCATCATACCAATAGTGGTCTTATACCATGCCACATCATTGAACAATGTATGGTATGATTCCTATTCCCATGGGGTACATAGTGATAAATTAATATCATATCATAGGTCTGACCCTACTATAATATCATTTCGGGGTCTTTACATGTATGGGAAAGGCTTCATACTCAATTAAAAACATCAATTCCATTCTTTCTTTAGCCTGTATGATCAGCATCCCTTTGTCTGAATGGGATTCCTAATGGCATTAGTGACTAACCAAACTGGCTCACCTACTATCTTGGGTTCATACCTTGAAGGATACTCGATATCAAATAACATCTACCAAGTTTGGAAATAATTGAATGGGCCATTATATATTTTTTAACCCCCATCCTTGAACATCGTGGGTGTAAAACCTATGTTTCAAACATGGTAAACAGTTGTTCCCTACTCATCGGTAATTCCCATTTTACTATCCTGTTCTTGAGTGTTGCAATCTACCATAATAGAACTTCCTTATGTTATTACGATTTTTCTCTTTTTTCTGTAATCCCCTAAAAATAGTGGAAACATTGCCTCACTCCTTGTTTATCACATCGAGCATGGATCATGAAGGCTTAGGAGATGGGATGGATTTTTAATCCAGAAAGGATGAGATGCAAGGGTGAACTCTAAATTGGTCCAATCATTATGAACATAAAATAAGATTCTCAGTCTAAGAATCATGAATTTAACATATGTAAAAGTTTCTATATGAATTTTTCTTGTCTTTCTAGACATCCCTAGCCCTAATTTCATGTCAGGTCTTCACTCTTTTGTGACATGCATGTTCTTTTAGTTCATCCACCACATTTTTCCAAAATCTATGAACATAAAATATAAACCCATTTCAAAGAATCATTACCTTAAAATGTGTCCGTGTTGTCTTAGATATTCTATTTTAATCATCGAGTGGCCTCCTCAGACCTAAATTTATGTCAGGTAATCTTTTTTCCATGCTATGAATATTCCTTTGAGACAAAAAACCAGTGGTCCATGAATTATTCCTTAAATTATTTTAATTATATCTGAACTCTAAAAACATAAACATGGATTCTAGGTCCATGAATCATGACCTTAAACTATGTGAAAGTTATCTGAGAGATGTTTTAGGTTGTTGGACCTCCAAGGCTCTTCATCCAGGTTCGGTTCCCTATACCCTATCCCACATGCCTTCCTTTGAGACATGAAACCCATGATCTAATCATCATGACCATAATATATGTTCAAATCACCCAAGAATTTTTTCCTAGTGTAGGGCCTCTTGGGGATGCTGTTTCTATTTGGTTTGAACCATCCGACACCATAATAATCTTCCTAGAGAAATCCCCTCAATGGTTTAAGAATTATAATGTTAAAATATTTACACCACCCTGGTCCAAGATTTATAACCATAAACTAGGGGTCATGGTCTAAGATCACAACCTTAAACGATTTTCATCCCCATTAAACTATTTTTATCTTCTTCATCTGATTGGTATGACCCTAAAATTTCTAAATATGAGAGCCAAAAACATCTATCAATTTAAAATATCATTGGGTAATCTTGATTAGGAGTTAGAATCCCCCAACCATATCTCACATAAACCTTGGAAAAAATAATTGGATAAATGGAAAGAAGATCAAATTCTTTAAGGACCCACTATGGACCCTAGAAAAAGCCAATCTATTCTCATTGAACCCATAAATTTAGGAAAAAGTACAATCCAAATATTAAGCTTAAATTGTCTCATTATATCCACTAGGGGAACTAGACTATGTCTCCCTCTTACTCTCCCATCACCTTGGATGGGTGGGTTTTATTTTCATCAATTCCCATGTATTTTATAAAATATGCTAAACTATTCTATGAATATATTAATTACATGACATTAACTATATGATTCGTTATTCCCACCATATAATAAACTACATGTATATCATCCTAACTATATTAAATTATACCACTTCTACATCATCCTCAATGAATGATGTAAAACTACGAAGCATATTATTGCCTCACCTAAGAAGAATCTTTCCCCCTTCGGTGTCAGTCACCTACCGCATCACTCAAGTTCCTTGACCATCGCTCGACATCCAAGATGATAATCCCCTTGATGAGAAGTATAACTTTTATTCATACTGATGAGACTAAATAATGTGGTTAAATCGATGGTGGAATAATAATGAGGGTTTTTAACTCAATTTAAAAATTACATTTGTTTACCGCCATGCTACGCATCTCCTTTATTTGAATCCCTATCATCTTCCATGTCTAAAAGGGACCCCCTAATGACAATGGTTCCTAGACAGACTTTCTCAGTTAATATCATGGGAATATGATCTAAAAAACACCCAATGACATTTTGAGATATTTCCCATGTTTCAAAAATGTTCATTGGTCAACCCTCATTTGTTTCACCCCATCCTTGGTAAGAGAGGATGGATCCTGCATTTAGAACATGGTCATCAATTATCCTACATCGTCATTCCACCCCTTTGTGTTCCAGATCCTATGAATATTGATTCGCTATCTTCATCATGACATTGTTTAGGTAGAATTATATACCCCTTTAATTACCCCATTCATGAACGTGTTCATTTTGAGAAAAAAATAAACTATATAGATATTCTCACACTACATCCAAAACATTCTCATTCAGGACACTCTCGATGGTTTGATAAAAACTTTTAGAACTTTAGTGTTAGAACCTTGTCTAGTACTATAATATAAATTAGTGATATTACATTTTTCTCCTATTTCCCACACCACTAATGACTTATGTGGGCTTAGGGATACATTTTTTTCTTCTTTATTAATATGATCAAACATGTAGTAAAGAAAGGAATATTTTTAAAGTGTATAGGTCATTTTAAATTATTCAACCAATGTTTTGGAGGTCAATACATATCTTATATTTTCTCCTTTATTTTATTATAAGATAAATTTACCTAGGGATAAATCCTTGTGACTGAGTAACTGAGTTTGGATACCCTCTAATGAGTAGCCCCTAGAGTTTATTACTGCTCTACCAGATCAACTACCTCCTCCACAATGATAATGTAAACTTATTCATCCCTAATTCACACAAAATCACACTTGTTTAACACACTTACACTAGAGATCTCGCCTCTATTAGATATTCCTTGAATACAACAAATTGATCACTCACTTGGATTATGATCTCTTCTTGAGTTGTGATAATGGTCACATGTACTTATGCCTACTCCTCTAGACTTGAAATGTCTTACTCAGCTGCCTGAAGTGCTTAGGTACCCTCATCCTTTTTCTTATTCTATTTGAAATCCAAATCCTTCCACTTGGGATGTTCTAGTTCAATGAATAATTCTTTGTATTGTTTATAAAGGCCTTTATAATCCACCCCAATAGTCCCTAGCATGAATATCCAATAGCGATGAGATCCCAGTTAGTTTGATAGATCAATGAGTGGAGTGTGGGTTATGAAATTAAACACATTCCTCCATGCCTTGAATTGGAAACAATGGTTCTACTATTTAATTTTTTTTATCTTAAATACTATAATCCCTTAATAAAGGAAGGATCATATTTAGGAAAGGCTGAAAGAATTTCAATGGATGGGTCATCTGCAGGTAGGTCCTCATGTGGACTGAGTCTCAGTTTTAGAGAAAGAGCATCTTCTCTAAAATCCTCACCCATATGGGAATCCCCATATAGATATTATGGTGCTTTTGAGGTTTGATCACACACCACTTCCTCCCCCAAAACCTTTATCATTGGCACAACCTTGACCACCTTCGTTGATTCGTCATCTCCAACAACCGTCATTGATGAATCTTCATGGACAATTATAGTCATCTTATCCTCCCAAGTAATTTTAGTTTCCAGAATAATTTCTAACTCATCCATTGAGGATTTGTCTAAAAAATGCACCAAATATAGAATTTATATGGGTGCATTAGCTTCCACAGCCTCCTTGACTACCATCATCTAATTTATAGCCTCAACTGCTGCTACTTCCCCAGTATTGAGCATCTACACAACTGGATAAGCTATAAATATGGTTTGAACTTCTAGTTAAGGATTATGGTTATCCAAGGATGCCTTAGTAAAGTAATAATGTGAAGGAATTGGTGAAGAAGGGAAAGGTATTACCATAACGGAAAACACCAATGAGAAAATTTGAAAGATACATGGGAGATCCCCTTGGAAATGGTGCTCCCACAGTAGTCATTACCACAGTTTTAGGAATCGCTTCAACGAGAAGTTGTCCACCGATGACTATAACATCATGGATAGGCTCTACACTCACCCCCTCAATATTTTGGCATCACTTTTCCTATTTCACTATTTCGTCGTCAACCTAAACCTCTTCCATGCGCTCTGACTTATGCAGAAGTAAAAAAGGAGTTAGTAATCAGTCTTAAAGGTTGGGTAATATACTAGACACAAAATATCAAAGGATTTACCTATTAGGTGATATGATTTTCATCTAAAAGGGGAAAATTATAGTAATATCTTTCCCAAGAATCCTAGGATTTTTCCCTTGGATACACAAATAGATGTTTGGACCACAATGATATACAGAGGAGAAAGCATGGCCAATAACACCTTTACCCAGATAGTCAATGGGAATGAAACACTGTGTGAGTGAATCAGTTACTCAAGCCCTGAGAAATACTAAAACTCCTTATATTGGTAAGTGATGAAGTCTTATCTCTCATGAAACAACTCCACAAGGCTCATTACCAAAAATTGAAAATGTTTCTATATCTCTCAGGGGGAGTAGAGCTATCTATGGATCCCCCAACTATCCACCGCATTGGTAAAGAGACATTTTTTGGATATATTTGGGAAATGTAGTCACTTATTAAGACCATTGAATTTAATCCTTGGGACATCCACAATGTATTCTTCTTCCTTCAAATGATTCTTTCCAAGGAGTTTCAATATTTTTTCATCTCCCCTACCTATGAATCCCACCAGTATAAGACAAGGAATTATTGGATGTTCCATTTTTGATCCACCCACCAAACCATATCAACCTCTATGGAATTACCTACCAACTACTCTCCCTTGAAACCATGTCCATGGGACCCCTTCTTCCTTATCATCCTACGTGACTCACCACTTCAACATATCCCTAAGATATTCCGTCTCCCAATATAGTGCACAATCATGGGTGAGCCTATAAGCAGTAGTGGGTGGTGGAAACTCATTCCACCCCTTACCATATTTAGGAGAAAACAGGAACCATATCTTTATGAGGAACAAGGGTTTATTTTGGATGCATACTATCATGTACACCATAAGCGTAAATCACTAGAGGCATGAAAACTACCTCATAAAGCAATGTGTGGTTTACAGTTCAAAAATTACCTTGTAGTCCACCCTCACCACCAATACCCCACCTCAAAAGGCTAGGATTTATGACTACTACTTGATGGTCCCTAGTCCATTATCAGTCATCATCTTCATGAGAATAAGAAATTGATGAAAATTTAAGTGGCCCACTTGCTCGATCCTCCCTAGCACATCCACTAAGTTCGAGTCAAGAGGGTGACTTCTGGTGATGTTTAAAAGAAATGACCAGATGTTTTTGTTGGGAGGATAAATAGGTTTCACCTAATCATATACCCCCATGTGTGTAATGACCCAACAATATAAGAATTAGAATGACAGAGACACACTGAGAGGGGTATTCCCCTTACTGATGGGACACAACACCTTGAACTAATTTTACAGCATTGAAACAAGTAGGTTGATATGCTACCCTGTCACTAACACTACCTCCATACTGAATGTTCTTGGTCTCACCCACATGTGTTCATCCCACACTGGGAGGATAGATCGATGTGGTGATAAACCCAGCTAGCCTAACAATAGGATCCTTGATCTTTGTGTCGAATCACCATTAATTTTATTATATTTCCTCTGAACTAATCTAATATGGGAGCTACTTTTCTCACTATTATGCATTTGGGCATTGATGTGGACTCCTAGGTTGCCTATCCCTTGGTTCATACAAGAAATTCATAAAAATTTTCTTAAACGGTTGTCCTTCATCCCTACTTTATGGACACTCATCCCATACACCAAGCATAGAAACACACTTTCTATGGTTGGTAGTTTCTCCTAGTCCTCCCATACATCCTCTGTGAGGAGGAATTCATATAAAAAATGTAATACTTATTAGAAAAATGAGTAAGATATATTGGACATTCCGTATAAAATACTATAAAATATTCAATGTCATCAAACTGGCTCCAACTGGCCATAAAATCTTTAGAAGTATGATTTGGGTCAAAAAAAACTTATCCAAAAAAATTAGGACAAGTGTTGGGCTAATTTGATAATTTTATTTTTACCCATAATTACACGATTTAACCTTAACTGTGGTAATTAAAATATTACTAAACTTATTATTCATATACTGAAAAATAAAAGTATCATATTAACATAATTTGGAATCACTATTTAAAAATATGAAATTCATTTTTCAAAAATCAAAATATCGATTTTGTAGTAATTAATTTAAAATTAATCTCATTGACGCGGTGAAATTGGGTTATTAATGTAAAAAACATGCAAAATATCGAAAAGCTTTTATATCAAAATTCAACATGAAATTGATTTAAATGACATACACAGGATTTAATGATAAAAAAATATTATAATTCCAATTTATAATAAATTAAAATTATAATTAAACTATAAATTATTTTGATTATTTTTTTCATTAAAATTTTTAAATTTTCACTTTTCCTCAAAACATGAAACTTATTAGAAAAATAAAAAAAACTTCAAAAAAAGTAAAAATTTTTTATAGGATTTAAAAAATAAAGTTTATTTTGTCAAATATATAACAATAATGTCTGAATAATTATATTTAACATATTTTTTTCATCAAAAGGATGTAAAAGTTCCTTAATAAAAATATATGGTTCTTATGTATAATATTGGATTTCATCCAACCTTATGCCTATAAACTATATTCGATAAATAAAAATTATTTTATTGAATATATAAAAAATAAATTTATTTCACATCATTCACCAATATTAATTAATTTAATTTATAATGATTAAATGTCTTTGTAAGCATAAAAATAGTTTTTATAATAACATTCTCACTATATTCAATTGGTTCTAATATTAATTTCTAATTATGTTGTAACCAATGAATCCAACATATATTTCAATAAGTTTGTAATGTATCGGATTTTTCGGTTTATTATTTTTAAATATTATATGGAATTATTTTGAGACTGGGCGCGAAGACGGCACATCATTCCGAGTTCCAGTGAGCCCAGAATGGTGGTTTGAACTTTTTTTTAGTTAAGTGAGTCGGCGCTTGTGCGCGGTTGTGGCAGTTTCCAAACGGATACCCGAATTAAAAATATGATCGCACTGTTGCGTCCGGGATGACGAATCTACCTAAGAATGAGGTTAACCTCGACCGGTGCAGGTCGAGGGAGAATGTTATTTTTTTGGACGTTTTAGGTAAAATAAAATAAAATAAATGAACCAGTTTATTTTATTTTATTTTAAGGAAACATCTGTTGCAGCGTTGCGACGGTGCAGCTGTTTCCTAAATTAATGACACATCATAATTACTTCAAAATGAAAAGTCAACATCATTAATGCTGCCATGTAATTAAATGACAACTTGTTTCCCTTTTAATGGGTTATCGTTGGCAACGCTTGGGAAGAACCTCTACTGAATCCGCGAGGCGTTGGAGCAATTATCAACGACGAACGACAAGGGATCGAAACCAAGGATTGTTTCACTGGCGTTGAAGGATCACAACGACAATGGAAACATGGCTCCTTCTTCAACGATCGATCCTTTCAAAAGGTAGGGGTTGTTGTTTTGATTTTCTTTTCCCCGTTTTTGAGTTTAAATGACGAATGCGGATCAACCGCGAATAAGTCAATCCACGGATTCATACGTTCTTGCAGGAGGGTATTCTTTGGGATGACTTTGGGGAATTAATTCATACTTTATATTCATGTTGATCTCTGCTCCGTTTAAGCCTATTAACAGGAGCATATCAACGCCGAGACGAATGAAGGCGGAGGTTCGTTCCTCATTTTGTTTACGTGGATTTCTTCCTCTTTTCCCCCGCGCGTTCTTCGAGTTCTTCATGGGGTGACGAACAACGGATCGTTCTGCATCTGTTCTGCGACGCAACGATCCCAAATTGAAGGTTCGACATAGAAACATCCTAATGAAAAGTGCGGTGATATTGGTAGGTGACAAATCGGACCAGATAGAAAAGGGAGTTCTTCGAGCGTTCTTCACGTGGGAAGACCGATCATGTTTTCGGAGCCGATCGGAGGCCCAAAAATGGCGGAGACAGCTTAGTGGTGTCAGGACAACCAAAACCAGAAGTTTTCGTGGAAATAGGACGGCCGGATCAATGATCGGAGCACCACGGGAGGCGCGACGGTGGAGGTTCGCATTTTTGGAATTTGCAGAATACACATCATGTAGTTCCGAAGAACACTCTGTGTAGTTATGATGGTGGAGGCTAGGGTTTTGGGGTCAGAGAAGGATCACCCGACGTGTGACACTGGTCACACGGTGTGTTGGACACTCCCTGATGCTTGACGTGTACTTTGGGTGGTGCACAGACACAGGATGCTCCACACGGCTTCAGGCGGCATGGCGTGGACAACTCGGTAGAGGCGGAAACGCGGAGCTCGGTGCATATTCCGGGGATACACGGGCACAGGATGGATTACACAACCGTGTACTCCCTCACCCTGCTAGGCGAGGTCACCAGCGCAGGTCACCCCGTGTGCATATCGCACGGGTTGGAGTACACGAGATTGGTGACCGTGTACGGGAACATGGCTAGAGTACACGGAGCCAGCCCCAGTGACCCAGACATGGCATGTAATCCGTACTACATGCCGTGTATAATGTTTTCTACACGACCAGCCTCACGACACGGGTCGTTTCACACGGGCAGTACCCGGGGTCGGACAACACATCGTGTGTCATTTCTACACGCCGTGTACTTTTTGGAGAACGGATTGGTCCTTTTGTTCACCATGCCTTGAACATCCTTCGTTTGGTTTAGTGCCCCTTCTTCTTTTCCCCTGAAGGTCAGGAAGTATTCCCTCACACCGGTTTATGATCCCTTCAGTAGGACTTTTCTGTGATAGAGTCAGGAATCCAACTAAGAGGCCCTGATTGAGATCCTCTATCCATTCCAGACCCTAGGTGGAGTCAGGCATCGGCATGACCAACTTTACCTGGCATTGATCCTCTACCTAGCAGCTGAATCCCAGATGAGTCGCGTTATCCGCCATGGCCCTGGCAGTGATCCTCATCTGTGTATTGAGATCTTTTCCACACAAGAGTGTGTCTCCTGTAATGAGTTCTTCTATCTATCGTAACCCTTCCACTCAGTAGTGTGTCTCTCGCAATGAGTGTAGATATATCTCGTGACGGTTCCCGATGAACATCACTCCTCGGACGGAAGTCATCAGAACTATAAGACTCATGGAGTGTGTTCTCCCGGAACGAGTGCATCATGGAATCTTCAAACAGAATCCCTATTAGGGTATGCGGTTGTGTGACTTGTCTCTAGGTCGTGGGTCTGGGTTTTGAGTATATCTAGTTTATTTATATGTTCTGTAAACATCTATATTTCATAGATGAATCTAACTTTACTTTTTGTACTGCTTTGTGGTTTTTGGGGTCCTCTACTGAGTATTGTTATACTCACCCCTGCACGGGCTTTGTCCGCATGTCTAGTGTCTTGTGTAGAAGAGCATCCTTTTGAAAGAGTCCAGGGAGGACCAGGATAGGACCGAGCTTTCTGAGTTTCCTACAGGCCGAGGTGTTCCTACATCTACGAGCAGCAATCCCAGTACCTTTGTGCTTATAGGCTGGACTTTTCAGTTTTTTCAGACTCTTGTTTTTTGGGGGTTTGTATTCTGGCCCAGTTTACTTTTACAGTACTCTACCTTTCATCATGCTCTATTGGTTAGGCTTAGTTGTATGCATGCATTTTTGTTCCTTAGTGTTTTACATTTCAGCATTTGTGGGCTTGTAGATGTGTGTGTGTGTGTGTGTACATGTACCTAGGAAATGCCTCCCATGTTAGTGACATGCCTACTCGGTGCTAGTCACCAGCCCCTGGCCTATTGGAGGCGGGCTTGGTGAGTCACAGTGCGGTCCCCACCGGGACGGGTCGTGAAAGAGTGGTATCAGAGGTGGTCAGTTCTACCTTAGGACCAAGAGTCTGTGAGTTTGGTTGGGGCAACAAGTGTTGAGTGTTTCGGGTTTGGCTTTCAGGCCAGAGACTCCAGTGTTGGTGCGGCGACCGACGTATCCATACACCAGGACTCTGATAGCCTGCTTTTCGACCCGGTTCATGAAAACACTGGTTGCGGGAAAATAAAATGGTACATGTATCATATAGGAATGATTTGGGTCTTCAATATCCTTGGTGTCATCTATCCAGATATACTCTTTGACTGTGACACATCTTGATTCTTTACAGGATGCCTCCGCGACACGTACCCGCTAGGATTCAGCAGAACGATCACGAGGATGACCCCCTTAGTGACGAGGCATCAATTCAGGGACCAGTTCCCCAGGTGTTACCACCAGGTGGAGCACCTGCTATACCACCACCAGTGGAGCATCCAGTGGTACCGGTGGTACCGACCGGTGAGGACCGCAGGCTCAGCGTGCTCCATGAGTTATAGAGACAGAGGCACCTAAAGGTTCCGAGGCTAGCCCGACCCTCAGGCGGGTGAGGAATGGCTTGAGGTGGTGACCAGAGTTTTCTGTCTAGTGAGGACACCGGAAGACTGGATGGTAATCCTAGGATCAAGCCTTCTTCAAGGTTCGGTCGGACGATGGTGGAGTCTGACCACGCAGACTCATGACGATGAGAATCTTTCATTGACAGAGTTTGAGAGACTCTTCAGGGAGGAGTTCTCTCTGATTACACTGAGAGCTATGCACATCCAAGAGCTTCTTCAGCTCCAGCAGGGGAGTATGACAGTGGCTGACTATTCATCGAGGTTCACCAACCTCGCCAGGTACTCGATGGATATGGTCCGGGATCAATACTTCAGGGCTCAGACCATTGAGCGAGGTCTACGACGAGACATCTGATCTAGTTTCATGACTCTATGCATATCGACCTATTCTGGAGTGCTCGAGCGGGCCTTGGTGATTGAAATCTTCTTGGAGGAGCAGACACAGCCATCGGCAGTCAGCAGTAGGCAGACAGGTGCGAAGACACAGGCAGCATGGAGTCGACGTCAGACGCAGGGATCTGGACATGGGAGATGTCATAGGAGGACCCAGGACTGGGGATCGATAGTCCAAGGCTCTCAGGCTGGATCCAGTCAGCCTAGGGAGAAGAGATGCTATGCATACGACGGTAGGGGTAATCTCACTAGATATTTCCCGACACGTCGGGTTGTTGACAGGGAAGTGGTGGATGGTCCATCGAGGTAGAGGCAGAGAACGGAGCATGCAGATCCACCAGGCGGCAGATGTGGTAGAGGAGAATGGAGAGCTGCAGGTGGTGGTAGACGCTTTGATATACTTCCACCACCACCCCCAAGAGGTCCGAACCAGGCTCAGGGAGCTGGGGGACAGGGACAGGGACATCTGCATGTAGTCGAGGCATACGACCCAGGGGCTCCAGGGAATATTCGAGGTATGATCTGTGTCTTTTCTACCTTATCTTCCATACTCATAGACACAGGTTCCATTCATTCCCTTATAGCCACATGTCTTGTACAAAACCTTGAGATTCCAGTAGAATTGTTGACTCGAACCTTACGCTTGGAGACACCTACGGGAGGAGACTCAACGATCACGCACCTTTGCAGACGGTGTGATCTTACCCTTGCAGGCGAGAGTTTTGGTTGGAACCTCATGGCGGTAGCGTCGAGGCCTTAAGACGTCATACTCAGTATGGATTGGTTATCTTCGATCCATGCCCAGATTGACTGTTTTAGAAGAAGAGTGAGGTGTGTCCGCCGTGATGGAACAAGGTTTTCCTTTGTCAGAGAAAAGGAAACCCAGGCAGCACAAAGTGGGCTCATGCATAGGAGGGGGCAGCCGATCACTCATGAGTTGGATAACCTTACCCTCAGAGCAGTAGATATTGTGAGCTCTTAGTTCCCAGCGGTGGTGGAAGAGTATGAGGATGTCTTTCCAGAAGATGTCCCAGGGTTACCTCCCTTCTGGGAAATTGACTTCTACCTCGAAATACACCCCGGGAAAACACTGATTTCCTCATCAGCTTATCGGATGGCTCCCACAGAGCTTCGTGAGATGAGGGTGCAGTTGGAGGATTTTCAGAGCAAGGGTTTCATGAGACCCATCGTTTCACCCTAGGCGGACCCGGTCTTGTTTGCCAAGAAGGCATACGGGAGTCTGAGGTTGTGCGTGGATTATCGACGCCTGAACCAGGTGAAGGTGAAGAACAAGTATCCACTTCTGAGAATTAATGGCCTATTCGATCAACTAAGAGGGGATCAGTGGTTCTCGAAGGTTGATCTTTGATCGGGCTATCACCAACTACGAGTGTGGGATGAAGATATACCGAAGACGTCTTTCAGATGTCGCTACGGTCACTATGAGTACTTGGTGATTCCCATTGGTGTGACGAACGCCCCTGCAGTGTTCATGGGGTTGATGAACCGGATCGTCCAGCCGTACATGTACCGGTTCGTAGTAGTCTTCATCGATGACATCCTTGTGTACTCGACGTTAGAGGAGGAGCACGCGAGACAACTGTTGATGGTTCTGGACATACACCAAGAGCACCAACTTTATGGAAAGCTCTCGAAGTGTCAGTTCTGGATTCGGGAGGTCCACTTTCTGGGACATGTCATCTCAGCAGATGGAGTAGCTGTGGACCTAGCCAAGGTGGATACTGTGTTAGCATGGGAGCCACCTCGGAGCGTGATAGAGGTGCGAAGCTTCCTTGGGTTGGCAAGATATTATCGGAGATTCATCCCAGATTTCTCCCGGATATCAGCACCGATGATGGCCTTGACCAGGAAGGTGCAACCCTTCATATGGAAAAAAGTGCCAGATGTCCTTTAAGCAGCTGAGGCAGAGTTTGACGAGCGCCCCAGTCTTGAGATTGCCAGAGGAGGGAGTCAGGTACGTAGTTTTCTGCAATGCCTCAGGGACCGGGCATTGTTGTGTCTTGATGTAGCGTCATGCAGTAATTTCTTATGGTTCGTGCCAGCTTAGGCCGCATGAGGAGAACTATGCGACCCATGATTTCGGGTTAGCAGAGGTAGTCTTCGCACTGAAGATGTGGCGACACTACCTTATGGGTGAGCGGTTCATTGTCTACTCTGACCACAAGAGCCTAATGTACATATTCTCAAAGAAGGATCTGAATCTAAGGCAGAGGCATTGGCTGGAGTTCTTCCAGGACTATGATTTCAAGATCATCTATACTCCTAGGAAGGTGAACAAGGTGGCAGACGCTCTTAGCAGAAGGTCGAGCTCACGGATGTTGAGTGAGACGACACAACAATTATCGGCGTTACAGTTATCCTTCATGGATGGTGAGGTCACAGCCTACCTAGAGTCAATGGTTGTCACCCCTCCACTCTTACAGCATGTTAGGGAGGTAGAACTTGGGGATGTCGACTGTGTGGCTTTATGTGCTCAGTTAACTACAGGACATGGTCCTGATGGTTTTTTCACAAGGTGGGGAGCACGTACTTCTCTTCAGAGGATGCACTGTTGTACCAGTGGCGTTCCAGGAGGTGGTCCTGAGGGAGTTTCATACGTCCTCTTTTTTGGTACATCCCGGAGTGGCAAACATATACCATGATCTTTGACGACAGTTCTGGTGGTCAGGCATGAAAAAGGCAGTGGCAGAGTTCATTTCTCGACGCCTCAAATGCCAGAAGGTGAAGGCTGAGCACCATGTTCCAGCAGGGTTATCTCACCCCTTGGAAGTTCCAGAGTGGAAGTGGATGGAATATCGATGGACTTCATGATGGGATTACCACATACATCATAGGGTCACGATTCCATATGGGTGATTGTTGACCGACACACCAAGTCGTCCCACTTCCTAGATATCAGGGAGTAGAGTTCCGTAGAGAGCTTGGGACACCTCTACATACAAGAGATCATTAGGCTTCATGGCGTCCCCTTGACTATAGTCTCAGATCGAGATGCCCGCTTCACATCCCAGTTGTGGAAGGGATTGCAGGAGGCTTTTGGGACTCAGCTACGTTTGAGCAAATCATTTCATCCCTAGACAGATGGTCAGACATAGAGGACCATTTAGGTTCTGGAGGATATGTTGTGGGCCTGTATCTTGGATTTTGGTCACAGTTGGGAGAACCACCTACCACTGGTGGTGTTTGCGTACAATAACAGCAACCACTCCATCATTGGTATGGCACCGTTTGAGGCTTTGTAAGGGAGACCCTACCGGTCACCACTTTGCTGGAACGACCTCGGAGAGTCAGCACTCATGGGTCCAAAGTTAGTTAGAGCTACCACAGAGAAGGTGCAAATCATCTGAGAGCGGATGAATGATGCATAGAGCCGGTTGAAGTCTTATGCTGACAGACGATGGAGGCCCCTTGAGTTTGAGGAGGGAGACCACGTTTTTCATCGGGTATCACCTTGACGTGGGTTGTAGAGATTTGGCCAAGGTGGGAAGCTATCTCCGAGGTTCATTGGACCTTTCCAGATCCTAGGCAGAGTTGGCGAGGTGGCATACCGCCTGGCTCTACCACCACAGTTGCATCGGGTACATGATGTCTTCCACGTGTCGCAGCTGAGGAGGTACGTTCATGACCCATCGCACGTCATTGACTGGGGTGAGCTGGACAACAAGGATGGAGTGACCTTTGCTGACTACCCAGTGGAGATCAAGGATTGGTAGGAGAGGATCCTTCATGGGCGATCGATTCCCTTAGTGCGCATCCGGTGGTAGCACCTAAATCTTCAAGAGAGAACGTGGGAGCAGGAGGCCCAGATCTGTGCTCAGTACCCTCATCATTTTTAGTAGGCTTTGTTTTGGCTTTTCGGGGACGTAAATCCCCAAGGTGGGGAGAATGTAATGTCTTGGATTATTCCGTTTATTATTTTTAAATATTATATGGAATTATTTTGAGACTGGGCGTGATGAAGGCACATCATTCCGAGGTCCAGTGAGCCCAGAATGGTGGTTTAATCTTTTTTTAGTTAAGTGATTCGGCGCTTGTGTGCGGTTGTGGAAGTTTCCAAACGGATGCCCTGATTAATAATCTGAGCGCACCATTGCGTCTGAGACGATGACTCTACCTAAGAATGAGGTTAACCTCAACCTACACAGGTCGAGGGAGAATGTTATTTTTTCGGACATTTTAAGTAAAAAAAATAAATTAAATTAACCAGTTTATTTTATTTTCTTTTAAGGAAACATCCGCTGCAACGTTGCGATGGTTCGGCTATTTCATAAATTAATGATGTGTCATAATAACTTCAAAATGAAAAAAGTAAAAATCATTAATGTTTCCGCATAATTAAATTTCAACTTGTTTTTCTTTTAATGGGTTAACAAATTGTTGAAACATTGGAAACGCTTGGGAAGAACCTCTGCCGAATCCGAGAGGCGTTAGAGCAATTCTCGATGACGAACGATAAGGGATCGAAACCAAGGATCATTGCGCAGGTGTTGAAGGATCACGACGACAACGGCATCATGACACCTTCATCAACAATCGATCCTTTCAAAAGGTAGGGGTTGTTTTTTTTGGTTTTCTTTTCCCCGTTTTTGAGTTTAAATGATGAACACGGATCAACTGCGAACAAGTTGATCCGCGGATTCGTACGTTCTTGCGGGAGGGATTTCATTGGGTTGATTTTGGGGAATTAATCCATACTTTATATTCATGTTGATCTCGGCTCCGTTTAAGCCTGTTAACGGGAGAGGATCAACGCCGTGATGAACGACCGCGGAGGTTCGTCCCTCATTTTATTTACGTGGATTTATTCTTCTTTTTCCCCACGCGTTCTTCACGTTCTTCGCAGGGCAATGAACAGGGGATCGTTGCGCATCCGTTCTGCGACACAACGATCCCAAACCAAAGGTTCTACATCGCAGCGTCCTTATGGAGGTGTGGCGATGTTGGCAGGAAACAAATCGGACCAAATAATAAAGGGAGTTCTTCGAGCATTTTTCGCGTGGGAAGACCGATCATGTTTTCGGAGCCGATCAGAGGCCCAAAAATGGGGGAGATAGCTTCGTGGTGTCAGGAAGACAAAAACCTGAAGGTTTCATGGCAATCGAACGGCCGGATCAATGATCAGAGCCCCACGGGAGGCGCGACGGCAAAGGTTTTCGTTTCTTGAATTTTCAGAATACACGGCGTGTAGTTCCGAAGAACACGCTGTGTAGTTCTGATGGTGGCGGATAGGGTTTCAGGGTCAGAGAAGGATCACATGGTGTGTGACCCCGATCACATGGAATTTTGGACCCTCCCCAAATATTGACATGTACTTTGGATGGTGCACGGACACGAGATGCTCCACACAGCTTCAGGCGGCACGGCGTGTACAGCTCGGTAGAGGTGGCTACGCGGAGCTCCACATGTATTCCGGGGATACACGGGCACGGGATGGAGTAAATGACCGTGTACTCCCTCACCCAGCCAGGCGTGGTCACCAGCGCAGGTCACCCCATGTGCATATTGCATGGGTTAAAGTACACGAGATTGGTGACCATGTACGGGCACATGGCCAGAGTACACGGAGCCAGCCCCAGTGACCCAGACACAGCGTGTACTCCGTACTACATGCCGTGAATAAATTTATCTACACGACCATCCTCACGACACGAGCTGTTGCACAGGAGCAGCACCCGGGGTCGGACAACACAACATGTGTAATTTCTAAATGTTGTGTACTTTTTGGAGAACGGCTTGGTAGTTTTGTTCACCGTGCCTTGAAAATCCTTCGTTTGGGTTAGTGCCCCTTCTTCTTTTCCCCTGAAGGTCAGGCATCATTCCCTCACACCGGTTAATGATCCCTTCAGTAGGACTTTTCTGTGATAGAGTTAGGAATCCATCTGAGAAACCCAGATTGAGATCCTCTATCCATTATAGACCCTTGGTAGAGTAAGGAATCGACATGACCAACTTTATCGGGCGTTGATCCTCTACCAAGTAGGTGAATTCCGGATGAGTCGTAGTATCCGCCATGGCCCTGGAAGTGATCCTCATCTGTGTATCGAGATCTTTTCCACTCAGGAGTGTGTCTCCCGTAATGAGTGCTTTTATCTATCATAACACTTCCACTCAGGAGTGTGTCTCCCGCAATGAGTGTACCTATATCTCGTGATGGTTCCTGACGAACATCACTCCTCAGACAGACGTCATCATAACTATAAGACTCGTGGAGTGTGTTCTCTCGGATCGAGTGCATCATGGAATCTTCAAACAGAATCCCTATCAGGGTATGCGGTTGCGTGACTTGTCTCCAGGTCGCGTGTCTGGGTTTTGAGTATATCTGGTTTGGTTATGTGTTCTGTAAACATCTATAGTGTATATATGACTATACCTTTACTTTGTGTACTGCTTTGTGGTTTTTGGGGTCCTCTACTGAGTATTTTTATACTCACCCCTATGCGGGCTTTGCCCGCATGTCTTGTGTCTTGTGCAGATGAGCATCCTTTTGGCAGAGTCCAGGGCGGACTAGGATAAGACCGAGCTTTCTTAGTTTCCTACAGGCCGAGGTGTTACTACGGCTATGACCAGCAGTCCGAGTACCTTTGTTATTACAGGTTGGACTTTTCAGTTTTTTTCGACTCTTTTTTTTGGTGGGTTTGTATTCTGGCCCTGTTTACTTTTACAGTACTCTACCTTTCGTCGTGCTCTGTTGGTTGGGCTTAGTTGTATGCATTCATTTTTGTTCCTTAGTGTTTTACATTTCAGCATTTGTGGGCTTAGAGATGTGTGTGTGTGTCTTCAGGTACCTAGGAAATGCCTCCCATGTTAGTGACATGCCTACTCGGTGCTAGTCACAAGCCCCTCGCCTATTGGAGGCGGGATTCGGGAGTCACGGCGCGGGCCCCACCAGGACGGGTCGTGACAAAGTTAGTTAATAATATTCATAAATACCTATTTATTGACTATATTAAATATTATTATATTAATTAATATAATTTTAATAATATAATACTGGTCGATAAAACTCAATCCTGCATGTAACGAAAGCCAACTCATTATTGTGTGCAGCGTAAACTATTGAAGATTATGAATTTATTTAAGAAGATAAATACTGTAAAATCTTGGAGTGTTATAATAAACTCCTTAATCATACACATGGATATATTAATAACTTAATTTTAAAACTTAATCATATCCATTTTCCTACAAAATCTTTATAAATAATTATTCTCTACCTAAAATCTTATGATTTTCCACATCATTGTTTAATGTTTGGATCATTTGTACTAGTTTCATTATAGTGGTGTTTGTATTCATTATTATTAACAATTTTACAATAAATAGGTTATCGAAATAACTATATATTATGATTTAGAATGATTTATTATTCTTCAGATTCCATTCATGAGCATTTTAGTCTTTATCCTTGAATGTGAAATTGATGACACACGTGTTTTGGTGATTTTGGAGGACAAAATGGTGTTTTCTTAACTGATAAATTATATATTTATATAACACAACCAGAATGAAAAAATATTTACTATTAAAAACTTTATATCATTTTATAACATTAATTAATATTTCATATTCATCCATGATATAAATTCATAGTATTTCTTAACTAGATGGTCAAACCAATCCAAACATGAAAATAACATGATTTAGTGAATGTTTATGAGGTAGTTTGGTAGTAAAATCCTTATAAAAGAATAATAATGTAATTATTTAGTGTTTTTAAGTTTTATATATTATAATTGGAGGGAATTATTGGAAATTAAAATCTTACCCGATTTGAATAAATGATTATCCTTTTAACACACTTATTTTAAACAATTAAATTAATGATGATCCTTTTTTGATCATATAATTAAAATTTTTTCATAAAAATTACCATAACATTAATTATGACATAAAAATAACATTTATCATTTAATACCATCCATATACCAAACATTGTATAACTGTGGAGTTAAACAAAACATGTTGGGTCATGGAGGTAGTAGTCTCCACAACACACGAACAATGGTTTTGTTTTTCATAATGGATGGGTTATATAAATAAACAATTATAAAACACTAAATATAGTAACTTTATTGTATATAAATGATACTAATATCAATATATTTTTTTGATAGAAAAAATATAAATAAGATAATTAAGAAGAAAAGATATTTAGTTGATAATACTCATGTCAGGGACTTGAATTTTCCCTTGGAATCCTCCCTATAATTAAAGTCTTTATACTTACTAATGATGACTAGAAGGTTTTTAATATATAAGGGGGTTATTCTAGGAGAAATGTGGTAGTTTTTAAATTTGAAATATTAAGTATATGTGAGTCTTGAAGTAGTAAAGATGTTACTATTTTATAAGTGGGGAGAGGGGTAGTCTTGGGAGTAACCCTTACATTTCCAATAATGTAGGGTTTCTATTCATGTGTAAAAGGAAAAAAAGGGAAAAAGAGTTGGGGGTAGTGATTTTGGGTCTAAAATATCTTCAAATACGTTTTCTAAACAAATTTGAGTGTTTTAGGGATTTTTGTTTTACCTTTTTAACATTTACCTTAATTTATCATTAACTTAGTAATTAATTTTTGACCATAGTAATCAATTTTATTGAAAATGATTAAAGTTTAAATTTTTATAAGATTTTATCATTCTGATTTAAAATTTAAAAATAATTTTATTATATAAATTTTCTATATGTGTGAATGTCAATTTTAAAATAAAAACAATTAATCATGTAAAACAAATTCATTGAGAAATATTATATTAAAGATTAAAATTTTTATATAAAATAAAATTATACTGGATACCGATATTAATGTCATAAATTTATTTATTATAAAAAAAATAATGGGTGTTAGAATTTCATGGAAATCTAAAACCGAACCTCCCTTTAAAATACTTGATTTAAATAAATGACCAAAAATTGTTTTTTATGAAACATACATTTAAATTATCTCTTAAAATGTTAAACATAGGATTTATTTGTTAACGAAACATTATAATCAACATGTTGTTATTCCTTATATTTATATTTGATCAATTAAATCTTTTTAAAAACATATTGTTCATTATTTTGTGACTATAAATTCATAAAAATTACATGCTTTATGAAAACCATATGTTTAAACTAAAAATTGACCTTTTAAAAAAATAGAAAAATTAAAACTAAGATAATTTTGATATGATGAAATAAAAAATGAAGTTAGATCGGTTGATATAAAATTATAAAATTAATCATTTAAATATATTCATGAATAAAGTTTATTTTGAGTGAGATATTAACAAATATGGTGGTTACCAACAACAATAGAGTCTCGGGTATTTCAATATAAATGTAGTTAAATAAATATATGTAAATTTATAAATTTATATAATTATTTAAATTACATTTTAATATAATATATTTACATATACATTTTTTAATATAGTTTAATATAATGTTAAATATTTTTATAGATTATTATAAATTTTATTATATTTTTTTATATAAATTATTAAAATATGGTTGATAATAAATTTTTATTTTTTATATGAAATATATTTTTAAATAAAAATATATTTGTAAAAATGTTTTAAAACATTTATAAATGTTTTGATATATTTTATAATATATAATCATATATATTAATATATGTAAAAAAACACGTATACTTATAAATATATATATGTTTGTTAAAAATTATAAATTATGAATATAATTATATAAATATAAATGTAAACTATATATAATGTATTTATATATTTATATATATATTTCATATCAATATACATTAATATATATATATATATATATATAATTATCATAACATTTAGGTATTTTGTACCCTTTTTATTAAAACGAAGCAAAGAAAAAAAGAAATGAGGATGGATAGGCATACCTTCCAACATTAAATTCAAAATAAAAATGGAAAAAGACATGAAAACGAAAAAGAAATTGAAAATCACATTATAAAGCCAAAACAATGGTCGAACACCACAATACATCAAAAAATATTTTTCTCGATGCCGTGAATCTTTAGATACCCCCACGACATCACCTTCCCTAGGGATAACATACTTTTCATTATGTTTTATACCATCACCATGGATAATACCTTGAGTGCCTTTTAGAACTAGAATATTGGACATGACTTGAGCCCACTTCCACTATAGCCTTATTTTTAGATTCATACTTAATAGGATAACTACTATCAATATTAAACATGTCAAATGTGTTTTCTATACTCACCAATTAAGAGGATACTATAATTTCTTTTCCAACCCTTAAATGTTTCCATGTACTCTAATGAAACACTTTAGTGTCTACTGCCTTTGAGAAAATCCAATGCACTATGATAAAATGGATTAATCCTTACTCTAAAATATAATATGTACAGTGAAAACATCTCCAACTATCACTACATTCTAGGATAAATTTCCAAAAGAAGATAATGTTGCAACAGTGGTGTGCCAAATATTGAGAGTTACTTCTCAAAAATTCCATTTTGATTCATATTCCATTTGCTTACAAATTTTGATATAGGTTTGGAGAATATTTTCAACTAAATTTTATAGATTTCACATCATTATAGTGTGGGTAGAATATGGTCTTAGAGGAACTCCATGAAACATAAGAAATTGGGGTTCCCTAACTTTCCTCCCTATTCAGTGGATTAGTTTGAATGCAAATATTTTTGTGGATATTAATACATTAGAGGTTCACCAATAGGTATTCCCACAACTTTCGTATATACAAGAGTGTGCTCCCTACCAAGATCATAAGCATCAAATTTTGTATTCAAATGAAGCATCCTAATCTGAGAGTTATAATTTCTCATCTGCACCTTTTTTCTCTCATGCTACTGTATTTTCAAGTAAATAAACTTCTTTTTGAGGTACATGGCAAAAAATTTCATTATGTTCCATTATAGAGATTGTTTTTAATATAGAATAACTAACAACTGCTTTCTTGGTTGAGGTAGGATATATAATAATATTATCATTGATGGATAACTCATGTTGCATTTCCTTATGTTCTAAGGGTGGTATTGCTCCACTATCCTTGGATAAAGACTTATTTGACACCATGTAGTTAACTTTTTTTCAATTTATATTACCAATGTTTAGGTAATTATATGATTATAAATCTACAAGATCCATCTCATCCTCATTTCCAGAAGACCACTAATTTGTCTTCCCTTAGAATTTATTTGTTTCAGATCATAGACTAGTGAAAACCATTGTATATACAAAAAAATATCTAGACTCAAGCCTTTGAGTCCTAGATTCAATAGGTGACACTCAATGAGGCTCTTGTTTTTGTATCCTCTAAAAATCATTTTAATTTTATACCTATCCATAAAAAACTCTGAGAGAGTGAATAACTAAATAAGTAGTAGTGGAACAAGATACCTCATTTATATTAAGACTCACTAATAGATAAATGTATTTTAACTATGTAAGAAAAATCCATCTATATCTCCAAAAAAATCTATTTATCTATGTTTCATTAAATGGGTCCTCTTTTATCAATTCTATAACTAGTTATAATGAAGACCATGTTGTTGTATTGTGCTACTAAAATTAAATCACACTACAACTCCAAATACAAGCCCCAAATACATAAAACAACAACAAATACAGGATAATGAAAATCAACAATTTAATTGCAGTAAACATTATATAAAAAATACAAAAAACTATATAATATATATTTAAAACATTGTTTTGTACAATTAAATTATCATGTAAAATTTATTAAAATTATCGAAAAACATCAATGCTTTCCTTGTCATTAGCGCCTGACCCCCACTCAAAAATCGTGATCATGGTGTTAGTGATAAAAAAACCACCCTAACTCGATCAAAATAATCCACTTGTATAAGAAAAAATTATTATGTTGATAGTATAAATAAATAAATTAAATATAAATATGAAATAATACATTAATAAAATGACTTTTTAAACTGATAACATACACATTGTGTCATACTAGTCATAACATGCATAAGATTTAGGTGAAAATTATTCCTACGCATTAAAAATTACTTATGGATTATTTTACTAAATTATCAAAATAATCTAAATTTATTTTCTTAGTTTTGAGTATTTTACTTGTAGTTTTTTACTAAAATGGCATTTTAAATAGAAAAAACACACTTTGAGTCACCTCGGTAATATCTTGCAATGGTTTGAAGTGAGACTAATTTCTACACATCAAAAATGAATTATGAAAAGTTTTCTAAAATTATAAAGATAATATGAGCATGTTTTCTTGATTTTTAGTGATAAACACACATTATGAAATGAAATGTCAATTTTAGACTGATAACAAACACTTTGAGTCATACTGGTCACTCCATGTGTTAGATTGAGGTGTGGATCATTTATAAATGTCAAAAATGTATTTTGGATAATTTTCCAAAAATTCCAAAACAATCTCTATATGTTTTATTTGTTTTGATTATGTCACTTTCCTTTTTTAATAATATATATATTTTAAATTAAAAGAAATTGTTAGAGTCAAACTGATCTCGTTGTTTGTCAGATTGAGGTGCAGATGATTCAAAAATATCACAAATGACTTATGGATAATTTTCATAATGTTTCAAAACATCCTTAATGTGTTTGTTTAGTTTTGAGTATGTCATTTGTGTTTTTTATTGAAATGTAATTTTAAACTGAAAATGCACCCTTTGAGACTTACCAGTCACATCGTGTGATAGTATGACATGATAATGATTAACATACATCATAAATGAATTGTTAATAATTGTCCAAAATTATCAAGACAATAAGAGATTTTTTCATTGTTTTTAGTGGGTGAAACATATTATGAACTAATTTTTTAATTTTAAAATTATAACATATACTTTGAGTGATATCAAGAACATATGATATCTTATTGAGGTGAGGTTAATTCCTAAACATCGAAAATAACGTATGTGTCATTTTAATAATGTATCTAAACAATCCAAATGTGTTTTCTTATTTTTGAGTATGTGATGTGTGTTTTCAACTAAAATGTCAATTTTAACCTAAAAACATGTACTTTGAGTCATGCTAGACACAATGTGCATCAGATTGAGGTTTGGATGACTCCAACACATAAAAATTGATTTATTGATAATTTTCATAATAAATCAAAACAATATTAATGCACTTTTTTCAGTTATGATCATGTCATATATTTAGTTTACTAAAATATAAATTTTAAATAAATATACTCACTTAGAGTCATACTGGTCAGACCATATGTCGTATTGAGGTGGGGAAGATTCCTACATGTCAAAAATTATGTATGTATTGTTTTCATAAAGTATTAAAATAATCCTAATGGGTTTTCATAGTTTTGAGTATGTCAATTTTGTTTTTTACTAAAATTCACATTAAACCAAAAACATGCACATTGAGTAATACTAGTCACATCATGTGTCAGTTTTACATGAGTCTAATTCCTACACATCAAAAATTAATAATATTTTTCCTAAATCATCAAGACAATTTGAGCATGTTTTAAAAGTTTTCAGCGAGCAATACATGTTTGAACTAAATTTTCAATTACAAGCTGATAATGAAAACTGAAATATATTGGAAAAAATATGTATTATATTGTGGTGTAGTTTATTAAAAAGGTTACAAATGAATTATAGATTTTTTTCCTAAATTATTGGAATAATATCATGATTTGTTTCGTTATTTTCAGTAAGAGATGTTTTTTTCAACTAAAATGTCGATTTTAAACTAAAAACATGCACTTTGAGTAATACTGGACACATTGTGAATCAATTTGAGGTGTTCATCATTCCTACATATCAAAAATTAATTATGTATCATTTTAATAAAGTAGAAATACAACAAGAATTCATTTTCTAATTTTTGATTATGTTACTTGTTTTTTATTAAAATGATAATTTTAAATAAAAAAATACTTACAGATATACCGGTCACACCATGCATAAAATTATAGTGAAACTAATTATTATACCTCAAAAATGACTTATGGGTCATTTAAATAATGTTTAAATTTAATATGGATTCATTTTCTAAGTTTTGAGTATTTCACTTTTGTGTTTTTTCTAGAATGAAATTTTAAAATGTAAACAAGAATTTTGAGTTATATTGATCATATTGTGTGTTAGTTTGACATGAGATTGATTCCTACATGTCATAACATAATGATGAATAATCTTCCTAAATTTTATGCCAATCAGAGTGTTTTTTATAGGTTTTTTGTGAGTAACACACTTTTTAAATTAAAATGTTAATTATAAACTAATAACAAAAATTTTGAGTTGTACCATACACATTATGCATCAGATTGAGGTGAGGATTGTTTTTACACATAAAAAATTACTTTTAAAATATTTTACAAATGTATCAAAATAATACCAATGATTTTTTTACTTTCTGAGTATGTCACTGGTATTTTTTACTAAAATATCAATTTTAAAGGAAAAGATACACATGGAGTCATACCTGTCACACCATGCATTCGATTGAGGTGCGTCTGATTCCTACACATTAAAAAATGACATGGGGTAAATTTTCTTAAAGTATAAAAACAATCTAAATTAATTTTATCAGTTTTGAATGTGTCGCTTTTTTTACTAAAATTTAATTTTAAATTGAAAACATGCACGTTGAGTCATACTAGTCACATCACGTGTCATTTTGGTGTGAGACTAATTCCAACATGTTAAAAATGAATTATGAATAATTTTCTTGAATTATTTGGAAAATATAATAATTTTTTCTTTGTTTTCAATGAGTGACACATGTTTTGAAATAAAATTCAATTTTATACTGATAACAGACAATTTGAGTCATACAAGTCATGCCATGTGTCAGATTGTTATGAGGCCAATTCCTACACAACACAAATATCTGATAGATAGTTTTACTAAAGTATAAAAAAATATTTGTTTTTTCTTTGTTTGAGTATGACCCTTGTATTTTTTATTAAATGTGTATTTTCAATAAAAAATACACTTGAAATCATATTAATCAAACTCAACATAGAATTTATGTGTGGATAATTCCTACATGTCACAAATGAATTATGTTTTTTTTATAATGTATAAAAACAATATGAATTTTTTTCTTAGTATTGTTTATGTCACATGTATTTTTTCCTAAAATATCATTTTAAACTAAAAACACACACTTTAAGTCATACTGGTCACATCATATGTTATAATGACATGATCAAAATTCTTACAAGTCACAAATGAAATATGAATAGTCTTTATAATTTATCACTAAAATCCAAGTGCATTTTCCTTGTTTCCATTGAGTGACACATCTTTTGAGGAGGATGAGAGGGATCTCGTCTTTCGATGAGATCTCTTCGGGTCATCTAGGGTTTTATTCGGTGGAACTGTGGATAAAGAGTGACCTCAGTGTGGAATCAGTTTTGGAAGAAAGGTGTGACCTTGGTGAGGCTTCGATGGACAATAGTGTTTCAGTTCATATAGTAGAGTCATTCTAGTTCGGTGTTTTGATATATGGTCTTGTTGCTTCGGTCAGGATATTAAAATTCAGATAGGTGGTTCCCAAGGATATCGTAGAGAATCAATGGTGTCGAGATGACTCATATCTCATTGGTTCTTTTGAACTTGAGGATGCCACCATCCTTATAGTCGACAAATCCAGATCTGTGTTTGCATTTTTTTTAACTTCATATTGCTTCACTAATCCCTAGAGATGATGAAATACAATTTTTTGGTCTCTATAATCTTCCTGATGAAGAACTAGTTTCGCATTGAAGGTTTCTCTGATGGGGGATCTATATAGGAAACATCGCTTCAGACATTATTGTATTCTCAATTTTTTCAGTGGAGACGAGGGTTTTTTTCAGGGCTACTGATGTTGGATTCATTTTTTTGTCTTGAATGGTGTTTCATGTTTCCCCTTTGTTAAATCCTATTCCAATTATATGGCGGTCAGTTCAGGAATCTCGATATTGGTCTTGATAAGGAGTGTATGAGGTTGAGGTAGTTTACATTCAGGAATTTTATGGATTTGATGTTTTCCTTTTTTTTCCTTCATTGTTTTTTACCCGCTAAAAAACTTAATAATTTCATTTATATTAGGATTCATGTTTGTTTTTCTTCTGCCATGATGTTTTGGTGGATTTTTAGATTCTAAGACTTCAGTGGGGGTCTGGACCCAATGGTTGTGGTTCTCGGTCATGTGATGCACTATTACACTTCTCTAAGGGCCTCTAAGATGCACATATGTAATTTCTCTAGTATCCTCTATGATGAAATTTTTAATTGCTCCAGTCACTTATGTGATTTCTGTTACATTTGGTCTAGTTGCCTCTACAATGCACTTCGGACTTCTCGGGTACCTTTCGCCTCTCCCTATCACTGTTTCAATTTTGATATAGTGTTAGTTGAGGTTCATGGCTATGTGATGTGCCTTCTCATCACTCATTAGGCCTATATGATTTGTGTCTCTAGTTGTTCAAGTTTCCCCTTTTATGCCCTTTTTAGTTTCTCTAATTTCATTTGTGATGAACATTTTGGTTTCTCTAGTTACCTATGTGATTTGCTTCCAAATTCTTCAGTGTCATTTTCCTCCCCCTCATGGTGACGTGTTTTTATTTAAGGTGGGGTTTTTTTAGTTTTATTATGTACTTTTGGATTTGGGATGGTTTTGTTCAATTTTGTTTGCTAGTGCCATATGTTTTCTTAGTATTCATTCACTGGTGATTTGTATTGCCTCTATTTTCTTTTTTCTATACTATTGTTCTAGGGTTCCCTCATTCTCTCCGAGGAGGTGAAGAACAATTGTCTTTTTTCTCCTTTGGGACATGAGATCAAGTGGCCAATTTAGAGAGATAAATGACGATTTATGGTTAGATGAATTTTTGGTGACTATCTAATTTGAAATTTAGAAATTTCTGAGTAGTGGTTTTTGAAATATAAAATGGGTGGGTTTGAGGTAATTTTTTGAATTTGTTTTAATTCTGAATTTTTATGCTGAAGAAATAATAACTTTACATTGATAAACTCTAGATGAGGATAAAGAGTAGGAACTAGTCATCTATGCACTGCCATAAAGATTTGAAATAATGAGAGGCTATATATTTGCCATCAGTACCAAGCCCATCAAACCCTACACAGTACAGCTTGTCAAGCGTTCATGTGATGTAGAGGCTTGACATAAAAATATAGTATGTGGGGAGGGTATCATACTATTATTTTATATATAGGTTACTTATACTATTATTTTTATGGGTTTCCCACTTTTTCCTAATAATTTATTTTTATATAAAAATTTAATTTTCATTCAGTACATGTTTGAACTAGATTGCAAATTTTAAAACAATAACATACACTTTGAGTCATACTAGTCACACCATGTATTGGATCGAGGTGGACCTAATTCTTATATGTCATAAATGACTTATGAATCCTTTTTCTAATATATCAAAATAATTTTAATGTGTTTGATTAATTTTGAGTATGTGACATGTGTTTTCAACTAAAATGTCCATTTTAAACTAAAAACATGCACATTGATTCATATCTGACACACCTTGTTTAAAATAAATGTGTGGTTGATTCCTAAAAGATTAAAATGATGTATGGATAATTTATCTAAAGTATCAGACAAATATTATAAGGAATGTAACTAAACAAAGTATATAAATTGATGAGAAAATAAACTGAGTGAGTCGTAGGTAGTAACCTTTTTATGGTATCTGTTTAAATCATGACACCAAGTATTCCACCCATTAAGATATAAACTAATATATTTCCTTTTTTTAATAAAAGGTCTTTTGATAGTGTTGGTAGTAATTCAAAAATATAAAAATGAAAATTATTAATAAATGTTTTAAATATAATTGTAATTATCTTCAAAAATACCTCATTGGGGATTCATGTTTATTGATGCATATGATATATTTCATAATTTTTCAATCATAATAACCAAAATATTTTCCACTGGTTTGTTTTTGAAACTTCATAAATATTGAGAAAAATAATTTTTTTTATATATGTTTTGATGGTAAAATATTAGTATATGTACCCAAATACATTCAACTTGTTGAAGTGAATAGGCTCGATAAATTCATGGACTGTCCTCATGCCTTGACCTCGATGATATTTAAACACTTCCCTATCATAATATAATTCTCATTAAGTCATAATTATAAATATATACCATTAATTTTATTTTTATGTTTTTTCATTTAGTGTATTAAAAATTGATAAATTTGATCACTCTTGGTTTGTTTTTTGGGTTTCCATGCATTAAATCCAGAAAATAGATCTTTCAAGTATTTGAATAGATGGACATAAGAAACCAATGCTTCCAAAAAATGGAATAAGTAATTAAATGAATGAAAATATATTTTATATGATTAAATTATAGAGTTTTAACCCTATATCAATGTTATCAAGAAAAATTTGTCATTTATAAGTTTTCTTTCAAACATTTTAGATAGTATGTCCTCTATTACATCAATTTTATTTTGTTGAAATTTTAATTATTGAGTAGAACTTATGGGAGGACTAATGAGTCCAAAAAAAATCTCACAGGGTTTTCCCTTAAATACTATTTATATAAAAACATGTAAACAATATTAATAGTATTTAGTCATAATTGACATAATAGATCGGCTATTGGATAGAGAAATCATGAAAGGAAAACCTCATGTATACATTTACATCTAAGACACATATCCATTGATGGGTGAGGATTTCGTTTAAATTATCAAGACCAAAATACTCTATAGTGGCCTCTTTCTAAATATTTTCAGCATAATCAAATATAGTTATTTCACATTTTTATAACGATGTATCTATAAGTAACATTAATGTTACTAAATGTGGAACTTAAAAAATAGGGTAAATGTAAATTGTGAAGATATTTCTGTTTGGTTAGTTGATCGTTTATATCATTTTTGTTTGAACTTCCATTCCAACATCTCCATTTTTCCATCTATAACAACATTTATTGGTTTAGAACTTTTTTAATTAATTTTTAAATTATTTTCATGAAAAATAAATTGGAAATGAGTACCTCCTTGTAATTTTTTTTAATATATAATAACCATTCTACGAATGTTTTAATAACCTACTTGACCATATGAATATCTCCATCATGAAGTGGAATAGGTAGCTCATAACATGAATCATGAGTTATGTTGATCACTACACTCCTATGAACTATCTGAAGTAGTCAATTGTGAAGATTATATCATTGGATATAGAACATGGTAGCCATTACATCAAGGTTATGTGTGGGTGTAGATATGAATACATCAAAATAAGTTTCACCTTGTAGAATATAGTTAAAAAAATGTATCAGTGTACACCTGACTCATATTTCATAGAATCAATTATGAGAATATTTATTACCAATTCTAAGATGGTTCTTTGATGAGAATGGATTTCATCAGAGATCGTGGGGATGAGAGGATCTTCAAAAAATGGTTTTTCTTATGTTGGTTCTTCTCATTGATTACTTCGCAAAATATTTTATAGAAACTCTGTCTACTAATTATGTTTTTGTTCTAGAGAAGCTAATTGTATCTGCAACTATTCCATTTACATATCTTCATCCCCTTATTCATTTTTTCCAAAATATGTTTAGGGTGACAATCCAAAAACCAAACCTCTAATGAAACAATAATATTCTAACCTCTTCAAGGGCACTGGTAGTATCTATTCATTGGGTGCAGCTACTGATTAATATTATTTCTATGTTAGAAAAAAAAAATATTAGAAAATAAAGAATCATTGTTAATTAACCCTGTTTTAAATATTTTTTTTTATTATGTGATTCTTACACATGATTTTGTTAGTTTTTTGTCTATTCATCTATTAGTATCCCTTATTTCTTTACACAATCATCCTTCCATACCACATGACATGGGATAGAAGTGGATTTGGATTTTGATTCATCAATCTACATATTAATAGAGGAAAATAATTCTTTTGTTGTTTCATGTCAAATAAAAGTAATATGGTATAATTCAAATATGTACCATTTTTTTCAAGTGAACCATACCCAATAATTGTTCTATGATAGGGTTACATTGGGTTTTCAGCAATTAATTAATTTTAGCACCCAGTTTGTATTTCATAAATTAACAATTTTTAATAAAAGTGATTTGTACATGTATTGTGATGAAAATGTATTACCAGTCACAATGTACCTAAAAAGTTGTCTCCTCATGAAACTACTAAATGCATCCCATTATTGTTCATTTATTAGGTGTTCATACATATGTGGTGGGTAAAGGAGTATTTTCACTTCAACATCTTTTAAATAAAACTTCAGAAGAATTGTTTGAAAGCCTCTGTGTTCTTTTACGTTAAAAATTAACAAAAATTTCATTTGAGATCCATCTATTATAAATTTAATCTATAACGGATAATGAATAGTAAGTAAATGTTTCATTATATTGTTTTGTTTAAATAAATAAATAAATCATAATTTTATCCTTATCTCTTCCAAAATCAGTGTCTTAAGATTGGGAACAAAATTATACTACGAATCTATATCAATCAGCACGTGCATGTGAGTGGTAAACCCAATCTAACTACTAAACATGGAATTGTCGGTGTCAATAGGCCGGTCATATTTATTTCATCCAACATTTAATTTGATGTGTTAGTTTATCACCTAAATAATTTTGGCCAACGACATCATCCTATGGCACTCTTATTTTTTTTGGGACACCAATTATTCATTATATGTCATTTCCATGACATAAAAATCATCAATTTGATATTCTTCTAGATTGGTAGAATCCACATGTGTAGAAGGTTTTTGTTCCTCTACATTAGATGCACCAACATGTTGTGAAACCTATTTTTCATTGGGATGAATAGAATCGACCTGTGAAGAAGTCATTATTTACCAAAGTGGTGGTATATTTAATTTAGATTATTTAAATAAAGAAGTGAACAAATAATAATATGTGGTAATGCAATGTATTTTACATAAAAATATAACCACATTATTGAAATCTCTTTTTTTAAATAATTGATTAAATTTGACCCCATTATCGAGTGTACAATTCCCTTTATTTTGGTTTCCTAGGACTTACAAGAACTTTTCTATATCGGGACCATTGTAAAATGATTGTGACGTCCCAATGAAAGGGTCATCGTCAATTGATTTGACATATAAACCTTCAGTTTATTTGGTTAATAATAGAAAAATTTACCCCTTATGGTTTGTGGTATATAAAACATAAAATACTTATACTACCTATGATTCAATTGTAAATAGTCTTTCATTGTATCCTTCCTTAATAAATTCCAATTTCATGAACCCAAATTCATGTATTTTAACATCACTCAAGTTATCATCCAAAATGCATCAAAATATTGGAACATAAAATGTTGTATAATCCAACTCCCATATTTGTTTGATGATGCCATTGTATGGAATGTTTTTATAAATTTGATTTTGGTCCATGATATGAGATACATGAATCACATTATCCACTAGTGTAACTCCACTATATTTCATGGTACTACATTAGTCATGTTCATTTGTATATAACATATAACGATTAATTAATTAATCATTATAAGATAAAACATGCAGACATGATCCTCTGGATAGCCATGAAATTCATTATAAAATCAAATACGGATTTTCTGTTGAATCCTTAAAAATATAGTCTGGAAAGCATCCTATTAACTATTGATTATGTGTATTTGATATCTGACATTCATACCTTGATGGATTCAAATGACTAAGAATTTTTTGTGGGTTTAAACATGTTGGGAAACATCTAATATATATGAAAAAGATAAATGTGGTCCTGCTCTCAACCCATAATATTAATTTAAAAAAAAACTCTTCCAAAAATTCTATTACCCTCAAGAAACCTATTGTATTTAGATTTTGATAGACTAAATCTTTTCACATCAGATTGGTAGTCGGTATATATTTTTATAGCTTCCTCAACAACATATCGCTCCACAATCCAGCATTCTGGCCAACATTGATTTTTGATATTCCCTTTAAAAATATTTTTTATGACATTCAATGGGGTACATCCATCTATAATGTACATGATCAAATAGTCAAATATTCCTTTACATGTGAACCATTATATCCTTAACATTCAGTGGTAAGAACATCACCAATTCACATAATATAACAACAATTTCATTTTTCCATATTTGGCAATTTCACTGTGTCTAGAACTTTTTTACGTATATATTTGAAAAAGAAGTAGATCCTTGTTAATGTATAATGGAAATTCTTGGGAAAAATGAAACCTAAAGATACAGGTGTTAAGTCTTGCATCAAAACATTAAAGTAATGAGTTTTCAGACCCTTTAATTTTAAATCATTCATTGACATGATATTTTTTATAATAAATGAATAGCCCTATAGAACCTTTACAACATTAAAGAATTTTAAAAATAGATATATCTCTTCTTTGGATAGAGTTTAAGATGGTGGGGGAAGAAAAGTCTATTTTCACCCTTCACTAGGGACAACTATTCATATATTCCAATGCCAATCATATATAACTAGCCTTAATTAAATATTTAATTTTTCTAGGAGCATTTAGTAATGTTCCAATGAAACTATCTGATAATTTTTTTTACTTGAATAACATCAAGAAAATTCTTGACATACAGAGAATCCATTTATAATAATTAAAAAAGTGTATCAATTTTTCCAATTTGGTTTCTTATGGTTTTTTGAAATAGTTTTACCAAAAGGAGTGTCCATACCATTTACTTTCTCAAATATTTGATCACCTGTTTGTAGAGATGGTGTTGTGTATTCTTCTTAATTTCGATATAATAATGTCATCTAATATTTTAATTATTTCACCAAGTTAGAAATCTATAATGTACTAGAAACACATTCTTTGATGAATGTTTCAATTTAATTGACTGTGTACCTTGTTTTCAAATAGAACAATTTTAAGTTCTTTTAATGTTATATAATAACAAGTTTCCATAAGAAGAAAATTTATTTATCATCCCATACAACATTGATCTCACTAAGAAATATTCATTTTTGTAATCATCATATAATTTTACACCTGAATCCCAAAATAATTTGAAATCATTGATCAATGGATCCAATTAAACATTAATATCATTACCCAGTTGTTTTGGTAATAATATAAGTAGAGATTACATAATGTAGTTTCATTTCATCCATAAATACGGTTGAAAGTTAAAATTTAACAACATAACCATCCATGTAATGTGAGTGATTATTTGAAAACCAAAAGGATTTACTCCATCTATAGAAAGCACATAGTGATGGCTTCTCAGATCATTTTCAAATTCAAGATACTCATGATTAATTTTCTTCTGTTGAGGAGATTCTGTTAGGTGATGAAGTTTACCATTTTAATTTCTTATATCAATATGAAATTTCAATTTTCATAAAGTCCTCATATCAATATAGGTTCCTAAGCCCGGGAATGATTGGTAAGTATGGTAAAACTTTCATAATATCCTAGTCATTTTTTTATTAGGAAGCATTACACTTTTGGAATTTTTTAAATGGTTTTTGGTCCTTACATAATATTATATAGTCATTTTTATAGGAATGTATTCTTAAAAAAATAATACCCATTGAATGTAGCATTTATTTAGTTTCATTCCTTTGTAAAGTAAGCTCATTATATTATAAGATCATATCATTTAAGAGAGAAATTATTTCAGTAAAACTAGAATCACTTCATCTATTTCATGATTTTAAATTATACAGCTTCAGTATAGATGGAAATGTTTTACATTTAGTACAACTAGAATACAATTGTGTATTTTTACAAACCATTAAATTATAAAACAATTTTGAAAAATCATAAATTTTGTCTTCAACTCTCATTATCATTTTATCAATATAATCTCCATCATTATTCACACATGTAATCACATCCCCGATAAGGTCTTTATCATTAACCATACATGTAATCATATTAGATGATCCATAAAACATATCCTTATCCCAGACACTATCTATATTCGTTTTCCCTATGTTTAGCCCAATATTTATAACTTCAATCTATTCCATGAAAAATAATGTTTTCTGCCAAACCATTTTAGACAAATTATTCTTGAATAAAAACACCATAAGCATAGAAAAAGGATTTTAAAAGTGTTATATGAATTATATTTTGCAAACTTTATGAACTCTTTCACCCATCCTCAAACTCTTTTGCCATACTATTCTCATCTATCCATTTTTGATTCATATCAATCCTATTTGATTCGGTAATATTAATATTTAACAAAATAAATAAAGTGTAAAAACCATTTCATAGAAAAATGTAATATTATGAATAAAATATTAGTATTTTGTAAGATTATTAATTGTTATTATTTTAAATACTTAAATTGGTATATTAATGTTTTTTATTTTACTAATTTTAGTTATAAATAATCTTTTATATGTTATATGAACCTAATATTTCATCTCTAACACTAATTCATGTCACAAGAGAGATCGCTCCACTATCAGAACCCATCATAGAGGTGATCAAAATATGGCATTTAAAAAATGTTCGAGGGGGAGAAACGGATCACAAGTGATCACATACCTTGATTTTAATATATCATTATAATTTCAAGAAAAAAATTAAATAAACATTAATCTAAGAAAAATGTATTAATAAAAATTTTAAAATCTAAAAAAATGTTTAAACAAAAGTAATTTCACATACTCATTAAAATATTTACATAATCCATATATTTATTTATATAAAAAATTATAAATTATAAATATATTTCATAATATATTATAAATTATATCTATAAAGTTAAACAGAATTATTTTAATAATTAATTTTATATAGGTTTGAAATTTATAATATATATATTATTTATAATTATAGTTGTATAAATTTAATTAATTTTGTAAAAAATATTATTCATTAATAATTATAATAAAAAATATTTTTTAACAGAAATTGATAAATGTTTTTTAAATTATATCACTAATTATATTAATATATAATTATATTCATAAATAATTATATGTAAACATAAAAACGATTTAAAATACAAATTACTTAATAAATATTAATTAATAATTTTAGTATTATCAAAATATATAATAATTTTTAAAAATTAAATTACCAAAAGTATAAATATAATTTCATTTTATAAATTTATTTAAATTTATAAAGAAATATTTTTTAATTACTTATATATATATATATATATAATTATTTATTCACATATAGATGTGTGTGTGAATCTAAGTAACTCAATGGCATGTGTGTGTGTGGTACATGAATTCAACACATACATGTGTATATACAATTATATACAATCCATGTAATATTAATTTTATTATAATTTCTATATAAAATAAACTGAAATTAATTACTGCTATTTAAATATTCTTATATTAATTAATATTGTTATATAAAGATTAATAATTACAGATTATATATTAATATATACGATATTAGTTCAACTATACATCAAAATTGTTTACAAATGTGTGTGTGTAAATTTGAAGAACCAAAGGACATGGTTATTTATGTTTATAGTAGGTGAACTCTAAACAAACATGTATATAAGATTAATTTTATTACAATTTCCATATAAAATATAATAAAATAAATTTATGATGTATAAAATTATTATGTTAATTAATATTATAATTTTTTGGATTCAAAATGGATTCAATGAAAATATACCATAAGTGGGGGTGAATTAGGGTATTAAAACTTTTCCAACTTAATCACTTTTCATTAAAATATCACTACCCAAGATGATCTTGATTTTATTATTAGTACCCCTCAGTTATTTTTTAGATGATGATTATTTTATTTTTAATCATCTATAGTATTTATCCCTTTAAATAATTTATTCATGGATGCTTGACCCACACACACTGATAATGCCAGACGAAATATAAAGAAGAAGGAAAACGTAATATAATGCTTTTCATTTCGTCCACCCACACTAGGAAAATTCAAGCAGCATACAATCGATAATGTAGTGATGCACCAAAATCCAGTGACAAAAAATTAAAAGATAATATAATTCAATATTTAAATCTTAGATCTCAATATATGTTCTTGAAAGTATTTTAGTACTGAGAAAACTTAACTGACCAATAAATGTTTATAGTAAAATTCACATATAACTAGTCTGAAACACCCAAATTCTTACAATCCTTCGTAATGTGCGAGAAAAGTGATAAAGTTGTCAAATAATTTTGGGGAAAAATTAAAAAAACCGAAATAAAAAACTAAATTTTTTTAAACCTTTAATTTAAGATGTTAATTCGTGTAAGAGAGAGTGAATGAGAGTGAGGGAGAGTGTCTGATGGCAATAAAGAGTGGCAGCACACTACAACAGAGAAATAAATCGGTGGAAATAGTTGTAGGGAGGGAGAGAAGTGGTTCTCGAGGGGGGGAGAACGGTGAGGGAGAGTAGTAATGATGCATGAAAATAGGGACAGAGAATGGAAGAGAGGGAGAGAAGCAGTTAGTGAGGGAGAGTGGTAGTGAGGTTTCAATTCCATGAGATTTTGAAAGCACAACTAAATCATAGTTGATTAGGGTTAAATTTATAAATAGGTCTAAGTTTTTTATCATAAATTCTAAAAAAGTGATGATAAAGTGGAATTTTATCAGTTTTAAAATAAAAAACAATGATAAAATCCCTCATTAACAATTCTATTCTGGCACTGATAAAGATATGTCATTCTCATTATGTAGGTAACAAGTATGAGGACTGATGATGGTGTGTAAGATCTTCTATGGTGGTAGTTCATTAGTGGTAATGGTGTTGCATCCAGTGGTAATGATTATAATGATAGCATGAAGGAATGACCTGCATAGCATGAATAGTGAAATGATGATGGCTTATTAGTGAATGAGACAGGCGAACCCCAACTTTATAGCAGGGATAGTGTTCTGGAAGTCATCTGTGGCAATGGAACATCTTCTAGAGAGATGATGGAGGTATCCATCATTGTATTGTGGGGGAGGATCACTCAAGTTGGTGATACAAATGATGATTTGATCCGGGAATCAACGACTTAGATACAAAAGGGAATTTTGAGGCATAACTTTTAATGGTATTTTGGTTGTTAGTGGGTGGGTTATCCCGTTGAGGGGTTATGAATTTACCATTAGGGGTTGAGATGTGTGAGAGTGTGTTTCATTGTAACTGTACCCCTAAATACCGAAGTACTATATATTTATATAATTATATATAATTATTATTATATGAATATATAGAATTATAAATATAATAAATATTTTTTATTTAATCTTATTTATTATAATTTTATATTATTTATATAATTACATATATTTTTATAAATAAAAATTTTAAAACATTATATTTATATAATATGTTATTATTAACTATTTAAGTACATGATATATATACTCATGTTCTCTAAATTCGTATATCCCACATAGATGTTCACATATACACACACATACTTACATATGTACACATACAACATCTACACATACCTATACACAAGACATACATAAACAATATAATTCTTACACATATATTCACATAGAAATTGATATAAATATATAAGTTCAAATATAACATATTAAAAATATATAATTTATATATATATATAATTGTTTGAATAATTAAAAATATATAAAAATATATCATATTATATTAATTTTATACATTCATTTTTTAATTAATTTATATAAATAAACATTGTTTTTTGAATATAAATAAAATAATTTTATCTATATTAATAATAGTTTTTATTAAATGATTGTATCATTTCTAAGGATATCCCTACTAATGATCCACTTCTCTTAGCATCTTTAGCACTGATAAAAGACACCTTTATTAGTACTTTTATCTAACTCTGATAAAGGTTAAAATTTTATCAATGGTTTATTTTTAGCATTGATAAACCCTGCATTGGCTAAGGTGCAATCTGTGGTAGTGAATCCTCTCAATAAGATAATATTTATCATTCCCATTAGCTTTTTCAAAAACAACCATGTAAACTCCAAGCTAAAAGTGATTATCTGGGTCCTCCTCTTCATTGATTTAAGTGTGAACATTTAACTAACCTTCTTCAATATCAAGCGAGAAACACTAATCCAGATGATGGTCATCCACTTATTTTGGAATTTACATGGTTTGGTCCATATTTTTAGCAGAATCCCTTAATTTCCTTCAATAATTATCTGAGGAGTGACATGTTATACTATATTTTTCATATACCAATCTTCTTCAACAATGATCTACATTTTGGCCAAGCTATCCTTTATAAGAGTTATTTTAGCATAGATAAATGAAACACTTTTATTAATTTTGAATAACTATATATAATTAATATTTTTTATTAATGATCTTAATATCTGTATAATTTAGTATTTTTTTAATATTAATTTATTTGTGTCATTTTTAGTATTTTTTAATTTAATAAATATTAATATTTATTCATTTAATTTTTTTATAATTTATTCATTTTTTATTTTTTTTATATATTTATTTATTTCTTTTTACTATTTTTAATATGTGTGTAATTTATAAATGAAACATATATTATTTTTAAATATTTACTCATTTTTATTTTAATATTTTTGTATGTAAAAATTTATATAACTATTAATTACCCATTTAAAACTAGTAATGTATATTAAATCTAATCTATTTAAATATATTTTTTTATATTTATTCACTTTTATTATTTTCAAAATTTATATTATCAGTAGTTTTAATATTTTTGTTATTTATTTATTAAAAATATTTTTTCATTTAATCTAAGCTAAATTTAACAATGATAGAGTACACACTTTTACTAGTGTTGATAAATGGTTACCTTTACCAACAATAAGAAAAAAAACATGATAAAATGAATCTTAGCCCCAACCATTTTCAGAAAATGATTGTATGTTGTCTAAAAATTCTCTATGATAAATTATAATTCACCTCACATGTTATAATTTCTTTTCATCTGACCTGCTGAAAATTATCTCTTAATTTAATAAATAATTTTTTAGTGTGTCAAAAATCTGCATCAATTTACTAGCTAACACATCTACCACTTTGAGACCTGATTGAAGAGATATCTTTTCTTCGAATATCCTTTCTATTTTTTTCCAAACAGACTTACTATGTTTCTACAAGACCACTTATGGATCTGAACAGCCAAAAATTCTCTAAGTAAATTAAATATGTTAAAAAACTTGTTCATTTTTCTTTTGTGTGATTTTATAAATTTTAACGCTTCCTTTTTCCATCACATATAAAAAATGACATTGTAATATGATGTGTTTCATCCATGAATGAAAATAGAGATTATTTTTAATATGAAAAGTTCTATTACTATCATAGAATAATGGAATATTCTTTTTTATAGGACAGAGCTCATTCAAAATCCTTATTATCTAAATTGACCCATTAAAATATTTTGTAGCTACCGCTAGAAAAAAGAAACAAATATTTAACCATTTTTTTACATTAGTCAAGTTTATTAACATAGTTAAAATGATCATGTGTAAAATTAATTTTTAATTTAACATAAAAACTATTGAACATATAATTACATATAAAAATATAAAAAAATATTAATAAATAAGTGCATTTGTGTGTATAAACTATTAAACATATATGTACATATATTAATGCATATATAAATAAAAATATATTAATTTAGAAATGAATTAATTAAAAGAATTATATTCTTGTAAACTCATATAAAAAATACTCCTCATGTTCCCTTCAAAATACATTATCTTAACACTTCTTTTTTTCATTGGTTTTCAAACCAAACATTGAATAAAATGAAATATTTTCTTCATCTTTTTTATAAAATTCATATTGTTTTTTTTAAAACAATTGGGGATCCACATAAGAATAATATACAAAATACTTAAACTATCCTACAAAAATGAAATATAAATACATCACCATACTCATTTAATGGAACTATCATCATGTGATTCCATGTTGTTATGAAAACTTCAAGAGAAAAAATGAAATATGATTCTAGAAGAATAGTAAAAGTGAGAAAAAAATAAAATTACATGAAATATATCACAATACACATAGTTTATATGTTTTGAGAATAATCCCAATGTTTATGGAGAGGAATACAAAATTATCTTAATCTGGAGCAAGATTACTAGGAAAAATTATCAGATTGAAAAAAAACCTACCTTGAAATGAGCTTATAAAGAAATGTGGTTCTTCATTAAGATACATTGCTAAAGTGATAAATTAGAACTATTATATTATTATTTTATATTATTGATTAAACTATGTCTATGAAGCTAAAATCCCCTATTAGTGTCACCTGTCAGGTATGTTGTTGTAACCATTTCAAAGTCTACACTATAATAATATCACTATCAGTTTCTCCAGCCTATTCTACTGTAATGGCCAGAATTAATACAATGAGAAGAGGTAATGGTTCCCTTAACATCATCCAATGTATCATGATACATAATTAAAACAAATGAATCACCGAATTCCATCATTAAATATTAATTAATTAATCATGTAATAATATACAAGAATAATGTTATGAAGGATGGATCAACAGGTTAAGGTGGCTTCCTATAAATGAAATTCAGGGTCTATATATCTTCACAAAATATCATAAATAGGGTACGTTTTAAGATCAAAATGAGTTAAATAGTAATCAATAAAAGTTTTCAATTATCATAATTTTGATCAAAATATACTTTCTTCAACAAGATCAAAATGCAAGTTATAATAGAGATTCATATCCCAAAGTCTCCAAATTATGATTCTACCAAAAAGAATATGAAAATCTTGTTTATAATAAATCTTGATAATGGGATACATTATATTGTAAAATCACTCATAGAATTTATAATAATAATAAATCAATCAACATAAACTTCAAGAAATAAATGTTTAATGATTTATGAGGAATTTTATGTACATAAATTAAATACTATTCCTAAATAAAAATTCATTAAATTAGTATCATCATGCTTACCATTAATCATCAATACCTCATATTAATCATTCAATATTAACAAAATTTAATGTTAAAATAGGGTATAATTGAATTCCTAAGAAAATATTTTCATCTTAGATAAAAAATACATTGAGAAATCTAAGTGTGGAATGAAACCTCCTTAAAACATAAAATGTAAATGAAAAATGTATAGAAGGAAAATGATATGAAGAATTTAAAACAACACTCTCCTATCAAAGTTTTCAATTTATGTCTTCTTCTTTATCATTCCATATATGACTTAATTAAACATGGACTTACAAAATAAAAATAAACATTTTATGTTTTGGGATCCATTCAAATAAAGTTAAAATAGTATACGATGATTGACTAGTAAATCTTAAATAAAATAAATAAAAATAATTTCCCAAAATATAATTCCTAAAAAAATATAAAAAAATTCAGTTACCTATAATAATGGATTTTTTAATGTCTTTGAGAGAGACATTATGTCACGATTTTATGTGATATGATTATAAAAAGAAGTTAACTGATCTATATTTAACCTTGAATTAAGATTCATATTACCTCATGTGATAAGTCTCCTTAATTTGATTGAATATAATTTTAAACTCAAAAGAGGTGAAACCCAAAATTTTGATATCCTTAAATATTGAATAGGTAATTCATGGATTGTCTAAATATGGTAATACTCCTTTTAAAAATAATTTCTTTTTTGTTGGTCTATATCGAAATCATCAATATTCCTCTTTATTTATACAATAATCACCTCATATTCATTATTATATCCTTCTTTCTCCTATAATTAAAAAAAATAAAATGGTTTCCACCTAATATTCTCTCTCATATTTAGCTATATCATTAGAAATCACCTCAGATTCTACCTCAAACATATAATCTATTTCTGATTTGTCTCATGTTTTTACTTGATGTTGGATTCCTCCTTGGGTACCTATTTTGATTCATAATGCCTATTTTGTTATCTCAATTAGTTCAAACACCTATTTTAATGCATCTTTTATACTATTTAGGATTTTCCCCTACAATTAGGTGTAGTTATGATACACAACATTTTATTTTTATCTTTATTTTGAGTACAAAAGTGGTTTGGTAGAGATTTTTTATATGGACCCCAAGCCTATATGAGAACTCATTATATATTTTACCTATAACCACAAAAAAACACTAAAGCATATAAAAATGAAAAAAAAACCCCTAAACTAAAATAAAAAAGTATATTGTGTTGGGAAAAGTCGTTATCCTAATCTATTGAACTACATATTCCTACTAAGCTCATGTGTCAGTCAACTGTGCTAAAAAATTTAAACTCCCATGAGGTTTTGTTAATTCTTATAGTGTATATAGTTTATAAATTTCTGTTATTATTCCCTAATCACAAATAAAAAATTCTATTATGTCGTCATGTAGGTGGTCAAACCCCTAAAGACAGTCATTATTAAGGAAAAACCTAACTGAATAGTAAAAAATAATATTTTAACTAAAAAACAAATCCAAATTATCTTTGAAAACTATGAATGATGGATGCACTATGATTTTATAAATATATAATTGTGAATATTGAATCGTAAAAAAGAAATTATGGCCAATTATTTTATTTTTATAATTACTTCAATGTAAAGTATTGGTCTTGGCCATCAATCTTTAACTCATAAATAACACTTTTCTTATTGTTATATAATTGTTTTAATTTAGGAATTAGGTGATCAAAAATAAATTTATACATAATAAATACAACTCACACAATATTCATTCATGAATCAAAGCAATTATTTAATGCATTAATAGTAATATTAATAATAAGCACACAATGGTCATTCATAAAGAATGGAGATAAGATTTAGAAAAACATCTGAATGCAAAAACCAAAGAAAACAACCATTGAAATATAAGATATGATAATATCAAATCACCGTTCTATAAAAAAATCATAAAATAAATTAAAACCATATTCTAGCCATGATAATAGAAAAATAAAACACTAAACTGACCAGAAAATTCAGCCTTCTAACCTATTAATGAGCTCCAGCCATGAACCTCCTGGGAAGATTTTCATCATGTGTGTAGCCTTAACCCTAATTTATAGTTAAAGAACCCCACTTTCAAAATAAATATATCTCATTAATATATTTATATATATCCTAATAAAACTCAAACATCACAATGATTTCAAAATATTTCAAGCCACATCACACTAAATATCACCAAAAAGAATTCTCTTCTAAATTCTAAAGAATATAGGCTAGTGGTTCCTTTGAAGATTCTGAAAAATATTTCCAAAACAAATTATGAATCTTAAAAAAAACATAGAGAATCAAATTTTACTTAAATGTTTTATTGGAATATAATATTAAAATTTTTACTAAAGAATGGATAATATAACTTAAAAAAACATCACCAATTTCAAGCTCATGCATCTCTTTACCCTAAAACATTCATTTTAAAATTGTTATTTTCATGTTCATCTCATATAGGACAATGTCGAAATATCAGGAATACCATGGAATGATTGAATCCCAAACAATCACTATCCTTTATCTAATATCATATCGTACATCACTATTATCATTTCATTAAAAATTAATATAGATTCCTCATGCAACCAATACCATGCCAAAATATTACACGTACTAGGTTTAGAATTTCCCTGTTGGCCACAACATTCATCCTCCCTGGTGTAGTATTTTTCATTCCCATATTCATACAAAATATATTGTGTCTATCTCATTGTTTCCACTAGGGATTCATGGTCATTTCACTCCTCACAATCATAAATGTTTCTTGTGAATGTAGGTTTCTCGAGATTCATTTAATTGTATGCAAAGTAACTAGAAGTGGCATCAATTTTTCTGTTAATTAAACATTGAATATAATTTAGTATCACTTGAGCATAAGATTATTAATTTGAAAAAAAAATCTTTTGATCTAGCTTTTATAACACAAGGATACATTTATTCCTATAAAAGTGAAAATTTATTCATATGCGAATCAGTTTTAATATAACATAAATTCAAGTCCTCAACCTGTATCCTTACATAGCCCTATCCCAGTACATGTTCATTCTTATAGTATCAACCCTTATATGAATTAATTTTATGAAATACTATATCCTTTTAATTACAATTATCGCACACAAAATCATGTTTCACCTCATTCAATTAGGATTCATATTTATTTAATAATTATAAAATCATTAAAAGCTCTCAAATATATTCGTTTTTCTTCAAAAATTCACCAAAAAAATCAATTTTATTAATTTTTTCTGAAAAATAATAAAATAAAAATAATGGAAAAAGTAAATTTAAATATTTAAATAAATAAAAGTAATACTAAATAAATACATGAAATTGATCTATCACAAACAAAATATTAAATATAGGATAAGATTTATATATATGATGTGTTGATGAGATTTATATGAAAAATATTTTCTTCTATGCAAAATATATTCAATGGTATGTAAAATTTATTTTAGTAGAGTTGTTGAAATGTAATAATTGAATAGAGGAAGAAACATAATTATCAAAGGATATGTATTTGGCATCGATTTTCACTAATTAATTATGTCAAATGAATATTGTGCTATGTGATTCACTGATAAATTCAAGAGATTAAATATGGTTAAAAATATTTGAGTTGATGAAGAATATTTAAAAAACAAATCGATAAATTGATATCCATTATTAAAAAAATAACATTATGAGTAAAACAAGGTAAAAGATGAGAATAAACTAGTTTGGAAGATGATCCATGATTGGATGAGCTGTAATAATTGAGCTTGATGATATATAAAATATGAGATTGATAGAGTAGAGAATTTGGGTAACCACACTGAGGATTAGAAATTGGTTCAGGATAAATATTTCAATGAATTGAAAGTGTTAAGAGTCATGGTCCAATCCTTCCACTGTACTTGATTGTAATTATGAAATAACTAATTAACACTGAGAAATACTAAGGATGATTGATAATGGGGGACAAACCAAGATAAAGTTAACAAATCAATTTTAGAAATTTTTCGTTTTTGGATTGAGATTGTTGAGGATGGAGATATCGTTTAAAATGGATGTCTTTTCTTAGATTCATAGGAGCAAACATAATTATCTTATTGGATTTATACATCGATCTGGTATATGTGTTCATTACAATAGAATTATGTTTACATAGTGAAACCCTTTAACATCACTAAACAAATTCAAAAAATGTTATTAATTTATGAGTGTTAGCTAAACTACTAATAAAGGGTACCTTTATTTGTGTTATAAATTTTTTGATAAATAGTCATCTTGATTAGCACTTTTCATAAACCTAATAATGGTGTTCCCTTTAACAATTTTAAAGTGATTTCTTTTAGCACTAATAAAAGCTAACCATAATTTAAAATTAATATTATTAAATTTATATTTTAATATAAATATAAATATAAAATATTATTTAATATGATTTATAAAATAATAAATATATATTTACATTTAATATATAATATATTTTGTAATAATTGTTTATAAACTAAAAAAATTAATATTAATTAACAATTTTCTAATTAATATAATGTCATCAATATTTAAATACAATTTCATGATAGATAATAATTTATTAAATAATTATTATCTTATGAAACATAAATACAGGGGTTGAACTTCAAACAACCATAACATTTAATATGGTTGTTTTTTTGGGATCCACATGATGTGAAAACAAATATTGTGATAATATCAACACATGTTTTCCTATGGGGTACCCTAATACCATTTTTTTATAATGATAGAATATATTTCATTAAAATAAATACCTTTACTTTGAGATATACATTTTACTATCATCCTCACATAATATCATTTAAACCAGTCATTTCTATCTCAATTTTTCTTAAAGACCCATTTGTTTGTCAATACCATCATTTCTTAAGACAACAAAACAAGATACCATGTCTTGTTCTTCTGTCAAGATTAATTTTCCTTTTAAATTACCTTAATCTGATGGGTAATAAAAATAATGGGTTTCTAAGGATCAAATGACACTCATTAAAGGTAGTTAAATAAATTAGAAACCACATTTCAAAGATTATATTTACTTGTAACTAAAATCATGTATAAAATTAGACAAAGAACATGTTTTGAACCTTGAAGTAATGGTTTCCATGGCCACTTTCCTTTGTCATGTTCTTTATGAATATCTTTAATAGTAATCCCTAAGATTCTATTCATTATGGTGTATCCATGTGTTTTGTGAAACACCCATTCTTCTTCCTTCCCCAACATGCTAGTGTCTCATGTGGTAATGAGGGGAAGAGAAAGAGTGAAAGGGAAGCTTTTTTAGGATGCTCGAACCACCCATGTCAATGGGATTATTCGGTTTATATAATACTTATGACACTACTAAGTTATTCCATAATACATACTCAAATTTAACATTAATGGATGATTAAAAAAAGTTTGTAAAATTTGAAAATATTCCGAGATTCAATTAACTCTAATGTGTGGTTGATCTCCTAAGAATTTCATCTAATGAATTATTTAATCAATAAAAATGAGGGAGATAATATGAATTGTGTAGGTAGTATTATGTTATCACTATGACATGAATTGTGATATACTCTCAAGGAATATTATATTTCATGGTCTTCATTCATGTCATACTGTAAAACATATTTATATTATATCATATGATATAATTTTAAGGCCCCAACCTTAATAATTACTAAATCTTTACTTAAGTTAATAACTCACATTGATTATATTTTATGGTTTAAGGATTTATAGAATTAGGTCATAACATATACATAAGAACTTTAATATTACAAGTAGATACTTCTACTCACTATAAAATTTATTCATACAACAAAAACTCATTAAAAATATGCATGACTTTCCTTGATCCCATCCATTACCATATTCTTCTTTAAGTCATGAGAAAAACATTTAAAAACATGGGATGAGAATAAAAAGATCTGTAATGGATACATAAAGAAGGAAAACTATTTGTTTTTCAAGACAACATGTAGACCAGTAATTATTTTCACCTTTAAGAAGTAGCTGAAACACATCACTAAATAGAATCTCATTGCTTACCCTTTTTATAACCAAAAGATTACCATGATGTCCATATATAGAAAAATATATCTTATAAAGGTAACTTGGTACATAAAAATATATAAATAGAATAACCAAACAGTATACATCCATACATATCACTTAAATGGAACAACCATATGGCCAAATTTCATACCCAATTCAATAGATATTATAATGTAACCACCCATCCTTAGTTTCTCATTGTACCACCCATCATTTAGTTAATCACATAACCACCCATAATTGATTTATCATGCAACCAAACTTCAAATATCTAAGTAAAAATGTATAATCATAACACATAAAATATTGAAAATATAAAAATTTCACAAATAACATTTCATTTGCAATCACAAGAGACCATTTCAAGATATTATAATACTCAATCCATTTCAAAAATCATTTTCAATAAAAAAATATACATAAAAAGGATATATGGTGTTTATATTCCTTTTAAAAACATTATTTCGTGTTATGAAATCTATATCAAATAATTCTCACGGTGGCAGAAAGGTTGTTTTCCCTACATACGTTAAAAACATTCCTTTTGTCATTTAGTAAAATGCTTCATAGAAAAAAGATTCTCTTTGAATGAAATTAAAAGTAAAATTTCATTATAATACACCATATAATATATGGAGTATTATTTTATAAAAATATTCTTCAATTAAAGGAGATTGAGATGAAGTCCCTTACCTCGTGTCCGACTTGACTCGTTTGATCATTAATTTCCTCTAAATCGGGTAACTTCGTTTGATTTGAGCATAAAGGATTTCTTGAATTTCTTTATGCCCAAGGTAAGGATTATATGATGAAGGTAAAGATGTTGGGAGATTATTAGAGTAGTGTTTTGATGATACACGGGGCTTTAGAGGTGGGGGAGTAAGGTTTAGAGGTCGTGGCATTTTATTAAAGGGAGGAGGGGTACTTTAGGAATGTCTTAAAAGATGATTTTTTTAAAAACTGAATTTAGATTTCAAAAGGACCAAAACTCATTTAATTATAAGATAATAATATTACTGTTATAAATACTCTCATCCAATAGATTTTAGATAAGTTTGGTTTCAAAATTTACCTTATCTTTTAGCTTTAACCCTCAATTAACTAATTTAACTCTTACCACGTCTTCTTGTATATTTATAATATATGGTTAATATAATTAATATAAAATGAAAATCAAACATAAAGTGGTTTAGTAATGATATGGTAAACATTATCTAAGTCATTTTACAGAATATTATATTTTTAGGACTATTATATCATTTAATAAAATAATACTTTTTTTAAAAATCTCATTTATGTCAATTTTTATACTATTCATGTCATGGATTTTTAAAAAACCATATAAACATATTAATTTTGAAAAAAAAATAACTAATTAAAATATAACAAGTCATAATAATCCATAAAATTCTTGGATGAAATAAAAATGTTTAAAATAAATTTATTTTAATATTTATAGTCTCACTTCTTTAAATCATTCAATAATAAGGCAATCACTACAACATCATTGTGTCATAACTAAATTTATTTATTTTATGACTAAAATTTATAGAAAAATACAATGATATAGAAAATATATTTATCTCCCCAATTTGTATTTATATTCGAATTTATATTATATATAACCCATAATAAAATTGTTTTAATTTGAAGATACAAATTTATGTTATATTTCCCCTTAACATTAAATTAAAAATAATTAAATGTCATTTTCACACACAAGTGGCTCCCAAATTCAAAAGATTCATCCTAAGGGTTTATTTGGTTAACCATGACTCATCCAATGAGGTTAGAACACATGTTAGGGTAAATATATGATATTTTAATATTACTTTTACCCTTATTTGACTAATTCACCCATTAACCATGGTAAATAAAGATAATTAATGATGTTACTATTTGTGATGTAAAAAAATAAAGGTTCCAATTAACAAAATTTGGACCCAATGTTTCCAAATATAGAGTTTATTTTTCATAATTAAGAATATATAATTAGACGAAATTAATTGAAAATTAATTCCCATTGTCAAAACGAGAAAGCGAGTTTTTAAAAAGTAAAAACTATCAAAATATTGACATTTGTTTATGTACAATTTAAAATTGAAATTACTTCCAATGAAAAATTTTTATTTAATGATAAAATCATAATCTAATTACACATTACAACCAATTAAAAAGATAATCTAAAAATATATATACATTAGATGAAATGACTGTTTTGACTTAAAATATTGTATTTTTCACTATTCAATAAAAATGATCATTATTAGAAAAATACCAAAAATTTTCCCAATGTAAATTTTGATTTCCCAATTCTAAATAAGAAATTTATTTTTCTAAATGGAACATTTAAAATTGACAAAAATGAGATTTAAAAAGGGTTCTCCATCAAAAGGTGGTAAAACTACCTTTTATAAATATTAGAGTATTTATGATTAAAATTGGATTCATTCTCATTTTTAGACTATAAATTTAATTGGATAAATGTAAAAACATTTAACAAACATGTGTAATTATTTTATGGAATGATCTGCTCATTTCCACCAATACAATGAAAATGTGTTAACTACCATTTAAAAATAATAATATATTATTATTATTATTTTTAGTATGACTCAGCTTGTATACAACATAAGATTTCAGAGAAACCCATTATTACGTGTCTGGTATGCCATAGAACATAGCACCCCCTTTAAAATAAAATCAATAATTAATTTAAAAATATTAATAAATATGAAAATCTCATATTCTTTATTTACATGGGATGTTACATCCTTCCTCCCTTGTTGAAATTGCATCCACACAATTTTATTTACTTATCAAATATGTAGGGGTATTTGTCCCTCATAACATTTTCATATTCCCATGTTTCCTCTTAAAACATATGGTTTTTCAATAAAACCATTGCCTAATGAATTACCTTATTTTGAAACACTTGGTCTCTACGGTCAAGAATCTGTACTAGTTGTTCCTCATGAGAAAGATTCTCTTCCAACTGAACTACTTATGGACTCAAAACATGATATGGATTCAGTATACACTTTCATAAAATTGAAATATGATAAGTATTGTGTACCTGGGATAAACTCAGATGTAAATCAACTCATTATGAAACTGATCCAACTTTCTCTAGAATTTTATAGGGTCTAATGAACCATGGACTCAACTTCCCTTTTTTACCAAAACTAATCCCACTTTTCCAGGGATAAACTATGAGAAAGACATGATCAATTACCTATAAGGAAAGATCCTTCCTTTGGTTATCCACATAACTTTACTGCCTAATTTGAGCTGTTATCATGTGCTTTTGAATTATCTAAACATTCTCTACTATCTCTTCCAACAATTCAGGTCCCATAAACATTCATTCACCTACATTGTCTCAAAGAGTTAGAGTTCGACACCGATTTCTATATAATTTGTCAAATGGATCTATCTAAATACTGGAATGAAAACTGTTATTATAAGAAAACTCAAACAAAGTATTATGTTTGTCCCAACATACATGGTAATCCATTGAACAAGCACATAGCATATCCTCTAATGTATGAATTGTTTGTTCTAACTACCCGTCTGATTCAAAATGAAATGTTGTACTGAAATTTAATTCTGTACACCACAAATTCAGAAGGTTTATCCAATAGATATAAGTGGACCTGAGATCGCAATCAGATACAATATAGAGGGGAACTACATTCAACCTAACTATATCTTTAGCATACAATCCAGAAAGTTAATCCAGAGACAATTCCTCTTGAATATTAAAGAAATGAGGATATTTAGTTAATCGATCAACAATAACCCAGATTTTATTATTACATCAAGATGTCTTTGGTAATCTTACAATGAAGTCTATGGATATATTTTCCCATTTCAACTCTGGCACCGATAATGGATGAAGCATCCATTTCAGTAAATGTCTCCCTACTTTAACCTGTTGACAAGTCAAGCACTTCCGAGTAAATTTTAAAATATCTCTTTTTATTCCATCCTAGTAGTAATAATCCTAAAGATCTCGGTACATCTTAGTGCAACCAAGATGTATAGAAAATGGAGAACTATGATCTTCACATAACAACTCTTTCTCCAATTTTGAATTACATGGAACACATATTCTCTTCCAAAATGTTAAAACACAATATTTATCAATGTTAAATTCATGAATCGTACCCTTCTGAACAAATTATAAATTTTTATACAACTCATTATCATCCTTCTAGGCTTTATAAATTCTTTCTAATAGAGATGATTTCACTTAAACAAAAAAACATAGTGGGATCTCCTACGGCAATTTTTTTTCCAAAGTTCATTAAATTATTAATCAAAGGAGCTTGTTCAAAATGTAACATAATTAATGTAGAATTTCTTTCTCTACTCAAATAATCATCCACTTTAGTTGATTTTCCTATATGGTAATGAATTGTGCAATCATAATACTTGATTAATTCTATTAATCTTCTATATCTCATGTATAATTCATTCTGAGTGAATATATAATTCAAACATTTTTGGTTAGTATATATTTCACATTTCACTCTATAATGATTATGCCTCAAAAATTTTAAAGAAAAAACTACAGTAGCTAATTCCAAATCATGTGTACGGTAATTTAACTCATGGGTTTTCAACTAACATGAAGCTAAGCAACTACCTAATCATTCTTTTTTAGGAAAAAAAATTTCCTTTAAATGAAGCATCACTATAGATAACAAAATCACCATTTACGGATTTTAATTCCAATACTAGATAATTCACTAATATTCTTTTCAATACTTGAAAACAATCATCATATTCTTTTTGACAAATAAATTTAACACATTTTCAAGTTAGCTTTTTCAGTGGGCAAGATAACCATGAAAAAATTTCAACAAATGTTTTCATTATTGCCTGTCAAGCAAAGAAAACTACGGATCTATATGATATTGGTAGGTCATGGACACTCTTCAACAACTTTTGTTTTATAATGGTCAATAATGATGCCATATTTAGAAAAAATATGACCGAGGAAAAAAATTTGCTGCATCCAAAACTTAAACATTATGAATTTTCCATAAAACTTATTTTCTTTTATGGTTTTCAAGAAAAAACAGAAATGAATTTCTTGTTCCTATTTAATTTTGAAATATACCAAAATGTCATCAATAAACATAACCACAAAATTATCCAAGAACTCATGGAATATTCTATTCATAAGATCCATGAATACAACAGGTGCATTGGATAACACAAAAAGAATAACTAAAAATTCGTAATGGTCATATCTTCTATGAAACGCAGTCTTCAGAATGTCTGCTTCCTCTAATTTCAATTGATGGTACCCTAAACTCAGGTCAGTCTTTGAAAAATACTATGCTCCAAGGAGATAATTGAAAAAATCATAGATATGAGGAAAATGATACTTATTCTTAGTAGTTATATTATTAAAATCTATATAATCAATTCAATGTCTCATTGAACCATCTTTATTTTTCTAAAACATGACTGGAGAACCCCACGATGATGTGCTTGGTTGAATGAAACCTTTATCTTATAACTCATGTAACTATTTTTTTAACACTAAATGTTTAATTTGAGCCATTCAATAATGGGGTTTTGAAATTATCTTAGCATAAAAAACTAAGTCAATAGTAAATTCAACTTCTCAATCAATTATTATACCAGGAAACTCATCAAGAATAATTTCAATATACTCATTTACTAATGGAACATCATTAATATGAATAGTTACTTTTTTTTCAAGAATATGTTAAAGGTAACATTCATTTCTATGTTTCACTAGTTTCTCAGCTTCTTGATATATTATTAGAGTTAAGGGTTCATTCTTGTACACATATTGAAAGTCTTTCTAAAAATAAACCTCTTTACCTCCACAAACAATCTTAGCATGGTAAACAGAAGGCCAATCCATTCCCAAAACAACATCAAACTCTACTAGAGGAAAAAAATGGATTCCCAGTACGTTCTTTCCACATATAAGGATATGAAGATTATTATAAGTTCTTTTTGCCTATATATTTCCCCAAGGAGTTTTTACCATAAGTTTTGGATTCATTTATTGAGGTGGAATTCCAAATTTACCCAAAATTTTACATAAATGAAAGAATATGTAGATTCTGAATGAAAAAACACATTAGGACAATTTGAAAAAACAATGTAACTAATACCACGTCATTTGATGATCCCACATCAACCGTAGTAGTAGATAAATATTTCACCACACCCTTCTTCATTTGATATATCTAGATTCTACCCTAAGTAATCAACTTTTTACACACATTAGAATAATTCCAAAACACATTGATACTAAAGAATCTTACCATGGGATTTTCATTTCTGTCTTGATAATATTTATTACAGTTACAAGAAATATGAATAGTCTTACCGCAACAGAAACAATTTCCAAAATTTTAGGTGTTTTATCTTGGATTCTTTTTACCACACTTCTTAGAAGGTGGAAATTTATTTTTCTTACCTCCAGACTTCTTTGATGAATACATTCCTTTTACCTACCAACTGGACCTCTTATTTTTCTTACTCTCATATGACACACGATCATCAGAAAACTCCATTTCTACTTTCTCATAAAATTTGAAATGTTTCTCATAGATTTTGAATTCATGATAGGCTAATGCCTTTTGATATTACGGCTTCAATCATGAGTAAAACCGATTTATCTTACAATAAATATCTCAGATGAAATTTGTATCATACATTGCTAGTCAAGTGAACTTTGTTTGGTAATAATACCCTATGTCTTCCTCCTTCCTCTTTTCCAAGAATTGTATTTCCATACAAAGTTGAAACTGCTTATGAAAATATTTTTCAAGAAACATACCCTTGAATTCATCTTAATCAACAACATAAATCGCCTCACTATCCCTGATATTTTTAACCATTGACCACCACTGACTGTCTTCTACTTCAAAATGATAAATAACAAGACTAACATTTTGATTTTCTTTAAACCCCATGACATCACAAATCATTTCCATTACATTGATCTACCCTTGTGAATGTATAGGGTCATATGAACCTTAAAATGATACGGGATGTTTCTTCATAAAATGTTCTACTACAGACATGTTCATTGATTTTTGATCTAGTTGATATCATGCATGGACACCACTACCATTTATCACCTAAGTCAATTGATATGTCATTGCAAAAAACTGTTCAGTTTGGATTCTGACCATATTAGGATGCTGATTTGGTAGGTTATTCTCCTATGTATGCCTTCCCAGCAACGGTTCCCTATTTCCTCTATGGAAAACCATTCTTAATAATCATATATTAGACAACATAACATGGTAATAATAAAATTATATATCATTTCAATTTGTCCATAATGTAAAAATCATTTATGGATATTCTATTATGAAAATTCTAACTCCTAAAGTTATATAATCCTACCTCTGATACCAACTATAAAGCCCCATCCTTAAAAGTTACATAATATTTAATTATGTTAAGAATTAAAATTGAGGATATTTTTATGTTTAGAGATTTATATAATTAGGTCATAACTTATATATAACAACTTGGATATTACAAGTAGACACTTCTACTCACTATCCATTTGCTTCATAAAACATAAACTCATTAAAAAGAAGAATGAATTTTCCTTTGTCACATCCTTGACCCTATTCATCTTCAAGTCACATGAAAAACATCTCAAAACATGGGATGATAATAAAAATCTCATTAAGGGATATATAAATAAGGAAAAAATGTTATCTTTTGGAAACAACATGTAATCCAGCAAAATGTTTCACCTTTAATTAGTAGCAAAAACATTTCACTGAATATAAGATCATTTCTTACAATTTTTGCAACAAAAAGATTTATATAATGTTCATAGAAAGAAACATATAGAGTATAAATGTTACATGGGACATAAATATACTTAAATGGAATAACAATATGGTCTACTTCCACACATATCAATTAAATAGAATAACCATATGGCCGAATTCCATACCAAATTTATTGGAGGTTATAACATAACCACCCATCCATGGTTTATCACAGAAAAACCAGTCATTTGGTTTATCACATAACCACCCACCATTGGTTTAACACATAAAAATCTATCAAATTTCCTAGAACCATTATATAATCATGACACATAAAATATTTAAAATATCAACATTTCACTCATAACATTTCATTTACAATCACAAGAAATCATTTCATGATATTGGAATACTCAATCCACTTCAAAATGATTTTCAATACCAAAGTACATAAAAGGGTATATGGTGATTATTTTACTTTTAAAAATATTATTTCCTGTTAGGTAATCCATATATCAAATAATTCTCATGGTGGTGGAAAGGACATTGTCGCCACATACGTTAAAAAAATCCTTTTGTCATTTAGTAAAGCTCTTCGTACAAAAAAGATCACCTTTGAATGAAATTAAAATAAAATGGTTTTATTATACATTGTATAAATAATGGTGGTGTATATTATGAATATATGACTCAATTAAAAAATATTGATACAAAGTCCTTACCTCATATACGACTTGACTCATTCGTTCTTTAAATTCCTCGAAATCTGGTAACTTCTTTTTATTTGAGCCTAAAGGCTTTCTTGAATTATCTTCTGACCAAGGTAAGGATTCAAGGTGGAAGTGGGGATGTTCTGAGATTATTTTAGTAGAGGTTGTATGAGACAGGGGCCTTGAAAGGTGTGAGTAAGGGTTAGAGTTGGTTGCCTTTTCTAAGAGGGAGGAGGGGTACTTTAGGAATTTCATGAATGATTATTTTATTCTGAACTGAATATTGATTCTAAAAGGTCCAAAACACAATTAATTCCAAGATAAGATAATTATTTTTTTAAATCATTTAATCCAATAGGTTTTAGAAAATTTTTGGTCCCAAATTTAGCCTTTTTGTTTAGAATTATCCCTTACTTAACTAATTTAACTCTTACCATGTCTTCTAGTGTATTCATACTATATGGAAAATATAGTCACTATAAAATTCCAATCGAACCTCAAGTGGTTAATTAATGATATTTTAACCATTATATAAGTCATTTTGCTAATTATTATATTTTTAGGACTATTATATCAATTAATAAAATAGTATTTGTTTTAAAAACTCATTTGTGTCTATTTTTATATTATTCATGTTATGACTTTTTAAAAATCCATTACAACTTGATTCTTTCAAAAAACTTCATTAAATAAAATATAATAATTCATAATCAACCTTATAATTTTTGGATGTCATAAAAAAATTGAAAACAAATTTATTTTCATAATTATAATCTCATCCATTTAAATATTTCATTAATAAGGTAATCACTACATCATCATTGTGTTATAAATAAATTTATTTATTTATTGTCTAAAATTTATATAGATAATAACATGATGTCAGAAAGATTTTTATCATTAAAATTACTATTTATAGTCTTATTTATTTAATGTATAACCCCATATTTATTATTTTAATAAAAAGATACAAGTTTATGTTATATTTTCTCATAACATTAAATTAAAAGTAATTAAATGTCATTTTCATACACAAGTGGCACCCAAATTCCAAAGGTTCGGCATAAGGATTTATTTTTTAAAACATGTATCATACAATGAGGTTAAGATATGTTTGAGGGTAAATTTATATTATTATATTAATATTTTTACCCTCATTTACCTAATTTACCATTTGACCATGGTATGTAAAAATAATTACTGAAGTTACTATTGATAATTTCTAAAAATAAATGTAACCTATTAACATAATTTGGACTCAATGATTATATATATGGAATCCATTTTTTAAAATTCAAAACACATAATAGGATGAAATTAATGTAAAATTAATTCATCTTGTCAAAATGAGAAAGTTTTTTTTAAGAAGTAAAAACTGTCAAAAATCGACATTTATTTATGTAAAATTAAAAATAAAAATTACAACCAATGAAAAACATTAGATTAAATGATAAAAAGAATAATCTAATTAAACACTAAAACCAATTAAAATTATAATCTATCCATATAAATAAATTATTCGAAAAGATATTTTTGACTTAAAATGCAGTATTTTTCAGTATTTATTAAAAAATGATCTTTATCAGAAAAATACCAACAATTTACCCAAAGTAAATTTTTATGTCCCTGTTATAAATAATAATTTTATTATGTAAAATGGAACATATTAAAGTTAAAAAATACATATATATAAAAAGGGTTCCCCCTCAAAAGGCAGTAAAACTATCTTCTAAAAAATATTTATGCTATAAATTGGATTCAATATCATTTTAAGCATTAAAATTTTATTGGATAAATGTAAAAACATTTAACAAACATGTTTCATCATAATATAATTATTTAGGTTAATTCTCACCAATATAATGGCTAGAAGTTCAATAACATTTAAAAATGATAATATATTATTATTTTTTATATGACTGAGCTTATGTGCCACAAAAGGTTTCAAAGAAACCCATTGTTGCATATTTGGTATTCCATCAAACATAGCATCCTTTTTAAAGTAAAATGAATATTTAATTCAAAAATATTAATAAATATGAAAATTTTATATTCCTTATTTACCTGGGATGTACAATAATGGCCTTAAGGAATATATCTAACTAACCCCACTAGAACTAAGGACTCATAGACCTTGTCCCATTTTACCATATATTGTATCATATTCAATAAATTTTTGAAATCATATCCAAAACTCATTTCTAAATTTTTTTAAAAAAATTATAGAACTATCATCAAATTCAGCACGCATCACATTATTTTGAATAAATATTGTATAAATATAAAAAAAATTTGGTAAAAAATATAATACTTTTATATAAAATCCATAAGTAAAACTCAATACAATTCAAAAATTTGTGAAGTGTTTCTCTAAGGGCCTCTGTAGTATTGAATAAAATATGAATCATTGAATTCCTAAATGTTATTTAAGAGTGTGATTTAGCATGGAACTATTGCTAATCATGAAAAAAGATATCTAATGTGATCTCCAGCAATCAAATGTTTTGTTATACATGTTTCCAAAAGCTATATCATATAAAATAATTCATTTTCATTTGATCCTATTATCCAAGACAATAAGTAACCATGAGACATGGAGTATGTCAATCCCATATACTCATATGCTCTTGATTATTCTATTATAGAATAACTAGGATGATGAATACATCACATTTCATTAACCATTATGGGTGATAACATCGCATTCCCCTCATTCGATAGATAATAAAATCATATGACTTATTTAAGAATGGCTATACACTTCTTTAGTTTATCTCAGTCGAGGGATAGACTCTATAATCATTATATGAGAGGAAAATACCATATTGGTTAATCTCCAATTGATGAAATCATTAATAACATAACAAGAACCCATTAATTATCAAAACCTTAGGGCTTTCAAGTAACACCCCAATAACTAAAAGAGGAAAATTATATTTAACAACGTGTATGAAACACAATATCCCATGCATAATGGAATATAATATCCTGAATATTTAAAAAATAATTACTATTTAATATAAATTCAATATATTTTTTATATTTCAATGAAACCAATACAGAGTTATCATAACCCTAAAAAAATAATGACATTCTTCAAGGGAATTTTTAATATGCAAGGCCATGTTTTACCAAAGAACAATATTTTATTAAAGTATTCTTATTTAATATTACATGGAATACCCTAGATGTTAAATTAGAGGTTATAAATAGTATTAAATAACTTATGAAAATATTTTCTAAAAAAAATATGAAATAAATGCATGGGTTTCAAATTAATTTGAAATGAATATAAGAACTAATTGGATATAAATGGGTTGTTTTTATAGAAAACTATTTTTATCATCGCAATGATGTTTTATCCTATCAAATTAAATAAAATAAAATTAGTGATTTATATTATATATATATATATATATATATTATTCAAAAAAAATATTTCTGATATTATTCCAATATATTTTATAAGTATGAGATAATGAAAACCCAACATTACACAAAAAAACATCTACTTTTATTATGGCACTTTTATGACATTTTAATGGATAACATATTTTAAATCCAATTTTCAAAACTTTTATAGATTATATATGTAAAAATAAACTTTATATTTGAAATAGACTCATAAAATTAGGTTAGGATGAATTTTTGGGAGTTTTATGTGAAGTTTCTTTTTTTTTTAATGAATAGTGAAAAATTATGAATTTTAATTTAAAATTGTTTTTTCATCAATTTTATTTATAGGATTCAATAATATCATTAATTTATTTTAATGTTTAATTAGATTAATTTTTTATTAATTATTCCAATCTAGTCATTGGAATAAATTTTACCTTATTATTGGATATAATAACATAGAAAATATTTGAATGTTTTTTCTTTAAAACCCCGCATTAACATCCCATCTACCAGATTAAATTTAAATTAATTTATGCCACTTATGTAACTGAAATTTTGAAAGACTTATTCCATATTTGTAATAATTATAATTTATAATTTATAATAAGTTTAACTAATTTTTTTATCAAAAATATTTTTGAATGAAAATGAAATTAATTATAATTATTAATGTGAAATTATGTTTAATGAGGGACTAAACCTAACAGATATGGGACCAAATGACCTAGAAAATTTTCTAAAATCCTTTTTATCGTCATATTATAAACATATTGGATTTTTTATTAATTATTTAAATTATTTGATCCAATTTAAATGGAAAAAACGTGGGTTGAATTCCCTTTTTCAAAATGTACAAGAGTGCCACTTCTCCTCAAAGATAAAAAGTTACTAAAGTATCCCAATTCATCACACCCCTAAAGAAACTTTTTTATTTCCTATATATACCCAAATGTAACCTAAAAATACCTCCCCTTTTCTTAGAATCCTCAACTTTGGAATAAATCCATCCAAGAAATCCCTTTGGTTCAAACCAAAAGGAGTTACCCGAAAAAGAGGTAACATCTTTCCTCATGCTCTTTAGTGTTATTTCCATTATTCACCCAATAAAATATTCTTATTACATGATTATATAAAATAAAAATTATAAAAAATCTACTAGAATTGTTTTAATTCAATTGATTGACCAACAATTGCACAAACATTCATCTAATGGGTAATGAACTTACCGTTTAAGTGTACGAAAAACTACCACCTCACGAAATGAAGCTATTAGTTTATCATTTACCAGTTATCATGGTTGCAAGTTATGATGGAAAAGATTTTTATATTTGAAATATATTATAATTATTATGTATTTATGATTCATTATTTATTTAATAACACATACCCTTATACATTTTATTTTTTGTAAATAAAATAACATCGTTTGTGGAAGTGTGAACTACCTATTTCTAAAAGCGACATGATTCAATCACATGATAAATGGAATGTATAAAGGATGATTTTAATTAAAAACACATTACCTAAAGAAATATATATATATATATATATATATATATATTTTTCATAAATTAATTAATTTTTTTAAATATAGTATAGATCATTTTCTTTATCACCCATTCACACACTTAAAAATTGATAACGTCACTCATGCACAAGTGGAATACCAACACCTCTAAAAAATGTGATTCCTTTTACATCATAAAAATTCGAAATATAATTATAAATTATTAAAAAAAAATTATTTATATATTATTATACTTATAGAAATATATAATGTTACATATATTCTTTCCATAATGATCATGGAAAAATGTGAACGTTACTCATGAGCACATACGACCCACCGTCTCCATGTTTGTAACATTGGTTCATTTTTCACAATAATATTTAATTATTGGTTTTAAAAGTATAATTTATGTATAAATATATTTATTATTTAATTATTATTATTATGGAGATGTTATATACTTCCCCTTGGACAATAGTTGACCTACAAATGTTGTTTTTGACACATAAATCGAATTTGGTCAACACATTGGATTTAAACATAATTTGTTAAGTAGTTGTATACAACATGGTAATAAGTGAAATACATGCAATGATAAACCTAAATAAGATTCTCATGAATGTAAATAAATATTATAATTTTTTTATTTGGGAATATAAATACACATTTGGGAAATCAGATGCAACATAAGGGATTTTCTTTAAATTTTTTTACATCTATGTGATAAATGTCATGCTTACCATTTACATATATTATGTGGTGTATTACATACAATTTTAATATATTATATCATAAATCCTTTTATATTTATGGTATTTAATTTTTTCATTTATTAGTATTCCTTCATAAAGTTAATGATTTAAAATGTCTCAAGTTTGTATAAGGCATTTTGAATCTTTAAAGATTATTTTCCTCAAGAATCACTTTAATGATCTTTATTTTACATTTTAGGAAATTATATGATCATTAAATACCAAAGAACTATCTTTCTACAGTGCCACACTTTAACAGTGATAAAAAAAGCATGGATAAAAGGGGGCCTTTATTTGTGCTAAAAAAAGTGTTGATAAAGGGTGAATCTTAACAACACTAAAAAAGAGATTTTAAAAGTCACCCTTTATCAGGGATTTTTTAGCACTGATAAAGGCTCCCCTTTATAACAATTTTCAGTGTTTTTAAAGGGGATCCCATTATCATCACTTTTTTTGTAGCACTGATAAAAGGCATGATTTATCACTGCTTTTTCGTTGTGTAGATAAATTTCAAAAAAAATACATGAAAAATAAGATATTGTTATATATGTATATTTATATTGATTTAAATATAATATATATTTTATAAATAGGATATAGATAACTATAAATATACTATTACATTTATTATTTAAGAAATTTAGTGAAAATGAATTTTAAATATTTTAAAAAATATTATTAATTAATAATTAGCTAATTATCATCAATAAATAATCATTTAATAACAATTTTAATATAAAAAAATAAAAAAATTAATAAAAGAACTAAAATAAGTTAAAAATGTAACTCAAACATCGAATGGCCATAACTTTTGATCCAAGTATCTGTTTGATCTCTACAACATATAAAATCGAATCTTGTGACAATATCAACACACTAGTGACATAAGGGGAGATTATGTCACATTCTTCGAGCCCAAAAAAACCTAGAAGGCCTAAAAATGATAATTTATTTGTTATTCCCCGATTTTTGATAATCAAACACGTATAACATTTGATTAGGATGTTCGATAGGCAGGTACCACATATCATATCGAAACTTGTTTCATTTTTGTCGATTTGAATTATTTAGGGGTTGAAACTAACTTTTGGATTAGATGTTATAGTACTTTTAATATTCAATGGCTTTTTAAATACACATATATATGTATTTATTTGTAAATATATATGTGTGTGTGTTTGTATGTGTGTGTGTGTGTGTGTCTGTCTATATGTGTGTTGTTTATATGTATGTATGTATGTATGGATTTATTTATTTATTTATAAACCAAACATATTTTATAAATGTTTCTAAAATTAATCTTATAAATATACATTAATATACACATAAATATATGGATAAAAAATTATCACAAAAAATATATATTTAAACAAATATAAATATAAATTAATATATGAATTAATATATATATATACTATTATATGAATTAATATATATGTATTAATATAACTAAATATATTTATATTAATATGAGTCTATATTAATATGTGAATAAATATAACAATATATATATAAATAAATACAAATAAATATTAATATATGAATAAATATATATGTATTAATATAACGAAATATATTCATTTTAATATAAATATATATTAATATACGAATAAATATAACTACAAATATAATATATATATATATATATTAATATAAGAATATATATATATATATATGAATAAATATATATGTATTAATATAACTAAATATATTTATATTAATATGAATATATATCAATATAAAAATATATATAACTATATATATGTATATAAATAAATAGATATGTCATTAAATATAGAAAAAAATTAAATAGGTTAGAGGTAAAGGTGTAGGCACGCAAGCGGGGACGACTGAAGTTCGAGTTCGGGTGGATGGAAGAATGGTTGCGCAGGCATGTGGGTGATGCTGGGGCAATGAAAATGCACGAGAGTGAGAGGGGGTCTGCTTAGTACTGATAGGGGGTGGTCAAGTACATTTAAAAGATCCCCAACCCATTATATTATTTTAAAAAAAAATTATATTATTTTTACTTTTATCAGTCTTAATGAAAGCATTGTTAAAAGACCTTTTTATCAGCACTTTTCTGAGCATTGATAAAAGGGACCCCACCCCAATTATCTTCACCTCAATTATCAGTTTTTTAGTGCCATTAATGGACTTCTCTGGCACTGATAAATGCTATATTTTTAGTAGTGATTGTTTCAAAATCACTTCTATTTTACTCTTGTATGGTTAATCATGGACTTTTACATGTTTTAGTACCATTTTCCAACTCTTTGGTACTAAAAGTGTTTGAAATTTTTTTTTTCTGAAAACCCGAAATCATTTATCTCTTTAGTTTGAGAACCCATTTTCATATAAATAAATAATTTTATAAATATGTTTTTGAAATTTTTTTTAATGCATTCCCGAAATTATTTATTAAATAAAATTTTTCCCTTTTTTATTATCACATTTCTCTATGGATTATTCCTGTCTCATTCCAAATAAGGATTTTTTAAAACTATTTACCATGAAAAAGGAATGATCTTTTTACCTCGTATGACATGAATAGAATTAACCACCATATTTTATTTGAATATTAATTTGAAATTTAAAAAGGGTAGTTTTTATAGGAAATATTTTCAAAAGTTATTTTCAAAGAAGAAGTTTCTCAAAATATTTATTCAATATAAAATGATATTTTCCTCAAGAATATTTTTAAAAGATATTTTTATAGTATTTATGTTCCTCAATAGAAACAACCCCTTATTTTTACCCTACATGGGATCTTTTGTATTGATACCATATTTAAAATTTATATGGATGGTTTATGATTTATTTGGCTAATAATAGTATCCACATTCACTTCCATTTTCCCTCTCTTAATCCCCTTAAAATAGTAAATTTCCTATCCCCATTATACATTAACATTACCCTAAATATACATATCATTTATCATGGATATATTAATTTCCTAAACTATATATTGTTTTTACATACGATATTTACTTTGATAGTTATTTGATTAAATGGGGAAATATTCATAAATCCTTATTCTTCATTCAATACAAATATTTGATAAGGAATATTTTATAATTATTCGATATAAATAATGATTTGGACTGGAAATGATAGGAAGGGATTGAACATTATTTATCCCCTTGATTTACCAATATGTTCTCATGAGACAAATAAGTTTTACAAATTAAATAGGTTTTTATCCACAGTTTTAAACCATCTTTTGAAAAGTCACGACATTATAGGTTTTTATGTGACTTTGATATGATATCCAACATTTATGAATATCCTTCACTTAGATTTAGTTATTATTCATCCATGAGATCTCGTGTCAACATATCAATGCATACATTTCATTTTTAGTTCATTGTTTAAATGGCCTTTTTTTATGTTTCACACCATGCAATATTTATTTTTCCTTATCTATTTATTTTAATAGAATGTGTTATCATCTATGTACCTTTAAATTTTATTATTCTAATCAATTCATTGCAGATTGTACTATATAATTTTCTTACTAATAATTTGATCCCACCCTTAATGTGTTTTCTTTCCACGAGAACCCAAAAAGGTTGAAATATTTGAAAGGATATGCTAGATGGAATAAAGTTATTAACCTATAAGTTACTTTGAAAAACATCTTTTTTTAATTAGTGTATTCAAATTTAATGTAAAACCTATATATGTATCTAGTTTACCGGGACTACTATGTTGTTTAGTCCTTTGTGACACTATTTACCTGTATCATACACAAATCTAATTGATATCATACACCAGCCCCATGATTTTTTGGGTTCGGTCTTTATATTTCGTATCAAAGAATGTTTAATAGAAACCATGTGAACTACATTAAGGATAAACTAGATTAGAGGACATAACCCTAAGGAATAATTTTATGATAATTATTGAATAATATCCTCTAATTTTAGAAAGTTTGAGATTATGTGGGTATTCCTATAAATGCATCCCTGTATGGATACTATAAGAGGATGTGGTCCTAGAAAAGATGTACCTAGGTGTAACAACTTAGACAAGGTGTGTCGGGCTTGACTCAACATAACCTAGTACATGACAACATGCCTGACTAGGCACCAGGTTTGACACTCCTATGGGATATGTTTAGGATAATTCATATTTTATTAAAAACCCATTAATATGGATTTGAATAGATAATGTTAATTAATGAAATAGTATAAATATTACCCCCATAAAGGACCTATGAGAAAATAAATGGATGATGTGTTTACGTATTAGGGTTTTATTAAAAACCATACATAAAATTCTACATACTGATTAACATAATTTCAAGGATGTCCATTATATTTATTTTTGAAATTACATTAATATGTATTTAGGAAATAATTTTTTTTAATGTTAGGTCACAACCAATCACTTCTATCAAGGTTGCAGGACTTGAACATGTGTTTGAAGGGAAATAAGGGTTTCATGAAAACCACTGATCTATTTAATTTGCTTGTTAATATATCAATGTTTTTAGAAAACAAATTGAAGAATAAATATTAATGGTGAACTAATAATGTAACTTTTAAGGTTTATAGATTGATATCTTTACCATAATGGCTTGAAAGAATTGTTAGAGACAAATGTAAAGGCTTTTCAGTCTTTTATGTTTCATATCATTCATTAACAGTGTAATTTGTTTTTTAGGCATCATTTTTAATTTTTGGATATCCATTTCATAAAGTAAGGTATGTATTATAATTTCATCAGAGAATAGCCAAAATATGGAATTGTTCATATGAAATTAAAAAAATATCATGTAAGAAAATTTTCATATATCCTCGAGAAGTAAAGGATTTTCTCAATAAGAGGAAAAAGATCATCTAAAAATGTATTGTCATAATACCTAAATTTCTATTAAATCGATGGAATTCTAAATCAATGATGATTTATGGATATAAGGTCCTCAACATTCCATTTATCGTTCTGTTTTTTTGTGATTGATAACCTCAACCACCCTAAATCTTTTCCTCCAAGTACATATCTCAACATTTCACTAATGTTATCCAACATAGAGACATAGCTATTTGTTAATCCATGTGACTTTGTGATTCCCATTTTCTCTTTTCTAGATGATATTTTACAAAAACATCTCACTATATGGGATTTGAGCATATAAAATATCAAAAAAAATTACCAATATTGAGTTTAAATTGTTAGGAATAAATTTAATTAAGTTGGTGAGATTGAAATGCCCTAGAAAATTAAATTAGCACAATAAGGAAATAGTGTTTTAGTGGCGGTTTTTTCATGCTGGTTTTCAAAATCATCGCTAACTTTTTTATCAAAAAAATTTAGCGGCACTATTGAGAATTTCCACGACAAACCATGGCTAAATATTTTTAAAAATATTTATTATAATTTGTTTAAAATTTATTCCAAAAAAATTCACAATTTTTTAGCTTTGGTTCTTTCAAAAACCCAATGAAATTGAGGAATTATTTTTTAAAAATATATATATATATATATATTAATTATTATTTATTATTATACAATAAAACATAGTTTATTTTTTATGATTTAAATTATTGATAATGTGTCAATTAATAAATATTACTAATTATTAGTTAATAATTTATTTAAAGTGAAAATAAATCTTCAATAAGTTGAAGAACAGACTTCGGTATCAAATGACCATAACATCTAATCCGGGAGTCCATTTCAACTCCACAACCGGTCAAGTAATATCTTATCAAATGATCTAAAAACAAGTGATATTTAACTCATTTGATAATCAACAGAAAGAATATATTGAAATTTCAAATGTCCAAAATCGAACTTGAACTTCAAACGACCAAAACTTTTAATCCGGGTGTCCGTTTGGGATCTACCACATATCAGATCGATATTTGTAATGAGCTCGATACCATTTGGGTTTGGTACCAACTCGTTGAGTGTTTTACCTCTTTTTATTCCACCATAAAGGCACAAAAGGCCTTCAAAATAGAGGTTTTAGATACAGATCCTAATTTCTTAAAATTCAATGAGTTTTAACTTTCGACCTAGGTATTCGTTCGACCTATACCACATATCATATTGAATCTCATTTCATGATCTTCGATTTGACTGGTTGTTGGGCTAAAAAATGGGTCCGAGATTAGATTTAATGGTAATTTTAGTATTTTAGGGTTTTCAGATGTTCTTAATGTTTTATGTTTTAATTAATTAATAATTAATTAGTTATTTATTTAATATTTATTTATTACTTTATTGTTAATTAATTATTTAATTAATAATATTTATATTTCTATTATTTATTATTCGTTTTTATTTATTTATTTACTTATCAATTTATTTGTTTATTTAATTATTATTTAATTATTATATACACATTAATTATTAATTTTTTTAAAATTTTTAATTAATTATTAATTAATTAAATCTTATTATTTTATTATTAATTTACTATTTATTTATTCTTTAATGTTATTCATTAATTCATTATTAATTAAATATTAAATATTTATTTATTAATATTTTATTAAATAATAAATAATAAATAATAAATATTAAATAATAAATAAATAATTTTATTTTTAAAATATTAATTATTAATTATTAATAAAGAATTATTAGTTATTAATTTCCTTTATCAATTATTAGTTATTATAAATTGTTAATTATTAGTTATTAATTAATTAATAATATATTTATCTCTTTATTTATTCATGTATTTATTATTTACTTTTTATTTTTTGTTTTTTATTTTTTATTAATTTATTTTTAATTTACTGAATATAAATTTATTTTTAGTTTACTAATCCTTTATTATCATTTATTTATTTATTTATTCAATATTAAATATTTATTATTTATTATTTATTTATTTATTAAAAAAATTAATAATTTTTAAAAAAAATTTATAAATTTTAAATTTTAAGTTTTAAATTCTTAATTTTTAATGAACAATATTTATTTATTATTTATTTATTATTTATAATTTTTTAATAAATTATAAATTCTTAATTCTTAATTTTTAATGACCAATATTAATTGATTATTTAATTTCCAAATAATTTCCATTTTTATTTTTTAATTATCATTTTTTAATATTTATTTATTTATCTATTATTTATTAATTTATTATTATGATTAATTTATTTATCTAATATTAAATTATTTTTTAATTAATTTATTTTTTATATGTTACTTATATATTAGATGTTATATATTATATATTATATGTTATATATTATATGTTATATGTTATATGTTATATATTATAGATTTTATTTTATATATTATATATTATATATTATTTCTATTATTTATAAATATTATATTATCTATTATGTATTATGCATTATATATTATATATTATATATTAGATATTAGATATTAGATATTAGATAATTTTTATTATATAATTTTTATTATATAATTTTTATTATATAATATTATTATATATTATATATTATGTATTTTTTATTGTATATTGTATATTATTTATTATTTATTATATATTTTTTTGTTTTTATTATTTAGTATTTATTATATACAAGTTACTACTTACTATTTACTATTTACTATTTACTATTTACTATTTACTATTTATCATTTATTATTTATTATTTACTATTTTTTATTAACCATTCATTTCAGTATTATATATATATATATTATTTATTTATATTCTATTTATTAATTAGTAATTTTTAATTAGTAAATATTAAATATTAATAATTAATAATTAATAATTAATTATTGATTATTGATTAATCATTGTTGATTTATAATTATTGATTAATAATTTCTTAGTGTGTATCTATTTGTTATGTATTATTTGTTTTTAAAATTAAAAAGTATATATATATATTAAATTTGATTTATAGACCACTTGAAGAGCTTATTGGAGTGGTAAAGTATTTGGAGAATAAGAAAGAGGTAAGGGGTACAAATCTCACCCAACACAGAATTTCAATATATAGCATGGACATTTACATAAACATGGACTTGTGTATAGAGATGAGCATGTTCATGGTAATAATAAATAAATTAATAAATAGAATAATAAATTAATATGTAATAAATAATAAATATAAAATATAAAATAGTAAATATTAAATAGTAAATAATAAATAATAAATAAATTAATAAAATAAATAAATAAATAAATACATTAAGAACATATAAATAAGTTTAAAAAAATTTAAATGATTTAGGGACAGTTTAAACTGCAGCTAAAAAAATGCCGCTAAATCATTCTATGACTGTTTTAAAAAATCACAGCTAATTATTACCTGATACATTATTTAGCTATGGTTTTCCAAAAAAATAATAGAATGACTTATCAGTGGTTTAAACCGCTGCAAAATACAAATTTTGGCTTAGTGTAGGAACATTATATTCGATAGTGTGTATGAAACACAACACCAAGCACTTAATGAAATATAATATCACAAGAATTTATAAAGTATTTACTATTTTAAATAAATTAAATATATTTTATATCTTTCAATGCACACAATACTGAGTTAGCGTACATCACATCGAACAATATGCTTCTTCAGTATCATACATTACACACTTGACCATGTTTTACCAAACTACAATAAATTATTAATGTAATATTATTTAATGTAATAAGACTTAACCTAACTCTTAAATTTATGGATAATATTTACTGACATATGAAAATATATTTTTTAAATAAATATTAAAGTAATTCATTGGACACAAATTAATTAGAAATGAATATAAGAACCAATGGGATATAAAAGGAATGTTTTTATAGAAAACTATTTTTATTCTCACAGAGTTATTTTATCCTAATAAATTAAATTAATTTTTATTAGTGAGTGATATTAATGAAATATCGATTATATATTTAAGAATTTTTTAATAATAATCTAAAGGATTTTATAAGCATGATATTAGAACAATCTCAATATTACACATAAAAACCTATATTTTTATTAAGTCACTTTTACCGCCTTTTAAGGGAGGGGGTATTTTAAATCTAATTTTTTAAAATATAATAGATTATATATGTCAAAATAAACTTCATATTTTTTACATATATACATAAAAATTAGGTTATGGTGGTATTTTTCTATGAAGTTTCATTTTTTAATGAATAGTGAAAAATAATAAATCTTAATTTAAAACTGATATTTATTCTGATTTACTTATAAGGTTGTATTGTATTTATAATTGGGTTTGATGTTTAATTAGATTAATATATTAACAATTAATCCAATATAGTTCATTAGAAACAATTTTACCTTGAAATTGGATATTAAAACATAACATCCTTTTGAACGTTTATTACATTAAAACCCCACATTGTCATCCCATTTGCAAGATTAGATTTTAATTAATTTCTTCTACTAACATGATAGGAATTTGGGAAAATAGATTCTATATTTGGAATCATCATAATTTAAAATTTATAATAATTTAATTTTTGTTTTTTACCAAAATGACTACTGAATATAATTAAAATTAATTACAATGATTAAGGAGAAATTAAGCATAATAAGGAACTAAATCTTATACTCAAGGGAAATATTTACCAACAAAATTTTCAAAACTACATTTTATGGTAATATTTAGACCCTATAATCCATATTATATAATTTTTTATGTTATTAGAGCCACTTGAAATCAGAAAAATGTGGCTGTAATTCCCTTTTTCAAAGTTTACAAGAGTATCAGTCCTCCTCTACTATAAAATGGCATTAAATCCTCCTACTTACTCAATCCTCTAAAAATCCATTGCCTCAAAAAATTTCTGAACATATATATCTTCAGCATACCTCCACTTAGTATATACACCTCCCCTTGTGAATAATTGCATCCAAATAATCCCTTTAGTGCAAACCAAAAAGAGTAACCCAAATAAGAGGTAACATATTTTCGCATTCTCTTTAGTTTGAATTCCATTCTTCAACCCATAAACTAGTATTATTAAATTATTATATAAAAAAAACATTATCATCAATATAATAATATGATTTTATGTTAATTTTCTTACTTACACTTACGCACACTTTTGTCTAATGGCTAATGAATTTACTGTTTATGTGTATGGGGAACTACCGCTTCACAAAATGACGTTACTCATTTTTTCATTACCACATCTCCTGATTGGTAATTATCATGGGAACAATGTTTATATATGATATATGTAATAATTTTTATGTCTATATTCTTATGTAATTATTTTATAACACATACCCTTATACATTCTATTTTGTGTAAATATTATGACATCGTTTGTGGAAGTGTGGACTCCCACCTCCTAAAGGCGATGTGATTCGATCACACATAACATGTAATGTGTAAATTATGGGTTTAGTTAAATATATGTGACATAAAAATCATATATATTATATTCGTGACATAAATAACTTTCTAAAAATATAATATATATAACTTTCTCTATCACTCATTCACACACATAATGGTTATAACGTTTTTCGGGGACTCATTGACTACCGCCTCCTTGACACGATGTGATTCATTTTATATCACAATAATTCAATATATAATTATATATTATTAAATAACATGTTATTTTTCATATAATTTTCATTATTGAAATATATATTGTAACATACCTTCATTCCACAATGATTATTAACAAATTGGAATGTTACTCATGCGTATGTATCACCTACCATCTCCATGATTGTAACATTGGTTAATTTTTCATAATCATATCTAATGGTTGGTTTCTATTTTTTTATTGAATTATAAATATATTAATTAGTTCATTATTATTTTTCGGGAGTTTTTATATAATGACCCCTTCGACCATAGTTGACATGTAAAAGTTGTTTTTGACACATAAACAATAGTTGGTCAAAACACTTGATGTAAAATTAATTGATTATGAAGTTGTGTAAAATATGGTAATAATTGAAATAAAAGTCATTGTAAACATTAAAAAGGATGTTGAAAAAACAAAATTATTAACATAAGGTTTTTATTCCGTAATATAAATACACACTAGAGAAATCAGACACAAGGTAAGGGATTTTCATATCACTTTTTACATCGATGAGATAAATGTCATGTTCACCACTTACGTATTTTTTGTGGTGTATCCAGTGACCCGTCTATATATTATATCATTAATCCTTTTTTATTCATGATATTTAAATATTTATTTAATGGTATTCTTTCATGGGGCCTATGATTTAAAATTTTCAAGGTCCTATGGAACACTTTGGAATTTTTAGAGATTATTTTACTAAAAAATAATTATAATTATATTTCTTTTCCATTTGAATAAATTATATGAACATAATTTCATAAAAAAATATTATTTTCCTGCTACTGAACATTTTCATTTTTAGTACCATTTTTCTACTCTTTTTTACTCAAATTGTTTAAAAAAATGTTTTTAGGGAAACCTGACATCATTTATCTCTTTAGTTAGAGATCTTGTTTTATTCTAAAAATACAATTTTCGAAAATGTGTATCAAAAATGTTTTGAAAATTTCCCAAAACCATTTATTAATGAAACTTTTACCCTTTTGTGTCTCTAATGTTTTCAAAAAATGTTATTATCGTATTCCAAACATGGCTTCTATCCTTATAACCATGTAAAAGGAATGTTTTTTACCTATTAAGACATGTACAGAATTATTTGTCATCATTTATTTGAAGATTTATTTTCAGGTTTAAAAGGATACTTTTAAAAAAAATTAAAAGTTATTTTCAAATAAAATTGTTTGCACATTTTTTTTCAAAACAAAAGGTTATTTTTTCTATAATGTTTTTAAAATATATTTTTATAGTATTTTTTTATCCATGAAAACACCCCTTCACTTTCACACAACTTGTGATATTTTGTATTGAAAACATCCTTTTTATTCCCCAAGAAAGTTTATGATTTCTTTGTACAATGTTAGTATTCACCCTCACTTCCTTGATCCCTTTTGAAATCCCCTTGAAATACTCAATTTTATTTGATCATTATAAATTGAATTCCTATAATTTAACCAAAATCTTTATCATATATATATTCATTACCAAAACCATATATCAATTTTACATATGGTATTTTCTTTTACATATATTTTATTTACTGTGTAAATATTGATACATCTTTATTATTTCATCAATACATATATTTTATAAGGCATATTATTTCTTTTTATTATTTAATATAAGGAATGATTTGGACTAGAAATGATGTGTGGGCTCGAGAAATTATATAGCCCCTTGATGCATTGAATGGTTCTCATGAGACAAAAAAGTTTTGTAAATTGAACTAGTTTCTATTCATATTTTTAAACCATCTTGTGAATGGTCTTGATAGTATAGGTTTTCATGTGCATTAGACATGACATCCAACAATTAAACATCTCCCTCATTTAGTTTTACTTATTATTCATCCAAGAGATTTTGTGTCAAAATATTTATGGATACATTCAATTATCATTTCATTATTTAAACAGAATATGTTTTAGTTTATCACCTTTCCATATTTATTTTTCTATATCTAGTCATTTGAATGGCCTGTGTTGTCAGCTATTTACATTTTGATTTGATTATTCTAATTAATTCATTATTTCTTATACATTATTTTCCATTTACTAATCATTTGAGATAACCCCTATTATGCTTCCTTTATCTAGTAATCCATGAAGTAAGAAACTAGTTCTAGGATACAATAGATAGAATAATGTTATTTACCTCTATGTTATTTAGAAGATAATTATTTTGTAATTAGTGTATTATGTTTTAATGCAAGACTCATGTATGTATGTAGTTTACGAGAACTACTAAACTATTTGGTGATTTGGAATACGATTTAATTGTATCTTATACCAATGAAATTGATAGCAGACATTGTCTCTAGGATATATGGGGCCAGGACACTATACTTCATAAGAAAGGTCTCAAGGTTTTATGATTCTCATTCTAGGTATCTCTCTAACTTCAGGTTTTTGTAATTTAAAATATGAAACATACACCCATAGTATACCAATGACATAGTATACCACACTCCATGTGGTATACATCATGGTTTATCCATCACACAAAAAAAATTGTGCCTCTTGAGATATTCTATATCCTAAATAAATAAATCATACTCTTTCTAACCATATCATTTCATCAAAAACAATAATACTATTTGATGAGCATCAATTATGGTACCTAAAAATAATATATTAAGAGGTAAATTATATTTAAAATTCAAATGTATATTCATCCAATATAAATCAATGATTAAGTAGATATTTTTTTATATAAAATAATAAATTTTACATTCATAAACTCTTTTATTAATTTTAATAAAACCAAATGTAATTTCTTATCTCATATTACAATATATGATATACTACAATTTTAGCCTTATATTTTTTATTATTTTAGTGTTTTTTTAAACTCATTGCATCACTGTATAATTCCTTCAACACCTCTATGAGACCATATTACCCCCAACCCCACTAAACTCTTTAGTGAGTAATATCTATGAAGTAAAATTGTTTGAATAATGGTGAGATATCTGAATTATTTTTTTATTGTCGAAATATCATAAAATAATATTAAAAATTAATAACCTCACCACATATAATGATATTATATTTGTAACTTTTAATTTATATTTAAAATAATTTTTAAATCCATCATCATCCTCATCCTTGGAACTTATTACATAAATATTTTTTTCAAAAACTTTAGGAAACTAATTTTACTCTTTATATTAAACTTTTATTGAAAAATTCAACACCTGTTAGGATTTTATGTGACATTTAAATTGTATTTTTAATGAAATAATATTTCATTTATTCTTATTAATCTTCCCTAAGTCCAAACATATTTCAACATTTATCTTATAATGTATATTCGTTTCAGTATAAATTTAAAGATAAAAAACTCCTTTATATTAGAAAATAACAATTATTTCCTTTATTGTGAATATTAAACTAACAAACTATTCTATCCATATCATATATGGTATTCTATGTGTTCAAAGTATTATTCTAAAAAGAAGAATTTGTTATTTAAAATATACCATTGATTGTGGGATCGAATATTTCATATTTTAACAAACAAGAAGATAAATACTTTTATCAAGTATATGTTTTTTCATCCTTTATCTTATTATAATATATTTAACAGAATATAATGAATCATAAACCATGTCTATCATCCCATTTTCTGATAACAAAAATTTCTCAAAAAACAAATTCTTTTATAACATAAAAAAATAAGAATATTAAAAACATATTTTACTAAGATCTATATAAGCATAGTTAAATCATAAAAATTAAAATATATGATTCAACATCCCTTTTTTATCATTTAAATGTAAACTAATTTCTTTATTAATTACTTCCACGATTTTCAACTCTCGTATATTTGAATTATTTTTAAAATATACAATTGGAATCATATACCATCAAAATCAATGATTTTATTTTTATAACACCAAAACCTAACATGGTGATGAGGCCAAATTTTTTAATTCCCTTAAGTATATTTTTTAATATAATTAACATAATTTATATTTTATGACTGTGTAAATAAATATGTTTTTTTACTATATGAATAATGAATTAAATTCCACGTAGAAGTTTTAGTGGTTTTATTAATATTCCATGTTTCACTAATTAAATGGTAATTTTTACAAAAATGATTTCTCTATGATTCTTAGTATGTTCGTGAAGTTATATGTACTAGAAGATTTATTTGAAGAATAATAAAAGATCTATATGTTACAAGATGATGGAATGACAATGTCCTCACATCCGAATCAATATTTAAAATTAAATTTTCCAAATAATTCTAAAATGAAAAAGTAGCACCCAGATAGAAGAGATATATTTACTCTCATGCAGAACAAAATTTAAGGTAGAAAAAAAATCGTGGAACTGGATTGAAGATCCATTAAATATATAAGGAAACAAGTAAAAGTAAAATCACAGTCACCGAGAAAATTTTTCAATATTAAAGTATCATAGAAGGATATGAAAGGGTTATTTTTATAAAAATAATAATAACTTCATAGTAGACTAGGAGAGAAATTTTTTAAAGTGTTGAATCCAAATAATGCTATGTAAAGGAAAATTCTTATTTTTGTAAGACATAATTTGACTCTGAACGGAAGAATCTTCAAACGGATGGGAATATATAAGAGTCGTTTTTTATTATTGAATTTAATGTAAAATTACCATGAAAGACTCAAAAAGTGATACATAAATGTATATTAATTTACCATGTGGATGAAGCCATCATGTTTAAAAGTAATCCTATAGATGCACTAAAATGTAAAAATAAAATTCATTGACATATTCAGATATGCATAAAACTCAAAATCCAAATTTCCCCAAAATGATTTAGGGATTAACTTAAAATCACATTCCACTAATATGTTCTATCCGAATTGAGAAGTACATATCCAAATGTTCAATATGACAATAATCTAGAAGCTAAGGATGATTAATAATAAGGGAATTAATTATAAAAAATGGTGAACCTTTGATATATTCTCATCTAAATAATTTGAACCATTTATCCAATACACATCGATGAAATTTATAGAGAGACAAATTATAATTATAATTATAGAGGGTGGAGGAATAAGATTCTCTGATTCTATTAATATTTTACCCCTCCTTATTTGTATGAGACATTAGACTTATCATTTTTCTTATCCTGTCTTCGATTAAATTTTCACTAATTCATTTTTTTCTTTTAATATAGTATCTTTTGTTCATCTATTCTATGATCTCCCATATTTCCTAATTTATTTTTGTTTCTTGAATCTCTATAAAGTATATATGATCTAATACTTAATGATAGTGTAGTACAAACCCATTATGGGTAGTCCATGGGGAATCAAAATAGTGATATTAAATTTTTACATTTTAATCCCTAAACCATGTTCCTAGGTCTAGTGTGGCATTAATGTTTGGAGTAGAGGTAGTAATTATCAATAAAATTTATATTAACACTATTATATTCTTTAACTATTTTGAAAATTAATGTATTTGAATAATATATTAAATTTACATACAAGTGTAGATGAGTGTGCTAAGAGGATGGATGATATTTAATAATAGTAATGTTATTAATATGGTTCAAGTTTTTAGTGGATTAGTTTCATTTATCACTCCTCATTGAGAAAAATGAGCTACTATTATTCTTGAGGTTCATTATTTAAAATAGTCACATCATACATGAAAAATTGTGAGGCGTAACTATATAAATGTAATTAAGTTTATTTATAAATTTAGGTGATTTATAATTAGTATAAATGATGATATAATTCAATTGAATTTACCATAAGACTATTAAACTTATTTTTATCTTTCTGAGTGTTTTTATTTATTATTTTTAAACCTCATTAAATAAAAAACATCCCCTCTTTTATTATATTATTTTTTACATTAAGGAAAAAACCAAAAACAAACACAATTGATTGGGATTTCTATGTTAAAGATTGACTCCTTATGATATAAACCATCGGTAAGATCGAAGCATGTGAATATGGTATTATAAATTATTTCTCCATAGTCCCCTTAATAATTTGATCTATAAATATTTCTGAGGTTGTAGGGGAGTTTAGATAAGAACTGGATTATTTTTTACATAAGAAATTATTCTGTTTTATTTCATTTATCTATTTTTCTTTGTTTCTTTGTTTTTTTTTCTTGTCTCTTATTTCATTCCTTATTTAATTTTTATTAGGTTGAAAAAAGAGATTTTTCCATTTATCTTATTATGGATAATTAATATTATACCCAATTTCAAAAAGATTATAATCTTAAATAAGTGGACAAATAATTACTTGATAAACACTCATTTGGCCCAAAAATTATTTCCACAAGTGAAGGAGGAAGAAGATATCATAAAGAGTGAGATATAGTAGTTCAAATATGCGTAAGATGAGATCAAAAAACCCCTCCAATAGTATATTAGAGAAAAAGAGATGATGAAAGAAATAAAATTCCCAATTTTTATGAATTGTACCTAATGAGAATAGATGAAAAATTGGAAAAACCTTTATGGACACATACTTGTAAACTTATAGATTGGAATCTATCATAAAAACATTCCATCATTGAGATATTAGATTGATGAAAATGCTCTTTGGATGAATAATATGAAGAATATTCTCAATAAGAAATAATAAAATAGCCCCATAAATTAAATATAGATGACTCTATACCCATTCTTCATGGCATAGGTGAAAAATTTGATATCACAATGGTGGTGAATTGATTTCAAGAAAATATGGAATGGTTACTACCAACTCCCAAAATGGGTTTCCCAATGTTTTTACATGAGGAAAAGGAACTCAATGTTGATATTATTTTGGGGGTATTTAATTATCTTGAAATTTTCCTTCTTTAAATATATTGAAACTAAATTGTCTAAGTATATCATTTATATTTAAAATATAAAATCATAAAAATAGTTATATTCCCTAGACATTGAATATAAAGAAGAAGAAACCACCATATAAAAGGTGAAGATTTTCCCGGATAAAACAAAACTTGATGAGGTACTTGGAGATGAATTGTAATATTCATTTCACTCAAAGAGTGATATAAATACTAAAACCAAAGAAGTAGATACATTTTACATCACACCTTGAGATTTTGTAATATATTTTCCTTATAATAAATATTGTATCGACATATTATTTCTCCTATAAAACTGAACATAAAAGATTCATATATTAGATGATTTTATAATAGTTTTTAATAATAATAAAATCACTAGTAAATAAACATATTTTAATCAATTAGTAATAAATACAAAATATGATTGAGAACACTAAAATTTTAAAAAGTTCATTTTTTAATAAAATTAGTTTTTCCTTATATAATGAAATTTTATTTAAAATCTAATGTTAAAAATGATATAATTTTAATATTATTAAAATAATAAACACTAATTAATTCATAATGTCGAAATTTTTAGATTTTCCTAAAACATTAATTTTTAGCTAATGAGTGAAAAATACCAATTTTGCTACTACCGTCACATTTATAACATTATGAAAAAAAAAAGAAATAAAAGTTTTTGAAACATTTTTTATATGAGAAATATATATTTATAATGTAAAATAAATAATTTAAAAATACTATATTGAATTTAAAAACACCATGATTAATTTTTGGTAAACATAATTAATATTTTACTATAATAACTATTTTTATTCACTTATATTTAAAAATTTGTTTCTATAACATGTATATATTAATTAAAAAAGGATTAAAAAATATAGATCAATATGTTCACATTATTTAATAAGTTAAATTTAATTTTTAGGAAAAAATTATAATTTATTAGATGAAAGGTAATGGCCAGGATAATGGTGAAATGGTTATTTTTAGTGAATTAGTTTATTAATGTTGTGTAATTATTATCTAATACATTAAATAGTGAAATTTTTATAATTATTTTGATAAAATTTTTACACATGTTTTAAAATATATCATAACTCATTAAATTGTTAATTCATGTTATATAAGATCCGGAATATATAATGGTGGAAACAACATTTTTCAACAAATGTTTTTTTAAATATTAAATGTTTAAATATTAATATTAATTTTATATTATTTTTTAATTTATTTAGATTATAATGTGATTACATTTATTTTTATAAAAGAAACATTTATTAATAGGTGTTACATTATATTTTTAATAAAATATAAATTACTTGGGTAGTTATCAATGTAAAAAAACAAAGTTGTAAAATGTAAAAATCTAGTGGTAAAATAATTAAAACTTGTTTAAAACATGTATTCAAAAGAATGGTAGAGAATTTATCAACCTTATCACCATTAAAAATTTATTATTTCCCAATTTTTTATCCTTTAACCCTTTAATAGTATTATACAATCATTGAAAAAGTAATTGGAATTTACAAAATTTACATTTTCTTCAAGAATAAAAGTAGACAGCTTCCACCACATATCTCCACCCCTTCAAAATTCATATATTAATGAAATGTCTTCCCTATTCTCTCCTAAAACCTCTCCATCTTTCCAATTCTTATTTTTCATTCCAAAATATCATGCTAAGGATCATAAAGGTGTAACACAAGGGAGAGAATCTAAAATAAGAGGTAATGTTATCAACCTAACTCTCTAAATTGTTTTCTTATTTTACCTCAGAACAATAACTCTATCCAAGATATTATAAAATATTTAGTATCAATAATATACATATATGTTATTAAACCAATGGAATTTCCATTTTCTACCTCCCATTAAATCCATTTGAAAAATGAATACGTCATGCTTGTGTGTGAACTACCGCCTCTATGAATGACATGCTTGATTTATCATCACCACCATTAACATATGGTTGTAAAATAATATTTATAATTATTATGAATTTAAAATTTTAAACCATTCCCTATTGTCAACTTATTTTATTGAAAATGAATAGGTCACTTGGGAAAAAGTGTTGAATACTACCTCTATGAAGGTGGCATGTTTTTTAACTATATTCTTTTATTATGTATCCAAATATATTATAATATTATAAAAAACAATGAAAAAATATATAAAATATCATTAATATTATGAAATAATGGTATCATTCCAAATGAATCAATTTTTTAACCATGCACACCAATATATTAGAGTTTATTCTTGTATAGATCAGTTTAACCACCCACTTGAACAATAAAATAAATTTCCATCATTGGAATATAAAGAAACATAAATAATATTTATCCTTAAAATAATAATAAAATATTTTTTTCTATATAGTTAATAGTAATATGTATCATATTATTAAAATACCAGGCCTCATTTTTGAAAATTACCAAAATAAGATCATCATCAACTTTATCATCATGATTCATAACTAAAATACATATGAAATGAAATTAGAAGATGATAAATAATTATAAAACATATATTATAGTTCATATAATAATATTTTAACAATGAACTCAGAATCTATATATAATAATCAACACTAGTATTAGGAAACCAGTGATCAATGTTAATAATATCCGATGACAAAAAGTATAATATTACTAACTAATATATCTATACTAAATGATTTTCAATTATCTTTATAAAAGGTTATATGTGTGGGTAAGGTTTTGAAATATGTGATTTAGATAGTTATTTTTTTCTTCTATTTTAGATAATTGTTGGCTAAGAGAGATTTATGTTAAGAGTTATTGCATCTCAATTTTTCATCATTAAGACAATATGTGTATTCACTACTTGTTTCCATTTATAATATATATATTTTCCATGGATTTCTTTTTTATTTATGATTTTATTTAAATTTACGGAATTTAAAAATCCATATCACATTCTATCTTTCATGGGATTTTTTTTAAAATATACCAAGTTGTAAGGGTCATTGTAAACTCAACTCCTTTCATTGAGTTATAGTGGTTTTTTTTAATTATTTATTCTAATATTGGTTTCTTAGACCCTATAATTTTATTTCATTGAAATTTCACTTCCCTATTGTATATAATGACGTCTTAATTGGGATAATTTACCTTTATTAATTTATTCCTAAAAAATAATATCATTATTAAGAATAATTATTGTCCTCTTTAATGATGGTTTCCCCTCCATATCTATATGTTCCTTTCCCAAAAATGTTCTCATTTATATTTAGAAAAAAATTATGTTGTATCTCCTGTGCACTTTTCATTTCCCTTTTAATATATTCAAAATAAATTCTTTATATCCATTTTTATGATTAAAATTGTAAAAAAATTATTTTAATGAAAGAAAAATGGGTTTCCTTTTGAGATAACATGTTTTTTCTTCCACTATATATTTTTTATAAAAACCATTATATACATTTAAAACAACTAAAATTTAATATCTATTTTAATATTAATTTTTTTAAAAGGTTTTCATTTCCCCTATTTGAATATTAATTTTCAATTTGTCTATAACTTATTATTTTACAAGTGTGGAAAATATTATTTTCTAAAAACTATTTTATGGTTTCTCATATACAATGATCATTATTGTTTACGAAGCATAATTTATATGTTTTAAAATGTATTTAAAAATTATTTTACTCTTGTGGATTTTAAAAAGATATAGAAATACAGTTAAATTTCATAGATGAAAATGTTTTATACTTAAAAGGAATTCATGATTTTAAAAGGGATTTTAAAGTCTTGAGATTTTATAAAACAATTTTTTAGTGTTTATACGTCTTCAAAAATAATGTTCTTGGAAATATATTTATCATAAAAGACTTACTTATTAAAAATTAATATTTTGAAATGATATTTTTTATTTATATGGAATTATTGCATTTTAAAGAAAATTTTTTGAGGAGTTTTCATGCTCTTCAAAAAAACTGTATTTTCTCTCATTTTTCAACTTCTTTTTCTAATGATCCTAAATATTTATTTTTTATCTATATAAATATCCTTTAACGATCCATTTCTGAAAATTGGGGTATCTTCTCATGAAACCAATCACTTTTTCATAGGTTATGTAAGGGATTTTTGAAGTATGAATGTTTTCATGTTCTAATAGTACATATATTTGTGTATGGTTATTATGTGGTGAGTCATCCCATATAACCTTCTAATTAATTAGGGAAAACATTAAAACTTATGAGATAATAAATATAATAAGATGTGGTTCTTGATCTACTAAGGGAAATAGGTAGCAAAGATCGATCCACCCAATAAAATTGTAAGTAAAGCCTAATCCCATAAGGGACATAAGTATTCATGCCTGATTAACTAAGTAAAACATGGATTAATTATTGATTAATCAAGGTAAATAATAATTAATTCATTATGAACCAATGGAATTGGGATGTAATTCATAGTCCATGAAGGGAAAGATGTAGTAAATCCGGATCTACCCTGTGAAATATATAGTGACCTCTAATCCACTAATGGAAATTTGTTATTATTCAAATGCCACTATGTTATGATTTTTTACTTATAATTATTCCACATTTCTATTCTATATTCCTATGATTATTCTCCATGGATAATTTTTATTAAATATTTCTCTTTTTCCATGATATATATTTGTTCATTTGAGATTACATGTCCTTCTATCCGGATTTATGGAAAAATATTATTTTTTTCATAATATTTTTTAATAATATATTTATCTATTGATCATGTTTTATCAAATAATTTTGATCTAAATCCTGATGAAAATTTGATGAGTCTTTCCCTTATTGGGTATTTGATCTCACCCCATTCTTATGTTTTCATTCCCCAAGTTGTGAAGAAAAGTATAACATATGATGAGTCTAGAAGGGGGTCTAGTGTGTTTATAATGAGATGTATTGTTTATCTTATGAAAATGATGTAAAATAAATATATGTTTATCATAGATCAACTCATATTGTATCAAAGAAAATTTTTAATTAACACTTTCTTAGCTCCAGATTAGGGAGTTTGGGTCAAGAAGACCTCATCTGAATTGGATTATTTTGATTTTGGACTTATCAACATCAAATATCAATTAATGTCTCTAAATATAATTTTACAGTTCATCTCGAATAGTTCTGACCTTGAATAATGACGTATATGGAATGGATATGTTTTTCTTGGGTATATTTGAAAACACCAAGCATTCAGGCTTTAAAAATTATTTTCCAAGGGAATTGTACAAAAATATTCTCACACTGGAATATATGAAGGAGTTTTTCAATCCTTTAGCACATTTCATTATTGATTTCACAAAATCTATTTTACTTATTAATCCACCTTATTTTAAAATTATTGTACCACTAAAACTTTTTCCTACCCTTGAAGAAGATGAATATTCTATTTAAGGGGTTACAAAGTATGATGAAATTAAAGATTGATGTGTTCTAATATCAACTAAGATTGACAAGGAAGGTTTAAACATTGTTGTGTATAATGTCAAAAAAATTTCTATATAAATTATTGTGGTATAATAGGAAGAGTATCATCATAAATACTATGAATAATACATGTATAAGAGAATAGAGATAGGGTTTGGGAAATATAAGGATACCTATACTCTTTATCCACCCCCACTGGATTAAAAACATATAATTAATTTAATATGGAAGGTGAAGATACTGAATTATGTTATAACTGGGGTCCTCTATTTAATATTTAAGCTTAGAAACTGAGAAATAAAGAGGATGTGGTGGTATTAATTATACCAAACATATTTCCCTTTATAATATGGATGGTTTAAAGGATATATAGTCATGATTAGTGAAAAAAGAACCCCTCTTGGGAGGGATAGAACAAAACTCTTTCCATTTGTTTTTTTATTTTTTTATTAACTTTATTTTTTAATAAAATTATCATTCTTTTTTTAAAATTTTTGAAATATCATTTTTAACGTAGGAATTGGATCATACTAAATATTTTTTATAAGAAAAAACTTATCAAAAAATAAACTATGTTGGTTCATTCTCTGAAATTTTCTTTCAACATCAACTACTATTAGTCTGGTATTCATTGACATTATCATTTTTAAATACATAGTGTTAGTTTCAATAATAAGGGCGAGTTAGGGAACCTATTAGTTTATGTTATATATATATTTGATTACATTTCAGGTTTTTTAGTGTTTTTATGTCCCTTTATACTAAAAAAATTCTAAATACCTTTTTCACTCTCTTTTTTGGAAAAAACATGCACATTGGAACCATGAAGGGACTTATTTTGAAACTCAAAAAAATGTTCCAATGGATCATACTTTAATGGAATAAAATTTCAAACATGTGAAAATTCAAATTTTGAAATTAATCATGGGTAACTTTTCCACTGCGAAAAGGAAAATATTCTAGATACAACTCAAAATATACTCATACAATCCCTTTAAAACTAGAGTAAACTGGTAAATTGGGATCCCATATGATGCTGTGATATAATTAGGTACTTGGTGTATGAGTAATAAAGTAAAAAAATTGAAAATTTAAAACATTATTTTCATAGACCATATATTTTTAAAAAGTATACAAATTTTATTTGTAATTAACCAAAAGGAACATATTTAGATGAAGGGAATATTTAACCTAGATGAAGAATCTATCAATTTACATATATAATGTAAATTTTATTGTATTAGGGAAGTTTTAAATGGAACCATGGTGAAAAGATCCCAGAAAAGATGGATAAATTAAGGTGATTCTTGTTTGGGAATTAATTTCATTAATTTTTTTTCCTTTAACATTTATTGAAATAAGAATTTCTCTTGGATAAAAGCAAGATCGGTGTGTACATGAGGTCAAGTTATTGTTGTTGTGTAAGGGGGATATAAATACATAATCATATTTTTTTCAGATTATTATTTAACATAATTATTATTAAAAATATTTTATAAAATAAAAAATATATATGTTTTTATTTTATGGTGTGTTTTATGATCTACATGTCAATAGGAATATGATTTTATTTTTAGTGGTTTTATTTATATTTTATTTTCCACTAATTAAATGGAAATTTATCTTGAAATACACTTTTATAGATTTTTAGTATCATCCAAAAATTAGATGTTCTGTAGGATTTATTGGTAGAAAATTTGAATTTTTAGAATTTACAACCCCTGAAAATGAAAACATTCTTAAATAAAATCCATTATATAAAATTTAATTTTCAAAGGCCTTTGGGAATGTGAAATTAACAGAATAATATGTGAGTGTCATTTCCTATCATATAAGAGATCATCGAAAGAAGAAATATGAAGAATGGAAAAAGGCTGAGGATACATAAATATATTGGAGTGATATGTAAAAGAAAACAACTAGTTTTTTAGTGAAAGTTTAATTTCCCATAATTTCTGTATATTTTTTTTAAATTGTATGGAATTATTTTGAGACCACACACTTTGACGACATGTGATTTTGAGACCTGGTGAGCTTGGAATGGAATTTTGAACATTTTTAAAGTTCACTTATGTAAATGTGTGAGATTTTTTTTAACATTTAAACTTGAGCAAGGATAAAAAATATGGGGGCATTGTTGAACTTAGAACACCAAGATTCACTTATAAATTTCTTAACTATAACTGATAAGGGTCAAACAAAAAACATTATTTTTTTGACTTTTCAAAAAATAATAAAATAACTTATAATGTTATTTAATTATTCATTCTCATCATTGAGTGGAAAATGAAAACACTGTAGTGTGAAAATTAGTCACATTAAAGAAATCTCCTTAATGGATTGTTTTTATGGAGCGTAATAGAAATGATTTTTCATAAATGAAACAACGTAACTGGAATTCTATGACATTTTTTCTTTTAATAACATGTTGGGGAAATCAATAGGTCGAATTTCATTTGATTAACCTATGGTGAAATCCCTCCTATATTATGAGCGGAGAACACTGGCAAGATCACTAGAAAAGTCAACAATCTATGAAGAATGAGACTAGGAAGTGACGAATTCCAACATAGGTTTTATCCTTGAAGGTGGAGGGATTTAGAAACAAACATCGATCGAGGTAAGGGGTTATTTGTTTTATGTTTTTCCCATTCTTTATTCTAAATGAGGACTTCGGATCATCCCATGAATAAGTTTATTCTTGGATCATCGGTTCTTGGAAGATGGTGATGTTTCAGGGAATTTCTATTTGGTATTGAATTATTGTTGAAAGAAAAACATCCCCAAAACTCCCTAAATTTTAAAACCCTGACATAGAGGGTATGGGATGAAACAAACAAGACCTGATCCCCTTCACTTATGAGTTCATGATGGCCGAGTTATCAAATTGGTGAAAAGGAGGATCTAAGGCCATAGAAGGGAAGTGGTGATCCAGAAGAGGCCATAGGCTCAAGAAATGTAAATAATGGAAAACCATAGGAAACACGATGGTCAATGAAAGAGCCAAACTGTGTACCACAATGGGGCGCTGAAATGATTCTGCAGTCAAACAATTGTGGTGGTGCAGCAAGGGTCGGTAGTAGGCAGTGGGTGGATGTGGCCACATTGCTATGTCGGGGAACCGTGGATGTGGCGCCGCACCGCATCCCATGTGCACTGCTGAGGTCGATCAACCATTGTTGGGCATGCAGCCCCACAAACAACCCACAAGGTGAGGGAGAAAGACGCAGCTTCCAGCCACATCCCAACCCGGCGGACCAGTCCACCTATGGTAGACTGGGTAGGCCAGAGGGCTAGACCTACCTCCCAAAAGGCCGATGACCCAATGGACCAGAACAAGGACAGTCTAGGACTGGGTTGGGTCAGCAGACCCAGGTCAGGTTAGTCTGACCGGGTTATACTAGACAGAAACCCAACAAAACCCTTTTTGAAAAAATGTCAATGACATGTAAACCAGAGTCCATTTGATTATCCATTTTAGCATTGGAACCCTCACAACGATGCATATTTTTTGGTATACTATATGGATGATTTCATGGATGTTAAAATTCGAAGAATGGATTGGGGAGTTGTTCTCCCAAGATCAAGCATTCTACATGTGGAAACCCTATGGTAGGATGAGACATAAACACTGCTGACAAGAGACAATATTTGGATCAGATAATATGGCCTAGTGGGAAGCTGATTTTTTTGACCCGGTAGGCCCAAAGCAAGGAGTGACTTCTGTGTGACCTGGTAGAACGACAATACTCAATAGAAGGAGTACCTCATTATTTCCATATCTGGGAAGCGGCTTCTTTGTGAGATCACATTCCCACAGTGGGGAGCGGCTTCAGTATATCTCAACATACCCATGGTACTCATCAGTGATAAGTACCAAAATAATCATTTGTTAATGGGAAGTAGCTTCATTGTGACCTGATATGCCCACTGTAATCGTTGAGGAGGAGTTCTCCAACAGCCCATGATGTTCGATTACGTGACCGAAGGTCCTACTTCCATACTCTAAAATATACCTAATGTGAGTTGTCTTGCTTTATGATCATGCTTGATGATCATGATTTGATTTTTTTTGTGGAATTCGGTGTGGACTTTCATTTGTGTTTTGGGGGTCCCTACCGAGAATATTGTTACTCACCCCTTCACATGATTCGCCCATACGTGTAGTTTCTGGTGATGATGACCGCCGACTTGACAGAGGACTTGGTGGCCCAGGACCCAATTGTTCCGAGTGAGACTAGGTAGGTGAGGTGTACTTCTAAAAATTCTAGCAGCTACTATGTACTTACCCATCAAGTGGAGTTTTCAATGGATGGATTATAGTATTTTTTTTTACTTTCCTATTTTCCAGTTAGTCTTTTGTTGGGTTTTGTTATTTTGAACCAAATGAATTTTTTTGTACTTTTACTCAGTTGTTGTTTAGTGTCTTTCTTGTTTACTTTTCCATGTTTGGGAAGTGGTTGGGTGGTCATGTATATAGGTACTTAGGAAAATGTCTCCCACTTGCAGGTTGATTCCTTTGACACTAGTCGCCAACCCCTAGCCTATGGGAGGCCAGCTGGGGGTATGTCACACAAAACCCCAGGGGAAGGGTTGGGACAATGTGGTATCAAAGGTTGTCAGTTCTACCTCAAAGAATGGGAGTCTAATTTTTTGTGTCTAGGTAAATAGTGTTGAATGTTTTGAGTTTGAATTTTAGATTCTAGGAGTCTAGTGTTAGTGTGGCGGCCAATGTATCTATACAGCAGGACCCTAAATTCTTCTTTTCATCTCTATACATGAAAATAATAGTTGCATGAGTGTCTCATTATGGTCGTCTTGAATAAGAGTTATCTCACTAGGTATAATCTTCTAAATTTGAAACATATTGATCTATTTCTAGAATCATCCATAAAGACAGCCATCAAGGATTCTGATATGTGATTTTCTGGACATCCCTCCTAGCGATGAGGCGTTGGTTCTGGGACTAGTGCTAGAGATGGACCCACTGGATGGTACACCATTGTTTCCACCACCCATTGTTCCGTAGTTACTTCCAGTATTACTAGTAGAGGATGTACACATAATCAATTCCCTACATGAGTTTTCGAGAGAGAGAGACCTCATAGGTTGAGGGCATAGATAGATCCTCAGGCTACTGAGGACTGGATAGAGGTAGTGATGCAGGTATTCAGCTTAGTGAGAGAACCACTTGATCAAATGGTGATATTAGCCAGGATCATTCTTCATGGATCAATATGGAGATGATGGAGTTTGATGATTTAGACTAATAATGAGGAAACCCTCACCTAGATAGACTTCAAGAATCTTTCTCGAGAGAATTTTTTCCCACAACCTTCCACTATGTGCGCATCTAGGAGCTGTATCACCTACAACAGGGAAGCTTGTACGTGAATGAGTACTCTTCGAGGATTACAAACCTCTCTTGCTTCTCCACAGACATGGGGAATAATCTTTTCTTCATGTCCCAGACCATTGTGCAGGGACTCATATGGATGATTGGGGCATCCATGGTGTCTCTATACATCCCCACTCAAGTTGGAGTGCTGGAGTGAACCCTTCTTTAGAAGAGCTTCATAGTATAGAATGCACTGATATATGGAGGCACCAGTAGACCTAAGGTGGCATAGTCATTAGTGGTTAGAAGCAGGAAATAGAAACAAGGGCCCATGTGGGCGAAGTATTTTAGGGGATGACCCTAGGACTCAAGGTCGGCAGTACGGGGCTCCCACATTGGAGGGGGTCAGTAGGGAACCAGGTAGTGTTTCACGTGCAACATGTAGGGAAACATGTCTCTTGATTGACTGACCCACCACAAAAATGGTTATCATATTGTCCAGGGACCACCAAGGTAGAGGCAAATATTTGATCAAGGAGGAATATAGGGTATCAGACGTTGTAGGGGAGTAGGCCGAGTGGTAAGCAGTGGATGATAGTTTGAGGTATTACCTCCACCACCCCCAGGTGGTCCACTATAGGCCTATAGAGTAGGTGGATAGGGGCATTGTAGCTTTAGGAAATGGAGGCCTATGTCCACTGTGCTCTAGTGATTATTAGAGGTACGATCTATGTCTTCTTCATATTAGCTATAATTCTTATAGACATAGGTTCCAATCACTCTTTCCTTACCACAAACCTCGTTTGAGGCTCAGTGATTCTGGTGGATCTTTTGGCTCAATACTTACAATTAGAGACTCCTATGAGAGGGGATTCAACAATTACACACTGGTAATAACAAATTTATATTATTATATGAGGTAATATATTTTCTTGGGATCTCTTAGTAGTGGTGTCGATGCCATAAGACGCCATCATGGGTATAAACTATTTATCTACAATCCATGCTCAGAACGACTATTTCAGGAACAAAGTGTGAAATGTGTACGAGTAGGGGACTAATATTTCCTTCTCTGGTGAGAAGAGAACCTCTAAAGCACAGTAAATACTTTATTAGAGGAGGGTGTAGCTGATCACTCACCAGTTGGATAACCTCACCACCAGTGTTGTGGACGAGAGGAGTCTGAGCATTCCTATAGTGGTGGATGAGTATAAGGATGTATTTCCTGAGGATGTTCTAGGAAAACCTTCTCATAGGGATGTATACATCTACATAAATCTATACATGGGGAAGAAAATGATATCCACACCTATATATTAAAATTATCCCAGAGAGCTTCATGAATTGAGGGTAAAACTAGAATACTTACATGAGAATGGATTTATGAGACCCTACGTTTCACCATGGCAACCCCAATATTATTTTCCTATAATGCAGATGGGATCTTAAGGATATGCATGGACTTCTAATGCCTCAACCAGGTGACTGTGAAGAAAAAGTAACCTATTCCATGGAATGATGACCTATCTGACCAGTTGAAGGGAGTGAGGTGGTTCTCGAAGATATACCTCAGATTAGGCTATCATCAGCTTGAGGTACGGGATGAGGATGTTTGGAAGAAAACCTTTAGATGCAGGTATTCCCACTACAAGTTCTCGGTGATTCTATTAGGCATGACCAATTCCTTATTAGTGTTCATCAGACTCGTGAACAAGAACTTATAGACTTACCTCGATCATTTCATGGTAGTATTCATTGATGTCATCTTTGTGTACTCTGTATAGGAGGAGGAGCATGATACACACCTATTGATGGTCCTGGATACACTCTGAGAGAACCAACTTTACGGTAATCACACAATGTGCCAGATTGGGATTCTGGAAGTCAACTATCTAGGACACTTCAACTTGGTGACTCATGTTTCAGTGGATCTAGTGAAGATAGGGGCTGTTCATTCTTGGGATCCACCCAAAAGAGTGAATGAGGTGTGGAGTTTCTTGAAGATTTTCAGATACTACTGGAGGTTAGTGCATGAATTTTCTAGAGTAGTAGCACCTTTAGCGACCTTGACATGGAACAGAAAACCCTTTGTGTGGAGGGAGAAGTTCTAGAAACGTTTCCAGGAGCTGAGGCAGATACTGATGAGTGCACTTATCTTAAGGATACCAAAAGAGGGATTTGGGTATGAAATTTTATTCGATGCATCAGGGACCAGGTTTAGTTGTTTCCTGATGTAGGAGTGAGTGGTGATCTTTTATGGCTCACAATAGTCGAGGAATCATGAGTATAACTACATGAACCATGAACAGGAGTTAGCATCAATGGTCTTTGCCTTGAAGATGTGGTGATACTACATAATGGGTGAACAGTCGATCATCTACCCTGACCACGAGTGACTCAGGTATATTTTATAACATAAGGACTTGAAATTGAGATAATATTAATTGATGAAGTCCCCCTAGGACTATGACTTTGAGATAGTCTATACATCTGGGAAGGGGATGTTGTGACAGCCTTGCTCAGCAATAGGTCTAGTTTACAACTACTATGTGAGGTGACGAAGAAGCCATCTACGATGTAGATATCCTTCATTGATGGTAATGTATTAGTTTACCTTCAGTAAATTATTATCACTACCCCACTCTTACAACAAGTTAGGGAGGTACATCTTGTGGATGTTCACTGCGAGGATCGATGTGATCAGTTATCCTTAAGGCAAGCTCATGAAGGATTTTTGATTGGTGGGGAGAACGTCATCATTTTCAGAGGTTGTACCACAGTACTAATGACATTACGTGGGGAGGTGTTGAGGGAGTTCTATAAAACCCCTTTGGAGGTACATCCTAGTGTGGTGAAGATGTACTAGGACCTCCGACGTCAGCACTTGTAACACCCCGAGATTTTATGGGAAATATTCTTTTTAATATCTTTGATGTCTTGTTTTTTACACTACAAAAAGATTACATTTTGCTACATGCAACACCATATTAGCTTGTAGTGTTTACAAGCACTATTCATGGCTTGTGTCGCACGCAAGCGCGACCTTCCTCGATAATGTGTGTAATACGCAATACCAAGTTTCACTAAACAATGATATATTTTTATGAACTAGCTGTTATAAATAGTATTAAATATATTTTGAATTTATATTACATAATAATTAATCTTACAGATATTCTATATCATGGTATGAGAACAAATTAATTTTTTCGGATAAAATAATTATTTTTAAAAAATGCAGTTTCTCCACCTTTTGATGGCGCACCCACATTAAATATAGTTTTTGACATGTTTATAAGTTCAATTAGACAAAATAAACTTATTCATTTAATTAAGGATATAAAAATTTATATTAAATAAATTTTTTATATTTTTCTGTTAACTTCCATATTTTGATGAATAGTAAAAGTACGCTAATTTTTTCTTAAAAACAACTTTTTTCATCAAGATAATTTTTATGGGTAAATTTTAAATTTTAATGGTTTTAAAGTTTATATAGAATATATTTTTACCCTTTAATATAATTTAAGTCATTATAATTAATTTTACATTGAATTCATAGGTAAAAACATTTCAGTCATTGGCAATGTTTTAACTTTTAAAACCCATTTTCTTCACAACATGATTAATTTTAAATTAATTACTGCAACTTATGTATTTTGAATTCTGAAAAATGGATTTCATATTTGAATTCAGTGGGTCTAAAATATGTTAATAGGTTACTTTAATTTTTTTTGATATTATGAATAGCAACTACGGTAATTTTTATTTTTACATTTAAAGGTAAATCAGGTAATTAAGGGTAAATATAAGAATATAAAATTAACATAACACTTGAAAAAATTCAATTGGATGAATAAAAGTAGACTCATATAACTTAAGGGTCAGAATAGATTCATTTCATAGAATTTTGACCATTAAAATGATGTAATTATTATTAAAACAAAAGAAAGTTACAACATGTCACTCTTTTATATCTTATAAGTGTAGTAATTTTTATTTAGTGATAATCTTAATAAAACATCGAAAATAAATAGTCTCAAGAAATCCAATGAAATTATCTTCATCATGTGAATTTATTTAAAATTTTTAAGGATTAAATAATTATCATTAATTATGACACAATAGTGATGTAGAAATTATTTTATTTTTGAAATATAAAATAAATGGTTTTAAAAATATTAAAATAAATATTATATGAACTATTTAATTTGCTCCATGAATTTTTTAAAAAAATATGACATTTTTTAAATCTATTAAATATATTTTTTTCAAATATATCCTCTTTGTGGATATTATTTAAATTCAAATAAAATAATATTGTCAAAATTGACACTATTGTTATTTTATAAAAATAAAATATTATTAAATTGTTTAAAAATCAAAGAAATATTTAAAAATAATAAATTTGTATTTATATAGTCGACAATGTCATAAATATCGAATTATGGACAATTAATAACAAATAAGTAATTATTTATAACAATTTAAAATTTATAATATTGTTACCGAAAATAAAATTGAAAAGATTAAATAAGGTTAAATCAAGTTGATAATGTTTGAAATAAATTACCAACATGTCTAAATTGTATTGGATTAAGATATTACAAACATATCTCATCTCATATTCTAATTTGAGTCATTTTGGATGTTTTTATGTGGGTTTTGGGTTTATTATAAATTACTATTTTAGAGGTTTCCAAAAGTGCTCCTCTCCTCTCCTATAAAAGGGAACCTCCTCCCTCTCCTATTCACAACATTTCAAGCCTTCAAGCTCAGCCAAACACTATCCATTTAACTTCTACACTTCCCTAGAAACATACTAGAGGTCTTGATCCTCTTTAAAGACCAACTTTAGTACTCTAAGAGGAGGTTTAGAAGAGACACGTCGAAGAAGAGGTGTCTCAGACACATACAGATGAAATTGGACATAAGATAAGGGATAATTATTCAAATCTTGTTCTTATCTGAGATTGTTTATTCGTAAGTATTTACTTGGGTTAAAAATATCATCAATGTCCATGTTTTCAAAAAAAAATTCATAAAATGTTTTTTATTCTATCATTTTTTTTTAAAGTCACGTTTTCCCCTTATTGACTTTTACTATGATGAATGGAAGGAATCTTTCTTTTGTTTACCATACGATGTACTTTTTTACTTTTCTGTAAAGAGTACAAGGAGAATGTTTTTTATCTTATATGACGTGAATGGATTTTTACGGTTTCATAATTCCATATTTCCATGAAGCTTCCTATTCATGATTTCATGATTATTTTCAAAAAATAATAATTTCATTTAAAATTGCATGATATTTTGATAAAAAAAGGTTTTGAAGAAGAAAGGATATTTTCATCAAGAATTCTTGTCAAGTGTTTTATCAAAACTATTTTCCATCTAAGATGAAATTATTTAATATGTTTATGTTTCAAGTATAATATCTCTATTATTTGCATCGTTTTCATTTTCTTATGATGAAATGATATACATTTGTTTTATATGGATTAAGTCATGATGGGATGATGTTTATGAAACCGATTTTATTATTTGGGTTATGATGAATGATTTATGTTTATTTTGTGGCACACATAAGAATGGTTTCATTATGGGATGGGTGGTACTTATATCTCCCTCCAATGCATTAGGTAATAATTTATATTTCATGATATTCACATGCCTGGAACAACAAGTAAAATCATGTTCAGTAATACAGGGTTGGAACAGTAAGTAAACCCGGTTCAGTATTGGACATTGACCACTATGATGGTCTTGGTAGTAATACCTTGGATACTATAGAAATCATAACATGTTCTTAATGGTTTCCCACAAATACATGATTTATTCCCATGCTATTTTATCATGATCAATGTACCATTATGATCTTTTCCTTATGTACTGCCAAGATTTCTATCATTAGTCATGATTTTGATGTTTTCTGTTCATGTTTTTACGTTCAAATGTTTATGGGTTGTTTTATGTTCTCCATGATTTCCTTTACTGATCATTTGAGCTCACTGTTTTTATGTTTTCTTTTCCCTATGATATAAAGAAAGGTTTTAGGTAAGAAAACATAAGGGGAAGTTCTTTATGGGAGATTCTGAAGATCTTTCACCATGTTAAGAAGATTTTTTGTTGAGTTTCCAAAGACACTAAACTAATACGGTCATTGGGTGTCTATTTTTTATGTATTTAGTATTTCTTGAATGTAATGTAATGTCCATGTTCGTCATGCTTGGGTCTCTATAGTTGACCACAGAGCAAAGGTTTAGTTAACCATTGGAATCTAGGATGAAAAAACTTTAGTGAGATCCCTAGAGATATTTCTATATTATGTATAGGGATGTCCCTAAGGTCAAGTATAAGTATTGGTTTTAATCCTAGAATTAAGATAATGATCATGAATAACCTACGATAAAACCAAATATGTTAGAGATTGAAGGTACTCCCCCTTTATTATTTTATTTTCCTTATATGATTTTTGCCTCTCAGACAATTATTTTTGGTTTTAGATAATGGCTGAAACCCGAAGGAACCGTGTTATGGATAAATGCACTGGGCAATGCAAATATTTTCCTCCTAAACAACCAAATGTTATAGGAAATGGAGTGAAAATTAGTATTTTTATACTTATATAAGATATGAATCATTAAGGACTTCCAAATGAGCAGAGAAGGGAACAATTTTCTATTGAGTCCTTCTTGAGGAAACATCCACCTTCTTTCAGTGTGTCTTCTGATCCACTTGTTGCTGAATAATATATCAGTACCATTGAAAAGATATTTTCCATAATTCACTATTTAGAGCATGAAAAAGTCATTTTGGAAATTTACCAATTAGATGGTGAAGCAGACCATTGGTGGACTCTAATAAAAATACAAGGCCCCAAGATGAAATTGAATCCCTGGAATGGGACAAGTTCAAGAAATTGTTTTTCAATAAGTAATTCCCTAATATTTCTTTAAACAAAGATGTAAAATGAGTCCCTTGAGCATAAGAAAAAAGGATGATGAATCTGTAGGTATATACGAGGAAAATTTTACAAGGATTACAAGGTATGCATCTGGCTTTATCATCCAACCTGAATGTAAAGTTGATCAATTCTTCAGTGTCTTAAAACCAAGTCTTCGAAGGGCATTAGCAATAAGAGACATCATTAGCTATGATGACATTCTGCATTTTGATATCAAGGTATAACTAGAATTTGGTGTGACATATCTATCTCATGTGTTTGACAGGAAATGAAAGATGATGTTCAACGAAAAATCTCAAAACAATGGTGAAAAAAGGTGAATGTTTCATTATGATGAAAGTATGGAAGGAATCATGGTGGATATTGTCTTAAAGTGACTATAAAATGTTTTAAATGTGGAAAAGAAGATCATCGAGCAGTTGATAGTCGATGTAATGGGAAAAAGGTAGCTAATGATGTGAATAGAGAAAAGACTACAGAGAACGCACCACCAACACTTCAATGCTACAAGTGCAAGGAAAAGGGGCATTATGCAAACCAATGCCTTAATCCAAGGGTTAATGATGATCGATATCAACAACCTCTTAAGGAAATGGACAAAGGGAAGTCACATGCGATCCCAATTGACGATGTTGAGTAAGACAATGATGTGGTGAAATAATTAAGTGTTTATGTAACGGGATTCCAAAATAATGTTGTGGAATCTCAGTTATAGTATTGTGGAATATTGGAATATCTATTTATTGGTTTATTGTGGATTTCAATAATTTTATGGTACCGATAACCATGAAAAGTGATTGAAATATTTTTGGAAAGAAGATTATATGTAAATAATTAATGGATAAAGAGAAAATAATATGTTTGATAGTATTAAAGATCTCATGACTGATATAAGGAAAAAGTGACATCAGGGTTCGAATATATATAAATTTTGGGATTTTGGTATGTGGAAAGAGTTAAATTTTGATAGCATTCATGTTTCCACTAAGGTTAAATGGGTATTCATTTTTCAATAGAATACATGATTATGGTATTCACATGTTTGGAATGTGACCAACAACAAGATATATATTTTGATATATTGGGGATAAATGATGGTAATCACATGCTTGGTAGATTCCCTCTCTAGTAATATTTTTATTTATATTATGTGATTAGACAAAAGTATTTTGGATAAGCCTAATGATTGGAATGGATTAAGTTAGAAATCAAAAATTATTTTTTAAGGATATAAATTTTTGATATTATTTCTGAAATGTTATAATAGTATAGTTTTAGAAAAGGACAACCCATAGGTTGAGTGACAACCCGCCGCGTCTGACAAGGATACGGGAATCAAACCCAAAACTGAAGTGCGAAAGGCCTTTATCGCCTGCCACTAGCCTACAGAAAGTCCCTGGTTTATAGAAATTAGTTTTATTTTATTAATTGGTATGATATATAATGTATAAGTCCATTTTTGGCTCCATATATGATTAATATCACTATATATGTACTTATGTATATTTAATAACTTTTGCCAACCTTTTTTTTGAGATAGATGGAATAACCCATCATTATATCAAATGATCAACTAACACATTATGAATTACAAATTCAAATTCATTTATTTAATATATTAAGTGGAAATTGTTCAAGGAATGACCAATGGTGAGATTGTACCAAAATCAAATAAGTATTTCTTCAAATTAAAATTCTTCAACTTTAGGGAAATGAACTCAAAAACCAATTTTTTTCCAAGTACCCTAATATCCGATGAATCAGATGGTACCTTATATCATCACGAATTTACCCCTTTTTATTGTTGTATTTTTCATAGCCATGTTATCTTCCACTCTCTATCTTAACTTGATGGTTATATTTCTCTTCCTTATCCATGTTTTCCCCTATGTTCTCTTATGTGGAAACCCTATGATGAGATAATTTGGGAAAACATTATGTTTCATACTTTACTTTTTAAAATTTTATTTTAGTATTCCTTTTTAATATTTTGGTTTATATGATAGAAACATTCAAGTAGTAAGCGATTTATAACCTTGACGAATTTCGAGGGAGAAATTCATTTTATGGGGGGGGGGGGTAGAATGTAACACCACGAGTTTTTATGAGGAATATTCATTTTAATTTCATTGATGTATTGTGTTGTATGATACACCAAGATTATCTTTCACTATACACAGCATCATATTATCTTGTAGTATACGCAAACACTATACTTGGCTTGTGTTGCACGTAAGAGCGAACTTCCTCGATAGCCTGTGTTGTACATAATACCGAGTTTCACTAAACAACGATAAATTATTATAAACTAGCAGTTATGAATATTATTACCAATATTCTGAATTTTATTACATAATTATTCAGCTTACACATATTTTATAACATGTTATGAGAACAAAATAATTTTTTTGGGTAAAATTAGTATTTTTAAAAAAATGTAGTTTTGCCGCCTTTTGAGGGCACAACCACATTAAATCTAGTTTTTGACATGTTTATAAGTTCAATTAGATAAAATAAATTTATTCATTGAAATAAGGATATAAAAATTTACTTTGGATAAATTTTTTATATTTTTCTTTTAACATTAATATTTTGATGACTATTAAAAATACGATAAATTTTTCTTAAAAACAGCTTTTTTCATTAAGATAATTTATATGGATAAATTATAAAATTTAATGGTATTAAAGTATAAATAGAATATATTTTTACCTTTAATATAATTTAAGCCATTATCATTAATTTTACATTCAATTCATAGGTAAAAACATTTCAATCTTTGGTAATATTTAACTTTTAAAACCAATTTTTCATAACAACGTGATTAATTTTAAATTAATTACTGCAACTTCTGTGTATTGAATTTTGAAAATTATATTTCATATTTGAATTTAGTGGGTCCAAATTATGTTAATAGGTTACTTTTAGTTTTTTGATTTTATGAATAGTAACTATGGTAATTTTTATATACTATAGTTAAAGGTAAATCAGGTAATTAAGGGTAAAAATAAGATTATAAAATTACCTTAACACCTGCCAAAATTCTACTGGATGAATAAAAATAGACCCATATCACATAATGGTCATAAAAGACTCATTACAGGGACTTTGGACCATGAAATTGATGTAATTATTATTAAAAACAAAGAAAGTGACAACATGTCACTCTCTTCTATCTTATAAGTGTAATAATTTTAATTTGGTGATAGAATTCATAAAAATCGAACATAAATATTCTCCTGAAATCCAAATACATTATCTACATCATGTGAATTTATTTAAAATTTTTAGGGATTAAATAATTTTCATTAAGGATGACACAATAGTGATGTATAAATTATTTTATTGATTGAAATATCAAATAAATGGTTTTAAATATATTAAAATAAATATTATATGAACTATTTAATGTGCTCCACGAATTTTCTAGATACATATTTCATGTTATGAATCTATTAAATATTTTTTTTGAATATATCATCTATTTGGATTTTATTTAAATTCAAATAAATGAATAGTGACAAAATAGACACGATTGTTATTTTATAAAAATAACATATTATTAAATTGTTTAAAAATCACAATAATATTTAAAAATTATAAATTGAAATTTATATGTTCGCAAATTTCATAAAGTATCCAATTATGGAAAATTAACAACACATAAGTAATTATTTATATCATTTTAAAATTTATAATAGTATTACCACAAATAAAATTAAATAGATTAAATAAGGATAAATCAAGTTGATAAGGTTTAAAATAAATTCCCAACATGCCTAAATTTTATTGGCTGATGATATTAAAATCTTATCTCATCTCATATTTGAATTTGATTCATTTTTTGAAGTATTAAAGTGGGGTTTGGGTTTATTATAAAATAATATTTTAGAGGTTTCCAAAAGTTCCCCTCTCCTCTCTTATAAAAGGGCACCTCCTCCCTCTCCTCTTCACAACATTTTGAGCCATCTTGCTTGACCAGACCTTTTCAATTTATCTTCTCCACTTCCATAGAAAAATAATAGAGGTCCGGATCTTCTTCAATTACCAACTTTAGTTCCCTAATAGGAGTTTTAGAAGAGGCACATCAAAGAAGTGGAGTCTTAGACACATACAGAAGAAATTGGACATAATGTAAGGGATAAGTATTCCAATATATTTCTTATCTGAGATTTTTTATTTGTAAGTATTTATTGGGGTAATATTTATCATCAATGTCCATGTCTTCATAAAATGTTTTCATAAAATTTTTACTATTCTTACATGTTTCATTCAAGTCACGTTTACCCATGATGAATGGAAGAAATATTTCTTTTGTTTACTATACGATGTACTTTATGACTTTTCTGAAAAAAGTGTGAGGGGAATGTTTTTTTAACTTATACAACATGAAGGGATTTTTACGGTTTCATAATTACATATTTCCATTAAGATCCCTATGAAATATTTCATGATTATTTTCAACAGAAAAATATTCATTTTAATATTGCATTTCATTTTCAGAAAAGAAAATGATTTTGAAGAAGAAATGATATTTTCCTCGTGAATTAATTTCAAGTGTTTTATCAAAACTGTTTCCCTTATAATATGTCATCATTTAATATGTTTATGTTTCATGTATGATGTCTCTATTATTTACATGGATTGAATTTTGTTATGATGAAAGAATATCCATTTGTTTTATATGGATTAAGTTATGATGGGGCGATGTTTATGAAACCCATTTTATTCTTTGGATTTTGATGAATGATTTTTGTTTATTTTGTATCACACATAAAAATGGTTTCATTATGAGATGGGTGGGACCTATATATCCCTCCAATTCATTGGGTAAAGATTTATATCTCATGAGATAAACATGGATGGAATGACAAGTAAAATCCAATTCAGTAATACAGTGATGAAATGACAAGTAAACCTGATTCAGTATTGGACTTTGTCCATTATGATGGTCTTGGCAGCAATACATTGGATATTGTGGAAATCATAACATGTTCATAATGGTTTTCCATAAATACTTGTTTTATTACCATGCTATTTTATCAAGATTAATGTTCCATTATGATCTATTCCTTATGTACTGCCAAGATTTATGTCATTACTCATGATTTTTATGTTTTTGTTCATGTTTTTACGTCCAAATGTTTATGGGTTGTTTTATGTTCTCCATGTTTTCCTTTACTGAGCATTTTAGGTAACCCTTTTTATGTTTTCTTTTACCCAAAATTTAAAGAAATGTTTTAGGTAAGAAAACAAAATGGAAATATCTTTACGGGATATGTTCAAGATCTGTCACCATGATTAGAAGATTTTGTTCTGAGTTTCCATAGACACTAAACAAATATGATCATTGGGAATTTGTTTTTGTTATGTATTTAGTATTCCATGAATGTAATATAATTTCCATATACGTCATGATTGGGTCTCTACAGTACTGGTAGACATGGATGAAGAAAGTGGTGGTAGAGTTCGTTTCACGATGCCTAACTTGTCAGCAAGTGAATATCAAGCATTATGTCCCTTCATGATTGGAGAAACCACTAGAAGTACCAGAGTGGAAGTGAGATGGTATCTCCATGGACTTCATGATGGGGTTAACACACATGTCCAGGGGCCATGATTCTATCTTGATGATCATTGACTTACTCACCAAGTCATCTCACTTTCTACCCTTTTAGGAGTAGTGATTGACAGAGGGATTAGGGTGCCCCTATATCAAAGAGATAGTGTGGCCACAAAGGGTGCCTTCGATGAAGATCTCAGAACATGATGCATTCTTTATATCCTGGTTATGAAGGGGATTGTAGGAGGCATTTGGGACTCAGCTACGCTTGAGCGCAACTTTACACCCTCAGACAGGTGGTCAGACAAAGCAAACTATATAGACCATATAGGACATGCATTATGCTTGTGTCCTTGATATTGGATGTAGTTGGGAGGACCACCAACCACTAAGGGAGTTTTCATACAACAAAATCTATCACTCCTCCATTGGCATGGAACTATATGAGGCCTTGAATGGGAGGCCATGCAGTTAGGACAAAAATGGTGCTAGATGCCCTGAGGGTGGGAGGGGTGAATTAGGGTATGAATATTCATTTTAAATTTATTCCCTCCCCACTAAATCGTGACCTATTTATTATTTGGGTCACTATGTTGGAACATGTGTGTTTATTTTGATCACATATTTTTTCTCTATCTGATGATGATTCCTTAAATGCAATGTAGGGAAGAAACTAGGAAGGAAAATAGAAGTTTACTTGGTTCACCCTCACTAAGCTTCATTTAATAATCACACAACAACAATATTCCAATTTACAAAATCGACTAAATATCACTTCCAAATAATATTTGGGCTAGATCACTTTTATTCCCGGGCTCACTACCTTTACAATGTTTAGGGTATGCTCACTGCTTTCCCAAGGGGAACTCCCTATTTCTCTCTCACTAGTACACTACCGGTAGAAATGATAACCTTCTTCCTCTTCATTTGCACACAACACTTGGAAGGGATCCCATCAAAGTTTATGGACATTTAGGTACCTTCATTATAACAAATTAATGAATATATTTTTATTTGTAGGTTCTCTATTGAATTTCCACTTTCATCCATTGATAAATACATCTTTACCACGAGTGCACTAGGGAATCTTCCAGTTGATAGTTGTGCGCCAATATTGGAATGCTTCTCCAAGACTAGTGCTCAACTTTCATGTAACCACTAGAATGAAACTTCTTTTGCCAACACCAAACTTGGTCCACTCACCAAATTTTACACCTAATCTAATATTGGTGTGCAACTATGAACTGGCACAAAACTTCTGAATATCTTTATACTTGCATGACCAAACCACCACTTGCGCATCAAATCCACCTATGCAACTGGAGGTTTAAATTTCTCTAAGTATTGAAATAAATCGAAAATTATGATGGGTGAACCTCTATTTATAGGCATTTTGGACACCCTGAGCACTAGCATGCATGTCTCCTACCAACGTGCAAGTCTTTCTGCCTTAGTATCGATTTCCCTAGTCACCTTTAGTGACCAAATAAAAATGTGGGTACCCCTATTCCATTTTCCATATATTGATTTTATGATCTTGACAAACATATTGTGCGGAACATTCCGTGCTTCCAAGACACTGGCGCACACGTCCCTTTTTCAAAAACACTTTTCCCAAATTGTCAATTTTGAGGCCCAATAATTGGGAAAACAATGGAAAATGGCGCCACCTAGTATCTTCTCGTTTTGTACCACCTCTAGATCATCCATTCCATTGTTGAGGTTCTTGATTCAATCATTGATTTATTACAACATCCCATGAACTTGACAACTCACCACGTAAACCCCCTTTGTCAACAAATTTTTACATCATGGACTACTTTGTCAACAAACCCAACAGGGAGTCCCACTTTGTCAAGAAACATAATCTCCTCCAAAATGATTCAATAATACCTTGAAGGATTTTTTCCAAACAATCCCCCCCTTTGGGTTTGTTGAAAACTCTTCTCATAAAATGATATTGCTTTAATGCTTAGTCCACCATTCACCTATTGTGATTAATATAGATACCATGGATTCAGTCAATAAATATTATAATCCCACATGAGAAATGCTCAGCGTGAGAAACAAGAGAAAATGAAATGTTCATCAATGAGTCACTTCATTTCTAACACCAACTATTGACACTAAACTGATACTAATTTCCAAACTGATATCAATTTTTGATCACTGGACACATTCTGACACCATTACAATGTTCCTCCCCTGCTATTATCACGTTCCTTAGGTATCATGATATCTATTCTTTGATTTATCACTTCTAGTAACATCAGAATTAAAAACTACCTCCAATCTCATTGTTATCCCCCTATCTCGCTGCTCCATCTGTCAGCTTCTCCCTGTGTCATTTACTAAGACATTTTCTCCCTTCCTTATCCATATTTTATCCCCCTTGAGGAGTCACTATTTCTCCCCCGTTTTCAACAAACACAAAGGTCACTCTTTGTGGTATGAAACATTAGAAATAACACAGATTAACACATTATTGAAAAACATACCATACCTCAGGTAGATGGCGATGGTCCCACATGTACACTTATTTATGTGCGGGGATTCAACTAAACTCTTAGAGCTAGTCGATTCCTCTCAAAATCTTCCTTAGTTAAGGCCACTGTCATAATGTTTTGAACCTGTAGTGATGTAGGCACATACGCCAACTTCGTGATTCCCTCCTCAAACATCCCCTTGATAAAATGATACTTCATCTCAATTTCCTTTTTACATGAGTTATGGATGGGATTTTTTTTGATATTAATAGAACTTGAGTTATCGCACATGAATCCAATCAGAGACTTCACATAAAATCCCATGTCATCAAGCTTCTACTTCATCCACAATAACGGTGTGCATGCTTGAGTGGCTTCAATATACTCAGATTCTGTGGTGCTTAATGAAATGAAATCTTGTTTCTTGCTTATCCAAGAAAAACAAAATCCACCAAGATAGAAATCCCATCATGACGATGATATCCTATAATTTTCTGAACTGGCCCAATTTGAATTAGTATATCCCAATAACTCTGATTGTGATTTATCACTACATTTCAATCCTAAATCCATCGGGTCCTTGATATAAAAAATTATTCTTCTCACTACATGCTTGTGGATTTTATTGGGATTTGTTTATGATATCGCACTGCTTGGCATGTGGTGAAAGCAATATTAGGTCTCATCGCTGTCATGTACAGTAAACACCCATTAATTTTCCTATATTTGGTGATATTAATTGCCTTTCCATTATTATCTTTCGAAAATTTCATCCGGGTAGCAACCAGAGTCTTCATCTCCTTGGAATTTTCATTTCCAAATCTTCTCAGAAACTCCTTGTAATATTTGGATTGATAAATGAATGTTCCATTTTATCCATGGGGCCCTTGTAAACTAAGGAAAAATGATATCTATCCAATCATTGACATTTTGAACTCACTTTTCATGAATTTGGAAAACATTAGGCACTGAGCTTCATCTGATCTTACAAATATTATGTTTTAGACATAAACAAGAACCATCAACCTTTAATTGATTTCATTGTTGAAATGAAGATTGTAATCAACTCCACCATGAAGGAAACCAAGCTTCTTCAAATATTGATCAAGCCTCGAGTACCATGCTATTGGTTCTTGTTTCAACTCATATAGTGACTTCTTCAACTGAAACACTTTGTTCTCATCTTCATGAATTTGAAAACCATCTGGATTCTTAATATACACTTCTTCTTCCATCACCCCATTTAAAAATGTAGATTTGACATCAATCTGGAACACTTTGAACTTCGGTTTCATTTCGATGGCCAAGAATAATATGATGGTTTCCTACCTTGCCACAGGTGAAAATGTCTCATCAACATCTATGGCCTTTATCTAAGAGTATCCTTTGCACACTAGTCATGATTTGTTTCAGAACATTGTGCCATATTCATTCATCATGTTGCAATGGAACTATTTATTCATGATCACATTATTATATATTATACGCTAATAAATATCCCATGATTAATTCTTCTCAATATGGTTAAACTCTTCATTCATATCTTGAACCAAACTCTCATCATTACCTACTACTTCAAAAAATTTAGGCTCTACCTATAATAAGTATCATTATTTCTATAGAGTTCCCATCTTCTTCGTCCTGACTGGAACCATCTGATCACCAATGAAATTATGCCTATCAATATCAGCTCGACTCTTTGGAATATTTGGAGATATAGTCATATATCTCATGACCATTATCAATATTTTCTTTAGAGTAATAATTTTAAAAAATTTCCCCATATTTCTCTTACCACTTCATTACATTCAGTAGAAAACTTGTCAATATTTCAATGTTTAGTGGCATCATTTATTTTATATACTTTTTTGAGCTTCTTAGTGATCATTTGTTGATATTATCTCATAGATTCTTGGTAACAAGAATATAGTTAGCTGATACCATAATGTTAGAATGAAATAGATAATTATGAAATATATAAATGTTGATGCTTCTCCTACAATATGTCTTCTCCTGATAGAAAACACCAGAGTTAGATCATCTAATTATTTCTTTGATGGACATTTTATCTGATTATGATATTGAATGCTCTCCCTATGATATGAAACACTTCCTGGGGTAAGGCCTATAGTTTAGACCTATAAATGTCTTTCTCCTCATGCATCATTAATTCTCATATGGCACTCTACATTGAGACATTAAGAAAATATCTAAGCTTGCTGAGTCAGAACTTGGTTTATGAAACAAGAGATAAACATAATAACACAATCACATACTATTATTTCCAGTTCATCCCTTTCTTCTTCAACTCTAGTACCTGATTTGAGTCAATTGAAACTATGAATCATATCACTTGTCCACCTTGTATCTTTAGATGCCACTTCCCCTTAGATCGTATCTCCCCTTGGACCTGAAACACTTGTACAATAGTTAATATCATATATTTATATAGGGAGAGGGGATTTTTCTAAAATTCGCAAGATGATGATAGTGGTTGATCTTGATGGGTCAACCCTTTGATTATTTATTATAGAGAGTCACTCTTTATCTTACCTTCTTCTGACTACTAAGCCAACTTCAACTTCTCTGGATATATGACTAAGCATTCATTACCCACACTCTGAACCTTTTTCTAATTTGTACATTCTTTAGTCGTTTCCTTTCCCATAATTTGGGGTTTAAACCCACTAGTAAACATTTACTTCTTTGATGATGTTCCAACAAAATTCCATTTCTACTAATTAATTCTCTATATAAGAATCTCTCTGATTGTCATCTTCACTTGATTCTTCCACCATTTTAAGGATCTTTCATTTTCCTCCACTTTTGGTAGTGGAAAACAACATGTGAATTTCTCAATGCATTCCTTGTAATTTTTTTATCGGTTGTTTGAATCATGCCACAATTTCTAGTTGGTATTTATTTTTGCACTCATTTAACATTCTTATATCTCACAACTAGAGTAGATCTCCCCTTAATCCTCCAGGTTTGTTCACATTCTATCCAAGAGAGCTTTTGTGAGTGTGAAAGAGAAGGCAACTGATAAACCTTTTGTTTATCTCCTTGTAATGATTGATAAACCATTCCTTTATTTCCTTGTGATTCCCCTGAGGTAGTAAACGTATTATTCAATTTACCACATTGTCTTTTAGAGTAGGATTTCTCATTATACAGGACTAGAGTTGAGAATTTATTTTCTACTTTCTTTTTCATTCCTACTTTTTTCTTACCGCAGTGTCTTTCCAAATTCCCATAATGTGAACATATAAAACATTTTCAATTAAAAGAATACCTCATTTTATCATTTCTCTCTCATGATGTTGATGAATCTTGAGTTATTACTCTGATATTGAGCTCTAGAGATTCCTAACAAACATTCATGGTGTGTCCTATTCTTCCACACTAAAAACATATAATTAATGCTTTCCTCTAAGAGAATTTTCTTTATGATTTCTCGTGATACTTATTATTATTCATAGATATAGTAAAGTTTCTATTTTCACAGATTAAAATGTATTCTTCATCCTCTGAATAGAATCTTGATGTATGACCTTTAATTCCAAAAAAAATATCACATGCTATAATTACTTCATGTAAAAACCTTTTTAAGTCTATCTCATGGACCTATATGGTTTTTCTTATCTCTAGGGCTTTTCACTTCCCTTTTCCTATAATTCAAAGAGTGGTATTACCATATCCAATTCCATATTTTCCCAAAAATGGATGGCATATGGGATGAAACAATCCTTTCATGCTTCTCATTTTAAGCATCATATTTGGACATTATTTCATCATCACCTAATGAAGGATAATCAAATATTCTATGCAAGGAATCATTTATTTTAGGATTTTTTATAGCATTGGAGTTCTCCACATCCTTCTTTACTGATTCTATATCATCTTCTAAATTTGTAATCTTTATATCCCTTGTTTCAATTTTTAATCAACTTCTCTTTTAAGAGGCTTCCCTTAACTCCTCTCACCTTCCAATTCATATGTCATCTTATCCACCATGTCACTTTGCTCCTTTGCATTCATTTTTTCCTGAGCAATAGAATTAAAGATGGATTCATTCTCTTATTGTAGCCTTTGATTCTTGTGAACCGTTTTAGATAGTTGTGTAGAAAGATCATCATTTCTGTCCTTTTGATTTTGAATTTCAACTATGTTTGGATTCTTTCCCTTGATATTAGCTTTCATGTTTTCTCACTTTATAGAAAACTTTTTTAGTTCATTATCTTGGGAATAAATCTTTTCCCTCAGATCAGTAGACACAACGATAAGACTTTCATTTAATCCTCTTAGCTTGGTGACCTCAATTTTTAGTACCTGGATCTGTATATCATTAAATTAAATTTTTTTCACCCAATTTATTATCCAATTACTTTATATCATGGAAAACATCCACTTTTTTACTTCTTGGAGTTTCTTCATCATCATATGTTCCAACATCACTTGGAATATCAGGTTCATCACTCATTTCTTCAACATCATTGAATGAGTAAGTATTTTCACTACATAATTCATCCAAACCATCATTTGGTTCACTATTTGATTCCTTTAACTGAATCACACTGTCTCCATAGACACTTCTGCATTGAGAGCTAACACACGACTTCTGCTTCTTCTTTGACGTTCTACCGTTTTCCATGGAACACCGAGATAAGATTGGGAAGATTTAACCACACAAATTGACTAAACCACTTTAGAGAAAACAAATATGATAAAATCAATCTATCCCTATGATAAAAATTTTTAGGACCAAAAGGGGAATAGATACCCATAGTGGGGGTGAATCCTGATATGTATATTCTTTTTAAAATTTTCCTTCCCCACTAGATCTTGACCTATTTAATATTCGGGTAACTTTGATTGAACATGTGTGTTTATTTTTATCACTTCATTTTATCTTTATCTGGTGATTATGTTTTAAAAGTAATGTAGGGAAGAAAACAAGAAGATACATAGATTTTTACATGGTTCTCCCTCTTTGGGCTACATCCAAGAAGCGTATCACGAAAATGTGACAATGTACCAAATCCGCTAAAGATCACTACAGAATAATTTTTGGTGTTGATCACTTGTTTTCCTAGGATCCCTTATTTCCCAAGGGTCACTCCCTATTTCTCTCTCACTAGCCCACTGTCGGTAGAAAGGATAACCCTCTTCCTCTTCCGTTGCTCACTGCACTTGGAAGGGATCAAATCATAGTTTATGGACTTGTAGGTCACTTCATCATAACAAATGAATGCATATTATTATGTATGTAGATTCTCTTTTGAAGTTCCACTTTCATCCACTAATGAATACTACTTTACCACGAGTGAACCGAGTAATCTTCTAACATTTACGCAACCCTAAAATGAATGGAAAACTTCTCTAACCTCAGAGTGCTTCTCTATGCTTTAGTGTGCTTCTCCAAAACTGGAACACATGTGTCACCTAAACACATGTGAGACACTTCCTTTACCAACCCCAAACTTGGGAGACTCACCACATTTTATTCCCAAACCAATATTGGTGCGCAACTATGAATTGGCGTTCAACTTATAAATATCTTTATACTTGCATGACCAAACCACCACTTATGCATCCAAACCACCTGTGCGGCTGGAGCTCTAAATTTCTCTATGTGTTTAACTAGATTGAAAATGAGGAGGGGTCGAACTCTATCTATAGGCAATTTGGACACCCTGAGCACCTGTGTGCAAGTATCCTCCCATTGTGCAAGTCCAACCACCGTATTCTCAGTCACCCTAGTCACCTTGCACTCCCAAATCATAAATTGGGTGCCCCTATTTCCATTTCCATATTTTGATGTTCTGACCTTGAAACACATATGGCGGGCATGTTTACAAGAATCCAAGACACCAGCAAAAAAGTCCATTTTCCAAAAACACTTTTCTCCATTTGTCGATTTGGAGGCCCAAAAATATGGCAAACAATGGAAAATGGCACCACCAGGTATCAGATCCCTTTGTACCACCTTCAAATCATCCATTACTTTTTCAAGATTCTTCATTCAATAATGGATTATTGCAAAAATATCTTGAACTCTAAAACTCACCATTCAAACCCCATTTGTCAACAAATTTTTACATCGTGGACTACTTTATCAACAAACACAACTTCGAGGTCCACATTTTCAACAAACACAATCACATAATAAATGACTCAATGATACCTTTAATGACATTTTCCTAATATATAGATATCACCTCTTTTCTAGACAGACCCAAGGTATTTTATATTCATATGACCATAGTTAGTACATGTTACCATTGAGAAGATACAGATCATCCACAAATGGATGAGGACTATAGAGAGTAGACATAAATCATTTGCTGACAGGAGATGAAGACCCTTGGAGTTTGAGGAAGGAGACAATGTGTTCCTTCGGTTCTCACTCCAACAGGGATTGTAGACATTTTTCCATGGTAGAAAGTAAACTTTGAGGTTTGTCCAGAATTTTTAGGTTCTTATTAGAGTTGAAGAGGTGGCGTACTGCCAAGATCTTCCCCCACAGATGCACCAGGTGCACAATGTTTTCCATTTGTCAGAGTGGAGGAGGTAAGTTCATGATCCATCACATGTGATTAACTAGGGTGTGATGGAAATTGATGATTGGGCCATGTTTTCGGAGTTCTCGGTAGAGATGCAGGATCGACAGGAGTGGGTCTTTCGTGGATGGTCAATTCTTCTAGTGTTCATCTGGTTGTAGCACAAGAATCTCGAGAAGAGCTCATTGGAGAGGGAGGCACATATTTGTGATCAGTACCTCTATTTGTTTTATTATCCCTTGTTTTGGATTTTGGGGACGTAGATACCTAAGGTGGGAGATTAAAATGTCCCAAAATTTTTGTATATATTTTTTAAATTCTATGTAATTATTTTGAGACCACACACTTTGACAACAGGTGATTCCAAGGCCCGGTGATCCTAGAATGAAATTTTTAACTTTTTTAAGTTCACCTAAGTAAACATGTGAGCCAGTTTTCCTAAATTTTGAATAGTTTCTCGGATAAAAAATTTGAGGTCACTGTTTAACTAAGAATGCCAGGATTCACATAGAATGGACATAACTTCAATTAGAATGGGTTAGATAGAAAAATTAATTTTCATAATTTTCATAAAATAATAATATAAGATAAAAAGTAATTTTATTTTTCTTTATCACCATTGAGAGGAGGGAAATGACACAACGCTGTGATGGTGAGGCGCATTAACGGATGTTACTTAATGAAAACAATTCTAGAGTGTAATGCCACATAGTTGTAGCGTAAAAGAAATTCTGCGACATATTTTCATTAAATAACACATTAGGGAAATAAATTGTTGTAATATCCTCTGACGAACCTATGATGAAATTCCTCCCCTATGATGAAGGATGAATTCTTGAAGGATCTCTTGAAACATTTAAACTCTACGGAGAACAGGACCACAAAGTGACGAATACTAATAGAGGTTGAATCCTCGTGTGTAGAGTGATTCAGTGATGAACATCGATCAAGGTAGTTGTTTATTTGTTTTATATTTTCCCCACTCTTCATTCTAAATAACGAATGTTGCTAAACCCCAAAACAGGTTGATCCATGGATAATCGATTATTGTGGGAAGGTGATGTTTCTTGGAATTTCTATTCAATATTGATTTATTGTTGGTAGAATATCATCCCCAAACCTCCCCCCATTTTAAAACTCTAACTCGGATGGCACCGGCTGACATAAACAAGGCCCAATCCCCTCCGCTTGTGTGGTCTTCATGGATGAGTTTTCAAATTCTTGATGAGGAGGATATGAGGCCTTCGCAGGGAAGAGGGGATCCCATAGAGGCCATAGAATGTAGAAATGTGAAGAATGTACCACCGAAGTAGACCTGGAGGTCCTTGGAAGGTCCTGCCGGCATCAGCAATTTCTAGCGGCATCCTTGGCATGGTGATAGTGTGTCGGGAGGACATCACGGTCATCCGACTGTGGAGGGGTGACAATGGACATCAGATGGTCCGGTGGCTTGAATCAGTGGGACATGACCACCCAACCATCACATTGCACTACATACATGACACCACGATGCATCCCATATGGCTACTGAGGTCGATCGACCGTGACTGGGAAAGCGGCCCCACATATGACCTGAGGGGCGAGGGAGCCAGATGTGGCTTCCATCCGCATATCAACCAGGTGGATTGAGTTGGACATTAGACTGGATCCGTATGCCAATAGATAAGAACCATGTTGGTCTGGTTCGTGGTTGGTTTGGCGGACCTGGGTCGGGTCAGGTCGGTCCGGCTGGGTTGGACCAAAACCTGACACAACCAACACCTTTTTGAGAAAACATCAATAACATGCAAACCGAGAGTCTGATTGACGATCCATTGGAGGAGTTGGAACCCTCACAATGTGGAGTTTATTTTGGTATAATCTATTGAGTATTTAAAATAATTTTAAATTCAATTATTGGATGGGGGAGTGTTTATTTTTGAGATCAAGCATTCTATGTGCCGAAACTCTATGGTTGGCTGAGAGCTAAAGACATCTGACCAGCGACCCTTTTTGGATTTGATACTTTGAAAATTTTTGGAGAGGATTATGTGTTACCTAGTAGGACCACAGTGGGGAAAAATTATGCGTGACCACAAAGACCCAAAATAATTGACATGAGGAGTACCTCAGTATGGCCATAAGTGGGAAGCAGCTTCTGTGTAACCTAGTATGCCCACGGTGTGGAGCGTCTTCGGTGTTACCCATAATACCCATGGTAATCATTAGGGATTAGTACCACAATAGTCTAGGTTAGTTGGAAGAATATTATGTGTGACCCAATAGTCCCACTATACTAATTGATGAGGAGTTCACCCATATCCCATGGTGTTCAATGATGTGGAAAATAGTCATACTTTCATACTCTAGAATATACCACATGTGAGCTGTCTTTCTTCATGATCATGCATGGTTATCATTCTTTTTTGGTTTTGTTGTTGATTTCTTTGTGGTCTTTACTATGTGGTTTGGGGGTCCCTAAGGAGTATATTGTTACTCACCCAAACACAGGCTTCACCCAAACGTGTTGTGTCTGGTGCAGATGACCGCTGACCAAACATAGGACTTGGTGGCCGAGGACCCAATGGTTCCTAGTGAGACCAGGGAGTTGGGGTGTAATTATATAACTTCCAGCATCTACTCTGTACTTATAAAAAATGTGGGGTTTCTAGCGAATGACTACCTATGTTTGTTTTGGACTTTCCTATTTTTCAGTTAGTCTTTTGTTGGTTTTGTATTCTAGGCCATTTTACTTTTTGTAGTACTTGTAATTAGTGGTTTTTTAGTGGAATACTTGTTTAAGTTTCCATTATTGGGATGTAGTTTTGTGTACATGAATATAGCTATGTAGGAAAATTCCTCCCACATACTGTTTGATGCCTTCGACATTAGTCACCAACCCCTGGCCTTTGGGAGGTGGGCTTGGGGTATGTAATGACACGAGCTCCAGGGGACAGGTTTTGATAAAGTTGTATCAGAGGTTGTTGGTTCTACCTCAAAGACTGGGAGTCTATTATTTTTTGTTTGAGACAACAATGTTTAATTTTTCGAGTTCGACTTTTAGATTATGTGACTCTAGTGTTAGTGTGGCGACCGACATATCCATACACCCATACCCTAAATTTTTCTTTTCATCTCTATACAAGAAAACACTGGTTGTATTAGTGTCTCCTTATGGTCTTCTTGAAAAATAGTTATCTCACCAGGTATAATATTATGACTATGAAACATCCTGATCTATTTTAGGATGCGTGCATGCAGACAGCCAGCTAGGCATCTGATACGTGATTTTGTGGACAACCCACCTAGAGATGAGGCGTTGGTTCAGGGACCAGTGCTAGAGATGGCCCCACCAGGTGGCACACCAGTATTTCCACCACCCATTAATCATCAGTAAATAAATTTGATACTAGTGGAGTATATACACATACTCAGTTCATTTCATGAGTTTCATAGACAGAGACCACCCAGGTTTAGAGGGGGACAGATCCTCAGGTCACTGAGGACTGGATAGAGGCAGTGACGTGGGTCTTCCGGTTAGTGAGGACACCACGTGATAATATGAGATCATATATGCGAGCCTTCTTCCTAGATCTACATGAAGATGGTGGAGTTTGAGGATTCAGAATAATAATGAGGTGACCCTCAACTGGACATACTTCGAGTAGATTTTTCGGGAGGAGTCGTTTCCTCTAACCTAGCACTCTGTGCGCATCTTGTAGATGCTTCAACTAAAACAGGGAAACCTATTGGTGGATGAGTACTCTGTGATGTTCACAGACCTCTCTCACTACTCCAGAGACATGGTTCAAGGCTTGAACCATTGACCAGAAACTATGATGGGTGATTAGGGCATCCATGGTGTCTCTCAGTATCCTCACTCCTGATGGATTGATGGAGTAATACCTTATTGTGGATATCTTCCTAGAAGAGTAGGTACCAATATATGGAGCCACCTAAAGACCTAAAAATATATAGTCTTTAGTGTTGAGCAGCAAAAATTAAACACGAGGGCCAAAGTGGGCCAAGTCTTTCATGGGATGACCTCATGACCCAGGGTCGACAGTACATGGCTCCTAGAGAAGAGGGAGTCAGTAGGGAAGCAAGTTGTGCTTCACGTGTGGTGGGAATGGAAACATGGATCATGACTACCTGAACCGCCACAAAAATGATCAGTAGATGGTTGAGGGGCTTCCAAGGTAGAGGTGGAGGTTCAAGCATGGAGTTTCACAGGGTGGCGGACGTGGCAGGGGAGTATGCTGAGTGGTAGGTCATGGACAATGATTAGGGGTACTACCTCCACCACCCCCATGTTGTCCACCATGGGCTGAGGGAGCTAGCAGACATGGGTGAGGCCATCTTTAGGAAATAGAGGCTTATGACCAGGGTTCTCTAGAGATGAATAGAGGTACAATCTATGTGTCCTCCAGCTTAGATGTTGTTCGTATAGTCACTGGAGCCGGTCACTCTTTCTTCTCCACGGACATCGTTTGAGGCTAAGAGATTCCGATGGAGCCATTGGATTTATCCTTATGATTAGAGACTCTTACGAGAGGGGATTGGATGACTACACACTGGAACTGTTAGTGCGATCTTAATATAATAGGTGAATTCTTCATCTAGGATCTCCTAGTAGTGGCGTCATGTCCTTATGACATCATTATGGCTATGGACTGGTTATCTACAGTCCATCCTTAGATCGACTATTTTAGGGGAAATGTGTGGTGTGTCTGTGAGGATGAAACTAGTTTTTACTTCACAAATGAGAAGGGAACCTCTGCAGTATAGGACACACATTCTCAACGGAAGTTGTAGTTGATCAATAACCAGTTTTCTATCCTCACCCTCAATGCAGTGGATGAGAGGCATGCGATATTTCATGTATTGGTGGAAGACTATGAGTATGTCTTTCTTAAGGATGTTCTATGACTACCTCCTCAAAGGTAGGTAGACTTTTACATTGATCTATACCCAGGGAAGACAGCAATATCCATGTCATCATATTGGATGGCTCCCACAAGGTCTCATGAATTGAGGTTACAGATGGAGGACTTACAAGAGAAGGGCTTTGTGAGACTTAGAGTCTCACCATGTGAATCCCTAGAATTGTTGTCCAAGAATGAAGATGTGAGATTAAGGATATTTGTGGACTTCTGGATCCTAGAATAGATGAACGTGAAGAAAAAGTATCCATTTCAAAGGATTAATGACCTCTTCGGCCAGTTGAAGTGAGCGAGGTGGTTCTCAAAGACAGACCTCAAATCAGGCTATCATTAACTTTAGTTATAGGATGGGGAAGTATTGAAAACGTAATTTAGATGTAGGTTTGGACACTACAAGTTCTTGGTGATTCTATTCTGCATGAAAAATTCCCCATTAGTTTTCATGGAACTCATGAACATGATTATCTAGCCTTACTTCGATTGTTTTGTGGTAGTCCTCATTGATGACATGTTTGTGTACTCGACGTCAGAGGAGAAGAATGATACACACCTATAGATAGTCCTTAATACACTCTGAGAGAACCATAATTACTTTAATATCTTGAAGTACTAGTTCTGGATTCAGGAGGTCCACTTTCGAGGTCATATCATCTCAGAGGCTGGAGTTGTAGTGGATCTGGTGATGATAGAGATAGTGCTTTCTTGGGAGCCACCCAGAAGATTGGCAGAGGTGCAGAGTTTCACATGGTTGGTCAGATACTACCAGAGGTTCATGCCTGACTTTTCCATATTATATGCTCCTTTATCATCCATGAAAAAGATTGAACATCCCTTCATGTGGATGGAGAAGTTGTAATGAAGTTTCCAGGAGCTGAGATGGAGACTGATGAGTGACCCTATCTTGAGACTATCAGAAGAGGGAATTAGGTATATAGTTTTTTGTGAACCATCAAGGACAAGAATGGGTTTTGTCCTGATTCAATATTGAGAGGTGATCTCTTATGTCTCATGGTAGTTGAGGCATCATGAGCAGAACTACGTGACCCATAACCTGGTGTTAGCAACATTGGTATTCTCCTTGATGATGTGGCAGAACTACTTGATGGATGAATGGTTTACCATCTACTTTGACCACAGGAGTCTCAGTTATGTATTATCATAGATGGACCTGAACATGATACATTAGTGATATATGTAAATCCTTTAGGACTATGAATTTGAGATAGTCTATACTCCTAGGAAGGAAAACGTGGTGGAAGACGTGCTCAGTAAGATGTCTGGTTTACCGCTATTGAGTGAGTCGAAAGAACAGCTAGCCTCAATGTAGATATACATCATGGATAAAACGGTTTATCTTACATTCTATAAATGATAGTCACTCCCCAACTCTTTCAACTATTCAGTGATTCACAACTTATGGATTTTGACTACGAGGATCGGTGTTCTCAGTTACACTCAAGACAGGCTCCTGATGGATTTTCAATAAGTGGGGAGAACGTCATCCTTTTCAGAGGATGCACCATAGTAACCATGATGTTATGGGAGGAGGTATTGAGAGAGTTATATAAATTCTCTTTTTGGGTTCATCCTGGTGTGATAAATATGTAACAAGACCGTCGACATTAGTACTGGTGGCCATTGATAATGAAAGTGGTGGAAGAGTTCGCTTCCTGATGCCTCACTTTTCAGCAAGTGATATATGAGAATCAGGTCCTCATAGGCTTAGCAAAATCACTTCAGGTACCAAATAGGTGGTGGGATGGTATCTTCATGGACTTTGTGACCGGGTTACCACACACGTCCAGGGGCCACGATTCTATCTAGGTGATTATTGACTGAATCACCATGTGAGATCACTTCCTAACCATTAGGAATCCGAGAATAGTATAAGGATTGGTGTGCCTCTTTGTTCAAGATATAGTGCGGGAACACGGGGTGCCTTTAATGATTGTCTCAGATTGTGATGCACACTTTACATCCCGGTTGTGGACTGGATTGTAGAAGGCATTTGGGACTGAGTTGCACTGGAGCACAACTTTTCACCCATAGATAGATGGTTTGATCGAGGGGACCATATAGAACTTGGAGGACATGCTTTGTTCTTGTGTCCTTGGTTTTGGTCACAGTTGAGAGGACCACCTACCATTAGTGGAGTTTGCATAGAACAATAGATATCAGTCCACCATTGGCAGGTCACCAATTGAGGCCACGTACGAATGGCCTTGCAGATCAACTCTTTGTTGGACATACCCAGGGGAGTTTGTACTCATGGGTCTAGAGTTGGTACAGGTAACCACTTAGAAGGTAAAGATAATCCAGGAATGGATGAGAACTTCATAGTGCAAGAAAAAAAATTGTATGCTGACAGGAGACGGAGACCCTTAGAGTTTGAGGAGGGAGACCATGTATTCCTTTGGGTGTCACCCTGACAAAGATTGCATATATTTGGTTGCAGAAAAAATTTATCTTTAATGTTCATTAGGCCTTTTCGTATTCTTATAAGAGTTAGAGAGGTAGCGTACTGCCTAGCTCTTCCCCCATAGATGCATCTGGCAAACAATGTTTTCCACGTGTCACTACTGAGGAGGTATGTGCATGATCAATCACATGTCATTGACTGGTGCGATCTTGAAATTAACGATGGGGTGACATTTTCGATGTTATCTATAGAGATAGAGGATCAAAAGGAGTGGGTCCTTCATGGATGTTAGATTCATCTAGTGCGCGTTGGGTGAAAAAATGGTAATCTCTAGGAGAGCACATGGGTGTTGGAGGCTCAGATTAGTTCTCAGTACCCCCATTTTTTATTAGACCTTGTTTCAACTTTCGAGGACATAAGGCCCTAAGGAGGGGAAATATATTATCATAGAATTTATATATATATTTTATGTTTTATGGAAGTATTTCAAAATTACATTCTTTTATGACACGTGATTCGGAGGACCGGTGAGCTCGGAATGGAATTTTGACCATCTTTATGTTTACTTATGTAAATGTGCGAGCGAGTTTTCCTAACTTTTGAACCAGTGCTCAGATCAAAAATCCAAGGGCACCGTTGAACTCATAAATGTCAAGATTTTGCATGGAAATTTTTAACATCGATCGAAAAGGGTTGGAGGGAAAAATAAATTTTTGGAATTTTCAGTAAATAATAAAATTACATAAAAAGTTATTTTGTTTTTTGTTCTCACCGTTGAGAATCGAACGATGGAGCTTCAATGCAACAATAAGGTATAATAAAGGAAACTATTTAATGGCCTGTTTTTGTGGAGTATAAAATATACATTGTTTCATAAATGAAACAATGTAAGGAAGTGATGTCATAGAGGAGCTTAAACACTATGACGTGTTTTCTTTTAATAACATGATGGGGAAATCTATTGGTGGAATTTCTTCTAATGAACATATATTTATATTCTTCCCCTATAACGGGTGATGAACACCTATAGGATCTCTATCATCATTGACACTCTACAGATAATAGGACTGGGAAGCGACAAAATTCCAACAAAGCATGAATCCTTAAGGGTAGAGTTCTTTAGGGATGAATATCGATCTAGGTAGGGTTTTATTTGTTTTACATTTTCCCCATTATTCATTATATATGAAAAACAGAGATCAATCCATGAAAAGATTGGTTTGTGGATCATTCGTTCTTGAAGGAGAGTGATGTTTCATGAGATTTCTATTTAGTATTGAATTATTGTTTGTAGAACATAATCCCCAAACATCCACCTATTTTAAAACTCTAATGTGGAGGGCATAGGCCGAAAAAAAAGAGTCTGGAGCCCCTCATCTTGTGTGTTCTTTATGACTGAGTTTTCAAACTGGTGACACAATGGATTCAATGTCTTGGCAGGGAATTAGAGATCCCCTGGAGGATATAGGCTCAAGAGATGGAATGAATGGACCATGAGAGTAGACTCGGTGGTCAATGAAAGATCCCATTGGTAGCGGTCCAGGGTGGCGGCCGTGGGCGGGTGGAGGCATGCTGGGATGACATCATGGTCAACCGACCATGCTGTTCTGGCAAGGGATAACAACTAGCGGTGGGTGTACGTGGGCACCTCACTTCCTTGGTGCATCATGGACGTCACACCTCGTCACGTCCCACATGGCTATCGTGGTCGATCGACCATGGCTGGGTAGGAAGTCCCATAGACTACCCACAAGGAGAGGGATCCGCACGCAGATTTGAGCCACGCTCCGGCCCGTCAGACCTGTGCACCTATGGCAGACCAGATAGTCCAGCGGGCTAGACCTTCCTAACAGGCAGGACCTGCGAGCCTAAAAACAGACCTAGTTCATGCTGGGTCTAGGTCGGGTTGGTTGACCCCAGGATGGGTTTGGTCGGGTTGGTCCGACCTGGTGGGACCAGACCCATGACCCAACCGACCCTTTTTGTAAATCATAAATAACATGAAAACTGAGATTCCGATAGATTAGCCATTTGCGGTGTTCGAACCCTCATGATGAGGCAAATATTTTGGTATATTTATAGAGTATTTTAATGGAATTTAAAATTTGAAGAAAGTCTTTAGGAGCGGTTATCCCAAGAACAATCATGGTATGTGCGGAAATTCTACAGTTGGCTAAGCCTTAAATACTTCTAATGAGTGACCTTCTGTGGACCAGATACTATGGACCAGTGGGAAGTGGCTTCTGTGTGACCCGACATTCCCATGGTGGGGAGGGGCTTCTGTGTGTCCCAAAAGAGCCAGGATACTCGACAGGACAGGTATCTCGATATGGTCATAGGTTTGAAGCGACTTCTATATGACCCGACATGCCCACAGTGGGGAGCGACTTATGTGTGACCCAACATACCCACTTTATTCATTATGAATGAGTACCATATCAGTCCTAGGTTAGTGAAAAGCAGATTCTGTGTAACCCAAGAGGCCCACTATACTCATTGAGGAGGAGTTCTCCAACGGCCCATGGTGTTTGATTATGTGACCAATGGTCCTACGATCCTGCTGTATAATATACCGTGTGTGAGATGACTTGCATCTTTATCATGCTTGGTGATCAGGCTTTGTGGTTTGTTTTTTGGTTTACTTTTTTGTATTTATTTTGTGTTTTGGGGGTCAATACTAAGTATATTTTTACTCACCCTACATGGGCTTCGACTGCACGTGTTGTGTCTAGTGTAGAAGATTTCTGAATTGATAGAGGACTTTGTGGCCCATGACCCGGTGGTGCCCCGTGAGACTAGGAAGGCATTGTTTACTTCAACAGCTTCCGGTATCTAATTTTTACTTACACATCGAGTGGGGTTTCCAAAGGACGACTTCCAGTGTTTCTATTGTACTTTCTTGTTTTCCAGTTATTCTTTTATTGGTTTTGTATTCTAGACCATTTTACTTTTAGTTATACTTGAACTCAATGGTTGTTTAGTGCCATACTTCTTTACTTTTCTAGCTTTGAAAAGTGTTTGTGTATGTATGTGTATAGGTACTCAGGAAAATACCTCCCACTTGTAGGTTGACACCTTCAACACTATTCACCAACCCCTACCCTTCGAGATTCGGGCTTGGGGTATGTCATGGCCTGGGCCCCGAGGTATGGTTCATGACAAAAAATTTCAATGTAAAATATTTCTACATCAATATATATGTGTCATTTTTTAAAATTTAAGAGTAACTATAGATTAAACTAGGAGTGAAATAAAACAAAGTGTTGAAGCCCTAAAATGGTACAAAAAGGTCATTTTTTATTATATATACGTCAATTTGACTCTAAAATGAGTAATTTTGAAAGGGATTGGAATACAAAAGAGTAAACTCACTTTCCATATTCATACATATATTGAACATAAAATAAAAAATTTCCTAAAATTATTTAAGGATAAACATAATATCAAATTTTATTTTTTTTCCCAGAAAATAGGGAAATGAACCTATCACCATTCTAAGAGGAACCTATCTAACATCTGAAGAAGATAAAGAACATGGGAAAGGATTGTGAGGCCAGAACAAGATTCAAGATATGCTCATATGAATAATCGACAACCTTCAACCATGAGACATGGAGAATATATAGAGAGAAAGATATTGGTATAGATGTTCCAAGATTAGGAGGAATAAGTTTCCATGATGTTATAAATTTTTTCCCCTCCCATTTGTATGATATTCCAGAATTGGAATTTATATAGAATTTGATTAGATTATGTTTTCCCTAAAATTATATAAGGATTAACTTACAATCATATTTCATTTTCTGTTCTCGAAAAATCGGCTTAAAATAATATTTCATTTTTTATTCTCAGAAAATTGAGAAATTAACCTATTGCCATTCCAAGGGTAGGCATCGAATATCTAAGGAAGATAATGATCATGGGAATGTATTTTGAGTCCATAAGAAGATTCGAGATATTCTCATATAAAGAATAAAAAACCTTCAACCATGTGACATGGAGAAAATATAGAGAGAAAGAGATTAGTATAGATATTCCAAGAGGAGGAGGAAGAAAGTTCAGTGACGTCATAAATATTTTCCCTCCCATTTGAATGAGATTATATAATTGTAATTTATCTAGTATTTTATTAGACTATTTTATCTATAATTCATTTTTTAATGTTAATATAATTCCTTTTTTTCTTCTTGTACTATGTTCTCCCATATTCCCTAGTTTTTTAGGTTTCCTCAACCTCTGTTAAGTACCTATGATCTCATACCTTAGGATACCAATGTAATAACACATTGTGGAAGGTCAAAGTGGAATTTCATTGGTGATCTTGAATTGTTTCATTTTAATTCCTAAACTATATCCTTGATTTTGGTGTGTTATTGAATATATGAGGTGGAGGAAATGATTTTCAATCTATTTTACATCTATATTGCAACATTATTTCAATTTTTTAAACTAAAAGGTCTCCCTATAATTTATTAACTGACCTTCTTAATGGGCGTGAGTGAGTTGATAGGATGAATAGTACACAGTTGCGGCTAGGCGCATGAGTAGATTGGATTTCTTGTCTGAAGAGTGTCCTTCTGTGATTTTATTTATTTTATTTATATGATATTAAATAAAAAAACATATAATCTTTCATTATATGATTATTAATGTTTTTAAAAAAATACATAAATAATTTCTAAGATATTGAATTCTTAATCTTAACTCCTTGTGAGAAAAACATGTGGTCATCTCCAAAACTGTAATTAAGAGATTATATAGTCAATTTCTATAACCCCCTCAAAAATAAAATTTATCACATGTAAATTCCATGAAGTTTACCAAACTCTTTTGGGTATACTAGAAAATTCAATCATATAGAAATAATGTCATCCCTTTTGACTCTTCTATTAGATTTCAATAACCGTGACTGGATATTATGAAGAATCATTTTTGGAATTTCCAACTAGTTTTTTTTTCAATTTCAAATTTTACAAACTTACACTTTAAATATGGTACATGAACATGGAAATCACAAACATTAGTTCATATATCATTAAATTCTATAAAAATAGGGTAAATATTTCTTGGACACATTCAAATTATTGGAACACATCCAATGATGAAAATAGAATGTATTCCATAACCAGAACTATACATAATGAAAACCTTAGTTATCTTTCTTATAATTCCATTAACACCTCAATTGAATAATTATATTCTTCTCATAAGAATCTATATACACTTGTTTACAACTTATAAATTTTGTTACTTAGGAATGTGTTTCTCAAACACATAAATTTTTTTCAATATTAAGAAAATTATTATGTTTCTAAACCAATCTATTTGGTGGACTACATTAAAATTAACCTTTTCTCTAGGATTTATCTCAAAGTTAATCTTGAATATGGTGATGATATTTATCCATAATAGATGCTTTTATCAAATAATTATCAAATTTACTATTATTTAATAACAAGTTTTATTAAATATGCTCTCAATAATATGATGAACTCTTTTAAACACGTCATATCTATTTGTGGTATAATGTATATATGTCACTAGTAATTGAGTCCTCTTTGTAATTAATCTCATCAATAAGTTATTTAGCCCCCGAATTATCCTTATCATATTATATATGAGTCATGGATAGTTGAGTAGATAACTCCATTTCTAATCTATCATATTGATTAACTAAATATTATTCCTATAGTATCAATTCGAATAGATTTATAACTATGTTTAAAATAAATAAAAAACTAAAAATGTGTCATAAAACACATAAGGTAACCTCATTATGTTCATTATTTATATAAAATAATCCAGGGGAATCCAATATATTTAGGGTCTACTTGGTTGGATGATCAAGGTCTTGATAAGTGTATGATTAGAAAGGAATCTCACACTTAGTATTTTTAAAGATGACTTAAACTTACCATTTTCTAAAATATTATTCCTTTTACTTGTATAAATGATTCGAATGATTTATCTTGGAATAATGTTTCTTCCACCAAATCAATATTTTCAAAACACATTAATGTATAGATATTTTTACAACAGATATCATATGTAAACAAAAAAATATTAAATTCTTATTATATTCACACATATCCAAATGAATCTCATCTATAAGGTTCAAGAAACCCTTTCATGAAAGGGCCTAGAATAATATGAAATTAGCAATCCCCACAAGAGAAATCATGCAGTGATAGATAGCCAAGACTCAACTTTCTTGATAAGGCATATGCCTCCATGTTAGTGAGTAGTCTAACACAAATTCCCTCTACCCAAGTATATTTTACATAATATATATATCATTTCTAATAAATTTATAACATTTATTATTTTAAAAATACAATTAACATATTAATTAAATCTTATTACCTGGTAAAAACCATTTCCAAGTTAGAATAAAACTAAATAAATTATCATACTGAACATTTATCTTCTTAGATGCATGTTTTAACATTTATAGAAGTATGTTAACACTATAAGCTAAATAATTCATAACAATTCCTAAAAATAATATATCTATGAATAAAGAAAAAATAAAAACCTGAATATCTAAATATGAGATAAAAATTTTATGAACAGTTAAAAAATAAAATTATATTTTTTTAATTTATATATGAATTATAGAAATTCCTTGGAAGAAAGGATGGAAATACGATAGGTGATCTGAGTGACGGAGAGGAGCGATGGTTCCTACTATGGTTTTCTACAGAAATGGTGATTCCTCACTTCCTTGGATTCAATCTTCTCGACACGCGATAGAGGGGAAAGGATCCGGTTTTGAGCACTGGGCCGAGTTCCATTCTCAAAAAGCTAGTGATTTCTACTGCTTTGCTCGCGTCGGCTGGTGGTGGCATCTCCTCTGGTGAGCGACGGTCTACTGATGTGATTTCGAGTAGCTTGAAAAACCTGAAGGCCTCTGCTGATGTTGCATCGGCTGGCGGCATGAAGGTATTCTCCGGTGAGACTGTTCTGATGCGATCAGAGGATGGTGAGATGAGGGTGTTGAATCGCACTGCTGCGAATCATCCGCACTACAAATCCCTTAACCAGTGTGCTTGGGATTCTTCTAGAGCCATGGTAAAGGATATTTTGATGATTTCCTCTTCTGATGTCAATTTTGGACATTTGCAGGAATCTTTGAAGGTTCCTACTGGTGTTGCATCATGTGGTCAGCGCTCCTTTGTTGATTTGATGAAGGATTCTTTATCGGATCATAAAAAGAATTATGATTCATTTCATAGAAGGATTCTCCGAAAGGGATCTTTGGCTCACTTCGAGGCGACCCCTAGTGTGATTGCTGAAAGGATGGCATTGGGTGACAACTCATTGATTGCTATCATTGTTCTTCCTAAAGGTGCGCAACCCAGGAAATGTGAAGATTTATTCCATAGAATTTCGATGTTGTGGGGATTTGCTAGCTGGAAATGTGTATCCCTTGGGTGGGGTTTCTTTTACTATTTATTTCCATCGGTGGATCTCAAGCTTAGGGCATGGAGTTCTGGTTCTTTGTTTCTAAAACCAGGAAGGATTCATCTGCATGAATGGTCACTTTACTTTAATGTCTCGAATGAAAAAAATGTCTTCGCTCTGGTATGGGTGCGTCTTCATGTGATTAATTTGGTTCTTTGGCATCCAGAGACCCTTAATGATATTGGAATGGCAATTGGAACTCCCATCCGCCTTGATAAGGAAATGACAGACATCAGATTTGAGCACTTTGCTAGAATACTTGTTGAAGTTGATCTCAGATCCACTCTCATTGATATGATAACACTTTCTATTCCATCTGATCAAATTATGATTGATGTTGAATATGAAAAAAAACAGATTTTCTGCACTAAATGCATTACTGTGGGGCACTCTTTGGATTTGTGTCGTAAAAATATCACTTATAAGGATTGTGGAATGCGAGGACACCCCTCTAATCTCTTTAAAAAAACGATACTTTGAAGGAATCGTCCTCACCAAAGAATGCCATCAAGGATAATGACCCTCCTATGAAGTCAGCCCCTGATGTGCTGCCTCCTTCGAAGGGAAAAGATTTGATTATTGATTCTACTCTGACAAGATCTTATAGTGGCCCTTATAGAGCTCATGAGGTTATAAATTCTGATAATATGAGTCCTGCGTCAGCATTGGTGGTGAACGACTCTTCACAAATGAATATTCAGAAGCAATATTCTGTGGAATAAAGGAACAACTCTGATGATGGGAAGGAAGGTGCCGAGGACTCCACTCCAGAAAGGGAAGTGTCCATGCCTTGCAAGTGGGGGGACACTCATGAGGATGATGAGGAATGTGATAGGAATATGATTAAAACCTATTACAGTGATATTGTTTGAGGAGAAAAGATCATAATCTCTTACAGTGAGTGTGTATTGCCTACCATAGTTAAAATTAAACCAAGGAAAGGGCACTCTACTGTTCTGAGGACGGTGACCACCAGGTCATCCTCTATGTAGGCCAAGGAAAAGCTATCTATGGAGAAATTGGAGCAAGGGAAGGATTATATCTTGTTTCTCAAACAATATGATCCCCAATCAGAATGGGAGTTAGCTGATGCGGATGATATGACCATGTATGAATGTGATGCTTATGACTATTATGACATGTAATCTCGTTCTCTTTATATGGTTTATCTCTACACTTTTCTTTTTATTAATAAATTTGCGGTCCATGCGTTCTTTGATCTGACTTATGTGTATAGAAATTCCTTATATAAATATAAACACATTATATTTACTTCAAATATGAAACACTTCATATTTTTCATTTTTTTAAAATGTTCTATAAATATATGTTATTAAATGAAATTAAAATATTTTATATTCTAATTATATTTTGTGAAAAAATTATATAATTTAATTATTATATCTTTAATATTGTTTTAATCATGATTATATTTATTATAAAAACTTCTTTTGATATTTCGTAAATAATTTCTTAACTAATGCCCCTTTAATATTATCCATTCAAATTAAATATTGTGAAAATTTATTAATATTAAATATAAAAAATGTATATATTATTTTTTTATTTAAAAGGTCTTTATAAATTATTCTTATAATTTCTATATAAAAAATTTATATCTAAATTATATTTCATGACATATAAAATGAAAATCGAATTTAATATTTACATTTAATATTGTAGAATATTTATTTATTAAATGTTTTAAAAAATATTAATAAAGAATTATAAACCATTTATAAATATATTATTCATTAGATATAAATTCCATAATACTATTTTTAATGATTTATATTCAATTTATAAACTATATAATTCAATTCATATATCAAAATTTTGAAAAACAAATTCTCATGATATCGTATTTTATGATATACATTATATCATAAGGTATATATTGCTTCAGTCACAAATTTATTTTACGATAGATAATAAAAAACAACAAAATATCATTTCGATTCATGAAAATATTAATTTATGATATGAATCATATTTTTATTAGTATATGTTGCTCTGTTTTGAGCTACACATGTTTTTGTTATTGTAGGATATAATCCTCTATATCATATACAGTGATATGGTGGAAAAATGAAGGAATTCGTTGTGTTTTCACCTATTATATCTCATATCATATGTCATTCCATATTGTAGCCTAGAATATCACATATAATATGGATGGAAACATAAAATATTTGTTTTTTATCATGTGAAATTTGATATATAATATGATATAGAATTTCATCATTTATCAGCATAATTTTGTGAATCAAAACACTTGGTAAGGCTTTTATACTGGGGATGGGTTTCTAATGATGTAACAAAAACATTTAAATTATAAAATAAGCAATTAATATCTATATTTACAAAGATCATCCATGACTAAAACTGACACTATGTATAAACACAAATGAAAAACATGTGTGTACCTTACACCAATGATTACCACTATCATTATCTTCCATTATGTTCTTTATGAAGATATATAAGAGGAATACATCATAATCCCTCATCCATGGTGTGTCAATAGTTTGTGTGAATCACCTGATTCTCATTTTGGATTATTCTTTCTTTTATTACTTTGGACGTGTCTTGGGTGGTAAAGGGAGGAGAAAAAGGAGACCAAAGTGTAGAATCAATAAGAATATCAAACCACCCATCTCAATAGTTTTTGTATATTTATATAATCTTCAAGAAACATTAAATACATCCCATGTTATTTACATAAATTTTATGTTAACTTTCAAGTAAAATAAAATTTTTATAACAATTTAAAACATATAACCATGCACTGGACTCTTAAATGAATTTGATCTCTTAAGTGTTTCAAAAATTGAAATAGATAATTTTTGACAATGTGGCAGAGGATATTAAATTCATAAAAAATATCTTCTTATCACTGTAACATTCATTGGGATCTACTTCTCATGGTATATGATAAACCATGGTTTCCATATATGTTCTACTATACAATATACATATATCATACCATATTATATAGAGGTTTTAGGAAATATATCAATGTTATGAAATTAATCATTTCTCCAATAATTATTTTTATCTACAATCCTTTAAAAATAAGTACATAACGTTTCTCCTAATTACATAATAAAAGTGACATATTACTACACATTTCTCCCTAGTTGATCACTATGGTTCAGACTCTGATGGTTCTTAATCATCATGATTTAGTATGGATTTATAGGAAACATGATTTTATTTAAATGAATCTTCCATCACAACTACTATAGTTAATATATTCCCTTTCTCAACATACTAATCAATAATTATTCCCACCATATCTTATATAAAAATTAGGTCTCTTCTAATGATAATATATTTTCATTTGGGTCCCATAAATGATATCCCTTTAGATGACTACTACATCCCAAGAAGGTATATTTCTAAGATCTTGAATCCAACTTCTATATTTTTTGGTCATTAAAAATTTTCAAAACCAAACTTCCAAATGTATATAATTATGAAATGTATTTGATTTTATCAATCCATGTCACAATTAGTTCCTTCAAATCAATTTCTATTTAATTGGATTGATTTATCAAATAACAAGTGGTCTTCACTAATTTTACCCATTGTACCTCAACAAATCCCATAATATTCAACATCACCCTTTTTCTTTATGACATTGTTGTATTCAAATTCTCTAACACTCGATTTTACTAATGAATGTTTTCCATCATAAATTAACTATATATGCCTTATTTTTAATATAAAATTATAAAATTATCATATTTATATTCTCCACCATTATTAGTCCTTAATCTTTTGATATTATCTCTACGTAAATGTTCGTTTAATGTTTTGAGGGTTTTAAATACCTTTAAAATACACTTAGTCATACTAAGAGGGTATACCCAACATCTCTAGTAATAGACAACAATGAATGATGCAATTTATTTTTCTTGTGAAGACCCAGACCCTAGTAACCCAGAGTCAATGGTTACATTATTATATTGTCACTACACATAAGGAAGCATTTCCTAAATTACAAAATAGTTTAGTATAATTGGTAAAATATATACATACTTGATTCTTGTATTACATTCTAAAATAAAAAATAAAAAACCTAGTTTAAGTAAATATGATACTTACTTGAAATCATTGAAAGATTATTTCCTCATGTCCAGGATCAAGGAAACAAAAGAAGGGTGAGCTCATAATATTAGTAAAGGTTCCATACAGTAAAATTTTTCAAGAATCACAAAGTAATAATCAACATGGAAAGTTAAATAATAGAGAATACATCTGATTTAATCAGTAACAAGTGCATGAAATATATCGATGGAAAATATCAAAGTTTTAATCTCATGGATAATTATAATTTAATTATCAATAAATGGATTTATTAATTTTGGGTGTCATGATGATATACCTCATGATATTTATACCATCAAGAACATATGCCACGGTATTTTAAAAGATAGCTAGGTATATACCAAGAAACCATTTACTACTAGCTTAAAATTTTGTCTCATTTGAACTATAGATGCTTAATTGAGAAATCATTAACCATTCCCTTGTTCTAAATTCATTTTTAATGAATTCCATATATATTTAAGGACCAATTAAAATCATAAACAGTATTCCTTACCAACAAATATCTGTATTGAGTAAAGAATATTGATTTATCATGGTTTTTCCATGTAAATAAAATTAATTTAACAATAAAAAAATATACATAGAAATTATGTATGGTTTGATAAATTATAAAATCCATGATAAATTATATGGATATTGAAGGAAAATTTAATGTTTAATGAAACAATAAATTTATGGTCTCAAGGGAAAGTTAATGACTATAAAAATAATCTAGTGAATTTCAAAACATTCTGTGGTCAATTTGATCAGAAACCATTTAGAGAAAGTGAAAAGATGGTATCATTAAAATATACCCACAATGTGGTAAAAATGGTTGTTGTTTATTGATGAATATAAATATAATAATAATATCAAGAAAAATATTCTTAAGGAAAGTACCCTTTTCAAGTTGAAAATCACTTTTAAAAAATAAAAATTTCAAGAATATTAGGAAATAAATTTTCATTGAAAAGAAACTTGAAAATTTGTAAAGTATGTTTTAAAGTTATGAGTTGTCATGATGGTGGGAAAATTATGTTCATGTTTATTATATTAAAATAAAGATTCCATTAACATTATTGATAAAAAGTTAAAAAGTGCCCAATTCAAAAACTGAAAAGAAGATTAATTTAAAACCCTTTTTTATAAATTCTTACCTAGGTAAAATTTATTTATAAATAATTGCATAATGTTAAAAATATTCTTTTAAAAGTTTTAAAAAAATTATGGATATAAAAGAGAAAGATCATCGACTAAGTTAAAAAAATATGTCATTTTCCTTAAAAGACTAATTTAAGTATCTTGAGTTCTTAAAGAGTGTAAAATGAAATGAAAATATATAATTTCTAGAGATAATAATAGGAAAATAAAATAGTTTTGTATCAAGATACAAATATCACATAATTCCCCCATCAGAGTCTTAAACATTAAAAATCATGAATAATTATGAGATTGTGAAATAAACCCTCAAAAATTTGGTGACTTTGGAATCATAACCCCATGAAAGTTACAACATTAATTAAAACACTAAATACCATAAAAATAAATATATTTCTGATATAAAAAATCAATTGGGTAGTAGATAAACGTTACATAAATAAATATGTGCATAATATCAAATTCATCTTATTAGGGTGGAAATTAAGATGAAATCTCTAAAAACATTTATACCATTGAAGTGATAATTAATTAATGAATTGATTATGAGTATAAAAATTATATCCATTTGACAAAATTATAAATAAATAATTAAATAATCAAAAATTAATATATATATATATATAATATCATAATATCAATGAAAATAATATTTTTGTGTAACTCAATATAGAAATTGAGTTTTGAAACCCCTTAACATTTGGTATATTTCATGTAATAACCCATTGGATGAAATAATTTGAATTGAAATATAAAGTACCATGAAGTGTGAAGGATTCATTATATATCATTTAAAATGGTAGTATAAACAACATTTGGAATTAATAAATTATCTTTATAACATTAAAATATTCCTCAATGAAAGGAAATTGAGAAAAAATACCTTACCTTGGGTTCTACTCATCACGTACATTATTTATCATTTTGTGTAATAATATTATGTTAGATATGTAATTGATTATTAACCATTTTCATGTTTATAATTCCTTGTATTTTTTTAGTACCATATCATATTAAATTATTTAATCATTTATGTTCAAATTAAATGTTTGGATGATATTAAGTTCATATGTCCCAAATAACATTAGTAGTTTAATTATAGTAAAAGTATTAATTATTCCATAGTCTATAGAATAATAATCATGAAATTAATTATAAATTTTTTACATTAATTATAAGTTTTAAACCAACCATGAATTATGGTTATGAAATATAAACAATGCTTCAATCAAAGAGACGATTAGTCACACACACAAATGAGTATCATTTCCATTTTTCAATAATAATGATTGAAAGAACATAAGACTTATTTTAAATTAAACAAATTATAACATAAATACTATGTTATTTCTCTAAATACACTTATGTAAAGCTTTCATGTGATGTCGTTATAAAAAATGAATCATATCACTTCGTGGTGGGGTTAATCCACACGTACTCATGAATGAAGTTATTATTTCAAAATAAATTGAAAGCAACGAAATTACATAATATATTATATTTATATAATGATAAATATGACATGAAAACAATATATATATATATATAGTAAATGCTTCATAAAAACTATTCCTGAGTTGTAGTATTGGTAGTCCACAAAACACATGAACAACATTTTCTATTCCTATTTGATGGTAGTGGAGATGGATATAGGGTTTTAGTTAACAAAAAAATATCTCAATATATGGTATATAATTATGTTAATATATCTTCATGGTTGAATAATATTTTAAGGAGGTTGATGAAAAAACAAAAAAAAACTGTTAGTTAAGAATGATACCTCTTCTTTGGATAACCGCTTTAGGTTGACACCAAAATCCTTCCTAAGAGGATTTTCTAATCAAAACCAGGCGTATAGAATGCGGTAAAAGATATATGTAAAGGATCTTGGAAGGTATTAGATTAACTAAATTACTTTTTATGTGTTAATAAAAGTAGATAGAAGATACACTTTTATATGTTATGGGAGAGGAACTTTTGGAATTTATTAAAGTATTAAATTAATATAAATTATTTCTAATATAAATTTTGTAACAACACAGGTATTTTTAATATAAATAATTTTTATATATTATTCAATTATATTTTACCAAGATATGTTTGTTATAAAAATATTAGACCATTTCGTGATCAAAAGGGAAAAATGTTTACTTCTAACTAAAGCGGGTTTTTATGTATTATATGGTTTTATTTAAAATAATAATTTCTATACAATAAAATTTTAAATTTATAAAATGAAAACTATTTTTTAGATTTACGATGTCCAAAATTATCTTAATATGGATCTTGTAGAATTTTCTGAAAAGATTTATTTATTAAGGAATATTTAAAAATACTAATTTTTATTGAAAATTTAATTTTCTTTTAAAGTATTTATAATGTAAAATAATATCATAATTTTTTTTAATACTTCAATATTTCATTTTGATTTAAAATAATCCAATTAAATTTTTCTAAAATGAATTTTATAAATGAATTTATTATAAAAACATTTTATACTTAAAAGGGGTATTTTTATGAAAAACTATATTTTATTTCATTTTTCAAGTTTAATTTTAAAATAAATTCTACAAATTATGTGTTTTAAATTTTGAAAAATGGATTTTTTATTTTTAATTAGAAATTTCAAATTTTTCAAATTGTTTCATTTATTTTTTTCTCAATTTTAATAGTATAGTTAGTAAATTATGTTACCATAGAAATGGGTAAATCAAGTAACAAAAGGTTAAAAATAAAAAGATGAGGACTAAGTATTGACACTAACTAATTAATTAATTTCATATTATGATTTTTTATAATCCATAATATTCAAATGGTCTAATATATGGACTTTTTCAATTTGGATGTGATTATAACCCTTATAATAATTTATTTCAAGAAAAGTTAAAAATGTCACACTCTTGTTTTTAATATCAATCAAAATTATAACATGGGAATGGCCAAAGTTTATGTTCGATTATAAATATTATTTTGAAATATAAATGATATATTTTTATCATGGTATTTTGTTATTAAATTTTATTGGATAAACAATTATCTAAACTTCTTACATATCATTATTGTAGTAATTATTTATTTAATGGAAAATTAATATAAATGATATTCAAAATATTAAAATTAATATAATTTGAATGAATTGATGTGATACATAGGTTTTTCAGAAAAATATAACATCTTATATATATATATATACTAATTTATTAGACTCTAATTCCTCTGTTTTGTTGTTATCAAATTCAAAGTAAATGAATGTTTCTTAAATTGACATTATTGATTATTTATAATAATAATATTTTATTAATGATATAAAATTCCTAGAAATATCATCATTGAAAAAATTATTAGTATATAAACTAAAATAACAACCATGGCCCATTTATGTGATTTATTTATTTATGGTATGTTTCTTTACCCTCAAAGTGAAAAAAATATTTTTCTCATGGTAAGTGTGAAATTGTTAACGTGGGTTAAAACACAACGATAAGGGTAAAAATGCGATCCAAGATTATCTAAATATTATTTAATTATATTTTTAAATTCTTAATAATCATATAGTCTATTTTTTATAATTTTAAAACATTTTTGAATCAAAATTAATTTATATTAATTTAATATTTTGAGAAATTCCAAAAGCACCCCTCCCCTCTCTTAAAAAAGAGAACAACTTGTCATTTATTAACACTTAAAAAATCTTCTGGTTTAACCAATACCTACCCAAATGACTTCATATAATATTTATCCTACATATAGAGGTCGTAGGTTAGGTATATTACTAATTTATAGGGATTAAATTCTTATGAAAAAGGACTTTCTAAAGAAGAGGTATAGTTTTTAATGACATGTTTTAGTTTTATTTCTTCTTACAATGACTAAAAATTTTACATAACCAAGATGATATAATAAAATAACCATATTACATAAACTAATATTTTACTATAAAAATTTCATAATGTAAATCAATTTACACTTCCATTAAATGGGAAACAAAACCATCGTTCATGTGTACAGAGGAGTACCACCTTGCGAACCGATGTAATTCGTTTTCCATGAACGTCTATAACAATGTTATTATAATGATGTAATTTATTTTTATATATGATATTAATGAAATATTTATCATTATTAGAACATAATATTTCATCAACCTTCATACTATTACATTCACTTAAAAACAATGGTGTCATTCCTATGTATATGTGGACTACCTCCTCCATGAAGTGATGTGATTTGTTTTTCACCACCACATTACATGGATAATATATATAATTGTATTTAAATAATTAACATTATATTTAAAATATAATTTTAATTATGTAATGATAAAATAATACTTACCATCTTTCTATAATGATTGTTGAAAAATGGAAACGTTACTCATGCTTATGTATGATTTAAGGTCGCTAAGATTGTAACGTAGTAAATTTTTCATAACCATATATAATTGTTTTATTTTAAAGAATGATTTGTGTTAAAAAAACTATAATTATTTCATTTTAATTTTTTATTTATATGATGGAATAATTATTTCTTTGACCCTGGTCAATCTTGGACTTATGTATGGAATATGATCGAAACATTTGATGTGAACTTAAATAATTAGCTAATTTTTATAACATGGTAAAAAGTGAGATAAAATGGATAAGGTAAATAAAAAAAGATCTAATTAAATTAAATAATTAAAATAATTTTATCATTCATTAATAGAAGTAATGTATGTGATCACTTAGGCTCAATGCCAAATAATTTCTTTTCAAAAAATATAATTTTAATGTATCCCTTAAAACTCTTCATTCTTCCTTGTCCATATTTTTTAAATTATTTTTTGAATGTTTTTATATTAACATCGAATAATTATAAAGGAATGTTTTTATTCTTTCACATTATTCAAATTGTTTTGAAAATGAATCTTTTTATTAATTTTTTTACATTATAAAAAAATACAAATAAAAATGTTAAATTTTAATGTATACAGCAACAATGTATTTTTTCACTACCATAAACTTTATTTGAAATTTGGATCCCTATATGAACTTCCATGTTTTTTTCAAAGAAAAACCCTCTTTCCCATTATACTGGGAATTTTAGTTTATATAATTGGGTTTAAAAAAGGATATATTATTCTTTAAAAATGAATTCTTATGGGTGAAAATAATGTTTTTACGATGCAAGATATTATTTTTTATGATTATATTTTGGAGATTTATAATTTTATGTGATGGCAGGTGGTTTCATTATAAAAGGATGGGTGGTTCTATGATAAACTATGGTCAGGTGATCCTTTTATGTCTGTCCAATTAGTTGGGTAAAGTAATAAAGCTAATAGATTAGGTTTCACCTATGAGATTAATGAAATATACAGGGATGGTTATTCCAAGTATAACCATGATTGTTATTTCATGTTTAATTTTGATGGTACTCTGAGTATAACTATGATGGTTATCCCATTTGTTTGTAATAATGAAATAAAAATGATTACTTGATTTACCTGCATTATTTATCTATACTTGTTAAAGGTTTTTATGATTTCATAAGGTAAATTAATGTATGATCTACTTTGTAAGGTTTAAAATTAAAACGTTATGAAAAATGTATTATGATTTTTTAAGGATTTTAAATAAAAATTTATGGGATTTATTTTACATATATTATTATTAAATGTGATGAAAATTTGGGAAGTGAATGTGATTTCATGGGTAACAAAATATTTATTTTGGGACCAAAGTTTATTTTAAGAAAGGAAACAAATTATAAGTATCCATGGACTAATAGTTTTATTTCATTATTTTTATGTCTATTATTGAGATTTTCATGCTCATACAACATTTTAAAATGTTTTTTGTAGGGTTTTATGGATGGGTAAAAGATAATAATATGTCAGGTTTAAGGTCATGAATATTTTTCATGAAAATAATTCATGTTTTATTTTAATTGTTTTTATTAGAATAATGGATACTATATAATAGGTTTACACTTTATATATATATATATATTTATTTATTGTGTAATATTTATGACCAAAATCTCCAAAAATGAAAATATAAAAAATCATTAGGAATGTAAGAAAGTGTTATCTAGTTTAAAGTCATTAAAATATGTATTGTTTCAGGTTCCATTCTTATAGTTGGTATGAGAGAAGGGATTAGATATATTTATGGGTTGGCATAGTATTAATAAAATATCCTTGAAATATTTTTCATATGGATAATTTAAAATGATATGTAATTTTAGTATTACCATGTTTATTCATCTAATATATGTTTTTTCAGAATGGTTTTTATAGAGGGAAAATAGAAGCTAAAGTAGTAATGCACCAAGGGGATGATATCCTTTTGAATAATAGACATGGAATGACCAGGAATAGAATGGATCATTTTATTCACTATGATGGATTAGTGGTTGTAGTCTATAAATGGTGGTCGTATACATTCTATATAATAACTAGATCTACCACGTTAGAACTTGTCAATCAATGAACATTTTAGGATACAACACCCTCTGATATTCTGTGTATCTTATTACCTAATACTCATTGAAGGATGAATTAAAGAACTAGAAAAGATATTGGATTTCATTGGATGTTTGGATCAACAAAAGGTAAATATTTTTATTTATTCATTTTAAGGTGAAGCGTTCCAGTGGCGGTAAATGGTTATGAATATCAGGGAATGAGAGGAGATCTATTCCTTATAATGGGATGAATTTAATAATATCTTCATTGGGAATTACTTTCCAAAATCTTCATGAATTATAATGGAAGAAAATTATTAGAATTTAATAAAATGGAGGAAGAATAAATATCCACATATAAAGATGATTTTTCCTTATTGGAAAGGTATACACCAAAATTTTTATGTGATCTTCATGGTAACATTAATAAATTTTACTCAGGAATGAACCATTAATAGAAATTGGAATTAACTTCCAATGAATTATAATTTTATGATAAACTTGTGTGATATGAGGATAAGGTAGAAATTGAATTTTTTTAATGATTATGTTTACCTTAACAACCATCAGAAAATAGTAATAGGTGGAAGAAAAAGGGGAAGAATGGATCCAATAAATATGATGGTATAAAAATTAAATCATTAGTTTGTGAGAGATGTTGTAAAAAAGAACACCTTAAAATTCCTTATTAAGTATTTTTTTTATTTCAATGCAGTAATATTGGGAATATGGACCATAATAACAATTAATAAGATCATGGTAGTGGTAAGATGAATTCCGATTAATAGTTAATAAATTTTGATTAAATTTAATGAGATGGGACATTATATAAATAAGTGTCTAAAGAATAACCTAAATGAGGAAAATCATCTATACTATAAGTAAGAATTTTTGGTAAAATACTTTTGAACTAATTTAGTGGATATAGGGATATCGAACAATGTGGAATAAGGTACATTTATTATTTATTCACATTACACTAATGTCTTATTTGATATGGGCTCTATATATTGTTTTATTTTTAAGGAATTTTCAAGTAAATTGAAAATCTAACCTCGTGAAATGAAACCATAAATATAGTAAACATACCTAAGGGATGTATTAAGCTAAAAACTAATAATAATAATATTTTTTTGTGGAATATCTTTACCTATAAACCATGTTGTCTTTCCCAAAGTAGAGTTTGATGTTATTGTAGGTATGGATTGGACTTCTATTTACCATAATGAGAGAGATTATAGAACTAAAAAAGTTATTTTTAAAAAGTGTTTCATTTAGTATATAATAATGAACTCATACTATTTATAACATATCAAAAAGCTCCGAAACTATTAAAATATGGAAACGAATGTTAAATTTCACATTTTTTTAGAATAAAGGAACTGTATAGATTAATGTTGTGATGGTAGTAAAACAATTCCTGAATGATTTTATTAATTATTTTATTAAGGTCATAAACGATTATGAAATAGAATTTACTATTGAATTAGTTTTTTATACTAATATAATTTCAAAACCCCCTTATAAAATGAATCAAGTAAATAATTTAGAATTGAAAAAGTAGTAGGGATATTTTATTGATAAAGCTTTCATTCATCCTAGTCATTCATTAAGTGATGCTTCTGTTATATTTGTTAAAATTAGAGTTGGTTTAATGAGTCTTTTCATTAATTTTTTAAATTTGAATAAAATTACTATTAATAATAAGAATATGATTCCTCATATTGATTATTTGTTCGATTTGATCTACGAATCCCAAATTTTTTGAAGGTTGACCTAGTGTCTACAAACTTTTAATGGTAGGTGAAAGAGGATGAAATTATAAAAATAGCATTTCAGATTAGATACATGCATTATGGATTTTTGGTAATTCCTTTTGGTTATATAAATACACCATCTATAAATTTGGATATTATGAATGATGTTTTCTAATAATTTCTAGAACAATTTTTGGTTTTTTTATTGATGATATATTAATTTATTTAAAAGTCTATGTGGATCATTGAAAACACTATAGAGTTTTCGTAAACCCTTAAAAAATGAAACTATATGGAAATTTTAGAAAATGTAATTTTTGGTTACAAATAAATTCTTTCCTAAGACCCATCATAAATAATGTTGAAATAACTATTGATCCCTTCGAAACTAAAGTGTTTAATGAATGGAAATGAAATTTTAATTTTAGTGAGAATTATATATTTCTTGTGTTTTTAGGATATTATTAGTGATTTTTTATTACATTTTACTGTTATCTAGTCCACTGATACGTTAAATTGAAGAGGATTTAGATTCATATATACAAAAGAATGTGATGACTATTTTTTGGAACTAAAACTATTAATGGTGAATTATCTAGATTGAGACTTGACCTCAAGAAATGGAAAAATTATTATCTAATGTGATTCTTCTTTAAAGGGAATTGGTTGTGTATTAATGTAGAATGATCATGTAATTTATTATGTTTCAAAATAGATGAAACTTCATGAGTTAAATTATCCTACACAATATTTTGAATTCATTTATGTGGGTTTTTATTTAAAAAATTGGAGACATCATTTATATGGATCCATGTGTTAAATATATACTCATTATAGAATTATAATGTTTATATTCACTCAAAAAACGGTGAATATGTGATAGGGGAAATGGATGGTATTGATAAAGAATTATATCTTTACAATTCATTATCATCCTAGAAAAGTAATAATTGTTGTCAATTTATTGAGTTAGGAAAGTAATGTTTCATTACTAATATTATGTTTGGAACATGGACCTTTATTTAATTATTTAATATTAAATGGCCTAGAAGATTAATATTTAGAAACATCCTCTATTTTGTTTTAGGATTCAGTGTAGTTGACAGTGCCGAATAGACTTAACAATTCTCGAAAGGAAGACCATGAGTTATAGGAAAATGGAATATTTTTTTAAGAAGTTTATGTTTCTGGAGTTTATTGTCGAAAAAGAATGTTTTTTGAAATTTTTAAATATATTATGTTCAGTGTGTGACCCCAAATTGAAGAGAGAATTATTGAGTCAATCTCATTGTTCCCCATTTTTCATTCATCTCAGAAACCCTAAGATGTATAGAGACCTTTGAGAGTATTACCGGTGGGATGTAATGAAAATAGATATTGTTTAATTGGCCATGAAAATTTTGGATTACTAAAATTTTAAATTAGAACGAAAATTCCTGAATTGAATGATTTATATTTTTCTAGTTCATAAGTGGAAATAGTTAAATATTTCTATGAATTTCTTGATTGGATTTCCATAGACTTCTCAAGGTAAAAAATGAAATTTGGGTTATTTTGGATTGATTAACTAAATATGTCCATTTACGTTCAATTATAGATAAATGTATTCATATTAGTTTTATTGACAATATTTTAAAAATATTTTTGAGTTACATGGATTTAACCTCTCTGTTGTATCTTATCATGATGACTGGTGTAGAGTACATTTTTTAAAGGCCTTTAGAAGTCATTGGGTACTCAGATCATCTTTAGTACAACTTTCCATCCTCGATCGACAGTCTGAGAGAACAACTAAAACTTTTCAGGTCTTGATTCATGAGTTTTCAGTAGATTACTATGTTATGTGGGATCAATAAGTTTCATTAGTGGACTTTTATTATAATAATTATTTCGTTCTAGTATACGGATGGAACCTTTTGAGGCATTATATATAAACCAGTGTTGGTATCCAACTTCTTGGATGTTGTAGGTAAAAGGAAGTTGATGAGAACAAATTGGTAGAGAAAATGATTGTGAATGTGATGTTAATTCAAAAACATAAGAGGATAACTAATAGAATGAAGAAAATATATATGGATATCTGGATAAAATATCTTTCTTTTTAGGTATGGGATCATGTTTTTGCTAAATTATCTCTATATAAAATTGTTACTCATTTTAGATAAAAGGGGAATTTGTGTACATGTTTCATTCGAACCAGTGAAATATAAGATAATGTTTGATTAGTTTCCTACTCAGTAGAATTGACTCTACGTTTAATCCATGTACAAAATATTTTTTATGTTTTGATATTGAGAAACTATGTTCCAGATTCATCTCAATTTTCCATCCATGTAGTAGTTCAGTTAGAAGAGATAATTTCTTATGAAGAAATATCTATTTATGTTCATTAATATAATGTTAATGTATTGTAGAACAATATAATTAACCAGGTAAAGTTTTTGTGTAAAAACCATATGGTTTAAGAAGAAGCATGGGAATCTAAAAATTCTATGAGGGAATGATATCCCAGCTTGTTTAATAATTGAATAAAATTGCGAGGATGCAATTTTCAAAAGGATGGAAGAATATACCAACCAAATTAATTGTGATATAAAATATTTTCATATATTCATTAGTTACATTTTATAAAGTTATATTCATTATAAAAATATTAAACCATTATTCAGTTAAAAGAAAAAAGCATTATTTCAAACTAAATTGGGGTTTTCTGTATTATATGGTTTTATTTAAAATACTTATTTAAAAATTATAAAAATTTAATTTTAAAAATATAATTAATTTGTTTATTTATCATGTTAAAATTATCTTCGTATTAGATTTTAATATTTTATGCAATACTTTAATTTTTTAATAATAGTGGAAAATGAAATTTTTAATTGAAAACTATATTTAATTTTAAAGTATTTATAATGTACACACATATTTTTTTATTAGTTTTAATATTTTATTGGTTTATCTTTATTTACAATATTAAAACAATTGGTTTAAAATGAGATTTATAATTTAATTTAGTATAAAACATTTTATACTTAAAAGGAAATTTTTTTAAAAAAAAGTTTTTTCATCGTTTGTTTTTTGTTTGATTTAAAATTAAATTTTGAAACATTTATGTTTTGAATTTTTAAAAATGTATTTCAAATTTGGAATCATTATGTACATATATGTTAAATAGTTTCTTTTAATGTTTTTTCAATATGAATATTCTCTTAGTAATTCTTTGTTACCAGGGTAAAGGGTAAAATGGTTGATTAATGTTAAAAAAAATCAGAAGCACTAAAAAAATACCCCAAAACAATCTTTAATTTTATATGATGATTTTATCTTGACAATAATCTTCCAAATTTTGAATATATGGCCATTTTTTCATTTGGATGTGTCTTTATCATATTTTATTTACAAAATGTAAAAAATGAGACACTCTTTTTTAAAAAAATTTTGTTTTTAACACAAGGATAACCAGAAGATATATTCAGTTATAAATATTATTTGGAAATATAAATAGTTTATCATCATCTTGGTAATTTATTTTAAATTACTAGTTAAATAATAATTTCCTTAAATTCTTACACAATGATGAATTTGTAATTATTTATTTAATGGAAAAATATATTAAATGATATTATAAATATTAAAAGTAGTATAATTTGAAATAATTAATTAGATCCATGCATTTTTTAAATAACTATAAGATTTTAGGGATATTTTAATTGATTATATATCAATTTCATGGTTTCTATGATGTTATAAAATTCAATGTAAATGAATATTTTTAAATTAACATTATTAAGAAATTATGAAAATAATATTTTATTAAATGATATAAAATTCTTAAAAATCCAATATTCATCCAACTAATTATTATATGATTTAAAATATCAACCAATTTTCATTTATTGGACGTTTTTTTATTTATAGAGAAAGAATTAATATTTTTATATGATATGAATGACATATCAATGAAACTAAAATTATAAAATATCAATTATCTTCTTAACATTCCATTCATTGTAAAATGAAAACATCATTGAAGAGTACGTCTGGAATACCACCTCTATGAAGTGATGTGATTTTATTTTTCATCACCAAATCATAAGGATGATATATATTATTATATTTTATTTATTAATATTATATTTATAAATTCATGATCATTATTTTAATATTAAATAACACTTACCTTATTTCCATAATGATCATTGAAAAATGGGAACTCTACTCATGCATACGTATGACATATCATCTCTTTAATTATAATGTAGTTGGTTTATCCTAACCATATTTAATGGTAATATTTAAAAGAAACATTTATTTTTAAAATTGATAATAATTTGATGATTATAATTCCTTATATGATGGAAAAATCTCATCATTGAACATAGTCAACCTACTAATGTCATTTTGGACATATGAACTGAATGTTGTCAAAACAGTTGACATGAACATAAATAATAAAGTATTAGTTATAAAATGGTAATAAGTGAGATATAATTAATAATAAAATTAAAAAAAATTCTAAATTAAGAAAATAATTATCATATGTTTATTATTTAGAAAGATAATTAATGTTTGTGATGAGTCATACTCAAGATAAGGGACATTTTGTTCAAAAAATTAACTTTTAAAGATTCACTTAATACTCATTTTCATTGATGTATATATTTTTAAGATTATTTTATGGATGTTTTTAAAATGATATAACAGATTTATAAAGGAATTTTTTTGCCTATTTTTAATTTCATTCAATGTTTTTCAAAAGGGATCTTTTTACAGGTTATTTTCACCTTTATTACACAAGTACAAAAAATGTTTTATCTTAATGTATACGGTAATGATGGTTTCTTATACCACAATAACCATTATTTTATGTTTTTATTAATTTTAAATCATCCATATTTTATTCAAATAAAACACATATTTCCCTTTATATTTGTGAATTTTAGTTTTTAAAATTAGGTTTAAGAAAAAAAGATATATCATTATCTGAATCTACTTTGTAATGGGTGCAAAGAATGTTTTTATGATACAAGCTTTAATGTGTGATGATTTCATTATGGTTCTATGGAATTAGTTATGATGATGGGTGGTTCCATTATTAAAGGGTGGGTTCTTATATTACTAACAATGGATGGGTGGTTCCCTGATAAACCATGGCCGGTTTAGCCTGTTATGGTCTCCAATGCATTTGTTAAAGGGATAGAGTTAACCAAATAGGTTTCTCCAAATAGATAATGAGAATATAAAATGACAATTATTTCAAGTATAAACATGATTGTTATTTTAAATATAAATGTAACACCCCATGATTTCAAAGTATGTTATCTCTTTAAAGTAATTCAATAACTTACAACACACACAACACCAAGTTCAAGCACATGACGACTTACCAAACTAGCCGTTCAAAAAATGGATTACGAATAATATTAACGGAATTTCTAATTTTATATAATCCATATAATTTTAACATCCGTATTATGTGTTTCTTAGACATATTATAAGAACAAATTCAATTTTTCAGATAAAAGATATATTTTTCAAAAAAAAAGTAAATTTTACCACCTTTTATTGAAAAAACCTTTTTAAATATAATATTTTTCAAATTTATATATTCAATTTTGAAAAATAAAATTCTTATTTAGAATCGGGACATCAAATTTAATTTGGATGAAATTTTGGTATTTTTTTGGTAATGTTCATTTTTAACGAATAGTGAGAAATATTGTATTTTAATTCAAAAAAATATTATAATATAATATATTTATATGGTTAGATTATCTTTTTAATTGGTTTCAAATTGTAATTATATTATATTTTTACCATTTAAAACAATTTTATTCATTGGAAGTAATTTCATTTTGAAATTGAAATTAACAAGTGTCAATCTATTGATAATAATTATTTCTTAAAAAACAACCTATTTATTTTGACAATGAGAATTAATTTTAAATTAATAAATGAATCTTTTTATTATTCATTTTGGAAAATTTAAATCATTTTTTAATTCGGAATATCAAATATATCATAGGCTGGTTTTTGGGTATTTTCTGAAAAACTTAAATTTTTCATGAATAGTGAAAACACTGAGTAGTATTTAAAAAACCTAATTTTTTCATTTAAATGATATTTTACGAATTTTGTGAATTGAATTTAAAAAATTAGAAATACATAATTATCATTAGTATGTAAAAATTGGTTCAATAAGAAGAAAATAATTTTTGGTGAATAGTAACTTTTGATTTTATTTACCGTAGTTAAAGGAAAATAGGGAAATTCCAGGTAAAAATAAAATTATAATAATATTAAATTACCTTAACCTGAGTCCTAATCCTATTTTTTGACATATTTCTGGCCTTGAGCATCCTTGGGTCGACTTTGGGACCCAATGGAGCCACATAAGAGTGATAATGGCACTTTATATTAAACAATTTATAGTAATGACAAAAATGACATAATCCTATGTCTTTTAGTAAATCAATTCATACATGGGGTTATATAGTTTATCTCTTCAAAAATAAATATAATTTTTAGAGATAAAACTATTTCCTACATCGTGAATTTTTTTAATACTTTTTAGACATCAAATAAATAAAATTATTTATGAAACAATAATGTTGCATTGTTTATCTCATTAATGAATGAATTAAATAAATAAAATTATACAAGTTAAAACAAAAAAATAACCTCTAAAATACTTATTGGATGATATTATTTAGAATAATATTCATCTTGTATTTGACTTTAATTACTTTTGGACCTTTAGGAACTGAAAATCATTATATAATAAAATAATATTTTCAATCATTCCAAAAGAGCCTCTCCTCCCCCTAATAAAAAGCCATCACCTCTAACCAATTACTCACATCTCTCAAGCCTATTGAATTATCCAAAATCTACCGAAATAATATCTCAAGATACCTCTCTTACACCTATAATACTTACCTTAGTCATAAGGAAAATCAAGAAATCCTTTTGGTTCAAATAAAATGGATTTACCCGATTTTAAGGTAACATCTTCCCTAAAGTACTTTTCTTTTATTTTAATGCTACCACCCACTAAAATATTATTATTCCTTGATTATATAAAAAAACTAGTAACCTCAATATACAAGGTTTTTGTTATGATAATTATCCATGATACACCTACACACACCTCTATCTAATGGGAAAAGAACATACTGTTTCTGTGGACGGTGAACTATTGCCTCAAGAAAAGATGATTGTTCAATTATCTCCTAACGCCTATCATGTTTAAAATTATGATGGAAAAATATTTACATGTGATATATATTATATTTATATTAACTCTATACTTCTTAATTTTTCATTTATATCATACCTTTATGGTTTCCATAATGGGTAAATACGATAATTTTATTTGAGGAAGTGCGGGCTACCTCCCCCTCAAAGTGATATCACTCATTCATGCCATACTTGGAATGTATAAATGATAGATTTAATTAAGTTACATAACATAGATATTATACTAGAATTATAATACACCAATTTATTACTATGTTTTTATTCTTTTAAATATAAAATAGAAATGAAAGTAGCGTCCATGCTTACGTACGACTAACTGCCTCCATGAACGATGTGTTTCATTTCTTAACTCCAAATTATATCGAATATTATAAATACATATACAATATATATATATATATATATATATATGATAACTAAATCATTAATATCATCTTTTATATAAAGTAATTTTGAGCACATGGTCAATTTGTAATTATAACAAGTTCTGTTTTGACTAAAGTTCCGAACATTGACAAAATGTCCATTATGAACTAAAATATTTAACTAATTGTTATAGAAAGGTAATAAGTGATATAAAAGAATTAATAAACATTAAAAATGTTCTTTAGGAATAATAAATTTATTTAATTTTATTATTCCAAATGAACCCAGAGTATACAAGTCAAGTTAGACACGAGGTAAGAGGTTTCTTATCTCAATTTTTATTCCGTGAGATTCCAATTATTTTCCACTTGTTTATTGAATGTGGTGTATTGTTTACTTCCATTTTATATATATTATAATTATTATATTTATATTCATGGTATTATAGGATTCATTTGGTGTTTATTATCTTTGGGTCATACGAATCGATTGATTACAACGAGGTAAGGGGTTTTCATCTCACTTTTTATTTCCTTGAGATTCATACTATATTTTCCACTACTTCATTTTGTGTGGTGTATGTACTTCCCATTATTGTATTAATAGTTTAATTTAATTTAATTTATTTATATTTACATCTTCATTCATTAATCCTTCTTTCACGTGGTGTATGTTTTGTAAAGAGAACCTTTCACTCTTCTCTTATAATAAAAGAATTGTTTTATGTTATGTCTTTTGAATTTCTATTTTCTTATGTTGGGATATGTTCTTCTATATTTTCATAGTTGTAAATTTTATGTCCATGTGATGAGATGTCCTTTTATCTTTCATCAAATCATTTTCATAATTTTAAAGTGACACTGTTAGGCTGTCGAATTTTTGTAAGAAAACTTCTTAACCCAATTTCAATTCTTTGGGTTAAACTTCTACATATTGATTATGTCATTCTAAGAATATCTGGGAATGAACTCTGATTATTTTACACTTAATATCCAATTATATCGAGTTTATTATTATTTTTCACATATTATTATTTTATTAATTTGTCTTAAATCTAAGGATATGATCTTTGATGGGACATTTTCTAAATTTACATTCTATTGATACTTATTTGTTATTATACACCAATTCACATCTGTATGGTGTATATTCAGCCCTTTGACATATTATATCAGGGATATAATTTTTCTCATGATATTATATGCTTTGATTAATTTTATTTCTCAATTATTTGTATTCAAGCGTCTCTCATTTGGTTAAGAAATATTTAGCTAAAACAATGTTTTAAATGTTTTAAATATTTATTCTTATAAATATTTTTCATTAATGTCCATCTTTTCAAAATGGTTTTAAGGATTTATTAATATGGATATTAATGTTTTAAAATCTTAATTCCATTAGAATCTTGAAATTTGTATGGGACACTTTGAATCACGAATCTCTTTAAAATAAGTTATTTTATAAATGTGTGACTTTTAAATGACTTCAAAAAAAGGATATTTCTCTAAAAAAATTACTGATCATTTTTAACTATGTAACTATCCTTTAATGGATATTATTCTTGATTGAGGTTGATTTATTATAATAAAGTCATCCATATAGTATTTAATGAGTTAGGATAGGTTTTACTATGGATGTGCTATTTTTTTATACCATTCATGGTTTATGGTTAAAGTATTGACCTTTCGTATACTAGTTTTAATATGAATATTTTTGTTATTTGTCAACATTTTTATATGTGTAATGTAGTGGAATTAGTAAGTGATGGGTGGAGCCTGATATAGCTCCTCGATGCATCGGTAGGTCTCATGAGACAAATTCGTGTCTTAGCACAAGGCCATGATAAAAAATTTACTTGTAGTCTTGGTATGAGGCCTTGTCGATGTGGTAATGATGTCCGGTGTAAGGCATTCCATTATTATGAAATCAATTACTACATGTGATTATTATATTATTAGAATATCCATGTGTATGTTTATATGGTAGTGTTTTATTTTTTTCTCCATATTATGTTCATGTTAATGATTAAAAGGATGTTGCTTTTGTTACACATCTTTCCTTAAAAGTTTATAGTTTCCGTTAAATTATTTATCCTTACAGAGTATCTGAGCACACACCTTTATTATGTTTTGTTTTCCCAGGATTCCAAGAAGTGTATTATGTTTAACCTACATAAATAGGCTAGGAGATATAAGAGTTCTCAAATGGGTTAAAATTTTGTTTTTTATTTTATGATATAATGTAAAACTTATGTATGTATCTAGTACTTATAAGGCTACTAAACTGATATTTCTTTTGGGACATGATTCCTTGTATCATGCAAATGTTATGTAATAATGCACCAACACTGGGTAACTGGGGTTAGGGAATTACATATGGTATCATAGGAAGTTTAGTACAAGCCATGGAAACTAGATTTAGGAAAACAATGTTTATAGAACATTACCCTATGATAGACATTGTGAATTAGTATAGAAGAACATCCTGGAATTTTTTAAATGTAGAGATTTTAGGGACATTATATGAAATACATACCTGTCAAGATATGATCAGGTAGAGGCAGCACTGGAACAGATGTACCTAGGTGTAAAAACTCTGACAAGGAGTTTCGGGCTTGACCCTTGGTATCCTGGTACATGACAACGAGACTTTCTGCACTCTTGGTTTTGACACTATTCAGGGATATGCTTAAGATAATTCACATTTTCATTACAAACCGATTTGAAGTATTTTAACACAAGATGAGAATAAATTACCATGGTTAAATACAAAGGTGATTTATATTGAAAATAATTTGTCATGATATTCTCTAAATGATTTTATGACTCACATTATGCTTTTAGATTTTTGTAAGTGATGGATTTTAAGGAAGTTATTGTGACATTGAACAGGATGTACAAGGTGGGCATGATGGGAACGATGGTTTAAATGAGAAATAAAATGAAATTTTGATAGGCGTAAAAGATATAAATTTCATCTTGAATCAGTTTTCAAAAAATATTTTCAACAATATATACATTAACCAACTCCCGAACTCAACAAATAAGAGAAAGGTGGGGGATAATAAGAGCTCTAGCAGTGGAGAACATTGTGAAAATAAAGCTCAAATTCCATCATGCAAGAAATGTGGAAGGAGACATCTATTAAAGTTCTACAATGGAAAAAATTAATGTTTTATGTGTGGGAAAGAAGGATATTAAGTAATGAATTTTTGAGGAAAAATGTAGAGTACTATGGAAGAAAATAAAAATGATCCTAAGAATCCAATTACCGTCATTTTTCTTATAAGTAGGGTACCTTGGTATCACCCGAGTAAATTATATTCTTTATATGATAGTCTATAGGTCAAGGAAGAACCTATGTGGAAATAAAAGGATATAAAAATCTAAAAAGGTATTAATTATCTTTGTTTAAGGGATTAATTTGGAAGACTTTTCTCTTATATGTGTGACCATGTAGTTTGTTATGTGAAAATTCTATTTGAGGAAAATGTATCTTTTCTTTTGTGGATATAGTTATAAAGAACCATTTGTGTTTATATAATCCTTTAATTTGAGTTAATTACATGTTATTAAATTTTGGGATGAAAATTTTAAGGATGAGATAACATTTGTGGTTAAAATATGCTATGGTTATTTTTGAGGAATTTATCTTATTTTTGGAAATGTTATAAAATTATATTGTTTTTGAATAGGGAAAACACACAAACCATGTGAAAACCCATCATGTCAGACAAAGATGTGGGAATCTAACCCACAACCAAAGTGCTATTGTAATTTATCACATACCACTAGACTACATGAAGTCCTTGGTTAGTATGATTAATTTTGGTTAGTGGAATGATTTTATAGAGCAAGAATATGTTTATTTTTGGAACTTATGATTCATCAAATGTATATTCTTAGTATAGGAAAATTATTTGGTGATTAAGTGATAAATTTTATTTTGGAAGACGTGTTCTCTTTTGGGAACACTATATGCCTAAGGAAAATAGAATACTATGGGATTTAATTTGAGGAATAATGATGGATTTTATATTTTATTAGAATCTATGTTTTTATTGGGGACTAATAGCGATTTGGGTTATTTATGGAAATGATTAAACTATCATAGAGAATATTTAATTAGCTCAATTACTATTAATTATGTGAAATTAACAATGGATGATGTTATTTGGAAATAAATGATAATATTTATTTTGGAAGACTATGTGATCAAATCATTCTGAATGTTGGGTTTCAAACATAGTTTAGATTAGTTTGAATAAGTTTAAGGACAATTATTTATTGAATGGTCTTTGTTAAACATTGGGTATTGTTTGTTTAATTTTAGAGATTAATAGTAGTATTTCATTCTATAAAGGATTATCATTTTTTTGAATCATCTGATCTTGTACTAACAATTTTGGCATTGGTTAATGTCTAAAGACAATGTAAATATATATTTCATCATTTTTTCATTTTGGGATTCTCTATAAGCGCCAACGATCATGTGCCCTAGTGGTGCAGACTCGTACATGGCATCCAAAATACCCTGGATCAAATCCGGGCTTGGCCAAATTTTCGGGTACTTTAGCAATACTGTAGCAGGGAATTATAGTAGCACTGTAGCAGCAACGGAACTTTAGCAGCAGCGACACTGTAGCGGCGGAGGGCTGTAGGAGGTACTATTGCGACAGTTGTACTGTAGGAGGTACTATAGCAGCATGGGTACTATAGCAGTACAGTTCATCGAGGGCTCCTTTGGGACAAAAAAATGGGCTTTCAAGCCTTGTATTCAGGCCACTTGGACATGGGACTTCAGGCAATATAATGGGTTTCCCTATACCAAATCTAAAGAGTTCATTATGTTAAATAATAAATTGAGTCTTCGACCCCAACCTTTTAAAAAAAATTATTCTATCTATGTTGATTATGACGCTTTAGGTGTGACTAATACATCTTGTGTACTAATCATTTGGAGAAAATATGAGTTTATTGTATATATTTATTAAAGGTTGAAACTCTACTTGTAAAGTAAGTAAAAATATTTATGCTCATTATCAATCTCATAAATAAATTCCTCAACATTATGAAAATGAACTTAAAACAAAAACATTGCCTGTTTACATTTCCAACTGGGTAATCAAAGACCTTTCAAACCATCACAAGTTTATGGCATTTAGATGGTTAACATTCTCCAAATAATATTCTCTCTCACTATCCATAAAAACATGATGGTTATATTTCACTTCAATATCCATGGTTTCCTACAGGGATCCCTAGTGTGTGTTATTTTTCGTAACCTTCATACTTACATTTCATTATTTTAAAATAGAGGCCTATTTGATTGATTTTTTGATGTGGTATTTCAACTAAGATATTTTGAAATGTCAAACCCTGTGTTTTCAGTCCGGAGATTAAATTGTGAGGATGCAATTTATTGAAGTAGGGGAAAATTCAACACCCCAAGATTTCGTAGTATATTATCTCTTTAAAGTAATTAAATATCTTACGCCACACACAACACCGGGTTTAAGCACACGATGACTTACTGAACTTCTCGGTCAAAAAAGTGGTTATGAATATTATTAACTGCATTTTGAATATAATATACTCCATATAATTTTAACATCTGTATTTTGTGTTTCTTAGAATTATTATAAGAAAAAATTCATTTTTTTAAATAAAATAAGTATTTAAAAAATGTATTTTCACCACCTTTTAATGGAAAACCCTTTTCAAATACATAATTTTACACTTTTATATATTCAATATGGAAAAATCAAATTCTTATTTTGAATTGGGAAATAAAAATTTACTTTGGGTGATATTTTGTTATTTTTCTGACAATGCTATTTTTTTACTGAATAATGGGAAATACTGTATTTTAATTCAAAAACTGCCTTTTAATATAATAAATTTATATAGTTATATTATCTATTTAATTGGTTTCAAAGTGTAATTATATTATATTTTTACCATTTAATCCAATTTTATTCATTAGAAGTAATTTCACTTTGAAATTGAAATAAACAAGTGTCAATCTTTTGATAGTTATTATTTCTTAAAAAACACGTTTTTTGTCTTGACAACAGGAATTAATTTTAAATTGAATAATGAAATATCTATGTTTTGAATTTTGTTAAATAGAAATCATTTTTGAATTCATAATATCAAATATAGCTTAGGATTAATTTTTGATATTTTTCTGAAAAACATCAATTTTTGATGAATAGTGAAACCACTAAGTATTGGTTTAAAAATTGACATTATCATTTAAATGAAATTTCACCACTTATATTAATAGAATTTTGATAATCTGATATACATGGATGTTATTAGTATATAAAATGTGGTTCAATAATAAGAAAATATTTTTTGGTGAATAGCAAATTCTGACGTTTTTTTACTTTGGTTAAAGTCATATAGGGTAATTTAAGGTAAAAATAATATTTAAATAATATTAAATTGTTCTAACATGTGTCATAATTATATTGGTTGACACATTTCCAGCCATTGGCATCCTTGGGTCGATTTTGGGACCCCATGGAGCCACTTAAGAGTGGTATTGACCATTTATATTAATTAATTTAAAGTAATGACAAAAATGAGATAAACATATATCTTTTATCAAATAAATTCTTTCATGGGGTTATATATTTTATATCTTCAAATATAAATATTCTTTTGAAAGATAATTTTTTTCGTAAAACAGGATATTTTTTAATATTTTATAGACATTATATAAATAAAATTATTTAAGACACAATAACGATACATTATTTACCACATTAATGAATGGGTTAAATAAATAATATTATGATGATTAAAAAAATATCCAAAACATGTCCAATAATCATTGGATGATATTATTTTGAATATTAGTCATCTTATCTTTGACATTAATAATTTTCGGACTTTTAGAAACCAAAAATCAATATATAATAAAATAATATTTTCAAACATTCCAAAAGAGCCCCTCAACCCCCTTAAAAATGCCATCAACTATAACCTATTAATCACACCTCTCAAGCCAATTTTCTCTTCCAACATTGGCCAAATAATCTCCCAAGATCCATCTCTTCCGCCTATATGACTTACCTTAAGAATAAGTCTCTTTAGGAAATCTTTTTGGTTCAAACCAAGGTGAGTTATCTTATTTTGTGGTAACATATTCCCTATAGTTATCTTATATTATTTTACTTCTCCAACCCATTAACTATTTTTATTCCTCAGTTTTATAACAAAAACATTTTTATCAATATTCTAGGTTGGTTTATGAGAATTATTGGAGCTACATCTACACACACCTCCATCTAATGGGAAAAGAACATACTGTTTCTGTGGACGACAGACAACTGCCTCACAAAACGATGATTGTTCAATTATCTTTTACTGCCTCTCACGGTGGCCATAAAAATGGAAATTAATTTAAATTTGATATATATTATATTTATATTATATTGATACTTCTTTATTTTTTATTTATATCATACCTTTATGGTTTCCATAATTGATAAATACGATAATTTAATTTGGGGAAGTGCGGACTACCACCCATCAAAGTGAAATGAATCGATCATACCATGCATGTAACGTATAAAGGATGGAGTTATTTAAATTATATAACATAGATATTTTAGTGGAATTATAAAATACCTAAGTATTATTATGTTTTCATTCCTTTAAATATAAAATAAGAATGAATGAATCATTCATGCGTACGTACGACTTATCGTCTCCATGAATGGTGTGTTTCATTTCATAACTCAAATTGATATGGAATATTATAAATACATATACACTGGTTATATATGATATATATGATACCTAAATCATTAATATAATTTAGGAGATAATGGAATCTTGACCACATGGAAAATTTGTAATTATAACAAGTTCATTTTTGACTAATGTTCTGAACATCGACAAAATGTCCGATATGAACTCAAGTAATTAACTAATTGTTATAGCAAGGTAATAATTGATATAAATGAAATAATAAACATTAAAAAAAATTTCTGTAATTATAAATTAACTTAAGTTTATTATTTAGGAAGAACCTAGATCATACAAGTCATGTTGGACACAAGGTAAGGGGTTTCTTTTCTCACTTTTAATTCTCTGAGATTTTAATTATTCGCCACTTATTTATTGCATGTGGTGTATTGTGTACTGACATTTGATATATATTATCATGATTATAAATATATTCATGTAATTATATGATTCATTTTGTGGTTATTAACTTTGGGTCATATGACTCCATTGATTACAAAGATGTAAGGGGGTTTCATCTCACTTTTTAATCCCGTGAGATTCATGCTATATTTTCCACTATTTCCTTTTTTGTGCTGTATGTACTACCCATTATTCTAATAATTGTCTAATATAATTTAATTTATGGGTATTTACATTTTAATTGTATAATCTTTCTTTCTTTTGGTGTATGTTTCATAAAGTGATCATTTCACTCTTCTCTTCTAATAAAAGACTTCTTTTATGTTATGTCTTTTGAATTTACATTTTCTTATATAGGGATATGTTCTAATATATCCATATTTCTATAAATTTAATCTCCATGTGATGGGTGATGATTTTCTCTCTCATCAAATAATTTTCTGATTTTTAACGTGATGCGGTTATGCTGTCGAATTTCTGTAAGAAAACATCTATGACAAATTTCAATTCTTTTGGTTTAACTTCTATATCATTATTATGTAGTGCTATGAGTATGTGGGAATGACCTCAGATTTTTTTACACTAAATATCCACATATATTGGGAGTATTATTATTTGTCACACATAATTATGTTATTGATTTTTCCTTAATCTAAGGATATGATCTTTGAAAGGGACTTTGTCTCAATTTTCATTCATTTGAGACTTATTTTTTATTATACACCAATCCACGTTTATATGTTGTATATATTGCACATTGATATATTATATAATGTATCTCCTTTTTATCATTATATTAAATGATTTTATTAATGTTATTTATCATTTATTTGTATTCAAGCGTCTCTCATTTTGGTAAAAAAACTTTAACAAAAACATTTATTAAAAAGTTTTAAAGATTTATACTTATAAATATATCTCATTAATGTCCATGTTTTCAAAATGGGTTTATAGATTTATTTATATATATATTAATGGATTAAAATTTTAATTCCATTATAATATTCAAATTGTTATGTGACACTTTGATTCAAAAATCTTTTTTAAATGACTTCCTTTATAAATGTGTGACTTTTAAAAGATTTCAAAAAATGGATTTTTCTCTCAAAAAGTTTTACTGATCATTTTCAGCTATGTCAACATCCTTTACTGGATATTATTATTGATTGAGGTTGATTTATTATAATATAATCTTTCATATTGTTTTGAATAATTTATGATATGTTTGACTAAGGATGTGCTCTTTTTTTATACAATTCATGGTTTATAGTTAATGTATTGAAATTTAATATGCTTGTTTTAATATGAATATTTATGTTATGTTTCAAAAATTTTATATGAGGATTTCATTTGACTTAGTAATAGATAGGTGGAGCCCTCTATATATCTTCGACACATTAGTAGGTCTCATGAGACAAATTAGTGTCTTGGCATAAGGCCTTGACAAAATGTTTATTAGTAGTCTTGGCATTAGGCCCTGTCTTTGGGGTAATGATGTTTGACATTTGGAATTTCCTCATTATGAAATTAATTATTATATGTAATTATTTGACTAGTATAATATCCTTGTGTATGTTTATATGGTAATTTTTGATTTATTTTATCCATATTATGTTCATGATTATGATTAAAATGGTGTTTTTATATTACACATCATGCCTTAAAAGTTTATTATTTTCGCTAAATTATTTATCGTTACTGATCATCTGAGGTCACCCATTTATTATTTTTTATCTTCCTAGGATTCCAAGAAGTGTATTACATTTAACCTGCAGAAATATGCAATGAGATATAAGAGTGTTCAAAGGGAACGTAATGTTTTTTTATTTAATGATGTAATGTAAAACCTATTTATGTATCAAGTACTTCCAAGGCTACTAAACTGATAGGTATTTCTGGACATGATTCCTTGTATCATACCAGTGTTATGTAAAAATAAACCGACTTTGGGTAACTAGGGTCAAGGGGTTATAGTAACTATGATAGTAAATCCAAGTATAAATATGTTGGTTATTCTATGTCTAAGTAAGATTGAAATGGAAATGGGTCCGAAAGTTACCTACATGTTTTATCTATGTTTCTACATTGTTTTACTATTTCACATGGAAAAGGAAATTATATACTATTTAAAAAGGCTAAAATGTATAACATTTTGAAAAAAAAATTTATGTGTTTTTCATTATTTCCAAGAAACTTTTATTAGTTTTGTTTTTACTTTAATATTTCATAAAAAATAATGAAAATACATGGGTAGATAAGGTGATTTCTTGGGTAATAAAATTCTTATTTCATGATCCAATTTTATTTTAAAAAATGCATATTTTTAATAGTATTCATTGCATAATTATTTCTTTACTTATTTTTATGTTCTTAATTGATGTTTTTTTCTCATCTCGTGTTTTAAGATGTTTTTCATTGGGTTTTAACATTTGTTATTGGAAAAGAAGAAGTTAATTTGCAAGTCGTTATGATTTTTCCTATAAAAAATCATTTATTATTTTAAATGTCTTGTTTTATGGGAAAAATGGATTCCAAGTTGAAATGTAAACTTTATATATATATGTGTGTGGTTTTTTAGGTAATATTTATGACCTAACTCTCTATACCTCTAAATCTAAAAGATCATTGGGAATGTAAGAAAGTGAATTCTAGTGTAAAATAACTAGAATATATAATATTTACGGTTAGGTACTTACCAAAATGTCTCCAAAATGATATATTTATAAGAATGGATGTTTATGTGTATAAATAATAGAAAAAAAATAAAATTTAGACATATTTATATTAGGTTTTTACCATTGTCTTTTTGTTTTAACCCATGTTAACTCTTTTGGACAATTACCGTGATAACAATGTTTTTACACATTAGGGGTTAAGATAGATACTATAAAAAAAATTGGATAATAAATAGACCATTATTGATATTATAAACCATATACCATTAAATAATATGATGATATGTTTTTATGAATTTTAATTGATTTAATAAAATATTATTTATTATAAAATAACATTAATGTCTTTTTTAGAACTATTCATTTAATTTGACTCTGAAAACAATATGAATTCAAAATAATTAGAATATTTTACATTAAAACGGCTATAATATGCTATATTTATCAAAATCATTCATGGAACACAATAATTATTTTAAATTATATTACTGTTAATATTTTTAAAATCATTTATTTTTTTTCTGTTAATTAAATAATTTTTTTGCCAACATTGTGCAAGAAGTTAAGGTAATTATTTCACCACTAAAAATTAAAGATTTATGTATATGATAAAAAAAATACATTTATATTTAAAATTACTATTTATAATTAATCATAAGATGTTTTTATCTCTTTCAAAAAATATTATAGATATTAAAATCAAGAAAGTGACATTTTTGTCTTTATCGTATACTCAATTATTATTAAGGTCAAAATCAACGAAATATTACACCAAGTTACAATATATTTAGCAAATGGATGGAAATGGTGGAAATAAACTCATCTAATATTATAAAAGCAAGTTTTAGGGATAATTTTAAACAATTTTCATACTATTATTAACCTTAATTTCCTATTTTACTCACACCATGGTGATAATTATTTAATATTGTTACTATACATAATGAATAAAAATAAAAGTTGCATATTTACTGAATTTGGATTTTTTTATTCTAAATATAGAATCTGTTTTAAACTATTGAATTAAAATAGTTTTTAAAATTAAATTTAAATTTAGACTTGCAAAGCGTGAGGAAACCTTTTTTTGGGGAAAATGAAGTTTTCAATGAAAAAATGATTTTACATTAAATGTATGACTAATAATTTTCATTATATGAATATATTTATATATATATTTATATATAATAAATAAATTTCATTTAAAAAATTTTCATTTGGGTTTATTTTACTTAATTTAAAAGGAATAACATTTTTAACTTAAAACAGTTTTTGGAAAAATGTGGTTTCAAGAATAAAAATAGATTAATTCCAAAATTATAACATTTTTATGATTTAAGTAAAATAAATTAGATTATCTGAAATAGAATCGATCATATTTAATTTTAATAACAAATAAAAAACATAATCAGATATTAAATTACTTGATTTAATGAGAATGAATGGATTTTTTTAAAAAATTAATATTGGACACTATTCTCTAACAAATAATATTTTTATAAAAAATCTGAAATTATCACCCTTAGATAATTATGGAATGATTATTTTAAAAATTATATCCTATTTATAAAAATTTATTAATGAAATTGGTATAAATTAATTATATTATTCACATGCAAAAAGTGATAAAAATCATCTTTGAAAAAAAATTGAAGAATAAAATGACATCACTATAAATTTTGTGCTAATATGATAAGAATTTATCAATAATGTTTTATTTATTAAAAACCATATATATCTATATATATCATTACATCATTAAACCTATTTTTCCCTATGAATTCAATGGCTAGGTTATAGTAGTCATATTTAAATAATATTTTTTTGTGGGTCGTTTAAGCTCAATGTTTTGTGCTGTATTCAATATCAAACCTGGTTTTCTTATTTAAATATTTTTGGGGGTTTTATTTTCCACACATTTAATAATATTAATCCTCATATTCTGAACATGCACTTGGGAATCAAGGGTTTCACATTTGAAAATTCCATTTTAGAAAACCCATATTACAAAATGGTTACTAAAATTTCCAATTAAAAAGAATGAAAGGGAAATACAAAGTTCATCGAGAATATAGAAACAAATATGTTTAAAAATTAGATAACTTTAATGGGAAGTTAAAATATTAATTTATAAGAGAAAATTAACTCCCAATGACTAATAGTGAGTGATTAAGAACATTTTTATAAGAAATTAAATGAATACAATGTCATAAATTTATGATAGGTTAAAATAATATTAATTCATCCGAAATAATGGTAAAAGTTGTATTTTTTATAAATACCATTTTACTAATGATGATGTAATATTCTACTATCATTAATATGAACATGAGAAAATAAAATTATTTTGTCTATTTTCATTTTATAATCAGAATTTTATTCTTCGGTTGTACTTTGATGAACTAACACTTTATCTATTATTGTATGAAATGAATATTCATGTTGAATTTTATATTATTGATGTGTTTAAATTTTATTTTAATGAGTAATAAGATCCATAAAAGAATGAATAGACATTAATTATTTCTCAAAATATTTAAAAAAACCAAAATGGTTGGAAAAATTTATCCAATATTTATAAAAATAAAATATTAATATCTAAAAGCTCAGTAAGAACTCCCAATATCCAAATAATTCCATATCATAAATATTTATCATTATAAATACTCTAAATTATTCTTGAACAAATTCAAAAAATAAAAAATAAGAAATAAGGTCACTAAATTTCAAAATTCAACTTAATATTAATCCCTAGAACAATATAATGTAACTCTTAATGTCACATACAAAATAATTGGATTCCATGGTCACCATAAAACCTTAATGATAATAAAAATCCTTCAAAATTTTACTATATATTTATTACTTAAATGAAATCATATATTATCAAATATACTCTATGACTCCTAAAATGTGGTAAACTCCACCATAAATTACTTTTTCACTAAACCATTTAACATTTTCAGGGAAACCAATACTGTCTAATTTACATCATCAATGTCAATTATCACTTTATCCAAACTAAAAATTATTAATTGAACATTAGAACCGTATTTAGGGTTATATTTTTCCCTATCATATGTTTTCCATAATTCATCCCCTTACCTTTAAATCACATTCCAAGTTCATTAGTACCATTTAACAAATGCTTTTAAATCATTAAAGAAAAACTAATGTGAAATAATATTTAAATGTTTAATGATTATTAAAACAAAAATATCATTTATATAACAATTATATAAAATAATTATCAACTACAAATATATAAACACTTAAATCCTTCCACTATAATGATTTTCATGGAATATGTCTTTCCTTGGTTTAGGAGTTAACCCTTGGATTAAGGTATTTACTCGAATAATCCCCATGTTCCTCACAAATAATTCATTGAACTCATAAATGTTTTTCTATATATCATTTATTTCACATAGAAAACATATTCCCCTTCATGTGATTGATTCTCCAAGGTATCTCTTTCCACAAATCTATCATGAAGGAAATGTTTCTTCTTTTCTCGGGGGTCTCCACTATTCTATCTCCCAGCATTATCTATCTTTCCCTTCTTTTATTCGTTAGATTGGTTTTTAAGGGGATATTTTTTAATCATGTATCATGAAAACTTATTATACATAATTTAAATATCATTTTATCTATTCATTGTGTAATTTGGATGATTATAATCACAAAATTTCCAATCACATTAAGTGTTTACATGATTACTCTAGGTTCCAGACATTGACTAAAACCTAAAAGGCATAGCATGGGAAAAAATACTCATTTTTTGAAACCACATAATCATTTATATTATATCTCAATCAGGACACCTTATTTTCAATCTAAGACACCATTGGTTTAACCTTGGTCATTCAATATCAACATTTATTCAAATATATAATAATGGTTGATAATGAAAATGTGAATTAACCTAGGAATATTCCCCAGGAGTATCAAAATTGGTACACGGTATGGTAACACTCATCGGGCACTAGGACGATGTCCAAGATATACTAAACCAACTCTTTTGGGGTTATTAAACCTTGATTGAATTTTTTTTCTAAATTTATGACTACTTGCAGTATCTATTATGGGAATTATTTCTTGTAAAACTATATAATCTCAAACTTAATAAAATTTAGGATGTCATAATATAATTATACTTATCATCAAAGTTAGTCGTAGGGTTATATTATATAATATATGTTTTTCTAAATTTTGTACTCTTGGTTTCTGCTAAAATTCAACTAATACCAACTATAAAGACCATAATGCTAGTATCCTAGAGGTGGTGGTTAATTTATTATAGTTTAACTAGATATAAGGAAACATATCCCAAGGTATTTAATAGTTTAGTGGTATTGATAAAATAGATACATACTTGAATCTCACATTAAATCTGAAATCACACAATATAAAACATAATGAACGTAAATATCCAACATCCTTAAACTCATTCAATGATTACTACTTGATATCCAGGGGAAAAGGAAATAGAATAATGGTATTATCATATTCTAAGTAAGGATTTCATACAATAGTATCTATCACGAATCAATAAGTCATAATAAATATAGCTACTTAAATATTTGAAAACATATACAATTTAATCAATACCTTGAACATGAAATACATCTATGGATAATATCATTGCAGTAATATCATGTATAACAATAAATGAATTCTCAATGAATTAAATTATTAATATTTAAACTAATTATATATATATATCACTAATACATTACACCAATACATTTTGATTAATGTGTAGCCCGACTGAATGGCCTGAATGCCTTCATTTTTATTGATTTTTTATAACCCCCTTTCAAGGGATGAGGGGGAACCCATACTAGTCTAGTAGGATTATAGATTATAATGCATATAGGCTTACGATAAATTACATGACCTGATGGTCTTAGGGAATTCAACAAGACTATAACTACGAGGAACTTCCCCTCCCCAACATCTGATTTGTAGGTATACATAAGAAATCCATTTAATACTAGCTTACTAATTTGTCTCATGAGAATTTTTGATGCATTAAGGGGTTATATATAATCAGGTCCCAACCATAAATGCATGTCTAATGCATTAATTATATATTTAATGACTAATTTAATTAAAAAAAATTCCATATCAAAAACAATTATATTGGGAAAAAATATTGAATTATCAAGAGTTTCTCGATTCAATGAAATAACTATCATATAATAACATCATATGTAAGGGAGATATATAATTTATTTAATAAAAAAATCCATGATAAATAATATGTGTATTTAAGGTAAATGTAATGTACAATTATCATAAGAAATAGAATTTTTCATGGGAAAGTTAATAAATACAAAATTAATCAAGAAATTGAATATTAATACATTCCCATGTCAAACAAATCATAGACCTTCTATATAAATGATAAGTATGGTATCATTAAAACACATTCTCAATGATGTAAATAAATGGTTGGTGTCATTAATGTATTCAAATACAATAACAACTTCATTAAAAAAATCTTGAGGAAAATACCTTTTTCAGATTGAAAAGAAATTTTTAAAACAACAAATTTATAAAATACTAGAAAAAGAATTTTTATTGACAAGAACCTTGTAAAATTTTAAAGGAAGCATAATATTAATGAGTGGTTCTGATATTGGAAAAAACAGTTCTTGATGATTACGTTAAAATAGTGACTCTCTTAATATTTTCAATAAAAATTCAAAAAGTACCTTATTTAAAAAATTACAAGAATATTAACATTAACACTATTTGAAAAATGTAATACATGGTTAGAAATTTCATTAATAATATTTCTATAATGTATAAAATATTCTTTAAAAAATTGTACATAAAATATGGATATGGGAAAAAAATATTTTCAACTGAGTTAGAAAACAAGTCAGGTTTACTTAAAATCATGACTTCAATATATTGAGTACTTAAAGAGTATAAAATAAAATAAAACCATATAATTTATATAAATAACCATAAAATAAAAAATAACATGGGATTAATATATAAATATAATATAATTCCATCATTAGGAACATAAACGTAAATAATCATTTATAAATATGATATTGTTAATTAAACTATTACCAATTTGGTAATTTTTAAACCATAACCCCGAATTAAAGAAATAAATTTAATTAAAACTTTAAATACTAAGAATATAAAAATATTCATGATATAAAATATCAAATGTTTAGTATATATACCTCATACAAATAAACATGTTTATAATGCCAAATATTTCACAATTGAGTAGAAATTTTGACAAAATATCTTACAAAGATCATAACATTGAAGTGAGAATTAATCAATGAATTCACTATGTGTATCAAATTTAAATACCTATAAAACAAGTTGAGATACAATATAAAATTATAAAAACTTATCACACACATAATCTTAGAATATTAATGACAATGAATAAGTAATATAACCCAATGAAAAAAATTGAGTTATAAAACCCCTTACCACTTAGTAACTTTTATGTCAAAACCCCTTAAATAAAATAATATTTTCTAAAAAATAAAAATACATTAATTTTCAAGGATTCATGATATAACATATAAAATGGATGTATATATATCATATAAAATAAATTAGAATTATAACAATAAAGTATGCCTCAATGAAAGGAAATTGAAATGAAATCCCTTACCTCACGTATGACTCATCACGTAAGTTCTTTATCTTCCAAGATAAAAAATTAATTTAATTAGTTAAATTATTAAGAATGTATTTTATATTTATTATTTCATATATTTTACTTAATACCATATTATATTCAATCAATTACTCAATTAAGTTCTTGTCATACATTTTGATGATATTCGGATCATATGTATAAAACGACTTCGGTTGTTTGATTATTGTAACAGAGGAAATTATTCCATCATATAAAGAATAATAATCATGATATAATTAAATTTTAATAAATAAATTTTACTTTTTATACCAACCATAAATTATGGTTATGAATAAAGAACTAAATTTTAATCATGTTGATGGTAGGTTGTACGTACGCTTGAGTAATGTTTCTATTTTTCAAGGATTATGATGGAACAAATATAAGTATAATTTTAAATTTTTATAATCATAATTATAAAATAAAATAATTTTTTTTTAAATACAATTATATATAGTAGTCATGTAATGTGGTTATGAAGAACAAATCATATCTCTTCATAGAAGTAGAAATCCACACGTTCGCATGAACGGTGTTATCATTTTTAAATGAATAGAAAAGTAAGAAATTATATTATATATTATCTTTAAATATAGATAAATATATCATGAATATCATATATATATATATATATATTAAATACATCATTAAAAAAATTGTGAATTGTGGTTATAGAAAAAAACTACATCGGTTCACGTGGTGGTAGTCTGCCAAACACATGAACAATGATTTCATTTTCCATTTGATTTGAGAGAATGTTGATATGGGTTATTACATTAACATAATAATATCTAAGAATATTTGAGATTTTTATGTGATTATATCATCATGGTTTAATAATATTTTATGGATGCTGATTAATAAATAAAACAAAAATGATCATTTAAGAACAACACCTCTTCTTCAGAAAACTTCTTTATGATTACACAAAAATCCTTTAAATGAAGATTTAATAATTAATAAAATACCTCTATGAGGTATTAAGGAAATTAATTATAGTGTTTTGGTATCATTTTTAGGAAATATTTTCTTTTTTATGTGTGAATAAAAGAGGAGATGAGGTTTCCTTTTATAATTGAGGAGATTAGCACTTTTGGAATTTCATAAATTATTAAATAAATATAAATTACTTGTTAAGGAAAAATGGATACAAAATGATATATTTACAATATAGGATGTTTATGTGTAGAAATAAAGTCATCCAATAAAATTTTTACACATTTAGATTATGTTTTTACTCTCGTATATATATTTTAACTCATATTAACCTTTTTTTAACAATTTCCATGGTATGTTTTTAATCAATAGTGGTTAAGATAGTTACTATTAAAACAGAAATGGAAAATATATTTAACATGTTAATATTTTAAACTATATCCCAATAACATATATAAGGATATACTTTTTTAGGAATTTTAAATCATTTAGTAAAATATTATTTACTATAAAATAACATTAATGGCATTTTTGGAACTATTTATTAAACTTGACTATGAAAACAACATGAGAGAAAAATAATTATAATATATTACCTTAAAACCTCTATAACATGTTATATTTACCTTTAAAATTCATCAAAAACAATAAATATTTCAAATTATATTACTTTTAAAAATTTTAAAACCATTAAATTAATTTTTCTATTAATTAAATAAATGGTGTGTCGACGTTTAAAAAAAATTAGATAGTTATATAATCACAAAAAATTATAAATAAACTAAAATTTTATAAATATATATTTTTAAAATGAATATTTATAATCGAGAATATGTTTTTATCCCTTTCACAAAATATTACAGATATAAAAACAATGAAAGGGACATTTTTGTCTTTATCTTTCACTCAATTATTATAAAATTAAAAATAAAATAAATACTGGGAAAATTGGAAATATATTCAATAAATGGATTTAAATTACTGAATTAAACAAATAAAATTGGATAAAGATAAGTCTTGGGGTTAATTTCTTGTCCTCATCATATTATTTTAAACCATAAATACACAATTTACCCTAATCAAGGCGACAATTATTTACTTTAGTTACTATCCATAATGACTAAAAATAAAAGGGGTATATTTAGAAAATTTGTAAATCCTTGTTAAAAATATGAAATAAAATTTTCGTGATTCTATTCATATATGTATTATAATTTAATTTAAAATTTTACTCACAAATCATGATGAAAAGTGATTATTTAAGAAAATGTATTTTTTATAGAAAAGATGATTTACATTAAATCTATGACTTTTAATAATATATATATATTTATTTAAAATTAAAATATATATATATGTATAGTCTTTAAAATTCATTTAAATCATTCCTTATTATGATTTATTTATTTAAAATTAAAAAAAATCACTTTAAAACAATTTATAGAAATATGTGTTTTAAGAATAAAATAGATTTATACCAAAATCATGAAATGTAATGATATAAATGAAATTAAATAGATTATTTTAAAATAAATGGATCATATTTAACATAAATAATAAATCAAAAATATAATCTGACTTTAAATAACATTATTAATGAATAGAAAAAACAATTTTACAAAAACATGATATTTTTCACTATTCACTAATAAACCAATATTTTCTAAAATATATAAAAAATTATTCTTAATATAATTTTGATATGATGACTTAGAAATTTTATCATTTTTATAAAAAACATTTAGAAAAATTGGAAGAAATTATTTATATTATTCACACCCTAAAAGTAGAAAAATCATTTACGAAGAAAATATATTTTTGAAGCATGAAATCAGATTATTAAAAATTTTGTGCTTATTTCCTAAGAATTAATCAACACATTTGTAATGATTAGGACCCATAAATTTTTATTAAAAAATCTGTTTAATCTTATTTATGCCCAATTCAATGGATATGTTATAATAGTCATATTTAAACAATATATTTCGTGGGTTATTTAAGCTCAGTTTTGTGTGATGTGCTTGCTATCGAACATAATTTTCATTTTTTTAAAATATCAGGGTGTTCTAGTTATCCTAAAAAAGATTTAATTGGTGTTTTTAAAAATAAAAATAGTTTATATTTAAGATCTCTTTGATCCTTTCAAATGTTGTAACAAACTTCGGCATTTGTTACATTCTCAAAACACAATATTTACAAAATCTTAAATACTCTTTTTAATGTCAAAGAAAAAATTTCTAATATTCAATAATATTCAATACTCATTTTAAAATATATCTATATTTTTTATTCCATAATTTCATCAACTCTTCTATGAAGGTAGAAACTGTTAAAACTATCTTTAACTCCATTATATTTCACCCTAAATGATATAAAAATACTTTGAGATATATTTTCCAATTATCACCATAAGTACACCTCTTATAATTTTTATTATTACTTTGTCAATGTGAGTCTTTCACCAAATTTCATAAAATAACACTAGAGATAAAATATTCTTATTTAGTCCCTTCACATAGTGAAATCCTTGGATGATACATATAATAACATCGTGCCTCTTTAATTTGATTGTTCTTAATCAAATGATCTTAAAGATGTGATTTTTCACTATGTAAATAAGTCCTAATGTGATCGGTTTATATTGATCAAACAATTCCCTTCAAGAAATCATATTCCATATTTCGACTAAGTAAATAATCCATGAATTACTAAGGTGTTTTCTATATCCAACAACAATTTTTTTAATGAATAACTATTATATCATCTATAATAGAATAAATCATCACATTTCATAGAAAATCTTCACTCTTCTTGACCAAATAATGTGATGCCCTAACTCAGGTTTCCAAAATGGTTCTTAAGAAGGGTGTTCCATATAACCACACACATGACTCCCCAAATTCTAGAGGCCACTGACTATTGATGAGAGATTAACATAGTCATTGGGAGACTACTACCTATAAAACAAGTCCCAAGGTTCATGCACAATTCTATCAAAAATTCAACCAAACCTATCTGTATAATGGTTTACCACCATCTTTTAGATAAAAAATAGGGACACACATGTCCCCTAAAGTAAACAATGTATATTAGTAATTGTATATGATGCATCACAAATAAATAGTGTAGCATTAGAAGATAAAAAATCTAACTGACTACACATTCAATAATGTTTACATTGTCCAATACATGATAACAATGGCCGAAATGTAAATAAATTAACCTCTGAAGCAACTAAAATACATATTGTCCCAACCATGTAATTCATGAATAGCTTTCCTATACCATGTTTTTATACCCATGAGGTAGCTATTTCATGAATAAAAACATAAATATCTACCCATGCACACCAGAACCCATTATGTGTATGCAGATAGGGGGTGAGTCAACTATCCCAGTAGGTATCCCTAGTGTCTCAACAAAAATGATTACTATTGTGATCAAGTATATGTGAATTAAATACCTATATATGTTTCATCTATATAAATGAATTACACCCACCATAAAACAAAACACACATGCACATTCATTAATACATGCTTTGGAAATATTTTAGGATCCACCTCATACCATAGCTCATATAATACCTTCTTCAAATATATGTAAGATTTTTTTCATACCATAACCCATAAATAGCCTAACTCATCACCATAATAGAGGTAAAACTTTTTATGAACATAGTAACACATGTATCCCATGTTTTCTACGTATTTCACAGGTCATAACCTCATCAATTACCTCGAACCATCCCAGTATACATAGGTAGGTCCATCAAGTCAAATATAACCATCCCCATAGAGTCTAGGAAGGTCTATAATGTAAACCCAACCCATCCATGATGATTTTAGATATTTCATCATCAATAACATTGGATCATCCCCATAGACTCTCGACATGCCACATTTAAGAAAATCATCTCATCACCATAGGTTCTGGGGAGGCCAACCATTATGAACATTGGCCCATCCCCACAGGATATGGGGAGGCCATCATCAAGCACTCTGATATAAATATTATGTTGAACACACATAGGGGTACAAAATAGGGTGTACAACCCATTTCACAAATCACCAACTCATCGTCAGGGAACTGGTTCCTCTAGACCTAGTCCAGCATGTTGGCATTAACCTAGGTCCATCAGGTTAGTTCCAACCCTCTAGGGGTCTGTAACATACATTTTTACTACCCCACCACTTTGATAACTTAGTATATTTCCATTATTCCAAACACACAAGACATTCAATATGTAGGAAGATACACTAATGAGACATGTGAAATTAAAATAACTAAAATTCTAAGAGTATAAAATATGATCAAGTCCCCCTACCTAAAACAAAATAAATTCAGATAATTCATCACCTGAACATATAATTCTTAGACCATCCATGTTCTAACTCAATTTTAAATAGCATATGTCACATAGAGCATCAATAACATTAAATTATAATAACTTATCATTAATTAAAAAATTTAAACAAAATGGGAATAAGGACAAAAAACTGACCCACTTTCCCATAAATTCACTAGTGGTCCATAAAAACTCTGAAAATTCAATAAGTCCTTTGAAACTAATAAATATAATTTAGTTAATTAATTAAATATTTTAAACTAATATTCAATATTGGTATAACTAGTGAAAACCTCACCAGGAAATCCCTATATTTTAGAATCGTGAGAAATTAGGTATGCTCTACTCTTAATTCACCCCTAAATCTATTAAAAGAAAAAGTACCAGTTAAAACATCTTAGTTCATGTCCAACATAAGTCGAAATCATAATAAAATATTCTAAAACTATTCATACAACATAAACTATGAAAAATAGTGAGCATAGACTTGATTTCAACCTCTTAAGATATCCTCTACAAGCTGCTTATAAAATCCACTTCAGGTAGGTATATTTTTCATTGCTTATACTAAATAATCCTTCAACACCCAATCCAATTGAATTGAAATTTAGAAAAGAATGTATTTAGAGAAAAGGGGGGATAAAATATGATATCTTAATTCGAATTGGAGAGATAATACCCTCCAAAATCGACAAGACCAAAGGGTCTCCAAGGGAGAGTAAAGGAGATCCAAATTGGGAATTCTCCCCATATGTTCATCAGGATAGAAAATAAAGAACATGGGGGAATTAAAAATAGGTTCCCCCATGAAAATACTAAATGAACCCTCATTAAATAGAGGGAACCCAGACCCCATCATGGAGTTGGTGGGTTCAAATTGTGTGACCAACACACTGTCCCACCCACCAGCTAGCTTATAGCTACTTTATTTTTTAGTATCCACTTGAATACATTTCAAAAATACTTATAATACCCTATAATTACCATATAAGCCTGATTGCTTTTCCAAACCACATCCTAGAGATATAAAATGGTCCAAAATTCTTTTTTTAATATTTGTTTTCAAAATTAAACCACTACTAAATTAAAAGTTATAATTCCTTTAGGTATTTCAAAAAGATAATGATGTGGGTCATTAAAAACTCCTTGCTATAATTATTTTTATACTCAATAAGCTATGTTAAATATTAAACCATATATCCTAGACTTTTACTATTTTCTTTTTACCAAGAAATCTTTGTGTTTCATATCTAGAAACCAAACATTCTTCCACATCATAACTTCAATGCCCAAGACCACTTATAATGTCTTCCTTTTAAAACTTTCACTCGATCATAAATCGTCATAAAAAACAACCCAAATTACAATCCTGATATGGATTGAAACCCACTATATCTATTTCACATGACATCACCAGTCTATTCCCCCCTGACTAACTTTTCTCAAAACCACTCAGACTTACCATTAGATACATCACTGATGCCAACTGATCCTAATACCTAAATCTAATTCCCTCTAGTAACAAACCAATAGGGTAAATTATTTCTCAAATCTGAAATATAGTTCCATACACTAATTAAAATCTCAACCACCTAGAGAAAATGTCTTACCATATTGAGAGAACTGATGCGCTAAATATTAAACAGCAATTCGGATCACCTCAAACCATCCAAGGATTGGGGCCAATACTCAAACCCCAACAGGTACCACATCGGAGTGTAAACCCAACAAACACCATTAAAATATTCATTTGATCATACACACATTCCGTGAATCCAGCACAATCTCGAATCATGCCAATCCACCCTAATATCGATTCCAGCACACTGACTCAGACCGAAACCACACTAAAACTCCTTAGCTAGTATTTAACGAGGAAGCATGATTACTCAAGTTCATCTATGCACAAGAATTTTGATTTCACCTTAGATATTACCAACTAGCCTTACTACATCCATGACCCTTCTAATATGGGGGGAATGCACATGCGATAGATATGATAATCCACGCCATAAGAGTATTGTTACCATCATACACTAAACTAAACATTGATCCCCATGGTCTATGTTTTTACTGTCACTGCAGACAATGGCTAGACATGGACAAGCCACTAATTAAATGACAAACTCTTAATTCTGACTTCATCCCCATCCCATTTTATGTGAATGTCATTTTTGACATAGCCGAAGCTTGTTCAAAATGGGAAACACGCCCTACAATCGGCCAATGGTTCACTCCCCACCAAATAGATTCCCTTATAGCACTCTATAAGCACCGACCCTAAACAGTCCACAACACCAAACACATATCACTCCTCCTATGATAATCCCTACCCTCTATGATAATTATTTTTCGTAACCAAGCTCTGATTATTCAGACCATGGTGCATCAATTTGTTTCTAGAATCACCATTGATATACATGGTATGTTTCCCAAATCATGCCAATATATTTACTGCACCCTTCCAACAAACATCTCATCAATCACATGTCCCCAAAAATAAAAAATAGACATTTAATTGTGCTAATGATGGACTTTATTAGCACAAGGGAAGCGTTAACTACCAGATCGATATTAAAAGACTTATTATTTTATCAGTGAAAAAAGGTACCTTTATCAAATCTTATAGGAGAACTAATAAAGGGTTCATTTATCATCATTTGGTAAAAATTCTGATAAAGGATCCATTTATTAGTTCATTTAAAGAAATGATAAAGGACCCATTTATTAGTAATTTTAATGGAACTAATGAAGGGGAATACTATAGTGTGATGTAACAACATAGTACAACACTAGTGAAATATGTTTTAACAACATAATAAAGCTCCAGAAACTCCACCAGATATCAACAAACCAATTCATAATTTAAATTAAATTAAATTTACAACATAAATACATGAAAAATTCACTATATTATAGACATTCCAAATATTGCTTTAAACAATTATATTTAAGTTAAAATTATTACATTAATTCAAGAACATTAGTGTTATTTTATTTTTTGATCCAGACCCCAAATCATGATATTTATGAACAAACCACCACGAATATAGAAAAATAACACACCTGAATAAGAAAAAAATTCTTATATGGGTAATAATATTAGGAAATAAAATAAAAGAAATTGTGAATTTTTAACTAAAATTTGAGTCATATCAGGAACACTCTATATCAAATTGAGTTGTGGTTGATTCTTACACATCAAACCATCTCTTTTCAATTTCTAGGCATTATATTAGTGAAAAATAACAAATCTAGTATAAGATAAATCCGTACAGGTACATCCAAATGGTGATGTCTTGTGGTGGTGTTTGAGAGGTCTTGGTGTCGAGTGTCCTCATTCAAATTTTGGTAGGGTTTTTTTATTTATTCCCCCTCCCCTAAATAATGTTATCTAAACAACTATAACATAAAAATAATAAGTAAATAAATAAATTAATAGTACATAGAATGGGGATTTAAAAATAAAGGATCATTTTCTCAGTTTTGGTGATGTGAAGTGTGTTTTTATCTAAAATGACACTTATATATTGAAAAGTCTCACTTTTAATTATAACAATCACACCATGTATCATATAAATCTGTATTTAATTCCTTTACAACTCAAATAATATATGTATTATTTTCTTAAATTATTAAAACCATCCAAATGTGTTTGCTCAGTTTTCATTATGTCATTTGTCTCTTTTACTAAAACATCATTTTAAACTGGAAACATGCACTTTGACTTGTACTTGTCATATCATATGTTGGTTTAATGTGATACTAATTCCTATAGATAAAAAATGAAATATTATTTTTTCCCCAAATTATTAATAAAATATGGGAATGATTACTCAATTTTCAGTTAGGGTTACTTTTTGAACTATAATGTCAATTTTAAACTTATAGTGGACACATTGAGTCATACCGAGAAAATTATGTACTGGATTGAGGTTTATCTGATTCCAACACATCAAAAATTAATTATGGATCATTTTAAAAAAATTTACAATCTAAATTCCTTTTCTCAGTTTTGAGTAGGTCAATTGTCCTTTTTACAAAAATTCATGTTAATTTTAAATACAAAGATGCACTTGGAGTAACATCAATAAAATAAGGCATCAGATTGAGGTGTGGATGATTACTACATGTATCAAATGAAATATGGATAATTTTCCTAACATATCAAAACAATAAAAATTTGTTTTCTCTATATTGAGTATTTCACTTACCTTTTTAACAAAAATGTCATTTTAAACTGGAAACATGCACTTTGACTCATACATATCACATCATGTTTTGGTTTGATGTGTGACAAATATCTACATATCAGAAATGACATATGAATCAGTTTCCTAAATTATCAAGATAATATGAGTGTGTTTTCTCATTTCTCAGTGAGTGACACTTTTTGAACTAAAATTTCTATTTTAAACTAGTAACAGACACATGGAATCATACCATGAACATTTTGTATCATAATGAGGTGTGGATGATTAATATAGGTCAAAAATGACATATGGATCATATTCCTTAAGAATCAAAATAATCCAAAATTTTTTTTCTCAATTTTCAGTATGATAGTTGTCTTTTTTTCTTAAATTGATTTCAATTTTAAATAAAAAGACACTCTTGGAGTCATACCGATCACACGTTGAATCCTATTGAGCTGTAGCTAATCACCACATGTATCAAATGAAATTTGGATATATATCACCAAGTATAAAAACTATCTAAATGAATTTTATTGATTTTGAGTATGTCACTAATCTTGTTTACTAAAATATCATTTTAAACTAAAAACATGCACTTTTGACTCATAATAGTTACTTCATGTTCCGGTTATACATAACACTAAATCGTACAAGTCAAAAATAAATACTGAATAATTTTACTAAATTGTCCAGAAAATCCTAGCACATTTTATCAGTTATCAGTGAGTGATACTTTTTTAACTAAAATGTCGATTTTAAATAGATAATAGACACATTGAGTCAAAATCAGCACATCATGTATTAGATTGTGGTGTGTATGATTCTTACATATAAAAATTATATATGGAAAGTTTCCATAATGTATGATAACAATTTGAATTTTTTAGATCAATTTTGAGTAGGTCAGAAGTCCTCATTACTAAAATTGATGTCAATTTTAAATTAAAAGACACACTTTGAGTCATATTATTCACACCATGCGTTATGTTGAGGTAATACTAATTCATACATGTCAAAAATAATTAATGAGTAATTTAACTAAAGTATCAAAATAATCTTAATGAGTTTTCCTGATTTTGAGTACGTCACTTATACGTTTTACTAAAAATATATTTTAAATAGGTTACACATACTTTGAATCATACCTATCACATTGGGTATCAATTTGATGTGAGACATATTTCAACACATCAAAAATTATTTTTAAATTTATGAACAAAATTATAAAAAATCTAATCATGATTTCTCAACATTCACTAAGTGACACTTTTTGAAATAAAATATCAATTTTTAATTGATAACAGATACGTTGAGTCACACTAGGAACATCATGTATTATATTGAGTTGTGACTGATTATTACACATCACAGATGACATAATGATCATTTAATTAAAGTATCATAACAAGATGAATATTTTTCTTGGTTATAAGTATAAAAGTTGTATCTTTTACTAAAAGAAATGTCAATTTTAAATAGAAAGAAGAACGTGAAGTCATATTAGTCACACTATGTGTTGCATTGAGGTTTCAGGATTCTTACATATCAATAGTCTCAAAAAAAACTCCTAAATACCAATGTTACAATGATTTCCATTTTCATTATATGGATAAATATCAATACTTCATATTGACTCAATTTTCTTAGCCTGAAAACCATTCTTGTTGTTGAAAGAGAGAAAAGTAATGGAGGATCAAGTAAAAATTATATCACTAGAAGTCACAAAAAATTAGCACATGAGCTTCCTATTATACTCTATATTTTAACAATGAGAATGTTTTTTTGTCTAATACAATCATCTCAACAAAGAGTGTTGACAGTTTGACGAAGAATGAAAATGGAAATCATGGGAAAATTTGTAGAAATGAACATTTTACCTCTTTTATGGATTTTTTATACAGTTAAAAGAAAAACATGGCTTCATAAATGATCTTTGAATAAAACTAATTATGTTTTATATAATAATTATAATGAAACTAAATTACATATATTAGACAAAATGAGATTGAAATTAATTAAATAAGTTAAATTAATTCACATTTTCATGATGTTTGTATGTATTCTTGATGTATTTCTTTATTTTCATTATCTTTGTTGTGGGATAAAGTACCAATCTATCATGAGCATGATAATATTCAAATAAACCACCCAAATGTGAAAAAAGGAATCCACTTGTATAATAAAAAAATTATCATAAGAATAATACAAAAAAGAAATAAATTGATCATAAATATGATATAATATACTAATTATATGGATAATTATTTTACTATAGAAGCATCAATATTTCTTTAATGCTTGAGAATTAGAGAGAACATAAAGTAAAGTGATAAATTTTTACACTAAAGAGGTGAAATGGTTTTGAGGGAGAAGAAGGATGTGGAATTTTTAGTGCAAAAAGGCATAAAAATGGACTAACCACCCCAACTTGAACAAAATAATCCACCTATATAAGAAACAATACTTATATGAGTAATACAAAGAAGAAATAAATTAAAAATGAATATTAAACAATACATTGATTCTATAAGAAATTATTTTACTATGAAAACATCAATATTACCTTTATAATTGAGTGGTTGAGGGAACTTTTATGAAAGTGATCAATGAAAAAATAGTAGGGGTGGAAAGGTTAATATTGGAGAAGAAGTTTTTGGTAGTTTTTAGTGTTTAAAGGCACGAAATATGGAAAAATACCACAAATAAAAACATAAAACCCACCTTTATAAGAAATAAATTGTACTGTGATTAATAATAAAATGAAATAAATTAAAAATATATAAGAAACAAATATTAATTCTATAGAAAATGATTTTATTATGAAAACATCATGATTACCTCTATGATTGAGAAAAGGTAGCACCATTTCTCTTTCTACAAATTCAGTTGATATAAAATTAAGGATAGTGATAAATGAAACATTGTAGTGGTGAAATGGTTTTGAGGGAGAATAATTATGTGAATGTTTTAGTGTAGAATGACATTGAATATAAATTTAAATCTTCTAAAATAAATTGAGCCTGCAAGGAGTAATGAAAATTTAATCAATATTTCATTGTATTATTTTTTGAAAAAATAGATAAATTATATTGTAACGTTACTTTTACATCTTCTAAAAGGGTTTCCTTAATTATAATTTGTTATTTTAAGGTATTGGTAACATAATCATGTGAATAAGACATTGTTTTCATTAGTATTAAATCATATAATTAAGATTATATTAATGGACTAGAGAACAAATAACATTTTGATGGAAAACATTGTATATTAAAAAACACTTATCTTCTCATTAATCCCTATTTTTAATGCTTTAATAAATTTATTTCCCTATACGGAATCAAAATCCCATATCTGTGGTCCGCTCAAATGTACAATGCTTCTTCTACATTGTGACTTGCATGAACTGATCATGATATCCCAATGAAAGGTTCACCCTCGATTGCATTTTCATCTCACCTAATATATTTTTTAGTTTCCAGAAGGAAAATTGAACAATCCTTAATTTTTGGATCTAATACATAATATACCTACATATTTTTGTGAATCCATTATGAGTGTCTAATATTTTTCCCCTTCGACAACAAAATTCACTTACATGAATGCCATTTCATCAACTTTCACTTCAGTCATATTTTTCAACCCATTTCCAATAGAAAACCAACACTTTAAATGTTGTATAATCCAACTCATGTATCTGTTCGATAATTCCTAAATATGAAATATTGGAAAATTTTGATTTCTATCCATCGAACTGGAAATATACATTGGTTCTTCCACAATACATACACAACTAATTTTCATCGTAATAAATTCCTCATGTTATTTTTTATAGAATGTGTAACCATTGATTACAAAACCTGTGTAAGATATATAATTTTCATTCAGTCCCCTGGATATCCATTGAAGTTGTTTAGAAATTGAATTCATATTTTAATATAAATCCTTATGAATTTGATATCAAAACCATCCTATAAACTATTTATTATTTGTATTTGATATCCATCCTTCATCCCTTGATGGATTCAAATATCAGAAAAATTTCTTTTTGGGGTTCAATATATGGATCAAAATCTTCCCCATTATGTATAATTTAAAGGTTCACATTCTCTTTCTATGTTAGTTTAATTTTATCAATACCTATTCTTGAAATTACTTCACCCATAAGGTGTAAATTGTGATGAGTCTTTGGGAGACTGATGTTGTCAACATCTGATACATAATTGGTACTTAAATCAATAGCATCTTCAATAATATGTCATTCTGGAATAAATATTTATTGATGAATTAAATTCTTGACATAACCTTTCAAAAAAATCATATACCAATCAATGGAGTACATCAATCTATAATGGAGAAGACCACATAGTTGAACCTATCTAACCATGTAAACCATCATGTAGAGCAATATATAAATGAATGATGGTGGGATGAACATATGTAATTCACACAATATGACTGCAACCTTTCAATTCATGATTGGAAAATTCACCAGTTCTGTAAATTTACTTCACATGGATTTTAAAAATATTCAGAGTCTGTTTGATGTATGTTTTACATTTTTCGTAGAATGAAATGGTAAGAAACAATCATCAAATCCTACCACAAAATAAGACATTCAGGTGAGTTTAGTATTTATAACATCTAATTAATCATTGAAATGACATTTTTGATATATCATGAATATCCCTATGTAACTTATACACTATTAAAGAAAGGAAAAAATTTTAAATTTTTCTCATATGGACAGAGTGTATGCTTTTGGAGGAAGATAATTTCACCCTTTACCCTTCTCGGGTGTCAAATCTTCCCTTATCCCCTTGTCAATCATGTCCAAACTATCCATGATGCCATATTTCATTTTTCTAGGAATATTTATTAAAGTGACAAAAAAACTGTAAAATAGATTTTTTCTATTTTCAAGACATCTACAATTTTTTAGATATAAAAAAATACCAATATGATAATTCAAAGAAAATAGATCTCTTTTTTCAACTTGATTTTATAAGGTTTATCGAAAATTGTTTATTGATAATAGTTTGAATATCTTTTACTTCGTTAAACAGGTGATCACCCATTATTGTAGATGGTGTTGTACCTTTTTTTATATTACCATTCAATGATATCATCCATGATCAGTATATATTTCTTCAATGTAAAAATTTACAATTTCCTAAAAACATTATCTTTGAGGAATGTTTCAACTAAACTGATTTTTTATTTTTTTCATAAATGGTACACACCAACACTCTTTAATGTTACTTAATAATAAATTTTCATAAGAAGGGAAGTTGTTTATCATTCTGCACAAAGTGGTCCTCAATTTGAATAATCCACTTCTAGGATCATTAAACATTATAACACCTGTATCCTGCATTAATTTCATATCATTGACCAATAGAGTAAAATAGACATAAAAAATCATTATTAGGATACTTTGGTCTGAATATAAATAGAGAGAACATAATTTATTTGTGCATCATATATAACCATGGAGTAAAGATATAATTTTATAACCTAGAAAGACATGTACTATTAGAATTACTCTATACACCAAAATTATTTATTCTACATGTAGATAACAAAATATTAATGCTTCTCATATCATTTCCAAATTCAAGATACTTATAATCAATTTTCTCTAACTGAGGATAATCATCGAGATAAAAAAGATTCCCATCTATAATTATTGTATCTTCATTAAATTTTAATTGTCTCATGGTTTCCTAAGATCAATAAAGTCTTCTAAACCATGGAATGATAGGAAAGTAAAAAATTATATTTTGAAGGACGTAATTGATTTTTTCTTGTATCGATCCATGACACAATTAAGGAATTTTTTGTGTGATTCATGGTCTTTATGAGAAGATATTAAATCATTTGGATAGGAATAAATTTTTTTATATCATTTCAATTTAATATAGAATTCATTTATGTCATATGTTCGACATGGTAGCCCATTTTCTTCTAGTAGCATATTATCTGAGAGAATAACTTGTTCTATAAATATGGTGTCACTTCATATGCTACTAGGTTTTAAATTTTATAACATCGATAAAGTAGAAAATGTTGTGTATTTAGTATAACCAGTATACATTGGTTTCTTAGTATAACTATTTATCTTCTCAAAAATCTTTGGACAATCATGAAGGTCATCCTAATTTTCCATTTTCATTTATTCCATGTGATCTCTATCATCATTTACACTGGTATTCATATAAAATGACTCAAAAACCAATGTATCATCCCAATTAGTGTGCACATTCATTTTTTCCCTTGTTTAGTAAAAAATATATAGATATGATCTATTCCATGAAAAAACAAATTTTCTTTCAACTATTCTAAAATAAGTTTTCTTGAATAAAAACAATGTTCACATAAACAAAAAATTTTAAAAGGGTCGTATGCCTGCTCTGTTTAAAACATGATGAACTCTTTAGCTCCATATTCATGCTATTTTGTCAAATTTCATGTGTAAATCCATTTATTACTTATATCAATCTTATTGGGTTAAAAAATATTAACTTTTTACAATAAATAAATAAATACACCTAAGATATTCATTATAAAAAGTGAAAGTTATATATAATTCAAATAAGGAAGACAAAACATTTGATTATTTAAAAGAATTTTAGTATGATTTGAATAAAATGGGTAATTGAATTTAACCAAAAAATTATTTCAATATGGTAGGTTTTTTCCTCTAAATAAATTCAATGGTGAAAGTTATAGATAGTTGTCATCCTCATCAACTCATCTCCTAAACATTAATAATTGTATTTTTTTTATACACATCATCATTATCTTGTGGAAAAGAACCTATATTTCTTGAATTAATCTAAGTAGTAGCTATCCATGGGATGCATACTGATCAGAGTAGTACAAGAAACATAAAATAGATGGGCGATGAGTCTCAAGAAACCAATTGAAAAAATAACTATTTGGGATATGAAGTTGACGAGGATGATAGTTTTACTGCATTTTGTTCTTTAAAAGGGGTAATGGCTCCCATTTTTTGAGAATTACACCATTGTCACTAGTTATTTACTTATGCCTTATTGAAGATGATGTTTGGGGGGCATAAACATTCCTTTCTATGATTTATGTGTTCTTGATGGGGACATGTTATGATATACAAAAATTTTATTATATATATTTTTTAATTGTATAATATATTTATTTATTTATTTATTTATTTGTGTAATATATATCATTATTTTTGTAATATATATTTTTACTCTGTATTTATGTAATATAATCTATATATATTTTTAGAATATATATATTTATATAAAATATTTGTAAAATATTTTTGTATAATATATACTTTTATAGTATAATATATATTTTAATTTGTATAATATATATCTATATCATATATATATTTAAAATATACATGTGTATGTATGTGTGTGTGTGTGTGTGTCATATATAAATATATACTATATAATATAAATAAATATCTTTATTTTTTATATATTTTTATTCTTCCAAATTTATTCATATAAATGTATAAATATTTAACATATTTACAAATGTATTGTGTTAAATCATTTTAATACAAAAATTTAATATATATCTATAGAAACATAAATATTATACTCACACACACACTCACAACACACATATATATTGAAATAAAAAAATATAAATGTATTTATAAACATGCGTGTTAGACTATGTGTGTATGTAAATATAATTATATCCTAAATTTATTATATATATATTTATATCATTATATTGATATGTTATAGGTGAGGTGGGAATACACCTGGATATCATTCCATAGACCCTATGATCGAGTCCAATGGGAATAGAATTTCTTATTTGGTGTTGTTTGTGTGTAGAAGGGTGGTGGGGTCACATATGTAGAAGAAGGGAACGATGTAGATGGGATTTCTTCTATTTTAAAATTATGAAACAATTTATGGTGTTAGTGATCTCATGAAATAGGAGTTAGTGTCATGGGGTGGGTGGGTTGCACAGAATTAGCAAGCAGTGAGGGTGGTGGAGTGCAAGGATGGGTAACCCTCTCTCCTTTCATCCAAACATCCCCCATAAACATTTTTGATTATAGGGATATATAGATAGTAATTAATGAATGATGATAAAGAACTCAAATAGATATCACCAAAGAATAAATCAACAAGTGTTGAGGAGGAGGATAAAATAAGATATCTTCGATGGAAGTTTTGAATCGTGTAATAGAAAGTATTGGAATCAGAAACATGGAAAACGTTTGAGCCTTGAAATCATTTGATCCATGAATAGTTTGAGCTTTGGATTTGAGCCTTGAAATAGTTTGATCCTTTATTCAAGCCTTTATTAGAGTTTCGATTCACCAAGGAGGAGCACTGTTAGAGGGTGGCTTTTACAAAAATCATTGGACATCATGATGCATTCATAACTAATTAGGGTTATTTAAATAGATTGGAACACTTTTATCTGCACTATTTTATTGTTGATAAATCTCTATCTTTATCAACCCTAAAAAAGAATTAATAAATATTACTTTTATCAGGGATTATTACTTAAGCTCTCATAAAGGATTTATAATTATAAAAATTAATTAATTAATTAATTATATTTATATAATTACATATATTTAATATATATATATATATATAAATATTGTAAATATATTTTTTATATAAATATATTTATTATTATTATATAACTATTTAAATAAATAATTATTTATTTATAATTATATTTTTTTAAAGTTAATATTTATGAAATTATATATATTTATAAAATTATATATATATATATAATAAATATATATATAGATATAGATATAGTAAATATGTTCATTATTTAGACAAATTCATTATAATTTTATAATAATTTTAAAATATATAATTATTTATTTATTATTATATAAATTCTTTTTTTAAAAATAATATGTGTTTATATATAATTATAAATATATGAATGTATTAAAATAGTAAATATACATTCATATATATATTTATTTATAAATATTTTTTTACAAATATTTTTTTAACATTACTAATGAATATTTAATTTCAAGTGCATACATGTTAAAAAATAGTGATATTCAATAATTAAAAATGAGTACACTTTAAAAATATTGAAAAAATAGATAATTTTTATTAATTACATATAAATTTTAAAAAAAATATATGGATATATATTGAAATAAATATGAATACATATTCAAAATAATTAAACATAGTAAACAAATTTAAAAAAAAATAAATAATAAAAATTGATTAAATTCCCGAAAATAAATTTGTGTGTGTGACTATATAAAAATGAATTAAATACATATATGTGAAATCAATATAACACACGTTTGATCAGTGTTAAATTGAAAAATAAAACAACATTCAATTATGTCTATTAGATGGAGCAATTAGTCAGTATTTTTAATTCATATTAATTTTTAATTATAAATCATTATTCACAAAATATACATTCATACATATCTATATATTTAATATATACTAATAATTAACATTATCAATAATTAATTATTTAATAAAAGGTTTACGATTTTTCTCAATTTACTTATTTTTAATTTTTTTAAACTTTAATTTTATATATATCTCTATATTTAATATATATTATTTATTAGTAACAATAAATTATATATATTATAATAAATTAATTCATTTTTATCAATAATTTATTTATTAATAAAATTATTAATATTTTTTTAACAAAATATTATTATTATTTATTTTTTTATTTCATTTGATTTGATTTAGACCTTTATCACCACTAGAAAAAAGCTAATAAATGATCCCTTTATGAGTGTTAAAAATAAAGCACTGATAAAGGGCCCCCATTATCAGTGCAAAAAAAAGCGTCGGTAAAGGTAACCCCTTATCAATGCTAAAAATAAAGTTCTTATAAAGTGTTCCCTTTATCTGAACTAAAAATAAATCTGTGATAAAAGGTACCCTTTATCAGTGCTAAGAAAGCGCTGATAAATGGTGCATTTTATCATTGTTAAAAAAGAACAGATAAATGTAACCCTATATTAGTTCTCTTTTCAATCACTAATAAATTCCAGCATTGTTAAATTCTTATTTTCCCTAAGTGTGAATCTAAACTGAAAACACCATAGTTCGACTACCATCACACTTCTTGAGTTTATCCATAAACCAAATTGTTCTCAATGGACCTATGCATGTCTCATTATACCTACTTAATTCACCAAATCATTCCCTTTCTTATAATATGGTTACTCTTACTAGATCAATGAGATGCTCCCCACCACAGTAGTATCCCTATCATTGCCTCACAAAAAACAATATACCATAATATATGATGACTAGATTCCAAGAATACCACTCTTCACCACCAGTAAGCACCGAGATAGTTCTCATCCGCACCTATCAATTTCCAAATCCTAATAAAAAATAATCAAAACATCATAAGGCATATGGTTCTCCTCACTATAAGAATCTTCCACTAACATCCAATTATAACATGTCGTCCTCCCGACAATATCAATTTCTTACTAAGATCATACATCAATTGGTCCAAAATAGGGACCCTGAAAAATTGCACATCTTGAAGTCCAACCCAAAAAAATCACCAAACCCATCACAACACATATCATGGTTCTCATCCATAAACAAACCAATACCAAATCTGGCTACTTGAGGCTTATGTTAACAATCCACGAGCCCACCAAATGTGTATATATCAAACCTTCATCTCATTCTCCCACTAAAAGTGGATCACATTGAATATTTCTACCAAGATCCCACTACAAGAGGCACCCATAAGCATCTGTGACATACCTTCTAGAAGCACAAACTAACCATCAAGCATCTCCCAGTCATCCACAGAATATCCAAAAAACATGCCTAGATAGGCCCTATGTTTTTTCTATGCACCAATACAAAATAAATCACAGAGGTTCTGACCTCATTCGAGGGTATTTCAAACAACCTTAGCACACAATTTGTGTATATAATTCATGTATCTAGGTCACCTTAGGGAAACAAAAAAAATATATGCGAACCAATTTCCATGGGTATCAATATCTTATTATAAAAAAACATTTTCAAAGTAATTATACACACCAGGTATCCCAAGATTTCAAAATACATCCCTTGTAATCTAAGGGTTTTCCATGAAGATCCCAAATCACCCAAGTCCCTCAACTATCAATTCCCTTTCAGAAAAACGAATCTCATTTATCAATTCCTATTTTTTAATAATTTCCAAAACCATTTACTTATATTTTCACAAAACCTAATTAAACCAACCATTCCAAACCATCAGATCCAAAATAAATTTCAATTAAGACAAAATTCAAAAAAAACACTTACATAAACATCAAACCACTACATAAATTTTTACATCTTAAAAATATGTTTTTATCAATAAATAAAAATTCCAAAATCCATTACCCTATAAAATAATAACATGGACAAGTACAAAAAGAAAACCAACCACTCATATCCATATTTATTAAATAACCCCTTATAATATATGTGAGTAAAACATTGTTTCTATTATAGTTTTCTTAAATTAATATCAACTCTGATAAAGATAAATTGTAAAACAACATAGCCCATATGCATGTGTTCCAGGCCCCTACATGCCACTATCATGATGAATGAACTAACCAATAAGTCTTAGTTGATCCCTATAACTCTTCATGAGTCCCATCCATCGCACATTGGGATTATCAAATCCAATTGAATGAATCACTCATCTTAGAATGCCTAATACCAAAAATGAACATCTCCAAACAACTCAAGTTTCATGGACATCATGTTGTCTAGGAATTCACTCGATATACTAATCAAGTCCTCTCTCAACTTATAACTATTGGATCCATCACAAGATATTCTTTGATACTATTTTTAATTCCCTAACATGGTCTACTCGAACAACACCTCATCAAGGTTCACCACATGACCTTAGGCATGATTCCCCATATGATAGAGGATACCAACTAGTACTGAGGTCCAAATATAGTTGTGGGAGACTATTCCCTATCAAATAAGTCCCAAGTTTCATGCCAAATTCTACAAAAAAAATTCATTACACGTTTATATAGAGGATATATCTCCATCCAATATACAAAACAATATCCCAATGGACCACATAGTCTAGTATGTACAATAGTAAATCTATATGATTCATTACCCATAAAGAGAGGATCATTAGTAGAAAAAAAATATCACACATAAAATTAAAGGAAAATTAGACAATACATGGTAACACTGGATGAAAATTAAATATATTGTCCTCTGAAAAAAATCATTTATATATATCATTCCTTATTGGATGAATCCATGAATAGATTTAATGTACCATAATTTCAACCCCATGCAGTACACGTGTCCTAAAAAACATGAAGATCTACCCATGAACACCCGAACACATGTCATGTACATATATAAGGGGTGAATCTAATTACCTAGTAGTTACCTCAATATATTTAACCAAATTGAGCACTGATTTGATCAAGTGGATGTTCATGCAATGCTTATATAAGGTGTAATTGTTTCTATGTAACAAACACACCTAGAATCTTGTCACCCATGCACATGCACACATGCCTTCTTTTTCATAAGGCCGGGATCCACCTTAAACCACTGGTCATACAATAAAATCTCCCTCTACATGAATATATTTGTGTTGTACCATAACCCATAAACTATCGAACTCTACACAATTCCAATGTGAACATATATCACGAACTCAGTAGCACATACATCCCATGGCCCAGACATTTCACTTAGGTCATGAACACATCATGTGCCCCAACCCATCCCTATATACTATGGGAGATCCATCAAGTCTCCTAGAACCATCCTCAGAAAGACAAGGAAAGTTCATCAAGTCACCATAACCCATCCCTTTGGGTTCTAGGGAAGTAACAATCTATCTCACTATCCCATTATCGTAGAATCTAGGATGTCCAATGATGAGTACACTAGACCGTCCCCATAGGTATATGGAGGCCAACCATCAAGCACATTGGACAATCCCCACTAGTTCTAGGGAGACCATAATCATGCACTCTGACCCACAACTATGCACATAGGGATGTAACACGAATCATGAGGTTATCACACAAAAAGTAAAAATACAGGGCATGTAGTATGTCTCATAACTCACCAACACATTGTTACAACACTATTACCTCTAAACCTAGACCGATGCAAAATAATATTCTCATGTCCCTCAGACCAACCACATCCCTCTTGTAGTTTTTCACCTCCATCAAGTCCAACCCACCACTTTGGTTTCATGATAAAACATATTTATACAAAACACACAATACATTACACATGTAAGAAATTACACTAATGAGACATATAAAATTAAAATAACCAAATTAAAAAGTTTCTAAAATAAGGTAAAGTCCCCAACCACAAAATGAAATTTTTAATATTATTCACCACCTGACTATCATTGACTAAGCCCATCAAAGCACCAACTATATTCACAATTCCCCACGTCATATAAAAAAATAATAAAAAACAAGTTATAATAACTTATAAGTAAATAAGGATTTAAATGAAATAGGATTAAAACTTATCAACTTACTCTGCAACCCATAAATTTACATGAGTTCTTTAATTACCACGAACAAGCCAACAAGGACATTCCTTACTCATAAATTTCATCTTATTAATTATATAATTAATTTAAATCATTATTTTAAATTGGAATTACTAGTAGAAACTCATCTGGAAGTCCATCGATGTTGGAATCATGATCAAATAGGAAAATTCCACTCTTGATGTACCCTAAATCAATGATTAGAGAAATCACCAATTTATAAATCAGAATTAAAGAAAAATATAAATCAATTTAATCAGAAACACATTAGGAAACATTCCTTGAAACAAACTGTGAGTGACAACTTAATTTCAACCTATAGGTATGTCCTTTACAAGAACCAAATGAAATCTCCTTAAGGAATTATAATTTCTCCATGCTCCAATGACATTTTCCATCTAACCCCTAGAGAAACGAAGATAAATTTAGAGAATATTGGAGGAAGAGAACAAGGGGAATAAAAGAAGAGATATTAACATGAATTGGAGTAATAAGAACCGATCCAATATTCCTAATCAAGGGGGCATCATGGGAGGTAAGGGAATAGGCAAAATGGGTTATCAACATTTTTTTAGTCTAAATGGGAGAGAAGAATCCTAATGGTGTTCAAAATTGGAACCCTTAAAATATTACAAAATACCCTCATTAAAATGAGGATTCCCAATCCCCACAGGATAGCATGTGGGGCACACCAACCAGCCAGTTACTACTTTATTTTCTAACATACACCTTAAACACTCTCCCAAATTCCTTTTTAGTCCCACTGACACCCATCTGATCCATATTCCATGTCCAAAGGCACCTCATGGGGGGGTCTAAATGTTCATCATTTTATTCTGAATCTTAGTTCTCAAAACTAACCCACCATCAAACAAAAATATCAAATTCCCATAGGAATTTACATCCTTAAATAATAAAATTCATTACAAATAATCATTTATATTATTCCCCTTATTACATTAATTATAACATTTTCCCTTTTTCTTTCTATTTAATTTTCACATACAATGATTATAATCCCCACTTTATCCATGCTCTATCATCCTTCCCCTTTTCATTAATAGAGCCTATGAATGGTGGGAGATTGTCTATCTATCCTCTTTATTGTTATACCAAAAATCTTATAAAAGAAAAATAGTTGAAACATCCTTAATGAGTAAAACATTTTTTGTGATAATATTTGTCATATTGATGATGATATGGTCACACAAATCTAGAAAACCTTAGAAAAGAATCTCTTCAAATTCAGTATCCCCTATTTTTATCCCAATCTCAGTATCTAGAATAAATAATGTTTTAAGAGTGTTAATGTTTTATGAATTTGAGGGAACCCCCACCTTTCAATGATTATACAATTTTCTCTTCAATGTAATATTTTTATATAATGAAGTTTCATCATATAAATTTTGTTAAGAAATTGTTAATCCTACTTTGAAATTTTATTTCCTACATATAGAATTAGTGACACCAGAACTAAGGTATTGGGTTGACATAGGCTTAAAAAAGTATGATTTGAGTAGGTGGCAGGTTGGTTTGGAAGGTTATCTTCAAGAATTAAGACTTTCAGTGTTTTATTTGGATAATAGAAGTGAGGAAACTAAAGATCACATAATAATATCATTTATGGTTTTAAGTGTAATGTTTTTATTAGTTAAAACGGTTAAATATGTTTTTTTTGGTATTTTGGAAGTTTATATACATAATTAACCATATTATAGTGGTTGTGGTAGGGTTAGCCATTGAAAATATGATGTTCCAAATACTAAAGGTGGGTCCCCTATAAATTTTACATTTTGGTTGAATCGATTGACTGAATGATCCCAAATATAAATATATAAGGTGGTGAAATTTGAGTTTATGACAATATGTGAAATAATATTAGATGGATTTTTCAGTTTTTATTGTAATATGTTATTATTATATGAACTAAAATAATGTACTAGTGTTCTCCCATGGATGTGAGACTCGGGTCTGAACCATATAAAATATCTTATGTTCATTACTTATTTTATTTTTTATTTTTTCCATGTTTTTCTTAAAGGTGTGTTTTACATGAGTGTGTTTGTATGGAGATATAATGTGTTGATTGGAGTGTGGATTTTCTGCATAGTTTGGAAATTCAGGTTGATGGTATTTTTCTAGATATATATGTTCAAAAGCATTGTTCCGTGCTGGAAACTTCTAGTGGTTAGATTCCATTGATCAATAGTTATGAATTCAATCAAGGTATAAGAATTGGTTTTTTATCATGGTAAATCATATTGGATGACATAATATTCATGTAAATTTAATATCTCTATTTTTTTTTTGGAGTAAACTGTTTCAAATGGATTTGTGTCAGAATAGAGAAAGGTCTAGACAAAAAAATAATGGTTTAAATATTAGTTTTTAGAGTGTGGTGAGGGTGGTAATCTATTTCATAGGGATCTTGGGTTTTCATTGAAAGGGGTCAAATTAGAATAAATGAATAAATAGGAATGGAATTAGTTGATATAAAGATACATAGAATGATACTGATGTCCCTAACATTTAATAATTCTCATATCATCACGATGTTAAATACAACAATAGAGATAATAAAGAACCTCATGAATATATATAAGAATCCAATAATAATGAATAAGTTATTAATGATACATTGGTAATTTGGAATGAAAATATCATTAGGACAAGTGTTTAATTATGCTAATTAGATTTACATGATTTAGATTTAAAACGAATCAATTATAGTGAAATTCATAGACTATGTGTGGTATTGTTTGTTGATATCACTTATTTTTGAATCATGGAATGTGATGGATAATAGTGTAATATATTCTTGCATAAATAATGGAATAGTGTTTAATGAAGTTAGTGATATAAATTATAATGAATATTTCTGGTGAATGGATGTTAAGGAAAATATCAGAACTATACTCAATGTGAAATGTAGAGGACATTATGGTCAAACAAATATTGGTGGAAATTAAAAATTAGATCAAGGGAAATATTTTGAGGTAAATAAGCTAGGACATGACCCATAAATGGAGAAGGATTCTAAGGATACCAAGGATAATTCCAAAAGGGGTGCTTTGGGAAGGACAACATTTGAAAATTCCTTTGTTAAATGTAAAAATAGTTTACCGATAAGTCTTAATATTTCGTTGGAATCATGGATCATTGATTTTAGAGATTTATTCCATTCTAAAACTAAGAGGGTACAAATAGTGAATTATTTATTTAGAAGTTTTAGAAGGTCCCCCTCAGATGATGATAATTATTATGAGATATTAGAGAAGGTTGTTGTTAAATTAAAAATGTGAAATAAAAGATTTCTAGAGTTACAAAGAGTTTGGAAAATAACAATGGTGTGGAAGAATTTAATTATCACTGATGAAATAGATGATGTAGGTTTAGATACAATATTTGTAGATGGAGTATGGAATATTACTCATGGATCCATGGTTGTAGATAGAGGTGTTAAATATAGAATCCCACCTTTTTCTTACATGACTATTACACCATTTTTAAGATTTACAATATAATATTAATACATTATCTAAATAAATTATTTAGTATATTAGAAAAATTATGTTCTTATATCACTTGTAAATAATAATACATAAAAATTATTTAAATGCTTTATCATTTCCCTTAAAAAATCTCTACTGTTTTCTTTACAACATATATTCATTTGAGTATATACATTAAATAAATGAGTGAGATAAAATCCTGGTATATGGTGGAATAACATTCATGGAATAAGATACATGAATTAATTGTGAATGGGTTAGAATAACAATCATATTAATCATATAATAATCATATGATCGTCATCATAATCATGTGGGAATCATATGAAAAAGCATCGAATATAGCATGTGAATAATAATGAAATATAATAACATAAATTTCAAATACCAATCATAAGTGGTGAACAAATCTAGTATCATGTTCATGAATAATACACAAAATAACATGAGGTATATCACACTACGAAAATCAATGGCAGGATATATAATTCTAGACCCACCTAAAAAATCTTGTAATGCTCATAAGAATGAATTCCATATGGAAAGGAAAGATATAAAAATCATAGTCATGAGATTAACACCTGGAAAGGAATTGGATTCATAGAAAATAATTTATTGAAAAATCATTGTACATTAAAAACAAATAAGTTAAATCCTTTTATGTGATAAACGATCATTCTTCTTTGAGTGAAGAAGAAATAGATTAATAGGATTCAATGAGATGTTTTGTAAAATATTCATTTTAAAAAATTATTTTAGGAGGCTCAAAAATCATCTCCATGAGGTGGAAGAATGCATATAAAGAGTAAAGAAAGGGAATGAATAGTTATTGAATTTTTTTCCTGAAATTTCAAAGAGTTCGTGGTAAAATTAAATGGAAATCAAAGATAACAAAAAAGAAAATTGTTTGGTTTCATAATCCCCATACCATAGATTCTAATTTATTCATTGACCCTTTTGAATCCCTTCATAATAAAAATTTAATTATAAAAACATGAAACAATTAGTAAATCAAGTCCAATTTCTCACCCTTGATAAATAAATATCAATATATATTTTTAATTTTTATTGCTAAATTTTAAAATTTTGGATATTATATTTTCATTATATTAACCCATCATTCTTTGATTTCATGATATTTTTTATCACTACTTTTATATTAACAAATGTAACGCTATAATCATAGATATAAACATATTTATAAATTTATATATTATAAATTTTTTATTATAACAAGTCATAAATTTGTTGATAAGTAGAGAGTATGAAACTTCTTCATAGATGATTAACTTTTCACTAATAAGAAATTGTTAAAAAAGACATTGAGAAATGTATAATGTTAAAATATGTTGTAAATAAAATATTTTAATTAGTTTAATAATATCAAAATAATTATAACATAATATTTAGTTAAAATTTATGAGGCTTTCCTTATCATATAATTGTTTGGTTGAGGATTATAATAGGAAAATCAAATGTAAATATGAAATAATATTTCTTTATTCTTAGTGTTATTCATTTTCTACAGCCCTAAAAAATGAAATAATGGATTCACTTAACTCTAGAATCTACTTGAGGACTATATGGGGTTTAATATAGTATATTTTGGAAGTATTTTGGCTTTGAAAATTGTAAGAGAAGTGGTGCACTATAGAGAGGGAGAGAGTGTATTTATACTTGAGGTGATAGGTGTTTTAAAAAAAACATTAACTAAAATATAATTTCCATAGTAATACTTGATATAGTGATATTTTTTACATTATAAATTATATTTTATTAAAAATATATGGTTTAATACATTCAACCCCCTAATGAACCAAATTTTTAGTTTATTAAAATGGAATGTGTAAAAATTAAGGTAATGTTTATAATAGAATACATTACACAATATACTTTGGAAAATAATTTTGATGTTTTTAATCTAAATTTAATAAATTTTTTACCATATAAAAAATATTTGTGGTCTAAAATAAAATTATAGACATGATTAGGTAATTATTATATATTAAATGATTCAATTTAAAACCGACTAGTTTCAAAAACACAGGATTTTTACAACCCACCTAAAATTGATGTTTTAATGAAAATTACCAAAACAAATCACCCATAAAAAATTAATAAATTATTATTTTTTAAAAAATAATTTTTCTCAACAAAATAAATTTCTATCATGGGTAATGTTAATAATTAATATAAAAATTATGATTTGTATAAAATACGTTAAAAAAATTTACTATGAAAATATGGTTATAATTTCATTGAATTTATAATAATGATATTTTTCAAGGAATAATAGTATTTATACTACTTTAAATTACACAGGATTTATATTAATTATATTATATTTTAAAATTTTGTGTTTGTTTTACTTTTTTGAGAGTCATGTAACAATTCATAATAGTTAGGTAACTATCCCAAACAGTCATATTACTATCCTAAAATTAAAATTACCACCTCTAAAAACCCCTTAATTGTTTCATTCATCATTCACCTTATTCCATATCAATGTTATACATTTTTAATTTCTATAATTTTGATTCGATTACCAATGTCCTGTATCTTTTTTAGTGTGCTATTCACACGTGAAATAACTCTAGGAGATCAATGTGGTCCAAATTTTCAAGTTCAAATTTTTTTTATTTTCTAATAAATTATACAATTTTCCATTTTCTTGTGTATATTTATTTTATGAATTTAGTTTTTTTAATTAAAAAAATAATTTCTTGGTTTCTATTATGTGTTCCATGAGTTTATATCGTACTATATAACTAATTACGGCTATCATTATTTATTTAAAAATAAAATAAATATAAATATAAATGCTTGGGATGTTATATTAATCTCCCATTAGAACCTTTATCCTCAAAATTTCAACTTATATCCTCAGCATCAAATATATTATGGTAGTATTTTTTCATTCTCTTCTGAGGTTAACATGTTATTTCTTTATACTTCTGATTTTTCTAATGAACATTAATGATGTGATTTGTATTATTGAGAAGAAATTTATCTCAATGGTTCAAGATCTTTACCAACTACTCCTAATATAATAGTTAATTTTCATGTTGTACCACCCTTGAATTCAATACATGGTGGACGAGTTACTCACTTTTTTAGGAGGGGTATATGAAACACAACATGAACATGAGGTATGTTTTGTGGAAGTGATATCTGATATTACCTAGGTCTTATGTGCTCAATGATCTCAAAGGGTCCATTATTAAAAAATTATCCTAAAATTGGATTATCTCATTTTATGGTTTCTTTTGTCATAAGAACAATCTTCCTCCATCTCAAAGAAGGGTTGGCTGAAGCTCCTCTCCTTAGCACTTCTTCTTAGTGAGATTGTGGTGATGAGTGGCTTTCACATGGCTGTATCATCATAGTTGGGCCTATGGGAATCAGCACCACTCAGTAATGGTAGGATGGTCTCAGCTAGTCTACGACTTTCAATAGTAGTGGTGTGATATGAAGATGTTGCATTTACGAATCACTTCCTCTAATCCAACATCGATGTCCCCGATAAAGAGTGATGAAAATAAATGTGAGTTTGATCTGGATATATTTTGGTTTTTGTGGTTTTCTACCTCATTGATCTGTGTTAGCATAACATGCTATGGGTGGATCATGGTGGAATTTTTGTGTCGTCTTGATGGTGGTAATGGTCTTTAAGGATCTTGGTTGGTGTGTGTTCCCCTCTATTTCTTCCCTTTTGCTGGAGGGCCGATTACACATTTAGGGTGTCGTTGTTGTTGGTGTGGAATTCTTCATGGTCCTCAAGAGTTTTTCTCTTCTCCTCTCTACGTGTGGTTTCTCGTTTTGGATTTTGGTGTGGGTTCTTCCTTCATTTGATCTATTTTGATTTATCCCCAAGGTGGCACTTCTATTCATGGTCGGGATGGTCCCCCTCATTGGAGACATTATTTTGGTGTGGTTGTTGGGTCATCTAGCATTGGGTGGAAGTGGATTGTCTTGTCCTATTATAGAGGGTCTGGTTTCATCAGGTTTATCATCTACATCTCTAGTTTCAGAAAGAGCCTAGTGGGTTCATTGTGGTGGGTCCATCTTCTGGTGATGGATTTGGTGTCTGGGATGCAAGAAATATTGGTGGTAGTTTCTAATTTCCAATTTTTTTATCTTTGTGAGTAATTTTCATGGGTTTTTTTTTCTATGATCTATAGTGATATGTTCTGTGGTTCATGTTTAAAGGCCCTATCCAACTATAAATTCATCAAGGGGATTCTATAGTGGAGGTTCAGAGAAGGGAGTTTTACCAGACCATTGATATTCAAATTCGGATGTTTGAGAGGGTATTCCAATTTCCCACGGTACCAGACCCATCTAGCTCTACCCGAGATAGCTAGCTGAGCGGCGATGAGATTGTGGAAACTGGTCTTCTTGTTTTTTATATTAGATAGGATATTTTAATTGTTGTCTTAATCATGGTTGCTGATGTATTTTTGGATCAGTGGGGAACACTTTTTGTCCTTATGTATTTGATATCATGTTGGGTTCCGCATATACCCTTTAAAGGGGGTTTATGCTAATAAAAGATTACTTTATAGTTAGTCAAAGGGTCCAATATACCTATGGATGGTATTTCCTTAATTTCAGAAACTCATTTTTCTCTTCCATAGTGATATTCAAAGGAACACTTTGTATACAACATTAAATTCCATGTCCCTCCAAGGGTTATCTATATAGAACCTTTGTCAACTCGGAGTATCAATATTGTGATGTGAATGGATTGAACCTTCATAGAAATTTCTTATACTTTATTGAGTCTGAATAGATTTCATTCTCCAATTCAATCCCAACAAGTATGAGTTTTCTATTGTAACCCAAATAGAACTTCCTAATGGACAATTTAAATACATTAGTGGAAGTTATTATTATGTGAGAACAAAACCAATTAGAGATTTTGATTCTATCCTCTCTTAAATTTTATTGAGTATTCCCCATGTACATCCTTGAGTACATAAATGGCCCTTTCAAAATTTTCATGAGTTTAGGGGTGATCAGACATATTGAAGTTCAATTATATATTCAGAGCATGTTGAATACTTCTCCAAATTTTATAATTAAACCTCAAATCCTGATATAAAATAATAATAGGTGGTTTTCCATATAGCCTCACCACTTTATGTATTTCTTGGAAAGATTTTCAAGAGATAAATCTTGTTGAATTGTGATGAATTGGATAGTCTTAGTGAGTCGATTCACCAGGAAACATATTACATTTCTTCTGTTGGATGTCGTTAGTAGTCCAATGAAAAAGTATATGGTGAAATTCTCCCTTTTCCAAATTGGTATGTGTAATGGTTGCATCCTCCATTTAACATTTTTCCTCTCTTTCTTCACTTGGTGGCATACTATGAACTTTGATGTGTACTCAAAAATAACCTTCTTCATGATGTCCTGATAGAAGTTCTCTCGAATATCATGGAACATAATGTTACTTCCAGGATGTATGAATAATGATGAGTTATGTGAATTATCCAATATCCCTTTCTTTATCTCATGTGATTACAACACACAATGTATAATTCCAGACCACACTACTACAAAATAGACCATTAACAATACTGGCCTTTATTAGTACATTATTTTTAGCACTAATAATGGGTACCCATTATCAGTGATTTATTTTGAGCAATGATAAAGGTCTCAAATAAAATGAAATAATAAATAATAAAAAATAAAAAATGAGTGAATTTTTATTTTTTTGCAATTTTATTAATTAAATAATTATTCATAAAATTGTATAAATTAAAATTAAATATATAAAACTTATAAATATTAATAAATAATTTATATTCTAGATAAATTTGTGTTAAATTAATAAAATTAAATAATTAAACAAATTAAAATTAAAAATGAGTAAATGAAGAAAAATATTAAACATTTTATTAATTAAATAATTACTGATAAAAATAAATAAATTAAATATTCATATATATATTATAAATATTCATAATTTATGTATATTTATATAAAATGAATAAATTTTAAAAATTAAACAAAAAAATAAAAATGAATAAATTGAAATAATTAAACAAAAAAAATTAAAAAGGAATATATTAAAACAAATTAACAACATTGTTAATGAATAAATTATTAATAAAAAAGAATAAATTTAATATATATATATATATATTCATATATTATTTATAAATAGTAATAAATAATGTATATTAAATATAAATTTAGAAAAAGAATATCATGTAATAATTGAAAACATATTAATGATTTATTAAATTTTAATAGTTTTTAAAAGTAATTATTCAATAATATATTTAATATAAAAATATATTCATATATATTTCTATAATATTTCCTACCATGTAGGGTCATTGGTTGAGTGGTGACTGACATCAGGAAGACTGGTCGATGATGGGAGAGCGACGGCGTTTGATCAGTGAGTAGCTTCGACGAGATGGTGGGGAGCTAAGGCTTTCGGTCAGACACATGTGGTGCGTTTGATGACCCAGGTGACTGAATGACATTAATACTAAGAGGGATGGTTCATGGATGATGATCGTTGGCTGTCTGGGATACGTTACAGGTTTGATTTGTCATAGATTAATACCCATTGGGCCTATGGGCTGAGTGTTAAAATCAACAAGGCTTGATGGGTGGATTATCCACTTGGGGGGAAGGGCTATGGTCTACCTGTGTGACCTAGGTATATGGTGTGTGTGTGTTTATTTGAATGTAATTGTACCCTCAAGAAACTAATATATATATATATATATATCATATTAAATAATTCATATATTTAGTGAATAATGGTTTATAATTAAAAATTTATATTAATTAAAAATACTAACTAATTTCCTCGAGTAACGGAAATATTTGAATGTAGTTTGATTTTTCAAATAAACACATATCAAATGTGTGATGACTAGATTTCACATTCATATACATAATTAATTATTTTTTATATACGATTCACATACACAATTATTTACATAATCAATGAAATAATATTTATATAGAAACACATATACCTAATATTTATCTAATTTATTCAAATTTTAGAATTCATTTTAGAAATTCTTTATAAAATGATGCATTTAATATATTATGTGTTTAATTAGTAAATTTTATTTATTTACTTTTATTACTATTACAATTAGATATTAATTAATTTTTAATATTTTTTTTGAGAATTTAATCATTTTATATTATTTATTTATATTTATTTATTAACTATGTTTTAATATTTTCAATAAGTATTCATATTTATCACTATATATATCTATATTTTTTTAGTAATTTATATTTAATTAATAAAACATATCCATTTTTCAACATTTTTAAAGTGTACTGATTTGTTATTATTGAATATATCACATTTTTCCATGCATACATTTAAGATTATATATTCATTAATAATCATAAAAATGTATTTTTAAATAAATATTCGTAAATAAATAAATATATAACTGTATATTTACAATATTTACTAATTTTTATATGTATAATTATAAATAAATAGATATTATTTTTAAAAAATTATATATAATTATATATATAATTATATATTATAGTAACAAAAAAATATAATAATATTTTTTAAATAATGAGTATATTGACTATATTTATATTTATATTTATATTTATATTTATATTTATAAATATTTATAATTATATATATTTAATATATATATATATAATGATATAAATAAATTACTCTTATTTTTAAAAGTTTTTATATAATTATTAATAAATAATTATATATTTCAATAAATAATAAATTATAATAAATATATTGAAATAATGAATATATTTACTATATTTATATTTATATTTATTTATTAAATATATTGTCTGTGTGTGTATATATATATATATACAATTATATAAATATATATAATGATATTAATATATTTATAACTATATGATTATAATAAACATATTTAAATAATGAATATATTTATTATATTTATATTTTTATATATTTTTTAAATGTATATATAATTATATAAATATATATAATGATATGAATTTATTTATCATTAAAAATTAAAAATTATAAATATATATACAAATATATTTATAAATTTATATTTAAAATATTTATAAAATAATATATTTATAATTATATATAAAAATATATAATTTCTATAAAAGAGTATTTACATAATTATGAATAAATAAATATATATTAAAATAATTATAAAAGTATAATAAATAAATATATATTTATATAAATATATATACTAATTATTTATTTATAATTATAATTATAAATAATTTATCATCACTTATTAATTTATTACTGATAAAAGGTATCTTTAGGAGTGTTTTTTTGGAATCACTGATAAAAGTTTCTGGATCTATTTAAAGAACCCTAATTGTGACTTTTCAATCATGATATGTAAAGCTTTTCATGGAAGCCACCTGCTGTCGGTGATCTTCATCCTCGAATCTAGGATTTAATCAAGGATCAAATCAAGTCTTGAATACATTCGTGGCTCGAATCCAATGCATGAAAGAATCAAGTCTCAAATGAATCCAAGACTTGAACGAATCCAAGATTTAACACACAATATATTTACTTTCTATCAGATGAATTATTGCTTGAATCATAGGTAGGTCAATTCATCATCCTCCCGACTCACTAATTGCTTATTTTGGATCCTCATAATTTTCTTTTGACTAAGTCGGTGGTCTTTTTGATGAGCGAGCTTTGGATTATTGGGTGAATTAGAGTTTTATTGATTTCACTAAATGGTTTTGGGAATTTTATTTTTATGAGTTAGTGTGGATATTTTAGTTTTTGAGTTACTATCCATCTAAGATTGTCATATAAATGTTTATATTTTTAAGTCTTAGCATAAACAACTTCATTTTAGCACAAAGAGAGTTAAGAATATGATGTTTATAAACTGGGTGAAACCCCCATCACTTGAATGAGGTATAATTGATTTCATCCTTCTTCTAATGAAAAGGAATATATAGGAAAACCCATCCCCTAGTGAGAGACATACTATTCAATGTAGAGATAATACTAAAAAGGTGCCTTCATTCACATTCAATTCTTCCATTTGGGGAAATGGTAAATGTCCTGGTGAGTTCCTCATGGGATATTTTTTTTATTTAAATTGAAAATAATTTAGGTTTTTACTAATGATAATTTTTACCATAATATTATTGAAAGCATGTATTGGTTCATTTCAATGATGTTAGTCGTGGTTCCAATGTTGTGGAAATACCTTGTTGGTTTGCTTATGTTCTTCCTAGGTAAATTAATTTTATAAATTAATTAGAAATATTTTATAATTATGTGTTTTACTATTTTATTGATGATATATGAGATCATGTGATTGAGTATCTATGAATAAGATGTGCATGGAATGATAAAACTGACTCCCATATGGTTAAATTAATAAAGAGGTGGGGGAACAAGAGTTATCACGAAATGTTTTCTATGTGTTTTAGAATGAAATATATTATGTATCAATAGATAATAGGGGAAACGATATGATGGGAAGTTCTGATATGGGTTTATGATCATGATGTATAATAGGTAATAATGATTTGGAATAACATAGTCATTCCATACGTTGTGGGATGATTATAGTCACACTCGGTGATTTCTTCACCTATGCTCCTTGAGTTTATTAGTTGGTAAAATACTAAATGATATTAAAGTATAAAATCAAGTGGTGATCCTATGATATTCTTTTATGATTGTGTGAGAGGGAATTTTGATAGTGGATTGCGTGATTGATGATTGTAAATGGTTCCATGTTTCATGAAGAATGTAAGGCATGGACATAGGACATAGGATATCTCTATGGAATTTAATGTACTATAGTATATAGGTTAGATTATGAGAGGTCTAGTGAGGATAACTATGGATAATGGAATTATCCCATTAGGGTATAACATTGTATGAATTTATATATGAATGTTTTTCTTAGGGTAGTTATGTTATATGAGGGATTATATGATCACATTATTAGTGATTAGATATGTGTTAAAAATAGATTATAATCCCTTAAAACCTAGTGGGATAGCCTGTAATGAGTATGATGGATTAGTTGATCATACATCTGGATTTTTCTTGAGATTTAAGGTGCATGGGTGAAAAATTATGGCATACAGACTATGATATTATCTAAATATTGGTCATTGAGAAAGATGACAATTCCTAAGATAACTGATATTTGAGTATCATAAAGTATATTATGATGGGTATTATTTTATGTCTTTGAATGGTATTTAAAATTGTGAGTCCCTAGAGACATGTTACATTTTAATTGAGGGCTAGGGTGTGGGTGATGTGACATTTTTGTTATTGTTTGTTCTTATTTATGATTTTTTATAAATTAGGATTAACTAATGTATTGTGGCACCCATTGTGTGGTTCTTTCCAAAGGAAACCAATTATGTTAATAATTCCCCAAATTTTAAATGCTCTACCCAAGAAAAATGGAAATGTTATACATATTTCATGATTTATATGCAATAAGTACATATGATAGATATCGTTGAGGTATAGTCTTGTATTCTAGGGGTCTCAAGTCAAATCTCATGGTAAATATGATGTGTTTATTTATATAACTAATTTTTGATCCTCCTATAATTCAAATCTTAACCTATTTTTAGTGATATTATTTGAATTTTATGGAACAAATATAGTATAATCTTATGGTATGATTAGTATAATCCATTGGTATGAAATGAAGTAGGTAAATTTCATTATCATGGATTCCTTGTTATTACACATTGATTTGAATTAAATGTGTATATGGAGTGTTACTACTTTGAACATATACTCAAATATATTCATTGTTTTACAATTTAGGCGCCCTGTTATTATTTTCATGTCAGTTTTTATACTCACACCCTACGGATGAATTTTCAATGGAGCTAAAGCTCTTATATTTGAGATCCGTGTGAGGGAAAGGTACTAGTAACATAGATTAGAGTCGGTGAAGCTCAATGGGGATGAGTATATGTTATCATGGTAGTTCTAGGGACCTTTTATCATTTTGATATAAGATTTAAAATTTTATGTTAAGATGTGGTAATTTAAAAAGTTTTAAAGAGACAAATTTTATCTTCTTCTGATTCATCCATCAAATAATGATTATTTTATTTTATTTCTTGAAACCCATCCCCCATATCTTCTACGTTTCATAAACTAATCAGAGAAATAGTCATTAAAATGATCACCAATAACCTATATGGTATGAAGAATGATTAGAGTAGTTCAAACAACATCAGTTCATGTCCAAAAGATATAGAGGATGAGTATCAATCAACAAAATTAAATATTAACTTTTTGGGAGAGAAAGATTTTGAGTATGATGGTTTTCTATAACTTTCACCTTTGGATGAATTCATAGTATAAAACATACCATAGTGGAGTAATTATTTTCATAAATTCAATCACCCATTTCCTTCAAAATGCATTTATGCTAATAGTTTGGAAAAATAGTATGAAGATTGAGTTAATAAGTTCATCATGTTTTCAATATAGATTTATATGACCCTTCTCAAAACAGTTATCTATGTTTACATTATTTTTATTCAATACAAATTTATTGTTTTAATAAACATGAAGATAATGTCTTCTGCACATGATTATGTTACTAATCCCCTGGAAGAATAGATTATTGATTGTAAATCATTGGAATTATTAGGGGATACATAAAATGTTGATGAAAAAATAAGAACACTACAACATCACAGTGTTGAATAAAATTATAAAGTCTAGAATTAAAGATATAAACTATTTGATTGGTTGGAATCGGCATAGCTAACCTATTGAACCCTAAAATTCAATATTCATATGTATTTATGGTGTTACAATGAAAATGAATGTACTGATTGATATTGAGTCAGGGTTCCACATCCATAATGTAATGAAAGACAAATTTATAAATATTTAAATGTAATGTTACACTATACTTTATCTACTATACGACAAAATTATTTAATAAAATTTTTATTTAATTTTCATTTTTAATTATAGTGTTTTTTTATATTAGAATATTTCCATAATAAATTTGTCTTAATGGACACTATAAAATCCCATAGAGGCTTACAAACTGTTCTTAATACGTTACAACTTAGGGATGCTGAGGGGAAAGTAAATCCCCAAACATTAGTTAGTTATTTATGTGTTATAAAGTATGAAACAAGGAATGCTTTCATCTTTCATCATGATGAGAAATTATTTTCAGTACATTGAAACTGTTAATATATATTTTTATCATAAATTATTTTATCCAATTTGATACAAAATTTTAAATTTATTAAAAAAAATAGTTATGAAAATAAAGAACGTGCACCCAAACCAATGTACCGCTATCACAAAAAAGGACGAGGTACACTTCACTTGAAAAGAAATTGGTATATATTTTAAATCAAGAATACACTTTTTATGTGATATAAAACAACTAATGTTTTTGATTATATATATATTGAGGAATTAAACTCCTAATCCACTTCCATCCCACATCACATGCTATTGAAGGATTCTCAGATAAATAATAATGGTAAAATAGTTGATGAAAACATAAAAGAGATGTCAGAAACATGAGAAATTATGAAATAGTAGTAATTTGTTATGATTTATAATAGTTTTACATAAAAATAGATATTTATTTTCATATTTGTTTTATATTGTCTAGAAAATAATAATTCAAAATGACTGTATGGAATGAAAAATAGATTTCAGTAGTTTTGAGGTGGCTGAAATGTATGATCATATTAGAGGAGTGGGGTTGGGATTGTCTCCTCAAGTGTAATTCAAGATGATAAAACCACATAAAGGTACATATAATATAATGAAAGGATTTTTGGAAAAAATTAATTATTTTTAATATATTATTTTTTAGTATAGTTTTTCAGGACAATCTATGAGAATAGATCAAATTGAATAGGTGGTGGAGATACGTTCTGTACATAAAGAACCAAATGAATTTACTTTCTTTGAGACTACTCATTCCCTTTAATTGAATACCTTACCCTAGGTAATCAATTTTATCATTAAAATTTATCTTAAATGTGAATCAAACAACTTCTAACAACTTTATATTACTAAATTTTATGTAGGGTACAATTGTATGTGATGTCTATCTATCAATATCCATGCATATCCTAATTGTGAGGTGTATGGTGTGTCATTTCTTAAGAGATAAGATACACCCAAAATAAATCAGAAAATATAACATGAGAGTGGGGATTGAGGTATCTCATGCACCAACTACTATGCCTTAGGTTCCACCTATTTATTTGGACATTACAACGGTCAATAATATTATTGGATTCTGTGTAGCATGGCTATATAATCTTATAAAGATACATGAGATTTGTCATTAAAAAAATTTCATATGGAAAAACTATAATAGTTGTTGAAAAAGGTATAATGTGAGATATGATATTATATATGGATAAATTGATGGAAAAAAAGAAGGTTATATCAAGATAGTCTAGTTAACTAACCAAGAAATAAAAATAAAAATCTAGGTGTAACTTCTCCCCACCAGTTCTAGAAAAACAATTATTATCATTATAACTTTATTCAAAGGATATTTTTAAAGATGAAAATATTTCTTACATTCAAAATGAATAATAAATTTATAGAAAATCCATGAAAGAATTATTTGGTATTGATAGTATAAATGATATTTTCAAACATGAATGGTTGGGAGAATCGGTTGTGAATACTTGCATAAGGTACATTTTCATAATATTTTTAGCCAAGTAGTGATCTAATATGTTCATTAAAGTTAATAACTATTAATATTTTCTAACTGGTTTTATATTACTAATATATAAATGGAAAACCATGTAAAGCGAAATTTGGATTCATCCCTATATCATTTCATTGTAAAAGATTACTTTGGATAAGGAAGTAATCAAGATTAAAAGATATGAGCTATGTGATGTGTTTAAGAAAAAATAATCGATGAAAGACTATTTTTTATTCCTAAAATACAAAGGTAAAAATCTACCATTTAATAACATAAAATATATTGTTATTTTTTGCATTATTTAATTATTTATATTTTTTAAGAATCACTAGATACTGATCGCAGTTAATCTAGATAACCAAAATATTTATTCTTTGGTTCTGATGCACGGATATCCAACAAACCAACCACACATGTTGTGTATTGTGAATTTGTAATACACTACAATAAAAATATTATAGATAACCCTACAATTATATATATCAGTTTCGATTTTAACAAGAATTTTTTTGATAGGTTAGTCTCTAAATATAAGCTAAATCATGGCATGAAGTCCATGAGTGAACATAAAAATCCTATGTATTTATATAAATGAAAACATGTTAAGGGATATATATTGGAATATTTAACTATCCAAACATATTTCAAAATTATTTACATATTTTGGTCAATGTTTCTACAATGTATAAAGAAAGATAATGGCAATTATTGTGGATATTATGTTTGTAAATTTATGACAGATATCATAAATCATTAAAATACCATTGTCCCTGAACAAGTAATTTCATAAGGAAGTTAAAATTTATTAAAAAATATTTCTTAATCCTTTTTTGTCAATATTTTCCATGTTCTACCAAGATTTATGATAATCTTCATACTCAAAAGAAAAAGTAAATTTTTTTGAGATGATTGGGCAATGTAAATGGTGTCAGAATTTTCACTAACAAAATAATTATGTGATTACATGATATATTTGTGATCTATTATAGGAAATGTCTGTATAAATACATTTGGGGTGTGAAGAATTATTATGATAATGATTTTATATTATTATTAATCACTTTTTCAATGATAATTATAATAGATGAAATCAATTTTTTATCTGTGATCGCCTATAGACAATAAAATTGTTGAGAAATGGAAAAGGTGGAGGTTGAAAAGGGTCAAAGATGATGGTGGTGGAAGAAGAAGTGGTGGAGGAAAAGTCAGAGTTGTTGACCGAGGTAGAGGAGGAGGCGGAGGTGGAGAAAAATGATAAGGAGGAGATGAAGTGCTGGCTTGCAAACAATGTAATTATCAAGAAATGAAGTAGGATATGGATCTTACTAAGGTTCTATTTGAGAATTGTATTTAAAAATTTATCCCAACACTTTTTACATATGATGATTGATGTTGTGTAAGTGTTTAAGTTATCATATTGATTTTTTCCACCAGTTTTTTAATTGATTTTGTATATGCATTTAAATAGAAGATTTTTTCAAAACAAAAAGAACCAACATTTGTTTTTCAAATGGATTATCATATGATAAAATTTATATTATAAAATTACATGTAATATCCAATATTATTTATGTTTTAAAGCAACCCCTCACCAAGTAAAAATTAAACTTAATAAAAACATAGATTTAGTTTCCAGAGCATGGATTCTCTATAATGTAAACAAAGGGTCTTTGTAGTGGAGCCAATAGTCCATTGAGAGTCATACAACACCAATACAACAAAAGGGGTATATAATACAAATCATATGTTTGAATAAATATGTGTGAAATCAACCATCAAAGCCAGTAGGTGTATGAGATTAATATTGGAGAATAATCAGTAATGATGACCCACGGTAAATGATGAGGTATAATGTCAAAGGAATCATAGAATCAAATGAAATGAAACTGATTTATGAACAAATATCTTAAAATAAAAAACCCACTTCAGATGAATCCATAAAGAATAAAATAAAAAAACAAGACCCCATGGAGAAGGAGTTTTGTAAATTGATCAAAAACCTCTAAAAATAAAGAAATACAAAATTTCATCAACTAAATCATGATTTTTTATAAAAGAACAATACAATAGTTTCACATTGGTGGGTTGTTGAATTATTTATCCTATTCAATCATCAAATAGATGTAAGATATAATACCATAAATGTTTTTAAATCCAAACAAGAAACATTCATTATGCATGTTCACATTCATTATGTAAATTGACTTATGTTTAGAATATTATTAATATAAAAATCATCATCATTCTTAACAGAAAAAACATGATATTCACATTTCGATGAAAAAATAATGATGATGTTATGTTATATTGTATCTTCACATAGAATATTAATAATGATATACTTATCTATAGAAAATTAGAAGAATAATTAATTGATCTGTAAGATTTTAGTGTTATTTAGATGTTATAAAGCTTTATACTGATGTTTAATAAAGTGAAAATGTGTAAAAAATTTATAATGGAGTTTAGTGTCATCTGAAAATAAATAATGGGTCACATTGATGTTTTTCCATAAATGGAGTTAAATGATTTATTATATTTTTTTTTCAATCTATGATGGTGAAAGAGAAATAAAGATTTTATAATGTTTCATAAAAACTCATATGTAAATATTCATTTTAGTTTAATCGATGAAAACTAATATATTTACACTAATTGTTACTGTTTTGTAGGATTAAATAAATGGATAAACTAATGTTTTTTATAATCTAGGAATATATAATTTTTTTGGTAGTTTTTTTTACACATTAAGAAGAAAAATGATTTAATATTGATTTTCCAAAAACGTAAAAGGATAAATAAAATTATTGGAATTTTGAGTAATATGTGAATTCTATGATATTGTAAAGTGGATAAATAAATCATGTTGTTGGGATTGATATTCTAAAATACTTTCTTTTAGGATCATGTAATATTTACTAAATTCATTTTATTTTACTTTCATATGATCAAGAATAATAATATTTTAGTTTAATGATATATAACAATTAAAAATTTGATTTTAGTTGATTTTTCATCATTTTATCTAATATTTTTAGTTAATTCCCTCATCATTTTTATCAAATAATTATTTTTTTAATTTTCATAGGGATCGTGAATAAATGACTTCATCAATAAGGATGATTCATTCCTTTACTATGATCATGAAAAGGGGAATTCCAAAAAATTATTCAATTAATCTTTTCACCATTTTAACTACTATTTTTAAGGTAATTCCTTATCATTTTTATATAATAATTATTTTTTTCATAAATATTTTAGGAAGTCATATTTTTCGATTCAATCATTTGCAGCAATAAAAAATGAAGATAAAATGTTTATTTTGGATTAGGTGTTCTGGGAATCATGGGGTTTCCTCTTCCATTCAAATAGAATATATTTCTCTTGTTTGGTGAAAATGATAGAAGGAAAATCACACATCACGTACTGAAAAATATAAACCTCAATCCAATACATGGTTTGCTTAGTATGACTCAAACTGTATTTTTTTAGTTTATAATTTACATTATAGTTCAAAAAACACATCACATACTGAAAACATAGAAAAAAGTACCCACGGTATAACATAAATTAAAATATATCTATATTTTTTAAAATAAATTATGTTATTTAAAATAAAACATTGTTGGTTGGTTCTTATTGAATATTTCAAAAACATATTCTCTTGCACAAGCTTTCCAATCATGATGTTTTTATAGTAAAATCATTGTCTTTAGAAGTAATATATGCTTTCCTATTTATTATATATTTATTTATTTTTAATATTTCTCCCATAAGATTTGTTTTCATATAATGGTGGATTATATTGTTTAAGTTGGGGTGGTTTGTTAAATGATGGCCAGGATCATGATAAATTTGAATTTGATTCTACAAAAGAGATAATAACAACACTGAAATGGGTTAATAATGTATACAGCCTTCATGAAAAGGTGAATTAATATTAGTAATTTTATTAATTTTCTCATCATTTATTTAATATTTGTAGGTTAATTTCATTATCATTTTTTTCTAATACTTATTTGGTTATTTTCATATATCTTTTTGGAATTCATATTTTACTTTTGATTATCTACAAAAATATAGAAAATAAAAACCATGTTCTTTTTCGACAGAAGAGGAAGCCCCATGCTACCTGAAATGTTATGTTTTTCAAGGAGGATGGATATTATCTTCTATTAGAATTGAACAAGTTCCCTATTTTATAATTTTTTGATGATAATTAAAAGAAAAAAACATATCATATTCTCAATTATCCACACCTAATAAAATATATATTGCTCTCATTATTACTCAGATTGTATGTTTTTAGTTTATAATTTACATTTTAATTAAAAATACACTTAACATACTAAAAATTGAGAAAAATTATTAATACTGTTTTTATAATTTAGGATAAAAACCACATGTCATTTTTGACATGTAGAAATCAAATACACCTCAATTTGATCAACTATGTTCCTAGTATGACTCGAAATGTGTCTTTTTATTTAAAATTGGAATTAATTTTGGTAAAAAAGATAAGTCACATAATAAAAATTTATAAAACACATTTGGATTATTTTTATTCTTGTATAAAATTATTAAAAACCATTTTTTGATGTGTAGTAATCATCCACACATTAATTTTATACATGATTTTCTAGGTATGACTCAAAGTGTCTCTTATCGGTTTAAAATTTTATTTTTATTTCAAAAGTGTCACTTACAAAAAACCAATGAAATTATCTCAAATTGTCTCAATAATTTAGTAAAATGATTCATATGTCATTTCTGATGTGTCTGAAACTGTCTCATATTAAACCAACACATAGTGTTACTAGTATAGATTAATGTTCACTATTCTAATTTAAAATGTCATTTTTGTGAAAAAAATATCTATGATGTAATTTGATCATTGAAAAATCATTTGGATTTTTTTAATACATAGGAAAAATTATCCAAAATTCATTTGGGACATTTAGGAATTTTTTCACCTCAGTCTGATGCATGGTGATCCCAAGTGCATATTTTTATTTAAAAATGACCACAATTTTAGTAAAAAATAAAATGACATACTCAAAAACAATAAAAAACATTCAAATTGATTTGATACTTTAGTAAAATTACCCATATGTCATTTTTTTGAATATGAAATAGGGGAAGTGCAATCTGATACATGACGAGCCCAATATAAATCAAAGAGTTTGTTATCAGTTTAAAATCGACATTTGAGTTTAAAAAGTTCTAATCACTGAAAAGGGAGAAAACATGACTGTATTGTCTTTATAATTCATTAAAATGATTCTTAATTCATTTTTGGAATGTATGAATCAATTTCATGTCAAAACTGCACATAATTTAATTAGTATGGCATTAATTATGTGTTTCTAGTTTAAATTGACTTTTTAGTAAAAAACAAGTTACATACTCAAAATTTATCAAATTCATTCATATTATTTTGATTCTTTATAAAAAAATACATAGGTCATTTGGGACATGAATGAATTAGATTCACCTAAATTTGATTCATAGTGTGACCGTTATGACTCAAAGTGTGTATTAAAATTTAAAATTAACATTAATTTTTGTAAAAAAAGACAACTAATATAGTCAAAACTAAGAAAAAACATATATATTGTTTTGATAATTTTTGAAAATTTTCCAAAATTTATATTTTATGTGTAGGAATCATCTCCAACTTAATCTGATACATGATGTTTATGGTATGACACAAAGTGTCTTTTATTAGTTTAAACATGGCATTTTAGATAAAAAATGTCCCAAAATGAAAAATAATAAAACACACATGAATTATAATGATAATTTTTTAAAATGATTCAAATGTAATTTTTAATGTATAAGAGTTTGTCTCATATCAAACAAACAAATGATGTGGCTGTTATGGCTCAAAGTTCATGTTTCTATTTTAAAATGGCATTTTATTAAAAAAATAAGTTACGTACTCAAAACTGATAAAAAATGTTTGTATTGTGTTAATAATTTAGTAAAATGATCCATAAGTCATTTAGGATGCGTATTAATAAATATCATCTCAATCCGATGCATAGTTTTCGAAAGTGTGTCTTCTTATTTAAAATTGGCTTTTATTTTAGTAAAAAATACAATGATATAATTAAAAATAATAAAATGAATCCATATTTCTTTGATAATTTATAAAAATGACCAATAAGACATTTTTGATGTGTTTGAATCACTTTAAACTCAATCTAATTCATGTTGGGCCCAATATGACTCAATGTGTCTGTTATCATTTTAAAATTGATATTTTCGTTCAAAAAGTGTCCCACATAGAAAACTAAGAAAAAACACTTATATTATCTTGATAATTTATTATAAAGACTACTATGTCATTTTTGAGGTGTAGGAATTAGTCTCCAATAAAAATAACACCTGATATAACCTATATCATTCAACATGAATGTTTCTATTTTAAAATTACATTTTAGTTAATAACATAAGTGACATACTCAAAACTGGGAAAACACATTTTGATTGTTTTTATTCATTATTAAAATGATCCATATATCATTTTTTATGTGTAATAATTAGATTCACCTCAATATGATTCATGTTGTTATAGGTATGACTCCCTGTGTGTATTTTTATGTAAAGTTGTCATCATTTTATATAAAAATGAAAACTAAGATACTAAAAACTGAGAAAACACATTCAAATTATTTTGATATGTTTATAAGATGATCCATAAGTCATATTGAAAATTTAGTTACCATATTAACCAAATCAAATACAAGATGTGCCCAGTATGATTCATAGTGTCTATCGGGAATTTTAAATTGACATTTTAGTCCAAAATGTGTCACTCACTAAAACCTGATAAAAGCCCTTTTATTTTATTAATAAATTAAGACAAAAATTCATAACACTTTTTTGATTTATAGTAATCAGTCTCACATAAAAACAACATTTGATGTGATAGGTACGGATCAATATGCATGTTTCTAGTTTAAAAAGTCATTTTAGTAGAAAAATAAAGGTTACATACTCAAAACTGAGAAAAAACATTTAGATTATTTTGATAATTTTGTAAAATGATACATAAGTCATTTGTGAGAAATAAAAATCATCCGAACTGCAATATGACAAATGGTGTGACCAGTATGACTCCACGACATCTTTTTATTTAAAATTAATATTTATTTTAGTAAAAAAGAAAAAATATATAGTCATAATAGATAAAAAACAATTGGCATATTTTGATAATTTAGGAAAATGATCCATAATTAATTTTTGATGTGTAAAAATTAGCCTCAATTCAATATGATATATGATGTTACCAGTATGACTCAATGTTTCAATTATTAATTTAAAATTGGCATCTTAGTTAAAAAATTATCACTCCTTAAAAATTGAGAAAAAGTTCCGGGATTGTCAGGATTATTCATAAGTAATTTTTGGAAAGTAGGAATGAACCTCATGTCAAACCGACACATGATGTGACCAGTATGGCCAAAGTTCATGTTTCTAGTTTAAAATTACATTTTATTAAAAAACAATGGTGATGTATTCAAAACCAAGAAAATGTTTTTATATTGTTTGGATACTTTAGGAAATATATTTTTTATTCATTTTGGATGTTTTGGAATCATCCCAACCACAATCCAACACATGGTGTGATTATTATGACTCCAAGGGCGTCTTTTCAATATATAAGTGACATTTTTGTTTAAAATGAACAAAACATAACCGAAACCAAGTAAACAAACCTAGATTGTTTTTTCATCATTCTTTCTACTATTATTTAATTAGTTTCCTTATCATTTTTATCTTATACATGTTTAGTTAATTTTAACATAGATAATTCTTGATGATTCATAAGAAATGGTGTGACATGAAAGAATCAACTGCAACTCTATCTGATACATATTTTTCTTGGTATGAATGAAATTTTAGTTTAAAATTAATACTTCCTCCTAAATTTATTTCTTTATATTATTACTAAAATTAGCATTTTTTCTTATACATGTGTTTTCTTTTTCCCAATCAGGGTTAGTTTGTTCAGAAAAAAAATGAGTCAGTGTCAGGGACAAATTTCAAAGAAACTTCTATGTTTTTTAATATAAGTGATGAATTTTACCTACTCGTGTAATTGTATAATTTTTTAAAATGTATATAATATAGTTTTTTTACTATTTTTTTATAAATTTTAATTAATTTTAATTCTATATTGGTAATTTATTTTTCTACATTATAGTGCTATTTTTGGTGTTGTAGTGTTGTGTTATAACACACTATAGTATTCCCCTTTATCATCACTTATATAATCATTGATTAAGGAACCCTTTATTAGGGATTTTAGATGAAATGATAAAGGACCCAATTATCAGTGTATTTAAAAGAACAAATAAGGGGTACCTTAATGAGCATGAAATAAAAGAGCAGATAAATGGGGATGGTTATCATCACTTTTAAAAGAATATATAAATAATGATTTTATCAGTTATTTCATTATTACTGATAAAGGAATAATTTATTACTTCCCATCTAGCACTAAAAAAACCATGGGATTTTATTCATGCACCTGTATTCAACATTTTTTAGCATAGAATAATTCCAAATATAGTCCTATTAAAGGCCTCTTCTTTAGTATTTCCAAATGACTCCATGTTTGTAGATGTTTAAATCACGGATCTTCCCATCTTATGCTAATATAACTTTATTTTTAAGCTCTAATCATTCCTTTATACATCCTTGATCTTCTCTTGGATAGATGGTTGGGTAATAATTTGGGCATGGCTGGATGTCCTCATTGTCATTATTATTTCCAAATATATTCTTCTCATTTCCATAAAGATAAGGTATTTCTCAATCTACATCATGGTTAAAGTGGTATGTGTTTTTCTACACAGATCATCTGTTATATTATTCTCTCTTCCAAGAATTGAGATACCATAGTCCTTAATAAACTATAACCATATTCATTGATGTTTGTTGATCTCTTTCTATATGAGTATATAATTTATACTATTTTTATATGTATATATATCACACTTCTCACTATTTAGGGATTGCCTCCAAATATTCAATGCATATATTACTACAGCTAACCCCAGTCATGCACTGGGAATTTCTGCTCATGGATCTACAACTATTGTGTGTTTTAGGTTATCACATTATTATTTTCATGAGTAAGAAACTTAAGCCTTCCATTGAATCATCATTTTATATCATAACCTCTTCTCTATGTTAGGTTAGTGTGAGGATAGGTGAATTTATTGGCCTCTTCTTGAGTTCTATAAATCATTACCCACATTCTTATTTCTAAAAACACTATACCCCTTTATGTGTTAAATTAGTATTTAGTATAAGAAAATTTGAGAAATGTTTCTCAAAAAATGTCATTAATACCCTACTAATCTAAGCATAAATTAGATTTTCATTACACTTGAGGGTCTTTTCTATTCCTCAATTTTTATTTTATTTGAGTGTTCCTCATAAATTCCCTTACTAGTTATCACATTCCCCACGAATTTTACATAATCTATCCAAAAGTCACACATTTTGATCTTTTCATGCATCTTCTCCATTATTAATATTTCTATCATAGTCTTTAAATTCTCTTCTTATTACTCTTTTATCATGGATTTGATAATAATTTATTCAATAAAGTCTATAATTTTTTTAGGTAGTCTGTAAAGTCTCAATTCATCTAGTATTGAATATTATAGGGAAATTCGTAAGTTATAGGGGAATCACTTTGAAATCATAGTATATATATCTTTTATAGAAGGTTGTATTATAAATATATTCCCCCATAACCATTAAGTGATGATATCAAGAATGAAGATCCATTTTTGAGAAGTATTTTCTTCCATGAAGTTAATTGAATAAGTCATTAAACCTAGGTATCATAAACTTATTCATTATTTTAATCTTTTTGAGATCTCTATATTCAATGCATAGCATCATTGATATCTTTAACTTCTTGAAAAATAGAATTTCCACACCCCATGGTGATGGAATAGTTCATATAAACTGTTTTTTCATATTATATTCCAGGTACTTCATTAAATCCTTTAGTTCTATTAGGTCTATCCTAAAGGGGAATCTGGAGATAGGAGTGGATCTGGGAATGATTTCTCTTGAGAACTCCATAGCATGATTAAGGGTAATTATAGAAAATCTTCAAGGAATATATCACTATATTTTCAAAAAATGGGCATTTATTCTCAGTTAGTATTTTCTATTGACTCGTTTTTTGGGGCAAAATGTGTTTCATCGTTGTGTATCAACACCCATTTTGGTATTTTATAATGGAGAAACATGATTATTCATTCAATTATATAGGATCATAAGATGGTATGGGTTGTAAAAAGTGGTTTTATTTTCCTAAAGTTGATGTGATATCTATATAATGGGATCCAATCCGTTCCTATTATGGCTTCAAATTTCACCACTGGAAGGATTATGATATTCACTGGAAGAATATTTCCACATATACTGGCTAGAAAAGATTAATAAACATGGGTTGAAATGATTTTATCGCTAGGTGTTTCCATGGATATCAATTCTTCAATATATCAGAGAGGTGATTTAGTAGTTCAATTAAACGGATAAGATATTGAGGAATGTGTAGAACTATATTCAAATAATACTTTTCCCATTATTTATTGAATATGAAGTATACCATTTATGAAAAAAGTATCATGCTCCACCATAGTGGTGGTGATGTCATAATCTTTCCCTTTCTCCCACAACCTTAGTGATTGTTGGTTCTAATTCGACCTAAATACCCTTGATTTGGTGAAATATAATTCATAGTTATCATTATCCTTATAATTTAGGCATCAAACCATGTGCTAAGGATTGATCATATCCTTCTTTTCCTCTTTCACATTAGTGGGGTTCTTCAACTCCATCTAAAATTGATTAACTTGATTTATTTTCCGTCCACAAATGAAACACTTCCTCATTCCCTTGAAATAGTTTACAGGATACATCTTCCCAAATTTATGGTATGTGGGAAGTATGATTATATTGTAACATTATGATAATATAATGTTCATCTAGAGTTAAAATCTATTCCCCACATCTTATCTCTAGTCTCATAAGACCACTGAGAATCATCGATACCTATCTATGATTTGGGGCACATTGTAAAATTTCCTCATTATTTTCCACGTCTTGAATCATCAAATTCTTTTGAGGGTACATCATCAATTAAATAAAGAATCAGTCAACCTTAATTTCAATATCCATGACAAAGCCAAAGGCTTATCGTGCAATCCTTTTGATGTTTTCCTCATAATCACCTATAGATTTTTCCTCATTTTATTTGATCTCATGGAATTTCCTCTCCATATAAGGATATAGAGTGTGAGGAAAGTATTTATTGGAAAAAAAATCTTCAATCCTTCTCACTCTATTGATTCAATTTCTTCCTTGTGCTTCGTATTCATGATAAATTTCTACCACTGAGTAATGTATCCCTCTAAGAGATAAATAATAAGTATCAAATTATCTTGATAAGATCATTTAAAGAAGGAGAATATTTTATTAATAGAGTTAATCCATTATTCTATGATTAGGGGATCAAAATATAATCTAAAATTTAGATGCATTTTTTACATGAAGGACACAACCATGACTTAATCTTTCTTAGGATGTGGAGGATAGTGTATGTGATTTTCTTAATTACTCATATCCTGAGTCTATTGTGAAAGTACTTCCTTGATGTTCTTGACTCATTCTCGCATAGTATTAGGTATTTGTTTTAGGGTAATCATTAAATTTTCCATCACATACTTTTTTTTATGAATCCTTCAATTTATATCCATTTTCTAAAATAAAGAAAAAATAGGGATGAGAGTATTAAAAATAATAAGAATACAAAAATGGGGGATATTAATTTTGAAGTAATAACTCATAAATGATATATATATGTATATATATATCAAGTATTATGAAATTATAGGTTTTAATCTATGTTATCAATGGTCTATTTCTTATTATATTTTCAAACATAAAATTTTATGCAAATACTTTATAATGATATGTAAATATCATATGAATTATACAAATCATATCCCCTATAAGTGACAAGTTAGGTGTACATTCTTTGGCCCACTCATGAGGCATTGAGTATAGACTAATTTGAATCTCAACCAGCCTTTTTTCATGGTGATTACCCCTAGGTGAATTTTTTTCATGACCACATCCACATTCCAGTATCCAAACATGAATATAATTATTAGTAAAAGACACACTCTACACATTACCAAAACATTAGTATTGTTTCCATTAAATTACCCCTTGGGTTTTATAGAATTTCCTTAGGTCTTAATTCCTAAATTAAATAAACCATACACTGATATCAAATATAGGGACCCACTTTTGATTGTGCGACTATTAAATCATTTTTATGATAAATAACATAGTAGTAATACATTCTATAATTGAACGTTTATTATATTTAGAAAATTAGTCTTATACATCACTTGTACATAATAAGATATAAAAATTATTTAAATCTTTAAATATATTCCCCAAAAGATATCTCATGTTCTCCATAGTACATGAATTCAAATAATATGTACATCAATTAATGGGGTGATCTACAAGACTAGTTAGAGGAATAATATCATGAATGGAATTAGAAACAAGAATAAATAGTATATGGGTGAGAATAATAATAATAATAATAATATTTTATTCATAGGATAATAATAATTAGTATAACGGAGTCATTTGAAAAATGTATGGAATGTGGAATATTCATAATAATTAATCATTATTATACATTGGTCAAATACAAAGAATAAGATATAAATAAATATATCATCATGTTCATTAATAATAAAAAAATTCATGAGATATATCACATTACCCAATGTATAATCGGGATACATAATTATGGTCTTAACCATCACATCATATTACAATCATAATCATGAATTAGGAATTTGTTTCTTAATTATATAATAAATAATAACTAAATGAATAACTTTATGGGTTCCCAAATGAATAAGTAAAATCGTATTTTCATATAAAATATCATCATTATTTCAGCAGATAATAAGTATCTCAAAGAGGAATCAATGAGATATTTTGAAAAATATTTTTTTAGACATTATTTTAAGAGACAGATAAATCATATCAATGAGTTAGAAGAATTTATATCCCTACGAAATAATGGGAATGAATAGTTAAATGAAATTTTGAGGACACTTTATAATATTACATACTAAAAATAAAGAGAAAAATGAGATAACCCAAAATTAAAGTGTTTGGTTTCAGAATTCTCTTAACCTAGATCCAAATTTATTCTTTTACCTTTTTTCTCTATGTATTATAAACATTTTTTTAATAAAAAAAGAAACTAGTAGTAAATTATGTTCATTTTTCCACTCTTGATCAATTATAATATTTTTTTATTTGTTAGTTTTCTTTATTAAAGGTGAAATATTTTGATATTATATTTTCTTTAAAATATCCTATTTTGTCTTGACTTTATGATATTATTTTATTTATAATTATAAATTAATAAAATTAACTCCATAATATTATATATAGATATATTTAAAAAAATTATATTAGAAAATAATTATAATAATCAACCATATACGTGGTGATAATTTCAGTGTTAGAAATATCCTCATAGGCTATTACATGGTTGTTAACTAGGCATTGTCAAAATAGGATGTGATAGATTTATAACATATAAATATGTTGTAAATACAGTCATTATAGTTGGTTAAAAGAATTATCATAGTTATGAAATTATATTTATTTAATTTTTAGGAGTTTGTTATCGGGGAATAGATTGTTTGAGGAAGATAAGAAGAAAATGAAAGGAATATATGAAAGAATCATACCTCCTTATTAGTGTTGGTCCATTTTTAAAACCCTAAATACTTTAAATATTTGATTTATATGACTCTAGAATGTCCCAAAATATTCTAACGGGATAAGAGATGATATTATGGACGTGATTTGACTTTTAGATATTTAAGAGAAGTGGTTTTCCAAGTGGTGCGAGAGGGTGTATTTAATCTCCACGTGAGTGGGGTTTTTTGGATAAACTATTGAATAAAATATAATGTCCTAGGTATACCAAGTAATTATGATTTATTTGAAATTATTAATTATATGTTATTAAAAATATATTCCTTAATGCATTTAAATAGTTTATTAACTTAATTCATTATCTTATTAGAAAGAAATGTTGAAAAATTAGAAGATGATTTTTAATGGAATAAATTATCAAATAGAAATTGGAAAATATATTATATGATTATAATTTTAATTTAAATAATTATTTTAATTACAAAAACCTTTAACAAATCATAAAATTATAGAATGGATTAGTTCATAATTACATTTTGAATGATTCAATTTAAAATATACCAGTTTCGTTGAAACTATATTTTTACTATTCACCTAAAATGGATTTTTTTTATAATCACAAAAAAAAGATGAACCTTATAAAATTTCAATTTGATGATCGTAAAAATTACATTATTTTTATTAAAATAATTTCTAACATAATTTTAATTATTAATGAAAAAATTATTAACTTTTGGAAATATAATAAAATAAGATATATTAAAAAATGATTATAATTTTTTGAGTTATTAATATCGAAATTTATTTTAAAGAATTAAAATATTTTTATTTACTTAAATTAATCTTGATAAATAATATTTATATTACATTTTATTATTTTTACGTTGGGTTATTGTTCCAATGTATATGTTATTATTCATATTGTTAGGCTTTTATTCATAATAAGCATATTACAGTCACAAAAATTATATTACCTTCTATAAATACCACTTTATTCCTTCATTAATCATTCACCTCAATCTCTATCAAAGATATACATTTTAATTTCTAAAATAGAATTTTTATAAATGAAGTAATTGTATACTTTTTAGAGTGTTATTCATGAGTGTGATGCCTACAGAAGATCAATGTGATCTATATTTTCTATTTATAGATGTTTTATTATTTTCCCATTATAATATTTTTCATTTACTTGTATCATGTTATTCTATAAACATAGTATTCCCGACTAAATAAATAAATTGGTGTTGTATTTAATTGTGTTGTATGTGTCATTACTATATTATATATATAGTTATGACAAACATTTTTATTCAAAAGGTTAATTATATATATATATATAGAATGTTTTGGTTGTTACATTAAATATGTTACATTATAACATATAGAAATATCATGTGTATAAACAATTTCTACTATGCTAATTTAAAATATTTTGAAGTTTTGGCATTTCCATATTAGGATCCTAAGTCTAAATAACATGTGAGTCTTAGCTACTAAATGGGTACATAATCTCTTTCACATTTATTTTGGATCTTGGGAGAGTTCTATCCATAAAAAATCATACAAAGGTTTTACTAATCACAAATTAATTGATAGTTAAGTCTTAGAGATTATATCTCATATATACGGGTCATTTGGGGCCTACACTAGTTCATTATAATAGTGGGTCACTACACTTTGTTACATTCATCAATTATTCAACAATTAAATAATAGTTTTAATTCCTTAACTAAAAAACCATGGTTTTTAAAGTTTTTTTTATAGTGGTACATGGTGAAAAAATATATATGAAATAAGATTAATTGATTGAGGTGTAATAATGATAGAGGATATAAATGGTTGGAATTCTAGAGGTTTCTCTAGAGGAAAAGATTCACGTCCAACAAAAAAATTCCAAGAACACTATAATTGAATGGTGTAGTGGAGAAAATGAAGTAAAAAATGAATGAAAATGCATGGATAATGAGACTATATTTTGTAATCCCAAAGGATATTTGGGTGAATGAAATCAATTTTATAGATTATTTTGTAAACATATGTGCTTTAGAACCATTAGAGAGATTTAGTTTATAATAGATACAGTAAACAAATAGCATAAGTTCCCCAAAAAATATATAATGGAAGTATCACTAATGTCCATGTTTATTAAAAAGATTTGGATAAACTCAAAATAAGGCCCTAAGTATGTTTCATTGTTTTTTATGATAATGAAAACTTTGGGTTTTGGATTTTAGATAATGATAATCATAAGATCATTACAATACTGAATATTATATCTGGAGAGAATATATTGTGGGAATATTATAACTTGGTGGAAGGTAGAGTATAATACAAAGAATTAACTGATGTTATCCAAGTTTATCAAGATGGTTGTTTAGAGAGATCAGAATTTATGAAAGGTTTAGATAGAATGGAATGTCCTAAATAATTATTTGAGTAATAGGGTGTAATATAAATATTTAGAAGTATGGAATCTTGTTGTGAACCTCTAGAAGGTTAAATTACCTAATAATTACTTCCAAAAAATCAAAACTATATGTTGTTTTGAAGAGATCTACCATGATTGGATGACCATTTTGGAACTGATTTACAAAAATTGATTCTTATGGATAGAGGATTGTTTTACGATCAAAATTAGTGATAAGTATTAATGATTTTTGAAATTTTGAGCTAGATATGAATGTTAAAATGGATTCATTTCATTAAAATCGAACCTATGAGCTAATAAAAAAACATAAGGGAAGAAATATATTGAAACCAAAAGGGAAAATTTTGAATCCATAGGGTTTATATTGGATTTATTGAAAAAGTACACTCAATTAATTGAATTCAATATAGTGACTTACATATAAATGTTGAATATTTCATAGAAATGGGTTAAAATATATCACCCAATTCATTTTCCACACAAAGAGTGCTCATGGTTAGTTGACCACTAGGCCTTATGTGTGCCTCCTCATATTCCAAATGATTTCGACTAGAAGTGAGGGTGTAATGAGGTTATAGTTGGGTGAATATAACCTCTGGTGGTGATAATAATAATGGTCTATATGTATGTAACATTGTGTAAGAAATATTAGAAAACTGTTGGAACGAAAAACCACCATAGTGGAAGCATAAAAATATAGAAGTAGTAATGATTAAAAATAACACACATATAATTTATAGAATAATACACCATTTGTAGCGAAGAATTCATATCAAAATAGGACTTACAAAAAAAAGTAGAAATGGTTTCCAGGGACCGACCATCAGAACATACATATAATAAGAATACTCATACACAAATAAAGTCAAAAATAAACTCCATCAGATTAAAGAACCACAAAGTTCCATTTCCAAACATCCCATTCTATATATCCCAATATGATCACTAAGTTTTAGCTTCTGATCCCAAAACCCTTACCAGATCGTAGAATCATAAAGTCTACACATGTCCTGAGGTGAATGTATAGGGTTTTATAATATATTTTAGTAGGCCACAACCAATGTTTTATTGTCATACATCCATGAAAAATTTATGTCAATCTAAATATAAAATAAACAGGTATCACACGATCAATAAATAAATACCATATTCCCTTGTGCTCAACAACAATTAGGTACAAATCATTTGCTTCAACCATCATCGATTAGTCTAAACACAATCATTCGGTTATATATATTTTATATTTCTTGTGCCTTCATATATATAATTATATTGGTAATGATCCATGGCTTTAATTCCATGTAATCTATTAACGAGTAACATTCTGGAGAGCCCACACGCACCTCCTATAAATGTACCACCAACACGTCATGGCAGCTGAAACCAAATGAAATCAATCATGTAAACAATGTTGAAAAAGTCACACCCAATAAGTACATAGTCCCTTGGACCTCATCACAAATGTTGGTCATAGTGGACACTCAAGAGGGGGGTGAATTGAGCTCCAATTTAAATTTCTGTTAAATTATTTTCTATTTAAAATACCCCAATTTATAAAACAAGTTAAACTATAGTGAATTTATAAATATTGTAAATCTTCACTTAGATTCTCAAAGATTGATTAGGTCTCAGTTAATTTAACCATAAGGTCAAACTAACTTTTTAAGGTAACCTATTGATTTACAATAAGTGTAAACTCTTGCTAATTTAACTATCAAAGTAGCTTCAAAATAGTTTTGTATTTCAAAGTAATAGCATCTGAATAAATAAGATATATGTGCTATACATTAAACTAAAATTAAATATGCACAGTAGATATAACAAGAGGTTCAGTCTCAAGCCAAGACTTAATCCTCACAAATTTATATATATTTGATCCAAACCCTAGATTGGGGTTAACAACATTTTACAAAACTGTCTAGGCCACGTAGGGACCTCTACCACTGTTCTTCATGGGAAACAAAACAATGACAAGGCCACACGAGGACCTCTTCCACAGTTGACGTGGGTAAATGAGTGATAAGAGATTTGGAGTGTGGATTTTGATATCCTCCAGTTCAGTGCAGGAGACAGTGTGTGTGTATGAAATACAGAGTACACCACACTACTTGAAAGTTAATAAATAAATCATGTAGAGAAGATAGATAAGAGTTTAGAAAGCTCTAGTGATTATCAATGTAGATCTGGACTAGTTGGATTCGGCAGGAAAGCATCTGAGTCCTTCTCTGGTTTTTTGTTGAAAAACAGAGTTTCGTAGTTCAGCTTGTCTTCTTCAGGAGTGAGAATGATCTCTTGATTCGTCGTGTGTTCATCAGTGGTGTTGAGTTGCATTCATGAGAGTTATTTTAAAGACTTTCAATCTCCTTCTTCTTTGGATTGTTCTTCTTGTTCAGTACAGTGCACTCGGGTGTATGCAAGTTCTTCATGTTGTATATTCACACTTGTACACCGATTCTACTTGTTGCTTGTTGTTTTTATTGTTGTTGCATGTGTCCTACATTTCAATCTTTCTTATATTCCACGAGTTCTAGCAGTAGGAATGATTCTCTTTTCATTGGTATGAGATACGGTTTCCTGACATGCCAACAACTATCATTAATTAACATTAATTGCATTAAAAACAAAAAATATGACCGTTAGCATTATTTAAATAATATTGAAAAAATGTTAAGAAATTGTGTCACAGTGATTATAGAAACGGTGTCTTCTTCACGGTAGGTGGTTCATGTTATGAGCTTCATGGTATGTCCATGTCACAGTGAGTAGTTCACGATATGTGGTAACGGTGAGTCCATCAAGGTGTCTGGTCACGGTGTCAGGTCACGGTGTCTGGGTCACGGTTAGTCCTTCACGGTGTCTGATCATGATGAGTCCTTCATGGTGTCTGGGTCATGGTGTATGGTCACGGTGTCTGCATACTTATACAAATTTCTATATTTGGACTTAGACAGTAATATGGAGAACATGGATTAAGTTTAATCACGAGAGAGTAAAATAGCATGAATCATAAATATAAAGGTGTGATAATATATGTGAGATTTATGATCATGCATGAGAATTGTAAATAATAAATAGAATAATTAACATCATAAGATTTGTTATCATTAAAACATGATGTGTAGTTATTATTGAGATTGAAGAGAATTAGCAATATGTTCAATGAAGATTGAGGTTAATTAATAGTAATAAGATTTGTGATCATTAAAACAAGATGTGTAGTTATTTTTGAGATTGAAGAGCATTAGCAAGTTGTACAATGAAGATGGAGATTAATTAACAGTAATATGATTTTTGATCATTAAAACATGATTAGCACATGAGGATTCCAACAATCTCACCCTTTTTAATGATCAAAAATCATATATAGGCAGAATATAATTGACATGTAATATTAAAGATACTAGCATAGAAAAAAAATTATAGAACGGACACTTGTATTTTTTCTCCACCATTTATACTATTATAGAACTAACATGTTTTTCTTCCCCTTTTGGGATTATCAAAAAGTGTAGATAATAAAATGAAATACTGAAGTAGAAGAAGGAAGAGATGTGGTATACAACGAGGGTAAGGGTAGAACTTCAAAAACATATGGAGCCAAAGTAGGAGTAGTAGAAGATCTATGTTGTGGTTGGTCAAGAATGACTGGTCGTATCGGAGAAAGAGCATGACTAACTGTCACGGAAGTTGAGGCTAAGGTAGGTTAACTAGGTCAAAGGGGTGCATCAGCTAGAGAAACTATAGCAGTGCCCTGCACATGAAGATATGGCTTTAAAAGATTTATGAAATCTATAATGATTTCACCACCATACTGCATAGACTTTTCAAAATCATCCTTATTCTCCAGAAATATGTCCAACAATCTGGTGAACTCTGTATGTTTCTTGAACTTGAGCTTTAAAATCATGAGTCACTGGATGGATTCCCAATTTTTCAACAAGATATATAAAGTGATCTGTCATATCACTTTTAGAGAAAATCTGGGAGAGATACAAATCTATTTTCTTGGTGATCTCTTGTTGAGCATCATTTGCTATCTTAGAATGAATTCTAACCAAGTCCAATTCTCTATCACTATTATGAATCAATTCTGAAAAAGAGGATAGATCCAAGACACTCAAGGCATTCTAAAATTATTCTTTAAATATGGATCTCAAAATAGAATCATCCAAAGAGGATGTGAAGTTCTGACCAGAAGCAGGTGAAGCTTTGACAGCTTCAGTTAGAACTTTGAGCTATTTCATAACTTTTTGTAGGCATCCATTGTATTCATCTATAAGAATATTAAAATTTTCCACAAGCTCTCTCATGCGTTCTATCATTTTGGTGTGCCTTTTTCCAATCTTCTCATAAAAAGATAGTAGGTATGCATGAACTTGAGGGCTAATGTCTCTAGCATGGAGGGAATCAGATGGCTCAGGAGAAGTAGCAACATGTGTAGGAGCAGAAACAGGAGTAGGCTCTAATATCAAAGATAACTCATTCTACAGACTTGGTACCATACTTTTCAGATTTGCAACATCAGCACTCAACAGCGTATTCTAAACTCTGACATCTTGAATTTCACGGATCATCCCTGGTTGAATATACAAGATAAAATTTTCCTAGAGAATTGATGCATCTTCTTGACTTGACAGAGTCGCTGGGAGAGGTTGAGTGGAGACAATTTTCTCAACTCCAGCTAACAATGTCTCTCTAAAAATATCCAGATCATCTTTGGTCACAAAGGAGTGATGCTTAGGTAAGGATGCAGGTAAATGTAGAGGTTCAGATTTTGGTTGAGGTTCAGAGTCATCTTCAGACTCAGATTCTAATTCGGATTAAGTTTGGGGCTCTGGCTCTGGTATTGGTTCTGGTTGAACTAAGGACTTTAGTTGAAACAGAGAAGATAGATCCATTCCAGTTGCAGTCACTTGCTATGACTCACTCACATCATAAAATCTTGGGAACTCATACCGAGAGTACACAAAAAAAGTGATAGAAGGTTGAAAAGAATCAGCAGATCCTGCTTCCACAATATCAAGGTTTTGATGTTCCTCCCCCTCAACTTGTGCTTCCCTTCCAGATTCTTGAGGTTTAGGAACATAGACAAGATCCAGATGATCATCCATAATCTCTTCAGCAAACTCTTTCCTAGCCAGCTGAAAGGCAATTTCCATCCTTTCTTCAGTAGAGGGAATAATCTCAGGAACTGATTGTTCCACTGGATGAACTTCCAGACTTTCTTCTTTCTCAATAGAATTATTCTCTTCAACAAGATTTTCATATAAGGTTGCTTGCTGTTTTGAATAAGGAAAAAACAACTTCCTTGTAGAATTAGGATGGGCTTCTTGATTTACATCCGCACTAGAAGTAGGAGCTTCCTCTTCTCTCAAACTAACACCAACTTCCTTCTCTTGAGGCATTTCAGCAGGGATAATAGTCATTTCTTTTTCAACATGATCTGTTTCCATTTGAGGTCTTCTAACTTCTTCTCTAGGAGATACATCAGCGGTTACTTCCTCTTCTTCTTCTTCTTCTTCTGAATACTCAACCACATCATCTGTTTCCAAACCAGGATCAGATAGATATTTACACCTTCTTGGATAGTCAACAGGATTAAACTTTTTTACTTCCTCTAATTTTTCATCATTCGGTCCAACCAAACCATTTTCAACTAACATAGCTGAAATCATCCTTGAATAAAACAGGGAGGTGGATTTGGAAGTTACTTTGATCAGCTCACAGATATGGTTGATATCATACTTACATAGATTGGTTTTATGGACATTATTCAACAGGTGAATCAGGAACACATCCTGATACTTCATCATAGCAAAATCCACTTTTCATGGACTAACTAAATTCTGAACAAACTTGAACAGAAGTCTTGTCTCCCCATCTAATTCAGCAGCTATGGCCCTTCGCTTGTTTCTATTTCCAGTTAGACTTTCCAAAGAACTCTCCAGGAAAAAGATGTTGGTTGTTAGAGGAGGGTCTCTCTGGTAATCCTCACAAACTTATTCATGGGGTATTCTTAGGCATGCAACCCACGGCCTTAAATAGAAAGAGGACTTTTGACCATCGATCCAGCTGGTCACCAAAAATCTTTCTCCAAACTCAAAAGAGAACTTCACATATTGATATAGTTGAGATACAAGCCTTAGGTAAATCGGTCTATTCTGTCCAGTGAACCATTCAAGCCATCCTTGTTCTCTTAAAACTATCAAAACTAAAGATCTTTTAGACATCAACCACTCTATACAAACCTCTTTTTCAGATACAACTGTATGACTTACCAGGTTTGGTTTTAGAGGCCCTTCAAGAGCTATCCTCGGTATCCTCTTCTGTTTCTTAGAGCGGCGCTTCTCATACGAGGGTGAAGATGTACGCTTCATCCTTGGCATTCAATAAAGGTTCGGCTGAGAGGGAAGAGAAGGTTCAGGAGAGAGTTAGGGTAAGGAATCAAATGAAACCCTTATGTTTTATCATTTGGGAATGTCAAACATCCTAAAAACAAAAACGTGGTAAATCAAATAGCAGTGAAATAAAAATTATGGCGATAAAGGTTAAAATAAGATTATAAATATAATTCTCACTTTGAGACCATGAGTAGGTATTACAGTGAGACAGAAAACTATTCATCACGCTGAGAGAGTGAGCATTTTATATAGTCAAGGTGAGACAATGAGTTGTCAGACCGTGAGCATAAAACAATAACTTAGAAACAGTAAGTATGAAACCGTAATGTAATGTACAATAATGTATTAAACATTAAAATCACTAAGATATTTATTTATGATTAATCATACCAAGATCATCTATGATGTAGTCTAATCATTAAAAATTTAATGGTTTAGTGAATATGTCAGCAATTTGATATTCAGTACCAATGAATTCTAATGTGATATCACCATTTTGATAATGATCCCTCAAAAAGTGATGTCTTACATCAATATGTATTGTTCTAGAATGAAAAACAGGAATCTTAGAAATGTTAATAGTACTTGTGTTGTCAAAATTTATTGATACATTTCTGAATTGATATCCATAGTCTAGTAATGTGTGTTTCATCCACAAAATTTGTGCACAACAACTTCCAACAGCTATATATTCAGGTTCTGGAGTAGATAATGCAACCAAATTTTGTTTCTTACTACACCATGATACTAGTGACTTGCCTAAAAGGTGACATGTTCTAGAGGTGATTTTTCTATCTAGATTACATTCATAAAAATCTGTATCAGAATAACTAACTAATTCAAATTATTGTCCTTTGGGATAGAATAGTCTTAAATTGGGAGTATGCTTGAGGAATTTGAAAATTCTCTCTACAGTATTTAAATGTGACTCTTTAGGGTTTGCTTGAAAACGAGCACACATACACACACTAAACATAATATCAGGACGACTAGTAGTCAGGTAGAGTAGACTTCCAATCATTCCTCTATAAGTGGTTTGATCAACAGGTTTACCATTTTCATCAAGATCCATATTACAGGTGGTACTCATGGGAGTGTCACTACTTTTTTTGTTATCAAATCCAAAACGTTTTAAAATATCTCTAGTATACTTGCATTGATTTAAAATAATTCCATCATTATTTTGAATGATTTAAAAACCAAGAATGAATTTATGTTCACCTATTAAACTCATTTCAAATTCATTTTTCATCATTTTAGAAAAATCAGTACATAATGTAGTCTTTGAAGATCCAAAAATAATATCATCTACATAAATTTGAACAACTAAAACATCTTTAGAAATTCATTTTATAAACAGAGTAGGATCAGCTATTCATTATGTAAAACCATTGGAAATTAGAAAAGTACTTAATCTATCATACCAAGCTCTTAGATCTTTCCTTAAACCATATAAAGATTTTGATAGATTGAAAATATGATTTGGAAAATGAGGGTTTGAAAATCCAGGTGGTTGTTTAACAAAAACATCCTCAGCAATATATCCATTCAAGAATGCACCATTGATATCCATTTGAAATAGTTTGAAATTTAGATGTGCAGCATAAGCAAGTAAAATCCTAATTCCTTTTAATCTGGCTACTAGAGAAAAAGTCTCCTCATAGTCAATACCTTCTTCTTGACTATAGCCTTGTGCAACTTTCCTAGCTTTATTTCTAACCATGTTTCCGGATTCATCTAATTTATTTCTAAACACCCATTTAGTGCCTATTGTGAAAGTGTCCTTACATATTTCAACAAGATTCCAAACTTTATTTCCTTCTAACTGATTGAGTTCTTCTTGTATAGAAATTACCCAAAATTAGTCATTAATAGCATCATCAATGTTTTTAGGTTCAAGCTGTGACAAGAAGACTTGATGTTCAACCTGATTTCTAAGAGAATCTCTAGTCTGTGTCTATCTATCAAGATTTCCTAAAACAGCATCTAAAGGATGATTCTTTAGAATTCTGGTTGATCTAGTAAAGGTAGGACTAGAAACATCAGGTTCATCAACAGGTTGGGAATCAACAGAAGCAGGTTCTGGAAAATTTCCTGAACTAGTTGCCTTTATAGTAGGTTCATTTGATTTGTCATTAAGGCCCAGAAGAGATAAATCTTCTTCAAGATTTTCAAGAGAGATTTTAGACTCATGTGGATTAGTTTCATCAAATTTGATGTGAACAGATTCTTCCACACACTTTGTTCCCTTATTGAAAACTCTATAGGCTCTACTAGAAATAGAATAACCTAGGAAGATTCTTTCATCACTCTTGGATTCATACTTTTCAAGATTATCTTTTGTATTAAGAATAAAGACATTACATCCACAGACTCTAAAATAGTTAACATTAGTTTTCCTATGGTTCCACATCTCATAAGGGGTCTTATTAAGAACAGGTCTGATCAAGACTGTATTGATAATATAACAAGCTGTATTGACAACTTCAACCCAATAATAAACAGGTAGGATATACTCATTGAGCATGGTTCTGGATATTTCCTGAAGGGTTCCATTTTTCTTTTGTACTACACCATTTTGATGAGGTGTCCTAGGGGCAGAAAAGTTATGACTATAACCATTGTGTGTGCAGTAGGATTCAAATTCATGATTCTCAAACTCACGGCCATGATCACTTCTTATAGTTTTAATCTTAAGTCCACTATGATTTTCTACAGATTGGGATTATTTATCAAAGTAAGAACAAGCTTCACTTTTGTGGGCTAAGAATTATACCCAAGTATATCTAGAAAATTCATCTACTAACACATAGACAAAGTTCTTCCCATTTATGCTAGAAACTCTAGATTGTCCAAACAAATCCATGTGAACCAACTCGAGAGGTTGAGAAGTTGAAATTTATTTATTTGATTTGAAAGAGATTTTATGATTCTTTCCCTTTTGACAGGGATTACAAACTTTGTCATTTTGAAACTCAAGTTTGGTTAGGTCTCTCATTAAGTTTTTCCTAGTTAGTTTTCTAAGTGAGTGTATATTGCAGTGTCCTAAACTTATGGGCCAAAGACAAGACTCTTTATGAAAAGCATTTAAACAGGTAATATTTTACATGACTAAAGAATTTAAATCAACAGCATAATCATTTTCATTTCGCAGGAAAGAAAATACTAAATCATTTTTATAATTAAAAACATTTCTTGAATAATTTTCAAATTTAACATTAAAACCATAATCACATAACTGAGAAATACATAATAGATTATATTTAAGTCAATCAACAAATAAAACTTTAGAAACTAGTACTGATTCAGTGTTACCAATCTAGCCTAGGCCGATGATTTTCCATTTATAATTAACACCAAAGGTGAAAAAGCCTCCATCAACCATTATTAAACTCTTGAAGCATGAGTAATCCCCAGACATATGTCTTGAACATCCACTGTCCAAATACCATATCTTATTGTGGGAACTCTTTAAGCAGGTTTCCTACAAAACATATTTAGATAGGAAATTATTTTGGTACCCAGATTTTCTTGGATCTATACTGGTTAGCAATCAATGCTTTCAGTACCCAAATATGTCTTATGGGTCTCATATAATTTACAGAATCAAAATATTGTGAAAGATAAACTCTATTTGATTTATAACTCTGTGAATAACTAGTTGAAGCATGTGAATTTCAAGAGCTAGAACTATCAATATTCTGTCCAGATTTAGGAATAAATCTATTCTCAGTAATCTGACTATGTCCAGGTTTGTAGCCTATTATATTAGTGTATTTTGGTTCAACATGATTTCCTAGTATTTGAGTTAGTGTATCCTTTCAATTTTTGAACTTCTCTAAATCCTTCCTAAGTTGCTCATTTGACAATTTTAGTTCAGTTTTTTCTTTAAGAAACTGAGCATTATTTTCCATTTCTATGTCAAGATCAGATTTATGTTTAACAGTTAAACCATACTGTTTCTTTAAACCTTTGTATTTGTTTTTTAGTTCACTACAGGTTTCTTCCAACATATCACAGTATCCAAACAGTTTAGATTTTGACATGTTTTCAGAATCAGAATCATCTCCAGAATAATATGAATTTAAGACGGGAGTATCTAAGGTTACCTCAGATATGTTTGTCATGAAACACAAGTTGGAATGATTATTTTCAGAATCAGACATTTCGGATTCACTTGTGATGTCCTCAAAAGAACTCCAGGTAGCCTTCATATCTTTTTGGTACTTACTATCCTTGTAACCATATTTCTTCTTGAATTTTAGCTTTGGGAAGTCTTCTTTAATGTGTCATTTCCTTTTGCATTCATAACAGACAACTTCATCACTTTTATCTGTCTTTTTCCAATCCTTCTTCCAATGTCCCTTATTGTCATACTTTCCTTTGTAATTTGATTTTCTGAAAAATTTCTTTTTCCTATAAAATTTCCTAAACCATCTGGCTATCTGAACCATTTCAGCATCACAATCAGAGTCTAAATTTTCACTGGATGAACTGTTAGTAGGTAGTTGATCTTTATCTTTTTCCTTGCTCTTTGAAATAGTAGTCTTGAAAGCCACTAAATTTCACTTAGTTTCCTCATCTTCCTCTTTATTTAACTTGAGTTCTTCCTCATACATCCTAAGCTTACCAATGAGTTCTTTAATAGTTAGAGCAACAATGTCACATGACTCTCTGATTGAAACAGATGTTCCTCTCCATCGGTCTGGTAAACAACTCAAGATTCTCATAATTTGTTTTTTTTGCTGGAACAGCTTTTCCAAGTGAATTCATATATTGACTATCTCATTAAACCTGATATACTTATAAAAAATAGGTTCATTAGTCTTCATTTTAAAATTATCATATTTAATAGTATAAGTATTTAATCTCATTTCTTTAAAATTGGTAGTTCCTTCATGAGAAACACCCAAAGTATCCAAAATTTAAAAAGCATTTTTGCAAGAAGAACATCTGTTAAACTCTTAATCTTCTAAAGCATAGTAAATGGCATTTATAGCTTTACAATTATTATTGTAAGAAGTCATTGTAGGTTCATCACAATTGGATCTATCAGTAGTGGGAATTTTTTATTCTTATTCTATGGAAGTCCAAATATCAAAACCCATGCTCTCTAAATGAATTTTCATTTTCAGTTTCCATGGAGCATAGTTTGTACCATTGAAGAAGGGTGGCCTGTTAGTAGCAGCACCCTCTAGTCTATTATCCATAACTAGATTTTAGAAAGATAATTTAAAGAGATAAATATTTAGAACTAACATAAATTTTAAGACCTTTAAAAATGCAACTAAAATCACAGTTGAAAAACAGAGTATCATGAAAATCCATAAACAAAAACCAATCCTTTGATACCAAATGTTGGTTAGAGTGGACACTCAAGAGGGGGGTGAATTGAATTTGAATTAAAATTTCTGTTAAAATATTCTCTATTTCAAATCCCCCAATTCATAAAACAAGATAAACTTTAGTGAATTTATATTGATTGTAAATGTTCACTTAGATTCTCAAAGATTGATTAGGTCTTAGTTAATTTAACCATAATTTCAAACTAGCTTTTGAAGCTAACCTATTGATTTACAATAAGTGTAAACACTTACTAATTTAACTATCAAATTAGCTTCAAAATAGTTTCGTATTTCAATGTAATAGAAGCGGAATAAATAAGATATATGTAGTATACTTTAAACATAAATTACAGATGCACAGTAGATAAAACAAGAGGTTCAGTCTCAAGCTGAGACTTAGTCCTCTCAAATTTATATAAATTTCATCCACAACCTAGATTGGGGTTAACAACAGTTTACAAAACTGTCCAGCCCACGCAAGGACCATTACCACTGTTCTTTGTGGGAAACAAAACAAAGACCAGGCCATACAAGGACCTCTTCCACAGTTGACATGGGTAAAAAAGTGATATGAGATTTGGAGTGAGGATTTTGATATCCTGCAGTTCAGTGTAGGAGACTGTGTGTGTATAAGAAATACAGAGTACAACACACTTCTTGAAAGATAATAAATAAATCATGTAGAGAAGATAGATAAGAGTTTAGAAAGCTCTGGTGATTATCAATGCAGCTCTAGACCAGTTGGATTCATCCGGAATGCTTCTGAGTCCTTCTCTGGTTTTTCTGTCGAAAAACAGAGTGTCGTAGTTCAGCTTGCCTTCTTCAAGAGTGAGAATGATCTCTTGATTCGTTGTGTGTTCTTCAATGGTGTTTAATTACATTAATGAGATTTCTTTGAAAGACTTAAAATCTCCTTCTTTTTAGGATTGTTCTTCTTGTTCAGTACTGTGCACTCAGGTGTATGTAAGTTCTTCTTGTTTTATATTCACACTTGCACACTGATTCTACTTGTTGTTTATTGTTTTTGTTGTTGTTGCATGTGTACTTCATTTAAATCTTTCTTATATTCCGCGAGTTCTGGATGTAGGAATGATTCCCTTTTCATAGGTACGAGATACAGTTTCCTGACATGCCAACAACTATCATTAAATAACATTAATTTCATTAAAAACAAAAAATATGACTATTAGCATTATTTAAATATTATTGAAAAAAAGTAAAGAAATAGTGTCACAGTGATTATAGAAACAGTGTCTTCTTCACGGTATGTGGTTCATGGTATGAGCTTCATGGTATGTCCATGTCACGGTGAGTAGTTCACGGTATGTGGTCATGGTGAGTCCATCATGGTGTCTGGTCATGGTGTCAGGTCATGGTTTCTGGGTCATGGTGTCTGGGTCATAGTGAGTCCTTCACAGTGTCTGGTCACGGTGTCTGGGTCACGGTGTCTTGTCATGGTGTTTGCATACATAGACAAATATCTATATTTGTACATAGACAGTAATATGCAGAACATGGATTAAGTTTAATCATGAGAGAGTAAAAGAGCTTGAATCATAAATATAAATGTTTGATAATATATTTGAGATTTATGATCACGCATGAGACTTGTAAATAATAAAGAGAATAATTAACATCCTAAGATTTGTTATCAGTAAAACATGATGTGTAGTTATTATTAAGATTGAATATCATTAGAAAGATGTTAAATGAATAATGAGATTAATTAACAGTAATAAGATTTGTGATTAGTAAAACATGATGTGTAGTTATTTTTTAGATTGAAGAGCATTAGCATGATGTACAATGAAGATTGAGATTAATTAACAGTAATAAGATTTTTGATCATTAAAACATGATTAACACATGAGGATTCCAACAACAAAGGTCCTCATCAACCCTCGTCCCAACATCTAGAGGCAAAATTATATCTTCCCACTTATATATAATCACCTTTGGCTTAAATCATGATTTCCTAAGGGACAGTGATTTCTTCCCAACCAATACCCTAAACCAATAGGATCAAATAATATAGAGAGAATCATCCTCAAACTTAGGGTCCTATCACCATCAATTGGTGGTCCATCAACATTCACCAGGATTTATATATAAATCAGTTCCAACCTCTCTGATGGTCAACACAATCCTAACCCACTCTATATAGAGGCCTCTACCCACATGAGTGGTAAACACCACTTAATCATATGAATCTTATCTGTGTGCACATGAGTCTAATAGTGCATTGGCCCATCATGATGACTGGAAATCACCAAAAATACCTTATCCTAATCATCTAATCACCTAGTTTCTCTATGACCATGTCTCTCATACCAATGGTTAACACCATCTAGTATCACACAAGCCTTTCCCTCATATGGATCATCACATTTCTTAAATATGATCAATATTCCGTCTAACTATGTGATAAACATCACTATAGGTTTCCAAGAAATTCCCAACCTATTGAACTATGTCGTCTCAATCCAAGTGTTAATGAAAACATCAATCCTTAGGACAAACTTATCATGTTCCCATGGAACCAAGGAAGAAAATATAAACAATTTAGTTAATTTAAATTTAGAGACCTGACCTAACTGCCCCAAGTTCAAAATATTATAACCTAGATTGGTCCATTTATATGAAGAAAGTTCATTCCCATGGATAATCATATCACTAATTAATTAATTTAAAATATAATCAATAATTAAATAGGGTTACTGTTGTTTAACCAAATAGTATGCACAATAATGCACCCTCTGAAACACTATAATGTTAATGAGGAAGCTAAAAACCACCTACCTCATACTATTAGATTATTTATCATCATAAATCATCATCTAAATTAAGAAAAATTTAATACAAATCCTCATTTTAGAAAAATTCCCAAAAAATTGGGTAAAATAACTCTCAAAATTTTAGTGCACTATATGGTGTGATAATAGATAAATAGATGCTATATAATTAAATTTCTTACTGAGATGAATCCATATCCACCAACAAAACAAATATCAGACATTAGATAACGAAGTTATCTAAATACCGATTGATAAGAATAATGGGAGTATCTCCCCTACTGTCAATGAAAAGCGGTAATGAAATGGGAGGAAAAGAAGAAATTGGGAAAGAGGAAATATCCTAATTTACCACTTTTAAATGAGTTCCATGGTTAACTCATGTGATTTGGGTAATCAGACTCCAACCATCCACATTCAATTTCCAAAATTATCCCCCCCTTTTGTGGATAAGCACACAATTTAACAAACCATATGTATCACAAATATAAGGCAATGTCTAAGGCAGTCACCTCGTACAATCAAGTGATCAGTTTTCCAAATGGTGAATAGACTGTGTGAATCCCATATGATAAAAATTATATTGGTCTCACACTTCTATTAACCCAATATTTAATGATTTTAAATTTCTTTATCAGTAAATATGGAGTTCCACACAATTACACATAGGTGGCCATGCAGTTTGCTCAAATTTTTCACCTCTACCATTTCGTTCCTAAAATTGAGTTTTCAGGTTCTGCCGGACCCAAAACTGACCTGAAACCCTGAGTAACATTCTAATCCATAAAACTCATCTAAAAATAAAAATTTTGGTCAATAAAACTCTTATAATTTCGTTTTAATTATGGAAAAAATTCGGTCTCCTCACTAATCTAAAAAAAATTCAATTTTACCTAGGAAATGGATCTTTCCAAAAAACTCAAGATCTTACGATCTCCTCACCTTCACATATATCATCCTTGAGATATAAATAATTACCCAAAGATAGTAACGAACATACCCATCTCATTAAAACAATCATGTTCAATCCCTTTCCTCATGTCACAGGTAAAATTTCCTCAAAGTGCTCTCTGCCTTAGAAGTTACATACTTTTTTTCTTCCTGACTGAAAAATAAATCAATTATTATGGTCCACCAATAATCATTGGACTCATAATTCCAACAATGATATATATTTTCACTACTATATCTCATAATGTTCTCAAATCACCTATGTTATATTTGACACCCATAAAATATTACATCACATCCATTCCCAGATGCCTATACATTTCCTGTAAAACCAAAGTCATATATAAATATGCATTACCATCGAAATATAGGTTCCTATTCACCTTATAAAAACCATGCCTCCATCGATTACCATAATAAATCGTCATGCCACACACACCCAGATATATAAGTATTACATGCATTTGAGCCGATGAAAACCTACCAACTAATGTATTGTTATTCCCAAACGACACATGCACCTCATGTAACCAAACTAGAAATTCCATACCAAAAGTACATTTAAAATAAAAATAAAACATATTCACTCTCATCGAATACCTATAATTATAGTAAGATCCTTATCCTTCATAACACCTAGAATCTTCATTGTGTACAACCAACCTGAAGCCCAAATACCTAAGCCTTATCCTTTAAATATTATCGCACAAGATACTAGCCACTGACCCCACTTTTGGGTTACACTATCTCAACTCTGTCGTTTCCATGTAGTTAAATCCCGGTTACCAGCTCTTGGTACCACTCTTAGTCTGACCTCAAATCCTTGAGTCTTCCTTAGTCCCTGGATTCAAACTATCTAAGAAGGATTCATATAGAACCTATTGAGATTATCAGTCTATCGACTTGCATATTAAACCTTGGGAGGCCACTGGAACTGAGTCTGGACGTGTCCCTACTACCCACACTAGAAGAAAATCATTGTAGGACCACTCCTCGATGGTCTGACTGAATCTCCGGTAGGTCTTCCCTGTTGAGACTCCTCGCATTCAAGCATCTAAAAATCTGAAAGATCATTGATGTTATCACCTCATTCCATCTCCATACATGAGTTTGATTTATCTAAAAAATTTCCCTCAGTTATCAACTCCCAATTTACCACCACATAGAATGAGTCTAACATGAAGATGTTTATCTTCACCCTGATGGAATGTCATAAACCGTCGCCAATACTCCTAACTCTTAAGGTTTCATCACCCCCACATGAGGTGAAAAATGAGACATGTATATGAAAGTATGTATGTAGTCTATAATAGGTCTGTCTCACTATTATAAGCTCAAGAACACAATATATCTATCCACCCTCAACATCTCTAGGAAGAAGTGATCAAAGAACCTAACATTGAAATCCTTGTAATCTTGCCTCCTGTCTTTGTATTCTTGTACCTACACATCCTACCAGTATTTATCCAGTCCTCTGAGCATGAATGTTTCCATATTCACCCTCGACCTGGTGGTGTCTCAAGCTACTTGAAGATAGTCTGGACTAACTCGATCCAGTTCCCTGCCTACTACAATCTACCCTCGCCCTGAAATAGAGGTGCACGTTGCTATTAGAACTCATGTGTTATATATTCCATGAATGGATCATCTCCCTGATCTCCCCTATAGATACACACTATATCACATACTAGGCTCTCCTCATGTTTATCATCAATCCATGGACCAAAATCTATAATATTGTCCAGATTTCCCACTTTTACGTGAGCATGTACATGTTCTTATACCTACAGATCATAATTTGGCCAACCATCTGTGGCCACTTCTCAACCATCAAGGACCTCAACATACGCACACTCAAGTGGAACCATATCCCCACCCTCTTAACTCTCTAGTGTAAGCCTTCATGGTGGCATAATGATGAATACCAATCACAATGTTATGGTAGCCATAACAATATAAATATAACTTGGATATGAAAGTTTGTAACAACCAGTGACACCACACCTCTCTTACACCCCCTACTACACCTTGTCTAATGAAATTTGTCCTCTCATCCCCTTACCTACCCATATTAGGTTCAGGTACCACATGTAAATAGATCTCTTGATCGTCTTCCGACCCACATCAGATCTAGGCACCATGTATCATCTATCCTCAGGGCCCCTCACCTTCTCGTAATAGGGTCATATGACCCATGTAATTCAAGTTAGTTGACTAAAATTCCACTAAAGAGGCCATATAGGAAAACATCATCAAGATTCTTTATTGAAATTTTAAATAGACCTCCCCTTCTCATCACTTCTATCAACCCTTATCCTGTTCAGTTCCATATATATTACATACATATAACATGACATAAAAATATCATTACTACCACATGCCTGGGCTATATGAGTAGAACTCCACCAAATATAGACTATGAATGAAAACACTATTTATCTTCCTTTATTGAAACATTAAACAACCCAAATAATCTTAAAATAATCCAAGTTTTCAGTGAAAATAACAAGAAAACGCACCATTTAAGCTAAGGTGCATATCATGATGCGTAAATAAACCCCCTTGCAGTTTCAGGCCTAAGCTAAAACCCATATAATAGATAACCATCACACCCCTGTGAACCAATCAAGGTGGAAATCAAATCAACATGTTCAATCAATTCCACACCCCTAAAAATACAGTCTACTCTCGTGCATGGGGTTTTGTGAAACTAAACATGAGATCTGTTCTAAAGATAGGTGACATCCTTATCTTCGGTCTACCATAACCCGAATAGTAATACCAGTTGAAGAAACATTTTATATCATTTTTATGCATCCCAGTGATATTAGTAATTCCCATTCATGAACATCCAATGATACCATTTGTTGCACCTTGGCTAGTTTTTACATCCAAATAGTGCTCAAGGCTAGTTGACAACTAGGCCTTATGTGTGCATCCCTATACCCCAATGTTTGATGACTAGAATATAAGGTGTCAAGAAGTGATAGTGGGGAGAATATATCCTCTTGATGAGATAATAATAATGTTCTATTTGTATGTAATATGTTAGAAGAAAGAACATATAATTAGAGGACTAGTAACCTATCATAACTAAATCATAAACAAACTGTTTTTGTAGTAATTAACAATCTAAGACATACCATTTATTGAATATAACCCCATTTGTATCTAAGCATGAATATCAAATCAGTTCAGGAATAATAATAAGTTGAAAGGGTCTCCTTTGGCTGACGATCAATATATACAAATAATATTCATTCTAATACCCAATGAAACTCAAAAATAAACTATAGATAATGGGAGACCCTCCAATGTCCCATTCCATCCATCCCATTCTTAAAAACAAAAGATGATCACTAAGGTATATCTTCTGAGCCCAAACCATTACCTTATCACAGAAGCATAAAGTCTACCCACATCTCGAGGGGCCCGTGTAATGTGTGAGAATAAATCATAGTAGGAAACCACCAACATGTGATTTTCTTACATATATGATAAATTTATGTGTGTCAAAATGTAAATAAAAAGGTAACCACATGATTAATAAAAAAATACTCACCTTTCTTATGCACAACATCCACAAGGAATCAATCACCTACTTTGTCCATTTTTAGTAATTCTAAGAACATGTTCCCAATTATATGTAGTTAATACATCTCATGTATGTATATAAAAACCTATTGTTTAGAGGATCCATAGATTTACGTCCAAATAATACCCTAACATGTAACATTATATAGAGCCCTCAGAAACCTTCTGTAAATGTATTGTTAACACGTCGGAGAAACCAACACATCGTTTTATCAATCATATCATCAGTATCCAAAAGGTTAGGCCCAATAAGTTCCAAGTCCCAGGGAACTATGCGCAAAATTCTCCATCAGCCCTCAGCCTGATGTACTGAGGCACAATGATATCTTCTTTTCAATATATAATAGCCATCAGCTCAAAGCTCGATGTCCCAATGAAAAATAATATATATCCTCCCAAAATCCCCTCCCAACATCCTCAAATAATATGGTGAGCCGTATCCCCCAATTGAAAGTCTTATCACCATCATCTAATAGTTCATCAACATCCATGTGGCTTTTTATGAAAATCACCTGCAACAAATTTTTTTGTCATCTCGATCCTAAGTTGAAACTAATAGAGGCTTCTACCCACAAGAGTGGTCAACACCACCTCCTCGTATGAGTCCTATTTGTGTGAAAATGATTCCAATGGTGTTCTATACAATTAAAGTGAAAAAATATTACCCATACATACCTAGGAAATATCATCCAAGCACATCATTCATGTAGGACCATGCGTCTCAACTTGATGGTCTATACCATCTAATATCACATTGTCCTTGTCCTCATCTTGATGATCACATTGGTTAAATACAATGACCATGTCATCCAACATGGTGATCAAAATCCCCCCATGTATCCCAAGACATTCATAACCAAACGAAATACCTCACCTCAATCCATGTTCTCATCACCACCTCAATTTTTGGTCTAATCATATCAAGTTCCCATGAAACAAAAAATAATAATTTAATTAATTTAATTAAATGACTCGTCTAACACTATACCAAGTTTAAAATCCTCAAACATGACTCAGACACTATACACAAATAAAGATCATTCTCGTGGAATCTCATATCACTAAATAATTAATTTAAAATATTGTCTTTAATAATATAGGGCCACTTTCAGTCAACACAACGACGCACTCAAGAATGCGCCCCCAAAACATGAAAAAATCAAAGAGAAAGATATGTACCACTTACCGCGTACAAGTAGACACTCAAAAATCATATATTTTATAGCAACATGATATGAATCTAGATAAATCATTATTTTAGATGAAAACACTAGAAATAGGTTAAAATGGATTACATTGATTTATCTCCCTGTTTAGAGAGGGAAAATAAAAAATAAATGAATGTGGATTAAAATTATTACTGATAGGAATCCATTTCTACCAATGGATATAACATTGGAACTCATATAATGAACTTCCCTCAATACCTAGGGATTAGAAAAATTGGGAGGAGCTCCACTATTTTCCATGTGAATATGAGAAAATATGGGGGAAAAGAATAAATATGTAAGGAGGGAAAATCATAATTTCTAACTTTTAAATAAGGCGTAAGATTTAGCTAATCAAGTACCAACTGTGGGAACACACTATCCAAATCAATATCACCTCACATGGCTAAGAGCATGGTTTTCCAAACCATTCATAACTCTTGTATAATCCATTATCCAAGGATCGCACCTCGCATGTTCAGGCACACTATTTTCTGAAATGTGCACAGACTGTGCGGACCCCTTTTTAAACATTCAAAGGTCTCATATAGCTTTGCACCCCCCCCCAAATAAGTTTGAAAAATCATGATAAATACATCTATATGGCTATATTATTATTATAGGTAGGCCATATGATTTTTTCAAACTGTGCATCTATGTTTGCACTTTCCTATAATTGAGTTTTTGGGTTCCAACAGACTCGAAACTCATCTAGAAGCTCGATAAACTTTCCAATACTTAAAACATATCTATAAAAAATGAATTGGTTCAACAAAACCCACATAATCAGGTTCCAAATACCAAAAATAATGTCATCCCACTCATATAACAAAAAAAATCAAATTTACCTAGAAAATTACCCTTTCTAAAAACTCAAGACGTTACATAAGAAGACATGATGTATTTGATAGAATAATTAAAGAGAATATGGTTCCCATATACAACGAAACCACATTCAATAGTTATATATAATGCATAGACGGTTCAAAATTTACGGTTGATAAATTATGTTTGATTTTGGTGTTGGTTGAATGGGTCAATTTATTCAAACGAGGTGATGGTGAGGTGAAGATGTTTATTCTTGATACATAAATGGTTTAATGTATTTATAGAAGTATATAAGGTTATATTGAATTATTAGGATTATCCTAACACAACCTATAAGACCAAAACATATTATAGACTTTAAGATATATTTTGGATTATCTATAGAGTGATTTGGTTCAATTTAGGTTTTTACACTTTTATAAATTTTGGATAAGTCTCAATATTAAGGTACATCCTTGAATTCGAAAGGTTGATCATAGGTTCATAAGTATCAACTAGATTTCATAATATTTTTTTTGTGGGAAGTGCTTAAAAGTCTCTTTATACATGTAGGGATCATCGAGAATTTAACACCCTAAGATTTTAATAGTATAACACTGTATTAGACAGCATATGTGACATGCAACATTGGACTTAAACAACCCAGAAAATATATTCATTAAATTTAATCTCTTCTATATCTTACGAAACACGAAAAACCAAGTCTAAATGAATAGTAGTATAGTATTCCATTATAATATCAATTCTAAATTAGAGTGTATGAATAGTACTAACTAAAATTTAAAAATTATGGTTATTTTTTATTATAAATAAAACAAGAGTCTTTTAATAAAATAAATAAATAATTTCTGAAAAACTATGTTTTTTATAAAGGATGTTTTTACCGATATTTGCACACATAATTTAAAATTGATTTTTAGAACATTTAGAAAATTTAATTTTAGATATAAACATATTTTTCGAATTCACTAGATCAAAAATATATAATCATGCATTTTGAGTTTTTTATAAAAAGTTTCATCTTTTGGGGAATAGTGAGAAATAGTAAATTTTAATTGAAAATTTCCTTTTTGTTTAAATTATTTATAATGATAAAATCATATTTTGAATTGGTGTTAAAGTAAAATTGAATTATTTTATATCCATTAATGTAATTTTTATCATTGAAATTTGTTTATATTTAATTTTGATATAAAATCCTTTTAAACTTTTAAACATTTTCTCTTTAAAAATCATTTTTCTCATCACATATACGAGATTAGTTTTAAATTAAAATTATCAAATTATATGAATATAATTTGTGAAAATAGATTCCTTATGTGGAATGATAATAATTTTTTATGTTTAATAATTTCAATATATTTTGACTGAAATAAATGGTGGGAATAGTAAAAATTAGTTACTATGGTTAAGGTAAAAATAGATTTACTAGGGGTTAAACAATGAAGTTTAGGTTTAAAATTACCTAAAAACATGTAAAAACCCATTTTATTTTCATATTTTGAAATTATATCTTCTATGTTTAATGAGGACCCATTTTTTAGGACTTTTATGGATAAAATCATGGGTATGATTGAATATTTTGAAAAAAATTACAACTGTGCCACTTACCTCACTAATAAAAGGCCACTCGGATCCTCCCTTACTCACACCTTCAAAAACTTTAGTTTCAATCAATACCTACCAAAATGAATTTCCACATTACCTCCCCTTATCCAATAATCATTATTTTTGGATGAAATCTTACCTAGGATGTCTTTTGGTTCAATCCTATGGAGGATATACGAAGAAGGGGTATCGTTCTTCAATGAGTATTTTTGTTTTATTTCTTTATCCACCTATATAAATTATTAAAAATCCACTAAGATATAATAATATCAATATATTTAATATATTGGTTTGTTTTTATATTAAATTATTGACCTAAAACTGTCTCCACTTCCATCAAATTGGTTATTAAATCATCATTCATATTTATGGTGGATTATCGCCTCACAGACTAGTGACATACATTTTTCCATTACCACCTCTCACAGTTGGGTGTAAAGATAGATATAAACTATATATAAATATATGATATTTATAAAATAATTATACCTAATTATTTATTATATCATATATACCTTTTTTAATTTCTATTTTATATGGGATATGATAATGTCGTTCTTGTGCATAGCGGACAACCACATAGCGAAGTGATTCATTTCATTTTAAATAAATATTTACCTATAATATAATAAGGGTAAATATAATGAATATATGTGAAGTAAATGGAATAATTATTAAATTAATTTAATATTCTTCATAATTATATGATAACATACCACTTTCTTCCATATATTTTCACACACTAAGAAATGATAAGTAGTACGTAAACATGTGGACTACTGCTTTCACGAAGTGATGTTACTCTATTTTCACTACCACACCAAAATAATGATATATATAACTATATTTAAACAAGAAATATGTTTATATTGACATTATTATCATTCTATAATGATAAAATATTACATACCTTCATTCAATATTGATTACTAAGAAATGAAATTGCTTCTTAAGAGTACGTACGACCTATCGTCTCCATTATCAAAACATATTTAATTTCTCAAGAACAAATTTCATAATTGGTATTAAAAGTTTAATTTATGAATAAATATAATAATTATTTCATCTTTACTATTATAGGTATGTTCAAATGATTACCACATTGATCACAGTCAACCTACTAAAGTTATTTTTGACACATAAGATGAATATTATCAAAACATGTGAGATAAATATAATTTATTATGTAATTATATTTGACAAGAAAATAATTGAAAATATTATTAATAAAATTGAAAAATTTTGTTATTAAATTAAAAAATTAACAATTTTTTATTATTCCAGAAGATAATGACACATGTGACAGTGGGACTCATTGTAAGGGACTCCGTCTCAGTTTCCTTTCATTGAGGAATATTTGATTTGATTCACATTTATTATTTTATAAAGAGTATATATATATACCCTTTACATATTATATCATTAATTTATCTATTATTATGATATTTCATATTTATTTTAATGGGGTTTTCGATTACTGTGTTTCCAAAGTGATAAAGAATTTTTTTTCAATCAATTTATATATTTTTCTTCCGAATCTTTCTATTCCATGACCATGTTTTTAAAATGATTTTTTAAATTTCATTATATTAAATAAAAATATTTTTAAAGTACATTTTATGTCTCTTTTTACGTTATTCTAATGGTTTTCATAAGGAATCATTTTTTATGTTTTATACAAAAAATTTTGATAAATGACAAAAGAAATGTTCTACTTTTAATGTATACAACGACAACAATATTTCACATCCTTCTGAATGTTATTTGATTTAAATATAACATTTCAGTATTTATTATTTTATTAAATGAAAAAAAATAGTATTTCCCTTTTCTGGGTATTTTTGGAATTTAAAAGCGTGTTTTAAAAGAAAAGTGTATTTTGATATCTGAAATATTTTTTTATATATGAGTTTAAAAGTATTTTTTCAAATTTTTTTTATGAGAAAGTGAAAGTGTAACACCCCAAGATTTTCTAAAATTAAATGAAAATTCATGTAACTTTGTTTTAAGAATATATTTTTTAAATATCCTTTATAACATAACTTTTCCACTTCTATGTTTTGAATTTCATGAAACGGTCATATACAATTGTGTTCAGTATGTTATTTGGAGTCTATTGGAACCAACTAGTATTTTGGTGAATAGTAACATACCCTTATGAATATTAATATGAATATTAATATGACCCTAATGAATAGTAAACATTATTATTATTTTATTTTATTAAAGATTTAAGATAATAGCTTCTAGGTTAATTTTTCATTGTGATATAAAAGTAGTTACAGGATTAAAATTGTTAATTTTTGAATTAAGTATAATTTTATTTAAAAATTAAATTAATAATAATTAGAAAATTATTTTCAAAAAATGGACTTCATTTTTGAGATATACACGTCAATAAAAGGATAGGGTGAATTTTGGGAACTTTTCTGAAACATTTGATTCTTCAGTGAATATTAAAGAATACAGTTTTTAGTTTCGGTGTGTTAATGACATCATTTATGATATAATAATGATGTAATAAATCTGGTAGTATTTTCTATAGTTACATAATATGTGAGGTTTCCCAAGTGGCTTATACCATTGAAAAATACCATTGGAAAGCCCATAGTTATGCAAATACCACTCATGAGGTGTCCCTTGAAAATTATTAAAATATTCCCTTACTTTTCCTATAAATACCAACCCATTCCTTCATTAACATCATTCCCAATTCCTCTTAAATGAAGATCAGGCCTTCTTACCTTCATAGTATTACTCACAAGGCTTCCTCAAGCCTATAAGGTCCCAAACATCATGTTCTAAGGGTTACTCTATAAGGTAAGAGAATTCTCAATTTCGTTCTTTTTCCATTCAAGATATTTTTTATGTCGTATAACTTTAAAGTTTCCATACCATGTTCTTATTTCCTTATTATTCATGATCTAATCTCTATTATGATTAATTTATATATGGGTGAACCTTTTCCCTTTTACTTTTAATATTTTCTAAAACCAGGTTGTGTAGCTGTTAGGTTGCCGAATTTTTGTAAGAGATTTCTCAATTAATTTTTTATTTTGAGTTCCTTTCTCATTATTTCTTCATCTCTTCTTACCCAAGTGGCATGAAATCTCCAGAATCATTTATATTTTGGATTTTCTCATGTTAATTTAAAATATAGAATCATTTTTCTTCTTCTATCCCACTTTTTCAAAGAATTAAATACATTGTCCATGATATGTCGAATTACCGACATCATGGACGATGTGAGTTCATTTTTATTTAAATCCTTAAATTCTGGTCATGAAACCATTTTTATGGTTGAACTAGGTTATAATATATGTATTTTGTTTCTTAAATGGTTCTGTAATTCATTTTAACACATGGTTTTAATTTATAAGACAAAATGAGGTTGTTATTACCAAAAAACCACTAAAATGACCTAAACGAACATCATTAATGTTTTAACTTATGAATAATCAAAATATTAAACATCAAAATGATAAATGGTATAAATTAGGGTAATATAAATATGTAAATAAATTTCCATTCCAATTCAGTAATTTCACTTCCAATCGACAAGAACATCCACCATGAACCAATCATGGAATTCATGTTAATAACTCACCCAAAAACAGTGCAAGGAGAAAAATACTAATAAATAATGGTTGAAATGATGTTATGAAATTATATTATAAGATGTTATAATCATTAAAATGTTTCTTTAAAATACTAATAACACTCTTTTAACCATTATACATAAATTTTAACAAGTTTTACGTAAGGAAAACCTGAGGTAATGGAATTCTTAACCCGATTTCCATTCTTTGGGTTAACCTTATACTTCCTTATTTATGTTCTATTTAAATTTTTTATGTGAGGGATTATGTTCATATTATATTTTATTATGTGTATTTATAGTATATATATATATACTCTATCTACTCTATTAAGTCTCTCTTCAATTGTATGATATTTATAAGTGGATTTTCATTAAAAATCCTGTTTTTGTATTTGGTTTTACGAAATTCTGATGATTTTTTTTATGGGATTATTTATATTTTATTATTATAGTTTGGTTCTTGGGAATTATTTATGATGAAGGGTGGGACTTATTTCTCCCTCCAATGTATTGGGTATGAGTATGTTGGAGGTTGGACATATGGTTACTCTAAGTGTAACTACGATGGTTACACAAAGTAAGGTAGCCGTGAGGGTTACAAATTATAAGGAATCCATGAATGGTTACAAGATTATGTAAGTAATACCCCAAGATAAATTTATAATTATATTTATGTTCTCATGTTTTTTTAGTCTCTTTTTTAAATCTCATGTTACACAAAGTAAGTATATATGGGCGACAATAATGTCTTTTGAAAATGCTTCCGTATGTTATGAGTATTCATGGAATAATGTAATCTTTCATTCTTTTCCATCCCTTATTGAGATTTTGTGCTCATACCAATTTTTTAAATTATTTTCATAGGATAATGTATGTCTATGACAAGGACAGAAGCCATGTTAAATGTTGAATAATTTTCAAGGATTCTTGTTTTAAGTTTTAATGTTTAATATTTTGAAAAATATGTAAACTATTTTTATGGTATCCAATCTATATTAATTTGTAATGTTATGAATGTATTTTCCTAATTCTATAAATCTCTAAAAATGTAAATATGCTCAATGTAAAAGGATGTTTTTTCTTAACTAAATTACTTATTATGTACATAATATGGGTGGTTCCTTATAGTTGGTATTAGAGGATGGTTTAGATAACATTAGTGGTTAGGGTGATGTTAATAGAATATCATAAATTATTTTCACTCTATGCTTAATTTGAAATATTTTAGCATTTAAAGATTACCATGATGCTTTATTTAAGACATGTTTTTTCAGAATTGTGTTCTGCAGAAGGAATAGGGATGCTGAAGAGGAGAGGCACTGATAGAATGACATCCTTCCAGAACTACAACCCGAAATGGTAGGGATTGGAACTGAGCAGTTTGTGACTGTAATGGCTCAACTAACACAGGCAATAAATGGTGGTGGAATCCATGCAAAAGAACCAATAGAGGTACCACAATGAAACATGACAGTAGTGGAACATTTTATGAGACAACATCCTCCTGTGTTCAATGGATCTTCTGACCCAGTAGTAGCTGAAGGATGGATTGAAGCCCTTGAAAATATATTTGATGTTATGGGATGTTAAGACAATCAAGACGTAAGTCTTTCTATTTATCATTTTGAGTGGGTAGATGATCAGTGGTTGTCAATGGTAAGGAATATGAGGGGTAAAGGGGATTTGTATGTCTTAGAGTGGGATGAATTTAAAAGAATTTTCCTTGAAAAATATATTCTTAATGTGGTGCGACTTAGAATGGAGAATAAATTCCTTGAATTAAAACAAAAGGAGGAAGATTCAGTAACTATGTATGAATAGAACATCACCCGACCAGAAAGGTATGCTCCAAATCTTATTCTGGATCTTGATAGAAAAATCATCCTCTATTACTCAGTACTAAAGCCAAGGTATCGAAGGGCATAGGACTCCCGTGAATTAAAAAGTTATGAGAAAATTGTCTGATGTGCTGAGAGGATAGAGATGGAGTTTGTTGAAGATCGCGTCAATTTTGGATGCAAAGAGAAGAAGTGGTCTAGTTGGAAATCAATGGGTAAGAATCAAGCAATGAAATCTAATGGTAAGAAAATCCAATTTCCAGTTTGTGAAAAGTGTGGCAAGAAGCACCCTAGGGAATGTATTAGAAAAACTAGTAAGTGTTTTAAATGTGGTAATCATGGACATATTTCTCGATATTGCAATGAAAATGATCTTAAGAATAGTCATGATAAGCATAGTATAAAGTGTTTTAAATTTGTTGAGATGGGTCATTATGCAAATTTTTGCCCAAAGAGAGATCTGAATGATGCAAAGAAGCCAAACAACAACCAGAAAGTTGTATTGAGATCCTTTGCGACTACGTCCGTAGATGTCGGGGAATCCAAATTTGTTGTATCAGGTACTTTTTTTGTTTACTTAGAATTTTCTGATGTTTTTTTTGATATGGGGTCTACACATTCCTTCATCTTTGAAAAATTTTCTAGTAAATTGGAAATATCACCTCAACAAATGAGACCCAAACTAATTGTTAAAACAACAGGGGGAAATATTATAGAAAAGAGGAATTATATGAATATTTCTATTGTGGTCGGTGGAAAGACATTAACAGAAAACCTTGTTGTTTGACCCTTAGTTGTGTTTGATGTTATTCTCGTAATAGAATGGCTTTCTAATTATCATGCTAAGATTTAATTTTGAGATAAAGAACTTGTTTTTAAAAAAGATATACAGTTTTTATACAAGAATGAACCCATAAAATTGATAATATATTAGGAAGCTAAGAAATTATTGATAGTTGGAAATGAAATTTATCATTCTCATATTGTTGGAAACAAGGGAACTATTCAAATTAATGATATTCCAATGGTAAATGAATACCTTGATGTCTATCCTGATGAGTTACCCAGTGTCATACCCAATAGAGAAGTCAAATTCACAATTGACTTAGTTCCTGATGCAAAGCCAATTTCAAAACCCTCATATCATATAGCTCTAATATAAATTATTAAATTGAAAAATTAGTTGTAGGATTTTCATGAAAAAGGCTTCATTCATCCTATCACTTCACCATGGGGAGCCCCTGTTTTGTTTTTTGAAAAGAAAGATGGTTCCATGAGACTTTTCATTGATTATAGAGCTTTTAATAACATCACTGTTAACAAAATTATCCTTTGCCTCATATCGGTGACTTGTTTGATCAACTCTAGGGAGCTCAGTACTTTTCCATGATTACCTTGAGATCCAGATACCATCAGCTGAAGGTGAAGGAGGATGACATCCAAAAAATAGCATTTCATACTTCATATGGGAATTATGAATTTGTTGTTATGCCATCTGGATTAACTAATGCACCTAATTTATTCATGAATATTATAAATATAGTATTTCAAGCGTTTTTGGATATGTTTATGGTTTTATTTATTGATGAAATTCTTGTATTTTATAAAAATGGGTAGGTCCATAAAAAACATATAAGGGTTGTTTTGAAAACATTAAATGAAAATAAACTGTATGGAAAATTCAGAAAGTGTGATTTATGGTTACAACAGATATCTTTTCATGGGAACATTATAAATAAGGATGGAATAACAGTTGATCCTACCAAAACAAAAGTAGTTGATGAATGTCCAAGACCCACAAATGTTATACAGATTCATATTTTTCATGGGTTAGAATGTTATTACATATGATTTGTTAAGAACTTTTCATGGTTATCTATCCTGATAACTAAGTTAACAAGGAAAGGGGTTAAATTTGTTTGGACGGAGGAATGTGCTATTTATTTTCAGGAACTGAAGAAGAGATTGGTGAATGCTCTAGTTTTGGCCATACCTTCCCGAAATGGTGAGTTTTTCATCTATAGTGATTCTTCATTGAAGGAAAATGGTTGTGTTTTGATGAAGAATGATCAGGTAATTGCCTATGATTCAAGGTAACTTAAACCTCATGAGATAAATTATCCCACACATGATTTGGAATTGGAAGCTGTGGTTTTTTATTTGAAAATTTAGAGGAATCATCTATACGAAACCAAATGTAAAATATATACTAAACATAAAAGTCTAAATTATATATCCACTCATAAGGAATTAAAAATAGGGAAGAGAAGATGGATATAACTGAAAAAGTATTATCACTGCATGATCAATTACCATCCTAGAAAAATAAACAATGTAGTGGATGCCTTAAGTAGTAAATATATTTCATCATTAAACAAGATATGTTCATAACATGATCTATTGATTAATGATTTGATGAATTTAGGCTTATAAGATGTTGGTTCAAGGAATACCTCTATTTTGTTTTAGGTTTCTATGCAGTCTTCATTGTCAGACAGAATTAAGAAAGCGTAAAAAAAATATTGTGAGCTACATAAAAAGGTAGTATTGGTTTAAATGGGTATGTTTCTAGAATTTAACCTTGACAATGATTATTTTAAGATATGGGAAAAGTTTGTGTGTGCCTATTGATTCTTATTTGAATAATTATTTTTTTGTGAGAAGCTCATAATTCTCCATTTTCTATTCATCCAGACAGTACTATGATTTACAGAGACCTTTAGGAGTATTATTGGTGGGATGGAATGAAAAGGGATATTGCTAATTTTATCATGAAATGTTTGATGTTTCAATAGGATAAACCAGAGTGGTAGTTACCGAAGGGGATGCTTCATCCTTTTCCAGTGCTAGAGTGTAAATGGGAGAATGTATCCATGTTCTTCGTGGTTGGACTTCCAAAGACTTCTCTAGGTAACAATGTGATTTGGGTTATTGGTGATCGGCAAACAATGTCTGCACATTTTCTTTCTATTAGATATATAATGAATTTGTATCTGCTTTATATGTTGTACCTCAAGGATATTGTCAGGTTACATGGAGTTTCTCATTCCATTGTATCTAACCAAGATCCTAGGTTCACTTATAACTTTTGGAAGGGACCTCAGAAGACATTGGAAAGACAGTTAAATTTTAGTATAGCTTTTCATCCTCAATCAGATGGGAAGTTAGAACGAACAATTCAAACATTGGAGGATATGCTTCGAGCTTGTTCAATGGACTATCAGGGAATTTTGGATCAACATATTTCATTAGTTGAATTTTCTTATAATAACATTTTTCATTTCAGTATTCAGATGGCATATTTTGAGGCCTTGTATGGGAAGCGGTTTTGGGCTCCAGCGTTTTGGGATGATTTCGGTTAAAGAAAGTTGATGAGGCCAGAATTTGTAGATGAAGTGGCTGAGAAAGTGAGGATGATACAGCAACACATGAGGACAGCTTAGAGCAGGCAGAAAAGTTATGCAGATAATAGAAGGAAAGTCATCTCTTTCAAGGTAGGTGACCATGTTTTCCTTACAATCTCTCCTTGGAAAAGGGTGATGTGTTTCGGTAACAAAGGAAAACTAAGTCCACAAATCATTGGTCATTTTTAAATCATACTGATAGTTGGAACAATGTCATACCACGTAGCCTTGCCTCCGAGCTAGTTTCAAGTACAAAATGTTTTTCATGTTTCGATGTTGAGAAAATATGTGTCAGATTCATCACATGTCTTGAGCCGAGAAGCAGTTCAGCTGGAAGAGAACCTTTCTTATAAAGAGAAAAAATTTCTGGTTCATGATCAAAGGGAACTGGTATTACAGAATAAGGTAATCTACAAGGTAAAGATTTTTTGGAGAAACCACATGGTTGAAGAAGCAACATGAGAGTCTAAAAATGCTATGAGGGAAAAGTACTATCAATTGTTTAATAAGTAAATAAAATTTTATGGATGCAATTTCTAGAAGGTGGGGAAAATGTAACACCATATGTTTTCATAAAAATAAATGGAAATGCATGGAAATTTAGTTTAAAAAGTTATTTTTTTAACTAGCATTTAAAACATAACTTTTCTAGTTCTATGTTTTGAATTTCATGAAACTGTCATCTACAATTGTGTTCAGTATGTTATTTGGAGTCTATTGGAACCGACTTGTTTTTAGGTAAATAGTGACATACCCTTATGTATAGTAATATGAATAGTAATATGACCTTAATGAATAGTAAAATGTATTATTATTTTATTTTATTATGGATTTAAGATAATAACATGTAGAATAATTTTTCGTTGTGATATAGAAGTAGTTACAGAAATAGAATTGTAATTTTTTTAATTAGTATTATTTTATTTAAAAATTTAATTAAAAATATTTTGAAAATAATTTCGATAAAATGTACTTCATTTTTTAAATCTTCACGTCAATAAATGTTTATGGTCAATTTTGGGAATTTTTCTGAAACATTTTATTTTTCCGAGAATAGTAAAAAATACAGTTTTTAGTTTCAGTTTTTTAATGACATAATTTATGATATAATAATGATGTCAAAAATCTGGTTGACATGTGTATAGTTAAATAAAATGTGAGGTGTCCAAAGTGGTTTATGCCATGTTAAAATACCATGGGAAAGCCCATGGTTTTGCAAATACCACTCATGAGGTGTCCCGTGAAATTTATTAAAATATTCCATTATTTTTCCTATAAATACCAACCCATTCTTTCATTAACATCATTCCCAGTTCCTCCTCAATGATGCTCTGGCCTCCTTACCTTTATAGTAGTACTCTGAAGGTATCCTCAAGCTCCCAAATTCCCAACCATCATGTTCTAATAGTTACACTACATGGTAAGAAAATCCTCAATTTCTTTCTTTTTCCATTCAAGTTCTTATTTATGTGGTATGACTTTCAAGTTTCTATACCATGTTCTTATTTCCTTCTTATTCATGATCTACTCTATATTATGATTCATTTTTGGATGGGTGACCCTTGTCCCCACAATTTTTAATATTTTCTAAAACCACGTTGTGTAGCCGTTAGGCTACCGAATTTTTATAAGGGATTTCTAAATTATTCTTTTATTTGGAGTTCCTTTCTCATTATTTCTTCATCTCTTCTTACCCAAGTGGCATGAAATCTCCAGAATCATGTCTATTTTTTATGTTCTCATGTTCATGGAAAATTCATCATCATTTTTCTTCTTCTCTCCCACTTTTTCAAAGAATTGAAAACATTGTCCATGATGTGTCGAATTACCGATATCATAGACGATGTGATTTCATTTTTCATTAAATCCTTCATGTATGGTCCTGAAAAAATAATTATAGTTGAACTGGGTTATAATATTTGTATTATGTCTCATCAATGGTTCTGGAATTCATTTTATCACATGGTTTAAATTTATAAGACAAAATGAAGTTGTTATTATCCAAGAACCACTAAAATGATCTAAATGAACATCATTAATGTATTAACTTATGAATCATCCTCATTGTAAAAATAAAAATGATAAATGGTTTAAATTATGGTAGTATAAATATAAAATATGTTTCTATTCCAATTCTATAATTTCACTTCCAATCGACATGAACATCCACCATGAGCCAATCATGGAATTCATGTTAAGAACTCAGCAAAAAACAGTACAGGGAGAAAAATACTAACAACTAAATGTTGAAATGATGTCAAGAAATGATAATATATGATGTTATAAACATGAAAATATTTCTATAAAATACTAATAAGATTATTTTAACCATTATACAGGATGTTTAATCATGTTTTAAGTAAGATAAACCCAAGGTAAGGGAATTCTTAACCAGATTTCCATTCTTTGGGTTAACCTTCTACTTCATTATTTACGTGATATTTAAATTGTTTGTGTGATGTGTTATATTTTTATTATGTTTTATTATGTGTATTTATAGTATATACACATACTCCATCAACTATATTATGTCTCTCATCAATTTTATGATATTTATAAGGGGATTTTCTTTAAAAATTTTCTTTTTAAATTCGGTTTTTCAAAATTCCAAATAAATGTTTTTATGGAATTATTCTTGTTGTATGATTATGTTTTAGTTATTTAGAATTATTTTTGATGATGTTTGGGACCTATATCCCCCTCCAATGCATTGGTTATGAGTATGTTGGAGGTCGGATGTATGGTTACTCCAAGTGTAACAGTGATGGTTACAAAAAGTAAGGTAGCTGTGACTGTTACAAATTATATGGTAGCCAGGAATGGTTACAAGATTATGTATATAATTCCCTAAGATACCTTTATGATTATATTTATGTTCTCATGTTTTGTGTGTATATTTTTTAAATCTAATTTTACACAATGTAGGTATATATGGTTGATAAGAATGTCTTTTGAAAATGCTTCCACACGTTACGAGTATTCATGGACTAATGTGATCATTCCTTCTTTTGCATCCCTTATTGAACTTTTTTTGCTCATACATAGCTTTTAAATGATTTTAATAGGTTAATGGATGTGTAAGACAAGGAAGGAATCCATGTTAAATGTTGAATAATTTTCAAGGATTCTTGTTTTATGTTTTAATGTATTATATTTTGATAAAATGGAATCTTTTTTTATGGTATCCACTCTATAATAATGTGTAATGTTATGAATGTATTGTATTAATTCAATAAATCTCTAAACTTGAAAGGATCCTCAAGGTAAAAGGATATTTTTTCATATCTAAATTCAATATTTTGAATGTAATAAGGCCGGGTCATTATAGAAATCATATAATGTTTTATCCATGATATGGTACTTGATAATAATATTATAAAATGGGTGACCCCTATATAACTTATATGGATGTTTGTTCCTATTATAGCTCAGGGGAGAGCTTGATATAGCTTATAAGAAGGTTTTATCCCCATTATATCTTATATATGGGAATGATATAGCTTATATGATGGTTTATACCCATGATAGACCTCTAATGAATTGCGTTATTATAATATATTAATTCAGTTATGCGGTTATTCAAATTAAAATGATTTTGAAATGTTTTTATGGTTATGATGATCTAAGTCATCATAAAGGAATATAAATTTCTTCCTTTTGGATTTAATGGTTTTCTTTGAGTAAAACATTTTTTTTTTCATGTGAAATTTAATTATTTCATACACGATAATAATATTTAAGTTAAAGGAAAAAATTATATGAGTTCTCTTATTTTTCACTAGAAAAATGGTTTTCCTCTTTTTATGTCCCTTATTAATATTTTTGTGCTAATCCCATATTTTCAAAATGTTTTTTCATAGGATTTAAGTATGGGTAATGGACAGGAAGAAGACCAGTTGAATGATATAAACATTTTTCATGAAAAGAAATCATTATTTTCATGAAAATTTATGTATTATAGAAAAAGTGGACTCTAATCGGAATTACATACTTTATATTATATGGTTATGAAATGTATGAGTTATGAAATAATTATATAAAAATATAAACCTGAAAAGATCCTCAAAGTGAAAGAAAGTAAAATCTATAATAAAACCTGATTATGTAATGTTTAAGGTCGGGACCATATGGTTAGTATCAAAATACAATTTAGATTTCTTTAGAAGTTAGGTTAATGTTAATAGCCAGACCTTGAAATATATTACCTTATGGACAAGTTGAAATGACAAATAATTTTATGAGAACTATGTTTCTTCATCTAAAATATGTCTGTTTATAATGGGTTTCCATGAAGAAAATAGGGACGTTATAGTTTGAAAGCACCAAGAAGAAAATATTCTTCCAAATCAGCATCCTGATATGGTTTGAATTGAAAAAAAAGTTTTTTGAAGTGATGGATCATTTGAAGCAAGATACAAATAGTGGTGGTATCCATACTAGAGAGGAACTCGATCTACCAAAAAGGAACAGGTATATAGTGAAGTATTTAAAGATGATACATCCCCCATAATATAGTGCATTATATTAAACTACAGTACCCTATGGGTTGATCAATACTCTAGAGAAGATATTTGATGTAGTGGGATGTTCGGAACATTATAAGGTAACTCTTTTCATTTATCATCTTGAAGGTGGAGCTGGTCGATGGTAGTCTTTGGTAAAGAATAATAGAGGGATAGATAATATTGATTATATGGAATGGAAAACATTTAAGAATGATATAATTGAGAAATATTTCTCTATTATTGTTCAATATAGGATGGATAAAAATTTATTGAAATTGAGACAAAATTCTGAAGATTCAGTGTCCGCATATAATGAAAGTTTTACAATATTGTCCAGGGGTGTACAAAATTTTGTTTGAGATATTAATTGGAAAATTAATATATTTTAATTAGGATTAAATCAAAACATAAAAAGAAACTTTTCTACATTATAATTAAAATGTTTTGAAAAATATTTTCATTTTTCTAATAATTTCAGGATGGATTTTTCTCATACTTATGTGTCACGAGATGAAATGTTTAATAAATCATCAAATTGGAATGATATAGAAAAGAAACTAACTAAGAATACTAGATGAAATCCCCAAACCTGTTTCAACTATAGTAAAACACATTTCAAAGAATATATTTTAGGATCAGGTAAGTATTACCAAAGTGGTAAATTTGGTTAAAATGTTTGTGACTACAAATAAGAGAGTCCTGAACAATAAAAAATGAGGAAACCAATATCTAGTAAATGGAGATATTTTTATCCATAATTATATGGAAAACTAGGCTAATATATGTAAAATTTTATGTACTTAGGTTGGAATTCATCAAGATTATAAGTAAAAAAGGGATTTATAAATCATTTTCTTGAATCATTAAATGGTTTATCATCAGTTTAATGTATTAGGCACCTCTATTTTAATTTTTTAAGTAATTTATATACCTTTGAAGAAATTTATTGAGTTTTTATATATGATCACTGTATTTTTTAGTGAAAAAATAATTTTATAAATAATTCCTTCGCATTTTATAAAAATATTTTAATGGTGTTTATAATCATTAAGTTTAATATTATCATTAATGACATTTTAATAATAGTCAAATAAGATTATTAGCCTTTTGGAAAAAAGGGTTCTGCTGAAACCCTTAGTACAAAGGTTATTAAATGATAAATTTTATTTCAATGATGTCAATCAATTTTTTTCAGAACATTATAGTAATTATATTTTCATGGTTTATAAAATAATAAACCCTCATGTTGGGTGACAACCCATCACATTCAGAAAGGCCACAGGGCATGAACCCATCACTGAATGATGATATGGGTTTATCCCCTACCAATAGCCTATGTGATGTCTTAGTTAATATGATATTGTTTTTAGTTAAATGATTAGAAAAATAACTATTAATGATGAACAACTGGTGTTTTCTTTTAGGTTTGGAGAATAACTTATTATATTCGATAGCGTGTACTAAATACATTTGTTTTTTAAAATTGTTAGAGATAGATATAAATATTTTTCACTCTTTAATGGATATTAAACTCCATTAAAAGTGAATTTTAGTGTTTTCAGAATAAAAAAAATTTGGATATACATTTCTTTGAGTAATGGGTGAATTGGAAATTGATCAAATCATAACCAAAATATGAAATTGTGCCTATGAAATTTAAATGTATCAAGTAAGTATATTTCATTATTTTTTTAAACAATAAAATAATTAATCAACTTTAGGAAAATTATCCTAAAACAAAAATTTTATACTCTTGCACTCATATCTGATTAATCATATGGTCTATTAGATAATAAAAAATTTATGGGTTTGAGGCCATCAACATTACGTTTATCATTCCCTTGGTTTTGATCAATTTCCTCAATCACTCTCTATAATTATTTAAACATATATTATATGTATATATATTCACTTGAACCCAATTTTCTCTTACATAGAAACCTTTTTATGTGTTATTCCATACGGGTCTTGTACTTTCCTTTCTATCTTATTAATAAGATATTTTTTTAAACTTTTTACGAAGTCGGTTTTTAAAATATGGTATTTCCAAATGTCATTCCCTTGATTAATAAGACCAAGATTAAATTGTAATGTTGAAATTTATTTACTGTTTGGAGGATGTGACACCCTGAGATTTTAAAAAATGACATTGTATACGATAGTGTATCTGATAGAAAATACCAAATATAAACAACCCATGAAATATATTTTATTAAATTTAATCTCTTAGATAGCTTGTAGAACATGAAAAATTGAGTCTAAATGAACTGTAATATAATATACCACTATAGAATAGTCATTAAATTGTAGTGTATGAATAGTGATAACTAAATGGAATAATTATGATATAAATTACAAATTAATAATTCTAAAAATAGAACATATTAATTTACTTCATACCTTTTCACTCATAGAGATAATGTCTTTCGTGGAGGTGTGGACTACCACCTTCACGAAGTGATGTGACTCTCTTTTAATCATCACACCACATGGATGATATATATAACTATATCAAAAAGATGAATATGTTATATATGATATTATTATTATTATTTAGTGATAAAATATTACTTACCTCCTTTCCATAATGTTTTTCGATAAATGGAAATGTTACATATGTGTACATACGACCTACATTCTCCATGATCGTAACAAACATAATTTTTAAAAACCAATAGTAATTATTGATTTTAAATTTATTATTAATGAATTAATATTAATATTATATTATTATTATTATTCTAGAAGTGTTTAAATGATGACCTCTTTCACTATACTAAACCTACCAAGTCATTTTTGACATAAAAGCTGAATATTGTCAAAATATCCGACATAAACATAATTGATTAAGTAGTTTTATTAAAATGGAAATATGTGATAAAAATAATAGTAAACATTAAAAAGGTTCTCAATAAATTAAATAATTAACATAACTTTTTTACTTGGAAGAATAAATACATACATGACAATATGAACTCAATATAAGGGACTTCATACAAGTTTCATATTCTTGAGTAATATTTTGATATTATTCACCTATATTATTTTATAAGTTTTATATAAATCCTATTTGACATGATATATAATTAATTTTTATGGTTTCATTATAATTAATATTTTTTTAAATTTTATTCTAGAATGGGGTTTACAATTCATGTGTTTCACAACTGAGAAGGGGCTTTTATTTGAAAAAACAATGAATTAATGTTTTACTTCCAACACTTTATCTTCCTTATCCATGTTTTTAAAATTATTTTATTAATGTTTTTATATGTGCATAAAATATTTATAAATTAAATTTTGTTTCCATTTTTTCATTATTTTAATTTTTTTCTATAGGAATTTTTTTTTGTGTTTTATATGGAATGTTTTGGAAAACAAAAAATGGAATGTTTGATTTTAAATGTATTTGTTGATAATGAATTTTACTGTCTCCATGATGTTTATTTTATTTATAGATTCCTTTTCTATATTTCTTGTTTTTTAAAGTAAAAATACTCCTTTCTTTTTCTTGGGTATTTTAGTATTTAAAATGAGTATTTAAAACAAAAGGTTAATTTGATATCTAATTATTTTATATATGGGTTTAAAAGTGTTTTTCAAATATTTGATGATGGTAAAGTGAAAGGATAAATTTTTTTATTCATAATCTAATACTTGATAATTAAATGAAAAATATGTGATCCTAATATATCTCATACAAAGGGTTATGCCCCATTATAGATCCTAGATGAGCCCGATATAGGTTATTATAAGGGTTGAGCCCCATTGTAGCTCAGGAAAATAAAGAGATCCTGGTACCGATTATACAAAAGATTAATCCCCATTATGGTGAATGGGTGAGCCTGATATAGCTTATAGGGAGGTTGATCCCTATTATATCTATTCCATTAATTGAGTGATGATTATATTATAATTCTTCTATATTGTTATTCAAATTAAAATGGTTTTGAAAAGGTTTCATTATTATGATTCTCTAAGTCACTGAAAAGGAATTTTAATTAATTTCTATGGGGTTTAAAGGATCTCTTTGAAAAATATTTTTCTGTGTTTTTCATGTGAAAATGTATTATTTCATACACTCAGATAAAATTTAAGGTAAAGGTAAACTCTACAGGAGTTTTATTATTTTTCACAGGTCTAATGGTTTTCTTTCTTTTTATGTCCCTTACTAAAAGAATTTACTCATCCCACCTTTTAAAAATGATTTCAACTAGATTTAAGTATGGGTAAAAAAAATCATAATTCAAATCAGATGTCAAGAATATTTTATAAGAAAATAAATCATTCATTGTATTAAATGTTTTACATTATAGGAAAATAGATACTAATTAGAAGTGTCCACTTGGTATTATATTGTTTTGTAATGTATGATTTATGACATAATTATCCAAAAAACTAAACCTAAAAATATCCACAAATTTAAATAATATAAATGCATGAATAAAAATAAATATAATGTAATGTTTAAGGACTATAACTTATAGGGAAATTTAATGTTTTATTTTGAGGCAATCTAATGAAGTTACCTTGTGCATTAAAGGATCATCGAGAAACTCTAGGTTCATGTTGAATACTAGGCATTAAGTCACCCTATACTTTTTAGGATCATTTTCAAAAAAGTAAATCTCATAAAAATCATTTTATTTCTATATAAGATTCAATTTTGGCACCACACAAGGTTTTCTTTTCAAAAAAAGTAAATTAATGGAAGAATTATTCCATAAAATGACAGTTTCATAAGGGTAATTTATATAATTTCATAAAATACATTTACTAATAGAAATTTGGATAAATATTAGATATATAATTATTTGATATATTTTATTAATCAATAAATATAATTAGTTAATCTGTAAATTCTATAAATATATAATCAATATGAATATGAAAAAGGTTTATATTGTGATATTTCTATAGATTTAAATAGATAATCTATACAGATTAATTGGATCAAAAATGATGTTATATGATAGGTGATCACCACATGAAAAGACCATTTCAAGGAAATATAATTAATCATATATTATGATTAATAATTTAGTTAAAATGATAAAGGAAACATGAAAATTTTTTAGAGACTTGAAGACTGTGATTTATGGAAATGTTTCAAGTATTATAGGGAATAAAAAATGTAGATTTATTGGTGTTTCCATATTTAAAATAGTGAAAATATCTCATTAGAAAATGTAATCAATGAATAGAACATTTATAATCATTATTTAGGGATAATTGAATGAGAAAGACTGAGACAAAAGGAGGAGTTTCCATATATAAAACATAGAATAATATTTCATAGGAGTTTTTATTGAAAACATTAGAACAAAAATGGGGATAAGGGAAGGAGTTATACTCAAAAATTATTCCTTCATATATTTATATTTGAATATGAGATAAAAATATTATATGAATTATTGATGATCTAGATCCTAGGCATGGTAGAAGAAATAATATATCCATGGGAGTATTCCAATAATCATATCTGGTTTCATTAAGTGAGGAATTATTAGGAGAACTCATACCATTTTCATAATTAGTATTTGGAGAAAGAAACATGATGACTAAATTATATAATTATCCTTATCTATAGTAAGTATTACTACGACTTTAATTCAATGAATTCCCCGAATCGGAACTCTTCTTGAAGTGTAGATCTAATTTGATGTAGAGAAGGAGTGGAGAAAACGTGAAGTTAAAAAATATACCAACCTAAACATGATGATATAAAAAAATTTATTTTATTATGAATTATTAAAATAACCACATGTATATAAAATATTAAAATTATTCTAATATTAGTGCTTGGATGAGAAGATAAGGTAGTGTGCCTTGGATGAGGAGTTCTTGAATCCAAAAAATTATAAGGATGTGTTCCATGGAATATAGTAACCATTACAAAATATTTATGAAGTGAACTTATATGGTAGTAGATTCTATTACAACCAACACATGATCAAAATATTATCCTCAAATTAACACTTAGTTTTAAACTAAGTAAAATCCTTATTTATGCATGCTTAACTTAGTTACATATATATATTTTGATTGGTGGGGTTTAATGGGAGAGTAATCATGTAATAAGTTTAACATATTTATTACCAAAGTGGGAATGAAATAATAAAATAATAACTAACATGTTAATGAAAATTTATAAATTGGAATAAACTATGATTCAACCACCAGGGTGTCTCTAGTGAGCATAAAAAATACTAAGTTCATAAAGTTTTATCTTGGTGGTCAACCAGAAAGATAATTTTTTGGATTTTTTGAACTGAAGTAATAGATGATGAATCCAAAATTCTTTAATTGGGATAATTTTAGTAGTTTTAAATGCTATTTGTTATTTTTTTTGAGAATATTATAGTGAAGTGATTATGGATTAGGTCCAATGTGATCTAAACCTAAAGAATCATAGTGAACATGTCCATGATGCAATATTAAAAATGATAATAAATAATGGTATGTCTAGTGTGGAATATCAAAAAATATTAATTTTTCAAGTGAATATAATTTTTGAACATTATCAGATAAAATAAATGGAGAATTAGTGAAATTAAGGAAGGAATGATAACCTTTTCGGGAGAAGATTGAAAATCTAGACATGATGAGATGATTTTGAGAATGCAAAATGAAATTTTCCTTATGTATAAAGGAAAAATATTTAAAATGGAATGAATGACCCCTAGAATATATGTACCCTAGTAAATGTTAAAAACTCTAATTATATTTTGATATTATATTCTAACAATGTTTTAAGATATCCCTACAAATTATAAATTTTAGAGCCACCCCCAAAATATTCTATACGTACATATTATAATAATACCATGGAAATCACCTCATGTTTTTAATATAGAGGGTGTTAATGTAGAAACCATGATAAAATTGATTCCTTACATGAAAATATATAACAATATAAAACTATTCATGAAGTGAAATGTGATTTTATAGAAGTTCAATGCATGGATAAAAGGAAAATGAAAAGATTTAATGTGGACTTGAACTTTGAGTAAATGGCGACAGGTAAAAAGATAAAAGAACAAAGTAATTTTCTTGATGATATTTAATAGAAAATAATAAAGTAGATGGAAAAAATAAGGAGTTTAAAGAAAGAATACTCCCTCTCTATATATAATATAAAGAATGAAAAAATGTCAGAGTGAAGCTAGATTAAGGATGAAAGAGATGGATACACATATAAATGAGAAATATGAGAAGATAAAAAAACATGAATCAAAGATAATATATCGAAAGGTAATGTATAATATATAAATTCCCTCTAAATATTCCCCATTAATTTAATTGTCTATAATTTAAAAACAAATATCAGTTAACAAAAATAAATTTCTTGAAAAACATGAAATAATTGTCCCTTAATGAAAAGAAGAAGTCATGTTATACTTTAGTGGAAGAATGAAACACACTATGAGTTTTTTCCTAGAATCTCATGGGCTTAATATCCTAAGAATACAATCTTTGTTAACATTGTTAGGTATGAATTATGTCAACAATATTTTATAAATATTATTGTTTATTGTGCTCACAAATACCCTTGTTTGTTTTACCAATGATTTTATTTTTAGTGTATTTTGAGAAATTTATAAATATTATCTTAAAATAATATTCAACTATATATTTTTGAGAAATAATAATTAATGTTCTCAGAATGCTCTTAAGAATATTTTGGAAACATAGTTCACTGTTTTTCATTTACTGGAAATACTATTCATTCAATATGTCGATGAAAGTAATGTATGGAACAAACCTTATGTTTATGTTGAAGTATTAGAGAGTATGGTTAATCAACCTTACGTTTGAAGGAATGTATTGTTAAGGAACATTGGGTTTGGATAATAAACTTACATTTTTTAGAAAGTAAAAGTGCGGTTTAAGAATCCTATGTATGTATGGAACTTTATAAACGTATGGATCATCATCCTTACTTTTGTAAATCAACCATACATTGTCAAACTCACATTTAGGAAAATAGAAATTATTGATAATAAATATTACATTCAGTGATCTAGGATATCATGTATAAATGTATGGATCATTAACCATATGTTTTTTTAGTTTTCTGAAAAACCGTACATTTGATTTTTCAATGTCGGAAATTTGAATTTTCATCTTTATCGAATCTTTTTACAACAGTCCTTGCGGAATTATAGGGAGATCTAAAGATAGACTTTTGTCAATTTAAAAGATCATTTTAAATCATTAAGATATCCATTTACTAAATACATTTTTACTCATATTCTTGAGAGGCGTTATGACTATTCTGGGCAATATTTTGTGATTTTAAATTAACTTAATTTATTAGGAATATTTTATAGATATAAAACCATAATGGAGATTAATAATTATATATCTCTCTGAGTATCTTCTAAAAAACTCTCAGATCCATGAATACATCTCAGATATCCATGAAAATATTATTCATTGAATTATTCCCGTGAAAATTGTTTATAGTGCCACATCGATCAAGAATCTTAGAAAAATGGACTACTTTTTGGAGATATACATGTTTAATTATGGAAGCATGATGCTCTATTTTTTTGTTGTTCTTAAACATTATGATCTCTTGTGAAACTAGATCTATTCAAATATATTTGAAAGCTTATTTTCTTCTGAACTTGAAGATCCTTCTTCTGTCAGTTTAATGTTGATAAAACTATGAGATATATTTGTTTCCCATCAAACAACATTATACTTATCATGATTTTTGGATGCTCGTATTCATTCGGGGAGGAGTGTCAACCTCATGCACTATGTTTTTGTTTTATCAGTTCCCAATAAAAGAACCAGAAGGCTATATTTTGTAATCCTTTTTTAGGGTAACAATTGCATGAAAACACGTGTATATCTATCTTATGATATGAGGACCTTACTAGTGAAATTCACCAAGCCTGCTGAGAGGGTGATAGGTGGAGAGGACTTGGGGATCTTCATTCCCCAAACAAATATAAATTGTTATGATTTGTTATCTGGTCATATCTACTACATATACAATTATACAGAAATGTCACCAGCTCTATCTAATGTTTATGTGAATCAACAAAATTGTGAAATTTTTAAAAGAACACAATTCACCCACTCTTGTGTTATCACTATAGTCTTTCTGACCTAATATTTGGTATCAAATATTGATCTTTTCAACATAGCTATAACAAGATAAAGGCATAAGATCTATATTAGTGATGGAAATGGATAATATCACGGAATGTTAATGAGTCATGATCCATATTTTAATTGTGATAATTATTGATTCTAGAAGCCACGAATGATAATTTAATTAAAAATAATGGATTTAAAATATACACAAATTTTTTTACTCCTTACACAATTCATGAAAAATCCGAAACATGGTCAACTAATACAAGGGATGATTATGATATGAATTCTAATGTGACGAATTCTATTATTGTGGTCTTCGACTAGATGAATTCAACTGTGTATCGCTATGCCCAATAGCCTATGAAATGTGGTAGAAAATTTTATTAGCATATGAAGGTACTGATAATGTCAGACAAATGAGATATGGTACAATAAAATTAATTTTTAATATTTTTATAATGATTCATGGAGAGATAATCCCATATATGAATGGAATAATGTCAAAATTTTGAAATAATATGAAATCTTTAGGTGTCCCTATCAGCCAACCTGGTAAATATTTGAATGTTCTAAGAGTTCTACCTTTGAAATGGAATGGAATTTGTACTGTAATCTACCTATCAGCACCTGTCACAAATCTGACAATGAGAGAATTGATTGAAACATTGAGGATGTATGAGGCTTAAATTCAAGATAAAGATGAAGATCAAAATGTCTTTGTAAAGAAGGATAACACTTACTTAAAAGTTACATCCAAAACGAAGAATAGAAAAACGAAACAAGAAGAATGAAATTCATACTCATGTGATTAAAAAATTGAGCTTGGTCAATTAGCAGGAAAATTAAGTAAATTATATAAGAAGAATAAAGGATTCATAAAAACAAAAAAATGGATAGGAAATACTCAAGGTAAGTAAGATTTCATGAATGAAAACAATTGGGTCATATATGGTGTGATTGTCCTCAGCTGAATGGAGAGAAGAGAAAGAAAAAAATGAAATATCATAAGAATGATGATTATGAGAAAAAGGAAAAAGGACCTATGAAGGCTACATGGAGTGTTTCTGAAGACTCAAGAAGCTCATCAATCTATAGTTCAGAGAAGGAAGAATTGAATCTAAAAGATAATATGTGTTTTATGACAGATCAAAAGAAGGTACAACTCTACTATTCATCTGATTCTGATTCTAGTTACTTAAATGATAAAATTGATTCCTAATGTTCAATTCTAGAAGAAAGATATGACTCCCTAATAATGAAACAAAAATATTTAAAGAATATTTAAAATGATATTTTAGGATAATGGGATACATTACTTAAATATCATCTTGAGTTAGTTGAGAAATATAGTTCAACTACTACAAACTATATTGACCATGAAAATAAAATTAAAATGTAGACAATAAAGTAGAAACTTATAAAAGTTTTTCTCTTATATTGAATAAATAGAAAATATACTGAATAAAATTATTGGTAAAAATGTAATTAAAAGGGAAAAATAGAATTGGCAGAAATGGGGGAAAACCCAAACTATAATAAAACTACATTGATACTAGTTCTAATAGCAAAGTCATTGATATTAATAGATGTTGTTATTGTGGTATTTATAGACATTATTATAATGGATTATATTTAAGAAAATATAAATTATGTGGTATCAAAGATTTTCATTATTCATGATCTTTATCTAGTTCTAATTAAAATATTGTTGAACAAAATAAATATGTTTGGATTCATAAATCTTTGATAGATAACAGTATCAGACCCAAAATGATATGGGTACCAAAAAAGTTTTTTGTTTAATTTGTCCTTGTAGGTAACAAGACACAGAAGATGAAAAGATATATGGTATATGGATAGTAGTTTTTCAAGAAATTTGAGTAGGAATTCATCAAATTTCAGTACTATGGATAAAATAGATTTAGGCCTAGTCACCTTTAGTGATAATTCCAAAGGAAAAATTATTAGTCTTGAAACAATTGGAGATCCAGAAATCATCTCAATTAATAAATTACTATATATACAAGGATTGAAGCAGAATGTGATAAGTATCTATCAAATTTGTGATTATGGATACTCTATTAATTTTTCTAATAATTCAGGTTATATTTTTAAAGGTAATTTGATTAAATTTAGATCATGTATACTAGATAATGTCCCCAATTTGGATTTAAATTCATTATGAATACAGATAGTGAACTGTTTAACTACTAATGTAAATGAGTCATGGATTTTGCACAAAATACTTGGTCATTGTAATACTATTACTTTTCATAATTTATGTAAGAAATAATTAGTCATAGATTTACCCAGTCTCAAATTTTATAGTGATAGATTATGTGATGCATGTCAAATTGGCAAGCAACATAAATATTCCTTCAAATTTGTTAACAAAATTTCTACATCAATGCCCTTAGAAATTATTCATATATATTTGTTTGGACCATCTAGAATAGAAAGATTGGCTGGTAAATTATATTTATATGTTTTAGATGATTATTATTCTAGATTTTCTTGGTTAAATTTTTTAAAACCAAAAAATAATTCTTTTTCTATTTTTTGAATGGTTTTTTAAAAGTGTTAAAAATGAAAAGAATTTTAAGATAATCTCATTAATAATTTAATGTGTTAGAGAGTTTGATAATCAATAATTTGTTTTTAAAATATGTGTTTTAAATACACCTTCTTTTCACTAAGAACACCACAAAAAAATGGAATTGCTGAAAGAAAAAATAGAACTATTCAAGAAATGATAAGGACTATACTAAATGAATACAATCCTCTAACCAAATATTAGGAAAAAACTATAAGAACAATATGATATATTATAAATTGAGTTTTAATTCAACCTATTTTCAAAAAGGATCCTTATGAACTTTGGAATAACAAAAATACAAAGGTAAAGTCCATTAAGGTATTTGGATGAATGGTATATATCATGAACACCAATGATAATCATGGTATGTTCGATCCAAAAGCTGATGAAGGAATATTCTTAGGATATTCTATAACTTCTAAAGCCTGTTGATTATTTAATAGAATTTCAAGGATTTTCGAAGAATCAAATCATGTGAAATTTGATGAAATTGACCCTTTTAATAAAGAGAATGATCAAATAGATGAAATTGAAGATTCTTCTAACAACATGAGACTTCATAACTTTAAAAACAATTTTGAAAATATAAATAAAATTCAGTCTAGTTTAGAATAACATGACACTGATGAACATAAAATTTCTCTACCTAGTCAATGTAGAATCTTACAGAATCACCCTTTAGATACTATTATAGTATATCTTGACATAGGAAAAAAATTAGAATAAGTTTAGGAAATATAGTTTAATTTTCTTCTTTTCTATCCAAACTAGATCCTAAGTCATTTGAAGAATCCGTAGAGGATGAAAGTTGGATGTTAGCAATTCAAGAAGAGATAAATCAGTTTAAAATAAATAAAGTAAGGAAATTAGTAGAAAGACCATCAAATTATCCATTTAGAGGAACTAAATGGGTATTTTGGAATAAACAAGATGATCATGGTATTATAATTAGAAACAATGATAGACTTTTAGGAAAAGCCTATAATCAAGAAGAAGGTATAGATTATGATGAAACATTTACTCCTATAGCTAGACTAGAAGTAAATTTAATTATTTTGGCTTATTTATCTCATATGAATTATAAATTATATCAGATGAATGTCAAATTTTCCTTTTTACATAGATATTTATTGGAGGAATTTTATGTTGATAAACCTCCTAGTTTTCAAAATTCTCAAAAACTATATTTTCTTTTAAACATACTAAAGCTCTATTTGGCCTTAAACAAGCACCTAGAGCTTGGTATGAAAGATTAAGTTCATTTCTTATAAAAAATTATTTTACTGTTGGTTTTTCAGACCTAACCATCTTGAAAAAAACTAGTTTTTTCTAATTTATTATTTGTTAAAATCTATTTTGATGATGTTATTTTTGGATTAAAAAATAAAAAACATTGTAATGATTTTTCAAAACATATGAAAAATGAATTTGAAATGAGCATGATGGGAGAATTAAATTTATTTTTATTATTTCAAATTTATCATAAAGATTATGGAAATTTATTAAATCAAAGTAAATATATTACTGATTTATTGAAAATGTTTGGTCGAGAAAATAGTAAGACAAATTCAACTCCCGTTTGTACTAATATTAAGCCTGATTTGGATGAAGATAGATAACTAGTGGAAAATAAGTTATATATATATGATTGGAAGTTTTCTATATCTTACTAATAGAAAACCTGATATTATGTTTTCAGTTTGTCTTTGTTCTATATTTCAATAAAATCCAAAAGAATCACACCTTACTACTGTGAAAAATATATTTATATATTTAAAAGTAGCAATTGTTCGATATCTTCTTTATCTAAAGACATGTAATTTTTATTATTATCATACTCTGATGTAGATTTAAGAGGTTTTAGATTAGATACAAAAAGCACTTCATGAACCTATCACTTTTTAGGAAAATCGTCAGCGTCATGGTCAAGTAAGAAGAAACACTCATTTTCACTTCCAATAGCGGAAGAAGAGTATGTATATGTAAGTAGTTTTTGTGCACAGTTGATGTGGATTAAAAGAAATCTAATGGACTTTGGACTTATTTTTAATTATAAAACCGTTTTATGTGAATATACATGTGCTATAAAAATTTAAAAAATTTCAATAAGTCATTCATGAACTAAATACATTGATATTAGACATCATTTTCTAAGAGATCATGTTTTTAAAAGGTATATATATTTAGAATTTGTTAACAGTAAAAAAAAATTATCTATTATTTTAATTAAACCACTTTCCACTACTTATTTTGATGTTATTAAGGGGGATTTAGGTTTATTTCATTTTTAAATAATTTTTTTATTTTATTTTATTTTATTTTATTTTAATTTTTTTACGCATAATTTATTTCTGTAAATATAATTTACCTTTCTTATTTTAATCTGACAGTATTTTAGTTACTATATTTTATCATAAATTTATTTACGCCCCGTAATTATTAAATTTTTGTCATAATTACTCTATGACACGAGAAATGAGGACATGTGTCATCTATCAGAAACCCTTTTTCTACCTTACCCATCATTTACCCAAAAGTTATTTCGCACAATCCTTAATCTTCATTCATCCTTCAAAACCCAAGAATCCAAAAACATAACATTTGGAAATCTTTAGAAATGAAAAACACCAAGAGTGTTGACGAAGGAGAATAATGCAACCCAAAATGACAAAGATTTAAAGGAACAAACATTCTTCAAGGAAAAGTGGTTGATCTTGAATGGTTATATGAGAAGAACATACTCCTAAAAAAAGTGTTGGAATTTCAAGGACTGAAGACTAATTTCAATGACATAAGATTATAATTTCTTAACGAGGTAGATCTAAATTCTTTTTATAAGAGTGTACAGTTTATTTTTAGATACTTAGAGGATATGATATTTCCTAGTGTTTAAGATATGGATTTCTCTATTTCTTTTACTAAGGTTGATATTTTTTGAGCATCCCACATGAAGTAGTTTTTCATTTTTATCATAGATCAATTTGTGATAACAAACATTCTAATAAAGATATAATGTCTTTTTTGTTCAATTCGACGCACATCAGAAAGTTGTTTGTTAAGGATTTAAGGGCTAAACATAAAATTTTGATGAATTTTATTCAAACAGTAATAACACCAATGATGGATGAAATAAAGATAATTCTTTAGACAGAAATTTATATCATGTTTTTTTAAGAGATATCAAATTTAATTTTCCAGGATATTTATTTTTGTAACTTCATTAATGTTGTTCACCAGATACAAGAATGAATTTTTCTCTATATAGACCAATAATTTCTTGGGATTATTTTAGAAGGACATGATCAAACAAGTTGGTTCAAGAGTCAAATGTCATCATAGTAATTTTCTAAATTAAGGAACATTAATAAATCGTGGATTTTTCAAGAGTACTATAAAAGGAAAAAAATTCCTGTTAGAGTAGTGGAAGAACAAAGCTTATGAACTTTTGCTCAGGGGGGAGAAAGTAAGTGTTCAAAATTATTTTGTAGCTGAATCGTGAAAATATGCAGTTTCCCAAATGAATTAGATGAGTCCGAGCTTTAAAATAGAAGAAGTGGAAGAAAATAGTCAAGAGGGACCTATTATGGAACTATAAAATAGATATTATCCTCCTGTGGAATGGGAAAAGATGGCTTATGGAGAAGAAAACTTCTCAGTTCTTTTATAATAAACTGTTATTGAAGAAGAAATTCCTATGGGGAGTCAATCTATAAAGATTTCTATTATACCTCTGGTGAATGAGTAGCTGCAAGAGAGAATTATACTGGAAAAAGTTTATGAAAAGAATACACAAACTGAAAATTTTCAGTAAACGATTTTATACGAATCAATTTCAGAAATTTGACCACTAATTGTAGATCAGACTATTTTAAAGTCAAAATATATTTCTAGTATCCAGACTAATGTTTTAGATAATTAGTCTTTTTCATGTGAAGAATCAGTAATGAAAATAGTTACTGCTCCTTTTCCTAATGAGGATGAAAATCAAGAAGGCAATGAAAATGGGGGGACATGTGATTCATTATATCATCAAGTTGAAGAAATTGTGATTAAATTCAACAAGTCATAGGAAGATAGTGTCACACTGTGGTAAAAGCATGAAATTGAAAAGAAAAAGATTCAGGGACATAATGAGTATAATGTTTCTAGAAGGTATTTTGATGCCTTCAATAAAGACATGTAAAGTGAGACTGGGAAGATCAGATATGAAGTTGTTTCAAAAATATATTTTTTAGATTTAAAGTGGTACTTGGGAAGCCAATTTGAATCAGTAAAAGGATAAGTGCCTCTTCTAAATGTTTTGAAATAATTAGAATATTTCAAACCATTACATATTTCATGGCATACACGTATGTTTCTCTTCAGGACCTCCAGTGCAACAATTCTCTTTTGTTAGTTTTATTGGACAATCCTAAATTTCTTGTTGATCAGTTAACTCAATGAGATCGTGGTATACTTTTATTATTGAGTCAGTTTTCAGAAAATTTGTAGAAGTTCATGATGCAAGATGCAAGTTTTCATTAGATTCTGAAGGTCAACATAGTGGAAAATCATTATGCCAATAATGACTCAAGGATCTTGATAATTTAGTTTGGATACATTTTGATGAAGAAGCTAAGATTTCATATGGATGAGAAAAAGTAGATGTTTGTTTCCATTCGAAATTCAATCCCATCCAATAAATATCCTTTCATCCTACCATGAACTATAAAAATAACATTTTTGTCTCATAGTTACAATTTTAATTTTATTAATGTCTTTATTAATAAATGATTTTTTTCTTTTTATATGTTACATTTTATTATTTTATCTACTTTAATATTTTTTCTATTATCCAAAATACAATTCCCTTTATTCATTATAGTTACTTTTACCATTAACCTATCCTTTTGTTCAATATTAAATGTGTTTTAATATTTTTCTATTAATTATTTTTTATAACAAAAAATGGGGAGAAATTTAGATAAAATTAACATTTCTTTTATTTTTGAAATTTATAGAAACTTAAATATTTCTTTGAAATTTACCTTTAAAGGAGAAATTTAAATATTTCTTCTTTATCGAAATCATTCTGTCAAATCAAAATTATTTTTTTAATGTTTAAAAATTATAAATTATATTTCTAAGTTTATAGTTTTAATTTAAGGGTTTCTGATCATAAAAAATGTGGAGATTATTGTGAATTTATTTTTTCAATAATACTCTATAAATATTATTTATTTTGATGCTGAAGAACACCCCTGTTTGTTTTACTAATGAATTTATTTTGACTGTATTTTAATAAATTTATAAATCTTATCCTGAAATATTATTCAACTATTTATTTACAATAAATATTAGTTAAAGTGTTCAAAATTCTCTTATGTGTATTCTGGAAACATTGTTCACTCTATTTTGTTTACTAGAAATACTATTCATTCGATATGTCGAATAAATAATATATGCAACAAACCTTAAATTTATGTCGAAAGATCAGTGCGTATGGTTAATGAACCTTTCATTTAATGGAAATTATGGTTAAGGAACGTTAATTTTGGATAAGAACATTACATTTTCTTAGAAAGATAGTGTATGGTTAAAGAACCTTTCCTATGTTTGGATCTTTACAATCATATGGGTTTTCAACCTGTTATAAATTAACCTTACATTGTTAGAATTACATTTCAGAAAAGTGAATGTATGGATAATCCATGTTACTTTTGGAGATATATTCTAACATGGATGAACGTATGAATCATCAACCCTCCATTTTTTGTTTTTTTTTTGTTTGGTAAAAGAACCTTACATTTGACTTTTCAACGTTAAAAATTTGAATTTACATCTTTATTGGAGCTTTTTTCAATAGTCATTACAAAATGTTAGGGAGATTTAAATCTCAAATTAAACTATTTAAAATCGTGTTTTAAATGATTTAAACATCCATTTAAAACATATATTTTTACTCCTATTCTTGATGGAAGGTACAACTACTCAAGGATGTATTTTTTGAGATTGAATTCACTCAATTTTTCAGGGATCATTTGTGGATCTAAAATTTTTCTGGAGATTTATCATTATATATCTATTTGAGTATCTTCTCAAAAACTCTTGTATCTTTGAATACCTCTTATATATCTGTCAAAATATTATTCATTGAATTCTTCCTTTGAAAATTGTTTAAAGTGCTACAGGGATCAAGCATCTCAGAAAGAAGGACTACTTTTTTGAGATATACATGTTTAATTTTGGAAGTGTGATGCTCTGTTTTTTTGATGTTATTAAAATTTAATATCTCTTGTGATACTGGATGTCTTAAAATATATTACAAAGATTATATTCATCAAAAGTAGAAGATCCTTCTTCTGTCAGTTGCATTTTGCTGCAACTACGAGATATATCTGTTTCTCAACAAACTACATCTTATCTATCTTGAGTTTCAGCTACTCATATTCAGTTTTGGTGGAGTGCCAGCTTCTCGCACTAAGTTTTAGTTTCATTAGTTCCCTATAAAAAAACCCGAATAAATTGTTTTTTAAAACTTTGTTTGTACCTGTGAAAAATTCTTGCACTCAGTTGTTGATTGGTCTTATGATACGAGGATATTACTAGTGAATTTCACCAAGCCCACATAAAGGGTGATTGGTGGAGTGAACTAGGGGTTCTTCATGCCCTCAACCACTATAAATTGTTGTTCTTTGTTCTTTGTTCATATCCACTGTATATAGTCTCATACAGAACATCGCTAACTCTCTCAGTTATTTATGTGAATCGACCGAATTGTGAAATTTTTAAAATTACATAATTCACCCCCTCTTGTGTTATCTCTATAGTCTTTTCGACCTAACAAACATCTCAACCAAATGGATACCACATGAGGTATAATTTTTATGGGAGATGTTTTAGACATTATAACCATTTTCATATGAAATTAAATTGTATAATGAAGAATGAAAAATAATTCATATGGAAATCCTCCATTCATATAACATATAAGGAGATGAACTCCCTAAAATGATTTTTTTATCTAGAAAAAATATGATTTTTTGGAGGAAAATCATAGATCTCAATGGAATGTGCACCAATAACCCAGAAAGAAATAAAGAAATATATTCATATGAAGAATGTTTCATCAAAGGAAAATAAATTTGAGTTGATCCCTATTTAAATATAATAAGGTAATGATGAATATTAAATGAGTGTCTTCATCAATACAACGATAATTCATAAAAATAATGCATCTAGAGTTGTTCCATTATATAGAAGGATGAATGATGAAGGATTTAAGAATGAAAAATATTTGGGGAAAACATGTATAGGTGCCTTCAACCCTAAAACGAATATTGATCCCAATACAAGAATAATGAAGAACACTATATCCAACATTCAAAGTTAGATTTGTATAAGTGGTATTGAAAAAAATACCTTCTAAAAAGTATGGGAAGATTATTAAAAACAAAGGCCTTGTACACATAGGCCAACCACACTACTTTACTTTATGATTACATGTCTAACTCTCTCCCTATGTGTTTCAATGTTTCTAACAAATATTGAAAGTCAAATGAATTAAAGGGGATATATTATCCATGGGGTGATTGTATTGAAAGAGCGCTTGTAGTTGGGTTGAAATGAATTGATTCAAAAAAAGGATTTGAAATGTTAAAATTATTACTTAGTATCATAAAATTATAAAAAAACTAGTGATAATACTTTGATAAGAATTAATAAGTGGTGATAAGTAACCACTCTAAGTTCCCAAGATGAATCTAGAACTTGATGAAGAAGGTTCTAACCGGGAATAATGGATATTTTTAAATCCTTATTGGGTTTAGAAAATGGTATCAAGATAGTCATATTGTTCCACAATTGAATATATTATATATATTATGTGTTTTTTAGTCACATGTAAGAATACAAAAACATTAAAAAATGAAGCATCAAAATGCTTGTTTTTTATGTTTATTTGTTAACAAAATAATAAGTTGAATTAATTGGATATTTTAAATATTCCAATAGAAGGATGGAAAAGAAGATTTCATATCTAATAAATGGTGTCCTTGAAATGAATATTATCGCATATATTGTGCAAGAATGATAAAGGAATTCATTAGGGATGGTGACATTACATCAAAATCTTTTAAGTCTTATCTCAAAAAGTAGAAACCCCATGAATAAATAAGGATCACAAATAACTAGGGGTGTGACAAGTGTATCACCAATAAGTGCTATTAGTGGATCTAAAAAGTGAATATTCCCTTTTGATGGTATCATTTTTCTTATATACTAATTTTTTTTGTGAGTATGAATAATTTCATTTGATGAGTTTATGCTGATAAAAACTAATATTTTATGTGAATATGGGATTATGTGAGCCACCTGTATAGATTTGGGATTTTTTAGTTAAACTTTTATTCTACGCTAATCTCTTTCTCAGTATGTTTAGAGTATTTTTTAGAGACACAAATTCCAAGTGGTAAATTGAATCTCTAAAATTATTTTAAATTAGTTATAGTTAAACTTGGATGAATAATTATTAAGAATAAAGGATGAATAATATGGAAGTTCCTTGGAATAACATGTGGATCAAAGGATGAACTAAAAAATTATAATTATTCTTATGAAACATGTGATATCCAACAAGTAAAATCACATTTGGGAAAAACATATAAGATTTATCAATAAGACATCATGATAAATACCCATGTTAACAAGTGATAAAAATATATAAGAGTAAAAAGGTTGAAACTAATAGTGAAATCTATTTCAGTAGGAAAATGGGGGGATATAGTTTTTAAAGGAATATTAAAGAGCCCCATATAAAATGTGATAGATTATATTTTATTGATATATGGTGAGAATAAACTCATTAAATTTGGAGTCGACAAAATGAATCTACTTCCATTAAAACCTTTGTAAAAATTAATAAAAAATTTGAAGGAGAATTGTTTCAACAATGGGGATGAAAATATTAGAAACTATTCAAAAAATTCTATCATAAAATGGGTATAAAATGTTATTATATCCATTTATGGAGTTCAAATAAATATAGGGAGAATAAAAATATAAATCAATAGGTGTGAAAAAAACCTTTCATTTTATTGAAAAAATGGGAAAAATGAAACACCTAAATTACAAAAAATAAAGTATAAAATGGTTTGGATAGAATTAATAGAAAACAGGGAGATATTATTCTCATCTCTAATTGGTGTATGGATTAAATGGGTCATTGTTAATAAAATACAAAGTATGTGGTTGTTGAAACCGTAATGGGGTGTTTTGAGACCAGAAGGTTCTATGATATACTTTCTGATAATATGTGATGAAGTAATTAAATGTGTTATAGTGAAATATATAGAATTGTTTACTAGTTCATGAACAATGGGTTAAAAATACATGATTTCATGGATAAAACAATAAAATAGAATAATTTTTCCATACAATTTTATACTCTATTCAGTAATGAATAATGAATGCATGGTTTTTCAAGTTAAGGGTTATAAGGGATGTTAGATTTTGGAGTTGGTTTACATGATCAGAGTATAAAAACATGGAGATAGTGATGTTAAGAAGTTTATTTAGAAAATATATTGTTTTTAATGTATTTTAATAATTATAAAAGATTATTTTTATTTATAAGGATGATTCTAACATAATATATATTACTACAAGGTGTTTGAAAGTTAACATATATTTCAGAATAACTATGGTTTCTCTAGATGAATTTAATGTGGTAAAATTTCTAGATTGATTCTAAGTCTAAATTTGAAGGTACTTTATAGATATCATAAGTTTGATCACGGGTTTTTAAGGTTCAATAAAAATTATTGTTCATTTTATGGAAAATAATACATGTATCTAAATTCTCAAAAGGGTCATCAAGAAACCATTAGGATCAATTTTTGGAAGATAAATAAAGTTATATTCTATTAGTTAGGACTATTTTTCTAGAAAGGAAGTATCAAAAAGATCATTTTCTAAAAAAATTGGAGTCATTTTAGATGTGCCATAATGATCATTTATTAAGAAAGTAAATTTCTGTAAGGATCATTTGAGGCTTTATGAGATTAATTTTACCAACATAAGAATCATTTTAAGATAAATAAAATCTTATAAGTATCATTTAAAACATTAAATATGTTTTATTTCTTTATCATAATTTTGAAAGAGTGAACCTTGAGAGGTTTATGATAAATTTTATTAATATTAAAATTTGATTAATAACTTGTTCAATTATGGGAAGAGAAAATCAAGACAAATATAATCGATATTAATGATGTGATATATCTTGATATTTAAATGAATAATATTTATAGATTAAATAGATGTAAATCACATATTAGGCTTAGAGATCATAACCTAAGTAGAATATTTTATGGTAATATTACTAATCATATGGTATGATTAATAATTTGATCAAATATAAAGAAGGTAGATTCTATATTTTTAAAGGATTTAGGATTTTAAATCATGGGGAAGTCACAAGTATTTTTCAGAATATAAAGAAAATGATTTCTCAATGTTTACATACATAATGTATGTAAAATAACTCTTATAGAAATATTTAATAAATAAAGAGAAACAAGTTATACTGAGAATTATGGAGACTTGAATTGGAATGATATCTATATAATAGGACTAAAGGATGAGTTTTGATATTTTAAATATGGAATAATATTTCATAAATTTTTTTTTGAAAATATAAGAGTATTGAAAATTAGAGTAAATGGGGAGATATACACAATGATTATTATTTGATATAAAAATACATTAAAGGAAGGGAGATAAAGGTAGTGTAATATTAAAGATATGTAATCTAAGAAATGATGATAAATTAAGCAAACATAGGAGTATTCCAAAAAACATATCTAGTTATACTAACTGAAGAAGGAATAAAATAAAGTGGAGTACTAGTGTTACAACTGGTAGTTGAAGAATAATATACTGTAATTTATAGTGCATTATCACCCTCATATTGAAGAAGTATTGTTGATAATATGATTCATAAAAGATATAAACAAAACCCTCATCTCGAGGTGCTGATATAATCTAGTGTGCAGATGAAGGAGGTAGATGACATGAGTTTCAACAACACATATACCTAAATTGTATGATTAAAAATGATATGGTTTAATTACTAATCATGAAGCTATATGAATTCATTCCTTTTTTATATGAAGAATGAACCACGGAAATTGATTTGGAATTCCAATGACATTATTAATAAGAAGGGTTTCATCCAAACTGAAATGAGCAATTTTTACTACTATAAGTTATTCTAGAATGATGTTTTCATTATCTTCTTCTTGTATATGGATGATATTCTCATGGAACTTCCTAACATGAAATGGGTTTAGGTGGTGAAAAAAATTAGTCTAGAAGGTTTGAGATGAATTATTTTGAGGATACATAGAATCATTTTTCATACTGAGAGAACAATGGAAGCGTATAAGTAGGGAGATTAAAATTCAAAAATAATATTGAAATTTTCAATGTCCTCTATCATAGTAGTGAATAGTGATAAAACGTGGAATAGTTTGTGAATTAACTATGAATGAAAAAAAAAATATAGATAATACAACATTTGATTCGGATCAAACTTGTGTTCTTCTCATTATATATGATCTTTTATTGATGGAACCAAACTCATAACCCTCTAGAAAAAATATATTCACAATATAAGATTTATTTAGTGCCTTTATTTGGTATCTAGGTTCTATAATGAAGAGACAAAGGCACTTATAACATCATGTTGATCACTAGAGAACTATTTCTTCCATTCCAGATGGAATTATTGAATCACAGTGCTCGAAACTCCTCTTTCTCACAACAGGAATATGGAGAGAGGATATATAGGCTCTAAAATTTTAGTTATTAATAGTACACTCAAATTTAGGATAAAAATAACTTTTATAAGTAGGTTTGAACTCAAAAAAGTGAATTTTGGAATCCGAATGAGTTTAACCATCAAGGTAATCCCAAAATGACATGTGTGACCTATTAAATCTATCGAAAACATTATATTTTTTCACTTCATTGTAACATAAAAATAATTTCACGTGATAAAATATGAGTCACTCTACACCATAAATATTCAAAAAACCTTGAATAATGAATATTAATTCATAAAATGCATTCTTTAATTCACTTAATAACTTTTGAATACTAAAAATAAATAAATTTAACACTTACTATTCTAACCTAAAATAATGTTTAATTTATTTATTTCTATATGGTCATTAAAAAGTGGAAATTTCCCAATTCCCTTTATAGGACCCACCATATCCTCAACTCCAGTTTATTAGAGTTTTCTATGGCTCTAAATATGCTTTTTGTGTGACCCTCTAAATCCTTCTCTCAATTTTAGTTAGTGTTACTTATAAACTAGGAGTGGTGTTGAGTAACACATCATGGGACCTTATGAGATAAAGTTTATTCATAATAATTAAAACCTCTCATTCAATCATATACCACATAATATAATCTGTTTTCTCATGATATCTAGTAAATTAATATGTATACTTTATGTTATCATCCTTTAATGATTTATTTATTATTTTAATGACCGTAATAAATAGAATTACCATCTTCAACCCTAATTTTTTTTACAAAGGTACTATAATCCATGTTAATGGAGCATGAGATTTCCTTTACTCTTCCAAAAGTGACAAATCATTTATTAATAATTCAATCAATTTCATACCGGCAATGACACACTTGATGCATGCTACCTCACTTAAAACATAAATTTCTTGGTTTTTATCTTGAATTAATGTATGTGAAGAAATGAGACACAATGATCATGATCCCAACTTGAGAGGCCAGTACACATGTTTCTAGATCACAATATCCAATTACACCGAAAACATATGGTGTTTCAATTGGAAGGATATACCTTATAAACTCCTAGACATTATATCACCAAGTAAAAACATCATGAGAGTAATTATCAATGCTATGTTCCCACATCACATGATTTTAATACATCATCCTCTTCATATAACTATGATGAATCTTGTTCATATGGTATATTTTTTAGATTATTTTAATAGTACCTCAAGGGTATCGTTATATCAAAGAATTGATAAAATATTTTTATTTGAAAAGTAATCCATGGTCCTTAAAATTAAAATAGAAAAATAAAAAGTAACATCACTATTATTATAAAACCCTTATATTTTATATTTATTCCATTGAAATAAATTTTAAGTATTTGATAGATTTATTTACACAAAACCTTATTTATAAATGAACCATGATATATTATAACATTTAAACCCTTATCATTGGATTGGTGAGCATGAATAGGATTAAAATAATTATGAAATTTTTTCATAATTTTTTTAATTAAAATTTATTTATTAATTTTTAATAAATAATCATTAATTTTTTAATAAAATAATTTCATGAAAAAATATCAACTTTTTTATGATGTTTATTTCTCTAGGTGTTATGAATTTTTATATAAAAAATTTATATTGATTACTATTAAAAATTATTTTAATGAAATGGATTTTTGATATATGAATAATCATTTATTCATTATTTATCTAATTGTTAGTAATGAAGATAGATATAATCATTTGAAGGTAAACAAAATTATTTTTCATAAAACTATTTTTATGTGCACAATGTGTTTGTACCTCAATAAATTAAATAAATGACTAGTAATTAATTTTTTTAAAACATTAATGATTAAATATTCAATAAAATAGATTAAAATTAATCTAATCATTTTTACAAGGTATGTAATAGAAGAAAATTTTGTTTTATTCTTGAAAATTTAATTTACTAAAAAATAGATTTTGTAACCTTTTTCTTGTTTATTTTAAAATTAACTTCTATCCCTTATAGAAACTGAAATTAATAAAATTGATTAATTTTTTTTAATCACCATTTCTTTAGTTGTTAATGATTCCCCATTAATTTTTTCTCCTAATGAATAGTAAAAAAAATTTATATCGTCTACCACAGTTAGGTTTAAAACAAGTTTATTGGGGGTAAAACTAATAGATAAAGGTAAATATTCCACATAAAAATATTTAAATAATATTAGTTGAATATATTTAGATAGTATAATATAAAATCATAGAATTATTTTCCATTTTATTCCATTTTCAAAAAATATACTTTATATTTTTTAAATCATTTAAGAGATTTCATGTGTGTCTTTCCCCTAACATGTAAAATGGAACCTCTTCTCCTATATTATTCACAATCATTGATCAATATGGTGCAGAAAATTCCTACCTAAATGATTCCTAGATTAATTATATTCTTTCTTAATCATCTTTTATTTCCATAATACCATCCAAAGAACGCATAAGGTGTAAGACAAAGGAGGACTCTCAAAGAAGAGGTAATCGTATTACCCAACTCTTCCAAAGATTATTTCTTCTTATACTTCCTATAATTATATAATATCCATGATAAATTAATTTATTAATTATAATAAATATAATTAGTTTTTATTATGATTATTCTACAACCATTTTACACCTACATTCCATCAAATGATAAAAGAATGTATTGGTCATGCGTATATGTGGACCGCTACATCCATGAAGTGATGAAATTCATTTCAATCACTACCTAAAATTCATGGATATAAGGATGTAATTAATAAATATTTATAATATTTGTGGTATTATTTTGATTTTATAATGATAAAATATTATTTATCTTTCTTTCATTGTTTTTTTAGAAAATGGAAACAATGTTCATTCATACGTACAAATTAACATTTCCATGAATACTGTAATTCATTTTTCTATCTCTACCTTTTATGAACTGTCATAAATATTTATATTATGAATATATATGATATTAATATCATTATTAATATAATTTATATTATATACCCATGATCAATATATAATGAAAATGATTTCTTAATCAGAATATTCAAAAAAAAAATAAATAAGTTAACACCTAAAATGATGAATATAATGAATGGTTATTAATGAATGGATGATAAAATATTATAAGTAAACCGTGTATGGTATTATATGAATGAATATTAATATGTTATATAAGTTTAATTATTTCAAATTTATTATACATGTGGTTAAATACACTTACAGAGCAACTTCATCCTCAGGTAATGGCCTTATGATATACAATCTCATATTTTACCAGGATTTTTTATTCTTAAATTTATGATGATGATATTAAATTATATATCTATAAAAAATTATATTCTTCATTCTAATATTGTTATTTATAGATATTCCGATTTTTCATTTCATTTTAATCTCTCTAGGCACTCAAAATTATGAATGAATGTTCTTAAGCGAAAGTAGATTTATTTTAATCTTTAGTTAGGAATCTATTTATTCCTTGTCCATATTTTCATTAAATGGTTTTAAAAAGTTATTAATATTATATATTTATTTATTGAATTCATTTTTAATCCTAATTTTTTTATATAAAATTTAAAAGTAATCATCTTATTGTTTTTTGAATGAGATACTTTTTATCAAGGGTGCGAATTAAATCATTGTTTTAATATACACTAGAAAAATATATTTTACCACCATAATAACTAATGTTTTATTTAAAACCCATTATATAAGTTTCCATATTCAATTTTAAACTATTTTTTCCCCTAATAGTTTGGAAAATTATTCATTTCAAATAATTTATTTCAAAATGAAAAGTGTATTTTCCTCAAGAAATGTCATGTGATCTTTTATTGGTGTTTTAATATATAAAAACATCCATTTATGTTACTTATGATTTACTTGGGATATAATCGGAAGATACTATCCTTATTATTTTATTGGATGGGTATTGATTATGATGATGAAATCGTGATGAAACTCTATTTCTTTTCTATGGGTTAAGCTATGAAGAAATGAAAATTATTTTCATGATCTTTTAGAATAAATATGAATGTATTATGATTATGTGATTAGTGTATCCATTATAGACTTCTGATTCATTGGATAATGAATAATGTTTATGAGTTCGAAGGGTATATAAGAGTTTATCACAATCCCAAATCAAGAACATTGCTTGTTATCCCAAGCATAACATGTGATAAATGTCTTGATGGGTAGCCTTGACATATGATTTATATGATTGCTAATATTTTATGATTTATGTTATTAACTTGTGAAATGATCATTTTCTTATGATGTGATCACATAGCTCGTGATCATTAATTTTTATATCATTATTCTCTTATGAACATCCAAATCCTTACTCAATAACTAAGATTTATGAATTGTTGGGTATGATTTTCTAGTAATAAACTCATATTATAATACCCTTTTTCTCATGTTATTATTATATATTATCATTGATTGATGTATCCCATGTTTACCCTTATTTGTTATATGAGATCATCCTTTATTATGTTTCATTTCCTCATGTTATTAAGAATGGTTTTATGTATGGTATGACTGAGAAGTTTACTTTGTGAGAAGAACATTGTGGTAGTTTTTGAAGATATTTCATGAAATAAGACGACTATGTATCTAGCCTTCAAATACACTAACCTTTTATGGTTCCCAGGTATATATAATAATAAGATTTATTGAATATTCATATTAAATTACATATTCTTTATGTATATAATTTTTGGGATTCCTTTTCTAGTATCATATCAGGTTTTAGTTATCTAATGATATTAGAATTAGTGAACATTGTTGAAACCCCTAAGGATAAGTTTAACTGTAGTATAACAACATGAAGATTTGGTAGAGGAGAGATTGTGTTTTTTTCTTAGAAAATACAACTATATATAGATACACTCAAGTGGATATAGTTATGGAAAAGATGAACCTAGGGGTAGAATATATGAATGGGGAATATTGGGTATTAACTCAATCATCATTAGTGTAATATGAGTGGGCCCAAGACATCACACCTGTCAAGGCAGTCTTGAGGTATATTCTAGGGTTAATTGAAATTTTATTTATTAACCATTATGAAGGATTTTAATTGGTAATGAACATGTATGGCCAAGGATAAACCTAAGGACTCATTAATTTAGAATAATATGTGATGATTTAGACATAATATGAATGATTTTTCTTTATTATATATCTTAACACTATGATTATCTTTTATCATACTATGATTTTTTGTTTTAGTAAATGGATGTGACTAGGAGGAATCATGTTACTACTAAATGTGAAAGACAATGCAATGATGATCCTTATAAAAATATAATGTTATGGGATTTGGAATGAAAAAACATATTACTATTCTTATATAACTTCCTCAATCTATGAATCATGTGGAGTATCAAAATGTGAAAAGGGTATAATAAAATGTTGTTGAGACCATCATGATGAAACATCCACCTTCTTTTAGTGTGTATATTGATCCAATAATTGATTATTAATAGACTGGTACCACAATAAAGATATTTTCCATTCTCTGATACCCTATACATTAAAATTTTGTTTTGGTTTTTTTATTTGAAAGGTGTAGATGACCAATGGTATAATATTATCAAGAACATGTGGCAATAATTAGAAATTGAATCTATATGGTGGGGTGGTTTTAAGAGATTATTTTTCAATATATACATTCCTAATTTAATTCAATTGATAGTGGAGAAGTAATTACATAAAATTAATGGGAGGGAGAGTGAATCTATTAATACCTATGAGGTAGTTTTTAAAACATTTTTGAGTTATGACTATGGTATTATCATCCAACCTGAAAGAAATATTGATATGTTCTTCGGTTTCTTAAAATCATTTCAATGAAGGAATTTGTCTATAAGATAATTTAGTAGTTATGAAGATATCACTTGATTCACTCTCAAGGTAGAAATTCATATTAGAGTCTCTCATCAATATAATGGTTTTTATAACAAAATTGAATATGGAATTCAATGAAGATTTTTATAATAAAAACCATATAAGAAAGAATATGATTATTCCATTATTCCCTATGTGTGTAAATAAACATAGAGGAAATTTTATTAGAGGGAATAGTAAATTATGAAATTTTGGAAGTAATTTTATCATGAAATCTAATTTCAAAGTGATGAGAAGTAGTTCATTAAAGATATTAATAGAGAGAAATCTCAACAGAATGCACCACCCACACTTTTGTGTTTCAAATGCAAGGAATGTGGGCATTATAAGAACTAGTGCTCTAATTTGAGAGTTTATGATGATGATTAATATCACTAATCTCATAATCCAAGGGGAAAAGAGAAATCTCATATGATTAATATTGATGATGTGGATTGTGATAATGAAGTGGTGTACGGTACACTTACCATCCACTCTAAAACTGATACTGTATTATTTGATTATGGTTTTACAAACTCTTATATATCTAAATAATTTTATATGTTTTCTCATTACCAACTCAATGATAAAATAATGAATTATTAGTAGGTAATTAGAATGGTATGATGATTACATTACAAATATTTGATTATTCTCTGGTTTCTGCTTGTTGTAATGTTATTCTTATAAATCTTTTTATTCTTACACTTGTTTTATTTTATGTGATTTTTAGGATGGATTTTCTATCTCTCTTTAGTTATCATATCAATTTCTATGTAAGGGTAGTCACATTTTAAATTCTCCATGAACCTATGATCATTTATTTGTGTGAGGATGAATATGATCATCCAATAAAAATTAAATCAATTTTATGGCTCCGGATTCCTATATATAAGGTATATTTACCACATATGGTTGTGGAAAAATTGAATACTGAATAAATTATTATTTTATAGGAGTATGTTGATGCCTATTTGGAAAATTTTTCTATTATTCCTTCTAATCATGAAGTTTCATTTTCAAATGAAATCATGCCAAGTTATACACCTATTTTATAGTCTCCATATAGAATGATATCGACTGAGTTGTAGAAATTGAAAAGGATACTCCATGAGAATCTTGATAAGGGATTTGTTCAACCTATTGTGTCACTATGGGGTACACATATTCTTTTTTTGTAATAATAATTATGAATCAATGTTAATATATTGTAATTATAGTGAACATTACAATATCAGTATCAATAATAAGTATTTTCTACCCCGTATTGATGATTTATTTGATCAGACATATGGATCTCAACACTTTTCTAAGATTAAATTTTATTCTATATGCTATAAATTAATGTTTAAAAGTAATCACAAACCTAATACATACTTCTGAATGAGGTATGAACACTATTAATGTACAATTATTTCATTTAAAATTATTAATTCCCCCATTTTCATTAAGGTTTTATTGAATATAGTATTTAGATATTATCGTGATCTATTTATGGGTGTTCAATAGAATATATTATTATATAATCTATGTTATAGTAAGATCATGAAGTATACTTGACAATTGTGTTGAAGAACCTGAGAAAGAATAAAATATGTGAAAAAAATAGAATGTGTGAATTTTTGTTACAAAAATTATCATTATTGGGGCATGTGATCACTAGTGAGGGTATATAACTAGATCCTTATATGAAAAAATTCATTGATAATTTTCCAAGTCTAACCACTAGGGCATAGATACATTTTTTTATTAAATTAGTTGAATATTATTGATTCTTTTTGAATAATTTCACAAGGATATCGAATCAACTCACAAAATTAATACAAAAGTGAATCATGTTCCTTTGTATTAATGAATGTAATGAAAATCTCAAGGAGCTGATGTGAAGTTTTATCAACGCACCTATAATGCCACTACCCTACAATGGTCAAGGGTTTGTGAATTTCTGTGATTCATTAATGAAGGGGTTTTTATGTTTTCTTATTTATAATGAAATGGTGATAGCTTATTTCTCTCATAAATTAATGTTGTATGAGTATAATTACCCAACCAATGACTTTTCCCTATGGGGCATGGATCAAGAAACCAATTCATGTCATCACATTTCTAAAATAAAACCCAACCAATGACTTGGCATTAGCAGTAGTAATATTTTCATTAGAGATATAGAGTCATTATTTTTATAGAGAAATGTGTGACATATAAACTTATTATAAAATTTAAAATTATATAATCACCTGAAAATATTTTAATATACACCTTATAATATTATCTATATTGATTAAATATTAAAAAATATCAATACATTACCACTTTGGGATAGTGAACAAGGTGGTTGATGCTTTTGGTCGAAAGGATCATGCTATATTATCTATTATATGTATCACAAATGATATAATAATTATGTATTTTAAAAGGATGAACCTTAAAATTTTAAATAAAGGGTATAAATATTATATTTCTCAAATGAGTATTAAACCGTCTATCCTTGTGAATATCAGAAGGAAGATATAGAGAAACAAAATAAGGTGTCAAATGTTTTTGAATTCACCCTCAGTTATGATGGAATAATAAGGTCAAATATTAAAGTATGTGTCCTTGTAATACTAGAATAAATAAAGGATATATGGTATAAAGCTCACACATCTTCATTCAATATTCATCCTGGAAGTAAGAAGATTTATATAGGAGTTAAAGACATTTTTTGTGGGATATCATGAAGACAGATATCATGGAGTATGTATCTTAGTGCTTGATATGAAAAACCTTTCTGGCTGAGCAGAAAAAGTCTAAGGGGATGTAACAATCATTAACTATACCAATATGTAAATTGGAAAACAACCTCATTTATTTAATTATAGTACTCTCCAACAAGCTATTTAGGTTATAGTTAACCACTTTAAATGTTAGAAAATTATATTTCTATCAGATAAGATTTATCCACTAATAAACATTCTCATATATACATTAAGAAACTGATATGGTTACATGGGGTTCTACATTATATTATGTTTCATTGGGGTCTTCGGATTACCATAATGTTCTAGATCAGTCTTCAGTAAGCTCTAGGTATGGAGTTTCACTACAGTAGTGTAATCGTCCTCTAATATGTGGTCTTTTGGGGAGAAACATACAAAACATTGGGGATATGATAATAATATGTTCTATATATTTAAATGGTGGTTGGGATCAACATCATCTTCTTATTTATCTTATAAAAATTGAGATTACATTAGATTTCCTAAGGATCTTATGAAAACCTATATGGAAAGAGGTGAAAAACAGTAATATGGTTAGATGAAGTATGTGAATGAAAGAAATTATGATAAGATCTAGATAAGGAAACAGAAAATAAGGCTAGATACATTCATCCGCACATAAACGAAGATCATATTTAATATTAGTGTTATGATAACATTGATTGATGAGATCTAGAATTAATATTTGGTGTGAAGGTTTTCCTATGAATATATAAATGGGATAAGGTTTTGATATTTGATGAATATAGAAAACCATTAACTAGGTGTGTTGGACCCTTTGATATTCTTGATCGAGTAAGGATGGCAGATTATCACTTGGTCGTTCCACTAAAACTCTCCCAAGTTCATGATGTATTCTATAATCTCCTTCCATGAAGTACATACCTAATCATTCATGTCTACTAAATTATATGTTTTTACTGTTAGAACATGATTTTCCTATGAAGATCAAATAATATAAATCTAAGATCATAGAGATAATGTTATATAGAACAAGACTACTTATATAGTTGAAGTTATTCTGAGGAATCATTAATTCTAAAAATACACTTGGGATCCCAAGGATGTGATGAAGAAGAAATATCCTCATTTTTTCCATCAATTTTATGGAATTTAGAGGGTGAAATTCTTTTTAAGGGGGTAGAATATAACATCCTTATATGTTTTATGTATTCCATTAAAATAAATTTGAAGTATTTGATAACATTATTTATAAACAAACAAAAATATAAATGATCCATGATATATTTTAAAATTTAAAACGTGTTCATTTGATATCCTAACATTTGAACTCTAAATGAAACATTTATATTTCCATATAAATAGATTAATGGCTAACCCAGGGGTTGGTCTCATGGAGGTAGTGAGTTAATTGCATTGACTCTTCTAAAATTGTTTTGGTCTTTTATCTATTTCAAAATAAGTAAAAGGAAATATGAAATTATGATGAAAAAAACACAAGAAAATAAAAATTATAAAAGAATAAATATATAAGGAAAACATAAACAAAAATAAGAAGAATATTTACCAAGAAAAAACAAGTTCTGGGTTGATCCACTCTACTACCTATAACTAACATAAAAAGGATAACCAATAATCGATTGCACTCAGTATGTTAACAATGTTGCAACACAAACACATCTCTCTCTTCAATCTATGAACAATCATTTAAATAATGTTTTAATGTATAGGGATTGTCTCCTAATTTTGAAATGAATCATGAGATAAAATCATATTCTCATAGAATGTATTCTATGAAAAAGTGATCATCACAAGATCATTCAATCACACATCCTCTCTTTTTATTCTCTATCAATAATCTTAGAGAATAAGAGTAAAAAGAAAAAAAATAAGAATAAAGTAGAAAACCATTTGTATGAATAAGTGTGTGGTCACATATCCTCAAATCACATCCATAATTTACTATGAGTGAAGAAGATAGTAATGATCAATAAAACATTTCGTCTCCAAATAGCTTTGATTTTCACCTCCTAGAACTTGCTCTGAAAGTTAGTTATCTATTTTCAAAGGTATAAGATCAGAAATAGAGACAAAAAATGTAGAAGTAAATATTTATTTAAAAACTAAGAAAATTATAGTATATAGAGAGTGGAGAAGATATAGTTAAATAAAGAGAAAACATGGAAAAAAATGAGTGGGATTCCAGAAAGAAAAAAATACCTAAAATAAAATGTAATAAAAATAATATGTTTTCCAATAAATTACTCATGTAAATCACTTTATGTGTCAACCATCATTATGATTCATCCTCCTTTATGTGAAATAATAAAAATTATTTCAAAATTATCACTACCTAAATATAGAAATATCTCTCAACCGCCTCATTCCTTTCACCTGATTCTCAATTGCTTACATTTATTTTTTCTACTACTTTGAATATTCCACTAACTCTACACTAAAGTATCATTCTTTTTCTAGACATTAAATTTCATTTCTAGACTTGAAGTCTAGGTTTATAAAATCATTATTTTTTGTAATCAATGATGTTAAATAAATATTTTTTTTATTTTATTAGTCCATTTTAATGGATCTTATTCTTTTCCAAGCTCACTCCCTACATTCCTTCATCGATGCACAATGTTGCAATATGACATCCCCTAATTTTGTAAGCCACTCACTTATTCTTCCCAGAACCACTCTCAAATTTGGGAAATCATTCTCTACCTAAAAACATTAAAATTTTCCCAAGTTGAAGCCTTAAATGGGATACAATAATTTGATAGACCTACACATTAAACAAAGGTCACACTTGTTTTAGAAGTTATAATTTGATAACCTTCATGTGTATATTGGCGCCATAAAGGATTGTCCCATGATGCATCAATAATCATGAGATAGAGAAAAGTGAAAAATGTGGAAAAAATCGACACAAGATATAACATGGAAAAAAACCCCAATGTGATAGGGGTAAAAAAACCATTGGAATATTGAAGCATCACTATGGGTAAAAGTTGGTACACACTCACTCACTATTACAAAGAGAAAACCCTCATAAAATCATTCTTGAATAGGTTGGGAAACCAACTAAAAAATAACAATCAAATGAGAACATTCAAATGGGAATGATGATGTTGATAAAGCTTATAATCAGTGCAGGTGATGAGATGTATAAACCATCAATGGAAAGAACATTTTATAGGAAATAATCCCTAAACTATCTCCTCTCATATATGGTAGTAGGTGAAGTTATCCATGAACGTCAACCTACCCCTTTGAAAAATTAAAGGGGTGACACCATTTTGGGAATAAACTACTAACACATATCCCACTTTGAGGATTATTGGGAATCAATCACATCTCTACACATCCTTCATTTCTAAAAATAGTATGCTCACATATCATTAAGGATGCTCGAGTATTTGCACTATCTGAACTAATTAGATTTAATTTCCTTTATCAGGAAATATTTAAAATTTTCTATAGATTCAATTTTTGGCATATCCACACCTTTTTATTCCAACACATCACAATCAAAGTGGTACTATACCCCGATATACATCATCTTGGAATGAAAAGATGGATTCTATGCAATGTGAAAGGTACTCATAATTTCATAAAACAATGGAATATTTTTTAATATATTGTTGAGCTCATCCAACAACCATACAATCCAAATCACCTCTTGATAAGATTGTGTAACTACCATGTACCCCACCTACATTATGGATAAAGCCACAATTGACTATAGATTTGAAATCCATCTAACAGTTCCTCTTGAAAGAGTAAATACATAACCAATAATGGATTTATTCTTGCCAGAATCACTTACAAAACATGTATTAATATGTCCTATGACAGTGAAATCTGATATTCCATAACATAATGTAGCATTTTATGTCTCTTTGATGTATCTCAGGATCCTCTTCACTATGATCCAATGTTCCCATCCTAGATTCTCATGTTCTAAATAACTTCTCCCACTACATGTGTAATTTATGTTCTAGTTCAAACCATATTAAACGTCAGACTATCAACTACTGACAAATACGACACGTGATTCATCTTCATCCACTATGTTTCACTGTTATGACTCATTAATGTGGATAACATGAAATTAAAAAGAATATGGGTAGATATTGTCTTACAATATTTTATGTGGAAGTATTTCAATAAGTTTTGTATGTAATTCTTCTATTAGAAAAATAATCCCACTATTTTAATCTTGGTAAATTTTCATCCCATGAATCTTTTTTTCTGAACCTCAGTCCTTCATATCAAACTCTCTAGTCAAATCTGTATTTTTATCCTACATCTGACCATTTTTTGGGCCTAAAACAAACATTTCATCCACATACAATAGAATAATTATGAAATCATTATCATACTAACCTCTAAAAATGAACAATGATCTAAATGTAATATGTTGTATCCAAGGATCATGATATACGAATCAAATCTCTTGCACCGACACCATAGTGCCCTCTTGAGACTGTGCGATGAATTTTTCAACCTACAAACCAAGTTCACTTTTCTTTATTCTATAAAAACGTCTAGTTGAATGAGATAAATCTCTCCAGAAAGATAACCATGGACAAAAGAGGTATTTACATCTGGCTACTCTAGATGTAAACTCTGTGTATCACACATCACCATAACTAACTGAACAATCATCAGTCAAATAATAAGAGGAAATATTTCCTTGAACTCAATACCTTCATTCTAAGCATATCATTTGACCACCAATAATTAATGATATCTTTCCACCTGATTTTTTCCATGCCGTTTGATCTTAAAGGCATATATTTGGTTGATATTGTTCCTTCCACGAGGTAATGGAACAAGATCCCATGTCCTCTTCCTATATAGGGATTTATGTTCTTCCTACATCGCTATCATCCATTAGGATACATATAGTCTATGGCTCGCCTCCACAAAAGAAGAAAGCTCTCCATCCTATGTCAATAAGAAGTATGAAATATTTCTCTCAGTCACATAGTCTGAGTTCTATATTAGTTTTCTTTTGTCCCAATTTTATTGTTATGATCAAGACTTAAATAGTGTTTTCTCATCGTGTTATGGTAATGCCTCGGAGAAAAATGGTTCTTCCTTGGATTTTCCTTCTCTTTCACTATAGTAGTTTCTATATTCTCATTCTCTATATATCGATCAATTGAAATTTTCAAATTTTCATCAATAGAAATTACATCTATATTGATGATAAGTTTGTGGGTAGTTGTATCCCACAAACGATACCCCCTGAACCATTAGAATAGAATAAGAAGATACATTTCTTTGATCTTGATTCCAACTTAAATATTTCTTGGTCTTTAAATAATGCATAAACAAGACGTCAAAATGTATGTAACTGAGAATAGTCTATATTTTTTTCTATCCATATCTCCATCGGTGTCTTCAGATCAATCTCCATTTAAGGAGATCATTTGAGTATATAATAGGTGTTATTCACTACTTTTACCCATTTTTTTGGAAATTCCTATAGTCTGAAACATTTCTCTTTTTATATCCAAATTGGTTCTATTAATTCACTCTAACACTCCATTATGTTAAGGAGCGTACACCACCATGAATTATCCATTTATTCCTTCCCTTTAAAAAAATTATCAAAATCATTTCATGTATGTTATCCACTGTTATAAACCCTCAAACAATTGATCTTCTTTCTAGATTCATGTTTCTTATTCTATTGGAATTTTTTGAAGACTTCAAAAACATACTGTTTTATTTTTATTGGGTACACCAAAAATCTACTGCAATAATCATTAATGAAGGATACAAAATACCTTGCACCTCCCTATGATACAAATAGTGCTTACCAAATGACAGAATGAATCAACTCTAAGATCTATTTACTTCTTATTATTGATGTACCGAACATTAACTTATATTGATTTCACAAAAAGTTATCACAAAATAGTAAGGATGAATTTTTAATCCCAATCAGCTACTTTTGATCTATAAGAATCATGAGGCCTCTTTCTTACATATAGTCAGGCTTCTAATGCCATAACATCATGAACACTTTTTTCAGGTATTTAATGCGACAACTATCTTGACCTAGGTGTACATTTCACCAATAATAACATAGTGGTTTTTGATATGTTTTCTGCCTTCATATCTACAAGCACAACCTTCACAATTTTCGTCACTCCATTCTCGAAGAAAGTCATACATCCGTTGTCTTCAAATTTTCCCAGAGACAATATTTTTTTTAGACCCATCACAAGGAATTTTCCTTGAATGGTTCGAACAATACCATCACGAAACTTTTTTTTTGATGGTATCAACTCTAATGATCTTCAAGTTGTGATAGTTCCCTATGTGCACAAGTCCTTCTAAGATTGTTTCATCCTGGTCAAAATATTCTCGTCAAGACGTCATGTTTCATTTTTCTGCTAAGATGAAAATTCATGCATCATTGAGATGCTTCCTTCTTCCAATAGTCGTTGCCACTTCACTAACTAGTATATCTACATTCCTAGAAGTATTAATCACATTCCATTGAGAATTGTTTTCATTGATCGTCTTATTCTAACAATCCTTCTTGGTGTTCATCTTCTTTCTACAATTGAAACATGGGAAATTAATCTTCTTACTCCTCAATTTGAACCTTCCATTATTTTGGTCCCCTCTAGAACAACGCTCTATTATCCTTCCCCTATTGACTGATAGAGCCTCTTCTTGGTGAAAATTTGCTTATAAATCATCCTTTTTCTTGTGCTGACATTCTTCTTCAATAACCATAGTTGAAACATCGTTGAACGGAAAAATATTCGTTAGGATTTTGTTGGTGAGGTTGAAAAATATTTTGTCATATAAACCTGAAAAACTATAAAGAAGAATCTCCACACATTCAGTAAGAAAAATTTTATAGCCTAACATCATAAGTTGGGTGAACCAAGTATTGAGGTTATTGATGTAGTTGATCACTAATGATTACTCCGCCATTCGAAGTGTTTATAATTTTCTCTTGAGGATTTATTTTCATATAGTGACTTGGATTCATATAGCTTCATCAGAGTATCCCATATTTCCATCACCTTATTTTTCTCCATAATTATTTATAATACCATGTCTTCCAAAGATAAATAGATATTAGAAATAGAATTTCCATCCATGTGATTCCATTTCTCATTCATCACAGTTGTTGCTCTATTAAAAAATTTCAGTAGGCAAGTATCCTTCTACATCACTCCATGCATCTACATTCTCCAAAATAAAAAATTATTCCTGTTGAAATTTTTGATCATGAATTTCACAACAATATAGACACACAGTTGGTCCAGAACCTCTTCTGTTCCATAGTGGTGTGTCTAATAATTTCAATAATGTTTTTTAGATGTGACAGGTCATCTAATGTTACAATAATATATCATACTCAAATTTATGATAGTTATTAATACATGAAAACATGAATAGTTTCGAAAAATGTAAGTTGATAAACTATCCTCTAATTACATTTTTGGGATAGTAAAATGATTTTCCCATGGGTTAATAATAGTCAAAAGATATAATGAAGTATGAAAATGCATAAACACTGGACACCAGATGTAATGTGGAAAAACCTCCAAAATTATAGGTGTAAAAATAATTTGAAAATAAAAGGATCACTGTAGGTAAATGTGGGTAATCACTCCCTCAATATTTCAAGATGAAAACCCTCATAAAATCTATCTTGAATGGTTAAGGAAATTACCTCACAAATACCACTAAAATGAAAACTCTCAAATGGGGTGGATGATGTTGTTGAAGTTGATAATAGGTGGAGGTGATGAGATGTAGAAACCCTAAAAGGAAGATATTTTTTATAGAAAATATTCCCTTATCTATCTCTTCTCTTGCAGGGTGTTTGGTGAAGCCAGACACCAACCTCAACCCACCCCCTTAGATAAATTAAGGGATGCACTATCTGGAAAAATAAACTGCTAATAATGGGCACCTAGATTCAATAGAGAATCCATTGAATTAGAGAACACAAGATCTCCTCCACCAAAATCAAACCTACTGAGTAACAAAATCTATAGGAAAAATCTCATAATAGTGTTAATCTTCAAAATCTAGTTAGGGTAGGTCCAATTCAGTAAGAAATCCTTACCTGAGTTCAAAAGATTTCAAAAAGGCCCAAATTAGAATTCATCCAAAATTAAAGAAGTGGGTAGAAATATTCTAACTATCATGGATTCATCATCACTATAATAAGTAGTATTAAAAACATACATATTATTCAGTAAGTTGACCTCGACATCTCATATTAATTAAATTTAATGATCTTTAACATATTATAATGAATCATTTATGATGACATCAACAATCAGGGAAGGCATAACACATATTCTTCATCATGAACCATCCAGATCATATTTCTATTCACCATTCACAATTCTACAAGAATGAAATTAGGGATGAAACTCAATCTAGTTGTGAAAAACATATCAAAACTTTTACATATTCTGATTATGGTTGGGCTCGACGTTGTAATTCTAGTTATTTTCTTCGATAGTGCTCACGTGGATCAGGCTACATATCCTTAATACATTGACATCAGGTGAATATGGTTCCATTGAATTTAGTGGATTTTGTTATTATGCATCCAAATTATAATTAAAGAGGCATGACATGGTCTATGTATTCTTCATTATGTCATGATCTATATTTAACTTCCTGATTTTTTTAATGTTAGTAGGGAAGAATCGGCTTTGTGGACATCTATACGAATCCCCTACATGGGTTCCAATGGGATAGGTGCTCTATATGAATCAAGTATTCAATATCGAAGTTCAAAATTGGATAAATAATTTCTATTAGAACTCGACTACAAGAGGTCCTTTCAAGTAAATGGTTATGTTGATCTCCATTTAAAATTGTTTATGACTGTCATCAAAGAAAATGGTTTTGTGAGCCACTTTTATTTTTTGGAAACATGAACTATTGTGACCATGAACACAATAAAATCAACAAGTAAATAAACCATCAATAATAATGTAAAAAATTACTGTTTTTAAATTAATTTTTAAAATATCAAAGAACTTAAATAAATTGTTACTCAATATAAAAAACATCATACATAAAATAATTAACCAATTAATTAACTAATAAAGTAAAGAAATGATCAAAATTAATTAAATAAGTCATTTATATTTTAATATTACTAAATAGTTAATTATTTAAAGATAATAAATAAAAGTTCAAATATAATTCAATAATTAATATATTAACACCCTATACAAAATAGGATAAATATTTATTAAATAGATCTCATAAATTATTTATAAATGAACCTAAAAAGTTTAACTCTAAGGAAAATAAATAAAAATAATTAAATTAAACTAAACAATATCTTATTTATTAATGATTTCTTTTATATACTAAAATTAATATAAATTAACCATTAAGCAATAATTAACCAAATAAATTTCCATTCATGTATTGAATACATAGTAAGTCATCCAAAAAAGATGTGCAAAAATTCATTGAATTAAGGCCACATAAAATTCCCCAACACATAAGACAATTCTTGTCCTTAAGAAATCCGTAGTCACATTCAATTTTATGGAAAAAATATCAAAATGGAAAAACTGAAATGCCACTATGAATTGATTTTAAATTTGATTTTCCTTCATGGATTCTCTCTTGTTGTAAGTATCAATTCCCTCTCAAATGAAATTTATTCAGTGAAAATTTATATACTTTTTTAAGAAAAATAGATTTTTTTAAATAAAATATAACACGCATCAATTTGAATCCAACTGAAGTCATCCATCCAACGGCCCGCAGGCCTTCAAATTTTTTATTTTATGATAAATCCACCATTTTATACGAATAAGGGGGAAACCAAAACAAACTTCACAGTCCAAGGAAAAATAAACCCAAAGATAAAAAATATTAAAACATGAATGATAACACGAATTTTCCCCTCCCTAGCATTTGATCAGGATGAAGCTCTCCACCGTTGCAAGGTATTTCAACAACCAAGTGTCATGTGTCAAAGCACAGGCCCGATCTGATGGATGACGCCAAACCCTCTCAAACAACCAAATATAAAATTCACTGCACAAATAAACCACAATATCTGTATCCACCTATAAAGATTATTCCATTTAATTATGTCTGGTTTCACATCCTTCCCACCTTCAGAATCAAACCAACCACACAAAACACTTCCTGCATTTCACAATTTGACAAATATAACCATTCCCTGGTTATCACTACTGACCATCCTTCCGAAATTAATGCTTCCACACATCCAAAAACAAATAATGAGACAAAATATTAATGAAAAACCCATCAATGAAAACTCGTCACTACCACCAGATCTCCTCATAGAGAACACAAACGACCACCCAAAGAACACACCCAACCGAGCACAACGTGGAAGACTAGGATCACCGCCACCCAACACCATATAACACATGATCAAGACCATCCCCTCCACATAAGACTTGGGAATGACCCCAACCTTCACCGTAGAAACTGGATCTGACCATCCTTCTTTGTAGAGGATGAGATCTTGACCGCCCTATCGATGCACTACCATAGAGAACCACCAGACCACCCTTCACCACAAGAGATGGAACGCAACCACCCATCATTGTGGAAAGCCTCGAGACACCACACTGAAAATGATGGAAACCAATCAAACAAAAACACCACACATAGCATTTTCACAACCACAATGTGCCCTTTGATTCACTACCGAGGAAGACAACCACCACCCTTTACCGCCGGAGACAGATCCCGACCAACCCACGATGTGGGTGATTGGATTTCTCCATATATCCAAGGAATACATTTGAGAAAGCTTAGTCTCTGCACCAAGGAAAAGGACACTACGCCACGAACACACTGAGAATGTGCCAAGGAGGAAAGGTGCTGCCAAAACTAGGGCGAAGGAAGAAGTGGTGGCGACATGGAAAACCCTGATGAGGAGAAACCTAGAATGAGGAGGAGAGGATGCTGATGCCACTAAGATTCATGGTTGGCCAACTGAAATCACAAATTTATCTTTACCTCTAGGTTAACAAACTCACAAAATTTAATGATCCAAAATTAATAGACTGTCCTCTGGATAAGGTGGAGTGAATATTTATCATTATAACAAAGTAAACATCCTCCAACATAAATAAAAAATAATTAAAGATAATGAATGAATTGATTCAATATAGAATAGGTTTTTTTCATAATCCATTTAGATACAAATATTATGCTTTATATACAAATTAAAACATTAAAAGTAAATAATAGAAATTTGAAATTCTACCAAAATAATATAGAATGGCATTTTTTCAGCAGGACAAGAAAAATGCTTTATTCAATTAAATATAATAGGTATAAAATATTAACCTCCTCAAAGAGGCATAACAACCTTTAACATTGAGAATTATTTTCACCCACCCACAAATACTAATTGATTCGTAAAAAATCACAAATTTGAAAAAATTTAAGTGTTTTTGATGGGCGCACATTGGAACACAGTTCATGAAAAATTAAAGAACCCTATCACACACATAATACCCAACATATCCACAATTATAAAACCCAAAGTGAGAAACACAATTGAAGACAGTTAAATTTATAAAATATTTTGAAAATTTGCAGTGAGAAGAATGTTTTATAGTCAAAATTATAATCAAATGTCGATTTTCACACAATATGTACAGAAGATACCCAATGGTTACTATATTAAAAACATGAATGCATATTCAGGGTTTTCAAAGAATATGCATATTAGAATTTGAGGTCTAATAAGGTAATAATTAAATCGCCTAGATGATCACACATGGTATGTAATTTAGAATTCATATGTACTAAAAAGGCTCGAAACACGCAGCATATTAAAACAATGCATTTTATCATATAAAGTCACTTAAATAATAAGTTTTCAAAAATTAAATATATCATGAATAATAAGAAGAATATTTTTATTTATCTTCAATAATATTATAATAAAGATGTATAATTTGAACTATTACTCCCCTCGTTAAAAATATTTACACTTATGATTCAGCATGAGGCACCTACCCTTTTTCAAAGGACAACCTCGCCCTAGTTTGAAAATTCCAAATTTCTAAAATTTAAAAATAGAAAAATTAATTTTCATGATTTAAATTTCCAAACAAGAAAAACTAGAGTAAATTTTCAAGGAGCTTCATTAAATACTATTTAAATATGTTCCTTCTTTGGATCATTGAAAAAAATTGATTTGTTTCTTTAATAGGAGGAAAAAAATTACTCATCACAATACTTACAAACTAGATGATAAAATGAAAATTCATTAATTAGTTATCGAAAAAATAAAATTTTTCAATAAAATTTAGTTTTATTAAATGTTTTATATTTATTTTAGAAATAGAAAATTCAAAACTAGTAGGGAATATGTGTACCCTTCCCTAAACCTACATTGCAGCATAAAATAATAATATAAAACTAATAGAATTTTAGTGTATAAGGATACATCCTAGGATGTAATAGGTCAAAATGATGTTACCCAATATAGATTGTTTCTTGTAGTGTCCCACCATATTATTTTCCTATAAAATAAACTAAAAACATTTATTAAATAAAGACTTAGAAATTGAAATAATAAAAATCGAATGAAAACATGATAATCTTGGGTTTATTCCCCCCTGAGAGGTGTTGTATTTTGACTATCCATAATTGGACAACTTATGGTTCATACTATATAACTTGGTGGGTTTGGATTCCTTCCTATAAACTACCACATTCCCATATTCCTATTTTTAGTTTCTTGTAACTTATTTATATTATAGAGGACCCCATTTCAAACATCATCCGAATCCAACTCCATATAATTTCACCAATTATAGGGTAATATAGGTAGATATTAAAATGTAAATATTCACATAATCAGCTGAAAAAATGGTGTGCACATGTTATAAATATTCAATTATTTTATGTGATTTCTATTTTTGTTACATCTATATCAGCCTTAGATTTTAATGAGATATATTTTTTAATATTTCATTGATATATTATGTTGTACGCTACATCAAGATAAGCTTTCACTATATACAACACCATCTTAGATTGTGGTATACACAACACTATTCTTGGTGTTGGTTACACAAAATTCATGTTCTTTTTTATAATTCATTTCATACAAGACTGAGGATAAGTGAACAACTAAATATTTTAACCTAGGCATTATAACGGTGCGTATGAATAGTATCAAATTCCATTAAAAATTATTAAAATGAAAATTGGTGAGTCTATAAAATAATAAACTCACTCTTCATTGATTAAATATAATGTTTAAAATTCGTCTTATATGTTTTCTACACATGATATAAAACCATGTTCATTTTTTGGATAAAAAATAATTTTCCAAAAATACAGTTTTCTTTCCTTTTGATGGCGCACCCATTTTATATATAGTTTTTGACACTTTTTATAGTCAATTTTACAAAATAGACTTTTTATTATAATGTATAATATTAAAATTTATATTTGGATTATTTTTTATTAATTTTTTTGGATAAGTTCCATTTTTTATAAATAGGTAACATATTGATTTTTATTGAAAACTTTATCTTCATTAAAGTCATTATAAAGTAATATTATGTTTCAGTTTAGTTTTAAATTTTAATAAGATCATTTTAGTCAAATTATGGTTTTCAAAAATTATTTTATACATGAATTTATTATAAAAAAATTATCAATTTAGAAAGGGGAATTTTCCCACAAAAAACTATTTGTTGTGACATTTTACCAGTTTTATTTTATATTTAATTATAAAACTTTTGTGTTTTATATTGTAATATTTCGATGTAAAATTTAGATTCAGGAGGTTCAAATTTATTAAATAGGTCCATTTTATTTTTGACCAATATAAATAGTAACAATGCTAAATTTTCTTACCACGATAAAGGGTAATTTTGGTAATTTAGTTTAAAAAATTTATAATTACTATAAAATAACAAAAAAATGAAAAAAATTATTTAATGAATTGAATTATTCCCTTAAAACCCAAGGATCTAAATTATGTCATTTAATGGACACTTATCCATGAAAATGTCTTAAAAATATTTAAATCAAAATAAAAACACAAAGTGTCATTTTTATTGTCTATAATATCTATTATGTGTCCATATATGGTAAAATGGATACTATCAAAGAATATATATGTTAATTTTTAACTTAATAAACATATTTAACTAATATAACTGTATTTTTTATGTTTTAATGTCATTTGGGAGATATTACAGTATTTATAATATTTTATTTAATGAAAATATAAAGATGTCACATTCATGTTTTAAATAATATATCATTTTTAAAATATGTTTATAAAAAAATATATATTCGACCATAAATACTCATTTTAAATATATAATTTTTTTATCATGGTAATTTTTTTTTAATTTTTAGGAAAAAAGATAAGTACTTTAAAGGCTTATAAATTGATGATATAGAAATTTTTTAATGTTGAAAAACCAATAAAATAATTTTATTAAAATGATAACAAATATTAAAAGTATAAAAAACTTACCCAAATTTTATTGGTCGATTATATATCAACCATAATAATCCAAGGGTCGATTTATTGAGAATTTTGAGCCTTATAGAATATATCAGGACACACATATTATTTTATTTAAACTAATGTTAAACATTACACATTCATATTTTAATAAGTATAAAATTTTTAATGATTTATTTTCTAGAAGATATATCTGACTAAAAGTATTATAATAAAATATTGTAGATTTATCTTGATCATATAATTTAAATTAAAATTCTTACCTAACAAAAAAAATATATTAATAAATTACGCAATATTGATGTAGTAATTATTTTATTAATAGAATTATAATATTAATGTTATTAAAAATATTAAAATAAATGTAATTTGAGATATTTAATACATCCAATTAATTTTATTTATGAAATATATACATTATAGATATTATAAAATATTTTTTTAGGATAACATCCTATCTTGATATTTTAAAAAATCTAGCAATTGAATTGTGTCAAAATTGACAATAAGGTTGTTTCAACAAAACAATGTTTTATTAAATTATTTAAAAAATAGAAAACATTATTAAAAATGTATATTAATTATTATAGGGTCTAAAAATAATCTAAATTATTTATTTATGATTTATGTTATATCAAATAAGTAAATAGTTCACCCTTTTAATATTGAAATAATTGTTACCCTAGTTATAATGAAATAGATTAACCAAGTGTTAAATTAAAATGCTACGGTTTAAATTGAAAACAAAACATGTCAGAAATTTATTGGTGGATGATATTACAACCTTATATTATATAATATTCGAAACTATGACATTTTTTAGGTATTTTTATGGTGTTTTATTTTATTATAAATTAATAGTTTTGGAGATTCCAAATCTGCCCCTCCCCTCAATTATAAACAGGTGCATCCTCCCTCACAATTTCGATTCACATTAAGCATTAAATATTGGCCATACCCATACCATTTACCTTATAAACATACTTGTACACATTATAGTGGTTCTGGACTTCTCAAAAGACCAACTCTAGTTCCATTAAGAGGTGATCTAGAGGGAGCTCGTTGAAGAAGAGATAATATTCTCTACCGATTCTTTCAAATTGTCTCTTATTATACTTCATCTTAGTGATTTGTTTACAAAATTAATTTATGAATAAATTATAACCTACATACTTATATTTTATTTAGATTATGTATCAACAATATTCTACCTACTATCCATCCTATGAAAAATGATATTACCACGCGTGTGTGCGTACGACTTACCATCTCTACACTGTGGTGTAATCTATTTTTCACCAACATATGACTTGGATGGGTATAATTATTGAAATAATAACTATATATGATTATTTTAAAAATTTATTTATTCTAAAAAAATATATATATCATCCACTTCGATACCAATTCATAATTAATGGAATGATATCTTTACTCGTGTGTACGTACGGCTTACCGTCTGTATAATGTGATGTCATTTATTCTACATGATATCCATTAAAGTATGATTATATAAATTTAAAGAATAAATAAATATTATATTTATTATGTTAATAATGTTTTTAAATTTTATGAATATGACCTAAGAAGGAGAACCAAGTCTTATTCAGCCAAACATGCATATGAAAATGTAGTAGTTTATATGCGAATAATGAATAATAATGACACATTATTACCAAAAGAATGATAATATGATCATATATGATATCATTAAACTAAATATTATATTAAAATAAGTACATTACATCATTTAAATCAATATACATTATGTTTCGATACATACCAAGGGTAGCGGACCTAAGGTAAGGGATTATTTAACAATTTCATTATTATCCTAGATTGTTTATTCATAAGAATTTACTAGGGTATATTTATCATCCACATCTATATTTACTAAATATGTAATATTATTTATATTTTTATATAGTTTTTTAAAGTCAACAGTACCTATTTCATAATATTTTTTTAACTCTATGAAAGGAATTATTTTTGTAATTCGATATGAGGTACTTTTTGACTTTTCGGGCAACAGTACTTGGATAATGGTTTTTCTAACATATACGACATCAATGGATTTTTATGTTTTCATAAAACCTTATTTCCATAAATATTCCTCTAAAATATTTCATGTTTGTTTTCAAATAAATTATTTTCTTTTAAAATTATATGACATTTTGAAAAGAAAAAATTTTTGAAGAAGAAAGTATATTTTCCTCAATAATTATTATCTAGTGTTTTATCAAAATTATTTATCTTATAAGATGAAATTATTTAAATGGGGTTATGTTTCTATCCATATTATTACTATTTTTTTATTGTGACTATGATGGAATGATATTTAAAAAATAAAATTTCGTATATGGATTATGATGGAATGATGTTTAAGAAACAGATTTTATTCCATGGGTTATGCTATGATGAATGATTTTTGTTTTTGGGGAACACATAATAATGATTTAACTAATAGATTAGTAGAACCTATATCACCCTTCAATTCATTAGGAAATATTTATATATCATGAGAATGGAATGGATGGAATGGAATGTAAATCCAATTTTGTAATACATGGTTGGAACAACAAGTAAATCTGGTTCTGTGATACAGGGCTGGAATAAAGAGTGAACTTGGTTTAGTAATTGACTTTTCCTGATATGATAGTCTTGTTAATGATCCTTGGATAAAATGGAAATGATATTATATTTTTTTACATTCTATGTTTTATGCCAATTCAATTTTATCATATTTCATGTATCATTATGATTTATGCATTACGTACTGCCAAGATTTATTTTATGACTCATGATTTTAATATTCAAAATATATGTTCATGTTTTTACATTCTTATATTTACATGTTGTTACTCTTAATGAGAATTTGAGCTCACAATTTTCTGTTTTCTTTTCCCTGGTATTAAAATAATGTTTTTTGGTAAGAAAACTAAATGAGGATATCTTTATATTAGATGTTCAATATCTTTCACCAAGTTATAAGAATGTGTTCCATGTCTCCAAAGACACTAAACAAATATATTCCTTGGGTATTTATTTGGTTAATGTATTAATTATTCTGCAAAATAAATGTAATGTGCATGTGCATCAAGCTTGGGTCATTATATTTGGTATTAGAGGAATGGTTTAATCAACATTTGGAAATTAGGATGTAAAAAATTTAGTGAGATACCTATAGTTATTTATAAGGATATTACTTGGGATGTTCAAAGGATAAGTTTAAGTATAGGTTAAAATGATAGTGTTCTTGTAATAATCATGAATAAAATAGTATTAAACCATTCTTTTTAGAGATTTAAATTACTCCCCCTAGATTTTATTTATTTTCCAATAATGATTTTTGACTCTCACACTTTTCTTTTGGGTTTTAGAAAATAGCTGGAAATAGGAGGACCCTTGTTCATGGAGAATATGATGGAAAATGGAAAGATATTTCTCATGAGAAACCAAATGAAAATGGAGTTGGAAGGTGAAACATTGCTATTATGATTAATAAACAATATCATAATATAATCAACAATATCAACATTAGTGAGTCTCCTGACATATCAAATAAGAGAAATATTGAGTTTCATGGTAATGACAGAGGAAAGAAAGGTCAATTTTACTTATGTATATCATATGGGAAGTGGAATCAATGAGAACGTTTCAAAGGAACTAGAAGATTCTTTGGGTGTAAAAAATAATGACACAAATCAATTAATTATTACAAAAAAGGATTTGTTAAAAAAGGATAAGGATAATTGTATTTCTAAGGCATCAATGGAGGTTAAATGTTTTATATATGGAATGTATGGGCACTATTAAAATCTATTCCCTATAGTAAAATCTCTTGAATTGAATCAGCATGGTCATATGGGTAATATTTATGTTACTGATGACAAAGAAACTACGAATGATAAATGAGATGGAAGAAGTGTTAAGGAGTAAAATGATGAAGCTTGGTCAACAGCGTAAAAATATAGTTGATTGATTTAATGTTTATAAAGAATAATGATGTATAAGTAATTTTATGGTATTATGGAATAAATAAATATCTATGGATTATTACACTATTTTTTCTAAAGTTTTTGAAAGTACATGTTTAATGGTAATGATGACCATGAAATTTTATTCAAATATTTTTTAAAACACATTAAGGGAAGGATAATCCATAGTATAATCATGATGAACAGAAAATGAAATTTGGATAAAGATGTGTTGTATATGAATAAGTAAATTGTATGATAATGACTTCCTTAAACCTGATTAAGGATTTCTTGAAAACTATATTATGCTATTATGGATGAATTTTATAGCTTTTTGGAATTAAGAATTAGGAAGCATGTGTGTTTTTAATAAGGATATATGGTAATTCAGTCTATTAACTTGATTTAATAGAATACATGATAATGTTTATGAGGTGTTTGGAATGTAACCAATAAGAGATACCTTATGATATATGGGGGATAAATATTAATCAAATTTAGTTAACCTATTTTTAATATTTTGTATTTTCAGATTTCAGATGGATTGTGAGGTTTTCGATTTATTGAATTTTTAAGATAAAATATACAGGAATTTTGTTATATTAAACTATTATATCACTATAGGTGGACTTATGCATATTTAATTACTTCTTATAACCTTTTTGTTTTGATAATGATATATTTAATGACATATAATTCTATTTAGGGATTACATGATTTCCTAACACTTTAGGAATGAAAAATTCAACATAATTTATTTGAATAAGTGATGTAGTGGAAGTTATACAAGGCATGACCAATGGTTAGATTGCACCGAAATCAAGTAAGTATATCCTCTCAGAAAAATTACTCACTGTTAGGAAAATGGATCATGATGTAAAATATTGTCATACTATCATAATTTTTTACAATATCTACGACCTCTTTCATGCCTCTTTAGTTTATGGTTTTGTGATTGATAACATTCTCAAGATTACCCATCTTCTTGTGATCATTTATCTTTATCAATATATATGATTATTTATTCTTTCCCTCCATACCCAAAGTTTCACCTATATTCTCTTACGTAGAGACCTAGATATGATTTACTTTTGGTAACTATTATTTTCTAACTATTTCTTTCTAAAAGGGAGTTTTAGAATTTATTTTTATGATGTGGGTTTATATTAAATAAACCCCCATTTATTAATTCTTCTATAACCCACACAAAATTTGAGGATGAAGTTCATTTTAATGAGCGTAGAATGTATCACCTATAAATTTTTATGTTATAGGTTTTTTTTAATTTCATTGATGTCTTATGTTGTATGTTACACCATGATAGTATTATCCTATACAAAACATCATCTTAGCATGCAGTATATTCCATACTATGTTTGGTTTTTGTTACACCCAATTTATTGTTATTTTTATTGAATTCATTTCACGCAAAACTGAGTATAAGTTAACAACTAAATATTATAACCTAGTCGTTATAATGGTGAGTATGAAAAATATTAACTTCCATCTAAAAAGATATTTAAATGAAAATAAGTGTGTCTTAAAATAATAATATCAGTCTTGATTTATTTGATATAATGTTTAAAATTCACCTTATTTGTTTTCTAGATAGGATATAAAAATAAATTATAATTTTTTTGGATAAAAGAAGTATTTTTCAAAAAAATGCAGTTTTGCCTCCATTTGTTCAAGCACCCATTTTAAATATATTTTTGACACTTTTTACATTCAATTTGAGAAAATAAATTTTTTATTTTAATGTGGAATATAAAAATTTATGTTGGTTTAATTTTTTGTATTTTCTGATAAGTTTTATTTTTTTATTAATAGTAAAATATTACTTTTAATTGGAAACATTATTTTCTTTTAAATCCATTAAATATTAAAATTATGTTTTGGTTTAGTTTTCAATAATAATTAGTTCATTTTAATACGATTATGGGTTTCTAAAAAAATTTTATAATTGAATTTATTATAAAAAAATCAATTTTAAAAGTGTCATTTTAAAAAAAAACTATTTTTCGGGATATTTTAGCAGTTTTATTTTAGATTTAATTCCGAAAATTTTGTATTTTGAATTTTAAAATAGTGATGTAAAATTTGTATTTAGGAGGTCGAAATTTGGTAATTAATTGCATTTTATTTTTTACAAATATGAATAATATCCATGGTAAATTTTGTTACCATAGTAAAGGGTAAATTTGGTAATTTAGGATAAAAATAAAATTATAAGACTATAAAATGACCAAAACAAATGATTTTTTTTTAATTTAATGAATAAATTAACACATAATAATCTAAATTATGTATTTTAATGGACACTTTTCCTTGAAAATTAATTAAAAAATATTTAAATTAAAAGAAATACACTAAGTGTCATTTTCATAGTCAATAATATCTAATATATGTCCACATATAAAATATTGGGTAGTATCAACGAATATAAATCTTAATGGTTAACTAAATAAACATATTTCCCTAATATGAATTTATTCTTTTCATTTTGGGTCCATTTGGGAGATATTATGGGATTTATAATATTTTATTTAATGAAAATTTACAGATGTCACATTCAAGTGTTAAATAATATAAAATTTTTAAATTAATGTTATACAAAGAATATATATTAATATTAATACTCATATGGAAGTAAAATTTTTTTATTTATCATGGTAATTTATTTTAAATTTTTTGTAAATAAATAATTACCTTAAACGATTATAAATTAATGATGCAGAAATTATTTAATTGATGGAAAATCAGTAAAATAATTTTATTAAAATGATATTAAATATTAAATACTAAAACATCTTCCCCAATAGTATTGGTAAGGTATATATTTACCATAATCATCCAACAGTCTTTTTATTGAGCATTTTAAGCCTTATATAATATATTACGAGATTTTTATTTTTTTATTTAAAGTGATGTAAAAATTTACACATTCATATTTTAATAAGTATAACAATTTTAATGATTTTTTAATAGAATATATATTAAAATAAAAGTATTATATTGAAATATAGTATTTTTATCTTCATATTATTATTTTAATTTTTATTTGTACCCAACAAATAAGTATATTAAATAAGTACACAATATTGATGTAGAGATTATTTAATTAATGGAAATATCAAATTAATATTATTAAAAATATTTACATAAATATAATTTGAGATATTTAATATGTGAAAATAATTTAACAGATTACCTATACCCATTATGTATATAATAAAATATTTTTTCCTAGGATACAATCTTAAATTGATATTTGTAAAAATCCATAAATTGAATGGTTTCAAAATTTATTTAAATGTTGTTTTGTTAAAACAAAGTATTAATAAATTTTTTAAAAATATTAAATAATTTTCCAAAATATATAATTATTATTATATGGTCTAAAATTATCTAAATTTTTTAATTATAATATAATTTAAATAAACCTAGAAAATATTTCACCATTTTAATATTTAAAATAATTGTTACCCTAGTTAAAATGAAATAGATTAATTTTATGTTAAATGAAAATGAAATGGTTTCTAGTGAAAAAAAACTTTTCAAATTTTTTGATGATATTAATACATTATATTATATCAAATTTTAAACTATGATATTTATTATATTTTTTCATGTTGTTTTATTTTATTATAAAATATTATTTTTGGATATTCTAAATGTTCTCCTCACCTCTATTATAAAAGGGCACATCCTCCCTCAAAATTTCAATTCACTTTGATCCTTCAAGCTCAACCATCCCCTGACTGTTTACCTTATAAAATTTCTTAGTCACATTATACACGTTCTGGTCTTGTCAAAAGACCAACTCTATTTTCTTTTAAGAGGACATTGAGAGGGAGCTCATCGAATAAGTGGTAATCTCATCTACCCATTATTTCAAATTTATTCTTCTTCTACTTACCATTATTGAGTTTTCTCTCTTATAAATTAATAAATCCAATATCACCTTCATACTGAGATGTTATTAATAATTTTTGACAACAATATTCCACCTTATATTCATCCTACAAAAAATAAATTCACCACACGTGCGTATGTATAACTTGTCATTTTCACACCACGGTGTAATCTATTTTTCACCACCACAAGACAAGGATGGGTAAAACGATAGAAATAAAAACTATATATTATTGTTTCAAAAAGATATTTCTTCTATAAGAATATATATACCATCCACTTTGACACCATTTCGTAATTAGTGGAATGATATCATCGCTCGTATGTATGTGCGACCTACCATCTTCACGATGAGATTCAATTCATTCTATATGATATCCATTAAATCATGATTATAAAAATGTTTAGAATAAATAAATATTTTATTTATTTTGTGATATCATTTTCAAATGATATTAATATGACATAATAAGTACAAATTTAACTTATTAGGCAAAACGTGCATATGAAAATGTAGTTGTTTATACCCGAATAATGAGAAATAATGAAATATTATTACCAAACGAAAGATAATATGATAATATATGATGTCATAAAATATACTATGATTCTGAAATAAGTCAATTACATCATTTAAATAATTATTAAAGAGGATTTTATACATTCAAAGGATATTGGACCTAAAGTAATGGATAATTTCAGAGTCTTATTATTATCCGAGATTGTTTATTTGTAAGTATTTACTGGGGTATATTTTCCATCCACATTAATGTTTCCTAAATATGTAATATTATTTATATTTTTCTAAAAAATTATAAAGTCAAATTTATCCATTGGTTAATTTTTATAAAATGGTATGAAACTAATCTTTTCCTATTATTCAATACGAGGTACATTTTGACTTTTCTAGAAAAAGTACGAGGATAATGTTTTTTTAACTAATACAACATGAAAAGATTTTTACATATTTATAATTCCTTATTTCCATGAATTATCCTCTAAATGATTCAATTTTACTTTGAACTAAATTATTTTCTTTTAAAATTTTGAGGCATTTTTAGAAAAGAAAACGTTTTTGAAGAACAAAGGATATTTTACTTAAGAATTAATATCAAATTATTTATCAAAATTATTTTCCATTTAAGATGACATTATTAAATTACATTTATGTATCTATACCTATTATTACTATGTTTTTATTTTGTTTATTATTTAATTATATTTATAAAATATATTTTTTTTATATGGATTATGATGGAATGATGTTTAAGAAACCTATTTTATTCCACGGGTTTTGCTATGATGATTTATTTATGTTTTTGTGGAACACATAAGAATGATCTCATTATGATATTGGTTGGACCTATATCTCCCTTCAATTCATTGTGTAAATATTTATAACTCATAAGGCATACATGTTTGGAATGACAAGTAAATGTAGTTAAGAAATAGAGTACTGGAACGATAAATAAATCAGGATCAGTAATACAAAGCTAGAATTAGGAGTGAACATGGTTCAGTAATATACTTGGTCCTCTATAATATTAATGGTTATGATCCTTGGGAAATATGGAAATTATTTTATATGCTTATGTGTTTGACACATTCCATGATTTATAATGATTAAATTTTATCATTGTTTGTGTTCCCTTATGATTCATGCCTTTCGTACAACCATGATTTTATTTATGAATCAATATTTTGATATTCAAAATATATATTCCTGTTATTAAATTTTTATGTTTCATTTTTTCATACCCTTACTGAGTATTTGAGCTCACAATTTTCATGTTTTATTTTCCTCATGATATAAATAAAAGTTCTAGGTAGGAAAATTAATGGGGAAGATATTTATGATAGATGATGAAGATATTTACCCAATTTTGATGAATGTGTTCCATATTTCCAAAGACACTAAACTAATATGGTCTTTTAGTGTTTTTAGTATAATGTATTAATTATTCTACAAAATAAATATTATTTCCATGTACTTCAATCTTGGGTCACTATAACATCTCCTATAAATTTTAATTATTAAAAATAATATATATATATATATCTTCATCCATGATTGCATTATATTATATCTCATAAACCTCTTCTTGTTGAGCTAATTACATACATTGATTTTCAATAAACATTGTCATCTCTAAAAGATACTCATTAAATTAAATCTCCAAATCTTCATTACTCTCTATGAAATCATAAAAATGATCTTCCTATTTAAAATCTATATGTGGTGAATAAAAATCATGGTTAGGATAAAAAAATCAATGTTATCAAAACAATCAACTTCTTCCATAAAATGTCCAACTCCATGAATGTGTGCATCGTGTTCTTTCATGTGTCCAAAAATTGTTCATGGGTGATTTTCTGGGTAAGGACTGATGTAGTCACCCTCCTCCAATCACCTAGATATAATCAAGAAATCTAGATGTATGTGGAAGTCCTATCACGAAGTCCGTGGATATCCCATATAACTTTCACTCTTGGACCTCTAAAGGTGAAACCAAACCTGCTAGTACCTAATGCTCTACTTTCGATTGCTAATAAGTGAGGCACCGAGAGAAAAACTCTGATACTGATTTCTTCTTTCCCAACCACCAGTGTTATCATTGTAGATCCTGGTACATATTCACCACTCCTTTATGTACCGCTAGTGGGGATGTGTGGAGCTCCCTCAACACTTCTGCACGAAGTGATACTGGTACCATGATACGTCCTCTGAAGAAAATGATGTGCTTCCCACCTTTAGAAAATCCATCAGGTTCATGTCTTGTGGATATCTGAGCACGTCAAGCCTCACATTCAGTATCCCCACACTGCACCTCCATGAATCACTGAATAAGTGGGGAGTGACTGTAAGAGACTGAAGAAATGTTTCTCCATCCTGATCTACAAAGGATATCTACAAAGTGGTTAGATGCTCTATCGACTCACCTAGAAATTGTATATTAGATCTCCTGCTGAGTGCATCTGCTACAACATTCCCTTTCCCAAGAGTATTGACTATCACTAAGTCATAATCCAGGAGGAACTCAAGCCAATGTCGCTATCTCGGGTTCAGGTCCCTCTAAGAGAAGATATACCTTTGACTCTTATGATATTAGTAGATTGTAAAACACTCGCCCATCAAGTAATGTCGCCACATCTACAAGGCGAAGACCACTACTTCTAACTCAAATTCATTGGTAGCATTGTTCTATTCATGTTATCTCAGCTATCGAGAACCATATGTGATCAATTCCCACTCTAGTATCAGTATACATCTGATCCCGAAACAAGATGTGTCGTAGTAAACTACGTACCCTACAACCTCCTCTGAAATCCACAAGATGGGGGGCATGATTCAACCTGAGCCTCAACTCTTGAAAGCTCTTTGGGCATTTCTCTGACCACATGAATGGTTTCCCCTTCTTCATCAATGCTGATAGAGGTGTGTCAACTCTAGATAAATCCATCACAAATCTTCGGTAGTATCCAGCCAAACCCAGGAATCTTTGTACCTCCGCCACACTCCTTGGTGGCTCCCAAGAAAGTACCGCCTCAATCTTCACCGAATCCCCTGCCACTGCAGCCTCCGATATGACATGTCCTAGAAACTAAACTTCTTAGATCCAGAACTGGCACTCCAAGAGTAGAACATAAAGCCATTTCTCTCAGAGTGTGTCTTGTACTACCTGAAAATGATATGCATGCTTCTCCTTAGTATCCGAGTAGATCATAATGTCATCAATGTTGACTACCACAAAGCGATTAATGTATGGATGAACGATCTTATTCATGAGTCCCATGAACAATGCTAATGTGTTGGTTACGCCAAATGGAATAACCAAAAACATGTAATGGTCATACCAAAATATGAAAGAAGTCTTCTACACATCCTCATCTCGCACTCTGAGCTAGTGATATCCAGATCTAAGGTCTATCTTCGAGAACTGTCATGCTGCATTTAGTTGATCAAAGAGGTCGTCAATCCTCAGGAATGGGTACCTGTTCTTCACGGTCACCTAGTTTAGGCGCCGATTATTGACACAAAGTCTCAAGATTCCATCCGCCTTATTTGGGAACAAAATCGGGGTTGCCCAAGGACTAACACTGGGAAAAATAAACCCTTTCCCATGTAAGTACTCCAGCTTTACCCACAGCTCATGATGCTCGGCAAGAGCCATCCGATATGATTGTGTAGATATCAGCGCTATCCTAGGGTACAGGTCAATGTAAAAGTACCCCTCTCTATGAGGATGTAGACTCGTAACATTTTCATTGAAGACATCAGTGTACTGGTCCACCACTACAGGATAGCTCGAACTCTCCACATCAATCGTTCCAAGGGTAAGGCTAGCCAACTGATGAGTGATTAGTTGCACTCTCCTATGGGAATGTCCATCCTATTATTCAAAGGCACCATTATCATCGATGATGGTATACCCAGACCCATCTATGGGGACACACTGAACTTTTTTCCAAATACAGTCAATCTAAGAATGGACTATTGATTACCATTCCATACCCAAAATGAGGTCATAAGGCCTTGATACCACCACTAAGAGATCTCAAACAAACCTCTCACCTCGTTGAGTAAGCTCACACTATTGGCTCCAGTGTGTAATAGTTGAATATTCTCTCATTAGAGTATCTAGCAATAAGGATCGAGCCAACGGCTATGTCAGAATCTTAGATCTCCTAACAAGGGAGTGGCAATAAAATAATGACTGGACCTGTGTCTATAAGTACTGTAGCTAAGGTGGAGTAGACATAGATCGTACCTCTTATCGTCTCCAGAGCACTGTGGACATAGGCCTCAGCTGCTTAGAGCTACGCTTGCCCTTATCCACCTACTCTCTATTGTCAGGGTGAACCACCTGGTGGTGGTGGCGGCAACATCTCAAATCCTCACTCACAGCCAACTACACGACCAGCTCTTATGCCACATCCAGCAGCTCCCTACAGACCTCCTCGGTATAATCTTTGTCTCTTCCTGGGTGGTCCTTCAACTATCTTCTGATCATCCATCCGGCCGGTCAGATTGTCATGAGCCATGTGACCCTACCCGCCGCATGTGAAATAGTGCATGTTCCATGCATGACTGGCACTGTCTCTTCTTCCATACACAACCGATCCTGAGTCATGCGGTCGTCCACCAGTAGGTCTGGTCCTCATAGAACTCAGTGACATCTATATGTTTCTTGCTATAGAAGACTCCACTACGTGACATCCGGTGGTGGCTCTACCTATTGGCGACTGCTCAGAAAAAAACTCCCCACTAAGAGGGATCTCTCTAATACTCCCACCTACGTCGAGATGCTGAGAGAAATTATCAAAGCCTCGATCCCCGCCCGAGTCCCTACTCAAAGGTTTGGGCACTGATGAATGGGTCCCGCACCATATTAGTGGAGGAGCATGAGAGTTCATTGAACCTCGCTGAGTACTGAGCCACAGTCATGTAGCCCTGTTATAGATGAATAAGCTCATGTATGTGCATTGCGCAAAGAGTCGCTGGGACAAACTCTACCCGAAACAGGCTCTTGAAGTATGCCTAGAGAAGAGTGACCTCGTCATGAACTGGGATCATCAAGCTCCACCATCAGTATACTGCTTCTTGTAGAAGACTTGCAGAAATGATCACCATGAGATCAGTTGGTTTCCCTACCAGTCGGAAGACTCTCACCATGACCTCCAGCCAATCCTCAGATGCTTGTGGTTCCCTCTCTCTCATTAACCTGGGTGGCCTCTGGCACTGGAACCCGTGCACTACGATCAAGAGGCGTACACCCTCTACTGTTGGGGAGGGTGGCATCAGTGGCCCAATGGGTAATGGTACCTCTAGTGCCTCCGCTAGTGCCTCTACTGGAAGAGGGCCCATACGGAGGCCTCATTGCTCGGTGGGCTATCAGTGCAAACTATATCCAGAACCCTAGCTGGCTGTCTACGTGGAAGCATCCTAAAAGAAAACAGGTGTCCCATGGTCAATAAGTTATACCTAGAGAGCTGACTCAAAGATTTTACAAAGAAGACTCTTGAAAATACACACACAATCAGTGTTCTCGTGCACTGAGTCAGAAATCAAAAGTCAGGGTCCTGGTGTATGGATACGTCAGTCGTCGCACCAACACTAGATTTCCTAAACTGATAACCATACTCACTACACATAACATAATTTCTGTTAAAAAGATCAGATTCCTATGTTCTATGGTTGAACCAACTCCTATGATACCAATTTGTCAGGAACCGTCCCCCGGGGCTTGTTCCGTGACTACCCCAAGCCCGCCTTCCATAGTTCAGGGGCTGGAGACTAGCACCAAAAGGGGTATTCCCTAATACCCAGGAAGAATTTCCTTGATAACTTGTGGACACATGTAAAAAAGAACGCATTGAGATTAAAACAAAAGTAAAAATATATAGAAAAATTGTTCTGAAAGTTAGATGGGCCAGAATAAAATTCCAACAGTAAAGGTACAAGTACAACTGAAGTACAATACAACTAAAGAAAGAGAAGTACAACTACTAGATTGTTCTATGATGTTACTACCTAAAGGGTATGTACATATCGCCTCCTCAGCACTCCACATCCGCCTATCTCCTCTGCGTACCGACACACCGTATGGTCCACCTCCGGGCACCGTCCAGTCCTGGTACCCTCATCCTCAGTCAGCACTATCTGACATCTTCACTAATCAAAACATGGTGTCAGCATATCCCATGCATGGGTGAGTATAACGATACTCACTAAGGGCCCCGAGACCCTCAAAGTCTCACAAGATCTACAAAGGATAAACCACAAAGCATGAAATCAACTGAAAACCCAACATAGTTATATGCCCATATATATACCTATGTTATCAAGTATGCCCATATTAATCATGAGGAAACACAGAGTCCAACTCAAAATCCCATGATCAATTGTTCCACTGAGGAAGGAGTACCATGAAGGTATGTACCACACAGGTTCACCACACAGAAAAATACCACCAAGGTATTACTATAAAAGAAAGTACCACACAGATACAGACTCAGCTCACACCAGGTATATTTTAGGTACAGTAGTAAAGATGATTAGATGTAACTACTAAATAATCTTAATCTATTAAGAGGTAGACTCACAAAGGATCATAAATCATCATCAGACCAATAGAGGATCATAGTATATCATCAGACCCACACAGGATCCTAGAACATCATTAGACCAACATAGGATCCTAGTCCATTGTCAGACCCACACAAGATCCTAGTACATTATCAATACATCATCATAAAAACACATGATCCTAGTAGATCGTCAGTACACTGTCAGACCCACACATGATCCTAGTAAATCTTCAGTAAGTCATAATACCCACACAGGATCCTAGTAAATCATCATTACGTCCTCATACCCACATAGGATCCTATTACATGGTCAGTATGTCGTCAAACCCACACAAGATCCTACTACATCGTTATTACATTGTCAGACCCAAACAGGATCCTAGTACATCATCAGTACTTCATAAGAACCACACAGGATCCTAGTACATCATCACTACATCGTTAGACCCACACATGATCCTAGTGCATCATTAGTATGTCTTCAGACCCCCATAGGATCCTATTACATCGTTAGTATGCCGTCAGACCCACACAGGATCCTAGTACATTGTTAGTATGTCATCAGACCCACAGAGGATCCTAGTACATCGTCAGTACGTCGTCAAACCCACACATGATCCTAGTACATCGTCAGTACGTCGTCAGACCCGCAGAGGATCCTAGTACATCGTAAGTACGTCGTCAGACCCACACAGGATCCTAGTACATCTTCATTATGACTTCAGACCCACATAGGATCCTATTATGTCTTCAGTATGTCATCAAATCTAGCAATAGGATTCTCGCACAAAGCTTTCTCATATCTAGGGGGGTCATCTCCTCAAGCCACTAGTCAATACTCCAACTTCTATGAAGGCCCACAAAGAAGAATCCCAATAGATACCCTTATCATAAGGTTCTCAATGCAACAGATGGTGTGGAAAACCAACACCGTGTCTGTACGTTATTAGACTTTTAGTCCTGAGGGCCTGGTTGGATTCGTGATCGATCAAACCCGACCATTCCCCAAATTTATCCAAATATCTAGTAAGGTATACCGAAGGGATTGTATCACACCAAGGTTTCCAGTTCCATAGATGGTTCGTCAAACGGAAACTTGTTGCCAATGTTATTGCCAAAATAGCGGAAATGGGTTGAAGCTGGTCCAGGTCCAGTCCGACCCGATTCGGGTCACCCCGGCCCGTTGTGTCTGGCCCAGCCTAGTGGCCTGGTTCAACAGCCTGACATGGGGCAGGGTGGCTGCAGTGCGGTACGGGGGGCCGCGGGACGGCACGCAGCTGCGCGAGGGCTGCGAGGCAGCATGGGTGGCCCAGAGGGGGGTGGGTGGTGAGGGGGCGGCAGGGCGATCCGGGGGCCGTGGGGAGGCACGAGGGCCGCGAGGTGGCGTGGGGCTGCGGGGCGGCACAGTTGTCGCGGGGGGGGGGGGGGGGGTGCGAGGGGGGAACTAGGGGCCATGGTGTGATGCATGGGCCGCAGTCCAATGCTTGGGCTACGGTTCGACGCGGAGTGTGGGGGCGACGAGGCAGTGTACGGGTAGCTGGGCGGCGCGGGGGTCGTAGGGCAGTGCGGGGACGGCGGCGCGGCGCGGGGGAGGCGGGGCGGCACATGGGCGGGGTGTCAGCGCAGGGTCCACGAGGTGTCGTGGGGGCAGCGGGGCGTTGCAGGGGAAACAGGTCCATGTGGGGGTCGCAGGACCGTTCGGGGCCACAGGGTGGTGCGCGGGGAGAGGGGCAGCACTGGGGCCACGAGGAGGCGTAGGGGTCGCGGGGCGGCGCAGGGGCCACGGGGGTCGCGAGGGGGGTTGGGGTGGGGGCGGGCCATGGGGCGGCGCGCTAGTCGGGGTGGGGCGTGGGGGCCATGGGGCGGCGTGGGGGTTGTGGTGCGGCGTGGGGCCGTGGTCAAGCGTGGGGGTCGCGAGGTGGCGTAGGGGCCAAGCTGTGGCTGGGTGGCCATAGTGTGGTAGTCCATCGCAGCCGGCCGAATGGCCGACCTTCCTCTCCACGCAGCGCGCCGTCACCTGTGACCGGTTCAGCTTGTCGTCCTTCCTTCCCCACTACAGCAAATGCCACAGTTCTCTTCCATCGGTTGTCGTAGTCTCGTTGTCGCCTTCGTCGTGATGAACACAACAAAAAATCACAATAATTGCGTAGAGGTTCGGTCATGTTCATTTGGCCCACACTCTCCACGTTAGAGTGGTAGCAAGAAGCTACGATTTCTTCTTAAATTATAAAGATTCATCAATAACTGAAAAGGGGGAAAATCAAAACATCATTCCCTAACTTGTCATTCGTTGTAGGAGGTCATGGGAGAGGATATGAAGTCATTGGGGATGGTGGCGTTGGGGTTCGTCGCTTCCACAAGATTCCTCCAATCCAGGCTCAACCGTCATCCTTGTTCTTCGTTGGAGACGATGCGTTCTTTGTTGGGGATGAGTACCTATAATGTCTTCCCTTTCGCCAACAATTTATCCAAACCCAAAAAACAAGTGAGGAGCCGACACCAATTGAAATAATTTTACTGATTTAATTTGTTGGCATATTTAATTGGAAAAATTAATTAAATGGTGTGGCACAATTAATGCGGAGGAAGTTCAAGAGACTGCTCCTCGTTAAAGAGGGAGGTTAAGCGTTTCTCCCATTATGAGGGTTCAGGTGGTCCCGGCCTTTAGGAATTTAAAATGGGGGTTCTTGGCTCGGTGGTCCCCACATCCATAACACACATGTGGGAGGTTTTAGTTTAGGTGGGACCTAGATTTGTAACATCCACATCAGTGGTTTCAACAAATAAAAATGTCAAACATTTTTATTTATTTTATTCTTACATGAAGAACACAAATACTAAATTTCACCCTCGACCAACTATCATCGAAGTGAAATTCTCCTTAAGAGAATACCAGCATTGTAGGTTCAATAGTTTCCTCAGATTTCAATTCGGTGTACCAGTTCAAAAGTTACAAAAACCCGCCCGCATGTTTACTGAACGTACCTAAAAAAAATCCTAAAATTCTTTCTGGGAACTCTGGGTCTTGGAATCATGCGCCGTAAATTTTCACGGACTTGTAATATTCACATATAATTAAGAAAACTACATGGAAATTCCAGGTATTTACAGATTTCTTGAGGTAAGAGATCACAAATAGAGAGACAATATTTAAGAAACAATTTTTATTTACAAAATGATAAAATTAAAGTAGAGAGAGTTAAAGGGGTTTAGAGAGATAGATAAATAAATAAAAAATAGGGAAACATAATTATCATTTGTTGTAAAAAAACCCAATCTCTATAATAAAATACTAGAAAAAGAAAATATTTTGCAACAAACTAATCAAAAAGATCACCCCATGTGTAAACCTTCATCGTGATGTATACTCCTTTATGTAACATAAGAAAAACCATAAAAAATAATCACTTCCTAAACCAATAAAAAACCCTCATTTACATCCATCTTTTAAGATGATTCTCAATTTTCCAAAATTATGTTTTTCAACTTCTTTGAATAATCCAGTGGCTCAGCCGCAAAATATTTCCATTTTTCTAGACATTAAATTCAATCAATTCACTTGAAGTCTCGATGTTCAAAATAAACATTTGGTTAATAAATGATATTAAATAAATAAATCTTTGTTTTATTATCCTATCTAGTAGGATCCTCTTTTTTTTGGAGCTCATACCCTACCAAACTTTTTCACAGCACAATAATGAAACATGACATCTTTAAAATTAATAACCCATTAATTTATTTTTCCTAGCTATGAAAAAAAAATTGGTAATCATTATTTACCCCAAAACATACAATATATCCCAAGATAAATCCTAAAATGGGTTACCAAAATTTAATCAACCTACACATTACACAAATTTTAGACAAATTTTAGCTATTCAAATCATAGGACCACCATTTGAGCATCCAGATTCAACAGGGAAACCATAACATTAGAGAACATGATATCCTATTTGTTAGGGTTTTGATGATCATCACATGTCCATGTGTAGTGGAAGATAACCTAAAAATGGGTAGATCTAACTTTTATAATCAATGTGTACATAAATTTTATAAATAGTGTACTAGGAAATCATCATTAATAGTAGTTTTCTTCCTTCTCAGTGAATGAGAATGCTTAATAAAGATCACATAGCTTTGAACAAATTCACCCTACCTCCAAGGGGGTATACCAACCAATCGATCTATGAATGTATAATGAGGATACCCGAATGATTATGGGGTGCTAGTTCCTTTATCTCATACGATGAACAATAGTGTGTGGGGAAATGATAAATGACAGGCTTTCTCATAATTACTTGTAAACAATATTATGGATCACATTCTTTTATATATCCATCCATGATGAGTTTCTTAAATAAAAATGTATTGTCCATAATAATGTATCCATGTACATTTATTCCCATAATTTATTGAATCCTTTTTAATGAGTCGTCAATCCAATTAATACATTCATAAAGAATTGTAACTAATAATTATACCGTTTAGAAGAAATAATTATATATCAAATAGATATATTTATTAGCACATGCATTCAACAAATTCAAAATAATACATGATGAAAATTCATGTCCCAAAATATAATCTTTATATATATAATATCATATGATATATTTGTAGTGCATATATAACAATCTATCACCTACACTAAGCTTCCCATAAAGAATTTATAAACAACTTAAAAACTATTTGAGAATCCATCCAAACACTTTATGATAGAGTTTTTTTCATCAAACTCTCTTCATTTTGAGGAAAAACGTTTCCAAAATAATATCCTTTTACTAGGACCTAATTATGAGACCCTATGGGACTTATCATCATTGAGAACAACTATGAAATATCAATTTCATATATGTAAGCAAAGAGTGTCCTAGAAAAAAGAATAAGTTTTAATTAACCTACTAATTGATCTAGTGTGATCTCTATTAAACATACTCATATCTATATTATGGCATGTTCACCACAATATGTATCATATACACTATATGTATCTTATATAAACCCTTTTTCAATGACATCAAGTGGCCACCAGTCATAGAACAAGTCAATCTAGTATAATGCTCTCATGATTTTCTTGATTCTATGAAAAAGACTAACCACGTGGATGAATACATCACATGTCATTCATTTATATAATAAGCACATTAATTATAAAATATCCATGTAGTCAACCACATCATATCTGAAACAAATAAATAAGAACCTAAATTTCCGTAGTCTAATTAGATCAATGGAAAAAATGTATTTCCTTTTCATATAAGTGGATACATCCCTTCTTGGTTTCACTCCAACTGAAGACATGATCAACAACATACCCAATCACCCCTGATTAGAAAAGTTCATATGGTTACTTGTGTAAGTATGGTATCAAAGTATGAGAGTTCTCAAGCTAGGTAACTCTCCAACCTTGGGATATAAGGATTAATAATAATTATACACACTAGATTACGACTGTATGACATTCCATAAGGCATACATTAGCAGACAAGTCCAAGTAATAAGTCTCTAATTATTTCCTTAAGAATCTATTTTTCAATATCTCATATACAACCATTTATAATAGATATAATAATTTATTCAATCTAATAATTACATTTCATCACAACCCATTAAATTACATGATGAACATCAGTTTGGGACAACTAGAATGTTTTACTTTGAGGGGATATCTATCATTTTTCCATTCATGTTATAAAACTGTAACATACATGAATTAATGATAACTTGAGATTTCATTTCTTATTATAACATGATACATTTACAACCATTACAACCAACGAAATATTTGTTAAACACAAAAAGATATAACATGAACCTCAACAATTTCTATAGTAATAAATTTTAAACATTAATTAGATATGTAATTCTTATAACCATATTATAAAATACTCGTATTAAACTCTTTTTGAGAAACATTTGTGACGAAATCTATTTTGAATAATGGTGAGACTTAGAAATCATATTCCTTAAGTTTAACTCTTTTAACTAGATTCAAAACTTCATAACATCATAATATAAAATGTTATAACGTTATATTATATTTCTTTTGTGAAATATTTCTGAGTTAATCATCATAATACTAGGAACTCATTCCGTCAAACTTTTTCTGTGAAATACTTTTTAAATAATTTAACTATTTAAATTATCACTTTATAGGCACATCATAAAATCTTAGAGGATAAAGTGGTATCAGTTATTATTATGGTAATTAATGTAACTATTTATTCTTTTCTATAATATTGTACCTTAAAATTTTTAATACAAATTAAAAAATCATTTTTTACATTAACTAATGTAACTCTTTACATTTTTATTTATCATTATCCCTTATTTTATTTTAGGATATAAAGTGTAATAATATTAATTATTAACCAGTTTAATCCTTTATAGAATAGTGGTGTTCATTTTTTATGGAAACTAAATGTTACTCTTTAAACTATTATTTAACATTATATCCTAGGAACTTTTAGGATGTCAAGATAATTTCACTTTTTCACAGAAACTATTGTAATTATTTACTTTTTTTTACTGTAACGTCAGAAAACATCTTCTAGGATATCAAGTGTAATTCACTTTCTTATGATAAATTAATATAACTCTTTATATTTATTTATTGTAAAATGTCCTAAACTCTTTAGGAAATTTAGTTAATAATCACTATAATCTTAGTTTGGTATAATATTTTATTTAATAGTAATATTTATTTTCTCATAGTAATTAAAAATAACTTTTTTATTATTTTTTGTCACATATCCTAAAATTTTAGGATATAAAGAAGATAATTAATTAAATGAAATTTGGTAAAATAATTAATTTTTTTACTTTTGAACTTATTTATTTTCAAATAAACTCCCATTGTCCTCTTAGGAAATATATTATTTTCAAAATATCATTCTAATACTAAAAATTATTTTTTTGTTTTAGAAAATAAAATTCATTTCCTTTTAGAAGGAATATTTAAATAAATAAATTATTGTTTCCATTTCATATATATATATATGCTATTCTATGTGTTTGTAACTATTTAATTTTTAAAATAATATTTTATTTATATATATCACTGATGGGTGTTGCAAAGACATTCCAACATATTTTAACAAATATTTGGATAGAAACTGTTTTCCTGGATAAACATTTGTGCCAAAATATTATTTTCAAAACATGTTATAGAACTCCAAAGATATATAAACCATGTGTATACATTTAATAATATTATAGAAACCCTTTTTAATGAATATTCTATCTTATCTTATAAGAGATGTGAGATGAAGATACAAAGATTTTAATTAGATTCATCCAATATTAACAAATTCCTTTACATTAAAATTATCAATTTTGTAACTATTTACTTCATCTCATGAATTTAAAATATTTTCTTGATTAATTCTTACTTTGATTTTGAAATCATGTATAATTTGTAAAATATTAATTTGGCATCACATACCCTTAAAAAAATTAAAGAATTAACTTCTATAACATTGTTAACTGATATGGAAATTCTGGGGATTTTCACAAACTCCATAATGTATATCAGTTATAATTCAATTGTATTGAATTATTTATATTTATTCATAAAAAATATAGGTCTCAATGACCTTGATCATCTTTTTAAAGAAACATTGTTGAAATTTTACAATAAACATTTCTTATATCGATTTGAAATTTTTCTTTACCCACTTATACTATCTTCATAGTACCAAAACCCAATCATCTTATGGAAAATTGATATATTATCAACACATTTAGAATATTGGGTAAATGTCTCTTGAATTCAACCATCTTTGTAGAATATTTACATCGATGAAAATTGAAAAAATTCCATATAAAAAATTTTCCTTATCTTAATTTTTCTGTCTTTATAAACATATTCAATCTTATTCCATATCATGGACATATAAAATTCTATTGACTATATGATACTATAATTTCTTATTTAAAATATTCATTAAATTAATTTTAAAATATAAATTAATCGTTTCATACTTGCCTAAGATAACTAGATACACATATTGAATGACTTCAACACTTGGTTACTTAGGAGGGAAATGTTCTAATGAATTTAATATCTCACTTTATCAAGAACCTTTTAACCAACTAACATTATGTGTTTCTTAGTTTAAGCTCTTTATTTAAAGGACTAACGTGAATTTTAGTTTGATTAAGATAATTCATTTGTATAAAATAGGACTTTTAATCAAATTTAAATAACATCTTATATCTTTTAGTAATGGATATTAGTTAATGTTCTCTTATGAAATATTGATGACCTTGTATATCATATCCATTTACAGAACCAAGATACATATTTCCCCATAACTTATAGTATTTATCACATGAGAAATTCATGTTTATTTATTTAGGGAATCGTCCAAATCATCAAATATTATGATTCTTGGATATTTTAGTAGATATCTCTTTATACAAATACATTATATGGATTCACGCAACTCTTTTCCTCTAGTATCCAAACTTTTAGGGCTTCCCATCTAGTGTAACCCAAAACAGATACCAATAATAATCCCACTAAATAAAATCTATGGCTAACCATGCTAAATTAAACAATACACAACATGAGAATCTAGAAGTTACTAATAAATTTCTTTTCATACAAATAGTAATCTAGGGGTACTCATGATGAGATAAAAAATACCCTATTAAATGATAAAGGTCTTGAAAAATGTCTATTTTAATGTAATATAACACATTGTATTTTTGGTTTAGGGTTTTTAAGGTCTAACCAAGTCAATATGAATTAAATTAATATTTAATTCATAACAATTTCATCATATTTTATAATTATATTTTCATGTATTATCCCCTTGTTGTGTATTCATTTTCATAGTGATTTAATTTTGGATTCCCTATTACTATCACCAAATTTATGTGTTTAAACAACATTAATGTGTATATCATAACACAACCCACTTGTCTGTATTCATCATCCAAAAATAGGGTTCAATTATATTCATACACATCCAAATTAATTGTATGAATAAGGTACCTGAAAGCCTAATGTAACGACATATAGTTATATAAGAATGGAAAACTCCACATGAGTAAACACGAAGTTGTGGATAACCAACACTATTAACATTCCTATCCAAAGAAAGCCTCTACGAAATTAGGTGGTTTGACCCCAAGTCCCTCTACCTAGGGAGACATTACCCAATAGAGTTTTTAATTCAAGAAAACTATAACACCTAATATGAAAAAAAAATTCCCAACAAATACAATCAATCCCATAACCTGAACTTACAAATCAATGTTAAAGTAGATTAAAACTAAATATTATGATATCAAACCAAAAATGATTTTCAAGGTTCTATCCTAGAATCCATTCATCATATAAATTTTATTATACAATCATTCATAATATAATTAATTTATTACTATTACTATAATTTGGAATAACATTGAAATAAATGAAAAATTCAAATATTTAAACATGGGATAAACATTTATGAACTATGGATAAATAAATTATAATTAGAATCTTTTTATAAAATATCAAGAATGGAAAAATATAATTTTCCTATAATGTAAGCCCTTTCACATTTAATATTAAATGAAATTTATATGGTAATTGAAAAATTATAAAAATTAAATATCTATTTTATAAACATTTTTATATATTCTAACTATAATATATATAGGAATTTATAAACTCTTTACAAATCTGCTTTTATGTTTTCTTAATAAACCATTTATTTATATATCATAAAGCAAGACATTTAATTTATCAAAAGGTATTTAATTAAAAAAATTTATAAATTAACTATAAAAATTTTATAGTTAGTTAGAATAAAATATATTTTTATAGATTTATATAAATATTTCCAAATATCTTTTTATTAGTATTATTATTAATAAATAATTTATAACAAACATAATTCAATTAAAATTTGAATTTTATTTATTTAAATAAATACTTTATTTATTTCCATAAAAGAGAGTAATATATATATATATATATATCTGTGTGTGTGTGTGTGTGTGTGTGTGATTTTCATATTCTATTTCCAAGATTTAAATATATCATTTTACTATTAAAACTTATTTTTTCATAAATCCATAAACGTGTTGATCCATCAAATAATCCTTCCCTCTTATACCAATGTTGGGTGATTTATTATCATCACCTGATCATGTGTAGGGGAAGAATACTTAAACATAGATAGATATATCTTCCAAATTCAATGTATAAATAAACTGCATAAACAATGTATGTAGAAACTATCAATAGTTGCAATATTCTTCCTTCTTAGTGGAGGATAATGGTTGATGAAGATCGCATCATAGTGAAACAAATCACCCTACGTAAAAGGGGGCTACAATAACAAATGTTTATGTGATCATATGGCGTGGATACTTGAATTTTGAAGGGTTTCTAGGTCCTTCGTCTCAAATGAGGAACAATTGCATGGGGGAATAAAGAAAATATAATATTTCTCACAATTTCTTATAAACAATAGGAGGGGCCTCATCAATTTATATAGCCATCAATTACATGTTTCATTAAATGAAAAAATATCAACCATACTAATGTATCCATATAGATTAATTACCATTATTCAATAAATCTTATTCAAAGAGTGGTCAAGCCAATTAATCTCTTTTTAACATATTCTAATTGATAATTAAACTTTTCAGGAGAAATAATGTAAATCCCCCAACCCCAATAGTCGAGAGTTGATGGTTAATTTATTAAATTGGTTCTGGGTAAAATTGATCATATCCCAAATGTATAAATAGTTTATTAGTTTTTCAAATACCAAATACAAACATAATTTTTACATTATAAGATAAATTGGAATACAACATAAAAACCACACTGGATACATTCTTATTCACCTAGATTACCCATGAATATTAGTCTTAATATACATCTTGAAACCATGTTGAAAATGAATACATAAAAAAAGGGATTTAATGTGGTGAATAGATGATATGAAGACCATTATTTATTTATTAATTATTAAAAACATCAAACATTGTAAAAAATAAAAAAATAAAAAATAAACATACGTACATTGGTTGGCCTAGCTAATGATGAGTTGGAATATATTAAACTCATATAATTAAAATATGTTTCAAAATAATTATATTTAGGGGAATTAATAATGAATTAAAATAAACTAAACTAATTTTTATTCACATTTTACTTGCCACAGAATCCTAAAAATAATTATATTTAATTAAAAATATTTATTAAATATTCTTAAAATTGGATTATAATTTTTTGACACCCTGGGACTCGAAAAATCCCCCCTATAGGGGTTATAGGTCCTTATTGGACTTAGAGGAACAAAGTAGGTCAGACTAAGTTTGACCTGGCCCATCCTGGGTAGAAGGGAAATTGTACCTCATGCTTGAGGTAGTTGGCGGGAATCCCATGTAGGCACCTCTATCTATTTAATAAAATAATTAACATTAATTTTATAAATAATGGTACCCTCACATGGGAATTGTTTCTTGTCATCCTACACTCACTCCATGGGGAAGGTATAATGTGGCTGATATATGCTACTCACTAAAGTTAAACTTTTTTATCTCCATTAACACATGTAGATGTAAGAACTAGTCTCCCCTTCTACATTGGTTCTCCAACTAGACACACCAATGAGATGAACATTTTTTTCTCCATAAAAAAATGTAAATATATAGTAGTTTTAATTGAATTTAAATCCTAATAATATTTTTACAATATTTAGATGGACATGAAGTATCCATCCAACCTCGAATCGAAGTGTCATCAATGGAGTTGGGATTATAGTGTTGCCCTATATTTGAATTCATGAAAACATAGTTTCAATTAACTTAAGAAATCACACAATCACTTTGATACAACATGTTGGTACCAGGTGCATAGTTGAAGTATAAAATAAAAGGAAATGAAAACTTTTAAATAGAATTGAAATTGTAATTTCCAATCTTGAATAGAATAACCTTGTTATCAACCAGAATATCCCCTAATAAATAAATAATCAAAAAGATAATAGAAACTATACTTCATTTGATTAAAATAATACACATGTTTTTCTTATTACCGGTGATTATTTCTCAGGGGAACTGAAGATGAAACACTTTAGATCATCCAAATACCTTTAAAATATTTTTGGTGTATCATTATTTGGTCATTAGATGCTATTACAGAGAGATGAAGGCACTTAGTACTTCTTATATGTCATCGAAACACTATTTATTTGATCCGGGAAGGAATTCTTGTATTTTAGACTTAAAAACTCATCATTCCCACACTGTAAATTCAAATAAAGGAGACAGAGGACCTCAAAATTTAGTTGTCGATATTCCACATGAATTTTGGCTCCTTATGGCGTATATAGGTAGGTTTAAACTCGCATAAACTGCACTTTATCCCCCAAATAAGTTTAACCTTGTAGATAATCCCTTGATAACAAAAATGGCCTATTAAACATGTCATAAACATCAAAAATATTTTTATCAGTTACTTATTACTTCAAAATAATCATGTGTTATAAAATGTGAGTATTTAACTCGACCTAATTCTATCCCTTAAATATTAAATATATCTTGAATAATGAATATTCATTTGTAAAATATTTTCTTATATTTAATAAAAAACTTTTGAATACCCATATTTAATAAACTAAACACTTATTATTATAAAATGGAATAATATTGAACTGATGTATTTACATATGATCATTCAAACTCAAACATTGCATGACCATCATTGTTGGCCCCATAATATCATAAACATTAATTTATTAGAATTTTCCATGATTGTGATTATTCTGTATGTGTAACCATATAGGATCTTAACTCATTAGTGCTGAGTGTAAATCAAATATAAGGGGTAGTGTCTAACAACACATCAAGGCCCCTAAAGAGATAATGTTTAGTAATATTAATTTGAAAATATTCTATAAACATAAATTGTGTAATATAATTTATTTATCATACGATATCTCATGCAGCTAGATGAATACTTTGTTTAATTATATTTTATGATATATTTTCTATATTAATGACCATAGTATATGGACTTGCCTTATTTTAACATGGATATATATTTAAAAAATGTACTACCATCTAGTTCTATCGGGCTCAAAATATATATTCTTCTACTCAGAAGTGAAAAATCCTTTCTTGATCATTTAATAAATTCTATACCAACAATGATATACCCAAAAAAAGTTACATCATCACAAAAATAAATGACATGAATATCATATTAACTCAAATTACAAGATCAAATGATACACACTGATAATGATCCCATGATAAGAGAATAATACACATACATATTGATATGAATGTCCAATCACACAAAAAATATGTGGTGTTACTATTGGTGAGTCTACCATCATGATCTTATATACTTGATATCAATAATTGAAAACTTCATGAGAATAAGTCTCAATTCTTATTATCCCCCAACACTTGATTGTTATACCTCAACAGTGTCTTACAATTATGATGTATAAAGACTATAGGATATATGTTTAAGATTATAATCATAGTATCTCAAGGTTCTTATTATAACTGGAAACTATTATAACATTTTGATATGTTAAGTAATATGAATACATTAGCATGTAAATATTGTATATATAAGAAACATAACTATTATTATAAGATAAAATCATGAATATATATATATAAATGTTATGATAATCTAAAAGTACTTCTTAATTTTTTTTTCTAGGGCACCAACATTTATAATATATTTTTTGGGGGATGGGAGTCAGATATCAAATCAATGGAAGCTCACCCTTCTGATAATCTAGTACAACATTACATAGACCATATAAATCATCCCATTTTCCAATAATCAATCCCCCAATATCTCAAATCACACAATTGGGAAGTCCAAGAACCCCAACCACAACATCATGTCTTCCATTGGATCTTGGTTCTGATCACCTTATTATATTCCCTCTTTAGTCAACATAAAAATAAGATATAATATGAAAAACACACACATAGAAAAAAAATTACAATTATAACTCACACAAAAATTATGTGGATCTAATAAATATATGTTTATACATTCAATAATCAAATGTATTATAAATAAAACCACTACAAATAGCCTATTTTCGGACAATCCATCCCCCACATGCTCTAAGATTAGAATTTGGATTTCTAATAACCCAAGACAAGGCATTGATTTATCCACCATCACGTGGTTCTATTCACCTCATAAACATACATTATTAGTCAACATATAAAGGATAAATCACATAACAAAAACACATATAAAATAATAATGTAAAAAAACAATTCATATGATCATTATGAGGATTGATAAATTGTGTCACATATCCACATATATTGGAAGAATCATATTTCATTCATCAAAACAGGTTTCATTAACATTGTAAGGGAAAACCACATAGTCTGATACCCTAAACTATTGAATGTAATAACTCTCCATTATTCTTTATTTGGGATATTTAATATTCCCTTTACTCATTAAAGTCATCAACCCTTTATTCCATAACTTATGCCTTCAACAATTTGTCCCTTGCACGTGGATGGACCTAGGGTCACTCATTCGAGATCTTCCTTAGAATTTTGATAGGATTTTTCAGTCATTATATGAACATACTATAATATGTAATAATCCAACCATTTTAGTGGTCCAAGTTTCCCATCTAGTCAATGACACCATTTTGAATATCCAAGTGTCCCTCCATTGGATTCTGTATCTTTTTATTTCCATTATCATTTTTCATCGACTACTAACTATTAGTGAACAGTGCATGTTACTTTTTTCTCTACACTGATGAGTTTAAAAAACATTTCATTATACTTATCCATGAGGTAAGATTCACACATCCCTCCATCAATAACTTCACACACGTCATGAAACAATAATACTTCTCATCCCCACCCTCAAACATCAATTTTTTTATTTAAAGATTCTGATTCCTTACACCCCACTACATCCTCTAAATCATGAATGACTTCCCAAGTACATGAATCAAATGATTCTCTTAAATATTCGCACAAGTGGGATTACCCTTATGATAAATATAATAAACTAAACCATCAAGATATTTTCATTATGTCCAGTGAACACAAACTATCCATCATAATTACAATTATCTAACTCCAAAGGCTCAAAACTAAACGTCCATTTATATAAAATTATTGAATCATTTGGAAAAACATGTCAACTAGATGAACTTATGTTTAATTTTTTATTTTAACTGTAAAGACAGATACTTCTATAGTACTTGTGTACATTCTCAATCTGCATTATTTTAAGTGATTATTCTATTAACTGGACCTGGGGAGTTCTCACACTTGACTAAGAAAATAGTTCTCATACCAGACCTAAAAAATTTCCCACCTGAGAATATTTTTTCATTGGTTGAGTACAATAATATCTCACTAAAATATCATTCCCACTCTCACACCCATGTCCCACAAGTCAAATTCTATTTATCCTCACTCTAAAGATCATTATGGTTTTCTATTCCATGTTTCTTCTAATTATATTGGTTCTCATTAAAATAAATCCTCATTAGTCATCAAAAACCTTGAAATTTCATTTATCATAATCCATGAAACTCATATTAATGCCTACATGTAACATACCTCCAATGAACATAGATACCAACATTTTATCCCCTTAATTTTTTAAAATTCCCCTAAAAAAGTTTCTCTGTGCACTAGTTCCATGGACACACTCATTAAAACATCTTTTTCCAAAACTTTGACCTCTAAACTTTTTTAACCCAATATATTTTTGGTATAACAACCTCTAGTAACATCATAAAAATAAAATTTCATATTTTACTACAAAAAAATCAGATTTTAACATCGTGAATACTTCCCACATAACTTTTGGTCATTGTAACTAAGGCATATGTGGTGCTTGGATCCAACTTATTCCACTTAGTATTATCCTTTTTAAGACCCTACATCTATTTTAGAGGTATTTATAATTCATTGATGATATTATGATGATATTTTCCACATAATTAAATCCCATGAAATGAATCATGCACTTTGGCATGGGGTAGTCCTTTCTCCATCACCATCTATGACAATGTCAATATCAACCATAAACCTCCCTAATAAGAGAACAACTTTATTTTTGAAATATAGAGTATCTTTTGAATGATCCCATAATAAATGGAAATTTTACCCATAAAACCAACTTTTGGTGGTCCATTTCAGTTTCCTATATATTATGACTACTCACCCAACATTATTTTAGTACTATAATTTCTCCACACACTCATATTCTAGAATAACTTTCAATACATATGCATCATGGTTCATCTAGATTCTATGATGGTTATTTGAAGTAAAATGAATTTTCATGAGAGAGACCATAAAAACATGAACACTCGAAGAATCCATCAAATATTTCACTTACATCCATTATGTTCTAGTTAATATTAATAGAACTCCGAATTCTCATCCTCCCCCCTCTCACATCATTTATCATGTGAAAATCCTACCTGTGGTTACATATTTTGGTCATCTGATCCCTAACATGCCACTATCCTTTTGAAAATCTTCTTAAGGAGTTGGAAATATTATCTACAGACTCTATAACCATGAATATCTACCCACTCTGAGTTCCCATACTATTACACAATTCCCCCGATTTCTAGTTTACCATTTTCCAATAGTTTGTGACCATTCCACCCCTCTTAAGAACTGTAGTTTGGCTCTAACCATAACATATAAGGTAGTATCTATAACATTACATATTCTACTACTCAATGTTTTTTTATTAATGAAACCCTATTTCCAAAATTATTAATCAACACATGGGCTCATTGAAAATTGGGAGACATTCTTAATCACCCCCTCTTGATTCAAGATATTGAACCTCAATATTTTGAACTTCTAAGAATAGACCATTCATTCGCCAGATGAACATCATCAACTTGAACTAATGAATTACTTATTTTTATAAAACTCCATCTAAGAATATGAGTCATTTTCATTTGACATCATGACTTCAAAAATAATCCATGTGTTTTCTTTTTGTCCTTTCAACTCATTATCCTTGACACTAGGTGACTTATCCAACCAATGAAATTAAAAATCCTCTATGATTAAAAACTATATTATCCTCTAAGATCTGTAACTTCTATTACCAAAATTCAAACCTTACCTATCCCATTATAATTATATTCACTAAAAACTAAACCTCCTATTGAATATGATTAATTTAATAGATTGTCATATATTCCTAATAAATCATTAGTATTCTTCTACCAAGTTCCAAAATCCTTCCCAATTAATAAAGAACATGGTATGACACTTTTTGTTTAATTGTAATAACTATATTCCTAGAAATACCATTGATACTTCCACAATATTTCTGTGACATTATTATAGTAACCTAATATAAAATAATACCATGATAAATCCAACATTATCCAACCAAGCTTGAAATATAACCTCAAGAAATGAAACACACCACAAGACTCATTCTGAACATGGGAACTTTTTATATTCCAAAAATCTCTATAGTACCAAAACAACTTAATACTTACTTATCTTATATATATGATAAACTACTCTATAAAAAACCATAAAATAGCACTCTACAACCAATAAATAAAACCATCCTCTCTGATACCTCTATTGGCATTTGAAATTATAAGAAATGCAAGCTATGGTACCACTTATTGGGGATGGGAGAAAGAATATGTACATCAGAAGTTCGACCTTTCATAACGCAAACAAATAGAACTTCAATTAAAAAAATAATTATATCATATGATCGTACATCTACCAAAATATAAAATATTGGAACTCAAAATTCATGTTCTCAAACCACTGTATCGATTTTTCCTCCACCACTTGGTTCCAGTCATCACATTATGTTAATTCTTAATTAAGGGCACAAGTGAGTAAGAACATGATAAACAAACAATTGAAAAAATAAAGTATAATCATAATTTACATAAGGATTAAATTTTTTGAACACTATTTCTTATATCCATGTAAGAATAGAGACATCATCATTTATTTATTAAAAAATTACATAAATGTTACAATGTAAACAACCATATTTTAGTTTCCTACTAAGATGAATAGAAGAAGTCTCACCAATAATTTCTTCCAAATGTTTGATCCTCCATCAATGATTTTCCATCTCCAGCCTTTATACCCTCAACCACATTCTATGTTGCATCATCCTTTATCACTAGAATTTACCTAGATGTTCTCCTTTTAGATCCACCACAGCATTATTTAGCCTTTATTTATCCTTGTTAAGTTATACTGCACCGATGGACCAATACCGCCTTTTATAATAGTCACATACATTCATCTAGTTAGAATCACTTTAGTACATGTATTGGTGAACCTCTATTAGAATGTGCAACTTCCAATTTATAGTAGAATTTACTACACTAATCGCCAACTCCTAATGAATAGTTCACATTACCATTCACTCTATAGTGATTACATTGACAAATATTTACTTTACCATATCCATGAAGAATTATTCAAACATCTCTCCCTTAGTGACTTCACATTATTCAGAAGACCTATATACATTGAATCCAAACATCCAGAAATTATCTCATCTAATAGAAGAGTCCCCTTATGTTCACCTCATTGTATTCTTCGGATCATGACTGAATCCCCGAGTACATGTATCAAAATATCCTACTCATCATCCCCACACATTGAAAACAAATTTTGAAATAGATATTAAACTAAACCATCAAAAAATTTCCACTAATTATGGTAAACTCACACCATCCAACATACTTACATTTCTCTACCTACTAATCCTCCTAGATAAATATTCATTCAATTGATACTACTATATCTAATGAACTAACCCATCCACCAACTGATCTTCTAAGAAACTGTATTTTTCTTCCTGATCCAAAAATTATATAGGGTTGGTGTACATATTTCATCTAGGTTATCCTAATTATTACTTCTGGTGACTGTACATCTTGAGATCAAACATTTTTATAAAATAATATTTCTCAAACAAAACCAAATATATTTTGGGGATGTGTATTGAATGAGATAAGAAGACCGTGAATTGGGTTTTTTGTATCTTAAAAGGAATACATTAGAAAGGTAATTAAAAGTTTAGGAATAACTAGATATAAGCCTATGTCTACTCCATTTTCCAAAAACATCATGTTATCCAAAATAATCACTATAAATTGATGTTGAGGCAAAGTACATGATAAAAGTACTATTTTCATCAGGGGTTGGTAACTTGATATAAAAAAAAATTTGTACTCGGACAAACATAACACATATAGTGATAGTTGTCAGTCAATTTATCATGAATCTAGAAAAGGAGAACTAGGAATCTGTTAAATAGATTCTCTAATATATTAAAGTTTTGGAAGATGCATCATTGTGTTTCATAATGGATGTTCTGTTATTGGGGTTTTTTATATGGAATTTGAACAGGATATGTATATAAGAAAGAGTGTCATAGGTTTTGTGATTACTTGTAGATTTAAAACAATAATTTAGATGTCAAGGTTAAATTCAATTGTTTTATAATTCAAAATTGAAGTAGAGTACGCATCCTTCATATAAGAGATGAGGGAATTGGTCTAGTTAAAGTGATTTTTAGATGAACTCAGAAGTATTGAAGAAATTGTGTTGATTATTAGTGTAATACAGATCATAATTCAATTGTAAAACATATATTATTTCACTCACGGGAAAAACAAATTAATCGAAAGTATAATATAATATGATAAATATAATAGGAAAAAGAGTTGGAACTGTAAAAAATTAAAGGAAATCAAAATCCAGATGACATGTTCACAAATGTTTTAATCTAGGAATTTGAAAACCTAGGTAATTTTAATAATAAATAATTTTTTTCTTATTAATATTTATTATTATATTTTACGGATTCATATTCATTATAATAATTTTAAGTTATTTTTTAATAAAAAAACAAATAGTTTTATTCTAGCCAAATTGTTTTCCATGAAATATATGGTTTTATTTAAAAGTTATTTTTCCTAGTTTAATAATTTAAATTTTATAAAATGGCATTAATTTTTAATTTAATCATGTGAAGATTATCTAATAATGATTTTTTGGATTTTTTAAAAAATTTGACGATTTTTTGTATATTAAAAGAAACCATTTTTATGTATATTGTAGCTCTTATAACATCATTATGATGTATCCATGAGTTAAAAAAATATAAAAGCTTTTTATTTGTAAAAAATGTATTTAATGAATAATATAATTAATATAAAAGTAATTTTTGAGTTAATAAAGTTATTTCTAATTTTTTTCTATGTTATATATTAATAAGATAAAAATTTACCTTTTGTTATTTAATTTTTAGTAAGGTTATTCAAGGTTTCTATTATATTTTCCTTGATTTTAATGTTAAATAAAAAATTTTTAATAATAAAACAATAAGTTATTATTAATCATTACTCCTTGAAATTTATAGGTCTAAATGAAAAAATAATCACTATTCTATCCCTATAATACATATCTTATCAAGTATAAGTTACCCCTCTGTTTTCATGTGTCAGACCACTTAACATTCACATTATCATGATAAATAAATTCAAAAATACCACCCTAAAATCTATAGATACTTACTATAGGTTTTGGTCTCCCAAGAAGACAATCTCAAAAGTCTTAATGTGTAGTCTAAATGAGGTTTTCCAAAAACAATTTATAACTGTTAAACATGGTTTATTCATGTTTATTTATTTTTCTATCTCCTTTAAACCTATTATAACCTTGATGATATAATAGAATAAATATATTCAAAATAATTATTTGTTATTTTATTTATGTAAAATCCCTTTTTAGACTCTTTTCCCAACCAATTGGGAATGAAAACATTGATCTTGAGTATATGTAGACTACCGCCTCCATGAAGCGATGTGTTCAGATTTCTAGAATTTCCACATATGACCAGTTATTATAAAAGATTTAATGAATATATATTATATTTATAACATAAATATAATTATTTAAATATAATATATTACTTACCTTCTTACCCTTCCATCCGTTTAAAAACGATAATGTCGCTAGTGCGTATGTCTTGACTACAACCTCCATGAAGTGATGTAATTTTTATTCATGTAAAACTTTCATGGATGGTTATAAAATTATATTAAACATATAAACATGATTTTCATTTGATTATTAAAAATATTTATATTATGGAATCATTACTTATTTGACCATAGTCAACCTATCAATTTTATTTTTGGTTTATGAACCAAACACCCTCAAAATATTTGACATGAACATAATGAATTTCATAAATATCTGATACATGATAATAAATTAAATAAATTATATTGTGATAAGTTAATAAACCTAAAAACTGTTATTAAACTTGAAAATTATTAAATAATTGTATTATACATGACTTAATGAATGTATGTGGTGAGTCAGACTCGAGGTAATGAATTTTTCATTAAAATATTATTTTAAGTGTTTAAAATTTTAATCCTCCATGTATATGTTCTTAAACATTTTTTCTGGAAGTTAATGTATGTTTTAAATGATATATTAAGTTATTCATATACTTCTTTTTAATTTTCTTTCAAATTAGTGAAATGGTTCTTTTGAAAATTCATATGACAAATGATTGAATTTCATTTAGAAAGTGTGAAAAGAATTCGTTCTTTAATGATTACCATGTGGACACCTTTTTATATAGTCTTATTTTTTATTTTTTATCAATATTAATCTAAAATATTTCACTGATTTTCAAATAAAATATTATATCTCATTCTTCTAGGAAATTTTTATTTTAAGAGTTATCAAAGTAAAATAATTTTTATCCTTATTTTTACATGAGGCTCGAAAGTATTTACTATATGTATTAAAGTAATATTTTATGATATTTTATGTCGTAAATACAATTTTATATGCACATTATATATTTTATAGTCCTTGTACATTTTTTATGATGACGGGTGAGCTTAATATATTTCTTTAATTCGTTATATAATTATTTGTTCTATAGAGAATTATATATGAATTAACAAAATAGATTTTTCTATTTGTAAACATTTTTATAATGATTTTTATAAGGGTTATTGTATATTTTATATAAATATTACATCCAAAATAAAACACAAAATATTTCTATTCTTGGAGAATAATTTTTTTGGAAATATTTTGATTTTCCAAAGTATGAAAATGACCTAATATTTTATGAATGTTTATAACCCTTTTTTGTGTTAAACGTTTGTTTTTTCAAAGAATGATTTTTCAAGGGTTGTCATGTTTCCTAATAATCATTATGTATTATGATTTTCAATTAATTCTTACTCATGAAATAATTTATAAAAAATTGGGTAATAAATCTGATTTCATATGAAAGTAAATAAATATTTGATCTCAATGTTTATTATGTAAAAAGGAAAAAATTATTTTGCATTTCATAGTTTTTCAAATGGAATAATGAGTTTCATTTTACTTTTAATCCCTTAATAATATTTTTTTCTCAAATCTGGTTTTAAAATATTTTCCATAGTTACTAAGGAATACTAGAAACTTTATTGAGGTCTATCTTATAATTATAGTGATTTTTTTAAAAGAAGTGCACATGTTTTGAATGAAATAATAGTTTAAGTTTAAGAATCATTCTTTTGTGGAAAAAATAGATATTGACTGGATGTTTCTACTTTTTTATTTATGGGTTTGATATTTAAGATTTTTTTCAAATTCTATACAACTATAAATCTAAAAGATCTAGGTAAAGTAATAAAATTAAATCCTTGTCATAAAAAACATAATTATAGGTTGTTATGTGCCCTGGTTGTTAAAGTTAGTATCAGGGAAAGTTTTATATAACTTTAGATGTTATAATTTAATTAATAAAATACATTTAAGGGATGTTAATCTATTGATTATTATAACATGAGAAAACAATAAGGGAATTCATATTACTTCATCTAATCAATATTTATTTCAAACTGGTTTTCTATAGAATAAATAGGTTAATTATGTGAAAAGTTATCAAGTGGAAAATATCCATCTAAATAAGAATCCTAGAATGGATAAAATTGGAATAGATTAGTTTTTAGTTTTGGTAACGTAGTTTAAATAGGTTATTAATGGTGGTTCCCATGCTTCAGAGAGATCGAAATCCCTGTAGAGGAACATGTCTGCAATAGATCATTTCCATAAACAACCTCCTCTTGTATTTGGTGGGACATCAAACCCAGTGGTAGAAAAACGATACGACAATTCTCTAGAAAATGAATTCAATGTTTTGGGTTATTTTGAAAATAAAAATTTCAATTCATTCCATTTATCTTTTCGAATGTGAATCTAATTGGTGGGGTCCATTGGTTTAGAATACTAATGAAAAATCTATGACTGATTCCATGGAGTTGATGGTATTTAAGGATATTTTTGTTAAGAATTATTTTCCTATAATTGTCTAAATTATAGTAGAAAATCAATTTTTTGAAATTAATTAAAGGGAGGAGGACTCTATAGTAGCATATGAAGTAAATTTTTATAAACTGTCCACATATTCACCAAATTTCATTGTAGACTATGATATTAAAATTGAATGGTTTTATTAGGATTGAAACCAAGATGGACAATATCTTTTTACTCTCATGAATTTATCATATATTGGAATGTTTTTTTTTGCATTCTAATATGGTTGAAATTTATTTTAATGACTTTTAAATTAACAATGATAAGAATTAGTCTAGGTATAAAGTCATACAAAATCATTTTACAAATAAATATGAAGGTAAGAGGATTAATTTTACTTCTTAAAATATGTTTGGTATGAATAATCCTATTGTGTGTCTCAAGAAAATTTTTATGTGATTTCTACGTGGTGATTTTGAACATATATCTCTTAACTATAATAGAAAATTTAATGGTAATGGTCCTTCGAATAATTATCATCAGGCTGTGATATGTTATAATTTCATTAATATAGTCCATTATGATAATGTGTGTCTTAATATAAACATGAAGCATAGAAATCATCAAGACTAGGAGAATAAGGGTTTGGTATAGTCATTCATGACTAAATTTGGAAATGTAGGACCATAAAATAAAGTGGTAAATGTACAATAATTTTTACATGGATTGTGCCAATGTCTTGTTAGATTTTGAGTCTATGAATTATTTTATTTCTAGAAAATTTTATAGTATAATAGAAATATCACCTCATGAAATAGAGATAATTTTTTTGATAAAAATTATTTGTAAAAGTATTAAATCTTCAAATATATAAAGTAATATTCATATGATTATCTATGGGATGGTTTTTCTAAAAAATATTTTTTTCTTTCCCATATTAGAGTTTGATGTTATTATGTTTATGGATTGAGTTTTAGTTTATTATTCAAAAATAAATTTTATAGGTAAGAAAGATATATTCAATTTATAAAGTGATTCTGAATTAGTATATAAGAACATGTTCACGTAAATGATAAAAATTCAAGACACTTTAAAACTGATGAAAGATGGGAGAAATTTTTTTCTTGAACATATTATTGAAAGAGAATAAATTTTACATATTAGTGGTGTTCCAGTTGTAAATGAATACATCAAAGTATTCCCTAAGTATTTTCCTTGTGTTATTCCTGATTGAGATTTTGAATTCATTATTGGCTTATTTCTAGAAGATAATCTAATTTATGATCCCCTTATTGAATAGATCCATTAGAGTTATTGGATTTGAAAACAAACTTACAATAGTTTCTTGATAAGGACCTGAAAAACCCTATCACTTCACCTTGGGTGATCCTATTTTTTTTTAAAAAAATAAATATGTTTTTATAAGTACTTTCATTGATTATAGAGCACTAAATAATATTACTATTATGAATACGTAGTTGTTTCCTAATATAGATGGCTTGTTTGATCAGCTTTATGAAGAATGGTATTTTTTCAATGGTTGATCATATTTTTGGATAATATCAACTAAAAGTGTAGAAAGAATATGTTCAAAAGATAGTGTTTCAAACTAGGTATGTACATTCTGAGTTTTTTGTGATTCCCTTCAGGTGAAAAATGCACCAACAATATTTATGGATCTTATTAATAGAGTTTTCCATGGGTATTTGGATAAATTTTTGGTTGTGTTTATTGATGAAATCGTAGATTATTCTAAAATTATAGAGGAAATTTGAAACAATTAATGATTTTTTTATACTTTAAAAGACAATATGTTTTTTATAAAATTTAAAAAAAAAAATTTGTTATAATAGATTTCATTACATTATCATATTGTTTCTAAAGATGGAATAATTACTGACCCTACTAAAACTAATGTGGAGGAAGAATTTAAAAGCCCTACATGTATCACTATGATTAAAAATGTTATTATTTTATCAGTTTAATACCAATGGTTTATTGAAAACATTTATTGGTTATTAATCCCACTAACTAAGCTAACTAAAAATGATCTAAATTCGTATGGATAAAAGAGTGCAATGAATGTTTCCTAGAATTGAAAGTAAGACTGGTTAATTTGACAGTGTTAGATTTTACATCAAGAAATGGATAATTTTTTAATTATTTTTTTCTTCATTAGAACTCATTGTTTGTATTTGAATATAAAATAATATGGTAATTTCTTGTGTTCTATTCAATAAAAACTCTATGAGGAAAATTAAAAAATTTGTAATCTTATTCATGTTGTGATGGTTTTTTGTTAAAAAATTCATCACATTTTTTATATGGGGTAAAATGTGAAATATATTCTAACCAAATAAGTTTAAATTATATATATTAACATAAAATGAATTTAACATGAGTCAGAGAATATAGTAGGAACTAATAAAGGATTATGATTGCACGATCCACTATCGTCCAAGTAAATAAAATGAGGTACCTGATTCCGTGATATGAAATGATAATGCATCATTAGTTATGAAATATTTGGAACATAATCCTTTGGATAATTATTTTATTAATGTTATCCTATAAATTTTTCATACAGTAACACCATATCTTTTGGTTTAGATGTTAGTGCAGTTATCTTTGTTAGATAAAATTAAGCAAACTCGAAATGAAGATAAAGGTATTTAATAAAGTGTAGATTTTCTTAAGAAGGGTATGTTTCCTAAATTTAACATTAATAAACAAGGTGTTGTAAGATTTGGGAATAGGTTTCATGTTCCATGTGATCCCAAGTTGAAGGAAAGTTTTTTTAGTGAAGTGTATAACTCCATGTTTTATATACATCCCAGTAGAAATATGAAGTACATCAACCATTAAGAATATAACAAGTGGGAATGAATGAAAAGGGATACTACTAATTTTATCATGAAATATTTGGATTTTTAATAGGTTAAAGATATATGAAAACAAATGAATGGGATGATTCTATATTTTTCAGTTCTAGAATGGAATTGGGAGAATATATTATTGATTTTAGGGTGGGATTAACAAGGACATGTCAAGTTAATAATATAATTTGGTTATTATTTATTATTTGACTAAATTTGTACATTTTTTACTTATTAGAGATAATATATCATTGGATAATGTTTCTTTACATTATGTTAAATAGGTATTCAGGTTATATATAGTTCTTTTCTTTATTATATCAGATTGTGATCTTATATTTTTTACAATTTTTTGGATGGGACTTCAAAAGTCAATGTGTATTGGGTTATGTTTTATTAAATCTTATCAAACTCAATATGTTTTAAAATCTAAGAGATAAATTCAAAAAATTTAGGATATTCTTTACTCTTTTTCATTGGATTATCAAGGAAGATGTGTTCAACATCATTCATTAGTTGCAGTTTTTTATAATAACCATTTTAATCCAGTATATAGATGGAATAATTTGGGGAATTATATGGAAATAATTATAGACTCTATCATGTTGAGATGAAATCAATGAAATAAATTTTTTGGGGCATAAATTGATATAAAATATGTTTAAAAATATAAATATGATTCAAAACCATATAAAGGAAGCTCAGAATATGAATAAGAGTTATCAAGATTACTAGAGGAAAGATCTATAATTTAAGGTAGTTAATCATAGTTTTATAGAAGTATTTCCCTGAAAAAATATAATCCCTTATATAAGGAAAGTAAAATTTAGTATATGGATTATTGGTATACAAGAAATTTTGTATAATTTTAGATCAGTTTTTTTACCAAGTATCCCTACCCCTGATTTTATCTATGGTATATGTTGTGTTTCATATTTCCTTATGTAGGAAATATATACATGATGTATCTCATGTTTAGAGCCTGAAGTAATTTAGTTTTAAGATAATATTTACTTTTTTAGAAAGATAGTAAAGAATCTATATCATACAGAGAAGGTTCAATGGAATAATGTTACTCACCAAGTTAAATATTTTTGGATGAACCATGTGATTGAAGAAGAAACATAGAAACCTAAAATGGCTATGAGTGAAAAATATCACTACCTTCTTATGTAATGAATAAAATTGAGAGGACACAATTTTATTAAGGTGTATTAATATAAAAAACCTGGTAATTTTAATAATAAATAAATTTCATGTCTTATTAATATTCATGATTATTTTTTATCGAATCATATTCATTTTAAAAAAGTTAAGTATTTTTTCAAAAAAAAATCATTTTTGTTCTAACTAAATTGTTTTCCATTAACTATATGATTTTATTTAAAATTAATTTTTATTATTTTAGGTTTTTAAATTAAAAAATTGGTCTTAATTTTGGAATTTATTATGTCCAATTTATCTTTAATTGAATTGTTTATATTCTTGTGAAAAATATGATTTTTTTGGGAATAGTGAAAATTGTTCTTTTTACGTATAACAAAACATTTATGACATTATTATGATTTAATAATGAATTAAAAAATTTATAAAATCATTTGAATTTATCATTTCAAAATTATCTTCTTATGAATTGTTTATATTTTTCTGAACATTTTAATTTTTTTGAATAGGGAAAATTATTGTTTTTACAAATACCACAAATTTTATTTTATGATATAATAATGAATTAAAAATTTATAAAAAAAATTAAGACTAAATATGTGATTAATTAATTAGATAATGAAATTTAAAGTATTGATTGGATTTTATAAACCCATTTTTGAAATTTTTAAGCCTAAGTTATTTTATATTCTAATAAAAATTGATTTTATTTATTTATATTTAATAAGATAGTTAAAGGATTAAATTCGATTTTGGAAATGTTATAAGGTAAAAAATTTAATTTTTTAATAATAAACCAAAATATTCATATTAATCATTAGTCCTAAAAATTATTAGGCTTAAATTATAAATAATAAATATTATAATCCCAAAACACCCCTCACCACAAGTATAAATACACCTCTGGTTTCCCTTGTAAAACCAATTTCCATTCACATTATATCAACCAAGCCATACCGAAATACACCTCCCACCCAAATATACCTAGAAATGTCTTATTGGTTTTTTTATCTCTTAGAGATCAACCAATTAGATATAATGTGTAAGCAAAAATACATTTTCCAAAAAGGTGATTAACTATTAATTGAGTTCCTTCATGTTTATTTCTTATTATACCCCCATTAAACCTATCATAAAAATGATAATATATTGACATAAATTTTATTAATATATTTAAAATTTATTATGATTATGGTAAAACCCATTTTCATCTCATTTTCCATCTTATGGGAAATGAAAACATTGTGCGTGCATATGTTTGGACTACAACATCCATGAAGCAATATGGTTTGGATTTTATCACTAACTCACATGAATAGTTATTATGATAGATTTAATAAATATATATTATATTACTGAAATAATTATTTTTATGAAATGATAATATATTACTTACCTTCTTACCCTCCTGTTGGAAAATGACAACGTCGTTTGTGCTTACATGTGGACTACAACCTCCCTGAAGCGACATGATTAATTTTTCATGTTCTCATTTCATAGATGGTTATAAAATTGTATTTAACATATAAAATTTTTAATTATTTCATGATTAATATTCTATAGATTAGGGAACCATGAACCCTTTGACCATGGTCAACCTATTGAAGTTTTGGGATCTTGATCGAAACATCCTCAAAATATCCAACATAAACATAATCAATTTAGTAAATTTATAATAGATATTAATAAATTAGATAAAATGTATTATGATAAGGTAACAAAACATTAAAAGTTTCTTAATAAAATAATTAATATAGGATTATTACATATAACTTAAATAATATGCATGGTGATTTGGGCACGACATTGGGGATTTTTCTTTAAATTGTTGTTTAAAATGATTGAACACTTTCTCACATATTCCCAAGTTATTAAAATTGTTTTATAAAAGTTATTATCGTATTTTTAATTATTTATAAAGTTATTTTTATTATAAATTTTTATTTTTCTAAAAAACTCATTTAAGGAATATTTTGAAATGTTTTCTATATAGTATAATTTTTTACCTTCAATAAAAATTATGAAAAATAATGTTTTTAATATTTATTGTTTGATTTCATTTTCCAAACATCATAGATATTATTCATTATCAAGATTCATCTCAATATTTTCATGGTTTTTGTATGAAAATATTTTCTCCCATTTTTTTGACATTTTTCATTTTAAGATTTTTCAAAGAAAAAGGAATTTTATCCTTTGTTTTACATGAAACCAAAAAGTGATTCTATATATGTATCAAATATAATATTTTTTGGGATTTTATTATGTAAATGCCACATTATATGTGTTTTTTTTAATTTAGGGTTCTTGGAACTTGTATATGAATATGGGTGAGCATGATTTAACTCTATTATTCATTGGGTATCGACTATTTCTCTCAATAATTTCCTTGAAATTAACCATGTCGGTTATTCATTTATAAGTGTTATTGTAAGGATTATTATTAGGGTAATATAATGATAATTCTTTAAGTAACCAACAATAATTTTCTATGATTTAAATATATTTTTCTGTAAATATTTTTTTTAACTAGGTATGAAAATGAGATTATGTTTTATGAAATTTTATGACCCTTTTAAGGTTGAATGGTATGTTTTCAAATAAAAGGATTTTCATGGGTTCTCATGTTTCCATGTAAACCCTCATGATTATAATTTTTTTCGTTAATGATTAATTATGAAATGTTTTATGAATAAATTTTAAAAATAAATCATATTTCATGAGTAAGTAAAAAATATTTTATCTGAATGTTAATTATCTAAAAAGTGAAAAACATTCATAGATTTTATGCTTTTAAAAATATAATAACAGGTTCCTTTCCATTTTTTATCCTTAAATAATCTTTTTTTCGCATCCCATGTTTTAAAAAAATCAAAGGGCCCAAGGATGTGTAGAAACTATAGTAAGGTTTATCTTTCTTCTTTGGGGAATTCTGTTAAAAGAAGCATATATTGTTTGAATAAAACATGATTTTAAATTTAATAATCTTGTATTTGTTTTAAAAAATAGTTATCGAGTGGAATTGTTCACTTTATAATGTATTTGTTTATATATATGTTTTTTTTCCAAAATCTATAAACTCAAAACCCAAAAGAACATAGGAATGACCGAAAATTAAATATTTTATATTACAATCATAAATATGGATTCTTAAAAGGAATTAGACTTTATATGGAGAGGTCTGATGGTATGGGTATTTTCTTAAAAGAATATATTAATTCCAACTATTATAATTATTTTGACTATCATATTCTTTGTTAGATTTTTGGGTATAATTGAACTATTTAAGTATTTAGTGGTATATATTAGTTATCTCATAATGATGAGAAGATAAAAAACATGAGATCTAATTAATATTATAGAATTACTAGATTAGGGTACTATTCTTTTTGATGGGTATTTCAATAAAATTATTGATACGTTTGAAAAATATGGTAATTTTATTTGTGATGATTGATCGATGGATGGATTTTGGCATGATTTTTTTTATTTTGATCTTTCATATCTTATGCTTCTGATGGTATGGTTTGACATGATCAAAATAGATCAGAATACAACCATTTGTGAAATTCATGATTATTACTTTAGTTATATTTCTTTGACTGATATATTTTCAACATTTCCAGGGTTAAATTTTACGATCAGTTAAATTTTTTTCATCCGCTATTTATTTTTAATTCTTAGGTGGTTTATTTATAGATGAAATAAAATATGAGATTTTTTTAGAAACAAAATGTATTAGATATGAGGCATGAGGTGATGTTATGTGGAGATATTTAACATCATGTCAAGTGACCTCATTTAATGATAAACATAAAAAATATTATTGATATTTAATATTTGAATAAATATAGGAAATATAATAAATTTATAAAAGTTAAATTAATAGTGTAATAATGACTACATCAACATTATAATAAATCATGGATTTTAGAGGGTTTCAAAGAAAAAAAATTAAAATATGAATTTGATAATATATTTAAAAATCATGAAATTACATTGATATATTCTTTCCCAGGTGAATGAAATTTAGAAGTGGGATTTTAATACAAAGTAATTCCACAAAATACATTTGCATGCATTTTTTTGTATTTCTATTACACAATATAATTATTGTTTTATATAAAAAATATTATTTTTGTGAGACTTGGGTTAATTCTATAGGGACAAGCTGTTGAGTTTTAAATTTTGATTTTTAGTGAAAACTTCAACTCAAAATAAAATCCCAATTTGTTGCCAATGGATTCAAATGTTGATGGATTTATATAAGGAAATTCTAATCCCAAAAAAATTAAGGTATATTTAAGTGAGCTAAGAATATTTGTATTTATGGTAGTATTTGTTGCATCACATAAAAGGAAAGTAGTGTTTTTAAAAGGCTTAAATTTCTATGGACCTAGTAAGTGTAGAAAAATATATAGGATTTTAGATGGATTCAAATATGATAGACATCCTAAGACCAATAATATCAGGTGTAGGAAATCCTCTAAATAATTTGATATACTTCTGAAAAATGTTGACCAGATGATGAACTTCATAAATATTAATATATATATATATATGATTGGATTTATATATATAAATATAATTGTATGCATATAAATATAATTCAGACACATTTATATAGATAATACGCATATATCTTTCTACTTATAAATTATAAATATATTCTATTATATATAAATATAAATATTATAAATTTATCTTATAAATATATATAAATTGATTTATTTACTTATTATATATTAACATCAATATTTTTATATTGTAAGACCTAATATTCAACTAAGGTAACGTAACTTTTATATATTAAAATTTCTAATAAAATGGTTAAAATACTTTAATGTTAACATAATTATTAACTGTTGAAATATACATTATACAATTAATAGTGATTTTACACATTTTTTTAGAATAAAAATAGATTTAGCAGAAGAAGAGTTATTGAATTTTAGCCACCAAATGAATTATTTTGAAATAAAAGCCTTTTACTTAATATTTAAATTTCACATATAGAGTTAATTATTTCAATAAAAATGGATTTTAATTTGGAATCATCATACAGAAATATGTTTATGGATAATTTTTATTTTTTTTACAAGGATTTTTAATTTATTCTAAATAGTAAGAATTAAAGTTTTTACAAATACAAAATATTTTATAATGTAATTATAATATAATCATGAATTCAAAATTTATTAAACCTTTCATTTCAAAAAAATTATTTCAGATAAATAATGAATTTAAAAATATTATGTTGAATTTATAACCTTGTATTTGACTTTCGAAACATAAATTACATTTTATCCTAATAAAAAATATTATTTATTATTTATATTTAATGGATTGGTAGGAATATGTTATTAGGTTTTGTCTTGATTTATATGTGAATAATCATTTATTATTTGATAATAAGCAAAAAGTTTCATGGAATCAATTTTAATCAATAATATTTTACATAAATAATAAAATAATCAATATTTAAACCTGAAACAAATCCCCTCTTCAAGTATTAATACCCACCCTTTCTCTCATTCCTCTCAACTCCAAATACATTAAGCATTAATTATCTCTTATTTCACCTTTCAAGAGTCTCTCTGTGAGGTTTCTAAAGTTCTAAAGTTTTCATCTAAATATTTAAGAAGCTATTTTTCAAGGTAAAGGTTCCTAACCACTTCTCCTCAATTGTTTTCATTCCTTCATATTAATTTTCTTTTGAAATGAAAACTGTTAATATGATTCGTTATTGTAAATCTATTATTATATTAATAATGTGATATCACTATTCTTTCTTATTATACTACCTTTATAATCCGTTATAAGGATCAAACATTCCCATAATCACGAACTATCTAAAAATGTTTCTAATGTAAAGAGTGTGTGGGTTTCTAGGAATGGAATTCTTTTTTGGATATAAATTTTTTTTGAATGATCTGGATCAGATTCACCTTGTAGTAATAACCCAAGAAAATGTTGGTTGGTTATTAATTGAATCTTCAGTCATTACAAATCTAATGGGACAAACTTTACAGCTTGTTTGATACTCTTAGGGGATATGATTTGGATAATTTATAAACACTTACCAACCATAATAAAGTATTATTTCATATTAATAGCCCTACATTATAAAGGCACTATTCACTACTAGCTCTTCATCATTCCTTTTGTAAGGTAATTTTCCATTGCATTGTGAATGTACTATTGTTTCTAAGTTGATTGTGATATAATCACCTATCTAGACATATTATTGTATTAAATAGAGAAATATTGATATTACATGTATTTGTTATTTGTATATGGAAAACTATTGATTTTTTAGCCATGACTATGAATGAGTCTCTGCAAGGAACATTATGATGTTTATTATTTAGCCATACCCTTCCTATAATAGATTTATTATAATTATTATATGATATGTGGGGATTAAAATTATATATACCCAGACACATTGGTTGGTCTCGTGAGAAAAACATGTTGGGTATTTGGTATAATCTCAAACTGTTTATATATTTTTTCTTGGAATAATGACTTTATGGTTTGTTTATTTCGGTTTCTATTATGGATTGCACCACTATGAGATCATTTATTCTTATCAATGAATTTATTTTTTTTATCCATGTATATGGTATTGGTTATGGGATTTTTTTATTATTGATATATTATTGATTTCATGCTTATGTATGGTAGTTTTTACTATAAAATAAACCTTATTATACATCTGAGCTCACCCCTTTATATTTTTTTACATTTCCCGAGGAAACAAAGAGGATTACTACATGTCATGTGATTATTTTTCAAGTAGAAGTAGTAAATTTTTCATGTTTTTATATGAAATATTTTTTTTAATTCATTGTAATGTTAAATTTTATAAATATTTTCCCTATAATACACGACTATTAGACTCTAGGATATATTTATTTTGTACTAATGTAATAAAATAACTATCAGATCTAATTTATTAAATTTAGGGTGTTATAGTTTGTGAAAAATATAGTTTAGTAAAAACCATAGAGACTATATTTTGAAGAATATTGTTATAAAACATAATCCTATTCATACCCTTAGTATATTCTAGAAATATTTCATGATTTCTTAAAAAAAATTGTTTATAAATTCAAAAGAATAATTTAAAATTCATACTTTTATTAATGAACTAATTAAGTATATTTCGTTGATTGAAAATTGAACATAAATGAATAAATCTAAATTATGAAAACACCTGTAATAAATGAAAGTGTTTCCCTCCAATTAAAGTTAATGAAACTAGTGTTGGATCAGGCCAATTATCAATATATTAGGGGAGTTCATTCATGTTTTAACCTATAAATTTCCCTATATGAAATAACTTTTTATTCCATAACATAGTGTAACTATGTTTTAATGTTTCATGCGTAAACATCATTTATCCTTCTATATAACCATGAATACATTGGTAGTTGAATAATAGATCAACTCAATATATAAAGTATTCCTTTATTTGGTATGTTGTAAAAGGGATAAGGTTATCATGGTTGAATACAATCTAAAAGGATATTTTGATCAATGGTAGTTTTTTATTCAAAACACCATGAATGAAGAGGTGATAGATAATATTGAATGGATTCATTTTGAAGTGATATTATTTTAGAATTACATTCCTCATGGGAAAAATCTAACATGGAAATAAAATTATTAAATATAAGAGAAATTGAAGAGGAATATGATATAGAGTATAAGGATTGATTTAAAAGGATAGTAAGATTTGAACCAAACTATGTACATAATCAAGTAATAATTATGGATCACTTATTTTATAGGTTAAATCCATTCCTTCAAAGGGAATTATTCAGTAAAACATTTTCCTCAAATTATTAGATAGTGTTTAATTCCATTTAGAATAAAAATGATTTCTCAAATTACTTATTTTAAAAGGGAATAAAGAGAAGAAAGGTTAAGATTATCACCCTGTTAAAAAGAGTTTAGAATTGTAGAATAAGGGAAGTGTACAATTTCCTACATGAAAATACTACAAGAAGAATCACCCAAAGTCATTCTTAAATTAAATGGGATTTTTTAGAAGTGTGGAGATAACGTCCATAAAGATAAAAACTAAAAGGGAAATAAATAAGACACAATTTTCTAATGATTTCATTTCAAAGATATGGTATACTATTCAAATAAATTTCCCTATCATTAAGGGAAACTATCCTAAAATAGGTCAAGGGAGACATTTTAGGCCTAAACAATCACAAAAACAAAATTTTAGATTCCAAATAATATTATAAATTTTAATTTGATCATAATATCAAAGTTATATAATTAAATATTTGATTCTGGATATGTGCACTCTTTTGTACCTTGAAAGTTTTCTATGAATATTGAATCATCTCCTGATACCCTAAAGAATGAGTTTTCAGTTAAAACACCTTATGAAAATCTTATAGAAAAAATTATATTTCTCTATCTCTATTAAAACTCATGGTGGTTCTTTAGTTAGAATTTTTTTTACTTATGGATTAATTATACATAATCCATGGGATAGATTGGATCTCAAAGTATAATTTAATAAATTATTATAATAATAATTATATTACAATTATAATACTGGAATAGAATCCGTCATTTTTTTTAAAAAGGCTTCATTTTTTGAGTCATGTTAAAACTGATTCCAATGGATACTATTAATGAATCTTTTAGAGAATATTAATCAATGAATAATAAGTATGTCCATAAAATTGGGAATTATTATATATTTAGGGATTATATTTATGTAACTAATGAGTAATTATAAGTATATCAAGCTGGCCATGATATTGAGTTACATATTGACCATATCGTTAATGAAAAATCCATATTTTAGACTCCCTCTTGAATGGATCCAGCAAAATTGGTGGAATTAAGAAGAAACTGCATGACTTTTATGATAAGTTATTCAAACACCATCATGATTAATATTTTTGATAACCTATCTTTTTTTCGAAATATAAATATTATTCTATGAATCTGTGTATCAATTATAGTGAAACTAGTTCCTTTACTATGAAGAAAAGGTATCCTTTACCTCACATTGATGATTTTTTTAGAAAATTCGATGAACTCAATACATCTCAATGGATTATCTATATTTGGGTGATTATCAATTAAAGTTAAAGAATTATGATATAACAAATATCGATTTTCAACCAAGGAATGGGAATTAATAATTCATAGTAATTCCTCCAGGGTTAACAAATGCACAGTTCATGTTTATGGATCTAGTGAATAGAGAATTCATAAATTATCTTGATAAATTTGTTTTGTTTTTTATCAATGAAATCATTATATAGTCTATGTGTTATGATTATCCTAAATAATATTTATGAATTTTTTTAAGACAATAATGGAGTAGTATTTATATGGTAAAATTAGTACGTGTGAATTTTGACATCAATTTGTCTCTATTCTTGTCCATATTATCTATAAGGATGGGATATTGGTTGACCCCACAATAAAAAGGTGGTTAAAGAGTGGACCACACTAATGAATATAACTTAGGTGTGTATATTCCTTAGTTTATCTAGTTATTATAAGTTATTTATTGAAAACATTTCTTGATTAGCTATTATTTTAACCAAATTGAAAAATAAAAGGTCTAAATTCACTTGGTTAAACAAATGTGAAGAATATTTTGAGGAAATAAATATGAGATTGATCAATTCATCAATATTAACCTTACCATTGGGAAAGGGAGGATTTTTTATATACAGTGATGTATCAAATAATGGACTAGTATATAACCTTGTGATAAATGATTAATTTGTTACTTATACATCAAGAAAATGTTAGACCCAATAATATATACGTATAACTCATAATATTGAGCTTATATTTTTATAATTTTGGTTGAAAACATGGAGGAGATGTTGTAATGAGGAAATATGTGACATATATATCGATTGTAGAATTTTAAGTATATATTCACTTAGAAATAACTGAACATGAGATAGATAAGAAGGCTACCACTACTCAAAGACGAGGACTATACAAAAAACAACCATTTTGGGAAGGAAAACAGATAGTAAGATGCATTGATTATGAAAGATCATCGAGTATTGTTTTTGATGAGTATGGAAAGGGATCAAATATTCAAGGATTTAGTAAACATGGGTATAGAAAATATTAAATAATGAGAAAAATAATTCCTTTTCATATTAATTTCCTAAAAATATTTACTAGAGAGGATAAAGAGGTATCAAAATGATGAAAAGGTTTTATAAGAGAAGATAAAAACCATATAAGATGTTAGATCAAAAAACATCAACAATGAAGATAGTATGTTAGAGTTTCAAATAATACAATGTGTACCATAAGTACATGAGGAGAAGAGGGAATTGTTGGAGTAATTTCATAGCCTTAATTTACCTATACATCTTCATAGTACCAAGATGTATAGGGATCAAAGAGATCAATTCTAGTGGGAAAACATGAATCAATAAATTAATAACTATACATTAAAATGATTTATATTCTATTAAGTAGTGGCTGAGAGAGAAATATCGAAGAGTGTGATGCAACCACTCCCTAAAAATATGTGGATGTGCGATTATATCATAATAGAAATTAGTATTATACTACCAAAAAACTAAAAAGAACCATGTAATATATGTAATTATGGATCACCTTACCGAGTCTATATATTTCTTGGAAATTTGGGATGATCCACCTCAAGAACATCTTTCATGTATCTATATCAAAGAAGTTGTGTGATTTCATAGAGAACTGGTATTATCTCTATCTGATCACGATCCAAGTTTCACATCCAAATTTTTGAGGATCCTTTAAAAGTGATTAACCACTAAGATGAACTTTCACACAACGTACTATCCACAAACATAGGTATAGATTGAAAGGACCATCCAAACCATAGAATAAATATTGAGTCATACCCCCTTTAACATTCAAAGAAAATGGAACCAATACCTGGGTCTAGTAAAATTCATATACAATAATATCTTCCATTCAATCATTCAAATGGAATTTTATGAGGCCTTATTTGAACATTTTTTGAATCAAACTAGTTGGGTTGAAGTTGTGGAATAGAGTATAGTTTGTAACAACCCCAACCCCAGTATGCCAGATTCGGTGGTTATTTTACTAAAATGGAATAGATACAAGTGATAATATCACCAAGGATCAATTATTTTAGTAGTTGGGAAGAACTATATATATATATTATACCCTTGTTGTATTGGAAATTAAATATAAAACATAGCAAATGACAATTAACTACTTCCTTAACACTTATTCAATGATTTCATCATTATAATTTGGGGAAGGAAAAACATAAATGGGTGAGTTCAAATACATAGTAAGTCTTATGTACATAATATGATAACTTGAATGAATAATTAAAATGAATTTAGAAAGGTAAATAACTTAAAAACACATTCCAATCAATAAACTATGATTGAAAACCCCTCCATATATTTTTTTCACAGAAGAAATCCACTTGATAATAATAAATAAATTATAAATATAAGAAATGATTAATTATTGGATGTAATTTATCTAGAACATGAACCATTATACCATCAAGACATTTCACATGAATGTTTTATTATATGGGTAGAAACCCATCAGATTCTTCTTGGAAACAAATATGAAGGGTTTATCACAAACCAATTTCATCTCATGTGGCTTCCGATGTATCGAGGGACTTGCATTAACCAGTACTGACCCCATAGGGATTGCATTAAATTTTCCCCAAACTATGGCATAACAGTATAAATAATTCCTCATATATTGACTTAATTAAAAAAAATTCTCTGTATCATCAAATATCTATTCAAAAAACATAATTGTCAATATTTCCCCAGTTAATTAAATAACTATAAGGGTAGAGACTATATGTAAAAATGGTATATAACATAAGAAATAATAATATCCAGGAAATAATGAATTAAAACGTAAAAAATAAGAATAGATAATGATAACTCAAATCTAATTTAAGTGAAAACTTGTAAAAATAGTGTTTAAAAAACATTAGAAATGAGCCACATTAGTGTGGTTTAAAGGAAAATATTAATGAGTCTTTATAGAGGACAAGGGAATAATTATTTTCATAAAACCAAAAAAAAGATATTTTTAACTATAAACGAGTTATTTTAAAAAATTAATGATGGATTAAAATAGATTGTAGAGTGTACATGAAAATAGGTATGAAAATGGGAATCTTCCTTTTATCTGGTTTTCTTATTGGGATGAATTGAGAAGGGAACCCTTTAAAAATATTTATTTCACATAAAAGATAAGAAAATTGATCTGGATGGATATGTTTGGAACATATATATATAATGTAGAAGAAATATATCGAACAAAATAATTTCAATTGGGTAAAAAGAGAGAAAGAGTAACCTAATGGTAAATTTGAAGGATCAGAGAGATCCCTTGTCACTTTGTAATCAATTGAATCACATGCCCCATAAAAAATTATCAAAAAATTAAAATTGAATACCATAAAGAAAAATGGATTCATTGTATGATATATAAATGTGTTAGAATATATACACCACAAAAAAGAAATAATTAGTGAATAATACATACCTCACAGAAATAAATGTGAGATGATAGACCCCTTACCTTATGTTTGAAAGCTTTCTGTACTTGTACTTAATGTCTTGGATAGTCAACATATATTTTTTAATTACATAATTGATAACCATTTATGTATTTTTTTTAATTTATTATAATTTTATTATGTTCATTATGGCCTTTTCTATGAGTTATAATATTCAATTTTGTTATTCTAGGATTGTTTGTTTTCTTGGTTTTCATGATAGTTTCACTTGTATCCAAGTCTGTAAGTTTATGTAAAATGGAAACAATTCTCTAGAATTGAAGTTATTTGTTATTAATGAAATTAAATAGGATTAATTGATCTTATATATCATTAGGTTATATGTTATGAGGATGATTCATTAGATTAAATTTTATAGAAAATGATTATATTTATATTGGTTGTTTTAATGACTATCACAAACACATATCATTTTATTTAATATCATGTTTATATATTGGTTACAAAACATTATATAACATATAATTTGTATAATAAAATCCTATTTGACCATAATAATGGTTTTATGGCCATTTTTTAATGTAGTAATGGAAAATGAAAATGCATCATCCACAATGGTTGTAAACCGACACAACACAGACTATGTTTTCATTTTTTGAATAAAAGGGAGAGTATAAGGGGTTTGATGATGGATATTCTATTGAAAAAATAAAATTACATTATATATGAGATATTTTATTTATCACTCATGTTTGTAAAGAGGATGTAATTTTTGGATAATAAAATAAAAGAAATTAAAATAATTTAAAAGTGAAAGAAAGAGGATTTTACCTCTTGTATAATATATCCTTGATAACCTCCTCAAGGAACTTGAGATTGTTATTTTTGTGAGAAAAAATATTAGAACATGGGACAGGTTTTGGGGAGAGGAAATTGGTATAATATAAGCAGGGTCTTAGGGTTGTACAGTGTGAGGATGAGGGGTGGTTAATGGTGGTATTTATAGTTGAGGACAGAGGTGTTTTTTAATTATTTAATTCATTTGTTTATTACTTTGGCTCATGTATATAAATATTTATGATTCTTGTGACTATGTAAAGTAACTAGATAATTTTATTTTAAACTAATGGGTGCTTACATCATCCATACATCATCCATGACTCAATAATTTATTTATTTACTAATACAATAAATTATTGCATTTCACTATTCGCCCAAAATTCAACAATTTCATAAAAATACCAAAACAATACTTAACAATTTTTTAATGTGTAGATATCCAAAATAGAATTAGTTTTTAAAATAATTTATAATTTTTTGAAATTTAATTTTAAATAAAATCATCATTTATTCCAAAAATAAAGATTTTAAAATTATAACTGCTTTTATGATGCTTTGAAAAAATAATTAAGGTTTCATAAAATTATATTATAATCCTAAGACAAAAATATATAATTTATGAATTTATTTTATGAAAATATTTTTTTAATCATTATATTATTTATAAAATAGTAAAAAACATTTAGGTTTCAAAAAATACCAATAATTAATTTATCATTTTTTAAATATTTGTTTACATATTCCATGATATAAATATATTATATTTTCATTTATAAGATACCTTTATTTTATTTATAATTTCATCATTGTGGTTACTATTCTATTGGACACATTACTATTCCTAATAGTCCCAATATTATTTCAATGGTCATGTTAATATTCAATAGTATATCACAGTTCGTTTAATATTGAGTTTTCATGAAACAAAAGATATCAAGTAAATTGAATTATTTAAAAATATACGTACCATAAATCATGGGAGTTATATTCTACCCTCCTTCAAGAAATTGCATCCTTTCAATTTAGTCATTCAATTGTTAATCATGTAGTTTACATTTTAAAATAACCCTGTTGAAATCAAAATAATCAATAGGGTTAGTAAAACATACTCTTATATGGTGGAAATGACAATGTGATGGTCACCAAAAATCAAGGTTTACCTAAAATATAACATTAGTGGGAAGTGAAAACATGGGCATGGATGAAATTCTAACTACCATGTTATGAAGGAGAGTGATAGAGGAAACTATCATTAGAAGTTCTACCATTACAAAACTGTAAATGTTTTATTGGATTAAAGACCATTTATTTCTTAGAAAGAAAAGTAAAAACATGCGAGTGTGTTCTAAAATCCTTTTCCTAGAGTTGAGGATTTCATTAACTCTCTAGAGAATCACTTGAGTAAATAAAATTACTTGATTCCTTTCCATTCCATAATCTCATCCTTTGGTCATGATTCGATCTATCTCCAGTTCATTTATTAAATCTGGAGATGGATATACAAGAAAATTTTCTATGACTAAATCACTTTTATGAATCATAAGATCCATAATTCATTCCTTCAGCCATTAAATGTTTAATAAAATCAAAATAGTTAGCACAAGTTATCCAATATTATGAAACATTCTTTAATATTAATCAATAATATCATTAATCCATTCCATGAGGTGTTAACCTTAAGACTCATTCAAAAAATGCATGTCCAAATTCAAAGATAAAAAATTTTGAAGGAAGGTCATTAAATTTCCAAAATCAACTTAACATAATATTTACCCAAATGGTGTATCTCTTATTTTCACATACCAAATTTATGAATACCTTAATATACTTTAAACCATTATGAAATATGAATAATTTCTATGAGTAAAATCCAAGGCTTTTTAATATACTCCATAAATCCAAACATCTAATAATTCCAACATAACCTAAATCACTTCATGGTCACCAATAAAATCCCATAAACATCAATTTATTTTTATCTAAATATAAAACACATATTTAGGTTTATCTTTCCTAAGTCATGTGTTTTCAAGAATATCAAATTATAATTTAACTACTTCACTTGATTAATTGTTGTATTCATCACAAGATTATAATTTTATAAAGAAGAAGTACTATAATACAATCCATATATATATCTATTGTAATTCATATAACCAAAGTTTTATACTCAAATTATAGAATTATATAAATCAAACGCATGTATGTTAATAATTCATCTTCATCTATGGTAGTATCATAAGCTTGACCATGATCCATTTTCCACTTTTAGGGAATATTCCTTTCACTCATGAGATATTTATTTGTGTAGTGTAGCATATCCTTGCTGTTAAATCATTGTATATTGGAAACATTTTTATTACCCTTTAAATCATAAGCATGGTGGCCATCATCTACACACATGTAGAAAACTCTCATTCCTAAGATAACATAATTCTTAAATCCAAAGTATTATACTCAAATAACATAATTAATTAATTCAATCATAGGAATATTAATAATTTCCCTTAATATATAGTAGTATGCAAAGCATTGCCATGATCCATTGTCCATGTTTTGGGTATATTCCTTTGACTCTTGAGACATTTATTTATGCCATGTACCATATCCTTGTTTTTGAAGCATTTTTTATTGGAATCCTTTTTATTTCCCTTGTAATCACAAGCATGGTGGTCTTTCTCTCCACACTTTTATAAAACTCCCATTCCTTTTAAGTAAGTACCATGGTGTTTTTCCAAAATTATCACATGTGGTAAGATACTTCTTTCTCTACATTCATTTATCCGATTTTTTCTTTGTTGTAATCTTGTTCTTGTGCTTCCCTCTGAAGACATGATACATAGAGAATTTTTTTACATTTTCATTAGAACATGATACTATATCCTCATATGATGAGAATGTTTAAGAGACTCATTCCCTTTGAAAGAATGGAATAATACTATAAACTATGTGATCCTACTTACACTTTATATCATGTTCACTAGTGAGGTTATCATTCTTTTTTTTGATGTTCCATTTTGAAATGATTAAATACACTAGATTGGATCATGTCATTATGAAACACAATGTGTAATCCCAAAACTAGTGAAATACTTAAAAAAAATTAAAAATATTATTCATAACTATTATAATAAACATGGTTTCTTTGGGATGTTCTTCTATAATTGTCCTCAAATTCTATCTTAGGGTTATTCTCCCTAATCAAGGATTTCTTCAATCATGTTCTCAAGGTTTATACTAAACATGCTCTAATACAAATAATAATAACCATGAGCCCAATATGCCAAAGTATGTGTTTATTTTATTTCAAGGGAATATATACAAGAGATAACAAGACTAATGATCAATTAGTGTAGTAGTATTAAGGAACTAAATACACAAATAGTACCCTTATTAAATTTGTAGTTAATCATAGAACAATACAACCGAAAATAAACTACTTTCTTGATAGTTATTCGAATATTTCATCATTATTACTTGGGTAAGGAAAATAAATAAAAGGGTGAGCTCAAATTATCAGTAATGATTATGTATATTGGAATATAAATTGAATCGATAAAAAAATATTGTAAAAGATGATAATTGAAAAAAAAATTAATCAATAAACAGATAATAAAAATTCATCCATAGATTTTTTAAAAGTTTAGATACTCTGGATAATAATAACTAAATTCTAAATGTAGGAAATTATTAATAATTGGATATCATATTTCGGGAATATGAAAAATTATATCGTCAAGAAATTTTACAATATAGTTAAATTCTATGGGTATAAACCCATCTGATTATTAATGGAAACCAACACGAAGTGTTTTTTGCTAACTGATTTCATCTCATGAGACAATTGATGCATCAAGGGGCCTGCATTAACCAGCCCACAACCTATAATGATTGAATTAAATAGTCCCCAATCGATTTCATACAAGTCCAAAGAATTCCTAATATATCGATTTAATTAATAAATAATGCACCTAATCATAAAATATTCATATTAAATAAAATATATCGAATTATAAATATCTCCTGGATAATGAAATTAATATAAAGGTAAACATCATAGGTAAATTTGTTATATGACTTAAAACATAATAATAATCCCGAATAAATGGATTAAAAATTGTAAATAGTCATATATCATGATAAATAATGTCCAAATTAAGTGAAAAATTTTAAAAGGAGTGTTTAAGAAACTTTATAAATCAGTTACTTTAGTGCGGTTTAAAGGAAAATATTAAAGAGACTTTAAAGAGGACAATGGCATAATTTTTTTCATAAAATCATAAATGATCTAAGATGGATTTTCATGATAAAATGAGTGTTTTTATAAAAATAATGGTGGATTAATACATATTATGAAGTGTACTTGAAAATGGGTAAGAAATTTGAGAGCTCCCTTTAATCTGGTTTTTTTATCATGATGAATTGAGAAGGAACCTTTTCAAAACATATATTTCTCATCAATGAAGGATGAATTGATCAGGATAAATACTTTTTGAAATTTTAAACAGAATTTATAATACATATATAAAAATAAATAATAATTTCATTGGGGTAAAGAGAGGTAAAGTGTAACCTAAAAAATAAATTTAATGGTTTAGAGAGATCCCATACCACTTTGTAATTAATCAAAACGTATGCTCCACAAAATTGATAATCCTAAAATGAAAAATCAAATATCATAAATATAAATTGATTCATGATATTATATATCAAATGGGTGGAATAAATACACCCCACTCAAAAAATAATTAGTGAATAACTAATATCTCACTAAAAAAATAGTTTGATGAGAAACCCTTTACCTTATGTTTGAATGCATTCTGCATTTGTACTTAATGTCCACGATAATAAAATTAGATCCATTAATTACATAATTAATAAAATTTTATATGTCAATTTTATTTATTATAATTTTATTAAGTTCATTGATGCCCTTTTTTATGAGTTATAAGATTCAATTTCATCATTCCCGAATTGTTTGTTTTCTTGATTTTCATGATTTGTTCACCTGTATATAAGTATGGAAGTTAATGTAAAATGGAAATAAATCTAAATAATTGAAATTATATGTAATTGATTAAAATCCATAAGTTTAAATGATATTATATATCATTTTATCATTTGGTATGATAATTATTCATTAGATAAAACTTTATTGAAAATGATTTGATTTATTTTGGCGGTTTTTAAGACTATCACAAACTTATATCATTTTATTTAATATTATGATTTTATATTTTTTCCAAGATATTATATAACATATAATATGTATAATAAAATAGTATTTAACCATAATAATGGTTTTATTTAAATCCTTAAATGTCGTAATGGAAAATGAAATTGCATCGTCTACGATAGTGGAAAATCGACACATCACGGACTATGTTTTCATTTTTAGAATAAAATGGAGATGATAAGGAATTTTATGATAAATGATACATTAAATAAATAATATTATAATATATATAATATGATATAGTTATAATTAATTTTCATATAGAGGAGTTAAGGATAGGATAAGGAAATATAAGAAATTAAAAAAGAACAAAAAAGGATTTTTCCCTTTGTATATCGTCTCCTTGAGAACCTCCTTAAGGCGCTTGGGATTGGAATTTTGGTGAGACCAGAAAGACCAGTACATGTAAAAGAGGTTTTGGGTGGGGGTTATTATAATAAAATAAATCTCCAATTCATATAAGGATTGAGGAGAAGGGGTGGTAAGAGGTTATATTTATAGTAGAGGGGAAGGGTGTGTTTTGATTAATTTATTCATTAGATTATTATTTTGGGCTCCAAAATATTATAATTGTTTATTCTTGTGAATATTTATAGTAAATATAGCATCTTATTTCTAAATAATGGGTGATTACATCATCTACACATCATCTAAGACTCAATAATTCATTTATTTACTTATACTGTAAATTATCTTATCTTACTGTTCATAAAAAATCAATTATTTCTAAAGGTACCAAAACTTCATCCTAACCATTTTTTGACCTGTATATTTTAAAATTGAAATCCATTTTTTTAAAATAATTCTCTAAATGTGGAAAATTTATTATTTAATAAAAATCATCATTTATTTGAAAAATTCCAATTTAAAAGTTATAACCGATTTTATGATAGATTCAAAAATTAATTATGGTCTCAAAAAATTATTTTATAATCATAGAAAAACAAAATATTAAATTATGAATATATTTTATGAAAATAAATTTTCTTTTAGAAAATGATATTATTTATAAAATTTTAAAAAAACATTTACATTTCACAAAAATACCAATATTTAATTTTTCATTTTTTTAAAACATTTATTTACATATTCCTTTATATAAATATTTTATATTCTCATTTCTAAGATACAAAATTTTTATTTATAACATTATAGGTGTTTTTACTATTCTATTTTCCATATTTCTATTCCTAATGTCCATATTACAATTCCAATGGTCAAGTTAATATTTAATAGTAAATCATAGTTTTTTTAAGCTTGGTGCTGCATGCAGCATAAGTTATCGAGTAAATTGAATTTTTTTAAGAAGATACATAACATAAATATTGGTGTGTTTTATATTTTGTGTATAAGTCCTATAGAAAATACTAGGAATGTGAAAGATATCTAAAATCATATAAAGTCATCTCATAGAAAACATAAAATCTACATCGATAATCAGAGAAAGGACATGGGATTTGAAGTAAGGAGTCATGTCTTCTAGAAAGTATCATCATGTATGGTAGTTATAAGGATTGGTATTAAAGGTAAGATAAGGGCAAGGTTCAATGGACCTTTCAAAATTTTAGTGTGGATTGTAGGTATCGCTTATCATTTAGATTTTACACCAATCCACTATAATGATTAGGGATTATCTCATGTCTTAAAGTTAAGGAAAAACACTCTAAACCCTAAAGTGGTACTGACCACTAAGGAAATAAATGTGGGGCTTTAATTTTCATATAATAAAGAGAATGTATAGATTCATTACACTATAGATGAAGTGTAATAGAATCCCAAAACCCAATAGGTGAAAGTAACATAGAGTAATGCCAATTTAGAGGAAGAAATATAAGATAATAATAAATAATAGGGTGGAATTTCCATCATTTTTTTATTTTTTAATGTACACCCTAATTTAAAGGATGAAATTATTTAGTGGGGATGTAATACCTGAGATTCAACTAATGTAATTTAACCATTATTTATTCATGTTTTGAATAAATTACATAAATAATTTTAGTATTAAATTAATTATTAATTTTTAAAACTACATATTAATCAATTAATAGTAATTACACACATTTGTATTAGAATATAAATTATTTATAACAGAAGAAGAGTTTTCAAATTTTAGGCACCAAAACATAACTTTGAAATACACTAGTGTTTTAATCTGATAATTAATTTTCAAATAGATTGATAATTATTTTCATACAAATGTTTTTAAATTTAGAATCAATATATTTAAATTATATTCTGGTGAATTCTTGGTATTTTTATAAATAATTATCTTTTTAAGAATTATTAAAATTACTATTTTTATGAATAATGCAACTTTTATGACATCCTTATGATGTAAGCATGCCAAAAAAATTTATAAATACTTTTTTTGACAAAACAATTATTAAGTATTAAAATAATGAATTTATAAATATTAATTAGAATTTAAAAACTTATATATAACTTTTTAGGGCCTAAATTAAATTTTATCCTAACAAATCTATTTTTAATTATTTATATTTAATAGAGTGGTTGGACGGTTTCATTCAGTTTGGGCCTTATTTCAATGCCGAATATCCCTCCTTTTTTAATAATAATCAAACATGTTTCATGGGGATCAATGCATATTAAATTTTTTTGGCATAAATAATAAAATAATTAATAATTTCATCAAAAAATACCCCTTAATCAAGTATAAATACCCACTCATTCTTTCATTACACTCAACTTAAAAGATATTAATAAATAATTTTCTCTAGTTTCCCCTCTCAATAGTGTCTTTAATGAGTTGATATAGTTTTAAGGTGTTCCTATAAGTCTTTGTGAAGATAATTTTCATCGTAAGGATTCATAACCTCTTCTCCTTTGTTTTTACAATCTTTTTGGTTCTTTTTCTTTTAAAATGAAAAATATTAGCATCCATAATTGTCATAAATTTCATACTATATTACTAATAATAAATCATCACTCCCTCTCATTACACTACATTCGTAATTCATTATAATTAATATACATTCATGTATCTATAAAAATCCTAAAACCTTCCCAAGTAAATAGTCTGTGATTTACTAGAAATAGAATACCAATCAGGATATAAAGAAGTGGATATATGCTCGGGTTCATATGAAACAAGAGGTAAGAACGCAGAAAAAGGATAGTTTTACATTAACTCAATCTTTACTTGGCTCACAAATAGGGTTTCTAACTACATACCTGGTTTGACACTCGCAGGGGATATGCTTTGGGTAATTAATGAACTCTTTATGAATCATAATGAAGGATTTTTTTGTATCTATGTCCCTAAAAACTTAATGTTATGATTCAATAATACCTTATTATAATTAGTTTGTTATGTATTGTTTCTATTACATTGTGAGTATCATATTTTTTCTATGTTGATTATGGGATATTCACAGATATAGTCATGTTATTCAATTAAATGGGGAAATATTGAAATTCTGTTATTTATATATGAAAAAATATTTATTTCTTAGCCACAAATTTTTATGAGGTTCCATATGGAACATTATGATATGTATTGTTTATTAATTCTCTTCATATGATGATTCATTGGACTTATTATGTGAAAATTGGGGCCCAGAATTATGTATCCCTTCATGCATTGGTAGGTATCAGGAGTTAAACTAGTTAGGTATTTGGTATAATCCTTAACTATTAATTTATACTCTCCTAGACTAAGGCTATAAATATGCTTATAATGTCTTTAATTATGAATTCCATCACAATGAGATCAATAATTTTTTTACATTGATTTTTTATATATTATGTAATCCAAGGATATAATATTTGGTATGGAATTCATTTATTCCTTACATATAATTGATTCAATACTTATGTAGAATATTATCTTCTATACACCACCCCTTATTGATAATCAAATCTCACCCCCTTATATTTTTTCCATTTCCCAAGGAAACCAAGAGGATTATTACATGTTAAGTATATATTTAAATGGGGAAATAATAAAGATTTCATTTTTTAGATGATGTATCTTAATTTTTAAATTCAATGTAATGTTTTATTATGTATCTACTATAACGATACTATTAAACTATTAGATAATGTGATCTTTTTATTTTATAATAATTTAATAAAATAACCACCAACAATGGTTTATTGGAGTTGAGGTGTTAAATATGTACATATATGTATGTATGTGTGTATGTATGTATATATTTGTGTGTGTGTGTTTTTATTTATCTATATATTCATAAATGGTAATTGAAAGTGAAAAGTGTGTTTTTATTAGATCCTTATTGATAATCAATGATGAATTGTGATTTTTATTGAAATTGGTAGTGATGATTAGTAAATTAAAGTATACAAGTATGAATCAAAGATAAGAGAAGATAAAAAATAGTTGAAAGAGTAAAAAATCCAAAAAAAATCTATTCATCATCATATAAACTCATATATATATAGGTTTCTTGAAAATATTATCAATAGTCTTGATAAATATCTATCTTTCATATCAAATACAATTTCTATAATATGAAAAGTGTGAATGTCAAAAGTTATAATAGGTTAGAGTTAGGAATTAATTTCATGGTAATCCCCCCATTTATGGGGTTAATGAAATCAATAATAATTCATAAAAATCCCCCTTATATGGTATAAATTTCATGTAATTTTCTTCATCATTCACTTAAATAAATCTTTGACGAAAAATAGGTGAATAAAATATAACTAAATTTTATGCCAATTTTAGTTACCTCATAAAATAAATTATCGGGAAAATATAGTGGGAAAAATGATCTTTGGAAGAAGATTAAAATATTTTCAACTCCACCAAATTAAATAATGAAAGACATTATAGTCTTTACATATGATTTTATAAACTAGCTTCTCAAATGTTATTTTTGGTAATGCATGTGTTAAAACATATGTGATGTTATCACTTTATCTAATATGTTTAATATATCTCCCTTAATGTTTGTGAAGATCTTCTGTAAAAAATAAAAAAGTTGTGAGATATGTTTTTTTTCAAAACATCTTCGATATACCCACCCATCAATTACACTACAAAAACAACAATATCTTCTTATTAAGTGGTTATAATTCTATTATACATTGTTAATCAACAATTATACCTCTTATTATGAATAAATGGTCTACCCAAACACATTATCAACTTATAAATTTAATTAAAATCAACTAAGCATGATTTTAGGGAATCATGAAAATCATTTTTTAATATAACATTATGATATGTTAATTCCACCATATGTGAATAAATATCCCTAAATGAGATTTATATTTGTATAGATTATAAAAATATCCAACATCATCATAACAAATAGAATTTTTACTATATTTTGGAATAATTAAGCATGTATACCCTTAAAATATCCATGTGTATAAACAAACATTACCTTTCATTAAATTCATTATAATTTGATCACATAATATTTTTATATTGCAGATGCACTTGTATATTTATATCATTTTGGGATAAGTAGAATATGTATTTGTATTTGATCCTTTAGAGAATAATAAGTTCTTTATTATCCTCTTATTTATGAAATATATCACACATGAAAGTAAGGTATTTAATTTTATTTAATTTTATTTTGATGAATATATATAATCTTTCCAAAATTGAAGGATTTTATATTTTGGGAGATTAATTCCAAAATTCATGTACAATATTGTAATTATATGATCAAATATTCCATTAAATCGAGATAGCCTTTAGTAATTATAATTTTTTTCCAAATATCTTTATAATATAATGATTAAGGTAAATAAATTAATTTATAAAATCCCATTGGATGATAAAATCAATTTTATATTCTTCCACCTATGAATGATTATATAAAATTTCATATTTAGTTTAACACGTAAAGTAAATTATTTTATTAGGTGAAACATCCTTAATTTTGAATATGATTTAGAAAATTTGAATCCTTTCATGATTTATATGTAGATTTTATAATCAATGATTTCCAAAGAAATAAATAATTTATAAAAATATAATTTATATTCAGTAGTATTAGTAGTTTGGATAACCAACTTAGGGATTCATATTTTGAATATATTTATGGATATGTGGCTAAAATCCTTAGTTACATGTGATGTTTTTTTATACATCATATTTTTTGATATGTAGTGAATATATTGTAATAAAACCTGAACCAAGGAATATTATATTCCTTGCACAAGTATATCATAGTGAACTATATATTGATATTGAAACAATACCATACTTATATCATAGTGCACATTATAAGCCTATAATATTGATGTGATATTTGTTAATTTTATTATGTGATTAATATTGCAATTTAATTTCAAGTTTCATTGATTGGGAATATTCCTTGTATATCCATCATTTAAAGAGAACTAGTGTTAACATACATGTATATTACAAAATTTTTTAAGAATATTCATCACATTATACAAGTAAATACATGAGGACCATAATATTTTAGTTATATAACACGTTATTCTAATTTTGTGAAAGATCTTAAATATGTCCCATAAATATCATTCCATTTTTTACTCCTACTTTAAACCATTCTTTATAACCTGTGGAAAGGAAACATAAGAACGAGTGATCTCAATTTCCCGTTAAGGTTGAATAAGGGATATATGTAAGCATAAACATGATCATAATGGTATATGAACATGATGATATCATTATAAAATCATACCTTGAAAATCCAAGACCATAAACATGAATAAATGAATAAATAATAATAGTTCATAAGAAAATAATCATAAGGGAATCAAGATAATAATCGATGAAACATATAATAGGAATAAAGTGTGGAATTGTGGAGGACACATAAGAATATAAAATGGTTTCCATAGTAGTTAAGGTCAATTTCCAATGCTATTTTAGTAGTATGGGTTCACTCCCAACACCATCTTGGTTTTCATGGTTCACTCCCATGACCATCTTAGTAGTCAAGGTTCACTCTTAATACCATCTTAGTAGAAAAATTATTTTATAAACTAAGTTCACTACCCATTCCATCCATGTATATCTCGTGATATATAAATCTTTAATAAATGAATTGGAGAGAGATCTAGGTCCCACCCATCTAATAATGAAATAATACATATCCGTGCCTATAGATCATAATCATTCATCATATCATATCAAATTAAAATAAATGGTTATCATAAACATGTAATCATATCATAACCTATGGAAGATATATATGGTTTATAATAATTTCATCAAATCATGACCCTTGAAATGAAGTAGGTTTCATAGGTATATAAACCATTAAATTGAAATGGTTTTCATAAACTTGTAGCCCATGAATAATAAACCAGTTCATAAACATATAACCCATGAAAGATAAATGGGTGTCATAAAAATATAACATGTGAAAGAGAAATGTGTTTTATAATCATTATCCCATAAAATTTCAAAAAGGCATTTGTGACACCAATAGATGTCATCTTCAATCGAACATAATTTTTAAGAATTTTTTTTAAATAATTTATTGAAGAAAATATCCTTTCTTCTTTGAAAAAAATAATTTTTAAAACCTAGATCATTTCTAAAAAATTTTATATTAAAATATACTTCAAAACTTATAAAGTAAGATTTAAAACATTTTTAAAACATTTTTTAATTTAAAACTTATAAAACAATCTTGAAAACATTTTGAAATCCATTTTCATTGAATGAATATAAAATAATCTTGAAACCATTTTGAAAAAACTTTTCTTATAAAACATATACAATAATTTTTAACATATTTTGAAAATATTTTTCCTTGAAAATTTTTAGAGGAATCTTGAAAACATTTTGAAACCCTCATTCTTTGAAAAATTATAAAATAATTCTGAAAAAAATTTAAACATTTTTCCTTGAAAACATGAAAATGAATATTGAAAACATTTATAAAAACATTTTCCATTAAAAATAAAAAAGGATGCTTGAAAATAATTTAAAACAAATTTTAAACATAAATTTTTTTTTTGAAAACACTTAATGGATGATTTGAAAATCAAATAGAACACTTATAAAACCTAAAATAGTTTTGAAATCATTTTTCGTTGAAAACCATTTTAAAAAAATTTACGGATATAATATTAGGAATATAATTTCTCTAAAAAAATTAATCATGTAAACATTAAAAATAATCATCAATAAAAAGATTGTTATTATGGTGGATAAATATGTACCTGCTAAACATTCTTTTTCTACTTAAAAAGATTAGAAAAGTGTCTTGATCAAAAATTTATGAGAATAATAATTTTCAAAAAACATTTTTTAAAGGTAAATTATTGGAAAAAATATATTTTAAATATAATAGTATAATATTATAATGGTTTTTAAAATATTTTTAGAAAACATGGTTTTTAAATAACACAAATGTCTGACCGGAGAGAGAGACAAATTCATATTCTCTCAAAAACACATTCATAAAAATATTAAGTACCAAAGAGTAGAAAAAGGGTACCATTACATTAAGAAATAATTAATAACCATAGGATAATAAAATTCATGATATTTATTGAGATATAAATCATAATATTTTATCAATTTAATAATAATCATAAACAACCTCAAAAAACGATGAAATTGTAGAAATAAACTCTTACCACATGATATATTTAAATCATACTCCCCATGTAAGAAAATGAAATTAAATTATTATTAAAATATAATTAAAAGGAAATATTCATGATATAACTTGAAAAAATGAGTGTATTCTCATCGTAGATGAGTATAGGTGCATAACATGGCATGTGTCTCAAGGAAGGAAAATTATGAAAAAATTACTTTTCTAATTTTATAACTTTTCATCCATAAATCCCATTAATATGATATCATAAAATTGATATGTAAATAAACAGAAATTTAATGAAAATAATATTAAAATATCTTCATGGAAATTATATACACTACAAAAAATAAATGAATGTTTAATAAGTCATAAATCTCATAGATAGAAAAGTGAGATGAGAAAACCCTTACCTTATGTATTGACTCTCATCGTTCTTGTTAAAACCTCATGGATAATAAATTTAAAATTATTATAAATGTACCATAGAACCATATTATTATATATAATTCCATATATTATTTAATTATAACTTTATATTACCTTTTTTTAACAATTCTATGTTAATGTTATGTTATGGGTAATATCTGCTTTTTTCTTATATATTTTGATTTCTTATGCTTGAACCTCTTACATAGGTAATGATTTATTTATTTACAGAATGTAAAAAATTATATAAATATAATATATATTAATTATAAAAATATTTATAATCATCCATAAAAATATAAATAGAAAATTAAATTCAACGTTCATTGAGATGGTTGGTCATATGTACGCATGAACACTGCTTCCATTTAATGACCATTTTGAAAGAAAGAAAGTAAATAATATATATATATATACAATAATTCTTGTATAATTATAATTTAAAATTTTCATATAAAATAATTATATTATATAATCATGTAATAATAATATTTTATGGGTTGGATAATGAATACAAAACAAAAATGGAAGGATGTTACCTCATCAATGTGTAACTCCTCTTGGTTTTTACAAAAGGGATTCCTTAGTTAGATCTCTTCCCAAAAAGAGGATTATATATGAATGAAGGGAATTTAAAAGTGTATTTGTCCAGGGTATCCCATGAAAAAATGCTTGATATGTCTGAATAAGTGTGGGAGGGTGTGAGTTTCCTTTTATAGTAGAGGAGGAGTGGCATTCTTGTAAATATTAAAATGTAAACACTATTGAGATTTTTTACATTACATCAAGAGCCTAAAAATAGTCTATGTCAGTTAAAGTGGTTAATTGATCAAAATATGTTCATTAAATGTATTTTTTACATGTTTCTAGGTCATTTGTACCCTTAACATAAACATTTAACCATTAAGTAATCTTGTTTTTACCTAAATTGCTGTAATTAATATTAATTAATTTTAATAATATTTTTAGTGAAAAACTAAGTTGAACATATTATAAATTATAAATTATAATGAGTCAAAAAATAGAATCAATTTTTCTAAATTCTAATCATAAAAGTGGTATAAATTAATTTAAATGTAATCACGTAGATGGAACAAGATGATGGGTTTTAAAACGAAAAGGTCTAAAAGTTTGAAAAGTTTTTTTACCAAATTTCAATGATAAATTTGTTCAAAAGAACTAAATTGGATTAATTAATGTATAATTTATCTCATTATACTTTAAATACAAATTAATATATAATTTAAAAATATATATATATTATATAAAACAAGATAAGTTGAATTAAAATTCAGTTGTTTACATTATTCATCAAAAAAATGAATCTTCACAGAAAAATACCAAAAGTTTACCAAAGGTAAATTTTTATATTAAAATATAAAAAAATGTTTATTTTTTCAAATAAAAATTAGAAAATTTTCAAAAATTATATTTAAAATATGTTCTCTAATAAAATGTGGTAAAATTACATTTTAGAAAAAATACATTTTTTCTTTAAAAATCATGATGTATTCTCCTATTTTGTTTAGAAAACACATAAGATTAATTTTAAATATATGAATGAATATAATATAATTATTTCATTAAAATATTTTATTAAATGTTTTTTAAATAATTTATTAATGTAAAACTTGTTTGATTACATAATTATTGTTTTCGAGCAAAATATTTCATATATTTTCTAAAGAGTTTTATTTTTATTTCTAGTTAACTTGACTCCAAAAAATTAATCAAATGTACACATTCAAACCATATATTTATAACTAAATTAATCTTATTCATTAATCCATTTCCAAAATATATCTGGTAACTGTAATAATAATTTAATAATAATATTAATCTCACATTATAGTTTGGTAAAACCAAGTTTTGTGTGTAACATAAGCTATCAAAGGAACTAGGAATTGTGTGTTACACAAGTCGAACATATTATTGTGTGTACCAAAAGTAAATCTAAGTGTTTTTTATAGAACAATATTAACATGGGTTTTTGTATAATTCAATCCAAACATTGTTCATTTATATAATAAAATTTATATTCACTGTTGTTTGAAATTCATAATACGGAATACATTAAATTAAAATGAAAAAATAAATTCCAAAAAATATCAGGGTGTTACATTATATCCAAATAGAAATGATTTTCACCCCCTGTATTCATCTAGGTAATCAAATGATTTTTACCTAAAATTTCATTTTATTGAAACCCACTTCATAAAAATGAATACAGAAGTTGCCTTTAAAAATGGGAATTTGGAACCATAATGGTTACCCAAAGTAACTCAAAACTAGGTTTCCGCATAGGAGAACATAGGTGGAAAGTGAAAACATGAACATGGATGATAAATCTAACTATCAAGTTCTGATGGAGAGTGATAGATAACATGGTTAAGAGAAATTTAACAATTACAAATCCATAACACAAAGAGGGTTGAAAATGGTCATTGATATCATCAAAAATGATGATAACAGGACAACATTTTATATCAGTACCATTCCAATAAATATAAAATATTTTCATTAAATGATATACTTACATTATTTCAAGACAATATCACCATTGGTTGTACCATAATCAATTTCCACTTCATCACTTACTCCTTGAAATGAAGTTGAATTTTTCATTCATGAATTAATAACAGATCATGAGGTATAATGATAAGGCATTAAATCAATCTTTAGTTATAATCACATCAAAAAGATCATCACAAGTTATACAATATGCATAAATACCCATATGGAGAGATAATAATTAAATCTCTAAAACCACATCTTATGTTTAACATAAACCATTCATTAAATGTTTATCTTTATAACCATTCTGAAACATTAAATTCTAAAAAATTAAAAACTAGGTATCTAAATTTCTAAAAAAAGCATAGCTTTGATCCCCCATATATCATAAAGGAGAACTTATTTTTCACATACCAAATATGTAAATACCTTCATCATGTATTCTCTTGAAACATGGAAATAACTAGAATTATGATCAACCATTTTTTGAAAACATTCATGATTTCTTATTCTAAAGACAATTATATAAATTCATTAAAGGTAAAAAATTGTAAACTTCATCCATGATATCACGAACTAATTTTTAAACAATTCCTTTATCAGATATAAGGTTATTAGTAACCTAAAATATAGGTATTCATATCCTGAATATCATTTTCAAACCATCATGATTTAAACATTAGGAACATTTTAAGGGTTATCTTCCCTCCGTAAAAATTTCACCTTACTATTAAATCACTTTTCAGTCCCCTTTATACAATTAAAAATATTATTGTAAATTATTTATGAAAAAACATAATCCGAACACTCTTTATATATTTCACCATTCATATAACATAATTGTTGATTATAAATACAAACAAACATCAATTATTTTAATTAATCCTTAATCCATTAACAAGGATACATAATTATATTATTTAATACATCTTTCCTATAACATTTATCCTATATTATCATCATCATGGGTGGTATAACCATTAATTCCACCACCTTAATGCTTCTCTTCATGATATTTTCACATGGGGCATAGATTTTCATAATGATCATTCATTCCATAATTAAATCATTTAACCATAGATAATGTATTAATGTGGCCAATATTCCTATCCAATTCATTATCCAAACTCTTCATTTTTCCTTTATAGTTAATTTATTAGTGTCCTTATTTCCCATAATCAAAAAAAATTATTATTCCTCTAAGATGATAAGTTAGATGATTCTTTCCACATTATTGAAATAAAGGAAACAAAATTTTATTTCCTAGATGGTCTCCATTACCCAAATTCTCTCCAAACACATTCCTTCTAATATTTTTTGAGTATGAGAGTTGATTAAGGTATACATTGTTAATCATTTTATGTAAAAAATGATTAGTCATGATCACAACATCCTTCACTCTAGTGATCATATCATTTTACTACACATCAGTAAATTGTCCATAACATTCAACTTTAATCAAGTTCCTTCTAGTTCCCACCATTGACTGAAACTATAAATAATAGTGTAAGAACCACTTATCGTATCATAAAACTACATAATTATGATATATATATTATAGGTTATCTAAATTATAACACCTTATTTTTATTCTATGACACCATAGGCTTATCCTAAGATACATCCCTACACATATCCTTACAAAATTTCCTAGGTATCTCACTAGATTTTTCTCATTAAAGTTTCTATATGTTTAAAAAACCATTCATTTGATACTAACTATAGAAAACCATGTTTAACATATATTAATATTACATCATTTTTTATTAATATTCATAACATTATAAAATTAATTCCTTAAGGATCAAAATAATTTAGTGTCTATGGAAACTGGGAACATATTCTTCTAATTTGGTGGAAGATATTCAGCATATCCCATAAATATCTTGCTATATTTACTCCTCACTCAAATGTTTATTCATAACATAGGGAAAGGAAACATAAAAAAGGGTGAGATTAGATGCTCAGTAAGGGTAAATAAGTGAGATGTGTAAGAAAAAACATTATAATAAGTGTATGATAATGTGATCATAACATTAGAAAATCATACCCTATTTATCAAAGACCCCAAACATGAATCATGGAATAAATATTGGTAGTTCATAAGATATGAATCATGGGAATCCGTAGAGTAATCCATGAAAGCATATCATAAGAATAATATATGTAATTGTGGTAGACATATAATCATATAAATTGATTTCCATAGTAGTACATGATTATTACTATGTACTTTTTAGTAATATGGGTTCACTCCCCATACCATCTTGGTAGTCGTGGATCACTCCCATAACCATTTTAGTAGTCAAGTTTCACCCCCAAGACCATCTTAGTGGAAAATGTATTTTACTGAACCGAGATCACTCCCTATTCCATACATTTCTATCTCATGGGATATTAATCCTTACCTAATTCATTGTAGGAAGATATAAGTCTTACTCACATCATAATGAAATCAAACATATCTATGACACTAGATCATAAACATTAATCATATCATAACCGATGAAATGAAATAGGTAACATAAATATCTTATCATATCATAACTTATGAAAAAGAGATAGATTTTATTATCATTTCAACAAATAATAACCCATGAAAATAAGTAGTTCTAACAATCATATAACCCATGAATTTGAAACAATTATGACAAGAATAAATCCCATGAATGATAAATGAGTTTCATAAACATATAATCATTCAAAGAGAAACCTGTTTTATAAACATATAACCCATTAAAGAGAAATGGGTTTCAAAAAAATTAGGCCATAAATACATCAACCATTTAGATAAATAATATGAATGGATCCCTTTGATCAAATCCCAGTACAGCATGAGTAACAACAACATATTTCATCTCAAACGGAACATAATTTTTAGAAATATTTTAAAATATATTCTTGAGGAAAATATCCTTTCTTCTTTGGAAAAAAAAATTTAAAACATAAAAAAATTGAAAACCATTTTCATTTAAAATAAAAATCAAAAATTATAATGAAATGTTCAAAAAAAATTTAAAAAAAATTTCCTTGAAAACCTATAAATGAAGATTGAAAAAATTTTGGGAACCATTTTATTTTAAACTTATAAAAGTATCTTGAAAAAATTTTGAAATCCTTTTTCTTTGAAAATATATATAGGATGTTTTAAAAAAAATTGACAATATTTTTTCTTGAAAACCTATAAATAAGTCTTGAAAACATTTTGAAATCCTTTTACTATGAAAACATATAAAGGAATATTCAAAAAAAATTTAAAAAAAATTCTTTGAAATATTATAAAATAATATTGAAATCATTTTAAAAACATTAGTCTAGGATAATTTTATAAAGGAGTCTTCAAAATAATTTAAGATTATTTTCAAACAAAAAACATGTTTTAAATTCATTTTCTTTTATAATATTTTTGAAAACATTCAATATAATCTTTGAAAATAAATTTTAAAACATTTTAATCATAAAAATTTGAATGCTCCCCTGAGAAATGTGGCCACCGTGATGCCCCAGAGGCAGTAACGCTCCGCGAACACCCTGCTATTCACGAGCCTGCCGCGAAGCCCCAGAGGCGGTAACGCTTTGCGAACGACCTGATGTTTGCAACCCGCCTCGAAGAAACCGCAACCCCTTCACACCGTGTGAGCACTACTTCACGGCACCCCTTTCTTATAAATACTGGGCTCCCCCTGAGCCCACGGAACAGATGATCTGACCTTTCGGCTTCTCAGCTACCAAATCGCGATTCACCCTTCGCTCTCCAAATCATGAGCTCTATAAGGTATTTTTGCTTCGTGAGAGGCCTTCTCCTTGTCTCTTTTTGATCCCCACTTCTGATAGGGATTCCCTTCACGAAGCCTCATGGGATATGTGAAGAAAGGTGGTTCTCAAGGGAACCCGGGCAGCCGCGGAGCGTTTATGCTTCGCGAAACACCCATCCTGTACAAGTGATCCACATTCCAAGGTAGGGTCACTGTACTTCGTGAAGCACACTGCTTCACAGCACCTTGCTTCGTGAGGCACTTCCGCTTCACGAGGTTGTGCTCCGCGAACACCCTTCCACTTCACGAAGCACCTCCCACTTGTACTTCTGCCCCATGCTAAGTCCAAGGCTCCCCACATCGTGAAGCACACCCCTTTTTCTTGGAAATTACTCTTCCCATGCGACCCTCCAGGTTTGCACGATGTGATTTCAAAGTCCCATGGATGACACCACTCGTAGCGTTGCTTCTCTTAATGCTTCTCCGCCTAGGTACCCTAATGGCTATTGCTTCTTCTCATAGCCACGCTAACGTGGACCCCTCAATGGTTTGCTCTATGACCCCCCTTTACCACAGCTTTGATGGTACCTTCCCTCCCACAAGGGGCAGGGGTACCAGTCTTGTATGTCCTAGGGGTTTGGAGTAAACCCACCTCGTCTGAGCTGCAGGACGTTAAACTGCCAAGCACCTCGTCCTCAACACATGACTTTAAACTGTGACCTCATCCCATGCCTTGAATGCAGGGTCCCCCCAGCTCGGACATTCTTTATGCCGCTCGTCTCCATGGGAATATAATCACCCTCGCAAGGGATGATATCCTCCTTCTCGGAGTAGCGTATGTCCACAAGGGAAGGGCAACCACCTTGGTGTAATCCCCCTAGCCGCTCTTGCGGAATGCAGCACCCATGCACCTCTGTACTTCCCCACTGCCAAGGACAATGGAGGGTGCGATAGGGAATGAGGTATCTTCCATATTTGGTCCCAAATCCCTCCCCCACTGTGCTTTTCTACACCTTGTTCCTCTATCTTGGAGTAATTACCAGAACCGTGGGCTCCCTAACGTGTAATCCCCTCTTCGCTTCTCACGGACGCACCCTTCAGGACGTGATCGCCCGGTCTCTGCTGCCTCTTGTTTCCCACACTGAGCATGACTCATGTGGGGTTAGAGTAAGCGTTGATCATGGAAATTTCCTCATATAGCACGACGTTAAACTGTATTCCCTCGTCCAGCACGACGTTAAACTGTATGCCCCCGTCCAGCATGACGTTATACTTTACACCCAAACTACGTGGTTTTTGATCCGTGATAAGGCATGGTAAGTAGGAAGCCTCCACCATGTTCAAGCCCACCACCACCTGGACCCATGGTCCTCCTTCACTTCAGTCTTCCGGTGTCCGACCAGAACAACGTGGTCTTTGATCCATGCTACTGCATGGTACATAGGAATCCTCCATGAGGTTCAAGCCCACCACCACCAGTGGACACCCAGGGTTAACCTTCAAGTCGGTCTTCCGACATCCACCCTGAACTATGTGGTCTTTGATTCGTGCAAAGGCATGGTATATAGGAAGACACCATGAGGTTCAAGCTCACCATAACCCATCGGACCAAGGTCCACCTTCACATCGGTTCGCTAAAAACACCCATAGGACCAAGGTCCTTCTTCACGTCGGTTTTTCGACACACCATTCGAACTACAGGGTCTTTGATCCATGTCAAGGCATGGTACGTAGGAAGCCTCCACGAGGTTCAAGCCCACCATCCATCATTTCTTCACGACAGGTTCCACCTTCATCCAGCATGACGTTAAACTGCATTCCAGCCCGACGGTAAGAATTTTTGACTAACCCGAACTGTGAGGACTTTGATCCATGTCAAGGAACGGTACATAGGAAGACTCATGAGGTTCAATCCCACCACCAGTGGACCCACGAGTTCACCTTCATGTCGTTTCTATAAATAAAACCACCATCCAAACTACGAGGACATTGATCCATGTCAAGGCATTGTACGTAGAAAGCCACCATGAGGTTCAAGCCCATCACCCGGTATTTCTGACCTCATTCACGTCGGTTCACCCCCGTCCCGCATGATGTTAAACTGTATTCCACATATCTTCTCTGTTAAACTACTAGGACATTGATCCATGTCATGGAATGGTACGTAGGAAGCCTCCCCGAGGTTCATTCCCAATAATCATTGGCCTCGACTGTCTCTGCGTCGGTGTGCCAAGCCCCCATTTTCACCTGAACTATGAGGACTTTGATCCATGCCATGGGATGGTATGTATGAAACCTTAAGAGGTCCAATCCTAACACTATCGGGCAAAGTTCCACCTTCATGCTGGTTCACCGGCACCATCCTAAACTACACGGACATTGATTCGCTACCACGTTGATACGTAGGAGGTCTCTTCGAGGCTCATGCCCAACCTCACTGCCGCCCTTGTGATGATCCCACTTCATTCCCCCTCCACTTCATTCATTCATCCATCATCCATCCTGATTCTCACCCAGACCGCCACATCCCTATGAGATCATGCCACTCCACTCCCCTCCACAGCGTCATGGAAGCTGCCCATGGACCATCCCCGATATCAGCATCCCCATAAAGGGGAATTCCTCAATCTGATTCACTCCAGCTAGAGTTTTGATCAGGCCGACCCGTCTCTGCTGGATGATAATACTACGGCATACCCAATGTTAAACATGGGAAGCTGAGGAAAACCTCAGATTCATCCCTATGGAATATGATTCCCCGCACTTGATGTGGGATGCCTTGGGCTTCCACGCCCTCGATTAGCCCTATAATAAGGGAAAAAAGAAAACCACCCCAATTCCCCATCGTTCAGACATGTTACGGATGCCTCGATGTGACTACTCCCATGACTGAAGGTTGCTGCCCTGACCGGACCCTTTGCAATTTACTGACAGAAGTAGTGTAATTAACCGGTGTCCATGGAAACATGGAACTGGGAAGAGTTTCACGAACAACGTATTAAATCTATGAGGGAGACCCGGACTAGGTGACGAGTTCCGTGGAGGAATACATGGAAGGAATAACCGACATCCCATCATCCCGGTTTTGATCAAGGAGCAGACGTCCCGGAATAAGGCGCAGATGCTGCCCACTAATGGAAAGTGGGAATGCGGGGTGACATAAGAACCGCGCCTATCGCGCCAAAGAGGAAAGACGCATGCACCCCAATGAAAGCGTCAGAAACAGAAATGGTGAACCTGACATGAACTTCTTCTCCTCAATATGGAGATTAGTAGTGTTTGAGACATATGTATATTGACGTGTCACCAGATCCAGATATCTATCAACGGGTCCCACTAGGCAAATAGAGGGTTTGGCGTGAAACTCACCAGAAGTTGGGGTAGTAGAACATGGGGAATTCCGTTCTGTAACATTTTGGTGTGGATCCCTCTTATCGGCCACGGAAGACGGAATGACATTGGGGCACTGGTTTTCAATTATTTTCCTTCAAGTACTAACGAGTTGATCTCCCTGCTTCCTAGGAACCAGGTTGCCTCTATAGAGACACGGTCACTGCCTTCTCACCTACACAGGGGTGGGGGAAACACCAACATAGCCGATCTATGTGGCTCCACTACCGTCACGATAACCTCTACATCCGTGAATACGGGACACCCGTGTCCCCTCTCCCCATAAGAGATCATCCAAAAAAGGGTGATCAATAACCTTGTATGTAGGTACGAGGAGGAAGGGGACATCCCATCTTGGGATATGGCCCACCTAGACCTAGAGGCATCCAGGACCCGCCGTCAACGCCGCCCTCAAAGGCCACGCAGGGAGCCCCTACTCCCCACCCCAACGTTCAATCTTTTCGGGAGCCTGTCCCTGGAATGCCACAATGACTCCTCGACTTATGTTGATGAGGCGGGTGATGTCTGGCTCATCCTGGTTAGAGTCCCAATCCATGGAATCTAGGAAAGGGACCCCATACAGCCGCATCAGCACCGCCATCTGGATTTGCTAGAAGAGCGGGTAGGCTATGCCCCTGCACCACCTACACCAGCTCATCTGACCCGCCGCCAGTGTTGGGCCCAAGCTGAGGGCGCTCGTCATGGGGCCTCGACGACAACTGCTAATGTGGCCCAATCCACCACTGACGTGCATCATGGGGTCCATGAATACACTAAGTAGGGTCACTCCATCACCCATCTAGGATCGAGGCTCCAACCACCCCACGGTCAGGCTAGGTTGACTCTCCAGGTCGCACGCCTGAGCAGTGATCGTCGCGAACCAATCCGCGGTGACGTCACTCCGTATAGAGGTCCTCCCTGTACCACCATTCCATAGAGCATGGTCCTTCCCCGCTCCGAATCTCATCATGGAGGGATGCCTCGTGCTACCCTCATCACAAATGAAGACCTGCCCCGCGGCTGTGATACTCGGCATGGAAGCCTCTCCTGCGCTCACCAAACCGGGTATGGAGTCCCTCCTTCTTCCCCTGACTGTCAATGTGAAATTATTTCCCACATGATCCCTCTCCAATGTGGGGATTCTACCTATGTCCTCTCTACAACTAGTGAAGGTCCCCTTCACCCCGGAAACCCGAGGGGTAAAGGTCAGCCTCACTCCACCCGCGTCAAGCATGGAGGTCATCTCCATGCTCATGCCAGTTCCAACAGAGTTTCAACCCACATGGGTGATATCCATGAAGGTCCTCCCCATGTACCCTTAGACATCTGCCCCAATTCCCCTTGCACCCCGACCGTCTCAAATGAGTGTCCTATCTACACAGGCACCAGCGCAGCCCCAAGACTATATGTCAAGAATCAGCCTTGTCCTAAAGAGCCATCTAGGGGAAGGAGAGTGGGTCATCGCCGCCACAAGAATAATCCATGGAAAGCCCGGGTGTAGATCAAACCAGCCCACTTCATGGATTCTGAAGCTGAATTCGACTCATCAATGGAACCTTATCCCCTCTCATCTATGTCAAGGACCGAGGTAGGAACAAGGAATTTCAGCCTCATTATCTCAAAATGCTATGTCCATCAGATTCCCACCTCTCTATGCAGGTCTATCCAGGAGGAGGAATTTGCAGAAATCCCATAGGTTCTGGCCGTGAAATCACCACCGTCGTCACCGGAAGAACCCTCTACCTCTACCAGAAGTCATGGAGAGCTATTTGGGGGACCAACGACGGTAGAGCAATGGCGTGACCCATCACTGGTGACCACAATACCTACACCAGAAGTTTTTATGGTCAGCCCGTCATATCACGAAATTCTGGTTAGGTCACCTCACTCATCGGAGGATGGCTCAGAATTCAGCGGTCATTCAGCTCGTTCGCCGTATTCTCCGCCGCCTAGCATACTGTACCAGCAGTCTGCCTTGGTACTGCTATCAGTTCATCAGCCGCCTCTGGTTGATGAGTGGGGAAATATGGGTCCAGACCCTGAGTTCGGTCCTCGGAGCTTCTGGAACATTCTCACGGATGATCACTTCTTGGAGAAGTTCTAGCCGACGTCAGTGCCAAAATTTTGCACACCGGAGACCCTTACCCCCGAGGAAGTAGGGTGCTTCTGCCAAACCCTATGGGCAATGCACTTCCGCCTTCGTTATGAGCGGGTAGTGTACCCCAGGGGCCCAGAGAACTTGGAGGAATTGGTGAGCAATGTCGCCTGGTCGATTTGGCCGCGCTCCCTATGGCCCAACGCCCTGAGTCACCAGGCCGCTAGAGTACCCTTCAATGGAAATGCATTTAGAGTCTCAAATTAATCCCCAAAATCATCAGGGAAGCTACCCCCATGTGCAAGTCCATGGCTGGGGACAGTATGTCACCCTCCTATTCATTCATATCCGACGACAGCCCGATTTGTTATGTGACATTGAGGACATTCCCCCGAGAGGGGTTGCGGTCCACATGGCTGACGTAGTGGACAAGGAGGACGCGCTTGAATTTCTCGACGTAGACTTACCCCCTAAGGGTGCACCACCACTACTGGACCCATCAGGGAGGATTACCTGTCAGCAGAGGAACCTTCTAGGCCCCCTTGTACCCACCGAGTCACTAGTACTCAGTCAGATGACCGGTAAGTGTAAGGATCCCGTCGGAACTATCAAGAACTTTGACCCGTCCACCTTACTGAAGAAGATGGAAGAAGACCCTGAAATGGCCACATTGCGCCAACAGCTTGATGAGCAGATGAGGATGGTCGACGAACTCATGGCCGATTATGCTGTAGATCGGCAACCCAACTATGCTGATCTCATGCCGGGGTAGCAGGGGAAGGAACAATTTTCCCCAGGCGAGATGCCTCCAGGAAACCCTGATCATGCTACTTCCATAGACAAGGAAAAAGCTGGAACTCATGGTAAGAGGGCTCGATACGTCTCGCCAAACCCTCTTGAACAGTGAGGATATATGAGGAATCCATCCTGGGTTCCCCCAGCCGCCCCACAGGTCGTTCCGCCAGTTGTTTCACGAGCTACTGAAGCCATCTACCGTTTCGAAGAACCTGGAAAAGAACTTGTAATTAGGGATCCCCGTCAAGACATGGACCCCCACCTGGATGATCTTATAGCGGCACTCATCACCCGCAGCGAATAATTGGAAACACAGCTGGTGGCAGTCCCACTAGATGGCAAGCCATATCCCTCGTGGGGGGATGATATGCCTACACCTTTGGGTTTTGGGAACCCTTTTTCCCCCTTCAACGGGAAAGGGGACCCGGTGCAGCACTTGGTGCATTTTTCTTACAGGTGTGGCCCCATGTTGGGGACCCCGACTCAGCATGATGCCGCCATGATCCAATGTTTTGTGCAGACATTGGAGGGCCCAAACTTTGTCTGGTATAGCCAGCTCCCAATCAGATCGGTGACCGGATTGAAGGATCTCCGCCGGCAGTTCCTATTCCAGTTCAGCTCCACCACGCGAAAGACCAGCATCATAGACCTCATCAAGTGCAAAAAAATGCTTGATGTGTGAGTCGCAGACTTCATCGCCCGATGGAAAGAGAATACATACTCCCTCGACATGCCACTGACTTCGGAGAAATTACTGACAATGTGTGTAAGGAATGTCAAAATATAGTTGGTTCCTTCCCTGATCACCCATAACTATCCTGGAGGTTTCTGAGACTTATCAAATAAAGCCCAATGCCTCAAGGAAGCTCTACAACAGGCTAGTCAGGCGCGCCTTATGCCCCTTGTGATCCCAGAAAAGAGGGCCAGAGCTGAGCCCACTACAGTGGCCCAAGTAGAAGCCCCCAGGCGTCTAGAGTTTACAACTGTAGAACCGGCTCTGCAACCACGCAGAGGCCCTCCGCCTCAGGCATATCCTCCTTCCCAGTAGAGACCATCTCAGAATCGACAGGATCCCTCGTGCAATGTGCCACCACTACCGAGGCAGGACAATCAGGCACCGCCTCCTCGGTAGTCCCATCTGGCCCCTCATCAAGGTTAGGCTCCAAGAACTCCCTTTCTAGAAAGAAGGCACAATAATTACTCATTCATCGAGGATCAGGTCCCTGGTTATATCCGAAGTTCCCTAGAGAAAGGGATCATGCGCTTACCCGAGTGCAGAAGGCCAGTAGAGGCAAATCACAACAATCACCCCAACTACTTCCCCTATCACTGGATTCCAGGGCATACCATCAAGCAGTGCTTTGTGTTTAAATACTGGCTCCCAGACCAGGTCAACAACAACATAGTCATGCTAGGCCTGCCCCCGATACAGGTACCCGGTGTCTTTGTCAGTTCAGAAAGTGATAGTGATGAAGAAGGCGAGTGGCAGCAGGTTCCCAACTGCAGGTCCCAGAGGTACGATGACTGGATGGCTTGTAAAACAGTCACTCCTGCCCCTGGTATCATTCGGGCATGCCTAAATCAGCCAAAGACTATAGCGGGAGTATCCAGTTCCTCTGCGTCTTCATCCTAATTGGCCTCTTCTCAAAAGAGTAAGCAGCACTGACATAAGAAGAAGAATCGTGCTCCCCCACTACCATTGTTATCCCACACTCTTGGTGACTTTATGCCCCTAAAATGGGGATTCCTCCCAGAATCCTCCTAGTGGTGGATGATTCATCAATAGACAGCTAGGGGTATGCTTCGGTTAATACCATGGAGCTGGTAAATACCTACATGACTCCCAATGATGGGGAATGACGGGTAAGCCTCCCCAATGTCCCCAGTCGATGTCAACATTGACAGAACTACGACCACATGGGTCGTCGAGGCATGTCAGCTGGCTCTTTCAGTCAGGTCGTGCACGCTACTGAAATCAGACATCAGGCTCAGTGCAGAGCTCAGCACACACCACCTCATCTACTTCCCTCATATCAAACTCCACCGCCGTTTGTGCTACTAGATCAGGCAGATCTTCCCCATCCGTATCTCGGTCAGTCTTTCCCGGGTATAGGCCAATCTCTATTGTTTGGTCCTAATCTGGCAGCAACCCTCCAAGCCTCAACTAGTAGGCAGTGGGATGTACCCAGTACCATCCAGCCGCCAGTTCAACCGGCAGGACCCGTTATGCCTCCAACTACGGAACGACCTCCTGTAAGCAGAGGCTCGTGTTTGGCACGAAAGTATGATGTCCTGAAGCACCTTGCCAGCATCCCAGCAAAGCTTTCTGTCCTTGAGGCTCTTCGCCTATTGTCTGAAATGCATGATGAACTTGCTCGGGCCCTAAGGAGCCCCCTCCAGTTTGAGACGGAGGTAGTAGATACAGAAGCCTCCCACACTGAGGTAACTGATAATGTTGAATGCCAGGTAGTTATCTCGTTCTCCAATGAATACAAAGACCCTCCCATATAGGGGTTTATTCACCCACTGTACATCACTGGTCAGTTCAACGGCGTGGAAGCCTGATGCTGCCTCGTTGACACAGATTTTGGGATCAACCTAATCCCAACCCGGACACTATGGAAGCTGGGTTTGTCAGAGGATGATCTAACTCCCTCCAACCTCATAATTCAGGGATATGACAGGATCGAGCAGACTCCTGTCGGCAAGATCGGCTTGAAGACCCAGTTCAGTAGCCTTATTGCCAGCATGAAATTCATGGTTCTCTCCCAGGATATGGAATACTATGCATTGATGGGAAGGCCATGGTACCATCTTCAGTCAGTGGTCCCTTCATCATATCACCAATGCCTCAAATACTCCCTCAATAGTCGAGTAGGAGTGCTCCAAAGAGAGGCATCTCCTTTTTCCTCTTGTGAAGCCTGTTATCTGGATGACGACTATTACAAGATCAAGGACAAGAAAATCCTGGAAAGATAGGTTGAACCTACCTCAGCCACAAGTGATCCATGGGTAGGTATGGATTACTCATACATCTTCCCAATCCATTGGTTAGAGGCCACGACCCCCGACATGGGGACGTGTTTTGTTGTTTCGGGTACAAGAGGAAGGCATGTTCCCATGTCCAAGCAACAGTGGGAAATCACCTCATATTCCTACACCATCCAGGCTCAGGTGATCTCAGAACCTCCTACCACTGTGTGGTATCAGAGTTTCAGGCTTATGGAAACGGCGGTACGTCATATGTGTCTCTTCCACCAGGATGGAATCAACAGGCTCAGGCCGACGTGCCAATACTGCTTTGATGTCATCAAACATGGCCCCTTGGGCTGCAGGACAGATGGGATAGGATTGACTTTATTCATTTCTATGGTCTCAGTAGTGCATGGGTCTCCTGATATGATTACCACTACCACCCTGGTTGGCACCAGCTGCCCATCAGGGTTTGATAACTCAGAAGCAGCTCCCCCTGCAGGAAATCCCTCCACGGGTGGAGAGGAAGATCTGGAGGATGCTCCCCCCGCCTTTCCAGAAGGTGTCTCTACCACGGTAGATGAAATGGTACAGGTGAACCTTGGTAGCGAGGTAGATCCGAGACCCACAATGATCAGTGAAACCATGTCCCCCAAGGAGCAGTAGCGGTACAAGGACTTTCTCAAACAACACCATGATGTGTTTTCCTGGAGTTATGGCGAGATGCCAGGACTACATCCTCAGGTATCTGTTCATCACCTTATTCTCCTGACAAACCATCATGGGTTTACGTAGCCTCCCAGAAAGATGCACCCTTCTCATAGTTCCATGGTTGAGGCCAAAGTTGACAAGCTTATCAAAGCCAACTTCGTCAATGAAGTCCAGTACCTGAAGTGGCTATCCTACACTATTCCAGTCAGGGAGAAGAATGGGCATATCAGAGTCTGCATCGACTTCCATGATCTCAATCTCCACAGCCCAAAGGATGCTTTTCCCTTCCTGGTGACCAATTTATTGATTGATTCCATGGTCGGGTTCCAAGCCCTCTCTTTCATGGATGGGTATTCCGGGTATAACCAGATTCAGATGGCCCCCGAGGACGAGGAGTCCACTGCCTTTAGGGATACCCATGGTACTTTTTGTTACCAGGTTATGCCCTTTGGACTAAAAAATGAAGGTGCCACCAGTCAGCGAGCCATGCATTGCATATTCAAGCCAATTCTCAGGACGCTGGTGGAATGCTACGTGGATGATCTAGTGGTCAAATCACACCAGCGCCAATACCATATCAAAGACCTTGAGAAAGTGTTCGGTTTCCTCCATTCCAACCACATGAAGATGAACCCGTTAAAGTTCACCTTTAGGGTCACCTTCAAGAAAGTATCTTGGCTTTTTTGTTAGATACCGGGGCATTGAGATTAACCCATTGAAGATCAAGGCCATCAGCCAGATGCCTCCCCCATGCAATATTTGGGAGCTTTGAGGTCTCCAAGGCCACACAGCCTATATAAGCCGATTCATTGCGAATCTGGATGGAAAGTGTAAGACCATTTCCCGAATCATGAAGATAGGCACCGCCTATGAGTGGGATGAAGAGTGTCGGGCCGCCATCGAGGAAATCAAGAAGTATCTACTCCAACCTCTGGTCTTGGTACCACCCGTCCCCAGAAAGCCATTGGTTATTTAGGTGACTACCCTAGAATGGTCCCTCGGTGCACTACTCGCCCAGAGGAACAATGAGGGGAAATAAAACATCCTATACTATCTCAGCCTCATGTTCCTTGATACGGAGATCAGATACTCCCATATTGAAAAGAGGTGCCTTGCGCTCGTGTTTTCCATATATAAGTTATGGAATTACCTGCAGCACCATGAGGTATAGTTGGTCTCTCGGGTAGACCCACTGAAGTACATCATGAACTGCACCATATTGACTGGCTGACTAGCATGGTGGGCGGTGATCCTCCATCAGTTTTACATCAGGTTTGTGCCTCAGAAGTCTATCAAGGGACAGGCATTGGCAGACTTCTTAGCTGCTCATCCAACCTCCACAGATCAATCCAGGGATATAGATTTTCTTGATGAGTCAATCCTCTCAGTCGATCATTCCATCTCATGTTGGAAAATGCACTTCGAAGGTGCCTCCATGAGTCCCATCAGTTCAAGGCTCAATGATCCTAAGCTCAACAAAGTGGGTCTAGGTTGCGTCTTCATCACCCAGGTGCAAGCCGTCCTGCCATACTCATTCCTGTTGTCAGAAGGTTGCACCAACAATGAGGAAGAGTACCAGGATCTCATCACCAGCCTTGAGTTGGCCCTTGAGAACGATGTTCCCCATCTACATGTGAATGGGGATTCTGAGCTGGTCATCCATAAGGTCAATGGAGACTATGTCGTCATGAAGTCGGATCTTGTTCCATTGCTGGAGTTCGCCCTCTATCTAATGGCCTCGTTCTCTTCTCGACCAGAGGTTACCCATGACACTCAGTCACAGAATGGTCGAGCAGAAGCTTTGTCTTGCTTAGCTGCGTCACTCACAGAACCCAAGCAAGATGATTTGATCATACATTTGGAACATTGGAGAGTCATTTCCCTCGTCACCCCAGAGGAAAACGATGGCCAGTAGGTAGGTCATCTTAATACCGGACCTTCAATGTCAGGGGTCCCAGGTTCATCAGACATAGTGTTTGATGCCACTCCCGAATGGATATCACCTTTTGTCGAGTATCTCCAAAATGGTTGCCTCTCAGACAACCGGGCTGAGCGTGAGCGAATCCGACGTTGCGCACTACAATTTACCCTCTAGAGCGGTCCCAGTCCTGAGCAGATCCTCTATAAGCAGAGCTTCGATGTTGTTCTCCTCTTTTGAAATCAAGGAGTCGAGATTTCTCAGGTTATTCAAGAGGTTCATGCTGGTTCCTTCGGTACCCACCAAGTTGGGCCAGAGCTGTCCCATCAGATCTGGAGGTTGGGGTACTTCTGGCCCTCTATGATCCATGATTGTAACGAGTTTTCCAAGAGATTCCACATGTTCCATGTTCACGCTAACATCCTACATCAGCCCCAGAGCCTCTCCACTCCACCAAGTACTCTTGGCCATTTGAGGTGTGGGGATCGATGTCATGGGACCATATCCACCGGCGATAGCTCGCCAGTGTAAGTTCATCCTAACTGCTACAAATTTCTTCTCCAAGTGGGAAAAAGAAGTTCCACTCAATGAGGTTAAGGCCCATTCCATCATTGACTTCATGATCTCCAATATCATCTACCGGTTTGGAGTCCCTCACGATGTCCTCACCGATAATGGCACTAACTTCTCAGCAGCTTAGCTGAAGAAATTGTACACCAACTACAATATCTGTGCGAACCATTCCTCTCGTTATCATGCACAGTCAAATGGACAGATTGAGGCGTTCAACAAAACCCTCTCTAACATTCTGTAGAAAATGGTTGGTCAGAACAAGAAAAGTTGGCCGGACAAGCTCCCCAACACCCTTTGGGCTTATCGGACGACGACTCGCAATTCCACCCAGGTGACCCCCTATTCCCTGGTGTATGGGGCGGAGGCCGTTCTACCCATTGAGATCCAGCTGCCATCGTTACGCACTACATTCTTCGACCAGTAGGATCCAGATAAGGTGGCCAAAATCCATCTAGCTAAATTGGAAGCACTGGACGAGAACATGCTTCATGCCCTGCAAAATCTGTAAAGGCATTAGAATAATATATCCAGAGCCTTCAACGAGAAGGTCCGCCTTAGCTCTTTTCTGCATGGAGACCTTGTGTTGGCCCTTCGAGTGCCAATGATTCCCGGTAGGAAACCACCCATGCTAGAGCCCAAATGGGAAGGACTATATGTCATCCATAAGGTTTACCCCAACAATGCATACTCCTTGGTGATTACGGATGGCATAACTTCTCCCACCAACACTAAGTTTCTCAAGCAGTACTTTTCCTAAACCCCTTGGTCCTGCATGACCTTAAACTGTATGGTCCAGCACGACCCTAAACTGCGAGTTACAGTCCCGCATGACCCTAAATTGCCCCACCGTCCCGCATGACATTGAAACTGCGATATCATCCTGCAAGACTATAAACTGCAAAATGGTCCGAGAACATGCTTCGTGACCTGCAAAATCTGGAAAGGCAACAGAATTAGATAGCCCGAACCTTCAACAAGAAGGTTCGCCTTAACTCTTTTCTGCAAGGCGACCTTGTGTTGGCCCTTCGAGTGCCAATGATTCCCGGTAGGAAACCGCCCATGCTAGAGCCCAAATGGGAAGCACCATACGTCATCCATAAGGTTTACCCCAACAAAGCATAATCCTTGGTGACTATGGAAGGCCTAACTTCTCCCACCAACACCAATTTTCTCAAGAAGTACTTTTCCTAGACCCCTTGGTCATGCACGACCTTAAACTGTACGGTCCCGTATGACCCTAAACTGCGGGTTACAGTCCCGCATGATCCTAAATGAGATTCATCTTTCATCCAACATGACATTAAACTGCACCTCAAGAACTACGTATAGCTTGGTTCCCATAACAATGGCATACGTAAGAATGCTCAGACGTCTCATCTTGAGCCTAGCCCCAATCTCTTCTCTCTGACTGTCCCTCATAGGTATAGTTTCCTCAGAGGATCCTTGCATGATGACGAGTAGGATTCCTTAGCCCCACTCATACGAGGATTATAATGGTCGCACCATGTTCCCACTCCCATTCTTCAATCCTCCAATGTCTTTATCACACGACGTTAAACTGCATGGCCTTCAAGAACTATGTATGGCTTGATTCCCATCCTCATGGGATACATAGGAATGCCCGAACATCTTATCTGTTGGCCCAGCCCAAAAGCCAATGTCTTCCCCTCGGGTAATGATATATGGCAGGATGCACACTTTTTCTCCAACTCACGCCGAACAAGACTCGAACTGGCTATACATCCCCCTCGGAGATGATCTCCTATTTCATGGATAAGTACAACTATGATTCACCCACTCCTTGACTGGGATTCCATCACTTTACTCACTTGTAGGGACCCCCAAGAATGGCCTAGATACCGCGCCCAAGGTCTCTCCTAATGATACGAGCCAACGCCCCTGAGGGTTTTCGAACAACAAGCAGATACAAGTACCACGTTGAGAATTTGGTCAACAGTCGATGCTCATTTGTTGCTGCCATATCCGGTAACCATAAGGACGTTGTGTTTCGAACATGGTCAATAGTGCCCTAGATCATTGGGCCCACCCCCAAGCTGTCCCAATCATCGAGTGTAGTGATTTGTTCTGCCCCATCGTGAAGCGACAAATTTCTATCCGGGTGGTGCCAACGATTGGGCCCACAGCCCCGATTCTCCTATAAGGAATGTGAGGTGTGGTATGGGATTGTGTTTTCATTCACGTCGGGTTTCTTGACATGCAGAATTCACTCCCTCACCAAGGCCCAGCCTCAGGCCCCTTGGCCTTTCCGGGCCCACGGCCCCCGTCTTTGCTACAAGATGTTAAACTGCAAATTGGTCAGACCATCCTAACTAATGCCTAGCCTCAGGTCCCTTTTAATTCTTGGGACCTAGACCATGTTCTTACCTAGAGTGTATGGTATGATGAGGTATTGTGTCCACATTCACATCGGATTGTTCTCCGTACCATACATCTCCTCAATCCAGGGACTTCTATTCCCCGACCACTGTCCTCACTTCAAGACGTTAACCTGCGAGTAGGCCAGGCCTTTCCTAACCAGAACACAACTATCAGGCCCCTTGGCCTAGGTTCTCTCCTACGGGACTGTACGAAGTGGTGTGGGATTATGTCCTCATTACTCGCCGCGTCTCATATGCCCTCGTTATCATATCCTGCCCCCTGGGTATTTTCTATAACTACATATGGCTTGATTCCTGTCCTTACGGGATACATAGGACCACCCAAATGTCTAAGCTTCGGGTACAACCCCATCTCATCAAAATCATCATCCCACCATGGCCCCTTGGCCTACCTCTCATCAGTCACTTCGTCGACCCTTTTCGGAGATTCACTGATATTCCTAAGGGTACTCTGGTTTATGTTACCTAGAATGTCGAATTCTAGTCAGACACGTCCACACCCGCTTTTCAGGCATCGTTTCTCCCTTCATCAAGGATATCATCACCTTTTACACCTAGAGGGACCCCCCAAGAACGGCCTAGATACAACTCCCAAGGGAACTCCTATCGTTACGGCTAACGCCCTTGAGGGTTTTGGACAACAAATCGATAAAAATCCCACGTTTCGAATATGGTCAATGGTCAATGCTCATTTGTTATTCCCACGTCAGGCTAACACGATATGGAGACTATTTTCCAGCAATGGTTAACAGTTATCCTACATCACCTTGCCAACCCCATTATGCCCAAAATGTCAGTTACACGATTCACATCCTTCTCCATTCTTATCATGTCCAAGAAGAGTTTCAAAACTCTTGGTACTATTCCTCTGTGAACATCTGCACATTAGGGGAACAAATCCATCTCAAAGTCATCTTTCAGGGCTCTTCATCGACTCCCTATCGATGAATGTTTCAAGTATTTTGATAAGGATCTTCCCCCCTTGTTTCACACACCGAGTTTAACTCGCGTGTGATTAAGGATCAGATAGAGGTCTGTGCTTACCTAGAAAGTTTTCATCCACCCCTGGTCCAAGCTCTAAGACCATAAAATAATATCTACTAAGAACTACGTATGGATTGATTCCCATCCTCATGGGATACGTAGGAACGCCTAGACCACCTGTATTTGGGTCCATCTTGAGTTCAACATCCTGCCTGTGTGGTGTGATATAGGATGAGGTCCTCATTCACATTGGGATTACAATAGCCACACCACAGGCACCCAGTTCTCAGAGTTAGCCATCCTATTTCTTATCCTGCACGACATTAAAAGGCACCCTCTAGAACTACATGTGGCTTGATTCCCATCCTCATGGGATATGTAGGACCACCTGAACGTCCAAGCTTCGGGTCCAGTCCCCTCTTTCAAAAATCTCCCGGTCACCTAGGCCCCTTGGTCTATCACTCTCTAAGGGGGGGATATATAGGAATGATACAGAGTTTTTGGAACTATTCCCTCTCTCCCGGGAATCCACCATCTCTCGATTTCCCTCAAGTTGAGTCCCTTGACTCCTTGCAGTGATTCACCCACGTGTTAAGAATACTCTGGTTTAGAACCAAGAGTGTCAGATTCAACTTGGACAAGTTCTTTCCACTTTTCAAGCTTCATCTTACCCTTCATTCGGGATTTCATCACCTTTCACACTCGGAGGGACCCCTAAAAACAACCTGGATACAACACCCAAGGTCTCTCCTACTGTTACGGGCCAACGCCCCCGAGGGTTTTAGACAACAAATTGATACAAATACCATGTTTCGAACATGGTCAACGGTCGATGCTCATTTGTTTGTCCTCATTTCAGGCTAATATGATGGGATGTTGTGTTGGGAATATGGTCAGTGGTAATCCTTTGTCGTCATTCCAACACTTCCTGGCCTCAAATTTTGGTCACATGATTCACATTATGTTCCACCCCACCATGTCCATGTGGAATCTTGACACTCTTAGCGCTACCCCCCAGTGAACCTTTGCATATCAGTGGGACAAATCTGCAACAAGGCGTCCTTCGGGGCTCCTGTGGTCCAAGCTCTAAGACCATAAACTAAGATCTCCTCAGAACTACGTTTAACATGTGTCCCATCCTCATGGGATACGTTGGACCACCCAAAAATCTTTGGGTCCAGCTCAGTTGGGAGCTAGTTTCTCCTGCCCCTATCACTCTCACATCTTTTTGAGCCCCTTGGCTCGAGGTTCCTATCTCGGTACTGTGTACGGTGTTATGAGGGATCATATCCCCATCCACGTCGGTTATGTTGAATGACACCATACACATTTCAGCCTAGAATCATATGTTCTACGTCTACGCTGCATTATGTTAAAAGGCATGCTTGGTCCTATCACACAACCCTAAAATGTGACATTATCGTCCTGGCCGCACGACGAAAAATAGCACTGCATTGTGATGACGTCATTGTAGAGGACATCACTTTGGGTATTGGTCACATGACATGCCATTTTTCAATGCATATCACGGATTGATTATTGTGGTGACACCAGGGCTTGCTACCCTAGGCCTCTCGCTTCACAAAAAAAACCACTCACCTTAAAAGACAAACCATATTTTTCAAATTCTGCTTCTTTTGGTGAAAGGATCGCACCCGCACTTCCCTTTTTCCATGGCACTGGTGCATTACCGTTCCACCCTTCAGAACTACGTATTTCTTGATTCCCATCCTAATGGGACACATAGGAGTGCCCGAGCACTTCCCCGCAGGCCCAGCCTAACTTTCTTGTTCGGTCCCTCGACTCGAGAACTCCCTAGAGAAGGCATGGTAAGTAGGGATTATGTCCTCATTCACATTGGGTTTGGTAACCACCTTACAGTGTGTCCCCTTCTCTCCTTACCCCTACATGGTCCGAGCTCTAAGACCTTAAACTAAGACCATTTCAAGAACTACATGCAGCCTTATCCCCATCCCCATGGGGTATGTAGGAACCCCTTTGCACTTTTATTCAGGCCCAGCTCAACATCAGCTATCAGTCTGTTGACCTAAAACCTCTCTCAAGGGAGGTTATGCAGTGTGGTATGGGAATATTTCTTCATTCATGTCGGGTTGCTCACCGCACCGTACACACCCCAGGTTCCCATCCACGTCGGGTTTTCATAAATACCTGTCACTTGCATCCAGTGCTTCCTCCCACCCATGGTCTGAATTATACGACCCTAAACTAATATCTACCTATGGTAAAGGACTCTGATCCCTCTTTCTAATATGCCTCATTGTCGTATTCTGATGCATTTTGTCAAAGAACCCAAGGTGTTGGATTTTTATGTGGACATTCCCCTTGTCCCATGACCAAGCATTGTGCGCTCGCTATTTGGATCCTCATCCTCTTCCACATCCACAAGGACCTTCGGACAACATAGATACTATGAATAAGGGCTCTCCATAAATTCTGGACCTAAGGGACCTCTGGTCATTTCAGGATAACATCCCTACAGATCTCTGACAACATTTGTGACATGGTCCCATGTTTCGAAAATGGGCAACGGTCGATCCTCATTTGTCTGTCCCCATTCTAGGCTAACGCGATATGGATGCTACATTTCCTCTATGGTTAATAGTTATCCTCTATCGTCATGCCACCGTCATTGTGATCCAAATATTTAGTGTCATGATTCACACATTTCAACTTCCCCATGTTCAAGTGGAATTCCAACATACTAGGCTCAATTTCTACGCAAATCTAGGTGCGCCACCTAGTCATGTTAGTATCATAGGGATGGTACTCACCGAGCGTCCCCTCACCCTATCTGGTCCCTTTCTGTGTCAGGAATGTTCCACCACTACTTCTTGTTTCCAACATCGAGCATGACTCACGTGGGCTTAGTAGTTTTGGAAGGATCTGTACCAACATAGTCGGGATTCTCATCGTCCCCTCAGAACTATGTATGGCTTGATTCCCATATTCATAAGGTACATAGGAACGTCCAACCACTCTACTTCGAGCCCAGACTAATTTTCAATCTTGGTCCCTCGACCTGAAGAGTTTCCTCCGGGGGTATGTGGTGTGATTTGGACTTCAAGTCCTCATTCACGTCGGTTTCAAAACTACCACACCATATGCTCCAAGGGCTCATCGCTTTCACTCCAAATCCTATATTATGATGTTAAACTTCAGGATTCCATATGTCCACAATGCATGACACTAAACTATGGTTCTACCTTGAAAAAAATCAGGATACCCCATGTTAATCATGGGATGCACCAGAGCCTCTACTAGAGAGAATTTCACCTGTTAGTGTTGGTATATGACTACACTATGCTTCCAGAACTATGTGTGTCTTGATTCCCATCCTCATGGGATACGTAGGGACACCCTTGTATTTTTCTTCGGGTCAAGTCCAGAAGAATCATTAATCATGTTCTTCCCCTTTCTGGCCCCCTAGCCGGACCCCTCGTAGAGGACCATGTAAATATGAATCTTCCCTGAACATGTTCAGGATGCCCCACGATCCCATTGGGAAACAACAGAACCCCTCTCTAGAGAGTCCCTGTCCCAAAGAAGGAATGATCCATGATCAAACTGATGCACCCATCTGGCATACTCCAACCGCAGTGGTGTAATTACATGAGTGTTGGATTCGGTTCAGAAAAACCATCACTCCATATTCCACACTTTGCATGTCCCTTATTCGGACCCTTGTCCCCTTTGATGTTTGAAGGAACCCCCTAACATCCTATTCTCATGGCGCATCGGCTCACTTAATATCCTGGGCCAACGTTCCTGAAGACTAGTCATATTTGTAATGACCCCCTAACAGTATGGATGCTCGACCTAGGGTCCGCCTACTGTCCTGGGCCAACGTCCTGATGGATTGATTGACAACATTTGTTACATGGTCCCATGTTTCAAACATGGTCAATGGTCGAACCTCATTTGTTGTCCCCATTTTAGTCTAACGCAGTAAGGATACCATTTCTCTGTCATAGTTAACGGTTGTCCTTTATTGTCACGCCATCTCCACAATGTTCCAAATCATTGGTATCGTGATTCGCAATTCCCTTTTCTATCTATTCGGACTGATTTCAGCACCCCTGGCATCGTACCATCCATGCGTGGGAGGACGCTGAAAAAAAAAGGTAATTTGGTTCTTCTGAGAACATCTTTCTTCGGTCTGGTCTCTCCTACATCCCGGAAATCTGGACTAGTTATCCAAAACCTGGATACCCGAGGTCTGGTTTACACTCTTTTGTTTGGGTTGGATGATGAGGCGACTATATCTTATTTATCACATAGGGCCCGACCCACGTGAGTTGAGGGAACTGTCGCTGGATGTTCATTGAACATTGTAAGGATGCCATGAACCGGTGCAAACAGTGGAAATTGTGCATGCTACAACATTCAAAAGAATAAAAAATTAAAGCACAAAAGTACCATTAAAGGGTTGGTAACTATTATAGCACCCGGGGGTCGACTCCCCCCATTGACGGATTGACCTCGTTGAAGGAGCGTTGTAGCTCCACCACCCTTTGACTGGTGGCATCCAGAAATTGTTGTCGTCGACAGAGTTCCTGCTCCTCTTCAACGGCGATGGGGCACAGTTCATTAGTCCCAGCTCGGGCCCTCTCCATGTCAGCCTTAATGATGGCCATCTCCCCAACAACCCGCTTTAGGCCCACTTCGGCCTCTTCCAACTTGTCCTTTAGTCACAAGATCAGCTCCGATTATACATTGACAGAGGCTGAATGCTCATCTGCCCAGATCTGCAACTACTGAACCTCACTTTCAGCCTCCTAGAGCTTCTTGATGTTTGTTTCTTTCCTCCACTACCATCCAATGCTGATCCCACAATCATACTACCGAATCTAATCAGCCATGAGATCTTGGATGAGCGCATGAGGACGTTGGGAATCCACTCCCCCAGTGCACAGTTCACACAGTCGCGAGTGAAGTTTGTCCATTTCATTCTGCCAGAGCGCTTGGGGGGTGTCTTTGATGAAGCATGTGATTAGCTTCCATGATCAGCGTCAGACTATGCTATTGTCTTCTCCACTGGAGTCTGTTTCATCCCAGTCTGTGCAATTGGAAGGCTTGTTTGCAGGATACGCTCGCAGAAAGTCCTCGACAGTATCTACGTCTGGCGTTGAATCTGGCGTGACATCTGGCACCAAAACAGGCGTGACGGTATTTGGATCAGCTGATTGATTCTCATCATCAGACTCCACCTCAATAACTTTGGGCACGACCTTGCTGGTATTCCCACCAATGATAGTGTGTGCTGAAGCTTGGGTATGTGGGGGAACTATCTCTACAATCACTAGCATACCCCTAGGAGGGATGCCACTAGACATCCCGACCAACCTTGTCGCATCAGCCCATGCCAGTCGAAGAACTGTACGATGGAGAATGGTGTGAATGTTAGTTGGAACAATCTACATATGACAACACTAAATCCAATAGAGGAAACTTATGGATATCAAACTCCTGGTGCTGCTCCTGAGTCGATGCTGACATGACCTAGAGGCGTAGACCTCCGTGTACTATTGGAAGGTCTGGAGATTCTGGAGGAGCCACCTCGGGTGCTCTGGCCCCACCAGACGCAGAACTGGATGCAACCATAGGCACAGGTTCTGATGGTCCTGCATCATCACAAGCAAAGGGGTGAGAGTGAGTCCGGCATACAAGTTCCTCCTGCATGGTTCAAACATTGGTAAGAAATCCATGATGTCTTGATAGGGGACCCTGAGGAAAGATATTTGGAATGCTACCTCGATAACCTTCACAAAATCATCATAATCTGAGTCTTGATCTCCAAGTGTGCCCTCCTCCAATGGGCTCCCTCCGCTAGCCTCATCCTCCTGAGAGGATTCATCTGATTCATCCAGCAGGGGGAAGTGCTCCATCAGATCAGCGGCTGACAGCTATGGGGGAATCGTCTGATCTAGCAGTACCCTCACCCGATCTGGCATTGGGTGTGGGACACCACTGGAGTGAAAGTAGCCCTCCAGCTCCACCAAATATTGCTCATCCTCTGCCAGAGACACTGTGAAACCAGCCCGGACTGGGTCTATACCTAGTAGAACCATCCTGCAATGGTTCAGGAGTTCCCACATCTAGATAAGACTGAGGTGTTGCTGTTTGACATCCCAAATGTCCTAGGCCTCCGAGAAGACGGCATCCTCTAGCATGTTGATATGAAGCAGCTGCTTCCCTGGAGCCTGAGTGGATATCCTGCGGAATACCCTCTATGGTTGCCCCTCCGGATGGCAATGCTCTTCCAGAATCACTGGGTCTGCCACTACTGCCGCATTCTCAGCTGGTGAAGGTATCACCGCCACGGCAGCCCCGCCACTGCGAGAGGCCCTTACTGCCCTCTGACCCTGACCTCAGGATAGGGGAGGCCCGCAGTCACCAGCACGAACGGTTGGCTGATTCAGCATTTCCCCAGGATAAGCTGCCTCCCAGCTAATGGCATACTCCTTCACAAGTCCGAAAGTGGCGGTGGATAGAGGTAATGCAATTCGCATCTTTCTCGTATTCCCGTGTGAACATGAGCCACAACTGCCTCATCACAAACAAGTGTTCCTCATGACTCACCTCCCAGTAGACCTGCAGGGTCAGCCGTTATAGGCACCAGAACTGCCTCGCAAACCGATATGGGGTGTACAGTTCACAGAGCGGCACACGGTCCACCCGTGCCATGAAAACTGCCCCTCAAAAGGCCAGAATATAGGCCCGGTTCTCTTCGGTTCCCTGACTGTCATCAGTGAGCACTCCCTTCGGCAATGGAAACAGGTAAAAGTTGAACTCATCCGCCTTACACAACTGGTCCAGCACCATCTATACGGTTAATTTGACCAGGAAGCTCCCAGCTGCGTTCAGAATGGTTGGGTGGAAGTTTGACTCTGGTAGCGAGATGTGGTTTATATACTCATAAACCCCCTTGATGTGCGTTGTGATCCACCCATACAAAAGGTGTAAGGGCCTGCATGTCCTTGGATGATTTTTTCCATCACTAACATGTCGCAGCATCCTGTACAACTTGGAGAGCATCGGAATCCTCAGATTGACCCGCTATCGCATGGCCAGCATGGACGCCATGATGAACGAGCTGGACCGCACCCCCATGTTGGTATCCCTCACCGGTAGGATCTAACCACAGATAAGAGTCCTGATGAACTCCACTAGCTTGACTATCAGCTGATGTTCAGTGATGACACTGAAACCCCAAGTATTCCATTGGCTGTCCTCCAAGAGCTTCCAATACGAGTTCTCCTTGCCCCGTTGAGCCCCTTTTAGACAAGTTCGAGGCCTCGGAGGGAACTCACGATCCCCCGGGAAGTTCAGGAACCTCTTGAACCACTTCTAAAAGGTGACATCTCTCACCACATCCTTGTCCTCTCTAGGGATCAATGCCATCAGTGCCGACGGAAGTTGTGGAATCTTCTATGTATCCTCCCACACGCTCATGATGGGGAGAAACTCATCATACATAGCCCCCATGATCGGGACCCTAGAAATCTGATGTACATCCCACAGACTAATGCCCACCTCCCCATGGTGCAGGTGAAAAGTATTGGTCCTAGACGACCATTCGCTCAGTAGTTCCGGCATCAGATGTTTTTGTTAGTAAATATGGAACTGGGAGGCCCAGGCTGCCTCATATAGGCCCACCCTCCTCATCTCAGCCCCAAACTCCTCGCATGAGGCGCCTACCCAGTAGGCCCATGCCCATTCGTTGGTGAGGTTGCCACCCGGGCACAGGTCCCACTCATTGGACCACCCCTTCTTCGAATCCTGCAAATCCGCCTTTAGTATGGTGCAGTAGAGAGGAGGGGACGTCTTCGGTTGTAGTGGATTCCCATCAATATTATTCACATGGTTATACAGATAGTCGGTGGTGACAGGTGTGAGGTTTTCCTTTGCATGACCACTAGCTGCCCTGAACCATTGGCGTTGGCATGGCGTGCAACTGAACCAGCAAGCTGGTTCGTCCCAACTCGCCTCAAAAATGAAGACATCATCTCTCGGACATAAACCATACAAGGGAAGCTTCTTGTACAGTGGATAGTTCTATTGGGTTTCTTATTCGAGGTCTATCAAAGAATTATGGTCCGAGTGACTGCATACCATCTATCCAAGGCCCAGACGGTTGTCCATCTCATCCCTCTGGGCGGCATCTGTAAGCACCCCCGGCACAAATTCTTGATGGGCCATTACGGTTTCAGAACTCAGAAAACAAATTTGGGTCGGGTCGCGAAGGTTGTTCACGGAGGTCGCTCATGAAGATCAAGTGCAAATCCAAGACACGGAACCTGGCCTTGGCTAGAAAATAGAAGTTCCCTTGGCGCAATCATGGAGTTGGAGACTCGCGGTTCTCTGCGAAGCTCAAGTTGCAGAGAGAAGAAGCGGAGTACGCAAAGATTCGCGAAGTCGAGAGTGAAAAAGGACAAAAGTCACGAGAGGAAAAAAGAGAGGTCATCCCCCTATTTTTAGATGGCGATCCTAGATCATTGTGGCGCATCCCAACCACGCGGATCATCGCGGCGCGTCCGGACCGCACGGCTGATGTCCGCCCTGTGCGCCCTCTTCACGAGTCTGAATCACGAAATGCTGATATTTTTGGTGATTTTCCCTCAGATTTCGACCTTTGATCCCTCCGTGGCTCCATGTCTATAGGGGGGCATTTACTGGTTCCAAAATATTGGATGTAAAGGGGCGATGGAAAAGAAGCCTGCCTAATGCCTTGCAAAGCCCTGATCCGGAGCTCGGCCAAGCAATGTGGCCACCGCGAAGCCCCAGAGGCGGTAACTCTCCGCGAACGCCCTTACATTCGCGAGCCTTCCGCAAAGCCCCAGAGGCTGTAATGCTCCACGAACGGCTTGAAGATCACAACCCTCCACAAAGAAACCGCATCCACTTCGCGTCGCGTGAGCGGTACATCATGGAGCCCCTTGCCTATAAATATCGGCCTCCCCCTGAGCCCACGGGACGGACGATCCAACCTTTCGGCTTCTCAGCTCCCAAATCGCGAAGCACCCTTCTCTCTAGGAATCATGAGCCCCGCAAGGTATTTTTTTCTTCAGGAGAGGCCTTCACCTTTTCTCGTTTTGAGCCCCTCTTCCGAGAGGGATGCCCTTCATGAATCCTCAGGGCCTACGTGAAGGAAGGGGATTCCCAAGGGAACCCGGGCAGCTACGGAGCATTTTTTATTCATGAAACACCAATCCTGTACAAGTGATCCACATGCTAAGGTAGGGTCATTGTACTTCGCGAAGCATACTGTTTCACAGCACCTTGCATCACGAGGAACCTCCGCTTCACAAGGATGTGCTCTGCGAACACCCTTCCACATTGTGAAGCACGTCCAACTTGTACTTCTACCCCATGCTAAGTCCAAGGAACCCCACTTCTTGAAGCTCACCCCTTTTTCTTGGCAATTCCTCTTCATGTGCGACACTCCAGGTTTTCATGATGTGATTTCAAAGTCCCATGGACGACACCACTCCTAGCATTTCTTCTCCTAATGCTTCTTCGCATAGGCATGCTAATGGATATTTCTTTTTTGCATAGCCATGCTAACAAAGATCCCTCGATTGTTCACTCTGTGACCCCCCTTTACCACGACTTTGCTTGTAACTTCCATCCCACAAGGGGAAGGAGGTACCAGTCATGTAAGTCCTATGGGTTGTGGAGTAAACCCACCTCAACCGAGCTGCAGGATGTTAAACTGCCAAGCACCTCATCCTCAACACATGACGTTAAACTGTGACCTGACCCTGTGCCTCGCACGCAGGGTCCCCCTAGCTCAGACATTCTTTACGCCACTCATCTCCATAGGAATGGAATCACATTCACATGGGATGATATCCTCTTCCTTGGAGTAGATTATTTCCACAGGTGAAGGGCATCCGCCTTGGTGTAAGCCCCCTATCCACTCTTTCAAAAGGCAGCACCCATGCACCTCCGTGCTTCCCCACTACCAAGGCTAGTGGAGGGCGCGATAGGGAATGAGGAACCTTCCATATTTGGTCCCAAATCTCTCTCCCGCTGCGCTTTTCTGCTCTTTGGGCATCCTTCCTGGAGTAAGTCCCAGCACCGTGGGCCGCCTAACGCATAATCCCCTCTTCGCTTCTCACGGATGCACCCTTCACGATGTGATCGTGATGTCTCTAATGCCTCTTGTTTATCACATCGATCATGACTCCCATGGGCTTAGAGAAAGCATCGATCACGGCAATGCCCTCGTCCAGCATGACGTTAAATTGTATGCCCTCGTCCATCATGACATTAAAGTGTATGACCCCGTCCAGCATGACGTTAAACTGCACACCAGAACTACGTGGTCTTTGATCCGTGCTAAGGCACGGTACGTAGGAAGCCTCCACGAGGTTCAATCCCACCACCACCTGGGCCCCTGGTCCTCCTTCACGTAGGTCTTCCAGCTTCCAACCGGAACTATGTGGTTTTTGATCTGTGATAAGACATGGTACATAGGAAGCCTCCATGAGGTTCAAGCCCACCACCACCAGTGGACCCCCCGGGTTCACCTTCACGCCGGTCTTCGGGTGTCCAACCTGAACTACGTGTCCTTTGATCCGTTAAAATGCATGGTACGTAGGAATCCTCCACAAGGTTCAAGCCCACCATCACCCATCAGAAAAAGGTCCACCTTCACGTTGGTTTGCTGACAACACCCATCGGACCAAGGTCCCTCTTCACCTCAGTTCGCTGACACCCCATTTAAACTACGAGGACTTTGATCCATGTGAAGGCATGGTACATAGGAAGCCTCCACGAGGATCAAGCCCACCTCCCATCATTTCTTCATGACAGGTTCCACCTTCGTCCAGCATGATGTTAAACTACATTCTAGCCTGACTGTAAGCCGTTGTGACTAACCCAAACTATGAGGACTTTGATCCATGTCAAGGCACGGTATGTAGGAAGCCTCACGAGGTTCAATACGACCACCAGTGGACCCATGGGTTCAACTTCACGTCGGTTCGCTGACCAAAACCACCACCTGAACTACGAGGAATTTGATCCATGTCAAGACATGGTATGTAGGAATCCCCCATGAGTTCAAGCCCATCACTAGGTCATTCCGACCACATTCACGTTGGTTCACCCCCATCCCACATGATGTAAAACTGTATTCCACATCTCATCTCATTTGAACTATGAGGGATTTTATCCATTTCAAGGCATGGTATGTAGGAAGCCTCCCTGAGGTTCAAGCCCAACAATCATTGGCCTCAACTGTCTCTGCGTCGGTGTGCCAAGACCCCATTTTCACCCGAACTACGGGGACTTTGATCCATGACAAGGCATAGTACGTAAGAATCCTCAAGAGGTCCATGCCCATCACTATCAGGCCATGGTCCACCTTCACGTCAGTTCACCCCCACCATCCCAAACTATGCAGACTTTGATTCCCTGCCACAAGGATACGTAGGAGGTCTCCTCGAGGATCAAGCCCAACTTCACTGTCGCCCTTGCGATGATCCCATTTCATCCCCCCTCCACTTCAATCATCTATCCAACATCTATCCCGATTCTCACCTAGGCCTCCACATCCTGGTGAGATCATGCCACTCCACTCTCCTCCACAGCATCCGGGAAGCCGCCCATGGGACGACCCTGATATCGGCTTCTCCCCAAGGAGGAATTCATCAATATGATCCACTCCAGCTAGAAATCTGATCAGGCCGATATGTCTCCACTAGATGTTAAACCTGCGGCATACCCTTTATTAAACATGGTATGCTGAGGAAAATGTCAGATACATGCCTATGGAATATGATTCCTAATGCTCGATATGGTATTCCTCAGGCTTCCACGCCCACGAGAAGCCCTATAATAAGGGACAAAAGGAAGAAAAGCCAATTCCCAAGTGTTCAGACACTTTACTGATGCCTCGACTTGACTACTCCCCCGACTGAAGGTTGTTCCCTGACCGGACCCTTTGGAATGTCCTGATAGAAGCAGTGTAATTAACCGGCATCCATAGAAACATGGCTCTGGGAAGAGTTTCACAAACAACGTATTAAATCTAGGAGGGAGACCCAGACTATGTGACGAGTTCCGAGGAGGAATCCACAGAAGGAAGAACCGACATCCCATCATCCTAGTTTCGATCAAGGAGCAGACATCCCTAAATAAGGAGTGGATGCTACCCACCTTTGGAAAGCTGGAATGCGGGGAAACACAAGAACCTTGCCTATTGTGCCCAAGCGGACGGATGCGCGTGCCCCAGCAAAAGAATTAGAAATAATAATGATTAAGGCAAATACATTAATTTATAAAAACCCATGGGATGATAAAATCAATTTTATATTCTTCCACCTATGAATTTTTATATAAAATGTCATATTTATTTCAACAAATAAAGTAAATTCTTTGATTGGGTGAAACATCCTTAATTTGGAATGTGATTTAGAAAATTTAAACCCTTTCATGATTTATATGATGATTTTATAATCAATGATTTCCAAAGAAATAAAAAATTTATAAAAATATAATTTATATTCAATATTATTAGTATTTTGGATAACCAACTTAGGGATTCAGATTTTGAATATATTTATGGATATGCGGCTAAAATACATAGTTACATGTGATGATTTTTTATACATAATATTTTATGTTATGTAGTGAATCTATTTTAATAAAACCCCACCAAGGAATATTATATTCCTTTCACAAGTATATCATAGTGAACTATATATAGATATTGAACCACTAGATTACCTGTATCATAGTGCACATTATAAGCCTATATGGTTAGTGTGATATCTGTTAATTTTATTGTGTGATTAATATTTCATTTTAATGTCAAGAGTTATTGTTTGGGTGTCTTCCTTGTATATCAGTAATTTAAAGAGAACCAGGGTTAACATACATTTATATTACAAAATTTTTTACGAATTTTCATCACATTATACAAGTAAATGCATGAGGACCATAATATTTTAGTTTCATCGGAAACATGTAACACATTATTCTAATTTTGTGAAAGATCTTCAATATGTCCCATAAATATCATTCCATTTTTTACTCTTACTTAAAACCATTCCTAATAACCTATGGAACGGAAACATAAGAAAGAGTGATCTCAAATGCCTGTTTAGGGTAAATAGGGGATATATGTAAGCATAAACATGACCATAATGGTATAAGAACATGATGATCACATTATAAAATCATACCTTGAAAATCCATAACAATAAATATGAATCAATGAATAAATAATAATAGTTCATAAGAAATTAATCATAAGGGAATCAAGATAATAATCGATGAAGCATATAATAAGAATAAGGTGTGGAATTATGGAAGACGCATAAGAATATAAAATGGTTTCCATAGTAGTAAAGGTCAATTTCCAAGGAAATATTAGTATCATGGGTTCACTCCCCACACTATCTTGGTTTTCATGGTTCACTCCCATGACCATCTTAGTAGTCACGGATCACTCTTAATACCATTTTCGTAGAAAAATTATTTTCTAAACTAAGTTCACTCCCCATTCCAGCAATGTATATCTCATGTTATATAAATCTTTAATCAATGAATTGAAGAGAGATATAGGTCCCACCCATCTCATAATGAAATAATACATATCTGTGCCTATAGATCATAATCATTCATCATATCATATAAAATTAAAATAAATGGGTATCATAAACATGTAATCATATCATAACCTATGGAAGAGATATAGGGTATACAATCATTTCATCAAATCGTGACCCCTGAAATGAAGTTGGTTTCATCGGAATATAAACCATTAAAGTTAAATGGTTTTCATAAATTTGTAGCCTATAAATAATAAACCGTTTTTAGAAACATATAACCCATGAAAGATAAATTGGTGTCATAAGAATATAACATGTGAATGAGAAATGGTTTTTATAAACATTATCCCATAAAATCCCTAAAAGGCATGAGTAACTACAATAGTTGTCATCTTAAATGGGACATAATTTTTAAGAATTGTTTTAAAATAATTTATTGAAGAAAATATCCTTTAATGTTTAAAAAAATATAATTTTTAAAATATAAATCATTTCTAATCAATTTTTTTGAAAATAATCTTTAAAAACTTATAATGTATGATTTAAAACTTTTTTCAAACTTTTTTCCTTTAAAACTACTAAAAAAATCTTGAAAACATTTTGAAATCCATTTTCATTGAAACCATATAAAATAAGATTGAAAAAATTTTGGAAAACCTTTTCATTTAAACTTATACAATAATTTTTAATATATATTGAAAATATTTTTCCTTGAAAACTTTTAAAGGAATCCTGAAATCATTTTGAAACCCTCATTCTTTGAAAACATATAAAATAATCTTGAAACAAAATTGAAACATTTTTCCTTGAAAACATGAAAATGAATATTGAAAACATTTATAAAAACTTTTTCTTATACAAATAAAAAAGGAAGCTTGAAAATAATTTAAAACACAGTTTCGACATAAAACTTTTATTCAAAACATTTAAGGGAAGATTCGAAAATAAAATTAAACACTTATAAAACCTAAAATAGTTTTGAAATCATTTTTCATGGAAAACCATTTAAAAAATTTATGTATATAATATTAGAAATATAATTTCTCTCTAAAAAATTATTATGTAAACATTAAGAATAATCATCAGTAAAATGATGGTAATTATGGTGGATAAATATGTACCTGCAAAACATTATTTTTGTACTTAAAAAGTTTAGAAAAGTGTCTTGATCAAAAAATGATGGGAATATTACTTTTTAAAAAACATTTTTTAAAAGGTAAATTATTGGTAAAAATTTATTTTAAATATATTAGTATAATAATATAATTTTTTTTAAAATATTTTTAGAAAACATGGTTTTTAAAGAACACAAATGTCTGACTGGAGAGAGAGACAAATTCATACTCTCTCAAAAACACATTCATAAAAATATTAAGTACCAATGAGTGGAAAAAGGGTACCATTACATTAAGAAATAATTAATAACCATAGGATAATAAGATTCATGATATTTATTGTGATATGAATCATAATATTTTATCAATTTAATAATAATCATAAACATCCTAAAAAACAACGAAATTGTAGAAATAAACTCTTACAACATGATATATTTAAATCACACTCCCCATGTAAGAAAATGAAGTTACATAAATATTAAAATATAATTAAAAGGAAATATTCATGATATAACATGGAAAAATTTAGTTTATACTCATCTTAGATGAGTATAGGTTCATAACATGGCATGTGTCTCAAGGAAGGAATAATAAAAAAAATTATTTCTCTAATTTTATAACATTTGAACCAAAAACCCAATTAATGTGATATCATAAAATTGATATGTAAATAACCATAAATTCAATGAAAATAGTATTAAAATATATTCATGGAAATTGTATACACTACACAAAATAAATGAGTGTTGTATATGTCATAAATCTCATAGATATAAAACTGAGATGAGAAAACCCTTACCTTATGTATTGACTCTCATCATTGTTGTTAAAACCACCTGGATAATTAATTTAAAATTTTTATAAATGTACCATATAAACATATTATTATATATAATACCATATATTATTTTATTATAAATTTATATTAATTTTGGTTAACAATTCTATGTTAATTTTACATTTTGGGTAATATCATCTTTTTCGTATATATTTTGATTTATTATGCTTGATCCTCTTACATAGATAATGATTTAATTATTTCAAGAATGTAAAAAAATTATATAAATATAATATATATTAATTATAAAAATATTTATAATCATCCATAAGAAATTTAAATAGAAATTTAATTTTCCGTTCATGGAGATGGGAGGTCATATGTACGCATGAACAATGCTTCCATTTAATTTCCATTTTGAAAGAAGGTAAGTAAATATAATATATATATATATACAATAATTCTTGTATAATTATTATTTAAAATTTTCTTATATATTTATTGTACTATTCATTAATACATTACATATAAAGTATTAACTAATCACATCACTTTGAGGACGCGATAGTCCACACATCCACAAAGGAAGTTATCGTATTTACACAAAATCGAAAGCATGAAGATTGTTGTTAGATAATAATTATTGAATAATTAATACATAATAAATATCATATATAACATATAAAATTGTATTTACATCATAATATACAATCATGAGAGGTGGTAAAGGAAAAACAAACGACATCATTTCACAAGACGATAGTCTGTCTTAAACACAAATGGAAATTTAATTACTAATTTTATAGAAGTGTGTGTAAGTTTATGTTAAAACAATAGAATAAAAATATCTCAGAATATATAGGATAATAATTATATTATATAATCATGTAATAATAATATTTTATGGGTTGGATAATGAATATAAAACAAATAAATGCAAGGATGTTACCTCCTCAATGTGCAACTCCTCTTGTTTTTTACAAAAGGGATTCCTTGGTTAGATCTCTTCCCAAAAAAGGATTATATATGATTAAAGGGAATTTAATAGGATATTTTTTCAGTTTATCCCAAGCCAAAGGGCATGAGATGTGTGAATAAGTGTGGGAGGGGGTGAGTTTCCATTTATAGTAGAGGAGGAGTGGCATTCTTGTAAATATTAAAAGGTAATCACTATTAAGATTTTTCCATTACATCAAGAGCCTAAAAAAATCTATTTTAGTTAAATTGGTTAATTGATCGAAATACTTTCATCAAATGTATTTTTTACATGTTTCTAGGTCATTTGGACCCTTAATATAAGCATTTAACCATTAAGTAATCTTGTTTTTTCCTAAATCGTTGTAATTAATTTTAATTAATTTCAATAATATTTTTAGTGAAAAAACAAGTTGAACTTATTATAAATTATAAATTATAATGAATAAAAATATAGAATCCATTATTCTAAATTCCAATCATAAAATTTGTAGAAATTAATTTAAATGTAATCACATAGATGGAACAAGATTATGGGTTTTAAAACCAAAAGGTCCAAAAGTTTGAAAGGTTTTTTATCAAATTTCAATGATAAATTGGTTCAAAAGAACTAAATTGGATTAATTAATGTATATTTTACCTCATTATACATTAAATAAAAATTAATATATAATTTAACAATAGATATAGACTAGATAAAACAAGATAATTTGAATTAAAATTCAGTTGTTTACATTATTCATCAAAAAAATGAAACTTCACAAAAAAACCAAAAGTTTACCGACGGTAAATTTTTATATTACAATTTAAAAAATAATGTTTATCTTTTCAAAATATAAATAGAAAATTTTCGAAAATTATATTTAAAATAGGTTCTCTAATAAAATGTGGTAAAATTACATTTTAGAAAAAATACATTTTTTATTTAAAAATTATGATGTATTATCCTATATTATTTAAAAAATACATATGATTAATTTTAAATATATGAAAGAATATAAAATAATTATTTCATTAAAATAATATATCGAATGTTTTTTAATTAATTTATTAATTTAAAAATTGTTTGATTGCAGAATTATAGTTTTCCAGCAAAATATTTCCTATATTTTCTGAAGGGTTTTATTTTCATTTCTAGTTAACCTGACTCCAAATAATTAATCTTATGTGCACATTCAAACCATATTTCTATAATTAAATTAATAATATTAATTAACCCATTTCCAAAAGATATCTGGTAACTATAATAATAATTTAATAATAATATTAATTGCACATTATAGTTTGGTAAAACAAAGTCTTGTGTGTAACATAAGCTATCAGAGGAACTAGGAATTGTTTGTTACACAATCCGAACATATTATTGTGTGTACCAAAAGTTAATATAAGTGTTTTGTATAGAACAATATTAACATGGTTTTGTTTATAATTCAAACTAAACTTTGTTCATTTATATAATAAATGTTATATTCACTGTTGTTTGAAATTTATAATATGGAATACATTAAATTAATATGAAAAAAATATTCCAAAAATTATCAAGGTGTTACATTATATCCCAATAAAAATTATTTTCACCCTCTGTATTCATCTAGGTAATCAAAGGATTATTACCTAAAATTTCATTTTATTGAAACCCACTTCATAAAAATAAATACTGAAGTTGCCTTAAAAAATAGGAATTTGGAACCATAATGGTTACCCAAAGTAACTCACAACTAGGTTTCCGCATAGGAGAACATCAGTGGAAAGTAAAAACACGATCCTGGAATATAAATCTAACTATCAAGTTCTGATGGAAATTGACAGATAACATGGTTAAGAGAAATTTAACGATTACAAATCTATAACACAAAGAGGGTTGAAAATGGTCATTGATATCATAAAAAATGATGATAATCGGACAAAATTTTATATCAGTACCATTCCCATAAAAATAATATATTTTCATTAAATGATATACTTACATTATTTCAAGACAATATCACCATTTTTGTACCTTAATCAATTTCCACTTTATCACTTACTCCATGAAATGAAGTTGAATTTTTCATTCTTGAATTACTAACAGATCGTGAGGTATAATGATAAGGCATTTCATCTATATTTAGGTAAAATCACATCAAAAAGATCATCATAAGTTATACAATACGCATAAATACCCATATGGAGTGATAATAATTGAATCTCTAAAACCACATCTTATGTTTAACATAAACCGTTCTATAAATGATTATCCTTATAACCATTCTGAATCATTAAATTCCAAAAAATTAAAAATTAGGTCTCTACATTTCTAAAAAAGCATAGCATTGATCCACCATATATCATAAAGGAGAACATATTTTTCACATACCAAACATGTGAATACCTTTATCATGTATTTTCTTGAAACATGGAAATAACTTGAATTATGATAAACCATTTTTGAAAACATCCATGATCTCTTATTCTAAAGATAATTATATAAATTCCTTAAAGATAAAAACTGTAAACTTCATCCATGATAACACAAACTAATTTTTAAACAATTCGTTTATCATATATAAGGTTATCAGTAACCTAAAATTTAGGTATTCATATCCTGAATTTCATTTTCCAACCATCATGATCTCAACATCTGGAACATGTTAAGGGTTATCTTCCCTCCGTAAAAATTTCATCATACCATTAAATAACTTTTCAATCCCCTTTGTACAATTTAATATATTATTGTAAATTATTTTGAAAAAACATAATCCAAACACACTTTATATATTTCACCATTCATCTAACAAAATTTTTGAATATAAATACATAAAAACGTCAATTATTTTACTTAATCCTTAAGCCATTAACAATGATACATAATTATATTATTTAATACATCTTTCCTATAACATTTCACCTATAGTATCATCATCATTGGTGGTATAACCATTAATTCCTCCACCTTAATGATTCTCTCCATGATATTTTCACTTGGGACATAGATTTTCATAATGATCATTCATTCCATACTTAAATCATTTAACCATACATAAAGTATTAATACATCCAATATTCATATCCACTTCATTAGCCAAACTCTTCATTTTTCCTTTATAGTTACTTTATTTGTGTCCTTATTTCCCCTAATCAAAACATATTATTATTCCTCTAAGATAATAAGTTGGATTATTCTTTCCACATTATTTACACAATGGAAACAACATGTTATTTCCTCCATGGTCTCCATTACACAAATTCTCACCAAACACCTTCCTTCTAATATTTTGTGAGTTTGAGAGTTAATTAAAATATACATTGTTAATAATTTTATGTAAAAAATGATTAGGAATGATCACAACATCCTTCACTCTAGTGATCATATCATTTTACTACACATCAGTAGATTGTCCATAACATTCAACTTTAACCAAGTTTCTTCTAGATCCCACCATTGACTAAAACTATAAATAATAGTGTGATAAGAACTTATCATATCATAAAACCACATAATTATGAAAAATATATTATAGGTTATCTAAATTATAACACCTTATTTTTATTCTATGACACCATAGGCTTATCCTTAGATACATTCCTACACATATCCTTATAAAAATTCCTAGGGATCTCGCTAAATTTTTCTCATTAAGTATTACAAATTTTGAAAAAACCTTACATTTGATACTAACTATAGAAAATCATGTTTAACATACATTAATATTACATCATTTTTATTAATATTCATAACATTATAAAATTAATTCTCTAAGGACCACAATAGTTTAGTGTCTTTGGAAACTGGGAACACATAATTCTAATTTGCTGAAATATCTTCAGCATATCCCATTAATATCTTTCCATTTTTACTCCTAACTCAAATGTTTATTCATAACCTAGGGAAAGGAAACATAAAAAGGTTGAGATTAGATGCTTAGTAAGGGTAAATAAGTGAGATATGTAAGAAAAACTAGGAGAATAAGTGTATGATAATGTGATCATAACATTAGAAAATCATACCCTACATATCAAAGACCATAAACATGAATCATGGAATAAATATTGGTAGTTCATAAGACATGAATCATGGTAATCAGTAGAGTAATCCATTAAAGCATATCATTAGAATAAGATATGGAATTGTGGTAGACATATAATCCTAAAAATTGATTTCCATAGTAGTCCAGGATTATTACTAAGGAATTATTAGTAATATGGTTTCACTACTCATACAATCTTGGTATTCATGGTTCACTACCATAACCATCTTAGTATTCGAGTTTCACCCCCAAGACCATCTTAGTTGAAAATGTATTTTACTGAACTGAGTTCACTCCCCATTCCATACATTTCTATCTCATGAGATATAAATCTTTACATAATTAATTGTAGGAAGATATAAGTCTTACCCACATCATAATGAAATCAAACATATCCATGACACTAGATCATAAATATTAATCATATCATAACCGATAAAATGAAATAGGTAACATAAACATCTTATCATATCATAACCTATGAAAAAGAGATAGATTTTATTATCATTTCATCAAATAATAACCCATGAAAATAAGTATTTTTAACAATCATATAACCCATGAAAGTGAAACAATTATGACAAGAATATATCCCATGAAAGATAAATGAGTGTCATAAACATATAACCATTCATAGAGAAACAGGTTTCATAAACATATAACCCACGAAAGAGAAATGGGTTTCAAAACAATTAGGCCATAAATACATCAACCATTTAGATAAATAATATGAATGGATCCCTTTCATAAAACCCCAGTATGACATGAGTAACACCAATATATTTCATCTCAAATGGAACATAATTTTGAGAAATCTTTTAAAATATATTCTTGAGGAAAATATTCTTTCTTCTATGAAAAAAACTGTTTTTAAAACATAAAAAATTTTAAAACCATTATATTGTAAAATAAACTTTAAAAATTATAATGAAATGTAAAAAAAATTAATACATTTTTCCTTGAAAGACAATAAAAGAAGATTGAAAAAAATTTGGAAACTATTTTATTTTAAACATATAAAGTAATCTTGAAAAAATTTTGAAATCCTTTTTCTTTGAAACTATATATAGGAAGTTTTAAAAAAATTTGACATTATTTTTCCTTGAAAAATTATAAAGAAGTCTTGAAAACATTTTGAAATCTTATTTCTATAAAAACATAAAAAGGAAGCTTCCAAACATTTTAAAAACATTTTTCTTTAAAATATTATAAAAGAATATTGAAATCATTTTAAAAATATTAGTCTATGAAAATTTATAAAGGAGTCTTCAAAATAATTTAAAATTATTTTGAAATAGAAAAAAAAATTAAATTATTTTTCTTTTATAATATTTTGGAAATAATTCAATATAATCTTTGAAAATCATTTGAAAAGCATTTTAAGCATAAAAAGTGGAAAATTTTATCTTTTAAAGAAATGTTGGTCAGGACGGCTGATAAATCTATACAAACCGAATAATCCTTTTACATGTTAAAAATATTAAAAAAGTTCTTCTATCAAAAAATGATAAAAAGATTACATTTAAAAACTATTTTGTTAAATGTTAAAACATGGGTAAATTTTTTTTAAATATAATCGTAGAATAGTATAACATTTTTTTGAAATAATTTTTAGAAAACGAGGTTTTTAAATAACACATATTTTAGACCAAAGAGAGAGATAATGTCATATTTTCATTCATAATTATTTTATGTAATAAAGAGTGGGGTAATGGTAATATTGCATTAATATATCATCAATAACAATATTATAATATAATTAAAATTTTTTGAGATATGGATTATAATATTTCATCAATGGAATCATAATCTTAAATAATCTCAATAAACGATGAGATTGTAGTAATTAAATTTTACCACTTGGTCACATTGAATCAAACTATCCATGTAATAAAATATCATTAAATGAAGCCTAAAATATCATTAAAAGAAACATATTCATGATATAAAACTTAATAGGGTAGTGTATACACCTCGTAGAAGAATATAGGTGCATAACATGGCATGTGTCTCAATGAAGGAAAATTGAGACAAAAACACATTACCGATTTTGTAGAATTTGAACTGTAACCCCCATAAAAGAGAGATCATTAAATAGCTATTTAAAAACCCATAAATATAAGGATAAAAATAATATAATATATTCATTGGTAGTATATAAACCACACAAATAAATATAGTGGTGAATAAGGCATAAGTCTCACATAAATAAAAGTGATATTTGAAAACCATTACCTTGTGTCTTAATTGTCATCATACTCATTAAAAAATTATATATAATAAATATAAGTTTATTATAACTCCTAAAAATATCAATATTATTATATATAATACCATATAATATTTTATTATGACATTATATTACTATTTTATTAACAATTCTATGTTAAAGTTACATTTTGGGTAATATCTACTTTGTTTTTCATATATGTTTTTGACTTATTATTCTCAATCCTCTAACTTAGGTCATGATTTAATTATTTAATGAATGAAATACATGTTATAAATATCATATATAATAATTATATAAATACTTATAATAATATATAAAAGTTATAAATAGAAAAAGAAATGCACTGGTCATAGTGACGGTAGGTTGTACACAGGCATGAACTTTGTTTCCATTTAATGATAATTTTTAAAGAATGAATATAAATTTAATATATATATATGATTATAATATAATTATTATGTCATATTTATCATATATTTTTACTAAATCCATCCTTAATACATTCCATGTAAAGTGTGAACGAATCACATTACTTTGAGGAGGCAGTAGTCTAGGCATCCACAAACAAAGTTATCATATTTATACAAGATAGAAAGAATGAAGGTATGTGTTATATAGTAATTCAAGGAGAACAAATACATCAAAAATATCATATATATGATGTATAAAAATATTATTCCCATCATTATTCCTAATCATGATATGTGGTAAAGGAAAAATGAATGACATCATTTCGTGAGGCGGCTGTCCTCCGTACACGTGAACGGTATGTTCATTTACCATTTTATGGAATTATGTTTATGTGTAGGTAAAAACCTTATAATAAAAACATTTTATAATATTTAGGATTCTTATTTTGTTATATAATCATGTAATAAGAAGATTTTATGTGGTGGAGGATGAAAATAAAACAAAATTGCTTATGGAAAGATGTTACCTCTTCTTTAGTTAACTCCTCTTGGTTTTCACCAAAGGTCTTCCATGGTTGAATTTCATACCAAAATGAGTATTATAGTATTAATATATAGAATTTGGGAGCATATTTTTTCATTTATTATTCGATTGAAGGATCTTGAGATGTGTGGATAAGTGAGGGGGTGAGTGCGCTTTTATAGTAGAGGAGTTCAATTCTTGTAAATTTTAAAAGATAAACAATATTGAGAGTAATATATAATATAATGTGCCTCTAATAAAATAATATGTTTAATAAAATAGAGTAATTGGTCAAATGTTTTCAACAAAAATGTTTTTGGATTGGTTTTTAGATCATTTTTTCATTAAGGTTAAAGTTTAACCGTTAAGTAATCCTGTTTTTACCTTAACCATTATAATTAATTATAATTACTATCACAAATAATTGTGTTCAAAAATAAGTTGAAATTACTTTAAACTGTATGTTACTATAATTCCAAATAATTAATTAATTTTTTAAAATTCAAATCACATATGTGGTAGAAATTATTTTAAAAATTAATCCCACGGATGGAATGAGATGATGAGTTTTTATTGCGAAAAGGCCCAACAGTCAGAAATTTTTTTATATCCAATTTTAATGTGAAATTAATTTCAATTAAAATAATTGGATTAATTTTTGAATAATTTATGTATTTATTCTTTAAAACCAAATGATAATATAATTTATCTATATATAAAAATTACACTAAAAAAATGTTTTGAATTTATATTCAATGTTTTTCACTATAGGTTAAAAAAATAAAACTTCTAAGAAAAATACTAAAATTTTACCCAAGGTAAATTTTGTTATTTCACCTAAAAAAAGAAGCTTATTTTTTAAAACAAAAAATAAAAAATTTTAAAAATTATATTTAAAGTAGGTTCTCCATTAAAAGGTGGTTAGTTTTACTTTTATATAAATATATCTATTTTTCATAATATTTTACTTCTTCTCAACTTTTGTCATCAAAACACATAATTTGAGCATTAAATAGTTAAATTAATATAATATATATATCATTAAAATAATTAATCAAAATTGTTTTAATTTATATATTAATGTTATACTTGTTGGATTACATAAATATAGTTTTCCTGCCAAAGATTTCATACATTTTCCAAAGGGTTTTATTATTATTTCTAGTTAATTGGTCACAAAATAATTAATATTATATACATGTGGAACCATATATTCATAATTTAATTATTAATATTCATAAATCCCATTACAATGGCTAGGTGGTAACTGTAAAAATATTAATAACACATTGTAGTTTTGGTAAAACATGGTGTTGCATGTAACAAATGTTATTGAAGGAACTCAATATTGTCTGTAACACAAGGAAATATTGTTATGCCTGTACTAAATATTAATATAAGTGTTGTGTGTAGTATAATATTGACATGGGGTTTTTTATATTTCAATAAAACATAGTTTTTTATATAAAAAACACTATATTCAGTGTTGTGTGAATTGAAAAATATTGAAAAGATTAAAATTATTTGAAAAAATATATCCCACAAAATCCTGGGCTGTTTCAAAATGAAAATGAATAGGAAAATAAAATGAACCCATTTATGTGTTAAACATATATACACCCAAATAGTTATAAAGAATTTTTAATTTAAGGCCTACTTGAACATTTTATAATTATATAATAAATGCATGATGGTTTAGGGATAATCCCTTTGGGATGTATAAATGAGGTTGAGGACATTAAAATGGTGTTAAATCTAAGTGAATCTTTTTTGATTCATCCCAAGTTAAATATTTCCTATCCTTCTTCTTTTACAATTGAGGTACTCCCCTTTTATGTCTGAAAGGGGGGTCATACCCATGTGTGGGGTGATTCACCAACCCATGGACCCTAATATGAAGGAATCATTTGCTTATTTTAAATGATTTTAATTAAATTTTAGATTGAATACATGAGTATTAGAAATCTTTAGTGCACAAAATGTTCTTAATTTTATATTATACATGGTTTCAGTTTAAAATATTAAATGAACATCGTTTATGGTTTCTTATATGCCAAACTACATTAAAAAAGTGTTTTTTGATCATAATAAACCCATTAGTGGTTTCAATTAAATTCCATGCTTGAAATGATTAATGAAATAATGTATAAAATTAATTATAATTGATATCATATATGGTATTATAAAATACAATATAGATATGCCTTTGAAAATGGATATCATATTCAAAATCATCAAATTGAATTCAGATTTTAAAATGTAACTTATAATACAACAAGTGGTATTGTAAGATATGAAAGGATCGTATTGTTCAATATAACTAATTTATATTAAATGAAAATTCGAATTTCTTCAGTTCTAACTCATCATAATATATTGTATGGACCAATCATAATGTGAAATAACATTTATTTAAAAAATGTCTATTTCATAAAATAGACCATTCTATTGCCTTTATGATAAAGGGGTATATTAAAATATTATTGATTGTGTTAAAGGATGATATCACGGTTCATTATGTGCCCATCATAACCTATGATATATATTTTCCACTGTATCAGGACTTATTATTGATAATTATATAATTGATATAGAGGGGAATTTTTATTTTTCCAAATTTCAATTATTGATTGATTTTGTTAATACATAAAAAAAGATATTTTAGGACATTTATTTAATTTATAATGTGTTTATAAATTAAATTATTATAAATATTTTCTAATTAATTATTTTTAAACATTAAATAAATAGATATTCTCATTAAATAACATTAATCTATATATCATGGATTATAATCTTGATATAGATGTTTTATTTTTTAATAATATGTTAATTTATGAACTATTTATAAATTAAAAAATAAGGAAAATATAAAATATCTTGTATGAAAATATGTTCTGTTCATAGTTATTAATTTAAAATTTTAAAATTAAAGGCCTTCTTTGATAAATTATTCAAACCATATACAAAATATTTTTAATAATTTATATAATCAAGGTTCAATTAATGTTATATATGTTATTTATTTATTATATAAAAGGTTATCACAATATATATGAATTATTCAAATGAAATATATAATATTTATATTTCAGTTAAGAATGATATATTTAAATGAATTTCATACCGAATTTTGATATAGAGGAGTTCATATTAGAAATAAATATAATATGATTATATTATTTTTTCATGGAATGGCCATGATGTATATTCAATTATAAAGTTTTTTATAATTATTTTATTTATGATTTTTTCATAAATTTTTATCGATTGTTTGAATTTATTCATTGTTCATTTGTTTAGTTTATTAACAAAATTTATTTATAGATATAAAATTTATATATTATGAATGGTGTTTTAAATGGGTTACCTATATCCAACTCATGTATATAATTTTATTTCCATTATATATAAAATGTTTGATATATACATTTGCTTCATCTTACCCTAATAGTATCATTACTTCTTAATCTACAATACAAATGGTAATGTCATTAGATGACATGTTGTATCAAATGGTTTTAGTAATTCCCAACTTTAATGATAACTTCGAGATATTATGATAGTAATATTAAATATATGACCTATGATCTATATATATCATACTAAATTAACACATGTTATGTTTGAAAATCTGGTGCTGGTTGCTTAGAAGCATTAATACTTCTTCTCATAAAGTTCTCACTTCAATATCTTGGGTTATTGAGATCATAAGTATCGACTTTCTAATTAGAACAACATATATTACTATTTTAATTTGTTGTTCCTATATACATACATATATATATTGGTCTCTTGAAATGATATCATTATCAATGTATATTATTCAATCACATAACTTAATCAAATATGAAAACTATGAGATGTTTTTTGTGAGTTATCTTTTATGGGGTGTGTCGTTAAGGGTATGGAATTGGTTGAATGATCAAGATAGTATTTATCACTTCCTAGTAAAGGAAAGGATATCTCAGGCCTAGTTGACTAATATGGTAGTACCTTCACTAAATCCATCATCTTGGTAGGAAAGGGTAATTATAGCCTGAAAGGGAAAAGAAATAATAAATAAACAAGGTAAGGATAGTGATATAAGTTATTCCTATTTCATTATGAGATATCATATGAAAAAGAGATTACATTTCATGATGTGTGTTTGTAGGAGTAGTTGTCATTTATAATATTATACCTCATTTCCTCAGGGGCCTAAATGGGTTTCTGGACACTAATATTGGTGTACGAGTATAACACACTACTATCAATATAATGACCTATAAAGTTACACACTAATAAGATCTAAATGTATTTTTTATTTTAGTGAATGGCATGTTAGGACATTATGGCCCCCAAAATGTGGTTTGGGTGATGTCTGAGTTTGAATAATCTCCAAAAAGAAAAAAAACATTATTATTTGAGTTTATAATAATATGTTTCAAATTTATTTACTCACTTTTTTTCATAAATTATTAAGTGAATGAAAAATAAATATTTTTTGTAAGAATATTATTATTCCGGGTTTGATAAGTATTAATCGGAGAAGGGAGCCATGTTAAAGGCTTTAATTTTATAATGTAACATATTTTTTATGTTACAGGTATGTTATAAAATATAAATGGAATTTATAACATAGTTTCTACGTAATTTTATGTCATTTAGGGCTTATTTAGAAGGGTTAAGATACATGGGGGACTATGTGCAGTTTCTATGACTCTAAACCTATCTATATAATCCATGAGTAGACCAAATTCTATAGACTATTAATTACCTATAATTTTAGGTACTCTCTTTATATCTCTACTCTAAAAAAATATACGGTGATAAATAGGATATCTATGCACCATAATCAATGTTATTTTATCTATATAAATGTTATAATGCTTCTATGATCAAGAAGACATCAAAAGTATACATATTTATCCATGGTAGCACCCAAAGACAATTTATTGAAATATATGAATGATATTAAACTATGGGTAGATGATCTATAGGGTTTTATCCTTTATTATATCAAGATAAGTTCATTATAAACTAGAAAAACAAGAATTATATTGAAATCGAATGAGTTATGGTTTGAATTTTAATTTACAGTGTCGATTTATTCTTTTCATCATTAATTAAATCATATGATATATTTTAGTTGTGTATTTGGTGTTTCATTTTTGTTAAGATGTTATCAAATTTATCATGGTGAAAATTTTAAATTTCTCACACTTATTTTTTGTACCCAGTACCAAAAACTCATATCAGAGTTGTCATGTAATTTTTATGATGAAATTTTAATTTAATTTCCTATAATTTAGAAATATGGTGTTGATATTACCCCTTCTCAAATTATGGCAAGTCGATAAAAGTTCATATGGCACAATATAGTCGGTCAATGATCAAAATTAATTTGGAAAATAAATAAATTTACATTAATACAGACACATACATGCACAAATATGTATCCAGTGGTGGTATGGGCTGGTCAACATGATACTTGTTTTTTGGTGTTATTATAGATAATCAAGTTGGTTGGTGCCACATCTATATGTTAATTAATGAAAAGAAATGGATCAACAAATTAGAAAATATATTATCATGTTTTAGGTGGGAAATTCAACCTGCATAGATAACTCCCCCCCCATTTCTTAGGGATTGTTTGAAAGATCAAGTTCCCAAGTGGGGTGTTGGATGTATTATAATTAAAAACATGTGTTTAAATTTGTTACCCAATATTGGGGTGCTTTTGTGATACTCCCACACATGCCCTATTTTGGTCTTGTGACATATATCATACATAGAATCCAGCCAGTTCACCATGACATGGTTTGCTCCAGGTCAGTTTGAATCCTCCCCTCCAATCCTAGCAATCTCATACCAATATTTTCTAAACACTTGGCCTAGACGGACCCAAAAAATAATAAAAAGGTTCAAATATAAAATTTAACATTTTATAATTCAACAAAACTGTTTGGGGTGCCATAAGATGTATCAATAACTAATTAAAATTATTTTAACATGAATTTAATGCATTAAAATTATGCTGCAATTAAATTTTAGATATTTTTGTTTTTATTATGAAATTTTAATTCATGTTAATTGGTCATGATATGGGACTGACCAGTGCATGTTTGGTAATTTATTTTTTAATTTAATTGTTCTATTGTAATTTAAATGGTACTGATTATTTATTATCTTATGATCTATGAATCTTCCCTAAATATTTAAATTTTTAATGGTATGGGTTTCTATATGTAAGTGATAAAATGTTTTTCTTACACCCCTAATTCCCCTCACCTATGTGAGAGTATACATTTAAAATATCGAAGGTGCTTATAATGATGTGGTTCAAGCTCAAATACATCATGAAACCAAAAAAATTATGTTCATGAGAGTTTGGTTAGTGCTACAACATGGGATGGGGATTACTCATGGGAATTCCTAGGCACTTGTTCACTCTATGTTCTAATTAATGGATTAAGCAATAGATAGAATTTCATGATCATTTAATTAATTATTTTTTTGTCTAACATGATTATTTATTTTATTAATTGGGATATTATGATGACATAGTATAGTTTATAAGAAAACAAAAATAAAAATGAATAATTGTGTGAAGATTGTTTTCCATTTAAGTATGTTTTAATTTTGAGTTCGATCACACATTCAACATGTCAAATAGAAAAGCAATTCATTATCTAAGAATAATTTAAAAACCCCTCGAACGAAATATTATGTAAAAACACTTTACATCCTTTAAGACTGAACAAATCCATAAGTATGATATGTTTTCAACCCTATTTGATCGTGACAATTACTACTAAATAATTATTATAAAATGGGTGTGTTGACATAATTAAAAATGACAACACATAAGTACATATAGCTATATTTTTTAAAAATTAGAGGAAAAATGTTGAGTAAATCAACGTTACTTTTTTAAAAGACTGGGACATTAGTCAAAAAATTGAGAAGGTGTGAGTTAATGTAGCTGGGAATAAAAAAGCCTTCCTTGAAGCTCCCTTAGTTGAGGTGTTGTCATATCATTGACTATGAGGATAATTTTTAAAGATCCTTTCCAATATAATACTCAATAAACTATGAATTTTGAATTTATTGGTTGTGGGACATGAGGATTTGATAAAATATTTGGATACATTCAATGATTAATTAATTAATAATATATATTGATAATAAAGATGAGAACTAATCTACAAAAGTTTAATTATTATAAATCTAATGGAAACCATCAGTTGTTAAATTTCACTCTGATCAATATTTTATTAAGAGAAAATTCTTAACTAGCCATAATTTATAGCATTGGTATATGATCTTATGAATAGTACTATTCCAAGATAGAAAGAAATATTTTCTAGAATACCAACCTTTTACGAATCTCCATTAGAATAAATAATCATAGAAATAAGTATAAAAAACATATGGATGATGTACTAGATGTCTATTTCATTATGTTGTCATCTAGGTCTAGTGGGTTTTGTAAAATTCATGAGGAAAAATATGCCAACAAAATTATTTATCATCTATAATAATTAGATTTGTATAGAGTATAAAAAAGAATGAGTCAGGATTTAAATGGTTTTATAGGTGTATGATAATATTGGGGAGTTATGAAAGAATCCATGTACTCAATATTATTGGGTAAATTGAGAAACTTGAGTCTATTGGGTTCGATTTCAACTAAAACCTAGAAAATCATCTCATTATTACCTATTTACCACCTAGAATTTCAACTTGAATCATTAATTTTAATATTTATTATATAAAAATGCACCCCTAGAAATATTTTATTATGTTTTCCAAGAAGATTAGGATATGAAGAATATGAACCCTTCCATACTTATGTCATGAAAAAGGATAAAGGGAATGGCTAAGGGGTCTAAGTCTAAGTCTAAACCAAAGACACTGATGCATCACCCCTCTAAAAATCCAAATATAAAAAAGGTAGGTTAATGAGAAGGATTCATTATACATTTCATTTTTTAAGAAGGTTCACTTGAGGAATAATTTCATGGTTGTGAAAAATATATAAAAGCATGATTCCACTTCAAGTATATTTTTTATTGAATGAAATTTATCTATTTTTACAAGTTGGGTATTGGATATAACATGTTCCTCACACATTTATATTCAAATATATAATCCAAGTATATTCAAGAAGAATGAAAATAGAAAATGTGATCTCTGACAATGTAAATGGTGCAAGACTGGTAGCATTGGCAGTGGGAGATTTTCATCTAACTTTACCAAATTGTATATTTCTTATATTAAACAATTGTTATTATGTTACTTCCATTACAATAAATATAATCTTAGTATTGAGTTTAAAAAGTATTATTTTTTATATAAAGATTCTAAATAAATTATTTCTCTTTTATAAGGATAACATATGTTATGCTATACTGAATTATTAAAATAAACTGAATAAATATGAACTTGAAAACCCAGTTTTGGTAATCAATGATAAATCCAGTCAAAATGAATTATATCTCAATAACTTATGGGACATTAGGCTTGCCCATTTCACTAATTTTCTTTCAGGTAAACTTTTTGAAGAAGGTTATTTAAACTATACTGAGATAAAACCCTTGTATATATGCCACACTTGTTAAGAAGGGAAAATAACTAAAGAACTATTCACTAAGAAGGGAGTAATTGCAACAAGACTATTAGAATTGATTCGTACTGATGTATGTGGTCTATTTCCTATAGAATAATGTGGTTGGATTCTATACATTATTAGTTTTACTAACAAAATCTATATATATAGATATATCTACTTAATGAGGTATAATATTTCTTCCTTTAAATGTTTAAGGAATAACAGAATAAAGAATAAAACTAGAATGGTGAGAAAATAATACTACTCTACTCATAGAATGGAAGTGAATATCCTATTCAAGATTTCATCAATCACTTGAAAGAGTGTGGGAGAGTCTTCCAATTCACTCCTCACACACCTTGGTGGAATGATTTTAGTAAATGGAGGAATTATACTTTTCTTGACATAATACAATCAATGATTAGTCATGAAACTCTACTATTATCATTTTGGGGATGTGAACTATAGATAGTGTCTCATAAACATAATCAAGTACCATTTAAAAAACCAAATAATATTACATATGAGTTATGGTATAAACATAAACCCACTCAATCACATATATTGTATAGTGATGGGAGTCATTTTTCCAGATAATACCGAATGAGAAACTAGAATTTTAAAACCTGAAGTAGATATTTATAGTTATTCGTAAGGAAAATAAATTATATTATCTATATAAATCATTATATAGAAATCTAAATTTTGTGAGACATACCATATTTCTATAAAGGTAATACATTTTTTATGGAAATAATTTGAGAAAACCAAAATTCAATGATGTTGATGATCCGGATGCACAAGAGTAGGTATGAGAATAATATCCACAAGAGAAAATGGAAGATAAAGATATTTCTAAGCCACAAATATTGTTTATCTACTAGAGATTCTAGATAACTAAAGATATGTATTTTCTTATCACAAATTCAAGTGAAACATTATTCTTTGAGAATGATGAACCTCTAACATAAAAGTAAGTAGTAAATTTAACTGATATTTCTAAATAACATGAAGAAATATATTCTGATATGGATTCCATTCACCAAAATCTAGTATAGATTTTGGTAGACCCCCTAAATTATGTGAAATTGATTTTTTGTAAATGGGTATTTAAGAGAAAAATGGATACGGACAATAAATTAAGAACATTTAAACATGAATTACAATGGTTTTTTTGGTAATGTGAATACATTAACTATGATGAAACCTTCTCACCCATTACAATTCTAAAATTGATTAGAATATTAGTTACTATAGAAACTCTATATGATTATGAGATTTATAAAATGAATGTCAAAAAGTCTTGTCTAAATGGTTTGATAGTTTAATACATCTACATGACACAACCCAAAGGTTTTATCATGTCCAAGATTTCCAATAAAGTATTCATGTTGCAAAAATCCATTTATAGATTAAAGTGGGCCTCATGATCATGGAATTTTCATTTCAATGATTCCATACTGAAATTTGGGTTTTTCATGTACGAAAGTATTTTGTGTATATTGGATGGCTAGTGGGAATTTCCTCATTTTATTAGTAATATATGTTGATGACATATTAATTATCAGAAATGATGTTCATGTCCAACAATCATTGAAACATTAATTAAATGAATGATTATCCATGAAAGAAAATGTGAAGTAGTAAATATATTTGGTATAAATATCTATCAAGATAGATCTCAAATGACTATTAGTCTATTTCAAAGTACATTTATTGACCAGGTACTCAAATGTTACAATATGGAACAATCTAAGATAGGATTGTTTCTCATGTCATATTGTATCAATATCTCTATGAAAATGTATATATAAACATGGGAGGAATTTTAGAGGATATGTAGAATCCATTTTATTACATAAGTATATATTAGTTATGTCCTGTTATATACTAGGATTAATGTTTCCATTACTTTAATCATTGTAGGAACACATCAAGTCATCCAAGAGAGCTACATTGAGAAGCAGTAAAAACAATCCTAGAGTACTAGAGGCATAAAAAGGATATATTACTAGTTTATAGAGGATATTAAAATCTATTACTGAGAGGATAAACTAATTATCACTTCCAAACATATCATGATAATATAAAATTATATTTATGATATGTCTTTTTCTTAAATACTAGTGTAGTGAGCAATACAATAACAAACATATGGCCACTGATTCTATAGTGAAATATGAGTATATAGAAGATTCTAATGCATTTTAGGAATAAATATGGATATTAAAATTTGATTAAGATATTAGTGTTATACCACATATGTAGACCCTATTGTAGTATTCTAGGATAATAGTGTGATATTAGTACTTTCTAAGGATCCCACGTCACACCAATGTACAGAGAATATACAATGTATGTTTCAACTCCTGAGAGATTTTACTCAAATATGTGAGGTCACAGTTAGAAGAGTAGGCATTGAGGATAACATGATAGACCCCTAACAAAAATCATATCTCTAAAGAATCATGATTCTTATGTGAGAGCTAACAAGTTTATAGTAGTTAGTAGTTGGCTCTCGTGAATGTGTGAGTGTTTAGAGTGGGTTCCCTAGACCCAATTCCTATATGTACATTGATTACCATTACAAGTATAAATTTTGATATATGTGTGTGCTTTTCTCTTAACATGATAGAAACATTTCCTATACAAGGATTATATAAATTTAAATTTCCTTAGATTACATATCATATCAAAATATTATAGTATCTTCTAGCTATAATGATAATCTCAAGATATTATGATAGTAATATTAAATATATGTCATTTCTTCCAAGACACATTATGATAACTAAAAAATAAGATTTTTTATTATCATGTATTTGGGGATAATAAGTATTGAAACTTTTTATCATGAAGTTATCAATTGGTAATGTGGAGTATTTGAGATCATGAGGACTGAAAAACCATTAGAAATACCAAATTTTATTGGAATCACTGGTTATTCTTATCTAAAGACATTGGTAATGGTATCTTGAATTGATATCATTATTAATGAATATTATTTGATCACATTATTTTATGCACCATAAAAACTATAATGATTACTTTATGGTGACTTAGCTTGTATTTGGTGTGTCTTTAGTGGTGTGTCATTGGTTGAATTATCAAGAAATAAATTGTCAATTCTGGGTAGAGGAATGGAAATCATGGACCCATTTAACTAGGATAGTAGTAAATTCACTAAATACATGGACATGGTAGATGTGGGTAAGTCTATCCAAAATTTGATATAAATAAAAAATAATGTATGTAGTGTTCATGAAAAAATTTATGCATCTATCTTTATAATATGTCACGTGAAAAAAAATATAGCATGGTGTGTGTTTGTAGGAGAGGTTTTTGTTATTATGGTTGTTCCTTATCTCTTTATGGTCCTTCATGGGTTTCTAGTATTTACATTGGGTATATGAGTAGTACTCACTACTCTTGAGATAAGGGACTATAGGGTTATACCCTACGTGTATTTAAAAGTCTTTCATATTGTTGTAAATATGAGTTTACGACATGGTAGGAACCACTATGTGGTTTGGGTGATGTCTATGTTTGAATAATCACCATAAAATAAATAAATTAAATATTATTTGAGTTTATAATAATTTGTTTTTAATTTACATACTCATCGTATTCATAAGTTATTTAGTGAATACATAATAAATATTTTTCAAACAAATATTATTATTCATGGTTTGTTATATATTTAATTGAAGAGGTGAGTAGAGTATGGCTCTAATTTTATCAAATAACATATGTTTGATGTTAAAAATATAAAATAAAATATAAATAAGTTTTAGGACATAGTGATTAAGTCATTTGGTGTCATTTGGAATTAATTAAATCGTGAATTATATATGGGTCCCAAAGTGCAATTCATGAGATTCTAAACTTTTATATATAATCAATGAAATTAGTAAATTTTAGAGACTATTTATTCACATGTTTTTCATATCTATTATACCCCATATTCAAAATTCTAGAGTGAGAAATACATGATCTAATTAACCGAATCCAATTAATTTACTCCAAATCGATGATACAATGCTTTTGTGATTGAGTGGATGTCGAAATCATATTCGTTCATCCATGCTAGCATCCACTACATAAAAATCAATGTACAAAAATAATCTTGAAGTAGGTGTGTATGATCTTGAGGGTTCCATCTTTAGTTCCTTTACATGATGACCAAAAATGAGAAAAATACACATTTGATCAAAATCGAATGAGGTACGGTTTTGATTTTGATTTACACATTAAATTTTGATTTATGATTTATGTTTTTGTTTTCTATGGTTAATTAAATCACATGATATTCTTGGATTATGTATCGGGTTTTGATTTTCCATAATGACATTATAACATTGATCATGGTGAATATTTTTAATTTCTCTCACTCCCCCTCACACCGAGTAAAAAAAATAGATGTATGCTTTAGTTTAAATATATTCAAACTACTTAATCAAATTATCATACATTCATTTAAAAATATCCAGGCTAAGTATTGAAATTGATTTATATTTATTTTACCTTTATTTTATTTTATTTATGATTTAGGATCTTGAATTCAGAGGTACAAGTGTAATTTAAATACATTTTAAAAAAATTATTCTCAAATTATAGTATCAAGAAAATAATTATCCAAAATGAGTGTGAGGAATTTATAAAAAAGGGGGCACTATCAGGGGTGGTTTCATTTTTTAAAAAAAATTGTTAACCCGGATAGATATTTCATTTTATTTTTGTGTTTTTTATTATTTTATAATAAATAATAAAATTAATAATTATTTAAAAAATGAAAATTTTAATTATTAATACTAATTAATAAACTAATTCAAATCATTTTAATTTTTTAAATTTATCTCATGATTAATTGTTAATATTATTATTATTAATTGGTTTTAATTATTTTTTTCATTATATTTCTTGTATAAAATACTTTCAATTATATTAATAGTGATAACCATTGCTAATTTGAAATATATTTAAGGAGTGTTACAAAAAAATGATAAGTTTTTGAAGAGTCTCAAAATAGAGATATCATAAAACACCACCACCTTTACAGTAGAGGTTGAACCACTAAACTTCGCCCCATGGGGAAAACTATTAACAATAATAATTTAATTAATTATATTATTAATTAAATTTTTTTATTAAATATTTTTATTGTTAATTATATTATTAATTAATATTAATTAATTATAGTTAATAATAAATAATAATGTAATCAGTCCATAATGATAAGTATTATTAATTATATTATTTATTACAACATTAATTTTTTTAATAAAAATTATTATTAAAATATTATTAGGAAGTAATTATTGTTAATATAATTATAATTGATTTTATTGTTAATTATTATTAAGGACCATCTAGTTTAGGTTGATTTTGGATCAACAGAGACCCAACCTTATGATTTCTAAGGGTTTGGATTGAATTATGGATTACGTGACTAGGAAGTATCTAAACATTAGATCATTCATAAAATTTTATCACAGTACTTCATATCTATTAGAGAGTATCATAAAGAGTGGATATCTTTCCACCGTTCATGTAGATAAATGTTTCATTGACTATAACCCGAGAAAGTGCTTGTTCTATATTATTATTCATGTTACTTATTCTCAAAGAGAACATCCTTGGAAATTTGATGAGTTTAAGAAGATTTTGTATAGATTTTGGGGTTCTTGTTATTGGATAATTTAATCCCATAGTAAGGGATTATACCATGTCATCCTCCATAATATATATATTAATTTAATTCCATGTATTTTGGTTTTATCTCACATCACATGTGTATTCTAAAGATATAGGATATGGATTTGTTATTCAATATTAAAATTATCAAAAACTCTATTGACCAAATATGGGTTTATCTTTAGGGTCAGAGTTGGTTTCACTATTAATTTTGAAATTAATTCTGGTTACATATATCAATAATTTTGAATTTTCTATTTAATTTTAACATCATCCTATTCTCTGTAATAAATGTGAATGCATTGTTCATAGCATGGATAAATGTCGTAGGATTTTGATTTGTTCCTTTTATAAAAGACATGGGCATATTTCAGCTTATTATTGATTGTCTAGAAATTCTAGAGCTGAGTTGGGGAATACAAATTTTCATTCCCCTGAAGTGATTATCGACAGCCTTTATGGGAATTGGTTCACACACAGTAAGGTACCTTCTGCTTCATTTACTAATTTTGTGGCTGGTACCTCTCTGGTGGATTGTGATCACACTCTAAATAATGTGTTTAGTATTCATTCTCCTAATTTATCTATACAAGGACGGGTATCATATTGTAACAAACTATGAAATTTTTATAAACGATGTTTTTATATATTCATTCACTATATTTTATAGAGTTATATTCAATATAAAAGAATTAGACAATGTTTTGGTCAAAAGGAAAAAAGATTTACTGCTAACCAAATTAGATATTTTTTATTTAGTTTTATTTAAAAGATTTATTTCCCAGTAATTAAATTTTAATCTTGAAAAATTAACATCATTTTTGAATTCATCATGTCTAAATTATCTTAAACTAAATTTTTTTGATTTTTTTGAAAATTTTACATTCAATGAACAGTGAAAATACTGATATTTAAGGAAAAATATATTTTATTTTAATGTATATATAAATTAAAATTCTAATTTAATTTATATTTATAATGTAATTATTCATTGGGGTTTAATTTTTCTATTTATGTCATGATGTCGTGAAGTCATGTTTGGTTTCAAACATTTTCCTCAAATGTGTTTGAATAATAAAAAATCTAATTTTCAGTCACTTAGAAAAAATTTAATTAGAAAATTTTTAATTTTAAATAATCTAATTATAGGTGTTCAAATTATTTTTATACTTTAATTTAGTATAGAAACATTTTATTTTTAAAAAGAAAATTTTATGAATTTTTTTTCCAATTTCGTCTTACCGGTTTAATTTTAAATTAAATTATTTCACTTTTGTAATTTGAGTTTTAAAAAATGGATTCTATATTTTTAATTAGTGATTATAAATTTGGAAAATTATTCCCATTTATTTTTTGTCAATATGAATAGTAACATTAGTATTTTTTGTTACCATGGTAAATGGTAAAACAGATATTTAAAATTTAAAATCAAAAGGTAAGAGCTATAAAATGACTAAAATGCTTGAATGAAATTTATTGGATGATTTAATTTCATGAATACTCATCCATTATTAGGTTATATGAAATTTTTTAGTATTTGGATGTGATTATGAATTTATAATATTTTATTTAAAGAAAAATAAAAAAAATATCATTGTCATATTTTTATTAACTATTATATTTTTACATAGATATTTCCAATGGATATAGTCAGTTATAAATAGTATTTTGATATATAAAATATTTTTATTCATCATGGTAATTTATTTTTTATTTTTAATAAAGAAATAATAGCCTTAAAATTTGACACACCGTTGATGTTGTAATTATTCAATTAATGGAAAAAATTAAATAAATGATATTAAAAATATTAAAATTAATATAATATGAGATAAAAAATATGATCCATGAATTTAATATATTAACATTAAATGTTAGAGATGTATTAAAATATTTGGTTTGAATTTTACTACTTTTCATGAAGTTATTAAAATCATCATAATGAATAGTTCTAAAAATTGACATAAATGATATTTTATAATAAATAATACTTTATTAAATGTTATAAAATTACATTAAAAACTAAATTTAGAAACATTTCTACAATATTTTTGATAATATTAACCATGGTTCATTTATGGTCCCTTTTTTCATTTATAGTATTTATCTTGACCACCAAAGAGAAAAAATACTTATTACCACGGAAAGTGTGAAAGGGGTTAACGAGGCGTTAAAACCAAAAGATAAGTGAAAAAAATATTAAAAACTTTTATAATTTTTATTTTAAAAATTTATTTCAATTCATACTCATTATATATTATAAATAAATTAGTTTGGATCTATATGGAGTTGAAAATTAATTTATATTAATTCAATATTTTGTGAAATTCATGGAATTCCACTCCCCTCTCTTATAAAAGGGTACCACTTCTTATTGTTTATTAATACTTAAAAACTAATTTTTCATTTGTATAATAACTATACAAATACATTCCAATAATCCCTAAACCAATTATAGAAGAATTGGGTTAGGCAGAATACAAACCTTATCGTTCTTGATGTGTTAATCAAATGAGCCTTTCCAAAGATGATGTAAAGTTTTTAACTACATTGTTTTGTATTATTTATTCTTCCACATCATTAAAATAATAATTAAACATTATTATATAAAAACACAAGTATATTACATATAATTAATTTTTTATGATTATTTTATAACCCATATCTACCTCCTCTTACATAAAATGAGAAAAGAAACCATCATTCATGTGTACGACAGACTACCGTATTACTAACTGATGTACATTATTTCCATCACCGACTCTCACGGCTTGTTATAATGATGGAATTAATATATATATATATGTGTGTGTGTGTGTCTGTGTGTGTGTGTGTGTGATATTCTTGAAATATCTATAATTTTGAATATATTATATATCATTTACTTTCTTACACTTTCATTCATTGAAAATTATAACGTCATTTATGCATACATATGGACCAACACCTCCATGAAGCGAGGTGAATTTTTTTAATAACCACAAAAAATTGGTGATATATAAAATTATAATCAAATAATTGATATTATATTTATTTTATTATGATAATTATGCAAAGATATAAGGATATTTACCTTTTTCCATAATGATTATTCAAAAAATGGAAGTTTTATTCATGTGTATGTGTGGTATGTCATCTCCATGATAATAACATAGTTTATTTTTCATTACCATAAACCATAATTTGTTTTTGAAGTATAATTGATTTATAAAAATTATTATTATGAAATTATTATTATTTTATATATTTTTAAATAATGAATATTTTGACCATATTCAACCTACTAAAGTCATTTTTGAAACATAAGTCGAATATCATCAAAACATTCGATGTAAACTTCATTGATCAAGAAATAATATATAATATGTCATTAAGTGAAATAAAAAATAATAATAAACATTAAAAATGTTGTTAATCATGTAAATAATTAACATAAGTTTAATATTTATGAATATAAATAACATAAGTGATGAGTGAAACTCAAGGTATGGGATTTCATCTCAGTTTCTTTTTGTTGAGGCATATTTTGATGTTATGGACTAGTATTATTTTATGAGGTGTATATACCTCCCATTTGAAATTTTATATCATGAATTTATCCATTCTCATGATATTTAATGTTTTTTTTAAATTTTATTCTATCCTGTGGCCTATGATTTAAATGTTTCCAAAGTGGTAAGGGATATTCTATTAAAAATACAATTTTAATGTTCATCATCTAACTATATTTACAAAAGACAATAGGAACACATTTTTTTAATATATAAGGCATTATAATAGTTTTCAGACAACATTTCCCCTAAATTCATCGAATTTCCTTTTATATGTTTCCAAGTATCTTTTAAACTAAGATGGCTTCATTATTATGTGTGCAATTTTAAGATTTTAAAAACAAAATCTCTGTCTTTCTTTCAAAGGTTTTAAGAAAGAAAATTTTTTATTGAATGTTTGAATTTATTTATAAAATAAAAAATGATTTTTATATTTTAACATATATTTAGACAAACAAATCTTTTTGTTGTAACCATTATTTGTAATTTGGATTATTTTATAAGATTTCGTGTTTTATTCCAAAAACATGTTTCCCTTTTTCTAGGTATTTTTGTGATTAATGTATATTTTTAAAAATATATATTTTAATAAATAAAAGATATTTTCAAATTATTTTAAAGGATTTTTTAATGTTATTATGATTAAAGGGTTCAAACATAAATTTTTTTATTCATGATATGGTAGTTGGGAATTATATAAAACATGGGTGAGCCCAATACAACTTATATGATCATTTAAGCCCCATTATAGGTCACGGGTAATCCCAATATTGCAAATATGAAGGTTTGATCCCCATTAAAGCTCGTAAAAATAGGGGATCCCAATATAGATTATGAGAAGGTTGATCCCGTTATCGTTCTCTAACGCATTATGTAATTATTTTGTTCTACAAAGAATTATATAAGAACTTAGCTTTATGGAGTGGAACTTGAGTGGTAAAACCCATAATCTCACATCCAAAAGACCCAGGTTTGAATCTTGAATATTCCCATAGGGTATTTAAAATGTTGGTGTTGACATTGGGGGTTGTTACATAGGCATGATATGGGAAAACAATGATGTAGTTAGGATGTGGGAAGACAGGGATGTAGGCATGATGACGGAAACTTTTCATTGGACCTATGTGATATGTAATGTATATCTCTCTACATACATATAAATAGATCTTTTCTTTCATAATAAAACAATTCTTTGACATAACTTTTAATGATTTTTTTGTTGATATAGTTTTTAAAGGTTTTATTTGAGATAAAAGTGTGTGTATTTTTCATTATGAAATTATTTATTTCATATGATAAAAGAACACTAAATATTAGGGTAAAAATTACATGGAATTTCATTTTTTCACTAGACTAATGGATTTATACTTTTATATATCCCCTAATGATATTTTTTTACTCCTCCCACTTTTTGAAATGTTCTTCATTGGCTTTAAGGAAGGGTATCAACAAGGAATAAATCAAGTTAAAATTCATGAATATTTGTCATTAAAAGAAATTTAGTTTTATTTTAAAAGTTTCATATTGTGGGAAAAATTGATACTTATTATAGGTTTCCAAATTTTATATATATGAGTTTTTTATGTATGATTTAGAACCTATGTATCTAAAACTATAAACCTAAAATATATTTTGGAATGAATGAAATTTAATTCTATCATAAAGTCACTAAAATATGTAATTATTAAGGTCGGTTCATTTTAATTGGTATCAGAGAAAGTTTTAGACAAAATTATAGGTTAGGAAAATGAAAATTGCATGACCTTGAAATATTATACTTAATTTTTGAGTTGAAATTATATATTATATAAATATTACCTAGTTATTCGACTAAAATAGGATAGTATAGAATAGTTTTTCAAAGAGTAAGTAGGGAAGTTGTAGTGTGAACTCCCAAAAGGGAAATATAATTCCAAAATATACATCTCATGATAGTTTGGATTACCATAGAATGGTTTTCTCCATTATAGATCAGTTTAAACAAGCTATAAATGGTGGTGGTATCATTGCTACAAATTTTCCAGATCCTCTAAAAAGGGCTTTGCAATTGTGGAGCATTTCATGAGACAACATATCCTATAATTTAGTGGATTATTTGACCCTAGGCTAGATAAAGGATAGATCACTTCCATGGATAATATATTTTAAATCATGGGATTTTTATAATTTTAAAAGGTAACCCTTTTCATTTATTATTATTGAAGGAAAATTTGGTCAATAGTGGTATTTGGTTAATAATATCAAAGAGAAATATGATATTTAGGCTATAGAATGGTACCCATTAAAAATATATTCCTTGAGAAATATTTTCTTGTTGTTTTTTATCTTAGTATTGAGAAAAAATTCTTTAAGTTAAAGTAAAAAATAAAAAAGATTCAGTTTTTTAATTTGGAGAATATTTTACTAGATTGACCAAGTATATACTAGATTTTATCTAGGATCACAATTATAAAATCAATCAATGTTACATAAGATTTGAAACAATTTTATGAATATATTTTTCCTTGTGTTAATTTTAATGTTATGAGAATGTTGTACTTTGTGTTGAGAAGGATGAGTTGGAGTTTCCCAACACATATGTTCCCTGAGATGATAAAGTAAAAAATAGTCATGGTGGAAAAAATCAACGAAGAAACCTACTAACATGTATGGAGGTATGCCCCCAACTTGTTCCAAGTGTGGGAAAATACATTTTTAGGATATTTTTTCAGGATATGGAATGTGTTACCGATGTGGTATGTTTTGTCATAGGACTTGTTACTGTAATGAAAAGATCCATGAAAAATCCAAAATGAGATAATAGATATAAAGTTAATAATGATATTTTTTAGCTGGAATGAGTTGGGGAATTATTCTAACATGTGTCTGAAGTTACTTACTCAGGATAGAAAGAATCATGATTAAAAAAAATATGTGTTAAATTCATTTTCTACTACCGTGGATGATGTTGGGCTATCAAGTGAAGTGGTGACAGGTATGTTACTTGTTTATTGAAACTATGAACATACCTTGTTGGACTCTTCATATTCACAATAATTCATTTAAAATAAAATTTTATGTAAAATGGTAATATAACCATGTAAAAACAATATAAAAATTTTGGTGAGAACTTCGAGTTGAAGTATAAAAGCGACAATGATTTATAGAGACCATACTATTATTATTTGTTGGATGTTATTTCTTGCAAATATAGTTGAAATTCCTATAATTAAGTTTAATTTTATTCGTGGTAGGGATTAAATTTCATTTTATCATTCTAAAAAAGATTTAAGATCTAAAAAAAATTTATTAAATGATTTCATACCTTAGATAACGTACTATGAATCTGAAAAATTGATTAATGATAGAAGTGAAAGTTACCTAACACATATTTTTTAAAAGAAATAAAATGTTCAAATTAGTGAGATCCCATTAATAAATGAATATGTTGAAATATGTCAAAATGATTTACCTGGTGGTATTCTTGATCAGATGGTTGAGTTTACTATTGAATTTGTGCCTAATGGTAATACTATTTGAAAACCCTCTTATTGAATCGCTCAAGTATAGATTATGTAATTAAAAAATATATTACAAGAATTACTTGATAAAGGTTTAATTTATCTCAGTGCTATTCCATCAGGTGATCCTATTTGGTTTTTTAAAAAATAAAAACTGTTCAATGATATTTTTCATTGATTATAGAGAATTGAATAAAATCATTGCTAATAACAAACAACCTTTTCCTCATATCGATGATTTTTTTATCATCTATAGGGATCTTAATAATTTTCAAAGGACAATATAAGTTCTAAATACCATCATTTGAAAGTGAAGTATGTGGATATTACATAGACTAAATTTCGGACTATATGTTGGAATTATCAGTTTTGAGTTATTCCCTTTGGGTTATCCAATACAGCTACTTTATTTATGGACCTTATGAATATATTTTTCAAGGAGTTCTTGGATAAGTTATTTATGTGTTTATTAATGATATTTTTGTATATTAAAAAAGTTGAGATGAACATAAAAGGAACCTAAGGATTGTTTTGAAAATCCTAAAATAAAAGACACTATATGGAAAATTTAGTAACTATGAATTTTGGTTACAAATTTTTTTCCTCTTCATTATATTGTTTTTAAAGATGTAATAACCATTCACTCTACTAAAACAAAATTTTTTAATGAATGGAAAAGAAACACAAATATAACATAGAATTATAGTTTTCTTAGATTAGTGGATTACTACATATGGTTTGTTGAAAAATTTTCTTGGTTTTCTAGGCCATTGACTAAATTAACTAAAAAGGGACTTAAATTCATCTTGACAAATGAATGTGATGGTATTTTTTAGGAACTAAAAATAGGATAGGAGAATTCTCTAGTTTTGGACTTGCCTACTAGAAATGTAAAATGTTCCATCTAAAATGAATCTTCATTGAAGAAAATTAGTTTTTTCTTAATAAAAAATTATTAGTTAATTACTAATAATTCATGTATGTCGACACCACATGAGTTAAATTACCCTACACATGATCTCAAATTAACTTATATGTTTTTTGCACAAAAATATATAAAGGTTTTATTTATATGGAGTAAAGTGTGAAATATATATTGATCCAGAAGTTTGAATTATATATTCACCAAGAAATAATTAAACATGATATGGAGATGATGGATGAAACTGGTCAAGGATTGTTATATTCACGATTTATTATCATCCTATAAAAAAATAAAGCATATAATGCTTTGAGTCAGAAATACAATTCTACATTAACAATGTTATACATAGAATATGAAAATTTGGTTAATGATTTGATGAATTATTTCTTATATGTTGTGGATATAGAGAAATCCATTATTTTGTTTTAGGTTTCAATTTTGTCAACATTGTGAGAATTAATTAAGAAAGATTAGAATATGGAATATGATATATAAGAAAAGGTATAATCTATTCAAAATGGTATTATTTTTAAGTTCAATGTTGATAAAGAAGGTGTTCCAGGATTTTTAAATTGATTAGGTGTGTCAGGTGTTCCGCAATTGAATAAATAATTATTGAGTAACAATCATAGTTCCCAATTTTATGTTCATCCGAATTGGAACATGAGCCTTAGCATGGTTGGTGAGGACTCTCCAAGTGCATCCATAAGACATAGGCCTTATGGTCACCCCGGCCTTGAGGTCAGTAAGGCATTCAAGCCGCCTTAAAGCCTTCAGACCACCTTAAGGCCTCCAGGACACCTCAAGGCCTTCGGGTCACCTGATGTCTAGAAGAAATCCATGAAAAAATATACAAGGAACAACCACTATAAGAGGATTCAAAGTAGGCACATTCACCAGAGTAGAGTTATCATATTTGGAAGACTGAGAGGGGAAATAATTTCCCATTGATACTAGGCCAGTTCATCTCTACACAATACATGTAGCTAAACAACCATGAAAAGATAAAGAGTTGATCAAGATGAAGATGTTGGGGAGGTGATGTTTCAAGTATTAATAGTTTGGGATGTATTCATTTATGACCTATGGGTCCTGTAATGTCACAAAGGAAATAGGAAATTTTATGTAAGGGTTCCCCTTAAACCCTTAAAATGGGGATTATAAAAAATTAATAGAAGATGAAACCCTTTGCGATATTTAGTTAGTAAGTTATCCTAATAGAACTAAGATGTTTAGAGACCTTAAAAAGTTTTACTAGAGGGGTGGAATGATAAAAGATATTGTTGAATTTACTATGAAATTTTTGAATTATTATAAGCTTAAGGTAAAATAAAAATTAATAAAGGTAAACTTCATACTTTTCTAGTGTTTTATTGGAAAGTGTAAAATATATCAATCTCTTTCATGGTGGTAATTAAAAATACATCTCAAGGTAGAAATAAAATTTTAGTTATTGTCGATCGATTGACTAAGTCTAAACATTTCATTCCCATTCAAGATAATATTACGTTGGGTTATATTTTTCAACTATATCTCAAGGATATAGTCAAGTTAAATGATATTTCCCTTCCCATTATCTTTAAATGTGATCCAAGATTTATTTTAATTTATAAAAAAGGCTTTAGAAGTCATTGGGTATTGAATTAACTTTCAGTAGAGATTTTCATTCTCAATATGAAGGATAGTATGAATGAACAATTCATACCATAGAAAATATACATTATTATTTTTCAATGGATTACCATGGATGTTTAGATTAATGTCTTAAGTCATTTTATTTTTATTATAATAATATTTTTCATTCTAGTATACATACAGAACTATTTGAGATATTATATGGAATGTGATTTCATACACCATATTTTTGGGATAATTGAAGAGAAATGATGTTGATGGGACCACAATTGGTACAAGAAATGGATTAGAATTTGAAGTTGATTCCATATCAAATGATGATGGCTTAGAGTAGGCAGAAAATTATTTTGGATAACAGGAGGAATGGTCTTTCTTTTGATGTCTGTGGTCATGTTTTTTTAAAGTATCTCCGTGGAAAAATGTAATGTGTTTTGGTAAAAATGGGAATCTATGTCCACAGTTCATTATACCATAATATATCATAGATATACATTAATAAATTACCCACTGAGTTTATTTTCCTCAGAGTTCATCCTAGGTACAAAGCATTTTTCAAGTTTTAATGTTAAGGAAATATGTGTCAGATTCATCTCATATTTTGTTCCTTGAAGTTATTCAGTTGGAAGAGAAATTTTATTTTTAAGAAAAAACTATTAATATTCATGAATATACAGATAAATTATTTTAAAAAAATTTAATTCACCAGGTTAAGTTTTTGTGGAGAAATCATATGGTTGAAAACGAAACATGGGAATCTCAAAATACACTGAGGTAAAGTTGTCCCCATTTGATTAATAAGTGAATAAAAATGTGATGATTTAGTTTCCAAAATAGTGGATGGATGTAAAATACTATGTAATTTTTATTTAAAACATTTTTATATATTTACTAGTATTATTTTATATAGTTACATTCATTATAATAATATTATATAGTTTTTTGATTAAAAGGAAAAAAGCATTATTTCTTCACAAATTAAATTTTTATTATATGGTTTTACATAAATTATTAATTTAAAAATTATATAATTTTAATTTGGAAAAATAAAAATCATTTATTAATTCAACATTTAAAAATTATACCTAAAATATTTTTTGAGAATTTTCTAAATAGTTTTATTTATCAATGGAGAGTGAAAAATATTCATTTTTATTAAAAATTGTATTTTATTTTCAAGTATTTATAAATTAAATTTCAATATTTATTTAGTTTTAAAATCACTTTAATTAATTTTAATTTAAAATAATCTAATTAGTTTTTTAAATGAGTTTTATATTTTAATTTAGTATAAAAACATTTTTTATTTAATAAGGATGTTTTTTTTTTGAAAAAACCATTTTTCATTTATTTTTATGAAATTAATTTTAAATTAAATTATGCCACTTCTATGTTTTTAATTTTTAAAAATTTATTACATATTTGGAATCAGTGATTAAAAATTTGGAAAATGTAACCCTTTTATATTTTGTAAATATTAATAGTAACCTTTGTAATTTTTTCTACCATGATAAAGGGTAAAACACGTAACTGAATTAAAAAATAAAAAGATAAGGACTATAAAATGGACAATAGGCTTGAATTAATTTTAATTTATGAATTAAATTCATCCATACTCATTCAATATTCAGGTATATAGACTTTTTAGTCCATGTGGATGATATTATGACCTTCATAATATTATAATTATTGAAAAGTCAAAATGTGACACCTTAATTTTAATTAACTATAATATTTTAAACATAGAGAGTTCCAAATGATATGTTAGTTAAAAATATTATTTTGAAATCTAAAATGTCTATATTAATCATCTTAATTTATTTTTAATTTTTTTTCAAAGAAATTGTTACATTAAAAATTTACATAATTTTGATGTTGTAATTATTCAACTGTAGGAAAATTCAAAATATATGATAATAATAACATTTAAAGTGACATTATATGAAATAAATAATCTGTTAAATGAATTTTTTATATGTATATTACACTTTAGATATGTATTGAAATAAATATTTTAATAATATACTTATTTTCTTGATGTTATTAAAATCAACGTAATGAATAGTTCTAAAATTTACAATAAAGATATTTTATAATAAATAATATTTTATAAAATGTTATAAAATTCACAAATATATTAGAATAAAATAAATTACCAGATTATAGTTGATAATATCAACCATTTTCATTTTATTTTTTGTTTTTTCATTTATATTAATTATCATGACCTCTAAAGAGTAAACATCTTTATTTTCATGGTAAGTGTGAAAGTAGTTAAAACTAAAATATAAGGGTAAAAAAACACTAAAAACATATATAGTTTTTATTGTATGAGTTTATTTCAACATATATCCATAATATATTCTAAATAAAACTATTTTTATACATTATAAATTGGAAATTAATTCATATTAATTTAATATTATGAGGAATTCTAAGAGTGCTTATCCCCGCTCTTATGAAAGGGAGCCACTTATTCTCAATTATTGACGTTAAAGACAAACTTTTTTTAAATAACTACCCAAATACATTTCTAGAATCCCTAAAATCCCTATAGATATCTTTTATTAGTAATAATACCAATCTTAGAGTGCTTAATGTGTTAATCAAAGGAGACTTTCCAAAAAAAGATTTATAGTTTTTAACTGTATGTTTTAGTATTATTTCTTCTTCCACTTACATAAAATATTAAGTAAACATGATTACATAATAACACATATATATTTCATATACTTATGTGTTTTTATGATTGTGGTATAACCTATATCCTTCTCTTCTTACTTCAAATGGAAAATAAAATCATTATTCAAGTGTATGACGAACTTCCATATCGTGAACTGATGTACTTTATTTTCCATAACTGTATCTCATAGCTAGTTATAAAGATGTAATTAATTTGTATATATGATATTAAAAAAATTATTCTAAAAATATAATATTTCATTTACATTCTTACCTTTCCATTCATTGTAAATTAATAACATCATTTGTGCATATGTATGGACTACCACTTGCATAAAGTGATGTAATTTGTTTTTACTCTCCCCATAAAATGGATGATAATTAAGTATAATAAAAGAATTAATATTTTGTTTATGATATGATTATAATATATTAAATATAAAATTTTACCTACCTTCTTTCAATAATGATTATCGAAAAATGGATATGTTACTTACATGTACGTATGACCTATCATCTCCCTGATTGTAATGTAGTTCATTTTTCCCAACCTTCTTTTATGATTTATTTTAAAAGTATAATTAATGTATAAAAATTATAATTATATCAAGATTATTATTCTATATATATTTAAATAATTACCATTTTGACCATAGTCATCCTACTAATGTCATTTTTCAAACATAAGCTGAATATCATCAAATCATATCATATAAACTTAATTAATTATGTTATTGTATATAACATTGTAATAAATGAAATTAATGAAATATGAAACTAGAAAAGTGTCATCAAGAAATAAAATAATTAATATAAGTTTAATATTTCGGAAGAAAAAGAATGTATGTGATGAGTCGAACTCAAGGTAAGGGACTTCATCTCAATTTCTCTTTATTAAGTCATATTTTGATGTTGTGTACCTATATTCATTTATTAGGTATATATACATCCAATTTTTTATGTTATATAATGAATATATCTATCTTCATGATATTTAATATTTTGTTTATATTTATTCATTCACGGGGCTCACGATTCAAATGTTTCCAAAGTGGTAATGAACTTTCTTTTAGAAATCCTCTTTTCAAGTACATCTTTCAACTATTGTTACAAAAGTAAAAAAGGATTGTATATTTTACGTATAAATTATGAAAAAAAATTACCCCTATCATGACAGCTAAATGCTTTGATTTTTCCTTAATAATTTTCTAATTTTATTTTCAAATAAATTTATTTATTTATTATGTGTTTAATTTTTTTATTTTTATAAATGGATTTTTTTTACTTTATATCTATGGTTTTTAAAAGTAATATTTTTTTAAATGATTTAATTTATTTAATAATGTAGAAAATTAATTTTATATTTTAATATATATGGAGAGAATTGATTTTCTCATCATAGAAACCATTATCTAGTACTAGTCTTCTATTAAATTCACTCATGTTTTCTTCAAAGAAAAACTCTCATTCCATTTTTCCGGGTATTTTAGTGTTATAAATGGGTCTGAAAAAAATTAAAAGGGTATTTTTTTATTATAATGTGATTTACATATGGTTTTAATTGTTTCTTCAAATATTTTTATGGTGAAAGGGTTTTGTCAAAAAAAAATCCTGATATGGTACTTTATAATCCTATGAAAACTGGGTGATCTTGATACATCTTATACAATAGGTTGAGACCCATTATGGTTCATGGGTGAGTCTTATATAGCATATACGAAGGGTTGAACCATGTTATAGCTCATGAAAAATAGGTGAGCCTATTATATCTTATATTATGGGTGAGAAACATTATTTCTCTCCAATAAATTGGGTAATGATTATATTCTCCATAAAATTATTTTAGAAGACGTTCGTACAATTATTCCAAATTCAAGGGTTTTGAAATGGTTTATGAATATTTTTCATTAAGTTAATAAAAGTTTTTTTTTCATTATTGGGATTTTAAAGGTTTTCTTTGAGAAAATATTTTGTTTTTTTCATGTGTAAAAATTTTATTTATATTAGCAAAGAACTTTAAAGATAATGGTAAACATTACATGTGTTCCTATGTTTTTAACTAGACTAACAAATTTTTTCTTTTTATATCCCTTATTGATCTTTTTGTGTTCATCCCATATTTTAAAAATAATCATAGGGTTAAAGGATGGTTACAAATAGGGAAAAATCATGTTGAAAGTATTGATGATTTTTCCTAAAAGGAAATCTTTTTTTATTTTGAATGTTTTATACTGTCAAAAAAATGGATACTGATTAAATGTTTCCACATTATATATATATATAGGATTTTTTATTTATGATGTATGACCTTTCTCTTTAAAAAAACTAAACCTAAAATTTATTTGGTAATGTATGAAACTGAATTAAAGTTTAAATTCACTAGAATATGTAATATTTAAAGCTGGATCCTTATATATATTTAGAAGGGACTGCGAATTATTTTTTGGTCACTCATGTTAGTGACATGATGTTGTTGATTCTGGTGATCGCTAGTCTTTAGGCATTAAATCTGAGATATATCATGAGTACTTACTAGAGATACAATTTAGGATGTTTGGAAATAGAAAAGCAAAGAAGAACATGGGGACTTACTCAACGGTGAAATTAAAATCTTAGAGGAATTCTAAGAGTAAGGAATCTATGACCGTTAATTTAACTGTTCATCACCAGGATATTTATCATGGTTTTGGAGGGATTAATACTAGAAAATCAAAAGGAAAACTTATATATATCTCAAGAAATATTGAAGCTTTTATGTTTTGAACCTGTGACATGAAAGGGGACTTTGTATTCCTACTAAATCCTTGTTTTTTGTTCCAAGGTTTAATGGTAGTGGGGGTGATTATTCCCCCATTTTGAATGTTCATAATGAAACTCCAACCTATTGGGATATTAAAATATCTTCTCATATGACTTCTAATTAGTTGGGGAATGTTTTGATTCTTGAAATGACTCCACTTAGTGAAAATCTGGTTCCTACAACTTCATTGGATAAGAAAAATACCTCTTTTAAATGTATGGATATAATTAATTCATTCAACATCATATTATTAATAAGTAGGAAATTTTAATCCCTAACTATAATACTATTTATGGTGATCAATAAGTCATCCAAAAATCTATTTATCCCTAGAATATTGAGATTAAAAAAAGGGTAGTGGGTTTTGATGCTCCTACTTTAGAGGTAATAGGAAAGGACACTCCTATATTTTTGTTGAACAAGTAAGAATCAGGGTATCTAATGTATTTAGAAATTATATGTTTTTAAAATCCACTCTATATAAATCCTTGGGAATGTCACAGTCTAGATGCAAGGTACTTTCTACTTCTTTTTCATTTTTATTGATTAAATGCACATCTAAGGGGAGATATTTGTCCACAAATGAGTCGAGGAATGATCATATTTTCATGGAATAAAATCTTTTAATGGAAAACCTTGATGAAAATAAGGTAGTGGAGGAAACTTCTTGCATTGGATCCATATTTTGTGTTGATGATGTTTTATTTGCCACATTTAAACCTGAGCATCAAGGGAATCTCTATAAATCTTTTAATAGTTATAAATGATTAGGATGACCATAAGACCGAGGAGTTTTGGGTTTCTTTTGTTACTTGTTAACTTGATCATAGTATTTTTAGAGTGAGATAGTTAGCAAAAAGTTCATTGATGAAATTACTAAGGAAGATTGCAACATTTAAGGGCAGAAGCATGCCCTTACTATTAAATATGGACATAGTCATGAGCCTATGATTGTTGTGCCCACAACAGTGGATGAATAAGATTAAAATAAACTATGCATGAAACATAAATAGAGAAGAGGTCATCACCCCATGGTTAGAGAAGTCAGGGGAGCATCAAAATATAGGCTTTTATTCTCTAGATGAGTATTTGAGGATATTACTTCTTGACTAGTGAAGGAAGATTTGTCTCTGGTCTCCTACAATCACATTCTCACCATTGTTTGAGAAGTTTTTTCTATTTTAAATATGATGGATGTTTTCCATATCTGATTCCATCTCCCCTATTTTATTTTTTCCAATTTTTAATAAATGGGAATGTTTCTACAGGTTTTATTCTCTTTCCATTTCAATTATAAGTAATTAAATTATTATTAATAACTATTTTTAATAAAATTAATGCATAAACAAGGAAAAAATAGTTCAAAATAAAAAAACAATAAATCAAAACTTAATAATGGAATTAAAAATAAATAATAATCTAATTAATAATAAAAAACATTAACTAAATTCATAAATAATAATTAAAATCATTTAATTTATAATCTTTTTAATTTTATTATTATTAATAACTATTAATATTTATTAACTAATAATTATTATTCTCAACTACATTATTAATAATAAGTCATTAAAATAATCAAAATAATAATTATTGTTTAATTATATAAATACATTTTATTAATTATATTTTATTAGTAATTTGAAAATCATTATTATTAATATTTATAATTAATTATTAATTAATATTACAATTAGGAAATATAGAAAACTTTTTAAAAAAATTTATTTATTAATCTTAGCAATAATAATTACTAAAAATAATTACTAATAATAATGAAAATAAAATTAATATAGTTAACAAATATTAGTAAATAAGAATAAAAAAAATACTATTTATAATAAGTAATAATAGTGTACCTAAAATTAATAATTATTGGTAATTATTTTTTGTAATAATTTGATTAAAATTATTACTATAATTAATTATTAATATTAGTATAATTATTTTTTATTAATTAAATTATTTATAATCATTACTTTTAATTATGTTATAAATTATTATTAATGTTATTTATATGCTAATGGAGTGTGGGTTTGTGCTACATGGAGTCGGCCTATGAAATTTAATTGGTAGGGGTCAAGTTTGACCCCACCACTTCCTTTTCTCGTCCAGATTAAATTGGGAGAGAGTTTGGTTGTTTCGCACACCCAGAATGTATGTTTTGCATGTTGGAGTCAGCCTATAAATTTCACCATGCATCTATAATAGTCCCACATGTAGTGTGGGGGTTGTTTATTCATCTGATGCTATGCCACTAAGTGACTAGCATGTCGACATGCCACCAGGTAAAGAGACAACAAGAAAAAAATGTGTGATGTGCGTTGATTGTTTTTTAATGAAAGATCCTCCCCTATTTTTCAAAGGGGGCAGTCTTGGAAGATTAGGTGTGTGGCTAAACCCACCTACTGGGATTCAGTGAGGGAGGGTCATGGGGTGAATCTTTCCAATAAATCGAAGTGGATTTCCTTGGTTTCAGTACTCACCAATCAACTCTAGGAATCAATAGAATCATCTCCAATTAGTTTGTGTTATTTTTTGTGTTTTATTTCCCAATTATTCAAAATATATACATATAAGGGTATTATACTTGTAATAGTGAGGAAGTGTGTACCCACATTTACCCATAGTGATATCATTTTATATTCTCATGGTTTTTTACCCCTTTGATTTAGAGGGGTTTTCTACATTACCTTTGGTGACTATATATTTCCACATGTTTTTCATTATTTTATCCCATGAATATTGCTGCACCATGGGCTAATCATTTTTGGTCCCAATAAGTGGTATTAGAGTAAGGTTCTGGCCCTATTCTGTTGACTTTTTTGGGTATTAATAATTCATGTAAATTTGAGTATGCTTTGTGATTGCGAATCTAGTTGATGTTTCACATAAAAAATTTATTCAGATTATTAAATAAATCATTGTGAAATAGAGGAGGTTTTAGACGGAAGGCCCATCCAGATTGTAGTGAAATTTGATATCAAAAAATTCTATGGGAATATTATTTCATTGTAGAAAATAATGATGTGGGAAGTTATGCGGAAGGATAATTTCCTACTGGAAATTAGAAAAAATTTAGAAAATGTGATAGAGGAAAAGTGGAATGACATATACCAGGATGTTATTGCCAACATCCATTTATCTTTGGAAAATAGGTTCCTATCAAGAATTTCAGTGAATAATACAGTGAATGAAATATGTGATACTCTGATGAAACTGTAAGTGGACAAGTCACGCTAAAAAAATTCTTGAATAGAAAATTATGAACTATTTGAATAGATGAGTTGACATTGGTGACCAAACCCATAAAAATCCATAATAGCATATTCTCTAAACTCATGGAATTGGGATATAAAATTAAGTATACTGAACATGAAAAGATTCTACTCTAGAGTTTTCCATATTCATATAACCAACTCATCATCAGCCTCACCAATAATATGGTGATGAATATTCTATCCTTCATTGTTTTTGTATTTTTGTTTCTTGAAGAATAAATTCATTAGAAGAATAAGTAGGACTGACCAAAAACTTTTCACTAAGAAGAGGCTCTATTCATTTATAGATAAAGGATGATGGATCATGGTTTTAGTGGGATCCAAAATCATGTTAGTCTTAAATCAAGGAGTAATAATAAGAATAATGCATGTTTCAATTGTATAAATAAGGGAACATCAAGAAATATAGTAGGAATAAAAAGAGTATTAAAAATTTCTCCTAGAGGAATGTGGTGATTACTCTTGGAAATAGAGACATTCTGGTTAGTAAAGCAGCGACAACTGATGGAAGAAGGAACCATCTCAACAATGCATGGATAATTGACTTAGGAGAAGTACGGAACATAATTACTCAATGTTAATGGTTTTACTAGTATGAAACCATCCCATAATGACTTTTTTACAAGGTTGATGATCACCCCAAGAATATCTTCAATGTTGGTACCATCAATCTAAAGATGCATGGTGGTTTTGTTCGAACCATCTTGGGAGTACGATGAGTGAGGTGTATGAAGAAGAACATAATGTATTCCGGATAATTTTATGACATCATATGAAATAATTGCACTAATAATGGTGTGATGATAATTTTGAAGGGTGAGATTGTTGTGATGAAGGCAGAGAATATCTAAAACAACATGAATATTTCTATGGGATAAATGTATAAGGAGAAAGAGATATTTGTGGTATCAACTACCTCGACAAAATCATTGATGAAATTTTGGAATAAAAATATTTTCCATATGCTAGACTGTGGCCAAAATATTAATACAGATAATAAGTTTCTCCCTAGGAATACGAAGTTGTCCTTACCATTTTTTTAGAATTGTGTTTGAAAAATTAACACATGTTAAAGTTTGAGATGTCAATAGTAATTTCCAGAGATCTTAGAGTTTATCTATTCTGAAATTTGGAAATCACCGGTTATATCCATTAGAGGGAAAGTTATTTTTAATATTTCAATGATTATTATTCTAGGATACATTCGGTGTACCTAATCAAGAGGTAGGAGAATCTTTTTAATGTTTTCCAAAAATTCAAAGCACATAAAGAGGTTGAACCTGGAGAGAAGATCAAGTGTTTAAGTACTAAAAATGGTGGATAATTTACAACCAAGGAGTTTAATAATTTTTGTTAATGAGAATGAATTAATTTATATTTAATAGTGGAATACACTCTTTGTTTGAATGGAGTGGTAAAAAAGATGAAATGAACATTATTAGATAGAATAATGGAAATGTTGAAGACTATAAGAATTACCAAAACAATTGGGCATATGTAGTGAATACCACCTGTTATGTGATCAACAAATCCCCTTAAATAGTGATTGATCTGAAAACACTTATAGAGATGTGAACTAGTAAAACCACTGAATATTCTTGGTTGAAAACTTTTGGAAGTCTGGTATATGCATTTTTTTAATGACAAGGAAATAACTATATTGGATTCAAGATCAATGAAATGTATTTTCAAAGGGTATACTGATGGTGTAAAGGGGTCTCGTTTGTGGAACCCCACTACCTACAAACATATCATCAAAAAAATGTAACTTTCATAAAAGATAAGGTGAAAATGAAAATTGATCAAAACTCGGTGAAAGAGAATAAAAAAACAAAAATAATTGAAGTAGAGGACAAATACAAGGAAAATCATGTTCCCTATAATGCATTATCATAGCATGATGATCTAATATTTTCTGAGTTAATACCACGATGGTCAACATGGGAGAAAAAAGAACCAGTATGGAACATGGAATATGTGATTGAGAGAAATAATGTATACTTTTATTGGTATAGGATAGAGAGCCATATTATTTTGTGGAGGAAAACCAGAGTCCATATTTACCCTCATGGATAGTGGTGATGCAGGAGGAACTTGAATCCTTGTACAATAACAAGACTTGGGATCTTCTTCCATTACCTCATATAAGAAATTATATCAGTAAAAAATGGGTACTTAAGATCAAGTGGTATGGAAATGATTAGGTGTAATGATATCATGTAGAACTAGTGGTCAAAGGATATTCTCAAAAAACATGTTATTGATTTCAATGAAATTTTTTCTCATGCTATTAACTTGATGAATGTTTGTATAGTTCCAGCGATGTGTGAAACATATAGTTTACATGTAGAACATATAGACATAAAGAATAGTTTTCACTATGTATATCTTGATGAAGAGATCGATATGCTCCAACCAGAATGTTTTTAAGAATAAGGAAAAGATAAATTATTTTACAGGTTAAGCAAGCCTATGTACGGTCTCAGACAGGAATAAAGGTGCTTGTAAATGTGATTTGATTCCTATATCACAAGCCATGGATATAATAGTCTTTATTCAGATCCTTGTGTATATTTTAGTGGTTTTTATGGTATTTATTTCATCATTATTCTATTATATGAGGATGAAATGTTTGTTGTAGGCCCCAAAAATGACCATATCTAGGAGGCAGAGACACAATTGGCTAGGTAGTTTGAAATGAAGGACTTGGGACCAGCAAACGAGATTCTTCAGACAATGGTTTACTAGGATAACAATAATGGGAATAGTTCGCTATCATCGTATAATTACTTATAGAGATTCTTGAAATTCATCAACACGCAAATCTGTAAGCTAAGATCTACCCCTCTTCTTATTAATTTCAATTTATCCTTGATGATGAGTCTTATCAATGAAGCATAGAGGATGGATATGTCTTGTGTAATGTATGAATCATTAGTGGGTAACATGTTGTTCTCTGTGGTTTGTACTAGAACATACATTGAACATTCATTGGGAGAACTTAGTCGATGCATATATAATCCAATATGGTAGAATTAGAGCATACTAAAGAGGATCTTTAGATACATAAAAGAGACCCCAAGTGTTTCCTTATGTTATAGATGATTAGGTTTTACTATCAGTGTCTATGTTGATTCAGATTTTATAGGTGATTCTAACTAGATTAAATTTACAACTTGTTATTTTTTTACTTTTACGGGAGGAACTATGAGATAGCTTTCAAATTTACATTTAGTTGTGGATTTATCCATGATAGAGGTAGAGTACTTGGTAGTTATACATTCTTTAAAAGAGGCAATTTGTATGAGATGTTTGTTGGAGGAGCTCAGGCACAGACATGAGTAGATACCATTATTTTGTGATAGCTAGCACACCATTCACAATGTAAGGAATCCAAATTCTCATTCCAGGAAAAATCACATTGGGGAAAAACATTTTTATGAGATGTAATGGAAGAAAAAAGTATAGGTTTCCATAAAATTCATACTAAAGAAAATCTAGTAGAGTTTGTGATGAAGGTGATTGACTCTGATAAGTTCCGATGGTGCAGATCCTTAAGCAGCCTCACAGAGACATGAGAGTAATGTTTGGAATACAGAAAGGGTATGTTAGTATATGTTTTGTTATTAATAAAATCTATAAGTGGGAGATAATTTGGTGGTTTTTTAATTAATGATGGTGGTCACCCCCCCCCCCATTTTTAAAAGGTAGCTGGTGATGGAAAATAAGGTGGGTGTCCAACCCCACCTACTATGATATAGTGAGGTATGATAATGTGGTGAAGCTTCCCTATAAGAGATAGTGGCTTCCCTTAGTTTCAACACTCACCAATCAACTCCATCAATCAGCAGCATTATCTCCCCTTAGTTTTTTTTATTTTTTGAGGTTTATTACCCCATTATTCAAGAGATATACTTACAAGGGTTTTAACCTTATAATCGTGAGGGTGTGTGTACCCACTTTTATCCATGGTGAGATCCTTATATTTTCTCGTGGTTTTTTACCCCTTTCATTTTGGGGGTTTTCCACATTACCATAGGTATCCATTTATTTCTGAATAATTAACATTATTTACTCTCATTATTATTAGTGTACCATAGGCCAATCAATTTTGGTCCCAAAAAAGCGTGGGAGCACTTGTGGGTGTTAAATTCCTGGTATATGAAGATGGGTGAGGGTTTCATGATTCAATTCATACACATGGTCTTTTTCAAAAAAAAATTGAATAAGAAAAAAATAACCTTAGGGATTTTGGATCAACAATTGAGACCGTATGGGTTAAGAAATCATGGGGACTCTAATTTAGCCTACGGGTCAATAAATCAAGCAGTATTCAAGGAGGAAAACTCAAGGTACTCATTTTCATCCAATCAAGGGGACTTCGAGGATTGATAACCAATGGCTTTGGGTCACCCAATCAAAGGGCAGTCAATGGGTTTTGAAGAACCATAAAATCAAAGGCCTTTAGGTCTCCTAATTGAGGGTTCTTCAACCCATCATGGGGATTTTTAGGACCAAAAATTGAAGGTCCATCAGGTAATATAATGATGGGGTCTTTGTGGACTAAAAATCAAGGTCCTCTTGTTCAAATAATTATGTGATCTTTGGGCTATAAATGTAATAAAAAAATTTATTGTCGATGTGTGTTAATCCTTATGGGGAGGGATGAGGTTGGACCCACAAGAGTGCTATAGTGCATGTGTATTTTCGTTTTCTAATCTCATATATAAAATATATATTAATTTCAATTAGATTATTTTTTTATTAAATTTCATTGTTAATTATATTATTAATTTATGATTTTTTAATTTTATACTTTTTTAGTGATTTCTTTATTTATTTATTTTTTAAATAATAATTTATGTTAAAATAATTAAAAATAATAAATAAATTAATAACAATTAATAAATTTAGAAATAATTATTATTTATAATAAATAATAATGGCATGAACCATGAACCTGGACAACTATGTTCAAGGTCCTTTTATTCAATAAAAGAGAATAGTACATGGTGTTTCAATTTCAAATAAAGTTGCATGAAATACCACCAAATACAATAGAGAAATATCACAAAAAACTATATTGAAAAATCCCTACGAGTGTCCTTAAATCTAGAGTAGCCGAAAAAAGTAGCTTACCTTTTACCGATTTTTATGGCCAACACCTACAAGAATTCCTGCCTCAATTCCAAGATTTTCTAATCTTATAAGTAATAGATGGATCATGTTAGATCAAATAGTTTAAATACCTTAAGAGGGAGGGTGAATTTGGGTGTGAAAAATTAAAACAATTTAACCTTTAGATCCTACTTCACCGCTAAACAAAAAAAAATTCACTCACTTTCTCGTAGTAATGTATGATCACAAATTAATGCATGCACGAGACACAAAAAATTTACTTGGTTCACCCAACTTGGCCTACATCCAATGAGCATACAATGAAAATTTTTCTATATAATAACATCACTAAGGAACACAACTATTACAAAGTTAATAGCAGACTCATTGTCACTCTTGGTTCATTACCATTCACAATTTAAAATCTCACTGCTCTCTCAGCTAAAGTGTGCTCACTAATCCTTCAAAGGATTCTTATTTTGATCAGTTGATGTAATATGTTTGAAACCTCATTTGGTGTGTCCTTAAGTTCCAATTTAATCAACTTGAAGAATACCACATTACCATAGAATTATTGAGAAATCCTTTCTGATTCACATGAGATTCACTTTTCTAAAGCCCCTTTCTCAAATTTTGTGAAACTATCCCATCATTCATAAAACTTTTCAAACCTTTACAAAAAATTTCATTTCATAAAACTCACAAAATTTTGTGAAACTTGGTATGATTTTTTAAACTCACAACTATTCATGAAACTCTTTCTTTCATAAAACATCCTTCCTTCACAAAACATATATTATTCTGAATCCTTTACAATGGTAATTCAATCATGAAATTCCATCATGAATTCAGATCATTTTTTTCATTAAGTCTTCATCTCTTAAAATAATGTAGTCAGCTACCTATTTATAAATATTTACTCACATTCATGAAACATTCTAACTCTCCACACATTTCTATGAAACTCTTAATTCTTGTTCATGAAACTCCCTTTCTTCAGGAAACTTGAGGGAAATATATCATTATTGAAACATCTTGTAATTGTGTATCATACCAGTTTTCATTTTTCAAACATCCATCTTTTTATGAGACAAACCATGAAATCCAACATTTATTAAAATTTTATCATACTCTATATTTTGGAAGGCAAAAAATTATAAAGCACCATGAAATGGAATCACCTTGTCCATGTAATTTTTTATACCAATTTCAAATTTTTTATACCCCTTTCTTTAATATTTTTCAATGTAATTTTTCAAAAATCATGTTAAAACTCAATAACTGATCATGTAAACATTATTTATTAACAAAAAAATTAACCTAAAAACACAAAAAAATACCTTGAAGGATTTTTTCACAACATATCATCCCTATGTAGGGAGAACATATACTCCACCTCATAGGCTAAATTCATTACATTGAATTCATCTAAATTTTTGTTTTGAACATGTGAATTATATTTCCATGATAAATCCTGAATGTTAATCTTCAGATTGGACCAGTTGTTGGATTCAATGTTACATGAAAAAAACATTATGACTATAATGTAATCTTTATAGAAAAGGATACCAAGATCCATTTTTATAACTAAACTAGAATACCCCACTACGATTTCATGGTATTTGATGTGTAATTTTTTTATAATAATATGTTGATTAGGAATTATAAAATTTAAAGAAGAAATAGTAAAGTTCAAATAAGACCATGGGATATTGCTTTACCACTAATAAAACACTTGAAAAAAGAGTTATTAAATAATTATATATAGCTAGAAGATCTAAATTAAATAAAACATAATTTAAAAAAATGCTTTTAAATGTTGTAGAATGATTGTGTTCAAAGGAGGAAACAGAATAAAAATAATTCAATGTCAATCTTGAGATAGGATAATCTAGTTTGACGTACATCATATTTGTTAAATTATCACAATATATTAATGTGGTAAAAAAAATTTAAACTGTCATTTTTAGGTATATATTATAGTCTTTTTATATTTCAAAATTTTAAAATGTGTACGTATTGTGTGTTTTTTATATTACAATTATCATCATATTTGTAATTATTTATATCATCCTAATGTGTTACTAATGGTTATCCTTTTATGTAATGCATGATTGAAGGGTGATAAAATTTATATTCATTTATATTAATTTAAAAGAAATTACATAGAAAGGAATCAAAATATATAAAAAATATAGAGTTTCCATAAATGAATCTATAAAAAAATAGGTAATATTATAAAAAAAGCAATTGTGTATATTTATGTAAAAATGTTATGAACAATTTCTAAAGTAAATGAAAGAACTAAAATCTCATGTTCCTTCTATAGGGGTTCCTATCACAACCCGTCCCAGTGGGGACCGAGTCACAACTCCCCAAACCCGCCTCCAATAGGCCAGGGGCTCGTGACTAGCACTGAGTAGGCATGCTACTAACATGGGAATCATTTCCTATAATCTTGTACACACGCACACACATCTCCACGCCCACAAATCTGAAAAGTAAAAACACAACTAAAAATGGAAATGCATGCATTCACTAAAAATCCCAACCAACAGAGTACGACGGGAAAGAAAAGTAATGTAAGTGTAAAACCCTGGGCCAAAAGTACAACCCCACAAAAAGAGAGTCTGTAACAAAGTCCAACTAGTAAAGAAATGTGATGGGACTGCAACCTGTAGCCATAGGAACACACCTCAGCCTGTCTGATCTCACTGAGTAGCATCTAGTCTTGGTCTGCCAAAATTCATGTCAATGACTCGCTCGTCTACACAGGAAATGACATGTGCGGGAAAATCCCATGCAGGGGTGAGTATAACAGTACACAGTAGGACACCCCAAAACCAAAAAGGAAATACAACAAGGGAAATACCATAATGGAAAGGTACAATCATCTCTACACAGAATATGTCTACAAAACATATAACAAGAAATATCCAGATATACTCATACACGATCGACTATCGCGATACCGCCACTAGGATCTAGCTCGAAGATTCCACCAAACATATAACAACAATAACACACTCCAAGGTCTCAAGAGAGAGATGTGAAGTACTCGCTCCGAGAGAAAACACTCCACAAGTACTATGAGAACATGATGCTCAGATGAGGATCACAACCAAGTCATGGGGTGATTCCAACAACTCGGTCTGAGCTAATTCGCTAAGAAGAAGATCGGCGCCTAGGTAAAGTTGGTCACGTCGATACCAAGAACTCTACCTAGGGTTCTGGGAATGAAAAGAGGATCCGGCTCTAAGTCTCACAGAGGGGATTCCAACAACTCTATTCAGGAAGTCCTGCTAAAGGGATCATACTCTTATATGTAGGAAATGATACCGAGAACCTTCAGGAGAATGACTAAGGGGACAAACCCTACGAAAACTAGTCCATGTCTCAGAAGACAAGTGGCTCAAGCTATGAATAATTGGTTACACGGCATGTAGTATGGTTACACACCATGTTCCTTGACTCTGGGTACTACCCATGTAAATGGATTGTGTCATCCATTAAGGCTGTGTAAAACTCAACTATATGGTGTGTCGAATAATCACATGTTGTGTTCCTTGACTCTGGATACTTCCTGTGTAAACGGACTGGGTCATTTGGCTTGTCAGATAGAAAGAAACTACACGACGTGTAGAAGAGTAACATGTCATGTCCGAGCACCTGGGGCTTGCTCCGTGTACGTTGGCCATGTCCCCATACATAGTATCTGTCTATTTCCATGTCTTCTTCCGGTGTACCAGTACATGGGGTATCCTGTGTATCCGGCCAGATCTGTCTGGGGAAGGTTATACACACCGTTTCCTTGGTCGTGTACCTAACCCGGGTCTATGTCACCTTCCCGTGTAACAGTACACGGGGTATCCCATGTATCTGGCCGGGTCTGGCTGGGGAAGGGTATACATGTTGTGTCCTTTTCCATGTACCCAACATGTGTCCGTGTACTCCCATATTACACGCCAGGTGGTCCACCGATGAACACACGCCGTGTCGCTTATACTACATGGAGTGTAGTAACGATTTTTTCAGAAATGTTGTCTTCTTCCACTCGTCTCTCTTGATCCTCTGGATCCTCAGTTTCTCATCCATTCATCCTGATACTCCATGGGTTGGTTTGTTTCATCATAATAACACCGTAACGGGTGTTTTAAGCTCTTGAATCAAATCGTAAACCTTGAACAAACCCTCCTAAGAAAAACGCCTGAAAGGTCATATCTCCCGATCCACTCTGAATCGCCTACCAAAACCGTCGGCACACCTCTGTGAAATCGCTCTGGGGTTGGATTTACAATCTCGTATCGTTGTGCCAACAAATGAATGCGAATTGATGGATTTCCTCCATGAACGCATAGAACGCAATGAAGAATGTGAGGGAAAATATACAAGAATAAAAAAAGAGGGACAAACCTCGATCGTTGTTCGTGACGATATGGATTCATCGCCATTAAATCAAAACCAAAACAACCTAAACATCCCAGCAAAAACCTATCCCACAAGAATGATCGATCCTAGGGATAATCTATTCATGGATTAGTTTTCGTTCTTAATGGAAATAAAAAATGGGGTAGGAAATCAAAAACAAACATCCCACCTAGATCTACAGCATTTTTTGGAGAAGATCCAGTCGTCGCGTCGTTGTCGCTAGTGAAAATCATCAAGAATGTCACCGCCGCGTTGGGAGGTCTTCTCCAGAGCCTCCTGAGCCGCCAAGGGTTTCAGGGTTATGTGTTTTATAACCCTGGACCCCTGTGTAGGCCTTTATTTAAAAAAAAGATAAGAGATATCTATTGCAGCAGATTTAAAAGATTTCACTGCAGAATAAAATATATTTTTTAAATATTTTATTACTCTTACGTCCCAAAAAACTGGATTTCATCACCGACATGCACCGGCCGATGTTAGGTATCACCTAAGGTAAAATCATTGTTCCGAAAACAACGGTGTCCTCATATTTCTGATCCAAGCTCCCATTCGAGAGTTATCCCACTTTTTCAAGAAAACCACACTTGTGCATTATTTAATTATTAAATTAAATTCAAACATTTGTTCCGGGATCACCGGGCCTCGGATGTACACGTCATCTCAGAGAATGGTCTCAAATTAATTCCCATATAATATTAAAATAATACATGGAAAAATCTAGGACATTACATCACAACCACCTTAGGGATTTTACGTCCCTGAAAAGCCAAAACAAAGGCTACTCAAAAATATGTGGTTACTGCATATGAATCTGAGCCTCCTGCTCCCACGTGCTCTCCTGGAGATTCCCGTGTTGCCACCGAACACACACCAAGGGAATAGCTCTCCCACGAAGGATCTTCTCCTACCGATCATCGATCTCCACTTGGTACTTAGAAAAGTTTCCTTCATCATCGATGTCCAACTCACCCCAACCGATGATGTGCAATGGATCATGCACGTACGTCCATATCGGTGACATAGGGAAGACATTGTGTACCCGGTCCATCTAAGGAGGAAGAGCCAAGTGATACGCCACCTCACCAACTCTACTTAGAATCTGAAAAGTTCCAACAAACCATGGATATTCCTTTCTGCCTCGACCAAATCTCTGCAATCCCCATTGTGGTGAGACCCGAAGGAACACATGGTCTCCCTCCTCGAACTCCAAGGGCCTTTTCCTCTAGTCGGCATAAGATTTTTTCCGACTCTGTGCAGTCTTCATCTACTCCTAGATTCCTTACACCTTCTCTGTAGTAGCTCTCACCATCTCTGGGCCCACGAGTGCTAACTCTCCAAGGTCAGTCCAGCAAAGTGGTGACCTGTAAGGTCGCCCATACAGAGCCTCGAATGGTGCCATTCCAATAGTGGAATGATAATTTTTGTTGTAAGAAAACTCCACTAGTGGTAGGTGATCCTCCCAGCTACGACCGAAGTCAAGTATGCATGCTCAAAGCATATCCTCCAGAACCTGGATGGTCTGCTCCATCTGACCATTAGTCTGAGGATAGAGCATTGTGCTCTAGCGTAACTGAGTCCCAAAATATTCCTACAAACCCTTCCACAACTGGGATGTGAAATGAGCATCATGATCTGAGATGATCGTGGATGGTACTACATGAAGTCAAACTATCTCCTACACGTAGAGGCATCCCAAGCTCTCTACTAAACTCGACTCATGTATTAATAGGAAGTGGGCCGAATTGTTGAGTCAATCAATGATCATCCAAATGGAATCATGTCCCCTAGACGTACGTGGTAAACCCTTCACGACGTTCATGGATATCCCTTCCCACTTCCACTCTAGCATCTCAAGGGGCTAAGTCATTCCTGCTGGCACCTTGTGTTCAGCCTTTACTTGCTGACAAGTAAGGCACTAATAAACAAACTTTTCCACAAACTTTTTCTTTCCTAGCCACCAGAACAGACGCCAGAGGTCATGATACATCTTTTCCATGATTGGATGCACCGCCAAAGGGGATGTATGGAAGTCCCATAGAACCTCCTCCTACAGTGTCACTGGTACTATTGTACGCCATCTAAAAAGAACAAAGTTCTCCCCACCTTCTGAATATCCATCAGCCGCAACACCTGTGGATATCTGAGCATATAAAATCTCACAGCTAGAATCCTCACGTTGTGATTCCTTGACTCATTGTAAGAGTGGAAGGGTAACAAACATCAACTGAAGGTAAGCTCCCTCATCTCCATCCATGAAGCATAACTTCAAAGAGGCCAACTACCTCGTCACCTCATCCAACAACTACGAATAAGATTTCATGCAGAGAGCATCTTCCACAACGTTCCCCTTCCCAGGTGTGTAAACGATCAGAAATTCGTAATCCTGGAAGAACTAAAGCCATCATATTTGTCTCAAATTCAGATCCTTTTGAGAAAAGATATATCTGAGACTCTTGTGATTAGAGTAGATGGTAAACCACTCACCCATCACGTAGTGCCGCCATATCTTCAATGAAAAGACTACCGCTGCCAACTCAAGATCATGGGTCGCGCAGTTCTACTCATGTGGCCTCAACTGACATGAGCCATAGGAAATCACTAAATGCCTCTACATCAGAACACAACCAAGACTAATTCATGATGCGCAACAAAACACTACGTACTCAACACCCTCCTCTAGTAATCTCAAAATCAGGGTGCTCGTCAGACTCTATCTAAACTAATGGAAAGCCAGTTTGCATCTCTCGGTCCACATGAAAGGATTCCCCTTTTGGGTCAAAGCTTTCATGGGTGCTGAAATCTTGGAGAAATCAAGAATGAATCTCTGATAGTAGCTTTCCAACCGAAGGAAGCTCCACACCTCTATCACACTACAGGGTGGCTCCCATGCTAGTACTGCCTCCACCTTGGATAGGTCCACTACTACACCATCTGCTGAGATAATTTGTTCTAGAATGTGGACCTCTTGTATCCAGAACTGGAACTTCGAGAGTTTCCCGTACAACTGGTGCTCTCATAGTGTGTCTAGAACCATCCTTAGGTGTCTCGCGTGCTCCTCCTCGGACGCAGAGTACACAAGGATATCATCTGTGAAGACCACTATGAACCGATCTAGATAGGGCTAAAATATCTGATTCATGAGTCCCATGAACACTGCTAGGGCATTCGTCACGCTGAAGGGCATCACCAAGTACCCATAGTGACCGTAGCGACATCTGAATGTTGTCTTCGGTACATCCTCATCCCATACTCACAATTAGTGATATCCTGATCATAGATCAACCTTTGAGAACCAATGTTCCCCTCTCAACTAGTCAAAGAAGTTATCGATCCTAGGTAGTGGATACCAGTTTTTCAAGGTCACTTGATTCAAGCATCGGTAATCCACACATAGCTTTAAGAACCCTTCTGCCTTTTTGGAAAACAGCACTAGGGCCGCCCAGGGTGAAACACTAGGTCTCACAAAGCCCTTCTGCTGCAAGTTGTCCAGTTACACCTTCATCTCACGAAGCTCTACAAGAGACAACTGATATTCTGATGCTGATATCAGCATCGTCCTGGGTTGCAACTCAATGCAGAAATCTATCTCCCGGTGGGGATGTAGCCAGGGGACATCCTCCAGAAAGATGTCCTTGTACTCAGCCACTACTATTGGAAACTGGAAACTCTTCACATATACTGTGCCAATGGATAGGTTAGCCAACTGATAGGATATCGGTTGTGCCTTCCTATGCATGAGTCCATCATGCGCTGCCTGGGTCTCTCTTTCACCGACAAAAGAAAACCTTGTTCCATCACTGCAGACACACTACACCCTTCACCTAAAATAGTTGATTTGGGCATGAAATTTGGATATCTAATCCATACTTAGAATGACATTGTAAGGCCTCGACGCTTCCACCAAGAGGTTCCAACCGAAACTCTCACCTCCAAGGGTCAGGTCACACTATCTATAGAGGTTTGTGATCTCTGAATCTTCTCCAGTCGGTGTTTCTAAGTGTAAGGGTCGAGTAAATGGCTCAAATGGAATCTCAAGGTCTCGATAAATATAAGCATCCAGAAAGGAATGATTATAAAAAGTGTCTATTAGTATGGAAACCAAAGTAGAAAAGACACAGATTATACCTCTAATCATTTCGGGAGTACCTCGGTCATAAGCCTCTGCCACCTGCAGTTATCCCAGCCTCTGTCCACCATCTCCCTGAACCTGGGGTGGACTTCCTGGGGGTGGTGGTGGTAAAATGTCAAAACACTGAAGACCTCCAACTGCTCTCCCAGCTCCCCTACCATGTCTGCCGCCCCGTGGATCTCTCTTCCCCACAAGTTACCTATACCTTGGTGGTCCATCAACTGATCCCATTTCAGTAGTACAGTGGGTTGGATAATCTTGAGCGAGATGTCCCCGACCATCACATGCGTAGCATCGCCTCTCTCGAGGATGGCTGGATGTGCCCTGCGAACCCTATACGGAAGATCCCATGTCCTGGTTTCTCCTCTGAAAACATCTCCCCTGCCTAGGTCCCTGACATCGGCTCCCTGCTGCCGAGGTCTCTGCTTCATCTCACCCACTACTGACAACTGCTGGCTGTCTCTACTCTTCCAAGAAGCTCTCGACCACCAAAGCCCACTCGAGCACCCCATCATAAGTAGGAATGCTAATAGGGATCATGCTTGCTCGGATATCTCAGTGCAAGCCCCGCTCAAAAGTCTGAGCTCTGAAGTACTGATCACTGACCATATCTATCGAGTACCGCGAGTGGTTGGTAAACCTCGATGAATAGTCCGCCACCGTCATCTTTCCTTGCTGGATCTGAAGAAGCTCTTGTATACATACTGCTCTCAGGGTAACCGGTGAAAACTCCTCTCTGAAAATCCGCTCAAACTCTGACCACACGAGAGTCGCCTCGTCATTGGTCCGGATAATCAAACTCCACCATCATCCTACTGAGCCCTGTAAAAGGCTCGCTTCTAGGATCACCATCTGGTCTCCTGGTGTCCAGACCAAACAGAAGACTCTGGTCACTACCTCAAGCCAGTCCTCTCCTACCTGATGGTCAGGCTCACCTAAAAACATAAGGGGTATCTATCTCTAAAACTCATGGAGTGCGCCCAGCCTTTGATCCTCCTCTACTGGTACAGCAGGCACTAAACACAGCTCCACAGGTGGCGGAATAACTGGCACACCCCACGATGGTAAAACTAGGGGATTTGATCCCTGAATCGAAGCTTCATCACTAAGGGGGTCATCCTCGTGATCGAGTAGCTAGATCCTAGAAGGTGCGCATCACGGAGGCATCATGTTAAAGAAATAATATGTATCTTAGTCCATGAGTATATCTGGAGAGCTGACTCAAGAAGGACATGGAAACCACAACCCATTCCTATATGATGCATGTAACATTATTTTTTCCTCCCACTAGTGTTCTCATGCTCTGAGTCAAAAAGAAAGTTATCAGAGTCCTGGTGTATGGATACGTCAGCCGCCCACACCAACAGTGGGGTCCCTGGACTGAAATCCAAACTCGAAACACTTAACATTGTTTCCTCAAACCAACTCACAGACTCTCGGTCCTAAGGTAGAACTGACCAATTCTGATACCACTCTGTCACAACCCATCCCAGTGGGGCCCAAGCTGCAAATCCCCAAGCCTGCCTCTAATAGGCCAGGGGAGGTGACTAGCACCGAGTAGGCATTCTACTAACATGGGAGGTATTTCCTATAAACCTGTACACACGCACACACATCTCCAATCCCAAAAATATGAATAGTAAAAACTCAACTAAAAATGGAAATGCATGCATACACTAAAAATCCCAACCAACAATGTACGACAGGAAACTAAAGTACAGTAAGTGTAAAACCTAGGGATAGAAGTACATGCCCACCAAAAAATAGTCTGTAACAAAGTCCAACTAGTAAAGAATGATGTTGGGACTACAGTCTGTTGCTATAGGAACACACCTCGACCTGTCTGATCTCACTGAGTACCGTCCGGTCTTGGTATGCTTAAAATCCCATCAAAGGATCACTCATCTGCACAAGACATGACACGTGTGGGCAAACCCATGCGGGGGTGAGTATAACAATACCCATTAGGACACCCCGAAACCCCAAAGAAATTACAACAAGGGAAATACTACAAAGGAAAAGGTACATTCATCTCTACACAGTATATGTCTAGAGAAAATATAACAAGAAATATACCGATATACTCATATATGATTGACTATCATGATACTGCCACTAGGATCCAGCTTAAAGATTCCACCAAACACATTAAAAAGAGAGCACACTCCTAGGTATGAAGAGAGATATGCGAAGTACTCATCCCAGGAGAACACACTCCACATGTACTATGAGAACATAATGCCCAGATGAGGATCACGGCCAATTCATGGGGTGGTTTCGACAACTCAGTCTGTGCTAATCCACTGAGCAGAGGATCGGTGCCCGGGTAAAGTTGGTCACGTCGATACCAAGAACTCTACCTAGGGTTCTAGAAATGAATAGAGGACCTGTCTCTAAGTCTCATAGAGGGGATTACAACAACTATATTCAAGAAATCCTGCTGAAGAGATCATACTCCTATATGTATGAAATGATACTGGGAACCTTTAGGAGTAAGACCATGGGAAGGAACCCTAAGAAAACTAGTCCAAGTCATAGAAGAAAAGTGGCTCAATCCATGAAAAATTGGTTACACGACATGTAGTATGGTTACACGCCATGTTCCTTGACCCCAGGTACTTCCTGTGTAAACGGACCATGTCATACGTTCAAGCTCTGTAAACTCAACTACACGGTGTGTAGAATAATCACACGCCATGTTACTTGAATCCGGGTACTTCCCATGTAAACGGCCTATGACATTTGGATTGTCAGATAAGAACCAACTACACAATATGTTGAAGAGTCACATGCTATGTCTGAGCACCTGGGGCTCACTCTGTTTACTCTGGCCATGTGTCCATACAGGATCTCTGTCCGTGTCTGTGTCGCCTGCCCGTGTACCAGTACATGGGGTATCCTATGTATCTGGCTGGGTCTGGTCGGGGAAGGGTATACACACAGTTTCATTGGCCGTGTATCCAACCCGTGTCTGTGTCGCCATCCTGTGTACCAGTACACGAGTTATCCTGTGTATCTGGCTGGGGAAGGGGATACACGCCGTGTTCGTGGCCGTTTACCCAACACATGTTCGTGTACTCCCAGAGTACACGCCAGGTGGTCTGCCAACGAACACACACTATGTAGCTCATACTACACGGTGTGTAGTCAGGAATTTCCTAGAAATGGAGTCTTCCTCCTCGCGCCGCGGCTGATCCTCTGGATCCTCGGTTTCTCATCTGTCTGTCCCAATACTCCAGGGGTGGTTCATTTCATCATACAAACAACGTAACGGGTGTTTTCGGATCTTGAATCGGATCATAAACATCGAATGTTCCCTATGAATAAAAATGCCCGAAAACTCATATCTCCTGATCTGCTCTGAATCACCTGTCGAAACTGTCATCGCACCTCTGTGACATCGCTATGGGGTTGGATCTACAATCTCAGAACGTTGTGCCAACAAACGAATGTGCGATGATCGATTTCCTCCAAGAACTCATAGAACGCAAAGGAGAATGTGAGGGAGAAAATACAAGAATCAAACAATAGGGATGAACCTTGATCGTTGTTTGTGATGATCCGGGTTCGTCGTCGTTAGATCAGAAACAAAACAACCTCAAAATCCCTACAAAAACCCATCCAGCAAGAACGATAAATCTGTGGGCTAATATGTTCATGGATTAGTCGGTGTTCATCGTGGAAATCAAAAATGGGAAAGGAAATAAAAAAACATCCTACTTGAATCTGCGGTGTTTGTTATCGAAGATCTGGTCGTCGTGTCGTTGTCACCGGTGAAAATCGTCAAGAACGTCGTCGCCGTGTTAGGAGGTCTTCTCCAGAGCCTCCACGACCACCTAGGGTTTTATGGTTATGAGGTTTGTAACCCTAGACCCCTATGCAGGCCTTTATTTAAAAAAAAAGATAAGAGATATCTGTTGCAGCAGATTTAAATGAGTTCGCTGCAGAATAAAAAAAATTTATTTAAATAATTTATCACTCTTATGTCCCAAAAACTGGATTTCACGACCGACCTGCAACGGCCGATGTTAGGTCTCTCCTAAGGTAAAATCTCTATTCCGAACTCAACAATTCCCTCACATATGTGATCCAAGAACCCATTCGGGAGTTTTCCAAATTTTTTAGGAAAACCGCACGCACACGTTATTTAAGTATTAAATTAAATTCAAACATTTGTTCTGTGATCACCGGGCCTCAGAACAACATGACGTCTCAACGCCTGGTCTCGAATTAATTCCAATATAATATTAAAATAATACTTGAAAAAATCTAGGACATTACAGTTCCGATCTAGATTTCTAATCTCATTGATTATAAAACACCACTATTGTATCATTATTTTCCAATAACGACATTTATCTGAAATGAATTAAAAGTTGCCATATAACAAATTAGTATAGTTAGAACATTGAAAAATATTATGTAAATATTATTAAAAATAAAAACATTACCGATATATTGTAGAAATACTTACAGAAGTCCATGAGAAGCCCTTGAATTTCAGTAATGATTAAGATTCCATGTCATCTTATCAAAAGCTCAGTGGTGATCTAATATAGTGTAATCATAAATTTATACTAATTATAGAATTATTTTTTCCTTCAAAATATAAGGTTCATGAGAGAAAATTTATATTATAGTATTTTTATATTATAGTATTATAGTATATAAAAATGTGGAATTTTATATTTTAGTATATGAAAATATATATTACCTTATATTAAAATGTATTACAGTACTGTAGTATTAAAATATTATGATATTTTAGTATATCTACATAAAAATATATGTATATATATATATATTACTGTATTATATCATTATATTATTTATATATTACAATATATTTATATTATAGTATATTTAAAAGTAAAAAATGTGTGTATATATTCAAAATATTATTATAGTATTTGTATATTGCAGTATATTAAAATATTTATGTATTATAGTATTTGTAAAATCATAATAAAAAATAGAAGAATATAAATAAGCTCTATAAGTTATAAAAGGTGTGTGTACTAAAGTATATCTATAATCATAAGAATTAACATAAGCATATGCACTGAGAGGATGATAACTCTCTTTATTTTAGTATATATATATGCATTAACATGATAGTAAATATAATCAAAAGATAATTTATTTAAGGAACTCGTTTTTTAATAATAAGATAAATCAAATGTACTACTTAGGATATATATATATTAAAAAAATATAAACTTGATTTTTTAAGTAACATGGTTTTTTTATATGCATAAGTTAATGATAATGTGTTTTTAGACTATATATATCACAATATTTGAATTTTTTTTGCATTATAGTATTTTTAAAAGTATAACTGTAATCATAAAAATTATAAGTTGAATTGTTAATTTTATAATGTGAATGTATTTCATTATATGTTTATGTTTGAATATGCACTATCGAATTCGCATATGCATTATCAAATTCAAAATGTGTATGTATTTTATTTCATTAATTATGTAATTAATTGCATTATATAACTATTTAATACACATAAGCTCTATCAAATTTAGAATGTGTACATACTTACATGAATTAATTGTGTATGGATTAACATTATTATAAATTAAATCATAAATATAAGCAATGAAATGAGTGAAGAATAATAAAATGTGTAAGAAGGAAAATGAATTCATAGAGACTATTTTCAAAGGGAACCTTGAAAAAATATAAATCACAAATAATTTCTACCTAATAATGTATGTGAATATTTTAAAAATATAAATCACAAATGAATAATGGATAATAATGGAATACATTTTTCAAAATCATATGACTTACCATAATAGGGTAAGGGAATGTGGGAATAATATCTAATGCCATAGTTTCCTGGATACCTTATTGACATATGTTGTTGTAGAAGATGTGTACGACCTTTCCTATAATCTTCCGTGTCTTCCACAACCAACCCAAAGAATCATGAAATTATTTTAACATTGAATTAATCATTCAAATTCTAGTGGGAAAACAAAAAAAATAATATTTAATGAGATACCTAAAGCATAAACTTCTCATGTTGATACCGACATGATGAATAATTTTAATGAATCCAATGCATACTTTCTATGATATCAATTGAAGATATAAATGAAAATATCGATATTTATTTCAAAAAAGAAATTAGATAACTTCTCTCTTCCATACACAGTTTGGAATTGTCCTTAGGGTTTCCAAAAATTTCTCAATCTTTTAAGATACGTAATGAAGTGGTCTCCCAAGCTGATTTCCATCCAAATTTCAAAAAAAAAGTATGGCCCTCAAGTGTAGTTCCTTAAGAGCATAACCACTAAGATTACTTCACATAAAAGTTATGTCATGTTGTCAAAGATCAAATTTAAAACTATGAAATACACATAAGTTAAAAGGAAATTAAATAAATACTACTGAACAAATTCATACTTAACATATAATTTTATTTATGGAACTTTAGAAAATTTTTCCTATATAGATACATTGATACAATATGATGTGATGTCTCTCTAATGAAAAAAAAATTACCATGTAAGATCATTTTATGTCCTTTCATTCAACCATTTAAGTATAACTTCAGAATTAAATGGGAAAAATATCATTTATATCAAATTAACATTTTTAATGAACTCATAAATTCATAAGAATTTCATGAATTATAGGTAACTGAGATCAAAAAACTATGCAAACATGTCACTATTTAGATCAAGATGATTCATCCCACTATATGATATTCAATTTAACAACAAAAAATATCAATTTTTTTAAATAAAAAAACCCTATTTATTTTTGTATAAATGATGTTCCAACATTGTACGAAAGGCCCTGACCTAAAATTCCACCATTGATAATTTCAATAAAAGATCAAGAAAATAATTATATACACTATTGGTAGTAGGCTAAAAAAGAATTGTAAATAATAAAGGCATTTGAATATTATTATAATTTAGGTTCTATAAAGGATTAAAAATAATCTAAAAAACCTATTAGGTCCAATGTGATAGAAAAATGAAGATATAGAAATCTAGTTTAAAGGGTCAATAAACAATAATTTTGGAAATATGGATAGGAGGTTCATATTATCATTCCATCATAAAGATAAAGTGTAGTTGAACACATTGATTTCACTAATCTATTCTGGAATGTTTATTTAATATAATAATTATAACCAAAATTTAAAATTTCAACTATGATAACAATTTAATAAAACAAAATATTCTCATTCATCATTTTTTGGAAAAGGATCCCAGTTATAATGAAATAATTACACTAGGTCATGAACATGATCCAAAATTAACCGTTTATAGAAAAATATATTGTTTAATAATTAAATTTACATTGAATTAATTGTGTTTACTTCATAATTAATCATTGTTTTATGGAATGGTAATTGGTATTTAAATAAATGGAAGTTTTATTTATTTGGAAATCTACTACAAATGAAGAAAAAATATACAATGTTAAAAAAACACATTACTGTATTTTTAAGTCATTGGATTTGGAATCTAGTTTCCATATTATCATCTATATATTAAATAAATTCATAAATAAAAAACATATAAATCAATAGTTAAAATAATAAGTAAATAATATAAGGGAAAAGTATTTATGATCATATGTCATCTACTAAGAGAAAATTAACCACAACTACATGATATTTGAATTTTGAAAATTAATGTATCACCATATTCAGATCTTATAAATCATTAAAATTATAAAATTAAAAATGTTGTTATTTGTGTTAAGAATGAATGACTTCTGGAATGTGAAAATTTTATAATATGTGTTAGAAATTAAAGACTTTCGGAATGTGACGTTGGACATAAGGATAATGATAACATAAATGTTTTCAACACTAAAATAATTATCACATTTTATATTCATTTTGAGAAAAGAATTGAACCTTGTATGTTATTTAAAATGAAAATTTTTCAGATGGAAATACAGTTAAAAATATGTTGTTGAACATGAAAATTACTAAAATGAATATAAAATTTATAATTTGCAATAAAATATGGAAATCCTGAAATATGAATTTTTTGGAAATATATATAGTATATTTAATTAATTTAATCACCCCATGTATTGTGTTATTATAAGTAGTGAATACATATCAAATAAATATATATTTGAATAATTTCTCACATGAAATAGAAAATTGGGTGAAAAATTAAAAAAATTACATATCAGTCAATGGGATTGGTTTTCTCTATATAGAAAATATATTGTAGAAGGAAATTTGATGTAATTTTTTTCAACACTGCTTGAATTAACTCATTTTCTATTGATTTTTTGAAATTAATTGAACCTTGAATGTTTCTTAAAATTAAAATTTTCAAAAATTAAAATAACAGTCATAATATGAAGTTGAACATGAAAATTTTGAAAAGTAATATTAAATTTAAAATAAGAAATAAAATATGGAATTCTTGAAATTGGAATTTTTTTGAAAATAAAAATATAGCTCATTTATTGGATTTAATAATCCCATGTAGTGATTCATTAAATGTACTGAATATATTTCCAATAAGTATCTTTTTGAGTAAGCTTTCACCTAAAATGCAAAATAGGGTGAATCATTTAAAAACATAATAACAATAGGTAAACAAATTTCTATAAATAATGTATTAATTTCATAGAACATTGGTCCTAGATGTGCACATCAAATATTGTTGAAATAGAACAAAAATTAAAAAAAACTGATATTGGTTATCCAATTACAGATAAAATCATAATTCTTTTAGGGACCTTCTGTATTATAAATAATAGTACATAATAAAATATAAAATTTTATTTATTTTAGTAAAGAATAAATTTCACATATATATATATAATACAAACAAATTTTTTTACCAAATTATAGGACCAGTAATATTGGACAGAGACAATAAAAAATATTTCATGTCAGATTCTCAAAAAGATATGAAATAATAATTTTTGGGAATACGTAAGTGACATTAGTAAAAAATAGGGTTAGAATTTTAAAAAACAAATTTGATGTAAAATTTTTGATTGAGATTATAATATGAATAATGTATTCCAAAATATTTTTCTATAATAGGTAGTAGTCATATAGATTTAACATAGAAAAAAAGTCATACCAATATTTTAGGGTGAATCTATTGTAGTGATGATGATATAGGATTTGAAGATTAAAATATATTTGAAGGCATGGATTAATATTTTAGATGTAGAACCATCCTGAACTTATGTTACTAGATATAACATGAGTATACATCTCTATATTAGAGAAAATCAGATTTAATCATAAACCCAACAGAATAAATTATATGGATATTTTAGGGAATAGAATAATTATCTTTCAAACAAACCCTATTACATGCCCATTAGAAGTAATGAGTTATAAAGCACTGACCGGTGAGATATAGAAGAGAACCTTTAATGTGAGAAACTATAGTAAGATCAAATAGTGATATGAGGATCCAAGTATCCTAATGTTGGAGGCGGAGTCAGAGATGAAGGTGGAAACAGAGTCAAAGGAGCATAGCCAGATGGCAGAGGTGAAGGTGAAGGCATAGGTGGAGGCTAGTAAGAGATATAAGTGAGGGATACATAGATAAAAATTGGGGGTAGCGAGGGAAAGATGGATGGGTGAAATGGGAATGAGGAATAAGTAATTTGGACTTTTGGTATGTCATGACGAAGATGGGTTAGGGAGCATGGGAGAAGAGGAGAAGCATTGGAGAATATAGGCTTTATTGGGGAGGGTAGAAAATGTGGGGAAACATATAGAGAGGGTGAAACCTGGAATGGGAACCAAAAATTTTAGTAAGAACTAGTATTTCCCCCATTATATTTCATGGTATTTGAAATGTATTTTTATTTTAAAAAAATTTGTGTTTATTATATATTATTAAATAAAAACAATAAATATTAAACGTTGAATGAGACCATGGGATGTTGTTTAACCACTGATAAATCAATTGAATAAAGAGTTATAAGATATTGACATACAGATAGAGGATCAAAATTAAACAAAATCTAATTTAAATAAATATTTTTAATTATTGTAAAAAACTTTGTTTGAAATAAGTAGGAGAATCAAAATAATTCAATATCTATTTGAAAATAGAAGAATCCAGTTTTGGGTGTATCATAATTGTGAAATTTTTACAACAGATTAATCTAGCTAAAAACAAAAAACATCTTGAGTATTTATATAATACATTCCTTCTATATTTTAGACTATTAAAATTTTTATGTACAATGGTTTTTTATATTACAATTATCATTTTATTTATTATTCTTTATATCAAACTAATGTGTTACTTTTGGTTATCATGTTTATGTTAATTCATGATTGAAGGGTGATAAAATTTATATTCATATTTATGAATGTAGAAATAGTAATGAAACAAAATATATAAAAAAAATTAGATTTTCCATAGATGAAGATATACAAAATAGGTAATATTAACAAAATTTTCATTGTGTGTATTGATGTAAAAATGTTATGAACAATTTATAAAGTAAACAAATGAACTAAAATCTTTGGTTCATACCATAAGGGTTCTAGTCTTGATAACTAAACTCATGGATTATATAACTCCACTATTGTAACATGATATTCCAATAATGACATGCACCCTGAAAGAATTTAAATGTTTCCATAAAACTAATTAGTGTTGTTATATCTAGAAATAATATAAATAAAATATGATTATATATAAAAATACTACTTTTATGTAGTCCAAATACTAATATAAGTCCAGATAAGCCCTCGAATTTTATTAATGAACACAATTCCATGTCTTCTTATCAAAACTTAACAATGATCTAATATATTGTAATCTAAAATTTATACTAACAGTAGAATTTTTTTGCATTCAAAATATACAAGACATGAGGGAAACTATATATTACATTATTTTTATATTTTATTATTATAGTATAATAAAATGTGAAAATGTATTTTATAATATATGAAAATGTATATTACACTATATTAAAATGTATTATAGTATGGTAGTATTGTAAATTTTGAATATTTAAGTTTATCTATATAAAAAAATATGAATATGTGTATGTATTCTAGTATTATATCATTACAATATTTGTGTATTGTAGTAATTCATTGTTATAGTAATTGTAAATGTGAACGTGTGTATATATTGTTGAAATTATTACAATATTTTTATATTGTAGTATAAGAAAAGGTATATGTATTATAGTATTTGTAAAATCATAAATATAAGTATAATCATTTTTATAAGGAATATAAATTATATAATGTGCTTTTATTAATTTATATGTTTTATAATAGAAAATAAAATAACAATATGCACTCACATGATGAAAATTCAGTATTTATTTCAGTATCTATATAATAATTATTATAACAAAACAAAAACCATAATCAAAAGAGTTGGTTTTTAAGTAACTCAGTTTGTATAAACATAAGCTAAATATAATGTATATTTTATGATATATATATTGTGAAATTTAATCTAATGTTTTTAAGTAACATTATTTTTCTATAATCATAAGCTAAAGATAATTTACTTTTTATGATATATATATTACAATATTTGAAATTGTATATTAATTAAATAATTTTTATATGACTAACTATAATTATAAACATTAGATGATGCATTTTTAATTTGATTAGTTGAATATATTGGAGTATATGTCTAGGTATCAACACTCTCTATCAAATTCACATATACACAATCAAATTAAAAATGTGAACATATTTTATTTCATTAATTGTGTAAGGAAACATGATATGCACTATCGAATTCACATATGCACTGTCAAATTTAGAATTTGTATGTATTTGATTGCATTAATGTTGTGATGATTAAATGAATCATAAAAAAAGAATAAGCATAAGAATTGAAATGCGAGAATCGTAATAAAATGCATACGAAGAAAATACATTCACATAATGTAGTTTGAAATAAGATCATGAGAAAATCTAAATCACAAATAATTTCTACCATATGATTCATCTAGATATTTTAGAAATATAAATCACTAATAACTACTATATAATAAAGTAACACAAGTTTTGAAATTAGAATAATTTCCATAATAGGTTGAGGTAAAGTGGGAGTAAGAACTTATTCCATGGTTTTCAGGTCACCTTCTTAGTATCTAGTGTTATAGAAGATGTGGAATGGATTTTCAGAAAGCATTTATGGAATCCCAAACCAACCTATTTCATCATTAAATTACATTAACATTTCATTAATTATTATAATTAATTTGGGAAAACCAAAAAAATCTATTTAATTAGATACCCAAAGCATCAAGTTATCTTATTGATACCAACATTATGATCATTTTTAACCAGTAAAAACATACCATGCATAATTTTTTTGATATCAATGGTAGATAGAAAATAAAATATCAATGTTAGTTTCAAAAGTTACATTAAAAAAATACTCTCTACCATACTCAGTTTTGAAGTGTCATTAGAGTCCTTTAAAATTATTAGAATTTCCAATACATGTAATGAAGTGGTTTGACAAGCTGATTTCCATCAAAATTTTAGAAAAAGCACGGCCCTCAAATGTAGATCCATTATATAACCTCTAAGATGACTTCCCATAAATTTTATATCATTTAATAATAGTTAAAATTTCGAACTAAGAAATTCACATGAGTTAAAAGAAAAATAAATAAATATAGTTTAAATAAATTTATAAAAGTACATATAATATGATTAGTGTAATTTTAGAAAAGTATTTCTGTATAGATATATTGATTAAATTTGAAGTGATTTCTCTCCAATTATAATAATATAACCATATATTAATTTTTTTAAATCCATTATTACAACCCTTAGAGATAAAATAAATTGTGAAATGAGATAAATAACTTTTATATGAAATTATATTTTTTAATAAACTCCTAAATTCTGAACGGTTACATAATTTTCAAGTAACTCAGATCACAAAACTATAGAGGAATAACTCAATTTAGATCAATATGATTCATCCCACTATAAGATATTGAATTTTAAAAAAAATATTTTTATAAAATACCCAAAAAAACATTATTTCTTTTTGTATAAATGATATTCCAACATGGAATTAATGGACCTAACAAAAAAGTCCACCGATGATAATTTTTAAAAAAAAATATCAACAAAGTAATTATATACACTATTTTAAGTGGGCTGAAATAGAATTCAAAACTATGAAGGCATATGGGGATGATGAAAATTGAGTTTTGGGATTGGATTTGAAATAACTTGTAAAACTAATTAGGCCCAAAGTGACTGAAAATTTGTGATAAATAAATTTGGTTCAAATGAGTCAAGAAAGAATGGTTTCTAAATATGGATAATAAGTTCTTTTTATCATACATTCCTAAAGATAATGTGTAGTTAAATATTTAGAATTTGATTCTTTATGAAATAATTTTTATTTAATATACCAACTAAAACTAAAATATCTAGTTTCAATAATGGTAGAAATTATATAAAACAAAATACACTCACTTTTTAATGTGTGTAAAAGGATTCAAGTTATAATGAAAAAAAAACATCTGGTCATGCATTCGATCCCAAATTAATATTTTATTGAAAATTGATTATTAAATAATTACATTTACATTAAAATAATTCATTATACATCATAATTAATCATGGTTTTTCTAGAATTATAAATGGTATTTTGAAAAATTGTAATTCCATTACTTTGGAAATAATTTTCAAATTAAGGAATAATATTAAATGTAAAAAAGGTATTACTTTGGTTTTAATCCATTATATTTGAAAACTCGTTTCTAAATTATCATCCATATTTTTAATAAATTCATATATAATAAAAAATTTAATCAATACATAATGGATTAACGAAATAGTCTAAAGTACAATTTTTTATCCTTTTAGGTTGTCTAGTAAGATAAAATACATACAAATTTATCATATTTGTATATTGTAACATGATTTACTACCATGTTTATATCATAAAAATCATTTAAAAAGTAAAATTAAAAAATGATTTTATATGTGTTAAATATTAAAGAATTTATAAACGTGAAATTATGTTATATTTGATACAAAATAAAGACTTCGGAATGTTATAATGACCATAAGAATAAAGAGGATGTGAATTTTTTCAACACTACTTAAATTATCTCATTTTTTATTCATTTGGAGAAATGAATTGAAACAAGTATGCAATTTAAAATGAAAATTTTGAAAATGAAAATAAATTTCAAAATATGAGGTTGGATATGAAAATTTTGAAAATTAATATAAAATTTATAATATGTAACAAAATATTGAAATCTTGAAATATGAATTTTTTTAAAATGAATATATAGTTCATTTGATGAATTTAATCATCCCATGTATTGAGTCACTCCTGGTAGTGAATACATATCAAATAAGTATCTTTTCAAATAAAGTTTCACCTAAAATTGATTATAGGATTAAAATCATAAAAATCAATAACTTTTAGGAAGTGGGTTTGGTTTTATCTAAATAACAAAGACAACAAAAGGAAATTTCATGTGAATTTTTTCAACAATACATGAATTCTTTAATATTCTTTTCATTTTGACAAATGAATTAAACATTGTATGCTGCTTAAAATGGAAATTTTGAAAATGAGAATACAATTCAAAATATATAGTTGAACATGATGATTTTGAAAACGTATATAAAATTAAAAATATTCAATACTATTTGGAAATCATAAATTCTGAATTTTTTTAAAATAATGATATAGTTCATTTAATGGATTTAGTCATTCTATGTATTGATTCATTTGAAGATGCGAATACATATAAAATAAGTATCTTTTCTAATAATTTATTACCTTTAATATAAAATAGGGTGAAACTGTTAAAAACCTAGTAACCACATCGAGTTGGATTTATCTAAATAATGTAGTAATTTCAGAGAACATTGTTCATAAATGTCTACACCACATACTATTGAAATAAAAAAAATAAGTACTATTGATACAAGAGACCCAATTATAGATAAAATTAGAATTATTTTAGAGATATGTTTCATTGTAAACAATAATACATAATTAAAATATGAAAGGATATTCATTTTATAATAGAGTATAGATCACATATAATAATATAATACAAAGAACATTGTTTGAAAAATTACACAACCTATAATACAAAACAAATATAAATAATAAAAAATTGTTCAAGTTAGTTTCACAAATAGATGTGAAATAAAAAAATTTCAGAAGATGTTAGGGTCTTCAATAGAAATAGGGTGATAATTTTAAAAAATAAATATGATGTATTCTTTTTTGAACTATAAAATAAATAAGGTATTTCAAAATATTTTTGCGTAATTGGTGGTAGTTAAAGATATTTAATATAGAAAAAATTACTAATTCATACTGATATTGCAAGGTGAATTTATAGTGGTGGTGCTAATAGAGTTTTTGAAGACTAAAACGTATTCGGAGACGTGGATGAGAGGGTTTAGAAGTAGAACCTTCCTGGTTCATATGATTCCAGATTAGACATGATTATGATTCGATGTATTAGAGAAAATTAGATTTAATTGAAACCCCAAAAAAAGAAATTGAACTGAGATTTTAAGAAATAGAATAACTATCTTTCATAAACACCCTACCATATACCAATCATAAGTAGTGAGTCATGGAGTGTTCGTCAGTGAGATTGGGAGGACAAATCTATAATGTCAGGAGACTGTAGAGAGATTATACAATCATCCTAGAAGGTGGGTACCCCAAAGGAATAGGTCGAGGCATATGTGAAGGCAGAGGCAGTGGCAGAGGTCGGTAGCTGGAAGGCGGAGGCAAAGGAAGAGGCGGATGCAGAGGATGGTAAGAGAGATCTTTGAGGGATATATAGATACAAAGGAGGGTTAGGGTGGAGAATAAGAATAGGGGGATAGGGAAGGGGTGGGGAAGGGGGGCCAGGGGGACACCAAGAATTGGATAGGTTGGGGAGTGTGGGAGAGGATAGGCTTCATAGGGGAGGGGAGAAAGGGTAGGGAAACAGATAGAGAGGGATACCTGTGGAATGGGAACCATGAATTTTAGTAAGAATAATAGATAATAGTTGTTCATTTTTTGAGTCAAACCAGTCATCAAGAACATCATTGAGACCCTCTGGTAGCCTCTCTTTCACAACTATTATAAATAATGATTTAATTAGAAATAATAATATTATAATTAATATTATAATTACTAATTTAATTATTAATACCTAAGATACTAATTATATTTTTAATTTTAATTAATTTTTATTAATTTTTATTAATTTTAATTAATTTTTATTAACTATATATAATTAAAAATATTAATAATTAATAAAAATATTATAAATTAATTTATATAAATATCTTAATTAAAAATATAATTAAAAATAAAATTAATTATTTTATTTTTATAATAAATATTATTAAATAAATTATTTTAAAAATTATGATTTATAATCATTAATATTTATTATTATTATTACAATTCATTTTTTTATTATTATAGTATTATCAACTTTGGAAGGTCCTTCAATGAATGGTGGGGTGGATGCTCCACCCTCTGTTGTCTGGAACATCACAGTAGATGGTGAAAAGTGAAAAAATTTCCTCTTTATAGTATAGTGTTCAAGATTTTATTATTGAGAGTGGTAATAAAATTAGTTCTGTAGCCAACCGTGATTAAAATTTTAATAAGTTTAAAATTTGTAATTTTTTTATTCTTGTGTGTTTGGTTTTACTAACTTCATGAAGCATGCCAGGTAATTTGTATGGTCTAGTGACTCAGCATTTGAGCATTTCTGGTTTGAAGAAATGGAAATGCATTCTGATAGGGATAGGTTATTACCACATAGTTTTTCCCTATTATGACCTATAGAGGAAAGTGTGGGGACAAGGATTGGTCCTTTTTAAACAAGGAACCCTTTGCATTCAATAATGGGATTCACAATTCAATCCATTTGTTTTTAAGAACAATCAAATTCAGGTATGGGTTCATGTGTATGGTTTGAATTAAAACCTTTGGCATCCAGGATTTATTCTTTATATAGCATTAGTTATGGGTGTCCCTGTTAAGCTTGATAGGGTTACCAAAGAAGCTATGTTCATATATTTTTCTTAATTTTTGGTTGAATTGGATTAAAATTGTACCCTTACTTAAAAAATGTTCATTTCCACTACTAAAGATTATCTTGACATGAACACTATCTTTGAGTACTTGCCCCATTTCTACACTTACTGTCAGTCTATAGGGTACTTGAAATGATAAATTCTTCAAAGAAAGTATTTGTGTGATCTTCTCTCAGAAGGGAAAAATTCAAAAACTTTTTATAAGAGAAATTTAAATGATCTAATGGAATGGTATGTTCTTTCCTTGATTAATGCTAATGACAGTTCATACTATTCACATGAGGTAGTTTTCAATGCCTCAAGCCCTGTTTAAATTGTGTAAAACCCTCAAGATCTTGCTAAAGTTGAGAATTAGATTGTGAAGTAGAATGTTAAAGTTGTTGTACCAGATATTATAGTCATGTAAGATCACCTTAAAGTTGATTTGGATTAGGGTATTGATGGTTCATAAATTATTATATAATATCTAGAAACTGATGGTGGAAACTATGTGGTTTTTTTAGTATGCTTCTTAGATCATGGAGTGGGGTAATGAAAAGAGGTCGGTGTTGTTATATCTGGGATGGGGGGACGTTTATATAGGACTATTGGTCCTAGTTACCATGGAAAGAACATGAAACCTATTAGAGGGATGTGTATATCTTGTATTGGAGGCTAATTATTTGATATGAAAAAATAATAATTAATTGGATGACATGACAAGGATGGTATTTTCACAACAGGTGTTGACAAGAGGATCGAAACCTTCTAGGGAAGGGAGGTATGCTCATCCTCAAAATATTTGGTAGGAAATATTTAGGTATATTAAAACATGTATTTTGTGGGGTGTGTAAGAACAATTATTTACTAATTTAAAAAAATATTATAGTGGTTATCCTAGGTTGTCTCTAGAGAGTTGTGCACAGTAATCACTTATGTCACATTAAATTTGAGAATGAAGTGGGGTTATTTTTTATATTATATAGTTTTTTAAAAAAAACTAAATAAATAAATTAATAAAATAATTGAATTGAATTGAAAAATAATGTGACTGAAAAAAGTCATATGAATTGGGTGATCAGGTAGAGTTTTCTTTCAGTTGAAATGTTATCATATTTCTGATTACTTCAATCCTCTTCTGCTAAGCCGATTAAAGTGAGATACCAAAATCGCTTCCTCTAACATCATTGGTCAATGGTATTGGTGATAGGAAACCATAAAAGGATATTATTTTTGTCTAATCTTATTCCTTTTTTAATAGTTCTAGAGAATATCCTCAATTGATTTAGGCAATTCCCGGTCGGGTTTTATTTATCCCAAACATTAATGAATGTGCACTACAACTCTCACACGTACTGACAATCACCAAGTACATCACCACTAAGAATTTATATATTTCATAATATATATAAAATAACCATGTGAGGAAGATAAATTTCATTAAAAAATTCAATAATAACAATAAAATATAAAATCAAATACAATCACACAAGATAATATAAACAGTTATTACAAATTAAAACCAACTTCACAGAATTGAGAAAACATTTAACAACACTAAGATCATGAAAAAAAACATTAAAAAATAGAAAACCAACCCTTAAACAATCACTCATAATATTTACCCCACCATGGTAAGGGTAATTGAGAATGATGAGGAAGAATAATTCATTACAAAACTAAAAGAAATAAGAAAGGTAAAAAAAAGAACAGAAATAAATATTACACAGAATGTATTCTCTAGAATGATATCTTTGGTTATCCCTCCATATTTTCAAATAAAGACATGGTTACTACTTATAAGATGTGTGTATTGGTGTTGGTTATCGAACCTTGAAATTTCATATCAATTGGCATAGTTTGAATGATGTTATGGCTGAATTACTAGACTTTGCTTTTTTTGGCCACCAAATACTAGTCCACTAACCCAACATTGACTAGTTCAATGGAGGACTAAATTAAATAATTTCTCCATTAAAATAAATTTGGAACTTAATTATAGAGTTTGATTTCTATCCCAGCTGCAATCATTACATTTTATATTTGGAAGACCGAGATATGACACATTGAATGAGGTAGAGTTGATTCTGCCAACCAGAATATTATTTCACATTGAACTATTTTTTTGGGATTATGGGATTTCAAATTGGTTCTGGGAATAGAAGAATTATTTGTATCTCAGGAACCATGGAATCATAAAAAAGGGAATCACATAATTTCAATGAATGTTGTAGGATTTATACTTGAAATACATTGGAAACATAAAACCGTTAAATGTCCAAAATTAACCAATTTTCACATATAAGCTCAAAACACACCAAAAATTATAAAATGATGCAAATAAGATCAAATTGATTAAAGGAAATGGAATAAATAATTGAAAACATATTAAAAATAATTAAAAATTATCTATATCAATTTCATCACACTTTTCACTTCGACTCCTTGATAGATAAACCACAACATCAAATAAAATAAAATTTTAAAGCACATATCCTTGAAATCTAATAATTTATCACCTTGTAACAAAAGATATCATGCATCATCATAAATTAATTATTAAAAGTTATCCATTAATAAATCCATTATATTTTCACTTCATTTCTCCTCCAATTCACACAAAAAACATACTTCACTTTCAATTTCCCTTATCACACAAATGCCAATTTTCAACAACATCTTTCTCAACCAATAATCATTGAATGGTCACTATAGTCTTGATAAATTCCTAAATCACCACCTACTCTAAGTCAAGAAAATATTATTATCATGAGGATTTTTTAGGCTTGTTATGTGTCTTTTTATTATTAGGATTTTTATGTGAATAAATCTTTGGCAGAATAAGGAGGGATTGGGTCTTTTGAAGTAAAATTGAAATATTTTAATTTTCACTCAAGTATGCTCTCTTAATCAATCACCAAAGTAGCTAATAGCCTCCATCATCCTGAATAATCATGGAAACTTCACATAGTTATTTATTTAATTTTAAAATTTTCAATATTCTCATACATTTTTTCTTTTGAAATCTCCATAAAGGCACAACGTTTTTCTATTAAAATCTCTTGAAAGGAACAGCTTCTCATACATGAAATCTCTATAAAAGAAACAGTTTTCAATATATTGATTTTTTTCGAGAGCAAAAACATCTCTTCAAAATATTATTTTCATCCCAAATTATCCCCAAAAGAGGTCTCACAATACAAGATAGCTTCCCCCACACTTAAGTTCAACTAGATTATGCAATTTCACTTCAAGAGTAGGTGGTATTTGGAAAATTGTCTTGTAATATGGATAACCTAATAGGCTATTCATGGATTATAAGGTCTAAAATGATTAAATTTTCATGTTATACCATTAAAAAAAGTATTATTATGAAAAGGGGGATTAAAACAAAATAAATGACTCAATAATTTTAAACATATATACCTCATACCCTAAAATTTTCATAGAAATAAATCAAATCATGGTAAAATAAAACATGGTATGATTCTCTCTTGAAGTGAGGTGAATAAAAATAATATGAAAAAAGTAGTTTATAACCTCACAAGAAAGTGATTTTAATTATAAATATAGTTATATGTGGCATGATATTAAAAAATCAAATAACTTTTCATGAAATTTCTAAATATTTTTATAGGAAACAAAGTCAATTTCAGCATTCATTTTAGCTCAGGTTACTAGGATAAATTATTTCACTCATAGACCTGGGTTTCAAAAATGGAGATGAGAAACATTTCAGCTCAATATATTCAAAAACACAAAAAACAGAAAAACTCACAAATTTAATTTTTTTTTTTTTGAAAAATAGAAAAACCCATTAGAATTACTAAGCTATAGTGGTTCCCTCCCCCACAATTTAATGATGCAGTTTCCGTAATTCATTCAAGTAGATTTGACATGCAATAATATTTTTTAATTAAATAACTGCACGAAATAAATTGTAAAGCTAAGGTACAACCTAACTTATTGGAAGTGAAATAATGAGTTAGGATATTAGTTTTTACAAACATGAAAAACTATAACCAAAAGTTGAGAAAATAACATAAGAAATTTATTAAAAAGAAAAAAACATAGAATTAGAAGAAGAAAATATTGATATATCTTGATTTAATCCCCCAAGTTGGCCCTGGTTTTTGACTGCCTCCAGATGGACAGTTCCAGCTGGTTATCCCCAATCTATTGGTGGGTGAAGTTTCTTTAATATGAACCACCATTACTTATTCCTTCAACCATGAATGACTTTTTTTAGTACTTCATTGATATAGTATTCAAAATCCACCCCCATTAAAATGATATGCATCCTGAATGATTGGTTTAAGTCAAAGAATGAGAACATCCCCTTAAATGGTTTCCACTAAAACGTCCTCTTCTTCATTATCCAATTGATTCTTAAGGATTGTTGCATCAAAAGGACAATCAATGGGAGAAATATAGTGTAATTACATTTGAATAAAATTAAAACATGATCAATCAATATCAAATTCATTACCTTAAAAGTAAGAATCTTGCATCTCGATTTCCTTATAAAAATTCACATTGTCCTCCTCTTGAACTCCATCTAGTAATTGTTCTATAATTTCAAGGATCTATATATGTTGCTCTTCATCAGGTGAATTTTCTTTTTCTTTTTTATCCCCCAAGGAAATATAATTGTTATCCTAATCTGAAAATTTTATGCAATCGGAGGTAATACTAAATTTAGATTCAATAAAATTATAATGAATAGATTCTATGAAAATATTTTCTCCATGAGTTTATTGGGATTCAATTTTTTCTTCAGTATGAGGTTCCCCTTATAGTTTAATTTCACAAGGTAAAGGTAGGTATTTAGGCTCCCCCGTCTTTTCTTCAAATTCCACTGCTTCTGTGGTGTCTTCCTTCAATGGTTATGGCTCTTTGACATTGTAATACATAGGGGGATCAAGTAGTTCTTCACACTTAGTCTAGAATCCATACAGTTCTTCTTGATCTTACACATGTATCTTAGTAATATATTGTTCTATTTTGGCCTCCTCAAGTTCGTGCTTATGTTCTAGTTTCTCCATAAATTCATGGACATATTCAAATTCTAGTTCTACTTTTCTCACTAGTTGTTCAATGTCTTCTCGAAGTTCTTGAATATGAACTATACCATAACTATCCTCACCTAATTTTTTACCATATGGGTAGTTATTCCATGAATTAATGAAATAATCATTTGAAAACAGCAGGGAAAAATATTTTCTTACTTTTCTTAAAATTTGTATAGAGTCAAATAATTTCAATTAGATTGTTGGCACTACCTCCCCAAAAATGGTACCAAGTTTTGAAATGATCCTATCACAGCATATGTAAAAAAACAATTATTTATAAATTTACAATATATTATAGGGTTAACCTAGGTTGTCTCTAGAGATGATTTAACAACAATCACTTTTGTCACATTAAATTTGAGAATGAAGTGGGGTTGTTTTTTATATTTTTTGGTTTTGAAAACAAAAAAAATGAAGCAATTAAGTAAAATAATTTAATTAAATTGAAAAATATTTTGATTGAAAATATTTATATTAATTATTTTATTAGGTAGATGTTTTTTTCTAATTTAAATTTTATCATATTTTTGATTAATTCAATCCTCTTCTACTAGGCCGATTAAACTGTGATTCCACAATCACTTATTCTAACTTCTTTGGCTAATGGTGTTAGGGAGAGTAAATATTAACAAGATATTATTTTGGTCTATTACCAATCACTTTTTTAAATAGTTTCATCAAATACCCTCAATTGATTTAGGCAATTTCTGATCAGGTCTTGTTTATCCCAAATAATCTTGAATATGCACTACAACTCTCATACGTACTGATGATCGCCAAGTAATTCACCAGTAAGCTCTGATATATTCATAATATATAGACCAGAAAATAGTGAGGGAGATAATTTTAATTAAACTACTTAATAATAAAAATATAATTTAAAATCAAATATAATCTCAAAAGATAATATAAACTGTTAATACAAATTGAAACCAACTTCATATAATAGATAAAACATTTTATAACATTAAGCACGTGAACTCAAACATTAAAAAATATAAAACCTAATTCTCCCCAATCACTCGTAAGATTTACCCCACCATGGTATGCATAATTGATAATAATGGGGAATAATAATACATTTACAAACTAAGAGAATGAAAAAAGGTAAAAATAAGAACAGAACAAACTTATTCTCCATAATTTGTTCTCCAAATTTTGTTTATTTATCCCACCATATAGCTGAAGAAATACATGATCCCCTTTTATAAGATGTTATTAATGGGGTGGGATATTGACCCTAGAAATTTCATAGAAATTGCAGTAGTTTCAAAGATGTTATAGCTGAATTACTGTACTTTACTTTTTATGACCACCAAATACAATTCCACTAACCCCACTTTGACCAGTCCAATGATGGCCTAAATGAAATCATTTCACCATTAAATTTAATTTGGAACTTATTTGAATATTTTTATTTCTAACGCATCTATAATAATCACATTTTATAGTCGGTATCCTAAGATATTACTCTTTTAATGAGGTTGAGTAGATTATGCCAACGAGAATATGTTTCCAAGTTGAATGATTTTTTTGGGCATGTGGGATTTTAAATTGGATTTGGGTCCAAAATACTTATTTGTAACCCAAAAACCATGGAATTATATAGATTAGGAATCAAATTAATTGGATGAAAATTGTACGATTTATTCTTGAAATATAGAGGAAAAATAAAATTGTGAACTATCCAGAATTGACCAATTTTTACCCATAAGCTCAAAACACACCAAAATTAATAAAATGATGAAAATAAGATCAAATTGATTAATGATAAGGGATTAAATAATTGAAACACATATAAAATATAATTAAAATATTAACTCTATCGTATATTAAAAATATAAGGATTGATGTGGATTGGGAAGATATTGAAGTTGAAGATTTTATATTTAGGGATGCACTAATCAGTGGCACGGAAGTAGAGAGTGGTATGGTATAGGATGATGGGAAGGATGATCAAGAGTAGGTTGATCAAGAGTAATTTTTTAAAATGTTTTCTGTGGAGATAAAAATTTTTATTTTAAATTATCCAAAATTTACATAGAACTATAGTTTGAATCCCCAATTTTGAAACCTAGGAATTGATTTCCTGAGTGAGTAGTGACAGCGAAGCAAGAAACTACTAGTCATATTGTCATATTGACTAAGCAAGATATTCAGTTGAAACATATTACAAATAAATTTTAAGGGTTTGTTAAAACAATTTGACTATGGTTCCTCTCTTATGAGTGCTGTCATGGAGTTTTTGAGGAAAATTTACTAGTAAAGTTTCCATTATTATGGCTCAACATATTGTGGAATAGTCAAATAGATATGTTACTCATGCGAAAATTTTATTTAGTCAGAACTCTAAAATATCAGAGTTTATATATCTTTTTCACAAGTTTTGTACAATCAACATTCTACATTAAGCATTTAAATTCAATTAGGTGGGGATAATGGGAAGAATTATCATTTAGTACCTTGGATATGTGTTTATCATCCATGGGGGTGGAATCCAATGGGATATGTCTCTTTTTAAAGTATGTGTCTAAGATATAAATTCGATGCATTAAGGAATTCTCAGTTGGTTTACTAAGGTTTGTTTGATCTAAAATTAATGTGTTAGATGAAATAATATCAATGTTATCATTTTATTGATTTTAGTGTATGACTATTGAGGTGGCTCTTGGTTATCCTCAATGTTGTAGTTTGACTTGTTAGACTACTTTACTCTCTTATTCAAGATTGGTGTTTTTTCTTTTTCTATATTTCTTATTCACATATTTTTGTTAGTTGGCATGTAAATCACCATCCACATTGTATTTTATTGTTTTATCTTTGTAATAATAACAGTACCCAGGTTCTCAAGGTTTTATACTAGAACTTTCTTAATTGTTATTAATTAGGCACCTAGCATTGGTGTGAGTGGTTTTGGTAACGTGGGGTTAGGGTATATGTCTCATTGTTGATCCTGGTGATTTTATTAATTATAAGTATTGTAACCTATTTTGATTATTATTATTATTATTTATACTATTAATTTTATTATTTATTTTCAATTTCATTATTAATTTAAAAATAAAACTAAATAAAATAAAATTAAATTAAATTTAGAAGGTTCTACCTATGATAGAGCCTTATATGGAAATTTTTAAAATAAGATAATACCTTAAATATTCACCTCCGTTATCTAAAAATATTTACCCCCATTTAGCAGATTTTTTTGGACACCCAATTTTGGGATTTTTTTTATTATCCATAAATAGGACTTCTTCCCTGAATATATAAGTTAATAATAATTTATATATATTTTGTGCATGAACTATCATGTAATCAATATTTATCATGAGTATAGAACCAGGTATAGTGGGACTCGGGGTTAGATCGTTCACTAGCCTAGGTTTTTATTCTCTTTACAGAAATGTGGGGGTTGGATATTTGTCACACCAAGGCAACACTTGAAAGAATTTTTATTTTATATTAATTAATTTCTTTCCATGAAATTATTTCATATAACATATTCATGTTATACATTTTGATATGTATAAATATTTTTGACTTTTAATTTGTATTAGTAAAATAAGTTATGAGCTATATAAATAGTTACATATCAATATAGTTTAAAAATACTTATTTGGTGAGGGAATAGAGACTAAAAACCTACCCATTAGAATCTTGAATATATGTAAAGTAAATATATTATATAATATGTACTTTCGATTTTACGCATTCATACATGCAATTTCGATTAGAAGCATGTACTTTCAATTAATAGAGTATTAAAATCCAATAGTATTTACACATGTAAAGAGAATAGGTGAGATAAGATGTAATTTCATTAGAAGAATGCATAAATGTACAGAGAATACATGAGATAAGATGGATTTTTTTGTCAAAATCATATCGATATGTACCTTCAATTAAATGTACATGTACATGTATATTTGATAATATGTACATTCAATTATAATCACTAAAAGAACTTATACATTTAATTTTGATTTATAGAATATTCTGAAACCTAAATATTAATAAATATCTTATCATATGATGAGCATTATGATGTATAACATTGATGTGAGAATATCCTTAGAGTATTTTCTTCCTTGAAATGATAGAGTGGTTTCATACAATAATGATAATATTAAAGTGTTATGAAAAGATTCTTAAACATATTTCCTATGTTATAGATGAAATTTATTCTATGGGAAACATATGATGTTTGACTATTAGGTGTTTGATGATAAAAATACATTGAGACTTCTTCTCATGATGTTTTCAATTGGTAATCTATAAGAGATAAGGTTAAGAGGAAAAACTCTCTAATAGGAATTTCACATGATATATATTTCAATGGATATTCATATTTTTGAGTGTGCATATCAGTATTTAGACTTGATATTAATAATAATGTATATCATTAATTGTGTAATTTTATGTAATGTTGAAAAATGTGATGATATATGTTCATAGTGTGGTAGGGTACGTTAGGTGTGTCATATGTGATATAACATTAATTGAATAAGTCCAGAAATTATTTACCGCTTTATAGTTATGAAATATGATATTTATGACCCTTTGATTAAAATAGAATCATCTGATTAAATATATGACCATGTTAGTTCATTGATGAGTACACTTCACGTGGTTAACAAAATATAATTCAAGATTATTGGTTTATTATACAAGTATATAACATACTTGGTGAGATATCAAGAAAAAATGTTTATTTTAAACAGTAATAATTTATATGAGGTTTTTTTACTCTAACATTAACTTATTTATCTATGGATTCCTTGATGTGTTTCCATATGCCAATATTGGACTTTAGGAAAGTCTGTCTAATGCCACTGAGAAATGGTTCTAGAGGTCCACAAACTAAATTTATCTATAATCTCAGGTAAATAATATTTTAATTTAATATTCAAAATAAATATTGTTCACAACTTGTAGTTTAATAATTATTCTAGTTGGGTTAATCACACAAATTAAATCACCATTTATTTGAGTTAGAATATATGTGAGTTAAATATTAAATAAATATTATTTTTCAGGTAATTAGTATATGATATTTAATTATCTCTTTTTTATTCACAAGGTAAAAAATAATTATTTATTTATTTCATGAATATTAAAATATTTATTTATTCATTGGTTTTTTGAATAAAATATTTATTTATTTATTGAATGAATAATATAATGATATTTATTTATTTAAATGAATATTTTTTATTTATCAATTGATAAATGTAGTGGAGGATAGATTGACTGATTTAAGGGCCTAATGGAAAGGATTTATTTTATTTAATATCATTCAAATGAGTATTAATTTTTTTATTTCTAAAATGATATATAAATATTCAAATGACTGTGTATGTCATGGAATATAATAATAATATTATTATTATTATTAAACAAGAGTAATATATTAAAAATATTATTTAATGATGACCTCAACGTAATTATCAAATATTTGTTCCTAATTAAATATTCCATGTTATATTATTTTCTTTGATAATGAGAATGGTTGTGCCCAACATTCCCTCTCAATAAAATTTTCAGAAGACTGAGAGAACCTCTCAAGAATACTCTTAAAAATGAGAGGCTATCCTTATCATCCCTCTGAAGATCTATAGAACAATATAATTTCTTCGTTAAGCCTGAAGGGATTCTTGTAATGATCAATGGTGAATGATGCAAGGTGTTTGGTACCTCTGTAATGGCACCCAGAATACAAATGGTGAGGTTTCGAGATTTGTGGACCACATGTGAATACGTATAGAGTAATTCTAATTTGGATTAATTAATTAAATTATGATAATATGTGAGTGGATATCAAATTGATCATCAAAAATGAAATAATTATCAAGTAAAGGAAATTACTCTTATAAATTAATTATAAATTAATAATGAAAATATCATATTTTTTAAAATTATGGGATTGTGTTCATCATGTTTTTCAGATTTAACTCTTCAAATCAATGAAAAACATTGTTAGGAATGAACATTATCACTACTATTTCACCCCAAACATCAATTTGTTTCCAAGTTAAAATAGGATTATTTATAATTATATGTTATTTATTGATCAAGTTTCTATTTTTGTTACAAATAATTCATTTCTAGTTTTTCATTATTAACATGAAAGTTAAAATAACATCATAGTTCAGTATAATATGAATATGAATATGCCAAGAACAAATGAATAATTATTAAATATCACATATGGATTTATCGATTATTATGGCTATAATATGTGGATACACGACGTGAAACAAAAAATTAATTTTCATATATGTATTTACAACTTCACAAGTTCTAGTTGGATATATTATAGAAAGCTATATGGGGGGTCTCTGCAAAAATTCAATACATGTAACATACTGAATACTAGTTGATACATGTATGTACAAGGAGTTCATGATGTGTGGATGGTTTAAATATTGTGTAACCCATATAGTTTCAAAATATCATTGTCAAAGTATGCAGTGTGTAACTAATACACAAACCATCCATTGAGTGTTATCCAAGTGATGTAGAATCACATGATGTATATGGATTGTAACTATATTTAAATTCCATTTAACATGTGATAAAACTAGATTTCGGTATGACCTACTCAAGGGAAAAAAATCCTCCATGGAATCTGATTTATCTTATCAGAAGTTTTTCTATGGAAATCAGTGAAGGGTGTGAGGTTTATCATGTATAGAGAGAAACTGATTTTGTTGTGGATTCTCTTGATCATCAGGAAGTTAAGATGATCCTCTAAATATTTATTCTAGTTTAGGTTCACTTCCACAAGAATCTAGGGATGTGGTCTGAGGTATGCCCTTAGACTTCACCACATCAGACTTCTATGATTGTACTGTTATTCTTTTAATGGGTGGTTTTTTCTATCCTTTAATAAAAAATTAATTTTTGGTCTACTATAAATAGAGTACATGACATGTAACTACATATACACTCAATTTAACTCAATACAAACCATAAAAGTTACATTCTAATATAGTAATTTCATGTGACTCAAATACATAAGAAAAATTAATTAACTAAAACTAGAATGAACCACATAATGTGTTTCAAGTATGAACACCCTACTATAGGGGTTTTCCTCCTAAATTACACATAGGTTAATTCTCAATGAGTTGTGTGGAATTAATGTCATTAATTATTATTTTCTATATTATTTTTAAAATACACTATGTCTACAGTTGTAGTACACATCGTTTACTTCACAGACATTGCCAGTAATACTCGTCGCATATATTCAAGGAATTTTGTGTGGTCATAAAAGTCATGTATTCAAAATGTATTGACCAACATGAATACAATTCATGTAATATCATGAAATTCCATGTAGGTATGCATGTCATGTAAGTACATAGTACATGATAAAAAACATACACAGTTTATGTCACATGCAATCTGAGGGACAATATATGTCTTGTAACACATAAGGGTGAAGTCTATGTTACCTCTTGTACATGTCGTATATATTAAATAACAGAAAAAATTGAATATAACTAGGTGGGTAAATGTCACATTCTTGGTTATTATCTTTTGTGTATTATTTTGTATTAAATTTAAATTAAATTATTTAATTTATTTAAAATTACAGAAAATGAAAATCTCAAGAACTATTTGGATTGTTAATTAAAAGAAAGAATTAATTAATTAATAAGATTATTAATTTATTAATTTTTTTAAATTTATCTTAATAAATAATTAATTAAAATGATTACTATAATGTATTTGTTGTGTGTTGTGGATGATCATGAGCATGAATGGACGGTGTATATGTTGAGTTTTTTTAGAAGTTAATTATTTGTTACATGGGTTTTGTGATAATTATATTATTAAATTATATATTATAATCAGTGTATCATCCCTTATACCTTATTTTGTTGGATCCTATATGTCAATGATTCATTTATATAGCCTTAAACCCTTAGTACCCCACACCTAATAATTAATAAGCATACGTAAAAGAAAGTTCTCTATGTGAGAGGAGAAGGTTCATGATCGAGCTGAGGAGAAACCATCCGTGTAGAAAGACAAGTTAAAGGATAAATATTTCAACATGGTATAGGTATAAGATCAAGGAATAATTCCCCTATGGTCAAGAGTTGGTTTATGTTTCACATGATAAACAAACCAACAGATCAAAATAGGTGATCATATCACACGGTTATTTTATTTTTTTCAAGTGCATGATTATTTGAATATATGATGCATGTAAATTTGATGATTAAAATCAAGCACATAATGTATATAAATAACCAGAATGAAATATGAAATAAAATAAATTCATTATATGTAAATTATTTTCTAAGACATTTTTAATTAATTATGTAAAATTCAAATAATATTAACAAGCATGTGAAGAATATAATACATAAGATAAATAAAATCATATAATGGAAAGTCACTAAACAACTTAAATCACTTGAGTTAGAATGAAACCATAGCTCTAAGTACTTTTTGTCCCATTCCAGGGTGATTTTAATTATTAGGGAGTTATACCAATGTTTTTGTGTCAACATAACCCAATTCGTATCAAGGGTTGACTTACTTAGTAGTACATAGTGTAACTATGAGGATATTGTTGAGAAAATCTTAGCCCAAATTATCAATATTGGGGAGTCCACTCAAGTAATCAAGGAATTATGAGTTAATATAGTCGACCTGAATGACTGCCTAAATACATTTTTGTAATTTTTTTGGCCGATGTATAAATTATTTAAAGGTGAATATGGATGGTTTCCATTAAAATATCCACATAGTAGGATTTTTTAAATCCAATTGTGAGGGATATTGAGGTTTGATAAAATAGTGGGATTCTAATAAAATTAATTAATTACATAACATTTAGTAATCTAGATAAATTACTAAAATATTCTTTTATTTATATTATAAAATCGATAGAGAAACTAGGGAACATTATGATCATTCCTATAAAACTACTATGTATTTACCAAAAATATCACTAAGAGTGGGACTATCATTTGTAGACTACATTACTATTGTAAAACATTCACTATGTGCTATTATCCCTTATTTATATTCAACTACCTTAGTGAGAAATAAAATTTAAAAAGGATTCCTACATATGATACATGGAGGATGCCTATAATGTACTTTTTAGTAATCAATTATCTATGTTTGGAAGGTTTAAGAAGAAATATCAATAGATGGATTCATACACCATGATAACTAATCTCTTAAGAATTTAAAAGGAGAAATATAGGTTCAATATAAATGAGATAATCACTACACTATACTAGTGTAAACTAGATAAAGGCCACATGTTTTGTGATATTATATTTTAGATGTTGAAGATAATTAACCAATTAGAAAAGTTGGAACACCACACTAATTTGGAATTATCCATTAATCTCGTGTTATATTCTTTACCACCTAGATTATCTATATTCATCAACAATGATATGATGACTATGGAGAATCTCCTCATTGTTCTTTTGACTATGCTTCTATAAGAATATAAGGATTGGTGGAAACAAGGATCCCCACCCCTTACGGTGAATAAGTCAAAATACAAGGTTGAAAATCCCATGAATAGTTCAAAATTAAAGGATCCTTTAAAACATCCTTTAAAGAGACAAAATATTTGGTGATATAGTAGTTAACATGAATTTTTTTTCTTTATATATAGAAATAAAGGTCACTGAAAAAAAAACTACAATGAATTAAAGAAGAATCATGTTACATATTCTACTTCATGTATATTCATCATTATATGTAATATTCCTATTTTACTTAGTAGGTATTAAATAAAATATGAAATTCATATATTTGAATATAAATAAAGGGAAAAATAGTCTTAGAATCACTATAATTATTAAGGTGAACTCCTTAAGTGGTTTAGAAACAGTGATTCCTAATTCAACAAAGAAAAGAAAAAAATTAAAATTTTCAAGTGGAATGATTATATTTAAAATATTATTTTATATTGAATATTACCAAAAACATTATCTTAAATTATACTTAAATATGAAATGATATGTTGTTTCAGTTTTTAAATGAGTGTTGGTATGACACTTCATAATTAATATCTTAGTAATACATCAATCACATATATCAAAAATAAGTAATTAATTATGAATAAAAATATAACAATCACACCCAATTTTGTCAAAAAAATTATTTTTCAAGTAAAACTAAAAGTTTTCTTTCAAGGATTTACCCCAAAGCGTGTTTAGACAATTATGAGCTATTTCTATTAGGTATTTTACATACCAACTTACTTAAATTTTAGACAAATAAACCTTTAATGTTAAAGGTCTATTCATAAAGCTTCTACAGTTATTTCAGTTAGACTGTGTACACTATTCTACGAATAATTTGGAGGTAAATTCATTTACTTAATGAGATTACTTTCAAAGATTTTAAGAATTTTAAATTTAAGTAATGAATACAGTTGTTAAAAGATATAAGGTCTCTCGAGTGGGTTATTCAAAGAAAATATTAACCAAGTATTCATCAATCATTTAAATGTAGAGTGGAATTACTCCTAAACTCACATTACGTTATATATATCAAAGACATGATGGTAGTACAAAGAGGATCAATGATGATTCTTATATGTAATGTAATTATTACATATTTATCATTAAGACATGTTTGATAAATATCATCATGATATCTAACCATATTCTAACTAGATTGATTAATAGATATCATGTAAGTAAAAAATGATGAAAATCCATTATGTCACCATCTCTTCAGTTTGATTAGAACCTTTTATTGAAATCAAGAATTAGTTACAATTGTATATCAAGGAAAATAGTAAGTTCATATTAGTCAATTATACTATATCTACACAAGATATTGTTATCCATAAAATAGAAAAAAAAATTATTCAAGACCAACTATCTTTATAAAAGAGGAAATCACATATCTTTTGAGAAGGTGTACTTGAATTGAATCCATTGAGGTTAAGTCTCTATATGTGCATGATTTGATATATGAACACTAGAATCTATGATACTTAGAAGAAGATACACATAATACATATGAAATTTAAAACCAGAGAGGTGGTTTTATATTCACCAAGATAGGTGATATATTATTTGATAAGAATATGTAATCCTTTAAGAAATCTATAAAAGGAAACATGCTAAGATTTTAATGTTTATATGAATTAAAATATGGATTTAATTTATGAAAATATTGTTCCATGTTTTTCTAGTTTCTCCAATTGATGTAAAACTGTTTGTGGGTGTTTAAGAAAAACTAGACATGGATGGTACAAGTCGGTACCAATAAGGTTTGATTGGTTAATAAAGGTTTCAAATGGTGTCTAGGAATAATATATACAGAAATATTTTACTAATCATTTTGCTAAATCAATTATAATATTACTTGTAATGGAAACCATTTATGATAATTAAATTGGGCCATTGGATTTCAAAAACATTTTCCTTGAAGGAACCTTTTGGATGTTGTCTATATAACACAACTAGAAGGGTTTACGACACCAAATAATGCCCCTAAGGTATGAAAATTGGAAAAATACATTTATATAATGAAGGAAGCATTATGATCATTAAATATTCATTTAATTAATCCATAATAGATTTTGGATTTCATAATAATAAAAGTGAGATGTGTGTCTACAAAAGTACAGTGGGAGGTTTATAGATTTACAAGTTGTATATTGTAAAAACATATGTAAAATGAATTATTAGTGTTATAATTAATTAAAAATAAAGAACACTTCATTCAAAGTGACTTTAGGTAGAAACCAGAGTTATAAGGAGTAAGAAATACAATCATGGATCTATGGGGTTTCTAATATCAATTTATAGATCAATCACTAACAAGGTATTTAAAAATAAAATATGGAACAATTCAAGACCAATATTTTTACTACATCGTGTGGCATGAAATCTAACTTATATGATCTATAAGATAATATGAGAAGGTTCTTATGATGAAGATAATTACATATGATCAATTTCTTGTAATTTATCACATATTCCAATATATATATTGAGGTTTTATATTACTTATTCATATAACATAGTGGGAAAATACAAAGTAGAACCATGGGTACTAAATAGGATCATTTTCAAAACTATCAAAGTATACTTGAGACATTACAACAGATGTTTATTTATTGATTTCAGATTAAGAAATAATAAATTTCAAGGGGATAAAAAACTATTATTTTTCAAAATCAATTTGATATAATATCACGGTAAGCATAATGTAGAAAGTAATAAACGCTTGTTATAGCTAGTGGTTTCTATATATATATAGATTGAGTATCTCATAGATTCTGATGCAGCTTAAGAATCTATTTAGATATGATTTTTCCATCCATTTTTTAAATTATAACAATATAGTAATGTATTATCATATTATTATGAACTTATGACTATTGTATTATCCAAGATGTCAGGTTTATGATAGAGGTAAAAAAGTCAATATTCAATGATATCACTTCTTATGGGATTTTCATAAAGGATTGAAGTAACAATAATTAGAATATCCACAAGAATATGGAATGACTAATAGCTAAACACATATTACATTAGAATCATGTTAATTATGTGAGACCTAACCCATCAGCTATCAGTTAGTTATAATGAAAGTGGGAGTCTGTTTGTGTTGTTTCCATAGAACCAACAAACATTTTAATTTCAATTGATAAAAATATGAAAAGACCTAAATAATAATAAATATCTTATGACATGATAAACTTTCTTTCATCACTACTATAGGTTGTTCTTTTAGCAGCGCTAAAATGAACTTTAACTATGCAATAAAAGAGTCGTTAAATCCCTGATATTATCAGTGCTAAAAAAGTGATTATAAAGGAGGAATTTATCATCACCAATAAGGGGGGAATTTATTTTTTTCAGTTGTATTCACCCCATTTTTAGTGTTTTCCCCAATTTTGTCAAAAACATTCACCCACTTTCCCTCATATCGTCTATAACCAAATTTTTACCCCCCCCCAGTACTCATAATAGGAATTTCCTATACTTTTCCAATTCCCATATTCTTGTTCACCCCACACACATGCCTGGATTCAATCCTTGTGCCACTCTTTTTAAATTGTAACACTTTTACCACTACACTAAGATGTTTTTATTCTCTATTTTACGAAATTTGTGTTTATTTATATATATATTTAAGTATATATTTTTTATTCATATATATATATAATTTTATTTCATTAAATTTATAAAATACATGTTATTTTGTGTGTGTGACATATATATACTTATATTTATTTAAATATAATATATATTACTATTTATTTACAAATATTAGAATATAAATATAAATATATTTTATTTTATTAATACACACACATATGTATATATAAATATTATATATATATATATATATTTGTATAAGCATATATATATATGAGGTTATTGGGGGTACAATTACATTTAAATATACACACAGGTCAGAAAGGTAGGTTATAGCCAGCCCAAGGGGACAACCCACCTATCAGGCCTTATTTTCTTTAGTATATGGCATGTAGAACCAGTGGGAATGGATTCCATTACATGGATCGAAATCTCAGTGCAGTGTTATGCATGCATCATCCTGATTATTTCATCATGCATACATCATGGTCATATTTCAGCATCATTCCTACATCATCTTTTCTATTTCATGCCAACACCATCTCCTCTCTACGCTATCATCTGTGTCACCATCTTCATATAACTGTAATATTACTTTTGTTGAGTCAATAAAGTTTTCCTTAAAAATTTTCCATTCCTTATTGTTTTGAAAATCACAAACACCATATCTTTAAGGGAAATTGATTTTATAAGGAAAATCACTTTTATAAAGAAAATCGCTTTTATAAGAAAAATTTATTTTATAAAGAAAATTTCTTTTATAAGGAAAATATCTTTTGTAAGAAAAATTATCCTTGACATATTTTCATTAACTATATCCATATATTTCTTAAGTATAAGATTTGGATTCATTTTTATATTCTTAGAATCATTTGAAAATTTGATATGAACTTTCACTCCGAATTCTGGATGAGAACTATCATGATGTTTCACTCCGAATTCTGGATGAGAACTTTAATGATGTTTCACTCCGAATTCCAGATGAGAACTGTAATAATGTTCTACTCCGAATTCTGGATACGAAATCTCTTTACAAATTTTGATGACGAATTATCATTCCGAATTCTCATTCCGAATTCACCAATTAAATAGAATCTAATCATATTTGCTTTATACACTCCGAATTTATTTAGACTCCGAATATTATTATTTTTTACACTCCGAACCTTCACTCCACACTTTTTTGTTAAACATAAAATGATGTCATACATTCTGTTACACTTGTTTTGTTATAAAACGATGTCATCTATTCTATTATAAACTAACCGTTGGTTAATTTACACGTGTATAGGTCCATCCAATTTTTAAGGAAAATATGACCGTTGGAAAGGGGGCCAACCTTGCCTATAAATAGGAGATCATTTGAAATAGCTCAAAATAACATAGAAGTTGATCGATCTAGAGACCACACGCTGATACAGTGATTTCTAGAGAGAGAAAGCTTTTCATGCTTGTGGGTACTGAACAGCTCGTTTAGTTTTTTCTTCCTGTGACTCCGAATGTTGGTGATTACATTCGAGGACTTCTGGGGATAGGAAGACAGAGGTGTCGACTACCTCGAAGTTCAAGGGCTTCCTTGCTGAGGAAGACAGAGGTTCCAACTACCTTGAAGTTGAGGGCTTGCGGGGATAGAACGACAGAGATTCCGATATTCGTATCGAGGTATTACCTTAGTTTGGGTAATACAGACTTTCTTGAAAGTATAAATCAAGGGACCTTTATCCAAGGTTGTTGGATACCCTTCTCTTTGGGTAAAAAGACTTATATCTTGTTACTTGTTGTTTTAATACTTGTTTGTTTCCGTTGCATATTGTATTGTAAGGAAAGTATAACTTTCTTATACATTCTTACTTATACTTTGATAAATTTAGATTCTATATGCTTTAAGATAAAATCTCATATTTTAATCTTTAGTTAAGTTTCAATTTCTGTATCCTTATTTCCAGAACCTAGTTTTGGAATCTCTTTCCAGTATTAAGCAAGTACATAGAACTTTAAGTTTATAACTTCATTCCTTATTCCAAGATTTCAATTGGTGTTAGAGGTGTTGTAAATTTCCTTAGTTTATCTTTGTTAAACTTAGCTCTTTCCTTTTCTTAAGGAAAACACAGATATCCATAACTAACTTTAAAGGTTCCAAAATAAATTTTTAAAGTATAAAATTCACCCCCCCCCCTCTTATATATTGAGAATCTACATCATTATTTTGATCCTACAATTGGTATCAGAGAAGGTTTCTGAAATACTTGTACTCATGTATAAGTTTTTCTTGCTCACTTTTTCATTCCTAACTTTATCATTCCGGAAAATTTTCATTCCTAAATTTGTTATTACAAACTTTTTCCACTAACAAGTTTGTGTTCCAAAGATTATTTTAAGTATGGTAGGTGTTAATGTTAGTTACATTGGTAATATAAATCCTACTAGACCACCAATCTTTGATGGTAATGACTATGAGTACTGGAGAGATCGAATGAAGACTTTTGTTATCAATACTGGAGTGGATAACTTTGTTATGCTTACTGGTGATTATAAAATTCCTGATAAGGATGTTAGAACTTTTACTTACCAAGAAAACCAAGAGTTTCAACACAATTATAAGGTACACAATACTTTACTTTGTTCAATGACCAGAAATATATATAGCCACATTTCTTCTTGTGAAGCAGCTAATTGTATCTTGAAGAATTTAGAGGCTACACACTTTTGAACTTCTAAAGTGATTGAGACTAGGAGAGATATTCTAAGAGTTGAATACCATGGCTTCAATTTTCCTTATGGTGAACCGATTTGTAAAGTTCAACAATGATTTATGACTATAGTCAACAGTTTACAGTCTATGGGAGAGAAAGGTTTAGATGATGAAGCACTTGTGGATAAGATAATCGATATCATGACCAATGAGTGGGAATCCAAAAGAATATCTATTGATGAGAATAGGAAGGTCACTAAAATTTCTCTTGATGATCTATTTGGAACTCTTATTAAACATGAAACAAGAATGAAGAGAGATGATGACAATGTCAAGAAAAATAATGGAAATGGTATTTTCTCTTTTACAACAACATCAAATCAGATTAAAGTTAAAAATCCAGAGAGAGTAATGAGATCCAAGACTAAGAATGTTATTTTCCAATCAGATTCTATTGAAAGTGAAGTCTCTGAGAATGAGTTAGCAAATCATTCTCGAAGGATGAACAAGATAGATGGCTAGAGAAATTTACAATCCAAGTATAAAAAAAGGAAAGGAAAGACAGGAAAGATAGAGAAGTCACTTGTTATGAATGCAAGAGAGCTGGACATATTAGACCAGATTTACCTTTGCTCAAAAAGAAATAAAGGAAAGAAAGACATTCAGACAGGAATAAAAAGAAGTATTATAAATCCAAAGCTAAGAAATTCTTGAAAGCAAATGATACCTGGAGTGCTAGTGGTGGCGACTCTTCAGATGAATCTTCTGATTATGAATATTCAGGACAAAATAATCTTGTTCTTATAGCCAGGAAACCTATTAATAACCATTGCTTTATGGATAAGGTATGAAATGATGAATTATTGACCAATGTATCTTTAAATTATAATGATAGTAAGTATTATAATTCTTCTGATGAAGAATCCTCTTCTGATGAAGAAAATACTTTACCTACTTATGAAGAAGTTTCTAGGTTTGCTGAACTTCTTGAGATTGAGAACTCTAAACTCAATAAGAAACTTGATAAGGAAAACTCTAGGAATTCTATTCTTATGAAAGAAATTTCAGATCATTCTAAAGATCTTGATAAGAAAAATGCTTATTTTGAAAGTATTTAAAAAAATCTCGAGGAAGTAAGTACTGAGAAGAACCAACATTATAAAGAATTAGAAAAAGTAATTTCTAAGAAAAATATTTTCGAGCCCATCTCTAGTTCTAAAACTAATGATTTTGAGGATAAAAACATGGTTATAAAACTCAAGTCTGAAATTTTTTTCTTAAAGAAGTTTTTATCAAACTTTACCCATGGTAGGGAAAATTTTGATAAATTTTATTCCCAAATACGACCTTTATGAAATAAATCCGGATTTGGTTATACCCATGAAAAACCAATTTTTAGTAACAATTATTTTATTCCTCAAAGTGCCCCATTTTGTACCAAGTGTCAAGATAGTGGTCACTGGGCAAAGAATTGATCCTTAAACAAAACACAATCTCTAGGATTTCACAAAGCGTACTTTTCTAAGAAAATATGGGTACCTAAAATTTTATTATCTGGAAATCTCAGATCCAAACAAGTTTGGATTCCGAAAGTCTAATTCTCTTCTTTATTTTAGGAAAATCAAGAGATTACCAGCAGCAACACATGGTACATAGATAGTGGATGTTCCCAGCACATGACTGGTAACAAAATCTATTTTAAAAATATTATAAAAACGAAAGGAGGAAAGGTAACTTTCAGAGATACTGCTAAGGGAGAGATTATTGGTATTGGTAATATTGTTCTTCTAGGTAAAACATTGATTTCAAATGTTCTTTTTGTTAAGGGTCTTAAGCACAACCTCATTAGCATATGTCAATTATGTGATGAAGGATACCTTGTGAATTTTAGGAATGATAAGTGCATAGTTCATAATTCCAAGGAAGAATTTATTCTCTCAGCCAATAGGAAAGAGAATGTTTACACCTTGAATTTAGAAGACCTCAGGAGCCAAGATCTACCTTTCCTAAGTGCAATGGAAGATCATTCCTGGTTATGGCATAGAAGACTATGTCATTGTAACCTTAGGAACTTACGCAAACTCTCTAAGAAGAAACTAGTTAAGGATCTATCGAAGCTTAGATTTGATTCTTCTAAAGTTTGTGATCCTTGTCAATATGGAAAGAAACATAAATCTAGTTTTAAATCAATTAGTGACATCTCAACAACTAATGCATTACAGTTAGTGAACGTGTATCTTTTTGGTCCAACACAAACTGGAAGTATTGGAGGAAAATACTATGTGTTTGTTCTAGTTGATGATTACAATAGATTTACTTGGGTCTATTTTCTAGCAAAGAAGTCTAAAGATTTTTCCTATTTCAAAAGTTTTAGATCTCAAGTTAAAAATGAGAAAAACCTTCCATTGAAAACTATTCATAGTGATCATGGAAGATAATTTCAAAATTCAGATTTTGAAACATTTTGTAGTAGAAAATGTATTACTCACAATTTTTCAGCACCTAGAACTCCTCAACAGAATGGTGTAGTTGGGAGAAGAAATAGAATTCTTCAAGAGGTAACTAGAACCATGTTGTGTGAATATTCTATATCTAGACATTTCTGGGCTGAAGCTGTAAGTACTTCTTGCTATACTATAAATTGGGTTTTGATTAGACCTTTTCTTAATAAAACCCCTTATGAGTGATGGAATGGTAGAAAACCAAGACTTTCCTACATCAAGGTTTTTGGTTGCAAAGTATTCATTTTGAATACTAAAGATAACTTACTTAAATTCTCACCAAAATCTGATGAAATAATTTTCTTAGGTTATTCCACAATCTCTAAGGCTTATAGAGTATTTAATAAAAATACTTGTACTATTGAAGAAACAGTTCATGTAAAATTTGATGAGTCTGATCCTTTTGTTTTTAAACCATCCCATCCTACGTCCTCAGATGTGTTTTCAAAAACTGATTGTCAAACATTGATAGAATAATCTTCTAATAAGGATAATGTTCAAGAAGATACTTCTGAAACATTTACCCTAGAATACTTTCTACCCTACGTTGATGAACATGTTTTACAAAATCCAAATCAAGTGTTTCTTAAGAATCATCCCAGTGATAGTATCATTGGTGATGTAAATCAACCTGTAATAACTAGATGTTCGTTAAGAAATGAAATAGAACATCTAGCATTTCTTTCCCAATTAGAACCAAAAAGCACTGATGAAGCTTTAGGTGATGATGATTGGATCAAAGCTATGCAAGATAAACTAAATGAATTTGAAAGGAACAAAGTCTGGATCTTGGTTGAAAGACCTAAGGAAACTTTTGTTATTGGAGTAGAATGGGTCTTCAGAAACAAATGTGAGGAAAATGGAGTCATAGTAAGAAATAAAGCTAGACTTGTTACTAAAGGCTATAATCAGTAAGAGGGAATAGACTATGAAGAAACCTATGATCTAGTAGCTAGACTTGAATCTATCCATATTATACTTTCCTTTGAATCATTCTTTAATTTCAACATTTTTCAAATGGATGTGAAATGTGATTTTCTTAACGGTTATGTTCAAGAGGATGTTTTTGTTGAACAACCTCCTGGTTTTGAAGATTCAAAACATCCTGATCATGTTTTTAGACATACCAAAGCTCTATATGGTCTTAAACAAGCCCCACGAGCCTGTTATGATATACTCACTGGATTTTTGCTTCAAAATAACTATGTTAAGGTAAATTCAGATCCATCCCTTTTTATAAATAAAGATAAGAAAAATGTTTTTATTGTTCAAATTTATGTTGATGACATCATATTTGGTTCAACTCAGCAATCTTTAACCGAGTCTTTTGCAAGTCTAATGAAATCTGAGTTTGAAATGAGTATGATGGGTGAGTTAACTTTTTACCTTGGATTCCAAATTTCTCCAAAACCAGAAGGAACATACATATCTCAACATAGGTATATTAATGATCTACTCAAAAATTATGGTTATGACAACACTAAGAGTATAAGTACTCCCATTGGTACCTCAAATTCTTTAGATCTTGATGAAGCTGGGAAACCAGTAGATCAAACATCTTTTAGAGGTATGATAGGAAGTTTACTTTAATTAATATCTAGTCGACTAGACTTAATGTTCTCAGTATGCTTATGTGCAAGATATTAATCCAATCCAAAGGAATCTCACTTAAAGGCAGTAAAAAGAATTTTTCGCTACATTAAGGGAACCATGGATCTAGGATTATTTTATACTTCTGGAAATGATTTTGTTCTAAAAATATTTTCTGATGCTGACCTTGGTGGATGTAGAATGGATAGAAAGAGTAAATCCGGAACTTTTCATTTCATAGGAGATTCATTAATTTCTTGGTCCTGCAAGAAGCAACATTCTGTAGCACTTTCCACTATTGAAGCTGAACATGTAGTAGCTAGAAGTTGTTTTGCTCAAGTGTTGTGGATGCAACACACACTCACAGACTATGGCTTAAGTTTTACTAAAACTCAAATTTTTTGTGATAACACAAGTTCCATTACCTTAAGTAAGAACCATGCACATCACTCTCGTTAAAAACACATAGATATTAGGCATCACTTTCTTAGGGATCACACACTAAAAGGAGATATCATTCTTCAGTTTATCGGAAAGCAAGATCAACTTGCTGATATTTTCACAAAATCTTTGCCTTCTGATAGATTTGAATACATTAAACAGAAGTTAGGAATGATAACTGTAAGATAATCATTCTTCATTGACTTCTTTTTGAACAATTATCCTAATAGTAATAAACTCTTTTTCATAGGGGGAGTACATTTAGTTGTTATAATACCTAAATCTTTCAAAGTTAGTTTTTCAAAATTTTCGGAACTAAAATTTCCGGAATGGAAATTTTCGGAACTGAAATTTTTAGAATGGATATTTTAGTATATAAAAATTCTCGAATGGAAATTTTCATATTGAAAACCTACGGAATAAAAAATTTCATACTGGTGTTTCCATAACGAGATTTTCACACCGAGACATTCATAATGAGTTTTTTTGTTTTAAAAATTTTGTAATAAAATTTTTATGCTGAAAATATTGAAAGGTTTTTTTGGTTTCTTTGTTGAGTTTTTCGTAGTGATTTTTTTGCGAACTATGTCTTTTTGTAATAAAGGTTTTCCATAGTTTTTTTTTTGTTCACCATTACAAATAATCCTCCAAAGCCAATTCGAAATGTATGATTTCATTACTCAAGTTTTCGTAAGAATACTTTACTGGATGGTATTTTATTATATTTCGTTTTTGGATTATATTTTTTCATAAATATTTGTTTTAATAAAATCCTCAAAAGATCGGATTCAAGTTTTCTTGAGAATTGTTTTCAACCGTCAGATCTGATCTCAGTTTGTCACAACCATTCGATCAACCGAGGAAGTTAAACCGTCTTCTCGTTGCCTATATAAAGGGGACCCCAAATGGTTGTCCCACATCGGTTTTCAATCTCCAGCGTCCCAAAGCTCTGACTCTCTGTTTTAAGGCCGTTCCGAACTTCAGAAATTTTGTTCCGAACTTCTCAAAGGTCTTCAGATCTGAATGTCTGTGGAAGCAGCTTCTCAAGACATGTCTTCCTCTAAGCTAATTTCCAAGTGGTTACTATATAGAGAGAGGTTGGTTAATCCTGATTTCTTCAACAAGTATGATTCTCTTATATCCATGAATATTATGCTTAACATATGGGAAGATGTGGTTGTGTCCAAGACCGGTAATAAAGATGAAGTTTATTCATATTTTCTTATAGAATTCTATAAGAACGTTTCCTTCTATAAGGAAGATGGTAGGGAGAAGTTGTCTTTTATGTCTTATGTAAGGACTTATAAACTTTCTTATGCCAAGGAAGCCAGCTTGGTAGGGTTGAACAATGAAGGAGAAGAAGAGTTCATTTCTCATGTTTTGCCAGATTCAAAGGGAAGCTTCAACAAGGAAAAGACTTTGGAAACTCTCGGACTGGCAGATGAAAAGGCTCCGAAGATTGCTTCTCTGCCTAAGAATTTTCAGATTCTAGAATTATGGTTACAAGGTCTTATTGTACCAAGGAAGGGTGACAAAGATAGTCTGAAGAAGAGTGAGATATACATCCTAGATTTTCTGATAAATCTGAGGAAGTTTAATCTGATGAAACACGTTCTTATTACCATTGAGAATGTTAAGAAAGGGAATTTGAGAGCATAGATCATAATGGATCCAGCAATTGTCTCCAAGTTAATTGTCTGGTGCCTGAGTCTTTCAAGGAAGCATTCAAGTATATGCTGAGAGTTTGCAAGATTATGCTGGTGAGTGATGGTACTCTCAAAAGGATGGATGTTTCCTTTGAAAAAGAGACTAGTCAGTTTGTTGATTTACCTGCTCAAGAATAAACGGTTCCGAAAGTTGCTGAACCTAAATCCTCGAAGACAATGAAGAAGAGAAAGTTGAAAGAAGTTGAAGTTGAAGTAGAAAATCCCAAATATAAGGATGTTCATTCTGCACCTCCAAAACCGAAGAAGAAGAAAGCTTTCCCAGATGAGGTAGTTTCTAAGTGGGGGGGAATCAATGAGAAGATAGTGCAAGGGGAGCCTTAGTTTGGCTTGGATCCTGCGGAGGCTAAGTCCTTGAAGGAAAGGACAGCGGATGAACTAGAAAAACATGTGAAAGAAAAGAAGCTTAAGAAGAAGATGTCAGAAGCTGAGGTTGCTCAGGCTTTGTTGATGTTTAATGAGATGGATTCTGCAAACATTCATGTTCCGAGATCTTTTTATTTGGAATCTATACCTGAGACTCCATGAAGAAACTTTGTCACTCCGGAAGAGGTAGTTACTAAACATGTTGAGGAAGTTGAGCAGTTTGAGCAAGTAGAAGAGGTAGAAGCAGTTACTGAAGCTAGTGGTGAGACTGAAGATATTTTGAAGCAAGTAGATGATTATAAGGGGACACCTTTGGAACATTTGTCGCTCCGAACTTCAGAAGCTAAATCATCTAAGCTAGTTACTCCAGGGAAGGATGAGAATAAAGTAGAAGAAGAAGTATCTTATCATGAAGAGGAAGAAGAACTTCTATATGATATTGCTCAAATGGAGAATGTAGAGGATGGTGCTCAAAAAGTTGCTGATGATGAAGAAAATGTTGTTCAAGTGTCTGACAGTGATAAGAGAACTCCGGAACAGGACTCCATTCTGAAAAGGGACAAGGGAAAAAAACTTGTTTTTGATACCCCGAGCTCAGTCGTTGTAAAGAGAAGGGAAGTTGGTAGTTCTTCAAAGAGAAAGCTTGAGCATATTGAAGAAGAAAATTCTCCAAGAAAAGTCTCGGATTCAGAGTCAACTTCGTTGGGGCATGACTTTGTTATTCAGTCTTTAAAGAAGTTGGTGGGTACTATTCCCACTTTCTCAAGTATTGATTCAAAATTCCAGATGCTTCAACATTCTTTGAATCAGAAAACAGACTTTGTATCCATGGTTATAGACAAATGTGTTGAGATTGAGGCTCAGTTCAAAACTTTCTTTGTCGGCTATGAATCCCATAGAAGATATTGCAAGAGGATGACTAGTTGGTCGAGGAAGACTGTAGAAGAGATGAGGCTCTTTTATGAATTCCAAGATAATGTGAAGGATGCCTTTGAGACAGAAGACAGGAAGATAAATGAACTTACTTCATCCTTTGAAGAAAAGTTGACAGATGAAAAGAATTTCTGGATTAAAGAAGTCAGAGATCAGAATGGGAAGCTGAATTCTGTTTCTCAAAACTGGAAGTATGAAAGGGATCATCGGATTGAGTTTTAAGAAAAGTTGTTAAAACAAGAACAAATCTTGAAGGCTCAGGAAGAAAATCTTCAGGCTCATGAATAAAAGCTTCAAGCCCAAGAAGAAAAGATTGAAGCTCAAAATACAAGAATTGTTGTGTTAGAAAATAAAGACGAGGAAGATCATAAAGACTAGAATAAGATAAAGACTATTCTTAAGGGTTTCGTGGAAAAGGAAAAAGATCCAAAATAGATAAATCCTATCTATTGTTGTATCTTAACTTCCTTTTTGTTTAATTTTCAAACTTAATGAATATTGTTCTTGCTCGTTTCTTTTGTTGTTGCTACTAATTTTTTCAGGTACTTTGTTATATTTTCCATTCCCTCAAATTCTTTTTGAAAATCACAAAGGGGGAGAAGGAAAAGAACTCTAATAATGGGAAAAAAGAATCTTAACAAAGGGTGAGAGATAAAACTAACTCTAATAGAGCTTATCTAAGGGGGGGGGGGTTCGTTAAAAAATTCTTTCTTATTCTTAATGAAATATAACTCTGGAAATATAGAATACGATCCTTACAGTTTCAAAGCCTAAGGGGGAGTTAGCCGTATTCATCAACATTCATAAGCAATGGGAGGTAAGCCTAAATGTTTTCTTTCTTCTTAAAATTTCTTTTTCATAAGGATGTTTGTGCTTTCCAAAAAGGGGGAGATTACTGAGTCAATAAATTTTTCCTTATAACTTTTCCATTTCTTCTTGTTTTGAAAATCACAAACACCTCATATTTAAGGAAAATTGCTTTTATAAGGAAAATCACTTTTATAAGGAAAATCGCTTTTATAAGGAAAATTGCTTTTATAAGGAAAATTTCTTTTATAAGGAAAATATATTTTGTAAGAAAAATTATCCTTGTCATATTTTCATTATCTATATCCATATATTTATTAAGTATAAGATTCAGATTCATTTCGATATTCTCAGAATCATTTGAAACATTGCTATGAAGTTTCACTCCAAATTCTGGATGAGAACTGTAATGATGTTTCACTCTGAATTCTATATGAGAACTATAATGAAGTTTCACTCTGAATTCCAGATTAGAACTGTAATAATGTATACTCCGAATTCTGGATACGAATTCTCATTACAAATTTTGATGACGAATTCTCATTCCGAATTAACCAATTAAACAGAATCTGATCATCTTTGCTTTATACACTCCGAATTTATTTAGACTCCGAATATTATTTTTTGTTAGACTCTGAACCTTCACTCTGAACTTTTGTGTTAAAAATAAAACGATGTCTTACATTATGTTACACTTGTTTTTTTATAAAACGATGTTGTCTATTCTATTATAAACTAACTGTTTGTTTAGTTACACATGTCCAGGTCCCTCCTATTTTTATGGAAAATATGACCATTGGAAAGGAAGCCGACCTTGCCTATAAATAAGAGCTCATTTGAAAGAGCTCAAAATAACATAGAATTTGATCGATCTAGAGACCACACCCTACTAAGGTGATATCTAGAGAGAAAAATATTTTCATGCCTTGTGCATACTGAACTGCTCGTTCAGTTTTTGCTTCGTACGACTCCGAATGTTGGTGATTACATTCGAGGACTTCCGGGGATAGGAAGACAGAGGTGCTGACTACCTTGAAGTTCAAGGGCTTCCTTGCTGAGGAAGATAGAGGTTCTAACTACCTTGAAGTTGAGGGCTTGCGGGGATATCAAGATAGAGTTTCTGATATTCATATCGAGGGCTTACCTTGGTGTGGGTAAGACATACTTTCTTGAATGTATAAATCAAGGGACCTTTATCCGAGGTTGATGGATACCCTTCTCTTTGGGTTAAAAGAATTATATCGTGTTACTTATAGTTTTACTACTTGTTTGTTTCTGCTGCATAATGTATTGTAAGGAATGTATAACATTATTATACTTTATTACTTGTACTTTCATAAATTTAGATTCTATACGCTTTAAGATAAATTCTCATATTGTAATCTTTAGATAAGTTTCAATTTATGGATCCTTATTTCTAGAACCTCCTTTCAGAATCTCTTTTCAGTATTAATCAAGTACATAGAACTTGAAGTTTATAACTTCATTCCTTATTCCAAGTTTTCAATTGGTGTTACAGGTGATGTAAATTTGCTTAGTTTAACTTTGTTAAACTTATCTCTTTCCTTTACTTAAGGAAAACATAGTTATCCATAACTAACTTTAAAGGTTCCAAAGGAAATTTTTAAAGTATAAAATTCACCCCCCCTCTTGTATATTGGGCATCTACATAATTATTTCTATCCTACAACTTTTTCCCAATAGGGCTTGAATATAGGACCTCCTAGATTCCAAGCAGTAGATTTTACAACTTGATTATAGGCTCATCGGTATAAGTGTGTCTGTGTATTTAAATATTTTTATAATGTAAAAAAGGAAAGATATTTTTTTAAAATATATTTTTTGAATATGTCTATATATTTTATATTTATATATAAATTTTATACTAGGAAGGTTCAGGTACTGAGCGTATATGACCCTAAAATTTATTAATAAGAATAAAATGTAGAAAATATAACAAAAAAATAATGTGGAACATAGATTACCACCAGACCAAGTAACTGAAAAAAGAAGACAACCTAAAAGAGAGAGGACCAAGTACCCACAAAAGAAGGCCTAAAAGCCTAGAAAATTACATCAAAAAACCCAATAAAAATGGCCTAAGGACCACTGGTAAGACACCAAACCATACCTTTATTCTAGTAGTTCCATTAAAGTCCCAACTGCAAGCCCAATTGAAAAACGAGTACTGTCAAATCACATAAATCTCGCAGACCCAACCGGTATCCACCGAAGTCTTTTCTCACATCTCAAGAGTACATACTCTTGGAATCGAAGTTATCTCCCTATTCTTGAGGTCATCAGCTTCCTCAGTTCGAGGAAATTACTAGAACACATCCATATTACCTAGACCAAGGATGCCACTAGCTTCACATCAACAACATCTGGTCACCAGATTTCACCCCGCAACACATCTTTTCTAAATCTGCATCCCGATCAGAGGCTTTATTCCAATCCAAGTTATCCAAAATAGTGTGCCCCTTAGTTTGTTTTATTTTGTCGACATCATCTTCTTTATCAACCACCTGAGGATCGAGGATCCCATCGACCTGCACCATCATAGGCCATTGATGTGTTCATCCACCAGGATACCAATTTTCACCCCAACGCCTGGATCTATAGGACAGTATACAAAAATGACTGGGAAATAAAAGAGTGAATGATAGTGGCCAGAGGATGAATGGATTTCCTACACCAGAAATTCCATCCCACCAAAAACCCAGTGTCTCTCATCCACCACCCATTGCAAAATTTTCTAAACATGATAAAAATAAAAATCTCCTTGACATGCGTGATGTCCATAGAGGCCTCCACCAAGACCTGGAACCTCGTGATCCCCAATTAACATCCGTCACCTTGTCACCAGCATCATCCATAGGATGAAAGTATCCTTATTCATAAAATCCTCCATCAATATGGCATCACTAGTAACCACCAATGGGTCATCATCCGTACCTTCAAGCATATCAACAGGGCAGAACTTTCTACGGCATGCAGTAAAGATCTCAAAATGACCAACTATCTCATCATAGATTAATCCTCTAGGAAAGAGGGGAAGCATTGTAAAATACATTTATATACTATATTTAAATACAATGGTAAAGATTTATTTATAAAAAATACAATTATATATGATGTGTATACATAATATTGACACACTCACACACATATTTAAACACACAAGTATACATTTATATTTATCACATACACATAAAAATATTTTCATATATATATATAGACATATACAAGAATATAAAAGTAAATAAATTTTTCTTATAGATAGACACATGTTTATATATAAACATTAATTATAAAGGTATATATATACATATTAATGAATTTTTATGTGGTAAATAAAATGGAAAATTTTTTATTTTAATTAATATGAATAATAAATATTTATTTTCATGTGGTTTATATATTTAAAAATACATTTTTATGTAAATATTTTTAAATATGTATTTATATAATTGATTTTTTAATAGTAAATATCAGAAAATATTCATATATTAAATTGTAGATAAAACTAATATATGAAAACGGTAAAAGTTAAAAAACTGTAATATCTATAATAATATAATACCTAGATATAAATTATTTCTCCATTGAAAAAGGAAAATAAAACTCTCTTAAACGACGATAAATTACTATCAAATATTAAAAAATTAAGGTATCCGAACTAAAAAAATTGTTTTTGAGGATTTTATATCCTTTATTGACATATATAAAATAGTGAGTCAGGTCTCCCTTAGTCCAAATGGTGTAGATATCTTCACAAGATTTGATTTGATATGTGGTAGAGCTTAAATGGACACCCTAATAAAAAGTTATGACTATTTGATGTCCATGTTATGTTTTCAACCTATCTTCGATTGTTTGTTATTTTATAGTATTTTATGTCCTCTAATTGTTTTTAAATTACTATTACTTGACAATAATTAGAAAATTATTAATTAATATATTTTATAATTCTTTTATAATTCTTTTTTCATTAAATTTATTATATATTAATTGTAAATGTGTATTTAGCCTTATTTAAATCATATTTAATAAAATATATTATATCTATATCAATATAAATATATTAATATATTAATATATTATTTTCAATGACATATAATGTTTTTATGAAATATAACCTTTATTAATTCTAGAAAAAATGCTGATAAAGAGGGTTCTTTATCAGCGCTAATTAAAAAACCCTGATAAATGGGGGGGGGGGGTTTATCAACAGTATTTTTACATTGATAATGAAACCCTTTATGATCACTTTTTTCTATCACTAATAATGGGTACCCTTAATCAGTGCTATCCAAAAACACAAATAAAGGGGGTCATTTATCAGTGTAACAAAATAACTAATAAAGGTCCACCTTTGTCTATTCTTTTTATTAGCCTGATAATGACCCCCTATTAATACTTTTTATGGCATAGATAAAGGGGTCATTTATGATTTCTTCTTTATATCACTGATAAAGGGTTACATTATCAATGATCTTATCTAGCACTAGATAATCCCAAATTGTTTAGTAGTGTGTATAAAATAAATGCAATAATGTCCTTATAGTATTTCTCGAATTGAAATGTTATAATAGTTCCTTAATATAATAAGAACCTTAAAGAGATGTGATAATATTGTTAAATATATATAATATGGTCTAGATGAAATATATCTTATAGGACACAAATTATGTTTGTATATTAGGTGTTAGAGGCTCATTACACATTGATATTTCTTCTCATGATGTTTTTTCATTGCAATATCAAAAAGGGAGGTTATGAGGACAGACCTACCAATAGAAATTCCACATGTCATATGTGTCATTGAATATTCCTATATGTGGATATGTGTATTGTTAATTATATTTGAGATTATTATTAGTGTATATGATAAATCATGTAATTTAATATGTTAATGAAAATTTTGATAACATATTCTAGTGGTGAGGTAGGATACATTATTTGAGTCATAAGTGATATTCCATTATTTCAATAAGGGAATGAAGGATTTGTCTCTTAGGAGTTACGAAACATAATATATATGGACCTTTGATTGAAATTGAACTACATGTTTAAATCCATGTTCATGGTAATCCATCAACAAATTCATTTATGGTAGTTAAAGAAAGATAAATAAATCTTATAGGTTGATGACCCAAGTATGAAACCTTCTTGCTAATATATTGAGACAAATATACTATATTATATGGTATGCATTCATATGATGTTGTTGACATTGTGACATTGACTTCATGATATATGGGTGTCTTGATGTGTCGATAGATGTAAATCTTGAACATAATAAAAGTTTTTCTAATGCCGCATGGAAAGAGGCCTCGAGGTTCACACACTAAGTGTGTTTATAATCTCAATTAAATACTACTTGTATTTAATATTCAAAATTAATACTATTCATAAAATATTGTTTAAAAATTATTCTAGTTAAATTGATTTTATAAATTAAATCACTAATTATTTAAGTTAGAATATATGTGAGTTTGAAATTAAGTAAATATTATTTATGAACTAGAAAATATATAATATTTATATACCTCTTCTTTATTCACTAGGTAATAATCAATTATTTATTTAGTTACATGAATATTAAAATAAAACATTATTCACATTTTTAGTAAATTTATTATTATTTACTTCTTGAATTAATAATATAAATATATTTATTTATTGAAATAGATATTTATTATTCAGGTTTCTATAAAATAGGAGGAGGATTGTCAGACCAAGTTTATGGCCCGATAGAAATTTTCACAAACTAGTCTTGGTCGACCTTGAACCGGTCACCCAGACCGCTCAATGAGAAGTCTTGAGAGGAATTCTCGATCCTCCTGGAATAGTGACAAGTGCTGATGGCATCAGTTAAAGTGACAAGGTAGAATTTTCTCCCAATTATAAACAATAACTAAGAAGAAAAAATAAATATACATCCCAACCTACATTTATATAAAAGTTGACCTAAACATTAATTGTACATGAAATTGAAAGTAAAATTGAACCAGGAAACTCAAACGACCAAACTTGACAACCAAATAACTCCATGTAACCCCACCAGTCACAATCCAACACATCTATCATACATCTCCCAAGGCGAACGAACTCAAGTTGAAACCTGAACAAGGTATAAAAATAGAATAAGACAATAGGCATGAGTACTAAATCTCAATAGGTTGTCCAAATATTATATTCCCAATGAACTTAATTTAAAATAAAATAAACTTTATCTTTGAGTTTAAAATACAATATATAAAATTATGTTTTCCAAAAAGGTATCATTTTACAAACATTATAGAATAAAATGCTTTAGGTTTTCATAAATAGGAAATTCTACTAACCAATTTCAAAGAGATGCAACATCAAATTGGAAACAGTTTTCAAGAAGGCTACTTTAAATAATGTACACATTTAAATATAATATACATACTTAAAAATTTAACAACCAGACACACTATATGTCGATGGTGAGTAAACAATATCCAATGAGCACAAGTCATGGGAACATTCCTAGGCACTAGCTAGTTGTGGGCCCTAGTTTTCTCATATCTCTGTGAAAAGTAACCTTAACAAATATTCGTTCTCGTTAACGATCCAATAGTAGGGAACAATACCCATAACCTAGTGGTCCCAAACATCATCATCATAGTTTAGTTAGTGTTTTCATCATCAAAATTTCTATGGAAAATAGGCACAAAACCACTAAAGACCACTGGCATACTAATACATGTCCTCCCACCTAGATACTCAGGTTTCCTCTTTGTGCTCAATCAAGTTATATATGTTATCACATACACTATTCACATTAAAATTTAATTTCCAAATCATGCACATACAAAACATACCTTGACCATATTTCACATATCATTCATGGGATAATAAACCACTTAAAAGTTTCATCAAACAATTTCAAGAAGTATAATGTGGCATTGCACAAAAAATCCATTTAAAAATTCTCCATTATGGAAAAACACCCAAAAATAACATATAAAGATGTATTTTTTTATCCCCAACACCATTTAATAAATCAGCTTCCTGATTCATTAAATGAACCCAATGATACAACATGGAATTCACATGAAATCTAGTTTTATAAGAACAATGCCAATTGGGCCTTTAAGAATTCTTCATAGAAAAAACATTTGTAAGATAAAAAAATTCCACTATTCAAAAAGAGGTGTAAAAACACCATTTTAATAAAAAAAACTTTTACATAAACCCCTTAGAAATTCAGGTTAAAAATTTAAAACCCATCCATTTCTATAGAGATTCTAAACATTCAATTTATCAAGAACATATGCCAAAACTCATTAAAAACCCACACTAATTTCATTATAAAAAACTAGATTAGAAAACACATAAGGAAATTAAAAAAACTGATTCACATGACTTCAATATTTTTTATAATACAAACCAATCATTTTATATCACCTTGAGCACACAAAAGCCAACCAGGCACTTTCCCAAAAAGCTGGCATGAAACATTTAATGAAACCATTTCTATTTAACAATAAAAATGTTATAAAATCAAATTTTCGTGGAAAAAGTTTTATTTAAATTGATAAACCAGGTACTAAAAATCATAAAATAGGTTCAAAAAATAATAGAACATCTAAGAAAACAATTGGTGTGCACTCTTATAACAAAACAACAATATTTTTCACAAAACAAGGGATAAATGCTACCCTACACACGAAATGAAGTTATTGAAGGCTTATAAAACAATAATCAGAATTCTTAAAGGCTGAAAATACCTTGAAAAATATTAATATTAAATAAAAATTACAAGTTCAAGTGGAAACCTACCTAAAATCCTTAGCATAATAGAAATTCACACCTGATATCACCTTTTGAGGGTTTATATTCCCTAAACATATGAAGACCAGCCCAAAAAAAAATGAACCCAAAAAAAATAATTGGATTACCGTACCCTAGGTCTCCGATGACTAGGGTATAAGATATAACCATGAAATAATGGAAGGACGAGAAAACTTATGGAAATGGAAGGAACAAGAGAGGAATTGATGTACATGAGAAACACTGACAAAATCAAAAAAAATACACCAATAGTTGAATATATAAGTAGCAAAAATTTAAAGGTAGGATTAAATAAGGATTATTTGGTCAATTGGAGAATGAAATGGGGGAAAAGTAAAAAAATAATGATTTTTCAAATAAAAAAATTCCCTTTTCAAATCTGGACCATTTGAGAAACCTTTAGAAATGCGTCCTAATCCATGATGAATATGAGCTCCAAAGAGGGAAAATAAAACGTGGGGGTGTTCCAAGGGTTTGTTGGATCAAGTGAGAGTTGTAATGACAAAAGAATTTTAAATATTGAATGATATATAAATGAAATAAACTATTCCCTTAAATCTCGAAATGGGATCACGGGTTGGCCCAATACCTAAATAAATCACACAAATACACCTTTATTATGAGTTGTTAAGGGGTAAAAATGGATACAATGGTTATACTACGTCAGGGGAGGACAAGTGGGAAGTGGAATTGGTGAAAAATTCTGAATTAAGAAGTATTTATAAAAGAAAAAAATTTGTTTTAAATCTGAAAATGGGTGCACATGAGCCTCATCCCAATTGGTGAGGTATCCATAAGTGCATCACCAAGACCCAGGTTCAAAGCCAGGTAGAGGCATATTTCTTGGGGGACTGTAGTAGTACTATAGCAGCACTGTAGCACTACTGTAGAAAAACTGTACATTGTGTGGGTACTGTAGCAGAACTGTACACTGTGCGGGTACTGTAGCAGGCCCTGTAGTAGTTATTGTATAAGGTAATGTTCAGTATTGTAGTAGCTGGAACTATTAACCGTGGGCCCCTGGTTGGGTTTTGGAGTCCTTAAGGCTTTCGGGTCACCCAGGCCTTCAGGTCAGTAGTGCTTTCAGGCCACCTTTAAGGGATTCGGTCCACCTCCAGGCATCCAGGCCTCATGCAGTTTCCCCAAACATACTACAAAAAAGGAGGAGACACATAAGAGGATTCAGAGAAGGTGAACTCAGTAGAGCAAAGCCAAATGGATTTTTCAGAATGAGAGGGTGTGCTTATACTGTCGGAACCAGCCTCTGCATGCATGGGAAGCCTAGACATATGGCCATGAGAAAGTGGAGAGCTACTATTATGATGCAGATGCTTGGGAGGGGTAGTTCCTTGTAGATAGTCTGGTTGAATTCCCTAATATCTTCGAGTCATGTAATCTCCTGAGCCTATGGGACATGTAATCTCTAAGCCTGCGGGACTTGTAAGGGTTCCCCCTAATCCCATTAAATGGGGGTTATCATAAATCAACCATAATGAATGCCTTCAGGCCATTCAGGATAATCTGGAAATGGGCTCACAGTTTGGAGAAAATCTTGATGTAACCACCCTTTTCTCCAAAAAAAGCCCAAGAAACCCCCACAAACAAAGATAAAATATAAATGAAGTGAAAAATAAAATTAAAATAAATCATGTATTTGGTTATTCTCTCAACCATAAAAACTTTCTACCCTTGGAAATCTATAACACTTTCTAGCTGATCAACACATTTGGATTCCTTATCAACATGATCCAGCCTCTCATGCCAAAGAAAAATCATCCAACACCAACAGAACATAAATATCTTTCCCAAACAAAACATAAACTCATAACCACATCCTAAAAAGAAATCGAAATATCATACCACCACCTCCAAAACCATGCCAAGATCCAGATTGTTGGGGCTTCTCCCAATGAACCCAATGATCACCAAAACCAACGTGTACTCACAAAATCCAATAACTTGGGGGATGGGATCTCTACTATAAAATCACAACTACCATCCAAAAAATACAAAAATTAAAGATCATCGATAGTCATACTGGGTCTCCCCGCCATTAGATACCAACTAGAAATGGACAAACAAGAATTCAACATGAACTAGGATCAGACATCACCATCACATGTCCTCAAAAACTCTCCCACAACAACCAACAAACCCAAGTTAAGATGGTTACAACAAAAACATTTAAACCAACCACTCTCAAAATGAGAATAAAAGAACTAGGCCAACTCTTTTTGAATAGATCAAACCCTCGACCTCTTAGGGAACGTAGGTAAGGGGACCCATTCGTTCGTCCAATAAAACTAGAAAAGAAATTGGAGAACAACCCATCACTCTCCACCTAACAATAGGTAAAACCAAAACCTCACCTGATTCACATTAGAGGTCTGCATAGGGACATTGATTGGAAACCCACATCTGAAAACTAATAACCATGGACACTACGTGAAGGGTAATTCTACCATGATATTTGAGAAAAAATGAAAATCACACTAATGAGAAACCACAATAGAAACATAGAAATTACCTTAACACAACGGTGAAGGTAAGATATTAGTCTATCTCCCCACACCTCTAGTGATTTCCCGACTGCGTCAAAGGATTCACGCTAAGGATTATGGCTAGAGCCCTGAAGTTTGAAGTATTTGATGTGTCATATCGAAGATCTAAGGATCCCAAAACCCCATGAAACTCACTTTACAAACTAAACAACTTCATCTAAAAAGGAACTCGATGATATATATATATAACCATCCTCCCTCACTCTGAAATATTAGAATAATGGATATGGAATACAGAGAAACATGTCAACATCACCAAATAAAACTATTATATCCAAAATAATTATCATAATTGGGAAACACTTTAAATTAAGTCCAAATAGCTCTATATTCTATCAAACGAGTTGAGGCATCATTCAATGAGGTGATTTTAATGTTTGAAATGAATCCTTAGTCTAATCAAATGGATGTATTTCCAATAGAGAACCATCTAGGGATAGATCACAACATCCAACGTATCCTTATAAACCCACTAAACATACTTCCAACACTGAGCCACCAACAAGATCCCATATCAGGACACACCAAGGGAATCACTTTCTGATCATGATGAAGCATAAAAAATAAACCACACTTCTAAAACATAAAATGTAAACTTATATAAACACAAGTTTACAAAAAAAATTCATCATAAAATGATTTTGAAAAAAATGAACTTGGTGGATTTTCACATTTAAAAATGGTGTTTCATCAAGTCTCACTCGCATGAACATTCTTGTGCCACCCTGATCACCCATCCACTATTCCATACTAGGCATCCATTATCATATTTATACAAAACCATGAATGTTAGAACCCATAAAAACAACAAAGGATAAAACAAACATACTCATTTTACAATCCAAAATATTCTACCCATTTTAAATATAATGTACTTTCTATAGGCACACTAACCACCAATTCAAAAAACCATTTTCATATTTACACACAATAAACCATTTTACCAATCTTGAAAAACAAACCCTATATGTCTCCATCAAAATCATCTCCATTTATTCCAAACAGTTTTTAGCATCTCAAGCAACTACACTTTTTTAAGTACCTTTTGATTTAAATCCTATTCCATTTCATTTAGTACATCTTCCAAACAAACATATTATTACAAAAAACCCTTTAACATTTCAAAAATTCATCATTGTACCTTTTCATAATTCAATATTCACAATGGACAAAACCCATTTTTAGAAAAACAACAACCATTTAAAACTGATTACCAAACCTAATTCATAGGATTCAAAAACTTTTCAATAGACCAACACATCTCATTTAATACAATGTATTCAGAATATCTTTAAAATAATCAAATATATCCAAACATTTTATTTCAAAAAACAATAGGTTTAGATTATGTAAATTCAATCATGTTAAATAATTTCCACTTTCTCCCCAAAATGTGTTTCAAAAAACCCAAATATTCCCAAATCCTTTCTTATATTATTCATTGAAACCCCACTTTCTTCTTTTTAAAATCCCACCACTCTATGAAAACCCATTTTCATAATTCTAACATGATTATTTTAAAAATAAAATTCAGAATTCAAGAAAGGCCCAAGAACCCTATATAAGGGAACTAGTGTCAGTGGGTGACTTTACCATATGGTTGGCGGTCATATGTCAAACACACCACTAACATGGATAGCCTTCTTAGGACCATGCCTTGGATCCACATGGATTTCCAAGCCCGGAGAGCTCATAGAGTCCATTAGTCCAACTCACCTTATTGTATCCAAATCACCAAACAATCCCTAAGAACCAAAGAAACTAATAAAACCAAGATTCCCATGGATACATAAGGATTAGAATGAGAAACGGTTCATGATGATCTTCCCAAACCTACACCTAATGTTTTGAAAATACTAGATATACCATGACATCCCCTAAATAACAAGGGTTCTTTAAAATGCATGGTCCGCTAAGATCCGACCTACTCTGATACCATTTTATCAAGAAACAGTCTGGGAGGACCCTGAACTGGTCACCTGAGCCACTCTACAACAAGTCCTGAGAGGCCTTCCTGATCCTCCCGGGATGGCGACAAGCATCGAGGAAATCAGTTAGAGTGAAAATGGAACTTTTTCACACCAATATAAATAATAAATATGAAGAAATAAGAAACTGATATCCCAACATACATTTATATAAAAGTTTAACTAAACATTAATTGTACATGAAATTGAAAGTAAAACTCAACCAGACAACTCAACTAACGAAACCTAAGAAACAAATAACTCCATGTAACCCCACTGATCACTCTCTAACATATCAATCATATATTTTCCTAGGCGATCAAACTCAACATGAAACCTATACCAGGGATAAAAATAGAAGAAGACTATATGCATGAGTATTAAAACTCAATATGTTAGCCCAGTATTCTATTCCCAAGGAACTTTCATTAAAATAAAAGAAACATAAATTTTATGTTTGAAATAAAATATATAAAATTTCATTTTCCAAAAAAGGATCCATTATACAAACTTTACAAAATAAAATGATTTCATGTTTTCATAAACAGAAAATTCTAGTAACCAATTTCAAAGAGATGCAACTTTAAAATGAAAACAGGTGTCAAGAAGGCTGGTTTAATGAATGTATACTTATAAATATAACATACATTCTTCTGAATTCTCCAACCAAAAACACCATATACGACGGTGAGTAAAAAATATCGAATAATAAAATGTCACAAGAACATCCCAAGGCACTAGTAAGCCGTTGGCCCCAAGTACCATGCATATCCGTGAAAAGTAACCACAAACAATATCAGTTCTCATGCACAAGACACTAGTAGGGACCAATACCCATAACCTAGTGGTCCCCAACATCATCATCATAGATAAGTTTTTATTTTCATCTTCAAACTTTCTACATGAAATTGGGACAAGTCCCCTCTAGATAACTAGTGTACTAGTACATATCTACCCACTTAGAAACTTGAGTTCCCCTCTTTGTGATCAATCACGTTACACATGTTATCACATAGACTTTTCACATGATACATTAATTTCCAAATCTTACACAGACCAAGTAGTCTTACACCATGTTTCACATATCCTTCATGGGTCAATAATTCTCTTAAAATTTTCATAAAATAATTTCAAGAAGTATAATGATGCTTTGCACATAAAATCCATTTAAAATGATCCTTTAAGTCCAAAAACCCACCAATACAGTATAAAACTATATTTTGCCTCCCCAAAACCATTTAATAAATCAATTTCATGAGTCATCAAATGAACTCAATGATATAACATGGAATACACATGAAAAATAGTTTTACAAGAAAAATACCAAATGGGCCTTTAAGAATTCTTCACAAAAACAACATTCATCAAAAGAAAAATTTACACTATTCATAAATAGGTCTAAAAAAACCTTTGGAAGAAACAGAACATTTACATAAACCCCTTAAAAATTCAAGTTACATATTCAAAACTCATCCATTTCTATAGAGATTCCAAAAGGGCCATTTATCGAGAACACATGCCAAAACACCATAAAACCCATAATCATTTCATTATAAAACCAAAAACTAGATTTAAAGCCAGATAAAAAACCCAGAAACATTGATTTAAGTGCATAAAATATTTTTTATAATCTAAACCATTAATTTTATATAACATTAAGCACACAAAAGCAAATCTGGCACTTTCCTGAAAAAGTGGCTTGCAACATTTAACGAAACCAATTCTATTTAACACTAAAAATGTTATAATATCAAATTTTAAAGCCAAAAATATATTTTAATTTCTAAAAAAGGTTATAAACACTATATATTAGTAGAAAAAAATAATATAACATTTAAACAAATAAATTGTGTTCACTTTTATAAGAAAACAGCACTACTTTTCACAAAACAAGGAATAAACACCACCTTACACACCAAATAAAGTTATTGAAGGCTTATAAAACAATACTATAAAAAATTTGAGGGTGAAAATACCGTGAAAATATGAATATTAAATAAAAAAGACATTTTCAATGGGAAACCTACTTCAAATCCTTGGTGGAATGGAAACACACCCCAGATATTACCATATGGGGGTTTATAAACACTAAACCTTTGAATACCATCCCAAAATGAAAAAAAACTCATACAGAGTCATGGTATAACCCTAAAATAGGTCTTCCATGACCAGGGGTATTATATAACTAATAAATAATTGAATTAGTAGAATCCCAAAAGAAATTAAAGAAATAAGAGAAAAATTCCCTTACGTGAAAAACTTTGATGAAATCTTCCTAAATACACCAATAGTTAAATATAAAAGTAGAAAAAATTGAAGGGTAGGATTTAATAAGGATAATTGGGTTGAGTGGGGACTTAAATAGTAAAATTTTTAAAAATTAATTATTTATGAATGAAAAAAATTCCCTTTGAAAATTTGGATGATTTGAGAAACCTTGAGGAAATTCTCTCTAATAGAGGATGAATATGAACTCTAAAGAGGTAAAATGGATCATGTGGGTGCGTCAAGGGTTTGTGGGTTTTATTTGTATTTGGAATGAAAAAAAACTATTAAAAATCAATGATATATAAATGAAATAAATTATTTCCTTAAATCTAGAAATGGGGTCACATGTTGACCCATTACTGGTATAAATCACCAAAATCAACCATGATTATGAGTTCTTAAGCGGTCCAAATTTATATTGAGGTTTAAATAGTTCACGTTAGGCCAAGTGGGAAGTGGAATGGGTGAAAATATTGAAAATTGAAGGATTTATAAAAGAAAACAATTGTTTTTAAATCTCAAAATGGGCTCACGGTTTCGCCCAAATCATCAAGTAACCACCCTTTTCTCCAAAAGAAATCATGGGAAACCCCTTCAAATAAAAAAATAATAGAAATTAACTCAATCGTGAGTTTAAAAGAAGTCATGTATGTGCCTGAAATAATATATTTTATTTTATATCATTATAAATATTAATAAATTTGTTTATGAAATGATATTTAAATATTTACATGTTATCGCATGTAATGGAATATAATAATATTTTTTTTATTTGACAAGGGGAATATATTTTACAGAATATTTCCTGAAGGAACTTAGTAAAATTATCAAACATTTGACCCTAGCTATATATTCCATCACATATCATTTTCTTGGTTAATGGGAATCGTTCCACACAACATTCCCTTTCAAGAGAATTCTCTCAAGGCCAAGAGGACTACTCAATAGAACTATCAAGAATGAGAGATAATACTCTCCCTCTCTATCAATATTGATAAAACAAGATAAATAATTATTTAATATTGAAATAATTATTATTGTGATCAATTGAGAATAAATCATGGTATTTAGTGCCTCCACACAATCACCCATAATACCAATATAAATATTAATAGATTCATGGAGTATGTGTGGATATCTTAATTGGAATTATAGTTTAGATTATTCATTGTAATAATGATAATAGTAAATTGGATATGAAATTAATAGTTTATAGTGAAAATTTATCAAGAATAGGTCATTATTCTTATAAATTAATTAAAAATTTAATTTAAGAAGATCCTAGTTTTGAATATTTTGGGGTAGCATTCATCAGGTTCTTCAGATTTATCCTTTGAATTTTATGAAAAGAATTGTTTGGAAACGTCCTGACTACTTCCATTATTATCCAAAACATTAAATTGATATATAAAAATCTTTTAATAAATAAAAAAAGTTATAATTTTTCTAATGTGAACTCATATCAAGACCCGATCATCCAACAGGGTATGTTCTACCAAACTAGGGCACCCATGGATTTTCTTGTGTAATGCATGGCCATAATAGATAACCCCATGAGTTATTTAAACAAATAATTTTTAGAGGTTTTGTTTGTACAAATTTGAGAAACAATAAAAGTTAAGATAATATATAAATTGTGTTTAGATATCCCATATGATTGATTGGATAAGGAGTTATCTGCTAAAATATCCAAGATTCATATATGATAAAATTAGTATGATGATCAACTTAAATAGTTAATTTGTGATATAAAAACTAAAGTGGAATCATTAATTTTTTAAATATTTATTTTGAAACACTAATGGATATAATATATTTTAAAAGGTTTCATGATTATAGTTAGATCAAATTTAACAAATACATTATTAAAAAAATTACTAATTTTATAAAATTTACTTTTATAAATTATATATAATAAAATTCATCAGATATTAGTTTGAGATCAATCCTTTAAAGTAACAAGATTAATATTAGAAAAATCCTAGACTAGTATAAAAACATAAGAATCACTCTTAATAAATATTGAATAAAATTCTGTTAATGAAACCCCTTCTGGAACAATTGATCAATGAATTTTTTTCAACAAGTATCTGTTGATGCTTATGATAAGAATATAAGGATTAAATCATGATTTGAAAAGATTTTTTTAGATTAAATATATTTTTGGGAACTTTAGTCTCTTCTCATGTACTGCATATGATCGGGTACATCGATGACTTGGAGAGAATATGGTCTCCTTTCAGGCATGTTCTAGACACGGACTTCATTAAAATATCTTTATCAGAAAGGCTTTAGTAGTTTATTGTAAACAATAATAATAATGCGTTAAATAAAATTTCACACGATCTCCTCAATATGTTGAGTATAGTTGAGTGTTAAATGGGATGTCTTTCCTCCAATGTTCTTTTTACAGTAATAGAGGGATAAAGTTCAAAAAAAAAGAATAAAAAACCTATTGGAAAGTTAAATAGTATAAAATATAGTATTTAGTCAAAGTCCTCAAAACCTAATTGATGAGTTGGGAAGGAGAGTTCATGATTTCATTTTTGAGAGCCTATTCATTGAAGGAGTAATTGACCAAAATAAATAAAGTGTTGTATGAAACTTCACATATATTCCATGACATGTATTAATTCTATATAATTAAATTTTAATATTTTAAAGGATATTTGATGCCACATATACATTAAACAAATGTTGTGAATTTTTATAGGAGTTCAAAATTGTCTATAGTGGATGATCATAGATTGAATTTTTCATTCATATGTTAAATCAAATAGTTTTATTCATTAAGGGGGTGGATGTATTCAAATCTCGTATGGATTTTAATAAAGTATGGGTACTATATCTCATTATTTGAAAGAAAATAGTTATTATTAATATATGATATGGTGGTTTTGATATATATGTTTTATTATTCGTCTATTTATATAATTTATTTTAAAATTTGATAAGTATAAAATGTTTATTTCCGCATAAATTTTTTTATCAAATATATTTTTTAAAATATAAACGAAATATATTCCACCACCTAAAAGACGCATGTTTTTATTAAAAAAATTATTTCCAACACATAGAATATCATATGAGATATAGTATTTAATAGTTTATTTATGAAATATTCCTACCAAATGATGTATAATGTTTTTACTAAAAATGATTTTGTGTTCCTTTTAATAATATTTTCATGAAAATATTATTTTTATGAGAAAAATGGGTGTATTTGTGAACTTATAGAATCTCAAAGGGTAAAAAATAAAATATTTTACCAGTATAATTTATAGTTTATTCCATTTAATATAAAATAGTTTAAGATGTATTGGTAAAGAATTATAATGTACAAAGTTTTCATTTTATTTCCGAAAAAATATCAAAGAAATGATTAAATAGTATAGTTCTATGACATATGATGATGATGAACTTAAAAATAGTTATTACTAGAAAATATAATATAACATCATAAAATTGGATGTTATGAAATTAAGAAGTTTTAATACTTTTAAAATATTTGAACATTAGAAATATGATTCATCTTCTCACCATTATTAAAACAAGATTTCTTTGTAGATGTTGTAAACTTGAAAAGTTTAGTGGGAGTGTTTATCAAATGTTCACATAGAGATGTGAAACAAATTACATAAATATGTAATGATATTAATAAAAAACATAAAATTATTAAAATATAAATTCTCTCTTGAGGTGTGTCATATGGGATATGATTTAGTGATCACTTATGTATTGTTTTGTCAGTATTATTAATGGATTTTAAGAATAAAAAATATATCATGTTATACACAATGTAGTCTCTAATTTATTATTATTTCATTTTGGATACATATAATCATTAAATGTAGTTATAATTAACTTATTAATGTTTAAATTTGAGTCATCTCTTTTCATGGAGTATTACAGGTTATAATGAAATGTTAATGTTAATATGGTTAATATTTCTTATAAAGTTATTTAATATGATTATAAAACACACAAAAAATGTACTAGAGGACCCACCATGTATAATATATAAATTTTCATATATTATGTCTTTAGTTTGTTAGGATTCCATGTTTCATATCGAATTCTAATACTTATGGTTAAATAACATACCTTACATGTGAACCTTTATACTTTAATACCTTGGTTATGATAGCCTTGAAAATGGTCTAATCATGGAGAGTTTGGGTGTGTTATTGATTATTCAATTGGTTGTTGTTTAAACAAGATTATTTTTATCCTCTAATTTGAAAATTATGACATTTGGGCCCTCAGTTGAGAAAAAAATAATTATTTTACCATTTTATCTACATAAGTTGTAATACTCAGAATGCTATTATAGTAGCTAAATGCTACATCATGAAACTATCAATGAAATTGACCCTTTAATGTTTCATCATTCATGAATTTTTTGAAAGATGTATTTTATAATTTTAAATTTACCAGACTAACTTCATTTTTGAATTCAACATATTAAAATTATCTTATTATGAATTTTTGATATTTTTATGAAAAGGAAAATTTTTTGTTTAAAAATATAGTTTTCATGAAACTAAAACATTTTTTTCTTTTATCATAATATAATAAGGAAATATAAGTTTAAAATCCATTTATGTAATAAAATAATAATTTAACGAATAGAAATATTAATTTTAAAATATTATTTTAACTTATAAATCCTATTTCAAACATTTTTAGAACTAACTAAAATGTTACTTTAAAAAAAGAGTCTTTGATATTTTCATTGAATCAAGAATTTACAAAGGATATTTGTTTTTGGATTTCATTAAAAGCCTCATGAGTTTTATTTTATTAAAATAAATAAATTTATTTCATTAAAATTTCTATTTAATATAATTTTATCTTCTATATAAATTTAAATCATAAAAACAGTATTTCTTTAAAAATTATTTTTAGGAAATTAAGTGTATTTATCTTAAAATTATCTTTTCATTCCTTAAACAAATTATTTTTAAAAAAATTATTTTCAAATTTTAAATTATAATTAAAAAATTAGGTAAAAGTTACAATCATAATCTCATTAATTAAAATTAATTACTGAGGTAATATATTGATTACCAAGGTCAACATAAATTAGGGTAAAAGTTAAAAGTCAAAAAAAAACCTCTAAAACTATCAATGTTATCTAAAAAAAGTTTTAGAGTTTATTTTATAACCACACTAATTTTTGTTCCAATTATTTATATTTTTTAGCACTTTACATATGATTATTAACCATACATTATTAAAAATTAAAGGGTTACTACCAAAACTACGATTCCATTCCCTTAAAAAATGGTTTAATCTTAAGCACATCAATAATAACCTGTATTTAGAATTGCAAATTTAAACACTTAAATTTTTCACATAATTAAACCCTATCTAACTTTAAAAAGCTTATGGTCATAATTATCTTTCATAATGTCTTCTTTTACAAGGATACTTCCAAGGAAAATGCAACTCCCTGAAATAAGTATTGACAACAACATATATTTTATTTTTATTAACTTATTTTGAATTTATTATAAACAAAAAAATAGAATGATATTATTATAATTTATATATTAAAATGTCACTATATTACGTTTATTATCATTGTTTAATTATATACCCCATCTATTAAGAAAAAAATTGTTGTTTGTGCATTGTACAAACTACCACCTCCATGACACAACATGTTTCGTTTTTTATCATCCCTTTACATGGATAGATATATGGATATAATTAAATAATATTTATAATATTTATGATATGATTAAGGTTATTGTATAGAAAATTATAGAAACCATTGATGATATGATCAACAAACAATGATCATTAATTTAATCATTTGAAATAATCATACTAAGAGGATAACCTTTAATCCAAATTGTGTAATATTTAATATCCATTAATTATTCTTATAATTCCAAAAAATGATATATCACAATAATAAACACTATGTAATATCATTATAATTCTGGAAGAATATTATTTTAACAAAACCACCTCATAATCATTTGTTGAATCTGGGTACGTTTATGTTTGGGTCAGTTAACCACTTACTTGAACAATATAATGAATTTGAATCATGAATGTATATGGGAACATAATTACTAGAATAATATCATATAAATGTGTGAATAAATATATACTTTTTATTATGGATATGTTATATCAACATTTATATATAATTAGTAAAACAAATTTCAATCCCCAAGAATCAAAGAAACATGCTTATTATTGATTTCATCTTCAATGTAAAGACTAAAACACATAGGTAAGGAATCTATAACATCATAAATTATTATAAGTCATACCTAATGGTAAATTTAATGACCTATTAATGAATAATTGTTCAATAAGAATTAATAAAAAATCCATTATTATGAAACAAGTACAAATAGTCAAAACTATAAACACTCGAGGTGGAAAATCAATAGAATTTGTGTAGAGAATAATAATTTATAAATATATTGAATGAATATGGATATAATAATGGTAATAAAATAAATTATTAAGATATATATTATTATGATACAATAGTTAAGGTTTTTTCATCTCAAATCCCCCCCCTTGAGAATGTTTTTGTATTATATACCTAATTTCCTTTATGTAGTGTACCTACTACCTATTTTAGAAGTTATGTAATGAAATGGCTTTATTCATTTTATTTTATGATAAATTTTAAGATCTATATTTCAATATGTTATGATTTATTTTCTACCCAAGATATAAGTAGGGTTTTTCATCTCAATTTTTATTCTTTGTGACTCATGTTATATTCACCACCTATTTATTTGTGTGTGGGGAATACATTTACCAAGAATAATTTTACCATATAATTCATTAAATTTAATGGATTTATGTTTTATATTTTATAATACCTATCTCATATTATTTTTATTCAAGAGTTTAAAAAACCATTTTAAAACTCAATATTTTCTATTATGGAAATACCATCCTATGTTTTAGTAATGTAAAAGTATATATAGTTTTAAGAAAATAAATATTTATCAAAATAATTGAAATTACGTATTAATATGTAACATATTAACCTAGATATAATCACCCAAGAATGTTTTGGATGATCATTGGATCAATCATTACTTTGATGCATGATGAATGGGTCTAATACTACACATATGGCTATATAGAGACTTTGGATTCTTATACATGTATATTACATATCTTTAGATGAATAAAAATTACCATACATAGACACACACCTAATGACCATAATAGATTATTGTGATTGGGATCTTGTAACACAATATTATAATTTTGTGAAATATCTTCCATATTTCCCATAAATATCTCAATGTTTAAGATTCTTCATAGATAACCCAAAAATAAAACCTTTCTTTATAACCTAGGAGAGGAAACATAAGAAAGGGCGGGATCAGATGATCATTAAGGGTAAAAATAAGAGACATAAATTATGATCATATTAAATAAAAATATAGGAAAATGTATGTGTTGAAAGAAGCATAACTTATGAAGATTATACCCAAAAAGTTATAGATAATAAACATGAGTCATGACATAAATATTAGAAGTTCATATGATATGAATAATAAGGTAATAAAGAGAAATGATACATTAGATAATAAAATTTGCATACAATATAGTTTTATGGTATACACATAAGCTTATAAAATTATGAACCAGTATAAATAGAAACCGGTTCACTCATTATGTTAAGGACATGAAATTAGGTCGTCGCCTAAACTTATAGACATGTAACTAGTCCCATGAATTACATTATGGATATGAAATAAAATTCTATTCATAAAATTATGAACATATAATCAGAATCACTCATAACATTGTGAAAATGTAATATGGTTCAGGCATAACATTATAGTAGTGATGTTTCACTCCTAAGACCATCCTAACAGAAAAAGTCCCTTATTGAATTAGATTCACTCTCCATTTCATTCTTGGCTATCTTATGGGAAATATTTCTTTACCCAATTCATTTTAAGGAGATATGGATCCCACATATATTTTTTTATAACATAACCATCATCCTTGGTTATATCATAACTAATTTCACAAAATGAAAATCGTAAAAATGTGTTCCATAAGATCATACAAAATTCATCATATCAGAACTCGTGAAATGGAATGGGTTTCATAAATATTTCATTATAACATAACCTGTGGAAAAAAAAAATCGGTTTCATAATCATTTATCATTTCATAAAATCATAACCCATAGAAAAATAAGAGAGTTTCATTTTCATTTTATCATGGTATAACCCATGGAAGAAAAATGGGTTTCATAAATTCCATGTCATCATAAACATAAAACATTTAGAGAAATGATATGATTTTATCCTTGGATCATAACCTCAGTAAATCATAATTAACTTCAAATTATTTCATCTTATATGGAAAATAGTTTTGAAATACAACATGGCACATTTAATGATGAATATTTATTTTCCTTAAAAATTAATTTCTCTAACATTAATACATTAAAAAAATCCTTCTCTTTGAAAATAATTTTGAAGATAAATAAATAATTATTTTAAAAATAATTTCAAAAATTATTGAGGAAAATATAATTTTTTTTAAAAACAATATTTAAAACATAACACCTTTTGAAAACCTTTTTCATTGAAAATAAACATAAAAATTTTAAAATTAAACTTCTAAAAATCATGTAAACATTTCCTTGATGTAATTATCCATTATACTTTGAAAATTTATTTTTAAAAGATAAAAAAATTTGAAAGGTTTTTTATTTGGAAATAACTTTGAAATATTATGATGTTTTCTTTGATGAAATTATTGGTCATGACATCAGAAAAATTTGTTTATGTCATACAAATTTAAATGAATATTCCTTTCATGTTTTCAATAAAACCCATATGGGAATTGTTTGGAAAATGACAAGGATATTCCTTTCCATTTTATTAAATATATTCAAAAATGGTTAAAAAATTATTTAAAATCATAAGAGAGTAATAAAAAAAATAAAACATTTTTATAAAAAAGGTATTTGGAAAAAAAGAGATTTTCTATAGAATAGAGAAATAAAGTCATATTTTTTTAAAAGTAATTTCTTGATAATTTTAAATAAAAAAGAGTGTGAAAATGGTTTCATTACATGAAGATATAATGAATAAACAAAGGATAATAATATTTAATAAAATTAATTTTAGTAATATTATGATATTTCAACATTGGAGACTAAATCCTAAACAATCCTAATAAACGGTGAGATTGTAACATAAAATATTTACCACATTTGTTGCAAACATTCATAAGACTTATGATGTAATAACATATAATGACACTTAAAATATCAATATTATGAATAAATTTATGATATTACATGTGAAATGGGTCTTATATACACCTCATGAATGAATATAGGTGTATAAAATAATGTACCTCTCAAAGAAGGAAAATTGAGACAAAAATATATTACTAATTTGAAAAAATTTAAACTGTAAACCTCATGAAAGGGAGATCCTAAAATGGACATTTTAACAATAATAATATTGATTATATTCATTATAATATAAATTTTTTTTATGTATATGCATGACATCAAATAAACATGTGGTGAATGTGGCATTTGTCGCATAGAAAATAGAAGTGAGACGAATATTCTTTACCATCAATCTTGACTTTGGTCGTACTCGTTCAAACCTCAAGTATAATAATTATATGTTTACTATATATAAATTATAGAAAAATATTCATATATATTATAAAATATATTATTTTCTTATACCATCTTATTACATCTTTATAAACAATTTCATGGTAAAGTTGTGTTTTGAGTAATAACCGCTTTATTTTTAGAATATGTTTTGATTTTTTAATTTTTTATTCTATTTAATTTGATCATGGTTCCATAATATCCACAATTATAACAATGATATAAATAATATATATATTCATTCTATATTTATTTATATAAATCCATAAAATTTAGTGATAGGAAATGAAACACACCTATCATAGAGACGGTAGGTCATACGTACGAATGAACGATGTTTTCCATTTTATTTTAGGTTTGAGGGAAATAAAAGTAAATTATAAATATTATCATTATATAATTATGTTTATTTTATTTATATCACATATTTTTATTAAACATATCTTTAATACATTCCATGTATTGCATAAAAAAATCACATCGCTTCGCAAAGCAGTAGTCAATTGTACACACAAGCGACGTTATCGTATTCCCATGAAATGGAAATCATAAAGGTATGTAAGATATAAAAAATTAATAATCATAATAATATCATAAATATCATATATAAAAAATAAATTTATAATTATTTCCAACCATGAGTGGTGTTAATGGAAAAACGAACGTCATTGGTTTGCGAGAAAGTAGTCTACGGTACACACAAATGATGATTTCTTCACCCATTAGATGAAAATAGAGATGGTTGTAGGTCATTATCTTAACATATTAAATTATAAGTATTATTAAGATAATAAGGTTGTTATATAATAATTTTATAACAATAATTTATAGTGTTTGAGGAAGAAATAAAAAAAAAATTCTCATTGATGAATGTTACCTCTTCTTTGGGTATCCTCAGTAGGTTTTGACTAAAAGCATTCCTATGATAAATCTATACCAAAAATAAGTCTTTTAGAATAAGGGGAGGGAATTTTGGAAGTTATTGTTTTATTTATTGGTCTAATCCAAAGGTTTTTGATGTTTTTAGTAGAGAGTGTTGGGGGTGGCCTTTTATAAGTGCATGAGAGGAAACACTTGGTATTTTTTAAAAGAATTGAGTGTCACCACGTCGTTCATATGTAAACAGGGTTAAAAATAAACTATTATCAAACATTATATGTTTCCTAGTCTAAATATTCCCATAAATTAGTTCTTATACAATTTTATAGGTTTTGTTTAGTTCAACCCCTAGCTAAACCCATTTTTACCTTAGCCATGGTAATTAGTCTTTACTACATTCACTATTCATTTTAGTCAAAAATTAAAGTTTCATTATAATAAATAATATATTATTATGATTACACTTATGGAATACATATTTATAAGTTCAATTCATTTAATTGTAAAAAATTAATTTAAAATTAATCCCACATGCAGGAACAGATAGCGGGGTTTTAAGGTGAAAATGATCAAAAGTTTACAATTCTTTTATTTCCAATTTCAATTTCAAATGGATTAAAATGACATAAATTGTATTATTAGATGTATAATTGAGCTAATTATAATTTAAAACCAATTTAAAATATAATTTAACTCTATAAATAAGTTAAATAAAAACAAAGTTCACAATTAAAATTCGGTATTTTCACTATTAATAAAAAATGAAACTTTATAGAAAACCCTAAAATTGCAACTTAATATAATTTTAAAACATTGATTTCAAAGATTAATTTCAATTTATCAAATTTATTTTTTAAAATATTCAAAATTTAATTTTATTATTGTTCACCAAAAACATAAAAACATTTTTGTCAGAAAATACTATTTTTAAAACATATAATTAATTGACCAAAAATATTAAATTTTATTTGAAATATTTTTCATTTATATAAAAATGTTATAATTAATATATTAAAAGTATTTATAACTATTCATATCTCTATGTTTAATATCTAGGTAATAATGGTTGTACTTAAATAACTATATTAGTATTATATCCTAGTTTTGTTAAAACTCAATGTTGCGTATAATGCAAGCTAAGCTAGTGTTTTCTGTTGCACAATATTAATATGGTGTTGTTTGTAACAAAATATTAACTTCTTTTTTTATAACACAAAAAAAATCAAAGAAATTTAATTTATTCAAAATTAATTAATTATAAATACTCTGTGTGTTACATTCTACCCCTTAAAAAGAATTTATCCCTTGAAAATCATCACTATAATACAAATAAATGAACATGCCTCATCATATATTAAATTTCCCACCTAGCTTCCAAAAATTGGTGGTTTTTATTAAATGTTTCATAAGGTGGGTGGTCTTATTTCTTATAATTTTATCTATATGATCCATAATATCTAGCATTTTTTCCTTATAAGAAAGATATCGCTCCAGCAATATGACATATGAGTTCATTTAATATGAAGGTTTAAGTGTTTACTTCCTCAGAAGAGATACATGGAACACATCATGGACTTGATAAGGGTTTGGTGGATGCACCAATGGTAATCTATTTTCCTAATACAATCACATATTTTAATGGGACTAATATACCTAGGGCTTCATTTTTCATCCCTTCTAACATGGAGAAATTCAAAAAAAGACCTTCTTACCAACATCAAATTCTACGTATCATTTATGATTATCAGCATAATATCTCTATCAACTTTTCATATTCCTTACATACGGCTGAATGTATTTAACCTTCTCTACCATCCCTTAAACTTTCTCAAGTCCCAGTATATTTCATTTTATAACTTTATTCTAGTGCATTGGATTTCTACACTTCCTTCCATAAATATCTTCATAAATTTCTATGTGAAAGGTCAATTTAATTCTATAATTATAAGAAAAATCAACTTCAGTAAGGTGTTTATCCTAACAATAATTAAAATCTATAATACAATATCTTAGAGTAACCTTTAATCATATTCCAATAAGTTTAAATTCATTCCACTGTAAATAATGTAGTCACTACATATAATACAAATGGATTTTATAGCCATAAATTTCTCTTAAAACTCCCATCACATAAAACCTAAAAAGGAGGTGTAAATAACTCTGAACTTATGAACAAACTTAAACTCATAAACACATTATAGTATCCATAAATCTTAAGTTTATCGTACATGGATATATATATTATTTTAAAATACACTTCACCCTTTTTCCCTTAAATATGATTTTATCACAAAAAAAACCTTTTCATTAGAAGCTTTGCTTTATCCTTGTGTCGTTAAAATATAAAATGTGATTTTATTATTCCATAAAGTAAGTAGAGGGAGATAATTAAATGAAATGTCACTAAATTATGAATAATAAGATTTTCATAGGGATTATTCTTACAAAATCAAACATGGAATTTTCAACTAAGGAGGAGATTTAAAGTGATCCCTAATTATCATGATTCACTTAATCCAGTTTTATTTCATAAGCTTTCCCTTTTTCCTTTGTCTTCAGATTTTTCAATCACTTATCATATATATTAGCCCTTTGATTGAGTCACTGATTCACATAATTCACAAACACATTTCACTTGGAATTCTGAAGTGTGGGTGGTTCATTCTATTGAGCTCCCACTACAATCATTTCATTTACTAGCCTATTCACATCACTTCTATATTTTTTTGATGCTTAGGCTTCCAACACTAGAAACACCATTTTTTTCTTTTCTATAACTTACCTAAGTGATCCTTCCCAAAATTTTGGTAAGTATTAGATTGAAACTTTTTCTTCCCTCCATGTGACATATCATTTTTCCCATGAAACCCTATATTCATTTTCTTATCACTAGAACCAAGTGGGTTTCCAACTTCCATTTCCTATTTTATTCCACAAGAAATGATTTGTTCATAGCATCCAAAGTCCCTTATGGCCAGTTCCCTTCTGATATTTGGATTCAAGCCAATAAATTCTCAATTAACCTTTCTTTCAGGATGAATTATTATACCTAAAGGGGACCTCACAAGTCTTGTAAAAATTTATTCAGTGGAACCAATAGATTCATTATCCTTATGCTTAATCTCAATGAAGTTCTATATTTTTAAAAAAAATTATATAACAAAATTAATTATTGAAAAATAAGATTTCAAAATTATCCCACATGATGGAGTCAATTTTTTATCATTTACTCATATTATTAATAAGATTCCACCATTGATCAACATCATCTTCCATAAAGTACACCTCTAGATTGAGTTTTTTATGATTTGAAAAATATAAAACATAAAATATATTTTCATCAGAACTAATCCATTTATCACCAACAAAAGGATCATTGGAACCATTTAAAAAATGTAGTAGTTTCCTCACGAAGGACACAAAAGAATGTTCTTCCATCCTTTTCTAGTTTGTTTTCTCTCAATGATTCATATCTTGAAAAACTTGTGTGAGAATTGTAATGTGGTTTTTAATTTTATCACCCATAACATTCAATTTATTAGGAGGAAAATAATTTATTTCCCATTACATTTTTCATTAACACGATTCCTTTCGGTTCCAACCATTGACTAAGACTAGAATTCATAGTGTGTGAAATGTTAATCGTAATGTAAAATCATATTGTGTGAAATATCATTTAGTATTTAAAAATTAATACACCTTATTTTTAATATATAACACATTAGGTTTATCCAAGGTCATTCATAGTCATCTTCTATTTAAATGCATACTTATAGTTTGTAATGAATTCTTTAATTTTCAATGCATATCCCCTAGGATTTTTAAACCAAGTGTAAAGAAAGTCCCATTTTCATACACGAGTTCATGATTAATTCTATATCAATATATCTCTTTTTGGAATTTTACCCCTAGGTACATATGTGTCAGAGTAACATCTACTTATAGTATCAATAAAGGGATGTAATTGATTGGAAACCACTCACTCTATCTTTTACCAAAATTACTGGAAATTTTCCAATACTTTAACTCATTATTAGACTTATCCCTTAATATATCTCTTTATATATCCTTAGAAATATACCTAGGGATCTCTCTAGATTTATCTCATCCTAATTTCCAAGGGCTATCTAAACCTCCCTTTGATATGAACTATAGCGACTCAGGCTTCTCATATATGGATAATATATATTTTTAGTTGAATATACATTGCATTGAACAAACACACAATTGTATATTATAATTGTTTAATTAAATTGGAAACATGAAACACAATATTCAAATCTGTTGAAATATCATCAATGTTTCCCATAAATATCTTCCCATTTAACATTGTCCATGTGCATAACCTATATAAAATATATCTTCATAACCTGGGGAAAGGAAACATAAGAAAGGGTGAGCTCATATTCTCATTAAATGTAAAAATAAGACATATAAATCTATGATCATATGAAGTCATAATATAAGAACAAGAGTATGTGATAATGAACATAAATTACAAAGTTCATACCCAACCATTCATGAATCATAAGAATGAGTAATGGAATAAATATTGGCATTTAATAATACATGAATCATAGGGCAATAAATGAACATGTTTTATGATATCATAAATTTAGCATAAAATACATATTTTTGGAATACATATTTGTTATTACATTTTTAATGTGTATAAATAGAAACAGTTTCACTCATTAAGATATGAACATGAAATCAAGAACTCACATAAACGTATGGACATGAAACTAGGTCCACACATAACATTATGAACATGAAAGACAAGTCCATGAATAAAAATGTGAACATGTAATCAAGTTTAGGAATAACATTTTTAACATATAATCACATTCATGGATAACATTATACCAGTCAAGGTTCACTTTAATGACCATTATAGTGGACAAAGTCTCTAACTGAATTGGGCTCACTCTCCATTCTAGTTCTATCTATATCATGAGATATTTTCTTCAGACAATGAATTCGAGGGAGATATGGGTCCCAAATATATTTGTTTATAACTTAACCATTGGATTTGGTTATAAAATAACCACCATCACATAATGAAAATCATACATAAGTCTTCCATAAGATCATACAACATTTATCATATCAGAATCTATGAAATGAAATGGGTTTCATAAACATTTCATCATAACATAACCTATGTAAAATACAAAGGTTTCATAATCATTTCATCATTTCATGAAATAATTATAATTTGTAAAAGAATCAAGTTTCATAATTATTTTATCATGGTATAACCCATGGAAGAGAAACAAGCTTCATAAACATATTTTCATCATAAACATAAACCATTCTGAGAAAGAATAGGATTTGTATCCTGAGAGCGTATATCTAGTAAATTATATGTAACCTTAAATAATCGCAAATTGATGGAAAATAATTTTTAAATACCATATGGGACATTTCCTGATGAAAATATCTTTTCTTTGAAAAATAATTTTTAAAACATAAAACCTTATGAAAATCCTTTTCTGTGAAAATAACAATGAAAACATATAAAAGAAAATTTTAAAAATAATTTCAAACAATTCATGAGTAAAATATCATTTACACATTTAAAATATATTTTTTAAACATAAAACATTTCTAAATCCTTTTTCTTTTAAAATAACCTTGAAAACTTATAAAAAAGCTTCAAAAATCATTTATAATTTTCCTTGAGAAATTTTTTTACCACTTTGAAAAAAAAATTTAAATAATTAAAAATGAGAAACTATAAATAAATATCCAATGTAATTATTATTAATGATGTCAGAAAATTTGTTTCATGTCGTACACATTAAAATCAAGATTTTTTTTATGTTTTTGATAAAATCGAAACGATAATTTTTTGGAAAATGTTATGAATATTTCTTTTAAAAAAATTAAAATTTTCAAAAGTGGGTCAAATTTTCATTTAAAAATAATAATATATTAATAAAAAAATTGATAATAATTTTAGAAGACAATTTGTTTTAATTAAATAGATTTTTGACCGAAGTGATCAAAAAAGCCAGATTTTCTTAAAAACTTTTTCTTTATAATTTTAGTACCAAAGAGTAGAAAATGGTACCATTACTTGAAGATATGATTAATAATTATATTAAAATAAAACTCCTGATAATTATTTAGAGGTTGATTATAATATTTCAGCATTTTATACTTAGTCATAAAAAATCCTACAAAATGATGAGATTGTAAAAAAAATTATTTAACATTTTGATAACTTTGATTCATAAACACCATGAAGGAATAAAATAAAATTAAACATAAAATATAATTATTATTAAAAAATTAATTATATTACATGTCAAAGGGTCTTTATATACAGCTCATTAAATAATATGGGCGCATGATATATCATACGTCTCAAAGAAGGTAAATTGACACAAAAACCTCTTACCAATTTGTTGACTTTTGAATGGTAAAACACATAAAATATTCATCATAAAATGGATATGTAAACCACAATAGTTTTCCCTATAATAATTATAATATAAATTCATGGGAATCATATAAACCACGTAAATGAAACATATGTTGAATATGGAATTTGTCTTGCAAAAAATAAAAGTTAGACTGAAATCCCTTACCTTAAGTCTTGACTTCCGTCATACCCGTTCAAACATCCTATATAATAAATTTTAGTTTATTATAAATATATTAATGTAAAAAATTAATATATTTATACCATATATTAATTACTTATTCCATTTTAATACCATTTTATTAACAATTCTTTGTTAAAGCAATGTTTTGGGTAATAACCTCTTTGTTTTTCATATATGTTTTGATTTGTTATTTTTTGGTCATATTACTCTAATAATGGTTAAAATATATTAATAGTGACAATATTGATATAAATATCATATATATTCAATATATATATATATATATTAATAGTAATCTATAAAATTTAGTGCTAGGAAATGAAATACACTGATCATGGAGACGGTAGGCCTTATGTACGCTTCAATGTTATTTTTCATTTTCTTATTATTTTTAAAGAAATAAAATAAATAATATATAGTAAAATTAGATAATAATTTTTATTTCATATATATCATATATTGTTTAAATCCATCCATAATACATTCCTTGTAAATCATGAATAAATCACATCACTTCGCGAGGCTATAGTTCATCGTAGACATGAGTGACGTTATCGTATTCCCACAAAATGGAAAGCATGAAGGTATATGTGATATAATAATTTTTTAATCATAATAACAAAATAAATATCATATATAAATAATAATTCCATCCTTAAGTTCAACTGTGTGAGGTTGTAAAGGAAAAACAAATGATATCAGTTCACAATGATTAATCTGCCATACACACGAATGTACCCCATTTTATATAAGTGGATATGGTTGTTGGTGATGAAAATAACAAAAAAAGTCTTATTATATTAAATATAATAATTTTATATATAATCATGGTATAATAATAATTGAATGGGGTGGAGGAATAAATAAAATAAAAATTATTGTTGATGAACATTACCTCTTGTTTAGGTATCCTTCCAAGAATGGATTTCTTCCCAAAATATAGATTCTATGATGAGGGTATGTAATATTAGAAGTGATTTGGGAAGGTATTTTAAAAACCATAAGGTTTTTAAGGTGTGAATAATAGAGGATAGTGGTGTCATTTTATAAGTGGGGACTTGGTATTTTTTAAAAGAATTCAGTGGTAACACATTTTTCATATGTGAAAAGGGTCCAAAATAAGCCGTTGTCAATCATTAGAGGTGTAATTGTTTAAATATTTCCATAAAATAGTTTTTATTCACGTTTATAGTTTATATTTATACTTATCTTTTTAGTTTTACCCCCGTCAAACCCACTTTTATCTTAACTACAGTAATTAATTGTTGCAACATTCGCTATTCATTTTGGTCAAAAATAAAGTTATCCTTATTAAATATTATAAATTATGATTATTAAAAATATAAAATACATTTTTACAATTTTAATACACATAATTTGAAAAAAATATATTTTAAAATTAATCTAGTAGACGTGATGAGAAAGTGAGTTTTTGAAGAAAAAATGATAAAACATTTATAATATTTTGATATCTAATTTAAAAATGTAAATGATTCCAATGATATAAATGGTATTAATATATTTGTAAGTGAACTAATTATACTTTAAAATCAATTTAAAATATAATCTATCTTTATAAATAAATTAATTTAGAAGGTAGTTTTCAATTAAAATTCAGTATTTTTAACTATTCATAAAAAATGAAACTTTTCAGAAAAATCATGAAAATTAACCCTAATATAATTTTTAAATTTTGATTAAAAAATTTAATTTAATTTTATTAAATTAATTTAATGAAATTGAAAAAAAATAATTTTATTTTTATTCAGAAAAATTCATAACAACGTTTTTTTGAGAAAATAGTTTTTTTAAATATATAATGAATTTAAAAAAAATATGGATTTTATAATAAATATGTTTTATTAATATAAAAATATTATAATTAATATTTTAAAAGTATTTATTACTATTCATATCATTATTTTTAATGTATGTTTTATGATTGTCATGTTTAAATTACTATATTTGTAATATTTCATGGTTTTGCTAAAACTCAGTGTTGTGTGTAATGGAAGTTAATATAGTGTTGCATCTTGTGATAGGTTGAAATGGTGTTTTAAATAACACAATATATACGTATTTTTTTTGTAACACAAGGCATCAAATAAATTTAATTTATTCTAAAAATAATAATTTATAAAAACGTTGGGCTTACTGGCTAAACACTTCTAGGGATATGATTTTGAATATTGAGACACTGTTTATAAACCATGATAAAGGAAATATACTACAATTTCCTTGGTCTCATTCCAATGTATTCTATTAAATACAATTAATACGTTCTATTGGTAACCTAGAACAGCATATGTACCCTTTTCTATTATATTTATTTGATAATTTTGCTTCATGTCACTTTTATGATACCACACAGAATCTAAATTTATTATGTTAATATCTAATAGGCATCAATATTATTTTATTGAATGGGGAATTATTTGTTTTCGTATTTCTCACTATATTGATATCAAATTTTTATTGAAAAACAACTTCCTCGAGGAATTATATGAATGGTCTTGATGACTCTTATAGTTAATGCATTGGACATAATTAGGTAATGGGTGGGGCCTATAATTATATATTCCCTTAATTCATTAATAGTTATAATGAGATAAAATAGTTTGGCTTGTGGTGTATACCTATTCCCATGATAAGAAATTTTATTAGTATATGTTTTTGATAGTATGTTTTTAATATCTGACATTATTAATTCCATTATTATGTGATAAATGATTATAAGTATCCCTATTTTCATATTTTGTCTTGGATATAACATGGCCTCAGTTGTTGGTCATTATTGATTTAAGTTATTCATATATTCCATCCACATTACTTATTCCATGTTTATGTTATATAAGATTCCACTGTATAATACTCTTAATTAATCATATGTTATCACCCTTATTTTTTTACTTTCCCCATGAAACCTAGAGGATAATTGTGTGTAATGTTCATAGATATTATGGAAGGGTTGACCATGTTATCTATATATTACCATGTTGTATCTTATGTTTTCAAATTTGTTGTATATATGTATCTAGTCTTCCAAAACTTCTAAATTTTTGTATCCCTTAAGAACTCTTGTATTTTGTACTAGTGATTTACATGAGGAATGAGAGACATATCAACAAACATGGTCAATATAGGTATATTACCCAAAACAAGTTAATGAAGTTAGAGTTGGGGATAATTAGATCATAACCATATCAGGGAACTAGTCCTCGATTATAAAAACTAATATCACCTATATAGAGTGACCTAAAACTCCTCAACATGGTGTAACTATGCTAGATCACTTTATGTGTCAATAGCCTCCATCATTTAGTGGAACTAATAATCCATTGTTATATGAACAATGGAAGTCTCTAGAGAATATATTTCTCATTTTGGGAAGTGGTGAAAAGAAAAAAGTGATCGTGGTAGTCTATCTTCTAAAAAGATATGTTGACCAATAGTGGTCACTTAATCAAAACACTAATGAGTGATATGATATCAAGTGAATATAATGGGTAACTTTCGATGAGTTATTCTATGAAAAATAATTTCCTCATGAGAAAAGATAAAAAATAGAAAGGTAGTTACATTATCTTAGACAAGGGGAGGATAGAAATGTTACTAACAATGAGTCTAACATTAAAATTTTACCAAGGAATGTTTTGGTTTATGTATGTATACTAGAAATCAACATTGATCATTTATTTTATGGTTTAAATTCTATCATTTGAATCAAATTGGTCACTCAAAACTTTTCATCATATGACTATATAGTCTCAATAAACATTAGGATAGAAAAGGTGTTCTCCTAAATATATATATTCAAGGGAAAGTAGGAGAACAATATTTCGACTAAGCATCATGAGAATAATAATACAGTAAATGGGATGAATGGAAGTATTAGATTTCCCATGTGTGATAATTTTTGTAAGAAACAATCTATAGCTTATAAGAAGGAAAAAATAGTCTGTTACAAGTGTAGAGAAAAAGGATATCAAGATCATGAATACAAGGGAAAGGTCTAAACTACTGGTATTAAATTATTTAAGAATGTGGATAATGTAAATTATGTAAACCAATTCCCTAAACATCAATAGAATTTGACTTAAAAATACAAGGGATTATGGAAAATCTTATGTGATTACAATAGTTGAAAACAAAATTCTTAATTAGGTAGTGATAGGTACATTGATCATTTCCTCAAAGTTGTCTAGTGTTTTATATGATTTTTAATATTATAAATATTTTATATATATTCCATATATACCAAAAATATTATATATTCCCATAGAACCCTAGCGAGTTAGTTATCAATTAATACACCAAGTGGGAGTCTTATGACCAAAAACACATGTCAAGTTGTTCCAATCATGATACATGTGAGCACCCCATTTTCTAAATTTCGTATTATAATTATGTTTCAAGTTGGTATGAACCTTAGTAGGTATTGTCTTTAAAAATGTTATGAAAAACTTTATTACCAAAATATTGTTATTAAGATTTGAAAATGTGATGTGGAGTTCCTTATCTTTAGAGGGGAAACTTCATCAAATAAATCATTCTCATATCCTCCCCCAATATCTCTCCTAAATTAAATTCTAGGTAAAGAAGAAAATCAAGCATAATTTATGTATGATAAAGGAATCTTCAAAAAAAAGTCATGTACCAATGGCACTAAATTTCCTTTATTTGTTTCCAAAATAATTACTTGGTCATCCACTCGGGTGTTAAATGGGGTACTCTATTGAATTAATTCATAATGAAAAACATATATCTAAAATTATATATAATGGAACAAGTAGAGTTGGTGGAGTTAAGGAAACAACTATAAGAGTTAAGTGATAAGGGATTTATATACCCTAGAATTTGACCATGGAGAGCTCTTATTTTATTCATAAAAAATAAGGATGTGTCTATATGACTACACATCAATTATGGGGAGATAAATTCAATTACTATAATGATTAGGTATCTTTTTCACAAATTGATGACTTAATTAATCAACTTCAAGGATCCAAATACTTTTCAATGATTTTAATTCACTTTGGTAATCCTCAGTTAAGGATAAATAATGATTATATACCAAAGATATAATATTAAAAAAGGTATGGACATTATGATTTTATTTTAATTTCTTTTGGATTGGCTATTGTACCTTCTATATTTCTGGATATGAGGAATACAGTTTTCAAGGAGTGTATTGATAATTTTCTAGTGGTATTAATGGGTTATATCTTGATATATTATAAGATTTATGAAGATAATTAGATTAATCTATTAATAAATAGGGATAATGTTATAAAAATGGAATTATATTGGAAGTATAGTAAGTGTGAATTTTAGATCAATGAAGTTTATTTTATTTTACATATTATCAAAAAGGATGTAATATTTTTTGACCCTTAAAAGAAAAAGGTATTCGATGAATTGATTACATCAATGAATATTACTGATATCCAATGTTTCTTGTGTTTAGTAAGTTACTATCATGGGTTTGTTTTGGATTTCACTCGGTTTTCAAACCCATTGACCAAGTTAACATGTAAAGGGGATAAATTCAAATTTTCAAGGGGATGAGAGAATATTTTTAATTATTTTAATAGAAGACTGATTAATGAACTAGTATAAACTCTAACATTATATAATTAATGATTCATAATTTATAATGATATATTAAAGGACGAACTTGGTTACATCCTTATATAAATGATAGGGTGATTTCAAATGAATTAATGCAATTGAAAACCCATGGACATAATTATAAAACTCAATACCATGAGATAGAATCCATAATATTTTATATAAAAATATTGATACACTACCTCTATAGTAAAATATGTAAGATATATAAAGACCATAATAGTTTAAAGTATTTATTCACTCGAAATGAGTTAAATAAGATCCAAAAAGATGGTTGTAACTACTTAAGGACTATGATTTTTCAGTACAATTCCATCGTGGGAAGGAGAACAAGGTGGGTGATTCATTGAATAAGAGAGAACACAGATTTATGACCATTATGAGGACTAAAAAGGATCCCATATATTTATTTCTAGTAAATATAGATATAGTTCTTTATAGGAAATGGTAACTATCATTCCATTTCCAAGTAATTTCTAAATCATCCTTGCTATAAAGGATAGATAAGTCTCTGAAGGATGATGAAAACTTACAAAAGAAGATTAAAATACTGAATGATGGAAATTGATATAATTCATCTATAGAGATGTAGTATTAAAGTTTGAAAATATGTTATGTATTCTATCAATACCAAAGTTGAAAAGGGAACTACTATATGAATCATGTTGCTCGAATTTTCTATACACCCTAGTAGCATAAATATCTATTGGTATTTAAGAGAACATTTCTTATGGGATTGTATGAATTGAAAAATTGTGTACTATGTGTATATATGATTGGAATGCTTGTAGGTGAAGGCTAAAAGACAAAATACTAAGGGATCCATGCAACCTTTGTATATACCTTTAGAGAAGTGGAATAGTGTTGTAATGGAATTTGTCACTGGACTCTCAAATAATCAAAGAAATAATTACGCTATATGGGTAATCATTGATCACCATACTATGATTTCTCATTTCTCAATGATAAGAAAAAATATACCCCTTGAGGGACTTTCTTAAAACATTATCAGTGTAATATTAAGCCTTTATGGGGAACCTATATCAATTATATATGATCATTACCCTCAATTCACATTCAAATTTTGGAAGAGTCATCAAAGGGATCTAAACACTAAGATACTTTTAAGCACCACCCATCATACTTAGACTGATGGCTATTCAGAAAAGACTATCTAAAATTTTGAATAAACTTTGGTATCATATAATCTTATCTTACAAGGTATGTGGTATCTGTATCTACCTTTGGTGGAATTTTCATACAATAATAGCTTACATTTGAGTATCGAGATAAAAAAATGTGAATCATTGTATGGGAAGTGGTGTCAAACTACATCCTTTTGTTAATAATTTTGACAATGAAATTTATTTGGTCTATAGCTTATATAGGAGAAAAATTTTAAATTAAAAACTATTCAAGATCAAATTAAAGTAATCTAGGTTAAACAAAATAGTAATTATAAATATTATAGTAAAGACTTTGAATTTCATGTTGTGCATCTTGCATTATTGGTGGATTCACTATGGACTGGAGTTGTAAGATTTATAAAAAAGGGTAATTTAATCCCTAGGTACATTGAGACATTAATAATTCTAGAATAAATTAGGGTTTTATCTTATAGTTTAGATATGTTTCCCATGATTTTTAAATAACACAACGTATACAATGTTTCATTATTTAAGAAATACATGTCGGATCTTATGAATGTGGCCACATCGGAGGGAATGGAGTTGGATCCTGTTTTTTACTATAATGAAGATAATTTCTATATTCATGACATTATATATAAAGTGTTTTGAAATCAAACAACTTGATTAGTGAAAGCATTTTTTCTCTAAAATAGTTACATGATTAAGTTTAGTGATTTTAAAATAAATTATTGACACCTTGATAAATTTTATTTGTTAAATTATTTTTCAAATTTAATATTATAATTATAAAATTATATAAGGATATAATATTTAAATTTTTTTATTCAAATAAGTAACAAAATTTAGAAATTATTAGTTGTGTAAAATTAAATTTTTGTAAAAGTTAAATAGTTAAAAAAACTCTAAAAATCTAAAAGTTATCTAAAAAGGAGTGGATTATTTTTGTTTAGACCTATGCTCATTTTTCCATTCTTTTTCTTCCATTTTTTGAACTTTGAAATTTGAATAGTAATATTACATTATTGAAAATGTAGGGTTTTCTTTCAAAACTACCCTTCCCTTCACTTATAAATGGGTAAAATAATCACCACATTAAGAATCACATATAATTTGAATTCATCTTGAAAATATAAAGTTATTCTCCTCCTATAACCCTTTCTCACATTCAAAATATTTTTTCCACTATTATCTAGCATAATTACTTTTTTCTGAGGAGACTTCCTACGAAAAAATCAATTCCCTAATGTAAGTATTAACAACTACTTAGATTTTTTCATTAATTTTATTTTTTAAAATTTATTATAGCCACAATAATATATTGATATTATTTTCATTTATTTACAAAAATATTATTATATTAAGATAATTGTTATTTTTTATTCATATACCTCATCAATTAAGAAAAACAAAACCATTATTCAAGTGTTGTGAAAACTACAGCCTCCACGAGGCAACGTGTTTCCTTTTCTATCACCACCTTACAAGGATGGATATAAGTATGGTATTAAAGGATAACTATTATGTTTATAAAATCATTAAATTTTTTATATGACAAATTGGATAAACAATTAATGATATGATCAATAAATCATAGTTGATAATTTAATCATTTAAAATAAGTGTGTTAAAAGGGTAACCATTAATTCAGATTACGTAGTATTCTCATATCCACTAATTATAATTTAAATTACTTATAATTATGATATATCATACAAATAAACACACTTCAATATCATATTCTTCTGGTATAATGATATTACAAAAGAACCAACTCCTAATCATTCATTGAAACGGGGTATGTTCATGGTTGGTTCAGTTTAACCATCCACTTGAACAATACAATGAATTTGTATCAAAAATTAATATTAGATTCATAATTAATTGTATAATATTTTATAAATGTGTCAATAAATATTTTTTTGGTTCTATGGATTTTATATCAATAATTAGATCACTTATTAAGAAAACACACTTCAATCATCAGGAATCACTAAAACAAGTTTATTATCAATTTCATCATAAAGGATAAAGATTAAAAAACTAATGAAAAATAATTTTAACATAATAAATAATTACTAATAATCCCTATTTGTAAATTTAATGATCTAGTAATGATAAAATTTGGAATAAGAATGAATATGAACACCTCTATAATGAAACAAGTGCAAATGATCAAATCTATAATCACTCGATGTGGAAAATCAGAACAATTCATGTAGAAAATAATCATTTTTGAAGAGTATGAATAAAAAGGGATATTAATAAGGTTATAAATTAAATTTTTAATATAACTATTTTTATGATATAATAGGTTAAAGTACGTTTATGGAAGTCAGGACAAGAGGTAAGGGTTTTCCATCTCAAATTCCTCCCTTTAAGACATGTTTTGTTTTATGAACCTAATTTTCTTTATATAGTGTATATACTTACTATTATAGAATTTATATCTTGAAAATAATTTATTTTTTTTCATTTCAATATCAATTTTAAATCCCCTATTTAAAAATGTTATGATTGAATTACTACCCAATCCATTAGGTGGGGTTTTCTATCTCAGTTTTTATTCCATGTGACTCGTGTTATATTGAACACATATTTATTTATTTGTGGTAGATACATTTATACAGAATAATTATAATATATTAATCAACAAATTTAAGGGATTTATTTTTTTATATTTTTATCCTTCTCTTATATTCTTTTTGATTCAAGAGTTTCCAAAATTGTAGTAAAACTCAATCTTTTCTATAGTGGAAAACCCATATTATGTTTTGGTAAAGTAATAGTATGTGTCATTTTTTGAAAATAAAACCCTATAAAGATACTAGAATGTGGATTCAATTGTGGCACAGATACACCTAGTGGTAACCACCCTGAAAAGGGTTGGTTAATCATTAACTCAATCATTAGTCTAATGCACGACAAATAGGACAAAGACTGCACACCTGGATAGACACTCCTATGGGATTTGATTTGGAATTTTCAAATTATTTATGAGCCATGGTGAAGGATTTTTTCTTATATTTACTTTGCCTCCTACCAATTCAATCTATTGAATTTAATTACTATCTTCCATGGATAACCGAACACATTTTATGTTCCATATCCACTATATTTCTTTGGTAAGGATTGTTCATGTTACATTGACGATACCCCAAAACATACAAGTCGATGAAATGTTGTTATCGTAGAAATAAAAATTATTATATTTAATGGGGAAGTATTTTATTTCTATACTTATAATTATATATTTATAACCAAGATTTATTCAATAAGAGTTTCCTTAGGGAATAGAATTAAATGCCTTGATGACTCTTATAGTGAATGCATTGGACATAATCAGGTGATAGGTGGGGCCCATAATTATATACTCCCTAGATACATATACAGGTCTAATGAGAAAAAACATATAGGATTTTAGTATATACCTCTTCCCATGATAGAAAAGTTTCATGTCACATGGCCTTTAAAGTAAGTTTTCAATGTTCATCATTATGCATTCCATCATATGAGATCAATGATTATTGTCATCCATGTTTTAATTTTTTATTATGGATATAGAATCTCATTAATTTATTTGATTATTGATTCAATTTTCTCATTTATTTGTGCCATATCACTTTTTCCATGTTTATGTTATGTAATATTTTGTCGAATGCTACTCCTTATTGAGAATATAAGGTCTTTATTATTAATTTTTCCTCCCTGGGAAACCTATAAGAGGAATATGTGAAATTTTTAGGGATATAATGGAATGTATAAACAAGGTATATTTATGTTTTTAGGTTGTATCTTATGTTTTCAAATGTATTATATGTAAGTATATGGTCTTCCAATACTACTAAATTGTTGCATCCTTTAAGAACTCTTGTATTTTGTACTAATAATGTAACATAACTGCTGGACCTAGGTTTCCAAAATCATGGACTTTACATTAGTGACATGTAATGAGATTATATATTGGGTGAGGGGAATGTGATGTACTCATTCATTAGGGTGAATTTCATGTGATCTGTTCATCAATCAGGTTAGACTATACATTGATAATTGAGGACATATGACTGTGTAACGCTCAGTTACCTTTCCTTAAGGAATTTTCTATTCTAAAGTTCTAGTTTCCCTTTTTCATTAGGTGAGTATTTCTATCCCTGAATTGGAAGGTTCCATCTAATGGTGAAGTTAGATTTTTCTTCATATTTTCAGCATGAACATGTAATTTTTTTATTCACTGGTAGTTACATGATGTCTAATGGTATTTCCCGATATGTAATGTTGGCCAGACACATCCCATGAACTGAATACACCATGTGATAATTTTACATGTATTTTAATGTGAAAATCCTGTTTTTAATGAAAAGGGTATTTTATTTTTAGTGTAACTTAAAATGAAATAGGTTCACAATGTGTAACATATTACACTCCATGTAATTAACTAAGTTACAGGTTTTAGGGGGTTGTATGGGTGCTTAAGGTTTCACTCTATTTTGTGGCTTTCTACTCTCAGTCAGATCTCTTTCCTTAGGTATTTTTGGGTGAATTCTTTCACTCTGGATCACTCCATTCATAAAATTATCAATGGGTCTAGGTACTTAATCTCTTTGGGTAATACTTTTTCTTAGTTTCTCTATTTTTAGTGGTTGAACCAAATTTTCCATATGGATGGGTATTCAGATTTCTTTTTTTATCTGTCCTTTTCAGTATCCAGTCATGCCATTTCATCCGAAGGGATTTCTTTGTTGTTTCCAACCTATCAAATGTGGATAGGTTTTATATGTTATTAAGGTGGGTAGATCTATTAAATTATTCTAATTTCTTTATCCTTTTTATTGTTATTGTTTCCATGATATTTGAAATGGAATTAAAAGTGTTGAATTTGAAAAGGGCATTGGTTTTTGTTTAAAAATGAGTTTTCCCTTGATAATAGAATTTCCTAGATTTGAAAAATAGAAAATGGACTTTCAATTCTTGAAGCATATAGGCTTGTATTTTAAATGGTTTTATAAAAATGTGAACATAGTTTCTAAAACATTAATTTATAAACATTTCATAATGGGAACCTAGGGCGCATCAAGAAAGAGACGTATGTGGACATAGTCTGTGTGATGCCACTAATAGGTAACCTTTTATATATCGATAGACTATGGCAGGACTCGATATTATTTTGATCCAACCTTATGCCTTTTTTTCATGAGTGTCCAATGCATATTTTCTCATAATCTAGATCCTGACTAGATGGTGCATTATTATTATTTTACTTGATTATTGCATGACAGATTATTTCATAGATGTTGTCTCAAAGGTATATTTATATCCATAATGTTTAACTTATTTTTTCCATATTTTGAAATATATTACATGCAATTTTTAAAAAATCATCAATTTTTTGAAAAAGGTTTCCAAATTTTTTTATATATAAAAATTCTTTTATTAATGTTTTATTTTAAATCTTGAACTTGTGCTATATTTTTATTAGAAGTTGTATAGATCTATTAGTGGAATCCTAATGCCCTCTATTTCTCACACCCTATTTCTACCCGTGGGGGGATGTAGTCCTTGGTTTTTTGGATACGAGTAATGTAAATAGTATTTTATATCATTTAGGATTATCTTTATGTTGATGTTTTGGTATGGGAGGTTTGAAGGTGACAGTTGGTCACATGTAGACTAGTTTTTCTAGACTTGTCATGCCTTTTCGTTTAGCCTATTTGGATTAGTTGTACCTCCACTTGTTTTTGATTCGTACTTTGGACATATGTATTATTTTTATCATATACAACACCCATTTTATACCTCACAATATAATGGTATGACTCGTATGACTAGTCTGGTTGTCCTGGGTTGGTCTATTGCAATTTTGTATCAGAGGGAGGTTACTCAGCCTAAATTGAATTATCACTGATTGAGTTGGTTTTTATCTTTGGTAGATATGATTAGAATCATTAAATTTCATATAGTACATGTGTAAAAGGTTCCTATCCATCTCACTCTCATGAATGAATCTAATTTTAAATGGGTGGTTTTAAATTCATTATTAATTATAAGACATGGTATTTAGGTCCATTTGAATGAATTGTATGGGAAATTTATTTAAAATACACTATATACAAAGTATATAATCTTGGTGTGTGTATGTTCATTTGAATGAAATAAGTGGGTAGTTTATTTAAATGAACCTATTCATTTCCAAAGGAGTTTCCATTATATGGTATAATTTATAACTGTTTTAAATTATTATTGTTTTAAAGCATTATTTTGGATTATTGTTTTTAGTTTAATGGTTTTGGAATTTTTTGTGATAGATTGGTTATTATATTCTGTTTAATATACACTTCCACCTACAAGATCTCTACCAAATATAAGAGTCGAATTCATGAGTTAGGTTTCATAGGAGGATCCTCTAGTGGACCCTTCTTTCATTTAATAAGTGATATATACAATTCAGACTTTGGGGTTAGTGGGAGCGATAAACATGGGATGAGTAGTGGACCAGGGATCATAATTTACCAAGTATTATCCACCTATCTTTCCTAGTGATAAATGACCAAAAGTGTTAGATGAGTTTATTGAATGGATTAAGAGTATATTCAACTTCTTGAAGACTCCTAGATATTATTATGTGGGTTTTTTCCACATATATTCTTAAGGGACTAGGAATAAGATAGTGGGATTTTATAGTGAAAGTTATGTTTCACAAAGGTCTTTCTAGAATTATTTAAAGAAGATATTTTATTATAAGTTTTATCCTGAGAATTTAGGATTAGAAAAAATCTAGGAGTTTTTTCTATAGAGCAAGTGGAGTATAATGATCTGGAGTACTCCTCTTGCTTTATTCAGTTTGTGAATCTAGAACCATATATTGCCACCAATGATTACCTAAAGGATTAGAGGTTTTTGATTTAAATAAGGTATGTTTTTTGTTCAATGATAGTTCTTTTGTGCCTTTAGTCCTTTTTGGAGGTATTGGATAAAAATATTAGGTTGAGGTAGACATATCTTGAAGGATAGGTTTGGGAAGAGCTTCAATAGGTGTAGTGGTTATCTTGGTGCTTCTTATGGTTATAAGAGGAAGTGTAAGAGTGGTTAGTTTTATATAGGAATAGTTTTAAGTGATTTTTAATGATAGCAACATGCTATTTTCTACCATTGTGGGAGGCATGGTCATACAAGTCCTTATTATACATAGGATCTTGGTACTTATCACCTTTGTGGGTGATATTCCCATCTGAAACTTTTCTATGATAGTATGTCCTATGGCAGTAAGGTCGGATCCACTTTCACCAAGGGGTCACATGTTCGTGTCGACACTCCCAAGTGTGGTAGATCTCATTCTCATGATAGGTGGGGATGTATAGGTGGATATGTCTCGATGATTATATGTGTAAAAGTGTGTACCAGATTAATATACTGTAGGGTCATCTACTGTTAGAGGTATGGAGTTTATTTCATCTTTTATGGTGATAACATTGTTTAATAAAGGTGTTACTTGTTCTTTTATATTTTCAAAGTTGGTTGGCATGTTGGCTTTATGTTTGTATCTTATTCCATTATTGTTGTATCTTTCCCCACCTTTGGTAAATAGGTACAAACAAGGTATTGAATGCACTACATATTGGGTATTGATACTCAATGTTGAGGTTGTTTGGGATTTCTTAGTAGTTGATCTTGACATCATTGACTTGATTATTAGTATGGATTGTATGATCAGCATAAAAGAACAAATATAATTTTATCATCTTTGGGTACAGTTATTATATTCTAATGGAGTCCCATACATTTTCTAGGGTGAGTGGGACTATATATCGGGAATGGTGGGGCTTGTTGTTCATTATGCTAGAATAATATCCTACAAGTTGTCAAAAATGTTTTTTTATGTTGGTGATCATTTCTTAGGTGGTAAGATACTTTTTGATGTGTGTTAATGCCCTAAGGTATTTCCAAAGGATTTTTTTAATTTACTACCATATATAGAGGTTGTGTTTATGATAAACCTTCTCCCTACAATGATGCATATTTATGTTCCATCCTATCAAATAGAACCTACTGAGTTGGTAGAAATTAATATCTACCTTCTAGAACTGGAGGTTAAAGGATTTATCCTTCTTAGTGTGTCCCCATGGGATTCTCTTGTACTTTATTCTAAGAAAGTAGACAATACTTTTAGACGTTGTGTTGACTATTAGATGTTGAATCATGTGACTGTAAATAACAAGTATCATTTACCCATAATTTATAATCTCTTTGATCATCTTAGAGGGGTTTTTTGGTTTTCTAAGATTGACCTAAAGTCAACGTACCACCAGTTTAGAGTCTGAGAAGATGATGTTCCGAATAAATCATTCTAGAGTCAATACATGAATTTTTAGTTTCTAGTTATTCCATTTGGACTCACTAACACTCTTGCAGTATTTATTTCTTTGATGATCTGAATATTTCCTCAGTTCTTGGAAACTCTTTTTATTATGTTCATAGATGATATCCTGGTGAACTCCAAGTCATTGTAGGATCAAAGAGACCATTTGGATATCATTATTTGAACCTTGAGGGAACATTATCTATATGGTAAGCTTTCTAATTGTGACTTTTGGATCTGAGGGGTAATGTTGCAAGGAAATGTGATATTTTAGATCGACATCTTAGTAGATCATTAAAAGGTGCTAGATTTTACTCATTCAGATCATCCCAGAAACATGTTTGAGATCAAGATCTTCTTGGGTTTGGCGGTTTACAATAGACTATTCTTTTGGGACTTATCCAAGCTCACATATTTGATGACAACTTTATCCTCTAAGGGAGTAAGGTTTAAATGGAACAACAAGTGTGAGGTATCTTTTGAGGAGCCTAAGATTTGGTTGAATTCAGCACTAGTTTTGATTTTGTTGGAACTAGTTTTGGGTTATAATGTTTTCTAGGAAGCTTCTAGTACAGGTTTGGGATATGTCTTGATACATGGGGAAACATGTTGTGGATTATGGATCGCACTATTTACACCATCATGAGATAAACTACCCTACCCATGATCTTAAGCTTGTAGCTATTATGCATGCACTCAAAATGAGGCATCACTGTCTCTTTGGAGATTGTTTTAATATATATTCAGATCATAAGATCCTAAAATATGTTTTCACTCAAAGGGATATGAACTTGAAACATTGATTTTGGGTTGATAATCTTTATAAATTTGATTTTTATATTGTATATACCCTCAGGAAAGGAAATGTGGTAGCAGATGCACTGAACACAAAATTACTGATATAGTTCCTGAAAGAATATGTTTGGAAATGGTCTCTATTTATTTTTTTATTGAGATGATATTGGGAGTGAAAGAGGTTTTTGGATACGTCTTATTGACTTTGATAAATGTTGAATCTTCTTTTGATGAACGAGTTAGACTTGATCATATGACAGACACTAATATTTGACAATTAAGATAAATTCTAAATGGTAGGGAGACCTAATGAAAGTTATCTTGGTCTCCTAGTGGAGATTTGTGCATCTGTAGTAGGATTTTTATTCCTTTATCCTTGCGAAATGAATTTCTAGGTAGTGGAAACTGGTCATGTTACTTCATGTATCTTGGGTCTAAAAATATGTACCATGATTTGAGATGTCAGTATTGGGGTCTTGGGATGAGGTTCTCAGTTGCATTTTTTGTGTCGCAATGTCTCACTTTTCAAAGAGTTAAGGTGGAACACCAGAGATCTACAAATTTGTTTCAGCCTTTCCCCATTTTGGTATGGAAGTGGGATGATATTTCCATGGATTTTTTCATTGGTTTATCATGAAATCTTAGAGGAAAGGATATGATTTGGGATTTCATTGACGTACTCACTAAATCAGCGCATTACTTATCGATGAAGGAAATTATGAAAGTGGAACATATTGGGGCCTTATATGTCCAAGAGATTATGAGACTTCAGGGGGTACTCTATATGGTTATTGAGGATTGTGACTCAATATTCACATCCCAATTCTAGAATGGTTTGAAATAGGCAATGGGTTCCCAGTTCAAATTGATCATGGATTATCATCCACAGATGGATAGATAGACAGAGAGGTATATCCAGGTTCTTAAGGATATACTATGGGCTTGTGTCCTTGATTTTGGAAGATCGTGGGATATAAAATTTCCTTCGGTTTAGTTTTCCTATAAAAATAGTTATTAGGATTTGATCAAAATGGATCCATTTGAGGCTTTGTATGGGTGTCCATGTCGATCTCTCTTGTTCTAGGAAGAGTTGGGAGAGCAGTCCTTGGTTGTATTGAGTGTCTTTTAGGAGACTAAATAGATGGTATAGTTGATCCATAGGCTTTTTATCATATCATAGAGTCATCTAGAATTTGTGAAATGTTTTATAAAAATAATTTCACAAACACTTTGGTGAAATCCTACCATACTTATACAGATCACACCCTATATACACAATTGTGTATGTGTGTACCTATTATGTTTTCATACATTTTTCCATGTTGTTATATCATATTGTTTGTTTTTTGTGTAGTTTTGTAAGGATGTTGTGAGTATGGAGGGTGACCATGGGTCCCATGGAGATGTTTTTTGGGTATCTTGAGTTTTATGGTTTATTTTGGGATAAAAATGTATCAACCTATTCTACTGGTTGTACTTTATGTTTGGTCTTTACTATTTTGGTTCATGTGATGTATTCCAAATGATTTTTTTATTTAAATTTTAAAATTGTCTTGGTTGGGTTATATTTTTTATTCCTTGTTTAGATGGATTTATTATTTGTAATTATTTATTTTCTATGTATGGAATCCCATTGTAAAAACTCACAATTTCATATTATTGGTTTTATTATATTAATTTATTATTATTATATGAGGTTGAAATCACTCCCACTTAGTTATAGTGTGATTCCCTAGTTCTTTTCACTAGTCAATGGTGAACTGGAATGTGCTTCAGGCATTGTGGTGAGCTGACCTGAGTAACATGGTAGGTTGACCCAGACGGATTCATTACACAACATATGGTAGAAAATATAGATATTATATCACTACCTTACCTATAACATAATGTATGATATAAGAATATTGTATTGTCATGAAATGTGATAATCTTTTAAAAAATTAACATGGTAGTCAAAAATTAATTATTAACGTTCAGGTGTATTCAATTTATAGTTATTATTAATTAAAGTTGTTTCATTGGATGATGTGAATGGGAGAATAAAATGACTATATTTAAGTCTAAAATGTATGAATGAGAACAAAATTACAAATATTTTATAATTTAATACCTTATTTAAACATTTCCCATCATTTGATTAATTATATGATGGCTCAGAAAGAGTACTCAAGGCCTATATAAAGGATATCAAGACTATAAAAATGGTATCTAGTATATTTGAAAGAATTATTTATTCTTAAAAATAATATTTTATCTTATATTTCATCCTTTACACCCAAGGTACTAGTATACCATGCTTGAAAGGAAGGTCCTGTAGAAGTGTTGAGGATTCAAAATCCTGGGGATACCCTCTGAGGAAATTTTCATTTAGATTGTTATACATGATCTTCATTAAATTTTTGATTGAAGATATGAGTCTTTCCCATCTTTGGTGTATGGTAGGTTCTTTAATTTATATTATTTATGGTATCTATTTCAATTCATGGATGATTTTTTAGGGTTTTATATTTCTTCAAAAACATGAATAAGTGTTATTTGATCCTAAGAAACCCCTCATACGTCACATATTTCATAAAAAAAATTCAGTCAAATATTTTTTTTATTACATCTCTCAAGACCCATTGTTATCAATGAGCATTGAGGGAACTCAAAATTCAAAATACATCATCAATAACATTTATTGAGATCTCATAATTTTTCATGTTTCATTGTCACTTTTGTTAATAAATCAAGGGATTATTATTACTTATATATTGATTTTCCACATTAGGGGAAAAATTCATTTATTAATTTCCACTCCTGATGATCTAATATTTTTTATAATCAGTTCAACCATAATTTTGGTGTGTATAGTAAACATATCAAACTATTGAATTTAAATAATTTACAATTGAATAATTTATATATGTGTTTTCAGCTTCTTATAAATGATTATTCTAGATCATATTAAATAAGGTGATTATTGCTAAATATATTTTTACTCACTATAAAAAAAGGTGATATATTTTCACCAACAAATAATAATACATACGGCCATTTCATAAATGTTTCTTTTGTGACAATTTTTAATGGTAAAAATGGTTTAAATATCACCCATATATATTTTATAATTAAAATTTTATGTAAATATTGTAAATTTATTGTTAATATATTTTTATGATATAAGTATTTTATCCTGAAAATAGGTAACCTGTGATAAATCATTATATAGTGAGCATTCATAATAACATAATGATAGTGATCTCTAACTTGATTCACCTTAAGGAACATCATTGTATGAAAAATAAATTCATGTATCAGAATTCCTTATGATAGAGAATAATAATTTCGGATTGAGAGAAGTCACTCATAAGGTTTTCCATCATAATACAATATAAAAAATGAACAAACTAATTCCCAACTTCCTCACTCTCTCCTCAACCCTCCCCTTTTATCAGGCCTGCCTCTCGTTACTCCTCACCTGGGACCCCTAACAAATAGGTATAGAAAAAGTCCACAACTATGGATATTTATTTTCAAGACTTTAGTTTTCAAATTAACCCTTCTATAATATGATTTCTATGTTTTTTGTTACATGTTATCTATCCATATCCCCTCCTTGAGAATTAATCTTTCCCTCAGAACTAATAGAAATAAAATGATTACAGTTTGTCAATACTGCTTCACTAAGATGTGTTTTTAGATAACCTTGATGATGGATCAAAGAAGGGGAACATGTTTCTATGTCTCATCTGAAGAATAATATGGCCTTGTAAAAAATAATGATAAAATCTTATTTTTTACCAGTCCTTCAAATCAAATCTATTCAATTAGTACTTTAAATTTTTTTTGAGTTTTATGAATGATGAAATAAATATCAATGTTAATAACCCAAACAGTATGAGTAATAGGACTATCACCTAAAAATGATGGCTTCATAAATAATTTTTTATGGTTCTTAGCTTTTTCCCTAGTTCTCTTACTCCCCTGATTCTATTATTATGGCATTTATGCTCAGTCTATCTAGCTAGCTGTAATTTGTCTAGTCATTGTATAAAGATATAATCAAACACCTTCAATTATTCCTAATTATCCTTTTATTTAATTAATAATTAATTATGAATGGTTACTCTATGGAAATTGATTGTCGTGTATTTTTATATAGCATAAATAATATAGGTAAATCGTATTTTCCACAAAACATATTCCTCAACCATGTTCCATGATTTAACACATCTCCTTTTTCTACACTTTAGTCATTTCTATCATCGATAAAGGCCTCTTATCCTATAGTTTCGATGATGGTATTCAATTAGGTAAATTTACTATATATTCATCCTTTATAGATTAAAATATAGGTGTGAATGATAATAAAATGGAATCCTATGTTGTTTCCCAAATAGCTCTAGTAGATATTAAACCTAGAAGGATTGTTTTGTTATTCCTCTCATTTAATATCTCCATTAATTCCATTTTAAATACTAACCATGATAAATATATATTAACCACCATCATAATAGTAAACCATTATAAAACTTCTTCCTCCATACATAACTAAGAAAGTGACACATTTTATTACTTCAGTGTTTGATGGATGTAGAAGTATTATTATGCTCATGTAATCCACCTTAGAGGATCCTTGCCATCTAACATCAGTAACTCATCTCCCCTAGTGATTGAAATATAATATCTGATAATTCTATTCAAATTAGAGATCAAGGAATCATTCCAACCTTTTGCCTCTTTTTCTTTAATTGTGTAAGATCATGTCCCTAATTTTACCATTATCATTGAAGGATGCACATGCCCTTACTATGGATTCATCTCTAAAAGACAGAATATACAATTTATATAATTTTGGAATAATATTTAGAATTATCATGTTATTTTATTTTATGTTCCTATATCCAATGATCCATTATCATTTCACTCCATATTTTTTAGATATGGCACCTTAGACCAAGTGATGGAGATCTCTAACTCTATCCCCATTACGGAATTTATTTGCATCAAAAACCGTTGTGCATATCAAAATTACATGTGGGGGAGAATAAGAATATAAAAGTGATTGAATATATTTAATATGACTTTACATAGGTTATACCACCTCATATTATAGCTGAAATGAACAAACTAATTCTCATCCACCTCACTCTCTCGCATACCCTCCCATTTTATCATCTCGACCACCCATTACTCCTCACATGTTGACCCTAACAAAAATCTACTAGTGGAATCCACATTCATTGTTATTAGTTTTCTAGGATATAGTTTTTCCCTCTTTCACCTATCTGGAATATGATTTCTAGGATATGTTTTGGTGAAAATGTCTTTATCTCATCAATATAATGAATTTTTTAATTTTTAGGGATAATTTAGTAGAGATAATCTATTAAATAAATACAAAATTATTCCCCTAATATATTTGAACTACTTTATCAACAAGTAGATGCTCATATATAATTTTATCATATTTTTTCATCATATTTATCCACGGATAACACAAAATTTCTTATCATATATTAAATATACCAGTATTATTAAAGTTCCAGTTTACCATATTTGATTCAACTATGCATATATTCACATGATAAAAATATAAGGAATCCATTTTCATAAATCAATTTTGTTTTCATTTATAAATTACTATTAGATATAAAGTTATCTGATACCTCCTTCATCTATGGTCTCTGTATGATATTTTTTTCAAGAATATATTCAAATCTTAATAAACTTTTATTGAAACTTAAGATAAAAGAAATCATTATTTATTAAACAAAATGTGTACCATTGTTTTGGAATATACTCTCTCCTCTGGAGCCTTTAATTAATTTTTTACTATGAGTAAATTTACTTTTATAATAATGTACAAACTCTTCCAGATACTTGATTAATAATAAAAATATATTAGTTAATTTAATTTAAATAGTATTTAAAAAACTTATTCTTTATGATAGATGTATATTATATCCTCAATATCTTTCATGGTATATATTTAACATGTACACCTGAAAAACTAAAATACTCATTTTATTCAATATTATTATTATTTCCAATTGTCTTTTATTATATATATATATATATTTAAAATATAATTTTAATAGGTTAGGACCATCACATAATGGATATTGTTTTTTTAAACATCTAGCCAATTTTTTTTAAATATATCTTCTTGGGATAGTATCCCAACATATTTCTAAGGTAGATACATATAACGTGACATGAAACGTGTATATATATTAATGTTTTATAATAAATCATTCATTGATACCATGATTATAAAACATAAATTTATTTTTGAAATCCTACTCAATTTAGGGAATAAAGAAGAAATTACTTGATCAAATTGTATGATCTGTTGGATTTGATTCCCTGGAACCAAAATCTATGTATTTTATTGTTAGCTATATTAATTATTTTTAATAATAATAATGTTTTTATCACATCATTGTTTTTCTTCTAGGTGACATAGTATATGATAATATCATGAGGGTAACTTTCATATTAAATGGTCCAAGTAATTCCTCATTATTATGAGAACCTAATGTACCAGGAATTTTTTTTTAAATATATATTTTATAACCAGATGATATCATTCGATAAGATGAAAATAATATATGATGTTAGGGGTAGATACTCATAAGAATTTGAGACACTTTATTATGTCGTATTACCTCGGTAATCATTAGAGAAATAAATTAGGGAACAAGGCCCTCCAGTAGAAAATCTACATTTATATGTGTCATTGTATTTTATAATCTATAGAAAATTTTATTGATCCTTATACTTTAAGATTATTTTCAATTCATATCACGAGTCATGTAATTTGATATACTTTCAAAAACCATGAAATTATATGTTTTTTATAAGTAGGGTTGTTTTGGTGTGTCTTGATTAATATTGCATTAATGAATTATGTGATAAAGAATTTTCCCTTCCCAATTTAGTTGAAGTTGATATCTCAATCCCTTTTATGAAAGTAGAACATACTAATTAATCCCATTTTCATGTAATTATGTAGGGAGAGTTTATTATTATAAATTCAAATAATGATTCATCGATCACATAGGTTGATGACACTAGCATGAAACCATCTTGGTTAGAGATATTGGGAAAAGGGATTATTTTATACATTTTATGTTTATTGGAGGTTTTATTTCATTACATTATTAACATATTTCTCTATGGGATCCTTAGTGTATTTATAGACACTAACATTTAACTTTAGGAAGTGTATCCTAATACCACTAGGAAAGGGGCCTAAATAATCATAAACAAAGTATATTCAAAACCATGATTAAATTTTATAAGAATTTAACATGTGGGATAAATATTAGTCTCACACATGGTTTAATAATTTGTCATATTTTTTTGATAAAAAATATCTGATCATTAGTTATTCGAAAGAAAATACATGTGCGTTCAATATTTAATAAATATTTATATTCAAGGTACTTATTTATTTAATTACATAAATATATAATATTTATTTATTCTGAATTATTTTCAAGGTAAAAATATTTATTTATTTTTCTCGTGAATTTTTAATAATTAGTTATCCACTTTTTTATGAATATAATATTTATTTAATTATTGGATAATACTGTGGTGGTGTTTATTTAATTAAATAAAATGTCATTATTAAATATCCAATAAATTTTGAGGAGGATTGGTGGATCAAATTTAATAGTCCAATATGAAATGTCTTAAAAAATATTATTTGAATAAATATCAATTTATTAATTCAAGGGAATAATATATGTTTTATCCATGAGTTTAGCTCATATAATGTAAATAATAATAATTATATTATAATTTATACATGGGGTTTGATGGGGATTAAGAAAATAATAAGGGCCTGATGTAATTATTATTTTAAAACCATAAAAATATTTAAACAAAGTTATGTCATTTTTTGACACCCTATCCATAATCTAATCATTGTGTACAATGAGTTCTAGATAGAATTCTATTAATACCTTGAGAGCTCCTCACCTAGAACACTCTCAAGAATTGAGAGAAATTATCCTCCTCCACTATAGTTATTCCATCACACCATGAATGATTCTAGTGTAATTAACAATGATCACCACAAGCATTAGAACTATCCATTCTAGTACCTAGATGATTCTACATTAGTGATCAGAGGTTTATGAAATACATGTGGATCACTGTTAGAAGAAATATACCCTTGATTCCTCTGATACAAAGATTTCATGACAATATTCCTTCATTCAATCATCTAAAATGACAAAATAATTCAAATAAAGGCAGTTCTTTTATAAATCATATTAATTATAAATTCTATGTGAAAAGATCATTTGTTCTTGGTTCTAGAGACTCTGTCAATTAATATTTGATTTAATTTTTTTATCATGACATTATTCATTATGTTTATCTTGTAATTATCATTGACTATAAAAAAATATGAATTGGAAATTATAGATAGGTTCTCTAGTTGTTACAAAAACATCAAATGGTATTAGAGTGTTCTCATAATAATTTATAATTATTAATAATTAGTTGATCAATTTTACAAAACATTTGTTAGTTTTTAACTTTTATTTTATTCATTACTTATTTTTTTATTTTAATTAGCATGTTTTCAATATATTTATATTAATTTTTCAGATTTCAAATTATCTTAAACTTATTAAAAATAGATAATGAACAATTAGGTATTCTATCAGGAGGTGCTCAGGATTTTGGCTAGTAGAAAAAGGTAAATGATGTGTGACTAAAAGTACACTATGTATACTAAGTTTCACTACACCTAGACATGTTGTGAGATACACAACATTACAAGAAGTAAATAACATGCATCACATTTAATGTACACTACATGTTGACTAGGATATCCTAGCACATTGTCTATCAAAACACATGATGTATAGCTTGTAATGGACCATGCCTTTATGGGATATTATGTTTCCATTTATGGGAGTTGGAGGTGTCCCTGAGGAGGATTGGGGAGGTTCCAAGGATTTTTATTAGATTCATGGGATACATTAGAGATGTTAAAGGAAATTCACACAGTGAAAATTTATACGATGTATATTGATGGTTTGCAGCTTCTGAAGCTAGTTGGTTCACATCTTGTTTGCTGATAGAGGGGGAATCCATGAGACAGATTGCACATCATGCATGTGTAATTAATGAAGTGTATTAAATAAAGTCCAAGGTGATGAATTTTTCAGTAAAAGGTTTAATTTTATCAAAACATGAGGATTAACTATCATTTAATATTTATATGATGTTAAACTGGTGGGATTCGAGGTTTGAAGTTCTTTTCTCAATCAATTATCATTCATTCGGCCATATCATTTCTTACTCTCTTAGTTTGAGAAACCCCAAGGTAGTTTTGGGAGAAATTATGGCCCCCTTCACCCTTATTTAATTCCTTGGATCTGGTGGATACCTGTTGGTGAATAATGGTAAGCACATTCTTCTTCTCAGTTAGTTTCCAATTATTATTTTCTTGGGGATTCACTATGATGAAGTTTTTTTTTGATTTGGGGTGTGATTTGGTATGAATTTTAGGGATAATTGTGTTGGTGTAGGTTTATCCATGATTTATCATGGTGTAGTTGTGGTTTTTGGTCATTTCTTCTTCTCCAAATGGTGTTCAGTGGGTTGGAAAAGTTTTTTTGAGATAAGGAATCCCTCATTTCACTTTATTGTGTATCATGTGGTAGGGGTTTACTATTTTTTTTCAATGGTTTATGGTTTTTTTGTATTATTAAAAGTTAAATATTAGATAATTTAAAATTTATATGGGGGAAGGGGAATTATTCTCATTATTTTACAGCTTTGATATTATTGTGATATTCTGATTGTACAGGCTTGATGCCCCGCTTAAAATCAGGGTCATTGGGGGATTTTTTTCTCTAGATGATATGTGTTGTGATAGATGTGTTGGTTGTGATTGTATGATATCACCCTAGAATGTAAATTGGCTAATTTCTTATATACATCTAAAGAAATGGTTTCCCCCAGATTATGGATTTTATGATAACGCCCTGAAAATAAAGTGGAATGTGATAAAATTTCCTTTTGTAAATCTATAAAATGATACTTTATGTGTTTTTATATGTGGTTGTACTTGTGGGATGGTGATGTGTGGTTGGGATGCATTGTGGAGCTGATAGGTTATATGTGTTCAAGTTTTTGGGGTTTAGAGGTTGTGGTTGTTTGCATATGATTTTGGGATAAAAAGGTGGTGGTTGTTTGGACATGCTTTTGTGGTGGTGAGGTGGTGGTTGTTTGGCTAGGATTTTAGGGTGGTGAGGTGGTGGTTGTTTGGTCACAGTTTTAGGGTAGTTTAGGTTGTGGTTATTTAGCTATTATTGTGGGGTAGTGAGGAGATTGTTTGATGGAGATGATGGTTTTCTTGCGATGTGTGGTTTCTTTGTGCTAGAAGCTCAGGTAGTGATAGAATAATTATTTAATATTTATTTAAATGACTGTGGTTTGGTTTGTTAATGGTAGGTAAATGATTAATTAATAAATAAATGATGGGATATAGGGTTAAATTTGGTTTATTATTTGAAAATAAATTAATGTGATTCATATTGGGATTGATTGGAAATGTGAAATATAGCTTATGGTTTTTGTGGTGGTGTGTATTTGGTGGCAACAGTGAGAGTGGTGATGTAGTAAGTTGGTTAGTGTTTGGTTGTGAACCTATATAATGGGTTTGTGTGGGGATATATATATACTTTTATGTTCCTTTTTATTTCTAAAAGTACCCCACCCACATTGATCACTAATTGTCTACACTCAAATTTATTTGGGGTTGTTTTTTCTGACATCCGGTGAGGAGGATGGATGTTTGGGTACCAACTCATTCCCACTCTCTCTTCTATGAGAGTTAGGTATTTCATACTATTTCATGGATGGAGATCTAATAGTTCATATTATGGTGTTTTTTAAGGCCCACGTGTCTTCAAGTGAGATGTGACGTAGACTAAGGGTCTATAGGCATGATTATATGGGATGATGTGGATTACACTAGGGGTCGTGCATGGTAGGAGGAGGTCACAAGGTTGATGTCCTTAATGTTCATGATACCCTACTACTCTAGTTAAATTTATGGATGTGTTGTGGCCCAGGAGTTTTAGGGTGAGACATAATGTGGTATTTCTTATGGGGAGGCAAGCCCGGGTGTCTCTGGTCAATAAGTGGTGTGATCGTGTTTGTGGGACGGTGTCATGTTCATAAGAGATGGAAGCGCCAGGACATATGATGTTGGGGTGTGAGAGTAGAATACCAGTGGAAAAGCATTATGGGATAACATTTATCATTGTTACTAATGATATATTATATTACTAGGCTTGTGTTGTTTGGTAAGCGTGACTTGGTGAGATTTTGGATGTATAGTTCATCTGTTTCTGTGTTGATGGTTCTATTGTTTTCTCACAGGTGAATTAGTATAATTATTTCACATATTCATGTGATACTTTGGTTTTCCTACTGATTATACCTATATTCCCACCCTACATATATAAAATAATTTTCAAGTTTCTAGGTGGATTACATGGGCCATACTGAAAATTACAACCTCAGATTTTGGATAGTTGTAGTGTCGCTACATTAGCTTTTCTTTTGGGTATTTACTTTGGATACTTTTTTCGGTATCAGTTTCATATACATGTATTGTAGGATGGTTTTGGTTTATTTTATATTTTTTAGAGAGTTTTTTGTGGACGACTCATCTTATCTCCCAATCCTAAATTATTATTGAGGGTTCCCTCCTATTTCAAGATATTTTTATACCCTCATTTCCCGTCTTCAACCTTGGAATTACTTGAGGTGGGACCCGAGGATCATTATGTATCTCCCATCATTATGTTACCATTAGAGATAGGGTTAATTATATAGTGATTTCAATTGTGATGGTTGAGAGATATGATGGTGTTTAGAGTTAGTTACAATGAGGATTTCATGGTTTGGTATGTCAGTAATGTCAGTTAACCTTGGTGTGTGAAATGGGCCAGAGATACTGGCTAGGACATGGGATTTTAGGGCCCCACATGATCTATTTAATGTAATATAAGCTTATTCAAAGACCATGTGAGGTTTACATATTTTTATGGTAGAGATCTATGAGAGATACATGAATCATGATGACTTGTGTTCTCATTGAGTTGGGTTGTTTTGGAAAGTATACAATGAATGAAGTGAATTGAAATGAATCTAAATAAAATTATACACTATCAAGCTTAGTAAATTATTATTTTATTTCCATTTATGGGTCATATTCATCATCCACATGTGGCCCATGTAGTTGACGTATAGTGGGATGATCTAGTCAATCACTTGAGGTTTCATCCAATTAGGGAGTATGATCAATGGTAGAGGACATTGAGCACTTTCCAACTATAGTATTTGGGGAATTATGAGAGTAGAGTTTCAAATTTAGATATAAGGAGATTTCTAGAGGAGATAGAGATTTCTTTCAATTTGATCTAGGATCTGATGATATACAAGGTCCCTTTAGCAATCAATTAGATGTGGGGATCTATGCATCAGTGGTGGAAAATGTATTTGGGAGAGTTTAAAGAGAAATATGTTTCATGGGTCCACTTTTAGAAAGATTTTCAAGCATAGTTCATTCCTTTGGTGATGACTCTTTTGAATAGAGAGTAGATTATTTCACTTTAGTAGGGGGTATGTTAGTGTAGGATTTGGGAATAAAGTTTAATGACATTATATTTTTTTCTCATATCTTTTTCTAGATGAGGTGTCTCATGTGAGATGTCTTGAGGAGTCACTCTATCCCTATATCCAGTATTTAATTAGGAATTTTACATTGAAAACATATCTGGAGGTTTATAAGTAGGATTTGATCACGTGGATGTACTCATGAAGAGTTTTTATATGAGAGGGGAACCAACAGGGTTCTTTGAGGTGAAGAGTTGTCAGTATCAAGTCTTAGGCTCTAGGACCTTAGAGGTTTTGGCTAGTGGGGAGTCGACCTCATCCTCTTCCTTTTCATCCTTATGGTCTTGTGGATTTCATGATCTTCAAAGGGTATTTATACCAATTTTATTTTATATGGATTTCATGGACATTATCATAACTGGTTCCCAATGGTCCTTTGAGAATAGTTTAGTGGAGGCGGATAGGTTCAACATTAGCCTTAGAAGTAATTTCTAGTGAGACCATTTTAGTGTTAGGAAAAGAAGGATTATTCTCTTCTAATGGGATATGGAGAAGGTAGTGATTGTCATCAAGATTTTTCTTGAATTTAGGGACATCAACCCAATCATTTTTATAGAGGTGATCTTCAGTAGAGATGTAGGGTATATAGACATGGTCAATTTCACATAGTGGAGGTGGTAGTGTGATAGGGTCTAGAGATCATTAGAATTATGATTGTTTTTTTGTTACCTGTGTTTGATTCATGAGCTTCACACTTCTTTTGTTTCACCTACTCTAGTTTGTTCTCTAAGAATAGACATATAGAGTCTTTCTATACCCCACATGTTGACTATGCTAGCTAAATCCTAGAACAACTTGTTTGATGTGTGTTAGTGATATAGACTAATGATGGGGACACATAAGTCTCATGGGGATATTTTATTTCTATAGATTCATCTATATGATGTTTTTCTTTACATCAATTGGTTTTATTCAATGTGTTCATTTATCAAATTCATTTAGAGGAGAGTCGTGTTCTCAGATGAGGATGGCTAGCTTGTGGTTTTTATTAGAGAGTGGGGTTTTCTAGTGGGAAATCAGTATGTGGATACCCTTATTTCTTTGATGGATGAGTTTTTAGTGGAATTATTTAATGTTGGGATAGTGTGGGTTCCCATAGACATTGTAGAGTTTTTTAGATATTTTCCCTAATTAGGTCATGATGCTACCTCCTCGACATGATGTTAAGTTCTGAATAGACTTCAAACCTGGATATTATATGATTTCTATGGATTCTTATCCTATGGAACTTTCTAATTTTTGGAATTCAAGGATTCGGATTGATGATTTGATGCATAAGGCTTTTGTTTGTCCTAGTGTTTCGCTATGGTGTGCTCTAGTGTTATTCTCCAAGAAGGTGTATGGTTGTCCGAGGTTGTGTATAGACTACCAATGGTTGAATAAAGTGAAGGTTAAGAACCATTACCCTATTCCAAGGATAGATGATCTTTTAGGACAACTAAGATGGGAGAGTTGGTTTTTTAAGATTGATCTACGATCTGGATATCACAAGTTGAGGGTGAAGGAGGGTGATATTCCAAAGGATTCCTTTAGATTAAGGTATGGGACCTTAGTGTTTATGTTCATTCAAAATGGTGTTACAAAATAACCATCGACGTTTAGGGGGAATAGTAACTTCATGTTCCCTTACATCTTGGGTTGTTTCTTCATCATATTCATCAATGATATCTTGATCTACTCAATGTATGAAGAGGAGCATGCTAATCATATGAGAGTTGTATTCTAGGTTCTTTAACACCACCAAATCTATGGTAAGCTGTACAAGTGAATGATTTTCACATGATAGGTTCTTTTCCTTTAGAATTTGGGGTGCCATTATAATGTGTTAGTAGACCCATCGATGGCCGGGGAAGTTGTTTCTTGAGAAGAACCCAAGAATTTAGAAGATGTTCACAATTTTCTTAGTCTAGAAGGGTATTTTCAGAGGTTTTGTCTTTATTTATATTGCATTAAATCCCTATTTATATTATTTATGAGTAAATACTTGGAGTTTTTGTTGATTGACCAATTCCAAATAGTATTTGGTTACTTGAGGGGGAGGTTTTTTAGTTCTCTGCTAGTTCAGTTTCCTAAGGAGGGTGTGATATTTGATGTGTTTTATAATGACCCCCCCCCCCCATATAGTATCGGTATTAATGTTGATGTAGAAGAGGGTAGTGATCCCTTATGTGTCTAGATAGTTATGTCCCCCCAAGCGTAATTGTGCCACCCATGATCTGGTGTTAGTAGCAGTTGTGTTTATGATGAAGTTATGGAAATAATACCTCATTAGGGAGTGACTTTTGGTCTTCATAGATCATAATATCATGAGGTATATCTTTTCTCAGTGTGATTTAAATTTTAAAAAGTGTAGGTGGATGGTGTTTCTTTGTGATAATGACTTTGAGATCTTCTATACCCCTGGAAATGGGAACTTTTTTCTGACTGTTTGAGTAGAATGTCATGAAAGGATGTTGTTTAGGAGTCTAGGGATGCTTGGAGAGAAATTGAGGGGTTAGAATACTTTCACATATATTAATGGGTGGATGAAGGTAGAGGTTGTTTTTTTTACATAATGGTAGAGTCTTCTCTAATGTAGTAGGTATAGTTGTCTCAATGGAGAGACTCGAAAGGAAGAGGTAATGTGTGATCGTGTTGTCTATGGTGATGCTATGAAGTGATGGTCAAAGGATGGTCAGAACCAGATGTTGTTTCATGGGAGGTTGTTTTTTAGTAGTGATACATGAGGGATTACTTCATCAGTATACTATATCCCCTTGTATGATCCACCAAAGATTTCACAATATGTACAATGATTTTAGGATGTAATTTTGGTGGTCCGGGATGAAACGGCTGGTGGCAGAGTTTCTAGAGATGTATTTAGTTTTCTACCAATTAAAGGCCAAGAATCATATTACAAGTAGTTTATTATATATTTTCGATGTTCCTAAGTGGAAATGAGATTAAATCTTAATGTATTTCATCATAGGGTTACCCCAATATCAGGGATGTTATGATGTTATATGGGTGATCATGGATTGGTTGATAAAATCATCCCACTTATTTGTGATTGTGGAGTTGAGGATAGTGGATTCTTTGGTTAAGAGGTATGTGGATGAGGTGGTGTGGTTTCATGGAGTTATGAGGTACATTTTCTTATATTGGGATGAACATTTTACCTCATGAGTCTGGATGGGATTACAACATGATTTTGGAACTCAATTATGTTTCATCATTACTTTTCAACCTTAGATATAACAGAAATTAGAGAGGGATCTATAAACACTAGAGGAAATGTTGTAGTCTTTCATCTTGGACATTTCATGGATCTTAGGTATGACAATTTCCCATAGATGAGCTTTTTTATAATAGTAGGTATCACTCTTCTATTTTCATGGTGTTGTTTGTGGATTTATATGGGATATTATGTCATTATCTATTGTATTGGATGGATGTTGGAGAGGAAGAATTTCATGGACCTGATGTGATGCATATAATTATATAGAAGGTTCAGTTTTTTTGTAAGATGATTAAAGAAGTGCATGATTAGAATAATTATAATGTTGATTGTAGGAGGAGTCCTTTGGAGATTGCGGTTTGGGACCATGTGTTCTTAATGGTTTCCCCTCGACATGGACAATGGGGGTTTGGTATGGGGAGTAAGCTTTATCCTATGTTTTTTGGAATGTTTGATGTGTTGGGGTCAGTTGGAGAGGTGCCATATTGGTTTTTGTTTCCACCATAGTTAGAGAGGATCCATGATGTCTTCCATGTCTCTCAACGTCATTAGTATCTTCATAGTGACTCCCATGTCATTGAATAGGGAGATTTCATTATTAAGGATGATGGGATGTTCATGGAGTGGAAATTAGATATCAAGGATCATCAAGAAAAAGTGTTGTGTAGATGAGCCATTCCTTGGGTTTATGTGTTATGTAGGCATGGTATCCTATAGGACGGTACTTGTGAGTGATAGGTGCATATGTGGTCCTAATACCTAGAGTTTTTATATTTCTTTTCCTTTTACTATTTTTTTTCTTATGATGTGATGTTTGGATCCTTTTTATCATTGAGATTGAGTATTTTCTCGATGTATGATGTGTGATAATGTTTTTACATATGAAACAGGGATGGCATAATTCCTGATCAAGATGCATTATACCACAATGCGATTAAACATATGTGGATGAGTCAGTGCTAGAAAGAGAAGATAATATATTAATATGGAGGATGAAATTCCTTGATCCTTATTTTTATGGTAGTGTGGTTGTTGGTTGTAAGGGTTTTTAGTTTAGAGTGTGTGGGGATCAAATTTTTGGGTGGTGGTGTACTTGTGAGAGAAGAGGTGGTTTGTATCTGAATGGTGATGAGGTAGTGTGAGATGCTTTTTAGACATTTTCTTCATGTTTGGCTGGTGGTATAATTTGAGATATAAAGAGATACTTGAGAGGAATCCTGTGGGGTGTTTGTTCGGACCCCTTTTCTTCTGGGCTTGGTTTTGGATTCTCGGTGGAAGGAATCATTTGAGAGGTATCCGATGTAACAGATCATGCCTCCCTGAACTATTACGTTTCGATTTTTGGGTGTTGGAGGTGTTTCATAGAAGTCTTGGGGAGGATACAAGGGTTTTCAGAATATCTTGGGGTTGTAGAAAAGTTGTTGTAGGAAATTGACATTGTGTAAATTTACATTGTGTATATTTATGGTTAACGGCTTTTGAAGTTGGTTGGTTAACATCTTGTTTGTGGGAAGATGGGGGATTCATGATATATATTACTCATTCTGTAAGTAGAATTCATTGTGTGTATTACTTAAAGGACTAGGTGATGCATTTCTTAGTGAAAATGGGAATTTTTCAGAATCCTAAGGATTACACATTGTGTAATATTTACACGATGTTAAGCCAATTAAATTTTAGATTTTAAGTTATTTTTTCGATCGATTCACATTCCTTATCCTATACCCCTTCCTCCTATCTTGATTATGGTGAACCCTAGGTAGTTTTGGGATAAATTACAGCCCAATTCTCCCTTCTTTGATTTATTGGATTCATTGGATGCTCCATAGTGATGGATTTTAATCCCTTCCTTCTCCATGGTTAGTTTCCTCTTGTTATTATCTTGGTGATTTTTTCAGCAATTTTGTTTTGATTTTGGGTGTGATTTGGGCTGTGTTTAATGGTTCTTTAGTATACTATAGGTTTATATGTAGTTTCTAATGATATTGATGTTGTTTATAGGCATGTTTTCTTGGGCCTATATTGTGCAGTTAGTTATAAAAGCTTCTTTGAGGTAGAGAGTCCCTTGTTTATAATTAATGTGTATCATTAGGGAGGGGTTTACTCTTGTTTTTTTTCTATGAGTTATGGTTGTGCTGGTGTAATAAAAGATAAATAATTGTATGATTTATAATTAAAGGGGTTAAAAATTGAATGATTCTCATGCTTTTATAGTTTTGATATTATCATGATATTATGATTTAACAGGCTTTATTCCCCAAAGAAAATTTTGGTCATTGGGGATGATAGTTGTGATGTGGATGTGATTTGGAGGATGTGAGGTGGTTATTGTTTGGCCATGATTTTTGGATGGTGAGGTGGTGGTTGTTTGTCCATTATTTTGGGGTGATGAGGTGGTGGATATTTTGATATGCTTTTAGGGTTGTGAGGTGGTGGTTGTTTGGAAATTCTTTTGGGATAGTGAGGTTATGGTTATTTGGTCATGCTTGTGGGGAGGTGAGGGGATGGTGTCATTGAGATGATGGGTTCTTTAGGATGTGTTGTTACTTTATGCTAGAAGCATGGGTAGTGATTGAATAATTATAGAATAATTATTGAAATGGTTGGGGTTTGGTTTGGTTAATGGGATGGAAATAATTGATGAACAAATAATTTATGGTTTGTGGTTTTAGTTATATTTGATTCTTAATAATAAAATGAATGGTTTTGATATTGGGATTGGTTTGAAATATGAAATGTGGTTTGTGGTTTGTGCGGTGTTATGAATTTAGATGTGGTAGCGAAAGTGGTGATATTGTGAGTTGGTTAGTGTTTTGTTTTGAACCCATATGTTTGGATTTTGTGTTGCTATATGTCTATACTTGTATATTCCTTGCTATTTCTAAATTCATCCCACTCATTTCAAGGACTATGTTTCGACACTCGTATTTATATGAGGGGTTTTTTACCAACATCTAGTGGGGAGGAAAAATGGATGAGTACCCACTCTTTCCTACTCTCTCTTCTAAGAGAGGTATGTATTATTGGAGGTGGTGGCCTAGAATCAACTACTTTTTACTTTTTTCATAAATAAATACCTTATCACATATTGATTATTCTTCTGTGTGACGATGCATGCGATAATGTTCTGAGGATATTTGTTTCACTAAAGGGTCATAGTGGATCCCTACTATGATGGGAACTAGGAAGTTCCATAACACTGTTCTTGAATATATGTTTTATAGCTGGATGATGTTATTTGAGGGACACAAATAATACATGCCATTAGGGCTAAGGACTCATAAAACATTGAGGCACCTTCTCATGATGTGGGCCCTTAGTAGTATCCAGGAGGATATTATGAGAACAAGACATGTCAGTAGTAAATCCACATTTCATAGTGTCGTTGGATGTTCCTATATGTAGATGTGTGTATTGATCCTTAGACTTTAAGATTATTATTAATGGGTATTACAACATGTGAACTTAGATGTATTGAAAAAAACTATAACGAAAAACTGTTTTCATTGTGGTAGGATATTTTTGGTGCTTCACGAGTAATACAACAATAATAGATAATGCAAGAAATTATATTTCCCTTCTGTTCCATAACAGAAGTAGATATCTCAGGCCCATTGATAGAATTGATATAGCCTAAATAAATCCATAGACATTGCAGGGAAAGGGAAAGTTTAATTTTGGGAATTCAAAGAAATAATGATCGATCACATGGGTTGATGGCACCAGCATGAAACCCACTTGATTCGATATATCGAGACAAAATGATTAAATTACATCATAAGCGTTCGTAGGAGGTGACATGTCATTGTGGCATTAACAACTTTCTCTATGGGTGCCATGGCGTATTGCAAGATGTTAACCATAGAATTTAGGTAGGCTCCGCCTAATACCACTAAGAAAGAGGCCTAGAGGGTCACACACTAAGTTAGTCCAAGTATCGTAGATAATATTAATTTAACAAGTTGAATAAATATTATTCATTATTTAGGTTTAATAATTATTCATGGATGTCTGATCGAATTTATTTCAACACTTCTTATTTGATATAATATATTGTAGGGGAAATAATATAACAATTAATGAGTGATGTAGTGATATTTATTTGAGAAGTAAATAACCATTATTTAAGGTCTAATAAATGTGGTGGAGGTAAATAAAATAGAAAATAAAAAGGTAAATGTTGTGTATATTAATATAAACACCGTGTTTTTTTCTATGAATTAATGATAAATAATATTATTTATTTAATTAAATAATATTTGGTGTAATTATATGGGTTTATGTCAAGTAATAATAATATTAAACTGTTATTATTAGACATGGGGTATTACTAATAATTAAATGAAATGAATAAATTCTTTCGGGTAATTAATTCATTTTAGTATTCTTTGAAATTAAAATACCAATTATATATTTCTCATTATCCTATCCATTTTTTAGGTGTTGTGCACAATGGATCTAGAGAAAGCTATCAAGCCATGAGAGAATTCTTTTCTTCAAAGAACGCTCTCAAGATATGAGAGAGACATCCTCCTCCACCGGATTAAGGAAACCAAAGGCAGACATCGCAAGCGAAGGCTCATTAATGCTAGCACTCATAGATCCCTTAGGTGACGTCTAGAGATAAGTGGACCATGTGTGGATCACTACTAGACGAATACTACACTTGGATTCTACGATGCAATGATGGTTCACATTGGATCGTGATTCGAAACATAAATAGAGAGATAATTCCATCAATATAATTCTTGTCTTTTAATTAAATTAATTGTAACCAACATATGATGATCCTTTCTTTGGTTACAGGATTCCCCTATTTTCTATCGTTCATTGTTTTATTCCAAATATATGGCATCTTATTATCGCGATGGACCTCAGATTAAACGTCGTTAATGGAAAAAATTGAAGTTGGGTAACCCCACCAATGTGCTTTTTCTGCGCCCAAAACCTATAAGTGGTATCATAGGGGTCATATTGTTGATTAATATTATTTATTTTTTCCATTGGTGATTTATGCGTTTAATAATTTTGTTGGTTCAATTCAAGTTAATCGTTCTGAAAATCTAAATCTTGGGATCTATTCTTCCTCTCATGTTTCACATTCACCTTACAGAAGCGACCTTTTCTTTCAGTTTTTGATTAAAATAAAATAAAATATCTCATCTGGAGGTGCCAAATTTTTCTATCCATACAACACCAGAATACACGATGTATATTCGGTAGTACACACCATGTAGTCTAGATTCAATGCATCGGATTGGTCCGCCAAATCAGTCTATGTGTTAGAGTATTTCTATGCCTTAATGGACACCGTGTGTTGACCAGGAATAGGTGGAACATGGTTTCCAGATTACATGTTGTGTGGAACATTGAACATGACGTGTAAGTCCCTTTGGGATAGGGTTGGACCATGTACCCCATACATGCATTGCCCGGCTGGAAACCATGTAACGCGAATACTACACGGCATGTGTCCCACTGAACATGCCATGTAATCCGAAGATTTCTGCAGTACATAAACATGCCATGTCCCCAGGCATGTACTTCGGATGGACAGTGAACAAAAGTACATGTCGTGTAGTCAGAACTACACATCGTGTACTCATCCAAAATACGCAGATTATTAAAATTTATTATTATATTATACAAACCCTTGTGACATATACCATAGAGCAGGCTTAAATCTGAGACACAACGCATGATAGATTTTTTATATATATGTGTTTAATTTAACATCTACGTAATTTTCATTTCTACTCATTGGGTAGTCATGAATGGGAATTCATCAGTTTACCTCCAAGATACAAGTTACGTACAAAGATAATTTTAAATGAATTTATTTTTTAAAAATTATGATGGATGATAATCTTAAGGAACTTTTGAAAAGGGTTTAAGATAAAATGATTGATTAATTAAATATAATTAAATAATTCGAGTGTGATTTATCTCAAATAAGAATGATTAAATTATTGAATGCTAGTTTTATTTATGCGTAAATGTTGTTTCATGTATGGATGATCATGAGCTAGACCAAGACCTTTTTATGTGAATGGTTTTGTTTAATTTATTTATTTATATTAAATTTCTTGGCCTGCGAGCATTCTCTTGATTAATATGTAGGGCCTACATGCCCAAGGTTTATTTTATTTAAAACTCAATTTTACCCCTCACTTGCATGTGAGATAAAAGCATATGTAATGGATGGAGCTCCCAAGTTAGTGGAGTCATCTCAAGTTAGGATCCAACGTGAAACTAATCCAAGAAGATACAAAGGTGGACAGGTGGAAAGCTGTAAACATGAACCCAAAACCAACAAGGTGTTTATCCCCTAGGTCTTGGGTTAGTTTATCAACAGTTAGATAAAGTAACCAATTGAAAAAGATCATCATCAAACCATTTATTTTATTTTTTTCAGTGGCATGGTTTTTTTATTGTGGGTGTGTTGTCACGATCACACAATTAATGAATTAATCAAGCATGCAAGATGTTTATGCGTAAATATTATCTTATACATGGTTAATCACTAATGTATATCCCACTTAATAATAACAAGCATGTGATCAAAGATAATAAAGTGGAAATTTACGTATAAGGATAAAATCCCTCAAATAAATATTATGTTGGGATAGCCTTCCATAATCTTGGTTAGAATCAAACTATAGTTCAAAGTGCTTGACCAACCTTAGTTGGGGTGATTTCAATTATCGAGGAATTGTAATTAAATTTTTTGGGTTTAATTGACTTGGTTCACATCAAGGGTTGACTGCTACAGCAGGACTTGGTGTGACCAAGAGGAAAAGGTTGAGGATATCCAAAATAAATAGATTTCAGGATTGGGGAGTCCACTCAGATGATCAAGGAGCTGTGAGTTAATGTAGTTGAAATTTGGAATGCCTACCTAAAACCCTTAGAGTTTCTTGACCAACCAAATTTTGGGTAATGTGAAGGGAAATGTAGATCATTTCCACTAGAATATTTAGGAAATAGAATATTCTGAAGTCAATGGTGAGGGATATTTGATTTCGATAAAATAGTGGGAGACTAATAAGTATTAATTAATTTATTTGTCTTAGTTTTAACATGATAACGTAATAAACCTTTTATCATATTAATTTTTTTAAATGGATAGAAAAATGAATTAAAACATATCATTTTCAACCATACTCGAGATGGAAAACCTTCTTAATGGCACCAATTTCCAAGAATTGCGTATGAATTTATGTGTCATCCTTCGCTACGAGGGGAAATTGTATGTGCTGGAAGAGCCCATTCCAGTTGTTCCTAGAAAAGATGCTAGTGATGAGTAACTATCTCTCTATATGAAAAATATGTATGATGCTACATATGTATAATTTTTCATTCTATTGGTTGTGTCTAATGAGATCTTGAAGATACATGAAAACATTGATGTATATAACATGATTTCTCACCATAATGATATCTATTAAGAGAAGGTGAGATAAGAGAAATATGATATCTTCAAAGTTTTATTTACAAATAATATTGGAGATTATTCTCTACAAGGGCCTCATGTAGTCAAGATTATTGGCTAAATTGAATTCCTGGACATCTTAGGGATTAGGTTCTCAGATGAGTTGTGTACAAATCTCATCCTATCATTACTGTCCAAGACCTTCTCTAGCTTTATTGTCAACTAAAACATGAGGAACAATGAGAAGAGTATATCGGAACTTCAGACCTTAATTCTCCAGGTATATAAGGACATGGGGCATGAAAAACCTATAGTATTTATAGTGAATAAGAAAATAAAGGACAAGGAAAACAGGACAAGGACATATAAATGGTCTAAATCCCCTGAGAACCATCCCTCCAAGAAGGGGAAGATCTAGAGGTAGGTTAAGGAAGGGGAGGCGATATGATTTACATGTGGTAAGAAAGTCTACTAGAAGATGAACTACACCCAAAATCATGGGGACGCTAAAGGTTCATAGGTTATCGAGTGTAATATTTCTATTTCTACACATTGGTTATTAGATACATATTTTGGGGCTCACATATGTATTCAAATGCAAGAACAATGTAGATTTAGAAATATTTCCAGAGGAGAGGTGGATCCTTGAGTTGCTAATGGTGTGAGGATGGCTGTATTGGACATTTGTAATTACCACCTCTCATTGCAAATTGGGATGATTTTGGTTTTACATAACTATTATTAAGTGCCTAGTGTTACCAAAAATATAATATATATATCATGTTTGGATATGGATGGATTTATTTTCAATTTTAGAAATAAGGGTTGATTCTTTTATAATAATAGCTTATGTTATGGTATAGAACATTTAAATAATGTTTTGTATGTATTAAATTATGTAATCAAAGTGTTGGAAATAGATAACAAAATAAACTCACATGACTCATACATCACCCAGTTGTAGAATCACCATCTCTGTCATGTTAATGAGAATAACATGAAAAAATCTCTTCCAAGATGGCTATTGAGACTCTACTGAGCTAAAATCACTTGATAGATGTCACGCTTATTTACAAGGTAAAATGAACAAGCCTCATTTCGGTAGATAGGGTGAAAGGGCCATAGAGCTTCTAGTATTGGTGAAAACAGGTGTCTGTGGATCATTACCAGTATAAGCTAGAGGTGGATATTCATACTTAATTACATTTACTAACGATTTGAGTAGATATGGCTATGTCTATTTAATGAGGTATAACTCAGAGTTCATAGAGAAATATAAGGAATTCATGAATGAAGTATAGAATTATCTTTGTAATAAGATAAAGAAACTTCGATCAGACCGAGGTGGAGAATATATGAACCAAGAATTTATCTTTCTTATACATGAGTCTAGGATTCTATCTCAACTCACTCATCCTTATACACCACAGTGGAATGGTGTTAGTAAAAGGAGGAACTTCACCTTGTTATACATGTTGAGGTTGATGATGAGTCATACAGATCTTCCATTATCCTTTTGGGGATATTCATTACAAACTACAGCATACACATTAAACTGAGTACCAACTAAGGCGGACGATGGAATTCCCTCTGTGTTATGGAATGGAAAGAAATCCATTTTGTCGCACACACGTGTATGGGGATACAAGGAATTTGTTAAGACCTTATCAGGCTATAAACTAGCACCTCGGGGCATGAGGTGTATCTTTATATGATATCCCAAGGAAAGGAAAGGATATTATCTATATAACCCTTCAGACAAGAAAGTGATTGTCACCAGACAAGCCAACTTTCTTGATAGGGAGTGCATCTATTGGTCAGAGTAGAGTACTCAAGAGGGGGGATGAATTGAGTATCTATAAAACATTCTGTTTGAAGGGTATTATTAAATGTTTATTCCCCAACAAAAATAAGTACATTCCAGTTAATCAATGTAATACAGCTGTGAATGTTTGACTTTTTAAATAACATACCAGAAGATTGATTAATTCTCATTAACCTTAATATTAGTTATTAATATTACCTTTAAAGCTATTCTAATAATGAAAAACAATTATAACTTCTTTAAAAATTAACTGTCAAAGTAAATTTAGTGATTTCTAGATTAAATAGTAACATGGAGAAAACTAAAGTATACAGCACCATAGATATAAAACAATTGGTTCAGTCACAAGGCGAGACCTAATCCACTCCACTGGGTGATCACCTACCACCATGGAGTTTATATAAATAAACTCAATCCACACCCTGGATCAGCGTAAAATATAGAACAAAAGATAGTCTAGGTCAAACAACCTCTTCCATAGTTCAACGTGGGTATGAACTAACAGGTCACACAAAAACTCTTCTACACTTATCCATGGGAATACACAAGTGTAAAATGATGTGGGAGGAAGGATATATTTTATAATTAAGTTTAATATTGGATACAATGTGTGTTTTTATATATACATACACACACTACTCCAAAGATAAAAACAATACACAACATTTCCAAAAGTGATGAGATAAGTTTTGAAGTGCTCTGAGTGATTATATATGTAGCTCTGGACTTATGGGATGAAGCAGATGCATAAATTGAGTCCTCTCGGGGAAAATAGAGTATTGTAAGCCATCTAGATCTAGCTTGATTTCTTTTTGGTGTTTTCAGTGCAAAGATGTGCGCGACGATTCTAGCCATTGGTGTCCAGCTTATTGATTCAAGAATGATTCGTGTGTTCTTTAGGAATATTGATTTCTATGTGTCGGTTGATTTCTCAGAAAATCTCGTATGGTCTTAATTGTAATGCTATATGTCTTAGTGTTTCTAAGATGCACTTATCTTTTTATTCTTCTAGTGGATGTCTTTGAGCCGATATGTTGCATGTATACTACACCTCGTACCTTGTATTGTCAGGTCACATGTCTACAAAGAAAAATTAATTATATCAGTGCATTTAAAAGCTTCAAATATGACCATTAGAAATTAAATTAAAAAATGACAAAATAGATTAAGAAACGATGCCACAGTCTGTCTAGAAACGGTGTCTCCCTTAAGTGGTGTCTCCTTGAAATGGTGTCTCCTTCTATGCCTTTTAGTGATGAAACAGTCATGATGCAGCATTTATATAGAGATCCAGAACCGGTAGCATAGATCTGGTGTTAGGGTCACAGTGTCTGGATGGTCATTGTTTCTGGATGGTCATGTTGTTTGAATGGTCACGGTGTTTGAATGGTCACAGTGTCTGGATGATCACGGTGTCTGGATGGTCATGGTGTCTAGTCACTCTGTCTCGTCACGGTGTCTGAATGGTCACGGTGTCTGGTCATGGTGTCTGGATGGTCACAGTGTCTGCATGGTCATGGTGTCTGGTCATAGTGTCTAGATGCTCATGGTGTCTGAATGGTCATAGTGTCTAAATGGTCACAGTGTCTGGATGGTCACGGTTTCTAAATATTCATGGTGTCTGAATGATTTTCTTGAAAAATATAACTGGTTACAAACTCACGATGTCTCAGGCTTACCCAAATATCTATATACAGACTTAAAGAGTGATATTCATAAAATGTTTTATCCTTAATCATTCATCAAAGAAATCATTATGAAGTAAATAGAAAATAGTGTACAATAATCAATTTTAATGTATAAAAATTACGATTTTTGATAGCATTATTTAAAACATAAAGATACTAATTATCTATACACATGATTTGAGATAGAATACACAGGATTAACAAGTTTCACAGAATGTGTCAGATTTGTGATGATTAAAACATGATTACCACATAAGGAGTCCAACAATCACCCCATTTTTTATGATCAAAAATCATGTGAGTGAGAGAGTTATTCTTAGGTAATGAGTCTCTTCTTTAATGTGCATTTAGTGCATATAGAATACATAGAAGACATACTTCTCCTCCTTTTGGGATTATCAAAAGGAGTAAATAAGAAATAGACAATAAAAGCGCACAATTTATTAGATTGAAAAGTGTCCGTACAAATAGGATGGAACAAGAATACATAACACAACCTTATAAAAAGAGTGTTATCACTTTTCTTCATCATTGGCCTTGTTTCTCTTTCCCTTGGTAGCATCATCAGAAGAAGTATCCATAGGATCATATGTATAATTGGATAAGGGGAGAAACCTAATGGATATAGAAGGTAAAGGGAGTCCTCTAAAATAGAAGGGGTAAATTTAGGTGCAGTAGAAGACCGAGTTAGGTGTTGATCAAGGATAAAAGGTTTGATCTGACTCATAACCTAAGAGACAGTCAAAGATGTAGAGGCAAAATAATAGGATGAGAAGGTAGGAAAACCAGATCTCAAAGTTGCAGCGGCAGGAGCCACATTAGCAATACTCTATACATGAATATAAGGCCTCAGAAGCTTGATAAAATCCGCAATGATCTCTCCACCATACTGCATGGAGTTCTCAAAGTCATCCTTATTCTCCGTATCCTTATCCGAAAAAGGAGTGAACTCTGTGATCTCTTGGACTTGAGTCTTGAAATCTTGAGTAAAATGTGGTATCCTAAGATTTTCCACTAGGTACATGAAATGGTTGGTCATTTCATTCTAAGAAAATATCCTTTTGAAGTAGAAATATACATTTTTAGCAATGTCTTGTTGGGCATCATTAGCAATCTTGAAATGGATTCTCACTAAATCAAGAACTATGTCACTGTTCTTGACAACTTCAGAGAGATATTCTTTGTCTAAACCACTAAGAATATCATAAACCTCTTATTTAACACTTGTTCTCAATAGATCATTTTATAAAGAAGGTTTAGTTGATTGACCAGTGGCAATAGAAGCAATATCAGATAAATTATGGGACTTAAATTGATTCAAAACATTCTAGAGACAGCCCTTGTACTCATCAGTTTACTTATTCTTACCAATAAAAAGATTACACATCTCTTGAACAATTTTCTTATTTCTATCATCCACCGTATCATCTAGGGAAGTGAGATTAGGATGAATCAGTGAGGCTACATCTTGTGGAATCTAACTACCAACATCTTCCATAGGATGGGAAACAGGTTCTGGATTTTAGTGTATCACCCTTTGCATATCTTCAACCATACCTCTAAGAGTCTTTACTTCATCACTTAACTGTTTATTTCAAATTCTAGTTTCTTGAATTTCATGATGCGTCCTCTGGTGAATCCACCATATAATTTTTTTCCTATAACATGGAAGAATTCCTTTGACTTAAATTTTTCACCATAGTAGGTGTATTATTCATAAGGTTTTCAACCCCATCCAATAGGGTAGCTTTGAATGCTTTCAGATCATCCATATTTACTAATGAGGAAGGTTCTTGTGACGATTCAGGAATAAAAACTAAGATAGGCTCAGGTTCCATTATAGGGATAAGATCATAAATTTATTTCAACTGAAACATAGTAGACAGATCAAGACTCTTGACTGAGACATCCTATGAATCAATCACATCAAAATAATTTTGGAATTTATACCATGTATCCACTGATTTTGGATTAGTTGGATTAGGGACATCAACAGATTCCAGATTGGGGGGTAGATCCCCCTCAACAAGTTTATATTTCTTAGTACTGAGAGGATTATATCCTTTATCTATTTCCACAATTTCATCTCTAACTTTACCATCCATTTCCATTATAGCCAACTAAAAGTTTTTCTCCAATCTCTCTTCAGTGGTAGGAATAACTTCAGGAACATCTTGTTCCTCTAGGTGTTCCTCAAGGGTAGATTCTTGCACAACAATAATATCTTTTTCTATAAGTTCTTCTCAATTATCCTTTTCACTTTCCTTAGAAACATGTTCTTCTTTAGATGTATGTTTCTCTTCTAGATCAGCAACTTCTTCAGGAACATGCACTTCCTTTTCAAATAAGACTTGAGGAGAAGATTCAGTATCTTTCTCAACCAGAACAGTTTCTATCCGAGGTACAAACTTCTCTTCTACTACTTCCTCATCGAAATATTCAACAACTTCATTTGGTTCTAAACCAAGATTAAAATTATCCTTAGGTCTTGAAGGGTCTTCCACTAGATTCAATTTTTCATAAAATTCTTCCATTATCTTTCACCCAAGCTTTTCTACAAGGATTCCAACTAATTTTCATTCTCTTTACTATAACTTTCAAAAGACAGAACTCATAATCCTTAATAGAGTCTTCATATGGTCTAACCAATCCATTTGCATGAATCATAGTTGAGATAAGCCTAGAATAGAACCAGGAGGATTACATTGATGTGGTTTTGATCAACTCGCACAAATGGTGCATGACGTACTTAAAAATATTGATATTATTCCCATTCTTCATGAGATCTATCAAAAATACATATTGATACATGAGTACAGCAAAATCACCTTTTCTAGGGCCAATCAAATTCTGAAAAAAATTAAACAAGAGTCTCGATTCTCTATCCAACTTAACATTTATGGCTCTTAAATTTGTTTCATTTCTAATTAAAATTATCAATGCTTATATCAAGACGAAAACTTCACTTGGATGTGGAGGACCTCTTTGATAGTCCCCAAAAATACCCTCATGAGGTATCCTAAGGAATTTATCCCATATCCTTGAATAAAACATGCATCTCTATCCATTAATCTAGCTTCACACAACATAGCCATCATCTGATTCAGAATAAAATTGAACATACTGGTAAAATTATGCAACTAGCTTCAGGTAGATATGTTTATCCTCCTTTGTAAACCAATCCATCCATCCTTGCTCTATTATCACTCTCAATAACGAAGACTTACTTATCAAAATACACTTAGGGAATATCTCTTTTTTGGGTACTAATATTCCGTTCAATAGATTTGGATTCAGAGGATCCTCGGGTGCTAACTTCGTCTCTATCTTCAAATTTTTCTTTGAACTACGCTTCTTAGAAGTTGACGACGAAGGGCACCTCATCCTGGGAATTCACTGAAGGTTTTAGAGATAAAGAAGGGTTGAAGAGAGGTTACCATTTTAGGGAAGAGAAGATATCTTGAGTGAAAAATGAGTGAAACTTCTTTTATTTTATCATTTAGGGATATCAAGCATCGCAGGATCAAAAGCGTGGAAAAGTAAAAATAGAAAAACAATGAATTGTCGTGATATGGGTTATAATTTATACATAAAAGAATAAAGCATCTTTACAGTGAGATAGTAACAGTCCTTCACGGGAAGACAGTAATAAGTGTTCAAAGTGAGACCGTAACAAGTGTTCACGGTGAGACCGTAACAAGTGATTTCTAAACTGTGTGACCTTTGTGTTTGAGATAGAAAGTGCCAATAGTAATCCAAAAATAATAACTATTGAGACGTAAAGATGAAACAGAAATTCTTAAGAGTGTAACACTATAGAACTTTTATAGTTAAATAGTAATCTTAAGACAGTGACTTGTGAAACTGTAAAGTGTGAAACAGTAAGATGTGAAATAGTATGATATGAAACAGAAAGATGTTAAAAGGTAAGATAACTACTTATGATATATAATACCCAATTTAGGTATGATGTAATATAATCTATTAGAATTTAATGGTTTGGTGAATATATCAGCAAGCTGATATTCAGTTCTAATGATTTCCAAAGTGATGTCACCTTTTTGATAACGATCTCTCAAAAATTGATGTCTTACATCAATATGTTTTTTCCTAGAGTGTGAAATATGCTTTTTATGAAATTTTAATATCACTTGTATTATCACAACTTATTGTTACATGGATGAATTGATATCTATAATCTAGTAATGTGTGTTTCAGTCCCAAAATTTGTGCACAACAACTACCAGTAGCTATGTATTCATCTTTTGCAGTAGATAATGAAACCAAGTTTTGTTTCATACTACACCACGATACTAGTGACTTGTCTAAAAAGTGACATTCTCTAGAGGTGTTTTTTATATCTAACTTACAAGCACTAAAGTCGGCATAAAAATAACTCACTAACTCAAATGATTTTTTTCTTGGATAGAAGATTCCTAGATTGGTTGTATGATGAGGAATTTGAGAATTCTCTTAATAAAATATAGTTTAGATTCCTTAGGATTTTCTTGAAAATGAGAACACATACACACACTAAAAAAATTTAGGTTGGCTATCATTTAAGTAGAGTAAGCTTCCAATCATTCCACTATAAGTGTTTTGATCAACAGATTTTCCATCTTCATCAAGATCCAACTTACAAGTAGTACTTATTGAAGTCTCACTACTTTTAGTTATATCCAATCCAAAACGTTTTATAAGATCACTAGTATATTTAATTTGATTTAAAATATTATCATCATTATTTTGAGAGATTTTAAAACCATGAAAGAATTTTTGTTCACCCATTAAACTCATTTCAAATTTATTTTTCATCATTTTAGAAAATTCAATACATAACGAATTTTTTAAATATCTAAAGATAATGTCATCTATATAAATTCTAACAACTAAAATATCATTGGAAATTAGTTTTATAAATAGGGTGGGACCATCTACTCATTTTCTAAAACCTTTGGTAATAAGAAAAGTACTCAGTCTATCATACCAAGCTCTTGGAGCTTGTTTTAAACCATATAAAGCTTTTAATAATTTGAAAATTTTATTTTGAAAATTAGGATTTGTAAAACCAGTGGGTTGATCAACAAATACATCCTTAGCTATATACCCATTTAGGAATGCACTCTTAACATCCATTTTATATAGTTTGAAATTCTGATGTGTTGCATAAGCAAGAGTAATTCTGATGGCTTCAACTCTAGATACTGATGCAAAGGAATCCTTATAGTCAATTCATTCTTCTTGATTATAGCCTTGTGCCACAAATCTAGCCTTGTTTCTATCTATGTTACCACCTTTATCTACCTTATTTCTAAACACCAACTTAGTTCCTATGGTGAATGTGTCTTTAGGTCTGTCAACAAGTTTCAAAACTCTGTTCCTTCCATACTGATTAAGTTCCTCTTGCATATACATCACCCAAAATTCATCATTGATAGGATCAGTAATGTTTTTAGGTTCAAGTTGTGATAAGAAAACTTGATTTTCAAACTTATTTCTAAGAGAAGCTGTAGTTTGAGTTACTTTATCTAATTCACATACCAATGCATTTAAAAGATGGTTCTTAAGAGTTCTAACACCTCTAGAAAAATAAGGACTAGGGATTTTAGGTTCTTTATTAGGTTCAATGTGACTTGAATCTAAAGAGTTTCCAGAACATGAAGTTTTCATAGACTCCTTCGTAGGATGGCTAGAGGATTTTGAATTAATTTCCATATTTGATACATCATCCTCGTGGTTCTATAGAGTGTTCATAGGATCATGTGGATTTGTTTCATCAAATTTGGCATTAAAAAATTCTTCCAAACATTTAGTTCATTTTTTTAAAACCCTATAGGCTTTACTAAATATTGAATATCCTAGAAATATTCCTTTATCACTCTTTGATGAAAATTTGTCAAGATTTTCATTAGAATTAAGGATGTAGACTTTTTAACCAAAAACATTAAAGTAGCATGCTTTTTATTTTCTATTGTTCCATAACTCATATAGAGTTCTTTTACGAATAGGTTAAATTAACACTCTATTAATTATGTAGAATGTTGTATTTACAGCTTCGGCCCAAAAATAAATAGGTAGGTCATACACCCTATGAATGGTTCTAGAAATATCTTGTATGGTTTTATTTCTTATTTCCACAACTACATTCTGTTGAGGTGTTATAGGGGTAGAGAAAATATGACTATAGCTATTTTGTGAGAAAAAGGATTCAAACTCTTGATTTTCAAAATCATTTCCTTGATCACTTCCTAAAAATTTAATTTTATGTACACTATGTTTTTTGATAGTTTTGGAATATTTGGTAAAATGACAGTAGGAATAAATTTTGGGATCTAAAAAGAATGTCCAGGTATATCTATAAAGTTCATCTATAATAACATAAACATTGTGCTTCCCATTTAAACTAAAAATTCTAGATAGTCCAAAAAAATCCATCTGAACCAGTTCAAGAGGTTGAGTAGTTGACCTTTATGTCTTTAGTTTGAAGGAAATTTTATGTTTCTTTCCCTTTTGACAAGGATTATACACTTTATCAATTGGAAACTCATGTTTGGGTACGTCTTTGACTAAGATTTTTCTAGTTATCTTTCTAAGGGAGTGAATATTACAGTGTTCTAGTCTCAAATTCCAAATCCAAGACTCTTTGTGAAAGAAGCTTAAACATGAATCATTTAAGAAACTAAATATTCTAAGTTAATAGAATAGACATTTTCATTTCTCAATGCAGAAAACACTAATTCTTTTTTAGAATTATAAACATTGTAAGAATCATTTTAAAATTTAACATGAAATCCATCATCACGTAATTCTGAAATACTAAGAAGATTATATATCAATCCATTAACAAAAAGTACTTTGTAAATCAAAACTGAGTTAGAGTTACCAATTTGGCCAAGGCCAATAATTTTTACATCGGCATTTTAACCAAAGGTGACATGTCCTCCATCAATTTTTATTAAATTATTGATGTATGAATAGTCTCCTATCATGTGTCTTGAACACCCACTATCCAAGTACCATAAGATTTTAAATAAACTATTTAATCTTATTTCCTACAAAATAGTTAAATAAAAATAGATTTTGGTACCCATACATGTATGGGTCCAGTAATATTAGTGATAAGTGCTTTAGGAACCCATATTTGCCTCATAGGTTTCCTATAAGAATTATGTAAATTACATGAAAAGTAAACTCTATTTGGTCCAGAAAATCTTGAAACAGTATAGAGTGTATCATAACCAGAACTAGCTGATTATTTTCTAGAATTAAGAGTAAAGCTTTATGTCCAATATTTAGAAACAAAATTAGTTCTTCCAAAATTTATTTTACCAAGTTGATATCCAATGAGAGTAGTATATTTGGGTGCAATCTATTTACCTAGAATTTTTACCATGGTATCCTTACCATAATAAAACCTTTCAAGATCCTTTTTCATTTGCTCATTAAATATTTTTAGTTCATTGTTCTCTTTGTGTAATTGAGAATTTTTCTCCGTTTTTATAGTGAGTTCATATTTAACAGTTGAGGTAAGAGAATGTTGATTCATTAAAGACTTATACTTATCTTTTAGTTCTTTTCATGTCTATTCAAGCATATTATAGTACTCAAACATTTCTTCATCAGACATATTTTCAGAGTCACTCTCATCTCCATAATTGTATGAATTATGTACAGGATATTTCATTGTTACCACAGATGTGTTTTTCATAAAACACATATTGTATTTGTTAGACAATTCATCATGTGAAGATTTTGAGTCAGTTGAACTGTCCTCAGAATCACTCCATGTTTCTTTCATTACCTTTTTATACTTTCCGTCTTTACACTCATATTTCTTTTTGTATTTGAGCTAGGGACAGTTATCCTTGATATGTCCCTTTCTCTTACATTCATAGCATACAATATCATCAAACAAGTCTCTTATTTTCCATTCCTTCTTCCAAATTTAATTTTGATCATATCTTCCATTGAAGTTAAACTTTCTGAAAAAAAAATCTTCTTTTTGAAAAATCTTTTACATCTTCTTGCTAATTGAGTCATCTTCTCATCACTGTCATGTAATGATATTTCACTGCTGAAGCATTCTACAGAAGCTTCCAAATTCCCTTTCTCATTGTGTTTAGAAGTGGTGGTCTTGAATGCAACTGATTTTATTTTAGTCTCATCTTCCTCTTACTTGTTAACCTTTATCTTCTATTAATTCATCATGAGTTTCCTAATGAGTTTTTTTACAGGTAGCCTACTGATATCACATGATTTTCTAATAGAGATAGAGGTTCATCTCCATCTGTTAGGTAGACATCTAAGAATCCTCATGATTTTTTCTTTGGCAGTGACTTATCTTCTAAGAAAAATCATTGTGTTGAGAATTTCATTGAACCTAAGAGACATGTAATAAATAGGCTCATCATGTTTCATTATAAAGTTATCATATTTAATAGTACAAGTATTAAGTCTCGTTTCTTTCACACTAGAAGTTCCTTTATGTGAAATAGACATGGTATCCCAAATTTCAAGGGTAGTTTTACATGTAGTGATTATATTAAATTCATCATCTCCTAAAGATTAGTATAAATCATTCATATCTTTACAATTTTTATTGTAGGTGGTTTTGGTAGGTTCATCCCATGTGATTCTATTGGTAGCAGAAATCTTATATTCATCTAGAGTTGAAGACCATATTTCAAATCTCATACTCTCTAAATGCATTTTAATTTTAATTTTCCATTGAGAATAATTTCTTCCATTAATGAATTGTGGTATGTTGGTTTAGGAACCTTCAAATCAATTATCCATAATAAATAAATACTTTGAAAGAGATAGAAATTTATAATTAATAGAAATTTATAGATCTTTAAAGTTCCACTAAAATCACAATTTATTAGGGTGAAAAAGATTCATAATAGGATTAACAAACACCATTTGATACCAAATGTTGGTCAGAGTGGTGTACTCAAGAGGGGTTGAATTGGGTATCTATAAAAAAATTTGTTTAAAAATTATTCTTAAAAGTTGATTCCCCAATAAAAATAAGTACAATCCAGTTAATCAAAGTAATATGGTTATGAAAGTTTGACTGTTTAAATAACATCCCAAAAGATTAATTAAATATCAGTAACCTTAATATTAGTTATTAAAATTAAATTTGAAGTTATTCAAATAAAAAAAACAATTATAACGTCATTCCATGATTAACTATCAAATTAAATTTTGTGATTTCTAGATTAAATATTAGCATAGAGAAATATAAATTAAACAACACATTAGATATAAAACAAGTGGTTCAGTCTTAAGAAGAGACCTAATCCACTTCACTTGTTGATCACTTGACACAAAGCAATTTATATAAATAAACATGATCCACACCCTAGATCGGGGTAAAAAACTGTACATAAGACTTTCCAGGTCACACGAACTCTTCCACAATTCTACGTGGGTATGAACTAATAGGTCACACACAACCTCTTCCAAAATTATCTGTGGGAGTACATGAGTGTAAAATGATGTGAGAGGAAGGATATCTTGTATCCTCCAGTTTAATGTAGGAGATAGTGTGTGTTTTTATACATACATACACACACTACTCGAAAGATAAAAATAGTACACAATAGATCCAAAAGTGATTAGATAAGTTTAGAAGTGCTCTGAATGTTAGTATATGTAGCTCTAGACTTCTGGTATGAAGCAGATGCAGAAACTGAGTCCTCTCATTGAAAAAAGAGTATCATAAGTTAGTTAGATATAGATCATGTTCTTCATTGAGTTTTTAGTGGAAATATGTGCTCGACGATTCTGGTTTATAGTTCCCAGCTTGTTGATTTAAGAATACATCGTTTGTTCTTCAAGAATGTTTAGTTGCATGGGTCAGTTCTTTTCTCAGAAAATCATGTATGTTATTCTTTCTCGTGCTATATAACTTAGTGTTTCTAGGCCACACTTCTATTTTTATTCTTGGAGTGCATTTGTTTTAGCTGACAGGTTTCATGTAAACTTCACCTCATACCTTGTATTATCATGTGACATGTCTAAAAAGAAACATTAATTATGTCAGTGCATTTAAAAGATTCAAATATTACCATTATAAATTAAATTAAAAAACAAAAAAATAGATTAATAACTGGTGTCACAATCTATCCAGAAACGGTGTATCCATGAAGTGGTGTCTCCTTGAAATGGTTTCTCATTCTGTGCCTTTGAGCAATGAAATAGCCTTGATGGGACATTTTTATAGAGATCTATAACTGGTAGCAGATATGCGGTGTTAGGGTCACAGTGTTTCAATGGTCATGGTGTTTGGATGGTAAAATTGTCTTGTCATAGTGTCTTGTCACAGTGTCTGGATGGGCACAATGTCTGGTCATGGTGTATGGATGGTCACGGTGTCTGAATGATCACAGTGTCTGGTCACGGTGTCCGGATGGTCATGGGGTCTGAATGGTCATGGTGTCTGAATGGTCACGATGTCTAGATTGTCTCGGTGTTTGTTCAGTGTCTAGATGGTAATGGTGTCTGAATACTTTTCCAGAAAAACATAATCGACGACAAACACACGGTGTCTCAGACTTAGCCAAATATCTTTTCAGAGACATAAACAATGATTTTCACAAAATTCTTTAGACTTAATCATTCATCAAAAAATAATTATGAATAAATTAAATATAGTTTACAAAAATCAATCTTAATGTATATCACATAAGATTTTGGATATCCTTATTTAAAGTGTAATGATACTAATCATATGTACACCTGATTTAAGACAGAACACATAGGATTAACAAGTTTCACAGAATGTGTAGGATTTGTGATCATTAAAACATGATTAACACATTAGGATTCCAAAAATATCTTCAAAAAGGAGAGTGGAATAAATATTGACTTTAACAAAATTGATGCTCAAGATACCCAAGAGTTGATACAAGAACAAGTTCCACAGGTCCCCACGGAAGAGGTTCCAAAAACACAAGTACTGCGTAGGAGCGCAAGAGAGGTTAGGGAACCATAGAGATTTGTTTTCCCAGTCACTGAGTATAGTGAACCATTATTTTTGAAAAATGATGAACCTATATCCCACAAAAAGGTAGCAGAAATCATAGAATCTGAAAGATGGATAGAAGCAATAAATTATGAGATGGATTCCATGTATCAGAGCCATGTTTGGGTTCTGGTCGATTAGCCAATTTATGTAAATCCTGTTGGATGAAAATGGGTATTCAAGAGAAATTTGGACATGAAATGTCAAGATAGAACCTATAAATCAAATCTAGTGGAAAACAGATTCAGATAGCATCAAGTAATTGACTGTGATGAAACCTTCTCTCCAGTTTCCATTTTTAAATCCATAAGAATCATACTTTCCATAACAGCTTACCATGACAACAAGATTTGGCAGATGGATTTAAAAATAGTGTTCCTTAATGGGAACCTTCATAAGATGTATATGTGACACAACCAGAAGGGTCTTTGGCACCATGTGAAGCCACACGAGTTTACAAAATGGAGAAATCCATTTATGTATTAAAGTACGAATCCAGGTCATGGAACATTCAATTTGATGAAGTCATAAAGGAATTTGGTTTCATTAATAATGAATATGATCCATGTGTTTATAAAAGGTTTAATAGGAATTTGATCGTTATACTAGTAGTATATGTTTATGACATATTGGTTATTGGAAATGATGTACTAGTCTTACAGTTAGTTAATGACTGGTTGAACGAGTGTTTCTCCATGAAGGACTTGGGTGAAGCAGCCTACATTCTAGGGATCAAGATCATTCATGATAGATACAAGAGGATTTTGGACTAAGTTAAGGTACATACATTGACTAGATACTAAAGATATTTAGTATAGAACAATCCAATAGGGGATTGGTTCCAGTGTCACATAGCCTACATATTTCTAAGAAAATGTGTCCTTGCACACAATAGGAGAAATTTAGAATGAGTAAGATCCCAAATTCTTCAGCTATAGGATCCATCATGTATGCCATGTTACGTACCAGGCTTGATGTTTCCTATGCACTAAGCATGGTTGGAATATATCAATAAGACCAAGTAGAACATCATTGGATTGTTCTTAAGACTATCTTTAAGTATCTAAGAAGAACTAAGGAAATGTTCCTGGTGTATGGAAGAGACTAGGTGCTTTTCATCAGGGGGTATGCTGATGCCAGTTTTCAGACAAATCTGAATGATCTGAAGTCACAATCCAGATATGTTTTCTATCTCAATGGAGGAGATGTGAGCTGGAAGACTTCAAAGAAGCCATTTGTTGCTGATTCTAAAGTGGAGTTCGAATATATAGCGGCTTCCGATACATCCAAGGAAGCTGTCTGGATTCATATCATTGTCCAAGAGCATGATGTGGTACCCAGCAGTAAATATCCTATCACATTGTAATGTGATAATTCTACAGTGGTGGCTCTTGCAAAAGAACCAGGGTCACATCAACGGACAAAACACATTCTATGGAAATATCAACTCTTTAGGTATTTCTATCAAAGGGGTGAAGTTACAATGAGCAGAGTGTCCACGGAAGATGATGTGGTAGACCCCATGACTAAAGGACTATATCAACATAGGCATAAATATTATCTGAGAGTTAGAAGGTTAAAGGTTTTTAGTAGTTGGATCTAGTCCAAGTCGTAGTTTTTTGGAGTTGGTGGCCTAGAACCAACTACTTTGTACTCTATTCGTCAACAAATACCATATCACATCTGGATTATTCTTCTATGTGACGTTGCATGTGATAATTTCCTAAGGATAGTTGTTGCAATAAAGGTTCATAGTGGATGCCTACTATGATGAGAACCCTGATGTAACACCCCAAGCTTCCATGGTACGATTCTCTTTGAATAATACAGTAGTGTGTGTTGTACGCAACTTCGAGTTCTAACACACACCAAAACCAATCAAACTAGCCGTTATGAATAGTAATACCCACTTTTTGAAATCTTATAAAACTTATCTTTCAAAATTGAATTCATTTTTGGATTCGTAATATCAAAATTATCTTAGGGTTAATTTTCGGTACTTTTCTGATAACTTTCTTATTTTGAAAAATAGTGAAAATTACTAAATTTTATTTAAAAACATCTTTTATAATTGAAATAATTAATAGTGATAAATTATAAATTTGAGTGGTTTTAAATTATATTCAGAATATATTTTTACAATTTAATCCAATTTTTTTCATTGGACATAATTTCACATTTAAACCGAACATAAACAAGTGTCAATCTTTTGATAGTTATTGTTTCTTAAAAACACACTTTTTGTTTTGACAGTGGGAATTAATTTTAAATTAATAAATTCAACTTCTATGTTTTGAATTTGGTAAAATAGACTTCATTATTGAATTCAGATTATCAAAATTAGATTAGGGTAAATTTTCGTATTTTTTTGAAAACTTTAAATTTTTGATGAATAGTGAAAAACACTCAGTTATAGTATAAACTCGAATTTGTATTTAAATAATTTTTTATTTTATTTAAATTACTTTATGTAAAAATAGAAACATAATACCTGTATAAGTTCAGTGTAATTTATTGGAGTCGGTTTATAATAATTTTAGATATATGAAAATTTTATTCAACCTTTCACCGTCTTTTACCCACTCCTTGGAGATTTTGCAAATTCACATAAAACATAATTTTACCACATCTGTGAGATGAATTTAGAAAATCAGAGAGACTTGGTTAATTTCAAGGATTAAAATGTGGTTCAATGAGGTGAAAATAATTTTTGTTCAATAGTAACTTTTTACATTTATTTACCACGGTTAAAAGTAAATAGGGTAATTAAGGGTACAAGTGATATTAATATTACCCTCACACATGTCCTAATTCTATTGGACAAGTTTATCTCAACCAAAAAAAACCTTAGGAATAAAATATTATCATTTAGGACCACTTTTATTAGATTAGGACATTTATTATTATCTAATCCAAAGATGAGTTAAAAGAGTTAAAATCAAAGTTTCATAACTGAAACATTTTTAATATAGGGTTATACTTAAATTAATTCAATTATAAATATTCATTAGAAAGATAAAACTATTTCCAACATAATTGTATTTTATTTATAATTTTTAGACATTAATTAATTTAATTTATTTATGACACAATGATGATGTGGTAATTAACTCATTAGTGAAATATTAAAATAATTGATCTTTATAAATACCCAAATAAATATAATTCGAGACTTTTAAAGAATTACAAGAATTTTATTGGTCAATATGACATGTTAGTATTTTTTAAATGTATTTGGTTTTAATTAATAAAGTTGTTAAGACTTTATAAAAAATCAATTATTAAATAGTGTCAGGATTGACATAAAAGAGTTTTTCAAAAAAATATTATATTATTAATTGATATTATACTCCTAAAAATCTAATTTTCAGACAAGGGACTTGTATCATGATAGGTGTTTTATTAAAGGACCACTTGGGGTTATCCTAGATGTATATTTTATGTTTATTAACTATATAATATAAAAATAAAAATTGACATGGTAAATGTCAAACTAATTAACTAATAGTTAAAACTAAATGATAATGTCAATATAATTACCCAAACCTGTCTAAAATCTATTGGTTGAAAGTCTTTCAACCCATACCCACCTTAGACTTTAAATAATCCTGTTTGGATCCATTATAAACCTTATATGAATTTATTATAAAATAATACTTTATGTTTTTTCTAAAGAGCCCCTCCTCCCCCTTATAAAAGGAAACCACTTCTAACCAATTCCACACACCTCTAAAGCATTTTGGGGTGTCCAAACTCTTCCCAATTAATCTACTTATATCCCCCTCCTCTTCCTAGAATCCTTACCATAGGTATAAAGCACTTCAAGAGTCCTTTTTGGTTCAAACCAAAGAGAGTTATCCAAATTAAAGGTAACGATTTCTCTTAGCTTCTTTTCTTTTATTTTACTTCTCCAACCACTAAACTCTTCCTATTATGTTCTTTAGTAAAAAAAATAGTATCCTAAATATAATAGGATATTTTTATGAGAATTATTCGAACTAAAATTAAACACACCTCCATCTAACGGGTGAAGAATATAATGTTTCTGTGGATGGCAACCAAACGCCTCACGAAACGATGATTGTTCGATTATCTCCTACCGCCTCTCATGGTGGCCATTATGATGGTACTATAATTAAATATGTTATTAATGATATTTATTTTATATATAATCTTATGTAATTCCATTTCATAGCATACCATTATTTGTTTCATGTTGTATACATATACGATAATTTCATTTGAGGAAGTACGGACTACCGCACCCTCAAAGTGATATGACTCATTCATACCATACATGGAACGTATAAAGGAAGATGTTAATGAACTTAAGTAAAAAATATAAGATATTATATTATACTGGAATAATAATATACCTATGTAACATTTGGATTTGATTCCTTTAAATGAAAAATGATATGGAAGTAGCATTTGTGCGTACGTACGGACTACCGTCTCCACGAACGCGATGCGATTCATTCTCCATCGTATCCATTCAAGTATAATTCTCATTTTATGATTAAAAATAATGTTTAAAGACTTGATATAATTCTGTATATAAATAATATAAAACCTATCCATAACAAACACGTCTTATGTAACAAAACATATAAAATAAAACGAGTAAGTTAACACTCGAAACGATGATAATACTAAAATATTATTAACAAGGAAATATTAAAAGATCATATAATATATCATATTTATATATATGATTCATGTATAATTAAATAAAAATTATTTAACTATTATACAGGAGGTTATACTATCCTCAACCAAGGAAAAGCACAAGGTAAGGGGTTTTCATCTCACTCCTTATTCCCGTGAGATTCATTCCATATTCCCACTATTACATTTTGTGGGGTGTATGTACTGCCGATAATTATATTCTTTGTGTAATACACATTAATTTATGTTTATTAATATATTAATTATATGATACCTCTTTCATGGGGTGTTTTTTCGTAAGTTACCAAATTGGTAAGGGTTAATTCATCAATCTCATTATTATCTGAGATTGTTTATGTGTAAGTATTTACTGTGAAATTTTTATCATCCATTTAAATTTTTCATAAAAATGATTTCAAAATGAATATTTTAAGGATTTTTGAAAGGTAATCTTTATCAATATCATAATTTTAAATGTTTTGAAGATTTATCTTTCTAAATATTTTTAATTAATGTCCATGTTTTTAAAATGATTTTAAGGATTTATTTATATGGACATGAATGTTTTTAAAATTTTAATTCCTTTCAAAAGTTTCAAAGTGGTATAGGACACTTTGATTCAAAAATGTCTTTAAATGACTTATTTTCCAAATTGTGTGACTTTTAAATGTTTTCATGAAAAAGGGATATTTCTCTCAAAGAGTTTTACAAATAATTTTCATCAACATCAAAATCCTTTAATGGATTTTAAACTTGTTTAGAAGTTGATTTATCATGATACAAATCTTCCATATTGTGTTGAAGGTTTTGTTATATGTTTGAATATGGATGTATTAATTTTATACCATTCGTGGTTTATGGGTAATGTATTGACATTTTGTATGCCAGTTTTAATACGAATGTTTATGTTATGTTTAGACCTTTTCATATGAGGAATGCATTGGACTTAGTAAGTGACGGGTGGATCCCACTATAGCTCCTCGATGCATCGGTAGGTCTCATGAGACAAACTAGTGTCTTGGCACGAGGCCTTAACAAAATCTTATTTGTAGTCTTGGCACGAGACCTTGTCTACATGGTTATGATAGTCTGGCATTATGCATTCCATCATTACGAATGTGGTTATTGATATTTCAATTGGTTATTCTATTAGTATAATATCTATGTGAATAAGTAAATGGAATTATTTAATTTTATTTCTGCCATATTATGTTGAAGTTCAAGTTTAAAAGGCTTTTGATTTTGTTTTATACATTTCCTTAAAAGTATATGCTTATTTTTGAAAGTTTCTGTTGTATTGATTACCTTTACTGAGCATTTGAGCTCACCCCTTTTTCTGTTTTATTTTCTCAGGATTCCAAGAACTGTATTGTGATGGATATGCAGGGTTAAGCCAAGGGAATAATGATGTTCATTAAGGATTATTTATGTTATTTTGTATGTTATAAAATATAATGTAACATTCATGTATGTAATATATTTTCAATATTGCTAAATTGATCATTCATTCGGTACTTGATTCCTTGTAATCATGCCAATGTATTAAAATAATGCATCGACTCTGGGTAACTGGGGTCGGGCGTTAAATTTGGTATTAGAGGAAGTTTAGCAATAACCTTTGAAACAAGATTTAGATAAACTCTGATTAGAGCACATCGCCCTAAGATAGACATTGGGGATTAGTATAGAAGAACTTCCTAGAATTTTTGTATTGTAGATATTTTGTGAGTTTTACAAGAAATACATCCATGTCTGGATATGAGTAGGTAGTGGTGGCTTTGACACAAACATACATAGGGGTGGAACTCAAAAACACTGCTTTGAGATAGACTCAAACATGAACTGGTGCACGAAAACAGGCTTTACTGCACTCTTGGTTAAGACACTCCCGGGGGATATGCTTAGGATAATTCTCATTTTCATTACAAACCATTATAAAGGGATTATGAGTATAAACTTACTCAAATAAAACATTTTTATAAATATGGATTATATCAATAAACTATTTAATTTATGTTAAGTTTTTTACAAGTTTGGGATTAGGTATTTTTATTTATAAACTAATCTAGTGTATTCCATTGTTTAGAAATGGCGCCCAATAGAAGGAATGAGAACTCCAGCAATACACATGATCCAAAGAGTAAGAAGTATCATATCATTCACGGTATTAAGCCAAAATTTAGAAGGGAAATAGTCTCCCATGTATTCTAAACGTATGAAGAAATAGTATCATGTGTTAATAAGATAAGTAAATAATTCTCTGAGTCCTATAGATTTGAAGGGAACCAAGAGAAGAAAAGGATTGAAGAGATTAATATGGATATTGGGAAGATAAAAAAGAAGAATTTTCCTATATGTGATAACTGTGGGAAGAAAAACCCTAGAACTTTCCTGAAAGGAATGGGAGTGTGTTATAAGTGTGGAGAAAAAGTACACCATGTACGTGACTCCAAGGGTAAGAAAAAGGATTCAAATGTATAATGCTTCATCTGCAAGGAGTTTGGACACTATTCAGACCAATGTCCAAGTTATCAGACTATGCCTCAAATGATTCTATTGAATAATAATCAAGTTATGATTTTACCACAAATGAAGAGGAATGATTAGTGTTCTTATATTGTTATTTTTGAATTATTTCATTTAAGTGTTGTGTCAATGATGTTTTGGAAATAAATAAGGATTGTATTGTAGTACTATTTCATTGAGGATTTTAGATTTTATGGTACTAATAAAAGTGACTCTACAGTGAGTTAAACTTTTTGAAAATTACATGGTTGAAGGAAAGATAAACCTTAATATGTTCCTAAAATTGAGGTGCTGATTTTGGAATAAGATATGGTTGATTTGGGTAAATTATATTGGATATTCTTTAATACCTTGAAACTGATTATTGATTTTTAATCATTGGAGTTTATAAAATTTTTGATAGAAGGAGTATTTCCAGTATTCTATAATGAATAAGGGAGCATGAATGTAATCAATAAGGTTTTATGGTAATTTAGTATGTTTCCATGTTTTAAAATAATACATGATGAAGGTTTTCACATGTTATTACATGAAAAAAAGGATCTTCATTGTATTTAACTTCCTTATAAATTTTGTGCTGTGAGTTTGGATACTAGTATTTTAGAGAAGTCTAAAGGTTGGAATGGATTATGTTTGAAAGGTTATTTTTTGAATTTTTCTAAAGGACCACATAGAGACCATGTAATAACTCGTCCCGTCGGACAAAGCTGTGGGAATCGAACCCACAACCATAGTGAGATTGGGATTTATAACCTACCACTAGACTACGTGAAGTCCTTGGATTGTATAATGTAGTTTCTTTTTTAATGGGTATGATATATGAATTATACATTCATTATATTTGAAACCCTATACGATTAGGATAAATAGAGTATTTTTGAGTTGTATTGTGTTTTGTAGTGAAAGATGAGTTTGTGGTAGAAATTTATTAATGGATAAAAATCTAAATATAAAGTAATTATATCTCCTTATGATCTTAGCCAATCTCATAAATAAATTCCCCAACATTAAGAAAAGGAACTTAGAACAAAAATGTTGTCCTAGATGGTACCTTAGATCATCAAAAATTTATGGCTTTGGGATTGTTGGCCTTTTCATAGCCATGTTATCTACCACTCACTATCAGATATTGATGGTTATATTTCACTTCCATATCCATATTTTCCTACATGGAACCCTAGTATGTGTTATTTCCAGTAACTTTCATACTTACAACTCTTTATTTTAAATAGAGGCCTCATTAATCCATTTTTCGATGTGGGATTTCAACTATGATATTCTGAAATGTCAACCCCAAGTTTCCAATATCGAGCATAAATTGCGAGGACACAATTTATTGAAGGATGGGATAATGTAACACCCTAAGCATCCATGGTATGCTTCTCTTTCAATAATACATTAGTGTGTGTTGTACGCAACTTTGAGTTCTAACAAACACCACAACCAATCAAACTAGTCGTTATGAATAATAATACCCACTTTTTAAAATTTTATACATTTTATCATTCTGAATTGACTTCATTTTTGGATTCGTAATATCGAAATTATCTTAGGGTAAATTTTTGGAACTTTTCTGATAACTTTCATATTTTGATAAATAGTGAAAATTATTAAATTTTAATTAAAAACAACTTTTTTAATCAAAATAATTAATAGTGATAAATTATGAATTTGAGTGGTTTTAAATTATATTTATAATATATTTTTACAATTTAATCCAATTTTGTTCATTGGACATAATTTCACATTTAAACTGGACATAAACAAGTGTCATTCTTTTGATAGTTATTGTTTCTTAAAAACACGCCATTTGTTTTGACAGTGGGAATTAATTTTAAATTAATAAATGAAACTTCTATGTTTTTAAATTGGTAAAATATACTTCATTATTTAATTCATAATATCAAAATTATCTTAGGGTAAATTTTTGGTATTTTTCAGAAAACATTTAATTTTTGATGAATAGTAAAAAATACAAAGTTATAGTTTAAAACCTAATTTTTATTTAACTAATTATTAATTTTATTTAAATTATTTGATGTAAAAAAAGATACATAATACCTATATATGTTCAATATAATTCATTGGTGTCGGTTTAGAATTATTTTAGATATATAAAAATTTTATTGAACTTTTCAGAGTCTTTTACCCACCTCCTATGAGCTTTTGAAAATTCACATAAAACATAATTTTAACACAACTGTGAGATGAATTTAGAAAATCTGAGAGACACAGTTAATATCAAGGAGTAAAATTTTGGTTCAATAAGATGAAAATAATTTTTTTTGAATTGTAACTTTTTAATTTTATTTACCCTGGATAAAAGTAAATAGGGTAATTAAGGGTAAAAATGATATTAATATTACCCTCACCCATGTCTTAATTCTATTGGACAAGTTTATCTCGACCAAAACCAATCTTAGGAATAAAATATTATCATTTATGACAACCTAGATTATATTTGGGCATTTCTTATTATCTAATCCAAAGAAGAGTTAAAAGAGTTAAAATCAAAGTTTAATAAATAAACCATTTTTAATATAGGGTTATACATAAGATAAATTCAATTATAAATATTAATTAGGTAGATAAAACGATTTCCTACATAATGGTATTTTATTTATAATTTTTATACATTATATATATTAATTTATTTATGAAACAATGATGATGCACTAATTAACTTATTAGTGAAATATTAAAATAATTGATTTTATAAATACCCAAATAAATATAATTTGAGACTTTTAATGAATTACACGAATTTTATTGGTCAATATGACATGTTATAATTGATTAAATGTATTTGGTTCAAATTAATAAATTTTTTAAGGCTTAAAAAAATCATTTATTAAATAGTGTCAAAATTGACATAAACGAGTTTTTAAAACAAATATTATATTATTAACTGATATTATATTCCTAAAAATCTACGGTTCATCCAAAGGACTTATATCATGATAGGTGTATAATTAATGGACCACTTGGGGGTCTTTTGGATGTATATAGTATGTTTATTAACTATATAATTTAAAAATAAAATGTTACATGGTAAATGTCAAACTAATTAATTAAGAGTTAAAACTAAAAGATAAGTTTAATATAATGACCCAAACCTATCTAAAATATATTGGTTGAAATTATATACACCCATCCCCACCTAAGACTTTAAATAATCCAGTTTGGATCCATTATAAACCGAATATGAGTTTATTATAAAATAATACTTTAAGTTTTTTTGAAAGAGCCCCTCCTCCGTCTTATAAAAGGACACCACTTCTAACCAATTCCACACACCTATCATGCCTTTTGGATTGTCTAACCTCTTACCAATTAATCTCCCTATATCCCTATCCTCCTTCTATAATCCTTGCCTTATGCAGATGGCACTTCAAGAGTTTTTTTGGTTCAAACCAAAGGGAGTTACCCAAATTAAAGGTAACGATTTCTCTTAGCCTCTTTTCTTTTATTTTACTTATCCAACCCCTAAACTCTTCTTATTATTTTCTTTTTGTAGCAAACACAGTATCCTAAATATACTAGGATATTGTTATGAGAATTATTAGAACTAAAATTACACACACCTCCATCTAATGGGTGAAAAACATAATGTTTCTGTGGATGGAAACCAAATGCCTCACGAAACGATGATTGATCGATTATCTCCTACCGCCTCTCATGGTGTCCATTATGATGGAACTACAATTAAATATGTTATTAATGATATTTATTTTATTTATAATCTTCTGTAATTCCATTTAATAGCATACCATTATTCGTTTCATGTTGTATATATATATGATAATTTCATTTGAGGAAGTTCGGACTACCGCCCCCTCAAAGTGATTTGACCCATTCATAACATGCATGGAATGTATAATGGAAGGTGTTAATGAACATAAGTAACACATATAAGATATTATATTATACTTTAATAATAATATACATAGGTGTCATTTGGATTTGATTCCTTTTAAATGAAAAATGATATGGAAGTAGCATTTGTGTGTATGTACGGACTACCGTCTCCACGAACGCGATAGGACTCATTATCCATCGTATCCATTCAAGTATAATTCTCATTTTAAGATTAAAAATAATTTTTAAGGACTTTATATCATTCTTTATATGAATAATATACAACCTATCCATATCAAACAGGTCTTATGTTACAAAACATATAAAGCAAAACATGTAAGTTAACAATCGAAACGACGATAATAATAAAATATTATTAACAAGGAAATATTTAAAGATCATATATGATATCGTATTTATGTATATTATTATTCTATAATTCAATAAAAATTATTTAACTATTATATAGGAGGTTAACCTATCATCGACCAAGGAAAAGTACAAGGTAAGGTGTTTTCATCTCACTCCTTATTCCCGTGAGATTCATGCCATATTGCCACTATTACATTTTTTGAGGTGTATGTACTGCCCATAATTGTATTCTTTGTGTAATACACTTTAATTTATGTGTATTTTCATATTAATTGTATGATACCTATTTCATGGGGTTTTTGTTTCATAAGTTACCAAATTGGTAAGGGTTAATTCATCAATCTCATTATTATCCGAGATTGTTTATGTGTAAGTATTTACTGGGAAATTTTTATAATCCATTTCAATTTTTCCTTAAAATGATTTCAAAATGAATATTTTAAGGATTTGTGAAAGGTACTCTTTATCATGATCATAATTTTAAATGTTTTAAAAATTTATCTTTCTAAATATTTTTAATTAATGTCCATGTTTTCAAATTGATTTTAAGGATTTATTTATATGGACATGAATGTTTTTAAAAAGTTAATTTCATTAAAAAGTGTCAAAGTGTTATAGGACACTTTGATTCAAAAATGTCTTTAAATAACTTCTTTTCCATATTATGTGACTTTTAAATTTTTTCATGAAAAGGGTTATTTCTCTCAAAGAGTTTTACCAATCAGTTTCATCAACGTCAAAATCCTTTAATGGATTTTAAAATTTTTTAGATGTTGGTTTATCATGATAAAAATATACCATATTGTGTTGAATATTTTGTGATATTATTGACATTGGATGTGTAATTTTTATATCATTCGTGTTTTATGGGTAAAGTATTGACATTTCATATGCTAGTTTTAATACAAATGTTTAGGTTATGTTTAGACGTTTTCATATGAGGAATGCATTGGACATAGTAAGTGACGGGTGGAGCCCGCTATAGCTCCTCGATGCATCGGTAGGTCTCATGAGACAGACTAGTGTCTTGTCACAAGGACTTGACAAAATCTTATTTGTAGTCTTGGCACGAGGCCTTGTCTACATGGTTTTGATAGTCTGGCATTATGCATTCCATCGTTATGAAATTGGTAATTGATATTTCATGTGATTATTCGATTAGTATAATATCCATGTGAATACGTAAATGGAATTATTTCATTTTATTTCTTCCATATTATGCTGAAGGTCAAAAATCTTTTGTTTTAGTTTTATACATTTCCTTAAATGTTTATTCTTATTTTTAAAAGTTTCTGCTATATTGCTTAACCTTACTAATCATTTGAACTCACCCCTTTCTATGTTTTATTTTCACAGGATTCCAAGAAGTGTATTGTGATTGATATGCTGGGTTAGGCCAGGGTAATAATGGTGTTGATTAAGGATTATTTATGTTGTTTCGTATGTTATAAAGTGTAATGTAACATTCACGTATGTAATCCATTTTCCAAGACTGCTAAACCGATTTTTTCCTTCGGGACATGATTACTTGTAATCATACTAATGTATTAAAATAATGCAATGACTCTGGGTAACTAGGTTCGGGGAGTTACACTGGAAGTGCCATAACACTATTCTTGAATATATGTTCTATGGCCGGATGATGTTATTTGAGGGACACAAATAATACAGGCCATTAGGGGTAAAGACCCATAAAACATTGAGGCACCTTCTCAGGGTGTGAGCCCTTGGTAATATTCAAGAGGATATTATGAGAATGATACCCTCCAGTATGAAATCCACATTTTATAGTGTCATTGGATGTTCTTATCTTTGGATATGTGTATTGGTCCTTAGACTTCAAAATTTTTATTAATTGGTATTACAAATCACACACTTAATTTTATTGACAAAAACTATGACAAAACACCGTTAGAAGTGAGGTAGGATATGTTGGGTGTGTCAAAAGTAATACATCATTAATATATAATACGAAAAAAAATTCCCTTCTATTCCATTATGGAAGTAGATATCGAAGGCCCTTTGATGGAATTGATATAGGCTAAATAAATCCATGGCCATGGTGAGGAATGGGAAAGTTCAATTCTAGAAAGAAAAAGAATGAATAATCGAGCAAATGGGTTAATGGAACCATCATACAACCCACTTCATTCGAGATATCCAAATAAAGTGATTAAATTACATGGTAAGAATTTGTAGGAGGTGACACATCATTGCATCATTAATTTATTTCTTTATGGGTACCTTGGTGTATTGTGAGATGCTAACCTTGGACTTTAGTCAGGCTCTGCCCAATGCCACTGAGAAAGAGGCCTAGAGGGTCACACACTAAGTGTGTACAAGTATCTCAGTTAAATATAAATTTAACATGTATAATGAATATTATTTCTGATTTTGGTTTAATAAATATTCAAGGATATATGGTCGGATTTATTTCGACACTAGTTATTCGAGAGAGAATATATTGTGGGTGAAATAATATGTTTATTAGTGAGTGAGGAAGTGATATTTATTTGAGAAATAAAAAACCATTATTCAAGGTCTAATATATTTGGTGGATGTAATGAAAATTGAAAATAAAAAGGTACATGATCTGTATATTATTTTACATGCCGTGTATTTTTCCTTGGAATTTATGAGAAGTAATATTATTTATTTAATTAAATTTTATTAGGTGTAATTCGCTGGGCGCATGTAAAGTAATAATAATAGTAAACTATTATTATTAGACATGGGATATTACTAAGAATTAAATTAAATGAATAAATAATTTTGGGTAATTAATTCATTTTATTATCTTAAGTATTTAAAATCCCAATTATATATTTCTCATTAGCCTTGCCATTGTTTTTTGGGTGTTGTGCACAACAGATCTAGAGAAAGATATCATACCAAGGGAGATTTTTTTTTCTTCTAATAATTATCTCAAGCTATAAGAGATAGATCCTCCTCCACTGGATAGAGGCAATCGAAGGCAGACATCACAAGAAAATCCATTTCCATGATAGCACTTGGAGATCCCTTTGGCGATATCCATAGATATGTGGATCACATGTGGATCACCACTAGAGGAATACTACTCATGGATTCTACGATGCAATAATGTTTCACATCATATCATGACTGGAAACATTAATGTAGAGATAATTACATCAAGTTAATTATTGTCTTTTAATTAAATTAATTATAAACAACAAATAATGATCCTCTCTATGGTTCTGAGACTCCCCTTTTTCTTTCGTTCTTCAATTTATTCCAAAGATCCAACATTTTATTATCGCGATAGATCTCATATTAAATGTTGTTAATGGAAAAAAATAAATTTGGGAAACCCCACCAATGCACTTTCGCTACTCCCAGAACCTACAAGTATTACAAGGGAATTGATGGTTGGAGGTATAATAGTGAATAATATATTTTTTGTTATATCCTAGGCATCTTTGGGTGAGATGTGACCTATCCCATGTGATTGTGAGTAGAATGAGATGAGATGAGGTGGCTTATGTTGTGTTTGATCATGGTAGAAGGAGTACATGAGGTTTATGTTCTTTATGTTCATGATACCCTACTGCTTTGGTTATTGTAATGGATGTGTTATAGCCTATGTTTTTTTGGGTGAGACATGATGTAGTTGTTCTTGTGAGTGGTGAACCTAGCCGTCTTCACACCTGATTTTTTTACTGTGCTTATGGGGTGGTGTGGTATTTGGAAGTGATGGAAGTTTTGGGACATATGACATTGGGATGTGAGAGTGGAATACTAATGGGAAAGTGGTGTGGGGAACCTTTTACTGATGTGACTCATGTTATATTATATTACACGGCTTTCATTATTTGGTGAGCATGCCTTGGAGAGGTTTGGCATGGATAGTTGACCTATTTAGGTGTTATTGGTTCTATAATTTGATCACAGGTGCATTAGTATGATTCTTTCATATTTTCACAAGATAAATTAGTTTCCCTCTGACTATACCTGAATGATAACCATATATATATAAACATTTTTAGGTTTCCGAGAGGATTAAGTGCACCGTTCTGGACATTACTAGCTTAGACCTTAGATAGATATTGGATCACTACATTAGCATTTCTTTTGGGTATTTAATTTAGATAGTTTTATTTGTATCAGTTTTATTTATACATGAATTGTAGTATGGTTTTGGTTTCTTATATATAATTTCATGGATTCTTTTTTATAAATCATATTATATCCCAATCCTACAGTATTAAAGAGTGTAATGCGTCCTATTTTATGAAACGTTTTTAGTCTCAGTTCTAGTTTCCAACCTGATGCTTATTTGAGTTGGGACTTGGTATTTGTTATCCCTCTCAATTCATTATGTTATCTTTGTAGTGAGGGGGTTATGACATAGCTAGAGTACACATCATGCCATCTACATGTCTTAGTGGTAAAATTCATTCTAACCATGTGGTTAAATACGTGTAATACAATTTATAATATTGGAATGTTTTAATATTAATGAAATACAAGATATATAGATTTTTTACACAATGTGTGACTCATTAGTCTCCACATCTAAAGAAAATTTAGAGTTAAAACGTAGGATATGCAGACACATGACAAGTATAGAAGACGATGTGTAGCTTGTTATTATATATCATGTATCCCAACTGATATACACACTAAGTCCATAGGCATCTATCTAGAATACATATTAAGTGAAAAACATGGCATGTATCTATTTAGTACACACTATACAGTCACCCATTAATGAATATAATTATATTACATAAATAATAATTAATTACAACATTAAAAAATTAACTACATTATTTTTTATTGGTGTATCGACTATGTAAGAATGACTTCATAATTAATAAATGTTCAATTAATTATATTTAATTTTCCATAAATGTTAAAAAACCATTTATTTTTCATGATTAATCATGTGATGGTTTTCTCCAAGACTCTTTTGATGGAAATTATGATAAATTAATTAATTAATTATTTGAATTAATTCAAGGGTATTTATCTTAATAATTATGAATGAATTGAATTGAATTCTCATTAGTGAACTTTTTCACATTTCTTACATATATGTGGTTGACCATGATCTTAGATCATCCTATGAATTTTATTGGTTTAATTTATCATTATTTCATTGGTTTTGTAAAAATATATTAAATTAAGTATTGTCCTGTGTGTAATTATTCTCCATTCATTATGTGTGCGCATGTGTGACCACAATTTTGTATATAAAGCCCTTTAACCAATCATTTAATTACACTAACTTGTGTGTGAGTAAAAGATTATGTCATTGATAGAGCTGTCAGTTGAGTGGAGTCAATTCAAATTTGTAGTCGAGGTGAAACTAATTGAAGAGATACATAGGTGCATAGATGGAATGCTACAACTCGAAAAATGAATCATTCCCAAAGTATATTCACTAGAGCTAAGGGTTGGATCATCATATTATAGATAAGACAACAATTATAAAAAACTCATGCTGATTCCACATTATTTAATTTATTTATTTAATTTGTAACACCTGATATTCAATTATAGTAAGTACGCTTTTCTTTCTAGAGAAACAATAACCTAATGCACGGTGTTTTATTTAAGAATGTGATTTAAAAATAAATTATCAGATTTTAAAATTTTAATTTTATTGAATTAATTTTATTTTTTAATTCATTATTTAAAAATTATCATTGGGTGAATTTTTTAGATTTTTAAAAAATCACTGATTTTTGAGTGAATAGTGAAAAATGCTGATTTTACAAAAAAAACACTTTTATGAAATTATAATTATATAAAAATAATTTGAAATATTATAAAACCTATTTATATATAAAATATATATTTATCAAGTAATATAATTCATATAAAAATATAACATTTAACATAGATATACTTGCTTAAAATTTTTGAAGTCTATGTAATGTTTTTGTTCAAATAAAAATTATTTTTTGTTATTCTCTCTTAACCAAGTATATACAAGTTCCTTTCTATTTTTGGTTTGTTTTAAATTAAAAAAATAGAATTTTAATTAATATAAACCTATTAAATAAAGTTTAGTTTTAATTATACATTATCATTTTATAAAATCAATTTATTATTAAAATAAACATTATTCTCAAAGCGGTTTTTATTTCATTTTTCACACTTATATTACAATTAATGCATAGTTATTATATATATTTAATCATTTAAATTGGATTCCATATTTTTAATCATCATAAATAATATTATTTAATAATTTTAACTTACTTTTTTTCATGATTAATAGTAAAAACAGTAAATATTTGTTATCATAGTTAGGGTTAAAACAAGTTCACAGGGGGTTAAACAAATATATAAGGGTTAAAATTCCATATAAAATTGTATAAATCTTATTTAATAAAAATATTTCGACCCTATAATTTCTAACCATATAACTCTTGTCCATTTGGTTCCAATTTTACAAGAAAATGGCTTTATAATATTTAAATATTTTAAGTAATTCTATGTGTGTGCCTCCCCTCCCTTATAAAGGGGAACCACTTATCCTCCCTTACTCACAAAACATGATCTCTCTATATCATACAATAAATTCCCAAAAACCTTTCCAGATTACTTATCATTTTTATTGAGATTCTGGTATTCTCCAAATACCATCCTAATAAATCTTAAGGTGTATGACAATGGTTGTCTCTCAAAGAAAAGGAAAGTGTCTTTACGGACTCTTTCAAAGTTTATTTATTTTTATTCTTACTCTTAATTTATTTTAATCATTAAAAAAATTATATAATATCGTCAGTATACTGGGATGTTATTTTTATTTTGGTACAACCATTTTCCACCTCCTTTCCATCCTATGAAATATAAAAATATCACTCGTACGTACATACGATGTATGAAACGCATGGTCGATTGTCGCCTATCGATCGGTCAAAGTTCCGGTGCTCTGCTAATGTGTATAGCAGCACTCGGGTCGAATCCTCGGCGATGGTACTTTGAAATAGTCATTTGTTTTTAGTTGATTGTATTCTGATTGGGGGGGTTTTGATTGCAGAGCTTAATTTAAATGACTAATGGATGATATTTAATTTAACAAGTTGATAAATATTGGGGTGATTTCATCATTAGGTTATTTAAACTTGTGATATCCTTGAGATTTGCTTTATATTGCATTTAAATTAACACCCATGTCACAAGTTGACATTGATTTGAATTCCCAAGTGTTAAGGCTTTAATACAAGCCTCAACTTAACTAAAGATTCTAATCATGATCATATCTTTTTTATGGTAGTGTATTTATGGTTCCAATAATCCATGGAAACCACACGTTAAACAAAATAAGTCATTAATCCATGGCATGCTAAGTCCAATATACACAATGTTAATTCAACGAATACTCATCGAGAAAAAGCTCTCAATCGCTTAACATAACTAAATTAAAACTCACCCCAATGAGAGATTTACTCATCCATTATGATGTTTATTAATCTGGTAATATATGTTTATGGTGATGAATTACGAAGAGAAGAAAAAGAAAGGGACAAGATAAGAGTAGTGTGTCGAACACACACAGGAAATATTTTAAGAATCAAAAATGGAATTTCGATTGAATGGGGAAGCAAAATAAGGGACTGTAATTTAAAATTATTAAAACTATTTTTAGACCATGAATATTATACTACATAAGTTGGAGAAGAATAAGTGGTATTGAAGAAGAAACAAGCACTAAAATTCGATTGAAATGAAAACAGAGTTACACAATTACAATTGAATGCAAACATAAACAAACATGAATGAGAAGTGGAGGAGAGGTCTCTCTTGTTGAAACAAGATCAAAGAATATCCTCCCAGAACCTTATCAAGGCTCTAGTAATTCTAAACCTCCTCCTTATGTGCTGAAGTACCAACCCTTTTGAAAGGAGAGGAGGGGATGTATTTATAGCCCAAGGTGGTGGACTGTTTACATTCCAGAAATACTCCTCCACTTGGCTCGCCGATATGTACATCAGACAGCTGAATCATGAGAAATATCCTTCTTCAATGTTGTAGATAAAGAGGTCTTCTGTCTACTGTAAACATTTGGAGGCCATTGGACTTATTGAACCAATGTTATGGCGGTTTTAGTAAATAATTGTGATCTGTCCATTTCAATACATACTTTTTTGAAGTCCATAACTTGAATTGGTTTTTGAATAGGATGATGCCCTCAAATAAAAATAATATCTTCAACAAAGTTGGCCGGCCGAATCTCCTATTTCACACCGCAAAAGTTCAGCTCTAATGGATGTCTACATCAAGAGAAATTTCAATATTAGTGTGATATGTTTAATTCCCGGCCAGAATGGTGGGCTGGACTTCAAGGCATCAGTTGGGCCCCTTGTATTTGTTATTGGGTTCTGAAATTTTTATCATGGACTCCTTTAAATGTCCTCCGAACATGGGAGGATAATTATGGTATTTGGACTTCTGGATTGAGCCCAGTAATTCGACCTTCATATATGGTCTAGTTTCTTCACAGTTTCCTTGGGCCTTCTTGTGGGGACCATATGACGCTCTAAATGGATGAATTTTCCAAATTTTACTTCTAATGAAATGTTGGAATTGTAATTTGGAACACTAAAAAACAAGAATCATGCAAATTGGATAGTTAGGGTAATAGTTATTATTAAATCATTAAACAGACTTGAATCTGGATAAATCCAAATAGTGCTCAAAAATTATATTTAATATTTAAACATTAATATTTCACAAAAATTATTCAAATTTCATATAAAATCAGTAAAGGGAGTATGTAAAAATATATGAAAATATTAATAACATCAACTCCCCCACACTTAGTTTTGTGCATGCCCTCATGTGCAACAAATAGAAAAACATGACAAAATCATTTTCACTCACCGACAAATATTAAAATTTTGTTTTCTCCAATCAAAGGAGGTTTAGACTATTTCACTCATCCATTTTGAATTCCACCACAAGTGGTTACAGAAACAATGTTCCAAAACTAATTCATTTTTCCATGCTCAAATTTAGAAATGGAAAATGTGTACACTCAAAACTCACACCTCTCAAGATGATAAATTTAATTTGTGGAGGTTCACTCTTTCACCAACCAAAAGTGAAAATCTTAGAGTTTGAAAAGAGCTCTCAGCTTAAAATCCCTATCCAAAGTGAACAAGAATCAAGAGGTCTTTTTAATGGGGTTTTTCTGTGGCTATGGGATGGTAGGAATATAATGTCCAAGAGAGGGAAGAAGATGGTTAAAATACCAACATAGAAAAAGCAATGCACATTTTTTTGAAATGAAACATTGAAGGAAATGAAAACACATATTTACAAGGGAATGATTGTCTGAAGAAAGATACAATAGAGGAAGAAAATATGAAGGGGATGATAAGATTAAATATTTACAAAACACAAAACTTCTCCCAATAAGAATATAATGCAAGTGTTCTTTTTTTTTCTTCACCCTTTTTTTCGTTGTTTTTTTGAAAGTTGAACATGGAAAAGATCTCACACTCATAACCCAACCCATGATTGATCTCCTCACGAAACTAATTGTAATAGTTATAACAAGATCAAAGGTTGATGAAGAGTTATTTTTGACCTACCCAAGACAGAAGCCATTTTTTCAATTTTTTTGATTTTTTTTTTGATTTTTTTTCATTATTTTTTTAACACTTTTCAATATCATTTGTACAATAAATTACTAAATCCCACTAAATGAAACCCCCCCCCCCCAACACTAAAATGTTTTCTTGCCCTCAAGCATATGATAACACACCGGAAAGTATGGAAATGATACCCAAAAATGAAATCCATTCCCCCCACACTTAAATTACAAAAAATTATGCAATGAAAATCCATGTTGATATTTGGTGGGAAAAATATATTGGGCTTGTAATGTGGCTATCAAATAAAAGGTTTTCATAGGCTCTAAGGGGCTTTCAAAAGGAGGATTAATGTAAGGGAAATGGGAGGTTATTTGGCTATTGTGATTCTCATGTGGCTCAGAAAATTCCACTATCATATTAATGCACACTAAGGAAGGAAAATCAGCTCGAAGGTCCACAAACTCAAGAATCACAAATGGGGGTGAAAACATACATTTTGAAAATATGGCCATAGGTGGCCTTGGCATGAAAGCAAATGTTGTTCCTCACGGTTTGGGAAAAGCATTTTCCAAATCAAAAATTGAGCATTCAAAATTGTTTAATTTTGACACAAAATTCTTTATCCAAATTCACGATGAAAATACAAAATTTTTGAGATGAAAACATGTATATTAACTCCCCAAAATGGTTGGACAAAATTTCAAAACTCAATGGTGAGTAAGCATGACTCTTTTATTTGTAATTTTTTATGTGATTGTGTTTTTTTGGTTTATTTTAGTTTTTAAGGTTTTTATAAAATACACACCCTCACAAGAAAGATAAAAAGAAAGGGTTTGATGAATAAATTGGTAAAAAATGAAAGAGAGAGGAAGAAGAAGAAAGAGGTAGAGAGAGGAATATATAGGAGAGAGTTAATGGGAAAGAGGTGCCCCCTGGTTTAGATTTGGTGGGTCGCCTTCTCCATCGAGTGGTAGGTCGGCTAGAGAAGTTGGGGATCCAGTGGTAGTTGATGTTGTTCCAGGATTGCATGTCCTCTCATGGTGATATTTCAACCGATATCCATTTACCGTAAATGTCCTTTTGGAGGGGGGGTCTTGGACTTTCACTGCACTAAATGGGTAAACATTAGTGATAATAAAAGGACCTTCCCAACGAGAATTAAGCTTACCTAAGTGAAGTTAGAATCGATAATTGAATAGAATTACCTTTTCACCTTAATGAAATACCTTTCTCAGAATGTGTCTGTCATGGAGTACCTTAGCCTTCTCTTTGTACAGATTGAAATTCTCAAAGGATTCAAGTCGAAGCTCCTCCAGTTCATCTAATTGCAACAATATTTCTTCACCAGGTTTTGCAAGATCAAAATTACATGTTTTCACTACCCAAAATGACTTATGTTGTATTTCAACTGGTAAGTGACATTCTTTACCAAAAACAAGCCGAAAAGGAGACATCCCAATGGGTGTTTTATAGGCAGTTCGATAAGCCCAAAGTGCTTCACCATGTCTTTCAGGCCAGTCCTTTCTGGTGGGTTTTACAATTCTCTCATGCACTCTTTTCACTTCTCTATTAGAGAGTTCAGCCATTCCATTTGTTTGAGGGTGATATGCAGTGGAAGTTTTATGTACAACCCCATTCTTTTTCAGAAGAACTTCCATGGTTCTATTACAAAAAATGGGTTCCTAAGTCACTGATCAAGGCAGGTGGTGTGCCAAGTCTTTGGAAGATGCGGGTCTTTAGGAACTCACTAATAGCATGAGCATCATCCTTCCTAGTGGGTTTGGCCTCAACCCACCTTGAAACATAATGGACCGCAAGAAGAATGTATGAGAATCCATTGGAAAGGGAAATGGCCCCATGAAATCGATGCCCCAAACAGCGAAGATTTCACAAAAGATTAAATACTTTTGGGGCATTTCATTTCTTTTGGAGATTGTGCCAAACTTTTGTCAAGTGGGACATGATTGAAAGAACTCATGTGAGTCCTTGAAGAGTGAAGGCCAGAAGAATATAGAGTCTAGGACCTTTCGGTAGGTCCTTTGTTGTTCAAAGTGGCCACCTCCAGGAAGTGAGTGAAAGAATTCTAAGACAGAAGAATCCTCATTTTCTTCAACACATCTCTTAATTACCATATCTGCCCCAGTTTTCCAAAGTTTATTTTCTTCCCAAAAATCGTATTTTGAATCACTTTTCAACTTCATTTTTTGTTCATTGGAAACAATTTCAGGAAAAACACCAGAAACCAAGTAATTTACAATTGGGGCATACCATGGTATTTTTGGAGTGAGAGATGAGAGGTGCTCGGTGGGAAATTCAAGATCGATGATTTTAGATTGAGAAGAACTAGAAATTCTACTCAAGTGATCAGCAACATGGTTTTCTTTTCCTGGTCTATCTTTAATTTTAAGGTCAAACTCTTGAAGCATTAGGATCCATCTTATTAGCCTAGTTTTGGAATCACTTTTCTTGAGTAAGAACTTAATAGTAGAATGGTCTATGAAGATGATGATTTTGGCACCTAAGATATAGGAACGGAATTTATCTAAGGCAAAAACCACTTCTAGAAGTTCGTTTTCCATCACAGTGTAGTAAGATTGAGTTTCATTAAATGTTTTTGAGGCATAATAGACGACATGAGGAATTTTTTCTCTTTTTTGACTAAGAACAGCCCCAACAGCTCTATCATAATAATCACACATCGACTCAAAAGGTAATGACCAATCTGGGGGTTGGATTATTGGAAAAGATGTTAGAGAAATTTTGAGTTCAACTAAGGCTCTCTTGCAAACCTCATCGAAATGGAAAGTGACATCATTTTGGAGAAAATGAGTGAGTGGGAGGAAAATTTTACTGAAGTTATGGATGAAACTCTGATAGAAACCAGCATGACCGAGAAATGAACGGATGTCTCGAACAGAGTTGGGTGGAGGAAGTGATTGGATCACTTCAATTTTGGAAGGATCGACTTCAATACCATCCTTTGAAACTATGTGCCCTAGAGCAATCCCATTTGTAACAATGAAGTGACATTTTTCAAAATTTAACACAAGGTTACACTTGACGCACTTTTGAAGGACTAGAGAGAGTGAATTCAAGCACGACTCAAATGACTCACCATAAATGGTGAAGTCAACCATGAAGACTTCCATGCAGTGTTCAATGAATTCTGAAAAGATACTCATCATACACCTCCGTAATGTTGCAGGACCATTGCAAAGTCCAAAAGGCATTCTTCTATATGCATATGTTCCAAAGGGGCATGTGAATGTATTCTTTTCTTGGTCCTGAGGTGAGATTGGGTTTTGAAAATAGCTAGTTTATCCATCAAGAAAGCAATAGTGTGACTTTCTGGAAAATCTTTCTAGCATTTGATCAAGGAATGGAAGAGGGTAGTGATCTTTTCGTGTTTCAGCTTTCAATTTTCGATAATCGATGAATACATGCCATTTTTTCTTCACTCGAGTTGTGACTACCTCCCCATGATCATTTGTGACAACAGTTATCCCACCCTTCTTAGGTACAACTTGAATTGGACTAACACATTCACTATCAGAAACTGTGTAGCTAATACCAGCTTGAAGAATCTTGGTGATCTCTTCCCTAACTACCTCAAGGATGAGTGGATTGAGTCTTCTTTGTGGTTGTCTAATTTTTTTGGTTGATTCCTCAAGATGGATGTGATGCATGCAAAGGGCAGGGTTGATTCCTGGTATGTCTTCTAGGGTCCAACCTAAGGCCTTTTTGTTTTCCTCTGACATCTGAACATGTTTGGACTCATCGGTTTCAGTAAGGGTGGCAGAGATAATGACAGGATATGAGTGATCATGGAAGAGGAATGCATATTTCAGGTGTGCAGGAAGGGGTTTTAGATCAGTATCATCTCTCATTTGTGGTTTAGACATCTCAGGAATGGATGTAGGGTCTTCAGTTGCTTCAGATTCATTTTCCTTAATACTGTCCAAGGTGGAGCAGTAGAGATCAGAGTTGATGTGGGATTCAAGAGAGTTTTCAAGTTCCTCTAGATTGATGGGGTCTATGAATGAGAGGTCCACATAAACTTCACTATTTATAACTTTGTTAATCATGGTGCAGATTTCCCAAGATCCATTATCATTAGAACATGAATAACATGGTGGATTGTGGTTCGATTGTCTCTTAGAAGTTTCCTCAGAAGCATGGATTGAGAATGCAGAGTGATCCTCAGATGGGTATCCCATGGATTGGAAAATGTTAAACTTGACCAGTTGGTCACCGAATTCCATGGATAAGATTCCTGAATGGACATCAATCTTGGTTCTCGCAGTCATGAGGAATGGTGTTCCAATAATTAGGGGAGATCGAGAAGAGTTTGTCTTACCTTCCATGTCAAGGACATAGAAATCAGCAGGGAAGAATAGATCATTGACTCGGACAAGTACATCCTCAATTATTCTCTCAGGACTGGTTGTGCATTGATTGTCTAACTGAATGAAAACACTCGTTGGGTACAAGGGACCTAGGCCAAGGTTGAAGAATATGGATTTGGGCATGACATTAATTAAGGCTCCTAGGTCTATGAGTGCATCATCAAAGTTGGAACTTCCAATTTGGCATGGAACCGTAAAGGTCCCTGGATCATTGCACTTTATAGGAATAGACTACTGGGTGGAAACATTTTCGAAGGTCCTAAGTTGCCTCTTGTTGGTACACAACTCCTTGATAAACTTGGAATACTTAGGAATTTGTTTTATGGCATCTAAGAGGGGAATTTTTACTTCAACGCGTCTAAACATGTAGAGCATTTCAGGATCAGGTTCAAATGACTTCCTTAGTTTAGAAACAGCTTGTGGAAAAGGAATTGGATTCTTAATTGGAATGGAAGGAGGTGAGGGAATGGATTCAGGTTATTTTTCAAGTTTATTTTTCTTTTCATTTTCTAGGTCAACATTCAAAGGAGGGTTTGAGGATTTATCTTAAGGCACAACAATTTTCTTTCTCGATCTAAGTGAAATTTCAATTACATTACCCTTGGTGTTGGGTAATGGTTGAGTTGGGAGTTGGGAAGATTTTGGTTATTGTTTCTAGCTCAGGTGGGATGCAAGTTTCCCTATTTGAGTTTCAATGTTTTTAAGGCTATAACGGGTGATGGAGGAAAGATCTTCCACTACACTTTCCCATGGATTCTTGGAAGAAGATGCTTTTCCCGGATTGGGATTACCTTGATTTTGGTTCTTGGGAAAGTGATTGTATTGGTTTAGGAATTAGGAAGGCTCATTTGGATAGTGGAATCCAGGAGGAGGATTGTTCCTTTGAGGTTGAGGAACAAAAGGATAAGGTTGATGGAAGTTAGCACCACCTTTACCATATTAGAATTGGTTTGGATTTTGAGGAGGGAATTGAGGGGGATAAGAGATCGGATTACCATACCTCAACCTTGGGTTAAAGGTAGAAGAGAAAGGCTCAGAGTAAGGTTGGTTGAAGTTTCTAACAAACTGACCTGATTGTTGAGGGCTGGGGTTCCACTGAGCATATGCTGCATTGAGCTCCATTGGTCTGGATGAATCAGATTTATCCTCTTGAAGTTGTCGACATGTGTCTATTGGATGAGCTGGGGAGCTACAGAATCCACAATTCTTGATTGGTCTAGGGAATAGTGGCTGTGGAGAAGATGAGGTTGGGGCTTTGGTAGCCACCGTTAGTTGACGCACAAGACCTGTAAGTTCACTCATCCACTCAGTCATCTTGTTAGGCTCTATGGATTGATTATCTTGGGCTTGTTTGACTTGATCATCTGCTCGAGTATGGAATTGTTGTGTGTTTGCAGCCATGTTACTTATGAGATCTCTTGCAGCTGCCAGAGTTTTGTCAACAAGAGCACCGCCACTTGCGGCATCAATGATGGATCACTCCATAGCCAATAACCCATCATAGAAGTACTGGATCAAGAGTTGGTCAGGGATTTGGTGGTGAGGGAAGGTTTCCACAGGCTTTTTGAACCTCTCCCAGTACTCATGGAGTGATTCATTTGGGAATTGACTGATACCACTTATTTCCTTTCGGATGGAAGTGGTACGAGAAGCAGGAAAGAATTTTTCTAGAAAGAGATGCTTCATGTCATTCCATGTAGTTATGGAACTAGGAGGGAGGTAGTAGAGCCATGACTTGGCAGAGTCATCTAGGGGAGAAATGGAATTCTCGGAGTTTGATTTGTTCTTCAGAAATCCCTTGAGGCTTCATGGTAGGGCACACCACCTGGAACTCTTTAAGGTGGAGATGTGGATCCTCACTGGCTAGCCCGTGAAAATGAGAGAGAAGATGAATCAAACCCGATTTGAGTTCAAAGTAAGCTTATATGTTTGGATATTGAATACCAAGAGGTTGGTAACTCATATTAGGGGTAGGGAGTTCTTTAAGGGTTTGTTCCCTATGATTGGCCATTTCAAATTCAACTGGTTGGATGAGGACTGGTTCTTGAATGAGTTGATTATCTCTTATGTTTCTCCTAAGTTGATGAAGTGTTCCTCAATTTCATGGTCAAAAAAATCTGAGGGATTGTTTGGAAGGCTACAGGGCATTCAAAGAGATTTTGGAAGAAAGAGGAAGACGGGTTTTTCTTTGTGATTTTTTTCTGTTTTTTTTTAATTTTGTTTTTTTTTGTTTTTTTTAACAATAACTAGAAACTAATGACTACTTAAAGCATCATCCCCGGCAATGGCGCCATTTGAAATGCATGGCCGATTGTCGCCTATCGACCGGTCAAAGTTCCGGTGCTCTGCTAATGTGTATAGCAGCACTCGGGTCGAATCCTCAGCAATGATACTTTGAAATAGTCGTTTGTTTTTAGTTGATTGTACTCTGATTGGGGGGGTTTGACTTCAGAGCTTAATTGAAATGACTAATGGATGATGTTTAATTTAAAAAGTTGATAAAGATTGGGGTGAGTTCATCATTAGTTTATTTAAGCTTGTGATATCCTTGAGATTTTCTTTATATTTCATTTAAATTAACACCCATGTCACAAGTTGACGTTGATTTGAATTCCCAAGTGTTAAGGCTTTAATACAAGTCTCAACTTATCTTAATATTCTAATCTTGATCAAATCTTGTTTATGGTAGTGTATTTATGGTTCCAAAAATCCATGGAAACCACACGTTAAACAAAACAAGTCATTAATCCATGACATGATAAGTCCAATATACACAATGTTAATTCAACGAATACTCATCGAGCAAAAGCTCTCAATCGCTTAACATACCTAAATTAAAACTCACTCAAATGAGATATTTACTCAGCCATTATGATTTTTATTAATCTGGTAATATATTTTTATGGTGATTAATTACAAAGAGAAGAAAAATAAAGGGAAAAGATAAGAGTAGTGTGCCGAACACACACACGAAATATTTTGAGAATCAAAAATAGAATTTCGATTGAATGTGGAAGAAAAATAAGGGACTATAATTTAAAATGATTCAAACTATTTTAAGACCATGAATATTATACTACAGAATCTGGGGAAGAATAAGAGGTATTGAAGAAGAAACAAGCATAAAATTTGATTGAAATGAAAACAAAGTTACACAATTACAATTGAATGCAAACATAAACAAACGTGAAAGAGAAGTGGAGGAGAGGTCTCTCTTGTTGAAAAAAGATCAAAAAATATCCTCCCATAACCTTTTAAAGGATCTAGTATTGTCAAACCTCCTCTTTAAGTGTTGAAGTGGCAACTCTTTTGAAAGGAGAGGAGGGGATTTATTTATAGCCCAAGGTGGTGGACTGTTTACATTCTAGAAATACCCCTCCAATTGGCTCGCCGATATGTACATCCCGAAAGTCGAATCATGAGAAATATCGTTCTTAAATGTTGTAGATAAAGCGGTATTCTGTCTACTGTGAAAATTTGGTGGTCATTGGACTTATTGGGCCATAGTTATGGCGGTTTTAGTAAATAATTGTGATCTGTCCATTTCAATACATACGTTTTTGAAGTCCATAATGTGAATCGGTTTTTTAATAGGAATATGCCCTCAAATAAAAATCATTTCCTCAACAATGTTGGCTGGTAGAATATCCTCTTTCACACTGCAAACGTTCAGCTTGAATGGATATTTACATCAAGATAAATTTAAATATTAGTGTGATATTTTTAATTCCAGGCCAGAATGGTGGGCTGGATTTCATGGCATCATTTGGTCCCCTTATATTTGTTATTGGGTTCTGATATTTTTATCATGGACTCCTTTAAATGTTCTCAGAAATTAGGAGGATAATTATGGTATTTGGACTTCTGGATTGAGCCCAGTAATTCGACCTTCATATATGGTCCAGTTTCTTCACAGTTTCCTTGGGCCTTCTTGTGGGGTCCATATGACCCTCTAAATGGACGCATTTTCCAAATGTGACTTCTAATGAAATGTTGTAATTGTAATTGGAAACCCTAAAAAACAAGAATCATGCAATTTGGATAAGTAGGGTGATAGTTATTGTTAAAACATTAAACAGACTTGAATCTGGATAAATCCAAATAGGGCTCAAAAATTATATTTAATATTTAAAAATTATTATTTCACAAAAATTATGCACATTTAATATAAAATCAGTAAAGGGAGTATGTAAAAAGATATAAAAATATTAATAACATCATTTTACCATCTCCATATAGTGGTGTCATTTATTTTTCATCACCACTTATTGGATGGTTATAAAGATTTAATTAATGAATATTTATGATATTTATGAAATAATTATTATTTTATAAGTATAATATATCATTTACCTTCTTACCCTTTCACCCATAAAAAATGATAACGTAGTGTGTGCGTGCGTGTGGACTACCACCTCTATAAATCAATGTGATTCATTTTTAATGTCCTCCTTTCATGGGTTATTATAAATATTTATATAATATATTATGTTTATATCATGATTAAAATTAAAAATATTTTAGATCCATGATCAAGATACAAGGACCATAACTTCCCAATCTGATCATACATTCAAAGCATAGTTAACACAAAAAATGATGACAATAGTGAGAAATTATTAATGAATATATGATAATATTTTATAAGGAAATAATATATTTTATTTTATATATGAATATAATTCTTATATATAATTATAATAAATTTAAATTTATTATATATAGGGTTAAAATCACTTATGAATTAAATTAGCTGTGAGGTAAGGGCTTATTTCACAATCTCATCCTTATTCGGTATTATTTATGTTCCAGTTTTCATTGGGGGGATTATATGATATTTCTATCTTAAAAACCATCTATTTTCTTTTAATTTTGTTATTTTATGAAATTAAAAGGTTCCCTTTAACTTTCCTCTCTCAAAGTACTCAATAATCTAATATAATTTTTATAAGGAAAGCTGCCTTGGTTTTTTTATTTGATGAGGAATATTTTTCTCCATGTCTATGTTCTCCTTTAAATGTTTTAAAGAATAATTTTATTATTATACAATGATTTATTTAAGTCTTTTTTTACCCATGTTTGAAATTATATAATTTTTTTTAAAATTGATCTTCTTTTCATTTTCTAAACGAGGCACTTTTTATCGAAGGTGTGAAAAAAATCTTTGTTTTAACACTTACTACACTAAAGGTTATTCCAACTATGATGACTATTCATTACCTTGAAGATTACATTACAAGTTTCCATGGTAATTTTCCAAGAAAATGTTTTTCCTAATATTATTTAAATTTCTATATTTTAAATTAATGATTCCAAAATGAAAATGGTATTTTCATCATGAAATTGTTTTGTAATATTTTAAAATGATTTTAATCTATATCAAAATCCATTGATGAATATTATGATCTTATAGGGATATAATCTAATGATACCACCATTCATATTACTATGGATGGATTATGATCATGTTTTTCTATATAATATATAGGGGAAAATATTAAAATTTTATATACTATTTTTTCAACATGAGAGTTTATATTGAATTTGTATTGAATTTCTATTCATTTATTTCATATAATGATTGAATTGGACTTCATATGTGATGGGTGGGGACTCTTATATACCTTTGATACATCAGTATGAATCATGACATAAAAAAGTTTGGGTATTTTCTATACACATTACATATTTATGTATGATGTCTTGGAACAAGGCCTTGATAGTATTATTATGATCTTCAACATTATCTATTCTATTATTGTGAAACTATTTTTTATCCATGTAATTATTTATATTATTATTTCATTCCAGGATTTAGTCCCATTTAATGATATTATTTATATATCATATTTTATATTATTTAAATTTTCTATATTATTAATGATTTATTTAGCCTATGATGACATCTACTATACACTTTCCCTTGCTGAGAATATAAACTCACCCTTTATTATATTTTACTTTCCCTAAAATACCAATAAGAGAACTATGAACGATTTTAGGGATTTATTAGAAGAAATAATAACTTTCTCATGACAATTTTATGTTCTATTTCATGTTTTTAAATGCAATGTGACCATCATTCATGCATATGGTCTCCTAAGACTAATAAAATATTTGATTCTGAGGGATTGGATATCTTGTATCATATGATAATGTAGTAAAATAACCACCGAATTAAGGTTACTGAAGTTTGGGTGTTATATTTAGTATTAAAGGAAGTTTTTTATGAACATATGGAACTATAATTAGGAAAACATAGTTTAGATAACATAAATCTATGAATGAATTTTAGGATAAGACTATGTATAGGATAATATCATAAAGGTTTTCTGATGTAGATATTGAGTTGTCTTCTCAGAAAATACATCTCTATCTATATACTGGATAGTGGATATAGTTATGGAATTGATACATCTTGGGAAACTAATCTGAAATATTTGTATTAGGTATTAAATTTTTCATCACCAGTTAAAGATGAGTGGGTATAAGACTACACACCTAGTTAGATACTAAAAAGGGATATGTATTAGTTTGTTCACATTATTTTCATGAACCATTATTATTGATTTGAAAATATTTTTATGATTTGAGGATATTACCAAAGATAAAAATAATTTTATTTTGAGATTAGTTATACAAAAATACTCAATTTATATTAATTACTACATCAGATTTATAATTATATAATATAATTGAAAATTCATAATGTTATTATTTAATTCATTATGTTCCATTTTTTAGAAATGATTCTTAATGGATAGAATGGAATCTATAATAATAAGACAAATATATGTAGGGATTATTCTTATTAAAAAGATAAAGAAAGATTTGGATCTATAGATGGAGCTAAAAAGAGTAAAAATATATTCAGGTTTCTAACTTGGGTTTTGACGCCTATTAAACCCTAACATGTTGAAAAAATATTGGATTGCTTCATGAATCAACACTATCTATCATTAAATAGGACTAATAATATATTATCAGATGAGAAATGGATCAATTCTTTAGAGAAGATATTTCTCACTTTGGGAGGTAGTAAATGAAATAAAATTATTAGGGAAATTTATTATCTTAATGGAGACACTGATCAATAGTGGTCATTGATCCAGAACACCGAGGAATTATAGGAAATAGATATTATAGTTTGGAATTATTTAAATGATATTTTCATTAAAAAATACTATCCCCGTGAGAAATGAACTACTATATAGAGGCAATTCCTCAGTCAAAGGAAAAAAATGAGAAAATGTTGCATAATAGAAAACCAAATTTACAAGGTTAGTAACTCATATTGTCGATTATGTATGGAATACAAGGAGTGATATTTAGCATTTCTTTGATGGGATAAATCTAATACATCAAATGGAATTAGACTCTTATGAATTTTTAGTAAATGAGGAAAAATTATCAAGTGTCATCAAGTCAAAGAAATAATTTTCCAAGTCCTGTGTTTTCAATGGAAAACAAGAAAATAAGTGGGTGTATAAGAACTCTATAAAAGGAAATAAACTAAAAAGTAATAACTGAATGGTGAAATTTAAAAAAATTAATAATTTTTGACATAAACATAATGATATATGCTTGATATAAATCAGATTTTTTCAAGTTTTAAGATAAAGTTCATCAATTTCATGATCATAAGAACAAGAAAGAAGCTTCCAATATTAAATGCTTCAACTATAAGGATGTGAGGAACTATTTTAATTTATTACTCAGGTGTTAATAAAATTTTCCTCAATAAATGATTAGGGAGAACGACCAAGATTATGTGACCACTAAAACAGAGGTTGAAGTTCCAAAAGATGCAGTTCCAAGTTCATTGATCGTCACCTCAAATTTTGAAAATTATTTATTTAATTTTGGATATTCACACTCTTTTCTATCTTCAATGTTTTCTATTAAAGTTAGATATTTATATAGAACCTTAATAAGGTAGTCTTCAATCAACATTCCTAGTGGAAATATTAGGGAAATAAGGATATTTCAGTCCATCCCCATTATGAAACATTAACTTTCCCTATTTGAAAACTTTATTATTACAGCTACAGTTAACTTTTGTATACTATTATTAATGGACTATATTTTAGTTATAATGTAAAATTTTATTATTGAGAGAAGTATATTATGATTTATGATGTAGATGTGGATTCCCTTATCTTCATAGAGGAGACAAAATCATTTGAATCATGTATGAATACAACTTTAGAAGCTCTCTTTAATGATATTATTATAAAAGAAGAGTAGAAAAAACCTATTAATGGGAATGGTACCCTTGTAATAGTGGATAAATATAATGTTTAGGAATACATTAGTGTGTTTACTCCTAAATCACTACCTGGACACCCACCTAAGCATGAAGTTGAGCTTTGCATTGATCTCATCCCTAATGAAAAACCATATCTAAGACTCTTTATTAGATGGACATAGTGGAATTACTGGAACTAAAATTAAAGTCATAAGAGTTTTGTGATTAAGGATTTATACACCCTAGTGTTTAACCATGAGGATCCCCTATTCTTTTTCTTATGAATAAAGATGGGTTTATGAGTTTGTGCATTGATTAAAGGAAAATTTTATCATCCTAGTTAAAGGTAAACTCTTTGATTAAGTTTAAGAGTTTTTAATATTTTATGTGAGGGTGTCGAATAAGATCCTAATTTTTTTCTAAAGGAATTAGGGTTGTACACAATCAGTAGGGTTGGTTCATGTCATGAATGTGATATTTACAATTTCAAAATGCTATAGAAAAAAGAAATGAATCAATTTTATTATGTGAAAGTAATTCATGATGAGAATATAATTCATGTCTTGAATTAGTCACTTGGGATTTTTAATCTGAGGCGATGCCTTTTTGGTGTAAAAGAAACCTAGGTGACTCACACTGTGAATCCATGATTCATGATGTGAATCCTTTATGCCTAGTGTTTTTTATCTTCCACATGAATGAATATGTTATTTGATATAAAAATCCTCTCTTTAACCCTAGGTATCTTCTAGAAATTTTTGGGTGGTTTTATTCCTTACATGAGCCTACATTTGGAACCATTTTCTTTGGCGTGGTTGGTTTTTTATATTTTAGTGATATTTTTATAATCTCTTCAATTTAATATGCCTCTTTAAGAATTGGAATAAGGGTTTTTGGTAATTTTTCAGGAGTTTTGTCATGTAATTATGCTTCATCAATCACTTCTTGATTCATTGTGAGATCGTATTTCAGAGGTTGGTTCTGGCCTTGTTTGTGGTGTGGTGTAGGAGTTTTTTGAGTTATGTGTTTATCTAACCACTCTCCTAACCCTTTAATTTATGGAACTAATTTATAAAATACGAGAATAAATTTTAGTTCCTATGCTCATTTCTATTGAGTTTCATTTCTTCTCTTGGGGTGTGTATCCCATTTTGGGTGGTGTTCGACCAAAGTTTAAGGTAGGTGGTTTCGTCTCTATCCAATTTCAAATGGACCTTGAATGCTCTTGATTATTTAAAATTTTTTCTAAATGAATTGGAATGGTTGATTTATTTTTATGTGTAAATGGTTTTTTGAGAAAGTGATTTTCCCCCATTTTGGTAAAAGAAATTTGATTTTCAATGTATTTTTAAATATTTTCCAAAGCATGTTTTTGATAAAATGGTTGTTTGGAACTATATTACGAAATTTGATAATCTATTTTGGATATTATTTGGGAAACGAAACACATGTGAAGCCTTGAGTACTGAGGTGGAATGTATAGTATTGGGTTCCATCCATTGATATTGTTAGGGGGTTCACTTTCTTGGGTAATCCTATTATCCTAAGGAATAGATGAATTAGCTTTAGGACTTATTAGACACTATATGGGGTTCACTTTTGGGGTGTTCTTTTACTCCCCATACATTATGCATAGGTTCTAGGGACATGATGTGTTCACTAGTCTTATTCATGGTATGAGTGATCCAGATAGCATGTTATTGTGATCCATGGCCTATTTACCAATTTGATTTGGTTTTTGAGATATATTTAATTTGGTATAAATACTTTGATAAATGAAAATAGTTTTATAGACTTATGATTTGTAATTGTTTTACATGGATTTATTTTGAAACTATGGAAAAAGAGGTACTTTTTACCATGATTTTGATATAAAACTATTTAAATATTTATCATGCCTTGTTTTCTATAATTTGGTAACATTTGTGTTACTATATAGAGACTTGATATAGAACACCATGGTGGGATCCTACTGAGCTTGTTTTCTTATACTCTGTACATTACCTTATAATTGTGTAAAAATTGTATTATATTTTGATATAGGAAAAGGAAATCCATCATAGTGAGGCGGTGAGGTTTATGTCAGTTGGGTTTGTGGTAGCAGGTGGTGATATGGTGGGACATCACCCACATATCACATGTAGTATTTGTTTCTAGTTTTTTATCCTTTTGGGTTGTTAGAAATGTACCTTGGGTTTTATCTTGTATTTTTCTTTTAGGTTGTTTCACAACCATTATTGTCTTTATTTGTTCATGGAATATAATATTTTATCTATTTCTTCTGATGTTTCTTTCTATTGTGTATATGTTCCATGTATGTTGTTTTAGTTTGGGTGAAATATTTTCCTCTTGTAATTGTTTGTTGATCGGGTTTTATTCACCAGCCCGTGGGGATTGGAAATTCCCTTTGGGTTAGTAGTATATAGATTTAGGTACCACATTAGGAGGGTATTTTAGGTAATTTTTTCATAAATTGGTACCAAAGGTATGTTTTCTCTCAAGTGCCCTTATTTTGGGGTGACTAGTAGACATAATATAGGATTTTCAAGACTTGAGAGGTATGTTTTAGTGAGTCCCTAGATAGCCCTTATTGTGATGAGCCTCAATTTACTATGGGAAACTGGGATGTGTGTCTCGTGTGTTGGGTTTTTGACCTAGATCTCGGTTTCTAATTATGGTTTTCTAGTTTAAAATTAGATTGTCTACTTTTTTATCATTTTATTCTATTTATGGTGTGTAATAAAAATCAATTGAGATGTCTTACATGGGTTCCACAAGAGGGTGAAATGAGATATTCTACTCAAGGAAATCCACTTTTGAATCAGAACATTATATAGGTTATCGTTTATGTAGTTCATGTCATGAACTAGAATGTACCACTGTTTCATAACCTATTTATTGAGGTACACCAAGGATCTGGAGAGGGACAAGATTTATCTCATGAGTTTCTATACGATAAACCCCCATCCTTTAGGGGTATAAATGAATGCAATGAGGTGGAGGGAGTTCTATAAAATATTGACCAAGTATTCATCTTCCTAGATACAATTGAAGCAATTAAGGTGAAGTGAGAAACATTTATACTTGACGGTCCTAGAAAAAAGTGGTGGTATTATATGGTAAAAGAAAATTGGTATGTGGGATTACATTAGAAAGGTTTCAAGACCCTATTCTATCCATAGTCTTTTTTCTAGAGACTCTAATGATAGAAAATCCTCTATATTTCCTCTCTTTGTAGCAGGGTGAGCATTCAGTGTCAGAGTACACCAATTGTTTTGGAGAGATGGGTCATTTTTTCTCTAGAGGTTATAATGAATGGTCAGTTGAGAGCTCAAAAATATAGTTATCGGTTGAAACTAGATATCCACTCACATTTATATAGGTTTAAGTTTACCACCTATTCTGAAATGGAAGATAGGTAAATGATGGTAGAAATGGATATGGTGGGGAAGATTCTATTTTCTATTTCTTATCTTCATCCCAGTGGTATTTTCAGTGCCTCATAAGGAAAAAAGATAACGTGGCATGATAATCATATGAGTGGTAAAGGTGGTTCTCTGTAGCAAGCCTCCTCTATACCATTAGTGTACCCCTGAGTTTCTATCAATGTGAAAATTTAAGGAACACCTAAATATATTATCATACACCCATAAAGATGTGAAATTTTTCTATTCACTAATTCCATCATTAGAGGTTCTTCCATGTTTTGTTTATTCCCTAATATGGTTAGGGATCTTTTAATCCAATGGTCATTATGGTGAAGTCAGATTATTAAAAGTCTATAGGGATTTATCCATAGGCCACAAGATTGAAGCACCTTTACATAGTGGATGAGTTTCTATTATTGGTTGACACATGACCAACTATAAATTAATGTGCCATTTTTATTTCATATTCTATTGAATCTTTTCTATTTGATCCAAGTTCCTCACACTCATTTATATCTACCTATTTTTTTATGTGTTATAACTTCTAATAGAGCTCATGTTTTTTTATGGAGCTTGTGATACCTCTTGGAGGGTGAAAGGAGTAGGGGATTCATTTTCCACATTGTTCTTAATCAATAGCTAGCATAAAGTTGGTCTAGAACATCAAAGATCCTCATTTGGATCTATTTTATGTCATTATTGGGATAGATTGGAAAGTTGGTCATCATGCTGAGATTAATTTTTATCATCAAAATATTTTATTCTCAATTACCGATGGGATCTCTCACATGTTTTAGGGAGAGTGGTATATGATTCCTAGTCATGTAGTAATATCCTTCCCAAAGCTCAATAGTTTTTTTCTATCTTTTCAATTGAGTGTGATGGTGTTACTTCTATTATTACTCTTCCATTAGTTGTTAGGAAATTCCCTAATGTCTTCCTTGATTAATTGTTTAGTATTACATTGGAAAGGGAGTTAGATTTTATGATTGATTAAGTAATAGGTATATAATCAATTTTTATTCCCTCATATCATATGGAACCTGTTTATTCAAAAGAGCTCAAGATCCAGTTGGATGATTTGATAGAGAAATGTTTTTTGAATATGAGCGTTTTTTCATGGGAATCCCTCATTCTCTTTTCTAAAAAGTATGATGGTTCACTTCACTTGAGTATGTACCATTATAATTTATAATGCTATATGGTTAACAAAAAGTACCATTTTCCCTGTGTGGATAACCCATTCGATTTGTTAATGGGGGTGAAGTGGTTTTTGAAAATCAATCTTCCATCAATTTATCAACAACTCAGAGTTTGGGAGTCTAATATTTCAAAGGCCCCTTTCATGAGTATGTATAATAATAATTAATATCATTTTATTCCTTTATGAATATTCTATCGGTATCTTTACACATTTTTTGTTGTGTTTTTGGATGATATCATGGTTTATTCAAGATCCAAGAATGAGCATGATCATAATCTAAATTTTTTTAGAGATACTGGGGAGTCACCGAATTTATGTGAAGTTATAGAAATGTAATTTCTAGATCCACAAAGCGATGTTCTTAGGGAATGTGATTTCATAACATATAATTTCAATCAATCTTTAGAAGGGGAAGGTTGTCTTATCATGGGAAGAACTATAAAAAAACATCGAGATATGGAGCTTCTTAGGTCTAGAGGTATATTACTGGTGGTTCATAAAAGATATATTGATGTTAGAATCACCCTTGACTACTCTTACCAAGAAATGGTTTAAATTCACCTGGAATTCTAAATGTAAGACTTTGTATGATGAGTTGAAATGGATTGTAACATTTTCACCTATTCTGATCTTGTTTGTGCCTGGTAAGGGGTGTGTAGTTTACTATGATGTATCTAGTATTGATCTAGGATTAAAACATATATAGGATAACCATGTTGTGGCCTATGGTTCTCCTCCTCTTAATTTGAATAAGAATAATTACCCCACTCGTGATATAGAGATTTTTATAGTTATTCATGCATGTAAATATTGGTGGAACTATCCTTTCGGGGAGAGGTTTATAGTCTTTTCTAATCATAGGACTCTAAAATGAATCTTCTCTCAAAAGGACTTGAATATCTAGAAGATATGATTGGTTCATAACCTATAGATGATTGACTTATACATAACGTACACCCTAGGGAAGTGGATTGTCATCATTAATGATTTTAGTAGGAATGTTCAACTAAGTAATTCATGGAATTGAATAAAGTGTGGAAACTTATAGGTAATTTTTATGAGTTTCATCTAGCCATATAGAGGGTTTATTTGGGTATGGTATTGACTATTGTTCAATTTTCATCATCTATCCTTAAGTATATTATACAATATGAACAACATTGGGATGACTTCATTGGAATCAAGGCATCCTTATATGGTGGGGAGACCATTTTTTGGTTAGTATCTCCCTTTTTACTATATTAATCACTTTAGGAATAGGTTAATCATACCATCATCCATAAAGAATTTAATTTTGTATGATTATAATAGTTCTTCATGGCCTGGTCACCATGGAACTATGAAAATGTATTATGGCATGAGATAAAATTTATGGTGGTTGGGTATGAAGTACAATATTACAAATTATGTGTCCTACTATTACACCTGCCAACAAATAAAGGCATAGCACCAAAAGCCTTCTGGTCATCTCCATTCTATTCTAATTATGATTTGGAAATGGGAAGAGGTGTCTATGGAATTCATTATTGGATTTCCAGTGTCTCCCTAATAATTTAAGGCTATCCAGGTGGTAATTGATCAACTGAGGAAATAATCTCATTTTATTACAATCAGGGACACAGAAAAGGTTAAAGATCTGGGTAACTTGTATGTGTGCAAAATATTTAGGTTTAATAGGGTTTCCTCTACTATTGTCTTGGATAGGGATCTCAGGTTTACTTCTAGATTTTGGAAGAGTCTCCAAGAGGTGATGGGGATTCAAGTCAGGTTGAGTACAACTTACCATCCATAGATGGATGGTCATACGCAGCATACTATTCAGATCATAGAGGACATAGTCAATGATTATATCTTGTATTTTAGTGTATCTTTGGTACAACCATCAGGGAATGGTCGAATATTCATGTAAAAACATTTACCAATCATCAATTTGAATATATCCCTTTGGGGATTTTTATGGTAACTGATGAAGGTCACCTGTTTATTTCAAAGAGGTGGTTGAGGCTTCTCTTATGGTACTGAGCCTCATTTAGGATACATCAGTGAGAATTTTGGATATAAATTGATGCTTGGTTATCACTCAGAGTCATAGAAAATTGTATAGAGATCATTGACATCATCCTTTGGAGTTTAACATTGGTGAAAATTTTTTCTTAACAATTTCTCCTTGGTTAGTTCATCATCATCTTGTGAAATAGGTAAATCTAGTACCAAGATATGTTTGAAAATTTTAGGTCACTAGGTGGATTGTTATAGTTTCTTATCAGTTGGTATTACCAGCTCATTTGATAGGTATTCATAATGTTTTCCACATATCTCAGCTCAAGAAGCACCATCCTAGTCCCACTCATTTTTTTAGTTAGGAAGAGATTGAGTAATATCCATATATTTATTTTGTGGAGAAACTAGTATATATCATCTATTCTTAGGTTAATATCTTATGTGGGAAGTATATTATGTTGGTCAATATTTTGTAATGGCATAGATAATATTCTTAAGAGACTTGGGATAATAAATCATCGATGAAGGAGGAATGGACTCACCTATTTTTAGAGCACCTTTCTTCTATATGAAATTATGTGGATATAAATTCATATATTGGGGAGAATTATAAAATCCAAGTTAAATTTACACTCTATTTTTACGTTTAAGAGTTTTAACTTCCTGATTCATGGGTGTTGTAGATGATCCTGAGTGTTCTATAAGGGAACTAGGGTTGTGTGCTAGTATAAGGGCTGGTTAATTCCATGAATATGATTTTCAATATGTGAATATTATCTGATAATTATCCATGAATTGGGTTAACTACATGAAAGTAAATCATGATGTGAATATAATTCACATTTTGAGTAAGTTTCATGGGATTTTTTTCGAGATGACTCTTTTTTTGGAATAAATGCAACCCTGGGGATTCATATAGTAAATCTATGATTCAAAAAATGAATCCTTTATACCCTATAGGTTTTTATCTAACACACACTTAACTCTTCTATCATTTTACTGAAAGAACCTCTCCCAAACCCTTGGTCTCTTCCAGTCCTTGTTTCATGGTTTCAATCCTTTCAATTTCCTTCGTTTGGATTATTAATCTATGGAGAGGTTTGTTACTTATCCTATGGTGAGTGTTTCATTATCTCTTCCATTTTAAATATCTATTTTGTAAGTGTCAGTAGTTATGGACTACATTTCATGGTGTTTTTATCATGTAATGATGCTTCTTCTATCAAATCTAGATCCACTGTGTGGTCATCTTTCGGTGGCTAATTCAAGTGTTGGTTTTGGTGTGGAACATGATATTTATATGGTATGTGTTGAAATAACCTCTACTATAAACCTTTTTTTATATAAATCCACTGTATTATGATTTAATTGATGTTAGGGCCTCCATTTATTGCTCTTGAGTTTCATTTCCACTCTTGGTGTGTAGATCCCATTGTAGGTGGTGTGTGACCTAAGTTTGAGATGGGTGGTTTTGTCTCTATCCTATGTGGGGTGAACCTTGAAGGATATTTATTTGTAAAAAAACTTCTAAATGAATTGGGATGATTGACTTATTTGTTTTTGTGTTAATTATTTTTTGAGAAAATATGTGTTTTCCCATTATTTTATTAAAATAATGGTTTTTTTAAATGAATTGTGAAATGTATTTTTGAAATGGTTGTCAAAGAAGGTTTGTTATAAAAATTGTTATTTAGAACTATATTTTGAAATTTGATAAGATCATTTTATATGATTTATTGAATGTAGCTCATGGGAATCCTTTTTTTACTTTGGTGGAAGGTGTAGTATTGGGCCTCATCTATTGATATAATTGGGGGGTTCACTTTTTATGGTGTTACTCTAATCCATGATCATAGATGCATGGTCCATAGAGATGTTTATAAATTGTTGGGGGTTCACTTTCTAGGGTGTTCCTCTATTCCCTAGACATGATTCATAGTATCTAGGTACTTTGTGTTTGAATTAGTCTTATTCATGATATGAGTGATCTAGATATCCTAACCGGTTGTGATACTTGGCCTATTTACCATTGTGATATATTTTTGTGGTATTTTGTATTTTATATAAATTATTTAATAAATAATTTTTTTTTCTAGATTTATTCTTTAAAATTGTTTTACCTGGAATTATTTTCAAACCATAGAAAAATGGGAGTTTTTTAACATAATTTTGATATAAAACTGTTTAACTATTTATCATTCCTTGTTTTCTATAAATTTAGAATATTGTGATTACTATATAAAGACTTGATATAGAACACCTAGGTGGGATCCTACTATGGCTATTATATTTCACCCTACACATTCCCTTAGGAATGTGTAGGCCTTTTATTATCTTTTAATGCAGGAAAAGGAAAGGCATTGTAGTGAGGTTTTGAGGTTTGTATCAGCTAGGTATGGGGTAGCTGGTGGTGAGAAAGTACATTGTAACCCACATATCACATTGAGTATAGTTTTATATTTTTTATTTTACTTTTGGGTTTTTGGACTTGTAACTTGGTTTTTATCTTGTGGTTTTATTTTGGGTTGTATTGATACTGCAATTATCTTTCTTTGTTCATGACATATACTTTTCTAGTTATTCCTTACACTATTTATTTTCTCTATGAATATGTGTCATGTACCTTGTTTCAAGTCGAGATAAATCATTTCCTATGGTGGTTTTTTTGTTCTTATGTATTATTTTCCAACATGTGGGGATTGGGAACACCCTTCGGGTTAGTACAGGATCGGTTCAGGTACTACGTTGGGAGGTTATTCTGAGTTTATTCAATATAGAAATCAATGTCATTACTATAAATAAAAATAATCCCCTACCTCACATAAATGACTTATTTTATACAATTTATGGATTTAATTATTTCTCAAAGATTGATCATTATTTTGGGTATCATAAACTATGTGTAAAGAAGGAATATATTTCAATGATGGCATTTCATTTGAGGTATAAAAACTATGAATTTACATTAACTCTATTTTAATTGGCTAACAAACCCTATATTTTTGTTGATATAAGAAATATATTATTCAAGGATTATCTTGATAATTTAATTATGGTATTTATTTATGATATCATGACATACTCTAAAAGTTATGTTGTGTATAAGAGTCATTTTAAAATCATTCTTGAGACTCTTAGAGAAAATGATTTACATAGAAAATTCTTCTAGTGAAAATTCTAGCTTCCAAAAGTTTTTTTATTTTTTATATTGTCTCTAAGGATGGAATATAAATTTATCCTTTAAAGAAAAATTCATTTATGGAATAGTCAATGAAAATAAATATAACCAATGTATGTAGTTTCCTTGGATTAAAAGGCTGTTATCGATAATTTGTTCAAAACAAATCTCTATTAGATAACACATTAACTTATTTGATATATTAAGGTATCAAGTTTATAAGATCATAATAATGTACGGAAATTTTTTAAAATAAAATATTGGTTACTGCACTGATGTTGATTTTACCATCGAGAAGGCGTGGATCTGTGATGTATCGTGATACATTGAAGAATGGACTTGTATGTGTCCTTATACTGAATGATATAGTTATTTCATATGCATAAAGGAAGTTGAATAATAATCAATAGAATTAACCAACCCATGATCTTGAGTTGGTATCCATAATACTTTCATGGATGATATAGAGTCATTAACTTAGGTGAGAACGGGTTGCAGGGTGGTTCTTTGACCTTGACTTTATGTTTTTTAAATGTTGAAATTTTAATTTTTTTTGTATCTGGAGGATGTTTGGTCTTCGGTATGGGCGCGATTTATGGGATTTGTGGGATATAGTGTTTTGTTTGTCTGATGGTATCTACTTGGAGTTGTACTAGGTTCACACTTTCCCATTAAAAGTGTCTTTTAAAATACAAAAAAAATATGGATTGTGTATTGAGAAATTTGGAAAGAGGATCTGTATTCCATCCATGTATGATCTGAAAAGAAAATACTTATATATATCTAAAATCTCAAATTTATATATACACCTTGGTAGCACCAAAATGTATCAATATTTGAGGGAATATTTTCTCATTGAATAATTGGAAATAATAAATTATTTAATATGTATCAAGATTCTTGTTTTTTAAATAGGTAAAGGATGAGAGACTACATCCTAAAGAAGTCGTGCAATATCTACATATTCCTTTATAGAAAGGTTATGTTATTACTATGTATTTTTTTCATTATATTTAAAAAAACACATAAATAGAATGATGATATATGGGTTATTATTGGTCATCTTACCAAGTCCTCAAATTTTATCACTTTAAGGGAAGATATAAATCTTGATCACCTCACATGGATCTACATTAATTAATTTTTTCTTAATTATGTTTCACTTCATTCGATTGAATCTGATCATGAACAATGATTCACATTGAACTTAAGGAATATAATTTGGAAGGCTCTCAACACTGAGCTTTGTTTGAGCACCACTTACCATCCTCAAAATGATGGTAAATTTTTAATGACTATTTATACATTTGAAAATATGTTGAGTTTTTGGTCTATTGACTTTTAATGTATGTGAGATCAGTATTTACCTTTATTATAATTTTAATATAATAATAACTTTCATTTAAGCATCGATATAAAACCATATGAGGTATTGTATGTAAAGAGGTTTTGTGCTCCAACTTGTTGGGACAATGTTTTTGAAAGGAATATTATAGTCTTACATCTTATGGAGGAGAAAACAAAAAAAATATATGACTATTCAAAATAATATTACAAACTGAAAATTAATTTTTTTATTAGCATAAGACTTATTTTTAAGGGAAAAGGTGGAGCCCAACATGACATCAAAGACATAAAACACAACCATGCCTCCAGATTCCAAGAGTTCAAGACCAAAAATAACTCATTCAAGACTAAAAATAAAATCCCCTACCCATCATCATGAAACATTTAGACCAGATTCCACCTACTCATTTCTTCTTGGCTAGCTATCTCGTACAAGAATGCACGAGCTTGGTACCAATGACAATGTCAAACCCTCTAAAACATCCAAATCTGAATTGAAATGCCTAGGTGAAAACTCACACTCTAAACCTCATATAAAGCATCCCCTTATAGAAAAAAATGGTTTTAATAAAAGGAAACTATGTCATAAGTATATTGGGCATTTTAAGATTCTAGAAAGAATTGGATTTTTGGATTAACATTTTGCAATTCCACCTAGCCTCTCTAAACATAATGATGTGTTACATATCTCCTTATTATAGAAGTTAATGGAAGATACAAGGAACGTTCTTACCAATGAGTAAATATAATTAGAACATGATTTATTTTAATATTATATCTTGATTCCAGAAAGTAGGGAATAAGTGTTGTGAAATCAGATTATTCACCTCGTAAATGCATTTTGAAAAACCCAAAATATAAAAGAGGTGGCATGGGAACCTGAATAAGATATGATGAATAATTAACCATATATATTCATGATGAGATAATTTAGAAATTTTTTGGAGTAAATTTTTTAAGGGGGGATAATGTGACCCCCAAAATTCAATTATAGTAAGCTTTTCTTTCTATAGAAACAATAGCACAATTCACATTGATTTAATAAAGAATGTGATTCAACAAAAATTACTGAATATTATAAATTTAATTTTATGAAATAAATTTTATCCTTGAATTAATCTTGTCAAAATTATCTTAGGGTGAATTTTTTATATTTTTCAAAAATATTTTTTTGAGGGAAGAGTGAAAAATAAATATTTTACAAAAAACTATCACTTTTATGACATTATAATGATATAGGAATAAATAGAAATATTAAGTAAACTTTTTTATAGAATAAATATAAATATTTAATAAGTAATATAATTTTTATAAATATATAATGTTGAACATATAAATACATGATTAACATTTTTGGAAATCTTGGTATTGTTTTTGTTCAAATAAAAACTATTTTTATTTATTTTCTCTTAATAAATTTTACATAATGTTTCTTTTAGTATTAGTTTGGTTTAAAATTAAAATAAGTAAAAATTTATTTAACATAATACAATTAATTCCATTGGAATAAAAAATATACTTTCTTTTTATCTAAAATAATTTTTATGCATAAAAAACATTTTTCAATAAATGGGTTTTGTTTATTTTTTCACACATATATTAAAATTTATTTCAACCGCTAATAAAAATTTAATCCTGTAAAATGTATTACATATTTGGAATCATTATAATTAATATTAGGTAATAATTTAATCTTAATTTTTTTTTCAGAATTAATAGTGAAATAGTAATTATTTACTTCCTTGGTTAGGGTTAAAACTGGTTTACCATGGGTTAAACTAAGATATATGGGTAAAAATGTCAAATATTATTTTTTAAATATTATTTTTTGAATAAATTTAGTACCTTTGTTGACTAAAATTTTAATTATGAACTATTTTGTTCCAATTTCATAAGAAAATGATTTTGTATTTTTAAAATATTTTATGCGATTCCATGTGGGTCCCTCCACTCACTTATAAAAGGGAACTTATTATCATCCATTATTTACAACCAGTTATCACTATATGTCATCCAATAGCTACAAAAAACCATCCTAAGTTTATTCCCTTCATTCATGAACTTCTAGTCTTCTTATAAGACCATCCTAAGAAAACTGAAACTATAAGAAAATGGAGGTCTCTCAAAGAAGAGGTTATCCTCTTTAATAAATCTTTCAGAGTTTATTTATTATTCTACATTTGATAAATATTGTGTAACCATAATAAAATAATGAATCAAGTGTCATAAATACATTTATTTGTTATTATTTTTATTGGACAACCATTTTCCACATCCTTTTCATCCTATGGAAAATAAAAACATAGCTCGTGCAAACGTACAGCCTACCGTCTCCACATAGTGATGTAATTTTTTTATCCTCACCACATTAAATGGATGGTTAACAATATAAAAATACTGAATAAATATGATCTTTATGAAATTATTTTGATTATTTAAATATAATATATCAATTAAATTCTTACCCTTACACTCATTAAAAAATAACAATGTCTCTCATGCATACATGTGGTCTCCCACCTCAATGAAGTGATGTGAACAATTTTTCATGTCCATGTTTCATGGAGGATTAAAAATATGTATATAATAAATATATATGATATTTATATCATGTCTATAATTCTGGATATTATAGAACCATGATCAAGATGCAAGGACGGTAACTTCTGAATCAAAACATACATGAAAAATGAAGGAGTTCACACCCAAAATGATGATGATGATGAATGTTTGTCAATGAATAGGTGATAATATGTTATAATAAAACTTTTTATTGAATTATAATTAATATTAGTATTCTGGTATGGAATTATAATAAATTTAAATTCTTTATATGGGAGGTTAAGAGCACTTATGTAGAAATTTTGACCCGAGGTAAGAGTTTATTTCACAATCTAATCCTTATTTGGGATTTCTTATGCTAAAGTTTATATTGGGATAATTATTTGATATTTATTTCTTTAATCAGATATATTTTATTCTAATATGTTTATTTATTGAAATTATGAGTTTTTATTTCATTTTACTCTCTCTAAGAACTAAATAGTCTGAAATAATGTTTTAAAATAAAACTGACTTTCTTTTTCTCTTTAGTAAGAATTTTTTTATCCATGAACATATTTTCATCAAAGTATTTTCCAGAATGTTTTAATTATTATGAAATTATTTATTGAACTCATTTTAACCATTTATGAATTCCTATAAAAAAATAAATGAATATTCATGTCATTTTCTAAACAAGTTACTTTTTACCGAATATGTGAATGAAATCAATATTTTAATGCTTACCGTAAGAATGGTTATTCTGGATATCATGAATATTATTTTCATTGAATTTTCCTTTATATGTTTCCATGGATTTTTTTAATGAAATTTTTTTTCTTAATATTCTATAATTTTTTTGATTTTAAATAATTGTTTTTAAAACGAAAAGGGTATTTTACTCAAGAAATAAACTAGTAATATTTTAAAAGTGTTTTTATCTATGTCAAAATCTTTTGATAAATATTATGCTTACTAATGATATAATATAATGATATTATTCACTACCTTACTCAGGATGGATTATGATCATGTTGTTCTATTTATTGACTAAAGATAATATTAACCTTTTGTATGATAGTTTTCCAATACGAATGGTTGTATTGATTATATATTGAATTGTTAATCATTTATTTCATATGATGAATAAATTATACACAGTATGTGAAATTTGTGGCCTTTTATATACCATAAACGCATCAATATGTCATGTGATAGAAATGGATTTTTGTATATGGTGTATGCCTTACATATTTATGTTTGATATCTTGTTATAATGCCTTGAGGGTAAGATTTTGATGTACGACATTATATATTTTATCATTATGAGGTTATTTTTTATCCATGTGATTATTTATGTTATTATATAATTCATGGATTTATTCCCTTTTTTGATATTATTTATATGGATTATTTTATTATTGTTTAACTCTACAATATTATTCATCATTTATTTATCCTATGATAGTTTTTCTTGTATGTTTCGACTTACTGAGTATCTTAGCTCACAATTGATTATGTTTTCATTCACTATGATACTAAGAAAGGATCTATGAGTTATTTTGTGGATATACTGGAATAAATAATAAATTTACCCTAAGATTTTTAGGTTTTATTTCATGTTTTGAAATGTAATGTGAGAATCATCTATGTATTTATTCTCTCCAGTCTACTAAACTATTTTATCCTTTGGGATGTGATATCTTGTATATAATTCCAATGTAATAAAATAACTACCCGATCTATTTTATTAGATTCTGGGTGTTATATAAGTTTTATGGTTTATTATTTATGTATAAGGTCTCTTGTTTGGGACTAGGTTGAAATTTTCATAGGAATTTCAATTTCACATTTGGTGGATGGGACAAATTGAAAAATGGGCATCAGAATTGAGTTATGAGAGTTAAAAAACTTTAAATTATTGTTTTTGGATGGATTTTAAGGACTTATAGGTGTCTCAAAATTATAAATGTAATTAAGGGGCATTGGGTTTCAAAAACTCTTTTTCGGAAGAGATGACCTTAGGCACATTGTTGGTGCACGGGTAGTACTAACATTGCAGCATAACCATGTGGCCTATTTTTTATGGGGATTAGGATTATTTAATCATGTAGGGTGGCCCAAAAATCTATGAAAATTGGTGTAGAAGGTTATAGGGACTTGCACAGTTGTCCCACAGTTTGATTAATTTTTTATAGAAACTGTGTGGAGTAGGAGTGCTTGAGAGCAGTTTCTCCACATAGTTAGAGAATGAATTGTAAAATGTGTGAGGCAACAATGTATCCTAGAGCTGATTTAGAAATTGATTTCACATGACTGACATATAATATTCCTAAATTTGTTGCCTAACTATTCACCTATTAAATAGGGTAAAATTATTATTTTCCCCTTCGATCTTAAAAGGGTTTTTACACCATTTTCATACTCATTTTATCCATGAGGTCCCCCGCATGCACCTACTCCTTCCTATTTCCCCCATGGATGGTTCTCCTTCATCATTAGTCTATATAAAACATCATCAGATGTGTTGTAATTCTAAAAGTGAGTTTAAAAATATTCTTTCTTCTTTTATGATTTTATTTCTCCATCTTGGATTTTATTTCCATGTGAGCGAATATGCCTTATTTTTAGGGAATTTTTATATTTCTATGATTTCTGTCATTTTAGATCAAATAAAATCCCAATAATTGATGAGTAAAGATTCATATGAATGAGGTATGTGTTCTACATGTTATTCCCTTAAAGTCATTCAGTTTATAAAATGTTTCATTATACTACATGCTAGACTTCTTGTGTGCCATTTCTAAAATATGAAATAGATTAAATTAAAAGAATAGATCATAACCTTTTCACTATTTAGACCCCTTTACAAGGATGTAATTTTGGGACCTCATCATGGAACACCCCTTTTAGTGTGTCCTATTATAATTCCCTAAATTACTGTTTCTTAAAAATGACCAAAACACAACTATGGTGTGTTTAGTTTGATTAAAAAGGTGGAAATTATTTTCATGATAATAAATGAATTGATTAAATTACAGTATGTAATATAAACATATATGGACCATGTTAAATTATGATGTTTTACTTTTGACAAAAATGGATTTAAATGATATTTGTGTCTCTTATTATTAAATTTATTGACCATGAATGTTAATGCTGAAGGAACCAGGCATGTAGTGGAAGCCTTGAAAAGTGAGATTTTAAAATTTTCATCAACAATCGACGTAATCTTGTCAATGTCAGTGAAAAGATACCAGGTTTAGGCCAAGGATCTCTTGTCAAATAAGTTGAGTACAAAAATTAAACCATAACAATACCTGGTTTAAAACCAAAGTTTCACATGATGTCTTCTTATCTTTGGTGATCAATTCTTGAAGAATATAAAGGAAAATTCCATTAGATAATCTATACATTCTTCCAGAAACTACAGGAGCACCATTTTTTGAATTCCAGGTACTATCATGGAATTATGATGATGCCTTCGATGCTTATACAATCACTACATGCTCTTCTTGCGATTCCTGAGAGAGAATGCTTCATCCGAGCTCCTTGGATCCAAAGCCTCTCCATTTAGAATGTGGAAGAGGGAATTAGAGAGATATAGATGAATATAGCTAGAAAAACCATCTTATCCTCTATTTATAGAGTGTAATGAAATTACCTTGAAATTTTAACCCCACCCTGAATAATTAACACACTATATATATAATATTTGGACTTTTAAACTGAGTCATAAATATTATGAATTATTATTATCACTTATATATTATAAAATAAACATATTATGAGATAATAATTAATCCATTAACTTGGCTCTTTCATCAATAATTATTAATGAACCTTGAATATTTTAATATTAATTCAAATAATATTTTTCATTTATTTACATAAAACCTATAATTATATTTCATAAATAAATTCAATGCCCATTATTCTTAACATGAATAATATAAATTTATTTGTTACATTGGTGATCATATATCATTGAACAAATCATGGATCCCATTGGTGGTTCCAACCATTTAAAAGACTCTTATTCCACTGAATATGGAAGATTCTCAAATACGCTATTGTGTGTGACCATGTAGGCCCTTATCATGATAGCAATTAATATTATTCACAGACCATGATAGGGATATAGAAACCCATCATGACCCCTCAAGAGATAAGGATGGTCACAGCAGCAGCAACCAACCTAAGAACACTTACTATTTAATATAATCTCATTTTCATTAATACCTCATAAATCAAGAATCACATGAGTGTCGTCAACCTTTTTCGTGCTTTATTATTAGTTGATCCAATTGGATGGATTTACCCTTGACTTCCATGGGAATGGCCTTATTAAGGTAATACCATCCTTATCAACATGGCATGAGATAAATTACTTTCATAACCCAGAAGTGACAAATCCTTTATTGACCATTCAACCAATGCCATTCCATCAATGATGAACCCTACACAAACTACCCCACAAAAATTTCAACATCATGTTTTTCATCATGCATCAAAGTACACGATCAAATGACATACACTGGTAATGATCTAATGTATGGAGAGAATTACTCATGATCGTAGATAGGAACATCCAATGACACCTGAAACATGTGGTGTTCTTATTGGTAGTTCTGTCCTCAAGATCTCACTACTAGAGATCACCAATTGTGAACATCATGAGAAGAAGTCTCGATGCTTATGATCCCCCAACACCAGATATTCAAACATCTACTTTGTCCACTCAGTAAGATGTATCTAGACCATAGAATATATATTTATTATTAATTTAATAGTATCTCGTAGTTCTTATTATAGCTTGGGATCTTCTATAACCTCTCAACATGATAATTAATCTTTGTACATTACCATTTCAATAGTGGATGCAGAAAAGTTCACACAATAATGGTAAGATGAAATCATGTATTGATAATTGTATACATGATATGGTAATCAAAAACACTGAATATTTGGGTCTAGGGAACCCACTATTTCAAAACTCCCACTTTCACTACAACAAACATGCTAACCAAACTTGTTATCTACACACATAATAAATATCATGTTTCTGTTGAGTAATTGATTTAGATATTATGCCTTCCATGGTTCTTCCATGTCGTAATTCTACTATAGCGACCTCATCTCCTTAAGTTAAACTTATTAATAGTTGGTATCCCTATGTATATACCTCTTTTCCACTATCATTACATGAAATATTGGCTCATATGGATATCCTAATTTATATTATGATAATACCTTTCTTACCAGATGTGATTCCAAGAATTGGAATAAATATTTGCATTTATTTACTGCTTCTTAGCTTCCTCAAAAGCTGCAACATACTTAGTATTTATAGGTATGGATGCTACTATCTTATATGAGCCTTAATCACTCATCACATTCATCCTAACTTCAATATTAGATTAGATGGATCTAATTAATACTTGTTTGTGTCCCTGTAAAACTAGTATCATTACTTCTCCACTTACCTGGTATATATCTTTTATACATTCCTATGTACAATTAGATAGTTCTGACTGCTTCACTTACAGTTCTCCTAGATATAACTGATATTTTCCTACTATAAAGCATTTATTGGAAACAACAATTTTTTGTACATATCATGGAATTCATAATAGTCCATCACTTCGATGTATGGATTTAACTCATCTCATTTATCTCTTCTTATTTCTTATACACATCAACCTGGACAGATTATGCGTTGTGACATAGGAAAAAATTGATATCTTGAATTATTTCAACTTGTATTTTTCAATAATATGACACTATATATATGATTGATTAGGTCCAAGAAACCTATAGATCCCCCTAAGTAGATCCAGTTACTAAGATCTTAGGTTCTTAATTTAAGTCAATCATTGGAGAAAATATTTCGTCCTAATCTTAACTAACTATTAGACCAATGTTTATTTTCCATTTGTTGTCGAACATAATTTTCTTGGAAATCTGTGGCTCCCCCACTAACCTTTAGTAAACTCTTGACATAAATTCATTCCTAATGAATTTTCTATTATCCTATTAATTACTTAAATCCTTAACATGATTTCAATATATTGTAACCTTTATTATCATTCTTTGATATGACCATCCCATTGTGGTTGCGTTGTATAGACACCTTCCATGAATGATGGTATTGACATCCAATGCTAAATAAAATGATCATAGAAATTATCTATGATAAGTAAAATTATAATGGGTTTAGGCATAACAACTTTGTGAATCCAATCACTTCTTATTGGTATTGTTAATGTACCACCCATGTATCAACTCACTTGAATACCCACCGTAGTATTAAATATAATAAAACCCTTTTCACTTTGATACATGGAATCCATTAATTGAATTTTGGTTGTTCTCATAAATTTTATCTAATTTTCATATACTTATTACCTATAGAAAATATTATTCATAATGAATAATCAATCACCAACTATGGTGAATACAAAAACCATCTCCATGGTTTTATTTTTCCTACACAGTATGTGTCTTTGGAACATACTTTTTTCCACATGAGCTAGTGTTACTAGTTATTATGCCAACTATTTTTTCTTCTGAATCATTGACTAAGATAAAGTCATTATTGCTCCCACTATCTCTAATGAGATGTGCACCATTATAGAAATGTAGTCAATTACTTGACTAGTACTTTTTCATCTTATGGTTTTATATAATATCATAAGTGATCGTTTGTATAGTTACATAGATGTTCCATGTGTTTAACTTGATGTATGTTTGTTTATGTCCTAACAAACTCTTTGCATCAAAACACATGACTATATCACATACTGGATTTATCATCATACTATGAATCATATAATATCCATATTTCATTTTATATGGAATATGATTATTGGATTAAACCATTATTTGTGAAGTGCGTCATGAAATATAATAGAAGTTTCTACAAGTTTCAACATTAATACTCCATACATCATAAATCTGATGTAAAAAATTTGAATTTAGGAATTTATCCATGCTACATTTTATTGATCAATGTTAACATGTAAGATGCCATCATCGATCCTCCTCATTATCATGATCGATGAATGCTTGGTCACGATGTTCTGTGTTATGCCAACCCAAAGAAAGTCATATCTTCTAACCAAGAATATACTTCCTTTATTATTCCTTAATAACCTAAAGGAGTATTATGAAGTATATTTATAACTCTATTTCACCCTTGGAATAGTTCACGTTCACTTGTTGAAATATTTCTCAAAGCTTTGTGACATTCCTTTATTTCTAAAGGATACTTTTTCCAAACTAAAAACATTGATAATACCAAAATTATTTAGTTGTGCCTAGCCTAAATATTATATTGGGTATATTATCGATTTCCACTTTTAGTTTTACTTGAAAAAGAAATATCTTGCCACAACTGGGTATAAATCTTAAATTTTTATATTCATCTATTATTGTTTATGATTCATGTATCAAGGAACTATTAATTGATTATTGGATACCAAAAAAATCATTCATTCTAGAAACGTAGAATAATGTCTCCTTATGTCAAAAAAGCATGTGAGATAAATGTTTTGGTTATACTAAATAATATTTCTACATGAATTTGTTACATAGAAATAAAGAAGTCGTGTACTTCTCATAGCTGGACTAGGTATAACCCTTTCTCAGCCACTTGGAGAATACACCTTACTTCTAGTAAGGTTTATATACTTACATGGTTACTGTATTAAAATACAGATGTGTCACTAGCATATTGTGTTTAATGCCCAAGTAGTGAAACTGAAACATTATAATGATGAATATACCTAAATAAGAAGTAGTGACTTTCTTCTTTAATTCATATTATTTCAATTATACTTAAATTGTTTTATTTTATAATATGCATTAAAAATAACCTTTGCCAATACCTCATTCATTAATGGATTTTGAAAATGTTTCATTGGCATTAATTGTCTTTTGGAATTTTCTCATTGTCTTTCAATTTATTCTCTATAAGAATTAAAGATAAAACATTATTTGAAATTCTTATTCACTTGGACAACCTTACCTGAATAGGTAATGATGCATTTACTAAATAATTGTTCATTTTATAAATTAAAATGAATCTTGTGTAAAGAGTGAAAATTATATGAGAAAGAGATCCATTTAAATATCATGATTCATCCTCCTATTTACATATTCTTGTATAATCATCGCCTTATTCACATCATTACTTAGCTTTCTCACTGCAAACATCTTTAAGATGGGGCTTCATGATTTATTATACATGTCTTTGTGTTGTGACCACAACTGACACTGGATGTTGATTAAATCATAATAATATAACTATTATATGATTTTTACATTAGTCTCCTATGATCAATTTCACCATCTCTTCTTGAGATTGTTTAACAATGTTGGGGACACTAGCACCTTGAGTTTCCTATATCATAATACTATGTGAAAGAACCCATATTATTATTGAATACTCATGCTAGTGTGGACATTTACTTTGTCCATTCAGTAATATCACAATTTTTTAAACTTGTGGTATAACTTTCCATTTTTCTACAAAAATAAATTCTACCAGATTAATACTTTTTCTGTGGATTACCAGGTTAGACATTTTTTATGAAATAATTGAAGCATTAAATGTCTTGCACTATTTTTATCGAATTCTAGGAACCCTCTATGCAAGAATCAAAATACTATATCGCTATAGTATTCTAGTGGAAAGGATATGAGAACCATCACTCATTGTTTACAAGATATGGCTATGAAACTACTTTCAGGGTTTAAGGTAGGCTTTTGGATGGCCAACCACTTGAACTTATGGTTCTGTGATCTGTTGTGTGAAGTCCCAACATCTAAAATCAGAACTTGATTTACTCAAAACTTTACTAAAAAATGATAGCAAGTTTGCTATGGGAAATCATTTCTAGCACTTTAGTTAAGTTGACCCATCACTCTTATAAGGACTCCTCAGTAGTAATAGGCACCCTCAGCTATTGAATGACTGGTATCCCAAACACCTAATTTTGTACAAATTCGAATGAAAAAAGGAGGTTTTGACTTAATATATATTTGAGGGTTTTATTAATTTCAATGTGAAAAAAGAAATCATTTTCTATTTTTATAAGAACGTTCCATGTGATCGCACTCACAACTGACCATACATGAAATAGAAAACATTGTCGTGTCACATGTTCATTTTATCTTGCATTCTTGTTTATTATTATTCTATGTGACCGTGCATTAACTACACATTAAAAATAAAAATAAAACATGAAAAAAATGATGACTTGATCATGAGCTAATACAAATAGTTGATCTATTGAGTGAATAATGGACCAACCTAGACCCTAGGGGATATAACTTGAGGCACGTCTCCTGTGACTGTAAATGCAGTGTATGCTCCTCTAATTCATGATATCTTCTGTCTAGTGTGTCTCCATAACTCTTCACGATGGGGGTTAATTTTTGTCTCTTAATTATACAAAAATACTCACACGTAGACGAGGGGAACTGGGGATTATATAAAATACAACTCTGAGAATGGGGGTGTAGCCCCTTTTACATATAATGACTTAGAGATGATACGTAGATCGCCTTTTATTAATTAAACTAATTATTACAATACCATGAAATAACAAAATTAATTAATTAATTAAATAATCAAGCACCAAACTTGCATTGGTTGGTCTCCAACTCATGGTCAGCATACACATTAACTCACCTATATAAACTAAATGTAGTATTAAAATTAAATTTTCATTAACAATAAACATAAGGGTATCTAATTGAATTAAAAATTTCACACTAATTTGTAATTAAATAATTATGTCATTCGGACCTGATTAATAAAATTATTTTAAAAATGATTAATTAATTAATTTAATTAAACACCAATTAAATTAATTACGCCGTAATTAATTAAAAAACAAAAAAATAATATTTGATTAATTTAATTACTTAATGAAAATAAATTAAATATTTTAAATGATTTTTGATTAATTAAAAATTCTTAGGCCCTTAAAACTTCAGGTAGGGCTTGTTGAGGTCAGGGAAAACCTGCACAGGCCCAGTCCATGCTATATCGACCCCATGTTGGTGTCATTTGGGTGAGGTAAGTCCAACCAAGCCTTTTCTAGGATGGAAAGTCCTGACTGGGCACCTGGTGAGGATAATCTAGTATATGTAAACCAAATAGAACCTGTAGTAGGGGTTAATTCACTATGGACACCAGATCTTGCCACCTGAGGATCCCCACAGAGGATCTGGTGTGGTCGGTTCCAGTCAGGCATAGACATGGTGGGATTCTAAGGTCAGAACTAACCAGGGTGTATGGAGTTCGAGGGGTGGATGGGAATAGGTGAACAACACACTACTGAAGGAGGCAGCCCAGTAGGTTTGTCCACAGTTGACACCGGCGTTAAAGGAGGTCAGTTATGGCCTTGGCCCCCTACAGTAGGGAGGAAACTGGACCAGGGCATTGGCATACTAAAGGAGGTCGTTGGACAAGGTGATAGCGCACAATGGGGTGGTTCATGTGCCATTGGGTGGAGGCTAGAGAGCGGCCCACTGTGTCGCGAGGTGGAGGTTGGAAGGTGGCCCATGTTCCTTGGGGTGGAGGCTGGAGGGCAGCCCATGCGCTGCAGGGTGGAAGACAGAGGGTGGTCGGCAGGCTACTGGGTGTATGGCCGCTACACCTAGGGTGGATTTGTGAGGGAGACGAAGGGGGCCGAGGGGGATTCTTGGCCCCACAAATATTTTTTTCACAACTTCATAGCAGGTTGCCCCCTCAAAATTTTTTTGTCTTCTGAGACCTACAATGAAGGTCTCCTCAACCCCCTTTTTTTTACTTTTGATAAATTTTTTTCTTTGATTCTATTACTATCCATCCCAGTGGGGCCCGAGCCACAACTCCCCAAGCCCGCCTCCAATAGGCTAGGGGCTGGTGACTAGCATCGAGTAGGCATGCTACTAACATGGGAGGCATTTCCTATAAACCTATACCCACACACACACATCTTCATTCCCCAAAAGATGAAAAGTAAAAACTAATAAATGGAAAAGCTGCGTGCATACATTAAAACCCAACCACAGAGTACAACAGGAAAGTAAAGTGCGAGAAAGTAAAACCTTGGGCCAAAAGTACAAGCCCACTAAAAATAAAGTCTGTAACAAAGTCCTACGTGTATGGAAAGGTACTGGGACTGGAATCTGTAGTTGTAGGAACACACCTTGGCCCACCTGATCTCACTAAGCACCATCCGGTCCTAGTCCACCTAGAATCCCGTCAAAGGATCGCTCGTCTACACAAGACACGACACGTGTGGGAAAAGCCCATGCAGGGGTGACTATAACAATACCCAATAGGACACCCTGAAACCACAAAGGAAATACAACAAGTGAAATACCACAAAGGAAAGATACAGTCATCTCCACATTGTATATGTCTACATAACATATAACAAGAATATCCCAATATACTCATACACGATCGACTATCGCGAAACCACCACTAAGATCCACCTCGAAGATTCCACTAAGAACATAACTAGTAGAACACACTCCTAGGTCTGAGGAGAGAGAGATACGAAGTACTCATTCAGGGAGGACTCACTCCACAAGTACCTTGAGAACATGATGCTCGGATTAGGATCACAACCGAGTCATGGGGTGATTCCGACAACTCAGTCTGAGCTAATCCACTAATCAGAGGATCGACGCCTCGTTTAAGTTGGGCACGTCGATACCGAGAACTATACCTGGGGTTCCAGGAATGAATAAGGTATCCGGTTCTAAGTCTCATGGAGGGGATTCCAACAATTCTATTTAGGAAGTCCTTTTGAAGGGATCATAATACTGTATAAAGGAAATGATACCATAACCTTCAGGGAAAATACCAAGGGTACGAACCCTAAGAAAACTATTCCAAATCACAGAATAAAAGTGGCTCAAGTCATTTAAGATAGGTTACACTGCATGTATTATGGTTACACACCTTGTTCCTTGACCCCGGGTACTGCCTGCGTAAACGGCCCATGTTATTCGTTCAAGACGTGTAAAACCATACTACGCGACATGTAGAAAAATTACACGCCGTGTTCCTTGACCCTGGGTACTGCCCGTGTAAACGGGCTGTGTCATTTTGATTTTTAGATAGAAAGAAACTACATGGTGTGTAGAAGAATCAGACGCCATGTCTGAGCACCTGGGGCTCGCTCCATGTATGCTAGCCATGTGCCCGTACACGGTCTCTGCCCATGTCCGTGTCGCCTGCCCGTGTACCAGTACATGGTATTTTTCATGTATCTGGCCGGTTCTGGCTGGGGAGGGGTATACACAGTGTTTTCTTGGTCGTGTACCCATCTCGTGTCCGTGTACTCCCAAAGTACACACCAGTTGGTCCGCTGACGAACACATGCCGTGCAGCCCATAAAACATGGTGTGTAGTCGAGAAATTTCCAGAAACATTGTCTTCTTCCTCGCGCTTTGGTCAATCTTCCGGATGGCATTTCTCTGGTCTGTTTGCCACGAAACTCAAGATCAAGGGTCTCCTCGACGTCATGATGCCGAATCCGTGGGGTTTAGGCCTTCGATCAGCTCTGAAATTCGATTCTGGTCACCCATACAGAAATAGTTCGTAGAATAATATCTTCCAATCCACTTCGATCCGTCCGTCGCCACCACAGCCTCACCTCCATAGGGTTGTACTGACACCAGATCTTCAATTTGGGATCGTTGCATCACACAACGAGTGTGAAACTATCCATCATTCATATCCCTGCGAAGAAGGCATAGAACGTAGTGAAAAATGTGAGAATTTGGGGAAGAAGAACACAACAAATCGAGACGGACGAACCTCGATCGATGTTCATGTAGATCATGGTCCGTCAAAGTTAGGAGGTTGAACAAAACCAAAAAAAATCAAGAAACAAATCCCCACGATTCCCCAAAAATCCCATCGCGCCATGAAGATCAATCCACGGGCTAATCTGTTCGTGGATTAGTCTGTGTTCATCATGGAAATCAAAAATGGGGAAGAAATCATCAAAAAAAACATCCTACCTGGATTCCGCAGCATTCGTTGGCGATGATTCGGTCGTCGCGTCATCGTCGCCGGCAAAGCTCGTTAAGAACACTGTCGCCACATTGGGAGATTTCCTCCAGAGCCTCCAGAGCCTCCATGGAAAATTCAGGGTTATGGAAATTGTAACCCTAATCCCCTGTGAAATCTCCATTAAAAAAGATAAGAAATTTCTCTGTAAAATAAAATATTTTAATAAAATATTTTATCATGGTTGCGTCCAAAAACCAGATTTCATCACCGACCTGCACCAGCCGATGTTAGGCCTCGCCTAAGGTAAAATCACTGTTTCGAACGCAACCATTCCCTCAGATTTTTGATCCGAGGACCCGTTCGGATGTTATTCCACTTTTTCAAGAAAACCGCATGCGCGTGTAATTTAATTATTAAATTAAATTCAAACATTTGTTCCGGTCTCACCGGGCCTCAGAACTGAACACCATCTCAGAGCCTGGTCTCGAAACAATTCAAATATATTATTAAAATAATACATGTGAAAAATACGGGACATTACAGATTCCTATCCACACTACCAACCAACCCTGTCAAAAAATTTAAATCCTATTTAGGATTTGGAATGTAATTATAATTATAATATATATATTATAATAAAAATAAACATATTATAGTAATTAAATTATAAATATAATAAAATTATTATTATTATAATATAACTATTATATTAATAATAAACATAATACTCATTAAAAAATACTATTCTGGTGACCAGATTCCCACCCGGTGAATGATTGTAGAAAAGTCATAAAAATATTCGGTTTCTAATATGAACTTAAAACTTTGGATGATCGCCGAATGGTCATCTAATTTTGGATTAAGTTGAAGTCTTCAGAATTGGGTCCGTAATAATTCCCTCTTCATAAATTAATGCAGATTTAATTTTTTTACCATAATATTTTCAAATGATTCCTTTGATACCACTAGAAAGAATCAGGCATGTAGCGGAAGCCTCAAAAAATGGGATTTTAAAATTTTCACTGACAATTGATGTAATCTTGTCGATGTCGGCAAATAGATACCTAGTTTAGGCTGAGTATCTCATGTGAAAAATATTAAGCACAAAAAATAAATCGTAACAATGCTTGGTATGAAATAGAAGCTGCAAACGACGTTTTCTAGACATTAGTGAAAAATTCATGAATAATATGAAAGTGAATTCCTCTATATTGTCCACACATGCTTCAAGAAACTGTGGGATCATCATTCATCAAAATCTGGGTGCTATCGCAGAGTTCCGATGATGCCTTCAACACTCCAACGATAACCGCATTTCTCTTCTTGCAATCCCTGAGAGATACCTTCATCTGAGTTCCATGGATTCAGAGCCTCTCTATCTAGGATATGGTAGAGATAATTAGAGATAGATCCATTAATAGTACCTATCAAATACCTCTTTTCCTCTATTTATAGGTTGTAATAAAATTACCCACAAATGTAAACCCCTCCCCTGAATAATTAACACACTATATAAATAATATTCTGACTATTAAAATAAGTCAGAAATATTATTTTTCATTATTATCACTTATCAATAATATAATAAATATATTACATGATAATAATTAAGCCATAAACTCAGCTCTTTCTCCCAAAAATATTAATGAACCTTGAATATTTTAATATTCGTTCAAATGACATTTTTCATGTATTTACTTAAAACTTGTAATTACATTTAATAAATAAATTCAATTCATATTATTCATAGCTAAAATAATAGGAATTTATTTATTTCATTGGTGATCATTGATCCTTGGAAAAATCCAAGACCCCGATGGTGGGGTCTAGTATGTCCAAGACTCATATTCAACTGAATAGGGCAGATTCTTGATACGCTATTGTGTGTGACCCTCTAGGCCCTTATCTCGATAGTAGTGTATATTTTTCATAGACTAAGAGTGTGATCTAGCAACCCATGATGGCCCCTAAAGAGATAAGGATTGTCACAGTAGAAACAACCAAACTATAAACACTTACTACGTAATATAATCTCTTTTCATTAATATCTCATAAAGCAGGATGCATGCATGTGTCATCACCCTTTTTCATGATTTATTATTTGTTGATCAAACTGGATGGATTTACCCTTGATTACCATGACCATAGTCTTATGAAGGTACTACCATCCTTATCAACATGGTTAATGATATATTACTTCCATAACTCAGAAGTGACAAATCTTTTCTTGACCATTTAACCAATGTCATGCCATCAATGATGCACCCAACACAAACTACCTCACTAAGATTTAAATATCATGGTTTTCATCATGCATAAAAGTTCATGATCAAATGACATACTCGAAAAATGATCTCATGTTTGGAGACCATTACACATGATCATAGATAGGAACATCCAATGAAACCTAAAACATGTGGTGTTCCTACTGGTGGGGTTGTCCCCGTGATATCACTACTAGAGATCACCATGTGCGAACTTCATGAGAATAATTCTAAATGATTATGATCCCCTAGAACATGATAGTCAAACATCTACTATGTTTTCTCAGTAATATGTATCTAGACCATAGAAAATATATTTATGATTAATTTCATAGTGTCTCACAGTTCATATTATAGCCATGGATCTTCTATAACCTACTTAACACGAAAATTAAACTTTGTAAATTACTATTTCAATAGTGGATGCAGAAAAATTCACACTATAATGGTAAGATGACATCATGTATAGATAACTATATACAAGATATGGTAATCAAAAACACTAAATAGTTGGGTCTAGGGCACCCACTATTTCAATAATTGGTTTGTGTATCCAAATACCATTTTAAGGTGTGTTGGATTCTATAAAATGATAGAATGGCTAAATGGGTTTAATTAAATTATAAATGATGGAGATGATTCACTTGAACTTGTAACCCTTTAAAGGATGATTGTGTCACTTGGATTTTTCCTTTGTCACTTATGAATAAGATGATATAAATTATTTATTGAATTGTAAAAATCGGCATGTATGTTTTTATCATGGACTATGTTTAATTATTAAATGTGAAGTGACCAAATAATATCTTATGCTTTAGTGATAGATAGATTCTAATATGGATTGAAATTTATGGGTTCATGCAACACATTTATTTGAGTGATTATAAATGTTTAGGTAATGTAGTACATGGTGCTCTTAATCGTTTATTGAAATTACTATACATGGAGTTCCTTATCATTATTTTAATTATATAAAGGTTTTTCATGCCCTGAGTGATACTTGGAATACCATTTTGGATTTACTAGGATGGAATCATGGGATTCCAATTGAATCAGCAATGTGTCTTCCATGCAAAATATTACACATGGATTCAGTCTTTGTCTTAGGATATGAATGCCCGCGCTTTGCACCAAGGTTTGCCTATATTTATAGAAATTAAAATGAATGCCTTGGATGATTATTCTTGGATTTGGATTTATTTTAGGGGCCTATTTTAATTATTCCTTGGGATACTTTAATGTATTGCACTAAAGCTACCTAGGAAATTATTCTAGGGCTTAGGTAACACTTTCCCCCATTTGGTTTTTTGAAAAGGGTACACCCCTATAGATTTCTCCCAGCTTATGAAACTCAAAATACTTGAAAATTATGGAACCATACATTATAATCCATATATATGGATTCCTTGGTCACATTCCATGGGTACCAGACTTATAAAAAAAATTAAAATGTAAGAATCTTAAATACATGTTTAACTTAGTCTAAAGAAGGTGTGTTCAGCTAGGTGTCCCATAAAGAACCTGAGTTTAATATGATTATTTAAACATCATTACTCTACTAATTTATTTTCTATACTTGTAAACTACTTTATTTTATGTTCACAGTCTCTTTTGAATTATACACCATTGGAGGTGACCTATTGAATTTTACTCACACCATATTCCGGACTCCGTTTGGAACTCAGAAAGATATCTTGGTTGTGGGTTAGGACCCTCGATTGTCCCTCTTTGCTTTATTGTGGGATAATACTTTATAAGGAGTTGGGAGATGATAATGTACTCTATATTCTTATAGAGGTTGGTTCTTTTTTTATTTAGTCATTTTTGAATCTAATATTTTTTTTGTGTATTACCTATTGTATGTTGATTGTTTCTATTATAACATTGTATATTAATGCATGGTTGATTTTATTGAAACATTATAAGATACCATATTTCTGATACTTGTTAGTTTTTATTTACTTCTACTACCTTTCTTTTGTTATTTCTTCCTCCCTATTTAGTATTAATCTTAAGGGTATAGTCTCTCCATCGTACCATCATCAGAACCTCACTACTATTTAGAAGCCTCATATATATGGGGAGGTGAACTTGAGGATTTATCACCAACCAGATAGAAGCGCCATTTTATTATATCTAGTATTAGGATGTGACAATTTGGTATTAGAGATTTTTTCCTTTTTATTACTATTTCTGGAACTAGTATATAGGAGAATGGTAATGTGTCAGAACATGGTAAATAGCTCATGTATAGGTCTGGTCAACTTTTACACGAGGGATATATCAAGTTTCCAAGGATGGTATTTGTGTTCATGCTATTTATTATTACAGTTGAGAATTATTTTGTATTGAGTGATTATAGTATTTCCATTGGTTATTTATTTATAGATTTGTGATATTTACCTCTTGGATTGGTATGAAAATTGATAATCTATGTTCATGAAACCTTTCAGGCACATAGGATTCACATTTCATTAGCATTATTATTTTTATACCATGATTGTTTGATTATGTGCCATGATTATTAGTATCCCATGCTTGTGTGATTATTTAGTATGCCTACTTGTATACCATGATTCTATGATTTCCTACCTTGTATATCTGTATTTCCAATTAATGCGAAAGATTTCCTTAAATTTTTGATGTAAGGTTGGTTAAATAAAATGTATTCATAATATGAAATGTTGTTCTCCCATATATCTTGATGATGGAATTCTATATCGCCAACCTAAAATTCAATAAATAAATAAAATAATTAAAAATGAAAATTTTAAAATTTTAAGGTATTTGGATTTTTTTAATAGATTAAAGTTATTTCTTTTGTATGTCAGTTAATTGGTGTGTTGATTGTAACTTATAAAGGAAAGTACCTATATAACTTGGGAATAACAAACCATATAACATCCTCTTATGTTATACTCAACCTTTATAGGTGAATTTCAGCATCATATTCTTATGAGATAACCTTGATAAGGGTGTGTTAAAAATTATGATAAATTGACTATTAATGGGTTTCACTTAAATGAGATGCCAATTGAAATTTATAGAGTGTTGACTCCATAAATTTGGAATGTATTTCCATATAAATAAGCCTGGATTGGTATAATGGGACCCTCATAGGTCACCTCTATTCTTATTTCCTTAGTACTTAACCCATTGGGGTATGCTTATGATAAATAGGGATGGTTATTTAAAGTGTTGGTAACCACTTATATAGTGATTCATATAAATGAATGGTGGGATATTACTAACCAATCCCCTAAAAGTGATAAAATCCCTTTTTTTATTTTGATATTTATTTTATATAAGGTGTTAGTTAATTAAAAGTCCATTTTCAACCTAATTATTTTTTCCTCAATAGCTTGTGAGTGACATTTTCTTTAACTAAGATATATTTGGAGAACATAGGGATAAATGAAATGGTCTAAGTGGAATGTATATGACAATTTTATTATGATTCTATGAGGTTTCAGTTGAATAATATTATAATTATAGTTCATAAAATGTTTTTCATCATAATTGGTACTTGACCTTTTATGTTTCTAAGACAATTTAATATTAAAATAAAATTGAACTGTTCAAATGGATTAAATACAATCATTAGTGGTGTTAATAGAAAATAACCCTCATGTATGGGTCATCTTTATTTTTTCCTTAAGAGATGTCTCGAATAGAAATTTGGAGGTTTCCTATGAGTCTTAGTTGGCTTCTTTCCTATAGATTCTTGGATGTAAAGGATTATGGTTTCAAGCATAGAAAAAATGTTTTTGGTGGGTGATATATTAAAATTTATTTTAACATATAGTTACCTTGTAAAGACCCATAAATTTTAAGGGAATTTTTTTTCTTAATTTTCTTTGTGATTTTACAAGTACGCAGTTTCTGACGGTACCTGATTCTAAGGCCCGGTGTGCCCAGAATCAATTTCTGAAGGTTAGCTTGGGTTCGTTTAGTGAACGAACGATATGTTTTTTCTAACTTTTGTACCAGTGCTCGGAATCAAAATTTGAGGGCACCGATGAAACCACAGCGCCGGTAATTTCTTAGGAAGACCTTTCCTGGAGTTGCGTTTGCTCGGGAGGAGATGTTAAAAATGTGAGGAATACAAATAAAATTGTTTTACAATTTATTTTTATTTCTTTACTATTGGTTAACAGTTGTGGAAAGGGAAGATGCAAGGAAGTTGGGGTGTGTCCCACACGAGCCCCCACATCCTTCAATATTCCCCTACACTCCATTTATTTCCCCTCTAGAAATTATTTCGTAACTCTTCCACATTAATTTGCAGGTCAATAAAACGCCTCTTTAATTGGACAACACACTATAATTAATTCCTGAATTCAATTTGATTTTCAAATTAATGTTGGCATGTGTGTGTGAGAATAAAATAAGACAAGGTATAATTTTATTGTTGGCAGATTCGTTGTGTGGAACAAGGAAGAGAACTATTACGCTCTGAAGAACATCTTCTTCCTCGTCACAGAACGCGAAGAACGCCGAGTCAACGATGAAGAACTCCATCACCGTAAGGGGAGATCATTGTACCGTCTCCTCTCATCTCCGCATCCGTAGAGAGACGCCTTCTTCGAAGAACGACGACGTGATGCATCCTTCATCGGGAGAACACCAATGACGCTTACAAAGCCTCATTCTGCGACTCCCTCTTCTGCGACATCTTTCTTCTGCGACGATCCTTGTTCGATGACTTCATCGAGGTAGGGGGTTTAAGTCTAAATTTAATGAATTAAATTTGTCCTCTCTTGATGTTGTTGATTTATTTCAGCCACCTATTATCAAATTAATGGGAGGAGGTCGGACCGCACGAACATGGAAGTTCCTCCTCCCCCCTTTTGTTGATGTTCTTCGTTGCAGTTTTGGATGAAGGCAGCGCGGTGCAAGGGCACCGCACGGGGACGAGGAATTTTACAGTGGTAAAGGAGTGCAGTGCCGTCACACCGTGCAATCAATGCCGAAGGGGCCCACGGCTGGATCGGGGGCACGGCGAAGGGGCGCGGCGCCGTCGGGCCCTGCCGGTCAGACAAGGTCGCGGCTTAAAGCCGCGGCGGTGCAAGGAGGGTCGGCCGGAACTGATGGCCGCCGGCACTTAAAAGGGGCAGGACTGTGGGATCCCGTGGTGGCAGCACCGGCTGGCCAGCTGGGCTGGCCGTTTCAGAAGAACCGGGGGTCGTAACCCCTGACTGGCTAATAGGCGGGCCCCCCTCATGGGGGTCGTTTCAGAAATCAAGGGGGCAGCTCCCGACTCCGCATCCAACTCGGCCAAACGACCGAGACGTTGGCCACACGGGCCGCGCCCGCATCAGGCCGGACCGGCCACCAGCGCCGGGCCATGCCTTGATGGGCTGGACCCGGTTCGGGCCGATCCAGGGGGTCTTGGGCCAGTTCGGTCCGAGCCCAAAACCCCCTAAAACCGAATAGGTTCATTTAAAAGCACGTAACCTGGGATTCTGACCTCCGATAGACACACCATCAGTTGTGATGCGATCCTTGGATTGATATGGTTGTTTCGGTATATTACACTCAAGGTTTCTGAGAACATTGGGTATGTCTGGGTTGGTTCGAACACGAAACCAACCAGGCCCTTAGAGCGGAAACACATAAAACATGAGCTCCGGACGTCCGATTGACGTGTCGTCGACTTTGTTGGTTTCATCTTAGTGAGACGGACCTTTTGGATTACTCCTCTTGAGGTTTGGATGCAATTGGAGTGCGGTCAGGTTAGTTTGGACATAAAATCCAACCGGGCCCCTGGAACGAAAAATCCAATAACTCTCAGACCGGGCATCCGATTGATGCGCCATCTATCACGTTGAGTTCCTATCGAAGAGGTTGAACTTTGGGATACATCAACTTCAGACTACGTGTCAGTTGATGTATCGATCCCTTGGCTCGTGGAGCAAACCCTCCCAGAAACGAGCATGCTGTGTACGGGAACCCTAGAGCTGGCTGTGACGACGACTGCACTAAAATCCTCTGTGGGTTCGACAGTGACGAAGACTGCACTGATATCCTCCGTGGTTTCAGTAGTGACGACGACTGTACTAGGATCCTCCATGGGTTCGGCAGTGTCGACGACCGTACTGAAATACTTCATGGGTTTGACAGCGATGACTAATGTTCTTGTATCCTATGTGGATCCGGCAGTACATGACTACTTTTCTTGTATCCTAAGTGGGTCCAGCAGTATGTGACTACTGTTCTTGTATCCTACGTGGTTCCGGTAGTATTTGACTGTGTACTTATATCCTACGTGGGTCCGAAAGAGTGGCTGGTCTAGTATCCTACGTGGGTCTGACAGCCTAGCTGGTCTAGTATGTTATGTGGGTCCCACCTTAGATGAATCAGTGGCTATATGTGATCATCTCTATCACATTATGAAGAAATATACCCGTGTGAGCTGAGTCTTGACTTTCAATCATTATCTTCGATATGATTGACTTGTTTCCTACATGGATTGGTTGTTCTTTACTATGTGGATTGGGTTGTGCTTTCCTATGTGGATTGAGTTGTACATTCCTTTGTGGATTGGGTTGTACTATCCTATGTGGATGTGATCGAACATTAGCTCGGATGTTGGAGCCAAACTGGAATTGATGACTTAGGTATATGTATGGGCATATACCTAAGTAGAGTTGGTTGTTACTTCGTGATTGTATCTTTCCTTTGTGGATTATCCTTTGTTGATTTTGGGAGACCTTTGGGGGTCTCAGGGTCCCTACTGAGTAGCGCATACTCACGCCTACACGGGCTATGCCCGCACTACATTGTGTTGGACGCAGATGACAGACAACGCTGATCATGGTTGAGGCTTGGGGAGCAAGTCGGTACCTAGAGGTGGACACAGGGCGGGACGTACACGGAGTGGACAACTTGACCCGAGGAGCTGAGGAGATTATCTGTACCCACCCTTCATGTGGGATTTCCAGTGGATTTCTTGACGTTGCTGCTTTTCTTTTCAGTTTCTGTATGTTCTTTCCAGTTGTACTTTACTTTCAGTTTGGGTTTGTATTCTGGCCCACTTACTTTTCTTCACTTACTGTTGTACTCAGTTTACTTACTGTTTACTTATTCTTGCTTACTTTGTGGTGTTTGTTTACTCTATAAAGGCAATACCTTCCCCTTTTTGTCCGGATTTACGCCTTGGTGCAAGTCGCCAGCCCCAGGCCTATGGAAGGAAGGCTTGGGGTAGTCACGGAACGGGTCCCGATGACGGGTCGTGACAAATTTGTTTCAGAGGAGTTCGGTTCTACCGCAGAACTCAGGACTCTGATCTTTCTTCTCTGTGAAGCAATAGTGTTAATGGTATTGAGGGTGGTTATCAGTCCAGGGAGTCAAATGTTGGTGCGGCGGCCACTATATCCATACACCAGGACCCTGACTTCTGATTTCCGACTCAATGCATGAAAACATTGATTGCATGTGTGTTTCAAAAGTATGCTTTGTGATTAATTTGTGTCATCTTATCAGGTATACTGTATTGACCGTGGTGCACCTGTTTCCTTTCAGGATGGCCCCATGATGGCAGCCTACTAGGGTTCTGAGCTTTGTGCGAGACTACATCCCACCAAGAGACGAGGCCTCGGTACAAGTCCCTTTTTCAGTAAAGGCCCTCGCGGTACCTCTACCTGTCGAGCCATCGATTCCCCCATCCCTAGTCACTGAGAGTGCACGTCACCTTAGTGAACTGCATGAGTTTCAGCACTAGAGACCGCCCAGGCTCTGTGGGGAGACAGACCCTTAGGCAGCCGAGGATTAGTTGGAGGCTGTTTTCCGAGTTTTCAGGTTAGTGTAGACACCAGCTGACCTCATGGTGATCCTTGCAGCAAGTCTCCTGCATCCAGAAGCAGGCAGATGGTGGAGCCTGATGATCCAGGTGCATGACGGGGAATCTCTCCTTTGTACGGACTTCGATAGCTTCTTCCACTCAGATTTCGTCCCAACCACCCTCCGTGTGGTGCGCATTCAGGAGCTACTACAGCTGCGGCAGGCCATCATGACGGTAGCCCAGTACTCAGTGAGATTTACCTATCTCTCACATTATTCGACGGACATGGTACGAGACCTAATATTCTGGGCCAAGAACATCGAGTAGGGACTAAGGCATGAGATCAGAGCATCGATGACCTCCCTCAGCATTCTGACACAGGCAGGAGTACTAGAGTGAGCCCTTCTCATAGAGAGCTTTCTTGCTGAGCCTACACCAGCGGCGAGACCTACCGCAGGGCGGCACATAGCAGATTCTCTTGCAGCTGCAGTCAACAAACATCATAGGGGTCTAGGAGGACCATACCAGCAGACGAACGACCTCAGGACACTAGATCAGAGGTGCGGGGCACATGGCGCAGAGCCAGTCTTACGAGGAGCAGACAGTGCTATGCATGCGGCGGGCAGGGCCACATGGATCATGACTGCCCGACTCGCCATGTGGAGGAGCAACAGATGGTTGAAGAGCCACCCAGGTAGAGGTAGAGGGTCAACCGTGGCGGTTTGTAGTGAGAAGGAGGACGAGGCAGAGGATCTGGCCAAGCAGTAGGTGGTGGGCGACGCTTTGAGGCTTTACCACCACCACCACCAAGAGGTCCACCCCAACCATACGGAGCTAGCGGGCAGAGGCAGGCTCAGCTTCACGCAGTGGAGCCCTACAACCATGGCGCACCAGAGATGATTCTAGTTACTATCTGTGTCTACTCCACCCTTTCCGCAGTTCTTATAGACACAGGAGCGAGTCATTATTTCATTACTGCTACCCTTGTTTGGAGCTCAGAGATTCCGACAGAGCCGTTGGCTCGATCCTTATTGATAGAGACTCCTACGAGAACAAAATCGATGATTACACACTGGTGCTTGCAGTGTGAGCTTACTCTAGGAGGCGAGATCTTCGGCTGACATCTTCTTGTAGTGGTGTCGAGTCCTTACGACGTCATCTTGGGCATGGATTGGTTATCTACAGTCCATGCTCAGATCGACTGTATTAGGCGCAAGGTGTGGTGTGTCCGCAATGATGGTAGTAGGTTCACCTTCATCGGCGAGAAGGGATCCTTAGTAGAACAGGATGGACCCACGCAGAGGAGAGGACATCCGATCACTCATCCGTTGGCTACCCTCATCCTTGGAGCAGTTGACTTGCGGAGTCCTAGTTTTCCTGTAGTGGTGGATCAGTATGCGGATGTTTTTCCTGATGACATTCCAGGACTACCTCCTCGCAGAGAGGTAGACTACTATATTGACCTATACCCCGGGATAGCCCCGATATCCACTCTAGTATATCGGATGGCTCTCGCTAAGCTTTGAGAGCTACAGGTACAGCTGGAGGACCTGCAGGGCAAGGGATTCATCCGACCCAGTGTTTCACCCTGGGCTTCCCCAGTTTTGTTCGCCAAGAAGGAAGACGGGTGCTTGTGACTGTGTGTCGATTATCATCGCCTGAACCAAGTGACCGTGAGGAAATAGTATCTGCTACCAAGGATTGACGACCTCTTCGATCAGCTCAAGGGAGCACGGTGGTTCTTGAAGATAGACCTCAGGTCAGGCTATCATCAGCTCAGAGTTTGAGACGAGGATGTGCATAAGACGGCCTTCAGATGTCGGTATGGCCACTATGAGTTCTTGTTTATGCCTTTTGGCATAACCAATGTGCCATCATTGTTCATTAGCCTCATTAACAGGATCTTTCAGGCTTACCTCGATCGATTTGTCATGGTCTTCATTGATGACATTTTGATATACTTGACCACTGAGGAGGAGCACGCCTACCACATGCGGGTTGTACTGGAAACACTCTGAGAGCACCAGCTTTTTTGTAAGCTCTTAAGGTCTCGGTTTTGGATACGTGAGGTCCACTTCTTGGGACACGTCATCTCTGAGGCGGGAGTTGCGGTGGATCCTGTGAAGATCGAGGCAGTGCTAGATTGGGAGCCCTCCATGAGCGTGACAGAGGTGCGGAGTTTCTTGGGTCCAGATGGATACTACCAGAGGTTTGTTCCAGACATCACTAGAGTTGTGGCGCCACTTTCAGCTCTTATGAAGAAGATGAAACCCTTCTTTTTCTCAGATAGATGTCAGTAGAGCTTCCAGGAGTTGAGATAGGGATTGACCAGTGCACCTATATTGAGGCTACCAGAGGAGGGAGTAGGTATATAGTCTACTGTGATGTATCATGGACCGGACTCGGATGTGTCCTAATGCTGGAGAGGGTAGTGATCACCTATGGATCGCAACAGTTGGGGAAGCATGAGCAGAACTACGCTACCCATGACCTTGAGTTAGCAGCAGCAGTCTTCGCTCTGAAGATGTGGCAACACTATCTGATGGGTGAGCGCTTCACAGTCTACTCTAACCACCAGAGTCTCAGGTACATCTTCTCGCAGAAGGATCTGAACCTGAGATAGCGGTGATGGCTTGAGTTCCTCTAGGACTATGACTTTGAGATAGTCTATCCTCCTGGAAAGGGGAACATAGTGGCTGATGCACTCAGTAGGAGGATGGGCATTCAGCTACTTGAGGAGGCGATAGAGCAGCTAGCCGCTTTGCAGATATCCTTCATGGATAGAGATGGAGAAGCCTTTCAACAGTCACTCACAGCCACTCCTCCACTTCTTCAGTGGGTCAGAGAGGTGCAGTGTGGGGATGTTGACTGTGAGATGCGGCGTGCACAGATATCCTCTGTACAGGCATCTGATGGATTCTCTGTGGGAGGAGAGCACGTCATCCTTTTCAGAAGACATACCATGGTACCAGCTACTTTACAGGAGGAGGTACTAAGAGAGTTTCACACTTCCCCTTTATTGGTACATCCAGGGGTAATGAAGATGTACCAGGATCTCAGACGACAGTACTGGTGGCCAGGTATAAAGAAGTCTATAGCAGAGTTCGTTTCTTGATGCCTCACCTGCCAACAGGTGAAGGCAGAGCACCGGGTACCAGCAGGCTTGGTACAATCATTGGAGGTCCCGGAGTGGAAGTGGGATGGGATATCTATGGAATTCGTGATTGGAAATCCACTTACTTCCAGAGGTCACGACTCCATTTGGGTGATTGTCAACCGACTCACCAAGTCAGCCCACTTCTTACCCATCAGAGAGTAGGGTTCATTGGAGAGCTTGGGACACCTCTACATTCAGGAGATTGTTCGGCTTTATGGTGTTCCATTATCTATTGTCTCTGATCGAGATGCTCACTTTACTTCCCATCTTTGGGAGGGGTTGTAGGAGGCATTCGGGAAACAGCTACGTCTAAGCACAACCTTTCACCCTCAGACGGATGGTTAGATAGAGAGGACCATTCAGACTCTCAAGGACATGATCCGTGCATATTTCCTTAACTTTGGTCGTATTTGGGAGTATCACCTACCCTTTGTGGAGTTTTCGTACAACAACAGCTACCACTCCACCGTCAGGATGGCACCATACGAGGCATTATACAGCCGACCTTGCAGGTCACCTCTGTGCTGGACAGACACTGGGGAGTCAGCACTTGTGGGATCAGAGATGGTCCAGGCCATGCCAGAGAAGGTCCAGGTCATCCAGGAGTGGATGAGGACAGCTCAAATCTGAAAAAATTCTTATGCTGACAGGAGGCGGAGACCACTAGAGTTCGAGGATGGTGACCACGTTTTCATGAGGGTCTCATCTAGATGTAGATTATGGAGATTTGGTCGGGGCGTCAACATTTCTCTGTGCTTCATCAGACCATTCCATATTATCGGCAGGATAGGCGAGGTGGCTTATCACCTGGCTCTACCGACTCAGTTGCACCGGGTGCACGATGTCTTCCACATATCTCAGCTAAGGAGATACGTGCACGACCTGACGCATATCATAGACCATGGGGAGCTAGACATTGATGATGGGGAGACTTTTGCGGAGGTCCCGGTGGAGATCGAGGATCGATATGAGCAAGTCCTACATGGGTGGTCAATTCCACTAGTGTACATCAGGTGGCAGCATGGGAACTTCCAAGAGAGCACTTGGGAGCGGGAAGCTCAGATGCGTGCTCAGTACCCTCATTTGTTCCCCTAGTTTGTGATGTATCTTTACGGGGACATAAATCCCTGAGGTGGGAGTAATCTAAAGACCCATAAATTTCATGTGAAATTTTTTTCTTAATTTTTTTTTGGGATTTTATGAGTACGTAGTTTCTGACGGCACCTGATTCTGAGGCCCGGTGTGCCCGGAATCAATTTCTGAAGGTTAGCTCAGGTACGTTCAGTGAAAGAAAGAGCGGGTTTTTCTAAATTTTCAACCGGTGTTCGGAATCGAAATCCAAGCGCACCTATGAAACTGCAGCGCTGTTAATTGCTTATGAAGACCTTTCCTAGAGTTTCGTTTGCTCAGGAGGATATGTTAAAAATGTGATGAATAAAAGTAAATTTTTTTTACAATTTATTTTTATTTCTTTACCAATGGTTAAGCGTTGTTGAAAGAGAAGATGCAAAGAAGTTTGGGTGGGTCCCACATGATCCCCCACATCCTTCAATTTTTTCAAATACCACATTTATTTCCCCTCTAGCAATTATTTTGTAACTCTTCCACATTAATTTATAGGCCAATAAAACGCCTCTTTAATTGGACAACGCACATTAATTAATTCGTGAATTCAATTTGATTTTCAAATTAATGTTGTCATGTGTGTGTTTGAATAAAATAAGACAAGGTCTTATTTTATTGTTGGCGGATTTGTTGTGTGGAACAAGGAAGATAACTCTTGCGCTCTGAAGAACATCTTCTTCCTCGTCGAAGAACGCGAAGAATGTCGAGTCTACGACGAAGAACTTCATCACCGTAAGGGGAGATTGTCATACCGTCTACTCTCCTCTCTGTCGCCACTGAGAGATGCCTCCTTCATAGAATGACGACGCACTGCATCCTTCATCGAGAGAACACTGACGATTCTTACGGATCCTCGTTTCGCGAAGTCGCCTTCCGCGACATCTTTTTTCCACGACGATCCTCGTTCGATGACTTCTTCGAGGTAGGGGTTTTAAGTCCAAATTTAATGAATTAAATTTGTTCTCACGTGAAGATGTTGATTTATTTCGGTCACCTGTTATCAAATTAACGGGAGGAGTTCGGACTGCACGAACACGACCGTTCCTCCCCCCCCCTTTTGTCGATGTTCTTCATTGCGGTTTGGGATGAAGGTGGCTCAGTGCAACGACAGCGCGCGGGGATAAGTAATTTTACCATGGAAAAGGAGCGTGGTGCCGGTCAGACAATGTTGAGGCTTAAATTCGTGGCGGTGCAAGGAGGGGCGGCCGGAACCGCCGTCCTCTGGCACTTCAAAGGGGCGGGACCGCGGGATCCTGCGGCGGCAGCACCGGCATCACCGGCCGGGCCGGCCATTTCGGAAGAACCGGGGGTCGTAACCCCTGGCTGGACAAGAGGCAGGCCCCCTTATGGGGGATGTTTCTTCAATCAAGGGGGGCATCACACCCATCCGCATCCCGCTCGGCCAAACGGTCGAGCCGCGGGCCACGCAGGCCGCGCCCGCGTCAGGCCGGACCGGCCTCCCGCGCCGGGCCGGGGTGCGCCGGCCGGGCCGGACCGCACCCTGATGGTCGGGACCCGGACCTGGTTGGGTCGCCCCAGTTCGGGCCGACCAGTTCGGGCCGACCCAGGGGGTCTTGGGCTGGGTCGGTCCGGGCCCAAAACCCCCTAAAACCGGACAGGTTCGTTTAAATGCTCATAACAGGGGCTACAAACCTCTAATCGATAGACCGTTAGTTGTGATGTGATCCTTGGATCGAGACTGTCATTTTGATATATTAAACTTAAGGTTACTGAGATGTTTGGGTATTGCCGAGTTGGTTCGAACATGAAACCAACCAGGCCCTCGGAGCGGAAACACTTATAACTTGAGCTCCGGACGTCCGATTGACGTGTCGTTGACTTTGTTGGTTTCCTCTTAGTGAGACGGACCTTCTGGATTACTCCGCTTGAGGTTTGGACACAGCTGGAGTACGTTCTGGTTGTTTTTGACTTAAAAACCAACTAGGCCCCTGGAACAAAAAAGGCAATAACTCTCAGACCGGGCTTCCGATTGACGCGTCGTCTATCACGTTGAGTTCCTATCGATGAGGAAGAACTTTGGTATACATCAACTCCGGACTACATGTCAGTTGATGTATCAACCCCTTGGCTCGTGGAGCGGACCCTCCCAGAAACTAGTATGTTTTGTGCGGGAACCCTAGAGCTAGATGCGATGACGACTACATTGAAATCCTCCGTGGGTTCGGCAGTGACGACGACTGCACTGAAATCCTTCATGGGTTCGGCAGTGATGACGACTGTACTAGGATCCTCCGTGGGTTCGGCAGTGATGACGACCGTATTGAAATCCACCATGGGTTCGATGGTGATGCCTATTGTTCTTGTATCCTATGTGGGTCCGGCAGTATGTGACTACTGTTCTTGTATCCTATGTGGGTCCGGCAGTATGTGACTACTGTTCTTTTATCCTACGTGGGTCCGACGGTATTTGACTCTATACTTGTATCCTACGTGGGTCTGATAGAGTGGCTGGTCTAGTATCCTACATGGATTCGACAGCCTAGCTAGTCTAGTATCCTACGTGGGTCCTAGCTTAGATGAATCAGTGGATACATCTGATCATCTCTATCACTTTACAAAGAAGTATACATGTGTGAGCTCAGTCTTTAATTTCAATCATTATCTTCGATATGATTTACTTGTTTCCTATGTGTATTGGTTGTGCTTTCCTTTGTGGATTGGGTTGTGCTTTCCTAAGTGGATTGAGTTGCGATTTACTTTGTGGATTGGGATGTACTATCCTATGTGGATGTGTTCGAAATTGGGCTCGGTTGTTGGAGCCGAACTGGAATTGATGACTTAGGTATATGTATGGGAATATACCTAAGTAGAGTTGGTTGTTACTTCGTGATTGTATATTTCCTTTGTGGATTATGCTTTGTGGATTTTGGGAGACCTTCAGGGGTCCCGGGGTCCCTACTGAGTAGCGTATACTCACCCATGCACGGTCTATGCCCGCACTACATTTTGTTGGATGAAAATGACGAACAACGCTGATCGTGGTTGAGGCTTGCGGAGCGATTCGGTACCTGGAGGTGGACCACTGGGCGAGACGTACACGGAGTGGACAGCTGGACCCGAGGAGTTGAGGAGATTATCTATACCCACCCTTCAGGTGGGATTTCCAGTGGACAGCTCGACGTTGCTGCTTTTCTTTTGAGTTATTGCACTTTCTTTCTAGTTTTACTTTACTTTCAGTTTGGGTTTGTATTCAGGCCCACATACTTTTTTTCACTTACTGTTGTACTTAGTTTACTTAGTGTTTACTTCTTCTTTATTACTCTGTGGTGTTTGTTTACATTATAAAGTCAATGCCTTCCCCTTTTTTTCGGGATTTACACCTTGGGGCTAGTCGCCAGCGTCTGGCCTATGGAAGGCGGGCTTGGGGTAGTCACAGCATGGGTCCCGAGGATGGGTCGTGACATACCTGAAACCCCGATAAAGGATATTTCCATCTTAAATTTATAATTAATTTATTTAAGATTAAAATAATTGGTTTCCTCATATTAGGAACCTTCTTTGAAGAAGACATTTTTTATCATCTAAAAACCCTTTTCTATATTACCTTTATTGAACTTAGAGGATCCAAGTGTTGAGTCCCTCTAATAGTGATCCACATGTGCTCCATTGATCTCTGAGTGATGATAACTGATTTATGGGTTCTATCATGGTGAATCAATTGTCATGGGTTTCTCGACCTTATCACTCAAATATATTATTGGGATTTAAGGAGTTCATCTCATTTTTTAAATATTAGAGGAGTTGTATAGGGGAGAAGTATATTGTGCACAACACTTCTCAATTCATGATTAACCCAACACAATAGACATAACCATCAATTTAAAGATCTAGGTATTAAGTTAAAAATTTTATTTAGGTGTATACCAGTACATAAATAATATAATAATATTTAATAAACCTCATGGAATATAATAATAATATCATTATTATCATTTTATAGTGTGTGCTAACTTAGATAATGATAAATATTGTTTTACCAACTTGTAAATTAATATTCATCACTAGAATTGATCTTGGTCTACTTAACCTCCTTAGAATTTAATAAATACATGAATAAATATTTTACTTACTTAAATCAATATTTTATTGATAATCTGGTGAATAAATATTTATTAAATATTCAATAAATAAAATAAACATTTTATTCACAAACTAGAAAACAAATATTTTTTTGGTAAAAATTCCATCAATGTGTGCTCGTGGTAGGTTTTGGGTGTGATTGTGTTTGTTGACAAATCCAGATGATCGTGAACAAGTATGGTTGGTGTTTTCTGAAAGTATGATTGCAAGGTGGGATAGTTTTCCAGTGTTTTCCAAATTATTGAGCCTCAGAATCGAAAGTTTTTGTTTGGAAAATGAATGTTTTCATCATAAGAGTGAATGGAATGAAGAACTATAAAGAAAATCGAAAACAATACGTGAAAGCGGCCCACAGAATCGAAAATGATTTGTGGTGGAAGGAAATGTGGTATGAAGGATGGATAGTCATTGGATAAGGAGATTGTCCATAGATTAGAAAAGGATATACATGGACTGCGTATGAAAATGGTATATAGAAGACTTGTAGTTCGTAGTGGGAGAAGCGGTATGTGGTGAAGTTGGTGCTAAATCAAGGATTTGATAAATCTTGATTTAGCAGATTAAGCGTATAACTTTGACTATATGAGGAGATATAATCCCACCAATTAGAATTGATAGTTAATATCATTAGAGAACATCACTTCGCACTGGGAATTCAGTGAAGACCGAAAGAAGTTCACAAGGGAGAATTCCCCAATGGCTGAAGTGGTTTGCGCAAAAGGAATTCTACCAAAGGTTTTTTCGGGGTGTTTTAGGCCATAAAAAAGAAAATCCATGAAAGAAGAACATGGTATGCTGAGGGGGAGTTTCAGTATGTGGAAGTGAAGGAATCCCACAAAAATATAATAGTTCATGGACATAGTGTTATTTGCATAAGCAGAGCTGGTATGAAGAGGTACTTGGCAGAAGTGGAACACGGAGGTAGTACACAGAGTAGAGGAAGTCGTATGTGGAAGCAGTGACAATGGTACGTGGAGGAGGAAGCTGCATAGGAAACCCACTACAAAATACATGGAGGAGAAAGTTGGTTCATGGGACATATAAGGAACCTTTAAAATGCGTCAAATTAGTTTGTAAAAGTCATTTATGTTACCTAATATTGCATGGAAAGGTTGGTTTCATCTATAGGGGAAAAAGGGACATCAACAGAACATCTACCAAAAGTTATGGATGTAGGAATCCATGAAAATGAGTGGACCTACATGTCCATAAACTATTTTTGACCTAAAAGTCTATAAACTTTGATTGTATTCCTTTCAAAGAGAAGTGAGTGAAGGAAGATGAAGATGGTGACCCTTTCCATCAGTAGTGAGCCATAGAAAGAGGCATAGGGAGTGATGCTTGTGCATGAAATGATCAGACCCTAAATATTATAAAGGTAATGAGCCTATTCATAAAAGATCTAGCCCAAACATTGTACTCATTTTTGGTAGTGAGCCTTTGTGAATTCTGTACATCGTAACACCACTGTTGTATGATCCTTGGACGTAGCCCAATGAGAGTGAACAAAGTAGAAATTGTTGTGTCCTTGTGTATGATTTATTATTTTACCTTTATTGCATCTTCATAAGATAAAATTGGAAAGGAAATTAGCATTTCAGATCATAACAAGTGACCCTTTTAATAAAATGTTAAAGATACAGTGGGGAAAAATACTTTTGAAAAGAATATCCATACCCCGATTCACCCCCCCCCCCCCAATCAGGGTATCTGAGCATATTTTTGACCTTACAATTGGTATCATATAAAAGGTTTCTTTTATCAATATTTGTGTGTTGTAACTTGGTTCCGTTAATTTTTGAAGTTAATTATTTTTTCTTCTATTATATTGGTGTACCAGGGAAAAGAGAAGAACTATAAAGAAGAAGAAGAAGTTAGGCGGTATTCCTCAGTGTAGAAGTGTCTATCAAAAAAGTGTGACTGAGTTTAAGGAATCCAACAGTTTACAAAAGAAACGTTTGAATGAATTGGATTGGGAAAAGATAGTCTCACTAAATTATATTGCAATAATTAGTGAATAACTAAACATACCAAATGTTGATGAAACTATTGATGATGATGAAACTCCAAGAAGGGTAGAAGATGAATCTCTCCATGAAACAAAGGAATTGGATCAGAAATTTGGTGAAGAAATTAAATCAAATGATATCTAGATCCAAGCACTGGAGATTGACATCAATAAGATAAGTGGATTAAATCAAAGGGTTATTAATTTGGCTACTAACCTCAAGGAGAAGAATGATTCTCATGGTGAAGAGCTGAAAATTTTTTCTTATAAGATAGAAAAATTAAAAGCTAATGATAAGGGAAATAATATGAACTCAGAAAAGATTCAGAATCTAAAAGAAAAATATGATGATCTTGCGACATAGATATCTAAACTATTTCAGGAAAAGAAAATTCTATAATAGAAGAATGCATGCTTTTTTGATTCTGTAGCTCAACAAAAATTGAAACTAAAGGAGAAAAGTGAGATGGTGGATAAGATCACACGTGAATTGGAAGATGATATGAGTATGGGGAAGAATCTAAAAAGACAACTGAATTCTCAAGTTGAATCAGGGGATGTGAAGACTCAACAATTAGAAGAAGTGTTATAATTGTTGAAGAATGAAGTGGAGAGATCCATTATCAAATGAAATCCTAAAATGAAGGATTCCTTGCAGTTACTATTTGATTATCTTTTGGAAGGTGATTTTCAACTAAAAATAAAAAATGTTATTTCTAAATATAAGCAAGAATATATATTCTCATCTAAAAGGCCATTCCATTTGGGAAAAACAGTCATTGTTTTTTATGAATCCCATTCCATAGATGATAGGAATAAAGCTATGAAAAGTTTCAGAGATAATAAAAAACTTGTACATTCTAGATAAAACCTAAAAAGGCTTTCATATGATGTAATGATAGCGTTTGATATTTCTATTTAATGAATGGTCATACTTCAAGATTTTTCTTTGAGGTAATGGAATATATTACATGGTGTAAAGGCATAAATATTTCTAAATTAGAGAATAAGTAAAATAATCCTGAGAAATATGAAATAAGAGACTCTCAAAAGAGATTATTTATTAAGTAATTTTATTATGGAAGAATGGGACACACTATGAGTTTGTGTTAAGAATACTAGGAGTTCAATTTATAAATAATAACACTATATGCATCAACATATCAGCTAAGAAATGATGAAATGAGGTATTCCTTTGATGGAAGATGTTTTATATGTTCTAATCATGGGAATTTGGAAAGACATTTCTATAAGAAGAAATTGAGGAAGGAAAAGAAACCTAGAAGGAGATCCCCAGTATAGGAAATGTATAACGAAAAGGACTATATTGGAAGACCATATGATGAGATGAAAAATAGGTATACATCCCTAGGATAATCACAATGAGCTCAAATAAAGTTGTATCAATCACCTACTTTATTACACTCACAAATGATTTTTTGGAATAAATGTAAACCAACATAGAAGAAAAAGGGGAGATCTACTCCAGTTGTGATTAAGAAAAATGTAAAATTAGTGGAAGAATCATGCTCAATAAGAAAGGTTGGAATGACTCGGACAACCAATAAAAGAAAAATGAATAAAGAATGTCTTTGAAAATACACATGTCAATACACATTCTTAGAAATGAAGGAAACAGAAAGATCCCTTAAATGGAGGAAGAAGAAAGAGAAAATATCTTGCGGAGACATCCCTACTCATAGAAAGAATTGTGAGAAATGGAATATCAGTGGAACATCAATAAATAAAATGTTTATTAGTGGGTACAAACCACAAATTGTGAACCAAGATAGGCCTGCAGAATCTATATATCAGAAAAAGTTTCAGCATGTAGGTAAATAATTTCTATTCATATGGCCAGAACATTTGAAGATGGATAGGTAGTTGGAATAAGAAAAAAAGAGTACAATGATTTTCAAGAAAGTACAAAATGTTCGATTCACCAAGGTCGACTAAAATACTCTCTATGAGGGTTACAATGGATTCCCCTCTCCCCATGTGTATTAATGTTATTAGCTGATGTTATGTGTTTCACATTCAATGGTAGATTTGATCCAGGGGTAAGTCACATCATAAGATGAAAAGTGGTGATGTAACATGCTCCAGAATGTCAACTGATTCAAATTTGCCTCAACAATTGAGGAATCTGTCTCGAAGAATTACTCAAAATGATTTTATTGTTTATGATTGCATTATATATTTATAGAATTGATTGAGAATAATGGATAGTGATGGTTTTATCAAAATTATATCTTGTTTCCTACACTAAATTACAACTCAGTAGGCTTACAGGTTTTTTGATGGCTCATTGTTAAGTGTCACTTGTGAAGAACTGATGCGAGATAAGCAGCAGCATTCATGAAGCTACAAGATAACATCAACAGTTTTTTAACAAGATGGTGGTAAAAGTAGTTGAAAGAAATTATTTAACTATAGTAGAATATGTTGTTTTAAAAAGTATACTAATGAGGAGAATAAGGGAGTCAATTATATATCAACACCAAATCCGATGATTCGAGATGAAATTGCTAGATAGAAAATCATTGGTGATCAGATAGTGCCAGTGTAGGCAAGAACAATGAAGACTCTATAGAAATCATTGTTCTTATCATAGGTAGATCCTAAATGTTTTCATGAAGTAGCTGGAAATAAGAAATGGGTTCAATATTTGAATGGTGGTCTTTTCCAAATTGAAAAGAATCAAACATGGGAGATTTTTTCGAGACCAACAGGCAATAATGTAATAGGGAAGAAATGGGGCTTTTTGTAACAAAATGAATGAATATAGTGTTGTGATTCAAAAAAATAATGTCTTGTGTGAAAATGGTACTCCCAAATAGAGGGTATAAACATTTATTAAACATTTTAACCTATTACAAGTCTAGAGAAAATCATATTTTTCTTGGTCATTATAGTGAAAATATATTTCATGGTTTTCCAGATAGATGTCAAGTCATTATTTCTAAATAGAGTACTAGAAGAAAAAGTTTACAATGAGTATCTAGATAGTTTTCTCATTCATGAAGACCATAACTGAGTTTTTTTACACAATAAATATTTACATGGTTTGAATCAAGAACCAAGAGCTTGGTATTCATGGCTTGATTCGTTTTTTAAAAATCTTGGCTTCCAACATGGTGGAGCTGATTACAATATATATTTCAATAATGGAAGAAATCAAAAGATGATTGTAGAGACCCGAAGCTTAACGTACATAGACATTACATTACTTTTGCGGAATACTTAGTATATTACAAAAACACACACACAAGGACCGTAATAGTTTAGTGTCTTTGGAAACTCAGAATATAATCTTCTAATCGTGGTGAAAGATCTTAAAAATCTCCCATAAAGATCTTCTTTTTTTTAAACCTAAGTCCTTTATTTATGTCCTGGGGAAAATAAAACATAAAAGGGTGAGCTCAAATGCTCAGTAAGGGTAAACAAAAGAAATATCAATCACGTCATATTCATAAGAACATATCTTTTGGAAATCTTAACCTACAAAAGAGATCACAATTTCATAACATGGGATAAATCATAGTAGTGAAATGTAATCCCAATAATCATAAATTAAAACATGAAACTTTGTGTCATACACACATAATCATAGAGAATCATTTCTTATTAGTCAAGACTCATTTCCAAGACTATCTTAGTGGACAAAGTCCCTTTCTGAACCGAGTTCACTCCTCGATTCAGTCCTGTTTCACTGAACCGGTATAACCTACCATTCCAACAATGTCTATCTCATGAGATATAAAATCTTTACCCAATGAATTGGAGGGAGATATAGGTCCCACCCATCTCATAATGATACCATTCTTATGTGTTCCACAAAATCATAAACCATACATCATATAATAACCCATGTAATAAAAATGGGATTCTTAAACATCGTGACATTATAAAACAATTTATATAAGAAAAAGGAACTCATAAAAATAATCCCATCACAGCATAATCAAATCAATGTAATAATAGGGATAAAAATAGAACCCTTTTATTATCTTAGATGGAAAATAATTTTGATAAAACACTTGAACTCCATTCTTGAGGAAAATATCCTTTCTACTTCAAAAACACTTTTCCTTTCATAACATGTCATACAATTTTAAACTAAAAGAAGTTGATTAAAAATAAACTTGAAAAATTGTAAAGGAAGCTTCTTGGAAATAATTTTTAAAAAATCCATTCATGCCGTATAAGTTAAAAAAACATTTTTCTCGTACTTTTGTCGGAAAAGTCAAAAGTTCCTCGTACGAAAAATGACAAAAGATTCCTTTCATATCTTTTACTAAAAACTCGCCGAAGGCTAAAATTGGATTTAAAAAATTAAAGGTGCATAGAAATAATATTACATATTTAGGAAACATGGATGTGGATGATAAAATACACCCCAGTAAATGCCAAAGTATAAACAATCTCGGATAAAATTGAGATTGTGATATTTCCCTTACCTTAGGTCCGATTTGCTTCGTATGTGTCCGAACCTCTTGTATAATGATTTAAATAATGTCATTGACTTATTCCAGATTCATACACATTGTTATTATATCATATATGGTTCACTTATGGCTTTATATTACCCGTTCTTTTGTAAATTCCATGTTAAAGAGCATTTTGGGTAAAATTGTTTCATTTGTCTTTCGTATTTTGACTTGTAATTATTAATATGATTAATTAGATCATGATTAATTAATTACAGAATATAAAACATGATTTATATATAATATATATTCAGAATATATATATATAAATAATAGATCAGTAAATGGAAATTAATACACCATTCATGGAGACGGTAGACCGTACATACGCATGAACGCTGTTGTCTTTTCCTTAATGAGTTGAATGGAATTAAGTAGATGACATACATATATATAAACATAAATCCAGAATCATTATTAAGTCATATATTTAATTATTAATTATTATATATACTTTATTATCATTCATGAATGGTTAACGTGGAGAATGAATCTCATCGCGTCGTGGAGACGGTAGTCCGTACGTACGCACGAGCGATGATATCATTCTCATGATTGTGGAATTGTATTAGAGTGTATGTATACTATTTAAGAATAAATATCACTTTACAATAATCATATATAGTTATTATGTACACCATTATACCAATCCAAGTAAGTTGGTGGTGGAAAATAGATTACACCATGGCGTGGAGACGGTATTCTCTACGTACGCACGCGCGGTGATTTCGTTTTCCGTAGGATGGATAGATGGTGAAATAAGGTTGTTTCATAATTATAATAACATATCAGTATATAAGTGATACTGGTGTTATTACTTCATAATTAAACAACCTAAGAAGAAGAAGTGGAAGAAGAAATAGAGATGAAAGAATCGGTAAAGGACATTACCTCTTCTTTGAAGTGCTTCTTTGAGACCTCCTTTTAGGGTACTAAAATAGGTTTTTGAAGAAGACCAGAACCTCTAGAATATTTCTAGGGAAGTGGAGAGGAGAAATTGGCAGGGGTTTTCCGAGCATGAAGGCTCAAAGTGGTGTGAGGAAGAGGGGCAGGTGGTGCCCTTTTATAAGGGAGGAGAGAGGCTCTTTTGGAAAAACTAAAAATATTATTTTATTATAAAGTCAAGTTCGGTTTTAAATAGCTCCAAATTTATTTAATTCAAATATAAGGTGGGGATGGGTAGAAATCCTCTCATTCAATAGAATTTAGACATGTTTAGGTTCCTATTTTAACCTTATCATTTAGATTTAACATTAAGTTAAATAATTTTACTTTTACCGTGTCTTCTTGTGTTCTTATACTATAAGGTTAATAAACATACTATAAGAAGCCAAATGAACCCCAAGTTGTTTATTATTAATATATATAACCTTGTCTAAGTCATTTTTCCGAACCTTAGATTTTTAGGAATAAAATAACAATTTCTAATATAATATTTGTTTTAAAAACTATTTTATTTCAATTTTGACACTATTTAGTAATTAATTTTTGTGAAAATCATAACAGAATGATTAGTTCGAAAAAAGTTAATTAAATCAATACTAACATGTCATATTAATCTATAAAATTGGGGGAATTCATAAATGGTCTCAAATTTCTTTTATTTTGGTGTTTATAACATCAATTATGTCAATATTTCATTAACAAGATAATTACTGCATCATCTTTGTGTCATAAATAAATTAAATTATTTAATGTCTAAAAATTACAAATAAAATACCATTATGTAGGAAATATTTATAGCTTTCTATGTAATATTTATAGTAGAATTTATCTTATGTATAACCCCATATTAAAAATTATTTACTTATTAAACTTTGATTTTAACTATTTTAACCCTTCTTTAAATAAATTAATAATAAATGTTCTAATCTAATCCAAGTGGGCCTAAATGGTAATACTTTATACCTATGGTTGTTTTTGGTCTAATTAAACTTGTCCAATAGAATTAGGACATGTGTTAGGGTAATAATAATATCATTTTTACCCTTAATTACCCTATTTACTTTTAACCGTGGTAAAAAAAAGTAAAAAAGTTACTATTCACCAAAAAAATTATTTTCACCTCATTGAACCACATTTTACTTACTGACATCAACCGAGTCTCTCGTATTTTTGAAATTCCACTCACAGAAGCGGTAAAATTATGTTTTATGAAAAATTCATTTTTCTTAACTACCACTTAGTGGTTTCACTATTCATCAAAAAATGAAGGTTTCTAGAAAAATACCAAAAATTAAGCCTAAGATATATTTGATATTATGAAATCAAAAATGATTTCTATTTTAAAAAATTCAAAACATATCAGTTGCATTAATTAATTTAAAAATTAATTCCCGTCGTCAAAACAAATAGTGTGTTCTTAAGAGATAATAACTATCAAAAGATTGACACTTATTTATGTCTGGTTTAAATGTGAAATTACATCCAATGAACAACATTGTATTAAATTGTAAAAATATATTCTAAATATACATTAAACCCACTCAAATTAAAAATTTATCACTATTAATTATTTCGATTAAAAAGGTTGTTTTTAATTAAAATTTAGTAATTTTCACTATTCATCAGAAAATGAAAGTTATCCGAAAAGTACCAAAATTTCACCCTAAGCTAATTTCGATATTACGAATCCAAAAATGAATTCCATTTTGAAAAATAAAATTTACAAAATTTCAAAAAGTGGTTATTACTATTCATAATGGCTAGTTTTAATAATATTTTAATAGCATATTGTTGTTTAGTGAAACTCATTATTGCGTACTACACACGCTATTGGGGAAGGTCGTGATTGCGTGTAATTCAAGGAAATTCAAGGATGCGTTTTGTGCAAGATCCTTTTGGTTTAGCGTACAACACAAGACATTAATGAAATTAAAAAGAATATTTTTCATAAAATCTCGGGCTGTTACATTCTACCCCCCTTAAAATGAATTTCGCCCTCGAAATTCGTCGGGGTTATAAATGGTTTACTATTTGAAAGTTTCTTTAATAGAAACCCACATCGTAAAAAGGAATACCAAAACCAATCATTAATAACAAAATATGAAACGTAAAGGTTACCCAAATAAACTAATCACTGGGTTTCCACATAGGTGAAAATATGGATATGGAAGAGAAATCTAACCATCATGTTCTGATGGAGAGTGGTAGAGAACATGGCTATTAAAAATCCAGAAATCAAAAATCCATAAATTTATGATGATCTAAGGTACCATCTGATTCATCAGATATAAGAGCACCAGGACAACATTTATAGTTTTCAATATCATTTCCCTAAAGTTGATGAAATTCGAATTAGAAGAAATACTTTCGTGATTTTGGTATAGTCTCCCCGTTTGTCATTCTTTGGACAATTTCCACTTCATCTCTTAAAGATATGAAGTTGAATTTGTCATTTGTGATGTATTAGTAGATCATGTGATAGAATGATGGGTCATTCCATCTATCTCAAACAAAAGGATAGAAAAGTTATCAAAAAATACATAAGTCCATCTATAGTGAGATTAATCATATATGGTTCCTAAAATGGACTTATATTTCATATATCATACTGCTTAATATAATAAAACTAGTTTCTACTAAACAGGGACTTCATGTAGGCCAGTGGTAGGAGATAAAGGCCAGTCGCACTTCAGTTGTGGGTTCGATTCCCACAGCCTTGTCTAACGCGATGGGTTGTCGCCCATCCTGCAGGTTGTCCTTTTTCTAAAGCTATATTACTATAACATCCCATCAACAAAATCAAAAAAAGTATTATCCTTAAACAATACTAACTTATGTCCAACATAATCCATTCTAATCTTCAGGATTATCTAAAATACTTCGGTCCAAACTGATAGTATAAATAAAATGATCACGTGAATGCCATCATTTATCCCCCATATATCATAAGATATATCTTATTGGTCAAATTACAAATATGTGAATACATTAATCATGTATTCTCTTGAAGAATGAATATCCATTGAACCTTAGTGAAAACATGAATGCAGTTAAAAGTTAACACTTTCCACATACCAAAATCCTCAAAATTCTATATCCTCAAACCATGATATCACTTAGTCCTTATATCAATCATGAGATCAAGAATACTATCAAACATATTAGATTCTCTTTATCCCTTCCTTATGTGCATATCATCTGCTTTCCAAAAATATTTCAATCACTTTTCATGGTTACCGATGCCATAAAATTATTGAAAACCACAATAGACCAAAACTTAAATATTCCAATATTCCACGATACTATATACAACATTATTCTGGAATCCCATTACATAAACACTTAATCATTCCACCACATTGTTGTCATATTCAACATCACCAATGGTGATCGCATGTGACTTCCCTTTGTCCTTTGCCTTAAGTGGTTTCTCACGCCGATCATCACTAACCCTTGGATTAGGGCATTTATTAGCATAATTCCCCATTTCCTTGCACTTGAAGCATTGAAGTGTTGTTGGTGCGTTCTCTGCAGTCTTTTCTTTATTCACATCATTAGAAACCCTTTTTCCATTACTTCGACACTCATCTGCTCGATGACCTTCTTTTCCACACTGAAAACATTTTCTAGTCCCTTTAAGACAATATCCACCATGCTTCTTACCACACTTTGAGCATAAGGAAACATTCATCTTCTTTTCACCATTATTCTGAGATTTCTCCTTGAACTCCATCTTTCGTTTCTTGTCAAAACTATGAGATGGATAAGTAACACCAAATTCCTTTTGTACCTTGATAGCACAACGCACAATTTCTTCATAGCTACTGAAGTCTCTTATAGCTAATGCCCTTCAAAGATTTGGTTTTAAGGCACTGAAGAATTGATCAACTTCACTTTCAGGTTGGATGATAAATCTAGATGCATACCTTGTAAGCCTTGTAAAATTTGATTCGTATATACCAACAGATTCATCATCCTTTTGCTTTAGTTCAAGAAACTCCTTCTCCATCATTGTTCGAAGAATACGAGGGAAATCCTTATTGAAAAATAAGTTCTTGAACTCGTCCCATTCCATGGACTCAATTTCATCTCTTTGCCTCGTATTCTTGATAAGATTCCACCATTGATCAGCTTCACCTTCCAAACGATATACTGCTAAGATGACTTTATCATGTTCAGAACATTGAATAACTGAAAATATCTTTTTAGTAGTACTGATCCATTGTTGAGCAACTAGTGGATCAGAAGACCCACTGAAAGAAGGTGGGCGTTGCCTCATGAAGGACTCAATAGAATATTGTTCCCTTCTCTGCTCATTTGGAAGTCTAGAATGATTCATAGCTTGTGTAAGTATAGAAATAAGATTTTTCACTCCATCTCCCATAACATTTGTTTGTTCAGGAGGAAAATCATTACATTGTCCATTGCATTGATCAACATGGTTCCTTCGGGTTCCAGCCATCGTCTAAAACCCAAAAAGAATAGTGTGAGAGGCAAAAATCATGCTAGGGAAAAAACATAATAAAGGGGGAGTATCCTCAATATTTAACATCTTAGGTTAAATTCTATGATCGTTACCGTAGTTCTAGGACTGTATCCTATACGTATACTTATCCTTAGGGACATCTCTAGACATAACTTAGAAATATCTCCAGGGATCTCACTAACATTTTCGCATCCTAGTTTCCAAAGGTAAACTAAACCTTTCCTCTGATACCAACTGTAGAGACCTGAAGCTTAACGTACATAGACATTACATTACTTTTGCGGAATACTTAGTACATAATAAAAACACACACACAGGGCCCGTAATAGTTTAGTGTCTTTGGAAACTCGGAATATAATCTTCTAATCGTGGTGAAAGATCTTCAACATCTCCCATAAAGATATTATTTTTTTTAAACCTATGTCCTTTCTTTATGTCCTCGGGAAAAGAAAACATAAAAGGGTGAGCTCAAATGCTCAGTAAGGGTAAACAAAAGAAATATCAATCACGTCGTATTCATAAGAACATATATTTTGGAAATCTTAACCTGTAAAAGAGATCATAATTTCATAACATGGGATAAATCATAGTAGTGAAATGTAATCCCAATAATCATAACATAAAACATGAAACTTTGTGGCATACACACATAACCATAGAGAATCATTTCTTATTAGTCAAGACTCATTTCCAAGACTATCTTAGTGGACAAAGTCCCTTTCTGAACCGAGTTCACTCCTCGTTTCAGTCCTGTTTCACTGAACCGGTATAACCTACCATTCCAGCCATGTCTATCTCATGAGATATAAAATCTTTACCCAATGCATTGGAGGGAGATATAGGTCCCACCCATCTCATAATGATACCATTCTTATGTGTTCCACAAAATCATAAACCATACATCATAGAATAACCCATGTAATAAAAATCGGATTCTTAAACATCGTGACATCATAAAACAATTCATATAAGACAAAGGAATTCATAAAAATAATCCCATCACAACATAATCAAATTAATGTAATAATAGGGATAAAAACAGAACCCTTTTATTATCTTAGATGGAAAATAATTTTGATAAAACACTTGAACTCCATTCTTGAGGAAAATATCCTTTCTACTTCAGAAACACATTTCCTTTCTTAACATGTCATACAATTTTAAACTAAAAGAAGTTGATTAAAAATAAACTTGAAAAATTGTAAAGTAAGCTTCTTGGAAATAATGTTTTAAAAATCCATTCATGATGTATAAGTTTAAAAAAACATTATTCTCGTACTTTTGTCGAAAAAGTCAAAAAGTACCTCGTACAAAAAACGAAAAAAGATTCCTTTCATATCTTTTACTAAATGCTCACCGAAGGGTAAAATTGTATTTAAACAGTTGAAGGTGGAAGGAAATAATATTACATATTGAGGAAACATGGATTTGGATGATAAAATACACCCCAGTAAATGCCAAAGTATAAATAATCTAGGATAAAAATGAGATTGTGATATTTCCCTTACCATAGGTCCGATTTGCTTCGTATGTGTCCGATCCTCCTGTATAATGATTTAAATAATGTCATTGACTTATTCCAGAATCATACTCATTGTTATGATATCATATATGGTTCACATATGGCTTTATATTACCTGTTCTTTTGTAAATTCCATGTTAAAGAGTGTTTTGGGTAAAATCGTTTCATTTTTCGTCCGTATTTTGACTTGTAATTATTCATATGAGTACTTAGATCATGGTTACGTAATTCTAGAATATAAAACATGATTTATATATAATATATATTTAGAATATATATATAATAGATCAGTAAATGGAAAGAAATACACCGTTCATGGAGACGGTAGACCGTACGTACGCATGAACGTTGTTTTCTTTTCCTTATTGAGTTGAATGGAATTAAGTAGATGACATACATATATATACACATAAATACATAATCATTATTATGTCATATATTTCATTATTAATTATTATATATACTTTATAATCATTCATGAATGGTTAACGTGGAGAATGAATCTCATCGCGTCTTGGAGACGGTAGTCCGTACGTACGCACGAGCGATGATATCATTCTCATGATTGTGGAATTGTATTGGAGTGTATGTATACTATTTTAGAATAAATATCACTTTACAATAATAATATATAGTTATTATTTACACCATTATACCCATCCAAGTAAGGTGGTGGTGGAAAATAGATTACACCACGGCGTGGAGACGGTATTTCATACGTACGCATGCGTGGTGATTTCGTTTTCCGTAGGATGGATAGATAGTGAAATAAGGTTGTTTCATAATTATAATAACATATCAGTATATAATTGATACTGATGTTATTACTTCATAATGAAACAACCTAAGAAGAAGAAGTGGAAGAAGAAATAGAGATGAAAGAATCGGTAACGGACATTACCTCTTCTTTGAAGTGCTTCTTTGAGACCTCCTTTTAGGGTACTAAAATAGGAATTTGAAGAACACCAGAACCTCTAGAATGTTTCTAGGGAAGTGGAGAGGAGAAATTGGAAGGGTTTGGCAGAGCTTGAAGGCTAAAAGCGGTGTGAGGATGAGGGGGAGGAGGTGCCCTTTTATAAGGGAGGAGAGGGGCTCTTTTGGAAAAACTAAAAATATTATTTTATTATAAAGTCAAGTTCGGTTCTAAATAGCTCCAAATTGATTTATTTCAAAGCTAAATTGGGTATGGGTCGAAATACTATCATCCAATAGAATTTAGACAAGTTTAGGTTCCTATTTTAACCTTATCATTTAGATTTAACATTAAGTTAAATAATTTTACTTTTACCGTGTCTTCTTGTGTTCTTATACTATAAGGTTAATAAACTTACTATAAGCATCCAAACGAACCCCAAGTTGTTTATTATTAATATATATAACCGTATCTAAGTCATTTAGCTGATCCTTAGATTTTTAGGAATAATATAACAATTACTAATATAATATTTGTTTTAAAAACTATTATATGTCAATTTTTACACTATTTAGTAATTAATTTTTTTTGAAATCATAACAGAATGATTAGTTCAAAAAAAGTTAATTAAATCAATACTAACATGTCATATTAATCTATAAAATTAGTTGAATTCATAAAAAGTCTAAAATTACATTTATTTTGGTGTTTATAACATCAATTATGTCAATATTTCATTAATAAGATATTTACTGCATCATCATTGTGTCATAAATAAATTAAATTATTTAATGTCTAAAAATTACAAATAAATTACCATTATGTATGAAACCTTTTTATCTTTCTAATGAATATTTATAGTCGAATTTATCTTATGTATAACCCCATATTAAAAATTATTTACTTATTAAACTTGGATTTTAACTATTTTAACCCTTCTTTAAATAAATTAATAATAAATGTCCTAATCTAATCCAAGTGGGCCTAAATGGTCATATTTTATTCCTAAGGTTGTTTTTGGTCGAATTAAACTTGTCTAATAGAATTAGGACATGTTCTAGGGTAATAATAATATCATTTTTACCCTTAATTACCCTATTTACTTTTAACTGTGGTAAAAAAGTAAAAAGTTACTATTCACCAAAAAATTATTTTCATCTCATTGAACAACATTTTACTTACTGAAATCAACCGTGTCTCTCGGATTTTTAAAATTCCACTCACATAAGCGGTAAAATTAGGTATTCTGAAAAATTCATTTTTCTTAACTACCACTTAGTGGTTTCACTATTCATCAAAAAATGAAAGTTTCCCAAAAAATACCAAAAATTAGGCCTAAGCTATATTTGATATTATGAACTCAAAAATGATGTCTATTTTAAAAAATTAAAAACATATTAGTTGCATTAATTAATTTAAAAATTAATTCTCATCGTCAAAACAAATAGCGTGTTCTTAAGAGATAATAACTATCAAAAGATTGACACTTGTTTATGTCTGGTTTAAATGTGAAATTACATCCAATGAACAACATTGGATTAAATTGTAAAAATATATTCTAAATATACTCTAAAACCACTCAAATTAATAATTTATCACTATTAATTATTTCGATTAAAAAGGTTGTTTTTAATTAAAACTTAGTAATTTTTACTATTCATCAGAAAATGAAAGTTATCCGAAAAGTACCAAAATTTCACCCTAAACTAATTTAGATATTACGAATCCAAAAATGAATTCCATTTTGAAAAATAAAATATATAAAATTTCAAAAAGTGGTTATTACTATTCATAACTGCTTGTTTTAATAATATTTTAATAGCATAATGTTGTTTAGTGAAACTCGTTATTGCGTACTACACACACTATCGAGGAAGGTCGCGATTGCGTGTAATACAAGGCAAGTCAAGGATGCGTGTTGTGCAAGCTCCTTTTGGTCTAGCATACAACACTAGACATTAATGAAATTAAAAACAATATTTTTCATAAAATCTCGGGCTGTTACAATGATGGTGCTAGTTTATGTTGATCACATAATATTTTGTGGATCAGATGAAGCACAATGAATATAGTTTTCAAAATTCATGAAAAGTGAGTCTGAAATGTCAATGATTAGTGAAATGATGTTTTCCTTGGTTTACATGTAACACGAGGAAAGAATGGTGCATTCATTTCTCAATCTAAATATACGAAGGAAATTTTGAGAAGGTTTAGAATGGATAATTCCAAAGAGATGAAGACTTTAGTTTCTACCCAGTTTAAACTATAATGGGATATTGAAGGCAATGTAGTTAATATCATGGAATACAAGAAAATCATTAGAATTTTGTTATACCTGATATTGACAAGGCCTGATATTGTATTTTACACATTCCAATAAGCAAGATATCAAATAAATACCATAGAGAGCCACATGATTGAAGTGAAAAGAAAAATTTGGTATATCAAGTGAACAATGTATTTTTTTAATGTATAATGACAAATATCAACTAGAGTTATTGGGATATACAAATGCATATTGGGATAGATCAAAAAAGGATAGGAAATCAATGTCCAGAGGCACTTTATATCATGGTGAAAAGTTTATTAAATGGTTGATAAAGAAAAATAATCATTTCATTAAGCACTATAGAATATGAGTACATTGTGGCTACTCAAGCATGCCCATAGTTACAGTGGATAAAGAAGATGCTTGATGATATAGGATTTGATGTGAAGTCGTCGATCATAATCTATTGTGATAATTCAAGTGCTATAAATCTGATAAAAAATCCAATACATCAGTCATGGTCAAAGCACACTAAAATCATATATAATTTTAACAAGAAGAAGGTGAATCATGGGATTTTGAAATTAGAGTATGTTCTAATAGAATAACAAGTTAAAAATATTCTAATAAAGGCCTTACCCAAAAAAGAATTTGAAAGGCATCGACTAGCTTTGGGAGTCATGTCAACTTCTCACACATGAAAAAGTGTAGATGTCGGACCCCCTCTCCCTGAGGTATTGTGTGTTATTCCTTAATGTACTGATATGTGTTCTTTAACCTATTGTAGATAACCATGATGTGTCCATCAGGTTAGTTGAAAAATGGGGGGGGAGGTGTGACTATTCTATGGGAGAAAAGACACTCATAGAATATATTTTATAGAGTATAGATGTAGTGGGAGTTGAATTTGAAGATGATCTGAAGTTGTGATGTAAGGGAAGCATTAAATCTGATGATGATATAAGTGATCGATAAAATATTATATATCTCGATAGCTGAGATTCATGACTAACATAGTTGTTTGGTTTCAAGAGTTGGTGTTGCGAATGAAGTGATTCATTGATGAACTTTCACTATACACTTGTTTCTCATGTCCAGCATGGATCATGTGGGCTTAGAGTATGGGTTGAGTAAATTATTGATCATTATCTTAATCACATAAAGCGAATGCTGATTGAACAAGGACAGAGCCTTAAAAAGGTATCAAAATGTGAAGAACTGTTATGAGAATAGTTTTCAACAGACCCAAAGGGGGATATTATTCAGAAAAAATCCCTCAATATGTCATTTGTCATGTTTTAGGTGTGATTGTGTTTGTTAAAAAATCCAGAGGTCCGTGAATGATTATGGTTGGTGTTTACTGAAAGTAGTTTTTTAAGGTGGCATAGTTTCCCAGTGTTTTCATAATTATTAGGACGCAAAATCTGAAGTTTATATTTTTAAAAGAAAGGTTTTCATCAAAATATTGAATGTTATGAATTACTACGAAGAAAATCATAAAAATAAGGTAATCACATACCCCAAGACATGGACACGTACCCTATCTAGTAATGCTTCACGGCCATGTACCAGGCAATAGGAATGGTACGTGCAAGCGGTCTATGGAACTAAAAATGGTTATTGGTGGAAGGGGGTGTGTTATGCGGGATGGTTTGTCATTGGTGGAGGAGATCTGTTACCGTGGATCAAAGGAATTATGTAGACTGCGTATGGAAATGGTATGCATAAGGCTAGCGGTTCATGGTGGCAGAAGTCGTATGCGATGAAGGTTATGTGGAATAAATGATTTGGTAAATCTCAATTAAGAGGATTAATTGGATATATATTCCTATATAAGGAGGGATAATCCCAACAATTAGAAGAGAGAGTGAATATCATTAGAGAACATCACTTTGATCTGGGAATTTGTAGAAGTCTGAAGGAAGTTATATAGGGAGAATTCTGTGAAAGTTGAAGTGGTTCACGTGGAAAGAATTCCACCAAAGGTTTTTATGTGGAATTATAGGACACAAAGGAAGAACGTCTATGGACTAAGTACACATTATGCAGAGGGGGAGCTTTGGTATTTAGAAGAGAATGTAGTCTACGAATAGAGAACAGTTCGCAGATTAAGGGTGATTCACAGAATTAGAGCCAGTACTCAGATGTAGTAAGTGGACCCAGTATGTCGAGGTAGTTTTTATAGGTGGAACACTAAGACAGTACGTGGAATAGAGGAATTGGTAGATAAAAGCAGCATCAATGGTATTCATAAGAGGAAACCAAGTAGGAAACCCATTACACAGTACATAGAGGATCAAGGTGGTTCACAAGACATACAAGGAAGTGTTCAAAATCATAAAATCAGTTTGAGAAAGTCATCACCATTACCTAATAGTACGTGGAAAGGTTTATTTCATATGTAGGTGAAAAATGGGATTCAACAGAGAATCTACCTAAAGTTTAGGATACAACAATTCATACAAATAAAGGGACCTATAGTTCCATAAACTCTGTTCGACCTACAAGTCTATAAATTGTGATTGGATTTCCTTCCAAAAGTAATAAGTGAAGAAGGAGGAAGATGGGGAACATTTCCACTAGTAGTGATCCAGATAAAGATTCATAGGGAGTGAAACATTGGAATATAGTTAACAGACCCTAATTCTTGTAAATGAAGTGATTCTAGGCATACAATATATAGCACAAACATTGTACTCATTATTGGTAGTGGGCCTTTTTGAATTTGGTACATCAGAACACTACCATTGTATACTCCTTTGATGTATCCTGGTAGGGGTGAAAAAAGTAAATATTATTGTGTCCTTGTGCATGCTTTACTGGTTTACCTTCAGTACATCATCATCTGATAAAATTAGAAATAACCTTTTCGTTAGAGAGAATAACAAGTGACCCTTGTAATAAAGAGGTCAAGATCCAGTAGGGAAAAATGAATTTTGAAAAGAATATCCATAGCCTGATTTACCCCCCCCCCCCCCTCAGGGTATCTAGGCCCCTTTTGGACCTAAAATATTTATTATATGTTCTAATTATCAAATAAAATTATTATCAAATAACTAAATATTTATCACCTTGTGAATATTAGTATTCAATAAATCTTGAGTAAAATTATTCCTCATTCTTGAGAATCATATTTATTTTATTAATTAAATTCAAATAGAATATAATAAATATCATTGAAATAATTTAGTTTGTGGCCCTCTAGGACACTTTCTCTTTGGAATTAGGAAGGATTGCCTAAATTCTAGTTTACTTTCTAGAAACGGGTTAAATAACTCTAGATAAAGAACTCAATGTCACAAAATTTTCAACCACAAATGAATGATCACTATATAATATAATCCCTTTATTTAAATATCTCATTAATAAGGTTACACATCGACGTCATTAACCTATCTTCTTGATTTTTTCTTTGTTTGACTATCTAAAAAAAATTCATTATGCCATGGCCATAGAATTTATGAGATAGGAATATTTCCATCAAACATTCAAGATATAAAATTCCATAAAGATTTAAGGTACAAATCCTTCCTCAACTTATTCATTAATACAATTTCATTCATGATACTCCCAATATCCCCTACTTCCCAATAATATATGACATGACAGTTTTTATAAGTAAATAATAGTGTGTTATTCATGACACACATTAATGATAATCTAAATTTATAAGTACCATTACATAAGCTCATAGATAGGAATACCTAATGATACCAAAAATAAAAAATTATTACTAGAATGTCTATTTTCATAATATCTCATCTTAGAGATTACCAAGTGTGAACTTCATGAGAAGAAGCATCATCAGATTATGAGTACTCACACTTGACAGTCTATATACTATATGCCCTTCCATAATACGGTATCCTACGATAGAACTATATTTAGCAATACCATCATATAATTTCAAGGTTCTCAACATATTAGGGAACTTCTATGACCTTATAAATGTGATTCATAATCTAGAATATTATCATATAAATGTTATGTAGAAGAAAAAACAATATGTGGTCAGATATTTATATTAATATTCACTTATTTGAAAATACATGTAATCCAACATAAAAATTAGTTGGTTCTATGACACCAACTCTAAAAAATTCTAGGTGGTATAGCCTAGTGACCTTTTAGACATGACTCTAGTTTTAAATTTTATTACTAATTTTTAAAATTAGGGGCTATCCCAGTAGTAGTAATGCCCATGGAGATATGAAACTGGTAGACTTTAATCTGAGTTCATAAGCACACTAAGTGAAATTTATTGATCATTTAAGTCAGGTAAGACTCTTAGTTTATAAAATTACACCCAGGCTAAGTGACTGATCATGTGATGGTATGATCCATATTAGGGATGTGAGCATTATCGAAAACTCATGATTAGTGGGTTAGACATGAATAGGGAATGATTGGCCACTTTGAAAATCATGTAATCCTTCCACATTTATAATGGATGACTTGGAAAGTTTTAAATCAGGTTAAAATTCATATAGTGTAATATGAATCAGGATAATACTTTGTTTAGGCTATTACTAACTAGGATTCATAGTTCTATTCATCCTGTATTTAGTAAAATGGAGTGATAGTTTCATTTTAGTGATATTGAGGATATACAAGATCATGCACGTGATTCCTATAGTGTTAATTTATATTGAAAAAAGTTGTGTGTGTATCTGAGGTAATCGATTAATATTTCCATGCTTTAAGTGATGCTATCATGGTAACATCTTGATCTAGATGGTTCAAAATCGCTTGAAGTAAGTGTTGTTTTTACTTGTAAACCACATTCATCGGTCATCTCTAGAGTAGAGTGACATGAGAATTAAAGATTTATTATGAAAATGGTATCCTTGAGTTATTAATAGAAGGTTTAGTTATTCCAATGGTTAGGTTTTGTGATGTAGGCATGATGATTCCTTGGATTTATGATCAAGTACCTTTGGTGGTTGAGTAACAACACTAAATTTTATGGTCAGAACTATTCATGTGCCAATCCTAGTTGACCTGTGGTTGTGTAGTTGATGCTTTAATTGTTGAAATGACGTTGTGATGGGATCAGCTGTTTGATAAATCATGGAACATGTAGGTGATTGATTTTAAATCGGAGCTCCAACAGATCTCCTCTCATGCTAAGAAACAATGTGTCATGTAGAATGTTCGTCTTGTCCTTTTTGATGGATGACTCACGTGAGTGTGATTCAGATCTTGTACAATGTGGTATGGGATGTACACCCATGATGTTTGAAAATTTTAATTCATTCCATTTACAAATTTGTAAATGGATAATATAGAACATCGATGAGTGACCAAGTACGATTCCAAGATCAATGATCTCAAATGTTATGCTTGTAAGCATGGAGATATATAACTTTGGGTAAATTAAATTTTCCCTATAATGACGGATAATTTTTAAATAAACCAGGTGTTGTGAGATGTTTGACCATAGATGGACCTTGACACACATTGTTGGGAGATATGCTATCGAGATTTAGTTAAAGAAAAGTTTATCCTAGTTTAATGTGAGCATGGATTGGAAAGATAGGTACAGGTCTATCGATGGAGTATTAAAAACTCCTAGTTAGAGATGATCATGCACAATATCATGAAATTATCTTGAGTATGCTAAGAGAGTTTCAAATATATGTTAAGATACCTAAAGTAATTTTATGGAATGATGAATGGATTCCTTGGGTGTCATACTTGAGGAGAAATTTAAGGCAATCCATAAGGTGGTGAGCACACCTTTATTTGTTTGAGGGTGGTGACCCTCATTGTAATATGAATATAGATGAACATCAAGGGAACAATTCTCAAGAAGTGGGAATGGGTGATCATTAATATTTAGGTTAGCTCCCAATAATTAATGGTTTCCTAGACATTCTGATCATTATATCCAATGATTGATAGAGCTTGGTTTGTGGAAATTGGTAAAAAAATATTTTTTTTCTATGGTGGCATGGATTCTCCAAAGATAAGGATTGTTATGTAGGCCTCTTTTGATCAACCCTCATGTGATAAGAGTCATGGGATCTTGAGATTTATCATTCGATGGTTATTCGGCTATCATATGCTATTGGATAAATGGAACAATGTATGACTGGATTTCTCAGTAATTTCGGGGCACATGTTTGAATACAGACTTAGGTAATGTCTATTTTCAGGTGTCAGACCCAGGATAGATTGTGATGATCCAAGGATGATGGATCAAGATTCCATCAGTATTTTTGAGGTGGAACGATATTGTAAATGAACTGGATATGGTTCGGTTAAGAGACATCACCAGACATTGGGTAAATATTTAGTGAGAATTCTCAAAACAATATCAGTACTTCTTGCGATAAACACATTTGTAATTTTTGTGTTGATGATGCGTCGACCATTAAGCTATGGATTTTAAGAAATATTTGACTGAAGGTGGCTTGACTTGAGTTTTCTTAAGAATTTGTGTATAGTTGGCGAGGAACTGCATCTGAAATGTCATTGGGTTGAAATGAGTGTAGTGTAAAAGAAATTTGGGAATTTTAATGGAAAATATAGCATGAGAAGGTTAAGTTTGTTTCATTAGATTTTTACCATTTTTATCAATTTGAGAAATGTGTTAGAAGTTTCAATGTGATTTTAAGGATGTGTTTTAGTATGTAATTCTGATGGTGGAAGTACCATGACTTGGAATCAGATTAATAGAGATCGAAACTATACTGGGGAGTGCTATAGGATAGATGTTGAAAAAGGAGAATACATGATCACATCTCATCTTATATTGGACCTGTTAAGTGTCATATCAATGTTTCAACTTTATTTATGAGCATTATCTCGAATTTTAGTGGCTTAAGAAACATATGTTTAAAGTGATATTTGGAGGCATGTAAGGAATTTATAAATTCACCACAAATTTTTATGTGGGGATCCCTAACCTGAGTATGTTAGGTTTTTCCTTTATATATACACAATGTATTATTGGGGATGAGAATTTCTAAGGTGGGGAGGTTGTAAGATCCCATGTTTTGGACCAGGTTGAAAATTTCAATGTAATTTGAGTTTCAAATTTTGAAGATGGTCCAAATTTTAAATCATTCTTGATAATGTAATTATGAGAGTTAAAACACATTAAAGCATTTTTTTGGGGGGTTTAAGTCCTGAGAGGTGTCTCAAAATTTGAAATTATTCTCGAGTGCATTAGGTTTTGAAAAATCAATTTTTATAGAGACAGCCATGGGTGCATGGTTAGTAATAATTGTACAGCCTCTTTTGTAGGGGGACACAATTTAGTTAACCATTTTAGGTACCCTAGAAAACCGTGCAATGTGGTTAAAAGGTTATTAGAGACTCCCATGATTGGTGCATGTTTTGACTAACTATGCATTGTAACCATGTGGGGTAGGAGTTCCTGAGGGAGGTAGCTTTTCATGGTTATAGCATGGTTGTTAAACCATGTAAATAAATCATGTGGCTTATTGGTGCTTTGGAATGTGGAACTGGATGGTTGGAACACAGTTTTTTTTATCATTCATCCTAACTGTGTGCCTCTTAATGAGGGAAAAATTATCAGTTTTCCCCTATGAACATAAAATATGTTTTACCCCATTTCCACCTTCATTTCATCTAAGAGGTCACATGCATGCACCTTCTCCTTCTTCCTTCCTCCATCAATGGTTCTACTTCGTCCTTGGTTCAAATCAAATATTTTCGGATGTGTTCAAGGCCTAACAATGAGTATATAACACCTCATTCTTCCTTTCTTAGTTTATCTCGTAGTCTTTGAAGTTATTTATATAGAAACTAATATACCATTTTTTAGGGTTTTCATCTATTCCTATGAATTCTCTCATTACAGCTCGATCAAATCCTGATAATGAATGATTAAATGTTCCTATTAAAGTGGTATGTGGTATATATTTTCTTCCCATAAATTCTTTTTATTTTTAAAATATGTCATTATGTTGCACAACATTCTTCCCATGCATTACTCCTAAAATATGAAATATCTTAAATTAAATTTTTTTACCATAGCCTTTGAACTCTTTAAAACATTTGACATGGTTGGGGGTTTGTGACCTTAACTTGGAACACCCCTTTGGGTGTGTCCTATTATTATTCCCTCACTTACTATTTCATTTAAATTACCAAATTACAACTAAGGGGTGTTTAGATTGACTCTTAAAGTTGGAATGGATTTGATGACAATAAATTAATTGGTTTAAATACAATAGGGAGTGTATACTTACATGGCCCATGTTAAATTATGAATTTTTCCTTTGGATAAAAAGGAATTAAATTGATATGTGATTCTCTTATAATAAAATTTATTTACCATGACTATTCTTGGTCTATGTAACCAACCACCACACTAAGGTGTGTTGGATTGTCTCTAATGATTTAATGAACAAGTGTTGTTTATTGAATTGCAAATGGTGTGGACCATTCAATTAAAATTTTAACCCCTTAAGGGATGACTGTGTCACTTGGCCTTTTTAGGGGACTTATGAATGAAATGATATAAAGTATTTCTTTAATTGAAAAAATTGGATTGGATGTTCTCATCATATCTTATGTTTAATTACTAAATGTGAACTTTATAATTATTATCTTATTCTTGAGTGACACATGGATTCTGGTATGGAATTCCTGGGATGGGGTCATATGAAACATTGATTTGAATGATTATAAATGGTTACGTGATGTTGGACATGGTTCACCCAATCTATTATTGAAATTATTGGACACTGTGTTCGATGAAATTATTGAAATTACTTAAAAGTGTGGAATTCCCTAAGTGATACTTGAATTAAGTTGTATATTTCTTTTGATGGACTCATGGGATTCTAACTTATTCATTGATGCATCTTCCAAGTGAAATATTGCACTTAGATTTAATATTTGTCTTAGGATGTGAATTCCCTAACTTGGAACTGATAGTTAACCATTATTTATAAACATTAAAATGAATTCCCTTGATGATTATCCTTGGATTCATCATGATGTTATGGACTACCTTGGATTATTCCATTGGGTCCTTTCAAGTCCCACACTAAGGCTACCTAGGACATGATCCTAGGGCACAGGTAGAACATCCCTTCTTATAGTGAATTTCTAAGGGTAAACCGCTATGGATTTCACCTACATTATGATACTTAAAATCCATGAATATGATGGAACCGTGATTTGATCTCTATATAAGGATTCCTTGGTCATATTCCTAGGTCCCCGTCCTTATATAAATAAATTAAATTATATAATTCTTAGAGACATTTTCAGTTTATTCTGAAGTAGGTATGGTAGGAATATTGTCCCATAAAGAAACTAAGCTCACTTCCACATTGCTTTATTTTATTTTCACAAATTTAATTTCCTTACACTTTATTGGCTTGGGTCTACTAAATTTTATTCACACCCTATTTTAGGCCATATTTTGGTACTTAGAAAGATCTTTTGGTTACAGTTCAAGACCTAGGGTTGTGCCTCTTTGGTTTTTTGTGGGTTAGGAATTAATATGGTGTTGGGGGCCGAGCATATACTTGGGATACCTATAAGAGTTGGTTCATTTGTTTATTTAGTATTTTTTTAGTATATCCATGTTGTGTTCATTACCTTTGAATGTTGGTTTTTTATACTATGACTCAACATGTTCATGAATGGTTGATTTTATTTACACTTTCTAGGATATTATATTATATTTAACTATCATTGTTTATTTACTTTTGATTCATTTAATTTATTATTTCTTTTATTTTATTTAGTACTGATCTGGAGGATATACTCTCCCCATCATACCATCATTAAACCCTTGCTTCTAGTTGGTAGCCTCTAGAAAATCGGGAGGTGTACTTTCGGCCTTGTTGTGATTGGAATGTGACACTATTTTAGTGGCTCCCAAATCAAGATGTGACATATGGATGCTTAATCATTTAATAAATTATTTAACAAGCATGAAATATGGAAATAAAAAATTACAATAAAATTTTAACAAGGATGTAATAAGATATAATGTGTAGTTTACACATAAAGATAAAAAAATATAAATAAAATATTAAGTTAGTATATATTTCCATTACATATTGTAGAACAGAATCAATAGATTGCAGTTTTTGATCAAACCCTAGCTAAGACACTGCCATTTAACTAGGAATTATAAAGAAGGATTTGGGTTGATTTAACCAATTTTATATCAATGAGAGTATCATTTTCTAGACTTGGTGTAAATCTATATGAAAAGTGTTATGGAAATCCAAACAAGATTTCAACATATTGGATTCCACTCAATATATTAAAGAGGTCCAAGTTAATGTAGTTGTTAAGTTACACCTATATAAATACCTTCAAGTAAAAAATCATACCATTTATTGGGTTATGATAAGATATATATGTATTTTTTCACTATAATATCCATGTGATTGACATAGTGAATATTGTAACCATGAGTTTATCAACTTTTTATGGTACTGTGGGATTCTATCTCAACTCACTCCACTTTATACACTATTGTGGAATGGTGTAAGTGAAAGGAGGAACCACAACTTGATTTATAAGGTAAGGTTGATTATGAGTTATGAAAATCATCCAATATAATTTTGGGGATATACATTACACACTACGACATACACACTAAAACAGGTTCCAACAAAACTAGAAAACAGAACACTATATGAGTTCATGTATAAAATGAAAATTTTGTTTTCAGACATATGTGTATGGGTATGTGATACAATTGTTAAGGCTAATAATGGAAAAAAATAGCACCTAGAGAAACAAATTGTATCTTTATGGGGTATTCTAAGGAAATAAGGTGATTTTATCTAAATAACCCACCAGAAAAGAAGGTAATCATTGAAAGACATGTAATATTTTTTAAGAGGGATCGCATCCTTAAAAAGGATAGTGGGATTCAGATTAAATTTGATAAATTTGATGCTCAAGAAACATAAGAGTTGGTATATGAAAATATTTCATAGGTCCTCATGGAAGCTGTTTCTCCTAAAATAAAAGTACAACATAATATTTCCAAAGAGGTTTTAAAACTAGAAAGATATGGTTTCCTAGTCACCGAGGATGGTGACTCGTTTTTTTTAATAATGATCTTATTTTCTAAAAGGATGTGTAAGACAGATAAAAAGATATAAAATGGAATGAAGTAATGAATTATAATATGGATTCTATATATCAGAACCATGTTTGGGTTCTATTTAAACCATCATTTTATGTAAATATCATAGAGTAAAAATGGGTATTCAAGAGAAAACTGGACATGGAAAGTAAAGAAAATACCTATAAAGTAAGGTTAGTGGATGAAAGGTTTTATGAAATGTGAAGGAATTAAATTTTAGGAATCATTTTCTCTAAATTCCATATTTAAATCCATTAGAACTCTACTTAGTATAATTCCTTTCCGTGATTATGAGATCTAGCTAATGGATATCCAAATAGCTTTCCTTAAGAATAACCTTTAGGAATATGTCTGTATATAAAAAACCTATTGGGTTTTTTAATCTAGGTAATTGAAAAAAAATTCTAATGTTATAGGGATCCATTTATGGATTGAAACAATCATCTAGGTCATGGAACATTCAGTTCAAGGGATCCATAAAATATTTTTGATTCATAAAGAATGAATGTGGTCCATGTGTTTACAAGAAATTTAGTAGAAGTGTGGTCATATTTATAGTAGTATATGATGATGAAAATTTACTTATTAGAAATGACAACAAGTCATATATTAAATTAAGGACTTGTTAAAAAATTGTTTCTCTATGAAGTGCTTAAGTGAAGTTATGTATGCCCTTGTTATCAAGATCATTCATGATAGATCCAAATGGGTTCTTGGAGTAAGTTAAGGTGTATATATTTACCAAATAATAAAGATATTCAGTATGGCCTAATCTAAGAGGTTATTGGTTTCAATGTCACATGGTATACAACTCTCCATGAAAATGTGTAACACCCCAATATTTTATGATATGTTTTTTAAATAAATTTAATCTCTTTAATAGATTGTGTTGTATGTAACACTGAGTTCCATTGGAATGTGATCTATCTATTATTATATAACCTGGACATTAAATTAAAGGTAATAAATCGGATTAAAAAAACTATAATATATTATTTACAAATTTATAGAAGAAAATTCATTGGTTATCAATTGATTCGAATTAAAAATATTAATAATAAAATAAGTGTTTTTATAAAAAAAACTATTTATTGGTGGGTAATATATATATATCTTAATAAATTTAATTATTAACCATCGGTGAATAATTTTAATGAAATTTATATATTATATATTTAATCATGTGTTTTAACATTCATATAATATTTTTACTACACATTGATTAAAAATTAATCCAGTTTTATTCTTAAAAACATCATTTTTCTAAAATGAAATTTTTGTCATGTTTTTAGAACTAACATTAAAATTAATTATTTTAAATTATAGGTATTAAATTTTATAAAATTAATTATATACTTATAATCATGAGGTTTGAATTTGTTAAATGGTTCCCTTTTATTTTTGGTCGAAATGAATAAATGTTATCACCTTGGTAAAGGTAAAATTGGATTAATTTAGGTTAAATCTAAGTGATAAGACCATAATTATTCATTTTAATTATTATTGTGTGAATATGATTAAAAATATATCACATAATTTTCTAATTTTAGTTTTTTAATGAAAATTTTTCCAAGAAAATGACATATATTATTTAAATAAAAGATAGTTACAAAATTTCACTCTCTTTGTGTTTAATATCTTTTATGTTTCTACATAAGGAAAAAAGATATATAATAACAAAACTAGATATCCATTTCGATATTAATAAAATTAATTTCTTTATGTAAATTTATTTTTAATTTTTAGAAATTATACAATCACCAAAAATCATTATGCATTACTAATACAGTATTTTTTTAATTAACATAAAAATTAAAAAAATGATTTTAAAAATAATAATTTATATATAATTTTAAGCATTTAATGTGTGAAACGAATTTTATAGATAAATAAAACATATTATAGAGGTTTTAAATAATTATATTTAAATAATACCTTTTTATTTATGTATTTGATGTCAAATTAAATGAAGAGTTTCAAAATTGATATTAATGATAATTTATCAAAATAATATTTTATTAAATTATTTAAAATTCAGAGAAATATTATTTTCAAACATGTGAATTTAATATTTTTTTTAAAAAACATATATGTTCCATATATGAGACTTTTTTCATTTATTGTAAAATTATTAATACTTTAGGTTTAAAATAGTAGTTACCGTAGTTAGGGTCAGAAATAACTAACCAACTGGTTAATCAAAATTATAATTTTTAATATGACACAAAAAAGTATAAATTCTATTTTTTATGTCATTAAAAAACTAAAATATTTTATATTAGAATACCGCTCCTTTTTAGGCATTTTTAATGCTAAATAAAATTATTATAATTTAATCTCTTGAGAAATTCCAAATATCCCCCTCATCTCAATTATAATAGAGAACCTCATACCTCACTTATTCACACTAAATTGAGAAATATAACTCGAAAATTCCCTTCCCATATCTCTTAAAAAAAATATTATCCACGTTTTTGATGTCTTATTATTCCAAAAATACCAAGCCTAGGGTTCCTAAGAGGATATCCAAAGGAGGATTCTTTAAGAGAAGGTAATCATCTTTACTGACACTTTAAATTTTATTTCTTATTCTGATTCCTATTAATGTGTTTTAAAAATTATAAAGTAATAAATATAGTATTATAAATATAATAATATAGTATTATTTATTTTTTATAACCATTTTACATATCTTATCTATCCTCTAAAAATTGAAAACATCCCTCGTGCATAGGTACAACTTACCCTCTTCAAGTAGCGATGTAATTTGTTTTTCATCACCACTTTAATTAGATGGTTTTATAGTTGTAACTATTTAGTATATATGATATTTATGACATAAATATTATTATATATAGATTAATTACTATTCACTTTTTTTGTTCCATCCTTCAAAAAATGAAATAGCATTGATGCATACATAAAACCCACAATCTCTATGAATGATGTTATTCATTTTTCTATATCAACCTTTTAAGGATTAATATAAAGAAATAAATAATTGATATATATTATATTAATATCATAATTAAAATTTTATATATTTTTTAGCCATGATCAAATTGTAAGGAATGAAACTTCTTAATCAAAACCTACATGAAAAATGAAATAGTTATCACCTCAAAAAGTAATTTAATAAAGATTTTTTTAATAAATATGTGATAAAAGAGATTAATTAAATCATATATTATATGATATATATGATAATTTTTCTTGAAATAAATCAATAGTAAAACTATAATTATTATAAAAAAGTTTCGGACACATATGAAGGAAAATGGGCCTAAGGTGAGGGATTATTTCACAATCTAATCATTATTTAATATTATTTATGTTTATGTATCCACTAGAAAATATTTCTATTCCATTTACATGTTTTCTAAAAAAATAATAAAAAATTAGTATTTCTTTAACTTTTTTTAAAATCACTTTTTACCTTTGTTTTGATTTTTTTCAAAATGGTTTTAAAAGAATATTTTTTCCATTTTTCTAAATGAAGTTCTTTGTGAATTTTCCAAAAAAAATATGGAAGGAATGTTTTTTTAACTTATTCATGATGAGATACTTTTCCTGATTTTATGATGCCTAAATGATTTGAATATTCCTTTATAATTTTATAGTGTTCTTTTCAAAGAAATTTTTTTATTTTGTAATTGTGAAACCTTTTTAAAATAAATGATTTTCTACTGAAAAAGGGTATTTCCCATAAGAATTTTTCAATGATCTTATTATATTATTTTCATCTATGTCAACATACTTTGTTTAGTCTTATGATTCATTGATTTTTAAATCTTATGATTCCATCTACCATATTTTATTGAATGGTTTATTTCAGTTTGACTGGGGATATACTATGTTGATACCATTTGTCATATTACTCTAGATATTATAACATTACGTTTATTTAATGAGGAAATTATTAACATTTTTTATGTTAGTTTTAGTACAAATGTTTATGATGATTATTTTTCACCCCTTTTAATATGAGGAATGAATTAGACTAATTAAGTGATAGATAAGGTTTTCTATAGCCCATCGATGCATCGATAGGTCTCATGAGACAAACTAGTTAGGGTACTTCCTGAGGTATTACATATTTATGTCTGTTGTCTTTTCCAAAGCTTCAAAAGTATGTTTATGATATCAAACATTATGCATTCCATCGTTATGAAATTATTTTTTGATTTCCGTGTGATTTTATGATTTGTTATGATATTTATGGATAATTTTTATGTTTTATTATTATAGAATCATTTTATTTCCTTTTATTCCTACCATATTTTCTCAAGATATCATTTACATGGCATGTATTTCATCTATTTACCTTGTCCTGATGTTAGAATTGTTTATTCATGAAAGATTTTGTTGTACGCATACCCTTATTGATCATTTTAGGTCAACCTTTTTCATATGTTTTTCTCAATAACCTCAAGAAGTATATTATGATTGATATGTAGGGATAATCTAGGTGAATAATAGTGTTATCAAAGGAATTACTATGTTTTATTTTATATTTTCAATTTTATTATATGATTCAAGTATGTATCTAGTTTTCCAAAACTACTAAAATATTCAATCCTTCAGGATGTGATTCCTTTTATATTATGATAGTATAATAAATTAATCATTGACTATGGGATACTACATTCGGTGCATTTTCTAATTGAATCAAGATATGTTTAGTAGAAACCTTGGAAACTAGACTTATGAATACAAAGATTATGGAAATATAAACCTATAATGGGCTTTGATAATATTCCTAGAGAAACCAAGATTGTAATTTTGATATTAGTTATACATAAATATTCAATTTATGTTAAGTTTTTTACTATTTTTTATGAATTGTGATTTATAATATAATATAGTCTGTTAATTTTTTTAGAAATGGTAGCTAGTGGAAGGAAGGGAAATTGTATCAATATACATAATCCATATAGGTATTTTCATCCTAGAGAAGGTAATGAAGTTGGAGCTAGAGTTTTAGCTAGAGTGGTTTAACTTAAAACTATACTAGGATATTTGACTTAGGTTATGAGCAATAACCTTACCCATATAAAGTATCCTGGTCAAAAACATGGAGTAAAAATGTTAGACTGCTTCATCTGACAACAACCTCCTTCGTTGAATGGGGATAAAACCCCATTTATAATTGGGAAATGGATAAGTTCATTAGAGAATATATTTATCACTTTGGGAAGTAATAAATGGGATAAGTTTGTTATTGAATATTATCATCTCCCAAGAGATGTTGATCAATGGTTTTCACTGATTCAAAACACAAAGAGGGAGGAAATAGGTAATATGGGATGGAAGTATTTTAAGGAACTTTTCTTGGGAAAATATTTTCCACAAAAAACAATGACGAAATATGGAGAGGTGATTATTTAGTTTGAAATAAAATGTGGCTGAGAATGTTTTTAAGTATGAAGTTAAATTTACATGGTTAGAAAGGCATATTGCAGACTACATACGTAATCCAAAAAGAAATATTGATAGTTAATTTTATGGGATTAATATAGTTATTCAATGGGAACTAGTCTTAAAAACATTCTATTCATCAAAAGATATAGTATCTGGTGCTATCAAGACATAGAAACAGGTCTTTAAGTCTTATAAATTCAAAAGGAATTAAGATAAGAAGAGGACAACGGAGTAATCTATAAAATGAAATAAGGTAAAGGGTAATAAGGGAAGGATGGGATATTAAATTTACAATAAATATGGAATGAAACAACCTAGGAAATTCCTATTAGTAATGGGAGTTTACTTCAACTATGGAGAAAAGGGCCACAAAGCCCGTGATTATAAGGGAAAGAAAGAAGCCAGTAATGTGAACTGCTTCAACTGTAAAGAGATGGTACATTATTCAAATGACTGTCCTAAGCATCAAAGAAACCTTCCATGAAAAAGGTTAAGGGAAAAATTCCAAGATTATGTGATCACAATAGTTTAGGTTGATATTCCTAATGATGTTTTGGTGGGTACTTTAATTATATCCTCAAATTTATCAAATTCATCATTTGATTATAGACTATCGCATTCTTTTATATCTTCCTATTTTTTCAAAAAAAAAGACATTTCCCATTCACCTTAATAAGGGAGTTTTTAGTCAAAACTTCTAATGGAAATATCGCCAAATCAAATATGTGTCAAGTTGTTCCTATAATGACACATAAACATGCTCTATTTTCTTATTGTTTTATCATACTTATGGGTGACTTTGATATAATCCTTAGAATGGAATTTATTTAAAAATATAATGTAAAATTTAAAGTAAATAAATGGAAATTATGATATGTGATGTAGATATGCAATTTTTTATCATTATAAGGGAGAATTTATCATCTAATTAATGTATGGATCCACCTCCAATAGCTCTTCTAAATGAGATTCTTAGAGAAAAAGAGCATAAAAAACCTACTTATAAAAATTTTAATCTTAAAATTTCGGATTTTATAGGAATACATTGATGTATTTTTAAGGAATTACCTAGATATACACCAAAGTGGGAAGTTGAGTTTTACATTGATTTAATCTCTAGTATAAGAACTATATCAAAGAATCCATATAGAATAACAAATTTGGAGTTAGTAGAGTTGAAGAAAGAACTAGAGTGTTTAAATGGTAATAGATTTATATGTTTTAGTGTTTCACCTTAGAGATCTATGTTCTTTTTATTAAGAATAAAGATGGATTTGAGAATTGATTATAGATAAATCGATGAAATTATGATAAATTGCAGGTATCATCTTCCTCACATTGATGACTTATTCGAACAACTTCATGGAGATCAATATTTTTCAAGCATTAACCTTCATTCTGGATAACATCAATTATGAGTAAATAAGGGAGATATTCTAAATATATCATTTTTAATAAGGTTTTGACATTATATGTATATAGTAATACAATTTGGATTGAATAATGAACACTCTATTTTTTGGATCTAATGAAAAAAGTATTCAATGAATATATTTTTTTATAAAAGGATTGGGGTCAAGCCCCTTTATTAAAAAAGAAAAACACAACACAAACCCATTACATGCAGTGGATCCAGATGGATCAACCCACTACAATTCCCAATACAGCAGCTCAAAAGCATAGAGAGAGAACTCATTACATGCCTGAAGACCAGATAAACAAATTCCAGAAAAACACTCATCCCACAAAAGTGATCCAAAGTCCCAAACATGAGCCCATCACAAACCCAAAATACCGACCACTACAGCACCCCTACCTAGAGGTCATCGATGGCCCCTCGTCACCAGACAACCTCAATGTTCACCACCTACTCATGGACCACCTCGCACCAGTCTCCCCTATGCTCTACAATGTCAATCAAAAAAAATCTCAAATATTTTCGATGCGAGCCATACCATTTGAAGCCACTCTGCGACGTATAAGAAGCCACCGAAGAAGCCTAGGGGTAGCACCATTGGAAAACTGCAAGGGGAGACACCGCTGAAGACCAGAAGGGTCCCGCCGCTGGACAGTTCCATGCTGTCGTCGCCACTGTCGAACCTACCATAATCCAATTCCATCACACCAAGACTAATTCTTTTCATGGCCATATTATCTCAAATGATGAAGTATCTATTCATATTGGGAAGATAAAGGCATTCCAATAATGGATTATACCAACAAACATAACTGAATTATGTCGTTTCATTGGATTGGAAGGTTACTATCAGTGATTTGTTCAAAAAAATCCCAATTAGCTAACCTATTAACTAATATTACTCATAAAATGGTTAATTTTATTTGGAAAATGAAATGTGAATAATGTTTTAAATAATTGATAAGAATATTGGTGAATTGTCTAATCATGACTTCACTATCAAGAAATGGTGTATTTGTGATTTATAGTTATGCATCAAAAAATGGACTTGTTCATGTCCTTATACTTAATGATAGAGTTATTTCATATGCATCAAGGCAGTTAAAAACTCATGAATATAACTATGGAAGTCATCCTATTGAGTTTTCAGCAGTAATTGTTTCACTGAAGATATAGAGACACTATTTATATGGTGAAGGAGTTGAGATATATAAATTTCATAAGAGTTTGAAATATAATATTCATATAGAAATAAATCAACATGAGAAAAACGTAATGGATCAACCAAATCAATGATTACGATAGTTCAATACACTACAACCCATGGAGAGAAAAAAAGATGCTGATAAATTTATCAGGAAAGATCATGGAGTTCTGGAGAAAATGAGGATTGACATGGATCATATGTTCATAAATCTAGTAAATATTGATATAGAAATTATTAAGTAAGGGTAAATATCACTCCTTTTTCAAATGGTTTCCAAACCATCTTTATTGGAAAAGGAAAAAATTTCTCAATCTGATGATGTGAATTCTCAAAAGAAAATTAAACCTATAAATGATGGAAAATTAGAAAACATTGTAAATGAAGATAGTGTTCTATAATTTTGAAAGAGACTATGTGTTTGATATATAAATATGCTACAGTGGGAATTATTGGATGATTCTCATTGATAAAATTTCTCTATACACCTTGGAAACACCAAGATGTATAGAGATTTGAAGTAATATTTTTTGTGGGATAATATGAAGTGGAAAATTGATTATTATGTCTCAAGAAGTTTGATTTTTCAATAGATGAATGATGAAATGAAATATCCTAGAGGATTTATACAACCACTTCATATTACTATAGAGAAATGGGATGACATTACTGTTGAACTTTTCACTATATTACCAAAGAATCCAATAAATAATGATTCTATATGGTTTATTATTGATTGACTTAACAAATCTATATATTTTCTCACAATAAGGGAAGATTTTCCATTGGATATCCTTGAATGACTCTATATAATGAAGATATAAGACTTCATAGTGCACCTATTTTTATTTTTTCTGATTGTGATACATGATTTACATAGACATTTTATAAAATTATTCAAAAGACCCTTGATGCCGAATTTCGTTTGAGCACCGCTTATCACCCTCAAACTAACAGCTAGTCAAAAATGGAAATCCAACCTTTAGAATACATGTTGAGACCCTTATCACATGACTTTCAAGGTATGTGGGATCATTATTTACCATTGTTATAATGTTCCTATAATAATAGATTTCATTAAAGTATTCAAATGGTACTGTATGAAGCCTTATATGGAAAGAGATTTTGTACACCAACTTGTTGGGATGAAGTTGATGAAAGGAAGATTGTAGGCCTAGAACTTGTTGTTGAATCAATAAAAAAGGTAAATACTATTCAAAACTATATCAAAGAAGCTCATATAATGAAAAAGAACTATGCCAATAACTAGAGGAATGATTTGGAATTTTAAGTGGAAGATCAGATTTTCTTGAAGGTATCTCCATAGAAGGGTGTTATAATATTCCGTATGATAGGGAAACTGAGCTCTAGGTACATTGGGACATTTCAAATATTCGAAAGAATTAGATCTTTGGCTTAACATTTGGCCATTCAACATACATAGTGTGTTCAATATCTATTTGTTAGGGAAGTACATGGAAAAATAGACACATGTAATCACTTATAAAGAAATATTATTGGAGCTTAATTTATCTTACTATGAAGTCCTATCTATATTCTGGACACTAGATAACAATTGTTGAAGAATCATATGACTCGGTTTCTAAAGGTTTTTTAAAATGCATAAATTAGAAGAGGCAGCATAGGGAACTGAGGATATTATGTTGAATAACTACTCAAATATATTTATGAGGTGACATTATAAAAAAATTTAGGAGAAAATATTTAATGGTGTGAAGAATGTATCACCCCAATATTTTAGGATATGTTTATTTTTAAATAAATTTAATCTCTTCAATAGATTGTGTTTCACGCAACACCATGTTCAAATGGACCATGATATATTATTATATACCCCAAAATTAAATTGTAAAGACTAAATAGGACTAAATAAAATTTTAAAATATTTTGTTTATACATTTATAGAATAAAATTCATTGGTTATCAATTAATTTTAAATAAATAATAAAAATAATAACAGAAGTGTGTTTCTAAAAAAACTATTTTTATGTGAGCTATATAGATATATAATAATAAATTGAATTATTCACTATTGGAGAATGATTTTAAAAAAAATTATAAATTAAATATTCAATCAGATTTTTAAACATTCGTATAATTTTTTTTCTATTCATGTGATAAAAATAAATCTAGTTTTATTCTTAAAAATAGCATTTTTCTAAAATGTGAATTTTATCATGTTTTGTGCACATATTTTCAACTTAATTTCTACCACTCATTGGCATATAATTTGATAAAATTAAATATATATATATATAATTTGGATGTTCAAATTTGTTAATTGGTCCCATTTTATTTTTGGTCAAATTGAATAGTAATCGTCAAAAAATTTATGAACTCAGTAAAGGGTAAATAAGGTTAATTTACATTAAATATAAATTTTATGGCCATACGTATTCATAATAACTATTAATAAATGAATATTATTCAACCATTATCTCCTAAGGCTCAAATTTGAGTTTTTAATGGACACTTGTTCATGAAAATGACTTATATATTATTTAAATCATAGATTGTTACAAAATTTTACTCTCTTTGTGTTTAATATCTTTTATGTGTCTATAGAAAGGAAATAGAAAGATAATAATAAACATAAATGTCTATTTTTATCTTAATGAAATTATTTTCATTATATAAATTTAATTATAATTTTTAATGATTATATAATCACCTTAAATATTTGTGCAATAGTAATAGAGTAAATATTTAATTAACATAAAAATTAAATAAATTATATTAAAATTTTTAATTTTGATATTATTTGAATGAGTTAACGTTTGAAAATAATTTTATATATCTATATGACATATTATAGAGTATAAAAATCATTATATTTGAATTCCGTCTTTTAATTTATGTATTTGAAGTATAATTAAATGAATAGTGTTAAAATTGACATTATTGATAATTTATCAAAATAATATTTTATTAAATTATTTAAATTTCATAAAAATAATATATTTATCATTTTGAATGTAATATAGTTGAAAACATCATACATGTTCCATTTATTTTTCATTTTTTTATTTATATTATCATTATTAACCCTTTATGATTAAAATAGTGGTAATTACAATTAAGGTCAAAAATAACTAACCAAGGGGTTAATCAAAATGATAAGGTTTAAAATGAACCCGAAAATTTTATAAATTATTTTCATTGATGGTATTACAATATTATACTATCTAATATTTGAATCCCTTTCCATTTGGAGGAATTTTTCATGATAAATTAATTTATTATAATTTAATTTCTTGAGAAATTCCAAAAGTGCCGCAAACCTCAATTATAAAAGTGTACATCCTCCCTCACTTATTAACACCACATTGATCCATATAGATCGATAAATACCTTATTATTTCTCTTCCCAACATTCTTATACAATTTATATAGTTCCTAGTCTACCTAAAAGTCCAGCCTTATTGTCCCGAAGAGGATATCCAAAGGAGGATTCTTTAGGAGAAGGTAATCATCTTTACAGCCACTTTCAATTTTATTTCTTATTATACTTCCCTTTAGTTTGTTTAACCAATTATATAGTAATATATAAAGTATCATAAATATAATAATATTTTATTATGTTTATGGTAAAACCATTTTCCATCTCTTCTCCATCCAGTGAATATCGAAAACATCGCTCATGCGCAAGTACGGATTACCATCTCCACGTAGCGATGTAATTCATTCTTCAACACCACTTTTGGATGGTTATAAAGTTGAAAATAATGATTATATAAGATATTTATTTCATAAATAAAATTATGGAAATATTAATTACTATTCTTCTTTCTTTTGTTCCATCCTTCAAAAAATTGAAATAGGGTTCATGAAAACGTACGACCTGTCATCTCCATAAACAGTGTTATTAATTTTTCTATCTTTACCTTTTAAGTATTTATATAAATAAATATATAATGAATATATATGATATTAATATCATAATTAATATTCTTTATATGATGTAAATATGATCAAGGTGCATGTATTGAGACTTCCAAATCAATACATACCTGAAAAATGACACAGTTATCACCATGAATAGTAATTTAATAAAAAAAATTAACAAATTGGTGATAAAAGGGTAGAAGTAAATCATATATTGTATGATATATATGTTAATTTTTTTAATAGATTGATAATAACACTATAATTATTATATAAGTTTTTCATACAAGTTTAAAGGAAATCAGACCTAAGGTAAGGGTGTATTTCACAAGCCTATCATTATTCGGGATTGTTTATATTTAAGTCTCTACTATGGAATATTTCTCTTCCTTGTCCATGTTTTATAAATATTATTTCAAAATGTTTTTTACTATTCCATTACAATTTTTTAAAATCATTTGATACCTATGATTTACTCTTTACCAAATGGTTTGAAATGAAGCTTTTTTTTGTTTTCAAAATTAGTTTTTTTTTTACTTTTCCTACTAAAAAACTAGAAGGAAATTTTTTTAAACTTATAAGGAATGAGAATATTTTCCCTATATCATGAATTATAGATGATTTTAATCATCATTTAAATGTTTACAAGGTTCATTTTAAAGAAAATTTTTTATTTTATAATTTCACATCTTTTTAAAAATATGTGATTTCATAGTGAAAAGGGGAATTTTCCTGAAGGATTTTTCAATAGTATTATTAAATTAAATTAATATATATCAACATCCTTTGTTTAATCTTATGCTTCATTGAGTTTGATAACTTATGATTTCATCCATCGTATTTTATTTAATGATTTAATATCATTTTGACTAGGGATGTACTATTTTGATACCATTCGCCATATTACTCGAGATGGTTTGTGATTATGTTAATTGATTAGAGAAATTATTAGAATTTCTTATTATAGTTTCAATATGAATTTTTATGTTGATTATGTTTCACCCCTTTCATATTATAAATTCATTGGACTTAATAAGTGATGTTTGGGGCCCACTATTTCCCCTTGATGCATTAGTAGGTCTCTTGAGAAAAACTAGTTTTTGTATTGGATGAGGTATTACCCATTTATGTATTATGTCTTGACTGAATCCATGATATTATGTTTATGATGTCTAAAATTATGCATTAACACATTATAAGATTAGTTATCGATTTCCATATGATTATCATATTAGTTATGATATCCATGGATAAGTTTTAAAAAATATTATTATGGAATTATTTGATTTCTATTTATTCCTTTCATATTATACTCAATCTATTATTTAAATGTCATGAGTATTACCTATTTACCTCATCATACTATTTATGATTATTTATTTATGATAGCTTATGTTGTATGTATACCCTTACTAATCATCTGATCTCACTCTTTTTCTTATGTTTATTTTTTTTCAAGTTTCCAAGAAGTATATTATAACTGATATATAGGGATAATCTAGGAAAAAATGGCATTATTAAAGGAATTAATATATTTTATTTTATATATTAAATTATAAGGTAATATTCAAATACTTATCTGGTTTTCTAAAACTACTAAACTGTTTGGTCTTTTAGGATGTGGTTCCTTGTATATTACTTCAATGTAATAAAGTAACCACTAAATCTAGGCTACTAGGGTCAGGCTCTTTATAAAATGTATCCAAAAATATAAATGGGTAGATAAATATAATAAGTAAGATACCATATTCTTTAGATATGGGATCTATCATATATTACATGTTATTTACTAGGCTTCATGTTATGTGCGCCATGATCATGGTCGGTATATATAAAGCTGATCTGGGAGAAAAAAATTGGTCTATTATTAAGGATATTCTTAATTATCTAAGGTGTGTTAAGGATATATTCTTTTTATATAGAGGATATTATGAGATAATGATCATAAGATACAGTTATGTATGTTTACAAATAGATCAAAACGATATGGAATCATAGTCATGATATGTCTCCACTCTCAACAGTCGAGCTATCGGTTGTAAGAGTTTAATGCAACTGGTTGTCATCGATTCTATAGTATATTATGTGAAGATTTTGGCTTCCAATATAGTTTAAGAAGTTGTTTGGATTTGAAACTTCATAATATATCTTGATTTGGTGCCTATTAATAAAGATTCAATAACATTTCATTTTGATAATACTACTGTAGTGGCACTCGCAATGGAGTAAATGACACATAAAAGGATGAAGAACATACTATGGAAGTATAACCTCTTAAGGGGTTTTTATTCAAGGGGTAAGGTTACTATGAACAGAGTTTCCATGAATAAGGATATGGTATACCCATTTGATTTAGATGTATCTCCGCAAAATCATGAATATCATGTGAGATCTAAAAGACTAAAGGTTGATAATAATTGGTTGTGGTGCAAGTGGGAGTTAGTTAGAGTTGGTTCCCAAAAACCAACATTTATGTGCTTTATGGTTACCACTATTTTTAATATTAATAATGTTATTATCACATCATGATTGTTTTTCTATAGAATATAGTACTAGATAATGAACTAAGGGTAACTGACATGCTGAAATTTCATAACTGTTCTCCATTATGATGAGAAACTAGATTTACCAAGATTGTATTCTTGAATATATGTTCTATAGAGAGATAGTATCCTTTTATGGGAATCAAATGAGATAGAATATTAACGGTGGAGACACAAAAGACTTTGAGACACAGTCTCATGGTGTACACCCATGGTAATCATTATAGTATGATATTACGAGAATAAGACCCACCATTAGAAATTCCATATTTATATACATCATTGGATACTCATATTTTTGGACATGTGTATTGATCCTTAGATGTTAATATTATTATTAATTCATATCATGAGTCATGTATTTTGATGTAATGAACAAAACCATGATGTTATATTTCTGTGGGATGTAGGGTATGTTGGGAGTGTCACAAGTAAAACTCTATAGAAGAATAAAGTGGGAAATGATTTATAGCTTCCCAGTTTAGTGGAATATCTCAATCACTTTGATAGGAGTCTAACTACCTAATTAATTCCATATCCAAGGAATTATATTTAGGGAGCTCATTTTAAACAATCTAAAGTAAGATACATCAAACACATAGGTTGATAACACCAGAATACAACCTCCTTGATTAGAGATATTTAGATAATGAGATTATATTACATAGTGTATATTCATAGAAGGTTGTATGTTGTTTCAACATTAAATTATTTCTCTATGTGAGATTTGGTTTGTTACTATATGGTAACCTTATAATTTATGTGGTGTAGCATAATTCCACTTAATTTTATAAAGGGTCACACATTATGTGTATTCGGAACCATAATTATATTCTATAAGAATTTTATATATCACATAAATATTATTCTCATTTGTTTTTTAATAATTATTCATGTTAGTTTGATCACAACTATTAACTCATCAGTTATTAGAGAGAATATATATGTGAGTTGAATAATTAATAAATATATATTCTATAGGTAATTATTTACTTAATTATATGAATATATAATATTTATTTATTCCGTTTTATTCATATGGTCACAAATATTTATTTATTTTTTCACATGAATATTTAATAAATATTTATTCAGTAGTTTTGTGAATATAATATTTATTTACTTATTGGAGATTAATATATTTATGTTTATTTAATTAAACAAAAATTCATTATTCAATGTTTGATAAATTTTGATGAGGATTGATATATTGAGTTTAATTGTCTAGTTAGAAAATTCATATTAAATATTATTTGAATAAACATTAATTTATTTATTCAAGAATATAATATTTGTTATGTCGAAGATTTTAGAACATGTAAAATAATTAATAATAATTTAATTATTATTTTTACATAGAGTACTCTGGGGATTAATAAAATAATAAGGGCTCTAGTGAAATTATTATTTTTTAACTCTATCTTGATTTAAACCTAGTTGTTACATTTTCTAAAACTGTAGACATTATCTAATCATTTTGTAAAACAACCTATAGAGAGGATTATCTCATGTCCTAGATATATCCTCACTTATAAAACTATTCTTAGAGAGAAATTATCCTCCTCCACCAGAATGATTCCTTAAAGCCTTGAAGGATTCTGTTATGATCAACAATGATCACAAAAATCATTAGAACCATTCATTCGAGCATTAGGAAGATTCTACAAAAATGAATAGGGGCTCGCAGAACCTGTGTGGATCACTACTAGAGGTAATATAACCTTTATTCCTCTAATTAAATAATGTTATGATAAGAGGTCTTCATTTAATCATCAATATTGAAGAAAGAATACAAAAAAAGTTAATTCTTCATTCAAAAAATCCAATTATAAATTATACGTGAAAATATTATCTCTTCATTGTTGTATCAATTATATCAATTAATATATGGTTTAATTTCATAGTTCATGAATTTATTCATTATTTACATCTTTTAATTATCAATTGTTATGAAAAAAACCAAGTTGTAAATGCCTAATAAGTTCTTCCCATGTTCTGATAACCTTTAAGATATATTCAATATTCATGATCGATAATAAAAAATTTATAAAAAATGATGAATAATTTCATTCACTTTTAGGAATAAAATAAAACTAACAAATTTTCATTCTTATCAGGGAATAAATTTAACACATTATTTATAACACCCAAGGTAAATAAATAATATGACATTTTCATATTTATCCATATTTGTGAATAAAATATTAATATGACTTTAAAGGGGACGCTATGCTCGATGGCGTACCCAACACGCAACAACGAGTTTCTTGGGAATCTTACGTTGCACTCTAATAATAAAATAATATTATTTTTAACGGTAGTTAACATGTAGCCATTGTATTGGCGGGAATGGATAGAAATAACTAAAATATGATTATATATGTTTTTAAATGTTTTTAGATATATCCAATAAAAGATAAAGGCTTAAAATACGGAAAGAATTCAAATTTAGGCATATATGCCCTAGTTTTCACTAAAGGTTCACTTATCGCCTTTTGATGGAAAACCGTCATTAAATATAGTTTTGTTCCCTCTTATACATCCTTTTGGACCAAATAAAACTTTTCTTATGAATTGGGTCCTCAAAATTTACTTTGTGTAAATTTTTGGTATCATTCCGATAAAGATCATTTTTTTAAATGAATAGTGTAAAATGTTGTATTTTAATTCAAAACCTCTTTTTAATATAACTTATTAATATGATTATATTATCTTTTTAATTGGTTTTAAATTGAAATTAGAATATATTTTTACCATTAAATCCAATAGTGGTGATTGGAATTAATTTCACTTTAAAATCAGACTTAAACTAGTGTCAATCTTTTGATACTTATTGTTTCATAAAAACACGTTATTTGATCTAACAGCGGGAATTAATTATTAAATTAATTAATGTGACTTATATGTTTTGAATTTTTTAAAATATACTTAATTTCTGAATTCGGAATATCAAATATAGCTTAGGGTGAATTTTTGGTAATTTTCTGAAAAACTCCAATTTTTTATTAATAGTGAAACCACTAAGTGGTAATCAAGCAAACTGATTTTTCAGTTAAATGAAAGTTTACAACTAATGTGTTTTGAATTTTGAAAATATGACATACATGGTTGTCATTAGTATGTAAAATGTGGTTCAATGGGATGAAAATAATTTTTTGGTGAATAGTAACTTTTTTTTCATTAATCGCGATTAGAGGTAATTAGTGTAATTTAAGGTAAAAATGATATTATAAAAATATTAAAACACAATGAAACTTGTCCTACTCCTATTGGATGAGTCATGGAAGACCAAGAAAACCCATGGGTCAACTTGGGGACCCCATGGAGCCACTTTGGTTGGAAAATGATATTAATATATATTTATTTAATGTTAAAATTAAGTTGACACAAACATGAGTTGTTTTACTAAAACAGTTTTTAAGTTGGGTTAAACAAGTCCAAATTTTGACTATAAATATTAATTAGAAAGCTAAAACGATTTTCTACATCATAGTATTTTTTTTATAATTTTTATATATTAAATAAATTAATTTAATTACGACATCATGATGATGCAACGATGACCTCATTATTTAACGATTTAAATAAAATGGAAAGATAATGTAATATCTAAAACCTACACTTGTCCAAAAACTATTGGATGGGAATATTTCGAATACTTATCATCTTATATTCTAAATATATCAATGTGGGACCCTAGAAATTCGAAACACGTTTGAAAATAAAATAATAGTTTCATGATTTCCAAAAGTGCACCTCCTCTCCTCTTATAAAAGGCCCCCACCTCTACCTCATTTCACACACTCCTAAAGCCTTTGGCTCGGCCATACCCTGCGCATTTACTCTCTCCACATCCCTCTCCTCATCCTAGAGGATTCCATTTGGGAATAATCCTTTCAAATGAAGCCTTTAGGCTCAAATCAAAAGGAGTTACACTTTTAATGGTAATTCATTCTCTCATGTTCATTTGTTTTATTTTGCTTTCCAACCCCCTAAACTCTTTTTATTTACTTATTTTGTAACAACGCCAGTATCTTCAATATACTAGGATGTTGTTATAAGATTTATTCGAGCTACACTCTCAGACAACTACATCAAATGATTAAAGAACATACGGTTTCTCTGGATGGCGAAATTCTACCTCCCGAAATGAGGATTGTTCAATACTCATTTAACACCTTAAAAGGTGGCCATTATTATGTAAATATTTTTATATATGATATATAATATGTTTATTCTTTCCTTAAGCTTCTATATTTTTCATTTATGGCATACCATTATTGTTTCCATTTTGGGTAAACACGATATCTTCATTTTAGGAAGTGCAGACTACCGCCCCGTGAAAGTGATTTGATTCGTTAATACCATATGTGGGATGTGTAAAGGATAAAGTTAATGATATTATATATGTTATAATATACTCTTATATCATTATGATTCCATTCCAGAAAATATGAAATAGAAATGGAAGTAGCATTCATGCGTACATACGGCTTACCGTCTCCATGAACGGTGCATTTCATTTCTTACCTCTAAATGTGGTGTAATATTATAAATAAAGGTATATGCTGAATATATATGATATATATGTTATCCAAATAATTAAAATCATTCTGGATATAATGATCCTTTGACCAAATTAACAACATGTAAGTGTAAGAAGTCTATTTTTTTTGACTTAAGAACCAAATACCGAAAAAATGAACATTATTAACTTAAATGATTACATGATGTTCATAACACGGTATAAAAGGGATAATGAACTTGAAAAAGGATCTTAAGAAAGTATAGATTAAATCAAGTTTATTATTCAGGAGATTAAAGAATGGTCGGGTCAAGTCGGATACGAGGTAAGGGATCCTACTCCTCTCTTTCTTTATAAGTACACTCTTTTATGTCATTTCTTTTAAGCTTATATTTGTTATGATGGGGGATGTTCTTTTATATTCCTCTTTCTTTACATTTTATTTTAATATGATGAGATACTCTATTTGATATCATCAATCCATTTTGGATGTTTTAAGTGGCATCGTTAGGCTGCCATGTTTTCGTAAGGGATTGTTCATCTCACTTTTATTCCCGTGAGATTTATGTTACATTTTCCAAAATTTCCTTTGAGTGGTGTATGTACTACCCATTATTATACACTTTTTGTAGTATAATTTCATTTATGGGTATTCACATCTTCATTGTGTGACCCTTCTTCCATTGGTTGTACGTTTCGAAAGTTACCCAACTCGGTAAGGGGACCTTTCACCCTCCTCTTTTTTAAAAGACTTCTTTTGTTATGTCTTTTAATTCACATACTATTATGTTGGGATATGTTCTTATATATCCTTATTTATGTAAATTTTATGTCCATGTTATGAGGTACCCTTTATCTCTCTCATCAACTCTTTATGTAAAATTTTATGTGACGCCGTTAGGCTGTCGAATTTTACCAAGGGAACTTCTTAACCAAATTTCGATTTCTTTGGGTTCAACATGTAGTTATTGAATATGTCATCCTTTGTATATGTGTGAATAACCATTTATTGTTTTACACTTAATATCCACTTATATTGGGTGTATTTATATTTTTCACACATAATTATGAGATTGATTTATCCTTAATTTAAGGATACATTCTTTATAATAGATTTCATCTCATTTTACATTTCTTTTGAGACTTCATTGTTGTTATGCACTAATTCACTCTTATATGGTGTGTATAATGTCCTTTGACATATTATATCCTGAATCCTTTTATTCTAATGATATTATAATGTTCGGATTAAATTTTATTCCACTATTATTTGTATTCAAGAGTCTCTCATTTTGTTAAAAACTCTTTAACAAAAATATAATTTTAAATGTTTTAAAGATTTATTATTCTAAATATTTATCTTTAATGTCCATGTTTTCAAAATGTTTTTTAGTATTTATTTATATGGACGTTAATGTTTTAAAATTATAATTCCATTAAAATCTTCAAAGTGGTATGGGACGCTATGATTCAAAAATCTCTTTTAAATGGTTTTTGAAAATGGATTGATTAATTCAATATATGGGAATTATTTATTGTGATTGAAAATGAAATATTGTTATTGAAATGTTTATATTTTCCATATTTTATGTGTAATAATGGTACTTGGACATTATGACGGGTGGTGCCGTGAATACCAGGATGGGTGGTTACATTATAACCTCCAATGCATTGGGTATGGAAGTCGGACGTATGGCTATTCTATTAAGAATGTATGGACATTGGCCGTATGGCAATTCCATTAAGTGATATGTGTGGAAGTCGACCGTATGGTTATTCCACTTAAGTATGTTTATGTCCCAAGTTACCTTTATATATGTTATGTGTTCTTTATATGGGTTTTATGGTAATCCTATGGTTACAAAAAGGTAAGTAATGATACTTTATTCAGTGAAGAGTTTTTACTACTTCATGAAGGTGAAGGTATTACTTTGATAGAGTATACATGGTTTACTTGATGTTTGAAAAACTAACAATTTTCATTCTTTGTATATCCCTTACTGAGCTTTTTACTCTCATCCCAAGTTTTTGAAATGTTTTTCACAGGTCAAGGGAAAGGTACATGTGTCACGACCCGCCCTCGGGGTCCGTGCCGTGACTACCCCAAACCCGCCTTCCATAGGCCAGGGGCTGGCGACTAGCACCAAGGCGTAAATCCCGGTAAAAAGGGAAGGCATTGCCTTTGTAAAGTAAACAAAAACCACAGAGTAAGCAAGAGGAAAGTAAACACTAAACAAAAGCAGAGTACAACTGAAAGTGCGGAAAAGTAAATGGGCCAGTATACAAACCCAAACTGAAAGTAAAGTACAACTCGAAAGGGAAAACAACAACTGAAAAGTAAAAGCCGCTACGCCGAGCTGTCCTCCGGTAATCCCACCTGAAGGATGGGTACAGATAGCTCAACTACTCCACGGGTCCCGTCGTCCGCTCCGAGCACGTCCCGCCCAGTGGTCCACCTCCGGGTACCGTCCCGCTCTGCAAGCCTCAGCCAAGGTCAACGTTGTCCGTCGTCTGCAACCAACACAACGTAGTGCGGGCAAAGCCCGTGCAGGGGTGAGTATAAGCTACTCAGTAGGGACCCCGAGACCCCTGAAGGTCTCTCAAATCCACAAAGGATAAACCACGAAGAAAGGTACAATCACGAAATAACAACCGACACTTCTTAGGTATATGCCCATACATATACCTAAGTCATCAAATTCAAATACGCTCCAACCTCCGAGCCCAAGTACAACTCAGTCCACACAGGAAAGTAAAACGTAATCCACACAGGATTGCACTACACAATCCACACAGGAAAGCAACAGGATTCAGCTCACACAGGTATACTTCTTCAAGGACGATAAAGATGATCTCTGATCCATCTAAGTCGTCGGACCCACGAAGGATCGATAGGTAACTAACCCCCGCAAGACCCACATAGGATCGGGCCCACACAGGACCTGTAGGCGCTGGTTCACACATGACCGCTGAGCGCAAGGACCCACACAGGATCGGACCCACACAGGATCGGGCCCACACAGGACCTGTAGCACTGATCCACGTAGGATCGCTAAGTGCTGAAGTCGTCGTCGTCGAATCCACACAGGATCTCTGTACTGTCATCGTCGCAGTCACAGTAGCAGTAGTAGCAGTAGTAGCAGTCACAGCCAGCACTAGGGTTCCCGCACACAGCAAGCTCATTCGGAGGGTCCGCTCCACGAGCCGAGAGGCTGATACATCAACTGTCACAAAGTCCAGAGTTGATGTATCCAAAAGTTCCGTATCATCAACAGGAACTCAACGCAACAGACGGCGCGTCGATCGGACGCCCGGTCTGAGAGTTATTGGCATTTTCGTCTCCGGGGCCCGGTTGGTTTTTAAGGCAAAACCAACCCGACCGTACTCCACTTGCGTCCAAACCTCGGGCGGAGTATGCCAAAAGATCCGTCTCACTAAGAGGAACACAACACAGCTGACGGCACGTCAATCGGACGTCCGTAGCTCAAGATATGAGCGTTTCCGCTCCGAAGGCCCAGTTGGTTTCGTGAACGAACCGACCCGGCCGAACTCAAAGTAATCCGAAACCTTGAGTGCGATATACCGAAACGACCGTCTCGATCCAAGGATCGCGTTTCCGCAAACGGTTCGTCAATCAGATGTCTGTGGCTCAAGATATGGCCAAACGACCGAATCTGATTTGAAACGGGGGGGTCCGGGTCCGGGTCGACCCGGCCCGACCCCCCCCCCCCCTAGTCTGACCCGAACCGGGTCGACCTGACTCGGATCCGAACCGAACCGGGTCGGACCGACCCGGTCCGCTGAACCCGGCCCGGTCGGCCGGCCGGCGGCGCGGCGGCGCGGCTGCCAGTCGCCGCACGGTGGCGGCATGCGGGGGGCAAAGCCCCCGCTTTCTTGGAAAGGCGGCGTGGCTAAATGTCGCGCCCTTGAACCCCCCCCCCCCCCCCGCCCCCCACGTGGGGGGCTTGATTGGCAGGAGAACGGGGGGCCGCCTGCCCCCCCTCAAAAGAATCGCCCCCCCCCCCCCCTCATAAAGAGGGGGGTTTTATGTGCTGGCCGGGGGATTAATTCCCACGGTTTAATACCATCCGGCCGGCCAGCTGGCCGGCCGGTTTTCTACAACGGGACAGGAAAATCCGGTCCCCTCTTCGGCTTCCGACGCCGGCGGCCCGGCCGCCGGTCTCCTCGTCTCGCCGCGGCCCGGAACCGGCTGCGGTGTTCGTCGTCCGGCGCGGTGCGACGGCACCGCGCCCCTCCGCAGTGCCTTGATTTCTTTCCACGCGGCGTGACGGCGTCACGTTCAAGATGTTTCTTCCATGGTGCGCGCGCGACGGCGTTGCGTAAAATAAACGCATGATTAACCGCATGGTGCGACGGCACCACGCCACCTTGTTTCCACCCGCAAGGCAATTCAACAAGAACGATGGAGGGGTTCGGCCGTGTTCATGCGGTCCGGCCCCCTCACGTTAAACAATAACACAACTTAAAAATATTCAAAAGCCTCACGTTCGACATGCGAGATCCATGATCAAGAATAAAATAATTAAACAATAAATCAACAACCCCTACCTTGGTATAAGGTTCGAAGATTTGTCAACGTCCGCGGAAGACAACGTCGCGGAGGTCGGGCGTCGCGGTCGTCGTTCGTCAAATCCGTTGACGAAGAGATGCGTCCGATGTGATACGTCGTTGGAGAAACCTTGTACGCCGACGAAGGTTGTCCGAGGAAGAAGCGGTGTTCCCTCTCGTTGACACGGAAGACGAAGAAGAGCGGAGCGGCGTTCTTCGTCGGAGCTTGAGCGTTCTTCGTCGGAGCTTGAGCGTTCTCCGTGTTCTTCGTCAGAACATGAAGAAGAATAAAAAGCTCTCAACCTCTCAAGAAGAAAAAACTATTACCCAAAATAAAATAAGACACTATCTAATTTTATTAACACATCATCACACTAGAATTTCAAAAGTTTGAAATTCAAAAGGATTAACTCCAAAATTAAATAACTCATGTCATTTAATGAGGGGTTAAGGGAGTTGGGAGAAGATGAAAGGTTGTGAGCTTCATGTGGGCCCCACCACACTTAATCCTCCCAAGGGAGGTTAAGTGGATGTGGGTCCCACTTCCAACCCCCTTTGGTAGGATTTGTCAAGTTAAAATAAAATTTGTTCTTCACAAAATTTTATTTAACTTAAACTAAAAACCCAAAAACTAACTTTCAACCCGCAACAAACGCAACTTCCGAAAAGGCCTCTTTAAGTGAATATCGGTGCTACGAGTTCATCGGTGCCCTAGGATTTCAATTCCGAGCACCGGATCAAAAGTTAGGAATTCCCGCTCGTTCGTTCACTGAACGTACCCGAGCCAAACTTCGAAAATTGATTCCGGGCACTCCGGGCCTCGGAATCAGGTGCCGTCTGAAACCGCGCTCTTGTAAAATTCTAAAGAAAATTAAGAAAAAATTTCCCTTGAATTTTACGAGTCTTTACATTACTCCCACCTCAGGGCTTTATGTCCCCGTAAAGATACATCAAAAACTGGGGAAACAAATGAGGGTACTGAGCACGCATCTGAGCCTCCCGCTCTCATGTGCTCTCCTGGAGATTCCCGTGCTGCCATCTGATGCGCACAAGAGGAATCGATCGCCCACGCCGGACCCGCTCCTGTCGATCCTCTATCTCCACCGGGACCTCCGTAAAAGTCTCCCCATCGTCAACGTCAATCTCCCCATGGTCAATGATGTGCGTCGGGTCGTGCACGTATCTCCTCAGCTGAGACACGTGGAAGACGTCGTGCACCCGGTGCAACTGAGGTGGTAGAGCCAGGCGATAAGCCACCTCACCAATCCTGCTGAGAATCTGGAAGGGTCCGATGAAGCGCGGAGATAACTTGCCGCCTCGGCCAAATCTTCGAATACCATGTCGAGGTGAGACTCGCAAGAAGACGTGGTCGCCATCCTCGAACTCCAGTGGCCTCCACCTCCTGTCAGCGTATGACTTCTACCGGCTCTGAGCTGTCCTCATCCGCTCCTGGATGACCTGGACCTTCTCTGTCGTGGCCTGGACCATCTCCGGTCCCACTAGTGCTGACTCCCTAGGGTCTGTCTAGCACAAAGGTGATCTACAAGGTCGGCCGTACAACGCCTCATACGGTGCCATCCCGATAGTGGAGTGGTAGCTGTTGTTGTACGCAAACTACACTAAGGGTAGGTGGTCCTCCCAGCTACGACCAAAGTCGAGGACACATGCGCGGAGCATGTCCTCGAGAGTCTGAATGGTCCTCTCCGTCTGACCATCCGTCTGAGGGTGAAAGGCTGTGCTCAAACGTAGCTGCGTCCCGAACGCCTCCTGTAACCCCTTCCAAAGCCGGGAAGTAAAGCGAGCATCTCGATCGGAGACGATAGATGATGGCACACCGTGGAGTCGCACAATCTCCTAAACGTAGAGACGTCCCAAGCTCTCTACTGAGCCCTGCTCTCTGATGGGTAAGAAGTGTGCCGACTTGGTGAGTCGGTCAACAATCACCCAGATGGAGTCGTGACCTCTGGAAGTGCGTGGAAGTCCAGTCACGAAGTCCATAGATATGTCGTCCCACTTCCACTCCGGAACCTCCAAGGGCTGTACCAAGCCTGCTGGTACCTGATGCTCTGCCTTCACCTGCTGGCAGGTGAGGCATCGAGAAACGAACTCTGCTACTGCCTTCTTCATGCCCGACCACCAGTGCTGTCGTCTGAGATCCTGGAACATCTTCGCCACTCCAGGATGTACCGCAAAAGGAGAAGTGTGAAACTCTCTCAGCACTTCCTCTCGCAAAGCTACTGGTACCATGGTACGTCCTCTGAAAAGGATGTTGTGCTCTGCTCCAAGGGATAAACCATCAGGTGCCTGTCCCGAGGATATCTGTGCACGCCGTGTCTCACAGTCAGCGTCCCCACGCTGTGCCTCCCTGACTCGCTGCAGTAGTGGAGAAGTGACTGTGAGAGACTGAAGGAAGGCTGCTCCATCTCTATCCACGAAGGATATCTGCAAAGAGGCTAGCTGCTCCGTCGCCTCCTCAAGTAGCTGAATGCCCGTCCTCCTGCTAAGGGCATCGGCTACTACGTTCCCCTTCCCAGGAGTATAGACTATCTCAAAGTCATAGTCCTGGAGGAACTCGAGCCATCGCCGCTGTCTCAGGTTCAGGTCCTTCTGCGAAAAGATATACCTGAGACTCTGATGATCAGAAAAGACTGTAACGCGCTCGCCCATCAGATAGTGTCGCCATGTCTTCAGAGCGAATACCACTGTTGCTAACTCCAGGTCATGGGTAGCGTAGTTCTGCTCATGCGGCCTCAACTGACGTGATCCATAGGCGATCACTGCCCGCTCCTGCATCAGAACACATCCGAGTCCGGTCCCTGATGCATCGCAGTAGACTACGTACCCTACTCCCTCCTCAGGCAACCTCAAGATAGGTGCGCAGGTAAATCTCTGTCTCAGCTCCTGGAAGCTCTGCTGACATCTGTCAGACCATACTAAGGGTTTCCCCTTCTTCGTCAAAGCTGTGAGTGATGCCGCAACTCTAGAGAAGTCTGGCACGAATCTCTGATAGTATCCAGCTAGTCCCAAGAAACTCCGAACCTCAGTCATGCTCCTGGGTGGCTCCCAAGCTAACACAGCCTCAATCTTCACGGGATCCACTGCAACTCCCGCCTCAGAGATAACGTGTCCCAAGAATTGGACCTCACGTATCCAGAACTGGCACTTCGAGAGCTTACCATAAAGCTAGTGCTCTCGGAGTGTGTCTAGTACAACTCGCAAGTGATAGGCGTGCTCCTCCTCTGTCGTAGAGTAAATCAGAATGTCGTCGATGAAGACCACGACAAACCGATCGAGGTATGGCTGAAAGATCCTGTTCATGAGAGCCATGAACACTGCTGGAGCATTGTTTACACCGAAAGGCATAACCAAGAACTCATAGTGGCCATACCGACATCTGAAGGCTGTCTTCTGCACATCCTCGTCTCTGACTCTGAGCTGATGATAGCCTGACCTGAGGTCAGTCTTCAAGAACCACCGTGCTCCCTTGAGCTGATCAAAGAGGTCATCAATCCTCGGTAGCGGATACTTGTTCCTCACTGTCACCTGGTTCAGGCGACGATAGTCAACACAAAGACGCAAGCTCCCGTCCGCCTTCTTGGCGAACAATATCGGGGAAGCCCAGGGTGAAACACTGGGTCAGATGAACCCCTTTCCCTGCAAGTCCTCCAACTGTACCCGTAGCTCTCGAAGCTCGGCGGGGGCCATCCGATATGCTGGAGTGGATATCGGGGCTGTCCCGGGGTACAAGTCAATATAAAAGTCTACCTCTCTGCGAGGAGGTAACCCTGGAACGTCATCGGGAAAAACGTCCGCAAACTGATCCACCACTGCAGGAAAACCAGGACTCTGCATGTCAACTGCTCCAAGGATAAGGCTAGCCAACTGATGAGTGATGGGTTGTCCTCTCCTCCTCGGAAGTCCATCCTGTGTTGCTAAGGCTCCCTTCTCGCCGGTGAAGGTGAACCTGCTCCCGTCGGTGTGTACACATCGCACCTTGCGCCTAAAACATTCAATCTGTGCATGGACCGTAGATAGCCAATCCATGCCCAAGATGACGTCGTAAGGCCACGACGCTGCTACAAGAAGATCCCAGCCGAAGCTCTCGCCTCCTAGAGTAAGCTCACACTGCCGGCACCAGTGCGTAATCGTCGAGTCTGCTCCCGTAGGAGTCTCTAGCCGTAAGGATCGAGCCAACGGCTCTGTCGGAATCTCCGAGCTCCAAACAAGGGCAGCGGCTATGAAAGAGTGACTCGCTCCTGTGTCTATAAGAACTGCAGCAAGGGTGGAATAGACACAGATAGTACCTCGAATCATCTCGGGTGCGCCGTGGTCGTAGGCCTCTGATGCCTGGAGCTGTGCCTGTCTCTGCCCGCCAGCTCCCTGTGGTCGGGATGGACCTCCTGGTGGTGGTGGTGGCAGAGCCTCAAAGCGTCGCCCACCACCGGCTGCTTGTCCAGCTCCTCTGCCTCGTTCGCCTCCTCTCTGCGGACCGCCACGGTCGACCCTCTGCCTCTGCCTAGGTGGTCCCTCAACCGTCTACTGCTCCTCGGCACGGCGGGTCGGGCAGTCGCGAGCCATGTGGCCCTGCCCGCCGCACGAGTAGCACTGTCTGCCTCTCGAAAGACTGGCTCCTCGCTGTGTGCCCCGCACTGCTGAGCCAGTGTCCTGAGGTCGTCTGCCCGAAGGTCTGGTCTGTCTGGACCCCTGAGTCATCCGTCGACTGCCTGCTGCAGATAACTCTGCCACGTGCCGCCCTGCGGTGGGTCTCTGTGCTGGTGTAGACTCAGCAAGGAAGCTCTCGATCAGAAGGGCCCGCTCCAGTACTCCTGTCTGAGTCGGTATGCTGAGGGAGATCAGCGATGCCCTGATATCGTGTCTCAAACCCTTCTCGATGGTCCGGGCCCGGAAGAATGGGTCCCGTACCATGTCGGTCGAGTAGCACGAGAGATCAGTAAATCTCGCCGAGTACTGAGCGACCGTCATGCTGCCCTGCCGCAGCTGTAGAAGCTCCGGAATACGCACCGCACGAAGGGTGGCTGGGACGAACTCCGAGCCGAAGAGGCTCTCAAAGTCCGTCCAAAGTAGAGATGCCTCATCGTGCACCTGGAGCATCAGGCTCCACCATCGTCCTGCTGCTGTGTGTAGTAGGCTCGCAGTGAGGATCACCATGAGGTCTGCTGGTGTCCTCACTAGCCTAAACACTCGAACCACTGCCTCCAGCCAGTCCTCTGCTGCCTGGGGATCCGTCTCCCCGCGAAACATGGGCGGTCGCTGGCACTGAAACTCATGCAGTGCGCTGAGGCGACGTGCATCGTCAGCGGCTGCTGCTGGAAGCATCGGGGGCTCGGCGGGTAGAGCTACCGCCGGTGCCACTGCTGACAAAGGGCCCTGCACCGAGGCCTCGTCGCTCGGTGGGCTGTCGTCACGCACGACTCTCGGAACCCTAGCTGGCTGCCGTCGTGGGGCCATCCTGAAAAGGAAACAGGTGCGCCACGGTCAGAACAGTATACCTGGTGAGCTGATATAAGTAATCACAAAGAAAACTTTGAAACACACACGCAATCAATGTTTTCATGCATTAAGTCAGAAATCAGAAGTCAGGGTCCTGGTGTACGGATACGTCGGCCACCGCACCAACACTGGATTCCCTGGACTGATAACCACACTCAATACGCTAAACATTATTGCTTCACATAGAAAAGATCAGAGTTCGTGGTAGAACCGAACTCCTCTGATACCAATTTGTCACGACCCGCCCTCGGGGTCCGTGCCGTGACTACCCCAAGCCCGCCTTCCATAGGCCAGGGGCTGGCGACTAGCACCAAGGCGTAAATCCCGGTAAAAAGGGAAGACATTGCCTTTGTAAAGTAAACAAACACCACAGAGTAAGCAAGCGGAAAGTAAACACTAAACAAAAGCAGAGTACAACTGAAAGTGCGGAAAAGTAAATGGGCCAGTATACAAACCCAAACTGAAAGTAAAGTACAACTCGAAAGGGAAAACAGCAACTGAAAAGTAAAATCCGCTACGCCGAGCTGTCCTCCGGTAATCCCACCTGAAGGATGGGTACAGATAGCTCCACTGCTCCACGGGTCCCACCGTCCGCTCCGAGCACGTCCCGCCCAGTGGTCCACCTCCGGGTACTGTCCCGCTCTGCAAGCCTCAACCAAGGTCAATGTTGTCCGTCGTCTGCAACCAACACAACGTAGTGCGGGCAAAGCCCGTGCAGGGGTGAGTATAAGCTACTCATTAGGGACCCCGAGACCCCTGAAGGTCTCTCAAATCCACAAAGGATAAACCACGAAGAAAGGTACAATCACGAAGTAACAACCGACACTGCTTAGGTATATACCCATACATATACCTAAGTCATCAAATTCAAATACGCTCCATCCTCCGAGCCCATGTACAACTCAGTCCACACAGGAAAGTAAAACGTAATCCACACAGGATTGCACTACACAATCCACACAGGAAAGCAACAGGTTTCAGCTCACACAGGTATACTTCTTCAAGGACGATAAAGATGATCTCTGATCCATCTAAGTCGTCGGACCCACGAAGGATCGATAGGTAACTAACCCCCGCAAGACCCACACAGGATCGGGCCCACACAGGACCTGTAGGCGCTGGTTCACACAGGACCGCTGAGCGCAAGGACCCACACAGGATCGGACCCACACAGGATCGGGCCCACACAGGACCTGTAGCACTGATCCACGTAGGATCGCTGAGTGCTGAAGTCGTCGTCGTCGAATCCACACAGGATCTCTGTACTGTCGTCGTCGCAGTCACAGTAGCAGTAGTAGCAGTAGTAGCAGTCGCAGCCAGCACTAGGGTTCCCGCACACAGCAAGCTCGTTCGGAGGGTCCGCTCCACGAGCCGAGAGGCTGATACATCAACTATCACAAAGTCCAGAGTTGATGTATCCAAAAGTTCCGTATCGTCAACAGGAACTCAACGCAATAGACGACGCGTCGATCGGACGCCCGGTCTGAGAGTTATTGGCATTTTCGTCTCTGGGGCCCGGTTGGTTTTTAAGGCAAAACCAACCCGACTGTACTCCACTTGCGTCCAAACCTCGGGCAGAGTATGCCAAAAGATCCTTCTCACTAAGAGGAACACAACACAGCTGACGGCACGTCAATCGGACGTCCTTAGCTCTAGATATGAGCGTTTCCGCTCCGAAGGCCTGGTTGGTTTCGTGAACGAACCGACCCGGCCGAACTCAAAGTAATCTGAAACCTTGAGTGTGATATACCGAAACGACCGCCTCGATCCAAGGATCGTGTTTCCGCAAACGGTTTGTCAATCGGAGGTACGTGGCTCAAGATATGGCCAAAAGACCGAATCTGATTCGAAACGGGGGGGTGTCCGGGTCCGGGTCGACCCGGCCCGACCCCCCCTGGTCTGACCCGAACCGGGTCGACCCGAACCGGGTCGGACCGACCCGGTCCGCTGAACCCGGCCCGGTCGGCCGGCCGGCGGCGCGGCGGCGCGGCTGCCAGTCGCCGCACGGTGGCGGCATGCGGGGGGCAAAGCCCCCGCTTTCTTGGAAAGGCGGCGCGGCTAAATGCCGCGCCCTTGCAAACCCCCCCCCCCCCTCCCACGTGGGGGGATTGATTGGCAGGAGAACGGGGGGCCGCCTGCCCCCCCTCAAAAGAACCGCCCCCCTCATAAAGAGGGGGGTTTTATGTGCTGGTCGGGGGATTAATTCCCCCGGTTTAATACCATCCGGCAGGCCAGCTGGCCGGCCGGTTTTCTACAACGGGACCGGAAAATCTGGTCCCCTCTTCGGCTTCCGACGCCGGCGGCCCGGCCGCCGGTCTCCTCGTCTCGCTGCAGCCCGGAACCGGCCGCGGTGTTCGTCGTCCGGCGCGGTGCGATGGCACCGTGCCCCTCCGCCGTGCCTTGATTTCTTTCAACGCGGCGTGACGGCGTCGCGTTCAAGATGTTTCTTCCATGGTGCGCGCGCGACGGCGTTGCGTAAAATAAACGCACGATTAACCGCGTGGTGCGACGGCACCACGCCACCTTGTTTCCACCCGCAAGGCAATTCAACAAGAACGATGGAGGGGTTCGGCCGTGTTCATGCGGTCCGGCCCCCTCACGTTAAACAATAACACAACTTAAAAATATTCAAAAGCCTCACGTTAGACATACGATATCCACGATCAAGAATAAAATAATTAAACAATAAATCAACAACCCCTACCTTGGTATAAGGTTCGAAGATTTGTCAACGTCCGCGGAAGACAACGTCGTGAAGGTCGGGCGTCGCGGTCGTCGTTCGTCAAATCCGTTGACGAAGAGATGCGTCCGATGTGATACGTCGTTGGCGAAACCTTGTACGCCGACGAAGGTTGACCGAGGAAGAAGCGGTGTTCCCTCTCGTTGACATGGAAGACAAAGAAGAGCGGAGCGGCGTTCTTCGTCGGAGCTTGAGCGTTCTTCGTTGGAGCTTGAGCGTTCTTCGTGTTCTTCGTCAGAACTTGAAGAAGAAGAAAAAGCTCTCAACCTCTCAAGAAGACAAAACTATTAACCAAAATAAAATAAGACACTATCTTATTTTATTAACACATCATCACACTAGAATTTCAAAAGTTTGAAATTCAAGAGGATTAACTCCAAAATTAAATAACTCATGTCATTTAATGAGGGGTTAAGGGAGTTGGGAGAAGATGAAAGGTTGTGAGATTCGTGTGGGCCCCACCACACTTAATCCTCCCAAGGGAGGTTAAGTGGATGTGGGTCCTACTTCCAACCCCCTTTGGTAGGATTTGTCAAGTTAAAATAAAATTTGTTCTTCACAAAATTTTATTTAACTTAAACTAAAAACCCAAAAACTAACTTTCAACCCGCAACAAACGCAACTTCCGAAAAGGTCTCTTTAAGCGAATATCGGCACTGCGAGTTCATCGGTGCCCTCGGATTTCAATTCCGAGCACCGGATCAAAAGTTAGGAATTCCAGCTCGTTCGTTCACTGAACGTACCCGAGCCAAACTTCGAAAATTGATTCCGGGCACTCCGGGCCTCAGAATCAGGTACCGTCTGAAACCGCGCTCTTGTAAAATTCTAAAAAAAATTAAGAAAAAATTTCCCTTGAATTTTACGGGTCTTTACAACATAATTTGATGATAGTGTCAAGGATGTGTCAAGAAAGAATCTGTGTTTTATTTTTAAATATGTTTCCATTGATCGGAAGAATGAGTATTGTCTTTTATGTAACCACTTTATTTAAATGTGGAATGTAATGCAAGTTTCATTATCTAATTCTCTAAAACTCTAAACCTAAAAAGATCCTCAATGTGAATTATTCATTTAATTCAATATTATGTAAGGTTTAAGGCTGGGGCCTTATATTATTTATTCAATATCATAATTCTTGAATGATGATGTATCATTTATCAATAATGTTCATCTTATAAAAACACATATTTTATTTATAATGATGATCACGGATTAACAACTTCAGGTAGTAAAATTTGTTGTATAAATTAAATTTATCATAAAAACAATGAGTCCACTAGTAGGTCTAAGAAAATAATATTTTCTTCAGGGGAATATACCAAATCGATTATAATAGATAATATTGTTGATCAATATGGTCATAATAATACAATTTCTTTTTTCAATATTGGTGTAATAAGAGGGAAATTTTTACAAATATAAATATACATCAATATAATGTCAAAGGAATTTATTTTTTATAATTTCCTTTAAGGAAACGATATTTCATATTCATACTAACCTTAATTATAAAAATATTTACATTCTCTTTGGGGAATGAAATAAAAAAATTTAATAAATATTCACATACAATTAAGGGAATGAAATGAACTTATTAAATTAGGATTTATGGTGTTTAATAAAATGAATATTTAATTCAATATTTCTATTCATATGTAAAAAAAGAAAACATAATATAGATATAAAAAATAAAATAATGGAAAATGGAAATAAAATATAAAATATTTATTAAAACATTATAAAATGGGAATAACAACCTTCATCAATAATTAAATTTTTTCCTTATGCACAATATCTTTTGGGTTTACGAAAATAATTAGAGATGTTGAAATTAATTATTTCATTGTGGAACTCTATTACCTCATTATAAAGGTTCTCTTAAAATCCTTTTTCTATTTCATTTTAATTAATTATTAATGAAAATCAACTAAATACGTCAACATACCACAAGTACGTGTCTAGTGCCCCTTCATCGCGAGACTACTTATGGTGATATCTTTACCTATTTACATTTTCTGTATAACAAAATTTATTATAATATTTATATCAAATTTAAAAATGTTTATTTTTATCATGATCTCTCGTATATTCAAGTTCGATATAGGGAATGTGGTTGAGTTGTTTGATTATTTGTTTATTACTCTATAGGAGTTGAAAGTGGAAAAATATTTTTTTATGTTAGAAGATAGAAAATAATATGTATTTTTCAATGATGTGAAACCTTTTTTAACAATTTACACTATGGAAAATATGAATTACTTAATTAGACTAACCTTTTTATCTTGGTAAAACACATATTGATAACACATTGTGATTTTGATGTTAAAACATTGATCGAAAGTGAAAACTATGTCATCTTCTGAACCTAGTTAACAATAGTGAATGAATAATTATGATGATTAATAGAGAGAGTGATGATGAAAATATCAAATAATAAAATTACAAATAAAAAATATGGTAAAATGAATGCAAATAGTAGAAAAAATAATATAGTCAGATGTATCTTTTCATTATCACATCACCACATATATATTGGCTACATGATAATATAATCAATGTTAGAGATAAATACATATATTCCATATCATATGAAAATTTTGAGTATTAAAGGGTGTAATATGTTGGAGTGGGAATAAATTCCCTAAAAATACCCCATGTGTGGGGGATGATGACATCCATAATAATTCACAGTACTATATATATCTTATAAATTGTGTGTGTGTTTATATTTTATATTTGAAATTTTAAATTTAATTTAATATTTTTTATTAATATAAATAATATGAGTGTGTAAGTTTGATCCCCATGGAGTGCATCCTTGTGGTTAACCCCATAAGGGGAAGGTCTCGGGTTCAAGCCACCTCTAGTGCATGTGTAGTTTTATTTTTGTTTCTCCCATGCACCCAACCAATTGAAATATATGTTCATGCATGTAATCATTTAAATATCATGTGTTCACACTCACTCTCATTTATACCTATGTGTGTGTAATTTTGTTCATATATATACACACACACTTACACACAAATTTTCTCACAACTAAAAAATGTATAGAGAAATTTTGACATTTATCTAAGAAAGGGTCATCTTTATCAATGTTAAAAAAATATTTACAATGACCCCTAAATAATTTTTACAATTTCTATTAGTGGCATTAAAAATTAAAATAATTTATAAAATATAATAATAATTATAATAAATTATTAAATTGATCAATAATTTGACAACAAACAATAATACTAGCTTTACACTACCACAAATCGGCAGAAGGACAGTGTCAGCCTTCATCAATTCTAAAACAATCACTGATAAAAGGGAGCCTTTATCAGTTCTAGCTGAATGAATTGATAAATATACCCTTTATCTGTTCTAATAAAAGCATTGATAAAGGTGTACCCTTTATCCGAACTTTTTTAGTGCAGATAGATGTTTTTTAAAGATATTATTAATTTATATTCGAAAATAATGTTTATTTATATAATTTAAATAAAAAATTCATGTTTACAATTAATATTTTTTTTAATAATTCAAATATATATATATAATTCTTTAGAAAATATTATGGTGAATTCCCCAAACGTAAAACCTAAGACCTCGTTTAATCGATTTTTCTTGGATTCAATAAATGAATCAGATTCTCTACACAAAAGAATCACTCACAATTGTTGCATGGATTTTGTGGAATCCAATCACAAATTACTTGAATATAGAATCAAGTTATTCTGGAACTCTCTACTGGTTAGAATCTCATCAAAGTGAAAAAATGCTCAATTGATGATTGAAGACCTTAAGAATCAGCTTCATCAACACTAGGGTTTGATGATTGGAACCTTATTTGAATTGGTAACGGTCTATATCATGTTGTTTTCTCATCAGAGGATAGGAAATTCATGTCTTGGGGTTTTGGTCTAATACATTTGAAGCTTATTTTTCCAACCCTTCATAAATGGGATCCTCCCACTAATCTTCACTCCTCTAAGAACACTTTTTTCAAGCATGGATACGCATACATGGTCTAAACTGGTTCTTCTATAATCATGCGATCCTAAGAGATATAGATAATATAGTGGGAGACCGACCAAACATGACAAGGAACCCGAGGGGGTGCGGTATGGTCACTATGCCAGAGCTCTGGTCGAAATTGATCTCTCACAGAAACTAATTGAAACAGTTTTTTTATCTTCTAGAGATTTCAAACATGAGATTTCAATATAGTTTGAATGGATTCCTTATTTCTGTTATTGATGTAATTTTTTGGTTATTCCCTAATGAACTATCACTAGAATTAAAATGATCCATTTGTAATAAGTATGGGCATATTTTTAAGGTTTGTAGATCGGATGGTACAAACCATAGGAGATGGTGAGGTACTATGAAAGTGTACCAAAACAAATCAACTGCAAATATGTCCCAAAATTCTGGATCTCCTTCCTTTGTAGATATTGTCAAACAAGGTACTAGAGAAACAATACCTGGTATGCACTCCCACACAAATGTGATTCATCTTGTTGATTGACTTGTTATGAATGGGAAACGAGTGGTTACCACACTTCCAGGATAGCAGGAATCACATGGTATGTATGGGAAAAAAGTGGCCACCACACTTACAAGATATCAGGATATAGAACTGATCAAATTAATATAACATACTACATCCATTGTTAAATCATTGTAGGAGGATAATAGACATTCTAAATTAGAAGTAAAAGTGAATGAAATTGTGGATTATGACATGAGGTAAGAGCTTTTCGTCAATGATAATAAAAAGGGTAAGACCAAGGTTGTTGGAAATGATGGTTTTCATATGGTTTAAAAAAACCAAATCAATCAAATTCTTTTCTACTGGGTTCTCCTCTGGTCAGCAAGGAGAACCTTTTATTGTTGGTGGTTCCTTCGTAGTGTCACTTGTGAGCAGAGAAGTGGAAGAACCTAATTAGGTTATCCCCTCTATCCAGGATCCTTTTAAGGAACTGTACTCATATATCATTATGAAATCTTCTTCAAAATGCATTGATGACAAATATAGGAATGCTTCGCTGGAGGAGATTCTACCCCATGTTCCCCATGATGAAAAATAGAAGAATTTTCACTACAGTGTACTCAACACACCTCATGCTGATGCTGGTGTGGATGCAAAAGATCATGGTGTTCCTATGAATATTGGTGGCTCTTCCTCATGCTACCACAATGAAAATTGTGAATATATTACTAAAGTGGAATCCCCAAATCCAGTAACTTCCACTGTTCAAGAATCTTGAAAGGATCTTTCCTCAACTTCCATTTTTTAATATTCTTTACCTTGTAGTGAAGAACAAAAAAAATGCTAAACTTGTGGAGGCTCTGCCCCTTTTCGGTGTTCTCAATACACTTTATGATTTTGCTGGAAAGGCTACTCAAGATCAAGGAGTGGCCGAATTGAGGGACAATGAGGTACATGATTCTAATATTTAAACTCTCTTTGTGAATGATTTCACTGAATTTGGAAAGGAATTTTCAGAAGTACCATGGAAACAAACTTATCATTGGAAGTGAGGTCGCCATCCATGAATTTGTGGTTAGGGACGCACATGGGAGGATTGGACTGCTTGAAATGAAGAACTAAAACCATTGAATGAGGCTGAATCTGATGACACTGACATTGAAAGCCTCCTACAACATGAAACATAATTAGAAGATAGATATTCTAGAGGTTGGGGTTGGGGTTGTGGACATGTAGGACATATACATTGGAATGAAGTTAGAGAATAATAGATAAAGATAGGTGCTAAAATTAGGATAAATTTTTTTCTTTATGTTCTTTGATGAGGGAAATAATGTCCTGTCTGACCCCATCCTCACACCTTTTTTCCTGCTTTTTTAATAATTTTTATGGGGCTTTGACCTTGAATTTATATTATTTTAAAAAAAATATTAATAATATTGTAATTATATAATTATATATTTAAATAATTATAAGATTATAATCAATTTTATTAAATAATAAATATATTTATTATATTTATAATTATATATTTATAATTATATATTTATAATTATATATTTATAATTATTTATAAATAATTTTAAAATATATATATTTATAATTATAATTATCAATAAATATGTGTTTATAATGAATTTGGTCAATAAATATATTGATGTGTGAGTATAATTGACGTGCATATGTTATGTATTCATCATGAATGTTCATTTATACATTACACTCTTATTATTATTCATGTTTTCCACATATATAAGGACTCCTTTTTATGATCAATAATTTACTAAGTATATGATTTATTCATGCTATAACCATGAATCTATTTTGTTCTCGTAAATACATATAAAATTAAAAATAAATATATTTAAATAATAAATATATTTATTGTATTTATAATTATAAATTTTTAATTATATATAAATACTTTGTAAATATATTTATTTATAATTATAGATGTTGGAGTCCCAATGGGTGATAAATCCCCTAATTAAGCTACTATTCAGGATTCTGTTGATGAGAGAATGCTACAAGAACAAATGATTACTGCTCAAAGCTGCAACAATAAGCAAAAATTGAATGTTAAATCCTTGGGGATGTTTGAAATTGTGAACAAATATCAGGTTCCCTTTTTTGATTCAAGTGGTGTTTATACATCATCTGATGGAAAGGACGCTCCGTTAATGTTGTCAGTATGGGTGGATGATGTCCGATTTTATCCAGAGAATGATATCCCTTGTAACGTCTCAGATTTTCCAGTGAATTATTTTTTAGAAATTATATGGATGGATTTAATACTATTCACTAAGACAATGTTTGATTTCAAGGCTTGGTTTTCTTGGAATAATGTTTTTAAAAATATTAAACTTTTAATAGCACTCACATGCGGTTTTTTTAAAAAAGTGGAATAAATCTTAAATGGGTGCCTAGATCAGAACTATGAGGTCTTGTTTGAGTTAAAAATTGTGACTTTACCCTATGTGAGATAAAACATTTTCCATCATGGTTCTTCTGTAGAAAAATTCACAGAGGGTGTAACCATGAATAAAATATTTTTATAACAAACATTTTTAATGCAGCGAATCCCCTTTTTGTTAAATCATATTAGAAATTCAGGGTTAGCCTCATAACCATAAATTTTCTAAGGATACATGGATAATAACCTCTGGAAGAACAATTGGAGGATGACGATGAATCGATTGAACAACGCTACTCGGATTTGATGAATCGAAGATTGAAGATGATTTGGTGGCCATTAATCATTAGTGAATGATCCAAATTAAATTAGTGAAATTTTTTCTTTGAATTTTCCCCATTCATGATATCTATGATGAATATAGGTCAATACATGAACATATTGAACCATAGTTTGATCATTGCTGGATGGTTTATAATTGTGGGGATTATTTTGGGATTTTTCTTATTCTTCGTTATTCTTCAATAAAATGAGAAAGAATTGAGTCAGATATAAACAAAGGACAAGGTTTGTTCCTCAGGGTGTTATTTTTTTCTTTATCCCCCCCCCCGGTTCTTAGTGTTCATTATTATTGGACCCTCGTGGAAATGGTTCTACTTTTTGGGTGGCTTCGAACATGATCAGACCCCCGAATTGGAATAAAACTGACAACAGAGGCTAGGTATACATAGATCGGGACCCGAGGAGCATGGAAATGAGACCTTTTCAAATTTTGAGCATTGGAGGTGGTGTGGTGGTCGGTAGAAGGGACCACTGGTGTGGAAGCCTGGGGTGGTGGTGATCGAAGGCAGTGATGACTGGAGGTGGTGGTGTCAGAGGTGGTGGCATCGATGGCGTGGATCATAGTGATCATCTATTTAGGAGTCAAAGGAGCTGGTGGCAGCATACTATAGTGGAGGATACATGGATTTAAGGTCACATATGCGACTAGGAAGACTACATGTGGTGGCCTACGCAGCCCACATGCGGTGGCCTAGGCAGCCCATGTGCAGTGGCCCAGGAAGCCATGTGTGGGTGGGCCAGACCAGTGAAGATGGTTCAGGCCCTGGTGGAGTGGACCTGGCTGATCAAGTCAGGACAGGTGGGATGGGCCTAGGCAGTCCAGGATGAGTGAGTCAAACATGGTGGTGACAGAGATGGATTTTGGCCAAGATCACTCTAGTTGTACTATGGCCACAGTAGACAGGGGTTAGGTTAACCGTGGTAGTCGATCACGATAGTTGTGTGGAATTCGGTCCAAGAATTCGACCACCAGGGTTGGTGGACTGACTGTGTGGTCGCTTCATAGGCCTAGTGACCCCCCCAACTTCAAACAGTTATAACTTTTATATGGTACGTTGGTTTGATGAGCCTTCTATAGAATTAGGACCCTACCAATGAGTAATATGTTTGGAGATAATGTGGTGAGTTTTTAGATTCGAATAGTATAGGTTGATATCATTCCCAGGTCCTTTCATTAAGGGATTAGAACTGCATTATGTCCCTTATCACTGGATTGCAATCCCCTCTATAAACCAAGTCTCAGATAGAGTTATGATATCCCTCTGTGGGATTGGATCATGATCCTCTATCACCCCTAGTAGAGTTTTATGGAATTGATGTAACCTCCTAAAGTAGGGTGTTGGTCATCTATCTTGCTGGACACATTAGTAGGGTTAGTGGTATTCTTTTGTGTGTTTGGGTTGGATCCCCTCTATTACGAGCCACATCAGTATGGTTAGTGGTAATCCCCAGTGGGTCTTGGAAGAATCTTCTATGTTTTGGGTTGATCCATATTTGGTATGTGGTATCCACCAGTGTGTATGGGTGTGAACCCCTATCTATGTATCATAGTATTCCTTGACCAATATATTCCCTTTTGGAAAATCCCAAATGAGATAGACTTCTCCATGATTGTCTCTGATGATATCATGAATCGAGAAGTGAGTTCTCCCAGAACGTGCATGGTTCGATCAAAATCATGTGGTAGGTAATTTTCTGTATCTTACCTTTAGATTTTGTGTCTTCGATTGAGTATATCTAGATATTCTTACTATATGTGTTTTAGACATATACTTGTGTGGATCTGACTGTACTTTCCTTTATGGTATTCTTTTATGATATTACTTTGTGGTTTCGGGGTGTCCTACCGAGTATTGTAATACTCACACCTGCACAGTCTTTTCCCACATGTGTCATTTCCTGTGTAGATGATCAACCTTTTGAAAAAGTGCTAGGTAGACTAGGACCAGTTCGTGCTTAGAAAGGATGGATAAATTGAGGTGTGTTCCAAAGGTTTAGATAGCAGTCTGAGTGCCTATTTTATTACAGGTTGGACTTATTTTACATACTCTTAGTGGGGGTCTATTTTTTGGCCCTATTTACATCTAATGCTTTTACGATCGTACTCTATTGTGAGATCTTAGCAGTATGCATGCATTGTTTACTTAGTATTTTTACATTATAGTATTTTTTGGTTTGGAGATGTGTGAATCTATAAAGTTACTTAGTAAAATGCCTCCCACTTTTGGGATATGCCTACTTGGTGTGAGTCACCAGCCCCTAGCCTATTGGAGGTGGGTTTGGGGTAGTCACAACATGGGACCCACTATGAAGAGTCATGATAGAGTGGTATCATAGCAGGTCAGTTCTAATTTAGGAGTGGGGGTCTATAAGGTTGGTTTGGGGAAATAGTGTTAAGTATTTTGAGTTCATCTTTCAGGATAGGGACTCTAGTGATAGTGTGGCGGTCGACGTATCCATACACTAAGGCCCTAATTACATGATTTTTGACTTAGTACAAGAAATCACTGGTTTCATGAAAAAAATGGTACATGCATCTTATAGTAATAGTTGTTTTCCATGTCTTTTTTAAGACAACTCTCTAGATATACTCTATTGACCATGGTATATATTGTTTTGTTACAGGATGCCTCCACAAATATAGCCATCCAAGATTCCACTACATGATCATGAGTATGATCCACCTAGTGATGAGGCATTGGTATAGGGGCATGTAACATAGATAACACCTTCGGGTGGTTTAGCAGCTATACCACCACCCGATGAGCAGTACCTACAACCAGCACTAGATTATGAGGATGAACGTAGGATAAATTCATTACATGAATTTAATTAGTAGTGACCTCCTTGGTTTTATAGTGAGCCAGACCCCTAGTTGGATGAGGATTGTCTATAGGAAGTCTCCAGTGTTTTTCACCTTGTGAGGATGCTTACTGAAAAAATGGTAGTCCTCACTGTGAGTCTTCTTCCTAGCTCTATGGGGTAATGGTGGAGCTTGGTGACATAGTCTTACAATGAGACATCTCTCTCTAGGATAAACTTTGATCATCTCTTCATAGAGGAGTTCTATTTTATCACTTTGTGATCTGTACACATATAGGAGTAGGGTGGTCCATAGGGTGGTGGATGTGGAAAAAGAGCAGGCAGAGTAGTAGGAGGTGGAATGAGGTTTGACCTATTACCATAACCTCCACTAGGGGGTCCACACTAGGCTCAGGGAGCTGGTTCTCAGGGATGAAGCTAGCTACAGGTGATGGAATCTAATGATATCGGGGATCTAGGGATGAAACAAGGTATGATCTACATATTTTACACCTTAGCAGTAGTTTTAATAGACAGAGGTGTTACTCATTTTGTTCTTGGCACAAACCTTGTTTGAGAGTCAGAGATTCTAGTTGAACCATTTACTCGGCCATTTTACTTGGAGACTCATACATGAGAAGATTCAATGATAACATAATGGTTCCCACAGCATTCTCTGACTCTTGGAGCCAAGAGTTTCGGTTGGGGTCTCTTGGTAGCGGCGTAAAGGAATTACGACTTAATTCTTGGTATAGACTGTTTATCCAAAATTCATGCTCATATTGATTGTTTTAGGTGTAGAGTGTGGTGTTTCTGTAAAAATGGAACCAATTTTTCCTTTTTTAGTGAAAATGAAATGTTGGTAGTGTATGATGGACTAGCATATAAGAGGGTGTTGTCGATTTCTCATCAGTTGGCTAGCTTCACCCTTAGTGTAGTGAATGATATGAGCCCTTAGTTTCCTACAGTGGTGGAGTAGCATGAAGATATATATCCTGAAGATGTTCCTAATTTACCTCCCCATGGGGATATGGACTTTGGTATTGATCTAAACCCTAATAATGTACTGATATCTACTCCTGCTTATCAGATGGATCTTGTAGAGCTTCGTGAGCTGAAAGTGCAATTGGAGTAATTTCATATGAAGGGATTTGTGAGGCCCAATGTTTCACCATAGGTAGACCAATTTTTTTATAATAAGGAAGATTATATCTTAAGTTTTTGTGTGGATTACTGGCACTTGAACCAAGTGACTTTGAAGAACAAGTATCCACTACCAAGGATCGATGACCTCCTTGATCAGTTGAAAGGGGCACGATGATTCTTGAATTTTGACCTCAGATCAACCTATCTCTAGTTGTGAGTACGGTATGGGATATATCTAAGATGACCTTCAGATGTCTATATAGTCACTATGAGTAATTGGTGATGCCATTTGGTGTGAAACATTCCCCATCAGTGTTCATGGGACTCGTGAATTGGATGTTTTAGCTGTAATTATATCTGTCTATGGTGGTATTCACCGAATACATCCTAGTGTACTCAACGTCAGTGGTGTAACACATGATACACTTGAGTATGGTCCTAGATAGACTCCTAGATCACAAAATCTAAAGAAATCTATCAAAGTTTTTGTTTTGGATTCGAGAGGCCCTTTTTCTGGGACATTTCATCTCAAAAGATGGAGTTGTAGTGGATCCAGTGAATGTTTAGGTAGTTATTTCTTGGGTGCCACCCAAGAGTGGTATTGAGATGTGGATTTTCTTGTAGTTGGAAGGGTACTATCGGAGACTTGTACCTGACTTCTCCAGAGTGTAATAACCCTTTACAGTATTGACACGAAAGGGGAATCCTTTCATGTGGAAAGAGAATTGCCAACAATGTATTCAGGAATTGAGGTAGATGTTGACGAGTGCTCCAATAATAATGTTACCGGCATAAGGCATTAATTTTGTGGTGTTCTATGATGCATTAGGGTCTGGGAATGGTTGTGTCCGGATGTAGTTATGAGTAATGATTTATTATGGTTCAAACTAGTTGATACTACACGAGTAAAATTACATGACCCATGATCTTGAGCTAGCAGCAGTAGTCTTCACATTGATGATTTGGAAACACTAGCTGATGGGTAAGTGTTTTATCATCTAAAATGATCACAAGAGTCTCAAGTATATCTTCACTCATAAGAATATTAACTTCATACAAAGGAGATGACTACAGTTCCTCCAAGACTATGACTTTGAGATTGTCTGTACTCCTGTGAAGGGGAATGTGGTGACAGATTCTCTCAGCAAGAGTTATATTTTTTAGTTTCTAAATGATGAATTAGAGAAGTTGGCCTTATTATAGATATCCTTTGTGGATGGAGATAAAGTAGCTTACCTATAGTTTAGGGTTTTTACCCATCCACTCTTACAGTGAGTCAGGGAGGCGCAACTTGTGGACACCGACTGTGAGACCTTATGTATTCAGATGTCCATAGGATGTGATTTTGATAGATATTCAAAAGGTGGGGAGCATGTCATTCTTTTCATAGGGAACATAGTTTTAACTTTGGCATTACAGGAGGAGGTTTTTAGGTAGTTACACACATCCCATTTGGCGGTACATCTAGGTGTGAAAAAGATTTACTTGGACCACTAACATTAGTTTCGGTGGTCAATGATGAAGAAGTGAATTGCAGATTTTGTCACTCGATGCCTCACTTGTCAATAAGTGAAGGCTGAGAAATAGGTTTTAGTGGGTTTATATCAACCCCTTAAGGTTCCAAAATGGAAGTGGGATGGGATATCGATAGACTTTGTGAAGTTTTTACCATGTACATCCAGGAGGCCTGATTCCATATGGGTGATCTCTGACCGACTTTCCAAGTCATCCCACTTCCTAGTTATCTGAGAGTAGAGTTCAGTAAAGATCAAAGGACGCGTATACATGCATTATATAGTTCAACTCCATGTATTCCCATCAATGACTTGGGTTAGATCATGATTCTCACTTCACATCTCGATTGTGGAAGTGATTACAGGAGGTGTTTGAAACCTAGTTATGATTGAGCACAATGTTTCACAAACATAAAGATGGCTAGATTGAGTGGATCATTCAAGTTATAGAGGATATGCTTCAGGTGTTCATGGTAGACTTGTCCATAGTTGGGAATATCACCAACCACTAGTGGAGTTCTCTTACAATAATAGTTACCACTCCACCATTCATATTGAAACATTTGAGGCCTTGTACGGGAAACCCTATAGATCATCACTTTGTTGGACTGATCTTGGAGATTTAGCACTCATGGACCCAGAGTTGGTGAGACATACTATGGAGAAGGTTCAAATTGTTCAAAATTGTACGAAAACTGCATAGAGCTGTCATGAGTCTTATGAAGACAGGCGACAGTGGCCTTTGGAGTTCGAGTAAGGACACCATGTGTTCCATTAGATTTCACCTTGATCGGGATTATGATTATTTGGTTGGGGTAGAAAGATATCATCGATGTTCATCGGACATTTCTAGATACTATGTAGAGTTGGAAAGGTGGCATACCACTTGGTACTACCACCACAATTAGATCAGGTACACGGTGTCTTCCACGTATTCAGCTGAGGAGGTAGATGCATGACTCATCACACGTCATTGAATGTGGAGAGTAAGACACTAAGGATGGGGAAATTTTTTTGAGTACTTGATGGAGATTGAGGATCAATAGGATAGGATCATTCATGGATGGTTGATTCCTTTGGTTCATGTTAGATGGAATTATGAGAATCTCCAAGAGAGTACATGGGAGCGAGAGCCTCTGATCCATGCTCAGTACCCTCAATTGTTTGAGTAGCCCTTGTTTTGAATTTTGGGGACATAAATCCCCAAGTTGGTGAGAATATAACATCTTGGATGTTACCATTTATTATTTTTTAGAAATTATATGAACTTATTTCGAGACTAGGCACTGAGACAACATGTGATTCTGTGGCCCAGTTTTCCTGGATCAATTATTAAAAAAATATTAAAATTTTAATAGCACGCACGTGTGGTTTTGCTAAAAAAGTATAATAAATCTTAAATGGGAACCCATATTAGAAATATGAGGGCATATTTGAGTTAAAATTATTGACTTTAACCTAGGTGTGACATAACTTTTTCTAGCATGGGTCTTCTGTAGAAAAAATCACCGAGGGCATAACCGTAAATAAAAAATTAGAAAAATTATTTTTAATGCAGTGACTCTCCTTTTTATTAAATCTTGTAAGAAATTTAGTGTTAGACTCATAACCCAAGATTTCTCCTCAAGACAAGGAGAAGAATTTCTGGAAAAATTGATGGCATATGATAACAGATCAATCGAACGACGCTCCTCAGATTCGATGAATCGAAGATTGAGGATGACACAGTGATTGTTCTTCATTAGTGATTGATCCAAATCAAGGTAGGGTGGTTGTTTCTTTGTGTTTTCCTAATTCTTGATTTCCACAATGAATGCGGGTCAATCCATGAACATATTAATCCATGGTTCAATCGTTGTGAGATGGTCTATAATTGCGGGGATTATTTCAGGATTTTTTCTTTATTATCCTTCATTCTTCACTTTGACAAGAACGAATTGAGGTTGACATGAACAATGGTATAGGTTCCCTTATCATGGGGTTATTTTTTCTCTTCCACCCCTTCTATTCTTCACCTTCTCATTATTGGACTCACGTGGCCACAGTTCGACTTTCCGTGTGACTTTTAACATGATCGAACCCCCAAATTAGAAAAAAACTGACAATGGAGGTAGGTTCTATAAGGATCGGTACCAAAGGATCATGGATATGTGACAATTTTTAATTTTTGGAGTCAAAGGTGGCTTGTTGGTCCACTAAAGGGACCACCAGCATGGGTCTGATGTGGTGATCCGATGAGGAGAGGCAGTGACGACGGTAGCCCGGGGCAGTGATGATCAGAGGAGGTGGTGACTGGAGGTGGCGGTGACAAGAGGTGGGGGTGGTGGTGGTGGTGGTTTCAGTAGTGTAGATCATGTTAGGAAGCCGCATGGGAGATGGTGGGAGTGGACTGTGGTGATGGTAGTGGACCATGGTGGCGACAACATGGAGCAGACACCATGGATGCAGACAGGCAGGTCGCATGCAGTGTCCTAGGTAGCCAGCACGTGAGTGGGCGGGGCCAAGGGAGATGGGTTGGGCCCAGGTGGAGTCAGCTAGGCCCAGGAAGAGTGGGTATATCTAGGCTGAGTGGGTCAGACTCAGGGGTGACCGAGCCAAATACAGGCCATGGTCGACCTCTGTGATTGACCGTGATCCATAGTCACTCGAGCTTCCAAGTAGATATGGAAGCTGGGGACGCGGTCAACTGTGGCAGTCCAACCTAGTAGCAGTGGGGTGTTCATTCCAAAAAAATCGACTGTGTGGTTGGTCTATACGCTCAATGACCCCCCCCCCCCCCGCCTTGAAAATTTTAACTAGTGTATCTTTCAAACAGTATGTGCATTTGACGATTCATATGTGGTGTTGGGACCCTACCAATGAGATGAACATTTTTACATAATGTGGTTAGTTTTTTGTTTAGACCAGTATAGGTTGATTGAATTACCTTGGTTCTTTCCTAATATTTTTGGTATATAATTATTTCTGCATCAATAGATTGTAACCCCAATATAGGCTGAGTCCCAGATAGATTAATGGTATCCCTACGTGGGACTAGAGTAGGATCCTCAATCACCCCTAGTGGAGTTCTGTGGAATTGAAATTACCTCTAAGAGTGGGAATTTGGTCCTCCATATATTGGACCGCATCAGTAGGGTTAGTGGTATTCCACAGTGTCTCTAGGCAGGATCCCATACATTATGAGCCACATTATTAGGTTTAGTGGTTTTCCCCAATGTGTCTAGGAAGAATCCTCTATGTTATAATTTTATCCAGATTGGGTAAGTGGTATCCCCATGTGTGTCTGGGCGTGATCCCTTATCTGTGTATCATAGTATTCTTTGACCAATACATTTTATTTTGGTGGGGCCCAAATGATATAGACCTCTCCATGAGTGTCTCTCGTGATATCATGGCTCGAGGAGTGAGTTCTCCCATAATGAGAATGCTTCAAGAGGAATATTATGGTAGGTAATTGGTTGTTGCTTACCTCTAGACTGTCTGTTTTGGAATGATAATATCTGGATATTCTTTCTACATGTGTTGTTGACATATACCTGTGTAGAGCTGACTGTAATTTCCTTTGTGGTATTACTTTTTGTTATTATTTTGTGGTTTCATGGTGTCTTACTGGGTATTGTTATACTCACCCCTACATGGGTTTTGTCCACATGTGTCCTGTCTTGCGTAGACGATCGACCTTTTAATGGAAAACTACACAGACTTTGACGAGGTGGAGCTTATAAAGGATGGACAAACTAAGATTTGTTCATATGGTTCAAACAGTATTCTCAGTTCCTCTTTTCTTATAGGTTGGACTTGTTTTATAGACTCTTTGTGGTGGGCTTGTGTTTGGAATTTCTTAATTCGATTAATTTTATTGTCGTACTCTGTTGTTAGATCTTAGTAGTATGCATGCATTGTTTACTTAATGTTTTTACATTTTTAACATTTTGTGTCTTCAAGATGTGTGTGTGTGTGGAGGTACTTTGGAAAATGCCTCCCATTTGTGGGATATGCCAACTCAGTGCTAGTCACCAACCTTTGGCCTATTGTAGGTGGGCTTGGGGTAGTCACGACACATACCTCACTAGGATGGGTTATGATATCCCTCGTCAGCTCTATGTGCAGGGATATCTAGTGGATGTAGGCATGCAAGGGTCCCAATCCAAAAGGCATGATGTTTCTATAGATATTACTGATTTGGGGAAGGATGAAATGAACGGGGCATGGAAGCAACCCAAGTCTTGTAAATGGGGTCTTCATCCAAAATTTCATGGTTGACGACATTGTCCTGATGACCAGGCTGCAACATAAGGGTGTGTCCATTCTAAGAGTCATCTTACTATGGGACTGTAGAAGCTCAAGGAGAAATACTTTATGCTCTTAAATGAGAGTAAGTCACAATCAGAGTGGAAATCTATTGATGATATCTTTGAACATGATTATGGGGATGTTCATGCTTCTCATCTTTTGTAGATTTCGTTTATGGGTGAGGGCTTGCTCTTTGTTTGACCTCATCCATCTGGGTTCCTTTGTTATCTTTATTTTCTAATAAATTTTTAATAGCAGGAATGTCTGTCTCCTAATCCTTTTGAGTATATATATATATATATCCTTGTGTGTGTGTGTGTGATAATTATAAAATTATAATAAATATATTTATTATACTTATAAAGTTATAAATATATATAATTAAATAAACATATATATAAATATATACAAATATTTATAAATAAATTCAAATATTTATAATTATAAATCCAAATAAATATAAATATTTTTAAATAATTATGAAATTATAATAAATATATAAATTATATGTTTTTTTTAATTTATAAATATAATAAATATATTTTTATATTTTTATAATTATTTAAATATATAAATATTATACTATAAATAAATATATCTTTAATATAATTTTTTAATAACAAATAAATAAATATATTTATTTATAATTATAATTATAAATAAAAATATATTTATTATACTTATAATGTTATAAATATAAATAATTAAATAAATATATTTATAAATATATACAAATATTTACAAATAAATACAAATATTTATAATTATAATTGTAAATAAAAATAGATATATTTATATAATTATAAAATTATATTAATTATATTAATTATATGTATTAATAAAATTATAAATATAATAAATATATTCCTTTTAATATAACAATTATTTAAATACATATATATATATAATAATAACTATAAATAAATATATATTTATTATAATCTTTTAATTATAAATAAAATTATATATTTATATTTAAATCACTATAAAATTATAATAAATATGTTTATTATAATTATAATGTTATGAATACATATAATTAAATAAATATATTTATAAATATATACAAATATTTATAAATGAATACAAATATTTATAATTATAATTGTAAATAAACATAAATATATTTAAATAATTATAAAATTATAATAAATATATTGATTATATATATTTATAAAATTATAAGTATAATAAGTATATTAATGATAATTGATGGCGCTTAAGGTAGTCGAGTGAGAGCTTCTCTCTCAATAGCTCAATGGTGACTAGGGTTTCCTTGCAACGGCTGCCTCTTCCTTCCCCTTTATGGCTGATCTTCTTCTTCCTAAGGGGAATTTTGATAATCAAAAGTTCATGGCTTGTGGGGAGTGGAAGATTGCATGAGATTGGGAACCACCTCCTAGATCAGGATCTTTTTCATCTTTCTCTGTCTTCAAGAACTTTGTCATAGAAAGGATCCTGCATAAGGGAAATTTTTCCCATGTGAAAGATGACTCCTCTGCTATTTTATAGAGGGTTGAGATGGGTAAGCACTCTTTAATTTGCAGAATTCTTCTTCCAAAAGGTTCCTCGCCTTGGAGAACTAGTGATCTCATGTGGCAGCTATCAGATCTTTAGGGTTTATTAAACTGGAACTGCATCTTCTTAAGTCACAGATTATTTCATATCCTTTTCCCCTCTCATTATCTAAAGTTGGAAGCATGGGGCCTTGGTTTGGTAATGCTTAAGTCAGGTTCTCTTCATCTTCAGGACTAGTATCATAGCATTAATCCACTACAGGTATGTAAATCTTCTTTTCGATCATGGGTCAAGGTTCATAACCTAAATTGGATTCTATAGCATCCACAAATTCTCCATGACATAGCGTTGTCCATCATCATCCCGGTCATGATGGACAAAGAGATAGAGTTATCATATTTTGGCCTCTATGTGCATCTCATTGTTGAGGTTGACGTGATCAGCACTCTGATTGAAAAAAAAATTCTACAGTTGATGACGACTATGAGTTGATGAATGAATATGAGATGATACCTCAATTCTTTGTACAATGTAGATCCATTGGTCATGATCTTGTTCACTGTAAGAAAATCATGGTATGATTCTTCTGCTCAGCTAGAGGTCATGATGAGAGTAAATACTATAAGAAGTATAAGAAGTGGAATGTTGCTGGTTTTTATGATATGAAGGGAAAGAATGGGGATACCAATGACGATGCTCGTCCAGGTCACCCTGTTAGGATCTTTGATCTTGGAAAGAATGTATGCAAGTAGAACAAGATTGATCCCAATAACCATGTCAAAGGATCTCATTCTTTTACAGATATGGTCAATAAGGGATTAAATGTTGAATCATGAACATCAACTATGTTTTACAAGGCTGTAAAACCCCAAGATTTCACGGTACACTTCCATTTAAATAATTCAATAGCTTGCACTGCACGAAACATTGAGTTCGAGCGCACCATGACCTATCAAACTAGCCATTTAAAAAATGATTATGAATAGTACTAACAAAATTATGAAATTTATAAATTTTATTTTTCAAAATAGACTTCTTTTTTTGAATTCTGAACATCAAAAATAGCTTATGGTGATTTTTTTTTATTTTTCTGAAAATTTATAATGTTTGACGAATAGTGAAAAATACTCCATTATTGTTAAAAACCAAAATTTTCATTTAAAAAATTATTTTACTTTAAATTTATTTTAAAGTCAAAATAGATAAATAAAAATATATTAGTTTACTTTAGTTCATAGGAATCATTTTTATAATATAATTAGATATAAACAAATTTATTAAACTTTTGAACATATCTTTTACATGCCTTCTAACCACATCTACGGATTACAATCAAATGTAATTTTAACTCTTCTGTGAATTTAATTTCAAAAAATAGACATATGTGGTTTTAAACAGTATTGAAAATTTGGTTTAATGGGATCAAAATAATTGTTGGTGAATAAAAAATTGTGAATTTTGTTTACCACGATTATAGATAAATAGGGTAATTAAATGTTAAAGTAATATTATAATAATATAATCTTACACTAACACTTATCCAAATTTCATTAGATAAGTTTTTTTTGACAAAAATAAACCTTAGGTATAAAATATTATCAATTTTAACACACTTATGTCAGATTACGATATTTATTATATTTTATTTAAAGAAGAGTTAAAAATGTCATATTCAAATTTTAATAACTATATCATTTTTAATATGGGGATATATAATTGATATGGTCAACTATAAATAGTATTTAGAAAGCTAAAATTATTATATACATAATTGAAATTTATTTATAATTTTAGTAAATAAATAATTAAATTAAATGATGACACAATAATGATGCAGTAATTGAATTATTAAAGAAAGAATCAATTAAATGATAATAAAAATATTAAAATAAATATAATTTGACTTGATTAATGACATCCATGAATTTAATAGATAACATAGACATGTTAGTAACATATAATAAGTATTGTATTGAAGTTATCATTATGGTTTTATATTTTTTTTAAATGAAAATATTGAATAGAATCAAAATTTACATAAATGACACATTAAAATAAATTATAATTTATTAAATATTATAAAAATCATAAAAAACTATGGTTCATATAAATATATCGGATAATGTTAAATATTTCATAAATGATCCAATTTGGGTTCTTTTGGTATTTAATAGTAACTATATTAACCCTATAGTATAAAAAGGTATGTAGACACGGTAAGAGTTAAACTATTTAATTGAGCATTAAACCCAAAAGATAAGGTCTCTTTTATGACCTAAACTTGTCTAAAAATCACAGGTTATGATTATTATGACCCATCCTTATCTTATCATGAAAATAAATTTCATTTTATCTATATTAAATCTAAAAACAATTTATAATAAATTAATAGTTTGGGAGTTTCTAAAAGTTCTCGTCCCCTCTATTATAAAAGGGTACCTTTTCTTATCTTTTATTCACACTTATAAAGCCCTTTTTCTCGAACAAAACCTAGTCAATTATCCTCACAACTTCCCACGCTTCATCATGGAGGCCGTACTTTTGGACGGAATCCATTCTATGGAGTCCTTTTTTTCAAATGAAATTGAGATTCTCAAATAAGAGGTAATTGTTTTACCAATTCCAATGGATTTATTTTCTTATTCTACTTCATCCTCCTATGTTTTTTCCATGATAAAGTTATAAATCTAGTATCATATACATGAAGAGATGTTATTATTGTTATGTTACAACCATATTAACCTTTTAATCCATCCTATTAATAATAATATCACCATGCATGGGTACGTACGCCTTACTATCTCCACACCGTGGTGTAATTTGTTATTCATCAATATTCTATTTGGATGGGTATAATGATAAGTATAATGGATATAAATTATTAATATCAAATTATAATGATTATTTATACATAATATACAATCTAATTCCATACCATTTAACCATCAATGGAATGATATTGTTTCTCGTGCATACGTATGGCCTATCGTCTCCACGACGTGGTGAGATTCATTCTCAACATTAACCATTCAAGAATGATTAGGAAATTTATATGGTGAGTAAAAATAGTTATTATGAACATTATTTCATTCTATATATGAATAAAATACATCCTATTCATAACAAACATGACCTATGCAACAAAACATGTGTATGAAAATGAAGTAGTTAACACCCACAAAGTGCAATACTGAATTATTATTAACAAAATGATATAAGAGGATCAGATATGATAACATAAATGTGGATATGATTCGAGTATAATTTAATAAACTAATTTTACCATTATATAGGAGGTAAAATCACCCTTGACTAAAGGAAAGTACAAGGTAAGGGTTGATTTCACAGTCTCTTTATTATCTGAGATTGTTTATACATAAGTATCTATTAGGACATATTTATCATCCAGGTCCATGTTTCTTAAAATGTATTTAAAAATATTATTGAAAATTTATTAATCTCATTTTTCCCCATGTTTGACTTTTTATAAAACTTTTTTAAAATATTCTTCTTTCATTTTCCAAAAGAGGTACTTTATAACCCTTTCGACAAATTAGGGAAAGAATGTTTTTTTAACTTATACAGCGTGAGAATCAATTTTCCACCACTATAACGCCTTAACATTTTGAATATTTCCTTAAAATATTTCAATGTTATTTTCATGAAAAATACTTTCTTTTATAATTGTGTGGATTTTAAATAATTTCAATGTAAAAAATTTATATTTCACTCAAACATTTTTAATGAATTTATAAGATTATTTTCATCTATGTCAACATCCTTTGTTGAATTTTATACTTGATTGAGGTTTATTTATTATGATACTATCTTCCATATTTTATTTAAGTGTTTATGATATGTTTTAATATGAATGTGGTATTTTTATACCATTCATGGTTTATGGTTAAAGTATTAACATTCCGTATACTAGTTTTAATATGAATGTTTATGTTATGTTTCACCCTTTTTATATGAGAAATGCATTGGACTTAGTAAGTGATGGGCAGGTATTTCTATATATCCTCGATACATTGGTAGGTCTCATGATACTTACTAGTGTCTTGGCATGAGGAATTGATGGTATGATCATTTATAATCTTGGAACGAGGCCTTTACGGTATGGTTATGATGTCCGGAATTATGAATTTCCTCGTTATGTAATTAGTTATTGATATTACATGTGATTATTTGATTTATAGAATATCCATGTGAATGTTTAAATTATATTATTTGATTTAATCTTTCCGTATTATGATAAATATTATGTTTGAAAGTCTTTTTATCCATTTTTATACTTTTTCTTAAAAGTTTATCCTTATTTATGATAGATTTTTCTATATTGTTCATCCTTACTGATAATCTGAGATCACCCCTTTCTTATGTTTCATTTTTCCCAAGGATGCAAAAAATTATATTATCACTGCCCTTAAAGGATAATCTATGGGATATAATTGTTTTCAAAGGAGACACTATGTTGTTTTAATTTCAAGATTTAATGTAAAAGTTATATTTGTTTCTAGTTTTTTCAAGGATACTAAATTGATCAGTCCTTCATGAATTGATTTCTCGTCATCCTGCCAATGTAATAAAATAATGTACCGAAATTGGGTAATCGGATTCAGGGTGTTATATTAGGTATCCTAGTAAGTTTAGTATACACATTGGAAACTATATTTAGAAAAACCTTGATTAGGGAACATTACCCTAAGATAGAGTGTAATGATAAGTATGGAAGATCATCCTAGAATTTTGGTAAAATAGATATTGTGTGGGTATTCCTAGAAAATACATCCCTATCAAGATACTACAAGTGTATATGGTTCTGGAACAAATGTACCTAGGAGTAATAAATCTAAAAAGGTGTTCCAAGCATAATTCGGGGTAACCTGGTACACTACAATGGGCCTTACTATACACCTAGTTTGACACTCTCAGTGGATATTCTTAGGATAATTCACATTTTCTTTATAACCCATTATGAAGGAATTATGAGTAAATATGTACCCACAGAAAAAATTCTATGAGTATGGATTAGATATGACTAAAATTTTCAATTTAGGTTAATTATTTTACAAGTTTGTAATTATGAATTATGATTCATTACTTAGTCTAGTGTATGACATTGTTTCTAAATGGCACCTAGTTGAAGGAATGGAAACTTTATCAATTCATATAGTCCATGTAGGGATTTCCCTCCTATAAAAGATAATGATAGTGGTGCTAGTGATACAACTAGAGCTGAACAACATGTATCTATATAGAGATATCTAAATCAGGTTACGAAAAATAACATTACTCATATGGAGCATCCTGATCCATAATGCGGAGGATTAATGTTAGACTACTTTGTGAGACACCAACCTCTAAAATTCAATGGAAAAACAAGTCCATTTTTAGTGGATAAATGGGTAACTTCCTTAGAGAAAATGTTTCTTGCTTTGGGGAGTAATGAAATGGAAAAAGTATCCATGTAATTCTATTGCCTATCAGGAGATACAAATCAATGGTTGTTATTAATTAAAAACATAAATGAGGATGAAGAGGTATAAAATATGAAATGGAGGGAATTTAAATAACTATTCCAATAAAAATACTTTACTCGTGATCTATGAGAGGATATGGAGAGTAAATTTTTGAGTCTGATGCAGAAGGAGGAGGATAATGTTTCCAAGTATCAAGCTAACTTCACAAGTTTATCAAGTCATACTGCAGATTACATATTTAACCTAAGAAGAAATATTTTCTGATTCGTTGATGGGTTAAAACTATTCCTCTTAGAGGAATTAGTTTCACAATCTTTATCATCATACGAAGATGTAATCTCATGTGTTGTCAATACAAAAAAGGGAATTATTTAAATCTTATATCTTTGAGTAAAGCATGATAATAAGAGGGTCATTTAACACTCTAGAAAATGAAGTATGGGGAATAAGTGAAAAGTTGAATTTCGACCATGTAGTAATTATGGAAATAAACACCCCAATACTTTCCTAAAGGGTATGGGAGTTTTTTACAAGTGTGGAGAACAAGGACACCAAACTCATGATTGTAAGGGGAAGAAAGAAACAATCAATGTTCACCACTACATTTATAAATAGATGGGACATTATAAAAGAAATTTTCCTATGTGTCAAGGATACTTTCCCTAGAAAAGGACAAGAGAGAAAGGATAAGATTTTACGATTACAGCTACTAAGGTTGAAGTTCCTAATGATGTGAGGTTAGGTACTATAATCGTTTCCTCAAATATATCCAACTCGTTATTTGGTTATAGACCCTTTCATTCCTTTATATATTCCCAATATTCTTTAAAAATTACATATTTCCAATTCATATTAATAATGTAGTTGTTAGAACAAACCCCTAAGGGAAGTCTCATTGTAATAAAGTTGTGTCAGGAAGTTCCCATTATGGAATATAAATGTGCTTTATCTACTGAATTTATCATCATAACTATGGTCAACTTTGATATAATCCTCAGTATGCATTGGATATCGAAATATGATGTGAATTTTTTTTAAAGAAGGAATTTTTTATTTGTGAGGAAAATGTAGAATCCATTATCATTAGAGAAGAAACTTTATCACCTAATTCTTATCAAAACACACCCCCGGTAGCTTTACTGAATGAGATTCTTGGGGAGGAAGAGGAAATAACATCTAGGTGTGAAAAAAGAAATATTCAAATTGAGGATATATCGATTATGTGAGAATATATTGATGTATTTTCAAAGGATTTACATGGAAATCCTCCATATTAAGAAGTTATGTTTATTATAGATTTAATCCCTGATGTAAGGCCAATATCAAAAATAACCTATAGAATAGACAGTATAGAATTATTAGAGCTGAATAAAAAATTATAGGAGTTTATTAATAAGGGATTTATTATCCATGGTGTTTCTCCATGGGGATCCTATGATCTTTTTTTAAGAAGAATGATGGATCAATGGGGTTGGGCATTAACTATAATGAAATCAATGTTATTATATTAAAGAACAAGTATCATCTACCTCGCATTAATGATTTGGTTCATCAACTTCATGGATCTCAATATTTTAAAATGATTGACCTTTATTCTAGATGTCATCATTTGTGTGTAAAAAATGAATATATTCCAAAGACAACATTTCAAATGTGGCCTGATCATTATGAATTTACGGTTATGTCATTTGGATTGACTAATGCATCCTCTATTTTCATGGATCTAATGAATAGAGTGTTCAAAGAATATCTTGGTAATTTTTTATAGTATTTATTGATTATATCTTGGTATAATCCAAAACCTATAAAGACCATGAGAATAAATTGTGGATTATTCTGAAGTCTCTTAGAATAAATAAACTATATGGGAAGTTCAGAAAGTGTGAATTAGTGATTTAGGAAACAAATTCTTGTCCATATTGTCTCTAAGGATGGAATATTTGTTGATCATGAAAATAAAAATATAATCCAAGAATGGCCAACAACAATAAGTATAACAGATGTGCGTAGTTTTATTGGTTTAGCAGGTTACTAACAGTGCTTTGTCTAGAATTTTGCTCGATTGGGAAACCCATTAACCAAGCTCACATGTAAAGGGGTTAAATTTGTATGGAAGAAATAGTGTGAAGAATTTTTTGAAGAAATAAAGTGAATATTAGTTAATTCGACTATCTTGACTTTACTATCTAGGAATGATGGTTTTATGATTTATAGTGATGCATCAAGGAAAGGACTTGGTTGTGTTGTTATGAAAATTTATCATGTTATTGAATGAACATCATGGAAGTTAAAAATTCCTAAACAAAAATACCCAACTCATGATCTTGAGTTATCACCAGTAATATTTTCTCTAAATATTTGTAGACACTATCTCTATGGTGAAAGATGTGATAGATATACTGATAGCAAGAGTTTGAAATATATTTTCTCATAGAAAGAACTCAACATGAGACAAAGTATGTGGCTTAAGATACTCAAGGATTATGATTGCATAATACACTAACACCTAGGGAAGGAAAATATGGTGGTGGATGCTTTGAGTATAAAGGACCATGGAGTTCTAAATAAAATGGGAGCTGAAAAGGATCCTATGTTCATGGATCTAGTAAATATGGATATGGGAATTATCATGTAAGGTGAAACATTTCTAAATTTTTAATGGTTTCCAAACCTTCTTTACTGGAAAGGATAAACATTTCTTAGTATAATGATGAGTAGTTTCAAAAGAAAATAAATGATGTGAATGGTGGGAGACTGATTGACATCGTATTTGAAGATGGTATTTTGAATTTTGGTAAGAGGCTTTCTGTTTCGGCAATACCTGAGCTAAAAAGAGAATTATTGGATGATTCTCATAGATCCAATTTCTCTATGCACTCTAGTGTCACGAAGATTTATAGATACATGATGGAAAATATTTAGTGGGATAACAAAAAGAGGGATATTGCTGATTATTTGTCAAGATGTTTGGTTTGTCAACAAGTGAAGGTTGGAAGACAACATCCTAGAAGATTCATACAACGTCTTTATATACTTTTGTGGAAATGGGATTATATTATGATGGATTTTTTCATAGTGCTACCAATGACTCCCATAAAAAATGATGTGATATGGGTTATTGTTCATCGTCTTAACAAATCAGCACATTTTCTTGCTATAAGAGAAGATTTACCACTTGAAGGTTAGGCAATAATATATAAGAATGAAGTTGTAAGAATTTATGGTGTACCCCTATAGATTGTTTTTTTATCATGATCCCCATTTTACATCAAAATTAGGGAAAATTCTTCATAAGGACCAAGATACTAAGCTTCGTTTGAGCACTGCCTACCACCCTCAAAGTGTTGGACAATCATAAAGGACTATTCAAAACTTAGAAAAAATGTTGATATATTTCTAAGTAGACTTTCATGGTTTGTGGGATCATTATTTACCTCTAGTATAATTTTTCTATAACAATATCTTCTATTAAATTATTTATATGGCACCATATGAGGTCTTATATAGAAAGAGATTGTGTACACTGACTTGTTGGGATGATGTGGGTGGAAGAAAACTCATAGGCCCAGAACTTGTTGAAGAAATGATGGAAAAGGTAAAGACTATTCAGACCCTTATCAAATCATCTCAAAGTAAGCAAAAGATAAATATTGATAACTGAAGCAAGGATTTCAAATTTCAAGAGGTGGAGCATGTTTTCTTAAAGGTATCTCCATGGAAGGGTGTTATATAATTTGGTAATAAGGGTAAATTAAATCCTTGGAACATCAAAACTTTTAAAATTATAGAACAAATTGGAGTTGTGGCTTACTACTTGGAAATTCCACCAATTATGTCCAAAGTTCATTATGTGTTCCACATATCACTGTTAAGAAAATACATGTCAGACCCAACACATGTACTCACCTATGAAGAAATATAATTGGAACCCGATATTTCTTATTATGAAGAGCCTTTAAAGATTATTGATACTAGAGAATAAGTGCTGAGAATTTGGAAAACTCTTCTTGTAAAAGTTCTTTGGAGAAACCATAAAATGGAAGAGGTGACCCGGGAACCTGGGGAACTTATGATGAAGAACCACCTAAATCTTTTTATGAAGTGATATTCTAGAAATTTGAATGATGAAATTATTTTAAGGAGGAAAGAATGTAACACCCCAAACATCCACAGTACACTTCCTTTTAAATAATTCCATAGCTTGTGTTGCACACAACTTCATGTTCGAGTGCACCATAACCTATCAAACAAGCCATTTAAAAATTAGTTATGAATAGTATTAAACAAATTATGAAATTTATAAAATTTATTTTCAAAAATAGACTTCATTTTTGAATTTTTGAATATCAAAATTATCTTATTGTAAATTTTTTGTATTTTTTTTAAAGGTTTCAATTTTTGATAAATAGTGAAAAATACAGCATTATTGTTAAAAATGGACTTTTCATTTAAATAATTATTTTACTTTAAATTTATTTTAAAGACACAATAGATTCATGAAAAATATATTAGTACAATGTAGGACATAAGAATCATTTTTAAAATAGAATTAGATATAAAAAATTTATTAAACTTTTGAACATCACTTTTACCTACCTTCTAACCACATTTGTGGATTAACATTAAACATAATTTTACCATTTCTATGAACTAAGTTTTAAAAAATGGACTTACATGGTTATAATCAGTATGAAAAATGAGGTCTAATAGTATCAAAATAATTTTTGTTGAATAATAACTTTTGAATTTTATTTACCACGACGAAAGATAAATTGTATAATTAAAGGTAAAAATAATATTATAATAAAATAATATTTCCCTAAAACATGTCCTGATTTCATTGGATAAGTGTTTTTCAAGAAAAATCAAAATTAGGTCGAAAATATGATTTTTTAAGCCGCTTGTGTTAGATTAGGACATTTATTATATTTTAATTAAAGAAAAGTTAAAAATGTCATATTCAAATTTTAATAACTATATCATTTTTAATATGAGAATATATAATTGATATGGTAATCTATAAATAGTATTTATAAATCTAAAATTATTATATACATAATTTTAATTTATTTATAATTTTAGGAAATAAATAGTTAAATTAAATGGTGACACAATAATGATGCAGTAATTACATAATTAATGGAAGAGTCAATTAAATGATATTAAAATTATTAAAATAAATATAATTTGACTTAATTAATAACATACATGAATTTTATATATTAAATAGACATTTTATTGAAATATTTGAAGTATTGGTTCTAAGTTATATTGTTGGTTTAATATTTTTTAAAAATGAAAATATGGAATACCATCAAATTTGACATAAACAATGCCTTAAAATAAATAATATTTTATTAAATGCGGAAAAATGACTGAGGTAATGTTAAATATATCATAAATTATCCATTTTGTTTTCATTTGTAGTTTTATAGTAATTATATTAACCTTATAGTATAAAAATACAAGTAAACATGGTAAGAGTTAAACTATTTAACTCAGGGTTAAACCCAGAAGATAAAGTATATTTTTTGACCTAAACATGTCTAAAAATCATTGGTTGTGAGTATTACGACCCATAATAATATTATCCCCAAAGTAACTCCCTTTGGATCTATTTTGAACTGAAAACCTATTTATAATATATTAATAGTTTTGGAGTTTCCCTAAGTGCCCCTCCCCTTTATTATAAAAGGGAAATTATCCTTCTCTTTTATTAACACCTATAAATACCTTTGCATTAGAAAAACCCAGCCAAATTATCCTATAAAATTCCATAACTTCATCTTAGATTCCATAATTTTGGAATAAATTCATTCAAAGGAGTCCTTTTGTGAAAATCAAAAGGAGACGCTCAAAGAAGAGGTAATTGTTTTACCAATTCCATTCAATTTCTTTTCTTCTTATACTTACTACTCCTATAATGTTTTCTTACTAAAGTAATAAATCTAGTATCATAATAAAATTTATATTTTAATATTATTTTGTTAAAACTTTATTCCTTCTTTTTTCCATCCTACGAATAACAATATCACTATGTGTGCGTTTGTAGGACTTACCATCTCCATGTCGTGGTGTAATTTATTATTCATAACTACCCTATTTGGATGGGTATAATGATGAGTATAAAGTAATAAATAATGAATATGACATGATAATTATTCTTTATAACTAATATACCATCCAATTCTGTACCATTTAACCATCAAGGTAAAGATATCGTTGCTCATGCGTGCGTACGACCTACCATCTCCATGACCCGATGAGATTCATTCTCTGCACTAACCATTCAACAATGATTATAAAATTTATATGATGATTAAAAATAATTATTATAAACTTTATATCATTCTCTATATTAATAAAATACATTTATACATAACAAACATAACTTACACAGCAAAACATGAATAGGAAAACGAAGCATTTAACACCCGAAAAAAGGGAAATACTGAAATATTATTAACAAAATGATATAAGAGGATCATATATGATATCGTAAATATGGATATGATTCTGGTATAATTTAATAACATAATTTTACAATTATACAGGTGGTTAATGCACCCTTCACTAAATTAAAGTACAAGGTAATGGTTAATTTCACAATCTCTTTACTATCCGAGATTGTTTATACCTAAGTATCTACTAGGAAATCTTTATCATCCATGTCCACATTTTGTAACATGTATTTCAAAATATTATTGAAAATTTTTTATAGTCATTTTTACCCATGTTTGAATTTTTATAAAAATTTTTTAAAGGAATCTTCTGTCATTTTCTAAATGAGGTACTTTATGACCTTTTCAAAAAAATAAAGAAAGAATGTTTTTTTAACTTATATAGCACGAGAAGCTATTTTCTAACTTTATTACACCTTAACATTTTAAATCTTTAATTAAAATTTTAAAAGGGTATTTTCATAATAAATGTTTTTTTTATAATTTTAAGGCTTTTAAATAATTTCAAATTAAAAAAAGGGATATTTCTCTCAAAGAGTTTTAAGAAATTTATTAGATTATTTTCATCTATTTAAACATCCTGTATTTGATTTCATTCTTGATTGAAGTTCATTTATTATGATATAATCTTCCATATTGTATTGAAGTTTTTATGATATTTTTGACTGTGGATGTGATATTTTTATACCATTCATGGTTTATGGTTAAAGTATTAACATTTCGTATGCTAGTTTTAACACAAATGTTTATGTTATGTTTCACCCTTTTCATATGAGGAATGAATTGGACTTAGTAAGTGACAAGTGGGGATAACTATATCCCATCGATGCATTATTAGGTCTCATGAGACAAACTAGTATCATGGAATAAGGCCTTTATAGTATGGTTATTTATGGTCTTGGCATGAGGACTTGATGGTATGGTTATGATGTCCGACAATATGCATTTCCTCATTATGTGATTAGTTATTGATATAACATGTGATTATTCAATTATTAGAATATCGATGTGAATTTTTAAATTTAATTATTTGATTTATTTATCCCATATTGTGTTAAATATTATGTTTAAAATTCTTTTGTTTCTGTTTTATACCATGCCTTAAAATTTTATGCTTCTTTGTGATAGCTTCTACAATACTGTTTATCCTTACTGAACATTTAATCTCACCCCTTTATTATGTTTCATTTTTCCCTAGGATGTGAAGGAATATATTATGAGTGACATGTAGGGATAATATAAGGTATATGAGTGTTTTCAAAGGAGACACTATGTTGTTTTCATTTCAATATGTAACGTAAAACTTATATTTGTTTCTATTTTTTCAAGGATACTAAACTGATCACTCCTTCTTGATTTTATTTCTGGTGATCATGGAAATGTAATAAAATAATGCACCAAATCTGTGTAACTGGGTTCGGAGCATTAAAAAGGATAATCGGTAAGGCCCTAATTGGGATGATCTTGCTTCTGGGGAGGAGGATGAATAGTCTTCCGATGAGGCTTCCATTCAATAAAAAGTTGACCTTGATCTGAGGCATTATTTACTTTCTCTAGATCAAAGTAAGGGGAAAACTAAGGTTGTTGATGATGAAATATTCCAGTAGGTCATACAAAAATAATTCTAAGGAACTTCCATTTGCACTTCCAATTGCTCATGAATAGGGGCATGCTGCGATTTCCAAGATTGAATTGCGAGAGGGAGGTACAACTCTTACCACTGATCCATGTAATAATGTTATTGAATATGTGGATAAAAGGCCAATTGATGTGGAATGAAATCATAAAGATATGTTTATCAATCTTGAGCATGTGTAGGTTGGGGAACAACCTATTTATATTGTCAAATTATATAATAAACATACATCTGTAGAGGAAAACAAATCTGAATTGGTGAGTGAAGAACCTTAAGGGACTTTACATCATGAAAAATCTTGGAGGTGAGTTCAGCATCCAAAATGACCTTGTCAGGGGACATGGATGAGATGATTGTGCTACAGAACAATGGTGTGGACAAAGTATGGATACAATATCTTCTTCGAATATAAATCTAGAGCAGGAAAATATCGATAAAATATACATTGTGCTCTTAACTCTAAGAAAATCACAGTTAGAGTGGGAAATTATGGATGATGATGATGAATCTAATAATGATTATGGAAATGATCCTACATTCACGTGTCTTTCATTATTTGGATGAGGGTGTGCCTTTGTTTGACCCAACCTATCCTTGCCTCTTAATATTTTTTATAAAGTTTTTAGGAATGGGCTTTCACCTAATTCTTGAACTTGTGGTATAAATATATTTATTATAATGTTATATATATTACGTGCTTTGGGGGTATAATTACATCAAAAAAACACACACACACCTCACACACAGGCCGGAATGGCAAGCCATACACCCCCAAGGGGATAGCCCACCCACCAAGCATTATTTATTTATATTTTTAGATAGCCTGAATACCTTGTGGACAAGTCCATTACATAGCATGTAGGCCACAAGCCCAGTAGTTGTGGCCAATTTTTTTCTAAAATCACAATTGTGTGGGTGATCTTTCATTTTTTTTAAGATTGATCAGCTATTCACTGCAGGTCCCTTCCGTCAAGCACCGTCATGGAAACCACCTCAACATTTCCTGATCGAGTCGACATCGCTCTCACACAACCTACTGCACTGCGCCATTATGGACACCACCTCACCGCTGCCTAAGCAAGTCGATATCTCTCTTCCCCAACTGATTGCACCACTAACCGAGATGATCGCTCTGTCACCTACACCACCGAGAGATATAGCCTCAGTCATCGTCCATCATAATGACACCTTTGAGGCGCACGCCTGGGTTTTCATATAATCTAGCCCATATATGGGTGCAAATACGTCAGAAATTTATTGATGCCCATAACCAAAATTGGGTTTTTGTGATGAAGGATTACAGGGTTGTTGTTTTCACCAGGCTTCAACCCCAAATTCTTATAATTTTATAGTTATTTAAATTTATATATAATTATAACTAACAATAAATATATATTTATTATAATTTTTAAATTATTAATAAATATTTATTCATTAATAGTTATAAATATAAATACATATTTATTAATTTAAATAATTATAAAATTATAATAAATATATTTATTATATTTATAAAATTTTAAATATAATAAATACAATTATTATAATTTTATAATTATTTAAATAAATATATATAAATTTATAGTTATATATATAAATAAATATACATTTTTAATTATTTATAATAAATATATTTATTATATATATTTTTTATATATTATTATAAAAATAATAAATATATTTATTATAATTTTTTAATTATAAATAATTATTTATTTATTTATAATTTTATAATTTTATAAATAAATATAATTATATAAATATAGTTATTGTATATAAATATAAGTAAATATTTATTTATTTATTATATATATAATTTTATAAAAAAAATATAATAATATAAATAAATTATTAACATTATATCTTTATCAACGCTAATAAAGACACAATTTATTAGCACTTTTTAGTGCTGATAAAGGTGTATCTTTATCAGTGCTAAAAAATCACTGATAAAGGTAGGTTTTATCATTGCTTTTTATTTTAGTGTTGATAAAACATACCTTTATAAGAACTTTTTAAGTAATGGTGATAAAAGAGTTACTCGATTTTATAAATGAACCCTAATAGTCAGCTTCTTCTCTCATGCACCTTCAAGATCTTGTGGAAATATATTATTGTCGCGCCACCGCTCTTGTCGAACCCCACATTCACTAATCCTATACTCTCACCCAACCACATTTTCGCAACCCTATCACGCCACTGCTCTTGTCGAACCCCGCTGCCACTGCTCCTATGCTCTCACCCAACTGCACCGCCATAGCCCCAACATGTCACTGCTCTTGTTGAACCCCATAGTCGCCGCGCTCTGCTCTCCACCAGTAGCACAACCTCTGTGTTGTCATTCTGCCATAGTGTCATCATGCCGCCTCAAATAACTCCACTTCGACCACAATTTTAGTGATTCAAGACCCTCAAAACTAAAGTTATGATATTAAAGTCTTTTTTTTATGAATTTTTGTATGATTTCTCATCCTCTCCCCTTGTTATTCATTATTCATTCATTTTCCATTTTGATTGAAACTAGATATGGACATTATAGATGATACTAGGGTATGGGAGGAGGGTTTAATGAAATTTCATTTCTTTTATAGTTCTCAGGTATCCTTACTTAGTGATTCTATATGAATGTGACATAGTTTATCTGTTTTAATGTAAGTGTATCAAAATATTTTTTTCATTCCCTATGAAATCCTAATGTTCTTTCTGTTTCTATTAGTTATTATTATAAAGTATTCTTTTAATGAATCATTATATATTATCCTTTAATTTAATGACTTCTATTTTCTAAAAAATAAATTCCACATGGGTTTTTAAGTGAAATAATTTTGGGTGCATCGAGTTCTCAATGAAGTGATTCAATAGAATGATTTAATTTAAAATAATTCATAAATATAATTTTTTTGAAATATATCATATAAATTATGTTTTTTAATTTAAAACTTATGAGAATTGGATTATATATGGTTAATTATTATTATTTGCATGGAACACATTGGTTGATTTAGTAACTCAGATAGATGCAACGACCCATGCAGATTATGCTTTAGAAAGGTATAGTTGTCTGGTTAAACTGAGTGTGTTAAAAGGATGGATTAGTACCCTAATGATATAGATTATCTAACTCATATGGAATACTTGGTTCATGTATTCCATCTAGTTTTCCTAGTGATGGTCTTAGTATCCTTAGACTCAATGTTTATATCATATGATGCATTATTAATGACTACCTATGATGTGATATCTTTATTTCCCTCTTTTTTATTGAATCTTGATATTTATAATGTCATACAACCTTGGTTTTAATTTATTTGACAATCTTCACGTTTTATATTATGGAAATATTATTTTAAAGAATCAATTATTTTTATGTCATTTTTTCAAACTAGAACTAATGGTTTCCATGGTGAAAACAATATTTTGATTTAATGTGTTATCTTATTGGGAATTTCTTTGCACCCTGTATATTTCAAAGTGGTTTATATAGACTTGGTTTTATATTATACAATAAAAATAAAGGGTTCAATTACATTTAGTGACTCTTATTGACTTGTTTGGTTTATTGTATAAGACAATTATGGAAACGTTTTAATAAATCACGTGATTTTATAAAGTTGGACTAATTTATAAATTGATTTTAATGGTGTTTTAAGTGTAATATTTTAAGAAATTTCTTGTAAATGATTTAAAATTATTATATTGAGAATTATCTATTTGGTGTGTTTCCAAAGTGGTTTTATTACTTGTTATGGAATGATATTTGATGATAAGTTTTTGGAAAAATAACTAAATGTATTTTTTTACAGAATTATTATGGTTTTAAAATCAGTAGTAATCAATGAATTGATGTTTTAAAAATTATTCTTGTGTTAATTTTCTTTCAAACCAAGATTTTTTGTGATTTGAAAATGATAAAAATGTTGGAAAATGTTGTTTTATTTTTAAAGTGATGAGTTAACCCTTATGATCTATATTTAAAAACACATTTTTTTCCTTGGATAATTTTCATATCAATGTTTTGGGGTTTTAAAAGATTTTAAGATTTCCAAATGAGATGGATTATTTCAAAAGGGTGTGTTTTCTCATGTGGATTGGATTTTGAAACTTGTTGTGTATTTGAATTTTTTTCAATGGTCATTTAGAAAACTGTATGATAGTTGGAAACCTCTTCGATTTCTGAAATGTGCATATCAAAATGGGTTTTATGAAATTGTTAAAGTAGGATTTTAGAAATGTAATTTGACCAAGAGGTATTGGCTGAGGAAAAAAATCCAAGTTATTATTTTCATTTAATGAAAATCCTAAAAAATAGTTTTAACACACTTTTATGTGTTACTACTTATTTGGTAAAACATTACAGAAAATGTTTATTTTTTTAATGTATTTCAAACTATGTTTTTTATGATTTAATATGAAATTAATATCTTAGATTTGGTAGGTTATGGTGACCTACTAGACTTTTATACCACACCTATATTTAATAGGTTTAGGTTTGTTATGGCTTGTTTCTCTTTCTTTGGATCTTCTAAGAGGGATATATGGTTGGATGGTGATTCTAGGTGAATATATTTTGTGTATTTATTTTGTTAAATATTAATTTTATCAAATCAAATAGTATGGATATGAACAAATAATGGATGGATTCTAGTCGTCTGAAAAAAGAGTATGAATATGGAGGGAAAGAGTTCATCGAGTTTGTAAAAGATCATGAATATGACCCTTATCAAATCCTTTATATGTGTTTACATTATTTTTATTCAATACTAATTATTCTAGAGGAGTTGTAAGATCATGTGAACTATCATGGAATATATCAAAGTTATAAATGTTGGAATAAACATGGGGAAAATAAAATGTAGCTAGTGTCTTGGATATCACTCTATTTTATGGATCATCTGATATGATTACAAGTGTGGACTATGAAGAATACCGTATTGAGTATATGATTATAGATATTAATGAAGATTAAGATCATATTGATTAAATGACAAGAACTGTTGAAGATGAACTTTGTGATTTCCCAAAAATGTTTGAGAATTTAAAGAGTTGTGAAAAGACATCATTACACGTTAGTCTCACTAAATATACTGCATTGTCAGCCGTAATGAAGCTGTATAATTTGAAATAAGGTAGTGGATAAAGTGATTCTTGTTTATGGATATACTTTCTCTCTTGAATAACATTATCCTAGAAGATAATGATCTCCCAATCTGATCATACGATGCCAAATGAATGCTACGCTCGATGGGTATGATCTTTGAATGGATACATGTCTTCTCGAATGATTGTATACTGTTTCTCAAGGACCACAATCACTTAAAGAATGCTCCAAGTGTTGTGTTTCTTGGTACAATAATGATAAATCTATTCCTAAAAAAGTGATATGGTACTTTACCATCATTCCAAAGTTTAGGTGCCTATATTGAAATGAGGAGACTACATGGAAATTGATGTGGCACGCAGATACAAGAAATAAAGATGGGAAAATATGACACCTAAAAGACTCTCCTCAATGGAAGATAATTGATCATGAGTATCCTGAATTTTTAATTGATTTGAGAAACCATCATCTTTTGTTATCTACGGATGGATTGAATGCTTTTGGTTTTCAAAGTAGCACTCACAGTACATCGCTTGTTATGTTGGTAAATTATCACTTTCCACCATGGTTATGCATGAAACGAAAATATATCATGTTATATATGATTATATCAGGACCAAAACAACTGGGTAATGATATTGATGTTTATATGGGACCATTGATTGAGTATTTGAAACTATTGTGGATTCTGGTGTTACATTGTATGATGCTTATAGAAATGAAGATTTCATGTTGAGTTCCAAGTTGTATGGGATGATAACTGACTATCTAACCTATGGAAATTTTTCAAGATATAGCATTAAAGTAACCCAAGGGTGTACCATTTTCAAGCAAGTTACATAGTCAATTAGGTTGAAACATTCATCAAAAACTATGTTTCTAGTACATCTTAGATTTCTACCCTGATGGTAAAAGTACCGATCTTGGATGACATCATTCTATGGAAGTTTAAATGAATATAAAACACCATATCCACTAACAAGTGACCAAATATTTGAGAAAGTAGGATTTTTGGACACTGCTTTTGGTAAAACAAATTTCAAAAAACCTTACAAATATAGGTTGGAAAAGGATATTAGTTTTTTTAATTACCATACTATAATTTTCTGTATGTCAGAAATTTTCTTGATGTTATGCATGTTGAAAAAATGTATGTGATAGTGTCACTGAAATGTTTCTAAATGCACCCAAAAAAATGAAGGATGGAATTAAAGCTAGGTTAGACATGGTTGACATGGGAATACGAGAAAATTTAGTGCTAGTGAAGGGTGAAAAATTAACTTTTCTTTCTCTATCTACGTACACTCTTTCAAGTTAGGAGAGATATTATTTTTTCAACTTCTTGAATGATGTTAAGTTTCTATAAGGGTATTCATAAAATATTAATAATATCATTTTAATGACTGATTTAAAGTTAAAGGGTTTGAAATCACATGACTTACATGTTTTTATGTATGATCTAATTCTTATAGATTTACATTTCATTTTCCCAAGAATGTATTTCATTCATTAACCAAGCAATGTTTCTTCTTCAAGGCTATCAACTAAAATGTTATAGAACCGATGGAATTGCCGACTATGGGAAGAGAAAATATTCCTAATATTATGTGAATTTGAAATGTTCTTCCCTCCATTATTCTTTGATATGATGGTTCATTTTATGGTTCACTTGGTGAGAGATATTCTACTATGTGGCTCTATATACTATAGATGGATATACCCCATTGAACAGTATATGAATATTTTGAAAGGGTATATCAAAAATCAAAGTCAGACATATGGTTGTATTCCAGAGAGATTTATTATTTAGGAATCCATTGAATTATATACCGAATACTTTTACAATGTGGAAAGCATTGGCCTACCAAAATCCTGTCACACTAGGAAACTTGCAGATGAATGAATTTCTAGAAGATAAGTTGTCACAATAAATATTACAGATTGAGAGAAGGCTCACCATTTTGTTTTACATAATAGTTTAAGTTTTACCCATATGTTGAAACCCAAAAATAAATTTTTAGGCATTTAAATTCATCAAGGGATAAGATATGGATATCAAATACACATAATCAACAACTTATAGAACGGTTTCAAGACCATATTTTTAAAGAGTAAAATAAATATCTGGATTCAATTTCAGAACGACTTCAGTGGATAGCCATAAGACCAAGTGTGTGTGTGTATTATCTTAAAATGGTTTTGTAATTAATGGTTATACATTTAATACAAATGAACAATATTAATATAGTACCATGAAAAATATAGAGTTATACTTGTGGATAAATTGATGCATGTTTCTGGTACAAAGGATAGAAATCCAATTTATAAGATTAAGTTATACTTTGGAATCATCTAGCAAATATGGTAGTTGGATTATACAACCTTCCAAGTGCCGATTTTTAATGAAATTAATTTGATAATAGGATTTATATTAAAATAGATGAATTTGGATTCATTAAAGTGGATTTCAATAAGGAAGGTTACAAATATGAAATGTTTATAATGGCATCACAGGCAGTACAATTATTTTATGTTCCAGATCCAGTAAGCTAAAAATGGTCAATTATTCAATTATTGACCAAAACCACTGAAGGGCTATAATAAAATTCAATTGATGATTACCATGTCATTGGGACGTAATAATCATTTTATAGTGGTCCCAATGTAGACAAAAAACATTTTGTCATAGGAGACAACAATGAAGGGATTTGGATAGTTTATAGAGGGGTTAAATCCATTCATATTTTAAAAAAGATAGAGTTAAATAATCAGGTTATATATTTTTAGTAATATACATTGTGTTACCTCTTGTTAATATCTATTTGTTGCTGTATTTATGTGATATAATTTAAATGTTATACCACTTATGTAGATAATGACTTTTTCATCTGCTGGTGCTTCCAATCTTGAGGAAAAATAGGTCTCTTAACTTATTGTTGCTCGCATTGCAAAGGAACAATAACCTTATACACATGTTGGTGCTCCCAATTCTATGGAACAATAGGTTTCTCAATCTATTGTTTCTCCTAGTGTAGAGGTACAATGACCACTTGTACATGATGATGCTACAACTAAAGAGGAACAACATATAGACGATGTTGAATCTGACGAAATGGTAGGTGATGAAGGACTAGCGATGTAGAAAAAATAGGAGCACTATACTTTGATGGTGTTAAAAAATCATTAAGGTAAAAACCAAAGGCTCCAAATATGCGGTCAGATGGAATGTGTGGGGCCACATGTTAACCCCAATAATTCCATGTTTAATAGTTGCATTGAAATTTCCACTAGACAATGTGCATCGATTGATTTTTATTCATGGCACCATTTTGTACCTATGCATAATAAACTATGTAGAAAGATATTATAGTAACATTATAATATCATTTATTTATTTTACTAAAAAATAAAATATTGAAACATTGACTTACTCTTCCTCATCCCTTATAGATTGTATTTATAATAGATTACTCCAACAATAAATATGTATTAATTCTTGCTGTAAGGATTCATAGAGTATTTTGCACAATTCTAATGAGATTACATCTTAAATATGATGAAGGGAAAATAATCTCACATCAATCGCTTATGTTTTCACACCTAATAACCCAAGAATCGTGGGATGTGTTTATTTGTATTCATTTGAATGTGTCCTTTTAGGTACATTGTGGCTAGTAATATGTTGTCAGACGATATATGTTTTCATCACTGTGATTGAGAATTGTTTATTTATGAAACAACAACTGAGTGCTGAAAATAATGAATGGGTAGAAAATCCAACATACCCCTACCATAAAGTAAGGACAGGGTATGCTTCACATGAAAAAAGATTTATATGTATTGTAAATATATCATTATACTTTTATGTTACATGAAACAACAACACAATTATGTTCCCCTATTTATATGCAGATTGATGACTCTAAATCTAAATCCACTTCCCTCCCACACCATGTTCTATGGAAGGAGGAACATGTTAATAAATATGGGATTCTAATAGATGAAAAAACACACAAAAATGTGGGAACAATTTGTAAGTATGAAATAATAATAAAATACTTTAAATCACTATTACATAAAAATGAATACTTATTTTTCTATATTTTCTATCATACATGGTCACAAGAATCAGAAACTCCTATACTAGATAGAAACCTACTATCAGTGGTCTTAAATTAGCTAGAAATGAATCACCACATAAGAGGTGTAGGTTTTTAGGTGACACCTCCAAACATATTTTGAGAAAAAACAACATGAGGATAAAGATAAAAAAATTAAATAGATGAAATGAAGACTAGCTACCATTGAATAACAATTTCAATGGTAGAGAGAGTTACTAGAAACTTTTATGGGGGGGAAGTAAATAGAATAAATAACTCACAAAAATCCATTTCATGAAGATCCCACCCCAGTGCCACCATCATGGAGGCAAACCCTTCCCCTCAAAGAGTTGTCTTAGTCATTTTCATCAATATTCTAATAATTGTTTCTGTGAAATGTGAGATCATATATACACTGAAAGCTTTCCTGTATTGATATTTTACAAGATGAAAATGGTTATGATTTATATCTATAAACACCCACCCATCACCTTGTATTGAGGGATATGGTGTTCAATATCCATGATGACCATCTATACAACAGACCGCTTCCTACAAGTCATGTGAGATTGGTGATTAGAAAAGCTCACGAGTCGAGCCCTGAGATACTTATTCCGCCAAATGACATCTATATTCTTACGGTCGACCAATATATTGGAACATTATTCTCATGTCCATCAAATCTTGTAAGAACATGTCGATAAACTGGTATTCATTTTGAATTTATTTTTCAAGATAATACTTTAACAATTAATGAAAAATTGTATAAACCGATGAATGTTATTAGAGACGGACAACAAGTATGGGTGAAATGAAAGACTAACTCAAAACCATAAAAATGATCACCCAATTGATGGAAAATATCTTCTAAAATCACCTTTAACCCACCCATCCCATATCCACATTTACTAAAATTAAAGGTTCATGTGGATACAAAGTTACAAAATGATAGTAGTCACATAGTTTATTTTGAAGAAAATATGTACAAAGAAGAAGATGAAAACTAAATTGTTGTTAAGAATTTAAATTAAATCCTCATAAATGATTAGCTAGGTGACTTAGTTGTAAATGTATACATAAGGTTAGTTTTCATGATTTTATTTTATAAAAGATTATATACTATGTTAATTATGTGTAAATACATTTAATATTTTTGGAAGGCATATATATCAACACCAATTAAAGGGATTTACCAATGAAAATAAAATTGGACTTGTTATTCCTCACACCACATCTATAGAACAAAAAAATAAAATCCAAAAAATGGATGAAATAGCGGCACACCTGGTCAAGTTTTTGGAAAGAAAACTTTCAGACAATAGACTCTTCTTAATAATAATGACTCAGGGGTAAAACTATAAAATTTAGTCATATCAAATATATATTTATTTCTTTCATTACTTATTAATTTTCATGATTTAGAAAACATTGGATGCTCATTGTGGTAAATTTATTCATTCCAAATATTTATTTTATGGATTCACTGCATAGATACCCAACAAACCAACCACACATGATGGTGTTTGTTAATATGTAATACACTACATCCAAAATTTTAGAAATAAAATTCATGTTATATAATCTATATTATCTTTTAATGATAATTTTGTTATGATAGGGTGGTATATCTATATTGTGAAAAATATGGAATGAGGCTAGGGGCTAAGAATAAGAGAGATGAAAAGTTCTACCGATGGACAAGTATCAGGGTATATATAATAATATTTCACTATCCGAACACATATTAAAACAAATTACTTATTTTTCTCAATTTTTTTTCAGTATCCAAATCAAAAAAATCAAAAATATTTTGGTTATTATGTTTTTAAATTTATGAGAGAGATCATATTCAATGAAAAAACTAGCATCTCTGAAGAGTTATTTTCAAAGATAATTACTATTTAATTTAAAATATTTATTAATCCTTTGTGTATTTATATTTCTCTAGAACTACTATGATTGTTGAAAAGACTCATATTCACAATATGATGTAGATTTTATTAGAAATTAATGGGCGTCATACCCAATGACAGAATGTACACAAATATCATGAATATGTAACTTCCATAAAAGTAATGGGTTGTCTCATATTTTTTTAAATTTATTTCATTTTATTATTACTCGCATAATAATTATTTTCTTATATAGGTGGATACCTTTGCTCTAGTTGGTGTGGTTTGTTAAATACTTCCCATGCTCATGAGATATTGGGCTTTGAGGCTGCAATTGAGATAATGACAATAAATACATGGGTAAAAAATGTATAAAAACATCATGAAAAGGTGAATTCCTACTACTTATTTAATTAATTTTTTTATCCTTTTATCTAATATTTGTAAGATAATTTCCTTATCATTTTTATCTAACACTTAGTTTTTTCACATATCTTTATGCTTTCTATTACTTCTCTTTTTTGAGCTTCCAACATTGCATAGTATCGATGTTATTTAGTGGAAAAATATTTCTCTTTGAAACCTAGAAGAGTGGAAGAATCACAGGTGCTCATTGCGGTGACTTATTGTGATATAATGAGAACATGGGATTCCTCCACTCCCTTGTCTTTTAATAATGATAATGGTTTTTCACTTAAGAACATCAAGTCAATATGAAGCGTTGACAGTTCAAAAAACAAATACAATGGAAATCCGGATAAAATTAGATGTTGATGTTTTTTTAAGACTTTGGGATGTGTAAGAATCGATCGTACCTCAATCCCACACACAGTGTGATAGTTATGACTCTAGGTGGTTCTTTATATTTAAAATTGACATAAATTTTAGAAAAATAGAAAACTAATGTACTCAAAACTATGAAAACCTATTTAGATTATTTTGATACTTTAAGGAAATGATCCATAAGTCATTTGTGACATGTAGAAATCAGCTACAACTTAATCTGATACATGATGTACCTAGTATGACTCAAAGTGTCTCTTTTTATTAAAATTGACATTAATTTTAGTAAAAATAACAAGTGACAGACTGAAAACCAATAAAATAAATTTGTATTGTTTTCATACTTTAGTAAAATTATCTATAATTCATTTATGATGTGTAGGATTCAACTTCACCTAAATAGGATTCATGGTGTAATCAGTATGACTAAAATTGTGTCTATTTACATAAAATTGACATTAATTTTAGTAAAAAAACAAGTGATATCCTGAAAACTAATAAAATGATTTCAAATTATTTTGATACATTAGTACAATGATCCATAAGTTATTTGTGACATGTAAGAATCAATTAAACCTCAATTAGATACACAGTGTGACCTATATAACTCTAACTGTGTCTATTTATTTAAATTTGATATTAATTTTAGTAAAAAGAACAAGTGACATACTAAAAATGATAAAAACATGTTAGGATCATTTTGATATTTAGAAAAATTATCCATAATTTATTTTTGACATATAAGATTCAATCTAACCTCAATATGATTCATGATGTGACCAGTATAATTTTAAGTGTGTCTATTTATGTAACATTGACATTAATTTTAGTAAAAAGAACAAGTGACATAATTAAAACTAAGAAAAAATATTCATATTGTTTTGATACATTAATAAAATCATCCATAAGTTTTTTTGATCTGTAGGAATCAACGACACCTCAATCAGACTCACAGTGTGACCACTATAACTGTAAGTGTTGCTTTTTATCTAAAATTGACATTAATTTTAGTAAAAATAATAAGTGACATCCTAAAATATGATAAAATAAATTCATATTGTTTGGATACTTTAGAAAAATTATCCACAAATCATTTATGATGTTTAAAAATAAAAAAAAACCTCAATATGAGGCATGGTGTGAACAGTATAATTCCAAGTTTGTCTATTTGTTTTAAATTGACATCAATTTTAATAAAAAAACAAGTGACATACAAAAAATTGAGAAAATTAATTTGGATTGTTTTTATAGTATAATAAAATAATCCATGAGTCATTTGTAATGTGTAGAAATCAATCACACCTCAATTAGATGCATAGTGTGACTACTTTGACTGAAATTTTCTGTTATCAGTTTAAAATTGGCATTTTAGTTCAAAACATGTCACACACTAAAAACGAAGAAAAATTTATTTTTTTGTCTTGATAATTTATGAAAGTGATTTATGAGTCATTTACGACATGTTTAATGTATTTTCACATCAAACTGATGCATGATTTGACCGATATGACTCAAAATGTATGTTTCGAGTTTGAAATGACATTTTAGTAAAAAAACAAAACTAGAAAAATGAAAACTGATCAAACGTGTTTGGATTTTTTTAACACTATTTTAAAAATATATATAAGTCATTTTTGATGTGTCTGAATCAACCAAACCACAATATTATGCACAGTGTGGCTGGTATAACTCAAAGTGTCTCTTGTAATTTAAAATTGACATTGATTTTAGTAAAAAGAACAAGTAACATACTTAAAACCAAGGAAACATATTCATATTGTTTTGATAATTTAGTAAAATTATCTATGGGTAAATTTTGGTGTTTAGTAGTAAACTTCATCGCAATCTGATGCACGGTGTGACCACTATGACTCCATGTGTGTCTTTTTATTTAAAATTGACATTAATTTAAGTAAAACAAACAAGTGACATTCTGAAAACTGAGAAAACCCATTTGGATTGTATTGATACATTAGTAAAATGATCCCTGAGTCATTCTTGATGTGTAGTAATAAATTACACCTCAATTTGAAGAAATTTTTGATTGGTATTTCTAAAAATGTTTGTTATCAGTTTAAAATTGACATTTTAGTTCAAAATGTATTACTCACTGAAAACAATGAAAATTCAGTCTGATTGTATTGATAATTTATAAAATTGATTCATAATTCATTTTTGACATGTATGAAGTAGTCGCACATAAAACTAACACATGATGTGACTAGTATGACTCAAAATGCATGTTTCCAGTTTGAAATGACATTTTTGTAAAAAAACGAACCTAGCATACTAAATACTGAGAAAATGTATTCAGACTATTTTGATACTTTAGGAAAACGATCCTTCGGTAATTTGTGAGAGCTAAGAATCATCCACACCTAAAACCAATGCATGGTGTTATTTTTATAACATAAAATGTGTCATTATTTAAAATTAACAACAATTTTAGTTAAAGAACAAGTGACATGCTCAAAACTAATAAAACACATTCATATTGTTTTAAAATTTTAGGAAAATAATCTATAACTCATTTATGACTTGTAAGAATCAAACCCACCTCAATAAGATACATAGTGTGACTGGTATAACTCAAAATATGTATTTTTTATTAAAAATTAACATTTTATTAATGTATTCATTAATATTAATGATTAATTTATTTTTTTTATAGTATTACTAACAAATTGTATTTTTTCTTATACAGGAAGAATCTTTTTCTTGGGTTGAGATGATTTGTTTGGAAACTGATACCATGGGTAGACATTTTTGAGAGGGGATCATAGGATTCAAAAGATTAAACATTAATGTTTTTAAATGTTTGTGGGATAATTGTAAATGTAATTGTATAAAACATTGTTTGAAATGTATACAGCAGTGTTTTTTTTTGTATTCATGAAGTCAAAATTATTTCAATTAAATTTTTTCTTTTTTGACAACTCAAAGGTTTTTATTGGGTGCATTGTTATAATAAAAACACATTTCAGCAAGATAGGAATTTATCAGTTCTATTTCAAGCCTTGATAAAGTACCACCTTTATCATCACTATTTGAAGCCCTAATAAAATGGGACCTTTATCAGTGCTTTTTTAGCAAGGATAAAAGACCCCATTTTTAGCACTACAATTAATAGTAATTTTTTAGCACTGTTAAAAGCCTTTTTGCACACTATAAAAGGGAATATATTTAGAAGTGTTAAAAGTAAAAATAGATAAAAACTCTAACCTAAAATTTAAATGCATTATCTAAGAAGTTTATATGTACTTATGTGAAATGATGTACAATATATGGCTCTTGTGTGAGAAAATTTAGAATTAAAAATGGAAAACATATTTTTATATTTAGATTAAAATTCAAAACATAATATAATTTTTTTTATTACTATGAAATTACATGATTAAAAAATATTTAATATGAGTATCACTTTTTAATATAGTCATAAAATCTATTTATCTCATACTTGTTCTTATGAAGAAATATATCATGTGCATAAATTTAATCATGTGATCCATGTCAGTAATAAAATTCAACTAGAAAAATATGTGCCCAATCTTTTTTCATTCCATGTAATGAAAGGGGAAATGATATAGGAGAAATGAAAAAATAACAATTGAGGATCAAAACATGAATTTTATTACAATGAAGTACCCTTCCATTAATAATTCTCTATATGTTTATAACTGGGGGATCCTTGATTGGTAAACATGTTTCTTTCCTTTTTAATTACCAACAAATGAAAATTAGTTATTGAATTATGGAACCCCAGTAATTATTTAATAGAATACGCACCACTACATATGAGGTTTTTATCACCTCTATAAATCGTTGTTATCGACGCTACAAAAGCATTGATATTTTTTGTACCCTTAAGAGGTAGTTGGTTTTATCAACACTGATAAAAACACCTTTTATCATTGCTACTAGATGTTTTGATAAAAGTCAATTTTATTGACATTTTTTTACCACTGATAAAAGAAGCATTTTTTGTGTTAATTTCTAGCACTGATAAAACTCAAAAAAAATATTTGGTTATAAGGGATAATTCAACCCCCACGAAGTGATTCCAAGTCACTCCCCCACCCCCATTATTGCTAATTAGATAAAATAACAACATTAGTTCCATAAATAAACTACCCAACAACTCTACTCTACCACACTAACACTTGTAAGGATTCAAACCATTGACCTCCTTGTACAAAATAAACACTCTTCTCATTACTCCACATTGTTTTTTCTATATTTTACAATATATCTATTTATTTATATATATATACATGCATCTTTTTTATCTATATATTTATTCAAATAATTATATAAATTTTTTAAATATAGTTTTAAAATATGGTTGTATATTTACATATAAATTTATATTTACCTGTAAATTTTTTATAATGAACTTATAAAATGAATATTTATTTTAAAAACATTTATATAGTATATTTTTGTAATACACTTAAATACATTTATCTTATGACACTAGGCTTTTGTTCCATGTAAGGGATCACTCTCAACCTAGTTAAAAAAGGGATTATTCAAGATATAAAAAAATCTATGGTCTTTGGGCCATTTCTTGCATGTATATATATAATGGTATATATGTGTTTTTCTATATATATTATCTATATTTATTTTAATATATACTTGTTGCAAAATTTGTGTGTGTCTATTTGTGTGTGTGTGTGTGTCTACGTTTATATATATTTGTAAAGGTGTGTGTGTGTGTGTAAATGAATGTAAATATATTTTAATATATACATGTTACAATGTATATATATCCATACATATATAGACACACACACATATACAAACACTCACACGCATTATATGAAATATATATACACACATGCACACATTTTGGAACACATATATGTTAAAATATATATACATGCATACATATATATCATTATATAATGTATTTAAGTATATTTATATTAATATAAATGTGATAATTCTTTTTTATATAAATTATGAAGATAAGATTGTAAATAAAATTTCTTTTAAATATTATTTATATTTTTAATCATTAATTTTATAAAAAAATTAAAAATTTAATATATTTATTTTTATATTTTATAATATATAATCATATATATAAATATATATAAACACAAACACGCATATAATTATATATGTATATTGTAAAAATATATGTATATTATAAATTATATAATATGAATATTATTATATAAATTTAAATATCAACTGTATTTAATGTATTTATATAGTTCACATTAATATATTTAATATATTTTTGTTGGGGTTAAACCTTTAAACCCTAAAAATTCCAAGATTCGATGTCACGTAATATTGGTTTGATTATTTGATATGTTCAATTAATCGATTGGAGATAAAGAACAACGACATATTTATTCGTAAATTAAGCTTCTAGAACAATAAAAACATTAAGTAAAAAAATGAAATAACACAGGATATAACATGCTATAGATCATCATGATCCTACGTGAACAGTAAGAACACCACCCAGCTAATCCATTTATTACGAATCAAGAAAGTAAGAAAATAAAATACAAACTCAAATAAAATAAAACAAGAACCATGGAAACTATCCAAAGAGGCCGACCTTATTGAACTAGGTTGCACTGGTGTTGCCTAATACGTAGTGTCAACGTTGTCCACACTTAGATAGACTCACACAGACACCCAAAATGGATAAAAATCTATTCATGAAAAAAATTAATAGATCTCTATAGAGCTAAGAAACTGAACAGAAACATACTTAAGGTCAAAGGGGATTCAAGATCGGAAACCTTCTTGATGCACAGTCCTCATAGACCCATGAATGATCTGATCTATGCTGAGTCTCCACCAGAGAAGTATTCTGGTTCAAGGAAGTGGAACAAACTCAAATATGGTGAGTGATGATGGATGGAGAACCTTGTTCTCCTTCTTCTTTGAGAATCCCCCTAGATGTCGAAGGGATCATTACTTCAAGAACTCACAAGAAAAACTATACCAGATGAAAGAGAGCAATCTACTCAAATGAAGCATCACAGAATCAAACCCTATTCCAGAAGCAATGATGGTGTGCCAGAGCCCAACAGGCGGTAAGGCGGAATCATGGTATTTCATCTATGTGAAAAGCCCTGATGAAAGTCACTGGTTCAGATAACTAAAGGCTGGAAAGCGCATGGTACAAGTGGTTCCACATGATTGGCATGATGGTGGCACTTTGGATCAAATTATAATGAAATAAATACACTCGGAGCAAATGAGAGTCATTGGATCTCAGTCAATAAATGGTTCAGATAACCAGTTGTTATTCAAGTAAGTAAAATGTATAAGATTATACAAATAACTAAAAAAGAAAATAAAACCCCATGTGAATAGTGTCATGCAAATATATACCCCATGAAAATATAACACCATTAATGTGATATGAACAAATCATATAAAACTATATTGAAGGAATTTAAAGGCAGTAATGCAGGGTAAAAATACAAAAAAAAGTCTACACCTTGAAATTAAATGGAATTTAAGGATGATGTTCTCACAACCTAAGTTATAGTATTAATACTAAATTCATTAATTTAAGGCAATGAATGAATTTGGATAATGTCACTTCCTTATTCAAACTATCATCCATATTGTCCCTGGTGGGTATCTTAGTGACACTCACCATCATGGATTTATAATATCCCTAAAAAAAGAAGTATAATGTCAATATTTTTTTATCTACCATGGATCACATAGTTCTTAGATAAATTCAATGCAGATTGGATATCGCAATGGAGTACTATGCTATCAGAAGATAAATACAACTCAGAAATCAAACCATTCAACCATATAGCCTCTTTTATGGATTCTATTAAGGAAATATACATTGCCTTAATATTGGAGAGTCCAGCCACTGACTGCATATCACATTGCTAGGAGACCGGTACTCCATATGAAAAAAACACAAAGCTAGTGATAGAATTTCAAGTGTCAACATTTGCATCACAATCAAAGCCGAAAAATCCAACTTTATCATTGTCAAAACTACTATTTAAGACATATCGAATAAAACTTTTATTAAACATGGAGACATACCTGAGTATCTATTTCAATTCCTGCAAATGAATCTTATTAGGTTTCCACAAAAACCTTCCTAAAGTAAAAACATCAAATGCAATGTCTGACCTAGAATAGACCCTAACATACATAAGACTTTATACTACATTAGCATGTGGAATCTAACACATAAAGGCAGCCTCATCATCATTTCTAGGGGATTTGTCTAAAGAAAATTTAAAATATTTCTATAGAGGAATACTAAAAGATTTAACATTCTCAAATAGATATCTTTTTAATACCTTCTTAACATAAGTAGAATGGTTTAAGTACAAGGTTCTATCCTTCTTACCTCTTATTATGTTAATACCTATGATTTAATTAGTATGTCCTAATTATTTAACTTCAAAGACATAGTTCAATTGATTATATATAGAATTTATAATCCTTATGTTTTTATATATTGAAAGAATGTCATCAATATATATTAATAGGTAAAGAGATTAATTTTTTACACTTATAAAATCCACTTGCATCAAATTTACTTCTGGAAAACTGATTTTTAATCATAAAAAAATCAAAACATTTATACAATTACCGAGAAGATTTCTTGATCCCATAAAAATACTTCTTAAGAAGAAAACCTTTATTGGGCTTTAACAATTTTGAAAATCCTTTAGGAGGAGTCATATAAATTGTTTCATCAAGGGTACCATGTAAAAAAGAAATTTTTACATCTAATTGTTCAATATGCAAATCAAACCTGGCAGAAAAAGTAATAAGAATTCTTATTTATGAATGTTTAACAAATAGGGAGAATATTTAACTATAATTAATAACTTAACATTGATGAAAGTTTTTAGAAACCATTCTGGATTAGAATTTAATTTTATTTTCTCCAACATTGTTCTCTTTCTTCTTATAAATCTATTTAGAACCTATGACCTTCTGGTTAATAGGTCTGCAAACAACAACCCATGGGTTCTTATTAATAATTGAATTCATCTCTTCTTCCATTACACTCAACCACCTAGTGGAATATTTGGACTTAATAGCTTTCTTATAAGTTTTAGATTCATCGTTAAACAAATTGTGTGCCAGATTACATGCAAAGTAATCAATGTCTTCCTGATTGAAATGGGTTGGAGGCCTAATTTCTCATCTCTCTCTATCCCAAGTGAGATGATAATTGCTCAAATAATATTGTTCCACTATTTTAGGTTCATAATATGAATTAGAAACGAATTTGACTTGGGTTTGGATAATGGGAGGAGTAGGACAAGTCTCAGACTGGGAGTGGTCTCTAGATTCAAAAGGTACTCTAACACCTAAGTGTGTTGGGACTCTAGAGGGTTTGGCAATGTCATTAGAGGACTCTTAAGGTCTAGACCCTCTGTCATTGGAGAGACCAAACTCATGAAACACAACATATCGACTAATTATACAATTTTTATAACCCAGTTTTTCTACCCACAGACGATAACCCTTAACACCCTCTAGATATCCTATGAATATGCACTTCACATCCTTATGAGATATCTTATTAGTGTGCATATGTTAATAAACTATAGATCCAAAAGTCCTAAGGTGTGCAAGGCTTAGGGGTGATCATTTTAATATTTCTTCAGGTATCTTAAAAGAATTATCATAATATGGGAAATGATTGACAAGATAGACTACTATTAATGAAGCCTCAGCCAATAAGGACCTGAGGAGTTTTGAGTGGGATAGAAAGCACCTCACTCTCTCAAGGATAGTCATATTCATCCTATCTACTAACCCATTTTGTTGTGGAGTTTCCACAATAGTATACTATCTCTTTATTACCTAAAACTCATAGAATTTAATGAATTATTTGGATAGATACTCTACACCGTTATTAGTTCATAAGGCTTTGAGTTTCCTACTAGACTCACTTTCCACCACAGCTTTCCATTTCGTAAGGGTCTGAAATGTATTATAATTATGTTTCAGTACATGAATCCAGAATTTTTTAAGAGAATTAATCAATTAATGTCATGAAATTTTAGCCTCCACTATGGGAGGTGATCCTAAAATGACCCTACAGATCTGAATGAAGACTTTTAAGGGATTCTTTAGCCTTATACAAGGACCTACTAAATCTAGCTCTTCTGGATTTTCCATCTACACAATCCTCACATAATGGGATACTTCTATGAGTTATGTTACTCAAAATCCATTGTTTTTTTAGTTCACTAAGTCCCTTGGTACTAACGTACCACAAAATTCTATGTAAAAGGGCGATGGAATCAAGTTTTGAACAACAAGAGTTGTTTAACTAGCTTATATGAACCTTAAAATCTAACACATAATAACCATTATGAAGGGTTCCTTTCATAAATGTGAGGGATACTAGAGAAATTCTATGGCTTTTAGAGTATGACATAAAACTATAGATCTTTTGGTCAAGTATTCCTAGGGATATTGGGTTTCTTTTTAATTCGGTTACCCACCTAACATATTCAAGAGACTTAATAGTCCCACCATGAAGCTCTAATGAAACATAGTATATTATTATCATGTGATAGCTTCTTTTGTTCCCTAGAAATACCTCACCAGATTTAATTTCCCTTAGCTCAATAAATAATTCCCTCCTGTGATACATGTAGAATGAACATCCTAAATTTAGGATTCATTCATCAAATATGGCAATGTCGGATACATTCAAAACATCAATAGTGTCAAAGTCCTACTCAACTAATAAGGAATGGTTATTACTATTATCTCTACAGTCACCTTTCTTATTAGCGCAGTTCCTCTTAATGTGTCCAAGTTTATTTCCTTGAAAAAACTTGATTATTTTACACTTAGAATTATATATTTTCTTCTTAGACTAAACCCATTCCTTTCCCCTACCCCTGGTCTCACTTCTTCCTCTAGACTCGCTTTTATCCGTAATACATAAATTGTTAGCCTTAGTCTTAACACTGCCCTTCCTTTAAAGGTATTTGGAGAGTAATAGGGATTTAAATTCCTCAACAGTATGTGTATCTTTTCCATACATCATAGAGTCTTCAACATAATTAAAGGAATCATATAATGAAGTTAACAGTATAACGACATAGTCTTTATCATAAAATTTAATGTATATGTTGGCTATATATAACAAGATTTTATTGAATTCATCAATGTGAATCCTGACTGCAGTTCCAAGGCTCATTTTTAAAGTGTATAATCTCATTTTATTATATAATATACTTACAAGGGAGTCATTCATATAAAGGGATTCAATCCTAAACCATATACGAGTAGCAGAAGATTCATATGCAACTTCTCCAAAGACTGAAATGTTTTCACCATCAAATTTGTCAATATCAAATTTAGTGTAACCCATTATAAACATTACAGTAGGAACTGATACCACTTGCTGGGGTGAAACTTTTAAACCCAAAAACATCCAAGATCCACTATCATGTATTATCAAGTTGACTATTTGATATGTTCAATTAATAAATTGGAAATAAAAAACAAGAATAGATTTCTTCTTAAATTTATCTACTGGAAAAACAAAAAAAAAGAAATTATAGAAAGAAGATAACATAGGATATAACATGTTTTGGATCAATATGAACCTACCTGAATGGCGAGAACACCACTTGGGTTAGCCTCTTATTATGAAGAATAAAAATGAAAATATAGACTCTAGGGGAATAAAATAACTAGAGAAACTATCCGAACAGGCTGGCCTTGTTGAAATAGGTGGTTGTGGTGAAGCCTATCATGTAAAGTCAACACCGGCCACTCCTGGGTGGACTCATGAACACATCCAAAAAGGATACAGATCTATTCATGAAAAAGATTAATAGATCAATACAAATATAAGAAATTGAATAGAAACCTGGTTACGATCAAAGGGGGTCAATATCGGGAACCTTATTGATGCATAGTATTCCTAGACCCATGAATGAGTCGATCTCCACTAAATATCCACCAAAAAACTACTCTAGTTCTAGCGGTGGAATGAACTCTATGATGGGGAGTATGGATGGTCATGGAACCTTGTCATCCTTCTTCTTCTCCAAGAATTCCTCTATATGGAAAAGGGAGCTTCACTTTGAGAACTCACAGGTTGAACCAAAATAGATGAAATAGAGAGCTCTTCTCAAATGAAGCGTCGCAAAATCAAACTGCGGTCCAGATGCAGTGACGGCGTGATAGATCTCAACAGGTGGTCAGGCAGAATCGCGGGATTGCATCTGCATGGAAGACCTAGATCAAAGTCTCTAGTTCATATAACTAAAGGCGGGACAGTGCATTGGACAAGTGGCGCCACAGGATTGGCATGACGGTGGCACTACAGATCGAAGCCGAGTGAAAGAAACACACCTAGAGAAAATGACGATCATTGGATCTTTATCAATCAATGGTCCAGATAACCAAATTCTATTCAGGTAAGGAAAAATTATATGGGTATATAAACAACCAAAAAAGAAAATAAAACCCCATATGAATATTGTCATGCAGCATATACACCATGAAAATATAACTCCATTATTGAAATATAAACAAATCATATAAAACTATATTAAAAGAATTTAAATTCAACAATCACTACCATAAATACAGCTTTACGTAGCGTCATCCTTTAACTGTGTTAAAAATAGTGATTATAAAGGGGTACCTTTATGAGCACTTTTTTAGTAGTGTTAAAGGGGCCCCCTTTATCAGAACTTCTTTTAGTAGCATTGATAAAGTGAGGGTATTTATCATTGTATTTTCACTAGCACTGATAAAGGGTATATTTCAAAAAAATCATTAAAAATAATATATATCTTTTAAATATGTTTTAGGTATAAATATACATTTACACTTAATATATAAGATATTTACTGAAAACATCTTATAAAATATTTTTAAAAAAATTATTAATTAATAATTTAATAATTATTATTGAGAAATAATCATTTAATAACAATTTGAAGACACAAAAAAATAAAAAAAAGTAAAATATAAAATAAGTTGAAAACGTTACTCAAACATCAAATGACCACAACTTTTGATATGGGTGTCTGTTTGAGCTCTACCACATATCAAATCAAATCCAAAAACAAGATTTATGCACTAATAATTAATGGAAACTATTTTTTAGATTTTTCAAGGACAAAAACGGTTCAAAAATCCTCCAAAACTATGTTTTTAGTCAGGATACCTAAATTTTTTAACATTTGATTGAATTTATGTCTCATTTAAGGGGTTATTTTTGTCCTTTTTCAATAGGGAATGAATTTATTCCAAGGGATTACATTCATATTGATATTATGGATTTTAAATTTTATAGTTTTTCACAATTAATTGTTATTTATAATTAAATATATAACAATATATACATATTTTTTATATATTCACACATAAAAATTTAATATTATAAATAAATAATTAAGCATATTTACATATAAAATATATTTCTCAATATATAAGTCTGATATAAATAAAAACTAATATCCATTTAATTTAAAATAAAAATATATAAATATTTATATACCTATATAATGTGTGTGTGTGTGTATTAGTGTTTGTATTAACAGACAGATATATAATAAAAATATATTCTAACATATGTATATACATATTAATGTATAATATATATGTAAATATATATAAAGATTCATGATTATACTTAAAAATACACATATAATATGTGTGTGTGTGTGTTGTATATATGTATTTTGTTATTTATTTGTTTATAAACACACTAACAAAAAAATATTTTGTAAATGTATTTAAAACTAATCTTATAAATATATATTAATATACAAATAAATATATGAATGAAAATATAAATATATATTAATGTATGAATTAATATATAAATATAACTAACTATATATATAAATAAACAGATATATCACTAAACAGACAACAAAACAAGATGGACGAGTAGTAAAAGTGTATATGCACAAGGGAGAGGTCTTGGGTTTGAATCAAAGCGGAGGCAGGGGTGTATGGACGGGTGCAGGATGGGTTATTTATGTTAAAGGGTTGAGAGGTGTGTGTCTAGGGATGTTAAATGGGTGGGGGGTGCGCGCATGCGGGTCTTACTAGTAATGTTTACTGGGGGTCAACCACTCTTAAAAAAGGATGGGTCTACCCTCCAATGTATAAAAATAATAATTCTTTTTAAATTTTTTTACTTGTATCAGTGTTTTTTTATCCCTGATCAAATGTTCATTTATCATCATTTTTTTAGTGTTTATAAAAGATATGCCTTTTAATAGCACCTCGATTATCTGCTCTTTTTTAATTCTGATAAATAATTTTTTTAACGATGGTAAAACCTATTTTGTAATAGTGAATGTGGAGTCAAAATATAGAAATTTATATATTTATTTTTATATATCATATCACTGTATTTTATTATATATATATATATATATATCCCACCTTAACCAGTGAGGTCGTGCATTCGGTGGTGAATACATTGGCATCCAGGACATTGGTTTGTCTAGTGTGACTATGGTGTTATATGTCTAGTCCTATCGACTGATTTAGAGGAATGATGATTTATATCTATCTTTCTATAGGTAAAAGCGGAATGATTATTTTCGGATGTAGGTACTAGTTGGAAGATAGATAGGGACCATCAACACAACATCCTTTACGGAAATATAATTGTCTTTCATTGCACTATCCTTTATAGCTACATCAATGTTCATAAAAAAACACCACCAATTAATCCCAATACATGTTGACTGCCATTGTTGGATGAAAGTGCTATGTAAAAGCACCACTGTTCACTAGAAGTGCCGCTTCAGAACTAAGTTTTTCTGACCAATTACTACCACTACAGGTTCTCCATCATTAGCCATCTGTACTTCCCAATGTAATCAATGCCTCTTCACCTTCATTTTCATCACCCATCTCTACCATTATCTTCCCTCCTTTTTGTAATATTTTTCTCAATTTATCTATCTACCCACCAACTATGCCACGTCACTCAACACCACTCTTTGATATTCATTTTCCATTCTTTAATTCCTTACACCTTTCATCTTCTTAACCACACATCCACATTCGATTGTTGTTTTTGGGAAGGAATTCTATGTGATCAAAATGGACATGTTACCTGTATTTCACTTCCTTCAAAGGGTTTAAACGGGGGCATCTCCCCTTGTTTTTTCAACCTCGCATAAATCTCTCACATCAATTTATCCACTAAAGTTCTTCATGGACAACTCCCAAATGACCTATTTTAATCCTTGAATGTTTTGGAGATACTTTATCTAAGCATTAAATGTCTTATAGGAGAGTTCAAAGCAAGCTTTAAGCCATTAAATAATTTGGTTAACCTCAGAATTAGTCACAATTAATTTTTAGGTTCTATCCCTGGTTCTATTAGTGATGGTCATAATGTTTTTCAAGTATTGGATTTCTCCTTTAATGCTTTCAATGGCCATATACCACTAGGGCTTGAAGCATGTTCATAGTTATAGGTCTTCAATGCAGTCTTTAACAAGTTGTTTGGATAGTTTCAGAAATAAATCATTGGTTCCTTGGGATTGAGAGAGATTTCAATTCCTTCAAATAATATCATGGGATCCATATACTACCACATAGTTTTCTTTTCTAAAATAACTATACTTGACCTCCACTCCAATAATCTCAGTGGTGAAAACCCTCATGATTTTGGAATTTTGTCCAACATAGAAACTTCAGTACATAAAAAAACAACTTTAATGGTACTCTTCCAAATTCAATATTTAATCACAAAAATATCAAGTAGCTTAATCTTTTAGACAACTCATTTCAAGGAAACGTGACAGATATAGATTTCTCAAAACTACAGGAGCTTAAAATGCTCTATCTTGGATACAACTACTTTACGGGCCAATTTCCCAATATTCATTAATAAATAAAGTCATTAAAATTGGTCAAGTTATCCCACAAAAATTTGGAACGATGGATTACATCAGATATTCCCTCTCTACAATCCCTCACATTCCTTGCAATTTCTTCCACTGGATTGACCAACATTTCATAAATGCTAAGGATTTCGATGCACTTAAATAATCTCATATTTTTAGTGATTTCATTGAATGTTATCAATGAGGAATTACCCAATAATGGTGATCCTGTTGGCTTCCAAAATTTACAACTTCTATGCTTTAATGGATTCAATCTCAAGGTTTAAGTGCCTATATTTTTAAAAAATATCCAAAGTTTGAGGGTGTTGGATTTGAGTGGAAATAAACTCATTAGTTCCATACCCAACTGTCTAGGGACTCTACTAAGACTATTATTAATCAACATAGGATAAAACTTACTTTTAGGAGAATTTTCTCAAACACTTACTTCCCTACCAGAGCTGCAGCACAAATTTCTTGGGATTTTTGATTTAAAATTTTAATATTGAGGGGAGTGAAAATTATTAATGGGGGGATTTTCACAACATTAATGGAGTATTTTCTCCAAACATTATTGGAGGGTTATTCTCAATATTAATTGATGTAATAATTAATGTTGACTACATTAATGGAGATATGGACATGATGTCTTTATAAGAGGATGCGGTAGAATGTTTTAGAATGTGGGTTGGAAAAAATGTAGCCACCAAGAGATAATAACGAAGAGGTTTCCATGTTTTTGGTAATCGATGTGAAGTGAAGATAGTGATTACATTAATTAGGGAATGTTGGTGGTGATTATTGAAAGCGTTGAAGATGGTGTGTGATGACGATGGTGTCACATATCTAAATTCCTCTTGGTTGTGGAGATCAAATGGTGTGTCCCGGTTGTGTTGATTGGTGGTGAAACAAAAATGGTATGTTCATGGGTGTCGGTGTGTTGAGAGATAAATCATTTGGGTGAGTTCTAAAAGGCCTTTATGTGATGTTAAAAATCCTTCAGATGATGTGTAAAATTCTTTCGGGTTATAAAATGTCTTGGGGTGATAAAAGGCCATCAGGTGAATCTTGTTTTGTATGTTTGTGCAACAACTTCTGCTGTGGCACTAGGCTCCAACCCAAAAGTGGTATCAAAGGGATTGGTTGAATTGACCAGTTATAGAACATTGTGGTAGTAATCTAGTAATGTAGCTTATCAAGGAATTGAAAGATGTTACCAGAAGATAGTGGTGGTAGTAAGGGTGTTTATGGGACATCGAAAGTCTGATTGACCAACTGGAGTCATGAGGTGTGTTCCATTATTAGTTACAGTTAGAGTTTGGTGCAAGACTATTGAATTTCCTTGGATTAGGTGGTCTATCAAGCATCCAAAATAATTTCATCCAAAAAAATGGTGGCATCAATGGTGTTTCTAGAATATCGAAAGTCTTCTTGGTCACAGGTGTCATGTTGTGTGTTCCATTTATTGGGAGACATTTGGATATTGGTGGAGCCAATGATCACATTGACCCTAATGGTGGAGATGAATTTGAAGTATTTGAATTTTAAATCAAGGTGGAGATTGTTGGTATTTTTTATTTAAAATTTGAATATTGTGGAGAGTAATATTATTAATGGAGGGATTTTCTCAACATTAATGGAGGATTTTTTCCCAACATTAATGGAGAGTTATTATCAATATTAATAGATGATATAATGAATTTTGATTGCATTAATGGAGATATGGACATGATTTCTATATAAAAGGAAGCGGTAGCATTTTTTGGAATGTGGGCTAGAAAAAATGTAGCTGCCAAGAGAGAACAACAATGGGGCTTTCCGCCTTTTTGGTAACCAGTGTGAAGCGAATATGATGATTATGTCAATGATGGTGTTTCAATGGTGATGATTGAAAGTGTTGAATATGGCATGCAATGATGATGGTGTCATGTTTCGAAAGTTTTCTTAGTAGCAGAGATCGAGTAGCGTGTCTCTGTTGAGATGATCAGCGGTGAAACAGAAATGGTATGTTCATGGGTTTCGGTGTGTCGAGAGAGAAATACTTCAGGTGAGTTGTAAAAGGACTTCAATTGAAGTTTAAAATCCTTTGAGTGATGTGTAAAATTCCTTCAGGTGATAAAATTCTTTCAGGTGATAAAATACCTTCAGGTGAATCATGTTTTGTGTGTTTGTGCAATGACTTCTGTTGTGGCATTGAGATCCATCCCAATAGTGTATCAAAGATATTGGTTGAAGTGCTCAATTGTAGAACATGGTGGTAGGCATCTGGTGGATTAGTTTATTAAGGACTTGAAAGATGTTACCGGAAGATAATTGTGGTACCATGGGTGTTTCTGGGATATCGAAAGACCAATTTTCCAACTAGATTCATGTGGTGTGATTCATTGTTGGTGACAGTCAGAGTTTGGTGGAAGACTGTTGAAGTTCCTTTGGTTCGGTTGTCTATCAGGCATCCAGAATAATTTCATCATAAAATTATTGTGGTATCCACAGTAATGCTATAATATAGAAAGTCTTCTTGGCCAAAGGTGTCATGCTGCATGTTCTATTCATTGGGTGACATTTGGATCTTGGTGGATCCAATGATCTCATTGGCCCTATTGGTGGTGATGAATATAGAGTATTTGAATTTTAAATCAAGGTAGAGATGTTGGAATTTTTTATTTAAAATCTGAATATTGAGTAGAGAGAAAATTATTAATGGAGGGATTTTCTCAACATTAATGAAGGATTTTATCCCAACATTAATGGAGAGTTTTTCTCCATATTAATTGATGTAATAATGGATTTTGACCACATTAATGGAGATATGGATATGATGTATATATGACTGGATGTGGTAGCATGTATTAGAATGTGGTCTGGGAAAAATATAGCTACCAAGGGAGAATGAAGAAGGGGTTTCTACATTTATAGTAACAGGTGCAAAGCAAGGATGGTTATTATTTCAATGATGGTGTTTTGACATTGATGATTTAAACCTTTGAAGATGGTGTGTGATGACGATATTGTCACGTATCGAATGTCTTCTTGGTTTCGGAGATCAAGCGGCATGTCCTGGTTGTGATGATCGTCGGTGCAACAAAAATGGTACATTCATGGGTGTTGGTGTGTTGAGAGAGAAATCATTTGGGTGAGTTGTAATAGAACTTTGGGTGAAGTTAAAAAACCTTTGGTTGATGTGTAAAATTCCTTCAGGTGATAAAATGCCTTTGGGTGATAAAATTCCTTCGGGCGAACCTTGTTTTGTGTGTTTGTGTAACGACTTCCACTGCGACACTAGTCTTCGCCCCAAAAAATTTCTCCCTCATTGAAAATGGTTATCAATACATTCCAATAATTCTTCCAACTCCATCATGGATGTTTTCATAGGATTATTGGAGAACATAAAATCAGATTTCCAAGATAAATCCAAATATCAATCTGTACAACAATAACCTTTATTGCTCGATCCCCACCGATATCAGTCAATGAAACAACTCATGATATTGGATCTTAGCAACAATGGATTCACTGGAAAATCCTGATTCAAATTTGTTAGGGGTGTAGCGGAGGTGAGTGGAAACAAAACACATAAAAATGAAGAAGGAAATTAAGAATACACAATTTAATGTTGTTCGGATTGAAGCCTACATCCATGGGAAAAATGGGACTGGTTTTATTTCTCTCTCTATCTTGTTAGAGGATTACAACACACACCACAAAGATTCCAAATCAAGGGAATACATCCCATTTTATAGAAGAAGAAAAAATCATCTTCTCCAGTTGGTTTGGGTAGCTCATATACCCATGACAAATCCTCTCATCACTTGCTGGAGTCCACAAAAGCTCTCGGGCATCCATGGTCAGATGCCCGCTATAGAAGATTGTTGCATAGAGTAGTTACCTAAAATACTCATGTCAATCACTTCATCCACCAACCAATCCTCAGATTGGGAGTGGCCCCCACAAATCTCTCCCTCACAACCAATTTGGGGTAGAAACCAAACCTACAGTCTCAGTGTAGGTGTTGAAAACTTCATCGACAAATCGAACGCACTTCTTCATGCCAGAATACATGGCACTTCCACTATCTTCACTCAATATTAGGCTAACTATAGTCCCTATAAAATGATATAACCCTTGGGAATCTTTTCCAGTAAACATCATTTCATCCCCACATGATACTTCCTACACTCCACCTTCTTTATAAATCTTGAGCCTTTTTTCATCGAGCCTACATAATCGTACTATGTTCTACCTCATCCTTGTAACGAATTTCATGTCAGCCAGTTTATGAACACCTCCATCGGGTGTCTTCAATTTCACTTTCTCGTCTCCTTGAACCTTGCATGTTGACCCATCACCATGTCTCACAAAATCTTTCACATATTGAAAAGTATAAAACACTCCCTTCATCGTACATATGTGCACCGAGCTCCTCAAATCCAAAACTCATTTTTCTTCCTTTATATTTTGAGCCCGCTCATTCTTCCTTCTTAGAAATTGATATTCTTGCTTCATGCACCCATATCTTTTGCAGTAATGACACTGCACTTCTCCTTTTTCAACTCTCTCATCTAAGTTCAAGCTTCCCGATTTCACATAGACTTCATCATCTATCAATAATTTAGTAATGTTTTAATCCTTCTCTTTAACTTTCTCTTTCCCAGCAATGTACTGTTTTCACTCTCCACAGTCACTTTTATAGTGACCCTTTTTCTCAAACTAGAAACACGTGATTTTAGTAAGATCATGTCCCCTTGATTTTGGTCTCCATTCATTACCTCCTGACTTCTGATATTGGCTCCTCCATTGTTGATCATCTCGCATCATTATGATTTTCTCACCTGAATGCATCACGGGTTCATAATGCCTCTAAATATTGAAGTGATGCCATCACCTCATCTAGCTTCAATGTTCCCTTCCCCATGATCAATGCAATCACAATTCCATCAATTGAACATGCTAGTGATGACAAAAGAAAAAGATCTTTGTCTTCATCTCCAACCTTTACATCGAGCCCTAATAATTGTGCCAGAATATTATTGAATTTGTGTTTGTTATCCAAAAAATTTGTTCCCTTTTCCTTGCGCAACTGGTACAATTCCTTCTTCATGAATAATTTTTTCAGTAAGAGACTTCACCATATATCACTGCTCCAACTTCTTCCAGGTCTCCTTCAGTGAGGTCTTGTATAACATGAAGTACTTTTCCTCATTCTCGAGACATAGTCTAATTGTGCTGACGACCTGCATCTTGAGCTCTTCCCAATCATCTTTACTGGTTGCCTCAAGATTTTTTCTGATTAATGGTCTGATGATTCCCTATTGCACCAAAATACCTTTCACTATGATTTCCCACTAACAAAAATTATTCCAACCATCGACCTTCTCGATCTCCAACTTTGGTAGTGCTCTACCACCAACCGTCATTATTTTTTGTAAAATGAGATCACCAAATTCAATGTTTCACCCTTATAAAATTACCAAATGGAGTGATGATTTTGAAAAATTAACTATACAGATGCATCCGGAATTGTTGAAATAGTCATAATCGACTCCTCGATCATTAAAATCAGACACTGATTGGATGAGATATACCCAAAAAAATTCAATGGTCCAGATCGCCCATTACCATGATGATGGCATAGCCTAACGTGGCACGCTAGAGTAGCTTCCGGAATCTCATTGTATTTTTTTCTGTCGGCGTGAACAGTACCGTCCTCTCCAGCATGAGGTTACTATTTACATGTGGTTTTGACCAAACATTGACCAAGCTTATCTCCTTCGTTTCATCTTTGTTTTCAATTCCGCTTGCACTGTTGGAATAACCCCATCATCCTCTTCATGGATCTGGCCTCATAAAAATATTATAAACAAATTCGATATTTCAGTCATCAGAAAACTCTCTTCCAGTTCACTATTTCGACTATGATTGCTCCATCTTCCTATGATACCACTTGTAAGGGGCGCAATAGAGGCACATGGGAACAAAAACACATAAAAATGAATAAGGAAATGAATAATGAAAAATTTAATGTTGTTCATCTTGAAGCCTACATCCATGGGAGAAACGAGACTGGTTTTATTTGTCTTTCCATCTCATCAGAGGATTACAACCCACACCACATAGATTCCAAATCATTGGATTACATCCCATTTTATAGAAGAAGAAAACACCATCTTCTCTGGTTGGTTTATGTATCTCATCTACCCATAAAAAATCCTCCCACCACATGTTACAGTCCATGAATGTTCTTGTCCGTCCATGGTTAGTTTCCCACCATGGAAGATTGCTACATGGAGAAGTTTCTGACAAAACTTCTACCAAGCACTTAATCTACCAATCACTCCCAAGATTGGGAGTGGCCCCCAAAAAATGTCAACTCTTTCCGACCTAGAGATCTTAGACCTATCTCAGAATCATTTTTTAGGCGAGGTCTTGCAGTCACTTGGGAGCCTCAATTTCTTGTTAGAGTTCAATGTTTCATTCAAAAATATTTGGGGTCCAATCTCAAGGGCCACGCATGTGAAAGGTCGTGATGTGTCTACATTTTCAGAAAACACAGGGTTATGTGGTGCTCCTCTACCCAACTACAACAGTCCTGAAAATGGTTTGTGTGAGAATGAGAATGGATATGGTGATAATGAAAAAATATGGTACGAGGATGATGGGATATGTGTGAGAGTGGGAGTGGGATTTGTGGTGTGTTTTATATATAGAAGGAGGGGGTTTGTGGGTGAATATGTGGAGGAGTGTTGCATCATCTGACAGGCGATGCTGGTAAAAAATATTAATGTTTAATGATTCCTAAGACATATTGTTATAATTACCCAATTTCTTTTAATTTATGTGTTACATGGAAGGATAGATATTGTATGAATAATGTTAATTTTATTCATCTAGTCTTTTTGAAATAAAAGAATTTTATTTATTTATCTATTTATTATGTATTTATATGATTCCCATGAGTGTAGTTCCCCCCAATTTAATTGCATGCCGCACTCTTATTTACCATTTATGTGTGCTGAAGAATCCATTTATTATTATTATTTTGGCCATTGTCCAGAGGTGTCGCACATATTGAGCATGATTTTTTGAAACAGTGTGGTTGTTCCTCACATAACAATGCACCTAATTTTTTAAGGGATACAGATCACACACTATTGTTGAATGATTTGTTTAATCGTGTAGCATAACCACACACCCCGATCTGAACATTATACAAGTTTTAATTTACATATCTTCCCTTTGTTTTTTATATATAATCACCTCATAATATCTATTTGGCCACAAAGTAATCAATTCTCAATGCTCTAGAGGCTTCTCCCTTGCTTCTTTGGTGGTGTTATTTCATTCTTGACAAAACATTTCATGGTATGTCCTATTTTTTATATGGTTTTCTCTCATCTTCTTAAATCCTCACTTGATCTCTTCTCCATTTGTCTCATTGGAACTCAATTGGGCTGTGGTTTCCAAATCTAAGGGTCTTGACAATTACTTGATGATATTTCTTATGAATCTAGACTCATGAGGACTCAATCTTCTTGTTTTCAATCTACGTTCTAGAAGGAAACTATTTTTCATTCATTCTTGATGTAGGTATCTATATAAAAAGGTTCTAACTTTTTAATTGCCTAATGTTATTGTAAGTTCATTTGGTTTGTTTTATGAAATTTATTAATTTGATACCAAAGTGAATTTTTTTCAATAGATGGATGTCTTTAAAGGGGTATTACTTTAAAAATAGATTTGTGCACACTTTGTTCAATGGAATTGTTTAAACATTGTTTTGATTCGAAAATGAATTTTCAATTATGGGGGTAGTGATGTTTTGTAGTAAAAATGTTTTATAAATTATAATCATGCCTTTAAAATGGTTTTTTGAAAACATAGCACATTTTCAACCTTGAGTGCATCAGAAAATGGACATGACACCTTAGTGTGTGACAATATTATGTGTTATTTTGTTGATATCAACATATTGTGGTTAGACTCGATATCGGTGGGATTCATATTATTCTTGGTTTAGTGTTACTTTTTATGTCCGAGTACGTATTACCATAGGGTGGGGCCCAATATTGTGTTTTTTCAATTGTGCTTCGTTTCATGCATGATTGTACATTTCTTTCCTGGTTGCTCACTTGTATTTCTTATGGTGTATCTATTGATGGTTTTTCATATGATTTCATGATAACTCACATTTACTTGTCATATTCATGGTTTATGTGAATATGAAATGTTTTTATCAAACCCAAAATATGTTTTCATTTTGTTACCTCTTTCATATCTACATTATAATCTGGATTTTTTTTAAACCTAGAACTAATTTTTTGTGTTTTTAGACTTTGTATATATTATTTAATGAAATCCTACTAGGATTTGTTCTCACAACCTATTTTTCATTCAAGTGTTTCTAGATGTGGTTTTACAGGACTCAAGTAAACGGAAGATCCTTATGTAGTTTGTCAACTTATCTTGCTTGTTTTCCCCATCTTAGTTAGACGGATTGGTGGTGATGGTTGGTCACATGAATACATGACTTTTACCTCATTTTGTTTTAATTTATGGTTTATCCTTTTCACTTGGCTTTGTATGTCTCATGGATATGTACTTTTCTTTTTCATTGTACTCTATTAGTCTATCCTTTTTCGGTTATTCATGTAACTTGTTTAGTTGTTTGGTTGACCTCCACCATGTAGCGGGTCATCTCAGGTGATGGGTCATGTCAACTCGGGTTGGTTTATTACAAAGGTGTATCAAATCCATTACATAGCCAGAATTATTATGAAATTGCATGTGTTTGGATCAATATCTTTGGTAAACAAGAGTTTGGATTTTCAGAATTTGGTTAGTAAGTGCGGGAGAGTGCCTAGCCAACTCACTCTTGTGTCTAAACTCGAGTTACCATGGGTGGTTAGGGTGTTTTTTCAATATTGAGACTTAGTGTTTGAAGTTATTTAAATGAAATTGATTTGATGTTTATTTAATTGAACCTATTACTTTTTAATTTTTTTCATTCATTCATAGAATCCATGATTGCTTTAAATTATTGTCATTTAAAGGCACTTATAAGGATTCTTGAGGTTGATATTTGAATTTGGAATGTATATTATGTTAATTGGTTATTTTATTTTGTATTGATAATACAGTGCATCCTAGAATATAACTTTCATGTCCAAGAGAGGAATCTATGAGACAATTTCCTTAGGAAAATCCTCTAGTTGACCCTTCTTTAGTGGAAGTAGTTATCTGCACTATTTAGACTCTGGGTCAGGTGGGTGTTTGAAACTAGGGATGAATGGTGGATCATGGCTCAGAATTTATGAAGAAGAATTTTCTCATATTTTGTGGTGACAAAGGACCCCCAGAATATGAAGAGTGGATTGAACATATTGATAGGATATTTGATATTTTGATAACTCTAAATGAATATTAGGTGGGTTTTTCCACTTACATGTTGTAAGGACCGAGAAAAAATGGTGGGACTTTGTCATGCAAGATAAGTTACATGAAGATCTTATATAGACTTCTTTCAAGAAGATAATTAACCAACTGTTCTATCTTGAAATGTTGCGAGTATAAAATACCTGAGAATTTATAACTTTTGAGCAAGGGGAACATTCGGTTTTGGGGTATTCCACCCATTTCACCGAGTTGGTTCACTTAGCACCCAAGATTATTGAAAATGATTACCAAATGGCTTAGAGATTTAAGATGGGTCTGAGGGAAGATATTTGGTCAATATTGATTTTCATATGTCTTCTGAACTTTTTGGAGGTTTTTGATAAAGAAATTATGGATGAGTCAGACAAAGTTGAGAAAACAAGTTTAGGTGGAGCTTCAATTACAGCAGGTGATAGTCAGGGTGTGTTATCTAGCTATAAAAGGAAGTGTAAGGGTGGTCAATTTTCTTTTGTGCTAGTTTCAGGTCCACCATTAGGACAATAGAAATAATTTTATTATCAATGAGGTAGGCATGGTCATACTATTCAAAATTGTTTAGAAGCACCTATAATTTTTCACTATTATAGACAATTTAATCATCTCAGGAATTTTTGTGGAATAATATACCATGGAATCAAAGAAATATCCACCCTCACCTGGGGTTAATAGGTTTATTATGATTCTTCCACGGTAGGTGGGTATCAAACTCATTCCAAGAGGGATATTCATGCATCTAAGGGATGTTCATAGATTATATGTCTTTTTTCAGTGGAGTATGTGACAGAGGAATCTAAAGTGAGGCTAGCTCCTATTAGAGGTATGGTGTTTATTTCGTCTTATATGATACTAGATTTTTTTGATATAGGTGTAAATCATCATCTAAGTTAATTTATGGGTTGGGTTTTCATTCTGAGATTTTGTTTTTCATGTTGGATCTTTACATGCCATTGGACAAGATATCCAAATAAGGTTTTAAATATCATGTGTTTTAGGTGATGATAGCTAACCATGAGGTGGTGTGAGACTTTTTAGTCCTCAATTTTGATATCTTCAACCTTATTATTGGAATTTACTCAATGATTAGAGTTTTAGTATTTTTTTATCATTGTGTTTAGTTATTATCTCTCGATGGAGTCTCTCATGTCTTTCAGGGTGAGTGGGATTCTAGAACTGGGAGAGCAGGGTCTATTATTCCATGTGCTAGAATGACATCATACTAATTGTTATATATGTTTCTTGATGTCATCGGTTCTCGCTTGAGATTTCCACTCCCTGTAGTGGTGAGTCAGTACCCAATGGTCTTTTTAGATGATTATTATGGGTTACCACCATAATTATAGGTTGTGTTCACTATTGACTTTCTCACTAATAAGATTACCATTTCTATTACATCTTACTGCATGGAACCTACTATCTTAAAATAGTTTAATGTTTAACTAACAGATCTTGAGGCTAATGGGTTTATTCATCCTAGTGTTTCACCTTGGTATTTGTCTATTCTCTTTGCTAAAAAGGAAGATATAAGACTCAAAATATTCATTGAATATTGAAATTTGAATTAGGTGACAGTTAAGAACAAATACCCTTTACCGATAATTGATGATCTCTTTTATTTTCATGGCCCCATCCCTCCATAGGTAACCCTCCTAGGATAGAAATGAATAAAGGGAAATAATGACCCCTAAGTCATACCTCTAGTAGGCCCCGTGTTGGCGACTAGCACCAAGGGTATAAAAATATCACAATATGGAAGACATTACCCCTTATAAGAAAATAGTATTGGGAGATATAATGAATCAATCACAATGAACTCTATTACATAATATAAATAAACCTTAAATCATCCCAAAATTCTTGTATAAGTAAAACAGATACAGATAAAAGACACCAAAAGGAGTCCCTGAAATAAAACTAAAGCAGCGACATGAAAAATTCTCAAAGGTCATGTCTATAACAGTCCATGAAGTCCTCCTGGAAACCTAAAAATAGTTTATATATGTATGGTGATTATATAGTAATACTAAGTAGGAAAATAAAATTCTTTCTTTCATATATGAAAAGATCATATTAATGGTCTTTTAATGAGTCAAAATTTTCATGTATTATTTTTTGGATATTGTATGGATTATTTTCAAGACTAGGAACTGAGACAATGTGTGATTCTAAGGACTAGTGTGCCTAAAATAAATTTTTGGAATATATTAAATATCACGTGCACATATGTTTACTAAAGAATTAAAATAAATAATAAATGTGGGATCAGACCAAAAATATGAGGGCACCGTTGAGTTTAGAATGCAAGTTTTACCCTAGGTGCAATATAATATTTGTTGGCACGGGGTGTTTGTTGAAAAGTCACTATGGACATAAAATAAATAAATAAATTTATTTATCCATTGACATATCAACCAAAATACTCCTATAAGTATACAGTTATGCCAATTCTTTAAGGTAAACCATATAACCCTAGAGCCATTAGAGAACTATTGCAGGGAGCGTTGGAGGATCTCTCTCAGATGAACGCCAACTTAATTATTGATTGAAGATCAGTGTGCAATGGGATTCAGAAATCTCACCAAAAATGATTATGCGTGATATTTATTCATTAGAGATCAATCCATCTTGAGGTAGGGTGGTTTTTTATTTGGATTGTTTCTCTATTTTTAAATTCTACAACAAGCACATATCAATCTACCAATAGATTGATCTATATAGTGTGAATATTGCGGGATGATTTAGTTTATTTCGGGAATTAGGAAAATTTATTTTTGATTATTTTTTCTCTCTTCATTCATCATTCTAACAGAAATTAATTGAGGTCAACATGAACATCAATTGAGGTATGTTCCATAGGATTGTTCCTTGTGCTTTTATTTCCTCAAATTTTCATTCATTATTGAAATTAGGTTGTCTGGTGGTTCAATGGGGTACTGATAGAAAAACCATTATTCACCCATTAATTGGAGAAACATATTAATATTATAGATCTGGGCTTAGATTGATTATGGGACCAAGCCATGCTGACGACGGATCAATCGGAGGAAAATTCGTAGATACCATTCTTCATGTATTTGGTGTGTGGTGACGAATGATGTGTGTGGATGATTTAATATTGAAATAAAAGGCCAAAACTTGATGGATGAATATTTTATGACTCTTCAAGGTGTGATTACCGAGTTTTCTATGAGCATAAAGGCTAAAAAGATTACCGGTGGAGCGGCTGGAAATGAAAAAGCCAGACCCGGAAATCTGTAAAAATTTGCAATACAGGGCATTTAACAAAGAGCTACATGTCGTGTGGGACCCTCTTAGTGGAATATAGGGTTTAATGAAGAAGATAAGTATCACATGTAATGTGACCCCTCTCAAAAGGCTCAGCGTGTACTTTGTTGAGTACATGAACATGGGTTGGAGTACACAGGCACAAACACACCATGTACTCCTATATGGACACAACTAGGATGTTTATACATTGCCTAAGATATATACTGGTACATGGACATAAGTACATGGGAAGAAACATGTTTTGTACTTATACATGGATATGCACATGGTCCATTTACATGGGTAGGACCTAGTGTCAAAGGGACATGATGTGTACTCTTACTACACACCAAGTACTCCAAAAATGTTTTCATGAAGACCTTGTCCTCTGTATCTTGGATAAGTTTCATTAGGGTGTATTTCCTATGTACATTCCATTAGGTTTAGTATGGAATCCCAACCTATAGATAGGACAATGATACATTCAGTAGCTCTTCTTAGATAGAGTGGTTGGAATCCTTCTATGAGGCCCGAAGTGAAATCCTCTATCATCTTCTTATCCTAGGTGGATTTCATGGTATCTTTGTGATCAACACTACATGTGTGTTGGTCTTCTACTTGAGGGTTCTTCATAACTATAAAATTCACCTATGGTCATGGTTTGGATCTATGGCCATAGGCCAAAAAACCATAGTGGTTAGAGCCATTGCAATGGGTCACCTATAGCCACAGTTTAACCATTGAAATAGGTCACCTATATCCATGGTTTTAACTATATAAATTGATTACCTATATCCATAGTTTTAGCTGTGGATATTTTAATCTATAGCCATATTTTTAACCATGGATATTTTTTGATATAGCCATGGTTTAACCGTGGAAATTGGAGGATACTTCCCAGGATAAAATCATGGCTATATCCTTTATATGGAATAAAAAACTACAACCCAAACCTCTAAACCTCCATATACTACAAATTATAGTATTATATCACTAAACTAAGATCTAGAAAACTACAAGAATAAAACTCTATGCCTTTGAAACCATCACAAGTGAATTATCCCACTCTAAAGGATTAGATAACTCCACTAATCTCCACAAAAAATTGTATTTAAAATTTATGGAAAGGAATAATAAAACATTATTTAGCAGTAAATGGGACCTTGATAAAGACCCTTATATATTACCTCTACAGCTCTCTATCTTAGTTGAAATAGGAAATATTTGAGGTTTTCTCTCTTAGGGAAAAACTAAATGTGATAAGGAATTCCAAACCCCAGTGGTATGACCAACACATGGATGGAACAAATGAAACTCTTCATCCAATATAATAATCATGTAACAACTCACAACGCACGTGGAAATATAAAATTGTCCAAAATATATAAACCATGACTAAGCTGTTAATGAGAGACAAAGAAAACACTCCTAATAAAATACAAAAGGGCACAAAATTATCATTTGATCGAAATGATAAATAGTAAATAAAATCCCTGTAAAGGATAATACTACCTATATATAAAACCTTAAATGCTTATAACATTTCAAGGATAGAATTAATCTGAAAATAATTCGTACAAAATAAAATTCTTCAGATAAAAAACATGAAATTCTTGACTAGTGAGAATGAAAACATAAAACACATTAATCAATTTAATTGAAAACTAATAAAATGAAACAACAATACATGAAAAAATAAAAAAACTCAATCTTTGTAAAAAAATTAATTAATAAAAAATGTTATTTTTAGAACATATATCATAGTGCTGGGATGACATTTAAAATAAAGAAATCTATTTAGGGCTTAAAGGAGGAACACTACACTAATGTAACTATATAGTCGATGACATGGTTCTCCAAGATTTCAAAACCACATTTTCTGAATCGTGAAGTGGGGATTAAATCAAAACTAGATGATGAAAACAAAGAAAATGAAATAAATAAATATAACTTTATAATAATGCAATTAATTATACATGTTGTGTCATAAAATATTTGAATAATTACATCATGATTTTAAATATTGGGTAAAATTTAAACCAATAAAGTTATATGATGTTTCACAATAATGAAAAGGTGATCATTCATGTTCACTTTCAATTAAAACCTTAAGGAAAATAAAACTAATAAAAAAGTAAATAACATCAAAATGTACTAACAATGGTGATTCCTAGGTGCCATAATAGGGGGTATAATAACATAAACAATTCATTAAATCCAATAATGCAGTAAAAAAGATTAAACTTTTTGAATATGTTATGGAAAAATATATATTTTAAAAATATGATTTGCAAGTAAATTTGAATTACGGGATCATTTTTTAGGAAAATGAACACTCAAATAAATTATTTAATTTTATTAGAAATGGTGGAAGGGATCAACAAAAAAATCATACATATAGAATTTAATTTTCACAATGAGAACAGTGTGACAGTTATGCTAAATTTCACTAAGATTATAATATGATGTGAAGAAAATACATGGATAGGTCCCAACCACCCATATTGGTATCAGGGACATGACTTATAAAGAGTCAAAACTCATTACCCAGATCACTAGAGTGTCAGGGCCTGAACACACATGTTTGTGCACCCTATAGCTTCATAGAAAGATCTTGTTGCACCTCCCTTGTCAGAATAAGAAAGTAGGTTTTCTTAATTAATGATTAATTAATTTACTGGATGTATTAAAAAACATGTTTCATATACAAATATAAATAGATAAATGAGAATAAATAAGGTTTAAAAAATTTTATTCCAACTAAAAAAATTGTCATCAATTCAAGAGGAAAAATTCTCAAGGAGGGAACCATGAAGATAGTTAGAAATTTGATGCATAAAAGTTATATAATGTTTAGGTTTGGACCATTGAAATATCCAAATAACCTAAACATGAATTATAAAATTTTCAAGTAAAGAATTATTCCATGACTCAAATATATTTAAGTACATTATTATCAATTAAAAAAGATGACTATATATTAATATTTCATTTGATATCAATTAAAATAATTATTAATAAAATTTAACACTTATTATAAATGTTTAGAATTGTTTCGAGAACATTATGTGGGTGTTTATCCCAAGGATTAATATCTTAATCCAGTGGAAAGAATTTATTAGATTAAACCTCTTCAATCTGAGAGATTAAAATAGGAAGCACCCACCTCAAGGTCACTTCAATCAAAATATCATAAGATCAATATCATATCCTCAAGATTCTCAAGGATAAAATTGTACACAACACCACTCATATCATAAATATACCATAAAAAAATTTATCATTTAAATTATTTTCATAACAATTAGAAATACCTTTAATGAATCATCAAATAATGTTCAACTATTTTATGATAACTTAAAATGGATGAAATGAAATGATTTTACACAATATCAAGTATAAAACGTCATTCCACAAATCAGGATGCACTTGTATCACTAGTCATGTTATAGGCATTACATAATATACTAACACACCAAAAAATGTCAAATAGTCAAACTAAAGTCAAATTTAAGTCATACATACCAATACATATGCAATGTAACTAAAAGAGATAATGATAGGAAGTGTGGACAATGCACTCCTTAAGAATATGTAAGATTACAGACTAATCTTAAAACTATAGCTAGAAATCAACATCCAAATACAAAGGCCACTTTACATTACTTGAAACATCATGCATTCAATTTGTACGCACAAAAGGTGTTATGTATAGTGAGTGAGAACATAATCCTTAGTAAAATCCAAAAAAAACTATGTTAACTCAAGGATTTATTATGTAAATATATAAATAACATTGTAATTCCAAAAAGGGATAATTACCTTCAGGACCAATTATATAATGCCATAGAATTTCATAACTCAACCCACCATAATCCACCTATAATTGACCATTAACATAGCCGAAACAAATAAAAACATGGTTACTGATAAACATTTCATAGATCACTAAAAACAAAAAAATCACATCATTTATTACCCATGACAACTCTTGTTGTCAATTTATCCCCCCCCCCCCCTCATAGCATGTCAAATCAACATGGAAATAAAAATCCATTCGATATATTAAAGAACACAATTTTTTCAACCCAATACACATAAGGAACCTCTAACATGGTCTTAATATCCCATATTTCATTTCATGTTTAATTACCCAATGATTACCCAATTATCCATCCTATGTAACCGTTTAAGGATTCTTTTCTAGATTTATTGTATTTAAATTCATCATGTAACTCACACCTTAATAGACTGAGTTAATGAAAAACATCACAAATTCTGTTATAACATTCATTGTAAATTCATTCCCCCTTAAAATAAATACCATATTATTCTAAAAATATTATTCTAGCATTTAAAAAAACATTTAAATCATACTAATCTTACACTTTGGTAAGTTCGCTAATAACACCAAAGCTTGTATAAATAGTTTTCAAGCTCAAATGGAGATATTCGTTAAAAAAATGTTAAAGTGAGAAAGAATTTATTTCAATCCAAACTAAAACCCATCTTATGTAGCACGTCATATAAATCATAATAATCAGTGGAAAGGATATTGAAATTGGAAGTCCATTGGATGGTGTTTATAAGATTTTGTGGATGAAGAGCCCACTAAAACATTAAGAATAAATTCATCTACACATGGAAAATGATTTAGGAAAGGAAGGTTATAAGAACTTCCTAAGAAACTATTTTTGGGAGGAAAAAAATATATTATAGATTTTGGGAAATCTTTCATTGAATAGGAAAATGTGTAAATGAATGTTGAATTTACACATTTGGAACTAACAACTCTTGGAAAAGAAAATTAATAGAAGATTTTAAATTCTATAAGTGAGAGGGTATGGATGTTCGAGAGGGTATCGATATTTGAGAGGGTATGGCTCTGCCATCGGATTTGTGCCCGTGCAACTCTACACGGGACTGCTTGTCGAGTGGTCATGCGGGGGTGGAGGTTTGTCATCAAGGTTTAATAGCTGGGGAGAAGTAGAGTCAATAACATTGATCTGGATTATCCTTTTTAATGGTTTTTTGTGTATAAGATAGAATTATGTGGTTTCTCACTTTTCCCTCAAATGTGTTTTTGATAATAAAAAAAGTTAATTATCTGTTAAAGAAAATTAATGTTGGAAAAAGGTGTAAATAATAAGAATGAGATGGAATATTTTGGACACTTGTTCATATAAATCAGTAGAGCTTAAAATTATATCAATTAGTGTGTGATGGCTTTATAATAAAATTTATATCTAAAAAAGTATCCAAAATAGTTGTGAATAATTAGGAAATAAAACCCAAACAAGTGTAAGATAAGAAGGAGACTCATTCATTCAAGAGTTAAAGAATCAAAAGATAAAATAAAAATATTTTCTACATGAAATGATATCCCAAACATAAACCTCAAGTTTAAAATTATTTAAAATATTGTTGTCTAAATAATATGTTCAAATAGAAATTTGATAGATTAAAGAGAAAAGATATGTACTTTATGTGGATATACATGAGGAAAAATCCAAATAGAAAAACAAGATTCCATAAAGTATAAAAATATTCATATTTGAAAACAAAGAAACAAAAAATCTGAGTGGGAAGAAAATGAAATAAAAATATCCTTTTCATGTGAAGAAAAAAACATTAGAACATTTTCATAAAGGTTTGATTTGATGGTTTCATTTATTTATTAAAAAAATATAAACAATAAAACTGAAGATGAAAACTAAAAAAGTGGTATACTGATGAAAACAAACATAAATCTAACATTGCTTAAATGGAGATTAATGAACCGTGTCTTGGATAAAAATGATCCCCACCCTTCACTGATTTGGAGCTACCTACACATTAATATTATCAATTAGTTAATAATAATTAAGCATGATAACATTATCACTAAAAACTATCAAGTCAACTGGAGAATATTAATACCAAAAAGGTTTAATGTATATTGTTTGTAAAATAAAGAAATATTAATTGATTACAAACATCTAAGTCACCGTTGATTCAATTTATTCATGCTATTTTACATAGATAACTATCCCTAATATGATATCCCCAATTTTGAGCTTACACCTATAAACAATTTCAATGAAATAACATTCAATTGTATAAAAATGGGAAAGAGAAAATGAAATAAAAATTATAGTAATAAACATGTCTGGGTTAAATAATGGAAACTACATAGATCATAATAATTGATCATAGAGACCTATTCATTAACACATTCAACCACTCCACAAATAGTTTACACCAACTCTTTTTTAATAATTGTTCTTCCATAAACCAATTTTTTCACTGAAGGACATACATAAAAATATGATTACACAAAGAAAATATATAGTTAAAAAAATATCTTCACTTAAAAATTTTAAATAAATAAAAAACTAAACACTAATAACCTCTAATTTATTTCATTGATTTATAGATAACAAATCTTGAAGTGACATTGCGTCTCTTTGATTTAGGGTGCTATCGTAAGTCAAGATATTGCATTCATTTCATATTGATTATTCTATGGAAGGAATTTGAATCAAATACTTGGAATTATCCCATATAAGTGAGGTGAAATTAAGGCTTGAATATGTTCCTCACCCTCAAATATAAACATAAGTAGGGTTCAAATAATTAAATAGTGGTAAGTCATAATAGTAATCATGATGAAGAGTCTTATATGATGATTAAAAGCAGAGTGTTAGATCATAATTTCCAACCACCATCCTTATCCTGAAGATATTAGAGGTATCCCTAACCCTTTGTGATTGAATATTTCTGATAGTTGTTTAATATTTTATAGTCTTAAGGATTATATAAAATCTATGGGATGGATGTGCTTCAAAAGCACATATGATAGAGTTGGAAACATATTTGATTAAGATTGAAAGGATGCATGTTGTGGAGTTTCAAATTGAATCTATATTTTCACTAGGTAAAGGATTTGTAAATATGAATAGGTATGTTGAAAGTACAAGATGAATGTTATGTCAAAGATGAACTTATTCAAAAAAATTTAATAATCTCACAACTTAAATAATCAAAATATAATATATCTCAAGTATTATTGTGTTGAAGAAGCCTAATCTGGGATAATTAAGGGTGCCAAAGACCACATCTAATGGAATATATAATATCAAGAAACATCCCATATAACCAATAATATCATGATAAATCTATTTTGTACAAATAATGTGAACCCATTCATACATGATGGAATTTATATGAGCATGCTGGAATGATGAATTTTAGTGGGTATCAAGCCTGTTTTGAAGTGATCTAAGTGCCAAATCTAAGATTTAGTCTTCCTGAAAATGTCAAGAAAATTTTTCAATATATCCCAGGTGATTTCAAGAGTTTATTGAATGACTATAGTCTCTTAATATGGAAGTGGATAGTTTAAAGATGTTATATATATATATATATATGTCAAAGTAAAGGATTGAATAATATTGACAAATATAATCCTAGATGAATAAGGTGTATTTGAGTACATAATAATTGTTGAATAACAAGAAATCAAAGAGGAAAAAGATATAGAGTGTACATTGTATTAAAATATTAGAATCAATAATAAGGAGAAATAGGGGGTAGCCTATAAATTCTAAAGAGTTGGTTTTTATGGAGAAAAATAAGAAAGACTTGATGGATTTACCTTGATCACATCAAGAATATTTTGAAGATAGAAGGCTTGAAGTAGGAAACTACACTACCATATTTATATCAATGTAGGTTCACATGCAAAGGGATAAAGGAAATTCAAAGGATAATTCTAGTCTTCAGAATTATTATTATTTGAGACAAGAGTTATTGTGGTCTGATATTTTTTAAAAAATATTACCATATAAGATAAAAAAATACTTTACTTTTAAAAACAACCAAATGTTTATTGCAAATTTCAAATAGTACAAAAATTAAATATAAAAAATCATTCTTAAAAACAAATTTTAAAACAAATTTAATAACACATTAATAGAAAGGAAATTTATATTCAACATTAGAAAATAATAAAACATAATTAATGGAACAATTTAGTCGAATGTCTTAAAATAGAAATTTTTAAAATATGTTATTAACTCTTTGTAAATGTCAATTTCCTCTTTATTGATGTTTTAAATAATAAACATGATATTTTTAATTTCCATACATATTCACTTAAATTATGGTACTCACAGGGGAAATAATATTAGTAGTATGTCTTAATTCTTTCAAGAAGAGATAATTTTCCTCTATCTGTCTTCTAAAAATATCTTCATAAGACATTATTACCTGAAAATAGAATAATTAATGTGAAAATTAAGGTATCTTTAAGAAAAAAAAATTAAATTAATATTATTAAAGAAATGAGGATTATTTTTCTAGGTTATTGCTGGATGTTCCTAAAAGAAAAATAGCATTTGAATTAAGGGAACATAAAGTGAAAAATAGAATTATTACCTTAAATATTGATGTCATCAATGATTTGGAAAAAATAATAAGTCAATAGTTTGGAGTCTATAAGCTTTCAAAAATATGGTTTATTTAAATTGAGTTGAATTCTAATAAAAGTATATTATTAAATAAAATATGAGAATTGAGAACAACAATATATGAAGTTTATTAGGGAACTTAGTTAAGTAGTTAAATCCATATAAATTTCATTTTTTCCATTTACATACAATATTTTAAATGGTGGTTTTCCCAATGGATATATAACAATGGTTTGAAGAAACCATTGGTATATTGTAAAAATATCCACATTTTCCAATGGTTTGATCAAACCGTTAGTAAATGTGTTAAAATAGTTAAGATTTCCCAACAATTTGACAGAACCATTGGAAAAGATTCAGATCCTCTAACATATACCAACAGTCTATTAAAACCACTGGTAAGGAGAGGCTTTCCCAACGATTTTTAAAAACTGTTGGGAATGTTTTCCCCCAAATACCCAGTTCCCCAACTCCCAGTACGCCCGAATGTAGACCTAATTCAGAACTCCTCCCAAAGTCTTCTCATCCTCAAAACACCTTCCATCCAAACATCCATATTCAATCAAACAAATTTTTATTTCTACACTTCAAATTAGTAAGTTTGTTTTAATTTTATTCCTGTTTTTATTTTATGTTTGATCTTTCGATTTCTGGTAAATTAGATTTAGTGTTATTGGAGTACGGAACCCTTTGTTTATTTTTTTTTGTTCTACACTTCATACATCAAAAATGGTATATTTAGTAGGGTTTCTTTAGTGCAGGGGTAAAGGGTTTGTTTTAGGTTTTTTTTATTGGGGTAAAGGGTATGTTTTATGTTTATTTTATGATTGTTTTATATTTTTTTATGTTTCTTTTATGTTTTTTGTTTAGTGGGGTTTTATGTTTTATGTTTTGTGGGGTTTTATGTTTTTTTATACTGAAATGGATAATGCATGATAGTTTGGCTTTATTAATGAATAAAATGCTTTAAAATAAAAATACCCTAAGGGGGTGCATGAGGGGTAGGTGGCTATCCAGGTGTCGGGTGTTGTCCAGGTGTGGGGGGTTGTTCGGGGAGGTTTCCAGGGGGTAGGGTCACTTGGGGGGCTATAGGGGTATGGGGGAGGGGGTATGGGCTTCCCCAAGGAGGGGTGTGGGGTGTCTTGGGGGGTTAGGGTGGGGTGTCTAGGTGGGGGAGGGGGTGTGGGGTTTCAAGGGAGGGGGTAGGCTGTCTAGGTGGGGGGATTTCCAGGTGGGCTGTCTAGGTGGGGGTTGTAGGGGAGGGGGTGTGGGGTGTCCAGGGAGGGGGTGGGATGTCCTTGGGGGTCCTATCCAATTGGGGGAGGGGGGTATGGGTTGTCCAAAGAGGGGGGGTTGTCCAGTGTGGGCTATCTAGTGGGGTTGTGGGCTGTCCAAGCGGGGTGAGGGTGGGCTATCCTAAACACCTCATACCCCCTAGACACCCCCTCCCCTTCCCTATAAAGCCCCACCCCCAAACCCCCACCTTGACCCCCTGTACAGCCCCACCACCCTCGTGGACAGCCCACCCACCCCCTTGGTCACCCCATACGCCCGGGATAGCCCTGCCACCCCCATGGATAGCCCGCCCACCCACACTGTACCCCCTGGACTCCCCTCCCCCAGTGGATAGCCCCCCACCCCCATGGATATCCCACCCACCCCACTCGATACCCCGTACCCCCATGGACAGCCCCTCCACCCCTGGATAGCCCACCCCCTGGACACCTCTTACCCCCTAGACAACCCCCCTGGAAAGCCCCCCCCTGGACACCCCCGACCCCCTGGACACCCCCGCCACCCCCTTGGATAGCTTTCCCACCCCTTGGACAATTCGTACTCCCTGGACAACCGCCACCCCCTAGACAGCCTGCCCAATATAAAATTTCTTCGATCTAAAATTTAGTCAACTTCTGAATAATTCTCCTCCACAAGGGTACATGATCGTGTACAATCATGTATAGTTTTCCAAAGATATTTTGTTATAAATATAGTATTTTTTATCTTTTATATTATGATTCTCATATAGAGTAGTGTGTCAGTTATGGTTTCATATAAATTGAACAATTATCATTTACTTAAATATATTTTTGATGAAACTTATTTATTATTGAATTGATTTTGATGAAATGAATTATAAAAATTATTTTTTTATAGAATGTATATAATTTGGTTGTATGAAACTGGTCGGATCTCAAGCGATTTTCAAAACAATTTGGAGAGTTTTTTAGATTTTTCATTTCACAATGCTTCAGATAGTGGTCACATACATTGACCATGTTCCAATTGTGTTGGCAGACCTTGGTTGAGCTTTGAAGAAGTTAGCTACCACATAACCAAATATTTTTTTCAAGAAAACTACTATGTGTGGTATCACAATGGGGAGAAAATGAAATCTCAAATTTCTAATGATTCAAATAAGTGGACTGGTGTGGAGAATTTTCTATATGAATGGTTTCTGTTTATTCATCATCATGAAAAAGAAAGGATTCCAACCCAAGAAGACTTCTATATGGGTAAAAATTGTGTTTCTAATGAAAATGATGATGTTTTAAGGGTGAAAAAATTGAATGATGCTGCCATGACTCCAGTATATCGACAGTGCGATAAAATGAAAAAGCTGGAATTCTTAAATTGATTTTTTCATGGAGAAACTATGTATGGGATTTCTAATATAGTAGTCGATTACATTATTACCTTCTTGAAAGATTTACTTCCATATGGTGCATATATTCCCTCAAACCACTATATGACATTGAAGTTAGTTGTGGAACTTGGATTTTCATGAAACAAAATTCATGCATGCCTGAAAGATTGTAGTGTATTCTGGGAGGAAACCGTTGAATGAAATGATTGTATAAAATGTGGCACATCATGCTGGAAGTCAAAATATGATGGAAATTCATCTCATGTGCCACATAAAGTAATGTGGAACTTTCCATTGATTCCCAGACTCCAAAATCATTTTATTTTTGCTGAAATATCAATAAAAATGAGATGGCATGATACTGAGAGAAAGAAGACTAATGATGAGATGGTTCACCCTGAAGGTGTATTTGCATGGTAGTGATTTGATGCTTGATATCTGGATTCTGTATTTGACGTGCGTAATGTTAGGCTGGGTCTTTCATGTGACGGTTTTAATTTGTTTGGGTAGATTCTTACTTCACACAGCACATGGCTAGTTTTTATACACATTTATAATCTTCCACCAGGGTGGTGTATGAAAAAACCTTTCACTTTCATGAGTATACTCATATCTATCCCTTCTGATCCTGGCATTGATATTTACATATACATGCAACATATAATAAAAGAGTTGAAACTTCTTTGGGATGTTGGTGTGCGCACATACGATTCATATTCGAAAAACATATTTCAGATGCGTGCTACGCTTATGTGGATGATCAATGATTTTCTATCTTATGCAATGATGTCTGGATGGAGCATGAAGGGAAAACTATTATGTTCTTTTATTATGAAAAAAACATGATCCAAAAGACTGAAATGTCGTTGTAGTTTTAGTTTTATGGGACATCTACGATTCTTTCCAATGGTCCATCCATATAGAAATAATCGTCAAAGATTTGATAATACCACAGAGACCGATGATCCACCTCAGCATATGTCTAGAACTTAAGTGTTTAATGAATTTAAAGATTTTGGTTTTTCATTCGGGAAGGTTCAAATGAAATCTAGAAAGATAAAGAATGTTTCCACTGAAACCTGTTACAATTGGAGGAAGAGGAGTATCTTTTTTTATTTTCCATATTGGTCAACCAATTTGTTACATCATTTCTTAGACGTAATGAACATTGAAAATAATATATGTGAAATTTTGCTTTTGATACTTCTGAATATTAAGGTAAAGTCAAAAGATGATTTACGGTCTCAGTGAAACCTGTTACAATTGGAGGAAGAGGAGTATCTTTTTTGATTTTCCATATCGGTCAACCAATTTGTTACATCATTTCTTAGATGTAATGAACATTGAAAAGAATATATGTGAAATGTTTCTTTTGATACTTCTAAATATTAAGGTAAAGACAAAAGATGATTTACAGTCTCAGCATGACTTGGTTGATTGGGGCATCAGACCAGAATTTCATCCTATGCGTATTAGTGAAAATAAATTTCAAGTTCCATGTGTTTCTTATGTGATAAAACCTACAGAAAAAAAAACAATTTCTAGAAGTATTATAGACTATTATAGTTCTTAATGGCTATTAAAGAAACATATCTAAATGGGTGAATAGAAGAGAGTTGATGCTAAAATTTTTGAAGACTCATGATTATCACATTCTTTGGCATGAGTTGATTCCAATAGAAATCGGTCATCTTTTTTCCAATAATGTTATGGTGACTGTTATTCAGTTATACCATTTTTTTAGAGATTTTTGTGCTAAGATGTTTTCCAAGTCGTTCTTGCAAAAAAATGTTGACATATGCCCCATTAATTTTGTGTGAGTTGGATAAAATATTTACTCCATCATTTTGCACATTCATGTTGCATCCGACTATCCATATTCCCACTAAAATACTTCTAAGAGGACCAGTTTCTTTTCGTTGGATGTATCCAACAGAAATAAATATGTACAAATTAAATTCTTTTGTTCAGAACAGGAATCATCCCAATGTTTCTATCGTGAATGCTTACTTGGCTAAAAAATGTATGGATTTATACTCAATGTATTTGTATTATCTTACTACAAGAATGAATAGACCAATGAGAAATGAAGAAGAAAATTATGAGAAAATTTTACCCATTTTTCCATCACATCCTCAAACAGGAGAAATTCCAAGGTCATATACATTGAAGACATTAATCCTTGAAGAGAAAAAGATAGAACATTGCATAATTTTGTTCAACTGTGATTTGTTTGATGACTAAATCAGGTAACTAAATTGAATATTTATGTCTTACATATATATCTGGTAAACTATTAATATTTTTTATATACAAGGAACATAAAACAATGATAAATAGAAATCGTCATTCTTTATCTTTGAGAAAGAGGGAGACTTTTCATATCAAAGAGTTTTCTGCTTGGTTAAAATTCAAGGTAAAAATATTACTATTTAAAATAATTAAATCAATATTTAGTTAAGTTTAATAATCATTTATATTACAGGTATTGAGTTTTCCTACTGACTCTGTCTCTGAGGAAATAAGAGCTTTGGATTTTAGTATGAATACCGTGGATAGTGACTGTAAATCAATTGTTATCAATGGGTTCGAATTTATTGTCACTGAACGAGAAAAGAACATGAGAACACAACATAATGGTGTTATGGTTACTTGCACAACAGATTGTTATACCAGTGCATCAGATAGTAGACTAAAATTTGAAAATGTGGGTTATTATAGAGTCGTTGAAAAAATAATAATGTTGGATTATTACTCTCATGGATGAGTCATGATGATGAAATGTAATTGTTTTGATTTGATGAAGAGACATGGCACATTTAATGATGATTGTATATTTTGAGTAATTAATATGACTTGGAATCTTACTACTGAAGAACTATATGTATTTTCATCAATGGCTAAACAAATTTTTTATTTCAAAGACAAACTTCAACCAAAATTTGTTGGCATAGTTTAAGTAATTCCAAGAAATATTTTTGATGATGGTGATGATGGAATTGACACCATCCCTACTGCCATTGGAACCAATACATTTATTTCTTTGGATGACTCCAATAGCTCAATTGTCAGAGTTTACTGTGAACCTGATGTTGTGGTGGAAAATATATAAAATCATTCATTCATGTTCTCAATTATTTTGGTTTACCTCAAGTTGGGTTGTTAAGGTTGGTTCTATTCAAATCAATTTAATATTGAAACTTGCATCATCTACCTGAGATAAAGAAATTAAATTTTTTCATAATTTGGAAAATTTCTTTTCCACTTATGAATCTAGTAGAATCAATGTTCCATGATATTAATAGACTGATGACACATAGTAAATAATCATCCTACTAAAAATTAAACTTCTTTATTACATCTTGTACGATTTATTGACTTCATTATATATTTGTTCAAGCTCACCTAAAATAACGGTTAGTTAAATTATCCTTAAATCCCCCTATTCCCTCTCATTTATTTTGTTTTTTGGGTTACAAATTAGTTATCATTTTCTATTTACTTCCATATTTGTTTTCAAATGTAGGAAATCAAACCAATTGAAGCGAGGTGACAGAAACAGATTAAGGACAACAATCATCACATGACCAAGCTGGAAATTCCACCACTAGTGCCTGTAATGAGTATTTTATTTAAAATATATTTATTTAAATTATATATATAATTTCATGTGATTAAATTTTTTTAAACATTTTTTTCAGGATCCATCTATTAGGAGACAGTTTTTTGGGGAGCAGCCGAGTAGTGGTCTTCGTACTAGGGGTGTTTGTATGAGGGTCTGGTACGGGAGCTAGACGATCTGGTCACCATACCTAATTAGACCTTTCCCCTCCCACTGACATACCATCCATCCCACATTCTGATCCTAATGTGCTGTTAGGGACACATGGGATATTTAGGCATCCCATGTTTTCACCACCATTTACATCTGATCCTCCTCACCCATCTGTATCGTATCCGATGATGATTCTCACTCCCCATCCAGCATTTGAACAGCCATCCCAGTCATCTTCTTTTACTACATCTTCGATCTATTCGGGCTTTTATATTCCATTTTCTTAGACTACTACTCTACCAGAGTCTGTCCCTACGGTGCATACATTGGGACCCACTCCATCTGTACAGGGTGTTCCTTCAGTTTCTATGGATCCAGCGACGCCCATTGATCAGACTACCATAGGTATACTTATAAAACCCTAACAAATTAGTACACCATTATTTATTTTCATTATAACATGTATTGATAAAGTATTATTTTTTCTTTCATAACAGATACATCTACTGATAGGAGGCATGGGCGGGGGCGTACATGCATGTGTTTGGTGTGGAACAGTTGTACATAATTGATGGTGGAATACAATGAAGACAGTCAGATGATTGAAAAATTAGGGCAGTAATGTCAGATTTTTTTGGAGACGCTTACCAAATACTCTAACATCATTCCTGTCAGCCCGCTCTCATGGAGACAACTGCCAAATAAAGTCAAGGATAAATCTTGAGAAAAGATATGGGTAAGAAAATTAGTTTTATTTAATGAAATATGTTAATTTTTTTATTTATATGAATTAATATTTTGGTTTCAACTGCGTTTTAATTTCTCCGATGGTGAGGGTGCACAGCAAGCATGTCTAATGTATTTAAGTGAGATTTGGAGAGCTTATACGCATGATTTTTACATTGGATGGTGTGATATAGTGGGCAAAAAGTTTGAGGCGGTCCCTGTTGTGGATGATTTTCCATTAAAATAGTACTAACAGATGATTACTCATTATGCGACTATCCAATTTATGGTATTAATTAAATTATAATTATTTAAATGAAAATTTTCATGTTTTTCATTAATACTAATTAATGAAATTTATTTAGGATGCATATAGAAGAAATAAGAAAACATTGATGCTAAGAAATACGTACACACATTGGGATGTACTATGATTACAGATCATGAAAGATAGCTGGTATTATAGTTTATAATCCTTCTTTATGACTTTCACTTTCTATTGCTTCTTCTATAATTTCTTTGATTGCTAAAGTTGTTATATAATTTTAGTTATGAAATTTCTGTTTTTTTGTATCCTATTTTTAATTATGGATTCTTACATTAAATTTCATTTTAGAGGCATAAATTGAATATAGAAGGACATGTGGCTCAAGAAAAACTTTTTTTCTCGAGTAGAATGAAGAACCATGGAAGTGTGGTTAATGAACAAACTCAGCAGTAGATTGTAAATTTTACATTGTAGATTGTAAATTTTAATCTCTATTTTTTTACTTAATAATCTATTTATATTTTTAACAGGCTACTTTAGAGGCCCTTGATTCCCAGTAACCTGACAATTTTGGGCCAAATGATCACTTACATCAGGTGTTGGGAGATGAGAACCCTAGTAGAGTAGGAAGTCAGCCAGGGAAGAGTATAGTTCCGACGAGGTATTGGCCCTCCTAAGGTAAGATTTTTAGTTCCACTGAGTTGTATCAGCTTTAGGAATAGGCTGAATAGTCTGAAAAAAGAGTCATAGAGACGGCAGCATAGTCTGCTATGGAAAACACTACATTTATGAAACTGATGGAAGCTTTACGTCCTACACATCCACTAGAGGCCATCACTTCTTGTGAGGAATACATGTCATTGATACGTTCTATATATGGTGCACTAGGTGGAAGTTATAGTGGTGGTCAAGATGATGGTATGGAGGAGGTCGAGGTGGAGGAGGAGGGTGAGTAGGAGGCCGAGGTGGAGGAGGAGGGCGATGAGGAGGCCAAGGTGGAGGAGGAGGGCGATGAGGAGGATGATGCTGAGTACGATGGTGAGGAGGGAGGGGATAATGATGGGGACGAAAATTAGGATGAGGTTGAGGATGGAGATAATGGTGATAATAGTGATGGTGATGAGGGACAGATTGATCTGTTACATTTTTGAATGATATTACTGACCTTTGATGTTTATTGATTTGTTGTGCCTCAAAACATATGTGATTAGGTAAGTCACATTATCTTTATTTTTTATCTATAAATAGTAAAACATGATTTGATGATTTTCTATGACATCCCCCTATTTTAATGAAATTTTAATTTTTTAGTGGAATTTAGAAAATTGGTGGTCTGATTAGAAGTTGATATAAGGAAATTATTTTTTAAACCTTGACAGAATTTGCTTAGAAAATATGTAAATACTATCCCATGAAATACGGACAGCCCCCCCCAGAGATCCCCACAGACAACCCCCAGACATCCCCATGGATAACCCACTGGACAGCCCCCACACCCTCCCCTTGTACCCTGGACAGCCCCCTGGACAGCCCCCCTGATAGCCCCCCCCCCCCCCCACACCCTCCTCCCCAGACCTCGGACATCCCCCCAGACATCTCCCCAAGCAGCCCCTGAGATAGCCCCCCGGACAGCCCCCCACCCTCCTCCCTGGACCCCGAACATCCCCCGGAACATCCCCCAGACATCCCCTCCACCCTCCTCCTGGATCCTGGACAACCCCCCCTCCCCCCACCCTCCTCCCTTGACCCCAGACAGCCCCCCCCCCCCACCCTCCACCTACCATGAATAACCCCCACCACATATATCCTCATCATCCACTGGGTACCTCACACAACTATGTATCACCGACATCATCACACCAATCACTACATCATAAGTTCATTGATCCCAATCTAATCTCTCTTCAAGATTCACCCTAAATCGCAATCTAATTATCATTCCATTACTATTACATCAGTTCCATGCACCAACCACCTACCTTGATTCTGGAGACAAGCAAGCCCTTAATTTGGCATCTCAGATCCCAATCTATGTTCTCTTCAAGATTCACCCTAAATCCCAACGGAAATGAGGGTTTTAGATCTTGAGAAGAAGATGAGAGAAGAGTGAAAACCCTAATCGAAATGAGAAAGAAAGGAGAGTATTATGGTCATCTAGATCTTCAATCTACACTTGACGGCACTCAAAATTCCTAAGTGACCTGTATGAGTCAACCCCGCCTCAATTTGAGGTACGGTGTGTCCAGTACCACTCAAAGTGTCTCACTTTTATTTGAAATGGACTACATTTTATGTGAAAACAACAACTGCCATACGAAAAACTGACCAAACATATTCAGATTGTGTTGAAAATTTAGAACAATGATCCATGGGTCATTTGTGATGTGTATGAGTCAACTCTGCCTCAATACGAGGCACGGTGTGGCCAGTACCACTCAAAGTGTCTCACTTTTATTTGAAATGGACAGCATTTTAAGTGAAAACTACAACTGGAATACGGAAATCTAACCAAATGCATTCAGATTCTGTTTATACTTTAGGAAAATTATCCATGGGTCATTTGTGATGTATACGAGTCAACCCCTCCTCAATCTAAGGAAGGGTGTCGCCGGTACCACTCAAAGTGTCTCACTTTTAATTGAAATGGATAACATTTTAAGTGAAAACAACAACTGGCATACGAAAAACTGACCAAACACATTCAGATTATATTGATACTTTAGTACAAGGATCCATGGGTAATTTTTGATGTGTACGAGTTAACCCCGCCTCAATCTGAGGCATGGTGTGGCTGGTACCACTCAAAGTGTCTCACTTTTATTTGAAATGGAAATTTTTATGTGAAATCAAAAACTGTCATACGGAAAACCAACCAAACTCCTTAAGATTTTGTTGATACTATAGTAAAATAATCCATGGGTCATTTGTGAAATGTATGAGTCAACCCTGCCTCAATTAGAGGCACGGTGTGGCCGGTACCCCTCAAAGTGTATCACTTTTATTTAAAATGGATACTCTTTTATGTAAAAACAACTGGCATATGTAAAACCAATCAAACATATTCGGATTGCGTTGATACTTTATCAAAAGGATTCACGGGTCATTTGTGAGATGTATGATTCAACCCCGCCTCAATTTGAGGCACGATGTGGCTGTTACCTCTCAAAGTGGATCACTTTTATTTGAAATGGATAAAATTTTAAGTGAAAACGAAAACTAGCATACAGAAAACTGACCAAACGCATTCAGATTCTATTGATAATTTAGGAAAATGATCCATGGGTCATTTTTGATGTGTAAGAGTCATCCTTGCCTCAATCTGAGACACAGTGTGGCTGATACCACTCAAAGTGTATCACTTTTATTTGAAATCGATACTCTTTTAATTAAAACAACTAGCATATGGAAAACTGACCAAACATATTCGGATTGTGTTGATACTTTAGAAAAACGATCCATGGGTCATTTTTGACGTGTACGAGTCAACTCTGCCTCAATATGAGATATGATGTGGCTGGTACCACTCAAAGTGACTCACTTTTATTTGAAATGGACAATATTTTAAGTGAAAACAAAAACAGGCATACGGAAAACTGAACAAATGCATTTTAATTGTGTTAATACCTCAGAAAAATGATTCATGGGTCATTTTTGATGTGTAAGAGTCAACCTCGCCTCAATATGAGGCACGGTGTGGCCAGTACCACTCAAAGTGTCTCACTTTTATTTTAAATGGACAAAATTTTAAGTGAAAAAAAACAACCGACATACGGAAAACTAACCAAATGCATTCAGATTCTATTGATACTTTAGGAAAATGATCCATTGAAAATTTTGATGTGTGTGAGTAAACCCCGCCTCAATCTAAAGCACATTGTGGCCGGTACCACTCAAAGTGTATCACTTTTATTTGAAATGGACAACATTTTAAGTGAAAAAAATAACTGACATACGGAAAACCAACCAAACATATTTGGATTGTGTTGATACATTAGAACAATTATCCATGGGTCATTTTTGATGTGAAAAAGTCAACCCCGCCTCAATATGAGGCATAGTGTGGCCGATATCAGTCAAAGTGTCTCACTTTTATTTGAAACTGACAACATTTTCTGTGAAAACAACAACGAGCATACGGAAAACTAACCAAACACATTCGGATTATGTTGATACTTTAGGAAAAGGATCTATGGGTCATTTGTGACATCTATGAGTCAATACATCCTCAATATGAGGCACAACATGGCTAGTACCACTCAATGTGTCATTCTTTTTTTTAAATGTACACTCTTTTAAGTAAAAACAACTGGCATATGGAAAACTGACCAAACATATTAGGATTGTGTTGATACTTTAGCACAAAAATCCATGGGTCATTTGTGAAATGTACAAGTCAACCCCACCACAATCTGAAGCATGGTGTGGTCGGTACCACTCAATGTGTCTAACTTTTATTTGAAATGGACAACATTTTAGGTGAAAACAACAACTGGTATATGGAAAACTGACCAAACACATTTAGATTGTCTTGATACCTTTGGACAACAATCCATGGGTCATATGTGATGTGTACATGTCAAATCCACCTAAATATGAGGCATGATGTGGCCAGTATCACTTTAAGTGTCTGTCTTTTTTTTAAAATGGACAATATTTTAAGTGAAAACAATTGGCGTACGGAAAACTGACCAAATGTATTCGGATTTTGTGGATACTTTAACATAAGGATCCATGGTCTAGCCTCACATAATCCAATTCTCATGTGAGGAACTCCTACCCCTATTCTAAAATATATGATATTTAATACACCAATCCCACCCTCAAACAGTGGGTTCTAGGACCATACCAATGTCCCTATGGGAACCCAATACCAAAGACATAATTGAATATTCATACCCACTTCCCAAAATGGGGATTCAACTCACATCACACCTAGGAGACCAAATTAAAATTACCCACATACCCCCTTGTTCCAATTGAAAAGTCTATGAAAAACATGTAGGCTATTCTGGTAACCCATCTCATATGTTGAGATTGGCCAATGTTTGACACATCAATAACCATTTATACATGGATACATATTCATTAGAGGAATATAAACATCCCATGTTCTTTCTACACATGTTTTTCTGTTGGTTTTAAGAAAGTCAACCCAAGACCTTGATTAAACATCTCATGTGCTTCCTATAATATGTAAGATGTTTCTCTTGTGTGTATTGGTGTTGTGGTTTGAGTGTGGAGTGAATTATAAATTTTGAATACTGTTATGGGTGTTATTTCTTTTCAATTCCAAATTTTTGAATTTTTGATGTATTGGATTCTGGATGTATTTGTAATGAATTATAAATTTTGAATATTGTTTTGTGTATTGGATTCTGGATATATTGGATTTTAATTTTGTATTGTTGTTATGGGTGTTATTGCATCTCAATTCCAGATGTATTGGATTGTGGATGTATTGGATTCTGGATTTTTCTCTTGTATTTTGGTTTGAGTGAGGAATGAATTTTAAATTTCTAAATTTCTAAATTTTGGATTAATTTTAAACATCCCATGTGGTATTTTGTATTCTGGATGTGTATGTGTTCTTACAGGTCATAGAGAATTGCAGGTTGGTGGGGGTTGCTGGAAGCTGTGGAGTTGCAGGGCTTCTGGCTGTTGTGGAGCTGTAGCATATTTATACCAATAGTTTTCAAAACCGTTGGTATATCATATTGATGTATATTATACCAACGGTTTTGTTATAACAATTGGTATGAACTTGTACCAATGGTTTAAAAACCCGTTGGTATATGCTTTGGATGAATATTGTACACTATATACCAACCATTTAGAACCGTTGGTATAAGGGTAACATATACCAACAGTTTGTCAAACTATTGGTATATCTCTTACATTAACACCTATACCAACGGTTTACACAGAACCATTGGTATAAGCCTTTACCCACGACTTACTTGGTGATGGTTTGGGAAACCATTGGTATATAATATACCAATGGTTTCTAGGCCTTTACCAACGGTTCTAAACATCTGATAAAGGGTATAATTCATGTAGTGTTAAGATTCAACAACAACCCAGTTATCATCTTTGAAATATGTGTTTTTATGATGAAAAAACACCTTACCTATGAAAATAATAAAACAATTGTAAAGGAAAGGAAGAAATATTGTTATTAGTTTTAAAACCACAAAAACATATCTAACACTGTTTATATTTGACATAAATAGAATTGATATAGTAGCATACATGCACAAAATTTTAACAAAGTAGGAAGTTAAACCTGACATAGAGGAATCACTATTATATATAATTAAAATTATGGGATTATTTTTAAAATAATTGTGACTGGATAGGGTATGTGATGATTAGAATAAAAATATCATAAATACATGAAAATTACATTTTATATTATAATTTATTAAGAATACAATACATTGGGTTTATATGTTATTTCATTTAGATTTTTTAATTTATTAGTAGCACTCAAAATTTAACAAAACAATATAGCTATGTAAGAAATTTTTATCAACATAAATCATTAAATATATTTATATGTTCAATTAAAAATAATTTTTATGCCTTACTAATTTAATGGTCGATATTAAGTTGAGAAACTAAATTAAAAATAGCCTAGGTATATAATAGACTATGAAGAAAATGTAGGTTGATTGAAAATGGGGGAACATGATTTAAAAAGGAAAATAGTACCAGAGATTTGATGAAACTGTAATTGATGAATCAATTCATAAAATCAAGGAGTATCTCTAATCTAATTCTCTAGAATATGCAAATAAAAAAACAATATCTTTTTTCATTTCATTCAATTGGAAAGAAATTCCTCCTATAATTTAGTCTCCATAAAAATAAAAACTATTTGTTATTGATTAAATCATTGTGTTTACCTCAAGAATGGGTGAATTGTGATATAAATAAGCTGAAAGGTTTTTTACCTTGGTCAGTAGGTTTCGTCTGTGAGAGCAGGGAGTGGGTTGGTTTCCTTTGAAAAAATTGGTAGGATTCATTTAGGATAGTAGGGAGTGGGTAGAACCATCCTAGTTCAGAGGTAAACAAAATTAGATTAGAAGATAATTTAACATCATTATGTAGTTGTGGATTGGAGAAAATAAAATTTAATAAAAACCCCAACAGCATAAATAAAATGAATATTTGAGGAAATATTTGTCATTTAAACAAACCATATATTTTTGGAGGGGATATCTAAGTTGGAGATGGAGGCGGAGGAAATGGTGAAGGTAGAGATAGAGGTTGATCTATGTCAGAGTCATGTTGGAGCTATGCCAGAGACATGTCGGAGCTACGTTGGAGGAGGATTGTAATGGCATGAACCATATTGGTCCGTTACATTGTCAAATTCTGGTGTTTGGGTGTCTTGGACACCATCGATGAGTCAGGATGGTATCGATGTTAGTGGTAGGGTGTCATCACGGTGTTGCCTATCGGTGCCACCGATTGGTCTCACCAATCGGTGTCGCACCCAAATGGTGCCACTGTGGGGTGTCGGGTTTCTGTTCAAGTTTCCCTCTCATAGAATCTCTTTTAAGTTTTAATACCTCTTTTAAAGTGTTTTAAGACCATTTTAATGCTGGTAAAGGATATCTTAAATCCCCTAAGAGTTAGGCAACCCTTGAATTACCAAAACATGTGGCCCTTTTAATCAGTTTGACACCCTTTTCTATGTTTCTAGGTACACCCATGTTATGCATTTTTTTGGTTTAAATGTAATCTATCAACTCTCCTCCATGTGATTGTCTATCTCACTATCTTCAAGGGAATTATCAAATCTCAATTAATTCCAACATGTGAAACCACCCTGCCACATGTTCAAACAACTATCTGATTTTCTAGAACATATATATTGTACATATCATAAATCTAGTATTGGGATTTTTCTATCACACCGAGATCTTCTTCCTTGGTCTCTTTTGTTCCCTCTTGGTGTGCTTGGAGCCCCTCTTCCAAAGACAAGTCGTGCCTGCCTGATATCCCTCTTGTTCGGATCTTCTTAGAGTTTCCTGTTGCCTAACCCTAGTTCTAGGTGCAAGGAGAAAACATCAATTCTTGATCATCCAAGTAGGGGTTCTTCCTTCATCTCTCTTTAATGAGCGTCATGCAGGGTGGGTATGATGATGTTCCCTCAAGATATAGATGTAACGAACATTAATGAAGATAATAGATGGGTTTTTAAAGTATGAAGAAGTGGGAAGGATGATGATATTGTTTCTTTTTATCATTTGTTCTTTTTATTTTGTGAAATTTATGGGCTCATTTCTACTGAAAATTGTGCCCGTTGGTGGTCCTTTCTTACACTCTAATGAAGATATATTTTCTGGACGATCTTGTGATTGAATGACCGTAACATGGAAACTAATTAATCATGTAAACATGGTTGATTAGATTGATTCCTGATGAATAAGAACCCTTGTATGATCACCCCAGTTAACCAAATATAAATAAAGGACTTAATGAATAGTGTAGGATAAATCTGAAAAAATCATTTCTCTATTCTGGTGATATACATGGTTGTTCTATTTGATTCTTTGTGGGGTGATGTATGTGAAAATGGAATCCTTGGTTGAGAGGTTTTTTGTCTGTGAATCTGAGGCTGTGTTGAGCCAGTGGTAAATGTTCTAGACCCAGAAAATTAGGGCATGGTTAGGTACTAGTACTTTGCGGGATCTCACGAGATCCCATTTAATGTTGTTATTTACAATAGAACTAGGATTGAATGCTTTAAATTTCTTCTTGGTTATTTTTCCTTAGGTTGTTGTTTTGGCATGTGGTTATGCATGTTAGTTTCCAAGTAGTGAATGAATATTTATATCAAATCACTTGAACATGATGATGACGATGGGTATAATGGGAATCTATTCTCCATAAGTGGTTGTGTGTGGGATGGTTATTGGTTTCAAGACCCTTAGGTTGGTATGAGTGCTTTATTACCTGTATTTATAAATTTTAGTTCTTGTGTTTTTTATACGTACCCCACCCATGTTGATCGCTTCATGTCAAACACCCTCATTTCATTGGAGAGGGTATTTTCCCAACATTCCTATGAGTGGATAGTTATTAGCTTCTTTATGCTCCCTCTCCTAGGTATCCCAAGACTCTTTGAGAAGGTTGTGATGGCATGAGGTTCATTATATCACAATACTCTTCATGTAGGGTGGTTGTAGTGGCCTAAGTGTGTGTGTGTGTGTAGGTTTTTTTCCCAAGTGTATTTGGGATGATGCCCAGGTGTCTGCGGGTAGGAAGTGTGGTTGCGGTGGCCCAGGTGTCTGCAGGTAGGAAGTGTGGTTGCGATGGGCTAGGTGTCTATGATCCAGATGTGGGGTTGTGGTGGCCCAACTGTTTTCGAGCTGGATAAACGTGCAGTCGTTGTTGGGGGCAACAGTGGGACTGTTGTGGAATTTTTGGGGGAGGTCTGATGCATAGGATGTTCTAAATAACCTGTGGGAAATCAGTGCAGGGTACCCAAATATTGATGTGCTATTACTATTATGTTATCGGACTTGTATTATTTGGGGAGTTCACCTTGGTGAGGTTGGCTGGATAGTTTTCCTTGCTAGTTGTTTTAGTTGCCTCTGTTTCTCACAGGGCATTATAATTCCTCCCCAGTTGTGCATGAGAGATTTTTTTTCCCTAATGATTATACTTGTATACTCACCCTACATATATAAAACTACTTTCAAGTTTCTAGAAGGACTTTGAGGATCATGTTGTACGTTACTAGCTTGGGCATCAGGATAGTTTTTGTTGCTTATTTTCTTTCTTTTTGTACATTCCTTTTGAGTTTTCTTGTACTTTTTATCACTTTATTTTGAACATGCATGTGGAAAACGGGTTTTTGTCTTTACTTTTAATTTTGGTATTTGGAGTTGTTTGGGATTTACTATCTCATCTCCTGATCATATTCTATAAAAAGGGTAATGCCTTCCATTTGGGTGAGATTATATACCCTTGGTGATAGTCACCACTTTGGGTCCTACTAAAGTTGGGAATTGGGGTTATTATAAATTCTTCACCTTAAATAAAGAAGGGTTGGGAATCTTGTCATCCATTTCGTTATCTTGGAGAAGGCAGGTCATGACAGAATGCTACCAGAGGTGATACTTGAGAGATGGGATGGGTTTGGGGGATTAGGCACAGTGAGGATTTCATGGGATGGTAGGGAAACTGTGTTAAGAAATCTTGGTGCATGAAATAGGAAAGGGAAGACTAGATAGGACATGGGATTTTAGGGGGGGCATGATCCGATGTAAGGACTCTAGACCTACCGAACGACCAAGTGAGGCTACACAAATTATAGGGTAGAGACCCTAGGAAAGTTACATGAATAAAAATGACTTGTGTTCTTGCATGTCTTGGATGTTTTTGGAATTTGAAATAAATAAAAATTTGAAACAGAATTTAAAAAGGTATCTTCTAAAACACTTAGGAATTGAAATTCCTTGTTTTATCTTTTCATTTATGGAACCCAGACGACTTCCATGAGTAGTGCGGGTAGTTGAGGCCAAGCAGGTTGATCTGGTTGATTAGTAGAGGGTTGATCGAGAGGATGAGGATGACCAGTGGAAAAAATGCATCGTTCCTTCCAGCAGAAAACTCATGGAAACTACAAGGGTAGAATCTCAGACATGGAGATGGAGAACTATATTGAGGAGTTGGCAATTGATTTAAACTTGATATATGCTATTAGGGAGTACTGGGTTCCATTGGTAGTTAGTCAGATAAGGGGAGCAGTGTGTTAGCGGTGGAAACTCTACATTGGGTAGAGGATAGAGACAGAGGATTCATGGGATAACATTGAGAAGGAGTTCGAGGAGGAACTCCTTCCTCACACAGTGAAGGCCAAAAAGATCCAAGAGCTACTCTCCCTCCAATAATGGAATATGATAGTGATGTAATTGGGTATCAAGTTTTGGGATCTTCTTCTTTTTTCTCCAGACCTCTTTCTAGATGAGGAGTCGTGGACAAGATTCTTAGAGGAGGCTCTTTGACCTTCTCTTCAATATGTTGTTACTCCCTTCACTCTACAGATGAACATGGAGGTTCAGAAGAAGGCTGAAATAATGGAGAGGATGCACACACTAGGAGGTGTGCCGTGAGAGAGGAGCTAGTTGGATTTGTCAAAGGGGAAGGTCGTCAGTAGCAGGCCTCTGACATCCGGGACTTCCAGGTATCGAGCAGTGGGGAGCAAGCCTCAACAGTTCTATTTCTGATCTCCAGGTCCTCTCCTATTAACCTTGGGCCCGAGACAAAGGTGTTTTTCTTATGAAGGTTTTGGGAATATTCAAAGTCGGTTCTTTGTTCAAGCTCAGTACAATGGGGTGGAATGTTTTAGTGCCCACCTAAGCAGCACCAGTTTTTAGCCAGACCTTTTCAGCAGCAGTGGCAGGCCCCTTCCCCTCTTAGAGAAGACATCGTAGGAGGAGGCCGACCTCAGGGTGCTCCTTAGGGACTTTGACTAGGGCGTGGTCGAGGAGGTGGCTGATAGCTAAGGGGAAAAGCAGTGGGGCATGGTTAGTGGCTCGATGTAGAGGCAGCAGTTCCAGTAGGTCTAGAGTTCATTTGAGGTATGATCAGTCTGTTTAGTACACTTTTTTAAGCCTTGTTTGATTAGGATCTTCGCACTCCTTTTTTGTATCTAGTCTATCCCATGCCCTGGGTATAGACATGGAGATAATTTCCATTACCCTGGTATTGAGTACGCTAGTTAGAGGTTAGACCAGCCTATTTGATGTTTTTCAAGGATTCAGACTAATATTGGGCCACATAAGTCCAGTGGGGATCTCTTTCTACTATGAATGTAGCCATATGATGTCATCCTGGGCATCAACTAGCTGTTTTCTCTGAACACTTTTATCAACTACTTCTGGAGAAGGGTCGTGTTCTCAGATATAGTCGGCCAATGTGTAGCTTTCATTGGCGAGCGGGGTTACCATGAGGGAAGTCATCATGTTGATCCCCTTCTTTCCTTATTAGATGAGTTGTTAGTGAAATTGGGAGACTCGTAGATGGTGGATGTTCTAGGTATTTTCAGTGAGTTTTTGTACATCTTCCCTAAAGAAGTTGTGACTCTACCCCCTCAATGTGATGTTCAGTTCAAGATATACTTACAACCCGGCGCCTATCCTATTTTTATGGCTCCCTGTTAGATGGATCATTTTGAATTTCAGTAGTTGCATATTCAATTTGATGACCTGATGAAGAATGGTTTTTTCCAACCAAGTGCATCACCATAGGGTTCTCCACTCTTGTTCACAAAGAAGGTAGATGGTGGTCTCAGGCTATGCATAGACTATTGAAGACTAAATCAGGTGACAGTCAAGAACCGCTACCCCCTCCCAAGGATCGACGATATTTTTGACCAGTTAAAGGGAGAAGGCTAGTTATCTAAGATAGACATGTGGTCTAGATATCACTAGTTGAGGGTGAAAGATGGTGAAATTATAAAGACTTCTTCAAGATGTAGGTACGAGAACTTTGAGTTTGTGGTCATGTCGTTTGGCACTACAAACGCACCAGTTGTGTTCATGGGTCTCATGAACTCTGTTTTCTGCAAGTATCTAGACCGGTTCATAGTTATGTCCATTGAATACATCCTGCTATACTTAAGATAAGAGGAGGATCACGCCAAGAATCTAAGGACAATTTTGAAGGTCCTTCGTCACCACTAGCTCTATGGGAATTTTTCCATGTGAAAGTTCTGGACATGAGAGGTTCACTTTCTTGGACATGTGGTGTCATATTAGGGGATAGAAGTGGACACATAGAAGTTCAAAATGTTTTTTTCTTGGGAAACACCCAAGAACGTGGCTGAGGATCATAGTTTCTTGGGACTGGTAGGTTACCACCGAAGGTTCGTACCCGACTTCTCTCGAGTTGCAGTGCCCTTGGAGTCCTTAACAAAAAGAGACGTGGTTTTCATATAGAGTGAGAAGTATCAGACAAATTTTATTTATTTGAAAGGGAAGGAGGTCAATGCCCTAATGCTACAGTTTCTAGAGGAAGGGTTACCATTTGAAGTGTTTTGTGATGCTTCTAGTTTAGTCTTGTGGTTTGTGCTGATGTAGCACCATGGAGTGATCTCTTATGGGTCTAGGTAGTTAAATACTCACAAATTTAACTATGACACCAATGACCTGGATCTTTTAGCGGTGGTTTTCTCATTAAAGATTTGGTGGCATTACCTCATCGAGGAATGCTTCGTGGTCTTTACAGATCACAAGATCTTGAGGTATGTATTCTCCCAGTGAGACCTGAACTTATGGCAGCAAAGGTGGATGGAGATTATTTAGGACTACGACTTCGATATTTCCTACACCTCATGAAATGGGAACATGGTGGATGATTATTTAAGCAAGAATTCCTTCTTTTGGGAGTCAGCATATGCTTGGAGAGTGATGGATTATTTGGTTGACTTACACTTGGATGCAAGGGTGGAAGGTGGTAGAGGTTGTCTGTTTCAGATGACAATACAGTCCTCTCTGATGCAGAAGGTGGAGGAGTCTCAGTGGGGGGGACTCAGAGACTAAAGTGATGTGTGGTCACATTGACTAGGGAAATACTCTAGAAGGGTGGTCAGAGGATGGTCAGAATCAGATGCTTTTCCACAAGAATTTGTTTGTCCAACAGACAATTCACGAAGGAGTTATTCATGAGTTCCACAGCATAGCCCTAGCAGTACACCCAGAATTTTCCAGGATGTACTGGGGCATGAGGGGTCAGTTTTGGTGGCCCATATTGAAGCGTGTGGTGGTGGAGTTTTTTGAAAAATGCCTCATGTTTTAGCAGGTGAAGGTTGAACATTGTGTTCTCAATGGTCTGTTGAAACCCTTAGACATTCACAAGTGGAAGTGGGATGACATCTCGATGGATATTTTCACTGGACTACCCAAGGCTAAGATATTTTGTGATTCCATCTAGGTAGTGGTGGACCGATTGATGAAATTGGATAACTTATTAGTGGTTAAGGAGTTGAGTGGAGTGTATTCCTTAGCATTGAAATACGTTCGTCAAGTGGTATGGCTATACAGAGTTCCAAGAACCATCATTTTGGATCGGGATACACACTTTACTTCATGATTTTGGAATGGATTATAGTGTGATTTTGGAACTCAACTACTCCATAACACTTCTTTCCACCCTCATACGGATGTGAAGATAGAGAGGACCATCCAAACATTGGAGGATATGTTGAGAGCCTATGTTCTAGATTTCAGAGGATCATGGGTACGACACTTACCTCTGGTAGAGTTTTCCTACAACAATAGATATTACTCTACCATTAATATGGTAACCTTCGAAGCCTCTTATGGAAGATTGTTTCATTCACCCATGTGCTAGATATGGGTTGGGAAGGCAGGTGTTCCTGGTCCATAGGTGGTTCATTGCATGATGGAGAAGGTTTATCTTCTGCATGAAAGGATGAAGGCAGCTCAGGACTGATAGAAGCTGTATTCCAATCATAGGAGGAGACCCTTGGAGTTCGAGGTTAGGGACCATGAGTTATTAAAGGTCTCCCCTTGGAGTGGATAGTAGAGGTTTAGTAGGGGGTTAAGCTTTATCTTAGGTTCACCGGACCCTTAGAGGTGTTGGGATGAGTTGGCAAGATAGAATATCACTAGCGTTACCACCGCGTTTGGAGAGGATCCACAACATTTTTCATGTCACTCAACTCGTTCAGTATCTACATGATGACTCCCACTTCCTAGACTGGGGAGGGTTGCATATCAAGGACGATGTGACATTCATGGAGGGACCGGTGAGAATCGATTATTGTAAGAAGAAGGTGCTTCATGGATGTCCCATTCCCTTGGTTTCTGTATTGTGGAATCATGGTGACCTTGAGGAGAGTACCTGGTAATGGGAGGCTCAAATTCATGCCCAGTACCCAGATTTATTTTGAGCTTTTCCCTTTGGTTTTGATTTCATGACTTACTTAATATGTATTGTTAAACCTTCTTACTATATGATAATTTGTTTCCATGTTCTCTATTTTTTGTGAAAGGTTATGACTATGGGTAGGGGGACCTAATCCCCAATCAATAAACATTAATGTGGATGAAATTAAACCAGTACGGGCATGACAATGCCATCCAAACCAGATAGTATCTTGACATGGAGGAAAGAACTCGCTAATCCATGTTTCAAGAAAGTGTGATCTTTGAGGTTCATGTGTATGTTTGGGGTGATACCTATCAGGAGGTGTTCTTGGATGTCAATGTTTTTTTCCCTATTTTGAGAAACTATAGGAGGATTATCCATGAGAGGTATCTTACAAGGTGGTTATTCGGACCCCTCTCTTTTCATCGGGTTTACTCTTGAATTCTAGAGGGTGAGAATAGTTTGAGAGGTATATGATGTAATGGACCTGACACTCCTAGTCCATTACTTTGTCAAATTCTGTTGTTTGGGGTGTCCTAGACACCATCAAAGAGTCAGGAGGGCATTAGTGTTGGTGGCCAGGTGTCATCTTAGTGTCCCTTATTAGCGCCATCATGGGGTGTCGGTTTTCCATTCTAGTTTCCCTCCTGTAGAATCTCTTTTATGTTTTAATACATCTTTTAAAGTGGTTTAAGAAATTTTTAAGTCTGGTAAAGGATATATTAAATCCCCAAAGAGTGGGGAGACCCTTGACTTACCAAAACATATGGCACTTTTAATCAGTTTCACACCTTTTTCCGTGTTTCCAGTTACGACCCTGTTATATGTTTTTCTCAGTTTAAATGTAACCTATCAACTCTTTGCCATGAAATGGTCTATCTCACTATCTCTAAGGGAAATATCATATTTCAATTAATTCCAACATGTCCAACTACCCATCCACGTGGTCAAAACAAAATCCTCTTTTCAAGCACTATGAGATTGCACATCCCGTAACTCTAGGATCTAGCCCTTTTATCAAGCCGAGATCTTCATCCTCAGTCTATTTTATTCCCTCTTGTTGCACATGGAGTCACTCTTCCAGAGATGAGTCCTTCCTTCATGAGAGCCCTCATGTTCGGTTCTTATTGGATTTTCCTGTCACATAACCTCGGTTCTTGGTGCAAGGGGAAAACTTCAATCCTTGATCATCCAAGTAGGGGTTCTTCCTTTGTCTCTCTTTACTGTGCATCATGTGGGGTGGGTATGAGGATGTTCCCTCATAACGTAGATGAAACCAAGTTTAATGAATATAATAAACAGGGTTTCAAAAAATTAATGGGTGGGAAAGATGATGATGTTGTTGTTTTTTTTCTTTGTTCTTTTTATGTTTCGAAAATGTATGGGCTCATGTCCACTGAAAATCATGGATATTGGCAGTCCTTTCTTTCACTCTAATAAAGATATGATTTCTAGATGATATTTTGATTTAATGAATGTAACATGGAAACCGATTGATCAGATAAACTTGGTTGATTAAATGGATTCCTGATGAATAAGAACCCTTGTGTGATCACCTTGTTTAACCAAATGGAAAGAAGGGACTTAATGAATAGTGTTGGATAATATTTTAAAACATCCTTTCTCTATTATATTGATATTCATGGTTGTTCTGTTTAATGCTTTTTGGGGTGATATAGATGGGAATGGAATCTCTAGTTGATAGGTTGATGGTTTTTGAATTTCAGGTTGTGTGGAGTCGGTGGTAAATGTTCTCAACCAGATAAGTTGGGGCTTGGTTTGGTTCTAGTACTTTGAGGGATCTTATGAGATCCCATTTGATGTTATTATTTACAAGATAACTGGGAGTGAATGCTTTAAATGCCTGCTTGGATCTTTTTTCATCAGTTATTGTTTTGGATTGTAGTTATGCCTATTAGTTTCCTGGTAGTGAATGAATTTTTAAATTGAATCACTTGAACATGATAACGAGGATGGGTATAATGGAAAACTATTTTCTGGAAGTGGTTTCATGTGGGATGGTTGTTGGTTTTAGGACACATAGGTTGGGATGAGTTCTGGATTACCTATATGTATACATTTTAGTTCTTTTTTTCTTATACGCACCCCACCCATGTTGAGTAATTCGTGATAAACACCCCCATTTCATGGGGGATGGTGTTTTACCAATATTCCTATGATTGGATGGTTATTAGATCCTTTCTGCTCCCTCTCCCAGGTATCCCAAGACTCTTTGGGAGGGATGTGATGGCATGAGGTTCATTATAGCCCAAGATTCTTTGGGAAGGGTGGTTGTAGTGGCCTAGGTGTATGTAGGAAGGTTTTTTTTTCAAGTGTCTTTGGGATGATGCCTAGGAGTATGTGGGTAGGAAGTGTAGTTGTGGTGGCCCAAGTGTCTGTGGGTAGGAAGTGTGGTTGCGATGGACCAGGTTTCTGCGGGCAAGATGTGTTATTGTGGTGGCCCAGGTGTTTGCGGGATGGATAAACGTTCAGTTGGGATGGACCATATGGTTTTTGTTGGGGAAGGAAGTTGTACTACAGTGGAAATTTGTGGGGGAGGTCTGATGCATAGGATATTATAAATAACCAGTGGGAAAGTAGTGTGAGGTACCCAAATATCGTTGTGCAATTACTATTATTTTACCAGACTTGTGTTATTTGGGGAGTGCACCTTGGTGAGGTTGGGTGGATAGTTTTATTTGATAGGTGTTTTGGTTACCTCTGTTTCTCACTGGGCATTAAAATTCTTCCCCCCTTGTGCATGATAGATTTTGTTTTCTCTACTGAGTATATGTGTATAATCACCCTACATATATAAAATAGATTTTAGGTTTCCAGAAAGACATTTAAGACCATTTCGGACCTTACTAGCTTGGGCATCGAGATAGTTGGTGTTGCTACTTTTCATTATTTTGGTACTTTCCTTCGGAGTTTTTATACACTTTATATCACTTTATTGTGAACATGAATGTGGAAAAATGGTTTTTGGCTTCACTTTTACATTCGATATTTGGATTTGTTTGGGATTTATCTTCTCATATCATGATCTTGTTCTATAAAAAGGGTAACTACTTCTATTTGTGTGTGATTATATACCCTTGGTGATAGTCGACATTCTACGGCCTACTGAAGGCAGGACTTGGGGGGTCATTATCTCTCTTTCACCTTGAAGAAGGAAGATCTGGGCATCTTGTCATGCTTTCACTCTTCTTAGATGAGGTGGTTTATGTAAGGATCATGGGGAGGTGGATTTCATGCATTTAAGGCACACCAAAGGTGGAGGTTGGGAGGTCGCCTCAGAGTAGTGTTGGTGGTGATGTAGGGTGGACATGTCAAAGGAGGAGGATGGCGGGGAGGTTGTGTGGTCATGTCGTTAAAGGAGGATTGTCGGATGTAGTTTTTGGGAAGGATGGTTTCAGGGAGGAGATGGGGGTTGAAATGATGGGGCATACTGCCATGGGTATTTTATGACCTATGGAAATATGTTAGCCTATGGACACATTTTTTATAAAATGTGGCTATATGGTTGTGGCTATAGCCTAAATTTCTATTTGTGGTTTTGGATTGATTTGTTGGTATCCATCATGGCCTTGGGTGTAGTCCTCATTTATACATCATATCTCTTCAGATGTTATCAGTTTCATTAGACTCATGGAGTGTGTTCTACCGGATGAGTGCTATTTAGAATATTTGAGCTGGAATCCTAGCCTAAAATTATGGTTGTGGCTTACCTTTAGACTGTGTTTCTTTATTGAGTAAATATGGATATTCTTGTTATATGAATCATGTACATATACCTGTTTAGAGTTGAATGTTATACTTTTATTGAATGTTTTGCCGTTTATAGGTGTCATACTGGGTATTTTTATATTCACCCCTGCCCAAAATTTTCTCACACATGTCATGTCTTGTGTAGACAATTGACCTTTTGACATAGACCCCAAGGGACCAAGACCCGGAGGTGATTGTGAGACCATACATATCAATGAGTGTTTTATGATATCTGGACATCATCCCCCAGTTTACTTTTAGGTTAGACTTGTTTATTGGAAATTTATGGTGGGCTTGTATTTGGTCCTGTTTACTTTCTTTTACTTCTTATTTTACTCTGATTATGGGATATAAATGTATGCATGCATGGTTGTTCAGTTGTTTTTACATTTCAACATTGTATGGGATTAAATATGTGTGCATGAATAAAGTTACTTAGGTTAAGGCCTCGCATGTTAGTGATATGTCTACTCAGTGCTGGTCCTCAGCCTCTGTCCTATTAGATGTGGTCATGGGGAGTCGCAGCATGGGCCCCTTTGGGTCAGGTCATGACAGAGTGGTATCAAAGTGGTCAGTTCTACCATAGGACTAGATTATGTGATATTGGTTTGGGGATAAATAGTTAAGTGTTTCGAGTTTATCTTTTAGGATAGGGACCCCAGAGTTGGTGCGGCGATTGACGTATCTAAACAACTGGACACTGATCACCTTCCTTTCTATAGGTTCCAGGAATAGCAGAAGCGCAGGATGGGCATGTAACCAATTTTTAAAATTACTATAATTAATGATTAATTCGGGATTAATGTGATGATAAATTCCAATATCCACAGAATTTAATCAAAGATAAAATACAAAGGAGAGAACCTGGAACTGAAAAGAGAGGATCGATATATTTTGTTTTTAATTAATTTAATTAAATTATAAAATTACCTCCAAGGTGATTCATTCTTCATTGATGTTTCTGACCACAGATCTAAGGTGTGTCTTCATTGGGATGTAGAATCCAAGGATTGGAATCCTCTAGCGGTGATCCACACATGCTCCACGTATCTCTGGACATCGCTGAATGAGTCTCCAGGTGCTATCATAGAATATCATTGTGCTTACGATGTTCGTCATAGATCACCTTGAGAATCACTTTCAAAGCACTCTCCTTGATTTAGTGGAGGAAGCTATATCTTTTTCTTTAGAACTTTATTGGATAGGAAAGAGTTTTCTAGGATTGAGATAATTTCTACAAGGATTTTGTGCACACATTGATTGGTCAGTCTGTCTAATGACCCCTTATCTAATATAGAGAATAATAACATAATTGGGAATTTAATTCACCAGGTAATAATAAATAATTGTAAAAGGTGTCATTACTTAATTTATTATTCCATGAGAAACCCCATGTCAAATAAAAATAGCAATGCTATTATTTCTATGACATTTTCTTTACTTGCACGTTATATTTAAATATTATTTAACCAAATAATATTTAATATTATTTCTCACCAGACCCATAACATGGTCCTCCAATCCTTCTCAATATTTATCACACCTTGAATAATGACTACTTATTTATTATATAAATATAACTACATTATTTGATGATAAATAAATATTGCTTCTTTAATATATTCTCTCAAATAACTAGCAAAGAAATAATTTTGATCAGTAATACTAGAATAATTATTAAACCACAATCACGAATAATATTTATTAAGCTTGTTAAATAAATAAATTATTTAATCAAGATATGTTATACGCTTAGTGTTTGACCCTCTAGGAATCTTTCTCATCAGTATTAGGCGAGCCTACCTAAATTCCAAGATTATTGTCTAGAAACAGGTCAAGGCACCCAAGAGAAAGAAGTTGATTTCACAATGACATGTCACCTCATATGAATTATAGATATGTAATATAATCTCTTTGTCCCAATATCTCCAATCAAGCAGGTTGCAGGCAAGTGTCATCAACCCTTGTGCTCGATTTCTCATTCTATGACTTCCTGAAATTGAACTTGCCTAGAGAACACCATGGGAATGTATTTAGTTTGGTTGTATCATTTCCATAAAAGGGTCTGAGATATCTAACTCCATATAAGTGACAAATCCTTTCTCAAATTATTCATTAATGCAGTATTACTCATGTCACACCCAACATATCCTACCTCACTGCGAATATATTTCATCATGGTTTTCATCAATACATATAAGTGTGCAAGTCATAATACCTATTAATAATAATCTTAAATTCTAATGACCAATACACACATCTAAGGATAGGAACATCCAATGACACTTATAAATGTGGATTTCTTATCGGAGGGTCTTGTTCGCATAATATCCTCCTAGATATTACTAAGTTATCACACCATGAGAAGGTGCCTAAAATTTTCATGAGTTCCCACCCCTGATAGCCTATATCATTTTTGTCCCTTCAAATGAAATCATCCCACCATATAACATATATTCAAGAATACTATCATGGAACATTCAGTTTCTCATCATAGTAGGGATCTTCTATGACTTTTTTATGCAACAGTTATTCTTAGAACATTATCACGTACTATGTCACAGATAAGAACAATCAGGATGTGATTAGTAGTTTATTAATGTTCATCCAATGAATACAAGTTTATCATAAATTACAAAAAAAAAGTTATTTTATAGAGCACCAACTCCAATAGAATCCAACTTGCACTAGAGACATCTTCTAAAAACCATTAATCCACTAGCTCTCACATGATATTCATGCTTCTGATAATATAGGCCTTTATTCAAGAGGTCCACTGTGTTCTCTTCCGTGGAAACTCTGATCATTGAAAATTATCCCCTTTGATAGAAATCCCTCAAGAGGTGACGCTTTCGGAGTGTGTGCCTTGTCCGTTGATGTGAACTTGGATCTTTTTCAAGATCCACCACTATATTTTTATCATAATACACTGTGATGGGATCATTATTGCTAGCAACCACACCAATCTCTCACAAAAAGTTCTGAATCTGGACAGCTTCTTCAGATTCATCAGAAGTCACTATATATTTGGACTCCACTATAGAATCAGAAAAAACTAGCTTCTTTGAACTCTTGTAGCTCACATCTCCTCCATTGAGAAAGAAAACATATCCTGATTGTGACTTCAGATCATTCTCATTTGTCTGAAAACTAGAATTAGCATACCCTCTAATGACAAGATCCCCATCTCCCCTATACATGAGGAATATATCCTTAGTTCTCATATACTTAAGGATAGTCTTAATAGAAGTCCAATGCTTTTTCTCCTAGATCTTCTTGATATTTTCCTAGCATGGTTTGTGAATAGGAAACATCAAGTCTGGTACATAACATGACATACATTATAGATCTTATTACTGAAGCATGTGAATTATTACTCATCCTATCTTTCTCATGTTGTGTTTGGGGACACAAGATCTTGGAAAAATGTATACTATGTGACACTGGAACCAATCCCCTCATGTATTGTTCCTTACTAAATCTCTTTAGTATATGGTCAATTTATGTACTTTGACATAGTCCAAGAAGCCTCTTGTATCTATCATGAATGATCTTGATCCCTAGAATGTAGGTTGTTTCACCTATGTCCTTAATGGATTATCACATTTTGAATCATTCCTTGAATAAATGAAAAATTGGTCTGTCTTTTCCAATAAGAAATATGTCATCAACATACACTACTAGGATAATGACTACATTCTTATTAATTCTCTTATAAACACATGGCACACATTCATTCTTAATGAAACCAAATTCTCTTTTGGATTCATCTAATAAAATGTTCCATGATTTACATTCTTTATTTAATCCATAAATGGATCTCTACAACTTGCATACCCTTTTAGCATCACCTGGTGTCACAACCCCTTCTAGTTGTGTCATATAGACATCTTTCTAAATTTTCCCGTTAAGTGATGTAGTTTTGACATCCATCTTACAAATCTCATAGTCATGGTAATCATATATGTAAAGTATGATTCTTATGTATTTAAACATGTAAACTTGTAAAAATGTGTCATCACAGTCAATTCCTTGACCTTATTTAAAACCATTAGCCACTAGCCTTGCTTTATAGGTACTAACATAACCTTCCATGTCTAGTTTCTTTTTGAATACCCATTTAGACCCAATAGGATTTACATCAACAAGAGCATCAACCAGAACCCATAATTGGTTTTGAAACATAGAATCCATCTTAGAATTCATAGCTTCTAACCATCTTTCAGATTCTAATATCTCTACTACTTCTTTATAGGAGATAGGTGCATCATTGTCCAACAATAATGATTCAACTTCCTCAGTGATAATGAAACTATATCTCTTTGGTTCCCTTACCTTTCTTTTGATCCTACGTAGTACCTGTGTTTTAGGAACTACCTCTTCCATCGAGATCTATGGAACTTGTTCTTGTAACAACTTCTATGTATCAGGAACATCAACTTCATCGAAGTCAATCTTGCTCCAACTATCCTTTTTAAGGAAGTTATCCCTCTCAATAAAGACAAGTTATTTAGCAACAATTACTTTTTTGTATAAGGGGTTGTATAGGTGGTATCCCTTTGTTTCCTTGGGATACCCTATAAAGATACACTTTGTGCCTCAGGGTAATAGTTTTTTTTCATGAGAAAGCATTAACAAATGCCTTGCATCCCCATACACATGTATTCAAAAAAGTTGGTTTATTTCCACTCCATAGCTCAAAGGGAATCTCACGTGCCACCTTAGTTGTTACTTGGTTAAATTTTTATGCTTTAGTTTGCAATTCATATCCCCAAAAGGATAATGATAGATCTGCATGACTCATCACCGACCTTACTATGTCCAGAAAGGTACAGTTCCCCCTTACACTAACATCATTCCACTATAGTGTATAAGGTGGAGTGAGTTGAGATAGAATCACAGACTCTTTTAAAATGTCAATTAAATCTTGGTTAAGATATTCTCCACCTTAATCCGGTCGAATCCTCTTTATCTTCTTAACAAGCTGGTTCTCTACTCCATTCATGAACTCCTTGAATTTCTCGAGGGACTCAGACTTATACCTCATTGATTAGACATAAGAATAACTACTCAAGTCATCATTTAAATTAATGAAGTAAGAATATCCACATCTAGATTCTACTGAAAATAGTCGACACACATCAGTGTGGTCTAATCCTTGAATATCTATTGCCATTTCACCCTACCCAACAAATGGTGGTTTAGTCATTTTCCCTTATAAACAAGTGTGACATCTATCAAGTGGTTTTAGCTCAGAAGATTCTAAATATACATCTTGATCGAGCATTGTCAGGAGCCTCTCGATTACATGACCAAGGCAGTGATGCCACAACTGGGTGTTGTATCAGTCATGTGAACATAGTTTGTTATCTATTTTCAACACGTGGTTCTCATAATTTAATACATATAGAACGTTATTTAAATGTGTCATACCATAAAAAATGTTTCTTTGTAAAAATTGGAACATTTATTTTTTAACATGAAAATAAATCCATCTCTATCTAAACTTGATATATAAATTATGTTCTTGGTAACACTAGGTACATAATAAAAGCCATGTAAAACCAAAATCATTCTCATTGGTAATGTGAGGTGGTATTCACCAATGGAAAGAGAATCCAGCCTCGCACCTTTGGCATCTCATAGATCCACCTCTCCTATGGAAATTTTCTAGAATATACTTGTTTCGTATATTTAAATACATATGTGAGCCGCACAAGATATATTTAATACCTAATTTGTAGAAATGGAAAGATTTCACTTGATAAAAAAACACGTTTGGCTTCCCCTTACCTCTGGGTGCAGTTCCTCTTCCATTGGTCTGAATTTCTGCATACAAAGCATATTGACTCCTTCTCTTTACCATACCTATGGATCTTCTTATTCTTGGTAAAAAAGTGCTCAGAGGTTTTAGATTGTTTATAAATCTTAGGCCCCTTTTTTATCCTTTCTCTTCTTACTCACCCTAAGGATTGCAGGTTTTTTACACCCCATGTCCTTATAAACTTGGAAAATTAGGCTAAGAAGCTCTGATAGAATCTTCTCATTATTTATCATATTATAATTCACAATAAAACTAGAGATAGTCTTAGGCAGTGATTATAGTATGAGATATATATTCAAATCATCTGGGAATTTAATCCCTAAAATTTCTAGATTCTCAATGTATCCAATAAGCTTGACTACATGTGGTCCAGATAATGCAGACTCTCCAATCATAGTAGTGAAAAAAGCATTGAAGATCTCATACCTCTCATGTCCTTCCTTCTCTTAATATAGATCCCTAAGGTGAGACATCATGCTAAGAATCCATTTCCTCATGTTGATTCATGATCTCATTGGTTAGGGATGATATCATGAGGCACTGAACATTCGTATCATTATTCAAATGTTTCTCGTACATAGAGAGTTCCTCATCACTCACCTCATTTCTAGGCGCAATTGGTGAAGGCTCTTCCAGCACATAAAGTTTCCTCCCATGGTGAAGGATAACCCCAAGGCACCTTTTCCACTCTGGGAATTTAGTGCTGATGAGAAGGTTTTCCTTCTCAAGTATGGATCGAAATGATATTTTTTATGTAATTTTGATTGATGTTTCTAAACATTACGGTGAATAGAGTTTTAGTACTTTATCTTGACAAATATTAACAAATAAATAAATTAATATCTATTAGTCTCCCACTATTTTATCAAAACCTAATAGCTCTCACCATTCATGTCAGAATATCATGTAGCATGGACATTCTAGCGGAAAGGATCCATATTCCACTTCACATTATTCCAACTAGGGTTGGTCAAGAAACTTGAAAGACTTTAGGTAGGTATTCCAAATGCCAACAGCATTAACTCATAGCTCCTTGATTTATTGAGTGGACCCCCCAATCCTAAAATTTTTAATTTCTTATTTCCTCAACCTTTGCCTCTCAGTTACACCAAGTCTTACTAGGGAAGTCAACCCTTGATGTAAACTATGTTAATAAATCCTAAAACTTCAAATTAGAATTCCCCGATAATTGAAAGCACCCCAAATAGGCTTGGTCAAGAACATTGAACTACAGTTCAATTCTAACTGAAGTAATGGAAGGCTATACCAACTTAATATTTAATTAAGGTATTTTATCTTTTATGTGTAAATTACCACTTATTATCTTTCCACATGCTTGTTAATGTTAAGTGGGATATACTTAAGTGATTAACCATGTATAGATAATATTTATGTGTAAGCCATTTTTATTTTAGTTCCATTTTATATGTTATTTTGTTCATTAATTATGTGATCATGTTAAACATCCATAATGAATAATCATAAAACTAATAGAAATAAAATAAAGGGTATGATCATAATATTTAATACTTGTTAGTTTATCTAGCGGTTGATAAACTAACCTAGACCTAGCGTAGAAATACCTTGAATCATTTAAGGTTTGTGTTACATCTTTCACATGTCCACATTTGTATCTCCTTGGATTATTTTTTCCTTTTCTCTTAACTTGAACCACCTATACTATCTTGGGAGCTCCATCCATTACATATGTTTTTAAATCACACACAGGTGAGGGGTAAAAGAAAGTTTACAAAAAATAAACCATGGGAAGGTAGGTCTAACATATTAATGAAGAGAAGGCACGCATGCCTACAATTTTAATATAATAAATAAATTAAAATAGAACCAATCACATAAAAAGGTATGGTCTAGCTCAGGATCATCCACATACATGAAACGAATTACACATTTAATAAAACTATCATTCAATTCTTTAATAGTTCTTCATCCAATGGCCGGAAGGCCTTCGTTGTTTTTATTAATTTTTGATAATCCACCTTTCAAGGGGTGTCGTGGAACCCTTAAAAGGCCTTTAGGTGTAAGTTTTACATGGCCCGTAGGCCTTAGAGGAATTCATTACCTATAGGATTTAAACATTACATACAACCCCAACTAACTACTTGGAACTGCTCCTCCTCAGCATCTTCATCAGGAAATCATCTCTCCACCTCGCATGGCTATTTGGCTAGGCTATTCCGTGCATGAGCAGTCTTCTCCCGATGGAAAGTGCCATACCCTCTTATTATTTCAATTAATGTAGATTTTTCTATGCTGAAGGCTCCTTACTCATCCTCCTTATAGATCTTTTTCTTTGTAGGTTGTCTAGTTTACATCTGCACTTAAGGTGTCCTGAAGGCCTTGAGGTGGCCCGAAGGCCTTACTGGCCTAAAGGCTTGGGTGGCCCGAAGTCCTTAAAGGACTTGGGGATCAAATCAGTGTCCTGAAGGCCCAAACGGGGAAAAATTCTCGGCTACTACAGTTCCAAATAGTTCTTTCTAAATTTTTCGCTACAGTGCTGCTACAGTAACCTCAGAAATTCGGCCTCCGCCTAGATGCACTTAATAGTAATTATGCTCGAATCGATTAATCATTTTCTTTAATTAATCAATCCTTTTTATCTAAATCCTTTTCTGAATTTCCTTAAGATTATCATCCATAACTTTGTACATAACTTGTACCTTGGAAGAAACCCAGTGAATACCTATCCAAAACTACCCAACATGTATTTATACTTGTATACACTTTATTCTTTGTGGAATATATCATGAACATATTATTATGATTGTAATACAACTCATAAATGACATGAAGATCTTTGAACATTATGAAAATGTTAATTAAATATATATATATATATATCAAACACCTAACACATGTTGTTTCCAAGATTTACACCCACACAAAGGTACATGTCTCAATGGTTACATACTATAATAAAACAAATTAAATCTATGTAAACTGGAAATAGTGCACGGTGTGTAGATCCAACTACATGGTGTGTACCCTCCTCACCATCCATACAAAGTACACACCTGTGGAAACGGTGTGTGAGGTGTACCTCAGAAATATTTAGAGTACACGGCATGTCCAGAGGGCCACACGCTTTGTAGACTTTGGGTTACATGGTCACCAGTTGGGAAAGTCGTGTATGGGATACATGAAATGACCTTGACCCGAAGGGAGTACACGTTGTGTCTAGTGGGACACATGGTTTTTTTCTAGATAACTATGCACCACTCTGTTCTGGTCAACACACGATGTAAGAATTAACTACACCACGTTTCATTAATGCACAAGTCTTGTGTAATTGTCGAATTACTCCTGATGTATTGAACACAAATACATGATGTGTATATCTGACTACATGGAATGTATTCTTGTGTTATTTAGACATAATCTTCGGTGCCTCCTGATGAGATCATAAATTTAATTTTAATCATAAAATTATTTGTTTATTTTAGATCTAAAGAAATAATAAGGGAGGAATAGATATAGAAATTTCAGATTATAGGAATGATTAAATATGAATTGACAAATGAAATTATTAAAGCGTAAATCATCAAAAAATTATTAAAATAATTATAAACAAAAATATGACCCCTCTAATAACACGTGTAGGATTCGAGCATAGTGGAAGCGATGGATGGGCATGTTCCCAACTTTTCAAATTTCCATAATCGATGATTAATCTAGGATCAATACAATGATTAACACCAGTATCAATGGAATTGAATAAAATATAAAATAAAAGGGATAGAATCTGGAACCGAGAAGAGAGGATCAAAATATTTTGTGTATAATTAATTTAATTTAATTAAAAAATTATATCTGAGGTGATTATTTCTTCATTGATGTGTCCAACAATGAGTTTGAGGTGTGGCTTCATTACGATGTAGAATCCAAGGATAGGAATCCTCTAGCGGTGATCCACACGTGTTCTGTGTATCTCTGGACATCACTGAAGGAGTCTCTGGGTGCTAGTACAGAATATCTGTGTGCTTGCGATGTCCGCCTTTGATTTCATTGAGAATCACTTCCAAATTTTTCTCTTTGATCTAGTGGAGGATGATCTATCTCCTTCTTGAGAGCATTCTTGGAGAGGAAAGGGTTCTCTAGGCTCAAGATATTTTCTCCAAGGATGTTGTGCACACAATGATTGGACAGTTGGCTGAATAACCCATTGGCTAATATAGAGAATAATAACATAACAATGAATTTAATTCACTATGTAATAATATATAATTTTCACATGTGGCATTACTTAATTTATTATTCCATGTGAAACCCTATGTTAAATAATAATATCTATGTTATTATTTTCATGACATATGCTTAACTTGCACATTATATTTAAATATTATTTAACCAAATAACATTTAATATTATTTCTCACCAGAACCATAACATGGTTCATCAATCCTCCTTAACATTTACTAGGCCTTGAATAATAACTATTTTTTTATTAAATAAATATAACTTCATTATTCACCGATAAATAAATATTTCATCCACAATATATTCTCTTGAATAACTAGCGATGAAATAAATGTTATCATGCATAATTGAATAATTATTAAACCAAAACCAGGAATACTATTTATTCAACTTGTTAAATAGATAAATAATTTAACTGAGATTCTGGATACACTTAGTGTGTGATCTTCTAGGCATCTTTCTCGTTGGCATTAGGTAGGCTTGCCTAAAGTATGAGATTACTATCTAGAAATGGGTTAAGGAACCCAAGAGAAATAAGTTGATGTCCCAACAACATGTCACCTCATACGAACACTTACCATGTAATATAATTATTTTTTCTTAATATCTCTAATCAAGTGGGTTGCATGCAAGTGTCATCAACCCATGTGCTTGATTTCTCATTATTTGACTTCTAAAAATTGAACTTGCCTAGATAACACCATGGAAATGGATTTAGTTAGGTTATATCATTTCAATCAAAGGGCCTAAGATATATACTTCTGGATAAGTGAAAAATCTTTTCTCACATTATTCTATAATGTAGTATTACTTTTGGTGCACCCAACATAATCTACCTCGCCGTGAATATCATTCCTCACAATTTTTTTCAATATATGTAAGTTAACGAGTCATAATACCCATTAATAATAATCTTAACGTCTAAGGAAATGTACAAACATACACAAATAAGAACATCCAATAACACTTATAAATGTGGATTTTCTACTGGTGGGTCTTGTACTCATAATATCCTCCTAGATATTACCAAGGGCGCACACTATAAGAAGGTGCCTCAAAGTTTCATGAGTCTCCACCCCTGATAGCTTGTATCATTTGTGTTCCATAAAATGATATCATCCATCCATAGAACATATATTCAAGACTAGTATGATGAAACTTTCGGGTTCTCATCATAGTAGGGATCTGTTATGACATTTTAATACGACAGTTATTCTTAGGACATTATCACATACTATGTCACAATGAAGAACAGTCATGATGTGACAAGTAGTTTATTAATATTCATCCAATGAATATAAGTTTATCATAAAGTAAAAAAAGTTGATTTCTTGGGAACCAACTCTAAAACTTTTTCCTCAGTACAAGAGAACATTGGTTTCAGGTAAAATAATTGTATATGCATCATATAAGAATGAGTTGTGGTTTTCATTTCATTCATGGATTAATCATGCATGGAGAATGGGAAGAAATGTAATCTGATTACATTATAGGACACTCCCTGATTAAGAAAGCTATCACAGACATCTAAAAAGTTTGAGATATTATCATAAGGATCTTTAGTCTATAGGAATTGACCCAAACTATATTATGGATCAGGCTAATGAGTCCATGTTTTATTTCAAATGTATGCACCTATAAAAGAGGGTGCACAATATTGGGTACATCACCACTAATAGACAATGATCTGTAATCCATGATTGTTTGATCCAATTGTAAGTGTGGATCTCCATGCAGTTTAGGAGGTACATTTTGCATGTTTGGAGGGTTGGGGCCATTAGGATTATTTTAGTCAGTCATAATTTGATGGAAACATGTAAAGAGATTTATTTCGATATTGGGAATTAAATTGAGTAGTTATTGGGCATCAAGGATCCTTGAATGAGTTAGGGGGCCCTAGTGTATGCACAATTCCAAAAAAGAATAAGGATGATGTGGTGTCCATAATAAATAAGGAAGAATGAAAAGAGGAAAGGGAGACGGGTGAGGTAATACTAGGTTCATACTGAAGGTTCCTATTCCTAAGCACAAAACTAATCCCCGAAAATGATGAAAAAATTTGGTATATCAACACACGTCATTGAATTCACATGGGAAGTGATCAGATTTGAATTTCTATTATCCCGAACTAAACTTTCTACGATGGCATGGTAAAGTGGTAGCTCGGGGTTGAACCCATTCGGACAAACTGGCATACATGGAACTAGTGATTTCAAACCCTTTATGTAAGAGTCCCCACAAATTGATTTGGGTTTGGGATTCAATTAAACCTATAAGGAGTTCATTAATATTTAGGAAGAAGATAAGGTTCATGGTTAATTTCATGGTTTTAGGTAAAAAGGATAATCTCATTCCTTGCTTGGGATAGTCCTAGGGATTAGGTTGTGAAGTAGTGCATAGATCACTAATTGAATATGGTCAAAACAACTAGATATATATAACATACAAATATTACTTGTTTGGGATATAGACAACAACCTAGATGCATTAATAATTTCTTCTATATTAAAATGTTTCATTAGCTAATGGTTATAGTTTTCTCTACACCAATTTGGATAGGTTTGTTCATTTAAAATTTCCATAGTCAGGGTTGTATAAAATAATTGAACAAACAATTATTGTTTAACCTGATTACTATCCTTATGGTTACCATGTTTTAGTTTATATATTATTTAAGTTCAAAACAACCCTTACTCTTGACCCTTACCCAAAGCGATTTAGTTTCTCATGTCGGTATTAATTGAAAGCAAAGAAATAATTGCAGACATGCTTGGAAGATTGATAAAATAGTTGAAATAAATCATTTCACAATTAAAAAATTCATAATAAAGCATCTCGCATTTAAATAAATTGTAAATTCACTCAAACACTTACTTACAATGGTAAAAATTCAAGAACATGGTGTGTATCTGCTGTTGAGCGTTAATGGAAATGGAAAATAGGCGTTGAAATGAAAAACAGAGATGAAAAAGATGAAGAATGATTATATAATGATGAATGAAACTTGGATTCAATTAAAACGACAAAAGTAGTTGATAAACATGAGTTGTAAGGGAAAAAAAGGGGGAAAGGAGAGAAAGAAAAAGAAGAAAGTGGATTCCAAGAAGTTTTTGTGTAGCTTTCTACGTTCTATACAAAAATAGACGGGGATTTACACAATGTGCAACCTTCTCACATCATGTATTATAGATACAAATGTTTCTCCACATATCTTGTTTTTTGGAGACTTTCACAACCCGAATCTTCGTTATTTAGAGATACAACTTGATTCACATCGTGTATTGGGGACTCATGACATGTTTCATCTTCACTAATTGAACTTTAAACATAAAGTGGCATTCAAAATTTACACAACATATAGTGGAGATTCCGGCCATGTATTCTTTTCACGACTTGTAAATTCTCCATAACTTGTGTCATCCTCTTTGACATGCGATGAATGATGCATACACATTGTGTATGTGCTTCATGACATGTAAAGTCCATTTTTCCAATTTTTTATAGATTTTACTTTGGAGTTTTTGAAACCTATTTTCTTCAAAAATCAACACAAACCCGATGAATTATTGAATAAAACAAGAATAATATTTAATTAAATGAATAAAATATGTATATGTAAATTTAGTTTACTAGTAGTGGAGTTTGAAATTAAAATAATTTATAAAATATACTTATAATTATAATAAATTATTAAATTAACCAATAATTTGACAGCAGACAACAATACAAGATTTAAAAATAACAATAGAAAAAATACTAACTTAAAATTTAAATACATTATATGAGAAGTGTATATGTAATGAAGTGAAATGATGTACAATATATGGCTCAGGTTTGAGAAAATTTAGAATGAAAATCAGAAAATATATTATTATATTTAAATTTAAATTCAAAACATAATATAAATGTTTTTTATTACAATGAAATTAAAATAATAAACAAATGTTTAATACATGTATCACTTTTAAATATATTGATAAAAATATATTTATATCATACTTGTTCATGTGAAAAACATCAATCATGCACATAAATTTAATCATAATATCCATGTCCTCAAGAAAATTCAACTAGAAAAATATACACCCTATTATTTTTTCATCCCATGTAATGAAATGGGAAATGATATTGGGAAGAAATAAAAAATAACAGTTGGGGATCAAAACATCATGTTTATTATAATAATGTACCCTTCTGGTTATAATCATCTATATGTTTATAACTGGGGATCTTTGAAATCTAGTTGGTTTTATCAACACTGATAAAGACACTCTTTATCAGTACTACTAAATGGGATGATAAAATCCATCTTTATTTTTACATTTTCTACCATTGATAAAAGTTGTATTTATCAGCACTAATTTCTAGCACTGATAAAACTCAAAAAATATTTTTAAAAAATTATTATTTGGTTATCAAGGATAATTCAAGCCCCAGCGAAGTGCTTCCAAGTCACTCCCCCACCCCTATTATCACTAATTCTATGAAATATAAATGTCAAATCCATAAATAAACTACCCAACAACTCTACTCTTCCACGCTCACACCTGTAAGGATTTGTACCCCTAACCTCCTTGTACAAAACAAGCACTCATCTCATTGTTTCATCTTGTTTTCTTTTATATTTTATGATATATCTATTTATTTATATATATTTTCATGCATCTTTTTTATCTATATATTTATTCAAAGAATTATATAATTTCATAAATACATTTAGAAAATATTTTTTTATATTTACATTTCATTATATATTTAAATGTAGGTTTTTTATAATTCATTTATAAAATGCATATTTATTGTAAATAAATTTATATAGTATATTTTTGTAATAGATTTAAATACATTTATTTTATGTCACCGGGGTTCTGAGCCATGTAAGGGCTCCCTCTCAACCAAGTTAAAAAGTGGATTATCTAGAAATAAAAAATATAAGACATCTGGGACATTGCATGCATGTGTATATATATATATAATTGCATATGTGTGTGATTCAATATATATGTATCTATATATATATATATATTAATATATATTTGTTTTAAAATGTGTATGTATATATGCATTTATATTTTTTTTATATGTGTGTCTATATATATGAATGTAAATATATTTTAATATATATGTGTTGCAATGTATATATATACATACATATATAGAAATAGGCACATATATGAGCTGCCACACATTTCATAAAAAACATTTTCCACACACACATTTTGAAAAAAATATATATTAAAATATATATACAATCATATAGGCCTCAATTATCCTAGGTTATATAATGTCTCAGTTCTCCCGGCTTCCTCTTCGCGAAGGAGTCTCACCAACGTCCTCCCCTCTCAGGTTTTCCTTGGATTGATGGATCTTAACTCGCTCTATGGTAACCGTGACGAAACTTCAATGAAGTTCTCCACCCATATATTTGAAATGGATTGACAATGGTTTCCTAGATGTGTATATTTCCAGATTCCTCCACCCTCGGATCTACAATTGTTTTCCTGTTCTTTGGATTTCCATATCTGTGCCAATGACTACTTTCGGTTCTCGACAGACATCCTGAAGTTCCTAATCTTCTATGTGTGATTTATGGTCAGTGGATGATGGCTTCCATTTCTCTAGTTTCCCATTCTACACTAGCTACGGCTTGCGATTCCCGGTTGATAGCTTGAAGTTCTTGTTTGACACCTTGAGGTCCATGTTCTACTGCTTGCATTTTCCAATCTGTACCTATTGAGGTCTATGTGTATATCTTGTATTGAAAAGTTTTTTTCTTGCCATGGTTCATATTGTAATTGGTTTTTCTACTAATGAAGGTTCTTCTCATGATAGCTTCTTCTCAAGGAGGAATTGGCTCCTGTGAAAGGATCTACTCACAAAAGATTATGCTCACGAAAGTTTCTTCTCATGAAAGTTTTGAGTTTTTTTAATACATTTTATAAAAAAAAATTAAAAATAGAATAGAATTAAAATATTTTTAAAAATACACTTCAAAGGCAGCATCAGCGATGCCACCTTCCATCCCCTGCACAACCTTTGTCCCAGATCGATGATATGGAAAAACGGTGGGGGGTGGTGCCTTTCGCGTCATGCAAAGGTGAAAGGCGACATTGGAAATACTACCTCTACATCAACTTCATATAAAAGGGTACCCCCCCCCCCATTCTCCTCATTTCATTTTCCCCCATCTCTCTTAAATACTCTACTTCTCTCTCTAAAAAAATCTTTTTCCGTGCAGTGGATTCGGTGCTCCAAAAAAAGGTTGTTTTTCGTGAAGCATCATTTAGAGGTATTTTTTATTTAATTTAATGTTTTTTATTTATTTAATTTAATTCATTTTAGTTATAAATATTTCATTTTTTAAGTAGTTTAGTCAGTTCTAAATATTTTTTTATTAGGTTATTTAATTAGTTATATATAGTTTGGAATAATAATTTTAATTAGTAATGATTAATTATAGATTAAATATAGATAAATTATAAAATAACTTATGAATAAGTATTATGAAATTTTGGTAGCATAAAGATTATTTTGTTATCTAAGCAATTAAATTCATGTCTGGATATAAAGAAGTAGATGTGGCTCTGCCAAAGATGTACCTAAGGGTAAAACCTGAAAACATTGCTTTGAGATAGACTTGAATGGGAACGGGTGCACGAAAATGAACCTTCTTTCACTCCTGGGTTGACACTCCCAAAGGATATGATTAAGATGATTCATATTATCTTTATAAACTACTAAAATACCTAAGAAAAGAAAAATCAAATCAGTCTATTTATGAATGATAAAATGATAATTATGATATTATAGAATGAAATGGTTAAGGACAACGGAATTAAAGAATGAAAGTTAGTGTTAGTAATTAAATTATTTTTAGTAAGTTTAAAAGATGTTATTTATTAATTAGATTAATTAGTAATATATAGTTTAGAAATAATATTTATTATTAGTAATGATTAATTATAGATTAGTTAATGATAACTTAGTATTAAAAATAAATACATGTGATAAGTAAATTATAATTAACTAATTAGTATCATATTATTAATGATTAAAGAATAAACAGTTAAAAATAAAATAATAATGATTAACTAGTTATTAGAGAATGATTGATTAGTTAAAAATTGTACTAAGAAAATCAGTTGATAAAATGACAATTATGATTATATAAAAAGAAATGTGGAATAAAAAATACACTAAATTACACATTAATGTTTTATAACATAGAGTAATTACCTCTGCATTTTTTAATTAAACATGGTTTGGATGAGATGAGCGTGACTTTGAAAGTGTGGTAAAATCCAGTTTATTTTTATTTGGTAGATTAACAACATCATCTAAACATATGTACTTAATAATAAGTTAAGTAAATACTTATAGAAGAAGTTATTAAGCTATCAAATAAAAATCAGCAGGGTTTTACCTCACTTTTGAAGTTAGGCTCATATCATCTAAACCATGTTTTGTTGAAAAATGTTGGAATTTATTATATGTTGTAAAAAATTCATGTGTTATTTAATGTGTTTGATCTTATCTATTATAGAGTGATTGAAGAATTATTAACTATTGGTTAACTTAGTAATGATAAACCAGTGATTAAAGAATGATTAACTTAGTAAAAATTTTACTAAGAAATGTTAGTATCGTAGTTTAGGATATAAGAAAATGTTTTAAAATTGTATTGTCATAAATATTATATAGATTATAAATAATAGGTATTAATAGCAATTATTAGTTATAGAATAATTAATAAATAACATAGGATTAAAAAATAATCCATATAATGATTATCTAACAATACTTATGATCCTATAAAGTGAAATGAAGAATAAAAATTGCATTAAATAACACATGAATGATTTATGACATAAAATATATTCATTTACATTTTTCAATAGAATGAGGTTTGGATGAGATGGGTTTCACTTCATTAATTAGGTAAAATTCAACTTATTTTTAATTGATGTCTTAATAACATCATTGAAGGATAGGTACTTAACATTGGAATTTTGAAAATCTTTCGACCTCTTAATGATATATAAGATATCATAAATAATATGTTATTATAAGGTCGAGATATTTTAAAAATTCTAATGTTAAGTGCATATCTTTAGAAGATTTTATTAAGCTGTCAATAAAAAATAAGTTGGATTTTACCTCATTTGAAGTGAGACTCATCTCATCCAAACCACATTCTATTAAAAAATGTCAACAAATTTATTGTATGTTATAAAGAATTCATGTGTTATTTAATGCATTTTTCTTCTTCATTTCACTCTATATGATCAGAATTTTGATTTTCTAAATGATAAATAATCTATTTTGATGTTTCCTTATTTTTACCTTGGTTTACAAAACTTTCTATGACTTATATTCTAATAGGATATTATATAATGAAACATTACTAGAATATTTTACTGTATAAAAAGGAATCCTAAAATTACATTCTAATAAATATTATATGTTCAACCATCATTGTTAATATTTGTTACACTATTATAATTTTTTATTAAAGAAACATTTTTAACATAGAGAATCATGTTTTACTCTGTGTACTACTATGGAAAGGTTATTCAAACTGATCAAGGAGCTTCTTACTATACACAAACAATAATAGTGGTTATTATAACTGACATTATTACCCTAAGTGACTTTTAAGAGAGAATTCATGGTTCCTTAAACTTCGGACTCGATCAGGAGATCAAGTCTATGAGATATAGACATTTGAAATTCCCGGCAACACTATGGAATCTAGATTTTCCATTGGTTGTTAATGTGTAGTGGGTCCAAGAAATTAATTTATTTTCTCAAAGGTGATATGGTACCATGATGGAGTTATATGTTGATGTTTCTACTACACAACAACAACATCTAGTTGTACGAATATGTAGACTCACGTGAGTGGTTCAAGATAGTCCGCCCTATGAAATTAAGCCTATTCCAAATAATGTAGATGAGGAAAAACTAGATGATCACTTGGATATGCATGTAAATCTAACTTCCAATGAGGAGTTTCGTAATGATGGAATAGATGGTGAAAATAGTGCTGAGGAGGAGGGGCCATTGGAAGTTAGGGAGGAGGTTTTGAGAAATGCATTAGTTGTACAGCAGCATCGACCTACAATAAATCATCCACCACCCTTGGCATCATGGTCATAAGGAATGACATGTGTGCCTAAATTTTGTAATAATGTTCTCACACTAGAAACTGAGTTCCCCGGAGTTGTACTAGATAGGATTAGTGAGTGGGAAAAACCTTATATGTTGGAAGAAATTTTCTAATTAAATATGCATTAAAAAGCATTCTAAAGAGATTTCACATTGATAGGAACTACAACTATATCATTCATGAATAATTCCATTGTAAATATCTCATAGTGTGTGAGAAGTATGGGAATGAGTTTAAATTTCACTTGATGGTGATTATGGATATTGCATTTGGAGGTTGGATAATCTTAAGGATTGAGGCAGATCATACTTGTGCCCATCCAAGCTTGACACAAGATCATACCTCATTGGATGAAAAATTTATATCATCTATTATTGATGAGATGATTATTACATGCTAAGATGTTCTGATAGACCTTGTTCAAGAGAGGATACAACTGACATTCAATTATAAAATTTCCTATAATAAGGCATGGATGGAGGAACAGAAGGCAATTATGAAGGTATATGGTGATTGGGATGACTCATATCGGGTGTTTCTGCAATTGCTATATATACTGAGGCATCATAACAAAGTTTTATTCTATCTTGATACAAATGAACATGTGTCTCATGATAACTGACTTGATCCATATCATGTTCAATTTCATCAGTTGTTCTAAGTATTCCTCCCCTGTATCTTTGCATTTCATTTCAGAAAATAGTTTATTTAGATTGATGGAACGTTTCTATATAGAAAATACAAGGGCATATTGTTGATTGTGTAAACACAAGATAGAAACCATTTACCTCTTCCTCTTTCCTTTTCCATTGTAGACAAAAAAAATATGAATCATGTAGTTGGTTTTTGACATGCATCAGTAACCATTTCACCATCATTCGGGGTGTTTGTTTGATATCTGGTTGCCATCAAGAAATTAATGAGGCAATCAATTTGGATCCCAATACATGGAGATACCCAAATTCACATCATTAGTTCTACATTAGACATATCTCTTTCTATTATGTCGCACCATGGATTCCTATTGGGGATTTTTGTTATTTCCCAATGCCCGAAGGCAAACTGATAGTGATACATAAAATCAATCGTTTGTGTCCCCGTGGGATAATGAAGGCCATCAGGATGCGGAATGAGATGGAATGGCATCAATAACAAGATCAATGTTTGAGATACACCATATGTCATCAAGAAGGTCATAACCGGAAATGATGCCCTAACATTTTTGGGTTGAGTTCACACTCTCATCCACAATGATGTATTGTTTTCATTGTGAGATTCTCATAGTGTAAATTATATGTTGTTATCTATTATTTTTTTCCTCGGTTTTCTAAACGCAAAAAACCAAAAACATAATTCTAAAACCAAAAACATCTTTCATATATCATAATAACAAAATTCAAAACCCTAAACCATAAAACCTAAACCCTATCCCAAAATTCATAATCCTAAACCCTAAAACCATAAAAAATCCAAAACCCTAGACCCAAAAATAAATATCTGAAACCCTAATCTCTAAATCATAAAACCTAAAATATGAACTATAAACCCAAAAACATATTCCCTTTACCACGGTTTTTGATAACATTATGTGTCTGATATTTTAATAAACTTTTATATAACAAAAAAATAGTACCACATATTACTATAAAAAAAGATGTTATAAAATTTCCGTATAATAAAGATTATATGGTCAACCATATTTGTCAATATTAGTTAAAATATTAGAATCATGATCAGAAAACATTTTCAATGTATAGAGTTAGGTTTTACCTATGTGTACTACTATAGAGAGGTTATACAAACTGATAAATGATCTTGTTATAGTACACAACCAACAATAGAGGTTACTATGAGTAATTCTGTAACAATTACTGAACTTCAAGAAATAATTTGTGGGAAATGAACCACAACACACGAGGAAGAGTGACAACAACGGTGGAGATGGAATGAGTTTATGTCATCACCATTGTCATTTTTATTTTTCCTCTTGTGGCTTGGTTCATTTCCCAAAAATTATTTCTTGAACTTTAGTTAATGTTATAGAATAACCATTATATTTAACAAAATAATCATGAAAAATATCATCATGTGGACAACCATACAAAGATTACAAAGCAAATTATTCTTTAGTAACCATCTACATAACAATGAAAAATTGTCTATATATATAAATATATAAAACCATATCTTAGAAAACACCCTTTTCTAAGTAAAATCATATCTTAACAACACGTTAGTAATATGATTTGAAAAACACGAAGTCATACCCCTTTATTTTGGTTAAAATAACTTCATAAAACAATGTGAATAAACATCGCATGTATTGAATTCTACAATTCATAACACTCTACTAAACATAATTTTATATTTACATTTTATAATTTAAACTCATTTCATTTGTTTATATGCATATGGATGATACCTTACTACTCACTCAGCTGCATACCCATATTTCCCAGGTCGTGCTAGAGGGTGGTGAGGATCGATCGAACAGGGTGTGTCGAGCACACCATTTTCATCACAGGAAGCCTCCACATGCCAGTAGACCATACATGCACTGTGATAGATTCTATATAATTTCCGTATCAAATTTCAAATTTGTAGACCATCACCTTCTTTCTTCCCTCATTGATAGGTGAAGACTAGAGACACAAACGTTCCACCTTCCTGATGGAGAGATGACCATCACCCTCTAGGATTTTGTAGTTCTTCTCAGTATTCCTATCTAGGGTAGACCCGTTATTGGACCCACTCATGCATCTTGGCCAATCATTTCTCAGCGCTTGTTCGGTGTTGACCTTTTATCTAACTGTAGGGAAAACATGGAGTGTCGATATCTATGCCTTGGTTGGAGGTTCATATTCCACATTTACCTGATGATGTTGATTAGAAGACTGTCATGTGTTATGCACGTACATATATATTATAGAGCATTAGAGGAACCATGTATATTGATCACTCATGGATGCATATTCACATGATATATCTACCCGTACTAGAGGACATTGATTGGGTCATGATGTACATCTAGGGATCAGCCAGGTTGGAATACACGTACATAGCATTATCCATGCTATCCTATAGGGACTGCACATGTTTCAGGGGATAAATCATCCTTATTTAGATGTGGGCATGGGAGTGCATCCCCACATTCTTCCCTGAGTATCTGGTCTGCCGATCAAGATGTAGAAGCTACATGACACTCTACGTGGATGATGGTATGATCACTCATTTCTATTGGTTTCCAATGTTACTAGGAGTTATTGACATTAATTTCTCATTATTTGTCTCTATTTATGTTTTATTTTACATGTGGTGTGAGTGACACAATTTCGACGCGGTTTGGAGACACCATTTGGGCGTATATCGGCTCTAATTGGATTGTCTCATACCTAACTATGTATTTATATACAATCTATCATTGTCTAACAAATTTAATAATAGCGTCAATTTTGGTTTTTAGTTAGGATCTTTTTTGACAAAGTCATATTTCATTTTAGATTTCATGGCTTCCATACTAGATTATTATGGACCAGTTGCCAGTATACTACTCTATTGGTATTAAGGATGCTATGGTTGTAGTTCCCCTCGTTCAATTTCATATTATTAAGTTGAAGCATCCTGGTAGATTCATGTGTTAGTTTTTTGTGCTTAGCCAATTCCATTGTCGCTAAGATAGATAGGGCGACTTCATAGAATGAAGCTGATGGGGAGGCAGGATGAGGACTGGGGCTGAGTAAATTCCCGCTTTCTCGACTGCTAGCACAGACGTGCAGAGTTTCATATTCATGGTGTACCTACTAATTGATTATTTCATTCAGAGTAGGTTGGGTATAATCCATGGTATATACTAAAGTCTATATTGTATCTTACTTGACACGACAGAGAAATACAGAGGATGGTAAGTCAATAAATTTCCATTAGTTTTTTTATTGACCTATTTTATAATTCATTTTGAGTCTCTTTATAGGGAATTCAATCAAAGCATCTTGTTTTCATGAGTGATGAAGATGAGGATGGGGTATTTAGTTGGGCAGCTGTTCATGTTGAAGCACTAAAGATGAGGGTATCTTTTCGTGTGCTTTCCGAGAGCATCTTTGAGCATCCAACCCAGAGAGAGGAGGTTCATATCTTGGAGGAACATCCCACAGCAGTTATTGGTGCTGAGGATCCATGACCATGGAAATGAATACAACATTGTGCTTCATTTGAGGCCTCACATGTTCCACAGGCATAGTTCGGCCCTCTACGAGTCCAGGCTCTGCCAATTTAGGATGTGCCTCAGGTGGCATGGGATCCATCTTTATTGACAAGATATCTTCTTTTCTCTCCATCTTGTGGTCTAGAACCATCACATCCTTTGGGTCTAGATCCATCATAGACTTGGGGTCTAGATCCATCATAGCCTTGGGGTCTAGATCGATCCTATTCTTGGGGTATAGCTTCATCAAAGGCTTGGTTCCCCACTGCGATGATGGCGGGTCATCCTACCACCCTCATGGGAGAAGGATTAGAAGGGAAGTACAAGATGCAGTTGAAAGCTCCTCCCACAGATGCATAGATGGAGGATGTGACAGTCGATGTTTTAGTGCCCAATGATCAGGCCTCTCTAGGTCATCAGACTCTATAGTGAACTCGATGCGGGCATCCTATTCGCAGACCACCATGTTGGATGGAATCTCCTTGCCATAGGCATATACATTGATTGTACATGTTCATTTATATGTTTTATGTCTACTTAAATTAAAATACTATTATTACTATCAGCCCTTCTTATATGTTTATCTAGTATTTTAGTTCTCATTTATATTTTAGGAACAGTTTATATTTGATAGCTTTCAAAGTTGACAACTTGAAACATAGGAATAATTATTAAATTTCAAGTAGATAAATTTAAAAGCTTCTAAAATATATAGTATAAAAACAATGTAAATAAAATTTAAAAGATATCCTAAACATCTAAAAAAATTTTGAAAATAAATAGTTTCATAAATTAAATAAATAAATAAAAATGAAAATAAAGTAAGAAAAGTAACTCGGATGTGAGAGCGAAAAGTAGGAATGACGAGGAGGATCCCAATCCACCTACTTGACTTTGAAATCCTATAAAATATAAACTATAAGACCCATATAAATAAAAATTGAAAAATATACTAATTTTTATATGTTTAATCAATGTTTAAAATTTCATTCATATTGGTCTTATAGTTTATATTTTATAGGCAAGTAAGGTTGTGTACTTGAAACATTCTTATGTTTCAAGTAGGTGGATTATAAAGCCTATAAATTATTTTTCATCAACATTTTTTTATAAATTATTTTTATTTTTTACTACTTGTTATATGTTTAATTGATGTTTAAAATTTCATTCATATTGGTCTTATTGTTTAAATTTTATAGGCTAGCAAAGTCACCAAGTTGAAACATTTTTAAGTTTCAAGTAGGTGGATTAGAAAGCTTATAAATTATTTTTAATCAAAATTTTTTAGTAAATTATTTTCATTTTCAACTAATTTTTATATGTTAAATCAATGTTTAAAATTTCATTTATATGGGTCTTATAGTTTATATTTTATAGTCTAGAAAAGTCACATAATTGGAACATTTTTAAGTTCCAAGTAGGTGGATTATAAAGCTTATAAATTATTTTTCATCACCATTTTTTTTAAAAAAACTGTTTATTTTTTACTAGTTGTTATATATTTAATCAATGTTTAAAATTTCATTCATATCGATCTTATAGTTTATATTTCGTAGGCTAGCAAAGTCACATACTTGAAACAATTTTTAAGTTTCAAGTAGGTGGATTAGAAAGCAGATAAATTATTTTTCATCAACATTTTTAAAAAATTTATTTTTATTTTTGACTACTTGTTATATATTTAATCAATTTTTTAAATTTCAATTATATCAGTCTTATAGTTTATATTGTATAGGCTACCAAAGTTATGTACTTGAATAAAATATAAATTATGTTGAAACATTTTGTTATATATATATATATATATAAACGTAAAAAATAATAATAAAACATTAAAAATTTTAATATATAAAAAATCATAATTAAAATAGAAAAAAATTATTGTTTTAGGGAAAAAGCAGCATCACTGATGCCGCCTTTGAGACATATTTTTAAAAATATTTTAAAACTATGATGTATTTAATTTTTTTTCAAAAAACATATTAAAAAAACACTGAAAGTTTATACTTGTGATGTTTATACTCGTGAAAGTTTCTCCTCATGAAGGTTATGCTGGTGAAAGTTTCTGGTCAAAAAAGATTCTGCTCGTGATGGGTTCTGCCCACGAAAGTCTCTAGTCACGAAAACCTTGGCCCATGGAGGCTATGCTCATAGAAGTTTTTGTGCGTAGAGGACATTCCCTGTGAAAATATTAGGGCGTGAAGGGCTTTGATCATAGATATCTTTGCTAGAAAAGGTCATCTACGGACCCACTTGACAATGGATAATGAATTGTTTTCTCAATAAAAACACCTCTCTATTCTGGAAAATGAAAAATACCATGTCATTGCAACATTGAATCCATATTCCTTTTTGGTTCATCATATGAATCTTCTTTCTATAGAAAAATTTATCTACAACCAATTTGTTAGCACTGAAGAACACATTGCAGTGAATTTGGTGTTTGGATGACGGAGTCTCCAAACATGAGATCAGATCTTGACATCTCATTTTTTATTTCTTCAATAAAAAGGACAAACACAAAGTACTTCTCTAAAGACCATCGTTCTTTGACAACCAACTGATCCTAAAGGAAGATCTAGAAAATAATGAGGAAGTGCTAACAGTGACCCTTTCAAAATCACCCTTCTGGGTTTGGATTCTAGGAATTCTCTACTGGGTCATATCTGAGCACATTACGAGGGAAATCAAATCATGTATAGGTAACTTTATAGAATGGGATCGATGACACCCTATCCCATGGGGGAATTACACAATAATAAGTGTTTCAATTGATGTTGTTTTCCCTCTCATAAGGGATACCTTTCTTTTAACGGAGTGCTCAAAAACCCAGATTGGTTTTGAATATGAAAAATGGTGGTCTTCTTATTCTTCTGTGGATGCATCAGACACATGGAGATGGAGTTCACATTAAGGACAACCAATGGGGAAGGTATTGTTGTCATGCATTATGGTCCCTGGATCTGCACAAAACAGCTCATGAAAATGTTTGTTCCATAATCTGAAAAACATAAGGATATAGAGAAACTTTCCAGGGCCATAAGCATGTGCACTGCCAATGAACAAGAAAGAACTATTTTACTGGGGACATCATGATTTACTATTGACTATGATGACACAATACATACAATAGAAGTTGGAAACTCAACCCCTCGAGCTGACCCTCGGGCCTCTGGGAGTGTCATTTTAATCCCAAATAAAGGACTCGTGGATATGAAAACCTTTCCTTTATCCCTACCCAGATGGTCGAAGGATATTCTTATAACACCATCCAGCCCAAAATACATCTATATGGACCCCCCTCACCCGGTTCTTCCCCCATGCCTTTAACCTTCAGACCCGGTTCCTTTTGCAGACATTGAGCTCTCACAACTCACCTCCAAGGCTGAAGACAAAATACAAGGGTTGACATTGTCTGGTGCTAATGAACACAGGAAGTGAAAAAGGATAATTAGAGGTGACCTATGAATTGACCCCCTACTGTATAACATTGTGGGAACAAGAGAACACGAAATCAACTTTGGGAAGTGAGAGCCTTCTAAAAATATGGAAGGCTATATATAATGGATTATTTATTGAATTTTTATAGGCGGAGGCTGGTCTAAGTTAGCCCCACCTAGACCAATGAATATCATATGCTATAACTATTGTGGGATTGGAAACCCATGCACTGTTTGTTTTCTTCAGTGTAGGAGAACTCTATGTTTCCCAAGAGTGGTTTTTTTTTCTGAAAACATTCTAAAAAACAATGACATGCATGACATTGAATCCAAAGCGGTTTTTGAGGGATGTTTCCATATCCTATGAAAGGACATACTGGCGGCATTTTCCTCCTATGGAAGGAGGATGTGGACATTCAAATTAAGAACTTCTCTCTAAACCATATTACTGCCTCTATCCATCAACCTGACATGCATGTTCAAACCTTTATTGGTTACTATGGATGGCCCTGATAAGATGATAAACGGATGTCTTGTGACCTTCTTAAAACAATTAGAATTGGAATCCCAAGACCTCTACTCATGGGAGAAGATTTTAACGAGATCATGTTCCAAAGTGAAAAGAGAGGGGGTGCCAACAGACCCTCTTACCACATGAGAGACTTCCTCCAGGTCACTCAATGTGCAGGTCTTACAAACTTGGGCAATATAGGTACCCCCTTTACGTGGTACCATGGATGCTCAGAGAACACCTACATCAAGGAGATACTTGATGTGTTCTGGCATCTTCCAACTGGCTCTCCATCTTCAAACTCTTTTAGGTCTCCCACCTCACCCCAGCCATGTCAAACCACTACCCAATCCTCATTCTCCTTAATATGATCCACATAAAGTTGAGGCATGAAAGACCATTTATTTTTGAAAGCTATTGGATGAGGGGAAGGGGATTTGAATAAGTGATTAAAATAGGGTGGACTACGAGTGGACCCGACGTTCATGGTAAAATTCACTAGGTCGTGTATATCCTTAAAAAATGAAGTGGTGGGTGGTTTCATAAACCAGACCGACAGTGTGATTCCATTGAAAAAATTCTCGCTATGCTCCACTCTCTCCCACCATCATCAATGATCTTTTCTAGAATTGCAACTCTTGAGACAGAACCCAATGATACCCTCAGAAAAAAAGAAAGCTACTGGTATATGCGTGGTCATGACCTTCGTATCAAAGAAGGGAATTTAAATACACATTATTTCCACCAGAAAGCTTCTAGAAGGAGGTACAAAAACCTTATTTCATGTTTGATCCCACTGGATGGAAGGAAAATATAAAAATAAGAGATCCATGACCTTGTCCAAATTTTTTTTCAAGATCTCTACATGGAGGATGATCCCTCTATCCTCATTGATGTCGTATCCTTTATTATGCTTGTTATTATTGAGGCTATGGACAACAAGATCACCTAGGATATTAGTGATGAGAAAATACTTTTCACTCTCAAACAAATCCACCCCACAAAAGCCTTATTTAAAAAATTGTGGCACATTGTGGGGCTTGATGTTTTGAACCTAATTAAGGACCTCTGGCACGGGAAGACCAAATTCACCTCCATCAATGAAACTCTCATCACATTCATTCCTAAAATCCAGAAACCCTCTCCAGTTTTTGAATTTCTTTCCATTTGACAATGAAATGTAACCTATAAAATCTTCTCTAATCTTTTGGTCAACCGTCTTTGCAACTTTTTACCTTCCATTATTTCCGAAAACCAAAGTGTCGTTGACTCCAGCAGGATTATCTCAGATAACATGATTATTTCCCATTAAACTTTTAACTCTATGAAGACCTACAATATGGCCAAATGATGCATCATGGCCTGGAAGATGGACATGACTAAAGATTTTGACATAGTGGAATGGTTTTTCATCCAGTTTTTCTTGAGAAAAATGGGCTTTTTCTCAAGATGGGTTGACATCAATATGAAATGTGTTACCTTCATCTTGTTCAAGATCCGCATTAATAGAGGACTTTCATAGAGATTCTTACCCTCTAGGGGACTTTTATAGGGAGATCACCTTTACCCTTTTCTATTCATTTTAATGGTTCATGTTTTCTCCAATCTTATTTTAGCATCAACTAATGATAAATTAGTTCATGGAGAGAAGGTCTGTTGTCGGGAGCCTCCCATTTCTCATCTCTTATTTATAGATGATTATATCCTTTTCTCTAGGGTCACATTGGAAGAATGGAAACATATTCACCTAATTATCCTCCTCTATGAGAACACTTCAAGGAAATCCGTCAACCCATCTAAATCAAAAGTTTCTTTCAGCATGGGTGTGCCCACGATTAGGAAGGTTGTGCATCAACATGCATCTATCTTCCAAATGTTTGATGAACACCAAAAATATCTTGGGATTACTATGGTATTTGGTCAATCAAAAAAAGAAGTTTTCTCCAGAATTTTGGAGAGGGTGGATAAAAAATTCAAGGTTGGAGTTACAAAAGAGTCTTCAAATCAGGCCAATAAACCCTCATTAAATCAGTTGCTCAATCCATTCCCTCATATTTTATGATTATCTTCAAGCTCCATGTCCTTATCACCAATCATCTCCACTCTCGCTTCACAATTTTTTTGTGGGGACTCAATGTTGGAAAGACCAAGGCTCGCTAGATCACTTGGGATAAACTCTGTAAACCCAAGACTCTTGGGGGAATGGGGTTCAGGGACATTCACCTCTTCCACGATGCACTTCTCTCCAAGAAAGGGTGGTGATTCATTCAACAACCACATTCTCTCTAATAAAAGGTTATCAAAGCTAAATAATTTCCTTATGTTGATTTATACACTACCCCATTAGGCCCCTACCCCCAATTTCCTCGAGCGTAGCCTATGGGGATCGCACTCAACCTTCCTGAGGGGTCCTTACTGGAGAATTGCCAACGGATCCTCCATTAATATTTGGATGGACCCATGGCTTGTGGATGGAAATGGGTTCAAAGAAAATTCCCCCTCCCTTGAAGGTCTCGAAGATACAAAGTTTCTCTCTTTTTTTAATGAGGAGGAAAGCATATGGTTCCTTGAGAAAATTTCCTCCTAGTTCAATGAAAGGGATAGAAAAATTATTCTTAGTATCCAGGTTACTAGGGATTTGGGTCCGGGTCATTTAGGCTGGAGTGGGAAAAACTCTGGTACATATACTGTTAAATCTGATTATACTTTTGCTTCAACCGCTCTGACTTTGGAGGCCAAGGGTCTTTGGAAAACTATATGGCACCTACGTATTCCCCCTAAAGCTCGCTACTTATAGTGGAAGGTTTGCATCGGTATCCTTCCTTCTCTGAGGTTCCTTGCCTCTCGCCATGCATCGAACAACACAACATGTCCTATCTATGTTTCCATGTCTGAATCTCCCATGCATGAAATTATCTACTTCCCCAGAGCAAGGAACATCTGGCACACCTTTAACCCTCATGATGACATCCTCCTGGATATGACTCCTGATCTCGTGATTGTTCTCACTAAGCGGTCTTCGTACCTCACTGCCAAGGACCTGACCTTCTTTTGCACAACTATAGGGATCATTTGAGTAAGGAGAAACGACATTCTCTTTGACCTGTCCTCCAATCCATACACCTTTTATGTTGATAATGCATCCCAATGGCTATCAACATGGAACCACAATGAACATATGTTGGACGAATCTCTTCAAAAGCATGATCCTTGTTCCTGGAAACCACTCATTGCTGGAACCCTTAAAATTAACATCGGCACATCACCTATGGATAAAGGTTTCACAGGTTTCGACAGCATCACCCGAGACACTCATGGGATGATTGTTGTGGCTTTTCACTCTTCCTTCTTATTGTCTCTCCTACCCACAATTGTTAAATCTAGTGAAATTGTTCTTAGCATGGAATTTGCTTTGGATCAAGGATGGGAATCCATAACTTTAAAATTGGATTGTCTCACTATCATCCATGTTATCTCCGCTACGGAGGGTGGCCTTCAACCTTTAGGGCTTCTGATCTCGAAGATCTAGTCACTTCAGCGTCACTTTTTGACATGCTCCTTCTCTTTTACCAAAAGGGAGGGTAATATGGCGGCTCATCATTTAGCTACTTGAGGCCTCTCGAATGACTCATGTGTTTGGATGGATATATTCCCCAGTTGGCTCTCTTCACTTGTTTTATCTGATCATCGATCTCTTATTATATGAGATACTCCTTTTTCTTCAAAAAACATATAAAAACATATCATTATATAATTTATTTAAATATATTTATATTAATATAAATGTGATAATTCTTTTTTAAATAAATTATGAAGATAATATTGTTAATAATTTTTTAATTTAATATTATTTATATTTTTAAACATTCATTTTATAAGTAAAAATATTTTAATATATATATTTTTATTTATAATATATACCCATATATGTAAATATATATAAACATAAACACACATTTAATTATATATGTATATTGTAAGAATATATTTATATTATAAATTATATAATATTAATATTAATATATAAATTTAAATATCAAGTTCTATACGGAAACACCATTGTCCATCGATGCACATTTTTTTAGGGAGAATGACATCTACGGACCAAAGGGGGACCCTAATTCCAGTAAAGGACCAAAATTGGGGAAAAACAAACGGAGGACCTCCGCCGACCTCAAAAGGACTTAAATTCCCTTATTCATTTTCTCTCCACAGATCCACGCGCACTGATCTCGTGCTCCCGCCACGCATCTCCCCACTACGCTCGTCCCTCTCAACATCTTCCCACGATGAATCTTCCCTCTCAGCCGCGCACTGATCCCACACACTGCTCCCACCACGCATCCCCCCCCCTGCGCTTGTCTAGCTGGCACATTTTCCCTTTTCGATTGTCTAGTCGACACATCTTCCCTCTGCGCTCCTCCAACAGTGGATGAGTTTCTGCCAGTTATCTCCTCCATGCCTCTTCTCCTAGGTTCATCCAGCCACAGACTCATCTCCTCAGCTTAGCTCGCATCTGCCTCATCTCTGTCGAGTTGTATATTTCCCATATCCTAGAATATAGTGTATTTGAAACCACATTTACTGTAAGTTGTATGTTGCCTATATTTTTTTTGTAGATTTATGTTTCTAATTGATGTAAATATGAACTGAGAATTAGTTTTAATATCTTATATTCATTAATGTTATAGGTTGATTGGTACAATATGATGTCAAGTTTTTTGGAAAAATAAATGTTTTGTTATTTTCATTTTGATGGAGCACTTGTTGGTGATTCACCTGGAAAAATGCATTATCAAGGTGGAAGATCTATGGGTAGAGTGCGAATAGAAGGAATGAAATTTGATGAAATATCAAGTTTGGCATCGTCGATTCTGAAGTGTGATATGCCATCATTAGATTTAAAATACACATTAATGTTTGAAAATGGGACTTTTTTAGATGTTGTAGATGATGAAGGAGTTGGGAAATTGTTTAGATTCAATTACAGTTTTGCTAATATCTATATTATTTTGAGGCTGGACGAAAGATTGCAGTCGATAGTGGATGTAGCTCAAAGGTAATGACATGTCAAAATTCATTATATCAATATTTTCTTCTCCTGATATGTATTTACATTTGATATTTAATTTTTAGTGTTGAAGTAGTTGGTGGGAATTCAGAAAAAAATTTATCAACAGATGGTGATTTACAAAAGCTACCTTGTGAAATTAATAGTATTCCATGTTCAATCCCAGAGTTAAATGCTTCAAAGTGGAATGAATTATTGGTGGATGTTGACCAGATTTTTCCTTTATCCAAAGCATTGAGGGAGACACTTTTCAAGTATAGCATTGCACATGGTATTGACTGTGAATATATCATGAATAGTCCTCGAAAGATTATTTCCAAATGAAAATTTGAGAGTTGCATGTGGAATTTAACAGCATATGGCTTGGGGAACTCGACTCCATTTCTTTGTGTGAAAACATTTCAAAATGATCATAAGAACTTAGCCCAATATACACTCACAATTTCTCACAAATCTAGGGCATTATTAGTGTCATCTATCATTTTTGATGAGCTGAAGTCAAATGTGGAAAAATCTGCCAATGAAATTAAAGCTAACTTGTACAAAGACTATGGTATATCACTTACATATTTTCAAGCGTTAAGAGAAAAGGATAAAGAATTTGGTGGAATATATGGGGTTCCAGAGCAGTCATATATGTTAATCCGTTGGATATGAAAAAGACTAATGGAAATTGATTCAGAAACAATAGTGAAGTGGGTATCTTCAAAAAATGGTAGATTTGATAGATTATTCATTGCATATGGGTGTTGTATAAATGGTTTCTTATAAGGTGGCCGACCAGTGTTGTTTGTGAATGGGTGTCACCATAGTGGTCCTTACAAAGGTACCTTGTTGGCAGCATCTGCGCATGATGCAGATGAAAACCTTTTTCCATTGTCATATTCAATTATCGGGGGTGAAACATATGATGATTGGACATTGTTTTTAAATAAAGATATTATAGGTTTTACTCAACTAGTTATTGTATCTGATCAACATAATCCAATTACAGGTGCAACTAGAACAGTTTTTTGTGGAGATAGACATGCATATTGTTACCGTCATGTGAAAAAAAAATTCAGCTCTAAAGTTACAAAATTATGTAGGGGAATGGGAAAAGGAATTAAAGAAAGGGCATTGAAATTATTGGATGCCATTGCTTATTCTCAGTTGTATTGGGATTTCAATGTTGCTATGAATAATTTGACAAGATTTTGTCCAGAATTTTCAAGATGGGTTGAAAAGGATGGTGATGTTGATAGGTGGGAATGTCATGATTTCCACACCGTCGATGGGATCATATTAGAATGAATTTTGCTGAATCATTCAACGCATGGATTGTAAAGGAGAAGAGACAAAATATTTGTGTGTTGATTAATGATCATCGTGAGAAATTGAGTAAGAAATTTTTTACAACCAAGGAAGAGATGGAAAGGTGGAGAAATGGAGTTTTTCCCAATGTGGAGGAAAAATTAGAGATGAATGTGTTAAGGGATGAAACTTTGATAGTAGAACAATATAGACATAATGTTTTCTTAGTTCGGACCAGTAATGTGGATATCACTATACAATTAGGAAGTCAGGAATGCAATTGTCAAGCATGGAAAATGAGTGGGATCCCTTATCCTCATGAATTTGCTGCAATAAGAAAAGTACATGGTAACTTGTATAGATATGTAGAAGATTGTTATATGCTCAACACCCAATAGAAGCTTTATCTTGGAGTTATGCATCCGGTTGAGACCAATGATATACCACATTTTAATTCATTAACATATAAGGATTATATGGATGAAACTTTTTTTCAATAACCGAAGACTTCTCGTCCTCCTAGGAGACCATCTCATAATCGTGTTGAGTCTCAATTTCAAAATAAGAAGTTGTATCATTGTTCGCGGTTTAAAGAAGTTGGTCACACATGAAAAAAGGTGTAGAAATACCAATCCAACATGATGTGTCAACATTGAAAGGGTGCGGTTTTTAGTGTACACTGGCTTATATGTTGCCAAACAAGGGAATGTTAGTGCGGACAGGGATGTATATGTGAAAATAAATGAAATCTATTTATTTTGTGGAGTTATGGTGTTTAACTCACATGATTTCTTTGTAATTTTGGTTTTGAATTGCTTATAATGAAGTTGTGGTGTGAATAAATGCTGGTTCATGAAATTTAATTGATGGATTATGGTAGATTCTTGAAATTATAACATATAAACCATGTGAACATGTTAAAATGGCATAAATTACAGATTTTAACACTACCCTTCCAGGTTTTAATAGGGAACCTCCAGATTTTGACAGACCTACTACAGGTTGGTTTTCTGGTTTTCATGAAGAGACATATAACAGTTCATAAATGTTACAGAATGGGCTGTTTAGATTGTAACTCTTATTTTACAGTTGAATGCATTGACTTATAGCAATGACATGGATGAAACTTATTTTTTCCCGCCGAAGAGTTGTCTCCATCATCGTAAACAAGTTGGTGACACACGAAAATGTTGTGGAAATCCCAATCCCAGTTTGCGTGAGATGGCTTATAAGTTTCAAAACAAGGGAATTTTAGTGCAGACAAGGATGTATATGGGAAAAGAAATGAAATTTGTTTATTTTGTGGAGTTATGGTGTTTAACTCACATGATTTCTTTGTAATTTTGGTTTTTTGTTGCTTACAATGAAGTTTTGGTGTGAATAAATGATGGTGTTTTCAATTTAATTGATGGGTTTCGGTAGATTCTTGATGTTCTAATATATAAACCATGTGAACATGTTAAAATGGCCTAAATTACAGATTTTAACACTGCCCATCTAGGTTTTAACAGGGAGCCTCCAGATTTTGACGGACCTACTGCAGGTTTGTTTTCTGTTTTTCATGAAGAGTCAAATAATAGTTCATAAATGTTAAATAATAGACTGTTTAGATTGTAACACCTATTTTATAGTTGAATGCGTTGACTTATAGCAATGACATGGATGAAAATTATTTTGCTTCCGCCGAATATTTGTCTCCATCATCGTAAACAAGTTGGTGACACACGAAAAAGTTGTGGAAATCTCAATCCAAGTTTGTGTGTGATGACTTATATGTTGAAAAACAAGGGCATGTTAGTGCGGACAAGGATGTATATGTGAAAAGAAATGAAATATATTTATTTTGTGGAGTTGTGGTGTTTAACTCACATGATTTCTTTGTAATTTTGGTTTTGTATTGCTTACAATGAAGTTGTGGTGTGAATAAATGTTGTTGTTGCAATTTAATTGATGGGTTCTAGTAGATGCTTGATGTTCTAACATATTAACCATGTGAACATGTTAAAATGGTATAAATTATAGATTTTAACACTGCCCTTCCATGTTTTAATTGGGAGCCTCCAGATTTTTATAGAACTGCTGCAGGTTTGTTTTCTATTTTTCATGAAGATTCAAATAATAGTTCATAAATGTTACATAATGGGATGTTTAGATTGTAACTCCTATTTTACAGTTGAATGTGTTGACTTATATAAATGACATGGATGAAACTTATTTTCTTCCACTGAAGAGTTGTCTCCATCATCATAAAAATGTTAGTGACACATGAAAAATTTGTGGAAATCCCAATCCAAGGTTGCATACACTGGATTATATGTTGAAAAACAAGGGAATGTTAGTGCAGACAAGGATGTATATGTGAAAAGAAATGAAATATGTTTATTTTGTGGAGTTATGGTGTTTAAATCGCATGATTTCATTGTAATTTTGGTTTTGTGTTGCTTATAATGATGTTGTGGTGTAAATAAATGCCGGTGTTTTCAATTTAATTGATGGGTTCTAGTAGATGCTTTATGTTCTAACATATAAACCATGTGAACATGTTAAAATGGAAAAAAATACAGATTTTAACACTGCCCTTCCAGGTTTTAACAGTGAGCCTCCAGATTTTGGCAGACTTGTTGCAGGTTTGTTTTCTGTTTTTCATGAAGATTCAAATAACATTTCATAAATGTTACATAATGGGCTACTTAAATAGTAACTCCTTTTTAATAGTTGAATGAGTTGAGTTATAGAAATGACATGGATGAAACTTATTTGCTTCCATCAAAGAGTTGTCTCCATCATCATAAAGAAGTTGGTGATACACAAAAAAGTTGTGGAAATCCCAATCCAAGGTTGTGTGTGTTGTCTTATATGTTGCAAAACATGGTCATATTAGTGAGGACAAGGATGTATATGTGAAAATAAATGAAATATGTTTATTTTGTGGAGTTTTGGTGTTTAACTCGCATGATTCCTTTGTAATCTTGGTTTTGTGTTACTTATAATGAAGTTCTGGTGTGAATAAATGCTGGTGTTTGCAATTTAATTGATGGGTTCTGGTAGATGCTTGACGTTCTAACATATAAACCATGTGAACATGTTAAAATGGCATAAATTACAGATTTTAACACTGCCCTTCCAGGTTTCAACAGGGAGCCTCCAGATTTTGACAGACCTACTGCAGGTTTTTTTCTGTTTTTCATGAAGTGTCAAATAATAGTTCATAAATGCTACATAATGGGATATTTAGATTGTAACTCCTATTTTACAGTTGAATGTGTTGACTTATAGTAATGACATGGATGAAACATATTTTCGTCTGCCAAAGAGTTGTCTCCATCCTCATAAAGAAGTTGGCGACACACGAATTTTTTTTGGAAATCCCATTCCAAGGTTACGTGCGCTGGATTATATGTTGCCAAAAAAGGTCATGTTAGTGCGGAAAAAGATGTATATGTGAAAAGAAATGAAATCTGTTTATTTTTTGGAGTTATGGTGTTTAACTCACATGATTTATTTGTAATTTTTGTTTTGTGTTGCTTACAATGAAGTTGTGGTGTGAATAAATGCTGGTGTTTGCAATTTAATTGATGGGTCCCCATAGATGCTTGATGTTCTAACATATAAAACAAGTGAACAAGTTAAAATGGGCTGCTCATTATTGTAAAGAAATTTGTGACACTCTACATTTAGTATGCCACTTGTTCTCCTTGCATTGCAGTCATGGTTTTCCAACGACATGCCACATTTGAATGATGTTGAGCTTTGAAAAATAAATGGTGTTTGTAATGTAATTGATGCATTGTGGAAGGTGTATGACATTCTAACATATTAATCATTTCAACATGTTTAGATGGTATAAATTGCAGATTTTAACAGTGACTTCCTAGGTTTTAAGGCGAATGATCCAGATTTTAACAGACCTTCTACATGTTTTTTGATTTGTGTTCATGAAAAGTAAAATAACAGTCTGCAAATTTTACATATAACACTTCGTTATTGTAAAGAAATTGATGACACCTAAGATTAAATATTCATGGTTCAAAAAAATGAAAAGTGACCATACGAGAATACATCATTGATAAAAAAAATATAACCACAATACATCCAAACCAAACAGCCACCAGCATCAACCAAACGCCAACAAATCAATAATAGTTTACAACCATTTCCCCCAGAAATTTTGTTTTTAACTGGACAAATCCTCCAAAATAAATCTCCTCCTTGCATTGCACCCATGATTCACCAACCACCATAGTAAATCAACCATTTTTCTTTGAAGCTGAATCTACAAACATATAATGCAAAACTGTCTATATATTAAGGACAAAAAAAATATATTAATAGGTGAGTATAGTCATTCATCTTCTTCATGTTGTCCCATTATTTTAGGTATGTGATCAAGTGAATTCCACAATCATTACTGAAAAATAAACACACCCATTAGATAACATAACTACATTTGGAAAATAAAGCAGTGAGAAAATTTGTTTACCAATTAGACTGATGCTGAATAGATTTATATAAAACATCAAATTTAAATGGGCAAGAAAAGTCATGTCGTGATAGATGTCGCAACACGGCCACAAGACAATCACCCTATATGAAAGTCAAAAGATATAAGAAATTAGTACAATCTATATCAATAACTAGGGATGTTAACTGAAAACCAACTGATGACAAAGGGAAACTTAAGTACCAGCAACACAGAAACTTCTTTCTGTGGTTTATCAGTGGAAGCAGTGCCAAGGGAGTCTAGAACATGCAATTGCTTTGTCTTTAAGTCATCACAAAAGAAAAACCAATGAAAATTCATCAAAGTTGGATAAAAAAACAAGTTGGCAGTTTTCTATGTTGTGTCCAACAACATTAGGCATCACATAAATCAAAACATCAGCAACTTTCCACTCGTCCTAGCATGAAACAATCTTATCCTACAATAGTAGATTATCAGAAAATATAAAAGATAATACAAAAGTTTATTTGTAAATCAATATATGACTAAAATAAGTACCCTGAATAATGGATCAAAGATGTGTCTAGTCACTGTTCTGAATGCTTTTTGATCATTCACTAGAGTTCTTCCAATCATGGTCACCATCTGTGATTCTAACACTTGTAATTCATATGAAACTGATTATTTATCATAAAATAGTTGATTAGAAAGAAATCATTTACTTACCTTGTTGTTGACCCATACCATAGGACCCAAACAACCACTCTCATGTGTAGTCAAATAGTAATTATGCAATTAAAAAACAACTCTGCATTTAAATCGCATCCCATAAGTACATGAAATACATTTCAAAATAGTACCATTCTTCAACCTATGAATACAAGTACATCCTACCGCTCTTTGCTTCCCTACATCCTTCCCGAGGTTTACAACTCATAATACCTCTTTTTAAGATCAACTCTCCCTTTGACAGGCTGTTGGAAGTAGGGTGACCAATTTTTTTATCTTTTTTCGATGTGATCTCCTAAGAGCCATCCTAACAGATGGGTCTCCCAATGTTGGTTCAAACACACCTTTATCTACCTCCTCTTTCGGTTCCTCATCACCATCTGCTTCCCCCCCCCCCTCTTCATTATTTTCTTCATCTCCCTATAACAAAGTTTTCTCCCCTCCATCTTCCCTCACCTCCTTGGTTTCATCTACCCCCTCACTTTCCTCTTCATCTAAGACTGTATCAAATCTACCCACTTGAGTTGTAGGGCATCCAGTTAACAAATTTCCTTGAACTCGAAAGAGTTCACGCAGGTGATCATTGAGACCTTTCATATATCTGTCATACAAAACATTGATATCCTAAAATATGTAATAGAGATAAATGTTAGTAAAAAATAACAAAAATGAAGAATTAAAAGCATTTAACATTGAAAGACATTAAAATAAAAGAAACTAACACAGACCTTCCAGATTATAACACTCATCCTCCGGTTTTTGATATTATCTATTCATAAATGAAAACTTAAACCTTCTAGGGACCATTTAACACAGATCTACTAGAAATTAACATCGATCTACCAGAAATTAACATTCAACATCCAGGTTTTAACATTCTTCGTCCACATGTTAGCGTTAACACAAGGGGATTCAAACATGTAGCCTTTTAATTTAACAGACCTTCCAGAAACAATGAAATACAAATGTTTAACACCCTCATACCATGTTTTAACATTAATGGCCATTAAAATAACAGAAACTAACACAAACCTTCCAGATTATAACACTAATCGTCCGGTTTTTGACACTATCTATTAATAAATTAAAACTTACACCTTCTAGGGACCATTTCAATGTAGGTACCACTAAAAACCCACATGGTAACTCTATGTTTTCAGGTTTTTACCGCTATGATTACACTTCTAAGCACACAGTCATTTCTAAATTGGATTAAAGGGAATTTAACATTAACCTAGCAAAAATTAACAACGATCTACCAGAAATTAACATTCAGCATCCACGTTTTAACATTCATCATCCACAAGTTATCGTTAACAGTGGGGGAATCAAACAGGAAGCCTTTTAATTTAACAGACCTTCCAGAAATAATGAAATAAAAATGTTTAACACCCTCATACCATGTTTTAACATTGAAATCCATTAAAGTAATAGAAACTAACATAGACCTACCAGATTATAAAACTCATCCTCCGGTTTTTGACACCATCTATTAATAAATGAAAACTTACACCTTCTAGTGACCATTTCAATGTATGTACCACTAAAACCCACATGGTAACTCTCTGTTTTCAGTTTTTTACCGGTATGATTACTCTTCTAAGAACACTGAAATTTCTAAAGAGGATTAAAGGGAATTTAACATTAACCTACAAAAAATTAACACCGATCTACCAGGAATTAACATTCACCATCCAGGATTTAACCTTCATCATCCACATGTTATCATTAATAGTGGGGGATTCAAAAAGGAAGCCTTTTTATTTGACATACCTTCCAAAAACAATGAAATACAAATTTTTAACACCCTCATACCATGTTTTAACTTTGAAATCCATTAAACTAATAGAAACTAACCCAGACCTTTTAGATTATAACACACATCCTCTGGTTTTTTACACTATCTATTAATAAATGAAAAGTTACACCTTCTAGGGACCATTTTAATGTAGGTACCACTAAAAACCCACTTGGTAACTCTCTTTTTTCAGGTTTTTACCTCTATGATTACACTTCTAAGCACACATACATTTATAAATAGGATTAAATGGAATTTAAAATTAACCTACCAAAAATTAACACCGATCTACCAGAAATTAACATTCAGCATCCAGGTTTTAACATTCGTCATCCACATGTCATCGTTAATAGTGGGGGATTCAAAAAGGCGGCCTTTTAATTTAACAGACCTTCTAGAAACAATGAAATACAAATGTTTAACACCCTCATACCATGTTTTAACTTTGAAAGGCATTAAAATAACAAAAACTAAAACAAACCTTCTAGATTATAATACTCATTCTCTAGTATTTAACAATATCTATTAATAAATGAAAACTTACACCTTCTTTGGACCATTTCAATGTAGGTACCACTAAAAACCCACATGGTAACTCTCTGTTTTTAGGTTTTTACCATTGTGATTACACTTCTAAGTACATGACCATTTCTAATTAGGATCAAAGGGAATTTAATATTAAACTACCAAAAATTACCACCGATCTATCAGAAATTAAGATTTAGCATCTAGGTTTTAACATTCGTCATCCACATGATATCGTTAATAGTGGGGGATTTAAACAGGAAGCCTTTTAATTTAACAGACCTTCCAGAAACAATGAAATACAAATGTTTAACACCCTCATACCATGTTTTAACTTTGAAAGCCATTAAAATAACAGAAACTAACACAGACCATCCAGATCATAACACTCATCCTCCAGTTTTTTACACTATCTATTAATAAATGAAAACTTACACCTTTTAGGGACCATTTCAATGTGGGTACCACTATAAACCCTCATGGTAACATTCTGTTTTCAAGTTTTTACCACTATGATTACACTTCTAAGCACATGGACATTTATAAAGAGGATTAAAGGGAATTTAACATTAACCTACCAAAAATTGACACTGATCTACCAGAAATTAACATTCAGCATCCAGGTTTTAACATTCGTTGTCCACATGTTATCATTAAAAGTGGGGGATTCAAACAAGAAGCATTTTAATTTAACAAACCTTCCAGAAACAATGAAATACAAATGTTTAACACCCTCATACAATGTTTTAACTTTGAAAGCCATTAAAATAACATAAAATAACACAGAACTTCTAGATTATAACACTCATCCTCCGGTTTTTGACACTATCTATTAATAAATGAAAACTTGCACATTCTAGGGACCATTTAAATATAGGTACCAATAAAAGCCCATATTGTAACTCTCTGTTTTCAGGTTTTTACCACTATGATTACACTTCTAAGCAAACGAACATTTCTAAAGAGGATTAAATGAAATTTAACATTAACCTACCAAAAATTAAAACTGATCTACCAGAAATTAACATTCAGCATCTAGGATTTAACATTCGTCGTCCACATGTTATCGTTAACAGTGGGGGATTCAAATAGGAAGCCTTTTAATTTAACATTACTTCCAGAAACACTAAAATAAAAATGTTTAACACCCTCATACCCTGTTTTAACATTGAAATCCATTAAAATAACAGAAACTAATAGATACCTTCTAGATTAAAACACTTATCCTCTTGTTTTTGACACTATCTATTAATAAATGAAAACTTACACCTTGTAGCACTATGATTACACATCTCATCACATTTTTGACACCGAGCATGAACAAGTTAACATAAAAAACTATATTTTAACACTTCAATTTCAAATTTGGACATGATACTTTTTAAAGGAATCTTTCACAAATATAGATATTTGGATGAGGTTCTTACTGGATGGGTGAATAATTCCTGATCAAGTAGCATGCTCCTTGATGAGGTAGGAGGTGCATATAAGATGCCTCTTTTTCTTGTTTTTTCCAACTTCACCCACCTTTGAATATTATCTTCATTCCAAAATTTCAAAACGTTCTCACTGCATACATTAAGAACTTCTCCATTGGGGAAATGGATGAAGAAAAATAGCTACAATGCAATGTCAACATTTTATTATTAGTAAAATAAATTTACTAACCAATAAAAAAATCACACTGTTAAACATTTTCAAAATATTCTAATAAGACAACCAGACAACCACCAACATGCTTCTTCGGTTGTCCTTTTTGAATCGACTTCTTGTAGATATTTACTTCTCTAACATGCTCCATCAACACCAACTGGGACCAATACCATTCTCCAAGAGTTTTCTGACAACCACACAACATCATAATGTTTATTTCATTTACAGAAGAACTAGAGATGGGATTTAACAATGTCCCTAAGGCAAACAACATAAAGGTTGTCAAAAAATCCTTTCCAACCAAGCCTTAAAAAATCATCTCGTTCAACGCAGTTAACTTTTTTCCCATATAAAGCCTTTTTATTTCTTCATATTCTTCATTATCCCTTTCAAGACAGACAACTCTTCCTCCTAAAGGAATTCCTAACATGTTATTAACATCTGCGACAGTAATCATCATTTCCTTACCTCTAAATGCCATCATGTATGTTGGAGTATTAAATGCATCTACAATATTCTCACATATTTCTCTTGGAAATCGTTGAAATTTAAATTCCAAAAAAGTGCCAAATCCCACTTCTATGACCAATTGTTTTTTCTTCTTATGTCTAACAATGAAATCAGTAACATCTTTAAATAGATTTGGAGAACATCTAAATTTTAAAATAGTTTGGGGTCTAAATTTTTAACCCAATGAAGCATACTTTTCATCATTTTCCATGTCATTATACTTATTGTTTTGACGCTTTGAAAGTTTTGACCAAGCATCTATTATATTAGAATTTGCATCCCTAGTATTTTTATACACACCTATATTTTTCTAAAAAAAAATTTCCTGCACATTATAACTGAAAATAAAATTCATTCACAACCTTAATCTAACATGATAAACTTGAAAAAATTAAAAAATATCAAAAATAAAATCATAGCTATTTTTTGTCAATCCTGATGATCCATTTCTCTCCATAGAATGCCCTAGAAATTCTACCGAGGAACAAAACGGTAAGAGATTTATCAAAGATGTATGGAATGAGGGAAATGATATGGTAGAAGGAAAACACTGGGAGAGGATATCAATATGTCACATAAAAGTAAATGGCAGGAGGAGGTACATACCAAAAGGAGGTGATGGCCGACTAGGGTTTTCTCAAGAGCTCAGTTACGGTCCACGATTGGAGAGTATTGCACAATAGTGGAGGGTGATGACATGATGGAAACGACGTACGAGGGTGGATGAAGACCGATAGAGAAGATGTGTGGCGGTCGTAGCGTGTGTGAGTGGATGGGTGGCAGGAGCAGCGCATGAGAGGAGGCAACAGTGGGCTACGGTTTTTGGGAGAGGACGATGACACCGTAGGAGATGAGGGTGAAGCCATGACCATGAAAGATGAGGGTGGTGGCATGGAGGAGGCGACGCTGGACTAGGGTTTTTGGTAGAGACGCACGACGGGGAGGGAAAGTGTGACGACGTGAGCTGAGTGCGCGATGGGAAGAAACGGGAGCCCTATCGGGGGGGATTTTATGGGTATAATGGTCATTTGATACCCGGTCTAATAATCGGAGGTCTTCCTATGGTATTCCTTAAAATTTTGGTCCTTAACATGAATTACCCTTCTCCTTTGGTCTGTAACTGTCATTCTCCCCATTTTTTACGGCAACATCATTGTCCGTCAACACATCATCCTTCACGACAACATCCTTCTCCATCAAACCACTCCACCAATTACCACCACTACAAGTTATCCACCATTTTTGCCTGCAAGTGCTGCGTAAAAGCCCCACCGTTCACCTGATGCACCGCTTCAGCACCAAGTTTGTCAGACCAATGACTTCCCCTGCAAGTTCCCCAATATCATGTCTGGAGATTAATATCTGGGCATGGGGGCCACCTCTATTTATTTATCCCAACATCAGCGATCCGGAATTCCCCATGAAAGACCTGCCTCTTCACCTTCTCTACCATCGCCATTCTCTACCATCACCTTCCCTGCTTTTGCTGCTGCTTATCTCCACTGCTCTCTATTCTCACCAAGTTTGCAACGTCACTCAACACCACTCTCTACTCTTCCTTTTCCATTCTTTTATTCCTTCCACCTATCCTCTTCTTAAACACACATCCACCCTAGATTGCTGTTATTGGGAAGGAATTATCTGTGATCAAAATGGCCATGTTGTCTATCTTTCACTTCCTTCACACGACCATAAGGGGGGAATCTCCATTTTTCTGTCAAACATTACGCAACTGTCTCACATCAATCTATCTAGTAATAGTCTTTGTAGTCAAATCCCAACTGACCTCTTTGCATCCTTTCATTTTTTGGAGATACTTGATCTCAGCTTTAATTATCATTCAGTGGAGTTTCGAGCCAGTTTTAGACCATTAAGGAATTTGGTTCACCTCAACATTAGTCACAATGACTTTTCAAGTTCTCTCCCTGGTTCTATTTGTGACTGTCATAATGTTGTCAGAGTGTTGGATTTCTCCTTCATTGATTTCAATGACCAGATACCACCGGGTCAAGGAGCATGTTCATGGTTAGAGGTCTTCCATGCAGGCTTTAACAAGTTGTTCGGACAGTTTCAAAAAGAAATCTATGGTTCCCTGGGATTGAGAGAACTTACATTGCCTTCAAATAATCTCAAAGGATTCATAGACAACCGCATAGTTCTGCTTTCTAACCTCACTATCATTATCCTCCACTCCAATAACCTCACTGGTGAACTCCCTTTGGATTTTTGAAAGTTGTCCAATTTAGAAAGTATGGTCCATAAAATGGATAAGTTTAGTGGTTCCCTTCCTAATTATTTATTCAACTGCACAAATCTCAAGCAGCTGAATCTTTTGGAAAACTCATTTCAAAGAAAATTGACTGATATAGATTTTTCAAAACTATAAGAGCTTAAAATGCTTGATCTTAGCTACAACAACTTTACGAGTCAATTCCCTAAGATTATTTATTCATGCAAGTCCTTAAAGGCGATCAGGTTATCCCAAATCAATTTTGAAGGACGAATTAGATCGGACATGTTGGAACTACAATCCCTCACATTCCTTGCAATGGGTTCCAGTGGATTGACCAAAATTTCAGAAATGCAAAGGATTCTGAAGCACTTAAAGAATATCACATTTGTAGTGATTCCATTTAACTTTATAAATGAGGAATTGCCCAATATTGATCTGGTTGGCCTCAACAATGTCCAACTTCTAGTCTTTAAACATTGATGTCTCAGGGGTCAGGTGCCCATATGGTTAAAAACACTCCACAAGATGAGGGTGTTGGAGTGGACTAGAAATAAACTCAAATGTTCCATGCACGGAAAGCTAGGGACTCTCCCAATTCTCTTCTCAATCAACTTAGATGATAAATTTATTTCCAGAGAATTTCCACGAACACTTACCATCCTACCAGTGCTGCAGCACAATTTCCCCCTCATTGACCATAGCTATCCGGACATTCCGATAATTGTTATAAATCCATCACCGATGTTTCCACGGGATGATAGGAGAACATACAATCAGATTTCCAAGATGCAGCCAAAGATCAATTTGCACAACCACAAACTTTGCAGCTTGATCCTGGCCGAGATCGGTTGACTGAAACGCCTCGTGAAGTTGGACCTCAGCAACAATGGATTCACTGGAAATATCCCGAATCAATTCTCAGCAATTTCCAACCTATAGATCTTGGAACTGTCTTAGAATCATTTGTCAGGCCAGATCTCACAGTCGCTTGGGAGCCTCAATTTATTATCCGAGTTTGACGTTTCTTTTCAACAATCTTTGGCGGGCAATCCCGGGGGCCACACAAGTGCAATCTCGTGACACATCTGCGTTTTCGGGGAACGCAGGGTTGTGTGGTGATCCTCTGACTGACTACAATGGTCCTAAAAATGGTTTGAGGTAGAAGGAGAACGGAGATGGTGATAATAGAAAAATGTGGTATGAGGATGATTGGATATACGTGATCGTGGGAGTGGGATTTGTGGTTGGGCTATGTATAGTTGTGGGACTTTGTGGGTGAATCCCTGGAGGAGGGCTGGAAGGATAAATACGGTACGAATAGTTTGAATTTTATGGGAGAATAATATCTACAGACCAAAGGGGGATCCTAATTCTAGTAAAGAAACAAAAATTGGGAAAAAACAAACATAATACCTCCGAATATATCAAAAGGACTGAAATACCCTTTTTTCTCTCCGCAGATCCACGCACACTGATCCCGCGCTCCCTCCATGCATCTCTCGATGGCGCTCGTCCCTCTCAGCATATTCCCACGACATATCTTCCCTCTCAGCCACGCACTGATCCCGAGCACTGCTCCCACCATGAATCTCCCCCTTTCACTCGTCCCTCTCAGTATCTTTCCGCCACACATATTCTCTCTCAGCCGCGTACCGATCCCGCACACTGCTCCCACAACGCATCTCCCCCCTGTACTTGTCTAGCCGGCACATATTCCCCTTGCTATTGTCCAGTTGGCACATATTCCCTCTGCGCTCATCCAACAGCAGATGAGTTTCTACTAGTTATCTCCTCCCTGCCTCTTCTCCCAGGCTCGTTCAGCCGCTGACTCATCTCCTCAGCTTAGCTCACCTCTACCTCCTCTCAGTCGAGTTATATCTTTCCCTTATCCTAGAACCTAGTGTATCTGAAACCACATTTTCTGTAAGTTGTATAGTTCCCATATTTTTGTAGATTTATGTTGCTAATTGATGTAAATATGAATTGAGAATGAGTTTTAATATCTTATATTCAATAATGTTGTAGGTTGATTGATACAATATGTTTTCATGTTTTTTTCAAAAAGAAATGTTTTGTTATTTTCATTTTGATGGAGCACTTGTTGGTGATTCACATAAAAAAATGCATTATCAAGGTGGAAGATCTATGGGTAGAGTTCTAATAAAAGGAATGAAATTTTATAAAATATCATGTTTGACAACTTTGATTCTAAAGTGTGATATGTCATCGTTAGATTTAAAATACACATTAAAGTTTGACAATGGGTCTTTTTTAGACCTTATATATGATTAAGGAGTTGTGAAATTGTTTAAATTCAATGTCAGTTTTGCTAATATATACATTATTTTGAGGTTGGATGAAAGGTTGCAGTCGACAGTGGATGTAGCTCAAAGGTAATGACATATCAAAATTCTTTATATCAATATTTTGTTCTCCTGTTATGTATTTAAATTTGATATTTAATTTGTAGTGTTGAAGTAGTTGGTGGGAATTCAGAACAAAGTTTATCAATGGATGATGATTTACAAATTCTACCTTGTGCAATTAGTAGTGTTCCATGTTCAATCCCAGAGTTAAATGCTTCAAAGTGGAATGAATTATTGGTGGATGTTGGATATATTTTTCCTTCAGCCAAAGAATTAAGGGAGACACTTTTCAAGTATAGCATTACACATGGGTTTGACTATGAATATATCAGGAATAATCCTCAAAATATTATTTCCAAATGAAAAGTTGAGAGTTTCATGTGGAAGTTAACAACATATGGCTTGGGGAACTCGACACCATTTATTTGTGTGAAAACTTTTCAAAATGCTCATAAGCACTCATCCCAAGATAGACTCACAATTTCTCACAAACCAAGGGCATCATTAGTGTCATCTATCATTTCTGATGAGGTGAAGTCAAATGTGGAAAAATCTACCAATGAAATTAAATATGACTTGTACATAGACTATGTTATATCACTTACACACCATCATGCATTAAGAGCCAAGGATAATGTAGTTGGTGGAATATATGGGGTTCCAGAGTAGTCATATATGTTAATCTCTTGGATATGCAAAAGACTAATGGAAGTTTATTTGGAAACAATAGCGAAGTGGGTATCTTTAGAAAATGGTAGATTTGAAATATTATTCATTTCATATGGGTGTTGTATAAATGGTTTCTTATTAGGTGGTCGACCTATATTGTATGTGGATGGGTGTCACCTCAATGGTCCTTACAAAGGTACCTTGTTGGCAGTGTCTGCATATGATGCAGATGACAACCTTTTTCTATTGGCATATTCAATTGTTGGGGGTGAAACATATGATGATTGGACATGGTTTTTAAAAAACATAAAAGAGATTATAGGTTCTACTCAACTGGTTATTGTATCTGATCGACACAATGAAATTACAGGTATAGTTAGAACAGTTTTTTGTGGAGATAGACATGCATATTGTTACCGTCATGTGAAATAAAATTTCAGCTCTGAAGTTACAAAATTATGTAGGGGAATGGGAAGAGGAACTAAGGAAAGGGCATTGAAATTATTAGATACCATTGCTTATTCTCGGTTGGATTGTGATTTCAATGTTGCTATGAATAATTTGATAAGCTTTTGTCAAGAATTGTCAAGATGGGTTGAAGAGGATGGTGATGTTGATAGGTGGGCAATGTTGTGATTTCCACACCGTCGATGGGATCATATTACAACAAATTTAGCTAAACCATTCAATGCATGGATTGCAAAGGAGAGGAGACAAAATATTTGTGTGTTGATTAATGAACATCATGAGAAATTGAGTAAGAAATTTTTTACAACCATGGAAGAGATGAAAAGGTGGAGAAATGTAGTTGGTCCCAATTTTGAGGCAAAATTGAAGATGAATGTGTTAAGGGATGAAACTTTGATAGTAGAACAATATGAACATAATGTTTTCTTAGTTCGGACCAGTAATGTGGATATCACTTTACAATTAGGCAGTCAGGAATGCACTTGTTAAGCATGGAAAATGAGTGGGATCCCTTGTGCTCATGCATGTGCAGTAATAAGAAAAGTACATGGTAACCTATACAGATATGTAGAAGATTGTTATCTGCTCAACACCCAACAGAAGATTTATCTTGAAGTTATGCATCCAGTTGAGACCAATGATATACCACATTTGAATTCATTGACATATAAGGATTATATGGATTAAACTTTTTTGCAAGAACCGAAGACTTCTAGTCCTCCTGGGAGACCATCTCATAATCGTATTGAGTCTCAATTTCAAAATAAGAAGTTGTATCGTTGTTCGCGTTGTAAAGAAGTTAGTCACACATGAAAAAAGGTGTAGAAATCCCAATCCAACTTGATGTGTCAACATTGAAAGGGTGGGGTTTTTAGTGTACACTAGCTTATATGTTGCAAAACAAGGGCATGTTAGTGCGGACAGGGATGTATATGTGAAAAGAAATGAAATCTGTTTATTTTGTGGAGTTATGGTGTTTAACTGACATGATTTCTTTGTAATTTTGGTTTTGTGTTGCTTATAATGAAGTTGTGGTGTGAATAAATGCCGGTTCTTGCAATTTAATTGATGGATTCTGCTAGATTCTTGACGTTCTAAAATATAAACCATGTGAACATGATAAAATTGCATAAATTACAGATTTTAACACTACCCTTCCAGGTTTTAACAGGGAGCCTCCAGATTTTGACAGACCTACTACAGGTTGGTTTTCTGTTTTTCATGAAGAGTCATATAACAGTTCATAAATATTACATAATGGGCTGTTTAGATTGTAACTCCTATTTTACAGTTGAATGCATTGACTTATAGCAATGACATGGATGAAACTTATTTTTTTCCTCCGAAGTGTTGTCTCCATCATCGTAAACAAGTTGGTGACACACAAAAATGTTGTGGAAATCCCAATCCCAGTTTGTGTGCGCTGGCTTATATGTTGCAAAACAAGGGCATGTTAGTGCAGACAGGGATGTATATGGGAAAAAATTAAATTTGTTTATTTTTTGGAGTTATGATGTTTAACTCACATGATTTCTTGGTAATTTTGGTTTTTTGTTGCTTACAATGAAGTTGTGGTGTGAATAAATGCCGGTGTTTTCAATTTAATTTATGGGTTCCAGTAGATGCTTGATGTTCTAACATATAAAACATGTGAACATTTTAAAATGGCATAAATTACAGATTTTAACACTGCCCATCTAGGTTTTAACAGGGAGCCTCCAGATTTTGACGGACCTACTGCAGGTTTGTTTTCTATTTTTCATGAAGAGTCAAATAACAGTTCATAAATGTTACATAATGGGTTGTTTAGATTGTAACTCTTATTTTATAGTTGAATGCGTTGACTTATAGTAATGACATGGATGAAACTTATTTGCTTCCGCCGAAGATTTGTCTCCATCATCGTAAACAAGTTGGTGACACACGAAAAAGTTGTCGAAATATCAATCCAAGTTTGTGTGCGCTGACTTATATGTTGAAAAACAAGGGTATGTTAGTGCAGACAAGGATGTATATGTGAAAAGAAATGAAATCTATTTATTTTGTGGAGTTATGGTGTTTAACTCACATGATTTCTTTGTAATTTTGGTTTTGTATTGCTTAAAATGAAGTTGTGGTGTGAATAAATGTTGTTGTTTGCAATTTAATTGATGGGTTTCAGTAGATGCTTGAAGTTCTAACATATTAACCATGTGAGCATGTTAAAATGGCATAAATTATAGAATTTAACACTGCCCTTCCAGGTTTTAACTTGGAGCCTCCATATTTTTATAGACCTGCTGAAGGTTTGTTTTCTATTTTTCATGAAGAGTCAAATAATAGTTCATAAATGTTACATAATGGGATGTTTAGATTGTAACTCCTATTTTACAGTTGAATGCATTGACTTATAGAAATGACATGGATGAAACTTATTTGCTTCTGCTGAAGAGTTGTCTCCATCATCGTAAAAAAGTTGGTGACACATGAAAAAATTGTGCAAATCCCAATCCAAGGTTGCATGCACTGGATTATATGTTGAAAAACAAGGGCATGTTAGTGCAGACAAGGATGTATATGTGAAAAGAAATGAAATCTGTTTATTTTGTGGAGTTATGGTGTTTATCTCACATGATTTCTTTGTAATTTTGGTTTTGTGTTGCTTATAATGATGTTGTGGTGTGAATAAATGCTGGTGTTCGCAATTCAATTGATGGGTTCCAGTAGATGCTTGACGTTCTAATATATAAACCATGTGAACATGTTAAAATGGAAAAAATTACAGATTTTAACACTTCCCTTCTAGGTTTTAACAGTGAGCCTCCAGATTTTGAAAAACTTGTTGCAAGTTTGTTTTTTGTTTTTCATGAAGATTAAAATAACAGTTCATAAATGTTACATAATGGGATGTTTAGATTGTAACTCCTATTTAACAGTTGAATGAGTTGACTTATAGAAATGACATAGATGAAACTTATTTTCTTCCGTCAAAGAGTTGTCTCCATCATCATAAAGAATTCGGTGACACACGAAAAAAGTTGTGGTAATCCCCATCCAAGGTTGTGTGTGTTGTCTTATATGTTGCAGAAAAGTTCATATTAGTGACAAAAAGGATGTATATGTGAAAAGAAATGAAATATGTTTATTTTGGGGAGTTTTGGTGTTTAACTCACATGATTCCTTTGTAATCTTGGTTTTGTGTTTCTTATAATGAAGTTCTTGTGTGAATAAATGGTGGTGTTTACAATTTAATTGATGGGTTCTGGTAGATGCTTGACGTTCTAACATATAAACCATGTGAACATGTTACAATGGCATAAAATAGGGATTTTAACAATGTCTTTCTAGGTTTTAACAGGGAGCCTCCAGATTTTGACAGACCTGTTGCAAGTTTTTTTTTCTATTTTTCATGAAGAGTCAAATAATAGTTCATAAATGTTACATAATGGGCTGTTTAGATTGTAACTCCTATTTTACAGTTGAATGTGTTGACTTATAGTAATGAAATGGATGAAACTTATTTTTGTCCACCAAAGAGTTGTTTCCATCATCATAAAGAAGTTGGCAACACACGAAAAAGTTGTGGAAATCTCAATCCAAGGTTGTGTGCGCTGGCTTATATGTTGCAAAACAAGGTCATGTTAGTGAGAAAAATGATGTATATGTGAAAAGAAATGAAATCTGTTTATTTTTTGGAGTTATCGTTTTTAACTCACATGATTTATTTGAAATTTTTGTTTTGTGTTCCTTACAATGAAGTTGTGGTGTGAATAAATGTTGGTGTTTGCAATTTAATTGATGGGTTCCGGTAGATGCTTGATGTTCTAACATATAAACCGTGTGAACATGTTAAAATGGGCTTCTCATTATTGTAAAGAAATTGGTGACACTCTACATTCAGTATACCATTTGTTCTCCTTGCATTGCAGTCATGGTTTTCCAATGACATGCCACATTTGAATGATGTTGAGCTTTGAAAAATCAATGGTGTGTGTAATGTAATTGATGCAATGTGGAAGGTGTATAACATTCTAACATATTAATTATTTCAACATTTTTAGATGGTATAAGTTTTAGATTTTAATAGTGACTTCCCAGGTTTTAACGCGAATGATACAAATTTTAACAGACCTACTGCATGTTTTTTTATTTGGTGTTCATTAAAAGTAAAATAACAGTCTACAAATTTTATATATAACACTTCATTATTGTAAATAAATTGATGACACCTAAGATTAAATATTCCTGGTTTAAAAAATGAAAAGTGACCATATGAGAGTACATCATTGATACAAAAAATATAGTCACAATAAATCGAAACCAAATAGTAACCAGCATCAACCAAATGCCAACAAATCAATAATAGTTTACAACCATTTCCCCCAGAAATTTTGTTTTTAACTGGACAACTCCTCCAAAACAAATTTCCTCCTTTCATTGCACCCATGATTCACCAACCACCATAGTAAATCAACCCTTTTTGTTTGAAGCTGAATCTACAAACATATAATGCAAAACTGTTTATATATTAAGGAAAAAAAATATATAAATAGGTGAGTATAGTCACTCATCTTTGTCATGTTGTCCCATTATTGTGTGTATGTGATCAAGTGAATTCCACATTCATTACTGAAAAATAAACACACCCATTAGATAACATAACTACATTTGGAAAATAAAGCAGTGAGAAAATTTGTCTACCAATTAGACTGAAGCTGAATAGATTCATATACAACTTCAAATTTAAATGGGCAAGAAATGTCCTGTCGTGATAGATGTCGCAACATGGCCACAAGACAATCACCCTATATGAAAGTCAAGAGATATAATAAATTAGTACAATCTAAATCAGTAACTAGGGATGTTAACTAAAAACCAACTGATGAAAAAGGGAAACTTAAGTACCAGAAATACAGAAACTTATTTCTGTTGTTTATCAGTGGAAGTAGTGCCAAGGGAGTCTAGAACATGCAATTTCTTTGTCTTTAAATCAGCACAAAAGAAAAACCAATGAAAATTCATCAATGTTGGATAAAAAAACAAGTTGACAGTTTGCTATGTTGTGTCCAACAACATTTGGCATCACATAAATCAAAACATCAGCATCTTTCCACTCGTCCTAGCATGAAACAATCTTATCCTACAACAGTATATTATCATAAAATATAAAACATAAAACAAAAGTTTTTTTGTACATCAATATATGCCTAAAATAAGTAACATGAATATTGGATCAAAGATGTGTCTAGTCACTGTTTTGAATGCTTTTTGATCATTCACTAGAGTTCTTCCAATCATGGTCACCATCTGTGATTCCAACACTTGTAATTCATATGAAACTGATTATTTATCATAAAGTAGTTGATTAGAAAGAAATCATTTACTGACCTTGTTGTTGACTCATTCCATAGGACCCAAACAACCACACTCATGTGTAGTCAAATAGTAATTATGCATTTCAACAACAACTCTGCATTTAAATCGCAGCCCATAAGTACATGAAATACATTTCAAAATAGTACCATTCTTCAACCTATGAATACAAGTACAGCCTACCACTCTTTGCTTCCCTGCATCCTTCCCGAGGTTCACAACTCATAATCCCTCTTTTTAAGGTCAGCTCTCCCTTTGACAGGTTGTTCGAAGTAGGATGACCAATTTTTTTATCTTTTTTTGATGTGATCTCCTAAGAGCCTTCCTAACAGATGGGTCTCCCAATGTTGGTTCAAACACACCTTTATCTGCCTCCTCTTTTGGTTCCTCATCACTGTCTGCTGCCCGCCCCCCCTCTTCATTATTTTCTTCATCTCCCTCTAACAAAGTTTTCTCCCCTCCATCTTCCCTCACCTCCTCGGTTTCATCTACCCCCTCACTTTCCTCTTCATCTAAGACTGTATCAAATCTACCCACTTGATTAGTAGAGCCTCCAGATAACAAATTAACTTGAACTCGAAAGAGTTCATGCAGGTGCTCATTGACACCTTTCATATATCCGTCATACAAAACCTTGATATCCTAAAATATGTAATAGAGATAAATGTTAGTAACAAATAACAGAAATGAAGAATTAAAAGTATTTAACATGGAAAGCCATTAAAATAAAAGAAAGTAACACAAACCTTCCAGATTATAACACTCATCCCCTGGTTTTTGATAATATCTATTAATAAATGAAAACTTAAACATTCTAGGGACAATTTAACATAGATCTACTAGAAATTAACATCGATCTACCAGAAAATAACATTCAGCGTCCAGATTTTAACATTCGTCGTCCACATGTTATCATTAACAGTGGGGGATTCAAACATTCAGCCTTTTAATTTAACAAACCTTCCAGAAACAATGAAATACAAATGTTTAACACCCTCATACCATGTTTTAACATTAAAAAACATTAAAATAACCGAAACTAACACACACCTTCAATATTATAACACTAATCCTCCGGTTTTTGACACTATCTATTAATAAATGAAAACTTACACCTTCTAAGGACCATTTCAATGTAAGTACCACTAAAAACCCACATGGTAACTCTCTGTTTTCAGGGTTTTACCACTATGATTACACTTCTAAGCACACGGTCATTTCTAAATAGGATTAAAGGCAATATAACATTAACCTACCAAAAACTAACAACAATCTACCAGAAATTAATATTCAGCATCCAGGTTTTAACATTCATCATCCACATATTATTGTTAACAGTGGGGGATTCAAACAAGAAGCCTTTTAATTTAACATACCTTCTAGAAATAATGAAATGCAAATGTTTAACACCCTCATACCATGTTTTAACATTGAAATCCATTAAATTAATAGAAACTAACATAGACCTACTAGTTTATAAAACTCATCCTCCGGTTTTTGACACTATCTATTAATAAATGAAAACTTACACCTTTTAGGGACCATTTCAATGTAGGTAACACTAAAAACCCACATGGTAACTCTCTGTTTTCAGGTTTTTACCGGTATGATTACACTTATAAGAACACGGAAATTTCTAAAGAGTATTAAAGGGTATTTAACATTAACCTACAAAAAATTAACCCTGATCTACCAGAAATTAACATTCGGAAACTAGGATTTAACATTCGTCATCCACATATTATTGTTAATAGTGGGGGATTCAAACAGACAACCTTTTTATTTAACAGACCTTCCAGAAACAATGAAATACAAATGTTTAACACCCTCATACCATGTTTTAACTTTGAAAGCCATTAAAATAATAGAAACTAACACAGACATTCTAGATTATAACACTCATCCTATGATTTTTTACATTATATATTAATAAAGGAAAACTTACACCTTCTAGGGACCATTTCAATGTAGGCACCACTAAAAACCCACATGGTAACTCTATGTTTTCAGGTTTTTACCGTTATGATTACACTTCTAAGAACACAGACATTTCTAAAGAGGATTAAATGGAATTTAAAATTAACCTACCAAAAATTAACACTGATCTACCGGAAATTAACATTCAGCATCCAGGTTTTAACATTCGTCATCCACATGTCATCGTTAGTAGTGGGGGATTCAAACAGGCAGCCTTTTAATTTAACAGACCTTCCAGAAACGATGAAATACAATTGTTTAACACCCTCATACCATGTTTTAACATTGAAAGGCATTAAAATAACATAAACTAACACAGAACTTCCATATTATAACACTCATCCTCCAGTTTTTGACACTATCTATTAATAAATGAAAACTTACACCTTCTATGGACCATTTCAATGTAGGTACCACTAAAAACCCACATGGTAACTCTCTGTTTTCATGTTTTTACCACTGTGATTACACTTCTAAGCACACAGCCATTTCTAAATAGGATTCAAGGGAATTTAAAATTAGCCTACCATAAATTAACACCGATCTACCAGAAATTAACATTCATCATCTAGGTTTTAACATTCGTCGTCCACATGATATCGTTAACAGTGGGGGATTTAAACAGGCAGCCTTTTAATTTAACAGACCTTCCAGAAACAATGAAAAACAAATGTTTAACACCCTCATACCATGTTTTAACTTTGAAAGCCATTAAAATAACAGAAACTAACACAAACCATCCAGATTATAACACTCATCCTCCAGTTTTTTACACTATCTATTAATAAATGAAAACTTACACCTTCTAGGGACCATTTCAATGTAGGTACCACTAAAAACCCTCATGGTAACTTTCTATTTTCAGGTTTTTACCACTCTGATTACACTTCTAAGCACATGGACATTTATAAAGAGGATTAAAGGGAATTTCACATTAACCTACCAAAAATTGACCCTGATCTACCAGAAATTAACATTCAGCATCCAGGTTTTAAAATTCATTGTCCACATGTTATCATTAACAATGGGGGATTCAAACAGGAAGCCTTTTAATTTAACAGACCTTCCAGAAACAATGAAATACAAATGTTTAAAACCCTCAAATAATGTTTTAAGTTTAAAATCCATTAAAATAACAGAAACTAACACAGAACATCCAGATTATAACATTCATCCTCTGGTTTTTGACACTATCTATTAATAAATGAAAACTTACACCTTTTAGGGAGCATTTAAATGTAGGTACCAATAAAAACCCATATAGTAACTCTCTATTTTCAGGTTTTTACCACTAGGATTACACTTTTAAGCACACGACCATTTCTAAATAGGATTAAAGGAAATTTAACATTAATCTACCAAAAATTAACACTGATCTACCAGAAATTAACATTCAGCATCTAGGTTTTAACATTCGTCGTCCACATGTTATCGTTAACAGAGGGTGATTCAAATAAGAAGCCTTTTAATTTAACATTACTTCCAGATACAGTAAAATAAAAATGATTAACACCCTCATACCATGTTTTAACATTGAAATCCATTAAAATAACAGAGACTAATAGATACCTTCTAGATTAAAACACGTATCCTCCAGTTTTTGACACTATCTATTAATAAATGAAAACTTACACCTTGTAGAACTATGATTACACATCTCAGCACATTTTTGACACCGATCATGAACAAGTTAACATAAAAACTATATTTTAACACATAAATTTCAAATTTTTACATGATACTTTTTAAAGGAAGCTTTCAAGAATATAGAGATGTGGATGAGGTTCTTACTCGATGGGTGAAAAAATCCTGATCAGGCAACCTTCTCCTTGATGAGGTAGGAGGTGTATATAAGATGCCTTTTTTTCTTGTTTTTTCCAACTTCACCCGCCTTTGAATATTATCTTCATTCCAAAATTGAAAAACCTTCTCACTGCATACATTACGATCTTCTCTATTGGGGAAGTGGATGAAGAAAAATAGATACAATGCAATGTCAACATTTTATTATTAGTAAAATAAATTTACTAACCAATAAAATATTCACACAATGTTAAACATTTTCAAAACATTCTTATAAGACAACCAGACAACCACCAACATGCTTCTTCGGTTTTCCTTTTTGAATCGACTTCTTGTAGATAATTACTTCTCTAACAAGGTCCATCAACACCAACTGGGACCAATCCCATTCTACAAGATTTTGCTGACAACCACACAACATCCTAATGTTCTTTCATTTACAGAAGAACTAGAGCTGGGATTTAACAATGTCCCCCAGGAAAAGAACATAAAGGTTGTCAAAAACTCCTTTCCAACCAAGCCTTAAAAAATCATCTCGTTCAACACAGTTAACTTTTTTCCCATATAAATCCTTTTTATTTCTTCATATTCTTCACTGTCCCTTTCAAGACAGACAACTCATCCTCCTGAAGGAATGCCTAACGTGTAATTAACATCTGCGACAGTAATCATCATTTCCTTCCCTCTAAATGCCATCATACATGTTGGAGTATCAAATGAATCTACAATCTTCTCACATATTTCTCTTGGAAAGCGTTGAAATTTAAATTCCAACAAAGTTCCAAATCCCACTTCCATGACCAATTGTTTTTGCTTCTTATGGCTAACAATGAAATCAAAAATATCTTTAAATACATTTGGACAACATCTAAATTTTAAAATAGTTTGGGATCTAAATTTTTGGCTCAATGAAGCATCTTTTTCTTCATTTTCCATGTCATTATACTTATTTTTTTGATGCTTTGAAAGTTTTGACCAAGCATCTATTATGTTAGAATTTGAATCCCTAGTATTTTTATACACACCTTTATTTTTCTAAAAAAAACTGCATGCACATTAGTACAGAAAATAAAATTCATTCACAACTTTAATCTAACATGATAAAATTGAAAAAATTAAAACATATCAGAAATAAAATCATAGCTATTTTTTGTCAGTCCTGATGATCCATTTCTCTCAATAGCATGCCCTATAAATTCTACTGAGGAACAAAACTGTAAGAGATTTATCAAAAATGTATGGAATGAGGGCAATGATATGGTAGAAGGAAAACACTGGGAGAGGATATCAATATGTCACATAAAAGTCAATGGCAGGAGGAGGTACATAACAAATGGAGGCGATGGCCGACTAGGGTTTTTCCCAAGAGCTCGGTTACGGTCCAAGATTGGAGAGTATTGCATGATAGTGGAGGGTGATGACATGAGGGCGACGACGTACAAGGGTGGATGACGACTGCTAGAGAAGATGTGTGGTGGTCGTACCATGTGGGAGTGGATGTGTGGCGAGAGAAGCGCACGAGAGGAGGCAACAGTGGGCTATGGTTTTTGGGAGAGGACGATGACACTGCAAGAGATGAGGGTGAAGCCATGACCGTGTAAGATGAGGGTGGTGGAACGGAGGAGGCGACGCCGGACTAGGGTTTTCGGGAGAGACGCGTGACGAGGAGGGAAAGGGAGATGACGTGAGCTGAGAGCGCGATGGGAAGAAACAGGTGCCCTATCATGGGGGGAAAATTTAAGGGTATAATAGTCATTTGATACTCGGTCTAATAATCGGAGGTCTTCCTTCGGTATTCCTTAAAATTTTGTTCCTTAACTTGAATTAACCTTCTCCTTTGGTCCGTAACTGTCATTCTTCCCATTTTTTACGGGAACATCATTATCTGTCAACACATCATCCTTCACGGAAACATCATTCTCCATCAAAACATGCCTCCAATTACCACCACTGCATGTTCTCCACCATTGTTTCCTGCAAGTGCTGCGTAAAAGCACCACCGTTCACCTGAAGCACCGCTTCAGCACCAAGTTTGTCCGACCAATGACTACCCCTGCAAGTTTCCCAATATCTTGCCTGGAGATTAATATCTGGGCATGGGGGCCACCTCTATTTATTTATCCCAACTTCGACGATCCGGAATTCCCCATGAAAGCCATGCCTCTTCACCTTCTCTTCCATCGCCATTCTCTACTATCACATGCCCTGCTTTTACTGCTGCTTTTCTCCACTACTCTCTGTTCTCACCAAGTTTGCAACGTCACTCAACACCACTCTCTACTCTGCCTTTTCTATTATTCTATTCCTTCCACCTATACTATTATTAAACACACATCCACCCTCAATTGCTGTTACCGGGAAGGCATTATCTATGATCAAAATGGCCATGTTGTCTATCTTTCACTTCCTTCAAAGGGCCTTAATGGGGGAATCTATATTTTTCTGTCAAACATTACGCAACTCTCTCACATCAATCTATCCACTAATAGTCCTCATGGCCAACTCACAACTGACCTCTTTGTATCCTTGCATTTTTTGGAGATACTTGATCTCAGCTTTAATTATCATTCAGGGGAGTTTCCAGCCAGTTTTAGACCATTAAGGAATTTGGTTCCCCTAAACATTAGTCACAATGACTTTTCAAGTTCTCTCTCTAGTTCTATTTGTGACTGTCATAATGTTGTTAGAGTGTTGGATTTCTGCTTCGTTGATTTCAATGACCAGATACCACCGGGTCATGGAGCATGTTCACGGTTAGAGGTCTTCCATGAAGGCTTTAACAAGTTGTTCGGGCAGTTTCGAAAAGAAATATATGGTGCCCTGGGATTGAGAGAACTTACATTGCCTTCACATAATCTCAAAGGATTCATAGACAACTGAATAGTTCTCCTTTCTAACCTCACTATCATTGACCTCCACTCCAATAACCTCACTGGTGAACTCCCTTTGGATTTTTGAAAGTTGTCCAATTTAGAATGTCTCGTCCATAAAATGAATAAGTTTAGTGGTACTCTTCCTAATTATTTATTCAACTACACAAATCTCAAGCAGCTGAATCTTTATCTGAGTTTGACATTTCGTTCAACAATCTTTGGGGGGCAATCCCGGGGGCCACACAAGTGCAAGCACATGATGCGTCTGCGTGTTCGGGGAACGTAGGGTTGTGTGGTGCTCCTCTGCCTGACTACAATGGTCCTGAAAATGGTTTGAGGTACAAGGAGAATGGAGATGGTGATAATGGAAAAACGTGGTATGAGGATGATGGGATATACGTGAGCCTGGGAGTGGGATTTGTGGTTGGGCTATGTACAGTTGTGGGACTATGTGGGTGAATCCCTAGAGGAGGGATGGAAGGATAAATACGGTATGAATATTTTGAATTTTATGGGAGAATAATATCTACCAACCAAAGGGGGATCCTAATTCCAGTAAAGGACCAAAAATTGGGGAAAAACTAACGGAATACCTCCGAATATATCAAAAGGACTGAAATTCCATTTTTTCTCTCCGTAGATCCACGCGCACTGATCCCGTGCTCCCTCCACACATCTCCCCATTGAGCTCGTCCCTCTCAGCATATTCCCACCACGTATATTCCCTCTCAGCCACACACTGATCCCAAGCACTGCTCTAACCATGAATCTCCCCCCTTGAGCTCGTCCCTCTCAGTATCTTCCCGCCACACATATTCTCTCTCAGCCGCGCACTGATCCCGCACACTGCTCCCACCACACATCTCCCCCCTACACTTGTCCAGCCGGCACATCTTCCCCTTGCGATTGTCCAGTCGGCACATCTTCCCTCTGCGCTCATCCAACATCGGATGAGTTTCTTCCAGTTATCTCCTCCCTGCCTCTTCTCCCAGGCTCGTCTATCCGCTGACTCATCTCCTCATCTTAGCTCGCCTCTGCCTCCTCTCAGTCGAGTTATATCTTTCCCTTCTCCTAGCACCTAGTGTATCTGAAACCACATTTTCTGTAAGTTTTATATTGCCTATATTTTTGTAGATTTATGTTGCAAATTGATGTAAATATTAATTGAGAATGAGTTTTAATATCTTATATTAAATAATTTTGTTGGTTGATTGATACAATATGATGTCAAGTTTTTTTCAAAAAGAAATTTTTTGTTATTTTCATTTTGATGGAGCACTTGTTGGTGATTCACATGAAAAAAATGCATTATCAAGGTGGAAGATCTATGGGTAGAGTTCTAATAGAATGAATGATATTTTATGAAATATCAAGATTGACATTGTCGATTCTGAAGTTTGATATGTCATCGTTAGATTTAAAATACACATTAAAGTTTGACAATAGAACTTTTTTAGACCTTATATATGATTAAGGAGTTGAGAAATTGTTTAAATTCAATGTCAGTTTTGCTAATATCTACATTATTTTGAGGTTGTATGAAAGGTTGCAGTCGACAATGGATGTAGCTCAAAGGTAATGACATGTCAAAATTATTTATATAAATATTTTGTTCTCCTGTTATGTATTTACATTTGATATTTAATTTGTAGTGTTGAAGTAGTTGGTGGGAATTCAGAACAAAGTTTATCAATGGATGGTGATTTACAAATGCTACCTTGTTTAATTAGTAGTGTTCCATGTTCAATCCCATAGTTAAATGCTTCAAAGTGGAATGAATTATTGGTGGATGTTGGCCATATTTTTCCGTCATCCAAAGCATTGAGGGAGACACTTTTTGAGTATAGCATTGGACATGGTTTTGACTATGAATATATCAAGAAAAGTCCTCAAAATATTATTTCCAAATACAAAGTTGATAGTTGCATGTGGAAGTTAACAACATATGTCTTGGGGAACTCTACTCCATTTCTCTGTGTGAAAACTTCTCAAACTACTCATAAGCACTCAGCCCAAGATAGACTCACTATTTCTCACAAATCAAGGGCATCATTAGTGTCATCTATCATTTCTGATGAGGTGAAGTCAAATGTGGAAAAATATACCAATGAAATTAAATATGACTTGTACAGAGACTATGGTATATCACTTACACAACATCAAGTATTAAGAGCCAAGGAGAATGTAGTTGGTGGAATATATGGGGTTCCAAAGTAGTCATATATGTTAATCTCTTGGATATGCAAAAGGCTAATGGATGTTGATTCGGAAACAATAGAAAAGTGGGTATCTTTAGAAAATGGTAGATTTGAAATATTATTCATTTCATATGTGTGTTGTATAAATGGTTTCTTATTAGGTGGTCGACCTATGTTGTTTGTGGATGGGTGTCACCTCAGTGGTCCTTACAAAGGTACCTTGTTGGCAGTGTCTACATATGATGCAGATGAAAACCTTTTTCTATTGGCATATTCAATTGTTGGGGGTGAAAAATATGATGATTGGACATGGTTTTTAAACAACATAAAAGAGATTATAGGTTCTACTCAACTGGTTATTGTATCTGATCGACACAATGTAATTACAGGTACAGTTAGAACGGTTTTTTCTAGAGATAGACATGCATATTGTTACCATTATGTGAAATAAAATTTCTGCTCTAAAGTTACAAAATTATGTAGGGGAATGGGAAGAGGAACTAAGGAAAGGGAATTGAAATTATTTTATGCCATTGCTTATTCTTGGTTGGATTGTGATTTAAATGTTTCTATGAATAATTTGAGAAGATTTTGTCCAGAATTGTCAAGATGGGTTAAAGAGGATGGTGATGTTGATAGGTGGGCAATGTCGTGATTTCCACACCGTCGATGGGATCATATTACAACAAATTTAGCTAAATCATTCAATGCATGGATTGCAAAGGAGAGGAGACAAAATATTTGTGTGTTGATTAATGAACATCATGAGAAATTGAGTAAGAAATTTTTTACAACCATGGAAGAGATGAAAAGGTGGAGAAATGGAGTTGGTCCCAATTTTGTGGAAAAATTGAAGATGAATGTGTTAATGGCTGAAACATTGATAGTAGAACAATATGGACATAATTTTTTCTTAGTTCGGACCAGTAATGTGGATATCACTTTACAATTTGGCAGTCGGGAGTGCACTTGTCATGCATGGAAAATGTGTGGGATCCCTTGTGCTCATTCATGTGCAGTAATAAGAAAAGTACATGGTAACCTGTACAGATATGTTGAATATTGTTATCTGCTCAACACCCAACAGAAGCTTTATCTTGAAGTTATACATCCAGTTGAGACCAATGATATGCCACATTTGAATGCATTGACTTATAAGGATTATATGGATGAAACTTTTTTGCAAGAACCGAAGACTTCTCGTCCTCTTAGGAGACCATCTCATAATAGTATTGAGTCTTAATTTCAAAATAATAAGTTTTATAATTGTTCTCATTGTAAAGAAGTTGGTCACACACGACAAAAGTGTAGAAATCCCAATCCAACATGATGTGACAAATTTGAAAGGGTGGTGTTTTTAGTGTACACTGGCTTATATGTTGCTAAATAAGGGCATGTTAGTGCAGAAAAGTATGTATATGTGAAAAGAAATGAAATCTATTTTTTTGTGGAGTTACGGTGTTTAAATCATATTTTTTCTTTGTAATTTTTGTTTTGTGTTACCTAAAATGAAGTTGTGGTGTGAATAAATGTTGGTGTTTACAATTTAATTGATGGATTCTGATAGATGCTTGACGTTCTAACATATAAACCATGTGGACATGTTAAAATGACATAAATTAAAGATTTTTACACTACCCCCTCTAGGTTTTAATAGGGAGCCTCCAGATTTTGACAGACCTGCTGTAGGATTGTTTTTTCTGCTTTTCATGAATAGTCAAATAACAGTTCATAAATGTTACATAATGGGATGTTTAGATTGTAACTCCTATTTTACAGTTGAATGCATTGACTTATATCAATGACATGGATGAAACTTATTTTCTTCCACAGAAGATTTGTCTCCATCATCGTAAAGAAGTTTCTGACACATGAAAAAGTTCTGGAAATCCATATCCATGTTTGTGTGTGCTAGCATATATGTTGCTAAACAAGGGAATGTTAGTGAGGAAAAGGATGTATATGTGAAAAGAAATGAAATATTTTTTTTTCGAGTTACGGTGTTTAAATTAGATGATTTCTTTGTAATTTTGGTTTTGTGTTACTTACAATGAAGTTTTGGTGTGAATAAATGATGGTGTTTGCAATTTAATTGACAGATTCCGGTAGATGATTGAAGTTCTAACATATAAACCATTTGGACATGTTAAAATGGCATAAATTTTAGATTTTTACACTTCCCTTCTAGGTTTTAACTGGGAGCCTCTAGATTTTGACAGACCTGCTGCAGTATTTTTTTCTATTTTTCATTAAGAGTCAAATAACAGTTAATAAATGTTACATAATGGGTTGTTTAGATTGTTACTCCAATTTTACAGTTGAATGCATTGACTTATATCAATGATATGGATGAAACTTATTTTCTTCCACTGAAGAGTTGTCTCAATCATCGTAAAGAAGTTGCTGACACACGAAAAAGTTGTAGAAATCTAAATCCAAGTTTGCGTGCGCTGGCTTATATGTTTATCAACAATTGTATGTTAGTGCGGAAAAGGATGTATATGTGAAAAGAAATGAAATCTATTTTTTGTGGAGTTACGGTGTTTAAATCATATTTTTTTCTTTGTAATTTTTGTTTTGTGTTACCTAAAATGAAGTTGTGGTGTGAATAAATGTTGGTGTTTACAATTTAATTGATGGATTCTGATAGATGCTTGATGTTCTAACATATATACAATGTGGACATGTTAAAATGACATAAATTAAAGATTTTTACACTACCCCCTCTAGGTTTTAACAGGGAGCCTCCAGATTTTGACAGACCTGCTGTAGGATTGTTTTTTCTGTTTTTCATGAATAGTCAAATAACAATTCATAAATGTTACATAATGGGATGTTTAGATTGTAAATCCTATTTTATAGTTGAATGCGTTGACTTATAGTAATGACATTGGTGAAACTTATTTTCTTACACTGAAGAGTTGTCTCCATCATCCTAAAGAAGTTGCTGACACACGAAAAAGTTGTGAAAATCCCAATCCAAGTTTGTGTGCACTGGCTTATATGTTGCTAAACAAGGGCATGTTAGTACAGACAAGGATGTATATGTGAAAAGAAATGAAATTTGTTTTTCTGTGGAGTTACGGTGTTTAAATCAGATGATTTCTTTGTAATTTTGGTTTTGTGTTACTTACAATGAACTTGTGATGTGTATAAATGCAGGTGTTTTCAATTTAGTTGACGGATTCTAGTAGATGCTTGATGTTATAACATATAAACCATGTGGACATTTTAAAATGGCATAAATTATAGATTTTTACACTGCCCTTCTAGGTTTTAACAGGGTGCCTCCAGATTTTGACAGACTTACTGCGTGATTTTTTTTTGTTTTTCATGAAGAGTCAAATAACAGTTCATAAATGTTACATAATGGGCTTTTTAGATTGTAACTCCTATTTTACAGTTGAATGCATTGACTTATAGAAATGACATGGATGAAACTTATTTTTCTTCCGCCGAAGAGTTGTCTCCATCATCGTAAACAAGTTGGTGACACACGAAAAAGTTTTGGAAATCTCAATCCAAGTTTGTGTGTGATGACTTATATGTTGAAAAACAAGGGCATGTTAGTGCGGACAAGGATGTATATGTGAAAAGAAATGAAATCTATTTATTTTTTGGAGTTATGGTGTTTAACTCACATGATTTCTTTGTAATTTTTGTTTTGTGTTACTTACAATGAAGTTGTGGTGTGAATAAATGATGGTGTTTTCAATTTAGTTGACGGATTCTGGTAGATGCTTGACATTCTAACATATAAACCATGTGAACATGTTAAAATGGTGACACTCTACATTCAGTATACCTTTGGTTCAAAAAAAATGCAAAGTGACAATCAAATTGAGTAAGCTATTTATTCAACAAATTTTGTGTCACAATAGTACTAAACACCCACCAACTTCAACCAAACTCCAACTACTCACTAACAATTTCCTTTACAACCATTTTCCCTATAAATTATGTGTTTAACTAGACAAATCCCCCAAAAACTTTGTTCTCCTTGCATTGAAACCATGGTTTTCCAACCACCGTAGTAAATAAACTATTTTCCTTTGATGGTGAATATACAAACATATCATGCAAAACTTTCTATATATTAGAGACAAAGAAAAATTTATAAAGAGTTGTAAAATAATTAAATCAGTATAGTCTTTCATCTTCTTCATGGTGTCCCATTCTTGTAGGTATATGATCAAGTGAATTCCACAATCATTACTGGAAAAAAACACCTTTTAGATAACAAAACTAGATTTTTAAAATAAAGTAGTGAGTAATTTAATAGACCAGTTAGATTACAGCTGAGCATATTCATACGCAATGTCAAATTTGAATGGGGAAGAATAGTCCCATCGGGAAAGATATCACAACATGGTACCAAGACAATCACCCTATATGAAATTCAAAAGATATAATAAATTAGTACTTTATAAATCAATAAGTATGTTCGATAACCAAAATGAAAATGACGACAAAGGCCATTATAAGTACCAGCAATGTAGACAGTTTTCTCTATTGTTTATTAGTGGAAGCAGTGACAAGTGAGTCCAGAACATGAAATTTCTTTGTCTTTAAGTCAGCACAATAGAAAAACCAGTGATAATTAATCCACGTGGGGAAAAACAGAAGTCGACAGTGTGCTATGTTGTGTCCAACAACATTAAGCATGACATACATCAGAACATCAGTGACTTTCCACTCTTCCTGACATGACATAATCTTATCTTTCAACAATAGATTATCACAAAATATAAAGCATAATACAAAAGACTTTTTCACATCAATATATGCCTAAAATTAGTACCATAATAATGGATCAAATATGTATCTATTCACTGTTCCAAATGATTTTTGATCATTCAAAATATTTCTTTCAATCATGGACACAATCTATGATGCCAACATTGTCATTAATATGTAACTAATTAGTGATCATAAAATAGTTGATTATAAAGGAAGCATTTTCTAACCATGTTGTTCACCCATTCCATAGAGCCTAAACAATGACATTCATTTTTAGTAAAATAGTAATTATGCATGTCAACAATAATTCTGCATTTAAATCACAACCCATAAGTGCATCAAATACATTTCAAACCAGTTCCTATTTTAAACATATAAATATGATGAAAACCTACCGCTCTTTGTTACCATGCTTCTTTCCCGAGGTTCACAAGTCATAAAGCCTCATTTTAAGGTATGTTCTTCCTTTGACAGGCTGTTGCACATAGGGAGAACATTTTTTTCAGTCTTTTGTCACAGTGACCTCCTAGGAGTTGTCCCAGCAGATGGGTCTCCTAAGGTTGGTTGGAACAAAACTTTATCCTCTTCCTTTTTCGCTTCCTCATCACCATCCACTGCTCCGCCATCTTCATCACTTTTGACATCAGCCTCCAACAGAGTTTCCTCCTCTTCATCTTGCCCCACCTCCTCGATATCATCTATTTCCTCCTCTTCCTCTTCGACAACCTCTGTATGATCTTCAGACTCTCCAGCAGACTCTTTCCCTTCATCTAGAACATAATCAAATGTATCCCCTTTAGCAGTAGATCCCACAACTAACAAATTTCCTTGAACTCAAAGGATATCATGCATGTTCTCATTGACACATTTCATATATCCATCGTACAAAACCTTGATATCCTATAATAGAAAATGGGGACATAAATGTTAGTAACAGATAATAGAAAGGAACAAATCAAAGTATTTAACAACAATATAATAGAAATCAACACAGACCTTCGACAATTTAACACTCATCCTCCAATTGTTGACATTAACCATTCATACTTTAACTGGTATTCAACAAACCTAATGAGTGTCCCTCTTACAAACCAAAGGTTTTTCATTACAGTTTACAAATCCAAAGAAATTCAATTAGTGTCTCTTGATCATATCACCATCTTTTCATATAGATCATAATCAAAACGGAACAATTCATAGGATTTAACATCAATCTAACATTATTTAACACAAGCCTTCTAGAATTTAACTCTAAGCCTACGGTTTTTGACACTAACCATTTCTATATGACAACTATTACTTCTAAGGGACCATTTCAATGTTGGCAGCTCTAAAATCCCACATTGTGCCACTATAATTTCAGGGTTTTGACACTAAAATTAAACATCTAAAAACATGGTAATTTACAAAGTAGATTTCAAAGCATTTAACACTGAACCAACCAGAATTTAACATGCAGCATCTAGGTTTTAACATTGGCCTCACCATGCTTTCTTTAGCAGTGGGAGAATCAAAGAGGAAGGCTTTTAATTTAACACACCCCATACTAACAGTAAAATGAAGATGTTTGACACTCTAATTCCCTATTTTATCATTGAAAAGCAACCAAGTAAATACATATTGGCATAAAAAAGGAATAATTCACAGTATTTTACACCAGTCTAACATTATTTAACACAGGCCTTCCATAATTTAACTCTCAGCCTCTGGTTTTTGACACTAAACATTTTTAAATGACAACTATGACTTCCAATGGACCATTTCAATGTTGGAAGCTCTAAAATCCCACATTGTGCCACTATAATTTCAGGGGCTTGACACAAAAATTAAAAATCTAAACACATGGTCATTTCCAAAGAGGATTTCAAAGAATTTAACACCGAACCAACCAGAATTTAATAAGCAGCATGCAGGTTTTAACATCGGTCATCCCCATGATTTCTTTAGCAGTGGGAGAATCAAAGAGGAAGGATTTTAATTTAACACACCCCATACTAACAGTAAAATGTAGATGTTTGACACTCTAATTCCCTATTTTATCATTGAAAGGAAACCAAATAAATACATATCAGCATAAAAAAGAAAAAATTCACAGTATTTAAAATCAATCTAACATTATTTAACACAGGCCTTCCATAATTTAACTTTCAGCCTCCGGTTTTCAACACAAACCATTTCTAAATGACAACTATGACTTCCAATGGACTATTTCAATGTTGGAACCTCTAAAATCCCACATTGTGCCACTATAGTTTTAGGGTTTTGACAATAAAATTAAACCTCTAAACACATGGTCATTTCCAAAGAGGATTTCAAATCATTTAACACTGAACCAAACAGAATTTAACAAACAGCATCCAGGTTTTAATATCAGCCATCCCCATGCTTTCTTTAGTAGTGGGAGAATCAAAGAGGAAGAATTTTAATTTAACACACCCCATACTAACAGTAAAATGCAAATGTTTGACTCTCTAATTCCTTATTTTATCATTGAAAAGCAACCAAATAAATACATATCAACATAAAAAAGGAACAGTTCACAGTATTTAACATCAATATAACATTATTTAACACAGGACTTCCAGAATTTAACTCTCAGCCTTCGGTTTTTGACACTAACCATTTTTAAATGACAACTATGACTTCTAATGGACCATTTCAATTTTAGAACCTCTTAAATCCCACATTATGCCACTCTAATTTCAGGGTTTTGACACTAAAATTACACATCTAAACACATAACCGTTTCGAAAGAGGATTTCAAAAAATTTAACACTGAACCAACCAGAATTTAACAAGCATCATCCAGGTTTTTACATCAGCCATCCCTGTGCTTTCTTTAGCAGGGGGAGAATCAAATAGGAAGTCCTTTAATTTAACACACCCCATACTAACAGTAAAATGTAGATTTTTGACACTCTAATTCCGTTTTTTATCCTTGAAAAGCAACCAAATAAATACAGATCACCATCAAAAAGGAACAATTCATAGTATTTAACATGAATCTAACATTATTTAACACAGTCCTTAAAAAATGAACAATTCACAGTATTTACAGCAAGATTTAAAAAATATAAAGATTATATTTTTACCAGATTGGTGAAAAAAGACAGCTCAGGCAGCCTACTCCCTAATGAAGTAGGAGCTGCATATAAGATACCTCTTTTTCTTGTTTTTTCCAACTTTAATCCCCTTTGAAGTTTATCTTCATCCAAAAATTCCAAAACACTTTGTCTAACTAAATTAAAAACTTCTCCAACTGGGATGTGGATGAAGAAAAACAACTACAATGCAGTGTCAACATGTTAATATTAATAAAATAAATTTTTAACTAATAAATAAAATCCAAAATTTTTTAAACATTTTTAAAACATACCAATAAGACAACAAAGAAACCTCCAACATGCTTCTTCGGTTGACCTTTTTTTTATATACTTCTTATAGATGTTTACCTCACGAACCAGCTCCATCAAAATAAATTGGGACCAATCCCATTCTCCAAATTTTTTTTGACACCCACAGAACATCCTAATATTTCTTTCATTAACAAATGAACTAGAGATAGTATTTAACATTGTTCCCAATGTAAACAACATAAAAGATGTCAAAAATTCCGTTCCCACCAAGCCTTCCAAAATTATCTCCTTCAATGCTGTTAACTTTTTCCCCATATAACACCTCTTCATTTCTTTATATTCATCTGTGTCACTTTCAAGACAGACAACTTTTCCTCCTGAAGGAATGCCTAACATATAATTCACATCGGATGCAGTAATCATCATTTCCTTCCCTCTAATTACTACAGTACATGTAGGAGGATCAAAGGCATCTACAATCTTCTCTCACAATTCTCTCGGAAAGCATTGAAAGTTAAATTCCAACAATTTACCAAATCCCATTTCTATGACCATTTGTTTTTGCCTCCCATGTGTGAGAATGAAATCAACAACATCTTTAAATAAGTTTAGAGAACATCTATATTTTATAATAGTTTTGTGTCTTACTTTTTGACCCCCTACAACATCCCTTTAATCATTTTCCATCATATTATACTTATTCTTTTTCCACATTGAAAGCTTAGACCAAGCATCTATTATTACAGAATTGGCATCCCTGGCATTTTTATACACCACTTTATTTTTCTTAAAAAATTCATTCCTTCACATCACAAAAAAAAATCTATCACAACCTAAATATAACAAGGTTTTCTAGAACAAATAAAAACATAGCAAAAATAAAATCATACCTAAACTTTGTCAATACAGATGATCCCTTCCTCTAGATTTCATTCACATGAACTTGAACCAACGAACAAAACTATAAAACAATTATCAAACATGTATGGAAAGAGAACAATGATATGGAAGGAGGAATTCACATAGTAAGACATAAATATGTCACAAAATATTCTCTGGTAGAAGATACCAGGAGGAGGAAAAACCAGATAGGGTTTTCCTGACAGTAGGGGTCATCCCAGGAATAGAGATTAATTGAACCAAGGTGGAGGCTCACGGCGGGGGATACACAGAGTGAAGGGAGACTGCACGAGAGTATGGGAGACAATGATACTACCATGCAGGAGGAGGCGACGGCAGGGTACGATTTTCAGAAGGAAGACGACACCACGGGAGAGAAGGAAGATGACGCGACATTGAAAACTAGGGCTTATGTGTGGGAGTGGACAACAATGGAAACATGACTGCTGGAGGAGATGACGATGAACTAGGGTTTTCGGGAGAACAGAACTACGAGGAGGGAGAGGGTGACAGAGTGCGGCTCAGAGCGATGGGATGGGCAGAAGCTGTGCGCGTAGATCTACGGAGAGAAAACAAATAATGGAATTTTAGTCTTTTTGATATCAGCAGAGGTCCTCCTTTACTTTTTCCCCAATTTTTGGTCCTTTATTGGAATTAGGGTCCCCCTTTGGTCCGTAGATGTCATTCTCCCAAATTTTATTCATCCGGTCTTTGTAAAATAAAAAGTTTTTATTTTATTATTTTTTTATTATTCCTGTATATGATGTCCAGGTAAAATTTCCCCCTTATTATTTGATTGCACTGCTCTTATTTGCCTCCATATTTTTGTGTCCCTTTTGGATGGATCTACGCTCATCGTTTGTTTCGCTCGACCCCCCTGACCATCCACATGTTCCATAGAATCTTAGTTTGTTGTAAACACATCACTACCCTTGATTCTCCCCCTACGGCTCCTCAGATTTTGTGTGTGTGATTCATTCTCCGAGGGAGGGGGCACAATTATTGTTCGATGACAGAAAGGGTGTGTTGGTTCGGCGATATGGGAGAACACTTACATCTGTGGAAGTTGGTATCTACATTGGGTTTCTATCTAAGGGAGATAGGCAAGGGTTCTTGCTATTCCAATGATCAAAGGGGTGAGTAATGGGAGTTTTCGGTGAAGAGGAGGTGCTATGTTTCATGCTCGTGCGGTATTGGTTCACACGAGTGTGGTCCTTATAGGTTAAAGGTGAACATAGTGGATTAGGATAGCTTGCGGCTTGTGAACTTTCACATCAGCGGATCTCAGCATCAGCGACCCATCATCATGGAGGCTTTGTGTGATTCCCTCCAGGTCACATGTATTCCTTAGTTTGACCTTGGTTTATCCTTTGTGTCATTCTAGAGGTTTTTAGGAGTTGAGGGTTGAAAACATAGATTTTTGGAAGAAACAAGCTAAGCACATGATTTAGTCACATTGTTAGTACTAACTGTGCAATAACCATGTGGTAACACATTATGAGGCTCTAAAGGAATTTTTCATGGATTTTCAAAACATGTGACTCACTAAAAAACTCTATGGGTGTCTGGGTAGTTTTCAAGAGGTGTCACAGGGCTTAAACATGAATTTTTGGAGGAAACAGGCTAATCACATGGTTTAAGCGCACTGTTAGTACTAATCATGAAATAACCATGTGGTAAGACAATGCGATGCTCTAGAGGCATTTTACATGTTTTTTCAAACTGTGTGACACACCAAGAAATTGTGTGGGAGTCTGGGTAGTTTTCCAGAGGTGTTTCATGGATTGAGCATGATTTTTCAAACCGTGTGACTCGTTAAGAAATCATGTGGGTGTCTGAGTAGTTTTCCAGAGGTGTCACATGGCTTGAGAACAGTTTTCTCAAATTGTGTGTCTCTTCCCCAAGTAATAGTGTGCCTCATTTTTCAAGGGATACATAGCACACACTGTTGGCACATGATTTTTTTAACTGTGGAGCCTAACCATCCGCCATGATTTGAACCTTTTAAAAGTTGGAATTTACCTCTTCACCCTTGGATATTTCTATATCTAATCACCCCTGTAAGAACCCATACTTTTTGGAGGTATGTTTCTATTTAAATATTTGTTTAAATCCCTTAAATATGGTTAATTAAATGTTTATCGGGTATATGAGGAGGCTCAGGGGTGTTTCGGGGGTTTAGGACATGAAATAAAGAGAAAAATGGTCATCCGGTGTAAGTTTCATGGTTAGGGGAAACAATGCACCAAAACCGTGTTATCCAAGGAGAAAGAGCCCACGGTTAAGCCAATCATGCAAGGGGGAATCCCAAACCATGAGGTCTTAGATAGAGTTATTCCGCACAGTTTGCGAACAGTTTTTCAAATCGTGCGGTCTCCCCAGGTAACCGTGCAACTTCACCCCTCATAGAAAGTGGTTGGTGCATGGTTTGAAAAACCATGTGGCTAAACCGTGCACCCCAAAAAAAGTGATAAATTACATTCCCCCTTGGGATTTTAAGTGTTTCACATAATTTTCTTTCCCACTCTTCCCCATCTATCCTTAATGACAAATCTAAACCCCCAAATATTCTAAAGGGTCGATCTCCTCTGTTTCTAGGATATTTGAAGTGTCGTTGGATGTGGATCGAAGCTCTGGGTAAGTCTAATGCTCCTCTTGATTCGCTTTTCTGGATTAGGGATTTTGGTTTCATTTTTCTTCTTTTAAATTCCTAAAACCCACTTCTCCCCACATATCTTAGGTTGGGGCGTCAAAGGGTGTTTGGATTCAGATCTAAGGCTAAGTTAAGCAAGTGTTTGTCTACAGATTAGAGGTAGGTTGTCTATAAGTTATATCTCATAGTCTTGAAGTTGGGTTGTGCATGTGTGGTTGGGTTAATGGTTCTCTCTTTTTGTGAATTTGATGACTTTATAAGTGGATTTTGTAAAACGGTTGGATAAATGATGATTTAAACACCTCATGATTCTTGTGGGATGCAATGGGGTTGTCTAGACCAATTTAGGGTCGCCCATGAGATGTTCCAACATTCCCAAACATGGAAAATTGTAATGTTAAGCATATAATTGACTTCTGATAAAGTAGATCCCATGATGAACATGTTGATATGTCAGTTAATCTAAAAAGGGGGTATTTTTAGATGTGCCTAGAATTTGATTATGGCTTAATGGATTGTTTTTTTTAACATGGAATGGGTTGGATGACATGTAGTGACTATGCTAAATGACATATTAATTATACTTGAATTGCATAAGTGGGTTAATTCATGTGAAATTATGAACATTCTAAATGGGTAAATACATAAAAATTGTTGAATGTGTTGAATGGTTTAATGAAAGATAATTGATGAATATGTTAAATGGGAAAATGTATGGTAATTGTTGATTATACTAAATGGGTTAAGTTATAGAAAGTTAAATGGTTTAAATGAACCATGCTATGTAAATGGTAAATTTTCTAATAGGTAAAGGATTGATTATGATTTATATGTTGTATGAAATGTGAATCATATATGTTTTGTGTATTGGTTGCGTATGGTTTATGATAAGGTATATGTGGTAAATGGATAAATAAGCATGTGAACATGGCTTGGTAGTTGTGGGGTATTGTAATTGAGGATCTACACCCACAGGTCAAGTTAGACTGAGGCTTCAAGCCTCACTCTTATAATACATGGGTTAAGGAAGGGGACTGAGCCTCTATCTCCCTAACGATTTCATTGTATGAGACTACCTGGACTGAGACTCCAAGGTAAGTGCAATGTAATGGTTTGTGAAATGTTTTCCCTAGTGAGATAGGTAACATGACTCCTTACCTTATGCAAAATAATTGACAGGCTTAAGCCACTGTGTAAATGACATAAATTCCTAACCCATGGAACAAGTGAAGAATATGGATTCAGTGATTAAAATGGTTTAAATGAATATTGATAACTAATGGAACCTGAGTTGTATTTTGTTTAAATTTTCATTTTTTTTCATGAACTATCTGTTTATATTGGATATTTTGTAGACACCATTGGTGGTGACCTACTAAGTTGTACTCACACCCTTCTCGGGCCGTTATTGGGTACCCAAGAAGATTTCTTGGTTAGAGGTCAGGGCAAGGGAAAAGGCCCTATTCTAGGTAATTGAGTTGGTCTTGAGTTATGTATGGATGAGGATCCAGACTTGGAGTCAAGACCTATTTTTAGGATTCATCTTTTTTCCCTATTTTGGGTTTTCTTCACTCTTTTCACTATTAACATGACATGGTATAAATATTGTTGGCTGGGTTTTGTACCCTATTTGGGAATGGTTGGTGATGCATGTTTCTGGTTTATTATTTATTGTTTCCTTTATTTCATATGTTTTTTATTTTGGATTACTCTAGAAAAGAGTTTATGGTCTCCCCACGTGATCTATTTGACCCTTGCTGCTAGTCGGCATCCTTTGGCGTACGAGGAGGCACGCTTGAGGTCATGTAGAAACCTGACTTAGGGCACCGGTTAGTGGATTCCAAGCCAAGGACATTACAAAGTGGTATCAGAGTCGTTATTTTCTGGGTCTTACTATTTGGGGATGGTATGTAGTGGACTAGGAGGTTTCAGGCTTTGGTAATGGGCTCATGCATGGGAGTAGCTAACCCATGTACAAGGAAAAACCCTGGTACTCAGGGTGGGGATTTTTGTTCTTGATATATATTTCTATAGTTGAATGATATTTTACCATTGGGTGATGCACTTTTTGTGTGATGAGACTGTATTATGATATTTTTCTTTTGGTCTAAATGACACAAGGTTTTGCATTCATGCATTATTATAGGCATCTAGGGATATAGGTGGCATGCATCATGATAAGCACACACGAGATGGGTTTGTGAGACATGAAGGGTAAGATTCATTTTAATTTTTAAAATTTTTTATAAAATAGTGACTAATAAATATGGTGAAAATGGGTAAATGTAAATAATGTTAAATAATGGTTAAAGAATTATACTTAATGAATCTTGTGAATTATTTAACATATTGGTTGTAACAGGTTGTGAAATGGGAAATGTGCCTAAGACAAAATATTTACATTATGAGTGTGGAAATGGTTTTAAAAAGGTTTCTAATGAAAGGACTGTGATTAAGTATGTTGGTTTACCCCATGTTAGCCTTGTATTGCGGTAGGTATAGTCGAGGGTAGTGCTCTAGATGTGATGATGTATTTGGGGATGATGTGTGTAAAATGGGTTGTTTATGGCTAGTGGAAAGCCTTATTTTATGTAATCTATGGAATCATTATGTTATGTGTTATAAGACTCATGTTTGGGATTATAGATAAATGTCACCACAATGAAGAGTTTCGGTTGGGTGACAAGAGGATATCATTGATAATTCTCCTCCATAGGTGGGGAATGAAATCCTAGTGGTTTAGGGTAACATAGAAGAGGAGCAGTTCTGTGAGAACTTTGCTAATTTTATACCGATAATGGAATGGGACCTGGGTGGGTGGTGCTAAGTATGTTTGTCATGGCCAAATATTTTTAATTGTAGAACCCTCCAATGCTTTCCAGCGAGGGTGGGGCCAAGGCAGAAGAGTTCTAGATAGAGTCCATCCTGAAAAATTTGGATCATTTGGAGACTCCTCCAAAAAATAGAGTCAAGTTAGTAGTATGGGGATCGGGAAATTGCTGGTGGGATATCCTGGTTCGGACTCAGTAGGATGAAATTATGTTATGGGAATAATTTCAGAAAACTTTTCTAGATCATTTCTATCTAGAGACCTTGAGACAGGATCTGGATATAAAGTTTATGAGGTTGATCTAGGGAATGATGTCAATGATGGATTATGTGGGCCACTTCACAGACTTGGAACGCTTTGTCCTGATGTTTTCATGGGATGAGTCTACTCTATAAATATGTTTTAAGATGGAATTAGACATGAGAATAAGTCCTATGTGAACATATTCCATTTAAAAAGGTTTGTAGAAGTGGTGGATTAAGTCCTTATTTCATAAGGGAGCCTGAGGGAGGCTTTAGGTGGTCCACATGTGGTTCAAGTTAGATGGACCAGTGGTGAAACTTCTGAGGGAAGGAAGCATCATTTTCGAAATATTCACCAGGGTGGTAGTATGAAGAGTTGTCCAAAGAGAGGATCAACCTCTCAGGGTGGTGACCGGGTGTTTTTCTATCAGTGTGGAAGTCCATGACACATGCAGGGTCAGTGCCCCTAACCACCAGTTGAGTGTCGAGCATGCAACAAAATGGGGCATGTGTAGAGGTTATGTAGGAACCCTCGATAGCTAGGAATCGATGGAGGATCAAGGATGATGCCCAGTGTAGGAAGGGGGTAGTTACCCCATATCAGTTAGGTAGTTAGAGCTTTACTGGTCACACCTATAGAGGTAGAAGGTGTAGTACTCTGAGATGAGAGTATCCATACCAATAGGGTAGTGTAACACTAGGGATTCAGACTAGGGACCAGGGTAGAGGGGCAGGTCAACTCCATTTAGTTTATTCTACACCTGGAGGTGGTGAGGTTGGACCATCGAAATTTCAAGGTGTGGTTCTTGTGTCTTTCACAATTACTGGTGCTTTATTTGATACAGGTTCTATACACTCTTTTATATCTACTCAGTTTGTTGTTGTGTTGGGTATATTAGTGGAATGTATGTGTGAGGTCATGAAGATTGATACGCCATTAGAGTTGTGAGTAGAAATATCAGGAAATGTAAGGGGTGTGTGCTCAAGGTTGGTTGGTATCGTTTCCTATGGGACTTGTTTGTTATTGAGATGTTGGGTTTTGATTTGATTTTGGGTATGAAGTCGATAGTGTTATACCAATCCCATATTGAATATTACCATCATAGGGTAATGTTCACTTCTCTTGAGGGAGACACGTATGTCCATCGTGGTGAATGAGATGTTTGGGAAGGTCATGTTGTGCCAGTTTATCAGTAGTTGGGTGAACTCACAGGCCAAGTGGCTTGCCTCATGCTTGATGATGGGAAAATAGGAAAACATTTGTTTCCTATGGTGGTGGATCTATTTTAGGATGTGTAGGAATTCTCGGGACTTCCACCTAAGAGATATGTTAAGTTTATGATAGAGTTACCACCAGGGGTATAACTAATTTCAATTATTCCATATTTAATTACACCAACTGATCTCTAGGAACTTAAAACTCAATTGGGAAAATGGAAGAATAAGGGGTTTATTTTTTCAAGTACATCGCCTTGGGGATCTTCTGTGCTATTTTACAAGAAAAATGATAGATACTTATGACTATGCATCGATTATAAGAAGATGAATCAGATGACAGTTAAGAACGGATACCCCCCCACCTTGAATTTTTGATCTTTTTGACATTATGAGAGGTCGAATAGTGTTCTCCATGATTTATTTGAGACTAGGATATCATTATCTAAGGTTGACACCTTCTGATATATCATGGACTACCTTCAAGAGCAGGTATGGGTTTAATTAGTTTGTTTTTATGTCGTTTGGGTTGAAAAATATGTTGATAGTGTTTATGGACCTAATGAATCGAATCTTCCGTCATTACTTGGATCAGTTTTGAAGTTTTTTTTATTGATGAAATATTGGTGTACTCAAAGACTCATAACGATCATTCCAAACATCTTGAAATCATCTTGAGTAAACTAAGAGAGCATAGACTATACACCATGTTATCTAAATATCATTTCTGGATTGACATGGTGCATTTATTGGTTTATATAATCTCTGAGTAAGGTGTGTTTGTAGACCCAGAGAAAGTGAAAAAGGTTGTGTCTTGGGAGCAGCCCAAGACTGTTTTTGATGTATGAAGTTTTCTGGGTTTATCCAGTTAATACTAAAGGTTCATTAAAGAATTTTCTCATTTGGTAGAACCACAATCAGGCCTAACCAAGAAGGTCATTGAGTTTGAATGGTATGAAGCATGTGAGGATGCCTTACATGAGTTAAATATGTGGATGTCTCTATCACTAGTTTTTATTTTTTCCAAGAAGGGTATAGGGTATAACTTATTTTTTTATGAATTCAGTGTTAGGATTGGGGTGGTGTTAATGAAAAATGATTAGGTTATGGCATATGGGTCCCATCAGTTGAGTCCTCATGAAAGAAAACACCCTATGAACGATTTTGAATTAGCTGTGGTAGCTTATGCTTTAATGTGTTGGACACACTACTTTTTGGGAGAACAGTTCACATTTTATATTTATCATCAAATCCTTAAGTACATATTCTCTCAGTGTGACTTGAATCTTCAACAGTGAATATGGGATGAGTACATGCAGTATTTTGTCTTTGAGTAGGCATACACACTGGGAAAGGGGAACAATGTTGAAAATGATTTGAGTCAGAAGACTCAAAATAAGATGGGTCAGGAATCTATATCTGAGTGGAGAATAATGGAATTGTTTACTGAGATGCATTTGGAGGTGAAGTATGGCCAAGGGAAGATACCCCTTGTATCCTTGGAAGTTGAGTCCATGCTTTTAAGCTGGATTATGGAAAGGCAATATGAGGATCCAAAAAAATTAAGATTTGAGGGAAGGTTTTAAAGGTGGGTGACACATTCCTCTCATGGGGTTTGACAAAAAAATATTACCTAAGTTAAAATGTAGTATATTGGGTAACCTAGGGTGTCTCCAGATATGAGTTCACAACAATTACGTTGGACACATAAATTAAAGAAAGAATAAGAGGTTGTTTTTTAAATTTTTTGAGCTTAAAAATAAAGAATGCAATTAAAAATAAAGAATGAACACTAATGGATGAAGAGAGTGAAGGGGTCAGGGTAGGATCACCTTTTTCAATGCTATAATAGTCATAAAGATCATCTTACTTCTCTTCTTCATGAATGAAAAATTAAAGACTCCTCGATCGAGTTATCAATCACCCTTGGTTGAAGAAAAAAATGGAACTCACTCTTATGTGCATGGAAGTTCATAAAAAATCCCAAACAACTAAGAAAAGTCCTGATCAGGAATTTTCCCCTTATAACTCTAAAAATATCACTAGTTCTACACACGTTCCAACAATCTCTGGACAATCACTACCTAACACAATCTACTCGATCGAGACAAATTGCACTAGGAAGAGGGAGATTAAAAGTCTTAAACCAAAGCTATTAACGATTAATACACCAAACCCAAAACACGATCGCATTAAGAGAATTGGGAAACACTGAGAAAATAAATAATTCCAAATAAAAAGAGAGTTTTACATTTAATCACAAAACTCCGACATTATAAAAGTGAAACTCCCCCTTCCCTGATCACTCAAAGTTTTAACCCCTCTATGTGAAGGGTAATAGAGATGAAAGGGTAAGAAGAGAAAATGATGAAAATAAGAAAAAAGGAAAGATAAAATACAAATAAAATCAAGACTCCAATCCTCCATCACAACCCACTGGCACCTTCTTCAACCCCTTTAAATGGAAGTGAACACTCTTATCTGTAGGCTTGTGGAGTAGAAAATTTCCCCCCAAAATCACTCCACTGAAATTTGGAGTCAGGTTAGCATATTAAATGGTATAATCCCGAGATGTTGTCTTAATAAATGTTGTTAAACTATCTCTTTTTCATGCATACTAAAAATTTAAGTGAATTTTAAGAAGTGTACTAAAAGATATACTCAAATTACCAATGACAACTTTTTCTTCCTGAGGTGACGCTTCAACTACCTCTTTTTGGCCGCATGCAATGGATGACTTGATGAACTAATTTCTTCATGAAATTTAATGGAAGTAGGAGGCTAATATTCCTATCTATTACAACAAGAATCACCTCATTTGGAAAAATTTAGGGTGAGATATGACTCATTAATTAAGGTGGGGTCCATTCTGTCATCCATCAAACTTTTTCCACTTGATGAACTTTTATGGCCCATTGTGTGTTGAATTGGACCTTGGTCAAGAAGACAAAGTTGAATCCCATGAGCCTGGAAAGCCTACAGAAAAAAATCACTCAATTTGGATAAAAATATAATAGTTATTCCCAGAAAACAGAAGCTCCATAAAACTGATAAATATCTAGAATTAACCAATTTTCACAATTAAGCCCATAATTCCCCAAAACACTAAAATGATACAAATTTGCTCAAATTGATTAAATGGAAGGGGTTAATTCATTGAAACACATATGAAAAATAATGAAAATATTATCTTTATCAATTCTTCCACACTTTTTACTTGGACTCTCGAACAAGTCAAAATCAAAATCAAATCAAAGAAAATTCAAAACACATGCCATTGAGATCCACCAATTCTATACCAAGAAATAAAATACATCATTCCTCATTAATAACCATTATTTAAAGTTCTCACATCATATAATTCAATATTTTTTCTCTTAATTTCTCCTCCCATTTACACAAGACACCTACCTCACATGAATTTTCTCTCATCTCACAAATATCAATTTTCAGTATAGTTTTTCTCATCCAAAACAATGCAAGGGTCACCATAGGTTTGAAAAAATCCTACTTATCCACTCGATTTGATTCAAGTATATGTGTTTATCATGAGGACTTTCTAGGGTTGTTCTATTTAATTTAGTTAATAGGATTTATGTGAAGAATTCTGAGGCCGAATAAGGAAGGATTGGCTCGTTTTGATGCAAAATTGCACAATTCTAATTTTCACCCAAGTATGGTATCATCATCACTCCCCTTAGTCAAAATTCAGATCCATCATCATGAAAACTCTATTAATGTTCAAATATCTCATAATTTCAGAATAAAAAATTTCAATCTTCTCAATCATGATTTTTCTTGAAATCTCCAGAAAAGGCACAAATTATCTTATCATAAAAGCTCTAGAAAAGGAACAACTTTCAATAGAATGATTTTTCATCAGCACACATATCTCATTCGCATTTGATTTTACACCCAAAGTTGCACTAAATGAGGTATCGCAACACAATATATCTTTCCCCCACACTTATGTTCAACTAGATCACACAATTTCACTTCAAGAGCAGGCTGCATAGGGAATATTGGCTTGTAATGTGGCTAACCAAACAAGTTTTTCATGAATTATAAGGGATAAAAGGATTAAATATACAAGGTAGGGAATAATGAAAAGAATTATCTTAAAAACAGGGTTCAAAACTAAATAAATGCCACAACCATTTAAAACACAAGTACCCCAAACCCTTAATTTTTGAAAGGAATAAATCAAACTCTGTTTAAAATAAGCATGGTTTGGTTCTCTCAAGATGTCAGGTGAATGAAAATAATATGAAAAAAAGGGTTCATAAGACTCATAGGATGGTGATTTCAAATACAATGGCAGTGAGATATGGCATGGGATTCATAAAACATAGTATTTTTCATGAAATTTCAAAATAATTTAACTTAAAACAAAATCATTTTTAGTATTCATTTATGATCTGTTCCATGGAATAAATTAGTTCACTGAATGACATGGGTTTCAAAAATGGAAATGATAATCATTTAAGCTCAAAATTTTCAAAAACATAAAAAAAATGAAAAAGATAAACATAAAAATTTAAAACCACATGCATTTAAAAAAAACAACAAATGAAAATCCTAAACTACAAAGTTTTCCTCCATCATAATTAAATGATGTAGTGTCCTCAATGTATTCAAATGGAATTAACATGTAAGAAGAATTTGAAATGAATCCCAACTATAATAAAGTTTGATGGAGAGGTACAACCTAATGGATTATTGATAGATAGGTTGGAGGAGTGTGATATTATCCACTTGATCTGATGGAATTGTCCCATGAAATTTCTTCAGCCTGTGTCCATTAATAGTGAATGGATCCTGCTCTCCATCCTTCACAATCTGAATAGAACTGAAAGGATATACATGAGTAACTATAAATGGACCCTCCCATCTGGAACTAAGTTTACCTGGCATCATCTTGAGTCTTGAATTGAATATTGTCACTTTATCTTTGGGTTGGAAGTCTTTCGGTTGGATCAGCTTGTCATGAGCCACTCTTGTTCTCTCTTTGTAAATCCTGGAATTTTCAAGTGCTTCTATTCTAATTTTCTTTAACTCCTATAACTGAAACCTTATATCTTTCCCAGTACTTTCAAGATCCAAATTCATCCTCCTCACAGCCCAATAAGACTTATGCTCTAGTTCCACAAGTAGGTGACAACTTTTCCCATAAATTAGCCTATATGGACTCATTCCAATTGGAGTCTTGTTGGCTGTCGTATAAGCCCATAACGTGTCTTCTAACCAATGGATCCAATCATTCCTATTTGGTTTAACATTCTTCTCTAAAATTCCTTTTATTTCCCTGTTGGACACTTCAACTTAACCATTTTTTTGGATGATAGGGATTTGATGTTTTATGATGCACCCCATAAATCTTCAGTAAAGCCTCCATTATCTTATTGCAGAAGTGAGTCCCTTGATCACTGATGATGGATCTAGGAACTCCAAACCTACAAAAGATGTTATCCCTGAGAAAATCACAAACAACTTTAGAATCATCAGTCCTTGTGGCTTTTTCTTCCTCCCATTTAGAAACATAATCAACTGCAAGAAAGATATAAGAATTTACAAATGAAATTGGGAAAGGGCCCATAGAATCTATCCCCCAGACTTCAAAAATATCACAAACATTAAGTGGTTTTTGGGGAATTTCTTGTTTCTTTAAAATTATTCCAGAAAACTAACATTTTAGACACATTTTTCAAAATTCATGATAATCATTAAAAAGGGTGGGCCAATAAAGTCTAGATTCTAATACATTCATTATTGTCCTTTGAGGTCCAAAGTGGCCTCCACAAGATAATGTGTCACAAAACTCAAAGACAGAACCAATTTCACTCTCAGAAAAACATCTTCTTATCACTTGGTCATTAATAATATTCCAAATAAATTGATCATCCCAAATGTAAGATCTAGATACAAATTTCAATTTGTGAATTTGGTGAGAATTGAAATAATATGTTACCTGAGATGTTACCAAATAAATGACCATGACATCATACTAAGGCACTTCTCATTTGACCAAGTACATGTGATCTCCTGGAAGGTGATCATTCAAAGGTTGTTTTTCTAGAATTTCAGCTTCAGTAGTGTTGGGAAGTCTTCTTAAATGATCATCCACTTGGTTCTCAGATCTCTTTTTGTCCTTGATTTCTATGTTGAACTCTTTGAGAGATAACATCAATCTCACTAGTCTTATTTTAGCATCATACTTCTTCATCAAGTACCTAAAAGATGCATGATTTGAAAACACAGTGACTTTAGTTCCAAGTAGATATGATCTAAATCTTTCCAAAGAAAAAACAAATGATAAAAACTCTTTTTCTGGGGATATGTAATTGAATTGGACCACATACAAGGTTCTTAAATCATATGAAATTACTTATGGCCTTCCTTCAATTCACTTAGAAAGTACTTCTCCAACTTCTTGGTTGGAAGCCTCACAAAGTAGCTCAAATGGTTCTTCCTAATTTGGTGGTTGCATCACATGTGGTTCAATCAATCTCCTCTTCATCTCATCAAAGGATTTCCTACATGCACCATTGAAATCAAAATCAGCATATTTCAAAAGAAATCTAGAGTGAGGGAGATAAATTTTACTAAAATCCTTAATAAACCTCTTGTTGAATCCTATATATCCTTCAAAAGATCTAACATGTTTCACACAAGTTGGGTATGGCAATGAATTTTTCACTTAAATTTTTTATTTATAAACTTAAATGCCCTATTGGAAATGAAATTCCCAAGTACCATCCCTCTATAAACCATGAAATGACACTTTTCAAAATTTAAAACAAGATATTTTTCAATGAATGTTTTCAAAACATTCTCTAGATTTCATAAAAAATGGTCAAAAGAGCTTCCAAAAACTATGAAATAATCCAGGAAACCCACTATGCAATCTTCAATGTGATCATAAAATATACTTTCCATAAACCTCTAAAATGTACTTGGAGCATTAAATAATCCAAATGGAATCCTTTTATATAAAAAATTGTTGAAGGGACATGTAAAGGTTGTCTTCTCTTGATCCTCAGGAGAAATGGGTACCTAGAAATAACCTAAAAATCCATCCAAAAGAAATAATGAGTTCTCCATACCAATCTCTCTAACATCTGATCAATGAAGGGAATGGGGAAATGATCTTTCTAAGTGACCTGATTCAACTTCCTAAAATCAATGCACACTCTTAACCTATTTTTGAATTCTCACAGGGATTAATTCATTCTTTTTATTCCTCACAATGCTTAGGCCAGTTTTTTTGGAACTACATGAATTGGGCTAACCCACTGTGAACCTAAGATGGGATAGATGATCCCAACATCCAATAGCTTCTCAATATCTTTCTTCACAACCACAGTAAAAGTGTTATTCAACCTTCTTTGGGGTTTTCTAACGAGTTTGGAATCTCCATCAAGAAAAACTCTATGTGATCATATTTTTGGGTTTATTTCTAGAATATCACCCAAACTCCACCCTATCGCTTTGATATTCTCCCTCAAAAGATCAATAAATGATTTATCTTGTATTTTATAGATATTATTAGCAATTATAACTCGTAGTTTCTCTCCCTCCCCAAGGTACACATATTTTAAATCATTAGGGAGTGGTTTGAGTTCCAGATCAGGGGGGTTCAAAAAGGATGAAACTAAATTGATGTTTCCAAATTCCAAATTTTTAAACTCCTTGACACAAGATACCATATTATATTCCTCATCATTTAAAAAATCATCAAAGAAATAATATTTTACCTCTTCCTCCCACACGAATTCAGAATCTATATCATTTTGGGAATACACATGTTCAATAATATTTTCAAATGAAGAAGTCTCTCCTAAGTCTAAGAATTCATATAACATACCTAATTATTCAATGGGTTCCACACCAACTTCACAAGAAAGTGAAAAGAGGGAGTGATCATCTGATGGGTGCCTCATGGATTCAAAAATATTGAAGTGGATCATTCTCTCTCCAAACTCCATGGTGAGTATCCCCTCGTGGACAATGATGATGGTTTTTTCCATCTTCAAGAAATGTATCCCAAAAATAATGGGTGAATGTGATTGGATCTTATCTTATGCCATATTTATCACCTAAAATTAATATGGGAACAAGAGATATTTTACTTTTACAAAGACATCCTCTAAAACTCCTGCATGGAAAACTGTGGATCTATTTGCAAGATAGACCACCACTACTATGGGATTCAAGTCTCCCATATACAAAAAAGTGTATACCAAGTGAGGAAATACATTAATTGAAGCACCTAGATCACAAAAATAATTAGATAAATTTATAGAACCAATTGTGCAAGGAATGGAATATGTCCCTGTATCTTGAAATTTGGTAGGAAATTTTGTTGCTATAAGTGTGGAGACACTTGTTCCCAAGTTGATCATTTAATTCCCTTGAAGTCTCATATTCTTGGAGAAAATATCATTTAAAAATTTATCATACTTTGGAATTTGTTTAACTGCCTCAAGTAGGGGAATATTGATTTCCACTTTTTGGAAGGTGTCTATAATTTCTTTTTGATGTGACTACTCTTGTCATTTCTTTGATTCAATCATACATGATTGAAATGGTAAAGATAAGTCTTTATTTTCCCTTTGTTTCCTTTCAGTAGTGTTTCTTGTCCCTTCTTACTTGACCAATCTTTCTCTTCCTCCTCTTTATTCTCTTCTTCACACTATATTTTTACAGAATTTTTAGAGTTTACAACATAATTCTCCCTCAACATAGGTGGTCTTGTTTTAGGGTCATGTGATGCTGGTGGTGAGAGCTCTTTTCCACTTCTAATTTTTATCATACTAACATTCTTCTTTGAGTTTTGGATTGTTTGTGATGGATGTTTCTAAAGATTTTTTATCATGATTTCAACAAAACTTCCCATCGTGATTTTCAGCTTATCAACCTTATATACTAGGACATTAAAACTAGATTTTAGTTCTTCCACAAAAGGTTTTGTGCAGGTGGATGGTTGATCATAGGGTCTTGGAAAATTTTGTGGTTGCGGGTGTGGAGGATGTTTATAATATTTATTTTGTTGAAATGGTGGTGGGTTTTGGAATTGGTTTTGGTTCAGGGGTCTAGCTTGATTTTACTGATTTCTAAACCCATATTGAACATGGTTAGTCTCTCTCCATACATGATTCTATTGGTACTTTCTTAGTTGATGGGTTTACATATAAGTTTCCATTCCTTCATGAATACCTCTTGTGCCAATACCACTTGTACCAAACTATTGTGAGTTCTGAGAAATATTCTTGATAAAACCCTTAGCTTCATCTAGTGACTTTTCAATAAATCCACCTCCAGATGATGCGTCAATATGGTTTCTATCATTTTCCAATAATCATTGATAGAAAAAGATAAGACAGTGATGTTATTCAATGGCATGATGTGGGCAACTAAAACATATTTTTTAAAATATTTCCCAGTACTCATAAAGGGTTTCTCAATTTGATTGTATGATGGACTAGATCTTCTTTCTGATGGTTGTGCTTCTGGAGTCAGGGAAGAATATTTTCAAGAAGTATATCAGCAATTCATTCCAATCATCCACATATCTAGGTTGTAGACCATACAACCATTCTTTGGCTACTCCTTCCAATGAAAATGGGAATGTCTTCCACTTTACGTGTTCCTTAGCTTCTCCATGTGGTCTGAAGGTTCATCAGACATGTGTGAACTCTTTAATATTTTTTTTGGGATCTTCACCTATGTAGACATGAATCTTTGGGAACAATGGTATCATATTAAGTCTTATCTCAAAATCATTTTGTAACACTAGCATGCAAATTTTATTATTCTTATTAAGGAATTGTGGGGCACAAAGGTCTCTAAGAGTTGGATTTTTATTTCCATCCATGGTGACAAGCTCAGAGTGAACACTTGAAGTTTCACTCGAGTATATAATAGAAATATCCTCAAATTCATATTGTAAATTGTGGTTTCTGAGTCTATTGAACAAGGTTCTTTCAATTTTAGGATCAAGGGAGGAAGTTTCAGTGTTTGAGGTTCTGGTCATGCAACTTTGAAATGAAAATACGAAATGAGAAAGTAAAGAGAGAGAAAAAAAATTTGGAACTACCTCCCAAGAAACAGTTCCAAGTTTGATGTATAATTTTCATGCACACTCTCAAAAATATTTATACTAAGTGCAACATTGTGGATAACCTAGGTCATTCTCTTGAGGAGCCTTTGTAGTCCATCACTCACTACTTCTAATCCATGATTTTTATATATTTTTTATTAGTATGAAAAAAATGAAAAAAAATGAGATTTTAGAAAAGAAAATGAAAAATTAAAATTAAACATGTGATGTAATGCAAATAAAATGAATGAAGACAGAATGATGTTAGGAAGAAGGATACATTCCCGAGAGCATCACCCAGATTAAACATTCATCGTCTCATTATTAGTTTCTAATTTACTTAATGAACATGATCCATAGTATGTATGAACATCCTCATATTAATATGGTTTTGAATGTACTTTACTCCCAATGATCTCTGAGAGACCACACATCTACCTCCTCGATCGAGGGAAAATATTGCAGAAGCGAAAGTTAAACCTCGGGTGGCAAGTGGAGACACAAAGGAACATTTCTCACTAAGATACCCCTTGGTTTAACTCTAATAAAATAATAAACCATAAGAATTAATGTTAAAATACTTGGGTTCATTATTGGATTACTCCCCTGATAACTTCCTTGGCTTAGCTACTCATGATCACAAGCATAAGAGTTCACAGTGATGAAGAAAATGGGGGGAGAAAACAAAAGAGAGAAAAAACAGAGAGAGAAAGAAGAACACTTAAATAAAATTATGAAATGATATTATATAATTAAACTAAAAGAAAATAAAACACTAAAATAAATAAAATATCTAACCAAGTCTACCCCTAATTTTCCAACCCTTTGAAAAGAAGAAGACACACTCTTTTATAGGGAGAGGGGTGACATTTTGGCTCCAAAAATCATCCTCTTAAAGTATGCATGTGTTATACCTATTTAATGATAGAATTTTGGGATATGTTATTACTTAAATTTTTTAAGTTATTTCTTATCTTCCCACCCAAAAAATATAGGATTAATTTGAGACATATGGAAAGATATATATTTGATTTACGCCGGAAATGTAATCTTCCCATTCTTGACTATTTGTATTATAATTTACCGAGTTCCAATGCATTTATGGACTCGATAATGAAAGAATAATGTGATAAGGTATTAATTATTGTTTTTTCTTCTTATTTCTTCTATATCCATGTAAAACATCAGCTCATTTGGTTCTGACATTTATGAGACATTTTCCCATTAATAAAATTACCCAGTTATGTACATAGTTTTAAGGGCCTAACTTGTGAGCTATATTTGAGCTTTCAAATGATGGATTGAGCTTTGAGTACAGTAGAATAAAATAAATTCAATAACACATAGTGACCTGTAAAATAATAATTTTTCAATTTGGATTAGTTTAGAAAAAATTGTGACCGAAGCATTGAAATAAATTAAAACTTTTAAATTCCAAAATAAACCATTTTTTCAATTAAGCTCAAGAATGCTCCTAAAACATAAAATGTGAAAAATTCCCTTGAAATAACTCATTGGTGGGATTAAAAACATTGAAATTAAAAATAAAATAATTGAAAATATTTGTTCTATCAATTCCCTCACAATTAAACATTGCACTCCTGGGAAATCATCTTATACCAAGGTCAAAACAAACTTCTCAAAGCATAAATAACAACACAACTCAATTATAATATTAAGGAAAATATCATGCCTCATACATTGATAAAAATTTCATAACTCCTCAAAAATAATATGAATCCATTCAATTTCATGTTAATCCTTACATGTGTGTCATACCTACCTCCCCAAAAATATATTTATCTCTTTACTCAATGATATTTAATGTGAAGTTTTTGTCATTATCAAGAACATATGTGTTATCCATAGGATTGCTATACTCATAATATATCCAATTAATAGGGTCAAAAATGTTTCAATAATGAGGTCTTTTTCATGGGTTGTTCTGAGGTTGAGGGTTGGCAGGTTTAAAATCTAAAAGCATCTAAGGAAGAATGAGGAGGGTTAAGCTCTATGTGAAGTAAATGCATCATAATAGTTTTGCTCAGGAATAGTGTGCTCCTCAATAATCTAAAAAATGAATCGAAACTAAAAACCTCTTATTTTTAGAAGTTCACATTTTAAATTTCAGCATCAATGATTTTCATCACTCTTTTCCCCATTTTAGAATTGTTTCAGCTTTAATGTAGTTCTGGATTTCTCTTCAGAATTATGTTTTTGAGGAAAATAGAGGAAACTTTTGATCTTTAAAAATTGATGAACACCCTTCCCATATTTTTAATGATATTTTGGTCCACCCATCCATCTTCCCACCATGAAATATATTCCTCCCAAGAAGTAATAAATATGGAAACACTTTTAATTCAGTTCAAATGGATTCTTCAAGAATGAAAAATACAACGCATCTTCTCCATCCCCCACACTTGAGTTCAACAACAATCATGCATTTAAATTATATATCAGGTTGTAAAGGGATAAATGGATTGTAATGTGGCTACCTAATAATGTATTTCATAGATACTAGGGTCTTAAAGAAGATTAGATGAAAAGGTAGGCCAAAATAAGAGTTCAATGAAAAAGAGGCTTTAAAAGTGGTGCCTCAATCATACTTGACACATTCCATGAACTATAAAAAATTTAAAAAAGAGAAAAATATAAGGTTCTAGATAAAAAAAAGTCTTAGGACTCTCAAGAAAAATAGAAATGTAATAAGATGTCAAAAAAGTTTAGAAACATCTCAGGATGGGCATGATTTTCAATTTAGACAGTACTTGTGCACATGAGATTCAAAATCAATCGGACTTCTTCGAATGAAATGATCAGGAATCAGAAAAAAAATCCATTCACCAATCATTTAAATTATAAAATACTCAAATCTATCAATGTTACAAAAAATACCAGGATGGTTTGAATTTTCCAAAGTATTAAATTAAATTCAAAATTTCTAAAAAAACACACCAAAAATGAAAAGGGAAAACAAGACAATTTCAAAAAAAAATTGAAATCACACACAAAATTCCTAAAAACAAGTTGAAATCCCTCCCCCACACTCATTCCATTTACTAACCTCTTTTTATCTCAAATCATATCAAAAACAATTCACACATAATTCATGTTGGGTAGCCAAAAACATAAAGAAAAGGAAAGACACGACCTGATTTGTTTTTCAGTGGAAGCCTTGAGTTAAGCTCGTAGTTTCTACCACTATAAGAATACAAGAAAGAAATGACAATACAAAAGAAAAAAATAAATAAAAAGAAAGATAAAGGGAATATAAAAGGTATAATTATTGGTTTGACCCCCCCAAGAGGGTGATAGGTTCTTACTGCCCCTATTCAGGCAGTTGTAATGGATTATCCCCAATCCGAAGGTGGGTGTGGTTTCTTTGAGATGAACCATGACATGTGACTTTTCCCAATGTCTATGAGTAGACACCAAGAATGGAGAACCCCAAAGAAGATAATAAAGTTCCCAACCCCCAATAAATAAGAAATATAGAATTTGAGTTCAGGAGTGGGAGGGAAAATAAAATAGGGGTGCTCCCTATGAACTTCTATGGTGTCCTCCTCCAAATGGCATGAAATTTGATGTAGAAGAGGTAGTCGCACCACCACAATCTTCTCCATCTCTTCTTCCCCTAACACCACTACATGGGTAGTATATTACTTCACATCCATGGTGTTATCCATTTGTATTGTGTCATAAATTTTAGGAAAAGGAAAGTCAGAATACAATTAATCTTGAATAAGATTAAAACATGATGAATCAATAAAGAAATCATCCCTTTCAAGTATGTCAGCTTGGAAATTGATCTCTTCGGTCAATACCATTGGAAACTTCATCTCAGTAGGTGAATCATCATTTTAATCATCTTACAAATAAAGAGAGAGTTGAAAAGGTTTTGATTATTCAATATAAATTATGGGAAGATCAATTTTCAGTTTATATTTAACAAAGTGATTCCATGATTCTTCCAAAAATGGTGGATCTCCCATAAGTGAATCAGCTGGAATGTGTACATCAAGGATATCATAGAGAAATGTATGAGTACCAGATGATAAGATTAATTCCTTTAGAATCATATTCTCGCCCACCATAGGTTCTTTATCATAAAAATTGATCAGTGAAATCTCTTTCACCACATGTTTTGGTTCAGGTTCGGGTCGGGGTTCAGGTTTGAGTTGCTCTTGAAATTCATGTAAGTATTCAACTATCAACTCTATTTGTCTCTAAAATTATTCCACTACATCATCAATCATTTGAAACTTAGTGTCAATATCATTGTAAACTTCTTCTGGAACCTGATATTCATCAATACATGCATAAAAATTTGAATTGAAAGACATCATGAACAAATATTTTTTTAGTGTTTTCGAAATTTATGATTTTTTTTGTTTTTTTAATTAAAGGAAAATTATACACAAAATGTGAATAAAAATAGTGAGTGAAGAATACTTATCTCCCCAACAACGGTGCAAAGTTTTGACACATTCCTGCTATGGGGTGTGACAAAAACAAATATTACCTATGTTAAAATGTAGTAGAGTGGGTAACCCAGGTTGTCTCCAGAGAGGAGTGCACAAAAATTATGTTTGTCACTTAAATTAAAGAAAGAATAAGAGGGTGTTTTTGAAATTGTTTGAGTTTAAACATAAATAAAGAAATTATAAATAATGATTTAACACTAACAGATGAAGAGAGTGATGGGGTCAGGGTAGGATCACCTTTTTCAATTTCATCATAGTCATAATGATCATCTTACCTCTCTTCTTATTGAATGAAAAATGAAAGAATCCTTGATCAAGTAATCAATCACCCTTGGTTGAAGAAAGAAATGGAACTCACATCTATGAGAATGGATGTTTATAAACAACTCCTAAACAATTAAGGCAAGTCTTAGTCGAGAATTGTTTCTCCTTAGAAATCTTGAAAAAGTTCACTAGTTCCACACATGTGCCAACAATTTCTAGTCACTCACCACCTAACACAATCTACTTGATCGAGACAAATTGCACTAGGAGGAGGGAGATTAAAATTCTTCAACCAAATATATTAACAATGAATACACCAAACCCAAAACACTATCTTATTAAGAGAATTTGGAAACACTGAGAATAGAAATCATTCAAAATAAAAAGAGGGTTTTACATTTAAGCACAAAACTCCGACATTACAAAAGTGAAACTCTCCCTTCCCCGATCACTCAAAGGTTTTACCCCTCCATGTGAAGGGTAATAGAGTTGAAAGGTAAATAAGATACAATTATGAAACTAAAAAAATAGAAAATAAAAATCAAATCAATATTCTAATCCACTAGCACAACCCTCATTTCACATTCTTTAACCCCTTTGAATGGAAGTGAACACTCTTATTTATAGGCTTGTGGAGTAGAAAATATAGAGACCCTGCCTTTTCTTACATTAATATTACATCATTTCAAAGATAAAAAACATAATATTATTACACATAGAGGATCCAGAGGTTTAGTGTCTTGGGAAAACTAGGACTATACATAACAATTACAACATCAAGCATAAAAATTCATTTAATCTCTTCTTCTATAGCTTCTTAGTAGCACTTGTCAAATCCTTAGTACATGTAGCCACATTAGGATATATATCAAAAGTGGTGAGCTAAATTCGCAGTAAGAGGATATATAAGAACAATATAGCATGGGGTGATCATAATCATGACATAGTAAAAAGATCTTGAACATGAGAGGAGCAAAAACAATAAACTTGAAATGTGGCAAAGCATAAAAAATGAAACATCATGTCTTAGTGGTTATCTGACACACATACTTGTGAACAAATATAGCATCATGTTCACGCATCATTTCACATTTACTCATGAGATTCATCACTTTACCCAATTCATTGGAGCGCTATATAATTCCGGGCGCACCCGTCACATTTAAACATTCATATTGCGCTATATAATTCCGGGTGCACCCGTCACATCATAACATTATCATTATCATGCATTACACATAGAAAACATATCAACATATACATAATTAACCCATGGAAAGTAATGGGTTTCATCTCATAATAACACATTCATAAGATTTGGGTTCCCAAAAGAAAGAGGGAACAACATACTTGATATAAGAACAATCAACCTTGAATGAGAGGTAAAAGGTGAGATCTTGAAAGAAGAGTTCTTTTAGAAAACATTATGATGGACATAAAAACCAGTGACAAACATGTATATCCCAAAAAAGTAAAGGAAATAATGAACAAATGATATTTGAGGAGTAACCATATCAAAAATGGAGTGAAGGAGGGAGAACCCGAAGGAAGAAAATTGGGTTCGAGATTTCCCCTTACCTTGTACTCGAATGCCTCCTTCTCTTTAATGTCCTATATAATGACATTATATTCATTAATTAGAAATTCCAGAACCTTTTATACATTAATAGGGTTCATTCTGGTTTCATTATGTTACATTATGTTCCTTTGGATGACTTATAGAGTTTAAAAACATTATTCAGGGATGTTCGTTTTTATGGTTTTCTTGAGCGTTCCACTTGTATTCTTAAATTGATGTTTGGGTAGATCATGGGTAAACATACAGAACTGATATTACATGTAATTAATGATATTACAGAATCTTGAATTATTTTATAATGAGCTATATTATATCCATGTGGACGAATCATTAGATAAGAATTAAATGAAGATTATTTGGGTTAATTTGTGCGGTTTTTTGATCACAACGAACTCGTTTTAACATTTAACTTAGTAATATGTCCATAGGTTATTTCCAGAACATAAAATAGAACATAATACATATAAAATATTCTGTTCCAACCATAAAAATGGTTTCATGACCAGATTTGAAGGTAGAAATAGAAAAAGAGAGCATGTTGTTTTTGAAGGTGATAAATTATCACCACATGAACAACGTTCTCTTTAATAAAATAAAAGGAAGGGGGAAAGGGTGTGACGTGATATAATATAACATTAGAATCATAATATTACATTATATATATAATAATGGATTTACAGAACAATTTGGATGAAGATAGGTAGGGAGAGATCAAGAAAGGAACTTGAAGTTGAAAGGAAATTAAAGGAGAAGAGAGAGAGAAATTACCTTTAGAATCCTTCTCTTGAGATCCTCTTAAAGGAAGCTAGTCTTGATCTTTTGATGAGACCAGAAGCTTTTGGACGTGGGGAATGAGCTAGGGAAGGTGTTTGGGCAGAATTTAGAGAAGGCTTGGAGCTTGAGATGAGTGAGGAAAAGAGGGAGTGAAGGGTGGCTTTTATAGTGGAGGGGAGAGGGTTTCCTTAATATAAAATTGATTAGTTTATTAATTTAATCTAAGACAAGGAATAGTGAGTCTTGGACGACTAAGAATAGTAAATAAGACTTTTGAATTCGGGATTTGGGTTCTTACATCACTTGTGATGTCAGGAATAGTGGGTTTTAATTAAAATGTATTTATATGATAAATTAATGTATTCTATTATTCATCAAAAATTCAAGTATCTTAGAAAAATCCCAAAATCTTACCCCAACCATTTTTCGATGTGTAGAATCCAAAAATGAAGTCCAATTTTCAAAAATAATTGTCTAAATATTATTAATTTAATATTTAATTAAAATCATAATTTACTTAAAAAAACAGTTTTTAAAATTAAAACTGATATTGTAGTTCTTCCAAAAATTACGTAGGGTCTTATAAAATTATCTAAAAACTATTAGACATTGATTCAATAATTTATGAATATATTTCAGAAAAATAAATATTCTTTTAAATTAATTAATTAATTATAATTAATTATTTATGACTTATAAAATACCAAAAATGTTTACTAAGGTCAAATTGTCACTTTCTAAGATGTCTAAATTTTATTTTATTATTCATAGGTAATGTTACTCTTATTTAATATTCATAAGGGTCATATTACTATTTATAAGGGTAGGTTACTATTCATAAGGGTAGGTTACTATTCACCAAAAATTATTTTTGTTTCATTAGACTCCAAAAACTATCTTGAACACAACCGTGTATGTCGGATTTTTAAAATTCCAAACATAGGGGTGACAAAATTATGTTTAAAGGTCATTTATCACTTAGTAGTTCATTATTTTGTGTTTTTATGACATAGATATAAGAAGGGAATTTTCCATTGAAAAACTTTGGGTCGTTACATTCTTCCCCCCTTAAGAAATTTCGCCCCCAAAATTTTACTTTACACAAACAGGTGTGGGTACTTCTCCTTCATTGCCTCTTCTAGTTCCCAAGTTGCTTACTCAAACTTATGGTTCCTCCATAACACCTTGACAAGGCGGGTTGTCTTGTTGCGTAGAACCTTATCACTTCAGTCCAGAATTTTTACCGGCTGCTCCTCATAGGAGAGATCATCTTCCAACTGTACCACCTCTGAGTTTAGTACATGTGAGGGGTCTGAAATGTACTTCCTCAGTAGTGATACGTGAAACACATCATGAACTTGAGCCATATTCGGTGGAAGTTCTAGAAGATAGGCCACGACTCCTATACGATCAAGGATCTCAAAGGGGACAATGTACCTTGGGCTTAGCTTCCCTTTCTTCCCGAATCGCATGACTCTCTTCCATGGAGATATTAGAAGGAAGACTTTATCTCCAACGTCGAACTCCAAGTCCCTTCGACGATTGTCAGCATAGCTCTTTTGCCGACTTTGAGCAGCTTTGATGTGTTTCTGGATGACTTGAACCTTCTCTGTCATCTCTTGAACAATATCGGGACCATGTAGCTTTCGTTCTCCAACTTCATCCCAACTGGTTGGAGTTCTACATCGCTTCCCATAAATAGATTCATACGGATCCATTTGAATACTCGAGTGGAAGCTATTGTTGTATGAGAACTCAACCAATGGGAGATGCTGATCCCAACCACCTTTTAATTCAAGAGATCAGGATCATAGCATATCTTCAAGTTTCTAAATAGTCCTTTCAGACTGTCCATCAGTTTGGGGGTGATAGGCCATGCTGAAATTTAATTCAGTACTCAAAGCATGTTGAAGGCTCCTCCATAATTTAGAAGTGAACCTTGGATCACGATCAGAGACAATCGAGAGAGGAACAACGTGCAATCTCACTACTTCCTTCACATATATCCTTGCAAGTTGTTCAAGTGATAGGTCTTCCCGAATAGTGATAAAATGGGCAGTCTTGGTGAGTCGGTCAACCACAACCCATATCGCATTATTTCCTCTTGACGTTTTCGGGAGACCCATGACAAATTCCATAGTAACATTATCCCATTTTCACATGGGTATAGGAAATGGTTGTATCATACCTTTGGACTTTTTCCGCTCAGCTTTAACTTGCTGACATACCAAGCACCTTGATATATATTCTGCAATCTCCTTCTTTATGTTATCCCACCAGAAGTGTTCTCGGAGATCATGATACATCTTGGTACTTCCAAGATGATTAGAGAAAGTTGAGCTATGTGCATTATCAAATAGCTCCTTCTTTATTCCGGGTGATGAAGTCACACAAAGCCGCATTCCAAACCAAATCACACCATCATCGTCGATAAGGAACTCTTGCATCTTCCCTTCCTTTACTTCATTTATCCTCTTTTGTATCTCCACATCATCCCTTTGTGCTTCCTTAATCTTATGTTGGATGGATGGTTGCGCAATCATTTGGGAAAAGTAGGATGTATCCCCTGCCCTTACGATTCCCAAATCCATCCTTTGCATATCCAAGAAGATAGGGTCTTTCTCAATCCTCAACATGGATAGAGTAGCAGGTTCTTTCCTACTTAGAGCATCAACTACCTTGTTCGCCTTTCCAGGATGATAGTGAATAGATCAATCGTAATCCTTGATTAGCTCTGACCATCTCCTTTGATGGGTTTTGATCTCCTTTTGTGTGAATATATACTTTAGGATCTTTTGGTTGGTGTATATGTCACACTTCTCACCATAAAGGTAGTGTCGCTAGATTTTCAGGGAAAAAATCATGGCAGCCAGCTCTAGATCATGCGTCGGGTAGTTCTGCTCATGGATCTTCAACTGTCGTGAGGCGTAGGCTATCACATTATCATTTTTCATGAGTACACAACCCAAGCCTTTCTTTGAAGCATCACTGTATATCACAAAACTTTCTCCACTTTTCGGTAGTGTGAGTACAGGTGGAGTGATCACCCTTATCTTTAGCTCCTTGAATCTTCCCTCACATTCTTTTATCCATACATACTTTACCCCTTTCCTTGTTAACTTAGTTAGCGGGCTTGAAAATCGTGAAAAGTTTCTCACAAAACGTTGGTAGTACCCAGCTAATCCAAGAAAACTACGGATTTCTGTGACACTAGAGGGCCTAGGCCATTCTTCAATTGCCTTTGTCTTTGAAGGGTCCATAGAGATTCCCTCGCTTGTGATCACATGTCCCAAGAACGTGACTTGATTCATCCAAAAGTAACACTTTCTGAACTTGGCGTACAACTTCTCTGTTCTCAATGCCGCCAACACAAGTCTTAGATGTTCTTCATGTTCCTCCTTGCTCTTGGAGTAGATGAGAATATCATCGATAAACACTACCACAAATTTGTCGAGGTAATGTCTAAAGACTCTATTCATCAAATCCATGAAGATTGCTGGGGAATTAGTAAGTCCGAAGGGCATCACCAAAAACTCATAGTGCCCATACCTTGTGTGGAAGGAAGTCTTCTGAATATCTTCCTTATTCACTATTACTTGATGATATCCAGAACGAAGATCCACCTTTGAGAAGTATTGAGCTCCTCTTAACTGATTGAACAAGTCATCAATCCTTGATATAGGATACTTGTTCTTTATGGTGATCTTATTGAGTTCCCGATAATCGATAGGCAGTCGCATGGTACCATCCTTCTTCTTCACAAAGAGCACTAGCGCACCCCAAGGTGATGCACTAGGGAATATGAACCCTTTGTCCAGATGCTCTTGAAGCTGCTTCTTTAACTCCTCCATTTCGATAGGAGCCATCCTATAGGGGCTCTTTGAGATAGGAGTAGATCCGGGTATGAGTTCAATTGAGAACTCTACCTCACGATCCGGGGGAATTCAAGGTAACTCTTCAAGAAATACATCGTTGTATTCCCTTACGATGGGAATTTCCTCAAGTTTGGAACTTTCCTTTGACTCAAACATTTGGGCGAGGTATGCTTCTTCATAGGGAATCATCACCCACACCATTGAAGGATTTTTAAAAGTATATTCGTGATCTTCCTTACATTTTTAGAGGAGCATGGGATGGTTCAGAATATGAAAATATATTTCCTTTTCCCTACAGTTGATATGTGCTCTATATAACGAGAGCCAATCCATTCCCATTATAGTGTCGAATTCCACCAGGGGAAGTATTACGAGATTTTCCGGAAGAATCTTCCCACATACGTCAACAGGAGAAGAATCAAACACCTGGGTTGCAATGATTGCACCACTTGGTGTTTTTACAGATATATCTACTTCAAGGTTTCGGGGCTTCGATTCTATAGTTCTAAAAAACTTGCAAGATATAAAGGAATGCGTAGAACCAGAATCAAATAAGACGTTTTCCATTCTTGAGTGAATAGGAAGTGTACCTTGTACGACTTCATTATCATGTTCCACCTCCGTCGTAGTGATGACATAAGCCTTCCCTTGTTCCTTTTGCTTTGGTGGTTGTTGGCGCTGATTTCCCTCGAGAGCTCGAGGTTTAGTACACTGGTTTTAATAGTGCCCTACCACCTTATAGTTGTAGCATTGAACCACGAGTGGTTCTCTCCTTTCATCAGATACATTATCCTTCCTTTTCATGTCTCTTCGACACTCGTGAGATAGGTGTCCTTCTTTCCCACACTTGAAGCATTTCCCCGTCCCTTTGAGGCAGTTCCCATTGTGCAACTTCCCACGTTTTTGGCAAGTGGGTCGTTGTGTTTTCTTCCCATCTTTATCACTAGATCCACCAGCTTGAGACTCCATCTTTCATTTCTTATCACCATATCCATGGGACCATTCTCCAAACTCCATCTCCACTTTGAGAGAACATCAAACAACTTCTTCATAACTCCCAAAGTCTCGAATTGCCAGAGCTTTTCGAAGATGTGGTTTTAATCCACTAAAGAATCTATCAATATTTCTATCATTGTTGATAACAAAACCCGAAGCATACCTTGCGAGCCTTGTGAAATTTGATTCATAGGTTGTGACAGATTCTCCTTCTTTTTTCTTGAGCTCTATGAATTATCTCTCCATCTTCGTGCGAAGAGTTTGTGGGAAGTACTTATTAAGAAACATTATCTTAAAGTCTTCCCATTCCATCTCTTCAATTTCCTCCCTTGGCTTGGTGTTCTTAATCAAATCCCACCATTGATCAGCTTCTCCATCTAGATGATAAATGGCTAGAATCACCTTCTCCATCTCAGAATAGTGAATAACAGAAAATATCTTCTCCATGGAGTTGACCCACTGTTCCACAACTAGTGGATCAGAAGATCCACAAAAAGTCGGTGGTCATTGCCGCATAAAACATTCGATAGCTAGTTGCTCCCTCTTTTGTGAAGGAGGACGTTCCCCATTATTATGGTTATTATTCATAACCTGAGATAATTGGGTAAGCATCTCCATGAAGTTTTGAACTCCACCTCCAAAATCATTGGGGATGTCGTTCGGGAAATCGCTGCACTGGCCTTCGCAAGAGTTGTTGGCCTGATTCCTCCTGGTTCCCACCATTTTCTAAAATAGAAAAGGTTAGAACCAAACATAAGTAAACAAGTCATGAATAACTTATCCTTTTAAACAATTATACCAAAAACATAACATATGGGATCCCTAGGTAAATATCCTTGTGTGCATATTTTTACTTAGTCTCATGCTAGAGGTTTTCTTTAGGGTTCACTAATCCTAATTCCCAAATTAACTAAACCTTGCCTCTGATACCAACTATAGCGACCCTTCCTTTTCTTAAATTAATATTACATCATTTCAAAGATAAACAACATAATAGTATTACACATGGAGGATCCATAGGTTTAATGTCTTGGGAAAACTAGGACTACACATAACAAGTACAACATCAAGCATAAAAATTCATTTAATCTCTTCTTCTATAGAAACTTAGTATCACTTGTCCTCTCATTAGTACATGTAGCCACCTGAGGATATACATCAAAAGGGCTTAGCTAAATTCCCAGTAAGAGGATAGATAAGAACAATATAGCATGTGGTGATCATAATCATGACATAGGAAAAAGATCTTGAACATGAGAGGAGCAAAAACAATAAACTTGAAATGTGGAAAAGCATAAAACATGAAACATCATGTCTTAGTAGTTAACTGACACACATACTTGTGAACAAATCTAGCATCATGTTCATGCATCATTTCACATTTACTCATGAGATTCATCACTTTACCCAATTCATTGGAGCGCTATATAATTCTGGGCGCACCCGTCACATCATAACATTATCATTATCATGCTTGCCACATAGAAAACATATCAACATGTACATAATTAACCCACGAAAAGGAATGGGTTTCATATAATAATAACACATTCATAAGCTTTGGGTCCCCAAAAGAAAGAGGGAACAACATACTTGATATAAGAACAATCAACCTTGAATGAGAGGTAAAATGTGAGATCTTGAAAGAAGAGTTCTTTTGGAAAACATTTTGATGGACATAAAAACTAGTGACAATCATTTATATCCCAGAAAAGTAAAGTAAATGATTAAAAAATGATCTTTGAGGAATAACCATATCAAAAATGGAGTGAAAGAGGGAGAACCCGAAGGAAGAAAATTGGGTTCGAGATTTCCCCTTACCTTGTACTCGAATGCCTCCTTCTCTTTAATGTCCAGTATAATGACATTATATTCATTAATTAGAAATTCCAGAACCTTTTATACATTAATAGGGTTCATTATGTTTTCATTATTTTACATTATGTTCCTTTGGATGACTTATAGAGTTTAAAAACATTATTCGGGGATGTTTGTTTTTATGGTTTTCTTGAGCGGTCCACTTGTATTCTTAAATTGATGTTTGGGTAGATCATGGGTAAACATCCAGAACTGATATTACATTTAATTAATGATATTACAGAATATTTAATGATTTTATAATGAGTTATATTAGATCCATGTGGACGAATCATTAGATAATAATTAAATAAAGATTATTTGGGTTAATTTGTGCGGTTGTTGGATCACAACGAACTCGTTTTAACATTTAACTTAGTAATATGGACATAGTTTATTTCCAGAACATAAAATAGAACATAATACATATAAAATATTCTGGTCCAACCATAAAAATGGTTTCATGACCAGATTTGAAGGTAGAAATAGAAAAAGAGAGCATGTTGTTTTTGAAGGTGATAAATTATCACCACATGAACAACGTTCTCTTTAATGAAATAAAAGGAAGGGGGAAAGGGTCTGGCGTGATATAATATAACATTAGAATAATAATATTACATTATATATATAATACTGGATTTACAGAACAATTTGGACGAAGATAGGTAGGGAGAGATCAAGAAAGGAACTTGAACTTGAAAGGAAATTAAAGGAGAAGAGAGAGAGAAATTACCTTTAAAATCCTTCTCTTGAGATCCTCTTTAAGGAAGATAGGATTGGTATTTTGATGAGACCAGCAGCTTTTGGACGTGGGGGATGATCTAGGGAAGGTGTTTGGGCAGAATTTAGAGAAGTCTTGGAGCTTGAGAGGTGTGAGGAAAAGAGGGAGTGAAGGGTGGCTTTTATAGTGGAGGGGAGAGGGTTTCCTTAATATAAAATTGATTAGTTTATTAATTTCATCTAAGACAAGGAATAGTGAGTCTTGGATGACTAATAATAGTAAATAAGACTTTTGAATTAGGTATTTGGGTACTTACATCACTTGTGATGTCAGGAATAGTGGGTTTTAATTAAAATGTATTTATATGATAAATTAATGTATTCTACTATTCATCAAAAATTCAAGTATCTTAGAAAAATCCAAAAATTTTACCCCAACCATTTTTCGACGTGTAGAATCCAAAAATTAATTCCATTTTTAAAAAATAATTTTCTAAATATTATTAATTTAATATTTAATTAAAATCATAATTTACTTAAAAAACAGTTTTTAAAATTAAAACTGATTTTATAGTTCTTTCAAAAATTACGTTGGGTCTTCTAAAATTATCTAAAAACTATTAGACCTTGATTCAATAATTTATGAATATATTTCAGGAAAATAAATATTCTTTTAAATTAATTAATTAATTATAATTAATTATTTATGACTTATAAAATACCAAAAATGTTTACTAAGGTCAAATTGTTACTTTCTAAGATGTCTAAATTTTATTTTATTATTCATAGGTAATTTTACTCTTATTTACTATTCCTAAGGGTCATATTACTATTTATAAGGGTAGGTTACTATTCATAAGGGTAGGTTACTATTCACCAAAAATTATTTTTGTTTCATTAGACTCCAAAAACTATCTTGAACACAACTATGTATGTCGGATTTTTAAAATTCCAAACATAGGGGTGACAAAATTATGTTTAAAGATCACTTATCACTTAGTAGTTCATTATTTTGTGTTTTTATGACATAGATATAAAAAGGAAATTTTCCATTGAAAAACTTTGGGTCGTTACAGAAAATTTCAATCCAAAATTACTCCACCAAAAGTTACCGTATGGTTAGAATATTAAATGGATGAATCTCAGGATGTTGTATCCATAAATGTTATTAATATATATATTTTGCATGCATCCTCAAAATTTAATATAATTTTAAGAAGTGTACCAAAATTTATACTCGAATTACTAATGACAAATTTTTCTTCTTGAGGTGACTCTTCAACTGCCTCTTTTTTGTCGCATGCAATGGATGCTTTAATGAAATAATTTATACATTAAATTTAATGGAATCATGAGGCTCTAATTCCTCTCTATTTCATCTAGAATCACTTCATTTGGAAAAAGTTAGGCCGAGATATGACTCATTAATTACAGTGGGGTACATTCTGTAGGCCATCAGACTTTTTACACTTGATGAATTTTTATAGGCCATTGTGTGTTGAATTGGACCTTGGTCCAGAGGAAAAAGTTCAAGCCCATGAGCCTAGAAATCCTAACAAAAGGAATCACTCGATTTGGATAAATTAATATAACAGTTATGCCCAAAAAACAGAAGCTCCATAAAACTAATTAATATCCAGAATTAACCAATTTTCACAATTAAGACCATAATTCACCAAAACACTAAAATGATACAAGTCAGATCAAATTTATTAATTAAAAGGGGTTAAATCATTGAAACAGAAATGATAAATAATGAAAATATTATCTCTATCAGTGGGGAGTCACCTTCTAGTTGGACTATTGGAGATGATGGGATCATTTATGTTCTTGGTAATGTGGTTGTACCAACATGTTTGTGAGAATAGTTGATTCATGATTTTCATGCATTGAAGTGGGAAGTGAAACTTGGTTTGACCAAAATGTATCATGATCTTCGTAGGCAGTATTTTTTTCTAGGGATGAAGAAAGAGGTTGTAGGTTTTGTGGCATGATGTCTTACCTTCCAGTATGTGAAGGCTGATCATCAACAACCATATAGTTTATTACATCCATTTCCCATTCTAGAATGGAAATGGGATGACATGAGGATGGATTTTGTGGTAGGTCTTCTGAGGAGGCCTTGGAGTAATGATGTGATCTAGATGGTTATGGATCGGTTGACTAAGGTGACTCATTTATTTCCAATTAGAGATACTTTCACCATGGATCAGTTGGGAAAGTTATATGTTCTACAGGTATTGAATTTTCATGAGGTACCACAAAATATAGTTTTAGATCATGATTATCACTTCACGTCACGCTTTTGACAGGGATTACAGAGGGAACTTGGTACCCCAAGTGTTTTTGAGTATGACCTTTCACCCACATAGAGATGGGAAATCTGAGCATACTATTCAATTACTTAATGACATATTGAGGTAATGTGTCATAGTCTTTGGTGGATCATGGAAAAAGCAACCAACACTGTTTGAGTTTTACTACAAAAATAGTTAATATGCTACGATTTAGATGAAAGAATTTTGGGTTCTCTATGTTAGACTATGTAGATCTCCATTGTGTTGGATGGAAGCTGGGGAATTAGAATTGTTGGGATTGAGTCTCATGAAGGGGACATTGGAACAAGTTTAGTTGATTAAGAAATGTATGAAAATGGTTTAGAGTAGGCATATGTCATATTCTGATTATCATCGTAGAACTCTTGAGTTTATGGTGGGTGATAATTTGTTTCTTTGGTTTTTTCCAAGGTTGGGTCATTGTCAAATTCGAAAATAGTGAAAGTTCGAACCTAGGTATATGGGGTCATTTGAGTTTGTGGAGAGGATTGGACCAATGGAATACCGATTGGATATTCCATAGAGGTATAGTAGTATGAATAATGTTTTTCATGTCACAACTTCAGCAGTATCACCGTGATCCATTTCATGTGATTGATGTTGAAGATGTTGAGCTTGAGGTTGATGCTTCCTTTGAAGAGAATCTGGTTTGTATTATAGATCATAGTGAGAAAGTATTGTGGGGAAAGATTGTTCCCTTGGTTACAGTTTTATGGAATCATGGTAATGTTCAAAAAGAAACTTGGTAGAGAGAGTTGGATATGTGGTCCTAGTGGCCCGATATACTTTCTTATGAAGCTCAATTATGCATGGAAGTGAAGCTCGAGGATGAGATATTATAAAGTGGGGAGGTTGTATGATCTAAAACTTTATAGAGGTATGCTCCTATTTAAATCATTTTTTAAATCCCTTAAATTTGTATAATTAAATGTTTACTGGGTATATGATGAGGCTCAGGGGTGTTCGAGGGGTTTGGGACATGAAGGAAAGAGAAAATGGCCATCTAGTGCATATTGAATGGTTGGTGCACAACTAGGGGAAACCGTGCAAAAAAGATATGCTAGACAAAGGGAAAGGGTACATGGATAAGTAAATTGTATATGGGGAAGGTCAAACTATGTGGTCTTGGATAGAGGCATTCCACATGGTTGGTGCATGGTTTTTCAAACTGTGTTGTCTCCCCAAATAACATTGTGACTTCACCCCTCTTGGACAGAGGTTGGTGCATTATTGGAACATGATTTGGAAAACCGTGCAGTCAAATCGTGAACCCCATTAAAAGTAAAATATTACAATTTACCCCCTCAGTATTTTAATTATTCACCTAATTTTCTTCTCCATTATTCCCCATCTATCCATAGTGACAAACATAAACCCCCAAATCTTCCCAAGGGTTGATCTCCTTTGTTTCTAGGCCATTTGGAGTATCGTTGGGTGAAGGTCGAAGCTCCGGGTAAGTCTAACACTTCTCTTTCTTCTATTTTCTAGATTAGGGATTATGGTTTCATTATTCTTATTCTGAATCCCTAAAACCTTATTTTTCTAGTGTATCGTAGGTTGGGGCTTCAAAGAGTGATTGAATCTAGATATAAGGCTAAGGTTAAGTTACTGTTTGTCTACAGATTCGAGGTCGGTGGTCTAAAAGTTATATCCTAGAGTCTTGAAGTTGGTTTATGCATGTGTGGTTGGGTAATGGCTACCTCATATTGTGAATTTTATGCCTTTAAATGGATTTGGTAAAATGTTTGGCTAAATTAGGAATTTAACCCCTCATGATTTCCATGGGATGTATTGAGGTTGACTAGACCGATTTTGGGCCACTCATTGGGTGTTCCAACATTTCTGAACATGGAAAATTTTAATGTTAAACATATAATTGACTTGCGATAAAGTATAGCCCATGATAAACATGTTGATTTGTTAGTAAAGCTAATAAGGGAATATTTATAGTTGTGTCTAGAATATAATAATATCTTAAGGGACAGTTTGTATTAATATGGAATGGGTTGGATGAAATATAGTGATTTTGATAAATGAATTATGAATTGTACATGAATTGCATAAGCAGGTTAATGCATGTGAAATATTGAACAAGTTAAATGGGTAAATACTTGTATATTTTTGAATGTATTGTATGCGTAAATGCATGAGAATTGATGAATATGTTAAATGGGATAATGTACGAGAATCGTTGATTATTCTAAATAGTTTAATGTGTAGAAAGGGAAACTGGTTAAATGGGCCATGCTAAGTAAATGGTAAATGAGTTATTGGGTTAAGGATTGATGATGATTCATATGTTTATGAAATATGATTTGGATATGTTTTGTGTATTGGTTGTGTATATTTTTTGATGTGGTATATGTGGTAAATAGATAAATAAGCATGTTCACATGGCTTGGTAGTTGTGGGGTATTAGACTTGAGGATATTCACCCATTGGTTAGATTAAACTATGGATATAAACCCTACCCCAATAATGCATGGGTTTGGGAAGATGGTTGAGGAACTATGCACCAAATAGTTGCATTTGATGATACTATATGGACCGAGGATCCAAGGTAAGAATAATGTAATGGTTTGTGATATGTTTATCATTAGTGAGATAAGAAAATTGACTCATTCCCTTATTCCTAGTGATTGACCAGCTTAGGCATTTGTGTAAATGTTGTAAAAACCTAACCCATGGAATAAGTGAATAATATGGATTATGTGATAAAAATTGTTTAAGTGTACATTGTTAACTAATAGAACCCGAGTTTTATTTTGTTTAACTTTTCATTTATTTAGTTTTTACATTCACTATCATTTTAGAATAGATATTTTGTTGACACTGTTGGTGGAGGCCTACTGATTTGTACTCACACCCTTCTCGGGTTTCCTTGGGGTACCCAAATAGATTTCTTAGTTGCATGTCTGGAAAAGGGAAAAGGCACCATACTAGGGAGTTGATTTTGGCTTGGGTTGTGCATGATGAGGATCTAAACATGGAGTTAGGACCTACTTTTAGTATTTATTTGTTTGTCTTATTTTTGTTTTTATTCACTTTTGGAACTATTAGCATGACATGGTATAATTATTTTTGGTTGTGTTTTATACCCTACTTGGGAATGGTTGGTAATGCATGTTTCTAGTTTATTTATTATTATTTACTTTATTTAATATGTTATCTATTTTGTATTACTCTAGTAAAGCGGTTATAGTCTCCCCATGTGATCTATTAGACCCTCGCTACTAGTCGGCAACCTCTAGTGTATGAGAAAGTGCACTTGAGGTCATTTTGAGACATGACTTGGGGAACTGGTTAATGGCTTCTGGGTTGGGGATGTTACACCCCTAATATTCATTTGGATAAAACTAAACCTTACCCTTTTCTATATAGGCTTCTCCCCTTACTTCTTTGGAGGGTTTATTTCATTCTTATTAGATCTCTTCAAGGTATGTTTGATTTTTGATCCGGCCTTCTCTCCCCTTCTTAAATCCTGAGTTGATCTCTTCTCCCCTATCTCGTTGGAACCCAATTGAGATGTGGTTGCCAAATCTAATGGGTTTGACAGGGATTTGAGGATATTTATTATGAATATAAGATTGCGAGGACCTAATCTTATCATATCCAATATCTGTTCTCCAAGACAACTAGTCTTCCATAATTATTAAGGTAGGTGTCTCTATACAAAGGTTGTGACACATGAATTACTTAATGTTCTTTTAAATTAATTTGGTTTGTTTTATAAAAATGATTGATTTGATATCAAAGTGGATTTTAGTGAAGAGATGTATTTTTTAAAGGGTTTTTTTTAAGTGAATCAAGATTTATGGAAATACGAATTAGATTTAAAATTTTGGGTGATTCAGAATTGAAGAAGTGAATTAGATTTAGAAATTTTAGAGAATTAGAATCACAAAATTGAGAGAATTGGAATCACAATTATGGATGATTAAAAATTGAGAAATATAAATCAGATTCAATTTTCTACACGATTCAGAATTGAGAAATAGAAATAGGAATCCAAATTTTATGAGAATCAGATTCATAAATCTGATAGAACCAGAATTGAGAAATCAATATATTTTGTATTTCATTAAGTATCAAACTTATTCTTTTGTCTTAAGGAAAATAATTTTATAATTATCTATAAAAAGGTTAAAGAACATGCATATAGATTTATTTATAGATAGAAATAATTATTAAGAAAATTTATAAAAATTTCTAATATATAAAAATTATTATTAATAAAATATTTTTGTGATTTACAAAAAATAAAGTAATGATAAAATTTATAAGGAAAGTTTTGACTCAAAAATATCCCCCTTTTTGGAAAGAACAAATAGTTTATTTATGAAAATAATATTAATACCATAAGACTTCATATTTTAACTTAAAAGAAAAACTTATGTCCCCCTAAGTTTTTGACATAAGATGAATATGAATAAATTCTCTTTAGGTTAAGAATACCCCTAAGGATCATATTCTGACATTATATATTTTTCATTCATTCTTAGGAAAATATATCTCCCCTACTTTAAGGATGTTTACTTTAAAAAATTTCCTCCTTGGACTAATATTCTTTTTAGAAAATTCTTCTCCCCCTTTTTGATTTTCAAAAAGGAATGGGGAAAAGTATAATGTACCTAAACAGTTAGAAAACAAACTATACGAAACAGAGAATAAATTTTCATTTATATTCAAAAAGATTTACAATAAATGTTTAGAAATATAAGAAAGGTTATTCTTTCTTTGGAATGAAGGGAATGACCAGAGCCTTCAAATTCTTGAGCTCCAGGTGATCATCTTGAAACTTCCCAATAAGAACTTCCTGGTCTTGACTCTTCTTTTCAAGGTTCTGAATCTTTTCATTCTATCTCTTAAAAATTTATTCCGAGAGATTTAAGATTTTAATCGACCATATATCTGTAATCCTTATATCTTTTAAATTCATGAGAAAGAGAGTTATGTTTCCCATATAAATCATTGTATTCTTTTAACTAAATATCTTTTTCTTCCTTTATCATTTCTAATAATTTATTTGAAATATTTTTTATTTTGGCTTCCATTTATTTGAATTCAACCTTTAATATCTCACACATATCATTGAAAGCTTTAATATCATAATTGATGTGATTTTAACACTTCATTATATCTCTACAATACTTCTTATGAGAATCATAATTCTTCACAGAGGTTTTGAAATCGGCTTCAAATTTTATGAGCTTTTACATGAAGAAGTTTGTTGATTCTGATCTCTAATTTATGGAAGCTTGAATAAGCTGACATCTTGACTCAAGGTTTGGAAAATATAGAATTAATTTTACCAACTTCTTTAAAGACTAAACAAAAAAATATTCTCCTATAGAGAAGGAAGATCTTTCTAACTCTGATTCTTCTTTCTTAGATTTTCCAACATCTTCTTTATCACCCTTTTCTTTATTAGATTTTAATCTCTCTACCTTATGAAATACTTCTAATTCATCAGAAACTTTAATGTTCTTATCATAATTATCATCAACATCATTTTCTTATTGATTTTCATCATTTCCACTATCATCATCTTGACCTTCATCACCTTCATTATTGGAGGGGATTTTTTGAACTTCACTCTCAACATCACTGCCTTTTTGAGTTGGGGATTTATGGAATGATTTGCCTTTTGATGCAAGTTTTTAAGAAGAGGCTTGGGAATTTCTTAAAGATAACCTGTCAGAATGTATTTTCCTCTATGTTTCTTCAATTTTTTGAATCTCATCATCACAATATTTCTATTAGCTATTCACTTCTTATTATTCTTTTTCTTCTTCTTGAATCTGTTCATGAACAATCAGAACTGAGCTTGGAACAACTTCCTTTCCTTTTATTGATTGGATAGCCTCTATTTAAACTAGTTGAGATTGTTGAGGAAGTTTAGTTTCTTGAAGAAATGACTCCGAAAATTGAATTCTTATCTAAGGTTCTTTCTATATCTTTCAATAGAGCTTGAACTATCTCAACTTTAGTTAAATTTTTCATGATCCTTTTGTCCTTTTCTTATTTCTCAAGTTCTTTAAATGCTATAATTTTCAAAGATTTAGATTCCACTAGATATAATCCAAACACTACATATTCTTCTTTTCTTATCTCTTTATCTTATCTCCACTTTTCTACAACTTCATCTAGGTAAGATTTATATTTCTTCAACTTTGGCGGTTCGGAATCTTGAGTTGATTTCTATGGTTCTGAATCTTGAGGCTTTCTTTTTTAGGCTTAACTGACAGTTTCTTGGAGCTTTCTCTAACTTCAACTAATTTCCCAAAATAAAAAAATCATTTTATCTTATCACTAAAAGAATATTTTATTCTTTTAAGTGTATCATCTCTTATAAGAATAATATTAAATTTATTTGTCTTTAAAATGCAAGGGACTTTTCAAAAGTTCATATAATTAATGATAAGCTTGGATAAGAATGCTTGATACATCAATATATGAGATTTATAGAATTGTTCTTAATATTATTGATAGTGAGAATGATATACTTGACCAAGTTAATATTACATAGATTAACTAGAAAATATATTAGGAATATATCATTTATTATCAAATTATCCTTGTCTCTTTTTCTTTATATCGAAAGACCTTGCATCCATAATCCCAAAATCCTGAATTTTGCTAAATGGTTGGAAATATTGGGCTTCTTTACTCCCTTAGGATCCAAATGATCAATAGACTTAAGTCTATTAAAATATTCTTCATAATCTGGTATCTTATGAGTGCAATAATAATCTTCACCATCATATGGAATCTCAAGGACATTTACAGCTTTCTTATAAGACAAAGAATATTTTTTCCCATAACTCTTGAACTGAAACTTATCCTTTCCTACTTCAATGAAAAACGTAGCTAATTGAAAGAATTCAATAACCAAGTCTACATAAATAGGATCTTGTTCTCCCTTTTTCTTAGAAATGAAAATACTTTCCCATACTTTAAATCTTATAATCTTTCTTATCAAAAATCACACTTAAAGAATAAATCTAGATCAACTAACCTTTCTTTGAAGATAGACCAATCCTCAAGTTACTTATTCATAGGAATTGAAGTTTGAAAGGATATTGATAATGACATTCAAAACGTAAGAAAGAGATATGGAAACCAGCATGGGAACTTTGAATGGTGGTAGCAAGTCGTGAAGAAAAACTGTGGAATTCGATGTGGGAGATAGGGTGGTCCCTCCTTTATATAGGCATTCGGGATGATAGTTCAACTTCCAAGAAAGATCAAATGTTTGATTTTGATCTGATATAATCTGATGGTTGATATTAAACTGAAGAAAGTTTCATAGATTTCAATCATTTGAGGTTTTAAGGAAATAAAACAAATTTAAGAAAAGTTGAATCTGTTTGATGTTTTTCTTAAAATAGGACTGAAATACCAACGAATATAGTTGAAAAAAATATATAATAGGTAAGATAAAGAACTTTTCAAATTTATCAGAAGATTTTATAGTATTTTTTAAGATTCTTCTTAGATATCTTAGATTTTAAAATGCTTTATTAGAGTTCGAAAACTTTTTTTAGGTTTCAAAAACTTTTATTAGGTTCTGAAAATTTTTGTTAGGTTCTGAAAAATTTTTATGAAATACCGTGTAATCCCCCTATGAAAAAAATTATCTTAATGTCAGAAGATTGTTTTTTAAAAAAAGTATATATGAATGAATACATTACATTTATAATTTCTAACTTTTGTTTAATGTATTAAAATATTTCAGAAGGTGCTAATTTTGTAAAAATATCAGCAAGTTGTTCTTTTCTTCCAATGAATTGACAAATAATATCTATTTTAAGTGTGTGATCCCTAAGAAAGTGATGCCTATTATCTATGTGCTTTTCATGATAGTAATGTGAAGAGTTTTTTCTTAAGTCTATTGAACTAGTGTTATCACATAGTATCTGAGTTTTGGTAAAATGCATGCCATAATCAGTAAGTGTGTATTGCATCTACAACACATGAGTACAAAAACATCCAACTACCCCATATTCATCTTCAGTAGTGAAAAGTGCTATAGAATGCTGTTTCTTACATGACCAAGAAACTAATGAATCTCCTAAGGAATTAAAAGTTCCAGATGTACTTTTTCTATCCATTCTAAAACCACTAAATTTATCATCCAAAAAACTTCTAAAACAAAATCATTTCTAGATGATTAGAAAAGTACTAAGTCTATAGTTCCCATTAAATAGAAAAAAATTATTTTAACTACTTTTAAATTTGATTATTTTGGATTATATTGATATCTTTATCATAAGAATGCTGAAAATATTAAGTATGGATGAATAACTGTTTAGTGTAGTAAGCTTCCTATCATACCTCTAAAAGTTGTTTGATCAACTAGTTTCCTAGATTCATCAAGATCAAGGGTATTCGAGGTACCAATTGGAGTACTTATACTTTTAGTGTTGTAATATCCATACTTTTTAAGAAGATATTTGATATAATTATGCTGAGATATGTAGGTTCCTTTTAGTTTTTGAGAAATTTGAAAAACCAATAAAAAATGTTAACTCACCCATCACACTCATTTAAAACTCATATTTTATAAGATTTATAGATGAATCAGTTAAGGATTACTGAGTTTATCCGAATATAATGTCATCAAAATAAATTTGAATTATTAAAACAATTTTATTTTCTTACTTTATAAAAGGGTTGGATCAACAGTTACCTTAACATAATTGTTTTGTAACAAAAATCTTATAAGTCTATCACACAAGGATCTAGGGTCTTGTTTATGACCATATATGTATTTGGTAAATTTAAAAACATGTTTTGGATGTTTTTTTATTCAAAACTAGAACTTTTTTAACATAAAAATCCTCTTTAACATATCCATTAAAGAAATCACACTTCACATCCATTTGAAAAATGTTTGAAGTTAAATAATGTTGCAAAGTCTAAGAGAGTTCGAATAGATTCAAGTCCTACTACTAAATCATAGGTTTCTTCATTGTTTATTCCTTCCTATTGATTATAGACTTTAGTGACTAATCTTGCTTTATCTCTTAAAATTATTCCATTTTCATTGCATTTATTTCTAAAGTCCCACTTTGCTATAATTATAGAAGTTGTTTTAGGTCTTTTAACCAAGGTCTAGACTTTGCTCCTTTCAAATTCATTTAGTACATCTTGTAAAGATTTAATCCAATATTCATCACCTAAATATTCATCATTACTTATAGGTTCTAATTGGGAAATAAATTCTAGATAGTCTACTTAATTTCTTAAATAACATTTAGTCTTTATGGGTTGATTTACATCACCAATGATATTATCACTGGGATGATTCGTTAGAAACAACAGGCTTGGGTTTTTAAAACTTGTTCATCAACATAGGGTAGAAAATATTCTAAAGTGAATACTTCAAAAACATTTTCTTGAGTATTCACTGGAATAAAAGAATCTTCCATTAAAGGATGATAATCAATTTTTGAATATACATCTGAATATGTAGGTTGGGGTTTTTTAAAAATAATAGGATTAGTTTCATCAAATTTAACATGTACTATCTCCTTAGTAGTACAAGAATTTTTATTAGACTCTATAATCCTTAGAGGTAGTGTAATAGCCTAAAAATATTCCTTCATCGGATTTGGGTGCGAATTTTTGTAAGTTGTATTTTGTATTCAAAATTAATACTTTTCATCCAAATACTCTAAAGTATGAAACATTAACTTTTTGGCATTTCCATTACTCATAATGTGTTTTATTAAGAAATAGCCTGATTAAAACATGATTTATATTATAAAAATAAGTACTCATAGATTCTTCCCATTAATGTTTAGAAATTGAGTATTAACTCAACATGCTTATTGTTATCTCTTAAAGAATTGTATTTATTCTTTCAACAACACCATTTCACTAAAGAGTTCTATGAGCTAAAAAGTTATGAGTCATACCTTTCTTATTAAAAAATGTTTCGAAATCTAAATTTTCAATGTCTCCTTCATGATCACTATAAATAGTTATCAATGGAAGGGTTTTTTTCTCATTTTTAACTTTGGCTAAAAAGGATTTAAAATAAGAAAAGGATTAAAATTTCTTTTCTAGAAAATATACCCATGTAAATCTAGTGTAATCAACAACTAAAACAAATACATAGTATTTGACTCCAATACTTCCAGTTTTTTTAGAACCAAACAAGTCTATGTGTACTAGCTGTAATGAATCAGAATTTGAGACTTCACTAATAGACTTAAATATTGACTTATGTTGCTTTCCATATTGAAAAGGATCATATAATTTTAAAGAATAAAATCAAATATCGGGTGGATACTTAATAATCACTTTCTTAGAAATTTTACATAAGTTCTTTGGGTTACAATGTCCTAGCCTCCTATGACATAACCAATATTGGTCTTCCATTCCACTAAGTCAAGGTAATTCTTGGATCCTAAGGTCTTCTATGTTATATGTACAAACATTGTCATGCCTATGGGAAGAAATAATGAAATTATCATTGAAATTTTGTATTAATCATTTATCATTCCAAAAATCCACAAGGTAACCTTCATCACATAATTTACTTATGATATAAGGATTTTTCTTAAGACCTTTAATAAATAAAACATTTGAAATTAATGTTTTTACAAGAAGAACAAAATTACCTATACTAATAATCTCTCCTTGAGCATTATCTTCAAAAGTGACTGTTTCACCTTTCATCTTAATAATCTTTTCAAATAATTTTTTATCACCGGTCATGTGCTGAGAACATCCACTATCCATGTACCATGTATTTTTTTGTTACTTCCTTTGTTTTATTGCAAATAAAATAGTTATATTTTTTGAATCCAAACGTTCTTGGATCCGGAACTATTATAAAGTAAAATATTAAGAATCCACATTTTCTTAGAAAAGTATGATTTATGAAAAACTAATGATTGGATTTTTTTTAAAGAAACATTTTTCTCCCAGTGTCCACTACTTTGACACTTAGTGAAAAATGGGTCACTTTGAGGAGAAAAATAGTAATGGCTGAAAATAGGTTTTGAGTGATTATAACCCATTCTAGAACTATTCTTAAGATAATGGATTTTTGAATACATTTTATCAAAACCTTCCTTACCATAAGTAAATTTTTACAAAAGTTTATTTAAGGAAAATATTTCAGATTTTAGTCGAATGACTAAATTCATATCCTCATAATCATTAGTCTTTGGATTAGATTTTTTCACTAAAACATTTTTCTTTGAAATGTCATTTTTGAAATACTTAGAAAGTTTATCCTTCTCAGAATTAACATCCTTAAGGTTTTTTTAAATATAAACAATTTCAAAAGATTTTACATCAAGATATTTAGAAATATCTGATAATTATTCTGTTAAAATATTGATTCTAGAATTTTCCTTATCAATTTTCTTTTTTATCTTACTATTTTTATTTTAAAGTAACTTGGAAAAACTAGTTACTACATCAAAAGTATGTAAGATATCTTCTAAGGAGTAAGGTTCTTAATACAAGGATATAGAATGTCCTTCATTAGGATGATTAAAACTTAATAATATATTGGTTAAAGATTTATCAGTGTGTACATTGTCCATAGAAAATTTATTCTCAATATGTATTCTAGAAATAAGACCAATATTATTCTATCTATAAGATTCATTATCTGAGGATTCATCAGATGAGACTCCACCACTTTCACTCCAAGAATAATTTTCCTTTAATAATTTATTTCCCTTGTACTTATTATATTTTTTCTAATTCCTCTTAGAATGTTTATCTTTCTGATCCTTTCTATTCAGCTTAAGACAATCAGGTTTGATATTTCTAGATTTCTTTCATTAATAACATGTGACTTCAAAATCCTTTATATCTTTCCTATCTTTTTTCTTATATATGTATTGTAAATCCTTCATACCAACAATCTTGTTCATTATTCATGTAAGATTGGCTAACTCATTCTATGACTATTCAGATTCACTTGAATCTAACTGAATAACAACTGTCTTATACTTTGTTGTCTTAGAAACTTTCTCAAGAGTCTTGGATTTCCTCTTATTCGAAGTAGTAGTAAAATAAACCCTCCCATTTTTCTTATTTATATTCTGATAATATCTCATTAATCTATTCTCATTATGTAGGAGAGTTCCAAATAATTCATCAAGAGTAATAATTGTAACATTCCTTGATTCATCAATAACAATTGTCTTTGATTCCCATTCATTAGTCATGATATTTATAATATTATTGATAATAATGTTATCATATATTCCTTTTTCTCCCATTGATTGTAGACTATTCATGATAGTCATAAATCTATGTTGAAATTTAACTATAGGTTCTCCGTAGGGGAAAACAAAACCATTATAATCTGCTCTAAGCATGGCTCTTCTAGTTTTAATAACTTTAGAAGTTCTAAAATGTGTAACTTCAAGTTTCTTCCAAATGTTGTTAGATGCTTCACAAGAAGATATTTGCCTATATATATTCATGTTTATAGAAAAAATCAAATTATTGTGTACCTTATAGTTTAGTTTATATTCATTTTTTTTATTAGTAAAAGTTATAACTTCTTTGTCAGGTATCTTATAATCTCCAGTCATCATAAAATAATTTTCCACACCAGTGTTGATAAAAAAAGTTTTCATTCTATATCTCTAGTATTCATAATCATTCCCATAAATATAGGTGGTCTTTTAGGGTTTATTTTGTCTAAGTATCTAACATTCATTACTTTTATATTTCAGAAAAAACTTTTCCACTCCACACATTAGTGTAGTATGTATTTAGAATCTAAGAGTTTATCATAGAAATGAATCTAACTTGTAAGAGAAAAATAAATAAGATAAACATATTGGAATTATGTTATAATAAATATATGTATATTAGTATTTTATAGACCTGATTTGATACCAATTGTAGGATCAAAATGTAGATGTAGATACTCAATTACAAGAGGGGGTGAATTGTAAGTTTTAAAACATTCATTTTTAACCTCAAGGAAACATTGTTTAACAAATTTAAACAAATGATATTCTCTTAAACTCTATTTTTTAAGGTTATGGGAAAACACCTTATGTTTAATAAAGATTTAAAATGATATAGTAACATAGGAATGCTTATACAATATTCTACCTTAAAGTGTATAGAATCTTAAGTCAGATTTACAAAAAATAGAAAGTACAAGAAACACTTTCTTATTCTTACAAATTGCAGTGGAAATTTAAAGTACATATAAAATATTTAAAAAAATTTAACCTAAATATTAGGGTATCCAAAACTCCTTGGACAAATTTACCTTTATTTATACTTTCAAGAAAGTTTTTCTTACCCACACTAGGTTAATCCCTCGATATGAAGATCGGTATTTGTCTTGCTATCCTTGCAACCCCTTTATCTGTAAGGTGATCGAAACCTCTATCTTCCTTCATTTGGAAGCCCTAAATTAATTTGGTAATTGGAACCTTTTTCTTCCTTCATCTTGAAATCTATAGATCATATACAACAAAAATCATAATTTTTCAAAGTAGAACAAAGCTTTTTGAAGATTTAAGTATGTGGAACTAGTTGTTCACAACTTAAATTCTTCAAGGATTTCACATGAAGCAATTTTGGCAGAGCTCTCAGAGATATCAATTCTCCCACAATTTCATAGCACAAAAACATTTAAATGAATAGGTATTTATAGGAAAGATATCTAACTATCGAAATTTCCTACAACGATCATATTTTTCCATAAAAAATTGAGGGACATGTACTCCTAGAACTTACAATGGTCATATAATAACTGACTAGACAACATTTTTTAGCATAATATCATATAATGAGAAACATTTAGTATATATGAATATGTTTATATACAATATTATGTTATGTAAAAAACAATAAGTTTAAGAATGATATAAAATATTACATTAAGGAAATATCATAACTTTAAGAGTGTTATAATATCAGATATGGAAATAATTGAGAATCAGAATTGAAGAAATGATAATTGGATTCATAGAAATTGATGTTCTAGAATTGAGAAATTGTGAATTGGATTCGAATTTTTAAGTGAATCAGAATTTAAGGAAGTGTGAATCATATTAAAAATTTTGGATGATTCAAAATTGAGAAATTGAATTGGATTCACAAATTTGAGAGAATTAGAATCACAAAATTGAAAGAATCGAAATCAAAATTTTGGATGATTTAGAATTGAGAAATATAAACCAGATTCAATTTTCTATATGATTCAAAATTGATAAATAGAAATAAAAATTGATAGTTTAAGAGAATCATATTCATAAATTTGAAGGAATAAAAATTGAAAAAGTAAGGGATTCTATGTTTCATTAAGGATTCAACTTATTATTTTGTCTTAAGGAAAATAGTGTTTGACTTAGATACAAAAAGGTTAAAGTACATGCATAAAGATTTATTTATAGATATATTTAATTATTAAGGAAATGTATAAAAAATTCTTATATATAAAAATTAGTATTAAGAAAATATGTTTATGATTTACAAAACATAAAAGAATGAGAAAACTCATAAGGGAAATTTTTGACTCAACAATGTCATGACTTAACACCCAATGTAAGGGAGCGCAATACCGCCATGATCAACAGAACCTGTACCATCATTCCATAACCTATGTTAAGGCATAATTATATTTATAATATTAGACATGAGTCATTTCATTTCATGCTTTAAATGTTATTAAGTCCATTATAAACAATGGTGTTCCATTTATCACAAGTTAAATTAAGCATGTAATTGGTGTGGTTTGTCCACCCTTTACAATTCATTTTATTTAAACTGTTTAATTCCTTTAGGCAAGAAAACCATTCAAGAAGTAAGTAGTTCAATATAAACAGGTTATATCATTTAAATCATGAAAAATATCAAAGGAATTAATTCCATCATGACTAGCCATTCCATTAAAATTCATTCCATTTATTATAATCAAGCATAAAAATTCATTTTACTAGGTTAAATGGGGAAATTAGAAGATTCCTTCATTAATAGAGCAATTTACTATATGGTAAATCTCATTCATAAATTATGCCAATCAATTAGGAGGTGATTTGGTTTAGTTAAACATTTATAACAAGGGAGTGAAACTTCATTTTAAAATAACCAAAGAGGCCATGTTCAAAACATGCCATATATATAACCATAAAAAATTCATAGAAAAACCATAAAAACCATGAATCCAAAGATTCAATTAAATAATTACCACTTTGTAATATCAAAGATAGTGCACCTCATCTGAGGGGTTTTATTATAAAGCATGTCATTTTTATCAAACAATTTATTTAATCATAACATATCATTTAATTCTTGTAACATAACTCAAACCACCAAAAGAATCATTTAAAAAGCTACCAAATAGTAAAAATAAATTACAATGTTCAACATTTCACTTAAGAGGTGACATTATCAATTGGTCCATTGCCTAAAAGGGGAAATACCATTATTAATCGAAGACTAAAGTGTAGTAGGTGTTTCAGTCATTCAATCAACTAATTACAATAGGGATAAACAAGCTGACACACCTAAGGGGAATCCGTGATCGAGGTTAGCATCCTCAATTTATTAAAAAAGACTTAATGGTATTAATACAAGGTGTAAAAACAAATTTAAATTGAAGAACTCAATTTTGAGGTAATGTCCAAAAAAACCCAATGTGCGGCACAATGAGAAAATTTATGAATCAATATAAATTTAGGGAAAATCCATAGAACACCTACCTTATACCATGGATGCTTCCCTCATACAATAAAAATGTCTAATTTGGTCCAGTTTGGAAGAAATCTAAGAAACAGACATTCATCTAGAAAATAGGGTAGTTGAACTTGTACCATGATAACTTGATCAGGAGGAGATTAAACTAAGAAAGATTAAAAAGAAACTGAGAGCTTACTGATGTAGATTCATAGAGACCAATGATGCTTGAATATGATGATTGATGCAGGAGATCCATGGAATCCTAGGTTAGTCTTGGAGGAGACCCATGATGCAAGGGAGGAAGAGGCACCCACTGGAAGAGGATAAAAAATAAATAAAAAAGGATACTTAAACTCATTAAGTCCATTTTTTCCATTTCACCCTCAAAACTGGTTCGTACGATTTGGCCAAATAGTGCGTCTCCTACTGGTTAGGAACTCACCTCACACGATTTTTCCCAAATTGTTACCCTAACCATATGCCAACCGTGAAATGAATATTGAATATGTACTACCTAAGTGGAACTAACCGTGCATGCTAGATCCATGGTTTGGGTAAACCATGCATAGCTTGTGTGACACCTGTTGCACCTCTAGTTCATGTCGTACTGTTTACTACTGGGGCCACATGATTTCAGACAAACCATGTTCCCTATTCAGACCATCCAAACTTGTGATTTTCATGGCCTGATGCTCTCAAAAATCAATAAATCACTCGAGGAACCCTTAAGAACTTTACCCAAGTTTAAAAAACACTTTGATGTGTTCCAACACACCAAATCATGTTCTGAACCTCAGTTTTAAGAATGAACCATCTAGTAAGCACCAAAATTCAAATTCCCTTGGAATTATACCTTGTATAAAAAACACGGGTCATTACAACCTCCCCATCATAGAACTTCTCATCCCCAAGAAGCCTTAGGGAATAAAAAAACATCACCTGACCTACAAGTGTCATGAAGACTCATTCAAGTGGTAACATTTCATTCCAAAATTCCCAACACACCTCCACGTACTATGTATTCATATGACACTTATGCCACCAAACCCTGATCCAATGCTCAATTTCTAATTGAAACATTGAAATAGAGCTTACCTGGGCCGATTTAGCTGGATAAACGACCACATCGCCATCTCTTTAAGATTTTGGCTGATGGTTCTTCCCACCATTGGAAAAAACATCAAAAATGGGTGCCAATTCCAAGACATGATACCTGCACCATTGGAATTTCCTTAAAAAGAATGCCTCTAAGAGTTCTAGTGACACTCCAGGCATGATTTGTTTAACTGGGTGAATCTGATTACATATGAGGTAATAGCAGGGTTCTTATCAGAAAGAAATGGTTGAATCCCGATCGACCAAACTGAAACTGGTCATTAAATATTTCTTTAGAATACACCACCAACCATTAAACCACACCCTCCTTAACCTATAAACATGTTTTAAAATGATTCCACTCATCTGTAGAAAATGAATAAGATAAAAACAGTTTGATCCACCTCTGGATTACCTTTCCACAATGCACAACATAGACGACAGATATAAATAAAAAATAATCATAATTCTTTCTTCTGAGGCATCTTTCATTTACCATGAGCACATTTACTGAATCGCATACCTGACTTCAGGTGAAGTTCCCTGATCAAACCACTAGATGGTAATTTAAACTATCATGCCTCGACATGAATAATGTTGTAATCCAGACTAATATCATTGGAACTATTACCCTTTAAGCATTACCTTTAGGCCTCATAAGAAGTCTGAGATAACCTTGTATTCTAAACTAGAGTCCTAGGAACTAACTTAGGGTAGTCTATACTTCATGTTTACAAGTGAGACATTGGTACAAGACAAAACATCCACATTATATCATTAACTGCACCGAGATTGTCATTCGCCTGGTGGTCAAGTCAATGGAAAATGGCTGCTGCCAAGGATTCCATCCAAGGAATTATTAAATTGGAACCTAAGTATCACTAAAGACTAACCTTGCTTAAATAAAAACTATGAATCCAATGTGTAACTCTTAAAAAGAACCCAAACCAGTCTACCGACTTTTAACATCAGCATGGTGTATAACTGATGCTCTCTTCATTCACCAAGGATGATGTCAAGATATGAGACATGATCATCACTAATTAAGTGTATAATAAGAGGATTTTAATGGTTTCCAGTAAACCATACCAAACTACTATAAAAAAATGTTGAACCACCACTAGTCAACTTTCTTTGAAGGAAGATCGACTTTACCTACTGACACATCCTCATTAACTGATCACAGGCCTTTATCACCTGAGAAATCCTATGATTTATCAAGATTAACTACCAAATTCCATACATGACCATGATGTTTTTCAAGGGTTTCATACACAAACAATTACATCAAAATCGTGCTACTGATAAATCATTGATATGATTTCACAAAAGCCGATGTGATGCTACCCAACTTAGGAGTTCCCTATTCAATGAAAGAATGGATAGACTAGATTCTCATAAGCAGGCTAGATCATATTCACCTTAAAACATAAATGCTAAATCATTTGGAATGAAATCCAAAACCAAAATGACCAGTGTGTTAAAACACATGATTCTATTGAAACTCCATCTCGAGCATTGGGATAAATTGATTCCATTAATTCCCAAGTCACTATACTATGTAGATGACCCATGACCGTACTCAGCAACCCAAGGCTCAGTGATTCCACCAAAATCAACCCATTAATTATAACATTTAGCAACTTGATGAGTATCGCATGTATAAACACCCACGAACCCAATGTTTAGAAGCAAAACAACACATTCTTGACACTATCCGTAGGTTATCCACCCTATGAATTAAAGAATCAAGCAGTCCATACAATTGATTTAATATAGAGTCATATTACCCCATATGACCATTAACCTGGTTGATGACACACCAATTCATCCATCACAGTGATAAAATAAAGGTTCATGAGGCCTACTAAGCAGTCGACCATGCCCTTGGCATGTCTAACCAGTTGAAACTGAGCATTACCCAATGCTCACACCCATAAAAAAGGTCAAAATACCATAAACACCCATCTGAACAAGGGTTTCATTTATAGACTAAGAGTCCTGATAGGGATAATGTCACCCGAATAGTACTACATGGAATAAAACTCATAGAATTTATAAATTCATTTAATCTATAAGGGTGATACCTACCATGGTATAGCCTCTTTCAGAAGCATAAGTGCCAACCCTATCACTAGGTCATGCCAACCAGAAAATCACTAGGCTCAAGGGTCCATCATTTAAGCCATTTCTAAAAAGGTGAATGCGTAAAGAAATAACTCAAATTTCTATTCCAAAGAAAATCTAAGTGACATTTAAATTACCCATACTCAAGGGTTTAAACAAAGGATACCACCTAAGGTTCCCTTTTAAGTTACTACCTTGGTTCAAATTCAAACTTTAAACACTTAAATGATTTAAAATAGAACACCAAGTACTAATTATAAAAAAAATAACTTGAAAAAAAGATAAGGTGACCTACGAGGGTCATGTTAAGCCAAGCCGGGTTATCAGAATGCAATCCAATGCCAGTTTCTTAATTTAAAAAATTTCAAAACACCTATAGGGGGTTACCTCAAAAGAAACATGCCCTAACTGGCCTATTTGGTCCCTATTGTGTATTTTAATATTTAACCAACACATTAGAGTTTAAAATTAAATAAATTTCACATTTATAACCTTTTAAAAATATACAATGGTTTTATATCATGGTTCAATTATAAGGGTTTCCATCTACCAATCCATAATGTGCCCATACACTTCACATGTTAGCATTTGGATCCCATTTAATCAAAACCAAATCACTTTAAAAGTTTTAAATCTAGAAGCCTTTAAATTTTAATAAAAGTCTCTAAATGTATATATATATATATATACAATATTCCAAAGATGCTTTGAATACACTGGTTATTATTTCCCAATTATCAGGAGCCCACACATCTTACAACTAAAAACTAGTTCCCATTTAATCAAAACCAATGTGTTTTATCCCATGAAACCATTTAAATATTAACAATAAAACTAGGAATGTAATCACAAACATTCAAAATAGAGAAACATGACAATAAGAACATAATCATGTTACATAGACAAGACATACTAAATAAGTAGACATAATGGAATAAAATCACATAAGCATGTTATACAAAGAAACATGATAAAGATAACAAAATAATGACATATAACTCAAGGCACACAATTATACTCATCATGCAACCTATAAATGCAACTACATGGCACGAAATATGCTTGATATTTGAATTTCTATGTTCCTAGAATGATGCATGTAATGAAACTTCCTTTCCATACCAGGCCAAGGGTAAAATACCATAAATTTCATAAATTAATAAGCATTGAAAAGTACACCAATCACTCAAGGTGAAATCAATATCAACTGTAATATTGAACAACTTGAACAAAAATCACATCCCTAGACACATGGACTTTTCCTCGTACATGGGTTGATCACTTTTAGGCATGTCTATTAACCAAGCACTGACACATTCCCAATCTCATGTCTACCGGCCCCAAAATAGTATGAAAAGGAAAATAAAGGCTCTGATACCACTTTGTAACACCGTGGCCCAACTGACCAGTAAACTATTAGCCAGAAATATGGGTAACATGGACTCAAGAGAACCTCCCTATAAAGAAGAGGCTACCGACTAGCAGGGAGGGTCTAAGGAGGTAATAGCGGGGAGACTATACCCTCATGATCAGAGTATCACATAGAGAATAAATAATAGAAAACAATGAAATTAGTAATAAAATAAATAAAGAGAATCATAAGAATAATAAAAACTGAATACAAAAGATTTCCAAATACAATGTACAAAAATGCATGTATATCCAAATGATGATACATAACTAAACAGTAGATATATAGTAGGATACATGATATAGTACAATACAAGAATAAATAAAAAATCCCCATGGGTGATCTCCATGAGCATCCTGAGAACCGGCTCATTCCAGTGCTTCTAACTACCAGGTACAAGCAAAGAAACATAAGAAATAATCCATAGTCTAGTAGACATGAGAGCTACTTAGGTACCCCAATGAAATGGAGGGCTGAGCAAGGTGTGAGAAATAAATCCCAATAGGTTACCACGCACTGTGTATACAACTAAATCCAGTCTATGAACATAAAGTGAAGTATTGTACAAGTATAAAAAATAATAAACATAACTGAATAATTAAACAATAGCCCACTCAGGTTCCTGAAGGACACCTGGTGGATCAACCTACATCAGCTCATGGCTAGAAAGAGAAGCCTGACTAGTAACTATATATATAGTAATAATATATATATATAGTTATATATTTTTTCCACCTATATGGACCAAGTGTGTGCAGATGCTAATGGCCATATACTTAGATTACTAGCTAGAGGATAGACTAGGACATAACTCAGTCATCCATATCCAGTCTAAATGAGCCTATAAGCTCACGAAAAATGGTACATGCCCAACATATCATAATGAGTGGGAGATGTCATTCTAATCACTTGATATGGTGAGTGTGATGTCATTTCAACACTCGATAATGTGGTGAGTGTGATGTCATACTAACACTCACCCGAGAATGTGGTGTTCCATGCCCACCATCCCAATAATTTCAATGGTGAGAGATGTCATGACTCAACACCCAATGTAAGGGAGCATGAGACTTCCATGTCCAACAGAACCCTTACCATTATTCCACAACCTATTTCAAGGTGTAATCATATTTATAATATTATCCATGAGGCATTTCCTATCATTAATTACATGTTATTAAGTCCATTAAAAACAAGGTCATTCTATTTTTCACAAGTCAAATTAAACATGTACTAAGCATGCAGTAATCGGCGTCACCTTTTCACCCATTACAATTCATTTAATTTAATCTATTCAATTCTTTTAGGCAAGAAAACCATTAAAGAATAATGTGATTCAATGTAAATAAATTCATATCATTTAAATAATGAAAAATATCTAAGTAAGTCATTCCATCATGACTATCCATTCCATTAAAAATAATGCTATTTAATCTAGTCAAGCATAGAATTTTTTTTCCAGGTTAAAGGGGCACTTAGAAGATTCCTTCATCAATTGAGAAATTTCCTACATGGGAAATCTCATTTATAAGTTAGTCAAATCACTAATGAGGTGATTTGGTTTAGTTAAACATTTATTGTAGGTTCCGGGCGCAGTGGAAGCACGTTGGTGGGTGTACCCAACTTTAATTTTAGCATTAACAACGATCAATCTGAGATCCATCACAATAATAAAACTCCATATATTTAGAATATAATGAAGAAAAAAATAAAGAGTGTTTCCCTGGAACAATAAATAGGATCATCATATGTTGGTTATAATTAATTTAATTAATTGAAAATAATTACCTATATGGAATTCTTTCTTCATTAATGTTTCTGGTCACGATCCGATGTGATCCATCGTTGCATCGTAGAATCCAAGTATAGGATTACTCTAGTGGTGATCTACACGTGCTCCACATATCTCTAGATTTCACTGAAGGGATCTCAAGGTACTATCATGAAAGAGCCTTCACTTGCGATGTTTTCCTTCGATCGCCTTGATCCGGTGGAGGTGGATCTCTGTCTCATAGTTTGAGAGCGTTCTCGGTGGAAAAAGAATTCTCTCTTGGCTTGAGATATTTTCCAAATCCATTGTGAACAACCACAAAATATGTCTAGGCTAATAAGAAATATATAATTGGTATTTTTAATTACATAGAATAATAAAATGAATTAATTACCCGAAAAAATTTATTCATTTCATTTAATTCTTAGTAATACCTCATGTATAATAATAACAGTTGACTATTATTATTATCTGACATGAACTAAGCGAATTACACCTATTATTATTTAATTAAATAAATAATATTTATTTCTCATAAATTCCAAAAAAAATACATGGCGTGTATATTTATTGTGCACAACATGTACTTTTATGTTTCTATTTTTCTTTATTTCCTCCACCACATTTATTAGACCTTGAATAATGGATATTTATTTCTAAAATAAATATAAATGCATTAGTCATTAATAAATATATTATTTTTCCCACAATATATTCTCTCGAATAACTAATGTCGAAATAAATGCGATCAGGCATCCTTAAATAATTATTAAACCACAATCGGGAATAATCATTATTTAACTTGTTAAATAAATATTTAACTGAAATACTTGGACCCACATAGTGTGTGACCCTCTAGGCCTCTTTCTCTGTGGCATTAAGTGAAGCCTTCCTAAAGTCCAAGGTCAACATCTAGAAACCTGCTAAGGAACCCATAGAGAAAGAAGTTAACGCCATAATGACGTGTCACCTATTAAAAACGCTTACCATGTAATATAATCCTTTGTCACGATATATCAAATCTAGTGGGTTGCATATTAGTGCCATCAACCCATGTGCTCAATTATTCTTTCTTTGACTTTCTAGAATAGATCTTTCCCATTCCTCACTATGGCCACAGATTTATTTAGGCTATATAAATTCCATCAAAGGGCCTTAGATGTCTACTTCCGTTATGAAACAGAAGGGAAAAATCCTTTCTCGCATTATCTATTAATGTAGTATCACTCGTGACACACCCAACATAACCTACCTCACTATGAATAGTGTGTCATCACAGTTTTCAACAATACATCTAAGTGCATGAGTTGTAATACCCATTAATAATAATCTTAAAGATTATGGATCAATACACACATCTATAGATAGGAACATCCAATGACACTATGAAATGTGGATTTCTTACTAGGGGGTCTCATTCTCATAATATCCTCCTAGATATTACCAAGGGGTCACACCACGATAAGGTGCCTCAATGTTTTATGAGTCCTCACCCCTAATGGAATGTATTATTCTTGTCCCTAAAATAACATCATCCGGCCATTGAACATATATTCAAGAACAATGTTATGGCACTTCCGTGATCTCATCACAGCAGGGATCCTCTATGACCCTTTAATGCAATAGCTATCCTTAGGAAATTATCACATGCATTATCACACAGAAGAACAATCAATATGTGATAAGGTATTTATTAATGAATAAAGTACAAAGTAGTTGGTTCAAGGCCACCAACTCTAACAGACTCCCACATGGACTAGAGACAACTGCTAACAACCTTTAACCCGCTAGCTCTCACATGATATTCATGCTTCTACTGAGATAAGCCATTAGTCATGGGGTTTGTCATGTTCTCTTTTGTGGACACTCTACTCACTGCAACTTCAACCCTTTGATAGAAATCCCTCAAGAGGTGATACTTTAGGATTATGTGCTTTGTCCATTCATGTGACCTTGGTTCTTTTGCAAGAGCCACTGCTATAGTATTATCACAATACAACGTGATAGGATCTTTACTGCTAGGCACCACATCATGATCCTGGACAATGTTTTGAATATAGACGGCTTCCTTGGCCGAATCAGAAGCTGCTATATATTCGGACTCCACTGTAGAATTAGTGACAACTAGTTTCTTTGAACTCTTCCGGCTCATAGCTCCTCCATTGAGATAGAAAACATATCCAGATTGAAACTTCAGATCATTATGATCTATCTAAAAACCAGCATCATCATACCCTCTAATGACAAGCTCCTCATCTCCTCTATACACCAGGAAAATATCCTTAGTTCTTCTCAGATACTTAAGGATAGTATTAAGAGCAATCCAATGTTGTTCTCCGGGTTCTTCTTGATATCTACCTACCATGCACAGTACATAGGAAACATTAAGCCTGGTACATAACATGGCATACATGATGGATCCTATAGCCGAAGAATATGGGATCTTACTCATTCTATATTTCTCTTATTGTGTCTGAGGATACATTTTCATAGAAATATGTAGGACATGTGACACTAGAACCAATCCCATATTAGATTGTTCCACACTAAATCTCCTTATTATCTAGTCAATGTATGTACCCTAACATAGTCTAAGAAGCCTCTTGGATCTATCACGAATGATCTTGATCTCTAGAATGTAGGCTACTTCACCTAAGTCCTTCATGGAGAAACACATGTTCAACCAGTCCTTAACTGACTGTAAGACTGGTATATCATTTCCGATAAGCAATATGTCATCAAAATATACTACTAGGATGACGATTACATTCCCATTAAACCACTTATAAACACATGGCTCACATTTTTTCTTAAAGAAACCAAATTCCTTTATGGCTTCATCAAATTGAATGTTCCATGACCTGGATGATTGCTTTAATCCATAAATGTATTTATGCAACTTGAAAACCCATTTGGCTTCACCTGGTGACACAAACCCTTCTAGTTGTGTAATATAGACATTTTTCTAAAGGTTCCCATTAAGTAATGTTGTTTTGACATCCATTTTCTAAATATCTTAGTCATGGTAAGATATTATGGCAAGTATTATTCTTATGGATAAAACATAGCAACTGGAGAGAAGGTTTCATCATAGTCAATTCCTTGATGTTGTCTGAATCCTTTAGCCACTAGCCTTGATTTATAGGTGCTAACATGACCTTTCAAGTCCAGTTTTCTCTTGAATACCCATTTGCATCAAACAGGCTTTACATCAACTAGCTCATCGACCAAAACCAAGACTTGATTTTGATACATGGAATCCATCTTAAAATTAATATCTTCTAACCAATTTGAATCTTCTGATCTTTTTACTGCTTCCTTGTAGGAGAGAGGTTCATCCTTGTCCAACAATAATGATTCACCATCCCCGGTGACTAAGAAACCAAATATCTCTGGTTCCCTTACCTCACTTGAGCTCCTACGCAATACTTGTGTTTCTGGAACCTCTTCCATGGGGACCTGTGGAACTTTATCCTGTACAAACTTCTATGTATCTTGAGCATCAACTTCGTCAAATTCAATCTTTCTCCCACTATCCCTTTTGAGGATGTGCTCCCTCTCCGGATAGAAAGCTTTTCTGGTGACAATCACTTTCTTGTATGAAGGTTTATATAGTTAATATCCTTTATTTTCCTTGGGATATCCAATAAATATACACTTCATGCCCCGAGGTGCTAGTTTGTTTCCTAATAAGGCCTTAAAAAATTCCTCGCATCCCCATACAAGTGTGTGCAAAAAATTGGTTTCTTTCTATTCCATAACTCTGAGGGAATTCCATTTTCCACCTTGGTTGGTAATCGGCTTAATGTGTATGATGCAGTCTATAATAAATATCCCCAAAAGGATAATGGAAGATATGCATGACTCATCATTGACCTCACCATGTCCAATAAGGTGTGGTTCCTCCTTTCACTAACACCATTCCACTATGGTGTATAAGGAGTAGTGAGCTATGATAGAATCTCATAATCCATTAGAAGATCGATGAACTCTTTGTTCAGATATTCTCCACCTAGATCTGATCGAAGCTTCTTTATCTTCTTACCAAGCTGATTCTCTACTTCATTCTTGAATTCTATAAATTTTTATAAGGATTCTGACTTACACCTCATTAAGTAGACATAGACATATCTACTCAAATCATCAGTAAAACGAATGAAGTAAGAATATCCACCTCTAGATTCTACTGGAAATGGTTCACACACATCTTTGTGCACTAATCCTATAATCTCTATGGCCCTTTCACTAAATCCACTAAAAGGAGGCTTGGTTATTTTACCCTGTAAACAAGCCTGACATCTATTAAGTAGTTTTAGCTCAGTAGAGTCTAAATAGCCATCTTAGCAGATCTTTTTAATGCGCTTCTCGTTTACATGACTGAGACAGTGATGCCATAACTGGATGATGTATGAGTCATGTGAGTTTGTTTCATTATCGATTGACAACACTTGGTTTCCATAATTTAATGCATACAAACCATTATTTAAATGCACCATACCATAACATACATTGTTCTTCTAAAAGAGAAAACCCTTATATCAAAACATGAAAATAAATCTATCCATATCCAAACAAGATACATAAATTATGTTTTTGGTAACACTAGGAACATAATAATAGTTATGTGAAACCAAAATCATCTCAGTCATTAATGAGAGGTGTTAATTTACAATGGATAATGCAGCTAGCCTCGCGCCATTGGCAGCTCGAATATCAACCTATCCTCTAGAAATATTTCTAAATCTACTTGGTCCCTACATTTGAATATTGATGTGAGCCCCACAAACTGTATCTAATACCCAATGTGTATAAATGGAAAGATTACACTTGATAACGAACACACCTTTAGTGTCCCCATGCTTCTGGGTGCATTTCCTCTTCCAGTGGCCTTGCTTGCCACATGAAAAACATATCTCCTCCCATTCCTTGCCCTACCTCTCAATCTTCCCCTTCTTGGAGGGATGATGCTCGGGGGCTTCAAACCATTTATAAGTCTTTGGCCCATTTTCCTTGTCCTTAATTTTCTTATTCACCATAAGAACTGCAGGTTTGACATGCCCCATGTCCTTATCTACCTAGAAAATTAAGATCAGAAGTTCTGATAGACTCTTCTCATTTTTTCTCATGTTGTAGTTTCCAATAAAGCTAGACAAGGTGATGGGAAGTGATGTTAGGATGACATCTGTATACAACTCATCTGGGAACTTAATCCCTAAGATGTCCAGGCATTCAATATAGCCAATGATCATGACTACATGAGGCCTAGATGGTGTAGAATCTTTAATCGTAGTTGTAAACAAATAATTGGAGATCTCATATCTCTCTTGTCTCGTCTTCTCTTGAAAGAGATCCTTAAGGTGAGACATCATGTTATAGGCGTCCATGTTTTTATGTTTCTTCAAGATCTCATTAGATATGGACGACAGCATGAAACACTAAACATATGTGGCATCATCCATGTGTTTCATATAGGGAGACAGTTCCTCATCACTAGCCTCTTTTCTAGGTGAAACTGGAATAGGCTCTTCCAGCACATACAATTTTCTCTCGTGGTGAAGGATGACGCGTAAACGCCACAGCCACTCTTGGAAATTGGTTCTGGTGAGAAATTTTTCCTTCTCGGGTGTGGTTTACAATGATATGTTTGAATTCATTTTTATTTACATTTCTAAAAATTAATATAAGAAAAGGTTTAGTACTTTATTATGATAAAAATGAGACAAATAAATAAATTAATACTTTTTAGTCTCCCACTATTTTATCGAAATCCAATAGCCCTCACCATTGACTTTGGAATATTCTGTTGCCTGAATATTATAGTAGAAAGGATCCATATTTCCCATCGCATTACCCCAAATAGGGTTGTTCAAGAAACTTGAAGGGTTTTAGGTAGGAATTCTAAATTCCAACTACATTAACTCGAAGCTCCTTGATTTTCTGAGTGGAATACCCAATCCTAAAATCCTTTTATTTTTGGATTTCCTCGACCTTTGCCTCTTGGCCACACCAAGACCTGTTATAGATGTCAACCCTTGATTCAAACCAAGTCAAGTCAACCCAAAAACTTGAATTTATAATTCCTTGATAATTGAAAGCACCCCAACTAGGGTTGGTCAAGCACTTTGAACTATGGTTCGATTCTAACCAAGATTATGGAAGGATATATCGACTTTAATATTTCATTGAGGGATTTTATCCTTATACATAAATTTTCATCTTATTATCTTTGATTACATGCTTGTTAATATTAATTGGGATATACTGAAGTGATTAACCATGTCTAAGATAATATTTATGCATAAGCCAGTCTTACATTAGTTCCATCTTGCATGCTTGATTAATTAATTAATTGTGTGATCATGAAAACACACCCAAAATAAATAAACCATGCAGCTGATAGAAATAAAATAAATGGTATGATCATGAGCTAGTTCTTTGGTTAGTTTATCTAGAATTTTGATAAACTAACCCAAGACCTAGGGGAGAAACACCTTGAACCTTTCGGGTTTGGGTTTACAACTTTCCACATGTCCACCTTTGTATCTCCTTGGATTGGATTCACCGCGACTCCTTACTTGAGCCACATCCATTGGCTCGGGAGCTCCATCCATTACATATGAACTTATCTCACATGCAGGTGAGGGGTAAAAAGGGGGTTTTACATAAATGAATCCTTGGGAATGCAGGCCCTACATATTAATGAGGAGAAGGCTCATAGGCTAACAAATTTAATTTAAATAAATAAATTAAAAGAAACCATTCCCATACAAAGGTCTTGGTCTAGATCAGGATCATCCATAAATGCAACAATATTTATGCATAAATAAAACTAGAATTTAATTCTTTAATCGTTTTTGTTTAAGATAAATCACGCTCGAATCAATTAATTATATTTAATTAATCAATCTTTTTATCTTAAACCCTTTTTCTAAATTTCCTTGAGATTCTCATCCATAATAATTTTAAACAAATAAATTCATTTAAAATTATATTCGTACATAACATGTACCTTGGAGGAAACCTGGTGAATTCCCACTCATAACTACCCAATGAGTAGAAATGAACATTACACAGATGTCAAATTAAACACACATATATAAAACACCTATCACGTGTTGTGCCTTAGCTTTAGACCTGCACTATGGTACACTTCTCAAGGGTTTGTATAACATAATAATAAATTTTAATAAATCTATGTAATTTGGATGAGTACACGGCATGTAGTTCCGACTACACGGTGTGTACTTTTGTTCATCGTCCATTAGAAGTACACGCCCGAGGACATGGCGTGTAGATGTACTTCAGAAATTTTTAGAGTTCACGGCATGTTTAGTGGGGCACACACTGTTTAGTATCTTCGTTACATGGATTCCAGTCAGGAAAGCCATGTATGAGGTACACGGTCCAACCCTTGCCTGAAGGGACTACACACTGTGTTCAGTGGACCACATGGCGTGTAATCTGGAAACCATATGCCACCTATTCCTAGTCAACACACAGTGTCATTTATGACTTAGGAATACTCCAACACATGACCTGATTTGGCGGACCAATCTGATGCATTGAACCTATAGTATAGAGCATGTACTTCTGAATACATGCCGTGTATTATGGTGTTGTATGGATTGGAATTTTTGGAACCCCTGAATTAGATCCTCCATTTTATTTTAATCCAAATTAAAAGAAAATTCATTTCTGTATGGTGAACGAGAAATGTGAGAGGAGGAACAGATCTCAAGATTCATATTTTAAAGAACGAATAACTTGAATTGAAACAAATAAATTATTAAATGCATAAATCAGCAACAAAAAACTTAAATAATTATAACCAACAATATGACCACTCTAATACCACTTTTAGGTTCTGGGTACGCGCGTTGGTGGGTGTACCCCACTTTAATTTTATCATTAACAATGATCAATTCGAGACCCATCACGATAATAAAACTTCAGTTCTTCAGAATATATTGAAGAAATAAAAAGAAATAGGGGGGTCCCGGAACAATAAATAGGATCTTCATATATTGGTAATAATTAATTTAATTAATTGACAAGAATTACCTTGATGGAATTCTTTTTTTGTTGATTTTCCTGGTCATGATCCAATGTGATTTGTCATTGCGTCGTAGAATCCAAGTGTAGGATTCCTCTAGTGGGGATCCACACGGGCTCCACGTATCTCTGGACGTCACCAAAGGGATCTTCGGGTGCCAGTGCGAAAAGGCCTTTCCTTGTGATGTTTTCCTTCGATCGCCTTGATCCAGTGGAGGTGGATCTGTCTCTCATAGCTTGAGATCATCCTCGATGGAAAAGTAATTATCTCTTGGCTTGAGAGCTTTTCCAAATCCGTTGTGCACAACCACAAAAAATATCTAGGATAATGAGAAATATATAATTGGTATTTTTAATTACATATATTAATAAAATGAATTAATTACCTAAAATAATTTATTCATTTAATTTAATTACTAGTAATACCCCTTGTCTAATAATAACAGTTGGCTATTATTATTACCTGACATGCACCTAGCTAATTAACCCTAATATTATTTAATTAAATAAATAATATTTATTTCTCATAAATTCCCAGAAAAAAATACACGACATGTATATTTAATATACACAACGTGTAAATTTATTTTTCCATTTTTCTTTATTTCCTCCACCACATTTATTAGACCTTGAATAATGGCTATTTATTTCTAAAATAAATATCACTGCATTACTCCCTAATAAATATATTATTTCACCCACAATATATTCTCTCAAATAACTAGTCTCAAAATAAATGTGATCAGACATCCTTAAATAATTATTAAACCACAATTAGGAATAATATTTATTTAACTTGTTAAATTAATATTTAACTAAGATACTTGGACATACCTAGTGTGTGACCCTTTAGTCCTCTTTCTTAAAGGCATTAGGCGGAGCCTTCCTAAAGTCTAAGGTTAGCATCTAGCAACATACCAAAGAAGCCATAGAGAAATAAGTTAACACCGTAATGATGTGTAACCTCCAATAAATGCTTACCATGTAATATAATTCCTTTTTCTTGATATCTTGAATCAAGAGGGTTGCATATTAGTTCCATCGACCCATGTGCTCGATTATTCTTTCTTTGACTTTCTATAATTGATCATTCCCATTTTTCACCATGCTCATGGATTTATTTATGCTATATCAATTCCATCAAAGGGACTAAGATGTCTACTTCTGTTATGGAACAGAATGGAAAAATCCTTTCTTTCATTATCTGTTAATGTAGCATCACTCGTGACGCACCCAACGTACCCTACCTTGCTACGAACAATGTGTCGTCATAGTTTTCGTCAATACATATAAGTACGCGAGTTGTAATACCTATTAATAATAATCTTAAAGTTTAAGAACCAATACACACATTCATAGATAGGAACATCTAATGACACTATGAAATATGAATTTCCTACTGGCGTGTCTCATTCTCATAATATCCTTCTGAATATTACCTAGGGTGTACACTAGGAGAAGGTGCCTCAAAGTTTTATGAGTCTTCACCCCTAATGGCCTGTATTATTTTTGTCCCTCAAATAACATCATCCAGCCATATAACATATATTCAAGAACAAAAATATGACACTTCCGGGTTCTCATCATAGTAGGGATCCTCTATGAACCTTTAATGAAATAGCCATCCTTAGTACATTATCACATGCATTGTCACGCAGAAGAACTATCAAGATATTATAAGTTATTTATTAATGAATAAAGTACCAATTATTTGGTTCAAGGCCACCAACTCCAACATTTATATGAAGGGAGTAAAACCACATTTAGAAATAACCAAAGAGGCCTTGTAAAAAAACATTCCAAATGTCTAACTTTAAAAAAAAGAAAAGGAAAACCATCAAAATCATGAAGCCAAGAAATATGCAATTCACTAATTACCACATTTTAATTTTAAAGACATCACACCTCATCTAAGGGAATTTATTATAAAATATTTCATTAATTATCAAATAATTTATTTAATCATAACATATCATTTAATTCATGTAACATAACTCAAACCACCAAAACAATCATTTTGAAAGCTACCAAACATAAGCCAAGAAATTAGAAGGCTCAACATTGCACTTAGGAGGTTCCATTCTCAATTAGGCCATTGCCTTAAAGGGTAAATCCCATTATTAATCTAATTAGAATTATTAGTAGGAATTTCAGTCATTTAATAAATTAATTAAAATAGGGGAAAACAAGTTGGAACACCCAATTGGTGTTTGTGATCGAGTTTTGAATCCTCAATTTATTAAATAAGGCTCAGTGGGAGTAATAAAATGTGCAAAAAAACCAATTTAAAATGAATAAATCAATTTTAAGGAAATGTGTTGCAAAGGTTGGCATGTGACATAACAAAAATTTTTATTAATCAATGGAAATTTAGGTAAAAATCCATAGATCACCTCCCTTATACCATGGGTGCATCACTCATCCAATATCAAGGTATGATTTGGTCCACTTTGTAAGAAATCAAAGAAACAAACATCCACCCTAAACATTTGGAAAATGATCATTCACCACAATAACCTGATTAAGAGTATATTAAATGAATAATGATTCAAGATGAAATGAGAGTTTACTAATGTGGATTCATAGAGACCGACAGTGCTCGAATCTGATGACTGGCAGAGGAGATCCATGGAAGCCTAGGTTAGGCTTGAAGGAGACCCATGATGCAAGGTAGAAGGAGGAACCTACTAAAAGAGGATAAGAAAAGAAAAGAAAAGAAAGAAAAATTAAACTCGTTAAGGGGATTTTGGTCATTTCAACCACAAAAATGGGTACTGTAGAAGGCACTATTTGATAGTGTAGAAGCCAAGAATATTCCCCCATTTGGGGCTTTGGGCCACTGATTTGGTCCTAGAGTCCTTTAAGGCCTTCAGTCCACCCATGCCTTTGGGTCAGTAAGGCCTTCAGTCCACCTTAAGTGTAGATGCAAACTAGACAACCTATAAGGAACAAACATTAGAAGAAGGAGGAGCAAGGAGCTTTCAACATTGGAGAAGCTAAAAGGATTTCAATAATGAGAGGGTATGACACCTACCATCGGGACAAGCCTCTGTATGCATTGGAATGCCTAGAAAAACAACCATGTGAAGGTGGAGATCTGATTTCATGAAGAAGATGTTGGAGAGGAGCAGTTACAAGTAGTTAGTCTGGGTTGTATGTAATGTTTGAAGCCTACAGGAAATGAATTCCTCTAAGGCCCATGGGACATTTAATACTTATGCCTACAGGCCTTGTAAGGATTCCAACTCACCTCTTTAATGATGTATTATCAAAATCAATAAAAACAATTATGGCCTTCGGGCCATTAGAGTTAGGGATTTTCTTCTTATAAGATCACTATGGGAGGGTTAGGTCTCGACTTAGAGAGTCTCTTCTTCCTCGGAGTTTCTTCTTTTACCTCACCATTTTCTTCTCTTTCCTTACACTTCTAATGTATTTCTATATGCTATCACTAGATTAATATAGATTTCCATTTTTTTGTCTCCAGCACCTATCATTAACCAATCTTCTATGTTGAGATAATATCTTCGTCTCTTCTTGCTTGATATTTGACTTTCTCACCTATAGAAGCCTTGGATATTACCCCCAAAATCTCCTATAGTTAGTCTTATAATACCTCCAAGAATGATTTTCTTATGCATTAATTCCCTCAAGTTGTTCCCCCTTTCAAATAATTTCTCCATTGGATCAATCCACTGCCTCAATTTTTGTTCCACATGATGGGAGGAGTTTCTTATTTTTTATAAAGAAAAGTTTCCCTTACAGTCACTCATGTAAGTTAATTTCAATTAATTTAGGATCACTAAAACTTTTTTTTACCACATAGATTAATAAAATTCAAAATAACATAAGACAGACCTTGATCCATTGAATCTCATGGATTTGAATCCTCTTGATTTTGTCTACTTAAAATTATTTCTATCATTTTACTACTCTCTCTTCCACAAAATAATTGATAGAACATACTGGAATTGAATTGTGAATTAATTGGAAATAATATGACCCTTTTAAATAGTGATAAAATAGTTTTCATGGTTGGTTATTTAATTAACTATCAAATTCCATCAATTCCTCTCTATTTTCAAAGTCGCTAACACTACTACAAAAACGGGCTTTATCAGTACTCAAAATGGGCTTTAACAGCGCTAAAAAAGAATTGTAAATATCATGGTTGATAAAGGGGGTCCCCTTTATCAGCGCTAAAAAGGTGCTCATAAAGGATCCCTTTATCAGTGCTAAGAAAGCGCTGATAAATGCCCTGCCTGTTGTAATATAAAATTCTACAGCAACACACCCAAACAAGACCTCCAAAAAAATCAGCATATCAACAAGTATACCCATACAAAATTAACACATAATTCATAACGTAATTACAACAAGTATACCCATACAAAGAGTATACCCATGCATCATTAACACATAATTCATAAGTTAATTAAATACATAAAGAATTCAATTCAGAATTTAGGGGGTTGGGGGGCTGTTCAGGGGTTTGGGGTGGCTGTCCAAGGGGGGTAGGGGTGTCCAGGGGGGTAGTAGTGTCCGGGGAGATGTGGGTGTCAAGGGGGGATAGGGGGTACAGGGGTGGGTCGGTCTAGGAGGTTGAGGGGCTGTCCAAGGGGGGTGGGGTGGTGTCCAGGGGGTGGTGGGGGCTGTCCATGGGGGTGGGTTTGTCTAGGGGGTGGGGAGTTTCTAGGTGGTGGGGTGGTGTCAAGGAGGTTTGGGGGAGTCCAGGGGGTGGGGGTCCATCCAGGGGGATGGTGGGGTGTCTAGGGGGTGGGGGGTCTATCCATGGGGGTATCCAGGGGGTGGGGTGGTGTCCAGGGTGTTGGGGGGTTCCAGGGGTGGGGTTATTAGGGGGTTGGGTGGTGTCCAGGGGGTGGGGGTGGCTGTCCATGGGGGTGGGGTGGGGGTGGCTGTCCATGGGGGTGGGGTGTCTAGGGGGTGGGGGTGTCTAGGTGGTGGGGTGGTGTCTAGGAGGGGTGGGGGTTCCGTCCGGGGGTTTGGTGGGTGTCTAGGGGGTGGGGGTGTCCAGGGTGGGTGAGTGGGGGGGGGGCTCTCTAGGGGGTGTCCAAGGGGTTGGGGGAGCTTTCCTGGGGGTGGGGGTGTCTAGAGTGGTGGGGGTGTCTAGGGGGTGGGGTGGTGTCCAGGGGAGTGGGGGGCAGTCTAGGGGGTTGGTGGGGTTGTCCAAGGGGGGTGGGGTGGTGTCCAGGGGTGAGGGTGGTTGTCCATGGTGGTGGGGGTGTCCTGGGGGTGGGGGTGTCCAGGTGGTGGGGTGGTGTCTATGAGGGGTGGGGGTGTCCATGGGGGTGTATCGGGGGGTGGGGTGGTGTCCAAGGGATTATGGGGGCTTTCCATGTGGTGGGGGTGTCCAGGGGGTGGGGGTGTCTAAGTGGTGGGGTGGTGTCCATGAGGGGCGGTCCAGGGGGTTGGTGGGGTTGTCCAAGGGGGTCGGTGGGGTTGTCCAAGGGGAGTTGGGTGGTATACAGGGGGTGGGGTGTCTTTCCATTAGGGTGGAGGTGTCTAGGGGTTGGGGGTTTCTAGGTGGTGGGGTGGTGTCTAGGAGGAGTGGGGGTGCCGTCCAGGGGTTGGTGGGTGTCCTGGTGGATGTGCGGGGGGGGTTGTCTAGGGTAGTGGTGGGGGGTGTCCATGGGGGTGTCTAGAGGGGTGGGGTGGTGTCCAGGGTGGTTGACTCATACATTTCATAAATGACCCATAGATTATTCTCCTAAAGTATCAACACAATCCGAATGTGTTTGGTCATATTTCTGTATGTCAGTTGTTGTTTTCACTTAAAATTATGTCCATTTTAAACAAAAGAGAGACACATTGAGTGATACCAGCCACACTGTGCCTTGGATTGAGGAAAGGTTGACTTGTACATGTAAAAAATGACCCATGGATTGGTCTCCTAAAGTATCAACACAATCCGAATGCGTTTGGTTGGATTTTCGTACGCCAGTTGTTGTTTTCACTTAAAATGTTGTCCATTTTAAACAAAAGAGAGACACTTTGAGTGATACCAGCCACACCGAGCCTCAGATTGAGGAGGGGTTGACTCATACACATCAAAAATGACTCATGGATCATTCCCCTAAAGTATCAACACAATCCAATGGTGTTTGGTTGGATTTCCGTAAGTTAGTTGTTGTTTTCACTTAAAAATTTGTCAATTTTAAACAAAAGGGAGACACTTTGAGTGATACTGGGCACACTGTTCCTACGATTAAGGTTGGGTTGAATTTTACACATCACAAATGACCCATGTATCATTCTACTAAAGTGTCAACACAATCCAAATTTGTTTCATTGGATTTCCGTACGTTGGTTGTTGTTTTCACTTAAAATTATGTCCATTTTAAACAAAAGAGAGACACTTTGAGTGATATCAACCACAAAGTGCCTTGGATTTTGGATGGGTTGACTCTTAAACGTCAAAAATTACCCATGGATCGTTCCCCTAAAGTATCAACACAATAAAAATGCGTTTGGTCAGATTTTCTGTACGTCAGTTGTTGTTTTCACTTAAAATGTTTTCCATTTTAAACAAAAGAGAGACACTTTGTGGGATACCGGCCACATCATGCCTCGGATTGAGGAGGGTTTTAATCGTACACATAAAAAATGACCAATTTATTGTTATTATAAAGTATCAAAACAATCTGAATGCGTTTGGTTGGATTTCCGTATGTCAGTTGTTGTTTAACTTAAAATTATGTCCATTTTAAACAAAAGAGAGACACTTTGAGGGATACCAGCCACACTGTGCCTTAGATTGTGGCGGGGTTGACTCTTACACATAAAAAATGATCCATGGATAGTTCCACTAAAGTATCAACACAATCCAAATGTGTTTGGTCAGATTTTCATACGCCAGTTGTTGTTTTCACTTAAAATTCTGTTCATTTTAATCAAAAGAGAGACACTTTGAGTGATACCATCCATAACATGCCTCGGAATGAGGTGGGGTTGACTCAAACACGTCACAAATGATCCATGGATTGTCCCCATAAATTATAAACACAATATGAATGTGTTTGGTCAAATTTCCATACGTCGGTTGTTGTTTTCCCTTAAACTTTTGTCCATTTTAAAAAGAGAGAGACACTTTTAGTGATACCGGCCACACCATGCCTTAGATTGAGGCAAGGTTTAATATTACACATCAAAAAAGACACATAGATCATTCTAATAAAGTATCAACAGAATCTGAATGCATTTGATCAGATTTCCATATGTCAGTTGTTTTTTTCACTTAAAATTCTGTCCATTTTAAACAAAAGAGATACACTTTGAGTAATACCGGCCACACTATGCCTTGGATTGAGAATAGGTTGACTTTAACATGTCAAAAATGACTCATGGATCATTATACTAATGTATAAACACAATCCAAATGTGTTTGGTCAGATTTCTATATATTATTTGTTGTTTTCACTTAAAATTCTGTCCATTTTAAACAAAAGAGAGACACTTTGAGTGATATCGGACACCCCATGCCTCAGATTTAGGCGGGGTTGACTCTTACACATCACAAATGACCGGTGTATTTTTATACTAAAGTATCAACACAATATGAATGTTTTTTGTCATATTTTTGTATGTTAGTTGTTGTTTTCATTTAAAATTTTGTCCATTTTAAACAAAAGAGAGACAATTTGAGAGATACCAGCCACAACATGCCTCGTATTGAGGTGGGGTTGACTTTTACACATACAAATTGATCCATGTATCGTTCTTCTAAGGTATCAACACAATATGAATGAGTGTGGTCAGATTTCCATATGTCAGTTGTTATTTTTACTTAAAATTCCTTCCATTTTAAACAAAATAGAGACACTTTGAGTGATACCAACCCCAATGTGCCTCATATTGAGGAAGGGTTTAATTGTACTCATCAAAAATGACCCATGGATCGTTACCCTAAAGTATCAACACAATCCTAATGCATTTGGTTTGATTTTCGTATGTCATTTGTCGGTTTCACTTAATATTCTGTCCATTTTAAACAAAAGAGAGACACTTTGAGTGATACCAGCCACAATGTGCCTCGTATTGAGGTGGGGTTGACTCTTAAATGTTAAAAATAACCCATGGATCATTCCCCTAAAGTATCAATATAATAATAATGCATTTGGTTGGATTTCTATAGGTCAGTTGTTGTTTTCACTTAAAATTTTGTCTGTTTTAAACAAAAGAGAGACACTTTGGGTGATACCAGCCACACTATGCCTTTTATGGAGGTGTTGTTGACTTTTAAACATAAAAAATGACCAATGTATTTTTCCCCTAAAGTATCAACACAATCATAAAGAATTTGGTCAGATTTCCATACGTCAGTTGTTGTTTTCACTTAAAATTCTGTCTATTTTAAACAAAAGAGAGACACTTTGAGTAATACCGACCACACCATGCCACGAATTGAGGTGGGGTTTAATATTACATGACAAAAATGACCCATGGATTGTTCTCCAAAATTATAAACACAATACAAATGTGTTCGGTCAGATATGAAGGTATTTTGGAGATTTTACTGGTTTTTCTTATCCAAAGCTCAAAGTAAAGTGGTTCATCATTCTTGCATGTTGCTGGTGCATTTCATATGTTAAAATGGGAAAATGACTCTTTAGAGAAAGGATGTTTTGTTTAATAAAAATTACAATTTTCCTACAAAAATTTACATACAAAAATGTTTCATCTTTTGATCCTCTTAACCCCTCTCAAAAATTACCACCAATTGTACATGTCCTCAAGTGAGATCTTCATGCTATTTGTGTAAAATGTTCAATCATGTATGTGACCCACCCGTTTCTAAAAAAATCTATATTGTATTATGATTATGAGGTTTTTTATAGTTATATTAGTACTACAAAATATATAAATACATAATTAATAAATATTTTAAATGAAATAGTAGTTGTTTTTTAAAATACCTCTTTAGGGATGCTAGTTTGTTGATGAAAAAACGATCTATTTCATAAATTTACAAACATAATAACTGCAATAATTATCATTTGTTTGTTTTGGACACTGTAAAATAATTTCTCATTAGGAGAACATGTATCTTGGGTTGATATGTGTTAGGATAGTGAAATTTTATTATATATACAATGATATTTTTCCAGACGTAGTACTTTCTTGCCTCCTTATGCTTAGCCCCTATCCTCATTCCTTTTTATATGATAATGATACACCGCACTATTATAACAGAATCCTAAGTAAAAGATAATATAAATTATATTACTTGATTTTTAGACCTAAAACATAGGATGTAGTGTCTTACAGATTCACAAACTCTGTCATGTGTGGTCAGTTTGTTGGATATCCTTGCATTGAATCTAGAAAATAAATCTTTGGAGTATCCAAGTTCACCACAATTAGCTTCCAATGTTTCCTAAAAACACAAAAAGTAATAAGTAATAAAATAAGTAAAAATATAATTGATGTGCTATAATCGTAGAGTTTTACCCATGCATGGTTGGTATTAGGAAGAGTCTGTCATCCATAATCTTGATTTCAAATTTATTCAGCAAGCCATTCACTATTTCATCCTTTTTTGATGGCTCTAATTTCATTAGTTGTGTTGATGTGGTATGAGGACTAATGAGTCCAAATTTTGTCTCATGGGAAAATTCCTTCAACTATTTGTCATATATAAGTCTTTCAATAATATAAAATTCATTTAGTCATAATTTTCACATTATATCAGCTTTTAGAAAATCAATTCATGAAAACATAACTCATATATAAATTTACAACTATGATGCCTAGCCAACCATATTCAAGGATCTCATTTAAATTTTCAGCAGTAACGAAATATTGAATTTACCCTCCGTATATATTCTTTTAAAAACCCACTATATGACTACTACCACCTCTTAGCTTCGTATCCACATGAGTATTCAATGCTAGTAAACGTGGATAGAGAACATTTGGTGTTATTGTGCTCTCATTAGCTCTTTGAGATCAGTTGGTCAATCCTTTATATTCTTTTGAGTCGATGTTTCTTTTCACCCCCATCCCTTTCTCTATCTATAATAAAATTCATTGGTTCAGGACCTTTTTTCATTAATTGTTAAAGGTTTATCTTGAAAAAAATGGAAATAAATACCTCTTTGTCCACATGTACTCTTAAAATTTGTGATGACCATGCAATGAATGTCCCAATAGCCTTTTCGACAGTATGAATATCATCATCATAAAGTGGAATATGTATCTCTTCATTTGGATCATGAGATACGGTAATCATCACTTTCAAATGATATTTCGGAGGTGGTCTATTATGCATCTTGCCCTCTGGGATGTTAAACACTATAGCCCTCACTACAAGGTGATAGGTGGGTGTTGACAGATATAAATCACAGTCATTATCACCCTCCAGGAGATCAGTACTGGAAAAGTATTAGTGTTTGTCTAATTCAAATTTCATGGGAACAATTATTAGAATATTGGTTAGAATGGATAAGATAGATCTTTGAGTGGAATGGCTCACCTCAAAGCTGGTGGGGGTGGGGTGGGATCTTCACATGCTGGTTGTTCCTGAGTTGTGTATTCTTCTTGATTCCCACCCATAAAAGTTACTAGAAACTCTCCCTGTAATTGAAATCGTTCTTCAAGAGTTGATAGTCTTTCGTTCATTTGTTTCATTTTTTCATCTCTATCATCCATTTTTTTCAAAATATACTCAGGGTGTCACCCCAAACCCCACACCTCTTACATGACCGTATTGTTCTGGGCGCTTCAACGCCATCGATAATAGGTCTGCATCCACTATAGGAGTAGGTGATTCCTGTAACTTTCTGATATAAGAAAATAACTAATTATTTTAGTGTAATAGAAATTTAAAAAAAATATTTTTATTGTGTCATACTTACACATATTTCCCACACTTTTTGTGAATTTTTATCTACTAGCTTCCCTTCCTTATTCACATGTACCTCCTTCCATAGAACATGACATGGGATAGAAGTGTCTTTGGTTTAAGACTCATCAATCTACATATAAATATAGATAGATAATTATGTTGTTGTTTCATGGAATCTAACAACATTACTGTAAATTTAAAATATGTACCATTTTCTTTTCTAGTGAAGTGTAACCCATCCTTGATTTATGATATGGGTATGTTGATTTTGATGCACGTTCCTTATTTTCATTACTGAGTTGTTATTTCATGAATGAAATATTGACAATCAAAGTGATGAATACATGTATCCTCAAACAACATATTATCATCCACAATGTACCTAAAACTTATCATCCCCAAGGCGGCCAATAAATGCATCTCATTTTTCTTGGGATATCATGTGAGCATAGACAATGGGTGGGTGTAGGTTTATTTTACCTTTGGAATCTTTCAGGTGACATTTTGTTAAAATAGTTCAAAAACCTAGATGAATCCATCCTTCAAGCCTTAGTACATAATTATTTTGTGAATCATCTACTATAACTGTATTGTGCAAGATATTGAGAAGAGCAAGACATTGTTTCATTAGTTTATTTCCTAGTAAATTAAAGAAATAATATCATAATGTTATCGTAATTTATTCCCATATCACAGCCTTCAACCCGAACAGAACATGGTGCCATGAATCTATGTCAATCGACATGTGTTGCCGAGTGAAAATTCCAATGTAACTACTAAACATAGACTTGTTGGGATTCACATGTTGGCCTCTTGCATTCCACCTGACATCAAATTTGATGCCTTTTCTTTTTTCCTTAATAAATTTGGATAACACCGTCAAACTATGACGCACCTATGTTTTCTGCAATGTAGGTCCTTCATCCACAACCATTTCATCGATATCAAAATCATATATATGTTCATCTGAAATTATTGCAACAACATGTGTTGATGGTTGTTGGACCTCAACACTGATAGCAGTAATAGGTTTAGAAAAATTTTGTTGCTCTGCACTGTGGGCAGCTGCAGCAACAGCAACAGCTTAAGAGACTTGTTCATCCTCGAGGTTAGGAGAAACAGAACATGAAGAATTCATTATCTGTAAAAGTAGTTGAATAGTTAATTTATATTACATAAATTTAGTAATGATATGATAATAACATGAGATAACAAGATCTATATTACAAACAAAATATAACTTGTTTATTGAACTCTCTTTCTTTTTTTCAAAGGCTTAAGGGATTTGACACCTCTATCGATTAACCAAATCCCTTCATTTTGGCATAATATAACATAAAAAACATCATCTACATTGGGACCACTGTGAAATGATTGTGACGTACAACTGAAAGGATCTCCCTCAACTGAATTTTCATCAAACCCTTCAGTAGTTTTGGACGATAATATAATAATCAAACACTTTCAATTTGCGGGATCTGGATCATAAAATACTTGTACCACTTGTGATGCCATTATAAATTATTCATATTTGTACCCTTATTTACTAAAATCAACTTTCTCAAATCCCAATTCATATATTTTAACACCACTATTGTTATCAACCCATCTGCATTGAAAAATCGACAATTGGAAAGTCGTGTAATCCAACTCCAATATTTTTTTGATAATTCCAAAGTATGACATATTTTCATAAATTGGATTTCTATCCTTACTACCAGAAACATGTATCGCTTCAGCCACAAGTGTAACTCTACTATTTTTCATGGTACTATCTTCATTATATTCATCTGTATAGAATTTATAACCATTAATTACATAACCATTGTAAGATAATACATACACACTTGGTCTAATGGCTAGCCATCATAGTCGTTCTGAAATTGAATTCTAATTTTCATCTAACTCCTTAAAAATATGGTCCTGAAACCATCATATAAATTGGTGATTATGTGTATTTGATATCCATTTTTCAGCACCTTATGGGTTCAAATACACAATAATTTTTTTTGAGTTTCAATATATTAAGCAACCTCTCAACTGTTTTGCAAAACATAAAGGTGGTCTTACTCCCGATCTGTAATATTGATTGTCACAACATCTCTTCTAGAAATTCCCTCACCCTCAATGCGTCCAGTGTAATGATATTTCAGGAGACCAATGATTTCCACATCAGATAGGTATTCGGTACAGAACTCATTGGATTCTTCAACAATATATCCCAATACTATACAACCCTCTGACTGACTTCGATTTTTGACATACCCTTTCAAAATCTTCATATACCATTCAATGGTGCACATCCATCTATAGTGCACAGGACCGCAAAGTCGAATCTTTCTCACCAAGTGAAGCATCAAATGAACTATCATATCAAAGAATGTTGGCGAGAAGAACATTTATAATTCACATAATATGATGAAAATTTCTTTTTCCATAGCTAGAAATCTCACCAGGTCTAAAACTTTTCTATATATAGCTTTGAAAAATAAACAAAGTTTGGTTAACGTATGACAAACATTCTGGGGAAAAATAAAATGTAAAGATAGAGGAATTAAATATTTCTTCAAAACATGGTAGTCATTTGATTTCAAACCTTTTAACTTCAAATCATTCATTGACACAATGTTCTTGATATTTGATGAATACCCCTCTAGAACCTTTACGTCATTGAAGAAGTTGCAAAACTAATATCTCTCCTCCCTAGAAAGAGTGTAAGCAGCTGGAAGAAGAAACATTCGATTTTCACCCTTCACAGGAGCCAACTATTATCATATTATCATGTCAACCATGTCCAACCTTGCCTCAGTTCCATACTTTGTTTTTCCAGGCCCATTTAACAATGTTCTGATAACACGGTCACATTCATTTTTTCCACATCCACCACATCAAGAAAATGTCTGACATACAAACAATTATAGTATGGTAATTCAAAAAAACTGATCCCTTTTTCCAACTAATTTTCATAAGGTTTTTCAAAAATAATTTACCAAAAATAGTGTTCATGTATTTTACATTCTCAAATAGATGATCACCTATTATTTGAGGCAATGTTGTGCATTGTTATGAACTTCTATTGAATGATGTTGTCCAAGATCGGTACTTATGCTGACAAGGTAGAAATCTAAGATGTACTAGAAACACAAATTTCGATGAATTTTTCAACTTAATTGATTTAGTATCTTCTTCACACATGGGACACCCTTGAGTTCCTTTAATGGTATATCCTGACAAATTTCCATTAGCATGGAAATCATTTATTATCCCATACAACATAGCTCTGAATGTGAAGTATTCACTTTTATAAGAATCATACAACATAACACATGAATCCCACAATAACTTAAAATCATTGATCAAGGGAGACAAATAAACATCAATATCATTACCTAGTTTTTCTGGTTCTGATATAAGCATAGATAACATGATGAATTTCTTCTTCAGGCATAACCAGGGTATAAAGTTATAATTTACTAATATAACAGGCCATATACTATGAGTGCTGGTTTGAAAACCAAAAGGATTCACTCCATCTGTAGATAATGCAAGAAGAAGTTTTCTCGACTCTTTTCCAAATTCAGGATACTCATGATCAATTATCTTCCATTGAGGAGAGTCATTCAGGTGATGCAATTTCCCATCTTTATTTCTTTTATCTACATGCTATGACAATTGTCTTGCAGTTTCTTCACTTCCATTTAGATGCCTAAACCTTGGAATGATTGGAAAGTACCATAAAAAATTCATAGGACTAGATTCATCTTTCTTATATTGATAAGAACCACACTTTGGGAATTCTGTAAATTCTTTTTTCTCCTTGTGAAATAGTATACAGTCTTTCAGGCAGGCATGTATTCTTTCATAAATCATGCCCATCGAGCATAACATTCGTTTAGCTTTATATTTCTGGATTGGGAGCTCATTATCTTTTGGGAGCATGTCATTCAAGAGAGCAATTAATTCCATAAAACTGAAATCACTCCATCTATTTCCTGATTTCAATTTATACAACTTCATTATAGTTAACAATGCTATATATTTAGTGCAACTAGCATACAATGACGTCTTTGCACAACTCTTTAACTTCTCAAACAATTTTGAGAAATCACAAAGTTAATATTCAACTATCCTTGTCATTTCCTCAATATGATCTTCATCATCATTAACATATGTAATCACATCCTCTATATGGTCTTCTTCATTATCCATATTTGTATTCATATATGATGATCCATAAAATGTAGTTTTATCCCATCCAATAGAAACATTCACTTTTTCTTTGTTTTATTCCATCATTTATAACTATGATCTATTCTGTGACATATAAAATGTTCTTCCTGTAACATCCCAAGTAAGTAATGAATAATATATATTTTTATATATGTTTATTAATGATTAAGATAGTGTTATAGAGGCTTAAAATGAAAATAAATACAATCTTATGCATGGAATACACTAATATTCTTAAAAGAATGTTTTACTGCCTTTTGATGGAAAACCATTTTTGAATCTATATTATGAAAATTTTATAAACTATGTTTATCAAAATAAACTTATCCTTTATGATTGGGACATCAAAATTTACCTTGTGTGAATTTTTGGTATTTTTCTGACAGTGTTCATTTTTTAATGAATAGTGAAAAATACTGCATTTTACATCAAAACTGCCTTTTAATCTAATTTATTTATATGATTAGATTATGTTTTGAATTGGTTTTGAAGTGAAATTAGAATATATTTTTTCCAGTTAATCCAATGGTGGTCATTGGAATCAATTTCACTTTGAAATTGGACTTAAACTGGTGTCAATCTTTTGATACATATTGTTTCACAAAAACACGCTATTTGCTCTGACAGCGGGAATTAATTATTAAATTAATTAATGTGACTTATATGTTTTGAATTTTTTAAAATGGAATTCATTTTTGAATTCGTAATATCAAATATAGCTTAGGGTGAATTTTTGGTAATTTTCTAAAAAACTTCAATTTTTGATGAATAGTGAAACCACTAAGTGGTAATCAAGCAAACTGATTTTTCAGTTAAATGAAATTTTACCACTAATGTGTATTGAATTTTGAAAATCCGACATACATGGTTGTCATTAATAAGTAAAATGTGGTTCAATGAGATTAAAATAATTTTTTGGTGAATAGTAACTTATTAAGTTCTTAATCGCGATTAGTGGTAATTAGGGTAGTTTAAGGTATAAATAATGCTTTAATAATAGGAAATGACCTAGACACATGTCCCAACCTTATTTGCTGTGTCATTGCCGACCAAGACAAGCCATGGGTCAACTTTGGGACCCCATGGGGACATTTTGGTTGGGAAATGACATAAATAACTTTTTATTAAATGTTAAAGTAAAAATGACACAAACAAGAGATGTTTTACGAAAACAATTTTTACATGGGGTTATAAAGATCAGATTTTTGATTATAAATAGTCATTGGAAATATAAAAATATTTCCTACATCATAGTATTTTTTTATGATTTTTTAGACATTAAATAAATTAAATTATTTATGACATAATAATGATGCAGCGATGACATCATTATTTGACAATTTAAATAAAATGGAAAGATAATGTAAAATCTATGGACTAAACATGTAAAAAACTTTTTGGATGAGTGCATTTCGAAGCCTTATCACCTTATCCACGAATTATATCAATGTGGGACCTTTTGAAACCGAAACACATTTTCAAATAAAGTAATATTTCTTTACTTTCCAAAAGTGACCCTCCTCTCCTCTTATAAAAGGCCCCCACCTCTACCTCATTTCACACACTCTTCAAGCCTTTGGCTCGGCCAACCCCTACCCATTTTCTCTCTCCACATCCCTCTCCTCATCCTAGAGGATTCCCTTTGCGCATAATCCTTTCAAAGGAAGCCTTTAGGCTCAAATCAAAAGGAGTTACACTTTTTAAGGTAATTCGTTCTCTCATGTTCATTTGTTTTATTTTGCTTCTCCAACCCCCCTAAACTCTTTTTATATACTTATTTTGTAATAACACCAGTATCTTCAATATACTAGGATGTTGTTATATGATTTATTTGAGCTACACTCTCACACAACTACATCAAATGGTTAAAGAACATACGGTTTCCGTGGATGGTGAAATTCTGCCTCCCGAAACGATGATTGTTCAACACTCATTCAACACCTTCAAAGGTGGACATTATGATGTCACTATTTTTATATATGATATATAATATGTTTATGTTTTCCTTAAGATTCTGTTTTTTTTCATTTTGGGCATACCTTTATGGTTTCCATTATGGTTAAACATGATATCTTCATTTTAGGAAGTGCGGACTACCGCCCCCTAAAAGTGATTTGATTCGTTAATACCATATGTGGGATGTGTAAAGGATAAAGTTAATGATATTATATATGTTATTATACTGTAATTATAATATACTCTTATATCATTATGATTCCATTCTAGAAAATATGAAATAGAAATGGAAGTAGTGTTCATGCGTACGTACGGCTTACCGTCTCCATGAACGGTGCATTTCATTTCATACCTCTAAATTATGTAATATTATAAATGCATGTATGTACTGGATATATATGACATATATGATATCTACATCATTAATACCATTCTGGATATAATGAACCTTTTACCAAATTAACAACATGTAAGTGTAAGAAGTCTATTTTTGACTTAAGAACCAAATACCGACAAAATGAACATTATTAACTTAACTGATTACATGATGTTCATAACATGGTATAAAAGGAATAATGAACTTGAAAAAGATTCATAATCAAGTAGAGATTAACTCAAGTTTATTATTCAGGAGATTAAAGAACGGTCGAGTCAAGTCGGATACGAGGTATGGGACTTCGTCTCAATCTCCTTTCGTTGAGGCATATTTTATTTTATACACAACTTTCTTTTATACGGTGTATAAACCCCTTTGAATTTTATGTTTATTCAAAAGGAATATTTTTTATACGAAGCGTTTACTAAACGGAAAAAGGGAATGTTTTTGTCGTACGTATGCGGCGACAATGACTTCTCCATCGTCGTGACCGTTATTTGAGTTTCGGCTTCCTCTACAAGCCATACCTTCTTTTTAAAAGAAAAATAAATACCATGTTTTACTTTTCTTTTATTTTAGTATTGAAAATGGTTTTCATAATATTTTTATATCAATGTGTTTTATTGATATCTCATGATTGAAATGTGGAAATTTTATGTTTCCTTTATTCATGTTTTATGTGATATGATTATGTTATGGTTCTTGGGCATTATTATGAAGACGGGTGGTTCCGTGATAAACTAAGGGCGGGTGAGCCCGTTATAGATCTCCAATGCATTGGGTAACGCGAAGGAGTGAAACGTTAAGGTTTCTCCGAAGATATTTTAGGGAATATACTGTGATGGGTATTCCAAACGTAACCAAGAGGGTTACTCCCTACGTAAGAATGTTATGAATGACTCAAGTTACCTTTATGTCTTATGATTTCTAAGATTTATTCGTGATTTTATGAGGTATGTTAAAGTGCCAATATTTTATGGGTAAAGTATGATTTCATTCTTATGTATATATGAACTCATGTTTCCTTTCCATGTTTTTTTTATAACCCATACTGAGTTTTTATGCTCATCCCAAGTTTTTGAAATGTTTTTCATAGGTCAAGGGAAAGGTACATGATAAGATGATAGAGTCAAGGATGTGTCAAGAATTAATCCATGTTTTATTTTAAATGTGTTTCCATTGATGGGAATGAAGAATAATATCTTTATGTAACCACTTTGTTTATATGTGGAATGTAATGCATGTTTTATGATCTAATTCTCTAAAACTCTAAACCCGAAAAGATCCTCAATGTGTAATCTTGTAATAACTCAAGATTAAGTAAGGTTTAAGGATGGGGCCTTATAGTTGGTATCAGAGGAAGGTTTAGAAAACTTGAGGAGTTAGAAAAGTGTTAAATTATAATATGATTGAAATGATATAGCATTTACGGATTACCATGTTGCTTCGCCTAAGATATTTCTATGTTCAGAATGGTTTTCCGCAGAGGAAACAAAGAAGCTATGTTAGGAAGACATCAGGAGGAAGATAACCTTCCAAATCAGCAACCTGAGATGGTCAGAATCGGAACTGAATAGTTTGTTGCAGTGATGGCACAATTGACTCAGGCTATAAATGGTGGTGGTATCCATGCACGAGATCAGCCAGATCAACCGCAGAGGAACATGTTAGTGGTGGAACATTTCATGAGGAAACATCCCCCATCATTCAGAGGATCATCTGACCCTGTGCAAGCTGAAGGGTGGATTAAAGCACTAGAGAAGATTTTTGATGTCATGGGGTGTTCAGAACATCAAAAGGTTAGTCTTTCTGTTTACCGTTTTGAAGGTGAAGCTGATCAGTGGTGGTCGATGGTGAAAAATATAAGGGATAGTGATGAGATTGAGGATCTTCACTGGGACGAATTCAAAGGTATGTTTCTTGAGAAATATTTTCCTAAGGTGGTTCGTCTTAGGATGGAAAAGCAGTTCCTAGAATTGAGGCAGGAGGATGATTCAGTGGCTGCTTATGAAGAAGAGTTCACTCGATTGGCGAGGTATGCTCCAAACTTCATACGAGACCTTGATAGTAAAATCAATCATTTTTACTCAGGATTAAAGCCAAAATACCGAAGGGCATTAGCTTCTCGTGAGTTTAAAAGTTATGAAAAACTTGTTCGATGTGCGGAGAAGGTAGAAATGGAGTTTGCCGATGATCAGATGTTCTATGAAAAACAACAGAATAAGAGGTCTAGTTGACAGGAAAAGGGGAAGAATTCATCAAAGAAGCAAGGAGGTAAGAAAACCAAATATCCATCCTGTGAGAAGTGTGGTAAAATGCATCCTGGAGAATGTTTATCCAAGTCTGGTAAGTGCTTTCGGTGTGGTAAGTCTGGTCATATTGCTCGTAACTGTAAGGAAGATGGTCAAGCAGGAAACGAAAAGCCAACGGTAAGATGTTTTAAGTGTAATAAAATGGGTCATTACGCAAATGAGTGTCCAACGATGAACTCAACTGGGGGAATGCAGCCAGACTACAAGCAGAAAGGGGTGGCGAAATCCTTTGCAACAACTTCAGCAGATGTTGGGCCATCGAATGAAGTTGTATCAGCTCCAGGGATCTTAGTATTTTCCAAAGATTGACTTGAGGTCGGGGTACCATCAGTTGAAAGTAAAAGAAGCAGACGTTCCGAAGACTGCCTTCCGTATTAGATATGGCCATTATGAATTTGTAGTTATGCCTTTTGGGTTAACCAATTCACCTGCTGTATTCATGGACCTTATGAATAAAATTTTCTATGAGTTCTTGGATAAGTCTGTGTTTGTGTTTTGAGGTTTGGGAAGAGATTATGTGTGACTTGTGATTCACAGTTGAAGAGAGAGTTGTTATGTGAAGCTCATAGTTCTCCATTTTCAGTTCATCCTAGCAGTACTAAGATGTACAGAGATCTGTGGGAGTATTACTGGTGGGATGGAATGAAAAGAGACATTGCTGATTTTACTATGAAGTGTTTGACATGTCAACAGGTTAAAGCAGAGCGGCAGTTACCGAAAGGGATGCTTCAGCCTTTACCAGTGCCAGAGTGGAAATGGGAAAACATATCCATGGACTTTGTTCTGGGATTACTGAGGACATCTCGAGGTAATAATGCAATCTGGGTTATTGTTGATCACTTGACCAAATCTGCTCATTTCCTTTCTATACGAGATACTTTCTCTCTAGATCAAATTTCTCGTTTGTATCTTAAAGAAATAGTCAGGTTACATGGAGTTCCTCTCTCCATTGTATCGGATCGTGATCCCAGGTTTAGTTCTAACTTTTGGAAAGGCCTTCAGAAGTCGTTGGGTACTGAATTAAATTTTAGTACAGCTTTTCATCCTCAATCAGATGGGCAGTCAGAACGAACAATTCAGACATTGGAGGATATGCTACGAGCTTGTTCTATGGATTATCAGGTAAGTTGGGACCAACATCTTTCTTTGGTTGAGTTTTCATATAATAACAGTTTTCATTCCAGTATACAGATGGCACCATTTCGGGCATTATATGGGAAGCGGTGTCGAACTCCAGCTTTCTGGGATGAAGTGGGTGAAAGGAAGTTGATGGGACCAGAATTGGTAGAAGAGATGGCAGAAAAAGTTCAGCTGATTCAGAAACACATGAGAACAGCTCAGAGCAGGCAGAAGAGTTATGCGGATAACCGGAGGAAGGATCTATCTTTCGAGGTAGGTGATCATGTTTTTCTCAAGGTTTCTCCTTGGAAAAGTGTGATGAGATTTGGTAAGAAAGGAAAGTTGAGTCCAAGGTTTGTTGGACCATACGAAATTCTGGAGAGAGTTGGATCAGTTGCATACCGAGTGGCTTTACCTCCGAGTTTATCTCAGGTGCACAATGTTTTTCACGTTTCGATGTTGAGAAAGTATATGCCAGATCCATCTCATGTTTTGAGCCCAGAGGTAGTTCAGATGGAAGAGAATCTATCTTATGAGGAACAACCGGTCCAGATTCTTGACCACAGGGAGCAAGTGTTACGGAATAAAGTGATTCATCAGGTAAAGGTTTTGTGGAAAAACCACATGATTGAAGAGGCAACATGGGAATCTGAAAATGCAATGAGGGATAAGTACCCCCATTTATTCGATAAGTAAATAAATTGCGGGGATGCAATTTTCTAAAGGGGGGAAGGATGTAACATCCCAAGTAAGTAATGAATAATATATATTTTTATCTATGTTTATTAATAATTAAGTTAGTGTTATAGAGGCTTAAAATGAAAATAAATACAATCTTATGCATGGAATACACTAATATTCTTAAAAGATTGTTTTACTGCCTTTTGATGGAAAACCATTTTTGAATCTATATTTTGACAATTTTATAAACTATTTTTGTCAAAATAAACTTATCCTTTATGATTGGGACATCAAAATTTACCTTGTGTGAATTTTTGGTATTTTTCTGACAGTGTTCATTTTTTTAATGAATAGTGAAAAATACTGCATTTTACATCAAAACTGCCTTTTAATCTAATTTATTTATATGATTAGATTATGTTTTGAATTGGTTTTGAAGTGAAATTAGAATATATTTTTACCAGTTAATCCAATGGTGGTCATTGGAATCAATTTCACTTTGAAATTGGACTTAAACTGGTGTCAATCTTTTGATACATATTGTTTCACAAAAACACGCTATTTGCTCTGACAGCGGGAATTAATTATTAAATTAATTAATGTGACTTATATGTTTTGAATTTTGTAAAATGGAATTCATTTTTGAATTCGTAATATCAAATATAGCTTAGGGTGAAATTTTGGTAATTTTCTGAAAAACTTCAATTTTTGATGAATAGTGAAACCACTAAGTGGTAATCAAGCAAACTGATTTTTCAGTTAAATGAAAGTTTACCACTAATGTGTATTGAATTTTGAAAATCCGACATACATGGTTGTCATTAAGAAGTAAAATGTGGTTCAATGAGATTAAAATAATTTTTTGGTGAATAGTAACTTATTAAGTTCTTAATCGCGATTAGTGGTAATTAGGGTAGTTTAAGGTATAAATAATGCTTTAATAATAGGAAATGACCTAGACACATGTCCCAACCTTATTGGTTGTGTCATGGCCGACCAAGACAAGCCATGGGTCAACTTGGGGACCCCATGGGGACATTTTGGTTGGGAAATGACATAAATAACTTTTTATTAAATGTTAAAGTAAAAATGACACAAACAAGAGATGTTTTACGAAAACAATTTTTACATGGGGTTATAAAGATCGGATTTTTGATTATAAATATTCATTGGAAAGATAAAAAGATTTCCTACATCATAGTAGTTTTTATGATTTTTTAGACATTAAATAAATTAAATTATTTATGACATAATAATGATTCAACGATGACATCATTATTTGACGATTTAAATAAAATGGAAAGATAATGTAAAATCTATGAACTACACATGTCCAAAACTTATTGGATGAGTGGATTTCGAAGCCTTATCACCTTATCCACGAATTATATCAATGTGGGACCTTTTGAAACTGAAAAAAAGTTTCAAATAAAGTAATATTTCTTTACTTTCCAAAAGTGACCCTCCTCTCCTCTTATAAAAGGCCCCCACCTCTACCTCATTTCACACACTCTTCAAGCCTTTGGCTCGGCCAAACCCTGCCCATTTGCTCTCTCCACATCCCTCTCCTCATCCTAGAGGATTCCCTTTGGGAAGAATCCTTTCAAAGGAAGCCTTTAGGCTTAAATCAAAAGGAGTTACACTTTTTAAGGTAATTCGTTCTCTCATGTTCATTTGTTTTATTTTGCTTCTCCAACCCCCCTAAACTCTTTTTATTTACTTCTTTTGTAACAACACCAGTATCTTCAATATACTAAGATGTTGTTATATGATTTATTTGAGCTACACTCTCACACAACTACATCAAATGGTTAAAGAACATACGGTTTCCGTGGATGGCGAAATTCTGCCTCCCGAAACGATGATTGTTCAACACTCATTCAACACCTTCAAAGGTGGACATTATGATGTCACTATTTTTATATATGATATATAATATGTTTATGTTTTCCTTAAGCTTATGTGTTTTTCATTTTGGGCATACCTTTATGGTTTCCATTATGGGTAAACATGATATCTTCATTTTAGGAAGTGCGGACTACCGCCCCCTAAAAGTGATTTGATTCGTTAATACCATATGTGGGATGTGTAAAGGATAAAGTTAATGATATTATATATTTTATTATAATGGAATTATAATATACTCTTATATCATTATGATTCCATTCCAGAAAATATGAACTAGAAATGGAAGTAGCGTTCATGCGTACGTACGGCTTACCGTCTCCATGAACGGTGCATTTCATTTCATACCTCTAAATTATGTAATATTATAAATGCATGTATGTACTGGATATATATGACATATATGATATCTACATCATTAATACCATTCTGGATATAATGAACCTTTTACCAAATTAACAACATGTAAGTGTAAGAAGTCTATTTTTGACTTAAGAACCAAATACCGACAAAATGAACATTATTAACTTAACTGATTACATGATGTTCATAACATGGTATAAAAGGAATAATGAACATGAAAAAGATTAATAATCAAGTAGAGATTAACTCAAGTTTATTATTCAGGAGATTAAAGAATGGTCGAGTCAATTTGGATACGAGGTATGGGACTTCGTCTCAATCTCCTTTCGTTGAGGCATATTTTATTTTATACACAACTTTCTTTTATACGGTGTATAAACCCCTTTGACTTTTACGTTTATTCAAAAGGAATCTTTTTTATACGAAGCATTTACTAAACGACAAAAGGTAATGTTTTTGTCGTACGTATGCGGCGACAACGACTTCTCCGCCGTCGTGACCGTTATTTGAGTTTCGGCTTCCTCTACAAGCCATACCTTCTTTTTAAAAGAAAAATAAATACCATGTTTTACTTTTCTTTTATTTTAGTATTGAAAATGGTTTTCATAATGTTTTTATATCAATGTGTTGTATTGATATCTCATGATTGAAATGTGGAAATTTTATGTTTCCTTTATTCATGTTTTATGTGATATGATTATGTTATGGTTCTTGGGCATTATTATGAAGACGGGTGGTTCCGTGATAAACTAAGGGCAGGTGAGCCCGTTATAGCTCTCCAATGCATTGGGTAACGCGAATGAGTGAAACGTTAAGGTTTCTCCGAAGAGATTTTAGGGAATATACAGTGATGGTTATTCCAAACGTAACCAAGAGGGTTACTCCCTACGTAAGAATGTTATGAATGCCTCAAGTTACCTTTATGTCTTATGATTTCTATGATTTATTCGTGATTTTATGAGGTATGTTAAAGTGCTAATGTTTTATGGGTAAAGTATGATTTCATTCTTATGTATATATAAACTCATGTTTCCTTTCCATGTTTTTTTTATAACCCATACTGAGTTTTTATGCTCATCCCAAGTTTTTGAAATGTTTTTCACAGGTCAAGGGAAAGGTACATGATAAGATGATAGAGTCAAGGATGTGTCAAGAATTAATCCATGTTTTATTTTAAATGTGTTTCCATTGATGGGAATGAAGAATAATATCTTTATGTAACCACTTTGTTTATATGTGGAATGTAATGCAAGTTTTATGATCTAATTCTCTAAAACTCTAAACCCGAAAAGATCCTCAATGTGTAATCTTGTAATAACTCAAGATTAAGTAAGGTTTAAGGCTGGGGCCTTATACTTCCAAGTCCTTTAGAGTAATTAGTATAGAATAACAACAACTTAAACACGAACAAAATATTTGAGAAGGATCATTTGTGTGATCCTTTGAAAACTTGATGAACTATTTCACTCCATTCTCATACTCTATTATCAAATGATTAGCATCCATCCAATCTTTATTCATCTCCATCCTATTTGAATCTAAAATATTAGTATTTATGATTAAAATATACAAAACAAGACTTCCAAATACAGTAGAAGAGAACCAATTCCTTATAAAATAAAGATTAATAGTGCCTAACCATTTCCAATAAAGATTTGGAAATCAACAAAACCAGGATAGACCCCCATAAAAATCAACACACTTTCCAACCCCGTTACCAATAGTTCTAGAACCCACCTCCCTTTTAGAAAAACATTAAGCATCCTTTTAATCACCCCTAATAGCCACCTCATTCATAATAAAATAATCACATTAAACAAGACAAAACTAGTGACCAAATTCAAATAAAATGAAAACAAGGATACAATTTTGAAGAGAAATGTAATATAGTGGATACATTTCCATACCCAAAAGGGTTCATGGGGGAAACAAATAACCTAGGTTTATCCAAAATTAATATGTAATATCATAGGGTTTTTACCCAAATTAACATAATAAATAGAAAATTAAGGTTAGTGAACATAAACTCTATCATGAACATCTAAAGAATATGCAATAAATCTCCCTCACTAACTTGGGGCTCTACCAACGCCTACCATATAGCTAGAAAATAATTGAAAAATTATGAAAAATAGTTTCTTGTACCAATTTCTAATAGTATTACAAGAAAAGTATAATGAACATAGACAGTACCTCTAAACACTCCTGGATCCTCCTGGTAAAAAGACTCTAGTGACTACAACTATCCGAGATTCTAACCACTAAATTCCCAATATAGGATTGGTCTACTTAGGGGTAGTATTTGTCAAATCAATCTAAAGTTACTTCCACCTCATGCTGCTCCCTGATCTCCTCCATCACTTTAGTGCTGTGCAGACCTCTTTTCTCCAGTTCCTTCCTCTACCTAGGCTATTCGTCGACTGCCTCTCTGATTGTAGCATGAATGTTAAGAAAATGCAATGTGATATGTCTATACTCCTCACAATAATATTAAATTCCTTGGATTAATGGTCTATCCTTGAGGTACCTATGAATGACAGTTCCTCCTTAGATGAGACTTGCATCACAAACCTACTGTGGGTTGGTGCTGTAAACCCTACATCCCAGAAGATCACTACCTTAAAAGATTATGATATCAACTCAAACCATAGCCATAATCATAGAACACTAATATATCCATCCAAAGCTTAGTATTACATGTTGAATTCCTCAAAACAACTATAGGTTGGTCTATGAATTGATCAACATAAATTAATGGATTTAATAAAAAGAGCTGAAATACAATCCAACCAAGTGAAAGACATTTACAATCTTCTGAGAATAAATTTATCCCCCATCACATAATAGGGTTCTCCGTAGTGTAGGTGTACTTAACCAAAATCACTTGGCCTGACACACCAAGGGTAGTTCTTTACTAGAGCAGTCTCCATTCAAAATAACAATCTTGATACCCATAATAGGTATCAGAGAAGAATCACTATCTACCCAATGAAGTGCAGGGTGTCTCCCCATTTTCAAGAAAAAAACTTCTAAACTAGCACCTAGGAACAACTGGTCATAGAGGATAACTAAGTTGAAACCACCCTTAAATTATCCTTGATATAAAAGAAAGATGTGTGGAATTTACCATTGATCGATGTCGAGAAACATCCCACAATCCTCAAAAGAATTAACCACCCAAATACAACTGCTCACATGAATATACCACAATCTAAACCCAAAGTCCTTTTCCAAAGAATACCATTCACCTTTCCATGAATGCACTACTCTGATCTCCTCATCATATGTGGCCCTAGTGCATGAAGACTGGAGGCCACCCCATGAATCTTGGTTTAATAATAAATTAACCTAAATGGATTATAATCTCCGCTATGAACAGTCTCATGGAGAGATTCAATTTAGAACACTATAACTTCACAAAGACAGTCATTATCTCTAGTATATGGGTTGATGCATACATCATATATTTACCAAGAGTTAACCATAATTCTCCCTTATGAAGCATTCCATAATTCCTTGACATTTATAGGGAAGAAAAGTATTCTTCTTGCACACATCACATAAAACCATGCTCACCAACTAAAGGAAATATAAATTAACATCCACAGGGTTGGATACACTTTCTATATTTGAGGTGTCCTAATCACTATCATAAATATAACCTTCCCCATATACACAATCACAAGCACATCATGACAACCACAAAGTGTAATCAATTAATAATGAGGTGGGTAATATCAAAACTCTTCTTTTTCATGAAGTGGTTTACAAAAATACCACTTTCCCCGGTATAGATAAACCCACTCCACCAAAAGGATGAAGAAAAAACACTCAACATTAATATAATATTCATGTATAACAAGGTATAGCTTGAGGTTGCACAAGAATATCAACCCCTCATACATATAATACTTGGTGAAAAATAAATTATAGTTCCAAACATCATAAGGACCCATGAGGAATCATAAAAAAGTGATACATTAGTTCAAATCATCTGCTAACCAAGTATAAAAATCCACTACGTGTGTTATTTCATGACATATATTATTAAAACTCAATGTTAGTTAGCATCTAATACAAGGGTGGTGACCATGGGGAATAATCCAAACATCACCCTAATAAAAACTACTCTCACAAAACATATCCACTAAAAATAAACCGAAAATTAGAAGTAGGAGACTCACCTAGAGTAGATCGCACTTGTGATGGAGGGAGAGAAGAAGCGTCGAGCGGTCAGGGACACTTCTGCGCTACATTGGGAGGGGAATGTGTGACCGCTAGAGGGGGAGGTTCACGAGAGGAGCTGACAACCATTGAGAAATGGAGGAGTAGGGTTTTCGGGGAGTATGGTCCAGCGAAGAGGAGTAGAAGTAGGGTTTGTGGGGAGGAGGATCTGCAGAAGGGGTTCGAGGGGGAGGATAAGGAGTAGGGCTTGTGGCGGAGGTCCGACAAAGAGAAGATCAGGGGGGGAGGGGAGTTGTTGTAGGGGTACAGTACCGCGAGGGCTTGAGGGAGCGATAAAAAGAGGATATTGTGCAACTGATTTTATAAAATATGGGACTATAGTTTTTATCAGGGCTAAAAAGTGCGGATAAAGAATCCCTTTATCAGTAAATTTTAGTGCTGATAAAGGGATTCTTTATCAGTGGTTTTTTAGCACTTATAAAGTGTACCCTTTATGAGTGCTAAAATTTTAGCACTGATAAAGGGCTTCTTTATGATCACTTTTCTAGCGCTGATAAAGAATCCATTTATCACCACTAGAAAATCACTAATATTGAATTCATTTATCAATGATAAAATTTTAGTGCTTAATTAATTCATAGGAAAACCATCAAATCCATAAATACAAAGATGCAATTAAATAATTACAACTTTGTAATATCAAAGATAGTGCACCTCATCTGAGGTGTTTTATTATAAAACATGTCATTTTTTATCAAAAAAATTATTTAATCATAACATATCATTTAATTCTTGTAACATAACTTAAAACACCAAAAGAATCATTTAAAAATCTACTAAATAGTACAAAGAAGTTACAATGATCAACATTTCACTTAGGAGGTTCCATTATCAATTGGCCTGTTTCCTATAAGGGGAAATACCATTATTAATCAAATATTAAATATTACTACGTGTTTTAGTCATTCAATCAATTAATTACAATAGGTAAAAACAAGTTGGCACACCTAAGGGGTGTCTGTGATCAAGGTTGGCATCCTCAATTTTTTAAAAAAGCCTCAACTATAGTAATACAAGGTGTAAAAACCAATTTAAAATGAAGAAATCAATTTTAAGGTAATGTGCGGAAAAAGATAGTGTGTGGAACGATGAAAAAATTTATGAATCAATATAAATTTAGGGAAAATCCATAGAACACCCACCGTATACCATGGATGCTTCACTCATTCAATACAATGGTCTAATTCGGTCTAGTTTGGATGAAATCTAAGAAACAGACATTCTCATAAAAAATAGGGTAGCTAAACCTGCACCATGATATCTCGATCAAGAGGAGTTTAAACTATGAAATATTAAAAATGAATCGATATCTTAATAATGTAGATTCATAGAGGCCAATTATTCTTGAATCTGATGATTGATGGAGGAGATCCATGGAAGCCTAGGTTATGATTAGAGGAGACCCATGATGCAAGGGAGGAGGAGGCACCCACTAGAAGAGGATAAGAAAGAAATAAAAAAGGAAACTTAAACTCATTAAGACCATTTTGGCCATTTGACCCTCAAAATTGGTTTGTACGGTTTGGCCAAACTGTGCGGCTCCTACTGGTTAGGAACTCACCTCACAGAATTTTTCCCACATGGTTAACCTAACCATATGCCAACCGTGCAACGAATAGTGCATATTTACTACCTAAGTGGAACTAACCATGCATTCTATATGCATGGCTTAGGTAAACCATGCATAGCTCGTGTAACACCTGTTGAAACTCTAGTTCAAGTCGTACAATTTACTACTATGGCCACATGATTTCAGACAAACCATGTGCCCTATTCAAACCACCCAAACTTCTGATTTTTGGGGCCCGATGCTCTCAAAACTCAAAAAAGCACCCGAGGAACCCTTAAGAACTTTACCCAAGTCTAAAAACAACACTTTGATGTGTTCTAACACTCTGAATCACATTCTGAAGATCAGTTTTAAGAATGACCCATCAAGTAAACACCAAAATTCAAATTCCCTTGGAATTATACCTTTGATACAAAAACACGGGTCATTACAACCTCCCCACCATAGAACTTCTCATCCCTGAGAATCCTTGGGGAGTAACTAAAACACCACTTGACCTACAGGGGTCAGAAATCCTCATTCAAGTGGTCACATTGCATTCCCAAATTCCCAAAACACCTCTAAGTACTATGCATGCATGTGACACTTAACCCTCTAAACCCTGATCGAATGGTTATTTCCCAATTGAAACATTGAAATGGAGCTTACCTGAGCCCATTTAGCTAGATAAATGACCAAATCACAATCTCATTAAGATTTTGGCTGATGGTTCTTCCCACCATTGGTCAGAATATCAAAAAAGGGTCCCAGTTCCAAGACATGATACCTCCACCATCATAATTTCCTTACAAATCATGCCTCTAAGAGTTCTAGTGACACTCCAGGCATAATTTCTATCACTGTATGAGTCTGATTACATATAAGGTAATATCATGTTCCTTATTAGAAAGAAATGGTTAATTCCCGATCGATTAAAATGTAACTGGTCATGCAAGATTTACTTAAAATACACTTCCAACCTTTATACCACACCCTCCTTAACATAGAAACATGTTTTAAAATGATTCCACTCATCTGTAGATAATGAATAATATAAGAATAGGTCAAGAAACCTCTGGATGAACATTCCACAATGCACAACTTAGATGGTCGATATAAATAAAAAATAATCACAATTACTTCTTCCAAGGCGTCTTTCATTTACCACGAGCACATTTACTGAATTCCAAACCTGACTTCAGGTGAAGTTCCCTGATAAAACCACTAGTTGGTAATTTAAATTTTCATGCCCCGACACGAACAAGGGTGTAATACATACTTAGATCACTGGAACTATTACCCTTTAAACATTACCTTTGAGTCTCACAAGAAGTCCGAGATAACCTTGGATTATAAACTGGAGTCGAAGGAACTAACATGGGTTAGTCCATACTCCATGTTTACGAGTGATACATTGGTACAAGATAAAACGTCTACATTAGATCATTAAATGCACCCAGAGCGGCATCCGCCTAGTGGTCAAGTCAATGTAAAATGGTTGTTGTCCTGAATTCCATCCATGATATTCCTACATGGGAACCTAATTATCACTCAAGACTAAACATGCCTCAATAAAAACCATGCATCTAGTGTGTAACTCTTAAAATGCACCCAAACTTGTCTACCAGCTTTTAACTTTAGCGCAGTGTATAACTGATTCTCTATTAGTGCACCAAGGATGATGTCCAGATATGGGAAATGATCATCACTAATTAAGATTTCACTAAGAGGATTTGAATGGTTTCTAGTAAAATATACCCAACTACTATAAAAAAGAATAGTTGAACCACCACTAGTCGACTTTTTTTAAGGAAGATCATCTTTACCTACCGACACATCCTCATTAACTAATCACAAGCCTTTATCACTCGAGGAATCCTATGATTGCTCAAGATTAACTACCAAAGTCCATACATGACCAACAATGTTTCTCAAGGGTTTCATAAACAAACAACTACATCAAAATCATGCTATAGATAAATCACTGACATGCTTTCACAAAAACTGATGCGACGCTCCCCACTTTAGGAGTTCCCTATTCATTGAAAGAAGGGATAGACTAGCTGCTTATAAGCATGCTAGATCATATTCACCTTAAAACACAAATGATAAATCTTTTGGTATGAAAACCAAAACCAAACTGACCAGCGTGTCTAATCACATGATTCTCTGGAAAATCCATCTCGAGCATTGGGATGAATTGATTTCTTTAATTCCCAAGTCACAATACTATGGAGATGACCCAAGACCCTACTCAACAACCTAAGTCTCTGTGATTCCACCAAAATCAACCTGTTCATTATAATATTTAGCAACTTGATGTGTATCACAGGTATAAACACCCACTAACCCAAGGTTAAGAATCAAAACAAAACATTATTGATAATATCTATAGGTTATTTACCCTATGTATTAAAGTATCAAGTAATCCATACAATAGATTTAACCCAGAGTCATATTACCCCATACGAACATTAACCTGGTTGATGACATACATAGTCATCCATTACTGTGGTAAAATAAATGGTCATGAGGCCTACTAAGCGGTCGACCATGCCTTAGGCATGTCTAACTAGTTGAAAATGAGCATTACCCAATGACCACACCCATAACAAAGGTCAAAAATACCATGAACAACCATCCAAAAAATGGTTTCATTTAGAGACTAAGAGTAATAAAAGGAATAATGTCACCCTAATAGTATCACATGGAAGAAATCTCATAGAATTTTGCAAGGTATTTAAGCTCTAAGGGTGATACATACCATGGTATAGCCTCTTTCAGAAGCCTAAGTGTCGACCCTATCACTAGGTCATGCAAACTGGAAAGTCACTAGGATAAAGAGACCATCATTTAATCCATTTTTAAAAAGGGGAAGGCCTACATAAAGCACTTATATTTCTATTCCAAATAAATTCTATGTGACATTTAAATTACCCTTACTCAAGGGTTTGAACAATGGATACCACCTATGGTTCCCTTTTAAGTCAAAACCTTGGTTCAAAATCAAACCATAAACATTTAAATGATTAAAAATAGAACATCAAGTACTAATTATAAAAAAATCACATGGAAAAATGATAAGGTGACCTATGAGGGTCCTTTTAAGCCAACATGGGTTATCAGAATGCAATCCAATAGCAGTTTCTTAATTTAAAAAATTTCAAAACACCTGTAGAGGGTTACCTCAAAAGAAAAATGCCCTAACTGACCTAATTGATCCCTATTGTGTATTTTAACAATTAACCAACACATTAGAGTTCCAAATAAAAAAAAATTTACATTTATAACCATTTAAAAATATAGAATGGTTATATATAATGGTTCAGTTATAAGGGTTTCCATCTACCAATCCATACAGTTCACATACACTTCACATGTTAGCATTTGGATCCCATTTAATCAAAACCAACTCACTTTAAAAGTTTTAAATTTATAAGCCTTTACATTTTGATAAAAGCATATAAAAGTATATATATATATATATATATATATATTTATACAAGATTCCAAAGATGGTTTGAATACACGGGTTATTATTTCCCAATTATAAGGAGACCACACATCTTACAACTGAAAACTGCTCCCATTTAATCACAACCAATGTGTTTTAGCCCATGAAATCATTTACATATTAATAACACAACTAGGAATGTAATCACAATCATTAAACATATAGAAACATGACAATAAGCATAGAATCATGTTACATAGACAAGACATACTAAACAAGTAGACATCATAGCATAAAATCACCTAAGAATGTTATAAAAATAGACATGCTAAAGAAAACAAAAGCATGACATATCACTCAAGGCACACAATTATACTCATCATGCTACCTATAAATGAAACTATATGGCTTGACATATGCATGTTATTTGAATTTATATGTTCCTAGAATGATGCATTTAATAACACTTACTTTCCATACCAGGCCAAGGGTAAAATACCATAAATTGAATAAATTAATAAGCAGTGAAAACTACACCAATAACTCAACGTGAAATCAATATCAAATGGAATTTTCCTTGTACATGGGTTGATCACTCTTAGGCATGACTATTAACCAAGCATTGAAACATTCCTACTCTCATGTATACCAGCCCCAAAAACGTATGAAAAGGAAAATAAAGGCTTTGATACCACTTTGTAACACCCTGGCCCGACTGACCACTAAACCGTTAGCCAGACCGGTGGGTAACATGGCCTCAAGCACACCTCCCTGTACAACAGAGGCTACCGACTTGTAGTGAGGGTCTAAGGAGGTAATAGCAGGGATACTATACCCTCATGATCAGAGTAGCACATAGAGAATAAATAAAAGAAAAAAATGAAATTATTAATAAAGTAAATAAAGAGAATCATAAGAATAATATAAACTAAAAAAAACAGATGGCCAAAGGCGATGTAAAATAATGCATGAATATCAAGATGACGATACATAACTAAACAGTAGAAATACAGTAGTCTACTTGATATAGTACAATACATGAATAAAGAAAAGAAATAAAATCCCCATGGGTGATCTCCATGAGAATCCTGAGCACCGGCTCAGTCCTATGCTCCAAAATTCTAGGTACAAGAAAATCAACACAAGAAATAATCCATGGTCCAGTAGACATGAGATCTACTCAGGTACCCCAGTGAAATGGTGGGCTGATCAAGGTGTGAGAAATAAATCCCAGTAGGTTACCATGCACGGTGTCTAAAAGTAAATCCAGTCTATAAAAATAAAGTGAAGTAGTGTACGAGTATAAAGAATAATTAAAATAACTGAATAATTAAACAATAGCCCACTCAGGTTCCTGAAAGACACCTGGTGGATGAACCTACTTAGGTTCATGGATAGAAAGAGAAGCCTGACTAGTAATTATATATATAGTAATAATATATATATATATATTTATATATTTCATCCACCTATATGGACCAAGTGCGTGCAGATTCTAATGGCCATATACTTGGAATACTAGCTATAGGATAGACCAGATCATGACTCAGTCATCCATATCCATTCTAAATGATCCTGTAAGCTCAAGAAAAATGGTACATTCCCTACATATCATAATGATAGGGAGATTTCATTCTCGTCACTTGATATGGTGAGTGTGAATTCATTTCAACACTCTAGAAAGTAGTGAGTGTGCGGTCATGCAAACACTCACCCGAGAATGTGGTGCGTCATGCCAACCATCCCAAAAATTTCAATGGTGATAGATGTCATGACTCAACACTTGATATAAGGGCGCATGATACTGCCTTGACCAACAGAACCCTTACCATTATTCCACAACCTATGTAAAGGTGTAATCATATTTATAATATTATCCATGAAGAATTTCCTCTCATTATTTACATGTTATTAAGTCTATTAAAAACAAGGTCATCCTATTTTTCACAAGTTAAATTAAGCATGTACTAAGCATGTAGTAATAAACATCACCTTTCCACCCATTACAATTCATTTAATTTAATCTATTCAATTAATTTAGGCAATAAAACAATTCAAGAATCATGTGATTCAATATAAACAAAGTCATATCATTTGAATCATGTAAAACGTCCAAGGAAGGCATTCCATCATGACTGTCCATTCCATTAAAAATAATGATATTTAATCTAGTCAAGAATATAATTTTTTTCGATGTTAAAGGGGCACTTAGAATATTCCATCATCAATTGAGCAATTTCATACACGGAAAATCTCATTCATAAGTTAGGCCAAGAACTTTTGAGGTGCTTTGGTTTAGTTAAACATTTATATCAATAGAGGAAAACACCATTTAGAAATAACCAAAGATTCCATGTACAAAACATTCCATATGTATAACTTTAAAAACAGAATAGGAAACCCATCAATGTCATGAAGCCAAGCATGATTCAATTCACTAATTACCCCCTTTAAATTTTAAAGATAGCACACCTCATCTGACTGAATTTATTATAAATCATGTCATTATTTATCAAATAATTTATTTAATCATAATATATTACTTAATTCATGTAAAATAACTCAAACCACCAGAAGAATCATTTCTAAAGCTACCAAACATAGCCAAGAAATTATAATGCTCAACATTGCACTTAGAAGGTGCCGTTCTCAATTGGGGCATTTCCTACAAGGGTAAATCCCATTATTATTCTAATTAGAATGATTAGTAGGCATTTCAGTCATTTAATAAATTAAATAAAATAAGGTAAAACAAGTTTCCACACCCATGGGGTGTCTGTGATCAAGTTTTACATCCTCAATTTATTAAATAAGGCTTAATGGGAGTAATACAAGGTGAAAAAAACCAATCTAAAATGAATAACTCAATTATAAGGCAATGTACGGTGAATGTTGGCATGCGACACAACAACCAAAATTATGAATCAATGGAAATTTAGGAAAAAATCTATATATCACCTCCCTTATACCATGGGTGCATCACTCATCCAATATCAAAGTCTGATTCAGTCCGCTTTTTAAGAAATCAAAAAAACAAACATCCACCCTAAAAATTGGGAAAATGAGATTTCACCATAATAACTTGATATGGAGGATATTAAATGAATAAAGATTCAAAATGAAATGAGAGTTTACTAATATGGATTCATAGAGACAGACAATGCTCAAATTCGATGACTGACAGAGGAGATCCATGGAAGCCTAGGTTAGGCTTGAAGGAGACCCACGATGCAAGGGAAGAGGAGGCACCAGTTGGAAGTGGATAAGAAAAAAAATAAAAAAAATTAAAATTAAAATCATTAAGGGGATTTTGGTCATTTAAAACTCAAAAATGGGATACATGGTTTGGTTGTATGGTTTGGCTAAACTGTGTACTAAACATGTGACTCATGCTACTTAGAAACCCACCTCGCACAGTTTGTCCCACATGGTTACCCTAACCGTGCACCAACCATTTGACAAATAATGCATAGCTACAACCTAAGTGTAACTAACTATGTGGTCTAGGTGCATGGTATGAGTAAATTGTGCATAGACTATATGACACCTACTGCACCTCTGGTTCAGGCCGCATGGTTTACTGCTGGGGGTTGCACGGTTTCAGACAAACCATGCACCCTATTCAGACCGCCAAACATGTGATTTATGGGGCTTGGTGCTTCTGAAACTCAATAGAGCACCCAAGAAACCTCTCGATCCTTTACTCAAGTCTAAAAACAACACGTTTATGTGTTCCAAATCTTAAAATCATTTTCTGAATCTCAATTTAAAGAACTTCCTATCTAGAAAACACCAAAATTCAAATTCCTATAAAATTCTACATTGGCTCAAAAAAGGGGTCCTTACACACCACCTTCCTATTTTATTGTATTCTTATCCTCTATCCCTAGATTAATATATATTTCCATTGTTTTTTCTCCAATACTTATAAATTAGTTCTCTAGTTGAGAGAAGAAGTTTGAGAGAGAATTGTTGAAAGTGTGAGAGGAATTCAAGAATGATGTTCATGACAGAGATTCCAGAACCATACACCATGATTCATGTTCATGCAGAAAAAATGAGGCTTGATGCACCATTAGAAGGAAGAAGCTGGATAAGAAATTGATCATAAGAAGAGGATTCGTGATAATTTAGGATGAATCAGGGTGCAATAGTTTTAGTAGAAGATAATTGGATCACCACAGTGGAATCATAGTAGAGAGCACACGTAGAAACCAACTAAATTAGAGGAGAGTATTTGAAACAACAACACAATTACTTTCTTCTTCCCTATTCCACTGTAAGTTCAGTTTTTGTATCTTCAAATTTATGTAAATCAAAGTTGATGGAGTAAAATTGGTTGTAGATGACCTGCATACTAGATTCTTGTGCCTAGAACAACAACAAGATTCTGCATCCCTGTGAATAGAGATCTTGATGCAGGAATCGAATATGGATATGACACGAGTGGTATCGTACCGACCGGAATGAAGACAAATGGAATTATTAAAATTAAGAGGAAGAAAGATATGGTCATAAACTAGTAATTAAAGTCATAAATCAGAGTGCTGAAGTAGTTTCTCCCAAAAAGGAAGTGTGGGTTGGTGAGAGTGATGTGTTGAATGCGTTAACTATAAAAGTGGATCTGAAAAATTTCCCTGGTGGAGAACCCTTGGTCTTATCTACTCCTTCCAAGAATATTTTCTCTATAATAATAGGAACATCTAGAACTAAAGAATTATATTGAGAATGAAACTGTATGTGTTAAATTTGTGGTAGAAGGCTTGAGAAATTTTCAGATTGAAATAGAAATGGGAGGAACGGTTCAAACTGTGTGAGAATTAAAAACTTTGATCAGTTTCACTATTTTTTATTAAGTGTATTTTCCAAAAGTGGGAAATCATAAAGAGATACATGATGGTTAAGAGATGTAGAATGGTGTATTATCAGGATTCCATAAATTCCCAGGGCTGAATCAACATGCTAAGAGTGGGGTTGTTGGTTTGATTGTTTCGTAGTTTCTAAGTCCACTACCAAAACCACCACTATGGTCTTGGGTTATTTTTTCTAATTCTATACCATTCTACCTTGAGGGAAATGTGTTTATTCATGTTTGGTGGAATTGATAGGATTGCGGGTCTGGGAGCCTTATGTAGGGGCATGCTGGGAATATTATAGGGTTTTCAAGGGAAGTGAAGTAAAATGATAGATAATATTTGGGGTTGTTGGGGGTTTGTGATAGTAATAAATAGGGAGAGGGACTAGGTAGGATATGAATTGTTTAGTTGGGAATTTTCTTCTTACAAGATCACTATGGGAGGGTTAGGTCTCGACTTAGAGAGTATCATCTTCCTAGGAGTTCCTTCTTTTACCTCGCCATTTCCTTCTCTTTCCTTCCACTTCTAATGTATTCCTATATCCTATCACTAGATTAATATAGATTTCCATTATTTTGTCTCAAGAACCTATCATTAACCAATCTTCTATGTTGGGCTAATATCTTCGTCTCTTCTTACTTGATCTTTGACTTTCTGACCTGAAGAATCCTTGTCTCTTACCCCCAAAATCTCATATAGTCAATCTTCTACTCTTTCAAAGAATGATTTTCTTATGCATTAATTCCCTCAATTTGTTCCCCCTTTCAAATAATTTCTTCATTGGCTCAGTCCACTACCTCAATTTTTATTGTGCATGATGGGAGGAGTTTCTTATTTTTTATAAAGAAAATTTTCCTTTACAATCACTCATGTAAGTTAATTTAAATTAATTTAGGATCATTAAAACTTGTGTTTATTACATAGATAAATAAAATTCAAAATAATATAAGACATACCTTGATCCATTGAATCTTATGGATTTGAATCACCTTGATTTTCTCCCATTAAAAGGATTTCTATCATTTTCCTACTCTCTCTTCCACAAAAGAATTGATAGAACATACTGGAATTGAATTGTGACTTAATTGGAAAGGATAAGACCCTTTTAAATAGGGATAAAACAATTTTCATTATTGGTTATTTAATTAACTATAAAATTCTATCAATTCCTTGTTGTTGTCCAAGTCGCTAACAGCCTGCATTCAGAACTTTGAAACAATTCAATTGATGACTGGGCGGTCCTTAAGAGGTTGAATATTGCTGGAAATTTTCTTGCTCCCCAACACACTTTTGAAGTTCTCTGGACACACCCTTTTGAAGGCTGGGTCAAATGTAATACAGATGGAGCTTCGAGAGTTAATCAATGCCCCTTGGGTTTTGGGGCCATCTTCAGGGATGGAAACAGTGACGTCATTGAAATATTGTATTGTCATTGTAGAAATGCCACTGTACTTGAGTCAGAGATGATGGGGCTCATAATGACAGTTGATATTGTCGTTCGAAGAAATTGGAATAATGTCTGGTTTTAATGTGACTCCACCACTCTAGTACAAGCTTTCAGAATGGGAAAAAAGACCTATCATGGAAGTTGGCTGCAAAATGGGTGAACTGCAATGACAATCTATCCTCTTTGAACTACTTCATCACCCATGCTTTCTGGGAGGCCAACTATATTGCTGATGGGATGGAAAATAAAGGGGTAAATTCGGAAGGCTTCCATCATTTGACCACTTTTTCCGATGACATGGTGACAAATCTAATCGAGGATAAATGTATAATTCCTTCATTTCGCCTTTTGTAACTCTTCTTTTGTTAATACAAGTTCCTCAATGCTCACTTTTCTAAAAAAACTATCAAAGTCCATCAATTTGAAAATTTTATCCCTCATTATCCCATCATAATAATAACAATCATATTATTACAGGATTTAATCGAAAATTCTCCCAATTAACTCATGTGATATTACTTTATAATGTTTAGTATATTCAATCGGTCATTATACTCTTTTATATATATTTTATCATGTATACAACATTCATCATAATTAAGAATAATGTCCACATGAGTCATGGAAGTTGTATATTTTCTATTAATATACTCTCTTCCATATATTACAGTATTTACATTTTCCATATCATAATTAAAATGTTATATATATTATTGGACCATTGATAATGTCTTTATTAAAGACTCTTCCTACTATAATTATTCAATTTAATCATGTATACTTATTAAAAAACAAGAAACATGACCAAAACAATTATAAGTCCAAGTGTCAAATGTAGTATTCAAAATAGTCAATACATAAAATGAAACCTACTCAATGACAATGCCCATAATTTCAATATGTCAAATAAATGTCTTGGGCATAAACCCATTTGTCAAAGGGTTAGCAATCATAAGATTTGTGCTAATATGTTCAATTGACACCTTACATTTTTTAACATACTCCTTAATTGAAAAATACTTCAATTACAGGTGTTTAGTACCTTTGGAATATTGGCCATTCTTGGAAAATAATAATTCTATAATATTTTTATAATAAATTTTCAGGGGATTGGTGATACTGTCAACATTTCCAAGTCCTGAAATAAAGTTCTACAACCATGTACACTGAATTATAGCTTCAAAGCATGCTAAAAATTAAGATTCCATGGTCTATAAAACTATAACAGATTGTTTTTCACTTTTCCATGATATTTATCCCTTTTATAGAAGATAAACATAACCAAAAGTGGACTTCCATGTATCAACATAACCATAAAAGTCTAAATCAGAGTATCCAATCACCTCAAGATCATTGGATCTTTTATAAGTAATCATGTGATCCTTTGTTCCTTGCAAATATCACAAAACTTTCTTTGAAACTCTACAATTATTTATTCCAGGGTTACTTTGGTATCTTCCCAACATAACAACTGAAAATCTAATGTCTAACCTTGTACATGTTTGATCATACATCAAGCTTCCAAAAATATATGCATAAGGAATTACTTCCATCTGTTTTTGTTCCAAATCATTTTTTGGACATTGATTGAGATTAATTTTATCTCTTTTCAAAATTATATCAAGTGATTCTGAACATTTTTCCATCCAAAACCTCACTAAAATTTTATTGATGTATAAATTTTGATATAATCTCAATAAACCTTGAGTTCTATTCTGAAATATTTTTATTTCAATTACATACTTGGCTTCTCCCATACATGTCATTACAAAAAATATTAGAGAAGAATTTATTGGTGCCACACAACAGACCAAGATCATTTGCAATATGAAATATGTCTTCAACATATAGAATCAAGAATATAAATTTACTCTCACTGATCTTATAATATATACACCAATAAATGATATTTTCATTAAATCCAAAAGACATTATGGTATCATTAAACCCAATATACCATTGTCAAGAAGCTTGTTTAAGTCCATATATTGACTTCATTAATTTATATACCATGTGTTCCTTTTTTTCAATGTAAAACCCTATTGGTTGATCCATGTATACATCTTCCTCTAAGTTTCCATTTATAAAGGTTGTTTTAACATCCATTTGATGTAACTCTAAATCATAATGCGCTACTAATTCCATAATAATTCTGAAAAAATATTTCTTTAAAACTGGTGAGAAGGTTTCCTTATAGTCTATACCATAATTTTGAGTAAATACTTTAGAAACAAGTCTAGACTTATGATGTTCAAGGTTTCCAAGAGATTCGTGCTTGGTTTTGAAGATCCATTTACATCTAAGTCTCTTTCATCCTTCAGAAAATTCCATAAGGTCCCATAGATTATTTTTTTCCATGGAATTCAACTCACATTTCATGGAATCTAACCATTTATCAGAATTATCACACTTGATGGCTTGTGAATATGAAACTAGATCATTATTAATGCCAATATCATTTTCTATTTCATTTAGATATACCACATAGTCCTCAGAAATAACCAACTGTATTTCCCTTTGTTATCTTTTGAACACTATTTCTTACGGTTCTTCAACCATTTATTCATTATGAATTTGGTAAAAATTCTGTTGTTGTTTTACATGATCATTTTGTGATGAAATAATTTAAGGAACAACAACATGTGAAGTTGGAATACAATAAAATGGAAATTGAATTCTAACTTCTTAATTTCCACATTTTGTATAACTTCACTTCCACTGGATTCACCATTCTCAATAAATCTAGCATTTATAGTTTCAACAATTCTCATACTATGGTTAGGAAAATAAAATCTATATGCCTTTGATTTCTTGTTATAACTAATTAATTTTCCACCAATTGTTCTTGCATCGAGATTTCTTTATTGTGGATTATATTCTCTTATTTCTGCCTAACAGACCCATACATGCACATGTCTTAAACTAGGTTTCATACCAGTCCAAACTACCAAAGGAATCTTTAGAATTACTTTAGTAGGATCCCTATTCAATAAATACATGGAATTTTTTAAATAATACATACAAAAAGATAAGGGTAAAGAAGAATTACTTAACATAATCTTAACTATATACATTAATTTTATATTACACCTTTCTGCTACACCATTTTTGTTGTAGTGTACCTGGCATAGTGTATTGTGCACATTTTCTATGACTTCTAGAAACTGTGCAAATGGACCAGGGTTTTTTACACATTCATTAAATATTACATAATATTCACCACCCCTATTATAGCTTATGAACATCACCTTTCTATCTAATTTCCTCTCAACTTAATTTATATAAATTTACAAGGAATTTATTACTTTATATTTCTCATGAAATAAATATAAATATCCATAATGTAAAAAATCAACAATAAAGGTGATAAAAGTATTTTTATTTACCGAAATAATGGACATCAAAAGGTCCACATATATTGGTATGTATGATCTCAATGAATTTAGTACTTCTTATGGCACCTTTCTTTGTGTGTTTTGTTTGTTTTCCTTTAATACAATCCACATAAATGTTGAGGTCAGTAAAATCCAATTTTGGAAGGATTTCAAACATAATCAATCACTCCAATCATTCTTTTGAAACATTTCCTATTATTTTATGCCATAAATAAGAAGAATTTTCATTTACTAAACCACATTTAGTACCCAAATTATGATGCAAGTTCATACGTGTTTTATCATACAAATTATTAAGATTTAGTTTATATAAAACATCGTAAAAGAAACTATATCCAATCATGCGTGTATGATTAAAACAAACTAAAATAGTCATTCACAAAATTAAAAATTTATCCAAAAACATCAAGTTTTGATAATGAAACAAAATTTCTAGATATACTTAGTAAATAAAAGGTTTCACATAATTCCAAAAATATTTCCACTATCAAGGATTAAATGGTAAGTCTCAACAACTTCAACTGTAACCATTATTCTATTTCCCATTAGGATAAAATTTTAAGTTGGTCTTATGATTTGGGTTGAAAGAATCCCTGTATCATATTAGAAACATGAGTCACACAACCAGAATCAATCCACTGTGTATTATGTGGAACTTCAACTAAGTTTGATTCACAACATGTATAAGCATTTTTCTTACCTTTATTTTGAAACCAACCCTTTTGTTTCATACAATCCTTTTAAAAATGTCCAACATTCCCATAGAAATGGAATTTATCTTTATTTTTGTTCTTCTGGTTCTTTCTAGAGTGATCATTAACCTTAAATGGTCCCTTTCCTTTTCCATGATTCTTTATGCCTTGATTTTTTCCTCTTTGATGATGCAAATAATGGATGGAGTGGATTCTTTGACTTTTTAAACATGTTTCCTCTTGAACTAGAATACTATGCAATTCGTGTACATTCTATTTACCTTTCATGGTTTTGTAGTCCATTTTTAATGGTCCATACTTAGACAGTAATAAGTTTAGTAAAAACATTACAAGGAAACTTTCAGCCACTTCCATTCATAAAGACTTAAGTCTTGCGGCAATATTTATCATTTCAATGACACGCTCAGGAATAATACGAGAACCATCAAACTTCATAGTGGTCAATGTACTCATTAATGACACATAAAGAAATTTTTTAGTAGTTTGAGATCGGTCTCCCAGAGATTTCATAAATTATTTAGTGCTTTCAGTTCAAGGGATACCAGACTTTATGTTACTTACTATGCCAATTCGCATGAACATCAAAATTAATCTATTCGATCCTTCCCATTTTGTATAATATACTCTATCATAATCACTACTATAATCCATTATAATAGAGGATTTCTCTACTCGGAGTTCTAAATCAGGATCTAATACACCAAGGTGAAATTGTATTTTCTAACTCCATTCAAATAAATTTAATCTATTCAAGATCGAAACAGATGATGTCTGTGAGTGCAATGATGATTAAAATATAACTGTAATAAATACATGCATAAAATTAATGCTTTGAAATAATAATAATACATTGATTGAGACAAATTATTTAACATAAATGTGTATTAGTGTTCTCCTTTAGGTGATACACTAGTACACAAACATAATTGATACTAATTAAATTAACTTTATTTAGAAAAAATATAAACTTCAATTGGTTTTATTTATTATCATTGGATATATAAATGAATCTAATAATACATATATATTGTTAACAATTATATTCATAAATTATAATAATGTGAAAATTGCCTTTGGAAAATTAATAAATATATCATAATAATGAATTTTATGAAATAGGTCCAAGTATAGGTTGGAAATCCAAACCATACACATAAAACTTTTTAGAAAAAGAGTAAATGAAACAAAGGATAGGATGTGAACAGACAAGAATTATTTCCCTCGATCAAGAGAAAATAACTACAAATCAAAAGGATCAGGTCCACCCCCATGTTCATAGTCAGATTCATCTACATCATCATTAGTTTCCCACTCGTATTGTGACTTCTTATGATTAAAGAGCAAAGAGTACTTATCTCTGATCTTTTTCTACTTCAGAGTGATCTCTTTGTAAGAATATCTAGTGGAAATTCAATCATACCCTAGTTTAATAGTCCAATCATCATGACCACATGATCATCCATGATTTTTTGGATGATGACCCAACTGCCAAGTCTTAGCAAGATGCCAAAATCCTCCCAACTCATCTAAACTAGAGAGGTATTTCTCTATGAGGATATACTCATTAAGTGGAGGGGACTACCTAGGATCTGAGGCAGTGATACTCACCATATTCATCAAATCCAAGTCCAGCTTATCTTTCCCTTTCATGTTAGAGGAAGTAAATGCTTGATCTTGAATCAATTATTTGTCCACTTCATCTTGAATATCCACTTCAATCTTCTAAAAATCATAAAAATCATAAACGACATCAGCATGCTCCTACTCTCCTATGTTCTGTGAGTTTATCTTCATCTCTGCATAAACCTACACTGTATCCATGGGGCTAATTCCCATCACACCCTGAAAATCAGAGGAGGTCATTCTCATTCCAGGGTCACCTGAAACTTATTCCATGCATTCAGTATCTCCATCTTCAATAATTTTAATCCAAGACTTGGAAGCCTTCTTATTCTCAAAAACATGTTGTCTAGATCCAATAATTCATCATTATGCTGACACAAATCAACCCTTGTTGGCATCACATTGTGACCACATTGCATGGATCCACTGACCACACCCACATGTTCATCCAGAGTTAGATCAACTTGTGTCTCACATCCAGCTGGTGAGTGGGTATTAACACCACTTGATATCTGTCCATCAAATCCTGCAGGCTTTGTTTCCTTTTTTTAAACAATTTCATTAGTCAAGAACATGAGCTTCATAAAAACCACAGGTCCTGGAAATATTGTAAGATAAGAAATCATATCCAATCAACCTTATTTCACTATAGAACTTTGGAACTTTTTCATATTCAACTCTGAATTCAAATTCATCTAGATTGGTAGAAAGAAATACCTTATCAACCAAGGTTGACACCAAGCTAACTTCAACAAAAAAAAGGGCATAATGTCCTTAGCGAACTATATATGTTTCATTATCAATATTAAATGGGATACCAATTGATAACACAATATCATATAGAATCTTTGGATGCCACAATAACCAATTAAGGAAAAAAATTGACCCAAAACTGGACAAATAAATTACATACCTCCATAGGATTGAAGTTTTTGTCCCACTCTTGAATATGCAAGATTCTGGGCTTGAGAGAGAATGATCCAAGACCCCATGCATGCTACTTCAAATCCTCTATGAGAAAGATAATGTGGAAAAATAATTTACCCCTAGAGATGCAGCTCCAATCAAAAAATCCCCACACCATTGAGAGTCAAGCAGCCAGATCTTCCATATTCCATGATTTTGAACCCTTGGGAAAGATTAACCTCACCATGATCGAATGCTTACCAATTTTTAGGCACTCTGAAATCACCCCAGCATCAACTTTGACATGGGAAATGTTTCCCTTTCTATGAATCATGCTGACTACAGATTCCTTGTAGATCGATAAGGAGTTGTGATGCACATATATGGATGGTGACACACAACCCTGAGGCCTATTACTAACCGAAGTTGTAGCATCCCTAGAAACAGAACTAGATCTTCCCACTACGCTCACCGATCGTGGACTATTATCCACAATCTATGTCATCACATACTTGTAAACACCATCCCCTATGGATTTGTGCATCCTGTTCAACCTCTCATTAGATCCATATTTGAATCCCGCTAAATGAAAACATGGATAAAAAAAATCTTCGATCTCATACTGATAAAATTCATAATGGAGAACATAAAAACATGTTTTTAAGGAATTTTCTCAAGACACTTTCCAATTATTGGAAGAGTTGTACCCCAAAACACCATTTAATTTGATTCATGATACCTATCAATTCATGGGGGGAATATAATTTTGGGCCCCAGCCATCGCCAGATTAAATCTAATGCATTCATTATAAGATTCATCATGACCATTCAAAATATTCCATAAGGAATATAATACATAAAAAACAGGACTATCTATTTAATGAGAAATACATAAATCAAATACATACCCATTTAACAAAAACAATGTGGATGTATAGGATAATATCCCTTAATTAACTTAGAAATTGCGGGGTTTTGTTAAAGCAGCATGAAGTGCCCATATCAAAGAAATATAGTGGATAGGGAAAGTACAATGTTTTGGGTTATCCATAAATTATAGTACTTTAATTATAATATATTGGATTGGTTTGATACCAAGGATGTTGTAGGAAGAATCATCCATCATGGTTCATAAGGTGCATGTGAATATTACAAAGAATATCACTTGGGAGTGTGTAGACATGTGTGTAGTATTAGGATTATTCACCATGCATATTAGCGATGATTGAGTTATGATCAAACCAACTTATTTAGGTTGATTACCCTAAGTTGAATCTATGGTACTTATTTATCCATTTATGAGTACCTATAAATGTATGTGTTTTCTAGGAAACTATACAAACTTTTAGTTTACCAAAACCTATGGTTTTTTCCACCATGGAATAGATTGAGTTTTAAAATGGTTTTGGTAACTCTTAAATAAATATAATATGATAGAGTTTTACAATATAGACATTTAAATCCCTTAAAGTTAATGATTAATATGAAAAAAGTATTCCATGGTTGGGAATATAACATGAGTCCTAAATAATGAAAATTGAGACAAAAACCCACACTTATGAATTAGGTTGCAATTAAATAATAAAATCTTGAAATAAAGGGGATAAAAATGATTTTAGAATATCATGAATAAATTAATTTCATGATATAACATCACAAATAGGTTGTATATACACCACATAAATGAAATTATGTGCATAATACAAAACATGCCTCAAATAGAGGAATTTGAGATGGAAACCCCTCGCCTATTTTGTAGAATTATGAACATAATTTAACAACATATATCATGAAAATAATTATCTTAATAAATTAATTAATAACCTTAATAATATAATTTTTATTCATACTCTTCGTAAATTTTTTATCTTAACATGAATTATTTTGATTTTCTACAATGGTGTTTATAATTTTAACCATTTTTACAAGTTTCATAATTGAAGTGTTTGTATTCATTATTTATAAATATTTCATTGTTAATAAGTCATTAAAGTTTCTATTAGGGGTGATTTATAATAATTTTTGATGTTTTAGATTCCATTAATGGGTGTTTTAGTCTTCATCCATGAAGATAAAATTTATAATATGCATGTTTTCATAATTTTTTGTGAAAATGTGATTTTTTATTAATTGAAGTATTAGATATTGATATAAAATATCCTGAAACAAAAAATAATTATTTTTATACATTTATATCATATTGTACAAGTAATTAAGTTTTCATATTCATCTATGATATAAATGAATATTATTGTTCACATAGGTGGTTAAACTGACCCAAACAATAACATGAAATGATTTAATGAATGATTTTGATGTACTTTTGTTGTAAAATTATTATACCATAAAATTTATGATATAATTTAGGGTTTATTAGTCTGATATATTATAAATTTAATTAAGTATAATAATAATTAATGGATATGAAAATATTTTATGCTTTGAATTAAAAGTTATCCTCTTATCCCAGTTGTTTAAAATGATTAAATTAACAATTATAGTTTATTGATAATATCATTAATTGGTTTTATAATTTTTTAAATAAAACCTTAATGATATATTTTGATGATGAAATATGAAATTCACCATAGAGGTTGAGGAAGTCAAGATCGGTCTAAAGGAATTTTGGGTGAATTATTTCAAAATTCCACTAAAGGGGATGGCTTTGAGAATGTATAAACCTTCATGAATTAAAGTATCTTAGAGAGGTACCATACTATGTGAGGATTGAGGTGGTAAATTTCTCATATTTTAAGTCCAATTCATAGAATTGAAGCTAACAGAATCCCCTAGCCATGTGATACCTAAGGTGATAACCTTCATGCAGTGTGAATCTATTTCACTAACCCCCATCATTTCATTAAGCTCATAATCATCCATGAAGTCCCCCTTATTTTACAAAATTGATTCTCTTACCTATACTTGGAATATAAATACCCCCTATATCATGTTTTCAAGAGGAGGAATCCTTCCATATTCTAATAAAATCTCTGAATTCATGAATCTTAGAAGCATCATTAGTGAGAGAGGATATTGATTTAAAAAGTTTGTCATATTTCCCAAAACTCCTTCCTTGTATTTTTGTGGACCTCAACCCTTGGTGGAGATACCTTTCTTGAAGGTCCATGTCCTTCAAATAAGAATAAATCCCTTTGTGGATCTTGGGGTTTCACAAGATAAATATACTTCATGAAACAAACCACATGAGAACCAATAAATCACTCCATGGTAGGATCACCCCTTTTCATGAATCATATTATTTCTCTAGACCCCTAACCTCCATGTGACCCCTGACCTCTATGGGACCCTAGGATGAATCATGTAACCATCGACCTCTCAAAATCTTGTGTATTGGATGAATTGATGAGGGAACCTTCACCCCCACTGCTAGAGTCTATGGTATAATCCCATTAATTGAGGATTGCAGTTCCATATGTCAATGTACAAAAGATCCCTAAATCCTTTTACAGATACCTACAGGTGGAGTATGTCTTGGCCTACATCTAAGGACTCACAGTGCAACCGTCTCCACCACAATAAATTTCTCTCCTATATACCTCCATGAAATAAGTTGGGGTGATGTCAAGGTCTTGGTTAGAGCCCTCAAATAATGGTGATCACTTCCATGACCCTCAAAGTGATGATTCTTCCCTCGCACATGAGTATGGGGTAAACACCAATTCCTATATAGATATGATCTTGAAGTTAGCTTCTACTTCAAAAAACATTCCAGCATATAGTATTTATCTGACTCGTGTGGCATCCTCTACCATGGTATATTAATAGAAAAGTAGTTCTTTGTTAGTTCCACAAAACTTATCTTGAACTAAACCAATCTGGGATTGGGCTGACAAGGAGTAGGACCCTCCCCCTTATAGTGAGAAAGAGGACTTATGAAGGATTTTGGCCACCAAACAGCTATCAGTCGTGTTTTGGTGCTCCATATTTTTTCATCCTATAGTCCCTCACTAAGGACAAGGAAATGTTTTCTATGAATATTATGGTGACATTACACGACCTTTAAGACCATCAGTTGACCTACCTAAAGATCCACCATAACCTAAATTCCATTCACCAGTATTGAAATATGGTTGAGATCGCAGTTCCCCCAGTATCTCAGCATCTTGAGTCATATGTATTCCATTATAATCTCTAGAAAACCTATTTTAAGAGTATCGTTGTACTTCTCAAGGTCATAAAAGAGGAATTTAAACATATACATATTAGATTCGGGGGAAGTATACTACCCTCTATTTTATATAAATCTTAAATAAATGATAGGACCATAAATCCAGACTATCCATCAATAGTGAAGCCTCATATCTGATTATAACCATGGTAAATTTCATCACTATTGACCCTCTAGTTCATCAAAGAGAGAGGTCCATCAACATGGGGCATGAAAGAGAAAACCCACCTCAAGGGGCGACATAGTACCAAGACAACCCCTAAAAGGAATACACACTCATTAGAAGAGACACAAACTGTGCCTCAGAATCCCCCCATGAGATGTCTCTACTTACCCACCAGTATGTTGAAAAAGTAAAGAGATATACCAAACCTTCCTGCCCACTCAAATTTGTTCCAAAAGTTGAGTTGTGCCCTAGGATAACTACCTTACATCATGAGTTTGATGAGTATAAAAGGATCACTACTAATATTTTTTTCCAATATTTTCTAGATCCTAAAACTTTCATAAGGTACCCCCATATCTCCTTGGGTGGGGAAATTGGTTCTCCCCAACCAAGTGTCATGATTTGAATTTGGTTTTTCTGTGCACCCAGTCAAGCAAGAATCTATGGGATATCAAAAATGATCAAGTCATGAGTCCCCCACCCTACATGAGAAGCGTGATTATCTACTTTGGGATCATGGACACTCTAATCCATGATTTGTTTATCCCATCAACACATTGGTGTTCGTATGCTCTCCCCAACATAACATGATAGCTACTCCTATCACCCATATCGAGGCTATGGAAACCTGATAGGTGGATGTTTTTTCTAAAGGGAATGCTTACCCAATATGGGTGGACCATTTTTGATCACCCTTAGAGATTTTTAACCCTAGTCTCACCCCATTTAATGGGATGGGGGAATCACTACAATATTTTTCCCACTTCACCTAAAGGTGCGGTCAAATGTTGGGGACACTAGAACAATAAGAGTCTGCCAAGCACTGATGCTTTTTCCAGACAATAGAAGGACCTTATGGTATATTTAGCTATCCAGAAGGTCTTTTTCTGATTGGTAAGACCTTCATAGATAGTTCCTTCACTAATTCAGATCCACATCATGTAAATGTAAATAGAAACCTGATAAGTGAGTCATTGACTTCATCGCCTGATGGAAGGGACTCACGTATTAACACAACAAGCCAAATTCCCATGAACATCTATATATGATGTGCATAGAGAAAATTAGAAATTATTTGGACCCTAAACTTATCTCACTAAATAACCCAAGTTGATTTTAGGATTTCATCAAAAAAATATTATCATTTGGAAGAAGCACTACGGTGGAATAAACAACATGAATTCACATTACCCCTTTTATCTCCCATAATAAGGAATATAAAAGAAAATACATCCATCATTGTGTATGAAAATTATACTCATATAATACACCTATTTTAACCTTAATCTAATTATCATCACTGAGTCCATCCCTCCCAAACACAACCTCTCCATTTACAGCCCCTCCAATCATAGCCTTGCCAAGCGCAATCGCCTTGAAAATAGAATGTGGCTCCTCACCCATCAAGGCTAGGCTCCCAAGAAAAATTTAAAATAAAAATGAATAAGACCAATTCCTTAACATATGTGAAGGTCCCTGGATATTTCATATGTTCCCCAGAAGAGGAAATCCTAAAGTTTCTAGGATCCAAGGGACCATAGTTGGTAAAACTCACCTGCTGCATCAATAATTTCCCATATCACAGGATCCTTGAACACACCATCAAAGAATTATTTTTATTCAAGGAGTTTCTCTAGGACCAAGTAGATCATCTCTTAGTCAATTTGGTAAATGTTTCATTATAGGTGACACATGTCTCTATTGAATTTAACAGTGATAGTGAAGTCTCAGGTGAGTGGAAATAGGTCTCTAACTGTGGGAAATAGTATTAAGATGACTAGTTGGATCATAAGGTAGTCGTTCTCACCCATGCAATCATCTATACCAACATGAGTAATCCTTAACATATTTTGGTTGTAGTACCTCCTCTAATAACTTCCTCTACATCTGTGTCACATCCTTTTAGGTCTCAAAAGAATAGACATTAGTGGCATAAGGGAAATTAGATTCATCTTCTGAGGCTGAAGCCATCCCACACCCTTAGAGATTCATTTCCTCCCAAGATAAGATATGTGCCCAGGGTCGGCCTATCCCAATACTATTTCATTAATAAAGAGAAAGATCAAAAATATTTGAATTATATTTAACTAGTGGACTGGTTTATAGTACTTGATATAAAGGAATGATATGAAAACCCCTCTAGAACATCTATCCAACACCATCGAATGACAGGTATAGGACACACCATCAGATGAAAAGATCATGTTAGTATTTCAAAATAGGTTGTTCATGAAACTAAATCTAGTCAGTAATCCTTATATAGAACTCAACAATCCCAGTCCTCGCATCCTTCTTTTTCAGGCATGCTCCCATAGTTGATTGTATATTTTAACTCTGTGTCTCATCCATGAGTAGCCTAAGATCATTCAAGTCCATCTAGGGCATGGTCTCAACCAGTCAGGATAAAACCATCAGTTTTTAGAGTACACTAGATAGCTGAGAGGGGAATATTACTATTACTATCCAAGTTCTAGTGTTTCATCCAATTACATAAGTTGTTCACCTTCCATGGAACAACCCTCTATGGGAAAAAAATGTACCCCTAGCACAAAATTATGATGTACTAAACCACCTCACTGATATACCCATGAGGATTTCAATTATAGAGACACTCTAAATATGAAAGGAAATGATAGGATCCAATTTTGAGGCCTGGAAAATACCCCTTTATTTTTGGGTTTTGGTAGCCTCCATTGTGGCCTACTATATAGGGGATTCAAAGTAAGAGGAATTTCAATCCATAAACTCATTTTCTTGAGAATTGAATGGTTTCATCATTCAAGGGAACATATTACCCCTACATATCACAGATCAGTTCAATGGCATTGAAATATTCCATTTTAATGTGGATACCACTTCTATGATCAACCCCATCTCGATGAAGACCCTCCCTAAACTGGGAATTATAGAATAATATCTAACTCCCTCACACCTGCCAATACAATGGTATGATAAGAGTGAGTAGAAACCACATAGTAAGATATGGATGAAGACAAAATCCAGGGTCCTAGTGTTAAGCATTGAATTTATGGTAGTCTCATAGGATGAAGCCTATAATTCCCTACTGGGAATACCCTATATTCATTTTCATGCAAAGATATCCACTTCATATCACAAGTTCCTCAAAAAATCCCTTGATGGTTGAGTAGGGTAACTCCAAGGCGATGAATCCCACTTTGACTTCTATGGGGCCGAACATCAATATGTTGGAAATAATAAAATTGAATTGATGCTACATAAATCCTATGTGGTTCATTACACAAATTCCCCTAATGATCTAATAGTCACTACAGCTAATACATGGGTAGACTTTAAGGGTAGATTTGTTATCCTGATTCATCGATTAGATCCCATGACTCCATTGATGGTGATTGTTTTGTTATCTCCAAGGAAAAGAACATCTCATAGATTACCCCATACTCTTATAGTGGATAGACCCAGCTGATATCAGAAGACCCTAATTATATTAAGTATATAGATTTTTTCTCCATTTCAATTGATTAATGACATTACCACATGTTCCATAATGTAGGTATGACACGATAAATGTCGAATCATTTCCATTTATTTGATATCAAGAGTGGAGCTCATACCTAGAAGCTGAATGGAATTTTCTTAATAGATTTATATTTTTATAGTATTAGCTATACAGGAACCTCTTATCAAGGATTTTGTATCTGTGAAGGCAGAGGCATGTGCTCCCCTAGGTAAGCTAGCCCGAAAGAGCCTCATCCTTCAATTGATCCCCTATTTTAGATGAATAAGAGAACAAGAAAGACACCCCTCCTACATTTCAAGAATGTGTCTCCGCCATCGTTGATGGGTTAACCTAGGTGAACCTTGGCACTAAGGAAGATCTGAGGCTAACACTAATTAGTGTAGCCAAGTATATTGAGGAATAGTAATATTATGTGGCCTTCCTAAAATATCACCATGACGTATTTTTCTAGATCTATGAAGATATTTCATGGTTATACCCTCATTTCTTCATACATATTCTTGGTCTCCTATGGGGTCACTATATGTTCAAACAACCTCCCATAAAGATTCACCACTATCATGATACTATGGTTGAGGCCTATGATGATAGTAGTATTAAAGAAAACTTTCTTAGAAAGCCCTAGAACCCTTGGTCTATATCCAACATTCTTGTAGTTAAGAAGAATAATGGGTAGATCAAATTCTTCATAGACTTCTAAGACCTCAACTGCCATTATTTGAAGGATGATTTTCCTCTTTTGGTGAAAAACCAATTGATTGATGCAGTGACTGGGTTATAGTTCATCTCCATTATATACAGATACTCAGGATATAATTAGATCTAGATGGCCCTCGAGGATGAGGATTCCACTACCTTTATGGCACCCCAATTAACCGTCTACTACCAAGTGATACATTTTCTCTTAAAGAATTCTAGAGCCACATACCAGTGGGCAACACCCCACATCATCAAGATAATTCGTTGGATATTGGTGGAGTGCTATATAGATTATTTTGTGGTCAAATATTTTAATTTTTAGGACTATCTGAAGGATATTTAGAAGCATTTCATCTACCTCTACTTCAAACACTTATAGATAAACCCCTTAAAGTGAACGTTCAGGGTTACATCTGTAAAATTTGTCGTCATAGTCATAAGATACATACATATTGAGATTGATCCATATAAAATCAAGGCTACCAATCAAATTCCTCCCCTAATAAATATTCAAGGGCTATATCAGATCTAAGGTAACTTATCCAACATATGCTAATTTATCAAAAATATAGAAGCAAAGTGTAATCCCTTTTCAAGGATCATGAAAAAATATGTCATTTACTAGTGGGATGAGGACTGCTAGACATCCTTTGAGGATATCAAGAATTACCTACTACAACCTCATATTCTAATGAAATCCATCTTAGGGAATCATTTGATCCTTTATTTGGATACTCTAGAATGATCCCTTGGTTCCCTACTACCTATAAAACTATGAGGGTAGGGAAAAAACTTCTATTATCATAGCCATATGTTCCTCGACATGGAGAACAGATAATCCCAATTTGATAATAGTTTCCTATCATTAGTTTTTTCAATGTATAATTTATGACATTATTTTCTCATCATGAGATGTATGTGGTGTCTTGAGTAGACCTGCTAATGTATATCCTCAATCACCCCATTTTCAAGGGATGATTGGCACACATGGTGGTAATCCTCTAATAATTGGACATTATGTTTTTTCCACAAAAAAAGATCAATTTAAAAACATTGGAACACTTCTTGGACTCACATATAACACATGAATAATTTCCCCTAGATATTGATTTTATAGTGTGGAGTAGGCTATACCATGTTGGCAGATGCATTTTGAGGGAACCACTCAGAGCCCGGCCGATAGAAGGCTCGAATACCTCAAACTTAACATGGTGGGCCTATGAATAATTCATTCTCAATTCAACATAGGTCATTTTACTAAACACTTTCATGTTTTCATAGGTTACACCAACAAGGAGTCAGAGTACCAGGCCCTTATTAATGGTCTTGAGTTCTCCCTTTAGATTAATTTCTACTATTTACATGTGAAGGGAGACCCGGATCTAGTCATAAAACATATCAAACATGGCTACATCATAATAGAATAAAATTTATTGCCCCTATTTGAGTGCACACTTTAGCTAATATCCCAGTTCCCTTCCCAACTAATGGTGACCCATGTTCCTTTATCACATAACTTTCGAGATGATGCTTTAGAAGGTATGGTGGCATCCCTAACAGAACCCGACCAGGATAACCAAGTCATTCATGTGGAATACCGAAGGGTCATTTCCCCCACCACCCTTGATAATGAAAAGTAATATGTATGTTATGTGGATACTATTACCTTTGTTCTAGCACCCTAAAATCCCCCAATGAGTAAGGAAATGCCTAATTGGATGAATCCCTTTATCAAGTATCTCAAACATGGAATTCTTCCACCAGTCTGAGCTGACTATGAGTTAATACAATAGCTTGAAACAAAAGTTAACCTATATATTGGTCCTAACATTTTTCAAACCATCTACATGTATGGGTTCAATGTAATTCCCCTCTACTACATCTAAGGAGATGAAATACCTTAGGTTATGAAGGAGGTTCATGTTGGATCCTATAGTGCCCACCAAGAATGATAAAGTCTCTCCCAAAAAAATCAGAGATTGGACTACTTTTGTACCACCATAGTTCATAATTTCATTGAGTTCTCCATGAGGTATCATGTGAGTAAAATTCATCCTAACTTTGTGCATTAACTGCTAGATCTTTTATACACTAACAAATATTTGTGGTCCTTTATAGTATGGGGACACAATATTATAGGACCAAACCCACATGTGAAAACTTGAAAGTGATGGTTTGTTTTGACCACAACTATCTTCTTTTCCAAATGGCTAGATGCAGCTTCCCTCAAAGAATTAAAAAAAAATTATGTGAATGAGTTGTTGAGATCCCACATCATCCATCAGTTTAGGGTGAGTCATGATATTATCACAGACAATAACACTAACTTTAGAGCTTCCTAGCTGAAGAAGTTATATCCCAAGAACAAAATTCAACCCATCCAAACATCTATTTACCTTTAATAGGAAAATGATAGTATTGAAGAATTTCATAAGACCCTCTCTAATATCTTTTAGAAGATGGTGGGATAGAACAACAAATTGTGTTCTAATAAACTCCCTAACACCCTTTTAAACTATAAAAATACTTGAAATTACAACCACGTGACCCCATATTCACTGGTGTAGAGAACAGAAGATGTCTAACCTATTTAGTTTTAGTTTTGATTACTCTGAATAGATTCTTATGACCAGAGGACATCAAAAAAAATGGAAAAAGTATATCTAGATGAGTTGGAATCCCTCTAGGATAAAAGACATCAATCCATGAATAACTTGGAGAGGCACCATACTAGGATAGTGAGATAATTCAAAAATAATGTTTGCATCTACTCTTTCCTCTTGGGTGATAAGTTACTGGATCTCAGAATGTAGATGATACCCAAAAAACTGTCGAAGTTGGAGCCCAAATGGGAAGGGCCTTAATCACCCATAAGGATTATCCTAATAGATCATACACTTTAATCACCAAGGATGGAGAGAGTATCACACCTCCCACTAATTCCAACTTTCTCAAGAAGTACTTCACATGAAACATATGGTCCGAAATTTATGACCTTAAACTAGGAGTCTATATCAAAGCTACATGACATTAAACTTTAGAAACATATGGTCTAAACTCTATGACCTTAAACTAAGAGACTTATCCAAATATATGTGACCTTAAACCATAGAAACCAATATATGAGCACTATGACATTAAACTAATAGAAGCCCCTTTCATCTGAGTTCCATGATCTTAAACTAGAGGCAACCATTTCTCAAGTTATATGACTTTAAGCCGTAGAGCCCAATGCCCTCAACACATGACGTTAAATTATAGTCTTATCTTGTTCAATAAACACAAATTCCATACATATTATGTGTGTGGTGACCGAAAATGAAAATTTTCAACACATGATGATAAACTATAGCCTTACCAGATTTCATAAAATTAGGATTCCCCATATCAATCATGTGATTCCTCAATTCCATCGTTAGAGGTGACATCCCACAACTTATGCTATTGTTATCCTACCACTATGTGTCCCTTAACTATATATAGATTTATTCCCATTTCCCACGGGATATGTAGTGATTCCTATGACCTCTATTTTCTGGCCTATCTTCTAGTTCATCCTAAACCTCTCTCTGAGAGAAAGGGGGAATTACATAAACCAAATTTTTTCTCTTTGGATCCACTTGCAGTCTAAAAATTACAACCTTAAACTATATTTTTTTTGTTTTATTATGTTTATCTAGCACATGGGATTACATCACAATCATTTCAACTTGTGTTTTCGCACTTTCATGCCAGGAAAACACCCTTGAAACTAACACTCCCTCAGTACAAGCACCATGAATTTAAATTGTTTTCCAAATTCCTTTCATCCATAGTTGAATGACCTTAAAATGTGTGGGCAATGTCCTTTTATAAGACATTTAAAATAAAGAACATATGTTCCATACCAATTAGGGAGGATAGCCTTGCCTATTTTTTATTTTCATCTTCTACCATATTGCATATATAGAACTATGTGTGGATTTATTTCTATTCCCATGGGATACATAGTGATTCCTAGACCTCTTCTCTTCAGGACCTATCATGATTTCATCACAAAACCACGAATTAAATATAACACCATATCCCTTAAATTCCCATATGGGATTCTAATTTAGTTTTAAGTCCAAATAATATTCTTGAGATTGAGAGTGGATTGGGATGACCTCATGACCTGATATGAGGTAGAAAGTACTGGGCAGCACAATGTGTAAGCCCCACTAACATCCTCCGCACATAACCTTAAAATGTAGCCTTAACCAGCATGAAACTTAGATTCATCATGTGATAAATTTGATATGAACCAAACCAATATCCTTAACACGTGACATTAAATAGTAGTCATACCCAATATAAATTTTGAAATCCTTGTATCAAAACTATAATATAATTCAATGTTTTTTCTAGAGAATATTCCACTATACTAGTGTCTGTATCCTACCACACTAAGTCCCAAAATAATGTATTGCTTGATTCTCATGCCTGATGGGATAAATAAGGAATCCTAGATTTGACATCCCTAGGACCATCCACAACACCATCCTTTTTTGGGGCTTCCCCCTTGTCCAAACCTTATGAACTAAAACTGTGTGAAACTTGTTTTAGGATTATTTTATGTGGTGTAGAGCCTCCTTTTATATTTCATGTTAGTTTTTAACCCTTTGGAACTAATAACCCCCCCCCCTCCAAAGTACCTAATCAGGGTCTAAGACTTATGACCATAAATTATGTGTATCTATCCTCTTTGTGGACCCTTATATGCATATTTTTCTTCACCCTCAATGTTTCAATAATCCATCACACCCTTCTTTCATCCCATCCTCACTCAAGAGGATCACCCGTTTTTATATTGGTCTCTTACCATTCCATGTTCTAGAACTACATGTGAATTGATTCTCATTCCCATGGGATACAAAGTGATACCTGAATCTCATATCCTAGGTCTATCCCCATTTATTGACAAATTATGGCTTCTTTTCTTCCTCAGTATTATCACATAGGCCCAGGTATAGTTTGTCGATTTCTTTGTGGCATAGGATCTATTTGTCCCACCCTTCACATTGATTTGTCACACTTTCATTCCACACAAGACTCTTTAGGATACCCTCACCCTATGGTCTATGTTTTGCAACCGTAAACCACTATATGACCTTTTGGTTTGAGCATTATGACCTTAAACTAGTAGCATCCATGGTCTAGGTTGTGAAACTTTAAACTGCAAAGCCCAAAGTCATTAGAACATGATATTAGAATATTTCATTACCCTGTATGAAACCGATATTCCTTATATGGAAAGTATGAGATGACCAAAAACCAACATACCAAGTACAAGACATTAAAATATAGCCCTACCATGTATGAAACTAGGATGCCTCATATGAAAAGTATCAGATGACCAAAAACCAACATACTTGTCACATGATGTTAAAATATAGCCTTGACCTGTATGAAAATAGGATGCCTAATATGAAATGTAATAGATGCCGAAAAACCAATGACCACAGTGCAAGACATTAAACTATAGTCTTACCCCATATAGAATTGGGATGCCTTATATGATATGTATGAGATGACCACAAACTAACATCCTCAACACATGATGTTAAACGGTAGCCATACCTCATATGAAATTAGAATGCCTCATATGATAGGTATGATATGACCATCAACCAACATCCTCAGCAAATGATGTTAAAATATATCCTTGCCAGGTATGAAATCAGGATGCCTCATATTACTAGAATGTTATGACCAAAAAAATATCCTTGGAACATGATGTTAAAATATGGATTTATGCAATATGAAATTGGGATGCCTCATATAAAAATTTTGGGATGAACCAAATCAACTTCCACAGTGAACAACATTAAACTACAGTCAAACCCTTTGTAATAAACATTTGATGCCTCATATGATAAATATGAGATGAGTCAAAATAGAGTCTTTAGGACACTATTAAACTATATAATACCGTATGTAATATATTTAGCAGACCTCATATGACATTCATGAGATGATTTGATGTTCTCACTAGAGAAGACATTATTCTATTAGCATTAGTCTTCTACCATGATGCATCCGAGAATTATGTGTGGCTTGATTCCCATTCTCATAGAATATGTATTGATTCCTGGATCTTTTATCATGGGCTTGATCCTACTATCATAGCATTTCTGGTTCTTTCCCCCTCTAGGATAGGATTGATCCACACCTACCAAAATCCATTTCATCTTTTATTCAACCTAGATGAGCAGCATCTCCATAGTCTAAACAATCTCTTTAATGACATTGGTGCCTAGCCATACTGGATCACCTACCATCATGGGTTCACGCCTCAAAATATCATCAGTAAAAAATATCATCTCCCATGTTTTGAACTCAGTCAATGGTCGATTCCACGTTTTTTCACCCCATCCTTGACCATCATGGGTGTATAACCTATGTTTCTAATATGGTCAGTAGTTGTTCTATACTCATCACTCATTCTCCTATTACTATCCAATTCATGAAATTTTTGATCTACCATCGCTAGACTTCCTTAAGTCGATCATTTTCCCCTTATAGTGTTCTTCCCAAAAAAAATGGGATCTTTGCATCGCTCCTTATTTCTTGAACCAAGTATGTTCACATAGGGTTGGGGGTTGGGATGAAGTTTTCCTCAAGAAAGGTTGAGATACATGGATTCACTGTAAATTGTTTCAAACTTTATCACATTAAACTAGGAACCTTGGTACAAGCATCATGAATTTAAACTGGGTGAAAGTTTCCCTGGGAATATGTCATGTTGTTCCAGGCCTCCTTAGTCCTAATATCATGTCAAGTTGTCACTATTTCATTCCATGCATGTTCTTTTGTGTCATCCACCACTTTATTCCAACCTATACAACCATAAAATAGGAACCCATGTACATGCATTGTGACCTTAAACTGTGTATGAGTTGTCTCGAAGATGTTCTATGTGGCATCATGTGGACTCTTTGGACCTCAATTTGTGTCGGGTAATATTTGTCCAATTCTACACATATTAATTTTATACACACAACCCATGGTCAAGGAATTATGATAGTAATCTATTTTCAATCGGTACAAAATATAAGACCTTAAACTCAGATCCCATGTCCAAGAATCACAACCATAAACTATGTTCAAATCGTCAAGAGACATTTCATGTGGAAGGGCCTCCAAGTGTCCTCATTCATATTAGGTTTCATATCTTCTATCCCACCTGATTTTCATTGATACATGAAACCCATGGTTCAAGCATCATGATCTTAAACTATGTGAAACTGACTCCAAATGTTTTTTCCTTGGTGCAAGGCCTCTTGGGCATGCCATTTCCATCAGTTTTGAACCATCTGCATCATAAGAACCTTTCTAGTGATAACCCCAATCAGGATCAAGCATTATGACATTAAAATTTTTTGCATCACCATATTCCAATATCTATGACCTTAAACTAGGGTTCATGTTCTGAGAATTATTATATTAAACTATTTTATGCGCACAGTATGATCATTATGACCTTAAACTATTTGTAACTTCTTAATATGAATGGTACAACCTAAAACTACCAAAGGTAAGAGGAAAAAATTTCTATCAAGTTGAAAACCCATAGGGAAAGCATGATTAAGAGCTATACTACCACCTCCAGGTCACTCCTGTAGCATTGGAAAGAATAAGGGGATAAAAAGAAAGAGGTAAAAATCCAGCATGAACCCACAATGTAACCCAAAAAACCTAGATGTTTTTATTGAACCAATCAGTCCATGAAACATTTTGGGCCAAATCATAATCTTCCTTTGCCTCATGAGCTCCTCTAGAAAAACCCCATTTTGTTACCCTCTTACTCCCCCTGTTTCCTTGGATGGGTGGGTGTTATTCACATAGGTTCACATGTCCTTGATACTAGATGAAAACTACGCTATAAAAAACATTATCACATGATTTAGAATTGTATAACACATTATCCTCACTATATGAAATAAATGAATTTCTATATTCCTCACCATATGATGTTAAACTACACAGCCATCATCCTTGTTACCTAATGTAATAGTATGAATCATCTTAGACCCTCGCCTGAGATACCTCTTTCCCCCTTCAGTGTTAATCACCCACCACAACTTTCATGTTTCTTGAACATCACTCAGCATCTGAGATGATTCTCCCCTTGAAAGACGAGTCTACCTTTTATTCATACCAATACACCTACCCAATGTGATCAAAGCCAAAGTGGAATAATTTTGAGAATGTTGAACTCCATTTTCACATTCCATAACTCACCCCATGATTTGTGTCTCCCTTGATTTGGATCTGCAATACCTTCCACGTCTGAACAGGACCACCCTTAATGGAAATAGTGGCTAGCCATACTGGATCACTTACCATCCTGGGCACATGCTCAAAAATAATTGACCAAACATTTTGAGATATGTACCATTTTTTTACATGTTCATTGGTCGAACCACATTTTTCCCCATACATGGAAAAAAATAATGGATTTTTTGTTTAGAACATGATTAATAGTTATCCTCCCTTATCACGCCACCCATTTTGTGCTCTAGATCATGGGATATCAGTTTAGTCTCTTCATTTCACCTTTGTTCAGGTATAATTCCACACCCATGGAATTACCCCATTCATTAACTAGTGGATATTGAGAAATCAATTCAGCTATGTAGAGATTCTCAAACTCCAGCAAGAACATTTTTGTTCAGGACAATCCAGATGGTCAATAAACAATTTCATACCTTGAGTGCTCGACCCTTGTCTAGTAATCTTATATAAATTAGTGATATTCTATTTTTATCTTTTTTTTCCACACCATTAATGACTCATGTGGGATTAGGGATAAATTTTTTGGATTCCTTTTAAGTATGATCATACATGAAATAAAAAAATAAATCCTTCTAAATCATACATGTAATTTTAAATGATCCATCTATAGTCTAGGAGGACCATCCTTATGTTGTATCTTATCCATTATTTTAGTATAAGATAAATTTACCTAGGGACCAACACCATAGACCTAGAACATGATCTTGGATATCCTATGTTGAGTAGTCTTTAGAGTCTACTACTTCTCTTCTAGATCAGCTACCTCCTCCACAATGATAAGACAATCTTCTTCAACCCTGATTCACACCCACTCTTTCTCATCATGGCACTCGTCCAATAGATATGTCACCTTCACTACCTTTTCCTTGTATACCACCCAATAATTCTTCATTTTACTAATTATCTATTCTTCGGTAACGACGATGGCTATGTGCACCTGTGCCTACTCCTCCAGATTAGAAATCTCCTCCTTGACTACTTAATGTTCTAGGTACCCTCATACATGTTATTTTTATAGGAGAAATATAATTTATTCCACTATAAATGTTCTAGTTAGATGACTAATTCATGATCAAGTGCATAGATACTATTATCTTCTACCCCACCAATCACCAGGATAACTAGACAATGGAAGATAGATCCCACCTGGTTTGGTAGATCAACCAATGGATTGTGGGTGGTGAAATTCTGTAAAATCATCCACATATTATGTAAGACAACTCAATTCTCATAGGTAATGTTTGATCTTGAATCCTCTAAGTTCTCAGGTAGTTCTAGATAATATTGAGGAATGACCAACAAAATGTCAGTGGTCGGGTCATCTATAGGTAGTTCATCAGGCAGGATGAGCCCCATTTATATGGAAAGTGCATCCTCTCTAAACACCTCACCCACAGTGGAATCCCCATATACCTCTTGTGGTTCTTTTGAAATATGATCATCCACCACATCCTCCTCAAACACCTCTATCGGTGGCACGATCATGACCACCATTGTTAATTCCTCAGCTCCAATTGCTGTTATCGATGGAACTTCTAGGATTAGTGCATTCATCATATCACACCTGGTTATTTCATATTCCAGAAAAATTTCCACAACCTCTATTAAGGCTTAATCTCTACCATACACCACAAATCGAACTTATATGGAAGGATTAGTTTCCACAACCTCCTTGACTACCATCATTGAAGGAATATCCTCGTCTGCCACTATTTCCTTGGGCTTGAGCATCGCCACAGCTGGCTAAGCTCCAAACATGGTTTAAATTGTTGTTTAAATATCATGGTTATCCAAGAATTTTCCTTTTAATAAAAACATTATGTAAAAGTTGAAAGGGTAAAGGTCTTAAAAGAATGGTATATCCTGATGAGCATATCAAAAAGGTTCCTTGAAAATCCCCTGGTAAAGGTGATCCCCCATTATTTTTCACCTAGGTTTCAGGTGCCACATTAACCAATGGTTGGTCACTTCTAACTAAATAATCAAGGATAATATCGTTACTTTACCACCTCCAGGGTTGGGCCCCCCTCTTCCTCTTTTTGAGGTTCATCTTGAACCTCCCCCTTCTTCGGGCGTGTTGATTTCTACACAAGTAAAAAAAGAGTTTGGAAGTATTCTTAAAGGTAGGGTAATATCAAAGGCTCGCAATATCAGAAATCATAACTAATCAATGGTAATATTTTTATCCCCAAGGGATCCCTGATAGGCATTACATCCCCAGGACTCCTATGATCATTTTCCATCTGTCACACCAACAACTGTTTGTCCCATAAGAAGATCCATAGGAGAAAACATTCCCAACAACACCTTTACCTGGATATTCATAGGGCACACAACATTGTGGGAGGGAATTAGTTCCTCTATTTCTAGGAGGGATTGGATCACCTCATCTTGGGTAGAACTGAAGTTTTCTCTCTCATGAACCAACCCCATAAATCTCATTCCCTCAATTTTAAAATGTTTCTATAGCTCTCGGATGGAGTGGAGGTGTCTATAGATCCCCCATCTCTCCCAAGAATCAAGAAATACATGTTTTTGGGTGATGCAGCTGCTTCCTCAGACCTTGTAAGTGCACCCCTAGGACTTCCCAAGTGTGGTTTCCATCCACCCAAAGATTCTCTCTTAGAAGTGTTAGTCATTTTTCTACCCCCCTCCTTACAGTTCCCACCGATACAAGATCAAGAATTGTTGGTTGGGAAGTTGTTGCTAAACCCATCATAATGTATTTTCCTCCATGTATTTCCCTTCCCACAACTCACCCTTGGCCCCATGACCATGGTTCTCCTACCTCCTCAACATCTTTAGTTACTCAACACCTCAGTATGTCCTCGAGATATGTTCTCTCACAAATCAGTGAATAATCATGGGTGATCCCACAAGCAGTAGTGGGTGGTGTAAACTCATTCCACCCCTTGATATATTCATAAAAAAACATACACCTTATCTACATTATTATTGAGGTTTTATATTCACTATGTACTCATGTGTACACCCTTAGGTTCAATCACTGGAGGTATCAGAACTGCCTCATGAATTGATGTGTGCTGTACAATTCACAGATCACCTTTTATTCCACCCTTACCACCAGTAACCCACCTTAAAAGGAAAAGAGGTATGTTTGTTGTTTAATGGTATTAGGAAATATTCAGACACTATTATCATGAGAATTAGAAACATGTAAAATTTGAAGTGTTCTGCTAGCACAATCCTTACTCGCACATTAACTAAGAATGGGTTAAGAAGGAAACATCTAGTGATGTTCACAATCAATCGTTGGATGTTTGTTTTGGGAGGATAGATGGGTTTTGGCTACTCATATCACCCCATGTGTGTGAAGACCCAACCGTATAGGAAGTATAAGGGTCTTCACACACTAAGGGGGTATTCCTGTTAATGATGTGATGAAAACCCTTACACATATTTTCTAGCATCGATAAATCTAGGTTGACATTATTCCATATTTCCATCATTCACACCATGAAAAATGTTCTCGGTTTCACCCCCATTTGTGAATCCCGCACTAGGATCACACATTTATATATCATTGTGGGGATAAAACAAGCTATCCCAACCATAGGATTCTCTAGATTCATTTTGTATCCTCACAACTGTCATTGTCCCACCCATAGAATCCTTCAATATGAGCTCCATATACCTCATTAATTTACCTTTGGACATTTATGTGGAATCTTGAGTTTCTTATCCCTTGTTTCATTAAATAAATTCCCAAAACATTGCATGAAATTTATTTCCTTAATCCCTGGTTTAAGGCCACTCATTCCCTGCATAAAGCATAGAAACACACTTTCTATGGCTGGTATCTCCTCCTGGTCCCCCAAAACATCCTCTATAGGGATGATTTCATTATATATGGCCCCTTGGATTAGGATCCCATCAATATGGTCCCCCAAGATGAATCTAACCACCCCATAGTGGAGAAGAAATATGTTGGTCCCTGGTGACCACCTACTCAACAACTCTTACATGTTATTCAGGTGATGGTAGACACAGAACTATGAGGAGAATGCCACTTCATGGAGCCCAAAACTCTTCATCATCACTTCAAATTCATTATAAGACTCACATATCTAGTATGATTTTTCCCATTCATCAGTGACGTTTCCTCCTTGACATAGGTTAAATTCATCGGTCCTACCTTTGAGATGGTCTTTCAAACCCACCTTGCAAATATTCTCAAAGCTAGGGGGAGAATCCTCCACCTTTAATGCCTCCCCATTAACATTCTTTATGTGGTTACATAGGTTATGAATAGTAATAGATACACGGTCCTCCATAATGTGGCCTCCAATAGTGTTGTTACATTGGTTTTGTCTACCATAACATCTTGCATAGAGAGTATTTCTATTGATTGTCTTTCCATAGTGTCATGAGTGTTTCATGATTTGACTTAGTTTGGAAGCTCTCTTTGATCATAAGGTTTCTAAAATTTTACCTTCATCTATCAATGAAAGATTCATCACCCTTATCAGCCATTTTTCAAGACATTAAATTTTTATAGAACCTAGTTCATGGAGGTGATTATACAAAATTATGTTCAGGGAAGTTTGTTTGTGGAATTCTGTTTTTGGAACTGCGGTTCGCAGAAGTGGTGGGGATCAAAATCAAAAAATTATCATGAAGTTATTGAGTTTTTTTTGAAAGGATATCAATGAACTATCTATTGTGAAAATCTCATTGTCTATTAAGGGGACCCACACCAATTTAAAGGGATAGGTTCAAAATGAGTTTAGAAAAAAGGGATTTCCAATCACCATTTTTTAGTATTTTTCCCTCATTATCTGACACTCATTTCCCTCGTCAGATCAAATTCTGAGGGGGATCATTTTTTTAATGCTGAAATATGAATGTCATGGAATTATTCAAGGAAGGAATGACTGGTTTGAATAGAATTCAAGTAAAAATTGCTTAAAAATTCACTCAAGGGGTAGGATTCGATATGGTATAAACCATTACAAATGAAAGTATCTCACATAATTACATTACCATGTGATGATTGAGGTTGTAACCTTCACACAACATAAGCCCAATTCATAGAAATCCATTTTACAGAAGTCCATGACTAAGTGAATCTCTAGGCGATAACCTTTGTTCAATGTAACTCCATTTCGCATGACCCCAACATTTTTAATCTCATAATCATTTATAAATTCCCTGAAATTTCATGTAGATAATTCTCTTTCCTTCACTAGGCCTATAAATACCACCTGTGTATGACTTTATAGAGGAAGTGACCTTTCAACTGCTGAAAAAATATATAAAACTGTGAAACTAATAAGCATCACTGTCAATATTGGATATAGATTTACAAAGGATTATATATTTTATGTAATGAAACCCATGGGTTTTTTAGAACCTCAATCCATGGTGTAGATGCCTTTCATGGAGGTCTATGGCCTTCTTGTAAGAAGAAAACCCTTTTTGGATATTGTGTATTGTGAGATAATTATCCATTACAAAACTAATCCCATTGGAACCAAGGCTTCACTTAGAGGTAGGATCACCATATTTTATGAAATTTATTCTTTCTTAAGTCCCCTTACTTATGAAAGATCTCTAGACTTTATGAATCCTATAACTTTCAAAAATCCCTAACTTTCACAAAACCCATCATCCATTCCCCCTCATGGTGCCTCATTTCATCTAACCCTTTTGAAAATGTTGAGTTCCCGGGGCCCCCATACCAATTTAGGACCAGTTCATCCAAACTAAAAATATCCATGAGACCCATAACACCAACCCTACATTTTGTTCCTAAACATATGTTCACTAATTTATTATGCTTCTAAACATAGGAACCCTAACTTTAGGGTCCCTAATTTCCACTCCTACATGGTAGTTCCAATATTATAACCATACTAGAGGTGTATTAATAGTGGAAAAATTATCCCTATGGGTGGCATCACTAAGGGAAACTGATTATCTATCTTGATGGGGAGTCATTTTATAGATCTTCCTCTCAACTTGACATAATCTACCTCAAGGTGTATCCCCATCAATGTTTGATTTTCATGATGTAAAAGTACTCAGATCCATTCCTTATTCATATGCAGTTAAACAACACAATAGCATCCTCAACACATGATAAAAAACTGTATCATTACCCTATGTGATGAACACAGGATGCCCCATGTATGACTGGCATGGGATGAGCCTACACCTCTTACCTTGTATGATGAACACATGATTCCTAAAGTATGATCATCATGGTATTTTACTTACTCCCCTACCATGGGATATAACACTTACCTTGGGAAAACTCTACACATATTCCCCACACTATCCCCCATTCATGCTCTTTCCATGAAATGATCTTCCTTACCACATGATGTTAAACAGCATGGATCAATCTAGTCACCCACATGTAAACTGTTATGTCAAACTACATGGGTTTTGATCCTTTTATACTAACATGGAATATAGGACACCTCTTTGTGATACAATCCTAACACCCTGAATCCATAACTATCCTCTGAGTGTGAAATCTCCCTCCCCTGGGGACACACTCCACCACCTTCTAAGTGTGAAATATTACCCCTTGGGGACACACTCCACCATCCTCCAAGGGTGAAATCTCTCCCCCCCAGGGACACACACCACAATTTTTTGAGTGAAAAATATTCCCCCTAGGGATACACTTAGTCACCAAATATAAAGTGTGAAATCCTTCCTTCTTAGTAATTAACTTAACAACCTATCAGTCCCTACTAGATGGTAAACATGCAACCAACCCATCTCTACAAGACATTATATATATGACATGAATCATCTCCACATGTCATTAAATGTATGACCTGATCTAGAATCCATACCCCATATAATAAACGTGCTATGCCTAAGGTAACCATCCTTAGAAAACTTATGCCTATGGTGTTAACTACCTCATAGATGAAACAAGATGCCTTAGGTTTTGCACCTATTATTCCTCACATATTATATTCCTATGAATTCAAAAGGAGATGACTTTATAGGTTACCAACAAACCCAATGCCCAGAACTAGCTAGACATGCCCAACATTACTACCTCCTCTGAATGAAGGTTTCTTCCCTGTCGAGACAGAATCAGCGTAATTAACCATCATCCACCTCGATGTGACAAGGGGAATGAGTTTAATTAAATTGAATTAAATCTATGAGGGAGAACCAAAAGATGAAAATATATCCAAGGAGGAATACTTGTAATGAGTATCCAACGTCTCATCATCCCATTTTGATTAAGGATCCTACATCACCAATTACAGTGACAAACCCCCCCCCCCCTCGGAATTTAGAAAATGTGAATGCTAGGAAAAATCACACATAACACATATCCCAGAAAAATTCATTGGAAAAAATATCATAAAAATCATATTTATCCTTTAATACAGTCTATATATCCAAATTTATCAGGTGGTGAGGTAAAATGAATCATGTTGAGGCGATAATCTGCACAATGCACGAACAACGATTTTTTCCCCTTAATGGATGGGGTATATGAATATAAAACAATAAAACCCTAAATATAGTAATATTATATTGTATAAAAGATATTAAAATCATTATCAATTTCTGAGTAGAATAAATTTTAAATAAGATAATTAATAAGAAAATTTAAGTAGTTGAAAATACTCATGTCGGGAAACTGAATTTTTTCTTGGAAGAATCCTTGGAAATGAATGTGATATGCTAACTAATGGCGACGAGAATCTTTTGAATTTTAGAGAGGGTTCTAGGATTTGAAATTTGGTAGGGTTTAAAGAAGAAATTTTAATGATAGGTAAGGCTTTAAGTTGAGGATATTTTACTCTTTATGAGTGGGTATACGAGTAGTTTTGGAGTAAAACTTACATTTTCAATAATGTAAGGTCTCTATTAAAATGTTAAAGAAAAAAAATGGAAAAAGTGATGGGGATATCGATTTTAGGTCAAACGTTTCCTCAATAACTCATTTTTAGATAAATTTTAATTTTTATGGATTTTTTTTATTTTCACTTTTACCCTAATTTACCTTTACCTCTTTAATTAATTTGTAACCTTATTAATCAATTTTAATAAAAATAATTATGGTTAAAAAATTTACCTAATTTGATCCCTCTGATTTCAAATTTTTAACTCGTTTATCATTTAAATTTATAGAGTTCTAAAAATTTAATTTTAAAATAACTACCCTTACGAGTGTAAAAACTGTATTTAGAGAAATACTATTTTAAGATTTAAATTTATATATTTGATAAAATTATATTGGATACCGATTTTAATGAAATAAATTTATTTATTAAAAAAATAAAAGGAATGATGTTTTAAATTCAATCCAAAACTTAATCTCCCTTGAAAATACTTTATTTAATGAAAAGACAAAAAAAATTGTTAAAGTAACATTTAAATTAGTTAAAAGTGTGAAAATGTGATTTATAAGTACAAATTATAATTTAAAATTCTTATTTTTATTAATTAAATTCATATTTTGTTACTTACAATGTTTTTTAATATTTTAGTTCATTCTTATAAAACGATAATTTAATAAAAATTACATGTTTCATAAAAACCTTAATTAAAACCCAATTTTTTCATAAAAAAGTTCAAAAAATCATAATATGATAATTTTAATAGGAGGAATTCAAAAATAAATTATTTTTGGTCAATTTAAAATTTTGAAATTAATAATTTAAATAAATTCATGAATAAAGTCCCTTTATTGTGTGATAGCCCGTGATATGGTTTTTACTTTCTTCTATTGTGTATAAGGTATTACATTACCCCTAAATGATTTTATCCTAAAAAATTTGCGAATATATAAGGTATTTAAAAAATAAGGATAATCCTTCTTTATTTCTTCTTTAGGATCCCGTGTTTCCTATTCTAATTTTTGAAATATCCAATGGAATTTTTCCAATCGAGTTGTCCAATTCCATGACACTTTCTCTCTGGTGTTAAGAATCTAGAGAGGTTCTTCATTATAAGACAATTTAAACTCCAACTCTATTTACTCATAAGTGAGAACATGTGTTGGATCTATAATTTATTTTTTCAATAATGAAACATGGAAGACGCATTTTTTACTTTAGAATGGTAGGGTGGAATATCCAATCAGTAATTTATAGCTCCAATTCATCCTATTATTTCAAAAGGCCCAATGTATTAAGGGATTAACTTACCCTTTTTACCGAATCTTATAAATCCATTCCATGGATAAACCTTTAAGAATACATGATCCTCTTCTTCAAATTATTAGTATTTATTTTTATTATAATCATATATCTTTTTTTGATTCTAAACATAGTTAATAAGATCTCGAATATTCCATACTTTAACAGTAATCTCCTCCATACACATTTGACCAACTAGATTTCTCTCACAAACTTCTTCCTGATAGGATAGAGTATGACACCTATTCCCATAAAATTATTTGTATGGTGTCATTTTAATGCTCAAATGGAAGCTATTATTGTATACAAATTCCACCAAAGGTAGATACTAATCCTGCATTCCTTATTAGTCAAGATAATATTGTCTCAACATGTTTTATAAATATTATATAGTCTTTTCAGACATCCCATTGGTCTAGGGATGATAGATAGTGCTTAAATATATCTCAGTATTAAGAGAACTTTGAAGACTCTTCCAAAATTAAGATATAAACCGAGGGTCATGATTAAATACAATTGATAGAGGTTCCCCATAAAGCCTTATGATTTCATTGATATGAATTTATCAAAGGCACTCAAGCGATAGATCATATCTTATCACTATGAAATGGGAATACATAGTAAGACGATCAATAATGAACCATATAGAATCATTATATCTTGGAGTATTGGAGAGTCTAACAAAAAATACCATTGAAACATTATCCCACTTCCATATAGGTATAGGTAAAGGTTACTTGGATTTCTCAGGATATATTCTTTCATCCTTCACCTGATGGAATACTATGAAAAGGGACACATAGTTCATAATTTCCTACTTTGTACCATCCCACCAAAAATATTCAATTAATTCCATACACATATTTATTATACTATAGTGTATGGATAAATTAAGATACGTGCATCATATGGAAGTTCTCTTTTAATCTTAGGTACAGATAGAACACATAAGCTCTTCCAAAACATCAACACTCCATATCTATAGATTAAATATATAAAATTACCATCATTTACTACTTTAATATTCCTTTGTAAGTTCTCATAATCTTTCTAGGACTTCTCTATCATTTATAGTAAGTATGGATTATAAATTTCTTAGAAAAGGAATCATGGATCCCCTTTACATAAAAATCACCATATCTATCTTTACTATATATTTATAGATAGGATCCTTGTTACTCCTCATCATGGTCCAAACTCCATAGTCCCTCCTACTCAAGGCATAATCCTTCTTGTTTTCCTTACCATGAAGATAGTGTACTGAGAAATTGTTTTCCTTGAGTAGTTCTAATCCTCTTATTTATCTCTTATTGATCTCCTTCTGAAAGAAGATATACTTCCAGCTTTTTTTCCATGTATATGTCTCGCATCTTTCACCATAGATGTTGGGTATCTATATTATAAAAGAATATATTATGGTTCCTAGCTCAAGGTCATGAGTTGTATAATTATATTCATGGATTTTCAATTAACTAGATATATATGCAATCACCCTATAATTTACCATAAGGACACATCCAAGTCCTTTCTTTGATCCATCACTACAAATTAGAAATCCTTCCTTACCTGATGGTATATTTAATACCAGGGCATTAATCAATCTCTCATTCATATCTTCGAAACATTCCCTATATTCTCTTGACCATGTGAATTTAACCAATTTATGTGTTAAATTGGTTAACATGTTTCATAACTAGATGAAATCTGGGATGAACCACAGTTGGTAACCTGCTAAACCTATGAAACTTTAGATCTCGGTTATGTTCATCAATGTAGGATGTTATTTCACTACCTTTTTCTTTAAAGGGTAAACATTTTTCCAATCCATGTAGACAATATGGCCATGAAAATAAACTTTATTGAGACAAAATTTACACTTACTATACTTCCCATATAATTCCTTTTTTGACGTTCTTCAAAATAATTTACAAATTACCCTCATGAACATCATAACTTTTATAGTATATCAAGATAAAATTAAGTAATAAAACCATTAAGTTATTAAAATAATCCTTGAAAAATATATTCATTATACATATAAATATTGAAGGTTCATAAGTCAATCTGAAAGGCATTACTATAAACTCAAAATGTCCACACATTGTTCAAAATGTATTCCTCATTATATCAACCTTATTCACCCTTAGCTAATGATAAACAGAGTAAAGAAAAATATTTGGAAAGTATTCGAATCCTTGATTTTGATCAAATAGGTATTCAATTCTAGATAAATGATACATATTATTTACTATAATGGTATTGATCTCCCTATAATCGATGCATAGTAACATATACCCATCCTTCTTTTTCATGAATTAATAAATGGATCGACATGGTGAATCACTATGGAATATAAATGAATTATCACACAACATCTGAATCCATTTATTCAACAACCCCAACTCCACTAGTGTCATTTTATATGTATTTTTAGATACATGCCTTGCATTGGGAATGAATTCAATGGATAACTCAACTACATAATTTGGTGGACTCCAAAGTAGTTATTCTGGGGATACACCAATGAAATTTTGTACAATGGGTACATTCTATATTCTAAGGATACCTTCCTCATATATACATATCACTTGATCTTAATCTTTACTCATAAATTCATTAATTAGATCTACTAGGGGAGGATCCAAACAAGATTTAGATGATAAATTTTCCCCTATAAAGACAAAATATTCCACCTCAACATTACAAATCATAATATCATTATCTTGGAAATAAATTTTATCATCATAATTTGAAATCCAATTCATACCAATGATCATATCAAATTCAAAAACATGAATTCAAATAGGGTATGTCATTGAATCGTAATTGGAACTACATGATACATCTTGTTTATATAATAATTCCACTCAATTTCTTAATTGATAACTCCCTTACTATGGTTCTAGGTAAGTATATAATGTTTTTGGAAAACATGGAAGATGAAGAAGTGTGTAGAGATATATAATCAAGTAAAACATTAGATATCATTATGGCAATGATCAAAGTACCTTACACCATGTCATTTGGAACTTTGAATCTTCTTGTAGTAGTTGCATAATCCTGAAATTTCTCTCTTTCCATTTACTAAAGTATATTCATTTAATGTCTGGGAAATTTTTGTGAATAAATTCCCTTCTCCCTACAATTAAAACATTAAACATCAATATATTCTTCCTTTTTCCAATCAATCACGGTCTTTATGGAATTTTTCTATAGTTATAATAAACTCATATTCCCTACTTATAAGCACCAGGGTGTTTGTTTCCACTATTATCACAAGTGGAAAATCCCTCCCTTTCTTACCCTTTTCAACATTGTTCTTCCCATGTTTCTTATTCAACCTATTATTATACAGATTTCTATTGAATACATATGTCCTATATAACTCATTTTATATCTTAATGGAACATGATAATATATCCTCATATTAATACATGTTATGTGATACTAATAACCTTTGAAGTATCAGTTTTAACCCATCAAAGATAAGATCAATCATACTTTCTAGTCTATGTACATATGCTATAGAATGCGTATGTAACCTTGTAAAGTTATCCTCATATTCAACAATGTATTCCTCCTCCTTCTATCTAATATTGAGAAAACAAATTTCCATTTCAACTCTATTATATAAAAGAAAGTAGTTTTCATAGAATTCCTCCTTAAAATTTGTCATATTCTATCACAATGGGGTCCATTTTGTGTCACCCCAATCATACATCTAATAGGTCATTGGTTTATGATTAGTGCTGAGTAGGCATTTCACTAACATGGGTGGACTTAGCCTAAAGTACTTGTACATATGGACATATATACAAGCCCATACAATGATGAAATATAAAAAAACTAATACTCAATTGATGTGTACATATAAATCCTATTATTACAGTATGAAAAAGTGCTATAAAGTAAACAAGTCCAAATACAAGCCCACCAAAAAGAGTATGAAATAAAGCTTAACTTAAAAGTAAAGATGGGGATTATTGTCAAGATAACCGTAGGAACACACCATGGTCTATTCATCTTATTAAGAACTACCTAGTCCTTTTTCTCTATAAGAATCCATCAAAAGCTCAATCTTCTACATAAGACAAGACATGTGTGGGAAAATCCTATGTAGGGGTGAGTATAACAATACCCAGTAGGACACCCTAAAAAACTAAGCATATAAAAATAAGAATAAAAATTTGGTCTACATAGATATATTTCTATAGAACATATAAATATAATATGAGGATATAATCAAAAAATACACATAGTTTCAATGTAAAGTCACAACCAGAATTCCGTCATAAGGGGCTTAATTGAAAAGTTGCACATAGAACTCATCAAGGCAAACACACACCACAAGTCAGATAGAAAAAATAGTGCTTATCTGATATATACTACTCATAGGTTCCAACCATAAGAAGTATAAACTAAAATTATGAAGAGAACAATAAATAGTGAGGATCACACCCAAGTACTTGCGGTATACCAACAACTCAGTCTGGAAGAACCCACTAAGTAGAAGATTGGTGCCCATGTACTATTGTTCACATCGATACCAAGAACTGAATCTAGGTAAAGATGATTATATATGATCTCACTCCAAGCATCACAGAAGGATTCCAATATCTTTATCTAATAATTCATGTCGAAGTGATCACTATCTTATGTTAGGAGGTGATTCCATATTTACCCTAAGGGAACAGATATAGGGAACACACCCTAACAAAACATGTCAAAGCTGAAGAGGGAAAGTGCTCTAAGACTTCTTGAAGAGATTACATGACATGTAATGGGAGTACACAGTGTTCCCCTTCATCATTAGATCTAGCCCATGAATCATGAGCCATGCCTATGTTAATGAAAAACTACATGGCATGTCTTTTCTCATGTACTTATGACCATGTTCACGTATGCATCTATGTTTGAGTACACCTTGCATAGCCCTATCCATATCAAACTACATAGCAAGTTCATTTCTATGTACTCCAAGTCATGATTGTGTACCCTTTGAAGTATACACTAATATTTCAAGGTATTTTACAAGTTATATGATAGGGTTCACACATTGTGTGATACTTTACTCTATATGGAAACCGTAGATGCTACACTAGGGTCACACATATCCTATGTTTAAGAAACACACATCGTGTATATAAGGCTGTTTTAAAACCCTCAGCTTATTCCTCCATAGTTTCATCCACTCCTTCATCCCTAAATCCACTTTGAATCACACTAGAAAGCATATAACTACTCCAACTGAGCCTTTACATCAATTTTCATAAGAGTATAGTCAGCTAATTCACATGGGAATCAGTTATTGTTCATCCTAATCATTATTGTACATACCACTCAAATAGGAGACCTCTAATCTTCTCTGATTCCCTCATAAATACCTCCATCACACAATCATCATGCCAAACCAAGCCCAGATACACAATATCAAATCACTGTTCCAAGAAATGGGTGTGAAACATTTGATTTCTCATGAATCTATCAAACCATTGGTCAAATGGAACCCTGATAATGAATGCACGTAGAACAATGGTAGAAAACCAACAAACACAAAAAAGAGGAATGAATCTCATCCATGTTTGATTAGCCTAGATATATTTCCTTTAGAACAAAGAACAAAGAAGAACTGTATCATAAACAATTCTCCCACTAAATCCCAACAGATAAAACTATCCTTCAAAACAACCAATATGTGAATCAATCCATTCTTCAATTGATTTTTGTTCTTCATAGAAATAAATAGTGAGGAAGGAATCTAGAAAAAATAAACATCCTACATTCATTTGGTTCTATAACTGACAAATAGTGAAGTTACATCATTTTCATTGAAGATATCCTCTGATTCTATTGTACATCGGTTGTCAGTCCTCAATCTAGTTATTGTTCTCTAATATATTTTCCTTAAATAACTCTCCAATTTCTCTAATATATTTTTAGGTTTATGTGTATAATCAAGAAAATTTTTCATTAGTGTGTACTTATAGAAGAATTAAACTAGGTTGGGTAATTAAATATATTAATTTATATTATTTTAAACATCCACACTTGATCACAACTCGACTTGAACACCTAACGTATTCCAATGTGATATCACTCCTAGAATAAAAACCATGTTCTGAGCTCAATGATGTCCTTAGATTTCTAATTTGGGCCCCCATTCTGGATTTATTTCAGTTTTTCAAAAAAACTACTTGTGAATGATATTCAAATGTTTAATATATTTCAAACATTTATTCTGGAAACATTGGGCCATGAATACACATTCCATCACAGTTCCTGGTCTCCAAAATAATCCCTAAAATATGCAAAAATAATACATGAAAAATCGGAGTCGCTACATTCTCTCCACCATTGGGATTTACATACTAAAAATACAAAATAAAAGGCTACAAAAATAGATGTGGGTACTGATCATGCATTTGGGTCACCCACTACCAGGTTCTCTCCTAAAGATTCTTATGCTACCACCAAACAAACAATAAATGAATTTCTCACCCACAAAAGATCCTCTCCTACAGGTCGTTGATCTCTATTAGGTAATCTACGAAGGTAGTTACATCATTATTGTCCATCTCACCCCAGTCAGTAAATTGTGGTGGGTAATGCATGTACCTCCTTAACTGGGACATGTAGAATACTTCATGTACTTTTTCTAATTATAGTGGTATATTTAAGCAGTATCCCACCTCACCAACTATATGTAGTATCTATAAAGGACCAATGAATCTCAAAGATAGCTTTCCTCCCCAGCAAAATCATTATTGTCCATGTCAAGTTGAAACCCATATAAACACATGGTATCCATCCTTGAAATTCAAAGGCCTCTATCTTCTATCTTCATAAGACTTTTGATGGCTCTATGTATTCCTTTTCCACTCCTGGATAATCAAAACCTTCTTATTAGTAGCTCATACCAACTCTGGACCCAAAAGTGTTGACTCTTCTGAGTTAGTCCAACAAAGTGGTGACCTATAGGGTCTCTTGCAAAAGTCCTAGAATGGTTCCATACTGATGGTGTAATTTTAACTTATGTTGGATGAAAACTACACCAAGGTTAGATGATCCTCCCCCCCAAACTATGGAAAAAGTATAACATGCAATCTCGTAACACAACCTCCTAGACCTGAATAGTCTACTCCATAGAGCTATTAGTCAGGGGTGAAATGACATGCTCAAATGAAGTTGAGTCCCAAATGACTACCATAATCCCTTACATAACTAAGATGTGAAGTGATCATCGTGGTCATGAATTATTATTTAGGGAACTCCATGGTGTCAAAAAATATTCTGCACATAGAGGCATCACAAGCTCTCTACTAAACTCTACACTTAGATATCTTGGAATTGGTCCAACTTGGTGAGTCAGCCTATGATCACATAGATGAAATTGTGTCACCTATATGTATATGGCAATACCATCACGAAGTCTATAGATATCCCATCCCACTTCCACTTTGTAACCTTAAGGGGTTGAGCTAAACCCACTGAAACTTGTTGCATTTCCTTTAATTGTAGACAAGTAAGGCATCGAGAGACAAACTATGAAACACATTCTTCAGCCCAGGCCACCAAAACTAACATTGGAGGTCTTGAAACATATTTTCTACATATGAATGTACCACCAAAGGATATATATGAAACACTTTTAGAACCTCCTCATGAAATGGAACTTGTCCCATCATGCTTCCTCTTAAAATAATGATATGCTCTCCACCTTAATAGAATCTACAAGGATTATGTCCAGTGGATATATAAGTATATAGGGTCATACAATCAGTACCCCAAATTTTTCATATAGCATCCCTCCTTTTTATAACATAACTTTTAATTACATTTTACAAAACTGAGGATCGTTAAGGTTTAGTGGCTTGGAAACCAGGAACTTAAAACATGAAAAAATAAAACATTCTTCTTAAACACTTGAAAGAATTATCCTAGTGTTCATCCTAGGTTCATTACTGCATCTCATAACCTAGGGACATACATTAAAAGAAAGGGTGAGCAGAAGTCCCAGTAAGGGAAACAAGGGGAAACATTTTACATGTGAACTTGAGATACATCAATAAAGTCATAAAAAAGAACATTAAGACATGAGAAATAAATCATGAAGTATATCATAATAAAAATAATGTATTTCATAATTTGAAGATGTGGCTACAACATTTAACTTATACAATCATTTCTATTTCACCAAGGTCCATCCCCAAGGTGTCATTAAAAATTACCAAGGTTATTCACCAAGGTATTGTTAAAAATGGTCATCTCTAGAGATTAAGTCTTTATGCAATGCATTAGAACACTATCAGGGCGCACCCTTAAATTTTAATTTATTATCATGTGATCCAAATATATCATCATCAATCATTTCATAAACAACCCATATAGAATAAAAGAAATGGGTTTCATTTCATAGTCATAACATTTTAAAAACTAGTTTAAAGACGTGATCTTTATGTCACTTTAAACCCACGGAAAAGGAAAGTGGGTTTCATGTATGTAAGTACCAGAATTAAAATAGAACATTTTGTTATATATGCCCATATAGAAGAAATATCTTTGAGTATTCACTTAATAAAATAAAAGAATTTGAGAAAAATTGAAAGACATTTTGAGACGAAAATTCTGCAGCATAAAAACTATGTTATAGGGTTTTAGAAAATTTTGAAAAGAAAGGGGAGACGGGTAACCCACTCATAAATGATATATAAAATAGTATAGGGAAATAATATAAAGGATATATGAACATGGTACTGAAATTTTAAGGAAATACCATTTGAAATGAAAAACATGGAAGGAAGACAAAAATAATATTCCTCTTATGAAAATTCAGCAGCCTAACAACGTCACTTAAACATCAAAAAAATGAATTGATTAGATCAAATAGGGTCTCTAATCATATGAAAAAAAATATCAGTATGATAGATATAGAGATCATACCCCAACATAATAAAAGTAACTCGAAATACTTGTCATGAAAGTAGAACTTGAAAATGAGAAGGGTGAAAGAATCCCTTAAAAATTCGGCAGCCTAACGGCGCCACTTAAACATTATTAAAATGATTTGATGAGAGCAAGAGGGGGTATCTCATCATATGAACATTAAAATACAGTAGGATGAATATAAAATAACATACCCAACATAAGAACATGGAGCATAAAATAAATGACATAAAAGAGAGTACATGGAAAGAAAAAGAGAGGTAAGATCCCTTACCTTGAAGAGTAACTTCAAAACCTTGAAGTTTGGGACCTTGGGAGGGTTGAGGGAACCTTGGGAGGACTAATTGGGAGGTAAGGAGTCCAGAACCTCATTGAGGAGTATTTTTGAATCGAAAGGATGAGAGAATGGATTGGTATTTATAGGGGAAGTGAGGGGACAGGGCGTTAATGGCCAAGGGACACCTCATTAGTGGTATTGGAAAAACCATGGGCTTTCCCATGGTATTTTCCCATGGTATTGGCCACTTGGGACACCTCATAACTTATATTACTATTCATAAGTCGACCATATTGATTACATACTTAATACATCATTTAATGATGTCATTAAACACCCGTAACTGAAAAACTGTATTTTCACTATTCACCGAAAATTCAACTTTCACAGAAAATTCCCAAAATTTCACCTCATCCAAATATCGATGCTCTGATTTCAAAAATGAACTCCATTTTATAAAAATAATTTTCTATATATTTTTAATTTACTTTTTAAATAAAAACACTATTCACTGAAAATTCATTTTTTTCAGAAAAATCCCCAAAAATTACCTTAACATAATATTGATGCTCTGAGTTCAAAAATGAACTCCATTTTATAAAAATAATTTTTTAAATATTTTTAATTTAATTTTTAATTGAAAAACACTATTCACCTGAAAAAACTGATACTTGACTAATAATTTATGAAACCGTTATTTACCTATTTTATTGAATCACATTACTTAATCAAGGTTCCTAGATTATATTAATACATTCTTTAAGTGAGATTACTAATCCATTTGGTGACATTACTATTCCTAAGCGTAAAATCACTATTCATAATTTATTATTAATCAAAAATCATGTTGATCTTATTAGACTCTAAATTTCTTACTGAACATAATTGTAGAAGACCATTTTTTGAAAATCATTACACATAATTAATTATTTAATGTTTACATAAATATTTTCAAATATCATTTTTCTAGAATTCATCAAAAATACGCATATTATATTTATCCGGACATTTGAAAATTCACAAACTTCATCATAAGAAGAAATCACAATTTTTATTTAAATCAAAGGATTACACAAGTTACGGTCTCCTTACATAGTCCCTTATAACCCCATCATAGGACCTAATTTTAAGGTGTGCTAAGGTGAGAGAATCTGAGGGCGGCTGGACAAACATCGCACGAGTAGTAATTTCTATCAGTTTGAACTTCTCGCGAAAGAGATTCTATTCTTGCTTCACACGATGAAGTTCGGCTTGGGTTTGGTCCAGAGCAAATCTCAGTGGTGGTATCACCTTCCCAAGTTCTGTTAGATGGGCTTCGATTGGCCCGAGACTACTGGATGAGGACATCGAATCTTCTTTCTATATTAATTAACCAAGATCGCTTGTATTTAGAGAAAATAATTGCAACATTTAGTTTCCAAAGGTCATACTGACTAACGGTCATATAATAGTTAAAACCCAATAGTCTCATTTTAATTATACTAATTTTATTAAATGAAAAAGTTTTGTTGAGTATGAAATAAAATAACACACAAAATTAGAAAACAAGATTTATTCAAAATTTTGGGTCGTTACAATCTTCCCCCATTAAGAAATTGCATCCTCATAATTTTTAAAATTGGGATTGGAAATTTTATTGAAAGTTCCACATCAGAAAAAGGGCCAGTAACACTATTAATTTAAAAGAAATAAAAGTACAAAGGTCACCCAAGTTAACCCATACAAGGATTCCATGTAGGAAAACATGGACATGGAGGAGAAAACAGAGGGGAATGTTTTGAGGGAAAGTGATAGAAAATAGTCTAAGAGGAAGTTAACCACCAGAATATTACAAACTTGTGATGGGTTAAACGGTCTTTGATTAACCAGTAGGAAACTTAAACCAACATCATTTTTTTACATTTCTTTTAATAATTTCGAGGAATTAATTTACTATATAGAATAAGAACAAATGGAAATATATTTACCTTCAAGTACAGTTTCATCCCTTAATAAGTTTCACCGAGACTAATCTTTTCTCCAAACAATGAGCATTCAAAACTAATTGGGCTCATCAAAGTACAAGATTCATCTTCTAGAGAATTACGTAATCCAAAAAAGAATAACTATCTATATTTAAAAATTTATCCCAAAACATAAAGGGTAAGATAAAACAACTCTTTAAAAAGAAAGAACACCATTTTAAGGGAAACTACTTTAAATCTTCAAAGGTCCACGGTACTACCCATTGTTCATCATAGACGATTCCATAAATAACTGTCCTTAAAATTTCTCAAAATAAACCAAACTAAGATTGAAACCCAAATATAAGAAGGATTTTATAACATAGTCTTCCAAGATAAACTTTATCGTTCATCTCCAAAAAACATCAATCACTCCTAACATCTTAGAACAAAAGTAACTATCCTAAACATATTTTCCCCAAGATAGGTTAATAATTTCTTGAATTACTATAAGTTCACCTTAAATTCTTCGATTCTTCAAAATATAATTCAACCTTTACTCCTCAAAGAAAATACCATAGTAATATATTTACCTCGATCGTATGAACATATTCCAAAAATAATAATCGTCTTTTAATCCCCTAATCATCTTTTTTTTCAAGAAGAACAGCTTCACAACATCTACATGTGGTACATAACAATATATGTTTTCCTTAATGATATAAAAACATTTAGGTAGTGACTCGATGTTCTTAGAAAATATTAATGATATGCTCATAGAGCATGAACTAAAATACAACATGACATAGACAATTATTGCGATGAAGTTGCATGTACTTTAGTCTTCATGATCCATCTCATCTTAGGACTTGCATTGTTCCCTTGTCCTTGAAGATTGTTGATGCTCGTCATGCTTCTCATCCCTTCCAAGAGAGCATTTCCTTGGATAATGTCCATATTCTCCACATTTAAGACATTGAAAAGTATAAGGCACATTAGATCGAACCTTATCTCTATTCATCACATTATCCATTTTTTTAAGCAATTGGATACTTTATGCCCTATCACCCCACACATAAAACATCTCCCGGTTCCTTTGTGACATTATCCTTGGTAACCCTTTCCACACTTTTTTCATAAAGGAAATTGGGTCTTCTTTCCCTTATCAACTTTATCAGATGAACATCCTTGAGACTTAATCTTCTTCTTCCTTGATGAATTTGGGCATTCAACTTGGTACCAATTATTAATTGTGATTTTTGATAGCTGGTTTGGCATAATCACAATATGTTCAACTTGATCTCTCGTCATCTCTATCACATTTATAGGGTAATCATCACATTTCCTATCACATTGGTTATTGGTACATGTTCTTCTATTTCCCACCATTAACTAAGAAAAGAAATTATAATTAGGGGCTTAAATACTTAGCCAATAATCAAGAATAGGAAACTTTAAGCATAGAAGTATAAACTTGTAGAAGAAAATTATATCCAAATTATTGATCCCATAGGTTCCAATATAGGTTATCCATCATCATATATTTGTATGTGAAACTTTATTTTATTTTATCTTTGTTCCTTTAATAATGGTTCATACTAAGCTTATGAATTTACCAAAGCATATCCCCTGGGAGTGTCGTAACCAAGAGTGCAGCAAGGCCTGTTGTTGTGTACCATTTCCCATTCAAGTCTAGCTCAAGAGGTTTTTTCGGGTTTTACCCCTATGTACATCTTTTCCAGAGCCACCTCTACTTGTTCGTATCCAGACAGGGATGTATTTTCTTGATAAACCATTTACTCAATATTCACAAAAATACCAGGAAGATTTCCTATATTTAAACTTTTCTATAGGGTTATTCCTAAAGTTTTCATATCCTAATTTCCACAAATAACTAAAACATACTTTGATACCAACTATAGCATCCTACCATTTTATAACATAACTTTTCATTACATTTTACAAAACTAAGGATCTTTAAGGTTTAGTGTCTTGGAAACCAGGAACATCAAACATGAAAACAGAAAACATTCTTCTTAAAAACATGAAAGTCTTCTCCTTATGTTCATCCTACGTTCATTAATTCATCTCATAACCTGGGGACATACATCAAAATAAAGGGTGAGCAGAAGGCCCAGTAAGGGAAACAAGGGGAAATATTTAACATGTGAACTTGAGATATATCAATAAAGTCATGAAAAAGAACTTTAAGGAATGATAAAGAAATCATGAGGCATATCATAATAAAAATAATCTATTTCATAATGTGAAGATGTGGCTAAGAAATTTAACTTATACAATCATTTCTATTTCACCAAGGTCCATTCCCAAGGTGTCATTAAAAATTACCAAGGTAATTCACCAAAGTATCGTTAAAAATGACCATCTCTAGAGATTAAGTCGTTACCCAATGCATTGGAGTGCTATCAGGGCGTACCCTTAAATTTGACTTTATTATCATGTGATCCACATATATCATCATCAATAATTTCATAAGAAACCCATATATCATAGAAGAAATTGGTTTCATTTCATAGTCATAACATTTTATAAACTACTTTAAAGATGTGATCTTTATGTCACTTTAAACCCACGGAAAAGGAAAGTGGGTTTCATGTATGTAAGTCCCAAAATTAAAATAGAAAATTTTGATATATATGTGAATACCCATATATAATAAATATCATTGAGTATTCACTTAATAAAATAAAATAATTTTAGAAAAATAGAGAGACATTTTGAGATGAAAATTCTGCAGCATTACGCCTATGTTATAGGGTTTTAGAAAATATTGAAAAGAAAGGGGACATGGTTCACCCACTAATAAATGATCTATAAAATAGAAGAGGGAAATAATATAAAGGATATATGAACATGGTAAAAAAATTTGAAATACATACCATTTGAAATGAATAACATGGAAGGAAGAAAAAAATAAGATTCCTCTTATGAAAATTCAGCAGCCTAACGGTACCACTTAAACTTCAAAAAAATGAATTGACGAGATAAAATAGGGTATCTCATAATATGAACATAAAATATAAGTATGATAGGTATATAGATCATAAACCAACATAATACAAGTAACTTTAATGACTTGTCATGAAAATAGAACTTGAAAATGAGAAGGGTGAAAGAATCCCTTAAAAATTCGGCAGCCTAACGACGCCACTTAAACATTATTAAAATGAATTTATAAGAGAAAGAGGGGGTATCTCATAATATGATAATGAAAAGGAAAGTAGGATGAATATAAAAGAAAAATCCCTAACATAAGAACATGGATCATAAAATAAATGACATAAAAGAGAGTACTTGGAAAGAAAGAGAGAGGTAAGATCCCTTACCTTGAAGAGTAACATCAAAATCGTGATGTTTGGGACCTTGGGAGGCTTGAGGTCACCTTGGGAGGACTCCTTGGGAGGTAAAGAGACCAGAACTTCATCGAGGAGGATTCTGGAATCGAAAAGATGAGATAATGGCTTGGTATTTATAGGGGGAGTTAGGGGACAAGGCATTAATGTCCAAGGGACACCTCATTGGTGGTATTGGAAAAAACCATGGGCTTGCCCATGGTATTTTCCCATGGTATTGGCCACTTGGGACACCTCATAACTTATCTTACTATTCATAATTCGACCATATTTATTACATACTTAATACATCATTTAATGATGTCATTAAACACCCATAACTTAAAAACTGTATTTTCACTATTCATCGAAAATTCAACTTTCTCAGAAAAATCCCAAAATTTTACCTTAACCAAATATCAATGATCTGATTTCAAAAATTAACTCCATTTTATAAAAATAATTTTCTAAATATTTTTAATTTAATTTTTAAATAAATACATTATTAACTGAAAATTCATTTTTTTTCAGAAAAATCCCCAAAAGTTACCTTAACATAATATCGATGCTCTGAGTTCAAAAATAAACACCATTTTATAAAAAAAATTTTATAAATATTTTTAATTTAATTTTTATTTAAAAAGCACAATTCACCCAAAAAAACTAATACTTGACTAATAATTTATGAAACTATTATTTACCTATTTTATTGAATCAAATTATTTAGTCAAGGTGCCTAGATTATATTAATACTTTCTTTAAATGAGATTACTAATCCATTTGGTCACATTACTAATACTAAGCATAAAATAACTATTCATAATTTACTATTCATCAAAAATCAAGTTGATCTAATTAGACTCTAAATTTCATACTGAACATAATTGTAGAAGACCATTTTTTGAAAATAATTACATATAATTAATTATTTAAGGTTTACATAAATATTTTCAAATATCCTTTTTCTAGAATTCATCAAAAATATGCATAATATATTTATCCGGACATTTGAAAATTCCCAAACTTCATCATAGGAAGAAATCATATTTTTTACATAAATCAAAGGATTACACAAGGCAGTTATGGTCTCCATACATAGCCCCTTATAACCCCATCATAGGACTTAAGTGTAAGGTGTGCTAAGGTGAGAGAATCTACGGGCGGCTCAGCCAACATCGCACGAGTGGTAATTTCTATCAGTTTGTACTTCTCGCGAAGGTGATTCTGTTCTAGCTTTACACGATGAAGTTCGGCTTGGGTTTGGTCTAGAGCAAAGCCTAGTGGTGATACCTCCTTCTCAAGTTCTGTTAGATGGGCTTCGATTGGCCCGAGACTACTGGATGAGGCCATTGTATATTTTTTCTATATTAATTAACCAAGATCACTTGTATTTATAGACAATAATTGCAACATTTAGTTTCCAAAGGTCATAATAACTAACGGTCATATAATAGTCAAAACCCAATAGTATCATTTTAATTATACTCATTTTATTAAATGAAAAGGTTTTGTTGAGTATGAAAAAAATAACACACAAAATTAGGAAACAAGATTTATTCAAAATTTTGGGTCGTTACATTTCACTCCCTGACTCACTACAAAATCATAGGGGTAATGAGCGTCGAATGCACTACTCTACCCACATACAAAAAGGATAACTACTATAAGTCCAACTACTCTGACACCTTGTTCGGCATCTTTGAAAAAGATCTCTTACAAAAATAATCTTCTACCATGTTCCGCTTCCCAGGTTTATAGAAAATCCTGAAGTCATAATCCTAGATTAATTAAAGCCATTGCGTTTGTCTCAAGTTAAGATCCTTATAAGGGAAGATATACATGAGACTCTTGTGGCCGTAATAAATAATAAACTTCTCATCCATAAGGTAATGTCACCACAACTTTAGTGTGAATACCACCACTACAAAATCTAGGTCACAGGTCATGTAGTTCAACTCATGTGGCCTTAGATAATGTGAACCATAGGCTATCACTGTCTACCTCTAAATTAGAACACAAAAAATCCTAGTTCTTGATGTATTTCATAACACTATGTACTCAACACCCTCCTCTAGAAATATCAATATGATAGCGCTCATCAATCTATGTATCAAATCCTAGAAATATTGTTGGAACCTATCCATCCACATGAAAGGATACCGCTTTTCAGTCAAATCTGTCATATGAGATTATATCCTAAATAGGTAAGGTATAAATATATAGTAATAGACTCCCAACCCAAGGATTCTTCTCACCTCCATCATGGTCTTAGGTGGATACCAATATAACACTACCTCACCCTTCGTTGGGTCCACTGTCACTTGATCTATTAAGATAATGTGTACTATAAATTGAACTTCCTAAATCCAAAATTGGAACTTTGAGAGCTTATCATAAATATGGTTCTCTCAGAGTACAACAAGAACTATCCTCATGTGTCTTTCTTGATCCTCCTCAAATGATGAGTACACTTGGATATTGTCAATGAAGACTGCCATGAACCAGTCTAAGATGGTATGAATATTCAAGTTCATGAGTATCAAGAGAACTGTTGTGGGATTTTTCATTCCAAATGGAATCACCAAGTACTCATAGTAACCATAGTTACATATGGATGTCATCTTTGGTATATCTGTATCCCATACTCGTAACTGGTGATAGCCCGATCTGAGTTCAATCTTTAATAACCATTTTTCCCCTCTCAACTAGTCAAAGAGGTCATCAATCCTTAGTAGTGGATTCTTTTTTTTAATTTGACCTAGTTTAGGCAATTATAGTCCACACATAACCTAAAACTCTTGTCCTCCTTATTGGAGAACAATATTGTGGCTACCTTGGGTTAAATAATGTCTCTAACAAAGCCCTTCATTTGAATGTCCTATAATTTCACTCGCTAGTTGCAAAGCTCTATGGGAACCATCGAATAGGTTAGTGAAGATATTGGGGTCTTCACAAGTGTATATCAATATATAAGTCTATCTATCAGTGGGGAGATATGCTTGGAACATCCTCTGGAAATACTTCCTCATACACCACCGCCATTGCGGGAAACTGAATATTCATAGCTTCCACTACACCAAGGTTCATGATATCCAACTGATAAGTAATCAACTACACCCTCCTATTCATGAATTCATCTTATAGTGTATGGATTTCCTTTTTTACTACAAAGGAAACCATAGTCCCAATAATGTGGACACACCACATCCTCTACCTGAAATATTCTTTATGGTCATTAACTTCAGTTAAAAGTCCATACCTAAGATGAATTCATAAAGCCTCATTGATTTTACAAATAGATCCCAACAAAACATTAACCTCCCAGATTTAGGTCACACTCTCATCATAAGTTTTTGATTGCTGTGTAATCTTCAATAAGAGTCTCCAAGCACAAGGGTTGAGCTAAGGAATCAATCTGAATCTCTATATATTGAAGAAGATATGAGGAAATGAAGGAATGGATATAAATCATGTTTATCAGAACTGTAATTAAGGTATAAAATACATAGATCATACCATGTATCATCCCCAGAGCCTCTAAGTCATAAGAATCAACTACATGCATTTTCCCCTACCCCTATCCTCCAGCACCCTAAGCCTGGTGTGGACCACCAAAGGGTCGTGGTGGTAACAAGGTGAAGAATATACCACATTCATCTCCTTGACCACTTACTCTTACACATACACCACCCTATGGACCTGTCTTCTCTTGATGATACCTCTACCTCAGTGGTCCATCCAATGTCCCACTATCATCCATACAACAGGTAAAAAAATCCCTCATGAGGTGTGACCTACTGTCATATTATTGGAACTACATCTCCCTAGGATGATTATACCCATACAGTGAGCCAGGTAATATAAACCCTATATCCTAGGAGCTCCTCCTAAAACATATTTCATGTCTAGGTCCATAATATTGACATCGACTCCAAGATTTCGAAGTCTCTACTCTTGTGTTCCCATTTCCAGCAACTAAGATCTGTATCTACTGATACAGGAAACTCTCAACCACTAATTCATGATATAGAACACTAGAATAAGTTGGAATTCATAAAGGTATAACATTAGATCATATGTATCTATGCATTCCTCACTCATATGTCTGAGACCAAAAGAACTTATGACAAACCATATCCATAAAGTATTGGAGAGGTTGGTGAACCTCGATGAATACTCTTCCATTATCATATTACCCTGATAAAGCTATATAATATCCTAGATGTGTACATCCCTCAGTGTATCTAGAGAGAACTCCTATCTAAAAAGGCACTCAAACTATGACCATGATATTTTCACCTCATCATAATAATGGTTCATTGAACCCCCACAATCATCTTGTGGAGACATAGAGATGGATCGTTGTTAGAACCACCATCTTCTATGTTGGTGTCTTCAAAATATGGAAAACTCACATCACCACCTCATGTCATTCCTCAGCCACCTATGGTTTTAGATCACCTTAGAACCTATGGGGTCACTTTCATTGAAACTCATGAAGCGTACTCAGCCTACGCACCTCATCTGTTGGTATTGCAAGTACAATATACTTCTATACCTGTAGTGTTATAACTAGTGTACCACCTATAGATAACACATATGGAACACACCCCTATATAGATTCTACATCACTGAAGGAATCATATTCATGATCTTGATATTGAATCCTATGTAACCTACATCGTAGGGGAATCCGTAAATAGACAATATGTACCAGGGTCAATGAGTATATCTGGAGAGCTCACTCAAGAAGTGCATGGAAACCAAAAACCATTCTTATATGATGCATGTACCATTTTCCCATGAATACAATTTCTATATGTATAAAGTAGAAAAATATGTTATTAGAGTCCTGGTGTATAGATATATTAGTTGTCACACCAACACTAGAGTCACTAGCCTGAATGCCAAACTCAGAACACATAACATGATTTACCCAAACAAATTTCATAGAATATAATACTAACATAGAATTAAATTCTTTGATACAACTTTGTCATGACCTTTCCCAATGAGGCTCATTCCATGACTCCCCAATCCCACCTCCAATTGTCCATGGGTTGGAGACTAGCGCTAAGTAGGCATATCACTAACATAGTAGACCTCATCCTAAAGTGCATGTACACACACAAATCTTCAACCCCATATAATGATGAAATTTAAACAAACTAATAAACCATGCATGAATACATATAAATCCTGCAACTAGATTATGACACCTTGTTTTGGAAATTAAAGAGGAAAAAATACAAGTCCACCACAAAGAGTCTTAAAACATGTCCAACCGGAATGTAAAGAAGGGGAATGTGATTAAGATAACTGCAAGAACACACCTCAATATTTATATCTCACTAAGAAATGCCTGGTCTTGGTACCTTTATGACTCCATCAAAATTTTGATTATCAACACAAGATATGAAATGTACTTGCAAATCCCATGTAGGGGTGAGTATAACGAAACCCATAAGGACACCCAGAAAACACTAAGCATATAAAAACAATATTAACAGTTAAAACTACATAGGTATATGTCTATATAATATGTAATAAGAATACTTATATATACTAAAAAAATACAGATAGTCTCAAATAAAAGTCACATCCTTAATGCCATCTAAGGGATCTTACTCAAATGTTCCACATAGCACTCATCCAAGAGATTACAAGCCATTATTTAGATAACACTAATGGTGTATGTATATGATGTAATACTCATAGGGTCCAACCATAAGAAGTATATGATTTAAGTTTGAATATAATGATACATATATGAGGATCACACCCATGTCCATGAGGTATACCAACATCCCATTATAGAATAACTAGCTAAGTGTTGAATTAACGCCTGTATAATGTTTGTCACGATGATAAAAACAACTAAACCTAGGAAAATATGAGGATAGAGGATCTCACTCTATGCCTCATAAAAGGATTCTGAATACACTATCCAATAATTCCTACTGACTGTATCACTATCTTTATGTATACCAAGATTCCATACTAACCCTTAGGGAATGGATATTGGGAATACACCCTAAAAAACTTATCCAAGATCAAGATGACAAGGGATCTAAGCCTTATTGAATAGAGTACACAATGTGTATTGGGAGTACACAACATGTCACTTTGGAAATGAATCCTGCCTATGTTTCATCACCCACACTAGTTTATTTTTCAAAGTACATAGTGTGTCCATGAACATAAACGTATGACCATGTCTAGGTACATGACTATTCCTGGGTACACCAGGCCTGGTCATATATGTGTCAAAGTACATGGTGTGTTCCTGATAGAGTACTCCTAGTCATGTCTATGCACCCTCTAGGACACATGCTAAGATTATAGGTTGTTTCACACACTGTGTGATAGGGGTCACACGCCATGCGATACTTAACTTCATATGGGAACCCTATCTGCTACATCAGGGTCCCACACAATGTGTGTTCCCAAAATACATGATATGTATATAAGGACTTTATAGAACCCTCTCTAGTTCTTCCTCCACAATTTCATCCCCTACTATGGCCCTTGAATCCTCCTTGAATCGTACCAGGAAGCACATCTCTACTCCAACTGAGCCTCACCGTCCCTATTCATTGGATTTTGGTCATCTGATTCACATAATAATTAGTTATCATTTGTCTTCATCATCATCATATGTACTACATGAACCGGAGGTCTCTAATCCACTCTGATTTTCTCATCGCAACAGTCATCGCATGATTCCCATGCCAAACCAATATTGGATCTGCAATGTTGAATTCTTGAGCTAAGAAATGGGTGTGCAGTATTCGATTTCTTATTAAACGATAAAACCATTGGTCAAACAGAACCTTTATGATGAAGAAATGTAGATCAATGAGTGAAGACCCTGAAACACACAAAAATTGAGTGAACCTTGTCTTTGTTCATTTGTTCTCAATCTGTTATCGTTATAATGATGAATAATAAATTATAGTATCATAAACAATCCTCCCAATAAATCCCCATAGATAAACCCATCCTACAATTCGATATATCCACAAATCAATCCATTGGTTGATTGATTTTAATTCATAATAGAAATAAATTACAAGGAATAATTACAAACAATACAAACATCCTTCCTCGATTTGGATCAATTGCTGATGAAGAACAAAGTTGTGTCATTATCATTTATGAGATCCTATAATTCTATTGCACACTAGTTTTTTATCCTCAATACAGTTTTTGTTATCCAACAAGTTTTCCTCCAATGAATCTCATCAATTTATAGGGTTTTGTGTCTAACCATACAAATTTTCTACAAGCATGTACATAGAGAGGAATTAAACTAAGTTAGGTAATAAAATAAAATAAATTTTTAATTTAATTTATTTTAAACAACTTCCCATGATCGTACCTCAACATGAAACCCCAACAAATTCCATGGTTATATCACACCAAGGGTAACCCCTATGTTTTTAACTCAATAGTGACCTTATATTTCTAATCTAGGCCCCCATTCAAGAGTTATTATAATATTTTTAGGAAAAGCACATGCACACGATATTGAAATATTTAATATATTCTAAAAATTTATTCTAGGAACACTGGGCCTCAGAATCAATTGATGTGTCAGTTCATGGTCTCATAAATAACACATACAATATCCGTAAATAATATATGAAAAATAAGAGTCTCTAAAAAAGTTCTAAATTCCATGGACTTGACCTCTCTTCCTCATTAGTGTTTTGAATTGGGGACCACCATTGGTCCACATTTCCCATCAGATGATTGACTGCTATGTTGAATTCTTCCTTTTCACTACTTCCCAATGTGAGAAAGATATTCTCTAGGTACTTTATCCTTTGTTAAACTACCAATGAATGAGTAGTTCCAATAAATGTTTGAGGTTTTTGTCATATAAATTCATCCAACATAGTTTTTCCATGTTGTGGGTTAGCAGGTCACTCTATGTGAGAGCAATTATTTTCTATAACCTAGGTAAACTTCTCTAATATAGTTATGATATAATTTTACTCAACTGCTTCTTCATTGACATTTCCATGTGGACTATACTTCCATTAACTACAATTGTTGATATGGTTTTCAGTCCTCCCATTTGTCACAATCTTTCCACAATTTCAAAGACATTATTAGCTCATGTAATTGAATTGTAAAATAAAATTCATACTATTTTTTGGAGAGTGTTCCCTATAAATCATTAAGGTTTAACAGTACTTTTGTTATCTCATGTGGTTACTCTAAATATAATCCCCAAGGTTATTACTAAACATCAATTGATACCAATAGTAATATATTGGACATTATAAATATAGAGATGATAGTAATATTACATTATTGTTACAAAATAGAAAAGTTCCCCAAGGATATAAGAGATTATCAGTCTTGAAATACTAGATACATACATAAAATAAATTTTGAGACATAATATAAAACATGAAGATATTGCAATAACATTATTATTCATTCCATCATATCCATAAAAATTATACATAGTCCCCCACTATGTTTCCTGGGGAAAAGAAAAAAATAATGGTGAACTCAGATACTTGATAAGGAGTAGTATAAAACAGAATCTTTCATAATAGAAACATTTAATAATAGATATAGAAAGTATAAATGAACAATATGGATCCATAATCAACTGAAATGGAGTTTATTATATCTCTATGATGATAAATGAAAACATGTATAACAATAATCAATTATCTCATACTAATGGAATCAATAATGATAGACATAAAAACGTTTTTTCAAGTCCTTGTGCTAAGACAATTTCTAATTATGAGAAGTGATATACTCAAAACCCAACATGTTTTGTCACATGACACCAATTGATGTATTGAGTGGATATATAATTTTTTTCCCACTTATCACTTGATTATGTCTAATGCATTCACTGCAAGATTCATCAATACCTTTCTTACAATTCCCTAAGGAACCCCTTACTAAATAGATATTTTATATTCATATAATTAGAAATAAAAAAAACCAATCACTTCCCCATTAAATAGAATAATTATGATATCTAGGATAATATCCCTTAATCAACTTGGAAACTGTGGGGTAACATCAAAGTTTCATGAAGTGCCCTTATCAAAGAAATATACTGGTGAAGCTACATACAATGTGTCATGTTATCCATGGATGATAGCAACTAGATTTAATAGCTTAAAGTGGTAGGAGACAAAATTAAAGTTAGGAAAAATACTTCATCATGGTTTATAGGGTTCATGTGAATATTCCAAAACATATTCTTTGGGAGTGTCTAGCCAGGTGTGCAGTCTTAGGCCTATTCATCATGCATCCAAGTGATGACTGTGTAAATTCCCAACCAACCATTTTTAGAATAATTACCCCCTAGGTTAATCTAATCCAAAACTACATCTAGATTCTAGTATCTATATAGGTATTTATTTTCTAGTAAACTAAACATTATTTTACTTTACCAAAACATTGGATAGGTTTCCCACCATGGAAAAGATTTAGTTTTACAATGATTTTGGAAACTTTTGAATCAAAAAATTATGAGATATGGATAATAATGTTAACATGTAAATCCATTAAATTTCATGAATAATATGGTAAAATTATTCAAGGGTAATTTATGAACCACACAGAAAGAAATATGTGGTGTGTATAACATGATTCCCAAAGAATGGAAATTGAGATGAAAGAAAACCTCACTTAAGGCATGGGCAGCAGTTTATTCATAACCTCTTGAAAAATAGGTATTAAAATATATTTTAAAATAAAAGTAATAAATTCATTTCATGATATATAATCTCAAATAGTTATTATATACAACACATAATTAAAATTAAGTGTATAATATAAAACATGTATCAATGAGAGGAATTTCAAATGGACAACCCTTACCTCTTGTCATGACTTCCATAAATGTACATTAACCTCCTATATTATAAACATAAATATCTTAATCACTAAATTTAGAATATTAATCATATCTATTTTCATTCATACTCTTCATTATTAGTCTTTATATATTTGAATTCCTTTTATTTTCCACATCATTTTTTATAGTTTTGATCATTTGTACATGTTTTATAATAGCAGTGTTTGTATTCATTCTTCTTCCAAAGTTAATTATTAATAGGTTATTAAAGTTACTATTTATTATGATTTATAAAAATTTGTAATGCTTAAAAATCTATTCATAAGTTTTTTAGTCTTTATCCTTGAATATGAAATTGATAATACGCATGTTTTGGTGATTTTTGATGAACTAATGGTGTTTTAATAATTCTTGAATTAAATATTAATATAAAATCTCCATAACCAAAAAAAATAATTATTATTTACAAAATTATATCATACTATAACATTAAATATAATTTCATATTCATCTATGATATAAATGCGTAATATTTTTTAAGTAGATGGTTAAACCCATGAAAACCTGAAAATACCCTGATTTAATGATTGTTTATGAGGTGATTTTGTTGTAATATCATTATACTAGAAGAATAATGATCATATTTATTGTTTATTATTGTGATATATTATAGCTCTAATGAATTATTAGAATAATTAATGTTAACGAATATCTTATATGATTTTAATAAAATATTATCCTCTTAGAACACTTATATCAAATGATTAAATTAACAATGATCCTTTTTTGATCTTATAATTAATAGTTTTTCCAATTTTTATAAAATAAAGATAATAATTATATAAAAAAATATTTATCCTTTAATAAAATTTATATACCTAACCTTGTATGGTGGTGGAGGAAAACTAAACACGGTGTGTCATGGAGGTAGTAGTCTCCTCAACACATGAATAATGGTTTTTTTTCTTATTGGATGGGGTATTTAAATTAAAAATGATAACACCCTAAATATAGTAACATTATAGTATATAAATGACACTATAATACAAGAAAAGGGTCATTAGTGTTGGTTTTTTAACCATCATCGATTTAAACCACTGATTAATAGTATAATAGTGGTTAATAAAATTGATAAGTATTGCATGGTCACTAGTAATTTAGTAGTGGTTTTTTTGAATCCATAGTGGTTTTTTATGTGTCATTTTTGGAACATTTTTCGGTGGATTCATATTCATTTAGTAACAGTTCTTTAATTTTTTTTAAAAATCCTAGAGGATATAAATAAAATAAATCTAACTATCCCTGAAAATATTACATGTAGTTTTTTTAGCAGTGGTTTCAATTAATCACTGCTAAAAAATTTTATATTTAATATACTTAGATATGGTTACTAAGAACTTATTCTAAATTAGTGTTTTTTAAATTATTTAATAATAAATTAACATGCAATAAATTAAAACATGAATATATAATAAACCCCTCATATATACATCATACATCCATAATCATATATACAAACATCCAAATTCATCATAACCTCAATCGTAGTAAACCCATATCAACCAATACCTCAATAATAAATATATATATAATATGTCTAACAATAATATATTTTTGATATACATTCACATCATGACCTTCACTCCATATGTCTGCCTCCACGTCATCTCATCAACTAAAACCGACCATGTCATCCCATCAACTGTAAAAAAAGAAAAAAAATAAAATTAAACATAATAAATAAGAATTAAATTAGAAAACCAAAACAATGACATGGATTAGAATGGTCAACCATCAGCCTACTGCAAACATTTTCCACCTACAATGACAACTATGACATTGAATAAAATAAATGTGAGTGAAAAAAGACATAAAATATTTTCAAAATGATGCACATAAATTTGTTATTTTTTTAATCAAACTAAAGATATTTTAACATAAAACAAATAATATACAATGAAAAAAACATTAAAAACATAAACTTTCATATTTATGATAAAATTAAACACTTGAAACTGAAAAGGGATAAGTAAATATTCTAATTTATTTTTAAATCGATGTATAGTGGGATTAAACTTGACATAATAAAAAAATTTGGAGGAGTTTGATATCACAGTATTCCCAATATTTCAAAAACAACTTAGCAGTGGATTTCCAATTATTTCACATCAATCTGAGGTCATTTTATATGTTTTTGACCATTCCACTCATGTTTTTGTGTTTTAAAATACTAAAAACATGTTTATGACCATCATAGGAAAACCATAATTCAAAATGATGTGTCATCAGTTCCTATATTTTAAAATTAAATATACATTTATGTCCCTTGATTTTGGGGCCATCCAACATAATTTTCTAGGTTTTGAACCTCAAACACTTGTTTTTAAAGGCTTTTGTAACTTTGAAAAGTGTTTACCAAGTAATTTCAGCCACACCACACATCGGATTAACATGTTATATGTGTGTAAAAGTCAAAATCAATTCAACAGTGGTTTTCCCATGATTTCACATCAATATGAGGTAATTTTCTATAGTTTTTACCATTCCACACATGTTTAAATGTTTTAAAATACTAAAAACATGTTTATAGTGATCCAGGGAAAATCTTAAATCAGAATGATGTGTGGTTGATTCCTAAATGACATAAATGACTTATGGATCATTTTCTTAAGGAATCAAAACAATACAAATTTGTTTTCTTGGTTTTGAGTAGGTCATTTTCCTTTTACTAAAATTGATGTCAATTTTAAATAAAAAGATGTAATTAGAGTCATATCAGTCTCACTGTACATTGGATTGAAGTGATTATGATTCTTACACATCAAAAATGACTTATGGATCATTTTACTAACATATTAAAACAATATAAATGCTTTTTATTAGTTTTGATTTTGTCACTTGTATTTTTTACTAAATTTTCATTATAAACTAGAAAGCAGACATTGACACATACCAAGAACTTTGTGTATTTTTTAAACATGAAATTTACTCCTACACATCAAAATTGAAATATGAATCGATGTCCTAAATTATCAAGAAAATCAGAGTTCATTTTCATGGTTTTCAGTGAGTAAGACCTTTTGAACTAAAATGCTAATTTTAAATTAAAAACGGACACATTTAGTAATATCGGGCACATTGTGTATCATATTGAGGTGAAAATGATTCTTACACATCATAAATGACTTATGTATTTCTTTCCTAAAGTTTTAAAATAATCTGAATGTGTTTGGTTAGTTATGAGTAGTTTAGTTGTCCTTTTTAACAAAATGAATGTCAATTTAAAATAAAAAGACACACTTGGATCCATACTAGAAACATTGTGTATCTTATTTATGTGAAGTTAATTATTACACGTCAAAAATGACATATAGATCATTTTCCTAAAGTATGAAAACAATCTGAATGAATTTTCTTGGGTTTGATTAGGTTATTTGTCTTTTTTACTAAAATTGATGTCAAATTTTAAATAAAAATATGCACTTGGAGTTATATTAGTCACACCGAGTATCAGATTGATATTTGGGTGATTCGTACACATAAACAACGAATTATGGATTGGTTTATTAGTGTATCAAAATAATCTAAAAGGATGTTCTCAGTTTTCAGTATGTCATTTTTTCTTTTTACAAAAATTGATGTCAATTTTAAATAAAAATATACACTTGGAGCCATACCAACCACACCATGTATCAGATTGAGGTTAGGATGATTCCTCCATATCTCAAATGACTTATAAATCATTTTTATAAAGTATCAAAACACTATAAATGTGTTTGATTGTTTTTGAGTAGTTCATTTGTCCATTTCACTAAAATTGATGTTACTTTTAAATAAAAAGATGCACTTGGAGTCCTATTGATCACACTAAGTATAGGATTGAAGTGTGGTTAATTCTTACATGTCTCAGATGACTTATGGATCATTGTAAAAAAGTATCAAATTAATATGAATGGGTTTCCTCAGTTTTGAGTATATCACTTGTCTTTTTTACTAAATTTTCATTTTAAATTAGAAACACACACTTTGACTCATACAGATCGTATCATGTATCAGTTTGGCATGAGACTAATTACTACTCACCAAAAATGATTCTTGAATCGATTTCAAAAATTATAAATAAAATCTAATCACGTTTAATTAAATTTCAATTAGTAGCACTTTTTGAACTAAAATATTGATTTTGAACTCATAATGGACACTTTAAGTCATACCAGGCACATCTTGTATCAGATTTATGTATGGTTGACTCTTACATGTCACAAGTGACTTTTAATTAAAGTATCAAATTAATATGAATATTCTTTCTTAGTTTAGAGTATGTCTGTTGACTTTTTTAATAAAATTAATGTCAATTTTAAATACTAATAATCACCTAGAGTCATAACAGTCACACTATGTGTTGGATTGAGGTGTAGATGATTCGTACACATCCCAATGTATAAAAACAATTATAACATCCAATGTTACCATGATTTCCCTTGTTTTTATTTTTCGAACTTCCAACACTTCTTATTGACTCGATGTAATTAGTACAAATTTTTTTTGTTGAAACTCAAAATAGAAGAGGAAGATTATATGCCCATTATATCATGAGAAGTCACCAAAATGGACACATGATCTTCTTATACTCTTCTACCTCACAACAACGAGAAATTTTTCTCATTTAATAACATCAAATCAATATGCAGTATTAGCAGTTTCATAAAGAAATACAATGATAATAGAAATCATGGTAACATTGAAAAAAGAAACATTTTATCTCATTTGTTCCTTGTTGAAAATCATTGAAATAAAAATATTAATTCCCAATATATCTAAGAAAAAATGAAATAAGTATTAGATAAAAATGATAAAAAAATTAACTTACAAATAGTAGATAAAATGATGATAGAATTATATAAATAGGAAGTAAGAATTCACATTTCCATGATGTTTGTATGCATTCTTGATGCATTCCCTTATTAATTTAATGTAATTTTTTTTATAATCAAGATAAAACATGAATTTAAAATAAAACATTTTATATATTGGTGAACTATTTATATAGAAAGATGATATTTTAAATATTATTTTTTCATAATATTATAATTCATTTATAACTAATAAAATTTATATTAATATAATCATTTATGTTTTTAAACATCATTATTGTATCATTATTTTAAATTTATCAATATAATTTATTAGTTAAATTTTACAAAAAATTAATAAAAAAAATCATCAAAAATGATATTTTTATCATTATCATGGTCATCAACATTAATCATAGTAATTATACATTTATTCCCAAAAAGAGACACTAGAATTATTTAAAAATACGATAATCTTGATCAAAAATAAAATGTTCATTTTATGGTTATATGTTCAATAGGTGAAGAAAATTAATTTTCTAATTTTATCGAGAAAATCAGTATTTTGATTAAAATATTATTTCTGTTTGAAAAAATATATACAACTGTTTAATAAATAAATAAATAAAATATATTTTTTATTTATTATGTTTATATTTATAATATAAAAGAGATTAAAAATTTAATTCGTTCTTCCGTTATAATAACTAGTATTTTCTCCCATGCAATCACATAGGATTAGATTTTTTTATTTTTAAAAATAATGTGTTGAGTATGAATTTAAAAAATTATAAGAATAAATAGTAAACATGGAATAAACCCATAATATTCAAAGAATAAATAGTAAACATGTAATGAAACTATGAGGTGAGTGATTAAAAAATCCACAATGATTATATCTATGCATTTTTAAAGATATAAAAAAACATGAAACTATATAGTAGCTTGTATGTGAGGGTATTCAAATTAATTACTTGAATGAAACATATCAATAATGAACTATGGTCATGGATTTCCAAATCATATATAAAATATCTTCTTGTAATTAACCATAAAGACTTAAACTACAATTTTATTTTAATATGAAGAAACATATACCTAAATTTCAAGCACCTTAGTTAAATAATAATAATAACCTGCAAAAGTCCCCCTAAAACATGCATTTTTTTCACTTTTACTTATACATATAATTATAGAATAAGAAAGTTGAAGGCATGTGTCATTCCAGACCAAGTCTCTATAGTGACAATATCCTATTTCTCAATAAAAAAAATGGATATAAAACAAAACCAATTGTTACTCAAAAATGAATATATCATATCAATGAAAAATTGCACAAGTAAAGAAGCAATGAATTAAAGAATGAGATGTATAGTTATACTAATTCAAAATTTTATTTATTAATAGTTTAAATGAAAATGACAAGAATGTTTTTTATAATTAATCAATAATATAATTAGGGTATTTTGAAGATTTATAATAATTAACAATTTTTTTAGCTCAATTTAATGTGATGAAATTGTTAAATTATAAATATAGGTCATTGTTGACTGGACATGGTTGATTGAAACAAAAAAAATAACTCAAATTGTAAAATAATTAATCCTCAACATGATTAGGGAATAATTTTCATCTTATAATTAATTTAAAAATTCAAATGTCATTTCAGTTTAAAATGTAATTATAATTGAATATAAATTTTGGAATTACTTGTTTATGATAAACTATGAAATTTGGTACTGAAAAGTAGAAATAGCTTTAAATATGAAGCACGCAACAAAAAATACCTCAGGGGACCCAAAATATTATCTGAGGGGCATGTTGAAGGATATAAATGGTAAAAAAAATTCACTTGGGAGGGGATAATAAATTATATAAGGACATAAAATGATGTCCCAAAAATTATTAATTATTTCTATTGGAATAATAAGTTACTTATTAAACATAATTTTCTTCAAATAGACTTTATGATAATTTTGGGGATGTAATGAGTTTCCTAAGTGAATAATTTTCATCTTGTATTATTGAATAAATGACGTGAATCCTAGTTACACTGCTGGATATCCTCGTGTATTTTCATATGAATCATTTTCTTGTTCAACATATTGGTTACATACTCTCTCATGAAAAAGCCTCATAATTCAGAAATAAACTACAGAGTGATTACAAAAATATATATTAATTAAAATTTTTATAATCCAAAATAAAAATATAGAGTGATTAAACAATAAATAAATCATAAAGAAAATTCATATAATATCAATAAACATTAATAGAATAGAGTCATATGTATTGCATTAATTTTTTAGTAAAAATACAAAGTGATTATAAAATAATGATAATGGGATAAAACATTAATAAATAAATAATAAATCATTGATTATCAAATAGAAATTAGAGACTTCATAATCCAATGTAACAACATAGTTTTATTAAAGAAATATATATTAATTAATATATATTCACAGTTTAATAAACATTCATGGAATGAATTTTACTAATTAGTAAAGTTTCATCTAATACTATGTATACATAAATGTTTGAACTGTAAAGAGCAATTAAAATCAAATAACTCCATTGAGGAATAATATATTTAGGGAGATTATGGGGAGGAGGATACAAACTTTATAGGGGGTTTACGTTGTTACCAAGGATGGGATCCATCCTAGGGAGAGGTAGATCGTGGGGGGGTCCACGTCGCCCCTGAGGAGGGGAACCGATCCAGGGAGAGGGAGGTTGGAGGGGGATTACGTCACCGATGAGCCAACTATAGAGAAGGTATTAGGGTGGGATGGTCACTAGGGTAGGGGTCGTGGGGGGGTAGTGAGGGTCGGGTTGTGGTCTTTGGGTTGTGGGATCGGGTCGACTTTGGAGAGATGAGAGGAGGGGTGGGGAAAGGGGGTCATAGACTCAGGGTCACCCCTAGGAGAGGAGAGGAGGAGGGCATGGAGGTGGGGGTGGAGGGGGAAGGTTTTGGGTTCACATAGAAGGAGTGGGGGAGGGGGGATTAAGGTTTTTTTTAAAATGTTTAGTGGTGGTTTAATTTAAACTACTGTTAATTGAAAACATAAAAGAAATATCACGGATGTTTAATTAAACAACAACTAAATAATATTTTTTAAACTGGATTAATTTTCTAGAAGTTACTAGAACCTCCATGAATAAACCGCCACTACCAATTTTTTTTCTTTTAGTTCTAATATCATTATATCTATGCGAATATAATAAAATTGAAATAATAAAGTTAATAAGAAAAACTAATTAGTTTATAAAACTCATGTTAGGGACTTTAATTTTTCCTTGGAAGCCTCCCTAGAAATAACGGCCATATGCTTAATAATGTTGGCTAGAATATTTTGAATATAAGAAGGAGTTCAAGTAGGAGAAATTTCTTAGTTTTTAAAGATTAAATTTGATGGATAGGTGAAAACTGAAGTGGTAGAGATGTTACTCTTTTATAAGTGACGAGAAGGGTATTTTTGAGAGTAACCCTTAAATTTTCAATAATGTAGGGTTATTATTCAAGTTTCAAAGGACACAAAAAGAAGAAAACTGGTAGGGATGGTGAGTTTGGGATAAAAATCACCTCAAACACTCCTTTTGAGAAAAATTTGAGTGTTTTCTATATTTTTTTAACTTTTTAACATTTTCCCTAATTTACCATTACCTTGGTAATTTAAGTATTAACCTTAAAAAAAATTTATTAAAAACAATCAATTTTAAACTTTTTACAAAATTTCATCCTTCTAATTTAAAATTTTAAAATCATTTTATCATATAAAATTTCTATAGGTGTGAAAGTTAATTTTAATATAAATACAATTACTCATGTAAAAACAATTTTTTGAAAAATATTATTTTTAAGATAAAAATTTATATATAAAAAAATATCAGGGATACTTATTTTAATGTCATAAATTAATTTATTATAAAAACAATCAAGGATATGAATCTCTTACGATAATGAAAAACTGAATATCCCTTGAAAATACTTGATTCAAAGAAAAGATCAAAAATATATTTCCATTAAAGAAACATTTTATTTATTTATAAAAATGTTGTACATAAGATTTATAAGTTCAAATAATATTATAAATCATGTATTTTTATTCCTTAAATTCATATTTGATAACCTACCATGTTTTTTAAACATCTCGTTAATTAATATATAACTATAATATGATACAAATTATATGTTTTTTGAAAACCGTATGTTTTTTCTAAAAAATGATGTTTTAAAAAAAGCACAAAAATCATACTAAGATATTTTTTATAAGAGGAATTAAAAAATTAAGTTAATTTGGTCAATATACAATTATAAGATGAATCTTTTAAATAAAGTCATGAATAAGTGTTATTTTGACTGAGATAGTCCAAAATGTGGTCTTTACCAGCAATAACAGTGCCTCAAGTATTAATATATAAATGTACTTAAATAAATATATGTTAATTTATATATTTATATTATTATTTAAATTAAAATTTAATATATTATACTTACATATAATTTCTTTAATATATTTAAATATATTATTAAATATTCTTATTGATTAATGTAAATTTGATTATTTTTTGTTTTATAAATTTTGAAAATAAGATTGATAATAATTTTTTAATAAGAATTATATTTTGAAATATACATTTATATGTAACAATGTTTTAATATATCTATATTTTTATATATTTTGTAATATATAATCATATATATAAATATATGTAAACATACACACATATAATTTTAAATATATATATATACATGTTAAAAATTATAAGTTATGAATATTAATATATAAATTCAAAAGTAAAATATATTTAATTTATGTATAAATTTATTTATATAGTTCAAATCAGTATATTTTAATATATATATATATATATAATTATTGAAACATATAGGGATTAGAAACCCTTTTTATTAAAACAATGAAAAGATACAAAAATATGATTAAATAGGAATACCTACCCAAGTTCAAATAAAAATCCAAAATGAAAAAAATTAAGAAAAAGAAAATTGCAATGAAAATAACATTATAAGGACAACATAGTGGTCAAATCCAAAAATACATCAACAAATATTTCTCTCAATGACAATAATATCAAGATATCCCCCCCAACCTCACCTACCCTAGAGAAAACATCCTTGTCTCTATGTGTTATCCCTTCACCATGGATAATCCTCATAGTCACTTTTAGTGCTGGCATCTAGGACATGATGTGAGTCTTCCTCCGCTGTAGCCTTATTTTCAGATTCCTCCTAGATAGGATCACTATTATCTGGATCAATCATGTAAAATCTATTTCGAGTACTCATCTATGAGGAGAATACTATACATTATTTTCAAGGACTCAATCTATTTCAAATACTATAATGAACCACTTTAGTGTCTACTACCTCATAAGACCTCCTTGAAACCAATGAAAATGAGGTGCCCATACCTTCTTTCCTATTTAGAGGTGCAATTTGAATTCAAATATTTCCATGGATATTAATTCATGGGAGGTGCACTAGTAGGTATTTCAATAACATTATGAGATACAAGAGTGACATCCCTAAAAATATCATAAGCATCAATTTCTTTTTGATTCAAATGAGCATTCCCCACCCAAGAGGTAGAATTTCTCATTTGTGTTTGTGGACACCCATGCTATTTTATTATCTTAATAAGTACATCATCTTCATTAAGAGGAACATGAACAAAAGTTTCATTATGTTACCTTATAGAGATAGGTTTTAATATAGAATTACCTAAAACCCATTTCTTTGTTATGTTAAGCTAGATCAGAATATTTTCCCTAATAGCTAACTCATGTTGAATATCCATTTATTCTAAGGGAGGTACTTCACCATTGACCTTGCCTAAAGGCCTATTTCCCACCACATAGTTAAATTTTTTTCCTTTTCTATTAAAAATTTTTATGTAATTCTACAAATATAAAGCTAAATGATCCATCTCATCATCATTCCTAGAAGACTACTGATTCTTATTCACTTTGAATTTATTTGTGAAAAACCTAGACTATAGTAAACAACTTTAGATACTAACACCTATCTAGATTTATGGATTTGAGTCCTAGGTCTAATAGGGGGATATTAAAAGGATCACTTGTGTTTTTTATCCTCAAAAAAGTAATTTCCCTTCAATACTGATCCACAAGGATCATAGAGAGAGTGACTAACCAAACAAGTAGTATAGGGTCAAGATAACTCCTTCATATCAAGACTCACTACTTGAAAAATATATTATAACCGTGCCAGAAAAATCCATCAATAGTACTAAAAAAGTGTTTTGGATCTAAGAATCATTAAAATGGGTCCCTTTTATTAATACTAGTAAAATTTCTAAAAAAATCCATTTAATTTCTGTGTGTTATTAAAATTACAGCACACTGTAACACCAATAATATGCCCCAAATGTAGATAACATCAATAAATATGGGATATGGAAAATTGATAATTTAATTAAAATAAAAATTAGATCACAAATAAGAAAAATACTATATTATATACATTTAAAACATCATTTTGTAAAATTCCATTATCAAGTAAAATTTATCACAAATAGTCAAAAACATCAATGGTTTCATTTTAATTGGCACCTGACCCCTTCGCAAAAAACCTGATCATGGTATCTATTGTTGAACAAATGAACCCAACTAGAGAAAAGTAATCAACCTGTATGAGAAGAAATTTCTTATAGTTATACTATAAAGAAAGAAATAAGACCAAAATATGAATCAATACATTAATAAAATGTTGATCTTAAACTAATTATATTCACTTTGTGTCATACCAGAAAAATTGTGCATCAGATTGAGGTGTATATGATTCATACACATCACAAATGACTTATGAATTGTTCTAATAAAGTGTCAAAACAATCTGAATGTGTTTTCTTAGTTTTGAGTTTTCACTTGTTTTTTTTACTAAAATTTCATTTTAAATAGCAAACACACACTTTGTGTCACACTGGTCACATGGTGTTTTATTTTGTAGTGAGACTAATTCCTACACATCAAAATAACTAATGATTGGTTTTCCTAAAATATCAAGAAAATATGAGGGTGTTTTCTCTAAATTTTAGTGGCCATCACACATTTTTACCTAAAATATCAATTTTAAACTGATAAGTGACACTTTGAGTCATACCAATCACACCATCTATCAAATTTAGGTGAGGTTGATTCTTACATGTCAAAAATGTCTTATTGATAATTTTCCTAAAGTATAAAAACAAGATGAATTAGTTTGATTAGTTTTGAGTATGTCACAAATCATTTTTACAAAAAATGTAAAATTAAAATTAAAATACACAGGTATAATCATACTGGTCACACCGTGCATCAGATTGAGGTGTGGATGATTCCTAAATATCAAAAATGTCTTATGGATAATTTTCCTAAAGTATAAAAACCACCGAAATATGTTTTCTTAGTTTTGAGAATGTCAATTGTGTTTTTTAATAAAATGTTATTTTAAATATAAAACACTCACTTTGAGTCAAAACGGTCACATCGTGTGTCGGTTTTACATGAGACTGATTCATATACATCACAAATAATTTATGAATAGTTTTTTCTAAGATATCAAGATAATAAGAGTGTTTTTAATTGGTTTCTAGTGATTGACATGCATTTTGAACTAATTTGTCAATTTTAAAATGATAATGGACACTTTGAGTGATACAGAGCACACTATTCATTAGATTGAGGTGAGGTTGATTCCTACACATCAAAAATGACTTATGGACAATTTTCATAAAGTATATAAACAATCCATATGATTTTTATTGATTTAAGGAATTTGATGTGTGTTTTTAACTCAAATGTAAATTTTTAACTGAAAATGCACAATTTGAGTCATATCTGACACATTGTGTGTTAGATTAAGGTGAAACTAATTCCTACACATTAGAAACTATTAATGATAATTTTACTATTATATAAAAACAATCCAATTGTGTTTTCTCATTTTCTGAGTATGTCTCTTTTATTTTTTACTAAAATAAAAATTTTAAATCAAAATACTCACTTGGAGTCATACTGGTCACATCGTGCCTCAGATTAAGGTGAAGCCGATTTCTACACCTAAAAATGAATTATTTATTATTTTTATAAATTATAAATACAATATGAATGTGTTTTAATTGTATTGAGTGTGTTAGTATTATTTTTTACAAAAATGAAACTTTAAACAGAAAACAACCACTTTGATTCAAATCGGTTACATCATGATTCGTTTTAACATGAGAGTAATTACTACACATCAAAAACAACTTATTAATAGTTTTCCTAAATTATGAAGATAGTCTTAATTTGTTTTATCTTTTTTCAGTGTGTGACTCAAATTTTTAACGAAATTGTCAATTTTAAACCGATAACAGGCACATTAAGTTCTATCACGCACCCTTTGTATTATATTTAGGTGTAATTGATTAAAACACATCAAAAATAATTTATAGATTATTTTCTAAAATCATTGAAAAAATATAAATGTTTTTTCTTTTTTTTTTGAGTGTGTGATGTGTGTTTTAAACTAAAATTTCAATTTTAAATTGAGAACGTGTACTTTGAGTAATACTGGACACATTGTGGGTAAGATTGAGGTGTAGTTGATTCCTATATATCCAAAGTGACTTCTATATCACTTTATTAATGTATCAAAATAATATGACCTCATTTGATCATTTTTTTAATATTTCACTTGTTTTTTTACTAAAATTTCAATTATGAATAAAAAGACACAATTGGAGTCATACTAGTCACACAATTCATCAGATTGAGGTGAAGTTGATTCCTACACATCAAAAAAGACTCATGGGTCAATTTAATAAATATAAAAATAATTCAAATGCATTTTCTTAGTTTTGATTATATCACTTGTTTTTTTACAAAAATTTCATTTTAAACTAAAAAATGTAATTTGAGTCATACTGATCAAATCATGTGTCAATTTGATATAGACTGATTTCTACATGTCAAAAATGACTTAAAAAAAATTTATAAAATTATAAAGACAATCCAAGTGTTTTTTCATGGTTTTTACTGAGTGACACACTTTTTGACCTAAAATGATAATTTTAAATTTATAGCAAAAACATTTTGCCTTATCGAGCACATCGTTTATCACATTTAGGTGATTATGATTCCTATAAATCAAAAATGAATTAGGAATTGTTTTACTTCAGCATCAAAACAATACACTATTCTTTTTATTTGAGTATTTTACTTTTCTTTCGTACTAAAATGAAAATTTTACAGAATAATACATTCCTGCAGTCACACTGGTCACACCATGCATTGGATTGAGGTGTGTCTAATTCCTACTTTTTACAAATTAATTATGGATTGTTTTCCAAAATTTTAAAAACAATACAAATCCATTTTATCAGTTTTGAGTATGTTAGTTGTGTTTTTTACTAAAATTTCATTTTAAACTGAAAACAAGCACTTTAAGTCATATAAGTCACATTATGTGTCAGTTTGATGTGATATTAATTCATATATGTTACAAATCACTTATGAATCATTTTCCTAAATTTTTTAGAAAATCCAAACATTTTTTATTTTTTTAGTGTGGGGCACATGTCTTTAATTAAAATATCCATTTTAGACTGATAACAGACACTTTGAGTAATACAAGTCACACTGTGTATCAAATTGAGGTGAGGTTAATTATTATACATCAAAAATGTCTTATGTATTGTCTTATTAAAGTATCAAAACAATCAAAAAAAATCTTAATTTTGAGTATATCACTTGCCCTTTTTCTAAAATATCATTTTCAAATAAAAAGACACACTTTGAGTTATATCGATCAAATTGTGAATCGAATTGAGGTGTGGTTGATTCCTACATTTCATAAATTATATATTGATATTTTTTATAAAGTATTAAAATATAGGAATGTTTTGTTCAGTTTTCAGTATGTCACTTTTCGTTTTTACTAAAATTTCACTTTAAACAGAAAACATGTACTTTGATTCATACCAATCACATCATGTGTCAGTTTGAAATTATCCATCTTTCTACATGTAAAAAATGACTTATTAATAGTTATCATAAATTATCAAGAAACATTTAGTGTGTTTTCTCAGATTTTAGAGAGTGACACACGTTTTGAACTAAATTTTCAATTGCAAACTGATAATGGAAACTTTGAGTCATATCGGTCACACCATGTATCAGATTAAGTTACGGATGAATCCTACATTTCAAAAATTATATATGGATCATTTTTTGAAGAATCAATTTAATTTTAATGTGTTTCCCTATTTTGAGTATGTAACCTATGTTTTTAACTAAAATGTCAATTTTAAACTGAAAACACTTACTTTGAGTCATATCAAACACAACATGTATCAAATTGAGGTGTGGTTAATTTATATATGTCACAACTAACTTAGGATCATTTTACTAAGGTATAAAAAAATGACAAGCAAATTAACTAAAAATTAGATAAAATGATGATAAAATCAACAAAATAATTAGTAAGTAGTCACCTTTTCATGATTATTATATACATTCTGACCCAACGTATGCTACCCATTCATTTATAAATAAAATTATTTCCTGTTTTGAATAAAAGGACTATCAATAGTCCTATTTGTACTATAAAAATAAAAATAAACAATTTATTAATAAATTTTTAAATTAAATTGTATTTATCTTCAAAAATACCAATTTGAGGATTCATTTTTATTGATTCATATAATATATTTCATAAATTTTTGAACATAATAACAACAATATTTTCCATTGGTTTGTTTTAGATACAGCATAAACAATGAGAAAAATAATTCATTTATATTTAAATATGTTTTTATTGTGAAATATTATTATATAAACTCTAATAATTATCCCCATGTAGAAGTTAATAGTCTCCTTGTAATCATGGAATGTCCTTATGCCATGATTTTGATGATATTTGAATACCTCCCTATAATAATTTAATTTTCATTAAAAAATAATTTATAATATATAAATTGAATTTTAGTAGTTAAAAGTTTATTGTAGTGTTTTAAAAATTGATAAATGTGATCGCATGTGGTCAGTTTTTTGGGTATCCATGCATTGAATCCAAAACAATAATCTTTTTAGTATCCAAATTGACAGAAATTAGTAACCAATGATTCTAAAAAAATAGAATAAGTAATTAAATGAATGAAAATAAATTTTATATGACTAAATTATAGATTTTTACCCCTGTATCATTGTTATTAAGAAGAGTCTGTCATCTAGAATTTTTCTTTCAAACATTTTGGATAGTATTGGTTGGAGTGGATACTCAAGAGGGGGGTGAATTGAGTTCCAATTAAAATATCTGTTAAAATATTGTCTATTTAAAATACCCCAATTTATAAAACAAGTTAAATTTTATTGAATTTATATAGATTTTAAATGTTCACTTATCTTCTCAGAGATTTATTAGGTCTCAGTTAATTTAACCACAGTATCAAACTAACTTTTGAAACTAACCTACTGATTTACAATAAGTGTAAACACATGCTAATTTAACTATCAAAGTAGCTTTAAAATAGTTTTGTATTTCAAATTAATAGCAGCGGAGTATAAAAGATATATGTAGTATACTTTAAACTTAAACTAAAGATGAACAACAGATGTAAAAAGAGGTTCAGTCTCAAGATGAGACTTAGTCCTCTCAAATTTATATAAATTTGATCCACACCCTAGATCGGGGTTAACAACAGTTTACACAACTGTCCAGGCCACACAGGGACCTCTACCACTGTTCTTCGTGGGAAACAAAACAGAGATCATGCCACATAAGGACCTCTTCCACAGTTTATGTGGGTAAACAGGAGTTAAGTATTTTAGATTAAGGATTTTGATAACCTCCAGTTCAGTGCAGGAGACAGTGAGTGTGTGAGATATACAGAGTACACCACACTGCTTGAAAGTAAATAAACAAATCACTTAGAGAGAATAGATAAGAGTTTAGAAAGCTCTAGTGATTATCAAGGAAGCTCTTGACTCATTGGATTCAGCAGAATTGCTTCTTAGTATTTCTCTGGTTTTTCTGTTGAAAAACAAAGTGTCATAGTTCAGCTTGTGTTCTACAGGAGTGAAAAAGATCTCTATATTAGTCATGTGTTCTTCAGTGGTGTTGGATTGCACTCATGAGAGTTCTTTGAAAGTCTTACAATCTCCTTCTTACTCAGGATTGTTCTTTTGGTTCAGTACAGTGCTCTCGGGTGTATGTAGGTTTTTCTTATTGTATCGTCACACTTGCACACCACTACTTACACTTGTTATGTGTACTGCATATCAATATTCCTTATATTCCACTCGTTCTGGCAGTAGGAATGATTCCCTTTTCATAGGTACGAGATACAGTTTCTTTACATGCCAACAACTATTATTAAATAACATTAATTGCATTAAAAACATCAAATATGACCGTTAGCATTATTTAAATAATATTGACAAAAAGTTAAGAAATGGTGTCACAGTGATTATGTAAACGATGTCTTCTTCACGGTATAGTCATCACGGTATGTGGTTCACAATAAGTGCTTCACGGTATGTGGTTCACGGTAAGTGCTTCACGGTATGTGGTTCACAGTATGTGATTCACGGTGTCTCCATCTCATGATGTGTAGCTCACGGTGTTTGGGTCACGGTGTATCCCTCACGGTGTCTGGGTCACAGTGTGTCTATACTTAGACAAATATCTGTATTTATACTTAAAAAGTAATATAAAGAATGTGGATTAATCTTAATCATTAGAGAGTAAGAGAAGTTGAAACATAAATATAAATGCTTGATAATATAAGTGAGATTTTTTATCATGCATAAGACTTGTAAATAACAAAGAGAGTAATTAACATCAATAAGATTTGTTATCATTAAAACATGATGTGTAGTTATTATTGAGACTGAAGAGCATTAGAAAAAGTGCAATTAATTTTGAGATTAATTAGCAGGAATAATATTTGTGATCATTAAAACATGAGTGATACATGAGGTGTCCAACAATATCCCCCTTTTGATGATCACAAATCATTTATAGTAAAAATATAAATGAAATGCAACATAGCATATCTCATTATAGTACTGATACGTGTAGTTTTTCTCATAGTACTGATATGTGTAGTATTTCTCCCCCTTTTGGGATTATCAAAAAGTAGAGAAAATGAAGTGAAACAATGCATTTTTCATTAAAAAGGGTTCAGAATAGATCATACAAGAGAATATAAATAGGAAACAAGAAATGACATCCCATAAAAAAGAAAACAGTCTCTGGACTCTTCAGGGATCCACATTTTCCTTGCCTTTAGCAGCAGCAGGAGCTGGTGCTGTAGTAGAAGAAGGCATAGATGTGGTAGACAAATAGGGTAAGGGTATAACTTCAAAACAGGTGGAGCCAAAGTAGAGGCAGTAGAAGATCTAGGTTGTGGTTGGTCAAGAATGACGGGCCGGATCTGAGAAAGAGCTTGGCTGACTGACATGGCAGTTGAGGCTAAGGCAGGTAGACCAGGTCTAAGGGTTGCAGCAGCTGGAGAAACTATAGCAGTACACTGCACATGAAGATATGGCTTCAAAATATTTATGAAATCAGTAATGATTTACCAACCATATTGCATATCCTTTTAAAAATCATCTTTATTCTCCATGAATTTGTCCAACAGTCTGGTTAACTCTATAAGTTTCAGAACTTGAGCTTTAAAATCTTGAATTATAGGAGGGATTTTCAGGTTTTCCACAAGATATCTAAAGTGATCTGTCATATCACTTTTGGAGAAAATCCGAGTGAGATAAAAATATATTTTCTTAGTGATCTCTTGTTGAGCATCATTGGCTATCTTAGAATGTATTCTAACCAAGTACAATGCTCGATCACTGTTCTTAACCACTTCTGACAAAGAAGATAGATCCAAGCCACTTAAGGCATTCTGAAGTTCTTCCTTGATTATGGATCTCAGTAGAGAATCATCCAAAAGAGGAACAGAAGGTTGACCAGAAGCAGGAGAATCTTTTACAGCTTCGAATAGAACTTTGAGCTGTTTTAAAACTTTTTGCAGGCATCCAGTGTACTCATCTGTGAGTTTATTTAGATTTTCTACAAGCTCCATCATATGTTCCAGCATCTTGGTGTGTCTTTTTCCAATCATTTCATCAAAATATAGTAGATATGGATTCACTTGAGACACAATTTCCCTAGCAAGGGTATAATCAGTTGGCTCAGGAGAAGCAGCAACAGGTGCAGGGGCAGAGACAGGAGCGGGCTCTGATCTCAAAGACAGCTCATTCTGCAAGTTTGCTACCATATTTTTCAGATTTTAAACATTAGCACTTAGAATCTTATTTTCAACTCTAATATCTTGAATTTCTCAGATCATCCTTGGTTGAATATGTAATATAATGTTTTCCAGCAGAATTGAGGCATCTTCTTGACTTAACTGAGTCACAGGACAAGGTTGAGTGGATAAAATCTTCTCAACACCAGCCAAGATAGTCTCTCCAAAGACTTTCAAATCATCATTAGTTACAAAAGAGTGTTGCTTGGGTAAGAGTGCAGGTAAAGGTAGAGGTTCAGGTTTTGGTTGCAATTCAAATTCATCTTCAGACACAGATTCTGATTTATATTGAAGCTCTAGGTCTGGTACTGGTTCTGGATGAGCTATAGACTTCAGTTGAAATAGAGAAGAAAGATCCATTCTAGCTGTAGTCACCTGTTGTGACTCATTTACATCATAAAAGCTTCAGAACTCATACCGAGTGTAGATAGTATATGTGACAGTAGGTTGAGATTCTCCAGCAGATCTAGCTTCCATAATCTCAAGGTTTTGAGGTTCCTCCCCCTCAAATTTTTCTTCCATTTTAGAGACTATATGCTCAGAAACATGATCAAGATCTACCGGAACATCTCTAATTTCATCATCAAACTCTTGCCTTGCCAGCTGAAAGGAAATTTCCATCCTCTCTTCAGTAGATGGAATTATCATGGGAACTGATTGTTCCACTAGTTGAGCTTCCAGACTTGCTTCTTTCTCAACAGGGAGATCCTCTTCAACAGGGTCTTTCTCTATAGTTTCTTGCTATTCTGAATCAGTAAAAACCAATTTTCTTGCAGTATTAGGATGATTTTCTGGATTGACATCCTCACTAGAAGCAGGAGATTCATCTTCTCTCAAATCAACAACAACTTCCTCTCTTTGAGGTATTTCAGCAGGGATAATAGCAGGGACAACATCCCTTTCTTTTTCAATAGGAACTGTTTCCATTGGAGGTCTTCCAGATTCTTCTCTAGTTGATACTTTAGCTATTACTTCCTCTTCTTCTTCTTCTTCTTCTTCTTCTAAATACTCATCCACTTCATCTGTTTCCAAACAAGGATTAGATAGATTTCTAGGACTTCTTGGATAATCAACAGGATTAAACTTTTTATAGTGTTGATCATTATCCTAAACCCACTGCTTCTTCCAGGGGTTCCAGCTTATCTTCATCCTTTTGATGATAAGCTTGGATAATCAGAAATCAAAGTCCTCTAACTTTTCTTCATTCGGTCCAACTATCCCTTTGGAAACTAACATGGTTGAAATCATCCTTGCGTAAAACAAGGAGGTGGATTTGGAAGTGAATTTGATCAGCTCACAGATATGGTTAATAACATACTTTCATAGGCTGATCTTATGGCCATTCTTTAATAGGTGAATCAGGAACACATCCTAATACTTCATTACATCAAAATCCCCTTTTCTTGGACTAATCAAATTCTGAACAAATTTGAAAAGAAGTCTAGTCTCCCCATCTAATTCAGCAGTTATGGCCCTTTTCTTGGTGTCATTACTAGTTAGAATTTCCAAGGAATTTTCCAGATTGAATATATCAAAAGATAGATGAGGGTCTCTCTGGTAGTCTTCACAAACTTCTTCATGTGGAATTCTTAGGCATGCAGCCCACAGCCTCGAAGAGAAAGAACACTTCTGACCATTGATCCAGCTGGTCACTATAAAGCTTTCTCCAAAATCAAAGGAAAACATCACATATTGGTAGAATTGAGATACCATCCTTGGGTAAATCGGTCTATTTTGTCCAGAGAACCATTAAAGCCATCCTTGTTCTCTTAAAACATTCAAAAATAACGACTTGCTAGACAACAGACACTCAGGGAAAACTTCTTTTTCAGGTACAACAGTTTGGCTTACCAGGTTTGGGTTTAGAGGTCCTTCAGGAGATATCCTCAGTATCCTCTTATATTTCTTAGACCAGCGCTTCTCAGATGAGGGTAAAGATGGACGCTTCATACTTGGCATCCACTAAAGGTTCGGGCGAGAGGAAAGAGAAGGTTTTCAAGAATGAGAAAGTTCATGAGAGAGTTCGGGTAAGGAATCGAATGAAACCCTTAAGTTTTATCATTTTGGAAAGTCAATCATCATAAAAACAAAAATGTGGGAAATCAAATAGTAGAGAAATAAAAATTACCGTGATACAGGTTAAAATAAGAATATAAAAAAATTCACGGTGAGACCGTGAGTAGGCATTACAGTGTGATGGAAAACAGTCATCACGGTGAGATAGTTGGTGGTCGTCACGGTGAGATAGTGACCATCCTCTACAGTTACGGTGAGATAGTGAGTGAATTGTTCTATCACAGTGAGACAGTTAAGTGACATACTGTGAGTACAAGGTGTTAAAATGTGAGACCGTAAGCATGAGACAGTAACTGTAAAACAGTGAGCATGAAAATGTAAAGTAAAATACAATAAATTATTGAGCATTAAAATTAGTAAGATATCTATTTATGATTAATCATACCAAGATCATGTATGATATAGTCTAATCTTTCAGAATTTAATGATTTAGTGAATATATCAGCAAGTTGATATTTAGTACCAATGAATTCTAAAGTGATATCACCTTTTTGATAATGATCTCTCAAAAAGTGATGTCTTACATCAATATGTTTTGTCCTAGAATGAGAAATAAGATTATTAGAAATATTAATAGCACTTGTGTTGTTAAAATTTATTGGGACATGTCTGAATTGATATCCATAGTCTAGTAATGTGTGTTTCATCCACAAAATTTGTGCACAACAACTTCTAGTAGCTATGTATTCATCTTCTGCAGTAGATAATGCAACAGAATTTTGTTTCTTACTACACCATGATACTAGTGAATTTCCTAAAAGATGACATGTTCCAGAGGTTCTTTTTCTATCTAACTTACATCCAGAAAAATGAGCATCAGAATAACTAACTAGTTCAAATGATTGTCCTTTGGGATAGAATAGTCCTAAATTGAGAGTTTGCTTTAGGTATTTGAAAATTCTCTTTACAGCATTCAAATGTGACTCTTTAGAGTTTTCTTGAAAACGAGCACACATACACACACTAAACATAATATCAGGATGACTATCAGTCAGGTAGAGTAGACTTCCAATCATTCCTCTATAAGTGGTTTGATCAACATATTTACTATCTTTATCAAGATCTAACTTACAGGTGGTACTCATGGGAGTGTCACTACTTTTTATGCTATCCAATACAAAATGTTTTAAAAGATCTCTAGTATATTTACATTGAGTTAAAATCATTCCATCATCATTTTGAAATATTTGAAATCCAAGAAAGAATTTAAGTTCACCCATTAAACTCATTTCAAATTCATTTTGCATCATTTTAGAAAAATCAGTACATAGGGAATTTCTTGAAGATCCAAAAATAATATCATCTACATAAATTTGTACAACTAAAACATCTTTAGAAATTTGTTTTATAAAAATAGTAGGATCATCTATACCATTTGTAAAACCTTTAGAAATTAGAAAAGTACTTAATCTATCATACCAAGCTCTTGGAGCTTGGTTTAAACCATATAAAGCTTTTGATAATTTGAAAATATGATTTAGAAAATGAGGGTTTGATAATCCAGGTGGTTGTTCAACAAAAACATCCTCAGCAATATATCCATTTAAGAATGCACTCTTGACATCCATTTGATATAGTTTGAAATATAGATGTGCAGCATAAGCAAGTAAAATCATAATAGCTTCTAATATAGGTATAGGAGCAAAAGTCTCCTCATAGGAAATTCCTTCCTCTTGACTATAGCCTTGTGCAACTAGCCTAGCATTGTTTCTAACTATGTTTCCAGATTCATCTACTTTATTTCAAAACAACCATTTAGTTCCTATGGTGAAAGTGTCCTTAGGTATTTCAGCAAGATTCTACACTTTATTCCTTTCAAACTGATTGAGTTCTTCTTGCATAGAAATTACCCAAAATTCATCATTAATAGCATCATCAATGTTTTTAGGTTCAAGCTGTGACAAGAAGGCTTGATGTTTGACCTAATTTCTAAGAGAATCTATATTCTGAGTCCCTCTATCAAGATTTCCTACAAAAGTATCTAAAGAATGATTCTTTAGAATTCTAGTTGATCTAGTAAAGGTAGGACTATAAATTTCAGGTTCTTCTCTAGGTTCAGGTTCATTAGAAGTAGATTTTGGAATAAGTCCAAAGCTGGTTGTCTTTATAGTAGTTTCATTGATTTTATCATTAATGTCCAGAACAGATAAATCTTCTTCAATATTTTCAAGAGAGGTTTTAGACTCATGTGGATTAGTTTCATCGAATTTGATGTGAATAGATTCTTCTACATACTTGGTTCTCTTATTGAAAACTCTATAGGCTTTTCTGGTTAAATAATATCCTAAATATATTCCTTCATCACTCTTAGAAGCAAACTTATCAAGATTATCTTTTTTATTGAGAATAAATACTTTGCATCCAAATACTCTAAAGTAATTAACATTAGGTTTTCTATTATTCCACAACTCATATAGGGTCTTCTTAAGAACAGATCTAATTAAGACTCTATTAATAATATAACAAGTTGTATTCACAGCTTTAACCCAAAAGAAAATAGGAAGTTTATATTCATTAAGCATAGTTCTAGCAATTTCTTGCAGAGTTCTATTTCTTCTTTATACTACACCATTCTGCTGAGGTGTCCTAGGAGCAGAAAAGTTATGACTATAGCCATTTTTTGAGAAATAGGATTCAAATTCATGATTTTCAAACTCACGGCCATGATCACTTCTTAGATCTTTAATCTTAAGTCTACTAAGGTTTTCTACAGACTTGGAGTATTTAACAAAATAATAACAATATTCACTTTTGTGAGCTACGAAGTATACCCAAGTATATCTAGAAAAGTCATCTATTAGGACATAGACATAGTGCTTCTCATTTAAGATAGAAACTCAAGATGGTCCAAATAGATCCATGTGAACCAACTCGAGAGGTTGAGAAGTTGATACTTCTTTCTTTAATTTGAAAGAGATTTTGTGTTGCTTTCCCTTTTAATAGGGATTACACAGTTTGTCATTTGGAAACTCAAGTTTGGGTAAGTCTCTAACCAAGTTCTTCATAGTTATTTTCCTAAGTGAGTGTATATTACAGTGTCCTACTCTTCTATGCCAAAGGCAATACTCTCTATGAAAGGCATTTAAATAGGTAACATTTTGTTTAGCTAAGAAATTTAGATCAACAGCATAAACATTTTCATTTCTTAAATCACAAAATACTAGAACATTTTTACAATTAAAATCATTACAAGAATCATTTTCAGACAAGTCATTAAAACCATCATCACATAATTGAGAAATACTTAACAGATTATATTTATATCCATCAACAAATAAAACTTTAGAAATTAAAATTGAATCAGTGTTACCAATTTGGCCTAGGCCGATGATCATTCCTTTAGAATTATCACCAAAGGTGACTAAGCCTCCATCAACCTTTATTAAACTCTTGAAACATGATTAATCCCCAAACATATGTCTTGAACATCAACTTTACAAATACCATGTCTTCTTGTGGGAACTCTTCAAACAGGTTTCCTACAAAACAGTTTTAGATAGAGTATGATTTTGGTACCCAGATCATCTTGGGTCTAGACAGGTTAGAAATCAATGATTTTGGTACCCAAATTTGTCTTATGGGTCTCATATAATTTACAGAATCAAAAGATTTTTAAGGATAAATATATTTGATTTATAACTATGTGAATTACTAGTTGAAGCATAGGGATTTCCAGAACTAGACCTATAAGTATTCTGTCCAGATTTAGGAATAAATCTATTCTTAGTAAACTGTCTCTGTCCAGGTTTGTAGCCTATTCCAGTAGTGTATTTTGGTGCCACTTACTTTCCTAGCATTTCAGTTAGTGTATCCTTTCCATTTGTGAACTTCTCTAAGTCCTTTCTAAGTTGCTCATTAGACATTTTTAGTTCAGTGTTCTCATTTAATAGTTGAGCATTCTTCTCTTTTTAAATAGTAAGTTCAGTTTTAACGGTTTTAGTGAGAGAATGTTGTTTCTTCAATGATTTGTATTTATCCTTAAGTTCATTGCATGTCTCTTCTAGCATATTGCAATATTCAAATAATTCCTCACTAGTCATGTTTTCAGAATCCGAATCAGATTCTGCATCATCTCCAGAATAATAAGAATTTAAAACAGAAGTATATAAGGTTACCTCAGATGTGTTTGTCATGAAACATGTGTTAGCATGATTCTTTTCAGAATCAGACATTTTAGATTCACTTGTGATGTCTTCAGAAGCACTCCAGGTACCCTTCATAGCTTTCTTGTACTTACTATCCTTGTAATCATATTTCTTCTTGAATTTTATCTTTGGGCATTCTTCCTTAATGTGTCCTTTTCTTTTTCACTCATAGCAAACAACTTCATCAATTTTATCTGGCTTTTTCCAGTCCTTCTTCCAATGTCCCTTATTGTCATACTTTCCTTTGTAATTGGATTTTCTGAAAAAAAAATTATTCTTCCTATAAAAATCCTTAAACCTTCTGGCTATCTGATCCATTTCAGCATCACTGTCAGAGTCTGAGCATTCACTTGTTGAACTGTCAATTTGTATTTGATCTTTTTCTTTGTCTTTTTTATTTGAAGTAGTAGTCTTTAAAGCCACTGATTTCCTTTTTGGTTCATCCTATTCCTCTTTATTCACCTTGAGTTCTTCCTCATACATCATAAGCTTACCAATGAGTTCTTTGACAGGTAAAGCAGAAATGTCACATGAATCTCTGATTGAAACAGATGTGCCTCTCTATCAATTTGGTAAACATCTCAGTATCCTCATAATTTGTTCCTTTGCTGGAACATCTTTTCCGATTGAATTCATTGTATTGACTATCTCATTAAACCTGAGACACATATCAGAAATAGGTTCATCAGTTTTCATTTTAAAGTTTTCATATTTAATAGTATATGTATTCAATCTCATTTCTTTAACATTGGTTGTTCCTTCATGAGAAACACCTAAAGTATCCCAAATTTCAAAAGCAGTTTTACAAGAAGAAATTCTATTAAACTCTCCATCTCCTAAAGCATAGTACAGTGCATTCATAGCTTTACAATTATTATTGTAGGTAGTCTTTGTAGGTTCATCCCAAGTTGTTCTATCAGTTTCTGGAATTTTATATTGAGATTCTATATCATTCCAAATATCAAAACCCATGCTTTCTAAATGAATTTTCATTTTAAGCTTCCACTAAGCATAGTTTGTACCATTAAAGAAAGGTGTCCTGTTAGTAGAATCACCCTCTAATCTATTATCCATAGCTAGATTTTAGAAATTAAATTTAAAGAGATAAAATTTAGAACTAATAGAAATTTAAGATCTTTAAAGATGTAACTAAAATCATAGTTGAAAAACAGAGTATTTCAAAAATCCTTAAACAAAAACATCCTTTGATACCAAATGTTGGTCGGAGTGGATACTCAAGAGGGGGTGAATTAAGTTCCAATTAAAATTTCTATTAAAATATTGTCTATTTAAAATCCCCCAATTTATAAAACAATTTAAACTGTAGTGAATTTATACAGATTGTAAATTTTCACTTAGCTTCTCAGAGATTGATTAGGTCTCAGTTAATTTAACCACATGATCAAACTAACTTTTGAAACTAACCTACTGATTTAAAATTAGTGTAAACACTTTCTAATTTAACTATCAAGGTAGCTTTAAAATAGTTTTGTATTTCAAAGTAATAGTAGCAGAGTATAAAAGATATATGTGGTATACTTTAAACTTAAACTAAAGATGCACAGCAGATGTAACAAGAGATTCAGTCTAAAGACAAGACTTAATCCTCTCAAATTTATATAAATTTGATCCACACCCTGGATCGGGGTTAACGACAGTTTACAAAACTGTCCAGGCCACGTAGGGACCTCTACCACTGTTCTTCATGGGAAAAAACAGAGATCAGGCCACACAAGGACCTCTTCCACAGTTTATGTGGGTAAACATGAGTTAAGAGTTTTAGAGTGAGGATTTTAATATCCTCCAATTCAGTGCAGAAGATAGTGTGTGTGTGAGATATACAGAGTACACCACACTGCTCGAAAGTAAATAAACAAATCACTTAGAGAGAATAGATAAGAGTTTAGAATGTTCTAGTGATTTGCAATGCAGCTCTGGACTCATTGGATTCAGTAGAATTTCTTCTTAGTCCTTCTCTGGTTTTGCTGTTGAAAAATAGAGTGCCATACTTCAACTTGTGTTCTACATGAGTGAAAAATATCTCTGGATTCGTCATGTGTTCTTCAGTGGTGTTGGATTGCACTCATGAGAGTTCTTTTAAATTCTTTAAATCTCTTTCTTTCTCAGGATTTTTCTTTTGGTTCAGTACAGTGCTCTCGGGTGTAAGTAGGTTCTTCTTGTTGTATCGTCACACTTGCACACCACTTCTTACACTTTTTATGTGTACTGCATCTCAATATTCTTTATATTCCACTTGTTCTGGCATTAGGAATGATTCCCTTTTCATAGGTACAAGATACGGTTTCCTGACATGCCAACAACTATCATTAAATAACATTAATTGCATTAAAAACATCAAATATGACTGTTAGCATTATTTAAATAATATTGACAAAAAGTTAAGAAATGGTGTCACAGTGATTATGTAAACGGTGTCTTCTTCACGGTATAGTCTTCACGGTATGTGGTTCACGATAAGTGCTTCACGGTATGTGGTTCACGGTAAGTGCTTCACGTTATGTGGTTCATAGTATGTGATTCACGGTGTCTCCATGTCGCGGTGTGTATCTCGTGGTGTCTGGGTCACGGTGTGTCCTTCACGGTGTTCAGGTCACAGTGTGTCTATACTTAGACAAATATCTGTATTTATACTTAAACAGTAATATACAGAATATGGATTAAGCTTAATCATTAGAGAGTAAGAGAAGTTGAAACATAAATATAATGTCTTGATAATATAAGTGACATTTGTGATCATGCATAAGACTTGTAAATAACAAAGAGAGTAATTAACATCAATAAGATTTGTTATCATTAAAACATGATGTGTAGATATTATTGAGACTGAAGAGCATTAGGAAGATGTGCAATTAAGATTGATATTAATTATCAGGAATAGGATTTGTGATCATTAAAACATGAGTGATACAAGAGGTTTCCAACAGATAGTATGCCCCATTTTACTTAAATTTGATGTGGTTTCAATTATAATTCTTTTTTAGAAGTGATGTGAGGAAAAATGAGCCCAAATTTATGTTCAAAGGGGTTTTTATTAAAATATTATTTATATATATACCTTCAAAAAAATATGAATTTTATTCCATTAAAATTAATATAATATATGAGCTATTGGATAGAGAAATCATGAAAACACACCTCATGTATTCATTTACAACTCGGACTCTAAGAAATTCTTTCATAAGGATTTAATTTACATTATTAAGACCGATATAGTCTATAATGGCCTCTCTGTACATATTTTCTTCACAATCAATTGTGGTCATAGAACCATTTTCTAACGTTGTGTCTATATGAACCATTAATGTAAGTAAATACAGATGTTGAACGAGCAGGTTAAAGGTATATTGTGAAGATATTTTTTATTAGTTGGTTGTTCCTTTATATTTTTTTATTATAACCTCTATTTCACCCCTTCCCTTCTTCCATCTGTAAAAACATTCCTCAGTTTAGAACTTTTTTCATTAATTGTTAAAAAAATCATTAAAAATATATTGAAAATGAATACCTCCTCATCGACATAGTTTTTACTAGATCTAATGGCCATTATATCAATGTTATAATAACATTCCGGACTCAATTAATTTATACATCATCATTTGGAACATGTAACTTGGTGATCAACTCATTAACTACTTTGATCCCTACTCTCAGATGACTTATCAGAAGGTGTATATTATGTAGGTTATATCCTTGGATAATAAACACGATGGACCTTACAATAAGGCGATCGGTGGGTGTAGATAGATAAAAATCATAATAATTTTACTCTATAGAATATTCTTACAATAAAGGTACCAGTTTTTTACTGATTAACATTTTAAAGAAAGAATTATGAGAATATTGATTACCTATTCTAAGACATCTCTTTAAGTGGAATGGATCACCTCAAAGCTGGTGTGGATGGGGGGTCTTCACCTAGTGGATGGTCATGTGTTGTTTATTCCATTTATTCATTCATTAACATTTTATAGAAACTCTATCTTATAATTATGTTTTTCTTATTGAGAATATAATTGTACCTACAACTCTTACATTTTCTTATATTTATTCCCCTTTTAGTTTTTTAAAAATATGTTCGGTGTGACATCCAAAAACTCAAAACTCCGACATGGCCATACTATTCTTGACACTTCAAGGCCATTGATATTATATATTCATTGGGTATATTTGATGATGAATATTGTGTCTAATTAAGATGTAAAATATATATGAAAATAAGTAATCATTGTTATGTAATATTGATTTTTTTTTTAAAAGAAATTTTTATTATGTGCTTCTTACACAATATTGCCACAATTTTTGTGTGTTTTCATCTATTTGTATCCCTTATTTATTTATGTAATCCTACTTTTATATAACATGATGTGGGGTGGATGTGGATTTGAATTTTTCTTTATCATTCTATACATAACCAAAGGAACATAATTTTTTTCTTGTCTCATTTCACATAAAAGTATTATGGTAGATTTAATATATGTACCATTTTATTCAAGTGAATCATACCCCTTACTTGCTTTACAGTAAGGTTACATTGGTTTTTATTCAAGTTTATTGTTTTCATCACTCAATTGTTGTTTCATAAATTAAAAATTCTTAATCAAAGTGATTAATACAAATGTTTTCAAGAAATGTATTACCAGTCACAATGTATTTGAAAATATTTTTCCTTATAAAAACCAATAAATTCATCCCATGCTTGTTGGTTTATCAAGTGTGTATACATATATGGTGAGTACAAGTTTATTTTCCAACCAGTTTATTTGAGATAAAACTTTTTAATAATTGTTTGAAATCCTCTATGATCATTTCTTGTGAGAATTAATTAAAATTTCATTTGATATTCATTTATTATAAATACACTCTTTAAGGTATAATAAATATTAAGTCAACATTTCATTATTTTGTTTTTTAATAAAATAAAAAAGTATTTCATAATGTTACTGTAATCTCTTATAAAATTAGTGTCATAATAATAGGCACAACATTGTTATATGAATCAATATCAATCAGCACACACATGGAAGTCTTAAGCCTACCGTTACTACAAAACATGGTCTTTTGGGGCCAATAGGCCAATAATGTTCATTCCATACAACCTCAAACTTGATGCATTTGTTTCTCACATTAATAATTTTTTATAATACCATCACACTATGGCACTCCTGTTTTATCTGGGAAACCAGTAGTTCACCATCTACTATTTCTTCAGCTTCAACATCATCAGTATCTTATTCCTCTTGATTGGTAGCATCTGCATGGGTATAAGCTTGTTCTTCTTTTGGATTAAGATCAGAACCATTCTTAGAGACCTATTGTCCTTCAGGATTGGGAGCATTAGCATGTGAAGAATTCATTATCTGTAGAAGTGGTGGAACATTTAATTTAGATTACATAACTAAAGTAGTGAACATAAAATCGTATGAGGTAATGTAATGTATTTTATAAAAAAAGATAACCTAATTATTGAACACACTTTTTTTAAAAGGTTTATTGGATTTGAAGCCTTTATTGAGTATCCAAATCCCTCCATTGGGGTATACTCTTACGTAAAAGAACCCATCTATGTTGGGTCCAATGTTAAATGATTCTGATGTACCAATGAAAGTGTCATTATTAAATGAATTGACATATGACTCTTCTATGGCCTTGGTTAATAGTAGAAAAATTGATCACTTTCAATTTATAGGGTATAAAACATAAAATAATTATACTACCTATTATGCCATTATAAATGGTTCGTGATTATACCCTTCCTTACAAAAGTGCACTTTCACAAAACCCAATTCATGTATTTTAACATCACTCATGTTATCAACCCACTTTCATTGAAAAATAAAAACATGGAATGTTGTATAATCTAACTCCCATATTTGTTTAATGATTCCAAAGTATGACATATTCATATAAATTGGATTTTTTTCCTTAGTATGAGATACATGCATCGCTTCACCACTAATTGTAACTCCACTATTTTTCAGGGTACTAAATTCATCATGTTAATTTTTATTGAACATATAACCATTAATTATATATCCATTATAAGATAAAAACATTCACACTTGGTCTTCTAGCTAGCGATCAAAACCGTTCTGAAATTGAATTCACATTTTTAGATGACTCCATAAAAATAATGTCTCAAAACTATCTGATAAACTATTTATTATGTTTATTTTATATCTAAACATTATCCCCTAAGGGATTAAAATACCTAAGAAATTATTTATGGGTTCCAACATATGGGGAAACCTCTAAAATGTTATAAAAAATGTAAAGGTGGTATAACTCTCAATCTGTAATAATAATTGTGAAAATATCTATTCCAAAAATTCCTTCACCCACAGGCCACCTAGTGTGATGATATTTTGATATAACAATTATTTTCTCATCGAATAGGTATTCGGTACATATTTTAATGGATTAATCAACAACATATCTCTCCACAATACAACATTCCATCCAAATTTATTTTGGACATACCCTTTTAATGTATTTATATAACATTCAATGGGTACAACCATCTATAATGTACATGAGAACATAGTCGATTCTCATTTACTAATTGAACCATCATATCAAATAATGTCAGTGGGAATAATATATCCAATTCATATAATACGATAGAAATTTCATTTTCTATAGTTAGAAATTTCACCAATTCTATAACTTTACTGCATATAGATTTGAAAAATATATAAATCTCATTTAATGCGTGAAGGTCATTCTTGGAAAAAATGTGACATAATGCTACATGAATTAGATCTCACATAAATACAAGATAGTCATGTTATCTGAGACCCTTTATCTTCAAATAATTCTTTTACAGGAAATTATTGATATTTGATGAATACCCCAATAGAAAATTTATATCATTTTGGAAGATGGAAATTTGATATCTTTTTTATCTATAAAAATTTTAAGTACTTAGAAGAATAAAAGTACATTTTTTCCCTTCATTGGAGCAACATCTTCATGTATTCCCATGTCAATCATGTCCAACCAAGCCCTAATTTCATCCTTTATTTTTCTGGGTGCATTTAGTAACTTTCCAATGACACTATCACAAAAAAAAATTCTACATGAATGACATCAATAAAATTATTGACATATCAAAAATATGAGTATGTTAATTAATAAACAATTGATCAATTTTACCACCAATTTTTATCTGGTTTTTGGAAAAAGGATTAAAAAGTAATGTCCATATATTTTACTTTATCAAATATTTGATCAACTTTTAGTCAAGATAGTGTTTTATTTTCTTCTAAACTCCCATAGAATAATTTCATCCAAGATCAGTACTTATGTTGCTCAGTTAAAAATATGTGATCTCCTAGAAACACCATCTTCAATGGATGTTTTAACCTAATTGATTGTGTACCTTGTTTACAAATGGGACACCATTAAGTTCCTCTCATTTTATATCCTCATAAAATTACATAAGCAGGAAATTAATTTATTATCCCATAAAACATGGATTTCAATATGAAATCTTCATTTTCGTAATCATTATAAAACATAACACATGAATCCCATAATAATTTCAAAAATTTGAAGAATGGATCTAAATAAACAATAATATCATTACCCAGTTTTTTTCATAATATAAGTATAGAGAACATAATGTATTTTTGTATTATGAATAACCATGGTGGAAAGTTATAATTTACCAAAATAACCGGCTATTAAATATGAGTGGTTCTTTGAAAACCAAAAGGATTCACTCCATCTATAGATTGCACAAGATGTAGGTTTCTTGGCTCATTTCCAAATTCGGGATACTCAGGATAAATTCTCTTCCACTAAGGATAGTCTATTAGGTGATGAAGATTCCCATATTTATTTATTTTATCAATGTTCACATTAATTTTCTTACAATGTCCTCACTTACATATAGGTTATAAAACCATGGAATGATTGGAATGTACCATACAACTTTTGTAGGACCCGAATCACCATTCTTGTATCAAGAATCATCACACTTTGGGATTTTTAAGTGATTTTTGGTCATCAAGAATCAGTATAAAATACTTTGGATAAGAATGTATTCTTTCATAGATCATACCCATTGAACATATCATTCATTTTGAATCATATGCTCGGAAAAGAAGATAATTATTTTCTAGGAGCATATCATCCAAGAGAGAAATTATTTCAGTGAAACTAAAATCACTCCATCTATTTCAAGATTTTAAATTATATATCTATAGTATGGCTAGCATTGTTGTATATTTAGTACAACCATCATACAGTGGTGTCTTTGTACAACTCTTTAACCTCTCAAAAAAATTTGGACAATCATGAATTTTATCTTCATCTGTCGTTTACATTTCCCTAATACAATCTTCATTATCATTCACACATGTGATTACATCCTTGATACAATCTTCATCATTGTACATACATATAATCATATCTGATTGTCCATAAAACACATCCTTATCATATTCATAATTTACATTCCTTTTCCCCATGTTTAGTCCAAAATTTATAACTTCGGTCTATTTTTTGATAGAACAAGTGTTATTCTAACTCTTCTGGACTAATTAGTCTTGAATAACAACATCGTAAAAATAGACAAAAGATTCAAGAAGGTTCATAGGCATGATCTTTAGAAAACTTGATAAACTCTTTCACCCCATCCTCATACAATTTTTTTATACAATTAGAATCTATCCATTTTCAATTCATATCCATCCTATTTGATTTGGTAATATTAATATTTAACAAAATAAATAAAATGTAGAAACAATTTCATATAAAAATTTCATATTATGATTAAAATATTAGTCTATGGTAATATTATTAACGGTTATGATTTTAAATACATAAATTAGTTTTTTAATAGTTATGATTTTACTAACATTGGTTATCCTTAAATTTTTCTATATTATATGAACCTAATATGCCATCTCTTTCCCTAATTTAGGTCCCAAGAGAGACTGCTCCCCTATTAAAACCTAACATAGAGGTGATCAACATATGGACACTAAAAATAAACTTGTTTGAGTGGGACAAATAGATCATAATTTGTCACATACATTGATTTTAATATATCATTATAAATTTAATACAATAAAATTAGATAAACTTTAAACTAAGACAAATATATTAATAAAAATTTAAAAAATATTAAAAAAATATTTACACAAAAGTGATTCCACAAATTCATTAAAATCATTTAAATAATCCATATATTTATTTATATGAAAATTATAAATTCATTAATCATTTTCACAATATATTATAAATTATAAATGAAAAATTAAAAGAAAGAATTTCAATAATTATATTTATATATATTTACAATTTATAATATATATATATATATATATATATTATTTATAATTAAAGATGTATAAATTGTAATGATTTTATAAGAAAATATTATTAATTAATAATTATAATTAAAAACATTATTTTTAATAGAAGTTAATAAATATTATTAAAATTATATCATTAATTATATTAATATACAATTATATTAATAAATAATTATATATTACCAAAAAAAATATTAAAATAAATATTAATTAATAAATATTAAATAATAATTTTAATATTAAATAATATATAATAAAGTTTTAAAGTTAAATTACTAAAATTCTCAATATAAGTTCATTTTATAAATTCATTTAAATATCTAAAGTAGTGTTTTTTAGGAGCTGATTTATATATATGATTGTCTTTATTCACATATATATGTGTGTGTGTGTGTGTGTCTAATGAACCCAATGATGTGTGTGTGTGTGTGTGATAAATGAATTCAATACATACATGTGTATATCCAATTATATACAATCCCTCTAATGTAAATTTTCTTATAATTTCTATATAAAATAAACTGAAATTAATTAATACTACCTAAAAATTATAATATTAATTAATATTGTTATATAAGTATTAATAACTATTAATTATATATAAATATATATTATATTAGTTCTATTATATATATAAAAAATTCATAGTGTGTGTATGCATGTCTAAAGAACAAATGGACATGGATTTCTATGTGTATAATAGGTGAAATCAATACATACTTGTCTATAAAATTAATTTTATTCTAATTTCTATATAAAATATAATAAAATTAATTTATAATAAATAAAAAAAATATTATATTAATTAATATTATTATTGTTACACTGCACAACAAATTCAAAGAAAAGTTTCCTAATTGGGGGTGAATTAGGGTATGAAACTTTTCCAACTTAAACACTTTTTCCTTAAACTCTCACTACCCAAGATGATCTTGAATTATTTATTAAAACCATTAAGTTATATTTTATATGATGATGATTTTATTATTAATCATATTTAGTTTTTATCCCTTTAAACATGTGATTCAAGGATTCTTAACCCACACATGCTGATTATTTAAGGCAGAATATAAATAAGCAACAAAACATTATACAATGTTATTTGTTTGGTCCACCAGCACTAGGATAATTCAAGGAGAATAAAATTGGTAATATTATGATTCACCAAAATCCACTAACAAAAAATTAAAATATAAATATTATTATTTATTAATATATTAGTTCACAGCTATTGTTTTCGAAAATATTATAGGAGTGAGAAAATTTAGGCGACCAACAATTTTTGGTGGTGAAATGTCACGTATGAAAAGTGTCAATCACCTGAATTTTCTCAATCCTTGCAAATGGGATGGAGAGTGGTGACAATGACAGTAGGTAGTTAGAACAATAGTGTTCGAGGGAGGTAGAGTGGTGAGGTAGGGATAATAGGGGTGAGGGTGAGAGTGGCGAGGGAGGGAGAGAAGTGGTGAGGGGGAAGAAGTTGCGAGGGAGAGAGATGGTGAGGGAGGGAGACTAATGACGAAATATGGAAGCAGGGAGGGGGAGTAGTGGAGAGGTAGAGTGGTGGTGAGGTAGGGAGATTAGCAGATAGGTTTCACTTCAATTTGATCATGAAGGCACAACTAAATCACAGTCAGTTAGGGTTAAATTTATAAAGACATGTATGTTTTTTATCAGTGCTTCAAAAAAATTGATAAAGGGGGATTTTATAAATATTAAAATAAAAAGAGATAATAAAATACCTATTTATCATCACTTTTCTAAAACTGATAAAGATATGTCTTTATCGGCATATAGGTCACTAGTGTGACTGCTAATGAAGGAGTGGTAGATCATCTATGGGTGGAGTTGGTCGGTGGTAAGGTAATTGCACCTGGTGATGATAATTACGGTTATGGAATGAAATAATGACAAACACAACATGGGTTCTGCAAAAAAGGGCATCTTTTTGATGAATGAGACTAGTGAACCCCCACTTTATAGTAGGTGTACTAGTCTGATGGTCTTTTTTGGTAATGATGTTACATCTAGTGAGATGATGGAGGTGTCTATCATTGGCTTACAGGGGAGCTTCATTTATGTTGGCATCAGAGAGGTTGATTTTATCAGGGTAGTAAGGACTTAGATAGAAGAAGGCCATTCGGGGCATATAAAGTAAGGGTATTTGGGTAGTTGATGGGTGGGTTATCCCTTTGGGGGCTATGACCTCCCCATTAGAGGTTAAGATGTGTATATGTTTGTTTCACTGTAATTTTATCCCTAAATATGTAAGTAATATATATTTATATAGATTTATATTATTATATATATTAATTAATATATAAATATATATAATTATAAATATAATAAATATATTTATTATTTAAAATTATTTATTATAATTTTATAATTATTTAAATAATTATTATTTTTATTTTTATAAAAAAAATTAAACATTATATATATTTATAATTTTATAATTGCCTATTTAAGTACATTCCATACATACTCATGTTCTCTATATATTTATATCCCATATACATTTTCACATACACACACACATACATACATCTCTACATACATAACATCAATATATACACATACACAAAACACACACACACAACATAATGCATACACATATATACATATATACATTGATATATTTATATAAGTTTAAATATCTCATATTAACAATACAAAATTTATATTTATATAATTTTTTGAATTACTAAAAAAATAAATATTATTATTTAATATTTATATTAATTATAAACATGATTTTTTTAATTAACATATATAAATAAACATTAATTTTTTAATATAAATATGATAGCTTTACTTTTATTAATATTATTTGTTATTAAAAGTTTGTATCAGTGCTAAGAATAACACTAATAATGAACCACATTTATCAGCACTAAAAATGGGCTGATAAAGGGAGAACCTTTATCAGCACTTTTTTTAGCACTGATAAAAATACATTTATCAGTGCTTTTAGCTAGTATTGATTATATATAGATATTTAGACTTGATAAAAGTGTGTCCTTTATCATCCCTAAAATAACACTTATAAAGGATATCTTGGACACATTGGGGACCATTGTTCAAGAAGATTTGTATATGGAAAATGTAGTATGAAATGTCACTCCTCTGATAATTGTATAAGGAAATTAAGGGATTCTATTGTAGCTATGGACATTGGTCCATAGCTACAATAGAATCCCTTAATTTCCTTATACAATTATCAGAGGAGTGACATTTCATACTACATTTTCCATATACAAATCTTCTTGAACAATGGTCCCCAATGTGTCCAAGATATCCTTTATAAGTGTTATTTTAGGGATGATAAAGGACACACTTTTATCAAGTCTAAATATCTATATATAATTAATATTATTTAATAATGTTTTTACTCTTTTATAATTAATTATTTTTTTATTCATTATTTTTTTATTCAATTATAGTATTTTTTTAATTTAATAAATTTTAATATTTATTCATTTAATATTTTTATAATTTATTTATTTTTTGTATTTATTTATAGTTTATTATTTATTTATTTTTAATATTTTTAATATTTATGTAATTTATATAAGTAATATTTATTCATTTTAAATATTTATTCATTTTTATTTTAATATTTTGTATTTAAATATTTATAAAATTATTATTTATTAATTTCTAATTAGTAATTTATTTTCAATATAATCGATTTAAATATATTTTCTAATATTTATTCATTTTTAGTATTTTTTAAATTTATATATTTAGTATTATATATTCATTTAAAATAATATTTTTTATATATTCGTTATTAATATATATTATTTTAATCAATGTTATATTTAGTCATGATAGATGAAACACTTTTATCTATGCTGATAAATGGTTACCTTTATCATCACTAAGAAAAACACTGATAAACGGGGTCACAACCCCGACTAGTTTATAAAATGACTGTATGTTGAATAATAATTCTACATTATAAATATTAATTCTCTTCACATATTATAATTTCATCTCATCTAACCCGCTGAAAAATTATCTCTTAATTTAATAATTAATTTTTTATTGTGTCAAAAAATCCCTATAAATTTACTTGCTAACATATCTTTCACTTTTAGATCTGAATAAAGATAAAAAATTTCTCCACATATCCTTTCTATTTTTTTCAAACATACTTCTTATGATTCTACAAGACCACTCATGGATCTTCACCACCTAAAATTCCTTGAGTAAACTAACTTTGTTAAAAAATCTATTAGGGTTTCCTTTGTGTGAATTTTATCCATTTTCCTGCTTCCTTCTTCCATCATGTATACAAAATGATATTGTACTCTGATTAATTTCATCCTTTAATGAAAATATTGATTCCTTGTAATATGAAAATCACTCTAACTAATATAGAATAATATAATCTTCATCTATCTTTTCTTGAGCTCTTTCAAAAGTCTTGTCTTCCAAATTTCTCCTTTAAGAGATTTTGTAGTTACCACTAGAAAAAAATGTTTAAAAATGTTTTTTTACATTAGTTGTGTTTATAAACATGGATAATGCATTTTACCAAATTTCTAAAAAATATGGTTAAATTGACCATGGGTAAATGTAATATATATTGTAATATATGAACTAATGAACATATAATTGCATATATTAATATATAAATATATTAATAAATAAGTGTGTTTGTGTGTAAACTAGTAAATATATATGTAGATATATTGATGTATATACACACAAACATATATTAATTTATAAATAAATAAATAAAAATCATGATATTCTTGTATACTCAATTAAAAAATACTTCCTCTTTCAACTTCCATTCAGAAGACAAAAAATCCACTCTTATCCTTTATTTTCATTATTTTGTAAACCAAAAAATGAATAAAATGAAATATTTTATTCCCCTTTTTAAATTTTTTTCCTAATACTTTTTTTTTTCAAAACAATTGAGGATCCATATAAACACAATGATATATAGATTTGAACTCTCCTCACAAAATGAATGAGTAATGATTCCCCACACTCATTTCATGGCACTCTCATCATGTGATTCCATGTTGTTAGGAAAACATTGGAAGAAACAATGACATATGATTCTAGAAGAAGAGTAAAAGTAAGAAAAAAATAAAAGAATAGGAAATATATCATAGGAATGATTATTTACATGGTTTGGGAAAATCCCAACTTTTATAGAGTAGTAGAAAAAATTACCTTTATCCAGAGAAATATAACTAAGAAAAAATCAAATATTTCAAAAATCCTAGCTTGAAATGAACTCATAAAGCAATGTGGTGCTATAGTAAGCTACATTTAGAAAGTGTTAAATCATCACAGAAGTATGTTATGTTATTGTACCAATGAAAATATGTCCATTAAGATAAAGTACTCTATCAATGTCACTAGTTAGGTCTGATAAAGTAACCAATTCAAAGTCTACACTATTATAATATCACTATCAAGGTCTCTAGTCTTCTCAACTATAATGATCATAATTGCGACAGTAAGAAGAGCTAGTGGTCAACTAGAATTCATCTAATGAATTATGCAACATCATTATGACACATGAATCACCCAATTCCATTATAAATCTCAAAAAATAATCAGGTAATAATACAAAAGAATAAATCTAATAATGATGGATCAATAAGTAATATAGATTCCTATAATGAAAATTCATGATCTCTATAGCTTAAAAAAAGATCATAAATAGGGTATGTTTTAAGATAAAAATGGGAAAAATATTAATCTGTAAATGTTCTCAATTATATTAATTTGGTTAAAAATATTAATGCTTCATCAAGATCAAAATGAAAGTTCTAGTAGTGATTTATATCTCTAGTTCTCCCAATAAATATGGTACAAGAAAGAATATGAAAAAATGTTTTTATAATACCTCTCAAGAATGGGATACATTATATTGGAGAAGCACTCATAGAATGAATAATAAAAAACTCAATCATCATAAACTTCAAAAATCAATGTATAATGATTTATGAGGAATTTTGTATACATAAATTAACTAATATTCCTAAATCCAAATTCATCAAATCAGTATCATCATGATTCCCTTTACTCATCCATACCTCATATCAATCATTAATTATTAACAAAAATTCCATTTAAAACATGGTATAATGGAATTATGAAGAAAGTATTTTCATCCTAGATAAACAATATAGTAAGAAGATTAAGTGTGGAATAAAAATTTACTAAAACTTAAAAACTAAAAAAAGTATATAAGGTAAATGATATGAAGAATTTAAAATAATAATATCCTATCCACATAATCCCTTTCTTCTTCTTTATCATGTCAAATTTTTCTTTCCTTCAACATAGACCTAAAAAATAAAATAAGCATTTGAAATTACAGTATCCATTCATATAAAGTTAAAATAATATAGGATTATTGAATATTACATCCCAAATAAAAAACCTAAATATATGTTCCAAAAATATAATTCCTATAAAACATTTAAAAATTTGTGTTGCCTCCAATTAGGGATTTTTATAATGTATGTGATAGAGACATTACCTCACCATTTCATGTATTATGAGTATAAAAAGAAGTTAACAGATATATATTCAACCATAATTTAAGATTCTTCTCATCTTGTGTGATAAGTCACCCTCTCTTCATTGAATACAATTTGAAACTCTAATGAGGCAAAAACCAGTATTTGGATAGCCTTAAATATTGAATAGGTAATTCATGGGTCATCAAAACATGTTAATACTCCTCTTGTATAGATTATCTTTTTTGTGGTTCTTCTTCATAATCTTCAATATTCATCTTTTTTATGAAATCATCACCACATATTATTTATTATATTTTTCATCCTCCTATGATCCATCACATGTAAGGGTTTTCTCATGGGTTTCTTTCTTAGATTTTTCTTCATCATTAGAAGTCACCTCAAATTTTACCTCAAACAAATCATCTATTTCTAATTTATCTCATATTTTTATTCAATGTTGGATTCCTCATTGGGTACCTCTTTTGATTCATAAGAATGTATTTTTTTCATTATACAAAAGAGTTACAAACCATATTTTAATGCTTCTTCCATACTATGGAGGATTCTTTCCTTCATAATCTGGTGCGGTCAGGACACCCAACCTTTTCTTTGTATCATCCATTTGATCACAAAAAATTTTTGATGAATATTTTCTATTTGTACAACTAATTATATGTGGCCACCTGTGATTCCTTTAACCTACAACCATAAACAATAACACCAAATCATATAGAAAGGAACAAAATAAAAACATAAAATAAAATAAAAAAATTGATTGATGGGGGAATATTCATTATCCTAATCTATTGAACTAAGGATTCATACTAAGACCAAGTCTCAGCCAATTGTGCTAAAAAATTTAACCTCATGGGAGGTTTAATTAATTACCACAGTGTGTCATGTTTAGATATTTATATTACTCTTACCTAATAACAACTACAAAAGTGTTTTATGTGGTAAATTATGAGGATAAATCCATAAATACAAGTACTTATCAAGGAAAAACCTAACCCCATAGTCAAAAATAAACTTTTAATGGAAAAATAAATCTATAACTAGTTTGAAATATATGAATGATGGATGCACTATGATTTTATAAATCCTGAATCATAAATATTGAATCATAAAAAGAAAATGATGGATAGTGATGTTGTTTCTAGAATTGGTTATAAGTAGCGAATTAGACTAGGTCATTACTCTATAAATAATAAATAACCCTTTTCTTATGGTCATTTAATTTGGTTTATTTAGGAATTAGGTGATCAAAAAAATATTTAATCATAAAAACTATAACTCACAAAATGATCATGAATGAATAAAATCAATTATTTAATGCATTAATAAGCATATCAACTATAAGTACACAATAGTCATGTATAAAGATTAAAGATAACATTTATAAAAATAATTGAATGAATAACCCAAAAAAACTATCATTAAAATTTAAGATAATATAATCTCCAATCACCCATTAATAAAAAAAACATAAAATAAAATAACCCCTCATGATATTCATGAGGGGAGTAAAAAGAAAATAGTAAACTGACTTGAAAATTCAGCCTTGTAACTTATTACTAAGTGCCATACATGAACCTCCTCATAATATTGTACTCATGTATGTAGTGATGACCTTAATTTATATGTAAATAACCCCACTTTTAATATATATCAATCTTCTTAATCTCTTTATAGTTATCCAAATAAAACTCAAAATTCTAAAATATTGTATTAAAATCCAATCCACATAGCACCAAAAAATCAAAAAAAATGTCTCTTTTAAATTTCAAAAATATAGGATAGTGGTTTATTTGAAGATTATGGAAAATATTTCCAAAACAAATTGTAAATCTTCAAAACACCCATAGAGGACTTCATTTTACATTAAAAATTTCTTAGACAATACTATTTCAATATCCACTATGGAATTAAAAACATATCTTCAAAAATGTCTCTACTTTTGAGCTCATTCATCTCTTTACACTGAAATATTCATTTTGAAATTGTTATTTTCACATGTATCTCATATATTACCATGTTGAAAAATCATGAATACCATGTAATTTTTGAATCCTTGATAGTCTCCATCCTTTTTAAACTCAGTTATCATACTACACTATTTTCTTTTCATACTGAATTTTCTATAGCGTCCTCATACAATATATAGCATACCAAAATACATTGAATAATTGATTTTGAATTTTCCTATGAGCCATGGAATTCATACTCTATGGTACTAAAGTTTTCATTCCCATATTTATACAAAATCTTTTTTTAGATCATTGTTACCACTAGGGTTTTGGGGCGGAGCCTGACATCGTAGTGAAAGCATTTTCACAACACACACAAAAATATTCACCTGAAGGACTTTTATCACCTGTAGACCTATTTACAATGAACCAAGTGGGTTTTTTACACCACTCCCAAGGAATTTTTTATCACACCCATGAATGTACCATTTCATTGTATTGTCAATCATCACAATAGGGACACATCGCTTGATCTCCGTAACCAAGAGGGCTTTCGATAAATGAAATTGTTATCATCTCTCAAGACATTCCATATTAAAAATTTTCAGTAATCATTATATACATGAATTTATTGACAAAATAACCATATTTTCTTCATTCTTGTCATCATTACATTGCATCAGCTACTGAAAAATGTGAAAACCCCTTCCTGGTTCTCCCTCGTTGGCTACATCGTTTAGGAACACCCTTTCTAAAATATTTTACCACATCCACTTATATCGACACCAAGTCCATATATTCAATAAATTTAGTCAACATCCCTTTTTCATCCATTAATATTGACAATTAAATCTCTATTAATGTTGTAGAAAATCAAAAATTAATGTTGAGATAAATCTCTCCATTAATAATTTTCTCTTTTCCCAATAAATGTGTCAAATCCCAAAAATCTCCCCTTTTAATGCATTAAGAATCAAAACATCCAAAAAACCCAATTAGAAATAAAATATGTTGGTATCACACCAACTATAATTAGCTATAGAAAATATAATGATTTCATTTTTTACTTCTGTAAAAAATATCGGCTCTCCCTACAAAAAGAAATCCAAACAAAAAAACATCATCACATTTGTGTCTGAACCATCCTTCTAAAAAGACCTAACTATATACATCTTGATCCCCCATAATTTTAATTACCACATAATCTGGATCACCTTCCAAAATTAACTTCTCCCCCTTCTCAACATCCCCTGAGTGGACATGGGCATCACCTCTCTCAACTTGCTTTAATTTCCAAACCTTATTCTGCTTCACACATGCATTAGCGATCCTCTCATAAACTTTCATAATACTCATGTTAAATTTGAATCATGAACTATTACCTTTTATATAATTTTTGGGGTGGATCCAAACATTATAGTAGATGAATTTGCACAACACACAAAAAAAGATTCACCTGAAGTCCTTTTATCTCCCTAAGGCCTTTAATCACCCAAAATACATTTTACAATGCACCAAAAGGATTTTTAACACCACACCTAAAGACATTTTTATCACACCCATGAACGTACCATATTTTTGTATCACTGATCAGCACAACAAGGACACAGTTCATGATCTCCGAAAGTAAGAGGACTTTTAATACATGGAACTATCATAATCTATCGTTGCATTCCATATTTTACGCTTTCAATCATTGTCGTTGGCACACCATCATTGAAATAATCACCATATTAACTTCATTCTCATCGTCATCAATTCACACCAGTTACCGCAAACCTAGAAACCCCTTCTTGGTTCTCTCTCACCAGCTATATCCTGCTAACACACCCTTTTCACAATATATTATCACATCCACTTATATAGAAACCAAGTCCATATCTCTAATAAATGTAGTCAACATTGTTTTTTTATTTATTAATTTTTTGAATTAAATCTCCATTAATGTTAGAGAAAATACTCAATTAATGTTGAGGACATCTTATACATCTTTCAAACAACCTCTATATGTGTATAAGATAATTGTGTTATCGTCATTGTGCCATTAGAGCCACTACAAATGAGGCATCCCCTTCTCAGTTCTCTCTTTTTTGCTACATCATGATGGCACACCCTTTCCAAAATATGTTACTGCATCCACTTATATAGACAAAAAGTACATATCTCTAATAAGTGTAGTCAAAATACTTTTCTCATCCATTAATATTGATAATTAAAACTCTATTAATGTTGAAGAAAATACACAATTAAGTTTGAGAAAAATCTCTCCATTAATAATTTCATCTCTCCTTAATAAATGTGTTGAGTCCCAACATGGGTATTCAAGGTCATTTCAATCCTTACTATCATTGACGTTTCCCACACATGCAGGTTGCTTAAGAGTCATTAAATTGTATACAATTGAATTAATATCACATGACCATATGATTATTCCTATGAAAAAGAGCTTGTTATCTAGCTATTTTGACATAAGTTTATGATAATACATACACTATCACTGATTTATTCATATGTTAATCAATTTTAATCTTACAAAGCTTCAATTATTCCACCTTTATTGTTACATGTACCCATCCCAACATATGTTCATTCTTACATTAGAAACCCATATATAAATTAATTTTACTAAATCATATCTCATTTAAATTAAAATTAGTTCACACAAATTCATGTTTCACCTTATACGAGTAGGATTTCCTTTCAATTATTTATTATGAAATATTAAAAAGCTCTTAAATATTTTCCTTTTCTTCAAAAAATTCTCAAAATCCATTTTATGAAATTTATTTCCTTAAAATATTCAATCCCAAAAAAATTGAAAAAATATAAATTAAAACAATAAAATCAATAAAATTAAAAATGAATAAATAGATGAAATTGAGCTATCACATACATAATATTAAATCTAAGATGAGATTATATGTATGATATGTGGTTGATACATAACATATTTTCATAAACTCTTAATATATTCACTCATATGTAATTTTTAGTTTAGTGGAGTTATTAAAATTTAATAATTAAACAGTGGATTTGTAAGAATTTTTAGGGGATAGGAAATATTTTTCACTTTTGTATAGATTTTCACTAATAAATTATGTCAAAGAAAAATTGTTCTGTATGATTTTCAGATAAATTGGGAAGATTAACTATATTCAAAATTAATTATATAGATTAAAAAGCTTTAAAAAGACTCTAATAAAAATATATTCAATATTACAAAATAACATTAGGAATTAAACAAGGTCAAGGTTGAGATTAAACTAATTTGGAAGATGATCCAAGCTTGTATGAGTTGTGACAACTGAGCTTGATGATTCAAAAAATACAAGATCAATGGATTGGAGAATATGGGTTACTACAATAAGGATTATAATTTGATTCAAGATAAATATTTTAGTGAATTATAAGAGATTGAGCCTCATTGCCCAAGCATTTCACTATTCTTGATGCTAATCATCAAAGATCTAATGAATTCCTAGAAAACTGAGGATGATTAATTATGGGGGATGTATCAATATGAAGGTGATAAATCTCATTCACTAGTTTGTCCTTAAATTTTTGAGATTATTGAGGATGGGGATTTGGTTAACAATGGTTTTTGAGTAAAGAATTAATGGGATATAACTTAATTCTCTAATTGAATTTCCACATCAAGATGGTATATGATTCTATTACTATAGAATTATGTTTATTCATCATTACCCTTTATTAGCACTAAAAAACACTAAAATGGTATTCATTTTATGAGTGATATGTAAAATTGCTAATAATGGGTTCCTTTATCAGTGATAAAAAAATATTGATAAATAACCATCTTTATTATAACTTTTTATAGCCCTAATAAAGGTGTAACCTTTATTAATGCTACCTGAATGGCCTAAAGGCCTTCATTTTTATTTATTTGTGATAACCCCCCTTTCAAGGGATGAGGGGGAACCCTTACAAGGCCCGTAGGCTCAGAGATTACATGGCCAGTATTCTTAGGAGATTACATAACCTGAAGGTCTTAGAGAATTCAACGAGACTATCTATTTCTATTGATATATATATATATATGTATATAATATTTATTAAAATATGTTTTATATAATATTGAATATGTATTTATACTTAATATTTAATATATAATATATTTAGTTTAAAATTGTTAAAAAAATAATTAATAATTAATATTAATTAATTATTTTCTAATTAATATCAAGTAATATATGTTTAAAAACAATTTCATGGTAGAAAATAATTAATTTATCAACTAATATCTTATGGAAACATAAAAACAAGGTTTGAACTTCAAACAACCATAACTTTTGATCTAGTTGTCTGTTTGGGCACCATATGATGTCAAATAAAATATTGTAAAAAGATCTACAATAGTTGGCCTAGGGGGAGCCCTAAGCCCTAATTTTTATGGTCAAAAGGCCCTAATGGCTTCCAAAATCGAGTTTTTCATTGGAATACCCTAATTTTTTATTATTCGATCTAATTTAAATTTTTTTAATATATGTTAATAAATATAAATTTATATATTTATACATATCGACACACACACACATCTTATTTAAAAAAGATTAATTAAATTACATATTATTATCTGTATATTTATAATGTAATCATTAAATGGAACACACAAACACATATTATTTATATTAATTTTTCGATTACAATTTAAATTTATTTCGAATTTATATATTATAAGTTTAATGTGTGTGTTTTTAATTTTTAATTCTCAAAAAAATTATATATATATATATATATATATTATAAATAACCTATTTTTACATTATATAACCATGTTAAAAAATATGACTAAAATCACCATTTTCCATATTTTTAAAGCATGTCTAAAATGAAAATAATTGTAAATTTAGCCTTGTGTTTTGAGGAAATGAGGCTAATTTTAAGAACTATACAATTTTAAAAAAATAAAAAATGAAACTAATTAATCATTTTTATAGTATTTTATATATCCCACCTTGGTAGTGGATAAGGTCACAACTGAATATAATTTCAAAACCTAGCTTACATATCCTCATGTAAGACTAAACACATAACTTTTAGTTGATTTTATTTTTTCAGGATCACATCCAGAATTTGAATTGGCATAGCCTTCGATAGTAAACTAAGGTCTTCCATAACAAATTGCAACATATAAGGCTTCCCTGATGCATTATAGGATCCTATTTAACATATTCTAATACCCACATCCTATATTCGACATATACTAATTAATTAGTTACATTCCTTGTGCAATGTATAGTATTGAAAAAATCAATGTGAGCATAAGGCTCCTCACTGCTAATGCATATGGTACTTGAGACATATATATCCTCTATACTTCACTGTTAAGACTCTTCATAGAGGATAACATGATATTCATAGTGAGAGTTGTATAAATTAGATTCAATTATTTCACATTGAATCATTTCAATACTTTTTATTTGATTATTCTATGACCTCAAAAACATCCCATTATTTATTTATTGAAAAATATGCATCCCAAGAATCTTTTTTGTTGATCATAAATCCTTCATATCAATCACGCTAGCCAATTTGGTTTTCATATTAAGGATGTAATATTTTTTGGAACTTGTAGCCAATATTTTATCCACATATAATATAATAATGATAAAATAATATCTAATAAAATCCTCAAAATGTGCACAAGGATTTGAATGAATCCTATGCTATCCAAGACTCATGATATGGTAATAAAATCTATTATATCAATGTATCAGTGCCTTTTTAAGATTTTATAAGGATTATTAAAATCTATAAAAGAATTTCTCCATTCCTTTTTCTTTAAAACATTATATTTGGGGCATATAAATTTCTCCATTAAGATCACCATGGAGAAAGGTTGTCTTCAGATCTATCTACTTCAGATGAAAACTATATATGTCATGAATTTCCAAAAACAACTCAAACTATCATAAATATAACAATGGGATAAAATATTTCATTAAAATAAAGACCTTCACTTTGAGAAAAATATTTGACCACCATCCTCACACAATATCATTTAACCTAGTAATTTCCATCTCACCTTATCTTAAAGGTGCATTTGTTACTGATGACCACCCTTCCTCAAGGTAATGAAATAAGATCACATGTCCTTTTCTTGTTGAAATATTCCTATTCCTTTTTAATTTCATCAATCTGTTGGGTAACAAATATAATAGATCTATATAGATAAAATAGAACTCATTCACTGTATTTGAATCAATTAGAAGCCACATTTCACAATATTATCAATTAATATTACTAAAACCATGTATAAAAGTAAATAAAGAAAATGTTGTGTACCTTGCACTGATGATTTCCACTACAAATATCATTTTTCATGTTCTTTATGAATATCTCTAAGAGGAATCCCTAAGACTCCCCTGGCCACTCCAACCCCTCTCTAACCTCAAGTTCATTCATGCCTCTCCAAGGAAGATCTAGAGAGAGGGTATTAAAGGGGCTTTTGTTGTTGTGGTTTAGCATTCAGTGGCCTAGAGCCCTCAACCACTAAAATCCTTTCTCTGACCCCAAGTTCCACTGCTCCTCTCCCAGTCAGATATGGAGCAGTGGTAACTATGTGGTTTTGGGTTGTGGGATTAGGAAGCTGACAATGTTCCTTGCATGACTTGAGTTGATTTTCTTCTATATTGATGATTCGGATTTCTTGCTCTTAGATGATAGTGTATTTCAGAGGTTTATATGACAACTAAAATGGTGATGTTTTTGATTTTATGTATTTTTTGTGGTGTTCCTTCTTCCAATTTATTTTTGAAGGTTGTCTTTTCTCAATGTATTTGATTTCTTTGTTCTTATTCAATAATAGTTTAAACTATGAGAATGATCGGGAATTACATTTATCTATTTGATGAGGTACAGTAGTCTGTAATTTTTTGTTCTGGTGTTTTTCAGTGGAATTGATGGATTTATATGGCAAAGACAAGTGACAAAGATGGTGAATGTTGATAGAGTTTCTTTTCTGGTTGAAGGGTTCTTATGAATTTTGATTACTCCGGCCATCAGCACTGGAGGTGAAGGGCAGCAATGAATATAGTGAAGTACCTATGCTAATTATGAAAGTTGGAATGCAACCTGACACTGTGATATAGGTGACACATGAATCGATGCCTCGGGTTTGGGGTTATATTTTTAAATTTTAAATGTGGTATCTAATTTTGTAAATTTGGAATCCCTCTATGGTTACTTCTCACCCATAAATTGAATATTTTTAAATTCAAAAAAAAATAGAATTTCAGTCATATTGGTTTATTCCATAAAATTTACTTTAAAATTACATTAATTTTCAATTAAATACATTTGTTTATAACATTTTAGAACATTTTTTGATTTACATAACTCTTAAGTGTGTTTAATCTTCTACTAATTTCATCTTATGAAACATTTAATGAATACCAATGTGGGGGAGAATCTGAATAGCATAGTTAGTAGCATGTTATCACCATAACATGAATTATGATATACTCTTCAAGTCATATGATATTTTATGGTTTTCATGAATTTGATACTACACAATATATTGATATTATATCATATGGTATAGAGGATTTAGGGAATATCTGTAACAATCCCACACTTGCACAAAAGACTCATAGAATTTTTCCAATTTCACCTTATATTGTATCGTATACAATAACTTTTGAAATCATATCCTAAATAACTTTTAGATATCTTATAAATAAATTTTTTAAAACTATTATCAAATTCACCATGCATCACATTATTTTGAATAAATATTGAATATCCATACAAAAGTATTTTTGGATAAACTCTATAACACTTTTAGGGAAACTCGCAAAAGTAAAACCAAATCCCCATTAAAAAATCATGAATTGTCAACCTAAGGAAATTTTTAGTGTTGAAAGAAATAAGAATTACGGAATTCATAAATTTAATATAAGTGTTTAATTTAGAAAATAACTTTTACTATTAATGATAAACAGATAGCTGATGTGATCTCCATCAAACAAATATATCACTACACTTGTGTTCACAAGCAATACCATATGAAATAATTCATTTTCATATGATCCAATTGTCCAAGAAAATGAGAAACCATGATACAACAAGTGTGTCAATCCTATATAGTCATACACTCCAGATTCTTCTAGTATATACTAACTAGTTCTATGATTACATCACATGTCATTAGACTTTATGGGTGTGAACATCACATTCCCCTAATTCGATAAATAATCACATCATATGAATTTTTTAGGTATGGACATACACTTCCATAGTATATCTCAATTGAGGGACTAGATTCCATACTCATTATATGATAGTAAAGATCTCAAATTGGTTAAGCTCCAACTGATGACATGATCAATAACATACCCACCACCCCTTTATTAGAAAAAACTTAAGGCTTTCATAAGAAAGGTATCATGGTTTTAAGATTCTCATTCTAGGTATCTCTTCAAGCTCAGGTTTGGAGAATTCCAAATATGAAATATACTCCCCTAGTACACCAACTACATAGTGTACGACACTCTATGTGGTATAAATAATAGTGAATCCATCACATAAAAACTATTATATGCCTCATGAAATATTCTATATCCTAATACATGAATCATACTCTTGATAACTTAAACATTTCATCACAACCTATAATACTCTATGATGAACATCAATTAGATATAACTTAAAATTATATATTAATAGGTCAATTGTATTTTAAATTCAAAATTATATGCATCCAACATGAAATAATTATGAAGTAGAGATTGTATTTTGTATAACATGATAAATTATATATTCTTAAAATATTTTTAGAATTTTAATAAAACCAAATGTAAGTGTTTATCTCATCACAGAATATATGGTAGACTACAAGAACATACTTATCTTTGTTACACTTTTAAAGTTTTTTAAACTCATTGCATCATTATATAATTCCTTCAACACATCTACGTGACCATATAAAAAAACCATTCCATTAAACTCTCCAGTAAGTAATATCTATGAATTAAGCATGTTTGAATAGTGGTGAGACATATGAATCATATTCGTAATGTTTAACTCATTGAACATAGTATTCAAATTTCTTAATTTCATAACATATAATTCTATGATGTTAATAACTTATACTTTCTACATATAACTCTTAATAAATTCACCAACATCCTCATTCATGGAGCATTTTCCATCAAGAATTTTTTTTAAAAAAATGGAAAATAATTTAACTCTTTACATTAAACTTTTACTAACATACTCAAAACCTATTAGGATATTTGGCGACATATAATTTATATTTTTACCAAAATATTTTTATATTTATTATCCTTAAACTTCTCTAAGAATATACATATCCCCACAGGTCTCTTAGAATTTGTATTATTTTCATAATAACTTTCAAACATATAAAAAACTCATTTGTGTTATGAAATAATAAATAATTCCTTTATTGGGAATATTTAACTAACAAACAATTATATCCATATCATATATGGTATTCTATGTGTTTAGATTATTGTTATAAAAAAAAGAATTTATTATTTAAAATATACAACTAATAGTGGGAACAAATCTTTCATATTTTAACAAGCAGTATGATAAATAATTTTATCATGCATGAAGAATTGTTTATCTTTTATCTTATTCTAATATATTTAATAGAATCTGATGAATCATAAACCATGTGTATCATCCCATTTTTTCATACCAAAACATTTTTAACAAACTGATTATATTATAACATAATTTAAATGAGATAATTATACACATATTTTACTAAGATCCAACTAAGCATGAAATGTTCTTAAACATTCAAATCTATGATTCAAAAAATATTCAAATCTATGATTCAAAAAACCATTTTTTATCATTTTAATGTAAAGTGAAATATTTATTAATTACTTTATTGATTTTTATCTATTGTATAATTTTATTATTTTTAAAAATATACACATGGAATCATATACTTTCAAAATAAAATATTTAATTTTTATAACACTAATACCTAACATAATGATGAATACACATTTTTTAATTTATTTTTGTATATTTTTTTAATATAATTAACATAATTTATATTTTATATTGGTGATAATAAATATGTTTTTTATTTTGTGAATAATGAGTTAAATGTAAAGTGTACTAAATTCTGATTTTCAATGGTTTTATTAGTATTCCATGTTTCACTAATTAGATGGTCATTTTTTATTATTCTCAACATTTTATTGATATTATATGTTTTATAGGATTTATTGGAAGACAAATACAGGCACCATAAGTTACAAGATGATGAAATGAAAATTTTCTCATATTTGATTCAGTATGTAAAAATAAAATTTACAAGTAATTCTAAAATATAAAAGTAACACTATAATATATGAGAGGCATTTACTCTAATTCAAGTTTAAATTGAAGGTAGAAATATAAAACCTAGAAATGAATTGAGGATCCATAAAAGATCCCAATAAATGAGTAAAAGTAAAATCCCAGTCATAGAAGAAATGTAGATAAGTGAAAGTCCCATACATGGATATGTAAGTTCCATTTTTTAAAATATAATTGTAACTTTATTGTAGATTAAGAGATTTTTTTAAAATATTTCAATCAAAATAGTGGTATTTAGAGGAAAATAATTAGAACATAAGACTCAATTTGACTCTAGACTGGGGAATTTTGAAATGAATGGGCATATGTATGAGTCATTTCTTATTAGTGAATGATATGTAAAAGTAACTTAGAAGACTCATAGGGTGATATATAAAAGTATATTACTTTACCATGGGGATGAATCTAACATGTGTAAAAGTAATTCAATAGATTCACCAAAATGTAATAGTAAATTCCTTTGACACATTTAGACCCACATCAAACATAAAAACCAATTTTCCAAATAATTATTTTGGGATTAACTTAAAATAACATTATATTCTTTCGAGATGGCCAAATTGAGAAGTACTACTCCAAATGTTCCACATGACACCTATCCAGTAGCTAATAAAGATGAATATCATGGAAATAGATTTTAATACAAGTAAAAGAGTTTAGATATTCTCATCTAGAATAATGTTCACATTTCGAACAATACAAATTGAGGTAATTCATAGAGAGGGAAATCAACACTAAAATTATAGGAGGAGGAATATGGTGGTATAATTATATAATTATTTTCCCACTCCACATTTGTAAGAGATGTCAGATGTAGGCTTCATCCTATATTGGATTAGATTAGGTTTAATTTAATTGATTTTGTTTACTATTAATATAGTGTATTTTGTTCTTCATGTTCTATGTTCTCTCATCTTACCTAATTTTTATGTGTTTATTGAATCACTATGATGTACCTGTGATCTCATACTTAATTATGGTGATGTACTAACCCATTATAGGTGGTCTAAGGGGAATAAAAAACGTGATCTTAAATTCATAAATTTTAATCCCTAAATTATCTCCCCAATTCTAGTGTGGCATTGAAGGTGGAAGGTGGAGGTAGTAATTATCAATAAATTTTCTATTAAGGTCTTCAAATAATATATTCACTCTCCATATAAGTGGATATGAGTGTATTAAAAAGATTAATGGTATGAAATCATAGTCATGTGCTTGAGTAGGTTCACTTTTTTAGTTGTGTAGTGTTCTTTCCCACTCACCAAGGAGAACAAATGAGCTACTATTATTATTTAGGATGATTGATTAAACTAGTATTTTCATACAAAAATATTTAGGGTCACTGAATAAATATAATTGATTTTTATTATTGAAATAGTTTACTTAGAAGAAGTTTAAATGATGGTAGAATACATTATAATTCAACCTAATACCATCTACACTTATTACTAACATTCTAATTATTTTAGTTTATTATTTTTAAACCTCACTAAATCAAAAAAATATCCCCTATTTTATTATATAAATTTTTACATTAAGAAAACAAAAAACATAAGTGATTAGAAATTGAGTGTTAGGGGTTGACTCCTTGTGATACAAACATAAGGTAAGCTTTAAAGTTGTGAATATGGGATTATAAATCTATTTTGACAACCCCCACAATAATTAGTTGTATCAAACTTCGTGTTATTGTTGGGGATTCGAGCTAAGAACTTATTTTTTTATGTTTTATTAATTATTTTCTTTTCCTTCATTTATTTTTTCCCCTTTTTCATTGTTTTAGTTTTCTTATCACTTCGTTCATTCCTTATTTTTTTATTGGGTTGAGAAAAAGTGAGTGGTCCATGTATCTCATAAAGTATTATTTTTCTTAAACCCAATTTGAATAGTGTTATAATCTTAAATAAATGCTCAAAAAACTACTTTATAAATAGTTAACTATACAAAAAATTATTTCCACAACTGAAGGAGGAATAAGAGATCTATAAGGGTGAGATACAAGAGTTAAAGGATAGGTAGGACAAGATCAAAAAACCCCTCCAAGAGTATATTAAGGAAAAATAGATTTTAAAAAAAATTAAATTACCTATTTTTGATAAATTTTACCTAATGAAATAGATGAAAATTTGGAAAAACCTCCATGGACACTTACCTGTGAACTTCCTGAGGGGAAGCTAGCATAGAAGCATTCCATTATTGAGATATTTTATAGAGGAAAAGCAGTGTTGGATGAATAATATGAAGAATATTCTCAAGAAGACACACAAATTGAGCCCCATTAGTTAAATTTAGATGAATATATACCCATTTTTGAGGCCATAGGTTAAAAATAGGATATCACACTAGTGGTGATTAGATTTGAACAAAAGATGGAATGTTCACTTCTGGCTTCTAAAAGAGGTCTCCCAAAAGTTTTACAAGATTAAAAGAATATCAATGTTGATATCATAAAGGGGGTTTATTTTAATTGAAATTTTAATTATTTAATTATAATGAAACTCAATTGTTTATTTGTCTCTATTACATTGAAGATATAGAATCATAAGGATAGTTGAAGTCCCTGGACATTAAATATAAATCAGAAGAAACCATCATGGAAGAGGTGGAGATTTTCTAGGGTAAAATATCGATTTATGAGGTACTTAGAGAATAATTTCAAGAGTCAATTCACATAAAGAGTTATCAATGTGATAAAACTTGAGAAGGATATACCTTTGATGTAACTCGCTGAGATTTTGGAATATATTTTCCTCTAAATAAATATTTTATTGATAGATTGTTTCATAAGAAAAACTGAACTAAAATGAGAAATGATATATTATATGAAAATTATAAGGATAATTTATGAATAATAAAACCTCAAGTAAATAAAAATATTTTAATCAATTATAAAGGCATTTTAAATATGTTTGAGAACACTAAATGTTATAAAGGATAATTTTTCAATAAAATTGCTTTTTCTTTGTATTATGCATTTTCATTTAGAAGCTTGAGTTAAAAATGATAGAATTTTAATTTTTTCAAATAATCATAATTTTTTAATTAATCATATAAAAATTATTATATTTTTAATATTTTATATTTTCCTAAAACATTTGATTTCTAGGTGAATAGTGAAAAAATGCCAATTTTGCTAATATCATCACTTTTATTACATTATAATAATAAAAAATTGACTGAAAAGTTTTTGAAACCATTTTTATATGATAAATGTTTATTTATAAAGTAAAATTAATCATTTAAAAATACTATGTATAATTTAAAAAATCATGATTAACGTTTTGGAAACTTAAGTAATATTTTACTCTAAAAACTGTTTTATTCACTTGTATTTAAAAATTAGTTTCAATAACTTGACAAAATTAAATATAAAAAAATATATTTAATATTTAATATCAATATGTTAATATTATTTAAAAATTTCAATTTAATGTTTAGGAAAAACATATATAATTTTTAAGATTAAATTTAATGGACATGAAAATGGTGAAATAGTTATTTTTAAAGAGTCATTTATTTATTTTTTTATAATTTGTATCTAATAAAATGAATTTGTCAATTTTATATAATTAATTTCATAATATTTCTACAAATATATTAAAATTTATTATCACACATTCAATTTTTAATTAATTTTATATAATATTAAGAACACCTAATACTGAAAATAATATTTTTCTACAAAATAGTTTTTCTATATATTAAAAGTTTAAATTTAAAAGTAAGGATATATTATTTAGAAATTGTATTATATTTTACTAATATTAAATCTAGGTTTATAAAATAAACATTTATTAATAGGTGTTACCTTATATTTTTAGTAAAAAAAAATTAATTGGGTAAAAACTAGTTACCAAGGTAAAAGAAACATCGTAAAATGTAAAAACATAGTGATAAAAGACTTGAAAAATGTTTAAAACATGTATTAAAATTAATGGTAGAGTATTTATAATCATTATAAAACCCTAAAATTTATTATTTCATAATTTTTTATCCATTTAAAAATGAATAGTATCTCATTCCATCAATAAAAAAGTAATCGAGATTTAAAAAATTCCAATTTATTCACTTATAAAAGTAGATAACTTCGACAAAATTTATCCACCCATTCAAAATCCTTATCTCAAAAAACATTATACCCTATTCTCTCCTATACTCCATCATTTCCTAGAAATATTTTTCTTCCTAAAATACTTTACTATGGATCTTTAAGGTGTTACCTAAGGGAGAACATCTAAAAGAAGAGGTAATGTTCTCAACCTAACTCTCTGAATATTTTTCTTATTTTATCTACAAAAACATGTTCTATCCATGAAATTATTCAATAATTATTATTATTAATATACTTGTATTTTATTAAACTAATGTAATATCCATTTTCTCCCACCCTTAAAAACTATTTGAAAAATTAATACATCTTGCATATATACAGACTACCATCTCAATGAATGACATGACTAATTTTTCATCACCTCTTTAAATATATGGTTATAAAAGACTATTTTGAAGGTTTAATATGATATTTATAAAATTATTAGTATTTTAAAATTTTAAACCATTCCCTATCTTCTTCTCGATCTATGTAAAACGAACAGGTCACTCATGTGTATATGCTGACTACCACCTCGACGAAAGTGACATATTTCATTTTTCACTATATTATTTTATTATTTACCCAAATATATTATATTTAAATTAATAGACTTAGAAAAAATAAATAAAATAATTATTTTTATGAATTTACTGTATTATTCCAAAGGAATAAGTTTCTTAACCATGCTCACCAGTAGATTAGAGTTTATTCTTATATGGGCCAGTCAAATTACCTACATGAACAACAATATAAATTTATATCATGTATAACTAAATAAACATAAATAATAGTTATATTTTCAATAATAATTAAATATTTATTTGTTTCAAGTGTTAATAGTAATGTCTACCTTATTATTATGATACCACCCCTCATTTGTAAAAATTACCAAAACAAGCCCATCATTGATTGTTTCATCATGAATCATCACTAAAATACCTTTTAACTAAAATTAGATAATGATAAGTCATTATAAAACATATATTATAGTACCTATAATGATATTTTAAGGATTAACCTTGAATATATATATATAATGGTTTATATTGTTATTATGGAACTAGTATTCAAAGCTAATATTATTTGATAACGAAAATAGAAAATTAATAACTGATATATCTATCCTAAATGATTATAAATTAAGTTAATAAAAGTGTATAGGTATGAATAAAGTTATAAAATAGGTGGTTTAGATATTTATTTTTTTCCATGAGATTATATAATGTTTGACTAAGTGAGATTTAAGGTAAGTGGTTTTTCATATCAATTTTTTGTCATTGAGATATGATGTGTATGCTTCACTAGTTTCATATTATAGTGTACATATTGGCCATGGATTTCTTTCCTTAATAATTTTAATTCAATATAATGAATTTAAAATTCCATCTCACATTCAATATTTCATGGGATTTCAATTCAAAAGAAACAAAAGTTATATGGGTCTTTGTTAACTCAACTCCCTTCATTGAGTTATAATGATTATTCTTGATCTTATTTATTCCAAGATTGGTTTCTTACACCCTAGTATTTTATTTATTTGGAATTTATCTCCCTATCTATAAAAAATTAGTTTTTAATTGAGATGATTTAAATTATTAATTTATTCCTCAAGTATATCATTTTTTGTAATGATTCTCATCTTCTCTAACAATGGTTTCTCATGCTTTTCTATATTTTCCATTCCCAAAAATTTATCATTTAAATTTTTAATGTAATTATTTTTTATCTTATGTGAACTTTACATTTCTATTTTCTTACATTAAAAATAATATTTTTCTATACCTTTTTATGAGTAATTTTGTTATCAAACTTATTTTAATGTAATATAAATGTTTTCCTTTTATGATAACATGTTATATCATATAATATAAATTTATTCTAAAAATATTTATTTAAATTTCAAGGATATAAAATTAAAAATTAATATTAAAATTAATATTTAAAAAAATTCACTTCCCCTGTTTAAAAATGAATTTTTAACGTAACTTATAAATTCATATTTTATAAGTATTGTAAAAAATATAAAAAACTCTTTAAGGTTTCTTTCATCGTATGAACATTTTTCTTTACGAATCATCATTTTTGTGTTTTAAAATGGTTTTATAAATCATTTTACCTCTTTTATATTTTTAAAATAAAAGGAAATATTCATAAATTTTTCAACTGAAGAAGTTTTATTCACAAAGGGAATTATTGATTTTAAAATGGATTATAAAGGCTTGATATTTTATGAAATAATTATTCAGTGTTTCCATGACATCTCAAATAAGGATCCTGGAAATATATTTATCTTATAAATTTTATTTTTTGAAAGACCTTTTTTTAAGGATAACTTTTATTACGCTCAAATTATTTCATTTTTTAATAAATCTTTTTTAAGGAGTTTTCAATCCATTTAAAAAAAGTGTTTTTCCTCTCATTTTTCCATTGATTTATCCAATGATCATAAAAACTTTTATCTATATAAATATCATTTAATGGCCCTAATGTTAAAAATGAGATATTTTTAACACACCATACAATTTCTTTATTTCTAGGTATCAAGGAATGTTTTATGAAGGATTTTCATGAAACCCGTCTATTTTTCACAAGTTAAGTAAGTAATTTTTGAAGTATGAATGTTTTGATGTTCTATTGTCACATATATTTATTAATGATTATTATATTATTTGTGTGTCATATATAACCCTATAATTCATTAGGTAAAACATTACAACTTATGTGATAATAAATAAAAATAGGTAGTGCTGCTTGATCCACTTTGGAAAACAGGTATAAAATCCCAATCCACCCAAGGAAACTGGTAGAAAAGCCTGATATACTGATAGAAATGGGAAGTGATGTGTGATCCAAAAAAGAAAACATGAAGTAATTTCTAATCCATGAAGGTAAAGGGGAATTAATTGATGATTAACCTAAGGAAATGGGAATTAATTCTTAATCCACTAAGGGAAATAGGTAGTAAATCCCAATCCACCCAAGGAAATATATAGTGATGCCTAATCCAATAATGGGAATGAGTTTTGATTTATATTCCACTATGTTATGATTCTATTATTTTTATTTTTCTATATTTATATGTCATATCCCTATGATTATTCTCTATGGATTTTTTTTATTAACTCTATATTTTTTCATGTTATAGTTTTTTTCATTTGAGATTATATGTACTTCAATCATGATTTATGTAAAAATATTATTTTTGAATGATATTTTTAATAAAATATTTCTCCCTTTCTAATGTTTTCTAAAATTCTTATAATCTAAACCTTGATGGCATGTTGATGACTCTTTCCCTTATTTTTTTTAGATAACCCCTTTATTATTTTTTTATTCCAAAATTTATGAAGATTAGTATAACATATTAGGAGTCTATAAGAGGTTATAGTGTTGTTTTATTTTAGATAAATGTTCACAAGTTTGATTGAATAAATTTCTTATGCAGTTGATCCTTAAAGAAACTAAATATTTCATTCTTGAGACTGTGTGTTAATAATTATTTATAATGTTTATCTTATAGAAATTATGTAAAATGAATATAGGTTTATAATGTATCATATCACTTTATATCCATGATAATTTTTAAATAAAGTGTTTTTTACTAGATCAAGGAGTGTGGGTCTAGAGGGACTAATCTGAACTGGACTCATTTTATTCTATTCCTTTTCAATTTGAAATATCATTTGGTGTCTCTAGTTCTAATTTTACAGATTTAGATCAAATACAGTGAACCTTAGATGATGATGTGTATGGAATAGATTGGTTATTTTTTAGGATATATTTGAAAATACCTAGCCTCCATGCATTACAAATTATTTTCTAATATAATTTTATGAACAAAAAATTATTAAACTAGAATATATGTAGTAGTTTTTCAATCCTTCAACAAATTTTATTTTTATTTTACAAAATATATTTTACATATTAATTCCTTAATTTTAAAGTTATAAAACTAGTACCACTTTCTCTTACCCTTTTAAAAGATAAAGAGGCTATGGAAGGGGGTACAAATTTCGGTGAAATAAAAGAGTAATTGGTTCTTCTATCAACTAATATTGACAAATAATGATTGGACACCCAATTCTATAAAGTAAAAAAAAAATTCGGCTAAAATCATTGTGGTAGAATTTAAAGATAACCCACATTAATGCCTTGGAGAATACATGGATAAAGGAAGTGGGTGATAGGAAAGCTAAGGATCCTAATATAATTTATCTACCGCAACTAGATTAAAAAATTACTAATTATCTAATATAAAAGGTGAATACGCTAATGTATTCTATCAATGGGGACCTATCTATGGAATTTAAGGTTAGAAATGTATAAATAAAAAGGATGTGGTGGTTTTCATTATATAAACCATATTCCCCTTTACAATAGGGACTGTTGAAAGGCTATCAAATTCTAGAAAGTAAAAAAAAAACAATCCATATTGGTAGGGATGGCCCAAGACTCTTTCAATTACTATCTTTAGGGTTTTAATTCCCTTTACTTTATAATAAAATTCACATTTCTTTATTTAAATTGTAAAAATATCAAATGTATTGTAGGAACTGGGTTGCACTAAATATCTTTTTGGAATAAACTACTTTTCCAAGTAAACTAAGATGTTTCTTTCTATAAAATTTTCTTTTCACACCAACTAATATTAGCCTAACTTTCATTGATATTATATTTTATAAAATACTTAGTTGTATATTTATTAATATTTGTGATTAAGGGAACCTTTTAGTGTATTTTTTACATATCTTTTATTGTGTTTAACTGTTTTTAGTGTGGTTACTGTGTTTATGGTCCTTTATACTAAACAAAAAAAATATAAATTCCTTTTTCACTTTTTTCATTGGAAAAGAAAAAATTCACAATGGAACAATGAAAACTCTTATTTTGAAACTGAAAAAAATCTTCCTAATTGAATATACAATAATGAAATAAAATTTTAAACATGTAAAGTTTGAATTTTTGAACATAATCCTATGTAAATTTTCCACTGTGAAAAAGAAAAACATAAGTATACAACTCAAAATATGTTTCTAAAAGCCCTTTCAAACTAGACTAAAATGGGAAATAGGGATCCCATATTATGTTATGATACAATTAGGCACTGGGTGTGTGACTAATAAAGTAATAAATTTATAAATTGAATAAATTATTTTTACAGACCATATATTTCTAAAATACAAATTTTAAGCCTAATTATAAAAAATGAATGGATTTAGGGGAAGGTAATATTAAACCTAGATGAAGAAGTTGTCATTTGACTTATAAAATGAAATTTTTGTTGTATTAAGTAATTAAGAAATGGATCCATGGTGCAAGGATCTTATAAGAGAGGGATAAATTAATTTCATTCTTGTTTGGACTTTGATTTCATTAATTTCTATTCATTTAGAATTTATTGAACTAATAATTTCACTTGCGAAGAATCAAGACTAGTTTGAACTTGAGGTCAAGTTCTTATTGAAGTGTGAGGAGTGATAAAGACATATTTTTAGGTTTTTTAATTTATTTTTTAATATAATTAATATAAATAATATTTAACAAATGTATAAATAAACATGTTTTTTATCAAGTGTGTAATGATATAAATGTCAACTAGACTAAATTTTTATTTTTAGTGGATTTATTTATATTTTATGTTTCACTAATTAAATTTCATTTTTTATTGAAATGAGTTTTTGAATATTTTTAGAATGTTCCAAAATATAGGTGTTCTATAGGATTTATTATGAGAAAAATTTAATTTTTAGAAGTTATAGGATGAGGAAATGAAAAAATACTTAAATATGATCCATTAACTAAAAGTCAATTTTACAAGGCCCTCATGAATGTAAAATTAACAATCTAATATGTGATATTAATTTTCTCTCTTACAAGAGATAATTTAATGATACACCATGAAATATAGAAAAATATTGATTATCTATAAATGTACAATAGTGATATATAAAAGTAAAAGCCTAGTTTTTGAGAAATCTTTTTGAAGTAAAATATTATTAAATAAATATTTAAGTTTCGTTTTTTAAAATTTATGATTCACTATATAGTAAAATATTATGGAAATGAATTAATGTTTTAAATCCCAACAATGGTACATAGATATAATTTTTCAATATGTAAGAGTCAATTTGACTATAAACTATAGAATTTTGAAAAGGATGGGGATATATAAGATTAAATTACATTGCCACATTAAGAATTATGTGTAACTTAAAACACTAATATCAAAAAAATTATTTAAGGATTAACTTAAATTCATATTTCAATTTTCTTATTCTTAGAATATTAGGAAGTAAAAAATATAAATATTGCATGAGTCACCCATCCCATAACTAAATAATATAAATATCATAATAAAGGATTGTGATAAAATAATAAGATTTGAGATATGATCATATAAAAAATATATATATTTCAATAAGAATACATGAAGACAATCTAGAGAGATTGATATTGGTATAAATATTCCTAGAGGAGAATGAAAGAGGTTCCATGATGTTATAAATATTTTTCCCATACCATTTTTATGATATTATAGACTTATACTTCATCCAATATTATATTTTATTATGTTTTCTATATTTCATTTTTTTAATGTTAATAAATTTCTTTTTGTTCTTCTTGTACTATGTAATACCCTCTTCCCTCATTTATTTATGTTTCTTACACCTATATAAAGTACCTATGATCTCATTCCTCATTATGGTGAAGTAATTTCCTATTATGAGAGGTCTAAGGGGAATTAAAGTAGTGATATTTAATTTCTTCATTTAAATTCCTAATCTATTTCCCTTATTCTGGGGTGGAAATAAAGATGTAAGGTGGAGGAAATTATTTTCACCCTATTTTCCATCAACATTACTACATTATTTCAATTTTTTGTACTAAAAAGTCTACCACTAATTTATTCACTCACCATTTCAATGGATGTGAGTGATTTGAGATGATGACTAGTATGTGGTTGTAGTGAGGTGATTGGGTAGATTAAATTTCTTATTTGAGGACTATATTTGTTTGTTTTTATTTATTCTATTTATATTATATAAAATAAAAAACCAAACATAGCCTATTTTATTCTATGATTTTTTAAATTAAAAAAAAACAAACATAAGTTCTTTGATAATGAATGCTTGGGATTGGCTCCTTGTTGGAAAAACATGTGGTCACCTCTAAAACTGTACATAAGGGTTTATAAAGTCCATTTTGAAATCCCCCTCAATAATAAAATTTATAAAATGGATATTCCATGAAGTTTCCCAAACTCTTTTGGGAATCCCGGATAATTCAATCATATAGAAACAATGTCTTGCACTATTGACTCCACCTTTAGATTTCAATAACCTTGAATGGATATTATGAAGAAACATTTTTGGAATTTCCAACCGTTTTTTTTAGTTTAAAATTATACCCACTTATACTTTCAATATAGTACATGAACATGGGAATCACATACCTTTGTCCATCTATACTTAAAATCTTGAGAAAGTAGGGTAAACATTTCCTGAAATAAATCACATTATTGGAACACATCCCATAATGAAAAAAGAATGTATGAAATAACTAAAAAATCCTTAATTAAAACTTCAGTTATCTTTATTATAATTCCATTACAACCTTAATTGAATAGTTTTGTTCTTATCATAAGAATCTAGATCCAATTTTTAAACTACTTAAACATCTAGTTACATAGTAAGTTTTTTCTCAAACACATGGAATTTTTTTCTAACTTAAGAAGAATTATTAAGTTTCGAAACTAGTCTAAGGTGTAGATTACTTTTAAATTCACATTTTCTCTAGGATTTATATCAAGTCTAATCTTATAGATGATAATGATATTTATCTACAATAGAGGATTTTATCAAATAATTATAAAAATAATTTTTATTTAATAAGAAATTTTATTAAATGTAATCTCATTAAAAATATAGACCCTTTTAAATTCATAATATCCACTAGTATTTCAAGATCTCTATTTTACTAAAAAATGAGTCCTCTTTGGAATTTCTCTCACCAATTAGTTATTTAGGAAGTGAAATATCCTAATCAAATTATATATCTATTTTTGATAGTTGAGTGGATTAGTCTATATTCAATCTATAATATGGATAAATTCAATATCATTCCTCTAGTATCCATCCTAATAGATTCCTAACTAAGTTTATCCTAAATAAAATACTAAAAATGAGGCATCAAACACTTAAATTAACCTCATTAATTTATTTCCTTATATAAGATAATCTTGGGGAATCCAATATTTTTATGACCAACTCGATTAGATGATCATTATCTTGGCAATTATTGGATTCGAAAGGAATCTCACACCTATTATTTATGAATATGATTTAATCTTTCTATTTTCTCACATATTATTCCCTTTACTTGTTTACATGATTTAAATGAATTATCTTGGTATCATATTCCTTCCACCAAATCATTATATTCACACCACATTGATGTATAAATCTTTATAAAACATATATTGTGTGTTACTAACCAAAATTAAATTTTTTTTATATTCACACATATAAAAATGAATCTAATTTATAAGGTACATGAAACACTTTCATAAAAAAGTATTAGAATCATATGAAATCAGCAATCCCCTAATGAGTACTCTTGGAGTAGTAGATATCTAAACCTCACTTTTCTAGACAAGTCATAAGCCTCCAATATAGTGAGTAGTCCAACCCAAAGTCACTTTACCCAATGATACATTACTTAATATATTTCCCAATTCCATCTTAATTATAACACATAATATTTATAAACTATAATTAACTTCTTAATTCAAGATCATAACTCGGTACAAGATAATTACAAGTTATAAGAAAACTAAAAAAACTATCATACTTAACATTTATTTTATTAGATTCATGTTTGATAATTTATAGAAGAATATTAACACTTTAAACTAAATAATACATCACAATTCATAATAAAAAAATTATATCTATGAATAATGAAAAAAATGACAATTAAAATATTTAAACATGAGATAAAAAAATTTATGAATAATTCATAAATAAAAAAAATTATAAATATTTTTTGTAATTTATATATAAATTATAAAAATTCAATATATAAATATGAACACTTTATATTTACTTATAATATGAACTTCGTCATATTATTCATTATATAAAAATTTTCTATAAATATATAATATTAAATTTAATGTAAACATTTAATATTATAATTCTATTATGTAAAAAAATAAATAATTTAAATATTATATCTTTAATATTTGTTAAATCATGATTATATTAAATATAAAAACTCTTTTTGATATGGGTTAAATAATTTCTTGACTAAGGCCTCTTTAATTGAAACAATTCAAATTAAATATTGTGAACAATTCTTAATATTAAATATAAACACTTTTATATTTTTTTCTTTATTTTGTAATTTTTAAAAACTTTATAAATTATTCTATATAATTTCCATATAAAAATATATATCTAAATTATAAGTCATTTCATATAACTTGAAAACATAAATTAATATTTACATTTAATGTTGTAGCATATTTACTTATTGAATGTTTAAAAATACTCAATAATTAATTACAAACATTTTATAAATTAGATAAATATTTCATAATACCATTTTATATAATTTATAAATAATTAATAAACCATATAATTCAATTCATAGATCAAAATTTTTAAATATATAATTTCTCATGATATCGTATTTTATGATATATGTTATATTGTAAGGGGTTTTCTAGTTAACTCTCTATTGTATTTTATGAGAGATAATGACCGACTACAGCATATCCTTTTGGTTCATGAGAATATTAGTTTATGATATACATCATATTTCTATTACTATATGATCTCTATTTTTAGCTACAAGGGTTTGTGATATTCTAGGATAAAATCCCTTATATCATATGCTATAATATGGTGGAAAACAAAAGGAATTAACTATGTTTCCACCTATGATATCTAGTATCATATTAAATTCCATATTTCAGCCTACAATATCTCATATCATATAGTCATACACATAAAAAACTTAGTTGTTTTTAATTATGTTTAATGTGATATGTATTTTGATATTGAATTTCTACATTTATCAACATGATTTCACGAATAAAAATACATGGAAAATCTTGGATACTATGGATGGGTTTCTAAGAATTGATAGAAAATATACCCATTATAGCATAATCAATTAATAATAACCTTTTCTAAGATGACCCATGATTAGAACCAACATTATGTATAAACATAAACGAATAACATGTTGTATAACTTACACCAATGATTTCTACTTTAATAGTCTTCCATAATGTTCTTGATTAATATCTCTAAGATGAATCTATCATAATACTACCACCATGGTGTATCAACAGGTTATGTGAATCAACCGATGCTCAGGAGGGATTCTTCTTCCTTCCATGAATTGCTAGTGTCTTGGGTGTTAAAGGGTGGAGAAAAAGGATACCAAAGGCTTAAATCAAGATGAATCTCAAACCACTCATATCAATGAGTTTGACCTATTTATATAATCCTTAGTACACTTTAAATCCATCACATGGTATTTACATAAATGTTATATTAATGTTTGAGTAAATTCATATGTTTATAACATTTTCAAATATATAACCATGCACTGGACTCTAAAGTCAGTTTGATCTCTTAAGTGTTTCATTATTTAAAATAGCTAATTATTTCCAATGTGGGATGGGATATGGAAGTCATAAAGAATATATGTTTATCACTATAACATTCATTACAATATGATCTTTGTGGTATATGATATACCATATTTTTCATGCATGTTGTACTATACGATATACTGATATCATACAATATGATATATTGGCTTTAGGAGATATCTATAATGTTCTAAACATTATGTTTTATCCATAAAATAATACGTTTCTCCATTATCCATTAACATAAAGTACATCATATTTCTCCAAATTACATAATACGAGTGACATATTGGTGTACTTTTCTCCCATGTTGATCATCATGGTTCAGAATCTGTAGGTTCTTAATCATCATGATTTAGAATTTATTAATAGGATACATGTTATTCCTTTAATTAATTATCCACCATAAATATTATAGTTAATTTTTTCTCTCTATAAACATCCTAAAAAATAATTATTCTCACCTTATCTTATATAAAAATGATATCATCGATAATGATTAGTTTATAGGCATTTAGGTCCCATAAATGATTCCCCTTTACACCATTAGTGTATCCCAAGAAGGTGTATTTCCTAGATATTGAATCCAACTTCAATGTTTTCTAATCAGTAAAAAATTAAAAAATCAAACTTCTAAATGTATATAATCATTAGTAGTCTATAATTTTATTAATCCACATCTACATCAGTGTCCTTGAATCAATTTCCATTTAAGGAGATCGATTGACCACATAACAAGAAGTCTTCATACTTTTACCCAAATTACCTTTAAAAATCCCACAATATTTAACATCGTCATTGTTCTATTTAACATGGTTCTATTCATAATCTTTGCTACTCCATTTTACTGAGGAATATTTTGCATCATAAATTAATTATTTATTCCTTCTTGTTTATAGAAATTATTAAACTAATTGTATGTACATTATCCACCATTATTATTCCTTAAACACTTGATCATATCTTGAAATCAATGTTCCATCCATGTTTTAAATGTTGTAAGGAAGTTGAAAACACCTCTCTTCCTCCTAAGTGGGTACACACAACATCTTTAGTAATAGTCATTAATTAATGATGCAGTGTATTTCTCTTGTAAATACCTTGACCCTAGTAACCCAGAGACGATAGTTAATGTTGGAACCCTTGTTTTAATGATCACAAAATCATGTTTCTTATTCTATTAATGAATTTTATGTTTTATGGAAGAATTTGATAATATAAGACAGATTGATGTAATATTGGATAAGTATGACTCACCATTGAAGATGAGTCACCACCAAGGATGACTCACCATTACGCATGACTCACCATTGAGGTTTATTCAACGTGAGAAATGACTCACCATTGAGGATGCTACCAGAATGTAAATTTGGAGAAGTACTAAAAACACTACCATCGGCCATGTCTCACCACCAGAATGAATTTTTGGTAAAGTATAGGAAAGACTCGCCATCATAGGATGACTCACTATTGGAACATAAATTTGGAAAAGTGTTGAAAACAATTTCCATTAGAGAAAAGTCACTACCAAGAAAAGATTTTGAAATAGGGGTTAAAGTCACCTACCACAGAAGATGATCTACAGAAATTTGGACAAGTGTTAGAAAGACTTACCATCAGACCTGAGTCACTGTTAAAGATGACATACCACTAAAATATAAATTTGGAAAAGTTTTGGGATGCCTCACCATCATCTTTTCTCACTACCAACTTAAGTCCCCCCCCCCATTGATTATCTCACTGTTCAAAAGTCCCACTACCACTATTCTATTTATTTAGAATTAAATATGTCTAATAATATTATTATTGAATTTAATTATTTGATTTATTTTAATTATGTTTATTAATCTATTTAAGAGATGAATTACATAATGTGTCATACCTAATTATGAGGATGTAAGATATACAACTGATTATTCTCTACATGGAGCTCATTCATGCTAGTGTTAAATGAAGTAGAATAATCCCTCATGAAAAAAAGTGATGTATAACTAAAAAAACAAAACATATAGATATACACGTAAATTTGAAGGATAATGCATGCTATATATTTCTTACACACAATATATGATAAGTGGAGCATAAAAAATATTTAGTTCCTTCCTAAAGTTAGAAAACAAAAGAGTTCATGACATTATATTTTTCTATGTTTTTCAAAAACATTACTCAAGCTTCAATTCAAGATATATTCAAGGAGTCACAAGCTACAAAGCATATTAGACATAGAAAAACAATAATTCTATATATTTTTATTTTCATTTTCTACCTATTTTCTTTATATTATGAGTAGTGTGTGTATACTTTGTACTTAACACACACACTAACTCCTTTTCTTTATCTATAAGATACTTGATATCTTTTTAAACTCTCTTAAAATTATTTTTCCATGAGTTTTGGAAGTGTTCCTTGAGGGGTATGTCTTTGTTTTATTCCCTTTATTTTTATAGAATAGGTCAAGTGTGGCCTGAAAAGCTTTTTCATTGTACACCTGATCCATGTTGTGGATCATAGATTATTTTATATAATATACTTGTAAGAAGGTGATTTCCAAGTGGATTGGATTAAGACTTATTTCGAGACTGAACAGCTTGTATTTTATTCTACTGTGTTCTTTTTATTTTGATTTATTTATAATATTAAAATTGAATTTTGTAAACTATAAAAAACCATTACGATGATAGTTAGTCTTTATTAGTGTTTTTATAATGTTTTAATCAAGTAAATTGATTTCAAATGTAAATGTGATATTTTAATTTTTTTTAACTAAGACATAATCAATATTCAAGAAATATTTTAAAATACAAGAACTTATATCAATATACTATTTTTAATTTACTATTATTTTTTTTAATTAATTTGGGGATTTTATTTAAACATATTTTTGACAAAACTTTTTTATTGGTTATTCAATTCACCCCCCCCCCCCTCTAGAGATACTCACTCAAACCAAAATATGGTATTTGAGGTTTTTCAAATCTTTTTTAACTGTGATTTTTAGTTGTTTTAAATATCCTAAATTTATATCATTTCTAAATTTAAATGCTTTAAATGGATAATAGAAAAGATATTTCAACTACCAAAAACCTCCATTTTTAATGTAAATAATTTTCTTAGTGGATAATTATGTTTAAAATTCATATTAAAAGTATGGAGCTTGAAATCTGGTCTATTATAGAGGACAAGTAGTGTTACCTAAGTCTTCTAAAAATACTTTGGATTATGAAACAAAAATTTCTTATAACAATAACTAAACATATATTAATGGTATTTACTATTATTTAGGATAAGAATAGTTCAATAGAATATCTTCTAGTAAAACTACTTTTGAAATTTGGGATACTTGGTCAATTTCACATGAAGGAACTACAAATCTTAAAGAGATGATATTGAATAAATATACAATTCAATATGATGATTTTAATATGAAACCTGATGATTTAATTTATGATATGTGTCTTAGGTTAAATTAGATATTCAATACAATTATCTCCTTATGAAATCCAGTGTCATATAAAGACCAAATCATGAGACTACTAAGATTCCTTCCATAGAGTGGGAGAAGGACATCTGTTTCTATAATGGAATCTTATGACATCATCAAACTATATATCAATGAATTTATTGGAAAATTAATGATGTATGAGTAATAACATAAACTCAATCAAGAATAAGATGATGAACCTATGTGAAAATTAGTATCATTCAGGACTATTGTATCCAAACTGAAAGATAAATAAAAGTTACAAGATGAAAGTTTCAGTGATAATGAATCACCACTGGAAAGTGATAAGGGAATGTACCATCTGGCTAGAAGGTTTAAAAAATTATACAAGGAGAATAAATTATTCATAAATACAATTTAAAAAGGGAAGTATGATAGCAGAGTAAATTAGAAAAATGATTGGAAGAGAGATGAAAACTCAAGTGAGATAACCTGTTATGATTGTAAGCAAAAAGTATTTGTTAATGAAGAATATACTAAGATAACGTACAATAATATGTATGAGTATAGGGATAGAAAATATAACAAATCAATGAAATATGCATGGAGTTCCTCTGATAATATCTCCACTAGATATAACTAAACTCATCAACAGAAGTCCGACAGAGCCAACATATGCTTAAAGAAAAACGGTTCTGAGGCACCTTATCTATCATTTGTACTTATTTTTTAACACTATAAAAATGAAAATGATGATGGAATGTCAAAAAAATGGTTTAGTATTGTAGTATTCTTAAGTATAAATTTAATTGGATTAAATAAAAATACAAAGTCTTAAGAAATAGCATGTTTTATCAGCTATTATTAGAACTGATCTCACTGTAAAGAAAGAAAAGGATTCTCTAATGTTAAAGGAAAATACTGACCAAAATTTTTGAAATGAGAAAATTAATAATGACTCAGATAGATTCACTAAGAGAAGAGGAAAATTTACTCAAATTCTTGGAAAACAAATTTATCCTAAATTCATTACTGATCCATGATAAAAACCTGGACAGGCAAGAGTAGTTAAGAGCGCATTTGTTACTAAGTCTAAATTTGTAAATTCTACTACTACTTATTTTTAAATAGACCTAATAAATTATTTATTTTAAAAAACATTAAAAATTATTGTAGGAAACCTATATAAAAATTATGGGTTTTTAAGGCCCTAATTATTAACATATCTGGACCCAAGAAAAACTAAGTACCAAAATCATTTATAGTATAAATTTTGTTTTGAAAGAAATCTATTTAAAGAGCTCTATTTGGAATCATTGGTACTTGGATAGTGGATTTCTATGGAATATGATAGGATATTACTCCAGTTTCAAGAACCTCATAAATTTTTATGGTGGTCATCTCACCTTCGGTGATAATACTAATGAAAATATTATCAACCATGGACAAATTATTAACACAAACTCAGTTTTAATTTCTAACGTACTTTTATTGAAGGTTTAAAATATAAATTTCTTAGAATATAACAATTATGTGATGATGGTTTTCATGTAATATTCAAAAACAATACCTTTAATATTTTTAATTCAAAAAACGTTTTGGTATTTAATGATTTAATAAATGAGAATGTATATGTTGCTAATATTAATTCATTGATTTAAAAAAAATGTTTCTTAATAAGTTCCTCTCATAGAGAATCTTGGTTTGAAATAGAATTCTAGGCCATTGTAACATTCACTCAATTAGAAAGATTAATCGGAGAGGGTTATCCTGGGATCTACCCAAACATAAATTACCAAACGATAAATTTTATAACCCCTATAAAAAAGGGAAATATCAAAAGATTTATTTTTAGTTAAAAAAATAAGTTTCAACTTATCAACCTCTTAAGTTGGTTCAAATAGACTTATTTGGACCATCTAGATGATCTAGTTTAAAAGGGAAGAGGTGTTCTTATATACATGTAAATGAATTTTCTATGTATACTTGGGTATTATTTTTATCTCATAAAAGAGAATTTTATTCTTATTTTACCAAGTACGCTAAATCTGTAGAAAACCTAATAGGACTTAAAATTAATAACTTAATAAGTGACCATGGTTGTGAGTTAGAAAATCAAGACATTGAATCTTTTTTTACAAAAAATGTCTATAGTCAAAACTTCTCTTCTCCTAGGACCCCTCAGTATAATGGAGTTGTCGAAATAAGAAAATGGAAACTTTAATAGATATCCTGGAATTTTCTTAATGAATATGACTTACCTATCTACTTTCTAGTAGAGGCTGTTAATATAGCCTGCTATATATTTAATAAAGTTTTAATTGGACCTATCTTGAAGAAAACCCATTATGAACTTTGATATAATATAAAGACTAAGGTTAATTACTTTAGTGTTTTTGGTTTCAAAGTCTTATTATTAAAACTATTGATAATATTGAAAAAATTTCCTCTATAAATGATAAAGGTGTTTTCCTGGGATATTCTATTTCTAGAAAATTCTTTATAGTTTTTAATAAAATAACCAAGGATATGGAAGAGCCAATTCATGTCAAATTTGATGAGATAGATCCACATGATCTTAAAACCCCTTTATAAAACCTTGAGAATTATTTATATACTCTAAACACAAATACCAAACCTTTTGATTCTACTGTAAAATAAGCAGAAAAATCAACTATTTTTTGGGACCATAAAAACCTGAACATGAACCTATAGAGAGTCCTAAGGTTACCATCCCTTATTTTTCTAGAACTATTATGACTCATTAATACCACCCTTTAGATATTTTTGTTGGAGACTTAGAAAGAGGTGAAAAAACTAGATCTTCACTAAGAAACCAGGTCAAACATCAATCTTTCTTATCATAGATTAAGACAACCAACATAAATGATATAATTAATGAAAATTTATGAGTAATTATTACACAAGAAGAACATAAAATTTTTTAATGTAATAAAGTATGTGAACTTTTTGATAGACCCAAAGAAACCTTGACTATAGGAACTAAATGGGTGCTTAGAAACAAAGTTGATGAATTTAGAATAACAGTAAGGAATAAGGATTGACTAATTGCATAAGGGTATAGTCAAGAAGATAGTATAGGCTATGAAAAGACCATTTCAAATATAGTCCGACTTGAATCCATTAGAATACTGTTGGCCTATATAGAACATCTATATTTCAAACTATATCAAATGTATGTTAAGGGTACAATCTTGAATTAGTATATAATTGAGATGTTTTTGTGGAACAAACCCCTAGTTTTCAAAATCCTCATTTCCCAAATCATGTTTTCAAGTAATCAAATGATTTATATGGTTTGAAACAAAATCCTAGAGCATGTTATGATAGGCTCAAATCCTTTCTTATTTCAAAAGGTTTTACAAAAGGTATAGTCAATCCTACATTTTTTATAAAAAAAATCAAATGCTATTTTATTTGTTAAAATTTATATAGATGTTATCATTTTTTATCTTATATAAATTATTTATGTATTGATTTTTAAAAAATGATACAAAATGAATTTTAAATGAGTTTAATGGGTGAACTGAAATTCTTTCTTGGTTTTCATATTTTTCAAAATAAATAAAGAATTATTTTAAATAAATGTAAATATAATAAATATATTTTAAAATATTCAATTTGGATAGAACTAAAATTAGTGATACTCATATGATTAACACCTATAAATTAGATTTTGATTAAGTTGGGAAATTAGTGGATAAAACTAGTTATAGATATATGATTATAAGTATTCTCTACCTAATTGCTTGTTGACCTGACATAATGTTCAATGTCTTTACGTGTGCTCAATTTAAAGAAAACTCAAAAGAGTCAAACTTAGTTTATGTGAAAATGATTTTTAAATACCTCAAGTATACTACCAATTTAGGACTAGTTTACCCTAGAGTAAAATCATTTGACTTAGTTATTCAGATGCTGATTTTGGAGGTTGTATGTTTGATATAAAAAGAACCTCTGTAACATGTCATATTTTTAGATATTATCTAGTTTATTTTTTTGGTAAGAAAATAAATTATATTGAATTTTCTACAACCAAAAATGAATACATAGTTGTATGTAGTTGTTGGGATCAAATTTTGTGGATGAAATACACATTACTAGATTATGGATATTAATGTCGACATGTCCCTAAAAATTTTGAAAATAAAAACATTATAAATATTTCTAAGAACCTTGTATCTCACTCAATAACAAAACCTTTTGATGTAAGACATCACTTTTTGAGAGATTATTTCCAAAAAGGTTATATCAATCTTGAATATATTGCTTTTGAACATCATCTTACTGATATTTTCACTAAGTCTTTAAATTCTGAGAAAATGAACTATATAAAACATGAATTAGGCATGATTAATTTTGGGTAATCTTTATTTTATGGGGATCACTATTGAGTTTTACACACCATTAAATTTTACCCTCCATTGAATTTTACTCACCATTGAATTTTAATCACTGTTGTGTTTATACTCAACATTTTTTTTATTCATAATTGGTTTTACCTACCATTGGAAATCTCATGTCTTTATTAATTTTTAACTAATTAATTTATCAGTTGTTTTTTATAATTTTATAACTGGTTATTTATTTAATTATTTATTTTATTGAAATATTATTACATGTTTAAATTTTTAAATTTATAAATACTAAAATAATATAAAATTAGATTTTTATTTAATTCCAATGCTTTAGTCTCATTTCATTGTTTATCTCATGGATTTTTTTGGCCTTTTCTCTCCCAACTGCCAGCCCTCCCTCACCTTCACTCAAACCTGTCAAGGTAATCTCCATAGTTATAATGAAGATATATTTAGACACTACTCCAAATGATTTATTTGATTCAAAGTATTAGAGACTTTATTCAAGTCATCATTATATAGAGATTATAAATCATGATATTATGATGAGAGCTTTGATACTCGAGAAATAAGTTCAAGATGAATAGATATTGTTGAGAAATTTGATGGTGATCAAAGTTATGCATGACCAAGGATGGGTGGAATGGTTATCTAATTACTATATACCTTTCTATTCTAGGTTTTTATATTAATTTTATAATTATTTTGAGTTATGTTTTGAATAAAATGAAGATTCAGTGAGAATAATAATAAATAGATGAAAGTTTGTCTTTTATTCAAGGAAGTGGGCTAGATAGTTTAAATTTACTCATGAAGGAATTTTTAACAATTATCAAGAAACCATTCCATAGTTAAGTGATATTTTTTATGAATATTCATTGGTTATGTTAATAGGATATAGAGTTTTGAGAAGGCATGTTAGTATAGAGCTTGATGGGAAATTTTGGCTACTTTTCAAGTTTATCTAGAATATACATTTCCCAAGGAGGGTGATTTTTTCACCATGATATAATAGGATGTGTATGTGTTGTGTCTTATAAAAATAGGATAGAAAATAAACTTGTCTTGATACTAAATTATTTACATGTTAGATAATACCAAGCCATATTCAATGTCCAATTCCTTAATATAACCTAAGTTTATCTCAGTTATTCTATAATCCAAAGGTCTATTTGATGAAGGTGAATAATTAGTAGTGTAATTTGGAGGTTTTTTCATTACTAGGGTTATTTATAAAAGGATTAAAATTATATGTAACACTTGGAATAATCAGTGCGTTAATGATAGTGAAAATACCTATGATGAATTCAACCTGGTTAATCATCCTTTGAGACCAAAATATCTTTTAGACCCTAGCATAGATACATATTAAATTATAGAATATTCTAATGAAGGTGAAGAGGAAGCTTAGACATTTTGTGATGATGAGAAAAATTTTCCTATAGAATAAGTAAGTGATACAAACCTGTCCAAAATCTATCCTTCTATATCTTTCAGTTCTCCTAGTCCTCTTGAGACACTCTATATTAGAGATAAAATCTTAAAATAAGGTAGTGAGGAGGAATAAAGAGAAATATCTTGTGAGGAAAAGTTAAAGAGTTCTTATAAAACCTTTGAAAATATTTAAAATGGTTATGAATAAGAAGATGATGATGATTAGAATGGTGATGAAAATGAAGAAGAAAATCATAATAGAGATTAAGATGACAATGATAGATATTTTGATGGTCCTGAAGGATGAATTAAATATGATAATGATGAGAAGATGGATACACATGTCCCTTCTCTAAGAGTATCAATCTCTATATTAGAATAATATATTAAATACATGAAGCTCGATAGAGAAACCATCACCAAATCCATAAATTATTATCTTTCTAGGATATATACTAAGCATGATTTGAATGCTCATTTCATGTTTTTGGTAGAAAAACTAAGGAATCCTCTAATCACTCAAGAGTTTAAAGATAAAGTTAATAAGTTTAAGGTGATTACTCCAGTGTTGATGTTTTTTATGTAAGAGAAGAAATGTTTATTTACTACTATAGAGAGAGGTGGAAACATCATTGATGATTTTATAAATTTGGTGAAGCCTTTTCTATATGTTTTTTGGAACTACTATAGTGGATTGGGATTTCATCCATGTTACCATCCATTTGACCCCTCAAGTTTCAAATACATAGTTCTTAAAACCTGGTGTAACCAGAGACCGAAATGCATCCTTTACACATCAATTTTACCATTTTTCTCTCTCTCCTTGGGAAGTAATTCAGTGCCTTTGTCCCATCATCATTAGAGAGACTCCTTCTCTAACTGATGTATCTAATGCTATCCTTTGAGCTCCTCCATATCTTAATACTAAGCCTTATTCTTTGGATAAAGGGAAGAGAAAATATATTCTTGATCCCTCTTCTAAACCCAAAAATCATTGATGAAAAATATTTTTGACTTTAATGGGGATGTTTTTTTTATAATTTTTTCTTTCTTTTTGGTTGAACTTCAAATGATTTTCTTGATAGAAATTATCTGATTATTCTAATTATATTTCATTTCATTTCTATTTTATTTCTCACTTTTTAATAATCTCAAAAAGGGGAGAATAATATATAGAATTTACTTATATAGTATTAATTCTTTGATACCATACTGATAGTCATTGTCTATTTCCTTCCTTTGAGACCATGATTTCTTTGACCTTGTTTACTATCTAATTACTTTTAAGGACATGATTTCTTTTTTGATAATTGATACCCTATTTATAAAATGTCCTCATTTGTGATCATCAAAAAGGAAGATATTGTTGGAACCCTTGTTTTAAGGATCACCAAATCATGTTTCTTATGATATTAATGAGTTTGATGTGTTTTGGAAACATTTTATAATATAAGATAGATTGATGAAATTTTGGATAAGTAATACGTGCTATTGAGGATGAATCATCACCAAGGATGAATCATCATCAAGCATGAATTACCTTTGAGGTTGAGTCACTTCCCGCAATGACTCACTATTGAGGACTCCCCCAGAACACAAATATGGATACATACTAAAAGCACCTACAGACAGTTATGTCTCATCACCAGAATGGTTTTTTTATAAAGTATGGGAAAGATTAACCATTATAGGATAACTCATCATTGGACCTACAATTTGATGAAGTGTTCAAAACACTTACCGTCATAGAGGAGTAACCGTCAGGATAAGTTTTTCACAAAATGTTAAAATCACCTACCACCAGAGATGACCTATGGAAATTTGGATAAGTTTCAGAAACGCCTTCCCCTAGACCCAAGTCACCGTTGAAGATGAACTACCACCATATTGAAATTTGGAAAAGTTTTGGTATGAATTGTTTCCAACCTATCTCACCTCCAACTCAAGTTACCTCCACAGATTGTCTCACCGTTCAAAAGACTCACTACCACTATTCTATTTATTTTGAATTAAATATTTCTAGTGGATATATTATTGAATTTAATGTTGTGAGTTATTTAAATGATTATTATTAATTTATTAGAGTGATGAATTAAATAATGTGTTAGTCTTGAGTACAAGGATGTAGGATATCTAGATGATTATTCTCCACATATACACTCATGAATTCTACTGTTAATTTAAGTAATAGGCTCCCTCATGCAAAAAAAAGTGATCTAGAGATAATAGATAAAGAAACACATATATATTCACATATATTTGAGGATATTTTTAGATACATACTTCTTAAACATGATAGATGAAGATTGTAACTTACATAACATTAAGTTCCTTCCCACAGTTAGAAAACAAAAGAGTTCAAAACACTCAATTTTGATGTATTTTTCAAAATCATGACTCACGATTTAATTCAAGCTACATTAAAGGATTCACAAGATATATATAATATTATATAGAGAAACATGATCTTTATATATATATTCATTTTCTCTTTCTTTTTATTTTCATTACATTATGAGTAGTGTGTGTACACTTTATATTTAACACACACGCCGTCTCATATGCTTTGTCTAGAAGATTCTTGACATATTCTTAAACACACTTAAACCTTTTTCCCCACATGTTTTGGAATAGTTCCTTAAGTGGAAGGTATTTTTATTATTCCAATTAGTTTTTTTTAAAGAGCTCATGTGCAGCATGGATAGCTTTGTTGTTGTACATCTGATTCAGGTTTTGGATCTTATATTTTCTTATAGAATCCTCTAGGTAGCAGGTGATTTCCAAGTGGATAGGATTAAGTCTCGTCTTGAGACCGAACAACTTATATTTTACTCTGTAGTGTGTTTTGTTTTTTTTTGGAATTATATCTAATATTTAAATTCAATCTGTTTTAATCTATAAAAAAACCCACTACTTTGATACTAATCCTTAATTAGTGTTTATATAAGGGTTTGATTAAGTAAATTGGCTTTGAAATTTAATTTAATATTTTATATTGTACTAACTGAGACTTAATCAATATTAGAGAAATATTTTAAAATATTAGAACATATATTGATACACTATTTTGATTAACTGGGGTATTTTTTAATTAATTGGGGAATTTTATTAAAACTTTTTTTAGACCAAAATTGTATTGGGTACTCAATTCACCCACCCCCTCTTAAGAAACTCACTCTGACTAATAGTTAATTTTTTAAATTGGTACTATACATAAGGAAATGTATCCTAAATAACAGAATAGTTTACTAGTATTAGTAAACTAGATACATATTATAATTTAAATTACATTTTAAAACACACAATAAAAAACATAGTAAAGGTAAATATTCTGCATCCTTAAAATTAGCAAAAGATTTTTTCATCATATTCTGGGTAAAGGAAACAAAATATGGGTGATCTTAGATACTTATTAAGGGTTACATAAATTAGAATCTATCATGAATTAATAAGGCATAATTAAAATGGTAAGTTAAAAAATAGATAAAACATGCCATTTATTTAACAACTTCATCATGAATTGCATCCATAGATAATATCAATGTAGTAATCTCATGGATAATAATAATTGAATTCTCAATGAATAAAATTCTTAATATTGGATGTTAGGATCTTAGACATCATGATATTTATACCATCAATATCTTACACCAAGATAGTTTAATCGATGGGTAGTTATACACCAGAACCCCATTTAATGCAGGATTATTGATTTGTCTCATGAGTCCTATCAATGCATCATGAAGAAATATATAACTATTCCCTAACCATCACTTCATTTCTAATTCATTCCTCATATATTTAATGATAAATTAAATTTATAAACAGAATTCCTTATAAACGAATATCTGTATTGAGTGAACAATACAGATTTATCAAGGTTTTAACCATCTAATAAAAATAATTTCATAGTAAAAAACTATATGTAAAAATGATATACAGTTTAAAAAATAAATATATACATGATAAATAATATAGATATTTAAGGTAAATGTAATATCCAATTATAGAAGAAAGTGAATGTTTATAGGGAAAGTTAAAGACTAATAAATTAATATAGTGAATGGAAATACTTTCCCTGGTCAAATTGATCATAATCTATCTATAGAAATTATAAGGATGTTATCATTACAATAGATAACTATTGGATTGAAAATTGGTTGTTATTATTCCTGAATATAAATACCATAAAAAGTTCATTAAAATTTTATTGAGGAAAATAACCTTTTCACATTGAAAATATCTTTTAAAAACTATAAATTTCTAGAATATAAGGAAAATAAATTTCAATTAAAATAACCTTGTAAAAAGTTAAAAATATTCCTTTAATATTTTTGATAAAAAGGTAAATAGCACCATGTTCGAAAAATAATAAGAAGATTCATTTTTTAAAAAAATTAAAATTTTAAACACGGATAAAATATATTTAATAAATCATTATAAAATATTAAATAAATTTTTTTAAATTTTTTATGTAAAATATAGATATAAAATAAAAACATCCCTGGTCAAGTAGAAAAACAAGTCGATTTTCCAAAAAACTTGATTTTGGTATATTGAGTAATTAAAGAGTGTAAAATGAAAAGAAAACTTCTAATTTATAGAAATAAACATAGGAGAATAAAATATATAGGGTTTAATATTCAAAGATTAAATATTCTCCCCATAATATACTTAAATAAAAATAATCTTGAATAATGATGAGATTGTGAAATAAACCCTTACCACTTTGGTAAATTTTGTTTCACAACCCCCATAAAAGTAATAAAATCACATAAAACATTAAATAACATGAATATAATGATATTCCTACATGTCAAAGGGGTAGTAGATACATCTCATATAAATAAAGAAGTTCATAATACCAAATATATCTCAAGAGGGCAGAAAATAAGACGAAATCTCTTTCAAAGATCATATTGTTGAAGTGATAATTAATCAATGAATTGATTATGGTTATAAAATGTAAATACATGTAAAAATTGTATATAAAACATAAAATATTCAAAACCCAATACATACATAATATTATTATATCAAAGACAATAAATAAGTAATATTACCCAATGAAAAGAAATTGAGTTATGAAACCCCTTTCCACTTGGTGACTTTTATGTCAAAAACCATTGGATGAAATAATTTGAATTGAAACATAAAATATAGTTAAGTATGAATTATTAATGATATAACATGAAAAAGGTAATTATATACACCTTATATAATAAATTAGCATCATAATATTAAAATATGCCTCAATGAAAGGAAGTTGAGAAAAAATCTGTTACCTTGGGTCTGAATCATCACATGCATTCTTTATCATCCTAAATAATAAACTTATGTTAATTAGGTATTTTATTAAGAACCTTTTTCATGTTTATTATTCCATTTAATTCCATATCATATTTAATTACTTAATCATTTATGCTCACGTTGGATGTTATGATGATACTCAGTTCATATATCTAAAATGACTTTGGTAGTTTAATTATAGTAAAAGTGGATATTATTCCATCGTATATAGAATAATAATCAATAAATAATTATAATTTTTTACATTAATTATAAATTATAAACAAACCATGAATTATGGTTATGTAAAATGAACAATGTTACAATCATGGAGATGATTAGTCAAACATGCTCATGAGTAACATTTCCATTATTCAGTAATAATGTTTGAAAGAACATAAGTATTATTTTATCTTTACAAAATAATAATTATAATTTAAATACAATATTTTTTCATAAAATAAACTTATATATAGTAGTCATGTGATGTGGTTAAAAAAATTAATAACATCACTTCAGGGAGGTAGTAATCCACACATACGCACGAACGACGTTATCATTTCTAAATAGATATAAAAATAATAAATTATATTATATATTATATTATCTTTATAGAATGATAAATATATCATGAATAATATATATATATATATATATATTAAATCATTCATTAAATATATTCGTGAGTGATGGGGATGGAAAATTAATTACAACGGTTCATGAGGGTGAAGTCTTCTATACACACGAACAACGGTTTCAATTCCCATTTGATAGAAGATGAGATGGATATAGGGTATGTCATTAAAATAAAAAATATCATTATATATTATATACTTATTTTATTATATCATTAAGTTTGAATAATATTTTAAGTAGGTGGAGGAAGAAATAAAACAAAAATGCTCGATTAAGAATGACAACTCTTCTTCAGAAAACCTCTTTAGGTTCACACCAAAATCCTTCCTAGGAGAATTTTATAATCTAAAAATAGACTCTAAGAAGTGGTAAAAGGAGTAAGGAATGTATTTGGGTATGTATTTTTTGAACCAAATGTCTTTTTACGTCTAAATAAAATAAGAGAGGATATTCCCTTTTATATATGAAGATAGGTGTACTTTTGAATTTATAAAATTATTAAATGAATATAAGTTACTTCTCATAGAAAATTTATAAAAATATAGATAATTTTTATACAATAAAGTTTCATATATTCATCAATAAATTTTATAGAGTTATATTTATTATACAAATATTAGACCATTTTGCAATCAAAAGGAAAAAACATTATTTTTAACCAAATTGGATTTTTATATGTTATATGGTTTTATCTAAAATCATAATTTCAAGATTACAAAATTTTTATTTTAAAAAATGAAAGTTATTTTTTAACTTATCTTGTAAAAATTATATTAAGATGATTTTTTGAGAATTTTTTGAAAATTTTAATTTTTCAATAAATAGTACGAAATACTAATTTTTATGGAAAGATATATTTTCTTTTAAAGTATTTAAAAAGTAAAATTATATATCAGATTATGTTTAATATTTATTTAGTTTATTTTGATTTAAAATGATATAAATATGATTTTTTAAAAATAATTTTATACTTGAATTTAGTATAAAAACATTTTATACATAAAAATGGAATTTTTATGAAAAACTTTTTTTAATTGTGTTTTTCAGTTTATTTTTAAATTAAATTCTTCCAAATATGTGTTATAAATTTTTAAAAATTGATTTAATATTTAAATTTGTTGGGATCAAATTTTTTTAATATGTCCCTTTTATTTTTTTCAATATGAATAGTAATGTTAGTAAAAAAAGTTACCACTATTGGGGATAAATCGAGTAATTAAGATTAAAAAATAAAATGATGAGGACTAAATAATGTCCATAATATATTACTTAATTGTATTTCATGATTATATATCATCCTTAATAATCCTAATTTCTAATATATTTTCCTTTTTCTTTTGGATGTGATTATAACCTTTATAATGTTTTATTTAAAGAAAATTCAAAAAATGTCACACTCTTCTTTTGAATAACAATCATATTTTTAATATGGGGATAACCAGAGTACATGTTCTGTTATAAATATAATTTTGAAATATAAATTATATATCTTTATCATGGTAAATTATTCTAAAATTTTACTGAAGAAATAATTACCTTAAATCCTTATACATAGTTATAGTAGTAATTATTCAATTAATGGAAAAAACAAAATAAATAAAATTAAAAATATTAAAATTAATATAATTTAAAAGGATTAATGTGATACATGGATTATTTAGAAAAATATAACATTTTAAGTATATTTTAATTGATTATATTTGATTTCCTTGATTTTATTGATGTTATGAATTCAAATTAAATGAATAGTTCTAAAATTGATATTATTGACATTTTATGAAAATAATATTTATTAAATGGTTTAAAATTCATCAAAATCTTATATTTGATAAATTTATTATTGTATAGTTTAAAATATCAACCCTGGTTCATTTATTTGTGGTTTTTTATTTATAGTAACTATCTTGTCCCTTAAAGTGTAAAAAACATTGTCATCACGGTTAGTGTGAAAAGGGTTAATAGAGGGTTAAAACCCAAAGATAAGGGTAAAAATAAAATAAAAACCTGTAAAAATTTTATTGTGTTACATTTTTGAACTAATATTCATATTATATTCTAATTTTACCAATTTGGATCCATTTTTATATCAAGATTAATTTATATTAATTTAATATTTTAATAAATTCCAAAAGCACCCATCTATTCTCTTATTAATGTGAACCACTTATTCTCATTTATTCATACATAAAAACCCTTTTGGTTTATCCAATACCTACCCAAATACCTTCATATAATCCCTAAACTATTTATTTAGGTCATGGGATAGGCACAATACCAACCATATAGGGATAAAGGTACTAAGAAAATGAGACTTTCGAAAGAAGAGGTATAGTTTTTAACCTCATGAATTAGTTTTATTTCTTATTCCACCTACTTAAAATATTACTTAATAATGATTATATAATAACATAAATATATTAAATATAATAGTATGTTATTATTTTAATTTCATAACCTACATTCATCTACTCTTCCATCAAATGGAAAACAAAACCATCATTCGTGTGTATAGAGAACTACCACCTTACGAACCGATGTAATTTTTTTCCATTACCGTATCTCAAAAATAGATTATAATTATAGAATAAATTTTAATATATAATATTCATGAAATATTTATCATTATAAAATCATAATTTATTATTTAACTTCTTACCTTTCCATTCACTAATAAATGATGGTGTCATTCGTGCGTACGCGTGGACAACTACCTCCACCAAGCGATGTGATTTATTTTTCTTCACCACATCATATGGATGGTATATATAATTATATTTAAAAAATTAATTTTATATTTATAATATTATTATAATTTTTGAAGGATAAATAATACTTTCTTTCTGTTTATAATGATTATTAAAAATAGAAATGTTACTCATGCGTACATATAGCCTACCATATCCATGATTGTAACACAGTTCATTTTCAATAACATAACTTAATGGTTGGATTTAAAAGAATAATTTATGTTAAAAATGATAATTAATTAATTGTTATTATTTTTTATATTATGGAATAATGAATTCTTTGACCATGGTCAACCTACTGAAGTCATTTTAGACTTATGAACTGAATATCATCAAAACATCTAATGTGAACTTAAATGATAAATGATTTGTTATAAGATGGTAATATGTGAGATAAAAAGGATAATAAACAAAAAAAGGTTATCATTAAAGTAAATAATTAACATAATTTTATTATTCAAGAAGATAAATAATGTACGTGATGAGTTAGACTCAAGGTAAGATAATTTCTTTTCAAAAAAATAATCGTTTAAAGTTTAAAACTCTTTTTCTTCCAAGTATATATTTTTAAAGTTATTTTATGGATGTTTTTATATGGGCATAAAACAAATTTAAGGAAATTTTATCTCTCTTTTCATATTCTTTAAAATCATTTCAAAGGAATATTTTTTATGAAATTATTATACATTATTTAATAAAATACAAAAGGAATATTCTATTTTAATATATATTGTGAAAATGAATTTTTCCATTGTTGTAACCATTATTTGACTTTTGGATTCCTGTATAAGATTCCATGTTTTCTTCAAATAAAAAACACTTTTCCTTTATTTTTGGAATTTTAGTTTTTAGAATTAGGTTTAAAAAATAGATGTATCAATATCTAAAAATGATTTCTTATGGGTGAAATTAATGTTCTTACGATGCAAGATTTTATGTCTTATGGTTATACTTTGGTTCTTATAAATTGGTCATGTTGATAGGTGGTTCCATTATAAAAGGATGGGTGGTTACATTATTAACTAATTATGGGTGGTTCAATGATTAAACAAGGTCAAGTGATCATGTTATATCACTCCAATGCATTGGGTAAAGGGATGGAGTTAATAGATTAGGTTTTACCTAAGAGATTATGTGAATATACTAGGATGATGGTTCAAAGTATGAAAATTATGGTTACTTAAAATGTAATTGAGATGGTACTCCATGTTTAACTGTGATAGCCATTTCATGTGTAAGTCAGAGTAATATGAAAATGATGCCTAAAATTATCTATAAGATTTATCTAAGATTATTGTGGATTTTTCTTCTTTTACAAGGTAAATGAATGTATATTATATTTTATAAGATTGAAAAGTATAACATTGTGAAAATTTTATTATAAGTTTTTCATGATTTCAAAGAAACCATTATGATTTTTTTCCTCTATTATTTCTTATAAAATGTTTTATAAAAATATTTGGGAAGATAAGGGGAATTATTGGGTAGTAAAATGTTTATTTTGATCCCAAATTTTATTTTTTGAAAGGAAAATTCTTGTAAGTATTTATTCACTAATGGTTTCTTTCTTTAATTTTATTTCCCTTACTGATATTTTCATTCTCATAATACATTTCAAAAAAATCATAGGTTTTTAAGGATGGTTAAGAGAAAATAAGAAGTTAGGTTGAAAGTTATGAAGATTTTTCATGAAAATAATTCATTTTATATTTTAAAACTTTTGTTTTATAGAAAAAATGGATACAAAGTATAAGTGTCCACTTTGCATATATGTGTGCATGTGTGTTTTTATTATGTAATATTATTACCTAAATCTCTAAAAATCAGAAGCTAAACGATCTTTGGGAACATAGAAAAGTTGATTCTAGTTTAAATTTACTAAAATATGTAATGTTTATGGTTGGGTTCTTACAGTTGGTATCAGAGAGAGGATTAGAAAAATTTAGGGTTTATGATAATGTTAATAGAATAGACTTAAAATATTTCACTATATGGTTAATTTTAAATGATATATCATTTGAATATTTCTACATTCATTCGTATAAACCATGTTTCTTCAGAATGGTTTTTTATAAAGGCAATATGAAAGTTGAAGTAAGGAGGTATTAAGGGGAGGATATCCTTCTAAATCTGAAACATGGAATGGTTAGAATTAAAATGGATCATTTTTTACACCATAATGGCTCAATTTTAAAAGGATTTAAATGGTAGTGGTATCTATTCAATTATACCACATAGGAACATGTTAATAGTGGAACATTTTATGATACAATACCCTCCTACATTCATTAGATCTTCTAACCCAATATTTTTTGAAGGATGAATTAAAAACCTTGAAAAAATATTTTATTCCATGTGATGTTTATATCATCAAAAGGTAAATATTTCAATTTATCATTTTGAATTTAAATTCGACCAGTGGTGTTCAATGGTCAATAATATCTAGGAAAGAGAGAAGATTGATGCCTTGGAATGGGATGAATTCAATAATATCTTCCTTGATAATTATTTTCCTAAATTTGTTATAATAATAATTGAAAAGAAATTATTATAATTTAGGATAAGGGAGGAAGATTTAGTGGTTTCATACAAAGAGAAATATTCCCTATTGGAAAGGTATGCACCAAATTTTATCCATGATCTTGATAGTAAGATTAATTGATTTTACTCAGTATTGAAGCCAAAATATCAAAGGGAATTATCTTCCCATGAATTAAAAATTTATGATAAACTTGTGTGATATTCTAAGAAGATAGAAATGGAGTTTTTTTATGATCATGTGTACATCAAAAACCATAAAAAAAAGTGGTACAGGTGGTAGACAAAGGGAAAAATGGATCCAATAAATTTAATGGTATGAAAATTATTTTTTATTGTTTTCAGAGTTATGGTAAAAAAGAACACTTTATAATTCTTTTTTAAGTCTTTAAATTGATTCTGATGTGGTAATATTGGTAATATGGATCATAATTTCAAATAAAAAGATAATGGCAGTGGTAATAAAATTTCTGAAAAATAGTTAATAAAAAGTTTTTAAATGTAATTAGATGGCTCATTATACACATAAGTGTCTAAAGAATAACCAAAATGATGGGAAACATCTAGAATTTAAGTATAAAGGTGTGGTAAAATCATTTGAAACTAATTTATTAGATGTTGGACTATCAAACCAAGTGGTATTTGGTATATTTCTTGTTTATTTAGACTATTCAAATGTATTTTTTGATTTGGGGTCTACATATTCATTAATTTCTAGTAAATTTTCAATTCAATTGAAAATTTCACGTTATGAAATGAAACTAGCACTTATAGTAAAAACACCTAAGGAAAATATTAAGTTAAAAATAAATTAAAAGATCCTTCTTCAATTGTATGTGGAAATTAATTACCTACAAACCTTATTGTCTTTCCCCAAGTAGAGTTTGATATTATTTTAGGTATAGATTGGATTTTCTTTTACCATTATAATAGAGATTATAGAGCTAAAGAAGTTTCCTTTCAGAAAGAGTTTCAATTTGTATATAATAATGAACTCATACCTTTGATAAAATATCAAGAAGCTGAGAAACTATTAAAATACTGAAATGAAAGTTTTCATGTACATATTTTTTGTGAGTAATGAAACTGTATAGATTAATGAAGTGCCGATAGTAAAAGAATACCTGGAAGTTTTTTCTAATGATTTTATCAAGGTTATACCTAATCGGAAAGTTGAATTTACTATTGACTTAGTTTATGATTCTAATTCAATTTCAAAACCCCCTTATCAAATGACTCTAGAAAGCATCTGGAATTGAAAATGTAGTTGTGAGAGTTTATTAATAAAGGTTTCATTCATCCTGGTCATTCACCATGTGGTGCTCCAATTTTATTTGTTAAAAATAAAGATAATTCCATGAGTCTTTTCATTAAGTATAGATATTTTAATAACATTAATATTAAGAATAATAATAGGTTTCATCATATTTATGATTTGTTTTATTAACTCTAGGGAGATCAGTATTTTTCAAAGGTTGACTAAAGGTCTAGGTACTATTAGTGGAAGGTGAAAGAGGATGACATTCCAGAAACATATTTTCAAATTAAATACATGCATTATGAGTTTGTCATAATTCCATTTGGGTTTATAAATTCCCTAGAAAGATTTATAGATATTATGAATAGAGTCTTCTATGAATATTTGGATCGATGTATGGTTGTTTTTATTGATGATATATTAATTTATTCAAAAATATATGAGGAACATGAAAAACACCTAATGATCTTTCTTCAAATCCTAAATGAAAAGAAAATATACTAAATGTTTAGAAATTGTGATGTTTTGTTACAACAAATTTTATAAATTATACACATCATAAATAAAGTGGTAATTACTATTGATCTACCCAAAACTAAATTGGATGATGAGTAGAAAAGACCTAAAAATTTTACTGAGATTTGAAGTATTCTTGGGTTAGGAGGATATTATAAAATATTTTTTGATGAATTTTCATAGCTATCTGTCCTAATGATAAGTTAAATTTAAAAGTTGTTAAATTCATTTGTATAAAAAATGTGATGACTATTTTCAGGAAATGAAAAGAAGATTATAGAATGATAAAGTTTTGACCTTGTCCTCTAGAATTGGAGAATTTTTCATCTACAGTGATGCTTCATTAATGGGTATTGGTTGTGTCTTCATATAGAATGATTAGGTGATTTATTATGTTTCATGGGAATAGAAACTTCAAGAGTTAAATTATCCTACACATGATTTTGAATTATTTTATGTGGGGTTTTCTTTAAAAATTTGGGGACATCATTTATATGGATCCAAATGTGAAATATATACTAATCATAAAAGTTTAAGTATATATTCACTTAAAAATATTTGAACATGAGACAGAGGAGGTGGTTGGAAATGAAAAAGGATTATGACTGCACAATTCATTATCGTCTGAGAAAATAAAAAAAAGATAATGGATTGAGTTGGAAAAGTATTGTTGCATTAACTGTGTCATGTTATGAACATAAACCTTTTGTTAATTATTTGATGAAATTTGGCCCAGAAGTTATAGATGTAGGAACCACATCTATTTTATTTCAAGTTTCAGTGCAGCTGACTTTGTAAAATAGAATTAACCAAACTCATAAGGAAGACCATGAGTTATAAGAAAAAGGTAGAATTTGTTATGAAGGTTAAGTTTATTGAATTTAATGTTGAAAAATAATGAATTTTGAAATTTTGAAAGATATTATTTTTGTTGTGTGATCCCAAACTGAATAGAGAATTATTAATTCAGGCTCATAGTTCTCCATTTTCCATTCATCTTAGCGATGCTAAGATGTACAGAGACCTTCATGAGTATTATTGATGGGATTGAATGAAAATAGATATTAATGAATTTACCATGAATTGTTTTACCTTTAAAACAAGTTAAATCCGACTAAAAATTACTAAAGGGGATTATTTATCCTTTTCCAATGCTATAGTGGAAATGTGAAAATATATCCATGCATTTTGTAGTGTTATTTTCATATACTTCTCAAGGTAATAATGTGATTTGTTATATTTTTGATCGATTAACTAAATCTATGCATTTCCTTACCATTATAGATACTATTTATTTATATAAATCTTATTAATTGTATCTTAAGAAGATATTTGAGTTATATAGAGTTCCTATCTCTATTGTATCTTATCATGATATTAGATTTACTTTTAATTTTTTTAAATCCATTTAAAAGTCATTGAGTACTAAATTAAATTTAAATACATATTTTCACCCTTAATCAACATTCCAAGTAGACAATTCAAACTTTAGAGTACATGATTCATGATTTTTCAATTGATTAATAAGGAATTTGGGATTAACATATTTCATTAGTTGATTTTTATTATAATAAAACTTTTCATTCCCATATACATAAGGATCCTTTTGAGGCATATATGGAAACTAGTGTCGGTCCCCAATTTTTGGGATTATGTAGGTAATAGAAAGTTGGTTGGACTATAATTGGTAGAGAATACGGTCTAGAATGTGATGGTAGTTTAGAAACATAAGAGGATATATTAGTTCATGAATAAATTTTATATGGATAACCAGATAAAAGATCTTTCTTTTTAAGTAAGTGATCATGTTTTTCTTAAAGTATCTCAATGGAAAAGTGTTATGAATTTTGGAAAAATGGGAAGTTAAGTCTATAGCTCATTGGACCATATGAAATCCTAGAGAATTTTAGATCATTTTTCTATTGAGTTGCCTTAGCTCTAATTTTATCCCATTTACACAATGTTTTTCATGTTTTGATGTTAAGAAAGTATGTGCTGGATTTATCCTATGTTTTGAGTCATGAAGTAATTCAATTAGAAGAGATAATTTCTTATGAGTAATAGTCTATTTAGATTCATGAATTTAATGAAAAAAGTATTATAGAACAAGTTATTTCACCAAGTTAATGTTTTTTAAAAAACTATATGGTTGAAGAAGCAACATTGGAATCCAAAAATGTTAGAAGGGAAAGATATCCCCACTTGTTTAATAAGTGAATAAAATTGTAAGGATGCAATTTTCGAAAGAGGGGAAGAATGTAATAGCCCATTTAATTATGATATAAAATATTTTCATATATTCATTTATTAGATTTTATATATTTATACTCACTATAAAAATATTAAACAATCTTTCAGTCAAAAGGGAAAAAATCATTATTTATAACCAAATTCAATTTTTATGTATTATATGGATTTATTTAAAATAATGATTTAAAAATTATATAAATTTAATTTTAAGAAATTAAATTCATTTTTAAATTCATTATATTAAAATTATCTTAATATTAATTTTTTATAATTTTATGAAAAGTTTTATTTTTCAATAAATAGTGAAAAATATACATTTTTATTGAAACTTTTATTTTATTTTAAAATAATTATAAACTAAAATTATATTTTTAATTATTTTTAATATTTAATTAGTTCTATTTTTCAAAATAAAATCTAATAAGGGGTTTTAAATGAATTTTATACTTCAATTTAGTATAAAAACATTGTATACTTAAAAAAGGCTTTTTTCTAAAAAATGGGTTTCCATTGTATTTTTTCGATTAATTTTACATTATATTCTGAACCTTTTGTGTTTTTAATTTTAAAAAATGTATTTAATATTTGGCCCAAATTTTTTAAATAGTTTCTCTTATTTTTAGTCAGTATAAATAGTAACCTTAGTAATTTTTGTTACCATAGTGAAGGGTAAATTAGGTAATTGATGTTAAAAATAAAATGATAAGGACTAAAGAAAGACCATAACACTTTTATTAATTTTATAGGATTATTATATCTCAGTAATAATCACCCAAAGGTCTAAAAATGGAATTTTCAAGTGTATGTGCCTTTATAATATTTTATTTAAAGAAAAGTAAAAAAGGTCATATTCTTGTTTTAATAACATTATTATTTTTAACATGAGGTTAACCATAAGATATGTTTAGTTATAAATATTATTTGTAAATATAAATCATTTAACTTCATCATGGTAATTTATTATTAATTTTTAGTAAAGAAATAATTCCTTTAAATACCCAGCACTGAAGTGGTAATTATTCAATTAATGGAAAAATATAATAAATGATATTAAAATTTTTAAATGTTATATAATTGGAATAATTAATGTGATCCATGATTTTTTAAAAAAATAATTAAAAAATTAGGGATATTTTAATTGATTATATTTTAATTCCTCAGTTGTATTGATGTTATAAAAGTCAAAGTAAATGAATAGTTCTAAAATTGACATTAAAGAGATTTTATGAAAATGATATTTTATTAAATAATATAAAATTCTTAAAAATCCTATATTCATCAAAATTATTATTATAAGGTTTAAAATATCGAAAAATAATCATTTATGGGCCTTTTTTTCATTTATAGTAACTATATTGACCCTCAAATGGTAGAAAACCTTATTGTCATAGTAAGTGTGAAAAAGGATAACCGGTGGTTAAAACCAAGATATAAGGGTAAAAATGTGATCAAAACATGTAAAAAAATTATTTTATGATAGTATTTTAAATTATACTAATATTATATTATATTTTTATCAATTTTTAAAAAAAAATTAAATCAAAAATTAATTTATATTAATTTAATATTTTAAGAAATTCCAAAACCAGCTCTCCCCTCTCTTATAAAACGGTTCCACTTTTTCTCATTTCTTAACACTTTAAAACTTGTATTCTTAATCCAAAACCTAAAAAAATAACTTACTAGAATACCTCCCCTCATTATATATTTATTTTATTAGGCATGATACTGACCTAAGAGGGAATAAGGTATTAAGCAAAGGAGACATTTCAAATAATTAGAATAGTTTTTAATTGTATGTTTTAGTTTTATTTATTCTTCCACATCATTCAAATATTAATTAATAATGTTTTTAAAATCACATAATTATATTAAAAATATTTATATTTTATTGTGTTAATGGAATAACCTATATTTATTTCATCTTCTATCAAATGGTAAAAACCCATCTTTCTTGTGTATGGTGGACTACCGCCTCATGAAACGATGTAATTCATTCTCTATAACTTTCTCTCATGAACAAAATACAATGATGGAATTAATGTTTATATATTATATTAATGATATATTTATAAAAATTAAAACATTATATATTAGTTGTCTTCATAAATTTCCATTCACTGAAAAATGATAACATCATTTGTACATGCGTGTGGAATACCACCTCCACGAAGAGATGTGATTTGTTTTTCATCAACATGTCATATGGATGATATATATAAGTATATTTCAATTAGTAATATTATATTTATGGTTTTGTGATCAGTCTATAAATATAAAATAATATTTACCTTCTATCCATAATGATAGTTGAAAAATGGAAACGTTACTCATGCGTATATATGTCCTACCATCTCCATAATTGTATCTTAGTTCATTTTTCAAAACCATATTTGATGGTACCATTTAAAAAAAAATTGTTACTTAAAAATTATAATTATTTCATTATTTTTATTCTGAATATAATGGAATAATGAACTCATTGAACATATCCAACCTACTGAAGTCATTTTGTACATATAAACTAAATATCATCAAAACATCTAACGTGAACTTAAATGATTAAGTAATTATTATAAAATGGTAGTAAATGAGATAAAATTAATGATAAACATAAAAAAAATATTATAAATTAAGAAAATGGTTAACATAATTTTATTATTTGGGAATATAAAGAATATATGTGATGAGTAGAAGTCAAGATAATGGACAATCTTTTCCAAAAATCTCCTTCTAAAGATTCCCATAAAACTCATTTTCTTTTATGTCCATATTTTTAAAATTATTTTATGTAATTTTTACATGGACATAAAATATTTATAAAAGGAAATTTTATGTCTCTTTTGAAGTTTTTTCAAGTTTTTTCAAAAGGGGTCTTTTTACATAATGTCTTCAATTTCTTTACAAAAATAAAAAAATAATGTTCTATCTTAACGTATATGACAAATACTTTTTCCGCCACCATAACAATTATTTGATGTTTAAATTACTTTATAATATTCAATGTTTTCATCAATGAAAACCCCTCTTTCCCTTTATTTTTTTATTTTTATTTTTTAAAATTTTGTTTTAAAAACAAATGGATATATCAATATCCAAAAAATTATCTCTAATGGTTTAAACGAATAATTTTATGATGCGAGATTTAATGTGTTATTATTATGTTATGTTTATTGGAAATGTTTTATGATGCTGGGTTCTTCAATTATAAAAGGATGGGTGGTAATGTTATTAACTAAGTATTGGTGTTTCAATTACAAACCATGGTCGTGTGAGCCTCTAATAGATCTCCAATGTATTGGTTAAAGGGATAGAGTTAACCAAATAGATTTATCTTAAGAGATTATGGGAACATATTATGATGTTTATACCAATTATAACCATTATGGTCATTTTAAGTGTAACTATTATAGTTACTCTGTGTATAATAATAATGGTTATTCCATGTCTAAGTAATGGTGATATGTTAATGAATCCTCAAGTAACCTACATGATTTATTTATTCTTTATATGGGGTTTCACGATTTCATAAGGTAAATGAAATTATATTATAATTCATAATGATGAAATCTATAACTTTGTGAAAAAGTAATTATTTGTTTTTTATGATTTAAAAGAAAACATCATGAGTTTTATATTTCCTTTAATTGTTCTTATGAATTTTTTTATGAAAATATTTGGGTAGAGAAGGTGATTTCTTGTATAAGAAAATTCTTATTTTGAGAAAAAAGTTTATTTTGAAAAAGGAAAATTTTTATAAGTATTCATGGACTAATGGTTTATTTATTTTGTTTAGGTCCATTATTGAGATTTATTTTTCTCATCCCAAGTTTTAAAATGATTTTCATTGGGTTATAAGGATGGTTAATGGAAAATAATAAGTTAAGTTTTAAGTAATAAATATTTTTCATGAAAAAAATCATTTTTTATTTTAAAAGTTTTGTTTAATGGAAAAAATGGATACTGAGTTTTAGTTTCCACTTTTTATATACATATATATATATATATTGGTTTTTTATGTAATTTTTAATACCTAAATCTCTAAAATTCAAAATCTAAAATATATTTGTGAATTTAAGAAAGTGAATTCTAGTTTAAATTCACTAAAATATTTAATATTTATGGTAGGGTCCTTAAAAATATGGATATAAACAGATATATTTATAAGATATGATGTGTATGGGTATAAATCCTAGCATAAAATATAATTTTGACAAGTTTAGTTATTTTTATACTTATTATCCTTGATTTTCTAGCATAAAATTATATATTTATTTATATTCATACATTTTTAACCTTGATATCCTGGTTTACCCATGTCGTGGTGATAATTATTTACTATAGTTACTATTCATAATGAAAAAAATAAAAAAATAGAATATTTAACAAATTTGGACATCCTAATTTGAAATATGGAATATATTTTTCAATATTAAGTTCATATAAGTTGTAAATTTCAATTTAAATTTAGACTTGCAAAGTGTGATGAAAAAATGTTTTCTAGGAAAATGAATTTTTCATGGAAAACGGGATTTTACATTAACTCTATGACTAGTAATATTCATTATATAAATTTCAATTAATATATATATATATATATATTATACATTTAAATTAATAAATTATTCATTAGTGGTTATTTTAATTCATTAAAATGGAATAACATTGAGCACTAAAAAATAATTTTCAGAAAAAAATGTGTTTTTAAACATAAAAATAGATTTATACCAAAATCATGAAAATTAATGATTAAAATGAAATTAATTAGGTAATCTTAAATAAAATGGATCATATGAAATTTTACAAAAAAATACAAATTTTAATCAAAATTTAAATTACTTATTTAATGAAAAGTAATGACAGTTTTTCAAAAATTAATATTTTACACTATTTTCTGAAAAAAAAACAATATTTTCAGAAAAATATGAAATTTCACCATAATATAAGTTTGGTATTATTATTTTAAAAACTATATCATCTTTATAAAATATCATTACTAAAATTTTTGTAACTTAATTATATTATTGACGTGAAATAATAAAAAAATTGAAGAAAATGTATTTTAGAAGCATAAAAAACTTTACAACCATTTGTGTGCTTATTTACTAATAATTAATAAATAAATTTTTATTTATTATTTCCATTAAATATATATATATATATATATATATATATATATCATGATACAATTAATCCTATTTGTACCCTCCAATTCAATGGCTAGGTTATAATGGTCATATTTAAATAATCTATTTCATAGGTTGTTTGAGTTTGGTGTCGTGTGTCATATATAGTATCAAAAATATTTTTATTTCTTAAAAATATTTTTATGTTACATTTTCCACACCTTAAATAAATTTCATCATTTTAATATGAACTTCAACTTGGAAATCAAGGGTTTGAAATTTAAAAATTCTTTTATGGAAAACCCATCTCATTAAAGGTTTACGAAAACATTATCTTAAAAATATGGAAAGGAAAATACAAAGGTAATAATGAAAAATACAAAACTATGTTTCCAAATAGTAGAATGTTAATTGAGAGGGAAAATATTAACATTGAGGAGAAAACTAACTCTAAAGGACTAATAGAGATTGATAGAGAACATGATTAGGAGAAATTTAATGACTATAAAGCAATAAATCTATGATAGGTGAAAAGACAATTGATTCATCAAAAATAATGGTAAAATTATACCATTTTTATTTAAAGATAATTTTTTTAAAGAAAAGGGATAATTTTACTATCAAGATCTAGAACACAAGAAAATACACTTAGTTGGTGTATTTCCATTTTATAATCTCAATTTAATTATTTGGTTCTCTATCAATGAATTTACACTTCCTATTTTGTTTCAAGAAATGAATTTTCAAGTAGTATTTGTTATTATAGAAGTGAAAAAATTTTGTTTTAATGAATCATAAGATTTATAAAATAATGATAATTCATTCATTATTTCACAAAATATTTAACATTCCCAAAGTGGTTTTCACAAGTTATCCAATATGGATAAATATAATATATTAATATATAAAACCTAATAAATAACTCCCAAAGTTTAACTTAATCTATCACATAAATTTTAATCCTTAATAATCCTTCAAAATATGCCTGACCAAATTCAAAATTTAAAAATTTAGAAACAAGGTCACTAAATTTCTAAAATTAACTTAACATTAATCCCCATAACATTATAAAGTAACTCTTAATGTAACATACCAAATATTTGGATGCCTTAGTCATAATAAAACCACAATGAAAAGAAAAATACTTTCAAATTTTATTATATACTTATTCCTTAAAATAAAATCATAGATTATAAAATATATTACATGAATACTAAAATATGGTAAACTTTATCATAAATTACTTTTTCACTAAGTCACTAACCATTTTCAAGGTCACCAATACTACCTAATTTACTCCATTAATGTAAATTATCTTTTTATCCCAACTAAACATTAGTACATAAACATCAAGAACATATTAATGGTTATATTTTACCTAATCATGTGTTTTCTATAAAATACCACCTTAACTTTAAATCACTTTCCTAGGTCATCAATACCATTCAAAAAATAATTTCAAATCATTAAAGAAAAACTATTGTCAAACCTTATTTTGATGTTTCATGATTCTTATAACCAAAATATCATTTATATAACACTTATATAACATAATTATCAAATTCCAAAACATAAACACTTCAATCCTTCCACATTAATTATTTTCATGGAATAGTTATTTCCTTGGTCAAGGAGTTATCCCTTGGATTATTGTATTGACTCAAATAATTCCCATGTTTTCCACACATAATACATTTAACTCCTTGGAAATTTATTTCTCTTTGTCCTTTATTCTTACAAAGAAAACATATTATCATTCCTTTTAGAAATTTATTGGGTGTCTCTTTCCACGATTATGATATGAAGGAAATGTGTCTTATTTTATCCATGGTCTCTACTATATGATATCTCAGAAAAATATATCCTTATCTTCTTTGGTGAGTCTAATGGATGGTTAAAGTGTAGGTTGTTTATCATATATCATGAAAAATGTTTAGACATAATAAAAATATCTTTTCTCTATAAATCATCCAATTTGGTATCTCATAACCACTACATGATCCATCACATACAGTGTTAACATGATTACTCCGGGTTTTATCCATTGACTAAAACCAAAAAATCATAGTATGAGAAATAATAATCATAGTGGGAAACCACATAATCATTTATAGGATATTAAAATCATTAAACCTTCTTTTCAATCTAAGACCCTATAGGTTTAACCTAGGCCATTAATTATCATCATCTATTCAAATAATTCATAATGGTTCATAAAGAAAATATGAATTAACCCATGAATTACACTAGGAGTTTCGAACTATGTACACAGTAAGGGAACACTCACTATGCACTAGGATGATGTCCAATATATACTCAACCAACATTTTTGGGGATATTAACCCTAGATGAATTTATTCCAAAAAACATAAAACCTATAGTATCTATAAAGGAATGTATTTCTTGAAAACCACATAATATATATCTTACCATAAATTTTAGGATGTTACCCTATATTTATACTTATCCTCAAATTCATTCATAAGGTTATGTTCCATAATCTAGGTTTTCTTAAATCTAGTTCCCAAGGTTTTTATTAAACATACCCTGATACCAACTATAAATACATTGATGGGTGTATCTCAGAGCTGGTGGTTACTTTATTACATTATCACTAGATATAAGAAAATGTATCCCAATGTACTGAATAGGTTAGTGGTCTTGATAAACTAGATACATAAGTTAATCTCACATTAAAATCAAGAACATAAAATAAAAAACATGGTGAAAGTAAATATTCATCAGCCTTAAAATCATTCAAAGATTACTACTTCATATCATGGGGAAAAGGAAACAAAATAAGGGTTAGATTAGATTCCTAGTAATGGTTTTATACAGTTGAATCTATCATGAATCTATATGGAATAATCAATATGAAAAGGTAAATAATAGAAAACACATGTCATTTAATCAATAACTTGATCATGAAATACATCCATGGATAATATCAATGACGTTATCTCATAGATAATAAAACCTAAATTCTCAATTGTTGAAATGATTAATATTGGAAATCAAGATCATAGACATCATGATATCTATACCATCAAGACATTAAGCCAAGACATATTGATTGATGTATAGGTATACACAACAAACCCATTTAATGTGTGCTTACTCATTTGTCTCATGAGGATTTTCGATGCATCGAGGGTCCATCTATAATCGGGACCCATACATCACATAATGTACCATGAATTACTTATATATTTAATTATGAATTCAATTCATAAACAATAATCTTTATCAACCAATATCTCTATTGAGTAAGGAATATAGATTTATCAAGGTTGTCCCTAGTGAATCAAATAACCCTTATAGTAAAACATTGTATGTAGGAATGATATATAGTTTAAGTAAAAATAAAATCCATGATAAATAATATGGGTAATTAAGTGAAATTTAATGTCCAGTGATCACAAGAAAGTGAATTTTTTAGGGAAAGTTAATTTCTACAAAATTAGTCAAGAAAGTGAATGTTAATAATTTCCCAAGTCAAAATAATCATTAACAATATAGAGAAAGTATAAGAATTAAATAATTACAAAATATACCCAATGGATTAAAGTATTTTTTTTGTCATTTATGAATACTAATATTGTAATAAGATCGTTAAAAACATTCCTGAGGAAAATATATATTTCACATTGAAAAGAAATTTTAAAAACAAAAAATTTCAAAAATATTAAGAAAATAATTTTCTTTGAAAAAAACTTGTAAACTTGTAAATTAATCATAAAATTAATGAGTTTACTTGACTGTGGTAAAATTTCATTCATGTTGAGTATATTAAAATAAATATTCTTTTCACATTTTTCGTAAAAATACAAAAAAAAGTACCTTGTTCAGAAAATGATAATAATATTGCTTTAAAAAATTTTTGAAAAAAGTAAAACATGGGTAAAAATGAGTTTAATTAATCATTTTAGAAGATTAAAAATATTCTTTAAAACATTTTATGGAATATATTGAAATGGAATAAAAATATTCTTGACTAAGTGGAAAAACAAGTTAGTTTTACTTAAAAAAAATTTGATTTCTTGAGTACTTAAAGAGTGTCAAATGAAAGTAAAAAATATAATTTCCTTAAATATACATAGTATAATATAATAATTTTGGTTTAATATATAAATATAAAATAAGTCCTTCATCGGATACTTAAACATAAATAATCTCGAATAATGATGAGATTGTGAAATAAACCCTTACCACTTGGGTAATTTTTAAATCATAACCCTCAATTAGTGAAATAAATTTAAATAAAACATTAAATCCCAAGAATATAAATATATTCATGATATATAATATCATAGGTGTAGTATATACACCTCATATAAATTAATATTTTCATAATACCAAATATGTCTCAATATAGTGGAAATTGAGATGAAATCTCTTACAATGATCATACCGTTGAAGTGATAATTAATCAATGAATTGATTCTGTGTATCAAATGTAAATACACATAAAACAAGTTGATATAAAATATAAAAATATAAAAAATCATTTCATGCATAATCTTATAATATCAATGACAATGAAAAATTAATATAACCCAATGAAATGAATTGAGTTATGAAACACCATACCACTTAGTGACTATTAAGTCAAAACCCCTTGGATAAAATAATCAAAATTGAAACTCAAAATAAAATTAAGTATGAATGATTCATGATATAACATGTAAATGGTATGTATATGTTTCAAATATAATAAATTAAGTGCATAACATTAAAGTATGCCTCAATGAAAGAAAATTGAGTTGAAATCTCATACCTCAAGTCTCACTCATCACATACAATATTTATCTTACAGAATAAAAAATAAACTTAAATTTTTAATTTATTAAGATCCTTTTTAATTTTTATTATTAATTTTTTTATTTAATACCATGTTATATTTCATTACTTACTCAATAATGTTCACATCACACATTTTGACAATGTTCAGTTCATGTGTCTGAAACGAATTCGTAGTTTGAGTATGGTAAAAGGGGTCATTATCCCATCATATATCGGATAATAATCAGGATATAATTATATTTTTTAAATATTAATTATAAGTATTAAACTAACTATAAGTTAAGGTTATGAAAAATAAAAAACATTATAATCATGGAGACGGTAAGTCGTACGTACGCATGAGTAACCTTTCCATTTTTCAACTATTATGATAGAAAACAATAAGTATTATTTCATATTTATAGAATTATAATTAAAAAATAAATTTAAATTTATTTATTTAAATACACTTATAAATATAATTCATGTGATTTGGTTATGGAAAATGAACCATATCTCGACAAGGAAGTGGTAATCCACATGTATGCACACACAACGTTTTCATCTTTAAATGAATGTAAAAGTCAGAAATTATATGACATATTATCTTTAAATAATTAAAATTATATTATGAATATAATATATATATATTAAATCCATCATTAAAACTAGTTGTGAATGGTGGTTATGGAAAACAAATTGCATCGGTTCACATGGTGGTAGTCCACCATACACATGAATAACGGTTTTGTTTCCTTTTTGATAGAAGAGAAGATATATATAGGGTATTCCATTAACATAAAAAATATCATTATATAGGATATTCTGATGTTATTATATCGTCATGGTTTAATAATATTTTAATTAAGTGGAAGAAGAAATAAAACAAAACACTCATATAAGAATGACGCCTCTTCTTCGGACAACCACTTTAGGTTTACACCATAATCTTTCCTGGAAAGTTTTTATAATAAATAAAATTCCTATAAGAAGTGTTAAGGTAAGTAAGTAAGGGATTTAGGTAGGGTATACTAGAAAAAAATGTATTTTGAAGTGTGAATAAAAGAGGATATTATATTCCCTTTTAAAAGTGAAGGGATGGGTACTTTTGGAATTTCTCAATGTATTAAATCAATATAAATTATTTCTCATGAAAAAATGCATAAAAATTGATATATTTCTAATATAGGATTTTTTTGGGCAGAAATAATTCGATACAATAAAATTTTAAAAAAATAATATGTTTTTAACCTTTTCTTTTTTGTTTTAACTCGTATTAACCCTTTTTAACAATTACCATGATAACATAGTTTTTACTCAATATGGGTCAAGATATTTACTATTAAAGGAAAATTTCCTAATAAATGCAATATTTCTGATATATTAAATCATATCCCAATCACTTGTCCAAGGATATAATTTTAGTAATTTTAAATCAATTAATAAAATATTATTTATTATAAAATAACCTTAAGGCCATTTTTGGAACTATTCATTTAATTTGGCATTAAAAATAGCATGAAAGGAAAGTAATTAAAATATATTCAATTATAAACTTTATAACATGTTATATTTATCAAAAAAACTATTAACCATAATAATTATTTCATATTATATTACTATTATTATTTTAAAAGACATTTATTTTATATTTCTATAAATTAAATAAAAGTTGTGTCGACGTTGCACAAACATTTCAGATAGTTATTCGTAACTAAAGATTATAAATAAATTGGCATGGAAAAAATAATAATTTATATTTCAAATTAATACTTATAATGGAAAATAATATTTTTTATCCCTTTTACAAAATATTATAGATATTAAAAACATAAAAGTGACATTTTTGTCTTTATCTTTTACTCAATTTTTATAAAACTCAAAATAAAATAAATATGGAATAATGTGTCCATATATTTAAGAAATATATGTAAATTGATGAATCCAACTCATTAAATTTGATAAATATATGTTTTAGAGTTTATTTTTTGTTCTTATCATATTATTTTTAACCATAATTACCTGATTTACCCTTATTGTGGTGATAATTAGTTTCTATAGTTTATATTTATAATTAATAAAAATAAAAGGAGTATATTTACCAAATTTTAACCTAATGATTAAAACTATGTAATTAATTTTTTATTATTCATTTCACACAAGTGTTATAATTTAATTTAAAATTATACTCATAAAGTGTGATGAAAATTAGTTTTTCTAGAAAATGTGTTTTTCGAAGAAAATATAATTTTACATTAACTCTAAGACTAATGATATTAATTATATTAAGTTAAATTAATATATATATATTTATATATATATACAATCTATATATTTTATTTAAATCATTCCTCATTACGGGTTATTTTAATTAGTCAAAATTCAAAAACATTATACACTTGAAAACAATTTTCATAAAAATGTGGTTTTAAGCATTAAATAGATTTATAGAAAAGTCAAGAAAATTAATGATTAAAATGAAATTAAATAGTTTATTTTAAATAAAATTAATCAAATTTAACTTTCATACCAAATCCAAAATATAATCGAACGTTAAATTTTATTATTTAATAAAAAGAAATGAAATTTTAAAAAAAACTTATATTTTTTAAAATTCACTTAAAAATGAATATTTTTAGAAAAATATGAATCTTTAAACCTAATATAAATTTGATATTATGATTTAAAATTTTATATCCTTTTTTTAAAACATAATTAATAAAATTGGTAGAAATTAATTATATTATCCATTCATAATAAGTAATAAAAATCATTTTTTAAGAAAACATATTTTTGAAGCATAAAATGACTTTATTGAAAATTGTGTGCTTATTTACTAAGAATTAATCAACACATTTGAATTTATTATGAACCATATATGTATATTTAATAATGTGGTTAATCTTATTTATACCCACCAATTTAATTTATAGGTTATAATAGTCATATTTAAATAATATATTTTGTGTGTTATTTAAGCTCATTTTTTTATGTCATATATGATATCGAACATAATGTTGTTCATTTAAAATATGAGGTTGTTATAGTTATAATACAATATATATAATTTTTTTTTATAAAATTTAAAATGGGTAATGTATAATATCTATTTTTTCCTCTACAATGATGTTACAAACATCAACATTTGTTACTTACTCAAAACATAATTTTTAAAAATAGTAATGATATTTTCACATGTCCAAGTGAAAACTTCTGATCTACAATAATCCTTAATCATAATTTAAATATATTTCAAGTTGTTCGATTCCATAATTTCATCAAATCTTTTATTAATGTATTTTATGTTAAAAAAATATATAACTCCTTTATATTTCACCGTGAATCATATTAAAATTATTTGAGATATTTTTTCCTATAATCACCACAAGAAGACCTCTTAAAATAATTTTTATTACCTTTTCAATGTTAGTCTTTTTCCCAGTGTCATAAAATAATAATAAACAAAATATTATTATTTATTCCCTTTACATGGAAAAATCCTTTGATGATACATATAATACCATCATGACTCTTTAATTTGATTGTTATAAATCTAATGATCTTCAAGATGTGATTACTCACTATCTAAATAAGTCCTTATGGGATTGGTTCATATTGATCAACCCATTCCATTTAAGAAGACATATTACACATCTATACTAATTCAATAATCCATTCATCACTAAGGTGATATCAATCTCCAACAACTATTATTGAATGAAAAACTAGTAGGCCCTCTATAATAGAATTACTCATCATATTTCCTGAAAAAAAACTCCACTCTACTTAAACCAATAATGCATTGCCCTAACTTGGGTTTCTTGAATGGTTCCTTAATAGGGTGTTCCACATGAACTCCAGTATTCCTCTCCATTTTCTAGAGGCCAATGACTAGAAGGGAGGTCCTAACATAGTCATTGGGAGACTATTACCTATAAAAAAAGTCCCAAGATTCATGCCCAATTCAATCAAAATTTCATCATGGCCTATATGTATTATGGATATCCCACATACCTATAGATATAAAATAGGGTTACCACTAGGCCCTCAATGTTTATAATGTGTAAATGTAAATATATATGATAAATCACCCATAAATATAGAAATAGTAGCAGACAAAAAATAAAATAGATGAAACAAACAATAGAACGCTCAATGGCCAATACATGCTAATGGTGGATAAAAAGTAAATACATTTTCCTCCGAACCAAATCATATAAAATATGTTCTATCTATGGACTCCATGAACATTTTTTCTATACCATGATTATATCCCCATGAGGTACCTATTTCCTAAATAAAAACATAAATATCCACACACGTACACTGGAACCTATGTCATGTACATAGATATGGGGTGAGTCTACTAACCCAGTAGGTATCCCTAGTGACTCAACCAAACTGAGTACTATTGTGATCAATTGTATGTGAATGAAATACCTATATAAGTTTTAGTCATTTCCATGCAGCATTGCCACCCAAAAAAATAACACACATTCACATGCATGCCTACCTAATTTGGCACCATGTCGAGATCCACCTCCTACCACAACTCGTAAAATACCAACTTCAGATCCATGTAAAAATTTGTGTCATACCATAACCCATACACTACTTGATTCATCACCATGCTGAAGGGAATATCTATAAGAAACTCAGTAACACATTCATCCCATGTTTTCAACCTGTTTCTCGGGTCACAACTTCATCAATTGCCTCAAACCATCCTAGTGTACTCAAGAATTTCCATCAACGAACCAAGAACCATCCCCATATAGTCTAGAATGGTCTATCAAGTAATCCCAAACCATCCATGAAAATTATAGGGAGGTCACCATCAATAACATTGGATCATCCCCATATAATCTGCAAAGTCCACACTTGAGCACACCATCCCATCACAACAGGTTCCGCAGAGTCCAACCATTAGGCACACTGGTCCATCCCCATTGGTTATAGGGATCCCATAATCAGTTATAATAATCCAACCAAATTCACAATGGTATGTCACATCAATCATGAGGTCAACACACATAGGTAAAAAATAGGGAGCACAACCTGTCTCACAACTCATCAACTCATCATCAGAGCACTAGTCCCTGTGGACCTAGTCCCACATGTAGGCATCTTCCCAGGTCCCTCAGGTCAATCCTAACCCTATAGGGGTCTGTCACTTCAATTTTAACCATCCCACCACTATGATACCGTTGTAAAATTATATTAGTCGAAACACACAACACATTCAACGTATTAGAAGTTACACTAATGGGACATATGAAAATAAAATAACTAAAAGACTAAGATCTAAAATAATCTCACGGTCCCATACCTTAAACTATCATTCACATAATTCATCACTTGATAATTGCTTCCTAGGACCATCTATGTACTAACTTCATTCTCAAGGCCGAATATCATAACAATTATCACTAACAATTAATTGTATTGACTTATAATTAATTAAACAATTTAAACAAAATAGGACTAAGGCCTAAAAACTAACCCACATTCCCATAAATTCACCATAGGTCCATACTGAATCTGAAAATCCACCAAATCCCTTCCACAACCATAAATATCATTTAATTAATTAATTAATTAATTGAAACTAATATTCAAAATTGGTATAACTGGCATAAAAAACACCGAGGTATCTATCAGTTTTAAAATCCTTAGATATCAGGTATGCTCCACTCTTGATGAACCCTTGAATCTATTAAAAGAAAAAGAACCAATTTATACATCCTAATTGAAGGAATATTTAACTAAAATTAATCATAACCCCTTCTAAAACTCGTCATGCAATATACCTTTGAAAAACATTAATAAGAGGCTTAATTTAAACCACTTGAGATGTCCTATTCAAGACAAATATAAAATCCTATTAAGGCACATCTATTTTCCCATGATTCTGAAAAATAATCCATACATACCCAAAACAAAAAAAGTGGAATTTATAAAATAATGGATGTAGGAAAAAAAAAGTTGTAGAAAAGAGGAGATCTTACCAAGAATCGGATAGACAAGAACCTCTTAAATCCTCCAGATCAAAGGGGAACCAAGGGAGAGCATGGGAGATCAAAAAGGGTAATTCCTTCTTATGTTCATCAGGTTAAAAGAGAAGAAACTTTAGGGGGTTCAAAATAGTTACCCCCAAAAAATGAATAAATGTAACCACTTTTAAATGAGGGCACCTAGACCCTACTAGGGAGTTATTGGGTTCAAACAGTGTGCCCAACACACTGTTGAGACCAACAGCTAGTTAGTGGCTAATATAATTTTCTATAGCCACCCAGCCACATTTCCAAACTCTTTATAATCCCCTCTAATGCCCATTTGAGCCTCATTACATTTGCAAAACCACTTCTTATAGCTATATAATGTTTCATAATTCCCTTCTGAATCTCAGTTCTTAAAATGAACCGACCACCAAATAAAAATTTCATGTTCCTTTAGGAATTTCAAACCCATAATGATGTGGATCATCAAAAACTCCCCACCATAATGCTTTTTATCCTCAATAATACATGGTAAATATTGAACTATGTCTCCTAACAATTCACTATTTTCAATTTACCAATAACACTTTGTGGTCCATCTCCAAACACCAAACATGCTTCCACTTCATAACTTCAAATCTCAAGAAAAGATACAATGAATCCCTTATAAAAAATTCAGTTTTATCTTAAAACCTCATAAACAACATCCCAAATTACACACTTGGTATGGATTCTAACCCACCACATCAATTTCATGTGACATCACTAGTCGGTTACTCCCTGACTCACCTTTCTCAAAACCACCCAACCTTACCCTTATTCACATCACCAACACCTTCCAATCCTGATTCCTAACTCCAAATCCATCTCATGAACAACCAAGTGAGTAAATTATTTCACAAACCTAAATTCTTTTCCATATCCTAACTAAAACCTCAACCAATTGGAGAAAATGTCATTCCATATTGTGACCACCGATGCACAACCAATTTGATTACTACTCAGATCACCTCAAACCATCTTGGGCTCAATGCCAATACTCAGACCCCACCCAATATTACATCTATGTGTAAAAACAACATACACCTGTCTCAAAACACTATAATGATATTTTATTGATCAACCTCACACACCTTGAATCCAACACATACTTGAATCATGCCAAACCACCCCAATATTGATACTAACACTCCAACTCTGATCGAAACCACATCGAAACTCTGAACGAAGTATTTACCAAAGAACCAATATTACTCAGGTTCATCCATGCACTAGAATTATGATTCCACCTTTGATATCCCCAATTAGCCTCACCACATCCACAGCCCTTCCAACATGAGGGGCATGAACTTGTGATCCACACAATGCTCTCGACCATAAGAGTATTGTTTCCATCATGCAATGAACTAAAAATTGATCTCCATGATCCTTCTTCTATTTATCACCATATATAATTATTGGACATGGCCAAGCCACACATTCAAGCACCAAATACAAATTCTAACTTCCACCCATTCCTGATTCACATAAATTTCATTCTTCATATAGATGAAGCTCAATCAATATGAGAACCAACCCTCCAACTGGCCAATGGTGCACTCCCCGCCATACAGATTCCCTTAAACCACTATGCAAGCACCAACCCCAAATAGTCTCCAACACCACATTTTTTTCACTCCTCCTGAGTTATGCTCTCTCCACTATGAAAAATCTTATTTGGAGCCAATATCTAATTATTTATAACATGGTACATAAATCTATTACCAAATTTACCCTCGATAGAAAAGGTAAGCTTCCCAAATCATGTCCAAATTCTTATTCCAATGTGCTTGTACACATCTCACTGATCACACCTATCACCTCACCATAAGAGTGACTTTGAACCGAAAACACCACAGTTTCACTTCCATCACACCACTCATGTTTATCCATAACCCAAATAGTTCCCAATGGACCTACACATGGCTGACTATGCCTACCTTTTTCTCCACACTCATGGCCCTTATTGTATTAGGGTCACTCTCCCATGATCGATGAGATGATATCCACCATAGGATTATCCCTATAATTAACTCACCAAAAAAATATCCCTTAAACTCTAATGACTAGAATCAGGGTATCCCACTCTTCACCACCACTAATAACCTAGACAGTTCTCCTTTACACCTATAAATTTCCAAATCTCAAAAAATTAAAAATTGAATCATCATAAGGATTATGGTTCACCTTTACATAAGAATCTTCCATTGAATGCCAATTCCTACTACTGTTTCTTCCTAAAATATCAATTTTCAGCTAAGATCACACATCAATTAGTCAAAATCAATGACTTAAGCCAACTAAACATTAATCATTCCAACATAACAAATCACAAAATACATCAAAATACATATCACAGTTCACATCCTTGAACCATCCAAAATCACATCTGGAAACTCGATCCTTATGTTAACTATCCATGAGACCTCTATACATATATCTTAAAAAAAGCATCTCACGGTCCCATCATAAGTGGATCACATTGAAAATTCATCTGAAGATCCCTCTATAAGAGGATCCCATAAGAATTTGTGATATATCATCTAAAATCACAAACTAACTGTCGGTCCTCTCTCAATCAACCAACTAAGATCCATAAAACTTGCCAAGACAAGAACCAATTTCTCTCTATGAACCAACCCAAACAAAATCATTCCCCCACTGATATCATTTTAGATTTTTTCAAGTAACCTTGGCATAATGGTCAAGAATACAAGTCAAGTATATTGGTCACCCCATGCCAACAAAAAAATCTCTGTAAACCAATTCCCATGGGTACACTTTTTATTATTATTAAAAAAACTATTTCTAAAAATATTACACACACACAAACTCCAAAGAGTTTTGAATAATTTTTTGGTATCTAAGGGATTTCCATTAAAAATAAAAAACACCAAAGTTCAGGATGTATCCATACCCTTTCCTAAAAATTAATCTCATTTATCAATCTCCATTTTAAAATAATTTCCAAAACCATTTCCTTATATTTTCACATAACCTAAAAAAGACCAACCATTGGATCTAGGTTCCATTTCAAATAAAACAAATTCCAAAAAATAGTTACGCATGCCTCATGTCACCGCATAAATTTGTCCTTCCCAAAAATATGTTTTTCTAAAAAAATAAAAATTCCAAAATACATTACACTATAGAATTGAAGCCTAAACAAGTATAATAAGAAAATAAAACTCTCATGTTCGTATTAATTTAATGACCCCTTATAATAAATTTGAGTAAAACATTGTTTATATTATAAGTTACCTCAATTAATATGGACTTTGATAATGATAACATGTCAAACAACACTGTCCATAGGCATGTGTACCATGCCCCAAAAATGCCATTATCATGATAAAGTAACATCCCAATAGATCACAGTTAATCCCTAAGACTCATCCCAAGTCTTATCCATCACAAATTAGGATTCTCAATCTAATTAAAAACCTCACTCATCCTAGAGTGCCTAATCCTAGAACTAAACATCCCTAGACAAATTGAGTTTCAATAGACGCCATGTTGTCCATGAATGCGCTCGATATACCTATCATGTCTCAAAATACTATCTCCACTTATAACAATTCTATTCATCCCAATATATGTTCGGATACTATTTTTTAGTTCCCCAACCTAGGAAACTCGAACGAAGCCCAAGTAGGGTGTGCCACATGACCTTAGGTATACTTCCCCATATTCCAGAGGCTACTGACTAGTAGTCATGTCCTAATATAGTTGTGGGGGGACTATTCCCTCTAAAAAAAGTCATGAGGGTCATGCCCAATTCTACCAAAAATTCAGCATGACCTATCCATATAGAGGATGTCTCACCAATCTATAGACATAAAATAGGATTCTAGTGGACCCCGTAGTCTAGAATGTACAATAGTAAATCTATATGATGAATTACCCATAAATTGAGAAGAATCAGTAGAAAAAAAATAAAAAAGATGACATATACCATAAATGGAATACTCACCAATACATGATAATGGTGGATTAAAATTAAATATATTTTCCTCTCAACAAACTCACATATATTAGGCCACATCCAAGGCCTCCATGACTAGATGTTCTTTACCATAATTCCATCCCCATGTGGTATGTGTAACCTAAAATAAAACATGAAGATCCACCCATGAACATCAGAACCCATATCGCATACATGGATAGGGGTGATTCCAATGACCTAGTAGGTATATCCTTATATTTAACTAAATTCAGTGTTAATGTGATATTGTGGGTGTGTAATTAATACTTATATTATTTGTAATCATGTCCATGAAATACACAAACTTGGAAACATAACACACATGAACATGCACACATGCCTTCTTCATCATCATTTCGGGATCCACCGCAAACCATAGGTCATACAATAATTTATTTGGCTCCATTCAAGAATTTTTGTTATACCATAACCCATTAACTACCAACCCTGGAACCATTCCAATGGGAACATCTATTAGGAACATGGAAACACAATTATCCCATGGACCACATATGTCTCTTGGTTCATTGCCTCATTAATTACCCAAACACATCCCTTTATACTATGGTAGATCCATTAAGTCACCATAAACCATCCATGTAGAGTCTAGAGAGGTCCATATAGTCTCCTTAACCCATCCCCATGGGTTCTAGGGAGGTCACCATTAGCCACATCATTCCATCATCGCACACTCTAGAAAGGCCATAGTTGAGCACATTGTCCCATCGCCATAGGATATAGGGAGGCTACCCATCAATCACACTGGACCATCCCCACTAGTTCTAGGGAGATAATCGTCAAGTACTCTAACGCGTCACTACGCACTCAGGTAGGTCACATCAATCATGAGGTTATCACACATATAGGTAAAATATAGGGCGTGTGATCCCTCTCCCAAATCACCAACTCATTGTTAAGGAACTAGTCCCTCTAGACCTAGTCTCGTGTATAAGTATCGGCCCATGCCCCTTAGACCCATCCCAACCCTCTCACAACTCACCAACTCATTGGGATCTATGATAATGAGTATCTAGTGGAAGTCCCCAAGGAGTAATAAATCAAGGAGAACATTTGTAATTTGATGCAGGATAGTTCTCTAGGCCATGTTGTGTTTCTTGGTGCTTTATATGTAGTAGCATGGGACATTGTTAAGGTCTAGGTGGTGGAATCATTTTATGATTTTATCTGAGGTGGTCCTCTTACAAGAGGGTGTGTGATTCAAGAATGGTATTAGTTTCGAAATTCAAAGACCCTACTATGATCTCCCTATTTTTAACGATCTACTTGTTCAATTTTTCCTATAAAATTATTTCAAGTATTATCTTCAGAAGGTTGATTAGATTCATCCCAAGGCTTTTATTAGAGGAAAATCATGGTTTTGTTAAGGGAATAGGTATTCAGGGGGAAATTGTGATTTTCAAGGAAATGGTGGGTGGCATTAATAAGAGTGTAATTCGATCTAATGTCATTATTCAGTTAGATATAAATAAATCCTATTATAGAATTGAATGAGACTTAACATTTGTTTCATGAGACGTCTCAACTTTCAAGAGTGGTTTTGTGATCTTTTTTTTATATGTTACTCTTCTCCTTGGATTTCTATCTCTCTAATGAGAAAGGGTTTTGGTTTTTTAAAAAATGTGTAGGTTGTTCACCTGGGGGATCCATTATCTCATTTCCTCTTCATTTTGGATCAAGAGGCTCTTTCCAAGAATATTCACAAAATAATTGAGGAAGGGATAATGCTTCCTTTCACCAATAGGCATGGAAGTAATATTTTTTCTCACCTTATGTTCGCTTATGATATGTTTTTGTTCTATAATGTTAGGATAAGATCAATGCTTAACTTTATGAATGTAGGACCCCAGGACACCCTGAGATGGGAGGGGTGAATCAGGGTTTCAAATTTTTCTTTTAAAATAAGGATCTTGTTCCCATGGTGGTAGGAACTCATTAAACCAGTAATACTGATGGGAATAGAAAGCAAACAAATACAAGAAAATAGACCCAAAAAAAATTTACTTGGTTCACCACTAAGGGCTATGTCCAAGGAGCATACGCCGGTAGGTTTTTGGTCATACCTAATTCCACTAAACTTAACTAGATGTGGATTACAAGTTTTGGGTACAGTCACTCTATCCTAGGCACACTACCTTCATAAAAGTTCAGGGATAGCTCACTCCGTCCCTCGGGTCACTCCCATTAACTCCCCCTAACTCACTACCTAGAGAGAAGTCAAACTCAGTTTATCGACTTATAGGTCTCTTCAGTATATTTGCTTGAAGACATTGTCTCTGTTTAGCATGAGACACTTATTGCATCAATGTCCTGTATTGATGCACTTGAAAGCACAGAAGCACTGAACAAGATATTCAAAACGTTCAAATAGGTTACACTTACAATTGTGTGCAACACCTACCTTTTGCGCACAAGATTTCACTTTTGTGCACAATATTTGATTTTCGTGCAGAAAATATTTCATGCAACAACACCCATTACATGCAATTAAACTTTTACACACAACCTCAACTTATACACGCAACTTCTACTTTTTCATGCAACTTAAAATTTTATGCTCAACCTCAAATTTTATGTGCAACTTCTTCTTTTTTGCGTGACTTAAACTTTTCTGTGAAACTCCTTTTTCATGAACCTTTTACATGTATTAGAACTTGTATCTTGTCTAATTATTTAGCCATACTAAATGAGGGGGGTCACCTCCTATTTATATGCATCGCTGACCCCCATTCGCAAAACCCGTCATGTCGCGTAAAACTCTCAATCTACGCGCAATCTTTTCTTCATGTAGGAACCATTTTTCACACACATCTCTAGATTTTCTGTGCACCTCATGCCTTATCCATTTTTCACCACTCTGATCCTAAAACACCTTTTGTGCAAAAAAAAAGAAACTTGCTTTCACTATTGTGTGTAAAACCAATTGAGTGCACAATCCATGTTTTTCATTCACCACACTAATATTTTTTGCACCTTCCTTTGTTAAAAACACATCTCTCCATATTCTAATTTTTAGGCCCAAAAATTTGTAAAACACTAGAAAATGGATCCACCTTCAATACTATTGTCTTCTTAAACTGTATAATTTCTTTCCTAGAAAAACATTCTGAACATAGAATGATGATTGACAACAAACACCAACCATAATCCATTTCTTAAATAGAACAGTCGTGCTTCCAACAATCTTCCCCTTTGGGTTTGTTGGAAATCTTCAGATAAATCTAGTAGATCACCATCTACTATCAAAACCTGAAAAACAAGAATCAACTGAGCCAATAATCTAAGTCTACGTGAGCAATGCTCGGTGTATAAAATAAGAGGGGAAGCTTGAATTGGGTTCCCGTGCATGCTCTGAAAGTATTACTTCTCCTCCTAACATGGAGTTCTCATTGTTTCATAGAATCATTACATGTCCAGTGTATTCCTTCTCCATCTCTTCCTAATAATAAATTATCATCATGTCGTAGAAGCATTACATGTCCACATGTCTGAATGTATTCCCTCTTGAATTTATTTCCTCTCCCCCATTGAAAATAAACCCGAAGACCGATATTTGTTCATTGTACAACTCAAACCACCCCTGGATAGTATCTCCACCATAATCCGGCATCACATCCACAAATAAATTAAAAAAAGTTAACATAACTAGGGATAGGGGAACTTCGGAACCTCTTTATGCACTAGGAGGTGGCTGAACACCGAGTTTCAACCTATGTTTCTCAAACACATCCAATGACAGTGGTTTGGTTAAGATATCAGTCACTTGCTCATCAGTTCCCACATGATCCATTTTAATCATTCCTTGTTCAACTTTTTCCTTGATAAAGTGATATCTTATTTCAATATGTTTTGTATGAGAATACAGAACAAGATTCTTTAGAAGGTCAATTATGCTCTTTTTATCACAGTAAATCACAATTAGTTGTTTCACCTCATAACCAATATTTGTCAGTTGTTTCTTCATCCGTAGTAATTGGGTGAATGCATTTGTAGCAGAGATATACTCAGCTTTAGCAGTACTAAGTGAAGTAATTTATTATTTCATTCTCAACCAGCCAACACATTTTTGGCCAATATAGAACGCTCCACCACTAGTGGACTTTTTGTCCACTACATCGCCAGCCCAATCAGCATCAGAACATGCTGATAATTCATTATCCCTTCTTGCAGTAATGTATAACCCAAAATTATGAGTACCTTTAATATACCTCATAATTATTTTTACTGCCACCGTATGTTCCTCCTTTGGTTTACTCTGAAAGTGGGTTTCTAGACATGTTGCAAAGACAATATATATTCATGAAGCTATTAGGTACAGTAGGCTCCCAATGATCCTCTTGTACATGGTGGGATCTACAGATGTCCCAACCTCATGCTTTCCAAGTTTGGTTCCAACTAAAATTAGATTTGACAATGGTTTGCAGTCATGCATATTAAATTTCTTCAGTAGCTCTCTTTCATACTTTTCCTGAGAGATGAAAGTGTAATATTTCTTTTGAATCACATGCAGCCCCAAGAAATATGTGAGCTCCCCAATCATTGACATTTCAAATTTTGATTTCATGTGATTGGAAAATTCATCCACTAATTTCTTCTTGCTGCCACAAAATATAATGTTATCAATATAAACTAGAACCATGAACTGATCTTTTGGAGAATTCTTCACATAGAGATTGTGATTTAATACTCTTCTTTTGAATACTAGCTTCATGAGATAATAATCCATTTGGGGATACCACGCTTGTGGTGCCTTCTTAAAACCATAGAGGTCCTTCACTAGTTTACAAACCCATGTTTCATTAGTACCAAGAAGAAAACCCACTGGTAGTTCAATGTAGACTTATTCTTCAAGAATACCATTCAAGAATGTTGTCTTGACATCCATTTGATATACTTTATATCCTCTTTATATTTCCATGGCAAGAAAAAGCTTGATTGACTCTATTCTAGCCACTGGAGAAAAGGTTTCTTCAACATAGACACCTTTAATTTGTGAATATCCTTCACATACTATTCATGCCTTATTTCTAATAACACTTCCATTCTCATCATATTTGTTCTTATAGATCCACTTTGTACCAATCACATTGTGACCTTCAGGTCTCTTGACCAGATCCCATGTCTTATTTTTATCGATCTGATCTAACTCTTCATTCATGGCCTTCACCCACGATTTATCTTTTGCAGCTTATTCAAATGAGGATGGTTCTAAAATTGATAAAAATGCAGATTGTGCATTACTATTCATTATCCTCATTTTTGTGGGTGTAGTCCAATCCCCAATGATATTGTATTGATCAATTTCTATTCTTTGATTCCTTCTCTGAGGTTCAACTGAATTCTCTCCAGCTATGGTTTCAACTTCATATTCTTCTTCTGAGTCAACATCATGATGTGACTAGTGAGAGTTTTGTACACCTTCTTCTATTTCTCTATTTTCATTTACTCCATGTTCACATTCATCCTCATCTTCTATCTCATCATCATAGGTATTATTTGAATCAATTGGAGTTATTCCTTCAATGATCTTAACATCACTACTTTCCACAATCCTCCCCAAGAATTTATTGAAACACTTGTATGATTTTCTCCTCATTGGATATCCAAGAAATATTCCTTCATCAGCATTGTCACGAAAACATCTGTTGGTTTTCTTCTTTATTTCAGATGAAACATTTTCTTCCGAAAACATAAAATTATTTCAACGAAGGCCTCCTTCCATGCCACAATTCATATGGTGTCTTCGTTTCTCCCATATAAATCCTCGTTCGATTTTGAATGTGCACTATAGCTTCAATAGCTTCTTTCTAGTAATGATGAGAGATACGACTCTCAATCAGCATAGTCTTGGCCATGTTTTTGACCTGTCAATTCCAGTGCTCAAAAAATCCATTTTTTGGAGTTCTCACAGTAGCTACCTCATTCTGTATTCCATGTTTTTCTAGGTAATTCTAAAACTCAATGGACGTGTATTCCCCTCTACTGTCAGATTGCATGAATTTTATTTTTTTCCGGTATCATTCTCGGAAATTTGGTTATAATTTTTCATGCAATCAAGTACTTGTCTCTTCCTGTGAATAACCATTACAAAAGTAATTCTACTATAATAATCAATGAAAAGGAGGAATTACCTCTCTCCATGAGTTCTGACAACGTTTATCGGGCCAAATACATCTGTATGGATGAGATCAAGAAGGTGTGATGCCCTTTTCTTCTTTGGTCGATATGAATTACAGACTAGCTTCCCCCATATGAAATAATCACAAGTCTTTTCCTGTTCACGTTTCAGAATGTGGATATCCATGATTTTATTCAACTTAGATATCTTTTCCATGTCTTCTTGGTTAATCTGCCTCAGCCTTCAATGCCACAGTTTGTTTTCTTCTTCAATAGAAAAATGGAAAGAGTTATCTCTGCTGTCAACCTGATAAAAGTTTCCATCTGTTCAACAGCCTTTCATAAGAGAATTCCTTATTTTCCCCTTATTGTGCAGCCTTTTTGATTTAAAGTTACTATTAGACCTGAGTTACAGAGTTGACTCGCACTGAGGATATTTTGATGTAGACTATCCACATAAATAATTTTAGTCTTATTCTGCTCTCCATTGGTGAGAGCAGTATTTCCACTACCTTTAACATTTAGAGCACCATCATTACCAAACCTCATTGTTCCATCAACCTTATTTTTAATATTCTTCAAAAGGTTTGCATTTCTTGTCATATGGGAAGGGCATTCACTATCTTGAATCCTGGTGCTCCCACTTTTTGTAGCTTTGAGGGATACTTGTGCAATATTGGATTTCTCAATCTTCTTTTTTTATTTCCATGAGATATTAGATTGAGTGTAGGATACTGATGGCCTTTTAATTTTTTCTTCTATATAATCAGATTCTTTATACCCATACACTTCTTCCATTGGAGGAAACTTGTTTGTGAGAGAAACACCATCGGGAGGGTGAGTATTGACCCATCTCTGAGAGTTGTATGAATTTCTCCTATCGTAACTCTACCAACAATACATAGCTTTATGGCCAATGTTAGAATAATGAAAATAGTATCCATAGAATCTATTTCCTCTATAAGATGTAGGATATAAAATCGGTCTCTTTTGTTGACTTCTTATATCTTCCCCATTCAATTATCTCCTTGCCTCTTTGCAATATGACATGGTATGGTCCAAATAGCCATATAAATGACACTTCATGAGGGGAAATGTATTCTCACTTATATTCCTCCTCATGCCTTCTTCCTTGGGATAATGGTTGGGCTAACTTTAATTTCTGAAATTTTTGGGATAATCTTCAGTTCTTCTTTTAGTTTGGGTTGAGGGTTTCTTTTTCAGAACTTCTGGAAACTTTTCAACATGTCCAAATTTCATCTTGTCTTTCTTCTGGCTCTCTTCACTTCCAGCAGTTGATGTACCAGCTTCACAAATGATTCCACTCTTCCCCATGAAAGCGGGTCTTTGATCACTCAATATTTTTCCAAAACCATATGAACCACACTTGGCTCTTACCAATAATTTTACATCTGAGAATCTTCCAAACTAAATTTTCTTTTTACCCTCATTTTTGGTTGATTGACACTCAAGTTTACTCCTAAGAGTAGCAACTTATTCTTTAAGACCCTCATCAGTCTTGAAATTCTCTTACAGTCTGGATGTAAGGTCATTTATGACCTTTTCTTATTATTTAATTGTAATATTCAGTTCCACAATGTCATCTGTGCTTTCTAGGATTGAAGATTGAACTCTCACTAGTTCTTGTTGTCATTCAATTTCATCTTCAATATCATAAACATATTCTGATGATTCTTCCACCATTTCTTTCCACTTATTGCATCTCTTACATTTGTTATCAATATTGGAAAAGTAATCCTTAATTTGAAACTCGGTATCACCATTAGGAGTCATTTGATTATCTCTATCTTCATAGATTGAGGGTTCTCACTTTTCAATGGTAGCCATTATGGAAGCATGGTTTCTAGTTTTATGTTTTGGTTCTTCTTCTTCACAGAATTCAATATCATCATCTTCCTCTTTATAGAAAAAACTCTTCTTCTATACCTTCTTTCCAAATTTGAAGTCTCCCTTTTTGAAAAACCTTTTCTGAGGCTTCTCAATGTGTTTTACTTCGCTCTCTTCAACATCAAAATTTCTTTGGCACTGAGTGGAAATGTTCCCAACTCTTCCACACACAAAAACATGCTAGAAGTAACTTAAATTTAAATTTAATTTTTCCCTTATTCAAATACTTGTAAATGATAGAAATAATTTTTTTCCCTCATCATCTTCACCACCACTCTTTCTTGAAATTTTCAGTTTTTCCATGGCTTTGAATTACATTTCCTTTCTAACACGAGTCACAATATATTCGGGTTTGACTCTCATCTCATATGCTACTTGACTATTTGTCAGATCATCTAGAGATAGTTTGGAAAGATATATTTCTTCAAGGGATGACACCTTTTCATTGTACATAGGAGGAATTCTTATAGAGATTCCATTTACGATATCAATGTCTTTGATTTCTTCTCCAATACCTCGAATTACTCCCACTACTTTAGTAATTAGTTTGAAGAATGAATCTTCATTATCATTAGGATGTATCTTTAGACCATCAAACTTGTTGTGCAAGAATTGAAGTATTTCTTCCTTTACTTTATTGTCTCCTTCATAAATATTTTCATGTTTATCCCACATATAATTTTCTGAATTGCAACTCATCACCTTTCAATAGATCTGATTTGAAAGAGCCACAGTGGTAGCATTCTGGGATTTTTCATCTGCATCATGAACTTTCCTATCTGTATTAGTCATAGCATGCCATGTTGGATCAGTAACATGTATTCCTTGCACAGTAGTGAATAGGACTTATATTCCAAGGGATCTTAGATGAGATCTCATTCTATTCTTCCAAATCTAAAAATTACTTCCATCGAAGAGAGGGATACCCCTAGAATTGGTTGCATTCTATATAACGACAAAGGAAAGATCTAACACTAGTAAACTTTACCTTCTAATACCACTTATAGGACCCTAGGACACCCTAAGAGGGGAGGGGTGAATCAGGGTGTCAAATTTTTCTTTTAAAACAAGGATCATGTTCCCACAGAGGTGGGAACTTGTTAAACCTGTAATACTGATGGGAATAGAAAGCAAAAAAACATAACAAAAGAGACCACACATCCCTTTTACATGGTTCACCACTAATGGATTCCTCCAAGAAGCATACGCCGATAGGTTTTCAGTCGTACCTGACTCTACTAAACTTCACTAGTTGTATATTGAAATGTTCGGGTATAGTCATTATGTACCAGGCACGCTGCCTTTAAAAAAGTTTTGGGATAGCTCACTGTGTCCCTCAGGTCACTCCTGTTGACTCCCCCTAACTCACTTTATTGAGAGAAGTCAAACTTATTTTATTGACTTGTATGTCTCTTCAATAGATTTACATTGAACTCTTTGTCTCTATTCTGCACAAGACTCATCTTTCATCAAAGTCCATTATTGATGCACTTGAAAGCACTGGACCACCGAACTGGATATTCAAAACATGCAAACAGTGTACACTGATGATTACACGCAACACCTACCCTTTTCATACAAGATCTCACTTTTGTGTGCAATATTTTATTTTTACACAAAAAAATATTTCATGCAATAACACCCTTTACACAAAACATAAATGTTTAAGTACATCTTCACATTTTTCTCACAACTTAAACTTTTCCATGCAACTCCCTTTGCACGCACCTTTTACACGCATCAGAACTCGGATCTTGTCTAAGTCCTTAATTGTAACGAATAAGGGGGTCACCTCTTATTTATAGGAATCACTGACCCCCACACAAAAAACCCGTCATGTCATGCAAAACTCTCATTCTTCGTATAATCCTTTTTCATGTAGGAACCATTTTTCGTGCACATCTCCAGATTTTCCGCGCACCTCATGCCTTCGCCATTTTTCAGTGTTCTGGTCCCGAAACAACTTTTGCATGAAAAAAACCAACATACTTTCACTATTTCATGTAAAAACAATTTATCTCACAACCCATGTTTTTTACGCAACATGCTAATATTTCACACACCTTTATTTGTTAAAAACGCATCTCTCTATCTTCTGATTTTCAGGCCCAAAATTTTGGCAAACACTGGAAAACAGTGTCACCTTCAATACTGTTGTCTGGTTGAACTGTATGATCCCTTTACTAGAATAAGTTATGAAATTCTAATGAGGATTGACAAAAAACACAAACCATAATCCATTTATCACATATAATGGTCATGGTTCCAACAATGAAGACCATTACGGCCTATGGAAAGCTTAGCAGTCAAATCATCAACCTTGGGAAAAGTATTGTCTTCATTTCTAGAAACTTCTCTACAAATCATAGTAACACAATTTAGGATATTTTTGGTATCTAGAGAAGGAATCTTAAAATAAATTATATTGGTTCTCCTATCTCAAATGGACAAGGTAAAAATTCCCTCTTTGATGAAATTATCAACAAGATCATGGGGAGAATTTTCAACTTGAAGAACGAATTCCTTTCTTTTGGGGGGGAGGGTTACTTTAATCAATAATGTGTTAACCTCAATACCCATTTAGGTTTTATCTATCATAAAACCTCAAAAGAGCACTATTATGAATATGGAAAAGATTATGTCGACCTTCATTTGGGATTCCAATCAGATGGTTCAGTGTCACTGGGCTTCATGAAAACATATTGTTAAACCTATTGGGGAGGGGGTGTTGGCATTCACAATACTTCTGAAACTATGCAATCCATGTAGGCTCGGTTTGTATGGGACGTTTTTTAAGGAACTTCTTTATGGGGTAGATTTATGAGGGTGAGATATGTACAGCAATGGGAGGATTGGTCTCACAACAACAGAATGTTATCCAATTTTTTCAAGTGCATGTTGAAACCTCTGGAGGTGTTTCATGATCATACTCGATGGCTTGTTAGTATAGGAGACATTAGTCTTTTAAAGGATAACTGGGTTGGAGAGATATTTTTTTACAGGGATAAATACTCGTAAAATCTGTTTTAAGGAGGCTAGGGACCATCCAAGTTTGATTAATTCCATTCTTAATGAGGAAAAAATCAAATTTTGAAAGCAACTGCTAGGTTGACATACCTGATTTCTGATGTTTTATAGGCTCAGCTTCTGGAAAATTCAATAGTAGTGATTATAGATACATTATTCATGAACATGGTGAGCTGGATGAGTGGACTGAAAAGATTTAGTGCAAAGAAATTCCTACTAAAATGAACTTCCTTGTTTGGAGGATCTGGAATCGGGAAATCTTGACAGATGAGAATGTCAAACAAAAAGGTGTGAACACTGTTTCGTGGTGTATTTGATGTAACAGACCTCATATGGAATCTTTGGAACACCTCTTTGTTCAATGTGATTGGGAAATTGGGATTTGGGCATTGATGGGTCTCAGAATTGATACCAATGGTGATGGGTATTCCTTGTTTGATCTTCTTAGTGAATGGTTCTAGGCTTTAGGATCTCATGAATTGGAGAAGAAGGCTCGTGGTATTATTTTTTTAGTCTTCATTTGGTGAATTGGGAAGCTATAAATTCTATAAGAAATTTTTTGATACAATCTCTCATATATATCAAGGTGCACACATACACTCTTATTGTGGAGATGGGGTCATTGATTCAAGGCGGGGGGAAGGATGCTTCCCTATGCTGGTTCCTTCCAAGGTTCTTAATGATCTCAGATCTACTCCTAAATAGACAAGGTTGATGGTTCAACTAGATCCCTCCAAAATTTGGTCTGAATCTTAATGTTGATGGCACTTATTCAAATAGATAGATGAGGGGAGGCGGCCTAGTTTTTGATATCAGAGGGTCCGTCTTTTTTGGTTTCAATGTTGTGTATGGATCGGGTAGCTCCTTGGGTGCTGAGATTCGAGCCTTATCTATGGGTATAGATTTTTGTGAGAGGTACAACATGAAGATTGAAGAAATTGAGTCTAATTGCAAAACTCTAGTGTGAATTATTCAAGGGGCAGGGAATCCTCCCTAGGAATTTATCTATTACATTAGGAAATATAGAATTTTTATCAACCAGGACATCTCTGCAGGCCATATTTAGAGAGAACGGAATTTTTTGCTAATGTTTTAGCTTGTGTAGGTAGAGAAGAGGATGATCTCACTATCTACAACATCTTTGGTTATTTTTATGTGGCTTGTAGATGCATTATCTAGGGAGACTCCCTTGGTCTCCATCATTTTAGGCCACCTTGATTTTCTGATTTTCTTCTTGTTCGATTCTTCAATATGACTTTCCCCCCTTTTTAATAAAAATTTAATTTTCGGTCAAAATGAACTACACATGAAACATTAATGAAATTACACTACTACTTCATATTAAAATAAAATTACCAAAATACCAAGAATCTCAAATAAGATAAAGGTCCCCTACATCAAAATGAATTTTTTCACATAATTGACCACCCAATTATCATTGACTAGGACCCTCCAAGAACAACCTCCATTCCCAATTCTCTATATCACATAGAGTATCATCAAAATTAGTTATAATAAATTATAATCAAATTAATATTTTACATAAAATGAGATTAAAATGTAAACACTCACCCGACATCCCATAAATTCACCTAAGTTCTATATTAACCTCCAATAAGCCAACAAATACCTTCCTTACCCATAAATTTCATCTAATTAATTATTTATTTATTTTAATCCAATATTCTAAATTTTCATAACTAGTTAAAAAATCATAGGGCAGTCCATCAATGATGAAATCATGATAAAATAGGTGTGTTCCACTCCCAACACACCCCAAAATCAATTCCAATAAAAACACTAATTTATACCTTTAAATTAAAGAAACATTTAACTCAAATTAATTAGAAACACAATGATAAACATACCCTGAAAAAACCTATGAGTGAAAGCTAAATTTTAACCTCTAGGTACATCTGCTAAAAACCTCAAATAAAATCCCCTTAAGAAATTTTAATTTCATCATGATCTGATGAAATTATCCATATAAACCCTATAGAAACTAAGATAAATTTAGTGAATAAAGGAGGAAGAGGATAAGGGGGATAAAATTGGTGATCTTACCTCAAATTAGAGTGATAAGAACCTCATAAATCCACTTAATCAAAGTGGAATCATGGGAAGACAAGGGAGAGACAAAAGTGGATATCCCCCTTTTTATCTATCTAGAGGAGGAGAAACCCAATGGGGTTCCAAATATAAATCCCTGAGATATACCAAAAGTTCCCTCATTAGATGAGGGTTCCCAGACCCCACTGGCTATCCAATGGGGCACACTGACTAGTTAGTGGATACTTTATTTTTCAACATCCACCTTAGCCACTTTTATAAATTCCTTCTGAGACCCGCCAACACCCATCTGATCCCCATTCCATGTCCAAAACTACCTCATAGGGGTTTCCAAATTTTCATAATTATCTTTTTAATCTTGGTTCTTAAAACGAACCCACCCTCAAATGAAAATTTCAAATTCCCTCAGGAATTTACATCCTATAATGATGTGGTTCATTACAAATAATCCTTCCTAAAGTTCCCCTTCTTACTACAATTTAAATATGTGGCCTTCTTCTTTCTATTTGATTTTGGCCTACCATGATTCTAGTTTCCAATTTATCCACACTCTATCATCCTTATTCTTTACTTTGATAGATCCTCTAAATGGTGTAAATTTGTGTATCTATCCTCCTTGTTTGTATGCCAGAATTCTTCTATAAGAATAATAACTAAAACAGACTTAAAGAGTAAATGTTTTTTGAGATATTATTGGTCATATTAATGTTGATATAGTCATACTAATCTATAAAACCTTAGATCAGAATCTCTTTACATTTATTATCCCATATTTTTATTATCCCAATTTCTAATCTAAAAAAATAAGGAGTTAAGAGTGTTAATGTTTTAAGACTTTTATGATGAACCCACCTTTATAAGAGTGTATGATTTTCTCTTCAATAAAATCTGACTATATAATGACTTTTCCTCATATAACTTTTGTTAGGAAACTGTTAATCCAACTTTCACATTTTATTTTTTATATTTATAATTAGAGAATATAGAATAAAGGACTCAGATTGATGGAGGCTCAAAAGAAGTAAAATACTAGTGGGAGGCAAGTTGGCTTAGAATGGGATCTTCTAGAACTAAGAGTTTATGTATCCTTATTTAGATAATGGATTTGAGGAGACTCTTAATCACATTAAAATCAATTTTTTTATTTTAAGTAAAATGATTCTAGAGTTTTGGAAAGGTTAGATATGAATTGTTTGTGGTTTTTGGGATATTGACATACATAATTCACTAGATAATAGCGGTTGAGGTAGGGTGACCTATTAGAAATCTCAAGTGTCCAAGACCAATGGTGGGTCTCCAATAAATTTTAGATTGCAGTGGAACTGGTGGACCAAATGATCCCCACTATAATTATGTGAGGTGGTATAATTTGTGTGTATGACATTATGTGATCTAATATTAGATGTATTTTTTATTTTTATTGTAATATTTTAATCCTATATGAAATAAAAGGAAGTAGTAGTTTTATCCCATGGATGTTGTACTCAAGTCTAAACCATGTAAAATATCTTGTTCTCATCCCTTGTTTTCTTTTTATTTTTCTTTCATGTTTTTTCCTAAAGTTTTGTATTTCTAGAGTGTGTGATTATTAAGATCTAATGTGTATTTTGGGTCGTGTCTTGTCTTCCTTGTTCTGGTTCATCGGGTTCACAAGATTCTTTAGGTTACATAAGATCCAAAACATTGTTCCATGCTTGAATATTTTAGTGGTTGGCTTCCAATGATTGATAGTTATGAATACGAACAAGGTATAAGAGATATTTTTTTATCATGTAACTTCACACTCGATGATATACAATTCAGGTAAAATTATTATATCTATGATTTTTCATTTTAGTTGGATTCAACTGCTTCAAATGGAATGGTGTTAGAATAAGGAAAGGTACATACATAAAAATTTAATTGGTTGAACATTGGTTTCTAAAGGACGTATATGGGGGTAATATATTACAGAAGGATCTTGAGGTTTCATTGAAAGGAGTCAAATTGGAAACAATTAAAAATATGTAATGGAATGTATTGATTGGAAGAAACATGGAATAATACTGATGTTACTGACATTGAATATTTCTCATAACATCTAGAAGGTGAAGACTATAATAGAGATAATAAATAAATTAATGGATATATATGATAATCCAACAATAATGAATAATTTTTTTATGATACAAGGTTCATTTGGAATGATAATATCATTAGTAAGACCAATGTTTTATTGTATCAATGGCTTTGACCTAATTAACAGTTAGCAGAAATCTGTTAAAGTGAAATTTGTAGAAGATGGGTGATATTTTTTATAGAAAGAATTTCTTTTTGAATAATGGAATGTTTTTTAGAATCCTATAATAAATTATTATATAAATAATTACCTAGTTTTTAATAATGTTCATGATTTCATTTATAATGAATATTTTGGGTGAAAGGAAGTTAAGTAACATATCGTAATTATAATCAATGTGAAATGTAGAAGACATCATATTCAAAAGAAAGGTTTGAATAAAATATAATATGGATAAAGGGGTAGAATTTGAGGAAAATAATCTAAGACATGACCCATATATGAAGATGGATTCCAGGGATCCCAAGGTGAATTCCAAAAGGGGTTCTTTTGGAGGTTCAACTCTTGAAAATAGTATAGCGAAAGGTAAGAATAGTTTATCGATAAGTGTTAATGTTATGTTGGAATCATGGATCATTGATTTTAGGTATTTATTCCATTATATAACTTAGAGTTTATGTATAGTGAATTATTTATTTAGAAGGTTTTAAAGGTTCCACCCAGAAGATGATAAAGATTTTGAGATTATGGGGAAGGGTGATGTTAATTTCGAAATATGAAATGAAATATTCCTATAGTTTCAAAGTGTTTGAAAAATATACAAGGTATGGAAGTATTTAATTTCCATTTATTAACTAGATGAAGTAGGTTTTGAAACAAGATTTGTAGATAGAGTATGGAAGTTTACTCGAGGATCCATGGTTGTGGACAAAGTTGTTAAATATAGTGAACTGCCTTTTTATTACATGACTATTACATCATTTTTAATATTTACAATATAATAGTAAAACATTTCAGAATTTAAAGTTTTATTATCATGGAATAATTATGTTCATATAGCACTTGTACATGATAAGACTTAAACATTATTTAAATCCTTCATCATAACCCCTATAAAATCTCCCATATTCTCCTTTGTACATGTATTCATCTGATGATATACATTAATGAAATGGGTGTGCTAAAATGCTAGTAAGGGGAAGAATAACATAAATGGAATAAGATACATGAATTAATAGTACATGGGTGAGAATAATCATCATCTTCATCATATCATAATCATATGATCATCATCATAAGCATAAGGGAATCACTAGAAAAAGGTATGGAATATGTCATATTCATAATAATGAAATATCATAACATAATGGTTAAAGACCACATGTATGTGGTGAAAAGATACAGTATCATGTTCATGAATAATACACATAATAACATGAAGTATATCACATTATCTGACACATTGGATGGATATATAAGTCTATACCCATCTGTCACATCAAGTTATGCTCATAAGCATTCATTCTACATGCAAAATAAAATATATAAAAATTGTAGTCATCTGGTTAACCCATGGAAAGGGATGGGAATCATAAATAATACTTTGGAGATTAATAATGAATAGGTTAAATCTTATTTTAGAATAAAACACCATTTTTCATTGAGTGAAGAAGAAACATCTTAAGAGGAGTCAATGAGTTATTTTGTGAAATATTATTTTTGAAAAATTATTATATGCATCTCAAAAATCATCTTCATGGGGTGGAAGCATGCATATCCCTAGTAAATAGATATATAGGATAGTTAAAGGGAATTTTTAAGACATTTTTGAAGGTTTTAAATTTAATATAAATAGAAATATGAGATAACCCAAAATTAAAGTGTTTGGTTTGATAATCCCCTTAACATATATCCAATTTAATTTCATCACATTTATTATCCCTATATATTAAACATATTATTATTAAAACATGAAACCATTAGTAAATTATGTTCATTTTTTCACTCATACTCAATAATAATCATTTTATTTTATTTGTTAATTTTCTTTCTTAATAGTGAATAGTGTTGATATTATATTTTCTTTAAGATGCCCCATCTTGTTTTGATTTCATGATATTGTTTTATTAATAATTTTACATTAATAAAATTAACTCTAGAAGATTATACATACAAATATTTATGAATTTATATGTTATAAAAAATTAATTATAACCATCCAAAAAGACGGTGATAAGTAGAGAGTCAGCAACTTCCTCATAGATTTTTAACTGATCATTAATGAGACATTATCAAAATAGGAGGTGAGAAATGTATAACATATAAATATGTTGTAAATTCAATAATTTTAGTTGTTTAATGATATTAAAATGGTGATAATTTTGTATTTAGTTAAATTTTAGGAGGCCTTCTATAGAATAGAATAGTTTTCTTGGGGAAGATGAGAAGAAAATGAAAGGAAAATATAAAATAATATTACTTTATTATTGGTGTTATTCCTTTTCTATGCACCTAACCCATTGAAATATTAGATTCATATGACTCTAGGATGTACCTAATGATTTTAATCGGTTTAATTGATCATATTTGGGTATATTTTTTACTTTTATATGTGTAAAAGAATTAGAGTTTGAAGGGGAGGGAGAGGGTGCATTGATACTTTAGGAGAGAAGAGTTTTCCAAAACAAATATTGACTAAAATATAATTTCCATAGTAATCCTTGAGGCAGTGGTATTTTTTACATTATAAATTATATTTTATTAAAAATATATGGTTTTAATACATTTAATCCATTTATAAACAACATTCATTATTTTATTAAAAATGACTGAGAAAAAATTGAAAATTGTTTTTTTAATGGAATATTGTATAGTTTATACTTTTAAAAACACTTCTTAGGTTTTTTATTTGAATTTAGATAATTTCTGAACATATAATTTTTTTTTTTTGGTATAAACTCAAATTATATAATTGATTAGATCATAGTTATATATTAAAGGATTCAATTGAAAAAATACCAGTTTGAAAAAAAAAATTGTTTTTACTATTCACCTAAAAATTGATGTTTTTATGAAAATTAATAAAAAAATCACCCATAAACAATTTATACATAATTATTATAAAAATTATTTCATTTTATCAAAAAAATATAAAAAGGTTAATTTTAATTATTAATATAAAGACTATGATTTTTTTAAAATACATTAAAATACAATTTATCAAAAATTGTGCTTATAATTTCATTGAGTTTTTAATAATGATATTTATTTTATTTAATAATAATATTTATATTTACCTAAATTAATCAAGATAAATATTATTTATAATATATTTTAAAATTTTGAGGTAGGGTTGTTGTTTTGATGGTCATGTTATTATTCCTAACATTCATGTTATTATTACGAACAATCAAATTACTATTACAAAAATCAAATTAACTCATATAAATACCCTTTAATTCCATAATTAATCATTCACCTTGGTCCATATAAAATTTATACATTTTTCATTTATAAAATTCCAATTTGATTACTAATGTTCTGTATCTTTTTTACAGTTTTATTCACACATGTGATAATTATAGTAGATCAAAATGATCCACATTTTCCAATTCTACTTGTTTCATTTTTTTATTATTAAATTGTACTATTTTCCATTTTCTTAACTATATTTATTTTTTAAATTCATTTTTCTTGACTAAAAAAATAAATATTTGTTTTTAATATGTGTTACATGTGTCTATACCGTATTATATACATAATTATGACACACATTATTTATTTAAAAAGAAAATAAAAATGTATATAAAAGTGTGGGTTGTTACATTCTTCATACTTTATAGATTTCATCCTAAAAATTTCAAATTATATCCTGAGATTTGAACATATTATGGTACTTTTGTTTCATTGCCTCCTCAGGATCCCATGTTGTTTCTTCATACTTTTGATTCTTCTAAAGCACTTTAGTAATGTTAGTTGTCGTATTGCATATAAATTTATATATATGGTTCAAGCTCTTCAACAAATACTCTTAATAGAAGAGATCTTGTTCAAGTGGTATATCTTTCTAATTCAAATACATGGGAGGGACTGGTTATATACACCTTCAAGAGATATACATGGAAGACATCATGAACTTGAGGCATGTTTTGTAGAATTGATAGCTGAGAGGCCATAGGTCCTATGTGATAAAGGATATCAAAGATGAATGTACCTATGGATTATATTTCCCTTAATTCTAACCCTAATGACTCTCTTATATAGTGAAATTTTAAGGAACACTTTTTCTTATACTTTAAATACCAAGTCCCTTCAACGGTTATCAACATATCACTTTTGTCAACTCTGATCATCTTTAAAGTGATGTGAATGGATTGAACCTTCATGGATATTTCTTATATAAGATCGAATCCCAACACATTTCATTCACCGACATCATCACAACATATAGGTGTTCTATATTGATTCCCAAATAAATCTTTATATGGGGCCACTTGAATACTTGAGTGGAAGTTATTATTGTGTGAGAACTAAACCAATGGGATATTTTGATCTCATCCTATCTTAATTCATTGATAAGCTCCAAGTATCTCCTTGAGTATTTAAATAATCTTTTTAGATTTTCTATCAGTTTAGGGGAGATAGGCTGTATTGATGTTTAATTCTATATATAGATCATGTTGAAGAGTTCTTCAAATTTTAGAAGTGGTCCTTAGATCAAGATATCAAACAATCAAAAGTGGTTTCCCATAAAACCTCACCACTTTATTTATTTATATCTTGGAAATTTGGTCAAGTGAGAAATATTATCTAATATTGATTATGTATATAGTCGTGGTGAGTTGATTCACCCTGACCCATATCATATTGCTTCCTTTGGATGTCTTTGTGAGACCAGTGACAAAGTCTCTGGTGATTTTCTCCCACTTTCATGTTGGTATGGGTAATGGTTTCATCCTCCCTTTGTAATTTTTTCTCTCTTCCTTAACTTGGTGACATACTAAGCACTTTGAGGTGTACTCAGTGATCGTCTTCTTTATGTTATCCCGCTAGAAGTGCTCTCGAATATCATATAACATCTTGGTACTTCTAGAATGTAAGGATAATGATGAGTTATGTGATTTATCTAATATATATTTCCTTCTCTCAGGTGATAATGGAACAAAAATTATAGTTCCAACCCACACTTATAACGACCCAATTTTTTTCAATAGAAATTCCCTTCTCATAAATATGTCATAAAATCACATAAAAACACAACATAATGAACTTCTAAGTCCGAAGTTACCTTTAAACATAATTTTTACACTTCTATGTTTGGAATTTCAAAAATTTGGCATACATGGTTATAATCAGTAAGTTATTTGGAGTCCGATAAGGAAAACATAATTTTTGGTGAATATTAACCTAACATAATGTATAGTAACATACCCTTATGAATAGTGATGTACCCTAATAAATAGTAACCTCACCTGTGGTAGTAAAAAAATAATATTCAAGTTGGAAGTATGATATACCTATATTTTAGAATAACTTAATGAATGTTTTAAAACTGGTTTTGATAATAAATTTTCATTTTAATTAAATATTAAATTAATAATATTTAAAAAATTATTTTTGAAAAATTGACTTCATTTTTTGATTCTACACATCGAAAAATGGTTAGGGTGAATTTTTGGTATTTTTCTGAAATACTTGAATTTTTGATGAATAGTAAAATACGATAATTTACAATAAATGCAAAATACGGGATTTGTTGAGTCATTGATGATGTTAGGATGATTTAATCTCACTTATTTTGGGATCACATGATAAAATTACTATTCTTGGTAATGGAATACTTACTATTCATTGTCTTGTGAAGAAATAATAAATTAATTATTATAATATTATGGAATCACTCCTCTCCTCCACTATAAAAACCCCCCTCCACTCCCTCTTCTCTTAACTCCTCTCAAGCCTTGTGCCTTGCCATTATTATGGCAAAATATCTCCCCAAGATCCTCCACCACGTCCAAAAGCTCCTATCCTCTTAAAAATACCAAAACCTCTCCCCTTAAGAGGTTTTCAAAGGAGGAAGTCTCAAGAGGTAAATTCCTCTTTCCAATTCCTTCATTTCTTTTAAGTTCTCTTCCTTTTTGTTTCTTTCTTCACCTAACTTCACCATAATAGTATGATAAATCTAGTAATATACATGTACTGTAATTTTTTTATTTTAATGGTATATTTCATTATCTTCTCTCCTTTCCCCACCCTTTTATTTGAAATAAATGAAAGCACCATTTGAGATGTGCTAATTTAGCACATTCAAGGACAACGGTTTATCAATTTCTATTATTATATTTAATTCTGGTCATGAAAACATTTGTGTTATGGTTGAACCAGATTATTATATATTTAATATATACTATTTTTAGTTTTTTAATCCTTTTGTACAAATGGTATTAAATTATATAGCAAAACATGTTCTTTGTAATCAAATCCATCGATTAACAAAAACGGTTATCACTAAAGTTATATATATAATAATTCGACTTCACTCTAGGTAACCTAATTAAAATTAAAATCATGTAATATATGTGATGTTAACGAAAGAATATAACTTCAATTATGGGAAACCAATTTCACCTTTCATGTTTACCCAAACTTGAATATAAGTGAACCGATCCTTTAAACCCAAGTAAACAAAAGAGCTCGAACAATGAAATTGAACCTTGTAACTAATAAAAAAGGCTTTGAATGAACTAAAAAGAGATATAATAAATAAATTATATATATAATAGTTTCTGGAATTATTAATTTATAAGCCTAATTTTTTTATTCAGGTCTTTAATAACAAGTGGAGAACACCAACAGATTTAAGGTAAGGGATCCTCTCCTTTTCACTCTTAATCAAGATTGTTCTCTATGCTATTAATTTTTGTGTAATACCAAGTGATGGGGTATATTTTCTCACCTCCCCTATAAATCCCTAATGTTTTATAAGTGATTAGAAACCATTTATCTCTCCCATAAATATCTCTTAGTTACACCTGATACCATGTCGATAAACCGTAATGGATTCTACCGCAACTTCCTTTATTCCTTCGGGTTACTCTATCTTCCTTTTTTACCAAAATGTAGTTGTATTTTCTTTTTATGTAAAACTTATAAATTATGTTTATATTATCTATAATCATGTTCCAAGATCCATCTCTCATTCTCTTTCGGGGATATACATTCTTTTAAGTGAATCCCTCCTCGATACTTCCCAATAAGCACACTCATTTTAAAGAAACTTCCCAAACTTTTACCCAATATCATGTGCACTCTATTCTCTGTTTTAAGATAACATTGTCTTTATAAAATAATTTTTATTATTATGAAAACCTTCTTGGTTCAATTCTGGTTTTATATAAAATAATTTCCTCTTTACTATTTTAAAAGCTCTATAGTATTTTCCTTAATACCGTACAAAAATGTTTTAATGATAATGTTTCTCAAATACATTTCTTATATGATGTCACTTTTATTTGTTACCACATACCATGTTATATGCCTATATTACCTTATGAACTTCCATGTATCTTATAATCCCTTTCTTTCATGGACACTTTCATGATACACTCATTGGTTATGCTTTATGTCATGATTGTGGTACCCAATTCTCTCCATGGGTAACCTTATGTTTATGTGTGGTTGATTATGTATGATTATTTATGTGCAAAGAATTTTTATTTGTCAATAATATTCATGAATATTTTGAGATGATTGCGCCCAAATAACTCTCAAATGTATTGGGTAAGGTTAAGTCTCTTGAGATGCGATGTGAAACGGGATTGGCGGTTAGCCTTGACTCATACTAAAATGGGAAATGGGATTGGCGGTTAGCCTTGAACCATACTAAAGAAATTTTTTTTGATTCTACCACATTTATATGATTCCACGTTTATATGATCCCATGATTATATGATTTTATTTCATATTTTCCATGTTTTGGATATCAATATGTGATGCCTCCTAACTCATGTGCTTAAGATGTATCCTTATGTTCATTCCCTTACTGGGATTTTTAGCTCATCCCTTAGTTCATGTGTTCTCCAGGGTACCCTATGCAGATGTGAGGGCTCAAAGGTAGTTAGAAGCTCTTTATGGAGATTAAATAAAGAAGTGTTTTTTAGCCCCATGTTTTTTGTTATATGTACCTAGTCTTTCAAGACACTAGACTTAACGATCCTTGGCTTGTGCTCAGATGATTAATTATGCTTAAAATTATGAAATGTTATATGTAAAAGGCTCAGGTCGCTATAACACTACTATAAAAAAGACCTTTAACAGTGCTGGCCTTTATCAGTATGAGTAAAAACCACCAATAAAGGTTTCCTTTATGAGCGCTTTATTTTTATTACTGATAAAGGATACCCTTTATCAGAGCTTTATTTTTAGTGCTGACAAAGGGTATCCTTTATCAGTGCATTTTTTTAGGATTGAAAAAGGGTACCCTTTATCAACGTTTTTTATCACTGATAAAGTTCCCAAATAAAATGAAATAATTAAAAAATAAAAACTAAAAATGAGTAAATTTAATAGAATATTAGAAATTTTATTAATTAAATAACTATTGATAAAAATATATAAATTTAATATACATATATGTAAATTATAAATATTAATAAATTGTATATATTAAATATATAGATATGTAAAATTAATGCAATGAAATAATTTGGCATATAAAAATTAAAAATGAGAAAATTAATAAAAATATTAAACATTTTATTAATTAAATAATTATTGATTAAAATGAATAAATTTAATATACATATATATATTGATTATAAATATTAATAAAAATTATATATTTATATAAAATGAATAAATTTTAATAATAAAACAAAAAACTAAAAATGAATAAATTGTAATAATTAAACAACATTATTAAAAAAAAGAATAAATTAAAAAATTATTAAAAAAATTATTAATGAAAACAAATTTAATAAAAAGAAATAAGTTTAATATATATATTAATTATAATATAAATGAATAATATATATTAAATATAAATAAATAAAATGAATAAAATGTAATAATTAAAATATATAAATGTCTTATTCATTTTTAGTGGTTTTTTTACATAATTATTCATTAATACATTTAATATATAAATATATTCATATATATTTCTATATATATGTATATATATTAATGTATAATATTTTCTAAAATATGATTTATATAATAAAAAAGTATTTATACATACATATTAAATAAGTAATATATTTAGTGAATAATTGTTTATAATTAAAATTTATTATTAATTAAACATACTGACTAATTACATTGAGTAATAGACATAATTAAATGTCATTTGATTTTTCAATTAAACATATATCAAATATGTGTTACATTGATTTCACATGCATATGCATAATTAATGAATTCTTATATACGACGCACACAAAAAAATATTTACGTAATTAATGAAATCATATTTATATAGAAAAACATACACATAATATTTATGTAATTTATTCAAAATTTAGTATTAATTTTAAAATTTCATTATAACTGGATAAATTTAATATATTATGTTTTTAATTGGTAAATTTTATTTATTTATTTTTAATATTATTAATGTTATGTATTAATTCATTTTTTTTAATTTAATCATTTTCAATTATTTATTTATATTTATTTCTTTACTATGTTTTAATTTTTTTAATATGTATTCATATTTATTTCAATATGTATACATATTTTTTAATAATTTATATTTATTTTATAAAACTTATCCTTTTTTAATATTTTTAAAGTATACTCATTTATAATTATTGAATTTCACTCATTTTTTACATGCATGCATTAAAGATTATATATTCATTAATAATGTTAAAAATATATTTATAAACAAATATATTTATAAATGTATATTAACTATATTTTTAAATTTATATATTTATAATTTTAAATAAATAAATATTATTTTTTTTAAATTATTTATGTAATTATGAATAATAATTTATATATATATTTAAATAGCTATAAAATTATAATAAATTTATTTAAATAATGAATATATTTTCTATATTTATATTTACATTTATATATACCAAAAAAGGTTCAGGGTCTAGCCCCATATTATTAAAATAAATAAAAATAAACAAGAATAAGAAAGATGGATGAAGACAAAAAAAGGACAAGCCAGCATCCATAAGAAATCACAATAGCTCAAGCATCACTATAATCATGGTAAGATTTGTGACCAGAGTCTCCATTATCAATAGCAGACTCCCACTCCGATTGTGAATTCCTCTGATTAAAAAGTGCAATATACTACAACTTAATCTTATCTTATTATTAAGTGAGCTTATCCGATCTATAAGACATGATTCTCCCACGCCCTTGATTTGAATCATCACGGCCACCCTGAACTTGGAACCATTTCAAACCCTTCATTGTCCACTTTATTCTTACCTTTACTACTATTAGATTATGTCTTTTCATGCAATGTAGAATCATCTGCAGAAGCATCTTCCCTCTCATTGAGCACTATTCTGTCAGAAAAAGTAGAGACATCCATAGTCTCACTAACAGGAGTATATTGGAACTCCTTCTTGGGAAAAGATAACTCTTCATCAGTGAAAATTTATGACCATAACCGGCTAGAACATTTCATAGGTGTGGATTTAGTATTATTAGTCCCTCTGACTAAATTTCGACATCAATCTGTCCATTAGCATGCCCAGCATCAAGCTGAGAATCATTATTCAGGATATCTTTATTCCCCACAGTATTGCCCAGATGTTGAGAGCCACCATCTTCATCATGCTGTGAAAAATCAATGTACCCTGAGACATCCTGTATACCAATATCTGGATGTTATTCTATTAGTACCTCCAATCCCTCATCATCCAACACTAGTGATTGAATCAGTGACTTCCCATCGGGTGGTTGATTGCTTTTAGAAACTCCATTCGTTACAACATGGATAGGTTTTCCCCTCCTAGTGAAATTTATACCTTCATGGACATGGGAAGATAAAAAATAGAAAATGATATATTTTCTACAATTAACTAATTCATGCCCAATTGCCTTGAAAATTGAGTTGAATTTTGGAGCTTTCTCATACTCAATATTTATCTCGGTTTCATCAGAGGTAGTGGATAGAAAAAAATAAATCATGGTAGCACTCAGATCAACTTCAACTGGGAATATATGGGTTCTACAACAACCAATTAAGACCAAAGACCTTGACCCATAATTGTGTAGAATAATTAAAAAACCTCCAGAGGGGTGAAACCTTTGTCCCATTACCAGAAATGAAGAAATTTGGGCTTGATGGAAAGAGAACTAAATCCCCATGCTTTCAATTTCTGCTCCTCCAAGGGAAAAATAATGTGAAATAAGCCTCTTCCTAGTGAGACACATCTCCAATCCTTGAATCCCAAAATTGTAGATATCCAATTCACTAAATCATCAATATTCCAAGGTTTGGAGCCCCTGAGTAATATCAGTCTAGCAATGATCGAGTGCATACCTAACTTCATCCGTTCAGAGATTTCTCTGTCATCTGCTCTCACATGGTAAGTATGCCCCTTCCAATGAATCATCCCCTCAGAGGACCCTTTGAAGATCGAGAAATAATTTGGAGCCGATGTAGGATTTTCTTTTCCAAAGGCTACCACACGAATAGTCTTACACCCAGAAACCACCACATGAATAGGAACACTCACCACCGCACAAACATGACTGCTCACTGCCACACAAACAGGGTCTCTCACCGTCGCATGAGCATGGTCACTCCTATAAAAAGCAGGTGCTGCACAAACTAGCTCATGCCTGGCATGCCTCATTGCACCCAACCACACGAACACCCCTAACATCAGTTGCTATAGAAGATCGACGTGCAGAATTGTCATGTGTCATCCCTCCCATGCCACCATCAATAGTAATAGATCCAAAGAAGTGTGGAAAAGAGGATATCTACACATCCAAATATGAGATGTTGCCATGGGATCACCGATTCCAAAAGCACCTAATCCCCATCTCTAAATCTTACATGTATATATATTTATAATTATATATTTTTTTTATATATATATGTGTGTGTGTGTTAATATAATTGTTTAAAAATATATATAATGATATAAATATATAAATTTTATTTTTTAAAAAATTATTTATATGATTATAAATAAATAAATATATTTTTAAATAATTATAAATTTATAATAAATTTATTTAAATAATGAATACATTTACTATATTTATATCTATTTACTATATATATACATATATAATGATATAAATTTATATAATGATATAAATATATTTATATTTATGAAATTATAATAAATATATTTAAATAATGAATATATTAAATATGTTTATGTTTATGTTTATTTATTCAAAATATATAAAATTATATAAATATATATAATGATATAAATATATTTATAATTAAAAATTAAATAGTTTTTAATATACATACAAATATATTTATAAATGTATATATACTATATTTATAAAATTATATATTTATAAATATAAATATAAATATATATTTTTATAAAAAAAGTGTTCATATAATTATAAATAAATAATTATATATTTAAATAATTATAAAATTACAATAAATAAATATAAAATTATATAAATATATTAACTAATTTTTTAATTTATAATTATAATTATAAATACTTTAATAGTGCTAAAGTTGTAAGACTGATAAAGATGGATTTTATCAACGCTTATTTAGAATTGATAAAGATATATTTTATCAGTGCTTATTAATTTAGCACTAATAAAAGATATCTTAATCAATTCTTTTGTCGAAGCACTGATAAAATTATCTTGATCTATTAAAATAACCATAACCTTGAATGTTTCAGTCGTGATATCTATAGTTTTCCGTGAAAGTCAGCTGTTGTTAGGGCTCCTCCTCATCGAATCTAGGCTTGAATCAAGTTTCAAATCAAATCTTGAATGCATTTAAGGATTTAATCCAAGGCTCAAAAAAATCAAGTATCAAACAAACCCAAGGCTCTAACGAATCTAAGATTTCACGTGTGATATCTCTACCTTCACTCTAATGAATCAAATCTTAAATCCAACGTATTTTATTTTATCCTCCTCCTCACTCATTGATTACTTGTCTGTGTTACTTATAAGGTTCTTTTGAATTAGGGTGTGGTTTTTTGATGAGTGATCCTTGAATTTTTGGGTGCATCAAAGTTGGGTTGATTTCACTAAATGGTTGTGGGTATTTTACCTTTACAAGGAAGTATGGATCTTCTATTTTTTGAGTTATGAAGCATTTAATATTCTCACAAATATGTTTAAATGTTGGTGTTTGGGCATAAACACCTTCATTTTTGCACATAGAGAGTTAGGAATCAGGTCCTATGATATTTATAAACATAGTGAAATTCTGATCACTGGAAGGATGTATAATGGATTTTATCCTTCATCCAATGATATTGAAGATACAAGAAAACCCCTACCCTAGTGAGATACAAACTGTTCAATGTGGAGATAATACTAAGAAGGCATATCCATCTATATTCAATTATTCCATTTGAGGAAATGGTAAATTTCCTAGTGAGTTATTCTTCAGATATTTTCCATTTTTATTTATTATGAAAATAAATTAGTTTGTTAGTGATGGTAATTTTTCACATAATATTATTAATAGCATGTCTTTGTTTATTTCCAAGATGTTGGTTGTGGTTCTGACATTGTGGAACTCCCTGGTGGGTTTTCTTAACTTCTTCCTGGGTAAATTAATTTTAGAATTATTTATAATTATTTTATAATTACGTATTTTACTATTTTATTGATGATATGTGGTCTCATGTTATTTAGGATCTATATAGAATGCTTGCATGGAATGAGAAAAGTGATGACCATATGGTTAACTATATTAAAGAGGTGGGTGGTACCAAAATTATCAAGCAATGTTTTATATGTGTTTTAGTGTGAAATTTGATATATAGGAATAGATAATTAGGGAAAGGAGACCATAGTGAGTTCGGGTATGGGTTTCTGATCATTATGTATAATTGGTAATAATTATTTGGAATAAAAAAGTCATTCCATGCATTGTGTGATGATTATAGTCTCACTTGGTGGTTTCTTCACCTTATGATCCTCGGGTTTGTTAATTGGGAATATCCCAATGGATATTAAAATATAAAATGATGGGGCTATACCTAGGATATTCTTGTATGATTGTGTGAAAGGGACCTTTGAGATTGAATTATGTGATTGATGGTTGTAAATGGTTTCATTATGATCCATGTTTCAATAAGAAAGTGAGACATGGACTTAAGACTTATAATATCACTATGGATGTTAATGCCTAGTAGTATATAGGTTAGGTTATGAGAGGCCTAGTGAGGGTAATCATGGCTAATTTAAGTAGCCCATAAGGGTATAAAAATGTTTGAATTTACCCAGAAATGTTTTTCTTAAGGTAGTGATGTGCTAAGAGGGATTATGTAATCATCATGTTAGTGATTAGATATGTGGTATAAAATCTATTATAGTCCCTTAAAACCTAGTGGGATAACCTATAACGGGTAGGATGTATTATTTGATCATATATCTAACATTGTCTTGATATTTGAGGTGTGTTAGTGACAAATTATACCTTACGAGGTATGAGATTTTCTAATGAGTGATCATTGAGAAATATGATCAATGCCTGAGATAGCGGATCTTTGAGTATTGTATATTATAATATGATGGGTATTATGTGATTTATAGGTATGGTATGTTAGAATTTGAGTTATTATAGACATGTTAGTGATTCACAAAGGTCTAGGGTGATGGTGATGTGACATTTATGTTGTTGTTTGTTCTTATTTATGGATTTTCATAAGTTTGGTTTAACTAATGTATTTTGGAACCCATTGTGTTCTTCATTACTAAGGGAATCAATTATGTTTATACTTCTCTATATTTAAAATTCACTTCCTAAAAATGGATATATTATACCCATTTCATGATTTGGATGAAATAAGTACATGTGATGGTTATCCCTGAGGGATGATAGTCTTGGATGCTAGGGGTATGAAGTCTGATCTCATGGTACCTGTGATGTGGTTATTTTCAGAGAGAGATAAATAATTTTTTCTCCTACTATGTTTCAAATTTTAACCGATTATTAGTGAAATTATTTGAATATCAAGGAACAACCATGGTATAAAATTTTGGTATGATTAGTATAATTCACTGGTATAAAATGAAGTAGGTACATTTGATTATCATGGTTTCCTTGTTAATACCCAATGACTTGACTTAAATATTTATTTTGAGTGTTAATACTTGGGACAAATAATCAAATATATTCATTATTGTATATTTTAGGGGCTGTGTTAGTATTTACTTATTGATTTTTATACTCTCATCCTACACATGAACCTCAGTGGACATAGAGCTCTTATATTTTAGGTGCAGGTGTGGGAAAAGAACTAGTAACATAAATTAAAGTCATTGAAGCTTGGTGGGGATGAGTTTATGTTCTCATGGTAATGTTATGGACCTTTTATCATTTTGATATGAGATTTTAAATTTTAAATTAAAATGTGGTAATTTATAAAGATTTAGGACACAACTTTATTCCTCATTAACTTCATCTATCAAAGAGTTATAATTTTATTTTATTTCTTGAGACTCATCGCCCATATCTTATATATTTCTTAGACTACTCTAATAATTAGTCATCCAAAATGATCATTGGTACCCAATATGGGATGACTACTGATCAGAGTAGTTTATGATACATAGTCCCATGTACAAAAGAGATAGAGGATGAGTCTCAAGCAAAAAAATACAATAATTTATATTCAGGAGACGAATCTGATGGGGATGATAGTTGTCTATAACTTTCACCCTTAGATGAATTTAGAGGATAAAACCTACCATACTGGAGTAATTCTTTTCTTAATTCAGTTACCCATTTCTTTCAAAATGGATGCACACTAATAGTTTGAAAAAAGAGTATGAAGATGGAGTTAAAGAGTTCATTAGGTTTTCAATAGAGAATACATATGAACCTTCTCAAATCTTATGTCTGTGTTTACATTATTTTTTATTCAAGACAAATTAAATGTTTGAATACTCATGCAGACAATGTATTTTACACATGATGATGTTACCAATCCCTGGGAAGAATAGACTATTGATACTAAAACTACAAAATTATTAAGGGATGAATAACATGTTGTTAAAAAAATAAAAACAACACAGCATCACAATTTTGAATAAAATTATAAATGAAAGAATTAATGGTATAAATTTTGAGGTCAGTTGAAATCAACGTAGACAACCTATTGACCCCCATAAGTCAATGTTCATAAGTTATGTTGGGGTCACAATGAGGATGAATGTTATAATTTATATTGATTCATGGAACCATGTCCAACCTATAACTAAGGATACTCTTTAGAAATATGTAAAGGGAATGTTATGATATACTTTCTCGATTTTACCAAAAAAAATTATAATGAATTATTGATTTGATTTTCATTATTCCTTGTAGAGTTTTTTTATTTTAGAATATTTTTTATGAAATTATTCTTAAGGGACATTGGAAAATACCATAGAGTTTTATAGATTCTTCTTACAAAGTTACATCTAAGGGATGATGAGGGGAATGTAAATCCCCACCCACCAGTTATTTATAAACACATTATAAAGTAGGAAACATGAAATGATTTCATTAGTAATAATGATGAGAAATCATTTCACGTTGATTTCATTCAATAATATATTATTTTATATTATTTATTTTATCCAATTTGATTTAAAATTGTCAACTTATGAAATATAAAAAGAGTTCTGAAAATAAATAATTTCTATAAAACCCAATATATCCCTCTCACAAAGAAAGGATGGGGTACGCTTCACTAGTAAAGAAATTGGTATGTATTTTAAATAAAAAATAAAAGTTTTATGTGATATAAAACAACAAATTTTCCTTTGTTTATATGTATATTGATGAATAAAAATTTTAATCAACTTCCATCCATTTTCATGTGTTATGGAAGAAGGCATGCATAAATAAGTAGGGAAAATTAGTTGATGAAAACAAAAACAAAATTATGGGAAATTTGTGTAAGCATGACATAATAGTTATTCTTTATGATTTATAATAGTATTATATAAAAATATTTATTTTTGTTCATATTTTTTTATGTGGTTTAGAAACAATAATATTTAGTGACCATACCAGAATATAAACTACTTTCATTAGATTTGAAGCGGCCAGAACAATATGATCACATTAGAGGAGTAAATTTTGGATTATATCCTCAAACATATTTCAAGTAGATAAAATCACATAAAGAAACATATAATATGATAAATAGATTTCCTAAACAAATAGATTCTTTGTAAGATATTATTTTTTGGTCTGGTTTGGTATACCATTGTATGAGAAATGATCAAAGAAAAACAATGGTGAAAAAAATATTTGTACATGAAGAACCAAATGACCATTCTATCTTTGAAGCTAGTCATTCCCCTCAACTATATACCTTACATGAGGTAATCTATTTTTCATTACACTTTCTCCTAAATTTGAATTAAAAAAATTATGATAACTTTATATTATTAAAATTTTGTAGTGTATAATTTCATCTGATTTCTATTTTTAAACACCCACACATCACCTTGTTATAAGGGGTATGGTATATAATATCCTGAGGGACAGGCTACACCATAAAGAACTCTAAAAATATCTCATGAGAGTGGGTATTGAGGTAGCTCATGATTCAACTATTGAGTTTCATGTTCCACTTGTTGATCTAGATATTACAACAATAAATGAAGCTATTGGAAATCTATATCATGGATGTATAATATTATAAAGAAACATGAGATATTACTTAACAAAAAATTTCATATGAAAAACCTATAATAGTTGATGAAAAAAGTTATGAAGTGAGATATGATATTATAAATGTATAAAGTGATGGGGAAATGGACAGTCAGATAAAGATAATCAAGTGACCAAGAAATCAAAAGGACCTTCTGAGAGTATCTTCTCCCCACCAGTTCCAGAGAAACATTTATTATCATTACAAATTCATGTAGAGAATTAATTTAATGATGAAAATATATATTATATTCCATATGGAGAAAAAATATATAAAACTTCTATGACATACATAGTTAGTATTGAGAGTATAAATGAGATTATCAGGTATGAATGGCTCAGATCCTCAGTTGTGAATACATACATATGGTACATTTTCAAAATATGTCTATTCAAATAGTGATCTAATATGTTTATTAATGTTAAAAACTATTAATATTTTCTAAAGGTGTTTATATTACTACTATATATAGTGAAAACTGTGTGAAGCATGATTTGGAATCCTTAATCCCTATATCATTTCTACATAAAAACTTACTTTTGATAAGGAAGATATTGAGAACAAAATAAAATAGATATGTGATGGATTTAAGAAAAAAATAATAGATTATAGACACATTTTATGTTATTATACAAGGGTAAAACTCTACAATCTAATCACATAAAATAAATTTTTATTGTATGAATTACTTATTTGTTTTTCAGGAAGCATTGTATACTAATCAAAATCAATCTAAATAACCTAAATATTTATTTTTTGGATCCAATGCATGTATATCCAGCAAACCAACCACACATGATGTGTATTTTGAATTTTTAATACACTACAGTCAATTTTTTATAGATAAACAAAAAATTATATGTTGTAGTGTCTATTTTTAATAAGAATTTTTTTGTGATAGGGTGGTCAAAAAATATAGGCTTAATCATGGCATGAATTCAGTGAATGAACATAAAAATCCAATGGATTACTACAAATATAAATAGATTAAAGTATACATATAAATATTTAACTATCAAAACATATTTTGAAACAAGTTACTTATTTTGGAAAATGTTTATACAATGTCTAAAACAAGATAATGGAAATGATTTTGGATATTATGTTTTCAAATTTATGAGAGAGATCATAATCCATCATAATTCAAGCATCCTTGAACAGGTGATTTGTACAGGTAATTATAATTTAATTAAAAATATTTCTTAGTCATTCATTTATCTATATTTTATCAGTACTACCAAGATTTCCAAAAAACCTTATACTCAAAAGAAAAAGTAATTTTTTTTAGAGATGAGTGTGGTAGTGTACATGGTTTCATAATGTTTGATCATAACAAATTTAGGTGATTACCTGCTATTATTGTGATCTAGTATGGGGTATGACCTTAGAAATATATTTTTGGTGGGAAGAATTCGTGTTAGAATTATTATATATTTTTATTTTTATTTGTTTATCAAGGATAATTATAAGGAAGGAAATTAATTTATTTAAAATCATTGGCCTTCAAACAATAAAATTGTGTGTAAATGGTAGAGGTAGAGGTGGAGGAGTATTACTAACTGATAATTAATTTTTTATTAAGGAAACACTTTTAAGAAAAAAGTGAGAAACCAGATAACATGACTTCAGTGACTAAAAAACATCACACCGTGCCCCAATAGTTCAAAGTTCAAAATACTACATCAAAACATAAAGAATGTCCCCTCCTAAGCATAAACAACATTAAGTCTAATTTCAACCATTCCAATGTGGCACGATAAGCTATCCCATACAAAGACGGGGCGGTACCGATGGCCAAGGCCATACCCTCTCAAACATCCAAAACTAAATCGCATAAGACTGATGAAAATTTGTAGCTCTAAACCTCATCTGGAGCAGTCTTTGAGGATAATCTAGAATCAAGAACCTTTGAACAGCAAGCTGCTGGAAAACAACAATTACTGGGAGGAGAAGAAACACCCACGCATGGCATGAAATCCACCACCACTTCAACACAATCACCATTAACCATGAGGAGTAGAAAAACCAAGGAACGACACGAAATACACCACCATTTCAATGAAAAAAACCAAAAAGAGAAAAAAAATAGAAATTAGACCTGCGAGGAGAGCCGTAGGCCACGGAAGGCCAGAACCAGAGACCCTACCCCCTCCGCGCCACACTAGGGCCAGTACCGAGCCACACCCGAAAGAAATATAGCCGAGCTGAAGCCATTGCCCACCCATGCCAATCGAGATCCAATGAAATGAACAACAAAAACTTATCGAGAAGGTCATACGAAGCCTGATCCACACTACCAGTGTCTCAAAAAGGCCAGACAAAGCCACTCCCGACCCTCGACACCAGGTCAAGGACAACGTCGCCGACCCGCACTGTGCCACGCCGGAGGGGGGGAGGGAACGAAAATGAGGAAGAGAAAACCCTAGCACGTTATAGGGATGAAGATTCACTGCTCATAGGCCTCTAGGAGGAGTATTAAATAGATGGGGGAAAGGTGGAAGCGAAGGTGGAGGCAGATTCTGAGTTAGAGATAGATGTGGAGGAGGAGGTAGGGGTGGAGAGCAAGGTGGAGGAGGAGATGAAGCGACATCCTGTAAACAATATAATTATTGGGAAATGGAGTAGAATTGGTGTCATACTATGTTTGTGTTTGAGAATAATTGTTGAAAATTTCTAACAACAATTTTCACTTAAGATAAGAGCCATTGTGTAAGTGGTTCAGGTTGCTTATTGGAAAAATGTTTTCACTGCTTGTTTAAGTTATTTTTTATAGGAATTTTAGTGGATGAATTTGTTTATAAAAAAACACCACATATTTTTTCAAACTATTTTTTATAGGCTATATTTTATATTAGAACATACCAAGTAATATAAAGTATTACTGAAGTGTGAATTCAACCCCTCACAAAGAAAAAAATTGAACAAAAACAAAAAAAATAGATGTAATTTCTTGATCATGGCTTCTCTGTACAGTTAAGAAAGGGTCTTAGTAGTGGATCCAATAGTCACTTGATATTCATACAACACCAATCCAATCATCAAACATGTATATAATCTAGCTAAAATGTTTGAATAAATATGTGTGTAATCAACCACTGAATCTATAAGGTGTGTGAGAGAACTATTGGAGGATAACCGGCATTGGGAGATTGTGGTCATTGAGGAGCAAAGGTGTTAAAGGAAACATGGAATCAAATGAAAATAAACTTATTTATGATGAAATACAAAAAAATGAAAACCCCACTTTAAATTAAATCTTGAAGCACCAAAAATTCGAATGAAGAGCCCTTTGAAACTAATCTCATAGATTTATCCAAAACCTCTAAAAATAAATAAATAAAACATTTCATGGACTAAATCATGAATTTTTATAAAAGAGTAATATTGTGGTTTCACTTTAGTGGGTAGAATAATTATTTGGGTTATTATCTCATCAATTATATGCATGATATAAAATCACAAATGATTGTAAAGTTCATACAAGTAACATTAATTATGCATGTGCACATTCATTATGAATGTTCATATTCATTGTGTAAAATGATCCATGTTCATAAGCTCATTAATAAAAAACTCATCGTCATTTTTAATATAAAAAAATACATTATAATAGGGATATTTCCATTTTGATGAAATATAATGATGATGTTATGTTAGAGTTTTTAATCACCCAGAATATTGAAAAGGATATACTAATATATAGCATAATCTAAGAATTCTTAATGGATGTTCTCGATTTATTATCATTTGGATTCTATAAAGAGCTATTTTGATGCTTAATACTATCAAAATGGGTTTAATAGTTTATTAGGGAGTTTAGTGTCTTCTAAAAATACATAATTGGTCACACTAATGTATTTTCCATCAATGAAATTAAATGTTTTATCATGGAGTTGTTACTCTCTTTGTTGGTGAAAGGGAAAGATATATTTTATTATGTTTCATAAAAACTCATATGTAAATATTTATTTTAGTTCATTCAATGTACACTAATATGTTTACACTAATATTTAATGTTTTCAAGGATTAAATAAATGGATACACTAATTTTTAGTATAATCTAGGAATACATAATGTGGTGTGCTAGTTTTTTTAGAAAATTAGAAGAATGATGTTTACATATGACTTTTACACCAACCTAGAAGGATAAAAAATAATGGGAGTTTTGTATAATATGTGAATGTTATGTTATTGTAAATTATATAAATGTATCATTTTTTAGAGATTTATCTTATAAAAATTTTTCTTTTAGGGTCATGTAAGATTGAATAAATTTCTTTTATTTTACTTTCATATGATCAAGAATAATTATATTATAGTTTAATGATATATAACTAGAAAAAAATTCCATTTAATTTATTGTTTCATCATTTTATCTAGTTTTTTTGTTAATTTCCACACAATTTTCCTCTAATACTTATTTTGTTAATTTTAACAAATATCATGAAGAAATGACTTCATAAAAAAAGATGATTCACTCCCTTATTGTGATCAGGAAAAGATGAATTCCTACTACTTATTTAGTTAATTATTCACCATATTATCTAATATTTTTATGTTAATTTCCTTATCATTTATATATAATAATTATTTCTTTCACATAAATTTTTGGAAGTCATATTTTTTCTTTTAATTGTCTACTGAAAGCCAGAAGAGAGAGAAAATGTTGCTTTTGGAGGAGGCATTTCAGGCAGCATGGGTTTTCCTCTTCCATCCAAATTGAACATGTTTTTATTTCTCAACTTAGTTAAGATAGTTAAAAGAAAAACACACATCACATACTAAATTAGTCACACATCAACCTAATACATAGTCTTCTTGTTACGGATCAAACTATATGTTTTAAATTTATAGTTTACATTTTAGTTCAAAAAACACAACACATACTCAAAATTGAGAAACAAAATTCCCCAATATCTAAACTAAATTCACCTATATATATATTTTATCAGATAAATTTAGTGAGTTAAAATAAAACTTGGTTGATTGGTTTTTTTCTGATATTTTTAAAAATCATTCTCTTGCACAGGCTTTCCAATATTGATGTTTTCATAGTAAAATAATTTTTCATAGAATTAATATATTCTTTCATATTTATGTTTTATATTTTTATTTTTAGTAATACTCATATAATAATTCTTTTCATATATAGGTATATTCTTTTGTTAGGGTTGGTATGATTTTTTTGAAGCTTCCCATGCTCATGAGATATTGGACTTCGAGACCACAATTGAGAAAATAAAAATAATTAAATGGGTCAAGAATGTATACAACCATCATGAAATGGTGAATTCCTACTACTTATTAAATTAATTTTTTTCATAATTTATCTAGTATTTGTAAGATTATTTCCTTAAAATTGTTTCTAATACTTATTTATTATTTTTCATAGAGCTTTTTGGAAGTCATATTTTATCATTCTGAGCACAGAAAAAGTGTGCAAAGTTGGGTGATATATTAACATTTATTTTAATAATTTTTTCCTAAAACCAAGAGCAAGGATATTTCACATTAAATTTATAATTAATTTCTTTAATATTTGAAGAAATAATTATGTGGGATTTGGAACTTTCTTCTTTGGAGAATATTGATCATCTAAGAAGACCCTTTCATATTACCTTCATTGCGCTTGTGATGATCCAAGGATAGAATCACTCTAATTGTGATCCACACATGCTCTTGTGATCTTCGAGAAAGAGCACTCGATCTCTGGGTGCTAGCATGATGAATTAAATGTCTTTCATGGTTCTTTATTGATTTCTTATTCCTCATTATTGAAGAAATATCTCATAAACTTCTCATTCTTGATATGGAGAGATAATGAGATGTTAAGATAGAATTTTTTGTTCACAAAAAATATCTATTCTCAATTTTGGATACTCTACAGAATAGACATAGTTGTCTATTTATAAATTTAGGATTTATGTTAAAGTATTATTTAATTCCATATCATCTCTTAAATAACATTTATTATCTTTAATAAACCCCATTTTACATAATTATAATTATATTATTACTATTTTTTGGTTCATTCCAACTTGCACAATAACAAGTATTATGTAACGGTCTTGTTAATCAATATTTGTCACCGGACTTGGTCTTGGTCCGTTCAAACTCTTCTAGCATTTATTGAATTACTGAATAAATATTTTATTTATAAATAAATATTTTATTCTCAATCTAGTGAATAAATATTTATTAAAATATTTAATAAATAAAATAAATATTGTATTCACATTCCAGTGAATAAATATTTATTTAATTTATGCGATCAATATAACTTTAATTAAATTATTCCTTAGACCTGAAAATAATATTTATTCAGTTAATTAAACTCAAATATAATTTAATCAATATCAATGGAAACACTTAGTTTGTGACCCTATATGATCCTTTCTCATTGGAATTAGGTGAGCATGCCTAAATTCTAAGATTACTCTCTAGCAATGGGTCAAGGAACCCAAGACAAATAACTTAATGTCTCAACATCAAAAACCACATAAAAATGATCATTGTGTAATATAATCCCTTTGTCACAATATCTCATCATGCAGGTTACACATCTGTGTCACCAACCTATATGATTGATATGTCTTTCTTTGACTATCTGAAATAAACACATCGTCACACCATGACCATGGAATTTAAAGAAATGGTTATATTCTAATCAAAGGTTTGACATATCGGCTTCTAAAAAAATGGAAGGGATAAATCCTTCCTCGATTTATTCATTAATGACAAACCCAACTTATCCAACTTCACCATGAATTTTTATCATCGTGGTTTAAAAAATACATCTAAGTACATGAGTTGTAACATTCATTAATAATAATCCTAAAGTATAAGGACCATCACACACACTCATAGATATAAATATCTGATGAAACCAAAACATGAAAAATTCTTACCGGTGGGTATGTTCTCATAATCTCGCATATTGGAGATTACATAGTGCGAACTTCATGAGAAGAAGCATCATCTTCTTATAAGTACTCAAACCTAAAAGTCTATCTACCAAGTGTCTCATCATAGTACTTAATCCAACCACAATACATTATTTGAGAATATCATCATTGAACATCAAGGTTCTCATCATAGCGGGGAACTTCTATGACCTTATCAAGGAAATGTATAGTCTAGGACATTATTACATTAGATTCATGCATAAAAACAAACAATATGTAATAATAATATTAATTAATATTCAATACATCTAATATTTATTTAATCAAAGTAAAAATAGTTTCTTATATAACACCAACTCCAACAAACTCCCACATAGACTGGGACCAACTGCCTACAACCTTCAATCTGCTAGACCTCGAATGATAGTCTTGTTTCTACCGAGTTAAGGCTTTAGTCAAGGGGTCTTCCATGTTGTCTTCTGTTGAAATACTCCTCACTAAAACTTCACCTCTATAAGAAAAATCTCTTAAGATATGATACTTCTGAATTATGTGTTTCATCCACTGATGTGACCTTATCTCTTTTACAAGAGCCTCTGCTGTTTTATTACCACAATCAAGTGTGATAGGATATTTACTTCTATGTATCACATCAAGATCATGGATGAAGTTTAAAATCCATAGTAATTCTTTATTTACCTCAGAATCCACAATATACATAGACTCTACTGTAGAATCTGCAACCAAATCCTTCTTTGAGCTCTCCCATCACACAACACCTTCATTCAAAGTGAAGATGTATCATGTTTGTGACTTCATGACATCTTGATCGGTTTGGGAACTAGAATCTACATATCCTCAGATGACTAGTTCTTCATCTCCTATATAAAATATTTACATATCCTTAGTACACTTCAAATACTTAAGGATAGTCTTGACTAACATCTAATGGTGGTCACCTGGATCTGCTTTATATCTTCCAACCACACTCAATGTATAGGTGACATCTAGCCTAGTACATATCATAGCTTATATGACTGACCAAATCTTTGACGTATATCGAATCCTTGTCATTCTATTTCATTCCTCGTGTTTTTTAGGACACATTTTTATAGAAATATGAATGACACATGATATTATAAACAATACCCTCTTGGATTTTTGTGTATCGAATATTTTTAGTATCTTTTCAATGTATGTACTTTGACTTAGTCCAAGAAACCTCTTGGATCTATCATGATGGATCTTCATCCCAAGAATATATGTTTTCTCTCCCAAGTCCTTCATAAAGAATAATTCATTCAACCACTCCTTAACATACTATAATACTAATATTTCATTTCCAATGAGTAATATTTCATTAACATATACTATTAAGAAAACAACTACACTCTCAAGAAACCATTTATAGACACACATATCACATCCATTCTTTATGAGACAAAATTATATTATTGCCTCATAAAAATGAATGTTCCTTGACCTGGATTCTTTCATTAAACCATAAATGGATCTTTGCAACTTGCATACCTTTTTTGCATCATTTGGAGTCACAAATACTTTGGGTGGTGTCATATAGACATCTTCCTAAAGGTTTCTATTAGGGAAGGCGTTTTTGATATCCATTTTCCAAATATCATAATCATGGATAGCCATGATGGAAAGTAGAATTATGATGGATTTCAGTATTGAAACTAATGAAAATGTTTCATTGTATTCAATGCCTTAACGTTTTTTAAAAAAAATTAGCAACTAGTTGCACCTTATAGGTACTTAATTGTCCTTCCATGTCTAGTTTCTTCTTGAATACCCATTTATAAAAAATTAGATTTACATCTACTGGAGGGTCTACTGAAATCTAGAATTGGTTTTTGTATATAAAATACATTTCATAATTCATGGATTCTTGCCATGTGGAAAAATCTTTGACACTAACTACTTCCTTGTAGATTAAAGGATCATTATTATCAACAAATAATGTTTTCCATCCTTAGTGACTAGAAAACCATACCATTATGGTTATTTAACCTCTCTAGTACTCCTACGTAGTAATTACGGCTCTAGAAAAATTTCTTCTTCCATAAGGATTTGTGGAATTATTTCATGTGACTACTCTTGTGTATCTTGAGCATGTACTTCATCAAAGTCTATCTTGTTCCAACTATCACTTTTAGAGATAAGATCCTCCTAAAAAATTTTGGGACTTATATCAACTAAAACCTTTTTTAAATTATTTTATAATTATTATCCCTTTGTTTCTTTGGGATATCCTATAAAGATACACTTTGTTCCTTGGTATGCAAGATTGTTACCTTAAAGGGCCTTAAAAAATGATTCATAATGTTACTTATGTAAGTAAGACAACATTGGATTCTTTTCATTCCCTAATCGGTATGGAATACCATATATTACTTTAGATAGAACTCAGTTTAGTACATATGCTAATGTTCATAACGTGTATCCCCAAAAAGGATAATGGAAGACTTGCATGACTCGCAATTGATCTAACCATGTCCAATAAGGTGTGCATCCTCCTTTCACTTACACTATTCCACTAAGGCGTATAAGGAGGAGTGATTTGAGATAAAATCTTGAACTCTAATAGATAATCAATAAAGTATTGATTAAGATATTCTCTACCATGGTCTTAGTGAAGTTTCTTATTCTTCTTACCATGATAGTTCTCAAATTCATTCTTGTATTACTTGAATTTTTCAGAAGAATCTGACTTATACCTCATTAAGTAGGAATATCCATATCTACTAAAATCATGAGTAAAATTTATGATGTATGAGTACCCACCCCTTAATTTAATATAAAATGGTCCACACACATTGGTATGAACTAATTCAAGAATCTCATTAGCACTTTCACATTTCCCACTAATTGGGGATTTATTCATTTTTCCTTGTAAACATGTGTGACATACACTAAGTGGTTTTAGTTCAAAAGTATATAAATATTCATCTGGATGTAATTTAGTCAAGAACTTTTCATTTACATGACCTATCTACACTACGGGAAAAATGGGTATTTGCGACGGGTTATTTGCGACGGGAATAAATCCCGTCGCAAATAGTCCCGTTAAAAACTTATTTGCGACGGGGGTCTTTACCCGTCGCAAATAAGTAGTCTTTTGCGACGGGATAGGCTTCCCCGTCGCAAATAGTTTTCCCGGGCTTCGGCGCCAAATCCGGGGAAAACTATTTGCGACGGGGATGTCTTTCCCCGTCGCAAATAACCGGCGGCGGTAAAAGGTATTTGCGACGGGAAAGTATTCCCGTCGCAAATAGTATGTTATTTGCGACGGGTCCCGTCGCAAATAACTATTTACCGGTTGACCGTAATAAATGCGGGCGAAGGTATTTGCGACGGTGCCCGTCGCAAATGGACCCGTCGCTAATAATCTAACCTATAAATACCCTCATCCGTTTTTCTCAAATCATTCTCATTCTCCACCTTCTTCTGCTCTAAAATTTCTATTTCTAAATTTGAGTTTTTGTTCAGTTTAATTTTTTTCTTCGGAGCTGTTATTAAAGTTTTGAAGAACGATCAGAGCTCATCAATTTTCAAGGTATTTATCTTCATTTTAATTTAATATTTATTTTTAATTTTGTATTAATTTCAATTATTTTTGATTAGTTGTAATTTAATTATGTTTATATTGTTTTCTTACTTAATAAATTTAAATTATTAGTATTGTTCATAGTTAATGGTAATTAGGAATAATTTGTAATAATTTTTAATAATTAAGAATAAATATTAATAATTAGTAATAATTACCAATAATTAGTAATAATTAGTAATAATTAGTAATAATTAGTAATAATTACCAATAATTAGGAATAATTAGGAATAATTAGTAATAATTAGTAATAATTAACAATAAATAGTAATAATTAGTAATAATTAACAATAAATAGTAATAATTACCTATAATTTGGAATAATTACCAATAATTAACAATAATTAGTAATAATTAGTAATAATTGCCAATAATTGCCAATAATTACCAATAATTGCAAATAATTAGGAATAATTAGGAATAATTAGGAATAATTAGGAATAATTAGTAATAATTAGTAATAATTAGTAATAATTAGGAATAATTAGTAATAATTAGTAATAATTAGGAATAATTGGGAATAATTAGGAATAATTAGGAATAATTAGTAATAATTAGGAATAATTAGTAATAATTAGGAATAATTAGTAATAATTAGGAATAATTAGCAATAATTAGCAATAATTAGTAATAATTAGGAATAATTAACAATAATTTGGAATAATTACCAATAATTTGGAATAATTAGCAATAATTTGGAATAATTACCAATAATTTGGAATAATTACCAATAATTTGGAATAATTACCAATAATTAACAATAATTAGTAATAATTTGTAATAATTACCAATAATTTGTAATAATTAGGAATAATTAGTAATAATTAGTAATAATTAGTAATAATTAGGAATAATTACCAATAATTACCAATAATTACCAATAATTACCAATAATTGCCAATAATTAGTAATAATTATCAATAATTGCAAATAATTAGGAATAATTATCAATAATTGCAAATAATTAGGAATAATTAGGAATAATTAGGAATAATTAGTAATAATTAGGAATAATTAGTAATAATTAGGAATAATTAGGAATAATTAGGAATAATTACCAATAATTACCAATAATTGGTAATAATTACCAATAATTGCAAATAATTGCCAATAATTGCAAATAATTGCAAATAATTAGTAATAATTAGGAATAATTAGTAATAATTAGGAATAATTAGCAATAATTAGGAATAATTAGCAATAATTAGGAATAATTAGTAATAATTATCAATAATTAGCAATAATTAGGAATAATTAGGAATAATTAGGAATAATTAGCAATAATTACCAATAATTACCAATAATTAGTAATAATTACCAATAATTAGCAATAATTAGCAATAATTAGTAATAATTAGTAATAATTAGCAATAATTAGGAATAATTACCAATAATTAGGAATAATTACCTATAATTTGGAATTATTACCTATAATTTGGAATAATTACCAATAATTTTGAATAATTACCAATAATTAGCAATAATTACCAATAATTTGTAATAATTACCAATAATTTGTAATAATTAGTAATAATTAGTAATAATTAGGAATAATTAGTAATAATTAGGAATAATTAACAATAATTACCAATAATTACCAATAATTGGTAATAATTACCAATAATTGGTAATAATTACCAATAATTAGTAATAATTACCAATAATTACCAATAATTGCCAATAATTAGTAATAATTATCAATAATTGCAAATAATTAGGAATAATTGAAAATAATTAGGAATAATTAGTAATAATTAGGAATAATTAGGAATAATTAGGAATAATTAGGAATAATTAGTAATAATTAGTAATAATTAGTAATAATTAGGAATAATTACCAATAATTACCAATAATTACCAATAATTGGTAATAATTACCAATAATTGCAAATAATTGCAAATAATTAGGAATAATTAGTAATAATTAGTAATAATTAGTAATAATTAGTAATAATTAGGAATAATTAGTAATAATTAGAAATAATTAGTAATAATTAGGAATAATTAGTAATAATTAGGAATAATTAGTAATAATTAGGAATAATTAGTAATAATTAGGAATAATTAGGAATAATTAGGAATAATTAGGAATAATTACCAATAATTTGTAATAATTAGTAATAATTACCAATAATTACCAATAATTGCAAATAATTAGGAATAATTAGGAATAATTAGTAATAATTAGGAATAATTAGGAATAATTAGTAATAATTAGGAATAATTAGCAATAATTATCAATAATTAGCAATAATTAGGAATAATTAGCAATAATTAGGAATAATTAGTAATAATTAAGAATAATTAGTAATAATTACCAATAATTAGTAATAATTACCAATAATTTGTAATAATTAGTAATAATGACCAATAATTGCCAATAATTACCAATAATTGCAAATAATTAGGAATAATTAGGAATAATTAGGAATAATTAGTAATAATTAGAAATACTCACGAATACTCACGAATACTCACGAATACTCATGAATACTCACGAATACTCACGAATAATCACGAATACTCAGGAATACTCAAGAATACTCAAGAATACATAGCAAAAAAATTATATTATCAATATTTATGAAAAAAATATTAATATTATTAAAATAATAAAAATTTATAAAATATTAAAATTATCAATATTCACAACAGATTTTGCTCTATTCTTAACATGTTCAAATCTTAAAGGGTCGCTAATTGTCAGGTCATGCGCAATAAAAAGTTTGTGTCAGCCATGTCCAATGTAAACTCTATAATTGTCCTTGCATGGTCGATCACCTCAAAAGTAATGTTGCAATCAGACAAACCAAGTCATTCCCTTCTTATCTATAAGAATCATCTCACATGAACCTTTACATAGACCATTCTTCCTTGAAAATTTAAGGGAAAAATAATGATATCCCCTCAAATTTTTAAGGAAGAATGATCTTTGTAAAGGTTCATGTGAGATAATTCTTATAGATAAGAACGGAATGACTTGGTTTGTCTGATTGCAACATTACTTGCGAAGTGATCAACCATGCAAGGACAATTATAGAGTTTACATTAGACATGGCTGACACAAACTTTTTATTGCGCATGACCTGACAATTGGCGACCCTTTAAGATTTGAACATGTTAATAATAGAACAAAGTCTGTTATGAATATTGATAATTTTAATATTTTTTAATTTTTGTTATTATTTTAATAATATTAATATTGTTTTTTCGTAAATATTGATAATATTTTTTTTATTACTAATAATTAGTAAACGAAATCTGCTTGGATAATGAAGGGAAAATTTATAATCATCTCCACAACGATGATTACCAAATTTCCTTTCATTATTCAAGCAGTTTTCCTTTTGCTAAGTATTGCTAAGTATTGCTAAGTATTGCTAAATTAGTAATAAATAGTAATAATTAGCAATAAATTGTAATAATTAGTAATAAATTGTAATAATTAGTAACAATTAGTAATAAATTGTAATAGATTGTAATAATTAGGAATAATTAGGAATAATTAGGAATAATTACCTTATTACATGTGGAGACAGAATGTGAAACACACAGATGAAAGGAGAATTGTATATAATATAAAAAATTATATTATTTTAATATTAATAATAAAATATACTAATAATGTAATGATGTTATTATTATATAATTAATATTTATAAAAAAAATTATATTAGTATTATTAAAAAAAATAAAAAATCAATATAATATTAAAATTATCAATATTTGTAACAGGTTTTGCTTTATTCTCAATATATTCAATCCTTGCTTGAGTGTTTTTTCTAACAAATTATTCAAAACCAGTAATGCTTTTATATTTTATAGAAAAATATGGAACAACGAGGTCGTCAACAGTCATTATTAGATGACCGCATATGGATAAATCAACGTAGAAATCCAAATGGTTCTGGTTTAAATCCAGTATATATAGAGGGTGTGGAGATTTTTTTATCATTTGCGGCATCAAATTCAGAATTTGTTTCAGAAGGAAAGATAAAATGCCCTTGTAGAAAATGTGCATTGAGAACGTTTGACACGTTTGACAAAGTGGGGGAACATCTCTTGCGTTTTGGTTTTCAAGCAGATTATGTTTTTTGGTATCAACATGGTGAACGCAGTTCCAGAGCAGGTGATACCAACTTGATTCCAGATCCATCTCGGTTTCAAGATTTAGTACATGATGTTGCAGGTTCATCTGTTCAACATACAGAAACTCCGGCTGATATAGCTTCAAATCCTGAGTTGGGACCGTCTGAATTTTATGAGTTGTTGAAGTCTGCTGAGGATGCATTATATCCTGGCTGCAAGATGAGCAAATTAGAAGCAGTTGCAAAATTTATGGCTATCAAATCAGATAACGGAATGTCAAACACATGTTTTGACCAGATATTTTCATTGCTGAAAACACTGTTACCCGAAGGAAATGTTTTACCTGCAAATTACTATGAAAGTAAGAGGTTGGTTCGAAATTTGGGACTTACTTGTCAGAAGATTCATGCATGTTCAAATGACTGCATTTTATATTCAGGGGAAAATGAGTCGTTGGATAGTTGTCCCACATGTGGGCAACTGAGATATAAAGAAGGAAAACACGGGAAGTCTGGTTTGATTCCTGTAAAACAGTTGAGATATTTTCCGCTTACATCCAGACTTCAGCATTTATTCATGTCTAAGAATACAGCGACAATGATGTCATGGCATAAAGAGAATATTTCAACTGATAAAAGCTTGAATCATCCAGCCGATGGTGATTCATGGAAACATTTTTTTTATTTATGAATTATAATTATAATATTATTATATTAATTAAATTATTTATTAATATTCTATTATTTTTATTTTTGAATTATAATTCTACTATTATTATAGTAATTAAAATAATTTATTATTTTCATTTGTAAATTATAATTCTATTATTATATTAATTAAAATAATTTATTAATAATTTATTTTTTTTATTTTTTTTATTGTATTTGCGACGGGATACTATGCCCGTCGCAAATACTAGTATTATTAATAGTTTTTTATTTTTTTTTAAAGAGTATTTGCGACGGGTCCCGTCGCAAATACTATTCATAGTATTTGTGACGGGTCCCGGTTCCCGTCGCAAATACTAGTATTATTAATTTTTTTTATTTTTTTAAAAAAGAGTTTTTGCGATGGAACCGTCGCAAAAGGTATATGCGACGGGCCCGTCGCAATAACTGTTTAAAAAGTTTTTTACAAAAATACGAAAGACTATTTGCGACGGGGAGAATGCCCGTCGCAAAAAAAGGCTTTAGCGACGGTCCCGTCGCAAATAAGTTTAGTTGCGACGGCGTTTTCAGCAACGGGCTATTTGCGACGGGACCCCGTCGCAAATACCTGCTTTTCTAGTAGTGCTAGTGATGCTAAAGTTTGGTGTGGTAGGAGTCATGTAAAGTTACTTTGTTATTGATTTCCACTATTTGGTTTGTATAATTGAACACATAAATATTGTTACTAAAATGTGACTTACAATAATAAATTTTATATTTCTAAAATAAGAAACATTTATTTCCAAATTTAAAAATAAATCCATTCTTATCATGTCTAGATACAAAAATAATGTTTTTGTAACTAAAGGTACAAAATAAGAACCCTTTAAAATATAGATCATTTTAGTTGGAAACATGAGGTGGTATTCCCCAATAGCTACAGTAGAAAATTTAGCTTTTTTGGATACTTGAAGATCTACCTCTCCTTGGTCAATCTTTTTGAATCTACTTGGTTCTTGTATTTGAATTCATATGTGAGCACTAAAATCTGTATCTAATACCCAATTTATAGAAATAGATAAATTTCACTTGATGAAAAACGCACTTGAAGCTTCCCCATGCTTCTTTGGTTGGGTTCAGTTTTTCTTCTAGTGGCCCTTCTTACCACATGAAAAATATACATCATCATGTTCCCTTACTTTCCCCTTGATCTTACTCTTCTTATAAGGGTCTGAAGAAGATTTGGGCTTAAAGCTATTCGATTTCAATTTCCATTTTTTCACCATAATGATGGAAGTTTATTCATGATTTTCATCCTTATCTACTTGAAGAAGAAGAGTAAGAAGACCAAGAAGAGACTTTTTAATGTTGTTCATATTAAAATTCACAACAAAGTTGTATATACTCTAAAGGAGTGATTCTTGAATGAGGTTGGTTCCTAGTTATTCAGGGAGATTAAACCTCAAAACAACTAGGCACACAATGTAGCCAATGATCTTAACTATATGAGTCCAGGATGGGGAAACCTCTCCAATATTTATTTGAAATAATTCCTTGTAATTCTCCAACCATTACTATCTAGCTCTCTCCTAGTAAAGACATAGAGGTGCTCAAGTATGATATACGCATCCATGTTTTTGAAAGACTTCATTAGTTCACTAGACATTGATGAAAGAATCAAACATTGAACATCAACCACGTCACTCAAATGTTTTTCATAGAAAATGAACTCTTCATCACTCTCCTCTTTAGCAGGTGGATCAGGAAATGAGGATTCTAGCATGTAATATTTCTGTTCATGGAATAGCACAACCCGAAGGCATCTAAACTAATCCTAGAATTTACTACTAGTTAGGAGGTTATCTTTCGCCAATATTGATCGTAGGGATAGTGTGGATGATGAGCTATTAATTCTATTCTATAATTAAGTAGATAATATTTTTATTACTTTTCTTGATTACAAAATAAGTGAGATATAATAAATTTAATTTTATTTATTTATTTATTAAATCTCCCACTATTTTATCAAGTCTCATAATCCCTCACCATTGAAATCATAATGTCTAGTTTCCTTAACATTATAAGAGAAAGGACCCCCTTTACTTTTATGAATGATCTAGACTTTTTCCATGAAAACTATAATAAAGTAATTAGGTAGGCAGTCTTTTTAACTATGAACTTATAGCTCCTGGATCTGTTGAGTGGATCCCCTTATCCTAAAATCCTAACATGGATTTCCTCAACACGTGCCTCTAAATTTGTATTGAAAAAACTTTGGTTGTTGAAATCAATATAATTTCGATTAAGTATACCCAAAAACTCTCATGATAACTCCCTAAAAAAAGTAAGTGTCCAGACTTTGGACATATACTACACTTAGTTCTATGGTTTTATTCCAAATCAAGTAATGAAAGGATTAGTATGTATTAATATTTAATTGATGGATTTTAATTTATTATGAATAAAATTTATCTTATTTTATCCTTTACACATATTGTTAATATTAATTGGATATTTCTTAATTAATTAACCATGTTGGATAAAACATTAATGCATAATTCATTTATTTAATTTCTATCTTTTCACATAAATTCATTTATTTATGTGATTGTGGTCTTGCATCCATAAAATAATTAATTTCAAAGAAAGAAATAAATAATTAATTAAATGACCCATTCATGAGATTTAGCTAATGGTTGATTTAATGAGAAGGCATTAAATCAACCTTTTACCTAGGGGAAATAACACTTATTTCTGGTATTGTTCTGAGTTATAGCATTCCACCTCTCCACCTATGTATCACTTGGGTTGGAATCATTATGGTTTCATCTTGAACCACCTCCACATGCCTTAGGATTCTCCATTAATTACAAATTTTTATTATTCATAGACAGTTTAAGGTAAACAAATGATTAGTTAAAGGGGGTGACATAAATATCCTTAGACATATATGTCCTACTAAATAATGGAGGGTGCGATGAATCACAGGCCATTAATTAATTTAATATTAAATGATTGAAAACTTATGTAAAAAATTAAATTAAAACATATAACACATACACAGGTCTTGATCAATCACATGAACAGTCATACATACAAAAAATGTGCAAAAGTAAATGGATAGCATTCATTTCTTTATTTTTTATTTTATTATTTAAGATAAATGTGCTTGCATTATTTAATCAATAAATTAATTAATTAATTTCCTTTGATCTTAATGATCATCCGATCTTATTTGGAGATACTCATCATTAATGAAATTCATGAAAAATAAATATTAGAACTAATAATGAAATATCAATCAAAATAAATCAATTGATCAATTAAATTATTTAAAACCATTATTAAATTATCAAACACAAAATAGTGTTCCAATAAATAAATTAAGGTTTTAATTCTGTAATTTTCAAATTTAATGTAATTTTAATTTTTTCTATTAATGTAAGACTAAAAGGAATGTACATGAAACTACCTTCCATGTACCTTCATTGTCATATATCCAAGTCACACACATTGGCCTTTAGGATGTTAACTCGAATGGACTACATGGTGTGTACATGCTAGCTACACACCAAATATCTGATTTCTATGTGCCATCTTGGCCTAGTCAATATGCGGTGGGAAATAAAATCATTGTGTGTAATTAATTGATTGGCTCCTATAGATACAATGCTCATGGTTATACAGAGTTTTCTCCAGCTGCATATCGTGTAACCCGATTTTACAGGCTAATAATTTGAAACTTTCTGATAGAATCTTTTGTCGTTCTTAATTTGTTCTTTAACCTTTTAAAAAATAAAACTCTGAACAAACAAGATTAATATGTCAATAACATGTTAATTAAAATTGTATTAAAGAAGAAATAACATTAAATGAATATCTAACCACAATTACACATAGATCAACAATCAAATAAATAGTTATAAATTTAAACGTGACCACTCTGATACTACTTGATGGTTTCTAGTGTAACGGAAGCATGAGAAGGTGGGTGATATATTAAAATTTTCTTTAATAATAATTGATCAAAACTGGTAGTGAGGGTCATTCACGTCAAATTTAAAATTAATTTATTTAATATTTGATGATATATATACCTAGGATTATAAACATTCTTCATTAGTGAATTTTGATCATCTAAAAATTATCTTTGAGATTACCTTAATTTCTTTTGTTAGTATCCAAGGATAGAATCCCTCAAGAGTTGATTCACATGTGCTCTTATGATCTATGAGTAATACAACTCGATCTCTGGGTGTTATCACAGAAAGTTGAATGTCTTGAGTTTTTCATTATTGATCGCTTATTCTTCAGTCTTAAAGAAATCTCTCTTAAACATCTCATTCTTGAGATATAGAGAAAAGGGGGAGTTGAGAAAGAATTCATTTTTTTCAACAATTATTTATTCTCAATTTTGGATACACTACAAAATAGTCATAGTCATGTATTTATAAAGTTAGGATTTAAGTTAAAATATTTTTTAATTGCATACCATCTATTAAATAACATTTATTTCCTTTAATAAACCCCATTCCACATAATAATAATTATATTATTACTATTTTGTGGTGTGTGCAAACTTGCACAATAAAAAATATTATGTAATGGTCTTTTTAATTAATATTTTTCATTGAAATTGGTATGAGTCTATTCAAACTCGTCCAACATTTATTGAATAACTGAATTAATATTTTATTCATAAATAAATATTTTATTCACAATCTAGAGAATAAATATTTATTTAAATATTCAATAAATAAAATAAATATTTAATTCAAATGTCGGCGAATAAATATTAATTTGCTTTATGCGATCAGTATAACTTGAAAAAAATTATTCCTCAGACTTGAGAATAATAATTATTCCATTAATTAAACTCAAATATAATTTAATCAAGAACACCAAAAAAACATAGTGTATGATCCTCTAATATTATTTCATGTTGTCATTAGGCAGGCTTTCCTAATGATCAAGATCACTATCTAGTAATGAGTTAAGGAACCCAAGAGAAAGAACTTAATGTCGTAATGTTGAGAACCACATATGAATGCTCAATGTGTAATATAATCCCTTTTTCACAATATCTCATCAAGAAGGTTTCACATCTACATCACCAACCTATATGCTCAATTTTTCTTTCTTTGACCATTTGAAATAAACAATTCATTATACCATGGCTATGGAATTTAATGCAACAGTTTTATTCCAATCATAGGGCTGAAATATCTGATTCCCTAAAGATGGAAGTGACATATCATTCCTCAACTTATTCATTAATGACATGTCACTAATGACATACCCAACGTATCCACCTGCAATATATTATCTTACAAGTACTATCGCCTGATAGTCTATGTACTATGTGTCCCATCATAGTAAATTATCCAACCATAGTATATTATTTGAGAATATCATCATATCACATCAAGGTTCTCATCATAGCATAGAACATATATGACCTTATCAATGTGACGTATACTCTAAGACATTATTACAATAGAGTCATATAGAAAAACATACAATATGTAATAAAAAGTTTTATTAATATTTATTAAATCGAATATTTATATAATAAAAGTACAAATAGTTAGTCCTACGACACAAAATCTAACATTATTTTGATTTTCACTATCTGCAATAAGCCAGAAAGGTGAGAACATGTTTCTTTCTGATAGAAGAGGAAACCCCATTTTGTTTGAAACATGAAGTGTTTTAGGGATAATAGAGTTTCTCTTCCATTTTAATGGAACATGTACTCTATTTTCTAGATTTTTTAATATAGTTAAAATAAAAACACATATTTTATTCTCAATAAACCTCACCTAAAACCAATACATAATTTTATTGGTATGACTTGGACTTTAATTTTTTAGTTTATAATTTAAATGTTAGTTAAAACATACATCACATACTCAAAACTGAGAAAACACGTTAATATTGTTATGATAATTTAGTAAAACAATTCAAATGTCATTTTTGACATGTAATAATTATCCACACCTCAATCTAATATAAGGTTTTCTTGATATGAATCCAACTGTATCTTTTATATAAAATTGAAATTAATTTTAGTAAAAAAGATAAGTGACATACTCAAAGATGATTAAGAACATTTATATTATTCTGAAACTTTGTTAAAATTATCCATAAGTCATTTGTGACATGTAGTAATCAGTCACACCTCAATCTGATACACAATGTCCCTATTATGACTCAATGTGTTTGTTATAAGTTCAAAATTTACATTTTAGTTCAAAATTTATCACTCACTAAAAACTAATAAAACACACTTATATTGTCATTATAGTTTATAAAATTGACTCATAAGTCATTTTTGATGTGTAGGAATCAGTCTCATATCAAACCAACACACAATGTGACTGGTATGGCTTAACGTTTGAGTTTCTAGTTTAAAATGACATTTTAGTAAAAAAACATAAGTTTCATACTCAAAACCAAGAAAACACATTTGGATTGTTTTCATAATTTAGAAAAATGATCCATTAGTCATTTGGGACATGTATTAATCATCTGAACCTAAATCTAATGTATGATTATCCCAAGTGCATCTTTTTATTTAAAATTATCATTAATTTTAGTAAAAAAGAAGATGACATACTCAAAACCAATAAAATGTATTTGTATTGTTTTGATACCTTAAGAAAATGATCCATATTTAATTTTTATCATGTATAAGTTAGATTTACCTTGATCTAATAAATTATGTGCTTGGTATGACTCAAAGTTTTTGTTATCACTTTAAAATTGACATTTTAATTCAAAAAAATCAGTCACTAAAAACCAAGAAAACATGATTAAATTGTCTTTCTAATTTAGTAAAATTATTTATAAGTCCTTTTTTACATGTATTAATCAGTCTCACATCAAACTTACAGACGATGGGATCGTATGGCTAAAAGTGTGTGTTTTCAGTTTAAAATGTCATTTTAGTAAAGAACATAATTGACATACTCAAAATAGAAAAAATGCATTCTTATTGTTTTGATACTTTATGAAAACAATACTTAAAAAATTTATGATTTTTATTAATCATCTTCACCTCAATCAAATTCATAGTGTGACTAGTATGACTCCATGTGAATCTCTTTTATTTAAAATTTACATTAATTTTAGTAAGAAGGAGAATAGACATACTCAAAATTGAACAACTGCATTCATATTGTTTTGATCCATTAAAAAAAATATCTATAAGTCATTTTTTGACATATATGAATCATCCATAGAATAATCTGATACAAGATGTTCCTAGTATGACTCAATGTTTCCGTTATTAGTTTCACACTCACATTTTAGTTCAAAAAGTGTCACTCTCTAGAAAATATTCAAACATGCTTTAATTGTATTAATAATTTATGAAAATAATTTATAAGTCATTTTTGATGTATAAGAATTAGTCTCACATCAAACTGACACATGATATGACCGATATGGCTCAATGTTCTTGTTTCCAGTTTAAAATAGCTTTTTAGTAAAAAACACAAGTGACATACTTAAAACTGAGAAAACGCATTTGGATTATTTTGATACTTTTTGAAAATGATCCATGATTCATTTGTTTTGTGTAGAAATCAGTCACACCTAAATCTAATGCACATTTTTCCCAAGTGTATCTTTTAATTTAAAAATTAACATTAATTTTAGTAAAAAATACAATAACATAATCAAAACCAATAGCACACATTTGGATTGTTTTGATACTTTATAAAAAAGATCCATAATTCATTTTTTATTTTTATTAATCATCCTCACCTCAATTTGATACATGATATTCCTAGTATGACTCAAAGTTTCTATTATTAATTTAAAATTTCCATTTTAGTTTAGAAAGTGTCACTCACTGAAAACTGAGAAAACATGATCAGATTATCATGATATTTTAGGAAAATGATTCATAAGTCATTATTTATTTTTAAGAATCAGTCTCACATCACAATGACATATTATGTGACCAGTATGGCACAAAATGTGTGTTTCTGGTTTAAAATGACAGTTTAGTGAAAAAATAAGTGACGTACTCAAAACTGAGAAAATGCAATTATATTATTTTGATACTTTAGTAAAATTACCCATAAGTCATTTGGAATGTGTAGGAATCATATTTACCTCAATCTGATGCATGGTATGATAGTTATAACTCCAAGTGTATCTTTTTATTTAAAAGTGGCATTAATTTTAGTAAAAATGACAAGTGACATACTCAAAACTGATAAAACATATATAGATTATTTTGATAATTTATTAAAATGATCAATAAGTAATTTTTAACATTTATGAATAATCTTCTCCTTAATATGACACCTGATGTTCCTCATATGACTCAAAGTGTATGTTATTAGTTTAAAATGTACATTTTTGTTCAAAACGTTTCACTCACTGAAAACCAAGAAAACAAGCTTTTTTTGTCTTGATAATTTATTACAACAATTCATAAGTCATTTTTATGTGTAGGAATCAATCTCACATCAAAAAAAACTTTATGTGACCTATATGGCTCAAAGTGCATATTTCTTATTTAAAATGACATTTTAGTAAAAAAACATAAGTGACGTACTAAAAATAAAGAAAACATATTTGGATCTTTTTATAATTTAGGAAAATGATCCAAAATTCATTTAGAATGTGTAGTAATCAGTTGAACCTAAATCTGAATAATGGTGTGACCGGTATGACTCCAAGTACATCTTTTTACTTAAAATTAACTTGAATTTTAGTAAAAAAAGAAACAGACATACTCAAAATGGAGTAAATACATTCATATTATTTTTATACTTTAGGAAAACAATCTATAATTCATTTTTGATGTTTAGGAATTGGGCTTACCTCAATCTGATACACGATGTGTTGGGTATGACTCAAAGTGTCTGTTATCAGTTTAAAATTTGAATTTTAGTTCAAAAAGTACCACTCATTAAAAAATAATAAAACATGCTCAGATTGAATTTATAATTTATTAAAATGATTCATAATTCATTTTTGACATCTATGAATCACTATCACATCAAATTGACACATGATGTGATTGGTATGACTCAAAGTGAGTGTTTGTTGTTTAAAAAGACATTTTAGTAAAAAGACAAAAGTGACGTATTGAAAATCAAGAAAACACATTCAGATTTTTTTGATACTTTATTAAAACGATACATAATTCATTTGGAGTTTTTAGGAATCATTTTTACCTAGATATGATGTATGGTATGATCGGTCTAACTTTAAGTGTGTATTTTCAATATATAAGTGTCATTTTAGTGTAAAGAGTGCATCACATCTCTAAAACAGAGCAAACAAGCCTAGATTTCTTTCTCAATATTATATATTTTTTAACTTAATTAATTTACATATCATTTTTATCTTATACTAATTTAGTTAATTTTTATAGAGATAATTCTTGAAGACGGACAAGAAAAGGTGTGACAAGCAAGAATCAACTGCAACTTAGTCTTATACACAGTGTTCCTAGTATGACGCAAAGTTTTATTTAAAATAAACACAATCTCTTTAATTTATTTCATTATATTATTACTAACATAATAATTTATTTCTTATACAAGTGTGTTCTTTTTCTCGAGCAGGGGTGGTTTGTTTGGCAATAGGATGATTCGGCGTCAGGGGAAAATATGAAAGAACATTGATGTTTTTGAATGTTTATGATAATTTTACCTACTCATATAATTTTATAGACCTATGTTTATAATTTATATAATATAGTGTCTTTTATATATTTTTTTATAAATATTATTTAATTTAAATTCTATATTTTTACCTGAGTTGGCTGCTTTCTATTATTGTTTCTGGTTCTATAGAGCTATTACAACACACTATAATATGTCCCTTTATCAGTGCTATTAAATGTGCTGATAAAGGCATCCATTATCAGGGACTCTAGAAGGACTGATAAAGGACCCCTTTATGAGTGCTACTAAATGTGCTGATGAAATATTCCTTTATCAGAGCTTATAGAAGTTATGATAATGGTACCCTTTTATCAATTCTTATATAAGCACTAATAAAGGACCCCTTTATCAGTGCATTTATAATAGCTGATAAAGTGCCCCATTATCCATGATAAATAAAATTTATGAAAAATGGGGTTATTTATTAGCACTTTTAAAAGTATAGAAAGAGGATTCCTTTATAATTTATTTTTGTGATGATAAAATATTTGGACTTTTATTCATGCTCTAGTAGTCATCACTTTTTAACACTGATAAATACTAATTTTAGCATTGTTAAAGTACCATTTTGTAGTAGTTCCAAATGATTCCATATTTATTGATTTTGAATTCAAGTAAATTTTCTTCTTTTTCTTCTATAACCAGATTTTGAGGCTCTAAATTGTCCTTTTATGCATCTTTTATCTTCTCTTGGATAGATGGTTGGTTAATCATTTGAGCACAGTTGGATGTCTTCTTTATCATTATGATTTCCAAATCTATCATTTTCATTTCCATGAAGATAATGTCTTTCTCAATCTGAATCATGGATATGGTGGTGGTTACTTTTCCACTAAGATAATCATTTACCTTATTCTCCTTTCTAAGATGGTATCGAATTGAGAAACAATAGTCTTTGATCATCTCTAACCATCTCCATTTATGCATGTTGACCACTTTCTGTGCGCATATATACTTTAGACTCTTTTGATATGTATATATGTCACACTTATCACCATAGACGAAGTTCCTCTAAATATTAAATGAAAATATTACTTTTTCTAACTCCATGTCATGCATCAGGTAATTCTGCTCATGGATCTAAAACTACCATGAGATGTATGTTATCACTTTTTTATTTTTCATAAGTAAGAAACTCAAGCCTTTATTGAATCATCATTGTATATCATAAACCCTTCTATACATGATGGTTTGTGATTATAGTTGCATTTATTATCCTCTTTATGTTTTTTATAAATATTTACTCATATTATTCTTTCTAAATATACTTTACCACTTTCTATATTAACATGTTTAGTGGGATAAAGATATTCTGAAAAGTATCTCAAAATAATTCAGTAATACCCTACTAATCCAATAAAATCTATGGATTTCTCTAACACTTGAAGGACTTTTCCATTCCTCAATTTCTATTTTATTTTAGGGGTCCATAGAAATCCCTTTTCTAGTGATCACATTCCCCCATAATTTGACTTACTACATCCAAAAGTCAAACTCTATGAACTTTTCATACATCTTCTCATTTATTATTATCTCAAGCACAATCCTTATATGCTCTTATTATTCCTCTTTTATCTTGTATTTTATGAGATATATTTAATAAATACTACCAAAAATTTGTTTAGGTGTTCTTTAAAGTCTCTATTCATCAAGTATATGAATATTTCAGGGGAATTAGTAAGTTCTAATGTAATCAATATGAAATAATAGTTTCTATATCTTTTATGGAAGGTTGTATTCTGAATATATTCCTCTGTCACCTTTAGCTGATGATGTATATAATGCAAATCAATTTTTGAAAGGTACTAAACTCCATGAATTTAATTGAACAATTAATCAATCCTAGGTAGTGGATACTTTTTTCTTACGGTGATCTTATTATGTTATAAATAATCTATGCCTAGCTTCATTAATATGTTTATATTCTTGAAAAAGAGAATTGGTGCACCCTAAGGTGATGCACTATGGAATATGAACCCTTTGTATAAATGCTCATTTATCTGCTTATTTAACTCCTCCGGTTCTTTCAAGTTTATCCTATAGGGGAGTTTGGATATATGAGTGGTTTAGGGTATGAGTTATCTTGAGAACTCCATCTCATGATCATGGGGAATTGTGATAACTCTTCAATGAATAAATCATTATATTTTCTCACAATGGTCATTTATTCTAGGTTTATTCTTTATTTTGACTCATTTTTTGGTGCCATATGTGCTTCATCACTATGTATCAACACCCACACCATTGTGGTATTTTTTTAAAGGAGAAATGTAATCATTATTTCATTTATATAAGATCATAGGATGGTCTGTGAAATAAAAAATGAATTTCCTTTTTTATATTTGAGGTGATATATATAAAATGGGAGAAAATCTATGACTAGTATAACATAAAATTCCACTAATAGACGGATTAATATATTCACTAGAATAATATTTCCACATACATCAACTATAGAAGATTACAACACTTGAGTTGTAATGATTTCACCACTATGTGTTTTCATGGATATCACTGCTTCAAGGCATCAGATAGGTGATTCAATAGTTCTATAAAACTTATAGGATATTAAATAATGTGTATAACTAGAGTCAAATAAAATTTTTCCATTCATGACTGAATAGGTAGTGTACCTTTTATGAATTAATTTTTATAATCCACATCAGTGGTGGTGATGGAATAATCTGTCCCTTGGTGTTGATTAACTTCGAATACCATTGATTTGGTGTAATAGCTTTTATAGTTCTATTTCTCCTTAAAATTTAATCATTGAACCATGGGCTAAGGATTGATCAGATCTTTATTTTCCTCTTTTACGTTAGTGGGGTTCTTCATATCCTTATAAAATTTAACAACATGATGTACTTCCCTTCCACACTTGAAACAATTCTGTTTCCCCTTGAAGTAGTTTATATAATACTTCTTCCCAAATTCATGGAATGTGGGAATTTGGAATCTCTTGTAACATGAGGATTATCTAATGTACCTCCAGAATTAATATATCTTCTCCAATTTTTATCTCAAGTATCATAATACTACTAATAATCACCTAACTCTATCTCAAATTTGAGGTAACATCAGAAAATTTCATCATAGCTATCAAAGTCTTGAATCACCAAATCCTTTTTAGGACTCATCTTCAATCCACTAAAGAATAATTAAACCTTACTTTCAACATCCATGAAAAATTAGGTGGCATATCATACAATCCATTTGAAGTTTGATTCATAATCACCAATAGATTTTTCCTCCTTTTATTTTAGTCCATGGAATTTCCTCTCTATATGAAGATAGAGAGTGTGAGGAAAATATATATTGAATTTTTTTATTGAATCCTTCTCACTATATTGATTCAATTTCATCCATGGGATTTGTATTATTGATAAATTTCTTCCATTGAGATTCTTCTTCTTCTAGGAGATAAATAGCCAGTATGACATTCTCTTGATAAGAGAATTTTAAGATAGAGAATATCTTCTTAATGGAGTTATTCCATTATTACATGATTAGGGGATCATAAAATAAACTAAAACTTAGAGGCTTTTCCGCATAAAGTACACAACCAAGGCTTACTCTATCTTAGGATAGGGAGGATTTTTTATGTGATTTATGTTATTACTCATAACTTGAGTTGGTTGTTCTTGTACTTCTATAAAATTATTGACTCATGCTCGCATTTAATTAGGTATTTGTTTAGGGAAATAATTATATTTTCCATCACATATGTTGTTTACATGATTCCATCTGTTTTTATTAATTTTATAATATAAATATAAAAATAGGGATGAGAGTATTCATACTAATAAGAATATAAAAATGGAAAATATTAATTTTTAAAGAATAACTCATAAATGATATATATTTGAAATATTATGAATTTATAGGTTTCAATCTAGGTTATCCATGGTATATTTCCTATTATGTTCTAAAAACTAACATTATATTCAAATCCTTCATAATGGTTTGTAAATAGCATATGAATTATCCAAAGAATATCCCCTAGGAGTTTCTAGATTGGTAATCAGTTTTAGGTCCACTCATCAAGAACCGAGTAAAGACTGAGTAGATACTCAATCATCCTTTTTCATGGTTATTACCCCTTGGTGCATTTGTGTCATGATAGCATCCACATTCCAGTACCCAAACATGGAAATAATTTTTTAGAGACTACACACTCTACAATTTACCGAAACTTTAGTATCATATCCTTAAATTATCCATGGGGTTCTATCTAATAACTTCAGGTCCGAATTTCTAAATTAACCAAACCTTGCTCTGATACTAACTATAGGGACCCAATTTTTTCTTGCATGACTATTACATCATTGTTAAGATAAATAACATAATAGTAATACATTATTTAATTTTAAGTTTTAGTATATTAACAAAATTAGTCTCATAAATAACTTTTAAATAATAATTCTTATAAATTATTTCAATCCTTAATTATATTCATCTAAAAATCTCTCATGTTCTCCATAGTACATGAATTCAACTGAAGATATACATCAATGAAAGTGGTGAGCTAAAAGACTTGTTAGGACAGGAATAACACAGATGAAATAAGATACACGAATCAATAGAACATGGGTGAGAATAATCATCATCATCATACTATAAAAATAGTATCATAATAATAAGAATGAGGGAACAATTTGAAAAAGGCATGGATTGTGTCATATTCATAATAATGAAACATTAAAATATAGTGGTCAAATACAACACATAATTTCTAAAAAAATCTAGCATCATGTTAATTCATAATACAAATAATATCATGAGATATATCAAATTACCCAATGTATTATAGGGATATATAATTATTTTTCTATCCATCACATTATATTATACTCATAATCATGCATTCCACATGGGAAAGAATTATATAATAATCATAGTTATGAAATAAACCTATGTAAATGAATGTTTTTCCTAAATATTTTTTAAATAATTATTTAATGAATAACTTTTGGGGTTCCAAAATGAATAAGTAATATCATAATTTACTATAAAATATCATAAATATTTAAGTGGAGAATGAATAACTCAAGAGGAATCAATGAGATGTTTTGGAAAATATTTTTTTGAAAAATTATTTTTAGAGATGTAGAAATCATATCAATGAGATAGAAGCATGCATATCCCTAGGAAATAAAGGGAAATAATAGTGAGAGGAAATTTTTAAGAAATTTTAGAAGATTACATACTAAAAATAAAGAGAAAAATAAGATAACCCAAAAGTAAAGTGTTTGGTTTTAGAATCCAATTACCTTAGAACCCTATTTATTTTTTCATAGTTTTTATCTAAGTATAATAAACATCTGTTTATTAAAAAAATGAGACTAGTAGTAAATTATATTAATTTTTTCACTCTTGATCAATAATAATAATTTGATTTTTTTTCTTATTTTCTTTATTAAATTTGAAATACCTTGATATTATATTTTCTTTAAAATGTCCCTTTTGTCACGATTTTATGATATTATTTTATTTATACTTATACATTAGTAAAATATATCTAGAATCATATATATAAATATATTTATACATTTATATATTATTAAAATATTATAATAACTATACATATAGGATACAATAAGTTGAGAGTTGAAAACGTCCTCTTAGGCAATTAAACGACCGTTAACAAGACATTATCAAAAGGGGATGTGAGAGATGTATAACATATAAATAAGTTGTCAATAATTAATTGTAGTAGGTTAATAGAATTAAAATAGTTGTGAAATTATATTTATTTAACTGTTATTAGTTTTTCCTTAGAACAGAATAGATTAGTTGGGAAGAGAAGAGGAAAATGAAAGGAATATATGAAATAATATTAACTCCTTCTTAGTGTTGGACCATTTCTATGACCCTTAAATACTTGAAATATTGGATTTATATGACTCCAAAATGTCACTAAAGATTATAATAGGATTAAGAGGGTATTTTGGAAGATTTTTGGCTTTGATATGTGTAAGATAAGTGGTTTTCCAAGGGGTGGGAGAGGGTGTATATAAACATTAGGAGAGAAATATTTTTAGGATAAAATATTGAATAAAATATAATTCCCTAGGTAAACCACATAATTATGATATATTTGAAATTATGAATTGTATTTTAAAAAAAATATATTCTTTAATACATTTAAACCCTTTATAAACTAATTCATTAGCTTATCAAAAATGAATATGGAAAAATTAAAAAAAATAATGGAATGCATTATAATTTAGACTTTGGAAAATATTTTTTATGTTTATAATTTTAATTTAATGAATAATTTAACTTATAAAAAAAATTTGTATTATTATAAAATTCTATAATTGATTAGGTCATTATTACATTTTGAATGATGAAATTTAAAACACATTGACTATGTAAAATACAATAATTTTAATATTCACCAAAAATTTGATTTTTTCTAAAAAATAAAAAAAAGATAAACCTTATAGAATTGTAATGTGATGATTCTAAAAATTAAATTAATTTTATTAAAATAATTTATAATGTCGGTAATTTTAATTATTAACAAAAAGATTGTGATTTTTATAAAATACATTAAAATAAAATTTATTTAAAAATATTATATTTTCTTTGAGTTTTTAGTGTTGATTTTTATTTTACGAAATTAAAATATTTATATTTACTCAAATAAATCTTCATAAATATTTTTAATATTACATTTTATTATTTTGATGGTGGGTTATTGTTCCAATGGTTAGGTTAATATTCATATTAGTCAGGTTATTATTCCTAATGGTTATATTACTATTACTATAGTCATATTGCATCTTATAAATATCCCTTGATTTATTTATTAATAATTAACCTAAATCCATATCAATGTTATACATTTTTCATTTCTAAAATATAGATTTGATTACTAGTTTTTTGTATCTTTTTTACAGTGTTATTCATGAGTGTGATAATTCTTGGAGATCAACATGATCCATATTGTCTAGTTATACTTGTTTTCTTATTTTCCCATTCTAATATTTTTCATTTTATTGTCTGCATTTATTCTATAAAATTAGTGTTATTTAATAAATAAATAAAGTGGTGTTGGATTTTATTATGTTTTGTAAGTTTCGTTACCATATTATATATATAATTATAAAAAACATTATTTATTTATAAGGATAATTAATATATATATATATATATAATTTTTTGTTATCACATTAAAATGTTACATTATATCTGACAGGAAGATCATGTGTAGAAAAAATTACTAGAATGACAACTTAGAAAATTCTAAAGTTTTTGACTTTCTATATTAGGAACCTAAGTCAGAAGAAAATTCGAGTCTTAGGTGATAAATGGGTAATGAATCTTGGTCTCATGGATTTTGGATCTTGTGAGATTTTTATCCTTAGAAAATCATAGAAAGGTGTCATTAATCACAAATTAAAGGTCAACTAAGTCTTATAGCTTATATCTAATACATATGGATCATATGGGGCTACACCAGTTCATTCTAATGGTGGATCATTATACTTTGTTACATTCATCAATAATTCAGCAAGTAAATCACAGTTTTAATTCATTAACTAAAAAACCAAGGTTTTTAGAGTGTTTTTTTATGGATTTCCATGGTGGAGAAATATACATGAAATAATATTAAGTGTTTATGGTCCAATAATGATGGAGGATACGATAGCATATAATTCTAGAGATTTTTCTAAAGTAAAGGAATCATGTTTGAGAAGAAAATTCCAAGAACATTGTAATTGCATGGTGTAGTAGAGAAGATGAACTAGAAGCTAAATGATAATTCTTAGAGAATGAGACTACATTCAATAATACCAAAAATGTTTTGTTTGAATGAAATTAATTTTCTAGATTATTTTGTGAACATAATCCCTTTCTCACCATTAGATAAATTGATTTCAGATCAGTTGTGGTCCATAAAACTAGTTGAAGTCTCCCAATAGAAATTTTTTTTAAGTATCACTTATGTCCATGTTGATTCAAAAAATAAGGAAAACTCAAAAAAAGCTCCTAAGTATGTTTCTTTGTTGTGTATGGTGATTAAAACATTAGGTTTTAGATTTGGGATAATGACAAATATAAGATCATTAGAATCTTGAATGTTATCTCTAATGAGAAAATATTATGGAAAGATTAGAACTTGGTGTAAGATAGAGTTGAGAACAAATAATCAACTAACCATGTCAAAATTGATCTAAATCAGAGTTCTGAGAGTTTAGATGTTATGAAAATATTAGATAGCATGGAATGTCCTAAATAATTATTAAGGTTATATAGTGTACCATAAATCTTAGAAATGATCAAAACATAGTGGAGATCTCTGGAAAGTGAAATTTCATAAGTAGTGGTTCCAAAAATATCAAAACTATATGTTGATATGAAGAGATCTACCAAGAATGGATGACACTAAAATTTATTCTTATGGATAAAGGAGTGTTGGAGATCTCGAAATAAGTGTAGTCTTAGTGATTCTATAAATTGGGAGCTACATATGAAAGTATAAATGGATTCATTCTAGGAAAATGTAACCTAGGAGATAACAAAACTAACAAAAGGTAAGAAATCTATTAAAACCACAATGGTGAATATTGAGGCCAAATGTTTTTATATTGGATTCATTCACAAATTATGTTGAAATAATTTAATCCTTCATAGTGACTTACTTTGATATTTTGACTATTTATTGGAAAATGATTTAAGATATAGCACCCTGAACCATTTTTTCAACTAAATAGTGATTAAGGCTGGTTGAACACTAGGCCTTAAGCACACCTCCTCATACACCAAAGGTTTTAGACTAGAAGTGATGGTGTAAAGAGGTGACAATGGGGATACTATACCATTTATAGGTGATAATAATGGTATATATGTATGTAACACAACATAAGAAATTCCATAAAACTATTGGACCAGTAACACATCATAGAGAAAGCATAAACAGACATAAGAAGCAATAATAAAAATTCTCACAATACAATTTATATAATAAAACACCATTTTTAGCTAATAATACATATGAAATATGTTCATACAAAAAAATAAGTAGAAAGGGTATCTTGTGGACAACCATCGGTACATACATATAATAAGCATGCTGATACACAAAGAAACACAAAAATAAACTCCACCTGATGAAATAACCTCCAATGTCCCTTTCCATTCATCCCATGATAAACATCACAACATGATCACTAAGGTATAGCTTATGAGCCCAAACCCTTACCAAATCGTAGAAGAATATAGTATACAATCATCTCAAGGGGGATGTATAGGGTGTGAGAATAAATCTCTGATGGCCACCACCAACGTGTTCCTATCTTAAATATATGATAAATGAAAGTGTATATAAATATAAAATAATATTGCAGCACATGCTCAATAAATAAATACCTTATACCCTTGTTATTAGAAGCCAAAAGGAATAAATCACATGCTCCGGCCATCGTTAGTAAGTATGATAATGTTCCCCCTAGTAATTTATATGGTATACAACTTGTTTCTATATATATATAATTATAGTGGCAAGGATCCATGCATTTAATTTCAAGGAATCCACTAACAAGTAACATGATGGAGATCCCTCAGGCACCTCTTGTAAATGTATCAGCAAAACCTCATGTAAACTAAAACCTCATGCCATTGATCATATCACTGAAGTCTAAGAAGGCACACCCACCAAGTACTTTATCCCTATGACCTTTTCTCAAAGGTCCCCATCAGCCCTTGGCCCGACTTCCAGAGGCCCAGTGATAGATTCCCTCCAATATATAATCATCTTAGACTTGAAACCCAACATCTCAAGGCACAAAAATGTTTGTTCTCCCAATATCCTGGTCCAACAACTTCAAATAATATGATGAGCCTCATCCCCCAACCGATGACCTCATCACCATTAATCGATGTTCCATCACCATCCATGTAACTTTCTAATGCAAGAACCTCCAACCTCTATTATGGTCAATACTATCCTACTCCATAACTAACAGAGGCCTCTACCCACATGAGTGCTCAACACCACTTCATCATCTGAACCCTATCTATGTGAACATGACACCAGCATCACACCATCCAATCACGATGAGTTTAAATCATCCAAAAATACCTAATCCACATCATCATGGCACCTTGTTCCCCTATGACCATGTCACTCATCCCAATGGTCAACACCATCCAATATCACATGGTCTTTTCCCTCATCCGGATGATTACATCACCTAAATCCCATGACCATCTCATCCAACCTAGTGATCAACATCACCCCATGTTTCCCAATCCATGACTAACCTGATGAACTATGTCACCTCAATATAGGTGGTAAGTACCGCTTCAATACTTGCTCCATGACTGTCAAGTTCCCATGGAACCAAGAAAAAGTTATAAAAAAATTAATTAATTTAAATTCAACAACCCGAATTACACTAACCTAAGGTTGAAAGCCTCTAACCCAGCTCAGTTCATCTAAACTAAGAAAGAGCATGCCCCTATAATCTCATATCACTGATTAATTAATTTAAAAAAAGATTTTATTATATGGGGTAACTCTCAGTCAATCCAACAGCACACTCAATAACACACCCCCTAAAACAATGAAAAATAAAAAATAAATCTATACATCGCATGCCACATACTAGTAGACGCTCTCTCCTTATATATTGTCCTCTAACTCGATACAAATTGGGATAAATCATCATTTTATATGAATTACCTAAAAATAGGGTAAAACAGATCATATGGGTTTAGTGAACAATATAGTGGGAGAGAGATAGAGAAGAGAAATAGAATCTAGAGAATTAAATTTATCACTAAGAGGAATCCATAGCCACAAATTGATCGAAGATCAGAGCTTGGATGATGAAGTTCCCTTAATACCTATGGAGGAGAAGAATGAGAGGAGATCCCCTACTATGTGCGTGAAGAGGAGGAGAAATAGGAGGAAAAGATGAAATATTGAAGGAGGGAAAATAATATTTTTTAAATTTTAAATGGGGTTCATGGTTAGATCTCATGGTTTGTCTAACCATGAACCAATCATGCACATGCACTGTCTAAAGGGATCTCCCCCTCACATGGCTAGGTGCATGGTTTAACAAAATGTGTTCAACCCATACAAAATCCACTATCCAAGGTTCCCACCTTGCACAGTTAGGTGTTCATATTTCCCAACCATGCATAGACCATGCGAATCCCCTTTGCCAAAAATTGTAGAGGTATTTCATGGTCATACGAGGGCCACACTGTTTCTCCTGATTGGCCACATGGTTTTTCCAAACTATGCACCTCTATCTGTGTTTTCCCAAAATTGAGTTTCCAAGTTACGAAGGACCCAAAACTCATATGAACCCCTAAGGAAATTTATTATCCTTAAAACCCATAGAAAATAAAGCCTTGGGTCAATAAAACTTTCATAATTTGGTTTTGAAGATTAAAAAACCCTTCATAATAAACTAAAAAATTCAAATTTTCCCATAAAAATGTCTCATTCCAAAAACCCAGGACATTACAATCTCTCCATGTTAACATAGATTGTCCTTGAGCTATCAAACATTACCCGGAGGTGGTACCGAGCATACCCATGTCATTAGAACTATCCTGGTCTACCCCAGTCCTCAAGTAATAAGACAACTCCCCTCAAAGAACTCCCCGCCTTAGGAGTTACGTACCTGGTCACTTCCTAACCCAAATTCAAACAATTTTGATGGTCCACTAATCATCCTTGGGCTCAAAATTCATCATGTGACATACTGTCACTCTTTCACCTCATCAGGGTCTCAAATAATAATGTCATGTCTGACACCCATAAAATCCTACTGCGCATCGATGCCCAGTTGTCTATGAATCTCATGTAAAACCTACATCAGATACACATATTCATGCCCATAAAAATCTTAGTTCCTATGAACCTCATAAAAATCATGCATCTTTCGATTCCCATAATAAATCTTACTACCACACACATCCATATATATAAATTTTACATGCATCTGAGTTGATGCCAGCCTACTAACCAATATCTAGTTATTCCAAAAACAACATGTGAACCTCATGCACCAAAACTGGACATGCCATACCCAAAGGAAAAATCAATAATAAAAAGGAAACTTGGTCACACCCATGTAGTACCTCTAACTATTTTTAAATCCCCAACCTTCTCTACACCTAGCAGTTTTACTACATACACCTAGCATGTAGCCCAACAACTCGATGCCTTGCCTCCCTATATAGATACAACATCTACTAGACATTGACCCCACTATTGGGTCCCAATGTATCTTCCACGACCTTTTCATGTGGCTAAATTCTAGTTACCATCTCCTAGAATTACCCCCAGTCTGACCTCAAATCCTTGAGTGTTTCTTAATCCCTGGATTCCAACTATTCGAAAATGATTCCAACATAACCTCTTGAGATGCTCAATCTTTCCGAATTCCTAATAGACCTTTGGAGGTTTCTATCACTGAGTCCAAACATGTCATTACTTCATGCACTAGAAGCACAAAACTAAATACCCACTCTTCTATAGTCTACCTGGATGCCCTGCTGAGACTCCTCATAGCCCCACTTCCAACTATATGAAACATTACTACTGTAATCACCAAATTCCATCACTCAACTTGAGAACTACCAGTGTATAAAATTTCCCTCGGATATCAGTGCCTGATTAACCACCTTTAGGAATGAGGCTAACCTGAATATGTTTACCTACACCCTAATGGTGTGTCATAAATCATCCTAAAAATGACTCACACTCAAGGTTTCATTTCCCCCATAATGGGTGTGAAAAGATACAAGTATGTGAATGTAATTGCATAGAACATGATGGATATGTCTTCTTATTGTAGTCTCAAGAACTCAAAAACTCTCTCCACCCTTAGAATCTTTGAGAAGAAGTGTTCAAAAATCTTTCCTTGAAGTCCTTCCAAGACAATCCCTTATGTTAGTCTTCATGTACCTATAAATCCCACCATCTTTTAGCTAGTCCCTTGAAAATGTATGTTTCCAACTTCACCCTCTAACCTAGGGGTGTCTCAAGCTGATCGAATATGGTCTGGATTGACTTTATCAAGTTCTCTACCACCTATGGTCTACTCTCACCATAAAATAGATTTGGGTGCTGCGTTTGGAACTCATGTGTCAGATATTCCATGAAGGGGTCATCTCCCTGAGCTCCCTTGTAGATACAATGTATGACACATACTATACTCTCCTTGAGTTTCTCATCAATCCATGGCCCAAAATCGATCATATCCTGTAGCATTTTTACTTGTACATGAGCCTATACATGTGCTTGTACCTACAGATCATGATCAACCTAACCCTCCTTAGCCTCATCCTAACTCTCAAGGGCCTCAACCTATTCACACTCAAGAGGCACCATATCACCACCATCTTGTACTCCACCAGAATCCTTCTAGGTGGCATCCCACTAAATACAAATCATGATGTTCAGAAATACATAACAGTATAGATATAGTGCAGATAGGGAAAGTTCTAACAATAAGAGCAACCTCGCCTCTCTTACACTCCCCTACCGCACCATGTCCCCCACGCATGGGGTTGCAGGCACCCAAACATGAGATTTGTACCCAATTCTAATTGCATCCTTGTCTCTGATCTATTATAACCCAAATAGTAAGCCCAGGTGAAAAGAAAAAATGTTTTTCATTTGTAGCCATCAAAACACTACTACTTATTACCATCCATGGACTGCCTTGTATACCATTTTTAGCACCCTCTCCTATTTTTTCACCTAAATGGTGCTCAGGTCCAGTTGATCGCTAGGCCTTAAGCATGCCTCCCTATACGCTAAAGTCTACCAACTAGAAATGAGGGTGTAAATAGGTGATAGTGTAGAGACTATACCCTATGGGGGTTATAATAATATTCTATATTTATGTAACACCATGGAAGAAATATCATAAAACCGTAGGACCAGTTATCCACCATAGCAGAAGCATAAATATATAATTGTAGTAATAATCAACAAGATCACACATACCATCTATAGAATAAAATACTATTAGTATCTAATCATTCATATCAAATCATATCATAAAAAAATAAGATAAAAGGGTCTCCCATGGCCAACCATCAGTATATACATATAATATTCATGTTGATACACAAAGAAACACAAAAATAAACTATAGTTGATGAAACAATATCCAAGGTCTCTTTCTATCCATCCCATTATAAACATCCCAACATGATCCCTAAGTTCTAGCTCCTAAGACTAAACCCTTACTTGATTGAAGAAGCATAATGTCTACATGCATCCAAAGGGGCTCGTGTAGGGTGTGAGAATAAATCTCAGTAGGCCACCACCAATGTGGTCCTATCTTACATCCATGATAAATTTAGGTGTATCTAAATATAAAATAAAAGGGTGGTACATGATCAATAAATAAATACATGCTTCCCTTGTGTTCAAAAACCATAAGGAATCAATCAATTACTTCATCCATTTTCATTATATCTAAACACATGCCCCCAATTATATATATGGAATATAGCCAATTTATGCATATATAAAACTATAGAGGTGGGGATCCATGGCTTTAAGCCCAAGGAATCCCCTTATGAGTAACATTACAAAGATTTATCAGGCACCTCATGTAAATATACCACCGACACCTTGGGCCAACTGAAACCTCATGTCATTAATCTTATCATCAACATCCAAAAAGGCATTCACAATAAGTAGTTGGTACCTCAAACCTCAACTCAAAAGTCTACATCGTCCCTCAGCCTAACGTCCCAAGGAAGAGTGATTTATGCCTTCCAACATATAATCATCTTTTGCTTGAAGCCCAACACCCTGGGGAACAATGATGCCTATCCTCCCAATATCCTGGTCCAATAGCCTCAAATAATATGGAGAGCATTATCCCCCAACAGATAGTCTCATCACCGTCAACTTATGGTCCATCAGCATCCATATTTATTTCTATAGAAATCACCTCTAATCCCTCTAATGGTTAACACCATCCAAATCCACAACTAATAGTGTCCTCTACCCACATGATTGGTCAACACCACCTCATCATTTGAGTCATATCTATGTGAAAATGACTCCAAAGGCATGTCGACCAATCATGGTGAGTAGAAATTACCCAAACATACCTAATACACATCATCCCAAAACCTCTTTCTCCTCTGACCATGTCACTCATCCCGATGGTGAACATCATCCAGTATCACATGGTCTTTTCCCTCATCCTGATGATCACATTGTCTAAATCAAACAACCATGTCATCCAACCTAGCGATGAACACCACCCCAAGTATCACATTCCACACCTAACCTAACGAACTAGCTCACCTCAATCTAGGTGGTCAGTACCACCTCAATCATCAGGACAAGCACATAAAGTTCCCATAGAACCAAGAAAAAAATATAAAAAAATTAATCAATTTAAATTCAACGAACCAACTTACACTATCCTAAGGTAAAAAGACATTAACCAAGATCGGTTCATCTACATGTAAAAAGATCATTCCCATGGAATCTCATATAAATAATTAAATAATTTAAAATACAATTGTTAATATTATAGGGTTACTCTATTTCAACCCAATGGTACACTCAATAATTCACCCCAAAACACCATAAAATCAAATATAAATCCAAGAACCATCTACCTCATACTATTAGACTCTCACTAATTAGATATCATCCAATAACTCGATCCAAATTGGGATAAATCAATATTTTAGATAAACTCTCTAAAAATATGGTAAAATGGATCATACAGATTTATCACACTATATGGGGAGAGAAAAGAGAAATAGAAGATAGTGGATTAAATGTATTACCGATATAAACATGTATCCACCAATAGATTGAAGATTAGAACTCAAATGATGAAGTTATCTCCATACCTATGGATGAAAAGAATGGGAGGAGCACCCCTATAGTCCACATGAAGAGGAGGAGAACTGGGATGAAAATAAAAAATGTGGAAGGAGGGAAAATTATAATTTCCCACTTTTAAATGAGTTGCATGTTTAGCTAGCACAGTTTGGATAACCGTTCACCAATGGTGAACACTCACTATCCAAATGGATCTCCCCCAAACATGGCTAGGCACATAGTTTACCAAATAATGTGCATCCTATGAAGAATACACTATCCAAGGCTCCCACCTCGCATGGTTAGGTGCACAGTTTTCCCAACCATGTGCATACCATGTGAATCCCATCTACTAAAAATTGTGTAGTTCTCTCGTGGTAATGCACCCCCCTCACCCCCCCCCCCCCTCATAGTTTGAAAAATCATGCTCAGTACATCTGTAGGGCTGCATGGTTACTCCTAGGAGGCCATACGGTTTGTCTAAACTATGCACCTTTGTCTCTGATTCCCCAAAATTGAGTTTCTAGGTTCCGAAATACCTGAAATTTATTCGAATCATCGAGGAACTTATTGATCCTTAAAACCTAACCGAAAAAAAGGCCTTGGGCCAATAAAACTCTCATAATTGGGTTCCAAATATCAAAAACAAATTGTCCTACTCACCAAACTCAAAAATCAAATTTACTTGTAAAATGGCTCATTCCAAAAACCTGGTATGTTACATAGGAATAAATGATGTCTTTGATTAAGGAATGAAAGAGAATATGGTTTCCATATACATAGAAACCCCATTTGATATTTGTATTGAATTCATTCATGGTTTATAATTTAAGGTTGATAAAGGATGTTGGATATTGGTGTTCATTTAGTTGGTCAAAGTATTCAAACTTGGTGATGGTGATGTGAAGATGTTTATTCTTCATACATATATTTTTGAATGAATTTGAATAAGTATGTAAGATTATATTGAATTTTATGGATGATCCTAAAAAAAACTACAATACCAAAAAGTATTATGGAAGTTTAGATACATTTTTATGTATCTATAGAGTGATTTGGTTCAATTTCTGGTTTTACAATTTTATAAATTTCAGCTAAGTCTAAATATTAAGGTGAGTCCTTGAATTCATAAGGTTTATCATAGGTTCATATGGATCAACTAGATTTCATAATATTCATTTTGTGGAAAGGGAATTGATGTCTCTTTGAGTGTGTAAGGATTATTATGAATATAACAATCATATATTTTAAAATAAAAACATTCTATTTGACAACATGTGCGACATGAAACAGTGAACTTAAATAACCCATGAAATATATCTCATTAAATTTAATCTCTTCGATACCTTGTGAGAAATGAAAACCTGAGTCTAAATCAACCGAAAAACATTATTCCATTATAACCTAATAGCTAAATTGGTTGGTATGAATAGTAAAAACTAAATTATGAAAAATATGGTTATCTATTTATTACAAATAAAATAATAATTATTTAAAATAAAAAGAAATGTTTTCTGAAAAAACTGTGTTCTTTTTCTAAAAGATGGTTTAGTCGCACTTTGCACACATAATTTAAAATTAATTTTAAAAATTTTATAAAATGTATTTTAATAAATTAAATTAATTTTTAAATTATCCATATCAAAGTTATCTTAGAATGAATATTTGTGATTTTTATGAAAATATTCACTTTTTGATGAATAATGAAAAATACAAAATTTTAATTAAAGATTCCATTTTCATTTAAATTACTTATAATATTAAATTAAATTTTTAATTGATTTTAAATTAAAATTTGTTCTAATTTTTATCAATTAATACAATTTTAGTCATTGGAATTTTTTTCAAATTTAATTTTTCTATAAAAACTTTGTAAACTTTTGAACATTTTCTCTTTAAAAATACACTTTCTCGTCACATCCACAAGATTAATTTTAAATTAAAATTGTCCAATTATTTTAATTTAATTTAGAAAAATAGATTACATATTTATAATCATAATAATTTAAAATTTAAAATTACATCAACTTAATTTTTTGACTAAAATGTATGGTGAAAATAGTAAAACTTATCGACCACAAATAAGGTAAAAATGGATTTACCATGGTTTAAACTATGAATATAAGGGTTAAAATGACCTAAAAAGTTGTTAAACACCCATTTTATTGCTATATTTAGACATTATGCTTTCTATTATTAATAATTTCCCATTTTGGGGGCTTTTTGAAAGATAAAAACCTGGTTATGATTGAATCTTTTAAAAAAAATTACAAGTGTGTCACTCACCTCGCTTATAAAAGGCCACCCCTCTCCTCTCCTCCTCACACCCTCAACCCCTTAAGGTTCATCAAATACCTACCCAAATCACTTAACATATTCCCTCTTATTATCCTAGAATCCATATTTTTTTCATAAATCTAACATAGAAAATATTTTTTGTGCAGTTCTAAGGAGGATACCTGAATAATAGGTAACATTATTTAGGGAGCATTTTTCTTTTATTTAATTATCCACCTACTTAAATTCTTATTAAATAATTATTATATAATAAAATCTATATATTTCATATAATGGGTTGTTTTTATAATAAATTAATGGCCTAAACCCATCTCCATTTCCCTCAAATGGGTTGTGAAATCATCATTCTTGTGTACAACGGACTACCGCCTCACGGACTGATGTCATTCATTTTTTCCTTAATAACTTTATAAGTTGGGTATTATGATGTATATAAAGTATATATATGGTGTTTATAAAATAATTATACACCCAGAGTTATTATATCATATATAAATATATATTTACTTTCCATTCTGTAGGGGATACGATAATGTCATTCGTGTGTATGGAAAAATACCACCTCATGAAGAAATATGATTCATAATTATGATATTCATGACATATATATCATTATTAAAATATAATATTTAATTTTCCTTCATACCTTTTCACTCACTGAGAAATGATAACGTCATTCATGAATGTGTGGACTACCATTTTCATGAAACGATGTGAATCTCTTTTCATCACCACACCACATGGATGATATATATATATATAAGTATATTTAATAAACTAATATGGTATATATGATATTATTATAATTTTGGAAATATATAATATTTCTTAACTCCTTTCCATAATGATTTTCGAGAAATGGAAACATTACTCAAGCATACGTATGACCTACCATCTCCATGATCGTAACGTACTTAATTTCTCAAAACCAACTTTCATGATTGGTATTAAAAGTATAATTAATAATAATAGTATGATAATTATTTCATTATTATTATTCTGATGATGTTTAAATGATAATCTCTTTGACCATAGTCAACCTACCAAATTCATTTTTGACACATAAGCCAAATATAGTCAAAACATCTGACACAAAATTAATTGATTATGTAATTTTATATGACATGGAAATAAGTGAAAACATTAATAATAAACTTCAAAAAGGTTTATCACATGATCCTCAGACCAATTTGTGAGGACTCAGAAAGTTCATCCAAGAGACCCAAGATCAAATCAGGGTGGAGACATATTTTTGGTACTTTAGCAACACGGTAGTGGGCACTATAGTAGGCACTATAGTAGGTGTTGTAGTAGGTAATTTTTGGTATTATAATAGCTAAAAATATTCATTCATTTGGGCCTTTAGGCCACTGGTTTGGTCCTCAGGTCCTGCAAGGCCTCTGAGCCATCCAAGGCCTTTGGGTTAGTTATCTCTCAAGGCCTTCGGGCCACCTTAAGGCCTTCGGGCCACCCCAAGGCCTTTGGTTCACATGATAAATGTAGATGAAACTAGTTATATTACAAGGAACAAGGCTCCAAATGAGTATTTAGAGCAGGCGCATTCACAAGATCATAACTAATCGGAATTGGAAAATTGAGAGGGTATGACATTTTCATCAGTACCAGGCATGTGCAACTCTACACATGATAGCTATCTGACCAACTTTACGAAGGTGGAGTGTTTATATCATGACATTTTCTTGGGAGGGGTAGTTCTAAGTTTTCCTACATGAATTATTTCCTCTAAGACCTACAGGTCATGTAATTAAGACTTAAGCCTTTGGGCCTTGTAAGGGTTCCCCCTCACCCTTGAGAGGGATATTATTAAAATAAAAAAAATTGATGGCCTTTGATCCATTTAGGAAAACTTTAAAAATTTTCTCAATCAAGTAAATAATTAACATAATTTTTTTATTATGGAAGATAAAGACACATGTGACAAGTCTCACTCAAGGTAAGGGACTTCATCTCAATTTCCTTTCATTGAGGCATATTTTAATGATATAAACCTATATTTTTTTATATGGTGTATATATAATCCCTTTTACATGTTATATAATGAAATTATATATTATTATGATATTTAATGTTTTGTTTAATGTTATTCTTTAATGGGGTTTACGATTCAAGTGTTTCCCAAGTGATAAGGGACTTCACTTTTTTTAAATCAATTTTTAATGTTTTCTTTAGAACTATTTATATTCCATGTAAATGTTTTTAAAATTATATTATTAATGTTTTTATATGGACATAAACTTTTTATAAATTACATTTTATGTCTCTTTTTACATTATTTCAACATTTTTCATATGGAATCTTTTTACATGTTTTATATGGAGCGTTTTAACAAACGATAAAAGGAATGTTCTTTTTTTAATGAATATAAAGACAATGATATTTCTTGTCACCATGCCTATTATTTTATTTCAAGATTCATTTTCAATTTTTCATGTTTTATTAAAATAAAAAATTCTCTTTCCATTTTTTAGGTATTTGGTTTTGAAATTTGGTTTTTAAAACAAAATCGTATTTTGATATCTAAAAAGTTTTTTTATATATGGTTTTAAAAGAGTTTTTAAAATGTTTTATGATTAAAAAGTGAAGGCATAAAATGTTTTATTCATGATATGGGACTTTAGAATTATATGAAATAAATTTGATCCCAATATAGCTTATACGAAGGGTTGTTCCTGTTCTAGCTCATAGGTAATCCTGATATAGCTTATACAAAGGGTTGATCCCCATTATAGCTCACAGGTGAGCATGATATAGTTTATATGAAGGGTGATTTCCATTATATCTTTTCAATGCACTGGGTAATTATTATATTGAAAATATTTTGTTTGGTTATTCCAATTAAAATGATTCTGAAAGGGTTTTATGATTATGATTCTCTAAGTTATTGAAAAGTAATTTTAATTTCTTGTTATGGGTTTTAAAGGATTTATTTGAGTAAATATTTTTTGTTTTTTTCATGTGAAAATTTGTTATTTCATACACTAAATTAATTTTTAAGTTAAAGGTAAACTTTATATGAGTTTTATTATTTTTCATTGGACTAATGGCTTTCTTTCTTTCTATGTCCCTTACTGAGATATTTGTGCTCAGTCCATGTTTTTAAAATATTTTTTCATAGGATTTAAGGTTGGGTAATGGAAAGGAATAATTCAAGTTGAAATTCATGAATATTTCCCATGAAAACAAATCAATTTTTATTTTAAAAGTTTTACATTATGAAAAAAATGGATACTAATCAGAAGTGTACACTTAGTATTATATGGTTTTGTAATGTCAAATTTATGATCCAATTATCTAAAACTCTAAACTTGAAATGATCTTGAAAGTTAAAGAAATTAAATTATTGAATAAAAATAATGATTATGTAATGTTTATGTTTGGGACCTTATAGTTGGTGTCAGATAATGATTTAGATAACTTTAGAAGTTAAGATAATTTTAATATCATTCCCTTAAAATATTTTACCTTATGGATAATTTGAGATGATGTAGAATTTTAAGATTACCATGTTTATTCATCTAAAATATATTTATTCTGAATGGTTATACTTGGAATAAATAGGGAAGTTATATTTATAAGTAACCAAGAGGAAAATATACTACAAAATCAGAATCCTAAGATGGTTTGAATTGGAACAGAATAGTTTTTTGTAGTGATGGATAGGTTGACCCAAGATATAAATGGTGGTGGTATCCATGCTCAAGATTAAACTGGTCTACCCCAAAGGAAAATGTATATAGTGGAGTATTTCATGAGTCAGTATACTCTATTATTTAGTGAATCATCTGACCATGTGGTAGATGGAGGATGGATCAATTCTCTAGAGAAGATATTTGATGTCATGGGATATTTGGAACATCAAAAGTTAACTCTTGTCATTTGTCGTTTTAAAGGTGAAGATGATCAATGGTGGTCTTTGGTTAAGAATACCAGAGAGAAAGATGATCTTCATTTTATATAATGAAAAACATTTAATAATTTTTTCCTTGAGAAATATTTCTCTAAGGTTGTATGTCTTAGAATAGAGAAACAATTCTTGAAATTGAGGAAAAATGATGAAGATTTAGTGTACGGATATGAAGTAATTTTTACAAGGATGTCCAGGTATGTACCAAATTTTGTTCATGAAATTAAGAGTAAAATTAATATATTTTACTCAGGATAAAAACCAATATTATAAATTGAATTTTCCATATGATAATTTAAAAGTAATGAGAAATTTGTTTGTTATGATAAGAAAGTTGAGATGAGTTTTCCGAAATGCATGTTCCATGAGATGAAAATAGTAATAAATGATCAAATTAGAAATAAATGGAGAAGCATGTAACTATGAAGATTCTAGGTAAGCCATAAACATGTTCCAATTGCAGTAAAATACATTTCAGATAATATATGTCAGGATCTGTAAAGTGCTACCAGTGTGGTTTGTTTGGTTACAAGGTTTGTCACTGTAAAGAAAAGATTCCTGAATAATACAAGAATAATGTAATAGATATCCATTAAATGGTGAGATTTTTTATCTATAATAAGATAGGAAATTATTCTAACATGTGACTGAAGTTACTTACTTAGTGTGTAAATCATCAAGATCATAAGTAAAAAAAGTGGTGGAGAAATCATTTTCTACTTCTGCAATTGATGTTGGGCCATCTGGTTATGCGGGGATGGATCCATATAGTTCATTGTTTTTCAAAGGTTGATCTTTAGTTGAATGTATTATCAAACTCTCTTTTTATGTATAAGTAATGGAAATATTGTGGGACACATTTATTGGGTTTTTATTGATATATGAAGTATTTTTTAGTGGAAAATTTATTTAAGGAACAATGACTTCACATTTTATAAACAAATTTAATGGTATTAATAACCTTTAAGTTTGATATGATCATTAATCAAATTTTAATAATAGTAAAATAAATTTATTAGAGTTTGGGAAAAAGGGTCGTACTAGAAACCTTAGTAAAAAGGTAACTAAATAATTAATTTTATTTCAAGGATGTCCATTAAATTTTTTGGAGGAACATTATAGGAATTATATTAACATGGTTTAGGAAAGGTAAAACTCACATGCTAAGTGACAACCCAACGCATCTGATAAGGTCTTAGGGCTTGAACCCGTAATCAAAGGATGATAAGGGTTTAACACCTACCACTAGCCTATGGATGTCATGGTTAATATGACCTTTTTTTAGAAAAACAATTTGAAAAGGAAATATTAATGAAGAACTAATGGTGTTACCTTTTAGGTTTGGAGATTAATTTATTATATTGGATAACTTGTGCTAACTATATTGGTTTTAGAAAATGTTTAGAGTCATATGGAAATAATTTTCACTCTTTTATGGATCATACAATCCATTAAAACTGAATTTTAGTGCTTTGTTAATAAAAAATTCATTATTGGATAGTCATTTCTTGGAGTATGGTATGAATTTGAAATTGATTGAAGCACAAGCAAATGAAGTAATTGTTCTTATAAAATAGAAATGTATCAAGTAAGTATATCTCCTTATATTCTTAGACAATAAAAAAATTCATCAAATTTAGGAAAATAATCTTGAAAAAAAATTATCATATTAAATTCATTTTCAATGAATTTTATATTCTATTAGATCATCACATATTTATGGTTTTGCGGCCCTTAACTTTTCATTGATCATACACTTTCTTGTGATCAATGTTCTCAATCACTCTCTATAATTATTTACACTTTTATTCTATGTATATATATTCACATTCCACTAATGTTATCTTACTTATAAATATAGGTATATTTTATTCCATATGAACCTTGTACTTCCTTCCTCTATATTAAGAGGATATTTTATTAACCCTTTTATGATGTGGTTTTTTTAAAAAAATTATTTTTAAATTTAAAACCCTTGATTACCGAGATCATGTTTAAATTATAACGCTGAAATTTATTTAAGGTAGAGAGGATGTAACACCATAAGATTTAAAAGATGAAAATTGTCTATGATAGTTTATGAAACATTCTACATGGAACTTAAACAACCCATAAAATACATTTTATTAAATTTAACCTCTTTGATGGCTTGTAGAACACGCAAACCCAATTCTAAATGAACTGTAGTATAGTATACCATTACAATAAAACATTAAATTGGTGGATATTAATAGTGATAAATAAATTATTAAAATTATGGTTATAGATTGATTATAAATAAAAAAATAATCATTTTAAATAAAAAGAAATGTTTTCTGAAAAAATATATTTTTTTCTAAAAGATGGTTTAGTCGTGCTTTCTAATAACAAATTAAAATTAATTTTTACCACTTTATAAAATTTATTTTATAAAATAAATTTATTATTTAAATCTCCATATCAAAATTATCTTAAGGTTAATTTTTGGTGTTTTTTTGAAAAGTTTAATTTTTTGATGAATAGTGAAAAATACTAAATTTTAATTGAAAACTGTTTTTTCGCTTAAATTATTTATAATGTTAAATTATATTTTAAATTGGTTTAAAATTAAAATTATATAATTTTCATATCAATAAATCTAATTTATTTCATTGTAATATTTTTATATTGAATTTTGATATAAAAACTTTGAAAACATTTGAAACTTTTCTCATTAAAAACCCACTTTCTCATCACGTTTGCGGGATTCATTTTAAATTAAAATTTTCCACCTATGTGAAATTAATTTGAAAAAATTGATTTCATATTATTAATTGTAATAATTTATAATTTCTAATAAGGGAAACTTAATTTTTTTCTAAAGTGAATAGTTAAAACAATAAAAAATAAGTATTATTGTTAAGGTAAAAATGGATTTACTAGGGGTTAAACTAAGAAGATAAGTGTTAAAAAGAAAATAATAATTTGTACAATACCCATTTTCTGGAGATATTTCAACCTTATCCCTTATATTTTTGATAATGGACCATTTTTTAGGCTTTTCATGATAAAAACATGGGTAAGATTGAATATTTTCAAAAAATTACAAGAGTGTCACTCACCTCCTCCAATGGCCTGGAGGCCTTCATTTTTTATTAATTTTTGATAATACACCTTTCAAGGGGTGAGGTGGAACCCTTACAAGGCCTTTAGGTGTAAGTATCACATGGCACATAGGCCTTAGAGGTATTCATTGCCCGTAGGCTTCAAACATTACATGAAACACAGACTAACTACTTGGAACTGCTCCTCCCCAGCATCTTCATCGTGAAATCAGCTCTCCACCTTTGCATGGATATTCTTCTAGGCTTTATTGGACATGCACAGGCTTCTCCCGATGGCAGGTGTCATACCCTCTCATTCTTGCAATCTGTTTAGCTTCTACTATGGTGAAAGATCATTGCTCCTCATCCTTCTGAATTTTGTTACTTATAGGTTATCTGGTTTTCATCTGTACTTAAGGTGGCCTGACGGCCTTACGGTGGCTTGAAGGACTTACTGACCCAAAGGCATGGGTGTCCCGAAGGCCTTAAAGGACTTGGGGACCAAATCGACGGCCCGAAGGCCCAAACGGGGGAATATTCTCGGCTACTACAGTTCCAAACAGTTCCTGCTACAGTTCCTGCTACATTACCTAGGAAATTATCCACCACCTGGATTTGATCCCGAGTCTCTTGGATGCACTTAAAGAGTCCTCACCAATTGGGCTGAGGCTCACATGCATCACTCACCTCACTTATAAAAGGTCACCCCATATCCTCTCTTCTTAACACCTTCACACCTTTGTGGTTCAATAAATAACTACCCAAATCACTTCCCAAATTCCATCCCACCATCCTGTAAGTCTTATTTTGGGAATAAATCCAACCTATGAATGCTTTTGGAGCAAACCTAAAAAGGATAGCTAGAGAAGAGGTAACATTATTTAACGAGCATTTTTATTTTATTTATTACTCCACCTCATTCAATTATTGTTAAACCATGATGATATAATAACCTCAATATGGCTAATATACTAGTATTTTTTTAATTATATAATTACCTAAAAACATCTACACTTCCATCAAATAGGTTATGAAATCATCATTCATGTGTAAGGCAGACTACTGACTCACGAACAGATATCATTCATTTTTCAATTACCACCTCTCATAGTTGGGTGTGATTATGGATAAAATATATATATATATATGTGATATATTTCATATAATTATACACATATATTCATGATATCATATATACCTTTTTTCTTTCCATCCCGTAATGAATATGATAACATCGTTCGTGAGTTCGGTGGACTACCGCCTCGTGTAGCAATGTGATTCGTTTTCACTAACACATTATATGGAAGGTAATAAGGGTAAATATAATGAATATATGTGATATTGATGGAATAAATATTATATTTGTGACATATTTATCATTTTAAACACATAATATATTATTTTATTTCATACCTTTTCACTCACTGAGAAATGATAACGGTGTTCGTGAACGTGTTGACTACTGCCTTCACGAAGCGATGTGACTCTCTTTTCATCATCACACCACATAGATAATATATATGTGTGTGTGTGTCTTTAAATAAATTATATCATATATATGATATTATGATCATTATATAAAGATAAAATATTACTTACCTCATTTCCACAATGATTGTTGATAAATGGAAACGTTATTCATGCGTATGTATGACTTACTATCTTTGTGATTGTAACGTACCTCATTTATCCAAAACAAATTTCATGATTGATACTAAAAGTAAAATTGATGAATAAATATGATATTTATTTACTTATTTTTATTCTATTGGTATTGAAATAATGAACTCATTGATCACAGTCAACCTACCAATTCATTTTTAACAAATAAGCTGAATATGTTCAAAACATATGATGTAAACATAATTAATTAAGTAATTTTATTGAAATGGAAATAAGTGAAAAAATTAATAATAAAATTTAATAATCATCTCAAGAAATTAAATAATTAACATAATTTCATTGTTCATAAAGATAAATACACATGTGACAAGTCAGACTGAAGGCAAGGGAATTCGTCTAAGTTTCCTTTCGTTGAGGCATATTTTGATGCTATATACCTATATCCTTTTATAAGGTGTATATAAATCCATTTTTACATGATATATCATTATTTTATATATTATAATTATATTTAAAGATTATTTTATGTTCTTCTTTAATTTAGTTTAGTATTCAAGTGTTTCCCAAGTGATAAGGGACTTTTCTTTTAAAAAACCATCTTTTAAAGTTTTCCTTCAAACTCTTTCTCTTACTTGTCCATTTTTTTAAAATGATTTTATTAATGTTTTTATATAAACATAAAAGATTTATATATTAAATTTTATATCTCTTTTTTACTTTATTTTAATGGTTTTCAAAAGTAATCTTTTTATATGTTTTATATGGAACATTTTTTTTAAAAAAAAGTAATGTTTGATTTTTAACTTATTCGATGAAAATAAAATTTCTCATCATTAGGAATATTATTTGATTTATATATTCCTTTTCAATATTTCATGTTTTATTAAATAAAAAAATATTTCCCTTTTTATGGGTATTTTGGTATTGAAAATTTTTTTTCAAAAGAAAATGTTATTTTGATATCTGATTTTTTATATGGTTGTAAAAGATTTTTTCAAATGTTTTATGATGAAAAAGTGAAAGTATAAATTGCTGTATTCATGATATGGTACTTTATAATTATATAAAAAAATAATTTATCATGATATATCTTATAAAAAGGTTTAATCCCCATTATAGATCATGGGTGAGCTCGATATAAATTATATAAAGGGTTGATCCACATTATAGCTCAAGAAAAATGAGAGAGCTCGATACAGGTTATATGAATGGTTAATTTCCATTATAACACATGGGTGATCCTAACGTAACTTATATGAAGGTTGAGTCCCATTATAGCACTCCAATGCATTGGGTAATGACTATATTAGAAGTTGGTCATATGGTTATTCTAATTAAAAGGTTTTTTAAAGAGTTTTATGATTATGATGCTCAAAGTTACTCAAAAAGGAATTTTAATTTCTTGTTATGGGTTTTAAAAGATTTATTTGAGAGAAATGTTTATGTGATTTTCATTTGAAAATTTTTTATTTCATACACTCAAATAATATTGAACGTAAAGTTAAATTTTATGTGAGTTTTCTTATTTTTCACTGGACTAATATTTTTCTTTCTTTTTATGTCCTTTACTGAACTTTTTGTCCTCATCCCAAAATTTTTTTTAAAAAAATCACGTGATTTAAGGATGGGTAATGGAAAATAATAATTCAATTTGTAATTAATGAATATTTTCCCTTAAAATAAATCATTCTTTGTTTTAAAAGTTTTACATTATGGGAAAATGGATACTAATTGGAAGTGTCCACTTTGTATTATATGGATTTGTAATGTATGATTTATGTCCTAATTCTCTAAAAATATAAACCTAAAAAGATACTTAAAGTGAAATAAAGTAAATTATTGAATAAAAATCAAGATTATGTAATGTTGAAGGTTGGTACTTTATAGAGAAACTATATGGTTTATTTTGAGATAATGGCATAAAGTTACCCTATGCGTGTAAGGATCATCAAGAAACTCTAGTTTCATTTTTCAGTAAGGCATGAAGTTACCTTATACATGTAAGAATAATTTTTCAACCAATTAAATATCATAAAAATCATTTTCTAACTCTGTGAGAGTTAATTTAGGCATTCAATAATGATCATTTTTAAGTAAATTTATGTATAAATTATTCTATCCTCCAATGGCCCGAAGGCCTTCATTTTTTATTGATTTTTTATAATCCACCTTTCAAGGGGTGAGTTGAAATCCCTACAAGGCCCATAGGCATAAGTATTACATGGCTCGTAGGCCTTAGAGGAATTCAATCCTCGTAGGCTTCAAACATTACATACAAACCATACTAACTACTTGGAACTGCTCCTCCTCAGCATCTTCATCATGAAATCAGCTCTCCACCTTCACATGGCTGCTCGAATAGGCTTTCCTATGCATGCACAGGCTTGTCCCAATGGCAGGTGCCATACCCTCTCATTATTTCAATCCATTTACCTTCTGATATGGTGAAAAATCCTTTCTCATCCTCCATCTAAAACTTGTTCCTTGTAGGTTGTCTGGTTTGCATCTACACTTACAATGGCCCAAAGGCCTTGAGGTGGCTTGAAGGCCTTACTAACCCGAAGGCCTGGGTGGCCCAAAGGCCTTAAAGGACTCGGGGACCAAATCGATGGCCCAAAGGCCAAAACGGGGGAATATTCTCGACTGCTACAGTGCCAAATAGTGTTCGCTATAGTACCTGCTACAGTACCACACAGTTTTTACTACATTACCGCTACAGTTCCTACTACAGTACTGCTATAGTAACCCAAAAATTAGCCTCCACCTAGATTTGATCCCAGGTCTCCTGGATGCATTTAAGGATTCCTCACCAACTGGACAGAGGCTCATGTACTGTATGAATTATTCTATGAAAGAGGAGGTTTCATATTGATCATTTTTAGAATTTCATAAAATTCATTTCCTTAGACATATTTTGAGAAATATGACCTGTATAATTATTTGAGATATTTTATTAATCATAAAATATTATTAGTAGCCCATTAAATTATGTGAGGAGAAAATCAAGATGAATATGAAGGAGGTTTATGTTGTGATATTTATAGAGATTTAAATAGAGAATCTATACAGATTCAATGGATCAAAAATAAAACTATAGGTGAGGTTATCACACCATTAAAAGAAACTTTCATGGAAATATTATTAATCATATATTATGATTAATAATTTGGTCAAAATTAAAAGTCCTACTTGAAAATTTTGTGGAGAAATAAAGACATTGATCTATAAAAAAGTTTGGGATTATAGAGAATAAAAATAGGTGGATTTATTGTGGTTTCAATATTTAAAATATGGAAAATATCTCATGAAAAAATATAATAAATGAGTATAATAGGTTTAATTAAGAATTAGGGATACTTGAATGAGAAATATCGAGACTAAAGTAGGAGTTTCCATATTCAAAATATAGAATAATATTTCATTGGAATATTTCATGAAAATATATCAATCAAAAAAGGGGAGAAGAGAGAGAGTTATACACAAAAATTATTCTTTTATTTATCTATATGTCAAAATAAGAGACAAATATTTTATGAAATATTTAGGATCTAAATCCTAAGCATGGTAGATAAAGGAAGTAATCCATGGGAGGATTCCATCAATCATATTTGGTTTTGTTGACTAAAAGGTCTTTGGAGAAAGAATAAAAATTCTATAATTAATACTTGAAGAATAGAAACATGATTATTATAGTATATAATTTTCCATACCTAGATAAATTATTACTACCACTATGATTCAAGTAATATATAGACTCAACCCTCATCTTTAAGTGTTGTTCTAATTTGATTTATAGAAGGGGTGGAGAAAATTATAATTTCAAAAACACATCTACCTAAATATGAGGATAAATAAATATATGATTTCATTGTTAATTATGAAAATAACCCCACGTATATAAAATGTTAAGTTTCTTCCTATATCAGTGCATGAATGAGAAGAGAAGGCAGTGTGCCTTAGGTGAGGAGTGCTCATATCCAAAACATTATAAGGACGTGTTACTTTTAATGGATTAACCATTACCAAATATTTATCCAATTAAATAGTGTAGTAGTGGATTATATTACAACCAACACATCATTAAATTATTATTCTCAAATTACAACTTAGTGTTGAACTAAGTAAAATCCTTATTTGTGCATACTTAACTTAATTTCATATATGTATTTCATTCGGTGAGGTTATATGAGAGAGTAATTGATTATCCAATAAAAACATATATTTTAATTACATTTTAATGGTATTAAATGTTCATTTTTGATCTTATGGGCCTGATTTAGTGCATTTTCATTATGAACACCCATTCTCATCATTTGTGCACTTCATGCCTAATATACACCAATTTAGGCCCAATGATTCATCTGATTCTAAGGAATGTAATTATCAATTTTTTTTAATTTGATATTTTGGGAACTTTATCTACACTTAAATATGAACATTTTTCATTCAGGGATCAATGGAGAATTCATGGAAGAAGATGGGGATATTTTGTGCTGAAAGGAAGCAATTCTAGAGAAGGCAGATTGGACACTAGCCCACTGATGAGACTGTGGAGCCCAGCATATAGGCCCAATGAATCCCAAATTTTGTGGGATTCTATAAGACATTCATAGGAACAAATAACTCTTAATTATCCAATGCTAATGCGGCCTCTATGGTGGACATTAAAGCGTCCCAAGTTAGAGATACAATTCTGGGCCAGATTCTGCGGCCAAGAAAAACAGTTAACTATTATTATCATATTTCGGAATCCGTAACTCCAAATGGGCCCAAATTGTACAGGAGCTTCGAAGACATCTGGAGCTCCATTTTCTTCTTCTATGGCCCACTCTGATTTGACCGTCTAGAAGGTATTCCAGATGCATCTGTTCGGTGAAGGAAAACTGGCTGCCACCTCGGGTCAAATGTGGAAAAGTTCAAATTCCACAAACTTTCCACCACCTATGGCCTACCAAAATTAATTGAGATGATTTGTACTGTTTGACGCTCGACCCAAGGCTCACAAAATGCCTATTTAAGGAAGTGTTGGTGAAGGATTTGAGGATCTTGGATGCTTTGTTTAATTGTAATGTTATGCTGCATTTTTGTTGCCTCAATTTTGTCTTTCACATGTAAGTTGTTCAATTCACTTTAGTTTCTTAATAAAAGTTCTTATTCTAATCTTATTCTGTTTTTATTAATATCACTTTGATACCGTTGGATCAAGGTGTGAATTTATTCACACAAACCTTTGTGAAATTATTCACACAACGATGGAGTGATCATTTTATTTTTGTTGTTTTCTTTACTTCTCTATTTCCTCCCTCATGAGTCTACTTTCCGCTTCCATTGAAACCATGGGATCAATGGACGGCTAAACCACTTATGGGTTGATCCAAGTGAGTATAAATGGGATGGATTGGATGTTATTTATCACCTAATTAATGTATAATCACTTCTTTAATTGGGATTTTTATTTGATGATTTTTAAACTCCATCGTCCTTGTTGAATTTAAGGCCACACACTTCAAGTACTAATACGATCCTTTACCTTGAAGTTCTCAAAAATTTGATCCTTCAAGTGTATAGGTGATTAGTATTAGAGGGTGTAGGAATTAAACCAGTAAGTGATGATGTTGTTTTATCTCCTTAAATGAACCCATCTCAAATTTAAGAAATTGAAATCATTAAAAAGAAAATACGTCCAATACACCACGAGCGATAACCTAGGATCAACTCATTATTTTAAATTGAATCCACTTAAATCTATTAGATATCTATAAAACCCATCCAAAATCAATCCAAGTTTGCCACTTCATAGCCAAAAATCCATCCCTTAGGTTGTGTATCTTAGGTATATTCTTAGGTCTCTGTGGAATCGACAACCCAAGCTACACTACAAGGACCGTTCTACCCTTCTTCTCTTGGGTAAATTTGGGCGTGAACCAAATTTTGGTGCCATTTACGGGGACCAAGTAAGTACCTTAGATCCAAAAAAAAACCTTCTTTCCTCACCTCCATTCTTCTACTCTCACCCAATATCTCTTATCTTGTCCCTTTCTCGCTTTTTTTTGGCGCATGTCCGCCTACACCCGCGATTTCTCAAACAGACTAGTTAGGGTGGAAAGTCCTAGGATAGGGGAGTCAAGTGCACCTAAGGGATTGTTTAAATCAGATCCAAATATTTTTGAAACCCCAAAGTCAGAACTTGAAACAAGTCCAATGGAGGGTCATCCACAAAATCAAATTGTAAACCCTGGGGGGAATCAAATGGGAAACCAAAACCAAGAAGCTCCAAACTTAGGGAATGTAGTTGATCAAACCATGAACGACTACCTCACTCCAGCTTGGACCAATGCCCCCTCATTCATTAGACATAATTCCATAGGAGACACCAACTACATATTCAAACCCCATATCCTAAACCACCTTCCAACCTTTCATGGGATGGAGTCAGAAATTCCATACCTTCATGTCAAAGAGTTCAACGACATTGTTGAAACCATGTGTCCCCCACATCAACTAGAATCCACTAAGATGAGGCTATTTCCTTTTTAATTAAAGGATCGAGCTAAAAATTGTCTAAAAAACTTGAGACCTACATCAATCCACTCTTGGGACCAACTGCAAAGAGAATTCTACAAAAAATACTTCCCTCATCACAAAACAATTGCACTTAAAAAGAGCATCCAAAACTTTTTTGAAAAAGAGGGAGAGTCATTTTATGACAAAATGGGAGAGGTTCAAAGACACCCTAAACATGGTTCCACACCATGGGTTTTCCATACCTGAACAAGTGAGACTTTTCTATAAAGGGTTTGGTCCGGGTAATAAACAATTCATTGACATGATGTGTAATGGAACTTTTAAAAACAAGGACCCAAATGATGCTTACGAGTATCTGGAAATTCTGGCTGAACAAAACCAAACTTGGGGAACTTCACCTTATTCTGAAAAGCCACAAAGAACCATTGGAATTCATACACTTAGAGAAGAGGAAAGCCTTAGGGCTAAACTCGCAGCACTCTCTAGGAAGGTTGAAGAGATAGACCTTAGGAAAGTCCATGAAATCCAAAATGTAGACCTTGTTTGCACAATTTGTGACAAACATGACCATAAAACAGACAACTGCCCAACCATTCCATCCATCAAGGATGTTCTTCTAGGAGGACCCCCAGTGGAAGTCAATGCCCTAAACTTTCAAAAGCCCCAATACCAAAACACCTTCAATCCAAGGTACAATGACCACCCAGGCTTCCGATGGAAGGATAACCAACAACATAGCCAACCACAAGGCCAAAATCCTTACCCTCAACAGAACTACCAAACCCATAATCAGTTTCAAACCCAACCTATCCAATACCAACAGCCACCGGTCCATTTTCAACAAACCATCCCACCTCCAAAATATCCCCCTGGGATAAACCAACCTACTCAAGCACCAACCCAAACTGTTCCACAAAGCCTACTAGAACAACTGTGCAAAGAAATGGAGAGGATGAACTCAGAAGTCTCTTCCCTAAAACAAGAACTTCAAACCATCAAAACAGGAAAGGCACCCATTCCTACTCAGGCGGTGCCATCCTCAACTTCAATGGGAGAGTCAATTTGTGCTCAAACAACTCATGAACAACTAAAGGTTGTGACTATTTTAAGAAGTGGGAAATCAATTGAGAAACCTGAACAACTAATGCAGAACCCACCTGAAGATTCAAACTTGGATGAAAATTCAAATGTACCACAAGATCAAACTGAGGAAACTGATAACAATGTGAAAGAAACAACTCTTCAACAAACAACCCCACAACCTGCACCATTTCCCCAATGCATGAGGGGGAAATCCAAGCCTAAACTGAGTGAAACGTTGAGGGAAATATTTTCACAAGTCAAGTTGAACATACCCCTTCTCGATGCCATCCAAACTATACCTGCCTACTCAAATCACCTTAAGGACTTGTTCACTTTTAAAAGAAAATTTTCACATAAAAACCAAGTCCTTTTGGATGCTAATGTGAGTACCACCATTCAAGGGACCATTCCTCCTAAGTTGAAAGACCCAGGTTGCCCTTACATCAATGTTGAACTAGGAGAAAGAAAAGTTGTCAAGGCCTTGTGTAACCTAGGTACTAGTGTCAATCTAATCCTATATGTTGTGTACTGCCAGTTAGGCCTAGAAGAGCTCCAACCCATATCTGTCACACTTCAGCTTGTTGATCGTAGCATTAGGGTTCCAAAGGGGATTTTAAAGGATGTTCTGGTAAAGGTTGAAAACTTCATCTACCCTTCTGATTTCATTGTCCTTCCACAATCCATATTTTTATTTTCAAGATACACTTTTATAGAATAAGTGTCAACCAAAGAAACTCCAAATGTTACAAATTCAAACACTACAAGATACCACTGCAAATTCAAATTTCAAAGGACATAAGATTCCCATAACTCAAAATTAAAACCGATCATACAACACCATACTCGGACCACGAGCCAACCTGCGTCTCTCTTTCACCATTAGTCACACTACCAATCACCACCATCATCAACCACCGGAGCTGAACAAATCCACACCGTCGAGAAACAAGCTGTCATCACCATCTTCGTCCTGAGGCCGCCCACTCAAACTCACATCCCAAAGAGTCTTGAACTCTTCTACGCAGCTCCACCTCGGAGAGAGCAGGGGAATCCTGGATCCAGAGCAGAGATTTCATTGTCCTTGACAACCATCCAAATTTAGAAAATAAGGAACAAAACCCAATCATCCTTGGTCGTCCTTTCCTTGCAACAACCAACTCTGTTATCCGAGTCCGAAATGGGAACATGACCATCACCTTTGGTAACATGAGTCTAGACTTGAACATCTATAATGCAAGCTCACAAATAGGGGATAACGAGGATATTCATGAAGTAAACATGATAGGAAGCATTGATAATGAATCCATGGAACATCAAGGAATATTTGATGAATGTTTAAGTCAGAATGAGATTGATTTCCTTTGTTTATATGAAGGAAGTTTATCTCCTTGGCTTGAATCATTTTCAAATTTCTCTTACGATGAAGTCTTAGGTCCAATAATCAGTGAAACCTTTCAAGAAACCAATTTCATATAGACCCCTCTAAATTCCTTCCCTAAATCTGATCAAGACAATCTAGTAGCTAAAACTTCTACATGTGAGGAATCAATCCTATCTGAACCTCTAAAAAAAGAAATTGATCTTGATCCAATGTCCCAATCTTCTGCTGAAATTCTGAACCAACCTGATCTTGAATTGAAGGAGCTTCCTGTTGCACTAAAGTATGCCTTCCTAGGGGAAAATCAAACACATCCTATTGTCATTTCTTCTTCTCTTGAATCCAATCATGAGAGGATGCTTCTAGATGTCCTTAGGAAGCATAAGAAAGCCATTGGTTGGACTCTTTCTGATATTCCTGGGATTAGCCCACTTATCGGGACTCATAGGATTATTCTGGAATCTGATTCAAAGTCATGTTGTCAACCTCAACGGCGACTCAATCCTAATCTCATGGAGGTAGTAAGGAAGGAACTTCTGAAATTGTTGAAAGCTGGTATCATATATCCCATAGCTGAGAGTGAATGGGTGAGCCCAATCCAAGTGGTTCCAAAAAAGGCTGGAATCACAGTGATAACCAATGAGGATGGAGAGATTCTTCCAACAAGGGTGAGTACTGGATGGAGGGTCTGCATTGACTATAGGAAACTAAACTTATTCACCAAGAAGGACCATTTCCCCTTACCATTCGTTGACCAAGTCCTTGAGAGAGTGGCATGTCATGCCTTCTACTGTTTCTTAGATGGGTACTCGGGGTACAATCAAATTGAGGTCTCCCTAGAGGATCAAGGGAAGACTACATTCACATGTCCTTTCGGTACCTTTGCATTCAAACGCATGCCCTTCAGGTTATTCAATGCCCCTGGAACCTTCCAGCGGTGCATGATGGGAATCTTCTCAAACATGGTAGGGGATTTTCTTGAGGTCTTCATGGATGACTTCTCTATTTTTGGGGATACTTTTGAGGGATGTCTGCAGATTGTGGAGAGAGTCTTGTCAAGATGTGAAGAAAAAAATCTGGTCCTAAACTGGGAAAAATGTCATTTCATGGTTAAAGAGGGACTTGTTCTAGGCCATCTGGTCTCGAGTAGGGGGTTGAAGTTGATAAAGCAAAGGTTGACATCATTCGTCACCTTCCATCACCCAAAACTGTCAAGGAAATGAGGTCTTTCTTAGGACATGCTGGTTTTTATAGAAGATTCATCAAGGACTTTAGTTTAATATCCCGTCCCCTTTGTGCTCTCTTAGTAAAGGATGCTCCATTTGTTTGGACAGAAAGCTGTGAGGGTTCATTCTCAACCCTCAAATCCTCTCTCACCTCTCCTCCCATTATGAAATCTCCAAATTGGAACCTTCCTTTTGATCTTATGTGTGATGCCAGTGACTTTGATGTTGGAGCTGTGTTAGGACAACGTTGTGATAAAACTCCTTATGTCATTTCTTATGCAAGAAAATCCTTAAATGATGCCCAAATCAACTACACCACCACTGAAAAGGAGTTACTTACTATTGTGTTTTCCTTAGAGAAGTTTAGGTCTTACCTCTTAGGATCACCCATCACTGTGTTCACTGACCATTCTGCACTAAAATACCTCTTCCAAAAACAAGATGCTAAGGCTAGACTAATTAGGTGGGTCCTTCTCTTACAAGAATTTGACCTCACAATCAAGGATAAAAAGGGAGTTGAAAATGTTGTATCTGATCACCTCTCTAGGATGGAATTCAAAGACAACTCAAATCACCTTTCTGTGTCTGATTCGTTTCCTGATGAACACTTATACTCTGTGAGTGACTGCCCTTGGTATGCTGACATAACAAATTTCTTAGTGATAGGAGTCATTCCAAAATTATTAGGGACTCAAGCTCGAAGGAAATTCCTTTCTGATGTTAGACACTATGTGTTTGATGATCCATACCTCTATAAGTTCTGCCCTGACCAAGTCATTAGAAGGTGTGTTCCAGAATATGAACAATAGTCCATCATTAAATTCTGTCATAGTGAGGCATGTAGAGGTCACTTTTCCTCTAAGAAAACATCTTCTAAGATTCTTCAATGTGGTCTTTTCTGGCCCACCCTCTCAAGGGACTCCTACACATTTTGTCAAAGTTGTCCTAGGTGTCAACAAGTAGGGTCCATCACAAAAAGGAATCAAATTCCACTCACTCCCATCTTAGTGGTTGAAATCTTTGACTGTTGGGGAATTGATTTCATGGGTCCCTTCCCAAACTCTCGGGGATACCTCTACATACTCTTAGCTATTGATTATGTCTCAAAATGGGTTGAGGTCATTCCCACAAAATCCAATGATCATCAAACTGTGATTAGATTCCTAAAAGAAAACATATTCTCTAGATTTGGAATTCCTAGGGCTATCATAAGTGATCGTGGAACTCATTTTTGCAATCGTCCATTCTCATCACTCATGTAAAAATATGGAATTTCTCACAAAGTGTCCACTGCTTACCACCCACAGACCAATGGTCAAGCTGAGTTAGCCAATCATGAAATTAAGCAAATTCTTGAAAAAACTGTCAACCCCTCTAGGAAAGATTGGTCTGAGAAACTCTTAGATGCTCTTTGGGCCTATAGAACCGCATATAAAACCATTTTAGGAATGTCCCCATATAGTTTGGTTTATGGTAAAGCATGCCATTTGCTAGTGGAGATTGAACATAAGGCCTTTTGGGCAATTAAGAAAATGGATTATGATCTCTCATTGGCCGGAATAAAAAGGAAATTAGATCTCAATGAACTGAAGGAACTAAGGATGGAGGATTATGAAAATTCAAGGATCAATAAAGATAGAGTTCAAGCCTACCAATCTAGGAATATCAAGGTCAAACATTTTGAACCGGGAAAACTTGTGCTCTTGTATAGTTCAAAACTTCATTTACATCCGGGAAAGTTAAGGTCTAGATGGTCAGGACCTTTCATAGTGCAACATGTATTCCCCCATGGGGCAGTAGAGATTCAAGATCCCACAAGTGGTTACATTTTCAAGGTCAATGGTCAAAGGTTAAAACCATTCATTGAATCATTCAATAAACAGGAAATAGAGGTTGAGTTAACTGAGCCAACCTATGAACAAGGAACAAATTAATAGATTTAGGGTCTATGTCGGGCTAACGACGTTAAACAAAGCGTTGAATGGGAGGCAACCCATGGTTTTCAAGTTTCCAATATTTTCGTTGTTTTAATAAACTTTATATTTTAAATAGGGTTAATGAGACATTTTGATATTTTGAAAACAAATAATAAACTTTTGACCTGTTCTTCTATAATGAGTATGGATGGGTACGAAAGGGGAGCACCATATTCATCCGTGTCATGTGGTGTGATCCTTGAGTAATACATTACCCATAAATTTAAAAAGAAGACAATGTATCATCAGTTTATTTTGTTTTATTTTTATTATTTTATAGGTTAAGATAAAAAAAATAAAAAAAAAAGTCCACACCATAGGCCATGGGGCAAACCCCGTCACAACCGGCGAAGCCACGGGGACTCGAACCCGGGACCGAAGGGAGACAGGGGCGCGCGCTTACCACTGACCTGTGGGTTCTTGTGCTTCCTTATTCTATAATTTTTATATATATTCTTATATTTTACTTCCTTTATTATATATATATATATATATATTGTTTGTTTTTGATTGTTTTTGTTTGTTTTGTTTTTCCTTTTTCCACTAGGGAACTTTGCAAGCAACATGGATATCAAAGGAATAAATTCGAGCGGCAAGAACTTCAAACTTCAACCACCAGGTGACTTCATTCCATGATCCTCATATTTCAATTTCCTTATTGAACTCCACTTTTTATTCCTCTACCCCATTCTAAATTTTGTTTTTATGAAACTAGGGACAGTTTCATTCTAAGTTGGGGGGTGTGGAAACAAAATGTTTGTTTAAAAAAAACAATGATAACAAAAAGAAGTAAAATTCCTTTATCATTCATATAATAACATCTTTTCTCACATAAAAACTACATATCAAATAATTATTATTTCCTTGACTCTTAATTTAATTCATGATTAAGTTTAAAAGCATAGATTTTGGAAAGTGTGGCTGTCCAATGTGATATTTCATCATTTATATTTTCATCCAAATAAAAAAATGCCACAATGCACGTCCTCTAGAATGTGGGGTACTAATTTGAATTTTTGGGGTCCCATAATAAATAGAATAGTCTGGTTTTATTTTTATGAATAATATGAGTATTCAAAAAGAAACTAAAAAAAATATTAAAAAATAAAATAAAATAAAATAAAATAAAAATTTTCATGTAGAGCAATGGATTGATAAAATGCGAGGCTTTCGGCACTTGGGGATCGTGACTCAAGAGTTGTCTAGCCCTGAGTTTTTCAATATATCTCTATTTATGGTAATATGACTTTGTTTTTGATTAATTTAACTCAAGACGATGCCTGAGTATGTGGGCTTCACTTGGTGCCCTAAGGCCTTTGAGTCTGGGAGTCATCGGCAAAGTCTTGCTACATGGGTTAATTTGATTAACTGCAATCTCAATTACTATGGAAATATTGAAAAAAAAAATCCAAAAAAAAGAATGAAGAATACTCATATTAGGATTAAATGTGATTCCACCTAGCGCTTTCATGATTTCCCCCTCGAATGAAAATGAACCCCCATATCTATTGTGATGCACAACACATCATTACACCTAATTGAGTTGGATGAAGTATGATGATGGATTTGATCAAAGGAATGGGCTTGGGATTGGGATCTGCTTTTAAATTCATCTTGTTTTAAATTATCTTTATAGGTTATAAAAATATATTTGTGTGCAGTTTACATTGTGAGCACTGTTTGTTATAATGTGTTTGAAAAAAGGAATTCAAATAAAATCATTGAATTATTTGCTCGGGACTAGAAAATATCAAGTTGGGGGGTGTGATTATCCAATAAAAACATATATTTTAATTACATTTTAATGGTATTAAATGTTCATTTTTGATCTTATGGGCCTGATTTAGTTCATTTTCATTATGAACATCCATTCTCATCATTTGTGCACTTCATGCCTAATATACACCAATTTAGGCCCAATGAGTCATCTGATTCTAAGGAATGTAATTATCAATTTTTTTTAATTTGATATTTTGGGAACTTTATCTACACTTAAATATGAATATTTTTCATTCAGGTATCAATGGAGAATTCATGGAAGAAGATGGGAATATGTTGTGCTGAAAGGAAGCAATTCTAGAGAAGGAAGATTGGACACTAGCCCACTGATAAGACTGTGGGGCCAAACATACATGCCCAATGAATCCCAAATTTTTTGGGATGATATAATACATTCAGGGGAACAAATAACTCTTCATGCGCCAATGCTAATGCGGCCTCTATGGTGGTTATTAAAGTGGCCCAAGTTAGAGATACAATTCTGGGCCAGATTCTGCAGCCCAGAAAAACAGTCCACTAATATTATCATATCTCGGAATTCGTAACTCTAAATGGGCCCAAATTTTACAGGAGGTTATAAGACATCCGTAACTCCATTTGCTTCTTCTATGGACCACTCTAATTCGACCGTCTAGAATGTCTTCCAGACGCGTCTGTTAGATGAAGGAAATCTGACTGCCACCTCGGGTCAAATGTGGAAAAGTTCAAATTCCACAAACTTTCCACCACCTATGGCCTACCAAAATTAATTGAGATGCTTTGTACTGTTTGAGGCTCGACCCAAGGCTCCCAAAATGCCTATTTAAGGCAGTGGTGGTGAAGGAGTTTAGGATCTTGGATGCTTTGTTTAATTGTAATGTTATGCTGCATTTTTGTTGCCTCAATTTTGTCTTTCACATGTAAGTTGTTCAATTCACTTTAGTTTCTTAATAAAAGTTCTTCTTATACTCTTATTCTGTTGTTCTTAATATCACTTTGATACCGTTGGATCAAGGTGTGAATTTATTCACACCAACCCTTGTGAAATTATTCACACAACGGTGGAGTGATCATTTTATTTTTGTTGTTTTCTTTACTTCTCCGTTTCCTCCCTCATGAGTCTACTTTCCACTTCCATTGAAACCATGGGATCAATGGAGGGCTAACCCACTTATGGGTTGATCCAAGGGAGTAGCAAGGGGCTGTATTGGATGTTATTTATCACCTAATTAATGCATAATCACTTATTTAATTGGGATTTTTATTTGATGATTTTTAAACTCCATCGTCCTTGTTGAATTTAAGGCCACACACTTCAAGTACTAATACGATCCTTTACCTTGAAGTGCTAAAAACTTTGATCCTTCAAGTGTATAGGTTATTAGTATTAGAGGGTGTAGTAATTAAACCAGTAAGTGATGATGTTGTTTTATCTCCTTAAATGAACTCATCTCAAATTTAATAAATTGAAATCATTAAAAAGAAAATACGTCCAATCCACCCCGAGCGATAACCTAGGATCAACTCATTCTTTTAAATTGAATCCACTTAAATCTATTAGATATATTTAAAACCCATCCAAAATCAATCCAAGTTGGCCACTTCCTAGCCAAAAATTCATCCCTTAGGTTGTGTATCTTAGGTATCTTCTTAGGTCTCTGTGGAATCGACAACCCAAGCTACACTACAAGGACCGTTCTACCCTTCTTCTCTTGGGTAAATTTGGGTGTGAACCAGTAATCATGAAAGAAGTTTAATATAGGTCCTGAAAATGTGCAAAAAAATACTAAAATAATTACTAACAAGTTGATGATAATGATAAAATTGGCATAGACCATGATTCACCCCCTCACCCCTCTCAGGGTGTCTCTAGCTATCACAAGTGGTACTAAATTCAAATTTTTTTGTCACGGTGTTCAACCTAAAATTCTATTTTTTGTATTTTTTGAACTCATGTAATCAATGATGAATCCACCATTCTTTAATTGGAATAATTTTAGTGGTTCGAAAAAGGAGTTGTTAATTTTTCTATAATCTTGTGGTGAAGAGATTATGGAGTATTTCCAATGTGATCGAGACTTGAAGAAGCATGGTGAACAAGTCTATGATGAAACAATACAAATGATTATCAATAAAGGTATATCTAGTAAGTTATACCAAAAAAACATTCATTATTCTAGTGAATATAATATTTGAAAATTATTAGAGAAGATAAATGGAAAATCGGTGTAAGTAGATAAAGAATCAGAGCCCTTTTAGGAGAATATTAAAAATCTAGTCATGATGAGAAGCTTGTGAGCAAGAAAAATGGAATTTTCCTCATGTATAGAGAAATAAATAATAGAAATAGAAAAAACGATACTTATAATATAAGTACCCTATTAGAGGTGAACATATATTATTCTATTTATATATTATATTCTAACAATGTTTTAAAATATACCTACAAATTATAAAATTCAGAGTCCCCCTGGAGGCTTTTAGAAGTAGATATTTCCATACTGGTAGGGAAATCACCCCAAGTTCCCAATATAGAGGATGTTAATATAGAAAACAAGATAAAATTCATGACTTATAGAAAAATATGTAATAATTGTAAGTTATTCATGAAGTGAACTATACATTTATAGAAGATCAATCAATGGAGAATAAGAGGTTGGAAAGAGTTTAATTGGACTTGAACTTTGATTGAAGGATGGTGGTTGAAAATATTAAGGAAAAAAATAACTTACTTGAATATCTTGCATAAGAAATAATAATTTAAATAGAAAAAAATAAGGAGTTTAAATAAATAATAATCCCTCTCAAAATAAATCTTAAATAAATGAAAAATCATTGAGTAAATATTTCATAAGGTTTAAAGAGATTACTGCACATGTAAACAAGAAAGATGAGAAGATCAAGGATCTTGAATAAAAGATCATATATTTAAAGGGAATGGATAATCTATAAATTTAAATAAACCTCAACAAGTGAAAGGTATAGAATTTAAAATCTGAAATTAGTAAAAAAATGGAAATTTCATGAAAAATATGAAATAAATGGACCTCGATGAAAATAATAAACCAAGTTCTACTTTAGTGGAAGAATGAAACACACTATTAGTTTTTTTTTTAAATCTCATAGGATTAATAACATAAGATTAAAAGGTATGTTAACATATCAACCAAAAGGAGACTACATGACGTATAAATTATATGGCAGATGTTATACATATTCTAACCCTATTCATATAGAAAGACATTGTAGCATGAAGGAAGAAAAATAATTCATAAAAAAATCCTCCATTGATATGACATATAAGGATAGTAATTAACTAAAATTATTATTTTTAACTGTAAAATAGATTCATTATTTTGGAGAAACATCAAAGATCTCAATGAAATGTACACCAAGAACCTATAATGATTCCCTCAAAACATGCCTCTTAGAAGGAGAGAAAGATAATATAGAAGATGAATACAAATCAGGAAGTTGTTTCAACTATAAGAAAGGAATATGTGCATCTAAAGAAAGGGAAATCAAGTAAAAATAATATTGAGTTGACCCTTATGGAAATATTAGAAGGTAATGACGAGGAATGATTAAGTGGATTCATTAATACCACTACAAATAATAACAAAAAGGAATGTGTAGTTATTAATTTATGTATAAGGAAGAAATGTGATGGATTAAAGTAAGAAGAATCATCAAATAAATAATGTACAAGTGTATTCAATCCCATAATGGAGATAGAACCCAATCCAAGAATAATGAATAACTATAGATCATACATTCAAAGTGAGTTTTGTATAAGTGGAATTGAAAAAATACCCACTAGAAAGCATGGTAAGATGATTGAAAACAAAGGGTTGGTATAAAAAGGAAAACCACACTCCTTTACTTTATGAGTTAATATCTACCTCTCTCCCCATGTGTTTCAATGTTTCCACGAATTGTTGAATGTGGTGTAGAATTAAGGGGGAGATATTATCCCTGGGGTAATTGTATTAAAAGATAACATGTGGTTGGGTTGAAATGAATTTATTTCAATGAAGGAATTAGAAGTTTTAAAATTATTACTTAATATTAGTCATTTATCAAAAAAATAGTGATAAGACTTTGATATTCCTTAATAAGTGGTGATAAGTAACCACTCCGAGTTCCAAGATGAATTTAGAACTAAATGAAGAACATTATGACCTTGAATAAATGATGGTGTTGGAGAATTATCTGATATTTAAAATTTTATAAAGATAGATATAATGTTCTACAAGTGGATATATTCTATATATTAAGTGGTATTTGTTCACTAATAAGTAGAAGAAAACTCCAAATAAAGAAGCATCAACATTCAAGGTTGTCATGTTTATTTTTTGATATACTAATAAGTGGTGTTATTTGACTATTTTTAATATACCAAAAATCTTCTAGAAATTAATGAATCATATCCAATAAACGGTTTCCCTAAAATTAATGTTATCTCATATCTGCTGCAATAATTATGAAGGAATTTGGGGAGGTTGGGGATATACCCTCAAAAGCTATTAAGACTTATCTCAAAAAGGTCGAATCTTGTGAAGAAATAAGGAACACAATTAACTAGTTGTATCACTAGTGTATCACTAATAAGTGATATCAATGGAGATAATAAGTGAAATTTATCTATTTATGGTGTCTTTTTCTTATCTATTGATTGTTTTTTGGGAGTATGACTAATTTCATAGGATGATTTTATGTTGATGAAAACTCAAGATATATGTGAATATATGAGAAAGTGAGTTACTTGTATAGATATTGAATTTTTTATTTGAACACATTTTTTGTACACTGAGATCCATATCAATAAGTTTTGAGTATTTATCAATGACTCAAATTCAAAGTGGTAAATTCACTCTATAAAATTCATTAAAATAAGGTACAGTTGAATTTGGAAGAATAATTATAATTAACTAAGGATGAATAATATGGAAGTACCTTGGAATAATAATTTGTTCAAAGGATGAACTATAAAAACTTTAATTATGCTTATAAAACTAGTTTTATCCATCTTATAATATCAAAAATGGGAGAAAAATCAAAGTCTCTATCAACAAGTGGTCAAGAAAGACCCCCATATTAATAAGTGATAAATATATCTGAGATTTAAAAGGTTAAAACTACTAGATAAATCTATTTGAGTAGGCTAAATAGTTGATATAGTTTTTACTGTAATCTTAGAGAACCCCATAAAAAATGTGATAGAGTATTGTTTCTTGATATAAGGTGATAAAAAAATATTTAAATTTGGATTTGAGAAAATCCATACAGGCCCAAGAAAAAATTTGTAAAAATTAATAAAAAAACTAGATGAGACTTTAATTAACAATGGGGAGGAAAGGAATAGAAACTGGTCAAAAAATATCTCTAAAAAGGGATAGAAAATATTAGTGGATACCTTTATTGAGTTCAGATAAATATGGAAAGAATATAAATATAAATTTAAAAGTGTGAAAAACATTTCATTTTATTGACAAAAGGGGAGAAAGGATACCCATAAAATCTAGAAATTTGATGTAGAATATGGTCTAATAGGATTGAATAGAAAACAGGGATAGATTATTCTCATTTCTACTTGGTGTAGGGATTTAATGGTATATTATTAATAAAATCCAAAGTAAGGGTTTGTTTAAACCATAAGGTGGAGTTTTGAAACCACAAGTTTGTATGAGGGATTTTTTTGACAATATGTGTTGAAGTAATTGAATGCATCCTAGTGAATTACATGGAAGTTTTTATTAGTTTATGGAAAATAGGTTAATAATACATGATTTATTGGATAAAAGAATAAAAGAAAATATGGTTTCCATACACTTTAAAATCATATTTGTAAATAATAGAGAATTAATGCATGGTTTCTCAAGTTAAGGGTGATAAAGGATGTTGGAGTTTAGAGTTAGTTTTGTTGATCAGACTATTCAAACATGGTTTTGGTGATGTGAAGATTTTTAATCATGTAATATATGGTCTTTAATTAAGATTAATAAGTATAAAAGATTCATTTAAAGTATTTTTGTAATTCTGACATAAACCATATGTCCACAAGGTATTTTGAAAGTTCAGATATATTTTAGAATGTATATGGGGTGCTTTGGTTGATTTAAAGTTATAAAAGTTGCTAAATTTTTTCTAAGTCTAAATTGTAAGGTACATCCGAGAATTCATAAGGTTGATCATAGGTTTATAAGGTTCAATAATATTCTTCAAAGTTAATTTTATGGAAAAGGCAAAGATGTCTCTTTGTGCTCCTAAATATCATCAATAATAAACAAGGTTTATTTTGTGTAAAAAGTGTGAATCTACCCTGTGTGTGTAAGGATCATAAAGAAACTATAAGGATCATTTTTTGGTAAATAAATGGTGTTACCCTTTATGTGTAAGGACCATTTTTCAACAAATTAAATCTCATGAGAATATTTTTCTAGAAATTTTAAGATTCATTTCGGGCATGTCGTAAGGATCTTTTTTTAAAGTAACTTTAAATAAGGATCATTTGAGGCTTTGTAAGATTCAATTTCACAATATGATAATCATTCCATGATAAAGAATATCTTATAAAGATCATTTAAAGCATTATTTAAGTGTTATTTCCTTATTTATGTTTTGAAAAGGTGGACCTACAAAGGTTTGTGAGATATTTTATTAATTTTAAAATTTGATTAATAGAATTTTAAATTATGTGAAGATAAATAAATCCAAAGATCAAGGAGGCTTATAATGTGATATATCTTGATATTTTAATGAATAATCTGTAAATATTAAATGGATCTAAAATCACACTATAGGCTAGGAGATCCCAAATTGAATAGAATATTACATGGGAATATTAATAATCATGTATTATGACTAATAATTTGATCAAATATAAAGAACTAATCTTGTATATTTTTTTGAGAATTTAATATTTTGATTTATAGGGAAGTCACAAGGATTATTGAGAATAGAAAGAGAATGATTTCTTAATGTTTTCATAGTTAAAATATGGAAAATATCTCTTGTATAAATATCTAATAAATAAATAGAACATATTAGACCAATAATTATAGACATATGAATGGGAAAAAGATATCTAGACTGAGACTAAATTATTATTTTTGATATTTTAAATATGAAATAATATTTCATATGAATATTTTATTAAAATATAAAAGTAGAGAAAAAAGGGAGAAAATAAGGAGATATACTCAATGAATATTCATTGATATATCTATACATTAAAGGAAGAGAAATAAATTTAGTGTAATATTTATGATGTGGTTCCTAAGAGAAAAAGATAAATTAATAAATACATAAGAGGATTCCAAAAATTATATATAGTTCTACTGAGTGAATAAGACATGAAATAAGGAGGAGTTCCAGTGTTACAACTGGTAGTTAAAGAATAATAGCATGATATTTCTTGTACATAATTATCCTTATCTTGAAGAAGTATTGTTTCTATTGTGATTCAATAGAGATACATAATCAACCCTTATCTTAAGGTGTTGATATAATAAAGTGTGGAGAAGAATGAGGAATATGACATGAATTTCAAAAACACATATACCTAAATTTGATAATGCACAAAGCTATTATTTCATTAATAATCATGAAGCAAGATTAATTGATTCCTTTATGGTATGAATCATGTACCAAGAAAATAGATCTAGAAGTTAATTCCTTTATTGATAAGAAGGTGTTCATCCAAACTAACTTGGACCATTTTTACTACTAGAAGGTGTTCTGGAATGATCTTTTCATTATCCTTCTCTTATATATGGATAATATTCTCATGGAACTTAAAAACATGATATAAATCTTGGAGTTGAAATCTAATTAGTCTAGAAGTTTTGAGTTGAATGAATTTGAGGGTAACAGGTATATTTTTTTCATACTGAGAGCACAGTGGAAGCGTAGAAGTAAGAAAAATTAAAATTTTTAAATAAGATAAGTGTTGTAATTTCCTCTCTACCATAAAATCACCTTGTTATCAACCATAGTATCTTGTGTGAATAAAATAATTATGAAAAAAATCAAAACAATACCACATTCTATATTGATCCAACATGTATTCTGCTCATTATCAATGATGGTTTATCGATGGAACCGAATTAATAACCCTCTAGATCATACATATTCACTTTAAAAACTTGTTTGAGTGTCTTTATTTGGTATCTAGGTTCTAGTGTGAATAGAAAAAGGCACTTACAACAACCTATCAATCACAGGATCACCATTTCTTTGATTCAATAAGTAATTATTGAATAATAATGCTTGAAACTCCTCTTTCTCATAATAGGAATTGGGAGAGATGATAGATATGATCTCAAATTTGAGGTATGAATATTCCACTCAAATTTGGGTCTCCTAAATTTTATAAGTAGGTTTAAACTCACAAAAATTTAACTTTGGAATAAAAATAAGTTTAAACTTCTATAGAATACCTAAATAACATATGTGACCTATTAAATATGTCAAAAACATTATAAATAATTTATTACTTACTTGTAACATCAAAATAATGTCACATGTTAAAATATTAGACACTCCCTCAAATCATTTCTATCCCATCAATATTTAACAAACCTTGAAAAGGAATATGCATTCGTAAAATACTTTCTTGTATTCACTTAATAACTTTTGAATACCTATAATTAACAGATTTAACACTTACTATTTTAAACATAAATAATATTTAATTTATTTATTTCCTTATGATCATTCAAACTTGGACATTTTCCAACCCCATTCATGGGACCCACCATGTCCTAAACTCTAATTTAATAGAATTTTTCATTCCTCTAAATATTATTTTCATGTGACCCTATGGACCCTTATCTCGATTGCGGTTAGTGTCACTTATAAACTTGGAGTTATGTCAAGAAACACATCAAGGCCCCTAATGAGATAAGGTTTATTCATAATAATTTCAACCAATCCAATAAAATTACGTTGTGTAATATGATATATTTGTCTCCTGATATCTCATAAAGTAAGATTCATACTTTGTGTAATAATCCTTTAATGATTTATTTATTATTTTAGTGACAAAACTAAATAAACTTACCATCTTTAACCCTAAAAACATACTTAACAAGTGTATTAAAACCCTGATCAATGGGGCATGAGATATCTATTCCTCTAATCAAAAGTGAAAAATCCTTTATTGATCATTCAATCAATGTCATACCACCAATGATACACCTGACACAAGATACCTCACTTTAAACATAAATTTAATGGTTTTTGTCTTGAATTAAATAAAGTAATTAAATGATACATAATGATAATGTTCTCAAGTTAAGAGACCAATAAATATTAATTTAGATAAAAACATCCAATGAAACCTAAAAAATATTTTGATTATATTAGAAGGTTGGACCTTATGATCTCCTATACTTAATATCATCAAGTAAGAACTTCATGAGAAGAATTCTGAATGCTTAAGATCCCCCCATCACTTGATTTTCATGCATCATCTGTGTCTTATCAATATGATGTATCTATACCATATGATATATATTTAAGATTATTATTATAGTATCTCAGAACTATCATTATAGTGGGGAACTACTATAACCTTTTTATATCAAAAATAATCTGTGAGAATTACCATGTAAATAGTACATGAAAAACTAACATTACTATTATTATAACACCATGATATTTTATAGGTATTCCTTTTAAATAAATTTTTATGTACTTGATCGATTTATTTACACACAACCCTGACTCTAAAAAACCATGATATATTATAACATTTAAAACCTAGTCATTGGATTGGTGGTTAGGAATAGGATTAACAAAACTATGAAATTTATATAGAAATTTTTTCCTTAATTCATATGTATTGATTAATTCCAAATAAATAATAATTAAATTTTTAATAAAATCATTTTATGATTAAAACTTATTTTTCTTTTGAAGAAATGTATTTTTCCAAGTGTTAAGAATTTTTATATAAAAATATATATTGATCACTATGAAAAATTATTTTAATGAAATTTATTTTTAATTTAGGAATATTCATTCATACATTATTTATCTAATGCTTAGGAATAAAGATATAATCATTTGATTAGAAAAAAAAGAGTTATTTTTAAGAAAACTATTTTTATGTGCATAATGTGTTTTTATCTTAATAAATTATATAAAACACTATTAATTAATGATGTTAAAAAATTATTGAATAAATATTAAATAAAATAGTTTAACATTCATATAATAAATTTTATAGGGTAAGTAATGGATGTAAAATTGGTTTTATGCTTAAAAATCTATTTTTCTAAAAAACAGTTTTTGTTGCCTTTTATGTGATTATTTTAAAATTAACCTATACCACTTATAGAAATTGAATTTGATGAAATTTATTCAATATTTTTAATAGAAATTTCATAACTTGGTAATGATTCCACTTTCATTTTCTGTCCAAATTAATATTAAAAACAGTAAAAAATGTGTACCACAGTTAGGTTTAAAACGGATTTATCAAGGGTTAAACTAATAGATAAGGGTAAAAATTCCATTTAAACATGCCTAAATATTATTTTTTGAATATATATATGTGTGTTATATTATCTTAAATTCTAATTATTGTACATTTTTGTGCCACATTAAAAATAAATGTATTTTTATTATTTAAATCTTTTAAGAGATTTCATGTGTGTCTCTCCCCTCACTTATAATATGAAACCTCTTATCCTCCTTTATTAATAATCATTAAGAACTATAGTTCATACAAGACCAACCTAAAAACTTCTCTATATTTTTTAAATTCATTTTTGAGCTTTTGTTATTTTCTTAAGACCATCCTAAGAAGGCTTAAGGTGTAAGACAAAAGAGGTCTCTCAAAGAAGAGGTAATCATCTTACCCGACTCTTTCAAAGATTATTTCTTCTTATACTTACTATAAATCTATTATATCCATAATAAAATAATTAATTAATTATAATAAATATAATTAGATGTTATTATGATTATGGTACCACCAATTTACACCCCATTTTCATGAAATGATAAATGAAAGTATCGCTTATGCGTACTTGTAGAAGACCACCTCAATGTAGATATGTGATTCATTTCAGTCATCGCCTCACATTTATGGATATATTGATTTATTTTAATAAATTTTTATAATATTTATGATATAATTATTATTTTTTAATGATAAATTATTTATCTTTCTTTCCTTATTTTTGATAGAATGTGAAAATAGTGTTCATGCATACATACAAACTACCTTCACCATGAACGGTGTAATTTATTTTTCTATATCTACCTTTTATGGATTGTTATAAATATATATATATATATAATGTATATATATGATATTAATATCATGATTAACATTATTTATATGATGGAACTATGGTCAAGATGCAAGGATAATGATTTCTGAATTTGAACATACATGAAAAATGAAGAAGTTAACACTCAAAAAGATGAAGATAATGAAATATTGTTAATGAATGGATGATAATATATTATAAGTAAAAAATTTATGGTATTATATTTATGGATATTATTATGTTATAAAATCATACTAAATTTAAATTTATTATAAATGTTGTTAAAATCACATACGAAGCAAGTCAGGCCTGAGGTAAGGGTCATATGTTACAATATCACTTTTTACCAGGATTGTTTATTCTTAAATTTATAATGATGAAATTAATTGTTATATCTATGAAAAATGATATATTTTTAAATCTACTTTGGTTATTTCTAGATATTACAAGTTTTCATTTTATCTTCATCTCTCATAGTACTCAAAATTCCAAAAGAATATTCATAAGGAAAACTGACTTTATTTCTATCTTCAGTCGGGAATCTATTTCTTACTTGTCTATATTTTCATTAAAATGTTTTCAAAAAGTAATTACTATTCTAAATTTATTGATTAAATTAATTTTTACTCATGTTTTACTTTCTATAAAAAGGTGAAAAAAGAATCTTCTTGTTGTTTTCTAAATGAGATACATTTTATCAAAGGTGTGAACTGAATATTTGTTTTAATATAAATCATAAAAATATATTTTCTCATTATAATAACTACAATTTTCCTTAAATATTCATTTACAAGATTCCATAGTTATTTTAAAAGAAATTTTTCCCTGATATTTTTTAAAATTTTAGATTTTAAATAAGTGATTTCAAAATGAAAAGGGTATTTTCCTCAAGAAATGTCAAGTGATATTTTAATGGTATTTTCATACATGAAAACATCCATTGATGTAACTTATGAATCACTAGGGATATTACCAAATGATATCATCCTTATTCTTTCACTATATGGTTATTGATTATGAGGATGAAATCTTGATGAAATTTGATTTCTTTTCTATGGGTTAAGCTATGAAGAAATGATAAATATTTTCATGATCTTTTGGTATACATATGAATGTATTATGATTATGTGATGAGTGGGTACATTATATCCCTCAAATTCATTGGATAATAATTAATTTTTATGAGTTAAAAGGGTATACAATATTTTATCCCAATTCCAAAGTAGGTACATTGGTGGTTAGACTAAGCCTAATAAGTGATGAATGTCTTGGTGGGTAGCCTTATCATAAGATTTCTATGATTATTAATATTCCATGTTTTATGTTACTCTCTTATTACATGTTCTTTTGATTTTTATGTAATCACATGGCTCATGATCTTTGATTCTTATATCATTCTTGTCTTATGAACTACCAAAGCCTTATTCCAAGACTATGATCAATGAATTGTAGGGTATGATTTTCAAATGATAAACTTATATTCTCATACCATTATACTCATGTTATGATTATATATAATGATTGATTGACATATCCCATGTTTACCATTATTGTTATATGAGCTCACCCATTCTTATGTTTCCTTTCCCTAAGTTCTGAAGAAAGGATTCAAGTAGGGCATGACTAAGAAGTATATTTTTTGAGAAGAACTTTGTGGGATATTTTGAAGATATTTCATGAAATAAGATGATTATGTGTCTAGTCTTCAAATACACTACCCCTTTATGGTTCTAGGGAATATATTGTTATGATATTTGTTGAATATTTATCTATAATGATGTAATGTTTATGTATGTAATGTTTGGGTTTCCTTGGTTGGTATCAAAGTAGATTTTAGTTGTTTTTGGATATTAGAATTAGAGAACTTTGTTGAAAACCCTAGGGATAATTTTATGTGTTGGATAACATCATAAAGATTTGGTAAATAAGAGATTGTGTGGTTTTCCAAGAAAACACATCCCTATATAGATACTTTCAAGTGGATAAAACTATAGAATATATGAACCTAGGGTTAGAAACTACAAATGGGTAAGGTTGGATATTAACTCAATAATCACAGGTGCATGATGAGTGGCCCTAAGACTACACACCTGTCTAGACACTCTCAAGGTATATTCGAGGGTTAAATAACATTTTATTTATTAACCATTATGAAGTATTTTAATATATAATGATCATGGATGACCTAGGTTAAACCTAATGTGTCATATATTGAAAAGAATGTGTCATAATTTAGACATCATATGAATGATTTTTCATGATTATATAATTTATCACTATGATTATTTTTGCTCACACTATGATTTTTTATTTTAGTCAATGGATGAACTGGGAGGAATCATGTTAATTCTAAATGTGATGGAAAAAAAAATTATATGGGATTTGTAATGAAAAATATTATTTCTATGCTTACGCAACTTTCCCAAGCTATGAATCATGTTGATCATATAAATGATAAAATGAGTGGACAAAATATTGTTGAGACCTTCATGATGAAACATTCACATTCTTTTAGTGGTTATTGGGATCCACTAATTGTTGAGTAGTGGATCATTACAAATAAAAAGATATTTTCCATTCACTAGTACCCTAATCATAAGAAATTTATTTTGATTTTTTATTTGGAGGGTGAAGAAAATCAATGGTGTACTCTTATAAAAAAACATGAGGCAATAATAAGAAATTGACTCTATATGGTGGGATGAGTTTAGGAGGCTATTTTTAAATAAGTACATTACTTGTTTTTCTCATTTGAGAAAGTAGATGTAATTCCTTGAGATAAATCAGAGGGATAGTGAATCCATTAGTACCTATGAAGAAATTTTTAAATGACTTATAAGGTACGCTTCTAGTATTATCATCCAACATAAAAGAAAGATTGATCAATTATTTAATGGCTTAAAACCATGCCTCTAAAGGGATTTAACCATAAGATACTTAAGTATCTATGAAGAAATCATTTTATGAACTCTCAAGTTAGAAATGGATATCTGAGCCGCCCATAAATCTCATGGATTTGATAAGAAAAGAGAGATGGAATTAAAAGAAAATTACAGTAATAAAAACCATATAGGGAAGAATATGATCCTTCCTTTATTCCATAAGTGTTGAAAGAAACATAGAGGTAATCTTCTTAAGGGGACTAGTAATTTTTTGAGTGTGTAAAGGAAGGTTATTAGGAAATTGAATGTAAAAGTAATGGGAATAAGTTAGCTAATGATGTGAATGGAGAGAAATATCCACATAATGCACCACCCACACTATTGTGTTTCAAATGCAAGGAGTATGGTCATTATACTAACAAGTTCTCTAATCTATGTGTTAATGATGATGATTTATGTTAGAAACCTCTTAATCCAAGAGTAAAAGGGAATTCTCATGTGATTAATATTTATGATATGGATTATGAGAATGAAGTGGTGAAAGTTACACTTATCATGCACTCTATAATTGCTAATGTATTATCTAATTCTGGTTTTACCCACTATTTTATATCTAAAAAATTTTCTATGGGTATCCTTTTATTACCTCAATGATTAAATGTTGAATTGATAGTGAAAATTTATAATGGTATGATGATTGCATCACAAGTCTGTGATTCTTCTCTGATTAATGTTTGTGGGAATGTGTTTCTTGTAAGTTTTTTTATTCTTCATCTAGTTTAATTTGATGTAATTTTTGGGATGTATTTTTTCTCTCTATTTTAATTCAATATCAATTTTCATGAAAGAGAAGTAAAATTTAAAATTCTAGATGAACCTGTGATCACTTATTGGTGCGAGGATGAATATGAGTTTCCATTGGAAATTACTTCTATTTTATGGGTCCTGATTCCTTTACATAAGGTGTATTTACCTCATATGGTTGTGGAGAAACTCAACATAGAATATATTCTTATTGTATGAGATTTTTTTGATGTATTTTTGGAATATTTGTCTACTCTTCCTTCTAATCATGAAGTTGAGTTTTCAATAGAACCCATACCGAGTGCTACACCTTTCTCAAAGACTCTATATAGAATGACCCTAATTGAGTTTTGGGAATTAAAAAGGAAACAACAGAAGAATATTGATAAGGGATTTATTTATTTGAGTGAATCACCATGTGGTGAACCTATTCTTTTTATTAAGAAGAAGGATGTGCCAATATGACTCCACAGTAATTATAGGGAGCTTAACAATATCACGATCAAGAATAAGTATTATCTACCATGTATTGATGATTTGTTTAATCAGTTGTGTGGACCTCAATACTTTTGTAAGATTGAAATTCATTATATATACTATCAATTAAGGGTAAAATGTAAAGACATACTAATGACAACCTTCCATATGAGGTATAGAAACTGAATTTATAGGAATTCCATTTAGAATTACTAATTCCCCCACTATCTTCATGGATTTATTGAATATAGTCTTTAGAGATTACCTCAATCTATTTATGGTAGTTTTATAGAATATATTATTATATACTCTAATAGAAATGAAGATCATGAAAATAACTTGATAATTGTGTTGAATACCTAGAGAAATGAGAAACTATATGAAAAAATCATCAGGTGTGAATTCTAGTTACAAAATGTATCTTTCTTGGGGCATGTGATCACTGGTGAGGGTATATCACTATATCCTTTTAAGACTGAAAACATTGAAGATTTTACCAGAACAACCACTATAACTGAGATCCATTGTTTTCTTGTATTATTTGGATATTATTGATTATTTTTGAAGAATTTATCAAGGATATATAATCCACCCCCCAAGTTAACACAAAAGGAAGTCAAGTTCCTTTAGTTTGATGAATGTGAATAAAATTTCAAGGAGTTGAAGTGAAGGTTGGTCAATGCACCTATACCCACAGAACCCTATAGTGGTCAAGGGTTTGTGATTTTCAATGATTCATTAAAGAAGGGAATAGGATTTTTTCTAATTTAGAATGACATGATGATAGCTTATTCTCCTCATCAATTAAAGGTTTATGAGTATAATTACCCAACCCATGACTTGGAGTTAGCAATAGTAATCATCGCATTAAATATTAGAGGCATTATGTTTATAAAGAAAGGTTTCACATATAAACTCATCGCCCAAAAAGATTTTAATATACATCATAGAAGATTGTTGGAGTTGATTAAAGATTACAACTTCTCAATACATTACCACCCTGGGAAAGCTAACAAGGGGGATGATGCTTTGGGTCCAAAGGACCATGCTAGATAATATATGATGTTGATCACAAAAGATATAATATATATGGATTTTCAAAGGATGAACCATAAAATCTTTAGGGAAAGGAAGAAATATTATCTTGCTCAAATGAGTGTTCAACCATCTATCCATGTAAATATCAGAAAGAAGACGTAGAGATGAAAAAGAAGGTTAGAAATGTTCCTGAGTTCAACCTCGATTAAGATGGAATGATAGGGTTAAGGAACATAGTTTGTGTCCTTATTATACCAGAATTAAATAAGGAGCAATTGGATAAGGCTCATACCTCATCATTCTCTATTCATCTTGGAAGTATGAAGATGTATAAAGACCTTATAGATAAATTTTGGTGGGATAACATGAAGAGAGATATGACAAAGTATGTATCTCGGTGCTAGGTATACCAACAATTTAAGGCTGATCATAAAAAGTCTAAGGGGATGTTACAACCATTACTCATACCAATATGGAAATGGGAAAACATAACAATGGATTTCATCGTAGGACTCCCCAAAAAAATTTAAAGGGTATAATGCTATTTGGGTTGTAGTCGATCACTTACAAAGTCAGCAAATTTCGTTTCTATCAGGGAATATTTATCTCTTATCGTCTTTCCCAGATTTACATTAAGGAAGTGATAAAGTTATATCGAGTACCAAATTCTATTGTGTCGGATAGAGATCTGAGGTTTACCTCGAAGCTCTGAAGAATTTTTCAACAAGCTTTGGATATAGAGTCATGTTGTAATATTACCTATCATCCTCGGACATATGGTCAGTCTCAAAGAAACATTCAAACCCTGGAGGATACGCTAATATTATGTTCTTGAGATTTCAATGGTGGTTGTGATTAACACCTTCCTCTTATTGAATTGTCTTATAAAAATAGCTTTCACTCAAGCATTTGGAAGGCTTCTTATGAAAACCACTATGGAAAGAGGTGAAGAACTCTAACATGTTGGGATGAAGTATGTGAATGAAAAAATTAGGACCTAAACTAGCTAAGGAAATGGAAAAAAAAGGTCATATCCATTCAACAACACGTCAAGGAAGCTCAGAGCTAATTGAAGTGTTATGCTGACAATCGTTGATGAGATCGGGAAATCAAATTTGGTGAGAAGGAATTCTTACAAATATATCCATGGAAGAAGGTTATGATAATTGAAAATAAGGGGGAAACGGTAACTAGGTATATTTGACGCTTTTTGATTCTTGACCGAGTAAGGACGGTGGCTCATCACTTGGCGGTTCTACTAAACCTCTCTCAAGTCCATGATGTGTTCAATGTATCTATTCTGAGGAACTACATACATAATCCTTCACATATACTGAACTCTGAGGTTTTATTGTTAGAGAAAGATCTTTTTTAAGAAGATTAGCTAGTAGAAATCTTGAATCATGGATATAATGTTCAACAGAACAAGACTACTCATCTAGTTAAAGTTATTTGGAGGAATCTTAAATTTGAAGAAGCTACTTGGGAACCCAAGAGTGTGATGAAGAAGAAATATCAACATTTTTTCCAACAAAGTGATAGAATTTAGAGGGTGGAATTCTTTTTTAAGGGGGGTAGAATATAACACCATGAGATTTTATATGTATTCCTTTAAAATAAATTTGAAGTATTTGATAGCTTTCCTTATACTCAACTGCAAGTATAAATGAAACGTGATATATTTTAAAATTTAAAACCTAGTCATTTGATATCCTATCATTTGAACTATCAAAGATACATTTATATTTCCCTAGATATAGCTTAGTGGCTAACCCAAGGGTCGGTCTCAAGGAGACAGTAAGTTAATCTCAATGACTTCCAAAATATTTTTTGTGTTTTTATCTATTTCAAAAGCAGTAAAAGGAAATATGAAATTGTGATGAAAAAAAACACAAGAAAATGAAAATGAGAACATAATAAATAGAGAAGAAAAACAGAAACAAAAAAGAAGAAAATTTACCAAGAACAAACTAGTTCTAGGTTGATCCACACTAATACCTATCACTAACCTAAAAAGAATAACCAACACTCAATTCTACACCGCATGTTTTCGATGTCTCAACACAAATACCACTCTCTCATCAATCAGTGAACAGTCATATACAGAATGTCTTCATGTACATGATTGATCTTCTAATTGTGAAATGAATCACGAGCTCAAATCATATTCTCACATAATGTCTTCCATGAAAAAGTGATCATCACAATATCATTAAATCACACAACCTCTCTTTTGATTCTTTCTCAACCATCTTGGAGAAGAAGATGAAAAAAAAAAGAGAAGAGAAGATGTAGTAGTAAATCATTCCTTTAAATGAGTGTGTGGTCGCATCTCCTCACATCGTGCTTGTAATTTACCAAAAGTGAAGAAGATAGTGACGATTAAAAAGATATTTGGTGTCCAAACAGCTTCGAAGTGAAGAAGATGGTGACGATTGAAAAGATATTTGGTGTCCAAACATCTTCGAGATTCACCTCCTTGAACTAGCTGTGCAAATTAGCCCTCCATTTTTTGAGGTAGGAGATCACAAAAGAAGAGAAAAATTGTAACAAACAATTTTTATTTACATACTGAGAAAATTATAGTAGAAAGAGGGGAGAAGATAGAGTTAAAAAAAAAGAGAAAACAGGGAAACATAATGAGGGGGTCCGGATATAAAACGAATCCCTGTAATAAAAGACAAGAAAAATAATATATTTTCCAATAAACTACTCTGGCAGAGCACTCCACGGGTCAAACTTCATCCCGATACATCCTCCTTTATGTGACACAAGCAAAACTCCTCCAAAATTATCGTTGCCTAAATCTGGAAATAACTCTCTTAACTCCATCTAGCCTTCGAGACGATTACCAATTGCTCACAGTGATCTTTTCCTGCTGCTTTACCAATTTGCCTGACTTTCAATTCCATCACTACACTTGAAGTCCAGGTTTCCAAAATCATCATTGTTTGTAATAAATGATGTTAAATCAATCAATTTTTATTTTATTAGTCCATTGGAAGGATCCTCTTCTTTTTCAAGCTCATACCCTGCCGGCCTTCATCTCTACACAATACTGCAAATACATCATCAAAATTTAGTAAGCCGCTCACTTATTCTTCCCAGCTCCACTCACAAATTCGAGCAATCATTCACTACCTCAACAAATGCAAACCAACCCAAGTTGAAGCCTCAAATGGGTTGCCAAAATTTGATCGTCCTGCACTTCAAACAAACATCACACAAATTTCAGCTGTGATAATCGGAAGAGCACCATGCGGGCACCCAGATTCAACAGAGAAACCACAGCATTAGAGAACACGAGCTCCCCCCACCGAAATCAAACCAACACAGGAACAACATCGGTCAGAAAAATCTCAGATCGATAATCATCTTCAGCATCTGGTCAGGGTAGGTCGAATTCAGTCGGCAAGCAACATCCGAGTTCAAAAGATCTCAATCAGACCCAAATCTGAATTCATCCAAACTCGATGAAGCGGCAGCACTATTCTACATCGTCAGGGATTGGTCGTCTTCAGCAAAGGTAGTATCAATAGCAACATACGTCGTCTTCGGTAAATCGAACTCGGCATCTCAACTTGATCAGATTCATTGAGCTTCAACAAATTACAACGAAGCATCGACGACGACATCGGCAATCGGCGCAGGCACAACTCATCTTCTTCGCCTGGCACCATCCAGATCCGATTTCAGTTCACCTTTCACAATTCCAGATGAATGAAATTGTGGATGAACCTCAATATTGTTTTGAACAGCATATCAAAACTTCTCCATGTTCCGATTACGGTGGGGCTCGTCGTGGTCATTCCAGTTGTCTTCTTCGATAGCGCTCACGCGGCTCGGGCTACAGATCCATCGGATTGTGACATCAGGTGAAGCTGGCTCGGTTGAATTGTGTGGATCCGGTCGGTATGCTAGCAAATCAGAATTGCGGAGGCACGGTGTGGCCGGGAGTCATCTTCAACTTCCCGATTCTCCCTATGGTAGTGGGGAAGAATCGGCTCTGTGGAGGACACCTGTACCAATCCCCTACATGCGTTCCAATGGGATAAGTGTTCTGGATGAATCGGGTATGTAATATCCAAGCCGAGAATTGGGTAAATAAAACCTATATTGGTACTGGACTACATCAAAAATAATGTAAACACAAATATTGTTTGTAAATTAATTTAAAAAAGAACAAAGCATTTAAATAAATTCTTACTCAAACTAAAAAACATTCTATTTAAAATAATTAACCAATTAATTAACAGAGTAAAGAAATGATAAAAATTAATGAAAGAATTCAATTATAATTGAATGTTACTAAATATTAAATTATTTAAAGACAACAAATTAAAGTTAAAATATAATTAATTAATTAATATATTAATACCCTAAACAAAAAAGGGATAAATCTTTAATAAACATATCTCATAAATTATTTATCAAAGATCCTAAAAAAGTTGAACTCTAAAGAAAATAAAAGTAAAAATTAATAAATAAATAAACAATAATCAATTTATGAATTAAACTAAAAAACAACATTTTTATTAATAATTTCATTAATATACTAAAACTACTATAAATTTACCATTAAGCGATAATTAAACAAATAAATGTCTTTTTAAGTATTGAATACACATTAAATCCTCCAAAAAGAATGTGGCAAAATGAATAGATTTAAGGGCACATCAAATTCTCTCATACTTAAGACATTTCTTATGCTCAAAAAATCTTTAGTCACATTCAATTTTAGGATAAAAATCTCAAAATCTCAAAATTGAAATGCCACTAAGAATTGATTTTCAATTTAGTTTTCTCTTACAGATTCTCTCAAGTAGTAAGTATGAATTCCCTCTCAAATGAAATTTCCCCAGTGAAAATTCAATTGCTGTTTTAAAAAATGATCTAAGTAGAATTTTTTAAATAAAATTTTACAAACGTCAATTTGTATCCAACTGAAATCACAAAGTTCTCTTAACCTCCAGGTGAACAGACTCACATAATTTAAGTAGCCATAAAAATAGACTCATCACTGGATGGGGTGAAGTGAAAATTTATTGGTAGAATACATAACCCTTCCAAATGCTTAAATAATAAATAATTAAAGGGAATGAAATAATGAGTTCAACATGGATTAGGATTTTCATTTCATAATTCATTTGGATGCATATCTTATGATTTAGATTCAAATTAGAAAGTTCGAAGTAAATATTAATCATATGACATTCTCCGAAAATTTTGCAAAAAATCATTTTTTTCAAGAGGACAAGAAAAACGATTTACTCAATTAAATCCAAGTGGTATTAAAGATTTACCTCCTCAAAGAGACATCACAACCTTCAACTTTAAAAAAAACCGCCCACTGAAAATTCCTAAGTGATGCTTAAAAACTCACAATTTTGAAAAAATTTAAGGGTTTTTGAGGGAATCACATTGGAACACAGTTCAAGCACAATTAAAGACCCTCCCCCACACTTAATACCCAACATGTCCCCAATGCTAAAATCTAAAGTGAGAGAAACAATTTAAGACAGTTAATGTTATAAAATATTTTGAAAATCAACTGTGAGATGAATATTTGAGGGTCCCAAGTATAATCAAAAGTCATTTTTCCACACCACATGCACAAAAGATACCCACTAGTCATTACATTAACAACTTCAATGCATATTCATGGTTTTAAAAGAAGATGCATATTAGCATTTAAAGATCAATAAGGTAATAGTTAATGCACCAAGATGATCATGCAAGGCAAGATGTTTAGCATTCATATGTAGTTTAAAGGGCAGTAGTAACTAACAGAATAAAACAAAGCATTTCAACATACAAAATAACTTAAATAACAAGTTTTCAATAATTAAGTACACCACCAACAAACAAGAATCATATTTTTGTTTATCTTGAATAAGAGCAGAATAAACATGTATAATTTTAACTCTTACTCCCCTGGTTAGAAGCATTAACTCTTAAGATTCAACATGAGACACCTCCCCTTTTTTCACTTGAGTAAGTCACCCTGGTATGAAAATTTCAAGCTCCTAAAATTTAAAAATACAAAAATTAATTTCTAGAATTTAAAGTTCAAAATAAGAAAAAACTAGAGTAAATGTTCAAGGAGTTCGATTAAAGTTTATTTCAGTGTGCTGCTTCTTTTGATATTTAAAAAAATGAATTTTTTATTCAATAGAATGAAAAATTTTACTCATGACAATACTTACAAACCAGATGTTAAAATGAGAATGCTTTAATTCTTTATGGACATCCTAAAAAATTTCAAGAAAATTCAGTACATCCCACTCCATGGAAGTGTACCACTTGTAGAGTAATGGTGGGGGGAAATGAAGCAGTACATCCACTCTTCTTCAGCTTGAGAAATGGTGTGCACATGTTGTAAAGATTCAATTCTTTGATGTGATTTCTATTCTGGTTAAATATCCTCTAAATGTTAATTATTAATAATCATAGATTTATTGTTATCCACTACAACATTATTGCATGTCTCATAAGCCTCCTCTTGTTGAGCTACTCCCATACATAGATTTTCAACAAACATTTGGAACTCCAAAAGTTCCTCTTTAAATGCAATCCCTAATTTCTCATTACTCTCTATGAAATCATAAATATGATCTTCGTATTTAAATTCTACAAGGGGAGAAGAAAAATATAGGCCAGGATAAAAAAATTCAGTGTTAGCAAAACATTCAACTTCTTCCATAAAATTTTCAACTACCTGAATGTGTTCATCTTGTTCTTTCTTGTGACCAAAAAGTTCTCATATGAGAGTTTCTGGGTAAGCAGTGAGGTATTCATCCTCCTCTATCCTCTCTTCAAAAATAAACACATCATCTATGGTGTCTTTAATATAAAAATATAGGATTCCTTTTCTAGTACAATCTGTTCTATAATAGAAAAATTTGCATACATGTGAGTGCAATAAAAATCATCATAATGAAAATCAAAAATTGAATATTTCTCAAAATGTTGTCCATCTTCTATAATTTCAATATGACCCTTCTCTTTCCATACCTTGAAATAATTCTCATCATGAGGATTTTCTATCCCCATCCTTGCTTTATCCTCCTCAATCTCCTCCTCAACAGATAGTAGGATTCCTTCTTCTTGGTGAAACTCTTCTGGATAAAACTCATGGAAAGGATGTAAGAATTATTTGATTTTTTTAGTTAAGGCTCCCAAAGTAAGTCACCTTGATGACTTATAATATTAAATAAGTTCAAGTAAATCTTATTCACTTAAAATTTATGTTTTTTCCTTGGACTTATTGTCAATAAATCCTACAATATCCTTAAATTGTTGAGGAGGATTTATTTTTTAATTTTTTTTAGTTTCAATTTAAAAATGAAGAATAAAAAAACAAACTTTCAACCCCAGAAATGGAACTAATTTTTTATAGCCTATTATTTGAACTATCAATGATACATTTATATTTCCCCAGATATAACTTAGTGTTTATCGGAGGGGTCGGTCTCAAGGAGGCAGTGTGTTTATCTACATGAATCTTCTAAAATATATTTCTATTTTATTTATTTCAAAAAAAGTAAAAGGAAACATGAAAATGTTGTGAAAAAACTAAAAATGGAAATTAGAATAGATGAAACAAAGAAGAAGAACATAAAAAAGAAAGAAGAAGAAAATTCAGCAAGAAAAAACCAGTTCCAGGTTGATTCACCCTACTATCTATCAATGACCTAAAAAGTGATAACAAATACTCAATCCCACACACTGTGTTCTCTATGTCTCAACACAAACACCTCTCTATCCTCAATCAGTGAAAAATAATTTATATATAATTCTATCCAATATATGAGGCTCTTTTAATTTGTGAAATGAATAACAATATAAAATCAAATTCTCATAGAATGTCTTCCATGAAAAAGTGTTCATCACAAGATCATTAAATTAAAGAATAAATTAGCAATTAATACCTATGAATGAGTGTGTATTCACTTCTTGTAAGGAACCGACCCTAGTTGCCCAGAGATGGTGCCTTATTTTATTAAATTGAAATATAAGCAAGGAATATGCATTCTGAAGGACCGAGTAGTTTAGTAGCATTGGAAACAAGATACATACATAAGTTCAACATTACAACTTGAAATGAAAAACAACATAGAAATTCCTTCAACAACATCCATAACTCCTAGGTGATTTCTACATTTCATTCATAATAAAAATCGTCATGTCTAGAGAAAATAAAACATAAGAAAGTGGTCTGTTCAAATGCTCAGTAAGGGTAAGAAATAAAACGTAAGATATCATAAACATAAACATTAGGCATATTGATTAACTAAAAACACATGCCTTTAACAATAAACATGAACACGTTATGGAAGAAATAAGAGATGAATACATAATTCCATATTAAAACATAATTATAGGTATTCTACTAGTCTAATAACCACACGAACCATCAATATTATTTTTGTAATGCGGGAATTCATAATTCGGGACATCATAACCATACCGTCAAAGCCTCATTCCAAGACCATAAATAATCATTTTGTCAAGGCCTTGTACCAAAACTGTAGTTTGTATCATGAGACCTACCAATACACCAAAGGGATATAGCAAGCCCCACCCAACAATTAATATTTCCAATGCATTCCTCATATGAAAGTGGATAAACATAAACAACATGTACATTTATATTGAAACTAATATATGAAATTTAAATAACTTTTCCCGAACATTAAGTACAAACACTAACAATTCGGAGTAAATTAGTGAATGGTTTTAAGATAGTGCATCCACAGTCAAAACACAGGGGATGATATGATAAAAAATTAACCACATTTAAACATAAGAATTAACAATAGTGTTGAAATGGGTGAAAATACTCTTTTAAAATCATCGAGTAAATCTTGTTATAAAAACCCTTTTACTTGGAAAAGAAGAATTCTTTTGAAAAATCCTTTATATAAAACCATAACCTAAGTAAGATAGTATTTTCATAATAAAATGAGTGATTTTATAAATATTATGGTTGATAAAACATATTATAGAGTTCCCTTGAAAATAGGTAAGAATTTGAGAAATTCCCTTGAATCGGGCTTGTATTTTGGAAAGAATTTTGAATGTTCCTTTTAAAACATGTAAATCCCCATAAAATAAAGAAGGATTATGGTTGGTAAACATATATAGTGCAATCACACATAATTTATGAGGATTATATAATAATACATAATAATTTAATTGAGGTATGTAGACAATAAAAGTAACCCGAATGAAAATGGAGGTTTGGGTTGAAACCCCTTACCTTAAGTCTGAATCTTCCGCTCTTGACCTTATGGTCTTGGAATATGAAATTAGACTCATTAAAAACACAATTCAGAACCTATTATACATTTAATTTGTTTATCACATTTTTTTAGTTCATTTATGTCCTTATTGATAATTTATAATATTGAATTCCATCATTCTAGAGTGTTTGTTTTATTGATTTTCATAATCAGTTCTCTTGTTTTTAAGTAATGGAGTTCATGTGGAATGGATGTAAATCTAAATAATTGAATTTAAAAATTATTTATGAACATCCATATGTGTTAATGGTCATTTATACCATTTGTTTACATGTAATGAGTATGAATCATTAAATGAAATATTAATGAAAATCACTTAAATTATTTTAGCGGTATTTTGATAATTAAGAACTAGTGGTTCATATGATTTAATATTATGTACATATAGTGGTTCCTGAATATTAAATAGGTTAAAATACATATATTATATCATGGTTCAACCATAAAAATGGTTTCATGACCGGTATTTAAGGGTAAATAGAAGAATGAAACTTTGTCATCCATGAATGTTATAAATTAGCACCGCACGGATGATGATTTCGTTTATAAAATAAAAGAGAGAGAGTAAGGATATTGATGATGGTTCTTCCATTCACATGATATAATTCGAGTATATAGATGATACTGGATTTATCAAGTTCATTTGGACAGACGAGGTTAGTAGAGGATAATAATAGAAAGGAACTTGAAATGAAATTGAAAGAAATAGAACGTGAATTTACCTCTTGAATCCACCTCCTTGAGAATATATTTTAAGGGAAGGGGTTTTGGACTTTTGGAAAGACCAGGAGCTTTTGGATGTGGGGGAGTAGTTTGGGAGGGCATTTTATCATAATCTAGACCAGACACAAGGCTTGAGTGGAGTGAAGAGAAGAGGAGTTGGGGGGGGGGGGTTATGGTGGAGGAGAGGAGGATTTTCCCATTATTTTACTCATTATTTTATTATTTTTCCAAAGACAAACAATAGTGTTGATTCATGTGACCCATAATAGTAATAAGGGCATGTGAGTTTGAACTAATTGTACTTAAATCATTCAAGATTTCATAAATAGTGTATTTTACTGATAATTTGTATATACGGTATTTTACCGTATTTCACTATTCATCAAAAATTCAAATATTTTAGAAAAATCCCAAAAATTCACCCTAACCATTTTTTGATGTGTAGAATTCAAAAATAAACTCCTTTTTTTAAAATAATTTTCTAAATATGTTTAATTTAATTTTTTAATAAAATCATACTTTATACAAAAATTAATAATTTTGAAACTATAACTCATTTTATACCTCCTTGAAAAATTAATCACGATGTCATTATCTTATAGACTTAAGAAAATAAAATAATAATATGATTTACTATTCATAAGGGTCATATTACTATTCATGAGGGTATGTTACTATTCACCAAAAAATCAAGTTGGTTCTATCAGACTCCAAATAACTTACTGATCACAACTATAGATCACCATTTTCTGAAATTCAAAACATAGTTGAGGAGAAGTTATGCTTAACAGATAGTTTATAAAAAAAATATTGTTTTATAGGGACTCAACGTTTCATGAATTCAATATTTATTTTCAAAACCTTGGGGTGTTACATTCTCCCCTCCTTACAAAAAAATTTCTTACTCTATATTCACAGAATGTTACCTCACAAAAAAAATTGGGTAGGTCTTCATCATAAGCTTCTCAGGCTACCATGTTGCCTCTTTAATTTTATGATTTCTCTAAAGTATCTTTACCAGTCGAGTCATCTGATTTCTCCACACCTATTATTAAGTGTCCAGAATCCAGATAGGCTATTCACTGTATGATAAGTCATGTTCCAATTCTATACCTTCACAAGTGAGGACATGCATTGGGTTTGGCATGTACTTTCTCAACAATGAGACATGGAACACATGGTGTAATTTAGACAGGCTAGGTGGCATAGACAAACAATACGAAACAACTCCAATTCTCTCTAAAATTTCATAAGGGCGTATGTACCTGGGGCTCAGTTTTCTTTCTTCCCAAATCTTATAACACCCTTCCAGGGAGATTCTTTTAAGAAAACATGATCTCCCACTTGAAGTTCAAAATCCTTCCTTTGATTATCAACACAATTTTTTTCTGCTTTGAGCTTCTTTGATATGGACTTGAATAGTTTTTTCCTTCGTTGTTGTTTTGAACACAAGCTCTAGTTCTATAAGCTTCCTTTCTCCAACTTTATCCCAACAAGTTGGTGTACGAAATCTCTATCCATACAATGCTTCATATGGTGACATTTGAATACTTTAATGGAAACTATTATTATAGGAAAACTCCACTAGAGTTAAATATTGATCCCACATACCTTGAAAGTCATGTGAACATGATCTCAACATGTCCTCTAAGGTGTGGATCATCCTTTTGGACTGCCCTTTAGTTTGAGGATGATAAGAAGTACCCAAATGAATCTCAACAACTAATTCTTTCTAAAGACTATTCCACAATTTCAATGTAAATTGAGGATTGTGATCACACACTATTGAAAAAAGTGCTTCATGAAGTCTTATAACTTCATTGATATAGAGTCATTCAAGCTGCTCCAGTGGAAAATCCTCCCTTATAGTGAAGAAATGAGTATATTTTGTAAGTCCATCCACAATTACCCATATTGCATCATTCTTTTTGGAGTTTTGGGTTATCCAGTGAGAAAATCAATGGTTATGTAATCCCATTTCCATGTAGAAATATGTATAGGTTTCATGAATCCTCTAGGATGTTGTCGTTTGGCCTTCACTTGTTGAAAAACTAAACATCTTGATACATAATAAACAATTTTCTTCTTCATGTTGTCCCAGCAGAAATGTTCCTTCAAATATCTATACATTTTAGTGCTACCAGGGTGTATAGAGAAATTCGAGCTATGGGCACCATCCACTAACTCCCTTTTAAACTCGGGTATAAAGGGAATACATAGCCTATTCCCAAATTTCACAATTCCATCTTCACATACGAAGTCATCCAACTTCCCATCTTTCACAACATTAATTTTCTTTTGATAGTTCTCATCATTAGGATGAGAGATTTTAATCCTTTCTAATAAAGATGGTTGGTAAACCAATTGAAAAGGTATTGATGTTTCACCTTCTTTGATAATTCCAATTTCCATCCTTATTATATCCATGTATAAAGGATCCTTTTCAATCCTCATTTTTTTTGAAAACTCCATGATCCTTCATGCTCATGTATTGAATACCATGTTTGCCTTTCCTAGGTGGTAGTGTATGGCATAATCATAATCCTTGAGTATTTTGAGCCATCACCTTTTCCTCAAGTTGATTTATTTCTGTGATACAATATATTTCAAACTCTTATAATCCGTATATATCTCACATTTTCCCCATAGAGATAATGTATCTATATCTTCAAAGAAAATATTATAGCTGATAACTCGAGATCATGAGTAGGATAGTATTGTTCATGGATTTTTAGCTGCGTTGATTCATTGACAATAACTCTATAATTCTGTATAAGGACACAACCAAGTCCTTTCTTTGATTCATAACTATAGATCACAAACCCAGCATTCCCCGATAGTAGATTTAGGATCAGAGAATTCACTAATCTCTTATTCAATTCCTCAAAACATTCTTCACATTCTTTTGTCCATACAAAATGAGAATTTCTTTGAATGAAACAGCAATAATAACCTGATAAACAAATAAAACTACGTACCTCAATTATGTTCATTGGTGTAGTCTATTCATGCACAACCTTTGTCTTCACAGGATCAAAAGATATTCCATCCTTAGAGACAATGTGTCCAAGAAAGGAAATTGATTGAAGACCGAATTCAAACTTGCTAAACATCCCATATAATTCATTTATTCTAAGAGTCTTCAGAATAGAGTGCAAGTGATTTTCATTATCTTCATAGTTTTTGGAGTATATTAAGATATCATCAATAAATACCACCACAAATTCACAAAGATATTCTTTGAAAACCCTATTCATTTGATCCATGTAAATAGAGGGTGCATTAGTCAGTCCAAAAGGCATTACTGTAAACTCATAATTCCCATACTTGGTTCAAAAATTATATTTTTGGAATGTATTTATTCCTCATAAGCAACTGATGATATCCAGATCTAAGGTCAATCTTCAAAAAATATTGAGCTCTATGAAGTTGATCAAATAAATCATCAATGAGAGGTAGGGGATACTTGTTCTTTATTGTTATAGCACTGATCTCCCTATAGTCAATGCATAACCTCATAGATCCATCTTTCTTCTTAATGAAAAGAATATGGGCTCCCCATGAAGAAAAACTAGGGAGAATAAATCCATTATAAATCAATCCTTCTAGTTGTTTCATCAGTTCCACTAATTCCATAGGGGACATTTTGTATGGGGTCTTTGATATGGGGCTTGAACTAGGAATTAAGTCAACAGAAAACTCAATCTCTCGCTCTGAAGGATGCCCAGGTAAATCTTATGGAGAGACATCAATATATTCTTGCACAATAGATACATCCTCTATCTGAAAATTATTTTCATCATCCATAGTTATTGAATTACCTTCCTCCCCAATAATTTAATTCAGTAGAGATACTTGTGGTGGATCTCTATGAGAATCAGATGGTGATGTTTCTTCCTTAAAGATAAGGGATTCCATATCATCCTAAAAAATCATAACCTCCTTCTTCTTACAATAGATTTTTGCATCATGGTTCAATATCCAATCCATACCGAGGATTATATCAAATTCAATCATGGGAATGATAATAAAATTAGTAGATAAAGCACGTTTATATGACATAATGGGGAATTCCTCACACAAATTTGTTGCAATGATACTTCCCTTATAATTTTTTACTCACGAATCCATTATTAAATCGAATTGGAAATATCTAATTTTTCTATAAAACTGGGAAGATATGAAAGAATACGATGATCTAGAATCAAATAAAGCATTGGCTATGTTCAAGGAAATGATTAAAGTACCTACCACCACATCGTTAGGAACTTCAACCTCCGTAGTTGTGACTGCATAAGCTTAGCCTTTCTCCCTTAGATTTATTTGGAGAATGTTTCTATGATGCTTAGGAAATTCATGTGCATAATGTATCATATCCCTACAATTTTAGCATTGAACATTGGTAGCTTCTTTCTTCCCCTTACAATCCTGAGATAGGTGGTCTTTTTCCCCGCACTTATAACAGACTCCCATTCCCTTCAAGCATGGCCATGGTGCTTCTTCCCACAGTTACTGTAGGATGGAAGGTCAACTCTTCCCTTCTTCCCCATTTCCTTATTTTCTTTTCTAGAGTTTTTGGAAACCCTCTTATTCTATTATTTTCCTTTAAATTCATAATACTTATAAAATTCATTTTCTGTCTTAATAGCACTTGAGACTATATCTTCATATGATGAGAAACTTTGGGAGACTAGTGCCCTTTGGAGGAATGGTTTTAAACCATCAAAAATTGATAAATCTTACTCCTTGGATTAGGTATGTAGTTGGTGGAATGCCTTGATAACCTTGTGAATTTATCTTCATGCTTTGAAACATTTTCATTCTCCTTCTCCCTCAGATTTAGGAATTGTCGTTCCATATCTACTCATTGTTCGCGGGGAAAATATTTTTCAAGGAAGATTTCCTTCAAATCCCTCCAATACATCTCTTCTATTTCTTCATCCTCCTTTGTGTTTTGGATTAATGACCCCCAATGATCCACATATCCTAATAGATGATAAAATTACATGATAACCTTCTCTCTTTCGTTACATCCCAAAGCAAGAAATATCTTCTCTAGGGAACTTATACATTACTCAGCTACTAAGGGGTTGGTAGTCCCATTGAATGATGGAGGCTGTTTTCTCATAAAAAGACCCAACATAGATCTTCCACATTGTGGATCAGAATGCTCCATACGGGTAAGGTTATTGTTCATAGCCAGAGTCAGTTGTCCCAGTATAGTTATAAGTTGCTCAGCACTAGTCGTAGCTCTAGAGCCAACATCATTATCTTGCATCGGAGAGAAATACCTACATAGGATGAATGTGTTCATGTAGTTTCCATTTCTTCCACTAGGAACCATTTCTAGATAATGACATACAATAGATTAATTTATGAATCATAATGTATAATCTCAAAATAGAAAAATAATTAGCATACATTGAAATCCTATGCATGGCTAATCCCATAATCACAAAAAAAATTTCTTTGAGGAAAAATTTACATTTAAATCCCTCATAATGGATTGTAAATAAAATGTGAATTATACTAAGAATATACCATAGGAGTGTCAAAATAGGTGCACAGTAAGGAATTTTTTTGTGTACTAGGATACCCCAGGTCAAGCCTAAAACTCCTTGTCATAGTTTTCACTTCTAGGCACATCTGTGCTAGAACCACTTGCACCTGTAGTATCTAGACAGGGACATATTTACTAGAAAGATCCCCATAATCTATTCCATACAAAAAATTCTAGGATATTCTTTTATGTTTATCCTCAAAGACTATATTAGGGTTTTGTTCCTTAATATACATTTTCTAAATCTAGTTTCCATGTTTTCTACCAAATCTTCTTATGATACCAACTGTAAGAACCTGACCCCATTTTCCCAGAGCCGATGCCTTATTTTATTTCATTGGAATATAAACAAGGAATATGCATCCCGAAGTATTGAGTAGTTTAGTAGTATGGGAAACATGATAAATACATAAGTTCATCATTACAACTTGATACAAATAACAACATATAAATTCATTTGACAACATCCATAACTCCTAGGTTATTTATGCATGTAATTAATAATAAAAATCTTCATGTCCTAAGAAAATTAAACATAAGAAAGGGGTGATCTCAAATTCTTAGAAAGGGTAAGCAATATAGTGGAAGATATTATAAAAATAAACATTAAGCATGTTGAATAACTAAAAACACATGCCTTTAACAATAAACTTGAACACATCATGGAAGAAATAAGAGCTGAATAAATAATGCCACAGTAAAACATAATCATGGGTATTATACTAGTCAAATAACCACATGAACCATTAATAATATTTTCATAATTATGGAATTCCTAATATGGGATATCATAACCATATCATCAAGGCATCGTGTGAAGATTCCAAATAATCATTTTGTCAAGGCCTTGTGCCAAGACCGTAGTTTGTGTCATGAGACCTACTGATGCACTGAGAGGATATAGTGGGCCTCACCTGACACTTAATATGTCCAATTCATTCCTTATATGAATGGGGATAAGCATAAACAACATTTACATTCATATTGAAACTAATATATAAAATGTAAACAACTTTCCCCGAAGACTAAGCACAAACCCAACCATTCAGAGTAAATTGGTGAATGGTTTTAAGATATAACATCCACAATAAAAACATTGGGGATGATATCATAATCCATTAACCCAATTTAAACATAATAATCAACATGAGTGTTTAAATGGGTGAAAATACTCTTTTAAAATCATCGAGTAATTCTTGTTATAAAAAACCTTTTACTTAGAAAAGAATAGTTCTTTTGGAAAAGTCTTTGTATAAAATCATAAATAAAGTAATACAATGTTTTAATGATAAAATTATTGATTTTATAAATATAATTTTTTCTAGAAACATATTATAGAGTTCCCTTGAAAGTAGGTAATAATTTGAGAAATTCCCCTGAACCGGGCTTGTATTTTGGAAAGAATTTTGAAAGTTCTTTTTAGAATGTGTAAATCCCCATAAAATAAAGAAGGATTGTAATTGGTAAACATATACTGTGTACTCACACAAAATTTATGAGGAGTTAATAATAATACATAATAATTTCATTGAGGTAAGTAGAAAATAAAAGTAGCCCGAATGAAAATGGAGGTTCGGGTGGAAAACCCTTCCCTTAAGTCAGAATGTTCCGCTCTTGACCTTATTGTCCTTGAGTATGATATTAGAATAATTAGTACATTAATTCAGAACATATTAGACATGTATTTATTTTATCATAATTTTTTAGTTCATTTACGTCCTTAATGATAAGTTATAATATTGAATTCTGTCATTCCGAAGTGTTCGTTTTCTTGATTTTCATAATCGGTTCACTTGTTTTTAAGTAGTGGAGTTCATGTGGAATGGATGTAAATATACAAAATTAAATTTAAATATTATTTATGAACATACATAGGTGTTAATGGTCATTTATATCATTTGGTTACATGGAATAAAGATGAATCATTATATGAAATATTAATGAAAATCACTTAGATTATTTTAGAGGTATTTTGATTATTAAGAACTAGTTTGGTCATATGATTTAATATTATATACATATACTGGTTACTTAATATTAAATAGGCTTTAATAAACATATTATAGCCCATCTCAATCATAAAAATTATTTCATGACCAGTATTGAAGGGTAAATTGAAGAATAAAAGTTCATTATCCATGAAGGTTGTAAATTGGCACCTCACAGACGATGATTTCATTTATAAAATAAAAGAGAGAGTGTAAAGATATTGATGATGGTTATTCCATTAAAATGATATAATTATAGTATATATATAATACTGGAGTTATCATGGTCATTTTTATAGTGGAGGTTAGGAGAGGATAATAATAAAAAGGAACTTGAAATGAAATTGAAAGAAATAGAATGTGAATTTACCTCTTAAATCCACCTCCTTGAGAATCTATTTAAGGGAAGGGTTTTGGTCTTTTGGAAAGAAAAAGAGCTCTTCTATTTGAGGGAGAATCTTGGTAGGATATTTTATAATAATTTAGATAAGTAACAAGGCTTGAGTGGGGTTAAGAGAAGAGGGAGTGGGGGGGGGGGGGTGTTTATAGTGGATGAGAGTAGGGTTTTCCCATTATTTTACTCATTATTTTATTATTTTTCTAAATACAAAAAACAGTGTTCCCATAATAGTAATAAGTGAAAGTGAGTTTGAACTAAGTTTACCTGCATCATTCATGATTTCATAAATAGTGTATTTAACTGATAATTTGTATATACGGTATTATACCATATTTCACTATTTATAAAAAATTCAAGAATTTCAGAAAAAACCCAAAAATTCACCCTAAACATTTTTCAATGTGTATAATTCAAAAATTAACACCATTTTTAAAATAATTTTCTAAATATGTTTAATTTAATTTTTAATTAAAATCATACTTTATTAAAAAATCAACAATTTTGAAATGGTAACTCATTTTATATCACATTGAAAAACTAATAAAAATGTCATTATCTTATAGCCTTAAGAAAATAAAATAATATTATTATTTACTATTCATAAGGGTCATATTACTATTCATAATGGTATGTTACTATTCACTAATAAATCAAGTTGGTTTTATTAGACTCTAAATAACTTACTAGTCGCAACTCTAGATGGCCATTTTTGGAAATTCAAAACATAGTAGAGTTTTATGTTTAACGACTAGTTTATAAAAAATTGTTGTTTTGTAGGGACTCAGTTTTTCATGCATTCAATATTTATTTTCAAAACCATGGGGTGTTACACTTATACTCACATCACATTTTTAATTTACCAAGAGTGAAGAAGATATTGATGGTCAAAAAAAATATCCAGTCCCTAAGCAGCTTCGAGTTTCACTACCTAGAACTAGGTTCGCAAACTAGCCCTCTATAACCAGAGTTTAGAGATCACAAACAGAGAGAGAAAATATAACAAAAATTTTTTATTTTCAAATGGAGAAAATTATATTAGATAGATAAAGAATAATAGGGATATACATAAAGAGAAAATAGGAAAACATAATGAGTAGTGGTCTGGACAAAAAATAAATATTCATAATAAAATACAAGAAAAAGAAAATATTTTTCAATAAACTAATCAAGAAGATCATCACATGTGTCATCCTTCATCATGATGTATAATCTTTTATCTAACATAATCTAACTCATCCAAAATTATCACTTCCTGAATCAATAAATAACCCTCAGATCCATCAAGATTTCGATATGATTATCAATTTCCAGAGTGATTTTTTTAAACTTCTTTGAATACTCTAGTGGCTCTACACCAAAATATCTCCATTTTTCTAGACATTAAATTCCATCACTGCACTTGAATTCCATGTGTCCAAAATCATTATTGTTTGTAATAAATGATGTTAAATAAAACAATTTTTATTTTATTAGTCTATCTTAAAGGATCCTCTTCTTTTCTAAGCTCATACCTTACCTAACTTCATCATAGTACAATACTACAATATAACATCATTAAAATTTATTAAGCCACTCACTTATTCTTCCTAGTTGCACTCATAAATTTTGTTAATAATTATCTACCTAAACACATACAAATCATCCAAAGATAAATCCTCAACTGGGTTACCAAAATTCAATTGACCTGTACTTCACACAAAGAGGACACAAATTTCAGCTATGAAAATCAGATGAGCACTATGTGAGTGTTCAGATTCAATAGGGAAACCAAAACATTGGATAACACGAGCTCCTCTCTATTGGGGTTTGTATGATCATCACATTACCATGTGAAGTGAAAGATAACCCAAAAATAGAAGGATCTATCTTCGATAATCAATGCATAAATAAATTGTATAAACAGTTTACCTGGAAATCGCCATTAGTAGTAATCTTCTTCTTTCTCGACGAAGGATAATGATTAATGAATATCACATAATAGTGAAAAAAATTACCCTACCTTTGAGGGGGTACACCAACCAATGGATCTACGATTGTATCGTGAGGATACCTAAATGATAAAGGGGTGATAACACCTTTATCTCATATGATGAATGACTATGTTAGGGGTAGAGAGAAATGAGAGACTTTCTCATAATTTCTTATAAAAAATAGGAGGAATCACATTCCTTTATCAATCCATCCATGATATGTTTCATTAAATGACAACATTTTGGCCATATTAATGTATCCATATACATTTATTCCCATGATTCATTGAATACTTTTCAATGAGTGGTCAAGCCAATTAATCCATTCATAAGATATTGAAACTAATAATTAAACCATTTAGAAGAAATGCATATATATAAAATATATATATTTATTATCACATGCATTTAATAAATTAATTATAATACATGTGTAAAATTAATGTAACTAAATATACACTTTATATATATAATATCATTATATATATATATTTCTAGTGTATATCCAACAATCTACCACTTAAACTAAAATCCCATAAGGGCTTTATAAATAACTTCACAACTCTGTGCATCCAAACACTTTTGAGTACAATATTTTCATCAAACTCTCTTCTTTTTTGAAATTTTTCCCCAAAATTCAGTCCTTTTCAAAGCACCTAATTTTGTGACCCTATAGGCCTTATCAACATTGAAATCACCTATATAATCTCTATTTCATAGATGTTAGAAAATAACAGCCTCAAGAAAAGCATCAATGCTACTTAAGATACTAACGGCTCTAGTGTGATCTCTATCAAACATACTCATATCTCTATACAAACATGCACACCACAAGATGTATCATATACACCATATTTAACTTATATAATCCCTTTTTCCATGACATTGAGTGACTACTAGTCATAGAAAATGTCAATCTAGTATAGGGCTCTCATTATTTTCTTGATTCTATGAAAAAGACTAACTAGGTGGATAATATATCACATGTAATTCATCTATATGATAATCACACCACGCGTCACATATCCAAGTAGTTTAACAAATCATATGTGAAAAAACTAAACATGGCCCTAAATTTTCTCATTCTAGTTCAATTAAGGGACAAATGTATTTCCTTGTTATACAAGTGGATAAATCCCTCCTTGGTTGCACACCAACCAAAGACATGATCTGCAACATACCCAATAACCCCTTTATTAGATAAGTTCATATGGTGACTTGCATAAGTATGGTATCAAAGTATGAAAGTTATCAAGCTAGGTATCTCTCTAACCTCAGGTAAGATGGATTGAAAATAAGAATACACCACTAAGTATATCTATGACCGTATGACATTCTGTGAGGCATACTTTAGAAAAACAACCCAAGTAATAAGTCTCTAATTATTACCTCAAGAATCTATTGTTTAATATCTCAAATAAAACCATTTTTAATATATATAAGAATTTATTCAATATAACCTTTACATTTCATCAAAACCCATTAAACTCCATGATGAACATCATTTAGGGACAACTCGAGGTTTTTACTTTAAGATGATATCTATCATTTGACAGTTCATGTAAAATAAATTGTAGCATACATGAATGAATGATAAATGGATATTTAATTTATTAAAATAACATGATACATTTAGAACCATTACAACTAGTCACTTAAGTGTTAATCACATAGATATATAACATGAACCTCATGTGGTTTCCATAGTAATAGATTTTAAACATTACATCTAAATGTAATTCCTGTAACCATTTGATAAAATACTCTCAACAAACTCTTAGTTAGTAACATTTATTAAGCAAGATATTTTGAATAATGGTGAGACTTAAAAATCATATTCCTTAAGTTCAACTCTTTGAACTTGTATTCAAACTTCTTAACTTCATAACATCAAATGTCATAATGTTATATTATATTTTCTTCTTATAACTATGTCTAAGTACATCATCATCATACTTGGAACCCTTTCAATCAAAATTTTTCCTTGAAATATTTTATAAATAATGTAACTATTTACATTATCACTTTACCATCACATCCTAAACACTTTTAGGATAAAGTGATATTAAATTTTGTTATGATAATTAATGTAACTATTTGAATTTTTCTTTACTATTATACCATGAAACTTCTTATGATAAATTGAACATACTTTGTTATAGTAAATAATAGGAGTATTTACATTTTTCTTTACCATTATACCTTAAACTATTTTAGGATATAATGTGTAATAATTTTAAGTATTAACTGGTATAGTACTTTATAGAATAGTGATGTTAATTTTTTATGGTAACTAAATGAAACTCTTTCCATTTTTCTTTACCATTATATCCTAAACAATTTTATGATGTCAAGTGAATTTCACATTCATCCAGTAACTATTGTAATTATTTATAATTTTCATTACTGTAATATCCTGAAACTTCTTTTAGGATATCATGTGTAATTCACTTTCTTATGATAAATAAATATAACTCTTTATATTTATTTATTATCAAATATCATAAAATATTTTGGACATTTAGTGAAGAATAACTACAATCTTATACTGGTGTAATCTTTTAGTTAATAGTAATATTCATTTTCTCACAAAAATTAAATGTAACTATTTACATATTTCTTTACTGTCACATATCCTAACCTTTTAGGATATAAAGAAAATAATCACTTATACTAAATGTGGTACAATATTTATTTTTTTAATTTTTAAATTATCTAAGTTCAAACATACTCCCACTAGCCTCTTAGACATTATATTCTTTTCATAATATCTTTATAAGACAAAAAAAACTAATTTTTGTTTTAGAAAATAATATTTATTTCCATTTAGAAGGAATATTTAAATAAATAAATTATTATTTTCATTTCATATATATATGGTATTATATGTGTTTGTAATATTTTCCTTTTTAAAACAATATTTTATTAAAATATATCATCGATGGATGTTGGGAATACATTCCCACATAGTTTAATAAATAGTTGGATAAACACTTTTATCCTGGATAAAAATTTGTGTCCAAATATTTTTATCAAAACATGTTATATAAATACAATGATTCATAAAACATGTGTATACATTTGATCATATTATAAAAAACATTTTTTTATAAAATATCCTCTCTTATCATATAAGATAAGTGAGCTGAAGATACACATATTTTAATTAGATTCATCCAAGAATGACACATTCCTTTACATTCAAATTTTAAATTTAGTAACTATTTACTTCATTTAATGAATATAAACTACAATCTTGATCAATTATTCCATTGATTTTGAACTCATGTATAATTTTTAAAATATTAATATGGTATCACATACCCTTCAAAAATCAAAGAATTAAATTCTATATCATTCTTAACTGATATGCAATTTCCATGGATTTTCACAAACTCTATAAATTTTATCTTGGAAAATCCAATCATATTGAATTATTACTATTCCTTATTGAAAAATCTAGGTTTCAATGACCTTTATCATTTTTTTTGAAGAAACATTATTGAACTTTTTCAAAAAAAATTTGTTCTTCCACTTTGATTTTTTTTACCCACCCATACTATCTTCATAGTTTCAAAATCCAGACATCTTATTCCAAGTTGATATATTCTCAACACTTTGGGAGTATTAGGTAAAATTATCTTGAATTCACCAATATTACCAGAACATTTCCATTGATGAAAATTTGATAAATTCTACACCCATAGTAGGCCTTATAGGAATTATTCAGTCTCTCCAAAATATTCAATCTTATTGAATATCATGGACATACCAATCATATTGACTATATGAGACTAGAATTCCTTATTTCAATTATGCATTAAATTCCTTTGAAACCTTAAATTAATCATTTCATACTTCCATAAGATAACTATATTCTCTTATTATGAAACTTCAACACTTGGTTACTCAGGAAGCAATGGTTCTAATGCATAGAATATCTCAATTTCTCAATAAAGTTTCTTAGGATACCAATCTTAGGAGTTTATTACTTTAAGATCCTTATTTCAAGGATTAATATAAAGTTTAGTTTGATGATGATGATTAATTTATCCATAAAAAATATTTAATCAAATGTAAATTATGTATTATATCTTTTAATAAGGTATTTTAATGAAATATTTCCCATGAATGATTGATGACCCTATACATCATATCCATTTAGTGAGCTAAGATTCATATTTCACCATAACTTACACCAGTTATCACATAAGAAAGTCATATTTATTTAGGTAGGGAATCATCCCAATCATAACTATTATGATTCTTGGATAGTTGAGCAGATAAATCTTTATCCATATCCATCATATGGATTCACTCAATTCTATTCCTCTGGTATCCTAACTATTAGTGATTACCATCTAGTGTAACCCAAAACCAACACCAAGAATAATCCAACTAAGAAGAATCAAGAGATACTCATGTTGAGTTCGGCAATACCCAACATGAGAATCATGAGTTACTTATATCTTTCTTTCCGTATAAACGATAATATAGGCATACTCATGATGAGCATAACAATACCCAATTGAATGAGAAAGGTATTGACAAGTGTCTCTTTTGAAGGAATCTCACACATAATATTTCAGATGTTTTATTTTTAAGGTCTCACCAAGTTAATATGCATTATATTAATATTAACTTGATAACTATTACATCATATTTATCCATTATCTTCTCATGTATTATTCCCCTTTTTGTGTATGCATGCTTCTAGTGATTTTGTTTTGAAGTCCCTATTACAACCTCCAAATTAATGTGTCCTAACCACATTAATGTGTCACTCTTTACGAAACCCACTTATCTATGTTAATCATCCAAAAATAGAATTTTAATATATTAATAAATATCCAAATGAATTATATGAATAAGGCACATGAAAATTTTATGTAAAGGAATATAGTTATATCAGATTGGAAAACTCCACATGAATAAGCTTAGAGTGGCAGATAACTAACCCCATTCAGATTCCTATCCAAGGAAATCCTCCCAGAAAGTTGGTGTTCTGACCCCAAGTCCCTCTACCCAGGGATACTTTACCCAAGAGATAATTCAATTCATGAAAAATCTAACACCTAATATGCACAAACATTTCCCAACAAATATTTTCAAATCACTACATAAAATTAAAAATCAAGGTCATAGTAGAAGAAAACTAAATATTATGACATCAAACCTAAAATGGTATGCAATGATCTATCATAGAGTCCATTCATCATATAAATGTTATAATAAAATCATTTATAATATAAATAATTTATAACTATAAATATAACTGAGAATAACCTTTAAATAAATGAACAATTAAAATATTTAAACATGAGATAAACATTTACAAACTATTGATAAATAAATTCTAATTATAAAACATTTATAAATTAACAAGAATATAAAAATTTTATATTCTTTTAGTGTTAACCCTTTAACATTTTATATTAAATGAAATTTATATGACATTTCATGAATTATAAAAATTCAATATCTATTATAAAAACATTTTTATATAATCTAAATATTATATGAGTTGGAATTTATAAAATCTTTATAAATATCCTTTTATGATTTCAAAATAAAAAATTTATTTCTATGTCACAAATAATGCCATTTAATTTTTCAAAAGTTATTTAATTAAAATTTTATTTTTCAATTAACCATAAAAATTTTATAGTTAATTAATTTATAAACTATTTTGATAAATTTATATAAATATTTTAAATATATTATTATTTTTATTTTTAAACAATTTATAATTAACATAATTAAATTAAAAATTAAATTCTATTGATTAAAATAAATACTTTATTTATTTTCATAAAAAAGAGTAATATATATGATATTTTCATATTTTATTTCTAGGATTGAGAAATATTTTTTTTTCTATTAAAACTTATTTCTTCATAAATCTATAAATGCATTAATTTGTTAAAGAATCCTTCCTTCAGATACCACTATTGGATGTTTTATGATCATCACCTGACCAGGTACAATGGAAGACAACTGAAACATATATAGATCTATCATTGAAAATCAATACATAAATAAAATATATAAATAATGTACCTAGAAATTGTCAATTTTAGTAGTATTCTTATTTCTCAACGAAGGATAATGGTTAATGAAGATTACATAACAGTGAAAAAAATAACCCAACCTCTGAGGGCGTACACTAATAAAGGATCTGTGATCATATCACGAGAATACCTAAATACCGAAAGGGTTATTGCACCTTCATCTCATATGATGAACAATAACATGGGGAAGATAGAAATGAGAATATTTCTCACAATTTCTTATAAAAAATAGGCGGGATATCATCCTTTTATATATCCATCCATTATGTGTTTTATTAAATGAAAACGTGTAAGCCATACCAATGTATCCATATAAATTTATTTATATAATTCATTGAATATTATTCAAGGAGAGTCAAGCCAATTAATCTATTCATAACATATTGTAATAGATAATTAAACCGTTCAGGAGAAATAATGTAAATACCCTAACCCCAGTAGCTGAGATTTGGTGGTTAATTTATTACATTGGTACTAAGTACTGGAAATCATATCCTGAAGTACTGAAGAGTTTAGTAGTTTTTCAAAAACCAGATACTAACATAATTTTTACATTAAAACATGGAATGGAATATAGCCTAAAAACTCCATTGGAAACATCCCTATTCTCCTAGATTACCCATTAATATCAGTCACAATATACATCTTGGAATCATGTGGAAATATAAAACATAAGAAAGGGGTGATATCATATGATCAGTAAAGATATACATACTACAAAATCTATCATAAATAAACATAAAAAATAAGGAAAAGTGAATAACTAACAACACATTCTAATAAAACATAATCATGGGAACAATATGAAAGGAATAAAATCTGATCAAATAACACCATAAAAAATAATCACATGAGAAATATAATTAACCATGTATATTCTACTAGTTGAAAATTCACATGTATTATCAATAACTAATCTCATAAAGGGGGGAATGCATATTTCAGGACATCATAAATATACCATCAAGGGTTTGACCAAGTCACCATATATAATTTGGTAACACATTAGCCAGAAACCCAAAATAGTTTGTCTGATGAGAACTACTGATGCATTAAGGGGCTATAGTGGGCCCCAACCGACACTTACTAGGTCCAATGCACCCCTCTTACAAAAGGGTTGAAACATAATGAGCATAAACATTCATATTAAAAACTACTATAAAAAATGTGAATAATTTAACCATAAACTATAAATGGTATCAAAATATCACATCCATAGTCAAAATGAATGATAAACCATTAAATGAAATAAGGTAAATGATATAATAAGATATCAAACTCAATCAAGCATACGATCCAACAAAGGATGTCGACATAGATAAAAATACTCTAATAACATCAATAAAATTTTCTTGAGAGAAGTAACCATTTTTACTTGGAAATCATTTATTTAATTGGCCAAGAAATTTTAAAAGAAAAATTTTTCTTTAAGAATAATATTGTAAAATTTTAATGTAAGCTTAAAGACATTAAGGTCTCATAATGGTGAAAAAATACACTCATTCCATATAAGTTAAAAAAATACTACTTCTATATTTTTATTGAAAAAGTCATAAAGTACCTTGTTTGGAAAAAAACAAAAAGATTCATTTAAAACCATTTTATAAAATATTGAACATGGTTAAAAAGATTTAAATTATTTTTTTGATAGTATTAAAAACTTTTTTGAATTTTTTTTAAAAAACATGGACATGGAATAAAATTTTTCCCTAGTGGGGACTTAAACTTAAACAATCCTGAATAATAATGAGATTGTCAAATAACCTTTACCTTGTACTTTCCATTAGTTGAATGTGATTTAACCTCATCTATAATAATTTAAATAATTATATTAATTTATATAATAACTATAACCATATTTATGATATCATATATAATATTTTTATATCGTTTTGTTAATAATATTTTGTTATTACCCTTGTTTTGTGTGTTAACAACTTCATTTTTCTATGCATGTTTTGTTATGTAAGTCATGTTTTTTTGTGAATAGAATATATTTATTTCATATCTATAAGTATATTAAGTTCATATATTTTATATTTACTCATTATATATATATTTATAATAATTATTTAATGTTTAACATGGAAAATGAATTGCATTGTGTCGTGGAGATGGCATGTCGTACGTACGCACAAGCGACAATATCATTCCCTTAATGGTTAAAGGGTAAGTAATTGGATGTTATATTAATTATAAATAATAAATATCATGAAATATTTGTTATTTATATCCATTATATCCACCATTATACCCATAAAAATAATGCTGTGATGAAAAAAAATTACACCACATCATGGAGACGGTAAGTTGTGCGTACGCACGCGTAGTAGTTTTGTTTTTCATAGGATATATAGAATGTGGAATATGTTTGTCCCATATTAATAATAAAATCTAAAAAAATATTATACTAGATTTATGAATTTATTATGTAAATAAAAAATAGAGGTAATTATAAGAAGAAATGAACTTGAATGAGTTGGTAAAACAATTACGTCTTCTTCGATGGACTTCCTTTAGATCTCTTCTTAAGGGATATAGAGTTGGACTTTTTGGAAGAAAAGAACCTCTATAACTTGTATAAGGATTTTGGGAGGAGAAATTTTTAGGGATTTGTTAATCTAGAAGGCTCAAAGTGGTGTGATAAAGTGAGGGAGGAGGTTCCCTTTTACAATTGAGGTAAGAGACACTTTTGGAAACATTCAAAAAATAAAATTAATATAAATAAATTTTTAATTAAAAATGGATCCAAAGAGATTTATTTATAATATAAGACGATTATGAGTCTAAAACCTATCAAAAAATTATTCTTATACAAGTATAGGTCACATATTTACCCTAATCTTTTGGTTTTAACCCTTATTTAAACTCTTTAACTCTTACTTTGACAACATGTGTTTTTACTTTTTAAAGGTTAATATAGTTACTATAAAATGACAAACGAACCATAAATGAGTCATGAATGAAATTTTAATCCTTTTACCAATAATTTGGATTGTTTTTATATTTTTATAAATTTTATATCATTTAATAAAATATTATTTATTTTAAAATATCATTAATTTCAATTTCGTAACTATTCAATTATTGACTTTTAAAAAAATATAAATACTCAAGATAACTTCAAAAAAATATATTTAATACTTCCATAATATGTTAATTTCATCTATAAAATTATTGGATGACATTAATTATCTCTAATTATATTTATTTTAATATTTTTAAAATCATTTATTTGATATTCTTATTAATTAAACAATTTCTACATCATCATTGTGTAGGCCTTTAATGTAGTTATTTATTTCCTAAAAATTAAAAATAAATCTCCATGATGAATTTAAAAAATTTATATTTCAAGTTAGTATTTATAGTAATAGAAATATTCAGAATAACTACATATAGAATATGTAATACTTATTAAAAACATGAGTATCACATATTGGACTTTTCTTGGAATAAAATATTATAAAAAAATAGAGTCATCCAAGTGGCTCCAAGAAGCCATAAAATTATCACTAGGATGATTTTGTTTGATAATAACTCATAAAATAAAATTAGGACAAGTGTTAATGTAATTTTATAAAGTTTTAGAATAATAATTTTACTTTTAATTACTCTATTTACTTTTTACCGTGTTAATAAACAATTACTAAAATTACTATTTGTAATGTCCAAAAATAAAAGGAACCTATTTTCATAATTTATACCCACTGAATAAAAATATGAACTATATTTTTCAAAATTCAAAACATATTAGTTTTAGTAACTAATTTAAAATTAAACATGTTGACAGAACAACAATACTTGTTTTTAAAGATAAACTGTTTAAAAGATTGAAATGTTTTTATATCCAAATTCAATATGAAATTGATTCGAATGAACTAAATTGGATTAGATTATATAAAAATGATATAATTATAATTTCACAATAATTAAAACATAATTTAACAATATAATTTTTTAGATGAAAAAGCTGTTTTCAATTAAAATGCAATATTTTATTACTATTTATCAAAATATGAAATTTATCAAAAAAATACCAAAAATTTAACAAATTAAATTTTTATATTCTGATTTCATAGAATAAATTTATTTTTTCATAAATAATTTATAAAAGGGATAAAAAATATATTTAAAATAAATGTTCCATTAAAAAGTAGTAAAATTCCTATTAGAAAAATATAGACTTTTAATATATAAAATTGGATGAATTATTATCTAATGCCAAGAAAATATTTTGGATAAATGTCAAAACATTATGAATATAAATTTTATCATTTGTTTAATAATATTCATTCCCACTTTTTAATAGCTAGGTTATAACAGTCACTCATTAATAAATAGCGGTGCGTTCAAACTCAGTGTTGCATGAAACCCAAATTAATAAATTTATTTAAAAAGAAAATGTATTGAAAAATATTGGGTTATTCAATTCTTACCACTTTCAAAAAAAAATTCCTCAAAATTTAAAAAATATCAACTCATTAAAATATATTGGTAGTTCTTCATCATAATTTCCTCAAGTTTCCACATCACCTCTTCTATTTTATGATTTTTCCACAATACCATTACCAACAGTTTTATCTGAATCCTAAAAACTTGTTCTCTATTATCTAGAATCTGGATAGGCTCTTCATAGTAAGATAAACTAGGTTCCAATTCTATTTCTTCATAAGTTAGAACATGTGTTGGGTCCTTCATGTACTTCCTTAGCATAGATATATTTAACTCATCATGTACTTTAGAAAAGATAGGTGGAATTGAAAAATGATAAGCCATAGTTCCAATTCATTCTAGAATTCCAAAAGGTATTATATACATGGGTCTTGATTTTACTTTCTTAATAAATATTATGAAACCCTTCCATGGATATACCTTCATGAAAACAATATCTCCCACTTTAAATTCAAAATATTTCCTTCAGTTATAGGTATAACTCTTTTTCCTGCTTTGAGCTTCTTTGATATAGGTTTGAATAGTCATCACCTTTTCCATTTTTTCCTCAACAATTTCTAGGCCTACAAGTTTACTTTCACCAACATCATCCCAAAAAGTTGGTGTATGACATCGCTTTCTATATTATGGTTCATACTGTACCATTTGAATACTTGAATGGAAGCTATTATTATAGGAAAATTTTACCAAAGGTAAATACTGATCCCACATACTTTGAATCTCAAGTTAGAAAGAACTCAACATATCTTCTAAAGTTTGAATAGTCTTTTCTGATTTTCCATCATAATATCACCCAATTTCTACATATTTATAGGAAGAGATTGCATGAATCATCTAGGATGCTATCTCTTGGCCTTCACTTGTTGAAAAACCAGACATATTAACACATAGTCCAAAATTTACCACTTTATATTATCCCATTAAAAGGTTCCTTCAAATCTTTATGCTTATTTCTACTATTAGGGTTAATAAAGAAATTTGATCTATGATAATCATCAAAAAATCACCTTTTTAGATCAGGAATATAGGGAACACAAAGCCTCTTCCCAAATTTCAAAATGTCATCTTAATATATGAAGTCTACCAATTTCCCATCATTCATAGCTTTAGTTTTATTTTGATAATTCTCATCACCATACTAATTTTTTTATCCTCTCCAATAAAGATAGTTTGGAAAAAATTTTAAAAAGTAGTGATGTTTCACCTTCCTTGATAATTCTTATATCCCTCTTTATTGGATCCATTAACAAAAGTTCATTTTCAATTCTCATTTTGTTCAGAACTCCATGATACTTCTTACTCAATGCATTTTCCACCGTATTTTCCTTCTAAGGGTGGTAGTGTATTGGAAAATCACAATCCTGAAGTAGCTCGATACATATCCTTTTCCTCATGTTAGGTTCTTTCTCTAAGAAGATATATTTCAAACTCTTGTAATCTGTATATATCTCACATCTCGTATGATAGATATAGATTCTACATATCTTTAGAGAAAATAATGCAGCTAATAACTCATGATCATTAGTTGGATAGTTCCGTTCTTGAGTTTTTTACTTCTTGGATGCACATTCAATAACTCTATCATTCGACATAAGGACAAAACCAATTACTTTCCTTGATTCATTAATATAAATCACAAATACATCATTTCTTGATGGTAATTTCATGATTGAAGCATTAACCTATATTATCTTCAATTATTCAAAACAATATTCACATTTTTCTGTCTATTCAAATTTAACCTCTTTATGTGTGATCTTGGTTAATGGGTTAACTAATCGGCAAAAATTCAAAAATAAACACTGATAGTAACTTACTAAACCAATAAAACTGTGTACCTTGGTTATTCTCATTGGTGCAGACCATTATTAGATTTCCTTTTTCTTTATAGGATCAATAGAGATTCCATCCTTGGATACAATAGGGCCAAGAAAATAAATTTATTAAATCCAGAATTCACACTTTTTAAATTTACCATATAACTATTTCCCTCTGAGAGACTCAATAATGATCCCCAAGTACTTCTCATGGTCTTTATAGATTTTAGAATACACCAGAATATGAGCAATGAATACCAAAGAAAATCATCAAGTTATTACTTGAATAATATATTCATTAAATCCACAAAAAACATGGTTTCATTAGTCAATACAAATGGAATTACTATAAAATTGTAATGTCCATACTTCATCTGAAAAGTTGTCTTCAGAATGTCTTCCTTCTTTACTTGTAATTAATGATATCCAGAACAAAGTTTAATCTTCGAAAAAAATTGAGGTCCAAGAAGTTGATCAAATAAATCATGAGTATGAGGAAGAAGATACTTTTTATTTATTATAATATCATTTATTTACCTATAATCAATACAAAACCTTGTGAATCCATCATTTATCTTAACAAAGAGAACATGGGATCCCCATGGAGAAATACTAGGGAAAATAAATCTATTTTTACCCAAATCCTAAAGTTCTTTCTTCAGCTCCACTAATTCTATTATGTCTATTCTATAGGTATTCATTAATATTGTTCTTACATCTGGCATTAAATAAATAGAAAATATAACTTCCAACTCTAGGGGGAGTCTTGTAAACTTCTTAGGAAATACATTAATGTATTCCTTTGAAATAGGTATGTATTAAATTTTATGTTTAGATTTTTTATCCTTATATTTTTCTTGATATTTCTCCCCAAGAATTTCATTGAATAGATCTATTGTGGGTGTATCTAAATAAGAGCTAGGTGATGATGTTTCTTCTTTAAATATAATAAATTTTATATCTTCCTCATAAATTGTAATTCCCTTCATCTTGAAATAAATTTTCACATCATATTTTTGAAATCCAATCCATACCAAAAATTATATCAAAGAAAACCATAAGTATGATGATAAGGTCAAGAAGTAAATCACGTTTATGTGTTATAAATGGGACTTCCCGACACATCTTCATTGTAATGATACTTACCTTAGGAGTTTTTATTGGCGATTCCCTTTTTAAATAAAAAGGTAAATATATAATTTTCTTAGAAAACTGGGAATATATAAAATAATGTGATGATCCACAATCAAATAATTAATTATCTAAATTTGAGAAGATGACTAACATACTTGGCACCACATCATTAGGAGCTTCAACCTTAGCTATTGTGATCACATAAGCATGACCTTTCTCCCCTAGCCTTTTCTAGGGTAAGTTTCCTTGACTCTTAGGAAATTCATGTGAATAGTTCCCTAATTCTTTACAATTATAACAATACATATTACTAGCCTATTTCTTTCCCTTACAATCACGGGCCTGGTGGACTTTTTCTCCAAACATTTAATAAGAAACCATTTTGAATAGGAATTCTCCATGATGTTTCTTCAAACATTTATTATAGGATAGAAATTAAAATATCATCTTATTACCTTTTTACTTATTTTATTTTCTAGAGTATTCAGTAGACGTATTTTTTTTTATTTCCCTTAAATTCATAGGGCATGGACAATTCTTTCCCTATCTTGATAGGACATGAGACTATATCTTCATATAATGAGAAATTTTGGGAAACCAGTTCCCTTCAGAATAATGGTTTTAACCCATCAAAGAATCAATAAATCTTTCTCTTTAGATTATATATGTAGTACATATCATTCCTTGATAACATTGTAATGTTGGATTTATATTTATCAATATTCTCATCCTCCATTTTCCTCAAATTCAAGAATTTTGTCTCAATATCCGCTCACTTTTCATGTGGAAAATATTTTTCCTAGAAAAATTCCTTAAAATACTTCCATTTTATTTTTTCTATTTTTCCTTATTCATGTTTTGAATCAATGACCACCATTGATATGAATCTCCCTAGATACGATAAAATTACATGAAAAAAATTCTCTCTTTAATTACTTCACAAAGAAATAAATATCTTCTCTAAGAAACTTATACATTGCTCAACTAAAAATGGATTTATATTCCCATTGAATGTTTGAGGTCATTTTCTCATGAAGCGGCCTAACATTATTCCTCCACATTTTGGATCATTATTCTCTATATGGGTAATTTTATTTCTCATAACTTGAGTCATTTGTCCTATTATGGTTATAATTTTTTTAGAAACAATTGTATATCCAGATACAACATCATTATCTTACATAGAAGAGAAATCCCTACATGGATTAACTGCATTGATGTGGTTTCCATTACTTCCACTAGGAACCATTTATAAATAATGGAATATAGTAGATTATGTTATGAATAATAATGAATAATTTTTAACTAGTAAAACACTTAAAATAAATTGAAATACGTATAACTTATCTCAAAATCGTAATCTTGGTAAAGTCAATTATAGGGATATGTTTCCCTAATTTATATTTTCTAAATATAGTTTCAAAATTTTCTACTAAACTTTATCAGACACTAATTATAAGGCCCCCAAACCCAATAGCCCAGAGTTGGTGGTTAATTTATTACATTGGTACTAGGTATAAGTGATCTCATACCAAAGGACTTAATAGTTTAGTATTTTTTCAAAAACTAGATACAAACATAATTTTTACACTATAACATGAAATGTAATACAACATAAAAATTCCATTGGAAACATCCCTATTCTCCTAGATTTCTTTTTCATATTAATCATAATATACATCTCGGTGTCTGGGGAAAAAATAAAACATAATAAATGGACGAGATCAGATGCCCAGTGAGGATAATAGTACAATGAAATATATCATAAATAAAGAAAAAAAATAAGGAAAGTTTAATAACTAAAAACACATGACATTAAAACATAATCTTGAGTATAATATGCTAGAAATAAAATATGATGAAATAATTCCATATAAAATAATCACATAAGAAAGATACTTAACCATGGATATTATAGTAGTTGGATAATTATATGTATTATAAATAACTAATATCATATAGAAGTAATTCATAATGTGGGACATCATAAATATACCATCATGGATTCAGGAAAGACACCATACAAAATTGGGTAAGACATTCGCCAAAACCCAAACTAGTTTGTTTCATGAGACCTACCGATGCATCAAGGGGATATAGTAGGACCCACCTGACACTTACTATGTCCAATACATTCTTCTTATTAAATAGGTAAAACATAATCAAAATAAACATTCATATTAAAAACTATCATATTAATTGTGAATACTGTAACAAAAAACTATGAATGGTATCAAAATAACACATTCACAGTCAAAATAAATCATAAACCATTCAATGAAATATGGTAGATGATATCATAATATATCAAACTCAATAAATCAAAATATCCAAAAAGGATGCATAAATAGATGAAAATACTCCAATAAAATCTTTAAAAATTTATTGAGATAAACAACCCTTTTTAAATTTGAAATCATTTATTTAAAAGGTCATACATATTTAAAAGAAAACATTATCATTTAAAAGAATATTGTAAAAATGTTAAGGAAGCTTCAAGATAGTAAGGTTTCATGATGATGGAAAAAAAATCCTCTCATGATGTATAAGATAAAAACATTACTTCCATATTTTTGTTGAAAAATTCATAAAGTACCTCATTTGGAAAATGAAAAAAATATTTTTTTTCAAACTATTTTATAAAATATAGAACATGGGTAAAAAAATTTTAAACATTTTTAGGATAGTATTAAATACCTTTTTGAAAAAAAATTAGAAAACATGTACATGGGAGAAAAATGTTCCCCAGTAGAGACTTAAAATTAAACAATCCTGAATAATAATGAGATTGTGAAATAACCCTTACCTTGTACTTTAATTTAGTTGAATATTATTTAACCTAATATAAATTATTTTAAATAATGTTATTAATTTATATCATAACCATATCCATATTTACTATATCTTATATGATATTCTTATTTCATTTTTTAATAATATTTTGTTACTATGCTTGTTTCGGGTGTTAACTACTTCATTTTCCAATATAAGTCCGATTTCTTATACATGGGATATATTTATTTAATATAAATAATGATATTAAGTTCATAGATATTATATTTACTCATGATATTCATTTTTATAATCATTATTTAATGGTTAACATGGAAAATGAATCACATTGCGTCGTGGAGATTGTAGGTTATACGTACGCACAAGCGACGAAATATTTCCCATAATGGTGAAAGGGTATAGAATTAGATGGAATATTAATTATAAATAATAAATATCATGTCATATTTATTATTTATATCTATTATATCTATCATTATACCCATCCAAATAAAGTGATAATGAAAAAAAATTACACGAGGGCATGAAGACGGTAATCCATACATACGCACACATGGTGCTTTCGATTTCCATCGGATGGATAGAAAGAGGAATATGGCTGTACCATAGAAATAATAAAATTCTAGAATATATATTATACTTTATTTTTTTTACTTTATTATGGAATAAACACATGTAAGATAAGTAAAAGAAGAAATGAACTTGAATGAATTGGTAAAATAATTATCTCTTCTTCGATGGACTTCCGTTATATCTCTTATTAAGGGATATAGAATTTATCATTTTGGAATAAAAAGACCTACATAACTTGTCTATGTATTTTAGGAGGAGAAATGGGCATGGTTTGGTGAATTTATAAGGCTCAATTTTTTTTGAGTAATTGATATAGGAGGATCCCTTTTATAATTGAGGTGAGGGACACTTTTGGAAACTCTCAAAATATTAAATTAATATAAATTAATTTTCAATTATAAAAGGATAAAAATAGATTTATTTATAATATAAGATGAGTATTGTTTGAAATAATCTCGTACAATAATTTTTAAACAAATTTAGGTCACAGTTTTACCCTTATCTTTTGGTTTTAACTCTTATTTAAACTCTTTAACTCTTACTGTGACAACATATGTTTTTACTCATTGAAGGTTAACATAGTTACAATAAAATGTGAAATGAACCATAAATGATTCATGGATTAAATTTTAATATTAATCCCAATCATTTTTCTAATGTTTATGTTTTTATGAATTTTATATCATTTAATAAAATATTATTATTTTAAAATATCATTAAGGTCAATTTTGACACTATTCATTTCCTGACTTTTAGGAAAATTTCAATACCCAAGATAACATTGATTTTTTTTATACATATATGATATGTATAAGTCATCTATAAATTTTTTATGATATAAATTATCTCAAATTATATTTATATTTATATTTTTAATATTTTTTATTTGATATTTCTATTAATTAAAAAATTTCTACATCATCATTATGCAGGGATTTATAGTAATTATTAATTCCCTAAATGTTAAAAATAAATTACCATGATGAATATTAAATTTTTATCTTTTATATGACTATTTTTAGTTGAAGATATATTCTGAATAACCATATATAAAAAATTTAATACTTATTAAAAACACGAGTATGGCATATTGGACTTTCCTTAAAATAAAATACTAAAAATGTATAAAGTCAGCCTAGGTGGCTCTAAGAGACCATAAAATTGACCCAAGGATGATTTTAGTCAAGAATAACTCATAAAATAAAATTAGGATAAGTATGGGTAATTTTCAAATATTTATAATATTATTTTTACTCTTAGTTACTCGATTTACCTTTAAATGTGTTAATAGAAAATTTACTAAAATTATTATTCATAATAAGAAACTTATCAAAAAATACCAAAAATTCAACCAAAGTAAATTTTGATATTCCTCTTTCAAATATAATTTATAATAGTTTCAAAAACTATATTTAAAATAAGCACGCTATCAAAAAATGGTAAAACTTCCTTTAGAAAAATATAGTCCTTTAATGCATAAAATTAGATTCATTCTTATATTATGCATATAAAATCATTTGTATGTATGTAAAAACATAAAATATATAAATTTCATAATGTAGTTAATACTATTAAGTCTCACTATTTTAATGGCTATGTTCAAAGAGTCACTTATTAAAAGATCACGGTGTATTCGAACTCAGTGTTGCATGTAGCACAAGATATTAAATTTATTTAAAAAGAAAACGTACTGTAAAATCGTGGTGTTTAAAAAGTAAATATATATAAAATATATATATTTATTATCACATGTATTTAATATATTAATTATAATACATGCATCAAATGTATGTAATTAAATATACATTATATATATTTATTTATTTATATTTAGTGCATATCTGACACCCTCCACTGAAATCAAGAATACATAGAAACAACATCAATCAAAAAAATCTTAGATCGAAAATCATCTCCAACATCTAGTTAAGGTAGGTTGAATTCAATCAATAAGTAACATTAATGTTTAAAATATCTCAAACAGACCCAAATCCAAATTCATTCAAACTCGATGTAGCGAGTGACACTATTTTACATCATTGAGGATTCATAGTCTTCAAAGTAGGTAGAATAAAAAATAGACACTAAAATTATTAAATTGGACTTGTCGTCAAAACATCATCAAATTCATCGTGGTTATACTGATTGCAATGAATCATTGAAGGCAATATTGGCAAGTAGCATAGGCGCAAACCATCTTCTTTGATTTGCACAATCCAAATTAGATTTTAGTTCACCTTTCATGATTCCAGATGAATGACATCAACAAACCGTTTGTGGATAAACCTAATGCTCGTTGGGATTGGAAGATCACAACTTATCCCGTTTCTGATTATGGTAGGGGCTCAGTGTGGTCATTCTAGTGGTCTTATTCAGTAGTTCTCATGTGGATTGGGCTGCAAATCCTTCAGATTCAAACATTATGAGAATATAGTTCGGTAAAATGCTATGGATATAGTCATTATGCTCACAAATTTGAATGGCAGTGGCATGATATGGTCTATGGATTCTTTGTAAAGTCGTGTTCCATCTTCAAATTCATGGTTCTCCCAATGGAAATGAGGATGAATCCACTACGTAGACATCTATACCAATCCCATACGTGGAAACCAATTGGATATGTGGTAGTTCTGAACTAGGTAAATAGTATCCAGGGGAATAATCAAACATGTAAAACCTACTGGTACTCACCTACATGAGGTCCTTCCAAGGAAATGGATATGTAGATCTCCAATAAAAATCATCTATATACGGTAGGCTGGAAAATGGCTACATGATCCACTTCTATAATTTGGAAACATGAACTACTACATCCATGAGCACAATAAAATCAAAAAGTAATTAAATCATCAAAAATAATTTAAAGAAAAATATTAATTGTAAATTAATTAAAAACAAAACAAAACATTTAAATAAATTGTTACTTAAATTAAAATACACCCTATTTAAAATAATTAACTAATTGATTTACTAAGAGAATAAATAAATGATAAAAATTAATTATAGAATTCAATTATAAATTAATGTTACTAAATAAAAAATTATTTAAAGAAAATAAATTAAAGTTAAAAAATTAACTACTTAATTAATTAATTAATTAATTAATATATTAATACCCTAAAAAAGGGATAAATATTTAATACATATATCACATAAATAAAAAATTAATGCACCTAAAAATTATTACTCCATAGAAAATACATAATAAATTTGATAAATAAATAAATAAATAAATATTGAAAAGTTAAATGAAAAAAAATTATTAAAAATTTCATTAACATAATAAAACTACTATAAATGAACCATTAAGTGATAATTAACCAAATATATTTCATTTCAATCATTGAATACACAATTAATCCTCTAAAAAGGATATGAAAAAATGCATCGATTTAAGGCCATGTCATTGTTGGATTGGAGGGTATGAATATGATTAAAAATATTATGAATTTTATATATAAATGTTTTTTTAATTCAAATGTATTGATTAATTTCAAAAAAACAATCATTAATTTTTTTATAAAATCATTTAATAATTAAAAGACCTATTTTTATGAAGAATTGTATTTTTATTGGTGTTGTGAATTTTTATATAAAAATATATTAAAAAATATTAAATTCATTTTAATTTAATTTATTTTTAATTTATGAATAATAATTTATACATTAGTTATCTAATGGTTATAAATGGAGGTAAAATCATTTTAATATAAAAAGAGTTAATTTGAGGAATACTGTTTTTATGTACGCAAAGTGTTTCTATCTTAATAAATTAAATAAATCATTGTTTCTTAAGGATGTTAATTTTTTTTATAGAATATATATTCAATAAAATATTTTATCATTCATATAATATTTTTTACAAGGAAAGTAATGGAAGTAAATTTATTTTTATGCTAAAAAATGTATTTTTCTAAAAAATGGGTTTGATTGCATTTTTCTTGTTTATTTTAAAATTAATTTATTCCACTCATAGAAATAGAATTAGATAAAATGTATTAAATATTTTTAAACATAATTTCCAAATTTGGTAATTATTATACTTTCATTTATACATAAATAATAATAAAATAATAAAAATTGGTTAACATGGTTAGGGTTAAAACAAGTTTACTAGGGGTTAAACTAAGAGATAAGGATAAAGATTCCACAAAAACATGTCTAAATATTATCTTATAAAAATATTTAGGCCTTATAATGACTTAAATTTTAATTATTTTCAATTTTATTTCACTTTCACAAGAAAATGACTTCATATTATTTAAATATTTTTTTTGTAATTACATATGTGTCCCTCCCCCACATATTAAAGGGAATATCTTATCCTCTATTATTCATAATATTTGATCACTCTAAATCAAACAATACATACCCAAAAACCTTATTATATTAATTTAATTAATTATTTAAATCCTTTTCTTACCCTAAAAATATCTTAAGATGACTTATAGTGTAAGATAAAGGAGGCCACTCAAAGAATAGGTAATCATCTTACCGAACTCCTTCAAAGTTTTATTCTTATTATAATTCCTATAAATATTTTTTTTACATACTAAAATAAATAATATATCATAAAAAATATATTTATGTTGTTATTATTATGTTATAACTATTTCCCTCCTCTTTCCCATCAAATGAGAAATGAAAGTATCACTTGTGTATATGTGTGGACTACCGCCTCCAAGTACCGATATGATTCATTTTCCATAACTGCCTCATATTGATGGATATAATGGTGGATTTAATAAATATATATAATATTTATTATATAATTAGGATTATTTAATTGTAAAATATTATCTATCTTTATTTAATTTTTTTTCATTAGAAAATGAAAACAACGTTTATATGTATGTGCAGACTACCATCTCCATTAATACTGTAAGTAATTTTTATATCTCTAAATCTTTTTTAATATTTATAAATCAGTTTACAATGAATATATATGATATTAATATAATTATTAAAAAAATTTAGATGATGTAACCATGATCAAGATATAGGGACCATAATCGCCGAATGAAAACATACATTAAAAAATGAAGCAATTAGCACCCGAAACGAGGATATTAATGAAATATTATTAATGAACTAGTGATAATATGTTATATGTAAACCATTTATAGTATTATAAGTATGTATATGCATATATTATATAATTATAATTTATTTAATTTTATTATATATTATTTTTAAATCACTTATAAAGAAATTCGTACACGATGTAAGGGTTTTATGTTACAATATCAATTTTTAATGGGATTGTTTATGCTTAAATTTAAAATGATTAAAATATATGATATATCTCTCACATATATTATGTTTTTTTAATCTGGTTATTTCTATATATTACAAGTTTTTCTTTCATTTTCCACTCTCTAAGTACTTAAAATTCTAAAATAATGTTTTTAAGGAAAACCAACTTTATTTCTCTCTTAGACCATGAATATTTTAATTCCATATCCATATTTTCTTTAAAATATTTTCAATAATTTTTTTTATATTATAACATAATTTTTGGATGTCATTTTAACCCAAGGTATAATTTTTATAAAAAGCTTTCAAAAATACATTCTTATCATTTTCCAATAGAGGAACTTTTTATCAAAGGTGTGAATGTAAAATTTTTAAACGTATACCCCGTGAATAATTTTTATTTTCATCATGAATAGTATTTTATTTGAATATTACTATACATGTTTACATGGTTTTTTTGAGGTAATTTTTTTTCTATTATTTTGTACAAAAATTGATTTTAAATATACGTTTTCATAATGAAATGGCTATTTTCCTCAAGAAATATACAGTGATCGTTTAATGGAATTTCCATCTATAACAATATCCATTGTTGTTACTTTTGGGTTAATGGGGATATTATCCAATGATACCATCCTTATTCTTTTACTATATGATTATTTATTATGATAAAGAAATACTAATGAAAATCATTTTCTTTTACACTAGTTAATCTATATAGAAATAATAAATACTTTCATGGTCTTATGGAATAAATATGAATGGATTAAAATTATGTGATGGGTGGTTTCAGTATATACCTCCAATTCATTGGGTAATGATTAATATTTATGACATCAAATGGTACATGGGAGGTTATTCCAATCCTGAAGTAGGTATATAGGTGATTATCCCAAGCCTAACATGTGATGGATGTCTTCATGGGCATCCTTGAGATAATATTTCTATTATCATGGATATGTAGAACTTTATTCTACTATATTATGACATGTTATTTTTCTTATGATATGATTATATGGATCATGATATTTGATTCTTCTATGATTAATGTCTTATAAAAATTAAAATCCTTATTCTATTATTGGGATATATAAATTGTTGGTTATGATTTTAAGTTGTTAAAATCAAACTACCATACCCTTATGCTCGTATTATGCCTACATATAATCATTAACAAATATCTCCCATTTTTACCCTTACAGAGTATTTGAGCCCACCCTTTATTATATTTCCTTTCTTTAAATTATAAAGAATGGCTTTAAGTAGGTTTTAAAAAATTATTGTAATTTTTAAGAATAAAATTGTGGGAAATTTTTAAGATATTTTAGGAAATAAGATGATTATGTATATAGTATTCAAAGAAACAAAACCATTACTATTATAGGGTGTGTATTATTATGATATGTATTCAATATTCAACTAAAATGATGTAATATTTATGTATGTAATGTTTGGGTCACCTCAATTATAGTATGATAACGTCATATATAACTCTATGTATATATGATACGACAATTGAAAAGTACTACATAAATTTGGGTAAAGGGAACCCCCTTTTACAACACTCCCACTTGCACTATATCCAATTTTCTTCTGATAAAACCATTATCTCTTTCATGAAGAGATAATAATTTTGCTGAGTTATGGATTTAGTCATTTGGGCTTCCATGTTTTATTACTTAGCTATTATGCTATCTGCAACTTCATATCCTTGAGTAAAACCCCTCAAGTGATGGTATTCCTACATATATCCCTTTTCCCTATCACATAACCTTAAATTCTTAATAAGTATAATTATCATATGTTTATCATAATTTATATTATTATAATAATTTACTTTATAGGTATGATTCCAAGAACTAGAAAAAATTGTTTTTTATTTCATACGAGTTATTTATCTACATCAGAAGCTAAAAAATACTCAGTATTTGTAGATATAGATTCCAATGGATGAAATGAACTTCTCTTGCTCATTTATCAAGATTAAATATTATATTAGATTAATTTATCTATAAAATACTCATTTTATATCCCCTTTATAACTAGTTTCACTTCCTATCTAAGTACCAATTACATATCCCTTTCACTTTATTAAGTACTATCGATAGTTCAAGATACTAGTAGGTACATATTCTATATTTATTTCATTTTTTCTGACCATAATGTATGATTTAGCAATATCATGTCTAGTACATTGTTTGGAATATGTGTTAAATACATTTATGAAGTGTATATATTGAGTTCTAATCACTATATTAATATCTTTCTATATCCTAATCATGTCTTCTTGGAGAGATTCATTCCATGTGATATTGGTAACAATTATCTCCCTAATTATTCCACCTTGTATTTTTAAATACCTTATCAATATATGTACTTTGAATTGGTCCAAAAAAACCCATATCTACCTTAGTATATCTTGTTCCCTATAATATAGAAAACTACATGAAGTAATTATTTTAAGAGTTACTTTCTATATATTTTTAACTAACTATAAGAAGAATCAGTTATTCTTTATATGTTATCAATCATATATGTATAGGAAAACTATAGCGCTCCCATTAACCTCTTGTGAAAATACAAAATAATTTCATTCCAAATTAATATTATATGATCATGATGCCTTCATTAATTCATAAATAGATATCTCTAACTTTCATTACTTATTAGTATTCTATGTTATCTACAACCCATTTTGGTTACATCATATATACATCTTCCATAAGGTTTCCTCCACAGAAGGTGGTCTTGGTATCCATTGCTCAATATAATGATAATTGAAAATTTCTATGACTAGTAGAATTATAAAGGATTTAAGAATGATGACTTGGTATAACCAATTTAACCTTATTGGTACTACACTTGTACCATACACATATAGTTTCTCTTGAATAAGCACCAATAAATTTACATGAATTAGAGAAACTACCAAAATAAATAACTAAAACCCAGTACATGGAATAAATATTTGAATTTTTTTGAACTTAAAAATCATAGCTAGTTATAACTTATTACTCCCTAATGTACTCATTATTCTTATCGAATAATATATCACCTATCTAGTTAAATATAAAACCACAACTATAGTTTTAACAATCCTACACAATATGTCTCTATGAAACATTTCCATTCCACCAGATCTTACAAAACTTGTTCCTATACCAACTAGTTTTTCATATTAAGCCTTGACATTATCCAAGTTAGTAATTGTCCCTCTATTTTAAATATTTTTTTACCCTATTATAAAAGTATAGTCTTTTACTTGACTATAAATTTTATATGTTAAGAAATTTTAAGGACAATTAATTAAGATATACTTTTTGTTTTCTTGATGAAAGCTTGTTTCTTGATATTTACATAACAATCACTTCTCATTTAAATACATGAATTATGAAATAAAGTATTTATTTCTTATTATAACTCATATGGTATCCATTTTTTATTATAGTTGGCATATGGTTATGGGCTAATGCTTTTATGTTGTGAAGCATGTATCAAAAGGGATAATGAAATACTTGAAAGACTTATAATACTCATCATTTATCCTGCTTTTATTAATATTATGTCTCTAATGTGTATAAGAAAATTTGATTTTATGAATCACCCCACTCAAAATTTTAATGATTAATGAATTCTTGGTTAAGATATATTCTAACAAGCCATACAAAAGGGTCTAATATCTTTTACCAAGTGTATTCAATTCTTCACTGAGAATTACTAAAATTTCTTAACATTATCTCATAATTTATATAATTTTTTTCTTTAGATTCTACTTTGAATAGTTCATTTGGTCAATCTAAACTAATTATGGAAGTTTTATGTCTCATTTTTATTTCTAAAGGTTTCCTTCATCAAACAAATATTTATCTTTCCACAAATTGATATGATTCATATATTTTATATTCATCATTTATTGTCTATGATTTAAGTATTATTGAATTATTATTTGAGTATGGAACACCAAAAACAATATTCATTCCAAAATGAATTAATGTCTAATTTTTTATAATAGACATATGAGATAAATGGTTTAGTAATACTCAATACAAAATAATACTTCAAATAAAATTAATCAACTTGGAAAAATAGAAGTCATTTTTTTCTTTATACTACTATAAAAATAACCCTATTTAGATAATGAGAGAGTTCACCTTACTTATTTTAATGTTTATAAACTTCTTCGGTTCCTGTATTTGGATATAGATATTGAAGTAACATATAGCTTCTAATAATCAATAAGTAAAATAGAAATATTACAGTTAGTGATGAATTTACTTGTATTAGAAGCTTATACTTGATTTTTATTTAATTCAATTCAATTTATCTTACATTGAAATTTCTTTCCACTTTCAATGAAAATGACCTCTTATTCAATGTTCTTCCTCTTTATCTTTGGTTTCTCAAAAGGATGTTTAAAAGGTGCATTTGGAATCACATTTTCCATTGGATTTTTTACCTTTTCATTATTATTCACCATAATAACTAAATATTTATCTTTTTTATGTTATTATCTAATTAGGGAACCTCACATAAAAGATATCAAATCAATTTCTCTATACAATTTATTTTATAATTATTAATGAAATAGGAGTAATAATGTGATATTTATGTGAAAATGATATGTATTTAAAGATCATGATTTGATAAATATACTCTATCAACTTCCTTACATAAGGAAAATCATTAATTTCATATTTTAATTTACATGTTTTTGGTGTAATCATAATATCATTCATTTCTTACTTCACTTTATCCTTGAAAACGTTTTGGTGATGATACATCATGGTATGGTCATCCATGTCATCATTCTACTTTTGGTACTCATCAAACATTAATGATAACATTATGAAAAAAACATCAAATTCATAATCCATGAGATTCTTATATGATTATTTTTCACCCATATTTTCTTTCTGAGATGTATCAATAGGTAGTGGTGACTCTAGAACATCAAATTTACTTTTATTATTTAATTATTATGCACAACCACCTATACCAATCTTGGAAATTAGTACTGGTTAGGACGTGATCATTCTATGGTATTTATCATAATGTTTCTATTGTATTGTATAGTATTTTCAACAAAAATAAAATTTATAAAATTAGTACTTTTATCTTGATTAAAAATATAATATACATTATTGATTTATTAATCTAAAATTTCTCCCACTATTTTATAAAATCCTAGAACACTCAACTACTAGATTCAGAATACTCAGTCACTTGATTATTCTAGTGGCAATGATACTTTAAAACTTCCCCTCATAGTATAAGCTATGAATATGACACTACTCAAAGAGTTTCAAGGTATACTTTTGGTTGGAAATCCACATTAATCTATAACTCCTTGATTTTTTGAGTGGATTTCAATCTTATGTGAAACCCTAACATGAATTCTCTCAACACTTTCCTCTAAAATTACAAAAAGCTATCTATGGTATTTATTTGGTGCTAATTTTCATTATTTCAACCCATTACTCATGTTATAACTCTCCAATATGAAGAGGCTACCACAACAATGGCTGATTATCACCCTATATTATGGTTTAATTATAACTTGAGTGGTGGTAATCATTAATAACTCAATATTTTATTTTATGTATTTCATGTTTTAGGTTCTATTAGGGATTGAAATATTTTTATATTTATCATTCATGTTACTATGCTTTTGAACTCACTAATTAATCATGAATTAATAGAAAACATGCATCACACATGTTTATTTATATTATCTATTCATTCTTGTTAACTATCTTATGTGACCACATATAATCTACAAATTCAGAAATAATTAACCATAAAAAATATGTAAAAAATAAGATGATCATGAACTATTTTTAATGGTTGATCCATTGAGTGAATTATGGATTAATTGAGACCCTAGGGTTAACCCCTTAAGTCATATGCAAATCGAGTTATAATACTCACCTCATCCAATGCATCTACCTCCAATATGGTGCTTCATCAAGTCTCAGCACAATATGTTTTTCCTTTTGACATCCTTATTATTCAATGATACTCACTCATAGGTGAGGGGGGATCAGGAATGAAGGATATAGTTAATGAATTATCTCTCATGGACATATATTCCCTTATATATTTAATGTGGTGAATGGATGATATGCAAAAAATAATTTACTAATTAATTATTACAAACATCACACATTGTAATAAATAGGAAAATAAATAAATAACATACATACATTGTTTTTTTGGATAATGATCAATTGAAATATATTAAACTCACATAATAAAATTAAAATTTTATATAATTATATTTGAGGGAATTAATTATGAATTTAAATAAAATAAACTAATTTTAATTCACAATTTACTTGTCACATAGTAATAAAAATAATTATATTAAATTAAAAATATTTACTAAACATTATTATAATTCTTTTATAATTTTGGGCACCCTGGGACATGAAAAATCTCCCTGGAGGGGTTCTAGGTCCTTACTAGACTTAGAAGGACCAAATAGGTCAGACAAGGTTTGACCTGACCCAACCTAGGTTGAAGGGGAATTGTGCCTCGTTCTTGACATAGTTGGATAGAATCCCATACACGCTCTTATATCTATTTAATAAAATAATTAAAATTTATTTTATAAATAATAGTTCCCTCACATGGGAATTTTTTCTTGTTAACCTACAATTAATCAATGGGGGGAAGGGTTAATGTGGGCAATATATTCCACTCACTAAATTTGACATTTATTATCTTCATCTATCACATGTAGATGTGAAAACTGGTCTCCCCCTTCTATTTTGATTCTCCAGCTATACGCACCAATGAGATACACATTTTTGTCTCCACAAAAAAATATAAATATATATTAGTTTTAATTGAATTTTAATCCCAAAAATAGTTTTAAGATCTACAGATGGATAAGACTTGTCCATCCAACCTCGAATCAAAGTTCCATCAATGGCGTTGGGATCATAATGATGCCCTATACTCAAAATCAGGAAAACATACTTTCAATTAGACTAATGAAATCACACAATAACTTTGATACCACCTATTGGTACTAAATGCACAGTGGAAGTATGGAAGAAAAGGAAATGAAAATTTTTAAACATGATCGACATTGTAACATCCTAATTGAATATAATAAAATTGTTATAAGCATAAAGATATCCTTTTAATTAAATAATCATGATAAAATAGAAACAATACTTCATTTGATTCTAATCAAACACATGTTTTTCTTGTTACCGATGATTATTTCTCAATGAAACTAAATATAAAACCGTTTAGAGCATCCAAACACCATTCAAAATCTTTTTGGTGCATCTTTCTTTGGTCTTTGGATGCTAGAGTAGAGAGATGAAGGTACTTATGACATCTTTTGTGTTGTTGAAGCACTATTTCTTTGACCCGAGATATAATTCATGGATTTTAGTTCTCAAAAACCATCTTTCTCATGTTATGAATTGGAAGAGAAGAGAGAGAGGTCCTCAAATTTTAGGGATGGATAGTCCAATTGAATTTTGGATTCTCATGGCTTATATAGGTAGGTTTAAACTCACAAAAATTTACTTTATCCACCAAATAAGTTTAACCTTGTAGATAATATCTAAATGATAAAACCGGCCTATTAAACATGTCATAAACATCAAAAATATTTTTATCACTTACTTATAGCATCAAAATAATGTTGATTGATAAAATATGAGTCTTTAACTTGACTTAATTCTCTTCCTTAAATATTTAATGAACCTTGAATAATGAATATTCATTTTTAAAATATTTTCTTATACACAATAAATTTTATTGAATACCCATATTTAATAAATCAAACACTTATTATTCTAATATGGAATAATATTGAATTTATTTATTTCATTGTGACCATTCAAACTCAGACCCCACCCATCATTGTGGGACCCACAATATTCTAAACTCTAATTCATTATAATTTTCTATGATTATGAATATTCATTATGTGTGATCCTATAGTCTCTTAATTCAATATTAGTGAGTGTAACTCAACAATTAGGGGTGGTGTCTAGAAACATATCAAGTCCCCTAAGAATATAATGTTTAGTCATCGCAATGGAAAACTCTCCTATAAACATTAATTGGGTAATATAATCTCTTTATCATGTGATATCTCATAAATCTAGATGAATACTTTGTGTCATCATATTTTATTATTTATTTACTATTTTAATGACCATTGCAGATGGACTTACCTTATTTTACCATGGATATATATTTAACGAAGGTACTACCATTATATTCAAATGGGATCAAAATTTCTATTCTTTTAATCAAAAGTGAAAAATAATTTCTTGATCATTTAATAAATTCTATACCAACAAAGATATACCCACCATAAGTTAAATTATAAAAAAAAATTTCATGAATCTCATCTTTCATCAAATCACATGATCAAATGATACACACTAACAATGATCCCAAGTTAAGAGAATAATACACATGAATATTTATAGGAATGTACAATCATGCCCAAAACATTTTGTGTTACTATTGGTGAGTCAACCCTCATGATCTCCTCTACTTGAGATCACCAATTGAAAAATTCTTGGGAAGAAGTATCAATACATATTAGGCCCCAACACTTGACTGTTATACATTATCTTTGTCCTACATGTATGATGTATCGAGACTATAGGACATATGTTTAAGATTATTATTATAGTATCTTGTGGTTATTATTATAACTGGGAACCATTATAACCTTTTGATATGATAAGTAATACAAATACATTACCATGTAAATAGTGTACATAGAAGTAACATAACTATTATTGTAAGATAAAATAATTTATAAATATCTATATAAATGATATGGTAATTTAAAATTACTCCTTAATTTGGTTATTGGGAACCCACTTTTATAGTAGATTGTTTTGGAGATGGGAGTCAGATATAAAATCAATGGAAGCTCACCCTTCTGGTAATCTAGTACATCAAAACATAAACCATGGAAAAGATATCAGCTTCCAATCATCCATACCCTAAGATCTTAAAGTCCAAAATTGAAAAGTCCAAGCACCAAAACCACTAAATTGTGTCTTTCTTGGACACTTGGTTCGGATCACCTAACAATATTCCCTCTTTAGTCAACATAAAAATTAGAAGGAACATGAAAAACACACACATGCAAGCACAAATTACAATTAAAATGAACACATAGTTTACATGGATGTAATAAATAGAAGTTTCCACTTTCGATAATCCAATGTATTAGAACTATAACAACTAAAAATATCCCATATTCCGACAATCCATCCCCCATGTTCTCAAAGACTAGAATTGGGAATTCAAAGAACCCAAGATAATGCATCAATTCATCCTCTGTCACATGGTTCTGTTCACTTAATAGTATTCCTTTATCGGTCAACATATAAAGGATAAATCACATGAAAAACACACATATGGAAGCACAATGTACAAAAACAATTCATATGAGGATTATGTTGTTTATAAATTTTTATTATATCCATAGATATTGGAAGCATCATATTTCATTCATCAAAACAGAGTACATTAAATTTTTAAGAGAAAACTACATATTTTGATACCCTACTCTACTGAATGGAAGAAGTCTCACTAATTCCTTCTTCGGGCTATTGAATCTTCCCTTTACACCTTCCTGTATTCAACTCTTTATCCCTCAACCCATGCCTTCAACAATTAATCCTCTAGAACCTGGATGGACCTAGGTTCACTCCTTTCAGATCTTCCTTAGCATTTTATAGGCTTTTCAATCATTATATAGTAATAATAAACTTATATACCAATCCCACCATTTATAGTGGTCCGAGTTGATCATCTAGTCAATGAAACCATTTTCTATATGTAGGTGACCCTCCATTATATTGTGTAACTTATTATTTCAATTATCAGTTTTTTCATCGACTACCAAGTCCTGGTGGGCAGTTTATATTTCTTTTTTCTCTACACTAATGATTTTGACAAAAATTTCATTCTCCTCATCCATGAGGTAAGCTTCACACATCCCACCATTAGTGACTTTACAAAAGTCATGAAACATTTACACTTTTCATAATCACCCCCAGAATTCAGTTTAGTTATTAAAATCTTCTCATTATTTCCACCTCGCTACATCCTTAAAATCATGACTAAATCCACAAGTATATGAATTGAAAGATCCTCCTTAGTATTCCCACACGTGGGCTTCCCACTGTGCTACATCTGTTAAACTAAACAATCTATCTATTTTCACTACGCCCAGTGAACACACACCATCCGACATACTTCCACTTATCTAACTCTAGAGGCTCCCAAATGAACGTCCATTTTTATAACACTATTGCATCAGTTAAACTAAATTATCCACTAACTAAACTTCCGATGAATTTAATTTGACTATCAAAACTCATACTTATATAGTATTAGTTTACTTTATTAATATAGGTTCTTCCAAGCATTTCTTCTAATGACTAAACTTATCGAGCTCTCACACTTGACCATGAAGACATTTCTCACATCAAACCCAAAAATTTCCCACTTGAGAATTTTTTTCATAGGTTGAGTAAAACAATCTCCCACTTAAAGTTCATTCTAAATCTCACACCCAAGTCCCACTAGTAAAATTTTTTTTACATTTATTCTAAAGAATATTTATTTTTCTCTTCTCCATGATTCTTCCAATTGTATAGGTTCTCACTAATAGAATTCCTCATTATTCCTCCAAAACAATGATATTTCATTTACCTTAATCCATGAAACTAATCTGAATTCCTCCATGAAAAATACCTCTAATTAAAATAGGAACCAACTTTCCATCCTCTTAATTTTTTGAAATATCCATAAAAAAGTTACACCATGAACTGGTTCCATGGCCTCACTCTTTCGAACATCTTATTCCAAAACATTGATCTATAAAATTTTGTAACCTGAGAGATTTTTAGTATACCAAACTCTTGTAACACCATAAAAATAAAATTTTATATTTTACTAACAAAAATTAAGATTTCATTATCATGAATACCCCACTTAACTTTTGATCATCGTAACCGAGACATCTATAGTCTTTTGATCCAACTTATTCCACCTAGTTTTATCCCTTTGAGAACCCTAAATCCATTATTGAGGTATTTATAATTCTATGATGATATTATAATGATCGTTTCCATAAAATTAATTCCTATGAAATGAATCATGTGCCCAGACATCGGGTTGTCCTTTATCCATGTTCATCTTAGAAATAGTCGATATCAACCATTGAATTCAATGATAAGAGAAAAATTTTCTTCTAGAAATACAAAGTATATTTTGTATGATTCTACCCTTAATGGAAATTTTCTCCAGGACAAAAACTTCTACTTTTTCTAGTTAGTCTTCTTCTAATAGTCATATGGTTTTACAATTTCTTGACAAACACACATCTTATAGTCTAAATTACAATCCATATGAATCATGGTTCTTATAGATTTGATGATGGTTCTTTGATGTAAAATGTTTTTTATGAGAGAGACCACCAGAAAATGAACACTAGAAGAAACCATAAAATATTTCACTCACTACCATTGGGTTATAGTAAATCATCACATGACACGGAATTCTTATCTTTCCTCCTCTCTCACAACATTTAACTTGTGAAAACCCTTCCTCTTGTTACATATTCTGTTCAGCTGCTCCCAAACATGCCACTCTCCTTATGAGTATCTTTTTTTTGGAGTTGGAAATGTTATCCACATATTCCATAACAATGAATATCTACCCACTATATATTCATATAACATTCCACAATTCCTTATGCTTATAACTAACCGTATTCTGATAGATTTTGACGATGACACCCTCCTTATGAACCTTATTTTGGATTGAACCATCACATCTAAGGGATTATCTGAATCATTCCACCATCTCCCACTCAATGTATAAGGATCAATAAAACCCTACATCCAAATTATTACTCAACACTTGAGATTTTTGAACATTGGGAGACATTTTAAGTCACCCCCTCCAGATTCAAGTTATAGAACCTCAATATTTTTAACTTCCATGAATAGACCTTTCATTCACCAGTAGAACTTCATCAGCTTGATCTAATGACTTATATATTTTCAGAAAACTCCATCCAAGAATTTTAGTCATTTTAATTTGACATAAAACTTTCAAAATAATCCATGTGTTTACTTCCATGGCCTTTCCACTCATCATCCTTCATTCTAGGTGTCTTATCCATCTAATGAAATAATAAAACCTCTAAGAGTAGGAACACAAGAATCCTCCAAGATTTTAAACTTTCATTATCACAAAGTCAAACCTTACATATCCCATTATAATTATTTCCACCAAAAAGTAAATCCCCCATTGGATTCGATTAATGTAATGGATCATAGGCTATTTCCTATAAATTTTTAGTAGTCTTCCAGTATGTTCCAAACTTTTTCCCAATGAATAAAGCACATCTCATGAAACTTTAAGGTCAATCATAATATCCATATTCCTAGAAAAACCACCAATACTTTCACAATATTCCAGTGATATTCTTATAGTAACCGGATATACCAAATTACCACGAGGAACCCCATATTATCCAACTAAGCTCAAACTATCACCTCAAAAAATTAAACACACCACACGACTCATTCTGAAGATGGTAAATTTTGATATTCTAGAATCTCTATAGTACCATCACTACTTAATAGTCACTTATCTTAGAGATACGATAAACTACCCCACAAAAAAACCTTTCAATAATGATATACCACTAATAAATACAATCATGCTCTATGATACCTCTGTTGGTATCAAAAATTAGAATAAACACAAGCTATGATACAACTTATTGGGTATGAGAGGCCGAATATGATCATCAGAAGTTCACCTTATGATATCCCAACCTAAAAGAAATTCAACTAAAAAATTATTCTATCATCTGATCATCCATATCCCACAAGATAAAATATTGGAACTCATAAATTCAAGTTCCCCAACCACTGCATCGGGTTTTCCTACACTACATAGTTTTGGTCACCTCACAATATTCCTTATTCATTCAGTACACAAGTGAGTTAGAACATGATAAAAAAACACATGAAAACACAGATTATAAACACAATGCACTTAATTATTACATTTTTTGAACATTATTTCCTATATACTTGGGAGAATAGAAACATCATCATTCATTTATCATAACAGGGTACATCAAAGTTACAATGTAAAATCACATATTCTAGTGCCTTACTTAGATGAACAGAAGAAGTCTCAGCAATACCTTCTTCCATATGCTTCATCTTCCATCTTCTACTTTTCATCTCTTGCCTTCAGACCCTCGACCAATATATTTGGTACTTCAGCCTTTATCATTAGGATACACCTATATGTACTCCTTTTAGATCCACCATAGCCCATTTTAGGATTCATTAGTCATTGTTAGGTCGTACTGCACTGGTGGACTAATCCCACTATTTATAGTAGTCCCATCCTATATTCCAGTTACCATCACTATCCAAAATATGCAGGTGAACCTCTGTCATAATTTTTAACTTCCAATTCCCAGTAGTATTTGTTATACCAATCACCAAATCCCAATGAATAGTGAACATTACCTTTCACTCTATACTTATTACTTTGTAAACTATTTTCTTTACGACATATATAGGGAAATATTCACACATCCCACCATTAGTGACTTCATGTAAGTCATGAAACCTCTATACATTGAATCCACACATCTCGAAATTCACTCATATACCGGAATAGTCCCCTTATGTCCACCTCATTACATTCTTTAGATCATGACTGAATACTCAAGTACATGCATCAAAATATCATCCTCATCATTCCCACACACATAAAACAAAATTTTAACTATCTTCTAAATTAAAACAAGTATTTTTTAAATTATTTTGGTTAAATCACACCATCCAACATAATTCCATTGATCTAACTCCTAAGGCTCATAGATATACTTTTATTCAAATTATACTACTGTATCTGGTGAGCTAACCTATACACCTACTGAACTTCTAAGAAAATAACTTCTAATACATAAACCTAAAATTCTATAGTGTTGGTGTACTACTTTTATCTAGGTTCTCCTAAATATTACTTCTAGTGACTGAACATCTAGAGCTCTAAAATTTTAATAAAAATATATTTCCCAACCAAACCCAATATATTTTGGGGATGTGTGCTAAAAGAGACAAGAATACCATGAGTTTTTTTTTCCTTAGAAGTAATATATCTAAAAGGTCTTTGAAAGTTTAATAATGATTGTATGTAAACCTATGTCTACTCTATTGGCCATACACTTCAAGTTATCCAAAAAAATCACCCTAAATTGAATTTGAGGCTAAGTATATGATAAAAGTTTTTATTTCATAAGTGGTTGGTAACTTGATATAAAAAATGGTTTTTACAAGGCCAGATATCATACATATAGTGAAAGTTTTCATTCAATTTATGGTGAATCTAGAAAAGGAGAACTATAAAGCAATGAAATAGATTCTCTCATATCTGAATGTTTTGGATGATGTAGCATTTTTTTATAATGGATGGTCAGTTATTGGGTTTTGTTGATATGGAATTTGAAGATGATATAGATTTAAGAAATAGTATCATAGGTTGTGTTTTTAAATTTATAGGGAAGACCATAAGTATGATGTTAAGTTTATAGTCATTATTTACATAATCCACAATTTAAGTAGAGTATGGAGCCTTCATAGAAGAGAGGAAAAAATTGATATAGTTAAAGTTCTTGTTGGATGAACTCATAGGGATTCAAGAAAGTGGGTTACTTAGTTTTGATAGGCATATAATAATTCAATTGAAAAAAATCTATTGTTTCAGTCATGGGAAAAACATGTTGATCAGAAGTATTATTTCATTTGATAGATGTTATAGGACAGGGTATTGGAAATATAGAAAATTAGTGGAAATCAAAATTTTTCTAACATGTTTATCAATGTTTTATTCCAGGAATTTGAAAAACTAGGTAATTTTAATAATAAATACATTTTATTTCTTATGAATATTAATTATTATATTTTATGGACACACATTCATTATAATAAATTTTATGTAATTTTTTAATAAAAAAAGAAATAGTTTTATTCTTGCTAAATTGTTTTCCACAAATTATATGGTTTTATTTAAAAGTTAATTTTCATAATTTTATAATTTTAATTTGATAAAATAGGCTTAATTTTTGAATTAATAAGGTGAAAATTATCTTATGGTGATTTTTTTTGGATTTTTTAGAAAAATTTTATTTTTTTGCGTATATTGAAAAATACTCTTTTTATAAATACTGTAGACTTTATGAAATCATTATTATTTAACCACGAGTTAAAAATTTTTAGAAATTATTTAATGAAAAAATATGTATTAAAATAATAATATCATTAATTTGAAATTATTTTTTGAGTAAATAAAGTTATGTTTGAAATTTTTATGTCTAAATTATATTTTATTCAAATAAAAAATTAATTTTGGTTATTTACTTTTAGTAAGGTGGTTCAAGGATTCCATTCAGTTCTTCCATGGTTCTAATGTCAAATAAACTTAATATTTTAGTAATAAACCCAAAAATTCATATTAATCATTACTCCTAGAAATTCATAGGTCTAAATGATAAAATAATCAATATTGTAACCCTAAGACACATATCTCCTCATGTATAAGTTCCCCCTCCCTTTTCACTACTCAAACTACTTAACAATCACTTTATCCTAATAAATACATAACCAAATACTAACCCAAAATCCTTATATACTTACTAGAGGTTTGGGTCTCCCCAAAATACAATCCTAGATGTCTTAATGTGTAATCCAAATGAGGTTTTCCGAAAAAAGGTATAACTCTTAACATGGTTCTTTCATGTTTATTTCTTATTATATCTCATTAAAACCTATCATAACCATGATGATATAATAAAATAAAAATATATAAAGTAATTAGATGTTATTTTTTTATGGTACATTCATTTTTCATCTCCTTTCCCAACATATTGGGAAAGAAAACATCGCTCTTGAGTACGTATGGACTACCACCTCCACTAAGCGATGTGTTCTATTTTTTAGAATTGACAAATATTTCTAGTTATATGAAGGATTTAATGAATAAATATTATATTTATGGAATAAATAAAATTATTGAAATATAATATAATGTTTACCACTTTACCCTTTCATCCATTGGAAAATGATAATGTCACTAGTGGATACATGTAGACTACCACCTCCACGAAGTTGTGTGATTTTTATTCATGTACACCTTTCATGTATGGATCTAAAATTATATTAACTATATAAAATAATATTTATGTCATGATAAATATTCATTATATGATGTAGTCATGAATTAATTGACTGTGGTCAATATATCAATGTTATTTTGTGTTTATGAACCGAACATCATCAAAACGTTTGACATGAACTTAATCAATTTAGTAACTATATGAGACATGATAATAAATTAAATAAAATGTACTATGATTAGGGAGTAAACCTAAAAAGTTATATTAAACTGGTAAATAATTATATATGTTTATTATACATGATTTAAATAATTTTTGTGATGAGTTTGACTTTAGGTAAGGTATTTTCTTTAAAATGTTATTTTAAGTGTTTAAAATTTTACTCCTCCATGTACATGTTATTAAAATTGTTTATGGAAGTTAATATATGATTTTAAATTATTTATTAATGTCTTTTATTATACATTTTAATTTATTTACAAATGATTTAAAGGAATCTTTTAAACATTTTTCTGATGACACATGTTTGAATTTGTTTGAAAATTTTTAAAGGGACATTTTTTTAATGTTTACCATATGAACACCTTTTATTATAGCCATATTTGTTATTTTTTATCAATATTACTATACGTGTTTTCATTGTTTTTCAAAGAATTTTTTTCTCATTCTTTTGGGAAATTTTCATTTTAAGAGTTATCAAAGAAAAGGAATTTTTTATCCTTATTTTCTTATAAGACACTAAAGTGTTTCACTATATGTATTAAAAAGAATATTTTATGAGATTTTATGATATAAATACAAGTTTATATGTGTTTTATATATGTCATGGTCCTTATACACTGTTTATAATGACGGGTGAGCTCTATATAGATATCTAATTCATTAACTAATGAATTATTATGGGGATAATTATATTTGTATTAACCAAGTAGATTATTCCATTTGTAAAAATTCTTGTAAGGGTTTTTATAAGGTTTATTATATGCTTTATATGAATATGATGTTCAAAATCACCTACATAACATTTATATAGTTACAGAATAATTGTTTGGGAAATATTTTTATTTTGTAAGGTATGAAAATGATTTTATGTTTTTAGAAAGTTTATAACCCTTTTATGGGTTAAAGGTTTGTTTTTCAAAGAATTTTTTTTAAATGGTTCTAATGTTTCCTAATAATCAATTTGATTTATGATTTTTTTAATTCTTACTTATGAAATGTTTTATAAAAAAATTTTGTCAATAAATCTGATTTCATATAAAAGAAAACAAATATTTGAGCTCAAAGTTTATTATGAAAAAGGGTAAAATTATTTTGGATTTCATAGTTTTTCAAATGGAATAATGAGTTTCATTATATTTTTTATCCCTTAGTAAGAGTTTTGTTCTCATATCTCATTTTCAAATGTTTTTTATAGTGATTAATAATGACAAGAAACTATAAAAAGGTATATTATTCAACTATAAGGATTTATTTTAAAACAACTGTACATGTTTTGAATAAAATAAGAGTTTAAATTTAGGAATACAAATTTTTTGGAAAAAAATAGATATTGAGTGGAAGCTTACACTTTATAATTTATAGGTTTGATATATAATAGTTTTTCCTAATACTCTAAAATTCCAAACCTAAAAGATCATGGTAATTTAAGAAAATTCCATCCTTGTTATTAAACTCTTAATTATGCATTGTTAAAGGCCCAAGAAGTTAAAGTTGGTATCATAGAAAGGTTTAGATAACTTTAGAGGTTAAAATGTTATTAATAAAATAAATTTAAGGGATTTTAATCTATGGATTATATTATCATGAGAAAACATTTTGGGTTTTCATATTTCTTCATCTAATCTATGTCTAATTCAGAATAGTTTTCTATTTAGGAAATAGGGGGATAAAGTGGAAAGGTATCAATAGGATAATATCCTTCTAAATCAGTATCCTATAATGGTTGGAATTGGAATAGATTAGTTTTGGTTTTTTAACTTAGTTGAAATAGGTTATTAATGGTGGCACACATGTTAGATAGCGATCAAACTCTCTATATAGTAACATATCTACAGTAGATCATTTCCTGAAACTACCTCCTCCTATATTTGGGGAAACCTCAAACCCAATGGTATCCAAAGAATAGAATAATGATCTAGAAAATATATTAAATGTTTTGGACTATTCTAAACATCAAAAGGAAATTATTTCTATTTATCTTTTGAAAGGTGAATCCAATCAGTGGTGGTCATTAGTTAAGAATACTAATGAAAAAACTAATATTGATTCCATAGAGTGGATAATATTTATGGATATTTTCCTTAAGAACTATTTTCCTCTGGTTTTAAGAATTACAATGGAAATTCAATTTTTGAAACTGAATCCAAAAGAGGAGGAATCTATTGCAGTATATGAAGAAAATTTTATTAAATTGTCCCCATATGCACAAAATTTCATTCTAGACCATGATTGTAAAATTGTTTGGTTTTCTTAGGATTGAAACTAGTTTTGAAATATATTTGTCCCCACATGAATTTATAATATATAGGAATTTTTTACATTATAAAAAGGTATATATTTATTATAATGACTGTTAAAATATTAACAATAAGAATTAGTTTAGGTATACAGTGATAAAAAATCATTTTATAAAGAAATATGAAGGTAAGAGGATTAATTTTACTTCTCGAAATAATTGTGGTATGAATAATACTAGTGATTATTTAAATAAATTTGGGATGTGTTTTCTACATGGTTATTTTTAACATATAGCTTTTGACTGTAATGGAAAATGTAATGGTAATGGTCTGGCCAATAACAATAATCAGGCAGTGATATGTTATAATTACAGTGATATGGGCCATTATTATAATGTGTGTTTGAAGATAAACATGAAGGATGGAAATCATAAAGAATTTAAGAAGAAGGGTGTGATACAATCATTCATGGATACCTTAGTAAATTTAGGACCATTGAATAATGTGGTGAAAGGCACACTCCTTGTTTTCTTATATTATGTCAATGTCTTGTTTGATTCAGAGTCTATGAATTCTTTATTTTATAGAAAATTTTATATTATAATAGAAATATCACCTCATGAAATAGAGATAAAATTTTAATAAAAAATCTTTTTAGAAATATTAAAGATATAAATATTTATAAAAATATTCATAATATTATTCTTGGAATGGACTTTCCTACAATTATTTTTTTCTTTTCTATATTTTAGTTTGATTTTATTATTGTTATGGATTAAGTTTTATTTTATCATGATAAGATAAATTTTATAGGTAAGAAAGTTATATTCAATTTTCAAAGTGAGTTTGAATGTTCATATAAGAAAAATTTCATATCTATGATAAAAATTCAAGACACTAAGAAACTGATGAAAGATAGGAGTAATAGTTATCTTGCGCATATTATTGAAAGAAAATAAATTATAAAGACTAGTTATGTTCCAGTAGTAAATGAAAATATAGATGTATTTATTAATGATTTTCTTGGTTTTATTCTTTATTGGGAGGTTGAATTCATTATTGAATTATTTATATAAGATAATCCAATTTCAAGACCCCCTTATTGAATAGATCTAGAGTTATTGGAATTTAAAAATCAATTAAAATAGTTTCTTGATAAGGGTCTGATCATCCAAATAAATTCACCTTGGGTGATCCTATTTTTTTTGTTAAAAAATGTTTATATAAGTCTTTTCATTGATTATAGAACACTCAATAACATTACTATTATGAAAAAGTAGTTGTTTCCTCATATATATGACTTGTTTGATCAGCTTTAGGGAGCATGATATTTTTCAACGGTTGATCTTAGGTATAGATACTATTAGCTAAAGTAAAGGAAGATAATATTAAAATGATATTTTTTCAAATAGCTATGTACATTATTAGTTTTTAGTGATTCCCTTCAGGTAAAAAATGAACCAACTATACTTATGGATCTTATGAATAGAGTTTTCCATGAGTATTTGGATAAATTTGTGGTTTGTTTATTTATCAAATCCATGTTTAATTTAAAATTTATGAGGAACATGAGAAAAAAATAAGTATTTTTCTATATAATTTAAAATAAAATAATTTTTCTTGAAAATTTAACAAAATATAATTTTGGTAACAAAATATTTCATTTCTAGGTCATATTGTTTCTAAAGATGTCATAATTGTCAACCCTTCTAAAAAATTTGGTGTAAGAATGTAAAAGACCTAAAAGTATAAAAAATATTCAAAATTTTATTATATTATTAAGTTATTACCAATGGTTTATTGAAAAATTTACTTGGTTATCTATCCCACTAACCAAGTCGACTTGAAAAGGAGTAAAATTCATCTTGATAAAAGAGTGTAATGAATTTATCCAATAATTGAAATTAAGACTGGTTAATGTGATAGTGTAATATTTTACATCAAGAAATGGACAATTTTTTATTTATATTGTAATTTCATTAAAATTCCTTGGTTATGTTTTAATGTAAAATAATAATGTAATTTAATATGTTTCATGTCAATTGAAACTCTATGAGAAAAATTAACCAATGCATGATCTTGATCATGTTGTGGTGGTTTTTGATTTAAAAATTTCAAGGCATATTTTATATGCGGTAAAATGTGAAATATATGCTAACCACAAAAGTTTGAAGTATATATATTCACTAAAAAATAATTTAATAGGAGTCAATAAATATTGATGGAGCTAATAAAGGATTATCATTGAATTATTCACTATTATCCAAGTAAAGAAAATAAGGTAGCTAATTGATTGAGATGAAATGATAATGAATCATTAGATATGACACATTTTAAAAATGGTCTTTTGGTTAATGATTTGATGAATGTTAGCCTGTAAATGTCTTATGAAACAACTCCCTATCTTTTGGTTCAGGTTTTAGCATAGTTGTCTTTGTCAGATGGAATTAATCATACTCAAAAGAAAGATAAAGTTTTTTATGAAAGAGTAGAGTTTGGTAGGAAGGTTAAGTTTCCTAAATTTAACATTGATAAGGAAGGTGTTATAAGATTTAGAAATAGGTTGTCGGTTCCATGTGATCCCCAGTTGAAGGAGGAATTTTTTAGTTAAGTGCATAACTCTGTGTTTTATATTTAACTCAGTAGCACTAAGAAATATAGAGATCTTCAAGAATATTACTAGTGGGAATAAATGAAAAGAGATACTACTAATTTTACATTGATTTTTTTTGACTTTTCATAAGTTTTAATATGAATGAAAACAAATGAAGGGGGTTCTTGAATATTTTTCAGCTCAGTAATGGAAATGGAAGAATATATCATGGATTTAAAGATGGGATTAACAAATACATCTTGATTTAATAACATAATTTGAGTTACTGTTGATCATTTTACTAAATCTACACATTTTATACTTACTCAAGATACTATATCTTTGGATAAGGTTTCTAGAATTTATGTTAACGAGATATTAAGGTTATATATAGTTCTCATCATTATTGTATCAGTCAATGATCCTATATTTTTACAAAAAATTAGATGGGACTTCAAAATTCAATGGGTACTGAGTTAAGTTTTAGTATAACTTTTCAACATCAATATTTTTGAAAATAAAAGTGTAAAATTTATACTTTAGAGGATATGATTTATTATTTCTCATCAGATTATCATGGAAGTTTAGTTCAAAAAATTTCATTAGTTAATTTATTTTATAATAATAGATTTAATTCTAGTATATAGATGTAATAATTTTGGGCACTATATGGAAATCATTATTAGACTCAATCATGTTGGGATGAAATCAATGAAAGAAATTTTTTATGGCTAGAATTGGTATAAAATATAGTTATAAAGGTAAATATGACTCAATACTATATGAGGGCATTATAGTGTACGAAGAAGAGTTAACAAGATAACTAGAGGAAAGATCTATCATTTAAGGTAGAAAATCATTTTTTCCTTAAATTATTTCCTTAGAAAAATCTAACCCCTTTTAGAAGGAATGAAAATTAAGTATGTCAATTAATGGTCTATATGAAATTCTGGAGAATTTTGGATCAATTTCTTACTAAGTATCCCTACCACTGATTTTATCTATGGTGTATGATGTGTTTCATCTTTCCTTACTAAGGAAATATATACCTGATGCTTTTCATGTTTTGAGCCCGGAAGTAATTCAATTGGAAGAGAATATTTCATTTGTGGGAAAGCCAATGAAAATTATATATCATTTAGAGAAGGTGTTGTGGAATAAGGTGACTCACTTGGTTAAATTTTTATGGAAGAACCATGCAATTGAGAAAGAAACCTGGGATCCTGAAAAGGCTATAAGGAAAAAATATCCCTAATTTATTAATTAATTAATAAAATTGAGAGGAAATTTTTTTATTAAGGTGGAAGAATTTAAAAAAGGTAATTTTAATAATAAGACAATTTCATGTTTTATTAATATTCATGATTAGATTTTATAGAGTCATATTTATTATAAAAAATATAAGTATTTTTTCAGTATTTTTTTTCTAACCAAATTGTTTTACATAAACTATATGATTTTATTTCAAAGTTAGATTTTTTAATTTTGTAAATTTAAATTAATAAAAGGGACTTTAATTTTGAATTTATCATGTCAAATTTATATAAGGCTGAATTGGTTATATTTTTCTAAAAAATTTGATTTTTTTGTAAATAGTAAAAAATTTCATTTTTACATATTCCACAACTTTTATGATATCATTATGACGTAATAATGAATTTAAAATTTATAAAAACATTGAATTTATCATGTCAAAATTATACTATGGTGAATTGTTTATATTTTTCCAAAAATTTTGATTTTTTTATTACTGAAAAATGTCGTTTTTATATATACCACAACTTTTATGATATCATTACGATGTAATAATGAATTAAAAATTTATAAAAACATTTTCTAAACTAAATATGTGATTATGGAATTAAATAATTAATTTTAAATTTGTAATTTGATTTTATAAACCCATGATTTAAATTTTGAAGCCTATGTTATATTTTATTCAAATAAAAAATTATTTTTAATTATTTACATTTAATAAGGTAGTTCAAGGATTTAATTTGATTTTAGAAATTTTATAAGTTCAATTTTTTTTAATTTTTTAATAATAAACCAAAAAATTCATAGTAATCATCACTCTATGAAAGTCTTTGGCCTAAATTATAAATAATCAATATTTTAATCCTAAAACACCCCTCTCCTAAACTATAAATACCCCCTCTCTTTTCCATTGTAAAACCAATTTACATTCACCTTATCTCAACCAAGACCTACCTAAATACACCCCCAATATCCCTAGACATGTCTTATAGGTTTCTCTCTCCAAAAGAGCAACCTATAAGCCTTAATGTGTAATCGAAAAGAATTTTTTCAAAGAAGATGCATAATTATTAATCGAGTTCCTTTATGTTTATTTCTTATTCTATGTCCTTTAAAACTATCATAACCATGATAATATATTAAAATTAGTATTTAAAATATACTTAAAATATATTATTTTTATAGTAAAACCAATATTCATCTCATTTTCCATTTTATGGGAAATGAAAACATCGTTCGTGCATGTGTGTGGACTACCACATCCATGAAGCAATATATTTTGGTTTTTATCACCACCTAATATGGTTGGTTATTAAGATGGATTTAATATATATATATAATTATTTTTTAAATAAGTATTATTATGTATATATTATATATTACTAACCTTCTTACCCTCTTGTTGTATAATGATAACGTCGTTTTTACGTACATGTGCACTACCACCTCCATGAAGCGACATGATTCATTTTTCATGTTCAACTTTAATAGATGGATATAAATTTTTATTTAACATAGAAAAAAAATTATTTCATGATTAATATTCTATAAATTATGAAACCATCACCCCTTTGACCAAGTTCAACCTACCGAAGTTGTGTGATTACGAACGAAATAACCTCAAAATGTCCAACATGAACTTAATCAATTTAGTAAAAATATATGACATAGTAATAAATTAGATAAAAGGGATTATGATAAGAAAATAAACCTTAAAAAGTTTATTAAATAATTAAATAATTAATATATTTTTATTATATATTAGTTAAAGAATGTATGGGGTGATTTGGGCTCGATGTAAGGGATTTTTCTATAAAACGTTTTTAAAATTTTTTGAACACTTTATCCCTTATTTACATGTTAATAAAACTGTTTTATGGAAGTTATTATATAATTTTAACTTATTTATAAATATATTTATATTATACCTTATAATTTTTTTTAAAATGATTATAAGTAATAATTTGAATTTTTTTGTACAACATACTTTTGAAATTCTAGAAAAATTGTGAAAAGAATGTTTTTAATATTTTATGTATGATTTTATTTTCCCACCATCATAGCCAGTATTAATTATCAATATTAATCTACAATTATTCGTGGTTTTACAAATAAAATATTTTATCCCATTCTTCTAGGAAATTTCTCATTTTAAGAGTTAAGAAAAAGGATTTTAATCCTTATTTTTATGTGACAATCAAAAGTGATTCTACATATGTATTAAAAATAATATTTTTGAAAATTTTATAATGTAAATTCAACATTATATGTGTTTTATGTATGTTATAGTCCTTGTAACTTGTTTATGATGATGGGTGAGCCTGATTTATCTCTCCTATTCATTGGGTAGTGACTTTTCTCTGAAGAATTATAGTGGAATTAACCAAGTAGGTTATTCCATTTATAAGGGTTATTATAAGGATTATTGTAAGGGTTATATGAAGATAATTTTCCAAGGAACCAACATGAATATACTGTGATTTAAAAAAATATATATTTTAAAATCTATTTATTTCACTAGGTAATAAAATGACATTATGTTTTATGAAATTTTATGACCCTTTTAAGGGTGAAAGGTATGTTTTAAAAGAAAAGGAATTTCATGGGTTCTCATATTTCCTAGGAAACCCTCATTATTATTATTTTATCATTCATTATTAATTATGAAGTGTTTTATGAATATGTTTTGGAAATATATTATATTTCATGAGTAAGTAAAAAAATATTTGAGATCAAAGTTTATTTTGTAAAAATAGAAAAAAATTATTATATATTTCATGTTTTTTCAAATATATTGACAAATTAATTTCCATTTTTTATCCTTTAAAAATATTTTTATTCACATCCCATGTTTTTAAATGATTTTTATATGTCTTAATGATGAATATGAACTATAGAAAGGTCTATCTTTATTCTTTTTGGATTTGTCTTAACAGAAGCATATACAGTTTGAATAAAACAGGATTTAAATTTACCAATATTATATTTGTTTAAAAAATAGATATTGATTGGAAGTGTCCACTTTATAATGTATGGGTTTATATGCATGAATTTTTCAAAAATATATAAACTCAAAAACTAAAAGAACATGGGAATGTAAGAAAATTAAATATTTTCTATTAAAATCATAAATATGGATTGTTAAAGGAATGAGTATTTATACAGAAACGTATGATGGTATGAGTTTTTCCATAAAAGAATATATTAATTTAAAATTTTCAAATTATTATGACTATCATATTTGTTGTCAGATTTATGGGGGTAATGGAACTATTTGGGTATTTAGTGGTATATATAGGGGGTATCATAACGATAATAAGTTAATAAACATGAGTTATAATTAAAATTATAGGATTACTAGATTAGGGACCTATTATTTTAAGCATGGATTTCAATAATATTATAGATACTTATGAAAAATATGGTATTTTTATTTGTGATGAGGGATATATGAATAGATTTTGGCACGAGTTTTATGTTTTGTCTCTTCTAGATCTTAGTTTCAATAGGTATGGTTATACATGGTTCCAATGGATATGGCTAAAAATATATTTGAAAGGCTTGATTGTTTCTTTAGTTTTATTTCTTTGACTAATATATTTTCCATATTTATAGGGATAAAATTTACTTTCAATTATTTTTTTTCATCCACTGAATATTTTGAATACTAAGGTGTTTGATTTATTATAAAAATAAAATATGAAAAAATAGAAACAAATTGGATTATATACGAGGCATGTGATTATGTTATGTGGGGATCTTTAACAACATGTCATGTGATCTCAATTAGGGATAAATATAGAAAAACTATTTATTATATTTCATATTTGAGTAAGTATAGGAAATATTTTAAGTTTCTAAAAGTGGTATTAATAGAGGAATACTGACTACATCAAAATTGTAACAAATCATGGATTTATGAGGGTTTCATAGAAATACGAAATTTAAAATCTGAATTGGATAATATATTACAAAAGTAGGAGTCACATTGACCACTTCATTCACAGGTGAATGAGATTTAGGAGTGGGATTTGAATACATTGTTATTCCATAAAAATACATTTGAATACATTTTTAAGTATTTTCATTACATAATATAATTATAACTTTATAAATATAAAACTATTTTTGTAGTGATACTTGGGTAAATTCCATAAGAAGAGGCTATTGGGTGTTTAATTAATCTTTTGAGTGAAATCATCATCAAAGAAAAATCCCAATTGGTTGTCGATGGATTCAAACATTGATGGATTTATATAAAAAATGATAATCCCAAAAAATGAAGGTACATTGAAGTGAGCTAACAATATTTTTATTTATGGTATTATTTGGTCCATCGTATAAGAATAAAGTAGTTATTTTCAAATACCTACATTTCAATGAAACTACTAAGTGAAAAAAAAATCTAGAGGGTTACAAATGGATTCAAATATGTCAAGCATCCTGATACCAATGATAATAGGTGAAGACAAACCTAGAAATAAATTTATATACTTCTCAAAATTCCATATCCCTTTATATGAAAGTGGATGAAGTCTTTAGATCATATTAACCTAGTGTTAATAACTAAGTAAAAGGTTGGTTGGGTATTAATTGAATCTTCAGTCATTACACAACTAATGAGACTAACTTCACACCTTGTTGGAAACTCTTAGGGGATATGATTTGGATAATTTATGAACACTTAAAAACCATAATAAAGGATTATTTCATAGCGATATCCCTACAACATGATGAAAAAATTTACTAATACCTTTTTATCATTCCTTTTATAAGGGGATTTTCTATTGCATTGTGAATGTCCTATTATTTCTATGTTGATTGTTAGATATTCACCTAGCTAGCCATATTAATATTTTAAATGAAGAAATATTGATATTAATTGTATTTTTTATTTATAAATTTAAAACTATTGATTTCTTATCCATGAATATGAATGAGTTTCCATAAGGGAAAATATGACATTTATTATTTAGCCATTATCTTCATATGATAGATTTATTAGACTTATTTTATGATAGGTGGGGATCAAAGTTACATATCCCTCGATACATAGGTTAGTCTCATGAGAAAAACTAGTTTAGTATTTGGTATAATGTTTACCTATTTATATATATTTTCCTTTGTAGAAGGTCTTGATGGCATGTTTATTTTTTATACTATTATGCATTACACCACTATGAGATCAGTTGTTCTTCTCAATGCATTTATTTATTATTTTGTAATCTGTGGATATACTATTTGTTGTGGAATTTATTTATTCTTGAGATATTATTGATTTCATGCTTATATATGGTAGTTTTTACTATACACTATACATTATTATACGTCTAATATCACCCCTTTATATTTTTTACATTTCCCCTGGAAACAAATAGGATTATTACATGTCATGTAAGTATTTTCAAGGATAAATAGTAAAGTTTTTATGTTTTCAAATGATGTATCATTATTTTTCAATTCATTGTAATGTTAAATTATATAAATAGTTTCCCTATAATACTAAAATATTGTACTATAGGATATATGTATTTTATACCAATGTAATAAAATAACTACCAAACCCAGGTTATTAAATTTGGGGTGTTATAGTTTGTATCAATGATAGTTTAGTAAAAACCATAGAGACTAGATTTTTAAGAACATAATTATATAACATAATAGTATAATAACCCATATGCTATTCTAGAAATATTTCAAGACTTTCTAACATGAATGTTTTTCTAAATTCAAATGAATAATTTAAAATTCATAGTTTTATTCATAAAATAATTAAATATATGTAATTTATTGGAAATGGAACATAAAATAATGTATATAAATCATGTCAACATCCATAATGAATGTAGGTGTTTCCCTCAAGATCAAGTTAATAAAACTAGTGTTGGATTTGAGAATATTATCAATATACTAGGGTAGTTAAATCAAGTTATGGATAATAAAATTTTCTATATGGAATAAATTATTTCTCTGCAACCTAGTGTAACATTGTTTGGATATTTCATGTGGAAAAAACCTTTATCCTTCAATATAACCACAAATCTATTTGTAGTTGAACAATAGATCAAATCCCAAGATATTGTATTAATTTATTTGGGATGTAGTAAAATGGAGAAGGTTATCATGGTTGTATACCATCTGAAATGATATTTTGATGAATGGTGGTTTTTGATTCAAAACAACAAGAAGGAAGAGGAGATAGTGAATATAGAATAAATTCATTTTAAAGTGATATTATTTGATAATCACATTCCTCATGGGAAACAAACTAACATGGAAAGAAAATAATTAAATTTAATTAATAGGAATATGTTGTTGAGTATGAGGATAGATTTACAAGGTTATCAAGACATGAAGCAAACTATGTACGTGATCAATAAATCACGATTGATCACTTATTTTATAGGTTAAATCCATTTTCTGAAAGGGAATTATTCTCTCAAAAATTTATTGAAATGATTACATGGTGATTAATTCCATCAATACTGAGAATGTGTTCACCAAGTACTTATTTTAAAATGAAATAAAGAGAAGAAGGGGGGATATTATCACCATGTTGAAAAGAGTTTAGAAATGTAGAAGAAGGGAAGTGTAAAATTTATTGCCTGAAGTTACTATGAGAAGAAACACCCAAAGGATTTCTTAAATCAAATAGGATTTTCTTACAAGTGTGGAGATAAGGTCCATCAAGCTAAAAAGTGTAAAGGAAATAAATAAGAAACAATTTTATAATGATTTCATTTCAAGGAGATGGTATGATATTCAAATAAATTCCCCAAGCATCAAGGTAACCTATCTTAAAAGTGGTAAAGGGAGAAATTTCATGCCTAAACTATCCCAACCATAGAATTTAAGATTAAAATTGATATTATAGAAGGTACTTTGATCATAATATCCAAGTTATATAATGCATTATTTGATTCCAGATCTATGCACTCTTTTTTATCTTGAAAGTTATCTAAGAACATTGGATCATCCCTTGATACACTAAGGAAGGAATTGTTAGTTTTAAATCCTTAAAAAAATCTTATAGAAAAAAGATATACTACTCTATATCTATTAAAAATAACGGTGGTTCCTTAGTTACAAATATTTTTATTATACTTATGGATAAAATTTATGTAATCTTTGGGATATATTGGATATCAAAGTATAATGTAACAATTTATTATCATGAGAAATATATTACAATATCTAATGCTAGAATATAATCCCTTATTTTTAAAGGAGAGACTTCATTGTCTTAGTCATATTTTAAACCACCTCCAATGGATAATATTAATGAAATTATGAGAGAAGATAAATCAATAACAAAAAAGTATATCCCTAGAATTTAGAATGTATATATATTGAGGGATTATATTGATTTATTTCTTGAGGAACTATAAGGATATTGACTTGACCATGAATTTGAGTTTTATATTGACCTTATCCTAGATGAAAAACCCATATATAAGCCTCCTTCTAGAATGGATCCAGTAGAATTGGTGGAATTGAGAATCAACTATGAGAGTTTTGTGATAATATGTTTATATACCCTATTATTTCACCTTGCAAATAACCTATATTATTTATGAAAAATAAATATTCTTATATGATATTGTGCAATAATTATAGAGAAATCAGTTCCATTACTCTGAAGAAAAGTTATTATCTACCTCACATTGATGATTTTTTGATAAAATTAAATGAACCCAATACGTCTCAACGGTTTATCTCTGTTTTGGTGATCATCAAGTAAAATTCAAGAATAATGGTATACCAGAGATGGTTTTTTACACAAGGCATGGGAATTAATAATTAATAGTAATTCCATTTTAGTTAACAAATGAACTATCAATGTTTATGGATCTAATGAATAGAGAATTAAAGAATTATCTTGATAAATTTGTTTTGTTTTTTTATTAATGACATATTGATATACTCAAAGTGTTATAAATACCCTGATGACTATTTACAGATTATCCTTGAGTTTGTAATAGAGAAGGATCTATATGGTTAATTTAGTAGGTGTGAATTTTGACTTTAATTAGTTTATATTATTTTCTATATTGTCTCCAAGTATGGGATATTAGTTGACCCCATAATGAAAAAGGTGGTTAAAGAGTGGCCCACTCTAATTAATATAATTGAGATGTGAAGATTCCTTAGTTTATTTAGTTATTATGTGGGATTTATAAAAAAATTTTCCGATTAGATAAAATTTTAACCAAATTAAAACTTAAAAGGGTTAAATTCACTTAGTTAAAGGAATGTGAAGAATGTTTTGAGAAACTAAAGAAGATATTTATCAATGCACCGGTATTAACCTTTATATTGGGAATGAATGATTTTTTTATTCACAGTGATGTATTAAAGAAAGTACTATGATATGTACTTGTAAAAAATGACTAAGTTGTTACTTATGCATCAATAAAATTGAATCCCCAAGAATAAATCCATCTAACTCATAATCTTGAGCTATCAGTTTTAATATTTTTATTGAAAACTTGGAGGCACTATTGTAATGAGAAAATATGTTACATATATATTTATCACAAAAATTTTAAGTATATATTCACTTAGAAATATCTCAAAACGAGACAAAGGAGAAGACTAAAACTACTCAAGGACTGTGACTGTACAAAAAAACTATCATTCTAGGAAGGAAAACAAGGTATAAGATTCATTGGGTATGATGGATCATGGAGTCCTATCTATGATGAGAATGGAAAAGGATCTAATATTCACGGATTTAGTAAATTTAGATATATAAATTATTAAATTAGGAGAAATATTATTTATTTTACTAGTAATTACCTATCAATATATACTATATAGGATAAATAAGTATCAACATGACTAAAACGGTTTATAATAAAAGATAAAAATCTTATAATATGTTAGATTTGTAGACATCATATATGAATATGATTGTGCCAGAGTTTTAAAAGAGACTATGTTTACCATCAGTACCAGAACTAAAGTGGGAATTGTTGGATGAAGTTAATAGCTTGAATTTATCTATACACATTGGTATTAACAAGATGTATTTGGATATAGGGGATCAATTATAGTGATAAAACATGAAGCAAGAAATTACTAACTATATATCAAAATGCTTGATATCCCAATAAGTAATAGTTGAGAGACAACTCCTAAAGGGTGATGAAACAAATCCCTAAACCAATGTGGAAGTGGGATAATTTCATAATATAAATTTTTATTATACTTCTAAAACATCTAAAAATAATTTTTTTATATGTGTAATTATTGATCAACTTACCAAGTCTATATATTTCCTAGACATATGGGAGGATCTACCTCTTGAACATCTTTCATGGATCTATATCAATGAAGTTGTGTGATTTCATGGTCAAACTTTATTAAATCTATCTAACCATGATCCTCATTTAACACCCAAATTTTAGAGGATTCTTCAATATTCCCCAATCACAAAGATATAATTTATCACCTCTTACCACCCCAAACATATGTATAGTTTGAAAGGACCATCCAAACCTTAGAGGATATACTGAGTTCATCCCCCCTTTAACATCCAAGGAATATGGGGCCAAAACCTATGTCTAGTGGAATTAATATAAAATAATATCTTTGATTCAATCATTCAAATGGAATTTTATGAGGCTTTATATGGATTTTTATTAATTCAAACTATTACGGTTGAAGTTGAGGAATGAAGGATAGTTTATAACAACCCTGACCCATTAGGCCAGAGTCGGTGGTTATTTTGTTACAATGGCATAGATAAAAGATATCACATCACCAATGATTAACCATTTTAGCATTATTGGAGAACTAGATAAAAAAATGGTACCCTCATTAAATTGAAATTTAACATATAACATAACAAATGAAAATAAACTGTGTCCTTGACACTTATACAAAGATTTCATCTTCATAATCTGGTGAAGGAAAAAATAAAAGGGTGAGATCAAATGCTTAGTAAGGCTTAAATAAATTGGAATATAACTTGAATCAATAATTAAAATCAATATGGAAAGGTAAATAAGATAAAAAAACACATAGATCAATAAAATAAGAATGAAAATTCATCCATATATTTTTTCATAGTGAAAACCCTCTAGATAATAATAACTATATTCTAAGTGTAGGAAATGATTTATTATTTGATGTCATGTATCTAAAACATAAAACATTATACCATCAAGACCATTCAAAAGAATTTTTATGTCTATGGGTATAAACCCTTATTATTCTTCTTGGAAACAAATGTAAAGGATTTATCGCCAAATGATTTCATCTCATGAGACTATTAATGCTTTGAGGGACTTGCATTAATCGGTTCCCAGACGATAGTGATTTCATAAAATGGTCCCAAAACCATGTAATAATAGTATAAATAATTCCTCATATATTGACTTAATTAATAAATAATTTTCCTTATCATCAAATATACATATTAAAAAAGATACATAATTATCAATATTTCCCCATTTGATCAAATAACTATCAAGTTAAACACCATATATAAAAATGGTATATGGATTATAAAATTATAATATCCATTATTTAATGGATTAAAAATGGTAAATAGTCATTGATCATGATAAATCATGTCTAGATGAAGATAGAACATGTTATAAGAGTGTTTAAAAAACTTTATAAATGATCCACTTTAGTGCGGTTTGAGGGAAAATATTAAAGAGTCTTTGAATAGGGAAAGGGAATAATAGTTTTCATTAAACCAGAAATTAAATAAGAGAGTTTTTAATGATAATATGAGTGATTTTATAAAAATAATTTCAGATTAAAATATATCATGAAGTGTACTTGAAAATGGGTAAGAAAACGGGAAGCCTCATTTAATCGAGTTTTCTTATCGAGATGAATTGAGAAGGGAACCTTTTAAAAATATGTATTTCCCATAAAATAATGATGACTTGATCTGGATGGATAATTTTACAACATATAAATAGAATTTATAAGAAATATACAAAAACCAAAATGAATTTAAATTGGGTAACAAGAGGGAAAGCATAACCCAATGGTAAATCTGAAGGTTCAGAGAGATCCCTTTCCACTTTGTAATCAATCGAATCGTATGCCTCATAAAATAAATAATCATAAAATGAAACATTAAATAACATAAATATAAATGGATTCATTATATGATATATAAAAGGGGAAGAATACATACACCACACAAATGGAATAAGTGGTGAATCAGACATATCTCACAGAAATAAAAGTGAGTTGAGAAACCCCATACCTAATGTCTGAAAGCATTCTGCACTTGTACTTAATGTCCTAGATAATAAAATTATATTAATTAATTAATTAATTAATAACATTTTATAAATTTATTTTACTTATTATAATTTTATTAAGTTCATGTATTTCATTTTTTATGAGTTATAAGATTCAATTTCATTTTTCCGATAGTGTTTGTTTTCACGGTTTTTGTGATTGTTTCACTTGTATACAAGTATAGAAGTTTATGTCAAATAAAAATAATTATCTAGAATTTAAATTATTTGTTATTAATGAAATTAAATAATTTTAAATGATATTATATGTCATTTGGTAATATGGTATGAGTATTATCCATTAGATGAAACTTTAATGAAAATGATTTAATTTATTTTGGTGGTTTTTACGACCATCATAAACTTATATCATTTTATTTAATATCATGTTTATTTTTTGGTTCTAGAACATTATATAACTTATAATTTGTATAATAAAATCTTATTTAACCATAATAATGGTTTTATGAATTATTTTAATGCTATAATGAAAAATGAAAATGCATCATCCACGATGGTGGTAAACCGACACATCACACACAATGTTTTCATTTTTAGAATAAAGGGGAGAGTATAAGGGTTTTGATGATGGATATTATATTAAAATAATAAAATTATGGTATATATAAGATAATGAAGGTATCATTAATGTTTGGATAGAGGAGTTCATGAGTGAATAATAAAAGAAAAGAAATTAAAGGAAATTAAAATAGAAAGAAAGAGGATTTACCTCTTGTATAACGTCTCCTTGAGAACCACCTTAAGGCACTCAAGATTGTTATTTTAGTGAGAAAAAATAATTGTATTTGGTAATGAGGTTTGTTATAGGAACTTGATATAATATAATTAGGATCCAATGTTTAGAAGGTGTGAGGAAGAGGGGTGGTTAAGGGTGGTATTTATAGTGGAGGAGTGAGGTGTTTTTTATTATTTTATTCATTAGTTTATTATTTTAGATCAAGAATATTAATAGTGTTGATTATTGTGACTAATTAAATTATATAGATATTGTGTGTTTGAAATAATCGGTTCTTACATAATCCATGACTCAACAATTTATTTATTTACTTATACCGTAAATTGTCATATTTCACTATTCACCAAAAATTCAGCTATTTAAAAAAAATACCAAAAAATAACCCTAACCATTTTTTAACATGTATATTTCCAAAATGGAGTCTTTTTTTGAAAATAATTTTATAAATATTATAAATTTATTAGTAAATTAAAATCATCATTTATTCGAAAAAATGATAATTTTAAAATTATAACCAATTTTATGACACTTTGAAAAATTAATTATGATATCATAAAATTATATTATAATCATAAGAAAAAAAATTAATTTATGAATCTGTTTTATGAAAATAAATTTTATTTTAAATCATTATATTAATTATGAAATTTTAAATAAACATTTATGTTTTAAAAAAATACAAATACTTAATTTATCATTTTCTAAAAAAAATATTTACTTATTTAATGATATAAATATATTATATTTTTAGTCATAAGATATATATATATATTATACTTATATGTTCATTAGTGAGGTCACTATTCTATTGGCCACATTACTATTCCTAACGGTTGCATTACTATTCCAACTGTTATGTTAATATTCTCTAATATATTAAGGTTTATTTAAGCATAGATTTTCATGAAACATAAGTTATCGAGTAAATTGAATTTATTTAAGAAGATATGTAACATAAATCTTGGGGAGTTATATTCTCCCATCATTCAATATATTTCATCATTTCAATTTAAACATGCGATTGGTAGTCATGGAGTTTCCATTTTAAAATACCTTTGTTGAAATACCGCATCATCAAGAGGGTTAATAAAACATAATTTTAAATAGAGGGAAAGGAAAATGTGATAGTAACCAAAAAACATGGTTTAAATAAAGGTGAACATTATTGGGAATTAAAAACATAGGCATTGATAAAAATCTAACTATTAGGTTCTGATGGAGAGTTATAGATAACATGGTCATTAGAAATTATACCATCACAAAACTATAATTTTTTCATCGGTTAAAATGCTATTGATTTCTTAGTAATAAAATTAAACAGATCTTATTTTTTGTTCCAAAACCATTATCCTAGAGTTAAGGTTTTCTTTTACTATCTATAAAATCACTTGAGAAAATAAACTTACTTGATTCCTTTCCATGTCATAATCTCATCCTTTTGTTGTGATTTGAAATATCACCAATTCATTTCTTAAATCTGGAGATGGATATTCCAGAAATGTTTTTATGAATGAAGAACTATTTTGAATCATAAGATCCACAAGTCATTCCCTCAACCTTTAAATGTTTACCAAAACCAAAATGGTTAGCACAAGTTATCCAATATGATAAATCATACTTTAATCTTAATCAATAATATACTTAATCCATTCCATAAGTAGTTAAACTTAAGACTAATCTAAAATATATCTATCCAAAAAGAACTATTTTGAATCATAATATCCACAAGTCATTCCCTCATCCTTTAAATTTTTACTAAAACCAAAATGGTTAGCATAAGTTATCCAATATGATAAATCATACTTTAATCTTAATCAATAATATTCTTAATGTATTCTATAAGTATTTAACCTTAAGACTAATTCAAAATATGTCTTTCCAAATTCAAAGACAAAAAATTTAGATGGAATGTCACAAAATTTCCAAAATCAACTTAACATAATATTTCCCCAAATTATGTATCTCTTCTTGTCACATTCTAAATATATGAATACCTTAATCTCCTTTAAATGTTTATGAAACATGCATGATTTCCAAGAGTAAAATCTAAGGATATTGAATACATTCTTTATATCCAAACATCTAATAATTTGAGAATATCCTAAACCATATTCATGGCCTCCAATACTATCCCATAAAAATCAATTTATTATTATCTCAATATCAAGCACATATTCTAGGTTATCTTTCCCAAGTCATGTGTTTTAAAGAAGATAAACTTATAATTGAATTATTTCTGTTGATTATTGGTGTTATTCATCACATGATTTTAATTCCTTAAATAATAAGTATGATAGTACAATCCTTATACATCTCATGATTCTTATAACTATAGTAGTACTCTCAAAAAAATAATTCTTGAATCCAAACACAAACATATTAATAATTCTTCTTCATCCGTTGTAGTATCATTGGATTGACCACAATCTATTATCCTATTTTGGGGTATATTCCTTTGATTCTTGAGACATTTATTTGTGTATTATACCATATCCTTTTAGTTTAAGCATTGCATATTGGAAACCATTTTCTTACCCTTGCAATCACAAGCACAGTGGCATTTCTCTCTACACTTGTAGTAAAATCTCATTCCTTTTAAGCAAGTACCAGGGTGTTTATTTCTACGATTATCACATGTGGGAAGATAATTATTTATATTTATTCCCATATACAACCTTTTTTAGTTGTACTCTTGTTAATTTGATTCCCTCCAAAGACATGATACTGATAGAATTATTTCTTTGTCTCGTTATCGCATGATACCATATCCTCATATGATGAGAATGTTTAAGAGACTTTTTACATTATATAGAATGGAATAAGACCATAAAATATTTGATCCTGATTAATATTTATATCATGTGAATTGGTGAGGTTCCCATTCCTTCTGTGAGATCCATTTCTAAATGAATACATACACTTGATTAGATCATATCATTAAGAAACATAATGTCTAATCCAAAAACTAGTTAAATACTTAACATAAATTGAAAATTTTATCAATAGATAATCTCATAAACATGGGTTGATTGGGATGTTCTTATATAGTTATCCTTAAATTCTATATTAATATTATACTCCATAATATAGTATTTCCTAAATCTAGTTCACAAGGTTTATACTAAACATTCTCTAATATGAACTATAACAACCTCGACCCCAATAGGCCAAAGTACATGGTTATTTTATTACAATGAAATAAATAAGGATATCACATCACAAAGGATCAATTAGATAAGTAGTATTTAATAACTAGATACATACATGGAACTCTTATTAAATTATTAATTAAATATAGAATATAAAAAAGGAAAATAAACTACTTCCTTAACACTTATTCAAATATTTAATCTTTATAACCAAGGAAAGGAAAAAAATAAAAGGGTGAGCTCAAATGCTCAGAAAAGATTAGGTATAATGAAATATAACTTGAATAAATAAGTAAAATAAATATGGAAAATTAAATACCTAAAAAAATTATAATCAATAAACTATGAATGAAAATGCATCCATAGATTTTATAATAGTGAAAATACTCTAGATAATAATAAAAGAGTTATAAATTTAGGAAATTATTAATTATTGGATGTCATTTATCTGGAATATGAACCATTATACATTCAAGACATTTAAAAATGTGGTTTAAGTATATGGGTAGAAACCTGTCTGATTCTTCTTGGAAACAAAAATGAAGGGTTTGTCGCCAACTGATTTCATCTCATGAGACTACCTATGCATCATGTGGATTGCATTAACTAGTCCCCAACCCATAGGTGTTGCACTAAACAGTCCCCAAACCATGTCATACCAGTCCAAATCATTCCTCATATATCTATTTAATAAATAAATAATTCACTTTATTATCAAATATTCATAATAAATAAAAGATATCGAATTATAAATATTTCCCCAAATTAATCAAATAATTATCAATGTAAACACTATATGAAAAAAAGGTATAAAACATATAAAATGATCATATATATAAAAAATTGATTAAAATGGAATATAGGCATATATCATGATAAATAATGTCCAATTAAAGTGAAAACATGCAAAAATAGTGTTTAAGAAACTTTATAAATGAGCCACTTTTGTCCGGTTTAAGGGATAATATTAAAGAGTCTTTAAAGAGGACAACGGAATACTTTTTTTCATAAAACCTGAAATGAACTAAGTTTGTTTTTTTTGATAAAATTATGGGTTTTATAAAATTAATGGTTGGTTAATATAGAATATGGAGTGTACTTGAAAATTGGTAAGAAATTGGGAAGTTCCCTTTAATCTGGTTTTCTTATCATGATGAATTGATAAGGGAACCTTTTAAAAATATATATTTCCCATCAAAGAAGGATTAATTGATCTAGATACATAATTTTGGAAAATTTACACAAAATTTAGAATAAATATACAAAAATAAATAATAATTTCATTTGGGTAAAGGGATAGAAATCATAACCCAAAATTAATTTTAATGGTTTAGAGAGATCTCATAACACATTATAATAAATCCAATCGTATGATCCATAAAATTAATAATCATAAAATGAAACATAGAATACCATAAATGTAAATGGATTCATGATATGATATATCAAAAGTGGCATAATAAATACACCCCACTCAATAAATAAGTTGTGAATAAGGAATATCTCATGAAAATAAAAGTGAGATTATAATTTATGTTCGAAAGAATTCTGTACTTGTACTTAATGTTCTATATAATGAAATTAGATTAATTAATTACTTAATTAAGAACCTTTTATAAATTTATTTTATTTATTATAATTTTATTAAGTTCATGTATGGACTTTTTGATGAGTTAAATGATTCAATTTCATTGTTTCAAGAGTGTTTGTTTTCTTGGTTTTCATGATTGGTTCACTTGTATATAAGTATGTAATTTCATGTAAAATAGAAATAATTCTCGAAAACTGAAATTAAATGTTATTAATGAACTTACAGAATTTTAAATGGTCTTATATATGATTTTTATATGGTATGAGGATGATTCATTAGATAAAACTTTATTCAAAATGACTTAATTTATTTTCGTGGTTTTTATGACCATCACAAACTTATATCATTTTATTTCATATCATGTTTAAATATATCTTAAAGAACATTATATAACATAGAATATGTACAATAAAATATTTTTTACTCATAATAATGGTTTTATGGACACCCTTTAAGGTGTTAATGGGAAATTAAAACGCATTGTCCACGATGGTAATAAATCGACACATCACGGACGATGTTATCATTCTTAGAATAAAAGGGAGAGGATAAGGGGTTAGATGATGGATATTACATTAAAATAATAAAATTAAAATATATATATGATAATGGAGTTATCATTCATGATTGGATATTTTAGGTAAAGATATTATAAGAAAATAATATAAATTAAAATAAATTAAAAGAGAACGAAAAAGTATTTTTCCTCTTGTATAGTGTATCCTTGAGAACTTCATTAAGAAACATCGGATTGGTATTTTGGTGAGTCCAGAAAGACCAGGATGTGGGTAAGAGTTTTGGGGGGTGGGATATAGAATAATATAAGAAATATCCAAGGCGTAGGAGTAAGGAAAAGGGGTGGTAGGAGGTGGTATTTATAGTAGAGGGGAGGGGTGTTTTTTGATTATTTTATTCATTAGTTTATTATTTTGGCTCAAGAATATAAATATTATTGATTATTGTGACTAATTAAAATAACTGGTGGTTCCCTCATCAGTACATCATCCATGACTCAATAATTCATTTATTTATTAACAACATAAATTATTGTATCTCACTATTCACAAAAAATTCAACTATTTCAAAACAATCCCAAATATTCACCCTAACCATTTTTTGACATATATATTTTAAAATTGGAATCGATTTTTTGAAAATAATTCTCTAAATATAATAAATTTATTTTTTAATTAAAAACATCATTTATTTTAAAAATACTGATTTTATAATTATAACCAATTTTATGACACTTAAAAATCTATTACTGTCGCAAAAAATTAACTTATAATAACAAGACAACAAAATATTAATTTATGAATCTATTTTATGAAAATAAATTTTCTTTTAAATAATTATAATACTTATAAAATTTTAAATAAACATTTACATTTCATAAAAATACCAACATTAATTTATCATTTTTAAAACATTTATTTACTTATTCCATGATATAAATATATTATATTTTCATTTATAAGATATATAAATTTTATTTAGAAATTAATAGGTGAGGTTACTATTCTATTTTGCATATTACTATCCTTAATGGTCATATTACTATTCCAATAGTCATGTTAATATTTAATATTATATCATTGTTCATTTGAACTCAGTGTTGTGTGAAACATAAGTTATCGAGTAAATTGAATTTATTTAAGAATATATGTAAAATAAATCTTGGGGTGTTATATAGTTGGTCCAGAACTCATTGAGAATATAACTAAGATTGTGAGAGATATCCAGATTCATATCAAGTCATCTTAGAGAAGGTAGAAAATATACACCAATAATTAGAGAAAGGATTTTGGATTCAAAGTATAAGTATCATCATGGTTGGGAGTTATAAGGTTTGGTATGAAAGGGAAGCTAAGTCCAAGGTACAATGGATAATTTGAAAAAAAAATTGTGAATTGGATTTGTGGCTTACCATTTATATTTTCTACCAAACCACTATAAAGTTCATGGATTCATTCATTTCTCAATGTTAAGGAAGAACATTATAGACCTTACACTTGTATCGACCACTGAGTAAATAGAGTCAGAGCTTGAATTTTTATATAATGAAGAGCATGTATAGATTCTTTACACTAGATAGAAAGTGTTATAGAATTAGAAAACCCAACTGGTGAATGTAATAAAGAGGAATCACAAGTTATAGTAAGCAACATAGAATCCTCAGAAAACAATAGGGAGGAATTTACATCATTTTTTTATTTTTTATGTACACCCAAATTTCAAGGATGAGGTTATCTTTTGGGGGAATGTAGGACCTGAGATTAAACTAAAGTAATGTAACCATTATTTATTCAAGTTTCTAATAAAGCACATAAAATATTTTAATATTAAAATAATTATTAATTATTAAAACTGTATATAAATCAATTAATAGTAATTACATACATGTGTCTTAGAATAAGAATTATTTATAAAAGAATAAGTGTTAATTTTAGGCACCAAATTCAAAATTTTAAAATACACAAGTGTTTTTATTTAATATTTAACTTCCAAATATACATATAATTATTTTCATAAAAATGGATTTAAATTTGTAATAAATATATTGAAATTATTTTATTGTAAATTTTATGTATTTTTATAAAGAATTTTATTTTTTAGGGAATTGTAAAAAGTATTGTTTTTTTGAATAATGAAACTTCTATGACATCCTTATGATGTAAGCATGCTATAATAAATTATGAAACCTTTCTTTGAACAAAACTTTATTTAAGGAGTAAAATAATGGACTTTAAAAAATATTAATTTGAATTTAGAATATTATATTTTTATTTTTGAGACCTAAATTACATTATATCCCAATAAATATATTTTTGATTCTTTATATTTAATAGAGTGGTTGGAAGACTTCATTCATTTTTGGACTACTTTTAATGCCAAATAACCCTCCTTTTTTAATCATAATTTAAATAATATCAGGGCGATCAATTCTATTCCAAATTAGTTGACATAAATTATTAAATAATCAACATTTAACCCAAAAATACCACCTCCTCAAGTATAAATACCCACTCATTCACTCATTACACTTCACTTGAAAGCTATTAATAATGAATTCCCTCTCATTTCCCCTTGTAATAGTGTCTCTAATGAGTTTATCCAGTTCTGTGGTGTTCCTATAAATCTTTAAGAAGCTACTTTCCATGGTAAGGGTTCCATTCCTCTTCTCCTCTGTTTTTACAATCTTTTCGGTTATTTTTCATTTAAATTAAAAAATATTAATACGCATCATTATTATAAATTTCAAATTATATTACTAATGATAGATCACCATTCCATGTCATTACACTATATTCATATTCCTTTATAAATCTCATACATTCTTGTAGGCATAAAAATACTACAACTTTGCTAAATTAAAGAGTGTGTGATTTTTAGTAATGGAATCCCTATTTGGATGTAAACAAGTGCATAAAAGCACTAGTTCAGATGAAACAGGGGATAAAAACTCTAAAAAAGGTTGTTTGTACATTAACTCGATCTTAATTTGGTTCACAACTAATGAGACTAACTACATGCCTGGGTTGACACTCATAGGGGATATGCTTTGGATAATTCTTGAACTCTTTATAAATCATAATTAATGATTTTTTTCTTATTGATATCCCTAAAAACTCAAAGGTAATCTTCACTAATACATTATTATCATTCCTTTGATATGGATTTTTTCTATTATAGTGTGAATACCATATTTTTTCTATGTTGATCATGGTATATTCACCTAGATAGCCATATTATTCTATTGACTGGAGAAATATTGGAATTCTATTATCTGTATATGGAAAAATATTTTTTTTAACCATGAATATCTATGAGGTTCCTTATGTAACATTATGATGTGTATTTTTTATTCATTATCTTCATATGATGACGCATTGGACTTATTATATGACAAGTGGCCCCTAGAATTATATATCCCATAATGCATTGGTGGTCTCATGAGTTAAATGAGTTGGGCATTTTTTATAATCCGTACATGTTAATGAATAATGTCCTAGCATGAGGCTATAAAGTATGTTTATGATGTCTGACATTATGCATTCCATCACAATGAGATCAATTATTCTAATCCATGCATATATTTACTATTATTTAATTCATGGATATAATATTTATTATGGAATTAATTTATTCCTGACATATTATTGATTTCATGCTTTTTTAGAATAGTATCTTCTACACACCACCCATTATTGAACATATAAGATCACCCATTTATATTTTTTACTATTTCCCATAGAAACCAAGAGGACTACTATAAGTTAAGTATGGATTTTTAAGGAGAATTAATAATGTTTTATTGTTTTCAGATGATGTATCTTAATTTCTCAATTCAATGTAATGTTCAATTATGTATCTTCTATACAGATTCTATTAAGCTATTAGATCATGTCATCTATGATTTTTATAATTATGTAATAAAATATCCACCAACTCTAGGTTACTAGAGTCGAGGTGTTACATATATACATATATGTATGTATGTCTATATATATATATATACATATGCATGTGTGCATTTATATTTATCTAAATATTGATAAATGGTAATAGAAATGGAAAAGTATGTTTTTATTAGAACCTTATTGATAATCGATGAAGAATCATGATTTTTATCGAAATTTATAGTTATGATGATTGAATGAAAGTATACAAGTATTAATCATAGATAAGAGAAAATAAAAAAAATAGTAAAAATAATAATAGATCCAAAAGACTCTATTCATGACCATATCACCTTATATACATATGTTTCTTAAAATAATAATCAATATCCTAGATTAATATCCATCTTCCATGTCCAGTCCAATGGTTGGAATATGAAAAGTTTGAATGTTAAAAGTTAGAATAGGTTAGAGTTTAGAATTAATGCCATGTTAATTCACCCTTTTATTGGGTGAATGAAATCCATAATAATTCATAAAAATACTCTTTATTTGTTATAAATTTCATGTCATTTTATTTATCATTCACTTAGAAAAGTATATGAGAAAAAATAAGTGAAGTAAAAATAATTAAATTTAACACCAATTTTAGATTCCTCATTAAAAAATTTATTCAGAAAATCTAGTGGGAAAAAACCTGATCTAGGGAAGAAGAGTAAAATATTTTCAACCCCCATAATTAAATCATCATTAAATGTATAGTCTTATCATATGAATTTTATAAACTAACTTATCAAATGTTAGTTTTGGTAATGAATGTGTGAAAATATATATAATATTATCACTCGATCTAATATGTTGGATATCTCTCCAGTAATGTTTGTAAAGATCATTGGTAAAAAAATAAAAAAGTAGTGAGATATGTTTTGTCCAAACACCTTCAACATACCCACACATAAATTACACTATACAAACAACATTATCTTCTTGTGAAGTAGTGAGAATTATATAATACATTTTCAATCCAAAATTATTTCTGGTATGATTAATAAATGACCTACCCAAACAAATTCTCAAATTACCTAATGAATTAAAATGAATACGACATGATTTTAGGGAATAATTATTTTTTAATAAAACATCATGATATGGTAATTCCTTCATATGTGAATAAATATCCAATTATTATTTATATCTTTGTAAATATTATAAAAAATATCCAACATAATCATAATAAACCAATTTTTCTTCTAGATTTTAGAATAATTAATCATGTATACCATTCAAATCTCAATGTGTAGAAAAAAACATTAACTTGAATCAAATTCATTATAATATGATCACATAATATTCTTACATTACATATTCTCATTAAATTTATATTATTTTGGAATAAATAGAATATGTTTTTGTATTTAACAATTTAAGTAAAAATATGTTCTTAATTATATGATTATTTATGAATTATATCACACATGAAAGTAAGGTATTTAATTATTATGTAATTTTTTTTCTAAATATATAAAATCTTTCCAAAATTTAAGGATTTAATCTTTTGGATGATTAATTCAAAAAATACAAGGACAATACTTGTAATTTTATGATCAAATATTCTATTACATTGAGATTCCTTTAGGTATTTTAATTTTATTCCAAATATCCTATTAACATATTGATTAATGTAAATACATTGATTTATACAAATAATGTGATGATAAAATCAATTTTATATTCTTCCACTTATGAATGGTTATATCGAATATATTATTTAGTTCAACACATAAATTAACTTCTATGATTGATTGAAACATTCATAATTTTGAATCTTCTTTAGAAATTTTAAAACATTAATGGATTTATATATTGATTTTATAATCAATGATCTCTAAAGAAAGAAAAAATATATAAAAATCTCATTAGTATTAAATAGTCTTAGAGGTTTGGATAACCAACTCAGAGCTTCAAATTTTGACCATATTCATGGAGATATAGCCAAAATCCTCTTTTACATATGATGTATTTTAGAAATATCATTTTGTATGATATATAGTGACTATAATTTAAGAGAAACATGAACCAATGAATATTATATTCTTTTCACTAGTATATCATAATGCATGATATATAGATATTTAACCACTACCTTACCAGTATTTTAGTGCACATTATTAGCCTATCGTAGTGATATGATATATATTAATTGTATAGTGGGATTAATATTGCAGTTTAATTTCAATTGTTACTGTTTGGGTATATTCTATGTATATTATTAATTTATAGTGAACCAAGATTAACATATATGAATATGACATCATTTTTATGAATATTAATTAAATTACCAAAGTAAATCCATGAGGACCGTAATAGTTTAGTGTCTTTGGAAAGGGGGAATAGATTCTTTTAATTTTTTGAATGATCTTTAACATATCCTATAATCATCTTCCCATTTTTTACACCTACTTAAAACCTTTCTCCATAATCTGGGGAAAGGAAACATAATAATGGGTTATCTCAGATGTTTATTAAGGGTAAATAAGGGATATATGATATAATAAACATGATCATAAGGGTATGAGAACATGATCATAACATTAGAATATATCACCCTACAAATCAAAGACCATAAACATGAATCATGGAACAATTATTGGCAGTTCATAAGACATTAATCATAAGAGAATAAAGATAATAATCCATGAAATCATATCATACGAATAAGACATGGAATTTTAGTAGACACATAAGCATATAAAATGATTTCTTTATAAGTTAAGGCATATTTACAATGACATCTTATTAGTATAGGTTCACTCCCTATACCATCTTGGATATCATGGTTCACTCGCATGACTATCTTAGTAGTCAAGGTTCAATCCTAAGACCATCATATAAGAAAAAGGAATTTCCTAAACTAATTTCACTCCCCATTCAAACCATGTATATCTTAAGTGATATAAATATTTTCCTAATGAATTGGAGGAAGATATAGATCCTACCTATCTCATAATGAAATCACACATATGTGTGCCTATAGATCATAAACATTCATCATATCATAACACATGAAATGAAATTGGTATAAAAAACATGTAATCATATCATGAAATATAGAAAAGAGATATGTTTTATAATAATTTATCAAAGAATAACTAGTGAAAAGAATAAGTTTTCATAAGAATATAACCAATTAAAGTAAAATGGGTTTCATAAACATATAGCTCATAAAAGATAATCAGGTTTAATAAACATACAACACATGAAAGAGAAATGGATTTCAGAAAAATATAACCCATGAAAGAGAAAAAGGTTTCATAAACTTCACCCTATAAATACATAAACTATTTAGAGGAATAATATAAATGAAACCCTTGAATAAATTCCCTATAAGTAATTAGTAACACTAATGAATTTCATCTTAGATATAACATAATTTTTGAGATATTTTTTAAAATAATTTCTTGATGAAAATATCCTTTATTCTTTGAAAAAATATTTTTTAAAACATAAATCATTTTTAAAACAATTTTCATTGAAAATAAAATCAAAACATCTAAAGTATGCTTTAAAACCTTTTGATAACCTTTTCTATTTAAAAAATAAAAACAAATCTTGAAAACATTTTTACAATCATTTTAATTTAAAACTTATAAAATAAGATTGAAAACATTTTGAAAACCTTTTTTTACTCATAAAAGAATATTGAAAAAATTTTGAAAATATTTTTCCTTTAAAACTTATAAGGGAATATTGAAAACCATTTTAAAACCTATTTCTTTGAAAACATAAAATGTAATCTTGAATTTTTTTTGAAAACTGTCTTCTTTGAAAATATAAAAAGGAAGATTGAAAAAATTTATAAAAAAATTTTTCATTTAAAATCATAAATGAAGATTGAAAATAATTTAAAACAAATTTGGATTAGAAATTTTTTTAAACCTTTTTCCTTGAAAATAGCTTTGAAAACAATAAAATGAATCTTCGAAAATCATTTAAAACACTTCTCCAACATAAAAAATTTCTGAGAAACTTTTTCTTTGAAAACAAAATTAAAAACAATGTATGTCCAGAATATTAAGAATAACATTTTTATAGAAAAAATTAATCATGTAAACTTTGAAATTAATATTCAGAAAAAAATGATAGTCATGACGATAGAAAAATATATACATACTGAAAATTATTTTTACAACGTAAAAAAGTTTAGAAAATTGTCTCGATTAGAAAATGATGAGAAAATTACATTTTAAAAACCATTTTTTAAGTTAAATCATGGGTAAAAATAATTTTAAAGATAAAAAGACAATATTAAAACTTTTTTTTTGAAAACATTTTCCTAAAACATGGTTTTTAAAGAACAAAAATTTCTGACCGTCAAGAGAGATAATGTCGGATTTTTCTCAAAAACACTTTCTTAATAATATTAAGTACCAAAGGGTTGAAAAATGGTACCATTAAAAGAATATATATTTAATAACTAAATTATAATACTTTTTTTTTGATATTTATGGATATATAGATCAGAATATTTTATCAATGGAAGTATAATCATAAATAATCTCGATAAATGATGAGATTATAACAATAAACTCTCACCACTTGGTCACTTTGAATCATACTCCCCATGTAAAAAAATGAAATTACATGAAGCTTAAAATGTAATGAAAAGAAAAATATTCATGATATAACATGTCAAAGTATAGTGTATACACCTCGTAGAAGAGTATAGGTTTATAACATGGCATGTGTCTCAAGGAAGGAAAATTGAGACAAAAGTAATTTACCGATTTGGTAACTGTTGATCTATAAAACCCATTAAAGACATATCATAAAATGGATGTATAAATACCCATAAATTTAATGATAATAATAAAAGAATATATTCATGGGAATTATATACACTACACAAAAGAAACGAGTGTTGAGTAAGTCATAAATCTCACAAAAATAAAAGTGAGATTAGAAAACCCTTACCTTATGTATTGACTCTAATCATACTCGTTAAAACCTCATGTAATATAAATATATGTTTATTATTCATGTACCATATAACTATATTATTATATATAATACCATATATTATTTTATTTTAAATTTATATTACCCATTTATTAAAAATTACATGTTAATGTTACGTCTCAAGTAATACCCACTTTTTTTGTATATGTTTTGATTTATTATTCTTCATCCTCTTACTTAGGTCATTATATAATTATTTATAGAATATAAAACATTATATAAATATCTTATATATTATGTATATATATTTATAATAATAAATAAAAGTTATAAATTAAAAATGAAATACACTGTTCATGGAGACTGCAGGTTATACGTACGAATGAACATTATATTCATTGAATTTACATTCTGAAATAAAGAAAGAAAATGATATATATATATATATATTATATAATTACATTATAATTATTATTTAAATTTATCATATATGTTTAATAAATCCATCCTTAATACATTCCATTTAAACTGTGAACGAATAATATCTTTTTGAGGTGGCGGTAGTCCACACATCCACAAACAAAGTTATCGTATTTAAAAAAATGGAAATAATGAAGTTATGTGTTATATAATAATTACATAATAATAAATACATCATAAATATCATATATAAAATCTAAAAATATTATTTACATCATAATATCCAACCATGAAGGGTAGTAAAAGAAAAAACGAACGACATTGTTTTGTGAGGCGATAGTCCACCGTACACACGAACGATAAGTTTGTTACCCATTTTATGTAAGTGTGTGTAGGTGTAGGTTTAAAAATTATAATAAAAACATTTCATATTGTTTAGGATACTGAGGTTGTCATAATGTTTGGGTAACTCCTCTTGGTTTTCACCAAAAGGACTCTTTGGTTGGATTTCTTCCCAAAATAAGGATTATATATGAATGGAGGGAATTTGGGAGGATCTTTGGGTAGGGTTTTTTTAATCCAAAGGGCTTGAGAGGTGTGAAGAAGTGATGGGGGTGAGTTCCCTTTTATAGTGGAGGATGAGTGACATTCTTGTAAATATAAAAAGGTAAACACTATTAAGATGTCTCCATTACATCATGAGCCTAAAATAATTGTTAGTTTGAGAGAAAAGTTTTTAAACGGTAAAAATATGTTCACTCAATGGATTTTTGACATGTTTATATGTCATTTTACCCTTAAGATTAAATTTTAACCATTAAGTAATCTTTTTTTACCTAATTCGTTGTAATTAATTGTAATTAATTTCACTAATATTTTTAGTTAAAAAATAAGTTGAACTTATTATACATTATAAATTATGCTGATTAAAAATATGGAACCCATTTTTTTAAATTAAAATAATCTAAGTGTTAAAAGTTAATTTAAAATTAATCCCATATATGGAATGCGACGATGTGTTTTTAAAGAAAAAAGGTTTAAAATATTGAAATGTTTTCATATCCAATTTCAATGAAAAATTATTTCCAAAGAACTAAATTGGGTTAATTGATGAATAATTGATATAATTATACTATAAAACCAAATTAAAATATAATTTAACTATATATATAAATTATATGAATACCCATATTTGAAATAAAATTAAGTGTTTTACACTATTCATCAAAAAATGAAACTTCTCAAAAAAATAGCGAAAGTACACCAAAGGTAAATATTGATATTCAAATTTCAAAAATGTACTTTAATTTTTAAAATAAAAATTATAAAAGTATAAAAAATTATATATAAATATTTTCTCCATTAAAAGGTTGTAAATTTATATTTTTAAAAAGTACATTTTTTGTTCATAAAATTTGATTTATTATATTATTTTTTTATAAAACACATAATATGAATGTTAAGTATTGGAATGAATTATATATATATATATATATATAAGTAAAATCATTTATCAAAAGTTCTTTAATTAATTTATTTAGGTAAGACTTTTTTGATTTCATAAATATAGTTTTCTGGCAAAAGATTTCCTATATTTTCAAAAGAGTTTTATTTTCATTTATAGTTAATTGGTCACCAAATAATTCATCTTATATACACATTCAAACCACAATTTATTAATTTTATTAATCCTATTAATTAATCCTATTCCAATAGCTATATGGTAACTATAATAATATTTTAATAAAAATATTAATATTACATTATAGTTTGGTAAAAATAGGTCTTGCGTGTAACACAAGCTATATAATGAACTCAACATTGTGTGTAACACAAGTCAAACATAGTGTTTCATGTACAAAATGTTAATATAAGTGTTGTGTGTAGTGCAAGAATAAATTGGTGTTCTGTATAATGCAATCCAAATTTAGTGATTTTACATTACAAAAGTTATATTCAATGTTGTGTGTTATGAAGAATATTGAAAATATTAATTTAATTTGAAAAAAATATTCCACAAAATCTTAGGGTGTTACATTATAACCCCGTTAAAATTAATTTTACCCTAAAAATTCATATGGGTTATCAAAGTTTTAATACCTAAAAATTCATTTCATAGAAACCCACATCGTAAAAATTAATGCAAAAACATCCTTCAAAAAGGGGAAGATGGAACCATAATAGTTACCCAAAGTAACTCATAACTAGGTGTACTCATATGAGAACATAGGCAAAAAGTGAAAAAAAACTCTTGGAAGGGAAATATAACTATCAAGTTATGATGGAGATTGAAAGATACCATGGTTAGGAGAAAGAAAATGATTACAAATCCATAACCAAAAGAGGGTTGAAAATGGTCATTGATATAATAAAAATAATGATAACTGGAAAACATTTTATTTCAAGACCCATCCCCTAAAGTTGAAGAATTTTCATTAAATGATATACTTACATGATTTTAGGAAAACCTCACCCTTTTTTGTTCCTTGATCAACTTCCATTTCCTATCATAATCTAAGAAATGAAGTTGAATTTGTCATTATTGAATTAATAAAATATCAGGAGGTAGAATAATAAGTCATTCCATCTTTCCTTAGTTATAATTACATCATAAAGATTATCACAAGTTATCCAATACAATTAAATCCTCATATAGAGAGATAATAATTGAATCTCTAAAAAATCATTCTATGTTTAACATAAACCATTCCATAAATGGTTAAACTTATATCCCTTCTGAAATATTAAAGTATAAAAAATTAGAAATAAGGTCACTAAATTTCTAAAAAACAACATAGCATCTATCCCCCATATATCATTATGTATCACTTATTTTTCACATAACAAACATGTGGATATCTTCATGATGTATTATCTTGAAACATGTTAATAACATGAATTATGATAAATCATTATTTAAAACATTCATTCTTTCTTATTCCAAAGATTATTGGATACATTCCTTAAATCCAAAAATTTGTAAACTTCATACATGAAAGAAAAAACTAATTTTTTAACAAATCCTTTATCATATCTGAGGTAATCAGTACTGTAAAATTTATTTATTCATATCCTACATATCATTATCCAAAAATCATTATCTCAACATCAAGAACATATTAAGGGTTATCTTCCCTTAGTAAAAAGTTCACCTTTATATTAAATCGCTTTTCTATCCCATTGGTACAATGAAACATATTCTTGTAAATCCTTTACAAAAATACATAAACTCAACACTCCTTATATATTTCACCATTCATATAAAATAATTCTTGAATCCAAATACATTATAAATTTGATTATTATATTTAATCATTAATCCATTAATAATGATACAACATCTTATTACTTAATACCTCTTTCCTTTAACATTTCACCTGTAGTCTCATCACTAGCTGTTTTATAACCATTACTTGCACCATCATGCTGGTTATCTTCATGATATTTCCACTTGGGTCATCTATTTTCATGATGACCATTCATTCCTCACTTAAAGCATTTAATTGTCGATAATTTCTTATGGAGGCCAATATTTATATCCATTTAAATAACCAAACTCTTTATTTTTCCTTTGTAGTTACTTGATTTACATCCTTCTTTTCCACAGTCAAAACATTTTCTTATTCCTATAAGATATTCAGTTGGATGATTCTTTCCACATTCTTCATATAAAGGAAACTGAATCTTATTTCCCCTGTGGTCTTCATTACCCCAACTCTCACCAAACTTATTTCTTATCTACTTTGGTGATTATTAGAGTTGGTTAAGGTACACGTTGTTAATCATGTTATGTGAAAACTGATTAGGCATGATCACAACATCATTCAATATAGTGATCATATCATTTGACTACTCAGCTAAATTTTTTCCATCACATTCAATGTTAACCGATTTCCTTCTGGTTTCCTCCTTTCACTAAAACCATAAATCATAGTGTGACAAGCACTTATCCTAGTGTAAAACCACATAATCATGACAAATCTCTTATAAGATGTCTAAATTATGAAACCTCATTTTAAATCTATGACACATTAGGTTTATCCTTATAGACATCCATACACATATACTTATAAACATTCCTTGACATCTAACTTAATTTTTCTCATAAAATATTCCAAAGGTTGAAAAACCCCTTCCTTTGATACTAAATATATAGAACTATGTTTAACATACATTAATATTACATCATTTTTATGAATATTCATCACATTAAAAAATTACTTTCCTGATGACCGTAATATTTTAGTGTCTTTGGAAATTGGGAACATATTATTCTATTTTGGTTAAGGATCTTCCATATATCCCATAAATATCTTGTCATTTTTTACTCCTACTTAAAACATTTCTTCATAACCTGGGGAAAAGAAACATAATAAAGGGTGAGCTCAGATGCTTAGTAAGTGTAAATAATGGAGATATGTAATCATAAGCATGAGAATAAGGGTATGATAACATGATCATATAATTGAAATATCATACCTTGTTTATCGAAGATCATAAACACGAATCATGGAATAAAGATTGGAAGTTCATAAGACAAGAATCATAAGGGAATTAAGAGCACAATCCATGAAAGCATATCATAAGAATAAGACATGGATTTTTTTGCATACATATAAGCATATGATGTGATTTCTATAGTATTCAAGGATTATTCCCAAGGACATATTACTATTCTAGGTTCACTCCCCATACTATCTTGGTAGTCATGGTTCACTCCCATGACCATCTTAGAAGTCATGTTTCACTCCTAATACCATCATAGTGGACAAAGTCTTTTACTAAACTGAGTTCACTCCTCATTCCATCCATGTCAATATCATGAGATAAAAATCTTTACCTAATACATTGGAGGGAGATATGGTCCCAAATATCATAATGAAATCATACATATAAGCTTCACTATATCGTAAAAATTCATCATATAATAACCCATGAAATAAAAAAGGTATCATAAACATGTTATCATATCATAACCTATAAAAAATAGATAGGTTTCATAATAATTTCATTAAAGAAGAACACATGAAAATAAGAAGTTTTAATAATAATAGAACCCATGAAAGTGAAATGATCTTAATAAAAATATATCCCATGAAAGTGAAATTATTTTCATAAACATATAACCCATAAAAGAGAAACAAGCTTCGTAAACATATAACCTATGAAATAGAAAGGGGTTTCATAAAAATCAAGACATCAATACATAAACAATTCAAATAAAGAATATGAATGGAACCCTTGGATAAAATCCCATTAATGCCTGAGTAACACAAACAAATATCATATTATATAGAACATACTTTTTAGAAATATTTTAAAATAATTTATTGAGGAAAATATTCTTCCTTCTTGGTAACAAATTATTTTTAAAACATAAAAAAATATGTAAACCAATTTTTTTTAAAATAACCTTGAAAATATATAAACTAATCTTGAAAACATGTTTCCTTTAAAAATTATAAAATAATATCTAAAAAATTTTGAATACCTTTTTATTTGAAAACTTATAAAAGAAGCTTGAAAATAATTTTAAAACATTTTTCTTTAAAAAAATATAATAATCTTGAAAATATTTTGAAAATATTTTTCCTTGAAAACTTATAAAGAATTATTCAAAACATTTTTAAAACATTTTTCTTTAAAAAAATTTAAATGAAGCTTGAAAACATTTTTAAAAAAATCTTTAAAAAATTATAAAGAAAGCTTGATAAAAATAAAACTTTTTTACTTGAAAATTATAAAGGAAGATCAAATATAATTTAAAACACTTTTTAAAAATAAAACATTTTTGGAATCCTTTTTCTTGGAAAATATATTTGATAACAATTAAAATAATCTTTGAAAATCATTTAAAACACTTCTTGAACATAAACCATTTTTGAAAAGCTGTTTCTATGAAAACTACATTAAAAATAGTGTATAAACAGACTATTAGGAATGCAATTTTTCTCAAAAAATTTAATCATGTAAACTTTTAATGTAATCTAAAAATAAATGGTGGTCATTAGGGTGGATAAATCCGTATACGTCAAATATTAAGTTTTCTCCATAAAAAGTTTAGAAAGGTGCGTTGACTAGAAAATGACAAGAAGGTTCCTTTTAAAAACTATTTTTTTAAAAAAGAAACACATGGGTAAAATTTTCTTGTAAAGATCATAGGATAATAGTAGAAAATTTTTTTGATTTTTTTTTGAAAAACTGGTTTCAATATAACATGGATTTTATGAAAAAAAGAGAGAGATAAAGTTTGATTTTCTTTCTTAATTATATTAAGTACCAATGAATGGGGGAATGGTAACATTACATGAATATATCATGAATAAACATAGTATAAGATAATTCATGATATTTCATGATATATGGATCATAATATTTCATTAATGGAAGAATAATCATAAAAAGTCCCAAAAAATGATGAGATTGTAGCAATAAATGTTTACCACTTTGTTACTTTGAATCATACTCTCCATGTAATAAAATGAAATTAAATGGTGCTTAAAATATCATTAAAATAAAAATATTCATGATATAACATGTAAAAGTTTATTTAATACACCTTTTAGAAGAATATAGGTGCATAACATGGCATATGTTTTAAGGATGGAAAATTGGGACAAAATTACCTTACTGATTAGGTAACTTTTGAACCACAACCCCCATAAAATAGAGATCATAAAATGGATATGTAAATACCCATAAATATAAATATGATAATAATATAATCTATTTATGGGAAGTATATACACCATTAAAATGAAATGAGTGGTGAATAAGTCATAAATATCAATGAAATACATGTGAGATGAGAAAACCCCTACCTTATGACTTGACTCTCATCATACTCATTAAAAAATCCTATATAATAAACATAAGTTTACTATAAATCTACCATAGATCCATATTATTATATATAATACCATATATTATTTTTTTACTTTATATTAACCATTTATTAACAATTCCATGTTAATGTTATGTTTTAGGTAATGTTCTCTTTGTTTTTCATATATGTTTTGAGTTGTTATTGTTAATCCTATAACATAGGTCCTGATTTACATATTTAAAGAATTTAAAACATGATATAAATATCATATATATTAATTATATAAATATCTATATTAATCTATAAAAGTTATAAATAGAAAATGAAATACACCGTTCATGTAGATGGTAGGTCGTATATACACATGAACGTTGTTTCTATTCAATTATCATTTTTAATGAAAGAAATTAAATGAACTATATATATAATATAATTATAATAGAATCATTTATTTCATAATTATCAAATATTTGTACTAAACCAATCCTTAATACATTCTATGTAAAGTGTGAACGAATCACATCGCTTTGAGGATGTTGTAGTCCACACGTCCACAAACGAAGTTATTGTATTTATACAAGATGAAAATCATGAAGTTATGCGTTATATAATAATTAAATAATCATAAATACATCAAAATATCATATATGACATCTAAAAATAGTATTACCATCGTAATATGAAACCATTATAGGTGGTAAAGGAAAAACGAATGACATTGTTTCGTGAAAAGGTAGTCCACCGTACACACGAACTGTAAGTTCGTTACCCATTTGATGGTAGTGTGTTAAGGTGTAGGTAAAAAAATTAGAATAAAACATCTAAAAATATTTAGGATAATTATTTTTTATATACGAATGCGGAATAATATTTTAGGGTGTGGGGAATAAAAATAAAACAAAATAGCTTGTGGAAGGATGTTACCTCTTCTTTAGGTAACTCCACTTTGTTTTCACCAAACGCATTCCTTTGTTGAATTTATGACCAAGGGGATCATTCTAGAATTAATTTAAGGAATTTTTGAGGATATTTGGGTAGGTTATTTTCTGTACAAAGAGCTTGATATGTGTGAAGAGGTGAGGGGTGAGTGCGCTTTTATAGTGGAGAAGTGACATTCTGGTAAATATATAGAGGTTAACAATATTGAGAGGTATGTATTAAATAATGTGCCTCCAATAACTATAAATTTTCAATAAATTATACTAATTGGTAAAAATATGTCCATAAAATGGTTATTGGACATGTGACTAGGTCATTTGTCCCATTAAGATTAATGTTAAACCATTACACAATCTTGTTTTTACCTTAATCATTGTAATTAATTTTAATCAATGTCACTAATTTTTATGGTAAAAACTAAGTTGAAAATATTATAAATTATATGTTGTGTTTAAACCAAATATAAAATAAATTTTTCTAGATTCTAATATGTAGTATAAAATAATCTAAAATTAATCTCGTATACAGAACTAGACAACGAGTTTTTATAACGAAAAGGTCCAAAAGTATGAAATATTTTTATATCCAATTTCAATGTGAAATTGGTTTTAATGAATTTAATTAGATTAATTTATTTATAATTTATCTAATTATTCTTTAAAACCAAATTAAAATATAATTTAACTATATAAACAAATTAGACTAAAAAACAGTTTGGAATTTAAATCCAGTGTTTTTCACTATTCGTCAAAAAACGAAACTTGTGAGAAAAATACTAAAAGTTAACCCAAGGTAAATTTTAGTATTTAAATTTTAAAAAATAATTTTATTTTTTAAAATAAAATTTTTTAAAATTTAAAAAATTATATTTAAAATAGGTTCTATATTAAAAGGTGGTAAAATTAACTTTTATAAAAATACAATTTTTATTCATAAAATTGGATTTACTCTCATATTTCATCGACAAAAAACATAATATGGATTTCAAATATTTTGATTAATAATATATATATATATATATCATTAAAATCATTAATCAAAAGTGCTTTAATTAATTTATTTAAGTTAACTTGTTTGATTTCCTAAATATAGTTTCCCCGCAAAATATTTCCTATATTTTCAAATGGGTTTTATTTTCATTTCTAGTTAATTGTTTACAAAATAAATCCTCTTATATAAATTTCAAACCATATTTTAATAATTTATTTAATCTTATTCATTACTAAAATTCCAACTACTAGGTGGTAACTATAATAATATTAAAAACACATTATAGTTTTGGTAAAACTAGGTGTTGTGTGTAACACAAGCTATTGAAGGAACTCGGCATTATATGTAACACAAGCCAAACATAGTGATGTGTGTACCAAATTTTAATCTAAGTTTTCTGTGTAGCATGATATTAACTTGGTGTTGAATATAATTTAAGAAAAACTTATTTCTTTCATATAAAAAATATATATATTTAGTGTTGTGTGAAATCCAGAATATTGGAAAGATTAAATTTATTTGAAAAAAAATATTGCACACAATATTTTTGTGTTACAGGTTGATTATATACATTTTATATAATTAAATTATTAGAAGAATCTAATTAACTCATTTAGTTTTTAAACAGATGAATGGCCAAATATTTATTAATATTTTGTAATTGATGAATTACTCGAACATTTTATAATGATATAATAAGTGTATGATGGTTTGGGAAGAATCCCTTAAGCCTGTATAAATGAGGTTAAGTCCATGAAAATGGTGTTAAATCAAATTAAAACTTTTTTTATTCATCCAAAGTAAAAGATTTATTGTCCTTCTTCTTTTACACTTGAGGTACTAGCATTCCGTGGTTTAAAGGGGGATCATTCTCATCATTTGGGTGATTCACCAACCCATGGATCCTAATAAGAAAGAATAATTTGGTTTATTTTAAATTATCTTCATTAAATGTGTGATTGAAGACATGAGGATTCTCCATATTTATTGTACAACTTGTTCTTCAATTTATATTATCCATGGTTTTATTTTTAAATATTGAATCAACTTGTTTACGGTTTCTTATGACTCACATTACTTGAAAAAGTGTTATTTGATTATAATAGACCCATCGGTGGTTTCAATAAAATTCCCTGCTTGAAATGATTCTTGAAATCATGTATAAAATGAATTATAATAGATATCATATATGGTATTATAAAATACAATATAGACCTCCCTTTAAAATGGATATCATATTCAAAATCATCAAATACAATATTGATTTTGAACTATAACTTATAATAAATAAAGTGTTATTATGAGATATTATTGGATCATATTGTTCAATATAACCAATTTCTATTAAGGTAATATGATAACTTCTTCAGTTTTGACATATCATAATGCATGATATGGGCCAATTGTAATGTACAATAACATTGATTTACACCATTTATATTTCAAAAAACAGACTATTGTATCATGTTTATGATAAAGGGGAAATTTCAAAATATGATTGATAGTGCAAAAGGATTATATCATAGTTATTTATGTTACCATTATAAACTATGATATACAATTCCACTGCATCGTAACTTATGATTGATAATTATATCATTAATATAGAGAATTGTTTTTTCTTTTTCTAGATTTCAATTATGGATTGATTTAGATAATGCATAATTTATTAATAAATTATAAAAAAAAGTAATTTTGTGATATTTATTTAATTTATAATGTTTTTATAAATTAATTGATTATAAATCATTTATAATTAATTATTTTTAAACATTAAATAAAAAAATATACTTATTAAATAACATTAACCTATATATCATGGATTGTAATCTTTATATAACAGTTTTATTTAGAAATAATATGGTAATTTATGAACTATTTATTAATTAAAAAATGAGGAAAATATAAAATATATTAAATCAAATTATGTGTTATTCAAAGTTATTAATTTAAAATATTAAAATTAGAGGCCTTATTTGATAAATTATTTGAACTATATCCAAAAGAGTTTTCATAATTGATATAATCAAGGTTCAAGTAATGTTAAATATGTGATATTTTTATTGTATAAAAGGTTTTGATAATATATATTAATTATTCAAATGAAATACAAAATATTTATATTTCAGTTAAATATCAAATATTTAATTAAATTCCATATATAATGTTGATATGGAGGAGTTTATATTAGAAATAAATATAATTATATTATATTATTTATTCATGGAAATTCCATGATATATATTCAATTATAATGTTTTTTATAATTATATTATATATTATTTGTTTATAAATTGTTATCTCATGTTTGGATTTATTCAATGTTCATTTATTTAGTTTATTAACAAAAGGTTATTTACAAATATAAAATTTTTATATTATAAATAGTGTTTCGAATGGGTTATCTTGATCCAAATCTTGTATATAATTTTATTTCCATTATATATATAGTTTGATATATAATGTGCTATATCTTAACATGATAATAACATTACATATAAATGAACAATATAAATAGTAATGTCCTTAGATGATATCTTGTAAAAAATAATTATAGAAGTTCCCAACTTTAATGATAACTTCAAGATATTATGATAGTAATCTTAAATATAAGTTCTATAGTCTAGATATATCATTCTAAACAAACATAGATTATGTTTAAAAATTATATGGTGTGTAATTAGAATCATTAATACGTCTTCTCATTAAGTTCTCACTTAGGGATATTGACTTGTTGAGATCATGAGGACTGGCCTGCTAATTGGAACACTACATGTTGTTGGTGTCATTGGTTGTTCCTATCTATAGACATATATATTGGTCTCTTCACATGATATCATTATCAATGCATATTATTTGATCACATATTTTAATGAAATATGAAAACTATAACATTTATTTTTTATTGAGGTATCTTGTATTGGGTGTGTCATTAGTGGTATAGAATTGGTTGAATGATCAATATAGGATTTATCACTTCCTAGTAGAGGAATAGATATCTTGGGTCTAGTTTAATATGATGGTATCACCTTCACTAAATCCATGGTCATGGTAGAAGAGGGTAAGACTATCCATAAATGTCGAAGAAATATTAAATAATGCAGGTAAGGATTGTGATGCAAGTTATTCATATTTTTTAACACCCCAAGCTTCCACGGTTCACTTCTCTTTGAGTAGAACAATAGCGTGTGTTGTACGCAACTTCGAGTTCTAACACACACCACAACCAATCAAACTAGCCGTTATGAATAGTAATACCCACTTTATGAAATTTTATAAATTTTATCTTTAAAAATGGACTTCATTTTTGGATTTGGAATATCGAAATTAGCCTAGGGTAAAATTTTGGTATTTTTCTGAAAACTTTCATATTTTGATAAATAGTAAAAATTACTAAATTATAATTAGAAACAAATTCTTTAATCAAAATAATTAATAGTGATAAATTATTAATTTGAGTGGTTTTAAAGTATATTTGGAATATATTTTTACCATTTAACACAATTTTGGTCATTGGAAATAATTTCATAATTAAACCAAACATAAACAAGTGTCAATCTTTTGATAATTATTATCTCTTAAAAACACGCTTTTTGTTTTAACAATGAGAATTAATTTTAAATTAATTTCTGCCACTTCTGTGTTTTGAATTTGGAAAAATAGATTCCATATTTTTAATCAGGATTTCCAAATCGTGTAAATAAGTAACTTTTATTTTTATACATTTTGAATAATTACTTCGGTAAATATTTTATTTACCACAGTTAAAGGGTAAATCCGGTAAATAAGGGTAAAAATATAATATTATAATAATAATAAATTACCATAAAACGTGTCCTAACCTTATTTGTGGATACATGTCCGACCATGGGCATCTTTGGGTCAATTTTGGGACCCCATGGAGCCACTCGTAGGTGATAGGGACACTTTATATTAATTAAGTTAATGTAAACACAAAAATGACATAAGCATATATCTTTTAGAAAAACAATTTTTATATAGGGTTATATATGTTATATTTTCGATTATAAATATTAATTATAAATATAAAATGATTTCCTACATAATCGTATTTTATTTATAATTTTTAGATATTTAATAATTAAATTTATTTATGACACAATAATGATGCAGTATTTTCCTTATTAATGAAAGAATCAAATAATTGATATTATAAATATCAAAATAAATGTAATTTGAAACTATTTATGAATTACACTAATTTTATAGGTTAATATGATATATTGGTACTGGTTATATGAATTTGGTTCTAAGTAATAATGCTTTTATGAATTTATCAAAAACAAAATACCCAATAGTGTCAAAATTGACATAAAAGGGTTTTTTAAAACAAATATTATATTATTAATTGATATTCTATTCCTAAAAATATAAGGTTCGGAAAAAAACTTATATCATGATAGGTGTATCATTGATGGACCACTTGGGGGTCTCTTGGATGTATATAGTAAGTTTATTAACTATATAATATAAAAATACAAAGTGACATGGTAAATGTCAATCTAATTAACAAAGAGTTAAAACTAAAAGATAAGGTTAATATAATGACCAAAACCTATCTAAAATCTATTGGTTGAAAGGATTTCGACCCATCCCCACCTTATACTTTGAATAATCCACTTTTTAGCCATTAAAAACCGAATATGATTTTATTATAAAATAATACTTTAAGTTTTCCTAAAGAGCCCCTCCTCCCCCATATAAAAGGACACCACTTATAACCAATTCTTCACACCTTCAAAGCCTTTTGGTTTGGCCAAAACCTGACAAAATATACTCTAAAATTCCATCACTTCAACCTAGAGGTCTTAGTTTGATCAGAAATCCATCCTAAGGAGACCTTTTCATCAAATCAAAAGGAAGAACCTGATTAAGAGGTAATGTTTTCACCACCCTCTTTCAAGTTATTTTCTTCTTCAACTTCTTCTTTCTTTGTTATTACCATTATAAAATAATAATCCTAGTATCTTCTATATACTGTGATGTTATTATAAATATGGTACAACCATATTCAGTATTCTATCCATCCTTTGAATGACATGTCACAATACGTGCGTACGTACGACTTACCGTCTCCACGTCGTGGTGTAATTGTTATTCAAAACATTATTATTTGGATGGGTAAAATAATGATGTGTAATTTATGTAAATAATAAATATAAAATGATAATGATTCTGTATATATTATATATCATCAAATTATATATTATTTTAGTATCAAAATAATGATATTGTCGCTCGTGCGTACGTACGGACTACCGTCTCCACGAACACGATGAGATTCATTCCCCATCGTATCCATTCAAGTATAATTCTCATTTGATGATTAAAAATAATGTTTAAGACTTGATATCATTCTGTGTATGAATAAGATACAACATATCCATAACAAACACGGCTTATGTAACAAAACATATAAAAGAAAGCGAGTAAGTTAACACCCGAAATGACGATAATACTAAGATATTATCAACAAAGCAATGTTAAAAGATCATATATGATATCATATTAATGTATATGATTATTTTATAATTTAATAAAAATTATTTCACCATTATACAGGATTTTAACCTACCCTCAACGAAGGAAAAGTACAAGGTAAGTGTTTATTCCACAATCTCTTCATTATCCGAGGTTGTTTATACGTAATTATCTACTTGGACCTCTTTATCATCCACATATATGTTTCTTAAAAATGTGTTCCAAAACATTTTTACTATTTACTAGACTATGGGTTGAATTCATTTATACCCTTTTTTTACTTTTTATAAAATGGTTTGAAAGGAATCTTTCTGTCGTTTTCCAAACAGGGTCTTTTTTAACCTTTTCGACAAAATTAAGGTAAGAATGTCTTTTTTAACTTATACGGCGGGTGCAGTTATTTTCCACTGTTATAAAGTCATTGAATCTTCCCTTATAAGCTTATAATAATATTTTCAAATTAAAGGTTTTATTTTTTTAATTATGTGACTCTTAAATTATTTCAAAATACCCAGAGATATTTCTCTAAAAAGAGTTTTGATTTCATCTATGTCAACATCCTTTGATGGATTTTAAGTTTATTTGGAGTTGATTTATTATGATGAAAATCTTCCATATTGTATTGAATTTTTTGTGATATGTTTGACTGTGGATGTTCTATTTTTATAACATTCATGATTTATGGTTAAGGTATTGACATTTTGTATGCTAGTTTTAATATGAATGTTTATGACATGTTTAAACTTTTTCATATGAGGAATGTATTGGACTTACTAAGTGATGGGTGGAGCCCGCTATAGCTCCTCGATGCATCTGTAGGTCTCATGAGACAACTAGACGTGGAATTTGTCGAGGCCCTTTCCCAATTTGATTTATGTTTTTGGACGAGGCCTTAATCATTTTTAGACGTCTAGGCCGAGGCCTTGAAAAAAATGTTTTAGAATATCAGACATTATACATTCCCTCATTATGGAAATAATATTCATAGTTCATGTGGTCATTCGACTAGTATAATGCCCATGATTATGTTTTATTATGGAATTATTTACTTATCTCATATTCTTTCTATAAAAGTATTCATGTTTATTATTGGTAAAGGCATGTGGTTTCAATTATTTACCATGCTTAATATTTATGTCATTTTCTGCTGTATTACTTACCCTTACTGAGCGTTTGAGCTCACCCCTTTCTTATGTTTCATTTTCCCAGGATATGAAGAAGTTAGTTATGAGTGACCAGAAGACATAATCTAGGAGGCTTGTATATTTTTAATGAAATATATTTGTGTTGTATTTCTTTTCAAGTTGTAAAGTTCAACTTATGTATGAATCATTATTCCAATAATACTAAAAGGATCGGTCTTTCGAGACATGATTTCCTTATGATCATGCCAATGTTATGTAATAAAGCACCAACTCTGGGTAACTGGGGTCGGGGCATTACAGTTGGTATCAGAGGAAGTTTAGTACAAACCTTGGAAACTAGATTTTGATAAACTCTGATTAGGGCACATAGACCTAAGATGGACTTTAAGGATTAGTATAAAAGAACTTCATAGAATTTTGGTATTGTAGAGATTTTGTGAGTTTTCCGAGCAATACATCCCTTTCTGAATATGAGCAGGTAGAGGCGGCTCTGGCACAGATGTACCTAGGGATAAAACCCGAAAACACCGCTTTGAGCTAGACTCGAACGGGAACTGGTGCACGACAATGGGCCTTGCTACAATCTTGGTTACGACACTCCCAGGGGATATGCTTAAGATAATTCTCATTTTCTTTACAAACCATTATGAAGGGTTTATGAGTATATACTTCATCAAAGAAAACATTTTTTATTATTATGGATTATATCCATAAACTCTTCAATTTATGTTAAGTGTTTTGCAAGTTTGGATTTATGTGTTGCGATTCATAAACTAATCTAGTGTCTTCCATTGTTTAGAAATGACGCCTAGTGGAAGAAATAGAAACAGTATCAATGCATGCACTCCTTCTAGGGATTTCCCTGCTGTTAAAGATAATTATAGTGGAGCTGGTGATGCAACTGGTGCTGATCCGCTAATCACCATACTGGGACAACTCACTCGGGTTATGAATAATAACCTTACCCGTATGGAGCACCCAGATCCACAGCGTGGAGGATCAATGTTAGATCACTTCATGAGGCAACAACCACCAACATTCAATGGGAGTAAAAATACCTTAGTAGCTGGGCAATGGATAAATTCCTTAGAGAAAATATTCCATCCCTTGGGGAGTAGTGAAAGGGGAAAAGTTATCATGGAAGTTTACCGCCTCACTGGAGATGCTGATAAATGGTGGTCATTGATTAAAAACACAAAGGTAGATGATGAAGTGTAAAATATGGAATAGAGGGAGTTTAAAGAACTTTTCTCAGATAAATACTTTCCTCATGACCATCGAGCAAATATGGAAAGGAAATTTCTCAGTATGAGGCAAAAGGAGGATGGGAATGTTGCAAAGTATGAGGCTAACTTTACAAGGTTATAAAGGCCTGCTGCAGATTATATACGTAACCCAAGAAGTAAGATTGATCGTTTCTTCGATGGGTTAAAAACCATTTCTCTATCTAGCTTTAGTATCACAATCCTTCTCATCATACGAAGATATTGTATCATGTGCTATCAAGACAGAGAAGGAATTATCTAAGTCTTATGACTTTAAATCAAGGCAAGAGAAGAAGAGATCTTCTGAACACTCTGGGAAAGGAAATAAGTAAACAGGGAAGAAGAGAAGAATTGAATTTCCACCTTGTGATAATTGCGAAAGGAAGCACCCTGGTGCCTGTCTAAAACGAAAAGTAGTATACTACAAGTGTGGATAGAAAGGCCATCTAGCTGGTGATTGTAAAGGAAAGAAATATGCTAACAATTTTCAATGATACAATTGCAGGGAGATGAGACATTATGCAAATGAATGTCCTAAGCATCAGGGAAACTTACCTCAGAAAAGGCCTAGGGACCAAGGCCAAGCTTATGCAATCACTACTGCTGAGGTTGAAGCCCCAAAAGACGTGGTTGCAGGTAATTTAATGGTTTCCTCAAGTTTATAAAATGCTTTATTTGATTCTGGATCATCGCATTGTTTCATATCTTCCCATTTTTTTAAGAAAATTAGATATTTCTAATTTAATTTAACAAGGGAGTTTTCAGTCAAAACTCATAAGGGAAGTATCCTTGCAACAATGTTTTGTGAATCAGTCCCTATTAGAGCACATAAATGTTCTTTATCTGTGGATATCATCGTCATACCTATGATTGAATTTGATATAATCCTTAGTATGGATTGGCTTTCAGACCATGATGAAAAAATTTATTGTAAGAATAAGGAGGTTACTATTTTTGATGATGATGATAAGGAATACCTTATCTTTAGAGCAGAATCGTCACCCCCTAATTCTTACCTAGATCCACCCCCAGTAGCTCAACTAAATTCAATTATCGGGGAGGAAGAGAATGAAATAACTGTGGGTGATGAAAAGAATGTTCAAATAGAGGATGTACCTATTGTGAAAGAATATGTTGATGTGTTTCCAGAAGATTTACCTGGATATCCTCCAAAACAAGAAATTGAGTTTTCCATTGATTTAATTCATGATTTAAGGCCTATATTGAAGACCCCTTATAGAATGGCCATTGTGGAATTATTTGAACTAAAGAAACAACTAGAGGAATTGAGTAATAAGGGATTTATTCTCCTTGGTGTTTCTCCATGGGGAGCCCCTGTCCTTTTTGTTAAAAAGAAATATGGATCTATGAGGTTATGTATCGACTATAGGGAAATCAATTCCATAACAATAAAGAACAAGTTTCCACTACCTCGCATTGATGATTTATTTGACCAACTACATGGAGATAAATACTTTTCAAAGATTGACCTTCGATCTAGATACCATCAGTTGTGTGTGAAGAAGGAAGACATTCCGAAGATTGCATTTCGAACCAGGTATGTTCATTACGAGTTTACAATAATGCCTTTTGGATTGACTAATGCACCCTCTCTATTCATGGATCTAATGAATAGAGTTTTCAAGGAATATCTAGATGAATTTGTGGTGGTATTTATTAATGATATCTTGGTATACTCCAAAATCTACAAAGATCATGAAAATCACTTGTACATTATCCTGAAGACTCTGAGAAGACATGAATTATATGGGAAGTTTAACAAGTGTGAATTTTGGCTTTAGGAGATTTCTTTTCTTGGCCATATTGTCTCTAAATATGGAATCTCTGTTGATCCTTCTAAGACCAAGGCAATCCAAGAATGGCCTGCATCGATGAGTATAACTGAGGTACGCATTTTTATTGGTTTAGCAGGTTATTATCAATGTTTCATCCAGAATTTTTCCCGGTTGGCTAACCCATTAATAAAGCTCACACGTAAAGGGGTTAAATTTGTTTGTACAAAAGAGTGTGAAGAATGTTTCAAAGAACTCAAGAGAAGATTAGTCAATGCTCTTATATTGACTCTACCATCGGGGAATGATGCGTTCGTTATTTATAGTGATGCATCGAAGAAATGACTTGGTTGTGTCCTTATGCAGAATGATAGGGTTATCGCCTATGCATCACGACAATTGAAAATTAATGAGCAAAACTATCCTACTCACGATCTCGAGTTAGAAGCTATGATCTTTACTTTGAAGATATAGAGACACTACCTCTATGGTAAAAAATGTGATATTTATACTGATCACAAAAGTTTGAAGTATATTTTCTCAAAAAAATAACTCAACATGAGGAAAAGGAGATGGCTTGAATTACTCAAGGATTGTGATTTCACGATAAACTAGCACTCAGGGAAGGCAAACAAGGTGGCAGATGCTTTGAGAAGAAAAGATCATGGGGTTTTGAACAATATAAGAATTTAAAGGGATCCAATTTTCATGGATCTTGTGAATATGGACATGGGAATAACCATGGAAGGTGAAACATCAATGTTTTTTCAAATGGTTGCCAAACCATCTTTACTAGAAAGGATTAAGAGTTCTCATAATGATGATGAAGAATTTCAAAAGAAGATTAAAGCTGTGAATGATGGGAGATTGAGAGATTTTGTGTATGAAGAAGGAATTTTAAAATTTGGGAAGAGGCTTTGTGTTCCTGATATACCTGATCTAAAAAGGGAATTGTTAGTTGATGCTCATAGCTCTAATTTCTCTATACACCCTGAGAGCACCAAAATGCATAGAGATTTGAAGGAACATTTTTTGTGGGACAACATGAAGAGAGAGATTGATGATTTTGTGTCAAGATGTATGGTTTTTCAACAAGTGAAAGCTGGAAGGCAACAACCTAGATGAGTCATGCAACCTCTTCCCATACCTGAGTGGAAATGGGATAATATCACGATGGACTTTGTCATGGGACTACCAAAGACTCCTAGAAGGAACGATGTAATATGAGTCATTGTTGATCATCTTACCAAGTCAGCACATTTTCTTGCAATAAGGGAAGATTTACCACTTGAACGTCTAGCAAGGATATATATTAATGAAGTTGTGAGACTTTATGGAGTACCCCTATCGATTGTTTCTGATCGTGATCCCCGTTTTACTTCAAGATTCTCGAAGAGTCTTCAGAAGTCCTTGGATACTAAACTTCGTTTGAGCACTCCCTACCACCCTCAAACAAATGGACAATCAGAACGGACTATTAAAACCTTCGAAGACACGTTGATATCATGCTTCCTTGACTTTTAGGGTATGTGGGATCAATATTTACCTATGGTGGAATTTTCTTATAACAATAGCTTCTATTCAAGTATTCTGATGACACCATATAAAGCGTTATATAGAAAGAGATGTCTCACACCAACTTGTTGGGATGACGTTGGTGAAAGGAAACTTGTAGGCCCAAAACTGGTGGAGGAAATGATGTAAAAGGTAAAGGCAATCCAAAACCACATCAAAGCAGCACAAATTAGGCGGAAGATCTATGCCAATAACCGAAGAAAGGATTTGTAATTTAAGGTAGGAGATCATGTTTTCTTGAAGGTATCTCCCTGAAATAAAGTTATAAGTTTTGGTAAGAAGGGTAAATTGAGTCTCAGGTACATCGGACCCTTCAAAATTTTAGAAAGAATTGGGGTTGTAGCTTACCGATTAGAAATGCCTCCAAGTCTCTCCAAAGTTCACGATGTGTTCCACGTATCACTGTTGAGAAAATACATGCCTGACCCAACGCATGTACTCACTTATGAGGAATTAGAACTGGAACCCGATATGTCTTATTGCGAAGAGCCTATCAAGATTCTAGATACGAGAGAACAAGTGTTGAGAAACCGAACGACTCTTCTGGTAAAAGTTCTATGGAGAAACCATAAGATGGAAGAGGCAACGTGGGAACCCGAGGAACATATGATAAAAAACCACCCAAGTCTTTTCATGCGGTAGTATTATAGAAATTTCGAGGATGAAATTATTTGAAGGAGGTTAGAATGTAACACCCCAAGCTTCCATGGTACGCTTCTCTTTGAATAATACAGTAGCGTGTGTTGTACTAAACTTTGAGTTCTAACACGCACCACAAACAATAAAACTAGCCGTTATGAATAGTAATACCCACTTTATGAAATTTTATAAATTTAATCTTAAAAAATGGACTTAATTTTTGGATTCAGAATATCGAAATTATCCTAGGGTAAAATTTTGGTATTTTTCTGAAAACTTTCATATTTTGATGAATAGTGAAAATTACTAAATTTTAATTAAAAAAACTTTTTTAATAAAAATAATTAATAGTGATAAATTATTAATTTGAGTTGTTTTAAAGTATATTTGGAATATATTTTTACCATTAAATACAATTTTGGTCATTGGACATAATTTCACAATTAAACCAGACATAAACAAGTGTCAATCTTTTGATAGTTATTATCTCTTAAAAACACGCTTTTTGTTTTAACAAAGGGAATTAATTTTAAATTAATTTATGCCAATTATGTGTTTTGAATTTGGAAAAATGGATTCCATATTTTGAATCATTATGTCCAAATTGTGTAAATAGGTAGATTTTATTTTTAGAAATTTTGAATAATTACTTCGGTAAATATTTTATTTACCATGGTTAAATGGTAAATCCGATAAATAAGGGTAAAAAATAATATTATAATAATAATAAATTACCCTAAAACATGTCCTAAACTTATTGGTGGATACATGTCCGACCATGGGCATCTTTGGGTCGATTTTGGGACCCCATGGAGCCACTTGTAGGTGATAGGGACACTTTATATTAATTAAGTTAAAGTAAATACAAAAATGACATAAGCATATATCTTTTAGAAAAACAATTTTTATATAGGGTTATATATGTTATATTTTTGACTATAAATATTAATTAGAAATATAAAAAGATTTTCTACATAATTTTATTTTATTTATAATTTTTAGACATTTAATAATTAAATTTATTTATGACACAATAATGATGTAGTATTTTCCTTATTAATGAAAGAATCAAATAATTGATATTATAAATATCAAAATAAATGTAAAATAAAACTTTTTATGAATTACACTAATTTTTTAGGTTAATATGGCATATTAGGACTGGTTATATGAATTTTTTTTGAATTAATAATGCTGTTATGAATTTATCAAAAACAAAATACCCAATAGTGTCAAAATTGACATAAAAGAGTTTTTTAAAACAAATATTATATTATTCATTGATATTCTATTACAAAAAATCTACGGTTCGACCAAAAGACTTATATCATGATAGTTGTATCATTTATGGACCACTTTGGGGTCTCTTGGATGTATATATTAAGTTTATTAACTATATAATATAAAAATACAAAGTGACATGGTAAATGTCAATCTAATTAACTAAGAGTTAAAACTAAAAGATAAGGTTAATATAATGACCAAAACCTGTCTAAAATCTATTTGTTGAAAGTATTTCAACCCATACCCACCTTATACTTTTAATAATCCACTTTGGAGCTATTATAAACCGAATCGGATTTTATTATAAAATAATACTTTAAGTTTTATTAAAGAGCCCCTCCTCCCCCTCATAAAAGGACACCACTTATAACCAATTATTCACACCTTAAAAGCCTTTTGTTTCGGCCAACCCCTACCCAAATATACTATAAACTTCCCTCAATTCGACCTAGAGGATTTAGTTTGATCAAAAAGCCAACCTATGGATCCCTTTTGATCAAATCAAAAGGAAGAACTCGATTAAGAGGTAATGTTTTCACCACCCTCTTTCAAGTTCTTTTCTTCTTAAACTTCTTCTTTCTTTGTTATTAACATTCTAAAATAATACCTCCAGTATCTTCTATATAATTTGATGTTATTATAAATATTTTACAATCATATTCAGTATTCTATCCCCTCTTTGAATGAAATGTCACCATACATGTGTACGTACGGCTTACCGTCTCCACGTTGTGGTGTAATTGTTATTCAAAACATTATTATTTGGATAGGTATAATAATGATGTGTAATTTATTTAAATAATAAATATAACATGATAATGATTCTGTATATATTATATAACATTTAATTATATATTATTTTAGTATCAAAATAATGATATTGTCGCTCGTGCGTACGTACGGACTACCGTCTCCACGAACGCGATGAGATTCATTCCCCATCGTATCCATTAAAGTCTAATTCTCATTTTATGATTAAAAATAATGTTTAAGACTTGATATAATTATTTATTTGAATATGATACAACCTATCCATAAAAAACAAGGGTTATGTAACAAAACATATAAAAGAAAACGAGTAAGTTAACACCCTAAACGACGATAATACTAAGATATTATTAACAAAGCAATGTTAAAAGATCATATATGATATCATATTAATGTATTTGATTCTTGTATAATTTAATAACAATTATTTCACCATTATAAAGGATGTTAACCTACCCTCAACCAAGGAAAATTAAAAGGTAAGGGTTTATTCCACAATCTCTTCATTATCTGAGTTTGTTTATACGTAATTATCTACTGGGACATCTTTATCATCCACATCCATGTTTCTTAAAAATGTGTTCCGAAACATTTTTACTATTATTAGACTATAGGTTAAATTAATTTATACCCTTCTTTTACTTTTTATAAAACGGTTTGAAAGGAATCTTTCTGTCGTTTTCCAAACAAGGTCCTTTTTTACCTTTTCGACAAAATTAAGGTAAGAATGTATTTTTTAACTTATACGGCGGGTGCGACTATTTTCCACCGTTATAAAATCGTTGAAGCTTCCCTTAAAATCTTATAAGAATATTTTCAAGGTAAATGTTTTATTTTATAATTATGTGACTCTTAAATGATTTCAAAATACAAAGATATATTTCTCTAAAAAGAGTTTTTATTTCATCTATGTCAACATCCCTGGATGGATTTTAAGTTTATTTGGAGTTGATTTATTATGATGAAAAAATTCAATATTTTATTGAAGGTTTTTTGATATGTTTGACTATGGATGTGCTATTTTTATACCATTCATGATTTATGGTTAAGGTATTGACATTTCGTATACTAGTTTTAACACGAATGTTTATGATATGTTTAAACCTTTTCATATGAGGAATGTATTGGACTTAGTAAGTGACGGGTGGAGCCCGCTACAGCTCCTCAAAGAATCGGTAGGTCTCATGAGACAACTAGACGTGGAATTGGCCGAGGACCTTTCCCAATTTGATTTATGGTTTTGGCCGAGGCCGTAATCATTTTTAGACGCCTTGGCCGAGGCCTTGAAAAAATGTTTCAGAATGTCCGACATTATACATTCCCTCATTATGGAAATAATATTGATGGTTCATGTGGTCATTCGACTAGTAGAATACCCATGATTATGTTTTATTGTGGAATTATTTACTCAGCTCATATTCTTTCCATAAAAGTATTCATGTTTATTATTAGTAAAGGCATGTGGTTTCAATTATTTACCATGCTTAATATTTATGTCATTTTCCACTGTATTACATACCCTTACTGAGCATTTGATCTCACCCCTTTCTTATGTTTTATTTTCCCAGGATATGAAGAAGTTAGTTATGAGTGACCAGCTGGCATAATCTAGGAGTCTTGGATGTTTCTAATGAAATATATTTGTGTTGTATTTCTTTTCAAGTTTTAAATTTCAACTTATGAATGAATCTTGTTTCCAATAATACTAAACTGATCGGTCTTTCGAGACATGATGTCCTTATGATCATGCCAATGTTATGTAATAATTCACTGACTCTGGGTAACTAGAGCTGGGGCGTTACATAACGCTTTATGAGATATCATATGAAAAAGAGACTATATTACATGATGTGTGTTCGCAAGAGAGGTTTTCATTTCTAAGATTGTACCTTATTTCCTTAGGGTCCTTGATGAGTTTCTAAACTCTACACTTGGTTTATGAGTAGTAAACACTTTTATCAAGCTAAGGACCTAGAGAGTTATGTGCTAATAATATTCCAAAGTCTAGTTTATTCTAGTGAATGGGGGATTAGGAAATTATGGGACCCACTATGGGTTATGGGTGATGTTTGAGTTTGAATAATCACTAAGAAATATAAAAATTCAATATTATTCATGTTTATAATAATATGTTTAAAATTTATTTACTCACCATATTTACAAGTAATTAAGTGAATACAAAATAAATATTTTTTGAACTAATATTATTATTCAGTGTTCGGTGAGTATTTAATGGGAGAAGTGGGTCATGTTAATGACTCTAATTTTATAATGTAACATATTTTTGAGATTATCGGAATTTTTGAAAATATAAATGACATTTATAACATAATTAATAAGTCATTTATGTCATTTAAGGTTTATTTAGAAGGTTTAAGTTTTATAGGGACCTCAATGAAGTTTATCAGTCTCTAGACCAATCTATATAATCCATGAGAATACCAAATTATAGGGACTATTAATTCCATGTAAATTGAGAGACTCTCTCTACCTCTATCCTCTCAAAAAATCTAGAGTGATAAATAGGATATCCAATAACCCTAATCCAAGTTATTTTCTCTGGATAAATGATATAATGCACCGATGATCGAGAAGATGTATAAAGAATACTTATTTCTCCACTTTTATGCCCAAAGACCAATGATTTACATACATGCATGATATTAAACCATGGGTTGATGATCTAGAGGGTTTTGTCCTCAGTTCCACCAAGAGAAGTCCATTGTAAACTATATAAAAAAGCATTTGATTAAAATAAAATGATGTATGGTTTCAATTTTAATTTAAAGTTTTGATATTGACCTTTTATGATTAATTAAATCACATGAGATCCTTTAGTTGTGTATTGCTTGTTTATTTATTATGAAATTTTTCTCACATTGATCATGGTGAAAATTTTAAATTTCTCACACTTCTATTGTATACCTAGTACCAAAAAATTGTATCAAAGAATTTATGTATTTTTTATGTCTAAATTTGAATTGAATTTGCTACAATTTAGAATCAGGTTTTCGATATGGCCCCGTCGCAACTCATGGTATGTTAATAGAAGTCCATATGAGAAAATATGGTCGATCGATGATCAATGTTAATTTTGAAAATAAAAATAAAAATTGATGTTAATACAAACACAGAATCAGACACACACATGTAACCAATGGTGGTAGGGGATGGTCAATATGATGATATTTTTTTGGTGTTATTTATGAGAAGATTAGTGACTGATTTCGTGTCTATGAGTGATGTAAAGATAAGAAAATGATCAAAAAAATTAAAAAAATTATCATGTGGCAGGTGGGAAATTCCACCTGTATAGATAACTCCCCCCATTTATTTGGGGTTGTTTGAAAGATCATGTTCTCAAGTGGGGAACTGGATGTATTATAATTAAAAAAACATTTGTTTAAATTTATTACCCAATATAAGGGAGCTTGCGTTCTCCTCCCACACATTCCCTATGCTAGGCATGTGACTTTCATCTTAGCTAACATCCATCTAGGTCACCTTGATATGGTTTGGGCCAGGTCAGTTTGAATCCTACCCTTCCAGCCCAACAGCCCATACCAAGCCTTATTTAACATTTTAGGACCCATTTATGGCCCATATGGACCCAAAAATTTATAAAAAATATCCAATAATAAAATTTAACTATGTATAATTTAAAAAATATATTTTTTGTTCCACAAGATGTATCAATAATTAATTAAAATTATTTTACTATGATTTTAAAGAATTAAAATTATACTCCAGTTGAATTTTATAAATTTTTATTTTTATTATGCAATTTAATTTCATGTTATTTGACCTTGAGCTAGGATCGACCAGTTTATGTTTGGTTATTTATTTATTTAATTTAATTATTGTGTTGGTATTTAAAATGTAATAATTATTTATTATCTTTTGATCTATGAATCCTCCCTTAATATTTAAATGTATAATGGTTTGGGTTTTTATATTTGAGTGATACAATGTTATTACTACACCCCCAGTTCCCATCACCTATGTGTGAGTATATATTTAAAATATTTAAGGTTCTTAAAATGATGTGGTTTGAGATCATAGGCATCATGAAACCAAAAAAGATGAGTGCATGAGAGTTTGGTGAGTACTGTAATATGAGACGGGCAACTCGTGGTATTCCATTGGGTATTGGTTAATAATTTTTTTTCTTAATGTATTAACCGATAGATATCATTTCATAATCATTCCATTAATTATTATTTTTGTCTTGAATGATTAATTATTTTATTATGTGGGTTATATATGATCACAGAGTATAGTATAAAATTATAAAAATATAAAAATGAATAATTATGCGGTGAATTTTTTTCATTTAAGAATTGTTCAATTGTAATTTCAATCATATATGGAAATCATGTTAAATAGAAAAAGATATAATTCTTTGAGAATAATTTAAAAAAACCCTCAAATAAATATTAAGTCAAAACACTTAACATCATTTAAGATTGAAAAAAAACATAATTATGAGGTATTTTCAACCTTATTTGAGGGTGACACTTACTAATGAGGTGTTCTTGTAAAATGTGTGTATTGACTTAACTAAATATGGAAACACATAAGTATTTATAGCTAGCTATTTCAAACATTAGAGGAAAAATGTTGAGTAAATCAAGCATACTATTCAAAGGTTGGGACTTTACTCAAGAAATCAAGGAGCTATGAGTTAATGTGTTTGGCTATACAAATGCCTTCCTTGAAGCTATCTGAGTAGTGGTGTTGCCATATCATTGACTATATGGATTTATTTTAAGTATTCATTCCAATACAATAATCAAGAGACTAGAACTTTTGAATCTAGTGGTTGAGGGATACAAGGATTTGATAAAACATTAGGAGGCATTAAATGATTAATTAATCAATAATATCTATTAATAATCAAGATAAGAACTAATCTACTAAAGTTTAATTATTGTAGATCTAATGGAAACCTTGACCAATTCAATTTCACTATGATCAATATTTTATAAATAGAATATCCTAACTGGCCATAATGTCTAAGAATGGTATATGAGCTTCTGTATAGTACTATGACAATAGAGGAATATATATGTGCTGGAATTCCAAATTTCTTATGAACCTCCTATGGAAGTAAGGAGGATTAAAAAAAGTATAACAAGTATATGGATGATGCTCTAGATGTCTATCGCATTATGTTGTCATCTATGTCTAGCGAGTTTTTGAAAATGAATGAGGACAAATATTCCAACAAAATTCTTCTCAAATCTAAGAATTAGATCATCATAGAGTATAAAAAATAATTATTTGAGATTGTAAATGTATTTTATTGGTGTAGGATAGTATAAGGAGGTTCGGTAAGACATCGTTTACTCAAGATGATTGGGTAAATTGAGATACTGGAGTCCCTTGGGTTCAATTTAAACAAAAAACTGGAAACTAATCTCATTATTACCTCTTTACCACCTAGTATATCAACTTTCATTATTAATTATAATATGGATTATATGAAAAATTCACCCCTAGAACTATTTGATTTAGTTTACTAAGAAGATAACGATATGAATAATATGAACCCTTCCATCCTTATGGTATGAAAAAGGAGGTCGGGAAAGGATAAGGGGTCCAAGGTTTAGTTTAATCCAAAGTCACTGATGAAATTCCCCTACAAGAACCCAAAGATACAAAGGGAGGGTAATGAGAAGGATGAAGTCTAATTAGCATGTGGCAGGAAGGACTACTTGAAGAAGAATTTAATGGATAGGAAAAATATAAAAAATCATGATTTCACTTCAAGTATATTTTTCATTGAATTAAATATATCAATTTCTACAAGTTGGTAATTGGATATAGCATGTGAATCACACATTCATATTCACATATAAGAACCAAGTATATTATAGAATATTAAAAATAGTGCAGGGGATCTCTAAGATGAAAATGGTGCAAGACTGGTAGCCTTGGTAATGGGAAATTTTCATCTTACTTTCCCAATTTGTATAGTGCTTATATTAAACAATTTTTATTATGTACCTTCTATTACAATAAATACAATTTTAGTATAGAGTCTATAAACTATAGTTTTTTATTTTATATTTGTAAATAAATTTTGTCTCTTTTATAAGGATAACATATGTTTTGGTATGGTGCATTTTTAAAATGGACTGTATATAATTGAACTTGAAATACAAGTTTTTGTAATCAATGATAAGTCCAGTAAAAATGAATCAAATCCTAGTTTTTTATGGAAAATTAGTCTTGGACATGTCAACAATCAGTGTTTAGGTAAAATAAATCAAGAAGTGTATTTTAATTCTATTGAGATAAAAACCTTGGATATATGCCACACTTGTTTATATGGGAAAATAACTGAATCACCTTTAACTAGAAAGGGAATAAGTTCTACAATCCTATTAGAATTAATTTATATTGATGTATGTGGTCTATTTACTATAGAGGAAAGAGGTGGGTTTCTTTACTTTATTAATTTTACTAATAACATCATTATATATAGATATATCTACTTAACGAGCTATACATTTTCTTACTTGAAATACTTAAGTAATACTAGAATAAAATATAAAAATATCATGGTGAGAAAATAATGCTACTCTACTCAGATCATGTTAAGGAATATCTTATTCAATATTTCATTGATCACTTCAAAGAGAGTGGCAGAGTTTACCAAATCACTCCTCATACACCTTAGTGAATGAATTTTAGTGAAAGTATAAATCATACCTTTCTTGACATAGTAAGATAAATGATGAGTCATAAAACTCTACCATTATCCTTTTGGGGATCTAAACTATAAATAGTGGCTTATAAACTGAATCAAGTACCATCTAAGGAAATAAAAAGGATTCTATATGAGTTATGGTATAAAAATAAATTCACTCAATCACATATACATGTATGGGTATGTGAGAAAATTTTCAAGAAAATACCGAATAAAAAACTAGCATCTTAAATCATGATGTACAGCTTTATAGTTTATCCTAAGGAAACTAAATAATATTATGTATATAAACCATTGGATATAAAATTAAATTTCTATTCCATGAAATATTTCTAGAAAGGTAACACATTTCCAATGGAAATTGTGGGACAACTAAATACTTCAATGAAGTCAATGCTCCGGATGCACAAGAATTGGTATGGGAACAATATCCACAAGAGATAATGGGAGATAAAGATATTCTCGAGCAAAAAATATTTTGTATCCACTAGAGGGTATATATAACCAGATATATATGGATTTATTATCACTGATCTAGGTGAAATATTATTCCTCGGGAATGAAAAACCTCTAACACACAAGGAAGTAGTAAATGGAAAGGATGTTTCTTAATAACATGAAGCAATATATTCTGAGATAGATTCAATCCACCAAAATCTAGTATGGATTTTGGTAGACCCCGGATTTTGTTAGACCCCCCAGATTATATAAAACCAATTTGGTGTAAATGGTTATTTAATAAAATGATGGATATGTATGGTAAAAGAAGTACATTTAAAGTATTAATTACAAAGGGTTTTAAGTAAGGTCAAGGCATTAACTAGTATAAAACCTTCTCATGGGTTGAAATTCTAAAATACATGAGAATATTACTTGTTATAGAAACATTCTATGATTATGAGTTTTAGAAAATGGATGTTAAAATTTCTTTTCTAAATGGTAAGTTAGTTGAATACATATATATGAAACAACCCAAAGGATATATCATGTCTAAGAGTTCCAATAAAGTATTCATGCTGAAAAAATCCATTTATGGATTAAAGAAGGCATCATGATCATGGAATGTTAATTTTGATGATTCAATTAGTAAATTTAGTTTTTTCAAGTATGAAACTATCCTTGTGTTTATAGGAAGGTTAATGGGAATTATATCATTTTCCTAGTATTATATATTAATGACATATTAATTCTAGGAAATAAAGTGCAAGTTTTACAGTTAGTGAACCCATATTTAAATGAAAGATTATCCATGAAATACTTAGGTGAAGTAGTAAATATCATATGGATCAATATATATCAATATATATTTCAAATTATGATGTGATTATGTCAAGGTATATATATTGACCAGGTACTCAAATGGTGCAATATGGAACAATCCAAGAGAGGATTGTTTCTCATGTTACATTGTATCAATATCTCCATGATAATGTGTCTATAAAAATGGGAGGGCATTAATAGGTTGATTATAATACATTATTTTTCAACATTGGGATCTATCTTGCATGTCATATTATGTAATAGGTTTAATGTTTTATTTACTTTAATCATGGTAGGAATACATCAAGACATCCGGAAGAGCTACATTGAGTAGATATAAAAACAATCCTGGAGTACTTGAGACATAAAAAGGGATATGTTCCTAGTGTATGGAGGATATGATAAGATAGTAGTGACTGTATACAATAATTCTAGCTTTAAGGCATTTCATGATGATCTGAAATTATATTTAAGTTATGTCTTTTTCATTAATAGTGGTGCAATGAGTTATAAAATCTTTAAGAAAACTTTGTCCACTGATTATATTGTATAATCTGAGTATATAGAGGCTTACAATGAATTTTAGGAATAAATATGGATAATAAAAATTTTCTATGATATTAGAGTTATACAACATAGTGTTGACCCTCTTATATTATACTATGATGATAGTTTGATAATTGTACTTTCTAAGGAGCCCAGGGCACACCAATGTACAAAGAATATACTTGGTCAGTTTCATCTATTGAGGTATTTTACTCAAATATGTGAGGTCACAGTTACCAGAGTAGGCATAAAGGATAATGTGAAAGACCCCCTAACTAAATCCATATCTTTACAGAAGCATAATTCTTATGTGAGAGCTAGTATGTTAAGAGTAGTTAGTAGTTTTCTATAGTGAAAGTGTGAGTGTTATGAGTGGGTTCCCTAACCCCAAATCTTATATGTACTTTTATAAACATTAAAAGTATAAATTTATATATATATATATATATATATATATATGCGTGTCTTTTCTATTAACAAGATAGAAACATTTCTTCTACATGAATTATATAAATGGTAATGTCCTTAAATTACATATTGTATAAAAAGATTATAGTGGCTCTTAGCTATAATGAGAATCTATAGATACTATGAAAGTAATCTAAAATATAAGTTATATGGTCATGATACATCATGATAACAAGACAAAGATTATTTTTTTTATCAAGTGTTGGGGGATCATAAGTGTTAAAACTTCTTATCATGTAGTCCACTCTTGGAAATCAAAAGTAGTTGAGATCACGAGGACTGAACCACCAATAAAAACACCAAATATTATTGGTATCATTGGTTGTTCTTATATATGAACATGTGTAAAGGTCTCTGTAATTGAGATTATTATTAATGTATATTATTTGATCGCATGATTTTATGAAAGACTAAACCCATAGAGATTATGTTGTAGCGATGTATCTTGTGTTGGGTGTGTTATTATGGTGTGTCATTGGTTGAATGATCAAGACAAAATTTGTCACTTCTCTGAAGAGGAAGAGAAATATTGAACCCATTTAATAGGGATGTTGGTAAATTCATTAAATACAAGACCATGGTAGAAGACGATAAGTCTATCCAAAAAGTTCATATAAATAATAAATAAAACAAGTATGGTCGGTGGCACAATTTATGCATCTTGATTTATAATATATCATGTTACAAAAAGATTATATTTCATGGTGTGTGTTTGTAGGAGAGGGTTTTTTTATTTATGTACCCTATCTCCATAGGGTACTTGAGGGGTTTCTAGACTCCACTTTAGGTCTATAAGTAATACTCACTACTCTTGAGATAAGGGAATATAGGGTTATAAACTAAGTGTATTTAAAAGTCTTACATATTATAGTAAATAGGATTTTAGGACTTAGTGGGCCCTATTATGGGGTTTGGGTGATATCTATGTTTGAAAAATCACCATTAAATAAATAAATAAAATATTATTTGAGTTTAGAATAATATGTTTTGAATTTATTTACTCACAATATTCATAAGTTATTTAGTGAATACATAATAAATATTTCTCAAACAAAAATTCTTATTTATGGTTTGTAATATATTTAATAGAATAAGAGAGATGAGTTAATGGCTCTAATTTTATCAAATAACATAGTTTTGATGTTAAAAATATGAAATAAAAAATAAATAATTTTTTTAACAATTATTAAGTCATTCACTATCATTTAGGAATTATTTAGAAGGTTTAAGTTATATGGGTCCCTAAGTGAAATTTTTGAGATTCTAAACTTGTCTATATAATCCATGAAAATAATAAATTTGAGGGACTATTCATTCACTTGTATTTTATATCCATTATCTCTTATCACCCAAATTCTAGAGTGAGAAAAATGATATCTAAATAACCTAAACCAATCCCTTCTCTCAATATTGATGATATGGTGCTTCGGTGATCGAGTAGATGTCGAAAGCATACTCTTTTCTCTATGAAATCATCCATACCCTAAAGATCAACGTACGGAAAATCTATTCAAGAATGTGTAGATAATATACGATGTTCTACCCTCAATTACTTTAAGTGATGATCATTGGAAATAATTGAAACACACATTTGATCAAAATTGATTAAGGTACAGTTCTGATTTTGATTTATACATTAAATTTTTATTTACAATTTCAGTTTTTGTTTTCTATACTTAGTTAAATCACATGAGATCCTTGGGTTGTGTATCAGGTGTTTATTTTTCATGGTGACATTCTAACATTGATTAAGGTGAAATTTTTTAATTTCTCTCACATCCCCTCACACCTAGTGCTAAAAAACTGATGTATGCTTTAGTTTAAACATATTCAAACTGCTTCATTAAATTATCATACATGAATTTTAAAAGTTTAATTCCAATTATGATAATTTATTTAGATATATTTTACCTTGATTTGGTTTTATTTATAAGTTATGAGCTTTAATTTAGAGGTAAAAGTTCTATTTAGAAACATTTAAAAAAAATTATTCTGAACTTATTGTGTCTGAAAAAAATTATAAAAAATGAGGGTGAGGAATTTTTGGAGAGGGGAGGGCACTATCGAGGGTGGTTCCATATTTTAAAAAAATTTAAAAGAAGGTCTTAATAAGGATAAATATTTATTTTTATTTTTTTGTGTTTTTATTATTTTATAATAAATATTTAAATTAATAATAATTTAAAAAATTAAAATTTTAATTATTAATAATAATTAATAAACTAATTAAATTCATTTTACTTTTTAATTAATTACAGGATTAATGATTATTATTATTAATTGTTTTAATTATTTTTTATTAATAATTGTATTATTAATTATTTTCAATTATATTAATAGTGATAATAATTTTTAATTTAAAATATATTTGAGGAGGTGTACAAACAAAAAAGATTTTCTAGAGAGTCTCGAAACCGAGATCTCCTAAAACACCACCATAGGTACACTAGAGGATGAACCTCTAAAATTCACCCCATGGGGAAAACAATTAATAATAATAAATTAATTAAATAGATTATTAATTAAATATTTATATTGTTAATTATATTATTAACTAATTATAATTAACGATAGTTAATAATAAATAATAATTTAATTAGTCCATAATGATTAGTATTATAAATTCTATTATTTATTACAACATTAATACTTTTTAATTAAAGTATTAATTAAAATATTGCTATGAATAAATCATTATTATTATTAATGCTGTAATTATTAATTATTATTAAGTATCCTCGTGTTTTGGGTGATTTTGGATCAATAAAGACCCAACCTTAATATTTCCAAGGGTTTGGTTAGAATCGGAGCTTACGTGGCTAGTAAGGATCTAAATAGTAGATCATTCATGGATTTCTATCACATCACTTTATATCAATCAAAGTGTATCAGGAAGAGTGGATCTCTAGACACTATTGATGTAGATCAAAGTCTTATTGAATAGAACCTCAAGAAGTGTATGTTCTCTGTTATTTTTCATATTACTTATTCTCAGAGAGACCATCCTTGGAATTTTTATAATTTGAAGAATATTTTGTACAACATTTGGGGTTTTGATTATTGAAGAATTCTGTCCCTTGGTAAGGGATTATACCATGTCATCCTCTCTAATATAGTGGTTAATGTAATTACTATGATTTTGATTTTAGATTTCTTAACCTGGGTTTTCTATACGTATATAAGTGTGGGATTCGTTATTCAATATTGAAATTATAAAAAACATTATTTCCCAAATATGGATTCATATTCATGGTCTGAGATAGTTTAACTATTATTTTTGGAAGTAATTTTGGTTGCTTCTATCAATAATTTTTAATTTTCTATTAAATTTGAATAGGTTCCTATTATTTTTAATAAATGTGAATGCAATGGTCATATAATGAATAAATGTCTTATGGGTTTGATTTTCTCCTTCTATAAAAAAAATGGGCATCTCTCAGATTATTATTATTAATATAGGAATTCTAGATACAAGTTGGTGAATACTAATTTTTCTTTCCCTAAAGAGTTTATAGATAGCCTTCATGGGAATGGGTTGGCAGATGGTAAGGTGGCTCCTCCTTGATTTACTGATATGGTGGTTGGTACCTCTTGGGTGGATTATTATAACACTCTAAATAATGTGTTGGGTATTCATCCATCTAGTTTATCTGTATAAATAAGGGTCTCATATTTTAACAACCAAAGAAATTTTTATATAAAATATTTTCATATATTCAGTAGCAATATTTTATAGAGTTATATTCGTTATAAAAAAATTTGATAATTTTTTGGTCAAAAGGGAAAATGATTTATTTCCAACCAAATTTGATTATTATTTTATATTTTTATTTAAAATATTTATTTAAAAATTAAAGAATTTTAATTTGAAAAAATTAACTTCATTTATAAATTCATCATGTAAATATTATTTTTAAATTAATTTTTGAGAATTTCCTAAAACATTGACTTTTCAATGATGAGTGAAAAATACTGCTTTTTAATGAAAACTTTATTTTCTTTTAATGTATTTATAAACTAATTTTTTTTATATAGTATTAAAAATTAATTAGTTCATTTTAATTTAAAATAATAAAATTATGGTTTTTGAAATGAATTTTATACTTGAATTTAGTATAAAAATATTTTATATTTAAAAATTATGTTTTTCAAAATTTGTTTTTCCCATTTTTTCATGAGGGTTTAATTTTAAATTATATTTTGTCACTTATATATTTTGAATTTTAAAAAATGAAACCCATATTTTTAATCAGTGATTTCAAATTTGGAAAATGGTTCCCTTTTATTTTTTTTCAACATGAATAGTAACCTTAGTATTTTTTGTTACCACGATAAATTGTAAAATGTGTAATGAAAGTTAAAAATTAATTGATAAGAAATTTAAAATAACCAAAAAACTTGAATTAATTTTATTAGATATTTTAGTTTCATGAATACTCACCCAAGATTCGGTTATATGTGATTTTTTAGTATTTGGATGAGATTATGACCTTTATAATATTTTATTTAAATAAAAGTAAAAAATTTCACAATCAACTTTTTATTGACTATAATTTTTTTAACATGGACATTACGAGTGGATATATTCAGTTATAAATATTTTTTTTAAATATAAAATATTTTTATTCATCATGGTAGTTTATTTATAATTTTTAGTGAAGAAATAATAACCCTAAAAATTTACACAACGTTGATGCGGTAATTATTCAATTAATGGAAAAATAAAATAAATGATATTAAAAATATTAAAATTAATATATTTTGAGATAAATAATGTGACCCATGAATTTAATATATTAAAGTTAAATTTTATATTTTTATTAAAATATTTGGATTGAATTTGACTTCTTTTCTTGATCTTATTAAAATCAATATAATGAATAGTTTTAAAAAATGACATAAATGATATTTTATTATAAATAATATTTTATTAAATGGTATAAAAGTACTAAAAATATTAAATTCAGAAAAATACAAGTATATTGATGATAATATCAACCATCATTAATTTATGGTCTGTTTTTTTCATTTATAGAAATTATCTTGATCCCCAAAGAGAAAAAATCCTTATTATCATGGAAAGTGTGAAAGGGGTTAAAACCAAAATATAAGGTCAAAAAATATTAAAAACTTTTATAATTTTCATTTTATGAGGTTATTTCAATCCATAATCATTATATATTCTAAATAAAAAAGTTTGGAGCCATTTAGAGCTGAAAATTAATTTATATTAATTTAATATTTTGTGAAATTCCAAGAGTTCTCCTCCCCTCTCTTACAAAATGGTACCATTTCTTAACATGTCATAATACTTAAAAACTAATCTTTCTTTTGGATAATAAATATAAAAATACCTTCCTAGAATACATACCCTTATTCTATAGGTATTGGGTTAGGAATAATACCAAACTTATAGTTCTTAAGGTGTTAATCAAAGGATACATTCCAAAGAAGATGTATAGTTTTTAACTCCATGTTTTAGTTTTATTTCTTTTTCTACTTACTTAAAATATTCATTAATAATTACTATATAAAATTGAAAGAATATTCCACACACTTAAGTGTTTTTATTTTTATATCATATCCTATATCTACATTCTCTTTCATCAAATGGAAAATGAAACTATCATTCATATATACAGTGGACTACCGCTTCACGAACCGATATACTTCGTTTTCCATCACCGTCTCTCCCGGTTGGTTGTAATGATGGAATTAATATATTTACACACACACACACATGAAAACACACACACACACACACACATATATATATGATATTCATGAAATATTTAACATTTTTAAAATATAATATATTATTTACCTTTATATATTTTAATTCATTGAAAAATGATAACGTTGCTTATGCGTACATGTGGACTACCACCTCCACGAAGTGATGTGATTTTTTTAATAACCACAACACATGGGTGATATATATAATTATAATTAAATAAGTAATATTATATTAATGATATTATTATCATTCTGTAAAGACAAAATGATACTTACCTTTTTTCATAATGATCATTGAAAAATAGAAATGTTGCTAATGCATTTGTGTCGTCTGCCGTCACTATGATTATAACATAGTTCATTTTACTTTAACATATTTTATAATTTGTTTTAAAAGTATAATTTATTTATAAAAATTATAATTATAACATTACTATTTTTTATATATGTTTAAATAATGACCATTTTGACCATAGTCATCCTACTGAAATTCATTTTTGACACATAAGCCAAATATCATCAAAACATTCAATGTAAACTTAATTGATTAAGAAATAATACATAACATGGTATTAAGTGAAATAAAAAGAATAATTAACTTTAAAGATTTTATTAATCAAATAAATAATTAACATAATTTTATTATTTACAAATATAATGAACATATGTGGTGATTCAAACTCAAGGTACGAGACTTCATCTCAATTTATTTTTATTGAGGAATATTTTGATGTTATGAACTAATGTTATTTTATGAGGTGTATATACATCCCATTTGAAATTTTATGTCATGAATTTTTCTATTCTCATGATATTTTAAGTTTTTTTAATTTTATTCTATCATGCGTCCTATGATTCAAATGTTTCCAAAGTGGTAAGGGATTTTCTTTTAGAAATCCAACTTTATAGTTCATCTCCTAACTATTTTTACAAAATTCAATAGGAATTTATTTTTTAAAATATATAAGGCATGATAAGACTTTCCCAAAATCATGGAATATAAATTCTTTGAATTTCCATTTATAAATTTCCAAGTTACTTTTCAAATAAATTGGTTTCATTATTATATGTGCAGTTTTAAGATTTTAATAAATGGTTTTCTTTATCTTCCATTCAAAGGATTAAAAAAAAGGAATATTTTTATGGAATATTTTTATTTCTTTACAAAATAAAAAATTCAATAATCTATTTTAACATAAATGGATATAACAATTTTTTTGTAACGATTATTTTTAACTTGGATTCTTTTACAAGCTTTGATGATTTCTTTAAAAAAACCATCTTTCCCATTTTTTGGGTATATTATTGTTTAAAGTAGGTTTCCAAAAAAAGGTATTTTAATATTTTAAATAAATTTTCATATGACTTTAAATTTTTTTCAAAGGTTTATATGATTAAATGGTTCAAGAATAAATGTTTTATTTATAATATGGTACTTGGTCATTATATGAACAATCAGTGAGCCCAATAGTGCATATATGACAGGATGAGGCATATTATATCTCACAAGTAATACCAATATAGCATATATGAAGGTTTGATCCCCATTACAGGTCATAAAAAATATGAGATACCAATATATCATATACAAAGGGTGATCCCCATTATAGTTCTCTAATGCATTGGGTAATGATTACGTTCTCTGGATAATTATATAGGAAGTGAGCCGTATAGAATGCTACCTGAGTGGTAGAAATCATAATATTGCATCCAAAAGACTAGGTTTTGAATTTGAGAAATACACTTAGGGTATTTAAGATGTAGGTGATGATGTAAGAAATGACATTGGGGGTAGTGACACGGGCAGGCGGTGATACAAGCATGACGCAGAAAGGCGATGACACATGCTTGATGCATGAAACATTACATTGGGACTATGGGCTATGTAATAGATATATCTCCACCTAAATATAAATATTACTTTTCTTTCAAAATATAAATAGTCTTAGAATTAATATTTAAAAAAAATAACAAATGATTTTTTTCTTGCTAGAGGTTTTAAAGCTTTTCATTGAGAAATATTTTTGTGTTTTTTCATGTTGAAATATTTTATTTCATATGATCAAAGAACATTAAATATTAATGTAAAAAATACGTATTATTTTATATTTTTCACTGGAATAATTTATTTATTCTTTTTTATGTCCCATAATGATATTTATTTCTCTAATCCCATTTTAAAATTTTTTTCTCAGGCTTTAAGGATGGTTAAGAACAGGGAAAAAATCATGTTAAAAGTCGTGAAGATTTATCATGAAAAAAAATCATGTCTTATTTTAAAATTATTATATTGTGTTCAAAATGTATAATTAATATAGGTGTCAAAATTATATATATATATATATATGACTTTTTTATGTATTATTTATGGCCTATGTCTCTAAAACTCTAAACCTAAAATATCTTTGTGAATGTAAGAAAGTGAATTCTAGTTTAAAATCACTAGAATATATAATTTGTAAGGCTGGTTCCTTATAGTTGGTATCAGAGAAAGGTTTAAATAACATTAGAGGTTTGGATAACTTTAATAGCATGCCCTTGAAATATTATACTTAATGGTTAAGTTGAAATGTTATAGTATTTGAAGATTACCATGTTTCTTAGAATATAGTATGTTTGTTTTAAATAGTTTATCATAGAGGAAATAAATAATTTTTAGTGTGAAGGAACCAAGGGAGAAATATCCATCCAAATTTACATCTAAAGATGTTTGGTATTGGAATATAATAGTTTTTTTCATTGATGGATCAATTGGAACAATCTATAAATAGTGGTGGTATCAATGGTAGGGAGTTTCCATATCTACCACAGATGAACCTGTCAATAGTGGAGCATTTCATGTGATAATATCTCCCATAATTCAGTGGATTATTTGACCCTATGGTAGATGAAGGATGGATCTATTCCTTAGAGAATATATTTTAATTCACAGGATGTTCAGAATGTCTAAAAGGTAACCCTTTTCATTTATTATTTTGAAGGTAAAGATAATCAATGATGGTCTTTGGTTAAGAGTACCATAGAAACATTTGATCTTTAGAACATGGAATAAGAATAATTTAAGAGTCAATTCCTTTAGAAATATTTCCCTAGGGTTGTTTAGATTATTATAGAGAAAAAATTCTTGTAATTCAAGAAATAAGGATAATGATTCAGTGGCCTAATATGAAGAAAATTTTACAAAATTGTCCAGGTAGGTATTATAATTTATCCAGGATCATGTAAGTAAAATAAATCAGTTTTACATAGGATTAAAAATAATTTTATGAATATATATTTCCACCTAATAATTTAAAAGTTATGATAAAGTTGTTTATTATGCTTAGAAAGTTGATATGGATTTTCCCAACACTTATGTTCCTCGAGTTGCTAAAACTAAAAAATGGTCAAGGTGGAAAAAAGTAGAGAAGAAACCGACTAAGAAGTCTGGAAGTAATATGCCGACATGTTCCAAGTGTGGTAAAATACATTTCAAGGAATTTTTCTCTGGATCTAGAATGTGTTACAAATGTGGTAAGTTTAGTCACAGGACTTGTTACTATAATGAAAATTATCATGAACATTCCAATAATGAGATAACAGATAGCCTGTCAAAAATGATATGTTTTTGCTGTAATGCGTTGGGACATTATGATAACATGTGTACAAAGTTACTTAATCAGGATAGAAATAATAATGATCATAAATAGAAAGAATTTAAAAATTCATTTTCAACTAACACATTTGATGTTGGGTCATCCAGTGAAGTGGTGACAAGTATTTTACTTGTTTATTCAAACTATTCCAATACCCTTTTTAAATCTGCATCTTCACATTCATTATTTTCTAATAAATTTTCATTTAAAATAATAATATCATCACAATAAAAGAATATGGTACTTTTGGAGAAAACTTCAGGTGGAATTATTAAAGCAACAATGAATTATTGAGACCTTCATATTTTTATTAGTGGGATGGTATTTCATAAAAATCTAGTTGGAATTACCATAATGTAGTTTTATGTTATTCTAGGTATGTATTAACTTTCATTTTACCATTCTAAGATATATTTAAGATCTAATAATGTTTTATTCAATGATTTTATGCCTTTGATAACCTACAAAGAATTTGAAAAATTGATTAGAGATAGAAGTAAAAGTTACCTATATTATATTTCTAAAAAGAAATAAAATGTAAAAATTTGTGATATATTAGTAATAAATGAATATGTGAACATTTTTCATAATGACTTACCAATTTTTAGTATTTATTGGGAGGTTTATTTTACTTTTTAATTAGTACCTAATTCTATGAATATTTATAAACCCGCTTATCTAATTGATCAAGTAATACTTCTAAAATTAAAAAATTAGTTACAAGAATTACTTTTAAAGGTTTATTTCATGCCAAAACCTCACCATAGGGTGATCCTATTTTGTTTATTAAAAAGAAATATGGTTCAATGAGACTTTATATTGATTATAGATACTTGAATAAAATCCCTATTAAGAACAAGTATCATTTTCTTCATTTAGATTATTTGTTTGATCAACTATAGCGAGATTAATACTTTTTGAAGTTTGATCTGAGGTATGAGTACCATCAATTTAAAGTGAAGGAGGTGGACATTAGAGATACTATATTTTAGACTAGATATGGGAATTATGAGTTTTAAGTTATGCCCTTTGGGTTATCCAATGCACCTGCTGTATTTATGGACCTTATAAATAGAATTTTCCATGATTTATTAGATAACTTTTTTTTCTTCTGATTATTGATTATATTTTAATATATTCTAAAAGTCAAGAGGAACATGAAAGGAACCTAAAGATTATTTTGAAATGTATAAAATAAAATAAAATATATGGAAAATTTAGAAACATTGAATTTTGGTTGAATTTTTTGCCTTAGTTATATTATTTCTAAATATGGAATAACTATTCACCTTACTAAAATATAATTTGTTAAAGAATGGAAAAGACCCAAAAATATCATAGATATTCATAGTTTTAATGGACTATCAGATTACTACCGATGTTTTGTTGAAAAAAATTCTAAATTTTCTAGCCCACTGACTAACTTAACTCAAAAGGGAATTAAATTAATCTAACAAAATGAATGTGATGATAATTTTCAGGAACTAAAAATAAGATAGGTAAATGCTCTAGTTTTATACTTGACTCCTAGAAAGGGTGAATTTTTCATCTAAAGTGAATCTTTATTAAAGGGAATTAGTTGTGTCGTGATGAAAAATAATAAATTAATTTCTTATTCTTCACGTTAGTTGAAACCACATGAGTTAAAATACACTAAACATGATCTAGAATTAACTGATATGATTTTTCTCAAAAAATATGGATATTTAATATATATGGATTAAAGAGTAAAATATATCCTGATAAAAAAAAATTGAAGTATATATTCATCTAGAAATAATTTAACATGATACAGTGAATATAGATATAACTGATTAGGGATTATGATTGCATAATTCATTATCATCCTGAAAATACAAAATAGTTGATACTTTGAGTTAGAAAAATAATGATATATTAACAATGTTATGTTTAGAACAAATTTCTTTAATTATTAGATGAATTATTTCCTATATGTTTTGGATGTAGGGAAATCCTCTCTTTTTTTAGGTTTTAGTGTGATTGAATTTGTCAGTAAGAATTAAAAATGATCAGAATGAGGATCATGATTTATAGGAAAAGGTAGAATCTATTAAGAAGGGTGATATTTCTAATTTTAATGTTGATAAAGAATGTGAAAAGAGATTTTTAAAATGATTAGGTGTTATATGTGTTCCTCAATTGAATAAATAATTGTTGAATAAAGATCACAGTTCCCCATTTTTTGTTTATCCTGACAGTACTAATATGTATAGAGACCTTCAAGAGTTTTAATAGAGGGATGGAATGAAAAAAGATATTGCTGACTTTAACATGAAATGTTTGACATGTTAGAAGGTTAAGGTAGAATGAAAATTACTAAAGGTAATACTTTATACTTTTCTAGTGTTGGAGTGGAAATGGAAAAATATATCAATATATTTCATGGTGATATTTTCAAATACATCTTAAGATAACAATGAAATTTGGGTTATTATCGATTGATTGACTAAATCTGTACACTTCTTTCCCATTCAAGATACTATGTATTTGGACCAGATTTCTCAACTATATCTCAAAGATATAATTAGGTTACATGGAGTTTCTATCTCTATTATCTTTGACCATGATCACAGATTTACTTTTCATTTATATAAAGGATTTCATAAGTCATTGGGTATTTAATTAAATTTCAGTACAACTTTTAATCCTCAATATATTAGATAGTATGAATGGAAAATTCATACCATGGAAGATATAATTTTTTCTTATTCAATGAATTACCTGAGAATTTATGATCAATCTCTTTTTTTTGAATTTTCTTATAAAAATATTCTTTATTCCAGTATATATATGGCACCACTTGTGACATTATATAAAAAAAAGTGTCATACGCCAAATTTTTAGGATAAAGTTAGAGAAATAAAGTTGATGGGACTAGAGTTGGTAGAGAAAATAGATGAGAAGGTGTAGTTGATTCAGTAACATACGAGGATTTCTTAGAGAAGCTATAAAAATAATGTGGATAACTAGAGGAAAGATCATTCTCTTGAGGTGGGTGGTCATATTTTTCTTTAAGTATCTCTAATTAAAAGTGTTCTTTATTTTGGAAAAAATGGGAAGTTCAGTCCACGGTTCATTATACCAAATGAAATCTTAGAGAAATTTGATATGTTTATTACTGATTGGGTTTTCCTCTTAGTTCATCCTAGGTAAAAAAATGTATTTTAGGTATTAATATTGAGGAAATATGTTCTATATTCAACTCATGTTTTCAGACCTGAAGTTGTTTAGTTGGAAGAGAACCTTTATTTTGAAGCACAACATATTTATATTCTTGAACATATAGAGAAAGTATTGTATAACAAGTTAATTCACTAGTTTATGGTTTTTTGGAGAAACTATATGGTTGAATAAGCAATAAGGGAATCTAAAAATGCAATGAGTTAAAGTTATCCCCATTTGTTTAATAATTGAATAAAATTGTGATGATGCAATTTACAAAAGAGTGGAGGGATGTAAAATACCAGGTATTTTTTTATATAAAACATTATTGTATATTATTTGGTTATATTTTATAGAGTTATATTTATTATAATAATATTATATAGTCTTTTAATCAAAAGGAAAAAAGATTTATTTCTAACCAAATTAGATTTTTATTATATAATTTCACTAAAAAAAATTATTTCCAAAATATGAATTTATAATTTTGAAAAATAATATTCATTTCTTAATTCGTATTGTAAAAATCATCTAAAAATTATTTTTTGAGAATTTTATGAAAAGATTGATTTTTCAATGAATAGTGAAAAATACAATTTTTTATTGAAAACTATATTTTATTTTAATGTATTTATAAAGTCAAATTATATTTTTATATAGTTTTAAAATTACACTAATTAATTTTAATTTAAAATAATTTAATTATTTTTTAAATGAATTTCATATTTTAATTTAGTATAAAAACCTTTTATAATTAATAAAGACATTTTTCTGAAAAAACCATTTTTCAATGACTTAATTTTAAATTCAAATTTTCTACATATTTTTTTTAAAATTTTAAAAAATGGATTCCATATTTGGAATCAGTGATTCAAATATTGGTAAATAGATCCCTTTTATATATTTTTTCAATTTGAATAGTAACCTTAGTAATTTTTGCTACCATAATAAAGGGTAAAATTGGTGATTAAAGTAAAAAAATTATAAGGACTATAAAATGACCAAACCACTTGAAATGATTTTAATTTATGAGTTAATTTCATTTGTACTCAATCAAGATTTAGTTATATGGAATTTTTTGTTCATTTGGATGAGATTATGACCTTTATAATATATTATTTATTAAAAAGTCTGAAATATCACACCTTTATTTTTATTAACTATAATATTTTTTACATAGATATTTCCAAATGATATGTTCCATTATAAATATTATTTTGAAATATAAAATATTTATATTCATCATTTTAATTTATTATTAATTTTTATAAAAGAACTAGTTACCTTAAAATTTTACACAACGTTGATGTTGAAATTATTCAACTATTGGAAAATTCTAATTAATGATATTAATAATATTAGAAGTAATATAATTTGAGATAAATAATGTGATCTATGAATTTATTAAATGTACATGACATGTTGGGGATGTATTATAATATATTTTTTTAATTGCACTTCTTTTCTTAATGTTATTAAAATAAAGGTAATGAATAGTTCTATAATTGATAATAATGATATTTTATAATAAATAATATTTTATTAAATGATATAAAATTCATAAAAATATTAGACTAATATAAATGGTGAGTTTATAGTAGATAATTCCATTTATGGTCCCTTTATTTTCCATTTTTTCATTTATATTAATTATCTTGACCTTTAAAAAGTAAAAATCTGTATTGTCAGAGTAAGTTCGAAAGAAGTTAAAAATAAAATATAAGGGTAAAAACATATTAAAAACTAGTCAAGTGTTTTTGGGATTAAATTATTTCAACCCATCCTTATATTATTATCAAAATAAATCAGTTTGGATCCATTCTAAATTGAAAATTAATTTATATTAATTTAATATTTTCAATAATCCCAAGAGTTCCCCTTCCCTCCCTTATGAAAGGGAGCCACTTAATTTCATTTATTCACAATTAAGAACCCATTTTTCCCAATAACTACCCAAATAACTTCTTAGAATCTCTCCCCTCATTATAGATATATTTAATTACGAATAATACGTACTTTAGTGTTCTTAAGGTGTTAATCAAAGGAGACATTCCAAAAAAGAGGTATAGCTTTTAACTATATGTTTTAGTTTTATTTCTTCTTCCACTTACTTAAAATCTTCATTAAAAAAGATTATATAATAACACCAGTATATTCCATATACTGAGGTGTTTCTATGATTATGTTACAACCTATATCCACCCCTTCTTCTATCAAATGGGAAATAAAACCATCATTCATGTGTATGATGAACTACCACTTCACGAACCGATGTACTTCATTTTCCATCACCATATCTAATTTCGTATTATAATGATGGAATTAATGTGTATATATAATATTAAATGCATATTTATTATTATAAAAATAAAATGTTCTATTTAGTTTCTTACCTTTCCATTCACTAAAAAATAATAACATCATTTGTGAATATGTGTGGACAACCACCTCCACAAAGCGATGTGATTTTATTTCAATAACCACATAAAATGGATGGTAAATATAAGTATAATTAAATAAATAATATGATATTTATTATATGATGATCAAAAAGAAAATATAATATGTTACCTACCTTATTTTAATAATGATCATTGAAAAATGGAAATGCTACTTATGCATACGTATGACCTACTATCTTCATGATTGTAATGTAGTTAATTTTTCATAACCACATTTTATGATTGATTTTAAAAGTATAATTAATGTATAAAAATTATAATTATATCTATATTTTTATTCTATATATGTTTAAATAATGACCAATTTGATCATATTCAACCTACTAAAGTCATTTTTGACAAATAAGCTAAATGTCATCAAAACATCTAACGTAAACTTAATTGATTAAGTAATCATATATAACCTGGTAATAAGTGAAATAAAAGTAATAAGAAACTTTAAAATACTTCTTAATCAAGTAAATAATCAACATATGTCTATTATTTATCAATAAAAAGAACGTATGTGATGATTTGAACTCATGGTAAGGGACTTCATCTCAATTTCCTTTCATTGAGGCATATTTTTATTTTATACACCTATATTATTTTATGAGGTGTATATATAACCCATTTTTCTTGTTATATCATGAATTTATCTATCTTAATGATATTTAATGTTTTGTTATTTGTTATTCTTTCATGGGACTTGCGATTCAAATGTTTCCAAACTAGAAATTAACTTTCTTTTATAAATCCTCTTCTCAAGTTCCTCTTCAAAATATTTTTACAAAAGTAAAAACGATTGTATTTTTTTTACATGTGCATCATGAACTGAATTTACTTCCATAATTATACCTAAATGATTTGAATTTTCTTTTATATGTTTCCAAGGTCCTTTTAAAATAAATAGGTTTCTTTATTATTCATTCTGTTTTTTGATTTTAACAAATGATTATCTTTGACTTTATTTCAATGGTTTTAAAAGGAAATATTTTTATGGAATTTTTGAATTTATTTACTAAGGGAAAAAATGTAATGTTATATTTCAACATATACATTGATAATGAATTTTCTAATCATTTTAACCATCATTTGGTATTTGGATTCTTTTAAAATATTTTATGTTTTAATCAAAAGAAAACTATCTTTCCCTCTTTCTGGGTATTTTGGTTTTGAAAATGGGTTTAAAAAATAAATGCATATTTTCATATTCTAAATAGATTTATATACGGGTTAAAAGGTTTTTTAAAATGTTTTTATGATGAAAGTGTGTCCTCATAAATTTTTTATTCTTGATATGGTACTTGAGCATCGTATGTAAAATAGGTGAGCCCGATACAACTTATATAATAGGTTGAGATCCATTATGGTTTATGGGTGAGCCTGATATACCTTATACTAAGGGTTGAATCCCATTTTAGATAATGAAAAATAGGTGAGACCGGTATAGATTATAAAAAGGGGGAGAAAAATTATTTCTCTTTAAAACATTGGATAATTATTATGTTCTCTAGAGAATTATATTTGAAGTCGGTCGTATCGTGACTCTAATTTCAAGGGTTTTGAAAGGGTTTTATGAATATGATGCTCAAAGTTTCCAAAAAGATTTTTTGTATGCTTTGGGTTTTAATGGTTTTCTTTAAGAAAATAGAGTGTACGTTTTTCATGTGGAAATGTTTTATTTTATACGATCAAATAACATTAAAGTTAAAGGTAAAAATTATATGGGTTTATATGTTTTTAATTGGACTAAAACATTTATTCTTTTTTTGTCCCTTATTGATATTTTTGTGCCTATCCCACATTTTAAAAAAAATCATAGGTTTTAAGGATGGTTAATAATAAGTAAGAAATCAATTTTAATGTCTTGATGATTTTTTCCACAAAAGAAATCTTGTTTTATTTTAAAAGTTTTATATTGTGGAAAAATGGATATTGATTAAAGGTTTCCATATTGTATATATATATGTGGTTTTTATGTATGATTTATGACATGTATCTCTAAAACACTAAAACTAAAATATCTTTGGGAATATAATAAAGTGAATTATAGTTTAAATTCACTTGAATATTTAATATTTAAGGCTATTTACTTATATATATTTAGAGGGTACTGAGAATTATTTATTGCTCACTCATGTTGGTGAGAAAGGTGTTGTTCTTTCTGGTGATCACTAGTCTTTAGGAACTGAATCTAAGAGAGATCCAGAAGATTTAATAAATAATTAGTTTAAGATTTATGAAAATAGTAAAGGTAAGAAGAACATGGGGGCTTACTCATCAGTGAAATTGAAATCTAAGAGAAATTATAATATCAAGGAATCTAGGACAATGCCTTTGACTGTCTGTTATCAAGATATTTATCACAATGTCGGTGGTAGTAATCCAAAAAAAATAAAAAGTAATACTTATATAGATCTCAAGAAATATTTAATCTATTAAGGTTCGGACTAGTGACACGAAATGAGATTTTTCTATTCCTATTAAAGCCTTGTTTTTTGTTCCATGGTTTAATGGAAGTGAGGGTGATTATTCTCCCATTTAGAATGTTCAGAATGCAACTGCTACTTCTTTTGATGTTATAAGATTTTATCATATGACTTCTAATCAGTTGGGGAATTTTTTGATTCTTGAAATTACTCTACTGAGTGCCAATGTGGTTCCCGCAACTTCATTTGATAAGAAAAATACATATTCTAAAGGTAGGAATATTACTACTTCATCTCAACATCATATTATTAATGAGAAGGGAGTGGAAATCTCTGTCAAGAATACTATTGAAGGTGATCAATAGGTCATCCAAACATCTGTTGATCCTTAGAATATTGAGATCACACAATGGGTAGTGGGTCTTTATACTCCTACATTAGAGGTAATGGGAAATGAAGATCTTATCATTTTTGTTGAATAAGTAAGAATCAGGGCATCTATTTCATGTAAAAATTTAATGTTTTTAAAATCCATTCTCTCTAAATCCTCAATAATGTCACCATAAAGAATCAAGTTACTTTCTACTTCTATGTCCTTTTCATTGATTAAATGTGCATCTGATGGGAGAGATTCATCCACAGATGAGTTGATGAAGGCTCATCTCTTCATAGATTCAAAACCTATGATGGAAAAACCTAATGAAAATATGGGAGTATAGGGAAATTCTTGTATTGGATCTGCATTTTCTTTATTGATGATGTTTTTTTCATAGAAATTGAACCTAAGGATCAAGGGAATATCTATAAATGTTTTCATTGTAATAGAATAAAATGATAACCAAGATACTGGGGAGGTTGGGGTTTTCCTCATTACTTGGTCACTCAATCTCAATATTTTCAGGGTGAGATTGTTAGGAAGAAGGTGATTGATTAAATTACTAAGGAAGATTGAAGTGGTTGTGGGACCAAGCTTGCTCCTACTATTAAAGCTAGAGACCGTCGTAGGTCTAGGATTGTTGTTCCAACAACATTGAACTACTAAGATTAAAATAACTTATGCATTAATCTTAAATAGAGAGGAGAAAATCTCCTCCATGGTTAAGGGAGTTGGGGGGAGCATCACAATATAAGTCTTCATTCTTTATCTAAGTATTTGAGGATTTTACTTCTTGACTAATGAAGGCAGATTTATCTCTTGTCTCATACTCTTGCATTGTCACCATTGTTTGAGACATTTTTTATATTTTAAAGATGATGGAAGTTTTCCATATCTGATCCCATCTCCCCTCATGTCTTTTTTCTTTTTTTAATAAATGGGAAAGTTTATACTGGTTTTATGCTCTTCCCCTTTAAATTATTAGTAATAACATTATTATTAATAACTATTTTTAATTACATTAATTCACAAAGAAGTAAAACCAAATAGATCAAAATCAAAAACAAAATAAAAATAAAAATTCAAGAGTTAATAATGTAATTAAAAATAAATAACAATAATCTAATTAACAATATTAAAAATCATTAACCAATTTTTTTAAAAAATAAGTAAAATCATTTAATTTATAATTTTGTAAATTATATTAATTTTAGTAATTATTAATATTAATTAATTAATATTTATTATTTGCAACTGCATTATTATTAATAAGTTTTTAAAATTATTAAAATAATAATAATTATTTATTTATATAAATAAATTTTATTGAGAAATTTTTATTAAGAATTTTAAACTCATTATTATTAATAATTATAATTAATTATTAATTAATAATATTATTAGAAAATATTAAATTTTTTTTAAATTTTTTTAATTATTATTTTTAATAATAATAATTACTAAAAATAATTTCCAATAATAATGAAATTAAAATTAATATAGTTAAAAATAATTTTAATAATAATTATTAATAAAAATAATTAGTATTTATAATATGTAATAATAGTGTACCTAAATTTAATAATTTTTAATAATAATTTTTATAATAATGTGATTAAAATTATTAAAATGATTAATTATTAATATTGTTGTAATTAATTATATTATTAATTAAATTATTTATATTAATTTATTTCAATTTGATTATTAATTATTATTAATGTTAATTAGATTCTAATGGGTGTGGGTCAGTGATACATGCCCTCAGCATATAAAATTTAATTTGAAGGGGGTCGGGTTTGACCCCACCACTTGATTTTCTCGTCCCGATTAAATTAGGTGGGAGTTTGGTTGTCTCATGCACCCAACATGTTGGTTTGGCATTATGGTATCAGCCTGATAATTTCATCATGCATCTATAATAGACCCACATGTAGCACATGGTGATGGTTCTTTAGTGGGTGCTACATCACTAGGTGACCAGTAGGGCGGCACACCACTAGGTGGAGAGGCATCATGAAAAAATGGGTCATCCATGTTGGTAGTTTTTTAATGAAAGAGGGTGGCCGCCCCACAATTTTTCAAAGGGGTTGTAGATGAGGTGGGTGGCCAACCCCACCCACTTAGATGTAGTGAGGGAGAATCATGGGGTGAAACATGCCTATAAAAGTCAATGGTGTCCCTTGGTTTCAGCACTCACCAATCAACTCTAGTAACGAGAAGCATCATTTACCCTTAGTTTGTGGTGTTTTGTGAGGTTTATTTCCCCATTTTTTCTAGAGAGATACTTTTATGGGTTTTATCCTTGTAATAGGGAGGGAGTTTGTACTCAGTTTTACCCATCATGAGATTCTTCTATTTGCCCGTTGTATTTTTACCCCTTTCATTATGGGGGTCTTTCCACATTTCATTTGTTGTCCATTTATTTCCACATTTTTCACTTTATATTATCTTGTGATTATTTCTGCACTATGGGACAATCATTTTCGGTCCCAACTAGTGGTATCAGAGTAAGGTTTTGTCCCAATTCTATTCAATTTTTTGGGTATTAATAACTCTCGTAAATTTCAGTATGCTCTATGATTGAGACATTGGTTGATCTTTCACATCATAAAAAACTTATTGAGATTATTAAATACATTGATCTGAAAAAAGGAGGTTCTGGACTGATGATGTGTCAATATTCTAGTAAAATTTTAGATTGAAAAATTAAGAAGGATTAATTTTTTGTTGTGGAAAATGAAGATGTAGGAAGTTCTACAGAAGGATAATTGCATACTGGAAATTGGTGAAAAGTCGGTGGGTGTGATGGAGGAAAAATGGAATGACATGGAAGGGAATGTTATTGCTAACTTCCATTTGGATTTGGTAAACGGGGTCCTATCGAACGTTTCATTGAAAAATATGGTAAAGGAAATATGGGATACTCTAATGAAGCTATATAAGGAAAAGTCCCTATACAAAAAAATCATAAAGAGATAATTGTACACTCATCAAATGGGGGATTCATCATTGGTGACCAACCACATTAACAACCTCAATACCTTGTTTGCTCAGCTCATGATATCGGGCTATAAAATTATGGATACTAAACATGAAGAGATTCTTATCTAGAGTTTTCTAGATTTGTATGACCAAATAATCATCAGCCACGCCTACAATATCCTGATGTAAATGATATCCTTTATTGATTTTTCATCCATGTCTCTTGAAGAGGAATTTCGGATCTAGAATAAGGAGGATAGATAGACAACTTCACACTAAGCATAGGCTCTTTCAAAGGAGAGATGAAAGATGATGGATCGTGGTTCCAATGGGATCCAAAATCACAGTTGGTCCAATTCAAGGAGTAAAAATAAGAATAATATATGTTTAAATTATGGTAAGAAGTGGCATATAAATAAGTATTGTTGGAATAAGTAGATTAGTGAGAAAATATATCAGGGGAATGGGGAAAGTACTTCTGGAAATTGAGACATTCTTGTTAGTGAAGCAGCGACGACTACTGGAAGCAGGAAGCATCTCAAAAATGCATGGATAATTGACTTAGGAAAAACATGGAACATGATGTCTCGATGAGAATGGTTTGACCAGTATAAAACCATCCCATAAGGACTTGTGTACATGCGTAACTATCATACCCAGAAGATTTTTGGAGATGGTACTACCAAACTGAAGATGCATGATTATATGTTCAAACCATCCAATAAGTACGACATGTGAAGGGCCTGAATAAGAACATATTGTCTTTGGGATAATTTGAAGATATCAGATGAAAGACTCACACCAATAATGTTGTGATGAGAATTGTTATGGGTGTGCTTCTGGTAATGAAGGTAGAGAAGATCTTAAATAACTTGTATGTGCTTATTGGGGAAACTTACAAGGAGTCAGACATAGTTATCACATCAACAACCTCAAAATAAGAATTGATGAAGATATGGAATCCAAATATTAGCCATATGTCATACCAAGGAATAAATATTATTGTATATCAGAAGTTTATTCCTAGGCTTAAAAGGGCATCCTTACCATTTTGTGAGCATTTAAAATTGAGAAAGAAACATAGGTTAAAGTTTGGAATATCAATATCAAGAAGTATGGATATCTTAGAGTTGACCCATTATGATGTTTAGAAAGCACTATTTATATCCCCAGGTGGAGAAAGGTAGTTTGTATCCTTCATTGATGATTATTTCAGGAGATGTTGGGTGTACCAAATCAAGAGAAAGTTTTATGTTTTTGATGTCTTAAAAACATTCAAAGCATGGAAGGAGCTTGAATATAGAAAGAATATCAAGTGTCTGAGAATTTATAATGATAGAGAATATATAAGTGAGAAGCTTGATATATTTTTTCAATGAGAATGAATCAAGAGATAGTTGACGGCGGTGTACACTCCTTAATAAAATGGACTGGAAGAGCATATGAACATAACCTTATTGAATAAAACAAGGGGAAACACTAAAGACTGCAAGAAATGCCAAAAAAATTTGGGTAGAAGTAGTGAATACTTCTTGATATGTGATCAATATATCTTCTTCAAAGGAAATTGATTTGAATAAATTGATAGAGATGTGTACTAGTAAACCCATTTACTATTCTTGGCTACATACTTTTGGAAGTATATTATATGCATTGTTTAGTGAATAGTAAATATTGAAGTTCAATTCAAGATCAATGGAATGTATCTTATTGGGGTATGTTGAAGGTGTAAAGGGTATTGTTTCTGGAACCCCACTACTTGCAAACTTATCATCATCAAAGATATCTTTTTTGAAGAAGGTAAGGTGCAAATGATAACTGATTGAAACATAGAGAATAAGAATACATAAACTAAAATAGTTAAAGTAGAGGAAAAATACAAGGAAGAACCTATTTCCTCTAAGGAATTATTAGAGAATGATGATAAAATATCAGTTGAGTCTGGACCATGATGGTAAAAGCGGGAGAAAATATCATCATTATGGCACTCAAAATATGTGAATGGGGAAATATTTCATACTTCTTATTGGTAGAGGATGGGGATCCATCTTATTTTTTGGAGGTGACCCAAACTCCAGATTTATCCACATAGATGGCAGTGATGTAGGGAAAACATGAATCCCTACAAAAGAATGAGACTAGGGATCTTGTTCCATTACCTCTTATAAAGAAGGATATCAATAAAAAATGGGTCTTTAATATAAATCGGGATGTAAAGGACCAGGTGGAAAGATATCATGTAAGACTGGTGGTCAAAGGATACGATCAGAAGGAAGAAATTGATTTCAGTGAAATTTTTATCCTTTTGTTATACTGATGGTTGTTCAGATAGTTATGGATATGTGTGAAGCATATAGTTTCATTCTAGATCATATAGATGTAAATAATACTTCTCTCCATGGTGATCTTGATGAAGAGATCTATATGCTACAACCAGAAGGTTTTTTAAAAGAAGGGAAAAATTGGTTTGCAGGATAAAAAACATATTTGTACAGTCTCAAATAGGTGTCGAGGTTTTGGTAAAATATATTTAATTCTTATATTACAATCCTTGGATAAAACAATATTCATTTAGATCCTTTTTCATATTTTAGGGGTTCATATATTAATGATTTGGTCATTCTTCTATTTTATGTGGTTGACATGTTGGTTGTAGGCCCCAACAATGAACAGATCCATGAGACAAATGCACAATGGGATAGGGAGTTTGATATGAAGGACTTGGGACCAGCAAACAAGATTCTTGGGATGTATATTTACTAAGACAGAAATAATGGAAAGATTTGGATATCACAGTAGAATTACTTATGGAGAGTCTTGAAACACTTCAACATGTAAGACTGTAATCCAATATCTACCCCAATTTTGGTTAATTTCAAGTTATCTTCAACAATGAGTCATAGAAGGAATGCATAGAGGATTAAAATTTGTTGAGTATCGTATTCTTCATTAGCGGGTAGTCTAATGATCGCTTTAGTTTGTACTAGACCATACATTGCACATGCATTAGGAGTAGTTAGTCGGTATATAGAGAATCTAGGATGGGAGCATTGGATCACAATGAAGAGGATCCTGAGATATATAAAGGATACCTCAAATGTTGAATTATGTTATGGAGGATCACATTTTACTATCAAAGAATATATTGATTCAGATTTTTCAGGTGATTCTTACAAGAGGATGTCGACTACTTGTTATGTGTTTACTATTATATGAGGAGATGTGATCTAGATTTCAAAGTTATAGTCAGTTGTGGATTTATCCATGAGAGAGTTAGTGTCATGACCCATCTTAGAGGGGCCCATTCCGTGACTACCCCAATACTGCCACTGATATTCTAGGGGCTAGTCACTATCACCGAGTAGGCATTTCCAACAAATGGTAGGCATTAGCCTAAAGTTCCTATACACACACACATCACCAAGCCCACATAATGCTGAAATTTGAAACAACTGAAAGAATAAATGCATAAATCTAAGATCTCATAATTAGAGTACAACAAGATGTAAAGAAAAATTAAACAGGGCCAAATACAAGCCCACCACAAAGAGTCTATATGCAAGTCGAACTAAAACTGTAAAGCATAGAACCTGATCCAAGGGGGGGGGGACTATGTAAAAGGTATGATCCTAAAAAACAAATCAGTCTACCCAGCTCCAACTATTCTCCACCTGCTCATGGTCCTCCTAGGACACTGTCAAAAGGGTTTCCTCCTACACAAGACATGAAACGTGCGGGCAAAGCCCGTGAAGGGGTGATTATAATAATACACATTAGGTAACCCTGAAAAAACTAAACATGAAGCACCAAGTACATTCAACTCAATATGATATGTAGCATTTTATAACAGATACAAGAAGTACAAGATAAACCTCGATAAACTTAGGAGATACTTCACACCATCAGGCTATCATAACCAAATAGAAGCTACATGATTCTATTTGAATCAATGCTCGATCTAAGAGATCGCACGCCATGAGACATGATATCATCGAAGACACTTGAAGAAAAGTTCTATCTTATTTGGATCCCAACCAAAGAGAATGCACTGGTCTAAGAAGACTATGATACACATATAGGGGGTCACGCCCAGGACCATTAGGGGACACCACTAACCCAATCTGGATTAGCCTTGATACACAAATAGAGGGTCACACCCAAAACTACTAGGGGAACTAAAAAACAATTTGGATCAACCTTTATACATAGATATGGGTAACATATAGAACCACTAGAGGACACCATGGACCCAATCTCGATCAATCCGCTATGTAGGGGATCACACGTTAGCAATTTCTTAAACCCTATAGGTGCAGTCTACTAGATAAAAGATCAATGCCCTACTCATGGAGGTTATGCTAATTCCAAAAACCTTACAAGGGATGATAAATGATATCACTCTAGTCTCATAGAGGGATTCCATAACTCTATCTAAGACTTGACCTCTAGAGGGGATTATAATCTAGAGATGTGAATGTAATGTAGCATTGCACCCTCGAGAAAAGGACCAAGGGAACACACTCAACCAATAATGGTCCAAACTAAAAACCCACCATTGGTCTCAAAATGATCACCTCAACATTAGGGTCTCAACACCACATACATCTCATCGATTGGGGACTTTGTTTAGAAGTTATGACCATTTGAAATTTGGAGAGGTCATTGTGCATGTGGACAGACCACCGTGATTGATCCACCTACTGCGCTGAGCGACTGCCCATAGACCGATCATGTGGTCACTGTGACCTATGATAGATCGACCTATCGTAAAACCATGTTTGACTATTATGGTTGATTGTGTCATGTGGTCATTATGCCGTGGAATCTTAAAATTACATGGAACCTAGGTCAACTACCACAGTTGATCATTGTGGTCAATCGCTATGGTCGATCTCTGCGATCAACCGCAACTGGGCTATCCCTTGGTTGCCCTGAATCCAACTCAGGTATGATCCGGGTCCATTCTAGCCCAATGGTCAAACTCGATCCACTGACCCAACCCAGCCCACTTTATTGACCCGACCCATCTACCTGACTTGGACCACCTGGCCTGGCCCACTGGCCCGACCTACTCTGCTTGTTGCCGAATCTGCCTCTATGTCCATCATCATGGACCCATGTGATCACCTGTTATGGTCCCACATATCCAGACTCTATGGTCCACCTCCGCCAGCCCTATGACTGGCTTCCTGGACCCATGCCTCTTCCTGGATCTGCGCCACCCCGCTCGCCTGGACTAGTCAAAGACACCACCCCATCCGCATCCTACTGCCACGCTAGATCCATGTTGGATTTCTATCCTGTACAAATCATGTCATCAATATTGCTGACATTCCTCTATCACATCCTCACGATCCCTATTCTGCAATCTCAAATCATTGCTCCAAGAATCGAGCACACAACAATCGAGTGCTCTGGATGTGTCAAACCTCGGGCCAATGAAGATCACCCATGGTGAAACACTAAATTAGGGTAGAAAATCATAATCAATAAATAGGAACAAACCTCAATTGATGTTCATGTAGATCTTGGTCTGTTGTGGTTAGAACGACAATCCAAAACCATTAATAGATTAACCAAATTAAATTCTCCTGATAAATCCCCACAATTAAATACATACCGCAAGGCGGTGGATCCAAAAAACAATCTATTTGTTGATTTATTTGAGTTTATCATGAAATTTAATAATGTCGAATAAATACACATAAAAAACATCCAACATGGGTTTTGGATCGATTGTTGTCAAAGCCAAGATCCATTGAAAAATGATGCGTGTTGATCGTCGATCCTTGATCCGTTGTCATTCATCAGAAGGATCCTCCATAGGTTCTCTCTCCAATATATCCACAGAATTATAGGGTTATGAAGAAAACCCTATATCTTTGAAAAACAATTATTAAAGGATAAACCATCACTCTGTGTCGACAACTGAATAAAAATAATTTTATTCAATTTTTTTATTCATTTCACACCCTCCATAACTTTTTCATAAATGAACCACTATGACTAATGTTAAGTCATGACTAGGGTAAAGCCTCTATTCTGAACTCAATGGTACCCTATGATTTTTTATCCTAACATCATTTAGGAGTTATTACAATTTTTAAGGAAAACTATGCACACATACAATTAAATATTTTAATATTTTTCAAACATTTGTTCTGGGAACCCTGAGCCTCGAAATCACATGCCTTTTTAGAGACTGGTCATGAAATCAATCTATATAATATCTAAATATTTTACACACAAAAATATGAGATGTAACATTCTCCCCACCTTGGTGCTTTACGTCACCAAAAATCCAAAACAAGGGCAACTCAAACAGATGAGGGTACTGAGCATGAACATGAGCCACCCGCTCCCATGTGCTCTCCTATAGATTCCTATGCTTCCACCAGATGTGATCCAAAGGAATCAATATCCCATGAAGGACCCTCTTCTATCAATCCTATATCTCTACTAGGAACTCATAGAAATTCACTCCATCCTTGATATCCAACTCACCCCAATTGATAACATGCAGTGGGTTATGAAAGTACCTCCTCAGTCGTGACATGTGGAAGACATCATGTAATCAGTCTAACTAAAAAGGTAGAGATAAGATATATGCCACCTCACTAACTCTACGTATTATCTGGAAAGGGTTAATGAACCATGAAGATAGATTTCCACCCTGGAAAAATCTCCATAATCACCATCTAGGTGAAACTTGAAGTAACACATGGTTTCATTCCTCGAACTCCAAAGGCATGCATCGCCTTTAAGATAAGATTTCTAACAGCTTTGTTTAGTCTTCATCCTCTCTTATATGATCTTCAACTTCTCTATAGTATCTTGAACCAACTTCGGGCCCATAAGTGCTGAATCTCCTGGGTCATTCCAGCAACGTGGTGACCTGCAGGGTTTCTTATACAAAGCCTAGAATGGTGTTATACCAATGGTGTAATGGTAGTTTTTTTTGTACACAAACTCCACCCATGGTAGGTGATCCTCCCTACTACTACCAAAGTCTAACATGCAATCCCACAACATATCCTCCAGAACCTCAATTGTCCACTTAGTCTGGTCATCCATTTGTGGGTGAAATGATGTGCTCAAACGTAGTTGGGTCCAAAATTATTTTTGTAATCCCTTCCACAATCAGGTTGTAAATCAAACATCATAATCTAAAAATATCATCAATGGAACTTCATGAAGTTGAAATATATCCTGTACGTAGAGGCATCCCAATCTCTCTAATGAACACTTCTCTTGGAGAGCTAGGAAGGGGTTCGATTGGGTGATTTAGTCAATGATCACTCAAATGGAATCATGTCCCATAGACCTATGTATTAAACCCTTCATGAAGTTCATTGATATCCCATACCACTCCCTTTCTGTCCCGAACCGTTCCCCAGGGCCCGTACTATGACTACCCCAAGCCTGCCTTCCATAGGCCAGGGGCTTGCGGCTAGCACCAAAGGCGTAAATCCCTAAACTGGGAAGGCATTTCCTTTATAACTGAAAACACACACAACAGAGTACAAAAATGAAAACAAATCACTAAGAAAAACTGTATAACAAGAGAGTGCTAAAAAGTAAAGGGGTCGGAAATACAAGCTCAACTGTAAAGTACAAGTACAAATGAAAAGGGACTAAATCTCTGAAAGGTGAAAAACATCTCCTGGATCATCCACCACAGATCCTACCTGAAGGGTAGGTACAGATAGCCTCCCCATCACTCCACGTCCGTCAGTCTCCACTAGGTACCGACTCGTCGTGAGGTCCACCTCCGGGTACTGTCTAGTCCTCGTACACTCAGCCTCGGTCAGCGCTGTCAGTCGTTTGCATCCAACACAACGAGGTGTGGGAATAGACCGTGTAGGGGTGAGTATAATGATACCCAGTAGGAACCCTGAGACCCTTAAGGTCTCACAAAATCCATTAAATATAAACCACAAGGTATGAAATCAACAGATAACCCTACTTAGGTATATGCCCATACATATACCTAAGTTATCAAGTGATCCATCTCAATCATGACAAAAAAACAAAGTTGATGACTCTGCTCACACATGTATACACATTTTGAAGAGAGATAGAGTTGATCAGATGTATCCATTGAATCATCTATTCTATCGAACCCACACAGGATCCAGGAACAGAAATTTGAACTGTCGAACCCACACAAGATCCAAGAACAGTTATTATGTCAAACCCACACAAGATCCAGCAACAAAATTCAGAACTGTCGAACCCACATAGGATCCAGGAATAGTAGTCAAAGTTGTCGAATCTGTACAGGATCTAGGAACAGTCGTTAGTGCTGTCGAACCCACATAGGATCCAGGAACAGTTGTTAGTGCACAGCCAGCCACAGGGTTCCGCACAAAGCATGTTGATTCTGGGAGGGTCCGCTCCTCAAGTCGAGTGTCGATACATAAACTTACACTAATTCCCAATAATAAATATCTCAAATGTTCACTTTGTCATAGGGGTCTCAACGCAATAGATGGCATGTCAATCAGATGCCCAGTCTGTGAGTTATTGGCATTTCCATTCTGAGGGCCCGATTGTATTTAGGTTCAATCCAACCTGACCATACCCCAACTGCGTCCAAACCTCAAGTGGGATATTCCAAAAGAACCGTCTCTATCTAATATTTCCATTTCCAAAGACGGTTTGTCAATCAGACACCCATATCCCAAGTTACGGGCGAAAAGGTGAAATCAGGTCAAACAGGTCTGGGTCGGGTCTGACCTAGTCGGACCGACCCTCCTGACCCGACCCGCCAGAACCAGCCTAGCCCGCTGGAAACAGTCCGGCCTGCGGCAGTGGCCCGACCCACGCTGAGAATCCTGGAACGTGGGTAGCGCAGCCCGTGTGGCCCGCGCTGGCGGCCCGGGCCATGAGGGCCTGCGGGGGTGGCCCGCCTGGCCTGGTTGGCCAGCGGCTAGTAGTGCCCTACCGAGCCCGCCCTAGCCACATTGGGGGGGGGGTGGGGGGTGTTGCGATCGCCCTATCTCCCAAACATAACAGGCACCTGGTGCCGGTTTGGTAGCCCATGGGACCCAGGAGGGTCCCGCCTCGTCTCGCTGGTCGAGCGGCCAGCCACGTCTGCTCCGCTGGTGGCCGACCCAGCCCGTCGCCTCTACTCCACTACTACGACCCCCTAGCCACGACTTCTTCCTCTGCATGGAGTAATGGTGCCACACCCCTTTGGCAGCCCGGCGGCCGCCCACGTGCACCTCCGCGGCTAGGGGCCGTGACCTATTCTTCCGCAGGGTGCAACGTCGCCGCACCATTCCGGCGACCCGACAGCCCTGCACTGCCAGTTTCCTTTGCGGCCGGCCCGACGTCGGCCGCCGTTGCACCGCCGCAGCATGTCGGCCCTGGCCCACTCCTCTGGCAGTACCGTTGCACCATCATTGTTATCAACAAGAGAGGAATAACAGATGGGGAGTCGGGCCATGTTCATTTGGCCCGCACCCTCCGTGTTATGGTGATAACAATTGGCTAAACGTAAACCAAGATTGAACGATGAAGAATGTGAAAAAAAATAAAACTCGAATCCCCTACCTCAGATTCATTGTCATTGGAAAAGAAGATGAATAAGTTGAGGAAAACGTCGTCGGCGTTCTTCAAGGACGGTACTTCCTCCCTTGTTCCGGTTGGAGATCAAAGAAGAAGATGTCTATCGCCGACAGATGAAGTGTTCTTCATTCTTCGATGGTCGTTCTTCATTGGGAGAATCATTCTTTGTTGGGAGTTTTCTACCAATAATCCTCCACTCAAAACACCCAAATGAATAGACGTTCCAAATAATAGATTATAAAATCTATTATTTCATTGTCAAGAAATTCAAAAAGAATTCCTAAACACTTGGTTGGAACAATTAATGTGAATGGTGGTGGCACAATTAAGTGGGGCGCTCAAGAGGTTTCTCCCCACTTAATGGGGAGATCAAGAGGTTATAACCTTGGGTGGTCCCCACCAAATTAATCCTCACATGGGAGGTTGAGTTTGGGTGGGCCCCACTAACATAACCTCTCATGGGAGGTTAAGGTGTTGCGGTCCCCACCTCCAACCTCCACATGGAGGTTTTAACTAACTAATAAAAATAATGTTTACACAACCCTATTTTTATTTAATTCATTAAAAACCCAAAAAACTATCTTTTATTTCTGACCTACTGACATCGAGGTGAAATCCTTCTTAAGCGAATACTGGTGCTGTGAGTTCAATGGTTCCCTTGGATTTCAATTTCATGCACATGTTCAAAAATTTATAAAAACTCATTCATACGTTTACTAAACGTACCTAAACAAAACTTCAGAAATTGATTTCGTCCACATCGGGCCTTAGAATCATGCACCATCAGTTTTTGCGGACTCGTAAAATTACCATGTATTTAAGAAAAAAATTTCCACATAAATTCTTGGTATTTACATTCTCCCCAGCTCAGGGCTCTATGTCCCCATAAGCTACAACTCGAATTAAGGGAACTAATGGGGGTACTGAGCACACATCTGAGCCTCCCACTCCCATGTGCTCTCCTGGAGGTTCTCGTACTGCCAATGAACGCGCACCAGAGGTATCGACCGTCCACAAAGGACCCGCTCCTATCGATCGTCAATCTCCACTAGAACCTCCATAAAATTCACCCCATCGTCAACGTCCAACTCCCCATGGTCGATGATGTGTGAATGGTCGTGCACGTATCTCATCAGCTGGGATACATGGAAGACTTCATGCACCTGGTGCAACTGAGGTGGAAGAGCTAAGCGGTATGCCACCTTGCCAACTCTACTGAGGACCTAAAAAGGTCCGATGAAATGTGGAGATAACTTACCACCTTGACCAAATTTCCATAAACCTCATCGTGGTGAGACCCATAAAAAGACATGGTAGCCATCCTCAAACTCTAGACGTCTCCATCTCCTATATACATACGACCTCTGCCTGCTCTGTGCAGTCTTCATCTGCTCATAGATGATCTGCACCTTCTCTATGGTAGCCCATACCATCTCTAGTCCCACCATTTTTGACTCCCCTAGGTCCGTCCAGCATAAGGGTGATCTGCAACGTCACCCGTATAATGCCTCGAAAGGTACCATCCCAATGGTGGAGTGATAACTGTTGTTGTAGGAAAAATCCACCAAAGTTATGTGATCCTCCTAGTTGCGACCGAAGTCGAGGACACAAGAACGCATCATTTCCTCGAGGGTCTGAATGGTCTACTCAATCTGACCATCCGTCTGAGGATGGAAGGCAGTACTCAGACGAAGCTACGTCTCGAAAGTCTCCTAAAACCCCTTCCATAGCCGAGAAGTAAACTATGCATCATGATCAGAGATGATAGAAGAAGGTAATCCATGTATCTACACAATCCCATGTACATAGAGGCATCCCAAGATCTTTACTGAACCATGCTCTCTGATCGGTAGGAAGTGGTCCAACTTGGTGTGCCAGTCAATGATAACCCAAATCGAGTCGTGACCCCTAGATTTACATGGATGTCATATCATGAAGTTCATGGATATCCCATCCCACTTCCACTCTGGGACCTCTAAAGGCTGAACCAAGCCTGCTGGTACCTGATGCTCCGCCTTCACTTTCTGACAAGTGAGGAACTGTGAGACAAAATCCACTACACCCTTCTTCATACCTAGCCACCAGTGCTATCGTCGAAGGTCCCGGTATATCTTCACCACTCCTGGATGTACCGCTAGAGGGGATGTGTGAAACTCCCTCAACACTTCCTTCTAAAGTGACACTGGCACCATAGTACGTCCTCTGAAAAGGATGACGTGCTCCCCACCTTCAGAAAATCCATCAGGTGCCTACCCTGTGGATATTTGAGCGCATCGTGTCTTATAGTCAGTGTCTCCACGCTGTGCCTCCCTGAATCGCTGAAGAAGTGGAGGAGTGACTATAAGAGACTAAAGAAAAACTACTCTATCTCGGTCTACAAAGGATATCTGTAGAGCAGCCAGCTGCTCTGTCGCCTCGCCTAGAAGCTGTATACCATATCTCTTGCTGAGTGCATCTACTACAACGTTCACTTTCCCAAGAGTATAGACTATATCAAAGTCATAGTCCTAGAGGAACTCAATCCATTGCCGCTGTCTCAGGTTCTAGTCCTTCTGAGAGAAGATATACCTGATACTCTTGTGATCATAGTACATGGTCAATCATTCACCCATCAGATAGTGCCGGCACATCTTCAAGGAGAATACCACTATAGCTAACTCCATGTCATGGGTGGCGTAGTTTTGATCATTTTGTCTCAGCTAACAAGAACCATAAGAGATCACTGCATTCTCTTTCATCAGGACACACCTGAGTCCGGTCCCTGATGCGTCGCAGTAAACTACGTACCCAACACCCTCCTCTGGAAGCCTCAATATGGGGGCACTAGTCAGCATCTGCCTCATCTCTTGAAAGCTCTACTGGAATCTCTCTGACCACACAAAGGGATTCCCCTTCTTCGTCAAGGAATATAATGGTCCTGCAACTCTGGAGAAGTTTAGTACGAACCTCCGATAATAACACGCCAAACCCAGGAAACTTCGTACCTCCGTCATAGTCCTGGGTGGATCCCAAGAAAGTACTACCTCAATCTTCACTGTATCCACTGTAACTCCATCCTATGAGATGACATGTCCCAAAAAGTGAACCTCTCGGATCCAAAACTATAACTTCCAGAGATTACCATAAATATGGTGCTCTTGGAGTGTGTCCAGTACTACCTACAAATGGTAGGCATGCTCCTCCTCAGTAGTTGAGTAGATTAGAATGTAATTGATGAAGACTACAACAAAGTGATCAAGGTATGGCTGAAAGATACTGTTCATTAGTCCCATGAACACTGTTGGAGAATTGGTTACACTTAAAGGAATAAACAAGAACTCGTAGTGGCCCTACTGACATCTGAAGGTCGTCTTCTGCACATCCTCATCTCAAACTCTGAGCTGGTGATAGCCTGATCTGAGGTCTATCTTCGAGAACCACTGTGCTCCCTTCAGCTGATCAAAGAGGTCATCAATCCTCAGGAGTCGGTACATGTTCTTTACGGTCACCTGGTTTAGTTGTTGGTAGTCGACACACAGCCTCAGGATGTCATCCGACTTCTTGGCGAACAGAATCGGGGCTTCCCAGGGAGAAACACTGGGCTGGATGAATCCCTTCCCCCTGCAAGTCCTCTAGCTTTACCCACAGCTCACAAAGCTCAGCGGGAGCCATCCAATATGTTGGTGTAGATATCAGTGCCATACGGGGGTACATGACAATGTATAAGTCCACATATCTGTGAGGAGTTAGACCTGGGACATCATCAGGGAAAACATCAGTGTACTGGTCCACCACTATAGGATAGCTCGGACTCTCCAGATCAACTTCTCTGAGGGTAAGGCAGGAAAACTAATGAGTGATTGACTTCACCCTCCTTCGAGTAAGTCTATTCTATACTGCAAAGGCTCCCAACTTTCCGGTGAAGGTGAACCTGGTCCCAGCTGTGCAGACACACCACACTTTGTGCCTAATACAGTCGATCTGAGCATGGATTATAGATAACCAGTCCATACCCAAAATGACATCTTAAGGCCTTGACGCCGCTACAAGGAGATCCCAGCCGAAGTTCTCTCCTCCTAGAGTAAGCTTACACTGTCAGCACCAGTGTGTGATCATCGAGTCTACTCCTGTAGGAGTCTCTAGCTGTAAGGATCGAGCCAACGGCTCCGTCAGAATCTTCGAGCTCCGAACGAGCACAGTGGAAATGAAAGAGTGACTGGAACCTATTTCTATAAGAACTGAATCTATGGTGGAGTAGACACAGATCGTACATTGAATCATCTACAGAGCACTGTGATGGTAAGCCTTAGCTGCCTTGAGCTGAGATCTCGCCTGTCCACATGCTCCCTGTGGTAGGGGTGGACCTCCTAGTGGTGGTGGTGGTAACACCTCGAAATGTCTCCCACTTCCAGCTACACGACCAGATCCTCTACCACGTCCACCTATTCCCTACGGATCACCTCGATCGAACCTCTGCCTCTACCTGGGAGGTCCTTCAACTGTCTACTGATCATCCGAATGGCGGGTCGGATAGTCATGAGCCATGTGACCATGCCCACCACATGTAAAACACTGCCTATTCCTTGAATGACTGGATCTGTCTCATGTGCCTCTCACAACCGAACCCATGTCCTGAGGTCGTCCACCAGATGGTCTGGTTTGATTTGACCTCTGTGACATCTATCAACTGCCTACTGCAAAAGACCCCGCTACGTGATGCCCAGTGGTGGGTCTCGCTACTGGTGACTGCTCAGCAAGGAAACTCTCCACTAAGAGGGCTTGCTCCAACACCCCCACCTGCGTTGGGATGTTGAGGGAGATAATCGAAGCCCTGATCTCTCACATGTTCCCCTGCTTGAAGGTCAGGGCCCTGAATAATGGGTCTCGCACCATATCTGTGGAGTAGTGTAAGAGGTTGGTGAACCTCACTAAGTAATGAGCTACCATCATGCTACCCTACTGTAGATGTAGTAGCTCATGTATCTGCACCGCACGTAGGGTGGCTGGGAAAAATTCTTCCTGAAACAAGCTCTTGAAGTTTGCCCAGAGAAGTGTCGCCTCGTTATGCACCTGTCGAATCAGACTCCACCATATGCCTGCTGCTGCCTAAAGGAGATTCACAGAAAGGATAATCATAAGGTCTGCTGGTGTCCCTACCAGTTTGAAAACTCTCACCACATCCTCTAGCCAATCCTTAGCTGGTTGCGGGTCTGTCTCTCCCCTGTACCTGGGCAGTCTCTGGCGCTGGAACTCAAGCAATGTTCTTAGGCAGAGTGCACTCTCTACTGCTGGGGCTGGTGGCATCAGTAGCTCAACGGGTAGTGGTACCACTAAAGCCTCCGCTATAATAGGCCCCTGCATAGAGGCCACGTCGTTCGGTGGGATTTCATCCCGTACAAAGCCTGGAACCCTAGCTGGCTATCTGCGTGGGGCCATCCTGAAAAGAAACAGGTGTTCCACGATTAATAAGTTATACCTGGTGAGATGACTCAAAGAGATCAAAAGGAAAACTCTTGAAACACAGACATAATAAGTGTTTTTGTGCAATGAGTTAGAAATCAAAAGTTAGGGTCCTGGTTTATGGATACGTCAGTCTCCACACCAACACTAGACTCCCAAAACTAAAAACCACACTCAGTACCCTTAACCCTATTGCTTCATAGAAAAGATTAGAGTCCTATGTTCTGTGGTAGAACTGACTCCTCTGATACCAATTTTTCATAACCCATTCCCCGGGGCCCATGTCGTGACTACTCCAAGCCCGCCTTCAATAGGCCAGGGGCTGGCGACTAGCAACAAAGGCCTAAATCCCTAAACTGGGAAGGCGTTTCCTTTATAACTGAAAACACACACAACAGAGTACACAAATGAAAACAAATCACTAAGAAAAATTGTATAACAAGAGAGTGCTAAAAATTAAAGGGGCAAGAAATACAAGCCCAACTATAAAGTACAAGTACAACTGAAAAGTGACTAAATAGCTTAAAGGTGAAAGGAAGCTCCTGGATCGTCCACCACAGATCCTACCTGAAGGGTAGGTACATGTAGCCTCCTCAGCACTCCACATCCAGCAATCTCCATCGGGTACTGACTCGTCGTGAGGTCCACCTCTGGTTACCATCTAATCCTCATACACTCAGCCTCGGTCAGCACTGTCCATCGTCTGTATCCAACACAATGAGGTTTGGGCATAGCCCGTGTAGGGGTGAGTATAACGATACTCAGTTGGGACCCCGAGACCCTCAAGGTCTCACAAAATCCAACAAGGATAAACCACAAGGCATGAAATCAACAGATAACCCTACTTAGGTATATGACCATACATATACCTAAGTTATCAAGTGATCCATCTCAATCATGAGGAAACCATAAAGTTACTGACTCAGCTCACAGAGGTATACAAATTTTGAAGAGAGATAGATATGATCAGATATAGCCACTGAATCATCTATTATGTCGAACCCACAGAGGATCCAGGAAGAATTATTATGTCAAACCCACACAGGACCTACGAACAGAAGTTAGAACTGTCGAACCCACACAAGATCCAGGAACAGTAGTTAGAGCTATCGAATCCATACGAGATCTAGGAATAGTCGTCAGTGCTGTCAAACCCACATAGGATCCAGGAACAGTCATCAGTGCACAACCAGCCACAGGGCTCCACATGAAGCATGGTTGATTTTAGGAGGGTCCGATCCTCAAGCCATGTTTTGATACATCAACTTCCATGAATTCCCAAGAAGAAGTATCTCAAAGGTCCGCCTTGTCATAGGGCTCTCAACGCAACAGACGGCGCGTCAATCGGACGCCCAGTCTATGAGTTATTAGCATTTCTGTTCCAAGGGCCCAGTTGGATTTAGGTTCAATCCAACCTGACCATACCCCAACTGCGTCCAAATATCAAGTGGGGTATGCCAAAAGAACCATCTCGTACCATGATTTCCATCGCTGTAGATGGTTCGTTAATCGGACACCTGTAGCCCAGGTTATGGGCGAAAAGGTGAAATAGGGTCCAACAGGTCCGGGTTGGGTCCAGCCCAGTCAGACCGACCCCGCCCGACCCAGCCTGGGCTGACCCAACCCACTAGAACCAGCCCGGCTCGCCGGAACTATTCTGGCCCGTGGTGGCAACCCTGCCCGCGGTGGCGGCTCGGCCCGCGCTGGGCGGCCCGAACCGCGCTGGGTAGCCCAACCCACGCTGGGCAGCCCAACCCGAGAGGGCCTGCGGAGGCCGCCCAAACCGAGAGGGCCTATGGGGGCGGCCCGCCTGGCCTGGGTGGCCAGCGGCTGGCGATGCCCTGCGGGGCCTGCCCTAGCCGCGTAAGGGGTGGGGGGGATGCCACACCCCTCGTATCCCGAATGGAACCGGCGCATGGCGTCGGTTTGGTAGCTTGTGGGACCTAGGAGGGTCCTGCCTCATCTGGTTGGCCGAGCGGCCAACCGCATCTGCTCCGCCGGTGACCGGCCCAGCCGATCGCCTCTGCTCCACCGTTGCGCCCCCTGTCCGCGGCTTCTTCCTCTGCGTGGCGCGACGGCACCGCGCCCCTCCGGTGGCCCGGTGGCTGCCTGTGTGCACCACCGCGGCTAGGGGCCGCGGCCTATTCTTCCATGTGGCGTGCCGGCGCCGCGCCCTTCTGACGACTAGGCGGCCATGCACTGCCGGTTTCCTTTGCGACCAGCCCGATTCCGGCCGTCGTTGCACCGCCGCGGCCCGTCGGCCGTGGCCAACTCCTCCGGTGGCGCCGTTGCGTCATCGTCATGAATAATCGAGGAATAGCGTAGGTGGACCAGGTCGTGTTCGTTCATCCCGCACCCTCTGCGTTATGGTGATAATAATGGGATAAACGTAAACCAATATTGAATGATGAAGAATGGGAACAAAATTAAACTCGAATCCCCTACCTCGGATTCGTTTTCATTATAAAAGAAGATGAAGAAGTCAAGGATGATGTTGTCGGCATTCTTCAAGGAAGGTGCTTCCTCCCTTGTTTTGGTTGGAGATCAAAGAAGAAGATGGCTGTCGGTGGTGGAAGAATCATTCTTCATTCTTCGATGGTAGTTCTTCGTTGGGAGGAGCGTTCTTTGTTGGGAGTTTTCTCCCAATAATCCTCCACTCAAAACACCCAAATGAATAGACATGCCAAATAATAGATTATAAAATCTATTATTTCATTGGTAATAAATTCATAAAGAATTCCTAAACACTTGGTTGGAACAATTAATGTGAATGGTGGTGGCACCATTATGTGGGAGCTCAAGATGTTTCTCCCCACTTAATGGGGAGTTCAATAGGTTATAACCTTGGGTGGTCCCCACAAAATTAATCCTCACATGGGAGGTTGATTTCGGTTGGGCGCCACCACCATAACCTCTCATGGGAGGTTAAGGTGTGGAAGTCCCCACCTCTAACCTCAAAATGGAGGTTTTAACCAACTAATAAAAATAATGTTTACACAGCCTTATTTTTACTTAATTCATTAAAAACCCAAAAACTATCTTTTATTTTCGACCAACTACCATCGAGGTGAAAGTCTTATTAAGCGAATACCAGTGCTACGAGTTCAATGGTGCCCTTATATTTCAATTCTGAGCACTGGTTAAAAAGTTATAAAAACTCGTTCGTACGTTTACTGAACGTACCTGAAGAAAACTTCAGAAATTGATTCTGGGCACACCGGGCCTCGAAATCATGCGACGTTAGTTTTTTCGGACTCGTAAAATTCCCATGTATTTAAGAAACAAAATTTCATGGAAATTCCAGGTCTTTACACATTTTGGAACCTCAAGGAGTTGAGATAAAACCACTTAAACCTGGTGCTCAGCCTTCACTTTCTAACAAGTAAGGCGTCAAGAAATAAACTTTGCAACTCCCTTATTCATCCCTGACCAACAAAAACTGACATCAGAGATCCTAGTATATCTTCACCACACCTGTATGTATCACAAAAGGGGATGTATGAAACACCCTCAAAACCTCCTCCTGTAACATCATTGGTACCATCATGAGTCCTCCAAAGAGAAAGATGTGTTCCACACATTTTGAATATCCATCAAAATCATGCCCTCTGGACATCTGAGCATGTAGGGTCTTGCAGTCTGAATCCAAAATCTATGCATCCATGACTCACTGTAAGAGTATAGGGGTGAAAACCATCGACTGAAGGTAAGTTTCTTCATCTCCATCCATAAAGGATAATTTCAAATAGGCCAACTTCTCTGATGCCTCGTTCTGCAATTACGAAATGGATTTCCTACTGAGAGCATCTACCACCACATTCCCATTCTCAAGAGTATAGAAAATCTCAAATCCATAGCCCTGGAAGAACTCTATCCATCACCTCTATCTAGAGTTGAGATCCTTTTGAGAGAATATATACTTGAGACTCTTGTAATAAGAGTAGAGGAAAAACTGATTACCCATAAATTAGTGTCACCACATCTTCAAAGTGAAGACTACCAATACTAACTCAAGATAATGGGTCACGTAGTTCTACTCATGTGGTCTCAACTAGCATGAACCATAAGAAATCATCGCTTGACCCTACACTAGGACACAACCAAGACCAGTCCCAAATTCATCACAAAAACACCACGTACACGATGCCTTTATCTAGTAACCTCAAGATGGGAATGCTTATCAACCTCTGCCTCAGCTTCGGAAAGCACTACCGGCACACTTTTGTCCACACAAAAGGCTACCCCTTTCATGTCAATGTTATCGAGGTTATTTCCACTCTGGATAAATTGGTTAAAACCTTTGATATTACCCTTCCAATCCATGGAAACTCTGCAACTCAGTAACACTCTTGGGTGGTTCCCAAACAAGAACTTCCTTAACCATCACTGGATCCACTACAACTCCACCCTCTAAGATGATGTGTCCCAGATAATGGACCTCTCGAATCCAAAACTTACACTTAGAGAGCTTTCCATAAATTTTTTTCTCTTGATGTGTGTCCAATACCATCCTCAAGTGTCTCATGTGCTTCTCCTTAGACGCTGAATACACTAGGATGTCATTGATGAATACCACCATGAATCGGTCTAAGTAAGGATGAAAGATCTGATTCATGAGTCCCATGAACATTATTTGGGAGTTAGTCATTCCAAATGGAATCACCAAGTAATCATAGTGACTGTAATGAAAAATGAAGGCCTTCGTTGGTATATCCTCATCCTGTACTCATAGTAGGTGATTTCATGAACTGAGGTCAATCTTCAAGAACCATCATGCCCCTTTCAACTGATAAAAGTGGACATCAATCCTAAGTAGTAGATACTGGTTCTTCACGGTCACCTAGTTCAAGCATCCATAAACCACTCATAACCTCAATCTCCCATCTGCCTTCATGGCATAAAAATTGGGGCTGCCCAAGGTAAAACATTGGGTCTCAATAATATTTTACTCTAAAAGTACTCCAACTATATCCTCAACTCACAATACTCTGCGAGATCCATCCAATATGTGGGTGTAGATATTAGTTCCATCATGGGATATAAATCAATTAATATCTCCACCTCTAGGTGGAGAGGTAAACTTGAAACATCTTCAGGAAATACATCCACATACTCTACCACCACTGTAGAAAAATGAGGACTCATAAAATCCACTACAATGAGGGTCAGGCTATCCAATTGATGAGTAATCATATGCACCCTCCAATGCATGAGTCCATCTTGCACTACCTTGGTATTATTTTCATTAATATAGGAAAACCACATTCCATCACTGTGAAAACACAACACCCTTAACCTAAAATAGTTAATCTGAGAATGAGATGCAGATAACCAATCCATACCAAGAATGATGTGGTAAGGACTCAACACTTCTACCAAGAGATCCCAACTGAAATTCTCACCTAAAAGAGTCAATTCACATCATATACACCAGCGTGTAATCATAGAGACTCATCTATTAGAATTATCCAAATTTAAGGGTTGAGTCAATGACTCAATCAGAATATTTGAGTCTCGAACAAGATCTATGGAAAGAGAGGAGTGACTAACACCTGTGTCTATGAAAAATACTACTAATATCGAAAAGACACAGATCATACCTCATAGAATTCCTAGATCACTTGGTTAATAGGCCTTCATATCCTGTAGTTGGCCACATCTCTACACACAAACTCCTTAAGCCCGGCATGGACCACCTGGGGGTGGTGGTAACATGTCGAAAAATCAACCACATCCTTCTACTCTCCTTGCTTCTATGCCACGTCTACTGCCCTGCAGACCACCCTTCTCTTGTATATGTCTCTATCAAAGTGGTACATCGAATGTCTCTCGATTAGTGGTATGACGGGCCATGAATACTCATTACATGTGTCCCTAACTGTCACATGAGAAACACCACTTTCCCTTGGCTAATTCGAGATACCCTGGTAGCCCGACACCGCTAACCCTGAGTCCTGGAATCCCCTCTCGAATTACCTGACCTTATTGGATCCCTGTAACTACCGTCGACTACCTGCTATCGGGGTCTCATCTACCAGGTTCTCACTGCTTGATTCCCCTACTGGTGTTTGCTATGCCAAAACACTTTCCACAAACAAGGCTCACTCACATACCCCATCATAGATAGAAATGATAAGGGATACCAATTATTCCCTAATGTCCCAATGTAAGAACTGCTTGAAGGTTTGAGCCTTGAAGAACTAACCCCATACTATATCCAAGGAGTAGTGTGAAAGATCTAAAAAAATTTCTGAATACTCTGCCACAATCATACTGCCATTATGCAGATACAGAAGCTCTTATATGCATATCAATCACAATGTGGCCAGATAGAACTCCCCTTTGAAGAGAATCTCAAAGTCTTTCATAGAGAGACTTATCGTGTCATGCGACTGAGTCACCAAGATCCACCATTTCCCCATATATCTCTAAATAAGACTTGTTTCAAGGACTATCATCGGATCAGAATATTTCCTCACAAGGCGTAAAACATGGGTGACTGCCTTTAGGAATTCATCTTCCATCTGGGGTCTGGATCACCCGGAAACCTGGAAGGTCACCGCCTCTGAAACCCATGAAATGCACTCAACATGCATGCATCCAAAGATAGTAGTGGGGGTAATAGCTGCTGCTCAACAGGTAGTGGTATAGCTAGTAAACCACACATAGGTTCTATTTTCAGTACAAGCCCCTATATTGATGCCTCGTCACTAGGCAGATCATCCTCATGATCATGTGGTGGAATATTGGAAGGCTATATATATGGAGGAATTATAAAATAAAATAGATATAAAATGATCAATAGGGTATATACGGGGAGTTAACTCAAGAAGGACATGGAAGAGACAAACATTATTATATGATGAATGTACCATTTTTCCCATGAAAATAGTGTTTTCATGTACTGAGTTGAAAGGAAGGTTCCCAGAGTCCTGGTGTATGGATACATCGGTCACCACACCAACGCTGGAGTCCTTGGCCTAAAAGATGAATTTAAAACACTTAAAATTATTTCCCCAAGCCAACCTCATAGACTCCTGGTCTTAAATTAGAACTGACCCCTTTGATACCAGTCTTTCATGACCCATCTCAGAGGGGCCTATGTTGTGACTACCCCAAGCCCACCCCTGATAGGCCAAGGTTTGATGACTAGCACCGAGTAGGTGATTCCCAAAAATGGAAGGCATTATCCTAAAGTACCTACACACACAAACAAAAACACACACACACACATATCCAATCTCACACAGTAATGTCACAGATTTTCTGTGTATTATTTTTAAATATTATATGGAATTATTTCGAGACCAAGTGCGAAGAAAACTTGTCATTCTGAGGATCGGTGAGCCCAGAATGGTGTTTTGAACTTTTTTTAAGTTAAGTGAGTTGGCATGTGTGTTCGGTTGTGGTAGTTTCCAAATGAATTCCTAGATTAAAATTATGATGGAACTATTGCGTCCGGGGTGATTAATTTACCTAAGAATGGGCCTAACCTCTTCTAGCATGGGTTGAGGAAAAAAATTAATTTTTGTACATTTTAAGTAAAATAAAATAAAATAAAATAAAATAAATTGAAAATTTTATTTTATTTTATTTAGAAATGATTGCTTCAATGCAATGACAGGGCAATTGTTTCGATAATTAATGACATAACATAATCACATTGAAACAACAATGATGATTCATTAATTCTACAGCGTAACAATAGAAACTCATCATGACGAAACACTCAAACAAATTACCTACTTTTAATGGTTTAATCAAATGTTTTTCATTGGAAGAAGATTGAGAGAAACTCTAGAGGATTCTTGGAGCTTTAGAGAGAACCCACAATAATGAACTACGATGAATAAAAAGTGTGAATTGCTGCACCAACAGAGTTGAAGGATCTAGGTGATGGCAGTAGAGCGATTCCATCATCAATGATTGATCCCTCCTTGAGTTATGGGTTATGTTTTAAATTGTTTCTTCCCCATTATTTAAATTAAACAATGAACGTGAATCAACCCACAATCTGGTTCACCTATGCATCTTCATTATTGTGGGAGGGATTTTCTTTATCATTTTTGTTCATGGGTATTCTTTTATCATGTTTGGATGTTTTTAATTCTCCCCGTTTAAAACTTTTAATGGGAGTGGATTAATGTTGTGACGAATGAAGGCAGTGGTTAATTTATCCTTTTTTGTTTTGTTTTAGTCCTCTCTCTTCCCCACATTTTTTTCGTTCTTCACAGGGATACAAACGAGGAATCTTTTCATGCCCATTTCTTGGGAAAATTATCCCAAAATAGAGATTTGACATCATGATGACCCAGTGGAAGTGCAATGGTGATAGTGGTGGACAAATCTACATGGTTTGTGAGTTCTCATTCTTCGAGTGTTCATCATACGGGTATTTTGGAACATGTTTTCAGGGCTGATCGGAGGCCTGAAACTGATGGACTCATCCTCTTGATGTTGGGGACACCTAAACCCTCGAGTTTCATGGAGATCAAATTCCTAGATTGAATAATAGAGCATAAAGGGAGGAACGCCAGTAGAAAACAACGATTATGGAAATTTTCAAAGAACATGACATGTATCCCAAAGAACACAACATGTGGGACCGACTCAGCAACAGCTAGGGTTCTGAAATACATGAAGTGATGAAACTATGTGTTTTATGAAGAACACGACATGTGGGTCCTTATGCGGGACTCATCGTGTATCTTGAACGATACACGGACATGGGGTAGAGTACACAGACATGTACTCCACCACATGACCCGACTAGTTTAGCTACACGGGTTACCCCTGGTACTGGTTACATGGTATTTATTACACGGATTGAGGCCGTGTACGAGCACATGACCACGCACACGGAGCGGACCCCGGTTACTCAGACATGGCATGTGGTCCATCCTACACGCCGTGTACTCACCTTTCTACACGACATGTTCCCGCTGACTTGAGCCATTACACACAGGAAATACTCGGAGTCGCGAGACATGACATGTAACCCCTTCTACACACCCTGTATATCTTGGAAAATTGGCATGATCTTCTTCTCCAACGTTCCTTGGGAAAGTTTTTTTGGGTTAGTTCCCCTTTTATTGTTCGTCTGAAGGTCAGGTATCATTTCCATCCACAGAAGTACGATCCCATCAGTAGGACTTTCTAAGATAGAGGTAGGTATCCCTCCAAGAGGCGCAAAGCGAGATCCTCTATCTATTATAGACCCTAGGTAGAGTTAGATATCAACATGACTAATTCTATAGGATACCGATCCTCTACCTAGAAGGTCAATTCATATGAGTTTCAGTATCCACCAAGGCCCTAGAAGTGATCCTCACTTATGTATCATGATCTTTTCCCACTCAGGAGTGTGTTCTTCTAGAATGAGTATATCTATCTCTCATGGATTTTCCTGATGAATAGTACTTCTCAGACGTATGAAAATAGAGCTATCAGACTCATTGAGTGAGTTCTCCTGGAATAGTGTTTCATGGAATCTTTGAAATGAATCCCTAAAAGGGATATGCAGTTGTGCGACTTGTCTCTCAACTATAGGTCAGGGTTTTGATTATATCTGGATGTGTTTCTATTGTTATATGTTCAATAGACATATACTCTATAGATATGATTTTACCTTTAATTTTCATATTTCTTTTTGGTTTTAGGGGTCCTATACTATGTATTGTTATACTCACCCCTGAATGGGCTTTGCCCGCACATGTTATGTCTTGTGTAGACGAGCGGTCTTTTGATGGAGTCCACAATGGACCAAGACTGGACTGAGATTTCTGAGTTCCCTATAGGCTGAGGTGTTCCTACGGCTTTGAGAATTAGTCCTAGTACCTCCTTGTTCTTACTGGTTTGAATTTTTAGTTTACAGACTCTTGTTTTTGGTGGGATTGTATTCTGGCCCAATTTTACTTCCGCACTTTAATTCCATTGTACTCTGTTGGTTGGGTTTAGTTTTATGCATGCATTTTTTCCATTATTAATTTTTACATTTAAACATCTGTGGTCTTGTAGATGTGTGTGTGTGTGTGTGTGTGTGTGTGTGTGTATAGTTACTTAAAAAATGACTCCCATGTTAGTGATATGCCTACTCGGTGCTAGTCACCAGCCCCTGGCCTATTAAAGGCAGGCTAAGGGAGTCGCAGCACGGGCCCCATTGGGATGGGTCATGATAGAGTGGTATCAGAGGTGGCCAGTTATACCATAGGACCAAAATTCTATGAGATTTGTTTTGGGGAAACAATGTTATGTGTTTTGAGCTTGACTTTCAGGCCAGAGACTCCAGTGTTGGTGCAGGGTTGTGACGTATCCATACACCAGGACACTGAAAACCTAATTTTCAACTCAGTACATGAAAAAACTAGTTAAGGGGAAGTAAAATAAAGGTACATACATCATATAGGAATGGGTTGTGTTTTTCATGTCCTTTGTGTCAAATATCCATATATACTCGTTGATCATGGTACATCTTGTTTCCTTACAAAATGCCTCTATGACACATACCTTCTAGGATTCAGTATATGATCATGAGGATGACCCCCTCAGTGATTATGCTTCGATACAAGGACCAATTTCCCAAGTGTTACCTCTAGGTGGTGCACCTGCTATACCACCACCAGTGAAGCAACATGTGGTACCTGTAGTACCGATAGATGAGTGGTACAGGCTGAGCACGCTCCATGAGTTTCAGAGAAATATACCCCTCAGGTTTTGAGGAGAGCCCAACCATCAGACAGATAAGGACTGGCTTGAGTTGGTGACTAGAGTTTTCCATCTAGTGAGGACACCAGTGGACCAGATGGTGATCCTAGGGGAGAGCCTTCTTTAGGGTTTAGTGGGATGATGGTGGATTTTGACCATGTAGACTCATGAAAAGGATATTCTTTCATGGATGGAGTTTGACAGACTCTTTAGGGAAGTGTTATCTCCAGTTACACTGAGAGAAGTGCATATCTAAGAGCTTCTTCAGCTCTAGTAGGGCAGTTTGATGGTGGATAACTATTCCTTGAGGTTCACCAACTTCACCAAGTACTTGATGGATATGTCCAGGGATCAATAATTCATAGCATATAACATTGAGTGAGGTCTATGATGGGACATCTAATCTAGTGTCATGCCTCTATGAATTTAGACTTATGCTGGAGTGCTTGAGTGGGACATGGTGATCGAGAGCTTCTTGGAGAAGCATAGATAGCTAGTGGAAGTCAGTAGTAGGTAGATAAGTGTAGAGACCTCGGTAACAGGGATCCAATGTCATGCATAGAGTTCAGGACATGGGAGACGTCACAAGAGGACCCAGGATATGGGAACGATAGTCCAAGGATCTTAGGTTGGATCCATTTAGCCTAGGGAGAGGTGATGCTACTCATGTGATGGTATCAAACATCTCGCGCTGTCTGACCTGTCGAGATACTAACAGAGAGGAAGTGGATGGACCATTTATCCAGAGGCAAAGAGTGGAGAAAACAGACCTTCTAGGTGGAATATGTGGAATAGGAGCAGGGAGAGTTGTAGGTGGGGGCCGACTCTTTGATCTACTTCCACCACCACCCCCAAGAGGTTTTCACCTGGCTTAGGGAGCAGGGGGACAAGGGAGGGGATAGATGTATGTAGTCGAGGTATACAACCCAGGGACTCTAGTGATGATCCAATGTAAAATCTATGTCTTCTCTACCTTAGATTCCATACATATAGACAAAGGTTCCAGTCATTACTTCCTCACCACATTTCTTGTGAGAATCCTTGAGATTCTGGTAGAGTCGTTGACTCCACCCTTATGCTTGAAGACACCTATAAGAGGGGACTTTATGATCACACACCTTTGAAGATAGTGTGATATTACCCTTGGAGGTGAGAGTTTTAGTTGGAACATCTTGGTGGCAATGTCTAGGAATTACGACCACATTCTCGAGATGGATTGGTTATCTTCAATCCGAACCCAGATTTACTACTTTAGGTGAAGAGTGCAGTGTTTCCACAACGATGGGATGATTTTTTCCTTTTTTTGGTGAAAGGAAGACCTGGGTAGAACATTATGGTATCATGAATAGGAGGTTGCATATGATCACTCACGAGTTTGATATTCTTACCCTCGGATCAGTAGTTGTTTTGAAATTCTAGTTCCTAGTTGTTGTGGCAGAGTACAAGGACGTCTTTCCCAAAGATGTTTCAGGACTACCTCCCCACTGGGATATTGACTTCTACATTGACTGGCACCCCAAAACGACACTGTTATCCTCACTAGAGTATCGAATGGATTCATAAAAGATTTTTGAGTTGAGGGTGAAATTGTAGGATTTGTAGGGTAAGGGTTTTGTAAGACCCAGTGTTTCACCCTGGGTAGCCCCAGTTTTGTTTGCCAAGAAGGCAGATGGGAGTTTGAGGTTGTGCGTGGACTACCGGTGCCTGAACCAGGTGATAATGAAGAACAAGTATCCAATTATGAGAGTAAATGACCTCTTAGATCATCTAAGAGGGGAACATTGTTTCTTGAATGTTGAACTTTGATCGGGTTACCACCAGTTATGATTACGGGATGAGGATATACTGAAGAAAGTTTTCAAGTGCTGTTACAGTCACTATGAGTACTCGGTGATGCCTTTCGGCATGACGAACGCCCCCACAATGTTCATGGGACTTATGAATCAGACATTAGATCCATATTTAGACCATTTCATAGTATTCTTCATCAAAAACATCCTTGTGTACTTGGTGTTATAGGGGGAGCACACGAGACACAAACGAATGGTCCTAGACGTACTCTGAGAGCACCATATTTATAGGAAGATCTCAAAGTGCCAGTTCTAGATTCAGTAGGTCCACTTTCTGGGACATGTCATCTCTGTATATGGAGTAGTTGTGTACCCATACAAGGTAGAGGCAATGTTATCATGGGAGCCACCTTCGAGCATGACGGAGGTGCGGATCTTCCTTGGGTTAGAAGGATATTGCCGAAGGTTCATTCATGATTTCTCTTAGATATCAGCACTGATGATAGTATTGAAAAGGAAGGGGAATACCTTCATGTGGATAGAGAAGTTCCAGTAGGATTTTGATAACTTGAGATAGATATTGATGAGTGCCCTGATCTTGAGATTTCCAGAGGAGGGATTCGAGTACATAGTTTTCTGGACGCATCAGGGATCGGTCTTGGTTGTGTCTTGATGCAGGGAAAGGCGATGATTTATTATGGTTCATTGAAAATAATTCCTCATAAGCATAAATATGTGATCCAATATTCTTTGTTGGTATTTTTAGTCTTCACATTGAAGAAGTGGCGACACTACCTCATGAGCAAGCATTTTATTATCTACTCTTACCACAAGAGCCTCAAATAGATCTTCTTGTAGAAGGATCTGAATCTGATAGAGAGAATTTGGCTAGATTTTCTCCAGGACTATAATTTTGAGATCATCTATACTGCCAGGAAGGGGAAAAAGGTGGCTAATGCTCTTAGCAGGAGATTGGGCTCGCAGTTGTTGAGTGAGGTGACAGAGTAGTCAGCCTCGTTATAGTTATCCTTCATGGATAGAGAAGATGTAGCTTACCAATAGTCAATGGTCATCACCCCTCCAATCTTACAACGAGTTAGGGAGGCACAGCTTGGGGTTGTCGACTATGAGGCTTTACGTGCATAGTTATCAACAGGACATGCTCATGATGGATATTTTCAAGGAGGGGATCACATTTTTCTTTTCAGAGGACGCACTATTGTAACGGTGGCATTGCGGGAGGAGTTCCTGTGGGAGTTTCATACTTCCCCCTTGGTAGTAAACCCTAGCATGGTGAAGATGTACCGTTAAATCTTGTGGTAGTTCTGCTGGTCAGGCATGAAGAAGGAAGAAGCAGAGTTCATTTCTCGGTGCCTTACATGTGTGTAACGCCCCGACCCCAGTTACCCAGAGTCGGTGCATTAATTACATAACATTGGCATGATCACAAGAAAGATCAAATCTCGAAAGACCGATTGGTTTAGTAGCCTTGGAAACACTAGATATATTCATAAGTTTTACATTACATCATAAAATGAAAAACTACAACAACAACATAATGTTTCCACAGTCCACACTATAATCCCCTCATAATATCCCTGAAGGTCATTCATAACTTACATCTTCACATCCTGGGAAAAATAAAACATAGAAAAGGGGTGATCTCAAATGCCCAGTAAGGATAACAATATAGCAGAACATTCAAAAATAAGCATAAACATTTAAGGCAATGAATTACTAAAACAAAAGCCTTTTAAACTTGAACTTCAACATATTATGGCAAAAATAAAATGAAATAATGCCATTTACTTATTCACATGGATATTCTACTAATCGAATAATCACATGCAAAAAAATCAATAACCACTTTCATAATGTTGGAATGCATAATGCCAGACTATCATAACCACATAGTCAAGGCCTCGTGCCAAGACTACAAATAAGATTTTGTCAAGGCCTTGTGCCAAGACACTAGTTTGTCTCATGAGACCTACCGATGCATCGAGGAGCTATAGCGGGCTCCACCCGTCACATATTAAGTCCAATGCATTCCCATATGAAAAGGTTTAAACATAACATAAACATTCGTATTAAAACTAGCATACGAAATGTCAATACTTTCACCATAAACTATGAATGGTATAAAAATAGCACATCCACAGTCAAACATATCACAAAACCTTCAATACAATATAGAAGTTTTGTATCATAATAAATCAACTTCAAATAATCTTAAAATCCATCAAAGGATGTTGACATAGATGAAATCAAAATTCTTTTTAAAGAAATATCTCCTTTTATTTTGAAATCATTTAAGATCCATATAAAATAAAACATTTTCTTTGAAAATATTCTTATAAGCTTGTAAGGGAAGCTTTGAAGAATTTATAACAGCGGAAAATAGCCGCACCCGCCGTATAAGTTAAAAAAAACATTCTTACCTTAATTCTGTCGAAAAGGTTAAAAAGGACCTTGTTTTGAAAACGACGGAAAGATTTCATTATAAACCTCTTATAAAAAGTCAAAAAATGGTATAAATGACTTTAACCCATATTCTTTTAAATAATAAATATGTTTTGAAATGCATTTCGAAGAAACATGGATGTGGATGATAAAGAAATCCCAGTAGATTATTACGTATAAACAACCTCGGATAATGAAGAGATTGTGAAATAACCCTTACCTTGTACTTTTCCTTGGTTGGGGTAGGTTAACCTCCTGTATAATGGTGAAATAATTGTTATTAAATTATACAATAATCATATACATTAATATTATATCATATATGATCTTTTAATATTGGTTTGATAATAATATCTTAGTATTATCGTTGTTTCGGGTGTTAACTTACTTGTTTTCTTTTATATGTTTTGTTACGTAAGACATGTTTGTAAAGGATAGGTTTTATATTATTCATATACAGAATGATATCAAGTCCTTAAACATCATTTTTAAATCATCAAATGATAATTATACTTGAATGGATACAATGGAGAATGAATCTCATCGCGTTCGTGGAGACGGTAGTCCGTATGTACGCACGAGCGACAATATCATTCTTTTGATATTAAAATAATATATAAATGGATGGTATATCATATATACAGAATCATTAACATGTTATGTTTATTATTTACATGAGTTACACATCATTATTATACCCATCCAAATAATATTATATTGAATAACAATTACACCACGACGTGGAGACGGTAAGTCGTACGCACGTATGGTGACATGTTATTCAAAGGGTGGATAGAATACTGAATATGGTTGTACCATATTTATAATAACATCACAGTATATATATGATACTGGATTTATTATTTTAGAATGGTAACAACAAAGGAAGAAGAAGTGGAAGAAGAAATGAACTTAGAAAAGGGTGGTGAAATCATTACCTCTTCTTCGGGTTCTTCCTTTTGATTTGATCAAAAGGGCTCCTTAGGTTGGATTTCTGATCAAACTAATGCCCCTAGGTTGTAGTGAGGGAAGTTGGGAGAGTATTTGGGCAGAGTTTGGCCGAACCAAAAGGCTTTGAAGGTGTGAAGAAATGAGAAGGAGGAGTGCCCTTTTATAAGAGGGGTGAGGGGCACCTTTGGAAAAGCTAGAAATATTAATTTATAATAAATTAATATTCGGTTTCTAATGGCTCCAAAGTTTACTATTCAAAGGTTAAGGTGGGGATGGGTCGAAAACAACTCAACCAATATAATTTAGACAGGTTTGGGTACTTATATTAACCTTATCTTTAAGTATTAACTTTAAGTTAATTAGTTTCACTTTTACAATGTCTCTTTGTATTTTTATATAATATGGTTAATAAACTTACTACATACATCCAAGCGACCCCCAAGTGGTCCATTTAATGATGAAACTATCATTATATAAGTCTCTTGGCCGAACCTTAGATTTCTAGGAATTTAATATCAATTAATAATATAATATTTGTTTTAAGAACTCTTTTATGTCAATTTTGACACTATTCAATAGTTGATTTTTGTGAAACTCATAACAGATTGATTACTTCGAGAAAAGTCAATTAAATCAAATATAATATATCATATTATCCTAGAAAATTATTTTAATTCATTAAAAGTTTCATATTATATTTATTTGGGCATTTATAATATCAATTATTATAATTTTTCACTATTATAGTAATTACTGCATCATCATTGTGTCATAAATAAAATAAAATATTTAATGTCTAAAAATTATAAATAAATTATCATTATGTAGGAAATCTTTTTATCTTTCTAATGAATATTTATAATCTAAAATCCAACATATATAACCTTATGTAACAATTGTTTTTCTAAAAGATATATGCTTGTGTCATTTTTGTATTCATTTTAACTTAATTAAAATAAAGTGTCATTATCACTTACAAGTGGATCCATGGGGTCCCAAAATCGACCCAAAGATGCCCATGGTCGACCATGTATCAACAAATAGGGTTAAGACACGTTTTAGGGTAATTTAGTATTATTATAATATTATTTTTTAACCCTTATTTACCGGATTTACCCTTAACCATGGTAAATAAAATATTTACCGCAGTAATTATTCAAAATGTCTAAAAATAAAAGTTACCTATTTACACAATTTGGAAATCCTGATTCCAAATATGGAATCCATTTTTCTAAATTCAAAACACAGAAGTGGCAGAAATTAATTTAAAATTAATTCCCGCTGTCAAAACAAAAAGCGTGTTTTTAAGAGATAATAACTATCAAAAGATTGACACTTGTTTATGTTCGGTTTAATTGTAAAATTATGTCAAATGACCAACATTATATTAAATGGTAAAAATATATTCTAAATATACTTTAAAACTACTAAAATTCATAATTTATCACTATTAATTATTTTGATTAAAAAAGTTGTTTTTAATTAAAATTTAGTAATTTTCACTATTCATCAAAATATAAAAGTTATCCGAAAAGTACCAAAATTTCACCCTAGGCTAATTTCGATATTCCGAATCCAAAAATGAAGTCCATTTTGAAATATAAAATATATATGATTTCAAAAAGTAGGTATTACTATTCACAACGGCTAGTTTAATTAGTTGTGGTGTGTGTTAGAACTCGAGGTTGCGTACAACACACGCTATCGCATTATTCAAAGGGAAACGTACCGTGGAAGCTTGGGGTGTTACATTCTCCCCTCCTTCAAATAATTTCGTCCTCACAATTTCTAGGGTATTACTGCATAAAAAGACTCGGGTGGTTCTTCATCATAAGTTCCTCGGGTTCCCACGTTGCCTCTTCCATCTTATGGTTTCTCCACAGAACTTTTACCAGACGCGTCGTCCGGTTTCTCAGCACTTGTTCTCTCGTATCAAGAATCTTGACGGGCTCTTCGCAATAATACAGATCGGGTTCCATTTATAATTCTTCATAGGTGAGTACATGCGTTGGGTCAGGCATGTATTTCCTCAACAGAGATATGTGGAACACATCGTGAACTTTGGAGAGACTTGGCGGCATTGCCAATCGGTAAGCTACAGCCCCAATTCGTTCTAGAATTTCGAAAGGTCCGATGTACCTGGGACTCAATTTACCTTTATTACCAAAACGTATGACTCCCTTCCATGGAGATACCTTCAGGAAAACATGATCACCGATTTGAAATTCCAAATCCTTCCTTCGATTATCGGCATAACTCTTCTGCCTACTTTGAGCTGATTTGATGTGATTTTGGATTACTTTCACCTTTTCCACTGTTTCCTCCACCAGTTCTGGGCCCACAAGTTTTCTTTCACCAACGTCATCCCAACAGGTTGGTGTACGACATCTCTTTCCGTATAAAGCTTCATATGGTGCCATCTGAATACTCGAATGGAATCTATTGTTATAGGAAAATTCTACCAGTGGTAAATATTGATCCCACATACCCTGAAAATCAAGTGAGCAAGATCTCAACATGTCTTCTAAGGTCTGAATAGTCTGTTCTGATTGTCCATCTGTCTGAGGGTGGTAAGAAGTGCTCAAATGAAGTTCAGTATCCAGGGATTTTTGAAGACTTTTCCAAAATCTTGAAGTAAAACGGGGATCACGATCAGAAACAATCGATAGGGGTACTCCATGAAGTCTCACAACTTCATTAATGTATAGTCTTGCTAGACGTTCCAGGGGTAGATCTTCTCTTATAGCAAGAAAATGTGCTGACTTGGTAAGACGATCAACAATAACCCATATTGCATCATTCCTTCTAGAAGTCTTTGGTATCCCCATGACAAAGTCCATCGTAATATTGTCCCATTTCCACTCCGGTATGGGAAGAGGTTGCATGACTCCTCCAGGCTGTTGCCTTCCAGCTTTCACTTGTTGACAAACCATACGTCTTGACACAAAATCAGCAATCTCCCTCTTCATGTTGTCCCACCAAAAATGTTCCTTCAAATCTCAATACATTTTGGTGCTCCCAGGGTGTATAGAGAAATTGGAACTATGAGCATCATCCAGCAATTCCCTTTTCAGATCAGGTAAATCGGGAACACAAAGTCTCTTCCCGAATTTCAAAATTCCATCTTCATACACAAAGTCTCTCAATCTCCCATCATTCACAGCTTTAATCTTCTTCTGAAATTCTTCATCATCGGTCTGAGAACTCTTAATCCTTTCTAGTAAAGATGGTTTGGCAACCATTTGAAAAAGAATTGATGTTTCACCTTCCCTGGTTATTCCCATGTCCATCTTTACTAGATCCATGAAAATTGGATCCCTTTCAATTCTCATCATGTTCAAAACACCATGGTCTTTTCTACTCAAAGCATCTGCCACCTTGTTTGCTTTCCCCGGGTGGTAGTGTATCGTGCAATCATAATCCTTGAGTAATTCAAGCCATCTCCTTTGCTTCATGTTGAGTTCTTTTTGTGAGAAAATATACTTCAAACTCTTGTGATCAGTATAAATCTCACATTTTTCACCATAGAGGTAGTGCCTCCATATCTTCAAAGCAAAGATCACAGCTTCTAACTCAAGATCATGAGTAGGATAGTTTTGTTCATGAATTTTCAACTGTCGTGATGCATAGGCAATAACTCTATCATTCTGCATAAGGACACAACCAAGTCCTTTCTTTGATGCATCACTATAAATAACGAACCCATCATTCCCCGATGGTAGAGTCAATATAGGAGCATTGACTAATCTTCTCTTCAGTTCTTCGAAACATTCTTCACACTCTTTTTTCCAAACAAATTTAACCCCTTTACGTGTGACCTTCGTTAATGGGTTAGCCAATCGGGAAAAATTCTGGACGAAACGTCGATAATAACCTGCCAAACCAATAAAACTACGTACCTCAGTTATACTCGTAGGTGCTGGCCATTCTTGGATTGCCTTGGTCTTAGAAGGATCAACAGAGATTCCATATTTAGAGACAATATGTCCAAGAAAAGAAATCTCCTGAAGCCAGAATTCACACTTACTAAACTTCCAATATAATTCATGCCTCCTCAGAGTCTTCAAGATAATGCGCAAGTGATTTTCATGATCTTCGTAGGTTTTGGAGTATACCAATATATCATCAATAAATACCACCACAAATTCATCAAGATACTCCTTGAAAACTCTATTCATCAGATCCATGAATACAGATGGTGCATTAGTCAATCCAAACAGAATTACGGTAAACTCGTAATGCCCGTACCTGGTTCGAAATGCTGTCTTTGGAATGTCTTCCTTCTTCACACACAACTGATGGTATCCAGATCGAAGGTCAATCTTTGAAAAGTATTGAGCTCCATGCAGTTGGTCAAATAAATCATCAATACGAGGTAGGGGATACTTGTTCTTTATCGTTATAGCGTTGATCTCCCTGTAGTCGATACATAACCTCATAGATCCATCTTTCTTTTTAACAAAAAGAACAGGGGCTCCCCATGGAGAAACACTAGGGCGAATAAATCCCTTATTACTCAATTCCTCTAGTTGTTTCTTTAGTTCGACTAACTCTACAGTAGCCATTCTGTAAGGGGTCTCCGATATAGGCCTTGATCCAGGAATCAAATCAATGGAAAACTCAACTTCTCGTTCTGGAGGATGTCCAGGTAAATCTTCCGGAAATACATCTACAAATTCTTTCACAACAGGTACATCCTCTATTTGAACATTCCTTTCCTCACCGACAGTTATTTCATTCTCTTCCTCCCCAATAATTGAATTAAGTTGAGCTACTGGGGGTGGATCTAAATAAGAATTAGGTGGTGACGATTCTGCTCTAAAGATAAGGTGTTCCTTATCATTATCATCAAGAATCGTAACCTCTTTCTTTTTACAATAAATCTTCGCATCAGAGTCCGAAAGCCAGTCCATACCGAGGATTATATCAAACTCAATCATAGGTATGAAGATGAGATCAGCAGATAAAGAAAATTTATGTGCTCTAATGGGGACTGATTCACAAAACTTTGTTGCAATGATACTTTCCTTAGGTGTTTTAACTGACAACTCCCTTGTTAAATCAAATTGGAAATATCTAATTTTCTTAGCAAACTGGGAAGATATGAAACAATGCGATGATCTAGAATCAAATAATGCATTTGTTAAACTTGAGGAAACCATTAAATTACCTGCCACCACGTCTTTCGGAGCTTCTACCTCAGAAGTAGTGATAGCATAAGCCTGGCCTTGATCCCTTGGCCTTTTCTGAGGTAAGTTCTCCTGACACTTAGGACATGCATTTGCATAATGTCCCATCTCCCTGCAATTGTAGCACTGAACGTTGGTAGCTTCCTTCTTCCCTTTGCAATCACAAGCTTGGTGACCTTTTTCACCACACTTGTAACAGACTCCCATTCCCTTCAAGCAAGTACCAGGATGTTTCTTCCCGTATTTACCACAAGATGGATATTCAACCTTTCCCTTCTTCCCCTTATTTCCATTCCCAGATTGATCAGCAGGTCTCTTCTTCTCTTGCTTTGCTTTAAAGTCATAAGACTTAGAGAATTCCTTTTCGGTCTTGATAGCACATGAGACAATGTCTTCGTACGATGAAAAGGATTGTGAGACTAATGCTCGACGAAGAAATGGTTTTAACCCATCAAAGAAACGATCAATATTACTTCTTGGGTTGCGAATATAATCTCCATCATACCTCACTAACCTTGTAAAGTTATCCTCATACTTTGTGACATTCTCATCCTCCTTTTGTATCAGACTCAGAAATTGACTTTCCATATCCGCTCGATGGTCATGAAGAAAGTATTTTTCTAAAAACAGATCTTTGAACTCCCTCCATTACATATTTGATACTTCATCATCTTCCTTCATGTTTTGAATCAATGACCACCATTGATCAGCATCTCTAGTGAGGCGGTAAACTGCCATGATAACTTTTTCCCTTTCACTGCTCCCCAAAGCCTGAAATATTTTCTCTAGGGAATTTATCCATTGCTCAGCTACTAAGTGATTTGTACTCCCATTGAACGTTGGTGGTTGTTGCCTCATGAATCGATCTAACATTGATCCTCCACGCTGCGGATCAGGGTGCTCCATACGGGTAAGGTTATTATTCATAACCTGAGTAAGTTGTCCCAATATGGTGATTAGCTGATCGGCACCAGTTGCATCACCAGCCCCACTATAATTATCTTGAGCAGGAGGGCAATCCCTACATGGAGTGCGTGCATTGATACAGTTTCCATTTCTTCCACTAGGCGCCATTTCTAAACAATGGCATAAACTAGATCAGTTTATGAATCAAAATACATAATCCCATACTTATAAAACACTTAACATAAATTGAACTATTTATGGATATAATCCATAATCATAAAAATGTTTTCTTTGAGGAAGTATATACTCATAAACCCTTCATAATTATTTGTAAATAAAATGAGAGTAATCCTAAGCATATCCCCCAGGAGTGTCGTAACCAAGAATGCAGCAAGGCCCATTGTCGTGCACCAGTTCCCGTTCGAGTCTAGCTTAAAGCGGTGTTTTCGGGTTTTACCCCTAGGTACATCTGTGCCAGAGCCGCCTCTACCTGCTCGTATCCAGACATGGATGTATTGCTTGGAAAACTCACAAAATCTCTACAATACCAAAATTCTAGGAAGTTCTTCTACACTAATCCTCAAAGTTCATCTTAGGTCTACGTGCTCTAATCAGAGTTTATCTAAATCTAGCTTCCAAGGTTTGTACTAAACTTCCTCTGATACCAACTGTAACGCCCCGACCCCAGTTACCCAGAGTCGGTGCATTAATTACATAACATTGGCATGATCACAAGAAAGATCAAATCTCGAAAGACCGATTGGTTTAGTAGCCTTGGAAACACTAGATATATTCATAAGTTTTACATTACGTCATAAAATGAAAAACTACTACAACAACATAATGTTTCCACAGTCCACACTATAATCCCCTCATAATATCCCTGAAGGTCATTCATAACTTACATCTTCACATCCTGGGAAAAATAAAACATAGAAAAGGGGTGAGCTCAAATGCCCAGTAAGGATAAAAATATAGCGGAACATTAAAAAATAAGCATAAACATTTAAGGCAATGAATTAGTAAAACAAAAGCCTTTTAAACTTGAACTTCAACATAGTATGGAAAAAATAAAATGAAATAATGCCATTTACTTATTCACATGGATATTATACTAATCGAATAATCACATGCAAAAAAATCAATAACCACTTTCATAATGTTGGAATGCATAATGCCAGACTATCATAACCACATAGTCAAGGCCTCGTGCCAAGACTACAAATAAGATTTTGTCAAGGCCTTGTTCCAAGACACTAGTTTGTCTCATGAGACCTACCGATGCATCGAGGAGCTATAGCGGGCTCCACCCGTCACATATTAAGTCCAATGCATTCCCATATGAAAAGGTTTAAACATAACATAAACATTCGTATTAAAACTAGCATACGAAATGTCAATACTTTCACCATAAACTATGAATGGTATAAAAATAGCACATCCACAGTCAAACATATCACAAAACCTTCAATACAATATAGAAGTTTTGTATCATAATAAATCAACTTCAAATAATCTTAAAATCCATCAAAGGATGTTGACATAGATGAAATCAAAATTCTTTTTAAAGAAATATCTCCTTTTATTTTGAAATCATTTAAGATCCATATAAAATAAAACATTTTCTTTGAAAATATTCTTATAAGCTTGTAAGGGAAGCTTTGAAGAATTTATAACAGCGGAAAATAGCCGCACCCGCCGTATAAGTTAAAAAAAACATTCTTACCTTAATTCTGTCGAAAAGGTTAAAAAGGACCTTGTTTTGAAAACGATGGAAAGATTCCTTTATAAACCTCTTATAAAAAGTCAAACAAGGGTATAAATGACTTTAACCCATATTATTGTAAATAATAAATATGTTTTGAAATACATTTCGAAGAAACATGGATGTGGATGATAAAGAAATCCCAGTAGATTATTACGTATAAACAACCTCGGATAATGAAGAGATTGTGAAATAACCCTTACCTTGTACTTTTCCTTGGTTGGGGTAGGTTAACCTCCTGTATAATGGTGAAATAATTGTTATTAAATTATAAAATAATCATATACATTAATATGATATCATATATGATCTTTTAATATTGGTTTGATAATAATATCTTAGTATTATCGTTGTTTCGGGTGTTAACTTACTTGTTTTCTTTTATATGTTTTGTTACGTAAGACATGTTTGTAAAGGATAGGTTTTATATTATTCATATCCAGAATGATATCAAGTCCTTAAACATCATTTTTAAATCATCAAATGATAATTATACTTGAATGGATACGATGGAGAATGAATCTCATCGCGTTCGTGGAGACGGTAGTCCGTACGTACGCACGAGCGACAATATCATTCTTTTGATATTAAAATAATATATAAATGGATGGTATATCATATATACAGAATCATTAACATGTTATGTTTATTATTTACATGAGTTACACATCATTATTATATCCATCCAAATAATATTATATTGAATAACAATTACACCACGACGGGGAGACGGTAAGCTGTACGCACGTATGGTGACATGTTATTCAAAGGGTGGATAGAATACTGAATATGCTTGTACCATATTTATAATAACACCACAGTATATATATGATACTGGATTTATTATTTTAGAATGGTAACAACAAAGGAAGAAGAAGTGGAAGAAGAAATGAACTTAGAAAAGGGTGGTGAAATCATTACCTCTTCTTCGGGTTCTTCCTTTTGATTTGATCAAAAGGGCTCTTTAGGTTGGCTTTCTGATCAAACTAAGGCCCCTAGGTTGTAGTGAGGGAAGTTGGGAGAGTATTTGTTCAGAGTTTGGCCGAACCAAAAGGCTTTGAAGGTGTGAAGAAATGAGAAGGAGGAGTGCCCTTTTATAAGAGGGGTGAGGGGCACCTTTGGAAAAGCTAGAAATATTAATTTATAATAAATTCATATTCGGTTTCTAATGGCTCCAAAGTTGACTATTCAAAGGTTAAGGTGGGGATGGGTCGAAAACAACTCAACAAATAGAATTTAGACAGGTTTGGGTACTTATATTAACCTTATCTTTAAGTATTAACTTTAAGTTAATTAGTTTCACTTTTACAATGTCTCTTTGTATTTTTATATAATATGGTTAATAAACATACTACATACATCCAAGAGACCCCCAAGTGGTCCATTTAATGATTAACCTATCATGATATAAGTCTCTTGGCCGAACCTTAGATTTTTAGGAATTTAATATCAATTAATAATATAATATTTGTTTTAAGAACTCTTTTATGTCAATTTTGACACTATTCAATAGTTGATTTTTGTGAAACTCATAACAGATTGATTACTTAGAACAAAGTCAATTAAATAAATCCTAATATATCATATTATCCTAGAAAATTATCTTAATTCATTGAAAGTTTCATATTATATTTATTTGGGAATTTATAATATCAATTATTTTAATTTTTCACTATTATAGTAATTAAAGAATCATCATTGTGTCATAAATAAAATAAAATATTTAATGTCTAAAAATTATAAATAAAATATCATTATGTAGGAAATATTTTTATCTTTCTAATGAATATTTATAATCTAAAATCCAACATATATAACCCTATGTAACAATTGTTTTTCTAAAAGATATATGCTTGTGTCATTTTTCTATTCATTTTAACTTAATTAAAATAAAGTGTCATTATCACTTACAAGTGGATCCATGGGGTCTCAAAATGGACCCAAAGATTCCCATGGTCGACCATGTATCAACCAATAGGGTTAAGACACGTTTTAGGGTAATTTAGTATTATTATAATATTATTTTTTAACCCTTATTTACCGGATTTACCATTAACCATGGTAAATAAAATATTTACCGCAGTAATTATTCAAAATGTCTAAAAATAAAAGTTACCTATTTACACAATTTGGACATCCTGATTCCAAATATGGAATCCATTTTTCTAAATTCAAAACACAGAAGTGGCAGAAATTAATTTAAAATTAATTCCCGCTGTCAAAACAAAAAGCGTGTTTTTAAGAGATAATAACTGTCAAAAGATTGACACTTGTTTATGTTCGGTTTAATTGTAAAATTATGTCAAATGACCAACATTATATTAAATGGTAAAAATATATTCTAAATATACTTTAAAACTACTAAAATTCATAATTTATCACTATTAATTATTTTGATTAAAAAAGTTGTTTTTAATTAAAATTTAGTAATTTTCACTATTCATCAAAATATAAAAGTTATCCGAAAAGTACCAAAATTTCACCCTAGTCTAATTTCGATATTCCGAATCCAAAAATGAAGTTCATTTTGAAATATAAAATATATATGATTTCAAAAAGTAGGTATTACTATTCACAATGGCTAGTTTAATTAGTTGTGGTGTGTGTTAGAACTCGAGGTTGCATACAACACACGCTATCGCATTATTCAAAGGGAAACGTACCGTGGAAGCTTGGGGTGTTACATGTGAGCTGGTGAAGGTTGAGCACTAGGTTCCAACATGATTAGCTCACCATTTGGAGGTACTTGAGTGGAAGTGGGATGGGATATCAATGGACTTTGTGATGGGATTACCATGAATGTCTAAAGGACATGATTCTATCTGGGTGATCATTGACTGACTCACCAAGTCGACCCACTTCCTAGCTATCAGGGTGCAGAGTTCCGTAGAGAAATTGGGACGCCTCTATGTGCACAAGATAATTTGGCTTCATAGAACCCTTTACAAAATAGTCTCATATCACAATGTTGATTTCACATCCCAATTGTGGAAGGGACTTTAGGAGGTGTTTGGGGCTCAGTTATGCTTGAGCACGACGTTCTATCTTCAGACTGATGGTCAGACAGAGAGAACCATTCAGGTTCTGGAGGATATGTTGTGGGCTTATATCTTAGAATTTTGTCACAGTTGGGATGGAAACTTACCACTGGTGGAGTTTTTATACAATTATAACTACCACTCCACCATTAACATGGCACCATTCGAGAACTTATAAGGTTGACCCTATAATTCACCGCTTTGCTGGAACGACCCCAGAGAGTCAGCACTCATGTGTCCAGAGTTGGTGTGAGCTACCACTGAGAAGGTTCACATCATCCATGAGTGGATGAACACTGCAAAAAACTAGCAGAAGTCTTATGTTGATAGGTGAAAAAGACCTCTGGAGTTTGAGGAGGGAGACCATGTCTTCTTTTGGGTCTCACCTCAATGAGGGTTACAAAGATTTGGCTGTGGTGGAAAGTTATCTCTGAGGTTCATCAGACCATTCCATATAATTGACAGAGTTGGCGAGGTGGAATATTTCTTAGATCAACTGCCACAATTGAACTGGGAACATGATGTCTTCCATGTGTCGCAGTTAAGGAGGTATGTGCATGAACCATCACATTTCATCGATTGGGGTGAGCTGGACATCAAGGATAGAGTGACCTTTGATGAGTACCAAGTGGAGATCGGGGATCAGCATGAGAGGATCCTTCATGGGAGATCGATTATCATAGTGCGTGTCTAGTGGCAGCATAAAACCTTTAGGAGAGCATGTGGTAGTGGGAGGCTCATATCCATTCCCAGTACCCACATCTTTTTGAGTAGCCATTGTTTTGGCTTTTCAGGGATGCAAACCCCCAAGGTGGGGAGATTGTAATGTCTTGTATTTTCCGTGTATTGTTTTTAAATATTATATGGAATTATTTCAAGACCAAGCATAGAGACAAAACATCATTCCATGGCCCGATGATCCCAAAATGGTGGTTTGAACTTTTTTTAAGTTAAGTGAGTCGGCATGTGTGCACGATTATGGTAGTTTCAAAACGGATTCCTGGATTAAAAATTTGAGGGAACCGTTGAGTCCAGGATGATGAATTTAACTAAGAATGAGCATAATCTCGATCAGTGCAGGACTAGAAAAAAACTAATTTTCAAACTTTTTAAGTAAAATAAAATAAAATAAAATAAATTGAAAAGTTTATTTTATTTTATTTGGACACGTTCACTACAACGCATTGATGAGGAATCTATTTTTATAATTAATGACATAGCACAATAACTCTGAAATATCAACGCTGACTCATTAATGTCGCAGGGTAACGACATAAACTCTCCATGATGGAATTTTGAAATGCATTCCCTCTTTTTAATGGGTTAATAAAATGCTAGTCATTGGCAGAAGATTGAGAGAAACTCTGAAGAATTCTTTGAGCTCTGGAGAGAACCCTCCACAACGAACGATGAAAAATCAAAAGTGAAAATCATTGCTCTAATTGAGTTGAAGGATCTCAGTGATGATATTAGTGTGATCCCCTTATCATCAATATATCCCTCTTCGAGGTAGGGGTTATGTTTTAAATATTTTCTCCCATGTTCATTAAATTAAATGACGAACGCAAATCAACCCACGAACTGGTTGACCCGCGCATCGTCATCCTTGAAGAAGGGATTTTCTTTATCATGTTCGTTCATGGGGATTATTTTGTCATGTTTTTATGTTTTTAATTTTCCCCGTTTAAAACTTCTAATTGGAGTGGATTAACACCGTGATAAATGACAGAGGAGGTTCGTTCCTCCATTTTTGTTTTGTTTTCTTCCTCCCTCTTCCCCGTGTACATCACATTCTTTATAGGGATAGGAACAAGGAATCATTTCACATATTTTTCTTAGATAAATGATCCCAAAATGGAGATCCAACATCATTATTACCTAGAGGAGGTGTGATGACGAAATTGGTGGACAAATCAACATGGTTTGGGTGTTCTCATTCTTCAAGCATTCGTCATACGGGTGATTCAAAACGTGTTTTCAGGGCGGATCAGAGGCCTGAAACTGAATGAAATGGATTCGTGATATTGTGGAAACCTAAACCCTTGAGTTTCATGGTGATCGGAAGGTGGGATCAAAGAATGGAGAATCAAAAGAGGCATGCCAATAGAGAAGATTGATTCTGGAATTTTTTGAAGAACACTGTGTTTATCCTGAAGAACACACCATGTGGGATTGGCTTAGAAGTGAATAGCGTTCCGCGATGTAGGAAGCTATAACATGATGTGTTCTCCAAAGAACACGTTTTGTGGTTCGTTATGCGGGACTCTCCATGTATATCAGATGATACACATACACAGGGCGGAGTACATGGTTGTGTACTCCAACACAAGGCCAGACCAGGTCGGCTGCATGGGTTACACCATGTACTGGTTACACGGGATTACATACACAGGTTGAGGACATGTATGGACGCATGACCGTGAACATGGAGTGGACCTCGGTTACTCGAACATGAAGCATGGTCTATCCTACATGTCGTGTACTCATTTTTCTACAAGGCATGTTCCCTCTGACTCGGGCCATTACACATGGGTATTACCCGGAGTCTTGAGACACGGTGTGTGACCTGTTCTACATGCCATGTATATCCCAGAAACATGGCATGATCTCCTTGTCCAATATTCCTTTTACAAGTTTCCTTTGGGTTAGTGCCCCTTTTTCTCGTTCCCCTGAAGGTTAGGTATCATTTCTATCCACAGAAGTATGATCCATTTAGTAGAACTTTCCGAGATAGAGTCAGGTATCCCTATGAGAGGCCCAGAGCAAGATCCTCTATCCATTCTTGACCCTAGGATGAGTCAAGTATCAATGTGACTAATTCTACAAGACACCGATCCTCTACCTAAAAGGTGAATCCGAATGAGTTGCGGTATCCACCAAGGCCCTGGTAGTGATCCTCATCTATGTATCGTGATCTTTTCCCACTCAGGATTCTATTCTCCTAGAATGGGTGTATTTATCTCTCATGTATTTTCCTGAAAAATAGTATTTCTCTGACGAAAAACATTAGAGCTACCAGGCTCACCGAGTGAGTTCTCCCGGATGAGTTCTTCATGGAATCTTTGAACTGAATCCCTAGCAGGGGTATGTATTTGTGCGACTTGTCTCTAGACTATGAGTCTGGGTTTTGAGTATATCTAGATGTGTTTCTCTTATTATTTGTTCAGTAGAAATATAATATGTAGAGCTGAATGTACCTTTATTTTCATATAGATTTGTGGTTTTCAGGTTCCTCTACAGAGTATTTTTATACTCACCCCTGCACGGTCTTTGCCCACACGTGTCGTGTCTTGTGCAGATGAGCAACTTTTTGACGGAGTCCAGGGTGAATAAGGACAAGACCAAGCTTTCTAAGTTCCATATAGGCCAATGTGTTCCTACAACTATGAGAAGTAGTCCTAGTACCTCCTTGTGATTACAAGTTGTACTTTTTAGTTTGCATACTCTTTTTTTGGTGGGATTGCATTCTGGCCCAATTTTACTTCCACACTTTACTTTCATTGTACTATATTGGTTGGGTTTAGTTGTATGAATGAATTTTTTTCCTCAGTGGTTTTTACATTTCAACATTTGTGGGATTAGAGATGTGGGCATGTGTACAGGTACTTAGGCAATATCTCCCATGTTAGTGATATACCTACTCGGTGCTAGTCACCAGCCCCTTTCCTGTTGGAGGCGGGCTTGTAGAGTCGCGACACGGGACCCACTAGGACATGTCGTGACACACACAATACTGAAATGTATAAAAACTGAAATAATTCATTCATAAATCTAAGATCCCAAAAACAGAGTATAATAGAATGTAAAGGAAAAGTAAAGAGGTCAAAATACAATCCCACCATAAAGAGTCTGTACAAAAGTCCAACTGAAACTATAAATAGTCCAACCTTCTCCATGGGAGTGGACTACGTCAAATGTATGTTCCTAGAAAACACCTTGGTATTTCCATCTAAAGTTGTGCTCCACCCACTCTTATTCCTCCTAGGACATCATCAAAAGGGTCTCCACCTATAAAAGAAACCAAACGTATGGGAAAAGCCTGTGTAGGGGTGAGTATCACAATACTCAGTAAGACACCCCAAAAACACCAAAAAAAAGCACCGGGTATAGTCAGCTCAATAAGAGATGTAGCATCGTATAACATATAAAAAAAGTGCATAAAAAAACTCAATATACTCAGGAGAGACTCCACGCTATCAGGAATTCATAAGAAACTTCCAGCCACATGATTCAATTTGATGGAATTCTCATTCCAGTAGATCCCACTCCATGAGCCCTGGTATCATTAGATACACTCGATGAAGAGGTATAGCTCATTTAGGTCCTTCCCAAAGAGAACACATTGTTTTTGGATGACTATGATACATATATATTGGGTCACACCCAAGATCGATGGGGGAGACCACAAACCCAATATAGATCAACCTTGATACATAGATAGGTGGTCACACCCAGAACCAATGGGGGACACCAAAAAGCCAATCTGAATCAACCTAGATACATAGATAGGGATCACACCCATAACAATTAGGGGAAACCATGAACCTAATATAGATCAAATTTCTATGTTCGATATCACATGTTAGGGATTCCATAAACCTGATCGATGTGGTCCTCCGGATAGAGGATCAATGTCCTACTCCAGGAGGTTATGCTGCTTTTGAAAACTCTAACAGGGATGATAGAGGATTTCACTATAGTCTCACGAAGATATTCTATTAATCTATCTAATACTCGACCTCTAGAGAATATTTCAATCTAGTGATTTGGATGTAATACTTCCCTACACCCTTGAGGAAAGGACCAAGGGCCCACACTAAACCTATACTAGTCCAAACTAAAAAACCACCATTGGCCTAAAAATGATAGTCTCAACATTAGGGTATCAACATTGTAGATGATTCGTTGATTGGACACTCCATTTAGGAGTTATAACCATTTGAAATTGGATAGGCCACTGTGCTTATGGACTGACTGCTGTAGTCGATCCACATACTGCACCGACCGACCACTGCGGTCGACCACCACGATTGCTACGACCTATGGAATCTTGAGTTATCATGGAACCATGGTCAATCACCATGGTCGATCCTATCACATGATCATTTTCCCATGGAAGCTTGAGCATCAATAACAACACAGTTGAACACAACCAAGCTCCACCCCGGTTGCCCCGAATCCAACCTGGGTTTGATTTGGGTCTGGCCCGACCCACCAGCTTGACATGACCCTCCAACCCAACCTAGGACATTGTTCTGACATGGACCATCTACCTGACCCATACCACCTAGCCCAGCCTTCTATCTTGGCCTGCTCCACTCGCTGCCGTGATCGCCCGTCGCAGTCTGCCTTTGCTGGCCACCTCCACCAGCCCCATCGCTGGCTGCCTGGACCCACACCTCTACCTAGACCTGCATTGTCCCACTCACCTAGACCTATCGAAGCCACCACACTAGGTCCAAATTGAACTATCATCCCAAAAAAATCATGTTATCACATCTCCATCGTGTCGGGTCGATCCCTAATCTGTGATCTCAAACCATTAGAACAAGAATCGGGTTTCAACGATCGAGTGACCGGGATGTGTCGAACCCCAGGACAATGAACAATGCCCATGGTGAAACATGTAATTAGGGGATAAAAACACAATCAATAAAGAGGAACGAACCTAGATCATTGTTCATGTCGATTTCGGTTCATTTCTAATAGAACGACAAGACGAATCCATCAGCAGATTAACTAAAAGAAATTATCCCATTAAATCAATGAAATTAAACCCATCTCACATGGTGATTGATCCGAAAATCAATCCATTCATCAATTCATTTTCATTTACAAAATAATTGAAGAACGGGGAAGAAATCAACAAAAAAATATCCCACCTGATATTTGGATTGATCATTTGAAAATATTAGTCACAACGCTATTTTCGTAGGAAAAATCCATTTAAAAACAATGTGTGTTTATCGTCGATCCTTGATCCATCGTCGTTTGTCGGAAGGATCATCCATATATTCTCTCTCCAATTTCTCCATAGAATTCTAGGGTTATAAGGATAACCCTTTATCTCTAACAAAATTTCAATTAAAGGAAAAACTACCTCACTGCGTCAACAACTGAATAAAAACAATTTTATTAATTGTTTTATTCGTTTCACATCCACATAAACTTTTTCCAAAATGATCTACACTGACTAATGTTAATCCATGAATAGGGTAAATCTGTTATTCTGAACACAACAATGCCCTCATATTTATAATTTGGACAACCATTTAGGTGTTATTTCACTTTTTAAGGAAAATTGTGCACACATGCAATTAAATATTTTAATATTTTTCAAAAATTTGTTCTAGGAACCTTGGGCCTTAGAATATCACAATTTCTTAGTGATTTTTGTCTAAATAAATCCATATAATATCTAAAAAAATACATGAAAAATCCAAGATGTTATAGGTAGAATACATGGAAGCTACACAGGCTTGCAAAGAAGTGATTTAGATGAGAAGGTTGTTGGAGGAGCTTGGGAACAAAAATGAGCATATTCTATAATTTTGTGACAGTCAGTGTTACTTACACATTATAAGGAATCCATATTTTAATTACATGATGAATTACATTGGAGTACAATATCATTTTATCCGAGATGTGGTGGGGGAAGGAAGTGTCGATATGTAGAAAATCCATAGTAAATAAAATCTGTAATATTTTTTGATAAAGTTGATTTAATATAATAAGTTTATATGGTCCTTGAGTGGACTCACAGAGACATTAGAATTATGTTTGGGAGATAGAAATGATGTGCGGAGATGTGATTTTTTCTAAATAAAATCTTCAAGTGGGAGATGTATGGGCAGTTTTTTAATGAAAGGCAGTGGTCTCCCCCGAATTTTTAAAATGGGGCTAGTGATAAAAGATGAAGTGGGTGGCCAAACCCACCTACTAGGATTCAATGAGGGAGGATCATGTAGTGAATCTTTCTTATAAATGGCAGTGGCTTCCCTTGTTTTCAATACGCACCAATCAACTCCACCAATCAGCAACATCATATCCCTATAGTTTGTGGTATTTTTTGAGGTTTATTTCCATATTATTAAATAGAGATAGTTACAAGGGTTTTATACTTGTAATAGTGAGGGATTGTGTACCCACTTTTACCCATATTGAGATACTTCTATTTTCCTACGGGTTTTTACAACTTTCATTTTGGGGGTTTTTCCATGTTACACCTAATTTCCATTTATTTCCACATTTATCACATTATTTAATCTCATGATTATTGTTTCACCATGGGACAATAATTTTCAGTCCCAAAAATGGGTAGGAGAGATTGTAGGTGATAAATTAATGAGACAGAAAGAGGGGTGAGGGTTGCACAATGCAATTCCTACAAATAGTTTATTAGAGAAAAAAATGGAATAAGAAAAAATGGCCTTAGGGATTTCAGGTCAACCGTCAAGACCCTACAGGTTAAGAAATCATGGGGCCTTTGGTTTAGCCTTTGGTTCAGCCAATCGGGTGGTATTCAAGGAAAAGAAACGAAGGGAATCTAGTTCATCCAATTAAGAGGTCTTTGAGGATTTGAAACCAAGGATCTTTGGTTCAGCCAATCAAGGATCCAGTCAAGGGGTTGTTAAGGATAAAAAATCTAGGGCCTCTAGGTCATCAAATTGAGGGTTATTAAACTAATCATGGGGACATTTAAGATAAAAAATTGAAGTTCTATCAGGTTATCTAATCATGGGGTCATTGAGGACTAAAAATAAAGGAGCTATGGGTCAGCTAATCAAGTGATCTTCAGTTTATAAATGTAAAAAATATAATTGATCTAGTGGATGTGTGGTAATCCCTATGGGGAGGGATGAGGTTTGACCCACTTCAGTGTTTGAGTGCATGTGTATTTGAATTTTTTAATATCATATACATAATATATAATAATTTCAATTAGATTATAATTTTTTTTAATCTCATTGTTAATTATATTATTATTTTTTGATTTTGTAATTTTATAATTTTTTTGTGATTTATTTTTTTTGTAAATAATAATTTAATTTAAAATAATTTAAAATAAGAAAGAAAGAAATAATTATTATTATTTTAGATTAATTATTTTTTATAATTAATAAGAATCTCCTAAACCCTGAACCTAGAAAACCAAGTTCATGGTCCCTTTATTCAATAAAAGAAAATAATATAGAGGGTTGTAATTTCAAATAAAGTTTCATGAAAGACCATCAAATAAAATAGAAAAATATCACAAAAAAAAACAATTGTGAAAAATTCATTCGAGTGTCATTCAATATTGAGTATCCTACAAAAGTTTCTTACCTTTTACCCATCTATTATAGCCCACTCTTACACAAATTCCTACCTCGCTTTGAAGAATTAGGTTTCTACTAAGGATTAGATGGATCATGTTAGCCCAATTCCATTAAACACTTTAAGAGGGAGGGTGAATCAAGGTATGACGGGATAATAAAACTTCCCCTTTAGATCTTATTTCATCATTAAACAAAAAAATTCTCTCACGTTCCCATAGTAATGTATGATCATAAATTAAAACATATACGAGACACAATAATTTTACTTGGTTCCCCAACATAGGATACATCCAATGAACATAAAAAGGTAATGTGCCTATAAACTAAATTCACTAAATAACACCACTATTAAAAATTTTAGAGTCGACTCACCATCCTTTCTAGTTCACTACTATTCATAAAATGAAATTTCACTGCTCTCTCATCTAAAGTGTGCTCATTAATCCTTCAAAGGATTCTTCTTTTGATCACATGAATTAATATGTTTTAAACCTTATTTGGTGCATCATTAATTGCCAAATTAATCCACTTTATGAATACCACTTTACCACAAAATTATTGGTAAATCCCTTCTTATTCACATAAGATTCACTTTTGTGAAACCCCTTTGTCAACTTTCATGAAACTAAAATATCATTCATGAAAATTTTCAATAATTTTGAAAAATTTTACTTTCATTAAAATCAAAATTTTTTTAAAACATTATAAGATTTAATGAAACTAAAAAATGTTCATGAAACATTTACTTTCATAAAACTTCATTCCTCTACAAAACTGACATTCTTTTGAATCCTTCCCACTATGAAATATTTCTTGAAATTATTTCATGAATTTATATTATTTGAATTTTCATTTAGTCTTATTCTATTAAAATTAGGGAGGTAGTATCCTATTTATATAATTTTCCTCCCCTTCATGAAACATTCAAACTTTCCACACCTTTTTGAAAAACTCTCCATTCTTGTTCATGAAACTCCATTTCTTCGCAAAACCTAAGGGAAATCTTACATTTGAAAAACTTCTCATAATCACGTAACATACATTCTTTCCTTTTTGAATCATCCAAATTTTACAAAACATTATTTCATTAATCTTAAAATATTCATGACACCAGACTTTCATGAAGCACCAAACTTTAAAAAATTCTATGTCTTTTCCATATTTTCATGAGACAACCCAAGACATGAAACATTCATTAAATTTTTCTCAACCTACAAATTTTGGACTGTAATTTTTTTTAAAACACTATGAAATGGAGCCACCTTATAGGCATATTTTTTTTTGTACCAATTAAAAATCTTCCATACTTATTACTTGAAATGTTTTCAACATAATTGGTCAAAAATCATACTAAAACTCTGTAATTGGCCTTGTCAACTTTCTTTGTTAACAAACAAAATTAACCTAAAAACACAACCAAGTTACCTTGATGGATTTTTATCAAAATATAATCACTATATAGGGAGAAAATATCCTCCTCCATAGAGGTTAAATTTAATTATTTTAATTCATTGACATTTTTTTCAGAACATGTACATTACTTTTCACTGATAAATCATGAATTTTAATCTTCAGATTGAACCAGATGTTGACTTTATCATTATTGGAAAAACATTTAAGTATTAAAGGTAATATTTATAACAAAGGATACCATGAGAGATTTTTAAAAATACACTAGTATACCCCCATTTTGATTTCATGGGATTTGATGTGTATTTTTTATTTTTAAGAATATTGTGTTGATTATGAATTATAAAATTAAAATAGTAAATAGTAAATGTGGAATAAGACCATGGGATATTTTTTGACCACTAATAAAACACTTAAAAAAGAGTTATCAATTAATTATATATAGTTGGAGGATATAAATTAAATAAAACCTAATTTAAAAAATGTTTGTAATTGTTGTAATAATATTATGTTCAAAGGAAGCTGGAGAATAAAAATTATTCACATCAATTTGGAAATAAGATAATCAAATTTGAGGTATATCATAATTTTTAAACCATCATAATATATTATTATGGTAAAAAAAATTAAAACCATCATTAGTTGTTATATAATGATGTATTTCTATATTTTAAAATTTTAAATTGTGTATGTATTGTGGGTTTTTTATATTACAATTATCATCTTATTTGTAATTCCTAATATAACCCTAATCTATTAATTATGGTTATCATTTTTCTATAATTCATGATTGAAGGGTGATAAAATTTATATTCATGTATATGAATGTAGAAGAAATTACATAGAAAGAAATCAAAATATATGAAAATTTATAGAGTTTCCATAAATAACACTATTAAAAGATGTAATATTATCCAAAAAATAATTGTGTATATTTATGTAAACAATTTATGAACAATTTCTGAAGTAAATTAAGAAACTAAAATCTTAGGTGCATTCCATAGGGGTTCCGGTCTGGATAGCTAAACTCATGGATTTTAAAACTCCACTATTGTAACATGATATTCCAATAAATACATGTTCCTGATAAGAATTAAAAGGTATGATATAACTAATTGGTGTTGTTAGATATAGGAAAACTATAAAGAAAATATGATTATAAAGAACAATAATACTTTATATAGTGAAAATACTTCCAGAAGTCCATGAGAAGCCCTTGAATTTTTATAATGAACAATATTACCTATCATCTTATCAAAATCCCAATGGTGATATAATATATTGTAATCTAAAATTTATACTGACAAATGAATTATTTTTTTCTTTCAAAATATAAGGCGCATGAGGGAAAATGTATATTAAATTATTTTCCTATTATAGTATTATAGTATATCAGAATGTGATAATGTATATTTCAATGTATGAAAATGTATATTTCAGTACATGAAAATGTATATTACACTATATAAAAATGTATTATAGTACTGTAGTATTAATTTTTTTTGGATATTATTGTATATATATATATATATATCAAAATATATGAATATATGTTTATATTATATTATTATATCATTATAGTATTTTTATATTACAATTTTTTTTATAAATAGTATATGTAAAAGTGAAAATGTGTGTATATATTCATGATCTTATTATAGTATTTTTATATTGTATTATATGAAAATGTGTTTATATTATAGTATTTATAAAATCATAATCATAAGTAGAATCATATGAATAAGAACTATAAATAATAAAATGTGTGTGCATTAATGTATATCTTTAAGCATAGAAATTAACATAATCATAGGCATTGACATGATGAAGACTCTATTTATATTAGTATCTATATAACCATTGGCATAAAAATAACTCTAATCAAAAGAAAATTTATTTAAGTAACTTAGTTTTTATAAGAAAAATATAAATATAATGTATTTTTTAGGATATATATATATTAAAAAATAGAGGCGAATATTTTTAAGTAACATGGTTTTTGTATAAGAATAAGCTAAAGATAATGTGTTTTTAGGATATATATATTACAATATTTGATGTTTTATATATATTGTAGTATTTTTATAAGACTAACTATAATTATAATCATTGGAAGATGAATTTTTAATTTGATAATGTGAATTTATTTTGCATTATATGTTTAGCTATGAATATTCACTATCGAATTCACACAAGCATTATCAAATTAAAAATGTGTATGTATTTAATTTCATTAATTTTGTAAGGAATAGAATGATATACACTACTGAATTCACATATGATATAAAGAATTCAGAATTTTTACATATTTTATTGCATTAATTGTGTATGTATTAACATCATCATAAATTAAACCATAAACATAATCACAGAAATGAGAGAAGAATAAGAAAAGTCATAAGAAGGAAATTGCATTCATATAAAATAGTTTGGAAGTGGATCTTGAATAAATATAAATAATAATTAATTAATAACTAATAATTAATATAGATATTTTAAAAATCTAAATCCCTCAAAATTAGATGACTTACCATAATAGGTTGAGGAAAAGTGGGAATGAGAACTTACACTATGGTTTCCTAGACACCTTTCAGGTATCCAATGCTATAGAATATGCATATGAGTTTCCCTGAAAGCTTTTGTATCCTCTACAACCCACCCAAGGATTCATTAAATTCCTTGAACATTTCATTAATAATTCTGATTATTTTGGGAAAACCAAAAAAAAAAGAATATTTAATGCGATACCTAAGGAATAAACTTCTCATGTTGATACCAACTTGATAAACAATTTTAATGAATCCAAAAATAGAATTCATAGTTTTTATGATATCAATAGTAAATATAAAAGAAAATATCAATATTTATTTCCAAAAAAATTAGATAACTTCTCTCTTCCATACATGGTTTGGAATTGGCCTTAGAGTCTCCAAAATTCACTCAAATTTTCAAGATACATCATGAAGTGGTCCCATAAGCTGATTTCCATCCAAATTTTGAAAAATGTATGGCCCTCAAGTGTATTTACTTAGGATAATAACCACTAAGATTAATTCCCATAAAAGTTATGTCATGTAGTCATAGTTAAAATTTTAAAATATGAAATTCACATAAGTTAAAAAGAAATTAAATAAATACTATTGAAAAAATTTATAAAAAATATATAATTTTATTTGTAGAACTTTAGAAATGTTTTTGTATATGGATACATTGATGCAATTTGAAGATACATCTCTATAATGGAAAAAATGTGAGCATGTAAGAATTTTTTAAATCTTTTCTTTCAAACCTTGGAGCTCAACTAAATAATTAAATGGGAAAAATATTCTTTATATCAAATTATCATTTTTAATGAACTCATAAATTCAGAATAGTTACATAACTTATTGGTAAATGAGATCACAAAACTAAGCAAGTATAAATCTATTTAGATCAATATGATTCATCCCACTATATTATATTCAATTTAATAACAAAAATAAATAGTTTTAGAAAATACAAAAAAAAAATATTGTTTTATCAATGTTTTTCCATCACATTATGAAATGACCTAGCATAAAAGGACACTAATGAAAATTTCAATAAAAGATCAAAAATATAATTATATACATAACTGGAAGTAGGATAAAATAGAATAGGAAACTATGAAGTCATATTAAGAAAATGATAATTGAGGTTTTGGATGGGATGGAAAATAATCTACAAAACTTATTAGCAAAAATGTGATTCAAAAATGAAGATATAGAAATCTAGTTTAAATGAGTGAAGAAAGAATAATTGTGAAAATATGGATTAATGGTTCTGATTATCATTCCTTCCTAAAGATAAAGTGTAGTTGAACCCCTAGAATTAATTACTTTATTCAAGATTGTTTATTTAATATACTAACTATAACTCAAATTTCCAATTTCAAATATGGTAATAAATTAATAATAAATATATAATAATTCATCAATTTATGGAAAAGGATCCAAGTTATAATGAAAAAAATTGAATGAGGTCATGAACATGATCCAAAATTAATAGTTTATTGAAAATATATTATTTAAGAATTACATTTACATTTAAATAATTAAGTTTACTTCCTAATTAATCATAGTTTTTATGGAATGATAATTTGTATTTTGAGAAATGGTAATTTTATTACTTTATAAATCTATTAACAATGAAGAAAAAATATGAAATGTAAAAAAATATGTTAATTTGGTTTTATGTTATTGGATTTTCAATATGGTTTCCAAATTATCATCCATATCTTGAATAAATTCATATATAAAAAAAATTATTCCATAGTTAAAATATTAGGGAAATAGTATAAGGTAAAGTATTTACCATCATAGGTTATATAGTAAGAAAAAATAGACCACAACTACATGGTATTTGAATATTGTAATTTGATGTAACACCATATTCAGAACCTAGAAATCATTTAAACTGTAAAAGTAAAAATGATGTTATATGTATTAAAAATGAAATACTTCAAGAATGTGAAAATGATTTAATATATGATAAAAATCAAAAACTTTGGGAATGTGATGTTGGGGATAAGGATAAAGATAACATTAATTTTTTTAACACTACTTGAATTATCTCATTTTTTATTCATTTTGAGAAATGAATCGAACCTTGTATGCTATTTAAAATGAAATTTTTAAAAATTATAATATTTTTCAAAATATGAAATTGTACAAGAAAATTTTGAAAATGAATATTAAATTTATAATATTAAGTAAAATATGAAAATATAAAAATATGACTCTTTTGGAAATGAATATATAGTCCATTTAATGCATTTAATCATCCCATGTATTGATTCATTCCAAGTAGTGAATACCTATCAAATAAGTATCTTTTTTAAGAGTTTCACACCTACATTAGAAAATAGGGTGAATTTTTTTTTAAAAAATTCTTTCAGGTAGTGGGTTTGGTTTTCAATAAAAAACATAGATATTGCAAAAGGAAATTTTCTGTAAAATTTTTCAACACTACTTGCTTTTTCACATTTTCTATTCATTTTTTGAAATTAATTGAACCTTCAATGTTTCGTAAAATGAAAATTTAAAAAATTAAAATACAAGTAAAAATATAAAGCTAAATGCGAAAATCTTGAAAATGAATGTGAAATTTAAAATATGAAATACAATATGAAAATCATTAAATATTTTTTTTGAAAATTAACATATATATCATTTAATTAATTTAAACATCAATGTAGTGAGACATTCCAGGTAGTGAATACATATCAAATAAGTATATTTTGGAAGAATATTTCACCTATAATATAAAATAGGGTGAAAATTTTAAAAACATAGTGACTATAGTAGGATAGATTTCTCTAAAGAATGTAGTAATTTTAAATAACATTTGTCATAAAATTGGACATCACATTCTGTAGAAATAGAAGAAAACAAATTGATATGAGTGACCCAATTATAGATAAAATCGGAATTATTTTAGAGACCTTGTACATTGTAAATAATAATTCATAATAAAATATTCAAAGATGATTATTTTAGTAAAGAATACAGTTCACATATATAAATATAATACAAATAACATTGTTTTAAAAAGTATAGGACCTGTAATGTAAAACAAAGATAAATAGCAAAAATGATTTCATGTCAGTTTCTCAAATAGATGTGAAATAATAATTTTTTGGATGACGTAAGTGCCTTCAATAAAAAATAGGGTGAGAATTTTAAAAACAAAATTAATGAGAATTTTTTGTTTGAAATTATAATATAAATAAGGTATTGCCAAATATGTTTTGTAATTGGTGGTCGTTTAAGAGACTGAACGTAGATAAATAATAATAATAATTCATACCAAGACTGAAGGGTGAATATATGGTTGTGGTGCTGATATAGGATTTGAAGACTAAAATGTATTCAAATGCATGGATGAAAATTTTGTAAGTAGAACCATCCTGAACTTATGTTACTATATTTGAAAAGATTATACATATGTGTATTAAAGAAAATCAATGTTAATCATAAACCCAATAGAATAAATTGAATGGATATTTGAGATAATAGAACAATCATCTTTCAAAAAAACCCTACTATATGTAAATCAGAAGTGAAGAGTTATGAAGCACTAACCAGTGAGATGTGGAGGAGAACCTAGAATGTGAGAAACTCTAGCGATATCAAATATTGATTTGAGGAGGCAAGTATTATAAAGGTGGAGGTAGAGGCAGAGACATAACTAGAGAGGGAGTTAGAGGCGGGTAGTCGGCAGGTGGAGGTGAAGGTAAAGGTAGAGGTGGAGGCTGGTAAGAGGAATCGGTGAGGGATATAGAGATACAAATTAGGGGTAGGGCGAGAAATATGAATGGGGGAATGGGGAACAAGGAATATGGAATGGGGAATGAGGGGATTCTAAGAATAATATGGGATGTGGATCATGGAAGAAAGAGGAGAAGCAGACTAGAATATTGCCTTTATGGGGGAGGAGAGAAAATGTGGAGAAATAAATGGAGAGGGAGACACTTGAAATGGAAACCATGTATTTTAGTAAGAACTAGTATTTCCCCATGTGATTTCATTGGATTTTATGTATATTTTTATTTTTTAAAATAACTTGGTGATTATGAATTATAAAATTAAAAGAATAAATATTAAAAGTGGAATGAGACCATGAGATATTGTTTGACCACTGATAAAACACATGAAAAAGAGTTATGAAATAATGACATACAGTTATAGGATCTAAATTAAAAAAAAACTTAATTTTAAAAAATTTTGTAATTGTTTTAAGGAATAAAGAGAATCAAAATCATTCACCATCAATTTGGAAAGAGGAGAATCCAATTCCAGGTGCATTTTTTTAAAAAAAGGTTGGAGCCAAAGCTTCATTTATTATTAGAGAAAAGAAAATATATATTTTAACTTGGTAGAGGGGGACCCATTATATAGCCTAAAGTCCCAGTGGGCATTTATCCCATTACATGGCCTGTAGGCCCAAATTTTTGTCCCAAGGCCAATTCGGTGTATAATACTTCTACAGCACTTACCTGCTACAGTACCTAACGCTGTTATAGTGTCTTGCCACTACTAGCCAACGAGCATGTACCCTAGTGGTAAGGGATCCTTCTTGGCATTCAAGAAACCCAGGTTCAAAACTGGGTGGAGGCGAATTTCCAGGTACTGTAGCAGGCACTGTAGTAGTAACTATAGCAGGCACTGTTTGGTACTGTAGCAGTCGGACTATTCACCAAATTTGGGCTTTCGGGCCACCAGTTTGGGCCTATGGGTCTCAGGGCCTTCGGGCCACAGGGCCTTCGGGCCATTGAAGACCATGAAGTAGCCCAGTTCACATAGAGAATTCCCTAGATGAGGATCAGATAACCAGTAGCAGTCACCAAAAGTAGAGTTAACCGGATTGGAAGAATGAGAGGGTATGGCAACCGTCATCGGGACCAGGCACCGTGCAGCTTTATACGGGGCAATGCTAGCCGATCAGCAATGATGGTGGGGAGCTAAAGGCAATCAATGATGCAGAAGCTGGGGAGGGGCAGTTCTAGTGGGCTGGGCCTATGGGTCATGTATTGGGCATGGTATGCCTCTGGGCCTTCGGATCATGTATTACGAGTCATGTCGGGCCTTGTGCCTTGGGCCTACGGATCATGTACGGGTTCCCCCTCAACCCTTAAAAGGGGAATTATCTATAATAAAATAAAAAAAAGAAGGAATTCGGGCCATTCGGGCACTACTACAGTGACCTTCCACCGCTACAGTTCCCGTGATTGCTATAGTGCCGTCGCTGCTACAATTCTCTATAGTATTGCTACAGCACCAGCACCCAATGGGTTTTGAACCCCTATTTTCCATGTAGGACTATGGGTTTCTTTCCACTAAGCCAAACCCCAACTACAATTTGAGGTGCATCATAAATTTGAAATTTTCACAATAGATTAATCTGGTAAAAAGAATTAAAAACTTCATTAGTTGTTATATAATATAGTCTTTCCATATTTTAGAATATTAAAATTTGTATTTAATACGGATTTTTTATATTATAATTATCATATTATTTATTATTCTTTATATCAGCCTAATCTTTTATTTGTTGTTATCATTTTTTGTTAATGCATGATTAAAGGGTGATAAAATTTATATTCATATATATGAATGTAGAAATAAAAAGGAATCAAAATATATGAAAATGATAGAGTTTCCATAAATAAAGCTATAAAGAAGAGGTAATATTATCAAAAATGTCATTGTGTGTATGGATGTAAACATGTTATAAACTATTTTTAAAGTAAATGAATGAACGAAAAGATTAGGTGCATATCATATGGGTTCTAGTCCAGATAACTGAACTCATGGATTCTATAACTCCACTATTGTAACTTGATATTCCAATAACAACATACACCTGGTAAGAATTAAAAGGTGCCATAAAACTAATTATTGTGGTTAGATTTATGAAAAATATAAATCAAATATGATTATAAATAACAATATTACATGTATATAGTCAAAATACTTCCAAAAGATCACGAGAAGCCTTTGAATTTTAGTAATGAACAAAATTCAATCCCTTCTTATCAAAAGCCCGGTGATGATCTAATATATTTTAATAACAAATTTACACTGATAGTAGAATTTTTTTCCCTTCAAAATATAAAGTCCATGAGGGAAAATATATATTACATTATTTTTATATCTTAGTATTATAGTATATTAAAATGCGAAAATGTATATTATAGTATATGAAAATGTATATTACACTATATGAAAATGTATTATATTAAGGCAATTTTACAATATTTGAATATTTTCAATATAAAAATATATGAATATTTGTATGTATTATAGTATTATATCATTACAATATTTTTATATTATTGTAATTATATATTAAATTAAATGTAAAATTGAAAATGTGCGTATATATTCTTGATATTATTACAGTATTTTTATATTTTAGTATATAAAAAGTTGTATGTATTATAGTATTTGTAAAAGAATAAGCATAAATAAAATAATTTCAATAATCAATATAAATTATAAAATGCGCATTTCATAAATTATATCTATAAGCATATGAACTAATATAATCATATACACTGATAGGTTGAAAACTCTGTATTTATTTCAGAATCTATATAATCATTATCATAACCAAAAACATAATCAAAAGATTATGTATTTATGTAACTAAATTTTTATAAGCATAATCTAATGTTAGTGTATTTTTAGGCTATATATATTATGAAATAGAATCTACTTATTTTATATAACATGGTTTTTTTATAAACATAAGCTAAAGATAATGTATTTTTTTATGCTATATATATTACAATATTTGAAATTCTCTATGCATTACAGTATTTATAAAAGCCTAAATATAATCATAAACATTGTAAGATTCATTTTTAATTTGATATTGTTCATGTATTACAGTATATGTTTAGGTATGAATATGTACTATTGAATTCACATATGCACAATCTATTTAAAAATGTGTATATATTTTATTTCATTAATTGTGTAAGGAATAACATGATATGAACTATCAAATTAACATATATGCTATCAAATTGAGAATGTGTATGTATTTGATAGCATTAATTTTTTAAGTATTAAAATGATCATAAAAAATAATAAACATAAGCACTGAAATGAGAGAAGCATATGAAAATAAATGAGAAGGAAAATGCATTCTCAGAAAGTAGTTCAAAAGGGGATCATGAAAAATATAAATCACAAATAATTTCTACCTAAAAATTCATATGGATATTTTAGAAATATAAATCACTAATAACTACTACATAATAAAGAAATAAATGTTTTGAAATCAATGTATTTCCATAATAGGTCAAGGGAAAGTCAGAATGAGAACCTTCTCCATGGTTTCCTGGCCGCCTTCCTAGCATCCGGTGTTATAGAAGATATAAAAGGGCTTTCCAAAAAGCTTTTGTATACTCCAAAACCCACCCATAGCATCATGAAATTCTTTTAAATTTACATTAATAATTCCAATTAATTTGGGAAAACCAAAAAAAATATTTAATGAGATACCCAAAGCATCAAGTTCCTTTGCTGATACCAACATTATGAACAATTTTAATCAATACCAACATACCATCCTTGATTTTTTTGATCTCAATGGTTGAGATAAAATAAAATATAAATGTTAGTTTTAAAAGTGAAATTAGATAAATAATCTCTACCATAAATGGTTTGGAAGTTACCTTAGAGTCTCTTAAAAGTAATCGATTCTTCAAGACACATCATGAAGTGGCATGAGAAGTTGATTTCCATCCAAAATTCAGAACAAGCATAGCCCTCAAGCGTAGTTTTTTTGGGACATGAACACTAAGATTACTTCCAATAAAATTTATTTCATGTATTCATATTTCAAATTTCATACTATGAAATTCACATAAGTTAAAAGGAAAATAAATAAATACTCTTTAAAAAAATTCCAAAAAAATGATATGATTAGTGGAACTTTAGAAAAGATTTCTTATATGGATACATTGATTCAATTTGAAGCGATGTCTCTACAATGACCAAAATATAATCATCTATAAATTTTTAAATTCATTATTACAACCCTTGGAGATCGGCTAAATAATTAAATGGAAAAAATATCGTTTATATTGAATTATCATTTTTAATAAACTCATAAATTTAGAAAATTTACATAACTTACAAGTAACTGGGATCACCAAACTCTGCAAGAATAAATTTATTTAGATCAAGATTATTCATCCAATTATAGGATATTCAATTTTACAAAAAAAATAATAATAATTTTATAAAATAAAAAAAACTATTTATTTTTGTACTAATGATGTTACAACATGACATGAAAGGCCCTAACTTAAAAGGCCACCATGACAATTTCAAAAAAAGATCAAGAACAGAATTATATACACTATTGGAAGTGGGATTAAACTAAATTCAAAACTATAAAGTCATATCTAGATGATAAAAATTGAGTTTTGTAATAGGATATGAAATAATTAGTAAAACTGATTAGGCCCAATATGGCTGAAAAATTAAGATATAGAAATCTGGTTCAAAGGAGTCAAGAAAGAATGGTTGTATGAATATGGATAACCGGTTCTACTTATCATACCTTCCTATATATAAAGTGAAGTTTAACACTTATAATTATATTCTCTATTCAGGAATGTTTTTTTTATATACCAACTACAACTCAAATTTCTAGTTGCAGCTGTGGTAACAATTTAGTAAAACAAAATATACTCATTTTTCAATATGTGTAAAATGATTCTAGTTATAATGAGAAAAATTACACCTAGTCATGCACATTATCCAAAATTAATAATTTATATAAAATATATTATTTAATAATTACATTTACATTGAAATAATTAAGTGTAATTAATAATTAATCATATTTTTTAGGGAATGATATCTGGCATTTTTAAAAATGGAAATTTTGTTACTTTAGATATCTATTGAAAATTAAGACAAAAGATGAAATGTTAAAAAAAATATTACATTTGTTTTAAGTAATTGGATTTAGAATCTGGTTTCAAAATCATCATCCATATCTTGAATAAATTCATATATAATAAAAAAATTAATAAATAGTTAAAATATTAAGAAAATAGTGTAAAGTAAAAGTATTTACCATCCTAGGCCATCTAGTAAGAGAACATACACCACAAATATATCATATTTGAATATTTTAATAAGTATAAGGAGCACATGAATTTTTTCAACACTTCTTGAATTCTCTCATTTTCTATTATTTTTGCGAAATTAATTGAAACTTGTATGATATTTAAAATGAAAAATTTTAAAATGAAAATAGATTTAAAAATTTTAGGTTGGACATGAAACTTTTGAAAATGAATATAAAATTTATAATATGAAATACAATATGGAAATATTGAAATATGAATTTTTTGAAAATGAATATATAGTTAATTTGATGAATTTATTCATCCCATTTATTGAGTCATTCCAGGAAGTCAATACATATCAAATAAGTATCATTTAAAAATAATCACCTATAATAGAAAATAGAGTGAAGCTTTTAAAAAATATTACCTTTTAGAACGTGGGTTTGGTTGTTTGTAAATAACATAGAGACTAAAAAAGAAAATTTGATGTAAAATTTTTCAACATCACTATAATTATCCAATTTTATATTAATTTTGTCAAATTAATTGAACCTTTTATATTGCTTAAAATTAAAATTTTGAAAATGAAAATATAATTCAAAATATAGAGTTGAACATGAAATTTTTTAAAATGAATATAAATTTTAAAATATTCAATACAGTATGGAAATCTTGAAATATAAATTTTTTGAAAATAAATATATAGTTCATTTAATGCACCTAATCATCCCATGTATTGAGTCATTCTAGGCTGTGGGTACATATCAAATAAGTATCTTTTCTAAGAAGTTTTCACCTTTAATAGAAAATAGGGTGAAACTTTTAAACTCATAGTAAACACACCGAGCTATATTTCTCTAAATAATGTTGTAATTTTAGAGAACATTGGTCATAAAAGTGCACATCACATACTATTGAAATAGAAAAAAATAAATAAAACTAATATGAGTGACCCAATTAAAGATAAAATCACAATTCTTTTAGAGATAATTTGCATTGTAAATAATAATACATAATTAAAATATAAAAATATATTCATTTTAGAAAAGAATATAGTTCACATAAAAAAATATAATACAAAGAACATTGTTTGAAAATGTGCATGACCTATAATATAAAACAAGGATAAATAATAAAATATTTTTCATGTTTCTGTCTCAATTAGATGTGAAATAGTAATTTTTGAGTAGTAGTTAGTTCCTTCAATAAAAAATAGAGTGATTTTTTTAAAAAAAATTGATGTAAATTTTTTGTTTGAAACTATAATATAAATAAGGTATTCCTTAATATGTTTGAGTAATAGGTGGTAGTTGAATATATTTAATATAGAAAACAATTAATAATTCCTACCAAGATTTTAGGGTGAATCTATGGAAATGATTCTAGTATAGGTTTTGAAGACTAAAACATATTTGACGACATGGATTAAACGGTTTGGAAGTAGAACAACCATAGTTTATATGTTTCCAGATTTTACCTGATTATGCAGCTGTGTATTAGAGGAAATTATAGTTAATTGAAAACCCAACAGTAGAAATTTAATGGATATTTGAAGAAATACAATAACCATCTTTCAAGAAAACCCTAAAACATGGAAATCATAAGTGATGAGTGATAGAGTATTGATCGATGAGATTTGGAGGACAAACTAGAATGCGAGAAGACTACAGAGAGATCATACAATGATCCAAAGAGTTAGGTACCCCAAAGGTAGAGGTAGAGGCAAAGGGGAAGGTAGAGATGAAGGTGAAGGTAGAGGCAGATGCATAGGATAGTAAGAGAGATATTTAATGGATATAGAGATACAAAGTGGGGGTAGGGAAGGGAATAAGAATAGGGGGTGGGGAAGGGTAATGGGGAATGGGGACCATGGGGACACCGAGAAGAAGATGTGATGGGGAGCATGGGAGATGATAGACTTCATGGGGTAGGGGAGAAAGGGTGGGGAAACAGATGGAGAGAGAGTCCCATGGAATGGGAACCATGCATTTTATTAAGAATAATATATAATCGATGTTCAATTTTTGAGTGAAACCAGTCATTAATAACATCCTTTAGTCCCTGAGGTAGCCTATCTTTCAAAACTATTATAATTAATAATTTAATTAAAAATAACTAATGTTGTAATTAATATTATAATTATTAGTGTAATTAGTAATACCTAAGATAATAATTATATTTTTAATTATTATTAATTATTATTATTATTTATTAATTATATATAATTAACAATATTAACAATTAATAAAAATATTAAAAATTAATTTATAAAAAAATTTAATTAATAATCTAATTAATTGTTTTATTTTCATAACTATTTTTTTGTTACATTATTTTTAAAATTATTATTTATAATTATAATTATTTATTATTATTATTACTACTGTTCATTATTTTTTTTATTATTTTCTTGTCAACTTTGGCAGGTCCTACAACGAAATGCAGGGTGGATACTCCGCCCTTAGTTTCCGGGAACTTCATGGTAGATAGTGAAAAGTGATAACTTTTCCTCTTTAATGTATGGTGTTCCAGATATTATTATTAAGATAGGTAATACAAATTATATTGTAGCTAACCAAAAATAAATTTTAGGTAAGTTTAAATTTAATTTTTTTATTGTCGTGTGTTTAGTTTTACTCCCTTCAGGAATCATACCATGAAAAGTGGATGAGCTAGTGAGTTAGATTTTGAGCATTTGGGGTTTGAATAAATGGAAATTTATTCTTTTAGGGAGAGGTTCTTATCCATTAGTTTTTTCTGTTGATGAGATATAGAGGAAAGTGTGGGGATATGGATTGATCTATCTTAAATAAGGAACCCTTTATATTCAAGAATGATATTCAAAATTAAATCGATTAGTTTTTAAGAACACTCAAATTCAGTCATGGGTTCATGTGTTTTGTATGAATTGAATCCTTGTGTATCCAATAATCCTGTTTGATATAGCTTTAGTTGTGGGGTCCCCATTAATCTTGATAGGGAAACTAAAGAAGCTAGGTTTATATATTTTTCTCAATTTTTGGTGGAATTGGATTTAAATTTTACCTTGAATTAGAAAATGGATTTTTCTACTACTGATGATGATCTAAACTTGAAGAATATCTATGATTAATTGTCCCCTTTCTAACCTCACTGTTATTCTATTGGGCACTGGATAGGATAATTTCTTCAAAGATAGTATTTGTGAAATCTTCTCTCAAAAGGGGGAAATTTATGAATGTTTTCATAAGAGGAATTTAAATGATCTAATTGAATGACCGGGTACTTCCTTGATTAATGATAATGATGGTTTATGTTGATCACATGAGTTAGTTTTCAATTCCTTAGGCCCTATTCTATTTGTGGAGAACCATCAAGATCATCCAAGAGTTTTGAATGAGATTGTGAAGTATAATGTGGAAGTTTTTGTACTGATTGTTCTAGTCAAGTAAAACCATCTTAGAGTTTATGTGGATTAGGGTGTTGATGGTTAATCTATTCTTATATAAGATCTAGTATCTGATGGTGGAAACTATGTGGTTTTTGTAGTATATTTTTTAGATCATAGAGTGCGGGAAGGAAAAAAGGTTGGTGTTGTTATGTTTGGTAGGGGGAGATGTGTAGATAAGACTATTGGGCCTAGTTATCATGGGAAAAACATGAAACGTATTAGATGTTTTGTTATATCTTTTATTATAGAATAATAAGTTTCTATGAAACAATATAATTAATCAGATTAAATGAATAGGATGGGATTTTCACATCATGTTTTGAAAGGAGGATCAACACCTTCTAGGGAGGGGAGGTATGCTTAACCTCAACATATTCAGTGGAAAATTTATAGGTATTTAAAATATAGAAGGATATAAGGGGATTGGGACGATATTTAAGTTGAATATTTTATATTCTGGTATCCACTAAACAGTGGCATAGAAGTAAAGATTGGTGATATCTAGGCCAATGGGAAATCCGATCAAGAGTTGGATTCTCAAGAGAAATTCGTTAAAAGGTTGTTGGAGGAGAGGAAATTAATTATTTTAAATTATCATAAAGGTATTATGAACTGGAGTTCGAATCCCCAACTTTGAAAACTAGGAAGTGATTTTCTAAGGGAATGGTGATAGTGAATCGAGAAACTACTATTGATATTATGAGCTTGATTAAGAAGGATATTTAGTTAAAAAATATTCAAAATACATTTTAAGATTTCATTAAAAAAATTGACTATGGTTTTTCCCTTATGAGTGTTGATATGAAGTTTTTTTAGAAAAATTTACTACTAAAGTTTCCTTTATTATGGATCAACACATTGTGGATTATTCAAATAGATCTGTTACTAATGATCAAACTATTTTTTAGTTTTAAATCTAAAATAGTAGAGTTCATATCATTTTTATCATAGGATGTGGATAATAAACTTTCTAATTTAAGAAATGAAATTCTATTTAGGTGGTGATAATGGGAACCCTTAGCATATAGTCCCTTTTATATGGGTTTATCATCAAAGGGGATGCAATCTAAGAGGATATGGATCTTTCCATAGTATGTGTCTGAGATCTAAATTTATTTCATTAAATAATTATAAATTATGTTAATAAGGTTTATTTGATCTATTATGAATGTGTGAGATGTTATAATTTTAAGGCTATATTTTAACTGATGGTAGTGTATGACTATTGAGGTGGCTCTTAGTTATCCAAAGTATTGCAGTTTTTTTTATTAGATTGGTTTACTATTTTATTCTAGATAGGTATTTTTGTTTTTTCTATATTTATATTTCATGTATTGTAGTTAGTTGGAATGTAAATCACCATACACTTTTTCATTTTTTGTTTTATATTTTTAATAATAATAGTACCGAGGTTCTCAAAGTTTTTTGCTAGTCCTTTCTCAATTTTTGTTAATTAGGAACCCAACATTGGTGTGGGTGGTTTGGGTGGTGTGGGGTTTTCATGTATGTCTCATGGTCGATCCTAGTGATTTTATTATTTAAAAGTATTGTAACATATTATTTTATTATTATAAATTATACTATTAATTTTATTATTTTTTTAATTACATTTTTAATTTAAAAAGAAAACTAAAAAAATTTTAAAAAAAAATTAAAAAAATAGTTTAGAAGGCGATGCTTATGATAAAGCCTTATATTATTTTTTTTCAAGAATATAATACCTTGAATAGTTCCCTCCATTATACAAAAATCTTTACCCCCATTTAGAGGAATTTTTTTTCAGACACCTAATTTTGGGATTTTTTTTAATTTTCTCTAAATATGACTTCTACCAAGAATTTTTAAGTTAATTATAGTTTATTCATATTGTGTGTTAAAACTATTGTGGAATCAAGATCTATATTGAGTATAGAACCATGTGTAGTGGGACTTGGGGTCAGATCGCTCAATATCCTAGGGCCTTATTCTCTTTATAGAAAGGTGGGGGTTGGCTATTTTTCACACCATGCTTACTCATAATGTAATTTTGATTTTTTATGACTTAAATCCTTTCCATGAAATGGTTTCATATACCTAATACATGTTATAAATTTTGATATGTATAAATATTGTTAACTTTTAATTTGGATTAGTAACATAGGTTATGAGATGTGTAAATAGTTACATATCAATACGGTTTGAACAAACTGATTTGGTGAGGGAATAGAGATTCAAAACCAAATAATTATAATCATGAATCCATATAAAGGGAATATATTAGATAATATTTACTTTCAATTTTAATCATTAATAATTGTAATTTTTATTAGAATCATTTAATTTCTATTACCATAAAATTAAAAGAGAACAATATTTAGACATGTAAAGAGAATACATGAGATAAGATTTATTTTCATTAGAAGCATGCATAAATGTAAAATGAATACATGAGATAATATGTAATTTTGGTCAGAAACATGTTGACATGTAATTTTTATTTGAAGTATAAATATATGTACATTTGATAAGATATACTTTTGATTAGAATCCATAAAATAACTTATATATTTACTTTTGATTTCTAGAATATTCATAAACCAAAATATTAATATATATAGTATCACATGATGAGTGTTCTTCTGTATAACATTCATTTGAGAATATCCTTAGAGTATTTACTGCATTTAAAGGTTATTTTGATTCTATACTATAATGAGAAACTTAAAGTGTTATGAAAATAGTATTAAACATATTTCATATGGTCTGGATGACATATATTTTATGTGAAACATATGATGTTTTACTATTAGGAGTTAGAGTATTATAAAACATTGAGACTTCTTCTTATGATGTTTTCACTTTGTAATCTCTAAAAAATGAGGTTATGAGGATATAATCGCTTATAGGAATTACACATGATATATATTTCAATGTATATTCCTATTTGTGAACATGAATATTGGTCTTTATACTTGATATTATTATTAATTTATATCATGAATTTTTTATTTTGATGTATTGATGAAAACTGTGATGACATATGTTCACAATGAGGTAAGGTACAGTTGGTGAATCATAAGTGATATGATATTAATTGAATATTTCAAGATAGTATTTACCTAACTGGAGTTATGAAATATGATATCTATGACCCTTTTATTGAAATGCAATAATCATATTAAATTCATGGCCATGCTAGTTCATTGAAGTATTCATTTCAGGTGGTTAACAAAATATAATTCAAGCTTATAGGTTGATGACATAAGTATACAATAAACATGGCAAGATATCAAGAAAAATTATTATTTTAACCAATAATAATTTGTATAATGTTTTTTTCATTTTGACATTAACTTCTTTCTCTATGGATTCCTTAAATTGTTTCCATATGTCGATCTTAGACTTTAAGAAAGTCTGTCTAATTCCCCGGAGAAAGGGGCCTAGAGAACCACCTACTAAATTTATCTATAATATCAATTAAATTATATATTATTTTAATATTCAAAGTAAATATTGTTCCCAAATTTTAGTTTAATAATTATTCAAGTTGGGATGATCACATAAATTCAATCACAAGTTATTTGAGTTAGAATATATTTGAGTTGAATATTAAATAAATATTATTTTGGAGGTAGCTAATATATGATATTTATTTATCTCTTGTTTATTCACAAGTTAATAAATAATTATTTATTTAGTTATATGAATATTAAAATAATTATTTATTTACAGGATTAGTGAATATAATATTTATTTATTTATTGAAAGAATAATGTAAATATATTTATTTATTTAAATGAATATTTCTTATTCAAGGTTTGATAAATATGGTGCAGGATATATGGACTGAGTTGAGGGCCTGATGTAAATTATTTATTTTATTTAATATCATTTAAATAAGTATTAATTTTTTTCTTAAGAAATGATATTTAAATATTCACAAGTTAAAGCATGTCAGGGAATATAATAATATTATAATTATTATTAAAAAAGAGAAATATATTGGAAATATTATTTGATGAAGTTCCTCAGCAAAATTATCAAATATTTAACCTTGATTATATATTACATATTATATCATTTTCTTGGATAATGAGAATAGTTGTGAAAAACATTACCTCTCAAGAATTTTTTTTCAAGACTGAGAGAACAAGTTAATGGCTTATTTAATCTTGAGGGAATTCATGTTATGATCAATGGTCAATGATTCAAGGTGTTTGGTACCCCCACGCTAGCACCAAGGATACAAATGGTGAGGTATCAAGATTCATGGAGCACATTTGAATACTAATATAATAATTCTAATTTGGATTCATTAATAAAATGATGAAAATATGAGATAAACTATCGAATTTATCATCAAAAGAATGGAATAATTATCAATTCAAGTTAATTACTATTATAAATTAATTACAAATTAATTATAAATTAAATGTGAAAATATCATCTTAATGAATATTATGGGATTGTTTTTCAGATTTATCTTTTGAAATCAATGAAAAATATTGTTATGGATGACCATGATCACTAATTTTTCTCCCCAAACTTCAATTTTACTCAAAGTTACCACATATTAATTTATAATTATTTATTATTTATTGATCAAATTTCCAGTATTGTTAGAAAAAATCATTTCTAGTTTTTCATTCTTAATCTAAAAGTTAAGATAACATGATCATTAAGTTTCATGTGGAAAAGATTATACCAATAACAGATGAAGAATTATTAAATATATCATCTTTAGTTATTGATTATTTTGGCTATAGGATGCAGATACAGGATGTGTAACAGAAAATTACATGCCATGTATGTATGTCCAACTTGTCAAGTGCTAGTCAGTTCTATCATAGCATGTTGTGTGGGGGTATCTACAATGATTAATTATATAACACATATTGAATACTAGTTGAAACATGGAAGGGATAGGAGTACATGATGTGTGGATGGGGTATATATTGTGTAACCCCATATAGAATTCAAATCACATGGTCAAAGTATGTGGTGTGTAATTAATAGACACACCATCCATTGAGTGTCATTCGAGTAACATAAAATCACATGAAGTATATGGATTTTAACTAGATTTACATGAAATTTAACATTTGATAATACATTTATGATATATATCGAGTCCTTGATCATATTATATGTGTGTGACGATAAATAGAGTACATGACATGTATCTGCATATAAAATTTGTGTAACTCGAACCAACCCATAAAAGGTACATTCCAAGATAGGCATTTCATGTGCGTCAAATACATAGGAAATTTTAATTAACTAAAGCTAGACTGAACCACACAATGTGTATCAGGTGTGCACACCCTATTATAGGGTTTTTACTCATAGGGTACACATCAAGTGATTCTCAATGAGTTGTGTGGAATTAAATTAATTAATTATTATTTTATATATTATTTAAAAAATACACTGTCTATGGTTGTGGTACAGATTGTGTACTTCACAAACAACACTAGAAATACCCACCACATATATTCATGGAATATTTTGTGGTCATACATGCCATGTAGCTAACATGGCTTGACCAACATTAATACACTTCATGTAATATCATGACATTCCATGTAGGCATAAATATCATGTTAGAACATAGCATATGAAAAGGAACATACACAGTTTATGTCACATGTTGTGTGAGTGATAGTACATATATTGTAACACATAAGGGTGCAGTCTATGTTGCCTCTTGTATGTGTCATATATATCAAATCACAGAAAAAATTTAATATAATTAGGAGGGTAAATGTCATGTTCCTTGTTAGTATATGTTGTGTATTATTTATTTTAAAATTAATATTAATGTATTTAATTTATTTAAAATTATAGAGGACGAGAATATCAAAAACTATATGGATTTTTAATTAAGATAAAGAATTAATTAATTAATGGATAATTAAATAATTAATTTCAGAAATTTATCTTAATAAATAATAAATTAAAATGATTTATATAATGTTTTTTTTGGTGTTGTGGATGATCATGAGTTGGAATGACCTATGTATATGTTGGGTTTCAATTTAATTTAATTATTTATTACATGGATTTTGTGATAATTTTATTAATAAATTATATATTATAATCAGTGTATCATCCCTTTTACCTTATTATGTTTGAGCCTATGAGTCCAAGGTTTATTTATATAGCCTTAAACCCCCAATACCCCTAAACTGTGAATGAGTAAGCATATGTAAAAGAAGATGCCCTAGGTGAGAGGAGATGGTTCAAGATCAAGTTGAGGCAAAACCAAAAAAGGAGATACACAAGTTAAAGGATGAATATTGCAACCTGGTCTAGGTATCACCTCAATGGATTATTCCCCTAAGGTCAAGGGTTGGTTTATTTTTCACTCAATAAACCAACCAATAGTTAAAAACTCATGATCAAATCGCATTGTTATTTTTTGTCCATCGCAGGATTGTTTGTATATATGATGCATGTATATTTGATGATTAAACCCGATCACATAAGGTATATAAATAAAAATAATTCATGATTAAATAAAATAAAATCATTATATGTAAATTATTTTATCATAAATTTTAAATTAATTATGTAAAATCCACATAATATTTACAAGCATGTGAAGAATATAACACATAAGATAAAGAACACCCCTCAATGGATATATTAAGTCACTAAACACCTTCCATCATTTGAGTTAGAATGAAACTATATTTTGAAGTATTTTTTTGGCCAATGTTAGGGTGATTTTAATTATTAGGTAGTTCTACAAAAACAATTGTGCCAAATTAACCCAATTATCATCAAGGGTTGATTTCCATAGCATGAATTAACATAATAGGAGGATTGTGTTGAGAAAATAATAGTCCAAAATTTCATGATTGAGGAGTCCACTCAAATAATCAATGAATTATGAGTTAATGTAGTTGGCATGACTGACTACCTAAATACTTTTGTGTAATTTTTTTATCCCATGTATAAATTATTTAAAGGGGAATATATATTATTTCCACTTGAATATCCTCACAATAATATTATCTGAATTCAATGGTGAGGGATATTTAGGTTTGAAAAAATAGTGGGAGATAAATAAAATTAATTTATTACATCACATTTAGTAATCTACATAAATTAGTACAATATTTTTTAATTATTTTATAAAATGGAAAGAGAAACTAGGGAACATTGTGATCATTCCGGAAAAAATTCCATGTCTTTACCAAATAAATATATATGAGTAGTACAACCATTTGTAGACTACACTACAATTAGAAAACTTTCACTTTGTGCTATTATCCCCTATTCTTGATCAACCACCTTAGTGAGAAAGAAAATGTAAAAAGGATTCCTATAGAAGATACATCGAGGGTTCTTATAATTTCATTTTCATTATTCTACTAGCTATGTTTGGATAGTTAAAGAGGAAATATCAATACATGGATGCATACACAGTGATAACTTATCTCGTAGGACTTGAAAACGAGAAAGTGAGGTTCAAGTTAAATGAGATTATCACTATGTTATACAAGTATAAACTAAATGATGGGAACATGGATTGTGATATTATATTTAAGACATTGAAGTTAATTAATCAATTAGAAAAGTTGTAATTGTACACTAATTTGAAATTATTCATTAATCTCATATTATTATGCTTACCTCTCGAATTATCTATATTCATCAAGAATGGTTGGATGAATAGTATGAAGAATCTGCTCATGGATCTTTTGACTATTCTTCTCTAGGAAGATAAGGATTTATGGGAACATGGCTCTCTACCCCTTACGATGAATAAATCAAAACACAAGGTTGAAAATCACATGAATAGTTCAAAATTGATGGATCGTTTACAACATCATTCAAAGAGACAAAATATTCAGTGGTAAAGTGGTAAAAATGAAGTTATTTTCATTATATATGGAAATAAAGGTCACTATAAGATAAAATCTAATTAATTGAAGAATAATCAAGTAATATATTCTACTAAATGTATATTCATGATTGTATGTAATATTTCTATTTTACTTCTGGGATATTAAATAAAACATAAAATTCATATATTTGAATCCAAGTATAGGAAACAAATAATCTTAGAATAATTATAATAAATAAGGTGAACTCTCTAAGTAGTTGGTAAATAGTGATTCCTAAATAAGAAAAGAGAAGCACATGGATTCTAATTTCAAAGTGTAACGATTCTATTTAAACTATTATTTTATATTCACCATTACCAAAAAAAATTCTCAATTTCCAGTTAAAAGATCATTGATATCTCATTTTAGTTTTTAAATGATCTTTGGTATGGAACATCATAATTAATATATTTTAAATACATGAATCACATATATCCAAAATAAGTAATGAATGATGAATAAAAATAAAATATTCTCACCCAATTGTGTCAACATAATTTTTTTTCGGTTAAAAATAAAACTTTTTGTCAAGGATTTAACCTAAAATGTGTTTAGACACTTTTGATCTAGTACTATTAGGTATTTTTCGTGCTAACTTACTTAAATTTTAGAAAATGAAACCTTTGAGATTAAACATTTATGCATAAATCTTCTAGAGTTAGTTCAGTAAGACCATATAAACTATTCTAAGGAGAAGTTTTAGATAAAATCATATACTTAATTAGATTCATTTCAAATATTTTAGGAATTCAAAATCTATGTAATGAATACAGTTGGTAATATTAATAACATCCCTATGGTGGTTTAGTTAGAGAATATATTAACCAAGTATTCATCAATCATTTAAATATAGAGCGGAATTAAACCTAAACTCACATTACATTACATATATCAAAGACATGATGGTAGTACAAGGAGGATCAATGAAGGTTCTTATATATATATTTTAGGTATTCCATAATTTTTTAAGACAAGTTTCATAAATATCATCATAATAGCTAACCATATTATTACTATATTTATTAATGGATATCATGTAAGTAAAAATATTATGAAAATACATTATGTCATGGGATCTTATGTTCGATGAAAACCTTTTGTTAAAATCAATCATTAGTTACAAATTTATATCGAGGAAAATACTAAGTGCATCCCAATTAATTATCCTATATCTACTAAAGCTATTATTATCCCTAAGATAGAAAGTCATTAGTCAAGACCAACTATATCTCTATAATAAAGAATCCCTTCTCTTTTGAGAAGGTGGACTTGACTTGACTTCATTGTGGTTAAGTCTCTAGATGTGCATGAGGTGGTATAGGAACACTAGAATATACAATACTTAGAAGAAGATACACATCCTACATATGAAAGATAAAACCAAATAGATGGTTTTATATTCACCAATATAGGTGATATATTTTTTTGATAAAAACAAAGAATCCTATAAGAAAGTATTAAAATGAAAAATGCTCATATTTGAATGTTCTTATGAATTCAAAGATGGATTCCATATACCAAAATCTTCTTCCATATTTATCTAGTTTCTCTAGTTGATGTAAAACCATTGGTTTGTGTTTAAGAAGAAAGTAGAAATGGATGGTACTAGCCGGTACCAATAAGGCTTGATTGGTTAATTATGGTTTAAAATGGAGTCTATGAATAATATATAATGAATAATTTTAACAATAATTATGCTAAATCCATTAGAATCTTACATGTAAAAGAAACATTTTATGATAATTATATTGGGCCATTAGATTTCACGACCATATTAATTTATGGAACCCTTTGGATGTTGTCTATATGACACAACTATAAGGGTTTCTGACACCAAATAAAGCTGATAAGGTATGAAAATTGAAAAAAATCCATTTATAGATTAAAGTAATCATTATGATAATAAAATATTGATTTAATGAAGCCACTAGAGAGTTTGATTTTATTAAGAATAAATGTGAGTTGTGTGTCTATAAAAGTTTAGTGAGAGGTCTATAGTTTTACAAGTTAGATATGTTAATAACATATGGAAAACCAATTATTATTCTTATAATTAATTAAAACTAAAGAAAATTTCTTTCTCAGTAAATTAATGTAGAAACCAAAGTTAAAAGGAATAAGATCTAAAAACATGGATCTATTGGGTTTCTTATATCAAATCATAGTACATACACTAACAAGGTATTTAAAAATAAAATATGGAACAATTCAAGACCAATTTTTTGCCAACGTTGTGTGGCATGAAATCTCTCCTAGATGATCTATAAGAGAATATGAAGAAGTTATTAGGATGAAAAGAATTTCATATGATAATTTTATTGCAGTTTATCACATAATCCATGATATGTATTGAGGTTTGATATTTCTTATACATATAACATAGTGGGAAAATGCCATGAATAACCATGATGAATACATTGGATTGTAGTCAGAACTATCCAAGTATACTTAAGAAATTACAATGGATGAGTAGTTAGCGATTAGAGATGTAGGAATTCCAATTTTCAAAGGGATAAAAAACTTGTATTTTATAAAATCAATTTGATATAGTATCATAGTAAGGATAAGTTAATAATTAAGAAAATCTTTTTTACAACCATTGGTTTCCATATCTATATAGATCGAGTGTCTCATCACTTCTGATATAGCTTAAGAATCTATTTAGAAGTGATTTTTTCCAGCCATATTTTGAAATTATATCAAGATTGAAAATTCTTATCATATTATGATGAACTTAAGATGATTTTATTATCCAATATTTAATGTTTATGATAGGGGACATAAGGTCAATCCTCGATGATATTACTTTATGGGGGATTTTATTAAAGGAGTGATATCGTATTAATCAGAATAACAACAATAATGTGGAAGGCCAAATTGATAAATCCTTACCTTTGTAGAATCTTGTTTATCATGTGAGAGATAACTCATTAGTTATCAGTTGGATCCAATGAATGCAGAAGTCTATTGGAGTTAGTTCCGTAGAACCAATAAATTTTTTAATTTCGATTACCAAAAATATTCAAAGGCCTAAATATTAATAAATCTCATATCACATGATTAGTATTCTTCTATCACTACTACAAGTCATGCTTTTAACAGTGCTAAAAATCATCTTTAACAGTTCTATAAAATCATTTTTAATATTAGTGTTGTTAAAACCTTCACTTTATTAGTGAAAAAAAGTGCTGAAAAGGTGGGAATTTATCAAGGCTAATAAAGTGGGGGGTAAAATTATTTTTTTGAGTTCTCTTCCCCCCATTGTTAGTGATTTTCACCCTATTTGTCAAAATATTTCACCCAGCCTCCCTAATCACTCATGTAACCAAATTTCCCACACCCCCACCCTTTTCAGCATTCAGAATGTGCCTTTTCAGTGCTTTCCCTACTCCTAGCCTCTTGTTACCTCGCACGCACGCCTGGATTCAATCCTTGTACATATATTTTGAAACTGTTATGATTTTACCACTTCACCAAGATGTTTTATTATTTATTTTTAAAATTTTATTTTTATTTATCTATATATTTACATATATGTTTTTATTTATATATTTTTATAATTATTTTTAAATAAATTTATAAAATATATATGTGTTTGTGTGTGTGATATATATATACTTATATTTATTTAAATATATTATTTATTAGTATTATTTTACACATATTAGAATATGAATATAAATACATATCAATTTATTAATGCACACACATATGTATAAATAAACATTATATTTATATATATATATTAGTATAAGTATTCATATATTAGGTTCTTGTGGGTACAATTACATTCAAATACACACACAACACACACTGGTCGGAAAGGTCGGTCATAGCCCCCCTAAGGGGATAACCCACCCATCAAGCCTTGGTTTATTTAGTACATGGCATATAGGAACAGTTGGAATGAATCCCATTACATGGATTTAATGCTCAACATAGCATCATGCCTACATCATCCTGCCTACATCACCAGACATGCATCTTGCCCTAGTGCTGCGTCATACCTATACCATTATCATTCCACAGCTTATATCTTCTATCATCTATTTCACAACTTTCATATTACTATAATAGTACCTACGCTTGGCAGGGCTTGATCCCAGGACCTCCTGGATTCCAAGTAAGAGCCTATACCACTTGGGTACAAGCTCGCTGGTGTAAGTGTGTGTGTGTATATATATATATTCATATATTTTTATAATGTAAAAAAGGTTAGATATTTTTAAAAAATTACATTTTTAGAATATGTATATATTTTTTATATTTATATAAAAATTTTATACATTACATATATATTTATATGTATATATATATATATATATTTATACACATTCACATATAATTGAATATTTACATATAAATTCTTTATACCGTATTTATTAATATATACTATAAAATATGTTTATATACTATATTTAATGATTTTTTTGTAAAAATACAATTATATATGATGTATATACATAATATTGACACACACACATATTTACACACACAAGTATACATTTATATATCTCACATACACGTACAAATATTTACAAACACACACACACGCACAAACACATATATATATATTTACATATATTAGAATATACATATAAATATACATTTTTTATTAACACACGTATGTTTATATATAAACATTGCTTATAAAGTTTTATACAAACATATTAATTCATTTTTATATGGTAAATAAAATGGATAATTTTTTATTTTAAATAAAATCAATAATAAATATTTGTTTTCATTTTATTTATATATTTAAAAATACATTTTTATGTAAATATGTTTAAATATATATTTATACAATTGATTTATTATTAGTAAATATAAGAAAATATGCATATATTTAATTATAAATAAAACTAAAATATGAAAAATTATAAAATTTCAAAAACCATAATATTTATATGAATTTAATCCACAGAAATAAATTTAGTCTTTACTAAAAAGGGATAATAAAACTCTCTTAAATGATGATTAAATACTATAGAATATTAAAAAATTAAGATATATCAACTAAAAAATTAGTTTTGGAGGCCTTTTTGGACTCTATTGACCTCTAAAAAATAGTAACCTAGGTATCCCTTAGTCAACATAGTGTAGATCTTTTCACAGGATTTGATTTGATATGTGGTAGAGCTTAAACGAACACCCTAATCAGAATTTATGATAATTTTAAGTTGAAGTTATGTTTTTAACTTATCTTATATAATTAATTAGTTTATTGGATTTTTATGTCCTCCAATTATATTTAAATTACTGTTACTCGATAATAATTAGAAAATTATTAAATAATTTTTTAATTATTTTATAATCCATTTTTTTACTAAATATCTTATATATTAAGTGTAAATGTGTATTTAGCCTTATCTAAATCATATTTAATAAAATATATTATATTTATATCAATATAAACTTATTTATATAATAATATATTATTTTCAATGACATATAATGTTTTTATGAAATATACCATTTATCAATTCTAAAAAAATACTAATATAGGGGGATTTTATTAGTGTTTTTTTAACACTCATAATGACACCCCTTTATCATCACTTTTTTTTTCTAGAACTAGTAATGGTTACCCTTTATCAGCACTAGCCAAAAAACACTAATAAAGGGGACCTTTATTAGTGCAAAAAAGCACTGATAAAGGCCCCCTTTATCAATTATTTTTATTAGTGTTGATAATAACACCCCATTATCAATATTTTTTTCCATAACTAATAAATGGGTTATTTATCAGCACTTTTTTCTTGAACTGATAAAGGGCTCCTTTATCGATGCTTTTTTCTAGCCCTGATAAACCCAATTTTTTTAGTAGTGTGTATAAAATTAATTTTATAATGTGCATAGAGTATTGTCACATTGAATGGTTATAACAGTTCCTCACTATAATGAGCAATTTAAAGAGCTATGATAATATTATTAAACATATATCTTATGGTATATATTAAATCCATCTTATAGAAAATGAATTTTATTTTTATATTAGGTGGTGGAGGCTCATAATACACTGAGATTTCATCTCATGAAGTTTTTTCTTGGTAATCTCAGAAAGAGAAGGTTATGAGGACATGACTACTAATAGGAATATCACATGTCATATGTGTAATTTCATATTACTATATGTGGATATGTGTATTGTTCATTAGAGTTGAGATAATTATTAATGTATATCATAAATCAAGTCTTTTGATATAGTATGGACCTTTGATTGAAATAAAACTATATGATTAAATCCGTGGTCATGGTAGTCCATCAACGAATTCTTTTTTAGTAGTTAAAAGAAAGATAAATCAAGTTTATAGGTTGATGATCCAAGTATGCAACCTTCTTGATGAGATATTGTGACAAATAGGCTATATTACATGGTATGAATTCATATGATGTTGTTGCCATTATGACATTAACTATTTTCTCTATTGGTGTTTTTATGTGCTGTTAGATGTAAATCGTGCACTTTAGAAAAGTTTTTATAATTCCACTAGGAAATAGGCCTAGAGGTTTACACACTTAGTGTGTCTACAATCAAAGTTAAATTCTACTTCTATTTAATATTCGAAATTAATACTATTCCTAAAATGTGGTTTAACAATTATTCTAGTTATGTTGATTAAATAAATTCCATCACTAGCTATTCGATTTAGAATATATGTGAGTTTAATATTAAATAAATATTATTTATTAACCAGAAGATATATAATATTTATCTATCTCTTCTTTATTCACAAGGAAATAAATAATTATTTATTTAGTAACCTGAATATTAAAATAAATATTTATTCAATATTTTAGTTAATTTAATATTTATTTATTTATTGAATGAATGATATAATGATATTTATTTATTTAAATACATATTTATTATTCAAGTTTCTATAAATTTTGAGGAGGATTGGTAGGCCAAGTTAACGACCTGATAGAAATAGTACATTTTATTTAATATCATTATAAATATTAATTATTTTTTTAAGAAATGATATTTAAATATTTAAAAGTTATCACATGTAATGGAATATATTATTATTAATATTATTATTTGACAAGGGTAATATATTAGAGAGAATAGTATATTAAGGGGCGCAATGCAATTATCAAATATTTAACCCCAACTAAATATTCTATCACATATCATTTTCTTGGTTAATTATAATGGTTGTGCACAAAATTCCCTCTGAAAAGACTTTTATCATGAACAAGAGAACCACTCAAGAGAACTCTCAAGAATGGGAGACTATCCTCCCCATCTCTCTCAATATCGATAAAACAAGATAAATAATTCTTCAAGACTAAGAGAATTATTATTGTGATCAATGGTAAAAAACGAAAGGTATTTAGTGCCTCTAGACTAGCACCCATAATACCGATAGAAACATTTATAGATTCATTAAGTATGTGTGGACAACATAAGAGGAATTATAGTTTGGATTCTTTATTATAAAAATGATAATACAAAAGTTGATACCGAATTGACAATCTATGGTGAAAAAATTTCAAGACAAGGTAATTATTATTAAAATTTAATTAAATATTAAATATAAAAATATAGTATTTATGAATATTTCGGGGTTGTATTCATTAATTTATTCATATTTATCCCTTAAAATTGATAAAAATAATAGTTTGGATAAGCCTTACTACTTCCACTGTGCCCCAAAAGATTCAACTGAGATAGTAAAACCCCTTTAAAAATAAAAAAATATAGATTTATTCTAATGTGAACACATATCGAGTCCCAAATCATCTAACAGGTTAGGTTATACCAAATCATGGAACCCATGATTTTCTCCTATATTGCATGGTCAAAATTGATAACCCTGAGAGTTAGTTAACAAAATAATGTTGTGGGGTTTGGGTTATACATAGTTCGGAAATACTAAGTGTTAAGATACCAGGGGAATAGAGTTGAGATAATCCATATGATGAAATAGATAAGGATTTATCTACTAAAATATCCAAGAGTCATATATGAAAATATTAACATGATGATAAACTTATATAGTTGAGTTTTTAGAGATACACTAAAGTGGACTCATTAATTAATGAGATATGGATCTTGAAATTAATGGATATAATGGATATAATGGATTTTAAAATAATTCATCATTTTAGTGAGATAAAATTTAATAAAAAAACATTATTTAAAGAATGTAATAATTTTATAAAATTTCTTTTTATAAATGAAATGGAATAATCTTAATCCAATATTACATTTAGATAAATATTTTAAAAGAATAATCTTAAGAGTATAAACTTCCTAGACTGGTATAGAAACTTAATAATCCTTATTAAGAAAGAAGGAAAAAATTTGTGTTAAAGAAACCTTTTCCTGAGCAACTAATCATAGATTTTTTTTCAACAAATATCTCTTGATACTTATGATAAGAATATAAGTATTTACATATTATTTTAAATTAAATTTTTTAGATTAAAGATATTTGAATTAACTTCAGTATATTCTCATGTACTCCATATGATTGGTTACATCAATGACTTAGAGAGACTATAGTATCCTTTTAGGAATGATCTAGCCACGAACTACATTATATAATCTTCATCAAAAAGGATTTGTTATTTTATTGTAAACAATAATTGGAATGAGTTCAATAAAATTTTACATGATCTCCTTAATATGTTGAGTATAGCTGAGTATGAAATGAGAGGTCTTTCCTCCAATGTTGTTTTGATAGTGCTGGAGGGTAAATGTACAAACCAAATGAATAAAAATCATAATGGAATGTTCTATAGTATTTATTATAGTATCCAGTAAAAGTAATCAAAACCTAAGTGATGATTTGGGAAGGATAGGTAATGATTTTATTTTGGAATGCCTGGTCATTGGAGGAGGAATTACCCAAAATAAATGAAGGGGTGTAAGCAAATTAATAGAGAGTTAATGACATATATTAATTAAATATAATTAAATTCCAAAATTTTAAAGGTTACTTGATATAAAAAATACATAAAAAATGTTTTGAATATGTATAAGAGTTCAAAATTGGTAAGAGTTAATGATTAGATATTGAATTTTTAATTCATACAATAAATCAAAGGGTTTTGTTCATTAAGGAGGTGGATGATTTCAAATATAATATGGATTTTCATAAAGGATTTGAATTGAATATCACTATTTGTAAACAAAGAGATATTATTAATATATGATATGGTGATTTTGATACATATGGTTTATGATTCATCCATTTCTATAATTTATTTGAAAATGTGATAAGTATAGAACTTGTATTTCAGTATAAACGTGTTTTATCTAAGATATATGTTAAAATATAAAGGAAATAGTTTCCACCACCTAATAGTGGCATGTTCTAAAAAATGAAATCTGATATTCAAAAAATCACTTCAAACACATATAATATAATTTTAGATATAGTAGTTAATGGTTTATTTTTGAAATATTCCTACCTAAGGAAGTATAATTTACATCCTAAAAATTATTTTTTGTTTCTAAAAATGATATTTTCAAGAAAATGTTGTTTTTAAGAGGAAAATGGGTGTATGTTTGAATTTATAGAAGTTAAAAGGATAAAAAATAAAATATTAGACCATACTAATTTAAAGTGTATGATATTTTATTCTAAAATAGTTTTATATGTACTCCTAGATAAATATAATGTAAAAAGGTTTTATATTTGTTACCAAAATAATCTCAAATAAATGATTAAATGGAAAAAGTTCCATAAAATATGATTGTGATAAACATAGAAATAATTATTACTATAAAATATAATCTAACATCATAAAATTGTTTTTTATGAAATTAATAAGTTTTAATATTTTTTTAAAAGAGTTTAACATTAGGAATATGATTCCTATTCTCATCATTATTAAATCAATATTTCTTCGTATATGTTTTTAACTAAAAAATTTTAGTGGGAGTGTTTATCAAATGGTCACATAGAAATGTGAAAAAATTACATAGATATGTAGTAATATTAAAAAATCCTTAAAAATTTAGCAAACATAAGGTCTCTATAGTGGTGTATCATATGGGATATGATTATTTATCATCTATGTATTGTTTTGTTCTATTCTTAAAGAAGTTTATAAATAAAAATATATATCATTTTATACATAATGTAGTCTCTACTATATTGTTACTTCATGTTAGATACATATAACATTAAATGACATGATAATTAACCTCTTAACGTATAACATTGAGTCATATCTAACTAATGTTTTCATGGTGTATTATAGGTTATAATGAAATTTAAAGGTTAACATGGTTAGGAATTCTTATATAGATATGGTATATGATCATGAAACACCAAAAAGGTTTTGTGTACTTGATGACCCACCATGTATACTATATGGAGTGTCATCCATTATGTATTTAGTATGTTAGGATTTCATGTTTCATATTGAATCCTCATACTTAAGGTTAAATAATATACCTATCATTCGAACCTTTATACATTCATACCTTACTTAGGATAGCCTTGAAACCGAGCTAATCAAGGGCGGTTGGGTATGTTGTTCATTATGTATTTTTTTATAATTTTAGAAATTATGAGTTTTATCCTATATTTTAACAATTATGACATTTGGGACTTCATTTGTGATAAAATTAATGAGGTTATTATTTTAACTACATAAGTTGTGATACTCAAGATTCTACTATAGTGGGTATATGCTTTATCCTGAAACTATTATAGAAATTCCCCCTTTAAAGTCCCTTTATTCATGATTTTTTAAAATATTGATATTATAATTTTAAATTTACCAAAAATAATGCATTTTTTAATTAAACATATCAAAATTATCATAGTATGAATTTTTGATCTTTTTCTAAAAAGGCCCATTTTTAGTCAAATAATAATGTTTTCACCAAACAGGTAATTTGTATGCTTTTTTCATAATATAAGAATGACCTATAAGCTAAAAAAACTTTTAAGTAATAAAATATTAATTTTAGGAAAAAATATGATTTTTAAAATATTCTTTGAACTTATAAATCTTATTTTAAATTTTTTTAGAATTAATTAAAATGTTACTTTAATAAAAATTGTTTTCAATCTTTTCATTGAATCAAGTATTTTCAAGGGATATTTGGTTTTGGAATTCCCTAAAATCCTCATACCCTTTATTTTTTTATATAATATATAAATTTATGTCATTAAAATCCATATTAAATATAATTTATCTAATATATAAATTTAAATATTAAAAATGTTATTTCTCAAAAATCCAATTTTACGTAATTAAGAGTATTTGTTTTATAATTAACATTTCACACCTTTATAAACATTATTAATTTTTTTTTCAAATTTTATATTATAAGTAAAAATTTAGGTAAAAATTTCAATCTTAGTCTATTTTATTAAAAATAATTACAAAGGTTAGAAATTGATTACCAAGGTAAAAGTAAATTAGGGTAAAAATTAAAAAGTTAAAATAAAAATCACTAAATCACTAAAAGTTATATAAAAAAGAAGTGTTCAGGTTATTTTATACACACACTAATTTTTCTCTACAGTTTTTCTATTTTTGGAATTTAACACTTGAATAGTAACCTTACATTGTTGAAAATGTAAGGGTTACTCCCAAAACTACCCTTCCCTTCCCTTATAAAAGGGTAAAATATTCACCATGTCAAGAATAACCTATATTTAGAATTAAATATTGAAACTCTTATTTTTTATCATAATCAAACCCTATCCCACGTTCAAATTCTTATGGTCATAATTAGTTTTCATAATTTCTTCTTTTACAATGAGACTTCCAAGGAAAATTCAAGTCCCCAAAATAAGTATTTACAACAAAATAGATTTTCTTCTTAATTATAGTCATTAGAATTTATTATAAAAATACTAATATTATTATATTAGTATCATTTATATACTATAATATCACTATATTAAGGTTATTATCATTCTTTATTTATATAAACCATCTATTAAGAAAAGAAATTGTTTTTCGTGTTTTGTGCAGACTACCGCCTCCACGACACAATGTGTTTCAATTTCTATCATCACCTTACAAGTTTAGATCTAAGGATGATATTAAGTGATAAATATGATATTTATAATATCATTAAGGTTATGGTATAGAAAATTATATAAACCATTGATGATATGATCAACAAGCGATCATCATTAATTCAATAATTTAAAATAAGTGTTCTAAGAGGATAACCTTTATTAAAATTGTGTAATATTTAATATCCATTAATTATTCTTATAATTCATACCAATAATGATATATAAAAACAATAAACACTATTTAAGATCATTATAATTATGGTATATTTATATTACAACAAAACTACCTCATAATCATTCATTAAATCAAGGTATGTTTATGTTTTCATCGGTTTATCCACCTACTTGAACAATAAAATGAATTTGAATCATGAATGACTATTGGAACATAATTAATAGTATAATATGATATAAATTTGTAAATATTTTTTTATGGAGATGCTATATCAATATTTAGTTTATTAATTAATAAAACACATTTCAATCGTCAATAATCACATAATCATTTTTAGTAATGATTTAATCTTCAAGATAAAGACTAAAACACTCATGAAAAGAATATGAAACATCTTAAATTATTATAAATAATCCCTAATAGTAAATTTAATGAACTAATAATGATGAAATTTTCAATAATATTGAATACAGACACTATTATTATGAAACAAGTACAATTCGTAAAAACTATAAACAACTTATGTGGAAAATCAGCACATTTTGTATAGAGAATAATCATTTATAAATAATATGAATTAAAATGGATATGATAAATATTAAAATATAATTTATTAATATAACTATTATTATGATACAATAGGTAAGTTTTTTTTTCATCTCAAATTCCTCTCCTTGAAACTTCTTTTGTATTATATACCTAATTTACTTTAAGTGGTGTATATAATACATATTTGAGAAGATATATCACGAATTTAATTTTTTTCATGGTATTTTAAGATCAATTTTAATCCCAATATTTCAATATGTTATGATGGATTTTCTACCCAAGCTATAAGTGGGGTTTTTCCATCTGAATTTTTGTTCTTTTAGACTTATGTTATATTCACCACCTTTTTGTGGTGAATACATTTCCAAAGAAGAATTTTTTCATATTATTCATAAAATTTAAGGAATTTATGTTTTTTATTATAATACCTATCTCATATTCTTTTGATTCAATAGTTTCCAAAACCATTTTAAAATTCAATCATTTCCATTGTGGAAAGACCATCATAAGTTTTAGTAAAACTTAAGTATATATAGTTCATAAAAAATAAATATTTGTCTAAATACTGTAAAGTAGATATCACTATGTAATAGATTCACCTAGGGATAATCATGATAAAAGGGTTTGTTGATCATTGACTCAATCATTATTTCGATGCACAATGAATGGGTATATGCCTGCACATTAGACTATATAGATACTTGGACTTCTCATACACGGATATTACATCTTTTTAGATGAATATCCATTACATTACATAAACACACACCTGATGAACAAAATAATTTAGTGTGATTGGAAAAATGGAACACAATCTTCTAATATAGGGAAAGATCTTCAATGTTTCCCTCAAAAATCATCTTGTTTAAGAATATTCATACACATACCCAACGTAAAATATTTCTGTATAACCTGAGGAAAGGAAACCTAAGAAAGGGTGATCTCATATTCTTAGTATGGGTAAACATAAGAGATATAAATCTATGATCATATGAGAGAACAATATAAGAAAATGGGTATGTGAAAGTCAACATTACTTATGAAGTTCATTCCCAAAAAGTCATAGATCATAAATATAAGTCATGAAATTTTGATTAGATGTTCATAAGATATGAATCATAAAAAAATCAATGAACATGATCCATGAGATCATAAAAGTAGCATAAAACATAGACTTGTGGTATACGCATTAGATTATAACATCATTAACATGTAAAAATAAAAAAAGGTTCACTCAAAAATTAAATACCTTAAATCAATCCCTTGCATAAACTTATGGATGTAAAAATAGGTCCAAGAAAAATATTATGGACATAAAATATAGGTCCACACATAATATTGTGAACATGTCATCAAATTCACTCATAACATTTTGAACATGTAATAAGGTTCACGCATAACATTATAGTAGTGATGTTTCACTCCCTAGACCATCATAGAAGATGAATTCCCTTACTAAACCGGGTTCACTGTCAATTTTAGTCCTCTCAATCTCATGAGATATAATTATTTACCCATTTCATTGTAGGGATATATAGGTCCCACTTATCTTTGGTTATAACATAACCACCTTCACATAATGAAAATCATACATATGTCTACCATAAGGTCCTAAAAAATTAATCATATCAGAACCCATGAAATGGAATAGGTTTTATAAAATTTCATTATAACATAACCTATGGAAAATAAATTGGATTTATAATCATTTCACCAGTTCATCAAATCATAACCCATGGAAAAAATAATCAATTTTCATATGCATTTTATCATGGTATGACCCATGGAAGTGAAATGGGTTTTATAAATTTCATGACATCATAAACATAAACCATTTAGAGATAATATGAATTTTATACTTGGATTATTTCCATTGTAAATCATAAGTACAACCAAATAATTTCATCTTATATGGAAAATATTTTTGAATTACAACATTGGACATTTCTTGAGGAAAATATATTTTATTTTAAAATTAATGTTTATAAAATAAACATAATGAAAACTATTTTCTTTGAAAATAACCTTGAAAATATAAAAAAGAAGCTTTTAAAAATTATTTAAAACATTTCATAAGGAAAATATACCTTCCTCTTTGAAATATAATTTTTAAAACATAAAACATTTTGAAAACATTTTTTTAAATAACCTTAAAAACATATAAAGAAAGCTTTTAAAAATAATTTAAGACATTTCTTGATGAATATATCCTTTATACTTCGAATAAAAAGATGAAAATTTTTGAAAATTTTTTTCTTCAAAAATAACCTTGAAATCATATAAGGGTTTCTTAGAAGAAATTATTGGTCATGAAATTTGACAATTTTATTTATGTCATACATGTAAAAATGAAGATTCCATTCACATTTTTTCTAAAAATCAAATGAGAATTGTTTGGAAAATGGCACAGATATTCCTTTAATTTTTTTATAAAGATTAAAAATGTGTAGAAATTTATTAAAATCATTATATAGTAATACAAAAATTTAAAACATTTTTATAAAATATTGTTTTGGAAGAAAATATATTTCCTATCGAAGAGATAAATAAAATCAAATTTTCTTACAAGAATTTTCTTAATAAATTTAAGTACCAAAGAGTGGGAAGATGGTACCATTAATCTAGGATATCACAATTAACCATAGGATAAGAATATTCATGAGAGTTATTTTTATTAATATCATGATATTTAAACATTGGAGACTAAATCATAAACAATCCCGATAAATGATGAGATTGTAACATAAAATCTTTACCACTCTGGTTATAATGATTCATAACACTTATAAGGGAATTACATAAAATGACACTTAAAATATCATGAGTATGAATAAATTCATGATATTAAATTTCATGTGGCTATATATACACCTCATGAATGAATATAGGTGTATAACATAACATACCTCTCAAAGAAGGCATATTAAGACAAAAATATCATTCAAATTTGCTAGATTTTGAATCGTAAAGACCATGAATGAGAGAACCTAAAATGGATACATAAACCCTAATATTTTTAATTATATTAATTATAATATAAATTCATGGGAAGTATATATACCACATAAAATAAACATGTGGTGAATATGAAATTTTCTGTATAGAAAATAAAAGCGAGACAAATATTCCTTAACCTCATTCTTGACTTCGGTCGTAATCATTAAATCCTCCTATAAAATAATTATAAGTTTATAATATATCTATTATTAAACCATATTCATATATATTATACCATATATGATTTAATTATGACCTTTTACTAACTGTTTATTACCAATTCCATGTTAAAGTTGTGTTTTGGGTAATAACCGCTTTATTTTTCGCATGTGTTTTGATTATTTATTATTTTCGTCTACATACTTTTATTAGGGTTTGATAATATAAATAATTATAATTTTTATATAAATATAAAATATATTCAATGTATATGTATTTATATAAATCCATAAAATTTAGTGATAGGAAATTAAATACACCTTTCAAGGAGACGATTGGTCATACATACATATGACCGTTTTTTTCATTTTATTTTTTGTTTGAAGGAAAGATAAGTAAATTATATATATTATCTTTCCAGAATTATGGTTATGTTATATATATCACCTATTTTTTTAATCCCATCCTTAATACATTCCATGTAAATCATGAACGAATCACATCTCTTCGTGATGCGGTAGTCCGCTGTACACACAAGTGATGTTATCGTATTCGCACAAAATGGAATTCATAAAGGTATGTGTGATATAAAAATTAAATAATAATAATAAAATAATAAATATCACATATAAACAATAAATCCATCATTATTTCATATCGTGATAGGTGGTAATGGAAAAAAATGAATGTCATCGGTCCACAAGGCGGTAATCCGCCGTGCACACGAACGATGATTTTGCCGCCCATTTGATAGAAATAGAGATGGTTGTAGCTCATTACTGTAACAAAAAAATATTTTAAGTATTTTTAAGATATTATGGTTATTATATAATAATTTTATAATAGTAATTTAATGGTTGAGGGAAGAAATAAAACCGAAATGCTCGTTGATGAACATTACCTCTTATGTGGGTATCCTCCTTAGGTTTTCACTAAAATAATACTAGGATGAATTTTTGAACAAAATAAGGATTATATGATAAGGGGAGGTAATTTGGGAAGTTATTTGGTAATTTATTGGTCAAACCCAAAGGGTTTTATGGTTTTAAGTATAGAGTAGATGGGGTGGGATTTTATAAGTTGGTTAGAGGAAACACTTGGTATTTTTGAAAAGAATTGAGTGTTGCTTCGTCTTTCATGTCTCAAAAGGGTTAAAAATGAACCATTATCAAACCTTATAGGATTAATGGTTTTAATAGAACTATAAAATTATTTTTATATAAGTTTATAGGTTATTTTTACCCTTATACTTTTTGTTTACCCCCCCGGTAAACACATTTTTACCATCACCATGATAATTAATCTTTACTGCATTCACTATTGATTTTCATAAAAATTTATGTTTTTATTATCATAAATTACAGATTACACTGATTAAAAATATCTAATTAATTTTTAAAATTTCTATTCATATAAGTGGGAAAAAAAATATTTAAAATTATTCCTACAGAAGTTATGAGAAAGCGAGTTTTTAAATGCAAAAAATGATCAAAAGTTTACAAAGTTTTTATTTACAATTTCAATTTGAAATTTATTAAGATGTATAATTGAAATAATTATAATTTAAAAAAAATTAAAATATAATTTAACATTATAAATAAATTAAACAAAAATGAAAATTTTAATTAAAATTTAGTATTTTTCACTATTCGTCAAAAAATAAAACTTTTTAAAAAAATCCTGAAAATTCAACCCAATATAATTATGAAATTATGAATTAAAAAATTAATTTTATTTTATCAATTTAATTTTAAAAAATATTTAAAAATTAATTTTTTTTATTATTCTCCAAAATACATAAAAACATTTTTTTTATAAAATAATATTTTTGAAACGTATAAAGATGTGACGAAAAATAGTGAATTGTATTATAAATCTAGTTTATTTATATGAAACTATTATAATTAATATTTTAAAATTACTTATTATTATTCATATCATTATGTTTAATGGATATGTTATAATGGATGCATTTAAATAACTATATTAGTATTATATTATGGTTTTGTTAAAACTCAGTGTTGCGTGTAATGCAAGATAAGACAGTGTTGTGTATTTCACAAGCTTAAAATAGTGTTGTGCTTAATGAAATCATAAATTTTTGTTTCTTGTAACACAAATAATCAAACAAATTAAATTTATTCAAAAATAATAATTTATAAAAATGCAGGGTGTTGCATTCTACCCACTTAAAATAAATTTTAAATTCATCGTTATAATACAAATAAATGGGGATACTTATGCCTCATCATATCCTCAAGTTCCTACATAGCTTCCTAAAAATGGGGGTTTTTTTCAAAAAAGTTTGACAATATGAGTGGTATTTTTTCATTGAAGTTTATCTATACAGTCCAGAATCTCTACTGGTTGTTCATCATAAGAAAGATCTCGCTCTAGCAGTATGAACTATGAGTTCAGTACATGTTACTGTTCAGGTATATACTTCCTCTGGAGAATATATAGATCACATCATGGAATTGATAGAGGTTCAGTGGAATCACTAGTCTATATTCTATTATCCTAATACGATCACATATTTTAATAGGACTAATATACCTAGGGCTTAGTTTTCCATCATTTCTTCTATGGAGAAATTTATAGAAAGACCTTCACACAAATTTGAAATTCTAGATCACATTGATGATTATCATCATTACATATCTATCACTTTTCATATTCCTTACATGTTACTGAATGTATTTAACCGTTTCTATCATCTCATCAGCTTTATCAGGTCCCAATAGCTTTCTTTCTATAACATTATTTTGGTATGTTGGAGTTTTACACATCCTTCCCTAAAGGGTTTCATAAAGTTTTATCTTAATAACCAAGTTAAATATATCATTGTATGAAAACTCAACTGTAGTATGGTGTTTATCCAGACCACCACTAAAATCCATAAGACAATGTCTTAGAGTATCCTTTAATCATATGTCCACAAGTTGTAACAGAATTCCTCCACAAATAACTTAGTCACTATGTTGAATACCAAAGGGTTTTATTGCCATAAATTTATTTTAAAACTCCCATCACATAAAACTAAAAAAGGGGTGTCAATAAATCTGAATTTTTTATCAAACTTAAACTCATAAACCCATTATGGTATCCATAAGTATTAAATTAATCACAAATGGAGAGATATATGCTTCCAAAATATAATTCACCCTTTATTCCATAAATAATATCTTATCTTATACAAAAACATTTTCATTGGAAGCTTGGGTTTATCCTTGTGTCATTAGAATATCAAATGTGATTTAATTATTCTAGAATCCAAGTAGAGGGATATAATCATAAGAAATTCCACTAATGGATGAATACTAATATTTTCATAGGGGTCATTCTTACAAAATCAAACATGTAATTCACAACTAAGAAGGATAGGATAAGTGATCCCTACTTATCATGATTCACTTCATCCATTTTGATTGCATAAGCTTTCCCTTTTTCATTTTCCTTTAGAGTTTGTTGCGTATTATCATCTATATTGTCACTTTTATTGGGGCATTAATTCGCATAATTCCCAAAATCCTTACACTTGAAACACTAAATAGTAGTTGGTGCATTCTGTGGAGCTATCACTTGAGTCATTTCATTGACTCACCTCTTCATGTCACTTATACATTATTTTTAATTATGGTAAGGATTACACACTTGAAAACCTTATTGTTACTTTATAGAACTCACCAAAGTTATCTTTCCTATAGTTTTGGCAAGTAGGAGTTTGAAAATTTTTCATCCCTCTATATGAAATATCATTGGATTTTTCACAGAACCCCATTTTTCATTTCTTATCACCAGAAAATAGTAGGTTTCCAACTTCCATTTCCTCTTTTTTTCATATAAAATTATTTCTTCATAACATCCAAAGCCCCTTATGGATAATTCCCTTCATATATTTGGTTTCAAGACACTGAATAATCAGTCAACCTTACTTTCAGGCTGAATTATTATATCTAATGAGTACCTCAGAAGTCTTGTAAAAATTTTCTCATAGGAACCAATAGATTTATCAATATTCTTCTAAAGTCCTATGAACTCTTTCTCTATTTTTTTTAAAAAAAATACAAGAAATGTACTTATTGAAAAATAATACTATAAAATCATCCCACTTCATAGAGCTAATTTTTTCTTGTTTCCTCATATTCTTAATAAGATTCCACCACTGATCCACCTCATCTTCTAGATGGTAGACATATAGAGTCAATTTTTCAGGATTTGAACACTGGATAACATAAAATATATTTTCATTGGAACTAATCCATTGCTAACCAACCAAAGGATCATCAGAATCACTGAATGAATGTGTTAGTTACCTCATGAAGGACTCAAAAGAATGTTGTTCCCTCATTTTCTATTTTGGATGATCACTATGATTCATAGATTGTGAAACTTGTTGGAGCATACCAATAAGTTTTTTCATTATATACCCCATAAAATTCAGTTTCTCAAGTGGAAATCATTTCATTATCCATTACATTCCTCATTAACACGGTTCCTTCATGTTCCAACCATTGACTAAGACCATCATGCATAGTGTGAGAAATGATAATGATAATCAAATCAAAAATCATATTATCTAAAATTTCATTTAGGGTTTCTAAATCAGGTAACCTTATTTTTAATCTATGACACCTTAGGATTATCCTAGGTTATTCAAAGTCATCATCTATTTAAATACTTCCTTATGGTTTGTAAATAATTTGTGAATTTACAGAGCATATCCCCTGGAAGTTTCAAATCATAAGAGTAGCAAGGCCCACTGTCATACACTAGTTCCTGATTGAGTCCATCTCAATATGTTCTTTTAAGGTATGTTACCACTAATTACATCTATGTTAGATCTACATCCACTTTTATTATCAATAAATGAATGTAATTTCATTGAAACCAATCACTTTATCCTTTACCAAAATTAATTGAAATTTTCCAATTTTTTAACACATCCTTAGACTTATCCCTAGAGACATACCTTAACATATCCTTAGAAATATCCATAGAGATCTCACTATAGTTTTCTCGTCCTAGTTTCCATGGTTAACTAACCCTCCTTTGATACCAACTATAGAGACCCAAGATTCTTAAATATGAGTATTATAACCTTTTAGATGAATATTCATTACATTTCACAAACACATGCTTGAGGACTATAATAGTTTAATACCATTGTAAACTTGAAACAAAATCTGCAAATCTAGTGAAATATCTTCAATGTTTCCCAAAAATATATTCCCGTTTAGAATAATTTGTATTCTTACCCTACATAAAACATTTCTTCATAACCTAGGGAAGGGAAATATAAGAAAGGGTGAGATCAGATGCTCAATAAGGGTAAAAATAAGAGATATAAATCTATGATCATATGAAATCATAATATATGCATAAGCGTATGTGATAATGAACATAAATTAAAAATTTACACCCAACCTCCCATTAATCATAAACATGAGTCATGGAATAAATATTGGCAATTCATAAGACATGAAACATATGTAAATCAATGAATATAATTCATAAGAGAATAACATTATCATAAAACATAGATTTGTAGTGTACACATCTGTTATAACATTGTGAACTTGTATAAATAGAAAGAAGTTCACTCATTAATTTAAGGACTTGAAATCGAGAACTCGCATAAACTTATGGACACATAACTAAGTCCATGCATAACATTATTGAAATGAAAGAAAAGTATATTCATAATAATGTGAACGTGTAATCAGGTTTATACATAACATTTTAAACATGTAATTAGGTTCATGTATAATATTATAGTAGTTAAGGTTCACTCCCAAGACCATCAAAGACAACAAAGTCTCTAACTAAATCAGGTTCACTCTCCATTCATGTTCTATATATCTCAAAAGATATAATTCTTTAGCCAATGAATTTGAGGGAGATATTGGTCACACCTGTCTTTGGTTATAATGTTACCATAGTACTTGGTTATAATGTAACCACCGTCACATAAAAAAAATCATACATAAGTGTGCCATAAGATCATAAAACATTCATTATTTCAAAATCCATGAAATGAAATGGGTTTCATAAAAATTTCATCATAACATAACCCATGAAAAATAAATAGGTTTCATAATCATTTCATCATTTCATGAAATCATAACACATGAAAAAATAAGCACGTTTCATAACCATTTTATCATGGTATAACACATGGAAGATAAACAAGTTTCATAAAAATATTTTCATCATAAACATAAACCATTCATAAAAAGAATAAGAATGGTATCATTATATCATATCCTCAGTAAAGCATAAATAAACTCAAATAATGTTATATTAGATAGCAAATAATTTTTAAAGGATATATGGGACATTTTTTTAGGCAAATAGTTTTTCTTTGAAAATAAATTTTTAAGACATGAATGCTTAAGAAAATATTTTTCTTTAAAAATAACCATGAAATTTTATAAAGGAATATTTTAAAAATAATTTAAAAATTTTCTTGAGGAAAATATCATTTATACTTTGAAAATATATTTTTAAAAAATAAAACATTTTGAAAACATTTTTCATTGAAATTAAACTTGAAAACTTATAAAAAATATTAAAAAAATAATTTAAAACATTTATTGGGGAAAATTTATTTTACGGTTTAAAAAATAATTTTTAAAAGAAAAAACTTTTTGAATACATTTTTATTTGAAAATAATCTTAAGAAAATTTAAATAAAACTCTAAATAAATGATTGGTCATGACGTCAGAAAATTTTATTCATGCCTTACATGTTAAAATGAAGATTCTTTTCACATTTTCAATAAAATAAAAATGAGAATTATTTTGAAAATGATATGAATATTACTTTAAAAAAAAGGTAAAACATGGGTAAAAATGTATTTTAAAACCCATAATATTGTAATAAAAAACATTTGAAAATATTTATAGAAAACAAGGTTTTGTTAGAAAATATATTTCCGACCAAAGAGATAAATAAAGGCAGATTTTATTAAGAACGTTTTCTTAATAAATTAAGTACTAAAAAGTGTAAAAATGTTTCCATTACATGAATATATGATTAATAATTAGATTAAAACAAAATTTATGATAATTCTTGAGAGGTTGATTATGATATTTCAACATTGGAGACTTAATCATAAGAAATCATAATAAATGATGAGATTGTAATAAAAATATTGAAAATTTTGATAACATTGGTTCATAAGACCCATGAGGGAATAAAATAAAATGAAAATTAAAATATCCTTAGGATGAATAAATTCATGATATTTCATTTCAAAGGGGTTGTATTTACACCTCATGAAATAATATAGGTGTGTAAAAACCCAATTTTTCACTCAAGTGTGAATCCTTTACATTTCAGTCTAATTTTTTACTTTTAGACCTAATATTGATTACTAATGGGTTAGTGAAGGTCTTGATGGATTTTAGGGAATTTTCTAATCTCAGAACACATATTTTTTAATAAATTTCCTTGTCTCATGATTAGAGTAAACCGTATGGGTAGGGCGTGTGATTAAATCTAATAGTGCAGATGATCTGCATTTTAAGGGAGATCCATCTCACATAGTTGGCACATGGTTTTTATAACCATGAAACCTAAACATTCTAGTTCCCCTCTCATCCAGGTACTCATGTATGGTTTATGCATAGTTTGGAAAAACATATAGACAAACCATGGTCAGGCTAAATTTTGGGTAATTTTACCTTTTCTCCCTTAGCGATCTAATTTAACCTCCTCCTTCCTCCAAGTTGATTTTCTAGTGGGACAGACTCATTTTTATCTCATTTTGGATATTTATAAATTCATAATATAGGGGTCAAGAGATATCCTTCATCTAGGATCATATTGAGCTTTCATTCATCACTTTAGTTGTGCATCAGTAAGTACTTGAGTTCATTTGATCTGTTCTTCATCTATCATTATCTCAACCTAGTTGTCAAGGCATGAGTGTTTTCCCTTTTTCTCAGAACTACCTTGATCCAAGACAAATCAGAGGCTAATACTGTAGGAGGATAGTCATACGATCCTAATTTGGGTGGTCTATAACTCATCCCTCAAGTTCGTTGATTTTGGAATTATTGTGTTGGGGCCACTGATTTCATTGGGTGTCATTTATTGAATTTATATGTCTTGCTTATAATAATTATAACTATATGGTTATTCTCTTTCCAAATATGTGATTATTTTTTAGTTTTTATACCCACAACTCCATCCATCCCATGTAGGATATTATTCCATAATTGTCGTTTTAGTGCTTTGACATGTTTGAGCCACCATTTGGGGGTGCCTTGGATTCACCCTCATATGGGTAAGCTTTTCTATATTAAATGGATTGATTTATATTATGAATTTTATAATTTCAAGTATCATGTATTCTTACCACTTGACCTACCTAAGGTAAGTTCTTCGATTGATAAATTAACGTTAAATAGAAATTGGAAAGTATACTAAGTATATGACATGACCTTTTAAAATATAACTGAATAATTAGTCGCATGTCCATAGCACCCCTTACCAAGTTGATGGAAGGTAGTGGAGTGAGCCTTAATTATTAAAATTCATTAAATGGATTAAATTAATAGTTTCATTCTACTTGGCCTTATCACACTAATAAAAGGAAATTCTTGAACCAAATGGATTAACAATTAATTATGAATCGATTAAAGGGATGTATGCTACTTGGCCTATTAATGAAAGGAATGACTGGAACCAATTGAATTTTATGGATTCATTACCAAATATGAGTGGCTTGACTCGAGCTCACCTTGGATTCCATAAGGAATGCCTTGAGCACTCAGGAACCCCATTTCAATTCAAGGATGTGGTTTTCCTTGGTTGAGTCCTACCTAGAACCCAATCCTTGCCTATTCTTGGATGCCCAATATGACACTGTGGGATCCCTCATGTTGTATTATAGGATTCCTTGAATACTCTCCTTGGATCCATCATTGACAAGTAGGTTCCCTGGTTAAATCCCATTGGGCCTAGTCATTGCTTAGCCTCATTTTACCTTGGATGAACTCCTTAGACTCGGTTGGTGACTCATTGTGGAATAACATGGACTATTATACTTGGATTACACTCTTACCCTTAGTGAGACTACAATTATTAATGAGTTGGTGAACCTTTAGTTCTATGTTTCCTTGGTTATTACCTTGGAACGCCATTATTAAATATCATTACATTTTTCCTTGTTATATCTTGGAACCTTTACTATTGTTAACACGTGACATAATTGTAAACTGATAATGATCAAATAAAGTAATGGTTACATGTTCAGAAACTAGTAGAGGGATGAAGAAGGTACTTGGGTATTTAGTTACATTATACTACTTTACATTATATATGCATTCTTGTACACTATTATATTCCATTACTTGGGTTGGATGTTATATGGACCATTGGTGGTGGCCCATTGATATTTATCACACACCCTCTTCGGGAACCGTTTGGTACTCGGGGAAGATTACAAGTATTTAGGTCTTGAGTAAGGGAAGAATTTGTCTTCAAACACTTTATTTCTTGCTGTTGAGGATGGATCTTGATAGCAGGTGACTGGGAAAGAGCTCGGGATTATTAGGATATTAATTTTATTTCCTTTATAATTTTTCAAAACATGTTATGCATATTGTCTTGTATCCCTATTTTATATTTTTCTAGTGAAATGACATATCATTATCAGTTATTCTAGTTGATTCTATTATTGTTATGCTTTTATATTTTTTACTTTTTTTGCTTCTTTTGTTTTCTCATATTGTTTCCACTACTTACCTATGTTTTTACTTATCTGTTATCCTACACTATTGCAATGAGGGAATACTCTCTCAATGATACACCCTAGGCCCTTTCTACTAGTTATAAGCCTCTATAATTCTGGGAGATGCGCTTGAGGCCATGTGGCCCATTAGGCTTAGGGATCCTATTAAGTGGTATATTGGTCCAAGATGCCACAAAGTGGTATCATAGGGTTTCCTTTATTACTTTACTATTTGGAGACAATAGATTGGAGATCAGAAATGTTATGGAACATGGTCATAAGATGTTCTTGGGAATCACGAACCCAGCATCAGGGTAAAATCCAAGTTTCCCAAAATATAATTATTGGTTTTTTTCCTATTACAGTTGATATATTTTCACCATTGGGTGATTCACATGCTATTTTGAGGTTATCATTATTACTTTTTTGATGATTATTTTATCCTTGACATGATGATATGAGGGAAAAGATCATAATCACATGCATCATATTAGGCATCTATAATTCTCATGTCATAAATATTTCCATGCCATTTAGGTGCACTTCACTATTTTTCATTTCTTGATATGTCTTTGATTATTGAGTGAGGTTGTTATAGTTAGATTATGATTATATTACTCTTTTTTGTGACTGAGTGATTACCTATATCAATTCATGAGTTTTATGGGCCATCATGGGTTGGTATGATTAATTTACCAAGTCGAGTAATTATGCTATAAATAAATGGGTGTTGTTTTCATTGATGAGGTACATGGGAACTAATTCAATGGGAATGAATATCCATTATAAATTGAAACATGACATCTAAAATAATGTGTTTTCACATCCTTATCCCTCCTTCTCATTTTTATGAAAGTTAAAAGAGTAAACCTAGTAATTAAATGTAAAATTAAATGAATATTATACTTGATAAATTACCAGTACCTGGCTATCTAAGTGGGAAGTTGGGGTAGTTTACCTTGAGTAGTCATTTTTTCATTGTTCAGATTCTTCTAATGATGATATATATCTTCTTAAATATTATTCTGAGGCATGTTCTTTTCATTTGTAGACCAATGCTGCAACAACATCCTCATATCATATTCTAGGAGGGTGGTGATGACCTTGGGGTAGTTTACCTTGAGTAGTCATTTTTTCATTGTTCAGATTCTTCTAATGATGATATATATCTTCTTAAATATTATTCTGAGGCATGTTCTTTTCATTTGTAGACCAATGCTGCAACAACATCCTCATATCGTATTCTAGGAGGGTGGTGATGACCTTGCTCCAAACATGGTGGCCCCTAAGCCTCGAGTATTACCTATAGGAGTGCCACTTGAGGCACTTCCTACTCTACCGGATTTGGGAACTAACACTAAATTCTTTGATATTTTTCTATGTTTGATGAATTTCATGCATAGTGCTTCACAACTTTCACCTATGATGGCAGATCTGAATTGTGAGTTCCAGCAGTATCATCCTACTACTTTCTCATGGGATGGGGGTATGGCGGATTTTGAGTTTTGGCTATAGGTCACCCTATCTATCTTTGATCATTTGGAAATTCCTCCAGAGTAGAGGGTTAAGCTTGTTATATACATGTTTTTGGGATTCATACAATCCTTGGTGGGATGTGATTTCCCAGGTCGGTCGTCATCAGGAGATGTTATAGGTTTATTTATAAACTACATTCTATGATTAGTTCTTTCCCTAAATGCTAATAACTGACAGTTCTAGAGGTTTCATCCATCCTGAGTAGGGTTCTATGTTATTTATGGAATATTTAGTGAATTTCACTGAGTTATAGTGCTTTTCCCCAACTCTAGATGGTGATGATCTTTCATGTGCTAGAGGTTTTCATGATAGGCTCTAGTATGATTTCCATGTTCATGTGAATGTATTTCACCTACCTAATTTTTCTAAAATATTCAATTAGGATCTTACCACTGAGCATAAACTGAGGGAAGACAATATTACTGGGTATAGAGGATTAATTCCATGGTATAAAAATGGTTCTCACGATGGTAGGAAGTGTTCCCTAAAGGTTTCTTTTTAGGATAGTGACAATCACAATACCCGTTTTGATATCTCCATAGTGTGTGATCAGTATAGGTAATGGGGTAACCTGAAGCTTCATTATCATAGAGACCCAATGGAGTGTCTAGATTGTGGATGTAAGGGGGATCTTTAGTGTTTTTAGGACCATTCCACCAGCTGTAACACCCCAAGCTTCTACGGTACATTTCTCTTTGAATAATTCAATTTCTTGCATTGTACGCCACTTCGAGTTCTAGCACACCACGACCAATCAAACTAACCGTTTAAAAAGAAGTTATGAATAGTGATAACTAACTTTTGAAATTTTATAGATTTAATTTTTCAAATTGGACTTCATTTTTGGATTTGGAATATCAAAATTATCTTAGGGTGAATTTTTGGTATTTTTCTAAAAACTTTTAATTTTTGATTTATAGTAAAAAAAATTGCATTATTGTTTAAAACCGAATTTTTATTTAAATAATTATTTTTAAATTTAAATTTATTTTAAAGTATAAATAGATACATAATGACTATATTAATCCAATTTAATTTATTAGAGTCATTTTATAATAATATTAGATATATAAAATTTTATTGAACTTTTTAACATCTTTTACCCACCTTCTAGGCACATTAACAAATTTGCATAAAACATAATTTTACCACTTTATTGAATTGAATTTAAAAAATTTGAAAGACACAGTTGTCATCAGTAAGTAAAATGTGGTTCAATAGGATGAAAATGATTTTTGGTGAATATTAACTTTTGAATTTTATTTACCATGGTTAAAAGTAAATAGGTTAATTAAAGGTAAAAATAATATTATAATTACCCCAACACTTGTCCTAATTCTATTGGAAAAGTGTTTTTCGACCAAAATAAACCTTAGGAAAAAATATGATCCTTTTTCATCAACTTGGATTAGATTAGGATATTTATTATATTTTATTTAAAGAAGAGTTAAAAGTGTTAAATTCAAATTTTAATAACTAAACCATTTTTAATATAGGGTTATACATAAGATAAATTCAACTATAACTATTAATTAGAAATATAAAAATATTTCATATATCATGGTATTTTATTTATAATTTTATATACATTATATAATTAAATTTATTTTTGACACAATGATGATACAATAATTACCTTATAAATGAAAGATTAAAATAATTGATATTATAAATATTAAAATAATTGTAAATTTAAACTTTTAATGTCATCGACGAATTTTATAGGTGAATATGAAATTTTAGGGATGATTTAATTTTTTTTGAATTAATGATGTTTTTATGACTTTCACAAAAACCAAATAATAAATAGTGTCAAAATTGACATAAATGAGTTTTTAAAAAAATACTATTTTATTAAAGGATATAATATTCATAAAAATATGAGATTTAGGACAATGAATTATATGAGGTTAGATAAGTCACTAATTAACCACTTCAGTTTATCTTGTCATTTTAGAGTATGTTTATAAACCATGTAATATAAAAATATAAGAATACATGGTAGATGTTAAACTATTTAACTAAGAGTTAAATATAAAAGATAATGTTAATATGGAAACTTAAACTTGTCTAAAACCTATTGGTTGAAAGTATTGTTACCCATACCCACCTTATCCTAGAAATAAATTCCTTTGGAGCTATTAGAAATTGAAAATTATTTTATAATAAATTAATATTTCAAGCTCTTCCTAATGTTCCCCTCACCTCTCTTATAAAAGGGTACTTCCCCTTCTCTCAAATTCACAACTACAAAGCCATTTGGCTTGGCCAAAACCTGATAAAATATCCTCCCAAAAATTCTCAATTTAATCTAGAGGACTTAATTTGATCATAAATCCAACCTAAGGATCCCTTTTATTCGAATCAAAAGGAAGAACCCGAAAAAGATGTAATTATTTCATCACCTCTTTGAAAGTTCTTTTCTTCTTCCACTTCTGATTTCTTTGTTATTTCCATAGGAAAATAAAAAATCCAGTACCTTCTACATATTGATATTTTATTATAAATATGGTACAACCATATTCATTATTCTATCCATCCTATGAATGATAGAGTCACCATATGTGCGTACGTACGGCTTACTGTCTCCACATCGTGGTGTAGATTGTTATTCAACACTTCATTATTTTGATGGTTATAATAAATAGTATAATTTATGTAAATAATAACTATAATATATTAGTGTTTCTGTATATATAATATACCATCCAACTATATATTATTTCACCATCAGTAGAATGATATTGTCGCTCGTACGTACGTACGGCTTACCGTCTCCACGACGCGATGTGATTTCATTCCCCATCATAACCATTAAAGAATAATTTCATTTTATGATTAAAAATAATGTTTAAGAACTTAATATCATTATTTATACGAATCAAATACATTCTATCCATAAAAACAAGACATACATAACAAAACATATAAAGGAAAACTAATCAGTTAACACCCAAAACAATGATACTACTGAAATTATATTAACAAAGAAATATCAGAGGATCATATATGATATCATATTTATGTTTGTGGTTCTTTTATAATTTAATAACAATGATTTAACCATTATATAGGAGGTTAACTTACCCGCGACTAAGGAAAAGTACAAGGTAAGGGTTAATTTTACAGTCTCTCTATTATCCAAGGTTGTTTATACGTAAGTATCTACTGGGACCTATTTATCATCCACATCCATGTTTCTTAAAAATATATTTAAAAAAAATCACTATTTTTTAGACTATGGGTTAAATTCATTTATACCCTTTTTTGACTTTTTATAAAATGCTTTGAAAAGAATCTTTCCGTTGTTTTCCAAACAAGGTACTTTATTACATTTTTGAAAAATTAAGGAATGATTTTTTTAACTTATATGGAGGGTGAAACCATTTTCCACCATTATAACACCTTCGAAGCTTCCCTTAAAATATTATAAGAATATTTTCAAAATAAATGTTTTTTTACTTTTAAATGATTTCAAATTATAAAGATATATTTCACTCAGATAATTTTTGGATTGATTTCATCTATGTCAACACTCTTTTTTGGATTTTATGCTGGTTTGAAGTTGATTCATTATGATAAAATATTCTATATTGTATTGAAGTTTTTGTGATATGTTTGAATATGGATTTTATATATTTATACCATTCATGGTTTATAGTTAAAGTATTAACATTTCTTATGCTAGTTTTAATACGAATGTTTATGTTATGTTTCAACCTTTTCATATGTGTAATGAATTAGATGTAGTAAGTGATAGGAGGGGCCCTTTGTAGCCCCTAAATGCATCAGTAGGACTCATGAGACAAACTATTGTCTTCGAAAAAGGCCTTGAAAATATTTTTATTTGTATTCTTGGCACCAGGCCTTGACTATGTGGTTATGATGTCTGACATTTTTCATTCCATCATTATGAGATTAGCTATTGATATTATATGTAATTGTTCATCTAGTAGAATATTTATGTGAATAAGTAAATGGAATTATTTGATTTATCTTTGACATGTTATAATTAAGTTTATGTTTAAAATAATTTTTCCTTAGTCTTATACATTTCCTTAAATGTTTGTTCTTATTTATGATAGTTTCTACTACATTGTTTTCCTTACTGATCATCTGAGCTCACCCCTTTCTTATGTTTTATTTTTCCCAGGATGTGAAGAAGTATATTATGATTGACCTTTAGGAATAGGATAAGGGATATGAGTGTGTTAAAAGGTGACATAATGTTGTTTTTTCATTTTATAATGTAATGTAAAACTTATGTATATATCTAGTACTTCCAAGGCTACTAAATAGATCGACCTTTAGGGACTTGATCTCTTGTGATCATCCCAATGTTATGTATTAATGCACCTACTGTCAATAAATAGGGTCATAGAATTATAGGTGGTATCAATAGATGTTTAGTATAATCCTTGGAAACAAGATTCAGAAAAACTGTGATTAGTGAACAATACCCTAAGATAGACTTTAAGGATTAGTATAGAAAAACGTCCAATTTTTTTGTAATGTAGAAATTATGTGGGTTTTCCAAGAAATACATCCCTATCTGGATACTGCAAGTGGACATGGTTCTGGCACAAATGTACCTAGGAGTGAAAAATCTGACATGGAGATTCAGGTATGACCTGGGTTATCCTGGTACAAGACAATGGGCCTTACTACGAACCTGGATTGACACTCCCGAGGGATATGCTTAAGATAATCCACATTTTATTTACAAATTATTATGAAGGATTTATGAGTAAATAAATCCATAAAGAAAACATTTTTATGATTATCAATTATATGCATAAACTGTTCAATTAATGTTAAGTATTTTACAAGTTTGGAATTATGCATTGCGATTCATAAACTAACCTAGTGTATGCCATTGTTTATAAATGGAACCTAGTGGAAGGAATAGAAAACATATCAAAACACATAATCCATGTGAGAATTTCTCTTTTACTCAAGATAATTATAGTATATATGGTGATAAAATTGGTGATGAACAAATTATAACTATACAAAGACAACTCACTCAGGTTATGAATAATAACCTTACCCGTATGGAGCACCCTGATCCACATCGCGGAGGATTAATGTTAGACTGATTCATGAGGAAACAACCACAAACATTCAATGGGACTAAAAATCTATTTTTATCTAAGCAATAGATAAGATCCTTAGAGAAAATATTTCATGCTTTGGGGAGTAGCGAAAGGGTAAAATTTGTCATAGAATGTTATTTCCTCACAGGATATACAGATCAATGGTGGTCATTAATTCAAAACAAAAAGGATGATGAATAAGTATCAAATATGGAATGGAGGGAGTTTAAATATTTTTTCTTATAAAAATACTTTCCTCGTGAACATTGAGTGGATATGGAAAGGTAATTTATAAGTATGAGGAAAAAGGAGGATGAGAAGGTCACAAGTTATGAGGCTAAATTTAAAAGGTTGCAAGGCATGTTTCAGATTATATATGTAACCTAATAATTAATATTGATCATTTATTTTATGGGTTAAAACCATTTCTCCATCGATCATTAGTCTCACAATCCTTCTAGTCATACAAAGATATATCCTCATGTGCTATCAAGACAGAAACAAAATTCTCTAAGTCTTATGAATTTAAAGTGAAGAAAGAGAAAAAGGGATATACTGAACACTCTAGAAAAGGAAATAAGGAGAATAAGGGAAAAGTTGATTTTTATTTCTATAGTAATTGTGGGAAGAAACGTCTTGGTACATGCCTAAAGGGTATGGTATTTTGTTACAAATATGGAGAAAAAGTTTACCAAACTTGTGATTGCAAGGGGAAGAAAGAGGTTGTCAATGTGGAATACTATAATTGTAAAGAAATGGGGCATTATGAAATTAATTTCTTAAGCATTAAGGAAAATTACCTTAGAAAAGGCCAAACTTAAATGATCACAACTTCGGAGGTTGAAGTTCTAAATGACATGGTGGCCGATACTTTAATCATTTCCTCAAAATTATTCAATGCTTTATTTGATTCTAGAACATTGCATTCTTTCATATCTTCCCAATTTTCCAAGAAAAATATATATTTCCAATTTGACTTATTAAGGGAGTATTCAGTCAAAACTCTTAAGGGAAGTATCATTGCAACAATGTTTTGTCAATTTATTCCCATTATGGCATATAAATGTGATTTATCTAATGATATTATTTTCATACCCATGATTGAATTTGATATAATCCTTGTCATGGATTGGCTTTTAGACCATGATGCAAAAATTTATTGTAAAACGAAGGTGAATAAATTTTTTTTATGGTGAAACTAAATCCCTTATATTTAGAGAAGAAACACCATTATCTAATTATCATCTAGATCCACCCCTAGTAGCTCTACTAAATTCAATTATTAGGGAGGAAGGGAGTGAAATAACTATGGGTGGGGAAAGAAATGTTTAAATATAGAATGTACATATTGTGATAGAATATTTTGATGTGTTTCTAGAGGATTTACCCGAACATCCTCCAGAATGAGAAATTGAGTTTTCCAATGACTTAATTCCTAGTTCAAGGCCCATATCAAAGACCACCTATAGAATGGCCACTCTGTAATTAGTGGAAATAAAGAAACAACTAGAGGAATTGAGTAATAAAGGATTTATTTTCCTTAGTTTTTCTCCGTGTGGAGCCCTTGTTATTTTTGTTAAGAAGAAAGATGGATCTATGAGGTTGTGCATTGACTACAGGGAGATAAATGCTATAAAAATAAAGAACAAGTATCCCCTACCATGAATTGATGATTTATTTGATCAACTCATGGAGCTAAATATTTTTCAAATATTGACCTTTTATTTGGATATCATCAGTTGTGCATGAAGAAAGAAGACATTCCAAAGACATCATTTTGAACCAGGTATGGGCATAATGAGTTTATAGTAATACCTTTTGGACTGACTAATGCACCCTCTATTTTCATGGATCTAATGAATAGAGTTTTTAAGTAATATATTTATGACTTTGTAGTGGTATTTATTGATGATATCTTGGTATACTCTAAAAAATATGAAGATCATGAAAATCACGTGATCACTATTCTAAAAACCCTCAGAATAAATGAATTATATGTGAAGTTTAGAAAGTGTGAATTCTGGCTTTAAGAAATTTATTTTCATGGCTATATTGTCTCTAAGGATGGAATCTATATTGATTCTTTAAAGACAAGGGAATCCAATAACGGCCAACATTGATGAGTATAACTGAGGTTCACAGTTTTATTGGTTTAGTAAGTTACTATCGGTGTTTCATCTAGAATATTTCCCGATTGGCTAACCCATTAACCAATATCACACATAAAGGAGTTAATTTTTTTTGTAAAAAAGAGTGTGAAGAATGTGTTGAAGAATTGAAAATAATATTAGTCAATGCTCTTATCTTGACTATACTGTCATGGAGTGATGGGTTTGTTATTTATAGTGATTATTCAAATAAAGGACTTGGTTTTGTACTTATGAATAATGATATAGTTATTGCCTATGTATCACAACATCTAAAAATCATGAAAAAAACTATCCCACTCATGATCTTGAGTTAATAGCTGTAATATTTGCTCTGAAGATAAGGAGACACTATCTCTATGGTGAAAAATGTGAGATATATAATGATCACAAGACTTTTAAGTATATTTTCTCACAGAAAGAACTCAACATGAGGAAAAGGTGATGTCTTGAACTACTCAAGGATTACAATTTCACAATACACTACCACCCGGGGAAGGTAAATAAGGTGGAAAATGCTTTGAGTAGAAAGGATCATGGAGTTATGAAAAAGGTGAGAGTTGAAAGGGATCCTATTTTCATGGATCTAGTAAAGATAGATATTGGAATAATCATGGAAAGTGAAACATAAATACATTTTCAAATGGTTTAAAAACCATGTTTACTATAAAAGATAAAAATTTCTCAGACAGATGACGAGGAGTTTCAAATGAAAATTAAAGCTGTAAATGATGGGAGATTAATTGACTTCGTATATGAAGTTAGAATTTTGAAATTTGGGAGGATGATTTGTGTTCCTAACATACCTGATCTAAAAAGGGAATTCTTGGATGATTCTCATATATCCGATTTCTCTATACACCTTGGTAGCACTAAGATGTATAGAGATTTGAAGGAACATTTTTGGTGGGACAACATGAAGATGGAGATTGTTGATTATGTGTCAAGATGTATGGTCTCTCAACAAGTGAAGGCTGAAAGACATCATCCTAGAGGAGTCATGCAACCTCTTCCTATACCTAGGTGTAAAGGGGATGATATTATGATGGAATTTGTCATGGGGATACCAAAGACTCCTAGAATGAATGATTCAATATGGTTTATTATCGATCGTCTTACCAAGTTAACACATTTCCATGCTATAAGAGAAGATTTACCAATTGAATGTTTAGCAAGACTATATATTAATTATGTTTTATAACTTCACGGTGTACCCCTATTGATTATTTCTGATCGTGATCCATGTTTTACATCAATATTCTATAAAATTCTTTATAAATCCCTGGATACTGAACTTTATTTGAGCACTGCCTACCACCGTCAAATTTATAGACAATCAGAACGGGCTATTAAAACCTTATAAGACATGTTGATATCTTACTCACTTGACTTTCAAGGTATGTGGGATAAGTATTTACCTCTAGTATAATTTTCCTATAATAATAGATTCTATTCAAGTATTCAGATGGCACCATATAAAGTGTTATATGGAAAGAGATAGCACACACCAACTTGTTGGGATAATGTTGGTGAAAGAAAACTCATAGTCCTAGAACTTGTTGAGGAAATAATGGAAAAGGTGATGATTATCCAAACCCACATAAAAGCAGCTCAATGTAGGCAAAATAGCTATACTGATAATCGAAGGAAAGATTTGTAATTTCAAGTATGAGATCATGTTTTCTGGAAGGTATCTCCATGGAAGGGTATTATACGATCCGATAAGAAGGGTAAATTGAGTCCCAGGTACATCAGACATTTCAAAATTCTAGAACGAATTGGAGTTGTAGCTTACCATTTGGAAATGCCACCAAGTCTCTCCAAAGTTCATGATGTGTTCTACGTATCACTGTTTTGAAAATAAATGCCTGACCCAACGCATATACTCACCTATGAAGAAATAGAACTTGAACTAGATCTATCTTATTGTGAAAGGTCTATCAGGATTATTGATACTAGAGAAAATGTATTGAAAAACGAGACAACTCATATGGTAAATGTTCTGTTTATAAACCATAAAATGGAAGAGGAAATGTGGGAACATGAGGAACTTATGATAAAGAACCACCCTAATCTTTTTATGCAAAAGTATTATAGACATTTTGGGGATGAAATTATTTTAAGGATGGAAAAATATAACACCCCAATCTTCCACGGTACGTTTCTCTTTGAATAATACAATAGCTTGCATTGTACGCAACTTCGAGTTCTAACAAACAATGACCAATCAAACTAGCTGTTTAAAAAGAATTTTTGAATAGTAATACCCACTTTTTAAAATTTTATAAATTTTATTGTTCAAATTGGACTTCATTTTTGGATTTGGAATATCAAAATTAGCATAGGGTGATTTTTTGGTATTTTTTTGAAAACTTTTAGTTTTTGATGAATAGTGAAAAACACTTCGTTATTATTTAAAATTGTCTTTTTATTTAAATAATTATTTTTAAATTTAAGTTTATTTTAAATTAAAAATAGATAGATAATACCTATATTAATTCAATTTAATTCATTTGAGTCATTTTATAATAAGATTAGATATATAAAATTTTATTAAACATGTTAACGTCTTTTACCCACCTTTTAGGAACATTAGAAAATTTTCATGAAATGTAATTTTACCACTTCTGTGAATTGAATTTCAAAAATATGACAGAAACAGTTGTCATAAGTAAGTAAAATTTGGTTTAATAGGATGAAAATATTTTTTGGTGAATATTAACTTTTGAATTTTATTTACCACGGTTAGAAGTAAATATGGTAATTAAAGGTAAAAATAATATTATTATTACCCCAAAACTTGTCCTAATTCTATTAGAGAAGTTTTTTTCAACAAAAATCAACCTTAGGACCAAAATATGATCATTTTTTATCCACTTGTATTATATTAGTATATTTATTATATTTTATTTAAAGAAGAGTTAAAAGTGTGAAATTCATATTTTGATAACTAAACCATTTTCAATATAGGGTTATACATAAGATAAATTAGACTATAAAAATTCATTATAAATATAAAAATATTTCTTACATCATGGAATTTTATTTATAATTTTTAAACATTATATAATTAAATTTATTTTAACACAATGATGATGCAGTAATTACCTCATTAATGAAATATTAACATAATTGATATTATAAATATTAAAATAAATGTAAATTGAAACTTTTGATGCCATCCACAAATTTTATAGCTGAATATGACATGTTAGGGATGATTCAATGTATTTTTTTCTAAGTAATCAAGTATTTATGATTTTTTTAAAAAACCAAATACTAAAGAGTGTCAATATTAACATAAATGATTTTTAAAAACAATACTATTTTATTAAATGATATAATATTCCTAAAAATTTAATATTCATCCAAAGGACTTACATAAGGTTATATATTTAATTAATTTACCACTTGAGGTTCTCTTGGAATTTTATAGTATGTTTATTAAACATGTAATATAAAAATCTAAGAAGACATGGTAAATGTTAAACTATTTAACAAAGAGTTAAATCTAAAATAAAAAATTAATATGGTGGCCTAAACTTGTTTAAAACCTATTGGTTGAGAGGCTTTCAACCCATACCAACCTTATACTAGAAAGAAATCATTTTTGATCAATTAGAAACTGAAAATGATTTTATAATTAATTAATATTTCAAGCTCTTACTAAAGTTCCCCTCACCTCTCTTATAAAAGGGTACTTCCCCTTCTCTAAAATTCACAAAAACAAAGTCATTTTTCTTGGAAAAACCCTACTCAAATATCCTCCCAACTACCCTAAATTCAACCTAGAGGCCTTATTTTGATCATAAATCCAACCTAAGGTGCCCTTTTATTCAAATCAAAAGGAATCACCTGAAGAAGAGGTAATTATTTTATCACCTATTTCAAAGTTCTTTTCTTCTTCCACTTCCTTTTTCTTTTTTGTTTCCATAATAAAATAATAAATCCAATAAATTCTACATAATAAGATGTTATTATAAATATGGTACAACCATATTAATTATTTTATCCATCCTATGAATGACAAAGTCACCATACGTGCGTACGTACGGCTTACCGTCACCACGTCGTGGTGTAGTTAGTTATTCGACACTTAATTATTTAGATGGGTATAATAATGAGTTTAATTGATGTAAATAATAAATATTATATTTTAATGGTTTTGTATATATAATATACCATCCAATTACATATGATTTTACCATCAATAGAATGATATTCCCACTCATGCATACGTACGACTTACCGTCTCCACAACGTGATGAGATTTCATTCCCCGTCGTAACCATTCAAGAATAATTTTCATTTGATGATTAAAAATAATGTTTAAGAACATAATATAATTATATATATAAATTAAATACATCATATCCATAACAAAAAGGACTTACATAACAAAACATATACAAGAAAACGAATCAGTTAACACCCGAAGCTATGATACTACTGAAATATTATTAACAAAGCAATATTAGAGGATCATATATGATATCATATTTATGTATGTGGTTATTGTATAATTTAATAACAATTATTTGACAATTATAAAGGTTTTTAATGTACCCTTGACTAAATAAAAGTAAAATTTAATGGATAATTTTACAATCTCTTTATTATCTAAGATTTTTTATACGTAAGTATCTAATGAGACCTCTTTATCATCCACATCCGTGTTTCTTAAAAATGTATTTCTAAAGATTTTTTAATATTTCTTATACTATGGGTTTAATTCATTTAAATCCTTGTTTTACTTTTTATAAAATTCTTTGAATGCAATATTTCCGTCATTTTTCCAAACAAGGTACTTTATGACCTTTTCGACAAATTAAGGAAAGAATTTTTTTTAACTTATACAGTGGGTGCGACCATTTTCTGCCGTTATAACACCTTTGAAAATTCCCTTATAAGATTATAATAATATTTTAAAAATATTTTTATTCTTTACTTTTAAATGATTTCAAAGTTGAAAGAGATATTTTACTCAAATATTTGTGGGATTGATTTCATCTATGTCAACATCCTTTATTGGATTTTACGCTTGTTTGAAGTAGATTCATTATGAAACAATCTTCCATTTTGTATTGAAAGTTTTTTCATATGTTTGACTGTGTATGTACAATTTTTATACCACTCATGGTTTATGGTTAAAGTATTAACAATTCATATTCTAGTTTTAATATGAATATTTATGTTATGTTTTAAACTTTTCATATGAGGAATGCATTGGATGTAGTAAGTGACGGGTAGGGCCCGCTATAGCCCCCCAATGCATCGGTAGGTCTCATGAGACAAACTAGTGTCTTGGCATAAGGATTTGACAATATTATTATTTTTATTATTGGAATGAGGCCTTGACTGTGTGGTTATGATGTCCAACATTATGCATTCCATTATTACGAGATTAGCTGTTGATATTACTTGCGATTGTTTGTCTAGTAGAATATACATGTGAATAAGTAAATGGAATTATTTGATTTAACTTTTCCATATTATACCGATGTTTATGTTTAAAAGGATTATGTCTTAGTATTATACATTTCCATAAATTTGTATGCTTATTTATGATAGTTTCTGATATATTGTTATCCTTACTGAGCATCTAAGCTCATCCCTTTCTTATGTTTTATTTTTTCCAGGATGCGAAGAAGCATATTATGATTGACCTATAGGAATATTCTAAGGGATATGAGTGTGTTCAAAGGAGACAAAATGTTGTTTTTTTTTTCATTTCATAAGGTAATGTAAAACTTATGTATGTATCTAGTACTTCCAATGCTGCTAAACTAATCGGTATTTCAGGACATGACCTTTTGTTATCATGCCAATGTTATGTAATAATAAACTGAATCTCAATAACTAGGGTTGGGGAGTTACACCAGCTTTGAGTGGAAAAGGATCTGCACCAGCTCCACCTTCAGAAGTCAGTTCTTTTGCACCATGTCAAGTGGGGAGTTAGAATAGAACTGGCAGGTCAGGTCGAGGAGGAGGTCATGGTCATGGTAGCCCGACCAATGAACACCAGAATCTCTAGTAGAGTCATTATGATCATTGTAGTCCATCTGTTTCATAGGACCATGGATCAGGATAAATTCATGCTTTGCAGCCGATACCCAAGGATCTGGCTATGGGACCATCCACAGTACGAGGTACTATTCGAGAGGCATATGCTATAGTTTCTACTTTATTTGATACAGGTACATCAAATGATTTTATATCAATATCTATCGTGGATTGTCTCAGACTGGAGATACAATATTTCTATTATGTCATGACCCTAGATACACCATTAGGAGTGTGTTCAGAGGGAATACAGAAATTTAGGTACTTTCCCCTTAAGGTAGGAAGTTCCCCATTCTTATATAACCTCTTCATTCCCAAGATGAAAGGCTTTGATTTCATTCTCGAGGTGGATTGGTTGGTTCAGTATCACGCGTTTATATACTTCTTTAATCAAAGGGTATCGTTTAAATCAACATAGGGAAGTAGTTATCTATATAATGGTGAAATGGATGTTGAGACTGGTAGAGCATGACCAAAACTTCATGGTCTAGGTGGAGTGATCGCCCAGATCACCAGTCTTTTCATGGAGGATAATGTTTACATCAAGCTGATTTCACTCAAGTAGTGGATCATTTCAAGGAAATATTTTCCAATGAATTTTTAGGCTTACATCTTGAGATAGAAGGATATTTTAATATCTATCTTGTTCTAAGAGCATATCTAGAGTCTATTCATCCATATAAGATGGAACCTACTAAGCTCCAAGAGATTAAGTGGCAGTTAGAGGATCTATAGGCCAGGGGATTTATACAGACTAGTACATCCTCTTGTGTTTCACCAGTACTTTTTTACAGAAAGGTAGAAAAAACCTTACATCTATGTGTGGATTATAGATGTTTGACATATCTTACGGTCAAGAACCAATATCCATTGCCTTTAATAGATGATCTCTTTAACACACTCCAAGGATTTAGGGTTTTCATTATGATTGAATTGAGACCAGGATATCATCTGGTGTGATTCGGGCCATCAAACATACCTTGTACAACTTTACATAGTAGGTATGGTATATATGAGTACCTAGTTATTTTGTTTGGTCTTAAGAACATGCCCCCCATTTTCATGGATCCAATGAATAGTTTTTTCCATCCTTATCTAGATTCTTTTGTCGTAGTCTTTGTGGATGACATCTTGGTGTATTATTACACTCATAGAAACCATGACAATAAACTTGAGATCATTCCGAGTACACTAAGAGAGCATCATCTTTAGGCCAATATTGATAAGTTCCACTTTTGGATTGAAAATGTTAACTTCTTGGGTCATATCACATCAAAATAAGAAGTATCGGTTGAACCAAAAATGGTTAGCATTGTAGTTTATTGGGAGAAACCATATAACATATATGATATATGAAGTTTCTAAGGGATGTATGGATATTACATAAATTTCATACAGGACTTATCATGCCTTGCTTCACCTCTCACAAGTTTTAAAAATAATGGTGTCACGTTCTTGTGGTCAGAAGCGTGTGAGAAATTCTTTTCAGAGCTGAAAGAGAGGCTTATCTCAAAACCAATTATAACCCTCCTAGAGCTAAGAAGAGGCTATATCATCTTTTATGATGCATTAAGAATAATCCTATGAGTACTGCTGATGCAGGAGGATATATCCATTGCGTACAGATCTCTACAGTTGAGGCATCATGAGAGAAACTACCCGACGCATGACCTTGAGCAAGCAGCAGTTGTCTGGGCCTTACATTGCTAGATATATTATCTATTGGATGAGAAATTTTGGGTGTACATAGACCACAAGAGCCTAAAATATATCTTTTCGCAACATGACTTGTACCTCAGATAGTGTATATGGGTTGAATATCTCCAATCCTTTGATTTTGAGCTTGCCTATATGCTTGATAAGGGAAATGTAGTCATTAATGCGATGAGTCAAAAAACTCAAACACAATCTATATGGTAATCCAATGATAAATGGAAGTTAATTTCCCCCTTTTCTAAGTTTCATATGAAGTTTCATAATATTCATGAGTGGTATTACCTCTCATCTTTGATAGTTACCCCTTCCCTCCATGATAAGGTGAAGAGTAGACAATTTTCAAATCCTAAAGGCTTGTTTCTCTGTTAGAGTATATCAAGAGATTACTGACCTCAATATTGGTCTATGGACATAGATGAAATCATGCATATTCATGGGATGTTTTGGGTTCCTATAGATATGAGAGAGGAGTTGATGAATGATCCCCATGCTTCTTAGTGGGTAGTTTATCCCAGAATCTCCATGATGTATCGAGATATGCAACACCAATATTGGTGGCCTATAATGAAATATTAGATAGCAGGCTTTATCACTAGGTGTTACAACTATTAGCAGGTGAATATAGAGCACCAAAGACCTATAGGATTATTATAGCCTCTTCCGGTCCCATAATAGAAATGGTAATAAACTGTTATGGATTTCATAGTTGGATTACCTAGGTTGCCGATAGATAGTGATGATGTATGGGAAATTATGGTCTGACTAACGAAATAAACCCACTTCATTTCTATTTGGGATACATTCTTAGTCAATAAGATGGAAAAAATATATGTCTATGAGACCATACTACTACATAGGGTCCCTTACACTATCATTTTCGATAGGGACTCACTACACCAAATTTACAGTTAATCAGAAGTTGTTTAGCGATGGTTTATTAAACTATCGTTATATTTTTTAAAATAATTTAGCAATGGTTTCTAAAAAACCACTGCTAAACCATTAATTTTTTTAACAGATGACACTCCCCCACTCCCCCAACACCCCAACCCCCTGACTCCCTGAATCCCAACCTCCCCCTTCGCCTCCACTTGATGCACCTTGCCACCACCCCCCCACCGTGCCAAACTACCCTCGCCACACCTTGCCTCCCTCTCCTCACTGTGCCACCCTCACCACGCCACACCTTGCCTCCATCATCGCACCTCCCCTTTCACCAATCCTACCTTACTCTCGATCCTCCATTGAATCCTCCTCAAGGTTCTTAGGAATGTTCTTCTTAGTTTTAAGGTGTTTTTCATCTTCTCATCTTTTCTCTCCCTTGGTTTCTTCTTATTTATTTTCTTGGATCTCTCTTGGATGAACCTGAGGGTATATTTTTTATGTTTGGTTTAATTTTCATAGATTATATGTTGTCCAGATTGTTACTCAGTCCTTGTTCTTCATTATTTGAGAGTTTTATTTCATTCTCACATTGTTGTGGTAGGTTTCTCTATCTAGTACCTTTCCAGAATAATATTTCAATTTTTGATCATTCCTAATTAAATTATAAATGAGTTTCTCATGATTATGGAGTGTTTTTATGGATTATAGTGGTGTTTTCATGTTATATTTTTTATGAATAATGGGTTGAAAATGATTTCATTTAGTAATCCTATATATGTGTTCATTTAAAGAGTTTGATAAAATTTCAATTCAGCTTCTAAAGTGTAATTGAGTGTTTTTAAGATTATTTTAACCTTGGTTGGATTTCTGTAGTTGGTTTGCATGTGAAATTGAGTTGGGTGAGTGATTTGGTTTCCTTTTATTGGTTTGAGGACTATTTTTAAATTCCTTTAGATGGTTACAATTTTTCTTATGATTTCTAAAGTGCAGTCTTCTATGTTTTTGAGATACCATATGGGAGTTCCATTAGATGTGGTAATATCCATATGTGAATGTGGGAATATGTCCTTTATGTTTATTTTGTTCTTACACCATGACCACTCTCAACCATGACCAATCTCAACCACACAACCATCATGTGTATAAAATATTGGTACACAAGTTCTCAATAAAATTCAAAGCACTTAGTCCTTACCCAATATAAAATCATGAATAATAGATAATATCTATCCCACTAAACATTAATACTATTGGAGTCCATACACCCCCTCAAAGGTAGTCATGGAGTATATTCCATCACCAACTCTCATCACTAGAACAACACTGGGATCCAACCACAATATAAGGTGTCTAACTAGTTACATAGATTCCATATAATTCTCTTCAGAACCATGAGGATAAGGAATCCTAAGCATAAAGTTCATTATAACCAATTTACTCTAGGAACATTATAGTGAGTGGTTAATCACCACTACCATCTAATCCCATGATCTTCCCAAGACCAACATCTTATCAAAAGCTACTAGACTCTTTAACAACATCATACCCTTCTCAATTAAGGTGTTTATATTTTCTAGGTCATTTTCTATAGATGTTCCTAGAAAAATCCCAATATCCAATGATAACTAGTACATTTCTAAAGGGTTAACCACTTGGATGCTCCTAAACTAGATCACTAAGCCTCTCCCCATGACAAACACAAGTCATCACACCAATAAAGACAACACAGAGGTACATCAATTTGTTTATGACTCCATTATCCCTACTGGTATAACCATTTGGCATTTTTAAAATTCATCGACAAAGCATGAAATACCCAAATTTAATTTATATGGATCAACCCAGGACACTTAAGGCACTTTGAGCCCAAATAATCCCTATCCATATTCCTAAACCCAGTCCCTTATCACTCACATACATGAACATTCATGCATGAATATTTCTATGTATTAAAGGATATACATAACATAATGTTAGATTTACCCCATTCCATAGCTCGTTTACTATCTCTATCAAAGATCAGACTAATAATCACGATGATCTTGATCCCCTTTCTCATACCTCAAGGCTCTAATACTTATTTATAAAAATTTATAAATAATTAGCCAACTTTATCCAATAAGGAATAACCATTGATAAATCACCAAGAATCATTGGAACGTACAAATATTGACCAATGAAGTGTGAAAATCTTATATCATTCCTCTAGAACTCCTTTGACCAAAATCCCCATGAATTGACCATCAATTCTTGTCTAATCCAGTTGAATTCCCAAAACAAAATACATCAGAAAACCATTTTTCAAATGATAAGAAACAAGAATCATTTATCCTTTTTAGGAATCCAATATTTACAATACCATAAATCCCCATGAATCAAAGATAACACCACAATGATTTGGTGGAATTTTCATTAAATCCATAGATGAAACCATCCAAAATTAGAGGAAGAACCACAAATAGAATGAGAGAAGATGGGTGGAGAAGATTACATAGCATTAGTATGGTGAAAAAACTTTAAATCAACCTCTAATAAAGGTGAGGGGGGGGGGGATAAAAGTATGGGAACAATGGGGGAGTGGGATAAAAAAAATTACCACTTTAAAGAACCTACCTTACTAAAGAAGTAATAACCAACCCTCAAGTAACATGTATGACCCTTCCAAAAAAATAGGTCCTAATAACCATTTCAACATAGCCCGTGGGGGAATGGATTAATTCTCCAATTATATGGTTTTTTTGTAGAATGACCTAATGGATCATGGAATACAAATCAACCCTATAAAAACACCCATAACATCCTAACCACACATTGCAGCATGACCAAGGAATCAAGTCACAATGAACAAACCAAGGGAAACTTGATAAAACTCTACCAAAGAACCCTTCAGGATAAAACCATTTGGTTTTAATGTGATTCATTCTCCACAATTATCATTTATAGAAAAACACCAAGGTTGTGGTTTTATTTCCTCTAACCCCAAAATTTAATCTTATGGAACAAACACACCATGACATAATGACCATTTTTGTAGTTGATTTAGATATACCTTCAGTAATCCAAGATAAACATCATAAAAAATTCTCAGAATTGAATCAACTTCATTGACATGGATTTCACCATTATATGTTGTTGAATAATTAACTGTTAGGTCTTCAAATCTCCTTAAACCATGAACATAGTCCTTTTGGATTTGACCATTTTTATATGATACTCCACCTATCAACCATTCCATCATTTACCATGGGTGTCATTTCTTTTTTTAGCCTTTTCAACTATATATCAACATGTTAAACAAAACCTTTTTGGATTCTTCATTTTAGACCTAGAAAACATTTTATTTAATTTTTGGATATTTTATAAATATAATAAATATTTGGATGGAATAGTCAAGATAATTCTATACAAATGGTTTTAGTAAGAAGTAAATAGAAAACCTTATTTAAAATTCTTCATTAATTACTATATGTATTTATACAAGAAAACCTTATTTAACATTTTTTTCAACTAGTATATATGAATCTATTTACCTATTTAGTAATAGTTAAGTGTTTTAGTTTTTTTAATATCATGTAGAAAAATTGTGATATACATGGATAAAATATGGATCACATTACCATGGAACACACCTCAGTGTGCTAAGGGTTTAGAGGAGTTTTTATATTTTTCACTTTCCAATTGATCTGTTGAAGGGAGAATAAGATTTCCATGTTCTAAATGTAAATTTAGAAGATGGTTGAAGAGAGATGAAGTTTATTACCACTTGATATTGAAGCAATTAACTACTCAATATTTGTGTTGGATTTGGCATGGAGAATCAAATGTTATAGAAAGATTGAGCACTGATGTCAATCCTTAGAATGAGCTCCCAACTTTGTCGATAATGGAAAATGAAATTCAAAACCTTATAAATGATATATTCTGCATTTCAAGACACCGACATCAACATCAAAACATATCAGAACAACTGGTTGGGGTTGCTATAAATTGAAAAATTTCAAGTGATGTTTTTGAGACCGTAGGACAACCAGATCAAGAATTTAACATATCATTGGATTCTCCTCTTGATTCTGTAGATACTAATGTAATAGAAAACTTCACTGAGGAAAATATGTTTCTGAGCTTAGTTAATGATGGAAATCAAGAGTTATATAGTGTATGTTTGAAATATTCCAAACATTCTTTTCTGCTGAAGTTGTACCATATCAAATGCCTATATGGAATTACAAATAAGGAAATGTCCATTATATTGGAATTGTTGTGTGATGCATTTCCTAAAGAAAACATCCCTAAGTATTTTTATGATATGAGAAAAGTTGTTAACATGCTTGGTATAAATTATACAAAAATACATGTGTGTCCTAATGATTGTATGATTTATTAGTGATAGGATTCATGTAGATAGGATTGAAAAAATGTTCTTCTTTTAGATGGTAGTCAATGGGTGGTGTTGGAAGTCTGAATAAGCATACTACCATGAATAAGAAGAAAAGAAACACACCTAAAAAGGTTTTGCATTACTTTCATTTATATCCTCAATTGCAAAGATAATTTATGTCATCAAAAACTTCCGAACACATGAAGTGGTATTCTATAGATAATAACAATGATGGGTTAATGTGACATCCATGAGATTCACTATCATAGAATACATTTGATTCATTACATATATATTTCTCATCTAATACTAGAAATGTTCGATTAGGATTGGATGTCGATGGATTCAACCAATTTGGGACTTTGAGTTCCAGTTATATCATTTGGCCTATTGTTTTGATCCCTTACAATATGCCTATATGGATATGTATGAAACAAACATATTTTATCATTTTGATGATTATTCCTGAAAAAAATTCCTAGAAATTATATTTATGTATACTTGCAACCGTTAATTGAAGAATTTCATGATTTATAGAGCAACGATGTTGAGACATATGATGCTTCTTCTAAAACAATGTTCAAAATGCATGTTTCTCTAATGTGGACCATTATTGACTTCCCTGAACATGGGAATTTAGCGGGCTGGAAAACTTACATGGGTTTGTATTGTCCTATTTTTAACTTTGGTTTTGATCCCAAACAGCTACCTCATAGTATAAAATGGTGCTTCAAGTTCCATCGATTATTTATTGATGCATCTCATAGATTTCGTTTGAACATGTCAAAATTCAAATGTTTTATTGATCACAAACCACCACCAAAGTTGTTAAATGGTTCTAAAATATTGGTACAACTTGGAAATGATGAAATAGAATTTAGGAAGGTGCATCATTTTAATGATAGTGGGAAATGAGTTTGAAGTGCATCGTTATGTAAAATCAGCACGCAAAAATTTAAGAAAAAAAGTAAATTATTTAAACTTCTATATTGGGAATTTAACTTGATTCCACATAATCATGATGTGATGAATATTGAGAAGATGTTTTGTAATAATTTGATCTTCACATTTCTTGATGAGCATGGAAAGTCGAAGGATTATCTCAATGCTTGGAAAGACTTACAAGCAATGAACATAAAATGTGATCTCTGGACAGATGATAATGAAAATTATGCTCTGTATATTTTTACAATGAAAAATAAGGATAAAGATACATTCCTTTGAATTTTAAAGAATGTGAAGGTATCTGATAGGTATTAAAGTAACATGCCAAGGTGTGTTGACTTAAAGCATCATAGGTTACATGGATTGAAAAATCATGATTCACATATTTTGTTATAATTGTTACTAGTATTGGAATTGCGTGCATTATTACCTGAAAATGTTACTATTGTTGTACTCAAATTTAGAAATTTTTTTAGAAAACTATGTCATAAATATCTACATCCGTTTTATCTTGACACTAAAAAATATTTCACTTTTTCCAATAGGTACATATATGTTGGAAAAACATTTTACCACCATATATGTCCATGTCACTAAACTATCGGTAAAAACTCTTTCACTAATTTTTTTTGCAATAGATAAAATATTTATGTTAACATTATAATAATACCAATATATAATATATATGTTGGTTAAAATGGTTAGTAACAAGTTCTAATGACAAATTTTTCTATTGGTAATAATATTATCAACATATAATATATGTTTATAAATTACATTTGAATAAGTTATAAATTTTTATTTCTAATAAAATTTCATATTAAATTTATTAATTTATTAGAAGTAATACATCTATTTAAATTATTACAGAGAACAAAAAAATTATAAAATTAGAATAAAAAATTATATTAATAATAAAATTTAATACAAAATGATTTAATACAAAATTCATCCCCCAACATGATCTATCACCCCCCCCAATTGACATCGCACCCCCCACCCCCACCCCCAATGCCAGTGAGCAACAAGCAACCCCCAATAGCTCATCCAGGCCAGAAACACCCCATCCATGCTGATGAGAAAAGAGTAACCCCCAATAGCCCGTCCATGCCACCAATAACCCATCCATGCCGCTAAGAAAATAGAAACCCACAGTAGCCCATCCAAGCCACACCAGGAACCAGTGAGCAGCAACATACCATCCATGACCCAAGACCAGTGAGTTAGCAGAGGACCATCCATGCCCTCCAGGGACCAACGAGCATTGAGATGCTTCGAATACTCCACTAGAATCCATCCACATTCTTCCTACATCAACCCAATGATCCTTTAGTAATCAAAAATGTTATAAATCTAAAAAATAGTACTTTGCCAATTTCTATTAGAAAAATGTAGAAACCACACAGAAGGTGAGTTGGAAAAAAATAAAAATGTTAAAGAAATGACTAATCAATAATCCATTTTGAAAACTAATATACCATGAATGTCAATATTTGATTCCTAAGAGTAAATTTTCATCACAGGGAGAGTCCCATAAAATTACTTTTTTCTTTTATCATTGAGGGAAATAATAAACATATAAAATAAAAAGGATGACGAGGGGAAAGGCATAAAAAAAATGAGAGCGTAACTTGAAGGAAAGAAGACTTCCTAGAATTAGTAATTCATCCTTCTATAGAAATAATATGTTTGGTGATATAAAACCAACTGAAAAAATACGCAAAAAAGACTACAATGCCAGGGAAGTAAAATGGTGCCAAAAAGCTGGCAGTGAAAGTTGTAAGAAATAAATGGCCCAACATACCTGACTATTAAACAATTTGTAACATTCCCTTGGCCTCTAATTTCCAATATGTAATAACACATTTGAGACTGTCATAATACAGAAAATATATGACACCCATACCTTTCTATCCTCCATGAAACTATATTTGTTGGAGCCAGCACTAGTCTGAATATCATCCCTCCATAGATGAACACATTTTATGCTATAAAAATCTATACATACAAATTTCTGGGTGCATATATTGTGATTATAGAACTTGTAAAGGAGTTAAAACATTAAAAATTCAACATTTATATGAATCTAACACTTCATCGCTTCTATGTTAGTTGTTTGATCATATCTAAGACCTCATTTCTTTCTATGTAATCTCAATCGATCCTTAGTAATCTTAGTTATTTATTTGAACTCAAGATATGCATTCACATTTTAAGCCATAGTATGAGAATAAGATGATGTGGATAAAGTTTCTAGTGTTCTCACTCAATCAACAATTAAGCCTCAATATATTACCTTAAACATGCAGGCGTCAACTGCTCTGTATAGTCCAACACAAACTAAATCAAACTGTGAATTCAAAATTCAAGAAATAGTATGAGATAAAGATAAGGGGAATATAAATGTTAGTGTGATCACTCAAAAAATAATTATGACTCAATATGTTACCTTAAACATATAGGCCTCAATTAATATACACACTCCATGGCCAACTACTAATGAACACACAACTTCTGGATCTTCATGATACACATTATTAATGATTAAATAGAATATTTCACACCCACATATCTTCAATAAAATTATTATTCTCAACCACAATAGACATATTAATCTTCAATTTAAAACACAAGTAATCATTATTCAAGTGTCATTATTATCATTACTCAACCCATTTTAATGAGTATTAATAAAACACAACTTTTTTCCACATCTACGCATTTATCCTATCATTTTATTAGTAAAAATTGAATTTAATTCAATGTTACAACGAGGATAAATCATTTTAGTGTTTTTTTCTTGCTATATATACTTGGAACATAACAGGAAATGTAATAATCAGACCATAAGTTGATGTAGAACTTAGCCATGATTTCTGAGAAACTAAATCTCTATAAATAATAGAAGAGAATACGACTATAAAATAAATTAAAATGTCAAAACACTAATTCTTTAGATATAATAATGCATGATATAAATATTAAAAAATATAATATAACTAGTGAACACAACACCAATGGTTTTTTTTTTAAATTTATCAATGACATTTCAAGTGACTAATAAGTTGATTTCAGCTTCCGATTCTTGGTTCTTTTGATCGAATTCCAAAAAAACTTCCATGCACTTGATCAATGTAAAAATATCAGTTAAAATATACACATATATCGACATCCAATTAAAAAACACCGGTAATTGTGATTTATGCATCAAATCAGAGTCTTTGACAGGATAACCTGTGTTTTCACAAGTTTAGATTCCATATTGTTTCTTGTGAATAAAATTAAAAGAAATAAACAGATTTCTAGTATCAAATTATATAATCTAGATGAAACCTAACTCAATATATAATAATGAATTTAGTGCAATGATAACTTTATCCATTCATTATATTGTTTCAAAGATAGTATTAAATGATCTTTTCAAAATCTATAAATATAACTCAGAACTTATTGAGGATAATAATTATGAGACACTTACAAATTAAATATTTATAACAAGGAATATATGAGTTAAAATTAGCAAGCTATATGTTATGTGGATGTGTGGTTACAAGACCATCTCTAAAAGATTGTGTACCAAAGAGACAGATTCTAGATTCAATGTGACCATGAGGAGAAAACATCTTAGTGTTTATATCATTGCTATATATACTTGGTGCATAACATGGAATTTAATAATATGAACATAAAATAATCGTTGAAGTTAAACTCAACCATCATTTAGGGTAAACTCAATCTCTCTATGTAATTAAATAATAGGTGGTAATATGTGTATAAAATAAATTAAATGTCAATTAGACCCAGATCGAACTGAAATAACTTCAATCACACCACCCACTATGACCACGTGCATTGTTGTTTCACCTGAAATCAGGCTTGTGGATGTACTAAAGGGAATCTTTTCACCAGTAAAAGGAGATATAAAGTTTTCTAGTACTCTGTTCGGAGTTAACATGAATAGGAAAAGGTACCTTCTTCCCAGATTGAGCATAAATCGACACACCAACTGATTTATTCAGATCACTCCCACTTTTCGAAGAACTACCATTGAGAAGAGGCTTTCAAGAATCCTTAAAAACCTTGAAAATATTTGGAATATAGCCTAAGGCATATCTAGTTAGTACCTCCTTGGAAGGACCAAGGTGACCCTGTCAATTATAGGAAGAATAATAGTCACCCCATGATTCAAAATACACCCACTGAAAACAGATAAATTTCTCACCGACTTCGATCCATACAAATTCAATAGGGGCCATGGAGATGTCCACTTGGGCACATATACGGGGAGCTATAGGCTATCATATTGACTTTTACTTACTATCAAAACACAAAAATACACCCACCAGATTTCTAGAATTTACAAAATAGTGGGGTTTTGAAAAGGAGGTAATCCTTAGAAATTAACCCAGATCACCATGGTCAAGGGATCTTGACCCATGTGGAAATCAAATGTCCACTGTAAAAAAGATTAAAGAATACCTTCAAAAAGTGGATTACCTTGGGACCAAGAAAAGGCAATGTCATCAGCAAAGGCAATGTCATCTTCAGATTCAAGATGAGTAAGAAAACGATGAGGATCCAATAACCCTATCTCCAAATCTTAATTTATCATCCCTTAATGTCACTACTCAATCATATTAGAAATTTATTCATTCTAAAGTGAATAATTCAACTCAAGGAATATAGAAAACATGAGTTTATAAAAAAGGGGAAGGAACTTGATTAAAAACCACCAATTTGATCTTAGAGTGTGCAGTTCTGGATCATTGTCATAGCCTTTCCATAGTGTAAGGCTTCTCCAAGACATTCAGTCTAACAACATCGGTGAACTGTGAAAACAATTGTAGATCAGATTTAACCTTGACCAGTGCATCTAAGAATCAAACAACACTGGTAGTTTTAGGTTTCCTCCACAATCGGATCAGTGAAAAATTTACATGGCAGTGCGGGATCATATTCCTTTGTGAGGAAGGTAAGCATCGGGTGTCCTCCAGTGGCGACTAGAGTGTTCTTCCTCAGTAGGCGTAGCCATGTATCTTTATAAAATCATCATTCGAAAACAATTATCCTCCCCTTGGTGGCTCAATTATCTTGGTTTTGGTTCTCCTTTATCTTCTCCAATGCCGCTAGGGCTTGGGGGAAGCTTTATTGCTTAGGTTATGATTCCACAGGGTGCGGCTCGTGGCAACTCATAGTCGGATCCAGTAACCCTAACAAAGAATGCTTCTTAAAACCCCATTAACAAATGATAAATCTGAAAAAATCATCAATTCATGACCTCGTCTCCCCAAAATGAGCCACCAGATAAAGGCCATTGAGATACGTATCCTCAGTAAATTCCTGAAGCAAAAATCAGAAGGTTCAAGCCCCCAAATAAATTGCTGGGAGTTTGGGATGAAGGTGATAGGAAGAAGAACTAGAAAAGAGATTGTGTTCATAAAAAGGGATAGGGCCGGGTGACTAACTAGAGGAAGACCAGTTAACCCCCCTCCCCCTTGTGGACGGGAAGGGGCAGGCAGGGTGACAGTGATGCGATGAGATGTAAACAGATGGTGGAGGCACCGTACTGGGGTTCATCCTAACAAAAAAAATTATATATCTTAATTCTAAATAAAATTATATATTTTTATTAATAAATAATGTATTTTTAGAAAATAAATATGTATTATTTTTTAATGAACTATTTCACAATATTTTTATGATCAAATATGTATAGTTAATATTTTTTTTAAATGTTGGTATGAGTATATTCTATTTCAACTTATTTTTAAATGATTCCTCTCAAAAATAAAAAATAAAAAAATTTGGTATTGTTTTTGAATGATCTATTTCAACATATTTTTCAATTGTATTTATTAATTTTATTGATTGATTATCACGTATGTATTTGTTATTTTTATTAAATTCAAATATCGTAATGATTTAATTTGTTTATAAAAATCATTTTAATGTTTATTAAATGAAAAAAATCAGAAAACATAAGAACTATTGATTTCTAGAGAAGACTGGAATTTAAAATCAATTAATGATATATTTTTAATAAAACTTCTAAAAGTAAATATTAAATTTGGTCATAAAAACAATAATCTATATAAAAAATTTGGTTTCACATAATTGATTATTATAATGGAATGGTTTATTGTGATAGATTTTATTGATAGAAAAATATTTTTTGGAAATGGTTATCATTAATAAAATACTCAAGTGTTGGAAAAATAAATATTGATATTAGTATAATAAATCAATAGATTTAACTGTTGGAAAAATATTTGTTGGTATTAAATGATCAACGCCAACAGATATATCTATTGAAAAAATAGGTGTTGGTACTTAAAATCAATACCAATAAAACGTAATATACGTTGGAATTTCTCATTTTTAGAAATATATATATTATGTGTTAGTAAATTTCTTTCGGTATAAGACATTTTTTTGTAGTGTGAAAACCTTAAAGAAAGATTTGTATTGACATTTTGTGCAATGAAGATGATCTTTCCTCTGTCATTTTTTACTGTCATTATGCTTTTAACTGTGCATTTGGTTAAGGAAGCTAAATTAGGAGGCCCCGTACATTATCGATGGATGTAGCCAATTGAGAGGTTCATTATTTATATGTTTTTTTAGTTAAGTAAACAATTATTTTCACTTAATTAGATACATAATTATGTTTTTTTATTTTATTTCACAGATATCTTGGGTATTTGAAATCATACGTGAGAAATAAGTCTCAACTAGGAGGCTCTATGTAACGACTCAAAATTTTAAATAAATATTGTTTCCTAATTTTATGTGTTATTTTTATACTCAACAAAAATGTTTCATTTGGTAAAATGAGTGTAATTAAAATGAGACTGTTGGGTTTTGACTATTATTTGACCATTGGTCAATATGACCGCTGGAAACTAAACGTTTTGACTATTGTCTCTAAATACAAGCAATCTTGGTTAATTAATATAGAAAGAAGATTCGATGGCCTCACCCAGTTGTCTTGGACCGATCGAAGCCCATCTAACAGAACTTGGGAAGGAGGTAGCACCACTGGGCTTTGCTCTGGACCAAACCCAAGCTGAACTTCATCGTATAAAGCTAGAACGGGATCGCATTCGCGAGAAGTTCAAACTGATAGAAATTACTACTCGTGCGATGTTGGACGAGCCTCCCTCAGATTCTCTCACCTTAGCACACCTTACACTTAGGTCCTATGCTGGTGTGATAAGGGGCTATGTAAGGAGACAGTAACTGTCTTGTGTAATCCTTTGTTTTAAATAAAAATTTCGATTTCTTTTATGAATTTTCAAATGACCGGATAAATATAGTATGCATATTTTTGATGAATTTTAGAAAAAGGATATTTTAAATATGTTTATGTAAACCCTAAATAATAAAAAATGTGTAATGATTTTCAAAAAATGGTCTTCTGCAATTATGTTCAGTATGAAATTTAGAGTCTAATAAGATCAACTTGATTTTTGATGAATAGTAAATTATGTATAGTGATTTTATGATTAGGATTAATAATGTGTCCAAATGGATTAGTAATCTCACTTAAAGAAAGTATTAAAATAAGCTAGGCACTTTGATTAAGTAATGTGATTCAATAAAATGGTTAAATAACGGTTTCATAAATTATTATTCAAGTATTAGTTTTTTCAGATGAATAGTGTTTTTTAATTAGAATTTTAATTAAAAATATTTAGAAAATTATTTTTATAAAATGGACTTCATTTTTGAACTCAGAGCATCGATATTATGTTAGGGTAATTTTTGGGGATTTTTCTGAAAAAAAATAAATTTTCGACGAATAGTGTTTTTATTTAAAAATTAAATTAAAAATATTTAGAAAATTATTTTTATAAAATGGATTTAATTTTTGAAATCAGAGCATTGATATTTGGTTAAGGTGAAATTTTGGGATTATTCTGAGAAAGTTGAATTTTTGATGAATAATGAAAATATAGTTTTTAAGTTACGGGTATTTAATGACATCATTAAATGATGTATTAAGTATATATTCAATATGGTAGAATTATGAATAGTAAGATAAGGTATTAGGTGTCCCAAGTTGCCAATACCATTGGAAAATACCATGGGAAAGCCCATGGTTTTTCCAAAACCACTAATGAGGTGTCCCTTGGCCATTAATGCCTTGTCCCATCACTTTCCCTATAAATACCCACCCTTTCCTCCTTTAGTTTTCACTCCCAACTCTCCCCCAACGAAGTTCTGATCTCCTTACCTCCCAAAGAGTCCTCCCAAGGTGCCCCCAAGCCCTCAAGGTCCAAACCTTTGAGTTTTAAGAGTTACGTTTTAAGGTAAGGGATCCGACCTCTCTCTTTAATTTCAAGTAATCTCTTTTATGTCATTCCTTTTATGCTCCATGTTCTTATGTTGGAGGATGTTCTTTTATACTCCTCTTACTTCCCTTTTCATGTTCACATAATGATAGATCCCCTCTTACTCTCATTATTTCGTTTTATGAAGTTTTAAGTGGCGCCGTTAGGCTGCAGAAATTTTTGTAACGGATTCTTTCTCCCTTCTCATTTTTCAAGATCTATTTTCATTTAAGTATTTCAAGTTTCTTTTTATTATGTTGGGGTATGATCTCTAAATTTATCATACTGATATTTTATGTTCATATGATGAGAGAACCCATTTTATCTCTTCAATTCAGTATTTTGAAGTTTTAAGTGGCGCCGTTAGGCTGCCGAATTTTTAAGTGGTTTTTCACCCTTCTCATTTTGAAGTTCTACTTTCATGTCAACTCTTTCAAGTTAATTTTTGTTATGTTGGGGTATGATATCTATATCTATAATACTGGACTCTTATGTTCATATTATGAGAGACCCCATTTTATCTCTTCAATTCAGTATTTTGAAGTTTTAAGTGGCGCCGTTAGGCTGCCGAATTTTTAAGTGGTTCTTCACCCTTCTCGTTTTGAAGTTCTACTTTCATGTCAACTCTTTCAAGTTACTTTTTGTTATGTTGGGGTATGATATCTATATCTATCATACTGGAATCTTATTTTCATATTATTAGAGACCCCATTTGATCTCTTCAATTCAGTATTTTTAAGTTTTAAGTGGCGTCGTTAGGCTGCCAAATTTTTAAGTGGTTCCTCACCCTTCTCGTTTTGAAGTTCTACTTTCATGTCAATTCTTTCAAGTTCCTGTTTGTTATGTTGGGGTATGATATCTATATCTATCATACTGGACTCTTATGTTCATATGATGAGAGACACCATTTGATCTCTTCAATTCAGTATTTTGAAGTTTTAAGTGGCGCCGTTAGGCTGTCGAATTTTCAGGGGATTCTTTCTCCCTTCTCATTCTTTTCAAAGTTTCTCTTTCATGTCAAGTCTTTCAAGTTACTTTTTAATTATGTCGGGGAATTATTTCAATATATATCATACTGAACTCTTATGTTCACATGATGATAGACCCTATTTGATCTTTTCAAATCATTTTGTTTGAAGTTTAAGTAACACCATTAGGCTGTCGAACTTTCATAAGAGAAATCTAATTTTTGTCTTCCTTCCATGTTTTTCATTTCAAATGGCATGTCCTTGAAATTTCATTACCATGATCATGTATCCTTCTTATTCTGTCCATATACTGTTTTATGGGTCATTTATTAATGTTTGACCCATTTTCCCTCTCTTTTTAATGTCTTCTAAAACCTCGTAACATAGCCGTTATGCTGCAGAATTTCCGTCTCAAAATGTCTCTCTCTTTTTCTAAAGTTCTTTTATATTATTAAGTGAATACTAAAAGCTCTTTCTTCAAAAGGGGTATTCACATATATACCAAAAAGTTCTATTTTAAATTATGGGATTTACATACATGAGACCCACCTTCCTTTTCTGTGGGTTTTAAAGGGACGTAAAGATCATGTCTTTAAAGCAGTTTTTAAAATGTTATGATTATGAAATGAAACCCATTTATTTTATGCTATATGGGTTATTTATGAAATGTTTGATGATGATATATGTGGCTCACATGATAATAAAGGCAAATTTAAGGGTTCACCCTGATAGCGCTCCAATGCATTGGGTAATGATGTAACCACTAGAGATTACAATTTTCACGATACCTTGGTGAGTAACCTTGATAATTTTCAAATGACACCTTGGGGATGGACCTTGGTGATATGTTCCTGATTTTCTATGTTAAATGATGTAGCCACATATTCAAGATTATGAAAAAGTTTTATTTTTATTATGATATGCCTCATGATTTCATTTTCATGCCTTAAAGTTCTTTTCATGACTTTATTGATGTATCTCAAGTTTATATGTAAAATCTTTCACTTGTTTCCCTTGCTGGCCCTTCTTCTCACCCTTCCTTTTGATGTATGTCCCCAGGTTATGAGATGCAGTAATGAGCCTAGGGTGAACATGAGGATAATCCTTTCAAGTGTTTAAGAAGAATGTTTTTTGTTTGTTTCATGTTTTATTTTCCTTGTTTCCAAGACACTAAGCCTTAAAGATCCTCAGTTCCGTGTAATGGAATGAAAGTTATGTTATAAAAAGACGGGATGCTATAGTTGGTATCAAAGGATGGTTTATTTATTTGTGGAAATTAGGATATGAAATCTCTAGGAATAACCCTATAGAAAAGTTTAAATATAGGAAATCTTCCTGGTATTTTGGTGAGTATTGAGTAAGGGGTTGCCAAGCAAATACATCCCTGTCTAGATACGAGCAGGTAGAGGTGGCTCTGGCACAGATGTACATAGGGGTAAAACCCGAAAACACCGCTTTGAGATAGACTCGAACGGGAACTGGTACACGACAACGGGCCTTGCTGCACTCTTGGTTACGACACTCCCGAGGGATATGCTTTGGTAAATTCATAAGCTTGGTATGAACCATTGTTAAAGGAAAAAAGATAAAATAAAATAAATATTCACATAAAAATATATGATCATGGATCACCTAGATGGGAACCTAGGGGATCACAAGTTAGGGTATACTTTTCTTCTACAAGTTATCCTTATATGCTTTAAGTTCCTTTTCATGATTATTGGTTAAGTATTTAAGCCTCTAATTATACTTTATCTTCTTAGTTAATGGTGGGAAATGGAATAATGTGTCCCAACAACCAATGTGATAGGAAATGTGACAATTTCCGTATTAATATGACAGAGATGATTAGGGGATTTAAAGATGATTATTATTTTGGAATACGTTCACTATTTTGGGGACCCTATATGATCGAGGTAAATAGATTACTATAGTATTTTCATTGAGGAGTAAGGTTGACTTATATTTTGAAGAATTGATGAATTTGAGGTGGACTTATATTAATTTAGGTTACTTATGGGAATGATTAACCTATCTTGGGTAAAATATGTTTAGGTCAGCTACTTTTTTTATAAGATGTTAGGAGTGGTTGATGTTGTCTGGAGATGAACAATGAAGTTGTTTTGGAAGACTATGTTATCAAATCCTTCTTGTATTTGGGTTTCAATCTTAGTTTGGTTTATTGTGAGGAATTTTAAGGACCGTTATTTATGGAATGGTCTATGATGAACTTTGGGTAGTACCATGGAACTTTGAAGATTTAAAATTAGTCTCCATTCCTATGGGATTCTTTCTTTTTGAAGAGTTGTTTTACCTTAACCATTCTGTTTTTGGGATAATGTTTAAAGATAGAAGAAATAGATAGTTAATCTTTTGTAGATTATGTGATTCTCTAGAAGATGATTCTTGTGATTTTATGAGACCAAGTGTTTTTGAATTCTCATCATTTGGAGAAAAGATTAGTGTTGGTAGGGACTTATTAAAGGATGAAACACTACTTGAAGGTAGGTATATTTTCTTATGTTTTTGTTCTATGTAGTAAATGAATTCCTCAAAATTATGAAAAGAAACGTAAAACAAAAATGTTGTTGGTTTACGTTTCCTACTAAGTAATCAAAGACCGTTTATACACATCATAAGTTTGGGATTTTCTCATGGTTAACTTTCTCCTAATCATGTTCTCTATCACTCTCCCTCAGAACTTGACCCTTTGCTTTCTCCTCCATGTCCATGTTTTCCTACATGGAATCCTAGTGTGGGTTAACTCAGGTGACCTTTGTACTTCCCTTTCTTTCTTTTAAAGTAATAGTTTTACTGACTCTTTTTCCGATGTGGGACTTTCAATGAAATTTCAAAACCCAATTTTAAAAATTGCGAGGACGCAATTTCTTAAGGGGGGAAGATTGTAACGACCCGAAATTTTAAATAAATATTGTTTCCTAATTTTATGTGTTATTTTTATACTCAACAAAAATGCTTTATTTGGTAAAATGAGTATAATTAAAATGAGACTGTTGGGTTTTGACTGTTATTTGACCATTGGTCAATATGACCGCTGGAAACTAAACGTTTTGACTATTATCTCTAAATACAAGCAATCTTGGTTAATTAATATAGAAAGAAGATTCGATGGCCTCACCCAGTTGTCTTGGACCGATTGAATCCCATCTAACAGAACTTGGGAAGGAGGTAGCACCACTGGGCTTTGCTCTGGACCAAACCCAAGCTGAACTTCATTGTATAAAGCTAGAACGGGATCGCATTCGCGAGAAGTTCAAACTGATAGAAATTACTACTCGTGCGATGTTGGCCGATCCTCCCTAGAATTCTCTCACCTTAGCACAGCTTACACTTAGGTCCTATACTGGTGTGATAAGGGGCTATGTTAGGAGACTGTAACTGTCTTGTGTAATCCTTTGTTTTAAATAAAAATTTCGATTTCTTTTATGAATTTTCAAATGACCGGATAAATATAGTATGCATATTTTTGATGAATTTTAGAAAAAGGATATTTTAAATATGTTTATGTAAACCCTAAATAATTAAGAATGTGTAATTATTTTCAAAAAATGGTCTTCTGCAATTATGTTCAGTACGAAATTTAGAGTCTAATAAGATCAACTTGATTTTTGATGAATAGTAAATTATGAATAGTGATTTTATGATTAGGATTAATAATTTGTCCAAATGGATTAGTAATCTCACTTAAAGAAAGTATTAAAATAAGCTAGGCACTTTGATTAAGTAATGTGATGCAATAAAATGGTTAAATAACGATTTCATAAATTATTATTCAAGTATGAGTTTTTTCAGATGAATAGTGTTTTTTAATTAAAATTTTAATTAAAAATATTTAGAAAATTGTTTTTATAAAATGGACTTCATTTTTGAACTCAGAGCATCGATATTATGTTAGGGTAATTTTTAGGGATTTTTCTGAAAAAAATAAACTTTTGATGAATAGTGTTTTTATTTAAAAATTAAATTAAAAATATTTAGAAAATTATTTTTATAAAATGGATTTCATTTTTTAAATCAGAGCATTGATATTTGGTTAAGGTGAAATTTTGGGATTATTCTGAGAAAGTTGAATTTTTGATGAATAGTGAAAATATAGTTTTTAAGTTACGGGTGTTTAATGACATCATTAAATGATGTATTAAGTATATATTCAATATGGTCAAATTATGAATAGTAAGATAAGGTATGAGGTGTCCCAAGTGGACAATACCATGGGAAAATACCATGGGAAAGCCCATGGTTTTTCCAAAACCACTAATGAGGTGTCCCTTGGCCATTAATGCCTTGTCCCCTCACTTTCCCTATAAATACCCACCCTTTCCTCCTTTATTTTTCACTCCCAACTCTCCCCAAACGAAGTTCTGATCTCCTTACCTCCCAAAGAGTCCTCCCAAGGTGCCCCCAAGCCCTCAAGGTCCAAACCTTTGAGTTTTAAGAGTTACGTTTTAAGGTAAGGGATCCGACCTCTCTCTTTAATTTCAAGTAATCTCTTTTATGTCATTCCTTTTATGCTCCATGTTCTTATGTTGGAGGATGTTATTTTATACTCCTATTACTGCCGTTTTCATGTTCACATAATGATAGATCCTCTCTTACTCTCATTATTTCATTTTATGAAGTTTTAAGTGGCGTCGTTAGGCTGCCGAAATATTTGTAACAGATTCTTTCTCCCTTCTCATTTTTCAAGATCTATTTTCATTTAAGTATTTCAAGTTACTTTTTATTATGTTGGGTTATGATCTCTAAATTTATCATACTGATATTTTATGTTCATATGATGAGAGACCCCATTTGATCTCTTCAATTCAGTATTTTGAAGTTTTAAGTGGTGCCGTTAGGCTGCCGAATTTTTAAGTGGTTCTTCACCCTTCTCGTTTTGAAGTTCTACTTTCACGTCAACTCTTTCAAGTTAATTTTTGTTATGTTGGGGTATGATCTCTATATCTATCATACTGGACTCTTATTTTAATATTATGAGAGGCCCCATTTGATCTCTTCAATTCAGTATTTTGAAGTTTTAAGTGGCTCCGTTAGGCTGCCGAATTTTTAAGTGGTTCTTCACCCTTCTCGTTTTGAAGTTCTACTTTCATGTCAACTCTTTCAAGTTACTTTTTGTTATGTTGGGTTATGATCTCTATATCTATCATACAAGACTCTTATGTTCATATGATTAGAGACCCCATTTTATCTCTTCAATTCAGTATTTTGAAGTTTTAAGTGGCGCCGTTAGGCTGCCGAATTTTTAAGTGGTTCTTCACCCTTCTCGTTTTGAAGTTCTACTTTCATGTCAATTCTTTAAAGTTCCTTTTTGTTATGTTGGGGTATGATATCTATATCTACCATACTGGACTCTTATGTTCATCTGATGAGATACCCCATTTGATATCTTCAATTCAGTATTTTGAAGTTTTAAGTGGCGCCGTTAGGCTGCCGAATTTTTAGGGGATTCTTTCACCCTTCTCATTATTTTCAAAGTTTCACTTTCATGTCAAGTCTTTCAAGTTCCTTTTTAATTATGTTGGGGAATTATCTCAATATCTATCATACTGAACTCTTATGTTCACATGATGATAGACCCTATTTGATCTTTTCATATCATTTTGTTTGAAGTTTAAGTAACACCGTTAGGCTGTCGAACTTTCATAAGAGAAATCTAATTTTTGTCTTCCTTCCATGTTTTTCATTTCAAGTGGAATGTCCTTGAAATTTCATTACCATGATCATGTATCCTTCTTATTCTGTCCATCTACTGTTTTATGGGTCATTTATGAATGTTTGACCCATTTTCCCTCTCTTTTTAATGTCTTCTAAAACCTCGTAACATAGCTGTTATGCTGCAGAATTTCCGTCTCAAAACGTCTCTCTCTTTTTCTAAAGTTCTTTTATATTATTAAGTGAATACTCAAAGCTCTTTCTTAAAAAGGGGTATTCAAATATATACCAAAATGTTCTATTTTAAATTATTGGATTTACATACATGAGACCCACCTTCCTTTTCTGTGGGTTTTAAAGTGACGTAAAGATCATGTCTTTAAAGCAGTTTTTAAAACGTTATGATTATGAAATGAACCCCATTTATTTTATGATATATGGGTTATTTATGAAATTTTTGATAATGATATATGTGGATCACATGATAATAAAGGAAAATTTAAGGGTGCGCCCTGATAGCGCTCCAATGCATTGGGTAATGATTTAACGACTAGAGATTACAATTTTCATGATACCTTGGTGAGTAACCTTGGTAATTTTCAAATGACACCTTGGGGATGGACCTTGGTGATATGTTCATGATTGTCTATGTTAAATGATGTAGCCACATCTTCAAGATTATTAAAAAGTTTTATTTTTATTATGATATGCCTCATGATTTCATTTTCATGCCTTAAAGTTCTTTTCATGACTTTATTGATGTATCTCAAGTTCATATGTAAAATGTTTCACTTGTTTCCCTTGCTCGGCCTTCTGCTCACCCTTCCTTTTTATGTATGTCCCCAGGTTATGAGATGCAGTAATGAGCCTAGGGTGAACATGAGGAGAATCCTTTCAAGTGTTAAAGAAGAATGTTTTTTTTTGTTTCATGTTTTATGTTCCTTGTTTCCAAGACACTAAGCCTTAAAGATCCCCAGTTCCGTGTAATGGAATGAAAGTTATGTTATAAAAAGACGGGATGCTATACTCTATTTCTGAAGGCTATTTGGTAGTGGAGTGTCTTAAATTTTATTCTAGACACATGGATGATATTGAGAAAAGGTTTAATCCAGTTGGATGTGTTTATGAAACATCAACTCAATCTCAAATACATGGGAAATGAAAAATATTTCCTATTATTGGCTGATCAGTTGGGAGGACCTCAAATGTTACGCTGACAGAAATTGAATTATTACAGGTACTTAGATATGTGTTACGGAATAGTGAAATTGAAAATCCATTTATTGAAGAGTTAAGGATACAATAAAAGAGACGAATGAGAGGCTGAATAAAAAATAAGAAATATATAACGAAAGCTGTTAATAAAGAGCATGTAGAGTGGTTTACACGACGTGTAAGTACATAAATATTGCAATAAATACAAATATTAGGTTGAAACAAATATTTTGTAAATATAATAATGTATATTTATTTTTTTAGATCATGAATACTGATACTCAGGCAGATTTTTTAGAATATTTGACTTTTTTTTCTCAAGGTCCTCTAAAACAAGTTAAAAAGTTCTACACTTACAACGTGAATGGATTTAGATTTTGTACAGTCAATCGAGAAGAGGGTTGGAAAACACATAATAGTGGTATATTTACATTTTCAGAAGTGTAATACTATATAAAGTTGAATGATATTATGGAATTAAACTACCACGTGCTTTTTTTCAGTTTTTTTATTCAAATGAAAATGGGTCAATATTATCAGAGGTGTTAAAAGAGATTCCTTTCAATTAACTTTTGTGAACTTCTCTCTCTTTATGGATGTTGATGATCATGAAATTCATGATCCATATATCTTATTATTTCAAGAAAAAATGATATATTATGTTAATGATGTTGTGGATGAAGGGAGAAGTGTAGTTGTTCACGTAAAACAAAAAAATTTGTATGATATGGGTGATGAAGTGGAATATTTGACCTCTGACATTGAATATAATCAATAATAAGAAGAAGGATTATTTTCCCATCATGATATTAAAGATATTAGTCTATCAAGGGTGTATGAAGTGGATGAAGTAATGGAGAAGGAAACCAATGTGATAGAAGGGGAAATGATCATATGTTCAGTTATGCATTCGTTTAACAACAACTTATTTCATTTGTGCAGTTATTCATTATCACTGTTATGTATATTTTGTTTGTTAGTACTATGAATCTGTTATCATTTTTAATTTTTTTATGCATAAAGTTTTTGAAAAATATGTTCTAAACGTAATTTTATTTGATTATATGATAATAATTCCAAGGAGGAAGTGGGGTTCCACTTCTATTTTTTCACGGGGGATACTAGAGGGTGATTGTTATAGGTACAAATTTTAATATGAATAAATTTATCACGATTTTTTTATAATAACTATTAGTTCATGAAAGATGTAAACAATGCAGGTATGGAGAAAAATATGAAAAGTTTAGATGTATGGAATCTGACCAGAGAGAAGATAGTTGTCCCATTAGATTTCTATGAGGTCCCTACCAATGACATCGTAGGATTACTTGGCCAAATTCTAGGCTAGCTGGCCACAGAGCTAGTTTCTCTTCTAATTACATATGATGAATGGAGATTGATCAACGATGTCAACATGAAAATAAAGGTGGATGTAAATTGTGGCTCTTGGATTGTTTTTATGATGTCATGAATTTAGTGGTGGTTATAAAAATGGTTGATGTAAATTGGTACTCTTGTTATGAACTCATAAGATGGGCATGTATGTGGATATATATATGTGTGTGTGTGTGTGTGTTAATTTTATGTGTCTTTTGATTTCTATATGTACCCCACCCATCCTAGGTGTTAAATAATTTTTTACATGTTTTTTTCAGGGCACTAGTACTAGGGAGGTAGAATTAGCAACATTTTTATAATTGTAAACATCCTTTAGCTGTAGTTTAAACCACTGCTAAATTAATGGTCCATATTTAGTATTGGTTTAAAATGATGATAAATACACACACCATACAATTTAGTAGTGTTTTTCATGAAAAAAATGGATATTTTTTAGCAGTGGTTAAAACCTCTGCTAAAGGCTCCTCATTTTATATTATCATTTAGCGGTAGTTGGTGTGGTTTCTGCAGCATTTCTCTAGGGAAAACACATTTTTTTTAGTGACGGTTAAAACCACGCTAAAAAATCTTTTTTATAGGCCAAAACACCGTGAAAACCACACCAAACACCACTAAATTGAATAAATCACCGCGTATTGAACACCGAAACCAAATTTAGCGGTGGTTGAAATTGACTATATTCGATGCATTTTTTGTAGTGTTGCTCGTTTCACGTCATGATTCTGACAGGGATTGTAGAAGGCTATGGGGGAACACTGGTGCTTCTAAGCATATCTTTTCACCCTCAAATCGATGGATAATTTAAATGGATAATACAAGTTTTATAGAAGCATGTTTCCTTGATTTTGGTGGTTCTTGGGAGAATCTTATTCCTCTCATCGAGTTCTCCTATAATAATAGCTTTTAGGTGAAAATTTAGATGAATCCTTTTGAATCCTTATATAGTAGGTTGTTTCATTCACCCCTATGCTAGCTAGAGATAGGTGAGGCGGCCTTACTAGGTCCTCGTCTCTCTTCTAAGACTTCAGAGTAGGTTCAGTTGTTCAGAAAGCCTATGACTACTGCTCAATATAGAAAGAAATCATATGTTGATCATCATCGATGTCCTCTAGAATTCATGTTCAGGGATCATGTTTTACTTTGGGTATCACCCAAGATTGGGAATATATGGTTACAGAAGAAAGGGAATTTTTTGGCTCATTATGTAGGGCCGTTTTAGATTCCAGATTGAGTCAAGCTGGTAGCCTATCAGTTGTTATTGCCTCAGAGGCATCATGCCATGCCTAACGTCTTCCATGTTTCAAATCTTCGTCAATGTCAGGTCAACCCATCTCATACCTTTGATTTTTAGAAAGTTGAGTTAGATTTAGATGATACCTTTGAGGAGTATCCAGTACACATTGTTTACTGGAGCATGAAGGATCTCTTATGTCGGTATGTCCCTCTAGTCTAGGTGCTAAGGCAACACGACCGTGGGTAGGGTGTATGGTTATATCTAATCGTGAAGATGGTCTGTATTTTTAGTCAGAGCCCTATCACACAATTGGTGCACCGTTTTTCTAACTGTGTGGCCTAATTGTGCTAGTACCCCTCTTATCTAGGTACCCATCAACAAACTATGCAGAAAAATCATGCATAAGCTAAATTTTGGGAAAATTTACCTTTTTCCCTTAATGATCTAATTTAACCCCCTCCTTCCTCCTACATGATTTTATACTCGGATGAACTCCTCTTTCTCTCATTTTGGAGATTTTTTAAGGCTTTTGTTAGGGATATATGGATCTCCTTCATACAAGATCTGATTGAGATTTTTTTCATCACGTTGGATGTGCAATAGTAAGTACTCGAGTCCATTTGAGTCGTTCTTTATCTCTCTTGCTCTCAACCTAGTTACCAAGGTGTGAGAATTTTTCCCTTTTTCTTAGATCTACTTCGATCCAAGTAAAATTAGAGGCTAATACTAGAGGAGGAGATTCATACAAGCCTAAGGTGGGTGGTCTATAACTCATCCCTCATGTTCATTGATTTTATAATTGTCATGTGGGCCCCACTGATTTCATCGAGTGTCATTTATTGAATATACATGTCATTATTATAATCATTATAACTGTATGGTTATTGTATTTCCAAATATGTGATTATTTGTTATTTTTTATTCCCACAACTCCATCCATCCCATATAGGATGTTATGCCATAATTGTTGTTTTAGTGTTTTGACACGTTTGAGACAATGTTTCAGTGTTCCATGGATTGACCTTTTTAAGGGAATGCTTTTCTATATTAATGGATTGATTTCTATTGTGAATTTCATAATGGAAAGTACCATGTGTTCTTACCACTTGACCTGCCTAAGGTAAGTGCTTCGATTGGTAAATTAATGTTAAATGGGAATTGGCAGGTATACTAAATATATGGCTTGACTATTGAAAATGTTACTGAATAATAGGTTTCATGTCTATATCACCCCTTACCATGTTGATGGAAGTTAGTGGAGTAAACCTTGATTATTAAAATTCCTTAAATGGATTAAATTAATGCTTTCATGCTACATGACCTTGTTACCCTACTAAAAGGAATGTTTTGAACCAAATGGATTAACGATTAATTATGACTTGATTAAAGGGTTGCATGCTACTTGGCCTATTCACACAAATGAAAGTAAAGGATTGAACCAATAGAATTATATGACTTCTTCATTAAATAGAAGTGTATTGACTCAAGCTTATCTTGGATTACATAAGGAATTCCTTGAGCACTCGGGAAACCCTTTCTGATTCAAGGATGCAGATTTCCTTGGTTAAGTCCCACCTAGAACTAGTTCCTTGTCTATTCTTGGATGCCTGGTATGACACCTTTGGATCCCTCATGTAGTATTATATGATGTCTTGGAAACACTCCTTAGATAAAAAATTGATAAGTAGGTTCCATGTTTAAATCCCATTAGGCCCAATCATTTATTAGCCCTGTTTTACCTTGGATGAACACCTTGGACTCGGTAGGCATCTCATTGTGGAATGCCTTGAACTATGCTCCTTATATTACACTCGTACCCTTAACAAGATATTGTTATCATTGAGTTAGAAACCCTTGAGGTATTAATTATATTGGTTATTACCTTGTAACTCCATTATTAAATATCATTACAGGTTTCCTTATTCCATCTTGGAACCTTTACTATTGTTAAAATGTGACTTAATTATAAACATTATCAAATAAAGTACTAGTTACATGTTCAGACACCAGCTGATGGATGAAGCATGTACATGAGTATTTAGTTACATTGTATTGATTTACTTTATATATTCATACCTACACACTGTTATCTTCTATTACATAGGACTGATTTTATAGACATCGTTGGTGGTGACCTACTTAGAGTTATCTCACACCCTCTCTAGGAACTATTTGGTACCCAGGGAAGATTACATGTATACAGTTGTTGATAAAGGGAACAAAAAAAATTTGAACACTTGATTACTTGCATTTTAAAATGGATCTTGATATAATATGATCTATATAGAGCTCAAAATGTTGGGTATAGTCTTTTAATTTCTTTTATACTTTTCAGGAACATGTTATGTATGCTATGTGGAATCCATGTTTTCTAGTCTTCTAGTGACATGACATATAATAATCAGTTATTCCAATTGATTCAGCTGTTTTTATCCTTGTTTATTTATTAATTTTTTCCACTTTTATTGTTTACATATTTTTCTTCCTCTACATACCTCTATTTACACTTATCTTCTGTGCTGCACTTTGGTAATGGGGGCATAGTCTCCCCATTGACACACCCTAGGCCCTCACTGCTAGTCGGGAGCCTTAAGAATTTGGGAAGATTCACTTGATTCCATGTGTCCCACTAGGATCAGAGAACCTGTTAAATGGAATCTGGTTCTAGAACATCATAATAATCATAACATAACGTACGTCTCAAAGAAGGAAAATTGTGGAAAAAATCTCCTACCGATTTGTTGTATTTTGAGCTGTAAACACCATGAAATATTGATCATAAAATGGATATGTAAAGCCCAATATTTTACACTATAATCATAAAAATATAAATTAATGGGAATCATATACACTACATAAAAGAAACATGTATTGAATATGGCATTTGTTTCACAACAAATAAAAGTGGTACAGAAATCCCTTACCTTAAGTATTGACTTTCATCATACATGTTCAAACCTAATATATAATAAATATAAGTTTATTATATATGTATTAAATAAAAAAATTCATATATTTTATACCATATATGATTTACTTATTCCATTTTATTACCCATTTTTTAACAATTCTATGTTAAAGTTATATTTCAGGTAATAACATCTTTGTTTTTCATATATGTTTTGATTTTTTATTTTTTGGTATTCTTACATTGATCATGGTTACATAATATTAATAATTATAATGATGATATGAATATAATATATATTCATTATTTATGTATTTATAGTAATCCTTAAAATTTACTGATATGAAATGAAATACACCATTCAATGAGACAGTAGGCCTTACATACACATGAAAGTTATGTTTCATTTTCTTATTGGATTGAAAGAAAAAATAATAATATATATTATCATTATAGAATCATTATTATTTAATATATATCACATTTTTTAGTTTATTCTTTAATACATTCCATGTAAAGCATGAATGAATCACATCACTTCGTGAGGTTATAGTTCTCCGTACACATAAGCAACGCTATCATATTCACACAACATGGAAAGCAGGAAGGTATGTTTGATATAATAAGTGATTAATCATAATAACATAATTAATATAATATATAAACAAGAAATACATCATTAAGTCCAATCATGATTGGTGGTAATGGAAAAACAAACAACATCTATTCACGAGGTGGTAGTCTGTCGTACACACGAACAATGATTTTGTAACTCATTTTATGAAAGTGGATATGGTTGTAGGTCATGACCATAACATAAAAAAATCTAATCATATTTAAGATAATTATTTTATTATATAATCATGGTATAATAATAATTTAATTTTTTGGAGGAATAAATAAAAAAAAATCATGTTGATGAATGTTGCCTCTTTTTCAGGTATCCTCCTTAGGTTTGCACTAAAATCCATCCTCAATGGATTTCATTGAAAAATAAGTCTTCTAAGATGAGGTTAATGAGGTTTGGAAGTGATTTTTTAAGTTATTTTTTTAAAAAAATGGTTTTAATTTGTGAAAAATAGAGGATAGGGGTGGCCTTTTATAAGTTGAGGAGAAGACACACTTGGTATTTTGGAAAAGAATTGAGTCATATCACATTTTTCATATGTGAAAATGGTTCAAAATGGACCATTATCAAACCTTAGAGGTGAAATTGTGGAAATATGGACATAAAATAGTTTTTTTTTAAGTTTATTGGTTATTTTTACCCTTATATTTTTAGTTTGACCCCCGGTAATCCCATTTTTACGTTAACCGTGGCAATTAATTTTTACAGCATTCACTATTTATTTTGGTAAAAAATTAAGTTATACTTATTTTATATTATAAATTATTATTATTAAAAAAATGGAATACTTTTTTAGAAATTTTATACCCATAATGTTTAAAATTAATTTAAAATTAATCCCACAGACCTGACGAGAATGTGGGTTTTTAAATAAAAAAAGATCAAAAGTTTATAAAGTTTTTATATCTAATTTCTATATGTAATTGATTCAAATGATCTAAATTGGATTAATATATTTATAATTGAACTAATTATACTTTAAAAATAATTTAAAATGTAATCTAAATTTATAAATAAATTAAACAAAAACCCATTTCTCAATTAAAATTCTGTATTTTTCACTACTCGTCAAAAAAATGAAACTTTTCAAAAAAATCCTAAAAATTAACCCGAAAATAATTTTTACATTATGAGTTCAAAAATGAAGTTTTTTTTATCAAATTAAATTTATTATAGTGTAAAAAATTACATTTATTATTGTTCACAAAAAGTTATTATAATGTCTTAGATTTTCATTGTATTATTTTTAAATATTATATGGAATTATCACAAGACCAAGTACAGAGAAGAAACATCATTTTGAGGCCAGATGAGTCCAAAATGGTTGTTTGAACTTTTTTTAAGATAAGTGAGTTGGTGGGTGTGCGCAGTTGTGGTAGTTTTCAAACGAATGCTCGGATTAAAAATCTGAGGGCACCTTTGCATCTAGGATGATGTCTTTACATAAGAACGGGCCTATCCTCGACCGACACGAGTCAAGAGAAAAAGTTATTTTCGGACGTTTTTAGTAAAATAAAAAAAATAATTCAAATGGTTTATTTTATTTGGAAACATCTGATGTAGCACAACGACAAGGAAGCTATTTTGATAATTAATACCACGCCATAATGAATCAGAAACAACAATGTTGACTCATTAATATCGCAGTGTAATGGGACACAAAAATGTGTTCCATCCATTTAATGGGATAATCGAATGTTGGTCATTGGCAGAAGATTGAGAGAAAATCTAGTGAATTCTTGGAACTTTGGAGAGAACTCTTGACGAAAAACGTCATCAAATCAAAAGTGCAAATCACTATGCCAATAGAGTTGAAGGATATCGACGATGATGACAACACAATCCCTCCATCAGAAATCTATCCCTCTTTAAGGTAGGGGTTATTTATTTTGATTTAGTTCTTATCAGTTCTTCGATTAAACGACGAGCGCAGATCCACCCACAAATAGGGTGATCCACGGATCGTACGTTATATCTGGAAGGTTGTTCTTTTCCTTTTTTTTGGGGTTTTTTCAATTTTTGAATTGATTAATGATAATTTTTTTGAATTTTTAATTTGATTTGCTAGTTTAACGTATTAATGGGAGCCGATCGTCACCGTGAATAATGATGGCAGAGGTGCGTTCCTCTTTTGTTATTGGATTTATTTCACTTTTCCTCGGGTTTTTTACATTCTTCATGGGGTGATGAACAATGGATCATTGCAAGTACTTTTTGCATTGAAATGATCCTAAATTAAAGTTTTGACATCACAATGAACCAACAGAGGTGCGACGATGATCACAGATGACGAATCGGCTCAGATCGGGAGGGACCATTCTTCGAGTGTTCTCTGCACGGGTGGATCGATGCATGTTTTTGGGATTATAGGAGGCTCGAAAATAATGACAAAGACTTTGGGACGTCGGGGTAACCTTAATCATCAAGTTTCATAGAAAATAGATGGATGGATCGAAGATCAAAGCTTTACCTGAGGCGTGACAGAGGAGGTTTGCGATTGTGGAAATTTCTAGAACACACTGGGTATATCCCGAAGAACACGGCGTGCAGGTCCGGAAAAGTGGTTGCTAGGGTTTCATAGTGCGTGAAGCGATGAAACGACATGTTCTCTAAAGAACATGGCATGTGGATCCTTACACAGGACTCAACATGTATCCTATGAAATTCACGGACATGGGGTGGATTACACACTGTGTACTCCACCACACAACCATACAAGGATAGTAGTGTGGGTCACTCCATGTGCTGATTTCATAGGTTGGAACACATGGGTTAAGGCCATGTACGGGAACATGGCCAGTGTACACAGAGCAGACCCTAGATACTTTGACACAGTGTGTGATCCTTTCTACACGCCGTGTAGTTTCGTTTTACACGACAATCCTTACAACACATGCTGTTGTACATGGGCAGTACCCGGGGTCAGAAGACACGGCGTGTGACACTTCTACATGTCATGTACTTTTCAGTACATTTCTTGATCCTCTTGTCCACTATTCCTTGGACAAGTTTCATTTGGGTTAGTTCCCCTTTTTATCGTTCCCCTAAAGGTCAGGTATCATTTCCATCCATAGTATTATGATCCCTTCAATAGGAATTTCCAAGATAGAGTCATGTATCCCTCTGAGAGGCCCAAAGCGAGATAATCTATCCATTCTTGACCCTACGTAGAGTCAGGTATCGACATGACTATTTTCATAAGGTGCCAATCCTCTACCATTTAAGTTAATCTAGATGAGTCGTGGTATCCGCCAAGGCCCTGACAGTGATCCTCATCTGTATATCGTGATCTTTCCCCACTCCAAAGTGTGTTCTCCTAGGTTGAGTGTATCTACCTCTAATGTCTTTTCCCGATGAACAGTACTTCTCAGACGGACGTCATTAGAGCTATCAAACTCATGGAGTGAGTTATCTCAGTCAAGTGCTTTGTGGAATCTTCAAAATAAATCCCTAGTGGGGTTAAGCGGTTGTGTGACTTGTCTCTAGACTGCAGGTCTGGGTTTTGAGTATATCTAGATTGTGTTACTCTTACTATATGTTTAGTAGACATATATCACGTATAGATAACTGTACCTTCCCTTTGTGTATTTTATTGTGTTTTTTCGGGGTCATCTATTGAGTATTGTTATACTCACCCCTGCATGGTCCTTTCCTGCATGTATCGTGTCTTGTGCAGATGAGCAGCCTTTTGATAAAGTCCATGGAGGACCAGGACATGACCGAGTTTTCTGAGTTCCCTACAGGCCGAGGTGTTCCAACTACTACGAGTAACAATCTCAGTACCTCTTTATGTTTATAGGTTGGACTTTTTAGTTTTCAGAAACTTGTTTTTTTGGTGGTCCTGTATTCTGACCCATTTTATTTTCAGTATTTTACCTTCTTTCGTACTCTATTTGGTTGGATTTATTTGTATGTATGAATTTTATTCCTTAGTGGTTTTTACATTTCAGCATTTTTGGTCTTGGAGATGTGTATGTTTGTACAAGTACTTAGGAAATTCCTCCTATGATAGTAATATTCCTACTCGGTGCTAGTCACTGGCCCCTGTCCTATTGGAGGTGGGCTTGGGGAGTCATGGTGCAGGCCCCCCCTGGGACGGCTCATGACATAGTGATATCAGAGGCGGTCAGTTCTACCTTAGGACCAAGAGTCCGTGAGATTGGTTTGGGGGAAAAGTTTTAAGTGTTTCTCGCTCGGCTTTTAGGCCAGAGACTCTAGTGTTGGTATGGGCGTCCAATGTATCGATTCACCAGGACACTGATAACCTGCTTTTCAACTCAGTACATTAAAACACCAGTTACAGGAAAGTAATAGAATGGCACATGCATCATATAAAAATGAGTTGTGTTTTCCATGTCCTTTGTGTCAGCTATCCAACTATACTCATTAACCATGGTACGTCTTGTTTCCTTACAGGATGCCTCTGATACACATACCCAATAGGATTCAGCAGCGCAATCACAAGGATGATCCTCTTAGTGATGAGGCTTCGATATAGGGACTAGTTCCCCAGGTGTTACCTCTAGGTGGTGCACCTGTTGTACCACAACCAGTGGAGCAGCCCGTGGTACTACAGTACCGACCAACGAGGGACGAAGGCTGAGCAAACTTCATGGGTTCCAGATATAGATACTCCTTAAGTTTTTATGTGAGCCTAACCCTCAGGCGGCTGAGGACTGTTTTGAGGTGGTGACCATAGTTTTCCATCTAGTGAGGACACCAGCATACCAGATGGTGATCCTAGGAGTGAGCCTTCTTCATGGATCGGTAGGACAATAGTGGAGTTTGACCACACAGACTCATGATGAGGTGACTCTTTTTTGGAAGAAGTTTTAGAAACTCTTTAGAGAAGAGTTCTCTCTAGTTATGCTGAGAGTAGTGCATATCCAGGAGCTTCTTCAGCTCCAGCAGGTTATTTTGACGGTGGATGGCTATTTGTCGAGGTTCACCAACCTCTCCAGGTACTCGATGGATATGGTTAGGGATCATTACTTCAGAGATCAGACCTTCGAGTGAGTTATACTATGGAAAATTCAAGATACTATTTTGACACTATGCATATTGACTTATGTTGAAGTTCTTGAGTGGGCCTTGGTGATTGAGAGATTCTTGGCAGAGTAGAGACAGCCAACGGAAGTCAACAGTAGGCAGACAGATGTAGAGAACTCAACAACATGGACCCGATGTCAGGCACAGGAATCAGGACATGGGAGACATCACATGAGGTCCTAGGATAGGGGATCAATAGTATAGGACTCTCAGTATGGATCCAGTCAGCCTAGGGAGTGGCGATACTACTCATGCGGCGAGAGGTTACATCTCTCTAGAGATTTTCTGACCCATCAAGCTACTGACAGGGAGGCTATGGATGGACCATTGAGGTAGAGGTAGAGAGTGGAGTAGAGAGACCTACTATACGGTGGATGTGGAAGAGGAGTAGGGAGAGCTGTATGTGGTGGTAGACGCTTCGATCTACTCCCACCACCACCCCCAGGAGGTCTGCACCAGGCTCAGGGAGCTGGGGGACAGGGGCGGGGACAACTGCATGTGGTCGAGGCGTACGACCCAAGGACTCCAGAGATTATATGAGGTATTATATATGTCTTTTCTACCTTATATTTCATACATATACACACTATTTCCATCCATTCCTTCCTCACCACATGACTAGTGCAAAACCTTGAGATTCTTGTAGAGTCATTTTCTCGATCCTTATTCTTAGAGAAACCTATAGGAGGATACTCAATGATCATGAACATTTGTAGACAGTGTGATCTTACCCTTGGAGGAGAGATTTTTAGTTGGAAACTCTTGTTGGTAGCATCGAGGCCTTACGACTTCATTCTTGGTATGGATTGGTTATCTTCTGTCCATGCTCAGATTGACTACTTTAGGTGAAGAGTGCAGTGTTTCCACAGTGATGGGATAAGGTTTTACTTTATCATTAAAAAGGAGACCCAGGCAGTATAGAATGGTCTCATTCATTTGAGGGTGTAGCCTATCACTTGCGAGTTGGATAGCCTTACCCTAAGAGCAATAGATGTTGTGAGCTTCCAGTTCCCAGCAGTAGTGGCGGAGTACGAGGACATCTTTCCCAAATATGTTCCAGGACTACCTCCCCATCAAGAAAATGGATTCTTCATAGACTTACACCCAAGGATGGCACCGATTTCCTCACCATAATATCGTATGGCTCCCGTAGAGCTTCATGAGATAAGGGTGAAGTTGGAGGATTTCCATAGTAAGGGTTTCTTAAGACCCATTGTTTCACCCTGGGCAGCTCCAATTTTGTTTGCCAAGAAGGAATATGGGATTTTGAGGTTGTGTATGGATTATCAAGGCCTGAATTAGGTAATGGTGAAGAACAAGTATCCACTACCAAGGATCAATGACCTATTCAATCAGCTAAGGGAGGCACAGTGGTTCTCGAAGGTTGACCTTCGGTCGGGTTATCTCCAGTTATGAGTAAGAGATGAGGATATACCGAAGACGGCTTTCAGATGCCGCTACGATCACTATGAGTACTTGGTGATGCCTTTCAGCATAATGAACACACCCACATTGTTCATGAGACTGATAATCTGGATCTTCTAGCATTACTTAGACCGGTTCGTAGTGGTCTTCATTAACGACATCCTTGTGTACTCTACGTTGGAGGAGGAGCACACGAGACACCTGAAGGTGGTTCTAGACATACTCAGAGAGCACCAGATTTATGGGAAGCTCTTGAAGTGCAAGTTCTAGATTCAGAAGGTCCATTTTATGGGATATGTCATCTCAGTAGATGGAGTAGTTGTGGACCCCACCAAGGTAGAGTTAGTGTTAGCATGGGATCCACCTCAGAGCATGACGGAGGTGCAGAGATTCCTTGGGTTGGCAGGATATTATCTGATATTCATTCCTGATTTCTCTTAGATATCAGCATCGATGAAGGCCTTGAATAAGAAGGGGAACCCCTTCATGTAGACAGAGAAGTGCTAGTAGGCTTTTGAGCAGTTGATACAGTGTTTGAAAAGCACCCCAATTTTGAGATTACCGGATGAGGGTGTCAAGTACGTAGTTTTTTGCAAAGCATATGGGACTGGGCTTGGATGTGTTCTGATTTAGAGACAGCCAGTGATTTCTTATAGTTCACACCAGCTTAGGCCACATGAGTAGAACTATATGACCCATGATCTCGAGTTGGCAGCAGTAGTCCTTGAGTTGAATATGTGGCGACAATAACTTATGGGTGAGTAGTTTATCATCTACTTTGACCATAAGATCCTCATGTATATCTTATTGCAGAAGGATATGAATCTGTGACAATGGAATGGGATAGATTTCCTCCAAGACTATGATTTCGATATCATCTATACTCCTTGGAAGGGGAACAAGGTGGCAAATTCTCTTAGCAGGAGATCAAGTTTGTAGCTGTTGAGTGAGGTGACAGAACAGTTATCCTCATTGTAGTTATCCTTTATGGATGGATAGGATGAAGCTTACCTTCAATTGATGGTTATCACCCATCCACTCTTACAACAAGTTATGGAGGCACAACTTGTGTATGTTGACTGTGAGGCTTTATGTGATCAGTTATCCACAAGACAGGCTCCTAATGGATATTTGCAAGATGAAGAGCATGTAGTTATTTTTAGAGGATGCACGGTTGTACCAGTGGAATTAAGGGAGGAGGTCCTAAGAAAGTTTCATACATCCCCCTTGGCGGTACATCCTGGAGTGGTGAAGATGTACCAAAATCTCGGATGAAAGTTATGGTGGTCAGGTATGAAGAGGGAAGTAGCAGAGTTTATTTATCGATGACTTACATTCTAGCAGGTGAAGGCTGAGCACCAGGTTCCTACGGGATTAGCTCACCCCTGGAAGTTCCAGAGTGGAAGTAGGATGAAATATTTATGGACTTCACGAAGGGATTACCACGAACATCCTAGGGGCATGATTCCATCTGGGTGATCATTGACCGACTCACCAAATTGGCCCACTTCCTAAATATCAGGGAGAAGAGTTCCATAAAGATCATGGGATGACTCTACATACAGGAGATAGTTCAGCTTCATAGAGTCCTTTCAACAATAGTCTTGGATCGAGATGCCCTCTTTACATCCCAGTTGTAGAAGGGATTGAAAGAGGCTTTCTAGACTTATCTACACTTGAGCACAACATTCCATCCCTAGACTGATGGTCAGACAGAAAAGACCATTCAGGTTCTGGAGGATATGGTGTGGGCCTGTATCATGGACTTTGCTCATGGTTGGGATGACCGCCTACCACTGGTGGAGTTTTCATACAATAACAGCTACCACTCCCCCATTAGTGTGGAACTGTTCAAGGCTTTGTATGGGGACCATGCCGGTAACCGCTTTGCTGGACTGAACCTAGAGAGTCAGCACTCATGGGTCTAGAGATGGTACAAGATACCACTGAGAAGGTGTATATCATCTATGAGTGGATGATGACTACAAGAATATGGTATAAGTATTATGTGTATAGGTGATAAAGACCCCCAGAGTTTGAGGAGAGATACCACGTCTTCCTTCGGGTCTCACCTCGATGAGGGTTATGGAGATTTGGTCAGGGAAGCAAGCTATATCTAAGGTTTATTGGACCTTTCCAGATACAACATAGTGTTGGCGAGGTGGTGTATCACTTAAAACTATCACCGTAATTTCATTGGGTACATGATGTCTTCCACGTGTCGTAGCTAAGTAGGTACGTGCATGACCTATCACGCATCATCAACTGGGGCGAGCTGGAAATCGATGATGGAGTTAACTTTGATGAGTACCTAGAGGAGATCGAGGATCGATAGGAGAGGATCCTCCATGGGTAATCGATTCCCTTGGTGCGTGTCTGGTGGCAGCATGAGAATCTTCAGGAGGGCACGTGAGAGCGGGAGTCTCAGATCCGTGCCAAGTACCAACATCTTTTTTTGTAGACTTTGTTTTGGATTTCCGGGAATGCAAAGCCCCAAGGTGGGGAGAATGTAATGTCTCATATTTTTCATGTATTATTTTTAAATATTATATGGAATTATAATGAGGCCAAACACAAATAAGGAATTTCATTCTGAGTCCATATGAGTCTAGAATGGTGGTTTGAACTTTTTTTAAGCTAAGTGAGTTGGTGGGTGTGCGTGTTTGTGGCAATTTTCAAACGGATTCCAAGATTATCACTACTAGAAAAAAGACTATAGCCATGGACCTATAGCCACTATTTTATATGTTTTTGGCTGTAGCTTAGTTTATAGACACACTTCTATTAAAATTGTGGCTAAATCATTGTTTATAGCCACGATTAAAAAAAATATATCTATGTTTTTTTTTGACCATCTATCGGGCTCCTCCTCCACACTGTCTGTGATTCCACTCCTCCCCCAACCCCTCACGACCCACCTTATACCCACGACCTCTTCTCTCTTGGTGGACATATCTTCTCGGCGCGACTTCTCCTCTCGGCCTCCCTACTCCACCCTCACAACTTCTCCTCTCTCGGCGGAAACCTCTACTCTCGGTAGCGACCATTCTTCCCCGATGGCCTTAGAGACCTCTCCTCTCCCAGATCCTCATCCCTCGACAGTTCCCGGATGGCCTTTGCGACACTGCCCCATCCTCATCCCCCTCACGATGGTTCCCATCACTGCCACCGAACTAGGCAACCCGGTCGCCTTCGTGGTAACATCTCACCTCTCAAGCATGTCCATGTGAAATTCATTCTTGAACATTGATAGTCTCTTTCTTCCATAAAAATCCTTCCTACTCATGATTATAGGAATATTTACATCCCCCATTCATCCTTTATTTTCTGTATCATTGTGCATCATTTTGAGGCAGTGACAATTGTTCATATATCCCCCTATTTTTGGTTTAGTTTGATTTGAAGATTACTTTCAGGTATGGGATTCTTATTATCTATTATTCTTTTCATCTATGAAACTATCATATTTCAGTTTTACTTTAGGTGGATGGAAGGATTAACTAATATAGTATTTTTACTTATTTTACCAGTTTATTATTATTTCTAAGTAATGATTCTTTCTATGAATTTGAATGTTTTATTATGTGCATGTTGTGAATGTTGGGAAATAGTTAAACCCTATGGTTGATTTAGAGTCCTTATGGACAGGTAGATGGACAATCCATCTTTTGGGCATTATGTATGGATTCTTGTTGAGGTTGATATGGATTCCACCCTTGTTAAAGAAGTGGTTCTAACCACCAGATATGAGGATATTAATTATGATATTTTTCTTGAGAGGAAGCTATAATTCGATGAAAATTGTCATTTTTTGGGCATATGGCGTCTGACTGCAATAGAAACAAACTATGTAATCATTGAAAGATTAGGGTACATGACGATTCTAGAAGCAGGGGAAATAATGATAAGGGTTTGGTCCCAACCTCTGGTCATGACACATCTATGGAGGCCCCTTCTCATGGGGGTGGATACAAGGGTGATCCTATCCTGGATGTTGCTAAGAGAACTAATATGGGAATTCCTCTAATGATGTTGTTGTTGTCCATACTGTTGATGAGTCTGGTCATATCCATGCTACTATCGATATTATTATCATGGTCTCTAGTCAAGGTGTTTTTTCCACTGAGCAACTCACTAATTATTATCTTATGTAGGGTGTCATTCTAGAACCCGAACATGCCACTACTTCAAAACTTGTGAAGCATTCCAAAGATATGGAACTTGAGTAGGACAATACTTCAGTACCAGTTAAGTATATCATTATTATGTAACCCGATCAGGTCACCATTTCACTACCAGTGAAGGTTCCAATGATATGGAAATAGAGAAGGCCCATACTTCAGTACCAAATAAGGTTTTAAATGTTATGGAGCTCAAGAAGGTCATTTTTTACCACCAGGTAAGGTTTCATGTGTTGTCTATGATGAGGAACTAGCACCTAATTTACTTACAGAGAAAGCTGATTATTATTGTCCTAATCTGGATTTTGAGCAGGATCCTATCAAGAGAATTTCCTTAGTTTCTGGTTCCTTTTGATTTAATTAATTCTATACTGATTAGGATAATTATATTATAGGATTTCAAGGAGATGGGTATTAGTACACTAGTGATTTATCAATAGTTCCTTCATCAAATATTTCAAGGAGAAAAATCTTGGAAGCCTTCCTTTAACCCCTATTTAATCAGCTAACTGGTTCAATTCCCTCAGTACCGAATCCTCTACAGGAGATGAAAAAAAGATTTCCCCATCCAAACAGGACATGTGTGACCCCTCATTTACTGATTCAATAGATGATATGGGTGAAGAGGGTTTGTAAACTGTTGGTTTTGATAAAGTAAGGACACAATATTATGATAGGCCTAGTACTAGGCTATGGTATGCTATGTAATGAAGGTCATATTTTGGAAATTCCAAGGGCTTGGGAACTCTACCATTGTTAAAACCCTTAGGCACATTATTGTGAACAAAAAACCTATAATTATTAGTCTTACCGAGCCAATATTGAAGTTTGATAATTGGATGGAATTAAAATGTAAATACTTCGGTTACTCATTTTTTTTCTTCTAATTATCAATTTGATGATGCCACATAGTCTTTGTTGGTTCTTAATAATGATAGTTTCACTATCAATTCCTTCCATAATGATCATCAGTCAGTGACCATCTTCTATTTCATTGGTAACACTACTATTTCTGTGACTTTTTTCTATGCCTTCGATATATATACAAGATGATGATATATTTGAATAAATTTGGAATCTATCTCAAAGAATATTTCTAGGAGTTTGATTTTTCTTGGTGACATTAATGCTATTTTGAGGCCTGATTAAAAAACTAGTAGTAATTTCTATAAAATCTCAGCTAGTGAATTTTTTTCTTGTATTGATAAATGTGGCTTGTCTAAAGTTTCTATATTTGGAGTTGATTAAACATGGAGTCGATATACTTAAAAGGGCAGGCTGGAAAGCAGATTAGAAAGGTGCTTTGTGTAATTGGATGAAAGGAATAGTGCATTTGAGATATCTGGACTCACCCTTCCAAGATTTCATTCTGATCATAGTCCTATATTAATTTAATTATGTATTAATTGATCAAGGTCAACCCCAATTCCTTTCAAGTTTAACAATTCTTGGCTTGTTGTGCCAAGCTATAGATAAATCATTTTGGATTCTTGGAAGATTGATTTTGTGGGAATTACTCTACATATTCTAACTTGTAAGATAAAGATTATAAAGGCCAAACTGAAAGAATATAGTAAATCATCCTTTTTTAATTTTGATAGTGACATTAAAGAGGCTTAATCTCATCTGATTATTTTCCTACAAAAGAAACATGCTTCAGGATGTGCCCTCATAGGAGGAGATAAAATCCATATCCAAAATTGATATTATCCTGACTCTAAAATAGAACCTTTCTCATAAAAAATTTAATATTATTTGGATGAAGGAGGGGGATCTAAATTCACTTTTCTTTCTTAGCATGCATTAGGAGAAAAATGTGAGGTGTATCACTTCTCTATAAATTAATAGTAATATGATTAGTTCTAATAATTAAATGAAAAATGTCGTGACTTTTTATTTTGAGGAGATTTACTCAGATAATGGAGAAGGAAAAACTAAAAAAATTATCAAATGAAATGAACCAAGAATTGATGATATTCAAAATAGAAGGCTTATTGAGGGCCCTAATGAAACAGAAGATTCATGCATCTCTCTTATAATTAAATATAGATGGTGTTGCTGGACCAGATGTCTTGACAAAACTATTTTCATGTTTTAATGGGAAATTCTTCATCTTGATCTAATAAATGCTGGGAGGGAATTTTTTTATTATTTAATCAATTCCTTTTTGAGTGAACTCCAAAATAGTTGTATTAATCCCAAAGAAAGATAATGATTTGTATATAAAAGATTTAGGACTATTTTTATTGGGTTTTTTATACCAAAGGTCATTAAAAAAATCATGACGCACATGATGGGTGAGATTGCAAAGGGTTTTATTTTGAAAAATCAGGTTGGGTTTTTTCCTGGGAGGAACATTCAAAATTTCCTCTACAATGCTTCTAAATGTGTGAATATCATGAAGATGGTGGTAAAGGATGGTAATATGTCCTTGAATATTCATATATAAATATATTTTTATACAATAAAAAGGAGTATCATCTTTTCTATTATGAAAATGAAAGTATTTTAATAAAGGTTCATTGATTTGGTTTGTTCTAACCTATGCAGTGCCAGGATCTCTATTCAAGTTAATGTGTTCACAAGGGGTTTCTTCTAGTGTTAAAGAGGATTTAGAAAGGAGATCCTTTATTTTGTATTTTATTTCCCATAGCTGAGGATTATCTTAGTTTGTATCTTATTGATCTTGTTAATATTGGGCTTTATCAACAGTTGGGGTTTGGGAGGGATTTCTTTGCACCATAATATTTGTTTTATGTTGATGATATTTTTCTCTTTATCAGTTATTGTTATCATTTTATTCTATGTCATTCATATATACTTATTATTATTTTTGATATAGTTATTCTATAGTGATATGATATTATTTTTATAAGGTTATAAACTCTCTATTGTACCATAATTATACACTCACTATTGGTCGGCCGCCTTTGACATATGCGGTGGAACTCTTGTAGCCATGTAACAAACTATATTGGGGATCTGTTTAGTGGATCTTGGGTTGGGAATTTACAAAGTTGTATAAGAGGTTTCTTTTTATATTATCATGCATATTTTTTATATTATATATGATTCTAAGAATGTGTCAGTTCACGGTAAATAATCATGTCTGGGAGTGTGCAACCCACGCAAGGGGAAAAGACTAAGTGTTCAGGGATGAGACTATGGTCGTATTAATAGTTATTAAAATTGAATATTATTTCACCTTGAGTGATTGATTTAAATTATTATAAATATATATTTATGATATTAGGGTATTTTATCCCCGGGTTTTATGGAATGAACATGTTGTTTCAATCATCATTCTAGGAACATAGAGATTCAAATTCCTTGAATATGCCACGATATGTGGGTTTCATACCATGATTTTATGTTATATGTGATATTTTCCTTAGGTGATTTAATTAATTGATTCATGATTATTTATCATTATTTTTCTATATACCTTGATTTTGTGGTTTCTTATTTATAAATCAATATTATTTTATAACATGTTATATCATTTCTTAGAAATCCACTGGTGCATCAATTTTTGGATCCCTTTGACGGGGGATACAACTTTTTGTCAAATTTTATAAGTGATTTTGTGTTAGGTTTTCCCGATTGTTTATTGAAATAGTTTTTTAAAGTTGTTTTTTCTTGAAATTTTAGCACTAGTTTTTTTTTCAGAAATAGAACACACCGGTTATTTTTCAAACTACTTATCATAATGGGAATGTATTTCAAGGCTTTGTTTTACAACACTACTTATAAAATTCATCACCTGTGAGAAATGATTTGGTATACGAGATTCTTTATTTCTTATTTAAGTTGTCTTTTATTGAATTTTAGTGTAATTGTTTTTCTTTGACAAAACAAATGCCACCTATTTTTTTAACTGCTCAAATGATATTAAACGAACCTGAAGGCTTTGCTTGACATAAATTATTGATAAATGATTAAGATTACTACCTCTATATAAGAGTCTGTTTGATGGTATTTATTGAAAATTGTTTATAAAACCAAGTGTTTTTGTGTAAGCATATACAGATTGCTTATTTATTGAAAATTGTTTGTAACACCAAGTGTTTTGATACACTATTCATCCAAGTTTTTGTGTTTGTCCCAATTTAAAAAAACACATGTGATCATGTATTTTATGGGGGATGTCCAGGTGGGGGTAGTGTGTAGGGAGGGGGGGGGGGCAGTGTGAAGGGAGCAGGGGGTGTGGGGGTGCAGGGGGAGGGGGAGGGGTGTAGGGGGAGGGGGCTGTCTAGGGGGGGTAGTGTGCAGGGGGGAGGGGGTGAGAGGTGGGGGAAGTTTGAAGGGAGAAGGGGGTGTGGGGGTGTAGGGGGAGGGGGCATGGGGTGCAAGGGGAGCGGGGTGTCTGGGGTGGGGGTTGGGGGGCAGTGTGTAGGGGGAGGGGGTAGGGGGTGTGGGGGTGTAGGGGTGGGTGTCTAGGGGAAGTGTGCAGGGAGGGGGAAAGGGGTGCATGGGGAGGGGGTTGTCCAGGTGAGGGGGAGGTGGGGGGGGGGGGGTTGGGAGTAGGGGGTGATGGGGGTGTGGGGGTCTAGGGGAAGGGGTGTCCAGGAGGGGGGGGGGGTCTGGGGGGGGGGGGTGGGTAGTGTGCAGGGTGGGGGAAGTGGTGCAAGGGGAGGGGGTTGTCTAAGAGGGGGTGAAGTGGTATAGGGGAGCAGTGTGCAGGGGGGAGGGAGGGGGGAAAGGGGTGTGGGGGTGTAGGGGTATGGGCTGTCCAGGGGGGGTTGGGGGGGTCTGACTTGGAGAGAGGGGGTGTCCGGGGCGGGGGGGGGGGGGGCTTCTAAGAGGGAGGGGGAGGGGTGTCTACGAGGTGGGGGGTGACCCTCATATAATTCTATAAAAAACATAATAGGTCATTGTTCAAACATCTTGGTTTTAATGTGGGTGTTGGAGGTACACAAAAATAATCTTATGTGGTCATACAAAGGTGTGACTATTCATGATTTTTTATAATTTGAAACATTTATGAATTCCTTTAACCATGATATTTGTTATGATTTTTTTATTGACATGTTATTAATGGTTACTTATTATCTTATGAAACAACACATATATTGTTAATTCGTTTTCTTGATTATTTATTTAATGTATGTTTATATGCCTCAAAATGGATAAATGATGGATATACAATGTCGATAAGATCACTGATGAATTTTAGAAGGAGTTACGACATTTCTTGGAATTTTCATTCACTAATGATTCAAATGGCGGATTGATTCGATACCTGTGTTTTGATTGTGTTAGAAGACCATGGTTAACTTATAAGGAAGTGAGTTATCATATCACTAAACAATGTTTCCAAAAAAATTATCATGTGTGGTATCATAATGGAGAAAAAGAGAAAGTGGTGAATGAAATTGATTCAGCAGAAAGGATTGGTATGAAAAATATGATTTCTGATCATTTTCATTTTTTTCTGAAGCCAACTGTTCATGTATACCAGTGCAAGTGGAAATGAATATTGGAACAAAATTTTCGTCTATTAATCAGGATGATGACGTTGAGAGTGTTAGAAAGCAGATGAAAGATGAAAATACTCCAGAATATCAAGCATGTGAAAAAATGAGTAAACTTGAGTTTTTTATGTGATTATATCATGGAAAAGAAATGTATGGATTTAGTAATACTGTGGTTGACTATGTCCTTACATTTATTAATGATTTACTGCCTGATGATGCATGTATTCTAGAAAAAAATTACATGGAATCAAAGTTGGTTGAAAAATTTGGATTTTCATCTATTAAGATTCATTCTTGCCCCAAAGATTATTGTCTGATCTGGAAGGAAAATGCAGAGTTATGTCAGTGCAAAAAGTGTTGAACATAAAGGTGGAAGACTAATAAAGATGGAAAACAATCTCACATACCAGAGAAAGTGATGTGGCACTTCCCTTTAATTCTGAGGCATCAAAAACTTTTTATGTTAGAATAAATGGAAAAGAATATGAGACGACATGAAGATGAAAGAAATAAAGATAATGATGAAATAGTGCATCCTACAGATGGGTTGTCTTGGAATAAATTTGATAGGTTATATCCTGATTTTGCAGCTGACCCACAAAATGTTAGATTGGGATTATCCTGTGATGGTTTCAACCCATTTCACCAAATGCATACTGCACATAGTACTTGGCATGTTTTCATTCACATTTATAACTTTCCTTCATGGATGTGTATGAAGAAGCCGTTTACTATCATGATTATATTGACATATGGACCCAGTGATCCTGAAAATGATATTGATATATACTTGTAGCCATTAATAGAGGAGTTAAAGGGGATTTAGATTGTTATTTCACAAGCCTACGATGCATTCAAAAAGAAGTAATTTATGTTTCGTGCAGCATTATTATGGACGATTAATGATTTACCTACCTACGGAATGATGTATGGTTGGAGTACTAAAGGGAAATTAACCTTCCCTATTTTTATGAAAAATACATGTTTCCAAAGATTAAAGTTTTGATGAACTTTCAGCTTCTTAGGGAATCAGTGATTTCTATAGATGGATCATCCATATAGAAAAAATCAAAGACAATTCGATAATGCCATTGAGACAGATGAGACACCTCAATGAATGTTAGGGAATGATATTGTTAAATAACTTGATGATTTGAATTATGTTCATGGAAAAATTCAATCAAATTTCAGAAAGAAAAAACATGTTAATTCGAATTCCAATAACAATTGGAGAAATAATAGAATATTCATTGATTTATCGTATTGGTCATTGAAATTATTGTGCCATTGTTTGGATGTAATGAATATCGAGAAAAAAATTTGTGAGAAGTTACTTGCTACTATTTTAAATGTCAAAGGCAAAAAAAAAGATGATTTTCGGTCTCTTCGTGATTTGATGGATTGGGGTATAAGAGTAAAACTCTATCTTGTGTTAATTGGTCAAAATAAGTGGAAAGTCCCAATTTCCTGTTATTCAATGAAAAATGTGGAGAAGAAACAATTTCTTCAGGTCTTGGAATGTTTGATGGTTCCGGATGGTTATTTGAGTAATATTTCGAAAAGGGTGAATACACAAGATGTGAAACTAAAATCTCTTAAAACTCATGATTACCTTGTCTTGTTACATGAGTTGATTCCTATTTCCATTCTAAATTTACTTTCACATAATGTTAGAGTTGTTGTGATTAAGTTATGTCATTTTTATCGAGTCCTTTGTTCCAAAAGGCTGATCAGAAGTGTTGTTCATAAATTGTATAGAGATGCACCAATTATTCTTTAGGACTTGGAGAAAATTTTCCCACCATTATTTTTTACATGTATATTACATATGAATATGCATCTTTCCACATAAGTTCTTTTTGGTGGTCCTATTTTGAGTCGGTGGATGTATCATATAGAAAGAATTATGTTTACATCGAAATATTATGTGAGAAATAAATATCACCCCGAAGGCTCTATTGTGAAATGTTATTTAGTACAAGAATGCATGGATTTCTATTCATCGTACTTGGATAACATTTCCACGAGGTCTATTCGACTTATGAGAACTGAAGATGAAGAATATGATCCTATTGAGCATACATCTCCTTCACTGCCCCAAATAGGGGGGATATCTGGATCGTACTCATTGTGTACATTAAGCAGGGAAGAGTGGGAAATGGCTCATCTTATAGTATTATTCAACTTTGGTGTGCTTGATGATTATATCAAGTAAGTAAACTAATAAATATGAATTTTTTTCATTATGTTATTTCTTCATATCTTATAACATTTTTAATCTTTCATATTTGTAGAGAACATTTAGAAATTATAAAAAAGAGACATCAATCTCTATCTATTAAGAGAAAGGAACTGTTGCACAACAAATAATTTTCTCCTTGGTTAAAGTCAAAGGTAATAGATTTTTTTTCTCCTCATAACATAATCACATGTCTCTGTTTAATATTCAATGTTGGTATCTTTTAGGTCTTTACTCTACTAATTAATTAAGTATCAGATGAATTAAGAGCATTATCCTTGTTCCAAATGATTTGGTATGTGATTGTAATGCAATGGTTGTCAATGGATTTAAATTTTTTATAAATAGCTATGCAAAAAAATGGCAACACAGCATGAAGGAATCAGAAAAGGTGACACAAAAGATTGTTATGCGAGTGCATCAGATAAACATCCTCAGTCAGAAAATATATCATATTATATTAATGTTGAAAGAATCATTTTATTAGATTACTATGCACATGTCACATCACAATGATGAAATGTAAGTGGTTTGATTCAATGAAACGATAAGGAATTCATATTGATAACTGTGTATTTATAGTGATTGATATGAATCGCCAGCTTCACACTGATGAACCTTATATTCTTGCATCACATGCTAGAAAAGTGTTTTGTGTAACTGACCCATTACAACAACAATTTGGTGTTATTTTTGATTTCATTCCTAAAAATATTTTTGACAAATACATGGGTGACAATGATTTTATGGATAAACCTATCAGTATTTATTCGAATGTTTCATTTGTTGACACATATGACTCAATTGATAGAACAGATTGTGAAGCAGAAATTGTTACAGACCACATAGAACATTGATACATTTGTAAGTATTTACCTGACATTAGCGTAATATTGTATGTGTTTTTTTAAAATTTCATACATGATATCAAATTAACTAGTATATTTTATCAATATAAATATCACATTGAAATTGTATCTCATTGCTTTATGATACAATTTTATTATTTAACATTTTGAATTATTTATATTTATTTGAGAATATTATTTTAAATTTCCAGGTCAAAATGTCTGAATATGATGATATTAGAAGAAATAGAAGAATAGAAAGAAATGAACAACATATGTCTCATCTGCAAAACACTGTAAGTACAATTTATGTTTGAATATTATGGTATTTCATATTATTTATCTTGTTATCATTCATTTAATTTTATCATCCATGTTATTTTAGGCTACTTCACCGAGGAGACAGTTGGATTATAATAACAAGGCTGATAGTATGGTGGGGGGTATTGATTCTACAGTTCAGCCTACTACTATGCCGCTTGAGTCACAAGAAGGTCATCCTCCCATTATGCCTCCTCCATATTTTCCATACCCACATTTTCCATATCCCTTTCTGCTTGCACCCACATCGGATGGTAGTTCTCAGACTCCCATCACTCCTTATTTTCCATTCCCACCATCCACTGTACAAGGAACTGTGCCCCCATATATCCCAAGACCATATCCATTTTCATATCTACCCTCATCTGTACATGGTTATCCATCTACTGTACATAGTACTCCTACTGTAGATATCCCACCTACCACAGAGGTTACTCCCCCTCTAGACACTGCACTTCAGGGGTCAGCAGATCCCCCATCTACTGGTATGTGTTTAAAAATTACTATTAGTGATTAATTATACATTCATATATATTATTATCATTTTTTACTTTTTTTCATGATTAGATCCAGTCTCCACTAGACGACAAGGCCGCAAAAAAATGTGAGAGGTTTGGAATCGACACAAACAAATCATGGTTGAATACAATGAGGATAAATCTATAATTAAAAAATTGGTACAAAATGTAAAATCTTTATGGGAACACTTTCAAGACACAAAAATATCATTCTAGTTCAACCAATAAGTTGGAGGGAAGTTGGAGAACAAATAAAGGACAATTCCTGGGCAGAGATCTGGGTAAGTAATGTTAGTCACCTTTTACATACATTAATTTATAATATTTTCTTAACAAATATTTTGTCCATTATAGCTCCGATATAATTTTCTTGATGGAAAAAATGCGAAGGCTGCAAAGTTAATGGATTTAGGTGAAATTTGGAGAGTGTACAAGTATTACTTATATCTTGGTTGGAAAAAGAGAGTTTACATGGATCTTGAAGAAGTGCCAGTGATTCATGATGGCCCAATAACACAATAGAAAGAGATTATCAGATATTGGAAGAGTCAAGAGTTTAAGGTATTTGTTAAATTTATATATATATATTCATTTATTTATTTGAAAACGAATTTTATTTATGTTAATGAAATTATATAATTATTTGTTTATAGGAAAAATCAGACAGAAATAAAAGAAATAAGAGTGAAATGAAACATGTTTATACTCGTGGACACACATCACTCCCAGATCTTGAGAAAACACAAGTAATTTAATATTTAAAATAATTATCTTCATTTAGTGTACTTTTTTTGACTTCCAATTTTGATTTATTTCTTTTTTTTCAGAAAAAAAATTGAATATCGAGGGTCGTGTTCCTCGTTGTACTTTGTTTTGTATAAGCAGAAAAAAGAAAGATGGTGTTGTGCCAAATACTGACACTGAGAAGGCGATTGTAAGTATATTTCAATTTATTTTATTTTGACTGAATTTAATTACTTAAATTATTTTATCATTTTAATTTATGTTATCTATCAATCAAAAGAATGCTTTGGAGACATTGGCAGAAAAAGTGCCTGACAATTTGGGCTCGAACGATCATCTACATCAGGTATTTGGAGATGAGCATCAGGAAAGAGTGTGTTGTTGACCTGGGAAAAAGATTGCACCTACTCAATACTGGTCTACTAAAAATTTTCCTTGGAGTAACGATTATGGTTTGTTAATAGTGGAACAGATAAATTTTTCAATCAAAGAAGAAACTCAAAAAGCAGAAAAGGCGATATTTGAAAATATGACGAAATTTATGTCTTCCATTTCTTCTACACTTTCACCAGAAGCAGAAATAGTGGTTGATGCATGTTTGATGTCAATGAGTTCTACTAGTGGAGCCGGAGCTATAGTTGGGGCCAGAGCTATAGCTGGATCTGGAGCTAGAGCCGGAGTTGTAGTCGGAGCCGGTCCCAGTGTCGGTGTTGGTATCGATGCTTATGTCGATGATGATGCTGGTGGCGTGAGAGTTGCTGATGGTGTTTCTATAGGAGGTGTGGATGAGGTTTATCATGAATCTGATTATACTTATATTGAGACTCACTATTTATGTGAGTTGTATTTTTGGATTTTTAATATGTGTAATTTTATTATGCAATGAGGTTTTATTATTTTAATACTAAATTGTATTGTGGTGTTTCTAACTATTTCTACATATTTTTTATGTATTAGTTAAGTTTTATTATTATTATATGGAATTTTACCCTCCTCTAATGCGACCATCGTACCTCCTTTATGACACTGCTCTAAGGCAACCCATCTATCTCCTCCAGCACACCTCTGATGGTACGTAGTCCAATTTTTCATTTTTTGCTTGAGTTGGCCCCTCTATTAGTTTCATTGGTCATATTGTGAGTTTGATTACTTGTATTGGTGTGCAGTATAGGGATGCATGCTATGCAGAGAACCAATAAGAAAACATAGCCAATGAAATTGATTTGCTCCCACGACATGCAATCGAGATTGACGTGAATATAAAATTCAGTAGGAAATGGTTATTTTATACCATTTTTTCAAGACATTAGTAACCATTTGTTGTGTTTTTATTGGAGTTTCATGTAAATCCTGTGATAAATTGTTTTTTGGGTTCTAAATACTCAATTCCATTACAAGGGGGAAGGGTGGAAGAGGGTGTTCAAGGGGGCAGTGGGGGCAGGGGGGCAGGGGGGGTGTGCAGGGGAGGTGTGCAAGGGGGAAGTGGGGGCAGGGGGCATGGGGGTGTGTAAGGGGGTAGTGGGGGTAGGGGGTGGGGTGTGAGGGGGGTGTGCAAGGGGGAAGGGGGGAGGGAGAGGGGGTGCTATCCTGGCGGTGGGAGGGGGTGTGGAAGGGGGAAATGGGGGTTGGGGGGTGTGTGTAAGGGGGCATGGGTTTGCAGGCACCATTGGTATTGAAATTGATTTCACATATGTTAATATTGTAAGTGCATTTTAATAATTCTAATTTTTCATTTCATTCTCACATGCATGCACTTTCATATATTTGTGTTTTCAACTTTTTTTGGGTTCTATATGGCCAGTTTTCAGCTGAATCAAGGGTGAGAGAGGCCAGTAAATGTGCACAAATTGTCAAGTTTTAAAACCAACTAGGTTTCCATTTGTTTATGCTTATTGAATTTGAAACTTGTATACTAAATAATTTTAGTCATTTTTTGCACCTGGTTTTTTCAGGTATTTGAGGATGCCTATAAGTTGCAATTAATAATCATAGTCCTTGATGAAATTGAGAGGTAATTACAATCAATTTCAATGTAATACTACTTTTGGTCCTTTTGTTCGATAACCATTGTGTTGTTCTTTTTAGTACAGGCTTTTGGAGTACATTTCCATTGGAACTCATTTTTCCATTATTATATTTTAAACGCTGATGGTCCTTTTGAAATGGCTTCCTCCCCAGGCATTCTCCTCATCCCTTTTATTATTATAACTCATTCCGAATATATCCTTATGAGGTTTTATTTTTCTCAATTTCTTCACAAGAACTAGATTTCTTGTGTGAATATTTTCGCATGATAGGCTGTGTCTGTGGATAGGGATGCATGATATGTAGAGAACCAGCAAAAAAACATAGCCCATGCTTATTCATGTGAGCATATATATAAGGATCCTCGTGTGTGTGTCTTGACACCTTTGAGGTAGAGTCCCTCTCCCAGCCTCTTTAATTCAAGAATTTTTTAAATTGCATTTAGTTGCCTTCTTGATTCCTTCTTATTTATATTAAATTGAAATTATTGATCAAGTGTTAGTTAAAATAATTGTTTTGTTTTATAAATAATTCATGGTTTTGTAATAAAACCCCTCTAACATAGGTGCGATGTCTGCGAAAACTCACAATGGTAGTTTATTCTTATATAGCTTGTTTGACATTATTGCATTTATGTTTTCCATTTTAATCCTTACTCCTCTCATTTGAGACACCACAGTCATCTCCAATGATTTTTTTTGACTCACAGGGGGGTGTGCAGGCTAGGGGGATCGTGCAGTCTAGGGGGTGGTGCAGGGGGTGCAGGGGGGGTTGTGCAGGCTAGGGGTTGGGTGGAGGAGGGCAGGGTCAGGGGGTAGGGGTGAGTTGGAGGGGGGTAGGGGGCAGGGGGTAGGGGGTAGGGGCCAGGGGGCAGGGTGGAGGGGGGCAAGGGGTAGCGGGCAGGGTAGAGGGGAGATACACCAATCCAACATTAGTTTTAATATTTGGAGATTTGGGGTTTAAACCTCTAGCCTTATTGATTTTTAGATTCTATGATTTATATTCAAGGATTTTTAGTTTTAGAAGTTATGGTTTCGAGTTTAGGGTTTTATGTTTAAGAATTTTAGGGTTTAGGGTTTTATGATTTTTGGTTTTAGGGTTTATGTGAATTTTGAATCCATGAAATTCATTTCTATAAAAATAGTTTGAGCTCACTTGCATCCTATGAAACAGGTGCAGGAGTGACATTAAATGACCAAACAACCTTTTTCATTATCATTCCAACCTGCCTTTTTTAATGTTTTGGTTATTTTTTTATTTTCCATCTTATTTTCTTATACAAAAACCATTTTTTAAACCTCAATTATTTTCTATTTTGTTTGTCACTTTTCCATGCCACACCTCTTTCCCTTCCATTGAAAGAACTTCCAATATTCTGAATGAGGAATTAGTTTTGATATCATAATATCTATTGTTCTGAAAACCTTTACAACATGTTTTTTGGTATTCTACTAATCGAACACCTAGATCAATTCTTGATCCTTGGGAAACCTCAGTTGTTTGGAACTTCAAGTATGCAGGTACAACTCAAAATGGTTTCAGATGCTCATTTAAACATGCACCTTGACTCATCACTCCCCCCCCCACATTTTGCTTCTGTTTTTGCATTTTTCAAAGCAGATTATGAATTTGGAAGGATTAATGTAAGAGATGTTTTTCAACATCTCTACACAGGCCCAATCTCAAATGCATGAATTGACGTTGTCTGGGGCAACCAGTGTATTGAGGTGCGACCATTTGGTGTTACGAAGGTAATTGGACTTAATAAAACATGTTATTTAGTTGTTTAATGGTTTATTTTAACTTCATGCATTGGTGATCCACCACTTAAAATCGTAAGCATTCACTTAATGTGAGACTCAATCTCTCTCCCAGTGCACTTCAAGTTAAACCTATAAATGTTTTATTTAATTATGCTAAATTGAAATAAAAACACTATTTTTTTCATGAATAAATGGGCCTTAGAATTTCACTTTGAAATATTCATTGTTTTTTCTTTTGAATGTATGTTAATTAGGGTGCATCAATTTATCGCATATTGGGAGAAATAGTTCACATCAACTCGATGAACTCACCGATTGACTACGTCTTGTGCATTGGGAATTTCCTTGAGAAGGTATAGATTTCCCTTTATCATAGATATAATTAGTTATGAACCTGCAAATAAAGTCAGCTATAATTAGTCATGAAAGTGATTATGCACGTATGGGGCTATGTGCGCCCATATATATATATATATAAATGAATATGCAGGTGAGTGGAGACTGGTATATGAATATAAGCATATGTGTAAGGATACCCTTGAACATGCTCATGGCCACGTGGGTCTGTGCATAAGGGCCAGTTGTCCTTGCATGTGTGTGAAGGTACGTATACCCAGTGGGGAAGCAACAAATTTCAGTTAGAAATCTCCAAGAGCTGAAGTGGACGGTTTGGTTCCACCTTGAGGTAGGATCCCTCTTCTATCCTCTTTAATTCAAGAATTCTTTAAATTGAATTTAGCTTCTTTCTTAATTCTTCTTAATTATATTGAATTTCATATCTTGAATAAGTGTTCTTTAATATAATTGTTTCATTTGATAAATAAAGTCACGTTTTTATAAATAAATTCATGTTTTTATAATAAATAAATGCCATGATTTTATAATAAAACCCCTCCAACGGAGGTGTGCTGTCTTCTAAACCAAAGTGTAGTGATAATTATTTGTATCATGTTTAGATTTGGTTTGAGTCTTTCATATGCCTCTTGTTGGTGTTTGTTTTGTGTCCAGTTAGTTTTTGTTTTATTTGAATAATATAAATTGGCTTATCATACTCGTTTAACTCAAATGACAATGCCCGAGTAGGCATATGCCTTGACCATGACACTTTCCTTTTCACGCTTTGAATATTAAAAACAATTTTCCATGTTTAGGAAAAGTGAATGAATTTTTTAATGGTTTGTGTAGGGTTTATGATTATTTTCTATCGTTTTCTTTCTTTTTAGACGTTGTGTCATTGTTCCGTTCTCTACAACCTTCTATTGCGATCCCTTGTTATAGAATATTAAATAGTTGATCTGTTTTATCATCTGTCGGTGGGGCGACGGCCAGAATGTTGCCCCGCCTCCTCCTGCTCACTTCACTCCTGGCCAGAAGATGCTACCCTGCGGATGTCGCTGGACCGGTCCAACATGCCGCGGTCATGCCATGGTCATGTCGCGGTCATGTTAGGTCCACGCTGCCATCACGCCGCGGCCACGCTGTGGCCATGCCTCGGCCATTCCGTGATTTGGCCTTGCTCTAGGATGACACCCTGTGGTGGTTCGCAGTGATAGTATTCTATGAGTCTTGTGATCAATGTTGAGACTGACTAATCACAATTTCTGCTAGCAGGGTGATGTCCGAAATGTTGCCTCACCTCCTACCTCTCCCTTCGCTCCTGGTTGGATGATGCTGCCTCGCAGATGTCACCGGATCAGGCCAACATGCCCCGGTCACGCCGTGGTCACGCTGCGGTCACGCCGCGGTCACGCCATGATCATTCTGCGGTCACGCCGCCGTCACGCCACAGTCACGCCATGATAATGTCATGATTTGTCCCTACTCTAGGAAGACACCCCATGGCAGTTCACAATGATAATATTCCATGAGTCTTGTGATCAATGTTGAGACTGACTAATCACAATTTCTGCCAGTGGGGTGATGGCCAGAATGTTTCCCCATCACCTCCCACTCCCTTCACTCCTGGTCGGAAGATGCTGCCCCACGGATGTCGCTGGACCGGGCCAACATGTCACGGTCATGTCGCAGTCATACCGCGGTAATGCTATGATTTGGTCCTGCTCCAGGATGACACCCCGCGGTGGTTCGTAGTGATAGTATTCCACGAGTCTTGTGATCAAAGTTGAGACTGACTAATCACAATTTATACCGCGCGGGGCGATGGCTGGAATGTTGCCCCACCTCCTCCCGCTCCCTTCGCTGCTGGTCGGAAGATGCTGCCCTGCATATGTCGCTGGACTGGGCCAACATGTCGCGGTCACGCTGCGTTCACGCCGTGGTAATGCCATGATTTGGCCCTACTCCAGGACGAAACCCCGCGGCGGTTCGTTGTGATAGTATTCCATGAGTCTTGTGATCAATGTTGAGACGGACTAGTCACAATTTCTGTCAGAGAGGCGATGGATGGAATGTTGCCCCACCTCTTACCACTCCCTTAGCTCTTGGCCGGAAGATGCTGCCTCGTGGATGTCGCTGTATCGAGCCAACATGTCGTGTTCACGCCGTGGTCATGTCGCGGTCACGCCACGGTCATGCCGTAGTGACACCGCGGTCACGCCGTGGTCACGCCGCGGTAATGCCATGATTTGGCCATGCTCCAGCCACATCCATCCTATACCAGACCCCTTCCACCTTCATTTCATCTCATTTCCACCAGCATTCCAACCCACAACAACCCCCCTGCCACCTTCGAGTCAACCTGCACCATCCCCCCAACACCTACAACCAGCCCCCTTCCACCAGCATTCCAGCCCCCTTCCACCTGCATTCTAGCCCGCACCATCCCCCCTGCCACCTGCAATCCAGCCCTCACCAGCCACCACACTAACCACCACACCATACACCACCCCCAGCCTCCTAAACAACACTCATGAAAGCCCTCTACCACATGAAAAATAGCCCAAGACACCAGTTCCAGCCCTCAACAGCCCTCAGCCTTCTACATCCCAGCCCGCACCAGCCCCTGCCACATGCCCAACAACCCCTAACCTCCTGAAATCCAGTCCACACCATCCCTCTGCCACCTATTCTAGCCAGCACCAATCTCCTTCCATCCCCCTTCCGCCTGCCTTCTCGACCGCACCAGCCACTCCAACCCGCACCAGCCACCGCACTAGCCCCCAGCCTCTTGCATTTCAGGATGCGTGAGAAAAACTCCATGGAAATCACAAAAAGGAAAGGAAAAATTGGATCCCCTTTCCTGAGCTCTTGTTTCCCCAAAACTTATCCATGTAAACTGCCATTAATGTTCACCGTGAACATTGGGTTAGGGATTCATCTTTTAACCCAAGACGAGAACCTAGCTGGAAAGCCGAGCAGATCCAAAACTTCCCATAAGAAGTCCCACCAGACCGAATCAAAATCCTTGAATAAATAGATCTTGAAGGCACACATAGGAACCACAGAATCAAGATGGTATCCCCACAATAATTCCTGGGTAACATGATTTTTAGGATGAATTGGTTTTGGTACTAAAGGTTGAGGATATTTTTATCCAACTTTAGATTTATGAGTCTCTTAAGGTTATTTTTGCAACAATCATACTAGAGGGCCCGAGTTATAAGTGGTGGAAGTATATTATTCATACTAAGCAACACAAATACTATTATTGGAAAAGTTTCAAGGCAGTGTTCGTTTAGAATTCTTTCATGATGAATTGAAGGTACTGATGGATATAAAATTTTTTAGGAGGGGCTGTCCAGGTGGGGTATCCAAGGGCTGTCCGGGGGGGGGGGGTGCCGAGGGGGTCTGCAGGGCAGGGGGAGGGTCCAGGTGGGGTGTCTAGGAAGGGATTTCCAGGGGGTGTCTAAGGGATGTCCGGGGGGGGGGGTATTCCAGGTAAGGTGCAGGTGGGGTGTCCAAGGGTTGTCCGGGGGGTGTCAGGGGGTCTACAGGGCATGGGGGAGGATGTAGGTGGGGTGTCTAGGAGGGGATATCCAGGGGTTTCCAAGGGCTCTTTGGGGGGGGGGGGGTTCAGGGGGAGGGGGGGTTTGTAGGGAAGGGGGTAGGGTACAGGTGGGGTGTCTAGGGGGGTTGTCTAGGGGGTGTCCAAGGGCTATCTGGTGGCTGATTTGAAGAGATAAACCCACGATAAATGGGACCTAACCTCATAGTAATAATTTTGTTAATTATTTTTGGAAAGGTATTCCCAATAACAATAGGTTTGAAATCCTTTACATCCACAACATTTTCCTTCTTTGGGATCATAAAAATAAAATTGGAGTTGATTCAATAGGGCATTGAGGCATGGTTAAATAACTTTCTCATAGTGTTAATGAGATCATCACGAACTATGTCCCAGTAGAACATAAAGAATTAATTTTTGAACCCATCAAGACAAGACACACTCTCAAGATTTAGAGAAAAAAGGGCACTCTTAACCTCCATCTCATCAAGCGATGCAACAAGGGATATTGTTGGATTGGTGTAGCCTGATCTGGTTGGAACATGTACCATTGAGATACAACCATAACACCAAGATAATTGAACTCAGACTTGGTAGTATAAACATCCTTCAAATATCTAACTAGACCATTCACATCCTTATGCTCTTTGAAATTTACTTCAGAAACAAATTTTTGAATAGGGGGAATGATTGGAGATTCCTAATCAACTTTGTTTGGGTAGTCATTAACCCAACCAACTTTTCAAAATAAACCATGGGAATAGAGGACTTCTTAAGTTCTCTAATCTCATCATTAGCATATTTTAACTCTTGTTTCAGATCATTATAATCTCCTTAAATATTATCAAACTCATTTAGAATATAAGAGGAAAAATATTACATTTTATAACTTTATGAGATCTTACTAATAGAGGGTGATTCCTCATACACAATAGGAGGTGGTGATGTTATAGTAGAGAACCCTAGAGCTGGGCCAAGAGAGAGAAATCATATCCCTATAGGAAGGGGGTGCAGATGGGGTGCAGGGGGGGAGGGTACAGGGGGGTCTGCAGGGGGAGGGGTGCAGGGGAAGGGGGGAGGGTACAGGGGCAGGGGGAGGGTGCAAGGGGAATGGGGAGGGTGAAAGGGGAAGGGGGAGGGTGCAAGGTGTGTGCAGGGGTAGGAGGAGGGTGCAAGGGGTGATGGGGGTGGGGTTCTGCAAGGGGAAAGGGGAGGGTGCAAGGGTAGTGCATGGGGTTTGCAGGGGGGTAGTGTTAATCCCACCTATTAGACTATATTGTCACATATTCTTTGTTCACATAGTCAAACAAAGTCATATTTGAGATATTTAAATACTTTTAGGAAAGAATTATGCACAACATTTTCATATGACATTATAAGTCATATGATTATAAATGTTGTACAACATAACCACTATTTCTATATCATTTCGAGTTCTTCTTAGGACTTCACTTCTAATGAAATATCCTTCTTATTGACACCATATAATCGAGTAGTTAATCATCAGAAAAAACATCCATCTCCATGGCCACATCATTATTTATTCATCCACCTCTTAAACAAATATTCTCATCTTTCACAACTCTAATATGTCCACAAAAATTCCCATAGAGGGCTTCCTATTTCTCACAATTTTGGTACTATGTTTTCTCCTAATGTCTTAGGGTGTTTATATGAAGATCATATCCAATAGACTTGGTATCATTTCACAATTATTTTCAATGATTTGAATAAAACCTATGATGCATACGTGAAAGTTGTAGATTATTGTAAATATGCACCAAAGTATACAATATGATTTAGTAAAAGCCATCATCTTGTGGTTTCTGTTATATGGTGATTCATGATACCACACCTAGGCTTGATTCATGACACCACACCTTGGCCACTACGACTCCCTACACCTGAGGTCTCTGTTTGTTAACCAGGATACCGTCATTACTACTTTATTGTCATTCCAAAATTCCACCTGCAAGGGGTGGTGAAAGGGGTATGGGGGGGATGTGAAGGGCTGTGCAGTGGGGCTGTGCAGGTGTGTAAGGGTGGTGCAGGGTGGGGAGCAAGGGGGGATGTGTAGTGGGGTGTCAGGGTGAGGGGTGTCTGTTCGGGGGGTGTGCAGGTGTCCAGGGGGGGGGGGGGTGCAGGGGGTGCAAGGGGGGTTGTGCAGCGGGGTGGGGGTGTCCAGCAGGGGCGGTGAAAGGGGTGTCTAGTAAGGGATATGCTGTTCGGGGGGTCTGTCCAGGTGGGTTTCCAGGAGGGGGGGGGGTCTGTTCGGGGGGGGGGGGGGCGGGGGGGATCTGTCCTAGGGGTGGAGGGGGGTCTGTCCAGGGGGTGGAGGGGGGATATTGTCCGGGGGTTGTACAAGAGGGTTTCCAAGATGGAGGGGGGTGTCCAAGAGGGGGGGTGGTGTTCAGAAGGGGTGGTGTAAGGGTTGTCCAGCGGGGGGGGGGGGGGGTGTTGTCTGGGTGGGGTTGTCCTGGGGTGGGTGGGTCTGTCCAGGGGGGTTTCTTGGAGGGGGGGCTGTTGTCCAAGGGGGTTTGTAGGAGGGAGGGGGGCTTTTGTCTATGTGGGGTTGTCTAGGGAGGTTTCTAGGAGGGAGGGGGTGTCCAAGAGGGTGGGGGTGTCCAGTAGGGGTGGTGAAAGGGTGGTCCAGTAGGGGGGCCTATCTGGGTGGGGTTGTCCTGGGGGGTCTATCCAGGTGGGTTTCTCATAGGGGGGGGGGGGTCTGTCCAGGGGGTGTAGGGGGGATGTTGTCCGGGATGGATGTTGTCCGGGTGGGGTGGTCCATGGGGGGTTTCTAGGAGGGAGGGGGTTCAGGAGGGGGGGGGGTCTATCCGGGGGGATCCAGCAGGGGCTGCTGTCCGGGGGGGGATACTGTTCGGGTGGGGTTGTCTAGGGGGGTCTATCTAGAAGGGAGGGGGTTCTGTCCAGGGGGTTTCCAGTAGGGGTGGTGCAAGGGGTGTCCAGTAGGGGGGGGGGGGGGGGGCTGTTGTCCGGGTGGGGTTGTCCTGGGGGGGTCTATCTAGGGGGTTTTCAGAAGGCAGGGGGTGTATGGGGGGGGAGGGGCTGTTCGGGGGGGGGGGGGGTTCTCCATGAGGGGGGGTCTATCCAGGGGGTGAGTGGGGTCTGTCCAGGGTGGTAAGGGGGGTTGTAGAGGGAGGGGTGCATGGGGGGGGCTTTAAAATGTAGGTGGGGTGCAAGGGGGAGAGTGGGGGGGATTTGAAGGGGGCAGTGGGGAGGATGCAACGGTCTAGCACTGGCTGAATGATGCTGGGTTTTTTATGAAATGTTTATTCCTATATCCAGGGTTTTAAACTGAAGCTATAGGTATATATCCATGGTTCCTAACCATGGATATATGTCTATAGCTATGGTTGCAACTATTGCTTTAAGAAATGTGTGATTTTAGCCTATTACATGGGTTGAAAACTGTGGCTTTAGGGATGTTTCCACGGTTGGAACTATGGCTATAAAACTATATCCACGGTTGGAAACCGTGGCTATAGGTTTTACCCTATATCCACACCAATACCATCCACAGATTTGGGAACCTTGGCTATAACCTATAGCCACGGTTTTTTGGCCTATATCCACGGTTTAAAACCGTGGCTATATCCTGATTTTGTAGTAGTGTAAAAATTTGAGGGCACTGTTGCGTCTAGGACGACGACTTTACCTTAGAATGGGCCTAACCTCGACCGGTGTGAGTCAAGAGAAAAATTTAATTTTCGTACATTTTTAGTAAAATAAAATAAAATAAATAAAATAATTCAAAAGGTTTATTTTATTTGGAAACATCCACTACAACGCAATGATTGGGCGGCTGTTTCGATAATTAATACCACGCCATAATGAATTTGAAACAACAATGCTGACTCCTTAATTTCATAGTGTAATGGGACACAGAAACACATTACCTCCTTTTAATGGGTTAATCGAATGTTGGTTGTTGGCAGAAGATTGAGAGAAACTCTGGTGAATTATTGGAACTTTTGAGAGAACTCTCGATGACAAACACCGATGAATCAAAAGTGTAAATCTCTATGCCAATAGAGTTGAAGGATCTCGATGATGTTAACAGTGCAATTCCTCTGCCAGCAATCGATCCCTCCTCAAGGTAGGGGTTTTTTATTTTGATCTAGTTCTTCCCCATTCTTCGATTAAATGACGAGCGTGGATCAAACCATGAACAGGGTGATCCATGGATTGTACGTTCATACGGGAAGGATATTATTTTATTTTTTCTTTGGTTTATTTTTCATTTAGGAATTGATTAATGATAATTTTTTTTTAATTTTCAATTTCATTCTCTTGTTAAACCTATTAGCGGGAGTGGATTAACGCCATGATGAATGATGTATGAGGTGCATTCCTCTGTTTTTTATTGATTTCTCCCCTTTTTCCTTGAATTCTTTGAATTATTCATGGGGCAATGAATAATGGATCATTGTGCATCCAGTTTTCACCACAATGATCCTAAATTAATGTTCAACATCACAATGACCTAGTGGAGTTGCAACGATGATGGAAGATGATGAATCAGCTCATATTGGGAGAGACCGTTCTTTGAGCGTTCTTCGTGTGAGTAGATTGATGTGTGTTTTAGGGATGATCAAAGGATTGAAAACAACATAGATGACTTCGAGAGATTGGGGTGACCTTAATCTTTATGTTTCGTGTAAAACAAACTTCCAGATCGATGATTTGAGCCTCAACCAAGGTGTGACGGCGAAGGTTATAGATTCTATAAATTTCCAGAACACACGGCGTGTATCCCGAAGAACACAGTGTATAGGTCCGACTAAGTGGCAGCTAGGGTTCCATAGTGCATGAAGCGATGAAACGAAGTGTTCTCCAAACAACACAACATGTGGATCCTTACATGGGACTCAGCGTGTATCCTAGGTGATACACATACACAGGGTGGAGTACACATTGTGTACTCCACCACACGTCCATACAAGGCTAGTAGTATGGGTCACCCCATGTTCCAATTTAGTAAGTTGGAACACATGGGATGAGGCCGTCTACGAGCACACAACCATCATACACAGAGCAGACCCTAGATACTTTGACACGACGTTTGAACCTTTCTACACACCATGTAGTTTCGTTTTACATAACAAGACTTATAACATGGACCGTTGTACATGGTCTTTATCCGGGGTTTGAAGACACAACATGTGAGACTTCTACATGCTGTATAATTTTCAGTACATGGTTTGATACTCTTTACAACATTCCTTGGAAAATTTTCATTTGGTTTAGTTACCCTTTTTCTCATTCCCCTGAAGGTTAGCTATCGTTTCTATCCATAAAAGTATGATCTTTTCAGTAGGAATTTCCAAGATAGAGTTAGGTATCCCTCCGAGAGGCCCGAAGCGAGATCCTCTATCCAATATTGACCCTAGGTAGAGTCAGGTATTGATGTGACTATTTCCACAGGGCGTCGATCCTCCACCTAGTAGGTGAATCCATATGAGTCGCAGTATCTTCCAAGTCCCTCACAGTGATCCTCATCTGTGTATCCTGATCTTTCCCCACTCAGTAGTGTGTTCTCCCAGAGTTAGTGTATCTACCTCTCATGGCTTTTCCTGATGAACAATACTTCTCTAACGGACGTTATCAGAGCTATCAGACTTGTGGAGTGAGTTCTCCCTGGTGAGTGCTTCATGGAATCTTCAAACTAAATCCCTAGAGGGGGTATGCGGTTGTGTGACTTGTCTCTAGAATGCGGGTCTGAGCTTTGAGTATATCTGGATTGTGTTAATCTGGCTAAATGTTCATTAGAAATATATCGGGTAGAGATGACTGTACCTTTCCTTTGGGTATTTCTTTGTGTTTTTTGAGGTCCTCTACTGAGTATTGTTATACTCACCCTTGCACGGGCTTTGCCCGCACGTATCGGGTCATGTGTAGATAAGAAAACTTTTGATAGAGTCCAGGGTAGACCAGGACGAGACTGAGCTTTCGGAGTTCCATACAGGACGATGTATTCCTATGACTATGATCAGTAGTCCCAGTATATCTTTGTGTTTACAGGTTGGAATTTTTAATTTTAAGACTCTTGTTTTTTTGGGTGGGCTTGTATTCTAGCCCAGTTTAATTTCAGTACTTTACCTTCTATCTTACTCTATTTGGTTTGGTTTAGTTGTATGCATGCATTGTTTTCCATAGTTGTTTTTACATTTTAGCATTTGTGGTCTTGGAGATGTGTGTGTGTGTACAGGTACTTAGAAAATGCCTCCCATGATAGTAATATGCCTACTCGATGCTAGTCACTATCCCCTGGACTATTGGATGTGGGCTTGGAGAGTCACAGCACGGGTCCCCTGGGACGGGTCGTGACAGTCATAAAAACATTTTTTTTGATAAAATAGTTTTTTTACAAGTAAAAAATGTACTGAAATTTATGAATTTTATTATCAGTATGTTTAATTTATATAAAACCATTACACTTAATATTTTAGAAGTATTTATTAAAATTCATATCACTATTTTTCATGTATATTTTATAACATTCGTGTTTAAATAATCATATTAGTAATATTTCATGGTTTTTTTAAAACTCAGTGTTGTTTGCAATGTAATTTAAGACAATGTTGCATCTAGTGAAATCTTAACATGGTGTTTTGTATGACACACGATTAACTTGGTTTTTTGTGTAACTAAAGGAATCAAAGATATTTAATTTATTATAAAAATAATAATTCATAAAAACTCAGGGTCTTATAGGATAGACACTTCTGGTGATATGATTTTGAATATTCACACACTCTTTATGAACCATGATGAAGGACATATCCTACCATTTATTTGGTCTCCTTCCAATTTAAGCTATAAAATATAATTAATTTATTCAATTGGTAACCTAGAACGTTTTAAGTACCCTTTCCACTATATTTGTTTGATAAGGTTGATTCATGTTACTTTAATGATACCCCACATATTCTAAGTTGATTAAGGGAATCCCTCCTAGACACAACATTATTGTATTGAATGAGGAATTATTTGATTTCTTTATTTCTCACTATACTGATAGACAAGTTTTTTTGTAGAAATAATTTCATCAAGTAATTATATGAGAGGTCTTGATGGCTCTCATAGTTAACACATTGGAATTAATTAGGTGATGGGTGGGGCCTAGAATTATATATCCCCATGATGCAACGACATGTATCATGAGATAAAACAATTTGGGTTTTGGTGTATAAATATTCCCTTGATAGGAAAGTGTATTGGCATAAGGCCTTGATAATAAGTTTTTAATATCTGACATTATGAATTAAATTAATTTTAGATAAATGATTACTTTTATCCCTGTTTTCATTTTTTTCATGGATATAACATGCCCTCAATTGTTTTTTATTATTGATTTATGTTGTTTATTTATTCCTCCTATATCACTTGTTCCACATTTACGTTATGTAATATTCCGCTATATTATACTCTTTACTGATCATATGTTCTCAAACTTATTAGTTTCCTTTCCCCATGAAACATAGATGATAATTATGTGTAATTTTTAGGGATATGATGGAAGGGTTAACCATGTTCTCTTTATATTCCCATGTTTTTTCTTATGTTTTCAAATTTATTGTTTGTATGTATCTAGTCTTCCAATACTACTGAAATTTTCTATCCTTCAGGAAATATTGTATTTTGTACTATATATTTACATGAGGAATGGGAAATGAATAAAAATTCATAGTTAATGCAGGGATATTCCCTAGAACAAGTTAATGAAGTTAGAGTTGAGGTTAATCGTATCATAACCATATTAGGAAAGTTGGACCAAATTATGACAAGTAATCACACCCATATAGAGAGACTAATAGATCCTCAACACTATGTAACTATGATATATAACTTCATGTGGAAATATCCACCATAATTTAGTGGAAATACTAATCTATTTATATATGAATAATGGAAATCCCTAGAGAAGATCATTCTCATTTTTAGAAGTGGTGAAAAGGAAAAGGTGATCATGGAAGTCTATCCTCTAAAGGTAGATGTTAAACAATGGTGGTATCTTAATCAAAACACTAAATATAAAGATGATATCAATTTCCTATAATGGGGAAATTTCAATTATTAAGTCTATGGAAAATAATTTCCTCATGAGTAAATAGAAAAAATGGAATTGCAGTTCCACAATCTTAGAAAAAATAAGGATGGAAATGTCACTAACAATGAGTCTAACTTTAAAAATTTATCATGGAATGTTGTTGGATATATATGTAGATTATAATGTAATATTGATCATTTATTGTTAAGGGTTAAATTTGACCATTAAAAGGGAATTGGTCACTCATACCTTTTCATCATATGAGTATGTAGTCTCAAGAAACATTAAGATAGAGAAATATTTTTCTAAAACATATATATTCTAGTGAAATAATGAAAATAAGAGGACATCTAAGAGTCATTATAATAATAATATTAAAAATGGGAATAAATTAAGGATTTGATTTCCCATGTGTGATATTTTTTTGAAGAAATGATCTAGATCTTATAGGAAGGGAACAAGATTTCGTTACAAGTGTAGAGAAAATGATATCAAGATCACGAATGTAAGGGAAATGTAGAATCTATTGATATTAAATGATTTAACTATAGGTATAAGGTACATTATGTAAAGCCATGCCCTAAACATAAATATAATTTAACTTATAAAATCTAAGGGATTAAGGCCAAGCGTTTGTGATTACCACAACAGAAGTCAAAATTTCTAATGAAGTAGTGGTAGGTACATTGATCATTTCTGAAAGATAGGAAATGTTTTATTTGATTTGGAATATTGAAACTCTTTTATATATTCCATATTTACCAAAAACATAAGATATTTCCTGAGAACCCTAGTATGGGATTTATCTATTAATGCACCAAGTGAGAGTCTTATAGAAACAAAGGCATGCCAGGAAGTTTCAATCATGATACATGGGAGAATCCCATTTTCTAACATGATTATTATACTTATTATTAAACTTGATATTATTCTTATCATTTATTTTATTTAAAATTATAATGGAAAAATTTATTACCAAAATAAGTATATTAAATTTTTCATATGTGAGGTGGAATATCTTGTCTTTGGAGGGGAATCTTCATCATCTAAATCATGCTCATATCCTCCCCCAATATATCTCCTGAATGAAATTCTAGGTAAAGATGAAGATCATGAAAAATTTATGGATGGTGAAGGTATCCTGAGAATAGGGGATGTACATATGGTACAAAATTTCATTTTTTTTCCAAAATAATTACCTGTTCATCCACCAAAGTATGAAATTTATTTCTCTATTGATTTCATTCCTGATGAAAAACTTATATCTCAAATTCCATATAAAATGGAACCATTTTAGTTGGTGGATTTAAAGAAACAACTACTATAGTTTTGTGATAAGATATTTCTATGCCCGATAATTACACCGTGGTGAGCCTCTATTTTATGTATAAAAAAGAACGATGCATCTTTATGACATGACATCGATTATAGAGAGATAAAATCCATCAATATGATGAATATGTATCATTTTCCACACATTGATGGCTTAATCAATCAACTTAAAGTATCAAAATACTTTTAAAAGATTTATCTTCTCTTTGGTTATCATCAGTTAAGGATAAATAAGGATGATATACCAAAGATTACATTTTGAAAAAAGGTATGAACATTATGATTTCATTATAATGGATTTTGGATTGGCCAATGTATCTTATATATTTATGGATATGATGGAAATAGTATTCAAGGAGTATATTGATAAATTTTTTATGGTATTCATTATTTATATCTTGATATATTATAATATTTATGAAGATGATGAGATTCATTTGAAAATAAATTTGGAGACCCTAAGAGAAAGGGAATTATATGGTAAGTATAGTAAGTGTGAATTTTGAATCAATGAAGTTTCTTTTCTTATCCAATTTTATCGAAGGATGGAATATATGTTGACCCTTAAAATACATATTTATACAAAGAATGTCTTATATTAATGAACATAACTAAGATCCAAAGTTTCCTATGTTTAGTAGGTTACTATCATGGGTTTGTCCAAGATTTCACCCGGTTGGTGAACCCGTTGACCAAGTTAACATGTAAAGGGGTTAAATTCACATGGTCAAGGGAATATGAGTAAAGTTTTAATGATTTGAATAGGATATTGATTAATTAACTAGTATAGACTCTAACATCAGGTAATTAAGGATTCATAATTTATAATGATTCTTTAAATAAAGAACATGGTTGTGTCCTTAAACAAAATTATAGGGTGATTTCCTATTAATAACGGAAATTGAAAATCCATGAAAAAAATTATCCAATGCAATACCTTGAGCAATATTCAATAATAGTTTCTTTGAAAATATAGAGACACTGCACTTATGGTGAAATATGTGAGATATATAAAGACCACAAGAGTTTGATTTATTTATTCTCTCGATAAGAGCTCAATAGGAGGAATAAAAGATGGTTGGAACTACTCAAGGACTATAACTATTTGATATAATTCCACCCTAGGAAGGTGAACATGGTGGCAAGTTCATTGAGTAAGAGAAGACATGAATTTATGACAATGATGAGGACTAACAAGGATCCCATATATTGATTTTTAGTAAATATGGATATAGTGATTTCTAAGAAATGGTATACATCATTCCTTTTCCAATTAATTGCTAAACCATCCTTACTGGAAAAGATAGAGAATCCCTAGAGGGATTATGAGAAAATAAAAAATAAGATTAATGTAGCGAATGATGGGAAATTCACAGACTTCATCTATAGAGATAGATTATTGAAGTTTTGGAAGATGTTATGTATTCTATCTATTATAAAGTTTAAAAGGGAACTGCTTTATAAAGCATGTAGCCCTAATTTTCTATACACACTAGAAACATAAATATCTATTTTTATTTAAGAGAACATTTCTTGTGGGATGGTATAAAGTGAAAAATTGTGGACTAAAAGTGAAGATTATTTGTATGCTTGAAGTTAAAGGCTAAAAGACAACATCCTAAGGGATCCTTGCCACCTATGTCTATACCTCTAGAGAATTGGGATAGTGTTGCAATGGACTTTTTCACTAGACTCTCAATAAATCCAAGGAAGAATTATGCTATATAGGTCATGATTGATCATTAAACTAATTATTCTCATTTTTTAGAGATAAGAGAAGATATACCACTTGAGTGTGTTTCTTGACTCTATATCAATTAAATATTAAGGCTTTATGGGGAACCTATATCAATAATATCTGATCATTACCCTCAATTCACATTCAAATTTTGGAAGAGTCTTCAAAGGGAACTCAACACTGATATAATTTTAAGTACCACCTATCATCCGGAGGCTAATGGGAAGTCTGAAATTACTATCTAAAATTTGGAATACATGTTTAGATCATATTATCTTAACTTCCAAGGTATGTCGTATCTGTATACTACTTTGGTGGAATTTTCATACAATCATAGCTTTCATTTTAGTATCCTGATGTAACAATATGAAGCATTGCATGGAAAGTGGTGTCATACTCCAACATTTTTTGAATAAGTTGGAGAAAGAAATTTATATGGACCAGAGCTTGTAGAGGATATAATTTTAAAGTAGAAACTATTCAGGATCATATTAAAGCAGTTTGGGGTAGAAAAAATAGTTATTACAATAATCGAAGGAAAGACATGAAATTTCATGTTGTGGATCTTGTATTCTGGAGGGTTTTACTATAGAATGGGGTTTTAGGATTTGAAAAAAAAGGGGAACTTAAGACATAAGAACATTAATCCTTTTAAAATAAAATAATAAATTAGTGATTTAGCTTAAAATTTGGATATGCTTCCCAGCCTTTTTAAAAGCACACAATGTATTCTTTGTTTAATTATTGATGAAATACATTTCGGATTCAATGAATGTGGTAACATCTGAGAAAATGAAGTTAGAGACTAGTTTTTACTATAATTAAGAGATTGTATACATTATTGACATTAGATATCAAGTGTTCTAAAATTTAACAACTTGATTGGTGGAAAACATTATTTTTCTAAAAACATTTTTACATGATTAAGTGTAGTTATTTTAAAATTAACTTTTCACATCTTAAAAGAAATATTTGATAAAATGATTTTTAAATTTTAAGTTATAATTATAAAATTAGTCAAATAGTTAAATCTTAATATTATTTTATTAAAATAAATTAATAAATTAGAAATTATTACCATCGTAAAATAAAGTTTGGGTAAATGTTAAAATGTTGAAACAAAAATATATAAAACACTAAAAGTTTTCTAAAAAGTAGTTAATGATTTGAGTTAAGACCTACACTCATTTTTATATCCTCTTCTTCCATTTTGTGACTTTTGATACTTGAATAGTAATCATATATTATTGAATCTATAAGGTTTACTCTCAAAACTACCCTTCCCTTCACTTATAAATGGGTAAAATCTTCACCACTTAAAGAATCACATATCATTCGAATTCCCACTTGAAACTCTGAATTTGTTCTCCTAATATAACCCTTTACCAATTTTAAAAGATTATTTTTACCATTATTTATCGTATATCCTTTTTTCCAAGAAGACTTACGAGGAAAAATCAAGTCTATGATGTAAGTATTAATAACTACTTAACATTTTTTATAAATTTTATTTTTTAAAATTTATTATATCCACAATAATATAAGGATATTAGTTTCATTTATATACTATAATGTTACTATATTTATGTTATTATCATTTTTTATTCATATACCTCTTCCATTAAAAAATACCATTATTCATGTGTTGAATAGACTATAGCCACCACGACGCAACATGTTTCATTTTTATCACTTCCTTACAAGGATGGATATATGGATGGTATTAAAGGATAAATATTATTTTTATAATATCATTAAGGTTTTTGTATGACATAATGGAGAAACTATTAATGATATAATCAATAAATGATCATTGTTAATTTAGTCATTTAAAATAATTATACTAAAAGGATAACCTTTTATTAAAATTATATAATATTTTCATATACATTAATTATTATTTTAATTCAATATGATTATGATATATCACACCAATAAAAACTATGTAATATCATATGATTCTATTATAATGATAATAAAACAAAGCCAACTCGTAATCATTCATTAAAACGAGGTATGTTCATGTTTGGGCCAGTTTAACCCCCCACTTCAACAATACTATGAATTTGTATCATAAATTACTATGGGTTGTATAATATTATATAAATGTATAAATAAATTTATATTTTTGGTTCTATATATGTTATATCAATATTTAATTCACTAATTAAGAAAACACACTTCGATCAACAACATTCACTGAAACATGCTTATTATCGATTTCATCATCAACGATAAAGACTAAAACAATCATGAAAGAAATTATAAAATTAATAAATTATTATAAATTATAAATATTAGTAAATTTAATGACCTATTAATTATTATATTTATAATAATAATGAATATAAACACCACTATAATGAAACAAGTTCAAATGATCAAAACTATAAACACCTGATGTGGAAAATTAGAACAATTCATGTAGAGAATAACCATTTATAAAGAGTATGAATTAAAATAGATATGATTAAGGTTATAAATTAATTTATTAATATATATATATGTGTGTGTGTGTTTATGATATATTATTTTAAATTACTTTCAGGGAAGTCATGGAAAGAGGTAAGGGTTTTCCATCTCAAATTCCTCTCTTTCTGACATGTTTTGTATTATGAACCTAATTTCATTTCTATAGTGTATATACTCCCTATTTGAGAATTTATATCAATAAAATACTTTATTTTTTTAATTTTATGATCAATTTTAAATACTCTCTTTCAAGAGGTTATGATTGAATTACTACCCAAGCCATAAGTACGGTTTTTGTCTCTGTTTTCATTCCTTGGGACTCGTGTTATATTAACCACATATTTCTTTATGTATAGTTCATAGATTTATATGAAATAATTATACTATATTATTCATGAAATTTAATGTATTTAATTTCTTATATTTTTATCCCTATCTCTTATTCTTCTGATACAAGATTTACCAAAATCATAGTAAAACTCAATCGTTTCTATGGTGGAAAAACCATCTTGTGTTTTGGTGAAATAAAAGTATGTGTAGTTCATAGAAAATAAAACCCTATATGGATACTAGAAAGTGGATGTAACTATGGAACATAATAACCTAGGGGTAACCACCCTTAAAAGGGTTGGTTGGTCAGTATCTCAATCATCACTCTGATGCACGACGAATGGGTCAAAGGCCGCACGCCTAGCTAGACACTCCTGGGGTATATTATTTGGAATATTCACACACTATGTATAATACATGGTGAATAATTTTTCCTACTATTTCATTTTTAAACTACCAATGAAATCTATTGAATCTAATTACTATCTTCCATGGATAACTCAATACATTCTAAGTACCATAACCATTATATTTCTTTGGTTAGGATAGTTCATGTTACTTTGATAATACCCCCAAAACTTTGATGTTGATGAAATGATGTTCTCCTATACATAAACATTATTCTATTTAATGGAAAAGTATTTATTTCTATACTTCTCATTATATTGATAACCATGTTTTATTCAGTAAGAGGTTCCTTATAGAATGGTATGTAAGGCCTTGATAACTCTTATAATGAATTCATTAGACTTAATCCGGTTATGGGTGGGGCCCATAAATATATACACCCTAGATGAATTTACTTGTTTCATGAGAGAAAACATATTAGGTTTTAGTTTATACATCCTCCCATTTTAGGAAATTGTCATGGAACAAGCCCTTGATTATAAGTTGTTGATGTTTATCCTTATGAATTCCATCATATAAGATAAATGATTATTTTTAACCATGTTTTCATGTTTTTTAATTATGGATATATAATCCTCTCAATTATAGTTTATTATGGATTAATTTTGTTCATTTATTTATGCCATATCACTTATTACATGTTTATGTTATTTAAGATTTCATTGTATGAAACTCCTTACTGAGCATCTGATCTCATGCTTATTTATTTTTCTTTCCCTAGGAAACCTAGAGGAGGACTTTGTGAAAATTTTAAGGATATGATGGAAGGTATAACCATGTTATCTCTATGTTTTCATGTTGTATCTTATGTTTTAAAATGAATTATATATAATTATATGGTCTTTCAATACTACTAAACTATTTACTTTTTCATAACATATTGTATTTTGTACTAATAGTGTAATATAACTACTTGAATAAGGATTCTAAAGACTTGGATGTTACATAAGTGACATGTGATGAGCTTATATATTGGGTGAGGGGCATGTGATTGGCTAATTTTTTAGGGTTCGTTTCATGTCATGTGTTCATCTATCAGGTTAGTCTATACTTAGATAATTGAGAACATATTAGTGTATAACACCCAGTTACCTTTATTTTAGTGATTTTCTAATCACTGGTTTTGGTTTCCCTTTTTCATTGGGTGAGTATTTCTCACCCTGATTTGGGGGTTACCTCTAATGGAGAAGTTAGAGTTTTGTCAGGATTTTCAGAATGAACCTAAATTTTTTTCTATTCACTGAGTAGTTATGTGACATGTAATGGTATTTCATGATATGTAATGTTGGTCAGACACATCCCATAAACTAAATACACCATGTGAGAATTTTACACATCGTGTAATGTATAAATCTAGTTTTTAATTAAAAAAGTGATGAATTTTTTGTTTAAAATAAAATGAAATAGATTTAAAACGTGTAACGTATTACACACCATATAATTACCTAAGTTGTGGGATTTAGGGTGTTGTACAGGTATTTTAGGATCCACCCTCTTTTATGTACTTATCCTCTCAATCATAGCTCTTGCCCTAGGATTTGTTTGGGTGACTCCCTTCACTCTATATAACTTAGTTTATTGAATGATCAGTAGGGATAGGTTCTTCATATCTTTGTTTAATCCTTCCTCTCAGTTTCTCTCTTGTTTTTAGTAGCGACAATATTTTCTGTATATATGGGTAATCGGATTGTGTTTTATATCTATCATTTTCAGTCTCTAGTCATGCCTCATCTTCTGAAGGTATTTTTTGTAGTTTCCAATCCCCATTGTCAAAGGTGGATAGGTTTTCTATGTTCTTGAGGTAGGTGGATCTATTCAATTATTCTAATTTCTTGAATTTTTTTCTTATTGTTTCCTTGATATTTGAAATGGGATCACATGTGTTGAAATTGAAAAGGGCATGGGTTTGTGTTTAAAAATGGGATTTTACTTGAAAATGGAATTTCTTTAATTTGATAAATAGAAAATAGACATCCAATACTTGAAGCATATTGGCTTGGAATTGAAATGGTTTTATAAAAATGTGAGTGTGGTTTATAAAATAAAAATTTACAAACATTGCAAAGTGGGAACCTTGGGTGTATCGAGAAGGAAACATTGGTAACCTTAGTGTGTATGAAACTCCTAGGAGGTAACCTCCTATATATCAATGGATTTTGGCAGGACTCGATATTATTTAGTTCCGACCTTTTTAACTTTTAGGATTGTTAGTTTCTAGTAAATATTTTCCCATAGGCTTGAGCCTGGATGGATGATGCATTATTGTTTTTAGTTATTTATTGCATGATAGATTATTTCATGGATGTTTCATCACATGTATATTTATAGTTGGAATTTTTACATTATTTTTTCTAGATTTGGAAAGCGTGACATAAAATTTGTGAAACATCGAGGATTTTTTGAAAAATGTTTCCAAATTGTTTTATTTATAATAATTATTGTAAAAATGTTTTAATTTAAATCTTGAACTTGTGTATTCTTATTATTAGAACTTGAATAGATCTATTGGTGGTATCCTACTAGGCTCTATTTCCCACCCCCCACTTCTGACATTGGGTGGATGTAGACCTTGTTTTGTAGGAGACATGTAATGGGAAGATCATTCAATAGCATGTAGTATTCTTTTTATGTTTTAGTTTTAGTTTGGAATGGTTTGGAGGTGACGGTTGGTCACATGGAGACCAGTGTTTCTAGAATTTTCATACCTTCAAGTTTAGCCTATTTGGAATAGTTATATCTTCCCTTGTTTCCACTTTCTACTTTGGTTGTATGTCTTATTTTTCTTATATATGAGAATTATTTTTTATCCTTGTTATACCTCACCCCATAATGGGATGAATTAGGTGACTGGTCCAGTTGTCCTAGGTTGGTCTATTATAATTTGGTATCACATAGAGGATTTATAAACTGAAGTGTGTCAGCACTTCTTGAGTTGGTTTTGTATCTTAGGCAAATAAAGTAGGTTCATTAGAATCCAAACAATATGTGTGGAAAGGGGGATTGGCCAGCTCATTCCCATGACTGAATCTAAGTTTCCATGGGTGGTTGTAAATTATTTACAAAGTCCCAGACCTAGTATTTAGCTTCATTTGAATGAATTTAATGGGATTTTTATTTAAACTAACCTATCTAAAATGTCAGGGGAAATTTTGTGTGTATGTTTATTTGAATAAACTTAGTGGGTAGTTTATTTAGATGAAAATATTCATTTCAAAAGGTTTTTTCCTTGTGTGGTAAAATTCATAACTAATTTAAATTGTTATTATTTTAAAGAATTTTTATGGATTATTGTTTTTAGTTTGATGGTTTTATGAATTTTATTTTGATAAATTGGTTATTATCTTGTGTTCAACAGACAATTCCTCTAGAAGAGATCTTTAAAATACAAGAGGGTAAGTCATGAGGTAGTTTTCTTTGGTTTATTCTCTAGTGGACCCTTCTTTAGTTGAAGAAGTGATATTTATAGTTTAGACTTTGGGGTGAGTGGGAACATGAAACTTGGGACGAGTAGTGGATCATGGATCGTAATTTTCCAAGAAACATCCACCTATATTTCAGGGTGATAAAGAACCATAATTGTTAGAGGAGTGAATTGAATGGATTGATATGATCTTAAACTTCATGATGACTCCAAAATATTATCAGGTGGGTTTTTCCACATATATTCTCAAGGGACCAAGAAGAATATGGTGGTATTCGGTAGGGAAGCTAAGTTGCACGAAGGTCCTACCTGGGCTTCTTTGAAGAAGATATTTAATTAGCAGTTTTATCTTGAGAATTTAGGTGCATAAAAAACCATGTGTTTATGACCTTGGAGAAAGGGAAGTATACTGATCTAGAGTAATCCACCCACATTGCTGAGTTTGTGTATTAGGAACTAGAACTTTTCACCAATGATTACATAAAGGCTCGAAGGTTCGAGATAGGTATAAGGAACAATGTTTGGCCGATCCTTGTTTTTTTTCCTTTTGACCTTTTTGGCGGTAGTGTATGTAGATGATTAGGATGAGGTAAGAATATCTATATAGGATGGTTTGGGAGGAGATTTAGTAGGTGCAGCAGTTAGCTAGGGTTCTTTTTATGGTTAGAAAAGGAAGTGTAGGAGTGGTCAGCTTTATGTAGGACCAGTTTTAAGGGATTCTTCAGGACAAAAATAAGTTATTATCTACTTGTGTGGGGGGCATAGTCATATGAGGCCTCATTATATGGAGTATCCTGTGACTTATCATATTTTTAGACTATCTGGTCATCTGAATCATTTCTGTGATAATATGTCCCAAGCTAGTAGGGTGGGATCAACTTTCACCAAGGGGTCATAGATTCGTGTTGATGCTCCCAAGGCTGATGGTTCTCATTCTCATGACAAGTATGATTTCTATGTGACTATTTCTATATGGTTATATTTGGCATAGTGTACACCGGATTAATTTGATGTAGGTCTAACTACTATTAGAGGTACAATTTTTATTTCGCCTTCTATGGTGTTAGATTTGTTTGATATAGGTGATACTCATTATTTTATATTTTCAAACTTGGTTGATGTATTGAGTTTGTGTTTGGATCTTATGCCATTATTTTTTTATCACTACACACCTTTGGGAAATATTTTAAAATAAGGTTTTAAAATCACTGTATGTCAGGTGGTGACAGTCGATGTTGAGGTTTTTTGGGATTTAATAGTGCTTTATCTTGAAATCATTGACATGATTATCAACATCGATTGGATGATCAGTGTGAAGGATCAGATTGACTATTATCCTCTTTTAGTAAAATTATTATCTTTCAATGGATTCACTCATATTTTATAGGGTGACTGGGACTCTAGATCAGGAAGAGAATGGGATATTGTTTCTTATATCGTAATAATATCATTCTAATTGTCAAAAATGTTTCTGGATGAATTTGACACTTTATTGGGTGTTTAGATACTTTTTGTTGTGTGTGCATTCCCTGAGTTATTTTTGAATTATTTTTCTAGTTTAACTCCATAGATAGAGTTTTATTTTATGATATACCTTATCCTTTCAATGATTCCCATTTTTATGTCATTCTATCAAATGGAACCTACTGAGTAGGTAGAAATTAAGTTACATATTGTGGACATAGAGGTAAAAGGATTTATTCATCCTACATGTAACCATGGACTTCACCTATACACTTTTCTAAGAATTTAGATAATATTTTTATACTTTGTGTTGACTATCAAAAGTTAAGTTAGGTGGCCATAAATAACAAGTATCCTTTACACAGAATTGATGATCTCTTTGATTAGCTGAGAGGGGTTCATTGGTTTTCTAAGATTGATCTATAGTCAGAGTATCACTTATTTAGAGTTTGAGAAGATGATATACCCAACAAATAATTTCATAGTCGATATGGGCCTTTAAACATTCTTGGTATTCAATTTGGACTCACTATCACTCCTGTGGTATGATAAAACGAATCTTTCATCAGTTCTTGGACTTTTTTTCTTATGTTTGTAGATTATATCTTGGTGTACTCTAGGTCATAGGAGAATCATAGAGGTCATTTGGATATCATTATTTGAACCATAAGGGAACATCATCTGTATTTTAAACTTTGCAAGTGTGTTTTTTGGATCTGAGTGGTAAAGTTTCTAGGACATGTGATATCTGAGACGGGAATGTCAGTAGATCCTAGAAAGGTGTCGACTTTTATGTATTGGGATCATCCTAGAAACATGTTTGAGATCTGAATCTTCTTGGGTTTGGTGGGTTACTATAGAAAATTTCTTTTGGACTTCTCCAAACTTACATCTTTGATGACAGCTTTAACCCATAACGATGTAAGGTTTTAATGGAACAACAAGTATCAGAGGTCTTTTGAGGAGATGAATATTTGGTTGAATTTAACACCATTTTTGATTCCTTTAGAACCAGGTTTGGGTTATAATTTTTTTTGTGATGCTTCTAGTACAAGTTTGGGATATTTCTTATATAGGGGAAATAGGTTGTGGATTATGGATCTCCCTTGTTATTCCCTCATGAGAAGAACTACCCTACTCATGATCTTGATTTAGAAGCTATTATTCATTCGCTAAAAATGTGGAATCACTATCTCCTGGGAGAATGGTTTAATATATATTCATATCATAAGATTCTGGAATATATTTTCACTTAGAGGGATCTAAACATACAACATAGATTCTGGGTTGAGTACCTTTCGACCTTTTATTTTGATATCGTATATACCCTTAGGAAGGGAAATGTGGTAGCCAATGTGTTGAGTAGAAAATTACTGATACAAGCCATTAAGGAATCTATTGAGCAATGGTATCTGATGAGTTTTTTTTCTAGGATGAGATTGGGAGTGAAATAGTTTTGTGGATAGGTGTTCTTATCTTTGATAGAGGTTAAATATTCTTTTTATGAGTGAGTTCTACTTGATAAGATTATAAAAATTGAGAGGCGGTACTTAAGAGAAATCCTAAATAGTGGGGAGACCTTGTGTGTGTTATCTCAATATCCCAATAGATATTTATGCTTCCATAGTAGTTTTCTTGTTCATTTTTCCTTAAAAAAGATTTTCTAGATAGTGGAAACTATTCCTGAGGGTCCATGCATCTTGGGGATACAAATATGTACTATGATTTGAGATGTAGATATTGGTGTCCTGGGATGAGGTGGTCAGTTGAAGATTTTGTGTCACGATGTCTCACTTTTCAAAGAGTTAAGGTGGGAGGACATAGATCTACAGAGTTGTTGTAGACTTTACCAATTCTAGTATTTATGTTGGAAAATATTTCCATGGATTTTTTCATTTGTTTACCATGAAATCTTAATGGGAAGGATGTTATTTGGGTGATTATTGACATAATCACTAAATCAACACATTTCTTACCAATGAAGGAAATGATGAAAGTGGAATAGCTTGGGGCCTTATTTTTCTATGAGATTGTGAGACTTCGTGGGGTTACCTCTATGGTTATTTCTGATAGTGACTCTAGATTCGCATCCCAATTATAGAAAGTTTTGTATGAGGAAAGTTTCCTAGTTGAAATTGAGCGTGACTTATCATTTGAAAATGGATAGATAGACAGAGGGGGCTATCTTGGTTCTTGAGGATATCATCTTCTCTAGTGTTCTTTATTTTGGAAGATTATGGGACAAACATTTTTCTTTTATTGAGTTTGCCTATAAAAATATTTATCATGATTTCTTCAAGATAGAGGCCATTGAGGCTTTTTATGGGTGGACATGTCGATCTTCCTTGTAATAGGAAGATTTGGGAGAGAAGTACCTAGTTGGGTAGAGTATTGTTTAGGAGACAATAGAGATGGTGTATTTGATCTAGGGACATTTCATCATGTCAGCCATTAGAAATCTTATACAGAACGACGGCGGAAGCTGCTGGAGTTTGAGGTCAGGGATTAGTTCTTTCTCAAAGGTTCACCATGCTTGGGACATAATTGGTTGGGTAAGCATGGTATGTTAGCACTGAGTATTGTGGGGCCCTTTGAGATCATTGAGTGACTAGGGTCCCCCCTCTCCAAATCCTTTTTTTGTATTTTCTAATTTTCTACATTATGGATAAGTGGGAACCTCACATTTATGTTGTTCATCCATCACACCCTCACATCCCAAATTTGAATTTCAAAACGGAGACACAAAAATTTTACATGTCATGTAAGGGTTGCATGTTATGTAATTTGAAAATGTTGGTTTTTATTAAAAAGGTTATGCCTTTTTTTAACATAAATTAAAATGAACAAGTTTCACAATGTGTAACATATTATACACTGTGTAATTACTTAAGTTGAAGTTTTTAGGGTGTCGTATGAGATTTTGAGTCTTGACTCTCTTTTGTAGCCTTCTCCTATCAACCAGAGCTCTTTCCCTAGGCATTTTTGGGTGACCCCCTTCCCTTCAGATTTCTCTATTTAGTGATTGATCAACAAGGCTAAGTGATGTTTCTCTTTGGGTAAGCCTTCCTCTCAGGTTCTCTCTAATTTTTGGTTGCTACAATTCTTTTGGTAGGGATGGGTAATCATATTGTGTTTTCTATCAATCATTTTCAGTATCCAGTTATTCCTTGTCTTCCTATGGCAATGTTAGTGATTTCTAATCCTTGTTTTCAAATATGGATATGTTTTATACGTTCTTGTGGTTGGTGGATCTATTAAATTGTTCCAATTTCTTGAATTATTTTTGTTCTTATTATTTCCTTGTGATTTAAAATAGGATTACATGTGTTGAAATTGAAAAGGGAATGGGTATGTTCTTAAAAAAGAGTTTTTCCTAGAAAATTAAATTTCATTGATTTAAAAAATAGAAAATATACTTTTAAACCCTGAAGTATATTGTTTCGAATTTGAAATGGTTTTATAAAAAAGAGAGAATGGTTTTTAAAATAGAAATTGACAAACATTTCATAGTGGGGACCTTGGGTGTGTAGAGAAAGATACATGGGTAGAATTAGTGTGTGTGACATACTAGGAGGTAACCTCTTGTATATATATTGACTATGGAAGGACTCAATATTAGTTGGATCCAACCTTAGGCCTTTTTATGCTCATGAGTGTCTTTTACGTATTGTCCCATAGGATAGAGCCCGACTGGAAGGTACATTGTTGTTTCTAGTTGCCTATTGAATGTTAGATTATTTCATAGATGTTTCATCCCATGTATATTTATCTTTGGATTGTTTACTTGATTGTTTTTGTATTTGTAAAATGTGAGATGCAATTTTTGAAAACTCAAGTAATGTTTAAAAAATATTTTCAAAAATATTTATTTATAAAAATGCTTGTAAAACTGTTTTGTTTTAAAGCATGAAATTGTTCATTCATGTTATTAGAAATTGTATATATCACTTGGTGGTATCCTATTAAGATACATTTATCACACCCTATTTCTACCTATGGTCACCTTTATACCTTGTTTTGTAGGATATATTTAAATGGTAGATCATTTTATAGAATTAAGTCTTCTATTTATGTTGTTGTTTTGGTTTGGGATAGTTTAAAGGTGAAAATAGGTAGCATGGAGACTAGTTTTTATATAATTATTATAAATTCTGGTTTATCATGTTTGGATTAGCTGTATCACCCATTTATTCCTCTTTATACTCTTTTTGTAAGTTGTTTTTTTCTTATATACGATACTTGTTTTGTTATCCTTGTTATACCTCACCCCGAAATGGGCTGACTTGAGTGACTAGTCTAGTTGGCCTAGGTTGGTCTATTACAGAGTGTAAATATGAGTTTGACATACTTTATGATCCATGATTACTCAATGTTTTATACAAATAAATTAAATTATTATACATACTTGTATATGATATAGCTAGTTGGAAAAACTATAGAGATACATGTGATAGACGGAGATCACACCAGATCCCTTTTTTCTTGAGTATTAGTGATGTTTTTCTAGATTATTCACTTTTATTACATATGTATTAGAGAATTAACAATTGTTTTCGACTCATAGATTCATATGGGGTCACAATTTGTGGTTTATTGAATAGGAATTAAGTTCTATGAAACATAAAGTGATTCTCTAAAAGTATTTTAGAGTTTATATAAGAGATGTTTTGTAATGTTATTCATAAGGTATTGTATATGATTCCACACATGGTGAATAAATAATAGCATTCCAAAATAATTTTAGAAATTTCCAAAAGGATATTTGGATATGGGAACATAAGTTATTGTATATGATAAAATATAATGTGAAATAGAATAAATTCTATACGGATTTAGTTTAAGTGGATGATTGGATGAGATATTCCATAAATACTTATATACATATAATGAATTTTGACTATATCATATTTTATAATAATGGATATGTCATAATATATAAAATACATGAATTCATAGAATATTGTATACCTTTTAAAGGATTATTTTGTGGCACCCCATATCATAGTTTTATTAAATAACCAACAATTATTTATTTTTATTTTTTGGGAGTTAGAGATTCGAGGGTTTGAAAAATGGTGAAACTGGATTGGTTGAATGATTAGTTTAAATTTTGTAGTAAAAATAGGTGAGTGGTGGTGGAGATTCTAGTGGAGTATGTGTGGTTGGTGCATGGTTTTCTGAACCATATAACCAAAGAGCATAAACTACCCTTATGTATGGTATGGCCTTACATGATTGGCATATGGTTTAGGAATCCATGAAAGGAAATCTTTCATGGTTTTAATTCTATTTCATTATGATTTACACGGTTGTAACATGACTTGATAAACCACAATGCCAAACCATGCAACCTTAACATAATTTTAAAATTTTAATTTACTTCTATACCCTTATTCAATTTTAACATGATTGGCCCTCTTCTCCCCTCTCATTTCACATGACTAGCTAGTTGGTAGCTCAAGGGATCTCCTCATATTCATCTCCTTGATCCCAATACTTTTCTCCTAAGATATTAAGTTGTTTTTCAGGGTAACCCCTCTTTCCTCTTTATTATTATTCTATTATTCTACCTATCCAATTTTCCCAAGGGTTTCTTTCATCCCATGAACCTTAATGTCCATGGTGGCCAAATTTAGGTTTTGGGTCAGGCTAACATTGGAGATTTAGTCATATAAGTATTTTAGTTGTTTTTTCCTTGTGATGGTGTGCTTCCAGCATTGAAGGTGAATGGTTTCCACTTGATTGATGTAGGTATTTTTATGATATTTCTTTATTTCACATGTTAATAGATTCTTGAGTTTTCTCAATTATTTTCTTATAATTTTATACATAAATTAAATAACTATTATGGCTTTGTAAAATGATTTAAATGATTTCTATATTTTTCATAATGAGATTTTCATGGATTTCTTACTTTTGGTTTTTGAAACCCCTTTCTTTTATATTCCAATAATTTGTTTAAATTTATGAGAGGCTCTTTTAAATTTAATTTGAATATGAATATGGTATTTAACTCTATCTTGGTTTCAAAATTGAGATTTTTTTGTTTTATAAATGGTTTATAATGGTTGTTTCCATGTTTTGATCTTTGAAGTGTATTTTTTTTCTTGGGTTTTCATGTAAATCAAAACACCCATTTGGAACTTGATAAAAATTATCCTTGGTGTGTGTTAAAAGAATTTTTTATAGCTTAGTTTTAAAGTTCAATTTAAAATGTCTTATTGGAACACTATAAAAATATTTTTACTAGGAATTGCGATACCCACAGTTTAGCCCCATTGTATTATATCTTGTATAGTCATTTTGTTAATGCAGGATGTAGTTAATTCTTAATTAATGCTTATGCATATGTGAATGTGACTATTCATTGAGAGGGTGTTAGATTCGAGATGAGGTTTACTTGTTATGTTCCTATTTATTAATATATGTCATGATCATGTGAAATAATTATTTTCTCACCTCCATTTTGGTTATGTCATGGGAACCCTAGGAATACATGTGAGAGTTCGTGATATATGGTTTCTAGGTTAGATTACACATTGATCAATGTCCCCTTTTTTATATTTCACCCTAGATATGGTAGTGCCCCCGATAAGTATAGAGAGAGTAATTTGAGTGGTTATTTCTTTATGAATGAAACACAGTTAGATATTTGGTTCCAAATAAGTATTGTTATATTCATATCATAATTATTGCTCTGTTTGTGATTGTATTACGTGGGTATTACCATTTCCAACTTGTTTTTATCACCATGTTCTTATTTTGGTTTTGTAGTTCCATTTGTATTACTATTCATTTATACACTAATTTTTATTTTGATGGTTTCTTCTTGATTGTGTGTTTAATTTTATTTATGGTTTACTTTACTCTTTAATTTAGTATTTAAAGGTGGAAATAGTATTATTATTTTTATTGAAGAACTTTTGAGTTCCCTTAAAATGTGTTAACATGGTTTTTTTTCAAAGTGTCAATTCCCCCTTTTGATTATAAAAGGGGTTTGAAAGAAATATTTAAAGGTAAAACTTGTGTTTTTTCCTTTACAAGTTTAAAATTATTATTTCCAAGATCCACATTGCTTTGTTTTCCAAATATGTTTTACTTTTAGATTTGGAAAATTAGAAAAATACATGATACTTTTTTCTTTATACTTTTAATTTGGGAACCCATATTTTGTAATTGGTATTAAAGCTATAATTTATGAAATTTTATATAAATGTAATTTCATACACTCTATGGTAAAATCCTATAGGGCCTATTAAACTCACACCTTATATATACACATATGTGTGTGGATGAAAAAATTATGTTTTTATATAGGTTCCCAAGTCTTGATCATAAATTTATTGGTGTTCTTGTAGTTTGTTGATAGATGTTGTGGATATAGTGGGTGTTCATGGGTTACATGGATATTTATTCATTTTATCTTGAATATTATATCTTATTTTAGGATAAGGATGTATGAACATATTCATAAAGTTATCATTTATGTTTTATCTTCACTATTTTGGTGCATGTGATGTGTCTTGGATGATGTTATATTTATGTTTTAAAAGAAATCTGGTTGGATTATACTTATTATTAATTGTTTGGCTAGTTTTATTATATGTAACTATTTATTATATATGCAAGTAAGTTTAATGAATGTATGAACCACCTCCAATTCTTGGATGGATTAAAATAATTTATTATTATTATTTGAGGGTAAAAACATTCACACATAACTATGGTTTGATTACCCATTGATTTTCACCTTCTTATAGAGGTAAAGAACGCGCTTTGGGACTTGTAAAAAGCTGATCTATGTGAAGTGGTTGGTTAACCAATCCCATTTTGATACAAAATGGAATAAAAAAACTCTCTTGATATTGGGTTGTGTATTGAGATAGTACTATCATAACTCAAGAGGCAGTTTATGAGTAGGTTCCTAATCACTAACTTTCTTGTTGAAACTTGAGTTACTATGAGTTTTTGGGATTTTATTTTTGAATTTGGATTCTATTATTGACTATTTTTATATATTTGTATTTGATATGATACTATTTTAATCCCCATGGGGTTAAATTATATACTTGTGGGTTTCATAAAATCTATGGGAGGAACAACCATAGTTTCATGGTTTGTTCACACGATATAGAAAACCATTCAGATCTTGTGTTCATAATTATGAAAATCTCAAAAAGGTTGTTACATAGTTGGTGCATGGTTCTCAAAACCATGCATCCAAACTCTGTGCATTTTTACATACCTCCTGAATTTTTTATAGAACTATATCTATTTTTATGTTATCCAAAATTAATTTACATTTATTGGATATAGATTAAAGTAGATTTTCTAATGTGTCTGTATTTTCTAGTTTTGTGTTTTAAAATCTATTTTGTTTTAATAGATAATTTCGTAAAATGTTATAATTTTAAATAAAAGTTTTTTTCATTTATTTTTAAGAAGGATCTCAAATTTCATGATGTGTTTTCAAAGATGTTTAATTCATAATAGAATTTATTAAGTGTTTTGAAATGAAAGTGGATTACATGTAAATGTTTTAAATCAATTAGTTGGGAGATTATATTGATGTCATAATTATAAATTTTATTTTATCTATTTTTATAAATGGATTTGAATATATTCAAAATTCACTTGTTTGAATAAAATTATATTTTATACTCTTTCTCTAGTGTTGGTTATTTAAAGTAAAATAAGTTTTTGTAGTTTATTTTAATTTTATGAAGGTTAACTTTTGTTTTCACACCTTGGTTAATATTAGGATTATATGATTTAAATTATTAAACATGAATTAATAGGGTTCATACTTCATGTTATTTATGGTATTCCTCCCAGAATGGTCTTCATGAAACATGGAAAGCCTATCTCTAGGGATGATCCTTATAATGATTTATATCATCATCAATGTGTGACCACTCTAGTTATTAGGTCAAACTGGACTCATTACTGATAAGTAGAGCTAGAATATTCTATTCTATTAATTCCCATCCTAGATTTTATGAATTATAATCCACCTACCTTAAACAATGATCAAGATTTGTGTGGAACAGAAGAGCGGTTGGATAGGATTGATGGAATATTCAATTATCTAGAATATCTAAAATCCATGAAGGTTAAAACTGTTGTAGGATAATGTTTTCCCTATTCAGTTTCATGAGGATATGTATTAAGGATTTTTTACGACTATTTTTATTCATTATTGTTATCTTTAGAGGTTTAAGGAGGATAAATCGATTGAATTCATGAGTATTCATCAAGGAGAGTGAATTTCAAAGGAATATTCTAATAATTTCTAGAAGTTGGAATTATTTTTCCTTAGGTTGTTCAATAATGACTCAATGAAAGATTTATTATTTAGAGTAGGTATTCACCCAAAACACATATTAGAAGTGTTTAAATTGGTCTTCAATTATTTTTGAGGAAGTGACTAAAAGGACTATGTTGGTTGAAACTAATCAAATAAAGAAACTTTTGATGGGTGATTCCTTATGTCCAACAAGTATGAGTAAGAATATTCCATTTAGTGTAAAGTATGATCTATTTAAGCCCAATTTGGAGAGGTATATGAACGAGGGATAGTCTTATCATTATCTTGCTTCTGTTTGTAAGAATAAGAGATATATCATGTGTTTTTGGTGTGGAACACCTTGGTATTATAAGCCCTCTTACTTTAAAACTATGAGGGATTGTATTCAATGCATATGTCTGGGTTATATTTATAAATTCTATAAACTCGATTATCAATGAAAGAATATGAAACCCTTGGATCACCTCTAATCTTTGATATTATCTATTTTTCACACTCATTCCTAATGTGTTTAAATAGAATCAATACTTTTGATGCAATCTTTTTTTGGAATATTTTCTTAATGATTCCTTATTTTACCCTTTATAATGACATTCTTAACTATATGGTTATTATAGATTGATTTTTTATTTGTTCATGCTCATTTCTCATTAATTGGTTATTCTTCTTAAGGTTTCTATATAATCTTATCCATGTGATGAAATCTAGATTTCAATAGGTTTTTCATGGGAAGCTTTGAGTACATTCTTGGGTAACTAGGAAGAGTAATATACAAGTTTAGATTATGAACAGGACAATACCCAATAGTATAGGTTATGTATAAGTTGGGTTTTATTGGGTACACCATGGGTTGATGTTCTATGAGGAACGTCTTAAGTTACTTTTCCACCAACTTCATGACCATAAATTAAATATCATTTTTTTCTATATTGATGCATGTTTTTTATTAGTGTATCCTTTCCATTATTATGTTATTGGATGTTGATGGATTGTTTAACCTAGATTATAGTCGTTTAGGTGTCCTTTGGGTCGGTGATTCCTGTAAGGAATTCTAAAATCAATTTGTTGTGTTGTTTTTCATGGTTATTATAGTAATATTGTTTCTCTTGGTGACTTGGGGAACCATGTTTAATTTTTTGACTCTTCCCTTTTAGGAAATTCTATTCTTTATCATTCCATTTTAGATTTATTCTAAATATTGGGGAGACCTATTATAGGTCTGTGTGATCATTGATCTTTGTGTTCCTTTATTATAATTTAGGTTATACTTAGATTTTTTTAATTATGTTGGGATATTAGCAATATTTATTGTGAGTAGTTGTGTTTTTTTTTCAGTACTCTATTTTACCTAGTCATGTTTGAGTTTTTTTGAGCCTACCCATCACAAGTATCTGGATATAAGTGCATGGTAGTGTGATATTATTATTTATATCAACTAGTAAGTTTAAATGGATAGAATTATATTTCATTAGATGTAAAATATATATCAACTTAATTTTTTTACTTGGTATAACATTTAACTCTCTATTGGTTGAAGAGGTTTAGTTGTATTTTCATTCTACTTTTACAAATGATATTTCTGGGGAATAAAATAGAATATTTGGGATAATTGTGACACCCTTATGTCACTATTGAATTAAATATTCTATAATTATGAGTTATTTTTAAATTTTTATATTTTTGGGAGTTATAGGTTTGAGAGTTTTAAAAATGTTGAAATTGTTATAATATCATGATTAGTGCTAACTGTGTTTCTAGATCATGTGGGAGGTGGATGAGATTTAAGTGGATTATTAATGGTTAGAGCATGGTTTTCTAAACTATGTGACCAGATTTAGTAGACTGACCATACATATAGGTTGGCCTTGAATGGTTTGTGTGTAGTCTGTGAAATAATGTGAGGAAAATGTGTAAGGTTTTAACTCTATTATAATGGGAGTTGTACGATTTGTGCATGGTTTGAAAAACTATGTGGATTTCCCAGAATTTTTAAAAAATGATTTTACCTTCATGCCCTTTTTAGATTTTAACCCATTTGTATATCCTCTCCCTATTATTTTAGAAATCTATCTTATAGAGAGAATAAGGGATCTCATACTCCTACTTTTATTTATTCTAAGCCTTTTATATTTTGATTTCAAGGTGGTTTTCCTAGGTAAGTCTCCTCTTTCTACTTTATTCTTCTTATCCTCTACTCCCTACCACTTTTTTACATCAGTTTTCTTTTATCTAAATAACTATAATGCCCATGGTGGTTCAATTTAGAGTGTGGGTTAAGATATCCAAGAGACTTTGGTCATTTAGGTCTTGTAAATGTTGTTTCCTTATGAGATAATACTTATTCCACCAAAGTAGAGTGGTTTCTCCTTGAGAGAGGTATGTGTTTTTATGAAATTTATTAATTTAACATGTAATGAGAGGATTTAGTTTTAAAAACCTTTTTTTTCATGTAATAACTATATAAAATACATTTTTTAGTTTTTAATATGAATTTAATGGTTACTATATTTAAAATAAATTGATTTTGATAAATTTATAGATATTGGTTTTTGAAACCATTTTCTTATGTATGTCATGTTATTGTTTAAAGGCATGAGAGGATATTTTAAAATGATTTTGAAGATGAATATGATATTTAAATCTGCTTTGGTTTCAGAAGTAAGAAGTTTTGTTTTCTAAATGGTTTATAAAGGTTCTTACTATGGTGTGATCTTAAAAATGGTGTTTTTTAACTTGGTTTTCCATGTAAATCAAAAGGATCATTTGGAACTTGATAAAAAGTTATCCTTGTTGTCTAAAAAGGATTTTTTTATAGCTTGGTTTTTCAAGTTTTATTTAAAAGGCATGTATATAACCTTATAAAAAATTGTTACCATGATACTATCATTTAAGCTCTTTTTCTTTATGTCTTGTATATAATTTAGTCTAGTGAAGGATGATTGGAATTATTATTTTATGCTTATGAATATGTGAAAGTTTTTTTTCTTGAATGGTTGTTTGGGGGATATGATATTTACCTATTATACTTCTATTGATTGATATATTTCATGATCACATGACTTGATTATTTTCTCACCTCTACTTTAGTTATGTCATGGTAACACTGGGAAGATAAGTGATAGATCATGATTTATGTTACATTGGTTTATATTACTCGCATTCTATTATACCCTAGTTTATATTTCGCACTTGATAGGTTAGTTTCTATGGTGAGGCGAGAGAGAGTAAGTCGTATGGTTATTTCTTTATGAATGCAACATAGGCTGGCTACTGGTTCCATTTGAGTATCATTTGGGGTGAATCATATTAAGATCTAGTGATTTACACATAATTTATATTCTATTTGAGATAATATTATGTTGGGGTTCACATTTCACACTTACTTTTATTCCCCTTTTTCAATTTGTTTTTGTGGAACCACTTGTAAAGTTGTTCATTCATGCACTGATTATTATTTTCATGGTGACTTATTGATTATTATTTTTTTCTTTTATTCAAGGATTAGTTTAATTTTAAACTTGGTTTTAATAGGATGAAATAATATTATTTTATTTCATATAACATGGTCTTTCTCTTGAAATGTTTTAAATTGGTTTCCTTTTCAAATTGGTGGTTTGAGATTTGGTTTATAAAATGGTATTGAAAGAATGATTTCAAAGGAAAACTTTTTTTCTCCATACAAGTTTAATAGTACCATTTCGAAGAGAAAAATTCATTTTTTTTCCAAATATTTTTTTCCTTTAGATTTAGAAAAGAAGGAAAGTACATTATGATTTAATTACTTATAATTTTAATTTGGAAAATATTATTTTCTTATTTATGTTCATACTAGAATTTATGAAATGTTTCATAAAAATAATTTCATATACTCTTTGGTGAAATCCCACTAGGCTTATATAGATCACACCCTATATGCACACTTGTGTGTGTGTGTGTGTGTAGCTCTTATATTTTTATACAATTTCATAGTTTGTGATCTTAGATTTATTATCGTTCATGTAATTTGTTGATGGATGTTGTAGATATAGAGGGTGACCATGGGTCACATGGATATATTTTCTAGGTATCTTGAGTTTTATGGTTTATTTTGGGATAAAAATGTATCAACCTATTCTTACAGTTGTAATTTATGTTTTTTATTTCCTATTTTAGTCCATACGATGTATTATGGAAGATTTTTTAATTAAATTTTAAAAGTGATTTGGTTGGTTTATATTGATTATTCCTTGTTTGGATAGTCTTATTATTTGTAATTGTTTATTTTTTATGCATGGTATCCCAATTTATAAACACACCATTTCATATTATTAATTATATTTTACTTATTTACTATTATTATTTGAGGGTGAAATCACTCCCACAAAGCTATAGTTTTATGCCCTGGTTATTTTCACAAGTCAGTGGTGAACGGTAATGTGCTTTGGGTATTGTGGCGAGCTGACCTGAGTGACGTGGTAGGTTGACCAGAACTGATTCATTTTATATCATATGGCACTACATATAGATATTATATCACTACCATAACTATAACATAGTGTATGATATAAGAAAATCATATTGTTATGAAATGTGTTAATCAAGTAGAATAATTAACATGATAGTAAAACATTAAGTATTAATGTTTGAGTATCTTCCATGTATAGCTATGATTAATTATAGTTGTTTAATTGGATGAAATGATTGGGAGAATCAAAAGACTATATTTTAGTCTAAATGTATAAATGAAAAAAAAATTACAAATATTATGTAATTGAAGGACTTATTTGAACATTTCTCAACATTGGATTAATTACATGATGGCTCAAAAAGATTCCTCAAGGACTATATAAAAGATACTAGGACTATGAAAATTGTATCCATTCTAAGTGAAAGTATTATTTATTCCTAAAAATAATAAGTTTTGTTATATTTATTACATTACACCCAAGTTACCAGTATACCATGGTTAAAAGGAGGGTCCTAATAAAGTATTAGGTGATTCATAAAATTGTGGATACCCTAGGAGTAAAGTGCCATTTGGATTCTTCTACACGATCTTAATCTAACGTGTGATTAAATATATGAGTCTTTCCCATATGTGGTGTATGTTATTTTATTCACTTTATATTATTCATGGTATTTATTTCAAAGCATGGATGATTTTTTAGGGTTTTATATATTTTATAATACTTTAATAAGTGTTATTTGATCCTATGAAAACCCTCATACCTCACATATTCTAAAGATTATTTTTATTCAAATATTCTTATAAAGACATATTTTAAGACCCATTATTATAAATATGGATTTCCTACTGGGGGTCTCGTTATCATAATATCCATACTGAATATTACCAAGGGAGTAAGCCCTAAGAAGGTTCCTCAAAGTCCTATGAGTCTCCATCTCTGATAGCCTGTATCATTTGTGTACCACAAATTATATCATCCTATGATAGAACGTGTATTCATGAATAGTGTTATAACAATTCCAAGTTCTCATCATAGCATGGAACTGCTATGACCTTTAGTGTGATAGCTACTCTTAGGACATTATCACATACTATTTCGTGTAGAAGAAAAATCATGATGTGATAAGTAGTTTATTAATATTCAAAATAGTTAATAGATCTTTATTATAAATTACAGAGAAGTTGTTTCTAGGGAACTAACTCCAATAGATGACGCTAGCATGAAACCATTTTGATTGGAGATATTGAGAAAATGGATTTAATTATACAATGTATGTTTATGGGAGGTTGTGTTTCATTGATGTATTTGGATCCTTGGTGTGTTTCTATATAATGACCTTTAACTTTAGGAAGTGTATCCTAATACTACTAGGAAAGGGGCCTACAGGGTCATAAACTAAGTGTATTCAGAACCTTGATTAAATTATATAATAATTTAATATGTTGGATAAATATTGGTCTCATACATGGTTTAATAATTATTCATATTATTTTGATCGCAAATATCTAATTATCAGTTATTCGAAAGAAAATACATGTGAGTTGAATATTTAAAAAATATTTATCTTCTAGGTACTTATTTATTTAATTACATGAATATATAATATTTATTTATTATAGTTTATATACATGGTAAAAAATATTTATTTATTTTGTTTCATGAATATTTAATAAATTTTTATCCACTTGTTTTGTGAATATAATATTTATTTATTTATTGCAGAATAATACAGTGGTATTTATTTAACTATACAAATAGTCATTATTCAATATCCAATAAATATTGATGATTGGTTGATCAATTTTAATGGGCCAATGTGAAATTTCGTAATAAATATTATTTGAATAAATATTAATTTATTTATTCAATGGAATAATATTTGTTTTATCCATGAGTTTAGCTCATATAATGTAAATAATAATAATTTTATTTTTATTAAAAATGGGGTTATATGGGGATTAATATACTAATAAGGGAATTATGTAATTGTTATTTTCTAACCCTAAATATATTTAAACCATATTATGTCATTTTTCGAAACCCTAGCCATAATCTAATCATTGTGTACAGCGAGTTCTAGATATAATTCTCTCAAGACCTTGAGATCTCTTCACCTAGAACACTCTCAAGAATGGAGGGAAATTATCCTCCTCTACTAGAATTATTCCTTCATAACTTGAAGGATTCTACTGGAATTGAAAATGATCTCCATAAGAATTACAACCAACCACACTAGCACCCATATGATTCTATAATGATGATCAGAGGTTCATAAAACATGTGTGGATCACCACTAGAAGAAATATACCCTTTATTCCTAAAATGTAATGATTTTATGATAAAATGAGTTAATTTGATAATTGATCATAAATAAAAATTCAAATAAAGGTAGTACTTTAACCAAATAAATTAATTTTAAATTTTAATTCAAAATATCCTATCTTCTTGGTTTCTGAGATTCTGTCAATTAATATTTGATTTTATTTTGTTGATCGTGACATTCATTATTATATATATCTTGTAATTATCATTTATTATGAAAAAATATGAATTGGAAATTTTCAGTAGGTGCTTTCGTTTTGTCCATAAACTTTAAATGGTATTAGAGTGGTCACGTAATAATTTATAATTATTTATAATTTGTTGATCAATTATACACAATTGTTTTTAGTTTTTCAATTTTATTTTTTTCATTAAATATTTGGGATTTTAATTATATTTTTTTCAATGTATTAATATTATTTTTTCAAGTTTCATACGGTCTTAAACATATTAAAAATAGATAAGGAACAATTAGATTTTGCATTAGGAGGTGCTAAGGATTTTGGCCAGTAGAAACGGGTAAACTAGATGTGACTAAAAGTACACTCTTTTTTACTAAGGTTCACTTCACCTAGATGTGTTTCAATATATATAACATGAAAATTAGTAAATATAATGCATCACATTTAATTAACACTATGTGTTGACTAGGATAGCCTAGAACATAGTCTTTCAAACCACATGACGTGTAGATTATAATGATCTATGCCTTCCTATACTACTAATTTGCTAGTTTTGGGTGTTGGAGGTGCCTAGAGGATTCTTGAGGAAGTTCACAGAGTTTTTAGAAGAGGTTGTGGATGTATTAGAGCTGCTATAGGAAATTTCACATCGTGTAAATTTACACGATGTGTATTGACGGTTCACAACTAGTGAAGTTGGCTAGTTTACAACTCTTTAATCTTGTATAGGGGGAATTCATGAGATGGATTACACATAATTAAATGTTAATTTAATGATTTTATTAAATAAATCTCTTGGTGATGTATTTTTCAGTGAAAGAGGAATTTTTTGAAAAACCCGAGGATTAAATGTCATATAATATTTACATGATGTGAAACTTGTGGGATTCCAAGTTTTAAGTTCTTTTCACAATTTATTATCATTAATTTGGACACATCCTTCCATCCTCTCTCAATTATAGAAAACCATATGTAGTTTTGGGAGAAATTTTGACCCTCTTCTCCCTGATTTGATTCTTTGGATCCGATGGATACCCGTTAGTGAACGATGGTAAGCCCATCCTTCTTCTTAGTTAGTTTCCTCTTGTTATTATCTTGGGGATTCACTTTGGTGATGTTTTTTTTTATTTGGGGTGTGATTTGGGATGAATTATATAGATATTTGGTATGGTGTAGGTTGATCTGCAATTTCTCATGTTGAGATTGTGGTTTGTGGGCATTTATTCTTTGCCCCTTGGTGTTCAGTGGGTTGAAAAAGTTTCTTTGAGATGGGGAATCCCTCATTTCTCTTTATTGTGTATCATGTGAGAGGTTTTTACTCTTTTTTATCTATGTTTTATGGTTGTGTTGTCTTAGTAAATGTTTAATAATTATATAATTGAGAAATTAATGGTGTAAAGGTGGAATTACTCTCATGCTTTTAAAGGTTTGATATTATTGTGATATTGTGATTGTAGATGCTTTATTCCCAATTGAAAATATTGGTTTTTAGATGATTTGTTTTCACTATATGATATGTGTTGTGATAGTTTTGTTTGTTTTTATTGTATGATATCCCCTAAAATGGAAATTTTCTAACAACATATATTTTTCTAATGAAATGGTTTCCCCAGAATTATGGATTCTATGATAGCCCCCTAAAATAAAGTGGAATGTTATATTATAACCTTTGTAAATCTATAAAACAGTCGTTGATGTGTTGTTATGTGTGGTCATGCTTATGGTATTGAGATGAGTGGTTGTGATTCATTGCAGGGATGATGGGTGATATGTGTTCATGATTTTGGGATATAGAGGTGGTCGTTGTTTGGATATGTTTTTTTAAGATGATGTGGTGGTGGTTTTTCCATGATTTTGGGATGGTGATTTAATGGTTTTTTTGGACCTTCTTTTAGGGTGGTGAGGTGGTGGTTTTTTGGTAATTATTTTAAGGTGGTGAGGTGGTGGTTGTTTGGATGAAATTATGGGGCAACGAGGTGATGGTGGGATAGAGATGGTGGGTTTCTTGTGATGTTTGGTTTCTTTATTCTTGAAGCTCAAGTAATGATGGAATAATTATTTAATAATAATTTAAATGATTGTGGTTTATATTTTTAATTGGATGGAAATGATTAATGAAAAAATAAATTATAGTATATGAGGTTAAATGTGGTTCATTATTAATAATGAAATGAATGGGATTTATTTTGGGATTGGTTAGAAATGTGAAATGTGGCATGTGGTTTGTGTGGTGTTGTGCATTTAGAGACGGTAGTGAAAGTGGTGATGTTGTGAGTTGGTTAGTGTTTGGTTGTGGACCCATAAGTTGGGTTTGTATATGGCTACATATATATATACTTATATGTTCCTTGTTATTTTTATAAATACCCACCCACATCAAACACTAAGTGTTGACACTCATATTTCTATGAGTGATTTTTTCTCGAAATTTAGGGAGGAGGACAGATGTCTGGGTACCCACTATTTCCCGCTCTCTCTTTTAAGAGAGGTAGATATTTCATAGGCTTTCATGGATGGTGGTATAACAGTGCACTGGATGGTGGTTGTGAAATCCCAAGTGTCTTTTCGTGATATGTTATGTAGCCTAAGTGTATTAGGTATTATGATCTGGGATGAGGTAGCTTGCAGTAGGGGTCATTCATGGTAGGATGATGTAACAAGGATGATTTCCTTTATGTTCATGATTTCCTACTAATCTCGTTATGTTTCTGGATGTGTTGTGGAAAAGGTGTTTTGACTGATACATGATGTGGTCTTGCTTGTGGGGTGGCGAGATCGGGTGTCTTTGGTTGAGATGTGTTGTTACTGTGCTTGTGGGGTGGTGTCATGATGGAAAGAGTTGGAAGCACCAAGAAGTATGATTTTGGGTTGTGATAGCAGCATACCAGTGGGAAAGCAGTGCAAGGTACCCTTTATCAATGTGAATCATGTTGAATTATATTACTTGGCTTGTGTTATTTTGTAAATTTCACTTGGCATGATTTGGGATGTATAGTTGATCTGTTTAGGTGTTGTTGGTTGTACTGTTTTCTCATAGGTGAATTAGTATAATTATTTCACATATCCATGTGATACTTCCTACTGAGTATACCTATATTCTCTTTCGATAGATATAAAAATGTTTTTAGGTTTCTAGGAGGATTATGTGTACCGTACTAGACATTACTAACTTAGAACTTGTATAGCTATAGTGTTGTTGCTTTATCTCTTCTTTTGGGTATCTACTTTGGATACTTTTTTGTATTAGTTTTACTTATACATGCATTATGGGATGGTTCTGGTTTATTTTATATTGTTTTAAGGAGTTTTTTGTATATGATTCATCTTATCTCCCAATCCTAATTTATTATAGAGGGTTTCCTACCATTTTATGATATTTTTATACGCTAGTTTCTAGTCACCAACTCGGGGATTATAAGAGTTGAGACCCAAGGTTCGTTATCTCTCCACCCTCATTGTGTTATCTTTAGGGGGAGGGGTCATGATAAAGTGGTATCAGAGGTGATGGTTGAGATATAGGATGGTTTTTCGAGTTAGGAAGAATGAGGATTTCATGGGTTGGTATGTCAGCAATGCCTATTAACCATGGTGTGAGACATAGTCCAGGGATACTAGCTAGGACATGGGATTTTAGGGCCCATCAGGATCCTTTTCATATAATCTAATCTTATTTAAAGAATAAGAGAGGTGGACCTATCTGTAGGGTATAGACTTAGGAGAGGTACGTGCATCATGATGATTTGTGTTCATGTTGAGTTGGATTATTTTAGGAATTTTACAATGAATGAAGTGAATTGAAATGAATCTAAATAAAATTATATGCATCCAAGAATAGAAAATCCTTGTTTTCTTTTTTTTATAGCTCCAGTTCATTGTCCATTTGTGGATCAATTGGTTGAGGTTTAGTAGGTTGATCCAATTAATCACTGTAGGGTTGATCCGATTGAGGAGTACGATTAGTGGTAGAGGATGTTAAATGATTTCCAAACAGTAGTATTTGAGGAAGTATGAGGTTAGTGTTTTAGATATAAATATAGAGAAATGGATGGGTGATATCAAGATTTATTTCAATTTGATATAGGCCCCAATGAGATATTGGTTCCCTTTGGTGATCATTCAGATGTTGGGATAATTGCGTTAGTGGTGGATGATGTATCTGGGAGACTGGAAGGATGAAGATATTTCATGAGAAAACTTTTAGAAGGAGTTCTAAGAATATTTCCTTTCATAGACCATGAATTAAGTGAAGATATAAGATATTATTTCTATTTATTAGGAGAGTGTGACAATGCGAGAGTTGGGAATCAGGTTCAAGGAGCTTCTATGTCTTTTATCAAATCTTTTTCTAGATTTAGAGCCTCATGTGATATGTCTTTAGGAGGTAATCTATCCTTCTATCTAGTATGTAGTTACTCCTTTAACATTTACAACATATGTGAAGATTTATTATAATTTTGAGGTGATTGAGTGGCTGCCATCATGAGGTGATTTTTAGTGAGAGGGGAACCAATAGGGTTCGTTGAGGAGAATAGTTTTCAATAGCATTTCTCTGGCACCAGGACCTTAGAGGTTTTTACTAGTGGGGATTAGAACTCAGCCTCTTCTTTTTCTATATTTTGGGCCACTAGTTATCATCCTCTTCTTTGGATATTTGTGCCAATTTTATTTTATTTTTTTGTTTTTCATGGCCATTATCATAACCAGTGTCCAATGGTCCTTTAAGTGCAGTTTATTGGAGGTGGATAGGCTCAACATTAGCCTTAGAAGTAGTTTCCGATGTGTCTATTTCAGTGGTAGGGGAATCAGGGTTATTTTCTTTTGATGGGATATGGAGAAGTTATAGGTTGGCCTCAATATATTTCTTATATTTAGGGACATCAACCCAAAAAAATTTGGGTAGGTGGCCATCAATAAATAGGTAGAGGAGTTTCATATGGTTACTTGTATGTCGTGGAGGTGGTAGTGTGAGAGGGGACATATATCTTTAGAGGTATGATTGGTTTTTATAGTACTTTTTGATTCATGAGATTCACACTCCTTTGTTTCACCAACTCTAGTCCATTCTCTTGGATTATCCATAGAGAGGCTCTCCATACCCCTAATGTTTACTATGCCAGTTAGAGGCCAAACCAACATTTTTGATTTTTTTTCAAGGATTTAGACTAATAATGGGGCCACATAATTCTCATGGTGATATTTATTTTCTAGATATGTATCCATATGATGTTATCCTTTACATCTATTGGTTTTATTACATGTTTTCTGTTATCAATTGCTTCCGAAGGAGAGTCATGTTCTTATATGTGGATGGAAATAATTTAATTTTTATTAGTGAGAAGGGTTGTCTTGTGGGAAATCAGCATGTGGATCCCCTTATTTATTTTATGGATGATTTTTTCGTGTAATTATTTTACACTGGGATAGTGGGGGTTTCTATAGTTGTTGTGGAGTTTTTGGATGTTTTCCCCAAGGAGTTTGTGACGCAACCCCCTTGACGTGATGTTGAGTTTGGGATAGACTTGAAACCTGGTGGTTATATGGTTTAGATGGATTCTTATCAGATGGAACCTTCTAATTTTTTGAATTTGAGGAACGATATTGATGATCTGATGTAGAAGGATTTTATCTGGTTGAGTGTGTCATTGTGGGGAGCTCCAGTATTGTTCTCCAATAAGGTGGATGGTAGTCTGAAGTTGTGTATAGACTACTAGAGGTTGAATCTAGTAAATGTTATAAACTTTTACCCTATTCTATAGATAGATGATCTTTTTGACCAGACGATAGGGTTGAGTTTATTTTTAATATTGATATACGGTTTGGATATCATCAGTTGAGGGTGAAGGAGGGTGATATTCAAAATACATCATTTAGATTCAGGTATGGTTACTTAGAGATTATAGTAATTCCATATGGTGTTACAAAATCACTATCCATGTTCATGAGGCTTAGTAACTTCATGTTTCATGAGTTCCTAGACCAGTTATTCATCATATTCATCAATGATATCTTGATATACTTGAATTAATAGGAGGAGCATTCCAATCATCTCATAACTATCTTGAAGGTTCTTAGACACCACCAAATCTATGGTAAGGTGTACAAGTGCAAGTTTTTTTACATGATAAATTCTTTTCCTTGGGAACTTGGTGTCCCAATAGGGTGTCGGAGTAGAACCATAGAAGGTTGAGGTAGTTGTTTCTTGGGAATCACCCAAGAATGTGGCAGAGGTTCACTTTTTTCTTAGTCTTATAATATATTGTAGAGGTTTTTTCCTAATTTCTCTTGATTAAATTCCCTATTGATAGAGTTGAATAGGAATTAATAGTATTTTTTGTTGATTTATCATTTACAATTAGAATTTGGTTACATAAAGGGTAAGTTGGTCAGTTCTCCAATGCTTCAGTTTCCTAAGGATGGTGTGATGTTTGAGGTGTTTTGGGATGCTCCCCATCTAGGATTGGGATGTGTGCTGATTAAGAAGAGGGTACTGATCCTTTGTGGGTATAGGTAGTTATTCCCCCCCCCCCAAGAATAATTATTCCACCCATGATCTGGAGTTAAAAACAGTTGTGTTTATAATGAATTTTTGGTGACAATACCTCATTAGGGATCACTTTTTGGTCTTCATAGATCATAAGAGCTTGAGGTATATCTTTTCTCAGTGTGATTTGACTTTTTAGTAGTGGAGGTGGATAGAATTTTTTTAGGATTATGATTTTTAGATCCTCTATAAATCATGAAAAGGGGATGTTGTGGCCTATGCTTTGAGTAGATGTCATGGAAAGAAGTTTTTTTAGGAGTATGAGGATGCTTTGAGTGAAATGGATGAGTGGGAATATTTACATATATATGAATGGGTGGATGAAGTTAGAGGTTTTTTTTTTAGAAAATGGTGCAGTCTTCTCTAATGTAGTGGGTAGAGGTGTCTCGGTGGGGAGACTCAGAGGCAGTGGTGACGTGGGATCATGTTGTGAATGGGGATGCTTCAGAGGGATGGTTTAAGGATGGTTAGAACTAGATGTTTTCTTCTGTGAGGTTGTTTCACTAGAAATGTGTGAGGTATTCTTTCATCATTTTTATGTCTCCTCTTTGATGATAAATTCAAGAGTTTCCAAGATGTTCCATGATTTGGGGATGTAGTTTTGGTGGTCAAGAATGAAATGGGTGGTGGAAGAGTTCATGGAGAGGTATTTGGTTTTCTAGTAGGTAAAGGCCAAGCATCGTATTCCTTGAGGTTTTTTATATCTTTTATATTTTCCTAAGTTTAAATGAGATGAACTCTCAATTTATTTCATCACAGGTTTACCCCAATATTAGGGTGGTTGTGATGTTATCTGGATGATCATTGGATTGGTTGATGAAATCAGCCCACTTATTAGTGATCAAGGAGTCGGGCGCAATGGATGCTTTGGTTAAAAGGTATGTAGATGAGGTGGTGTAGTTTTAGGAAGTTTTGAGGTCCATTATCTTGTCTTGAGATGCACATTTTACCTCATGATTCTAGATGTAATTACAACATTCTTTTGGAACTCAATTATATCTCATCACTACATTCCAACCTCAGATAGATTGGAAAATGGAGAGGACTCTGTAAACACTAGAGGATATGTTTTGGGCCTGCACCTTGAACTTTTTTCGTTCTTTGGTATTAAAATTTCCCTTTTATTAGTTTTCCTATAATAGTAGTTATAAATATTCCATTGGTATGTATTTTTTTTGGATTTGTATTAGAGATTGTGTCATTCTTCTTTGTGTTGGATGGAGGATGGGAAGGCAGTATTTCTTGGCCCTTATGTGATGCATAGTACAATAGAGAAGGTTCATCTTGTTTGTAAGAGGATGAAATAAGTGTAAGACCGACATAATTCTAATTTTTATAGCAAGAGGAGTCCCTTTTAGTTCAATGTTGGGGACCATGTTCTCTTAAAGGTTTCCCCTCAATGTGGGAAGTAGAGGTTTGTTAGGGGGATTAAGATTTGTCCTATGTTTTTTGGTCCCTTTGATGTGTTGGGGTGAGTTGGAGATGTGGTGTATCAGTTGGTGATGCCTCCATAATTAGAGAGGATCCATGTAATATTCTATGTCTCTAAAATTCATTGGTGTCTTCATGATGACTCACATTTCATTGAATAAGGATATTTGGATATCAAGGATGGTTCTATGTGTATGGAGAGGCCAGTAGAGATCAAGGATCATCAAGAAAAAGTGTTGTTTGGATGAACCGTTCCTTTGGTTTTTGTGTTATAAAATCATGGTTTCCTATAGGAGAGTACTTGGGAGTAATAGGTGCATATGTGTTCCCAGTACCCAAAGTTATTTTGAGTTTATTTTCTTTTATTTTCTTGTGATGTGATATTTGGATCCTTTTGTTATATGAGATGTGATGATTTTCTTGATGTATGTTGTTTGATAATGTTTTGACATAATAAAAGGGGATTACCTTATTCATAATCAATTCACATTATTCTAAAATGTGATTAAAATTTTGTGGGTGATTCAGTGCCACCCAAAGCTGGTAATATCTTAAAATGGAGGATGAAATTCCCAGATCCTTGTGTTCAGGGTAGTGTGGTAGTCGGTTGTAACGGTTGTTGGTTTAGGCTTTGTGGGTTTGATATGGTTTTATGGAAGTGCGGTTTTTTGAGAGGACGTGGTTTGTGGATGTAAAGTGATGAGGTTGTGTGAGTTGTTTTGTGGCCATTTTGTCTAAGTTTGAATAATGGAAGCATTTGATGTATGATGAGATCCTTGAGATTTATCCCATGGGATGTTTGTTTGGACCACTTTCCTTCTAGTCTTGGATTGGCTTCTAAAGGGATGGAATCATTTGAGAGGCATATGATGCAACAGCTAGTGCCTTAATGACCCATAACTTTTCCATTATTTGGTGTTGGAGGTGTTTTAGAGAAGGCTTGAGGAGGTTCCAGGGGTTTTCAGTAGAGGATGGGCCTATAGTAGAGTTGTTCTAGGAAATTAACATCTTTTAAATTTAGATAGTGTATGTTGATGGTTAACGTCTTATGAAGTCAGCTAGTTCACATCTTGTTTGCAGGCAGAGGGGGAATTCATGATACAGATTACACATTGTGTATGTGTAATTCATGTTCTGTATTAAATAAATCCCTAGGTAACACACTTTTTTGTGAAAGTGGGAATTTTTTAGAATCCCAAGGATTACACACTGTCTAATATTTATATGATGTGGAATTGATGGGATTCTAGGTTTTAAGTTATTTTATCAGTCGATTCTCATTCATTCGCCCATACGCTTTCCTCCTCTTTCAATTGTGGTGAACCCTAGAAAATTATTGGAGAAATTGTGACCCTCTTCTCCCTACATTTATTTTTTTGATTCATTGGATGCTCATTAGTGATTGATGGTAGGCCCTTCCTTCTTCATAGTTATTTTCCTCTTGTTCTTCTCATGGGGATTTTCTACAATAATTTTGTTTTGATTTGGGGTGTGATTTGGGTAGTGTTTGATGGATATTTGTTGTGGTTCAGGTTGATATTCAGTTTCTTATTATATGGTTTTAGTTTTTAGGAATATTTTCTTCACCCTGTAGTGGGTAGAGAGTTGGTAATGATTCTTTGAGGTAGGAAACCCATCAGTTATTTTTATTGTATATCACGTGAGAGGGTTTTACTCTTGTTTTTCTATGGTTTATGGTTGTGCTGGTGTAATCAAAGATAAATAATTAGCTAATTTAGAATTGTATGGGTAAAAAAGGAAAATTATACACATTCTTTTACAGCTTTGATATTATTGTGATATTGTGATTTAATAGGATTGATTCCCCAAAGAAAATTTTGGTTATTGGGGGATTTATTTTCACTTGATGAGATGTGTTATGAAGTTTTTGTTTTTTGTGGTTGTATAATATCACCCTAAAATGGAAATTTATTAACCAATTATATTTTTCTAATGAAATAGTTTCCATAGGATTATGTCTTGTGTGATAAAACCCCTAAAATAAAGTTCAATGCGATAAAATCCACTGTTTAAATCTATAAAATATTCCTTTATGTGTTGTGACGTGTGTTTGTAACTGTGGTACATTGATGTATGGTTGTGATGTGATGTGGGGATTATAAGTTTTATGTGCTCATGATTTTGTGGTGGAAAGTTGGTGGTTGTTTGGACTTTCTTTTGGGATGGTGAGGTGGTAGTTGTTTGGCCATTCTTTGGGGGTGGTGAGGTGGTGGTTGTTTGGATATGCTTTTGGGGTGGTGAGGTGGTGGTTGTTTGGAAAATCTTTTGGGGTAGTGATGTGGTGGTTATTCATTTGTGCTTGTGGGGATACGAGGTGATTGTGTCATAGAGATGATGGGTTCCTTGTGATGTGTGATTGATTTGTGCTAGAATCCTGGTTAGTGATGTAATAAGTATTTCATAATGATTGAGATGGTTGGTGTTTGGTTTGGTTAATGTGATGTAAATGATTGATGAACAAATAAATGATGGGTTGTGGGGTTAAATATAGTGGATGCTTAATAATAAAATTAATGGGGTGGATATTGGTATTGGTTTGAAATATTAAATGTGGATCGTGGTTTGTGTGGTGTTAAGAATTTAGAGGTTGTAGAGAAAGGGGCGATGTTGGGAGTTGGTTAGTGTTTGGTTGTCAACCCATAGGTTGGTCTTGTGTGTGGATATATGTATATACTTGTATTTTCCTTGTGATTTCTATATTCACCCCACCCATGTCTAGAAATAAGTGTCGACACTCATATTTATATGAGGGGTGTTTTACCGACATCCTGTGGGGAGGATGGATGGCTAGGTACCCACTCTTTCCTAATATCTCATCCAACAAAGGTAGGTATTAAAAAGGATGTGATGGTTGGATGTCTGATAGTGAACTACATGTTGGTTATGTTATCCCAAGTGTCTTCAGGTGAGGTGCGATGTATCACAGGTGTTTGTGAGTGGTATGAGATGGGATGGGTGTCTTATGGTGGGTTTGTTCATGGTAGGAGGAGGGAACTAGGTTTATGTCCTTCATGTTCATGATACCCTACTACTTTGGATATGGTTTTGGATGTGTTATAGCCTAGGTGTTTTCAGGTGAGACATGATGTGGTTGTGCTTGTGGGGTGGTGAACCCATGTTTCTTTGGGAACAATGTGTTGTGACTATTCTTGTGGGTGGTGTGGTATTTGAAAGATATGGACGTGTCAGGACGTATGAAATTGGGTTATGAGTGCGGCATAACAATGGGAAATTGTTGTGGGGTACCCTTTATCAATGTGACTCATGTTATATTATATTACTTGGCATGTGTTATTTGGTGAGCGTGCCTTGGGGAGGTTTGGGGTAGACAGTTGACCTATTTAGATGTTGTTGTAACTACCAATTTCTCACAGGTTCATTAGTATGCTTCTTTCACATGGGCACGATAGACTTTATTTTTACTAATGAGTATACCTGTATGATCACCCTATATATATATATATATATATATTAGGTTTCCAAGAGGATTATGTGGACCATTCTGGAAATTTCTAGATTGGACCTTAGATAGCTATTGTGTCACTACATTAACTTTTCTTCTTAGTATTTACCTTGGAGATTTTATTTCAATTGGTTTTATTTATACATAAATTATGGGATGGTTTGGGTTTCTTTTATATTATTTCATGAAGTTTTTTGTGGATGATTAATCTTATATCCCAATCCTACATTATTATTGAGGGTAATGCCTCCTATTTTATTTGATGTTTATAGTCTCAGTTCTAGTTGCCAACCTAGGGACTACTAGAGTTGGGAATTTGGACTAATTATATCTCTCTATTAATTGTGATGTCTTTGTAGGGAGGGGGTTGTGACATAGCTGGAGTATACATCATGTCGTCTACACAGCTTGGCATTAAAATTCATGCTAACCATGTGGTTAAATATGTGGAGTACACTATATGATATTGGAATTCTAACATTAATGAAATACAATATATACAGTTGGTGTACACACTATGTGACTCATTAATCACCACATCTGAAGAACATGTCAAGTGAAAAGGTGGGTTATTCATACACACGACAAGAATTACACATGGTGTGTACCTCATTAGTACACATCACATATCCTGAATGATATACACACTAAGTTCTTAAGAAGTTATCCTAAACACTTTTTAAGTGGAAAACAGGGAATGTTTATATTTAGTACACATTGTTCAATCACCCTTTAATGAACAGAATTAAACTACATAAATAATAAGTAATTAAATCATTAAAAACTTAATTAAATTATTTTACATTGGTGTATTGACTATGTAACATTGATTTTAGAATTAAAAAATGTTCAATTAATTATATTTAATTATCTATAAATGTTGTTCGATCCATTTATTTTCCCTGATTCATCATGTGATGGTTTTATCCAAGAATATTTAGATGGACATTAAGATAAAGTAATTTATTCAATTTAATAAATTCAAAAGTATTTATCTTAATAATAATGAATTAATTGATGTGAATGATGGTTAGTGAAATTTTTCAAGTTTGTTGAATTTATTTGGATGACCATGAGCTTAAATCATCCTATGTATGTGATTGGTTTAATTTATTATTATTTCATAGATTTTGTAATAATTTATTAATTTAAATAATGGAATATGTGTTATTTTTCTCCATTTATTATGTAGGAGGCTGTGTGCCCACAATTTTTTTATATAATGTCCTTTAACCAATCCTTTTGTTACCCTCACTTATGTGTGAGTAAAATATTATGTGATGGATTAAGCTCTTAGTTTAGTGTAGGCAGTTCAAATTTGGATCCAATGTGAAACAAATCCAAGTGGTACATAGGCACAAATGGAATACAGTGAAAAATGAATCATTCACAGAGTATATTCCCTGGTGTCAAGGGTTGGATTATCATCTTCTAGATAAAATAATAATTATAAAATTCTCATGGTGACTCAAATTTATTTAATTTGTTTATTTCATTTGTAACACCAAATATTCAATTATAGTAAGTGCGCTTTTCTTTCTAGAGAAACAATAACATAATGCATGTAGTTTTATTTAATAGTGTGATTTAAAAATAAATTATTATATTTTATAAATTTAATTTTATGGAATTAATTTCATTTTTTAATTAATCATATCAATTTTATCTTAGGGTGATTTTTTTTTATTTTTAAACAACTGTTGATTTTGGAGTTAGTGCTGAAAAATGCCAATTTTTTTAAAAAAAAATCACTTTTATGAAATTATAATTATATAAAAATAAATTGAAATATTATAAAACCTTTTTTTAGAAAAAATATGTATTTAATAATTAATATAATTAACATAAAAAATTAAAATTTAACGTAGAAATATATGCTTAAAATTTTGTAAATCTAAGTAATGTTTTTATTCAAATTAAAGTTGTTCGTAGTTATTCTCTCTTAACCAAGTATATAAAAAGTTCATTTTGGTTTTGGTTTGGTTTAAAATTATAATAAATTATATTTGAATTAAAATAATTCTATTAATTCTATTTAAATTAGCATTAGGTATTATTTTTCTATAACATCAATTTATTCATAAAACAAACATTATTCTCAAAGCAGTCTTTATTGCATTTTGCACACTTAAATTACAATTAATTTTTACCTAATCTATAGATTTAATATTTTAAAATGGATTCCATATTTTAAATCATAATAAATAATATTATTTAATAATGTTAACTTAATTTTTTCATGATTAATAGTAAATACAAAAAAAATGTTATCCCGGTTAGGGTAAAAACAGGTTTATTAGGGATTAAACTAAGATATAAGGGTAAAACTTTCATATAAACTTGTATAAATTTTATTTATTGAAGATATTTAAACCCTATAATGTATAAACATCTAAATATTTTCTATTTGGTTCTAATTTAAAAGTAAAATTACTTTATAGTATTTAAATATTTTAAGTAATTATATTTATGTCTCTCCTATCACTTATAAAAGGGAACCTCTTGACCTCCCTTATTCAAAAACCATAATCTCTCTATCTAGGTAAAACAACATCCAAAAACCTTTATATATAACGTATCTTTGTTCTTGAAATTTTATGTATTCTAAAAATACCATCCTAATAAGTCTTAAGGTGTAAGACAAAGGTTGTCTCTCAAAGAAGAAGAAATTGTCTTTACCGAATCTGTCAAAGTTTATTTATTATTATTCTTACTAGATATATATTTTACTCATACTAAAATAATAAATCTAATATCATTATTATACTAGGATTTTATTTTGATTATGGTAAAACCATTTTCCACCTCCTTTCCATCCTATGAAATATAAAAATATCACTCGTGTATACGTACAATTTACCATCTCTAGATAGTGGTGTAATTTATTTTTCATCACCACTTTAATTGGATGCTTATAAAGATGTAACTAATTAATATATATGATATTTATGAAATAATTTTGATTTTTCTAATTATAAGATTTCATTTACCTTCTTACCCTTTCACGCGTTAAAAAATGATAATGTTGTTTCTGTGTATGTGTGGACTACCGCCTCCACAAAGTGATGTGATATATTTTTAATATCCTCCATTCATGGATGATTATAAATATTTATATAATATATATTTTATATCATTTTTAACATTACTTATACTTTATAACCATTATCAAGATGCAAGGACCATAACTTCCCAATTAAAACATACACTAAAAACAAAGGTGTTAATACATGAAATGATGATGATAATGAAAATTTGTTAATGAAATGCTGATAAAATGTTATAAGAAAAACATATATTATATTTTATGTATTAATATTATTTTGATATGAAATTATAATAAATTTAAATTTATTATGTAGGGGTTAAAAACGCTTATGAATTAAGTCGGGTCTGAGGTAATGGATTATTTCAAAATGGCATCCTAATTCAGTATTGTTTATATTCAAGTTCCCACTAGGGGAATTATTTAATATTTCTATCTTAAAACCATATATTTTATTTTAATTTTGTTTTTTTTTGTAAATTAAAATTTTACCTTTCATTTTCCTCTATCCAAGTACTCAAAAATGTAATATAATTTTTTTAATGAAAGCTGCCTTGGTTTTTTTATTCAGTTAGTAATATTTTTATCCATGTTTATATTCTATTTAAAATTTTTAATAGATATTTTTATTATTATAAAATGATTTATGTAAGTATTTTTTAATCATGTTTTCCTATATATATAATTTTTTAAAATCAATCTTCTTTTCATTTTCTGAATGAATCGATTTTTACAGAAGGAGTGAACAAAATATTTGTTTTAATGCTTACCGAACTAACAGTTATTCGTACTATGATGAATATTCTTTACCTTGAAAATTCCTTTAGATGTTTCCATGGTTATTTTCAAAGAAATTTTTTTTCCTAATATTCTTGAAATTTCTATATTTTAAATAAATGATTCAAAAATAAAAAGGGTATTTTCCACAAGAAATGTTCAAGTAGTATTTTAAAAATATTTTCATCTTTGTCAACATCCATTGATGAATATTATGATTTTATGAGGATATAATCTAATGATATCACCCTCTATATTACTATGGATGTATTATGATCATGTTCTTCTGTTTATTAAATAGGGGAAAATATTAACATTTTATATTCCATTTTTTCAATATGAAAGTTTATATTGATTATGTATTGAATTTCCTTTCATTTATTTCATATAATGATTAAATTGGACTTAGTATGTGATGGTTGGGGCCTCTTATATACCTTTGATACATCAGTATGTCTCATGATACAAACAAGTTTTGGTATTTTGTGTGCACATTGCCTATTTATGTATGATGTCTTGGAACAAGGCCATGATAGTAAGATTATGATGTTCACCATTATGTATTCTATCATTATGAAACTAGTTTTTGTTATCCATGTCATTATTTATATTACTATTTCATCCAAGGATTTTGTAACCTTTTGTGATATTAGTTATATGGAATATTTTATATTGTTTAACTTTTCCATATTATTCATGATTAATTTATCCTATGACAATCTCTATTGTACACATTCCCTTGTTGAGCATCTAAGATAACACTTTGTTATATTTTCCTTTCCCCTGAATACCAAAAAGGGAACTATGAATGATTTTAGTGATTTAATAGAAGAAATAATAACTTTATCATGAGAATTTCATGTTGTATTTTATGTTTTTAAATGTAATATTATAATCATGTATATATCTGGTCTTCCAAGACTAATAAACTATTCGATTATTTGGGATGTGATCCTTTATATCTTATGAAAATGTAGTAAAATAACTATTGTATTAGGGTTATCAGAGTCATGGTGTTTCATTTGGTATCAAAGAATGTTTTTTATATACCTTAGGATCCGGATTTAGGAAAACATAGTTTAGAGAACATAAATCTATGATAGAATTTGATGATAAGTCTATGTATAAGATAATATCATATTGTTTTGGTAATGTATATATTTTATGGTTTTCTCAAAAAATATATCTCTATCTATATACTAGAAAGTGGATATAGTTATGGAATTGATATATCAAGGGGTAAAAAATATGAATGGGGTGTATTGGGTAATAAATCGATCATTAATAGTTAAATATGAGTGTATATAATACTAGACACCTGTTTAGATACTCCCAAGGGATATGTATTGGTTTATTCACATGCTTTTTATGGACCATTATAAATGATTTAAAAATATTTTTATTATTTGAAGATATTCCCAAAGATAATAAAATTTTGGTTTTGATATTATTATGCATAAATTTTCAATTTATGTTAAGTGTTACACCATATTTATAATTATATAAAATGATTTAAAATTCATAATGTTATGAGATAATTCATTATATTATATTACTTATAAATGATTCCTAGTGTATGGAATAGAATCTATAATAATAAAAGTAATCTATATAGGTATTTACCTCATGGGAAATACAATGAAGCTAGATTTGGATCTAGAGATGGAGATAAAAATATTATAACTATATTGGGGTAACATACTTGGGTTATAACCAATAACATTGCTCGTATGTAGTAGTTTGTTGAATCCTAACATGGTGTAACAATGTTTTATTTCTTATTTAATCAAAAAAAATCTATCATTCAATGGGACTAATAATCCATTAGCATCTGAGCAATGTATTAAGTACCTAGATAAGATATTTCTTACATTGGGAGGTAGTAAAAGAGAGAAAATTTTTATAATAGTTTATTATCTTAAAGGAGACACTGATTAATGGTGGTCATTTATCTAGAACACTAAGTAATCATACGAAATAAATAGTTTAGTGTGGAATACTTTCAAGGATATATTATTCAAAAAATACACTCTTTATGAGCAGTGAGCTACTATGGAGAGGAAATTTCTCAATCTAAGGAAAAAAGGGGGAAATGTTGCTGAATATCCAAATTTACTAGGTCAGTAACTCTTATTATTGATTATATATGGAATACAAGGAGTGATATTGATAATTTCTTTGATGGGATAAATCTAATTTATTTAAGAGAATTAGTCTCTTAGGAATTTTCAGTATATGAGGACATAGTATCAAGTTTCATCAAGATAAAGAAATAATTATCCAATTCATATGTTTTCTAGGGAAAAAAATAAAAGAAGTGGGTGGCTGAGAACTATATAAAAGGAAATATGGTTAAATAGAAGAAGTTAATGGTGAATTTAAAACTTTTAATAATTTTTTAAAGAAACATCATGAAACATGCTTGATTGAAATGGTTGTTTTCTTCAAGTGTTGAGAGAAAATTCATCATACTTCTGATCACAAGATCTAAAAAGAATCTTCCAATATTCAATAATTAAACTGTATGGAGATGGGGCACTATTTTATTGAATTCCCTAGGTGTACAAGAAATTTTCCTCAAAAAAGGTTCAAGGGAGAAAAACCAAGATTATGTGTCCACTAAAACTAAGGTTAAAGTTCCTAAATATGTATTTACAGGTACATTTATCATATCCTCAAATTTAGATATTTACTTATTTGATTCTGGATCTTCACTATCTTTTATATATTAGATGTTTCTAATAAAATTAGATACTTCTATAGAACCTTATGAAGGGAGTTTTCAATCAATACTCCAAGTGGAAATATAATTACAATAAGGATTTTTCAGTCAGTCCACATTATGAAACATAGACTTTCCCTATTTTAAAACTTTATTATTACACTTATAGTTAACATTTATATACTCTTTTGTATGGACTGGATTTTTTTATGATGTGAAATTTTATTACTAAGAGAAAGAGATTATGATTTATGATAGAGATTAAAAATCCATTATATTTATAGGGGTGTCTACGTCATCTAAATAATGTATGAATCCAACTCTAGTATCTATCCTTAATGAAATTATTAGAGAAGAATAGTAGACAAAACCTATGAATTGTAAAGTCATCCTTATAATAGATGATAAATAGATTTTGTGGGAATATATTGATGTGTTTCCTCCTAAAGAACTACCTAGACACCCACCTGAGTATGATGTTGAGATTTCCTTTAATCTCATCCCTATTGAAAACACATATCTAAGAATCCCTATAGGATGACAATAGTGTAATTTGTGGAACTAAAATTAAAGCAGTAGGAGTTGTGTGATAAGGGATTTATACACCCTAGTTTTTAACCATGGGGAGATCCTATTCTTTTTATTAATAATAAATATGGGTCTATAATTTTGTGAATCGATTATAAGGAAATTGTAACATACTATTTAAAGGGACACTCTTTTTTAAGTTTAATAGTTTTTAATTTGTGTTTTGAGGGTGTCGAAGATGATATGGGTGTTTTATAAAGAAATAATGGTTGTACACTAGCTGTAGGGATAGTTCAATCCGTGAATGTGATATTTTGGATGTGAACATGATCTGGGAAAAAGACAATAACTAGGTTTATGACATGAAAGGAATTAATGATGGGAATATAATTCATGTCTTGAATTAGTCACTGGGGATTTTTAAACTGAGTCTCTGTCTTTTTTGGAATAAATTAATGTTGGGTGATTCACACCATAAATCCTTTATGCCCATGGATTTTTTATCTTCCACATTCCTAAATCTCCTATCATTCAATATATATCTTCTATCTTTAACTCTAGGTCTCTTTCCTACATTTTTTGGTGGTTTCAGTCCTTGCAGGATCCTCCTTTTAACACCTTTATCCAGGGAATAGTTGGTTTCTTATTTTATAGTGAGATTTTTTATTATCTCATCCATTTTCTATGCCTATTTGATAATTGGAAGAAGTGTTGCGATGAGTTTTTGGGGGTTGTGTTCATGTAATGATGTTTCTTCAATCACTTCTAAATTCATTTTGAGATCGTCTTTTAGAGGTTGGTTCTAGTCTTGGTTGTGGTGTAGTGTCAGAGTTATCTGAGTTATGTGTTTATCTAACCTCTCTGCTAACCCTTTTATTTATGGAACTCAATTCCAAAACATTAGAATCTATGTTAGATCCTATTTTAATTTCTGTTGAGTTTCTTTTCCTCTCTTGGTGTGTATATCCCTTTATATGTGGTGTTTGACCCGAATTTGAGGTAGGTGGTTCCATCATTATCCAATTTTAGATGAACCTTGAATGATCTTGATTATTTAAAAGGTTTGATAAATTAATTGACATGATTTATTGATTTTTGTGTGTAAATTGGTTTGTGAGAAAAGTAGTTTTTTCATTCATTTTTGTAAAATAAATTTGTTTTTCAAATCATTTTAAAATGGATTGGTGAAATGGTTTTCAAAACATGTTTTTGATAAAAAGGGTTTTTTGGAAATATATTATAAAATGTGATAATACCTTTTGATATTATTTGGGTAATGCAACACATGTGAAGCCTTGGGTACTTAGTTGGAATGTGTAGTATTGGGCCTCATCCATTGATATTATCAGGGGTTCAATTTTTGGGGTGGTCCTCTTCTCCTAGATCAGAGATTCATGGACTTTAGGACTTATTGTAAACTATAGGGGGGTTCACATTTGGGGTGTTTCTCTTCTCCCCATACATGATTCATAGGTTCTAGGTACTTGATGTGATCAATAGACTTATTCGTGGTATGAGTGATCTAGATATCCTATCCTGTTGTGATCCTTGGTCTATTTACCATTATTATTTGGTTTTGAGATATTTTGAATTCCATATAAATACTCTGATAAAAGAAAATGGTTTTCTGGATTTATTATTTGAAATTGTTTTACATTGATTTATTTTGGAACTATGGAAAAGAGAATTTTTTTTACCATGATTTTGATATAAAACTATTTAACTATTTATCATGACTTGTTTTATATAAGTTGGTCATATTGGTATTACTTTACAGATACATGATATAGAGCGCCATGGGGGATCCTACACAGCCTTTTTTCTCACACTCTATATAGTCTATTTGGATTATGTAAACACTGTATTATCTTTTGATATAAGAAATTTCAGGGCATTAGAGTGAGGTAGTGAGATTTATGATAGTTGTGTTTGGGGTAGTTGGGGGTGAGATTATGGGACATCACTCACATATCACATGTAGTATTTTTTTTTCTAGTTTATGTTGTCCTTTTGGGTTATTAGACATGTACCTTAGGTTTTATCTTGTGTTTTTATTTGGGTTGTATTTCTACTAATGTTGCCTTTATTTTTTCATGGAATATATTATTCTAGTGGTTCCTTCGAATGTTTCTTTACTTTTTTATATGTAATGTGTATCTTGTTTTAGGTTGGGTGAAATCTTTCCCTCTAGTCATGGTTTGTTGCTTGTGTGATAATCACCAGCCCGTGGGGATTGGTAATGCCCTTTGGGTCCATAGTGGATTGATTTAGGTACCACATTGGGTTGGTATTTTAGGTCATTTTATAATAAATTAGTATCAAATGTAGTTTTTTCTCAAGTGACCATGTTTTTGGGTGATAGGTAGACAGGAGAAAAACATTTTAAGACTTGAGAGGTAAGTTGTAGCGAGTACCTGACCAGACCTTATTTTGATGAGCCTAAATTTACTCTAGGATGTTGTGATGTGTGTCTCCTATGTTGGGGTTATGACCTTGATCTTAGTTTCTAATTATGTTTTTCTAGTTTAAAATAAGATTAAATTATTTTTTGATAATTTTCTTCAATTTATGGTGTGTAACAACAATCCTTTGGGAGGTCTTCCATGAGTTATACAAGAGGGTGAAACGAGAGATGCTCCTCAAGGGAATCCAACTCTGGATCAGAACCTTATAGAGGTTATCATTTAGGTTGTTCATGTCAAGGACTAGAATGTACTTCAGGTTCAGAACCTATTTGTTGAGTCACATCTAGGAGATGGAGAAGACATAGATTAATCTCAAGAGTTAATATGAGAGAAACCCCCATCATTTAGGGGTATAAATGAATGCAGTGAGGGGGAGTACTGGATAGATAATATTGATCAAGTATTCAACTTCCTATATACACTTGAGGCTATCAAGGTGAAGTGAACTTCATTTAGACTCAAGGGCCCCAGAAAGAAGTGGTGGTATTGTATGGTACAAGAAAACAGACATGTGGGATTGGATTGGAAAGGTTTCAAGACCCTATTCCTTTAGTAGTTTTTTCCCTAGAGACTCTAATAATGAAAAATTCTCTAGATTTATTCTCTTTTTATGAGGGTGACAATTCAGTGTCAGAGTACAACAACTATTTTAAATGGATGGTTTATTTTTCTCCATAGGTGATAATGAATGATCGGTTGAGATCTCAAAAATACATTTATGGGTTGTGAATAGATATTCACTCACATGTATTTTTGTTGAATATTACCACCTATGCTGACACGATAGATTGGGAAATGATGGTAGAAATGCATATGGTGTGGAAGATTATATCTTTTGGTTATTATCTTACTCTCAGTAGTAGTTTTAGTTCCTCAAAAGAAAAAAAGAAAAGTTGAAAGATAAGCATAGGGTGGTGGAGGTGGTTCTCGGTAGAGTGTATATTCTATACCATTAGTATCATCCAATAGTGTACCTCTAAATTTATATCATTGTGGACAGGTAAGAAATACCTAAAGATATTATCCTATACCTATAAAGATATGAAATGTTGGTATCCCCTAAGTTCATCTATAGTTGTTCTTAAAGGGTATCTCTATGCCCCATTATGTTAAGGGATCTTCATCTCCAAAGGTCATTGTGGTGTAGTTAGATGCTTCAAATTATATAGTGATTTATACATAGGCCTCAAGAGTGAAGCACCTTCACATAGTGGAGGAGTTTCTAGTTTAGGTTGACATAGGCCCAACTATAGTGAAATGTACCATTTTATTGCATATTATATAAAACATTCTCTATTTGATACTTGTTACTCACACTAATTTATATATACCTAGTTTTTGATGTATTATAACATACAATGGAGCTCACATTTTTTTTATGGAGCTATTGATTTCTCTAGGAAAGAGTAAGGAGTGGGGGTTTCAATGTCCACCTTGTTCTCAACCAATAGTTAGCACATAGTTGGTCTAGGATTTCCTATTTCTTGATTTGGATCAATTTTTTTGTCATCATTGTGATGGATTGGCTAGTTGGTCATCATGCTGAGATTTATTTTTATCATCATAATTTTTCATTCTATGCTACTGATGGGAGTTCTCGCATGTTTTAGTGAGAGTGGCATCTAAGGCCTAGTCATGTAGCACTATCCCACCTAGAGATCATGAGTTTTTTTTCTTCCTAGATGACTTATTTAGTATTACTCTAGGGAGGGAGTTCGAGTTTATGATTGATTAAGTGCTAGGTATTTTTATGATTTCTATACCCTCAAATCATATGGAACTTGTTGATCTGAAAGTTCTCAAGATCCAATTGTATGATTTTATAGAGAAGGTTCTTGTGAACCTGGGAGTTTTTTCATGATCATCCCTCATGCTCTTTGCAACAAAGTATGATGGTTCACTTCACTGATATATGGAATATCTAAAGTTAAACCAAAAATATGGTTAATAATAAGTATCATTTTCCCTATGTGGATGACCTATTCGGTTAGTTAAAGGGGTGAAGTGGTCTTTCAAAATCGATCTCCAGTTGAGTTGTCAATAGCTCAGAGTTTGGGAGTCTGATATTTTAAAGACCACTTTCAGGAGTAGGTATGTTCATTATGAATACCTTGTGATTCCTTTTGGTCTTACTAAAACTCCTATAGTTCTTATGTATTTGATGAACTGAATATTTCATCAATATCTTTACACATTTTTTGTGGTGTTTGTGGATGATATCTTCGCTTATTCAAGACCCAAGAATGAGCATGAGAATAATCTAAATTTGGTTTTAGATATCTTGAGGAGCCACCAAATTTATGTGAAGTTGTGGAAATGTAATTTTTGGATCCATGAAGAAAAGTTCTTAGGGAATGTGATTTAATTACATAGAATCTCAATCCATATTGAGAAGGTGAGGGTTGTCTTATCATGGTAAGAACTGTTGGGTACCGAGACTACACAGCAGAAGCCGGTGGGCCAGGAATTTAAAATTTTCTGCTTCACCGGAGTGACATAACCCTATCAACTCTGGTGATCTTGTCCCGTCTTGGTCCGGGGATCTCACAAGGTTTATACAGAGCACAAAAAATTAAACTGATCATTTACCTTGTTCATAATTGACGTGTGCAAGTCTTCCGCAGGATGCCATCAATAGTTTCTTAAAGACTCTTACATTGAAGCACTCTAGATCATCCACACACACCTCTCGAATATTCTCGCGCACCGTTCGTCAAGATCCGGGTGCTAGCGAGGATCTTCGATGCTCACATCAGCGCAGCGACGATCACCACAAAGGTAGAAGCTTCAATCCAGGATGGATGATCTTGAAGATCCTTTTTTTCTTGAGAGACTCTCTCTAGATTAAAAAAGGAGAGAGAATCTCTCAATCTTAACATATGAATAATATCCATGGGAGAGCCTCTCTCTCACTTATATAGGGAGTTTTTAAAACATGCGGTATTGATTCCCGACCCTCGTGTAATAGACGTCCTCTATATAAGTGATATAAATAATTATTTATGACAAATAAAATTATTCCATAAATAATATTTATTACTTATCACTTACTTGTAATATATAAATATATTATGTGATAAATTTGAGTCTTTAACTTGACTCATTCCTCCTTCTAATATTAAAAGAACATAAGATATTAAAATCCATTCAAATAATATTAATACTTGTATTTACTAAATAACTTTTAAATACATGTTATAAATAAATTTAATGAATTATTCTAAACTCAAATAATTAATGAATTTATTTATTCTTTGGTGATCCATAGAACTTGGATAGTGCTTGGACCCTTTGGCAGGGCCCACCAAGTTCTAAATTCGTATTCCCAGAATAGGGAAGTTTCTCAAGGCACTATTTTGTGTGACCCTCTAGGCCCTTATCTCAATAGCAGTGAATAATAACATTGACCTAGAGCGGGGTCTAGAAACTCATCGAGGCCCCTATAGAGATAAGGAAAAGTCAAAGCAATGACTGTCTTCCTATGAACACAGTCCATGTAATATAATCTCTTCATCATCGATATCTCAATAAAGCAGAATGCATAATAGTGTCATCATTCTTTATTTTGATTTATTTTATTTTTTGATTTGTTCGGACGGTCTTACCTTCGACTAACATGGACATGGATTTATTTATGGTGCAACCATCTTAATTAACCAGGCCCGAGATATCTCTTCCTAAACTCAGAATTGACAAATTCTTTCTCGATCATTCAATCAATGCCATTCCATTAATGATGTACCCGATACAAACTACCTCACCACGACTTGTCGCCATGGTTTTTGCCTTATATAAAATGTACATAATTAAATTATATTCATTGATAATGATCTCAAGTTAGGAGACCATTACACATGTCCATAGATAGGAACAACCAATGACACCTGAAACATGTGTTGTTCCTATTAAGAGGGTATGTCCTCATGATCTCAATTACAAGAGATAATCAAGTGTGAACTTCATGAGAAGAAGTCTCAATGCTTATGAGCCCCCAGCACCTGATGGTCACACATCATCTGTGTCCTTTCAGAATGATGTATATGGACTATAGGACGTTGCTTTAAGATTACTGTCATGGAATCTCAGGGTTCTCATTATATCCTAGGACCTGCTATAACTATTTGATGTGACAGGTAATCTAAGGACATTTCCATAAACAAAGTGGATGCAGAAGTATCTACACTATCATGGAAAGATAAAAACATGTATAAAAACAAACTTAATACATGTAACATTAATCAAAGTATAATACAATTTGGGTCTGGGGAACCCACTTTCAATAAGAACCACAAAAAAACATTGAGATATAGAGCATCCGAGATCTGGTTATATATTAGCGGTGGTTCATCAAGGATTTCTTGAATTTGAAGTCACTCTTGACTACTCTTACCATGAAATGGGTGAAATTCACTTGGGATGCTAAATGTTGGATTTTTTTGATGATTTGAAATTTCTTCTAACATTTTCACCTATTCTGATCTTGTTTGATCCCATTAAGGGGAATGTATTTTACTGTGATGCTTCTAGTGTTAGTCTAGGTTGTGTGCTTATATAGGATAACCACATTTATCATATGGTTCTATTCATCCTTGGTTGAATAAGAATAATTACCCCACTCAGGATTTTTATATTTTCTTATTTATTCATGCACTTAAATATTGGTGGAAATATAATTTTGGGGAGTGGTTCAATGTCTTTTATGATCATAAGACTCTAAAATAAATCTACTCTCAAAAGGACCTGAATCTCAAGCAGATATGATTGGTGGAATACCTCCAGATGTTTGACTTATACATCACCTACACCCTAGGGAAGGGGAATGTCATCGCTAATGTTTTTGGTTGGAATTTTCCACTAAGGAATATCATGTAATTGAATGAAGATTGGAAAATTATGGGTCAGTTTTATTAGTTTCATATGGACATGTAGGAGGATGATTCAGGTATGTTACTAAATAGTGTTCAATTTTCATCATCTCTCCTTAATTTTATTCTATAGGATCAACATAATTATGAGGATTTTAGAGGAATCAAGGAAGCCTTATCATATGAAGGGACTATTTTTTGTTGGTATCTCCCTTTTTTTGGTTTTCTTCACTTAAGGAATCAGTTCATCATCCCATCATCCATAAATAATTTATTGTGGTATGATTTTCACAGTTCTTCATGGTTTGTTCACCATGTCACTATGAAAATGTATTTTGTCATGAGATGACATTTCTTTTGGTCGGGTATGAAGTGTGACATTACTAATTATGTGTCCTTCTATTACACCTACCAACAAATAAAGGAATAACACCTAAAACCTTTTGGTATTTTCCAGCCTCTTCTAATGCTAATTTGGAAATGGTAATAGGTTTCTATGGATTTCATTGTTGGATTTACATGGTCCTCCTAAGAAAGGAATACTATCAAGGTGTTGGTTGATCATTTGATGAAATAAACTCATTTTATTCCAATCAGGGGCAAAAATAAGGTTGAAGATCAGGGTAAGTCATATATGTGGAAAATTTTTAGGTTTCATGGGGTTTCATCTACCATTTTCTTGGATTGGGATCTCAGGTTTACTTCAAGATTATAGAAGAATATCCAAGAGGTTATGGGGACTCAGGTCAGGTAGAGTACAACTTACCATCCACAGATGGATGGTCATATGGAGAATGTTATTCATATCCTTGAGGATATACTTCATTCTAATATCTAGTATTTTAGTGGATCTTGGGAAAAACATCTCGGATTGTTTAAATTTTCATATAACAACATTTACCATTCATCAATTTAAATATCTCCCTTTGAGAATTTGTATAGTCACCTATTAAGGTCACCTTTTTATTTGAAAGTGTTGGGTGAGGCATTTCTTGATGGACTAAGCCTCATTTAGGAGAAATCAGTGAAAATTTGGGATATACATTGATTCTTGGATATCACTTAGAGTCACCAGAAATTGTATGTAGATCATCGATTCTATCCTTTGGAGTTTTACATTAGTGACTAATTTTTATTGAAATTTTCTCCTTGGTTGGGTCACTATCTTCTTGGGTAATAGGGAAATCTAGCACAGAGATATATTGTGACATTTTATTTCACAAATAATCTTGGTCAATTTTCTTATTAGTTGGTATTACCAGCTCATTTGATAGGTAATCATGATGTTTTCTCCATATCTCATCTCAAGAAGTACCAACCTGGGCCCTCTCATTTTTTGATTTTGGAAGAGATTGAGCTGGATCCGAATGTTTTTATTGTGGAGAAACAAGTTGATATCATTGATTATTAGGTGAATATCTTATGTGGTAAGTATATTATATTGATCAAAGTGTTGTAATGACATATATAAGATTCTCAATAGACTAGGGAGTATGAATCATCAGTGAGGGAGGAATGGACCCCACTCTTTATGAAGAACCCTTCTTCTTCATGAAATTTTTTGGATAAAAATTTCTATAGTGGGGATAATTACAACATCTTGGATAATGTTAAACTCTCTTTTTAAGTTTAAGAGTTTTTACTTCATCTTTTATGGGTGTTTTAGATGATTCGATGTGTTCTCTAAGGGAACTAGGGTTGTGTTCTAGCATAATGGCTGGTTCATTCCATGAATATGATATTCACAATGTGAACATTATCTAAGAAGAATTAATTAATTGGTTTCATGATGTGAATGTTATTCATGATGTGAATATAATTCACATGGTGAATTATTTTCTTGGTATTTTTAATTTGAGATGATTTATTGTTTGCATGCATGCAACCTGGGGGATTCACTCAATGAATCTATGATTCCCAGCATGAATACTTTATACCCAATAGTTTTTTATCTACCACACACCTAAATATTCTATCATTTGACCAAAATATCCTCTCTCAAACCCTAGTTATCTTCCAGAAATTTTTCCATGGTTTTAGTTATTTCAGATTCCATTATTTGGAGTGTTAATCTATGGAGTGGTTTGTTTCTTATCCTTCAGTGATTATATCATTCTCTCATCCATTTTATACATCTCTTTTGGAATTGAAATTAGTGTTGGGATGTGTTTTTGAGAGCTGTGATCATGTAATTATTCTTCTTCTATCCCTTCTAGATCCATTGTGTGATCGTCTTCCGGTGGCCAATTCTGTTGTTTGTTTGGTGTTCCACAAGATATTTCTAAGGTATGTGTTTAAATAAACTCTCTTATAAACCTTTTGTTTATGGAAATTGATTCTAAGATGATAAAATTGAGGTTAGGGGCTCTGATTATTGATCTTGAGTTTCATTCCCACTCTTGGTGTGTAGATCCCATTGTGGGAGGTGTGTGAGCTGAGTTTGAGATGGGTGGTTTTACCTATAGCCTATGTGGGATGAACCTTTAAGGATCTTAATTTGTAAAAAGTCTTTCTAAATTAATTGTAATGATTGATTTATTTGTGTTTGTAAATGTTTTTTGAGAAAATATGTATTTTCCCATCATTTTGGTAAAAGAATGGTTATTTTCAATGAATTATGAAATATATTTGTGAAATGGTTTCAAAGCATGTTTTTCATGAAAAAGGGTTCATTATAACTATATTTTTAAATGTGATAATCCCTTTTTATATGATTTAGTTAATGAAACACATGGGAATCCTTTTGTACTTTAGTGGAAGGTATAGTATTATCCATAATCTATTGATATTATTGGAGGGGTTCACTTTATGGGGTGTTCCTCTAATCCTAGATCATAGATTCATGGGCTTTAGGTCTTGCTATACATTGTTGTGGGTTCACTTTCTAGGGTGTTCCTCTACTCCCTAGACTTGATTCATTTTTTTAGGTACATTATGTGTGTACTAGTCTTATTCATGGTACAAGTGATCCAGTTATCCAAACCTATTTTGATCCTTGGTCTGTTTAGAATTTTGATTTATTTTTGTACTCTTTTGGATGTTATATATATGATTTAATAAATTAACATGGTTTTCTAGATTTATTCATTAAAATTATTTTACCTAGATTTATTTAGGAACTATAGAAAAAAGGGAAGTTTTTTAAAAACCTTTTAATGTAAAATTATTTATTTATTTTTCATTCATAGTTTTCTATAAATTGAGAATACTGGTATTAATATACAAATACATGATATAGAACACCTATGGGGGTCCTACTGTGCCTATTATCTCGCACCATGCACATTACCTTGGGAATGTGTAGACCTTGTAACATTTTTTAATAAAAAAGGAAAGGCATCATAATGAGGTAGTGATGTTTATATTTACTAGTTATGGGTTAGTTGGTGGTGAGGTGGTGGGATATCACCCACGTATCATATTGAGTATATTTTTCTAGTTTTTGTTTTTATTTTGAGTTATTGGACATGTAATGTGGCTTTTATCTTGCAGTTTTATTTTGGGTTGTATTTCTACTAAATTTGTCTTTAATTTTTCATGGAATATACTATTCTATTTATTCATTCCACTATTTATTTGAAATATGAATATGTGTCATATACCTTATTTCTGGTCAGGAGAAAACATTTTCTTTGGTTGATGTTTGATTCTTGGGTGCTAGTTTCCAACCTTTGGGGAATGGGAACACCCTTCATGTCAGTAGAGGATCAGTTCGAGTACCAAAATAGGAGGTTATTCTAGGTTTGTTCATTATATAAATCAATGACATTACAATAAATGGTAATCATCCACTACCCCATAGTTATGACTTATTTTATCAAATTTATGGATCTCAATATTTTTCAAAGATTGATCATTATTCTAGGTATCATCAACTGTGAGTAAATAAGGAAGATATTTCAAATATGACATTCATATGAGGTATAGAAATTATGAATTTACATTAAATCCCTTTTTATTGACTAATGAACCCTATGTTTTTACGGATCTAATAAATAACTTATTCAAGGGTAATCTGGATAATTTCATTATAGTATTTATTGATGATATCATGATATAATATAAAAGTTATGATGGGAATAAGAGTTATTTTATAATAATTTTTGAGACTCTTAGAGAAAATTATTTATATGTAAAATTTATCTATTGAAAATTATAGCTTCTAGAATTTTGTTTCTTGGCCATATTGTCTCTAAATATGGAATATCAATTTATCCTTCAAAGAAAAAGTCATTGATTGAATGGTCAATGAAAATAAATATAACCAAGGTATGTAGTTTTCTTGGATTAGTAGGTTACTATTGATGATTTTTTCAAAAAAAGTATCTATTAGCTAACACATTAACCAAGTTTACATATTAATGGGTTATGTTTATAATAACATAATAATTTAATGAAATCTTTAAATAATTAAATGAAATATTGGTTAATGCACTAAAGTTTACTTTACCATCAGGAAGGGGTGGATTTCTGATAAATAGTGATGCATTGAAGAATGGACTTAGATGTGTCCTTATACTAAATGATAGAGTTGTTGCCTATGCATCAAGGAAGTTAATGAATTATTAATAGAATTAACCAACCCATGATATTGAGTTTTTATCAATCATCCTTTCATTTATGATATAGATTCATTACCTTTATGATGAAATATGTGACATATATATAGATAATGAAATTTTTAAATATATCTTCTCATAAAAATATCCCAACATGAGGAAAATATAATGATTTGAATTACTTTAGGATTATGATTTTGCAATACACCACCATTATGGGATAGAAAATAAGTAGGTTGATACATTGAGTAAGAAAGATCACAGAGTTTTGAATAAAATGAGGACTAAAAATATCCTATGTTGTTGGATTTAGTAAAGTTGGATATGAGAATCATTAATGAAAGTAAAACATCACATTTATTCCAAATGATTTACAACCCATATTTATTAGAGAAAATAACAAGTTCCCATCTTTATGATAAGAATATTCAAAAGGAAAATGAATATTTTAATGAAGATAGGTGGGTAAAATTATTCTATGAATATGGTATATCGAAATTTTTAAATAGGCTATGTTTTCTATCTGCGCCTGAGCTAAAAATAAAATAATTAGATGAATATAAAAACTCAAATTTATCTATACACCTTGGTAGCACCAAAATTTATCAATATTTAAAGGAATATTTTTGGTGGAATAATATGAAATATTAAATTGTAGACTATGTATTAAGATGATTGGTTTTTTAAATGGGTAAAGGCTAAGAGACTATATCCTAACGGACTTAAGAAATATCTACATATTCCTATGTAGAAATGATATTATATTACTATGGACGTTGTCATTGGATTTAGAAAACTCCTAAAAAGAATGGTGAAATATGGTTTATTATTTGAAATCTTACCAAGTCCTCACATTTTCTCACTCTAAGGGAATATATATGTCCTGATCACCTCGCATGGCTCTATATTAATGAATTTTAAGACTTCTATGTTTTAGTTCATTTGATTGAATCTGATCATGAACCATTATTTACATAGAAATAATAAAATATTGTTCAGAAGGCTCTCGATATCGATATTTTTTTAGCACTCCCAGCCATCAAAATACTTATGGGAAGTTTGAAATGACTATTTATAAATTAGAATATATGTTTAGTTCATGTTCTATTGACTTTCAAGTTATGTGGGATTAGTATCTACATTTGGTAGAATTTTCATATATTAATAACTTTCATTCAAGCAATAAAATGGAACCATATCAGGCATTTTATAGAAATAAATTTTTTTACTCCAAATTGTTGGGAAAAATTTGGTGAAATGAATCTTGTATGCCTAGATCTTTCATAGGAGACAAAAAAAGTGATAAATATTCAAAATAATATTAAAGCATCTCAAAGTAGAAAAAAAGTTGTGTTGATAGCTGAAGGAAGGATTTTTAATTTAAAATGGGAGATCATGTTTACATAAATTTATATCCATGAATGGTTTTTATAAGGTTTTAAAAGAAATTTAAACTATGTCCTAATTATATTGGGCCTTTTGAAATTCGGGAAAGAATTGGAGTTGTGGATTACCATTTCGTAATGTCACATATCTTCTCTAAAGTTCATGACGTGTTCCATATCTCTTTATTGAGGAAGTACATGCTAGACCCAAGTAATGTGCTTACCTATGTGGAATTATAATTGAAAATTTATTTATTTTAAGATTCTATCTAGATTCTAGAAACTAGAGAACAAGTGTTGTGAAATCAGATGATTTGGCTAATAAAGGTACTTTGGAAAACTATAAGATAGAAGATGTGGCATGAGAAACTAAATAAGTTACGATGAATAAATACCCATATATATTCATGGGAAGATATCTTCGAAATTTTTAAGAGGAAATTGTTGAAGGGGGGTTAATGTAACCCCCTAAATTCAATTATAGTAAGTAAGATTTTTTTTAGAGAAACGATAGCACGATGTACATAGCTTTTTTAAATAATGTGGTTAAATAAAAATTACAAAATTTTATATATTTATTTTGATGAAATAAATTTAATTTTGAATTGATTGTGTAAAAATTTTGTAAGGGTGACTTTTAAAATATTTTTTATAAATAGTTTCTTTTTGAGTGAATAGTGAAAATATAGATTTTATAAAAACTGTCACTTTTATGACATTATAATGATATAGGAATAACTTGAAATATTATATAAACTTTTTATAGAATAAATATATATTTAATAATTAATATAATTCATCTAAAAATATAATGTTTAACTTAGAAATACATACTTAACATTTTGGAAATCTAAGTATTATTTTTGTTCAAATAAAAAATATTTTTAGTTCTTCTCTCTTAATCAAGTGTACACAAAGTTTCTTTCAGTTTTTATTTTGGTTTAAAATTAAAATAAGTCCCATTATATGTAAAATAATAAAATTAATTACATTGTAATCAAAATTATACTTTATATTGATGTAAAATCATTTTTATGCATACAAAAAACATTTTCTCTATAAATGTGTTTCATTTCTTTCTTCAAACATAAATTAAAATTAATTTCTTCCATGTCTACAAATTGAATCTTGTAAAATTTATTCCTTATTTGGAATAATAATAATTAATATTAGGTAATAATTTCATCTTAATTTTTTTAATATTGAATAGTAAAAATAGTAATAATTTATTTCCATGGTTATGGTTAAAAGAGGTTTACCGATGGGTTAAACTAAGAGATAAGGGTAAAGATGTCAAATAAAATCGTTTAAATATTATTTTTTAAAGAAATATATTACCTATATTATACAAACTTTTAATTACAAGATATTTTTTCCACTTTCACAATAAAATGACTTTATATTATTTAAATATTTAAGTGATCACATGTGGGTCCCTCCACTAACTTATAAAAGGAACCTTGTTTCATCCATTATTTACAACCATTGATCACTCTATCTCATCCAATACCAACAAAAAAACCATACTATATTATTTACCTTCATTATTTAGCTTCTAGTCTTCTTCTAAGACCATTCTAAGACGACTTAAGGTGTAAGCAAAAGGACATCTCTCAAAGAATAGGTAATCCTATTTACTAACTCTTTCAAACATTATTTCTTATTATAAGTCCAATAAATATGTTTTAACCATAATAAAATAATTAATAAAGTATCATAAATACATTTATTTTTTATTATTTTTATGGGACAACTATTTTTCGCCTCCTTTCCATCCTATGGAAAATAAAAACATTGCTTGTGCCTACGTACGACCTACCGTCTTCACATAGTGATGTAATTCATTTCTCATCACCACATTACTTCAATGGATATGAAGATATAAATAATGAATATATATGATATTTATGACATAATTATGATTATTTAAATATAATATATCAATTAAATTCTTACCCTTACACCTGTAAAAAATTAACAACGTCGCCTGTGCATACGTGTGGATTGCCACCTCTATGAAGTGATGTGACACATTTTTCATGTCCACATTTAATAGAGGATTAAAAATATGTATATAATGAATATATATTATATTTAAATCATGGATAACATTCTGGATATTATGGAACCATGATCAAGATGCAAGAACTGTAACTTCTAAAACAAAACATACAAGAAAAATAAAGGTGTTAACAGCCGAAATGATGAGGATAATGAATTTTTATCAATGAAATGGAGATAATATATTATAATAAAACCTTGTATGTTATTATAATTATTAATATTATTATGCAATAGAATTATAAAAAAATTAAATTTATTATATAGAAGATTAAGATCACTTATGAAGCAAGTCGGACCTGTGGTAAGAGTTTATTTCACAATCTAATCCTTATCTGGAATTACTTAGGTTTAAGTTTATATTTGGGGATTTATATGATATTTATATATGAAACCTAATTTATTTTATTCTCATGTGTTTATTTATGAAAATTATGAGTTTTTATTTCATTTTACTCTCTTTATGAACTCAATAGTCTAAAAGAATGTTTTAAAATAAAATTGACTTTGTTTTTCTCTTCAATCATAATTTTCTTATCCATGTACATAAATTATTCAAAGTGTTTTCAATAATGTTTTTATTATTATAATTTTTTTATTAAACTAATTTTTACCTATTTATGACTTTATATAAAATTTAAAATAAATCTTCCTATCATTTTCTAAACAAGGCACTTTTTATCGAAGATGTGAATGAAATATTTATTTTAATGATTACTATATGAATGGTTATTCCATATATAATGAATATTATTTTCCTTAAATTTTACTTTATAAGTTTACATTTTTTTTCTAATGAATTTTTTTTCATAATATTTTTTGGTCGGAGTGGATACTCATGAGGGGGGTGAATTGAGTTCCAATTAAAATTTCTATTTTAAAATCTTTTACCAAATTCCCCCAATTTAAAATACTAATTGAATTGTAGTGAATTTTAACTAAATAAAACTTTCATCTAGGTTATCAAGGGATTGATTAATTACCAGTTATTCTAATCAGAGGATCAGATTAGCTTTTGAAACTAACTTACTGATTTACAAATAATGCAAACATTTGCTCATTCAATTATCAGAGTAACTTTGAAAAACAGTTTAGGTTTTAAAGCACTTGGCAGTGGAATAAAAGGTTTTAGATAAAACTAAATAAAACAGAGCAGATATGACTAAGAGGCTTAGTCTCAAGACGAGACTTAGTTCTCTCAACAATTTATATAAATTGGATCCACACCCTGGATCAGGGTTCACAACAGTTTATAACTGTCTAGGTCAATGAACTCTACCACAGTACTTCGTGGGAAACAAAACAATAGCAAATCCAGCTGTCTAGGTCTCACATGACCTCTACCACTTTCCACAGTGGGAAATAAAAGATGGAAAGAGCTAAATGAGGATTTACAGATCCTCCAGTTAAAGTACAGGAGACAGTGTGTGTGTAAAATACAGCAGATGACACACACTGCTCAAAATGTAAATAATAAATCATTGAGCAAGATATAGAATTTATAACGGCTCTAGTGATTTTAGTGTAGCTCTGGACTCCTTTGAATTTGATCAGAAATGGTTTTGAGTCCTCTTCTAGTTTTTTTCTGAAAAACAGAGTGTCGTCTGCTTGACATCCAGGTTCACAGATAGAGAAAAATGTAGTTGATGAAGTTCTTGTGTTGATGTTCTCGTTTTAGTTCTTGGATCTTCACAGGTATGCAGGAATGTATGTATGTATACTGGTGTGTCCAGTCGTCTCTTTGCATGAACACGTTTTAGAACCTTCTTATTTTTGTCACGCTCTTATTTTTCTCCAACCTCTTTTTCAGCAGCAGGAGGATCTCTTATTTAAGCACGAGCTCTGGAAACAGAAATGATTTCCTTTTTTCAGGTACGAGGTACGGTTCCCTGACATCCAACAACACACATTAAATAAATTTCAGTGCATTAAAATATACCTTATATGACCATTGGTTATATTAAATAAAGTTAAAGAAATTAAAGCAGCGTCGGGTTCTGTCTCTGGAATGGTAGCTTTGGATATCGGTAGCCTTGTGTATCGGTAGGTCTGTGTATCGGTAGCTTCTTATGTAACAGTATCCCTTTGTGTAACGGTAGCCTTTCCATCGGTAAACCTTCTAATGGTAGACTTCATGTCTGTTGATAGACTTTGGTAGCGGTAAGCTTTATTGCATCGGTAGCGGTAGGCTTGATGTATCGGTGATCTTCCGTGTAACGACAGCGGTAACTCTGTATCGGTAGAATTTCATAACGGTGAGTTGTATCGGTAACCTTCCCGTATCAGTAGACTTGTTGTAATGGTGACCTTCATGTATCGGTAGGCTTAATGTACCGGTGATCTTCCATGTAACGATAGCGGTAACTCTGTATCGGTAGACTTGCATAACGGTGAGTTTTATCGGTAACCTTCTCGTATCGGTAGACTTGTTGTAACTGTGACCTTCATGTATCAGTAGGCTTGTTCTGTAATGGTGAACACTTTCCAGTTTAAGCATTCTATTGGTAGAATTGGTTAAGTTAGAATATATATCCTTCCAGTAACCGAATTCTCTGAAGAACATGTAAATATTATAATATATGAATATGTGCATGGTGTACAGAAATACTGAAATAAGTAATTAACTATTAATCAATATAGGGATTATCAACCCATAATTGAGCATAATTGGGATTATCAAAATATGAGTTCAACTAATTCTCCCAGAGGGTTCAACAATCTCCACCTTTTTGATAATCACAACATATGCCAAATTATTAAGAAAATTAAACTAATGTCAGAGGAAAACATTTCTTAAGAAAAACTTCAAAACAACGTTCTTATTTTTATCCCCCTTTCAATTTCACTCCCAGTTCTCATTTGTTGCATTTTCACTCCCAGGTCTCATTTTTTGCATTGTATCCCCCTTTGTGATTAACAAACGGAAGGGTAGAATCAGAGAAATGTAGAGACAAAAAGAGAACATATTGCAAGGAAACATAAACACATTAAAGTGGAGAAAGTAAGAGTAAATTTCCATTAAGGTACAAAAGATACAAACTAAGAAATTCAGGATTACAAAAATAAAAGTGAATCCTATCAAAAAAATTCGGAATTACTCAATCATCCTCTTGAACAGGAGACTTTCCCTTAGGTTCATGAAAGGGGGTAGGTTCAGATTGAGTAGATGGCTTAGGAATAGCTGAAAGAACAACCGGAGGGTCAGCCACTGAAATGGTACTGGTTCTGAAATCTGTTCTCTTCTGTGAGATCATAGGTGTCATGCTTCGAATAGCCTGAAGTGGAATCAACTGAGGTTTACTCCTAGAGGCAAAGGTAGGAAGAGCAGGAGGTACAATCACAGGTCTGGCATCCACATGTAAGAAGGGTAGCAACAGGTTCTGGAAATCCAGAATAATAATCCCTCCTCTCTCCATTGCAGACACAAAATCATCTCGATTTTCAATGAATTTATCCAAGAAAGGAGTAAGATCCCTAAGCTTACTAACATGTTCTCTGAAATCCTAAGTCACTAGAGGAAAATTCATATTTTCCAGCAAGATCTTGAAATGGTTGGTCATTTGATGCTTGGTATAGACCTTCTCAAAATAAGCATCCACCTTATTTTTAATTTCCTCTTGAGAAGCAGTAGCTTGTCGTATGTGATCACGAACAAAACTACTAACTTCCCTAGTGGTGGCAAGGATCTGAGTATCCGAGGATCCACTGGTACTGGCCTTAGCCAACTCTTCCTGGATAACAGTTCTAATCTGGTCAAGGTTCACAGTGGAGCTGGATGAGGGGAGGGGTTTAACTGAGAAAGCTACTTTCTCCTTGAAAGATTGTGTCAGATTACTAACCACCTTCTGAACAAGTTCATCTGGACTGTTCAAATGTTCTTTGATTGAAGTCTTAAAATCCTCAAAGACTTCCACAAACTTCTTGACTACTTATTTGATATATCTGATATCAGTATGAACTTGGGTTTGAGAGTTGTTCATGGCAGTCAATGAAGCAATCGATTGTCTTAGAGCCACTATAGCTCCTATCTAACTCTCAATTTGAGTATGGAATACTTTAACTTCATCCATCATTCCTTTCACTGGACTAGCAACATCACATCCCAGAGATAGATCTAGGGGTTGCTCCACACTTCTCATTTCATTTACCAGGCTTTTCTTCAAATCTGTCACTGATTCTCTCAATGTTTCTTTCATTTCAGCCTTTAAGGACTCAAGGTCCTCCTTGGTTGCCAAATTTTCAGCCACAGCAGGTAGGATAACTAATTCTCTTTGGGGCTTGTCTTCCTCATCAGAATCTTCATAATTAATTCCAAGAACCATATATCCTAGATCTGATGTCCAACCTTCAATGTCATACGACACTGATATTGAACCAAGATGCTCCCCCTCACTTAGAGCATTCACCTGAGGAATCTCCTCCAACTGTTCTGCTCGAGGTAATTCTATAAGTTCCTCTGTAATTGTAGAAGATTCAATATCCATTTTCTCTGATGGATCAAGGACTCTCTCATCAACAGATGCTACTTCTCCTTCCTGATCAGGCACTATCTTTACTGTACTGTCTATCAGAGGGCTCAAACTAAGCTCTACTTCTTCATTTTCCTCATCATCTGCTTCACTAGAAGCTTCCTTCTCTTCATGAGAAATCTGATCTGACTCGGTTGCCTCATCCTCTTCAGAGGTGTCTTTGACAGCAATCTAATATGCTTCTTCTTCTTCTTATGTAGTCTCAGTGTCATTGTCCTTTAGAATAGTTTCTCTCCTTGGTAGTTCTTTTGGAGGGCTAGCTGCTCCATAGGAAATGTTTTGGGGCATAGGACTAGGAGGTAAATCTGGGTCTCCTCCTACCTCAGCAGATGTATCTTCCTCTTCAACTTCAGTTTCATTATCACTGTAAACTGGTTCTGGCTCATCTGGTCCAAGACCAGGATCCCTCACATCCTTTGGACTAGAAGGATTATCCATAGAAGTGTACTTGTCATAGATTTTTCCATCATCATTAACCCATGATTTCTTCCAAGGGTTCCGGCTGACTTTCATAAACTTACAGATAGTCTTGGTGAGGCAAAAGTTATCCTTAACCACAAAACAGTTTCATCTTGAGGTCCAGCTACCTCCTTTGCCTTCAACATAATAGAAATCATCTTAGAAAAGAAAAGTGCATTGGACTTATACTTCGGTCTAGTCATCTCCTCAATCTAAATCATTAGTAGTCTTCATAAATTCACCTTTACTCCATGCTTTAACAGATACATCAAATAAATATCCTGAAATCTGAGGGTAGAAAAATCTACTCTCCTTGGACTAATCACATGCTTAATGAACTTGAAAAGTAGTTTATCCTCTCCTATCATCTATGCAGCAATGACCTTTCTAGGAGTTCCATTTGCTATTGATTCCAACAAGGCATCCTCATATTCAAAAAAGTCACTAGCAGTAGGTATGGATTTTTAATTAAATCCATAATCACTACTATGAGGAACCTTAAGGTTCTCATCCCATTCAACTGATGAAAATGAAAATGTTTGACTATTCACAAAGGAAATCATCCTATTCTCCTCCTCTGATGTCTCAAAATAGAAAAAATCATAAAAGTCTTTTACCAGTGTTGGATAATACGGTCCATTATTGTTCATGAAGCATTCGAGCCATCCTTGTTCTTGTAAAACCTTCAGAATCAAGGACTTTCTTTCGAGCAGCCATGCCGCACCTAATTCCTTTTCTACTAAAATTGCTCGCTTCGATAAATGTGGATTCATGGGATTCCTTCGAACAACATCTGTACTGCTTCCACTAGCACCATCATTGGTTACTTTCTTCTTCTTAGCTTGTGGCGCATCACTCCCTTCATCCACTGAGGGTCGCTTCACACGGGCCATTTCATATTTTGAGGCTTAGGGTTTTGAAAACTTGAGAGGTTTAGGTAAGAGGGATTCGAACAGACGGGTTCGCAGTGATTGAGTGATGTCTAGAGTCAGGGTTAATATCATTTAGGATTCACATATAAAATAAATCTTATATTGGAAATAAATTCAAAGTCTCGGCCTTAATAAGAAAATTTAAAACAGCGCGAGAGATGTACCGGTGAGGTTTATCTAACGGTGAGGTTTATCTTAACGGTGAGGTTCATCTTAACGGTGAGGTTTATCTTAATGGTGAGGTTCATCTTAAAGGTGAGGTTTATCTTAACGGTGAGGTTTATCCTAACGGTGAGGTTTATCCTAACTGTGAGGTTCATCCTAACGGTGAGGTTTATCTTAATGGTGAGGTTCATCCTAACGGTGAGGTTTGTCTTAATGGTGATGTTCATCCTAACGGTGAGTTTTGTCTTAACGGTGATGTTCATCCTAACGGTTTAAGAGTAAGTTATCATTCCTAATTCATGTCTAATGAAACTTAATCTTTTTGAATTTAATGGCTTAGTGAAAATATCAGCTAATTGGAGTTCAATGCCTATAAATTCAAGAGTTATATCACCTCTTTGATAATGATCTCTTAGAAAGTGGTTCCTGACATCAATGTGTTTGGTTATAGAGTGAGACACAGGGTTATTTGAGATGTTGATCGCACTACTGTTGTCACAGTTAATTGAAACGTGTTTAAACTTAAATCCATAGTCCAATAAAGTGTGTTTCATCCACAAAATCTATGCACAGCAACCACCAGCAACTATATACTCTACTTCAGCAGTAGATAATGCAACTGAGTTCTGTTTCTTACAACACCATGATACCAGGGACTTTCCAAGAAAATGACATGTTCCAGATGTTCTCTTTCTATCTAACTTGCATCTAGCAAAGTTAGCATCTGAATAACTTATTAAATCAAATTATTGTTCTTTTGGGTAAAACAGTCCCAAATTGGCAGTATATTTAAGATATTTGAAAATCTTTTTAACAGCAAGTAAGTGTGACTCTTTAGGGTTAGCTTGAAATATAGCACACATACATACACTAAACATAATATTAGGTTGACTAGAAGTAAGATAAAGTAAACTCCTAATCATACCTCTATAATTAGTTTGATCTACTGGTTTACCAGTTTCATCAATATCCAATTTACAGGTGGTACTCATAGGTGTATCACTTCCCTTAATACTATCCAAACCAAAACATTTTAATAAATCCTTAGTATATTTACTTTGATTTAAAATAATACCATCTTTAGTTTGAAAGATTTGAAATCCAAGAAAGTACTTAAGCTCTCCCATTAAGATCATTTCAAATTCATTTTTCATAACCTTTGAAAAATCAGTACATAATGAATTTTTAGAAGATCCAAAAATAATATCATCAACATAGATTTGTACTATTAAAACATCTTTTGAAATTCTTTTTATAAAAACAGTGGGATCAGCAATTCCTTTTGTAAATCCTTTTGAAATAAGAAATTTTTTTTAGTCTTTCATACCAAGCTCTTGGAAGTTGTTTTAAACCATATAAAGCTTTAGAAAGTTTAAAAACATGATTTTGAATGTGAGGATTTGAAAAACAAGGTGGTTGTTCGACAAAAACATCTTCAATAATAAAACCATTTAGAAAAGCACTTTTCACGTCCATTTGATATAACTTGAAATTCAGATGTGATGCAAAGGCAAGTAAGATCCTAATTGCCTCTAATCTTGCTGCAGGTGCAAAGGTTTCCTCATAGTCAATTCCTTCTTCTTGATTGTAACCTTGTGCAACTAGTCTAGCTTTGTTTCTAATGATATTTCCAGATTCATCAACTTTGTTTCTAAACACCCATTTTCTGCCTATGGTTAAAGTGTCCTTAGGTCTTTCTACTAATTCCCAGACTTTATTTCTTTCAAATTGATTTAGTTCTTCTTGCATAGATATTACCTAGAATTCATCATTGATAACATCATTGATATTTTTAGGTTCTAACTATGAAAGAAAAGCTTGATGTTCAACCTGATTTCTTAGAGAAGCTCTAGTCTGTGTTCCTCTATCCAGATTACCTACAACAGCATCTAAGGGATGGTTCTTCAGAATCCTAGTTGGTCTTAAAAAGGTCGGGCTAGAGATTTTAGGCTCATCAACAGGTTGTGAGTCAACAGAATCAGGTTCTGGAAAATTTCCAGAACTGGATGTTTTAATTATAGGTCCACTGTCTTTATCATTATGGTTCAAAACAGAGAGATCATCTTCAAGATTTTCAAGAGAGGTCTTAGGTTTATGTGGATCAGTTTCATCAAATTTGATGTGAACAAATTCCTACACACATTTGGTTATTTTATTGAAAACTCTATAGGCTTTAATAGAAATAGAGTAACCTAGGAAAATTCCTTCATCACTCTTGGATGCAAACTTGTCAAGATTATCTTTAGTATTAATAATAAAGACTTTTCAACCAAAAACTCTGAAGTAGTTAACCTTAGGTTTCCTATGGTTCCACAACTCATAAGGGGTCTTCTTAAGAACAGGTCTGATCAAGACTCTATTGATAATATAACAAGCTGTATTGACAGCTTCAGCCCAAAAATAAACAGGTAGGTCATACTCATTGAGCATGGTTCTGGAAATTTCCTGAAGGGTTCTATTCCTCCTTTCCACTACACCATTTTGTTGAGGTGTCCTAGGGGCAGGGAAATTGTGACTATAGCCATTGTGTGAGCAGTAGGATTCAAACTCGTGATTTTCAAACTCATGACCATGATCACTTCTCAAGGTTTTAATCTTAAGTCCACTAAGGTTCTCTACAAATTTGAAATATTTAACAAAGTAAGAACAAGCTTCACTTTTGTGAGCTAGAAAATATACCCAAGCATACCTCAAATAGTCATCTACTAGAACATAGACATAGTTTTTACCATTTAAACTAGAAACTCTAGAAGGTCCAAAAAAATCCATGTGAACTATCTCGAGAGGTTGAGAAGTTGAAACTTCTTTCTTTTATTTGAAAGAAACTTTATGTTGCTTTCCCTTTTGACAGGGATTACAAACATTATCTGCTGGGAATTCAAGTTTTGGTAGGTCTCTAACTAAGTTCTTCCTAGTAAGCTTTCTAAGTGAATGTACATTTCAGTTTCCTAATATTCTTTTCCAAAGCCAAGACTCTTTATGAAAATCATTTAAACAAGTAATATTCTACATAGTTAAAGAATTTAAATCAACAGCATAGACATTTTCATTTCGCAAGGCAGAAAAGACTAAAGCATTTTTAGAGTTAAAAACATTGCAAGAATCATTTTTAAATTTAACATTAAAACCATCATCACATAACTGAGAAATACTTAGTAAATTATATTTAATTCTATCAACAAATAGAACTTTAGAAATTAATACAGATTCAGTGTTACAAATCTGGCCTAAGCCAATGATTTTCCCTTTAGAATTATCACCAAAAGTGACAAAACCTCCATCAACTCTGACTATGTTTTTAAATCATGAGAAGTCTCCGGACATATGTCTTGAACATCCACTGTCCAAGTACCAAGTCTTTCTATAAGAGCTCTTTAAGCAGGTTCCCTACAAAACATATTTAGATAGGAAATGATTTTGGTACCCAGATTTTCTTGGGTCCAGACATGTTAGCCAATAAAACTTTAGGTACCCAAATTTGTCTTATGGGTCTCATAAAATTTGCAGAATCAATATATTTAGACAGATAAACCTTATTAGATCTGTAACTATGAATATAACTAGTTGAATCATATGAACTTCTAGAACTATAACTATCTACATTCTGTCCAGATTTAGGAATAAATCTAGTTTTGGTAATTTTTCTTTGTCTAGGTTGGTATCCTATACCAGTAGTATATCTAGGTGCAATCTGCTTACCTAGAATTTGAGTAAGAGTATCTTTTCCATTTGTGAACTTTTCTAAATCCTTTCTAAGTTTCTCATTTGAAAATTTCAGTTCAGTGTTTTCTTTAAGTAACTGAGCATTCTTTTCCATTTCTATGTCAAGATCAGATTTATGATTAACAGTTAAAGCATACTGTTTCTTTAAACCTTTGTATTTGTCTTTCAGCTCATTATAGGTTTCTTCCAACATATCATAGTATTCAAATAGTTCAGATTTTGATATATTTTCTGAATCGGAATCATCTCCAGAATAATAAGAATTTAAACCAGGAGTTTCATATGTTACCTCAGAGGTGTTTGTCATAAAACACATGTTTTCCTTATTTCTGATTTCAGTTTTAGAAGCATCATATTCACTGGAGCTCTCCTCAGAATAACTCCAAGTAGCCTTCATGTCCTTCTTATACTTATTATCCTTATACTCATACTTCTTCTTGTATTTCAGTTTTGGACAGTCTTCTTTTATATGTCCCTTTATCTTGCATTCATAGCAGAAAACTTCATCAGATTTTTCATATTTCTTCCAGTCCTTTTTCCAATGTCCCTTGTTGTCATACTTACCTTTGTAATTTGATTTTCTGAAAAAACTTCTTTTTCCTATAAAACTTCTTAAATCTTCTGGCTATGTGAGCCATTTCTGCATCACTGTCAGATGCACATTCACTTTCTTCACAGCTTGAGCTATCACTTATAGCTTGAAGTTTCTCCTTATCCTTATTCTTTAAAGTAGAAGTCTTGAAGGCAACTGACTTCCTTTTTGGTTCATCTTCTTCTTATTTTTTTACTTTATGATCTCCTTCATACATCATAAACTTACCAATAAGTTATTTAACTGGAAGTTCACCAATATCACAATATTCTCTAATTGAAACAGAAGTGCCCCTCCATCTTTCAGGTAGGCATCTCAAAATTCTCATGATCTGCTCCTTTGATGGAACATCCTTTCTCAGTGAGATCATTGTGTTGACAATTTTGTTAAACCTAAGATTCATATCAGAAATGGGTTCATCAGGCTTCATCTTAAAATTATCATATTTAATAGTATAGGTGTTCAATCTCATTTACTTAACATTAGTTGTTCCTTCATGAGAAACACTTAAGGTATCGCAAATTTCATGTGCAGTCTTACAGGCATATATTCTATTAAATTCCTCATCTCTTAAAGCATAATACAGAGCATTCATAGCTTTGCAATTATTATTGTAGGCTGTCTTAGTAGCTTCATTCCAAGTAGATCTAACAGTAGTGGGAATTTTATATTCTGATTCTATGGCAGTCCAAATATCAAAACCCATGATTTATAAATGAATTTTCATCTTAATATTCCACTGATCATAGTTGTTTCCATTGAAAAATGGTGGTCTATTAGTAGCAACACCTTAAAGTCTGTTATCCATGATAAATAGGTTAAAATAAAAATTTTAAAGAGATAAAAATTTAGAAATAACAGAAATTTTAAGAACCTTAAAATACAACTAAAATCACAGTTGAAAAACAGAGTACTTAAAAAAATATTTTAAGCACCTCTGATACCAAATGTTAGTCGGAGTGGATACTCAAGAGGGGGGTGAATTGAGTTCCAATTAAAATTTCTGTTTTAAAATCTTTTACCAAATTCCCCCAATTTAAAATACTAATTGAATTGTAGTGAATTTGAACTAAAGAAAACTTTCATCTAGGTTATCAATAGATTGATTAATTCCCAGTTAATCTAATCAGAGGATCAGATTAGCTTTTGAAACTAACTTAATGATTTACAAATAATGAAAACACTTGCTAATTTAATTATCAGAGTAACTTTGAAAAACAGTTTAGGTTTTAAAGCACTTGGCAGCGGAATAAAAGGTTTTAGATAAAACTAAATAAAGCACAGCTGATATGACCAAGAGGTTCAGTCTCAAGATGAGACTTAGTCCTCTCAACAATTTATATAAATTGGATCCACACCCTGGATCAGGGTTCACAAAAGTTTATAACTATCCAGGTCAATGACCTCTACCAGAGTTCTTCGTGGGAAACAAAACAATAGAAAATCCAGCTATCTAGGTCTCACATGACCTCTACCACTTTCCACAGTGGGAAATAAAAGATGTAAAGAGTTGGATGAGGATTTACAGATCCTCCAGTTAAAGTAAAGGAGAAAGTGTGTGTGTAAAATACAATAGACGACACACACTTCTCAAAATGTAAATAATGAATCACTGATCAAGATATAGAGTTTAGAATGGATCTAGTGATTGTAGTGTAGCTCTGGACTCCTTCGAATTTGATCAGAAATGGTTCTGAGTCCTCTTCTGGTTTTTGTCTGAAAAACAGAGTGTCGTCTGCTTGACATCCAGGTTCACAGATAGAGAAAAATGTAGTCGATTAATTTCTTGTGTTGATGTTCTCACTTTCGTTCTTGTCTCTTCACAGGTATGCAGGAATCTATGTATCTATACTGGGGTGTCCAGTCGTCTCTTTTCATGCACACGTTTTAGCACCTTCATATTTTTTTCACGCTCTTATTTTTCTCCAACCTATTTTTTAGCAGCAGGAGCATCTCTTATTTAAAGCACGAGCTCCGGCAACAGAAATGATTTCCTTTTTGCAGGTACGAGGTACGGTTCCCTGACATCCAACAAAACACATTAAATAAATGTCAGTGCATTAAAATATACCTGATATTACCATTGGTTATATTAAATAAAGATAAAGAAATTAAAGCAGTGTCGGGTTCTGTCTCTGGAACAGTAGCTTTGGATATCGGTAGCCTTGTGTATCGGTAGGTCTGAGTATCGGTAGCTTCTTGTGTAACGTTAGCCCTTTGTGTAACAGTAGCCTTTCCATCGGTAACCCTTCTAACGGTAGACTTCATGTATGTCGGTATACTTTGGTAGCGGTAAGCTTTATTGCATCGGTAGCGGTAGGCTTGATGTATCGGTGATCTTCCGTGTAACGGTAGTGGTAACTCTGTATCGGTAGACTTGCATAATGGTGAGTTGTATCGGTAACCTTCCCGTGTCGGTAGACTTGTTGTAACGGTGACCTTCATGTATCAGTAGGCTTGATGTACCTGTGATCTTCCATGTAACGGTAGCGGTAACTCCGTATCGGTAGACTTTCATAACGGTGAGTTGTATCGGTAACCTTCCCATATCGGTAGACTTGTTGTAACGGTGACCTTCATGTATCAGTAGGCTTGTTCTGTAATGGTGACCACTTGCCTGTTTAAGCATTCTATTGGAAGAATGGGTTAATTTAGAATATATATCCTTCCAGTAACTTAATTCTCTGAAGATCATGTAAATATTATAATATATGAATATGTGCATAGTGTATAGAAATACTGAAATAAGTAATTAACCATTAATCAATAAAGGGATTATCAAACCATAATTGATCATAATTGGGATTATCAAAATATGAGTTCAACTAATTCTCCCATAGGGTTCAACAATATTTTGTAAATTTTATATTTTAAATAAATGATTTCAAAATGAAAAGTGTATTTTCCTCTAGAAATATTCTAGTAATATTTTAAGTGTTTTTATCTATGTCAATGTAATTTGATGAATATTATTCTTTATTATAGATATAATATAATGATATTATCCACTATATTACTCTAGATGGATTATTATCATGTTGTTCTATTTATTGAATGGGGAGAATATTAACATTTTGTATGCTAGTTTCAATACAAATTTTTGTATTGATTATGTATTGAATTCTTATTCATTTATTTCATATGATGAATTAATTGTACTTGGTATGTGACAATAATAGGATATGATATCCCATAAATCCAACAATAGGTTTCATGAGACCAACTAGTTTGGGTATATGGCGTACGCCTTACCAATTTATGTATGATGTCTTGGCATATGGCCTTGAGGGTATGATTATGATGTCTGACATTGTAGATTTTATCATTATGAGACTATTTTTATATCCATATGATTATTTATGTTATTATATCATTATTGGATTTATTCCCATTTTTATGATATTATTTATATGGAGTGTTTTATTATTGTTTAAATCTATCATATTATTCATCCTTTATTTATCCTATGATAGTTTCTGTTGTATATTTTCCCATATTAAGTATCTAATGTCACCCTTTATTATTTTATTCTTTACATGGGATACCAATAATGGATGTATGAATGATTTTAGGGATATACTAGACTAAATAATAAATTTACCATAATATTTTTAGGTTTTATTTCATATTTTGAAATATAATGTGAGAATCATGTATCTATCTATTCTCCCAGGACTACTGAACTATTCAATAATTTGGGATGTGATCCCTTGTATCTTATGCTAATGTAATAAAATAACTACTTACTCTAGTTTATTAGATTCAAGGTGTTACATATGTTTCATGGTTAATTATTTGTGTATAAGATCCCATGTTTTGGACCAGGTTGAAATTTTCAAGGGAATTTGAGTTTCTCATTAGGTGGATAGGACAAATTGTAATCTGAGCATCAAAATTGAGTTTTTAGAGTTAAAACACTTTAAATTATTTTTTTTTTGGATTTATATTAAGACCTTATAGGTTTCTCAAAAATCTAAATTAGTTTCGATATCATTGGGTTTCAAAAACTCTTTTTGGAGATAGATATCCTTAGGCACATGGTTGGTGCATGGTTAGTACTAATAGTGCATTATAACCATGCGTCCTATTTTTTAGGGGGATACGGTTTGGTAAACCATGTGAGGTGGCCCAAAAAATTATGAAAATTGGTTTGGAGGTTCTTGGGTACTCACATGGTTGGCACACAGTTTGACTAACCGTTCATAGTAATTGTGTGGGGTAGGAGTGCTTGGGAGTAGTAGCTCTACATAGTTGAAGCATAAATTGTAAACTATGTGAGGAAACGGGGTAGCTTAGAGGTTATTTAGATGGTGGCACCACATGATTGACATGCGATTTTCCTAACCGTGTGGCCTAACCATGAACAAATTAAAGATGAAAAAATTATCATTTCCCCATCAACATTAAAAGGTTTTTAAACCCTTTTTTCCACTCATTTTATCCAATAGGTCCCCTGCATGCACCCTATCCTTCCTCATTATCCCATGAATAGTTATCTTTAGTCTTTGGTCTAAATAAAACATCATCGGATGTGTGGGAAGCCTAATAGTTAGTTTAAAAGTCCACTTTCTTCCTTGATAATTTCATTTCTCCATCTTTGATGGCATTTCCATGTAATATATCATGTCTTATTTTCAAATAGTTTTTCTATTTATTCAATTTATCTCATTTTAGATCTAATCAAAGCTCAATAATGGATGAGTGAAGATTACTATGAATTATGTAGGTGTTCTACATGTTATTCCCTTAAACTCTTTTTGTTTATAAAATGTGTCATTAAACCACACACTGAACTTCTTGTGCATTGATCCTAAAATATGAAATTCCTTATATTAAAATCCAATAACATAACCTTGTCACTCTTTAGAACCCTTAACATGGATATAGTTTTGTGAAATCATCTTGGAACTCCTCTTTGGGTGTGTCCTATTATTATTCCCTCATTGATTGTTTCTTATAAATGACCAAAACACTATTAAGGTGTGTTTATTTTGATTACTAAAGTGGGAATGAATTTAATAATAATAAATGAATTTATTGAATTACAATAGGTAATATATATACTTTCTTGACCCATGTTAAATTATGAATTTTTTTTGGATAAAAAGGTATTTAAATGATATGTGAGGCTCTTATTATTAAATTGATTGACCATGATTGTTCTTGGTCTATGTAACCAAATACCCTATTAAGGTGTGTTGCCTTGTATATAATGATATAATGACTAAATGGGGTTAATTGAATTGTAAATGTTGTGAACCATTAATTTGAACTTGTAACTCTTTAAAGAATGATTGTGTCACTTGGACTTTTTCTTGGGAAATTATAAATGAAATAACATAAATTATTTCTTGAATTATAAAAATTGATATGGATGTTCCTCTCATGGCTTATGTTTAATTATTAAATGTTAAGTTCCCACTTATTATATTATTATTGAGAGGTACTTGGATTCTGATATGGATTTACATTTATGGGATCATATGACGCATTTATTTCAATTATTACGCGATGTTGGACATGTTGCTCCTAATAACTTATTAAAATAATTGGACATGTAATTCCTTATCATTATAGTAATTAGTTAGAGGTGTGACATGCCCTAATTTATACTTGGATTCCCATTTTGTATTTACTTGGATATAATCATGGGATTCTAACTAATTCATCGATGTTTCTTCCAAGTGAAATACTACACATGGATTCAGTCTTTGTCTTAGGATGTGAATGCCTCAGCTTGGTACCAAGGGTTCACCTATATTTCAATAAATTACAATGAATTACATGGAATATTATCCTTGGTCTCCATTAAAGTCTAACAATTAATCTACCTAGGACATTATCCTAGGGCTCAGGTAACACTTTCCCCCTTATGCTGAATTGATGAGGGTACACCCTGGTAGATTTTTCCCAACTTATGAAACCTAAAATCCATGAAAATGGTGGAAGAATACATTATCATCTCTATATAGGGATTCCTTGGTCACATGCCTCAAGTCCTGGCCATATAAAAATAAATTAAAATATAAAATTATTCGAGACAATCTCAGCTTAGGCTAAAGAAGGTGTGGTTGTCTAGGTGTCCCATGAGGAACCTGAGCTCAATATGGTTATTTATATATCATTTCTCTTTTTATTTATTTTCTATAAATGTACACTACTTTATCTTATATTCATGGTCTCTATTTCATTAGAAACTATTGGTGGTGACCTATTGAATTTTACTCACACCCTATTTAGGCTTCTTTTTGGTACTCAAAAAGATATCTTGGTTGTAGGTTTTGACCATGGACTGTTACTCTATGATTTATTGTTGAATAAGACCTTATATGGAGTTAGGTGATGATAATTTACTCCAAATTGTTAAAGAATTTGGGTATTTTTTTATTTACTCATTTTTTTAGTCTAACCATGTTTTTTGTATTACCTGTTGTATGTTAGCTATTTTTATTATAACTCGGTTTGTTAATGCATGGTTTATTTTATTGATACTTGATAAGATATCATATTGTTCTTATGTGTCAATTTTTATTTAATACTAATACTTTTATTTTACCATTTATTCCTATGTATTTAGTATAGATCCAGTCGGTATAGTCACCCTACCATACCATCATCAGATCCTCACTACTATTTAGTAGCCTCAGGCATATGGGGAGGTGAACATGAGTCCTTATCACCAACCAGATTGAAGCATCATTTTATTATATCTGGGATTAGGATGTGAAAATTGGGTATCAAATCTTTTTTTCCTTATTCTTACTATTTTGGGAACTAGTAGATAGGATACTGGGAATGTGTAGGAACATGGTAAGGAGCTTATTTCTATGTATGGTCAACTTTTCTGTGAGGGGGATATCAAGTTTCAAGGGATGGGATTGTTGTTCATGATATTAATTATTACAATTGAATATTTTTTTTATTGAGTGATTATAGTATTTTTGTTGGTTATTTATTGATAGATTTATGAGATTTACCTCTTGGTCTGGTACAAAAAGTGATTATCTGTGTTCATGCATCATTTTAGACACATATGATTCACTTTTAATTTTCATTCTTATCTGTATACCATGATTGTGTGATTTTATCCCATGATTATTAGTATTTCATGATTGTGTGATTATTTATCATGCCTACCCACATACCATGTTTCTATTAATGCCTACCTTGTATATATTTATTTAATATTTATGTGATAGATTTTCTTGTTAAATTTATGATGTATGGTTCGTTAAATAAAATATCTTTATCGACTTAAATGGTGTTTTCCTATATAGCTTGATGATGGAATTCTATCTATCCAAACTAAAAATAATTAAATAAATAAAATTAATGTAAAATTAAAATTTTAAAATGTCAAGTAATTGGAATTTTTTTAATAGATTAAAGATATTTTTTATGTATGTGAGTTAAGTGGTGTGTTAATTGTGACTTATAAAGGCTAGTACCTATATAACTTGGGAATAACAACCCATATTACCGAATCCTCTAATGTTTGACTCAACCTTTATAGGTGAGTTTTAACATCATATGTTTATGAGATAACCCTACTAAGGGTGTGTTAAAAATTATGATAAATTTAATATTAATGGGTTTCACTTAAATGGGATGACAATTGTAATTTATATAGTGTTGAATCCACAAATTGGTAATGTATTCCCATATAACTAAACCCATATTGGTTTGGAGGGACCCTCATGGGTCACCTCTATTATTATGTTCTTTGTACTTAACCCATTGGGGGTATGCTTATGATAAATAGGGATGGTTATTTAAATGGTTGGTAGCCACTTATATAGTGTTTCATATAAATGTATGGTGGGGTATTACTAACCAATCCCCTAAAATAGATAAAATCCCTTTTTCTTTTTTTTTTGATCTTTATTATATATGAGGTGTTAGTTAATTAAAATTACATTGTCAATATAATTATTTTTTTCCTCTATAGCCTATGAGTGAAATTTTCTTTAACTAAGATTGATTGTGAGAAATTAGGGATAAATGAAGTGGCATAAGAGAAAATTATATCATAGTTTCCATAGGATTCTATGAGGTGTTAGTTGAGTAAAGTTCTAATTACAGTCCATAAATTTTTTTTCTTGATAACTAGTACTTGAACATTCATGCTTCTAAGACACTATAATGTTAAAATAAAATTTTATTGATGAAATATATTAAATATAACCTTTAGTGGTGTTAATAGAAAAGAAACCTTATGTATGGTTAATCTTTAGATTTTCTTTGAGAGATGTATAGAATAGCAATGTGGAGGTTTCCTATAAGTCTTAGTTGGCTTCTTTCCTATTGTTTCTTGGACCTAAATGTTTATGGTTTTGGGGGAAGAAAAAGTGCATGTGGTGGGTGATATATAGAAAATTTCTTTTAACATAGAGTAACCTGAAACCCCAAGAGAGGATATTTTCATCTTAAATTTATAATTAAATTATTTAAGATTGAATGAATTGGTTTCCTCATCTTAGGAAATTTCTTGGAAGAATATGTTTTTATCATCTGAAAACCCTTTTCCATGTTACCTTCATTGCACATAGAGGATCCAAGTGTTGAGTCCATCTAACAGTGATCCACATGCTCTTCTTTGATCTCTGAGTGATGCTAATTTATTTATGGTTGCTATCATAGTGAATCAATTTTCTTATGTTTATCGACTTTATTTATTTAAGTTCCTTTGGTCTTGAAGGTGTTCTTCTCGTTTTTTAGAAGATGAGAGGAGTTGTTCAGAGGAGAATTTTATTGTGCACAACACTTCTTAATTCATTATTAACCCAAGAAAATAGACATAACCATCGTATTTATAGAATTAGGGATTGGTTTTAAAATAATATTTTATTGTTTACTAGCACTTAAATAATATTAGAACCCTTAATAAACCTAAAGGAATATAATAATAATATAATTATTATTATTTTATGGTGTTCTCTAACTTGCACACTGATAAATATTATTTTACCAACTTGTGAATTAATATTCATCAACAGACATGATCTTAGTCTTCATGAACTCTTAAGCATGTATTGAATACCTAAATAAATATTTTACTCAATGAAGTAAATATTTTATTGATAATCTGGTGTATAAATATTTATTAAATATTTATTAAATAAAATAAATATTTGAATCACAAACTAGAGAATAAATATTTATTATATATTCACATAATAAAACAAATTATTTATTAACAAATAAATAATTATATATCACCTTGTGAATATTAGTGATCCATAGAAATTGAATAAAATTATTTCTCAGTCTTGAGAATTATATGTATTATACTAATTAAATTCAAATAGAATTTAATAGAGATCACTCAAAGCACTTAGTGTGTGACCCTCTAGGACTCACTACTAGAAAGTAGGTCTTTCCCCGCGCATCTATACCCACAGTTTATAAAAATCATGGGTATAAGTGATATATTCTAATCTATTCCCACGGCTATGTTAAAACCGTGAAAATACATTGCTCCAATCACACAATTTTATCGGGCTTCCCCGCATCATTTCTCATTTCTATTGGGTGCCTCCTGTATGAAACCTCTGCTCCCCTCCCTGGCCTCGAGCTCCTGGCGACGTCCACGCTCCCCTCTCAGCTACCTCTCCTCCGGCGATATCCCCCCTCCCCTCTCAGATCCCTCTCCTCCAAAGACATCCCTCAGCCCCCTAATCCTCTCTAGTCGTGTGTGACACCCCCCACGGCTGAACACCCTGCGCGACGTACCCTTCTCTCATCTCCTTCTCCTTCAACCATCTCTCCCAAATTTCTTGTGGGTTATTGGTCGATACTTCGAGGTATGCATTTATCTTATTTAATTATTTAATTTCTTAGAGTTCTCATATCTCCTATTTCCCTGTTTCATTTGGCCAAACCCTAGGGTTTTTGGGGTTATGATATTCTAACTTTGATCCTTGTTTCTAGGACGTATCATGGTTATCTTGGGTCCATCTCATATTTTGGAATTCGACAAAGTGGTTGGGATCATCTTGGTTCATCTGCTGCTATTTGAGGTTAGTTTATTCCTCTCTCTTTGTAAGGCATAATTTAATATGGGGATTTTGGTGATTTATGTGCCTATCATTATAAATATATAACTCATGTTTTTCTGAGTTTTTTTTCATATGTGAAGGGATCAATCAATTGAATAGAATCAACAGATCTTAACTTTGAATACTCATTATATAAATTTCCATTTGGTGTGGTAGTGCCTATTCCGGAAGTGATGGAGGTAATAAGTCCAAGATAGATTAGACTGGCTTGAGTTCTCACATATTCTCTTCTTTCTATGCCTTCTTTTACTGATGACGGTTGCATATAATATTATAAGATTGAGATGATGATGTTTTCTCCATTGGCTTCAATGAGGGAATTGTGGTCACAACTGGATAATTTACTTGTTCCTTGTGTAAATCCTGAATTTGATTAGAATATTTCATAGTAATCTATTAATTATATTTACAAGGGTATCTATTGAGAATCTCCTTCCACTAACCTTTATCCTCTAATGGATTAGTAGTGACACAACTCACCAATGTTGGGAGTTTACCCAAATTCACATTCCCATAGTCAATAATCAACAAGAGTATATACTTAAAGAGGAACTAGTCATATATGTTATTCCCTAACATTGGGAATAAAACGGGGAGTATGAAAGGATGTGAGTCTAGTTTAAGAGGTAGCTATGGTAGAATAAGATACAATAGATAATATATTGGCTATAAATTTATAGGCTCAAAAACATGATCACATAACATATAGTCATCAAATCACATGTCATGCCTCTTATTAGTCAGTGACTTCGGTTTGATGGTAGATATTAATACCACATAGTGTACATCAATTCTCAATAAGCCATGTATATTGAGATATAAAATCTGGTTTGTAAATCTAGGACATATGGGAGTACATGCCTAGATATCCACTTTACTATAAATTTTTTGACTATTGGGGAGGAAACCTTGTCTAATTGACCTTTTACACTAAATTTTTTATATGGAGTATAAATTTTAAGAACAATTAATTTCTATTACATGATTGTTTTGGAAAAAAGTATACATTTGGATAACCATAGTGTCTAACATTCAATGTTAGTTAGTGGAACATTCTATGTTGGTCATAAAAACATAATGAGTCTATAGCCTTATAAATATAGTTTTTCTATTGGGATACACATGAAATTTAGAGAGTTTATGGGGTTATAGACTAGTGGTAGAAGAAACGATGTAGACCTACACCCTTAAGACCATGTTTGAGTCCTGGTAACCACATATTTTAGGTGCAGATTCTTGGTGCATGGAATAGACATAGTACCTACTGACATGGAAATGGATATTGGTGATGGTAGGTGTGTTTTAGAAGTAGGATAATGGGTCTTGGGGTTACGTCAGTGTGGGTGTGGTGGACATCTCACAAAATCAGTGATGGTGAAGTATATGGTGTGTTGGGGGGTTTAGGTAGTTGATAGGTGGTGACGGTATTGGTAGCAATGGAGGGTGAACCTAAGTGGAGGGATTGCAGGTCTTGGGGGTGAAGACAGTGGAGACCTTATCATATAAATACAATGGTTTAGGGCCTCAACATAGTAGTGACTATTAGAAGCTGAAAAAACGGTGTGATGGAATGGAAACTATGCAAGGTGTGGAAGAAAAAGGGAGGGTTGTATAATCAGTTGTAGATCCCTAAAGAGGTACATAGTAGGAAGAACCACTAGTAAATCTAATCAGATTGGTAGGGGGAGAGGGTATGGCATTGGACATCGGTACCATGAACTATGAAGTTCTATATGGGGTGTTTCATTCTAATTAGCCTTGAAAGTTTGGATTTTTGGAGCATTATAAAGTATAACTAGGTTGGGGGATTCTCTTTTATAGTATTATTTAGGCCTTCTAGTCATGTATTAGGTACCTGTTTCATTAGGAATATGGGCCATGTAAGGTCCCCTTCAAGCTAGTTTAAAAGGGAATTACCCATATAATAATAAAAAATTAAGGCTCTCGGGCCTCAGATCCTTGACAATTAGAGAAAAGTACATGTAATGTATTTTCTTTTCTATAGTGCCTATCATATATTATCACCTAGGTGTTAGAATTAGATAATGAATAGTTTATTTAAAGTAATTTTTCACATAAAATGCAATGGAATGATCCTATTTGTAATTCAAGACCATTTATGAATTGTTTAATGTGTCTTGTGTATCATAGATTCATTGAGATGATACTATGTATTTAGAGTGAAAGTAGGATTTGGTACTCCATTAGTGGAATACATATGCCAAGGAATGATCCTTCACATGATTGATAGTGTTAGGTATTCTTTATTTATCTGGGTACAATCCTCCATCCATTGATTATGCACTCCCTACTATTTCAGGGTGTAGTCTTATACAATTATAATTGGGTACAGTATTACCCTAGAGACATACTCAAGAAAGTTTATGGTCTTCTATATGATACATATATTTCATATATTCCATCCTATTTTGGGGTTTCCTCCTCCATCCATTGAGGTTTTAATCTGTCAATCAATTCACCATTCCATTAATGAGGATTAACTCCCCAGTTATATTTTTCATAGGTATAGTAAAACTAAAGGGTTCTAGGAAGTTTTATTATTTTGGTTCCCATTACATATTTTCATATTTGGTTTGTTTGAGGAATTACTTATAGTAGGTTTGTGCAGTCAATAATTTTTTATGGAATTTTATATCCAATTATTTAAGCATATATCGATTCCTAGGATTCATTATTTCCCTGTATATCATGGGTACTAAGATAACATGTTGTTCCATACTATATTTGTGTGTTTGGGGAATAAAAAAGGATATTTTTATACTAATACTTGAAATATATTTCTTTGCAATAGATGGTGTTTCTATGCCAATGATATATAGTTTGGGGTGACTTCAGTGGATATGGATCTACATCATAGTAGTTCATGATGATTAAAAATATATTTGGTGATCATGTTAGGATATGATGTTATGAGAATGTTGGGATTGTGATGTTTTCATCAATCCATTAGAAGATCACTCATCATATGTTATATGTCTTGTAGTTCACTTTGGTGTTATTTGAATAGCAGCACGAGGAACCCTCAACATATGAATCTGACCAAAAGAAGTCTTCACAATTTTTATGGATTCTATAAATACCAGTATTTCGATAGATTGAAATGTGTACAATATTGGATGGTTGAGTAAGTTTAATCCTCGGTTGATTAATGAATTCAACAGATGAATGATTAAAATTTTAAATGGTGGTGTAACATGTTTGATTAGAAATAAACCACTATAAAAGTTGGTGGGACTAACTACCCCCACCCCCACGCATGGATTCCCCCCCCTCCCCACTACCTGCTTCCAGCCCCCCATCCCCCTTCCGTACGTGCAGCTACCCCCCCCCCCCCACCTGGAGCTCCCCCTCCACCTAGCCCCCTGCCTATAGCAGCCCCCAACCCATGGCCTGCAACATCCCCCACCCCTCTCCTCCCTTTCCGCAAGCCACATGCAACTCCTGCAGCTACATACCCCCTCCCCCTACCTTCCCCTAGCCCCCGGCCTACCTGCAGCCCCCCCTGCCCCACCCTACATGCAACTGCCCCCCTGCCTACAGCTGCCCCCCTCCCTTCCCCCAGCCCATCCCCCTACCTTCAATGATACACCCCACCCAACCATCCCCATTCTTGCAAAGTATCTTGATATGTTGTACATACATGAGGATGTATGTATACCACAACATTTTATACTATGACATTTTGTTATTTGGATATAATAAAAAACACTACTAATTTAGGATCATGTTGTTGAGGTCCTTTATAATATTCCCTTCCCACATAAACATTCCAATAAGTCTCCCATATGTTCCTCCCTATTTTATGATCCATAAGTTATTTCATTACAAATTATTATTCATAATGGAAATGGGATCTAAAACAATGGTTTTATACCAATGGTTTCTCTAAACCATGGGTATAGATTATCTCATCTGACATATACCCATAGTTGTTTAAAAAACCATGGGTATATTCCCTTACACATCCAACATCACTTGAGCTCCTTCTCCCCCTCCCACTTCGATGATCCCTCATCCCCTCCTATAACCTCCGACCTCCTCATCCCTCCCTACCTCCGCCTCGACCTCCCCGCCTCCACCTCAACCTCAACCTCCCGGCCTTCGCCACTACGTCGACCTCCCTGCCTTGGCCTCCATCTCAACCTCTCGGCCTCCGCCTCCGCCTTGACCTCCCAGAATCCGCCTCCACCTCTGGCTCGACCTCCCGTCCTTTGCCTCTCATCCTCCCCCTCTGTCTCCAACTTTAAGGTATGTGTGGTTTTTTTATTATTTATTCTCAAATTTCAAGATTTACCTCCAACCACTATCTTCTACATGTCGCAAAAACTTATATGGGGTATAATAAGATGGTATATGGTTTATATGTACAATTATTGGTGCTTTTCTTGGATCAATGTTTTCGAGGACCATAGATCTTCATTTCAAATATATGTTTTTGTAGGTGACTATATTTATTCTATTAGAGTGGTATATGTACCTATAGAAACACCTTTTTGTAATGTGTATGCAGTGGCCACACTAGGTGTTTCTAGCTTCCCTACTGAAATATCTGATAAAATATTATATCTTGATGTATGTTAGTGAGAAAGACAAGAAATAAACAGTTGCTTAAGCCTTTTTATATTTTATTCTGATTTGTTTTTTCATACAGTCTTATTGTGTGTAACCTCTTTTATTGAATGTGAAACAAAGTGAAATACTACTTTATATGCTAGTTTATTCTTCTTCATTTTATCCTTTTTTTCTTGGTAGCAATGTCATACAGTCCTTTAAAACATGACCTGTTACCTTCCATCTCCCGCCTCCACCTCCGCCTCAATATTGATTGATATTCATTTGTAGTGATTAATAATATATTATATGTTCTCTAAAATAGATTATTTTGTGTGAAATAATTACCATGAAAAAACCAAACCAAATAAAACCAAACTTGTACCTCTCCAAATAGAACTGACATGCATAAACCCATGCTAAACCGACGTGTACCAAGTAGAACCAAACATTATTGAATTGAATAAAAATTGAATCAACGTAACTTGATTCATAATGGATAGAATAAAACCAAATAGAAACTTGAATGAACCTTTCTTATAAAAACATTCACAGACTAATCGAACCTTACTGGAATAAATGTAAATCAGAACAACCAAAATAGATCTGAATGATCAAAATCAAGAAAATAGAATTCAAATATAAAAAATTGAATGAAACTAAATTAGACAAATTAAAACTTATCTAACTTGAACTAATCTGATATTACAAATGATTAATAAAATTGGGCCAAATATAATGAATTCAAACCAATATGACTGCAACTGACCTGAACTAAACCAAACTAAACCAAACTGATATGAACCAAATGTAATCAAATTTAGTTGATTATATCCCAATTGAATGAAATTGTTCAGGATTATATAAATAAAAACAAGATAAAATAAATCTAATGAAAATGTTCCAAACAAACTTGTATCGAACAAATCTGAACTAAGTTGAAACTTGAGCCAAAATGATTATATACTATTAATAGGAAGAGTGATTCATAATTAATAGGACTATACTATTTAAAAATATCATTTTGAAACTTGGATCTGTTTCCCCTTGCATGCAGGAACATGATTAGACACATGAGGCATTGTGGTTCTTATATGTTGGGCGGTGACTAGTTTAATCATAGGATATAGGTATGTTGTAGTTGATTTTTTATTTTATTTTCTTTATCACATCATCCACTTATGCCTTTTACCTTTTTCTACATATGGAGGGTACTTATATTCTACGAAGGGGGCCAAAAGGGCACTGGATGAGGCTACACAGTTTTCTTTGTAGGGGAGGGAGATCGGGGTAGTTGAGGGCTTAATAGTGTGTTTCATTTTTGTCTTCTTTTATTGTGTTTCTTCTGTTTATTGTCTTTTCCTTCGGCATGGATGTCTGACATATGGATGGATCATGACGAAATTTTATTTATTTTTTGATGTTGTTTTAATTAATTGTTTTTGGGTGAAATCATTCCTGAGTAGTGATTCCTTGATACTCGGACACTTGTTTCCACCCATGGGTATAGCCCATCCACCATAGTCCATCCTAGTATTCCTATATCAGAGTCTATGTCTGAACCATTGGAAGGACTAAAAAAAGATAATTAGTGATGGATTGAGAATTTCTAGGAGTGAATTGTGAATTCCCATGAATAAGGATCAAGGACATTGGAATTTATAATTAGAAGATATGGGAGACTATGCAATATATATTGATTCTGAAAATGCTATGGTTATAAAAGGTGGTTAAATGATAATGTGTTGGGCCTAATAAATGTAAATTCACATTCATAACCAATTTAATAATGTAATATCAGATCATGAGCAACTATACATTATTTGAGTTGATGATTAGACTCCATCCCAATGCAATTATAGAAACACCTTGGTACCAAAAATACTCTATCATACAATAGATAGTTTGGTTTAAAATTCCTAGTAAAACCTCCATTGACCTCATGGAAGGCCTCAGGACTTATTAGCATATCACAACTGGGGGCAAGGCAGTTATTCCCTTATCACATACCCTGAGTGGAGTGCCACACAACCCTAAATACAACAATATCCCCAAAAAAATACATGAGGTTGTTTGAAGCTACCTTCATTCTCTAATACAATGTTAGGAACAAGGTGAATCTTCCCACCAGTTCTTCTATAAAGATTTCATTCATTCTTTGAGCCACCCCACACACTTTTGTTTTTACAGGTAATTTCACTCATCTAGAAAACGAACAGTAAATGCCTCATGATAATTGGGCTTTCTGTATTGACTTGTCAATCTCTGAAGGAAAAAACTAAATTCCCCTTGTAAGAATTTCAACTTTCAAACATATCATTCCCAGAAGCAGGGTGATTAATCCCTTGTCTGAGACACCAAAGGGAGTGCCGTATAACACACATAAAAGACAGTTTCCTATTTTTATTCTTTATACTCCATTTTTACAGGCATGATAACCTTCATCATGGTCAAATATGTGATCTACTAAAATATATGAATATCCACATTCAAACTATCCTTTCGAACTCCTTGAGAATATTTAAATTTGAATCTTTATTTAAAAATATTCATTTAAGAACCCGGTCTGCTGAGTCTTCATTAAAAACTTTCATCAAAATTAAATCTCGAATATAAAAACACTGTATTCTTAATTTAAGACTCTGAATACTATGGAATCTATAATACCAAAAATCTTCATTCAAAACATCGCTTTCTTGGGACCCAAAAACTTGATTCATGCAACCATCTGAACCATGCAAGAGTTAAATTCACATGCTGCATGTTTTTCCTCATGAACACTGCATGTTATCCTTCTTGTCCACACCTACTGTTATAGTTTCCATTCTATAACAGCTTCATGGAAGCTTCTAACTCCCTATGCAATAATATTTATGCAGGACATTGAAATGTTTTATAACCTCATTCTACTAAACCAGTTAAAAATTTCTCCATCATTCATGTATTTTAAATCAGTTTCAGATTTCAGATATTAAGATCAATTCCAGCTTTATTATATCATCCACCTCTTTAATTAAACCAGTGAACATGATCCACATACAATTTCCAACCTATATCAACTTTAATCCATGCTCCAAACACATATCAATATCTCCAAATCATGAATGTCATTTTATTATGAAATTCCTCCATGCATACCTTCATCCTTGGTCCTCTTCCAATACTTCTTCTTTATGTTAACACATATAATTCACTCTTCACATATATATTTTCAACACATCTACAAGAAATATATCTTCATGCCATTATTCTTAACAAATCCCATGCCTCTTCAATCAAACATACCTTATTCATACCTCATATATTTTCCACAAATCTAACCAATAAATCCTTGGTTGCAACAATACCTCCCTTTGGATGGTAATGTTCTTGAATTAGTTTTCTCTGGTAGAGAGGCTAGTGGCCCTATTCCTCCTATTCAAGAGAAGGTGAAATATACTATATTATGGTCCGATAAAGTGGAGGAGTCTCATCCAGCCTATGAGGTAATTTCATTTAAAGATGGGTCATCTCTGATGAACATCTTGGAGAAGAATCTGAGCATAAAAATGAAATGGAATATGATGCGTAGGCTGAGGTGGATTCCAATTACAATAAAGAGTAATGAACGATTTCTTCAAAGAATCAGAAAGGTAAGTCAAAGATAGTGGCAGCCACTTGAAGGAAATCCAAGAGAAAACCTTGCAACTTGGTTTCTCACTCATCTACCACAAATTTGGGGAAATCCCTTTCTGGTATTGCATTGGATTCTAAGGATTCCAATAAGACAGTTGTTGAATCTCAAACTCCTATATCTATAGTTTGTAGTGTGCAATCAGTACCTATGATGGAAAGTTGTTCTGCACAGGGAAGTAATTCTAATCTGGCCTCAATTCACACTTTATCAAACACTCTTTCAAGTACCTCTCATATTGATAGTGTGTGTCCAACTAGAAAACCAGTGAGTTGTAACTTATTCAATGTTCATAATTTGGATGTTGTGATTTATTATACCTTTAAGAGCTCTGATGGACTTAGAGGATCCAATATACCACTAACTAGTACCACTGCTAGCCTGGTTCCTGAATCACCTTCCTTGCAGACTCAGACCTCTACTCTTGTTAAGGGTGGACACAACAAAGATTCCATTTGCTTAACCCCTTATCTTAATTTAGAATGGGTTGGTAATGCTATAGAATTTTCTTAAAAGTAGTCTAATAGTGACAATAACTCTTCCAGGAATAGTCATGGGGTTTCATCTTTTGAGAATCCCATGAAAGATAAGGTATATATCACACCAGGCATAGACATGGCTCATCTTGTTAAGGGGACTCAAAAAGTAAAGGTGAGTATTCACAAATCCTTTGAATTGCTGGCATTAGGAAGCAGTGAAAAGGATGAGCAAGAAAAAAACTAGGTTTAATGATGCAGCTAGTTGATGTGGAAATTCTAGATGATGGAGGTGGGCCATGGATAGTGGTTGTTGCATTAGGAAATACATTTTTCTTATTACAAGTTTAAAAATGATGTCTTAGTATACCCAGTGCAGCAAGGTTGTATTTTTTCATCCTCTATTAGACTTTATTTGGATTCAGTAAGAGATAAATTATTGTGATTCTTCATCATTAAGAATTTATTTAGGACTTTTCTGATAAGAACTTTTTCCTTCTTTGAACACTTGGGAAAACTCTTATTATGTTTTAACAGGTGAAAACAATTCATTTTGGTTATATTGTTTTTGAATTCTGGTTTTCATTGTTTCATAGGGTGTGGGGGATGGTTGTAGGGAGGGTGGGCTGGGTGAAGGAGGGTGGGGGTTGGGTGAAGGGGGTTGGGAGAGGGGGGGCTAGGTGCAAGGAGTTGGGGTGGGGGAGTGGGGGTGGAGGTGGGTATCAGGGGGGTCATTGGGGGTAAAGTTTGGGGTAGTTGGGGTGAAGGAGGAAGGGGGGTAGTGGGGGTGAAGGGGGAAGGGGGTGTGGGGGTGTTTATGGGGGAGGGGGTGTCTATGGGAGGGGGTGTCCAGGGGTGTCTCGGGGGGTGTCTCGGGGAGAGGGGGTCCAGTAGGGGGTGTCCAGGGGGTCCAAGGGGGGTGTCCAGGGGGTCCAGTGGGGGGGGGGTGCAGGGGTGTATAGGGGGACAAGGGGGTGTCAAGGGGTGGGTGTCTAGTGGAGGGTGTCCAGGGGGTGTCCAGGGGGGTCTAGGGGTGGGTGTCTAGTGGGGGTGTCCAAGGTGGGAAGCTGTTGTTTCTAGGGGGTGTCCAAGGTGGGAAGCTACTGTTTCTGGGGGGTGTGCAAGGGGGTTTTGTCCAGGGGAGAGTGGGGGTGTGAAAGGGAAATAATGTGTGCTGGGGGGGTCTATCCAGGGGGGAATTTAGGGGCTTTAGGGGGAGTGTGGGAGTCTAGGGGGAGTCCAGGTGGTGTCCAGGGGGTGTCCAAGGTGGGTGTCCAGGGGGTGTCCAAGGTGGACAGCTGTTGTTTCTGTTGGGGGGGGGGGTGCAAAGGGGTTCTATGTTAGGGGATATTGGGGGGTGTACAAGAGGGATGTGTGTGGGGGGGGTGTCTATCCAGGGTGAAAGGGAGTGTCTGCAAGTGAGTGGGGGTGTCCAGGGGGTGTCCAATGTGGGAAACTGCTGTCTCTGGGGGGTGCAAAGGGGTTCTATCCAGGTGGAGAGTGGGGGTGTACAAGGGGGAAGGGGGGTTTTTCAGGGGAGGGAGGGGCTACAGGGGGAGTGTGGAGGGTGTCCAGGGGGTGTCAAGGGTGGTTTCCAAGGTGGGAAGCTATTTTTTCTAGGAAAACCCTCTATACCCACAGTTTAAAGAATTGTGGGTATATATGTTGCTGTGAATTTATCTATACCTACGGTTATTTGTACCGTGGTTATGTGTGTTTGAAGAAAACTATCTATACCCATAGTTCTATAAACCGTGGGTATAGACGTATACCTACAGTTTACCAGAATCGTGGGTAATATGAAATTTTTGTGGGCTATACCCACGGTTTCTAAAAACCTGTGGGTATAGGAAAATACCGACACCTCTGGATCCCACGGTTTATAAAACCATGGGTATATACTATACCCATGGTTTCATGGTCTATACCCATGGTTTGAAACTGTGGGTATAGGGAAATTTTCTAGTAGTGACTCTTTCCCATTGGAATTAGGTAGGATTGCCTAAATTCCATGATTATTATTTAGCAATGGGTTAAGGAACCCAATATAAAGAACTCAATGTCACAACTTTGTCAACCACATACGAAGATCACTATATAATATAATCCTTTTATCTCAATATCTCATCAATAAGTTTAGACATCTCCATCATCAACCTATATGATTGATTTTTTATTTATTTGACTATCTAAAAAAATCCATTACACCATGGACATGGAATTTATTAGATAGTTATATTGAGATAAAATAGCTAAGATATCAATTTTCATACAGATGGAAGTGAAAAATCCTTCATCAACTTATCCATTAATAATGTTTCATTCATGATACACCCAACATACCCTACTTCCCACCAACATTAGACATGATGGTTTTTGTTAGTAAATCGAAGTGTTCTAGTCATGAAATGCATTAATGATAGTCTTAAAGTATAAGGACCATTACACACACTCATAGATAGGAATACATAATTACATAAAAACATACATAATTCTTACTAGAAGGTATATTATCATAATCTCTCATCTTGGAGATTATCAAGTGTGAACTTCATGAGAAGAAGCCTCATCAACTTATGAGTACTCACACCTAACAGTCTATATACTATATGCCATATCATAATATGTTATCCCACTATAAAATTATATTTAACAATATCATCATTGAATTTCAAGGTTCTCAACATAGAAAGGAACTGTTATAACCTTATCAATGTGATACATACTCTAGGATATTATCACATCAATGTTATGTATAAGAAAAAAAATATGTGATAAGATATTTATATTAATATTCACTTATTTGAATATACATGTAATCCAAAGTAAATAGTAGTTAGTTCTATGGAAGAAAATCTAAAAAGATGTTAGGTGGTATATCCTAGTGACTTTTTAGGCATGAATCTAGTTTTAAAGTCAATGTCTTATTTTAGGAATTAAGGGCTTTCCCAACAGTAGTAGCGCCCTTTGAGATATGAAACTTTTAGACTTTAATATAAGTTCCCAGGAACACTAAGTGTTATTTCTTGATAATTTAAGTTAGGTGGGACTCTTAGTTTATAAAATGAATCTCAGGATAGTTGAGTGGTCAGGTGATTTTATGATCCCTGTTAGGGATGTGAACATCATCTAAAGGTCGTGTTTAGTGGGTTAGACATGACTATAGAATGGTTGGACACTTTGATAAACATGTAATCCTTCCTATTTTATAATATATAACTTGGAGGATTTTCAGTAAGGTTAAAATTCATATGGGATAATATGAATCTAGGTTAATCCTTTGTGTATGATATCACTCATTAGGATGCATAGTTCTATTCAGCCTATAATTAGTAAAATGGAGTGCTAGTTTCATTTTAGTGATATCGAGGTAGTATGTGTTGATGCACATGGTTTATGTAGAGTTAACGTATATTGAAACAAGTTGTGTGTAGATCTGTGATAATCGATCAAGTTTTACTAGCTTCGAGTGATGCTATAATGGTAACAGCTAGAGTTAGATGGTTCACAACCACTTGAAAGAAGACTCATGTGTACTTGGAAACCACATTCATGGGTCCTCCTTGGAGTAGAGTTACATGGTCATTAAAGATTTTATATTACCATGGTATTATTGAGTTGTTAATAGAAGGATGAGTTATCATAGTGGTTAGGTTTTTTGATATAAGGATTATGACACCTTTGGTTTCTGAGAAAATACATAGGGTTCTTGAGTAATGACACTAGATTGGATGGGAAGGAAAATTTAGGTGCCCAACCCAGTTGACCAGTGGTTTTGTAGTTGACGCTTTAATTTTTGAAATGAAATTGTGAGGTGAGCAATCATTTGAAAAATCATAGAATATGTAGGTACCTAATTTTTGAGTTCTTAGGGATATCCTAGAATACTAATAATTAATGTGTCATGTTGCATGGTCATCTTGGCATTTTTGATGGACGACTAAGATGAGCATGATTCATATCTTGTACCTTGTGTTACGGGATGTACACCCATGATGTATGAAAAGTTTAGTTCATGCTAGTTAAAAATTTATAATTGGTTAATATTGAACGTCAATGAGTGACCATGTATAGTTCAAGGATCAATGATTTCAAATGTGATTCTTTTAAGAATGGAGATAAAGAGTTTTGGTTAAATTAAAGTTCCCTTATTATTAGGGCTAATTTTGAAATAGATCAGGTGTTATGTGATGATTGACTGTAGGTGGACCTGGACACACATTGTTAGGAGACATGTTTTCGGGAGTTGGTTTAAGTAATGTTTAACCTAGTTTAATATGAAATTTTCTCCGGAAGATAGATACATGTCTATAGATGGATTATTAGTAACTCCTAGTTAGATAAAATCATGCCCAATATCATGAAATTATCTTGAGTGTACTTAGAGAGTGTTAGATATATGTCAATATACTTAAAGTTATTTTATGGACTGGTGAATGGATTCCCTGGGTGTTACGCTTGAGGTGAAATTTAAGGTAATCCATAAGGTAGGGAGCATACCTTTAGTTGTTTGAGGGTGGTTTCCATCATTGTAATATGAATCTAAAATAACATCAAGGGAACCATTCTTGAGAAGTGAGAACGAGTGATAAATAACGTTTGCATTAGCACTTATTAATGAATGGGTTTTTAGGAATTCATGTTGTTATATCCAATGATAGATGGATAATGGGATGTTTTTATTGGTAAAAAAATATTTTGTTTGTACGTTGGCATGGATTCTCTTAAGGTGAGGAGTGGGATGTCAGTATCTTTTGATTGACCCTCAGGTGAGAAGGTTCATGGGATCTTGAGACCAGACATTCGATGGTCATTTGGATCTCAAATGCTATTGGATAAATGCAACAATGTATGACTGAATTTCTCAGTAATTTCCAGTTACATGTTTGAATACAGACTTATGAAATGTCTTATTGAATGTGTCAAACTTGAGATAGCTTGTGATGATCCAAGGATGATGGATTATGATTGAATCAGAATTCATGATGTTTCATGATAGTAGAAATGAACTAGATAAGGTTCATTTAAGATATATCACTGGAAGTTGGGTATGGATTCAGTGAGCATGCTCAGAATAATATCATTACTCTTTGGTATAATCACTTTTTGAATTCTCGTTTTGGTGATGCGTCATCCATTAAGTTGATAATTTTCTTAAATATTTGATTGAAGGTGGCTTGACTTGAGTTTTCTTAATCTATTATTTGCAGTCAATGAGGAACCTCATCTGGCATGTCATTGCATATAAATGAGCGCATCGTAAAGGACGGATGGGAATTATTGAGGAAAATCTTGCATGAGAAGTTTATGTTTATTGGATTATATTTTTACAACTTTGATCAATTTGATAAATGTGTTAGAATTTTTATTATGATTTCAAGGACATGTTTCAGCAGTCAATTCCAATGGTGGAAGTACCATGAATTGGAATCAAATGAATAGAACTAGAACCTTTCATGGGGAGTGACATAGGCTTGATTTTGAAAAAGGAGAATACATGATCACGTATTATATTAGATAGGGCCAAATAAGTGTCATATCAATATTTCAACTTTGTATATGATCATTGGATCTAGTATTAGTGGATTATATAACATATTTTTAAAGTGATGTTTGGAGGCATGTAATGCGTTTAGAAATTCACCACGGATGGTTAAGTGGGAATCCATAACTTGAGTATGTAATTTTGTTCCTTTAGATAACCACAAAGGAAACTTGGGGTGAAAATTTATAAGGTGGGGAGGTCTTAAGATCCTATGTTTTAGACCGGGTTTAAGTTTTAAAGGAATTTCAATTTCTCGTTTGGTGGATGGTCTAAATTTTAAACCATTAATCATAATATAATTATGATATTTGAAACACATTAATTTGTTTTTATGTGGTTTAAGGCCTGAGAGGTGTCCTGAATGTCAGGATTGATCTCAAGAGCATTAGGATTTGAAAACTCATTTTTGATAGAGACTGCCTTGGGTGCATGGTTAGTACTAATTGTGTGACATGCTTTGTATGGGGACACAATTTAGTTAACCATTTTAAGTGGTCTAGAAAAATAGGAAAATTAGTGCAAAGGTTCTTAGGGATTCACATTGTTGGAGCAAGTTTTGACTAACTGTGTGTTGTAACCATGAGGGGTAGGTGTGATTGAAGAATGTAGCTCTACATAGTTGGAGCATGGTTTGTAAACCATGTGTGGAAATCATGTAGATTATAGGTTCTTTGGACAGTTGAACTGTATGGTTGGAACATGGTTTTCCTAACCATGAATCCTAATAGAGTCTCTCTTAAAAAGGGGAAAATTACCATTTTCCCACTAATTCCTTAAAAGGGTTTTACCCCATTTCCACCCTCATTTCACCCAAGAGGTACCCTGCATGCACAATCTCCTTCTTCCATCCTACATGGGTGGTTCTCCTTTATCCTTTTTTCGAATCAAATATTGTTAGATGTGTTCAAGTCCTAACGGTGAGTAGAGAACTCATTATTATTCCTTTCTCATATTATCTCACTGCCTTTGATGTTATTTATATACAAATTAAGATACCTTATTTTTAGGTTGTTTTTCTAATTGTATTATTTCTCTCATTCTATATTGAATAAAATCCCAATAATGGATGAGTAAATATTCCTTGGAAAGTGGTAGGTGTTCTTGATGTTCTTCCCTTAATTTATTTTTTTGTAAAATGTTTCATTGTGATGCATGCTAACTTCCTAAGCATTGCTCCTAAAATGTGAAATACCTTAAATTAAAATCCTAGACCATAACCTTGGAAATATTTAGCACATTTGACATGGATGGAAGTTTATGACCTCATGTTGGAACACACCTTTGGGTGTGTATTATTATTATTCCCTCACTTACTATTTCTTAAAAATGACCAAATCACCACTAAGGTGTGTTTAGTTTGAATCCTAAAGTTGGAATGGATTGGATGATAATAAATTAATTGATTGAATTATAATATGGAATGTATACTTATCTGGTCCATGTTAAATTATGAAGTTTGACTTTGGATAAAAAGGTATTTAATTAATATGTGTTGCTTATATAATTAAATGTCTTGACCATGAAAACACTCGGTCTATGTAACCAAACACCATCATAAGGAATGTGTCTTATATCTAATGATTTAATGACTAATTGTAGTTAATTTAATTATAAATGGTATGGACCATTAATTAAAATTTTAACCCTTAAAAGGATGATTGTGTCACTTGGCCTTTTTTGGGAACTTATTAATGAAATGATATAAATTATTTCTTGAATTGTAAAAATTGGCATGGGTGTTATCCTTGTGTCCTATGTTTAATTATTAAATGTTAAGTGGATGATTATTATATTATCCTTGATTGATAATTGGATTATGATATTGAATTCCTTGTATGGGATCATGTAAAACATTAGTTTTAATGATTATAAATGGTTAGGCGATATTGCACATGGTGCACCCAACCTATTATTGAAATTATTAGACATTGTGTTCCTTGTCATTATTGAAATTACTTAAAGGTGTGGCATTACCTAAGTGATACTTGTATTTCAGTTGTGGATTTCATTATATGGACTCTTGGGATTCCAACTGATTCATTAATTCATATTCCAAGTGAAATACAACAATTAGATTAGGTCTTTCTCTTAGGATATGAATGCCTTGACTTGGCAATAACAGTTTACCTTTATTTATGAAAATTAAAGTGAATTCTCTGGATGATTCTCATTTGATTCATCTTGATTTTATGGACTACCTTGTATTAGCCTTTTTGATCCTTCCAAGACTCACAGTAATGATACCTATGACATGATCCTAGGGCATGGGTAGCACTTTCCCCCTTATGGTGAATTTCTAAGGGTACCCCCCCAATGAATTTCATTTAGATTATGAAACCTAAAATCTATGAAAATGACAGAGCCACAATTTTATCTCTATACAATGACTGCTTGGTCATATGCCTTGGGTACCATCCTTATATAAATAAATTAAATTGTAAAATTATTAGAGAAATTTTCAGTTTAGTTCAAAGTATATATGGTATGAAAGTTGTCCCATGAGGAACTTGGTCTCAATATGGTTATTTATACATCACTGCACTATTAATTTATTTACTATACTTTCACACTTCTTTATTTTATTTTCACAGACTAAATTGCATTATAAATTATTGGCATTGGCCTATGGATTTTCATTCCACTCTATTTGGGACACCATTTGGTACCCAGACAAATCTTTTGGTTGTAGTTCAGGACATAGGATTGTGCCTCTTTCCTTTACTATGGGTTAGGAATTAATATGGAGTTGGGGGACGAACATGTACTTGGGCTACCTATAAGAGTTGGGTATTTTATTTATTTATTATTTTTCAGTATATCCATGTTGTGTGTATTACCTCTATATGATGGTTGTTTATACTATGACTCAACATGTCCATGAATGGTTGATTTTATTAACACTTTATAGGATATTAGAATTTAATTACCTATCAGTTTTATTTACTTTTGATGCCTTTATTTTATTATTTATTCTGTTGTATTTAATACTAAAATGGAGGATATATTATCCCCATTGTACCATCAGCAGACCCTCACTTCTAGTTGGTAGCCTTTAGCATACTGAGACGTGTACTGGATGCCTTGTTCCCACCGACCTAGGGAACTATTTTAGTGCCTCCAAAATAGGGATGTTATATATGGATGCTTAATAATTTGATAAATTAATTAACAAGCATGCAATATGGAACTAAAAAAATTATAATATGTGTAAAAAATATCTTGACGTGGTTAATCACTTAAGTAAAATCTGTTTAATATTAACAAGCATATAATAAGATAAAATAGATAGTTTACACGTAAATATAAAAATCTATCAAATAAAATGTTGAGTTGGTATATATTTCCATTACCTAATTTAGAATAGAACCAATAGATTTCAGTGTTTGACCAAACCCCATCTAGGACACTACCATTTAACTAAGACTTTTAGAAAAGGTTTTGGGTTGACTTAACCAATTTTACATCAAGATGAGTGTAATTTTCTATACTCGGTGTAAATTTATAAGAAAGGTGTTATGAAAATCCAAATATAGGATTTCAATATTTGGGATTCCACTAAATAGATTAAAGAGGTGAAAGTTAATATAGATGGAAAGTTACACCTATATAAATACCTTCAAGTATCTGACCATTCCCTTTATTAGGTTATGTGAAGGGATATATAGATTATTTCCACTATAATATCTCAATGGTTGAGGTAGTGAATATCTTAAACATGATTTTATAGACTTTTTTTTGATATTATGTGATTCTATCTCAACTCACTCCACTGTAAACACCATGGTGTAATGGTGTAAGTAAAAGGAGGAACCTCAACTTACTTTCCATAGTAATACTGATTATGAGTTATGGAGATATTTCATTATCCTTTATGGGATATACATTACACATTACAACACACACACTAAACTAGGTTCTAACTAAACTGTAAAATAGAACACCATATGAGTTAATGTATAAAAGGAAATTTGTGTTTTTAGACTTATAAGTATGGGGATGTGAGACAATTCTTCAAGATGCTACTGGAAAACAACTATAACACTGGGAGAAAAAATTTATCATTATAGGGTATTACAATTAAATAAGGGGATTTTATCTATACCCCCACCCCTCCAGAAAAGAGGGTAATCATCACAAGACATGACATATTTTTTAAGAGAGATCATATCTTTAATAAGGATATTGGGATTTAGATTAAATTTGATAAATTTGATGCTCAAGATACATAAAAGTTGGTATAAAAAATATTCCATAGGTCATCATGGAATACATTTATCATAAAACACAAGTACTGTGTAGGATCCTCAGAGAGGTAAGAGAACAAAAAAGATAAGTTTTTCTAGTCACCGAGGATTATGACTCATTATTCATCAACAATAATGATCCTATTTTATAAAAAGATATAGTAGAGATCTAAAAATATATAAAATGGGATAAATAAATGAACTCTAAGATGGATTCTATGTTTTAGAACCATGTTTGGGTTTTGATCAAACAACCAATTGATGTAAATATTATTGAGAAAAACTGGGTATTCAAGAGAAAACTAGAAATGGAAGGTAAAGGAAATACCTATAAAGTAAGGGTAGTGTATAAAGGGTTTAATAAATTTCAAGTAATTGACTATGAGGAAGAATTTTCTTCAATTTTCTTGTTTAAATCCATTATAACTCTACTTATCATAGCAGCTTTCCATGATTATTAGATCTAGCTAGTGGATGTCAAAATAGATTTCCTTAATGATAACCTTAAGGATGATGTCTATATGACACAACCTATATGGTTTTTTACTCTAGGTAATTCCAATAATATTTTAATGTTGTATGGATCCATTTATGGATTGAAATAATCATCTAGGTTATGGAACATTTGGTTTGAGGTAGCCATAATATATCTTTGTTTCATAAAGAACGAATGTGATCCATGTGTTTAAATGAAATTTATTAAAATTGTGGTCATATTTATAGTATTATATATTTATGACATATTACTTATTGGAAATGTCACACCAGTCTTACTGTCAATTAAGTACTGGTTAAAAATTATTTCTCTATGAATTACTTAAGTGAAGTTATGTATGCCCTTATAATCAAGATCATTCATGATAGATCCAAAAGGGTTACTGGAGAAAGTCAAGATATATATATTTACCAAATACTAAATATATTTTGTATGAAATGATCCAAGAGGGTTTTGGTTCCAATGGCACATTTTATACAACTCTCTAAAAAAATGTGTAACACCCCAATATTTTATGATATTATTTTTTAAATAAATTTAATATCCTCAATAACATGTGTTTCATTCAACATCGAGTTCAAATGGATAATGATATATTATTATATAACTGAGCCATTAAATTATAGGGAATAAATTGGAATAAAAAAAATTAGAATATATGTTTTATACATTTATAGAATAAAATTCATTGGTTATCTGTTGATTGAAAGTTAAAAATAGAAATAATAAAAGAAGTGTTTTATGAAAAACCACTTTTGAGAATGCAATATAGTTATATCATAATGAAATAAATTAGTCTATATTAGTGAATTATTTTAATGAAATTTACATTTTATATATTTAATCATGTTTTTTAACATTCATATAATATTTTAACTATATATGGGATAAGAATATATCCATTTTTATTTTCAAAAACAAAATTTTTCTAAATTATAATTTTTATCGTGTTTACGAACATAATTTAATATTATTATTTTTTAAAATTATAGGTATTGAATTTTATAAAATGAATTAAATATTTATAATCATAATTTTATAATTTTAAAATGGTTCCCTTTTATTTTTGGTCAAAATTAATAGCAATCATGGTAAAATTTATCATCACGGTAAAGGGTAAATCGAGTTAATTTAGGTTAAATATAAGTGATAAGACCATAATTATCCATATTAATTCTTATTGTTGGAATATTATTTAAAACTTATCACCTAATTATCTTATTTGAGTTGTTTAATTAAAGCTTGTCCATGAAAATGATTTATATATTATTTAAATCAAAGATAGATACAAAATGTTAGAGGGCGTGATGAGAGTGTTGGGAGGGTATCTCTCTAGGTATGGTGACTGGGGTTTTCCACATTGGATCGTGTGGGTGGTTCATTGTCTCTTCTCATTCTAGTTTTTTTCTTACGGTTCTGATCTTCTTGGGTTCGTTTGGTTCTTGGTTCAGATCTGCTTCTCATTGCGGCTATTGGTTCACCCGTGCTGAAGGTCGCAGCTGATCTACTTGTGATTCAGATCTACTTGGGGTCGTGTTTTCTAGATATACTGAAGGTTGTGGGTTTTGTGTCTTCTGATCTAGGCTAAATTTGGATGGAATCGGAGGCGGAATATGTAGTGGTGTCATCTTTTTTGGATGGAACGATTAGAGCAGGTAAGGTGTCAGCCTCTTTGGTTGATACAGGCACAGGAGCTATGGGCGCTTACGGAGTAGAGGTGGTGACTATGGATGCAACCATTCTTGTGAGATTGATGGATGGCCCTATAATTGGTTCTGGATTGAGATGTTCTGCTGATCTAGTCACAGGTTTGGTGAATGATGTCTCACTGAAGAGATATGAGGGAAGAATTTATGGAGGTTTGAATGGTTTGCGGATTAAGCATGATGATAGATTTTTTTTGGGTCCTCGGGGTGGTGATTCTCATAATTTAATTTCAAGGAATGGTGTGAATGTATTTGTCAAGTCTAACCCTATGTTTTATGAATAATGAATTGAATCCTACAAGAATTCAATTATCATAAGGCTTAGCTCACACCATTCTAATCCTTGGAAGCCTGAGGATCTCAGGATGCATCTTGTACAAGTTTGGGGATTTAGAAAGTTTCATATCATGTCAGATGGTATGATTTTTTGTTCATATCATGTTACAATATAATGAATTGAAAATGAGGGCCTATAGTAATAGTTTTTTTAATCTCAAGCCAGGGAGCCTTCGGTTCTAGAACTGGACCCCTAGTTTGATCCTTTTCTGGCTAAGAACACTGTGGAACAATCCTGGATTCATGTCAAAGGGTTGAATTGGGTATTTTGGAACCCAATTATTCTATGGGATATGGATATGGATTTTGGTAATCCCATTAATCTTTATAAGAATACTGGAATGGTCAGGTATGATCACTTTTATCATATGTTGATTGAGTTTGATTTATCTTTGCCTCTAGTTGAGACTGCTTATTTGATTGCTGGAGAGTTTAAATTTTAACTTGAGATTGAATTTGAGAATGTTCTTGATTTTTGTCTTAATTTATCCTCTATTGGGCATGTCAAGGGTAATTTTCACTAAGATCACATTATAAAAAGTATGGTCATTTGGTTGAAACATGAAAATTTAAAATGCCTATTGGAATTGATCCCACTTCTTGGAAAAAGGACAGTGTTGTGCAAAGTAATAATGAAAATGGTGTGAAAAACACTAATTATCCTGATCATGGTAATGGTTTTATGGCCTCCTTTGCTAAGTTGGAAGTTGGGAAACAATTTTTTGGTAGTCATGGTTCTTAGAATATCGGGGTTCCAGGAAATGGATTTGTCTCTCATACTTAGCTTTAAGGGGAACTCTATAATTCTAAATGGTATGATTCTTGTTCAGATCATCTTCATAGTGACTTTTATATTGATCTTGATTTCTTGATAGAGGATCAAGTTTTATCTAAAGGGAAATTGGCTCATGGTTCCCCTCATTGTGTAAGGAAGGCTCTTCCTGGGGAGATCTCCTCTGTCGGTCTAGCTGTCATGGCTGCTGATAGTGCTTCTTCCTTGGATCAATTGGATATTATTTCACCTATTCGTAGTTCTTACAAAGGCATGATGGTTTCTAATCTTATGGGTCATGTGGATTCTATGCATGTCCCTGATGTTGTGATTGTTGCTGGCTTTGGGAAGGCCTCTTCTTAGGAGCATGTGGTATCCGCACATGTCCCTAATTTACTTGCGGGTTCGCCTAGTTTTAGTGTTGTGAATCATAATTTTTTTTCAATGCTGGAATAAATAAACTCTCTGGACATTGATGTTCTATATAGGGAGAGAAGGTGAGGAAAGGTAAGAAATCTCTAGTGATTAATTATTCTATCTCCAAGAAGGTTGAATCCATTGGGTAACGGTCTGAGGGAGCTTTGGGGGAAGGACCAGCTATTGAAGGTGATATTGAAGATGTTGGTGGCCATGTTATTCTAGTGGACAATCAGATTTCTGATCAACACATTTCTATTTTTGATCATGTTGACACTGATGTTGTTGGTGGGTGGAAGACCTAGAAACAATAGAGAAGGGGTAGACACCCTTGGGGCCGAGGTGCATCTTGTGGGTGAGGTGGTTGAGGTTGAGTGTTGTTTCTATTTATTGTGTTGTTGGTGTGTTTATCACTTTTACCTCAAACCTATCATACCCTATGTACTTTTAATATATTTTTTAATACAATTCTAGGACCATGGAGTTACTCCATGGTCTGCGTTGTTCTGGTAGTTACAAAATTCCACTCTCTTTGTATTTAATATCTTTTATATGTCCACAAAGAGACAAAATAAATATAATAACAAAAATAAAAGTCCATTTTTATCTTAATGAAATTATTTTCATTATAGAAAAATATTTTTAATTTTTATAAATAATATAATCACTGTAAATGCTTATGAAATACTAATATAGTATTTATTTAATTAAAAGAAAAATAAAATAAATGATTTTAAAAATATTTATTTTTATATAATTTCAATGAGTTAATGTGTTAAGCTATTTTTTATATCAATATAACGTATTATAGAGGTTTTAAGTCATTATATTTTAATTATCTTGTTTTATTGATGTATTTGAAGTCAAATTAAATGAATAGCTTTAAAATTGATATTAATGATAATTTATAAAAATAATATTTTATTATATTGTTTAAAATTTATAGAAATATTATCATCAGACATGTGAATTTAATATAGTTTAAAACATATTATATTTTCTATTTATGAGTCATTTTTTCATTTACAGTAACATTATTAACACTTTATGATTAAAATAGTGGTTAACATGGTTAAGGTGAAAAATAACTAACAAAGGGGTTAATCAAAATGATAAGATTTATAATGACACAAAAAAGTATATATTATATTGGTTTATGTTATTACAACCTTATCTAATCTTATATTCTAATTAATTTCCATTTGGAAGCATTTTTAATGATAAATTAAGATTTTATAATTTAATCCATTGAGAAATTCCAAATGTTCCCCACACCTCAATTATAAAAGGTCGCCTCCTCCCTCTCTTCTTCACACCACATTTATCCATATATATCAAAACATACCTACCTATTTATCTTAAAAACATACTCATACATGTTTTTGAGGTCCTATTATTCCAAAAATACCAATCCTAGTGCCCCTAATAGGATATCCAAAGAAGGGTTCTTTAAGAGAAGGTGATCATCTTTACTGACTCTTTTGATCTTATTTATTATTATGCTTCAACTTAATGTGTTTTACCAATTATAAAGTAATAAAAATAGTGTTATACATATATTATATGTTATTATTTATATGTTAAAACCATTTTACATCTCTTCTCCATCATCTTAAAATCAAAAACTTCGCTCGTATGTACATACGACTTATCGTCTTCACATAGCGGGGTAATTTATTTTTTCATCACCACTTTACATAGATGATTATAAAGTTGTAAATAATTATTATATATGATATTTATGAAAAACAATATGACTATGGAAATATTAATTACTATTCACCTTTCTTTTTTCCATCCATCAAAAAATTGAAATAGTGTTCATGCGTGCATACGACATACCATCTCCATGAACAGAGTTATTCATTTTTCTAACTCTATATTTTAAGAATTAATACAAATAAATAGATAATATATATATTTATATATATATGAAATTAATATCATAATTAACATAATTTATATGATTTAACCATGATCCAAGTGAAAGAAATTATACTTTTTAATCAAAACATACATGAAAAATGAAACAATTATCACCCAGAATAGTAATTTAATAATGATTGTTTTTTAATAAATATGTGAAAAAATGGTTATAAGTAAATCATATATTGTATTCTATATATGATAATGGTTCTTTACTAGATTTATAATAAAACTATATTTACTATATAATATTTTTTGACACATACAAAGAAAATGGGGCTAAGGTAAGGGATTATTTCACAATCACATAATTATTTAAGATTATTCATGTTTAAGTATCCACTGGGAAATATTTCTATTTCATGTCCGTATTTTCTAAAAATTCAAAAATAATAATTATTTCTTAAAAAAGTTAAAATAATTATTTACCTATGTTTTTAATTTTTTTTAAATGGTTTGAAAGGAAGCTTTTTATCATTTTATAAATGAGATTCTTTGTGAATTTTCCCAAAAAATATGGAAGGAATGTTTTTTTAAACTTATAAAACATGAGAGGAATTTCCTGGTTTCATTATGCCTCAATGATTTTAAGACTTTATAATTTTACCATGTTCCTTTCAAATAAAATTTTTTATTTTATAATTGTGAAACTTTTTAAAAATAAGTGATTTTATTGTGAAATAGGTTATTTCCCTCAATAATTTTTCAATGATATTATTAGAGTATTTTCATCTATGTTAACATAATTTGTTGAATATTATGATTCATTGAGTTTGAACTCTTATGATACTATCTTTCATATTTTATTGAATGGTTTATGATCAGTTTGAATGGGGATATACTATTTTGATACCATTAGTCATATTAATCTAGATGGTTTATGATTATATTTATTGATTGATGAAATTATTAAAATTTTGTATATTAGTTTCAATGTTAATGTTTATGTGCATTATTTTTCACCCCTTTCATATGAGTAATTTATTAGACTAATTAAGTGATGGGTATGGTCTGTTATAGCCCCTCGATGCATTGATAGGTCTCATGAGACAAACTAGTTAGGGTATTGGATGAGTTATTAACTATTTATGCATGATGTCCTGGCCAAAGTCTAAAGGTATGTTTATGATGTTCAGCATTATAAATTCCATAATTATAAAATTAGTTATTGATTTCCATGGGATTATCTGATTAGTTATGATATCCATGGATAATTTTTAGCTTATATTATTACAAAATTATTTGATTTACATTTATTCCTGCCATATTTTGCTCAGGATGTTTTTAATATAGCATCTATTTCATCTATTTACATTATCATACTGTTTATGATTTTTTATTCATGATAGATTTTATTTTATGAATACCCACACTAAGTATCTAAGATCACCCTTTTATGTTTATTTTTTCCCCATGATGCCAAGAAGTATATTGTGATTGATATATAGGGATAATCTAGGAGAATGATAGTGTTCTAAAATAAATTACTAGGTTTTATTTTATATTTTCAATTTTATTGTAAGATTCAAGTATGTATCTAGTTTTCCGAATCTACTAAAATTTTCAATCCTTCAATATTTGATTCCTTTTATATTATGCCAATGTGATAAATTAACCATAAACTATGGGCTTCTAGGGTTGGTTTCTTTTCTATTTATGTCAAAGGATGTTTAGTAGAAAACTTGGAAACTAGATTTATGAAAACATAGATTAGGGAAACATAAACCTATAATGATCTTTGATAATATTCCCAGAGAAACCAAGATTATAATTTTGATATTATTTATACATAAATATACAATTTATGTTAATTATTTCACTATTTTTTATGCATTATGATTTAAAATCTAATCTGGTCCATGCCATTTTTTAGAAATGGTTCCTAGTGGAAGGAAGGGAAACCATATCAATATATGTATTCCATGTGGTGACTTCTCTCCTAGGAAAGATAATGATGTTTGTTAGCACCAAAGTTTGGGACAGAGAAGAAGACAAAATAAAGTCACCATTTCCTGCCTCGCGAAGCTATTTTTCGGAGTCCCCCCAGCACCGCGGCTGCTGCTAAGCAAGGAGGCGGGATGCTTCGCGAATGCATTTGACGTTCAGGATCCCACCGCGAATAAAGGAATAAGGACACTTTGCGAATGCATTTGACATTTGCAAGCTCACCGCGAATCAAGGAGGAGGGATGCTTCGTGAATGCATTTGACATTCGCGAGCCTGCCTCAAAGCAAGGAGGTGGGACGCTTCACGAATGCATTTGACGTTCGTGAGCCTGCCACGAAGCAACCAAGGCCCTCTTCATGACACATAAGCTCCGATTCTCAGCTCCTCTTGCCTATAAATATCAGGCTCCCCCTGATCCCAAAGGATGGACAATCCGACCTTTCAACTTCCTAGCTCCTAAATTGTGAAGCATCCTTATGCTCTGCGAACCATCAGCTGTGTGAGGTACTTCTGCTCTGTGAAGTGCCTCCCCTTTGTCTCGTTTTGATCCCATATTCTGAGAGGGATGCCTTTCGCAAAGCTTAAGGGACTTCTCGAAGGAAGGGGATCGCCAAGGTGACCCGATTCATCAAAGAGTGTTTATGCTTCGTGAAACACCCTTCATGTACACATGATCCCCATGCTAAGGCAGGGTCACTGTACTTTGCGAAGCACATTGCTTCATGACACCTTGCTTCGCGAGGCACCTTTTCTCTGTGAGGAAGTGCTCCATGAATGCCTTTACACTTCATGAAGCACCTCCCATATGAACCTATGCCCCATCCTTAGGCTAAGGCATCCCACTTCATGAAGCACACCCCTTCGTGAGTGCCCTCCGCCACGCGGAGTAATAGAGCTTCACAAGGCCCCTGCCTATGAACCCATCTGCTTTGCAAATCCTTTTCCCGTGCATGCATCCAAGTTTGAACGATGTGGTTTCAAAGTCCCTTGGACGATATTTCCCATTGTGTTGCTTTGCCTCATGCTTCTTTGAATAGGCACACTAATGTCTATTTCTTCTTCACATATCCACACTAACATGGGCCCCTTGATTGTTTTCTCCACGACACCCCCTCCCCATGACTTTGCATGTCCCCTCTCTGCACCAAGGAGTAGAGGGTACTGGTTATGTTAGTCCTAGGGGTGTAGAGAAAATCCACCTCATCTGAGCTACAGGACGTTAAACTGCCAAACACCTTCGTCCTCAGCACATGATGTTAAACTGTGACCTCTCCCTCTTCCTCGCATGTAGGGTACCCCCACCTTGGACATCCTCCATTCCCACCGGTCTCCACAGGGGATGATATCCTCATTAGGGGAGTGGCATTTTTCCATGGGGGAATGGAGACCATCTCGGTGTAAGCCCCTAGCCTTCTCACAGGAGGCAGCATCCCTGCTTCTCCATTCATATTCGGTCCCCAGGGCCAGCACAGGGTGTGATGGGGGATGGTGCTTCTCCTTTCTTCGGTCCCAAGTCCCTCTCCCACTGTGCTTTGTTTCCATCGGGCCTCCATACTAGAGTAAGTCCCAATATTTCTCTCCCTTGTCCGCCTAGAGCATAAACCCCACTTCACTTCCCACGAACGCACCTTTTGCGACGTGATTGTAAGGTCCCTACTATATCTTGTTTCTTACACTGATAAGGACTCACGTGGGCTTAGAGAAAGCACAAACCATGACAAACATCCGGGATAGCCTATAGTGTAATCCCCACTCCCACCACCTGAACTACATGGTCTTTGATCCTTGCTAAGGTGATGTACGTAGGAAGCCTTCACGAGGTTCATGCCCAACACCTAGTTGTTCTGACACCCCTTTGCGTCGGTTCAAGATCCCCATATCCTGAAATATGAGGTCTTTGATCCTTGCCAAGGCAAGGTACGTAGGAAGCCTCCCTGAGGTTCAAGCCCAACACTGGTCGTTCTGACCATCTTCGTTGGTTCACCAACTTCCTGGGTAGCCTAGAGTGTAAGCCTCACACCCACACCCGAACTACGAGGTCTTTGATCCTTGCCAAGTCACGGTACGTTGTAAGCCTCACTGAGGTTCAATCCCACCATCCTTTGGTCCCGACTACCCCACGTCGGTGTACCGAGCCCCTTTCCATCACCTGAACTACATGGAATTTGATCCTTGCCAAGGCAGGGTACGTAAGAAGCCTCCATGAGGTTTAATCCCGCCACCCGGTCGTTTCGATCTCCATCACGTCGGTTCACCAAACACCTTGGGCCTCCTCAGAGCGTATTCCCCAAATTCCCCCATATTCTAAACAATGATGAATTAAATCCTTGTTAAGGAAAGGTACATAGGAAGCCTCAATGAGGTTCAATCCCACCACCACCCAATTGGACCCCGGGTCCACCTTCACTTAGGTTCTCACCCACCCGAACTACGAGGACTTTGATCCTTGTTAAGGCAAGGTATATAGGAAGCCTATATGAGGTTCAATCCTAACACCCAGTAGTTCCAACCCCTTTATGTTGGTTCACCCCAGTCCCGCATGACGTTAAATTGTGGACCCCCTTTAACGGTAATCCGTTTTCACTCCATTCAATGGTAAGCCATTGTCACACCATTCAGCGGTAATCCGTTGTCATCCCATCCAGCGGTAAGCCGTTGCGACCCCATCCATCAGTAAAGCGTTGTGACCCAATCCAGCGGTAAGCCGTTGTGACCCAATCCAGCGGTATGCCATTGAAACCCCCAATCAGTGGAAAACTATCGTTAAATGAACTATGTGGACTTTTATTCCCTACCACGGCGATACGTAGGAAGTCTCTTCGATGATCCAGCCCAAAACCATCATCATCCTTATAACAGTTCCATCCCATTCACCATCCACTTCACATAACCTTTCATAATCCATCTGGATTCTTACCCAGGCCACCACATCTCAGTGGAATCATTCAACCCCATTCCCCACTCCCACTAATAGCACTTGGGCAGCCACCCACATGTTGGCCCCAATATCGGTGTTCCCTCTAGTGGGTTCCTCCATCTGATCCACTCTATTCAGTGTTCTGATCAGCCCAATCCATATCTGTTGGACGTTAAACCCGCGGAATACCTTGTGTTAAACATGGGAAGCTAAGGAAAACCTCATATACATGACCATAGAATATGATTCCCTGTGTTCGATGTCAAATGCCTCGGGCTTCCGCGCCCTCGAGAAGCCCGATAATAAGGGACAAAAGACAGACACGCCAATCCCCTAGAATCCAGACATGCCAGTGATGCCCCATGTGACTAATCCCCTAAACGAAGGTTTCTGCCCTATTCGAACCCCTTGGAATGTCCTGACAGAAGCAGCGTAATTAACTGGTTTCCATGAAGATATGAAACTAGGAAGAGTTTCATGAACAACATCTTAAGTCAATTATGGAGACCTGGACTAGGTGAAGAGTTCCGAGGAGGAATCCATGAAAGGAAGAACTGACATCCCATCATCCCGTTTCGATCAAGGAGAAGACATCCCTAAATAAGGAGTAGATGTCTCCCGCCTTTGGAAATCGGGAATGCGGGGCAACAAAAACCATATCCCTCATCCCTGAATAAGACGGACATGCACACCCCGGCAAAAGATTCAGAAACTGAAATGGTGAACCTGACATGAAATTATTCTCCTCAATATGAATATTTGTAGCCTTCTAAGAATAAATAGATTGACGTGTCACTGGATCCCGACATACGACTCTAGTTCCCGCCAAGAAAATAGCGGGCCTAGCATGAAACTCACCAGAAGTTGGGTTAGTAGAACGTTGGACATCCCGTTCTGCAATGTTGTCCGTGTGGATCCCTCTTACCGATCACGGAGGACGTCATGGCGTTGGGGAATTGGTTGTTGATTCCTTTTTCTTTCAGCACTGACGAGTTCATATCCCTACTTCTCAGGAATCAGGTTGCTGCCTCAAGCACACGATCACCATCTGCCCGTCTATGAAAGGGCAGGGGAAACACCAGCACAACCACTCTGTGTGGCTTCACCACTTCCGTGACGGCCTCTGCGTCCATGACCATGGGATTCCCATGCCCCATCTCCCCATCAGAAGTTATCCAAATAAGGGTAATTAATGACCTCGAACGTCGTTACGAGGAGGAGGGCATAATTCCAACCCAGTATATGGCCCGCCTGGACCTGGAGGTGTCCACACCTCACCATCAATGTTGCCCCCAAGGGCCACGCGGGGATCCATTACTCCCCACCCCGATATACAACTGCTTCGAGAGCCTGTCCCCGGAGCGCTTTGATGACTCCCTGCCTTATGCTGATGAGGTGGGCGATGTCCGGCCCAGCCCGGTCAGAGTCTGGATCCAAGGGATCCCAGCAAGGGCTCCCACCTAGCCACATCAGCGCCGCTGCTCGATCTTTCCGGAGGAGGAGCAGGTAAGCTATGCACCTGAACCACCAGACCCGGCTCGTCAGACCTGACACCAGCGTCGGGCACGAGCTGAGGAGGACGCCCACTGAGGGGCGTCAACGTCGACGACTATTGTGGCCTGAGCCAGCACCAACGCATACTACCAAGTCCCTTCATACACTGAGCAGGGCCGCTTATACACCCAACCAGGATCAAGGCCCCAACCACCCCACGGGCAGGCTGGGTTGACTCACCTGGTCACAGGCACGAGCAGTGGTCTCCGCGAACCAACCCTAAGTGATGCCACCCCATACAGAGGTCCTCCCCATACCACCACCACAGAGAGCGTTGGTATTCACCACTTCGAGTCTCGGCATGGAGGTCCACCCCATGTTACCCCCAGTCCGAATGAAGGTCTACCCCGCAGCAGTGATACTCGGTACAGAAGCCTCTCATGTGCCCATTACACTGGGTATGGAGTCATTCCTCCTGCCATCGACCGTCGGTGTAGGGATATTTCACATCCGGTCTCTCTTCCACGTGGGGACCCTCCCCATATCCTTTTAGTAGCTGGTGAAATTCCTCCTCGTCTTGGAAACCATAAGGGCGAAGGACAGCCTCACTCCACCCGCACCAAGCATGGGGGTCCTCCCCATTCTCATGCTGGTTCCAGTGGATATTTTTCACACTCTATAGATATTCAATGAGGTCCTCCCCATGTCCCCTTTGACATTTTTCCCAATTCTACTCGCACCCTGGCTTTCTCAGGTGGAATCCCTCTCTGCCCCAGCACCAGTGTGGCCAAAGGACCCCATGTCAGAAATCAGCCCTGTCCCGATGAGCCACCCAAGGGTAGGAAGGCAGGTCGTCGCCACCACAAGAGGAATCATGGGAAGGCATGGATAGAGATCAAACCGGTATACTTCTCAGATGCTGAAGAGGAGTATGAATCAGTGTGGGAACCCTCCCCTCACTCATCCGAGTCAAGGGCTGGGGTAGGAACAAGGCGCATCAGCCTGGTTCTCCCAGAATGCTAGTTCCACAAGATTCCCGCCTCACTTCGCAGGTATATCCAGGAGGATGAAAATCTGGCAACCCTGCAGGTTACGGTCGTCCAATCACCATCATCTTCATCAGAAGATCTTTCTACCTCCATAAGAGATCACAGAGAGCTATTCTAAGGACCAATGTTAGGCGACCAACATTGAGGCCTATCACCAGTAGCCCTAGCCCCTGGGCCTGGAACAGCAGCCGCCAGTCCCTCTTATCGCGACGTAGAGGCTAGGTCGCTACCCTCTTTGGAGGACAGCCTGAGAATCGGCAGCCAGTCATCCCATTTGTTGTAATCTCCACCAGTCAGCCTTCCATCCCAGCAGTCTGCCTCAGTACCACTGTGAGTTCCTCAACCACCCCCAGTTGGCGAGTGGGGAAATCAAGGGCCAGACCCTGAATTTGAGTCAAGGAAGTTATGGAGAATCCTCATAGTGGGCCACTTCCCCGAGAAGTTCTGTCCCGTTGCGGCACAGAATTTCTTCATACTGGAGTCCCTCACCCTAAAGGAAGTTGAGTGTTTCTGCTACACCCTCTGAGAGACACATTTCAGTCTCTGTCATCAGCAAGTGGTTTATCCAAGGAGCCAAATGCATTTTGAAGACATTAGTGTGTAGTGTCATCTAGTCGATCTGTCTGCACTCCATATGGCCCAGTGCCCCGAGTCACCAGTTTGCGGTGAGGCCCTACAACAGCAATGCGTTCAGAGTATCAAGGTACACCACAAAATTATCAAGGAGGCTACCCCCTACATGCAAATCTATGGTTAAGGGCAGTATGCTTCCCTCATTTTCAGTCTTATCCGGTGGCAACACGACTCTATTGGTGACATCGAGGATATTCTCCCAGGAAGGTTCATGGTCAATATGGTTAACCTAGCGGACGAGGACGAGCTGGAGATTCTTGATGGAGACTTACCCCCTAAGGGTATGCCACCACAGTTGGACCCATCGGGGAGGATCACTCGTCTGTAGAGAAACCTCCTAGGTCTCCCTATTCCCACTGAGGAATTGGTACTCAGTAGGAATTATGGTTAGGGAAAAGATCACATCGGATCTATCAAGCACTCTGACCCATCCGCCTCAGTGAAGATAACAGAGGAAGACTCTGAGAAGGCCACATTGTGCCAACAACTTGCTGAGTAGAAAAAGTTGGTCGACAAACTTTTGGCAGAATGCGCTATAGAGTGACGGCCAGACTATGGAAATCCTAGTCCAGTATAGGAGGGGCAGAAACAACTTCCCCTCAGCAAGCTACCCCCAAAAAACCCTGATCATGCTGGTCCTACAGACAAGGCTGAAGATGGATCTCATGGAAAGAGTGTGCGGTATGTCTCACCAAACCCTCCCGAATAGTGCAGCAATCCAAGGAATCTGGCCCGGGTTTCCCCAACTGCCCCACAAGTCACTCCACCAGCCACTCCATGAGCTGCTGAGCCTGTCTACCAAATTGAAGAACCTGAAAATGTGCTCGTAGTTGGGGATCTCTGTCAAGGTAGGTACCTCCACCCGGATGATCCAATGGCGACACTTATTTCCTTCCTGGAAGCATTGTAAACGTGGAAGGTGGCCATTCCACCTGATGGTAATCCATACCCAGTATGGGTGGATGATATGCTGGAACCTTCGAGTTTCAGGAATCCCACCTTCTTCCCCTTTAACGGGATTGGGGACCCGCCGCAGCATCTGGACCACTTCAACTCAAGGTTTGGTCCCATGTTGGGGAATCCAGTGCAACAGGAGGCTTCCAAGCTCCACTATTTTGTTCAGACGTTGGAGGGGTCGTAATTCATCTGGTATAACTAGCTCCCTATCAGATTCGTGACTAGCTGGGAGGACCTTCGCTGGAAATTCCTCTACCAGTTCAACTCTACACCACGAAAAACCAACATCGCAGACATCTTCAAATGCAAGAAAAGGCCTGATAAGTGAGTCGTGGACTTTATCACCTGGTGTAAGGGGATCACATACTCTCCTGAAATACCATTGAATCAAGAGAAATTACTAAAAATGTGCATGGGAAATGTCAATACAGATCTGGTTCCTTCTATAATCACCCAAAACTACTATAGAGGATTCCAAGACTTCTCCGAAAAGGCCCAACACCTGGATGAAGCCTACAGCAGGCCAGCCAGGCACATCCGTTTCCCCTTGTAATCCTAGAAAGGAGAGATTCCATAATCGAGCCCACCATGGTGGCCCAAATAGAAGCCCCCAGGCAACTAGAATTGCTACTAGTAGCACCTTCCCCGCAGCCTCATAGAGGTCCTCCACCTCAGGCACGACCTCCAGCTCACCAGCGTCCTCATAATCGGAAAGCGCATTTGCGGAATGCGCCGCCACCTCCCAAGTGAAACAATCAGGGTTCACCTCCTTGATAGGCCCCTCCTACTCCTCATCAGGTCCAGGATCCAAGGGACCCCTTTCTAGAAAGACGAAACTGGACTTACTCATTCAACGAGAATCAGGTCCCTGGTTACGTCAGTAGCGCCTTAGAGTAGGGGATTGTACGCTTGCCAGAGTGCAGAAGGTCAGAAGAGGTGAATCTCACTGATCGCCCCAACTACTTCCCCAATCATTGGACTCTGGGGAACCCCCTCAAGCAATTCTATGTGTTTAAAGACTAGCTCCATGAACATGTCGATAACAACATAGTAAGGCTGGGTCTGGCTCTGGCACAAGTGGTGGGTATCTTTGTAAGGCCAGACAGTGGTAGTGATAGAGAAGGTGAGTGGTAGTAGGTTTCTAACCATGGGTCCTGGAAGTACATCGACTGGAGGAATCGCAAGACACTTTCTCATGCCCATGGCATCATTCGGGTACACCTGAATCAGCCAGATCCTTCATAAGTTACGACCACCACTTCTGCATCATCATATTAGCCATCCTCTTCCCATAAGATCAAGCATCAGCGACATAAGAAAAACAAATGTGCCCCGCCAATGTCGTCATCGTCCTTCACTCTTGGTGACTTCATGCCTTCGGAGATGGGAATACCTCCCAGAATCTGCCCAGTAATGGATAACTCTTCAAGAGACAATCAAGGGTATGATTCTGTTAATATCGTGGAGTTGGTAAATCCTTATATGACTCCCGACAAGGGAGAGCACCAGGAGATCCTCCCCAACGTCCCTAATAGATGCCAACATCGGTGGAGCCATGGCCACATGAGTCATCGAGGTGCATTAGTTGGCACCTCCATCTAGGTCATGCATTCCACTGAGACCAGAAAACAATCCCAGCATAGATCTTAGCACGCGCAGCCTCTTCATATGGTGTAGTCAAGACTGCCTCCACCACCGTTTGTGCTACTAGATCAGGCTGAGCTACCTCGTCTAGATTGCGGCCAGCCTTGCCCGACTACAGGCCGATCTCAGTCATCTGTTCCTCATCTGACAGTGACTCTTTGGGCTCCGACTAGTGAACAGGGGGACATGCCTAGCACCATCCAGCCGTCGGTCTAGCCAGTAGGGCCCTCCTTGCCTCCAATCGCAGAGCGGTCTCCTATAAGCATAAGTTCACACCTGGAATGGAAGTATGATGTTCTCAAGAACCTCTTAGGCATCCCAGTGAGGCTTTCCATCCTTGAAGCCCTTCTCCTGTCATCAGATATGTACGAGGCCCACACTGAGGCTTTAAGAAGCCCCCTTCAGTTTGAGGTGGAGGTAGCAGCTGCAAAAGCCTTTCATGGTGAAACAGCTGAGAATTCCGAATGCCAGGCCATCATTTTGTTCTCAAGAGAAGATGAAGGCTCTCTCATATAGGGGCATATCCGCCATCTGTACATCACTGGTCGATTTAATGGTGTGGAGGTTTGCCGCTGTCTCATTGACACCGACTTCAGGATCAACCTTATCCCAACGCAGACACTGCGGAAGCTGGGGTTATTCAAGGATGACATGACTCCCTCCGATTTAGGAATCTAGGGATACGACTGGACAAAGCAGAACCCGTTTGGAAAGATCTATTTGAAGACCCAGTTCAGTGGCCTAGTTACTAGTACCGAGTTTATGGTTATCTCTTAGGACACCGTGTACAATACATTGATGGGAAGACCATGGCTCCACCTGAACACAGCATTACCCTCATTAAATCATCAATGCCTCAAGTACTCCCTTAATGGTTGAGTATGCGTACTACAATGTGATGCATATCCTTTCGCCTCTTGTGAAGCCTGTTATTTGGATGCTGACTATTACAAGATCAAGGATAACCAGATTCTGGAAAGTGAGGTTGAGCCCACCATAGTCACAAATGACCCATGGGCAGGTCTAGATGACACCTACTTCTTCCTAATCTATATATTGGAGGCCACGACCCCTGACATGGGGAAATTATTTGTTGTATCTGGTACACGAGGAAGGCATATTCTCAGGTCCAAGAGATGGTGGAAAATCACCTCTTACTCCTACACAAACCAGGCGCGGGTGATTCTGGAGCCTTCTATCCCCATACGATGTCGGGATGTCCACCCCATGGCAACAACAGTATGCCATACATGCCTGTTTCAACGGGATGGAATCAACCGACTCAAGCCGACACACCACTATTGCTTTGATATCATCAAGTGTGTCCCCTTGGGTCAAAGACCAGATGGGATTGGATCGACTGACTTCATCGATATGGTCTCAACAACACGTGAATATTCTGATATGTTTTCCACTATTGTACAGGCTGGTTCCAACCTCCCGTCAGGTTCTTCCGACCTAGGGGAAGCTTCACCTGCTGGGAATCCATCCCCCGCAAGTGAAGAAGAGGATATAAAGGATTCTCTCCTGCCTTTGAAGAAGGCGTTTCTGCCACGGTCGATGAACTGATACAGTTGAACCTTGGTAGCAGGGTAGATCTGAGACCCACATTGATCTGTGCCACCATGTCCCTCGAGGAGCAGCAACAGTATGTAGATTTCCTGAAACATCCTTGTGATGTGTTCGTTTGGAGTTACGATGAGATGTCGTGACTAGATCCTCAGGTAGTCGTCCACTGCCTCGGTCTCCCGACAAATCATCGCGGGTACAAGAAGCCTCCCAAAAAGATGCACCCTTCTCACGGTGCTATGGTCGAGGCTGAATTTGACAAACTCATCCGAGCCAACTTCATCAATGAGGTTCATTACCCCAAGTGTCTAGCCAACATTGTGCTGTTCAGGAAGAAGAATGGACAAATTAGGGTCTGCATTGACTTCCGAGATCTCAACTGTCACTTTTCGAAGGATTATTTTCCCCTTCCAGTGACAGAATTGTGGATCGACACTACGAATGGGTTACAAGCCCTCTCCTTCATGGATGGTTACTCTGGATATAATCAGATCTGGATGGACCCTGAGGATGAAGATTCCACCACTTTCAGTGTGCCCCAAGGTACTTTCTGTTACCATGTTATGCCCTTCGACATGAAGAATGCAGGGGCCACCTATCACTGGGTCATGCACCGCATATTCAAGCCAATCCTTGGGACATTGGTGGAATGATATGTGGAGGACCTGGTGGTCAAATCTTTCCAACTCTAGGACCATCTCAAGGACCTTGTGAAAGTGTTCAACTTCCTCCATTTCCCGCCACTTGAAGATGAACCCATTGAAGTGTGCCTTCGGGGTCACCTCCGGGAAGTTTCTTGGCTTTGTTGTCAAGTATTGGGGCATCGAGATCGACCCAAAGAAGATCAAGGCAATCAGCCAGATGCCACCCCCGGGAAATATTTGGGAGCTTCAAGGTTTTCATGTCCACTTAGCCTATATATGCCGATTCATTGCGAATCTGGCCTGCAAGTGTAAGCCCTTTTCTGGGATCATGAAGAAAGGCTCTGCCTACGAGTGGTACGAAGTTTTCCAGACTACATTCGAGGAAATTAAGAAATATCTGCTCCAACCTCCGGTCCTGATGCCTCTCATCTTTGGAAAACCATAGATCCTATATGTGACTACCTTGGAACGATCCCTCAGTGCCCTTCTCGCCCAGAAGGATAGCGAGGGGATGGAAAACAGCCTCTACTACCTTAGTTGTATGCTCCTCGATACGGAGACCAGATACTCTCCCATTGAGAAGAGCTACCTAGCACTGGTATTTGAAGTACAGAAGTTGCGAATCTACTTGCAGCACCATGAGGTATAGCTAGTGTCCTGGGTAGACCCGCTGAAGTACATTCTAAACCACCCCAAGCTAACTGGTCATCTTGCATGATGGGCAGTAATCCTCCAGCAGTTCGACATCAGGTTTTTCCCTTAGAAGGATATCAAGGGATAGACATTGAAAAAAATCCTAGCTTCCCATCCGACCTCCGTGGACTATTCCTTGGACTTGGATTTTCCCAACGAGGAAATCCTCTCGGTAGATCCTTCCATACCACGTTGGCAGATGCACTTCGATTGTTCCTCTTAGAGCCCCACCGGCAGGAGGCTCAATGATCCTAGACTCAACAGAGTAGGCTTGAGTATTGTTACTATTACCCCAGCTCAAGCCATTCTACCATATTCATTCCTATTGTCAGAAGGTTGCACCAACAATGAAGTAGAGTATCAGGCTCTTATCACTAGCCTCAAGCTGCCTCTCGAGATCCATGTGCCCCATTTTCATGTGAAAGGGGATTCCGAACTAGTAATCAAGTAGATCAACAGTGACTATGTCATAAAAAATCCAAAGCTCGTACCGTTTTTTGGAGAGCACCGTCTAGTTGATGGCCCAATTTCTATCTCGGTCAGAAGTTACTCATGTCCCTCGATCTCAGAACGGTCGAGTCGATGCCCTGGCTGGCTTGGATGCATCACTTGCAGAACCCGAGCAGGATGATCTTATTATACATGTGGCACATCGGAGAGTCATTGCTCCCGTCACCCTGAATGATGATGACAGCTTACGAGTAAGCCATATTACTGCCAGAGCTTCCACATCAGGACCCCCAGGTTCTTCAGATGCAGTGGTTGAAGTGACTCCCGACTGGAGATCCCCTTTTGTCGAGTATCTCTAGAATGGTTGACTCCTGGATAATCGGGCCAAGCGTGAGAGAATCCGACGCTGCACACAACAGTTTACCCTCCAGAGTGGTTCTAGTATTGATCAGATCCTCTACAAGCACAGGTTTGATGGTGTTCTCCTCTGTTTCATCCAAGAAGTTGATATTTCTCAGGTCATACAAGAGGTTCATGCCAGTTCCTCCAGTGCCCACCAAGCTGAGCCGAAGCTGTCCCATCAGATCTGGAGACTGGGGTACTTCTGGCCCTCCATGATCCATGATTTTATCATGTTCCCAAAGAGATGTCACACGTGCCAAACTCAGGATAACTTCATGCATCGGCCACCAGAACCTCTCCACTCCACCAAGTACTCTTGGCCATTTGCGGTGTGGGGAATTGATGTTGTGGGACTATATTCACTGGTGATAGCTCACCAATGTAGGTTCATCCTGACTGCCACAGATTTCTTTTCCAAGTGGGAAAAGGAAGTTCCCCTCAAAGAGGTCAAGTCTCATTCTATCATTGACTTTGTTAGCTCCAACATCATCCACCGGTTTGGAATCCCTCACGTCATCCTCACCGCACAACGTTAAATTGCATGGCCTTCAAGAAATATGTATGGCTTCATTCCCATCCTTATGAGATACGTAGGAACGCCCGGACATTTTTTCTGTTGGCCCAGCCCAAATGCCAGAGTCTTCCCCTCGTGTCAAGACATATGGTGGGGTGCAGACTTTTTCCCCAATTTACAACGAGCTAATCTCGATCCGTCCATATATCCCGCTCCCTGGAGATTTTCGCCTATTTCATAGATGGGTACAACTATGCTTCACCCACTCCTTTGATTGGGACTCCATCATCTTTACCATCCATAAGGGCCCCCGAATGGTATAGATACTAGGACTAAGGTCTATATTACCAATTCGGTCCAACGCCCTCACGGATGTTGAGCAACAAGCTGATATAAGTCCTGCATTTCGAATATGGTCAGAGGTCAATGCTCATTTGTTTCTCCCATTTCAGGTCACTATTGGGATGATGTGTTTCAAACATGGTCAACATTTGTCTTGTATCATTGGAACCACCCCAAGATGTCCCAAACATTGAGTGTAGTGGTTCATTCTGCCTGTTTTATCTCCAAGCGATGAACTCCCTCCAGGCAAAGATAGCTTTTTGACCCCTGTATGATGGGGAGAGCCGAGGCTGGCTCCTTGTTTCCCACACTGAGCACTGCTCACGTGGGCTTAGGAGCTGTGATGATTTGGTAACCATACAAGGGGGCATATGGCCTTCCCATCTGAGGCCCAGCCTCAGGCCCCTTGGCCTTTTCAGTCCCCCAAACTAGGTTCTCTCTTATGGGATTGTACGGTGTGGTATGGGATTATGTCCTCATTCACGTCAGGTTACTCTTCGTGCCATACATATCCTCGAATGAGATACCTTATCCTCTCTTCGTCCTCACTGCAAGACGTTAAACTACAAACTGGTCGGGCCTTCCTGGCCGAGGACCAGCCTCAGGCCCCTTAGCCTTCTCAGGCCCCTGCCCAAGTTCTTAACTAGAGTGTGTGGTGTGGTATAGGATTATGTTTTTATTCATGTTGGTTTATTCGTCATGTCGTACACCTCCCTTGTGTGGTAAATCATACTCCCCTCTTCATTCTCCCTATAAGATGTTAAACTACAAACTGGTTGGGCCTTCCTGACCGAGGCCCAGCCTCAGGCCCCTTGGCCTTTTTGGGCCCCTAGCCCAAGTTCCTATTTAAGGTTGTATGGTGTGGTATGAGACTATTTCCTCATTCATGTTGGGTTACTGGCGACGTTGTACACCCCCCATCGTTAGGGTATCTTACCCCTATGTACGGTTCTAGAACTATAAATGGATTGATTCCCATTCTCATGGGATATGTAGGACTGTCCGAGCATCTCATCTTTAGTTCCAGCCCCATCTTGGGCCCTCAGCCTGTATTCTTCCATGAAAGAAATATACGGTGTGGTATGGGATTATATCTTTGTTCACGTCGGGTTTATAACAGCCATATCGTGTACATCTTACCCCTGAGAATTTTTCATCCTCTTGTTCTATCCTCGTATTTTCAAATCGGCCGCTTCCAAGATGAGCCCCTCGGTCCTCTTCGGCGATTCACCAATGTTCCTAAGGGTACTCTGGTTTAATGCCTGGAATGTCGGACTTTAATCGGACATGCTTCCACCCATTTTTTAGGCTTTGTGTTCCCCTTCATTAGGGCTTCCATCACCTTTCATACCCGAAGGGACCCCCAAGTGGAATGGATGCTAGGCCTAAGGGATATCCTACCATTATGGGACAACGTCCTCAAGGGTCTCATACAAAAAATCGATACAAGTCCCGCATTGCGAATATGGTCAGTAGTCGACACTCATTTGTTTATCCCCATTACATGCTAACGCGATATGGATGTTGTGTTTCAAACATGGTCAATAGTAATCCTTCATCGTCACGCCAACCCCATTAATCCCAAAATTTCGGTTACATGATTCACATCCGTCTCCACCTCATCATGTCTAAGAAGAACTTTGGAACTCTTGGTACAATTCCTCAGTGCGCATCTGCACATGAGGAGGAAAAAGCCGTGATAAGGCAATCGCTCGGGGCTTCACCGATTCCCCCCTTGCATATATCTCACGTATTGAAAATACCTTATCTTCCCTTGTTTCCTACACCGATTTTAACTCACATAAGCATAGGGATTGGGTTAAGGTCCACCTTTACTTCGGATAGTCCTGCTCCTCCCTGGTCCGAGTTCTAAGACCCAAAACTAAGATCTTTTCATACTACCCCTTTTTAGAAGTACATATAGCTTGATTTCTATCCTTATGGGATCCGTAGGAACACCAAGACGTCTCGTTTTCAGGTCCAGCTCAATTGGAATCTAGTTTCTCTTGCCCTTACCCTATCACCTCTATTTAGGCCCCTTTGACCCGAGGTTCCTTTCTCGGAATTGCGTACCATGTGGTATGGGATTATATCCTCATTCAAGTCAGGTATGTTTTATTACACCATAAAAATTCCCCACTTAGCATCGTCTCTACTACGTCTGAGTTGTACGACGTTAAAATGAATGCCCGGTCCCATCACATGACCCTAAACTATGACATTATCATCCTGGCCATACGATGAAAAACAGCACTGCATCATGATGTACTCACTCAAGGGGACACCGTGTTTGGTATCGGTCACACGCCATACCATTTTTCAACACCTTCATATGGATTTATTCTTGTGGTGATGCCAATACTTGCTATCCTAGTCATGTCGCTTCCCAAAAAAACCATTCAACTTAAAGGACAAACAAGATATATCAAATACTGCTTCTTTTGGTGCGAGGGCCACACCCGCATACCCCTTTGATCCGTAGCAGTGGTACCTTACCGTTCCACCTCTTAGAACTATGTGCAGCTTGATCCCCATCCTCATGAGGTATGTAGGAACATCCGTGCACCTTTCCTCGGGCCCAGTTTAACTTTTCTTTTGGTCACTTGACCTAAAATTTTCCAAGGAAACACATGGTGGTCGGAACCCCAGGTTCCCATTCACATCAGGGTTTTATAATTACCTCACCATGTGTCTCCCGCATTTCCTACCATCCATGGTCCAAATTGTATGACCCTAAAGTAAGATCTCCCTATGGGAAGGGACTCTACTCCCTCTATCTAATATGTCTCGTTGTCGTATTCAGATGTGTCTTGACAAAGAGCCCTAAGTGTGGTATTTTCATGGGGAAATTCCCCTCGTTCCATGTCCAAGATTCGAGAGCTCGCTATTTGGATCCTCATCCTCTTCTACATCCAAAAGGACCCCCATATGGCATAGATGCTCGGCCTAAGGGCTCTCCTACCATTTCGGGCCAACATCCCTAAAGATCTCAGGTGACATTTGTGACAGGTCCTGTGTTTCGAACACGATCAACAGTCGACCCTCATTTGTTCTGTCCCCATTCTAAGATAACGTGATATGGATGATGTGTTTCAAACATGGTCAACAGTCATCCCTCATTGTCACACAACCATCATTGTGATCCAGATTTCGATCATCATGATTCACACATTTCCACTTCCTCATGTTCAAGTGGAATTCCGACATACTCATCTTTAATTCTTCGTGCATCTAGGTTCCCTACATGAACGGGTTAGCCTCATTGGGATGACATTCAACTAGCACCCCTTTTTCCCTAACATGTTACTTTATGTTTCGTAAAATTCCCACCACTACTTCTTGTTTCCCACATAGAGCACGACTCACGTGGGCTTAGTAGTTTTGGTAGGATGTGCACCGGCGCAGCTAGGCTTTCCATCATCCTGCATGACATTAAACTGTGATTCCAGAAATATGTATGGCTTGATTTCTATCTTCATGGGATATGTAGAGACACCCAGGAATTTTTCCTAGGTTCCATCCCCAAGGATCATAAATCATGTTCCTCCTCATCTCTGGTCCCTCACCTGACCCCTTGTAAGGAACCATGTAACTACAATTTTTCCCTGAACAAGTTCAGGATTCCCCAAGATGACATTGGGAAGCAAAGGATCCTTCACCAGAGAGGTCATGTCTAAAAGAAAAAATGATCCATGATCAGACCAATGTGTCCATCTAATGTGCTTCCACCATGGTGGTGTAATTTCGAGAGTGTTGGATTCTGTTCGAACAAACCATCACTCTACATTCCATGCATTATGTGCCCCTTATTTAGACCCTCGTCCTCTTTCATGTCTAATGGAACCCCTTAACAGTATGGATTCTCATCCTATGGACCGCCTATTGTCCCGGACCAATGTTCTGGAGGACTAACCGACAACATTTTGAGTCAGGCCCCATGTTTTGAACATGATCAGCGGTCGACCCTCATTTTCTATCCCCACTCTAGGCTAATACAATAATAATATTATGTTTCAAATGTGGTCAACAGTTATTATTTACTATCATGCCACCCCCCCCCCCTCCTTTATTGTTCTGAATCCTGGGTATCGTGATTCACACCTCCCATTACCATCTGTTCGGATTGATTCCATCACCCCTGGCGTTACCCCGTTCGTGCACAAGAGCACACTAGAAAAATGGTAATTCAGCTGTTCTGACAGCTTCATTCTCTAGTCAGGTCTCTCCCATTTCCTCCCAGAAATCCAAACTGGTTGTTCAAACCCTAGATGCCTGAATCTTGGTTTGCACTCCTATGTTTAGATGGGGCGATAAGGTGGTCATTAGTTGTTTCTCACATCGGGCCCGACCCACGAGAGCTTAGGGAATAATCACTGGACGCTCTGTGAACATCACTAGGATGCAATAAACCAATGTAAACAGCGGAAGTCATTCATGATATGGAATCAAACAATTAAAGCATGAAAGTACATTTGAGGGGTTTTAATCATTACAGTACCCAAGGGTCGACTCCCCCCATGGATGGGTTTACCTCGTCTAAAGAGCATAGCAGCTTCACCACCCTCCGGTTGGTGGAGTCCAGGAGTTGTTTCCACCTATTTAGTTCTCACTCCTACTTGGAAGTGAGAGGGAGCAACTCGTTGGCCGCAATCTAGGCCCGCTCCGCATCGGCCCAGATGGAGGTCATCTCCTCAGAGGCTCGCTTCACTCCCTCTTCAGCTTCTTCCAGTTGCACCTTCAATCACAATATTAGCTCAGATTGTGCGCTGAGGGAGTTCGAGTGCTCTTCTTCCTGATTATGCAGCTGCTAGACCTCATCTTCAGCCTTCTGAAGCCTCTTGATTTTTACCGCCTTCCTCCACTACCAACCCACGCCGAGGCCACGGTAATACTACCGAATCTTTTCCATCATAATATCTCAGATGAGCATGTGAGGACATTGGTCATCTACTCCCCCAGCACACAGTTCGCGTAGTCACGAGTGAATTATGTCTATCTCATCCAACCATAGTGCTTGGGGGTGTCATTGATGAAGCGCATGATCAGCTTCCATGATTGAAAATGGACTATTTTGTTTTCCTCCTCATCAGAGGCCATATCGTCCCATTCGGCATGGTTGGTGGGCTCGTATGTAGGGAATGCCCCCAGGAACACCTCAGTCGGGTCCACGTCTGGCATTGGATCAGGCGTGGTGGGGCCTGAACAGTCTGGTTGATCCTCATCATCGGATCCAACCTCGATAACCTCAGGCGCAGTCCCACTGGCATCCCCGCCAGTGATCGGGAGTGCTGTAGTTCGTTCAGGTTGGATGTCCACTTCCATGACCATTGGCATGCCTCTGGAAAGGGTGCTACCAGAAGACCCGACCAACTTCGTCGCAGTAGCCCAGGCCAATTGAAGGACTGTGCACACCAAAAAAGTGGACGTGAATGTCAGTTAATGTGGTCAGGGGATGGAATTCAAAAATTCAGTAGAGGAGACTTAAAGAGATCAAATCCCTGGTCTCGCTCTTGGGATGATGTGATCGGGACCACGATACATTGCCCCCATATATGGTTGGAAGGTCTGGAGACTTCGGGGGAGCCGCCACAAGTGTCCTAGCCCTGCCAGACGTGGAAGTTGATACAGCCATAGGTATGGATCCCGAAGGTCCCACGTCGGCACCCACTAAGGGGCGAGAACACGGTCTATGCACAAGGTCCTCTTGCACAGTGTAGACGCTGATAAGAAATCCAGAGTAACCTAAGAGCATGCCCTGAGGAAGGAACTTGGGATTTTACCTCGAGGGCCTCTGCGAAATCTTTGAGATTTGAGGACCGATTTCCGAATTCACCCTACTCTAACGGACTCCCTCTACCGGCCTCGTATCCCTAGGAGGACTCGTCTGATTCTTCCGGTAGAGGGAAGCACTCCCTCAGGTCAGCAGCATACAGTTGCGGAGGGACCGTATGATCCAAAATCACCCTGACCCGGTCTATCATCAGGTGAAGGGTACCCTGGGAGTGGATAAAGTCTTCCATCTCAGCCATTTATTTCTCCACCTCTGCCTGGGATACTACAAAACCAGCTATAATATGGTCAATCCTAGACAAGTCCACCCTGAGGCAGTTAAGGTGCTTCCATAACTCAGATAAGCCAAGGAATTTCCGGTTGACTTCCCAGATGTCCTAGGCCTCCGAGAAGAAAGCATTCATCGGCATGTAAATATGGCCCATCCATTTCCCTGGGCCTGAGTATAAATCCTACAGAATCCTCTCTGTAGCCGCCCCTCCATATGACTCTGTTCTCTTGGGACCACCGAGTCCTCTACCGCTATCGGATCCTCCACCACTTCTTCCCCCTCAGCTGGTTTAGGCGTCACCGCTACAGCAGCCCTGCCACTACGGGGTGCCCTTGTCGCCTTTCGGCCTTGTCCCCGAGGTCGGGGAGGCCCACCATCAGCGACTAGAATGGTTGGCCACTTCCGGGTCTCCCCCGGGTAGGCTGCCTCCCAGCTCTAGGCGTATTCCTTTACCAGCCTGAGGATATCGGTCGGCAGAGGTAGTTCATTCTGCATCTTCCCATCATCACATGTGAACATGATCCACATCTACCTCATAACAGATGGGTGCTCCTCGTGATGCACCTTCAGGTAGACCTGTGGGTTCAGTCGCTGTAGGCACCAGAATTTCCTTTCAAACCAGTGTGGGGTGTATGGCTTCCAGAGATGCTCGCGGTCCACCCTAGCCACCAAGACTCCACCTCAAAAGGCCAGGAGAAAGGCTCGGTTCTCTTCCTCTCCCCGACCATCATCCATGAAGTCCCCCGTCGATAATGGGAACAGATGGAAGTTGAAATCTTCTACCTACCAGACTCGATTTAGTACCAATGATACGGTCATCTTGGCAGGAAAACTACCTGTGGCGTTGAGAATTGAGGGATGGAAGTTTGACCTTGGAGGTGATATGGGGTTCGGATACTCATAGATCCCCCTGATGTGCGCCGCTATCCACCCGTACAGGAGGTGGAACGACCCGCATATCCTATGTGGCCTCTTCCCCTCACTGATGTTCCACAACATCTTATACAACTCGGCGAGCATTGGGATCCCTAGGTTGACCCACCCTCCTGTCACCAATGTGGACACCATGATGAAAGTGCTTGGTCACACTCCTATGTTGGTATCCCTCACCGGCAGAATCCAACCACAGATAAGAGTCACGATGAATGCTGTCAGCCTGACTATTGGTTGTTGCTTAGTGCTGACATAGAACCCTCAGGTCTTCCACTGGATATTCTCCAACAACCTCCAGTATGAGTGTTCCTTACTCCGGGCCCCCTTTGGGTAAGTTCGAGGTCTTTCTGGGAACTGATGATCTATCGGGAATTTCAGAAACTTTTTGAACCAATTCTTGAGGTGGACATCCCTCACTGTCTCCTTATAATCTCCTAACACAAGCTCCAACAATTCCATATCCAGACGCGGCATCTACTCTGGATCCTCCCCCAAACCCATAGCAGGGAGGAATTTGTCGTACATCACCCCTAGTATCGGGACCCCCGAGATCTGATGTGCGTCCCATAAGCTGATTCCAACCTCCCTATGATACAGGTGGAAGGTATTGGTCCCCGGTGACCACCATCTCAATAGCTCCGGCATTAGCTGCTTCGGTTGGTAGATGTGAAACTGGGAAGCCCAAGCTGCCTCATACAGGCCCACTCTTCTCAGCTCCACTCCGAACTCCTCACAGGAGGCGCCTACCTAGTAGGCCCAGGCCTAATCATCTATGAAGTTGCCTCCCTGGCATAGGTCCCATTCCTCAAATCACCCATTCTTTGGGTTCCCCAGCACCACCTTGAGGATAGTTCGCTATAGAGGAGGGGACGTCTCTAACTGCAATTCCTTCCCTTTGACATTGCTAAGATGGTTGTATAAGAAATTGGAAATGACGAGCGTGAAGTCCTCCCAAGCATGACCATAGGATTCCCTAAACCAACGATACTGACATGGTATGCTTCAGAACTAGTAATCTGGTTCGTCCCTACTTTATTCAGGGATGAAGATGTCATCCCTCAGCCGGAATCCATACAAGGGCAACATCCTACACAACAGGTAGTTCTTATGTCTCTCTGATAGTATCTCCACCAATTAACTATGGTCCGAGTGGCTACAGACTAACTCTCCTTGTTCTAGAATGTACGTCATCTCATCCCTCCAGGAAGTATCCGCAAGGACCCCTTGGGAAACTTCTTGGTGGGCCATTCAGTTCTAAAAATTTGACGTTTTCCGGGTTGGTTCATGAAGCTCATTCGTAGAGCATGTTCGCGAAGACTCTTCGTGAAGACTATTTACAGAGCGCTACCTAGGCATTCAAGCGTCAGATCACGGAGTGCAAACTCAGAGTCGAGGACTCGTTGTGCATCGCGAAGACTCGATTAGCATAGAACACTCACGAAGTAAGTGGAGCTTCACGAATAAAAAGCGCAAAAGGAAAAATTCACAGAGAAGGGAAAGGAAAAAAGAGGTGGCAGACCTCCTATTTATAGTTGATGGCCTTCAGAGCTTTATAGCGTATCCAGTTCGCACTAATCTTTACAGTGCGTTCAGCCCGTGCATCCCCTATCCACCTCATGATCCCTCTTCATGATCTAGCATTGTGAACGGCCAAGGATTTTGGTGATTACCCTCAGACTTCAACACTTGATCTCTCTACGGCTCCAAGTCTGAGAGGGGAATTTTTTGGCGCCAATGATCGGGACAGAGAAGAAGCCAAAACAAAGAGACCATTGCCTACCTCGTGAAGCTATTTCATGGAGTCCCTCAGCACCGCGGCTGCCGCGAAGCAAGGAGGTGGGACGCTTCGTGAAGGAATTTGACGTTTGTGATCCCTCCACGAAGCAAGGAGGTAGGATGCTTCACAAATACATTTGACGTTTGTGAGCCTTCCATGAATCAAGGAAGTAGGATGCTTTGAGAACCCATTTGACATTCACGAGCCTGCCACAAAGCAAGGAGGTGGGACGCTTCCGGAAAGCATTTGACATTCGTGATCCTGCCACGAAGCAACCAAATCCCTCTTCGCGCCATGTAAGCTTCACTTTACGGCACCTTTTTCTTATAAATATCAGGCTCCCCCTTATCCCAAAGGATGGACAATCCGACCTTTCAACTTCCTAGCTCTGGAATCATGAAGCATCCTTCTTCTCTACGAACCATGATATGTGCTAGGGACTTCTGCTCTGTGAAGTGCCTCCCCTTTGTCTTGTTTTTTCCCCTATTTTGAGAGGGATGCCTTTCACAAAGCCTAAGGACCTTCGCAAAAGAATGGGATCCCCAAGGGGACTCGGGTCATTGCGGAGTGTTTATGATTTATGAAACACCCTTCATGTACACATGATTCCCATGCTAAGGCAGGGTCACTATACTTCAGAAAGCACATTTCTTCACAACACCTTGCTTCATGACGCACCTTTTCTCCACGAGGTATTGAATTCCTTTCCACTTCCCGAAGCACCTCCCATATGCACCTCTACCCCATGCTTTTGCTAAGACACCCCACTTCAAAAATCACACCCCTTCGCGAGTGCCCTCCACCATGCAGAGCAACAGAGCTTCATAAGGCCCCTAACTAGGAACCCCTCTACTTTGCAAATCTTTTTCCCATGCGGCCCTCAAGGTTTTCATGATGTGGTTTCAAAGTCCCTTGGAAGATATTGCCTGTTGCATTTCTTCGCCTCATGCTTCTTCGCATAGGCATACTAATGGCTATTGCTTCTTCTCATAGCTAAACTAACGTGGGCCCCTCGATGGTTCGCTCCACGACACCTCCTCACCACGACTTTTTTTGTCCCCTCTCTACACCAAGGAGTAGAGGGTACTGGTTATGTAAGTCCTAGGGTTGTGGATCAAACCCACCTCATCTGAGCTGAAGGACGTTAAAATACCAAGAAACTTCATCCTCAACACATGAAATTAAACCGTGACCTAGACTTGTGCATCACACGTGGGGTACCCACACCTTGGACATTCTCCACGCCCACTGGTTTCCATAGGGTATGATATCCTCCTTATGGGAGTGGCGTTTGTCCATGGAGGAAGGGCGACCATCTTGGTGTAAGCCCCTAGCCTTCTCGCAGGAGGAAGCATCCCTGCACCTCCTTTCATCTTTGGTCCCTAGGGCAAGCTTAGGGAATGACGGGGGATGGTGATTCCCCTTTCTTCAGTCCCAAGTCCCTCTCCTGCTATGATTTGTTTCCATCGGGCCTCCATCCTATAGTAAGTTCCAATATTTCTCTCCCTGGGCCACCAAGAGCGTAAGACCCACTTCAATTCCCACGAACGCACCTTTTGCGACGTGATTGTCAGGTATTTGCTATCTCTTGTTTCTCACACCGAGAATGACTCATGTGGGCTTAGATCAAGCACCGACCATGAAAAACATCATGGGAAGCCTAGAGTGTAAGCCCCACACCCACCACCTGAACTACGTGGTCTTTGATCCTTTCTAAGTTAAGGTACATAGGAAGCCTCCATGAGGTTCAAGCCCAACACCCAGTTGTTCCGACACCCCTTCGCGTCGGTTTCAATATCCCCATATCCTGAACTACAATTTCATTGATCCTTGCCAAGGCAAGGTACATATGAATCCTTTCTGAGGTTCATGCCCAACACCAATCATTCTGACCATCTTCATCGGTTCACCAACTACCTGGAAAACCTAGAGTGTAAGCCCCACACCCACACCCAAACTATGAGGTCTTTGATCCTTTACAAGGGTACGTAAGAAGCCTCCCTGATGTTCAATACCACCATCCATTGGTCTTGACTACCCCATGTCGGTGTACCAAGCCCCTTTCCACCACCTGAACTATGTAGACTTTGATCCTTGCCAAGGTAGAGTATATTGGAAGCCTCCACGAGGTTCAATCCCACCACCTGGTCATTCATACCTCCTTCACATCAGTTCACCAAACACCTTGGGCCACCTCAGAGTATAAGCCCCAAATTCCCCCATATTCCAAACTACAAGGACTTTGATCCTTGTTAAAGCAAGGTACGTAGGAAGCCTCCATGAGGTTCAAGCCCACCACCACCCAATTGGACCCCAGGTCCACCTTCACATCGGTTCTCACCCACCCAAACAACGAGGAGTTTGATCCTTGTGAATTCAAGGTATGTTGGAAGCCTCCATGAGGTTCAGGCCCAACACCCAGCAGTTCAGATCCCTTTATGTCGGTTCACCCCCGTCCTGCATGATGTTAAACCGTGGCCCTATTTCAGAGGTAAGTCATTGTCACTCCATTCAGTGGTAAGCCATTGTCACTCCATTCAGTGGTAAGCCATTTTCATCCCATCCAGTGGTATGTCGTTGCGACCCCATCCAGTGTTAAGCTGTTGTGACCCAATACAACGGTAATCCATTGTAACCCAATCCAGCGGTAAGCCATTGAAACCCCCAATCGGCGGAAATCCATCGAAAGATGACCTATGTGGACTTTAATTCCCTGCCACGGGGATATGTAGGAAGTCTCTTCGAGGCTCAAGCTCAAAACCATCATCATACTTATGACGGTTCCATCCCATTCACCATCCACTTCACAGAACCTTTCATCATCCATCCTGTTTCTTACCCGGGCCACCACATCCTGGTGGAATCATGCCACCCCATTCCCTACTCCCACTAATAGCACTCAGGTAGCTACCCACATGTTGGCCCCAATATCGGCGTTCCCTCCTGTGGGTTCCTCCATCTGATCCACTCTAGTCAGTGTTCTGATCAACCCGATCTGTCTCCGCTAGACGTTTAACTTGTGGCATACCCTATGTTAAACATGGGAAGCTAAGGAAAACCTCAGCTACATTCTCATGGAATATGATTCCTCGCTTTCGATGTGGGATGCCTTGGGGTTCTGCACCCTCGAGAAGTCCTATAATAAGGGACAGAAGATAGACACACCAATCACCCAGTGTCCAGACATTCCAGTGATGCCCCACGTGACTACTCCCCTAACCGAAGGTTGCTGCCCTGAATGGACCCCTTGGAATTTCTTGACAGAAGCAGCATAATTAACTGGTGTCCATGAAGATATGGTGCCAGTAGGAGTTTCATGAACAACGTCTTAAGTCGATGAGGGAGACCCGGACTAGGTGACGAGTTCCGAGGAGGAATCCACAGAAGGAAGAACCTACATCCCATCATCTCGTTTTGATCAAGGAGCAGACATCCTTCAATAAAGAGCAGATGTTTCCTGCCTTTTGAAAGCAGGAATGTGGGGAAACAAAAACCACATCCCTCATCCCCTAATGAGACGGACGCACGTGCCCTAGAGAAAGTGTCAGAAACAATGTTATATCTAGAACTATAGTTGCAACGAATCAAAATATATCTATATTGGGATATATAACTTAGGTTATGAGCAATAACCTTACACATATGGAGTAGCCTGATCCACAACATGGTGTAGCAATGTTAGACCGCTTCATGTGATAAAAAACTCCATCCTTTAATGGGAATACAAATCCATTTATAATTGGGCAATGGATAAGTTCCTTATAGAATATATTTATCCCTTTGGGAAGTAATGAATGGGATAAGTTTTTCATTGATGTTTTTCATCTCTCAGGAGATGTGGATCAATGGTGGTCATTGATTCTAAAAGGCCCCAGCCTTAAACCTTACTTAATCTTGAGTTAATACAAGATTACACATTAAGGATCTTTTCAGGTTTAGAGTTTTATAGAATTAGATCATAAAACATTCATTACATTCCACATTTAAACAAAGTGGTTAAATAAAAGATAGTATTCATTTTTTCCCATCAACGGAAACATATTTAAAATAAAACATGGATTCTTTCTTGACACTTCCTTGACACTATCATCATATCATGTACCTTTCCCTTAACCTGTGAAAAAAATTTAAAAAACATGGGATGAGCATAAAAAACTCATTAAGGGATATAAAAATATGGAAAGGAAACATGAGTACATGTATACATAAGAATGAAATCATACTTTAACCATAAAACATAAGCGCTTTAACATACCTCATAAAATCATGAATAAATCAAAGAAATCATAAGACATAAAGGTAACTTGAGGCATTCATAACATTCTTACGTAGGGAGTAACCCTCATGGTTACGTTTGGAATACCCATCACAGTATATTCCATAAATCTATTCGGAGAAACCTCAACATTTAACCCCTTCACGTTACCCAATGCATTGGAGAGCTATATCGGGCTCACTCTCCCTTAGTTTATCACGGAACCACCCATCTTCATAATAATTCCCAAGAACCACAACATAATCGTATCACATAAAACATGCATAAAGGAAAAATAACATTTCCACCTTTCAATAACAAGATATCAATACAACACATTGATATAAAAACATTATGAAAACCATTTTCAATACCAAAAGAAAAGAAAAGTAAAACATGGTATTTATTTTTCTTTTAAAAAGAAGGTATGGCTTATAGATGAAGCTGAAACTCAAATAATGGTCACCACGGCGGAGAAGTCGTTGTCGCCGCATACGTATGACAAAAACATTCCCTTTTGTCATTTTGTAAAAGGCTTCGTATAAAAAAGATTCCTTTTGGATAAATGTAAAAGTCAAAGGGGTTTATACACTATATAAAATAAGGTTGTGTATAAAATAAAATATGCCTCAATGAAAGGAGATTTAGACGAAGTCCCTTACAAAGACGGTATCCTTGGTTTAAGGATAAATCAATTACATAATTATGTGTGACAAACGAATACACCAAATATAAGTGGATATTAAGTGTAAAACAATCAGATGTTATTCACACATATTCATAGAAGACATATTCAAGGAGTATAAGTTTATCCCAAAGAATCAAATTTGGGTTAAGAAGTTCCCTTGCAAAAATTTGACAGCCTAACGGCGTCACTACAAAATTATGAAAATGAGTTGATGAGAGATAAAAAGGGTATCTCATCACATGGACATAAAATTTAAATCAATAAGGATATAGAAGAAAATATCCCAAAATAATAGTATGTGAATTAAAAGACATAACAAAATAATTCTTTTAAAAAGAGGAGGGTGAAAGGTTCCCTTACCGACATGGGTATCTTTTGAAACATGCACCCCATGAAAGAAGGACAATACAACATTGATGTAAATAATCACAAATGAAATTATATTACACAATGAGTAAAATAATGGGCATTACACACACCACTCAAAGGAAATTGTGGCAAATGTAGCATAAATATCACGGGAATAAAAGTGAGATGAAAAATCCCTTACGAAAACTCACCAGCCTAACGGCGCCACTTAAAACTTCCAAAAACGGATTTATGAGATCAAATAGGGTCTCTCATCATATTAACATAAATTTTACAGAAAGGGTAATATAAAAGAACATCCCCCAACATAACAAAGAGGATCTTAAAAGAAGTGACATAAAGGAGAGTACTTAAAAAGAAAGAGAGAGGTTAGATCTCTTACGAAAATTCGGCAGCCTAACGGCGCCACTCAAAACTTACATAATGGATTGATGAGAGAGAATAGGGTCTCTCATCATATTAAAATAAAAATTACATTAAGAGTAATATAAAATAACATCCCAATAACAATAAATATGAACTTAAAAGTAATTACATAAAAGAGTGTACTTAAAATGAAAGAGAGGAGTAGGATCCCTTACCTCGGGTCCGACTTGACTCGATTGTTCTTTAACGTCCTGAATAATAAACTTGATTTAATTTATACATTCTTAAGAACATTTTCCAAGTTAATTATTCCTTTTATATCACTTATTTACATGTTATAAACATTATTTAATCATTTAAGTTAATAATGTTTGTTTTGTTGATATTTGGTTCTTAAGTCGAAAGTGGACTTCTTACAATTACACGTTATTCGTGTGGTCAAAGGTTCATTATATCCAGAATGATATTCATGATTTGGATATCATATATATCATATATATCCAGAATATACATGTATTTATAATATTAAATAATCATTTAGAGGTAAGAAATGAAATGCACTGTTCATGGAGACGGTAAGTCGTACGTACGCATGAACGCTACTTTCATTTCTATGTCATATTAATGGAATTAAAACTAAATAAGAGGTATGTATATTTTAATTCCAGAATTATATTCATCATTTATATGTAACATAAATCATATATAATAACCTTAAATACATGCTTTATACATCCCACATATGGCATTAACGAATCAAATCACTTTGAGGGGGTGGTAGTCCGCACTTCCTAAAATTAAATTATCGTGTTTACCCACAATGGAAACCATACAGGTATTCCACAAAAGAAAAATACAGAAGCTTAAGTAAAACATAAACATATTATATATCATATATAAATATAGTGACATCTTAATGGCCACCTTTAAAGGTGTTAAAAGAATATTGAACAATCATCGTTTCGTGAGGCAGAAAATTGCCAACCACAGAAACAGTATGTTCTTTAACCATTAGACGAAGGTGTTTGTAAGTGTAGCTCGAATCCTTCTTATAAAAAAATCCTAGTATATTGAAGATACTATAGTTGTTACAAAAGAAATGAATAAAAAGAGTTTAGGGGGTTGGAGAAGCAAAATAAAACAAAATGACTAAGTGAAGACATTACCTTAAAATCGGGTAACTCCCTTTGGTTTGAGCTCAAAGGCTTCCTTGGGAAAACTTCTGCCCAAAGTGAGGCTTCTAAGAGTTATAGAGGAGAAAAAATGGGCAGGGTTTGGCCGATCCAAAGGCTTTGAAAGTGTGGGTAAGGAGGTAGAGGTGGGGGCCTTTTATAAGAGGAGGGGAGGGGCACTCTTCGAAAGTAAGGAAAGGTTACTTTATTTTAGAATTAGTTTCCGATTTAAAAGGTCCCACATTGATATAATTCGAGGATAAGGTGATAAGGGTTCGAAATATACCCATACAATAGGTTTTGGACATGTGTTGGTCATAGATTTTACATTATATTTTCATTTTATTTAAATCTTTTATTAATGAGGTAATCGCTGCATCATCATGATGTCATAAATAATTTAATATATTTAATGTCTAAAAATTATAAAAAAAAATATCATGATGTATGAAATCTATTTATATTTCTAATGAATATTTATAGTCCAAAATATGACTTGTATAACCCCATTTAAAAATTGTTTTAGTGAAACATTTCATGCTTGTGACATTTTTATTTTAACTTTAAATAAAAAGTTATTTATGTCATTTTCCAACCAAAGTGGCTCCATAAGGTCCCCAAGATGACCCATGGATTGTCTGAGTCGGCCATGACACATCCAATGAAGGTAGGACATGTGTCTAGGTCATTTCACATTATTAAAACATTATTTTTACCTTAAATTACACTAATTACCTCTAATCGCGAATAAAAACATAAAAGTTACTATTCACAAAAAAATTATTTTAATCCCATTGAACCACATTTTAATTATTAATGAAAACCATGTATGTCGGATTTTTGAAATTCAAAACACAAAGGTGGCAAAATTTCATTTAAACTGAAAATCAGTTTTTATAAGTACCACTTAGTGGTTTCACTATTCATCAAAAATTGAAGTTTTTCAGAAAATTACCAAAAATTCACCCTAATCTATATTTTATATTCCAAATTCAAAAATGATGTCTATTTTACAAAATTAAAAACATTTAAGTTGCATTAATTAATTTAATAATTAATTCCCGCTGTCAAAACAAATAGCGTGTTTTTATGAAACAAAATGTATCAAAAGATTGACACTAGTTTAAGTCCGATTTCAAAGTGAAATTAATTCCAATGACCACTATTGGATTAGATGGTAAAAATATATTCTAATTTTACTTTATAACAAATTCAAAAGATAATCTAATCATATAAATAAATTATATTACAAAGAGGTTTTGAATTAAAATACAACATTTTTCACTATTCAAAAAAAATGAACTTTATCGGAAAAATACCAAAAATTAACATAAAGTAAATTTTGATGTCCCAATTCTAAAGAAGAATTTTATTTTGTCAAATATAACACATAAAATTGTCAAAAAGTGGATTTAAAACAGGTTCTCCATCAAAAAGCGTTTAATCGACCTTTTAAGAATATTAGAATGTTTACGCTTAAAATTGGATTCATTCGCATTTTTAATCCTCTAACATTTATTGTAAAAAGTAAAAATATTTGACAAACATATATAATCATTTTGTAGTTAGTTCTGTTCATTCCTGCCATTACAACGGCTAGGCGTTAACTACTATTTAAAATAATATTATTTTATTATTAGAGTGCAACGTAAGATTTCCAAGAAACTCGTTGTTGCGTATTGGGTACGCCATCGAGCATAGAATCCCCTTTAAAGTAATATTAATATCTTATTCACAAATATGGATAAATATAAAAATTTCATATTCTTTATTTACCTGGGGTGTTACATCCTACCCCCCTTTTGGGAATTGTGTCCTCGTAATTTTAAAATTGAGCTTGGAAACATCCTTGAAAGTCCCACGTCGGAACAAGAGTCGGTAAAACAATCACTTTAAAATAAAGAAAGATAAGTACAGAGGTCACCCGAGTTAACCCATACTAGGATTCCATGTAGGAAAACATGGACATGGAGGAGAAAACATAGGGTCATGTTCTGATGGAGAGTGATAGAAAACATGTTTAGGAGAAAGTTAACCACAAGAAAATCACAAACTTGTGATGGGTTAAACGGTATTTGATTCCCCTGTAGGAAAAGTTAATAGACAACATTTTTGTTTTAAGTTACTTTTTATTGAGGAATTTATTCATAAGAAAACATAATCACTTATCATGTTGAATTTCAACTTTTATTAGATTCCTTACACAAACACATATTTTCTTCAAAAGATGAGTATTTAGGAAGACTTGTTCACATTAAAAGTACTATAATCAACTTCTAAAGAATCACCTAATACACAAAAGAGAACTATATACTTCCCATGTATTTATAATTTAACAAAAACCAAAACCAAAAAAGGTTTGTACAAGATTAGATAATCCAGAAAAGGATAACCCTTTATAAAAAGAAAATCTATTCTTAATCTCCAAAATTTGTCCAACAAAACCCAAAGTTCAACGAGGACCATTCGATAAACAATTTGTCCATAAAATTCTTCAAATTAAACCAAATAAGATTGAAACCCAAATATTTGAATGATTTAGTCACATATTCTTCCAAGTTAAATCGTAACATTTATCTCCAAACAACATCAGTTGCTCTTAATGTCTCGTATTGAAAAGTAATTAACCTAATCACATATCCTCCATGATAGGTTAATAAATTTCCATAGATAACCAAAAATAAACTTACTCTTAATTTATAAAATCATCTAACTAAAAGGAATCAGTCAAACTAACTAGGGACTTCACGTAGTCCAGTGGTAGGTGATAAATATCAGTCGCACTTTGGTTGTGGGTTCGATTCCCGCAGCTTTTTCCGACGCGACGGGTTGTCACACGGTCTACATGTTGTCCTTTTTATAAAACTCCAAAAATAACCCTAACATGTTTTAACCTCAATATTTTCCTTATACCTCTCATTTTCATCCAAATTCATTACGATCTCAACATCTTAATTATTGATGTCTTATTTCACCATCATAAGATAAAACAAAATGATTCCCAAAATGAATAACATCATACCTTGATCATGGCGTCCACTCGGTTTCATCGTCATCTTGCTCACGTAGGTATAAGTCCCATGAATTACAACAATGATTTAGAGATATTTTAAAATCATTTTCTTCCTCCATCCAAATACACCTTGTACAACATGGGTCATATGGGTGTTCACAGAAAAACACTTTTGGAAAATAATCATGTATGACATATAATTCCAAAACATCTGGTAAAACATTATTTCAATAAAATAGTTGGACATAATTTGAGTTGAAACATTCTATTATTGGTCCTTTTAAAATACCATTAGTATGTGCTGAGAGACTATATTTTAAAAGAAAATATAAATAGGTTACGCAAGGGTCTCCTTCCTCAGCACCATTTTTAAAATCATAATATGCTTCAAATTCTTGTGATAAGGTAAAATATTTGAAAATACCTTGATAATATTTACCATTCTTGAAAATATGAAAATATTTTGAAAATAATATTTGTCTAAAAAAAACCTATGATCCACGATGATAACGAGGTATAGTGTAGGTGTTTGATATCTCAAACAACTGCTTGCAAGTGAGTTGTATGCTAGAAAAAGTTTCACAATCATCCGAACATGACTTTGCAATAATTATTACAAGCATGTCATCAGGAAGAGATAGGAATGTCATTTGAGATCCTTCTCCTTCCATTCGTAACCGACTTTACTTGACCTGAAAAAAGTTATAAAACAAGGATTTAACTGAAATAATAGATATAGGTACTAATCATGTGTCTAATAAAAACTCCTAATCCCTAAAGTTGTCTAAACCGACCTATGATACCAACTATAAGGCCCCAGCCTTAAACCTTACTTAATCTTGAGTTAATTCAAGATTACACATTGAGGATCTTTTCAGGTTTAGAGTTTTAGATAATTAGATCATAAAACTTGCATTACATTCCACATTTAAACAAAGTGGTTACATAAAAGATAGTATTCATTTTTTCCCATCAACAAAAACATATTTAAAATAAAACATGGATTATTTCTTGACACTTCCTTGACACTATCATCATATCATGTACCTTTCCCTTGACCTGTGAAAACCATTTGAAAAACTTGGGATGAGCATAAAAATCTCAATAAGGGATATAAAAATATGGAAAGGAAACATGAGTACATGTATACATAAGAATGAAATCATACTTTACCCATAACACATAATCACTTTAACATACCACATAAAATCATGAATAAATCATAGAAATCATAAGACATAAGGTAACTTGAGGCATTCATAACATTCTTACATAGGGAGTAACCCTCTTGGTTGTGTTTTGAATACCCATCACAGTATATTCCCTAAATCTCTTCAGAGAAACCTCAACGTTTAACCCCTTCGCATTACCCAATTCATTGGAGAGCTATATCGGGCTCACCCACCCTTAGTTTATCACGGAACCACCCGTCTTCATAATAATGCCCAAGAACCACAACATAATCGTATCACATAAAACATGCATAAAGGAAACATAACATTTCTGCCTTTCAATCACAAGATATCAATACAACACATTGATATAAAAACATTATGAAAACCATTTCAAATACCAAAATAAAAGAAAATTAAAACATGGTATTTATTTTCTTTTAAAAAGAAGTTATGTCTTGTAGAGGAAGCCGGAACTCAAATAATGGTCACGGCGGCGGAGAAGTTGTTGTCGCCACATACGTATGACAAAAACATTCCCTTTTGTCGTTTTGTAAAATGCTTCATATAAAAAATGTTCCTTTTGGATAAACGTAAAAGTAAAAGGGGTTTATACACCATATAAAATAAGGTTGTGTATAAAATAAAATATTCCTCAATGAAAGGAGATTGAGACGAAGTCCCTTACAAAGACGGTATCCTTGGTTTAAGGATAAATCAATTACATAATTATGTGTGACAAACGAATACACCAAATATAAGTGGATATTAAGTGTAAAACAATCAGAGGTTATTCACACATATTCATAGAAGACATATTCAAGGAGTACAAGTTTATCCCAAAGAATCAAATTTGGGTTAAGAAGTTCCCTTGCAAAAATTTGACAGCCTAACGGTGTCACTACAAAATTCAGAAAATGAGTTGATGAGAGATAAAAAGGGTATCTCATCACATGGACATAAAATTTAAATCAATAAGGATATAGAAGAACATATCCCAATATAATAGTATGTGAATTAAAAGACATAACAAAAGAAGTCTTTTAAAAAGAGGAGGGTGAAAGGTTCCCTTGCCGACATGGGTATCTTTCGAAACATGCACCCCGTGAAAGAAGGACAATACAACATTGATGTAAATACTCACAAATGAAAGTATATTACACAATGAGTAAAATAATGTGCATTACATACACCACTCAAATGAAATTGTGGCAAATTTAGCATTAATATCACGGTAATAAAAGTGAGATGAAAAATCCCTTACAAAAACTCGGCATCCTAACGGCGCCACTTAAAACTTCCAAAAACAGATTTATGAGATCAAATAGGGTCTCTCATAATATTAACATAAAGTTTAAAGAAAGAGGAATATAAAATAACATCACCCAACATAACAAATAGGATCTTAAAATAAGTGACATAAATTAGAGTACTTAAAAAGAAAGAGAGAGGTTAGATCTCTTACGAAAATTCGGCAGCCTAACGGCGCCACCCAAAACTTCCATAATTGATTGATGAGAGAAAATAGGGTCTCTCATCATATGAACATAAAAATTATAGTAAGAGTAATATAAAATAACATCCCAATAACAAGAAATATGAGCTTAAAAGGAATGACATAAAAGAGTGTACTTAAAAAGAAAGAGAGGAGTAGGATCCCTTACCTCGGGTCCGACTTGACTCGATCGTTCTTTAACATCCTGAATAATAAACTTGAGTTAATTTATACTTTCTTAAGAACCTTTTTCAAGTTAATTATTCCTTTTATATCACTTATTTCAATTTTATAAACATTATGTAATCATTTAAGTTAATAATTTTTGTTTTGTCGATATTTGGTTCTTAAGTCGAAAGTGGACTTCTTACAATTACATGTTGTTCGTGTGGTCAAAGGTTCATTATATCCAGAATGATATTCATGATTTGGATATCATATATATCATATATATCCAGAATATACATTTATTTATAATATTACATAATCATTTAGAGGTAAGAAATGAAATGCACCGTTCATGGAGACGGTAAGCTGTACGTACGCATGAACGCTACTTTCATTTCTATGTCATATTAATGGAATTAAAACTAAATGTGAGGTATGTATATTTTAATTCCAGAATTATATTCATCATTTATATGTAACATAAATCATATATAATAACTTTAAATACATCATTTATATATCCCACATATGGCATTAACGAATCAAATCACTTTGAGGGGGCGGTAGTCCGCACTTCCTAAAATGAAATTATCATGTTTACCCACAATGGAAACCATAAAGGTATTCCACAAAATAAAAATACATAATCTTAAGTAAAAAATAAACATATTATATATCATATATAAATATATTGGCATATTAATGGCCACCTTTAAAGGTGTTAAAAGAATATTGAACAATCATCGTTTCATGAGGCAGAAAATCGCCAACCCCAGAAACAGTATGTTCTTCAACCATTAAACAAAGGTGTTTGTAAGTGTAGCTTGAATAATTCTTATAAAAAAATCCTATTATATTGAATATAATGGAGTTGATACAAAATAAATTAATAAAAAGGGTTTAGGGGGTTGGAGAAGCAAAATAAAACAAAATGACTCAAGTGAAGACATTACCATAAAATCGGGTAACTCCCTTTGGTTTGAGCTCAAAGGCTTCCTTGGGAAGACTTATGCCAAAATTGAGGCTTATAAGAGTTATATATGGATGTGGAGAGACAAAATGGGTAGGGGTTGGCCGAGCCAAAGGCTTTGGAAGTGTGGGTAAGGAGGTAGAGGTGGGGGCCTTTTATAAGAGGAGGGGAGGGGCGCTCTTGGAAAGTAAGGAAATGTTACTTTATTTTAGAATGTGTTTCGGATTTAAAAGGTCCCACATTGATATAATTCGAGGATAAGGTGATTAGGGTTCTAAATATACCAATACAATAGGTTTTGGACATGTGTAGGTCATAGAGTTTACATTATCTTTTCATTTTATTTAAATCCTTTATTAATGAGGTAATCGTTGCATCATCATGATGTCATAAATAATTTAATATATTTAATGTCTAAAAATTTTAAAAAAAATATCATGATGTATGAAATCTTTTTAGATTTATAATTAATATTTATAGTCAAAAATATGACTTGTATAACCCCATTTAAAAATTGTTTTAGTGAAACATCTAATGCTTCGACATTTTTATTTTAACATTAAATAAAAAGTTATTTATGTCATTTTCCAAACAAAGTGTCTCCATGGGGTCCCCAAGTTGACCCATGGATTTTATTGGTCGGCCATGACACATCCAATTAGGGTAGGACATGTGTCTAGGTCATTTCACATTATTAAAACATTATTTTTACCTTAAATTACACTAATTACCTCTAATCGCGATTCAAAACATAAAAGTTACTATTCACCAAAAAATTATTTTAATCCCATTGAACCAAATTTTACTTCTTAATGAAAACCATGTATGTCGGATTTTTGAAATTCAAAACACAAAGGTGGCAAAATTTCATTTAAACAGAAAATCAGTTTTTATAAGTACCACTTAGTGGTTTCACTATTCATCAAAAATTGAGATTTTTCAGAAAATTACCAAAAAATCACCCTAAGATATATTTGATATTCCAAATTCAAAAATGATGTCTATTTTACAAAATTCAAAACATTTAAGTTGCATTAATTAATTTAATAATTAATTTCCACTGTCAAAACAAATAGCGTGTTTTTATGAAACAAAATGTATCAAAAGATTGACACTAGTTTAAGTCCGATTTCAAAGTGAAATTTATTCCAACGACCACTATTGGATTAGATGGTAAAAATATATTCTAATTTCACTTTAAAACCATTTAAAAAGATAATATAATCATATAAATAAATTAGATTAAAAAGAGGTTTTGAATTAAAATACAACATTTTTCACTATTCAAAAAAATGAACTTTATCGGAAAAATACCAAAAATTTACACAAAGTAAATTTTTATGTCCCGATTCTAAAGAAGAATTTTATTTTGTCAAATATAACACATAAAATTATCAAAAAGTGGATTTAAAACAGGTTCTCCATCAAAAGGCGGTTAATCAACCTTTTAAGAATATTAGAATGTTTACGCTTAAAATTGGATTCATTCGCATTTTTAATCCTCTAACATTTATTGTAAAAAGTAAAATTATTTGACAAACATATATAATCATTTTGTAGTTAGTTCTGTTCATTCCTGCCATTACAACGGCTAGGCGTTAACTACTATTTAAAATAATATTATTTTATTATTAGAGTGCAACGTAAGATTCCCAAGAAACTCGTTGTTGCGTATTGGGTACGCCATCGAGCATAACATCCCCTTTAAAGTAATATTAATATCTTATTCAAAAATATGGATAAATATAAAAATGTCATACTCTTTATTTACCTGGGGTGTTACATCCTTCCCCCCTTTTGGGAATTGCATCCTCGCAATTTTAAAATTGAGCTTGGAAACATCCTTGAAAGTCCCACATCGGAACAAGAATCGGTAAAACAATCACTTTAAAATAAAAAAAGATAAGTGCAGAGGTCACCCGAGTTAACTTATACTAGGATTCCATGTAGGAAAACATGGACATGGAGGAGAAAACATAGGGTCATGTTCGAATGGAGAGTGATAGAAAACATGTTTAGGAGAAATTTAACCATAAGAAAATCACAAACTTGTGATGGGTTAAACGGTATTCGATTCCCCAGTAGGAAAAGTTAATAGACAAAAAAAAAATTTAAGTTACTTTTTATTGAGGAATTTATTCATAAGGAAACATAATCACATATCATGTTGACTTTCAACTTTTATTATATTCCTTACACAAACACATATTTTCTCCAAAAGATGAGTATTTAGGAAGACTTGTTCACATTAAAAGTACTATAATCAAATTCTAGAGAATCACCTAATCCGCAAAAGTGAACTATATACTTCCCTTGTCTTTATACTTTAACCAAAACAAAAACCAAAAAAGGTTAGTACAAGATTAGATAATCCAGAAAAGGATAACCCTTTATAAAAAGAAAATCTATTCTTAATCTCCAAAATTTGTCCAACAAAACCCAAAGTTCAACGAGGACCATTCGATAAACAATTTGTCCATAAAATTCTTCAAAGTAAACCAACTAATATTGAAACACAAATATTTGAAGGATTTAGTCACATAGTCTTTCAAGTTAAATCGTAACATTTATCTCCAAACAACATCAGTTTCTCTTAATGTCTCGTATTGAAAAGTAATTAACCTAATCACATATCCTCCATGATAGATTAATAAATTTCCATAGATAACCCAAAATCAACTTACTCTTAATTCATAAAATCATCTAACTAAAAGGAATCATTCAAACTAACTAGGGACTTCATGTAGTCCAGTGGTAGGTGATAAATAGCAGTCGCACTTTGGTTGTGGGTTCGATTCCCGCAGCTTTGTCCGACACGACGGGTTGTCACAGGGTCTGCGTGTTGTCCTTTTTATAAAACTCAAAAAATAACCCTAACATGTTTTAACCTCAATAGTTTCCTTATACCTCTCATTTTCATCCAAATTTTTTACGATCTCAACATCTTAATTCTTGAAGTCTTATTTCACCACCATAAGATAAAACAAAACGATTCCCAAAATTAATAACATCATACCTTGATCATGGCGTCCACTCGGTTTCATAATCATCTTGCTCATGTAGGTAGAAGTCCCATGAATTAAAAAAATGATTTACAGATATTTCAAAATAATTTGCTTCCTCCATCCAAATACATGTTGTACAACATGGGTCATATGGGTGTTCACAGAAAAACAGTTTTGGAAAATAATCATGTAAGACATATAATTCCAAAACATCTGATAAAACATGATTTCTATAAAATAGTCGGACAGAATTTGAGTTGAAAAATTCTATTATTGGTCCTTTTAAAATACCATAAGTATGTGCTGAGAGACTATATTTTAAAAGAAAATATAAATAGGTTGCGCAAGGGTCTCCTTCCTCAGCACCATTTTTAAAATCATAATATGCTTTAAATTCTTGTGATAAGGTAAAATATTTAAAAATACCTTGATAATATTTACCTTTCTTGAAAATATGAAAATATTGTGAAAATAGTATTTGTCTAAAAACAACCCATGATCCACGATGTTAACGAGGTATAGTGGAGGTGTTTGATATCTCAAACAACTAGTTTCAAGTGAGTTGTATTCTAGAAAAAGTTTCACAATCATCCGAACATGACTTTTCAATAATTATTGTAAGCATGTCATCAGGAAGAGATAGGAATTTCATTTGAGATCCTTCTCCTTCCATTCGTAACCGACTTTACTTGACCTGAAAAAAGTTATAAAACAAGGATTTAACTGAAATAATAGATATAGGGACTAATCATGTGTCTAATAAAAACTTCTAATCCCTAAACTTGTGTAAACCGATCTCTGATGCCAACTATAAGGCTGAAGCCTTAAACCTTACTTAATATTGAGTTAATACAATATTACACATTGAGGATCTTTTCAGGTTTAGAGTTTTGGAGAATGAGATCATAAAACTTTCATTACATTCCACATTTAAACAAAGTGGTTACATAAAATATAGTATTCATTTTTTCCCATCAATGGAAACATATTTAAAATAAAACATGGATTCTTTCTTGACACTTCCTTGACACTATCATCATATCATGTACCTTTCCCTTGACCTATGAAAAATATTTCAAAAACTTGGGATGATCATGAAAAGCTCAGTAAGGGATATAAAAATATGGAAAGGAAACATGAGTACATATATACATAAGAATGAAATCATACTTTACCCATGAAACATAAGCACTTTAACATACCTCATAAAATCATGAATAAATCATATAAATCATAATACATAAAGGTAACTTGAGGTATTCATAACATTCTTACGTAGGGAGTAACCCTCTTGGTTACGTTTGGAATACCCATCACAGTATATTCCCTAAATCTCATCGGAGAAACCTCAACGTTTAACCCCTTCGCATTACCCAATGCATTGGAGAGCTATATCGGGCTCACCCGCACTTAGTTTATCATGGAACCACCTGTCTTCATAATAATGCCCAAGAACCACAACATAATCGTATCACATAAAACATGCATAAAGGAAACATAACATTTCCACCTTTCAATCACAAGATATCAATACAACACATTGATATGAAAACATTATGAAAACCATTTTCAATACCAAAATAAAAGAAAAGTAAAACATGGTATTTATTTTTCTTTTAAAAAGAAGGTATGACTTGTAGAGGAAGCCGAAACTCAAATAATGGTCACGGCGGCGGAGAAGTCGTTGTCGCCGCATACGTATGACAAAAACATTCCCTTTTGTCGTTTTGTAAAACGCTTCGTATAAAAAAGATTCCTTTTGGATAAACTTAAAAGTCTAAGGGGTTTATACACCGTATAAAAGAAGGTTGTGTATAAAATAAAATATGCCTCAATGAAAGGATATTGAGACGAAGTCCCTTATAAAGACGATGTCCTTGGTTTAAGGATAAATCAATTACATAATTATGTGTGACAAACGAATACAACAAATATAAGTGGATATTAAGTGTAAAACAATCATATTTTATTCACACATATTCATAGAAGACATATTCAAGGAGTACAAGTTTATCCCAAAGAATCAAATTTGGGTTAAGAAGTTCCCTTGCAAAAATTTGACAGCCTAACGGCGTCACTACAAAATTTAGAAAATGAGTTGATGAGAGATAAAAAGGGTATCTCATCACATGGACAAAAAATTTAAATCAATAAGGATATATAAGATCATATCCCAACATAATAGTATGTGAATTAAAAGACGTAAAAAAAAAGAAGTCTTTTAAAAAGAGGAGGGTGAAAGGTTCCCTTACCGACATGGGTATCTTTCGAAACATGCACCCCGTGAAAGAAGGACAATACAACATTTATGTAAATAATAAAAAATGAATGTATATTACACGATGAGTAAAATAATGTGCAGTACATACACCACTCAAAGGAAATTGTGGCAAATGTAGCATAAATATCATGGGAATAAAAGTGAGATGAAAAATCCCTTACGGAAACTTGGCAGCCTAACGGCGCCACTTAAAACTTCCAAAAACGGATTTATGAGATAAAATAGGGTCTATCATCATATTAACATAAAGTTTAAAGAAATAGGAATATAAAAGAACATCCCCCAACATAACAAATGGGATCTTAAAAGAATTGACATAAAGTAGAGTACTTAAAAAGAAAGAGAGAGGTTAGATCTCTTACGAAAATTCGGTAGCCTAACGGCGCCACTCAAAACTTCCATAATGGATTGATGAGAGAGAATAGGGTATCTCATCATATGAACATAAAATTTAAAGTAAGAGTAATATAAAAGAACATCCTAATAACAAGAAATATGAGCTTAAAAGGAATGACATAAAAGAGTGTACTTAAAAATAAAGAGAGGAGTAGGATCCCTTACCTCGGGTCCGACTTGACTCGATCGTTCTTTAAAGTCCTGAATAATAAACTTGAGTTAATTTAAACTTTCTTAAGAACCTTTTTCAAGTTAATTATTCCTATTATATCACTTATTTCCATGTTATAAACATTATGTAATCATTTAATTTAGTAATGTTTTTTTTGTCGATATTTGGTTCTTAAGTCGAAAGTGGACTTCTTACAATTACATGTTCTTCATGTGGTCAAAGGTTCATTATATCCAGAATGATATTCATGATTTGGATATCATATATATCATATATATCCAGAATAGACATGTATTTATAATATTACATAATCATTTAGAGGTAAGAAAGGAAATGCACCATTCATGGAGACGGTAAGCCGTACGTACGCATGAACGCTACTTTCATTTCTATGTCATATTAATGGAATTAAAACTAAATTAGAGGTATGTATATTTTAATTCCAGAATTATATTCATAATTTATATGTAACATACATCATATATAATAACTTTAAATACATCCTTTATACATCCCACATATGGCATTAACGAATCAAATCACTTTGAAGGGGCGGTAGTCCGCACTTCCTAAAATGAAATTATCGTGTTTACCCACAATGGAAACCATAAAGGTATGCCACAAAAGAAAAATACAGAAGCTTAAGTAAAACATAAACATATTATATATCATATATAAATATAGTGACATCTTAATGGCCACCTTTAAAGGTGTTAAAAGAATATTGAACAATCATCGTTTCGTGAGGCAGAAAATCGCCAACCACAGAAACAGTATGTTCTTTAACCATTAGACGAAGGTGTTTGTAAGTGTAGCTAGAATCCTTCTTATAAAAAAATCCTAGTATATTTAATATTCTTTAGTTGTTACAAAAGAAATGAATAAAAAGAGTTTAGGGGGTTGGAGAAGCAAAATAAAATAAAATGACTCAAGTGAAGACATTACCTTAAAATCGGGTAACTCCCTTTGGTTTGAGCTCAAAGGCTTCCTTGGGAAGAATTCTTCTCAAAGTGAGGCTTATAAGATTTATAGAGGTATGTTGAGAGAGAAAATTGTCAGGGGTTGGCCGAGCCAAAGGCTTTTGAAGTGTGGGTAAGGAGGTAGAGGTGGGGGCCTTTTATAAGAGGAGGGGAGGGGCACTCTTGGAAAGTAAGGAAATGTTACTTTATTTTAGAATGAGTTTCGGATTTAAAAGGTCCCACATTGATATAATTCGAGGATAAGGTGATAAGAGTTCGAAATATACCAATCCAATAGGTTTTGGACATTTTTAGGTCATATATTTTACATTATCTTTTCATTTTATTTAAATCCTTTATTAATGAGGTAATCGCTGCATCATCATGATGTCATAAATAATTTAATATATTTAATGTCTAAAAATTATAAAAAAAAAATAATGATGTAGGAAAACGTTTTATCTTTATAATGAATATTTATAGTCAAAAATATGACTTGTATAACCCCATTTAAAAATTGTTTCAGTGAAACATCTCATGCTTGTGACATTTTTATTTTAACTTTAAATAAAAAGTTATTTATTTTATTTTCCAACCAAAGTGGCTCCATTGGGTCCCCAAGTTGACCCATGGATTTTATGGGTTGGCCATGAAACATAAAATTAGGGTAGGACATGTGTCTAGTTCATTTCACATTATTAAAACATTATTTTTACCTTAAATTACACTAATTACCTCTAATCGCGATTAAAAACATAAAAGTTACTATTCCCCAAAAAATTATTTTAATCCCATTGAACCACATTTTACTTCTTAATGAAAACCATGTATGTCAGATTTTTTAAATTTAAAATGAAAAGGTGGCAAAATTTCATTTAAACGGAAAATCAGTTTTATAAGTACCACTTAGTGGTTTCACTATTCATCAAAAATTGATGTTTTTCAGAAAATTACCAAAAATTCACCCTAATCTATATTTGATATTCCAAATTCAAAAATGATGTATATTTTAAAAAATTCAAAACATTTAAGTTGCATTAATTATTTTAATAATTAATTCCTGATGTCAAAACAAATAGCGTGTTTTTATGAAACAAAATGTATCAAAAGATTGACACTAGTTTAAGTCCGATTTCAAAGTGAAATTAATTCCAACGACCACTATTGGATTATATGGTAAAAATATATTCTAATTTCACTTTAAAACCAATTAAAAATATAATCTAATCATATAAATAAATTAGATTAAAAAGAGGTTTTGAATTAAAATACAAGATTTTTCACTATTTAAAAAAAATGAACTTTATCAGAAAAATACCAAAAACATACACAAAGTAAATTTTGATGTCCCGATTCTAAAGAAGAATTTTATTTTGTCAAATATAACACATAAAATTTTCAAAAAGTGGATTTAAAACAGGTTCTCCATCAAAAGGTGGTTAATCGACCTTTTAAGAATATTAGAATGTTTACGCTTAAAATTGGATTCATTCGCATTTTTAATCCTCTAAATTTTATTGTAAAAAGTAAAATTATTTGAAAAACATATATAATCATTTTTTAGTTAGTTATGTTCATTCCCTCCATTACAACGGCTAGGCATTAACTACTATTTAAATAATATTATTTTATTATTAGAGTGCAACATAAGATTCCCAAGAAACTCGTTGTTCCGTATTGGGTACGCCATCGAGCATAGAATCCCCTTTAAAGTAATATTAATATCTTATTCTAAAATATGGATAAATATAAAAATGTCATATTATTTATTTACTCGGGGTGTTACAGATTCAAAACACTAAGGGGAAAGAGGAAATACGAAATGTGGTATGGAAGGATTTTAAGGAACATTTCATGGAAATATATTTTCCTTAAAAAAACTGAGTGAATATGGATAGGAAATTATATATTCTAAAATAAAATGGGGATGAGAATGTTTCTAATTATGAAGACAAATTTATAAGGTTATTAATGCATGTCGTAGACTATATATGTAATCCAAAGAGCATGATTGATAGTTTATTTGATGGGATTAATCAAGTCCTTCAATGGGAACTAGTCTTCCAAATATTCTCTTCATATGAGGATATAGTATCATGTTCTATCAAGACAATGAAAAAATTATCCAAGTATTATAGATTAAAAAGGAATCAATATAATAATAGTATTACAGATTACTCTAGAAAGAGAAATAAGGCAAAGGGGAATAAGGGAATGGTGGTATTTCTAACTTACAATAAATGTGGAAAAGAAATCATGAAACAAAACTAATGGGAATGGAAGTTTTCTTCAAGTGTGAATAAAAGGTCTACCAATCCCGTGATTGCAAGGTTGAGAAAGAAGAATATAATGTGAAGTGCTTTAGCTATAATGAGATGAGTCATTATAAAAATTATTGTCCTAAGAATCAAGAAAACATTCCCTAGAAAAATTTATGGGAGAAAGTCCAAGCTTATGAAATCATAAAATATGAGGTTTGAGTTCCTAATAATGTGGTCTTAGGTACTTTAATAATATCCTCAAATTTATCTAATGCTTCATTTGATTATATATCATTACATTCTTTTATATCTTCCTAGTTTTCTAAAAAAATAGAAATTTTACATTCAAATTAACAAGGTAGTTTTCAGTCAAAACTTCTAGTGGAAACCTCACCAAAACAAATATTTGTCAATAAATTCTTATAATGACACATAAACATACTCTATTTTCTAATTTTATTATCATACATATGGTTGAATTTGATATAATCCTTGATATGGACTGGATTTAAAAATATAGTGTAAACATTTATTATAAAGAGATGGAAATTTTTATTTCTGATGAAGATATGCAATTCCTTATCTTTAGAGGGGAGACTTTATAATCTAATTCGTGTATGGATCATCCTCTAATAGCCCTTATAAATGATATTCTTGGAGAAAAAGAGAAAAAACAACCTACTAATGAAAAATTAATCTTCAAATTGAGGATTTTATAGGAATACATTGATGTATTTAATGAGTAATTACATGGATATCCACCAAAGTGGGAATTTGGGTTTCACATTGATTTCATCCCAAGTACATGACCTATATCAAAGACTCCCTATAGAATGAAAAATGTGGAGTTATTGGAGTTGAAGAAACAACTATAGTATTTGAGTGTCAAGAGATTTATTTTCCCTAGTGTTTCACCATGGGGACCCCTGCTCTTTTTTTTTAAGAATAAAGATAGATTTATGAGGTTGTGCATTGATTATAGGGAAATAAATGTTATTATGATAAAGAACAATTATCTTATTACTCACATTAATGACTTTGTCAACCAACTTCACAGAGATCAATATTTTTCAAATGTTGAACATTATTTTGGATATCATTAATTTAAAGTAAATAAGGAAGATATTTTGAATATGGCATTTCGAATGAGGTATGGACATTATGAGTATACAGTATTTCCATTTGGATTGAATAATGAACCCTCTGTTTTTATGGATCTAATGAATAGATTATTCAAAGAATATATTGACAATTTTGTTATGGTGTTTACTAATGATATCAGTGTGTACTCCAAGGACTATAAGGACTATGATAACTAATTGTGGATCTCTCTTGAGACTCTTAGAAGAAAATATTTATATAGGAAATTTAGAAACTATGAATTTTGTCTTTAAAAAGTTCCTTTTCTTGGACATGTTGCCTCTAAGGATATAATATCAGTTGATCCTATGAAGACAAAGGTAATCCAAGACTGGACTATACCAACAAACATAACTAAAGTATGTGGTTTCATTGGTTTGGCAGGTTACTATTGGTTATTTGTTCAAAAAAAATCAAATTAACTAACATTTTAACCAATAATACTCACAAATGGTTTAATTTTATTTGGAAAAAGAATTTGAAGAATGTTTTGAAGAATTGATAAGGAGATTTGTGAATTGTCCGATCTTGACTCAACTATCAAGAAATGATGGATTTGTGATTTATATTGATTCATTGAGGAAGGGACTTGGTTGTGTCCTTATGTAGAATGATATAGTTATTTCTTGTGCATCAAGGAAGCTAAAAACTCATGAATATAGTTATTGAACCCATGATCATGAGTTATCAGCCATAATTTTTTCTATGAACATATTGAGACACGATCTCTATGGTGAAATATGTGGGTAATGTATATATCATAAGAGTTTGAAATATCATCTTCTCATATAAAGAACTCAACATGAGGAAAAGGTGATGGATCGAGCTACTCAAGTATTATGACGGTTCAATACACTACCACCCATGGAAGGAAAAAAGGTTGCAGATTCACTGAGTGGGAAGGATCATGGAGTTCTAAAAAAATGATGATTGATGGGGATCCTATATTCATAGATCTAGTAAGGATGGATATATGAACTATTAAGGAAGCGGTAATATCAATCATTTTGTAAATGGTTTCCAAACCATATTTATTGGAAAAGATAATTTCTCAGTCTGATGATGATAATTTTCAAAAGAAAATTAAATCCATGAATGATGGAAAATTTGAAAATTTTGTATATGCAGATGGTCTTCTGAAAATTTGAAAGAGACTACATGTTCCATATATACCTATGCTAAAGATGGAATTATTTGATGATACTCATAGATAAATTTTACCTATACACCCTACTAATAATATTATGTATATATATTTGAAGGAACATTTTTGGTGGGATAATATAACGTTGGAAATTATTGATTATGTGGAAAGATGATTTATTTTTCATTAAGTGAAGGCTAAAATATAACATCCTTGAGGATTCATGAAACCCCTACCTATTTCTATATGGAAATGGGATGACATTACTATGGAAATTTTCACTAGATTACCAAAGACTCCAAAAAATAATTATACGATATGAGTAATTGTTGATCGACTTAACAAATCTACACATTTACTCACTATAAGAGAATATTTTCCATTAGATCTCCTTTAATGATTCAATATTAATAAAGTTATAATACTTCATGGTGAACCTCTTTTTATTTTTCTTAATTTTTATCCACAATTTATATCAAAATTTTAGAAAATTATTTTTAAGGACCTTGATACTAAGCTTCATTTGAGCACCACTTATCACCCTAAAATTGATAAAAAGTTAGAAAGGGAAATACCACCATTAGAATACATGTTTAGATCCTTCTCACCTAACTTTAAATGTATTTGGGACTAGTATTTTTATTTTCTATATTTTTCCTATAATAGTAGATTCCATTAAAGTGTTTAAATGGTGTTGTATTAAGCCTTATATGGAAAGAGATGTTGTACGCCAACTTGCTGGGATGAAGTTGGTGAAATGAATATTGTAGGCCTAGAACTTGTTGATGAAATAATAAAAAAGGTCAATACTATTCAAACCCATATTAAAGCATCCCAAAGTATGCAAAGGACTATGTCAGTAACCAGAGGAAAGATTTGTAATTTCAAGTAGGAGATCACATTTTCTTGAAGGTATCTCCATGGAAGGGTGTTATAAGATTTGGTAAGATAGGAAAACTGATCCCTAGGTACATTGGACTTTTTTGAATCCTAGAAATAATGGGATCATTAGCTTACCATTTGGAAATGCCACCTATCCTTTATAAAGTACATAATGCATTCCCTATCTATTTGTTAAGGAAGAACATGGTAGAACTGACATGTGTTCTCACTTATGAATAAATATAATTGGATCCAGATTTATCTTACTGTGAAGATCATATCCATATTTTGGACACTAGAGAACAATGTTTTAGGAATCAGATGACTCAGTTAGTAAAGGCTCTTTAAAAAATTCATAGGATGGAAGAGGTGACATTGGGGAAATAAGGAAATTGTAGTGAAGAACTATCCAAATCTATTTATGAGGTGAAATTCTAAAAAATTCGAGGATTTTTTTTTAAAAGAGGTAAGGATGTAACACCCCCGATATTTTACGGTATGTTTCTTTTTAAATAAATTTAATCTCTTCAATAGCTTGTGTTGCATGAAACACTGAGTTCAAATAGACCATGATCTATTATTATATAACTCATACATTAAATTATATAAAATAAATAAGACTAAGTAAATTTTGAAAATATATGTTTTATATATTTATAGCATAAAATTTATTGGTTATCAATTAGTTATAAATAATAATAATAATAAATGTGTTTTGAAAAACTATTTTTATGCGTACAATATAGTTATATCATAATAAATAGAAGTAGTTCTATTAGTAAACTATTTTAATGAAATGTATATATTATATATTCAATAAAATGTTTTAAAATTCATATAATATTTTTTCAATACATGAGATAAAAATAAATCTAGTTTTATTCTTAAAAATAGCATTTTTCTAAAATGTGATTTTTATCACGTTTTACGAACTTATTTTTAAATTAATTTCTGCCTATAATAGGTATTGAATTTGATAAAATGAATTCTATATTTTTAATTTGGATTTTCAAATTTTTTAATTGGCCCCATTTTATTTTTGGTTAAAATGAATAGTAGTCGTGGTAAAATTTATCACCTCGGTAAAGGGTAAATTCGGTAAATTTAGGTTAAATCTAACTGATAAAGCCATAATTATTCATAATAATCATTATTTAGTGAATATTATTCTAGCCTTATTACTTGAGGCTAAAATTTGATTTTTTTCAATTGATACTTGTCCATGAAAATGACTTATATATTATTTAATCAAAGATAGTTACAAAATGTTACTCTATTTTTATTTAATATCTTTTATGTGTCCATATAGGGATGATAGAAATATAAGAATGAACATAAATATTGATTTTGATATTAATGAAATTATTTTCATTATATAAATTTATTTTTAATTTTTATTAATTATATAATCACGTTAAATTCTTGTTCAATACTAACAAAGTATTTATTTAATTAACAGAAAAATAAAATAAATGATATTAAAAAAATAATTTTGATAAAAAAATGAATGATTTATTATTTGAAACTAATTTTATATTTCTATATAAAACATTATAGAGTATTTAAATCTTTATATTTTCATTACCCTTTTTTATTGATGTATTTGAAGTTAAATTAAATAAATAGTGTCAAAATTGACATTAATGATAATTTATGAAAATAATATTTTATTAAATTATTTAAAATTCATAAAAATGTTATCTTTATCCACGTGAATAAAATATAGTTGAAAAAATCATAAATTTTCCATTTATTAGTCATTTTTTTCATTTATAGTTACATTATTAACCCTTTATGATTAAAATAGTGGTTATCGCGATTAAAGTAAAAAATAACTAGCCAAGGGGTTAATCAAAATGACGAGGTTTAAAATGATCCCATATATTGTATAAATTATATTAGTTGATGTGATTAAAATATTGGTTATCCTAATATATTGACCAATACCTTATCATTTATCTTCAAAAAATCCTTATCCAATTTCAAGAGTTCATGGTCTTCCAAAAAGGCCAACCCTAATGTCCTTAAGAGGATATCCAAAGGAGGATTTTTTAAGAGAAATTAATCATCTTTACTAACTATTTAAATTTTATTTCTTATTCTACTTGCTCTTAATATGTTGAACCAATTATAATGTAATAAATATAGTATCATAAATATAATTAGATCATATTATGTTTATGGGACAATCATTTTCTATCTCCTTCCCATCCTACAAAATTTGAAAACATCAGTCGTACATGGGTACAACTTACCGTCGCCACATAGAATTGTAATTCATTTTTCAACACCACATTTAGATGGTTATAAATTTGTAAATAATGATTATATATGAAATTTATGTCATAAATATGATTCTGTAAAGATTAATTTCCATTCGTCTTTTTTTTTTCTTATCCTTCAAAAAATTGAAATCGCGTTCATACGTACGTACGGCCTGTCATCTTCATAAATAGTGCTATTAATTTTTCTATTTTTACCTTTTATGGATTTCTATAAATACATATATAATGGATATATATTATATTAATATCATAATTAACATTATGTCAGATGATGGAACCATGGTCAAAGTGCAAGGATTGAGACTTTCGAATTAATACGTACATGAAAAATGATATAGTTATGCACAAGAGCCTCGACCTTGTTGGTGACAACTCATCAATTGTATCCAAGAGGCCCGAGATCAAATCCAAGAGGAGACATATTTCCAGGTATTGTAGCAGTATTATAGCAAGTATTTTAGTAGGTATTGTAGTAGCTAGAACTATTCATATGTTTGGGATTTTGGGCCACCGGTTTGGGCCTCGAGTCCTTAAAGGAATTCGGGCCACCCAAGGAATTCAGTCCAGTAAGGATTTCAGGCCACCTCAAGGCCTTTGAGCCACCTAAAAGCCTTCAAGACGCCATAAGGACTTTGGGCCACATGTAATTGTGCTTAAATGGACTAGGAAAACTCTACATAGAGCAGGATCCAGATGAGGATACAGGTCAATGTGCATTCACCATATTAGAGATAATATATTTAGATAAATTATAGGGTATATAAATTTCCATTGAGACTAGCCTATGCATGCACAGTAATCCTAGTTGAACAACCATGCAAAGGAGGAGAGCATACATTATGATGTAGATGTTGGGGAGGAGGAGTTCCAAGTAGTTATAGTCTATATGAATTCCTCTATGACCTTCGGGTCATGTAATGTCATAAATCATATAAGCCATGCAAGGTTTAACCTTCAACCCTTAAAAGTGGGACTATCAATAAATGAATAAAAATAGATGGAATATTATTATCACTCGAAATATTAATTTAATGAATATTTTTTTAATAAATTGGTGATAAAAGGGTACAAGTAAATCATATATTATTTGAAATATATGATAATGGTTTTGGAATAGATATATATTAAAACTATATTTATTATATAATAGGTTCATACAAGTACGAAGGAAATCAGACCAAAGGTAAGGGTGTATTTCACAATCCTATCATTATTTGAGATTTTTTATGTTTAAGTCTTTATTGGGGTATATTTTTCTTCCATATCCATGTTATCCAAAGATTATTTCAAAAAGGTTTCTATTATTCCCTTACAATTTTTTTAAATCATTTGTTACCTATGTTTGAATTTTTTAAAAATGTATTGAAATGAATCTTTTTTTCATTTTCTAAATGAGGTTCTTTGTGACTTTTCCAACAAAAATATAGTAGGAAAGTTTTTTTTAACTTCTAAGGAACAAGAATATTTTCCCTATATCATGACTCATAAATTATTTTAATATTGTTTTACAAGTTTACAAGGTTCTTTTCAAATAAAATATTTTGTTTTATAATTGCACATATTTTTATAAATAAGTGATTTCAAAGTGAAAAGGGGAATTTTTCTCAAGAATTTTTCAATGATCTTATTAAAGTATTTTCAAATATGTCAACATACATTTTTGAATATTATGCTTCATTTAGGTTGATCTCTTATGATGTTATCCACCATATTTTATTGAATTATTTATGATCATTTTGACTAGGGATATACTATTTTGATACCATTCACCATATTACTTGAGATGGTTTGTGATTATGTTTATATATTGGAAAAATTATTAACATTTAATATGATAGTATAAATATGAATGTTTATGTTTATTATGTTTCACCACTTTTATATAAGGAATGCATTGTACTTAATAAGTGATGGGTGGGACCCACTACAGCCCCATGATGCATCGGTAGGTCTCATGAGAAACACTGGTTTGGGTATTGCCTGAGGTCTTACCCATTTATGTATGATGTCTTGGATGAATCCTTGATAGTATGTTTATGATGTCTGACATTATGCATTACCTCATTACAAGATTAGTTATCAATTTCTATATGATTATTTGATTAGTTATGATATCCATGGATAAGTTTTATCTTAAATAATTATGGAATTATTTTATTTCCATTTATTCCTTCCATATTATGCTCAAAATATAATTTAAATGGCATGTTTTTTATCTATTTACCTTATAATACTATTTATGGTTATGTATTTATGATAGCTTTCATTGTATGTATATGCTCATTGAGCATTTGATCTCACCCTTTTTCTTATGTTTATTTTTTCCTCAGGATTCCAAGAAGTATATTATGAATAATATAAATGGATAATCTAGGAAAATAATGTTGTTCTCAAATGAATTAATATGTTGTATTTTATATTTTCAATTGTAATGTAAGATTCAAGTATTTATCTATTTTTCTAAGACTACTAAACTATTTGGTCTTCTGGGATGTGGTTCCTTGTATTGTATTCCAATGTAATAAAGTAACCACTAGATTTGGGCTACTAGAGTCAGGGTATTTAGAAAATGTATCCTCAAACATAACTGGAGGGAGAGAGTGTGTGAGTAAGATACATATTCTTTAGTGGTAGTATCTATCATGTATTACATGTTATATACTAGGCTTGATGTTTTGTACACCTTGAGCTTGGTTGGCAGATATAAAGCTAATCTAGTAGAACAAAATTGGTCTATTATTAAGGAAATACTTATGTATATGAGGTCTAATAAGAATATGTTCTTTCTATATGGAGGATATAAGGATCAAGTAATCAGAAGATACATTGATGTCAGTTTTCAAATAGATAAAAATGATATGAAATCATAGTCTTGATATGTCTCTAGTCTCAACAGAGGAGTTTTCAGTTATAAGAGTTTAAAGCAGTTGATTTTCATTTATTCTATAGTAGAATATGTGTATATTTTGGCCTCTAATATAGTCCAAGAAGCAGTTTGGATTTAAAAATTCATCTTACAGCTTGATGTAGTTTCAATTAATAATGATTCTATAACATTTCATTGTGATAATACTATTTTAGTGGCGCTTGTAAAGGAGTTAATGTCACATAAAATGATGAAGCACATACTCTGGAATTATCAACTCCTGAGGGACTTTTCTTAGATGGGTAAGGTTATTGTGATCAGAGTTTCCATGAATGAAAATGTTAAAGACCTGTTGGATTTAGACTTCTCTTAGCAGAAACATGAATATCATTTGAGAGCTAGCAGACTAAAGGTTGTTAATAGATGGCTCTGGAGTATGTGGGAGTCTGTTAGAGTTGGTTCTATATAACCAACTTCTATGTGCTTTATGGTTACCACTATTTTTAATATTAATAATGTTATTATCACATCATTATTGTTTTTCTACAGTACATAGTATTTCATAATGTCCTAAGGGTAACTATCATACTAAAATGTCATAACAGTTCTCTACTATGATGAGAAACAATAATTACAATGATAGTATTCTTGAATATATATTCTATAGACAAAAAATATCATTTTATGGGACACAAATGAGACAACATATAAAGGGTGGAGACTTATAGGACTTTGAGATAGTTTCTGATGGTGTACACCCTTGGTAATCTTTAGAGTATGATATTATAAGACTAAGACCCGCCATTAGAAAATTCACATTTATATGTGTCATTCGATGATCTTATCGATGGACATGTGTATTGTTCATTAGACATTAATCTTATTATTATTAACTCATATCATGAGTCATGTACTTTGATTTAATGACCAAAACCATGATGTTATATGTTTTTGGTATATAGGGTATGTTGGGTGTGTCACAAGTAAAACTATATAGATGAATAATGTGAGAAAGGATTTGAACCTTCCTAGTTTAGTGGAATATCTAAAGCCCTTTTATGGGAGTGGAACTACCTAATTAATTCCATAGCCAAGGAATTATATTTAGTGAGCTCATTTCAATAAATCAAAATAAAGAGACATCAAACACATAGATTGAGGACTCCACTATACAACCTACTTGATTAGAGATATGGAGATAATGAGATTATATTACATAATGTACATTCATAGGAGGGTCTATGTTGTTGTGACATTAACTTCATTATATATGTAATATTTTTTGTGTTACTAGATGCTAACATTGGACTTTAGGTTGTGTAGTCTAATTCCACTAATGTTTACAGAGGGTCACACTCTAAGTGTATTCAGAACCATAATTACATTCTATAAGAATTTGATATATTGGATAAATATTATTCTCATGAATTTTTTAATAATTAATCATGTTAGTTTGATCACAAATATTCAGTCATCAGTTATTCAAGAGAATATATATGTGGGTTAAATATTTAATAAATACATATTCTCCAAGTAATTATTTATTTAATCACATGAAAATAAAATATTTATTTGTTCTGTTCTATTCATACAGTAACAAATATTTATTTATTTTATTACAGGAATATTTAAAAAATATTTATTCACTAGTTTTGTGAATATAATATTCATTTATTTATTAGTGAATAATGTAGTGTTGTTTATTTAATTAAATAAATAGTCATTATTCAATGTTTGATCAATATGGAGGAGGATTGGTAGACCCAGTTTAATGGTGTGGCAAAAAAAATTAAAATTAAATATTAATTTATTTATTGTAGAAGATAATATTTATTATGTTTATGATTTTATCACATGTAAAATAAATAATAATAATTCTAGTATTATCTTGACATGGGGTTCTCTGGGGATTAAGAAAATAATAAGGGATTCGATGAAATTATTATTTTCTTTCTTTATCTCTATTTAAACCCAATTATGACATTTTCTAAAACCCTAGCCATTATATAATCATTGTGTACAACAACCTATAGAGGGGATTCTCTCAAGTCCTAGAAATCTCCTCACCTAGGATGCACTTAAGAACATAAAAAAATATCCCCATCCATCAGAATGATTCCTTGAATCCTTGAAGGATTCTTCTATGATCAACAATGATCACCAAAATCATTATAGTCAATCATGCTAGCATCAGGAGGATTCTACAGAAATGATTGGAGGCTCACAGAACATGTGTGGATCACTACTAGAGGGAATCTACCCTTGATTCCTCTGATGTAATATTGGTATGATAAGAGGTCTTTATCTGATCATCAACAATGAATAATGAATAAAACGAAAGGTAATTCTTCATTGAAATTAATTAATTATAAATTATACGTGAAAATATCATCTCTTCTTCGTTCAATACATTCTGTCAATTAATATTTGGTTTAATTTCATAGTTCATGAAGTGCTTAATCATGTACATCTTGGAATTATCATTGATTATGAAAAAAAATCCAAGTCTTTAATGCCCAATAAGTACTTCCCATGTTCCCAAAACCTTCAAGATATCTTCAATAGCCATGATCAATAATGCAAATTTTATAAAAAAAATTGAATAATTTCATTCACTTTTAGGAATTAAATAAAACTAATAAAATTACATTCTTATTGAGGAATAAATTTGAGAAACTATTTATTGGATATCATATTTATTGAATTATGATTTATCATTTATCAATAATGATCATCTTATAAAAAACAAGTACGTTATTTATAATGATGATTTTGGTTTAACTACTTTAGGTAGTAAAATTTGTTGTATAAAATACATTTGATCATAAAAACTATGATTCCACTATGAGGTCTAAGAAAATAATATTCACTTCAGGGGAATATACCAATTCTATTATAAGAGATAATATTGTTAATTAATAAGTTCATAATAATAAAATTTCATTTTTCAATATCGGTACACTAAGAGGGAAATTTTATGAATATAAATAAACTTCAACATAATACCAAAAGACATTATTTTTATAATGTCCTTTAGGGTCACAATATTTCATATTCATCCTAACCTTAATTAAAAAAACATTTACATTCTCTTTGGGTAATGAAATAAAATTATTTTAATAAATATTCACATACACTTAAGGGAATGAAATGAAATTATTTAATTAGGATTTATGGTGTCTAATAACATGAATATATAATTCAATATTTTTATTCATGTATAATAAAAGAAAATATAATATACATATAATTAGTAAAATAATGGAAAATGGAAATAAAATATACAATATTTACTAAAACTTTATAAAAACAGAGACAATCACCTTCATGAGTACATACATTTTCTCATTATGCTCTATACCTTTCGGGTTTACAAAAATAATTAGAGATGTTGAAATTCATTATGTCATTGTGGTACTCCATTCCCTCATTATAAAATTTTTCTTCAAATCCTTTTTCTATTTCATTTTAATTAATTATTAATAAAAATAAACAAAATACATCGACATACAACATGTATGCGTCAAGTGCCCCTTCATCATGATACCACTTATGGCGGTGTCTTTCCCTCTTTACATTTGGTTTATAACAACATTGATTATAATATTTATATCAACTATGATAATGTCGATTTTTATCATGATCACAAGTACAGTCACATTCACTACATGGAATGATGTTGAGTTGTTTGATTAGGTTTTTTATTGCTCTTTAGGAGTTGATAATGGAGAAATATTTTGTTATGTTAGAAGAGGGAAAATAATATGTATTGTTCAATGATGGGAAACCTTTTTCAATAATGTTTACTATGGAAAATATTAATTACCTAATTAGACTATCCTTTTTAGACTGGTAGAACACGTATTGATAACAAGTTGTGAATTTTATGTTGAAACATTAATCGAAGTGAAATGTATGTCATCATAAATACCTAGTTAAAAATAATGAGTAAATCATGATGACAATTGATAGTGAGAGTGATGATGAACATATAAAAGTATGAAATTTTAAAGAAAAAATATAAGAAAATGAACTCAAATAATATAAAAATAATATTGTCAAAAGTCTATTTTCATTATCATATCACCACATATATATATAGCCAACATAATAATATAATAGATGTTAGTGATTAATTCCTATATTCCATATCATATAAAAAGTCTAATTATTAAAGGTTTTAATATGTTGTAATAGGAATTAATGACATGAAAATTCCCCCATGTGTGGGGTTTGATGAAATCCATAATAATTAGTAATACTATATATATCCTATAAATTGTGTGGGTGTTTATATTTATATAATTAAACATTTTTATTTACATTAATGTTTGATTATTAATATAAATAATAAATGAGTGTATGTGTGATCCCTATGGAGCGCATCCTTGTGGTTGAGCCCATAAGGGGGAGGTCTCAGTTTCGATCCACCTTAGTTGCATGTGTGGTTTTCTTTGTATATCTCCTATGCTCCCAACCGATTGCAATATATTTTCAAGAAATATCATGTGTGCACACTCACTCACATTTATACATGCGCGTGTGTGTGTAATTGGGTTTATATATATACACACACACTTACACACAAATTTTCTAACCACTAAAAACTATATAGAGAAATGTGGAGATTTATCTAAGAAATGGTTGTCTTTCCCAATATTAAAAAACATTGAAAATGACCCCTAAACAATTTTTACATTTTGTAGTAGTGGTGTTTGAAATTAAAATAATTTGTAAGATATAATGATAATTATAATAAATTTTTAAATTGATCAATAATTTTGACAACAAATAAAAATACAAGATCTACACTACCACATATCAGCACAAGGGTACAACTGGCTTTTATCAGCTCTAAGAAAAAAATACTGATAAAAGGGGGGAATTTCTCGGCACTAGCTAAAAGCGTTGACAAATCTAAATTTTTATCAATGTTAAAAAAAATTGTTGATAAAGCCGTACCCTTTATTAGTTCGTGTTTTCACACTGATAAAAGTTTTTAATAAAAAATATTATTAATTTATATATATTTATTATATTTATATTAAAAATACTGATTATTTGTATACATTAAATAAAAAATTCATGTTTACAATTAATATATATATATTTTAATAATTTAAATATATATAATGTTTTAGAAAAAGTATTTATAATATTTTATATATATATATTTAAATAATTATAATATTATAATAAACTTTAATCAATAATAAATATATTTATTATATTTATAATTATATTTTTATAATTATATATTTATAATTTTATATTTATAATCATATATTTATAAATATATATTAATAATTACATATAAATACTTTTTAAATATATATATATATATATAATTATATATATATATTTATTTAAACAAATATATGTTTCTAATGAATTTGGTCAATAAATATATTGATGTGTGAGTATAATTGATGTGCATATCTTATGTATTCATCATGAATGTTCTTTTATACATTACACTCCTATTATTATTCATGTTTTCCATATATGTGATGACACGTTTACTAGGTATATTATTAATTCATGTTATACCCATGAACCTATTATGTTCTAATAAATATTTATAAAATTACAATAAATATATCTATTATATTTATAATTATAAATTTTTAATTATATATAAATACTTTTAAGTATATTTATTTATAATTATAACTATAACTATATATATATATAAATAATTATAAAATTACAATAGATAAATCTTTTTTAATTTTATATATATATGTGTGTGTGTGTGTGTAAATAATTATAAAATTATAATAAATATATTTATTATACTTATAAAGTTATAAATATTTATAATTAAAGATATATATTTATAAATATATACAAATATTTATAATTATAATTATAATTAAATATAAATATATTTAAATAATTATAAAATTATCATAAATATATTAATTCTATATATTTATAAAATTATAAATTTAATAATATATTTTTTATAATTTTATGATTATTTAAATATATATATATTTATATTTATAATTATAAATATATATATATTAAATAAATATATATTTATTTACAGTTATAATTGTAAATAAATATTTATTTATTTAAATAATTATAAAATTATAAAAAAAATATTTATTATGCTTATAATGTTATAAATATAAATAATTAAATAAATATATTTATAAATATATACAAATATTTATAAATAAAAGCAAATACATTTAATTATAATTATAAATAATCAAAAAATTTTGGGGTCAAGCCTTTTATAAATATAGATATATTTATATAATTATAAAATTATAATAAATATATTAATTATATATATTAATAAATTTATAAATATAATAAATATATTTCTTATAATTTTATAATTATTTAAATATATATATATATATATATTAATAATTGTAAATATAAATAAATATATATTTATTATAATTTTTAAATTATAAATAATTATTTATTTATTTATACTTATAATTATAAATATATACATATATATAATTATAAAATTATACTAAATATATTTATTATGCTTATAATGATATAAATACATATAAATAATTAAATATATTTTTAAATATGTACCAATATTTGTAAATAAATATATTTATAAATATTTACAAATATTTATAAATAAATAAAAATATTTATAATTATAATTGTAAACAAATATAAATATATTTAAATAATTATAAAATTATATTAATTATATTAATTATATATATTTATAAATTTATAAGTATAATAAATATAGTTATGATAATTGATGGCACTTAGGGTAGCCGAACGAGAGCTTCTCTCTCAAGAGCTCAATGGCAACTAGGGTTTCCTTGCGACAGCTACCTCTTCCTTCACCTCGATGGATGATCTTCTCCTCCTAAAGGTATTTTTGATAGACACAAGTATGTGGCTTGCTGGGAATGGAAACTTTCATGAGATGGGGAACCACCTCCTAGATTGAGATCTTACCGATCTTTCTCTATCTTCAAGAACTCTATCATCAAAGGGATTCGGCGCAGGGGAATTGTTGCCCATGTGAAAGCTGACTCCTATGCAATTTTAGAGAAGTTTGATATGGGTATACAGTCTATAATTTCTCAACATATTCTTCCAAAAGGTTCACCTCCTTGGAGAACCAGTTACCTGGTGTCACGACTATCAGATCTTTGGGGTTTCTCTTACTAAAATTGCATCTTTTTAGGTCATGGATTCTTCCATATGCTTTCCCCCTCCAAGGAGCTATTGATGCAAGCATGGGGACTTGGTCTAGTAATTCTAAAGTTGGGTTATCTTCATCGTCGGGAGTGGGATCGTAGCTTCAATCCACTGCAAGTATGTAAATCTTCTTTTAAAACATGGGTTAAGGTTCATAACTTAAACTGGATTCTATGGAATCCACGGATTATCCATGACATAGTGTTGGCCATCGCATCCCGATCAAGATGGACAGAGAAATAGAGTTAGCCTAGTTTGGCCATTATGTGTGTCTCCTTATTAAGTTTCACATGATCTCTGCTTTGATTGAAAAAAAATTGCTTTTTGATGATTATTATTATGAGTTGAGGATTGAATTTGAGAAGATACATCAATTCTGTGTGAATTGCAGATCCATTTGTCTTGATCTTGTGCACTGTAGGAAATTCATGGTATTATACTTATACTTAGATGGAGGGCATGATGAGAGTAAGTTCATTAAGAAGCAGAAGAATAAGAAGAAGAAGAGTAAGAAGAATAAGAATGTCATTAGTTTTGATGTTGTAAAGGGAAAGAATGGGGTTTCAACTGACGTTGCTCATTCAGGGAACCCTGTTAGGATCTATAATCTTGGAAAGCATGTCTCTAAGAAAAATGGGAGTGATCTCAATGACTGTACTAGAGGATCTCCATCCTTTTATAATATGGTCAAGAATGGATTTAATGTTGGCTCATTAACATCCACTATGTGTGACAAGGCTCCTCGACAAGGCACTAATTGGGATGATCTTGCTTCTAGAGAGGAGGATAAACAGTCTGTCCTTGAGGCTACCATTCAACAAAAAGTTGATCTTGAGTTGAGGCATTATTTACTTGCTCCAGCTAAAAGGAAGTTTTAAACTAAGGTTTTTGATTATGAAGGCTTCCAGTTGGTCTTTCACAAAAAGTCTATGGCACTGCCATTTTCACTTCCAATTGTTCAGTAATAGGGGCAGGCTGCGATTACCCAGATATAATTGTCATAGGGAGGTGCTAGTATCCCCATTGATCTATGTTATAATGATGGTGAATATGAGGATGAAAGGACAATTTATGTAGAATGAAATCATCAAGATACTTTTATCAATCTTGAGCATGTGGAGGATGGAGAACAACCTATTGACATTGTCAAATTATATGATAAACATACTTTCATATAGGAAAAAATCTAAATTGGTGAATTTAGAACATGAAGGGACTCGACATCATAAAAAAGCATTGAGGTGAGTTCTTCATCCATAATTTCATGTATGGGGATGTGGCCAAGATTATTGGGTTGCAGCACGAGGGTTTGGATAAAGTATGGATACCGAATCTTTTTTCAAGATCACTATGAAGCAGGAAAATATCAAAGAAAAATACTATATGCTCTTCACTCAATGAAAATCACAATCAGTGTGGGAAATGGTGGATGATGATGATGAATCTGATAATGATTATGGAAATGATCCTGCTTTCATGTAGATTTATTTCTTTGGATGAGGGAGTTCCTTTGTTTGACCATGTCTCTCTTTGTCTCTTTTAATATTTTCTAATAAATTTGTTAGGAATAATATTTCGCATGATTCTTGAATTTTTGGTATAAATACAGTTATTATAATTTTATATATATTAGGTGTTTTGGGAGTACAATTACATCAAACACACACACACACACCTCACACACCGGCCAGAAATCCAGGCCATATCCCCCCCCACCCAAGGGGATAGCCCACCCATCAAGCCTTATTTATTTTTATTTTTTGATGGATGGAAGGCCCTATGGGAATGTTCATTACATATAATGTAGGCCACGTGCCCAGCACTTGCGGCTAATTTTTTTTCTAAAACCACCACTATGTGGGTCCTCTGACATTTTTTTAAAGATTGATTGGTCAATCGTTGTAGGGCCCTTCTATCAAGCTCTATCGTGGACTCCTCCTCACCACTACTTGAGCCAGTCGGCGTCGCTCCCGCCCAAATTGCCACACAGTGCCATCATGGACACCACCTCACCACCACCTAAGCGTGGTGATGTCGCTTCCGCACAACCTATCACGCCGCTGAAAAAGATGCCCACTCTATCACCGGGACCATCAAGAGACACAATCTCGGCCATCATCTATCACAATGACACCCCTGAAGCTCATGCCTGCATTGTTGCATAAGCCAGCCCATATATGGGCGCAAATCCATCCGAAATTTATTGTTTTCTGGATTTGAACACAGGTTTTTGTGATGCAGGATTATAGGGTTGTTGTTTTCACTAGGCTACAACCCCAACTGATTATAATTTTATAATAATTTGAATATATATATAATTATAACTATAAAGAAATATATATTTATTATAATTTTTAAATTATAAATAAATATTTATTAATTTATAGTTATAAATAGTAATAATATATATTTATTTAAATAATTTAAAGTTATAATAAATTTATTTATTATGTTTATAATCTTATAAATATATATAATTAATATATTAATTATATATATTTATAAAATTATAGATATAAGAAATACAGTTATTATATTTTTATAATTACTTAAATAAATATATATTTATTTACATTTATAAATATAAATAAATATATATTTATAGTTATTTATAATAAATATATTTATTATATATGTTTATTATATACTCAAAAGGATCAGGAGACAGGTGAACCTGCTCCTAAATAGAATTATAAGAAAAATAAAGATGATAGAGGAAGAGGATAGACAAGGTCAAAAAAAGACATGTCCTTATCCAAAAAAAGGAAGCCTAAAAATCAATATCAATACCATAATCATGATTAGAGTTCTCATTGTTGTCAGTAGTTTCCCATTTTGATTGTGAGTTATTTTGATTAAAAAACATAGAATAATTATACCTATGCTTTTGCTGCTCTAGAGTGATCCCTTTGGTGGAAGACCTGGTTGACACTCTACCACATCCTCGTCCACCATCCCAATCATCACAACCACACCCTCGACCATGATTTTTTGAGTGTCAACCCCGAGGCCATGTTTGAGATTATTGTCATGTCCCTCCTAACTCTTCCTTCTCCAAATCAGAAATTTTTTCTCTATGAGGGTCTTCTGATACCATTCATCCATTTTCTAGGGAGGAGAAATCACACCATAGGTAAGATGTACCAAATCCTTTCTTGTAGAAGTAGTGTCATTACTTTTCATCTTATCTTTGGATTTAACATGGTATGTGATCATCTTCTCATGCTCAACTTGCTGATTAGAAAGCTGTTGTACCACATCAACATCAATGGATTAAGGATCCATTAATTCCTCCATAGATCCACCATCAACTACTTTTTGTTTCCCCATAGGTGTATAATCATCACTTGCTGAGTCAATCATGATAGTTTTCCATATAGATTGATAGTTGGAAACCTCTTTGAGATTTTAATATTTCCAAATGAGATGGATTATTTCAAAAGGTTTTGTTTTCCCATGTGGATTAGATTTTAAAATATATTATGTCTTTGAAAGTTTTTCAATGGTCATTTAGAAAATTTTATCATAGTTGGAAACCTCTTTGATTTTTGAAATGTATATATCAAAAATGGGTGTTAATGAAATAGTTTAAGGTCATATTTTAAAAAGGTAAATTGATCATATGGTATTGGATGGGGAAATAAAATTTCCAAGTGATTTTTTTTCATTTAATGAAAATCTTAAAAAAAGTTTTTTAGCAAACTTTTATGTGTTACTACTTATTTGATAAATATTTATAGAAAATGTTTTTTTGTTAATGTATTTCAAACTATATTTTGTATGATTCAATATTAAAGTTATATCTTATATTTGGTAAGTAGTGGTGACCTAATGGAATTTTAGATCACGCCTATATTTTATAGTTTTAGGTTTGTTCTGGCTTGTTTCACTTCCTTTGGATATTCTAAGAGGGATATATGGTTATATGGTGACTCTATATGAACATATTTTGTGTATTTATTTTGTTAAATATTAATATTACTAGATAAAATATGATGGATATGAATAAATAATGGATGGATTCCAATATTCTAACAAAATATTATGAAGATAGAGTGAAAGAGTTCCTAAAGTTTTCAAAAGATCATGCATTTAACCCTTCTCAATTCCTTTGTTTGTGTTTAAATTGTTGTTATTCATGACTAATTAGTTTATAGGAGTTAGAAGAACACTTGATCTATCTTGGAATATATCGAAGTTATAAATTTTGGAATAAACATGGGAAAAACGAATGTAGCTAGTGGCTGGGATAACACTACATTTTATGAATCATCTGATATGATTAAAAGTGTGTACAATAAATAAGATTATATTGAGGATATGATTACAAATTTGAATGATAATGAATATCATATTGAGAAAATAAAAAGTACAGTTGAATATGAACTTCATGATTTCCCAAAATAATGAGAATTTAAAGAGTTATGCAAAGACGTAATTGTATGTTGGTTACACGAAATATATAGCATTAATAGCCATACTAATGTTGTATAATTTAAAATAAGACAATAGATGGAGTGATGTAAGTTTTATGGAACTAATTTCTCTCTTGAATGACATGATCCTGGCAGATAATGAGCTCCCGATCTAAACGTACGACACCAAACAAATGTTACGCTCAATGGGTATGATCTCTAAAAGAATGCACATCTTCTTGAATGACTGTATACTATTTCTCAAGGACCAAAAATCACTTACAGAATTACCAAAGTGTAGTTATTCTTGATACAAGAAAGATGAATCCAGTTCTACAAAATTTTTAGGTTACTTTCAAATCATTCCAAGGTTTAGGTGCTTATATATAAGTGAGGAGAGTATAGGGAAATTGACGTGACATGTAGATACAAGAAATAAAGATTGGAAACTACGTCACCCAGTATAATCTCCTCAATGAAAGAGAATTGATCATGAGTATCCTAAATTTGGAAATGAGACATCAAACCTTCATCTTGCATTATCTATGATGGATTTAATCCTTTTGGTTTTCAAAGAAACACTCATAGTATACTTCCAGTTATGTTGGTAATTTATAACTTTCTGTCATGGTTATGTATGAAATGAAAATACATCATGTTATCTATGCTTATATCAGGACAAAAAAAACTAGGTAATGATATTGATGTTTATTTGGATCCATTGATCGAGGATTTAAAATCATTGTGGGATTTATGTGTTACATTGTATGATGCTTATAGAAATTAAGGTTTCACATTGAGAGACATATTTTATAGGATGATAAATTATGTTCCTTGTTATGGAAATTTTTTAGGATATAACATTAAAGGAACTCAGGGGTGTCTTATCTGCAAACAAGGTACATAGTCAATTAGTTTGAAACATTCATTGAAAACTATGTTTTTACGAAATATTACATTTCTACCATGAATTCATAAGTACTGATCTTGGAAGACATCATTCAATGGAAGTTTAGAAGAATATAAAACACCATCTCCCATAATAGGTGATCAAATGTTTCAGAAAGTAAAATATGTTTACACTGGTTTTGGTAAACCATTTTCAAGAAACTTTATGAAAACCAATTGGAAAAGGAACAATTTTTTCACATTTTCTTGATGTTATGCATGTTAAAAAAAATGTATGTGATAGTGTAATCAGTGCATTTCTAAATGAACCTAGAAAAATAAGGGATGAAATTAAAGATAGTTTGATATGGTTAACATGGGAATAAAAGAAGAGTTGATTCCAGTGAAGGGTGAAAAATGAAATTTTCTTCCTCCAACTACTTACACTATTTACAAGAAAGGGAGATATCAGTTTTGAATCTTCTGGAATGACATAAAGGTTCCATAGGGGCATTCATCGAATATCAAGAATATTGTTTCAATTACTAATTTGAATTTAAAGGGTCTAAAATCACATGAATTCAATGTTTTGATGCAAGATCTAATTCATATAGCTTTACATTACATTTTTCCATGAATGTATTTCATACAATAACCAAGATATGTTTCTTCTTCAAATATATATGTAGAAAAGTTATAGACCTAGTGAAATTTCTATCTATGGAAAGAGAAATTTTCATCATATTATGTGAATTGGAAATTTTCTTCCCGCCATCATTCTTTGATATGATGGTTCACTTGGTGAGAGATATTCGACTATGTGGTCATGTACACTATAGATGGATGTACCCCATTAAATAGTATATGAATATTTTCAAAGGGTGCATCAAAAATAGAAGTCAGCAATTGGGTTGTATTACAGAGTGATATATTTTTGAGGAAGCTGTTGAATTCTATAATGAATACCTATCTGGTGTGGAAAGCATTGGTCTTACAAAATCTCATCACACTGGTCAGCTTGTGAGTGAAGGTATTTTTGGAAGATATGTTGTCACAATCAATATTATAGATTAGGAGAATTACTTTTCATTTTACATAACACTTTAGTGGTTTCCTCATATGTTGAAACCCATAAATAAATTCATAGGCATTTGAATCCATCAAGGTCTGAAATAAGGATATCAAATACACATAATCAATAGTTTGTAGGATGGTTTTAGGACCATATTTTTAAGGAATCAAATGAAAATATGGATTCAATTTCAGAACAACTATGATGGCTAGCCAGAGGACCAAGTGTGTATGTATTATCTTATAATGGTTATATAATTAATGGTTATATGTTCTATACAAATGAACATGATAAAGAAAGTACCATAAAAAATAGTGGAGTTATACTTATGGATGAAGAAATGCATGATTCTGGTACTAAGGAAAAAAATCCAATTTACATGAATATGTCATATTTGGCATCATTAAATAAATATGGTAGTTGTATTATACAACATTCTAAGTGCCTATTTTTCAATGAAAGTGGTTTGATAATAGGAGTGTTGTTAAAATAGATGAATTAGGATTTATGACAATTGATTTTAGTAAAGAAGGGTACAAAGATGAACTAATAATAATGGAATCATTGACAGTACAAGTATTTTATGTTCTATATCCCAAAAACAGAAAGTGGTCAATTATTATGTTATCAACCAAAACCACTAAAGGGTTAGATGAAAATTCAACTGAGGATAACCCTTTCATTGGGACATCACAATAATTTCATACTGGTCCTAATATAGATAGCATTTTTTATATTAGAGGAGACCATAATGATGGGATTTGGATAATCGATAAAGGTGTCAAATCCATTCATCTTTTAAAAAAAGATAGTTAAATAATCAGGTTATATTTTTTGTAATATACATCGTGTTACCTCATATTAATATCCGTTCTCTTCTGTATTTATGTAATCTAAATTAAATGTTAAACGACTTCTGTAGATAATGACTTATTCATGTGTCGGTGCTCCCAATCATAAGGAACAATAGGTCTCTCAACCTATTACTGTTTGTAATGTAGAGGAACAATGACCTTCTGCACATGCCAGTGCTCCCAATCCTGAGGAACAGCAGGTTTCTCAACCTATTGTTTCTCCCAATGTAGAGGTAAAACGACCATATTCACATGATGATGCAACCACTATAGAGGAACAACATATTGATGATGTTTAATATAAGTAAATGGTAGGCGATGATGGACCAACAATATAGAAAAAATAGGAGTGTCATAGTTTGACAGTGTTAGCAAAAATCATTAAGGTGAAAATCAAAGGCATCAAATATGAGGTCATATTGAAGGTGTGGGGATAGCATGTTAACCCCAAAAAGGTCATGTTCAGTAGATACATTAGAATAATCACTCAACAATTCATGCTAATTGATGTAGATTTGTGGCACCATATTGTTCCCATGCTTAAGAAACTAATATGGGAAGATATTACTGTAACATTATATTATCATTTCTTTATTTTAAAATAATAAAATAATGAAACATTGACTTACTCTTCATCATCCCTTGCATAGTGCATTTATATTAGATGACTCCCACAAGAAATTTTTATTGATTCTTGATGGAAGTATTCACATAGGCTTTTTCAAAATTATAATGAGACATCATCTTAAAGATGATGAAGGGAAAATAAACCTACACTCATTTCTTATGTATGCACACTTGATAACCTATACTGCCCTGACCCCAGAAGCTCAGATCTAGTGCATTACTTTATTACATTGGAATGTTTACAAGGAATCAAATCTTGAAGGATTATTCAATTTATCAGTATTAGAAATCCAAATTATATACATGATACATATAATATATTTGAAAAATAAAATAAAACATGCTACATAAAAAACTAAAATAAACCGAATCCTTGAAAGCTTATTCAATGTTCTCTTCTTTGTAACCTGGGGAAAGAAACATAATAAAGGTTAGATCAAATTGGAAATAATTTTAAGTAAAGTAAAATAAATAAAAAATCAATACAAATAAAATAACATGGAAAGGTAAATACTAATAACACATTCTATTCAAAGAGCATGATAAGAAAAATCAATATGGAAAGGTAAGAAACTGAAACATAGGCCATTTAATCGATGATCTGAAAATGAAATGTAGCCATAGATTTTTCAATGCAAAATATCATGGATGAATAATACTAAAACTAAATAAGGGAAATGATTTATTAATGGACATTATTTCTGAGGCACAAGAAAACCTATATTGTCAAGACCTTTCACAAGATGGTTTAAAACTACAGATAGAAACCTATTTTATTTGGACAACTTATTTGTCTAATGAGAACCTATCGATGCATTGAGGAGCTATATAAAGTCCGTGATCCACCCATCAATACCAGACCAAATAATTCCTCATATCCAATCATCAAAATAAATAATATTCCTTATCAAATATCTGTATTGAATAATGAATATGAATTTGAGCCTCAACCCAATTGGTGAGGACTCCTTAAGTGCATCCACGAGACCCAGGTTCGAAACCAGGTAGAGGCATATTTCTAGGGTATTGTAGCAGTACTATAGAAGGAATTATAGTAGTATTGTAACAGTACTGTGTGGGTACTGTAGCACATATTGTTCAGTATTGTAACAGCTAGAACTATTCACATGGGGCCACAGATTTGGGTTTGGATTACTTAAGGCCTTCGGGCCACCCAGTACTTCAGGTCAGTAAGGCTTTTAGGCCACCTTTAAGGCCTTCGGGCCACCTCAAGGCCTTTGGTCCACATGATCAGTGCATTTTCCCCAAATAGACTCTACAAAAAAGGAGAAATTTCATATGAGGATTCAGAGAATGTGCACTCACCAGAGCGGAACCATATGGATTTAGAAGAATGAGAGGGTATGGCTATGCCATCATGACCATCTTGTGCTTGCACAGGACGCCTAGACAAACAGTCATGCAAAGGTGGAGATCTACCATTACGATGTAGATGTTGGGGAGGGGAAGTTTCTTGTAGTTATAGTCTGGTTGAATTTTCTAAGACCTTTGGGTCATGTAATCTCTAAGACTACAGGACTTGTAAGGGTTCCCCCTCATCCCTTGAAATAAGGATTCTCAAAAATCAATAAAAATGAAGGCCTTCTGTTCTTTAGGGTCAATAAAGAATATTATTTTATCAATAATTTCCCAGTTAATCAAATATCTATCAAAGTGAACACCGTATGTAAAATGATATACGGTTCAGGAAATACTAAAATCCATTGTATGAAAATAAGGATATTCAAGTAACTTTTCAATGAAAATTGATTACAAAAAATTGATTATTTAAAGATAAGGTTAACAATCACAAAAGTAAGTGAGATTGTAAAGATAATCATTAAGAACAATCTTAAGGGGAATAATCTTAACATTCCAAAGTGTCGCATACCACTAGAAACATTTGAATCATAATATACAAAAAGTTAGGATGTTTAATGAAACATATAATATCATTAAAAAAAGGTTATTCATGATATAAAAATAAAAATTTATTATATATACCAAATAAATGTGAATTTGTGCATAATAACCAATATGTCTCAATTGAATGTAAATTGAGATGAAATTCCCTTAAATTATCCTTAATTTTTGTTGTGTGGCCTTTATCCTCCTATATAGTGGTTTAAAATATTTCAATAATGAATATAATAACTATAATCATGTTTATAATATAATATATTAATTTCTTATAATATTTTATTACCCGTTTGTTAAAACTCTTTCATTAATTTCACTATTTTAGGTGTTATTTCCCTAGTTTGCTTGAGTAAGTTTTAACTTGTTATTTGTTGTTATCATTAATTATATAATGGTTTAATAATCTATAGAATGTAAAACATGGATTAATTATATTATATAATCATTACATATGTATTTATAGTAGTCCATTATATTTGGAGATAAATGAAGTGCACCGTTCATGGAGACGGTCGATCATACGTATGAATGAATGCTACATTCATTTCATTGTTGTATTAAAAGAATGAAAACTAAATGATACATATGTATATTATAAATATAGTATCATATATATGTTATATATGTTACATAGGTTTATTAAAACCATCCTTTATATGTTCCATGTATGGTATGAATGAGTCATGTCGCTTTGAGGGGGCGGTAGTATGCACTTCCTCAAACAAAATTATCATATTTACACAATATGGAAAGAATAAATGTATGTTATAAATAAAAATTTCAGAAGAATAAAGATATTATAAATATAACATATAAAATATATAAACATAGTTTCCATCATAATGGCCACTATGAGAGGTGGTGAAAGTAAAATGAACAATCATTGTTTCATGAGGCACTAGTTCACCGTACACAGAAATAGTATGTTTGTTACCCATTATATGGAAGTGTGTGTAAGTGTAGGTTATACCCTTAACATAAAATAATCCTAGTATATTTATTATACTTGTTTTGTATACAATAATATAATAATAATATTTTTGGGAGTGGAAAATGGAAATGAAACTAAAAAGCTTGAAAGAAGATGTTACCTCTTAATCGGGTAACTTCTTTTGGTTTATACAAAAAGACTTCCATGAAAGTATTTTTTCCAAAGGGAGGATTAAAGTTAAATGGTAGGGATTTTGGAAAGATTTTTTTTCAGATCTTGGCCGAATGTAAGTGGTTTTAGGGGTGTGAGGAATAGGGAGAGGTGGTGACCTTTTATAGGGAAGGAAAAGGACTCACTTGGAATTTTTGGAAACAAGTTAGGTGTACACATGTTCTTACCTAAATAAAGTTATAATAAATAAACAAAACTAAATAATGGAAGGTTTATGGACGAGATATAGACTTAAAATGGGTCTTGGACAAGTGTATGGGTCATTTTTTCCCTTAAGTTAAAGGTTTAGGCCTTTATTATGCCTAATTTTACCTTAATAATTGTAATTAATTTTAATTACATGCACTAACATTTTTGGTCAAAAACAAAGTTATTATTATTAGACATTATAAATTATTCTAATTTAAAATATGGAATCTAGTTTTTCAAATTCCAATCATTGATGTGGAATAAATTAATTTAAAATTCATCCCGCATGTGGGACGGCAATGAGGGTTTTTAAATTAAAAACTTCGAAAAGTTTGTTATGTTTTTATAGTCAATTTCAGAGCGAAATTGATCCCAATGACTTAAATAGGATTAATTGATAAAACTATTATCTAATTAAACTTTAAAACTAATCTAAAACATAATTTAACCTTTTAAATAAATTAGATGAAAAAATCGTTTTGAATTAAAATTCCATATTTTTAACTATTCATTTAAAAATGAAATGTTTTAGAAAAATATCAAAAATTCATCCTAAACTAATTATTATGTTTATATTTAAAATATGAAGTTTATTTTGACATATTAAATCAATTAAAGTTTCAAAATTAATATTTAAAATGGGTTTTCCATTAAAAAGTTGTAAAATTGCCTTTATAAAAATATAGGTTTTTATGTGTAAAGTAGGGTTTGTTCTTATCTTATGCATATAAAACATAATGGATGAATATAAAAAAATATTTGACTGAATATATCACATATATTTTTCATTAAAATAATTCATTAATTATAATTAACTATGTTAATTAAGATAAATCTTATTTTGAATCATAAAAATAATAATATTTCTTTTTATAAACAATTGGTTCTTATTTTTGTTTCTCATTAATTGGTAACACATGAATTCATTTTATATTTATATAAACCATATATTTTCATAATTTAGTTAATACTATTCATAAGTTTTAGTTTATATTTTATTATATTAAACAATAATATTTTAATAATATATTATTTTTCAATAAAACTTGGTCTTGTGTGTAACGTAAGACATTAAAGAAGGTTTCTCTTGAGTGTGACGCATGTAACTCGGTGTTTCGGGAAATAAAAAATATAAAATATAACAAATATATTTTAAATAAACATGGTATTATATCCCCTAACACACTTTGTGTTGATTTTCTTTCATGATATCGAATATAAGGTTCTTACTTTAAAATTTCAGGGTGTTACATAACCCAAGAAGATTGGTATGCATTTACTGGTCATCATGTGGATGTGTTTTTTCAGGTACATTGTGGCTAGTAATACATTTTTTGATGATATGTGTATCTATCACTTTGATTGACAATTTTTTATTTATGAAATAGCAATTGAGTGCTGAAAATAAGGAACAGGTAGAAAAAACAACGTACTACTACCATAAAGCAAGGATGGGGTACGCTTCACTTGAAAAAAAATCGGTATGTATTTTAAATCTACCGTAATACTTTTATGTGACATGAAACAAAATCAAAATTATGTTTATCTATTTATATGTATATTTATGAATTCAAATCCAAAGTCACTTCTATCCACACCATGTGCTATGGATGGAGGCATTTGTAAATAAAGATGGGATACTAATAGATAAAAGCACACAAAAAGTGTGGGAAACATGTGTAAGTATAAAATAAAGAAAATATTTAATTCACTATTACATAAAAATGATTAATTATTTTTCTTTATTTTCTATTTGATGTAGTCATAGGAATTAGAAACACCTATATTGGATGAACACCTACTATCAGTGGCATTGAAGTGGTTAGAATATTATAACCACATTAGAGGTGAGGATTTTGGGGTGACACCCCATACATATTTTGAGGGGAAAAAAGAAGAGGATAAAAATAAATAAATGAAATAGATGAAAGAAAGACTAGATACACTTAAATAATAATTCCAATGGTAGAGAAAGTTACTAGAAACCTTTATAGTGGGAATAAAAGAGAAGAAATAAGTCCAGAACAACCATTGTGTGAAGATCCCACCCCACCACCACCATCTTTGGGGTGAGTCATTCCCCTAAAAGAGATATCATAGTCGAGGTAATAAAGATTCTAATAATTGTTTCTATTAAATGTGAATCAGATAGATACTAATATCTTTATTTTATACATATTCTATAGGGTGATAATGTCTATGATTTATATCTATCAACACCCACCCATCACCTTGTATTGAGGGATACAGTGTTCAATATCCAAGACAACCATCTACACAATATACCACTTTTAATAGGTCATGTGAGAGTGGAAATTAGTGTAGATAATGAGATTATCATTGATATACCTATTCCACTTGATGATGATGATATTCATACGGTCAATTTAGCTGTTGGAACATTCTTTTTATGGACATCATATCTTGTAAAAAACATACCGACAATTTAGTATTCATTTCCAATTTATTTTTCAATCTAATCCTTTAACAATTAATGAAAAAAAGTATGAACTAATGAATGTTATTACAGACGTACAAAGGGAAAGGTTTGAAATGAAATACTGACTCAAAACCATCTAAATGATCGACCAACCGATCTAAAAGATCTTCAAAATTCACCATTACCCTGCCTATTCCATATATGTGTTTACCAACATTTAAGGTTCATGTGGATACAAAGTTAAAAAATAGTAGTAGTCACATAGTTTATTTTGAAGAAAATGTGTATGAAGAGGAAGGTGAAGACTAAATTGGTGTTGAGAATGTAAGTGAAATCCTTTACTATGATTGGATAGACACCTTAGTTGTAAATGTAAGCATGAGGTATGTTTTCATGATTTTATTTTCCAAAAGCATATATAGTATGTCAATTATGACTAAATACATTTCATATTTTTGTAAATTGTATATATCAACACCAATTTAAGGGATTCCCTCATGAAAAAAATATTGGAATCATTAGTCCTCACCCCACCTCTATAGAAAAAAAAAATAGAATCTAAAAAATGGATGAAATAGTGGCACACATGGTCAAATCATTTGAAAGAAAACTTTCAGGTTATAGACTCTTCTTAATACCAAAAATGAAGGGGTAAAAATCTAAAATTTAATCATATAAAATATATTTTTTTCTTTAATTACTTATTACTTTTTTTGTTTTAGAAAATATTGGATGCTCATTACGGTCAATTTAGATTCTTTAAAGATTTATTTCCTAGATTCACTGCATGGATTCCCAACAAACCGACCACACATGATGGAATTTTTCAATAAGTAATACACTATATCTGAAATTTTAGAACTAAACATCATGTTATATAATTTATATTATCTTTTAATGAAGATTATGTTATAATATAGTGGTGTATCAATATCATGAAAAACAAGGAATGAGGCTAGGGGCTAAGCACAATGATGTGGAAAAGTTCTACAATTGGACAAGTATCAAGGTACATATAATAATATTACACTATCTAAACACATATCAAAACAAATTAATTATTTTTCTCAATATTTTTTTAGTTTCTAAAACAAACAAATAAAAAAATTTGTGGTTATTATGTTTTGTAAATTTAAGAGAGAGATCATATTCAATGAATAAACTATTTTCCTCAAAGAGGTATTTTAAAAGATATTTATTGTTTCATTTAAAAAATTTATTACTCCTTTGTGAATTTATATTTTTTCAGTTCTAATATGACTGTATAAAATATACATATTCATAAGATGATATAGAATTTATTATAAATTAATGGGTAGCATACTTGATGATATAATGTACACAAATTTCATGAAGATGTGACTTCCATAGAAGTAATCAATTGTTTCATATTTATGTTTAATTTATTACTTTTTATTATTACTCACATAATAGTTTTTTCTTAAACAGGTGGATTATTTTGTTCGAGTTGGTGTGGTTTTTTTGAAGCTACTCATGCTTGGGAGAGATTGGGCTTTGAGGCTGCAACTGAGATAATAACAACAAAGAAATGGGTCAAGAATTTATACAAACTTCATAAAAATGTGAATTCCTACTACTTCTTTAATTAATTTTTTCCTCATTTTATCTATTATTTGTAAGTTAATTTCCTTATCATTATTATTTAACTCTTGGTTTTTTTCATAGATCATTACGTTTTCCATTACTTCTCTTTGTTGAGCTACCAATCATTCATAGATTCGATGTTATTTAGAGAAACAATTCTCATTAAAAACCAGAAGAGTGTAGAAATATCATGTGCTCATTGCGGTGACTTCTCATGATATAATGAGAACATGAGATTCCACCAATCTTCTGGATTTCAAAAATGAGAAAGGATTTTTATATAAAGAACATTGAGTCAATATTCAGTTTTGATAGTTCAAAAAAAATAAAGTGGAAATCATTATAAAATTGACAGTTAAGGTTTTTTTTTCAAATTTTAGGATGTGTATAAATCAATCTCACCTCAATCCAACACATGGTGTGATAGGTATGACTCCAAGTGATTTTTTTATAATTTAAATTTCCATAAATTTTAGTAAAAAAGACAATTGATTTACTCAAAACTAAGAAAACCTATTCATATTATTTTGTTACTTTATAAAAATGGTTTATACTTTATTTGTGACATGTAGGAATCAGATTAACCTTAATCTAATACATAATGTTCCTGGTATGAATCACAATGTCTTTTTTTATTTAAAATTGATATTAATTTTAAGAAAAAGAACAAGTGACATACTTAAAACTGAGAAAATAAATTTAGATTGTTTTGATACTTTAGGGAAACAATCCATAAGTAATTTTTGACATGTAGGAGTCAACTGTACCTCAATATGATGCATGGTGTGACCGATATGACTAAAATTGTGTCTATTTCTTTAAAATTGACATTATTTTTAGTAAAAAGAATAAGTGACATGATAAAAACTAAGAAAATACATTCTGATTGTTTTGATACTTTATTAAAATGATCCATAAGTCTTTTTTGATGTGTAGGAATCAACCAAACTTTAATTAAATGCATGGTGTTACCCCTATAACTCTAAGTGTGTCTATTTATTAAAAATTGACATTAATATTATTAAAAAAGAACAAGTGACATATTGAAAACCAATAAAAGACATTAGTATTGTTTTAATACTTTAGGAAAATCATATATAAGTTATTTTTGAGATGTAGGAATAAACTATGTATAATATGATGCACAATGTGAACAGTATAATTCCAAATGTGTCTATTTATTTAAAATTTAAATTAATTTTAGTAAAAAGAACAAGTGACATACTAAAAACCAAGAAAACACATTCATATTTTTTTTATGATTTGGTTCAATGATCCATAAGTCATTTTTTACAAGTAATAATCAACCGCACCTCAATCAGACGAACGTCGTGACTGCTATAACTCTAAGTGTTTCTTTTTATTTATAATTGACATTAATTTTAGTAAAAAGAACAAGTGACATACTAAAAACCAAGAAAACACATTCATATTTTTTTATGATTTGGTTCAATGATACATAAGTCATTTTTTACAAGTAATAATCAACCGCACCTCAATCAGACGAACGTCGTGACTGCTATAACTCTAAGTGTTTCTTTTTATTTATAATTGACATTAATTTTAGTAAAATGAACAAGTGACATACTAAAATATGAGAAAATAAATTCAGATTATTTTGATACTTTAGGAAAATTATCCATAAATCATTTTTTACATGTAGAAATCAACTACACCTCAATATAATGCATGGTGTGACCAGTATAATTCAAAGTGTGTCTATTTTTTTAAAATGGACTTTAATTTTAGTTAAAAGAATAAGTGAAATACTGAAAACAATGAAAAATCATTCGGATTATTTTGATACTTTAGAAAAATTATCCATGAATAATTTTTTAAAGTGTAGTAATCAACCACACCTCAATCTAATGCATAGTGTGGCCAATATGACTAAAAGTTTCAGTTATCAGTTTAAAATTGACATTTTAGTTCAAAACATGTCACTCACTAAAAACCAAAAAGTGCACTATTATTTCCTTGATAATTTAGGGAAGATATTTATAAGTAATTTATGAAGTGTATGAAGTAATCTCACATCAAAATGATGCATGATGCGACCGGTATGACTCAAAATGCATATTTCTAGTTTGAAATTATATTTAGTAAAAAAACACAACTGCCATTCGGAAAACTGATCAAATGAATTTGGATTGTTTTTATACTTTAGGAAAATTATCTATAAGTCATTTTTGATTTGTATGAATCAACCTCACCACAACATGATGAACTATGTATGCGGTATAACTCAAAGTGTCTCTTTTTATTTAAAATTGACATTAACATTAGTAAAAAGTTCAAGTAACATAATAAAAATTGAGAAAATGTATTTTTATTGTTTTAATAATTTAGTAAAATGATCTATGATTCATTTTTGATGTTTATAATTCAACCGCACCTCAATCTAATGCACGGTGTGACCATTATGACTCCAAGTGTGTCCTTTTATTTAAAATTGACATTAATTTATGTAAAAGGAATATGTGACATACTAAAAACTGATCAAACAAATTTGGATTGTTTTGATGCATTAGTAAAATGAACCATGAGTCCTTTTTGGTATGTAGGATTAAATTTCACATTAATCTGATTCATGGTGTGACCGGTATGACTAAAATTGTCCGTTATCAGTTTAAAATTGACATTTTAGTTCAATACATGTTACTCACTGAAAACCAAGAAAACGCACTATAATTGTATTGATAATTTAGGAAATCAATTCATAAGTCATTTGGGACATGTATGAAGTAGTCTCACATCAAAAAGATATACAATTTGTAACAAACCAACTCAGTTATACCCTGAACCAGTCACCCGAGTCAGCCCATGACAAGGCCCGAGAGGCGTTCCAAATCCTCTCGACTGACGATAAGAGCCAAGGGAATCAATATAGTGATTATGGGAATGATTTCACCCAGTATAAATAAATAAAATTAGTTTAATAAAAAAATATCATCTCAAAATAAATATTATTACCAAACTAAACATCATTTACACTTAAAATGGAAATATAATAAATTGGACAACAAAGCTACAGAGAAAAACCCAAAACTAAACCTAACAAACATGACATCTCCATGTGACCCTACGGGTCACTCTCCAATCCATAACCAACTATTTCCCAAGGCAATAAAACATAAGTTCAAACCTACAAAAAAACTAAAAATAAGAAAGAACTATAGGCGTTAGTATTAAAACTCAGTAGGTAAGCTTGAATAAATATATTCCTAGTGCACTTACTTTAAATAAAGAAACATAGATTTCATGTTTCAAATACATTATATAAATTTATTTTTTCAACAATTTTCATTTTAAAGAAAACAAATAATAATCCATTTCTCTCATGATTTAAAACAAGCATCCTTTCATAGAGTAGGACTAAGTTCTTAGGGAAAAGAAGGGAAAGGGAACCAAATGGTATATGTTCATTTTTCATACAAGTGAAAAAGGGGGAAACATTTATTCTTTTAAAACATATTTATTGAAAAAAATTTATGAAAATTCACACATTATCTTTTTACCAAGAAGACACCATTAACCATGAGCATAAAGTATGATCACACAATGTGGGCAATGGGATAACAGTGCTCAAGAAACCCTACCAAGAAAGACATTTAAATCATCCACTAAGGATAATATAGTGCTGAAGAAAACATGGGAATACCTAGGAGCTCAGAGTAAAATCTAGAACACACTATACATGTGACTCATCCCAAAGGCATGCCTTACCCAATGACATCATAACACCCAAATGATCGATCGCACCCTACCTGGCTTGACTGAGGGGCACAATCCCAAAGCAGGTAGTCCATACTAAGGGCCACTAGCCAATGCATAATATAAACTAGTGTAGTAAGAATTATCAGAAGTCCTCATATCTATACTATCTTCCCATGTCATGTTCATAATGGGGTGTACCAAACCAAGTCATAAAACAAATGATACATAAAATTCATCACATAAATCACACAAACCGACACCACCCCATCCACCCTAAGGAGTAGTCCCTTGCCTTTTAAACCATTATCACACAATGGAAGTTTAAAACTGAGGACACTCTCATCTCTTTTCAACCAACATTTCAAGAGACTCATTCCAAGAAGGGTTTTCCAAAGAAACCATTTCAAAAGTTCCAATCGGGCCTCATATAACCTTCACATTTTAAACCCCTTTTTTTAAATAACTACACACACCACTTTTAAATACAAAAGCACATTAGTAAACCCATTTAAGAAACCCAAACCATTACTTAAAATCCAAAAACACATATATATGATCTAACTGTGCATTTCATTAGGCAATTGGTGTGAAAAAACCCAATATAACCATTTGGAACAATTAAAATCAAGCAAAAACCACCTCATTTCACATAAAATATTAATCCTAAAAATTATTCTAAACTAATTAATATCCGTGGAAGGTGAAAAAAGTAATCAATTAATATATTCGTGAATTTAAAGGGGAAATGCAAAGAGATCCTACCTCATATCGCATCTACTTTAACAAAACCAAACCAAAATGTCTCCATAAAGGTTTTGGGAAGTAATGGAATACACAAGGAACCCTAATAAAGAAGAACCCCCAATTTTGCACCACCCTATATATGAAAATAATCCAAATAGGGACACTAGAGTTAGAGGAGAAGGGTAAAATGGAATAAAAGCAATGGAGAAGGATAAGGGAGCCCTATCCTTTCGTTCTGGGTGATGTATCGCCAAGAAAACACTTAAAAATCCTCTTATAGGATCTTAGAGGTGCCAAATTTCTCCAATGGAGGCATCTAGGTGGTGGGGAAATGAATGGGAGGTCCAAGGGAAGAAATCCCAATTAAAAACCCCAAATTTCGCATTCTTGAGTTGGTTTCACAGTTAGCTCATTTGGTTTAACAAATTATGCACAAACCATGTGACTACCCACTATCTTGTGATACATGGGCTTCACACTTAGGATGCATGGTTAGTTAAATAGTGCTCAAACCATGAAACCACCTGCACACTTACCTTCATAATTAAAATAATTTTGCACCTTAACTGTGAGACCTAGAGAAAAAACCCCAAACATCACCCTTTTCACCCCATAACTCTTCTAACTCAAGGGGATAAACCATCAATCAAACACACCCCATAGATAATAGACACTGGGTATTTAAAAAACTCTCCACCAAGCCATTTTCTCCCCATATCTTCCCACTAATAATGGACAAGGCCAAATACCACCCAAAACTTCTAAGACTCAAATTTTAAATCAAGAACACCCAAAAAACCAAATTTAAATCTATAAAACCCCAAACTCAAAATAAAAACTAATAATTAAAAGATATTTCTAAAAAAATGATGGAAATGAAAATCTAGGTGTGATGATTCTCCCTGCTATTAAACTTTATGCCCCCAAAAAGCCAAAAAAATCTAGTTGATCGATCAAATACAAGGTTTCACACACTCACATGATTCAACTCCTCAAATTTAAGAACACCTTGAAAAACACCAAGATGAAACATACACTTCTACCAAAAATAAATCAAAGAAAACAAAACCACTTCCTGAAAAAAAAAATGAAAATATTGAACAAGGAATTCTAAAACCTATTTCAAACAAATCTATTGGGATTACTCCAAAAGACAAAAATGAGGAAGGAAATACTCAAAACCAATAACCCTAAACAAAACTACCCAATGAAGATATACCTTTGAGGTTATACCATATTATCAATGCGAGTAGTCCCAAACAGACTCCCCACCCTTAGAAAAAAAACTAGCATGATTTGTCATAGGAGAAATCTTAATGAGATATGTGGTGGGTCTCCCCACCATTTTTGAACCGAAAAATGTGGGAAACTTACTGATATCTTACTTATAAATGTTCCCACACACCGATCAATAAACCCCCACCACAAGGGGGAAACAAGAGTCACAACAGGGTACCTTAAACTCTCTCCATTCCCACACCAATGAAAAAATCTAGTACAAGGTCCCTCACACTCTTGGGATTCTTAACTACATGCCAGCTCTACTCCAGGGCCTATGTTTGGAGCATTGATATTTGAAGCATCCACTGCCTCACAGCCAGGATATGAAGATCCCTGGTCCGAACTCATAGTTTAGAATATTCCAAAAGACACTTCCATTGAAATAGAAGTTCTCAAGGGGTTAAAAACATTCGTTATTAAAATAAAAAGAGAAAAAAACACCATAAAACACCATCAGATATAACCATTACTATAAGGAAATAGTACAGTAAGACAGGCTTTAAACTGATCCCAGATAGTGCTCTACTCCTTCAAATGGGTTGGGGTGTCTTTTGAAGAGTTATATATGGATCCACAACTCTTCCAAGAAACACCCCGATAGAATAGTTGAAAGTGACCTAGGATTCTACAGGCATGGAAGGCCTTCGGTTCACTTGGACAAGATGAATTCTTATGAACATGCTTACCACACTGATTTCACATTAGGATATTGCTCCCAGAAGTGGTTGATGAAAGATATGAAGGCCTATTAATTCCCCTACTCGCACCACCAGCTTCAGGCTACATCCCATTATTCTTACTGGGAATCCCTTCACCATTTATAGAGATTGGAGGAAGGTTATCCATATCAAGCACTCCCGGTAACACAACTTCAACATGAATAGCTTACCTTAACACATTATAAAAAGAGGTTATGTTGAACTCTAACACCTTTGACTGTAGATCAGGATGAATCACATACTCAAAATGTCGAGCCTTCAATGGATCATCACAACATACCCTGGATCATATGGAATTAGATCTACAAAGTGATTATTCGAACTCCAACAATGATCCAACACCCTACTGAAGACAACACATCTCCATACCCTTCCTTACCTTCGATATCTCAAAAAAGTATTGTTGGATGAATGAAGCCTTGAATAACTCCTAGGTAAGATCTTCCAGAGGCTTTTTTTGAGAGACTGATTTCCACCATTTCAAGGTTGGACCTTTGATCCTAAAGGTAGAAAAATTTTCATTTAATGACTTAGTAAACTAAACAATACTGAATTTTTTCTTAATCTTCTGCATCCTCTCTTCTACATTGAGAGGATCTTGTTGGCCATAAAAGAGAGAAGGATTCAAGTTATGAAATTCAAGAAGGTGTTCTATGGGTTGATCAATTGGAAAGTTTTCTAATGGTGTACCAATAATATATGCACCTTCAGTATCCATAAAATATTTTTGGGCGAAGAGACTAATAAATAGGAAAACAAATAACTCAATTAAAACCAATCAATCAACAAGAATCATCAATCTCAAAACAATGCATAAGAAACATCATTCCCAAAACACAAGAATACCAAATTCCAACCAAAACTTCTTTTCCACGTTTAAAATATAATATTCAACACAGTTTTTCTCATTTTTAAGACACCTAGGTACTATGAATAGTTAGGCCACATGGTTTACCAATTCATGCACCAACCGTGATCCCCTTATTAGACAACATGATCACTCACACGGTTTGTCCACATGGATTAAAAATAATGTTTCAACTATGTGGAATGGTTCTATCCCAAGACAGAGTCTTCCTACAAGATTTAAACATGTTTTGACTAACCGTACGCAGGTCTTACACCCTCAACCAGAAGCAAACCAAAGTCTCATGGTTACTTGGATAAATTCGCACAGTTTTTCCAAACTATGCGTTGACCGTGCGCTAAAAGGAAACACCCAAAAACTGAAACATTAAACATGAATCACTCAAAAATCAAAAAAAAATTGAGAACAAGAACATAAATCGCAATAAAACTAATTCATCTCGTTCAATAAATTTCAATTAATTCAACTAATCTCATTTCATCAATAATCATTTGACTAAAAACTCATTTCTTCTTATTTAGAACGAATTCCAAAACTCTCTTCAAAACAAATTTCTATTTTCCAAACAATTTTTTTTAATAAACTTTAGATTTTGATTATAAAAATCCAATATTATTAAATCATTTCTGTTTCACCCCAAAAAATCATTTTACAAAAACCCACTTTTCTAAATCCTTCGTTAAAGTAAATTATGATAATCCATTTTCCACATTTCAAAACAAAGGAGTTACCACTTTAAATTTATGTTTTCAAAATTCAAAAACAATTGTTTTCAAAAAAAAATTTAGAATCAAGGAAGACCCAAAATAACTCACTTAGGGGAACTAGTGTCAATGGGTGACTTGGAAAAATGGTTGGATGCCATATACCAATCACACCACCTCCATGGGGAGTCCTTTAGAACCATGTCCTCAACTCCAAATGGTCTTCTAGGCCCTGTGAGCTCATATAAACCACAATCCCAACTCAATTTTCATTTCCCAATACCAAATAATCCACAAGAATCAAAGGAAACAGAAAAACTAGATTTACCATGGAAACCTGAGGATCAGAACGAGCAAGGCTTCATGACAACCTTCTCATTCCTACCTCTCGAGTCCCAAAATTCCTACTCCATATACCATGACATACCCAATTAAAAAAAGGTGATTTGAAAATAAATTTCCTATAAATATCCAACCTACTTTAATACCATTTTATCACAAAACAACCCTAGGAGACCCCCAAACTGGTCACTTGAGTCAGCCCGTGACAAGGCCAGAGAGGCATTACTGGTCCTCCTAGGCTGGTGACAAGCACCAAGGGTATCAACTGAGTGACGATGATAATGATTTATCCCAATATAAATAAATAAAATTTTTGGAATAATAAAAGAGGAGAATAAAATAAATATTATTACCGTGCTAAAAATCATTTACACTTTAAATGGAAATACAACAAACTTGAAAAAAAACTAAATAGTAAAACCCCAAACTGAACCTGAAAACCATGACATCTCCATGTGACCCCAAGGTTCATCTCCAATCCATAACCAACTATCACCCAAGGAGATCAAACCTGAGGTGAAACCTGAAAAAAACTAGAAATAATAAATAACTATAGGTGTGAGTATTAAAACTCATTAGGTAATCCCAAATAAATCTATTCCCAATGCACTTTATTTAAATAAATAAAAATTGATTCCAATTTTGAAATACATTATATAAATTTATTTTTTTCATGATTTTTTTAAAGAAAACAAATCATAATCCATTTCACCCATGTTTTAAAGTAATCATCATTTCATAGAGGAGGGATAAGTTCTTAGGGAAAAGAAGAGAAAGGGAACCAAATGGGAAATGTTCATTTTTCCTACAAGTGAAAAAGGGGGAAATATTAATTCTTTCAAAACATATTTCTGGAAAACTTTTTATGTAAAACTGCACATTCTCTTTTTACTAAGAAGACAACATCAACCACAAGCAAAAACTATGATCACACAATGAGGGTAATGGGATAACGGTACTCAAGAAATCATTCTAGGAAAGACATATAAATCATCCAATAAATATAATATAGTACTAAAAAACACGAGAATAGCTAAGAGATTATAAGAAAATCCATATCATACTATACATGTGACTCATCTCGAAGGTAAGCCTTACTCGATGGAAGCATAATGCTCAAATGCTCGATCTCACCCTACCTGGCCTGACCGAGGGGCATAATCCAAAAGCAGATATTCTATACTAAGGGATACTAGACAATGGGTAATATAAACTAGTGTAGCAAGCATTCCCAGAAGTCTGCATATCTATGCTAGGTTCTCATGTCATGTTTATAATGGGTTATTCCAAACCGAGTCAAGAAACAAATGATACATACAATCCGTCACATAAATCACACAAACTGGAACCACCCCAGACACCCCAAATAGTAGTCCCTTGCCTTTTAAAACATCATCACATAATGTAATTCCCAAACCAAATACACTATTTTATCGTTGCAACCAAGAAAGAAATATACTCATTCTAAGATTGTTTTCCGAAGAAACCATTTCAAAAGTGCCAATCGGGCCTCATATAACATTCACATGTCAAACCCCTTTTTTTAAGGAACTACATGAACATCAATTTTAAATAAAAAATCACATTAATAAACCCATTTATAAAACCCAAACCATCACTTAAAATCCAAAAACACATTTAAAAGAGCCAACTGGGCATTTTGTCAAGCACTTGGTGTGAAAATACCCAATATAACAATTTCAAACAATTAAAATCAAGCAGAAATCATCTAATTTCACAACAAACATGAATCCTAAAAATGATAAATAACTAATTGATATCCATTTAAGGTAATAAAAGGAATAAATCAATGTATTATTGAATTTAAAGGGAAAATGTAAAGGTATCCAACCCCATATCATATCCTCTTTAATGATGCCCAAGAAAAATGACTCCCTGAAGGTTATGGGAAGAATGAGAATCCAAAAAGAACCCTATGAAAGAAAACCCCCCAATTTCACACAACCCTATGTATAAAAATTTTCCATACAAGGCCACTAGGGTTAGAAGAGAAGTGGAAATGGAATAAAATCAAAGGATAAAAATAAGGGAGCCCTAACCTTTCGATCCTGGTGAATAATCACCATGAAAATCCATAAAAATCACCTTGGAGAATATTGGAGGAGCCAAAATTCTCCATGGGATGAATTTTCGTCAAGAAGAAATGAATTGGGGTCCAAGGAGAGAAACCCTAATTAAAAAGAAGGAAACCCCCCAAAATATTCATTCTCAAGTGAGTTGCATGGTTATCTCACACAGTTTAACAAACTGTACACAAACCATGTGATTGAAAACTATCTAATGTAGCATGGGATACACACTTAGAATGTATGGTTAGTTAAACCATGTGAAAACCATGTGACCCCCTACACACTTACCTTTGTTATTAAACTAACTCTATGCCTTAACCGTGGGACTTGGATAAAACCCCCAAACATCGTCCTTTTCTCCCCAAAACACTTCTAAATCAAGGGTATAAACCATTTATTAAACACACCCCATATATAAGAGACATTGGGGGTTTCACAAACTCTCCACCAAGCCATTTTCTCCCTATACCTTCCCACTAATAATGGATAAGTCTAAATACCAACCAAAACTTCCAAGACTCAAAATTTAAATCAAGAACACCCAAAAAAAATAATTTAAATCACAAAAACCTAGAAATTGAGAGAAAAACTAAGACTCAAAATATAATTCTAAACAAAGGATGGAAATGAAAATCCATGTGTGAAAATATGCGACCTGTATGACTAAAAATGCATGTTTCTTGTTTGAAATGACATTTTAGTAAGAAAAACTGGCATACTAAAAACAATGAAAATTCATTCATATTGTTTTGTTACGTTAGTAAAATGATCCATCATTAATTTTTGATAGGTAGGAATCGGTCGTACCTTAATCCAATGAACGGTGTGACCAGTATTACTCCAAATTTGTTAGTATTTGAAATTGACATTAATTTTAGTAAAAGAACAAATGACATACTCAAAATGATAAAACACATTCATATTTTTTTGATATTTTAGGACAGTGATACACAACTCATATTTGATGTATAGGAATCAAACCCACCTTAATACGATGCACAGTGTGACCGGTATAACTCTAAATGTGTCTTTTCTGTTAAAAATTTAAATTTTATTAATGTATTCTTTAATATTAATGTTTAATTTATTTAATTATATTATTATTAAAATAATATTTGTTTTATTATAATTCCAGTGGCCACCAGGCCTTCATATAATAGGGAAAGAGGGGCTACCCCTATTTCTAGAAAGTTTCATGTGCAATCCTGTGAGGAGCATCCATCGTTGGAGAAGTTGAATATTATAAATAATTATTCTAATATATTGAAGCCACATAAAACACCTTCAGATGGTGAATCAACTACTATAGAGTAAGTTACTTATTATGGATGTGGAGAAGGGTACAATTATTATGACATGTAGTTTTCTCATTTTGGTTGGAACTGGTTGGATGTGGGCAAGATGTTCACCTGCATCCTCTTTTTTGTTTACTGTTCTTTTTTTCTTTGTTTAATAAATGGTAAAGGGTATTTTCCTCTGAATAAATTTTTCGGTTAATATTTTTTTCTTATATAGGTGGAATATTTTTATTTGGCTGAGATGATTTATTTAGAAACTAATACCATGGGAAGACATTTTTTATAAGGGGTCAGGGGCCTCAAAATATGAAACATTAATGTTTTTGAATGTTTGTCGGATAATTGTAAATGTAATTATATAAAACATTATTTGAAATGTATGTAGTAGTGTTTTATTTGTATTCATGATGTCAAATTTATTTCAATTAAATTATATATTTTGTGTTGACAGGTTACAAGTTTTTGTTGGGTGCGCTATTATAGGAACAACACATTGTAATAAGTTAGGACTTTATCATTTCTATTTTGAGAACTTATAAAATCCCACCATTATCTGTTCTTTTTTTCTTGAATAAAGGAACTATTTTATCAATTTTGTGATTAAAAATGCTTTTTTGGCACTATTAAAAGCCTTTTTGCACACTATAAAAGTTCATATCTATAATAGTGTTAAAATTAACAATAGATAAAAACACTAACTTAAAATTTAAATACATTATATGAGAAGTTTATATGTAATGATGTGAAATGATGTAAAATATATGGCTCATGTTTGAGAAAATTTAGAATGAAAATGGAAAATATATTTTTATATTTAAATTTAAATTCAAAGCATAATATAAAACTTTTTTATTAGTATGAAGTTAAAATAATAAACAAATTTTTAATATGTGTATCACTTTTAAATATACTGATAAAATATATTTATCTCATACTTGTTCTAGTAAAAAAAATCTATCATGATTATAAATTTTATCATGAGATCCATGTCTGCAAGAAAAATCAACTAGAAAAATATGTGCCCAATATTTTTTCATTCCAAGTAATGAAAAGGGAAACAATATGGGGAAAGAGAAAAAATAATAGTTGAGGATCAGAACTTGGATTTTATTACAATGAAGTACCCTTATAGTTATAATTCTCTATATGTTTATTACTGGGGGGATCCTTGATTGGTAAACAAGTTTTTATCCTTTCAAATTACCAATAATGGAAAATTAGTTATTGAATCTTAGAACCCCCAAATTTGTTTTATAGAACACTCACTACTACATATGAGATATTTATCTGCTCTAGAAATTGTTGTTATCTATGAAACAATATAATTTATGTTCTTAGTTCTTTTAAAAGGTAGTCAGTTTTATCAATATTCATAAAGACACCTTTTATCAATTCTATAAAATGCACTGATAAAATCCACCTTTATCAGCACTTTTTTACCACTGATGAAATATGTATTTATCATCGCTAATTTATAGCATTGATAAAACTCAAAAACAATATTTTTAAAAAATTATTCTTTGGTTATCAGGGATTATTTAACCCCCCTGAAGTGCTTCCAAGTCATCCCCCGCCCCTATTAGTGCTAATTCCATAAAATATCAATGTTAATTCTATAAATAAACTACCCAAAAACTCTATTATTCCATGATTTCACTTGTAAGGATTCGAACCTTTGACCTCCTGTACAAAACAAACACTCTTCTCATTTCTCCATCTTGTTCTCTTATATATTTTATGATATATCTATTTATTTATATATATTTACATGCATCTTTTTTATCTATATATTTATTCAAATAATTATATAATTTTATTAAATATGGTTATAAAATATGGTTGTATATTTACATATAATTGAATATTTACAATTAAATTTTTGATAATACACTTATAAAATGAATATTTATTGTAAATACTTTTATATAGTATATTTTTGTAATATTTTTAAATACATTTATCTTATAACATTGAGCTTTCAAGCCATGTAGGGGATCCTTCTCAACCTAGTTAAAAGGGGTATTATTCATAAATAAATAAATAAAAATATATGGTCTTTGGGCCATTACATGAATGTATATATATAATTTCATATGTGTGTGTTTCTATATATATGTATCTATATATATTTTAATATATATTTGTTGAAAAATGTGCGTGTGAGTATATTTGTGTGTGTGTGTACATTTATATATATTTGTACAGGTTTGTGTGTAAATTAATGTAAATATATTTTAATATATATGTGTTTCAATGTGTATATATACATACTTATATAGACGCACACATATACAAACACCCACACACATTATAAAAAATACACACACACACACATTTTAGAACAAATATATATTAAAATATATATACATACATATATATATATATATGTCATTATATAATGTATTTAAGTAAATCTATATTAATATAAATGTGATGATTATTTTTTATATAAATTATAAAGATAATATTGTTAATAAAATTTTATTTCAATATTATTTATATTTTTAAACATTCATTTTATAAGTAAAAATATTTTAATATATTTATATTCATATTTTATAATATGTAATCATATATATAAATATATATATAAACACAAACATGCATATAATTATATATGTATACTGAATATATATATATATTATAAATTATATAATATGAATATTAATATATTAATTTAGATATAAAATATATTTAATATATTTATGTTGGGGTTAAACCTTTAAACCCTAAAAAACCATGATCCACTATCGCGTATTATCAGGTTGATTATTTGATAGGTTCAATTAATCAATTGGAGATAAAGAACCCGAAAAGATTTCTTCTTAAATCAAGCTACTGGAATAATGAAAACATAAAGTATAGAAAGGAAATAACATAGGATATAACGTGCTTCAGATTAGTGTGATCCTACATGCATGGTAAGAACACCACTCGATAAGCCTTTTATTACGAAGAAATAAAGAAAGCAAAGAAAATACAGACTCAAAGAAAATCAAAGAAGAATCAGATAAACTATCCAAAGAGGTCAGCCATGTTGAACTAAGTGTTAGTAGTGAAGCCTATCACATAGAGTCAATGTCATCCACTCATGGATGGACTCAGGAACACACCCAAAAAGGATACAGATCTATTCATGATAAAAATAATAGATCGCTATAGAGAAAATAAATTGAATAGAAACCTGGTTACAATAAAAGGGGAGTCAAGGTCAAGAACCATCTTAATGTGTAGTTTTCCTAGACCCAGGAATGAGCTTATCTCCACTGAGTCTCCACTGGAGAAGTGCTCCGGTTCCAGGAGGCAGAACAAACTCAAAGATGGGGAGGATGGATGATCAGGCAACCTCTTCCTCCTTCTTCTCTGAGAATCCCTCTAGATGGTGAAGGGAGATTTTCTTCGAGAACTCACAGGTCAAACTAGACCTGAAGAAATAGATAACTCTACTTGAATGAAGCATCGTAGAATCAAACTATGATCCAGATGCAATGATGGAATTCTAGATCTCAACAGGTGGTCATAAGGAATCGTGGGATTGCATCTATGAGGATGGACAATATCAAAGTCGATGGTTCATAGAATTGAAGGTGGGACAATGTATGGGACAAGTGGCACCACAGGATTGGCATGGCGGTGAAACTTCATATTGAAGCCGAGCGAAATAAACACACCTGAATAAAATGAGGGTCATTGGATCTCATTCAATCAATGGTCTAGATAACGAATCTCTATTCATGTAAGGAAAATGTGTAAAAGTATAAAAATAACAGAAAAATAAAATAAAACCCCGCATGAATAGTTACATACAGCATATACCACATGAAAATATAACACCCTTAATGAAATATGAACAAATCATATAACACTATATTAAGGGAATTTAAAAGAAACAATGTAGGGGTAATAAAAAAACTCCACATTGATATTAAATGGAATTTAAGGATGATGTTCTCACAACCTAATTTATAGAATTGAGACTAAATTCATTAATTTAAGGAAATTCTAGAATTTGGATAATGGCATGGCCATATTAAAACTATCGGTTAGATTGTCCCCAGTGGGTATCTTAGTGACACCCACTGGCCCATATTCTATAATATCCCTAAAAAATGAAGTATAATGTCAATGTGCTTCAATCTACCATGGAATACATAGTCTTAGATAAATGTAATGTAGATTGGTTGTCATAATGGACTACTATGCTATCAGTAGATAAAGACAGCTCAGAAAGAAATCATTTCAACCATATAGCCTCTTTTATGGCATCTGGCAAGGAAATATACTCTACCTCAGTAGTGGAGAGTGAAACCACTAACTGCATATTTTATTTCCAGGATACTAATCCTCCATATGCAATAAACACAAAACCATTGATAGAATTTCGATTGTAAATATTTGTATTATAATCAGAGTCAAAAAATCTGACTATATCATTATCAAAACTACTATTTAATCCATATCGAATGCACAATTTATCAGACATGGAGATATACCTAAATATCTATTTCAATTTATGAAAATTATGCTTACCAAATTTTCCCATAAACTTTCTTAAAGTAAAAAACATCAAATGAAATGTCTGGCCTAGAATAGACCATAGCATACATAAGACTTTATAATACATTGGAATATGTAATCTTACTCATGAAGGAAGCCTCGTCATCATTTTTAGAGGATTGGTATAAATATAATTTAAAATGTTTTCCTAGAGAAATACTATCATTTTTAATATGCTCAAATAGATATATTCTTAACACATTTTTAACATAAGAAAATTGGAATAAGTAAAAGGTTCTAGCCTTATTATCTCTTCTTATGTCCATACCTATGATTTGATTATCATATCCTAAGTCTTTCATCTAAAAGACATAGTTTAATTGATTATTGACATAATTTATAATCCTCGTGTTTTTACAGATTATAATCTATAATAATAGGTAAATAGATTCATGTTTAATAGTTTTATAAAATACACATGCATCAAATTTACTTCGGGAAAAGTTATTTTCAATCATAAAATAATCAAACCTTTTATACAATTTCCTAGAATATTTCTTAAGCCCATAAAAATACTTATTAAGAAGAAAAACTTTATTAGGTTTGAACAGTTTTGAAAATCCTTTAGGAGGAGTCATATAAATTGTTTTGTTAATGGTACCATGTAAAAAATAGTTTTTACATCTAATTATTCAACATGAAAATAATGCTTGTCAGAAAAAGTAAGAAAAATTCTAGTTGATGAATGTTTAACAACTAAGGATAATATTTCACTATAATTAATGCCTCTTCATTGAAGAAATCCTTTATAAACCATTTGGTCTTTGAATTTGATTTTATTTTCTTCAACATTTTTCTATTTCTTATTATAAATCCATTTAGAACCTATGACCTTATAGTTAGTAGGTATGGAAACAACAATCCAAGTATTGTTATTAATAAGTGAATTCATCTCTTATTTCATTTCAATCAACCACCTAGTAGCTTCATTGGACTTAATAGATTGCTTATAAGTTTTAGGTTTATTACTAAACAAATCATGTGATACATTAAATTCATAGGCATCAATGTCTGCCAAATTGAAATGAGATGGAGGCATAATAATTATTCTCTATCTTTAACCAGTGAGTTGATAATTTCTCAAATCATATGATTCTTTTTTTCTGGTTCATAATCCGAATTAGAATCAAATTCAACATGGGTCTAGACAATGGGGGGTAGGACCAGTCCTCGACTGGGAGTGGTCACTGGATTCAAAAGGGACTTCAACACCTAAGGGTTTTAGGACTCTAGAGTGTTCGAGAATGTCTTCATAGGACTCTTTAGGTCTAGATCTCTTATCATTGGAGAGACCAAACTCATAAAATACAACATCTCAGCAAATTATACATTTTTTGATAAGCTGGTTTTTCTACCCATAGATAATACCCATTAACTCCCTCTAGATATCCCACGAATATACACTTCACAGCCCTTGGAGCTAGCATATCAGTGCACGTATGAGCATAAGATATGGATACAAAAGTCTTAAGGTGTGTAAGGATCAGGGGTGAACCATTCCAGAGTTCTTCAGGTGTCTTAAAATAATTATCATAATATGGCCAATGGATGATAAGATATAATATTGTTGAGGCAACCTCATCCCAAAAGGACCTGGGGTGTTTTGTGTGGGGTAGTATTCACCTCACCCTCTCAAAGACAGTCCTATTCATCCTCTCTACTAACCCATATTATTTTAGAGTATCGACAATAGTCTCGTATCTATTTATTCACTCAGATTCATAGAATTCAATGAATTCTATGGATATATACTTTAAACTGTTATCAATTATTAAGCCTTTGAGTTTCCTATTAGACTCATGCTCTACCCCAGCATTACATTTCTTAAAGGTCTGAAAGGTATCATACTTATGTTTGAATATATGAATCCATACATTCCTAGAGAATTCATCAATGAATTTCACGAAGTGTAAGCCTCCACCATGGGAGGTGACCCTAGAAGGACCCCATATATATGAACAAACACACTCAAGGGGTTATTTATCCTTATACATAGACCTACTAATGCTAACTCTTTTGTATTTTCCATATACACAATCCTAAAAGAATGGGAGATTTCTAGGAGTTATGTTACTCAAAATCCCCTATTTTTTTAGTTCACTAAGTCCCTTGAAACTAAGGTTCCATGACCTTCTATACCAAGGGGTGGTGGAATCAAGTTCTAAACTACAAGAGTTATTCAACTAACTTCTATGAACCTTATCATCTAACACATAAAGACCATTTTTAAGGGTTCCTTTCATAACTGTGAGGGATCCTCGGGCAATTCTAAGGCTCCTAGAGTCTGACTTAAAACTATAGATCTTTTAGTACATGATTTCAAGAGAGAGTATGTTTATTTTTAATTTGGGTACCCACCTAACTTCCTCAAGAGACTTAACAGTCCCATCATGAAGATCTAATGAAATAGAGCATATTCCCATAATGTGAAAGCTCCTATTGTTCCCTAGAAATACCTCACCATATTTAATTTCCCTCAACTCAATAAATAATTCCCTCCTAGGACACATGTGGAATGGACATCCTGAATCTAGGATCCATTCATCAAATATGGAAATGTCAGAGATTTTCAACACATCATTAGTGTCAAATTCCTGCTCAACTACTAAGGAATGGCCATTACTATTATCTCTATAGTCTTATTTCTTATTTGGGAAGTTCCTATTAATGTTTCTAAGTTACTTGCATTGAAAAAACTTAAAATATGGGTTTTATTTACACATGTATGCTATAAAGAAGGTCTGAGGACTCGACCCAGTGACTTGTGCCCCATACCCCAACGCCTAGCCACCGCAGCTGCCTGTGGGGGGCCTTGCATTGAAAACACTTGATTACTTTTCACTTAGTATTATATCATTGCTACTTAGATTGAACCATTTCATTTATCCTACCCCTAGACTCACTTATGTGTCTAGAATCACTTCTATCCCTAACACTTAAACCCTTAGCCTCAATCTTAACACTACCCTTCCTTTGATTTTATTTGGATAGTAAAGAAGATTTAACTTCTTCAAGAGTAAGTGTATCTTTTCTATACATCATAGAGTATTTAATAGAATTAAAGTAATCATCAAATGAAGTTAATAGTATAATGGAATAGCCTTCATCATCCAATTGTATGTCTATGTTGGCTAAATCTAAAAAGATTTTATTAAATTCATCAATTTGCATCTGGACTGTAGTTCTAGGACACATTTTGAAAGTATATAATATCATTTTTCTATATAATATACCAACAAGGGACTTAGTCATATAAAGGGATTCAAGCTAGACCATATACTAGAAGAAGAATATTTTTATAAAACTTCTATAAGTATTTTACCTCCTAAAGATAAAATAATTAAGATACGGCCCTTCCTAAGGGTTTCCTTAGGGACATCAATGTAAGTAGTGGTAGTCTTCCCATCAGGGGAAGGGGTGGTGATTTTCTTTCTAGAACCAGATAGGGAATCAATTAAATCTTTATGGTCTATTAAAGTTGTCATTTTAATTCTCCAAAGATTGAAATCATTTTCACCATTGAATCTATCAATATCAAATTTAGTGGAACCCATTATAAATTTTATAATAGGCACTGATACCACTTTTTGGGGTTAAACCTTTAAACCCTAAAACATCCAATATCCAATGTTGTATATTATCGGGTTGATTATTTGATATGTTCAATTAATCAATTGTAAATAAAGAACCTGAACAAATTTTTTCTCAAATAAAGCTACTGGAACAATAAAAACATAAAGTACAAAAATAAAAAACATGGGATATAATGTGCATCAGATTAGCATGATCCTATGTTCATGATAGGAACACCACCTAGGTAATCCTTTTATTACAAAGTAAGAAAGAAAGAAAAGTAAATATAGACTCAAATAAAATCAAATAAGAACCAGAGAAAATATCTGAGGAATCCATCCTTGTTGAAGAAGGTGGAAGCGGTGAAGCCTATCGCGTAGATTCAACGTCTTCCACTTCTGGACAGACTCACGCACACACCCAAAAAGGATATAGATTTATTCATGATAAAAAAGTAATAGATCGATATTGATCCAAGAAACTGAATAGAAACCTAGTTATGATCAAAGGGGAGTCAAGATCAAGAACCTTCTTGATTCGCATTCATCCTAGACCTCGGAATGAGCCGATATTTACTGAGTCTCCACCGTAGAAGTAATCTAGTTCCTGGAGGCAAAAATAACTCAAAGATGGGGAGTGTGGATGGTTGGGGAAACTTGACCTCCTTATTATCTGAGAATCCCTCTAGACGTTGAAGGGAGATTCGCTTCAAGAACTCACAGGCCAAACCATACCAGACAAAAGCGATTTCTCTGCTTGAATGAAGCATCACAAGATCCAACCATAGTTCAAATGTAATGATGGCGTGCCAGAGATCAACAGGTGGTCAAGAGGAATTTTGGGATTGCATCCTTATGGACAGCCCAGATCAAAGTCTATGGTTCTCATAACTAAAGGAGGGACAGATCATGAGACAAGTGGCACCATGGCATTGGCACGACGGTGGCACTTCGGATTGAATCCGAGAAAAAGAAACACACCTGGAGCTAATAAGGGACATTGGATCTTGATCAATCAACGGTCCAGATAACCAGCTACTATTAAGGTAAGAAAATGTATGTGAAAATAAAAATAACCAAATAAATAAATAAAACCCCATGAGAATGGTGTCATGCATCATATACTCCATGAAAATATAATTCCCTTAATGCAATATGAACAAATCATATAAAACTATATTAAAGTAATTTAAATGCATAAATCACTTCCAAAATAAAAAATTTACGTAGCGCCACCCTTTAATAGCACTAAAAAAAGCACTGCTAAAGGGGGTACCATTATCAGTGCTAGAAAAAAGCATTGATAAAAGGTTCTTTTAACAGTGCTAAAAAACATTGTTAAAAGTACCCCTTTATCAGCAATTTTTTTAGTGCTATTAAAGGGACACCCTTTATTAGCACTTTTTTAGTAGCGATGATAAATAGGAATCTTTATCTGTGTTGTTTTTACTAGTGCTAATAAAGGGTAAATTTTAAAAAATATCATTAAAAATAATATATAAATATATTTATATTGATATAAATATAATATATATTTTTTTAAATATGTTTTAGTTATAAATAGACATTTACACTTAATATATAAGATATTTAGTGAAAATGGATTATAAAATATTTTAAAAAATGTTATTAATTAATAATTCGATAATAATTATTGTTTAATGTTCATTTAATATCAATTTGAAGACACAAAAAATAAAAAAAAACTAATAAAAGATATAAAATAAGTTGAAAACATAACTCATACTTCAAACGGTAATAAATTTTGATCTGGTGTCCATTTGAGCTATACCACATATAAAATCGAATCCTACGATGATCTTTATGCATTAGTGAGGGAGGTAAACCCTCTGTCACATTTTTTGAGGCCAAAAAAGACCCAGAAAACCTCCAAAACTGAGTTTTTTATCGGGATACCCAATTTTTTTAACATTTGATGGAATTTCAGCCTTGTTTAAGGGGGCATTTTGGCATTTTTTGGTGGGGACTTAATTTATACCCAATGAATAAATTCATATTGATATTATGATTTTGAAATTTTATCATTTTTCATGATGTACTGCTATTTATAATCAAATATATGACAGTATATACATATTTTTTATATATTCACACATAAAAATTTAATTTTATAAATAAATAATTAAACATATTTACATATAAAATATATTTCTCAATATATAAGTCTTATCTAAATAAAATCTAATATCGATTTTATTTAAAATACAAATATATGAATATTGATATACCTATATAATGTGTGTGTGTGTGTTATTGTGCATCTATATTAACAAATTGATATATATTATCTATATATTCTAACATATGTATATAAATATTAATATATATTATATGTAAATATATATAAATATATATATAAATATCTATGATTATAGTTATAGATACAGATATATAAAATATATATGTGTATGTATGTTGTATAAATGTATTTATTTATTTATAAACACATACAAAAAACATATTTTATAAATGTATTTAAAACTAATCTTATAAATATATATTAATATACGAATAAATATATGGATAAAAATATAACTAAATATATATATATAAATAAATAGATATAAATATATATTAATATATGAATATATATATATATTAATATAACTATATATATATATCTATATTAATATACGAATAAATATAACAATATATATATATAAATAAATAGATATATCATTAAACGGAGAAAAAAACAATATGGATGAGTGGTAAAGGTGTAGGCATGTAAGAGGGAGGTCTCAGGTTCAAATCCAAATCGAGGCAGGGGTGTGCAGGTGGGTGCAGGGGGGGGATAGTGTTTTTAAAGGGTGGGGGTGTGCGCTTAGGGCTATGAGCATGGGTGGGGGTTTCGGCACTGTTGAAAGGGGGTTGAGTTGTTAAAAGAGGGGAGGTTCTACCCTCTGATTACAATTTTTTTCTTTTTATAAAAAAATTGACTTTTATCGGTGCTTTTTTTAGTGCAGATAAAAGGGTTTTTTATCAGCATTTTTTTACAGCGATAAAAGGGACTCCCTTTTAATAGTGCCTCGATTATGAAGGCTTTTTCAGTGATGATAATGTCTTCTTTTAGCTGATAAAAACTTGTTTTGTAGTAGTGAATGAAGGCCAAAATAAACAATTTTTATATTTATTTTTATATTTCTTATCACTATATTTTATAATATATATATATATACATATATATCCCTTTAACCAATAATGTCATGCTTTCTCTTGTGAATACATTTGCATCTAGGTCGCGGGCTGGTTCAGTGTGGATTATGTCAAGTCCTATCAAGTTATTTAAAGGAATGATAATTCATAAAAACATTTCCATAGGTAAATGTGGAATTATTATTGTTAGATGCAGGTACTATTTTCAAGATAGGCAGGGGTGCATGGCGTGCACCATCAACGCACTATCCTTTATGCCAACATCATTGTCTGTCAATGCACCATCCTTTACGCCAATTACTACCACTGCAAGTTCCCCAACCTCAGTGATCAAGACTTCCCAATGTAATCCATGCCTCTTGACCTTCTGTTCCATCACCTTACTCTACCACCATTCACCCTTCTTTTTCTACTCTTTTTCTCCACTGCTATTTATACCTACTAATTATGCTATGTAACTCAATACCACTCTCTGCTCCTCGTTTTCCATTCTTTCATTACCTCCACCTCTCCTCTTCTTAACCACACATCCACCCTTGATTGTTGTTATTGGGAAGGCATTCACTATGATCAAAATGGTCATGTTACCTATCTTTCACTTCCTTCCAAGATCTTAGAGTGGGGAATCTCCCATTTTTTGTATAACCTCACACAACTCTCTCACATCAATATATCCACTAATAGTCTTTGTGGCCAACTCCCAACTGACCTCTTTGTATACTTTCATTTTTTGGAGATACTTGAACTGAGTTTTAATTATCTTATAGGGGAGTTCAAAGCCAGTTTTAGGCCATTAAGGAATTTGGTTCACCTCAACATTAGTCATAATTACTTTTCAGTTTCTCTCTATAATTTACACCAAAAATTAGAATACAAGGTCCTGGTGTATGGATACGTCAGTCAACGCACCAAAACTGGACTCCCTGACTCTAGAAGTAGAACTTGAAACACTTAACATTGTTTCCCCAAAACAAAACACAGACTCTTGGCCTTTGTGGTAAGATCGACTGCCCTCTGATGATTCTTCTATCACTACCCTAAATGTATACCTGGTATGAGTTGTCTTGTGCTTCGTGCTTTACTTTGATGATTGGTGTGTGGTCTTTCCTTTTTGATTTGGGGTTACAACTAAGTAATTTGTTACTCACCCAAGCATGGGATTCGTCTAAACATGTTGTGTCTGGTGAAGATGATCGAAATTTTGACAGAGACTTTGGTGGACCAGGACCCAGAGGTGCTCAAGGAGATAGGACTGGCAGATGCTACGATGGTGGACTTGGTGGCCTAGTACTAGGAGGGGCCTAATAGGATTGGGTGGACAGAACATTCTACTTCGAGTTCCAATAACTACACTACTCCCACGATCATATGGGGTTTTTTGTGGGTGGCCATCAGAGTTTCCTTTTTGTACTTTGTTGTTTTCAGTTCTTATGATGGGTTTGTATTATGACCCACTTATATTAGTTTTACATGTACTCATCCTTTTTTTAGTTATACTTGTTTCATTTTTAGTGTGTGGGACTTGGTTGGGCGTGTGTGTGTGTGTACAGGTACTCAGGAAAATTCCTCCCACTTAAAGGTTGATGCCTTCAGCACTAGTTGCCAGCCCCTGGCCTTCAGGAGGTAGCCTTGGGGTAGTCACAGCATGGGCCCCGGGGGACGAGTCATGACACTCTCCTTGGTTCTATTTTTCATGGTCATAATGTTGTTCAAGTATTGGATTTCTCCTTCAATAATTTCAATGGCCAGATGCCACCAGGGCTTGGAGCATGTCCACAGTTAGAGGTCTTCAATGCAGGCTTTAACAAGTTTTCCATACAGTTTTCAAAAGAAATATATGGTTCCATGGGATTGAGAGAACTTACATTGCCTTCAAATAATGTCATGGGATCCATAGAGAATGTCATAGTTATTCTTTCTAAGATCACTATCCTTAACCTCTACTCCAATAATCTCAGTGGTAAACTCCCTCAAGATTTGGGAAAGTTTTCGAACTTAGAAAATCTAATCCTTAAAATAAAAAATTTTAGCGGTACTCTTCCTAATTCTTTATTCAACTGAAAAAAATCTTAAATAGATGAATCTTTTGGACAACTCATTTCAAGAAAACGCGATGGATTGAGTTCTAAAAACTACATGTGGTTAAAATGTTCAATATTTGATACAACTACTTTACGGGCCAATTCCCCAAGATTCTTTATTCATTCAAGTCATCAAAGGCGATCAGATTATCCCACAACAATTTGGAAGAGAATATTACATCGGACATGTTGGCTCTACAATCCCTCACATTCCTTAAAATTGCTTCGTCTGGATTGACAGCTTCTAGTTCATGGGTAAGGTGCATATATGGTTAAAAAATCTCTAAAAGATGAGGGTGATGGATTTGAGTGGCAATCAACTCAAAGGTTCCATACCCAACTGGCTAGGGACTCTCCTAAGTCTTTTATCAATCAACTTAGGATATAACGTGCTTTCAGGAGAATTTCCTCGAACACTTATTGCCCTAACAGCGCTACAGCACAACTTCTCCCTCATTGACCATAATTATCTGGACTTTCTAATAATTATTGCAAATCTATCGCGGATGTTTCCATGAGATGACATTAGAACATAAAACCTGATTTCCAATATGTATCCAAAGATCGATCTTCACAACAAAAACCTTTGCAGCTCAATCCCCAATGAGATTGGTTGACTAAAACACCTCGTGAAGTTGGATCTTAGAAATAATGGATTCACTGGAAAAATTCCAAATTAAATCTCAGCACTTTCCAACCTGGAGATCTTGGACCTGTCTCAGAATCATTTGTCGGGCCAGATCCCACAGTCGCATAGGAGCCTCAATTTCTTTTCAGAGTTTAACGTTTCATTCATAAATCTTTGGGGGCCATTCCCGGGGGCCACACAAGTGCCAGGTCTTTATGTTGGGATTTTTTTATTTAAAATTTAAATATTGAGGAGTGAGAAAATATTAATGAAGGGATTTTCTCAACATTAATGAAGGATTTTCTCCCAAAATTAATGAGGAGTTATTCCCATTATTAATTGATGGAATAATGATGTAATTGTGAATTTTGACTGTATTAATTGAATATATGGGTTGGGTGTCTATATAAGAAGATGTGGTAACATGTTTTGGAATGTGGGTTGGCAAAGATGTAGCCACCAAGAGAGAGCGGCAAAGGGGTTTCCGCATTTGCGGTAATCGGTATGAAGCGAAGACGATGAAGATGAATGAAGTAGAGGTGATGACATCGATGATGATGGAATGTCAACGATGGTGATGATTGAAGATGACAACGATGACAGTGACATGTATCGAAATTCATCTTGTTTCAGGAGATCAAGCAGCGTGTCCCGGTTGTGATGATCGACGGTACGATCAAAATAGTATGTTCATGGGTGTCGTGTGTTGAGAGAAAAATACTTTAGGTACATTGTAAAAGGCCTTCGGGTGTTGTTAAAAATCCTTCGGGTGATGTGTATAAAATGCCTTCGGGTGATAAAAAGCCTTCAGGTGAAGTCTTCTTCTCCTGTGTTTTCTACATCAACAAATTCCACTGCGGCACCGGGCTCAGTGCCCCAATAGTGGTATCAGAGGATTGGTTGTAGTTCTCGGTTGTAGAACATGATGACAAGAATTTGGTGGATCATCTTATCAAGGGCTTAGATGTCATCGAAAAATGACGGTGGTATTAGCAGTGTTGCTGGAATATCGAAAGACTTCTTGGTCGTAGGTGTGATGTGGCGTGTTCTGTTCATTGGGTGACATTCAGAGCTTAGTGGATTCAGTGATCAAATTGGCCTAGATGGTGGAGATGACTTTGAAGTATTTGAATTTTAAATCAAGGTGGAGATTTTTGGGATTTTTTTATTTAAAATTTAAATAATGAAGAGTGAGAAAATATTAAAGGAGGGATTTTCTCAACATTAATGGAAGATTTTCTCCCAACATTAATGAGGAGTTATTCCCATTATTAGTTGATGGAATAATGATGGAATTGTGAATTTTGACTGCATTAATTGGAGATATGGTCTGGGTGTCTATATAAGAAGATATGGTAACATGTTTTGGAATGTGGGCTGGCAAATATGTAGCCACCAAGAGAGAGTGGAAAAGGGGTTGTCGCATTTGAAGTTACCGGTACCAAGAGAAGATGATGAAGATGAATGAAGCAGAGGTGATGATGTCGACGATGATGGTGTGTCAACGATGGTGATGATTGAAGATGACGATGATGACGATGCCATGTATCGAAAGTCCTCTTGGTTGCGGAGATCAAGCGGCGTCTTCTGGTTGAGATGATCAGTGGTACGATAAAAATGGTACATTCATGGGTGTCGTGTGTTGAGATAAAAATCCTTCAGGAGAATTGTAAAAGGCCTTCGGATGTTGTTAAAAATCCTTCGGGGGATGTGTATAAAATGAATTCGGGTGATAAAAATCCTTTGGGTGAAATCTTCTCTTGTGTGTTTTCTGCAACGACTACTTCCACTGCTGTGCTGGGCTCTACGCCCCAACACTTGATGCGTCGGCATTTTCAGGGAACCCAGGGTTGTGTGGTGCTCCTCTGCCTGACTACAACGGTGCTGAATAAATGTGGTATGAGGATGATGGGATATACATGGGCATGGGAGTGGGAGTGGGATTTGTGGTGGGGTTTTGTAGGGGGGATGCATCATCTAATGGACGATGCTGGTAAAAAAATTGAATGGTTAATGATTCCTAGCCATACTGTTATCCTTACCCACATCCTGTTAATTTATGTGTTACGTGGAAGGATAAATACTGTTTGAATAGTGTGAATTTTATTCATCCGGTCTTGGTGAAAAAAAATTATTTATTTATTTATTATGTATTTATATGATGCCCATATGTGCAGTTCCCCCTTGTATATTTTCTTACAGCGCTCTTATTTACCATCCATGCATGCCAAAGAATCCAATTTTTTTCACAGTTGTCCAGAGGTGTTGCACGGCTTGAGCATGGTTTTCTCAAACCATATGGCTCTTCCCCACATAACAATGCACCTCATTTTTCAAAGAGATATAGGTAACACATTGTTGGCACAAAATTTTTTTAATAGTTTATCCTAACCGTACTCTCTGATCTAAACATTTTAAAAGTTGGAATTTACCTATCTTCCCTTTGTTGTTTTTATATCTAATCACCCCCTAATCTTTATTTGGCTCAAACTAAACAATTCTCAATGCTCTAGAGGCTTCTCCCCTTAGCTTCTTTGGAGATTTTATTTTGTTCTTTACAAATCTCTTCATGGTATGTCCTGTTTTTTTATATGGGTTTCTCTCATCTTATTAAATTCCTTTGGTTTGCTTTATGAAATTGATTAATTTGATATCAAAGAGGATTTTTTTCAAGAGATTCATGTTTTTAAAGGGGTTTTACTTTAAAAACAGATTTGTGCACACTATATTCAATGGAATGGTTTAAACGTGGTTTTGATTCAAAACTGAATTTTCAAGAATGAGAATAGTGATGGTTCACTATAAAAATGTTTTATAAATTTTGAACATGGTTTTAAAATTGGTTTTGGAAAACATATCACATTAGGAACCTTGAGTGCATCGATAAATGGACACAACACATTAGTGTGTGACAACATTATGGGTTATTTTGTAGATATCAACATATTGTTGCAGGACTCGATATTGGTGGGATTAACATTATTCTTGGTTTAGTGTTCCTTTATATGTCTAAGTACCTATTCCCATAGGCTAGGGCCCAATCTTGTGTTTTGTCACTTGTGCTTCATTTTATGCATGATTGTACATTTCTTGCCTGGTTTCTCACTTGTATTTCTTATGGTGTATCTATGGATGGTTTTGCTTATGCTTTCATGCTAACTCACATGTACTTGTCATATTCATGGTTTATGTGAATATGAAATGTTTTTATGAAAACCAAAGGATGTTTTTATAAAATGTTGCCTCTTTCATATCTTCTTTATAAACTGGATTTGTTTTAAAGTTATAACTAATGTTTTCATGGTTTTATACTTTGTATAGATTCTTTGGTGAAATCCTACTGGGATTTGTTATCACATCTTGCTTTTTCCTAAGAGTGTTTGTAGATGTGGTTTTACAGGACTCGGGTAAAGGGAAGAGCATTATGTAGTTCATCTACTTCTCTTGCTTGTTGTCGCATTCTTAATGAGACATATTGGTGGTGACGGTTGGTTACATGAATACTTGACTTTTACCTCGTTTTTTTTAACTTTCTGATTTATCCTTTTCACTTGGCTTTGTATGTATCGTGGATATGTACTTTTCTTTCGCATTGTACTCTGTTAGCTTATCCCTTTTCGGTTATTCATGCGACTTGTTTAGTTGTTTGGTTGACCTCCACCATATAGCGGGCCATCTCAGGTGATGGGTCATGTCAACTCGGGTTGGATCATTAAAAAGTGGTATCAAAGCCATTATATACCCAGAAGTTTTATGACACTGCCTGGGTTTGGTTCAGGTTCTTTGGTAGACAAGAGTTAGGATCATCGAAATTTGGTTAGTAAGTGTGGGAAACTGCCTAACCAACTCACTCCCGTGTCTGAACTCGACTTACCATGGGTGGTCAGGGTGTTTTTTCAAGATTGAGACTTAGTGTTTGAGTTTATTTAAATGAACTTGGTTTTATGTTTATTTAAATGAACTTATTCCTTTTTAATTCTTTGTCTTTCATTCGTAGAATCAACGATTTCTTTAAATTCTTGTCATTTAAAGGCATTTATAAGGATTCTTGAGGTCGTTCATTGAATTTGGAATTTCTCTTAAGATAATTGGTTATTTTCTTTTATATTGATAATACAATGCATCTTAGAAGAGCACTTTCGAGCCCAAGAGAGGAAACTGTGAGACAAGTTCTATAGGAAAAATCCCCCAATGGACCCTTCTTTAGTGGAAGTAGTTATCCACACTATTTATAATCTGGGTCAGGTGGTTGTTTGAAACTAGGGATGAACGGTGGATCAGGGCTCAAAATTTACCAAGAGAAATTTTGTCATATTCTATGGTAACAAAGGACCCCAATAATCTGAAGAGTGGCTTGAACATATTGAAAGGATATTCTATTGTTTGAGAACTCTAAAGAAATATTAAGTGGGTTTTCCACTTACATGTTGGAAGGATTGGGAAGGAAATGGTGGGAATCTATCATGAAAGATAAGTTACAAGAGGATATTACCTAAACTTATTTAAATAATATCTTTAACCAACAATTCTATCTTGAAATGTTGCGAGTGGAAAAGGCCTGAGAGTTTCTAACTTTTAAGTAAGGGGAACATTCAGCTTTGGGGTATTCCACCCATTTCACCGAGTTGGTTCACTTAGCACCCAAGCTTTTTGAAAATTATTACCTCAAGTCTCGGAGGTTTAAGATGGTTCTGAGGGATGATATTCGGTCGATGTTGATTCTCCTATGTCTTCTGAACTTTGTAGAGGTGTTCGATAAAGAGATTATGGATGAGGCAGAAATAGCTGGGAAAAAAAGTTTAGGTGGAGCTTTAGTTGCTGCATCTGATAGTCAGGGTGTGTTTTCTGGCCATAAAAGGAAGTGTAAGGGTGGTCAGTTTTCTTTGGTGCTAGATTTAAGTCCACCATCAATACAATAACATGTATTTTATTATCAATGTGGGAGGCCTGGTCATACCATGCCTAACTGTACGAAAGCACCTAGAATTTGTCACTTTTGTGGATAATCTGATCATCTTAGGCATTTTTGTGGAATAATGTGCCATGTAATGAGATAAATATACACCCTCATGGATTCATAGGTTTATTCTGATTCTTCCAAGTGAGGTGGGTCTCAAAATCATGCTAAGGGAGATATTCGTGCATCAAAGGGAGGTGCAGAGATCAGATGTCTTTTTTGAAGTGGAGTATGCGCCAGAGGAATCTAAATTAGGGCTAGCTACTATTAGAGTTATGGTGTTTGTTTCATCTTATATGGTACTATCTTTGTTTTATATAGGTGTAACTAATTGTCTAAGTTAATTGTTGTGTTGGGTTTTCATTCTAAGCTTATGTTGTTCATGTTGGATCTTTACACGCCTTGGGAAAAGAGATCCAAACAAGGTTTTAAATGTCTCACATTTCAAGTGATGATAGCTAACCATGAGGTGTTGTGAGACTTCTTAGCCCTCAATATTGATATCTTCAACCTTATTATTGGAATGTATTAGATGATTAGAGTTAAGGTCTGGATCAATTTTTATCATCGTTGAGTTTAGTTCTTATCTCCTGATGGAGTCTGTCATGTCTTTTGGGGTGTGGGATTCTTGATCTAGGAGAAAAGGGCCTATTATTCCTTATGCAAGAGTGATCTCATACTAATTTTCATAGATGTTCCTTGATGTAATCGGTTCTCACTTGAGAGTCCCACTCCCTGTAGTGGTGAGTGATTACCTGATAAAACAAATTTTTATTGAATATTTTATTGATAATAAATGCTATAATTTCCTCACATTGTATTAAATATGTTCAATTAGAAAGTATTTGGGATTAGATCATTCATTTGAATATTTGATGAAAATTCTAGTTTTACCCTTTCAAAATCACTATAGTATTTCGATCGTAAATATTTTAATTTGAATTATTTGAACTTAATATTTTTTAAATGTGTTCCTTACTTCATGGTATACAACTTTTATTCAGTACACTAGATCAAAATAATGCATTTGGATGGAGTAATTGGGCCATAAAGTCAAAGGTGGGATGGACACGCCAGAATGGATAAGCTTCTGAATTTGGACCATAACCCCTTCATCTGGACTTGGATGGAGCACAAATTTTGAGAGGAGATAGAGGAACCATATACACACATATGATCCTACTGAAATAAGATCTTATTCACGCTTTTATGTGGTCAAATGGGCGGTGTAAGTGGGATTAAAATATTTTGACGAATTTTCACATTCACACTTGAAACCACTAGTAACCTCTCCTCCCCTACCCTCTATAAATTTGAAATTTTTATCATTTTAAAGGGTTGGGACGTGAATTAGGAAGTTTAGGGAAGAAGAGAAGTGGATCCACTCTAATTCTCCAACCATTTTAATAAGGGTAGATCTTGAAGAAAGTATCCCTTCGACGAAGCCTTCTTCTTCTCCTTCGTGTTGTAATGATTTTGTTTGTGTAATAAATTTCTTTGTACTTATTTTATTTCTTATATTTTCTTCTATTTTATTAAAATTTCTTATTCTATTAATCTTACTCTTTGGGCTGTAATTCTTGAGTAGAAACGTGATTGGGTTCTACCCTTTCTAAACCTTTGCACATGAAAAACATTTCTACGATGACTACACCACCCATGGAAGAGTAGTTATTTAGTAATCAATAAACCTCTATCCTTATTCATTCATTTATTTTGAATCAATGATATAATTTAATCCACGTATAATGATCTATTAATTGAGTTTTTAATTTAAATGAAACTAAGCAAGCAATTTAATAGTTAACAAAAAACACATGAGGTCGGGAATTGTGTGAACTGTGAGAGTGCAACCTTAACCGGTAATTCAAAACCACAGGGGATTAATTTTTAGATTCAAAACGTAATACCTAAACTCAATTAGTCTTCATTTAAAGAATTGATATGTGCCTTAATTTACCACTGACAATAATTTATCCTTATAACATCAATCCAAGAATGGTGTTGTGATTACATGTTCCGAAGATGACCTAGGGTTTAATTCACTTCATCTTTGGGGTAAGGTTAATTATCGTAGGGTTCGAGGGTTAACAAGTTAAGGGATCATAATTAATTAGATGTTAATTTAAAAGATAATGATAAATAGTTGATTGAAGAGGTAGAGTTATATCGATTACGTCTTTTAAATATTGTCTAAAAACATCTCCTTTGTGTCATTTTAATCGAAATTCAATTCAAAACAAAAAACAAAAAAAATACAACGTTCTTCCAGCAAACTTATTCTAGATTTATAAACTATAACCAACCCCAATCCTTTCATGTAGTGTTTTTATTCTCTTTTATTTTATTTTTATAATACCTCTAAAAAGTCGTTTTAATTCACTTTCTATTTTGTGAGATGACCTTGGGCAGCCACTCTGCTGCATCTAAGTACCCCAAAATCACACTGATCATTTGAGGGCACCCACAAAAACACCTTTCAAATTGGCGCCGTTGACGGGGAGGAAAGTAATTTATTCAACCATTTAGAGGTATTTCTTTTATTTTTCATTTTATTATTTTCTTCACCTCTCTCTTTCATCATTCCCCTTTCTCAAGTTTTCATTTTTTTTATCCACTTCTTTTATTTTTAGACCATCAACTCAAACTTATCATTTTTTATGGTCCACTTTTCTATTTTCATTTTTTGATTTATGACACGAACTAATCTCAAGGATCTATTAGATATGGAGCCTGATATTTAACGTAGCCTTCGAGCTCAAATCAGACAGTCTCAGTCTACGGGAAGTATCAATATTCAACTTGTTGGTGAATTCATATCTTCTAGAAACATTAAAATTGGAAGAAATTCAAATTCAAACATAAAAAAAGAACCAATGTCTAGAAATAATAACAATGAGCAAAATAGAACCATTCGAGAATTGGTTGCACCTGATATTAATTATCAACCAAATTGTATTGCATACCCAAATCTCGAATCGTACTTTGAACTAAAATCTAGGATAATTCACTTACTTACAATGTTTCATGGCCTCTCTGGTGAGGATCCTAATAAAAATTTGAAATAATTTAATGTGGTTTTCTCAACTCTAAAACCTAGAAATGTCTCTAAAGATCAAATCAAATTAATATCATTCCCATTTTCACTTGATGGAGCTGCAAATGATTGGATGTACAATTTAAAACCTAAAGATGTAACATGTTGGAACGATTTGAAACGTCTTTTCTTGTAGAGATTTTTTCCAGCATCGAGGACCACTTCCATTCATAAGGAGATCTTGGGGATCAAGCAAGCACAAGTGGAGTCAATGTATGAGTACTGGGAGCGATTCAAGAAGTTGTGTGCAAGCTATCCACATCATTAAATCAGTGAGAAAATCCTCATTTAGTACTTCTATGAAGGACTCACACCTATGTTGAGGAGAATGGTGGATGCCACAGTAGGAGGGGAATTAGTGGACAAGACACCAGTAGCCGCATGTGCATTGATTGACAAGATGGCCCAAAAATCCCAATAATTTGGGGATAGAGGTACACCACATGTCAAGGGAGTACATCAGGTAATTCCTTCTTCTCTTGAAATTCATTTGATTGATACCAAGTTGTAAGAATTGACCACTATGGTGAGGCAGATTGCTTTGGCTCAAAAGACAACCTGACCCATGCCTTCAAGGACTTGTGGCATTTTCACTAAGACAAGCCACCCAACTGACTGTTGCCCCCAACTACAAGAAATACTAGATTGTGCAGTATTATTCCCTGGGAGACCATATCAGCAGCAACAACAACCACATCCCCAAAATAAGTATGAATCCTTTGCACCAACATTCAAACAAGGGTGGAAGGATCAATCAAACATGAGGTATGGCTCTGGACAACAATAGATGCCCCCTTTTCAACAAAATTTCCAGCATCCTCTACCTTACCAACAGGGCTTCCAACAACCACAAAGGAGATTTGAAGCTCAATCATCAACAAGTAAAAAAAAAGGGAATCCCCAACCAAAGGTAGATTCTAATACTGATAATATTTTGAAACAAATCGTTCTTAATAAACAGATAGAGATGAAGAGTAAAGGTTTGGAGTTGAGGGAGTTGAAGATAGAAATGAGCCAGATTACCACTTCCATCTATGAACTGGTAAGTAAGAACTCCGGAAATCTTCTTTCCAAACCTACTCCAAATCCTAAGGGGAATGTAATTTCCATCACATTGATAAGTGGAAAGAAAAAAAATGATACATCTGGACCTTCCATTCCACCAAGGTTCACCTCAAATCCAGAGAATCCTCATTCCATACCAACTGATGAGAAACCCAAGGAGAAAGATAAATTTAAGAAAAATATTGATGATGTTCCTCCTAAACATCTTCTCTTTCCAAATAGGGGTTTTCAAACCAATAAGATGGCTAAAAAGGTGATGAAAAAAGAGGTTTTGGACACATTCAAGCGTGTTGAGATCAAAATCCCTCTACTTGAAGCCATTAAAAAAATCCCATGGTATGAAAAATTCTTAAAAGAACTCTACACCAATAGAAGAGGGCTCAAGGGAAATGAGAGGATCAACCTTGGAAGGAATGTCTCAGCACACATTACACCAACTCTAGAAATTCCAACAAAGTGCAAGGATCCTGGGACATTCACCATCCCATGTACCATAGGGGTTTTTCACTTCTATGATGCTCTTTGTGATTTAGGAGCTTCAATAAATGTGATGACTCACTCTGTATTCTCTTATTTATAGGTTTCTGAGTTGAATCCGACAAAAGTAGTGGTGTAATTGGAAAATAGAGCTACGACATATTCAGCGGGAGTCCTTGAGGATGTACTTGTCTGGGTAAGAGACATGATCTTTCCAGCAGAATTTTATTTTCCCAAAATGGAGGATGATCAGGTAAGTTCTCGTGCTCCCATTATCTTAGGTAGACCCTTCCTCAAAACTAAAAAAACTATCATAAATGTTCATGAGGGTACACTTTCCAGGGATTTTGGAGATGAAGTTGTAATTTTTAATGTTATTGACTCCATGAAGTATCACTCTGAGGGCTATTCTGCTTTTGTTATCTCCCATTTTGAACCACCAAGTAAAAACTACATGGATTTTGATTGTCCTATGCTTAGGGAGATTATGAGTATTGGTTCTAGTTTGATGTCTAAGAGTACTTCCACACCTGTTTTTGATGGACAAACCTCTCTTGGATTTTATTTTAATGTGGATTCAAATTCTGATCATATAAACTCTGATTATGACATGGTTTTTGATTATACTGATGGATTTGATGCATTATTTTCTAATTTTGATGAATTTTATTATGATATTGATGTTCATTGTGAAGATGTGTCTGTTGCATCAATTTCAACATCCATACATCACCCCCTACATTGGAACTCAATCCATTTCCCCTAAATCTTAAATATGCATACTCGCTGAGTGGTGATAGATTACCTGTTATCATTGCTAACAATATCTCTTTTGAACATGAAGAAAAAATTTTGAATATTTTGAGAGATAACATTAGGGAAATTGGTTGGCCATTGGCAGACATATCAGGTATTAGCCCCTCCATTTTTATGCATAGGATTCTCTTAGAGGATGGGGCTAAACTGATTAGGCAGCCACAAAGGAGACTTAATCCAACACTTTTTGAAGTTTTTAAGAAAGAAGTTGAAAAATTACTTGAGGCGGGTATCATTTACCCTATTTCTGACTCACAATGGGTTAGCCCTGTCCAGGTTGTACAAAAAAATTTGGTTTCACTGTTATAAAAAAATAAAATGATGAGTTAGTTCCTGTGAGAGTACAAAACAGTTGGCAAGTGTGTATTGATTATAGGAAACTAAATCAATCCACTCGTAAGGACCATTTCCCCCTTCCATTCATTGAACAGATACTTGAAAGACTTGTAAGTAGGACACATTATTGCTTCTTGGATGGTTTCTCTGGCTATTTTCAGGTTCCCATTACAGCAAAGGACCAGGAGAAGACGACATTCACCTGCCCATTCAGTACCTTTGCTTACCGAAGGATCCCATTTGGACTTTGCGATGCCCTAGGTACCTTCTAGAGATACATGGTGAGTATTTTATCATATTTCATTGAGACCTGCATGGAGGTATTTATGGATGATTTTATAGTTTATGGATCCTCATTTGATGAATGTCTCTCTAGTTTGGGTGATGTGTTGCATCATTGTATTGAGAAAAATATGGTCTTGAATGTTGAAAAATGTCATTTCATGGTCAAAAAGGGAATTGTATTAGGTAATATAATCTCACAACATGACATTGAAGTTGATAAATCTAAGGTAGACAATATTTCATACCTACCATATCCTACATGTGTGTGTGATGTTCGATCATTCCTTAGACATGCTGGATTTTATCGACGCTTCATCAGAGATTTTAGTAAGATCGCTCTACCCTTATCTTGATTTCTTCAAGAATATATTGACTTCAATTTTGATGATTTATACAAGGTATCATTTTATGAGCTAAATAAGTTTCTGACCACTCCACCGATCATACATCCCCCCACGGTGGGACCTTCCATTTGAACATATGTGTGATGCCTCCAACTTCGTGGTTGGATTCGTCTTATCTCAGAGGGTGGAGGGACGTTCACATGTGATCGCCTATGCATCGAGGACACTGGATTCATCCCAATAAAATTACACAACCATAGAAAAGGAGCTTCTTGCTGTCATATTTTATTTAGATAAATTCCATTCATATTTATTGGGCTCTAAAGTAGTTGTTTTTACTAACCATGCATCTCTGAGGTACCTATTGAAGAAGCTAGATTCAAATCCCAGGCTAATCTAATGGATGATTCTTCTTCAAGAATTTGATATTGAGATAAAGGAAAAAAGGGGTCAGAGAATTTGTTGGCAGAACACATGAGTAGGCTTACTCACACACCAGAGGGTGGCATCTTGGACCAGGTACCACTTCGGGACACTTTCCCCAATGATCATCTCTATACCATCTCAGGTACGCATCCTAGGTATGCTTATTTAGTTAATTACATTGTTGCCTCTGAAATCCCAGAAAATTTGAAGAAGCATCAAGTCCATAAATTAAAAAGTGATTATAGGTTTTATGTGTGGGATGATCCTTACCTCTAGCTCATGTTTAGTGACCAAGTCATTAGGAGGTGTGTTCCTGATCATGAGTTTGAGTCTGTTTTGCATTTATGTAATACACTTTCTTGTGGTGGACACTTTGGACCCCCAATGTACTACTAGAAAAGTCTTAGACTCTATATTATATTGGCCTAGCTTATTCTATGATTCCCATGCATTTTGTAAGTCATGCTCTTGTTGCCAACACACTGGAAACATTTCAAGGAGACACGAGATGAACCAACAACCCATTTTATTCTATGAGATTTTTTATGTTTGGGGAATTGATTTTATGGGCCCTTTTCCTAGTTCATTTGGTTTCTTGTATATCCTTGTTGCTATCGATTATGTGAGTAAATGGGTGGAGGCCAAAGCCACCAGGACTGACGATTCTCATGTTATAGTGGATTTTGTCAAGTCTCAAATTTTTTGTAGGTTTGGAGTACCAAAGGCCATCATTAGTGACCAAGGGACAGACTTTTCAATAGGAATTTTTCTTCCCTCCTTCAAAAGTATTGGGTGACACAAAAAACATCAACACCATACCACCCCCAAACAAATGGCTAGGCTGAGGTTTCAAATCGTGAGTTAAAACAAATCTTAAAGAAAAATGTGCATCAAAATAGGAAGTATTAGAGCAAGAACTTGGATGATACATTGTGGGATTATAGGATAGCATACAATACCCCCATTGGTATGTCCCCATTTAGGATTTTTTTTGGGAAATAATGTCATCTCCCAGTGGAAGTTGAGCATCGGGCTTATTGGGATATAAAAAAATGCAACATGGATTTGGCCCAAGATGGAATCCAAAGGAAGTTGCAAATTCAAGAGATTGAGGAGATTCGATTGTATTCATATGATAACTCAAGGCTTTACAAGGAAAAATCAAAAGCACCTCATTATAGAATAATCCAATAAAAGGAGTTTCATGTTGGAGAGAAAGTCCTTCTCTATAGTTCACGACTAAAGCTAATGCCTGGTAAGTTGCATTCCAGATGGTTAGGTCCTTATGTTGTGTCTAATGTTTTTCCTTATGGTGTAGTGGAGATCAAAAAAGAGGACACTGGAAGGAGCTTTACAGTCAATGGGAAACGTTTGAATAAATACATCGAGGTACTTCCTACCGATGCAGCAGATTTCATAAAACTGTATAACCCCATCATCACTTGAGAATATCAGGCTGTTCCTAACCATTTCACTTTTATATTACTTGTCCTAAATAAAATTATGCATTTCATGTACACATATCATCTCATGGGTTCACATTGAGGAAAATTCAATATTTTAAGTGTGGGGGAGGGAACCTTTATAGTTTAGTATTTTCATTTGTTGTTTGTTTAAAAAAACTGTGTGTTTTCAAAAAATTTGTGTGTTTCTTTTTTTGTTTTTTTTTTAAATTGAGCTGAAATGATTATCATTGCCATTTTTGAAACTTGTTTCAGTGAGTAAACCAATTTATTCCATGAAACTAAGCTTAAATAAATGCTAAAAATTAATTTGTTTCAAGTTTAATTCTTTGGGAATTTCATGACAAGTACTCTGATTTTTAAATCCCATGCCACATCTCACTGTCTTTATCTTTGAAATTACTTTCCTGTGAGGCTTCTGAACCATTTTTTTCATATTCATTTCATTCACCTCACTTCTTGAGAGAACCAAACTATGCTTGATTTAACCAGAATTTGATTTATTCCTGTCAAAACTTGAGGGTTTGAGATACATGTGTTTTTAAATGATTGAGGCATTTCTTTGGTTTTAAATCCCCCTTTTCAAGATAATCCTTTTTATTCTAGACTACCTTGTACATTTAATCCTTGTAACCCGTAGAACCCATGAACAGCCTATTAGGTTATCCACATTACAAGACAATTTTTCCCATCCAACCTACTCTTGAAGTAAAATTGCATAATCTAGTTAAACTTAAGTGTGGGGGAAAGTGTCTTTGTGTTGTGATACCTCAATTGGTGATACTTTGGGAGGAACATAAAATGATTAAGAGATGATCTTTCTTTGAAAAAAATTATGTTGAAATTTGTGCCATTTCTGGAGCTTTCATGATTAGTGAATCTATGCCTTTTTTGGAGCTTTCATTATTAGTGAAGTATTGCCTTTCTGGATCTTCTAATGAAGAACGAAAGTTGTTCCTTTTCTAGAGATTTCAAGAAAAATATTGTTTGAGAATATTGGAATTTTTTCTGCTGAAATAATTAAGGGTGCTAAATTTCATTGATTTCTCATACTGATGGGAATGACTTGCTACTATGGGGAGTGAGGAGGATACCATACTTGATTGAAAACTAGAATAATGTTATTCCACTTCAAAAATAGCCAAGCCCTCCTCATTCGGCCTCAGAATTTTCAACATATAAATCCTACCAATCGAAAGCCATAGAACAACCCTAAAAAGTCCTAATTATAAACATATGTCCTTAACACACATTGGGTGGAGATGTAGGAATTTATCAATCCTATGGTGACCCTTTTATGAGTTTGGATGAGAAAGACAATGCTAAAAAAATTAACATTTATGTGATGAGTGAAAATGAATGTTAGGTAAGTGTTTTGTGTGAATGGGAGGATAAATTAAGAGTAAATATATTGAATGATCTTAAATGAAGAACTTGAAATAATAGTTTATAGATGAGGCATGATATCTTTTGTTTCTTGGTATGAAATTGGTTGACCTCATTGATATGTGTTTTAAATTTTCTTTGATTTGCTTTTGATGTTTACTTGTCCAGGAGTCCAAGTGCCAAGTGTGGGGGAGTTAATAAAACACATTTTTATTGAATATTTTAGTGATAATAAATGATATAATTTTCTCACATTGTGTTAAATATGTTATATTAGAAATTATTTGGGATTAGATCATTCATTTGAATATTTGATGAAAATTCCAGTTTTACCCTTTCAAAATCACTGTAGTATTTCGATCATAAATATTTTTATTTGAATTATTTGAACTTAATATTTTGTAACTAAGTTACATACTTCATGGGATATAACTTTTATTCAGGACACGAGATCAAAAGAATGCATTTGGATGGAGTAATTGGGCCATAAATTCAAAGGTGGGCTGGACATGCCAGAATGGATAAGCTTCTGTATTTGGATCATAACCCCTTCATATGGGCTTGGATGGAGCCCTAATTTTGAGAGGAGATATAGGACCCATAACCAAAACATATTATCCTACTGAAATAAGATCTGATTCACGCGTTAAGTTGTCAAATTAGCGGTGAAAGTGGAATTAAAATATTTGGCCGAATTTCCACATTCACACTTGAAACCACTTGTAACCTCTCTTCCCCTCCCCTCTATAAATTAGAGTTCTTATCATTTGAAAGATTTGGTACATGAATTTTTAAGTTTAGGGAAGAGTATAAGTGTATCCACTCCAATTCTCTAACCATTTCAATAAGGGTAGCTCTTGAAGAAAGGATCCCTTCGACGAAGTCTTCTTCTTCTCCTTCATGTTGAAATGCTTTTGTTTGTGTAATAAATTTCTTTGTACTTATTTTATTTCCTCTATTTTCTTCTGTTTTTTTCAAATTTATTCTTGTCTTAATCTTCCTATTTGGTCTGGAATTCTTGAGTAGAAACTTGATTGGGTTCTACCCTTTCTAAACCTTTGCACATGCAAAATGTTTCTACGATTACTACATCGCCCATGGAAGAGTAGTTCTTTTTAGTAATAGATCGACCTCTATCATAATTCATTCATTTATTTTGAATCAATGAGCTACTATAATTCACATATTATTTTATATTAATTTAGTTTTTAATTTAAATGAAACTAATCAAGCAATTTAATAGTTAACACAAAACACACGAGGTCGGGAATTGTGTGAACTGTGAGAGCGCAACCTTAACCGGTAATTCAAAACCACAAGGGATTAATTTGTAGAGTTCAAACATAATACCTAAACTCAATTATTCATCATTTATAAAATTTATATGTTCCTTAATTTACCACTGACCATAATTTATCCTTAGAACATCAATCTAAGCAGGGTGCTGTGATTACATGTTCCGAAGATAACTTAGGGTTTAATTCACTTCATCTTTGTGGTAAGGTTAATTCTTGTAGGGTTCGGGGGTTAACAAGTTAAGGGATCATAATTAAGTATATTTTAATTTAAATGATAATGATAAATAATTTATTGAATAGGTAAAGTTAGATCGATTATATCTTTTAAATATTGTCTAAAAAACATCTTCTTGTTGTGTCATTTTAATCAAAATTCAATTGAAAACTAAAAACAAAAAAAATAAAATCTTCTTACAGAAAACTTCTTCTAGATTTATAAAATATAACAAAAACCCATCCTTTCAAGTAGTTTTTTTATTATCTTTTATTTTATTTTTATAATACCTCTAAAAAGTTGTTTTAATTCACTTCCTCCTTTGAGAGACGACCTTGGTCAGCCACTCTGCTACATCTAAGTACCCCAAAATCACACTAATCATTTGAGGGCGCCCACGAAAACGCCTTTCAGTACCCCAAGTTCTTTACTGATGATTTTTATGAGTTACCACCATAAAGATAGGTCATGTTCACTATTGACTTTTTCCATGTCCTAATGCCCATTTCTATTCCATCTTATCGCATGGAACCTATTGTCTTAAAGGAGTTTAGAGTTCAACTAACATATCTCAAGGATAAGGGGTTTATTCATCATAATGTTTCACCTTGGTATTTTCCTGTTCTATTTTCTAAAAAAAGAAGATAGAAGCCTCAAAAGTTTCATTGAATATTGAAATTTAAATCAAGTGACAGTTAAGAACAAATACCCTTTACCAAGAATTGATGATCTATTTGATTTTCACAACCCCATCCCTACAAAGGTAACACTCTTGGGCTAGAAATGAATAAAGGAAGATAATGACCCCCCAAGTCCTAACTCCAGTAGGCCCCATGTTGGGAACTAGAACCAAGGGTATAAAAATATAACAATATGGGAGACATTATCCTCTATAAGAAAACAATATTGGGAGATAGAATGAATCAACCAAAGAAACCCCATGACATACAACAAATAAACCAAAAATAATCCCACAATGCATATATAAGTAAAACAAATACAGATAAAAGACTCCAAAAGGAATCCCCAAAATGAAACTAAAGTGACATGAAATATTTTCAAAGGTCCAAGTTAGTAATGTCTAGAAGAGTCTATGAAGTCCTCTAAGAAACCTCAAAATAGTTTTATATACATATGGTGAGTATAAAGGTATAATCATTATGAAAATAAAAGTCTCTCATGCATATATGAAAAGATCATACTAATACACCTTTAATGACTCATATTTTACATATATTATTTTTGGATATTATATGGATTATTTCTGAGACCAATCACTAAGACAACATGTGATTATGAGGCTCGGTGTACCCAAAATAAATGTTTTGAATGTATTAAATAGGACACACACATAGTTTTCCTAAAAAAGTGGAATAACTCATAAATGGGGGGTCAAATAAAAAATATGAAGGCACCATTGAGTTCAGAATGTGAGGATTACCCTAGGTGCAATATAATACTTTTCGGCGTGGGGCGTTTGTTGAAAATTCACCGCGAGCGTAAAATAAATTAATTAATTAAATAAAATTTATTTATTTATCCATTTATGCAGAAACCTAAATACTTCTATAATTATATGGTTATGCCAATTCTTTAGGGTTATCCACATAACCCTAGAGTCATTGGAGAACTATTGCAGAGAGCATTGGAGGATCTCTCTCAGATGAACGCCAATCAGACTGTAGATCAGTGATTAGTGTGCAACAGGATTCGAAGATCTCTCCAACAATGATGAAACAAGATCGTTCTTCATTAGAGATCGATACATATTAAGGTACAATGGTTGTTTATTTAGATTATTTCCTTGTTTTCTAATTCTACAATGAGCACAGATCAATCAATCAATAGATTGATCTACCGAACATGTATATTACGGGATGAGTTAGTTTATTTTAATAATTGGTAAAATTTATTTGTGATTATTTTCTCTATATTTATTCTTCATTCTAACGAAAATGAATTTAGGTCAACATGAACATCAATTGATTTTTGTTCCTCATGATTATTCCTTGTGATTTTTTCCCAATTTGGAATTCATTGTTGAAAATTTGTTTCCCAACTGTTCGATGGGTTACTCATAAATCAACCATTGTGCACCCATTACTTGGAGAAACATATTGATATTATATATCTAGTCTTGGATCGATGATGGGACCATGCCATGATGATGAAAAATCAATCATAGACAGATTCACAGATATCGTTCTTCGTGTTTTTGGTCTGCAGTGACGAATGGTCCATGTGGATAATTTATGAACAAAATAAAAGGCCAAAACTTGATGGTTGATGATGTTATGACTCATCAGGGTGTGATTCCTAATTTTTCAATGAGGAGAGAGGCCAGAATGATTACCAAAGGAGCGGCTGACAACGCACAAGTCGGATTTGGAAATCTGAAAAATTCCATGATACGTGGCATGTAATGCAGAGCTACATGTCATGTGGGACCCTATTAGCAGTATCTAGGTTTTTATGATGAAGATAAGTATCACAGGGAATGTGATCCCTCTTTGAAGTCTCAACATGTACTTCAGTGGGTACACGAACACGGGCTTGAGTACACAGGCACGGGCACATCATTTTATCCTATATAGACATAGGTAGGATGGGCATACATGGGCTTAGACGTATACTAGTACATGGGTAGAAGAACATGGGAAGAAACACGTTGTTTAATTCTACACAGACATGCACATGGGAAATTTACACGGGCAGGACCTGGGGTCAAAGGGACATGTCGTGTACTCCTACTACACACCATGTACTCCTTAAATGTTGGATTGGAGACCTTATCCTCTATATATTGGAAAAGTTTCATTAGGGTGCATTTTCTATATCAATTCCCTTAGGGTTAGTATGGAGTTTCCACCTATAGATAGGACAATGATCCCTTCAGTAGGAATTTTTGGACAGAGTGGTTGGAATCCCTATGTGAGGCTCAGAGTGAGATCATCTATCATCTTCTTTCCCTATATGGAGTTCTTGGAATCTTATTGATCAACACTACACGTGCATCGATCCTTTACTTAGAGGGTTCTTCCTAATTAGAAAATTCACCTACGACCATAGTTTGGAACTGTGGTCATAGGCCAAAAAACCATACCAAGTAGAGCCATTGCAATAGGTCAACTATAGCCACAGTTTAACCATGGTAATAGGTCACCTATATCAATGGTTTTAACTGTAGAAATATATTACCTATATCTATAGTTTTAAATATGGTTATTTTAAGCTATAACCATGGTTTTAACTATATATATTTATTGATACATCCATATTTTAACCATGGAAATTGGAGGATACTTCCAAGGTTAAAATCATAGCTATATCCTTTATATGGAATAAAAAACAACTACCCAAACCCCTGAACCTCCAACTGCTGAAAATTATAGTATTGTATCACTACACTAAGATCTAGAAAACTGTAAGAATAAATCTCTAAGCCTTTGAAACCATCACATGTGAATTATACCAATTTGATGGATTAGAAAACTCCACTGGTCTCCACCATAAAACTACATAGAGAATCAGTGGAAAGGAATAATAAATCTTCCTATAGTAGGGAATGGGACCTTAGATAAGGACTCTTTTATAGTATCTCTACAGCTCTCTATCTTAGTGGAAACAGAAAATATTTGAGGTTTTCACTCTTAGGTAAAATAATGAATGTGCTAAGGAATTCCAAACCCCTATGGTATGACCAATACAAGGATGGAACAAATGAAACTCTTCATTAACTATAATAATCATGTAATAACTCACAAAATATGTGGAAACATCAAATTTTCCATAATACATAAACCTTGATCAAGCTGTAAATGAGAGAAAAATAAAACACACCTAATAAAAGACACAAGGGAACAAAATTATTATTTGATAAAAATGATAAATAGTATATAAAATCCCTATAGAGGATACTGTTACCTATATAGAAAACCTAAAATGCTTATAACATTCCAAGGATATAATTAATCCAAAACTAATGCATATAGAATAAAATTCTTCAAATAAAAAACATGAAATGCTTGACCAGTGATAATGAAATCTTAAAAAACAATAATCACTTCAATTGAAAACTAATAAAATAAAACAACAACGCATGAAAAAATAACAAAACTTCAACATTTTTAAAAAATTGATTAATAAACAATGTTTTTCTCATAACATATATCATAGTACTGGGATTAAATTTCAAATGAAGAAATATATTTAGGGCTTGAATAAGTAACACCACACGGATGTAACTATATAGTGGATGAAATGTTTCTCCAAGCTTTCAAAACCAATTTTTCTGCATCTTGAAGTAGTGATTAAATCAAACATGTATGATGAAAACAAAGAAAAATAAATTATTAAATAGAACTTTATAATAATGCAATGAATTATGTATGTTGTGTCATAAAATATTTTAATCATTACATCATGATTTTAAATCTACGGTAAAATTTAAACCAATAAAGTTACATGATGTTTCACAATAATGAAAAATTCACCATTCAAGTTCACTTTAAATCAAAATATTAAAGAAAATAAAATAAATAAAAAAGTAATGGACATCAAAATGTGCTGAAATTTGCGACACCTAGGTACCATAATAGGGGGTAAACTTTCATAAATAATTCATCAAATCCAATAATGTAGTAAAAAATATGAAACCTTTTGAATCTGTTATGAAAAAAATTTCTCTTTTAATACAAGGATTTGAAAATAAAGTTAAATGATGGAATCATTTTTCTAGGCCAATGAACACTCAAATAAATTATTTAGTTTTATTAGTAATGGTGGAAGGGATAAACAAAAAAATCATATAAATATAATTTAATTTTCATAATGGTAACACTGTAACAATTAAGTTAACTTTCACTAAGATTATAATATAAAGTGAATCTGTTACATGGCTAGGTCCCAACCAATCATCTTGGTATCAGGGTCATAATTTTTAAAGAGACAAAACTCATTACCCAATTCGTTGGAGTGTTAGGACTTGAACACACATGGTTGAATGCCCTATAGCTTAACATAAAGATCCTACCAAACCTCCCCTATCAGTAGAAGCAAATAGGTTTTCTTCATTAAGTATTAATTCATTTACTGAATGTATTAAAAAAACATGGTTTAAATACAAATAGAAATAGATAAATGAGAATCAAGAAGGTTTACAAAACTTGATGAAAACTAAACAAATTATCATCAATTCAAGAGGAAAATTTCACAAGAATGGAACAATGATGAAAGTTATAAATAAGATACATCAAAGTTATATAATGTTTATGTATGGACCATTGAACTAGCCAAAGAACCTAAAAACAAATTAGAAAATGTTTAAGAAAATAAGTCTTCCATGACTCAAATATAGTTGAGTAGATTATTATCAATTAAAAAAGATGACTACATGTTAATCTTCCATTTGACAGAATTTAAAAGAATTATTAATAACACTTAACACTTATGATAAATTTTTAGCATTATTGTTGTCACATTTTGTGGGTTTTTATTAAAGGGATAAATATCTCAATCCAGCAAAAAGAATTTATTAGATTGAACCTCTTGAATCTAAGAGATTAAAATAGAAATCACCTACTGCAAGGTCCCTTCAATCAAAATATTAGTAGATCAATCTCATATCCTCTATATGATCAAGGTTACAATAGAACACAACACCACTCATATCATCAAGCTGCCCTAAAAACATTTAGTATTTAAAATATTTGCATAAAAATTAGAAATACCTTTAATGAATTATCAAATAATGATCAACTATTTTATGATAACTTAAAATGGATGAAATGAAATGATTTTACACAATATCAAGTATACCAAGTCATTCCAAAAATCATGATTCACTTGTATCACTATTCATGTTATAGGCATTACATGATATACTAACAAGACCAAAAATGTCAAATAGTCAAAATAAACTCAAAGGTAAGTCATACATACCAATACATATGTAATGTAACAAAAATAGATAATGGAAGGAAGTGTGGACAATTCACTCCTTAATAATCTGTAAGATTTCAATCTAAGCTTCAAACTATATCTAGAAATCAACACCCAGCTACAAATGCCACTTTCTATTACCTGAAACATCGTGCATTCAATTTATAAGCACAAAAGGTGTTATGTATAGTGAGTGAGAACATAATCCTTAGTAAAACCCATTGAAACCTATTTTAACTCAAGGATTTATTATACGAATATATAAATAATAGTGTAATTTCAAAAAGGGCCAATTAACTTTATGAAAAATTGTGTCATACCATGGAATTTCATAAATCAACCCACCATAATTCACCTGTAAGTAACCATTACCATAACTCAAAAAAAGAACTGCATGGTTAGTGATAAATATATCATAGATCACTAGAAACAAAAAATATCACATCATTTCTTAGCCATGACAACTCATGTTGTCAATTTATCTCCCCCCCCCCCCTTCATATCATGTGAAATCCACATGGAAATAAAAATTCATTCACTATATTAAAGATCACAATTTTTACAACCCAATACACATAAATAACCTCAAACAAGGTCTCAATATCCCATATTTTATGTCAAGGTTAATTACCCAACAATTACCCAATTATTAGTCCTATTTAACCATTTAAGGATTCATTTCTAGCTTCATTGTATATAAATTCAGCATGTAACTCGCACCTTAGAAAACCTAGTTAAAGAAAATCATCAAAAATTCTATTTTAACATGCATTGGACATGCTTTCCCCCTTAAAATCAGTATCATTTTCCTCTAAAACATTTATCCTAGAATTTATAAAATCATTTAAATCATACCAATCTTACACTTTGGTAATCTCACTATAACTCTCAAGCCTATATAAATAGTTTTGAAGCTCAAATGGAGATACTGGTGAAAAAATTTGTAAAAGGGAGACATATTTTATTTCAATCCAAACTAAAACCCATCTTCTGGAGAATGTCATATAAATCACAATGATCAGTGGAAAGGATATTGAAATTGTAAATCCATTGGACGATGTTTATAAGATTTTGTGGATGAAGAGCCCACTAAAACTTCAAGAATAATGTCATCTACACTTGGAAAATTATTTAGGAAAGTAATTCTATAAGAACATCATGAGAAAATATTTTTGGGAAGAAAACACAAAAATTATAGATTTTGGGAAAGTATTCATTGAATAGGAAAATGAGGAAATGAATATTGAATTTCCACATTTGGAACTAACAGTTCTTGGAGAATAAAATGAAGAAATAGGATATGAAATTATATAACTGAAGCAATAAGATAAAATTTAATTTTATGAAGGTTTAAAATCTAAAAAATAAAGTAAAAGAAGGTTAGAATAAGGTGGAAATCTTAATAATGAGATGGAATATTTTGGAAACTTTTTCATATACTTCAATAGAGCTTAAAATTATATCAAGGAGTATGCACTAGCTTCATAAGAAAATTTATAGCTAAAAAATTATCTGAAATAGTTGTGAATAATTGGGAAAGAAAACCCAAAATAGTGTAAGATAAGGAGGAGACTCGTTCTTATCAAGAGATAAAGAATCCAAAGTTCACAGAACACTATTTTCTACATGAAATGAAAGCACAAACCAAAACATCAAGTATAGAATTATCTGAAATATGGTTGTCTAAGGAATATTTTAAAATAGAAATTAGATAGATTTAAGAGAAAAGATATATAATTTTAGTGTATATAAATGAGGAAAAAATACAGATGGAAAAAAAGATTCCATAAATTCTAAAGGATATTCATATTTGAAAACAAAGAAACAAAAAAATTGAGTGGGAAGACAATGACATAAAATGATCCTTTTCATGTGAATAAAAACACATTATAACCTTTTCATAGAGGTTTGATTTGATGCTTTTTTTATTGATTAAAAAAATATAAGCAATAAAACTAAAAATGAAAACTAAAAAAAGTGGTAGGTTGAAGAAAACAAACATAAATATAACATTTTTTTAAATAGAGAGCACTAAACTGTGTCTTGGATAAAGATGATCCACACCCTTCATCGCCATAGAGCTACCTACACATTAATATTATCAATTCGTTCACAATAATTAATCACTAGAACATTATCACTCAAAACTATCAAGTCAACTGGAGAATATTAAAATCTTAAAGGTTCAATGTATACTAATTGAAAAAATAAAGAAATAAAAATTCATCACAAACATCTAAGTCACCATCAATTCAATTTAGTCATGCTATTTTACCTCTATAACACGCTCTAATATGATATCCCCAATTTCGGGCTTACACCTATAACCAATTTCAATGAAATAAAAATAAATTTTATAAAAATGGGAAATAGAAAATGAAATGAAAATTATAGAAAGAAACATGTATTTATTAAATAATGAAAACTACCTAGATCATAACGATTGATAGTAGATACCCATTCATTCAAACATTCAACCACTCCAAAAATAGTTGGCACCAACTCTTTTTTAAGCATTGTTTTAACACCCCAAGATTTTATGAGGTAGATTATTTTTAATTTAATTGATGTATTATGTTGTACGCTACACCATATATTAGCTTGCACTATATGCAACATTGTATTAGCTTTTAGTATACGCAACACTATTCTTGGTTTGTGTTAGACACAATTTAAAGTTCTTTTGATATAATTCATTTTACACAACACTGAGTATAGATTTTGTTCAATGTATAAATGAACTATGTTTGGATTATGTTATATGAAAAACCAAAGGAATCTTTCACTACACATAACACGAACTTAGATTTCGTTATATGCAAGAGTGACCTTCCTTGATAGCTTGCGTTGTACGCAATACTGAGTTTCACTAAACAACAATATATTATTAAAATATTTTATAACTAGCCATTATGAATAGTATTAACCACATTTTGAATATTATATAAAATTATAATTCATCTTACGCATTTTATAGAACATGATATGAGAACAAAATCAAATTTTTGGATAAAAGAAGTATTTTTAAAAAAAATGTTGTTTTACCGTATTTTGATGGAGCACCCATTTTAAATCTAGTTTTTGACACTTTAATAAGTCAAATTTGACAAAATAAACTTATTATTTGGAATCAGGACATAAAAATTTACTTCTATTGAATTTTTGGTATTTTTCTATTAAAATTAAAATTTTAATGAAAAGTGAAAAATACTGCATTTTAACTCGAAACTACCTTTTTATCTAATTTATTTATAGAGTTATATTATATTTTTAATTACTTTCAACTCATAATTGGATTATATTTTTATAATTTAATACAATTTTGGTGATTTTAAGTAATTTCACTTTTAAATTGGATGTAAACACATGTCAATCTTTTGATAGTTATTACTTCTTAAAAACCAGTTTTTTGGTTTTGACAATAGGAATTAATTTTAAATTAATTACTACAAATTCTGTGTTTTGAATTCAGAAAAAAGAATTCCATATTTGGAATAAAAATGTTCAAATTTTTTAAATAGGTACCATTTATTTTTATACATTATGAATAGAAACTTTAGTAATTATTTTATTTATCATGGTTAAAAGGGTGAATCTGGTAAATAAGGGTAAACAAATAATATTATAATAATATTAAAATACCATAACACATGTCATAATCCTATTAGATGATATATTTCAAACCATGAGAATCTTTGGGTCTATTTTACGACCCCATGTATTCACTTGGATGTGAAAATGACATTTTATAAGAATTGATTTAAAGTAAAGATAATTAAAACCTAAATATATATCTTTTACTAAATTGATTTAAATATAGGGTTATATAACTGATATATATGTCTATATATAGTCTTTATAAAACTAAAAATATTTCCTATATCATGGTATTTTATTTATAATTTTTATACATTAGATAAATATATTTATTTATGGTACAATTATTATGTAGTGATTACCTCATTAATGAAAGATTCAAGTAAATGAATTTATAAATATTAAAATCAATTTAATTTAAATATTTTGAGGCCATAAAAGAATTTTATGGATGACATTGACATATTAGGGATGATTTAATTCCTTTTTTTAAGTTATCAGGTTGTTATGAGTTTTTAAAAAAACCAAGTATGAATGGTGTCTAAAATTGACATAATCTATAACGTAAAACAAAAAATAGTTTATTAAATGATGTTAAATTTATAAAAATATAATATTCATCCAAATGGTTATTATAAGTCCAAATATGTGATAAATAACTTTTTTTGGGTCTTTTGAAATGATATGGCAATTACATTAACCCACAATGTGTAAATAACATAATATCACAGTAATATTAAAAAGGATAAAATAAGGGTTAAACCAAAAAGATAAGGATAAAAAAATATTCCAAACCTGTCTAAAAATTATTGGAATATGGGAATTCAAACCAAAATCATCTTATATTTTAATTTAATAATTTTTGGATCATTTTTTAGTGAAATAAAATTTATAATAAATTAATACTTTAAGAGTTTTCTAAAGTCCCCCTCTCCTCTCTAATAAAAGGACACCTCCTCTCTCTCCTATTAAATCCATTTAGAGCCTTAAATCACAAACAAACCCTACCCATTTCTCTTATAAAATTCCCTAGTTACATTATAGAGGTTCTGGTCTTCTCAAAAGACCAACTATAGTGCCCTAAGAGGAAATTTAAAGGAGGCGTGTCAAGGAAGAGGTAATATCTTGTACCGATTCTTTCAAATTTCTTTCTTCTTCTACTTCCTCTTAATTAGTTGTTAATTATAATGTAATAAAATATGTATCAATAATATAATTATATGTTATTATAAATATTAAACAACCCTATTTCACCTTTTATCAATCCTATGAAAAACAAAATCATCGCCTGTGCATACGTACGGATTACCGTCTATAGGCCGTGGTGTGATCTGTTTTTCACCACCACCTTACTTGGATGGGTATAATGGTGTAAATAATAAATATATATGATTATTATAACATTATTATAATTATGAGATATTATACACCATCCACTTAAATACCATTCAACAACTATGGGAACGATATCGTCGCTCGTCCGTACATACGGCTTGCCGTCTCCATGACGTGGTGAGTTTCATTCTCCATGTTAACAATTCAAGAATGATTATAAAGTATATATAAAAATAATTAGGAAATATATAACATAATAATTATATATTATTTATGTATATATATATATATATCATTTAATAACTTCCATTCAATTAAATAAGGAAATGAAAACATCATTCATGTGTACGTACGACCTACCATCTCAATGAATGGTGTATTCCATTTCATTTATCTATCTATTATATATATATATATATATTTATTTATTTATTTATATACTTAATATATATGATATATAAATCATTTTTTACATTATAGAGGTAAATAACTCATGATATAAGTAATAATATCAAGAATAACAATTCAAAACGCGTATGATAAATAAAATAATTATTACCCAAAACGTTGCTTTAACATGGAATTGAAAAATGGAAGGGTAATATAAAGTCATAAGTGAATCATATATGATATCATAAATATTAATATGGTTTTTTTACAAGTTAATAGTATGTTTAAACCCACTATATGGGATTTTCAGACACATACGGAAGAAATCAGACCAAATGTAAGGGATAATTTTGCAATCTCATTTTTATCCGAGATTGTTTATACGTAAGTATTTACTGGGGTTATATTTTTCATACATCTTCATGTTTTCTAAAAATGTTTTCATAAAATGTTTTATATTCTTCTATGTATGTTTAAATTCATTTTTACCCATTTTTGACTTTTACTAAATGGTATGGAAGGAATCTTTCTTTTGTTTACCATATGAGGTACTTTTTGACTTTTCCGGCAAAAGTATGAGGAGAATGTCTTTTTAACTTATACGGTATGGATTTATTTTTATGGTTTCATGATGCCTTATTTTCATAATGATTACTATATATTATTTCAAGTTTTTTTTGCAACTAATTTTTTTTTAATTGGGCGGCATTCTGAAAAGAGAAAACGTTTTTGAAGAAGAAAGGATATTTTTCTCAAGAACTAAGTTCAAGTGTTTTATCAAAACTATTTTTCATCTAAGATGAAACTCTTAAATAGGGTTATGTTTATATACCTATTATTACTATGATTTGATTGTGTTAATGATGGAATGGTCATTTTATGGATTATGATATTTAAGAAACCTATTTTATTTCTTTTGTTATGAAATGAAGAATGATTTATGTTTTGTGGAACATGTAAGAATGATTTAATTATGATATGGTTGGGACCTATATATCACTCCAATGAATTGGGTAAATATTTATATCTCAGGAGATAGTCATGACTGGAATGGAAAGTAAATCTGGTTCAGTAATGCAGAGCTGGAATGGAAAGTAAATTTGGTTCAGTAATACATGCCTGGAACGGCAAGTAAACCTAGTTCAGTAATGGACTATATTCACTGTGATGGTCTTGGAAGTAATGCCTTGGCTAATATATAAATAATATTATGTTTTTATTAGTTTTCCACAATTACATGTTTTATTCCAATGCTATTCTATCATGGTTAATTTTTCTTTATGATCTTTTCCTTATATACTGCCAATATTTATTTCATGACTCAATATTTGGATGTTTAAAATTTATGTTCACGTTTTTAAATTAAAATGTTTATGGTTTGTTTTATGTTATCCATGTTTACCCTTACTGAGAATTTTATCTCACCCTTTCTATGTTTTCTTTTCCCCAGTATATAAATAAAGGTTTTAGGTAGGAAAATAAGAGGGGAAGATCTTTTTTGGAGATTTTGAAGATCTTTCACCATGATTAGAAGATTTTGTTCAGAGTTTCCAAATAAAATAAACTAATACGATCTTTAGGTGTCTGTTTTTGTCATGTATTAATTATTTCTAAAATTAAAGGCAAATTCCATGTATGTCAATATAGGGTCTCTACAGTTAGTATCAGAGTGAAGGTTTAGTTAACCTTTGGAAACTAGGATGCAAAAACTTTAGTGATATCTCTAGATATATTTATAAGGATACATATAGTTATGTCCCTATTGATAAGTATAACTACAGGTTAATATCCTAGAATTATGGTAATGATCATGAATAACCTTAGATTAAACCTAAGATGTTATAGATTGAAAGTACTCCCCCTTGATTATGTTGTTTTATTCTATGAAATGTGTTTATCACCCCGTGATTTTTGTTTTTAGTTAATGGAGGAAACAAGTAGGAATTGTATTAACATTGAGTCTGATGGAAAATATAGTGATTTTGAGAAAAGAAATTGGGTAACGATATGATAGAAAGATATTGTGATTATACCGACTCATCTATCACGATATATGATTAATAATGTGATATTTGGTGAAATTACTAACACATCAAATAATAGGAAGACAAACTTTTTGAAGCACAAAAGAAGAAAGATTAACCTTCCAACATGTCAAGAAGAAGGGAAGAATAACCTTGAGTAATACATAAAATGGAGGGGAAGATGATATCTCTGTGGAAAAAATGGTCATAGAGTAACGAATTGTTATGGAGTTCAATGTCCTGTATGTGGAAAACATGGGCATTACCCAACTCAATGCCCAAACATAAGAATATACTTCTAAGACAAGGAAGCACCTATTCCATGTCTACCATTAAAGTTTAAAGATATAATTATTTATGTATTTGAATCCAATAATGATGAATGTTTAATTATATAATAATTATCAGTTTATGTTTTTCACTAAGGATTCTAAAGAATATGTTGAATAGTTATAATGGATATGAAAAGTGATTAAGGGAAGGATAGCCCTTAATGTGAGCATGATGCTGAGATAATTATATTTGGATAAAGATATGTTGGATGATATTAGTTACCTTGGAACTGGTTAAGTATTTGTTGACATGTTGGTTATGTTGTCACAGATGAAGTATACAACTTTTTAAGACTTAAGGAATATATCCAATAAGTGTTGGAATAAGGAAACATGCATGTTTTCAATAATGATATATGATAATTTAGGTTATTACCAAGACTCAAGTGAATACATGATGAATCCATTAAAATGTTTATAATGTGACCAACAATATATATCTTATGATATATGGGGGATAAATGATGGTATTCACATTCTTGTTATATAACCTTCCTAGTAATTGTTTTTTTTTTGTACTGTGAGTTTGGATAGAAGTGTTTTGGAAAATCCTAAAGGTTAGAATGGATTAAGTTGGACATCGGATAGTTGTGTTTAAGGATAAAAAAAATTAATATTATTTCTGGAATGTTATAATAGTATTGTTTTAGAAAAATGAACACACGTAGGATGAGCGACCCAACGTGCCGGACAAGGCTATGGGAATTGAACCCACAACTAAAGTGGGACAAGCCTTTATCGCCTACCACTAGCCTACGAGAAGTCCCTGGTTAGTATAAACTAGTTTTACTTTATTTAATAGGTATGATAGATTATGTATAATTCAATTTTTTTAACCATGTACGATTAATCTCACCATATATGGACTTATGTATATTTGATAACTTGTGCTAACCTTTTTGTGACAAAGACAGATGGAATGACATATCATTCTATCACATGATCTGTTAATACTTCAAGAATGAAAAATTCAACTTCATTTATTTAAATAAGATATGAAGTGTAAATTTCTCAAGGCACGAACAATTGTGAGATTGTACCAAAATCAAGTAAGTATTTATTCTCCTGCAAAAATCATTAACTTTAGGAAAATGATCTTGAAAACCAAAAATGTGGTCCTAGTACTTTCTTATACAATGAATCATATGATCCCTTAAATCATAGTATATTTATATCTTTCTTGTAGTTATCTTACTCCAAACCTTATTCTTTATCACTATCCATTAGAACTTTATGGTTAGATTTCTCTTACATATCCATGTTTTCACTTCCCACATATGTTCTCCTATGTGGAATCCCAGTGATGAGTTACTTCAGGTAACCGTTATGTTTCTAAAATTCCTTTTTAAAATGAATTTTTAGTATCCTTTTTTATTATGTTGGATTCCATGAAAGAAACTTTCAAGTAGTAAACCATTTATAACCCCGATGAATTTTGAGGACGAAATTCATTTGGGTAGAATGTAACACCATGAGATTTTAAGAGATAAATTCTTTTTAATTTCATTTATGTATTATGTTTTACATTAAATCATATATTATCTTGTGTTATACGCAACATTTTATTAGCTTTCAATATACACAATAGTATTCTTGGTTTATATTATACACAATTTCAAGTTATTTTGATAGAATGCATTTCACCCAATACTAAGTATAGATTTTTCCCAATGTATAACTGAAATAAGTTTGGATTGTGTTATAAAAAACCAGAGGAATATTTTACTGCAAACAACACTGACTTGGCTTTCATTACACGTAAGAGGGACCTTCCTCGATAGCTCGCATTGTATGCAATACTAAGTTTTAGTAAACAACGGTATATTATTAATATATTATATAACTAGATGTTATTAATAGTGTTACCACATTTTGAATTTTATATAATATTATAATTCATATTACACATTTTATGGAACAAGATATGGGAACAAAATCAATTTTTTAGATAAAATAAGTATTTTTCAAAAAATGCAGTTTTACCGCCTTTTGATGGTGCACCCATTTTAAATCTAATATTTGAAATTTTTATAAGTTAAATTTGAAAAAATAAACTTCTTATTTGAAAACAAGACATAAAAATTTACTTTTTTTGAGTTTTTGGTGTTTTTCTAATAAAATTTAAATTTAAATGAATAGTGAAAATACAGCATTTTAACTCGAAACTGTCTTTTTATCTAATTTATTTATATTGTTAGATTATATTTATAATTGTTTTTAAATAGTAATTGGATTATATTTTTATCATTTAATCCAATTTTTTACATTGGATGTAATTTAACTTTTAAATTGGACACAAACACATGTCAATCTTTTGATAGTTATTACTTCTTAAAAACCCACCTTTTGGTTTTGACAATGGGAATTAATTTTAAATTAATTACTGAAACTTATATGTTTTGAATTTGGAAAAAATGATTATATATTTGGAATCATAAGTTAAAAAAAATTTAAATAGGTGCCTTTTATTTTTAGACATTATGAATAGTAACTTCGGTATTTATCTTATTTACCATGGTTAAAATGGTAAATCTGGTAAATAAGGGTAAAAAAATAATATTATAATAATATTAAACTACCATAACACATGTCATAATCCTACTATATGAGATATTTCTAACCATGGGAATCCTTATGTCGATTTTGGGACCCCATGGATTCACTTGGATGTGAAAATGACATTTTATAAGAATTAATTTAGAGTAAAGGTAATTATATCCTAAACGTATATCTTTTACTAAATCAATTTAAATATAGGTTTATATAATCGATTTATATGTGTATAGATAGTAATTATAAATATAAAAAGATTTCCTACATCATGGTATTTTATTTATAATTTTTAGACATTAGATAAATATATTTATTTATGACACAATTATGATGTCGTGATTACCTCATTAATGAAAGATTCAAATAAATGAAATTATAAATATTAAGATAAATTAAATTTTACCATCTTGATGCCATAAAAAAAATTTATAGATGACATTGAAATTTTAGGGATGATTTAATTATATTTTTAGAAGTAATAAAGTTTTTATGAATTTTTAAAAAAATTCAAGTATGAATAGTGTCCAGAATTGACATAATCCATAACTTAAAATAAAAAATAGTTTATTAAATAATATTAAATTCCTAAAAATATAAGATTTGTAAAAATGGTTAATATAAGTCCAAATATGTTATAAATAACTTTTTTTGGGTCGTTTTACAAGATATGGTAATTACATTAACCAACAATGGGTAAATCACATAATATCACGGTAAGATTAAAAAGGGTAAAATAAGTGTTAAACCAAATATATAAGGATAAAAAAATATTCAAAACTTATCTAAAAATTATTGGATGATTCATATTCGAACCAAAATCATATTATCTTCAAATTAAATAATCTTTGGACTATTTTTAATCGAAATTTAATTTATAATAAATTAATATTTTGAGAGTTTCCTAAATTGCCCCTCTCCTCTTTTATAAAAGGGAACCTCCTCCCTCTCCTCTTCACTCCATTTTGAGCCTTCAAGATCGGCCAAACCCTAACCATTTCTCTTCTAAACTTCCCAAGTTACATTCTAGAGGTTCATGTCTTTTCAAAAGACCAACTCTAGTGCCCTAAGAGGAAATTTAAAGGTGGCATGTCGAGGAAGAGGTAATATCCTCTACCGATTCTTGCAAATTTCTTTCTTCCTATACTTAATTTTCATTAGTTTTTTCATTATAAATTAAAAACATAATTATCACTAATAAAATTATATTTTATTATAAATATGAAAAAAAAACTATTTCACATTCTTTCCATCATACAAAAAATGAACTCACCGTATGTGCGTACGTATGACTTACCTTCTCCACATCATGGTGTGATCTGTTTTTCATCACCACCTTACTTGGATGGGTATAATGGTGGAAATAATAACTATATATGAATAATATAACATGATACTAATTATGATATATTATACACCATTCACTTCAATACCATTATACAACTATGGTAACGATATCATCGCTCGTGCTTACATACAACTTACCATCTCCACGACGCAATGAGATTCATTCTCCATGTTTACAAATCCAGAATGATTATAAAGTATATATAATAAATAAATCATAAAATATAAGACTTAAAAATGATACTGTATTTATGTGTGTGTGTGTGTGTTTTTCATTTACTTACTTCCATTCAATTCAATAAGGAAACTAAAACAGAATTCATGTATACGTACGGCCTACCGTCTCTATGAACGGTGTATTCCATTTAATTTATCTAGATATTTTATATGAATATATTTATATACAAAATATATATGATATATAAATTATTTTTTACATTATATAAGTAAGTAAATCATTATATAATTAATAATATCAATAATAACAATTCAAAACATGTATGATAAATAAAATGATTATTACCCAAAAAGTTTCTTTAATATGGAATTGAAAAATGAATGGGTAATATAAAGTTGTAAGTCAATCATATATGATATCATCAATATTATTATGGTTCTGTTACAAGATAATAATATGTTTAAACCCACTATATAGGATTTTCAGACACATATGGAAGAAATTGGACCTAAGGTGAGGGATAATTTTGCAATCTCATTTTTATCCAAGATTGTTTATACGTAAGTATTTATTGGGGTTACATTTATCATCCATGTCCATGTTTTCTAAAAATATTTTCATAAAATTTTTACTATTCTTATATGTATTTTTAAAGTCATTTTTACCCATTTTTTACTTTTACTACATGGTATGGAAGGAATCTTTCATTTGTTTACCATACGAGGTACTTTTTGACTTGTCCAGAAAAAGTATGAGGAGAATGTCTTTTTAACTTATACGGCATGAATGGATTTTTACAGTTTCTTGAAGCCTTATTTCCAAGAATCATCCTATACACTATTTCAAGTTTATTTTCAACTAAATTTTTTTATTTTAAAATTGCATGGCATTTTTAAAATAGGAAATGTTTTTTAAGAAGAAAGGATATTTTCCTCAAGAACTAAGTTCAAGTGTTTTATCAAAATTATTTTCCATATAAGATGATGCTCTTAAATAGTGTTATGTTTATATCCCTATTATTACTATTATTTGATTTCATTAATTATGGAATAATATTTTTATGGATTATGATATTTAAGAAACCCAATTTATTTCTTTGGTTATGCTATGATGAATGATTTATGTTTTGTGGTACATGTAAGAATGATTTAATTATGAGATGGTTGGGACCTATATCTTCCTCCAATGCATTGGGTGAAGATTTATGTATCATGAGATAGACATGACTGGAATGGAAAGTAAATCTGGTTCAGTAATGTAGGGTTGGAACAAAAAGTAAATCTGGTTCAGTAAAACATGGCTGGAATGGCAAGTAAACTAAGTTCAATAATGGACTATGTCCACTATGATGGTCATGGAAGAAATTACTTGGATACTATAGAAATAATATTATATGTCTATTAGTTTTCCAAAATTACATGTTTCATTTCAATGTTATTCTATCATGGTTAATGTTTATTTATGATCCATGCCTTACGTACTGCCAATATTTATTTTATGACTCAAGATTTTGATGTTTAAACTTTTTGTTCATGTTTTTACGTTCAAATTTTTATGGTTTGTTTTATGTTATCTATTTTTACCCTTACGAGGCATTTGATCTCACCCTTTCTATGTTTTCTTTTCCACAATATATAAAGAAAGGTTTTAGGTAGGAAAACAAAAGGAGAAGATCTTTATGGGAGATGTTGAAGATCTTTCACCGTGATTGGAAGATTTCATTCCGAGTTTCCAAATACACTAAAATAGTATGATATTTGGGAGTCTATTTGTGTCATGTATTAATTATTCCTCAAAATAAATGGAATGTCCCTATACGTCAAGCTTGGTTCTCAACAATTTTGCTTCTATAAACCGATTTTTCCACTAAAAGATTGACATTAAAATGTGATTATACAAAGAAAATATATAGTTAAAAAAGTTTTTTACTTAAAGAATGATAAATAAATAAAAAACTAAACACTAAGAACCTCCAATTGGTTTCATTGATTTATAGATAACAAATCTTGAAGTGACATTGTGTATCTTTGATTTAGGGTTCCATCATAATTCAAGATATTACATTCCTCACATATTGGTTTTTCTAAGGAAGGAGTTTGAATTAAATCCTTTTAATTATCCCATATTTGAATAAGTGAGTTGAAATGAAGGGTTTCATATGTTCCCCACACTCAAATATGGAAATAAGGATATATATTCATGTACAAATAATTAAATAGTGGTCTATACTAATGGTAATCATGACGAATAGTGTTGTATGAAGATTAAAAGTTGAGGGTTGGATCATAATGTATAACCACCATACTCATCCTCAAGATATTAGAGGTACCCCTCTCCCCTTGTGATTTAATATTTATGATAGTTGTTTAAAATGGTATTGTATTAAGGGAGATATACAATCCATGGGATGGAAGTGCTTTAAAAGCACATATGATAGAGCTGGAAACATATTTGATTAAGATGGAAAAGGATGCATGTTGTAGAGTTTCAAACTGAATCTATATTTTTAATAGGTATAAGGATTTGTAAATTTGAATAGGGAAGTTGAGAGTAGAATATGAATGTTCTAATCTGTTAAAAAATAGTTGATAATCTCTAAAATTAAAGAATCAAAATATGATCTAGCTCAAATATTTTTTTGTTGAAGAAGCTTAATCTGGGATAATTAATGGTGTCAAAAATCACATCTAATGAAATCTATAATATCAAGAAATATCCCATATAACCAATAATATCATGATAAATCTATTGTGTACCAATAATGTGAACTCATTATACATGATGTTATTTATATGAGCATGATGGAATGATGAATTTTAATGGGTATCAAGCCTATTGTGAAGTGATCTAAGTGTCAAATCCATGATTTGGTCTTCCCTACAGTGTCAAGATAATTTTTCAAAATATCCAATGTGATTTCAAGAGTGTATTGAATGATGACAGTCTCTGAATATGGAAGTGGATGGTTTAAGGATGTTATATATCTATGTCAAAGTAAAGGATTGAATCATATTACAAAATTTGATCCTAGAAGAAGAAGAAGCAGTTGAGTGTATTATAATTTTTGAATAACAAGAAATCAAGGAGGAAAAATATGGAGAGTGTACACTTCATTAAAATATTAGAATCAAGAAGAAGAAGAAAGAGGGAGTAGCCTATGAATTCTAAAGATCTGGTTTTTATGTAGAAAAATAGGAAAGAATTGATGGATTTCCATTGATCACATTAAAGAAGGTTTTTAAGACAGAAGGCTTGAAAGCAAGAAACTACACTGTGTTATTTATAGCAATGTAGGTTCATATGAAAAGGGGTAGAGGAAATTCAAAGGATAATTCTAGTCTTCAGAATTATCGTTATTCAAGACAAGTGTTGTTGTGGTCTGAAAGTTTTAAAAAATATTACCATATAAGATAAAAAAACAGTTCCTTTACTTTTAAAAACACCCAAATGTTTATTACAAATTTAAAATATCTCAAAAATAAATATTTAAAAGAATTATTAAAACCAATTTTTAAAATAATTTTAATAACACATCGATAGAAAGAAAATTCTTATTCAACTTTAGAAAATAATAAAACAAAATTAATGGAACAATTCAATCAAATGGCTTAAAAGAGAAATTTTTTCAGTATGTAATTAACTCTATATAAATTACAATTCCCTCCTCAATGATTTTTTTTCAATAATAAACATGATATGTTTAAATTTCATACATATTCACTTGAAATTATGGTACTCATAGGGGAAATCATATTAGTAGTCTATCCTAATTCTTTCAAGAAGAGATAATTTTCCTCGATTTTTCATCTAAAAATATCTTCATAAGACATTATTACATGAAAATGGAATAATTAATTTGAAAATTAAGGTATCTTTAAGAAACATAAATTAACTAAAGATTATGAAGGAAAGGGGGATTATTTTTCTAGGTCATTGATATATGTTCCAAAAAGAAAAATAAAATTTGAAATAAGGGAACATAAGGTGAAGAATATTTTATTCTATGTCATTAAACTTGATGAATCATTGATTTATAATTAAATATGAATGTCATCAATGATTTGGACAGAAAAAATATGTCAATATTTTTGAATCTATAATCTTTTTAAAAGTTAGTTTATTTGAATTGATTTGAATTCCAATAATATTTGATTAGTGAATAAAATATGATAATTGAAAACAAAATTATATGGAATTTATTAGGGCACTTAGTGAAAGAGTTAAATCCATAGAAATTTCATTTTTTTCTATTTACTAAAAATTTAACAACCAAGACATCATACTTGAAATATGTGTTTTTATGATGTAAAAACACATTACCTATGATAATAAAAAAATGGAAAGGGAAAATAAGAAACATTTTTATTAGTTTTAAAACCACACAAAACATATCTAACATTTTTTTATATTTGAAATAAATATAATTAATATAGTATCATACACACACAAAATTTTAAGGGAGTAGAAAGTTAAACCTAACATAGAGGAATAACTATTATATATAATTAAAATTATGAGCTTATATTTACAATAATTATGACTGAATAAGGTGTGCGATGAGTAGAATAAAAATAGGATAAATATATTAAAATTCCATTATCTATTATAATTTATCAAGAATACAGTACATTGGTTTTATATGTTATTTCATTTAGATTTTTTAATTTATTGGTAGAACTCAAAATTTAACAAAAAATTATAGCTATGTAAGAAATATTTATCAACTTGAATCATTCAATATGTTTTTATGTTCAATGAAAACTCATTTTAATTACTTACTAATTTTAGGGTTGGTATCAAGTTGAAATAATAAATTAAACATAGAATAGGTATATAATGGACTATGAAGAAAACGTAGGTAGATTGAAAATGGGGGACATGATTGTTGAAATAGTGGGTTCCCTAGAACCAACTGTGTAGTACTTTTGATTATTGTATCATGTGTATAGTTAGATGTTCATGATGATATATTACCATTATAGTGCAGACTTTTTTGCATCCACTATAATAATGGTAATTTCCAAAGGTTAATTTTCATGTCAAGAGGTTTTAGCAGATCCCATGCTATAATGAGGACCTCGAGAAACAATGATATTGATCTTAAATATATGTTCTATAGTCTAGATACATCTTACTGACTGGACACATTATATATCTGACTATCAGGTGCTGGGGGATCATAAGCATTGAGAATTATTATCATGAAGTTCGCACTTGGTGATATCTAGTAGTGAGATCATGAGGATAGACAAGCCAATAGGAACACTACATGTTTTGGTGTCATTGGTTGTTCCTATCTACAGACATGTGTATTGGTCTCCTGACTTGAGACCATTACCAATGTATATCATTTAATTACGTACTTTAATGCAAGGAGAAAACCATGGCAGTAATGTTGTGGTGAGGTAGTTTGTGTTGGGTGTGTCGTTGGTGATATGATGTTGGTTGAATGGTCAAGAAAGAATTTGTCACTTCCAAGTTTAGGAAGTTTTATATCTCAATCCTGGTGGATCAAGATGGTGCCACCTTCATAAGTCTTTGGCCAAAGTAGTAGAAAGGAAAATACATCCGGATAGATCAACGAATAATAAAGCAAGATAAGGATGATGACACAAGAGTACGTCCTGCTTTATGAGATATCAAATGACAAAGAGACTATAGTACACAGTCAGTGTTCGTAGGTTGGTAGTCGTTGCAATGACTATCCTTATCTCTTTAGGGGCCATGACGGGTTGCTAGACCCTGCTCTTGGTCTTTGGATTTTATTCACTACTATTGAGATAACGACCTAGAGGGTCACACACAATAGCGTATTCAAGAATCTGCCCTATTCAGTTGAATAGGTATATGGACATAGTGGGCCCCACCATGGGGTCTGAGCATTGTCCATGTTGTCGATCACCAAAAGAATTAAATAAATTCATTAAAATTCAAGTTATAAATATTTGAGATTGAATTTATTTAATGTATTTACGAGTTCAGTAAATATGAGAAAATATTAATCGAACTAATATTATTTTAATATTCAAGGTTCACTTAATATTAAGCGGGACAAGCGAGTCGAGTTAAAAGGCTCGGATTTTATCACGTAATATATTTTATATATATTACAAGTAAGTGATAAAAATAAACAAATAATATTGACGCAGTTATAAGTCATCATAGATATTTATTTAGTGGACGTGGAATTAACGGGGGCCGGGGAACCCAACCGGGTAATTTTCACAATCTGCTATAAATAGAGGAGAGGGGATCAAGCACATTAACTATTCATGTCAACTTCACCAGAGCCTCTCTCTCCTCCTGCTCTCTAGAGAGATAAGCTCTTGATCCGATCTCGGATCGAGTTTCTCCTCATGCATCGCAAGATTGACGATGTAGTGATCATCGGAACATCGAATGTATCGTCGGATCGCCGCGCTAGCACCCAAAGTTCGATGATCGGCATTCCTGCGGATTTCTGAAGCGTGTGTGGATGATCTAGAGGGATCCTGCTATGGATCCTTCGTGCAACGATCGCCGGCGACAAGTTGCGGTCAAAAACAGCTTCAGATATGAAATGGGTAAGTTTTCATTTTAATTTTGTGATATTTACAATCTACGTGAGATCCTAAGACCTCTTTGGGGCTCTAATCGTCGGTGATGACAAGTTCTGTCGTCTCGCCGACGAAAAATTTAAAATCCCCGGCCAACAACTTCCGTTACGTGCCCCGGAAACCTAACAGTGGTATCAGAGCAAGTCGTGTAGATTTTTTGAGCCAAATAAAATTAATTTGCATAAAATTAAGTAAAGGGTACAAAATCGGTCACAACGGTTCAAACCACGTGCCGATCCGAATTCAAATGGCCAAGATATGGTCATTTAAATTTTTTAAGAAAGGATCATGTTTTCAGTATGAACATGGGTATTAAAATTTATAATATTATTATAATTATTATAATTAATGATTTTATAATAATATAGTTATAATAATATAATTATAATAATAATAAATTTATTATATTATTATAATAATTTATTATTATTATATATATATAAAGGCTAATTATAGCCTTTAGAAATGTTATAAAAAAGGGGGGAGTAGACTTGACTAGAGGTCAAGTCTTAAAAATAAAAAAAGGACCCATTTGTGGGTCTTCTCGCGTGGAATAAACCATTAAAAAACAAAAGTTGAAGGGGGAAGCCACGTGGAAAGAAAAAGAACAAAAAAATAGTTGTAGGGGGTCCGAGCGGACCCCCTCCCTCCTCCCGCACGACGCACTGCAGCGCCGCCGGGACTCCGCACCCCAGGCCGCCACGCACAGCGCCCCCACCTCCGCCTACCTTACCTTGAGCGCCACATGCACGCCAGCCACCATGCTCTCTCCCCACGTCGTGGCTTGTTGCTGCATGGGCTGTCGCACCCTCTCGCACAGGCGGGGCATAGCAGGAGCGGCGCAAGCTGCGCCACCCGCTTTTGCTCCGGCACAACCTACAGCAGCACCCAGACCTCCCTGTAGAGGCGCCTCACCTCCAGACCGGTGACTCCCCTATGCGCTTAGTCGGCCGCCCCGTACGGGCAGAACCAGGCGCGGTGCATGCAGCGCCGCGGAGCAGGCCGCCGGGAACCGCCCAGCCCGGTTGTTTCCGCTCTCCACACCTCGGGCTCCTGCTCCTCCGACAGACCCGCACGACTCACGCACGCCGCACAGGTGGGAAGGTCTCCGCTTGGCTCTTCCCGGACCCCCTAAGCATCTCCCTCCCACGCCGGTCTCCCGTGCCAGTTTCCTAGACAAGCCAGAGGCGCTGCACCCTCCGCCTCCTGATCTTGGACGCCAGGCAGTGCTGCAGCAAGGCGCGCCGATTGCAGCATGCTAGGCGTCACGGCCCCGACTTTCGTCTTCGCCCGACACTTCTGTCTAGGATAGTCACAATCATCGTCTAGGCCGGGTCTCCCCAAACCCTCCCTCAGCAGTCCTGGTGCAGCCCCACACCCCTCCGCTGCCAGGTACCGGTAAACGGCCCAACCCGATTTAGCCCATAAATAGCTTAGACTGTTTGGTCAAATTCAAAACGAATTTGATAATACTTGCATCGCCGTGAAATGCCAAGCATAGGCATTGAATAGCCCAAAATGGGTTTGTGTGAGTTTAGCATGACCCTCTTTGGGCCTGCACGGTGTTGCGGTACCTGGTTTTTCCATAATTAATATAATTAATTAATTTAATTAATTAATTAATTAAAATTTTAGTTTATGGTTTAACCAATAATAATTTTAATACCCGAATAAAATTAATTCTATTTAAGTATTAAATTGAATTAAGTCAAATTAATTTAATTTTGAAATTAAAATTAAATTAATTTATGGACCGATAATTAATTAATTTGTTTGAATTATTTAATTCATTTAATTTAATTAAATAAACCCTCGTACTTAATTATTGCATTTTAATTTTTATCGCGCTTTATTTTTCCCGTCGTCTAGTCTTGAGCATCGACCCATGTATGTTGTGTTTTATTTAATTAATTATTTAAATGTGTGCGATGATTGTAATTAATTAAATAGATGGTTTGCGCAACATATTTATTTTTTCGGTTAAAATGTATAACTGCCTGAGTGCCCAATATTTATATGAAGTATATTTATACTCGAGTTCCTCTCGCCTGCGCGTGAGTATCTTTGTACTTCAGATGAAGACGGCGAGCGACGTGGACCCCACCGAGATGAGGCGGTGTATGACGGTGCAAGACGACAAATGGATTCCACCAAGACCAGGCGGTACTCCAAGACATGACGTCAACCCCTCCATGACATGGCGATACTGCAGAACACCAGAAAACATGCAAGACAGGGGGCAACTTGCATTTTGAGTCAAGATTCGACTTAGGTAAGATTCCCTTAGGTCGTTTAGATGCTCAAGACCATTCAGGTAGTAGTTTGCCGTTACGCATTTATTTATTATTTTATGAATTTTAGAATAGCGAGAAAAATACATAAAATAATAGATAATAAAATGAATAAAGTGGTGGCGTATGTCTTTCTATTAAAGTTCAGTTGTGAGCGCGAAAACATAGATGAAAAGGATTGATATAAATGGTTTACATTCATTGAGAGAAAAACATAAAACCCTCAAAGAAAAATATTAAGTCACAAACAGCCTTCTATCATTCAAGTTTGAACAAAACCAGGTGTTCGAAGTGTCAGTTCATGCCTTAGATGAGGGTGCATCTTACTACCGGGGAGTTCTTATTCGTGTGGTGGGTCGACATAACTTAAATTGCAGCAATGGAATAGCCTTAGCTAGCTTGTTGTAATTTTAGAGGAAAGTGTTGAGTAAATCAGTAAATGATTTTTGAAGCTAGGACTTCACTCAACAGATCAAGGAACCGCGCACTAATGCGGTTGGCTAGTCAAAAGCCTACCTTGGACCCTCCGAGTAGTGGCGTAGCCCTAGCTTGTAGACTATGAGGGAGGTTTAGGGATCCTTTCAACTAGAATACTCAAGAGTATTCTGATTATAGTACAGAGGGTTTCTAGAATTTGAAAAATTAGTGGGAGACATTTAATGATTAAATAATCAGTAATGTCATATTAGGTAATCACAAAAGTACAATCTGAAAAAGTATATTTGTAGATAATGACAAGAAATACCATAATAAAACTGTGATAAATATTAGAAAAAGTTAATGTATAAACTAAGCACGAATTTTCTAAATGTGGTATAGGTGCTTGCGCGCATTACTACTATAGTGTAAATTCAAGGTGCTTATGTCCCAACCTGTTAAGCCACCTTAGGAAGCGAGGGTGTAAAACTGCTTTCAGGATCCTCATGATCTGTAACGGCCCGGGTTTTGTGGGGATCCTTTACTTTGTGAAAATGTCGTGTTGGGTTTTCTGGTCTGGGAATCACGGAGGTTTAGGCCTATCGGTAGCATTGGCCTACCGGTAGCCTTGGCGTACCGGTAGCCTTGGCGTATCGGTAGCCTTGGCCTACCGGTAGCCTTGGCGTACAGGTAGCCTTGGCCTACCGGTAGCCTTGGCGTACCGGTAGCCTTGGCGTACCGGTAGCCTTGGCGTACCGGTAGCCTTGGCGTACCCGTAGCCTTGGCGTACCGGAAGCCTTGGCCTACCGGTAGCCTTGTCCTACCACTAGCCTTGGCATACCGGTAGCCTTGGCATACCCCGCGGGTTCTTTCCAGTGGCGTTCCTTCTTGCGCAATTAGGGTTTTAAACCCTATTTTGACCTGTTTGAGCGTGTTTTAAAGAACTGTAACGCCCATAAGAGTCTTAATTAAATAGTTAATGAATTAATGAGTCGTTTTAAACCACCCGACCCCCTTTAATGACGAGTGGGGCCATGTGGCCAACCCATGACCCCGTGCCTTACATGGTTTCGCGTTCTCACCTCAACTGTCCATGGCTCTTATAAACTAAGGGTTAGCTGTGGTTTCTTCTTTCCTCGATCGCGGATTTTCACGAACAGCTTCTGGTGCATCGGGCGCTCCACATCGTTATCCGTAAAGTTATGTGCCCGGCCTAAAATGTCAATCATCTATCAACAATTAGGGAATTTCTCCTTTGCCTCTCTTTTTTGTGTATCATGCGGGGTGGGCGTGCTTTTGATTCTGTAGAATTGGGTAAACAAGACTTAAATAAAGATAATGAACGAATCCTATAAGGAATGAAGGGGGGATGTGATCATTGATGTTGTTTATATTATGATCATCTTCCTGAGTTGTTCTGGCTTACGCCTTCTGAAAATCGAGGCTGTTGGTGGTCATTATTTGTGCGCTAATGAACCCCTCGTGGTGTTTTAAATGGCTTGTTCCTAATTGTAATGTAACACCCCGAGATTTTATGAAAAATATTCTTTTTAATTTCATTAATGTCCTGTGTTGTACGCTACACCAAAAGGAGCTTGCACAACACGCATCCTTGACTTGCCTTTCATTACACGCAATCGCGACCTTCCTTGATAGTGTGTGTAGTACGCAATACTGAGTTTCACTAAACAACGATATGCTATTAAAATATTATTAAAACTAGCCGTTATGAATAGTAATAACCACTTTTTGAAATTTTGTAAATTTTATTTTTCAAAATGGACTTCATTTTTGGATTCGGAATATCGAAATTAGCTTAGGGTGAAATTTTGGTGATTTTCGGATAACTTTCATATTTTGATGAATAGTGAAAATTACTAAATTTTAATTAAAAACAACTTTTTCAATCGAAATAATTAATAGTGATAAATTATTAATTTTAGTGGTTTTAAAGTATATTTAGGATATATTTTTACAATTTAATACAATGTTGGTCATTGGATGTAATTTCACATTCAAACCAGTTATAAACAAGTGTCAATCTTTTGATAGTTATTATCTCTTAAAAACACGCCATTTGTTTTGACAATGGGAATTAATTTTTAAATTAGTTAATGTAACTGATATGTTTTGAATTTGGTAAAATAGACATCATTTTTGAGTTTATAATATCAAATATAGCTTAGGCCTAATTTTTGGTATTTTTCTGTAAACTTTCAATTTTTGATGAATAGTGAAACCACTAAGTGGTAGTTAAAAAAAACTGAATTGTTCATAAAACATAATTTTACCACTTCTGTGAGTGGAATTTCAAAAATCCGAGAGACACGGTTGATGTCAGTAAGTAAAATGTGGTTCAATGAGATGAAAATAATTTTTTGGTGAATAGTAACTTTTTACTTTTTTTTACCATGGTTAAAAGTAAATAGGGTAATTAAGGGTAGAAATGATATTATTATTACCCTAACACATGTCCTAATTCTATTGGACAAGTTTAATTCGACCAAAAACAAACTTAGGAATAAAATATGACCATTTAGGCCCACTTGGATTAGATTAGGACATTTATTATTATTTAATTCAAAGAAGAGTTAAAAGAGTTAAAATCAAAGTTTATTTAATAAAACATTTTTAATATAGGGTTATACATAAGATAAATTCGACTATAAATATTCATTAAAAATCTAAAAAGTTTTACTACATAATGGTATTTTATTTGTAATTTTTAGACATTAAATAATTTAATGTATTTATGACACAATGATGATGCAGTAATTATCTTATTAATGAAATATTGACATAATTGATGTTATAAATACCCAAATAAATATAATTTGAGACTTTTTATGAATTCCACTAATTTTCTAGGTTAATATGACATGTTAGTATTGATTTGATTAACTTTTTTCGAACTTATCATTCTGTTATGATTTTCACAAAAATCAATTACTAAATAGTGTCAAAATTGACATAAAATAGTTTTTGAAACAAATATTATATTATTAATTGTTATTTTATTCCTAAAAATCTAAGGTTCGGCAAAATGACTTAGATAAGGTTATATATATTAATAATAAACAACTTGGGGTTCGTTTGGCTGCTTATAGTAAGTTTATTAACCTTATAGTATAAGAACACAAGAAGACACGGTAAAAGTAAAATTATTTAACTTAATGTTAAATCTAAATGATAAGGTTAAAATAGGAACCTAAACTTGTCTAAATTATATTGGATGAGAGTATTTCGACCCATCCCCACCTTATCCATGAAATAAATCAATTTGGAGCTATTTAAAACCGAATATGACTTTATAATAAAATAATAGTTTTAGTTATTCCAAAGGTACCCCTCTCCTCCCTTATAAAAGGGAACCTCCTCCCTCTCTTCCTCACACAACTTTGAGACTTCAAGCTCGGCCAACCCCTGAAAAATTCTCTTCTCCACTTCCCTAGAAACATCTTAGAGGTTCTGGTCTTCCTCAAAGACCAATTTTAGTGCCCTAAGAGGAGGTCTCAAAGAGGCGCTTCAAAGAAGAGGTAATGTCCGTTACCGATTCTTTCATCTTTATTTCTTATTCCACTTCTTCTTCTTAGGTTGTTTCATTATGAAGTAATAACATCATTATCACTCATATACTGATATTTTATTATAAGTATAAAACAACCCTATTTCACCATCTATCCATCCTACGGAAAAAGAAATCACCGTGCGTGCGTACGTACGGAATACCGTCTCCACGCCGTGGTGTAATCTATTTTCCACCACCACCTTACATGGATGGGTATAATGGTGTAAAGAATAACTATACATAGTTATTATAACATCATATTTATTCTGATATATTGTATCATCCACTCCAATTCAATTCAATAATTATGGAAACGATATCATCGCTCGTGCGTACGTACGGACTACCGTCTCCACGACGCGATGAGATTCATTCTCCATGTTAACCATTTAAGAATGATTATAAAGTATATATAAGAAATAATAATTAAATATATGACATTATAAAGCTACTAGATTTATGTATATATGTATTTCATCTACTTAATTCCATTCAACTCAATAAGGAAACGAAAACAGCGTTCATGCGTACGTACGGCCTACCGTCTCCATGAACGGTGTATTTCTTTCCATTTACTAATTTATTATATATATGTATATTATGAATATATATTATATATAAATCATGTTTTATATTCTGGAATTAAGTAATTATGATCTAAGCAATCATATGAATAATTACAAGTCAAAACACGGATGACAAATGAATCAATTTTACCCAAAATGCTCTTTAACATGGAATTTACAAAAGAACGGGTAATATAAAGTCATAAGTGAACCATATATGATATCATAAAAATGAATATGATTCTGTAATAAGTCAATGACGTTATTTAAATCATTATACAGGAGGTTCAGACACTTACGAAGCAAATCGGACCTAAGGTAAGGGAAATATCACGATCTCATTTTTATCCGAGATTGTTTATATTTTGGAATTTACTGGGGTACATTTTATCATCCACATCCATGTTTACTAAATATGTAATATTATTTCCATCCTCCTAAAATTGTTTAAATCCAATTTTACCCTTCGTTGAGTTTTTAGTAAAAGATATGAAAGGAATCTTTTGTCGTTTTTCGTACAAGGTACTTTTTGACTTTTCCGACAAAAGTACGAGAAGAATGTTTTTTTAACTTATACGGCATGAATGGATTTTTAAATCATTATTTCCAAGAAGATTTCAAGTTTATTTTTAATCAACTTCTTTTAGTTTAAAATTGTATGATATGTCAAGAAAGGAAGATGTTTTTGAAGTAGAAAGGATATTTTCCTCAAGAATGGAGTTCAAGTGTTTTATCAAAATTATTTTCCATCTAAGATAATAAAGGGTTCTGTTTTTATCCCTATTATTACATTGATTTGATTATGTTTTGATGGAATTATTTTTATGAATTCCTTTATCTTATATGAATTGTTTTATGATGTCATGTTGTTTAAGAATCCCATTTTTATTACATGGGTTATGCAATGATGTATGATTTATGATTTTGTGGCACACATAAGAATGGTATCATTATGAGATGGGTGGGACCTATATCTCCCTCCAATGCATTGGGTAAAGATTTTATATCTCATGAGATAGACATGGCTGGAATGGTAGGTTATACTGGTTCAGTGAAACAGGACTGAAACGAGGGTGACTCGGTTCAAAAAGGGACTTTGTCCACTAAGATAGTCTTGGCAATGAGTCTTGACTAACAAGAAATGATTCTATATGATTATGTGTGCATGCCACAAAGTTTAATGTTTTAAGTTATGATTATTGTGATTACATTTCACTACTATGAGTTATCCCAGGTTATGAAATTATGATCTCTTTTACAGGTTAAGATTTCCAAAAGTTATGTGCTTATGTATATGATGTGATTGATATTTCTTTTGTTTACCCTTACTGAGCATTTGAGCTTTCCCTTTTATGTTTACTTTTCCCCAGGATATAAAGAAAGGTTTTAGGTATAAAAAAAGGAAGATCTTTATGGGAGATGTTGGAGATCTTTCACCAGGATTAGAAGATTATATTCCGAGTTTCCAAAGACAATAAACTATTACGATCCTTGTGTGTGTGTTTTTGTTATGTACTAAGTATTCCGCAAATGTAATGTAATGTCAATGTATGTCAAGCTTCGGGTCTCTACAGTTGGTATCAGAGGAAAGGTTTAGTCAACCTTTGGAAACTAGGATTCGAGAACTTTAGTGAGATCCCTAGAGATATTTCTAAGGTATGTCTAGGGATGTCCCTAAGGATAAGTATACGTATAGGATACAGTCCTAGAACTACGGTAACGATCATAGAATTTAACCTAAGAAGTTAGATATTGAAGTTACTCCCCCTTTATTATGATTTTTGCCTCTAGCACTATTCTTTTTGGGTTTTAGAAAATGGCTGGAAACAAGATGATTCACGATAATGGAGGATATGATGGACAATGGAATGATATTCTTCATGAGCAACCAAATGAAATGGGATTTGGAAGTCCAAACATCATTATTATGCCGAATCAGCAATCTCATAATATGATCAATAAAGTAAAATTTGGTAAGTTTCCTGACTCGTCTAATAAGAGAAAGATGGAGTTTCATGATGATCATAGAGGAAAGAAAGTTCAATTTCCCCTATGTAAATTATGTGGGAAGAGGCATCAAGGAGAATGTTTCAAAGGAACTCGAAGATGCTTTGGGTGTGGAAAAGAAGGACACAAAGCCAGTAAGTGCAAAGGAAAAGGTTCAGTTAACACCAGGGGTGAGGATAATGGTATTGCTATGACATCAACAATGGTTAAATGTTTTAAATGTGGAATGTACGGGCATTATGCAAACCAATGCCCTAAGGGAAAGTCTCATGAAGAGAATCAGTATGGTCGTATGGGTAGTATTTATGTTGATGATGATGAAGAGACTACAAATGATATGTGAGATGAAAAAATTGTTTAAGAAGGTAGTGGAATGATTACATGTTTATCAAGTGAAAAGAATCTCATGGTACTATGGAATAAAGAGACATCTAAGGATTGTTACATTGTTGTCTTTCCTTGAGTTTTGAAAGTGTGTGATTAATGCTACCAGTATCCATGAAAGGTTATTCATATATTTTTGGAATGAAGATGATATGCGCATAATGAAGGGATAAGGAGAAAATTAAATTTTTGATAGTATTCATGAGCTCATGAATGATATAAGGAGAAGGTTATATCATGGTTTGAGTATATAGAATTTTTGGATTTTGGTATGTGGTAAGAGTTAACTTTTGAAAGCATTCATGTTTTCACTAAGGTTTAATAAGTATTCATTTTTCAAGAGAATACATGATTAAGGTATTCACATGATTGGAATGTGACCAACAAGATATATGGGGGACAAATGATGGTATTCACATGCTTGGTTGATGACATTTCAAGTAATCGTTTTCTTTATACTATGAGCATGGACCGAAGTATTTTAGATAAGCCTAAAGATTAGAATGGATTATGTTGGACATAAGTTAGGATAAAACGTTTTTCGATATTATTGATGGGATGTTATAGTAATGTAGCTTTAGAAAAAGTACAACCTGCAGGATGGGCGACAGCCCATCGCGTCGGACAAGGCTGTGAGAATCGAACCCACAACCGAAGTGCGACTGGCCTTTATCGCCTACCACTAGCCTACAGGAAGTCCCTGTTTAGTAGAAACTAGTTTTATTATATTAAAAAATATGATATATGAAGTATAAGTCCATTTTAGGAACCATATATGATTAATCTCACTATAGAATGACTTATATATATTTAATAACTTTTGCTAATATTTTGTTTGAGACAGATGGAATGACCCGTCATTCTATCACATGATCTGCTAATACTTCACGAATAACAAATTAAACTTCATTTATTTAAGAGATGAAGTGGAAATTGTTCAAGGCATGAACAACAGTGAGATTGTACCAAAATAAATTAAGTATTTATTCTAATTCAAATTCTTCAACTTTAGGGAAACGATCTTGAAAACCAAAAATGTTGTCCTAGTGCTCTTATATCTGATTAATCAGATGGTACCTTAGATCGTCACAAATTTATGGATTTGTGATTGTTGGCTTTTTTATAGCCATGTTCTCTACCACTCTCCATCAGAACATGATGGTTAGATTTTTCTTCCATATCCATATTTTCACCTATGTGGAAACCCAGTGATTAGTTTATTTTGGTAACCGTTACGTTTCATACTTTTGTTTTTAAAGATTGGTTTTGGTATTCCTTTTTACGATGTGGGTTTCTATTAAAGAAACTTTCGAATAGTAAACCATTTATAACCCCGACGAATTTCGAGGGCGAAATTCATTTTAAGGGGGGTAGAATGTAACACCCCGAGATTTTATGAAAAATATTCTTTTTAATTTCATTAATGTCTTGTGTTGTACGCTACACCAAAAGGAGCTTGCACAACACACATCCTTGACTTGCCTTTCATTACACGCAATCGCGACCTTCCTTGATAGCGTGTGTAGTACGCAATACTGAGTTTCACTAAACAACGATATGCTATTAAAATATTATTAAAACTAGCCGTTATGAATAGTAATAACCACTTTATGAAATTTTGTAAATTTTATTTTTCAAAATGGACTTTATTTTTGGATTCGGAATATCAAAATTAGCTTATGGTGAAATTTTGGTGATTTTCGGATAACTTTCATATTTTGATGAATAGTGAAAATTACTAAATTTTAATTAAAAACAACTTTTTCAATCGAAATAATTAATAGTGATAATTTATTAATTTGAGTGGTTTTAAAGTATATTTAGGATATATTTTTACAATTTAATACAATGTTGGTCATTGGATGTAATTTCACATTTAAACCAGTTATAAACAAGTGTCAATCTTTTGATAGTTATTATCTCTTAAAAACACGCCATTTGTTTTGACGATGGAAATTAATTTTTAAATTAGTTAATATAACTGATATGTTTTGAATTTGGTAAAATAGATATCATTTTTGAGTTTATAATATCAAATATAGCTTAGGCCTAATTTTTGGTATTTTTCTGTAAACTTTCAATTTTTGATGAATAGTGAAACCACTAAGTGGTAGTTAAAAAAACTGAATTGTTCATAAAACATAATTTTACCACTTCTGTGAGTGGAATTTCAAAAATCTGAGAGACACGATTGATGTCAGTAAGTAAAATGTGGTTCAATGAGATGAAAATAATTTTTTGGTGAATAGTAACTTTTTATTTTTTTTTTCCACGGTTAAAAGTAAATAGGGTAATTAAGGGTAGAAATGATTTTATTATTACCCTAACACATGTCCTAATTATATTGGACAAGTGTAATTCGACCAAAAACAAACTTAGGAATAAAATATGACCATTTAGGCCCACTTGGATTTGATTAGGACATTTATTATTATTTAATTCAAAGAAGAGTTAAAAGAGTTAAAATCAAAGTTTATTTAATAAAACATTTTTAATATAAGGTTATACATAAGATAAATTCGACTATAAATATTCATTAGAAATCTAAAAAGATTTCCTAAATAATGGTATTTTATTTGTAATTTGTAGACATTAAATAATTTAATGTATTTATGACACAACGATGATGCAGTAATTATCTTATTAATGAAATATTGACATAATTGATGTTATAAATACCCAAATAAATATAATTTGAGACTTTTTATGAATTACACTAATTTTATAGGTTAATATGACATGTTATTATTGATTTAATTAACTTTGTTCGAACTTATCATTCTGTTATGATTTTCACAAAAATCAATTACTAAATAGTGTCAAAATTGACATAAAATAGTTTTTAAAACAAAGATTATATTATTAATTGTTATTTTATTCATAAAAATCAAAGGTTAGGCCAAATGACTTAGATAAGGTTATATATATTAACAATAAACAACTTAGGGTTCTTTTGGCTGCTTATAGAATGTTTATTAACCTTATAGTATAAGAACACAAGAAGACACGGTAAAAGTAAAATTATTTAACTTAATGTTAAATCTAAATAATAAGGTTAAAATAGGAACCTAAACTTGTCTAAATTCTATTGGATGAGAGTATTTCGACCCATCCCCACCTTAGCCTCTAAATAAATCAATTTGGATCTATTTAAAACAGAATATGACTTTATAATAAAATAATAGTTTTAGTTATTCCAAAGGTACCCCTCTCCTCCCTTATAAAAGGGCACCTCCTCCCTCTCTTCCTCACACAACTTTGAGCCTTCAAACTCGGCCAACCCCTGAAAAATTCTCTTCTCCACTTCCCTAGAAACATATTAGAGGTTATGGTCTTCCTCAAAGACCAATTTTAGTAACCTAAGAGGAGGTCTCAAAGAGGCTCTTCAAAGAAGAGGTAATGTCCGTTACCGATTCTTTCATCTTTATTTCTTCTTCCACTTCTTCTTCTTAGGTTCTTTCATTATGAAGTAATAACATCAGTATCAATCATATACTGATATTTTATTATAAGTATGAAACAACCCTATTTCACCATCTATCCATCCTACGGAAAAAGAAATCATCGCGCGTGCGTACGTACGGAATACCGTCTCCACGCCGTGGTGTAATCTATTTTCCACCACCACCTTACATGGATGGGTATAATGGTGTAAAGAAAAACTATACATAGTTATTAGAACATCATATTGATTCTTATATATTGTATAATCCACTCCAATTCAATTCAATAATTATGGAAACGATATCATCCCTCGTGCGTACGTACGGACTACCGTCTCCACGACGCGATGAGATTCATTCTCCATGTTAACCATTTAAGAATGATTATAAAGTATATATAAGAAATAATAATTAAATATATGACATTATAAATCTACTAGATTTATGTATATATGTATTTCATCTACTTAATTCCATTCAACTCAATAAGGAAACGAAACAGCGTTCATGCGTACGTACGGCCTACCGTCTCCATGAACGGTGTATTTCTTTCCATTTACTAATTTATTATATATATGTATATTCTGAATATATATTATATATAAATCATTTTTTATATTCTTTAATTAAGTAATTATGATCTAATCAATCATATGAATAATTACAAGTCAAAACACGGATGACAAATGAATCAATTTTACCCAAAATGCTCTTTAACATGGAATTTACAAAAGAACGGGTAATATAAAGTCATAAGTGAACCATATATGATATCATAACAATGAATATGATTATGTAATAAGTCAATGATATTATTTAAATCATTATACAGGAGGTTCAGACACTTACGAAGCAAATCAGACCTAAGGTAAGGGAAATATCACGATCTCATTTTTATCTGAGATTGTTTATATTTTGGAATTTACTGGGGTGCATTTTATCATCCACATCCATGTTTACTAAATATGTAATATTATTTCCTTCCTCCTAAAAATTTTTAAATCCAATTTTACCCTTCGGTGAGTTTTTAGTAAAAGATATGAAAGGAATCTTTTGTCGTTTTTCGTACAAGGTACTTTTTGACTTTTCCGACAAAAGTACGAGAAGAATGTTTTTTTTAACTTATATGGCATGAATGGATTTTTAAAACATTATTTCCAAGAAGATTCCTTTATAAGTTTTCAATTTTATTTTTAATCGACTTCTTTTAGTTTAAAATTGTATGACAAGTTAATAAAGGAAGATGTTTTTGAAGTATAAAGGATATTTTCCTCAAGAATGGAGTTCAAGTGTTTTATCAAAATTATTTTCCATCTAAGATAATAAAGGGTTATGTTTTAATCCCTATTATTACATTGATTTGATTATGTTGTGATGGAATTATTTTTATGAATTCCTTTATCTTATATGAATTGTTTTATGATGTCATGTTGTTTAAGAATCCCATTTTTATTACATGGGTTATGCAATGATGTATGATTTATGATTTTGTGTCACACATAAGAATGGTATCATTATGAGATGGGTGGGACCTATATCTCCCTCCAATGCATTGGGTAAAGATTTTATATCTCATGAGATAGACATGGCTGGAATGGTAGGTTATACCAGTTCAGTGAAACAGGACTGAAATGAGGGTGACTCGGTTCAGAAAGGGACTTTGTCCACTAAGATAGTCTTGGCAATGAGTCTTGACTAACAAGAAATGATTCTATATGATTATGTGTGCATGCCACAAAGTTTAATGTTTTAAGTTATGATTATTGTGATTACATTTCACTGCCATGAGTTATCCCAGGTTATGAAATTATGATCTCTTTTACAGGTTAATATTTTCAAAAGTTATGTGCTTATGTATATGATGTGATTGATATTTCTTTTGTTTACCCTTACTGAGAATTTGAGCTCACCCTTTTATGTTTACTTTTCCCCAGGATATAAAGAAAGGTTTTAGGTATAAAAAAAAAGGAAGATCTTTATGGGAGATGTTGGAGATCTTTCACCAGGATTAGAAGATTATATTCCGATTTTCCAAAGACACTTAACTATTATGATCCTTGTGTGTGTGTTTTTGTTATGTACTAAGTATTCCGCAAATGTAATGTAATGTCAATGTACGTCAAGCTTCGGGTCTCTACATGTAAACTCCTGATGTGAAAAGTAAATTGGTTAATCACGTATACCCAGCTGAATAAATTGAAATCACCAGGATCAATCCCTTCTATGCTAACCCTGGTCAAACACGGAATTGAAATCATGGAGTGTGTTAAATCTTATAAATCTAAAAATACAGACTGTTGGTGACAGTGGTTTGGTTGTTTTCTTTCACGGCCGATTGGTGGAAATGTGGGAGGGGATGGGATCCCCTGTTGGTATCGATTGGTGGTTGTGAGTTTTAAGACCGGGTGGGTACTTTTTTATATCACAAATTGGGGTGGGATCCTCTGTTGATGAAAAACCTTTTTTGGGGGAGGGGACACGGGGCAGTGTCTCAGGGTTGCCTTGTAGCGACCCCCAAACCCAGGGTGCTTAATGAGACATGATTTACTTAAAATTACATCATTACAAATTAAATATCATGTCTCATTACTACAGAAGATCGCGAGGCTCGGGATTCTGGGAAACCAGCTACTTCCGATTAACTTCATAGGTATCAACCATGCCTGAAAAATTTTAACAAAATGTAGGGTGAGCAAAAATTCCCAGTAAGGGGTTTTAAAACATTTTTAGAAAATACTTTCTCAAAGAAGTTCTTTTGAAGATAATAAAACACTTTTCTAAAACAAAACACTATCTTTTCTTAAAACATGAAATCCATCTTTCTTTGAAAACCACTTGCACAAAGAATCACGTACTTGAAAATGAGCTTTAATGGAAACATGATCAGAGTGCGTAATATAAGAAAAATAAACAATGCATAATGTAAAAACAAGGTACTTTAATTCTAAAAGAATTATATGGCTTAGCAGGGAAAACATGCATATCATGGTTCATGAGTAAAATGCAGATCATCTAATGGTTTACCATATGAAAAACAGTTCTTGTCACATAAAGTACATTTTCATGATCTTGGGAGCTTTCAACTAGGGGTTGTCCTGTTAGTTGAACTGACCCCTGATTAACCTTTATCATTACATGCAGAGGGAATGTATAATCCTGGACTTTGTCAAGACTTTTCATCAAGACCGTATAACATACTTAACGGGTCAAGGCTCATTGCCCACCCCGTTTCCTTAGCTCAAGTCAAGGATAACTTCCAAGACCGTCGCACATGTTCGTCTCATGAGACTCCTGCTTTACCCAATGCATTGGAGCGCTGTATAATTACGGGCGCACCCGTCACATCATTCTTTTTGCGCTATATAATTCCGGGCGCACCCGTCACATATAAGTCCTATACATCCCTCACATATCTTGACATGGTCATTATTCATAGGGTTTCATTCATTCTTAATTAAACCCCATTTGCACATACGTATTCATAACATGAAAATAGTTCTATCATTAAAAACGTGATGACATGCATGCTAAAACTCCGTGCACATAACCAGTTATCTTAACATTTGAAAAACATGGGTTTTCAAGAAAATGAACATAACACTTAACATTACATAACATTTTAATACCCAATTAAAGCAGGGTTGTTCATAACTTACACATATGATGATAAATGGATGTCATAGGCATTTAATACAGGCAGTTGAGGTTACAATGTGCATAATCAAGTCCATCTTGGAAAATCATGTATATAATTGTGTAAACTCTTCCATTAGCACTTTAAATAAACATGAGTACATACCTATGAATACATGTATGTATTTATAAAAGTTCAAGGAGTCCATACTATCCATTTTAAGAAAAATCCTAATTATCCAAAGTAGTGATAAATGAAAATTCTTAGTTTCAAGAATGATTTTGAAATCCAACCAACCCATAAACTTCATCATGCTTTAATGTAATAATTGCAAACATGGACACTAAGTTCATATTAATGTATATACACATACGTGTATGTATATAAAACAACAATATACATCATTCACTTGCATAATTTTACCTATTCCTTCAATTACTCAAAATCTACATTTTTTATAGAAGGAAAAAAATCAGGGGTATAAGCATTGAGAAAAGATTGTATATTTGCGTATATCATCTTATACATGAATGTATATATATGTATATATACACATATATAAGCATAAGGTGTAACATGCAAGGACCCGCACCCAAATAGAGCAGATCCTTCGAACCTTTACCCCAAATTTAATGGTTTCACAAAGAGGTTGTCAAGATCAGTTCTAGGAATAGGTAAAACAGGTTTATATGGTCTTGTATTTTTTTATACATAATTATACAACAAGTGTATATAACTATATAAAACTTATAAAAAAATGGTAGGAAACAAAGAAGAGGTTATTCCCCCTTACTCCTAACCGGTTCCCTAAGACGAGAGGGAGATCTCACGGTCCAGGTTTTCACCGGTTTCACACATACACCATAAACATATATAACATGTATAAATATATATTTACACATTTATACAAACCGAAACTTGACCAAACCGTAACAAAATAAAGACCTGCTTCTTACCTTGCTTGGAGAGGAGAATTGGACGAGTCAAGGGGATCCGAAAGAACAGACACAGAAGTTATGCATATACATATAACATGTATATAAATATATATATATATATAACCCGAAACTTAAGAAAACTTAAGAGAAACTGGACGTGACCCCTACCTTGCTTGGAGAGGAGATGTAGTTGAGGCAAAAGAAACGGAAGGCATAGAATACAGAAGGTATACACTTATATATATAAAACGTATATATTTATATAAGTGAAAACCGAAGCTTGCATAAACTAAAAAAAATCCGACCCTTACCTTCTTGACGAGGAGGAGGAGAGGAGATGATGCAGCAACCGAGGTCCAGAAGCCTAAGAGATCAGGGGAGCCGGAAGCATGCCCTTCGGCCTTCGGTGCAACATGGAATTTAAAAAAACAGAAGAAGGAGAAGAGGACTTCGGGGGAGGTCGTCGGCCCGAGATCCGAGGCGATGGGTCGGTGTCGACTTGAAGAAGGAAAGAAACAGCCAGGCTACTCACCGGCCTAGAGGAGAAAAACGGAGCCCCTACGATCTACTGGTCTGGCGACATGAGGAAGGAGAAGAACCGCGGGCGCGAGGAGGAAGATGGCTGGAAAACGACGGATGGCGGGGATTAGAGGAAGCTGGATCGGGCGGCTGGAGTTGATGCAGTTAAAAAAAAACAACAGACTACCAAGATAAGCTGGGGGAGATCGGACGGCTGGGGTGTGCGACGCGGTGTAAACAGGGAGGAAGAAACACGGGTCTCCCCCCCCCCCTTTTCTGCGTTCCCCTGTTTTTTTTGAAAGAAATTCTTCTTTTTTTATACCTATTATAAACTTTATTATTATTTATACTTCAATTATTTATAAACTTTATTGTTTTAAGCATGGTCAAGATTCGTTGTTGATCAATTATATGCGGTTATTATTATTGAAACTTCAATTATTTAACTTTTTTTAAGAAGGTGAGGACATTGAATAACTATATCATTAAATATTTATTGAAGTAGAAATTACGCGACACAAGAAACCATAATTTTTGACATTATTTCCAAATATGATAAAATTAACTTATAAACATCTTTATTTATATGCAACTCTAGAAGTTTAACATATATGTTCATGTATACATATATAAATATATTCCAAGGGTTTGCACATATTTATTCAGAATTAAAATAAAATAAAACCCCACAAGATTTCAATAAAACAAAGCTTTGCTTGCTTAAGTTAAATAAAATATTTATATTTAAGTGGAAAGACAGTATTTATTCCCACCATTTTGAAATATATATATATATATATATGTATAAAAATATATCCTTTTCATATAACAAAATTCAGCTACATTATTATTATTTATTTGTTGTTTGTTTACATCAAATATCATGCTTAATCTTTTTGAACCTGGTGGGGTATTCAATTCTTAGTTCAACGGTTATAATTGGAAATTAAAACTTTAAAAGACAACAAAACAGGAGAGAGCCAACGGCTATATTTATAACCGTTGGTGCTTAATGGTCATATCGGGGTGCTTATAAAAAGGGTCTATTCTCGGGGTGTCCCTTACTCCAAACGACCGAAGGAGAAAAGGAAGGATGGTTTGTGTCATCCCCTTGGTGCTAAGCACTGTCGCGGTGGCTTCAGCCATCCTCATGTTTCTTATGATGGACGCTCGAAACCCCTACCGCATTCTCGGGCTCTTAGTAGTTTTAATCGGTCTCCCCATCATTGTAATCGGGTTCTTAGTTGCGATTTTCGGTTAGTTTACCTTAGTGGATGTTGTAGCCGAAAGGTTTATTGTTTGAATAAAAGGAATTTTTCATCCATTTGATTCATTTTATTATTAATACCATATTAGTTATTTGTTGGTTCACTTAACGAGTGACATTGGAAAGTAAACATGTCAAAAAAAACAAAACATGGTTTCTCGGGTTGTTACATGTCTGGTTCCATGACTTCGAGAGTTCTCACTTTTCCTTGTTGTTGTGACTTTACAAGAGAACTAGGCGTGGACACTTAATTTCACGTTTGGCTGGTTTCTTTTCCTTGGTTCTTCTTATGGTGTTAGTTGCCCAGTAGTGCATAAACTCATTTGAACGCTATTACTGAACATGAAAACAAGAATGGGACAAATGGGTTTTGTTGGCGAGAGTTGTGACTCGGACTTGAGTGTTGTTGTGATCTGTAGGCTGTCTGAAGAAAAACATAGTTTGGGGTGAGTGCTTGTTACCTATATATATATACCTGTAGATTTTTGTTTCTTATTCACGCCCCACCCAAGTTGAGCACTTAGTGCCGAACACCCCCATTTCATGGGGGAGGGTGTTTTTCCCAACACTATTCTTAGTGGCTGGTTATTATCTCCTTTTCTGCTCCCTTTCCCAGATAACCCAAGTATCTTCAGGAAGGATGTGATGGCCTGAGGTCCATTATTAGCCCAAGAACCTTCGGGCGGGGTAGTGTGGTGGTTATGGCCCAGGTGTGTGCGGGCAGGTAGTTTCCCAAGTATCTCCGGGATGAGGCCCAGGTGTCTTCGAAAGTGGTAGTGTAACTTCTAGCCCAGGTGTCTTCAGGCGTAGTGGTGGTTGTTCTGGCCTAGGTGTTTGCAGGTGTGGTTACGTGTGACAGTTGTGGCCTAGGTGTTTGCAAGCGGGATTCGGCAGTGGGACTGCATGTTGTTGTGGCCCAGGTGTGTGCGGGCGGGTGTGGCAGTGGGACTGCGGTGAGAATGGCGGGATTGGTCCGATGCGTAGGATGTCTCAATAACCAGTGGGAAAGTGGTGCGGGGTACCCAAACATCGATGTTCTCTTATTATATATATATTACTTGACTTGCGTTATTTGGGGAGAGTGACTTGGTGAGTCTTGGGTGGATAGTTTACCTTGATAGGTGTTTGGTTTACTCCTTTTCTCACGGGACTTTAGTGTGTTCCCTCACTTGTGTACGAGGGTCTTTGGTGTTCCCTACTGAGTGTACTTGTATGCTCACCCTACATATATAAAACTGCTTTCAGGTTTCCAGGAGGACTTCAGGGATTGTGCGGGACCATACTAGCTCGGACCTTTGAGGTAGCTGCAGTTTCTGTTTTTCTTTCTTTGGTACTTACCATTGTAGTCATCTTTTGTACTTGGTGGCTTTTACTTTTGGAACATGCATGTGAAAATGGTCTACGTTTTTCTTTACTTTTCTTTCATCTTGGTTTTGTTGAGTTTCATCATCTTATCTCCTGATCCTATAAAACAAAAAGGGGTAATTCCTTCCATTTGTGAGAAATTTATATACCCTTGGTGCTAGTCGCCACTTCGGGACCTATTGAAGGCGGGTCTCGGGGGTCATTATCTCTCCTTCAACTTAAAGAAGGAAGGGACTGGCAATCTGCTGACCCTTTCCTCCTTTTGGTGAAGGCGGGTCGTGACAGAATGGTATCAAAGGTGATGGTTGAGGGATAGGATGGAGTCTGGAGTTAGGCACAGTGAGGATTGCATGGGATGGTAAGGCAACAGTGTTGGGTGACCTTGGTGCGTGAATTAGGCCAGGGAAGACCGGCTAGGACATGGGATTTTAGGGCCCCTCGTGATCCGATGCAAGGACTCTGGACCTACCGAACAACCAAGTGAGGCCACACTGATTGCAGGGTAGAGACCCTAGGAAAGGTACATGCATCATAATGACTTGTGTTCTTGTGTTTCTAGGATGTCTTGGGAATTAGGGATAAATTAAAAAAATTAGAAGTTTTAAGAACGATATTTTTCACTACTTGGGCTTAGGCATTCCTTGTTTACCTTGCATTTATGGAATCAGGAATGATACCACGTGTGGTACAGGTGATCGAGGCCCTGGAGACTACTTTGGTCAATCGGTAGAGAGTTGATCGAGAGGAAGAGGACGACCAGTGGCAGAAGACTCTTCGGGCTTTCCAGTGACAGACCCTCGAGAAGTATGGGGGCAGCACCTCTGACATGAAGACAAAAGGCTAGCTAGAGGAGCTACTAATAGCTTTTGTCCTCATTCGGACCCAGACCGAGTACTGGGTTCCTTTGGCCATCAACCAGATGTGGGGAGCGGTGCGTCAGTGGTGGACGCTTTACCTAGGGTAGAGGAGAGAGGTTGAGGTGGCTTGGGCGGATTTCGAGAGGGAGTTCCGGGAGGAATTCCTCTCTTCTACGATGAAGGCGGAAAAGATACAAGATCTACTCTCCCTCCAATTGGGGAGTATGTCTGTGAGGGTGCTACGGATCAAGTTCAAGGACCTCCTATATTTTGCTCTGGACTTCTTTCCCGATGAGGAGTCTCGGGCAAGACATTTAGAGGAGGCACTCCGCCCCTCCCTCCAGTATGTTGTTACCCCCTTTACCCTGACGACGTACTTGGAGGTCTAGAAGAAGGCCGAAGAGGTAGAGAGAATGCATGATCTAGGAGGAGTGTCACGAGAGGGGATCCAGTTGGGACCATCGAAGGGGGAGGTCGTCAGCACCAGACCTCCAGCATCTGGACCCTCCAGGTTCCGACTAGCATGGAGCAGGCCGCAGCAGTTTCAGTTTAGATCCCCTGGTCCTCGCCCTTTTTCCTCAGGCCCAGGACCACGGTGCTTCGTCTGTGGGAGCCCTAGACATCTCCGAAGTCAGTGCCCGAACCGGGTACAGTACGGCGGTGGTGGACAGCCCCACCATCCTCCCCAGCAGCAGCTTCTAGCTAGACCTTTCCAGCAGCAGCATCAAGGACAGCGAACTCCCGCTCCTCCGAGGGAAGATGTAGGAGGAGGAGTCCGACCTCATGGCGCTCCTCAAGGACTTTGACCAGGGCGTGGTCGGGGAGGTGTCCAACGTCCAAGGGGCAGAGGAGCCGAGCGTGGACAGCTACACGCCGCAGAGGCGACAGTTCCAGCAGGGCCGGAGCTTGTTCGAGGTACGATCAGTTTGTTTATCACTCTTGCTTATGCTTTGTTCGATATTGGAGCTTCGCACTCCTTTGTTGCACCCAGTCTAGACCGTGCCTTGGGTCTAGATTTTGAGAGTGTTCCAGTGCCCATGGTGTTGAGCACACCGGTTGGAGGTCAGACCGACTTGTCGTTTGTTTGTCGAGGATGTAGACTGATGATTGGGGCACATCAGTCGGTTAGGGATATTCTTCTGATACAGATACAACCATACGATGTTATCCTAGGCATCGACTGGCTATTCTCTATGTGTGTCGTCATCGACTGTTTTTGAAGAAGGGTCATGTTCTCGGACTTGGGCGGCCGGCATGTTACCTTCACTGGTGAGCGGAGCGGTCAGAAGGGCAGCAGGCGAGAGGAACCCCTCCTCTCCTTGTTAGCCGAGCTGTCAGTAGAGTCAGTAGATGCTGAGATGGTGGGGGTGCCAGAGGTTGTCCATTAGTTTATGGAAATCTTTCCTGAGGAGGTGATGACTCTACCCCCTCGACGTGATATCAAGTTCGGGATAGACCTGCAGCCCGGCGCTCGTCCGATCTCGATGTCTCCTTACCGGATGGCACCTTCAGAGCTATGGGAGTTGCGGATCCAGATTGACGATCTGATGAAGAGGGGTTATGTTCGGCCGAGAGCATCACCATGGGGTTCTCCAGTCTTGTTTGCAAAGAAGGAAGATGGTGGTCTCAGGTTTTTCATAGACTACAGGAGGCTAAATCATGTGACGATCAAGAATCGCTACCCTCTTCTGAGGATAGATGATCTTTTCGACCAGCTGAAAGGGGCAGGATAGTTCTCAAAGATCGACCTGCGGTCTGGGTACCACCAGTTGAGAGTGAAAGAGAGTGACATCCCGAAGACGGCCTTCAGGTGTAGATATGGACACTTCGAGTTCGTAGTCATGCCCTTTGGTGTTACGAACGCCCCGGCTGTGTTAATGTGGCTTATGAACTCCATCTTTCGGGAGTACCTGGATCGGTTTGTAGTTGTGTTCATCGACGACATCCTGATCTATTCGAGATCAGAGGAGGACCATGAAGAGCACCTGAGGATATTTTTGGAGGTCCTCCGACATCATCAGCTCTATGGGAAGTTGTCGAAATGTAAGTTATGGACACGAGAAGTGCACTTCCTCGGAAATGTGGTGTCCGAGCAGGGGGGTAGCGGTAGACCCGTCAAAGGTTGAGGCAGTTGTTTCTTGGGCAGCATCCAATAATGTGGCAGAGGTCCGTAGTTTCCTTGGGCTGGAAGGTTATTATCGGAGGTTCATACCCAACTTCTCCCGAGTAGCAGCCCCTTTGACAGCCCTTACCAAGAAGGACCAGGTTTTCAGGTGGAGTGAGCAGTGTGAGTCAGCCTTCAGCTATCTGAAAGAGAAGTTGTTTAGTGCCCTAGTTCTGAGATTACCAGAAGAAGGGGAGGCCTATGAGGTGTTCTGTGATGCTTCAGGATAGGTCCTGGGATGTGTGTTGATGCAGCGACAAGTGGTGATCTCTTATAGGTCCAGGCAGCTATGCCCCCATGAGCGTAATTAAGCCACCCACGACCTGGATCTTGCAGCGGTCGTTTTTGCGCTAAATCTATGGCGGCACTACCTCATCGGAGAACGCTTTGTGGTCTTCACAGATCACAAAATCTTGAGGTATATCTTCTCCCAGCAGGACTTAAACTTATGACAGCGGAGATGGGTGGAGTTCCTCCAGGATTACGACTTCGAGATCTCTTATACTTAGGGTAAGGGAAATGTAGTGGCCGATGCCTTGAGCAGTAGGACGCAGAAGGATGCGGTCCGAGAGTCGGCGGACACCTGGAAATCGATGGGGGATTTGGTTTCCTTAAACCTGGATGCGAGGATAGATGGTGGTAGAGGTTGCCTATATCAGATGACAGTGCAGTCTTCTCTATTGCAGCAAGTGGAGGAGTCTCAATGGGGAGACCTAGAGTGCGAAGTGATGCATGACCGAGTTGACCAGGGAAATGCTCCGGAAGGGTGGACAGAGGATGGTCAGAACCAGATGTTTTTCCATAAAAGGTTTTTTGTTCTAGGAGTGGTGCACGGTAAGGTTCTCAGTGAGTTCCACGACTCACCCCTGGCGGTACACCCAGGAGTTTCCAAGATGTACCAGGGACTGAAGGGACAGTTTTGGTGGCCCGGTGTGAAGCGAGAAGTGGTAGAGTTTGTGGCCAAGTGCTTAGTGTGTTAGCAATTGAAGGCTGAACACCGAGTTCCAGGAGGACTACTGCAGTCTCTAGATGTCCCTGAGTGGAAGTGGGATGACATCTCGATGGATTTCTTCATGGGACTACCCAAGGTCCAAGGGGGATACGACGCCATTTGGGTGTTAGTGGATAGGTTGAAGAAATCATCTCACTTTCTGGTGATCAGGGAGTCGAGTGCAGTGGATACTTTGGCACGAAGGTATGTGGATGAGGTTGTGTGGTTGCATGGAGTTCCGAGGTCTATAGTCTTGGATATGGATGCATGGTTTACCTCGCAAACTGGAGAGGGTTGAAGCATGATTTTGGCACCCAGTTACGCTTTAGCACTACTTTCCATCCCCAGACAGATGGACAAACAGAGTGCACCATCCAGACCTTGGAGGATATGTTGTGGGCATGTTTTCTGGACTCAGGAGGATCATGGGTGCGACACTTTCCCCTGTTAGAGTTCGCCTACAAAAATAGATATCACTCCACCATCGGTATGGCCCTATTTGAAGCCTTGTACAGGAGGCCCTGTCATTCACCTATGTGTTGGGCCGAAGTGGGAGAGGCAGGCATCCTTGGCCCAGAGGTGGTGCAGAGCACGACGAAGAAGGTTCAGCTCATACGGGAAAGGATGAAGGCAGCCCAGGACTGACAGAAGTCATATGCTGATACCAGGAGGAGGCCCTTGGATTTTGAGGTTGGAGACCACGTGTTCTTGAAGGTCTCCCCTCGGCGTGGGCAGCGGAGGTTCGGCAAGGGGAGTAAGCTTTCTCCCAGGTTCATCGGACCCTTCGAAGTGTTGCAACGGGTCGACGAAGTGGCTTATCAGCTAGCGTTACCACCGCCGCTACTGAGGATACATGATGTCTTTCATGTGTCCCAGCTCCGTCGGTATCTTCACGACGATTCACATGTCCTTGATTCGGGTGAGATGAACATCAAGGACGACATGACCTTTGTGGAGAGACCAGTGATGATCAAGGATCGCAAGGAGAAGGTGCTCCGTGGGATAACCATTCCCTTGGTTCGTGTGTTGTGGAGACATGGTGGGCTTGAGAAAATTACGTGGGAGAGGGAAGCACAGATGCGTACCCAGTACCCCGAGTTGTTTTGAGTTTTGTTCCTTGTTGTACCTATTGTGGTAGAACGTTTTTTCCTTTTTCGCTATGAAATGTACTGTTTTTCTTTCCTCTAAATGTGTGTGAAAATCCCTGACTATGGGGGAGGAGATAACCCGCCCCTTAATCAAGACGCATTAAGGTGGATGCGATTAAACCCATGCGGGTGAGTCAGTGCCACCCAAAGCGGATAATATCTTGACATGGGGGAGGAGACTCCCAAACCCACACGCCTGGGCAGTTTGGCATGGTATGTTGCTTGGTTCTTGTTAGGGAAGTGTTTTTAGTTAGCATGGGTTCACTTCTAAGAGGTATCTTTCAAGTTGGTTGTTCAGACCTTCTCTTTCCTTCTGGTTTGTTTTGATTCTCAAGGAAGAGAATCGTTTAAGAGGTATCTGATGTAACGGCCCGGGTTTTGTGGGGGTCCTTTACTTTGTGAAAATGTCGTGTTGGGTTTTCTGGTCTGGGAATCACAGCGGTGTAGGCCTATCGGTAGCCTTGGCGTACCGGTAGCCTTGGCCTACCGGTAGCCTTGGCCTACCGGTAGCCTTGGCCTACCGGTATCCTTGGCCTACCGGTATCCTTGGCCTACCGGTAGCCTTGGCGTACCGGTAGCCTTGGCGTACCGGTATCCTTGGCGTACCGGTAGCCTTGGCGTACTGGTAGCCTTGTCCTACCGGTAGCCTTGGCGTATCGGTAGCCTTGGCGTACCGGTAGCCTTGGCCTACCGGTAGCCTTGGCGTACCGGTAGCCTTAGCGTACCGGTAGCCTTGGCCTACCGGTAGCCTTGGCGTACCGATAGCCTTGGCGTACCGGTAGCCTTGGCCTACCCCACGGGTTCTTTCTAGTGGCGTTCCTTCTTGCGCAATTAGGGTTTTAAACCCTATTTTGACCTGTTTGAGCGTGTTTTAAAGAGTCGTAACACCCATAAGAGTCTTAATTAAATACTTAATGAATTAATGAGTTGTTTTAAACCACCCGACCCCCTTTAATGACGAGTGGGGCCGCGTGGCCAACCCACGACCCTGCGCCTTACGCGGTTTCGCGTTCTCACCTCAACCGCCTGCGACTCTTATAAACTAAGGGTTAGCCGTGGTTTCTTATTTCCTCAATCGCGGCTTTTCACGAATAGATTCTGGTGCATCGAGTGCACCGCATCGTTATCCGTAAAGTTCCGCGCCCGGCCTAAAATGTCAATCATCTATCAACAAGTAGGGAATTTCTCCTTCACCTCTCTTTTTTGTGTATCATGCGGGGTGGGCGTGCTTTTGATTCTGTAGAATTGGGTAAACCAGACTTAAATAAATATAATGAAGTAATACTATAAGGAATGTAGGGGGGTTGTGATCATTGATGTTGTTTATATTATGATCATCTTCTTGAGTTGTTCTGGCTTACGCCTTCTGAAAATCGAGGCCGTTGGTGGTCGTTTTTTGTGCGCTAATGAACCCCTCATGGTGTTTTAAATGGATTGTTCCTAATTGTAAACTTCTGCTGTGAAAAGTAAATTGGTTAATCACATATACCCGGCTGAATAAATTGAAATCACCAGGATCAATCCCTTCTGTGCTAACCCCGGTCAAACATGGAATTGAAATCATGGAGTGTGTTAAATCTTATAAATCTAAAAATATAGAATGTTGGTGATAGTGCTTTGGTTGTTTTATTTCGCGGCTGATTGGTTGAAATGTGGGAGGGGATGGGATCCCCTGTTGGTATGGATCGGTGGTTGTGAGTTTAAAGACTGGGTGGGTACTTGTTTATATCACAAATTGGGGTGGGATCCTCTGTTGATGAAAAACCTTTTTGGGGGGAGGGGACACGGGGCAATGTCTCAGGGTTGTCTGGTTCCAGGACTTCGAGAGTTCTCACTTTTCCTTGTTGTTGTGACTTTAGAAGAGAACCGAGTGTGGACACTTAATTTGACGTTTGGATGGTTTCTTTTCCTTGTTTATGCTTATGGTGTTAGTTTCCCAGTAGTGCATAAACTCATTTGAACACTATTACTGAACATGAAAACAAGAATGGGACAAATGGGTTTTGTTGGCGAGAGTTGTGACTTGGACTTGAGTGTTGTTGTGATCTGTAGGCTGTCTGAAGAAAAACCTAGTTTGGGGTGAGTTCTTGTTACCTATATATATATACCTGTAGCTTTGTGTTTCTTATTCGCGCCCCACCCAAGTTTAGAACTTAGTGCTGAACACCCCCATTTCATGGGGGAGGGTGTTTTTTCCAACACTATTCTTAGTGGCTGGTTATTAGCTCATTTTATTCTCCCTTTCCTGGATAGCCCAAGTATCTTCGGGCAGGCTGTGATGGACTGAGGTCAATTATTATCCCAAGAACCTTCGGGCGGGGTAGTGTGGTGGTCATGGCCCAGGTGTGTGCGGGCATGTAGTTTCCCAAGTATCTTCGAGATGAGGCCCAGGTGTCTTCGGGCGTGGCAGTAGATCTTCTAGCCCAGGTGTCTTCGAGCGTGGTGGTGGTTGTTCTGGCCTAGGTGTTTGCAGTTGTGGTTACGTGTGACAGTTGTGGCCCAGGTGTTTGCGGGCGGGATTCAGCAGTGGGACTACGTGTGGTTGTGGCCCAGGTGTGTGCGGGCGGGTGTGGCAGTGGGACTATGGTGAGAATGGTAGTATTGCTCCGATGCATAGGATGTCTCAATAACCAGTGGGAAAGTGGTGTGGGGTACCCAAACATCGATGCGCTCTTATTATATATATATTACTTGACTTGCGTTATTTGGGGAGAGTGCCTTGGTGAGGCTTGGGTGGATAGTTTACCTTGATAGGTGTTTAGTTTACTCCTTTTCTCACGGGACTTTAGTACGTTCCCCCACTTGTGCACGAGGGTCTTTGGTTTTCCCTACTGAGTGTACTTGTATGCTCACCCTACGTATATAAAACTACTTTCAGGTTTCCAGGAGGACTTCGGGGATCGCGCGGGACCATACTAGCTCGGACCTTTGAGACAGCTGCAGTTGTTGTTTTTCTTTCTTTGGTACTTACCTTTGTAGTCATCTTTTGTACTTTGTGGCTTTTACTTTTGGAACATGCATGTGGGAATGGTCTACTTTTTGCTTTACTTTTCTTTCATCTTGGTGTTGTTGAGTTTCATCATCTTATCTCCCGATCCTATAAAACAAAAAGGGGTAATGCCTTCCATTTTTGAGAAATTTCTATACCCTTGGTGCTAGTCGCCACTCCAGGACCTATTGAAAGCGGGTCTCGGGGGTCATTATCTCTCCTTCAACTTAAAGAAGGAAGGGACTGGAAATCTACTGACCCTTCCCTCCTTTTGGTTAAGGCGGGTCGTGATATGATCAAATCATATGATGAATCTGTCATAATACTATCATCAAATTCTGATTTTAGTTGTGGTCGCTACCTCAAGACTTGGATGATGATCACATGTAGTCTCATCTCCAAGATCCTTTCGAGGAGAAAGTGAAGCAAGATTTGAATGTGATGGTCACACTCGTTTTGTGTAAAGTGAAAGACAATTCACAATCTTTCATGTCATCCCATTCTTATACCTTTTACACCCAATTACTCTAGTTTCATTTAATGGTACAAACAAACCATATAGAGTAATCGCTTCATTGATTCTAAGGTAACATTCACCAAGTAATAAGAATATTGGAGACAACACCATCTTTTATTATTATGGAAAATATATTTAAAGACAAGGCAGAAAGGCCTATGGAAAGTTACTCCAAAGGCACCTTCATCATGTCCTTCAAAGTAAAGTGGTTGTTTATTTAACAGGAGTTTATTTGCATGACATGTTTAAATAAATTCATGGAAGTTTAAAAACTTAAATTTTATATGACGAAATAATAGTGTCATATATTATGGTATAATAAGATGTTATAAAATTTCAGTATAATAAATATTATATGAATAACCATATTTTTAAATATTATTTAAACTATCAGAATCATGATCAAAAAACTTTTTCAATGTATATAGTCATGTTTTACCTGTGTGTACTACTACAGGGATATTATAAAAACTGAGAAAAGGGTGCTTTGTAAGTTATGGTTTTATATATTTATATATATATAAACATTTTTCTATATTTATGTAAATTTTTATTAGAAAATGGTGTTCTCTGTAATATATGTATGATTATCCATATGATGGTATGTTTCATGATTTTTTTTCACACGTACAAATCATTTTGTAACAATAAATGAACTTTAAGAAAGAATTTATCAAAATGAACCATGACGTAGGAGGAACAGTGACAACGATGGTGGTGATGGAATTAATTTACATCATCTCTACCATCGTTGTCATCGTTCCTCCTGTGTTGTGGTTTATTTCCCATAAATTATTTCTTGAAGTTTAGTTATTGTTACAGAATGAGTTGTACATGTGAGAAAATAATCATGAAACATACCATCATGTGGATAGTCATACATAAATTAAAAATCACACCATTTTATAATAAACATTTACACAATGAATACAAAATTTTTATATATATAAATATATAAAACCATGTCATAAAAAACACCATTTTATAGGTAAAATCATATCTTAACTACACGTTAGTAATATGATTTGAAAAACTTGAAGACATGCCCTTTTATTTTGATCATAAATTACTTCATAAAATAATGTGAATAAACAGGGAATGTCTTGCATTCTACAAGTCATAACATTCTACTAACCATAACACTATATGTAAATTTTACACTTACCACTTATTTCATTTTTTATATACATATGAATGATACCATACTACTCACTTAGTAAGATATCCATATTTCTTAGGTCATGTTGGACAGTAATGAGGATCGATCGATCAAGGTGTATCAAGCGCACTATTTTCATCATAGGAAGCCTCCACATGCCATTATACCATACTTGTGTCATGATGGATTCTATGGCATTGTCGTATTGAATTTCACATTTGTCGACCATCACCTTCTTGTTTCCCTCGTGGAGAGGTGGAGACCAAAGACACACACATTCCACATGCTTGAGGGAGAGATGATCAATACCCTCCAGGATGTGGCAGTGCTTCTCAGTCTTCTTATCTAGGGGGAAGCCATTATTGGACCCACCCATGAATCTTGGCCTAAACTTTCTCAATGATTGTTAGGCATTGACATTTTTATGACCGTAGGGATACAGATGGAGCGTCGATATCTATGCCTTGGTTGGAGGAGAAGATTCGACATTTACCTAATGTTGTAGATGAGAAGAATCTCATATGTTATGCCCATGTATATATATTATGACTCATTGGAGGGACTATGTGTGCTGATCACTCGGGGGGTGCACGTTCACATGATGTATCTACCCCTACTGGAGGACTTTGATTAGGTCGGGATGTACAGATATGGATCGACCTTATTGGAATACACGTATAAAGAATTATGCAGGCTATACCATAGGGACCACACAGATCTTGGGGGATGCATCATCCTTCTTCATATGTGGGCATGGGAGTGTATCCCCTCATTCCTCCCTCATCTTCCTGGTCCATCGGTCACTATAGAGGTACTTCATGACACTCCACGTGGAAGTTGGTATGATCACTCATCTCTATTGGTTTCTAATGCTACTAGAAGTTATTGAATTAAATTTCCCATTATTTTTCACTATTGATGTTGTATTTTACAGGTGGTGTCAGAGACACAGTTTCTGCACGGTTCTAAGACACCATTTGGGTACATATCGGCTCAAGTTGGACTGTCTCTTACCTGATTAGGTATGTATATACAATCTATCACTATCTAAAAATTTTAATAATAGCATCAATTTTAGTTTTTAGTAAGGAGTTTTTTTGACGAAGGTCACATGTCATTTTAGATTTCATGGCTTCCATACTAGACTTTAATGGACCAGCTACCATCATACTACACTGTTGGGCTTAACGATGCTATGGATGTAGTGACCCTCATTCACTTCCATATCATTGAGTGACAGCTTCCTGATAGAGTCATGCATGAATTTTTCCATGTTCATCTGATTCCATTACCGTCAAGATAGATTGAGAAGCTTCATACAGTGAAGTTGACAAAGAGGCAGTATGAGAACTGGCGTTGAGTACATGCCAAATTTCTTGACTAATGGCATAGACGTGCAAAGTTTCATATTCATGATGTACCTATGAATCGATTCTTTCTTTCGGAGTAGGTTGAGTGTGATCCATCATATAGATAGAATTTTATATTGTATCTTACCCAACACGGCAGGGAGATTCATAACATTCTAAGTCCCTAAATTTACATTAGTTTGTTTATTAAACTATTTTATAATTCATTTTGAATCTCTTTATAGGGTACTCACTCATAGCATCTTGTTCACATGAGTGATAAAGATGAGGAGGGGGTTTTAGCTGAGAAACCATCCATGATGAAGCGTTGGAGCTGATGTCATCCTATCGTGTGCTTTTCAAGAGCATCTTCGAGAGTCCATCTAAGAGAGAGGAGGTTCCTTCCCTGGAGGAACATCTTACAGCTTCTTCTGGTGCTGAGGAGCCATTATGACAATGACGTAGACAGTGTCATCCTGCACGTGATGCCTCGCCTATTCGATAGGTAGAGGTTGGCCCTCTAGCAGTCCAGCCTCATCCAATTGAGGATGTGCCTTAGGCTGCATGGGATTCGTATTTCTTGAAAGGATATCCATAATTCTCTCCTACTTGGGTCCTAATACATCACATCCTTGGGGTCTATATCCATCGTAGCCATAGGGTCTAGCTCTATCACAGGTTTGGTTCCCCACTGCAATGATGGCATGTCCTTTTACTACCGTTGTGGTAGAAGGATCAGGAGCGCAGTATGACATGCAGTTGACAACACCTCCCACTGACACATAGGTGGAGGATGCGATAGTTGACATTCCAATGCCCTAGGATCATCCCTCTCTAGGTCATCAGACTCTACAGTGAACTCGAAGAGGATGTACTATTCACATACCACCATGTGGGATAGAATCTCCTCACTATAGACATAAACATTTATTTTACTTGTTCATTTATATGTTTTATGTATATTGAAATAAAGATACTATTTTTACTATCATCCCTTATTATATGTTTATCCAGTGTTTCAGTTTTCATTAATATTTTAAGCACAATTTATATTTGACAGCTTTCAAAGTCTACTACTTGAAACAGATGAATAATTATTAAATTTCAAGTAGATAACTTTAACATTTTATAAAATATACAGTAGAAAAACAATATAAATAAAATTTAAAATATATCCAAAACATCTTAAAAATTTGTTGAAAATAAAATGAGTTTCATAAATACACTTTCAAATGTTTCACTAATGATTTATTCCCCTGTAAACATCATTCTAACTCTAGTGAAAATTTGTGGCATATCATGTGCGACTAAAATACCTGGATCTTGGCAGTGGCAATCTCTCGGATCTTGTAGGACCAGAAATGATGCTCCCAAGTCTACCCATGAGACACCTCAAATATCCTCCACACAGCCTTGGAGCTTGTGAATTTCACATAATCATATCCCTTATTACACCTTCTCCTGCACAATAACAACATACACATTAACTCCATCAAACAAAACACCAATAATCCTTAACAAGTAAAAAAAGAAGGAATATCCAAGTCTTGATATCATTGAATGAATTTCTCACTTGATGTCAATGGGAAAGTACACAAAATCAAATGATGATATAACACCTTTATCTCATTCTCCATCAGTAGCAATGCGACTGTTCTCCTCTATGTAATGTTTTTCCAGGAACATTACCAGCATATAATGTATGTGACCAAAAAAACACACAAAAAACCCAATATTTGTTAAATCATCTAATTTGGGAAACAAAACAATATCTTGCGTGTGCATTTTGGGTATATTTCTGATCATCGCAGTCATCTTCTCTGCATCCCTCTCCACCAACTAAACTGGATCCCTCTTCCCATCTCCCTACTTTTTGTTCATGTTGTTTTTGGGAATCAAATCGAGAGATGACCCACCGTCACCATTGTATGCAATCCTTCCTTTCCATGGATGAAAATCTCTGAAATGATTGGCCCCACAAACAGCGCCTCCCCTTCTCATATTTCCATCACCATTTTTCTTACTATTCTGAAACCATGAGCCATTGGATGCTGACTCCATCTTTTCATCGGACAGGGTTCCAAGACCTTCGCCTTTCTCTTGGATCCCCAATGAGTTTTCTTATGTGTTTTTCAAAAAAAACATGTCCAGGTTAAAAATTAATAATTATATCACTAACTAACTAATAAATTATTATATAATTAATAATTATATTAATAATTAATTATTATATAATTAATAATGATATTACTTATTAACTAATTAATTATATAATTAATAGTTATATTACTAATTAACAAATTAAATATTATATAATTAATAATTATATAGTTAATAATTATATTACTAATTAACTTATTAAATATTAAATATTTATTATATTTTTAATCCATGTTTTAAGTTTCATTTATATTTATATTATAGTTTATATTTTATAGTCTTTCAAAGCCATATACTTGAAACATTTTTCAGTTTCAAGTAAGTGGTTTTGAAAGCTTATAAATTATTTTTCATCAACATTTTTTACGAAATAATTTTTATTTTCGACTATTTATTATATTTTTAATCACTGTTTTAATTTTAATTTATATTAGTCTTATAGTTTATATTTATAGGATTTCAAAGTCATATATTTGAAACATTTTTATGTTTCAAGTCGGTTTCTTTGAAGGTTTATTAATTATTTTTCATCATCATTTTTTACAAAAAAAACATATTTTCGACTATTTATTATATGTTTAATACATGTTTTAAGTTTCATTTAAATTTATCTTATAGTTTATATTTTATAGGATAGAAAATACACATACTTGAGACATTTTTAAGTTTCAAGTTGGTGGCTTTAAAATCTTATAAATTATTTTTCGTCAGCATTTTTTATGAAATTATTTTTATTTTTGACTATTTATTATATGTTTAATGAATGTTTTAATTTTCATGTATATAGGTGTTTTAGTTTATATTATATATTCTTTAAAAACCACATACTTGAAACATTCCAGAATCCCACATCGGAAGTGTGAAATGTTCTACATAGGAAATGGGGGACTTGAATCCCATATTGGAAATGCAGAATGATTTCTAAGGCAAGACCTCTTATAAAAGGGAGCCATGACTGATGGTTTATGTAAGAATATAGATTTTTGTAATGATAGTATTTCTATATATTAAATAAGATATAAATTTTGTTGAATTTTTTTATTTATATATAAATATATATAAACAAATTAAAATAAAAATAAAAAATAAAAATTTTAAATATATAAAAATAAATATTTAAAATTGTAATTTTTTGTAGGGGAAAGTCGGCAGTAGTGATTCCACCTTTAATGCACATTTTTTTAAAAAAATTAACCTATGAATTTCTTTAAAAAATTAGAAAATTCATTGAAAAAAATAATCTAAGATCTCTTAGGTTTTTCTAGGTCTCAGTTCTCTAGGCTTCCTCTTCGCGATGGAGTTTCACTGGTGTCCTCCCCTCTCAGGCTTTCTTTGGATTGACAGATCTTGACCGGATCTATGGTAAAAGTGATGGAACTTAAATGAAGTCCTCCACCCTTAGATATGCAATGAATCGAAAATGGTTTTCCAGATCTGTAGTTTTCCAGATTCCTCCACCATCAAATATGCAACTGTTTTCCAATTCTCCAGATTTCCAGATCTGTGCAAGTGATGGCTTGCGTTTCTCGACTAACGTCCTAAAGTTCCCAATATTCTATGTGTGGTTTCCAATATGTGGATGATAGCTTCCAATTCTCTAGATTTATATTCTGCACTAGCGACGTCTTGTGGTTCCCGGCTGATAGCTTGAAGTTCTCATCTGATAGCTTGAGGTTCTCATTCTAATGCTTTCATTTTATGATATATACCTATTGGGGTCTCTATGGAGATATTGGATTGCGAAGGTTTCTTCTCATGAAGGTTCATATCATGAGTGGTATTTATGCTCTCTAAGGTCCCTACAACTGGTTTGGATTCTACTCATGATGGTTTCTTCTCTAGGAAGTATTGGCTCCTGCAAAAGGTTCTTATCACTAATTTTTTTCTCATGAAAGTTTTTGGTCGAGAAAGTTTTTACTCATGAAGTTTCTGCTCATGAAATTTTCTGCTCATTAAAGTTTCTCCTCGCGAAGGTTCTGCACACAAAAGTTTCTTCTCATGACTGGTTATGCACGCAAAAGTCTCTAATCATGGAGACCTTATCCAATGAAGGCTCTGCTCATGGAAGTGTTCATGCGTATATGACTTTCCCCACAAAAATATTTGGGCACAAAGGGATTTTTTGGCGGAGGGATTTTGTCACAATTATCCTTGTCGACAAAATCTATAGACCCACTTGACAATGGAGAATTAATTGGTTTCTCAATGTAAACACTTCTCTTCTGAAAAATTAAAAACACTATATCATTACAACACAAAATGAAGACTCCTTTATGGTTTATCGTATGAATCTTCTTACTGTAGGAAAATTTATCTCAAACCAACACATAAATTTTCCCACCCTGAAGAATAAATTTCAATTAATATTGCATTTGGATGATGGATCTTCCATATGTGAGATTGGATCTGAACATCTCATTTTTGAGTTCTTTAATAAAAAACAAACACAAGGTCCTTCTTGGAAGACCCTGGTCTTTTGAAAACCAACTAATCCTAATGGATGATCTGGAAAATAATGAAGATGCACTATTAGAAACCCTTTCCAAATCACCCTTATGGGTTCGAATTCTGGGCATTCTCTATTGGGCTATATTTGAGCGCATTATGATAGAAATCAGATCATATATAGGTGAATTTATAGAATGGGATCAATCAAACCCTATCTTATGGGGTCATTACATGTGGATAAGGGTCTCAATTGATGTTTTTTCCCTCTCCTAAGGGGTACCTTTCTTTCAACAGAGAGATCAAAAACCTAGATTGGGTACACATTAAAGAAAACTGATGGGGAAGGTAATGTTTCATGCATTATGGTCTATGGCTCCGCACAAAACATTTCAAGAAAAAAATTGTTCTAGAATATGAAAAACATAAGGATAGAGAGAAACTTGTCAAGGCCCTAAGTATACACACCACCGATGACCAAGAAAGAACTATTTTACTGGGGCTTCCATGATTTCCTATTGACTATGGTGATACAATACATACAAAGGAAGAATGAGATCTAGCACCTCAAGCTAACCCTCAGGCCTCTGGGATTGTCATTGCCATCTTGAATAAAGGCCCCATGGATATGAAAACCTTACCTTTATCCCTGTCTCGATGTCCAAAAGATATTCTTATAACATCATCCAACCCAAAATACATCTACACGGACCTCTGGCCTGGTTCTTCCCCCATGCCTTGAACCTCCAAACCCATTTCCTTCCCTAGACATTGAGCTCTCACAAAATTCCTCTAAGGATGAAGATGAAATGAAATGGTTGACATCGAATGGTTCTAATTCATATAGGAGGTAGAGAATGATAATTAGAGGGGACTCAAGAATTGACCCCCCCCCCCTATTGCAGAACATTGTGGGCGCAAGTGAAGCACAAAATCAACTCTAGGAAGTGAGAGCCTCCCAAAAAGATGGAAGACTGTAGATAATAGATTATTTATTTAATTTTTAGAGGCATAGGATATTCTAACACAGCCCCATATGGACCAATGAAATTTATATGTTGTAATTATCATCGGATTGGCAACCCACACATGGTTTGTATGCTCTGATGCAGGAGTTCTCTAAGTATCCCTAGTGTGGTTTTTTTTAATCCATTCTTGAAAACAAGGACATACACGAAATTTCATCCAAAGAAGATTTTGAGGGATGCTTCCCTATCCCGCACTAAGGCCATGTCGGTAGCCTTTGTCTCTTATGGAAGGAGGATTTAGACATTTGAATTAAGAACTGCTCACTGAACCATATTTATGCCTCTATCCATCAACCTGAAATGTCTTTTTATAACTTTTTTGGTTTCTTTGGTTGGCCCTCACAAAATAATAAATAGAAGTCTTGGTAACTCCTTAAAAAATTAGAATCCTCATCACAAGACCTCTTTTTATGGGATGTGATTTTAATGAGATCATGCTCCAAATTTAAAAGAGAGGGGGTGCCAGTAGACCCTCTTCCCCCATGAGATACTTCCTCGAGGTGACTCAATGCACAGGTCTTACTAACTTGGGTCATAGGGGTAACCCCTTTATGTGGTATTGTGGACGATCAGAGAACACCCGCATCGAGGAGGGCCTTGACAGATTCTTGGCATCTTCAGACTGGCTCGCCATGTTCAACCTATTTCTGGTCTCCCACCTCACCTTAGACATGTCATACCACTAGATGGTCCTCATTCACCTTAATATGATCCACACAAAACGGAGGTGTGAAAGACCTTTTATTTTTTAAAGCTACTAGATAAGGGAAAGGGGTTGTGAAGAAGTGATTAAAATAGGATGGACTACGAGTGGACCCATCGTTCAATATAAAATTCACCAGGATGCATATAACCTCAAAAAATGGAGTGGTGGATGGTTCCATCAACCAGACTGACAATGTAATTCCATTGAAAAAAGTATCACCTGGGTCCACTCTCTCCCAACATCATCCATGATCATATTCAGAATTGCAATGCTTGAGAAAAACTCAATAAAACACTCAAAAGAAAAGAAATCTATTGTTCTATGCATTCTCATGACATTCACATTAAATAATGGGATTTAAATACACATTATTTACACCAGAAATATTCTAGAAGGTGGCGAAAAAACCTTATTTCGTGTCTGACCTCATTGGACATAACAAAAATCATGAAAGAAGAGTAGATTCATGACCTTGTCCTTTTTTTCAGGATCTCTACACGGCGGGCAAGCCCTCCTTCCTCACTGAGGTCACATCCGATGTTATTCTTATTGTTACTGAGGCTATGAATGACAATCTAACCCAGGATATTACTGATGAGAAAATCATTTTCTCCCTCAAACAAATCCACCCCACCAAAGCCCCATGCCCAAACAAATTCCTTGCCCTTTTCTTTAAAAAAATTCTTGCACATTGTGGGGCCTGATGTTTCGAACCTGATTAAGGACCTATGACATGGGAAGGTCGGATTCACCTCTATTAATGAAACCCTCATGACCCTCAAAACTAAAACCCAAAAAAACATCTTGGGTTTCTGAATTTCATCCTATTAGCCTATGCAATGTCACCTATAAAATCTTCTCCAAGCTTCTGGTCAACCATCTTCACACCTTTCTACCTTCCATTGTTTCGGAAATCCAAAGTTCATTTGTCCCCATCAGGATTATCTCAAACAACGTGATTATTTCCCATGAAACTTGTCACTCTATGAAGACCCACAATGTGGCCAAATGAGGCATTATGGCTTTGAAGCTAGACATGACTAAAGCTTTTGACAAAGCGGAATGACCATTCATCCAGTTCAACCTGAGCAAAATGATCTTTTTCTCAAGATGGGTTGAAATCATTATGAAATGTGTTACCACTATAGAAAATTTAGTTATTTATGATGGGTCATTTGTGATGGGATCCCATCGCAAATGACCCATTACAGAAAATCACATCACTAATAGAAAACCCATGGTATTTAAAAATACTTATTTGCGACGAACTCGTCACAAATACTTTTAGAAAAACAAATATTAATAAAATTTAATAAAATAATATTACTAACAATAAAATAATAGTAATAAAATAAAATAAAATAATAATAATAAAATAATAATAAAATAATAATAAGAAAAATAATACTATTAATAAAATAATAATTATTATTATTAAATAACAATATTATAAATAATAATAAAAATATTAATATTAATATTAATAGTACTAATAATATAAATAATAACATTGATAATGATAATAATAATAATAATAAATTATTAATATTAATATTAATATTAATATTAATAATGATAATAGTAAAATAATAAAAAATTATTAAATAATAAAAACATCAATATTCACAAAAATATAAAAAAATAATAAATAATAATAATAATAAAATAATATTAAATAATAAATTTAATAAAATAATAAATACCTAATAAAATAAGTAAAATAATAAAAAAAATAAAGTAATAAAATAATAAAAAACACAATATTCGCAACAATATAAAAAATGAACTATGTAGAAATGTAAATATATAATATTACAAAACAAAATGATATTCAAATGTTTTATTACAAAAAGTAAATATACCATTGGGGGTCTTCTGGAGGAGCTGACATCACTATGGGGTCTTCTAGAGGAGCTGACGTCATTGAGGGGTCTTTTGGAGGAGCTGGAGGAGATAGTGGAGGGAACTTCATTCTTAAACCATGAGTTAGAAAATGCATATACTCCATTGTCTGCTCGTACTGATGTTGCTGCCATCGACACATCTCCTCCTGTTACTGCTACTACTATCGACGGACCTCTTCCTGCTACATATGCATACTCTCTATAAGCTTAGTCTAAGATCGAAGTTGCTTCTGATAATCTGCAACAGATGACAATGACTCTATGTGATCTCCTCTCGAGGTGGATTCCAACATCGCAGCAGTCCCATAATAACTCTTAGGCATCAATCGAGAGTTGATACCAACAACTCAGCCTTTCTCGAAGCCATACTTAGTCACCTGCATCTATATTGCCTCATCAAATCAGTTGGCACTAGAATGAACCTTGGTCTTGGACTGACTCTTAGTCTGTGTATGAGATATCACGACCTCATATGACTCCTTCAATTGCAATTTAAAATTAAAATAGTTAAATTATTATTTTTAGTTAATTTTAAAACTCAAAATGAAATTACACTGACCACAATCTGACGTTGGCCATTAACTCTAATCTCCCCAGTAACTGGATCGTTGTACATCCTCCTATAAACGTCGAACTCTATAATATCGAGATGTTCGACTACCTATATGAATATAAAATAAATAGTTTACATTTAAAGTCATATAAATTATTTAAAAAAGTGCTTATCATATGTTCCCTATGCATACTGAATGTACGACTACCGGATCGATGTGTCACCTCCTGTCTCCCTCGGTTTTGTTGACCTACCAATGATCTCTTTTGAAAAAGATCACTCATCCAATGTGAACATAATCCATCCCAAACCTGAGATAAAATGTAATCAGGTCGGTGGATATAATAAGACTCATCAAACTCTATCACTTTTTCTTTCTTCATTGCTTTCCTTCTTAAATCGTGTAAAAACTGACGGCAATGCTCACATATAAACCCCTCTCATGTCTTTCAGATAGTTCCACAAATTCTCTCATATATGGGATACCATAAACCCTATAAATAAATTATAATATCAAGTTATTAATTAAATAAAATTTAAAATAAATATAATTTATTTACACACCATCCAATGATCGAACATGTGGTGTTGAACATCAATGGAAATCTGATCCCATGTGACCCTTAATTTAGAAACATAACTGTGCAATATAGCTAATTATTACTAATTATTAATAATTATTACTAATTATTACTATTTATTACTATTTATTACAAATTATTACTATTTATTACTACTTCTTACTATTTCTTACTATTTATTACTAATTATTACTAATTATTACTTATTATTACTATTTATTCCAATTATTTGCTATTAATTACTATTTATTATTAATTATTACTATTTATTACTAATTATTACTAATTATTACTAATTATTCATATTTATTACTAATTATTCGTATTTGTTACTAATTATTACTAATTATCACTAATTATTCATATTTATTACTTATTATTACTAATTGTTGAGAAAAGTATTGTTTTCAACAATACATAATAATGTTATTTAAAGGTGGAGATTATTGAAAATAATACTCTGTCTCTTTATGATAATTTTGATGCTCAAAAATACCCTTAATAATTTTCTAATGATTTTATTTAGTATTTTGCATGAATTTATCATTTTATTTTACTCTTGAAATTTAGGGAATTTATTGTTAAAGTATTCATATTTAGCATGTTCTGGAAACATTGTCCATGCACTAATTATTCGGAATCTGCTTTAGCATGTCCTGGAATCACTGTTCATACCCTACGTAGTTAAACGTAGCGTAAGGATGAAAAGCGTGTATACTTTTTGAGATAAGAGGGAAGTATGGTTAATCAGCCATACGTTATCAGCAAAGTATGGAAGAAGAACCTTACGTTAGGAAGGAACCTTACGTTTGAGTTATCAATAAAGTATGGAAGGAGAACCGTACGTAAGTATTAAAAGTTACGTTTATTTCTCAAAAGTATGTTTCATCAACCTTACTTTTGTAAACAACCATACATTCTTGAAAAGGTATGGATCAAGTAAAAGTATGGATCTTTTACCGTACGTTTGAAAGTTAAAGGAAAAAGTATGGATGATCAACCTTACGTTTGAATAAAGTAACATGAACCCTACGTTTATGTTTAACCTTACGTTGTCAACCCTACGTTTGGAGGCCACGTCATCAACCTTACGTTTGGCGTCAAAAAGTTTGACAGCCAATATTTTTATGCATCGGTCAGAAAGCTGATTATTAGGTGGATTTCAAGCCAGATTTAAAGTCGATTTTAAAATACGACTTTGACCGATTCAAAGCCACTTTATCAATGGATTAAAGATCGAATTAAAATGATATTTTCATGCTGAGTCTTCAGGGAAGTTGTGACTGCTCTGTAAATTAAATTTTTTGAATATCGTGAGTGAGAAGGTGGCTTTTATGGATCTAAATGTGCAGGGAATATGCTTGGCTTTATTATATATGTTTTCTCTGTAACACCAGGAACATGAGAGTGGTGATCAATCTATTATTCAAAAAGGTGGAAAACAGAGACTGCAAAAAGCACTCAGTTCTATTGATTCAAAAGGAGCGTCAAAGCTCTGTTTATTTAAGAAGAAGAAACTCGATAGAAGATTCACTTGTTCTATATCAAATATCTACTGTGGATCTACTACTGTTGAAGCTGTGAATTATATCTCTATATCTACTGCAACTGGATCGACTCAGAACAGCTTCGACTTGAAAATCAATATTTTTAGAGACAACGATCCATCTGCTGTCAATTTCATTCTGTTGTAATTGTGAAGATCAACTGGAAAAGTTCTTTCTAAAATTCTTTTTATCTTGAGTAACCAGCTTCTCGTACTAAGATGAGTAGGTTCGTGTTTGAACCAAAAGGATTTGTTTTTCATTGGATTGTAAAGGTTCCAACTGCCTGTACTCAGTTGTGAACCAGTCTGTTGAAACGAGGACCAGATAGTGAAAATCATCAAGCTTGTGGAGTAGAGCATTGGTGGAGTGGACTAGGGGCCTTCTGTTCCCCAAACCACTATACATCTTGTGTTTTTGCTATTTAAATTTCCGCTGCATCATTTTATCTGATTAAAGTTAAAAGACAGAACACAATCACGCAAAGATTTTTGAGAAGACACAATTTACCCCCCTCTTGTGTATATTTGGTGTAATATGATCCAACAATTGGTATCAAAGGTTGATCTTTCTGAAAAATCTTTAACAAGATGAAAGTGATTATGCACAGAGCAAGATAACTGATACAAGAGAGGGAATTTCTATGGTTAGAGAACCATACTTCAATGGAGAAAACTATGGATGCTGGAAGTCTTGAATGATCATCTATCTAAAAAATCTTGGATACATAGTCTATTCTAAGATTCTAACTCCTTATGAAATACCAGAAAAACCTGAAGCATGGATTGTAGCTAATGAAGCAGTTGATGATATGAATTTGAAGGAAATGAATGAAATTATATGTGGTCTAGGACCTGATGAGTTTAACAGATTATCTCAATGCCCAACAGCATATGAAATGTGGCAAACTATTTTTGTTTCTTACGAAGAAACTAACAATATCAAGGAAATGAGATATGCAACTGCAAAGATTAAATTTGATACATTCATAATGGTTGAAGGTGAGAGTATTACTCAAATGAATGGAATATTGATAGAGATTTTCAATAACATAACTGCCTTGGGAGATCCCATTAAGCAAGCTAATCAAGATTTAAAAGTGTTGAGAGTACTGCCTACAAAGTGGAATGGAATCTCTACAGTAATCAGACAGTTGACACCTATCAAATATTTAACCATGAGAGAATTGATTGGGGCATTAATGATTTATGAAGCTGAGATGGAAGATGAAGCTAATTAACATAAAGTGCTTATCAAAAGAGAAGATATTGACTTGAAGGTAACTTCACAACAAAAGAATAGAAAGATGAAGAACAGAGAAGTCAAAGCTAAATCAGAGAGCTCTAACTCATCAAACTCATATGAAGAACTGGCTCAGCTAGCCAGAAAATTTAGAAAATTCTACAGCAAGAAAAGAGGCTTCAAAAAATCCTTTAAGAGTGATGATAATGAAGTAAGATGCTATGAATTCAAGAATATGGGGAATATCGGACCATATTTCCCACAATTGAAAGATGCAAAGAAGAAAAAATTCTTCAAAAGAAATGACTATGAGAAGAAAGACAAGAAAGCTATGAAAGCCATTTGGAGTGTATCTGAAGACTCCAGTAGCTCTCCTGAATCAAGCTCAGAAAAAGTAGAAGAAAATTTGAAAGACAACATGTGTTTTATGGAAGAAACAGATGAGATACAATCTTACTACTCTTCTGATTCTAGTTCTGAATCTAATTACTCTAATGAAAAACTTGCAGCCTACTGCAATATACTTGAAGAAAAATATGACTCTATATTTAAGAGACATAAGTCACTAAAGAACATACATAAATCTATTTTATATGAAAGAGATACAATATTGAAACAATATAAGTAATTAACTGATAAATACAATTCTATTAACACTAACTATATTAATTTTGAATCAAGAATAAAAACACTACAGGATGAAGTAGAATCTTACAAAAAGGCTGCATTGGTTTTTAAAAAAGGAGAGAATTCATTAAATGAAATTCTTGGAAAACCTGTCTTTAAAAAGGAGAGATTTTCAATTGGCAGTAAAGTAGAAAAACCTAACCTATATAAAAAATATTTTGTTCCTAGCTCTAAAAGGGTTAATTGTAACTTTTGTGGGACAAAGGGACATATAGCTAAAAACTGTTTCTTAAGACAACCTCAAATTTGTGGTATTAAGAAAGCCTGTGTTTCAAAATACTTATATGATTTAGCTGATTTTAAAAGAACAAAGCAAATCTGGATACCCAGATCATTGCTAGCTAACACCCCTGGACCCAACAGAATATGGGTACCAAAGCAATTTGTTTGAATGTCTTTGTAGGTAGCAGGCCACCAGAGTAGAAAATATATATGGTACATGGACAGTGGATTCTCAAGACATATGAGTGGAAACTCATTGAATTTTTCTTCACTCGCTCAAAAGGAAGGAGGACTTGTCATATTTGGTGACAATGTCAAAGGAAAAATCATTGGCATTGGAACTGTTAGAGATCCAAAAACAGTCTCAATCAACAAAGTACTTTATGTAAAAAGATTAAAACACAACCTGATAAGTATCTCTAAACTTTTTGATGATAGATATACTATTGATTTTTCTAACAATTGTTGTTCTCTTTTCAAAAATAAATCGCTTAAATTTAGAGCACCAAGAACTGATAATGTGTATACCCTGGATTTAAATTCCTTGTGTAAACAACAAGTAAATTTATTAACTGCTAAAATGAATAAATCTTGGATCTGGCATAGGAGACTTAGAGATTGTAATATATATGTTTTAAATAAGTTATCTAAGAAACATCTAGTTTCTGATTTTCCTAGTCTCAAATTTGAAAGTGACAGATTATGTGATGCATGCCAACTTGGCAAGAAACACAAATCATCATTCAAATCTATTAATAAATTTTCTACAACTAGACATCTAGAACTTATCCATATGGATTTGTTTGGACCCTCAAGAGTAGCAATATTAGTTGGTAAATTATATGTCTATGTATTAGTTGATGATTATTCTAGATTTACATGGATTTTCTTTTTGAAATTTAAAAATGATGCTTTTACTTTATTTTAAAGTTTTTGTAAAGCTGTTCAAAATGAAAAAGGTTTTAAAATAATTTTATTAAGAAGTGATCATGGTTTAGAATTTGAGAATCAGGAATTTAATTCCTTCTGCTCAAATATGGGTATTAAACATACCTTTTTTTCACCTAGAACACCTCAACAAAATGGAATTGTTGAAAGAAGAAATAGGACTATTCAGCAAATGGATAGGACTATGTTAAATGAATACATCCTTCCTACCTACTTTTGGGCATAAGCTATAAGCACAGCCTGCTATATAATTAATAGAGTCTCAATTAGACCTCTTTTGAAAAAGACACCCTATGAACTATGGAATAATAGAAAACCTAAAGTAAATTACTTTAAAGTTTTTGGATGCAAGGTTTACATCTTAAACACCAAGGATAATCTTGGTAAGTTCGATCCAAAATCTGATGAAGAAATTTTCTTAGGATATTCAGTTACTTCCAAAGCTTATAGAATCTATAATAAGAAGTCAAGGATTATTGAAGAATCAGTTCATGTGAAATTTGATGAATCGGATCCCTTTGAGAAAAGGATAGATCAAATGGACGAACCTGAAGCTAATGATAACATGAGACTTGAGAACTTAAAGAATGATTTTGAAAATGATATAAAAGAAATTCAGTCCAGTTCAGAAGAACATGATACTGAAGAACCTATAAGTGTGTTTCCTAGATAGACTAGAACCCTAAATAATCACCCTTTAAAAACTATAATAGGTGACTTAGATAAAAGAATAAAAACAATAAGAAATATAGTAAATCTTGTATAATTCTCTTCCTTTCTATCCCAATTAGAACCCAAGACTATAGAAGAGGCTTTAGATGATGAAAGCTGGATGATAGCAATGCAAGAAGAATTAAACCAGTTCAAAAGAAATGAAGTCTAGGAATTAGTTAAAAGACCACAGAACTATCCAGTAATAGGAACCAAATGGTTCTTTAGAAATAATCAAGATGATCAAGGAATAATAACTAGAAATAAATATATACTTGTAGCTAAAGGATATAATCAGGAAGAAGTTATAGATTATGATGATACCTTTTCACCTATAGCTAGACTAGAATCCATTAGAATCCTTTTAGCCTATGCATCTCATATGAATTTTAAATTATTTCAGATGGATGTTAAATCTGCCTTTTTAAATGGTTATTTAATGGAGGAAGTTTATGTTGAGAAACCTACTGGTTTTGAAAACTCTCAAAAACCTGATTCTGTTTTTAAACTTACTAAAGCTCTTTATGGCCTTAAACAAGAATCTAAAACTTGGTATGAAATATTAAGTTCTTTTCTTTTGAAAAATGAATTTACTGTTCAATTGGAAGATCCAACACTCTTTAAGAAAACTGTGAAAAAAAATGTTTTACTGGTTCAAATTTATGTTGATGATGTAATTTTTGGATCAACTAATAAAACCCTTTTTCATGAGTTTTCAATGTTAATGAAAAAAGAATTTGAAATGAGTATGATGGGAGAACTAAATTTCTTTCTAGGACTTCAAATTTATCAAAAAGATTTTGGAAATTTCTTGAATCAAATCAAATACATTACTAATTTTTTGAAGAAATTTGGACTTGAAAATAGCAAGACATATACAACTCCTATGTGTACTAATATAAAACTTGATTTAGATGAAATTGGAAAATCAGTTGACAACAAGTTATATAGTGGTATGATTGGTAGTTTATTATATCTTACTGCTAGTAGGCCAGATATAATGTATTTAGTATGTATTTGTGCAATATTTCAATCAAATCCTAAAGAATCTCATCTAACTGCTGTTAAAAGAATTTTTAAATATTTAAAAGGAACTGTTTTTCAATCTCTTCTTTATCCCCAAACTTCTGATTTCAATTTGATTTCATATTCAGATGCAAACTTTGGTAGTTGTAGATTAGATAGAAAAATCACATCAGGAACATGTCACATTTTAGGAAAGTCTTTAGTTTCATGGTCTAGTAAGAAACAACATTTAGTTGCCTTGTCAACAGCCGAGGAAGAATATGTTTGTACTGGAAGTTACTGTGCACAAGTGTTGTGGATGAAAAAAAACTCTTATGGAATTTGGATTTAATTTTAATAATACAGCTATTTTATGTGATAATACAAGTGCAATTAATATTTCAAAAAATCCTATTATTCATTCTAGAACTAAGCACATTGATATAAGGCATCACTTTTTAAGAGATCATGTTATTAAAGAGGATATATTTTTAGAATTTATAAATAATGAAATTCAATTAGTTGATATTTTTAATAAACCACTTCCCACTGCAAGTTTTGATTTTATTAAGGGGGATCTAGGTTTATTTGATTTAAAAAAAATTATTTTACAATGCTAGTTCTTTATTTTAATTCTGCTTAAAATAATTTTTTCTATTTTTGTTTTTCAAACAGAATAAGTTTCTTTTCCCCGCGTAATCTATTTTATTTATTTTTAAATATATGTAATGATTATTAAAAACATAGGAATCAAGGTTGTCATAAACCCTTTTGACTTCTACGCCATTTCATTTCTATCAAAACCTTTTAGAATCTGCAAACCGCACCTCTGCTCGTGAACCCTAATCTTCGAACCTCTGAAACCCTAACCTTCAAACCTTCAGAGATTCTCGCAGAGATGGTAAGGACTAAAAGATCCATTGATGTCGAGACAATAAATTCCAAGAGAAAACGCTCTGAAGGAAGAAAAATCTTACAGGGTAAGGTAATCGATCTCGAATGGTTATTTCGGACAAATCTACTATTGAAACAAGTGATGTCATTTTAGAACCTTGAACAGACATTCAACAGTGAAAATATGGAATTTCTTTATGAGGTAGAACTTAGATACTTCATCAAATCTGTACAGTTTAGTCTGGGAGATATTGAGGACAGTATGATGGCTAAGATAGAGGACAGGGATTTCTCAATCTCATCCGTAGAAATTAGTCAGATTCTCAACTGCCCTCATGAGGGAGTTTTTCATTTCGATTTGAAAAATATTGGAGATTCTGTGCATAAATCTGAGGAAATAATTTCGTTTCTTTTTGTTACTACGACTATAAAGAAAATGTTTATCAAGTATTTGGAGCCTGATCAGAAAATTTTGGTCAAATTTGTGAAAATAGGGATTGCACCGAGGATGTCTGAAATTGAAAAAATATTATATCCCGATATGTATATTATGTATCTTCTGTTAAGTGATATCAAATTAAACTTCCCAAGGTACATGGTAAGGTACCTCAATTACTGTTGTCAAAGTGATGCCTGGATGAACTTTTATCCTTTTGGTCTACTCATTTCTAAGTTGTTACTTAAGAAGGACATGGTGAGATTAGTGGATGCCCGAGTACACTGTCATCACAGTAATGTTTTTAATGCTGGAACTTTAAGGAATATTGGATATTTCTGGAGCACCATTAAAGGAAAACTTTTTCCAGTAGGAGATGAGGATGACTCAGAGAGTGCTCAGGCTTAACATGCTAAGTCCAAGGAGGGACAAGCTGAATCAAGAGTCAGCAATGTAGCAAGAAGGATCCGATTTGAAGTGGAAGATGCTGAGGAAGAAAGAAGCCAAGAGGGGCTTCAATCTCGAATAAATAGAATTGTTAATGAGGAAATTACTTCCCCTGCATTGGCAACCAAAGAAGCTTTATTTTATTATTCTTTTGTACGAGAATCTTCTATTGATAATACCATGGAAGATTTCAGTGAAAGGATAGCACCAGTAGAGGGATCAGGAGTTCAAGAAGAAGCTCAAAGGGAGACTCAGGAACAGATTGTAACTGATGTTGAAGTTACACTTCAACAGAAACAAGATAAGGAGGCACAGCCTGGTGAGTAAGTGGCCAGACCTCAGGAAACTCCTGAAAATATTGTTCTCAAAATTCTAGTGGAAGAAAAAGATGCTGATATTCGTGATGATCATGCTTATGAAGCTCACACAGAAGTACATCAAGAGGATTTTTCTGTGGAGGGGTCTGAGGACTCTAAGGAAAAATCTATGGACCAACCCACTCAGGACAAAGAGAAAGAAAAATCTGATGCTGAATCATTACCTTTGGTACTGCTGCATCATCCATAGCCTGAGAATGAGAATCAAGCACAATGTGCCTCTGATTCAAGGAAGAAAGAAGTTTAAGAACTATACAAAAAGGTTTCTCAATTGGAATCTGAGAATATCACTCTATGAAATGCCTTAGACTTAAAACAATTGAGATTTCAAAAGCTGAAGGAGAGTACAGTCTCAAGGAAAGAAGTTGAAATGTTCAAAGAGGATATGCTAAATGTTGTTGAGAAATTGAAATAAAAAATGGTTATCAAAACATATTTATCAGATCTAAAGTTGTTTATGGAGAACCAATTTTCATCAGTTTCACATAGTACTGTTAGTGGATCAGGTACTTCACCTGATTTAATCAGAATATTTCAAGCTATCACAGCCACGATGAGCAACATGAATGACAGGTTGCAAGATCTTCAATGTAACGGTGCTCCATTATCAGTTTTGCTGGACAATCAGAAATTTTTAGTGGATCAACTGACATCTAGTGAGCCACCAATCAGAACAATTTTAAATCAGAGGTCAGAGAATCTGTCAGTGTTCATAGAAAAAGAGGAAAGGATGCATGAGTTTTTCAGGGTCAATTTAAACGAAGGTATTCATATGACTCAGGATAACAGAGAGTTCATTATCGTACTTGGAGATGGGATGATTAAGAGACTAAGAGAACAGTTTAGAGAAATCAAGTCTGCAATCCAGAGGAGATAGAACCTATTTAATATCTTTCCCAAACCTTGATTCATGTGTTTATCATACTTGTATCTATTTTTTATTTTTAATGAAAATCTGTTTCTTTATTTCTATTTGTTTTAATGTATTTATTTTTATATTTCAGTACTCCAGATTTAATTATTGATAAACAGTTAATAATAGCATTTACCTACAGTTCAGTGCAACATTAAATTTGTTCAAATCCATGATTTATCATTCTTTTTTATATCACAAAAAGGGGGAGAAATTTGGATAAACACAACATTTTATTTTAAAAACCTTATTTAAATGATTACAGATTTATACTTATACAGAAAACTATTTTAAGTTATTATCAGTCGTTTATTATAAAGGGAAATTTTCCTTTTCTTTTTATTCAGTGGGAGAAATTTAGACAAAACTAGAAACTTTTATTTTTAAAGAAAAATTATTTTATTTTCATGAAGGGGAAGAAATTTATATTTATTGAAATGATTTTGTTAAAATTAAATATTGTTTTATCATATCAAAATTATAAAACTTTATGTAACTAATTTTGAAAGTTAATTTCATTTAATTAGTTTTATTATTTTATGGGTTTTGTGAACATCAAAAATGGGGATATTGTTGAGCAAAGTATTGTTTTCAACAATACATAATAATGTTATTTAAAGTGAGAGATTATTGAAAAAAAATACTATGTATCTTTATGATAATTTTGATGCTCACAAATACCCTTAATTATTTTCTAATGATTTTATTTAGTATTTTTCAAGAATTTATCATTTTATTTTACTCTTGAAATTTCGGGAATTTATTGTTAAAGTATTCGTATTTACCGTGTTCTAGAAACACTGTTCATGCGCTACTTATTCGGAATCTGCTTTAGCGTGTCCTGGAATCACTGTTCATTCCCTACGTGGTTAAACGTAGCGTAAGGATGAAAAGCATGTATACTTTTTGAGATAAGAGAAAAATATGGTTAATCAATCATACGTTATCAGCAAAGTATGGAAGAAGAACCTTACATTAGAAAGGAACCTTACATTTGGGTTATCAACAAAGTATGGAAGGAGAACCGTACGTAAGTACTAAACGTTACATTTATTTCTCAATAGTATGGTTCATCAACCTTACTTTTGTAAACAATGATACGTTCTTGAAAATGTATGGATCAAGTAAAAGTATGGATCTTTTACCGTACATTTGAAAGTTGAAGGAAAAAGTATGGATGATCAACCCTACGTTTATGATTAACCTTACATTTGAAGAAATTAACATAAACCCTACGTTTATGTTCAACCTTACTTTGTCAACCCTACGTTTGGAGGCCACATCATCAACCTTACGTTTGGCGTCGGAAAGTTTGACAGATGATATTTTTATGCAACGGTCAGCAAGCTGATTATTGGGAAGATTTCAATCTGGATTTAAAGTCAATTTTAAAATACGACTTTGACTGGTTCAAAGCTGTTTTATCAATGGATTAAAGATCGAATTAAAAGGAGCTTTTCATGCCGAGTCTTCAAGGAAGTTACGACTGCTCTATAAATTCAAATTTTTGAATATCGCGAGTCAGAAGGCGACTTTTATGGATCTAAATGTGTAGGGAATATGCTCGGCTTTATTATATATGTTTTCTCTGGAACACGAGGCATAGGAGAGTGGTGATCAATATATTATTCAAAAATGTGGAAAAGAGAGACTGCAAAAATCACTCAGTTCTGTTGATTCAAAAAGAGCGTCAAAGCTCTGTTTATTTAAGAAGAAGGAACTCGATAGAAGATTCACTTTTTCTATATCAAATATCTACTGTAGATCTACTACTTCTAATGTTGTGAATTATATCTCTATCTCTACTACAACCGGATCGACTCAGAACTGCTTCGACTTGAAAATCAATATTTTTAGAGACGACGATCCATCTACTGTCAATTGCATTCTGTTGCAATTGTGAAGATCAACTGGAAAAGTTCTTTCTAAAATTCTTTTTATCTTGATTAACCAGCTTCTCGTACTAAGCTGAGTAGGTTCGTGTTTGAATCAGAAGTCTTTGTTTTGTCTTAGATTGTAAAGGTGTCAACTGCCTGTACTCAGTTGTGAATCGGTCTATTGAAACGAGGACCAGATAGTGAAAATCATCAAGCTCGTGGAGTAGAGCATTGGTGGAGTGGACTAGGGGCCTTCTTGTTCCCCGAACCACTATAAATCTTGTGTTTCTGCTATTTAAATTTCCGCTGCATCATTTTATCTGATTAAAGTTAAAAGGCAGAACACAATAACGCAAAGATTTTTGAGAAGACATAATTCACCCCCCCCCCCTCTTGTGTATATTTGGTGTAATCCGATCCAACACTAATTACTTTTGTTTATTACTAATTATTACTAATTATTCATATTTATTACTAATTATTAAAAATTATTACTAATTATTAACAATTATTACTAATTATTACTAATTATTACTAATTATTCATATTTATTACTAATTATTACTATTTATTCATAATTAGTACTATTTATTACTATGTATTATTATTTATTACTATTTATTACTATTTATTACAATTTATTAAAATTTATTACTATTTATTACTATTTATAACTATTTATTTCTATTTATTACTATTTATTTCTATTTATTACTAATTATTACTAATTATTACTATTTATTACTATTTATTACTAATTATTACTAGTTATTACTAATTATTACTAATTATTACTAATTATTACTAATTATTTCCAATTATTACTAATTATTTTTAATTATTTCTAATTATTACTAATTATTACTAATTTTTTGTATTTATTACTAATTATTACTAATTATTCGTATTTATTACTAATTATTACTAATTATTCAAATTTATTATTAATTATTACTAATTATTACTAATTATTACTAATTATTACTAATTATTACTAATTATTAATAATTATTATTAATTAATACTAATTATAACTAATTATTACTAATTATTACTAAATATTACTATTTATTACTAATTATTACTATTTATTACTATTTATTACTAATTATTGCAATTTATTACTATTTATTACTAATTATTACCATTTATTATTATTTATTACTAATTATTACTAATTATTACTAATTATTACTATTTATTCGTATTTATTACTAATTATTACTAATTATTTCTGATTGTTACTAATTATTACTAATTATTACTAATTATTACCAATTATTATTAGTTACTACTAATTATTCGTATTTATTACTAGTTATTACTAATTATTACTATTTATTGCTATTTATTAATAATTATTACTAATTATTACTAATCATTACTATTTATTACTATTTGTTATTATTTATTAATATTTATTACTATTTATTACTAATTATTACTAATTATTACTAATTATTACTAATTATTACTAATTATCACTATTTATCACTATCTATTACTATTTATTACTAATTATTACTATTTTTTACTATTTTTTCTATTTATTTCTATTTATTACTATTTATTACTATTGATTACTATTTATTACTATTTATTACTAATTATTACTAATTATTACAATTTATTACTAATTACTGTTGATTATTACTTATTCCTACTAATTATTACTAATTATTACTAATTTCAAATAGTTACCGCTAATTGTTACTAATTATTTCTAATTATTACTAATTATCACTAATTATTACTAATTATCGCTAATTATGACTAATTATGACTAATTATTAATAATTATTGTAGGGTCCTAAAAACTTCGGCAATGGAAGAAAATACTCCCTCAATCACATTGCAGAAGGAAACAAGCATTCCTACAAGTCTAGTGAAACGAATGAACTCAAATTGAGTTGCAAACATCGGAAGAAACTTGAAGGAATTGAATTTCTCAAAGAGTTTGGAGTGACCTGCATACCATCACCGGGAAGGGTTCGCGGACCGCATGAACCGCGAACCACCAGTGCGTGAAATGACCCACGAGGCATTGGCCCGCAGAGCGATGGCCAGCGAACCCAGGTGCCCGCGAACCACATCGCTGGTGGAATCAAGCGTGTGAAGGCCATCCGCATACCGTCTTGCGAACTCAGCAGTTTGCAGATGAAGCAAATTGGTAGGGTTCCACGAACCATAACTCACAAACCACAGCCTCCGCAAACCCTAGTTGACCAAGCCTTTCACGGAACAAGATATCTCTTCATGGGCTTCTGCAAATGGTGTCGCATGCCCATAGATATGATTTCCCCAATGCTCTATAAGAGGAGCACAAATGGAATTGAGAAAGGACAGACGAAGAAAGCACGAAGGTGACCCTAGTGGTTGGAAGAAAGAATTCGGAGAGGATTCCAGCTTTAGTCTTGAATCATCGGTGAAGTCTAAATTGTAAACCACGTTTCCACAAGTATAACCAGCTGCGAACCATAAAACAAAGAAACTTAATAATAATGGGAGAACTGTGAACCTAATTGTTGTAATCGTGAACCACATATTCCTTGCAGATGAACTCCCCATGAACAATAGTATATAGGACCCTCCTTCGATGTGGTGTTCTGCATAGTGTATCGCTATGCGGATTTAACACGGCGTCGCGTACTACATCAGTACGTGGATAGAACCCGAAGCGGCTTGGCGGACCACGTACCACTGTGTTGCGCAGTGGTCTATGCCCAAGCCCATGTACTGCTTCGGTATGCAGACGACCCCTCTACCCACATACCACTATAGTATGCAAAGCTCCCCCATCCTGTATAAGAATACAATATGCAGAATGGAGCGTCTTTGGGTGTTCTTCCCTCCGGCTCCAATCTCGCCCCTCTGTTACTGTCCAGTCCTCCATAGCCCCTCTACGAATCAGTCCCCCAACATCAGGCCAAAGCCTTTTCTAAAGCCACCGGACTAGTATGATCAGATCATCAGGCACATCAGTGTGCCCCTATGAGTCTACATACCCATGGTAAGCGGAGTCGTGAAGGCTCTCCCAAAAACGGTTCGGGCTCCAAGGATGTTTGTAAGTCTACATTCCCATGGTCACCCGGAGTCCAACCTTGGGACGCTGATGTGAACCTCCCCATTCTAGGGATTAAGGGTGATCACTTTCTTTTCCATTCAATGAGTAATGGTGATTAGTCAAAGGAATCATATTAGATTCTCCTTTTGATGAGAGGCGACATTCCTCCCCTTTCCCAAAACGCATTCCAGGGCACTGCCACTAGGGTAAGTCCCCAATCTTCCAAGGTTCGAGCTGCATGACCTCTAATGTCATCCCACATTGAAGGGTTCATTTCCCCACTCCCTCTTCCACGGTAGCCCTGGACTCTTCCGCCATAGGCCCGCCCTCTCCCATCAGTGGGAGAGGAGGTGTTTGGTTGGTTGGATCTCTCATATCCTCATGTTTCTCACACTGATTATGGCTCACATGGGTGTAGAGACTTGTGATGGTCCCAACATCCACACAACCAACCCATCTTGAACTATGAGAACTCTGATTCCTGGTCAAAACAGGATACATAGGACACTTGATTTAAGGTACGAGATCAAAAGGGTGCCCTTCCAAAAGGGTTCACCCAATCATGTCCCCTCAAATGGGAATCTCCCATTCATAAGCCCCAAGATTCCCAAACTATGTGGGCTTGGATTCCTCTCTCGAGGATACATAAGAAGCCTGTCTTATGGCTCCAATCCCAACATCAAGTCACCTTTCATCCACCATGAATGACGACTAACTCTAGATCACCTTATTGCATGGCTTAAGTCAGCACTGCCTCCATAGCATCAAATTCATGTATGTCTATGGAAATCCTACAAACCAGGGGTATCCCATGAACACACTCTTCATGAATGAACCAAGGATTCAAAAACATATGAACATGACTTAAATCTATAAGAGAGTCCCAGAATAGGAAATAATCCCCCTCCCAAAGGGTGCGGTGAGCCCGACCTCCCATCATCTCAACCAATGGAGTCCTTAAGTGTCGTTGGCCAACTCATCATCCAATGAGTGCCTGCCTTTGTAAATAAGATCCATGAATCATGGATACCATGGTCGTTGGGTGTTTTTGGCTCCACGAATATTCTCGTTGGAGACCATCCAAGGAAGTTATATCCTAAGAGGACCGATTGCACAAATACTTAACCCCATGCAATCGCCTGTTGGGACCATTTGACTGTGGCACCTACTTTGAAATATTGAAGGGATAAGTTTCCTAGTCCCCATGGGGTCAATCCAATCCTCCTTTAAATAATGATGATGTATATTGAGTTGAAATAATGATGGCGGTGTAAAATTTTCTATAATAACAGACAAATGCTTGTCACCCATCGGACCATTTTTCATTTTTCCAAACCGAGCACCCACGCCACCTCAGAGGTGAAACAAAAATGGTGAACCCGACGTGAATCCTTAACCAAGTTGGTGGTCTTACCCCACTCATGCCCCTTTACCTTACAAAAAAAGGAAATGAGGCTAAGATGAATCATCAAATATGCATATATTCAAGATAATTTTACTTTGATGGGTTTTTGTGGTATGTATATGTCATATATGTATATTGTAGGTTCTTGTAGAGAAACCTTTGATCTAAATGACATCCCAACAACCAATTCAGACATGTGCCTCAGTGATCCCATAGGAGGAAGGGGCCCCAATGAAGAGTTGGACCCCCTCACCTACCTAGTATCTTCAACACTGGGTATCCAACATGTTGATCAAAGAGTACCATTAAAATGGTACTCCCCCTACAGTGGAGGCCGTAAGACAAGCCCTATGGTCTGAAAAATCTCACCAGTCACCTCCTCAGTCGTAGCTGGCACCCCAACACATGGTGGCCCTAGTGGTCGTCTCAAACCCTTTTGGGAACCTGTCCTCAGAACTTGACAATGAGTACCTCCCTTATCTTAGGGAGGCATATGGAGTCGATCATGACAACTTCATCTCAACTACATCGGGGTCCTACTCACAAGCCCATGCTAGAGAGTGTCTCCATCGACACTAGGAAACCAAGTCTCCTCATGCTGAAGAGGACCTTATGCTGAGGGAACCTGCTGAAGTCCAAAAGACTCGGGGCCCTCAGGCTACCCTCCAAGGGTGAAAAATATATAATCAGGGACATTATATCACCCTGGTTCCGGAGGATCAACTCCTTCGTACAAAAATGGTGACAATCAACAGGTAGACATACAACTCTACCGTTTCCACTCAAGCCCACCACAAAAATAGGGTGGCACAAAACGAACACGTTCACGTTTCTGCTAGCACTCGCTGGTCCTACCATGCATACATAGCGGCAAACTATAGGCAGATGCAGATATATTCTGATGCACAAGGATTCCATCATCCAAATTGAGCGACATCCAGCTACACGCAGGCACAAATACCTACTGATGCATATTAAGTCCTCCATCTAAATAAAGCGACAAGTAAATATGGGATGAATCAAATTACTACAGATGAATACAAATACAGTGAGGCAAATATAACCACAAGTGAGCAGATAAAAATCCCCACTCATGAATACGAATCCCACTAGTCAAATACGGTGGCAACCAGAGAAAAAAACTAGCAACAAAATTGTTTCTCTATCCTGGAACTGGAGAACTGCCATTATCTACTGGAAACCCATGGGGTGCCAGATCTGGCACAAACTCTTTCTCTGACATTGGAATGGGCCTTCATACCCATTACATCCAAAGATGTATCTTAGCACATAATGGAAATGATGGTAGATTAGACGTCGATTCCATACCATATCTTCCAAACATGCCAAGATATCATTGCATCAACAAAAAAGGCAAGAAACTAGGCCCATAACCTGGTTTCCTCAAGAGGAATGAATTACTTGCAAAATGGGTTAGTCACTCCAAAGTAGTTATGTATCCCTGCTCTAGTCCAGGAGGTTTGATGACAATATACCATGATACACGGACAACTGGATCGAGAAAAATTACCTATTCCAACTAGGAGACGTTGGTCCAATGTGGTGGTCACCCCAAGGTAGGCATATAACCCTTCCAAAACTCAAGATATCTGTCGTTGTATCTTGTAATCATCACGGGACCCAACAAGATAGGGACCAGTATATGAAGGATGTTACCAACAGCAGGCAGCCCCGGTTACCCGCAAGAGAGCGCCCAAAAATGAAATGTACCAAATGAAACTGGAAAATAAAGATCACAAACATGATCCTACTCTGCTTTAAGTTGGGGTTCTTGATTCCCTTGAACATATATAAATAAATTATTGAGACCCTGTCAGTCCATTAACAAATTATGAAAGTGGAAGTAGTAGTTGTGAAGGCCCTCCCCGCAATGTCGCTACTAGTAGCTATGAATGTCATCCCCAGAGCACCCACAGGAGATTACTTTGTGGGCTATGAATGATTGATCATGAGAGCCTATCTTCAGATACATGTCAGGGTATCCCTCCCCTTGACCTAAAGATCAGACATCAAGAAGGTACTCCCCTTTCTTTCATCTTCCCTGATGGTCCTCCCCAGGATATACACTACAGATATGCTTCTCCCTATAGTCGGACATTGAGTCATGATGGTGGTCCTCACCATGATGACAGTCATTGAGAAGGCCCTCCCCACAATGGTGGTTATTGTGAAGCCCCCCCCCCCCTTAGTAACATCAAGAAATGATAAGGTACTTCCCTCATTGTAGTACATCCTGAAGGCCCTCCCTAGGATGTAAACTGCAGAAATTCTCCCTACAGCTAGGTATCAAGTTGTGATAGTAGTCTTCACCATCATAACAGTCATCAAGAGGGCATTCCCCTCAGTGAAATCAAGCATTAAGAAGGTCCTCCTCTCACTATAGCTCACCCTGAAGGTCCTCTTCAGGGTATATTCCATAAGGACATTCCCCATAGTTAGGCATCAAGTTTCAATGGTATCCCTCGCCATTACAGAACTGATTTTGAAGGTCCTCCACACAATCAAAATTTATACGGTCAAGAATGCCCTCCCCTTGATAGAATAAATGTGAAAAATACCTCTAATGATGAGGTTCTTAGAAATATGGATTCGGACATATCATGCACTCCTTTTATGACGAGTGATATCCTTTCTCAATCAGCAGAAGGTTCGGGGCCACACTCATCTTTTGAGACACCACTTGCCTAGCTGCTTGGAATGAAATTATTAAGAAGCAGTCAATCTAGGCATATCAATTAGAGGAGTCCCTAGATGAAAAACAGTAGGATATGTTTCTCGTTAGAATAAAACTAGCTAAGGATAATATACCAGTGATTTATTGGCCAATAGACACTTCTCACTTATACATACCAAGGGAGTTGTCTGAAGAGTTTATGCATGACATTCACCTCAATATATAGATGACTCTTCACCATATAAAAGAAAATTTATCACCCTATGAAGGGTATACAAACCATGTCAACTTGTTAGGGGAGATTATCCATCTAATCAACCTATAATCCCTCCTGTCTTTATGGTAACCACAATCAGAAAAGTGTATGAAAAACCTTGAATTGGCTTCCCTCCATTCACTTCACAAGTTGCGTTGCCTCATTGGAAACACCCCGACTGGAGTTCATATTCCAGGATGGGGAGAACATAGAGCTCTACACTTCACCCCACATCCCTTCCAAAAAACCTCATTGGAAATGAAATCTTTCAATGTCATTACCCAAAAGTATATATCAAATGAAATCCCTACTCGGAAAATATGGAATACTCAACAAAAAATAGCCCAGAGTAAGTCTCAAAAGCGTCAGGACCAAAGAAATCAAGCCATAGAAAAGATTCTGAGCTAGGAAACTAAGAACATACAAAAGGCTTCCAGCTTAAGGGAACTCAACCAGCAAACAGTGTTCATGTCTTTAAAATCCCAAAAACCTCATGCAGGTCCAATGCCATATTCAACTCACACCCACATGGGAGTGCATGAAATAAAAAAGGTGGTAATAGTGGAAGTTATTTCCATAATATAGGAACAACACCAACCTGTAGTGATGGGGGTACTTTTAACCCAAAATGACCCTGTAAGACCAAAAAATCCAGGTTGCAGTGCATCAACAGAAGAACAGGAGAAACCCCATCCCTCAGGGCTGGGGTAATTTTAACCGCAAGTTCTCATATAGTGGATGTCTGTCTTCTTCCGTATGGGAAGAATGGTGAGCATATAAGTCACCTGTTCCACCCCGTCTCATGTTTCATACCCTTTGAGATGAAGGTGTGTTATGAGATCAGATCATGGAACCCTTCAGGTCAATATTCTCCATGAAACCCAAATAATACCGTATAATGGAAGGAGAAAGTCCAATAAAGGACATAGAAATCTTTCATACCATTTGGCACTAGGTAAACCACCCCCAATGCAGTATAAATCATTAAACGTGGTAAATGTCAACTCCACAGATCTCACAAGAAATGATACAAAGGGATAGGATTCAAGGGAAGATGGTTCCCTCTTGAAGTTATCCCACACTGAGCCTGATGGTGTGCATACTAGGAACCAGAGAGCGGTCCTAAATTTAGGCACCCCTTCAGTTAATAATTCATTACCTTCCGCGAGAACCCCCAAAAAGGAGAAGAATAAATCTATGGTCATCTATGACCCAACTCCTCCTCCCCCTAATAATGTGTCCCTCACTCTTGAGGAAATATACACCAAGGAGAATGAATAAGTGAAAGAGCTCAGACGAATTAATGTCGAGCTTCGTCGAGGGAGTTATCTTGCCCGATGTGTTCCCTATGCAGAACTTCAATAGGTTTTCCCAGAAGTGGTTCCATTTCCACAATCACTCATCCCATTAAATTAATTCAAGCTCAGTGTCCCATCCAACTCAGCACTAGGACCGTCAACCTACTTAAATATGGCTCTGGAAGGACATCAAGACTCCCCCCACTGGGAAAGCAGACAGAGTATATTCAGGTGAACCCACAAAGGATACCCCTGGTTGGGTATCCACCCCAAACTCCAGCAGCATTAGCATGTCCATCTTTCACTATGGAAAAAATTGCCTTTTGCAACTAGTTATTTGCGACGGGAATAGATCTCATCGCAAATAGTCTGTCGAAGAGATTATTTGCAACTGGCCCCTAATCACATCACAAATAATTAGTTTTTTTGTAATTTGATTAAGGGTCCCATCGCAAAAGGTTTGGAATGGTATGGCGCAGATTGAGAACTAAATTGTGGGAAGGGTATTGGTGATGGGGGTCCTTCCAGTCACAAATACCCGGCGGTGGTGAATACTATTTGTGACGGGATCTACCCCCATCACAAATAGTGTGTCGTCAGGTCACTATTTTCAATGGGACCTAATTTTATTCACATATTCAGAACTTATTATATACTCCCTTTAATTATTTTAAATTAAATATGCATAATTTTTGTGAAATATTAAAGTTTAAATATTAAATATAATTTTAGAGCACTATTTGAATTCATCCAGATTCAAGTATGTTTAATGTTTTAATAATAAATCTCACCCTACTTATCTAAATTGCATGATTCTTGTTTTTAGGGTTCATTACTCAAATTAAAACATTTTATTAGAAGGGATCTTGGGATAATTCTTCCATTTGAAGGGTCATATGGTCCACACAAAAAGGACCAAATAATCTGTGAACAAACTGGACAATCCATGAAGATAGAATTATTGGGCTCACACCGAAACTCAAAATCCTTTAATTCTCCTCCAATGGTCCGGGGAAAATTCAATTCATCTTGGATAAAAATTTCATGTCCCAACTCCAAACACAAGGGGTCCAACTGATGAAGTTAAACTCATCCCACCAATCTGTCCTGGAATTAAATTAAGTACAGTATTCATGACTTTTCACCTGATGCAGACAACTAATATAGTTAATATTTTTCTGTGTTAAATCCAAGATATGGGTGGAAATTTTTTTTTGAAGTAAGTGTGCATATTTGAAGGCATATTCCTATTGATAAACCCATTCACATTTTGGACTTCTAAAATGTCTGGATTGAAATGGATAGATTACAATTGTTTACTAAAACAACCATAACTTTTTCTACAGAAGTCCAATGGCCTCTAAATTTTTAGGTATGACAGTAAAAATAAATATCTATAACTTTTAATAACTTTTCATCTCTATATTCAGTTGTCTGGATGTCTAAATTGGTGATTCAAGTGGAGGGGAAGATTTGGAAGGCAAACTGTTCACCTCCTTGGGCTATAAATACAACCCCCTATTCTCCTTGCATGTGGTTGGAATTTCAGAAGAGAGATGCATATATTGGAATTACAAAAGACTTTAAAAATTCTTGGGAGGACCTTACATACTCAAGTTTTTACTTTATAGACCTTTCCTCCTATCTTTGCTTTCATTTGATTTTTTGTTCTTCATTGTAGTAATCTTGTAAGTCTTTTTTTGTAATTATATTTTAATGAAAGTTTCTTCTTTAATATCTCTTATTCTCATCACCATTATGTATTTTAATATTAATGTTCTTAAAATTGTTTAAATAAAGTTAAAACCCCTTCCCTTATTTTGCTTCCTCATTCAATCAAAAGTCTTTTTTTAACTCTCTTCAAAGATCGTGTGTGTCTGATGCACTACTCTTTTCTTATCCCATTATTTTTGTTTTATTTATGATTCATCGCCATAATAATATATTACCAGATTAATAAAAATCTTAATGGATGAGTAAATATACCATTGTGTGATTCATTATTTAGATATGTTAAGAGATTGATATCTTTTTCTCGATGGGTATTATTTAATTTAACATTGTGTATGTTGGACTTAACATGTTATGGATTAATTAGTTTTTTTTAATGTGTGGTTCCCATGGATTATTGGACCCATAAATACCATTAACAAGATATTATTTAGATTATAACCCTAAGTTAAGTTAAGGCTTGGATTAAAGCCTTAGCACTTAGGAATTCCAGTCAACATTATCTTGTGAAGTGGGTGTTAATTTAAATGAAATATAAAGCAAAGCTCAAGGATATCACAAGATTAACTCCCTAAAAATGAAATCACCCCAATATTTATTAACTTTTTAAATCAATAAATCATTTCAATTAATCACTATAAACAAACCCCCTAGTCAAAATACAATCAAGTAAAAATAATCGACTGTTAAAAAATATCATCGTCGAGGTTTCGACCCGAGTGCTGCTATACACATTAGCAGAGCATCTAAACATTTAATGGTAGATAGGCGATAATTAGCCGTGATTTAAAATGGTTCTATTTTTGGGGATGGTGCAATTAAATATTCATTAGTTTCTGGTTATTGTAAAAAAACAAAAAAAACAAAATTTTAAAAAAATGAAAAAAAAACACAAAGAAAAAACTGCCTTCTCATAAGAATCATAAATGGAAAACAAACAAAGAAAAAATCATCTTTCTCTTTCTTGAAAAATCTCTATGAATTCCCCAAATGCTTCCCAAACAATCCCCAAAATTTTTTTGACCCTAAAATTGATCAAACACTTTTCCATATTAGGATGAACATAAGAGATAATAAACTCATTCAAGAACCTATCCTTGTTCAACCAATTGAATTAGATATGGCCAATCCTGGGTCACAAACACTACAATAACTTTTTTCCCCTGATATGAATTACCAACCTCTTATTATTCAATATCCAAACATAGAGGCTAACTTCAAACTCAAATTGGGTTTGATTCATCTTCTTTATCATTTCCATGGGCTAGCTGGTGAGGATCCACATCTCCACCTTAAAGAGTTCCAAGTGGTGTTCTCTACCATAAAGCCTCAAGGGGTTTCTAAAGAACAAATAAAAATTTGAGAATTCCCTTTTTCCTTAGCTTACTCAACTAATTCATGGCTTTACTACCTCCCTCCTGGTTCTATAACCACATGGAATTACATTAAGTGACTTTTCTTAGAGAAATTCTTTCTTGCTTATCGTACTGCTTCTATCTGAAAGGAAATAACCGGTGTCCATCAATTCCCAAATGAATCACTCCATGAGTATTGGGAGAGGTTAAAAAATCTTGTTGCAACCTACACTACTAGAAATCATACTTTTCCCAACACTTTTATACCAACGGTTCAAAAGAACTGTTGGTATAGGTGATCTTAACCAACAGTTTGCATAAATCGTTGGTAAAGATGGATTTTGAGGGAGTTTTACCTACAGTTTCATCAAACCATTGGAAAAAAAATGATTTACCAATGGTTTTTAATAACTATTGTAAAAAATATTCCCCAAATTTGACAAACACAAGCAACCCCCCCCCCCCCCCCGTTTCTAGAAGCATTCTGCGGCTCTCCTAGAAGCGATTCTCGACTCCCAGAAGCGCTTGAGAAGCCCCAACACAGGTGCACCTCTTCCATCGGATCAACTTCCAGGTTATAATCCTTCCACCACTTCTCAAGGATATCCTTCTACCTATTCTCAATGATATCCTTCTATTCTCAAGGATATCGTTATTCCCTATTTCTAGGGTTTTTGGAAAATTTTATGATTTACTACTCCGTGAATTTTGTACTCAAATTACTAAATCCGCGAATTGTGTACTCAAATCACTACATCGGTGTAAACATTTTCCAATTAATGTTTTCATTACAAATATACATTTATAATGTCATGTTGTTTCTTTCTTGTGTTTTAATTTTAAAGATTCATAGTTTTTTTTAATCTCGATGCTTCAAATATTACAGCTTCATGTATATGAACTCATAAAAAATTGTTTGTAATATTTATTCATAGTATTTCATGAAAATCACTCCTTTCATTAAGATCATGTCAAACATGAAGATCTTATTCATCTTAATTTTTGTACACTATGTGTATTACATAACAATTATGTATCATGTTTCTATCAAAATCTATATATATATAAATTGACACACTGTTCACATATCCTTTGCACAATAGAACATATAGAGTATCTTCTTGAACTTTGAAAAATAGTATGTGGTCTCTAATTATTCTTCATAGAAGAATTAATAAATACTTAATCATATAATCCAATGTTATTTATGAATAAAATATCTACAAAGGGAACTCTCGGTGGGAACTCTCCTTTTCCCATGTAGTACTTCTTCCTTCTTCATGAAACTAATTCACAGAATGCCAAATTCGCAATATTAATGAATATTAGATTTCCTCATATAACCATTAATCATTTTGCCTTCAACATCATACATGAGTTATTAAATCACCTTTTTAAAACACAATGACCATTTTCACTGATTTGCAGTTCCTCAAAATGCTTGGGAAAATCAGAGAAATGCATATATTGAATCGTGTTTCTCATATGGTTTCATAGATACAAGTTCATCTCAAAAATCATGACTGTGTGGTTCAAATATCAAGAGGACCATGGGATTATTATTCTTCACACAAATGAAGTTTTTTTCTGCAACTATGTGTTTTTTTCACATTTTATTTGGCCTAAAGGGGAGCTTTGTGGTCCTTAATCATGGTATTGGGTGGTCATTTAGGATGTAAGATAGTTTGACTTCATTTTACTTGATATATCCAATATTATTATTGATTTATGTTCAATTTTATCATCTTTAACATGTGATGTTGTTTAATAAGTTGTTATTGATGGTTGTAATAATGACGATATGGTATAAGGTTTCACATGGTGTGTATAACGGTTAACATGGTGTCTATGATAATCTAGTGTCCTGGGAATTTACATGGGAATGTACACACAGTACATGACTTGGTTAGCCATGTAAATATACATGTCCAATCACTTATGGTGAAAAGTTTTTTTGGCCAAATGGGGTGCTAAAAACTTCCCATTTACACATGGATTTGTTTCATGGGTATGCCCACATGATGTGTTGGACATACTATAGAGTAGGTAGTAATTAGCTTAGTCAAAACACTTTCAACCTTGAAATTCATGACTTCATGGTTAAATGGAAGAACCCATGTTATAATGACATGCCTAACATGGTTTATAACTCAACTCGCCTAAAAATAATCTATAACATTGATTAAATGCAAGAATTCCTCCTAAACTTACACTATAACATTGGTTAAATGGAAGAAATCATCCTCATTACTGAATTCCATACACATTTGGGCAAAAAACCATCATTCACGAACATCACTATAATGTATAGGCTTTTCACAAAATACATATCCCTTAAATGTCATTAAATTACAGTAGGCACTTATTTAAAGTTGTCATGTTTACAGGTGGAATATTTGTATCTTTGGATAATATATTCTCATAACTATAGAGTGGAACCCCATTCGATGTTTTGAGGTCCACCTAGGATAACCCACCTCCTTCCTGGACCCAATACAACCCCCCTCCTTCCTAGACCCTAGACAGCCCCCCACCCTCCTTCCTGGACCCTAGACATCCCCCCACCCTCCTTCCTGGACCCTGGACAACCCCCCCCCCCCTCCTCCTTGGACCTCAGACAGCCCCACGGCCACCTTTCTGGACCCAGGATAGCCCCCCTCCTTCCTAGAACCTGGACAGGCCCCCACCCACCTTTATAATTACTTTCGTATGTGTTTTCATTGCAGTAAATGATACCCAATGAAGAGAGGTGGCGGAAAAAGATGAGAAAAAATAATCATTGCATGACACAGATGGGCATTCCTCCATTCATCCCTATTGTGAGTATTTTATGTCAAAGATATATATTTCAATAACTTATAATATCATGTGTTTACTTTTATGTTAAACTTTTTTTCAGGATCCACCCCCTAGACAAGAGATATCTGACGAGGAGCCTGGTATTTCTCCCAGTACAGAGGCTAGTGGTAGGAGGGGGTGGTGTCAGATTCAGACGACCATCTGGTGGTCCGGTACTGAGGTTGGTGGTACTAGGGCTCGTGGTGAGAGAGTTAGATGATCCACTAGTCATACCCGATTGGATTATGCCCCTACCACAGACGTATCTTCTACACCCCATTTTGATCCTGGTGGGTCTTTAGGGAGACATGGGATATTTAGGCCTCCGATGTTTACACTACCAATTGGCCAGACATCTATGCCATCATATTTTGCTTCTAGTTCATTATCTTCAGGCTATTATATTCCACCTTCTTCGACTCCTTCTCTGAAAAAGTATGTGGCTGAGGAGTGTACACTGAGGGACACTCCACTTGTACAGGATATTCCTTCGGCTTCTGCACATCCAGTGACGCCCATTGATCTGACTACCACAGGTATATTTATATAGATCTAACAAAGTTTTATACCAAAAATTTATTTTTATTATAACTTGTACTGATATTTGTTTTCTTTAATAATATATTCATCGACTGATAGGAGGCGGGGGAGGGAATTACTCTCTTGCATGTGGAATTGAACCACCAAACACAGTTGATGGTTGAATACAATGATGATGGATAGATGATTGATAAATTTGGGCAGGAATGTCGGGGGTTTTTGGCGACGCTAGCCAAATACTCTGACATCATTCCGGTCATCCCTCTCTCTTGGAGACATATGCCACACGAAGTCAAGGATAATGCGTGGGCACAAGTATGGGTAAAAAATATATTGGATTTAATGTAGTATTTTCTTGTATTTATATGAATTAATCTATTGGGTGTCAGCTTCTGTATAACTTCCCTAGTGGCGAAAGTGTACGACCAGCACTTTTAAAGGAGCTAGGAGAGATTTGGAGAGATTATAAGCATGAGCTATATGTTGTATGGTGTGATAGAGTGGGCATGGAGTTGGAGACATTACCTATCATGGATGACTTCCCGGTAGAGCAATATCGCTAAATGATTACCCATTGGGTGACTGCCAAATTTAAGGTATTAATCACATTTGAGGTATTTAAAAGACAGTTTTCATATTTTTCATTAATATTATCTAATTTATTATTAATCATTATTTAGGAATATTCTGAAAAAACAAATAAAACATTGATTCCAAGCAATACCTCCAAACTTTGGGTCAAATGACTATGTTAGATCATGAGAGTCAGCTGGTACGATATAGTTGTTTATAATTTTTCTTTAGGACTTTCCCTTTTTATTGTTTCCTACTTAAATTATGTGATTTATTGAATATTGAATATATGATTATACTTTCACTTTATATTGTTTCAATGTCATTAAAGAAGAACAAATTGAATATTGAAGGATGTATCCCTCGAGAAAAATTGTTTTGCTCAAGTAGAACGAAAAAAGATGGAATTGCGGTTAATGAACCGACATAAGAAAATATTGTAAGTTTTAATTTGTTTATTACAAAGTTTAATATCTATTTTGAAATTTAATAATCTACTAATATTTTTAAAAGTCTGATTTAAAGGCCCTTGATGCCTAGGAGCCTGACAATTTAGGTCCACATGATCATTTATATCAGGTTGTGGGAGATGAGCACTCTGGTCGAGTACACTACCGACCTGGTAAGAATATAGTCCCGATGAGGTATTGGCCCTCTCCAGGTATCCATTATAGTACCACTGAGTTGGAACAGGTCAAGTAGCATGAAAGATAGTCTGATAAAAGGGTCACAGAGTCAACCCCGCCTCAATCCAAGGCACGGTGTGGCCGGTACCACTCAAAGTGTCTTTTTTTTAATGGATATACTTTTAAGTAAAAACAATTGACATATGGAAAACTGACCAAACACCTTTGTATTATGTTGTAACTTTAGGAAAACGATCCATGAGTCATTTGTGACATGTATGAGTCAACCCCGCCTCAATATGAGGCGCGGTGTGGCCGACACCACTCAAAGTGTCTCTCTTTTGTTTCAAAAGGACATCATTTTAAGTGAATACAACAACTAACATATGGAAAACCAAACAAAGGCATTAATATTCTATTGAAACTTTAGGAAAACGATCCATGGGTCATATTTGACATGTACGAGTCAAACCCGCCTTAATCTGAGAGCCGGTGTGGCCAGAACCACTCAAACTGTCTCACTTTTATTTGAAATGGACAGGATTTTAAGTGAAAATAACAACTAGCATATGGAAAACTGACCAAACGCATTCGGATTGTGTTGATACTTTAGGAAAAAAATCCACGGGTCATTTGTAACATGTGTGAGTTAATCCTGCCTCAATCCGAAGCATGGTGTGGCTGACACCACTCAAAGTGTCTCACTTTTCTTTTAAATTGACAACATTTTAAGTGAAAACAACAACTGACATACAGAAAACCAAACAAACGCATTCATATTCTATTGATACTTTAGGAGGAGGATCCATGGGTCATTTGTGATGTGTATGAGTCAACCCCACCTCAATATGAGGAACGGTGTGGCCGGTACCACACAAAGTGTCTTTATTTTGTTTAAAATGGATACGCTTTTAAGTAAAAACAACCGGCATATAGAATACTGACTGAAAAAACCTCAAAATGACATGAAATTAGAAGAAATCAAAGGTTGGGTGAATTTTGAAATGGTCGGTCAGACGGCACATCAATCGAAGGTGTCGTTTGACCGCGGTGGCTGAAAAAGCACTTAGTGTGTCGTAAATGGCCAAAACATGCATTTGACGGTCAGATGCATACCCAACGACATCAGAATGACTTGAAATCACATGAAAACATCCTAATTATTTTTAATGAGGTGTACAAGGAGACGAAACGTCATTCGGACGCGTGGTTTTCATGATACGACTGAATATGTTTTTTTAGGTGTTTGTCGTGCTTGAAAAGCGTGCGTTGGGTGGTCGAAACCATCCGAACGACCTCAGAATGCCATTAAATCGGATGACAACAAAGGGTGGGTGAATTTTGAAATGGTCAGCTAGACTTCACATCAATCGGAGGTGTTGTGTGACCGCACTGGCCGAAAACGCACTCCATGTGTCGAAAATGGCCAAAACATGTATTTAACGGTCAAATGCATTCCAAACGACATCATAATGACTTGAAATCGCACAAAAACACCCTAATTATTATTATTGATGTGTACGAGGAGACAGAACATCATTCAGACATGCGGTTTGTGCGGCACGGCTGAATATGTGTTTTTTAGGTGTTTGTCGCGCTTGAAAAGCATGCGTGGGGTGGTCGCAACCGGCCGAACGACCTCAGAATTCTATGAAATCGGACGACAACAAAGGGTGGGTGAATTTTGAAATGGTCAGGTAGAATTCACATCAATCGGAGGTGTCGCGTGACCGCATTGGCTGAAAACGCACTTTGCGTGTCATAAATGGCCAAGACATGCGTTTAACGGTCAAATGCATGTCAAACGACATCGGAATGACTTGAAATCAAACAAAAACACCCTAATTATTATTCTTGAGGTGTAGAGGGAGACGGAACGTCATTCAAATGCGCAGTTTGTGTGGAACGGCTGAATATGTGTTTTTTAGGTGTTTAGCGCGCTTGAAAAGCGTGCGTGGGGTGGTCGAAACTGGCCGAACGACCTCAGAATGCCATGAAATCAGACAACAACAAAGGGTAGGTGAATTGTGAAATGGTCGTCTAGACGGCACATCAATCGAAGGTGTCGTGTGACCGCACTGGCCGAAAACGCACTTCGCATGTTTTAAATGTCCAAAACATGCATTTAATGGTCAAATGCATGCCGAACGACATCGTAATAACTAGAAATCACACGAAAACACCCTAATTATTATTCTTGAGGTGTACAAGGAGACAGAATGTCATTCGGACGCGTGGTTTTCACGGCACGGCTGATTATGTGTTTTTTAGATGTTTGGCGCGCTTGAAAAGTGTGTGTTGGGTGGTCAAAACCGGCCGAACGACCTCAGAATGCCATAAAATCGGACAACAACAAAGGGTGGGTGAATTGTGAAATGGTCACCTAGACGGTACATCAATCAGAGGTGTCGGGTGACCACGCTGGCCAAAAACGAACTCCGCGTGTCGTAAATGGCCAAAACATGTGTTTAATGGTCAAATGCATGTCGAACGACATCGTAATGACTTGATATCACATGAAAACACCCTAATTATTATTCTTGAGGTGTACGGGGAGACAACACATCATTCGGATGCATAGTTTGCACGGCACGGCTGAATATGTGTTTTTAAGGTGTTTGACTCACTTGAAAAGCGTGCATGGGGTGGTCGAAACCGGCCAAATGACCTCGGAATGCCATAAAATCGGACGAAAACAAAGGGTGTGTGAATTTTGAAATGGTCAGCCAGACTTCACGTCAATCGAAGGTGGCGTGTGACCGCACTGGCCAAAAATGCACTCTGCGTGTCGTAAATGGCCAAAACATGTGTTTAACGGTCAAATTCATGCCGAACGACATCATAATGACTTGAAATCCCCCAAAAACAGCCTAATTATTATTCTCGAGGTGTACGAGGAGACGACATGTCATTTGGATGCGCGTTTTGCGCGACAGTACTGAATATGTGTTTTTTAGGTGTTCGGCGTGCTTGAAAAGCGTGCGGGGGTGGTCGAAATCGGCTGAACGACCTTGGAATGCCATGAAATCGGAAGAAAACAAAGGGTGGGTGAATTGTGAAATGGTTTTCTAGACATCATGTCAATCAGAGGTGTCATGTGACCGCACTGGCCAGAAACTCACTCTGCGTGTCGAAAATGGCCAAAACATGTGTTTAACAGTCAAATGCATGTCGAACGACATTGGAATGACTTGAAAGCACAAGAAAACTCCCTAATTATTATCCGTGAGGTGTAAGAGGAGATGAAACGTCATTCAGACGCACGGTTTGCATGGCACAGCTGAATATGTGTTTTTTAGGTGTTTGGTGTGCTTGAAAAGCGTGCATGGGGTGGTCGAAACTGGCCGAATGACCTCATAATTCCATGAAATCAGACGACAACAAATAGTGGGTGAATTGTGAAATGGTCGGCCAGGAGGCACGTCAATCGGAGGTGTCGTGTGACCGCGGTGTCCGAAAACTCATTTCGCGTTTCATAAATGGACAAAACATGCATTTAACGGTCAAATGCATGTCGAACGACATCAGAATGACTTAAAATCACATGAAAATCCCTAATTATTATTCATGAGGTGTACGAGGAGACGACACATCATTCGGACGCACGGTTTGAGCAGCACGGTTGAATATGTGTTTTTTAGGTGTTTGGTGCACTTGAAAAGCATGTGTGGGGTGGTCAAAACCGTCCGAACAACCTTGGAATGCCATGAAATCGAACGACAACAAAGGGTGGATTAATTGTGAAATGGTTGGCCAAAAGGCACGTCAATTAGAGGTGTTGTGTGACCGAGGTGGCCGAAAACGCACTCAGCATGTCGTAAATGGCCAAAACATGCGTTTAACAGTCAAATGCATGCCTAACAACATCAGAATGACTTAAAATCACACGAAAACACCCTAATTTTTATTATTGAGGATTATGGGGAGACAGAACATCATTCGGATGCGCGGTTTGCATGGAAAGACTGAATATGTGTTTTTTAGGTGTTTGGCGCGCTTGAAAAGCGTGCGAGGGGTGGTCAAAACTGGCCGAACGGCCTTAGAATGCCATGAAATAGGACAAAAACAAAGGGTGGGTGAATTGTGAAATGGTCGGCCAGATGGCACGTCAATCGGAGGTGTCGTGTGACTGCGCTGGCCGAAAACGCACTCTCATGTCGTAAATGGCCAAAACATGCGTTTAACGGTCAAATTCATGACGAAGGACATCGGAATGACTTGAAATCACACGAACACACCCTAATTATTATTCGTGAGGTGTACGAGGAGACATCACGTCATTCAGACGTGCGGTTTGCGCGGCACGGCTGAATATGTGCTTTTTAGGTGTTCAGCGCGCTTGAAAAGCATGTGTGGGGTGGTCGAAACCGGCCGAATGAACTCGTAATTCTATAAAATCAGACGACAAGAAAGGGTGGGTGAATTTTGAAATGTTCAGCTAGACTACATGTCAATCGGAGGTTTCGTGTGACCGTGTTGGCCGAAAGCGCACTCTGCATGTCGTAAATGGCCAAAACATGCGTTTAATGGTCAAATGCATACCGAACGATCCATGGATCATTTGTTATGGGTACGAGTCAACCCCACCTCAATCTGAGGCACAATGTGACTGGTATCACTCAAAGTGTCTCACTTTTTTTTGAAATGAACAACATTTTAAGTGAAAATAACAACTGGCATACGGAAAATCTTCATAAGGCTACACGTAGATTCTTGAAATTAAGGGATAAAAAATAAAATATAGTCTATTAGTCATATTTTATTAGAAGAAAATATTCACAAGGCATAGATTGAAACAAAATGGGTCATAGTATATATAGAAAAACATGAATTATATTAGGAATGAGTCTCGACCTCTCATCATGAACATGAACCAACACTCATGTTCTAATTCTCCATCACAGGTCATTCATTCTATACAATAACGTACAACAAATAAATATCATATAGTGATTTCATATGAAACCTATGAACACTCAATCATACCATATAACAAATTGGTCAACAAGGCTACACATAGATTCTTGAAAAATAAGTTTCAAAGTCTCATAAAAACACCCCAATGGTGAGGAATACATATGGTGACACCATAGCCCCATGGATCACCTTAATCCCATCCTCAAATAGTGGGTTCTAGGACTAAACCGAAGTCTCTTTGGGAACCCAATACCAAATACTTAACTGAATATTCATACCCACTACCCAAGATGGGGATTCATCTCACATCACACCCAGGAGAGCAAATTACAATTATCCACATACCCCCTTATTCTAATTAGAAAATCTATAAAAAACATGTAGGCTATTCCGGTAATCCATCTCATATGTAGAGATTGGCTAATATTTCCCACTAACACATTAGGAACCATTTATACATGGATACATAATCATTAGAGTAATATAAGCATCCCATGTGCTTCCTATAACTCATCCTTGGTCTATGCACATGAGCACTACCATTGTCTATCTTATGGGTATCATGATCCTTGAAACTCTACCCAAGTTTTTCTGTTGGTTTTAAGATACTCAACCTAAGACCATGACCAAACATCCCATGTTCTTCCTATAACATGTTGGTTTTTCCCTCATACCTAGACACCCCCACCCCCCGGGACACCACCAACCCCTTGTATTTCATATTTTATATGTGTTATATATAATTCAGAATTTTCTATGCAACATAATTAATTTTGTTTGTGTTATTGATTCATAATTTAGAATTCATTACATAATTCATTCTTCCTGTATTCAATTGAGAATTCAATTATGAATTCTGTATTTCATAGGGTAATTGGGTTCATATAAATGATTATAATTGTGGTGCATTCTATGGATATAGTAGTATCATGTTTTTATGTGCTTTTATGTGCTATATCAGGTGTTTTTGTTGCTGTTAAGAGTGTATGCAGGTGTGTAGTTGAGTGTGCAGTGGAGGATTTTAGGTTCTGTCAAATTCTGGTAATACACTATACTAACGATTTACTAAATTGTTGGTATAGTGTTGTACATAGTTTTACCAACGGTTTTAGTAAATCGTTGGTAAAACATTGAAATACTCCAGCAATGGCAATGGTTTGTAAAATCGTTGGAAATACTCTTTACAAACCTCCTTTCCCAATGGTTTTAGTAAACCGTTGGTATAGTGTTGTATTCCTCCAGCAATTCCAACGGTTTATAAAAATGTTGGAAATGCTCTTTACAAACCACCTTTCCCAACGGTTTTACAAAAAACATTGGTAATGGGCTACTTCTATACCTTACTTTCCAAAGGTTTTCCAAACCATTGGTATATAGTATACCAACGGTTTGGCAGCCTTTACCAACGGTTTGAAACCATTGGTAAAGGCTTAATTTCTAGTAGTGCTTCCCACACCACCATATCCCTAACCAACTCTTGATCAAATACTTCTATGAGGGGTTATTGGATATGGAGAGAACTCTCATTGACGCCACAAGTGGCGGTGATATTTTTGGTAAAACTCCTGCAGCTACGAGAGATCTCATAAGTAACATGGCTACAAACACACAACAATTCCATACTCGAGCACATGCTCAAGTGAAACAAGCTCAAGATAATCAATCTATAGAGCCAAACAAGATGACAGAGTGGATGAGTAAACATACAGGTCTTGTGAGAAAACTAGTTGTGGCGTCCAAATCCCCAACCTCATCTTATTTATAATCTATATTCCCTAGACCTATCAAGAACTGTGAAATCTGCAACTCTCCAGATCATCCAACAGACCCTTGTAAGATGATTCATCTGATTCATCTAGACCAATGGAGCTCAATGAAGCCTATGCTCAGTAAAACACCAACCCTCAACTATCAGTTCAGTTCATTAGAACCTCTAACCAACCTCACTTTGAGCCCTTCTATTCTTATTACAACCAAGTCTTAAGGTATGGAAACCCCATCCCTCAATTCCCTCCTCAAAACCCAAACTAGTTACAATATGGTCAAGGTGTTGGTAACTTCCAGCAACCTTATCCATTTGTTCCTCAACAATAAAGAAGAAATTCTCCTCCTGTTTCTCTAGTATTCCATTATCCTAGTGAACCTTCCCAATTCCCAAACCAATACAATCGCTTTCCCAAGAACCAAAATCAAGGCAATCCCAATTTAGGACAATCCACTTCCTCCAAGAAGCCATGGGAAAGTGACGTGAAAGATCTTTCCTCATTCACCCATTCCAGCCTTAAAAATATTGAAACCCAAATTGGTCAACTTGTATCCCACCTTAGTCAACAATGACCATCTAATTCATCCCAACTCTCAGCTCAAATATTTACCCAACCCCAAGGGTAATGTAAGTGCAATTGCGCATAGATCGAGAAAAAAAATTGATATGCCTCATGATAAGGTTCCAACCACCCTTTAAATTTTGACCTAGAAAATGAAAAGAAAAATAAACTCAAAAAGGAATATAAATCCATTCCCTTGTCTCTTTCCATTCCACTTAGAAACCCAATTACTTTTCCTCAAGCCGTTTCTAAGCCAAAGAAGTCCTTTGAACCCGATCATGAAATGCTTGACATGTTTAGACGTGTTGAAGTAAAAATTCCTCTCTTAGATGTCATAAAACAAATCCCTAAGTACGCCAAGTTTCTTAAGAAATTGTTCACCCACAAGAGGCAACTTAGGACCTTTGAAAATGTTTCCACCCAGAAGTCTATTCTCATAAAGTGCAAAGATCCAGGGACCTTTATGGTTCCATGCCAAATTGGAATTTCCAACTTTGATGATGCACTCATAGACCTAGGATCCTCAATTAATGTCATGCCTAAAACCATCTTCTCCAACCTTGATCTAGGTCCCTTACATCCAACGGATTTTTTCATTCAATTGGCCAACCAAACCACTGCTAGTCCTGAGGGTATAATCGAGGATGTCCTTGTTCGTGACAATGATCTTATATTCCCTGCTAATTTCTTTTTCCTTGACATGGTAGGTGAGACGAACTCTTCTCGATCTCCCTTGATTCTAGGAAGACCATTCCTAATGATAGAGATAATTGAAATTGATGTCCATTTAGGCATCTTATCCCTGGAATTTGGTGACCAACTGGTCAAGTTCAACATTTTCCAAGCCATGCCATACCCATATGAGGATCATTCTGCATTCTCAATCTATGCTTCTGAGGACACTTCTGAGAGTCAATTGAACCCCATTCCATCATGTTCACTATGTTCTAATGAGAGAGGATCTTGTGAAATCTGCACCACGATTAACCATGTTATAAATGGTGAATTTTATGTGAACCTCTCATTCATAGACTTTATCAATCTAGAGGATCTTGAAAACTCTCTTGAATACCACATCAACTCTGATTTCTACTGCTCCTCCTTGGACAATATTAAAGAAAATGAATCTGAAGAAACTGAAGTCCCTTCCTCAATTTTGGAGTTTTCTAACCCACAAATAAAATATGAGATTGATCCGAACCCTCTTCTTGAATACCTGAAATATGCATTCCTTTTCCATGATCACTCTTATCATGTCATTATCTCTACTTCACTTACCAAAATTGAGGAGTCCAAACTTGTTCAGGTGTTAGAGGAAAACAAAAAGGCCTTAGGTTAGACCCTAGATGACATACCAGGAATCAACCCTACTCTTTGAATGCATCACATCCATCTTGAGGAATCATCCAAAACAATTAGACAACCCCAAATAATACTCAATCCACTCATACTTCAGGTAGTTAGGGAATAGATCACCAAGATTCTTCAAGATGGTATTATCTACCCAGTTTCTGATAGTGAATGGGTTAGTCCAATTCAAGTTGTACCTAAGAAAGGTGGGATAACTGTTGTCACAAATGAACATGGAGAGGTAGTCACAAATCGAGTGAAGAAAAAATGGCATTTGTGCATCGATTATAAGAAATTGAATGTTGAAACAAGAAAAGATCACTACCCTCTTCCATTCCTTGATCACATGCTAGAACAATTAGCTGGAAAGTCACATTATTGCTTTTTAGATGGATACACCAGCTACTTCCAAATACCAATCACACCTCTATACCAAGAAAAGACTACTTTCACATGCCCCTTTGGAACATATACATATAGTAGAATTCCTTTTGGCCTTTGTAATGCTCCTAAAACATTCTAAAAGTGTATGATGATTATATTTTCTAAATTCATTGAACACTTCATAGAAGTCTTCATGGATGAATTTACCATTTATGGTGAGTCATTTGAATCATTCTTGAATTCACTCTCTCTAGTCCTTAAAAAGTGTGTCAAGTGTAACCTTGTGTTAAATTTTGAAAAATGTCACTTAATGGTTGAAAATGAGATTGTTTTAGGGAACATAGTTTCAAAATATGTTATTGAAGTTGATCTTGCCAAAATTGAAGTGATCCAATCACTTCCTGAACCCACCTCTATTCGAGACATCCATTTATTCCTTAGTCATGCTAGTTTCTATTAGATATTCATCCATAACTTCAGTAGGATTTCCCTCTCACTAACTCAGTTTCTCCATAATGATGTCACTTTCCATTTCGATGATGCTTTTAAGAAAGGATTCATTGAACTCAAATATTATTTTATATATTCCCCAATAATCCAACCCCCAGAATGGTTATTACCATTTTAGTCGATGTGTGATGCTTCTGATATAGATGTTGGGGATGTTCTTGGTCAATGAATAGAAAAAATTCCCCATTTCATCTATTATTCCTCAAAAACATTGTATGAAACTAAATCTCACTACATTGTGACTGAAAAGGAAATTTTAGAAGTGTTTTTTTCCTTAGATAAATTCCATACCTATCTCTTAGGTTCCAAAATCATCGTCTTCACTGACCATTCTGCTATAAAATTCTTACTTAAGAAAAGTGATTCCAAACTAAGTATAATAAGATGAATCCTAATGCTCCAAGAGTTTGACCTTGAAATCAAAAATATACCAGGAAAATAAAACCCTGTGGCTGATCATTTGAGTGGAATTTCTAATTCTTCTCATTCTAAAATAATTGATCCAGAATTTCCAACTGAGCACCTTTCATCTCTCACTCCAAAAATACCATGGTATGATCCAATTGTAAATTTCTTGGTTTCTGGTGTTTTTCCTAAAAAAAATTCAAAAGAACAAAAAATAAAGTTGAAAAGTGATTCAAAATACTATTTTTGGGAAGAAAGTAAACTTTGGAAAACTGGGGCAGACATGGTAATTAGAAGATGTGTTGATGAAAATGAATATTCTTCCATCTTAGAATTCTATCACTCAATGCCTGGTGGTGGCCACTTTAGACCACAAAGGACCTCCAGAAAGGTCCTAGACTCAGGATTCTTCTGGCCTTCACTCTTCAAGGACTCACATTAGTTCTGTCAATCATGTCTCACTTTCCAAAAGTTTGGCACAATTTCAAAGAGAAATGAAATTCCCTAAAATCCTTTAATTTTCTGTGAGATCTTCGATGTTTTGGGAGTCAATTTCATGAGACCATTCCCCCCTTCCAAAGGATTATCATACATTCTTATTATGTTTGATTATTTTTCTAGGTGGATTGAGGCCAAACCCACTAGAAAGGATGATTCCCATACTGTTAGTGAGTTCTTAAAGATACATCTTCCACCGATTTGGAACACCACGTGCCTTGATAAGTGACTTATGAACCAATTTTTATAATAAAACCATGGAATATCTTTTGAAAAATAATTTTATTATAAAAAAAACTTCAACTTCATATCACCCCCAAACAAATGGAATGGTTGAACTTTCTAATAGATAAGTGAAAAGAGTTATTGAGAGAATTGTAAAACCCACCAGAAAAGACTGGCCTAAAAGACTTGGTGAAGCACTTTGGGCTTATCGAACTGCCTATAAAACACCCATTGGGATGTCTCCTTTTAGGCTAGTTTTTGGTAAATCATGTCACTTACCAGTTTAAATCCAACATAATTCATTTTTAGTTGTGAAAACTTTTAATTTTTATTGTGAGAAATCTAGTGAAGAAATATTTTTGCAATTGGATAAACAGGAGGATCTTCGACTTGATTCTTATGAGAATTATAATATCTAAAAAGAAAAATCCAAGGCACTCCATGACAAACACATCCTGCGAAAGGTATTTCATGAAGGTGAAAAGGTAATTCTCTTCAATTCTTGATTTTGACTTTACCTTGGTAAGCTTAATTCTATTTGGGAAGGTCCTTTTGTTATTACTAATGTTTACCCATTTGGTGCATTTCAAGTCCAATACCCCTCTTCCAAAAGGAGATTCATGGTTAATGGACATCAGTTAAAGCATCACCATGAGAGGACACATAATCCTGGAACCACATCGACTTCTATTGAATCCACAACTTCTATAGTAAACACACCACTGGATGGAGACGGAGACCCACCAAATCCAAACCAGGGGCACCTCTTTCCCTTTAACTCTTTTTCCTCCTTCTCTCTCTCTACATATTTCTTCTTATTCCTCCCTATTTCATTTTTTACCACCTTCTTCATTAAACCCTTTATTTTTCTCTTTCTCTTTTGTGTGGGTGTTTATTTTAAAAAACACTAAAAAACTAAAAAATAAAAAATGTAAAAAAACCAAAAAAAGTCATACTTACTCACCATCCAGTTTTGACATTTTGTCCAACCATTTTGAGGAGTCAAAAGACATGTTTTCATCTCAAATTTTTTTTATTTTCATAGTGACTTTGGATAAATAATCTTGTGTAAAAACTAAAAAATTTTGAATGTTCAATTTTTGATTTGTAAAATGATTTTCAACACCTATGAGAAACAAAATTTGCTTTCATGCCAAGGCCACCTTTGGCCATCTTTTCAAAATGTGTGTTTTTCTCCCCCATTTGTGATTCTTGAGTTTGTGGACCTTCAAGCTGAATTTCCTACTTTAGTGTGCATTAATATGATAAAGGAATTTGTTGAACCACATGAGAATTATTATAGCCAAATAGCCTCCCATTAACCATACATTAATCCTCCTTTTTAAATACCTTTCAAGCCTATGAAAACCTTTTCTTTGATATCCAAATTACAATCCTAATTCATTATCCCACATAATATCTTCATGGATTTAAATTTCATTATTTATTGAAATTTAAGTGTGGGGGGGATGGATTTCATTTTTTGGGTGAACTTTTATTGATTTTCAATGAGTTATCATATGATTGAGGCCAAGAATCCATTTTAGTGTGGGTTAGAGGTTGTCATTAAATGATTTTTGGGTAATGTAATGTACTTTCATTTATGTAATTTTGTAAATTTTACTCACAAGTGTTCAAAAAAACAAAAAAAACAAAAAAATGGGTTGTGTCTTGGGCATGTCAAAAATTACTCTTCATCAACCTTTGATATTGTTCTAAATATTACAATTAGTGTTGTGAGAAGATCAATCATGGGTTGTTATATGAGTGTGAGATCTTTTTCAAGTTCAACATTTAAAAAAAGAAAGAAAAAGAAAAAAATAACACTTATGTTATTTGGAGAAGTTTTGTTTTTTGTATATATTTCATCTTCTCATCCCCTTAAAATTTGATTCCTATCTTGTGTATTTATTCACATAATCATTCCATTTTAAATACATTTTCCATTTCCTTTTATGTCTCATTTCAAAAAAAAATGTGCATTGCTTTTTCCATGTGGGTATTTTACCCCTTTTTTATTCTTTTATATATCATCTTCCTACCATCCTATATCCACATAAAACCCCTAAAAAGACCTCTTGATTTTTGAGAACTTTAGGATAGGTAATGGAAGCTGAGAGCTCTTTCAAACTCTAAGATTTTCACTTTTGGTTGGTGAAAGAGTGAACCTCCATTAAAGAATTTTATCATCTTGAGAGGTGTGAGTTTTGAGGGTCCACATTTTCCATTTCTAAATTTGTGCATGAAAAATGAATTGTTTTCAAAACATTTTTTTGCAACAATTTGTTGTGGAATTAAATATGGATGAGTGAAATGGTCTAAACTTCCCCTGATTGGTGAAAACAAAATTTTAATATTTATTGGAAAGTAAAAATGATTTGGTTATGTTTTTATATTTATTGCACATGAGGACATGTACAGGCCTAAGTGTGGGTGAGTTGATGTTATTCACTTATTCAAAACTTTTTATATACTCCCTTTACTGATTTTAAATTAAATGTGCATAATTTTTGTAAAATATTAATGTTTAAATATTAAATATAATTTTAGATCACTATTTGAATTCATCCATATTCAAGTATGTTTAATGTTTTAATAATAACTATCACCCAAATTATCAAAATTGCATGTTTCTTGTTTTATACGGTTCCTTACTCAAATTAAAACATTTAATTAGAAGAGATCTTGGGCTAATTCTGCCATTTGAAGGGTCATATGGTCCACACAAATAGGTGCAAATAATTTGTGAACAAACTGGACAATCCATGAAGATAGAATTACTGGCCTCACTCCAAAAGTCCAAATCCTTTAATTCTCCACCAAAGGCGGGGGGAAATTCAATTCATTTTGGATAAAAATTTCAAGGCCCAAATCCAAATACAAGGGGCCCAACTGATGAAGTTAAGCTCAGACAACCAATCTGGCTGAGAATTAAAATCATTACAGTATATATGACTTTTATCCTGATCTAGACAACCAATATAGCTAAGATTTTGTAGTGTTAAAGACAAGATATGTTCGGAAAACCTTTTTTAAGAAAGTGTGCAGATTTTAAGGCATATTCCTATTGATAAACCCATTCTAATTTCGGACTTCTAAAAATTCTGGATTGAAATGGACAGATTACAATTGTTTACTAAAACCACGATAACTTTTTCTACATAAGTCCAATGGCCACAAAATTTTTAGGGACGCCAGTACACATCAATATATACAACTTGGAAGAAGAGATCATATCTAGATTCAGCTATCTGGATATCCAAATTAGAGATGAAAGTTTAGGAGAAGATTTGGAATGTAAACTGTCCACCTCCTTGGGTGATAAATACAACCCCCTCATCTCCTTGCATGTGGTTGACATTTCAGAAGAGAGGATCTTATATTGGCATGACCAAATCCTTTCCAAAGGCTTTGGAGGACCTTACATACTCAAGTTTTCACTTGAGAGACCTTTACTCCTCTCTTTGTTTTCATTTTCTTTTGTGTTCTTCATTGTGGTAATCTTGTAAGTCTTTTTTTGTAATTATGTTTTAATGCAAGTTTCTTCTTCAAAATCTCTTATACTCATCACCCTTATGTAGTGTAATATTAATAATTAGTAATAAATAGTAATAAATAGTATTCATTAGTAATAATTAGTATTAATTAGTATTAATTAGTATTAATTAGTACTAAATAGTAATTAATAGTAATTAATATTAATAATTAGTAATTAATTCTAATAATTAGTAATTGTAACACCCCAAGCTTCCACGGTACGCTTCTCTTTGAATAATACCATATCATGTGTGGTACGCAACACTGAGTTCAAGCGCACCATGACTTACCAAACTAGTCGTTCAAAAGCGGTTATGAATAGTATTAACTGAATTTTAAATTTTATATTATCCTTATAATTTTAGAATCCATATTATGATTTTCTAAGACATAATTTAAGAAAAAAATCATTTTTTCTGATAAAAGAAGTATTTTTAAAAAAATGCAATTTTACTGCCTTTTAATGGCAAATATTTTTTAAATCCAATATTTGAAACTTTTATATATTCAATTTTACAAAATTAACTTCTTATTTAGAATCGGGACATAAGAATTAAGTTTCAATAAAGTTTTGGTGTTTTTCTGATAACTTTCATATTTGGGTGAATAGTGAAAAATACTATATTTTAACTGAAAACAAATTTTTTAATAAAAATATTTTATATTGTTAAATTATACATTTTAATGGTATGAAAGTATAAATAGATTATATTTTTACCATTTAATCCAATTATGGTCATTGTAAGTAATTTCACTTTGAAATTAGACATAATCAAGTGTCAAACTTTTGATAGTTATTATTTCTTAAAAATACACCTTTTGGTTTTAATAGCGGGAATTAATTTCAAATTAATAAATTCAACTTTTTATGTTTTAAATTTGTTAAAATAGACTTCATTTTTGGATTCATAATATTTAAATTATCTTAGGGTGAAATTTTGGTACTTTTCTGAAAACTTTCAATTTTTGATAAATAGTGAAAAACACTGAGTTATAGATTAAAACCAAATTATTATTTAAATAATTATTTATTTTATTTAAATATATTTTAGTTCAAAATAGATACATAATATATATATAATTTTAGTGTAATTCATTGGATTCATTTTATATTAATTTTAGATATATAAAAATTTTATTGAACTTTTCACCGTCTTTTACCCATCTCCTAGGAGAATTTGCAAATTCACATAAAACTTAATTTTACCGCTTCTGTGAGTGGAATTTCAAAAATCTGAGAGAAAAATTTAATATCAAGGATTAAAATGTGGTTCAATAAGATAAAAATATTTTTTGGTGAATAGTAACTTTTTACTTTTATTTACCACGGTAAAAAGTAAATTGGGTAATTAAGGGTAAAAATGATATTATTATTACCCTAAAACATGTCCTAATTCTATTGGATAAGTATAATTCGACCAAAAATAACCTTAGAATAAAATATGAACCTCTTTGGTTCACTTGAATTAGATTGGGACATTTATTATTATTTAATTCAAAGAAGAGTTAAAAGTGTTAAATTCAAAGTTTAATAACTAAAAATTTTTTAATATAAGGTTACACATAAGATAAATTCGACTATAAATATTAATTTGAAAGATAAAAAGATTTCCTACATAATGGTATTTTATTTATAATTTTTATAGATTAAATAATTAAATTTATTAATGATACACCGATGATGCAGTAATTACCTTATTAGTGAAAGAATCAAATAAATGTTATTATAAATATTATAACAAATATAATTTCAAACTTTTTATGAAATCCACTAATTTTATAAGTGAATAGGACATGTTAGGGATGATTCAATGTATCCTGTTCGAAGTAATCAAGTTCTTATGACTTTCACAAAAACAAAATACCAAATAGTGTCAAAATTAACATAAATTAATATTTAAAGAAAATACTATATTATTGGTTGATATAATATTCCTAAAAATGTAAGGTTCATCCAAAGAGCTTAAATAATATTATATATGTCATTAATGATCAACTTGAGGTTCTCTTGTAAGTTTAGAATAAGTTTATTAACCATGTAGAGTAAGAATACAAGAAGACACGGTAAAAGTTAAACTATTTAACTAAGAGGTAAATCTAAAAGATAAGGTTAAAATGGAAATATAAACTTGTATAAAACCTATTGGTTGAGAATATTTCGACCCATAAACACCTAAGGATCTAAATAAATAAATTTGGAGCCATTATAAACCGAATATAAATTTATTATAAAATAATACTTTAATTTTTTCCTAAAGAGCCCCTCCTCCCCCTTATAAAAGGACACCACTTCTAACAAATTATTCATACCTTCAAAGGCTTTTGGTTCATCCAAACCCTGACCAAATATCCTCCCAACTTCCTTCACTTCAACATAGAGGCCTTATTGTGATCATAAAGCCAACTTAAGGAGCCCTTTTGATCAAATTAAAAGGAAGAACCCGAAGAAGAGGTAATGATTTCACCACCCTCTTTCAAGTTCCTTTCTTCTTCCACTTCCTTTTTCTTTGTTGTTTCCATTATAAAATAATAAATTAAGTATATTATATATACTGTGATGTTATTATAATTATGGTAAAACAAAATTCATTATTCTATCCACCCTTTGAATGACATGTATTCATACGTGCGTACGTACGGCTTACCGTCTCCACGTCGTGGTGTAATTGTTATTCAATACATAATTATTTGGAAGGGTATAATAATGATGTGTATTTGATGTAAATAATAAATATAACATGATAAGTAATATGTATATATGATATAACATCCAATTATATATTATTTTAATATCAAAATAATGATATTTTCGCTCGTGCGTATGTACGGATTACCGTCTCCACGACGCGATGAGATTCATTTCCAAGTTCACCATTCATCAATGATTATAAATATATATATATATTACTAATAAGTATTTAATATATGACATAATAATGCTACTGGATATATATATATATTTATATATATAAGTATTTATGTACTTACATATATCTTATTCACTTACTTCCGTTCAATACTGTATGAAAATGGAAACAACGTTTATGCGTACGTACGGACTACCGTCTCCATAAATGGTGTTTTCCATTTCATATATATGTCTATTATACATATTTATATTCTAAATATATATGATATATAGATCATGTTTTATATTCTGGAATTATTTAAATCGTTATCTAAGTGATACAATCAAGAGTAACAAGTTAAAACAAGTACGATAAAGAAAGCGATTATTACCCGAAATATTAATATAACATGGAAATTATTATTAAATGGGTAGTATAAAGTCATAAATGAATAATGTATGATATTATAAATATTAATATGGTTCTGGTATAATTTAATAACATACTATATTATTCATACAGGAGGTTAAATGTATCCTCGACTAAAGGAAAGTGCAAGGTAAGGGGTTTTCATCTCACTCCTTATTCCCGTGAGATTCATGCCATATTGCCACTATTACCTTTTGTGTGGTGTATGTACTGCCAATAATTGTATTCTTTGTGTAATAAACTTTAATTTATGTGTATTTACATATTCATTGTATGATACCTCTTTCATGGGTTGTATGTTTCGTAAGTTACCAAATTGGTAAGGGCTAATTTCACAATCACTTTATTATCTGAGGTTGTTTTTACGTAAGTATCTACTGGGACATATTTATTATCCATGTCCATTTTTTATGAAAGAGTTTTAAAATGGATTATTTTAACGTACTTTTTTACTAAAACATCATTTCAAATGTTTTAAATATTTATTCTTCTAAATCTTTCTCATTAATTTCCATGTCTTCGAAATGGTTTTTTAAGGATTTATTTATATGGACATGAATGTTTTTAAAATGTTAATTACTTTCAAAAGTTTCAAAGTGTTATGGGACACTTTGATTCAAAAATGTCTTTAAATGAATTCTTTTCTAAATTGTGTTACTTTTAAATTTTTTCATGAAAAGGGGTATTTCTCTCAAAGAGTTTTAGAAATCATTTTCATCTATGTCAACATCCTTTGATAAATTTTATACTTATTTAAAGTTGATTTATTATGATACAAATCATCCATATTGTATTTAAGGTTTTGTGATATGTTTAACTATGTATGAGTTATTTTTATGCCATTAATGGTTTATGATTAATGTTTTGGCATTTCGTATGCTAGTTTTAATACGAATTTTTATGTTATATTTCATCCTCTTCTTAAGATTAATGTGTTGGACTAGTATGTTCTGGGTTGGGGACCGGTAAAAGTAAGCCCTCTGGGTTGGTGTCTGGTTATTAGAGGCACTCCAGGTTGGTGTCTGGTTATTAGAGGCACTCCGGGTTGGTGTTCAGTTATTAGAGGCACTCCGGGTTGGTGTCTAGTTATTAGAGGCACTACGGGTTGGAGTCCGGTTATAGAGGCTCTCCGGGTTGGGTTCCGGTTACAGTTATCCCTTAGGTCTTGGCATGAGGCCTTGATATAGAAATTAAAGTTCAGCATTATGAATTCCATCATTATAAAAGTGGTTATTGATATTTCATGTGATTATTCGACTAGTAGAATATCCATGTGATTAAGTAAATGGCATTATTTCAAGTTTAAAAGGCTTTTGTTTTAGTTATACATTGCCTTAAATGTTTATGCTTATTTATGAATGTTTCTGCTGTATTGTTATCCTTACTGAGCATCTGAGCTCACCCATTTCTATGTTTTATTTTTCCCAGGATTCCAAGAAGTGTATTGTGATTGATATGCAGGGTTAAGCCAAGGGAATAATGGCATTCATAAATGATTATTTATGTTGTTTTGTATGTTATAAAGTGTAATGTAACATTCTTGTATGTAATCTATTTTCCAAGACTGCTAAACCGATCGGTCCTTCGGGACTTGATTCCTTGTAATCATTCCAATGTATTAAAATAATGCAACGACTCTGGGTAACTGGGGTCGGGGCGTTACAGTTGGTATCAGAAATAATTAGCAATAATTAGCAATAATTAGCAATAATTAACAATAATTAGAAATAATTAGCAATAATTAGCAATGATTAGCAATAATTACTAATAATTAGAAATAATTAGCAATAATTAGCAATAATTACTAATAATTAGCAATAATTTGCAATAATTACTAATAATTAGCAATAATTGCTAATAATTAGCAATAATTGCTAATAATTAGCAATAATTAGGAATAATTAGCAATAGTTTGTAATAATTAGCAATAATTAACAATAATTAACAATAATTTGCAATAATTTTCAATAATTACTAATAATTACTAATAATTAGTAATAAATAGAAATAATTAGCAATAATTAGAAATAATTAGCAATAATTAGCAATTATTAGAAATAATTAGCAATAATTAGCAATAATTAATAATAATTAGCAATAATTAATAATAATTAGAAATAATTAGCAATAATTAGAAATAATTAGAAATGGTTAGCAATAATTAGCAATAATTAGAAATGATTACTAATAATTAGAAATAATTAGAAATAATTACTAATAATTAGAAATAATTAGTAATAATTAGCAATAATTAGTAATAATTAGCAATAATTAGTAATAATTTGAAATAATTACTAATAATTAGGTATAATTAGTAATAATTAGCAATAATTAGGAATAATTAGCAATAATTACTAATAATTAGGAATAATTAGGAATAATTATAAATAATTAGGAATGATTAGAAATAATTAGCAATAATTAGAAATAATTAGCAATAATTAGAAATAATTAGTAATAAATAGGGATAATTGTAATAAATTGTAAGAACATGGCATAATTTCTAATGGATTAGTGGAAATCCTTTTGCTCGATGATTCTTCTCCTTTCAACTCTCACTGACCCAAAACATTATGAAAAATGTGATTCTACATATGCATATCTAATCTCATATGCATGAGATAAGATATGCATTTGTAGGACCACATTTTTCATAATGTTTTCAGGCGGTGACTGCAGCAAGAAGATGATTCATCGACGAAAAGGGGGATCTTTTGTCTGATGGCTCATTTACTTGCATCTTTCTCACACTAGAATTATAATGAACAATTTGGTCAGAGGTACACTTATGCATTATCATATGCATGGGAATGGATATGCGTACCTTCAAGAAGATTCTTCATTGTGATTTCATTGTGATAAAGTTGCAGGTAAATGAGTCGTCAGAAAAAAGAGTAGTTTCCAATCCATTGGAAATTGTGTCACCCGTAATTAGTGGTAATTAGTAAAAGTAGTTATAATTATTTATCTTCTTTTTTTATAGCGTTTTTATTATTCCAAATTATTCAAAAATAGCAATGATTTTATATTTTTTAGAAAAATATGGAATAAGGGAGTCAACAATAGTCATTATTAGATGATCGTTCTTGGATAAATCAACATAGAAATTCAAACAGTTCTAGTTTAAATCCTGTATATATTGAGGGTGTTGAAGCTTTCTTATCATTTGCATCATCGAAACCATAATTTGTTTTAGAAGTCACAATTAAGTTTCCTTGTAAAAAAAAATTTTCTAAGAATGTTTGACACATTTGAAAACATTGGGGGACATCTCTTTCATTTTGGTTTTTGACCAGATTATGTTTTTTGGTATCAACACAGTGAACACAATTATAGAGAAGATACTAATAATTTGATTATAGATCCATCAAAATTTCAAAATTTAGTACATGATGTTGTAGGTCCATCTGTTCAACAAACTAAAACTTAGGATGATATTGATTTAACTCCTAAGTTGGCACCATATGAATTTTATGAGTTGTTAAGGTCTACTGAGGATGCATTATATCCTAGTTGTAAGATAAGAAAATTAGAAGTAGTTGTGAAATTTATGGATATTAAATCAGATAATGGAATATCAAACAACTATTTTGATTAGATATTTTCTTTGGTTAAAACATTGTTACTTGAAGGAAATGTGTTTCTTGAAAATTACAATGAGGGAAAGAGGTGGGTTCGTAATCTAGGCCTTACTTATCAGAATATTCATGCATATGAAAATTATTGCATCTTATATTCTGGTGAAAATGAGTCATTAGAAAGTTGTCCCATATGTGGACAATTGAGGTATAAAGAAGCTTAATCGTGGAAGTATGGATTGATTCCTATAAAACAATTGAGATATTTCCTGCTTACACCTAGGTTGTAGTGTTTATTTATGTCTTAGAACATAGAGACAATGATGTCATGACACAAAACCAATATTTCAACCGGTAAAAGCTTGAATCATCCATCTAATGGTGATTCATGGAAACATTTTGACTGAGTGCATCCGTATTTTTCTTTAAAATCCCATAACATGGGATTGGGTCTTTCTACTAATGGTTTATGTCCATTTGGTTGTTATGGTAGTCAATATTCATGTTGGTCTGTCTTTATAACTCTATACAATTTACCTCCATGGATGTTGTTTAAGGATCCTTATATCCTTTTTACCTTATTAATCCCAGGACATCCAAAAAATAATATTGATGTTTATTTTAAACTATTGATTGATGAGTTAAATTCATTTTGTAGTAATGGTGTTGGTATATATGATGTTGTTGCGAAACAAAATTTCCAACTAAAGGCTGCATTTATGTAGACAATTAGTGACTTCCCAACATATAGAATATTATCTAGTTGGAGTACACATGGTCCAAAATCATGTCCATACTATATGAGAGAAAAAAAATAATTTATACTCCTCAATAGAAAAAAAACCTTTCTATTTTGACTATCATTGCATATTTATTCCAACCGATCATATTTTTTGAAAGAACAAATCTCATTTAAGAAAAGGCACAATTTAAAGGGATGGACCTCCAAAAATGATCTCATGTACATAGTTAAAATCAGTTGTATTTTCATTACCTCCCATCACATATGGACCAACAATAAACCAACAAAAAATTCATGGCTTTGAGAAAAAACACAATTGGATAAAACGGAGCATTTTTTGGGATCTACCATATTGGTCTGATTTGTTGGTCCCCCACATGTTGGATGTCATGTATATTGAGAATAATTTTATTGATAATTTATTTCATATAGTTTTGGATACACTGGGTAAGACCAAAGATAATGTAAAGGCATGATTAGATCATTCCCAAATTTGCAGGTGACCAGAAATTGAACTGTTTGAAAATGTCAGATCATAGAGGTTAATGAAGCCAAAAGTAGCTTATAAACTGTTCAAAGAGAGTCACTTATTATTTTGTCAGTGGATTATAGATTAGAGACTTCCAGATGTCTATTCTTACAATTTGGGTAGATGTATTAAGAATGGTCATATTACCAGATTAAAAAGTCATGATTGTCATGTTATAATAGAAAGACTTATGTTGATTCGATTAAGAGGTTTGTTGAATTCTATGATTTGGGATTCGATAAAAGACATATCATGTTTTTTTTAGACATTTTTTAGTGACAACAGACTATGATGCACTAATAAAACTAGAAGAAGATATTTTTGTAATTATATATAAACTAGAAAAAATATTCCTTCCAACTTTCTTTGACTCAATGGAACATTTTATATTAAATTTTCCACATGAAGAAAAATGTTATGGTTTGGTACAGTTTTGATTGATGTACCCATTTGAGAGATGAATGCATAAATTGAAGAAAAAATTACATAACAAAGCATCAGTTGAAGGCTCAATTGTTAAAGCTTATTTGCAAGAAGAAATTGCCTTTTTTATGCTCTAATTATTTTGAATCTGAATATCCCTCAAAACACAACCACATAGAATGGAATGAGGGTAATTTTGATGATGAAATGGAAAATAAATTATCAGTTATTAATAATCTAGATCTTGGCTTCAGTGGAGTTCATGAACGATGGCTTTTAGATGATGAATATCAAAGAGCACATACATATATTCTTCTTAACTGTGAAAAAATGACATCATTTGTATTGTGAGTGATTCTATCACTTATTCTATAATTTATGTTGCAATAAGTAAACTTATTTTATTTGTAGGTTATATGATAATCATATCAAGAAACATCTTTCACAAATTATAGCAACTGCTCTTGAAGAACGCCAGAAAAAAAAATTCTCAATGGTTTCAAAAACTAGTAACATAAATTATTGATAGTTTAACATATAAATTTAGTTTATTATTTATTATATTGATAATTTTTTAAAAAAAATTCATGTGTCTCAGCATGATGATAAAATTGATAAGCGATTGTGTATATTGAGTAACCCACTATCCAAAATGGTTAAATCTTATAATGTATATGTGGTGAATGGTTTTAGATTTCATACACATGAATATGGGGAATCAAAAAAAATAATGAAAAGTGGAGTTTTTTTTAGAGGATCTCATCATAGAGAAACTGAAGTTGAATTTTACGACATGCTGGATGAAATTATTGAACTGTGTTATCTAGGACAAAATTATATAATGATGTTTACATGTCAGTGGTTGGATACTGAGAGAGGCTTGTGTGTTCATATGACTCATGGAATCATTGATATTAAATATAAAAGTCTTCTTGTAGTAAATGAACCATTTTTACTGGCTCAACAGGCACATAAAATTTATTATGCAAAGTACTATGCTACTTTAAGAGACCTGAGCAATTGGTAGAGCATAATAAAAATGAAATCTCAGGAAAATCAGTTTACTTAAACTGAATTTGGTTCCAATGAAGTACAAGGAATTGAAATTTTTCAAGAGACTACTCAAAATTCATCTTGTTCACAAAGAAACATGAATACCAATGATTAAGATGATGTTATTGATGTTACAAATGAATTTGAAATGGCAAGAGATGATGAAATTGAAACTCATATGGATATTTATGATGCCGAGGAAGAATATGAAGACATTTACATCGTTATATATGAAGATGATGATGAAGGTGAACATTGACACAATTAAATTATGGTTATAATCACAACTAATATATATCTATATATAATATTTATTTTTAACTATTTGCTAACAACAATCATTTTTTGTTTCACATGGACAATGGTCTATTTCGTCAGTTGCAGGAGAGTGAGCTACCTTTGGATGAGGAGGATTTGGGATCATCTATCCATTAGATTACTGGTGATTTAGGGGGTATGCGGAGGGGGAACGATCTTGTGTGACTGATGATTCTTGACCATATCCCCAAGCAACGTCCACATCTTGTCTTCGATCCACGCACACAGAGGTATAGTAACCTGTGTATTTTAGTTAGCTTTCATTAATTTATTTATATACTAATTGTTTGATTATTTGTTATTTTTTCACATTTTTGCGCATATAGATATTGGACAGGGGAGTGCTATCTTGAAAAATTATTTTTCTCAGCTATGGATCACATGGGGATAGATTCTTGTTGATGTATAGCTCGGCATGTTTGGTCTTTGGCTGTTACATAAATAAATAATATTTATTTTGAAATTTATTTCATTAATAACTTGATATTATAAATTATTTGTAGGGTTATGGTATCCCATCAATGATATAATGTGTGAAGCTATCTACGCAGCAAGGGAGGTGTTTATGCGTGATTTTTTTCGTCAGTTTTTTCACAATTTGAGAAGGATGACCATGAAGAAAGCAGAAGTGGTAGTATTTGATGATTCATGTAAAGCCTACTAGACAGAGTACATTTTATCTCACATTTGGTATGGATTATGTTCACACTGATTGGGTGGTGAATTTATAAGTAAATATTCATTGGGCTAACATAACTAGGGGAGACAGGATGTGATGCATCGAGCTAGTATCCGTACATTCAATATGCATAGAAATCATCTAGTAAGTACTTTTTTTAAATATTTTATATAACTTTAAAAATAAGTAGTTTATTTATATTCATATAGGCAGTCGAGCATCCCGATATTATGGAGTACTGTTGAGACAATAATTCTTCCTTATGACTTTTCCATTCCTTCTTGTTTGGATAGATTATTGAGTCAATAAGGTTTCCTTATTTCTTTCCCATTTCCTCTTGTTTTGAAAATCACAAACACCTTATCTTAAGTAAAATTTCATTTTACCCTATGTTTTACTTTTATAAGGAAAATTTTCCTTCCCCAAGGAAATTTATCATTACTGTGTTTTTCATTGTTCATTTTGTCTAAGTATAAAATTCGGTCTCATATCCAAAACCTCGGAATCATATAATACTTAGATATAGATCATTTTGTTTTCAGGATACTAATTCCGACTACGAGTTCCCTAAATTCAGACTCTGAACTCTTATGAGTTCTAACTCTGAATTCTTATGAACTCAGACTCTAAACTCTTATGAGTTTTGACTCTGAATTCTTATGAACTCGGACTCCGAACTCTTATGAGTTTTGACTCCGAATTCTTATGAACTTAGACTCTAAAATTTTATGAGTTCAGACTCTGAATTCTTATGAACTCAAACTCTGAACTTTCTAAGTTCAGGTTCCAAATTCATGTGAATCTAGATTCCGAATTTCCTTGAAATTAAGACTTCGGAATTCTATATAATTTAGGTTTTGAATTCCTTGGAAAACAGAATCCAGATATCCTTGTATTATAGACTCTGAATAGTTTTTGGGTAGACTTCAAAATTTCATTTTGCTTACATTCTAAATAATTGAATTTGGTTATGTAACCATATTTTTGATTACTCATATTTTAGTTATAAAATGATGTCGTGCATTCAGTTACTAACTAACCGTTGTTTGAGTGACACATGTATAGGTCTCTCTGAAATTCAAGGAAAAATATGACCGTTGGAGGAGGGAGCTGACCGTTGAAGTCATGCCTATAAATATGAGATTATTTGAAGGAGCTCGGAACTTTTGAGAACTTAACTTTTGGAAGAACTTACTTACATGCTGTTGAAGTGATTTTTAGAGTAAGAGGCTCTTATAAACTCTCAATATTTGTGAAGAATGTTTGAACGGATTGTTTAAACTTTTCTTCATGTAGAATTGCTTCGTGTGACTCTGAATGTTGCTGAGTACATTCGAGGGCTTCCGAGGATAGGAAGACAGAGGTTCCAACTACCTTGAAGTTGAGGTCTTGTGGGGATAGCAAGATAGACTCCGATCTTCGTATTGATGGCTTACCTTGGTGTGCGTAAGACATACTTTCTTGAAAGTATAAATCAAGGGACCTTTATCCTAGGTTGTTGGATACCTTTATCTTTGGGTTAAAATATTTACTACTTTTTACTTGCATTGTTTCAATTTTTCCACTGCATTTTGTTTTTTGAGGAAAGTATAAATATCTTATACTTCCTTATACTTTTACACTCTGATTTAGTAATATTCTATACGCTTTAAGGTAGAATATTTATCTTTGTAAACTTTTTGTTAAGTTTCATTTCCAAATTCACTTTTCCGGAATTGCATTCTCAGAATCATATTTCCGGAATCAAGCAAGTATGTAGAATTAGAGGTGTTGTGAATTTTTTTTATACAAAATTTTCTTAATAAATTTTTTAAGTATAAAATTCACCCCCCCCCCCCCCCCACCCTCTTGTATATTGAGTGTCTAAAATTTCATTTCAATCCTTTAGTTGGTATCGTATGAGATTATCATACACCATACCAACTCAACAATTGATATTAGAGGTTGGCTACCTCATACTCTGAACCAATTCAACAATTGGTATCAGAGGGTTGGTTCAATCTGAATTAATCTCACGATTAGATTCAAAAGAGAATTCTTCTTCCTCTTATTTTAGAAATCAAATTTTCGGACTCATAAAGTCCAGATTCATATTTTTCTTAGAGATACTATAGTTTTATTTTCCTTGATTAGTATTTTTTTCTCTTGTTTAAAAACTTTTATTACTGACAAGTTTGTGTGGAAATATATTGTGTTTGAGATGGCAGGAATCAATATTGGTTCTATAGACAACCTGAATCCAACAGACCTTCTATTTTAGATGGGAATGATTACGAATATTGGAGATATCGCATGAAGACATTTATTATCAATACTGGAGTGGGTAATTTTGTTATTCTTACTAGAGGATATAAAATCCCTGAAAAAAAAGTTAGTACTTTCACCAATCAAGAAAAGCATGAATATCAATTGAATGATATGGTACGCAATACATTACTATGTTCCATGACTAGGAACATCTATAGTCAAATATATTCATGTGAATCTGCAAACAGTATCTGGAAGAAACTTGAAGTTTCACATTTTGGTACTTCTAAAGTTATAGAGACAAGAAGAGCTATGTTGAGAGATAAATACCATGGCTTTAAATTTCCTTATGGAGAACTTATAAGAAATGTTCAGAAAAGGTTTATGACTATTGTAAATATCTTGTGGTCTATGGGAGAAAAAGTTTTGGATGATGAGGCTCTTGTGGATAAAATCATAGACATCGTTCCCAATGAGTGGGAATCCAAGAGAACAACTATTGATGAGAATATAAAGGTCACTCTAATTTCTCTTGATGAACTATTTGGAACTCTTCTTCAACATGAGACAAGAATGAAGAGTGATGTTGATAATGTTAAAAATAATAATGGGAATGGAGGAGTTTATTTTATGACTACTTCAAATCATATGAAAGCCAAGACTCCAGAAAGAGTAACAAGATCCAAATCTAAGAAGGTTATTATCCAATATGAATCTAGTGGAAGTGAATCTTCAGAAAATGATTTATCCAATCTTTCTCAAAGGATGAACAATATTTTTGGCCAGAATAATTTTCAATCCAGATACACGAAGAAATAAAGGAAAGATAAGAAAGATTCAGAAGTCATGTGTTATGAATGCAAAAGAGTTGGACATATAAGACCTGATTGTCCTATGCTTAAGAGAGAGGAAAGAAATGAAAAGCATTCTGAGAGAAATATAAATAAGTAATACAAAGATAAATCTAAGAAAGTCTTGAAATATAATGACACTTGGAGTGCTAGTGGTGGCGACACTTTAGATGAATCATCAGATTATCAATCTTCTGGACAGAATAATCTTGGTCTAATAGCCAGACTACCTGTTGAAAATCATTTCTTAATGGCTAAGGTACAAAATGTTGAATCCATGACCAATGTATCTTTTAATGCTAATTATAGTGATAGAAAATATTATAACTCTTCTGATGAAGAATATTCTTCTGATGAAGTTAATACTTTACCTACCTATGAAGAAGTTTCTAGGTTTGCTAAGCTTCTTGAGAATGAAAATTCTAAACTCAACAAAAAGCTTAATAAGGAAAATTGTATGGTTTCTATACTTACTAAGGAAATATAATATCTTTCTAAATATCATGATAAGAAAACTTTTGATTTTGAAAGTATTTAAAAAAACCTTGAGAAATTAAATTCTGAGAAGGATAAACTTTATAAGGATATAGAAAATGTAATTTCTAAGAAAAATGTTTTCGAGCCTAACTCTAGTTTTAAAACTAATGTTTTTGAAGTCAAGAACATAGTTATTAGATAAAAGTCAGAAATATTTTCCTTGAGGAATTTTTTTTCAAACTTTACCTTAGGTAAATAAAATTTTGATAAAATGTATTCTTAAATTAAACCTCTTAGGAATAATTATAGTTTTGGTTATGCAAGTTCAAAACCGATTTTTAGAAATAATTATTTTGTTCCTCAAAGTGCTTCATTCTTCACCAAGTGTCAGTTTGGTGGACACTGGGAAAAAAGTTTTTCCTTAAACAAAACCTAGTCTTTAGGATTTCATAAAGCCTATTTTTCTAAGAAAATGTGGGTACCTAAGATTTTTCTTTCTGAAATTTCTGGATCCAAGAAATTTTGGATTCCGAAAATCTAACATTCTTATTTTCAAGAAAATAAGGAAATTACCCACAACAATACTTGGTACATGGATAGTGGATGTTCCTGACATATGAATGGTAACAAAAACATCTTTGAAAAGATTATCAAGACGAAAGGAGGAAAAGTAACTTTCAAAGATAATGCTAAGGGAGAAATTATTGGTATAAGTAACATCATTCTTCTTGGAAAAACTTTTATTTAAAATGTTTTATTTGTTAAAGGTCTTAATAACAACCTCATTAGAAGAAGTTAATTATGTGATGAAGTTTACCTTGTGAATTTTAGGAATGACAAGTGCTTAGTACACAATTCCCAGGAAGAGTTTATTCTTTCTTCCCATAGGCAAGAGAATGTTTACACACTAAACTTAGAAGACCTTAAGAGCCAAGATTTACCTTGCCTTAGTGCAATGGAAGATCATTCTTGGTTGTGGCATAGAACGTTAAGACACTGTAACCTTAGGAACCTATGAAAACTTTCTAAGAAAATATTAGTTAAGGATCTACCGGAGCTTAGATTTGATTCTTCAAAATTTTGTGATCCTTGTTAATTTGGAAAGAAAAATAAATCAAGTTTTAAATCAGTCGGTGAAGTCTCAAATACTGATGCATTACAGTTAGTGTATATGGATCTTTTTGGTCCAACAAGAACTGCAAGAATTGGAGGAAAATATTATGTATTTGTCTTAGTTGATGATTACACTAGATTTACGTGGGTCTATTTTCTAGAAAATAAATCTGAAGCTTTTTCTTATTTAAAAAGTTTTATATCCCAAGTTAAAAATGAGAAAAACCTTACTTTAATAACTATTCATAGTGATCATGGAGGAGAATTTCAAAATTTTGATTTTGAAACTTTTTGTAGTAGAAAAGGCATTACTCATAACTTCTCAGCACCCAGAACTCCTCAACAAAATAGTGTTGTTGAAAGAAGAAATATAATTCTTCAAGAGATAACTAGAACCATGTTGAGTGAGTATTCTATAGCCAAACATTTTTAGGCTGAAGCTGTAAGTACTGCTTGTTATACTATAAATTGATTTTTGATTAGACCTTTTCTTAATAAAACTCTTTATGAGTTATAGAATGGTAGAAAACCTAGACTTTCCTACTTCAAGGTTTTTGGTTGAAAGGTTTTCATTTTGAATACTAAAGATAATCTAAAAAAAATTTCACCAAAATATGATGAAGGAATTTTCTTAGGCTACTCCACAACTTCTAAGGATTATAGAGTTTTCAACAAAAATACTTATACTGTCGAAGAAACAGTGCATGTAAAATTTGATGAAACTGATCCTTTTATTTTCAAACAACCTCAACCTACATCTTCTGATGTGTTTTCAAAAACTTATTATCAACCTCTGATAGAAGATCCTTCTGATAAGGAAAATGTCCAAGAAAATGTTTCTGAAGCATTTACCCCAAAAGACTTTCTACCCTATGTTGATGAACAGGTTTTACAAAACCCAAATCAGTTGTTTCTAAAGAATCATCCTAGTGATAGTATAATTGGTGATGTTTATCAACTTGTAAGTACCATAGGTTCCTTAAGAAATAAAGTAGAACATCTAGAATTCCTTTCCCAATTAGAACCAAAAATCACTGATGAATCTTTAGGTGATGATGATTGGATAAAAGCTATGCAAGATAAACTAAATGAATTCGAAAGGAATAAAGTCTGGACCTTGGTTGAAAGACCTAAGGAAACTTCTGTTATTGGAGTAAAATGGGTTTTCATAAATAAGTGTGATGAAAATGGAATCATAGTTAGAAATAAAGATATATTGGTTGCTAAAGGATATAATCAACAAGAAGGAATAAACTATGAAGAAACCTATTCTCCAATAGCTAGACATGAATCTATTCACATTTTACTTTCCTTTGTATAATTCTTCAATTTCAAATTTTTCAAATGGATGTGAAATGTTCTTTCCTTAATGGTTATGTTCAAGAGGAAATTTTGTTGAACAACCTCCTGGTTTTGAAGATCTAAAAATCCTAAACATGTTTACAAACTTACCAAATCTTTGTATGGACTTAAGAAAGACCCTCGAGCTTGTTATAATAGACTTATAGGATTTTTACTTCAAAATAATTATGTTAAGGGAAATGCAGATCCAATACTTTTTATAAAGAAATATAAGAAAAAAAATTATTGTTCAAATTTATGTTGATGACATTATATTTGGTTCAACTCAGTAATCTTTAACTGATTCCTTTGCAGATCTAATGAAATCTGAGTTTGGAATGAGTATGATGGGTGAGTTAACATTTTTCCTTGGTTTTCAAATTTCTCAAAAACCAGAAAAAATTTATATATCCCAACATAAGTATATTAAATATCTTCTAAAAAAGTATGGATATGACAACACTAAGAGTATAAGTACTCTCATCGGTACCTCAAATTAACTTGATCTTGATGAAGCTAGGAAACCAGTAGATCAAACATCCTTCAGAGGTATGATTGGAAGTTTACTTTACTTGATATCTAGTCATCCAGACTTAATGTTTTTAGTATGATTATGTGGAAAATATCAATCCAATCCTAAGAAATATCATTTAAAGGTAGTGAAAATAATTTTTCACTACTTAAAGGGAACCATGGATTTAGGACTTTTTTATAATTTTGGAAATGATTTTATTTTGAAAACTTTTGTCGGATGATGACTTTGGTGGATGTAGAATGGATAGAAAAAGTACATCCAGAATGTTTCATTTCTTAGGAGATTAATTAGTTTCTTGGTCATGTAAGAAGAAACACTCAGTAGCAATTTCCACTACTGAAGCTGAATATGTAGCAACTGGAAATTGTTGTGCTCAAGTGTTGTGGATGCAACACACACTCACATACTATAGTATGATTTTTACCAAAACACAAATTTTTTGTGATAATACTAGTGCCATTGCCTTAAGATAAAAATCTACACATAAATCACGTGCAAAGAGCATTGATATTAGGCATCACTTTCTTAGGAATCACACACAAAAAGGAGACATCATTCTTCAATTTATCGGAACACAAGATCAACTAATTGATATTTTCACAAAATTTTTACCCTCTTATATATTTGAATACATTAAACAGAAGTTAAGAATGATAACCTTAAGGTAATCATCCTTATTAAATTCCTTTTGAAACAATATCCTTACAGTAATAAACTTCTTTTCTTAGGGGGGTACATTTGTTTCCTAGTTTTCTAAACTTTTTCCCAGAAACTTTTGTAGTCCTATTCTTTTCCAAATTCTTTTAAGACTCAAATATTTCATAATGAAAATTTTCGTAGTTAGATTTCTCAAATATTTCATAATGAAAATTTTCGTTGTCAGATTTTTCAAATCTTTCGTAATGAAAATCTTCGTAGTCATATTTTTCAAATCTTTCGTAATGAAAATTTTTGTAGTTAGATTTTTCAAATATTTCGTAATGAAAATTTTTGTAGTCAGATTTTTCAAATCTTACGTAATGAAAATTTTCATAGTCAGTTTTTTCGACTCTTTCTTAATGAAAATTTCCATAGTCATATTTTTCAAATCTTTCATAATAAAAATTTTCATAGTCAAGTTTTTCAAATCTTTTATAGTCAGATTTTTTCAAATTTCTATTAATGAAGATTTTTGTACTTAAATTTATCGTAATGAAGATTTCTGTACTTAAAATTTTCGTAATAGAGATTTCATTTTTTTTTCATGATCAAAATTTTTCAGAATCCAAAGTTCTTCAAGAAAATTTTTTCCTCACTATGAATAATCTTCTTAACAATCTGAAAGGTATGTTGCCTTCCCTGAGTTTTCGTAATCATCCTTTAATTTCTAGTATTTTCTTTTGATTTTTAAATTTTTTGGATTTGCCTTTTCTTAAATCCGAATGTTTTTATTAAAGAAACCTCAAAAGATTAGATCCAAGATTTCCTTGTGGCTATCATATTGATCGTCAGATCTGATCAGAAGAATTTTCATCCATTAGATTGAGTTTGAAAGATGAACTGTCACTTCAAACACCTATATAAAGGACCCCCAAATGGTTGTCCCACATCGATTCCAAAGCTTGTGTGTGCTGAAGTTCTGCCCTTCTACTTAAGCTCGTTCTAAACTTCTCAGAACTTACTCAAATCCGAATTTCTGTAGAAGAATCCTCCCAGAAAGATATGTCTACTATTAAGGTAATCCTGGAGTGGTAGATCTATAGAGAAAGGTTGGTGCATCTGAACTTCTTCACCAAGTATGATTCTATAATCTCAAAGAAAATTAAGTTGAATGGATGGGAGAGTGCTTGCATATCAAAGCCAGGGGATCAAGATTTAGTTTATCCGGACTTTCTAGTTGAGTTTTATGAATCATTCTGTTTCTTCAAGGAAGAAGGTAGAGAGAATTTTTCCTTCAAGAGCTATAGAAAGACTTATGCTCTTTCATACACCAAGGTTTCTAATTTAATTAGAGTTCCTTATGAGGGTGAGGCAGAGTTCTGCTCACATAAGTAGTCGAATGTTCAAGGAAGTTGTTTTAAGGTCAAAGCTATGGAGTGTCTTGGCCTTACAGATGTTATGACTCTGAAGATCGCACACTTGTCTAAAAATCATCAGATTCTTGAATTATGGGTTCAAGGATTCATCATTCCGAGGAAAGGGGATAAAGACACTTTAAAAAAAAGTGACATGTATATTTTAGATTTTCTGGTGAACCTGAGGAAGGTTAAATTGGTTAAGAATATTCTCATTACGATTGAGAATACTAAGAATGGAAACATGAAGGCTCAGATAATCATGTATCCAGATATTCTCTCCAAGTTAATTGTTCAGTGCTTAGAATATTTTAAAATTCCTTGCAGCTCCAAGCCAAGGAATTGAAAAGTCATGTTAGTCAGTGATGATACCCTGAAAAGAATGAAAATTGGTTTTTCTACAGACTCTAGAGAATCTTATGACTTACCAGAGGAAGAAGCTGAAGCTATTTCGAAAAAAAAAAGAAGTGGCTGAACAGTTCAAAAAGGGAAGAAGGAAGAGGAAAGTGAAGGAAGTGAAAGAAAAGGTAAAATCTCTTATAGCCAAGGAAATCCAATCCACAGCTCTGAAACCTAAGAAGAAAAAAGACTATCCAGATGAGGTAGTTGTTAAGTGGAGGGAAGATAAAAAAACAGGAAAGAAGGGGAGACCAAGTTTCGATTGGACCCTACTGATGAAAAATCTCTGAAGGAGAAGACAGCTGAGAATCTAGAAAGGGAAGAGAAAGAAAAGAAGCTAAAGAAGTATATAAATGAAGCAGAGATTGTGAAATCCCTTTTAAGGGATACAGATAAAGCATCTGAGAGTATCCGTGTACCAGAATCCTTCCTGGTAGAAGCTTTACCTGAAACCCTGGGAAAGAAGTATGTGACTTCGAAAAAGTTAAAAGAAAAAGAAGTTTAAGAAGTTTAAGAAGAGAAAGATGAAGGTAGTGGTGATACTGAAGATCTCATTAATCAAGTAGAAGATTTTCATGAGAAGGATAGTCCATCTGAGAAACTTTCAATCTGAACTTCTCAAGATGAATCCTCAAAGTTGGATACTCCTGGGAAGGATGAAGGAAAGGATGATGATGAAGAAGATAAGACATCTGAAGAATAAAGTATTAATGGATATTTCATTCATCCTGAGGATGCTGAGGCAGGAGATAAGAAAGAAGAGATAGATTAAGATAAAATTGTTCAGTTGTCTGACAGTGAACATGAATCTCTGGATGAGGAATCCATTTTGAAAGCTGACAAGGGAAAATAGGTGGTTGTTGATACACCTGGTAAAGTTTTTGTGAAGAAGAATAAAGCTTCGGGATCTTCAAAGAGGAAACTTTCTAATCTAGAGAAAGATCCATCACCAAGAAAACTTTCAAATTTGGAATCATCATCCCTTGGACATGATTTCATAGTACAGTCTTTGAAAAATCTTGTGGGGACTATTCTGATTTTTCCCATTATTGACTCCAGATGCCAGATGCTCCAACACACCCTAAACCAAAAATCTTATTCAGTGTTCATAGTGATGGAAAAGTGTGTCCATCTTGAGGCTGGTCTCAAGAATTTTTTCATCAACTACGAAGCCCACAAAAGATCATGCAAGAAGTTGACCAGTTAGTCAAGGAAAACCATAGAAGACATGAAATATCTTGATGAGTTCCAAGATAGTTTCAAGTAGGCATTTGACATTGAAGATAGTAAAATCAAGTATCTCACGAATAGCTTTGAGAAAAATCTAACTCTTGAACAGAATACTCGGATTCAAGAAGTAAAGGATTTGAATGGGAAGTTGTATTCTATTGCTCAAAGCTGGAAGAGAGAAAGAGATCTTAGGATTAAGATAGAAGAAAAGCTTGTCAATCAGGAAGAATTCCCAAAGGCTCAGGTAGAGGTTCTCAAAGCTCAGGAAGATAAAATCAAAGCTCTAGAGAAGAAATCTGAGGATCATGATCAAATTATGAAGTGATCTGAGGAAGATCACAAGGAGCTCAAAAATCTAAAACCCATTGTGAATAAGTTTATGCCCAAGGAAAAGGAAGGATGATAGACCCAATATGATCTTTTGTTGAAATTTCCTTCCTTGTATAATTTTTCCTATCATAATGAAATGTTTGGTTGCTTATCTTTTGGATGTGTTATACTAATTTTTTTAGGTACCATAATTTATTTTCCATTACCTCAAAAAAAATTGAAAATCACAGTGGGAGAAGGGAAAAATAATACTAAGAAAAGAAAAAATTTCCCTAAGTAAGGGTGAGTCCATCTAAGGGGGGGGTTTTATTACAAATATTTCTGTATTCAAGATAATGAAAAATCTCATTCCGGAAATCTAGAATATGATCCTTAGTGTTCCAAATCCTAAGGGGGAGTTATTCTTATTTTTCATTGCTCATGAGTGAAGGGAGATAAGTTTTACTTTCAAAGTCCATAAAAATATTTTATAAGTCCTTATATTCTTTTTCATAATCATGTTTGTGCTTTCCAAAAAGGGGGAGATTGTTGAGTCAATAAGGCTTCCTTATGAATTTTCCATTCCTTCTTGTTTGGGGAGATTGTTGAGTCAATAAGTTTTCTTTATTTCTTTCCCATTTCCTCTTGTTTTGAAAATCACAAACACCTTATCTTAAAGAAAATTTCATTTTACCATATATTTTACTTTCATAAGGAAAATTTTCCTTCCCTAAGGAAATTTATCATTACCATGTTTTTCATTGTTCATTTTGCCTAAGTATAAAATTTGGTCTCATATCCAAAACCTTGGAATCATATAATACTTAGATATAGACCATTCTATTTTCAGGATATGAATTCTGACTCTGAGTTTCCTGAATTTAGACTCTGAACTCTTATGAGTTCTGAATATAAATTCTTATGAACTCAAACTACGAAATATTATGAGTTTTGACTCCTAATTATTATGAACTCAGACTCCAAACTCTTATGAGTTTTGACTTTGAATTCTTATGAACCCTGACTCTGAACTTTTATGAGTTCTGACTCCGAATTATTACGAACTCAGACTCTAAAATTTCTAATTTTAGGTTCCGAATTCCTGTGAATCCAGATTGCAAATTTCCTTGAAATTCAGACTCCGTAATTCTATATAATTCAGGTTCCGAATTCCTTGGAAAACAGAATCCGAATATCCTTGTATTATAGAATCTGAATGGTTTTGGGGTAGACTTCAAACATTCATTTTTCTTATATTCCAAATAATTGAATTTGGTTATGTAACCATATTTTTTCTTACTCATATTTTAGTTATAAAACGATGTCATTAATTCAGTTACTAACTAACCATTGTTTCAGTGACATGTGTACTGGTCCCTCTGAAATTCAAGGAAAAATATGACCATTGGAGGAGGGATCCGATCGTTGAATTCGTTCCTATAAATATGAGCTCATTTGAATGAGCTCAGAACTTTTGAGAACTTAACTTTTGGAAGAACTTACATACATGTTGTTGAAGTGATTTTTAGAGATAGAGGCTCTTATAAACTCTCAGGCTTCGTGTAGAAATTTTGAACGACTTGTTTAAACTTTTCTTCATGTAGAATTTCTTCGTGCAACTCAGAATTTTGCTGAGTACATTAGAGGGCCTCCGGGGATAGGAAGACAGAGGTGTCGACTACCTTGAAGTTGAGGGCTTGTGGGGATAGCAAGACAGGCTCTGATCTTTGTATCGAGGGCTTACCTGGGTGTGGGTAAGATAGACTTTCTTGAAATTATAAATCAAGGGACCTTTATCCAAGGTTGTTGGATACCTTTCTCTTTGGGTTAAAAGATTTACTACTTGTTACTTTCATTGTCTCAAGTTTTCCACTGCATTTTTTTTATTGAGGAAAGTATAAATATCTTATACTTCTTTATACTTATACACTCTAATTTAGTAAGATTCTATATGATTTAAGGTGGAATCTTTATCTTTGTAAACTTTTTGTTAAGTTTCATTTCTGGATTCACTTTTCCGGAATTTCATTCTCAGAATCATATTTCTGGAATCAAGCAAGTTTATAGAATTAGAGTTGTTTTGAATTTTGTTTATACAAAATTTCCTTAAGGAATTTTTAAAGTATACAGTTCACCCCCTCTTGTATATTGAGTACCTACAGTTTCATTTTGATCCTTAAGTTGGTATCATAGGAGATTATCATACTCCATAACAACTCAAAAATTGGTATTAGAGGTTGAATGCCTCATACTCTGAACCAATTCAACATGTACGGCGTTTATCGGAGGATGTACAGTGATCTAGCCACTGAAGAGATTAGATGTGATCGCCAGCATCATATTGTGGTCAATATTATTTCTTTTTCAGTTTTAAAATTAACTGCATATAATATTTTCACTATTTTAATTTCAAATTTGAAGTGAATGAGTCATATGAGGCTGTGACCTCTTAGACATAGGCTGAGAGTTAGGCCGAGATGGATGATCAGACTAGTTCCCACCATTTTGATGAGGCGACATGGATGCAGGAGACCCAGTATGGATTTGAGAAGGGTCGAGTAGTTGGTATCAACTCTCATTTGACTCCTAGGACTTATCATGGTTCTGCTGCGATGTTGGCGTCTAGCTTGAGAGGGTCTCATGGAGAGGAATCATCTTCTAGCTCACAGTATGAGGAGCAGTTTCAAGCTCAGAGTGAGCTTATAGAGAGTTTGTGTAAGCACCAGGAAGAGATGTGTCAGTAGCAGTAATAGCAGGAAGAGATACATCAGTAGCAGTATAAGGAGGAGATGTGTCGATGGCAGTAGTATCATCACGAGAAGATGGATTACATGCGTTGTCTGACTCGTAGTTTAGGGATGGAGTTTCCTCCACCATCTCCTCTAGCTCCTCCACCTCATCTAGAAGACTATCCCCCTAATGATTTTTTTTTCAAGTTAAAAACATTTGAAATCAAAGTTTGTTGTAATATTAACTATTTAAAGTTTGTGTCTTTTATATTGGTGTGAATATTGCATAATTTATTTTTTTTTAATTTTTAATGTTTTATTATTTTATTATTATTATTATTATATAATTTTTTTATATTATTAATATTTTTATTATTATTATATAATATTATAATATTTATATTAATAGTATTACTAATATTATTATTATTTTCTAGTATTAATTTATCATATTTTTATTGAATATATATTTTTTATTTTAATAAGTATTGGCGATGGTACCTTTTGCGACGAGCTCGTCACAACAGGTTTTTATATTATATAATATATATAATCAGAAAACTATTTGCAATGGGAAAACAAGATCGTCACAATAGGTCTTTATATATATATAATATATATAATCAGATAACTATTTGTGACATGAAATATTCTTATCGCAAATATTTTATTTTTGTGATGGTCTCATCACAAAAAAAAACTATTTGCGGTTCCATTTTCTGCAGCAGACTATTTGCGATGGGAGCCTGTCACAAAAGATCATTTGTGACAGGATCCCGTCACAAATAGCCCATTGTAAATACCTCAAATTTCTATAGTTTTTGGCCACTAATGTACCCTCCCAGGATCAAGTCTGGCAGGATATGCATCAAGGGATCTTGAATACCATCGATCAACTAACAACTCGACTAGAATCCATGGAGGGGAAGCACACTCTGATACAACCAGAGTGAAAACCCTACCCTGATTGGGTGAGAAATGTTCGGACATCATTGAACTTCAGAAACCTTGTGTTCCCAGTGTTCAATGGATAGGGAGACTCTGAACAGCATCTAATGCACTATACCTCTTACTGTGACCCCATGATGGTCACTCCGAAGTAGAAAGAAGTAGTAAAACTCAGATGCTTCATGCGATTCCTACAGGTTTCAGCCTTCTTATTGTATACTAGATTTCTAGATAACTCGATCATAGGCTGGTAGGACCTCTGGTGATAGTTTCTCTTCAAGTTCAGTTTAACATTGCCTAATACAATGGTTAGTGATCTCATGAACAAGTAGCGAGAGAATGAAAGAGTTTCATGCTTAATTACCAGATGGAAAGGACTGACTTATTCCCTAAACCGGCCACTCCCCCAGGATGAAATGCTCACTATGTGCATCGATAACCTTCATGATGAATTGAGAACACATCTCATCATGGTGAAGTACACAAGTGGGTTCTGAGATTTCTGTTCCATTTACCAAAGGATATAAGACTCCTTTCAGTGGACCAATCTCAAGTCCTGAGTGTCCCCATCATCCCTAGTAAAAAGAGTGTGAACAGATGAAGTGGCTTCTGTCATGCTTAAGCCACCCCCGGAACCAGCTCCAGTTTTGAGGCCTCCAACAAATCATGTGGGACCCCCTAGATGCCAACAGCCACCCCCACCTCGGTAATATCGGCGAAGGGTGCTAAAAGAAATCATTTCTAGGAACGAAGAAATAATGTCTACTCCTTCCGACATAACCAGGTCTGTGGATACTTAATAGATGTCGTGAATTGAAAATTGCTCTGGCTACCAGATCCAAAGCGAGTTGATGAAGTGGGTCTCGATGACTGTCTAAATTATTGTCCCTATCACCAGATACTGGGACACACCATCCAAGAATTCTTTGTCTTCAAATATCTTTTTTAAAAGATGGTGGATTCCGGGAAAGTCAAGTTGGGTCCACCACCAGTACAAGTGGCATATGTTTCCACCTCATACCCAAGAGAGGAAGAGAAATTACAAACTGTCACTAGTAAAAATGAGAAAAAATTGAAAATTGGATGACCTAGAAAACATTCAACTGAGTTTATGGAATTCTCTAGGCATAATTGAAACAACTGAATGTGCCCCTGATAGATCCTGATGCAACACAGTCATCATCCTCAACCCATCAGTCCTTCAAGCGACAAACAGTTAGAAAGCAGGAGCAAGAAAATGGTCTGCCACTAAAACTTAATCCATTTTCAATGCTTTCAGACATCATACCGGTAGACTTGGTACAATGAGAACCACCCCACCAAATGGGACAATAGCCACCAACCTTCCAAACGGGACAAAGATCACTGCCCCACTAAATGGGGAAAAGGGTGCCGCCTTTCCAAATGGGACAACGGGAACTACCCCACCAATTAGGAAAATGGGCACCACCCCTCCAAACAGGAAAATGGTAACTGACCCACCAAATGGCACCATTAGAAGGATATAATCAGAAAAAAAACATTTTTGGATCAAGAACTGATCTTCATCTACATTAATATCATTCACTTGGTGGACCCCTTCTCTGATGGAGACTATGGCCACAAACACGAATTCCCCGTGTCTAACTAGAGAGCCAGAGGAAAAGGCCACAGAGGCTGAGGGTATCCTAGAAGGCATAATCATGGTAGAATCCAAATTCTCGGCCACACCTTAACTCAAAATGTTAACATTGCAGAAACTCATGGAAGGACCCTATGATAGACACAACAATAACCGTAATGTTTCTTCGCCCCCACCAAAAGAATTTTTTTTCCATTTATTTGGAGTATCCATCAGAGGAAGAACAGATATCAAATCATCCAAGGCATACAAGTGGGCCAGTTTGGCCGAACCCAGAAAGAATCGCAGATCCACCAGCTCCTATCACAGAGGATAGACCATCTATGTCCACATCTCAATTTATTAAAGAGCCCATGAAATATCATACCCAATCCAAGAAGATCCAACCTTTAGAGAAGAAATATGATATTATAAATTATCTAGCTTCAGTACTAGAAAAGCTATCAATACTATATGGATTGAGTCTGTCTGCAGTCCTTAGGGACGCTCTCATCGAAGCCTTACTATGTCCTCAAGAATTTGAGGTCGAAGTAGCAGCAGCCAAAGTCTATCAGACGGAGACCAATCCTGAAGAATGCCACACCTTCATCTCCTTCACATACAAGGATGAATACGCCATCATGCAATGGAACATCAAACCCTTATATGTGTCCAAAAATATAAATGGAATTGATGTCTGGAGGATTTTCATCGACAACGGCTCTGGAGTCAACCTCGTCCCACTGCGAACACTTCATCGGTTGGGCTATGATGAATATAGTTTGACACCCTGCACGAAAACTCTATTTGGATATGACAAAATAAAGCAGAATCTATTGGGAAGAATCAAGTTTAAAACTTTTCTTGGTGGCCTCGTGTCTAATTCCTAGTTTCTAGTAGTGCAAAAAAGTATAGCCTTCAACATCCTATTAGAGAGGCCCTAGCTGCATCAGCATGCTGCAATTCCATCATCATACCATCAGTATGTCAAATATTTCGCTAATGAAAAAAATAGGACATTTCACACTGATAAATATTCATTCGAATCCTATGAGTCTCATTACATCGATGTAGGGTTCTATGAACCAAAAGAGAAGCAGTACTTGGCTGACGACGTTGACTAGATCATTGCCCTCAATAAATTGTAAATGTCTCCCTCGACCCCCTCCAACAGCTTGGGGAAGAGTATGTATTACCCATCAACCATGTTGAATGAATAAGTTCAGGTTCAGTCTCAATTTTCTGTATGATTTCAGTTACAACTTCCAAGACAAAAGACAGTGAAGAGTGGGATGACTCCTATGATATCAGAAAAATACCTAACAAAGATGTTCCCGACCCATCTGTAGGACCCCAAATTGTCCCCTCCTTACACACTAAGGAAAAAGACGATTCCTCTCCCAATATTGGATATTTCATCTCAAGAATAGTCTCTCCATCAGAAGAGGAATAAGGTGATGAAGAGGATGGGAAAGAAGAAGAAGAAAAAAAAAGACCTCAAAGATTCCACTCCTGCATTCTAAGAAGGTGTCCCCACCATAATTGATGAACTTAGGGAGATAAACTTGGGCACCGAAGATAACCTTCAGAACATTCTAATTAGTGTGGCTATGGTTTTCAAGGAGAAAGAGTCATATACCTCCTTCATGTAAAAAAATCAAGATGTGTTTGTCTGGAACTACATAGAAATGCAAGGCCTCGATCCTGAGGTCACCACTCATCATTCAGTTATTCCATAAGATCACCAGGGCTATGAGCAGGTATCCAGAAGGACCCACATGATACATGCGATCAAAATAGAGGCTGAAGTTGACAAGATGATCAAATCCAACTTCATCTGATAATTCCAATATCCAATCTGACTGGAAAAAAAAGTCCCTATCAAAAATAAGAACAGATATATTATAATCTGAATTGAATTCAAGGACCTTAATCGGCACTGCCCGAAAATTATTTTTCTATCCTGATCACAGAATTGTTGATTGATGTGAGTGTCAGATATGAGGACCTCTATTTCATGGATGACTATTCTGGATACAACCAGATCCGAATGGCCTAAGGAGATGAATAATTCACTACTTTCAAGTCCCCTTAGGGAGTGTTCTATTATAAGGTGATGCCCTTTGGTCTAGAAAATGTCGTCGCATCACATTTTCAATCCCTTCTTGGGAAAATTCGTCGAGTGCTACATCGACGATATGGTGGTTAAATCATAATAGCACTCAAACCACTTGACCAATCTTGAAACTGTCTTTAAAAAACTACGACAACATTGTTTAAATATGAATTCCCTAAAGTGGGTCTTCGATGTTACCTCTAGGAAATTCCTCAGCTTCATCGTACACTATCGTGGCATCGAAGTCGACCCTGAGAAGAAAAAAGTCATCTTTGGCCTGTCTCCACCTCGCAACCTCACTGAGTTGAGAGGTCTCTAGGGGAACCTGGCCTACATCCATCGATTCATAGCCAAATTTGTGGGTAAATGTTTACCTTTCACTGGGTTAATGATGAAAGGGGTCACATATGAGTGGGATAATGATTTTCAAGAAGTGTTCAACAGTCTCAAAAGATATCTTCTAATACCACCAGTGTTGATGCCTCCATTTGAGGGGATACCACTCATTTTGTAGGTAACCACCTTGGAATGGTCATTAGGTGCCTTCCTCATATAGAAGAATGATGTAGGTAGTTAGAACAACCTCTATTAACTCATCCGAACATTGATTTATGTTGGGGACCAATATTCAAGAATCGAAATGAAATGCCTAGCCCTAATCTTCACGGTTCAAAAATTCAAGAATTGCCTGCAGCACCATGAGGTCTACCTGGTCTCCCACTACAACCTGATCTAATATATCCTCAACTGTACCATGATAACTGGATGCCTATCACGATGGGAAGTCATCCTACAATAGTTTGACATATGGTATATGCCCCGAAAGGCTATTAAAGGCCAGGCATTAGTAGACTTCTTGGAATATCACCCCTCAGAAGAAACAACCCCCATTGGATGCCAAAATTCTAGATGAAGAAGTGTTCTCCATCCAAGAGAAGCCCCGGTCATGGGAAATGTACTTTGACGGTGCTTCTAGAAGCCTGACAGGGAAAAGGATAGAGGATCCCAATCTTAACAAAGTGGGAATGAGAGTTATACTCATATCCCCTGAAAAGGTTGTCTTGCCTTACTCCTTTCTGCTTTCAGAGAGATGTACAAATAATGAAGTATAATACGAGTCCCTCATTGAGGGACTAGAGGTGGCACTTCATGCACGAGACAAACACTTTAAGATAAAAGGTGATTCAGAGATAGTCTTCAAGTAGGTCAAGGGTGACTATGCCATTAAGAAATAAGTATTGACCCCCTTGATGAACCATGATCGAGAAATGATGATAGAATTCCCATCAGAACTAACATTGACCTATGTCCCCCGGTCACAAAATACTCAAGCTGATGCATTGGAAAATGCAGCCATAACCTGGGATGATCTAGACCAGGATGAAATAATTATTATAATTTCCCACCATAAGATGTTCTTTACATTTATTCAGAACAATACAAAGGAGATCAATGAGATTGGCCCTGTTTTAGCCTTATGGTCACACCACCAGCTGGATGACTCCCATTGTAAATTACCTCCAGAGGGGAGAACTCCCACCATATAGGGATGGAAGAGAACAGATCCGAAGATGGGTAGTCTAATTTTTCGTGTACAATGGTGTAATCCAAGAAAATGTTCTCTACAAACAAGGCCTTGATGGAGTCCTTCTCAAGTGAATTGATGGAGAAGAGACTGCTGCCATCATGAAAGAAGTGCATGTCGGAGCTTGTGGAGCACACCAATCGACAACCAAGCTCTCCCATCAAATTTGAAGGATTGGATACTATTTTCTCACTATGATATAGGATTGTTCCATATTAACCAAGTGTCATTCCGGCCAATTTCATGCCAATTTTATTCACCGACCCCCGGAGCTACTTCACACAGCTAAGTACTCTTGGCCATTTGCCTCCTGGGGGTGGATTTTGTGGGACTATATCCCCCCACCACAACCATACAATCCAAGTTCATTATCATATAAAGTGACTTCTTTTACAAATGGTCCAAAGTCATGCCCCTTAAGGAAGTTGGGGTGAAAAGCAGTGTTTTCTTTGTAGAGGACAACATCATTACCAGATTTAGTGTCCCTCACAAATACTGATGGAAAATGACACCAACTTCTAATTTGTTGAGTTGGAAAAGTTATACCAGGAGTATGGAATAAAATCCAACCGTTCATCCCACTACCATGTAGCAGCCAACGGGTAGATAGAGGATTTTAACAAGACTTTTTCTAAAATATTACAAAATATGGTAGATAAAGATAAGAAATCATGGCCAGATAAGCTCCTTCATGCTTTATGTTCTTACCAGACCATGACCCACACTTCCACCTCGGAAACCCCATACTCACTAGTATATGGAGAATAGGCGGTTTTTCCAATTAAAATTCAAGTTCCATCACTTTGTGTGGCCATTTGAGATCAAATATCCATGGATGATAAATCAAAAAGATAGTTTTATGAGTTGGAGAAGCTAGATGAGAAAAGGCTACACACTTTGCACCATTTAGAAGTCTACCAAAATTGGATCGCACGATCCTTCAACAAAAAGGCTCTCCTTCGGTCTTTCCTCGAAGGAGAGATGGTGTTGGCCCTCAGAACCCCGATGATACTTGGGAAGAATCCCCCAAAGCATGAATCAAAGTGGGAGGTACCATATGTCATAAATAGGGTTTATTCCAATGGAGCATGAACCTTGATATGAATAGACGAACAACTCATCACATCTCCCACAAATGCAAGGTTTCTGAAGAAGTACTTCACGTAACAGTGACACCCATTTATGGCCCAAACTATATGACCCTAAACTATGAGTTATCATCCTAACCACATGATGTTAAACTTTATGGTATTAGTCCCTAAAACAAGACAATAAATTGGGATGCTAATGTCCTTGATTCATGACTCTAAACTGCATATAAAATCATTCATGATGCTAAACATTAAACAGCATAGCATAAATCATCCTAATCGCATGATGATAAATGACACGATCCCTCAAATAACTATGTACGGATTTATTCCCATTCATTAGTGGGATACGTAGAGACACATTGATCCTCAATCTCCCCCCCCCCCCAAATTATTCTATCATATCCTCTATATCCCCATATTTATGAGGGAAACCCTTATGAATCCTTGTTTCTCATATCAAGTATAACTCACGTGAGCTTAGGATAGGGGGTAAGGATTACCTTATGTAAAAATAACTATAAATAAATATTTTATACCCAACATCCATAGTAGATGAAACTAAACTTCCCCTACTCCTATGTCTGAGCCAGATTGGTACAGGGAACATTCAAAACTACGTACGACTTCATTCCTACCCTTGAAGGATACGTAGTGACGCCTGAATTTGGCATCCCAAGCTAGCCACCAAAAAAAATACCCTCTCATGTACCTACATGTGGACTGAACCTTTTTAGGGAATGTTTAGAACTACGTATGGATTGGTTCCTGTCCTTAGTGGATACATAGTGATGCCCAGATCTGGCATCCTGACCCAACCACCATTTAAAAAAAATTCCCCCGCCTTCATGTGTAGGTCATACTTGTACGGGGAGTCCATGAAAGGTCCTAAATTCATGACATGAAACTAAGAGATTCCTCATGAGACAGGTGTAGCCCGATTCTCAATGTTACAAGATCCTGAAGATTCCCCCAATTTCCTATAAAACATATTTAATGAGATGATGGAAATCCCCAGTCTAAATTCCAACACTCATAAGGAGTCAAAGGATCAATACTTCCACCTACATATGAGTCAGATCTATGTGGAAGCTCCAGTAGTTCACAGATAATCTAGGTCTAGACATTTCTTACATTCATAGACACATCTTTCTCATTTTTTAAACTCCATACTCTGAGAAAGCTTGGGTCCCCATAAACATTCATGGCCATCAGAGATGGAAGGCTAGTGTCCTGAAGACACCTTTATTTGACTATGCACATCATGCTCTGGTGGCTCTGCATATGTCGCCTACAAAATGGCAGTTAATCATAGGAAAATTTTTCCTTAGGAGAGTCCTCTCCTACCTCAGTACGCCCAATGGCTTTCAAACCCCATTTCATTCCTCCTGATCCAAGTTTCCCCTAGGGAATATGGTTTACACCTTCTATAATCACTCATGTCTAAGGAATACCTGGATATCCAGACCATGATTAACTCAAATCTATTAATAGTATTTGTGACAACATAATGTCCTCACTGAATGACTCTAAACTGAATAGTATAATGTCCTCACTGCATGACTCTAAACTGCACAACATAATGTCCTCATTGCATGACTCTAAACTGCACAACATAATGTCCTTTCTTCATGACTCTAAACTAAACAACATAATGTCCACACTGCATGACTCTAAACTATATAGCATAGTTTCCTTACTGCATGACTCTAAACTGCACAACATAATGTCCTCACCACACGATTCTAAACTGCAAGGCCATAATTATCCTTATTGTATGACATTAAACTGCATAGCATTGGTTTAAGCCTAAAATGTTCCATGTTGTTGATTTTTCTATTCTTAAGTGGTGATCTATAATCCTCATAGTCCATTGTTTATCACACCAAGCATATCTCATGTGAGCTTAGTAATATCAATGAGAGATCCACCAAGACATAATAGAAAATCAATCCAATAATTTGGTCCTAAAAGCATGACCCTAAAAGGAATATCACAGTTCCCTTCACCATAAGGAACTTTGCATCTTAGTCATACGACATTAAACTACAGGGTACCCCAAAGATGGGATGAATGCCTCACCCTACGTATGAGTTAGATCTATGTAGGTGATACCTAATTCCATGAGTGAATCATATCCCAAATGTCTCTAATGTATCTGGATACACTCCTACCATACCTCAAAATCTGTGATTTGAGTAATATTGAATCCCCATAATCTTCCATGGCCATCGGAGATGTAAGGCCAATATCCTGTGGACACCATTGTTGGACTATTCACATCATGCTCTAGTGTCTCTACATATGTCGCCTACAAAACAACCATTAATCAAAGGAAAATTTGTCCCTAGGATATTCCTCTTCTATCTCAGTACCCCCAATGGCTTCCAAGCCTCATGAAATACCTCCTAATTCAAGGTCCCTCAAAGTCATGGTTTACATTCTCCTTCCAAGACACATCCTGGATATATCAGAACATCCTAGCCGAATTCACCTCTATTCTCTCTTGATTATTCTGTAAAATAAATATATTTCATCTATATATGTGAAGTCAATCCACATATAAGAGAAAAAAATTCCACCACTTATTTATGTGTTTCTTGGAGAAGTTAAGCTAAAAGAAATATCCCTTTTCATGCTCAGGCGCACCCCTTGTCAAAGGATATATGTCGTATTTAGAAAGGTCCAAATCTCTATAATCCTTCATAGACATCATAGATAGAATACCAATGTCCTACAAACACCTTTTTTGACTATGAACATCATGCCTTGGTGACTCTATATATGATTCCTACAAAACAGCCATCAATCTAAGGTAAATTCATCCTCTGGAGAGTCCTTTCTAGTTTCTGTATGCTCATATGACATTCATGTCCCATATCACCCCCTGGATTTGGAAAACCCCTCTATATAATGGATTACATATCCTCCCCTTTTCAAATGCCCAGGCATGAAAAATATTTTTAATTGAACTGACCAGTCACCGGCTCTCCCTTATGTAAGTAAGAATCATGTGGGAGGGGTTTCCCATTCAAAGCCGATATGAATGTCCCTAATACTTTTGGACATCATCACTTAGACAATACACCCATTGTGTCTCCCAATATCAAAACAAATTCAATGTGTTGTAAAGCCTCCTAGTCCATCAAAGATGGAAAGTTAGTGTCGTGTGGACACCTTTGTTTGACTATGCACATCATGCCCCAGTGGATCTATATATGGAAGCTACAAAATGGTCATAAATAAAAGGAACATTTTTCCTTAATAGAGTCCTCTCCTACCTCTATACATCTAAAATGGATCATGATCCTCATACATATAAAAAACCCACAAATTTAGGGTCAAGAAAAATCCCTCATTCATGTATGAGAGTTATTAGGACATTCCCAGCTGATGAATTCCAAATTGGTCCCCCTTCCCCATAAAGTTTGGTCAAAGCTATTCGACCTAAAACATCAGTAATAAGTCTGGTTGGTAGAATGCTAAACTGCTAGCAAAAAAACACAATACTCATCAGATTCAAAACCCACAAAAGGGAACCCTTGAAAAAAAATTGAGTATCAGCTCGTAAAATCTATACTATGTATGGTTTTGAAGAATAAAATGTCGAGCTATCAAAAGAGACGTAAAGCTTGTTAGGTCAAAAACCCACAAAGGTATGCCTAATAAAAATTCAAGTCATACCTAATAAGCTTGTATCAAGTAGGTTTAGGAAAAAATTAGGGTATCAATGGAAAAAGACAAAAAATATCATGAGGTTTTCCATAAAACCTCAGAAATAGTCGAACTACACTCACTGAGTCCTGTGGCTCAGGAAAAATGAGGGTCTGATTCAATTATTTCACTTTACTGGTTTTGAATCAATTTTTAAAATTAATACCTGATCAAAATGATGTTTATATGATTGATTGTGATCAATTGAAATGATAGGAAAAGGAAAATAAGAATCATTTTAAGGGAAATTAGTTTCATTGAGTTCAAAAAAAATAGTGGAACATCCCCAAATTAGATTCTCTCTATAGTATCAAAGGAAAATGAGTATACATCATGATTTGGGGAAATTTACAATAAGGTCCGGCTCTCCCTTTCCAGAGAAATGGAAAGTGACTACCATGGGCTGTCAAGAGTTTATTCTAAATAATATCTCTGATTTGAATCATCCTTGACCGTTGGGTGCATGCATTCCATAACAGCTTTAAGGTCCCTCCCTTTCTTCTAAATATCTTCTTAATTGGCACACGAAGAGGCCAGTTGAGCCTTCAACTTTTCTACATGAGACTCACACTCTCACAAATCTTTCTTTTAGATGATCACCAAATCATGGGACTTTTCCTTTTTGGCTATTAGCTGATCGAGTTCCTTCAAAACATCTCAGAAGGTCGTCACCTGATGATGGGAAGAATTGACCTTGGCAATTTTATCCTCAAAAGAAGTAAGGTCTTCCCAGGATATGAAAATTTGGTAGATAAGAAGATGTAGATTCCAATAATCAAATCCACTAGAACTTAGCTCGGTGAATAACTTCCAGAAGTTTTAAGTCTCATTAGTAAATCTATCAAGAGGTGTTTCCACATTAAGGGTACATAATTGACGTTATGCCTATTTTCGCACTACTTGGTGCCTCCCTGCAACATTAGTTCCTTGATCCTCCCTCGATGCAACTAGTCTATAGGTAGGAAGTTTCATTACAGGAGTAGGAATGGACATAATATAGGTTACCCAAGATGGGGGGCTCTCCTTACCCTATGATGGTTCGACCGCTGGAGCTGGATGTGGAGGACTAGCCACAGCTTCTGAGGTATCCGGTGATACTCTGTTGGGGCCAGCCCCATTTGGGTCATGGAAAGTATCCATAGGTGAGGAGTAGTTTGAATCACTTCTCACCAAGATAGGCCTCACCAATGAATCCCTTTCCAGACACATATGATGGTGGATCAAGCATCTTCTCACCACAAAGGCAAGAACAGATAGTGTAGCCATCATGGCCACTATAGGGACAAGAATAAAAGATGTATCTATCACACTCATAACAGGAGAATGAATATATGGTAGGGCTATCAAGGTCATGATAAGGATGGTTAGAGGATTTTGGACACATTGAACTAGTCTTCGTAGCACCCCTTTAGGGTAACAGCCCACCCACAGTTGGGCATATTCCAGTGACAGAAAAGTGGATCCTGTCATATTGGGGATGATAACCTCCATAGAGGAACCGACCCATATCATCATAATTCATAACTAGCAAAGAATTATGGGATGATATTATCCTCTTAATTACAAAGTAGGAAGAAGAAGAAGAAATTTAAAGTCACACAACTTACCTGGAAAACTAGTAAGGGAGGTACGGCTCAAAAATGTCCACTAGATCTATGCGAGCAGTGAGCATCCCATCCCGAAGTGTGATAATGTATGAGTGTTCCTATGAAGAACCTCCCATGTCACCTCTTAAGGACCCATGAGGGGTAGGGTGCGGTGAAAATGAGAAGCAAGAAGCATCATTCAATAGCCTGACTGCATCACTAACACTTAAAGTCATGTGATGAACAAAGGAAATGTTTAGAAGGGCAGGTTGAAAGTCGGAGTGGGGAACCCTCACAGTGTGAAAATATTCATAGCAAGGACCCTCTTCCAGCATAGCTTCCATCATCAGAGTGTACGCCCTGACCCTGGTATATACATCACGGGATGGAAAGAGTCATCCACTAAAAACATGGAAAATAAACCTTCTAATATAAGAACAGGTAGCATGTCTGGTTGAAGTTCGTATACCTAGGTGGTATATCGTCCCACTTCAAGGGTAACATAATATGACCCTAGAATCTGTCGATATTGGCGGGATGGATGAGTTCAAATGCATAGAGCTCTAGGTTTAGAACCATTCACCTGCAGAAATGACCCTATCCACACCTCTAATGGGATAAGAGAGTGATCCTGGAGGGGATGATCAAGTAATCCATCCGACATAACCATTAGAGTCCTTATCAATGGAGACACATGGTCGGTATTATCCCAAGTAGTGGCTGTCAGGAGAAACTTGTAATACATCTCTCCAAGTATGGGGAGTCCTCCAAGCTGGTGGATGTCCCATAAGCTGATTCCCACCTCCCCATATGAAAAATGAAAGGTGTTGGTGCTTTAACACCAGCATCTCTATAGCTCAGGAAGGATTTCACTTGGGGAGAAGGTTGCGAACTAAGAAACCCATGATTCCTGATATAAGTTCACCACCTCCAATTGGTCAGGGGACTCTAAACAAGGTTGATGCACCCAGAATTCCCAAACCCATTCGTCGAAGAACCATCCCTCAGCTCGCAGTTCCCATTTGGTGCTCCACCCACCATTAGGGTTTTCTCAGGAAGTGTTGATAATAGACGGGTACTCTTGGGTGACTAGTCTCAAGGCAGTGTTTTGACGCCTGCAATCACCCTGATTCCATGTCGAGCCTTCTCATATGAACAAATTTTCTTGAATCGGAGTAGCTATGACTTATCCTGTTGGGGAAATATTGGCCTGATCATGACCTTGTAGTGCTTCTAGGAGAATTAAAGGAGTGTTAGGTTCAGCCGATGGCAGAGGAACATGATCAGGAAAACCACATCTATAAAGTGGAAACTGCATGGAAAATGGGTATTCTAGGAGCTCTGGAGTGAGGAGATATTTTATGAATCTTTCATGAGGAACAATGTAGGATTGAAGATGGTCCTCACTGTCCCCCACCATGGTTTCTCTCGTCTTCATTGATTTCCTCATAGCCTGTGAAAGAGCCATTGCAGCCTGCATAGAAATATCCAAAATCCCATGAAAAGTTAGTTCAATAAAAATTATTGGATAAAGGACACACACAAAATGGATAAAGGAGGTGTATGCATGAGGCTCCGCATACTGCTCCCAAAAACGGTATGTGGTGTCCATTTCTCGCATGGTTCATGATACATGGAAGCAATCCCCATGTGTTACACGATACGTAGAGATAATACCCACATACTATTGTGGTAGGTGGAAGCATTATATCACATAAAACCATAATATGAGAAATTCCCATAAGGCGCTAGCCTGTGGAGCATCGGCCAACAAACAAAAGAGTTCATGGAAAGAAGAAACCATGAACCAAGGCCTCACCAAGTCCATATTCAAAGTTTCTTTTTAAAAGTTTAAGTTTGGATTATTAAGGCTTAAAGTTCATTTTGTTGGATTAATCTCGGTGTGTGGGACATGAAAATCATGTAGCATTCTTCTACACTAAGGTCTGAATTTTAGTTTTAAATTCAACAACGTAGTTTGTGAAACCCAAAATATGGTTCACGGGTAGAATAAAATGTGGAGAGTTCAGTTTGCAGAATGTACGAAGCGGTTTACAAATACATATTTTTTAAAAGAGGCGGTACGCGAATGAAAAGAAATTAGGGGGAGAATAAAGAGAAATTTTTTCCACGATAAATAGTAAAATACAAATGACTTGGGCCCCTATATATAAGTGAGGTCCCCTCCTACCAGACCTATCTATTCTACCGCGAACTACTTCAGTTCAGGACTGCTTCTACATTGTAATGGTCTCTTCTTCATTCCAAATGGACCCCATTCTGATGAGGGGGAATTTATAGCATCCTAAAAACTTCACCAAGGGAAAAAAATACTCCCACAATCACTTTGCAGAAGAAAGAAAGCATTCCTCAAATTCTAGTAAAGCGAATGGACTCAAATTGAGTTGAAAACTTCAAAAGAAACTTGAAGGAATTGAATTTCTCAGAGTTTTGAGTGACCTGTGTACCATCACCGGGAAGGGTTCACGGACCGCATGAACCATGAATCACTAGTATACGAAACAAAACGAGAGGTGCTGGCCCATAGAGCGATGTCCGATAAACCTAGGTGCCTGCAAACCATATTGCTAGAGAAATAAATCACGTGAAGGCTATTCGTATACCATCTCGCAAACTCAGCAGTTTTCGGATGAAGAAAATTAGTAGGGTTTCGCAAACCACAGCCTATGCAAACCCCTGATGATCGAGTCTTCTGTGGATCAAGATATCTCTTCATGGGATTCCAAAAATGGTTCCACATGCCCATAGATATGATTTTACTAATGCTCTATAAAAGGATCACAAAAGGAATTGAGAAATGACGGACGAAGAAAGCACGGAGGAGACCCTAGAGGTTGGAAGAAAGAATTCGAAGAGGATTCTAACTTCAGTCTTGAATCATCGGTGAAGTCCAAATTGAAAACCACATTTCCATAGGTATAACCATTCGCAAACCATAAAACAAAGGGACTTAATAATAATGGGAGAACTGTGAACCTAATTTCTTTAATCGCAAACCACATATTCCTCATGAATGAACTCTATATGAATAATAATCTTTAGGACCCTCCTTCGATGTGGTGTTCTGCATAGTGTATTTCTATGCAGATTTAACCTGGTACCACGTACTTCATCAGTGCGTGGATGGAACCCAAAGTCGTGTGGCAGACCGCATGTAGGACTGCGTACCACTATGGTGCGCGGTGGGCCATGCCCAAGCCCGTGTACTACTTCGGTACATGGACGACTCCTCTAACCACATACCACTATGGTATATAGATCTCCCCACATCCCGCATAAGAAAATAGTATGCAAAATAGGGCATCTTCGGGTGTTCTTCCTTGTGGCTCCAATCTTTCCCCTCTGTTACTGTCCAGTCCTCCATAGCCCATCTACGAACCAATCCCCCAGCATCAGGCCAAAGCCTCCTCCAAAGCCACCAGACCCATATGATCATATCATCAGGTGCATTAGTGCACCCCCTTTGAGTCTACATACCCATGGTAAGTGGTTTCATGAAGGCTCTCCCCACAATGGTTCGAACTCCATGGATTTTTGCAAGTCTATATTCCCATGGTAACTCAAAGTCCAACCTTAGGAAGCTGACATTAACCTCCCCATTCTAGGGATTAAGGGTGATCACTTTATTTTCCATTCAATGAGGAATGGTGATCAGTCAAAGGAATTATGTTCTCTTCTCCTTTTGATGAGAGTAGATATTCCTCCCCTTTCCCAGAATGCATTCTATGGCACTCCCACTAAGGTAAGTCCTCAATATTCTGAGGGTTGAGCCGCATGGCCTCCAATTTCATATCACAATGAAGGGTTCATTTCCCTACACCCTATTCCACGATCGTCCCATCCTCTTTCTCCATAGTCCCACCCTCTCCCATCAGCGGGAGAGGAGGTGTGTGGTTGGTTGGATCTCTCACATCCTCTTGTTTCTCACACCAAGTATGACTCACATGGTCTTAGAGACATGTGATGGTCCCAACATCCACAAAATCGACCCATCTTGAACTACGATAACTATGATTCTTGGTCAAACTAGGATACATAGGACACCTACTTGAAGTCTCAATATCAAAAGGGTTCCTTTCCAAAAGGGTTCACCCAATCATGTCCCCTCAAATGGGTAGCTCCCATGCGTAAGGTCCAAGATTTCTAAACTATGTGGGATCTGATTCCTCTCTTGATAATAGTAGGAAGCCCATATTATGGGTTCTATCCCAACTTAAAGTCACCTTATTTCCTCCTTGGGTGATGATAAACTCCAGAGCACATTATTACATGGCTTAAGTCAGCATTTCCTGCGTAGCATCAAATTCATGTATGCCTATGGTGATCCTGCAAACCAGGGGTAGCCCATGGACACACTTTTTGGGAACGAACCAAGGATTCAAGAACATATGAACATGAATTAAATCTATAAGAGAGTACCAAAATAGGAAATAATCCCCCCCAAAAGGGTGTAGTGAGCTCGACCTCCCATCCTCTCGACCAATGGAGTCCTTAAGTGTCATTGGCCAAATCACTATCCAACGAGTGCCCGTATTTGGAAAGAAGGTCTATGAATCATGGATACCAGGGTCATTGGATGTTTCTAGATCCATGAATAAACTCGTTGGAGACCATCTGGGGAAGTTATATCCTAATAGGGCTGATTTCAAAAATACTTGACCCCATGAAATCGCCCGCTGGGACCGTTTGACTATGGTACCTTCTTCACAATATAGAAGGGATAAGTTGCCCAGTCCTTGTGGGGTCAATTAAATCCTCCTTTAAAGGATGATTATGTGGATTAGATTGAAACAAAGATGGTGGCATGAAAGTTTCAATAATAATGGACAAATGCTTGTCACCCGTCTGACCATTTTTCATTTTTCCCAACCACGCACCCGCACCGCCTCAAAGGTGAAACAATTATTAATAATTATTCTAATTAATACTAATGAAACTAATTAATAATAATTAATATAATAACTATAAATTAATACTAATTAATACTAATCACGCATAATTATTTGTAATAATAAATAATGAAAAATTAAGCAATCTAATTCTAATATAATTTAATTGCAGCTAATTAACAATAATTATAACTAATATAAAATAAAAAGATAAATACCTTAAATTGGAGCTTTCATAGGATGTAAGACTAGAATATTGACCTGATGTAGAATCCAAAAATTTAAAAACAATGGGAGGGAAAATGTGGGTAGAGAGGGGGAGAGGGGTAGAGAAAGGATTGGAATTGGAAAAAATCGGATGGAGATATATATAAATAGAGTTTTTGTGTTAGGACTCCCATCGCAAATAGTATTATTTTCTATGGATACCATCGCAAATACATACTCACTATTAATTAGGGACGTCGGTTTAAAAAGGTATTTGTGATGAATCACATCATAAATACCCACCTGCCAACATACTATTTGCAACGGGAGATAAACTCTATCGCAAATACGAAAAAACGTCATCAGGTAATTGAGATGGGTACAAAAAACCATCAAAAATACACTTCCTGTGGTTTGGAATGAACCCACGCCAAAACTTTTGTGATGGGAATCCAATACCCATCGCAAATAGTCCATCTCGACGGACTATTTGCAACAGGACCCTTCCCCATTGCAAATAGACTGTTGAAAATATTCAATTTTCCTATAGTGTACCTATATCTTGTTAAATATACGCATTAATGAAAGAATTTAATAGAGCTTCTCACTCTCTAGGGGACTTCTCCAGGGATACCCCATTTCCCCTTCTCTGTTCATTTTAATGGTTGATGTTTTCTCAAATCTTATTTCAACATCATCTAATGACAAATTAGTTCATGGAGCGAAGGCTTATTGTCGGGGGACTCCCATTTCTCATTTCTTCTTTTTTGTTGATTGTCTCTAATTCTCCTAGGCCACATTGGAAGAATGAAAACACATTCACCTTATTATCCACCTCTATGATAATTCTTTAGGGAAATCTGTCAACACCTTTAAATCAGAAGTTTCTTTTAGCATGGGCATGCCCTCGATTAGGAAGGTTGAGCTCCAACAGGCGTATGACTTACAAATGTTTTATAAACACCTCAAATGCCTTGGGATTCCTATGATATTTAGTCGATCATAAAAATAATTTTTCGCCTACATTTTGGAGAGGGTGGATAAAAAAATTCAAGGTTGGAGTTACAAAAGAGTCTCCAAATCAGGAAAATAAATCCTCTTTAAATCAGTCACCCAATCTATTCCCTCCTAATTTATGACACTCTTCAAGCTCCTCGACATCATCACTAATCAATTCCACTCTTTCTTACCAAATTTTTTGTGGGGACTCAATGATGGAAAGCACAAGGCTCACGGGATCACTTGGGATAAACTATGTAAACTCAAGCCTCTTGGAGGAATGGGGTTCAGGGACCTATACCTCTTCAATGATGTACTTCTCACCAAAAAAGCGCAGTGATTCATTCAACAACCTTATTCTATCTATGAAAAGGTTTTCAAGGCTAAATACTTCCCATATGATGATTTCTATAGTGCCCCATTAGGCCCCCACCCCAGTTTCCTCTGGCATAGCCTATGGGGATCGCACTCAACCCTCATAAGGGGACTTTACTGGAGAATTTGCAATGGATCCTCCTTTAATATTTGGATAGACCCATTGCTGGTTGATGAAAATTGGCTCAAATCAACTTATCCTTCCCTTAAAAGTCTTGAAGATACAGAGGTTCTCTCCCATTTTAATGAGGAGGGAAGCAGATGTTTCCTTGAGAAAATATTATCCTGGTTCAGTGAAAGGGGATAAAAAAATTATTCTTAGTATCTAAATCGCCAAGGATCTGGGTCCTGATTGTTTATGCTGGAGCGGGGAAAACTCTAGTACTTATACTATTAAATCTAGGTATGCTCTTGCTTTAACTGCTCCAACTCTGGAGGTGGAGTCTCTCTAGAAAACAATCTAGAACCTACGTATTCCCCCTAAAGATCACTACTTTTGGTGGGAAGTCTACAGTGGAATCCTTCCTTCTCTGGGGTTCATTGCTTCTCACCATGCATCAGACAACCCAACATGTCCTATTTGCATTTCCATGCTTGAATCTTTCATGCACGCCATTGTCCATGGCCCTAGAGCAAGGAACATCTGGTGAACCTTCAACCCTCATGCTGACATCCTCCTGGATATGGCTCCTGATCTCTCAAATCTTCTTGTTAAATGGTCTTCACACCTCATCTCCAAGGACCAGAACTAAAAAATAGGGATTTATCAACACTAAAAAAATATTGATAACTGATGCGCTATTAAAAGGGGATCCCTTTTATCTGCACTGATAAAGACCCCTTTTATCAGTGCTAAAAAAATCACTAATAAAAGGGGTCTTTTATCAGTGCTAATAAAAAGGTCCTTTATCAGCACTTTTTTAGTGCTGATAAAATTAAAAATAAAAATTAAAAAATTAAAAAAAAAATACAAAATCAAAGGGTTTTAACAATTCTTGACTATGAAACCCCTTTAACATCACTATGCACACAACCCCCCCCCCCCCCACCCTTTAACAGCATTAGGCACCCCCCTCCACTAACCCGTGTGTGTGCCCTTGCCTCCCCCTAGCTTCGAACTTGAGACCTCTCCCCTGCGCATCTGGACCCTTTACCACTCCTCCATGTTGCTTTGTTCTCTATTTAATGATATATATATATATATAGCTATATTTATTTGTATATTAATATATATTTAGTTATTTAGTTATATATATATATATATTTTATATTGATGTATATTTTTATTTATTTATTTATATATTTTTTGTTATATTTTTTTATCCGTATATTTATTCGTATATTAATATATATTTATAAGATTAATTTTAAATACATTTATAAAATATGTTTTTTGTGTGTTTATAAATAAATAAATACATACATACATAGATACAACATATATATATACATATTATATGTGTATCTATAAGTATAATTATACATATATATATATTTATATATATTTACATATATTATATATTAATATATATATATACATATGTTAGAATATATAGATAATATATATCATTTTGTTAATACAGAAAAAAAACAAATAAATATATATATATATATATATATATATATATATAAACACACACAAATTATATAGGTATATAAATATTCATAAATTTTTATTTTAATTAAAATGGATATTAGTTTTTATTCATATGAGACATATATATTGAGAAATGTATTTTATATGTAAATATGTTTAATTATTTATTTATAAAATTTAATTTTTATGTGTGAATATATAAAAAATATTTATATATGTTATATATTTAATTATAAATAATAGTAAATTATGAAAAATGATAAAATTTCAAATCCATAATATCAATATGAATGTAATCCCTCATTATAAATTAATTCCCCACTGAAAAAGGAAAAAATACCCCCTTAAACGAGGCTGAAATTCCATCGAATGTTAAAAAAAAATTGGGTATCCCAATTAAAAACTTGTATTTAGAGGTTTTTGGGGCCTTAGCGCTCAAAAAACGTGAAATAGGTTTACCTATGTCACTAGGGGCATAGAGCTCAACACAGGCTTTGATTTGATATGTGGTATACCTCAAACGGACATCTGGATCAAAAGTTATGGTTGTTTGAAGTTCGAGTTACGTTTTCAACTTACTTTTTATCTTTTATTAAATTTTTAATTTGGTATGTCTTCAAATTGTTATTAAATGACTATTATTCAATAATAATTAGAAAATTATTAATTAATAATATTTTTTTAATTATTTTATATGTCATTTTCACTAAATATCTCATATATTAAGTGTAAATGTCTATTTATACTTATATAAAACATATTTAAAAAATATATATTATATTTATATCAATATAAATAAATTTATATATTTATATATTATTTTTAATGAAATATAATTTTTTTTGAAATATACCTTTTCTCAATGCTAGTAAAAAAATGTTGATAAAGACCCCCCTTTATCAGCTCTACTAAAAAAGTATTGATAAAGGTATCCTTAAGTGCATCCACAAGACCCAGGTTCAAAACCAGGTAGAGTCATATTTCCAGGGGGTACTATAGTAGGTATTATAGCAGTACTGCACACTGTGCGGTACTGTAGCAGACTGTACACTGTGCAGTACTTTAGCAGATTGTACACTATACAAGTACTATAACAGAACTGTACACTGTGTGGGACTATAGCAGGCATTGTAGCAGTACTGTAGCAGGTATTGTTTGGTACTGTAGCAGCTGGAACTATTCACCTTGGGCCACCGGTTTGGGCTTGGAGTCCTTATGGCTTTCGGGCCACCCAGGCCTTCAGGTCAGTAGGGCTTTCAGGCTACCTTTAAGGACCTCAGGCCACCTCAAGGCCTTCGGGTCACATGCAGTTTCCCCAGACACACTATAATAAAGTAGCATCCCTAGAAGAGGATTTAGAGCAAGTGCACTCACCAGAGCAGAGCCAAATGGATTTGTCAGAATGAGAGGGTATGACTATACCATCGGGACCATCCTATGATTGCACGGGAAGCCTAGCCAAACATCCATGAAAAGGTGGAGAGCTACTATCATGATGCAGATGCGGGGGAGGGGCAGTTCCTTGTAGATAGTTTGGTTGAATTCCCAAATACCTTCAGGTCATGTAATCTTCTAAGCCTATGGGCCTTGTAATCTCTGAGCCTACGAGCCTTGTATGGGTTCCCCCTCATCCCTTGAAAGGGGGGTGTTATCAAAAATAAATAAAAATGAAGGCCTTTATACCTTCAGTAGGTTAAAGGTTAACACTGCAAAAACCTATTTTTGTTGTAGTGAACCTAGATTTCTTTTTCACAATGGCATGGATCATTTGGGTAAAGAGAAACGGCATTCTCTTTAACCAGTCATCCAAGCCATGCACATTTTGGGTTGAGAACGCATCCCAATGGGTTTCAACATGGAACCACAATAAACATATGTTTGATGACCCTCTTTTCAAGCATGATCCTTCTTCTTAGAAACCCCCCATTGGTGGCACCCTTAAAATTAATGTGGATGCCTCACCTTCAGATAATGGCATCATCGGTTTTGGCGCCATCGTCCAGAACTCTCATGGGCTGATCATTGTAGATTTTCACTCTTCCTTCATGGCATCACTTCTACCCACAGTTGATGAAGCTCAAGAAATTGTTCTTGGCATGAAATTTTCTATGGATCAAGGATCAGAATCCATCACTTTTGAATCAGATTGTCTCACTATCATATGTGTTATCTATTCTCCAAAGGCTATCATTCATCCCTTTAGCCTTCTAATCTTGAAGATCCAGTCACTTCATCTCCGCTTTTTGACTTGCTCCTTTTCCTTTACCAAAAAGGATAGTAATATGAAGGCTCATCATTTAGCCACTTGAGACCTCTCAAATGACCCAAATGTTTGGTTGGATTTTTTCCTTAGTTGGATATCTTCACTTGTTTTATCTGATCATCAATCTCTTAATATATGAGTTACTATTTTTTCTTCAAAAAATATATAAAAATATATCATTATATAATGTATTTAAGTATATTTATATTAATATAAATGTGATAATTATTTTTTATATAAATTATGAAGATAATATTGATAATAATTTTTTATTTTCTAATTATTTATATTTTTAAACATTCAATTTATAATTAAAAATATTTTTTTATTTTTTTTATTTTTTTTATTTATAATATATAATCATATATATAAATATATATAAACACAAACACACATATAATTATATATGTATAATGTAAAAATATATGTATATTATAAATTATATAATATGAATATTAATACATAAATTTAAATATCAAGTCCTATATGGAAACATCATTGTCCGTCAACACGCCATCCTTTAGGGAAACAACATTGTCTGTCAATACATCATCCTTCACGACAACATCATTGTCCGCCAAACCGCACCAACAATTACTACCACTGCAAGTTTTCCTCCATTGTTGCCTGCAAGTGCTACGTAAAAGCACCATCGTTCACCTAAAGTGCCACTTGAGCACCAAGTTTGTCCAACCAATTACTACCACTTCAAGTTCCCCAATATCATGCCTAAAGATTAATATCTGGGCATGGGTCCAACTCTATTTATTTTCCCCAACTTCAGCTATTTGGACTTCCCCGTGTAATCTATGCCTCTTCACCTTCTCTTCCATCTCCCTTCTCTGCCATCATCCGCCCTGCTTTTGGTAGTCCTTTTGTCCAGTGCTCTCTATTCCCACCAAGTTTGCAACGTCACTCAACACCACTCTCTGCTCCACCTTTTCAATTCTTTCATTCCTTCCACCTCTCCTCTTCTTAAACACACATCTGCCCTTGATTGTTGTCACTATGAAGGCATTCTCTATGATCAAAATGGTCATGTTTTCCATCTTTCACTTCCTTAAAAGGGACTCAAGGGGGCATCTCCCCTTTTTTTCAAACCTCACACAACTCTCTCACATCAATTTATCCACAAATATTATTCGTGGACAACTCCCAACTGACCTCTTTGCACCCTTTCATTTTTTAAAGATACTTGATCTCAGCTTTAATTATCTTTCAGGGGAGTTCCGAGCCAGTTTTAGACCATTAAGGAATTTGGTTCACCTCAACATTAGTCACAATGACTTCTCTCCTTGGTTCTATTTGTGACAGTCATAATGTTGTTAGATTTTTGGATTTCTCCTTCAATGATTTCAATGACCAGATACGATCGGGTCTTGGAGCATGTTCACAGTTATAAATCTTCAATTATGGCTTTAACAAGTTGTCTGGATAGTTTCCAAAATAAATCTATGGTGCCTTGGGATTGAGAGAACTTACATTGCCTTCAAATAATCTCAAGGGATCCATAGACAACTGCATAGTTCTCCTTTATAACCTCACTATCCTTGACCTCCACTCCAATAACCTCACTAGTGAACTCCCTCGGTATTTAGAAAAGTTGACCAATTTAGAAATTTTGGTCCTTAAAACGAATAAGTTTAGTGGTACTCTTCAAAATTCTTTATTCAACTGCACAAATCTCAAGAAGCTGAATCTTTTGGACAACTCATTTCAAGGAAACATGAAAGATATGGATTTTTAAAAACTAAAGGAGCTTAAAATGCTCGATCTTGGATACAACCACTTTACGGGCCAATTCCCCAAGAGACTTTATTCATGAAAGTCCTTACAGGAAACCAGGTTATCCCAAAACAATTTGGAAGGGTGGATTACATTGGAAATGCTGGCTCTACAATCCCTCACATTCCTTGAAATGGGTTCAAATGGAATGACCAACATTTCAGAAATGCTAAGGATTTTGACGCACTTAAATAATCTCACAGTTGCAGTGATACCATTTAACTTTATAAATTAGGAATTACCCAATATTGATCTGGTTGGCCTCCACAATGTCCAACTTCTAGACTTTAACCATTGCCAACTCATGGGTCAGGTCCCCATGTGGTTAAAAACGCTCCACAAGCTGAGGGTGTTGGAGTTGACTGGAAATCAACTCAAAGGTTCCATACCCAGCTAGCTAGGGAATCTCCCAAGTCTCTTCTCCACATTTTGGGGCATGATGTTTCAGACCTTATTAAGGACCTCTGGCACGATAAGGCCAAATTCACCTCCATCAATGAAACTCTCATCACTTTCATTCCTAAAACTCAGAAACCCTCTCAGGTTTCTAAATTTATTCCCATTTGTTGATGCAATGTCACCTATAAAATATTCTCCAAGCTTCTGGTCAACCATCTTTACAACTTTTTACCTTCCATTGTTTCAGAAAATCAAAGTGTCTTTGTCTTCATTAGGCTTATCTCAGACAACATGATTATTGCCCATGAAAATTTTCACTCTATGAAGATCCGTAATGTGGCCAAATGATGCATCATGGCATAGAAGCTGGACATGAATAAAGATTTTGACAAAGTGTAATAGTTGTTCATCCAGTTTGTCTTGAGAAAAATGGGATTTTTCTCAAGATGGGTTGACATCAATATGAAATGTGTTACCTTCGCCTCGTTCAAGATCCACATTAATGGAGGAATTTCATAGAGCTTCTCACCCTAGAGGGGACTTCTCTAGGGAGACCCCCTTTCCCCTTTTATGTTCATTCTAATGGTTTATGTTTTCTCCAATTTCATTTTAGCATCAACTAATGAAAAATTAGTTCATGGAGAGAAGGTATGTCATCGAGGGCCTCCCATTTATCATCTCTTCCTTGCTGATGATTGTCTCCTTTTCTCTAGGGTCACATTGGAAGAATGAAAACATATTCACCTTCTTATACTCCTCTATGAGAACACTTTAGGGAAAACTATCAACCCATCTAAATCAGAAGTTTCTTTCAGCATGAGTGTGCCCCCAATTAGGAGGGCTAAGCTCTAACAGGCATATGGCTTCCAAATAGTTGATAAACACCAAAAATACCTTGGTTTTCCTATGGTATTTGGTCGGTAGAAAAAAAATAAGTTTTCTCCATCATTTTGGAGAGGGTGGATAAAAAAATTCAAGGTTGGAGTTACAAAAGAGTCTCCAAATCAAGCAAAGAAATCCTCATTAAATCAATTGCCCAATCCATTCCCTCCTATTTTATGATGCTCTAAAAGCTCCCTGACGTCATCACCGATCATCTCCACTCTCGTTTCACCATTTTTTGGTGAGGAATAAATGATGGAAAGCACAAGGCTCACTGGATTGCTTGGGATAAACTCTGTAAACCAAAGCCTCTTGGGGTAATGGAGTTCAGGACCTGCACCTCTTCAACGAAACACTTCTCACCAAGCAAGGGTGGTGATTCATTCAACAACCACATTCTCTCTGTGTAAAGCTTATCAAGGCTAAATACTTTCCATATGTTGATTTCTACAGCACCCTATTAGGCCCTTACCCTAGTTTCCTCTGGCGTAGCCTATGGGGATCGCGCTCGACACTCCTAAGGGGCCTTTACTGGAGAATTGGCAATGGATCCTCTATTAATATTTGGACGAAGCCATGGCTAGTTGATGGAAATGGGTTCAAAGCAACTTCCCCACCATTTAAGGTCTCGGAGATACAAAGGTTCTCTCCCTTTTTAATGAGAAGGGAAGCAGATGGTGCCTTGAGAAAATCTTCTCCCGGTTCAATGAAAGGGATAGAAAAATTATTCTTAGTATCTCGGTCACTAGGGATTTGGGTTCTGATCGTTTAGGCTGGATTGGGGAAAACTCTGGTACTTACACTATAAAATCTGGGTATGCTCTTGCTTCAACCGTTCTGACTCTGGAGGCCAAGGCTCTCTGGAAAACTATCTGATGCCTACATATTCCCCCTAAAGCTCGCTACTTCTGGTGGCAAGTTTGCACCGGAATCCTTCCTTCTCTGGGGTTCCTTGCCTTTCACCACACATCAGACAACCCAACATGTCCTATATGCGTGTCCATGTCTGAATCTCCCATGCACGTCCTTGTCTACTACCCCAGAGCACGGAACATCTGGAACACCTTCAACCCTCATGCTGACATCCTCCTGGACATGGCTCCTGATCTTGTGACTATTTTTGCTAAATGGTCTTTGCACCTCACTGCCAAGGACTTGGCTTTCTTTTTCACAATGGAATGGATTATTTGGGTAAGGAGAAGCGACATTCTCTTTAACCAGTCCTCCAATCCATGCACCTTTTAGGTTGAGAACGCATCCCAATGACTATCAGCGTGGAACCACAATGAACATATGTTTGACGACCCTCTTTTCAAGCATGATCCTTGTTCTTGGATACCACCCATTGGTGGCACCCTTAAAATTAACATGGACACATCACCTTCGGATAAAGGCATAATAGGTTTCCACGCCATCACCCGAGACACTTATGGGCTGATCGTTCCGGCTTTTCACTCTTCCTTCTTGGCGTCACTCCAACCCACTGTTGTTGAAGCACATGCAATTGTTCATAGCATGAAATTTTCTCTGAATCAAGGATGAGAACCCATCACTTTGGAATCAGATTTCTTCACTATCATCCATGCTATCTCTGTTCCGAAGGCTGGTCTTCAGCCTCTTGGCTTTCTCATATCAAAGATCTAGTCACTTCAGCTTTTCTTTTTGACTTGTTCCTTCTCCTTTACCAGAAGGGAGGGTAATACGACAGCTCATCATTTAACTACTCGAGGCCTCTCGAATGACCCAAAAAATATATAAAAATATATCATAATATAACGTATTTAAGTATATTTATATTAATATAAATGTGATAATTCTTTTTTATATAAATTATGAAGATAAGATTGTTAATGATTTATTATTTTAATATTATTTATATCTTTAAACATTCATTTTATAAGTAAAAAATATTTTAATATTTTAATATATATATATATATATATATATATATATATTTATAATATATAATCATATATATATATATAAACACAAACACACATATAATTATATATGTATATTGTAAAAATATATGCATATTATAAATTATATAATATTAATATTAATATATAAATTTAAATAACAAGTCCCATACGGAAACATCATTGTCCGTTAACGCACCATCCTTTACGACAACATCATTGTCCATCGACGCATCATCCTTCACGGCAACAGCATTGTCCGTCAAACCACACCACCAATTACTACCACTGCAAGTACGCAGCCATTGTTGCCTGAAGCGCTGCATGAGCACCAAGTTTGTCCGACCAATTACTACCACTGGAAGATCCTCAATATCATGTCTGAAGATTAATATCTGGGCATGGGGGCCACCTCTATTTATTTTCGCCAACTTCAGCGATCCGGACATCCCCATGTAAGCCATGCCTCTTCACCTTCTCTGCCATCGCCCTTCTCTACCATCATCCGCCCTGCTTTTCCTACTCCTTTTCTCCACTGCTCTCTGTTCCCATTAAGTTTGCAACGTCACTCAACACCACTCTCTGCTCCGCCTTTTCCATTCTTTCATTCCTTCCACCTCTCCTCTTCTTAAACACGCATCCACACTCGATTGTTGTTACTGGGAAGGCATTCTCTGTGATCAAAATGGCCATGTTGTCCATCTTTCACTTCCTTCAAAGGGCCTTGAGGGGGGCATCTCCCTTTTTTTGTCAAACCTCACACAACTCTCTCACATCAATCTATCCGCTAATAGTCTTCGTGGTCAACTCCCAACTGACCTCTTTGCATCCTTGCATTTTTTGGAGATACTTGATCTCAGCTTTAATTATCTTGCATGAGAGTTCCCAGCCAATTTTAGGCCATTGAAGAATTTGGTTCACCTCAACATTAGTCACAATGACTTCTCAGGTTCTCTCCCTGGTTCTATTTGTGACGGTCATAATGTTGTTAGAGTGTTAGATTTCTCCTTCAATGATTTCAATGACCAGATACCACCGGAGCTTGGAGCATGTTCACGGTTAGAGGTCTTCAATGCAGGCTTTAACAAGTTGTACGGACAGTTTCCAAAAAAAATCTATGGTGCCTTGGGATTGAGAGAACTTACATTGCCTTCAAATAATCTCAAAGGATCCATAGACAACCGCATAGTTCTCCTTTCTAACCTCACAATCATTGACCTCCACTCCAATAACCTCACTGGTAAACTCTCTCGGGATTTTGGAAAGTTGTCCAATTTAGAAAGTCTGGTCCTTAAAACGAATAAGTTTAGTGGTACTCTTCCTAATTCTTTATTCAACTGCACAAATCTCAAGCAGCTGAATCTTTTGGACAACTCATTTCAAGGAAACATGACTGATATGGATTTGTGAAAACTACATGAGCTTAAAATGCTTGATCTTGGCTACAACCACTTTACGGGTCAATTCCCCAAGAGTCTTTATTCATGCAAGTCCTTAAAGGCGATCAGGTTATCTCAAAACAATTTGGAAGGACGGATTACATCCGACATGCTGGCTCTACAATCCCTCACATTCCTTGCAATGGGTTCCAGTGGATTGACCAACATTTCAAAAACGCTAAGGATTCTGACACACTTAAAGAATCTCACAGTTGTAGTGATGCCATTTAACTTTATAAATGAGGAATTAGCTAATATTGATCCGGTTGGCCTCCACAATGTCCAACTTCTAGAATTTAACGGTTGCCGGCTCAAGGGTCAGGTGCCCATATGGTTAAAAACGCTCCACAAGCTGAGGGTGTTGGAGTTGACTGGCAATCAACTCAAAGGTTCCATACCCAGCTGGCTAGGGACTCTCCCAAGTCTCTTCTCAATCAACTTAGATGACAACTTGCTTTCAGGAGAATTTCCTCGTACACTTACCGCCCTACCAGCGCTGCAGCACAACTTCTCCCTCATTGACCATAATTATCAGGACATGCCGATAATTATTGCAAATCCATCGCGGATGTTTCCATGGGATGCCAGGAGAACATACAATCGAATTTCCAAGATGCAGCCAAAGATCGATCTGCACAACAACAATCTTTGCTGCTTGATCCCCGCCGAGATCTGTCGACTGAAAAGCCTCGTGATGTTGGATCTCAGCAACAATGGATTCTGTGGAAGAATCCCGAATCAAATCTCAGCACTTTCCAACCTGGAGATCTTGGACCTGTCTCGGAATCATTTGTCGGGCCAGATCCCGCAGACGCTTGGGAGCCTCAATTTCTTGTCAGAGTTCGACGTTTCGTTCAACAATTTTTGGGGGCCAATCCCGGGGGCGACGCAAGTGCAAGGTCTTGATGCGTCTGCGTTTTCTGGGAACCCAGGGTTGTGTGGTGCTCCTCTGCCCGACTGCAACGGTGGTGAAAATGGTTTGGGGGAGAAGGAGAATGGCGATGGTGATAATGGAAAAACGTGGTACGAGGATGATGGGATATACGTGAGCGTGGGAGTGGGATTTGTGGTGGGGTTCTGTGCAGTGGGTGGGACTTTGTGGGTGAATCCCTGGAGGAGGCCTGGAAGGATAAATACTGTATGAATTGTGTGAATTTTATGCAACCGGTCTTTGTAAAATAAAAAGTTTTTATTTTTTTATATTTTTCTATTATGCATTTATATGATGTCCAGGTGCAGTTTCCCCTTATTATTTGCTTGCATTGCTCTTATTTACCTCCATGTGTGTCCCTTTTGGATGGATCCATGCTCGTCATTTGTTTCGCTCGACGCTCTTCCAACTATCCACGTGTGCCAGAGAATCCGAGTTTGTTGTAAACGCATCCCTTGATTCACCCCCTACATCTCCTCGGCTTTTGTGCGTGTGATTCATTCTCTAGGGGGAGGGGGCACAACAATTGTTCGATGAGGGAAGGGTGTGTTGGTTCGGCGATATGGGAGAAGACTTACATCCGTGGAAGTTGGTGTCTACATTGGGCTTCCATCTAATAGGCAAGGGTTCTTGCTAGTCCATCAATCCAAGGGGTGAGTAACGAGAGTTTAGCGAAGAGGAGGTGTTGTGTTTCATGCTCGTGCAGTATTGGTTCACACGAGCGTGATCCTCGTAGGTTGAAGGTGCACATAGTTGATCTGGGTAGCTTGCGGCTTGCGAACTTGCACATCAGCAGACCTCAGCATCATCTACCCATCATTGTGGAGGCTTGGTGTGACACCCTCCAAGTCACAGGTATGCATTAGTTTGAGCTTGGTTTATCCTTTAGATCGTTCAAGAGGTTTTTAGGAGTCGATGGTTGAAAACTTAGATTTTTGGAAGAAACAGGCTAAGCGCACGATTTAGACGCACTGTTAGTACTAATCGTGCAATAACCATGTGGTAAGACATTGTGAGGCTCTAAAGGCATTTTTCATGGTTTTTCAAATCATGTCACTTGCCAAGAAACCGTGTGGGTGTCTGAGTAGTTGTCCAGAGGTTTCGCATGGCTTGAGCACGAATTTTTGGAGGAAACAGGCTAACCGCACGGTTTAGGCACAATGTTAGTACTAACCATGCAATAACCATGTGGTAAGACACTGTGAGACTCTAGAGGCATTTTGCGTGGTTTTTCAAACCGTGTGACTCGCCAAGAAACTGTGTGGGTGTCCAGGTAGTTGTCCAGATGTGTCGCATGGCTTGAGCGTGGTTTTTCAAACTGTGCAGGTGTCTATGTAGTTGTCCATAGGTGTCCCATGGCTTGAGCATGGTTTTTCCAAATAGTGTGGCTCTTCCCTAGGTAATAGTGCACCTCATTTTTCAAAGGGATACATACCACACACTGTTGGCGCACGATTTGTTTAACTATGCTGCCTAACCGTATGCCACGATTTGAACCTTTTAAAAGTTAAAATTTACCTCTTCACCCTTGGTCGTTTTTATATCTAATCACCCCTGTAAGATCCCAGGCTTTGTGGAGGTACGTTCCTGTTTAAATCTTTGTTTAAATCTCTTAAAGTTGGTTAATTAAATGTTTACCAGATATATGAGGAGGCTCAGGGGTGTTCTGGGGGTTTGGGACATGAAAGAAAGAGAAAAATGTACATTCAGTGCATGTTTCATGGTTGGTGCACGGTTAGGGGTAACTGTGCACCAAAACAGTGTTAGCCAAGGGGAAAGAGCGCACTGTTAAGTAAACCGCGCAAGGGGGGAGACCAAATGGTGTGGTCTTGGACAGAGTTATTCCACACAATTTTTCAAACTGTGCGGTCTCCCCAGGTAACTGTACGACTTCACCCCTCTTAGAAAGAGGTTGTCACACGGTTGGCGCACAATTTGACAAACTGTGCGGCTAAACTGGGCACCCCATTAAAAGTGAGAAATTACCATTTTCCCTCCTCAGAATTTTAAGCGTTTCACCCGATTTTCTTCTCCATTCTTCCTCCTCTGGCCCTTGTGACAAACCTAAACCCCCAAATCTTCTGAAGGGTTGATCTCCTTCATTTCTAAGTTGTTTGATGTGTCGTTGGGTGCAAATCGAAGCTTCGGGTATGTCTAACACCTCTCTTACTTCTCTTTTCCAGATTAGGGCTTGGGGCTTGTGGTTTCATTTTTCTTCTTCTGAATCCCTAAAACCCTCTTTTTCCAACAGACCTTAGGTTGGGGCTTCAAATGGTGCTTGCATTTGGATCTAAGGCTAAGGTTAAGCGAGCGTTCATCTATGGATTCGAGGTAGGTGGTCTATAAGTTATATCCCATAGTCTTGAAGTTGGGTTGTGCATGTGTGGTTTGGTTAATGGTTCTCTCTTGTTGTGCATTTGATGCCTTTAAATGGATTTTGTAAAATGGTTGGCTAAATGATGAATTGAACCCCTCATGATTTTCGTGGGATGCATTGAGGTTGACTATACCGATTTAGGGCCACCCATGGGGTGTTCCAACATTCCCAAACATGGAAATTGTAATTTTAAGCATAGAATTGACTTGTGATAAAGTAGATCCCATGATGAACATGTTGATATGTCAGTTAAGCTAAAAAGGGAATATTCCTAATTGTGTCTAGACTTTGATAATGACCTAAGGGATTGTTCTTCTTAATGTGGAATGGGTTGGATGAAATGTACTGATTGTGCTAAATGACTTATGAATTGTACTTGAATTGCATAAGTGGGTTAATTCATGTGAAATGGTGAACATGTTAAATGGGTAAATACTCATAAATTGTTGAATGTGTTGAATGGGTTAATGCATGAGAATTGATGAATATGTTAAATGGTCTAATGTATGGGAATTGTTAATTATGCTAAATGGGTTAAGGTATATAAAGGGAAATGGGTTAAATGGATCATGCTAAGTAAATAGTAAATGTGTTAATGGGTTTGTGATTGATGATGATTCATATGTTGTATAAAATGAGAATTGTATGTGTTTTGTGTATTGGTTGTGTATGGTTTGTGATATGGTATATGTGGTAAATGGATAAATAAGCATGTGCACAAGTCATGGTAGTTTTGGGGTATTGGACTTGAGGATCTACTCCCAAGGGTCAGGAAAGACTAAGACTCTAAACCTCACCCCTATAATACATGGGTTAGGGAAGGGGACTGAGGCTCTATGTCCCTAACAATTGCATTTGATGAGACTACCTAGACCGAGGCTCCAAGGTAAGTGTAAGGTAATGGTTTGTGAAATGTTTATCCCCAGTGATATAGGGAACTTGACTCATTCCCTTATGCATAATAATTGACCATCTTAGGCTGTTGTGTAAATGATGTAAATGCCTAACCCATGGAACAAGTGAAGAATATGAATTAAGTGATTAAAATGGTTTAAGTGAATATTGTTAACTAATGGAACCCAAGTTGTCTTTTTTTTACCTTGTCATTTATTTAGTTCTTTCATGCACTATCTGTTTAGACTGGATATTTTGTAGACACCGTTGGTGGTGGCCTACTGAGTTGTACTCACACCTTGCTCTGTCCGCCATTGGGTACCTGAGCAGATTTCTTGGTTTCAGGTTAGGGAAAGTGAAAAGGTCCTATGCTAGGGCATTGAGTTGGGCCTAGGTTGTGCATGGATGAGGATCCGAACTTAGAGTCAGGACCCATTTTGGGGATTCAGCTGTTTTTCCTATTTTGGATTTTCTTCACTTTTGGCACTGTTATAATGACATGGTATAATAATTGTTGGTTGTGTTTTGTACCCTATTTGGGAATGGTTGGTAATTCATGTTTCTGGTTTATTGGTTTCTTTATTTCATGTGCTATATGATGTTTCTTACTTTGGTAAAGAGGTTATAGTCTCCCCACATGATCTATTTGACCCTCGTTGCTAGTCGGCAACCTCTGGTGTATAAAGAGGCATGCTTAAGGTCATGTGGCAACCCAGATCAGGGCACCGATTAGTGAATTTCAGTTCTGGGGCGTTACAAAGTGATATCAGAGCCATTATTTTCTATGCCTTACTATTTGGGGATGGTATACAATAGATTAGAAGGTGCCGATCCTTGGAAATGAGCTCATTCATGGGAGTATCTTACCCATGTACAAGGAAAACCCCAAGTACCCATGATAGGGATTATTGTTATTGATATGTGTTGCTACAGTTGAATGATATTTCATTATTAGGTGATTCACTTGTTGTGTGATGAGACTATTTTATGATATTTTTCTCTTGGTCGGAATGGCATGAGGTTGTGCATTCATGCATTATTATAGGCACCAAGGGATATAGGTGGCATGCATCATGATAGGCACACACGGGATGGGTGTGTAGGACATGAAGGGTAAGATGCATTTTATTTTCTTGAAAATTTTAAGAAAATGGTGTCTAATAAATATGATGCAAATGGGTAAATGGAAATTATGTTAAATAATGGTTAAGGAAATGTACTTAATGAAGGCTGTTAATGAGTTAATATATTGGTTGTAATAAGTTGTGAAATGGGAAATGTGCCTAAGAGAAATGATTTACATTGTGAGTGTGTAAATAGTTTTAAAAAGGTTTCTAATGAAAGTCTTGTGACTATGTATGTTTGTTTACCCCATGTTATCCATGACCCGCAGTAGGGATGGTTGAGGTTAGTGTTCTAGATGTGACGATGTATGTGGGGATAGTGTGTGAGAAATGGGTTTTTTGTGGCTAGTGGAGAGCCTTATTTTATGTAAACCATGGAATATTTATGTTATGTGTTCTAAGACTCATGTTTGGAATTGTAGATAAATAACACCTTGATGATGGGTATTGGTTGGGTGATAAGAGGATATCACCGAGAATGTTCCTCCAAAGGTGGGGCAAGAAATCCTAGTGGTTCAGGGTAATTGAGGAGAAGAGAAGTTCAGTGAGAACTTTTCTCATTTTATGTAGATGATGGAATAGGACCTAGGGGTGGGTGGTGCCAAGTACGTTTGACCTGACCAAAGAGTTTCAATTGCACCAACCTCCAACCCTTGCCGGAGAGGGTGGGCTTGAGGTATTAGAGTTCTGGATAGAGTCCATCTAGACAATTTTGGATCATTTGGAGACTTCTCTAAAAAAGAGTGTCATGTTGGTATCCTATCTGTGTTGGGAACCGAAAAAGATCTGGTGGGATATCCTGGTTCAGGCTCAGCGGTTTGATAGTATGTTATGGATATAATTTTATAAAAAGTTTCAGGAGCATCACAACTAGAAAAATAGGCAACTGCCATAGACCTATAGCCACAGTTTTAAAACTGTGTTTGTAGGTGGCTACGACCATGATTTTAAAATTGTGGCTATAGGTCAGTTTTCTGCGGTCTATAGGCACGATTTTGAAAACTGTGGCTATAGCCCACACCTATAGCCACAGTTTTTAATACCATGGATATAGGCCATTTTTTTCAAAAATGTGGCTATAGGTCTCCCGCGCTTTTGCGGTAAAAAATATTTCTCACCCAAAAAATGGAGGGAAGATATATTGCCATGGTTTTGAGGCAATTGCCACATTTTTTATTAATATATACATCATAATATATATATATATATATATATATGTATACTCAAAGTTTTTTTTGGTGTAGTGGTGAGGTCACTGATACAGAAAGGGAAGGTGTAGGGATCAAAACCTACTGGGAACATATTTTTTTAGGCTATTGTCATAGTTCACCAAGGCTATAGCCATGGTTTTCCACTGTTGAATTAACACCTAAATCCATGGTTAAAACCATGGATATAGGTTAACATCTACAATGGAAAATTTTGAGGCCTGTTGATATGGTTAAAATTGTGGCAATAGGTCAGATCTTACTGCCATGATGATAGTTCCCATGGTTGGGAAAAACTATGGCCGTAGGCTATGACCACGGTTTTCAGACCTATTGCCACAATTTTGAACAGTGGAAATAGCCCTTTTTTCTAGTTTTGCATTTCTATCTAGAGACCTTGAGACAAGAGTGGGTTGCAGATTTTATAAGGTTGACCTAGGGGACAATGTTAGTGATGGATTATGCAGGCTGATTCATAGACTTGCAATGCTTTGTCCCAATGTTGGCAAGGGATGAGGCTGCTACGGAAAGTTGTTTTCAAGATATACATAGACATAAGATTAATTACTAGGTGAAAATCTTCCGTTAAAATAGGTTTGGAGAAGTGGTGGATTAGGCCCTTATTTCAAAAGGTAACTTGAGGGAGGCTTCAGGTGGTGGACAAGTGGTTCCATTTGGACATACTAGTGATGTGAATTTAAAGGGTAGGAAGCATCATTTTGGAAATCTTCACTAGGGTGGTAGCGTGAAGAGTATTTATAAGAGAAGATCAACCTCTCAGGGTGGTGACCGGGTGTTTTTCTATCAGTGTGGAAGGGTGAGACACATACAGGGTCAGTTCCCCTAGCCACCAGTTGAGTGTTGAGCATACAACAGAATGGGGCATGTGCATAGGTTCTGTAGGAACCCAATATATCTGGGTACATGTGGATGATCGAGGTCGATGCTGAGTGTAGGAAGGGGGTCAGTTACCCCATATTAGCCAGACAGTTGGAGCTCTACCGACCACACCGATAGAGGTGGCAGGCGTAGTACTTCAAGACAAGAGCATCTATACTAGCAGGGTATTGAAACACCAGGGATTCAGGATGGGGGCCATGTTAGAGGGGAAGGTCATCTCCATGTAGTTTAGTTTATACCCAGAGGTGGTGAGGCTAGACCATCGACAGTTCAAGGTATGCTTCTTGTGGATTTCATTATTGTTAGTGCTTTATTTGATACAGACACTACACAATCTTTTATATCTGCTCAGTTTGTGGTTGTGTTGGGTATAGTAGTGGAATGTATCTATGAGGTCATGATGATTAATACACCATTAGAGGTGTGAGTAGTAAATATCTGACAATGTAAGGGGTGTGTGCTCGAGGTTGGTGGGTACTATTTTCTATGGGACTTGTTTGGTCTTGAGATGTCATATTTTGATCTAATTTTGGGTATGGAATGAATAGTGTTATACCAATACCATATTAAATACTACCATCATGGGGTAATGTTCATGTCTCTTGAGGGAGACATGTATGTCCATCAGGGCGAATGGGATGTCTGGGAAGGTTGTGTTGGACTAGTTTGTCAGCAGTTGGGTGAACTCATAGCCCAACTATCTTGTCTCATGCTTGATGATGGGAAAATAGGGAAACATGTATTTCCTCTATTGGGGGATCAGTTTCAAGATATGTTTCCTGAGGAATTATCGGGGCTTCAAACTGGGAGGGATGTTGAGTTCCTAATAGAGTTACTATTGGGGGAAAAACCAGTTTCCATTCCACCATATAGAATGATATCGACAGAGCTCCAGGAACTTAAAACTCAATTGGGTGAATGGGAGAAAAAGGTGTTTATTTATCCAAGTACATCACCTTGGGGATCTCCTGTGTTGTTTTCCAATAAATATGATGGATCCTTGTGACTATGTGTCAATTATAGGAAGCTGAATCAGATGATGGTTAAGAACCGATACCCTCTACCTTGAATTGATGAAATTTTTGACTAGATGAGAGGTGAAACAATGTTCTCCAATATTGATTTGAGATTAGTATATCATTATCTAAGGTTGAGACCTTCTGATATACCATAGACTGCCTTCAGGAGTAGGTATGGGTTGTATGAGTGTGTTGTTATGTCATTCGATTTGACCAATGCACTAATAGTGTTTATGGACCTAATGAATCTAATCTTCCATCCTTACCTGGATCAGTTTTTAGTTGTCTTTGTTTATGAAATATTAGTCTACTAAAAGACTCATAAAGATCATTCCAAACATCTTAACATCATCTTGAATATGCTAAGAGATCATATTATATACGCTAAGCTATCTAAATATCATTTCTAGATTCACATGGCACATTTATTGGTTCACATAATCTTAGAGGAAGGTGTGTTTATGAACCTAGAGAAAGTGCAGATGGTTGTGTCTTGGGAGCATCCTAAGAATGTTTCTGATGTCCGAAGTTTTCTGGGTTTGTCCAATTATTACTGAAGGTTCATTAAAGACTTTTCTCATTTTCCAGCACCACTTTCAGGCCTGACCAAGAAGGGTGTCAAGTTTTAATGGTCTGAAGCATGTGGGTATGCATTCCATGAGTTAAAAATTAGATGACTACTACACTAGTTTTGATTCTTCCCAAGATAGGTATATAGTATACCTTGTTTTTTGATTCATATGGTGTTGGGATTGGGGCGATGTTGATGAAAAAGGATCGGGTTGTAGTGTATGGGTCTCAGCAGTTGAGGCCTCATGAAATAAAATACCCTACGCATGATCTTGAATTAACTGTTGTGGTTTATGTTTTAAAGTGTTGGTGACACTACTTGTTGAGAGAACGGTTTTCGGTGCATACCAATCATAAAATTTTTAAGTACATCTTCTCCCAGCATGATTTGAATCTTAAACAATGAAGATGGGTTGAGTACATTCAATCTTTTGACTTTGAGTAGGAATTTACACCAGGATAGGGGAAAAATGTTGCGAATGATTTGATTCAGAAGACTCAAAATCAGGTGGTTTAGAAATCCATATATGAGTGGAGAATAATGGCATTGTTTACTGAGATTCATCTGGAGATGCAAGATAGCCAAGGGTATATGACCCTTGCATCCTTGGCAGTTGAGTCCACACTTCTGAGCCGGATTATAGAAAGGCAATATGAGGGTCCAAAAAAAATTTCTTTGATGGGAGGTTTTAAAGTTTGGGAGTCACCTTCTAGTTGGACCGTTGGAGATGATGGGATAATTTATGTTCATGTCCACTTGTTTTTTCCAACATATATGTGAGAAGAGTTGATAAACAAATTTCATGCATCGAAGTGGGCAGTGAATCTTGGTTTGAAAAAAAATGTATCATGATCTTCATAAGTAGTATTGGTGGACAAGGATGAAGAAAGAGTTTGTAGGTTTCATGGCATGATTCCTTACCTGCCAGTAGGTGAATACTGAGCATCAATGACCATGTGGTTTATTGCATCCATTTCCCATTCCAGAATCAAAATTGGATGATGTGAGGATGGATTTTGTGGTAGGTCTTTTGATAAGGTCTTATAATAATGATGTGATTTAGGTGGTTGTGGATCAGTTAACTAAGGTGACTCATTTCTTTCCAATTAGAGAGACTTTCACTATGGATCAGTTGGGTGAGTTATATCTTCTATAGGTATTTTGGCTTTATAGAGTATTGCAAACTATGGCTTCATATCATGATATGCACTTCATGTCATGCTTATGGTAGGGATTATAGAGGGCACTTGGTACCCAGGTGTTTCTGAGTATGACCTTTCACCCACAGATGGAGGAAAAATCAGAGTGTACTATTCAGGTACTTGAGGACATGTTGAGGGAATCTGTCCTAGACTTTGGTGGATTGTGGGAAAAGTATCTAGAACTATTTAATTTTTCCTAAAATAATAGTTACCAGGCTATGATTTAAATGGAACCATTTTAGGCACTCTATGTTAGACTGTGTAGATCTCCATTGTGTTAGATGGAAGCCAAGGAATCAAAATTGTTGGGATTGAATCTCATGCAGGAGACATCAAAACAAGTTCAGTTGATTCAAAAATTTATGACAACGACCCAGAGTAGGAAGAAGTCATATGTTGATTGGCATCGTAGACCTCTTGAGTTTGTGGTGGGTGATCGTGTGTTTCTTCAGGTTTCTATAAGGTTGGTTCACTGTCGAATTAGGAAATAGGGAAAGTTGGCACCCAGGTATGTGGGGTTGTTTGATATTATAAAGATGATCAGATCAGTTTCATACAAATTGGCTCTTCCACAAAGGTATAGTGGTATGCATGATGTTTTTCATATTTCATAGCTTCAACAGTATCACCCTGGCCTATATCACATGATTGATGTTGAGGATATTGAGCTTGAGGCTGATGCATCCTTTGAGGAGAATCTGATGTGTATTGTGGATCATAGTGAGAATGTCTTGCAGGGGAAGACTATGCCCTTGATTAGAGTTTTATGGCAGCATGGTTAGGTTTAGGAAGAAACTTTGGAGAGGGAGTTGAATATGAAGTCCTAGTGGCCCAATCTTATTTATTTGGAATCTCAATGATGCTTGGATGTGCGGCTCAAGGATGAGCCATTATAAAGTGGGTATTTTGTAAGATCTCTGAATTTATAGAGGTATTCTCCTATTTAAATATTTTTTAAATCCCTTAAATTTTTTTAATTAAATGTTTACTAGGTATATGAGGAGGCTTAGGGCTGTTCCAGGGGTTCAAGACATAAAAGGAGAAAAATGGACATCTATTGCATGTTGCACAGTTGGCACACGACTAGGGGAAATCATGCACAAAAACCATGCTAGCCTAGGGGAAAGGGTGCATGGTTAAGTAAAACATGCATGGTGGAAGTCCAAACCATACAGTCTTGGACAGAGTAATTCCACATGGTTGGCACATGGTTTTTCAAACCATGCAGTTTCCCCAGGTAACCGTGCGACTTCACCCCTCTTGGAAAGAGGTTGGTGCACAATTGGATCATGGTTTGGAAAACTGTGTGCCCAAACCGTGAGCCCCATTAAAAGTGATAAATTACAATTCCTCCCTTTGTTATTTTAATTATTTCACCTATTTTTCTTCCCCATTCTTCCTATTACATCCCTAGTGACAAACCTAAACCCGCAAATATTCTCAAGGGTTGATCTCCTTCGTTTCTAGGTCATTTGAAGTGTCGTTGGGTGAAGATCGAAGCTTTGAGTAAGTCTAACACTTCTCTTTATTCTCTTTTCTAGATTATGGATTGTGGTTTTTTTCTTCTTATTATGAATCCCTAAAACATTATTTTTTCTAGTGGATCTTAGTTTTGGTATTCAAAGGGTGCTTGAATCTAGATATAAGGGTAAGGTTAAGTAAGTGTTTGTCTACGGATTCAAGGTGGGTGGTCTATAAGTTATATCTCATAGTCTTGAAGTTGGTTTGTGCATGTATGGTTGGATTAATGGATATCTCATGTTGTGTATTTGATTCCTTTAAATGGATTTGGTAAAATGGTTGTCTAAATGATTAATTGAACCCCTCATGATTCCTGTGGGATGCATTGAGGTTGACTAGACCGATTTAGGGCCACCCATGGGGTGTGCCAACATTCCCAAACATGGAAAATCGTAATGTTAAGCATATAATTGACTTGTGATAAAGTAGATCCCATGATAAATATATTGATATGTTAGTTAAGCTAATAAGGGAATATTGATAGTTGTGTATGGACTTTGATAATGGACTAAGGGATTTTTTGGCTTAATATGTAATGGGTTGGATGAAATGTAGTGATTGTGCTAAATGAATTATGAATTGTACTTAAATTGCATAAGTGGGTTAACGCATGTGAAATTATGAACATGTTAAATAAGTAAAAACTTGTAAATTGTTGAATGTATTGAATGGGTTAATGCATGAGAATTGATGAATATGTTAAATGGGCTAATGTATAGGAATCGTTGATTATGATAAATGAGTTAAGGTATAGAAAGGGGAATGGGTTAAATGGACTATTCTAAGTAAATGTTAAATGTGCTAATGGGTTAAGTATTTAAGATGATTCATATGTTGTATGAAATTTTAATTGTATATGTTTTAATTATTGGTTGTGTTTGGTTTTTGATGTGGTATATGCGGTAAATGGATAAATAATAATGTGCACATGGCTTGGTAGTTGTGGGGTATGTACTTGAGGATATTTGACCATGGTTTGGGTTAAAATGAAGCTCTAAACCCCACCCCTATAATGCATGGGTTAGGGAAGGGGACTGATGATCTATGCCCCTAACGATTTCATTTGATGAGACTACCTGGACTGAGGCTCCAAGGTAAGTGCAATGTAATGGTTTGTGAAATGTTTATCCCTAGTGAGATAGGGAACTTGACTCATTCTTTTATGCATAGTGATTGACCTACTTAGGCCTTCTTGTAAATGATGTAAATGCCTAACCCATAGAATACATTAAGAATATGGATTAATTGATTAAAATGGTTTAAGTGAACCTTGTTAACAAATGAAACCTGAGTTTTATTTTGTTTATCTTGTAATTTATTTAGTTTTTTCATGAACTATCTATTTAGACTAGATATTTTGTAGACATTGTTGGTGGTGACCTACTGAGTTGTACTCACACCCTACTCGGGTGTCATTGGGTACCTGAGAAGATTTCTTGGTTTTAGGTTCAGACAAGGGAAAAGGTCTTATGCTAGCGATTGGAGTTGGTCTTGGGTTGTGCATGGATGAGGATCTGAACTTGTATTGAGGACCTATTTTTGGGATTTATCTATTTTTCTTATTTTGGGTTTTCTTTACTTTTGGAACTGTTAGTACGATAGGGTATAATTATTGTTAGCTATATTTTATACCCTATTTGGGAATGGTTGGTAATACATGTTTTTTGTTTATTTCTTATTATTTCCTTTATTTAATATGTTATATATTGTGGATTACTCTAGTAAAGAGGGTATAGTCTCCCCATGTGATCTATTAGACCTTTTCTACTAGTTGGCAACCTCTAGTATATGGAGAGGCGCACTTGAGGTCATTTTGAGACTTGACTCGGGGCACCAGTTAGTGGCTTATAGGTTAAGGAAATTACACTCCCTAATATCCATTTGGATGGAAATAAACCTTCTTCGGTGATATATAGGCTTCTCTCCTTTCTTCTTTGGTGATTTTAATTCATTCTTGTTAGATCTCTTCAAGGTATGCTTTGTTTTTTATCTATTTTTCTCTCCCCTTCTTAAATCCTCACTTGATCTCTTCTCCCCCTAGCTCATTGGAACAAGATTGAGATGTGGTTGCAGAATATATGGGGTTTTACAATGATTTGGGGATGTTTCTTATGAATCTGGGATTAAAAGGACCTAATCTTCTTGTTTGCAATATCCATTATCTAAGGCAACTAGTCTTCCATCATTATTAAGGTGGGTGTCTCTATACAAAGGTTGTAACTCATGAATTACCTAATGTTCTTGTAAAGTACTTTGGTTTGTTTTATGAAATTTATTAATTTGATATCAAAGTGGATTTGATTCAAGAGGTGCATGTTTTTAAAGGGGTTTTTCTTTAAAAACTAATTTTTACACACTATGTGTTTTATGGAATGGATTAAATGTGGTTTTGATTCAAAAATTGTTTTTCAAGCATGGGAATGGTGACGTTTCACTATGAAAATGTTTTAAAAATTGTGATCATGGTTTTAAAATGGTTTTTTTCAAATATAGAACATTAAGAACTTTGGGTACATCGAGAAATGGACATAAAACCTTCGAGTATGTATTCCCATAGACTAGATCCCAATCTTATGTTTTGTCACTTATGCTTGGTTTTATGCATGATTGTACATTTGATGCCTGGTTGGTCACTTGTATTTTTTATGGTGTATCTATGGATGGTTTTTCTTATGATTTCATGTTAACTCACATGTACTTTTTATATTCCCGGTTTATGTGAATATGGAATGTTTTTATAAAAACTAAAGGATATTTTTACAAAATGTTTCCTATTTCATATCTACCTTATAAACTGGATTCTTTTAAAATATAGAACTAACATTTTCATGGTTTTAGTTTTTGTATATATTCCTTAGTGAAATACTATTGTGATTTGTGCTCACACCCTAATTTTTCATTTGAGCTTTTGTAGATGTGGTTTTACAGGACTCAGGTAAAGGGAAGGGTGCCATGTAGTTTTTCAGCTTCTATTGGTTTTTGTTTCCTTCTTAGTGAGATAGATTGGTGGTAATGGTTAGTAACACAGTGACTCAACTTTTACCTCATTTTTTTACTTTGTAGTTTAATATTTTGACTTGTCTCTGTATGTCTCATGGACATGTACTTTTATTTCACATTATACTCTATTAGTTTGTCTCTTTTTGGTTATTCATGGGATTTTTTTAGTTGTTTGGTTGATCTACACCATGTGGTGGGCCATATCAGGTGATGGGTTGTGTCAAATTGATTTGGTTTGTTACAAAATGGTATCAGAGCTATTACCTAGATGGAAGTATTGTGACAATTCATGGTTTTGGTTCAGGGTCTTTGGAAGACAAGAGTTAGGACCATCAAAATTTGGTTAGTAAGTGTGGGCGAGTGCCCAACCAACTTAATCCCATATGTAAACTCAAGTTACCATGGGTGGTCAGAGAGTTTTTCCAACCTTGAGACTTTGTGTTTGAGGTTATTTAAATGAACTTGGTTTGATGTTTATTTAAATTAACCTATTCTGTTTTAATGTGTTGTATTTTTTTTCTTGAATCCATGATTGCTTTAAATTCTTATCATTTTAAAGAATTTATAAGGATTCTTGAGGTCAATATTTAAATTTGGAATTGATCTTAATATAATTGGTTATTTTTTATTTATTGATTATAAAATGCATCCTATAAGAGCACTTTTGAGTCCAAGAGAGGAAGTTGTGAGAAAAGTTTCGTAGGAAAATCCTTCAGTGGACCCTTATTTAGTGGAAGTAGTTATCCACACTAATCAGACTCTCAGTTAGGTGGGTGTTGGAAACCAGGGATGAATAGTGGATCATGGCTCAAAATTTACCAAGAAGAATCCACCCATATTCTATAATGACAAAGGACCTCAAGAATATGAAGAGTGGATTGAGCATATTGAAAGGATCTTCCATTTTTTAGAACTCCAAAGGACTCTAAGGTGGGTTTTTCAACTTACATGTTAGAAGGACCATGAAGAAAATGGTGGGACTCTATAATGAAAGATAAGTTACATGATAATATTATTCGGGCTTATTTTAAGAAGATATTTAACCAATAGTTCTATCCTAAAATGTTGCAAGTTGAAAATACATGAGAATTTCTAACCTTTGAGACAGGGGAACGTTCAATTTTGGAGTATTCCACACATTTCATTAGGTTGGTTCACCTAGAACCTGAGCTTGTTACAAATTTTTACCTAAAGGCTCGAAGGTTTAAGATGGATCTAAGGGACAATATTCGGTTGATGCTGATTTTCTTTTTCCTTCCAACCTTTGTATAAGTGTTTGATAAAGTAGTTATGGATGAGGTAGACATAGGTGGGAAAACAAGCTTAAGTGTAGCTTTAGTTTTTGTAGGTGATAACCAGGGTATGTTTTTTGACCATAAAATGAAGTGTAAGGGTGGTCATCTTTCTTTGGGATTAGTTTCATTGGCATCATTAGGATAGTAGCAAGTAGTTTGTTATTTGTGTGGGAGGCCTGGTCATACTAATCCTAATTGTATGGAAACACCCAGAATTTGTCACTATTGTGGACAATCCAATCATATTAGGCATTTTTGTGGAATAATTTCCCATATAATAAGAGTGATATCCACCCTCACTAAGGGTTCATAGGTTCATTTTGATGCTTCCAAGGGTGGTGGGTCTCATACTCATTCCAAGGGGGATATTCGTGCATCAAAGGGGGTGATGAGATCATACCAATTTATATAGTGGAGAATGCACTAGAAGAATCTAAATTAGGTCCAACTACTATTAGAGGCATGATGTTTATTTCATCCTATATGGCATGAATTTTTTTATATAAGTGTAAATCATTCTTTCATATCATCTAAGTTATTTTATGTGTTGGTTTGGGATTGTGTTTTGATCTTATTTTTTTCATGTTGGATCTTTATAATCCTTTAGGAAAGAGATCCGAACAAGTTTTTAAATGTCCCACGTTTTGGGTGACAATAACTGACCATGAGGTGGTGTGCGACTTCTTAGTCCTCAATCTTGATATCTTTGACCTTATTATTGGCATGGAATGGGTGATTAGTGTTAAGGCCTGTATTGACTTTTATCTCTCCCAATAGAGTATCTCATGTATTTTAAGGTGAGTGAGATTATATATCTAGGATAATAGAGACTTTTCTTCCTTATGTATAGTTATATCATACTAATTTTCATTGATGTTCCTTAATTTCATTGATTCTCACATGAGATGTCCACTCTATGTAGTGGTGAGTGAGTACCCCAAGGTCTTTCCTGATGATTTTTTTGGTTTACAGCATAGAGTTATGTCATGTTCACTAATAACTTTCTCCCTAGAATGATGCCCATTTCTATGCCATCTTATCGCATGATGCCTTCAGTGTTAAAGGAATTTAAAGTTAAACCGTTTTGTCACATCACTTGACAACAACAGACAGAAAACCATGATGTGAGCATCTATTGCAATGGCCACAACCTAGGTGGACCTCAATCTCATTCAGACTCGAACTCTATAGGGTCCACTATCACTCTCATATCTGAGAAGACATATCCCAAGAAGTGGACCTTTGAATCTAGAACTGGATCCATGAGAGCTTCCATGATACTATCACTCTCGAAGCATGTATATCATCATCTTACTATGTCTCATATGATCCAACTCTGACACCAAGGATACGAGGGAACCACCATTGAAGACTACCATAAACCGACCCAAGAAAGGTTAAGGATCCAGTTCATAAGCCTCTCAATTTCACTACAATGTACAACTCACCCAAGGGTATCACCACTAACTCAAAACAACTGAAATATATTTAGAAAGATAATTTTGGTATATCTTACTCCCCAACCAAAGCGGGTAATAACCCATATCAAGGCCAACTCTGAGATCCACCTTTCCTCCATCCACTTGGTAAAGGGGTCATCAATTCTCAAGAGTGGATTCTTTCCAACACGTCACCTAGCCCAAGTGAAACCAATCCATATCCGACTTCAAGCTATCATCCACCTATAGGTGAAAAACAAAGGTTTTCTAAAGAAAACACATTGGGCCTTACAAATCCCTCCACTCTACTGATTCCTCCAACTACACCTTTTTCTCTTACAACTACCCTGGGTCATCCAATATACTAATGCAAATATCAGGCCATCCCCTGATGTAAGTCTATGTAGAAATAAAACTATCGATGGAAGGTCAAGTTGGAAAATTCTCAAGAAGGACTTCCATTTACTCCACCAGAATCATAGGAACTAAAATCTCATATAATCCAATACTCTAAGGGTAACACTAGTCAACTGATAGGGAAGTGACTATAACCTCTTACAAATGAGCTCATCCTTCCCTATTTGAGGATCACTCCTTCTCAAAGGAGGAAAACTCATCTCCATCAAATTAGAATCATTACTATACATCTTTTTAGCAATCATATAATCATGGATGATAAGAAACCAATCCATACTAAGGAAAACTTTGTAGGGTCCCCCTTCCACTATGGAAATATTTCCATGCGATCTCCCTCTCTCTCTCTCTCCTTCTAGAGTCAGGTCACATTTTTGGTAGAAGTGTGCAATCACTGATCCTATTTTAAGGAGGCACCAACATAAGGGGAAAGAAAAAAATGGCTCCACTGGTATTACTAGGTCTTAAATAAGGAATACAGTGAGGGAAAAGTGGCTCATGACCCTATGAAAACTGTAATAGGGGTAGTGAATACAAACGTCGTACCTCAAACTATACCCAAGCCTTCACAAGCTCCCACCACTTGGAACCCATGCTTTCAACATCCCACCTATTTACCACCACTGGGTCTTAATTTGACACCTTAAAACAACCAAAAACCTCCAATTCACAAGTTAGAGAAACTCATCCACCACACCTCGACATTATCCGCTCTAGGTGGCACTAAATCTCCCACACATTTTTGGATCGCATCCCAATATCACTTCTTGGTGGGGGGAATTATCCCTCTTCCTTGTATGCCCACATTTAAATAGAAAATTACTAACACAAGGATATAACAATGACCTACATCTCCCTGGATAAGTCTCTTCACTAGGACCATCATCAGGAGGGGTCCTATCCATGTAGGACATTCACACCATAAGATCGCGCCAATCCTCAATCAAATGAGAAAGGGGGGCTCGGATCACCAAAAAACCCAGGAAATCTCTAACTTTTAAACCCATTATGCACACTCAACATAGGTTCATCATTTTATATTAACACCAGAGTTCAATCCTAATCCATAGATAAAAAAGGTTACAAGAGAAACCATTTGATCGGTTGGGGTTTTCACATCCTGGAAACCTATACCACTACCTCAAGTCAAACATCTACCATCAGAGGGTCTGTCTCTTCATCAAACCTCAGTGATCCCCATCACTAGAACTCACATATCACACCAATACTATGTGTACCATATCACTATCCTATTAGAGATATCAACTGATCAATATTCATATGATCATCTTCCTGATCCATAGAAGGATCCATGTATTGCTTAATAGGTGGTAGCACTACTCAGTGTCCGCCTGGAGAAAAACACCTCATGAGTGGGTCCCTGAACCATAACCACATCACTCATCTGGTCGTCAATACGATAATTTCTTGGAATCCTAGCTATCTATCATCGTAGAGGCATATTGAATATTTTTAAGATGTACCATAGTCAATGAGTACATCTAGAGAAATTAATCAAGAAGGACATGGAAACCAAAACCCATTACTATATGATTCATGTATCGAATTTTTTCCTTCTACCAGTGTCTACACATATAGAGTTAACAATTAGGTTATCAAGGTCTTGATAAATGGATACATCATCCACCACACCAACACTGGACACCCTATCCTGAGAGACACACTCAAAACACTTTAACATTGTTTCCCTAGTTCCCAAACCAAACTTCATAGTTATAAAAAATAAACTCTAAACTCCAATCCTAAACCCTAGAAGTTTCATAACACTTATGGATGGGTACCAACTTTGATACCATTATGTCATGACCTGACCCAATGGGGTTCGATATGCAATTACCCAAATCCCACCTCCGATAGGCCAGGGGCTTGTGACTATCACCAAGAAGACATATCTTACACATGGGAGGAATTTTCCTTAAGTACTTGTACGCACACACACATATGTAATCCCATATAATGATGAATTGTAAAATAAATTAAAATAATACATTCATAAATCTATAATCTAATATCCATAGTATGAAAAAATGTATCGGAAATAATAAAAAGGGTCCAAATACAAGCCCAACCAAAATTAGAAAGTAAAGTCCCACCTGCTCAAATTGAGGGGACTACTGTCAAATAAAACACCGTTATACACCTTGATCTATCTAGACAAACTAGATCCACCTACTCCTAGTCCACCAACGACTCCATAAAAGGCCCATCATCTGCATAAGACATGACACGTGTAGGCAAGACTATGTAGGGGTGAGTATAACAATACCTAGTAGGACACCTTGAAATCACAAAGCACAAATCATCAAGAGTAACAGTCAGATCTATACAGGTACATGTATACAACACATATAAGAAGAATATCTAGATATTTCCAACACACACTCACAGTATCAAGGTAAAAATCACAACTATAAAGCCAACCCAGGATCCCTACTTGAAGGTTACATACAATTCTCATTTGTAAGAACACACTCCCTAAGCTATACTACCACTAACACTCATCTCATAGGTCACACTCATAAGGTCTCAAAACAAAAGAAAATAATAGGTTTCATCCAAGATACACACTCAATCAGACTAAACATCATTGGAAAGATAAGATCTCAACACATTGATAGGGGTCCAATGCTCAGGGATCACTAGGGTGACACCAAACCCTACTGGAAACATCCCCCTAGATAGGGGATCAATGAACATGTAATGTTGGTCACAGTAATTACAAAAAACCCTATCTAAGGTATCAATAAAAAAATGAGGATCACTCTGGGCCTCTCAGAGGGATACACGATCCAATCCACCGAGTTTGTAGTCGAAGCGGTCTGAGTCTACTCACTCTAGAATAAGGGAACTTTCCCACACTACACTAATCATAGGAAGTTGTAGTGGGATCACCCTCTATAGATAAAATATGATGACACACAAAACTCTCATAGGAATAGACCAAGGGAAACACTCAACTGACACTGGTCCAAGGTAGCTCACACAAGCTCACAACAAAGCCGAGATGGAAGAAAGAGGAAACCAACCTGTCCTTAAAGAGTACATGGAATATCCTTGGGGGTACATGGTGTGTCTCACTAATCCTGGTACTACTTGTGTCTGACACTCATAAGGTGTATAATTTTCTTCAATACATGGAATTTCCTAATAGTGCATGGCATTTAGGAGTCATCCTAACACTCGTTGTGTTGTCTTGCCTATGCCTGTGTACTTTCCCAAGTACACGACATGTGGATCACCATACATCACGTGTAGGACCACACAATCTCCTGGTAATGCAATCCTTGTACATGTCGATCCACCTTATAGGGTGTGCATGATGTATGTCATGGCCCACATGGGGTTCAACTCCACCTGGATGAAGTTCCCAGTCATGATCCAAGTATCACTGAGAGGGGGAGGGGTGAATCAGTGATATATTTTTCTTTTTATGTTTCTTGTTTTTTTTAAACAAACTTTGCCTCCTATTAAAGAGTTTCTTCCCTACTGAACACACACAACCATAGGAACATAAGATTTACAAGGTTCACTACTCAACAAGAGTTTTTACGTCTCTGGTATGGTATGGAAACAATCCAGTACCATACAATCCACTAGAAAAAAATCCTTTGATGTGGAATAAAATGAGTAGGATATACCCTTGCACTCGTGTAACACTTTGAAAACAATCCAATAGTGCTTGTGCTCCCTCTTAGCACAAATAAGGTAATGTAATGGTTCTGTGATTCTTAATGAACTTTCACAAATCAAATATTTCAAAACAATTCTTCACTTTCTTACCCATAAGCTGGTAAGAACCTCCTGGTGCAGATAGCTTGCGCACCACTCCCTTCTTGCGTGCCTTCCTACTTGCGCGCCACCTGCTTGCATGCTTCACTGCTTGTGCACCACCTGCTTGTGTGCCTACTCACTACCTGCGCGCCACCATTGAGCACATCTCACAACTTGCGTTCCACCTTTGGATTATACCTAGCCCACTTCTTAAAATAACCTCCCTGCTTGCGCGCCTCTGGAAACTTGTGCGACAAAACTTGCACGAAAAAACTTTCATGACAAAACTTGTGCGACTTATAAATAACCCTCAGCTTGCGTGCCACTTCATCTTGCATGTCGCCCTCTGCTAATTGCGCAATCAGACCTCTAATTTTCTCTTAAGTGTTGAGCATTGAAAAATGAGAAGGCTAGTCATCTATTTATAGGAATTTTGGTGACTTTTTCACCACATATACTTGCACGCTGCTCCAGCACTTGTGTTCCACACTTGCACGTCCATTAGACTTGTGCATCAGTTTATGAATTGTGCACCAATTTTTAACTTGCGCGCCCCTTTATTTCCTTTGTCATATTTTGATGGGATGATCTTGAAATATGACTTGCGCACCACTTACACTTGCGTGCCAATACCTTCGCGCCACTTTCTTTCCTTTGCCAAAATCACTTCTTTACTCTTTCTACTCTTCCTAAGGCTTGCATCACAAGTTCTCCAAACTTATGATATTTGTGAAATACAAATCAGAAAATCATCATCATAGTTTACAAGTCCTTTATAAATTGAATTGATTTAGCTTCTTTGACAACAAAAAACAACACTATGTAATAGAAAACTCTTCTTACTTCCTTATGCATCCAACTTGGTCCCAACACTGGCCTCCTAGTCAGGTACCCCCAACACATGATGAGCTAATATGATAAGGGCCACATGATGTATGACATGGGTCACACGATTTGTGATACTTTTCTCTGCATTGAAACCCTAGTTCCATATAGATGGTACTACATGACATGTGTTCATAAGACTACATGTTGTGTAGTCAGATTTTTCATAGAACTCGTAGAACAACTTCATGCATCTCCATTTTCACCCTCTGATTTCCTTATATTTACCACTAAACTCACCAAAGAACACGAATATCGATCCTGCTAAGCCCGTCTGTCACCATTTGGCCGGATTATGGCCATGAAATCATCTTCATCAAACCTTCTATCACCTCTCATCATATAGGCATGAAGAACCATGCATGGGGATCTTTGATCTGCACCCAATCCATTCATGGATCTGTTGTCATATTTGTATCCCATATTCACATCGTCAAATCTCTATCCCTAACATGCTATAATGATCTGTTATGCCAAAGATCAAATGTTCAATGATCATTCATTAGACATCTATCAAATTACAGGCCAAAATAACCACCAATGATGAATTTACATAGAATGAGGAGAGAAAATCATAAAACATGAAAGTGAGGAATGAACCTCAACCTTTGTTAATTTTTTCCTCAATATGTTTTCATAGTAAAGATAAATGAATAGGTATGGAAATCAATGAAAATAAATAAATAATATCCCTAAATATTAAAATTAAATCCATACCCAGAAAAATGATTGATCTATGGATTCCTTATTTGATTGATTTGCATTCATAAAGGGATAAAAAATGGGGATAAATCCACAATGAAAATATTCTGCCTGGAGTTTGGATCAATCGTTGATGAAGAAAGGTCCTGTATTTCCATCGTTGGCGAGATCCATGAACCATGTTGGTGCACGATCCTTGATTAGATCTCAATCCATCATCGTTCTCCAAGAACGCTCTCCTCCAACACTCTATAATAGTCATCTAGGTCTCTAGGGATTATAAGTTAGCCCTATAAAAACCCCATAACCATTAATTTATAGATAAGGTAGGTCGTTGTGTTAAATAAAATAAATTAAATCATTTAATTGATTTCACATCCATGAAAAAAATTTCACAGAGGCATTACACCAAAAACGATTATGTTGTTTTTAGGGTAAAAATCACATTCTAAAATCAACAGTGCCCTCATATTTCTAATACGGGACTTAGTTTAAGAGTTATTTTACTTTTCAGAAAAAATTCATGCACGTGATATTTAATATATTTAATATATTTCAAAAATTAGTTTCGGGAACACTAGGCCTTAGAATCTCATGTTGTCTCAGCACCTAGCTCTGGAAATATCCATCGAAATATTTCAAAGTCTTACATGACAAAAACTAGGACATTACTGGTAGTCCTCTTCCTACACCTCTAAATCCTCTTGAATGAATTGGTATAATATTTTTTTTTGAAAATTAAATCATTCTCAAATTATTTCTCACTAGTTTGAACATATTCTTCGCTTCCTATAGTTTTATTCTTTTCAAATTTTATCAATTGTTTTTTTTCATTATTCTTTTCAATTTCTTATTATTATTTAATTTATTTTCCAAGTACCCTTGTTTTAGTTTGTAATCCTTAGATTCTAGCCTCTTCATAGATTTGGTCAATATTACCATTCAGCTTCAATATCAGTTGTTTTAACAATGAATCAACTTCATTTTCAAGATCAAAATAGTTTTGGGTTTCCTTAATTTGATTTGGTATCCATGGATAGTTATAAGAACACTACCAAGAAGTATTCCCATAACAGTCACAACAAACACACTAATATCGGTATTGTTGGTTCCATCCCCCAAAATGGCCCATTTAAACCAACATAAGCAAAAAAGATTTAATTCCAGTACTTAAACAATATAATAATAAACAAAAATGATTTCAATCATGAAACACACTATAAATAATAGAATTTTTATTTTAATTCTTAAAATGTAGTGAAAACAAAAACAAAAACATTACTTTTTCTTATTTTATTTTTATTTGATTTTTATGTGTGTGTTTTTTAAGTATAATACATTCAATTCCAAGAATTCCCTAATAACTACACCAAATTTTAACAGGGATACATCCATAAAAATGTCATCTATATCTCTTAAATTATCATATTAGTGAAAGGTTGAACCTAATGGAAGGCAGGTGAATGTTCAAAGAATTTATTTCTCACCAACTAAGGAAAATAGTAAAAAAAATGTGTTCATTCTAAGAGAAAAGTGTTTATTATTGAAATGAAGACAAAATATATTGTTTGTTATAAAAGGGTTAAGGATTTGGAGGTATTCCAAAAGGTATTTTGTGGGGGGTACAATTGAAGTATCTTGTGAGAGAATTTGATGCTCTTGAAAACGAGTTTAACTCAACACATAAGCTGGATCACTAAAATAGTTTATAATATCTATAAATAATTATAATTTATGTCATATAAGAACTCAATATTTTTCATGAATAATCTTTATAAAGTAATAAAAAATTAAGTGATTGAAAGGCCACTCAAGAAAATAAATTGTCATTTGATCATGAAAGTACATTCTTTCTAATACCAACTACTCAATCTGTCAATATTTTACAGATGGTTAAATGATTTTTAAACCATCTCAATATTCTATTTCATCTATTGATTCCTAAAAAAAACTAAAATGAAGTTCATATGGCCAATAATAATGAATTACAATCAAGATTGAAGAAATCAAGAACATGAATGAATTTAAAAAACTAAAAAATTTCATTCCCCTATTCAAATTAACTGATAGGATTGTGGGTCTGAGGGCATTATGTGAGGGGGAAAGCTGAGAATATTATAAGACTACTAGAGATAGTGAAGTAAAATTATAGATATTAGTTGGGGTTGTTGTGGGTTGGTGATAGTAATAAATAGGGATATGGGATACTTGGGAAAGATACAAATTGTTTAGTTAGGGGTTTTATTCTTATGGGAGCACTACAGGAGGGTTAGGCCTTAGCTTAGGGAGAAGCATCATCCTAGGAGTTTATTCTTCTACCTTTCCATTTCCTTATCTTTATAACATCCTGACCTGACTAACCACTAAACCCTTAGCTGTACCGGTGGGTCATATGGATTCAAGTGCACCTCCCCGTATGCTAGAGGCTACCGATTAGCAGCGAGGGTCTAAGGAGGTGATAGTGGGGAGAATATACCCTCATTATTAGAGTATAACAAAGGTATAATAGAGAATAAATATAAAAAATAGTTAAAGAAGTAATAAAATAAAGATATATTAGCGGAAGAATAATATAAATTAAAAAAAAATATGGCCAAAGCCAATGTACAATAATGCATGCATGACCAAATGAGGACACATAACTAAACAGTAGACATACAATAGGCTACATGATATGGTAAAATACATGAATAAAGAAATGAAATAAAATCCCCATGGGTGATATCCATGAGCATCCTGAGGTCCAACTCAATCCTGTGCTCCAAACTCCCAAGTACAAGAAACGAATCACAAGCAATAATCCATAGTCCTACAAACATGAGATCTACTCAGGCATCTCAGTGAAATGGTGGCCCAAACAGGGTGTGAGATATAAATCTCAATAGGCTATCATCCATGATTTCAACAACTGAATCTAGTCCATGAATATAAAGTGAAGTAGTGTATAAGTATAAAGAATAATAAATGGAACTAAATAATTAAAGAACAGACCGCTCATGTTCCTGAAGAACACCTGGAGGCTCTACCTGCTTCAGCTCATGGTTAGAAAGAAAATTTTTACCAGTAATATATATAGTTATATATTTCATCCACCTATATAGACTAAGTGCATGAAGACGCTAATAGTCATATACCTGGAATACTAGTTGTTGGCTGGATCGAGGCGTAACTCAGTCATCCATAACCAGAATAAATGAGCATATAAGATTAAGAAAAAGGGTATATGCCCTACATCTCATAATGAGTGGGAGATATCATGCTCGTCACCTGAGATGGTGAGTGTGTCTTTGTGTCAACACTCGGGAAAGTGGTGAGTGTGTCATCATGCCAACACTCACCCGAGAACATGGTACTTCATGCCCATCATCCCAATAATGTCAATGTTGTGAGATGTCATGACTCAACACCCAATGTAAGTGAATTTGATACCTCCATGATCAGAAAAACCCTTACCATAATTCCACAACCTATGTCAAGGCATAATTATATTTATAATATTATCCATGATGCATTTCCTCTCATGCTTTACATGTTATTAAGTCCATTATAAACAAGGGCGTTCCATTTATCACAAGTCAAATAAATCATGTACTAAGTAGGTAGTAATCAATGTGGACTTTCCACCCTTTACAATTCATTTTATATAAACCATTCAATTCATTTAATAAATAAAACCATTCAAGAAGTATTTTTTTCAATATAAACAAGTCGTATAATTTGAATCATGCAAAATGTCCAAGGAAGACATTCTATCATGACTAGATATTCCATTATAAAACATGTCATTTAATCTACTCAATCATATAAATTCATTTTACTAGGTTAAAGGGGACACTTATAATATTCCTTCATCAATTAAGCAATTTCCTACATGGGAAATATCATTCATAAGTTAGGCCAAGAACTTAGGAGGTGATCTGGTTCAGTTAAACACTTATATAAAGGGAGGGAAAATCCATTTAGAAATAACCAAAGAGTCCATGCATAAAATATTCCATATGTCTAACCTTACCAAAAGCATAGGAAAACCATCAATGCCATGAAGCTAAAGATGCGATTCACTAATTACCACTTTGAAATTTCAAAGACAGCACACCTCATCTGAGGGGTTTTACTATAAAACATGAAATTGTTTATTAAAAAAATTATTTAATCATAACATAGAATTTAATTCATGTAATATAACTCAAACCACCATAAAAATCATTTATAAAGACACCAAATAGGGAAAAGTAATTACAAGGATCAACATTTCATTTAGTAGGTTCCATTAACAATTGGTCCATTGCCTACAAAGGGAAATCCCATTATTAACCCAAGTCGAATGCTCAGTAGGTGTTTCAGTCATTTAATCAATTAGTTAGAATAGGAGAAAACAAGAAGGAACACCCAAGGGGTCCCCATGATCAAGGTTGGCATCCTCAATTTATTAAACAAGCCTCAACGGTAGTAATACAAGGTGCAAAAACAATTTGAAATGATGAAATCAATTTTAAGACAATGTGTGGAAAAATTCAGCATGCATCACAATGTCAACATTTATGAATCAATGTAAATTTAGGGAAAATCCATAGAAAACCTACCTTATACTATGGATGCTTACCCAAGTCTAAAAATAACACTTTGATGTGTTTCAACTCATCAAATAATTTTCTAAAGCTTTGTTTAAATAATGTCCCATCCATTAAATGCCAAAATTCAAATTCCCTTGGAATTCAACCTTGGATAAAAAACACAGGTTGTTACGACCTCCCCACCATAGAATTTCTCATCCCTGATAATCCTTGGAGAATAATGAAAACATCACCTGAACTACAAGGGTCGTAAAGTCTCATTCAAGCAGTCACATTGCATTCCCAAATTCCCAACACACTTCCAAGAACTATGTAAGCATATGACACTTAAGCCTCCAAAACCTAATCCAATGCTCATTTTCAGATTGAAACACTAAAATAGAGCTTACCAAAGCCCGATTAGCTGGATAAATAACCACATTGTCGTCTCCTTAAGATTTTGGCTGATGGTTCTTCCCACCATTGTTTGGAACATCAAAAAGGGGGGACAATTCCAAGTCATAGTACCTCCACTGTCAGAATTGACTTACAAAGCATGCCTCTAAGCATTCTCATGATGCTCCAGGAATGATTTCTTTAATAGGGTGAATCCGATTACTTCTGAGGTAATATTAGGGTCCTTATCAGAAAGAAACAATCGAATCACGATCGACCAAAATGAAATTGGTTATGCAATCTTTCCTTGAAAGACTCTACCAACCTTTAAAACACACCCTCCTTAACCCAGTGACATGTTTTAAAATGATTCCACCCATCCGTAGACAATTAACAAGATAAAAATAGGTTGAGCCACCTCCGGATAACCATTACCACAATTCCCAACTTAGAAGGTTCACATAAATTAAAAAGAATCATAATTCTTCCAAGGAATCTTGTGTTTACCAAGATCACGTTCACCGAATCCCATACCTAGCTTCAGGTGACGTTCCCTAATCAAACCACCAGTTGGTTATTTAAACTATCATGCCCCGACATGAACAAGGGTGTAATACACACCTAGATCGCATGAATTGTTACCCTTTAAGCATTGCCTCTAAGTAAAAAAATAAGTATGATATAACCTTGTATTTTAAACTGGAGTCCAAGGAACTAACCCAGGGTAGTCCATACTCCATGTTTACATGTGAGACATTGGTACAAGAAAAAACTTCCACATCAGATCATTAACTGCACCTAGAGAGGCATCCACCTGGTGGTCAAGTCAAGGGAAAATGGCTAGTGTCTAGGATTCTATCCAAGGAGTTCCTATATAGGAACCTAAGTATTTCTCAAGACTAACCATGCCTTGATAAAAACCACACATCCATTGTGTAACTCTTAAAAATCACCCAATCTAGCCTAAAATATTTTAACTTTAGCACGACGTATAAATGATGCTATCTTAGTGCACCAAATATGATGTAAAGATATGGGGCATGATCTTCAATAATTAATAGTACACTAAGAAGGTTTGAATGGTTTCTAGTCAATTATACCCAACTACTGGAAAGAAGAACATTCGAACCACCACTAGTCGACTTTCTTTGAAGGAAGCTTGACTTTACCTACTGACACATCTTCATCAATTGATCATAATCCTTTATTAACTGAGGCATCCCATGATCGCTCAAGCTTAACCACCAAAGTGAATCCATGAATAATGAAGTTTCTCAAGGGTTTCATACACAAAAAACCACATCAACATCGTGCTACCGAGAAAGCACTGACATGCTTTCACAAAAAACCAATGCAGCGCTCCCCACCTTAGGAGTGCCTTATTCATAGAAATAAGGAGTAGACTAGTCTCTCATAATCACACTAGATCAGATTCACCTTAAAATGAAAACATTAAATCATTTGGTTTGAAAACCAAAACCAAATTGATCGGTGTGTCAAAACACCTGATTCTCTTGAAACTCCATCCCAAGCATTGGGAAAAATTTATTACTTTAACACCCAAGTCACTATACTATAAAGATGACCCATGACTATACTCAATAACCCAAGGCTCAAAAATTCCATCGAACTCAACCCATTCATTATAACATTTAGCAACTCAACGGGTATAACGTGTATAAACACCCACTACCTTGAGGTTTAGAAGTAAAATGAAACATTCTAGATACTATCCATAGGTTGTCTTCCCTATGAATTCAAGTATCAGGTAGTACATACAATAGATTTAACCCAGAGTCATATTACCCCATAGAACCATTAACCTGGTTGACAACATACCAAGTCATCCATCACTGTGGTAAAATAAAGGGTCATGAGGCCTACTAAATGGCCAACCATGCCCTAGGCATGTCTAACCAGCTGAAACCGAGCATTACCCAATGACCACACCCATAATAAAGTCCAAAGATACCATGAACACCCATCCGAACAAGGGTTTAATTTTGAGACTAAGAGTCCTAATAGGGACAAAGAAACCCGAACAATACCACATGAAAGAAAACTCATAGCATTTATCAAGGCATTTAATCTCTAAGGGTGCTACCTACCTCGGGCTAACCTCTTTCAGAAGCATAAGATATGACCCTATCACTAGGTCATGCCAATTGGAAAGTCACTAGGCTCAAGAGTCCATCATTTGATCCATTTCTAAAAAGGGGAAGTCCTATAGAAAACACTCACGTTTATGTTCCAAAGAAACTCTAAGTGACATTTAAATTACCCTTACTCTAGGGTTTAAACTGAGGATACCACCTAAGGTTCCATTTTAAGTCACTACCTTGGTTCACATTCCAACTTTAAACATTTAAAAGATTTAAAACAGAACATCAAGTATTAATTGTAAAACAAAATCACTTGGAAAAAAGATAAGGTGACCTACAAGGGTCCTATTAAGCCAACCCAGGTTCATCAGAATGCAACCCAATAGTAGTTTCTTAATTTAAAAAAATTTCAAAACACTCATAGAGGGTTACCTTAAAAGAAACATGCTATAACTGGCCTACTCAGGCCCTGTTGTGTATTTTAATAGTTAACCAACACATTTGAGTTCAAAATTAAACAAATTTTACATTTATAACCATTTAAAAATATAGAATGGCCATATATCATGGTTCATTTATATGGGTTTCCATCTACCAATCCATAAAGCGCCTATACACTTCATAGGTTAGCATTCAGCTCCCATTTAATCAAAACCAACTCACTTTAAAAGTTTAAAATTAAGTTGCTTTTACATTTTAATAAATAGTCTCTAGATGTATATTTATATATATACAAGAGTCAAGAGATGGTTTGAATACACATGTTACTATTTCTCAATTATAAGGCACTCACACATCTTACAACTAAAAATTGGTTCCCGTTTAATCACAACTAATGTGTTTTAGCCCATGAAACCATTTACATATTAACGAAAAAATTAGGCATGTAATAAAAAGCATTCAACATAGAGAAACATGCTAATAATCACAAAATCATGTTACATAGACAAGACATACTAAATAAGCAGACATCATGGCATAAGATTACCTAAACATATTATAAAAACAGACATGATAAAGAAAAAAAAGCATGACATATCACTAAAAGAACACAATTGTGCTCAGCATGAAGCCTATAAATGCAACTACATGGCATGACCTATGCATGAAATTTTTATTTCTATGTGCCTAGAATGATGCATGTAATGCCACTTCCTTGTCATACCAGGACAAGGGTAAAATACCATAAATTTCATAAATTAATAATCAGTGAAAAGTAAACCAATCACTCAAGGTGAAATCAATATCAACTGTAATATCGAACAACATAAATAACAATCTCATCCCTAGCCACATGGACTTTTCCCTGTACATGGGTTGATCACTCTAAGGCACGATTATTTTCCAAGCACCAAAAAATTCCTAGTCTCCTGTCTATCTGCCCCAAAACAGTATGAAAAAGGAAAATAAAGGCTCTGATACCACATTGTAACATCCCGAACTAACTAAACACTAAACTGTTAGTCGGACTGATGGGTCACATGGCCTCAAGTGTGCCTCCTCGTACATCAGAGTCTGTCGACTAGCAACGAGGGTCTAAGGAGGTAATAGTAGGGAGACTATACCCTCATGATCAAAGTAGAAAACATAGAATAAATAACATACAACAATAGAAGTAGTGATAAAAGAAATAAAGAGAATCAGAAGAATGATATAAACTGAAAACAAAATAAGGCCAAAGCCAATGTACAACAATGCATGCATATCCAGATGATGATACATAACTAAACAATAGACATACAACATGCTACATGATAAAATATAATACATGAATAAACAAAAGAAATAAAATCCCCACAGGAAATCTCCACAAGCATTCTACTATCCAGCCCAATACTGTTCTCCTAACTCCCAGGTACAAGTAAAGAAACACAAGAAATAATCCATGGTCCTGCGAACATGAGATCTACTCAGGTACCCCAATGCAATGGCGGCCTGAGAAAGGTGTGAGATATAAATCCTAGTAGGTTACCACCCATAATTTATACAAATGATTTCAGTTTGTTAACATAAAGTGAATTAGTGTACAGGTATAAAGAATAATAAATAGAATTGAATAGTTAAACAACAGCCGACTCATATTCCTAAAGGACACCTGGCAGCTCGACCTACTTTGGCTCATGACCAGAAAGAAAAGACTTACTAGTAACTATATATAGAGTAATAATATATATAACTATATTATATATATATATATAGTTATATACTTCATCTACCTATATGGACTAAGTGCATGCGGACACTAATTGCTATATACTTGGAATACTAGCTACTAGCTAGACTGGGGAATAACCCAGTCATCCACAACCAGTCTAAATGAGCCTATAAGATCAAGAAAAAGGGCACATTCCCTACATATTATAATGAGTGGGAGAATTCATGATCGTCACTTGAGATAGTGAGTGTGCCGTCATGTCAACACTCGGGAAAGTGGTGAGTGTGTCGTCATGCTAACACTCACCCAAGAATGTGGCGCGACATGCCCACCATCCCAATAATGTTAATGGTGAGAGATGACACGACTCAACACCTGATATAAGGGATCATGATAATTCCATGATCAATAGAACCCTTATCATTATTCCACAGACTATGTCAAGGTGTAATCATATTTATAATATTATCCATGGGGTATTTCCTCTCATTCTTTACATGTTATTAAGTCCATTAAAAAAAGGGTGTTCCATTTATCACAAGTCAAATTAAGCATGGAATAAGCATACAATAATCGACATGGCCTTGCCACCCTTTACAATTCATTTCATTTAAAACGTTCAATTCATTTAGGTAAGAAAACCATTAAAGAATCATTTCATTCAATATAAACAAATTCATATCATTTAAATCATGAAAAATGTCCAAGGAAGGCATTCCATAATGACTAGACATTACATTAAAAAGCATGACATTTAATATACTCAAGCATAACAATTAATTTTACCCGATTAAAGGGGGCACTTAGAAGATGACTTCATCAATTGATCAATTTCCTACATTGGAAATCTCATTCATAAGTTAGGCCAAGCACTTATGAGGTGCTTTGGTTCAATTAAACATTTATATCAAGTGAGGGAAACTCCATATAGAAATAACCAAAGAGGCCTTTTACAAAACATGCCATATATATAATATTTAAAAAAGAATAGGAAAACCATCAATTCCATGAATCCAAGAAAGATGCAATTCACCAATTACCACAATTTAATTTCAAAGATAGTGCACCTCATCCGAGGGGTGTTATTATAAAACATGTCATTGTTTATCAAACAATTTATTTAATCATAACCTAGTATTTAATTCATGTAACATAACTCAAACCACCAAAAGAATCATTTAGAAAACTACCAGACATGGAAAAGCAATTACAAGGCTCAACATTTTACTTAGGGTGTGTCATTCTCAATTAGGCCATTGCCTACAAGGGTAAATTCCATCATTAATCCAAGTCGAACGCATAGTAGGCATTTCAATCATTTAATCAATTAATTAAAATAGGGGGAAACAAGTCGGCACACCCAAGGGGTGTCCATGATCGAGGTTGGCATCCTCAATTTATTAAATACAGTTCAACAGGAGTAATACAAGGCACAAAAACCAATTTAAAATGAAGAATTCATTTTAAGGCAATGTGCGACAAAGGTCGACGTGTGGCACAATGAAAACATTTATGAATCAACGGAAATTTAGGGGAAAATCCATAGACCACCTACCTTATACCATGGATGCTTCAATCATCCAATACCAAGGTCTGATTCAGTCTGGTTTGGAAGAAATCTAAGAAACATACATCCGCCCTAAAAATAGGGAAAATGAGTTTTCACCACAATAACTTGATCGAGAGGAGATTAAATGAAGAAATATTCAAAAGCAATTGAGAGCTTATTGATGTGGATTTATAGAGACCAACGGTGCTCGAATCTGACAATGGGCGGCAAAGATCCATAAAATCCTAGGTTAGGCTTGGAGGAGACCCACTGTGCAAGGGAGGAGAAGGCACCCACTAAAAGTGGATAAGAAAGAAAGAAAAAAAAGAAAACATAAACTCATTAATGGAATTTTGTTCATTTCACCCTCAAAACAGGGCTGCATGGTTTGGATGCACAATTTGACCAAAATGTGTGCCAACCATACGGCTCCTGCTGCTTAGGAACCCACCGCGCACGGTTTTTCCTACATGGTTACCCTAACTGTGCGTCAACCGTGTGATGAATAATGCATAGGTACTGCCTAAGTGACACTAATCATGTGGGCTAGGTGCACAGTTTGGGCAAATCGTTCACAGCCCGTGCGACACCTACTGCACCTCTGGTTCAGGATGCACGGTTTAATGTTGGGGCGCGCATGATTTTAGACAAACCATGCACCCTATTCAGACCACCAAACATGTGATTTCTGTGGCCTGGTGCTCCCAAAACTCAACAGAGCACCCAAGGAACCTCTCAGGCCTTTACTCAAGTCTGAAAACAACACTTTGATGCGTTTTAACTCTCAGAATCACGTTCCAAAGCTCGGTTTAAATAACGAACCATCCATTAAACGCCAAAATTCAAATTCACTTATAATTCTACCTCGACTCAAAAACACGAGTGGTTACACTCTCCCCTTCCACTTCTATTGTATTACTATCTGCTATCACTGGATTAATATAGATTTATATTGTTTTGTTTCAAGCACATATAAATTGGTGCTCTCGTTGAGAGAAGAATTTTGAGAGATAATCGTTGAACATAAGAGACGAACTCAAAAAAGAGGTTCTTGATAGATATTCAAGAACCATACGCCACAGTTCTAGTTCGTGCAGAACAAATGAGGATGGACGCACCATTAGGAAGAAGCAACAGAGAAAGAACTTGATTAGTAAAAGAGGAATCGTGACAATGGAGGATGACTCATGACGCAAAAATTTCAGCAGAAGAGAATCGGATTGCCATAGTGGAATCACAGCAGAGAGCAGACGTAGAAACCAGCCACATCAGAGGACAATATTAGATAAAACAACATAATTGCTTTATTATTCCCTATTCTACTGTAAGTTTGTTTGTTGTATGTCCACATGGATGAAGTGAAAAGTTCCTGGAGCAGAATTGGTTGTAGCCGATCTGCATACAAGATTCCAGCGCCTAGAACGATGATAGGATTCTGCATCCCAATGAATAGAGATCTTGATGTGGGAATTGAAGATGGCTATGGCATAGCTGGTACTGTACCATGCGGAATGAAGACAAAGGGAAGTATGACAATGAAGAGGAAGGAGGATACGGTCTGAAACTAGTAATTAAAGGTGGAAATCAGAGTGTTGAAGCAGTTTCACCCGATAAGGAAGTGTGGGTTGTTGAGAGTGATGGGTTGCACTCATTGACTAAGAAAGTGGAGCTGATGAATTTCCCTGGTGGAGAACCCGTGGTCCTGTCTACTCCTGCCATGAATCTTTTCTTCAGAACAACGGGCACATCCGGAACTGAAGAAGTATGCTGAGAACAAAACTATATGTATGAAAGTTGCGGTAGTTGGCTTGAGAAATTTTCAGATTGAAATAGAATGGGGAGGCATGGTTCAAACTGTGTAGGAACGAACAAATTTGACCAGTTTCACTGTTTTTCATCAAGAGGATTTTCCAAAAGTGGGAAAGCATAAGGTGATGTAGGCTGGTAAAGAGATGTAAGCTGGTGCATTTTTAGGATGCTAGGAATTCCCAGGACTGACTCAGCAAGCTAAGAGTGGGGTTGTTAGTTTGATTGTCGCATGGTTGCTAAGGCCATTTTCAAAACCACTGCTATGGGCTTGCTTTATTTTTTCTGCTTCCAGACAATTTCACCTTGAGGGCAATGTTTTTTTTTTTTTTTTTTTTTTTTTAGGCGGGTGGAATTGAAAGGATCGTGGGTCTGGGTGACTTATGTGGGGGTAAGTTGGGAATATTATAAGACTACCATGGGTAGTGAAGTAAAATGATAGATATTGGTTGGGGTTATTGGGGGTTGATGATAGTAATAAATAGGGAGAGGGACTGGGCAGGATATGAATTGTTTAGTGGGGATCTTCTTCCATTGTTTTGTCTCCAGTACCTATCAGTAACCAGTCTTCTATATCGAGATAATATCTTCATCTCTTCCAGCATCATCTTTGACTTTCTCACCTGAAGAAGCCTTGGCTCTTACCCCCAAAATTGCCTGCAGTCGGTCTTCCACTCTCTCCATGAATGAGTTTGTTATGCCTTCACTTCCTCAAGTTGTCCCCCCTTTCAAAGAATTTCTCCATTGGCTTAGTCCACCACCTCAATTTTTGTTGCGCGTGATGGAAGGAGTTTCTTATTTTTTCTAAAGAAATGTTTCACTTATGTAAGTTAATTTCAATTAATTTAGGATCTTTAAAATCTGTATTTATCACATAGATGAATAAAATTCAAAAGAATATAAGACGTACCTTGATCCATTGAATCTTCTGGATTTGAATCTCCTTGATTTTCTCCACTTAAATGGATTTCTATCCTTTGCCTACTCTCTCCTCCACAGAAGAACTGATGGAACGTACCAGAATTGAATTGAGTCTTAATTAGAAAGGATGTGGCCCTTTTAAATAGGGATAAAATAGTTTTAATGGGTAGTTATTTAATTAACTATCAAAGTCCATCAATTTGACAATGTTATCCCTTATTATCCCATTATAATAATATTAAACATAATATTATAAGAGTTAATCCAACATTTTCTCACTTAACTCATGTGATATTACTTTATAATGTTTAGTATATTCAATCGGTCATTATGCACATTTATATATATTCTATCATGAATACAACATTCATCATAATTAAGGATAATGTACACATGAGTCACGGTGGTCATATATTTTCTATTAATATACTCTCTTCCATGTAATAAAATATTAAAATTTTCCCTATCATAACTAAAATGGGATATATATTATTGGCCCAACAATAATGTCTTTATTAAAGACTATGTCAGCTATCATTATTCAATTCAATCGTGTATACTTATTAAAAAAATAGACAACATGATCAAAACATTTATAAGTCCAAGTGTCAATTGTAATATTCGTGATAGTCAATAAATACAATGAAACCTTCTTGGTGACAATGCTCATACTTTCAACATGTCCAATAAATGTCTTGGGTGGAAACTCTTTCATCAAAGGGTTGACAATCATAAGATTTATGCTAATATGTTCAATTGACACCTTACATTTTTGAACTTCCTCCTTAACTGAAAAATACTTTAATTCCATGTGTTTAGCGCCTTTGGGATATCATTCATTCTTGGAAAAGAATACTATTGTGGTATTGTCGCGATAAATTTTCAAGGGCTTTGTGATACTTTCGACAATTCCAAGTCCTAAAATAAAGTTCCACAACCACATACCCTGAATTGTAGCTTCAAAGCATGCTACAAATTCAGCTTCCATGGTCAAAGAAGCTATAACTGATTGCTTTGCACTTTTACATGATATTGTTCCTTTGGCTAGAAGATACACATAACCAAAAGTGTAATTTATTTTATCAACACAACCATAAAAGTCTGAATCAGAGTATCCAATCACCTCAAGATCATTGGATCTTTTATAAGTAAGCATGCGATCCTTTGTTCCTTACAAATATCGCAAAACTTTCTTTGCAGCTCTCTAATGATCCAGTCAAGGATTACTTTGGTATCTTCCCAATATACCAAATGAAAAGCTAATATCTGGCCTTATACATGTTTGAACATACATCAAGCTTCCAACAATAGATGCATAAGGGATTCCTTCCATCTGTTTTTGTTCCAAATCATTTTTGGGACATTGATTGAGATTAAATTTATCTCCTTTCTGAATTGGAGCTGGTGATGCTGAACATTTTTCCATCCTAAACCTCTCAAAAATTTTATTGATGTATGACTTTTGAGATAAACCCAATAAACCTTGAGTTCTATTATGAAATATTTCTATTCCAATGACATACTTAGCTTCTCCCATGTCTGTCATTACAAAATTATTATAGAGGAATTTCTTGGTCTCACATAATAGACCAAGATCATTTGCAGCAAGTAATATGTCATCAATATATAGAATCAAGAATATAAATTTACTCCCATTGATCTTCTAATATATACACTAATCAACAATGTTTTCCTTAAATCTCTAAGATACAATGGTATCATTAAACCTAATATACCATTGTCGAGAAGCTTGTTTAAGTCCATATATTGACTTATTTAATTTACATACAATGTTTTCATTTCCTTTAATGGAAAACACTCATTGATTGATCTATGCATACATATTGCTCTAAGTTTCCATTTAGAAATGTTGTTTTAACATCCATTTAATGTAACTCTAAATCATACTGAGTTACCAATGCCATAATAATTCTGAAAGAATCTTTCATAGAAACTGGTGATAAGATTTTCTTATAGTCTATACCATCATTTTGAGCGAATCCTTTAGCAAAAAGTCTGGCCTTGTAACATTCAAGGTTACCAAGAGAGTCATGTTTGGTTTTGAATACCCATTTACATCCAAGTCACTTGTATCCTTCAGGAAATTCCATAAGGTACCATACTTTATTTTGTTCCATGGAATTCAACTCACATTTCATGGAATCTAACCATTTATTAGAATTATCACACTTGATGGCTTGATAATATGAAAATAGATCATTATCAATTCCAATATCATTTTCTATTTCATGTAGACATACTACATACTCATTAGAAATAACTGACCTTCTTTCCCTTTGGGATCTTCTTAACACTATTTTATGTGGTTCTTCAAATATTTCTTCATTTTGAATTTGGGAAACATTCTATTGTTGTTCTACATGATTATTTTTTGATGCACTAATTTGAGGAACAACAACATGTGAAGTTGGAATATAAAAAAATGGAACTTTAATTCTAACTTCATTAATTTCCACATTTTGTAGAACTTCACTCTCACTGGATTCACCATTATTGATAAATCTAGCATTTTCAATTTCAATAATTATCATACTATGGTTAAGACATTAAAATATATACCCATTTGATTTTTTTGTATAACCAATGAAATGTCCACTGATCTTTCTTGCATCCAGTTTTCTTTGTTGTGGATTATATGCTCTTATTTTTTCCTGACAACCCCATACATGCAAGTGTCTTAAACTAGGTTTCCTACCAGTCTAAAGTTCAAAAGGAGTATTTGGAACTACTTTATTAGGAACCCTATTCAATAAATACATGATAGTTTTTAAATCATACATCCAAAATGATAAGGGTAAAGAAAAATTACTTAACATACTCTTAACCACATATATTAATGTTCTATTACGCCTTTCTGTTACACCATTTTTGTTGTGGTGTGCCTAACATAGTGTATTGTGCACATATTCCATGACTTTCTAGAAACTTCTCAAATGGACCAAGGTTTTTTCCACTTTCATCAAATATTCCATAATATTCACCACCCCTATCAGACCTTATGACCTTCACTTTTCTATATAATTCCCTCTCAACTTCATTAACATAAATTTCCAAGGCATTTATTGCTTGAGATTTCTCATGCAATAAATAGACATATCAATAACATGAAAAATCATCAATAAAGGTGATAAAGTATTTTTCATTAACAAAATAATTGACATCAAAAATCCCACATACATCAGTATGTATGGTCTCAATGAGTTGAGTACTTCATGTGGAACATTTCTTTGTGTGTTTTGTTTGTTTTTCTTTAATACAATCCACACAAATGTTTAGGTTGGTAAAATCCAATTTTGGAAGGATTTCAAACTTAATCAATCTCTCCAATATTTCTTTGGAAATGTGACCTAAATGTTTATGCCATAAATAAGTAGAATTTTCATTTACTAAACCACATTTAGTACCAGAATTATGATACAAGGTCATAAGTGTTTTGACATACATATTATCAATATTTAGTTTATATAAACCATCATACAATAAACCAGATCCAATCATGCATGTATTCTTAAACAAACTAAAATATTCTTTCCCAAAATTCAAAAAGTATCCAACAACATCAAGTTTTGATAAGGAAACCAAATTCCTAGATATACTTGGTACATAAAAGGTTTCACATAATTCCAAACTATATCTACTATTAAGGATTAAATGGTATGTCTTGACAACTTCAACTGGAACCTTCACTCTATTCCCAATTAATATGAAATTTTTAGTTAGTCTTGTGATTTGGGTTGAAAGGAATATCTACATCATATTAGAAACATGAGTCGTGCATCCCGAATCAATCCACCATGTATTATGTGGAACTTCAATTAAGTTTGATTCATTACATGTATAATCATTTTTCTTACCTTTATTTTCAAACCAATCCTTACATTTCAGATAATCCTTTTAGAAATGTCCAACTTTCCCATAGAAATGGCATTTATCTTCATTTGTGTTATTGTGGTTCTTTCTAGAGGGCTCATTAACCTTCAATGGTCCCTTTCCTTTTCCATAATTATTTATACCATGCTTCTTTTCTCCTTGATGATACACATAATGGACGGAGTGGATTCCTTGAATTTTTAAACATGTTTCCTCTTGAACTGGCATACTATGCAATTCATGCACATTCTATTTATCTTTCATGGTGTTGTAGTTCATTTGGAATGATCCATACTCAGACGGTAATGAGTTTGGGACAAACCGTACAAGGAAAATTTCATCCACTTCCATTCCTAATGACTTAAGTCTTGCTACAATATTTATCATTTCAATGACATGCTCATGCATAGTATGAGAACCATCAAACTTCATGGTGGTCAATGTACTTATTAATGTCCCAATAAGAGATTTGTCAACAGTTTGAGATCGGTCTCCCACTGATTTCATAAATTCTTTAGCGCTTTCAGTTTTAGGGAGATCAGACTTGATGTTACTTACTATGCTCATTCGCATGAACATCAAACTTAATCTATTCGATCTTTCCTATGTTGTATAATATACTATATCATCATTGCTACTGTCATCCGTTATAGTAGCAGGTTTTTATACTCAGAGTGCTAAATCAAGATCCAATACACTAAGGTGAAATTGGATTTTCTCACTCCAATTAGAGAAATTTAATCCATTAAAGATTGGAACAGATGATGTCTGTGATTATAATGATGATGAAAAGCTAATTGCAATAAATACATGATTAAAATTAATGCTTTGAAATAATAATAATACATTGATTCAGACAAATTATTTAACATAAATGTGTATTAGTGTTCTCCTTTGGGTGATACACTAATACAAAAACATAATTGATACCAATTAAATTAACTTTATTTAGAAATAATATACGATTCAATTAGATTTATTTATTATCTTGGGATATATCAATAAATCTCACAATGCATATATATATTGCCAAAAATTATATTCATAAATTATAAGAATATGCAAACTGCCTTTGGGAAATTAATAAATATATCATAATAATGTATTTTAATTACTCATAAGATATCATAATAGTATCGAATTTATGAGCAATAAATATAAATTATTTTAACATAATTTTGAAACAATTTTAACTTTATGAATTGGTCACTTGGGTGATTAACAAATCCCATGTAGTAATGTTCCAAATATAAAACATCATAATCATAACATAGTTATAAATAAAAATAAATTTTAATAAACATAAATCCAAATTTTGTTTACTCTTTCTTTAATTTGTTTGACACAAATCTTAAAACTCTAGTAATTATTTCAAATAATGAAAATTCTATATTATATATTTAAAAAAATACATAATTTAACACTTTCCAATGTCTAAAACAGAAGAATAAAAATTATAACAATAATCATTATTTTCTCATTAAAATAATGACAATCATTTTTTTAACTGTAACTTTATCCCATTTAATATGCAATGATAATAATAAATAAATAATACCAAATTCTAAAATCATGAGAAGGATTTCAAAATTTTAAACAACATATTAGGATTTCAAAACAAATATCTAATATGAAATTTAATATTATTAATTAATTAATTAAATTTCATGACCATAATTACATCATAATAACAATTATTATAATTTTTCTGAAAAAACGAGCCAAAAAAATGCAAAATGATTTCAAAAAATTTGCACAACCATGATCTCATAAATTCCACATAAAATATTCGATTCCAAATGATTTTGAAACCAATTAAAAATTATAATAATAAATAAATAAGAGATTTCAAAATCTAAAACATGAGGATAGGCATTGCTTGGGGATTCCAAAAAAAATGCACAACTTTCCAATTTTAAAACACATGAGAGATGTAGTGTTTTCGGATTCCAAAAAAAATTGCACATAAACTTTCACATTTCTTAACCAAATTACACAACCAATTATCAAATAATAATAATAATAATAATAATAATAATAATAATAATAATAATAATAGAAATTCACAACAGATTCAAATTTCAAAAAACTCCATTTCTTGAAGAATGAAATCCAAATTTTTTATTTTTAATTTAATGAAACACGTGGTAAATTTAAATACGGAAAAACACATATTTCATAACCTTCATCTGATATCACATGTAAGTTAATTTCAATTAATTTAAGATCTTTAAAATATATGTTTATGACATAGATAAATAAAATTCAAAAGAAGATAAGACATACCTTGATCCATTGAATCTTCTGGATTTTCTCCATATAAAAGGATTTTTATCCTTTGTCTATTCTCTCTTCTATAACAGAATTGATGGAATGTACCAGAATTTAATTGAGACTTAATGGCCAAGGGTAATACCCTTTTAAATAGGGGTAAAATAATTTTATGAGTGATTATTTAATTAACTATCAAAGTCAATCATTTTTACAAATTTATCTCTCAGTATCCCATTATAATAATATTAAACATAATATTACGGGATTTAATCTAACAACTCATGTTCATGTGGAAGTGCCTCCAATAACCTTCTGCCACAACCCCAATAACCTTAGCAAAACTCCCAAACCAATTCGACCACTTTCACATGCACTTAATTTCTTTACCTGTGAATTTTTATATTCATTTTTATTGTTAATTAAATGCATATTTTAATATGCCTTTTTTGTTGAGAAAACTGTAATGTAGTTTAAATGAGGGCACAAACTATTTCTTTTCCACCGTCCATGTGCCCCGCTGGTTCTTTCCGCAGCAGCTCCACTTGAGGTGTGAGGGCACCACTTCAGGGTGAGAGTGCCATTCCACTTGGCGGAGAGAGAGTCATAGCAGCGTTTCGCCCGAGAGAGATCGGAGAGAGGGGGCGGGCCAGCGGATCAATTCCATGTGTGAGGGAGAAGGGATCTTCTGGTTCAAGCTTGGAGAAAGAGACCACGCCCCTGCTACGTCGATTCTTTGTGGAGGTGGAGAAGGACGGTGACGGTTCTTGGATGGTGTCAGCTCTTCTTCTTTCTAGATCTGAACGGCGAGGCTCAGTTTTCATCTGCAGATACAAATCTTCTTTGAGCAGAGTCCGTATCTCCATATTTGAGCCCATCTTCCCCCAAATTCAGATCAGGCTTTGTCAAGATTTGGTTTGCGGTTCATCATGTTTCATCAGCGGAGCCCCCGTTCACCAGATCTAGATGGCGATGTTGGTTCTTTGACCAGCTCATCTGGATGGCTGTTGTAGGCCTTGTTGGCAGCAGCTCTAGATTTTGAAAGAATTGGGACATTGACAACGGCTTGAAGAACTACGCAATGTGTAGACAGTGAGCAACAACATTGAAAATCCAAGTGTATGAGGAATCTAGTCCCTTTGGTGAACATGGATAGCATTGACAGTCCAGGGGCATTGACTAAGGTAAATCCAACCACTGGTAAGGGGGGTCTCAGCTCGTTTTACACTTTAGTGGCATTTAAATTCTTTGTAGATGCTTCTTGGTTGTGCTGCAGTCCTTCAATTTTCTTTTGTACTCCACTTATTTTGCATAGTGAAACCCCATGATGATCCTGTCCTGTGCACGTAGGCCTATGGCCGAAGCATGTAAATCCTTGGTGTCCTTTTACTACTTTACTTTTCCGCATTTAACTCGACCTGTAATCGCTGAACGTCATTACTTCTCGTATTTGTTCAAGGATGTCTTGAATTTAAATGGTTTAATAGAAGTTGTTTTGAGTCTTGTTTTGGATTGGTTTTATCATTGTTGTTGCAGCCTTATTTTCTCATTGTTGTTTGATTCTGGTTTTAGATAAATCAATTTTTCAGAATTGTTACATTCTGTTTTAATGAGAAATATTTCCAACTTGAACATTATTTTTTTATCAGTTTGCATGTTATAAACTGTTAATAAACATTGTTTTCACATTTCGGACTTTAACGAACCAAAACACCCAAATAGATTCGGGATATTATGTGGGGATTGTCTCTCGCATAAGGGCGCTCCCCACAACGAAGTGGTATCAAAGGGTAATTGTGTTTAAGTTTTGCTTTGTTGAAATTTGAAATCGTTTGTTCATTGCTTTCAAATGTTTTTTTAGTGGATTTTACCTGTTGCAGCATGCTTTGATTGTTTTGTTCAGTTAGGTTGTTAGCTCTCTAGGGGTTTAATTTCATTCTATTGTTGATAGTTTGTTTCCTCATTGTTTTACTATTTCCTTTGCCTATCTGAACCTCAAAGATGCCTCTTGGTAATTGCTGCCTATGTGTGTCTATGGTTTTGGGGTAGGAATGGGTTCTATGTGAGGTTTGCCTATGTTTGAGAGCTGGTTAGCAGTAAGGTATTGGCAGGATCTTTTGTCTCTAGTGTCTTCCTTTTTCCTAGGAGATGAGCTTATGTTTGCTTCGCTGTGTTCCTCTACATCCTTTAGGACTGTTTGCGTCGGGTATAGTCTCGTTGCGAGTTTGGTTTTTAGGTTTGGGTAGCTTGTGGGTGCAGTGTCGTTTGGTTGATCACCAAGCTTCTTTGTTCACTGTTTGACCATATTTAGTGGCTTTTTTTGTTTTCCCGGGAACCGTGTGCCGTTATTAAGTCTAGACTAGGATGTGTGGCCCTTTAGTGGCTTTTTTCTCCTAGTTTCTAGCTGGCTCTCAACCTTTGTTCTTGCATCTTTGAGCTATCGTAGGATGTTGGGACTGCTTGCATGTGTCATTGCAGTTTCCCTTTTTGTGTGAGGATGTCTCCTTTTGGCTTTTGTTTAGACGGTCATCTCCTATGGTAGATATTCTAAATCCATCTGTTGAGGATTTTCTGGTAACCTGCATTGAGAGTCTTCCTATTAGAGTTTTCAGGCGGCGTGTCTCGGTTTTAAAGCTGACAGTGCTTGGTACTTTGGTCTTGTTATGTCTTTGTGGGTTCAGGTGGAGACCTCTTTGGGTTGTTTCATTTACTATGCATGCTTCCCCTCTTCACGTTGCTCCTGTTGCTGCCTATAGCCTTAGGAGAGTGAGCTGGTAATTTGCTCTAGGTTTGTTCCTCTGGTGTGTCTAGTTTTGGGTTGGTTTCTCCAGGTTGTGACTCGTTACGAGTGGTGATTGTGCCTGGGCAGTGTTTATAGTGACAGTGTCATGTGAATAGGTTCGGTGAAGATCGGGTTTCATGACGATTCTGTCGAGATCTCTTTAGCGATATTAGGCGGTTCCTAGATATCGTTAGGAGGTTAGACTGAGATGGGTTTTCTCGGTCGGTAGCGTGCTTCCCTTGGATCACCAGTGTTCTCGTGGGTCTAAAGTTTTCCCTTAGAACTCTTGGGACTGCATGGGATTTACAGTGGTACCTAGTTTTTGAGGAACCTCTCTTTTTGGCTTGGTTTTAGGCAGTGTCTTCTCTTCAGGTGGAGAGTTTTCTGGGTCTGTCTTAGATTCAGGTTGAGTAAGTTATTTGCTTACCTTTAAGCTTTGTGTCTTTTGCTACTCGTTTGCTATGACCTGTTTTATTTCCGAGTTGCATTCTTTGTGAATTTCTCTGAGTTTGTTTTTCCATGTTTTGTGTGAGGATGTATATTTCTCTGCTTATTTGTGTTCTGCAGACATAGATGAGCTAGTTCGGGGACCTGTTATAGCATGTGATTTGCTGGTACATGTTTTCCTCATTGGCATTCATCTCAAAGGGCAACTCAAGTATGTGCAGGTGTGTGCTCTGTTTATATTTAGAGCCTTTTATTGAGAGCATGTTTAGCAGTTGTTTAGATATCATTCAACTTCCGCGACATGTATCATAGTAGATACATGATAGGTGGACTGTTTGGGTCATACCCCGTAGGTAGTTTCTTGTTTCGGATATGCCCAAGTTGATGATGTTAGGTGGCGCAGAATCATCATGTGGTTTATGATTTAATTTTCAAGGTGGAGATTTTGGTTTTGCATATTATAGTTGTTCGTGCATTTAATTTCCAAGGTGAAGATTTGTGAATTTTTATATTCATTTGTTATTGTTAATTAAATTCATATTTTAATATGCCTTTTTTTAGAAAACTGTTATGCAGTGTAAATGGGGGCACCGCCTATTTATTTTCCACTGTCCACGTGCCCTGTCGGTTCTTTCCGCAGCAGCTCCACTTGAGGTGCGAGGGCACCACTTCAGGGTGAGAGTGCCATTCCGCTTGGTGGAGAGAGAGGCACAACAACGTTTCGCCCGAGAGAGATCAGAGAGAGGGGGTGCGCCAGTGGCTCAATTCCATGTGTGAGGGCGAAGGGATCTTCTGGTTCAAGCCTGGAGAAGGAGACCACGCCCCTGCTGCGTCAATTCTTTGTGGAGGAGGAGAAGGGCGACGATGGTTCTTGGACGGTGTCAGCTCTACTTCTTTCTAGATCTGAACGACGGGGCTCAGTTTTCATCTGCGGATACAGATCTTCGTTGAGAAGAGTCTGTATCTCCAGATTTGAGCCCGTCTTCCCCCAAATTCAGATCAGGCTTTGTCAAGATTTGGTCCGCAGTTCATCATGTTTCTTCAGTGGCACCCCCATTCACCAGATCTGGACGGCGACGTAGGTTCTTTGACCGGCTCATCTGGATGGCTGTTGTAAGCCTCGTTGGCAGCAGCTCCAGATTTTGATAGACTTGGGACATCGACAACGACTTGAAGAACTACCCAGTGCGTAGACAGTGAGCAACAACATTGACAATCCAGGTGGATGAGGAATCTGGTCCCTGTGGTGAACATGGACAACATTGACAGTCCAAGCGCTGAGGCATTGACTGAGGTAAAGCCAACCCCTGGTAAGGGGGGTATTGGCTTGTTTTACTCTTTAGTGGCATTTAAATGCTTTGTAGATGCCGCTTGGTTGTGCTGCAATCCTTCAATTTTCTTTTGTACTCCACTTATTTTGCATAGTGAAAACCTGTGATGATCCTGCCCCGTGCACGTAGGCCTATGGACGAAGCACGTAAATCCTTTGTGTCCTTTTACTGCTTTACTTTTCCGCATTTAATTCGACCTATAATCGCTGAACGTCATTGCTTCTCGTATTTGTTCAAGGATGTCTTAAATTTAAATGGTTTAATAAAAGTTGTTTTGAGCCTTGTTTTGGCTCGGTTTTATCATTGTTGCTGCAGCCTTATTTTCTCATTGTTGTTTGATTTTGGTTTTAGATGAATCAATTTGTTCAGAATTGTTGCATTCTGTTTTAATGAGAAATATTGTCAACTTGAACATTATTTGTTTATCAGTTTGCATGTTATAAACTGTTAATAAACATCGTTTTCGTATTTCAGACTTTAACGAACCAAAACACCCAAATAAATTCGGGCTATTATGTGGGGATTGTGTCTCGCATAGGGGCGCTCCCCGCAACATTACCTGTAATCTATGTCAGCATGAAATCATCAGGTATGACTTCAACTCGGTTAACTGGTTATGCTTACTAGGAACTACCACTGCTAGCATCGTCTTGGAGCTCCTCTTCTCAGGTCTGGTGCTCAGAAGGCCCTTTCTCATTCGGTAATAATCAGAAATAGGAACTAGCTATTGAGTTACAACTAGGTCACCACGCATCTTCATCAACTAGCACACTTCCTCTTCGGCCGAGCTCACTTGCCTCGAATTTTCATCAGGTTCTTCCCCATTCTTTAGTGGTCGAGCCTATAGTACAAAGCCTCAACATATCCTCCTTGGGATTCCACTCTAGACAATTCGTCGAACACTTAATCGGCAGTGCTCGAACCAGCGTGCGATGAATCCCAAACCACTGCACACACAAGCGCCCCTTCTCTAATTTCACACAGGCAATAAGTCAAGCACCCGGTGTGCACCCACTTTCTTCCTCGCAGCCACAACAATCGGGAATATCAAGTTCCCCTCTATCTTCAATTTCAAATCTGAAAACAATCATAAACCAATGACCAAAAGTCTTCAATCTCGAATTCACAGCTTCGGTATAACAGATCATCGGAGCTCTGAATCATCATTCATGCTCGAGCAGCTTCAGCTTCGAGTGTTGGAGCAGTCGACACTATTTCTTCTCTTTTTAAATCTGTTTTGGCGTTGGCGATCATCTTCATCCATCGAGTTCAGGTGACTCGATTTCAAACAGTGAACGTGGATTCTTTGTTGGGCAGCAGACATAGTTTATGTTGGAATTAGCAAACCCAAAACATGTTAGTTTTTTCCAAGCAGGCTGCTCTTGCGGCGCGGAGCCCGGCGCCGCAGCGGAAGTCATCGTTGCATAAACATGGAAGAGGAGAAAATTTCATCCGAAAGATTTTTATCACCCGAAGGCATTTTATACACATCACCCGAAGGATTTTTAACAACACCCGAAGGCCTTTTACAACGCACCCGAAGGATTTTTCACTCGACACACGACACCCATGAACGTATCATTTTGTTCGTACCGCCGATCATCACAATCGGGACACGCCGCTTGATCTCCGCAACCAAGAGGACTTTCGATACATGACATTGTCATCATCGTCGTCTTCAATCATCACCGTCGACACACCATTGTTGTCGTGATCACCATCTTCGCTTCGCACCGGTTACCGCAAACGCGGCAACCCCTTCGCCGCTCTCTCTTGGCGGCTACATCTTTGTCAGCGCACATTCCAAAACATGATATTGCATCCTCTTATATAGGCACTCCTCCCATATCTCCATTAATGCGGTCAACATTCATTATTCCATCAATATTTCATCAATTAATATTGGGAATAACTCTTCATTAATGTTGGGAAACAATCCTCCATTAATGTTGAGAAAATCCATCCATTAATATTTTCTCTCTCCTCATTATTCAAAATTTTAAATCATCAATCCCAACAATCTCCACCATGATTTAAAATTCAAATACTTTAAAGTCATCTCCACCATCTGGGCCAATTTGATCGCCGACTCCACTAAGCTCTGAATGTCAACCAATGAACGGAACACGCCGCATGACACCTACGACCAAGAAGTCTTTCGATATTCCAGCAACACTGCTGATACCGCCGCCATTTTTCGATGACATCCAAGTCCTTGATAAGCTGCTCCACCAGATGCCTGCCACCATGTTCTGCAACCGGACACTTCAACCAATCCCTCTGATACCACTGTTGGGGCGCAGAGCCCGACGCCGCAGCGGAAGTCGTCGTTGCATAAACACAGAAGAGGAGAAGATTTCACCCGAAGGCTTTTTATCACCTGAAGGCATTTTATACACATCACCCGAAGGATTTTTAACAACACCCGAATGCCTTTTACAACGCACCCGAATGATTTTTCACTCGACACACGACACCCATGAACGTACCATTTTGTTCGTACCACCGATCATCACAACCGGGACACGCCGCTTGATCTCCGCAACCAAGAGGACTTTCGATACATGGCACTGTCATCATCGTCGTCTTCAATCATCACTATCGACACACCATCGTTGTCGTGATCACCATCTTCGCTTCGCACCGGTTACCGCAAACGCGGCAACCCTTTCGCCGCTCTCTCTTGGTGGCTACATCTTTGTCAGCCCACATTCCAAAACATGATATTGCATCCTTTTATATAGGCACCCCGCCCATATCTCCATTAATGCGGTCAATATTCATTATTCCATCAATATTTCATCAATTAATATTAGGAATAACTCTTCATTAATGTTGGGAGACAATCCTCCATTAATGTTGAGAAAATCCCTCCATTAATATTTTCTCTCTCCTCATTATTCAAAATTTTAAATCATCAATCCCAACAGCTGCTGCTCGTCCCCATGCAGCGCTTTCCTATGCGGCACTTCCCCATGCGGCTCATTTACTCTCTCCGTTTTATTTTCCCTAGCATGTCATTTAATATTAGTTTATTGTTTTTTCTTCCATCTATTAATGCTACCAGACTTTATAGAGTCTTTTCATTTATTTTGGAAGAGCCTATATATATGGGCAATTGTAATCCGTTGAACAACAATAGTGAGAATTGACAATAAATCTTGAAAGCCTTATGGTGTTTGTTTGTCCCATTTTATTCCTCTATTTTTTCCCGGCTTGTATAACCAACAAACTGGTATCAGAGGTACGTACCAAAACATCCTCCAATTTCCGAAGATGGCCACCGCAATTCAGCCACAAGTTCCAAAGCTGTCTAAGGACAACTACGATTGGTGGTGCATTCAAATGAAGGCGTTGTTCGAGTCGCAAGAATTATGGGAGATCGTCATCAACAGGTATATCATACCCACTACAGAGGAAGAAGCCGCCTTCACGATTGAAGAAAAGACGGCCGTCAAAAATCAAAGGAAGAAAGACAACAAGGCGTTGTTCCTCCTCTATCAAGGGTTGGATGAATCAACGTTCGAAAAGATTGTCGAAGCAACATCGAGCAAGCAAGTTTGGGATACCCTTGCCATCATCTTCAAAGGTGTTGATCGAGTGATGCGGGTTCGTCTTCAAACACTAAGAGCGGAGTTTGAAGCGGCGCACATGAAAGACGGTGAAAGTATCTCTGATTACTTTTCACACTTAATTCTCATTGTTAACAATTTAAAAAGAAATGGTGAAAAAATAGAGGACATTCGTATTATTGAGAAAGCACTTAGATCTCTCACAACCAAATTTGAGCATGTGGTTGTGGCAATCGAAGAATCGAAATATTTGGAAAAATTATCTATTGAAGAATTGATGAGGTCGTTGCCAGTACATGAGCAGCGAATGCAGAAGAATGCAGGTTCAACAATAGAGCATGACCTAGAGTACAAGTTGACTCTACAAGAACCAAAGAATGACCAATCACAACGAGACAATTATCGTGCAAGAGGCAGAGGGCGTGGATACCATCCAAGCTATTAACAGAAGCAACACAATTTCACTAGCTTCTGTGGAAGAGGACATGGTGGAAGTCGATTCACGTGTGGTCGTGGAAACGCAAGGAATGTTCAATGCCACAACTGTAAGAAATTCAGCCATTATGCCTCTGATTGTTGGAGCAAAGTGGATCATGATGAGCGATCCAACTACATTGAAGCATCTCATCATGAAGAAGAAGGTACCACACTCCTCCTGGCACAAGAAAAGGCGTGTGAACGCCCCGATGTATGGTATCTGGACACAGGTGCAAGTAACCACATGAGTGGTAATAAAGATCTGTTCGAGGAACTCACCGAAGAAGTTCGTGGCGATGTGAGTTTTGGCGACTCATCGAAGGTACCTGTGATTGGCAAAGGTAAAATAAAAATCTTTCTGAAGAATGGTGAGTCGAATTACATTTCTAATGTGTATTACGTACCAAGCATGAAAAAAAATATCATTAGTCTTGGACAACTCCTTGAGAAGGGGTATGTTATACACATGGAAAAGTCTTCTTTGTCTATAAGGGATGCTCATAGAAGACTTGTCGCTCAAGTCCAAATGGCGAAGAATCGCACGTTTCCACTGCAAATCATCACAAAGGCCGAGGAGTGTCTCTTTGGGATCATGAAGAATGATTCATGGAGATGACATCTACGTTTTGAGCATCTCCATTTTAGCGGGCTTAAAATTCTATCCTCATCAATCATGGTTTGTGGCTTGTCGACGATTGAATCTCCAAATCATGTGCGTGAGGCGTGTACACTCGGCAAGCAACAAAGGAACTTCTTCCCAAGTGGAGTGTCCAGAAGAGCAACAGAACCACTTCAGTTGGTTCACACTGATATATGAGGGCCACTTGAAACACCATCACTTGGAGGTAATAGGTATTTTATTACATTTATTGATGATTTCAGTAGAAAGTTGTGGGTGTATTGCATCAAAGAAAAATCATCTGCTTTCACTATATTTAAAACATTCAAAGCTTGTGTTGAAACTGAAAGTGGCCACAAAATCAAAGTACCCAGATCTGATAGAGGTGGAGAATACACCTCAAATGCATTTCAAGATTTTTGCAGGGAATATGGCATCAAACAACAATATATGGTAGCCCATACACCACAATAGAATGGCATCTCAGAAAGGAAGAACCACACTATCCTCGACATGACGAGGACCATGCTGAAGGAGAAAGGGTTGCCAAATAGTTTTTGGACAGAGGCAGTGGCATGTACTGCCTACTTGCTCAATCGGTGTCCAACAAAGATCTTCAGGAACTTTACACCACAAGAGGCGTGGAGCAGCTACAAATCGAGCGTGGCACACCTAAGAATCTTCGGGTGTGTCGCCTACACTCAAGTTCCTGAAGCGAGAAGAAGGAAAATTTATGATCATGGTGAAAAGTGCATCTTCATCGGCTATTGTGAAGCTTCTAAAGCCTACAAGCTTTACAATCCACTAACGAATAAATTAGTGGTGAGTAGAGATGTGGTCTTTAGTGAGGAAGAAGCGTGGAAGTAGAATAATGAAGAATCAAACAAGGATGTTCTAGTCGAGACAGAGGTTCCTGAAGAAAGACATGATTATTAGGAGCAAACACCCGTAACACCTTCCTTGGGGGAATCATCAGTTGGAAGAAGTCCAAGAGTACATTTCATCACTCCTGAAATCACCCCAACAAATCAAAATTTGGCAAGCTCATCTTTGCCTATGGATCCTATGAAGATGAAAAATCTGAGTGATATTTATGAGCAGACCAAAGAGGTAAATCTTTTTTTCTTGAATGCAGATCATGAGCCTCTAACATTTCAGGAATCTATGAGGGTAGAAATCTAGAGAATGACTATAGAAGAAGAAATTCATTCCATAGAGATAAATGACACGTGGGAGCTGACTACACTCCCAAAAATCCAGAAGAGCATTAGTGTCAAATGAGTGTACAAAATAAAGCGAAATGCTGATGGTGAGATCGATCGATACAAGGCAAGGCTCGTAGAAAAGGGGTAAAAAAAGAAGTACGGGGTGGACTACAAAGAATTCTTCACTTATGTTGCTCTCCTTGACACTGTAAGGATGATCATATCCCTTGCTGTCCATCATAGTTGGATGATCTACCAACTTGATGTGAAGTCTGCGTTCCTAAATGGAATTCTAGAAGAAGAGGTCTATATAACACCCTGAGATTTTATGAGAAATATATTTTTATGTCTTATGTTATACGCAACACCAAAGGAATCTTTCACTACATGCAACACTATCTTGGCTTGCGTTACACACAGGAGCAACCTTCCCCGATAGCTTGCGTTGTACGCAGTACCGAGTTTTACTAAACAACGATATGTTATTAAAATATTATATAAAATAGCCGTTATAAATAGTATTAACCACATTTTGAATTTTATATAACATTATAATTCATCTTAAATATGATATGAGAAAAAAAATCAATTTTTCGGATAAAAGAATCATTTTTTTTTTCAAAAATGCGGTTTTTCTGACTTTTGATGGCACACCCATTTTTAATATAATTTTTGAAAAGTTTATGAGTTAAATTTGACAAAATAAACTTTTTCTTTTGAATCAAGATATAAAAATGTACATTTGATAATTTTTTGATACTTTTCTGACAACTTTCATATTTTGATGAATAGTAATAATACGCTAATTTTTTCAAAAAAACAACTTTTTTTAATCGAGATAATTTATATAGTTAAATTATAATATTTAATTATTTTAAAGTATAAATAGAATATATTTTTACCATTTAATAGAATATATTTCATTACCATTAATTTTACTTTGAATTCATAGGTAAAAACATTTCAATCTTTGGCAATGTTTTAACTTTTAAAACCCGTTTTCTTGACAACGGGATTAATTTTAAATTAATTACTGAAATTTCTGTGTTTTTAATTTTGAAAAATGGATTCCATATTTGGATTCAGTGTGTAAAAATTATGTTAATAAGTTACTTTTATTTTTCTGATATTATGAATAGTAACTACGGTAATTTTTATTTATTGTAGTTAAAGGTAAATCGGGTAATTAAGGGTCAAAATAAGATTATAAAATTACCCTAATACCTGCTAAAATTCTATTGGATGAATAAATGTCGACCCATATCACCTAAGGGTCGGAATAGATTCATTTCATGGACTTTTGACCATGAAAATTATATAATTATTATTAAAATCAAAGAAAGTGACAACATGTCACTCTCTTAAATATTATAAGTGTAATAATTTAAATTTAGTGATAAACATCATAAAACTTCGAATATAAATAGTCTCCTGAAATATAATAAAATTATCTACATCATGTGAATTTATTTAGATTTTTTAGAGATTAAATAATTATCATTAATGATGACACAATAGTGATGTAGAAATTATTTTATTGATTGAAATATCAAATAAATGGTTTTAAAAATATTAAAATAAATATTATATGAACTATTTAATATGATCCACTAATTTTCTAGATAAATATGACATGTTATGAATCTATTAAATCTTTTAGTTCGAACATATCTTCTGTGTGTAATTTATTTAAATTCAAATAAATTAATAGTGTCCAAATTGACACTATTGTTATTTTATAAATATAACATATTATAAAATAGTTTAAAAATCAAAAAAATATTTAAAAATTATAAATTGAAATTTATATGGTCCAAAATGTCATAAAGTATCTAATTATGGAAAATTCACTACACATAAGTAATTATTTATAATAATTTAAAATTTAGAATATTATTACAACAAATAAAATTAAATAGAATAAATAAGGATAAATCAAGTTGATAATGTTTAAAATAAATTCCCAACATCTCTAAATTTTATTGGTTGATGATATTACAACCCTATCTCATCTAAGATTCATATTTTAGCCAGTTTGAAAGTTTTTATGTGGGGTTTGAATTTATTATAAATTAATATTTTTAGGTTTCCAAAGGTGCCCCTCTCCTCCCTTATAAAAGGGAACCTCCTCCCTCTCCTCTTCACACACATTTGAGCATTCAATATCGGCCAAACTCTACCCATTTCTGTTCTCAACATCTCTAGTTATATCATATAGGTTCTGGTCTTCTCAAAAGACCAACTCTAGTGCCTTAAGAGGAAGTTTAAAAGAGGCACGTCGAGAAAGAGGTAATCTCTTCTACCAATTCTTTCAAGTTTCTTTCTTCTTCTACTTCCTCTTCTTTATTTGTTTCATTATAAATTAATAACATCAGTATCAATCATATAATGATATGTTATTATAAATATGAAACAACCTTATTTCACCTTCTATACATCCTACGAAAAATGAAATCACCGTGCGTGCATACGTACGGAATACCGTCTCCACGCCGTGGTGTAATCTATTTTCCACCACCACCTTACTTGGATGGGTATAATGGTGTAAAGAATAAATATATATGATTATTATAAAATTATACTGATTCTAAGATATTATATCATCAACTCCAATTCCATTCATATAATTATGGGAACGATATCATCGCTTGTGCATACGTACGACCTACCGTCACCACGATGTGATGCGACTCGTTCTACATGATATTCATTGAATAATGATTATATAAATGAATTTAATGAATATATATGATATATATTATAATAATTCCATTCTTTAAATGATATATCTATAATATAAAACGTGTAATAAGAATTTATTCGATAAAACACGCATAAGAACATAATGCAATGAACACCAGAATAACAAGTAGCAATGAAATATTATTAATATGCAGATAAGAATATGACCATATATGATATCATAATAATTAGTATGATTCTGTAATAAGTCAATGACATTATTTAAATCATTATACAGGAGTTTTAGATACATACAAAGTATATCAGACCTAAGGTAAGGGATAACTCTTCCAATCTCATTCTGTCCGAGATTGTTTATTCGTAAGTATTTAATGGGGTCATATTTATCATCCAAATCAATGTTTCCTCAATATATAATATTATTTATATCCTCCTACAATTTTTTAAATCCAATTTTACCTATTGGTTAATTTTTAGTAAAAGATATGAAAGGAATCTTTTGTCGTTTTCAGTACGAGATACTTTTTGACTTTTCCGTCCAAAGTATGAGAAGAATGTTTTTTAACTCATACAACATGAATGGATTGTTTATGATTTCATAGAAAATTATTTCCAAGAAGCTTCCTTTACAATTTTTCAAGTTTATTTTCAATTAACTTTTTTTAGTTTAAAATTGTATGACATGTTGAGAAAGAAAAAATGTTTTTGAAGTAAAAAGGATATTTTCCTCAAGAATGGAGTTTAAGTGTTTTATCAAAATTATTTTCCATCTAAGATAATATAGGGTTATGTTTATATACCTATTATTACATTGATTTGATTATTTTATGATGTAATTATTTTTATGAAGTCCTTTATCGTATATGGATTATGTTATGATGGCATGATGTTTAAGAATCCCATTTTTATTACATGGGTTATGATATGATGTATGATTTATGATTTTGTGGAACACATAATAATGGTTTCATTATGAGATGGGTGGGACCTATATCTCCATCCAATTCATTGGGTAAAGATTTATATCTCATGAGATAAACATGGTTGGAACGACAAGTTAATCCGGTTCAGTGATACAAGCCTCGAACACGGAGTGAACTCGGTTCAGTAATGGACTTTGTCCACTATGATAGTATTGGAAATGAGTCTTGACTAATATGAAATTATTTTCTATGATTATGTGTGTATACTACTAAGTTTCATGTTTTAAGTTATGATTATTGGGATTATATTTCACTACTATGATTTATCCCATGTCCTGATATTATGATCTATTTTGCAGGATAAGATTTTCAAAATGTTATGTTCTTATGAGTATGATATGATTGATATTTCTTTTGTTTACCCTTACTGAGCATTTGAGTGCACCCTTTTGTATGTTTTCTTTTTCCCAGGCCAGGAAGAAGGGTATTAAGTAAGATATGCCAAAAGGGACTCTAGATATGATGAAATAAACGAGAGACAATGTAGATTATTTATGAACCAGTTGTTTATGTTTCCCAGTTTCTAAAGACACTATACCTATACAGTCCTTTCATGGTTTTGTGATATTTTGTAATAAGTGTGCTTCAATTCTGAAGTAATAATAATGTATGTAAAGTATGGGTCGTTATATTTGGTATCAAAGGAAAGTTATAGTCAACCTTTGGAAACTAGGATATGAAAGACTTAGTAAGAACCCTAAGTATATATCTAAGCATATAAAACAATAGTAGTGTTTTAGGAATTTCCATGAATAACCTATGATAATAACTAAAGTGTGAAATTTTATTCTTGATTATGTGGTTTTCCTGTTATTATTAGTGTTCCTCACACTATGCCTATTTGTTTTAGTCAATGGATAGAACCTGAAGGAACCATGTTAATGCTGAATGCGATGGGAAATGCAATGATTGTCCCCCTGATAAACCAAACATTATGGGATATGGAATGAAAAATCTTGTAGCCATTCTCACACGACTTTCTCAAGTTATGAATCGTGCATGACTTCCAAATGAGCAAAGGAAGGAGAATTTTTTTGTTGAAACCTTCATGAGGTAGCGTCCACCTTCATTCAGTGGGTCTTCTGATCCATTAGTAGCTGAACAATGGATTAGTACCAATAAAAATATATTTTCAGTTCTACAATGTTCTGAACATGATAAAGTCATCTTATTAGTATATCTTTTGGAAGGTGAATCTGATCAATGGTGGAATATTATCAAGAATACGAGGCAAAGAGACAAAATTGAGTCCATGGAATGGGACAAGTTCAAGAACTAATTTTTCAATAATTACTTCCCTCGTATTCTTCGAACAAAGATGGATAAGGAGTTTCTTGAACTAAATCAAAAGGACGATGAATTGGTTGGTACCTATAAAGCAAATTTTACAAGACTTGCAAGGCACGCTTCTGGAATTATTATCCAAACTGAGAGTAAGATCGATCGATTCTTTAGTGTCTTAAAACCAAGTCTTCGAAGGGCGTTAGCCATAACAGACTTCAATAGCTATGAAGAAATTTCTCGATGTTCTCTCAAGGTTGAGATGGAGATTGGAGTAACCCATCAGTCATATGGGTTTGATAAGAAGAGGAAAATGGAATTCAAAGGAAAATCTAAAGAACACGCTGAAAATAAGATGAGTTTTCCCTTATGCTCAAAGTGTGGAAAGAAACATGAAGGGAATTGTCTTAAAGGGACATGCAAATGTTTTAAGTGTGGAAAAGAAGGTCATCGGGCAATTGAATGTCGAAATAATGGGAAGAAGATGTCTAATGATGCAAACAAATAAAGGGATACACATAATGTACCTCCTACACTTCAATGTTACAAGTGCAAGGAAATGGGGAATTATGCCAATAAATGCCCAAATCCAAGGGTTGTTGATGATGATCAAAGTCAATAAACTCTTAAGGACAAAGACAAAGAAAGTCACATTCAATTTCTATCAGCGATGTGGAGTACAATAATGAAGTGGTGAAAGGTACACTTACCATACACTCTAAAGTACCAAATATTTTATTTGATTCTGGATCCACCCACTCTTTTATTTCTGAAGAATTTTCTAAGGGTATCGCCATATTACCTAAAAAATTAGATGTTGTGTTAGCTGTGACAACCCCTAATGGAACAACAGTCGCATCAAAAGTTTACAATTATTCTCTGATTGAAGTTTGTGGGAAAGTGCTTCCTGCAAATCTTGTGATCCTTCCTATAGTGGAATTTGATGTGATTCTTGGCATGGATTGGCTTTCTTTATATGGATCTCATATCAATTGCCAAAGAAGGGAAGTCACATTTCATATTCCAGACCAATCAACGATCATCTATCAATGCAAAGATGAATATAACCTTCCAGTGGAAATTTATTCCATCTTATGGGTCTTGATTCCAATAAATGAAGGTTATTTATCTCAAATGGTTGGAGAGAAACTCATGATTAAGAATAAACCCATTGTACAAGAGTTTTATGATGTCTTTCTGGAGGAATTGCCAGGTCTTCAACCAAATTGTGAAGTTGAGTTTTCAATAGAACTCATACCGGGTGTTATACCTATTTAAATGACACCATATAGAATGACCCCAATTGAGTTGCTGGAATTGAAGAAGAAACTCCAAGTGAATCTTGATAAAGGATTCATACGCCCTAGTGCATCACCTTGGGAAGCACCTGTTCTGTTTGTTAAGAAGAAATATGGATCAATGATACTCTGTATTCATTATCGAGAACTTAACAAGATCACTATCAAGAAAAAATATCCTCTCCCACGCATTGACGACTTATTTGACCAACTACACGGAGCCCAATACTTTTCCAAGATTTATCTTCATTCAGGGTATCATCAATTAAGGGTCAAAAGGGAAGATATACCAAAGATGTCTTTCCGTACAAGGTATGGACACTATGAATTTATAGTGATGCCATTTGGTCTTATTAATGCCCCTGCTATCTTCATGGATCTAATGAATAGAGTCTTTAGAGACTATCTTGATCAGTTTGTAGTAGTCTTTATAGACGATATTCTTGTCTATTCAAAGAGCAAGGAAGAACATGAAGATCACTTGAGAATTGTATTAAATACCCTAAGAAAGGAGAAGATTTATGCCAAATTTACCAAGTGTGAATTGTGGCTTAAAAAAGTTTCATTTTTGGGTCACATAATATCAAAAGAGGGGATATCTGTGGATCCAACAAAAATAGAGGTTATCAAAAGATGGTTGAGACCAACAACAGTAACCGAGATCCGAAGTTTTCTTGGTTTGGCTGGATATTATCGACGTTTTGTGAAATATTTTTCATGATTATCTAATCCACTCACCAGGTTGGCTCGAAAAGGAGTTAAGTTCGTTTGGACGGAGGAGTGTGAAGATAATTTCAAGGAGTTAAAATGAAGGTTATCCAGTGTACCTGTGTTCACACTGCCTTGTAGTGGAGAAAGGTTTGTGATCTACAGTGATGCATCCAAGAAGGGATTTGGGTGTGTTATCATGCAAAATGATATGGTGATAGATTATGCCTCACGACAGCTGAAAATCCATGAGAAAAATTACCCAACTCATTATTTGGAGTTAGCTACGGTAATTTTTTCATTAAAGATCTGGAGGAATTATCTTTATAGTGAAAGGTGTGATATTTATACTAATCATAAAAGTTTAAAGTATATTTTCACGCAAAAGGATCTGAATATGCACCAAAGAAGATGGTTGGAACTGATTAAGGATTACGACTACTCAATTCATTACCACCCTGGGCAAGAAAACAAGGTGGCAGACACATTAAGTCAACAAGACCATGCTAGTTTATCCATGATGAGGATCACAAAAGATCCAATATTTATGGATTTAAAAAGGATGGATCTTGGAATTATAATTGAAGGGTAAAAATCTTATCTTTCTAAAATGAATGTTCAACCATCTATACATGTGAAGATTAAAGAGGAACAGAAAGAAGATGTAGAGTTACAAAAGGTGAGAAATGTTCCTGAATTCCACATTGATTGTGATGAAATAATAAGGTTCCAGAATCGGGTTTGTGTTCCTCCCATCTCAGAATTAAAGAAGGAAATATTGGATGAGGCTCATATTTCTTAATTCTCTATTCACCCTGGAAGCACGAAGATGTATAGGGACCTGAAAGAGTACTTCTGGTGGGATGACATGAAAAGAGTTGTTGCTGAATATATCTCTCGATGCTTGGTTTTTCAGAAAGTTAAAGTTGAGAGACAGAAGTATAAGGGGATGTTACAACCATTACCTATACCAGAATGGAAATGGAAAAACATCACTATGGACTTTGTCACTGGACTTCCTAAAAAATCCAAAGGAAATAATGCTATCTGGGTTATAGTTGATCATCTTACGAAGTTGGCACACTTCATTGCTATTAGAGAAGATTTATCTCTTGATCAGCGTGCTAGGATATATGTGAAGGAAGCGGTAAGATTTCATGGAGTACCACTTTCCATTATATATGATCGGGATCCGAGGTTTACCTTGGAGTTTTGGCGAAGTCTTCATCATACTCTAGATACAGAGTTGAGTTTTAGCACTGGTTATCATCCTCAGACAGACGATCAGTCTGAGAGGAAAATTCAAACTCTAGAAGACATGTTGAGAGATTTCTCTATGGATTTCAAAGGTTGTTGGGATCAACACCTACCTTTGGTGGAATTTTCTTATAATAATAGCTTTCACTCTAGTATTCAGATGTCTCCTTATGAATCCCTCTATAGAAATAAATGTAGAACTCCAACTTGCTGGGATGAAGTTGGGGAAAAAAAGCTATTAGAACCTGATCTTGTTGAAGAAATGGCAGAAAAGGTTAGATCTATTCAACAACACATAAGAGAATCTCAGAGTCAACAAAAAAGTTATGCCGACAACTGAAGGAAAAACCTAGAGTTTGAAGTGGGTGATAAAGTGTTCTTACGAATATCTCCCTGGAAGTGAGTAATGAGATTTGGAAAGAAGGTCAAGATGAGCCCTAGGTATATTGGTCCTTTTGAAATAATGGATTGTGTCAGGACGGTTTCTTACTGATTGGCACTTCCACTGAATCTCTCTTAAGTTTATGATGTGTTCTATGTATCTCTCTTGAGAAAGTACATATACTAAGCTCATAAGTTGTACCCCTAGAGCAAGATCTTTCTTACGAAGAACAACTGATAAAGAATCTGGATCATAACGAAAAAGTCATACAGAACAAGACCACTCACTTGGTGAAAGTTTTATAGAGGAACCACCAATTAGAAGAAGCTACATGGGAACTTGAGGATATGATGAAGGAAAGGTATCCTCATCTGTTTGTTACGAAGTGACGAATTTCGAGGGCGAAATTCTTTTTAAGGGGGGTAGAATGTAACACCCTGAGATTTTATGAGAAATATATTTTTATGTCTTATGTTATACGCAACACCAAAGGAATCTTTCACTACATGTAACACTAGCTTGGCTTGCATTACACGCAGGAGCAACCTTCCCCGATAACTTGCGTTGTACGCAGTACCACGTTTCACTAAACAACGATATTTTATTAAAATATTATATAAACTAACCATTATAAATAGTATTAACCAAATTTTGAATTTTATATAACATTATAATTCATCTTACATATGATATGAAAAAAATCATTTTTTCGGATAAAAGAATCATTTTTTTTCAAAAATGCGGTTTTTCTGACTTTTGATGGCGCACCCATTTTTAATATAATTTTTGAAAGGTTTATGAGTTAAATTTGAAAAAATAAACTTGTTATTTTGAATCAGGATATAAAAATTTACATTTGATAATTTTTTGATACTTTTCTGACAACTTTCATATTTTGATGAATAGTAAAAATACGCTAAATTTTTCATAAAATCAAAATTTTTTAATCGAGATAATTTATATAGTTAAATTATAATATTGAATTATTTTAAAGTATAAATAGAATATATTTTTACCATTTAATATAATGTATGTCATTACCATTAATTTTACTTTGAATTCATAAGTAAAAACATTTCAATCTTTAGCAATGTTTTAACTTTTAAAAACTGTTTTCTTGACAACGAGATTAATTTTAAATTACTTAATGCAACTTCTGTGTTTTGAATTTTGAAAAATGGATTCCATATTTGGATTCATTGGGTAAAAATTATGTTAATATGTTACTTTTATTTTTTTTGATATTATGAATAGTATCTACGGTAATTTTTATTTACTGCAGTTAAAGGTAAATCGAGTAATTAAGGGTCAAAATAAGATTATAAAATTACCCTAACACCTTCAAAAATTCTATTGGATGAATAAATGTCGACCCATATCACCTAAGGGTCATAATAGATTCATTTCATGGACTTTTGACCATGAAAATTATATAATTATTATTAAAACCAAAGAAAGTGACAACATGTCAGTCTCTTAAATCTTATAAGTGTAATAATTTTAATTTAGTGATAAACATCATAAAACATAGAATATAAATAACATCCGGAAATATATTAAAATTATCTACAGCATGTGAATTTATTTATATTTTTTAAGTATTAAATAATTATCATTAATGATGACACAATAATGATGTAGAAATTATTTTATTGATTGAAATATCAAATAAATGGTTTTAAAAATATTAAAATAAATATTATATAAACTATTTAATGTGATCCACTAATTTTTTAGATAAATATGACATGTTATGAATCTATTAAATCTTTTATTTTGAACATATATTCTGTGTATAATTTATTTAAATTCAAATAAATTAATAGTGTCAAAATTGACACTATTGTTATTTTATAAAAATAACATATTATAAAATTGTTTAAAAATCACAAAAATATTTAAAAATTATAAATTGAAATTTATATGGTCTAAAATTTCATAAAGTATCCAATTATGGATAATTAAATACACATAAGTAATTATTTATAATAATTTAAAATTTAGATTGTTATTAATACAAATAAAATTAAATAGAATAAATAAGGATAAATCAAGTTGATAATGTTTAAAATAAATTCCCAACATGTATAAATTTTATTGGTTGATTATATTACAACCATATATCATCTAATATTCGGATTTGAGTCATTTTTAAAGTTTTTAAGTGGGGTTTGAATTTATTATAAATTAATATTTTTAGGTTTTCAAAGGTGCCCCTCTCCTCCCTTATAAAAGGGAACCTCCTACCTCTCCTCTTCACACAATTTTGAGCCTTCAATCTCAGCCAAAAACTGACCATTACTCTTAAAAACATCTCTAGTTATATCATAGAGGTTTTTATCTTCTCAAAATACCCACTCTAGTGCCCTAAGAGGAAGTTTAAAAGAGGCACGTCGAGGAAGAGGTAATCTCTTCTACCGATTCTTTCAAGCTTCTTTCTTCTTCTACTTCATCTTATTTATTTGTTTAATTATAAAGTAATAACATCAGTATCACTAAAATAATTATATGTTATTATAAATATGAAACAACCCTATTTTACCTTCTATCCATCCTACAGAAAACGAAATCACCACACATGCGTACGTACGAAATACCGTCTCCACGCCGTGGTGTAATCTATTTTCCACCACCACCTTACTTGGATGGGTATAATGGTGTAAAGAATAACTATATATGATTATTATAACATTATACAGATTATGAGATATTATATCATCAACTCCACTTCCATTCTTATAATTATGAGAACGATATCATCGCTCGTGCGTACGTACGACCTGCCGTCTCCACGATGTGATGTGACTCATTCTACATTATATTCATTGAATAATGGTTATATAAATGAATTTAATGATATATATGATATATATTATAATAATAAAATTCTTTAAATGATATATCTACAATCTAAAAAGTGGAATAAGAATTTATTTGAAAAAACACGCATAAGAACATAAAGCAATGAACACCCGAATAACAAGTAACAATGAAATATTATTAATAATAAGATAATAATATGACTATATATGATATAATAATAATTAATATGATTATATAATAAGTAAATGACATTATTTAAATCATTATACAAGAGGTTCGGATATATACAAAGCATATCAGACCTAAGGCAAGGGATAACTCTTCCAATCTCATTCTGTCCAAGATTGTTTATTCATAATTATTTACTGGGGTCATATTTATCATACACATACATGTTTCCTCAATATGTAATATTATTTATATCCTTATAAAAATTTTTAAATCCAATTTTACCTATTGGTGAATTTTTAGTAAAAGATATGAAAGGAATCTTTTGTCTTTTTCAGTACGAGATACTTTTTGACTTTTCCGACCAAAGTACAAGAAGAATGTTTTTTTTAACTTATAAAACATGAATGGATTGTTTATGATTTCATAGAACATTATTTCCAGGAATCTTCCTTTACAAGTTTTCAAGTTTATTTTCAATTAACTTCTTTTAGTTTAAAATTGTATGACATGCTGAGAAAGGCAAAATGTTTTTGAAGTAAAAAGGATATTTTCCTCAAGAATGGAGTTCAAGTGTTTTATCAAAATTATTTTCCATCTAATATAATATAAGGTTATGTTTCTATACCTATTATTACATTGATTTGATTATGTTATTATGGAATTATTTTTATGAATTCCTTTATCATATATGGATTATGTTATGATGGCATGATGTTTAAGAATCCCATTTTTATTACATGGGTTATGCTATGATGTATGATTTATGATTTTGTGGCACAAATAATAATGGTTTCATTATAAGATGGGTGGGACCTATATCTCCCTCCAATGCATTGGGTAGAGATTTATATCTAATGAGATAGACATGGCTGGAACGACAAGTTAATCCAGTTCAGTGATACATGACTGGAACGAGGAGTGAACTCGGTTCAGTAATGGAATTTGTCCGCTATGATAGTCTTGGAAATGAGTCTTGACTAATATTAAATGATTTTCTATGATTATATGTGTGTACCACTAAGTTTCATGTTTTAAGTTATGATTATTGGGATTACATTTCACTACTATGATTTATCCCATGTCATGATATTATGATCTCTTTTTCAGGATAATATTTTCAAAATGTTATGTTATTATGAGTATGATATGATTGATATTTCCTTCATTTACCCTTACTGAGCATTTGAGCTCACCCTTTTGTATTTTTTCTTTTCCTCAGGTCAGGAAGAAGGATATTAAGTAAGATATTCCAAAAGGGACTCTAGATATGATGACATAATCAGGAGATAGTGTAGATGATTTATGAACCATTTGTTTATGTTTCCCAGTTTCTAAAGACACTATACCTATACAGTCCTTTCATGGTTTTGTTATATGTTGTAATAAGTTTGCTTCAATTCTGAAGTAATAACAATGTTTGTAAATTATGGTTCGTTATAGTCTATGTTGACCATCCTGGAGGATTTGTTATGCAAGTGGAGGAAGAGATGGTATATCATCTAAAGAGAGATCCTTATGGGTTGAAGTAGGCTCCTAATACTTGGAATGCACACATCGACAACCATCTTCGAGAGAAAGGCTTCTCTCAATGTCCATATGAGCATGTAGTTTACATCAAGAAGAGTTATCGTGGAGATATACTTATTGCATACTTGTATGTTAATGATTTTTTATTTATAGGGAATAGTCGACCGATGTTAGATGATTTCAAGGAGGCCATGTTCAAGGAGTTCGAGATGAACGATGGGGTTATCATGTCCTTATTTCTAGTCATATAGGTAAAACAACAACATGGAGGCATCTATATATCTCAGAAGAGGTATGCCAAGGAGTTGCTTGAAAAATTCAAGATGGCCAATTGCAATGCTGTAAAAACACCTGTAGCAACGAGCTTGAAACTAACAAAAGATGAAGAAGGAAGAAGTGTTGACTCGACTCCATTCAAGATTCTGATTGGAAGCCTGAGGTATCTCACAATCACAAGGCCAGATATTTTCTATAGTGTTGGGATTCTAAGTAGGTATATAGAGGCACCGAAAGAGTCACACTGGCTAGTAGCAAAATGTATCCTCAGGTACATTAAAGAATGGTGGATTTTGGTCTATTTTATCCATACAATGAAGAATAAAATATGTATGGATACTCAGATAGTGGTTGGGGAGGTGACCAAGATAAAAGAAAAAACACTACTGGGTATGTATTTTTTCTCGGATCTACTACTTTCACCTGGAATTTAAGAAAGAAGAGTGTGGTTTCTCTATCCACATGTGAATCAGAATACGTGGTATCATCCTATACTCTTTGTGAGGGAATATGGTTGAGAAATTTGTTAAAGGAGATGAATCATCCATAAGATGGATCCACCGTGATATATGTGGATAACAAATCGGCTATTGAACTGGCCAAAAATCTGGTACAACATGGGAGAAGCAAGCACATTGATACTCGTTTTCATTTTCTCAGGGATCATGTGAAACAAAAAATGATAAAATTGGAATATTTTCATACCACCTAACAGGTGGCAGATATTTTCACAAAGGCACTACCGACAGATGAATTCAAGAAGCTAAGAACAATGCTCAGAATGAAGTCAGTTTTGGTTTGAAGGGGAGTGTTGGAATTAACAAACCCAAAACCCATTGGGTTTTTCTAACTAGGTTGCTGCTCTTCCCCATGCATTGATTTCCTATGTGGTGCTTCCCCATGCGGCTCATTTACTCTCTCCATTTGTCCATTTATTTTCCCTATCATGTCATTTAATATTACTTTATTGTTTTTTGTTCCATCTATTAATGCTATGGGACTTTATGGAGTCTTTTAATTTATTTTGGAAGAGCCTATATATATGGGAAATTGTAATCTGTTGAACAAAAATAGTGATAATTGGAAATAAAGCTTGAAATCCTTGTAGTGTTTGTTTGTCCCATTTTATTCCTCTATTTTTTCACGGCTTTTATATCCAACAGTTTCTACCTCGGCCGAGCTTGGCTTCTATAGAGATTCATAAGCGAATCGCTTCAGTCGAACGTTCATTCCATTAGAAAACTCGGGTGATTCTTCATTTGTAAACCGAGCTAAAACTATCCTTTATTTTACTTCATCCGATTTTCACAATGGAAACCCACTAGGGGAATCCTTATGGTAATTTGATTCTTATGGAGATAGAACCATCCTTAATGTGGTTTGGAAATCATTTGTTGTTACTGGGAACATCCCTACACGAGAGATGTTCCCATTAAATAGTTGAAGAACAATTGGGTGTTTTGGTTTGTCAAAATCTAAAATACTAAAATGATGTTTATTAACAGTTTATAACATGAAAACTGATAAACAAATAATGCTCGAGTTACAATTCCATAACATCAAATGAATATATTCAAATGAATTCAACCAGTGAACAAAAACACACATATGCAGTGGAAATCACAACATCCATTTCTTGCAATATTTCTCATTATAACACAAATTCTGTATAACAATGATTTAATAAAACTTGAAAGAATGAGAAAAAAATTCTAGAATCAAACATATTTGCAGAATTAACAACCAGATTCCTACACATGAATAATATGAAAATACAAGCGAGAAATAAATAGAATCATCAATGATATAAACTACAGAATACAACAATCCCAATACTGCTTCTAAAATTAACACATTAAATTCAAGACATCCTTGAATAAATACCCGAAGTAACGAATCCATTCAACAATTTACAGGTCGAATAAAAGCGGAAACATAAAGAAGTAAAAGGGACACCGATATTTACGTGCTTCGGCCATAGGCCTATGTGCACAGGGAAAGATCATCATGTTTTTTTCACTATGAAAGGAATGCAAAATAGTCAAAGAAATAACACCAAACTGAACCCCCCTACCAGGGGTTCGGTATCACCTGTTGTTGTGGTTGATTACAAGTTCTCGAAGTACATCCTCGAGGTAAGATGTCACCAAACGTTGTGGTTGAGTACAAGTTCTCCAAGTATATACTTTAGGTAAGATGGTATTGTCTAGGTCCTTTGCATCCTATCCAGATGTGTTGCTGCTATCAAGAATCTTCTATAGCAAGCCAGGAATTAGGCCGCAAGAGGTATACTTCATCCTCCATGTTCGCTGCTCCAATGTTGTGCAACCAAGGAGCATTGCTGCAGCATATCCATACTACAGGAACAAGGATGATGACACCCTCCCCCTTGGTATCTCCTCTAGCGAACAAAAAATCCAACGACGCTCCTACAAGAAGACAAGAAACCCCAATCCGGGTAAAACCTCCTCCACCTCTCTGTACCATCACTTTGAGTACAACACTGAGAAAACAAAGACCATCTTATTGATCCCTCTCTAGTGAAAACTAAGCTACCAAAAGAGGATATCTCCCTTTGAATCACAAGCATCACCCTCAAGAAATTTGACAGTCCATATTTGAAATTCGTTGATGTGCTCTACCGTGATGCTATGGCCACTAAGAAGGGTGATAACCACAACTGTCGATCCTTCGATGCTACCGCACTCCAAGATTTGTAACCTCCCACACCGCTATTTCCTGATGAGGCCCCATGTGAACCTATTGAGATTTGAAAACGAACGTATGCTCGTGGATAAAGAATATCCCCTTGCCCTCACATTAGGAATGGAGTCGTTGCAGAGTCACTGCACTCCTCCCTCACCTTCACCAAACAAGATTGGCGAACAAGAGATATTTGAAAGGGCTACTGCTGTCACACCGGTAAAAACCGACTGCTTGAAACCTTAACCACTGATATCGGGGATGGAGGAAGGTTGTGCAAAAAGATCCAGGAAAAGGGGAACCACGTGGCCGAAAGAGGAGGCTTGGGTGGTTCTAGATATTCGCTGTGCAAACTGATTCTAAAAAAAAACACACATTAAATAAAAAATCATTTAATTAACAAAAAATAAAAGTGAATTAAATTTCAAAAATCTCCACCTTGGAAATTAAATGTATGAAGAATTTTAACATGAAACATCACACTATCCACCTTGAAAAATAAACCTAAACCACATGATGATTTTTCACCACCTAACATCAACTTGGGCATATCCTAAATAGGAAACAACCTACAGGGTATGACCCAAATTTTCCCCCTACCATGTATCAACTATTATATATGTTGCCCGAAGTTGAATGATATTGAACAACAGGTAAACATGCTCAGAATTAAACAATTCTAAACAACTACATGATAAGGCCATACCTGCACTTACCTAAGTCGCACTCTGAGATGATGCCGATGAGGAAGACAGGACCAAAAAATCACATTCCAATAGGTCCCCGAGTCATCTCACATGTGCCTGCAAAACACAAATAAACAGAGAAGAATTCATCCTCACACAAAACATGGAAAAACAAAACTCAGAGAAATTCACATGGAATGTAACTGACTACAAAATAGTGCAATCATGAAAAGATTAGAAAAAGGAGAGAGAGAAATAGATAAAAAACATGCATAATAAATGAAACAACCCAAAGAGGTCTCCACCTGAACCCACAAATATATAACCAGACCAAATCACCAAGCACCATCGACATTTAAACCGTGACACGCTGCCTGAAAACTCTAACAGGAAGACTCTCGACGCAAGGCACCAAAAGATCCTCAACAGATGGATTCAGAATCTCCACCATAGGAGATGACTTCCTAAACAAAATCCAAAAGGAGACATCCTCACACAAAGGGAAACTGCAAGGACACATGCAAGAAATACCAACATCCTAGGAGAACTCTAAGACGCAAGAACAAACGGTTGGGATCTAGGTAGAAACTAGGGGAAAACAAGCCACTAAAGGGATACACATCATAGTCTAGACTTACTAATGACACACAGTTCCTATTAAACCAAAAAAATCTACTAAATAGGGTCAAATAATAAACAAAGAAGTTTGGTGATCAACCAAGTGACACTGCACCCACAAGCTACCCAAGCCTAAACACCGAACTCGCTACATGACCATACCTGGAGCCAAAAAGTCCTAAAGGGTTTGGAGGAACACACAGGATATAACATAATCTCATCTTCTAGAAAAAAGGCAGACACTAGAGACACAATATCCTACCAAACCCTTACTGCTAACCAGCTCTTGAACATAGGCAAACCTCACATAAAACCCAATCCTACCCCAAAACCATAGACACACATAGGAAGAAACTAAGAAGAGGTATATTTAAGGAACAGGAAGTAAAAGGAAAAAGGAAGGTAAATGATGAGGAAATAAAATACCAGCAGTAGAATGAAATTACAGCCTAAGAGAGCTAATGGCCTAGCTGAAAAAAAATCAAAGCATGCCGCAACCAGTAAAAGCCACTAAAAAATCATTTGAAATAAATGAACAATTGATTTCAAATTTTAACAAATCAAAAATTAAAACCAATTAGGCTATGATACCACTTTATTACGAGTATTACCCTTATATGAGAGACGGTCTCGTTCAATAGTCCAGGAATAATTGGGTGTTTTGGTTCATTAAAATCCAAAATACTAAAATAATGTTTATTAAAAGTTTATAACATGCGAACAAATAAAAAAATAATGATTGAGTTGTAATTACATAACTTCAAAAGAATATATTCAAATGAATTCAACCAGTGAACAAAAACACACATATGTAGTGGCAATTACAACATCCATGACTTACAATATTTTTCATTATAACAAAACACAAATTCTATATAACACTGATTTAATAAAACCTAAAAGAATGAGAAAAAAAATTCTAGAATCAAACATATTTCCATAATTAACAACCAGATTCCTACACATGAATAATATCAAAATACAAGAAAGAAATAAAGAGCATCATCAATGATATAAACTAAGAAATACAATAGTCCCAAATCTGCTTTTAATTTCCACATTTAATTTGACCTATAATTGCTAAACGTCATTGATTCTTTTGTTAATTATAAAATCTATTTGAGCCTTGGTTTGTCTTGGTTTCATCATTGCTGCTGCAACCTTAATTTCTCATTATTGTTTGATTATGGTTTTAGATGAATCAATGTGTTCAGAATTGTTGCATTCTACCTTATGAGAATTAACTACAATGCTTGAATGTTGTTGTAAATTACACTACCTATCAGTGTGTTGTTCACTACTGTTAATTTATTTTGATTTTTTTCATTTGATGTTATATAATTTCCAGTCGAACATTATTTTTTATCAATTTTCATGTTATAAACTGTAAATAAACATGGTTTTTTCTTTTTGGAATTTAACAAACCAAAATGCCCAATAGATCTGGGCTATTCTATAGGGACTACCTCTCACTTAGGGGCGCTCCCTGCAGCATCATCCTTATAAAGGTGGTAAAATCATCCTTAGACAATAGAATCTTGCATATGCAAAAGGGACTTAGCCAAAATTCACTGCACATAATGATCTATAATTGGTATTTCATCATTATGAAAGGGCCCTACATCTTTATGCCCGAATGACCTGAAGGCCTTCTTTTTTATTTATTTTGAATAATCCCCCTTTTAATAGTTGAAGTAGAATCCTTACATAATCCAAAGGCCCAAGGCCCAAGGCCCATACGCGACCTAATACACGACCTTAAAGTCCCAAGACCTAACACACTTGAAATAGGCCCTCCTCAGCATCTACATCTTGAAGGCTCATAGCTCTCCACCTCACATGACTGATCAGCTAACATTATCCCATGCAGAGAAGCATAGTGCCTGGTCCTGATGATAGTTGTCATACCCTCTCATTCTTCCAATATGGTTTGATTTGATATGGTGATTGCTATTTTTTTCTTTGAATCCTTGTCTGGACCTACTCCTATGTGGTCTGTCAAAGTTTCTTCTTGGTCTTTTTTTGTAGCCCGAAAACACTATGGCCTAACAGCCATTGGTGACCTGAAGGCCATGAGACCCGTAGGCCCAAAATGGTGGCTCAATGTCCCAAATCAGATGAATAGTGTTGGATGCTATATTACCGAATAGTACCTACTATAGTACTGCTATAGTAACCCAGAAATTCACCCCCACCCAGTGGCATGAAGGCCTGCATATTTATGAAAACAGAAAATTCATGCTTCTAAAAATCACCTACAAGACAAAATTTGACCCTTTAAAATCTAACCATTAAATATGTAAAATTAAACTTCAAGAAGAATTAAACAATAAAATTATATATTTCAAAATAACAATCAACAATTTATATTAAAGATAAAACATGGAAATTGTAAAAATCAACTTCAAAAGACAAAAACCCTTTTAAAAAATACATCAAGATATTATTTAAATTAATTTTTTATCAAAATAATTCAAAAATACTTATTCTTCAAATGTATGGAATTTAAAATAGAGAAAAATTAAGCAATTATGCACCAAAGACACTCATTTTCATTCAAATATTCAAAGAATTGTATTTTCAATAGAAAATGATAATGATTGAAAATATTGCCTATTAAAACTCATTCTATCAATAGAAACATTATAATTTAAAAGAAAATATATGTAAAAAATTTATTAAAATACAACCACATTAGATGTATACCAGGATTAGGAACCAAGTGCACAAATATAGAAGTTATTTTCATTATTTCCTTCTCATAGACTATGGAGATCCTAAGAGTCTGGAAGAGGCTGCAAGTCCAAAAGACTTGAGGTAGTGGGAATTAGTGATAAGGAATGAAATTGATTCATTACACATGTCTGGAAAATAAATAACCTACTGGGTAGAGATTATTTCAAAATAAATGGGTTTATTGGTTGAAGGAAGAAGCAGATGGTAGATGAAGGTTCAAATCAGAGCCTCTTGTAAAGGGTTTTCAATAAATAGAAGGTATAGATTTTTCTAAGATCTTTTCTTTGGTTGTTAAAAAAGCGACTATTCATATAGTGATCAACATGGTTGTTATAGATGGTTTGTATCTGGAACAGTCAGATGTGAAGACCAAATTTCTTCATGGTGATTTATATGAAGAAATTTATATTGAGCAGCCTGAAGGTTTTGAAGATAAACGGAAAAAAATATTGTGTGTAATCTGAAGAAGAGCCTTTACAGATTTAAGCAATTATGGTGGAATGAAAGTTCATCTAGATAAATACTGATCATTGCTGTTATCAAAAGGTGTTTGATGGTGGGAGATTTAGAATTTTACTTCTCTATATGGATGATATACTTATTATATATTCAATGAAGGAAAGAATCGATGATATAAAATCTAAATTGTCTATAAATTTTGTTATGATGGATCTTAGCCTAACTAAATGAATTTTTGCAATATAGATTATAAGAGAATTAAAGTATGAAACTTTTTCCAGACTAAGTTACTTTACATTTGAACGATAATGGAGTGTTTTAGAATGAGGAATGAAAAACTAGTTTCCACTCCCCTAGTTTAACATTTCAAGAAAATAAAGGAGAATATAAATAGAACAGAAGTAGAGGTTGAGTACATGGAAAATGTTCCTTTTGCATTAATGGTTGAAAGTTTGATGTATTCTATGGTTTTAACTCGACCAGAAATTGTGAATAAAACATGAGTAGTTAAAAGGTTTATAGTGAATCTTGGAAGAGAACACTAAGAATCAATAATGTGGATCCTCTAGTATCTCAATGTTTTTGAATTTTTGTCTCCTTTCTTCAGAACGGATAAACCGTTGTAGTGGTTTTTGGATTTGAACTCTAGAGGAGATTCAAATACTCAGAGGATCACTTGGGTTATGTTCTAAATTCCAGACACAAAATTTTGAGATGGATGTCGAAGCTTCAATCAATAGTTTCATTTTTTAAATAAAGTACATTTTCTTAATGAAAGCAGGGAAGGAGTTATTCTGGATAAAGGGGATGATGGAAGAACTCACAAGAAGGAAAGAGAATGGGGTGTTGTTTTGCAATTCATAAAGTAAAATTCACCTATCCAACAGTTTGATGTTTAGTTTCAGGACAAATAATATTTATTTTAAGTATCACTACATCCAAAAGTTATTGGAGATTAATGTGACAGATCTACAAAAGGTTGATGGAATTTAGAATCTGATAGAGATGCTGACCAAGGTTGTAGTCTAGGATTTTATATTGTAATTTTATACCTCATTTGGGCTAGGATAACTGTAAGAATGGTGGAATAACCTTACATATTCAGAGGAAGTTTTTTAGAGTCTTATATACTTAAAAAGTTTGATGGATTACTTGGGGGAGAAGCTTGAAAATGACTCACTAGTGGGAGATTTTTTGGTTTTATCCATGAGTGAAAACCATTTTTCGACTATGGAATTAAATCTAATCGAAGGAGTTAATCCAAAATCCTAATTTCCAATGATTATTTGGAGATAGTCGGGTGGTAGCCGCAACGTACAGAAGTCTGGAAGCATGTAGATCGGAAGATGGCAGTCGAAAGTTGGAAATCAAAAGTTACACTTGATGATTCTTAATAAAGGAATTATGAGAGTATAAAGGACTTGAATGAATATAAATGTATTTATATGAAAATGTTTTTTTATATAATGGTTACTTAAAAATTTTCTTGGTGGTTTTGTAGTAAAAAGATTACATAAAAGTATTCAAATGATATATAAGAGGAAACTCTTGGAGTTTTTGGAAGAGTACATAGTTCACCAGAAGAAGAAGTTATGATTGTGAGTTTATTAGACCTATCAGAGTGATGTCTATGAATATCAGATCCAACTAGACCCACTCTCCAGAAAATTGGAAGGCAGTGGAATCAGTTACACTTGATGGAATCAACATTAAGTAGTTGGGTGGAATCATTTTCACTGAGACTTGTGTTTATATTGTAATTATCTTCCACTTCCTTAATATAAGTATTACAGTTCCCCCCATTAGAGTAAGAATTATTATAAACCATTTAAACTTATGTTCTTATTTTATTTTGTTTATTTTATTTTCTTATGGAAGTTCTTATTTGAGTCATTCATAAGGCGTGTATTGTGGTGTGGTGACTTAGGTGCAACTTATCTTATAAGTTTTGGTGAATCATTATCATGATTTCATTCTAATTAATTTTTACTTCCTAGAATGTTCCATAGAGTAACTTCCTCTAGATTTATAGAAGTTTCATCCAACCCAACACTACTGGCCATGAATGTATTGCTTCGAGGTTCAATGTATAGCCATAGTCATCGAGTAACTGTGGATATAGATTGTCTCTTTGATAATATATTTCCATGAGTATATTTTCCCTTGGATATATTCCACAAATATAGATACAAGTATATTGTCTTGTGACTATACATTAACTTTTTTCCACGGTCGTTAAAGATAGTGGCAAAAACATCACCCAATTTTAAATCAGGCACACCCTTCTTTCTCCCCCCAATCAGTTGTAGCACTAATTCTATCCCCACATTTATGATTTATCTTCTTCAATCCCCCCTCCCAGGTGTGGCTTCAATCAACCCCCCTAATTTTCATAACTGGCTTCAATCAAACCCTCATGATTTTTCCCTATATTTGATTGATCCTTAGTGATTTTTAGATGTGATGGGTTATGATTATTCTCTATCTATAATTCACCACATTTTATTTTAAATTAAACCCTGATCCATGATTTCTCCCCTATTAATAACATATATTTCCATTAATCACTATTATTTCCACTAATCAATATTATTTATATTCCACCGATAAATTATATATTATTTTCATTTTTATTGAAAATAAGAGTTACATTAGTGGTGGTGATTTTGGTAAACATGTATCATGAAAAATCAATCACTATTACTATACTTGAATATTAATCATTGTTAATAATATTAATTAATGGTACATATTATTCAAAAAAACTAGTTTTGATTATTTTCCATGATGATAATTTAAACCTAATATTTTTTTTATTAATTTAATATGGTTTTTAGAGATCATAATTATTGCATGATAGTTAATATTAATGTTGAATATTTATTTATGGACATTATTATTAATAATTAACCATTAATTTTTTATGATTATCATTCAAGATAATTACCTATCATAACCATTCATCATAATATGAATGAATGTTACTTCAATCCACCAATATAATGTTTTAATTACAATTATATGGAATCTTTTATAGTATAAATTAACGTTTAATAATTTTTTTTTATACATGTTATGAAGATTTTTTTAATATTATCATTTTTATTCATGTTTATATTGGTATTTTTTAAGGGAGTTTATGATGGTAAGTATATGAAAAACAATATTTAGCAAAGCATGAAAGTTATTAATTACAATACATGGAAGTGATTAATTATTATTCATGATGATTATTATATTGGGTGTTATATAATGTTCAAAATGATTATTATTGAATTCATTGTAGTGATACAATTATAATAATATTGTATGTACCCCAAATAATGTTATCATATAATCAAATTCTACTTTATTTGTTTTCCTATTTTACATAATATATATTTTCATATGAAATATATTGATATTACCTTTTGTTGGATGTAAAGATTTAATTTTTATTGGGATAAACAAATCCATAGCATATTTTAGTCAAATAATTTTAAAAAAAATATAAAAGAATAATATAGTGAATGACTTCATGAAATTACTGGGGGTTTGAAACTATGGATATGTATAAATTTAATGATCAAAGGCATCTATGATATTTTTTTTCAAAAGTAATGAAAATATATTTTTAAGTATTTTCTAATGATTCTTATTTGAATAGTGCTTTGTTGTTCTATGGGTGAGCTTATGTTTTGTTTCATGGATGTGGTTTTTCATATATTGTTTAGAGTGTAATATATTTTTCTATAATGGGTTATATAGGCTTGTATTAACATATTTAGATGATTTGGGTGTTTTATTATAGAATGGGTTTTGTGAGGGTATAATGGGATAATATGAATGGAATTGATAAATGCTTTGGGTATTTTCTTCATGGATTTTTTTCTTAAAAATTTATTGGTGACAAACTTTCAAAATACTATTGCTAGATTTTCAGGAAAATCAAAATATATATAAAATAATTATGAATGTTTAATGATTTTTTTCAATTTTCATAATTTTCCTTTATAATCACCAATTTTACTAACAAGTATCTTATTTATATTAGAATGGATAAAAGTTGTAGTAATAAAAAATGGGCAGAACAGGGTGGGATTTCCCACATTAAAAAAATATACTATTTATCATCATTTAAAAATATTATTTTTTCTCATTTTTAATGGTAGTGGTCGGGAGAAGTATGGATTTAAATTCTATAGAGTTTTAAGGTATGTGATGGAACATTTTTCTTTGGGTTAATGGTGACATGAGGTGAAACCAATGTGGTGGAAAATTATTGCGATACAAAGTAGGTGAGTGATAGGTGAGGGGTGATGAATGATGATGTTGGTTGGTGATGTGAATGGATAGACCTATGAATAAACAACAACTCTTCAAGTAAAAACCAGTTTTAGAAAAGGTTATTAGGGTTCCCATACAATCCTTTCCTATTTTATTAATAACAAAATAAAATGAGATAATAAAAAAATCTACCAAAAAATATCATGATTATAATAACTCTTTTAGAATTAAAACCATGTGAAGGGGAGATGAGTTCCATTTTTTTAGAGGTGGGATGACACACCATGTGAATATGGTTAATAATTACTATATAAATATTATAATATCATACTAAAATAATAAATATAGACTTATTTAAAATTAAAACATGAATGAATGATGAATTAGTATGACCATTATGGTGATAAATCATATGTCATGGTTTAATCATTTTTTATTAAAAAACTAAAATGTTAAAGAAGAATATATTTTGAAAATAATATTTTTTTTAAATTAGTCCCTTTGGTAAGCCCACACCTGTGTGGGCTAAACCCACCTTAGCTCGCACCCATGCGAGCTTAATTTGAATTTTCCCATGCCCTTAATAGCCAAAATTTTTAGGCCCTCACCACCCTACATCCACCCCATACCCATGAATCCCTAATACCTTGGGACCACTTTTCATCAGTAAGTAGTTGGTTGTACACAGTTGAACAAATCATCAATGAATTTCAAAATGAGTTATAATATTTTTTGGGTTTTTAAGTCAATAATGATTCATATGGATGATTTATTCAATTACCATGTTTTGATTGTGTTGGAAGACCATTGTTAACACATTATAAAGTGATTTACTATATCCCTAAAAATGGTTTCCAAAAAAATTATCACATGTGGTATCATAATGGAGAAAAAGTTCAAGTAGATAGTGACATTTATTCAGCTGAAAGGATAAGTATAGATAATTTTAATTATAATTTGTTTCCATTTTTTTCAAGACAACACTTAATGTAGACCAGTGCAAGAGGAAATGAATATGAGAACACAGTTTTCATCTTTTGACCAGAATGACATTGTTGAGTGTGTTAGAAAGCCGATGGAAGATATAAGTACCTCAATATGTCATGCATGTGATAAAATGATAAAACTTGAGTTTTTATTGTGATTATATCATAGTAAACCGCTTTTTGATTTAGTATTACTAGGATTGACTATCTCTAGACATTGTTTAAGGACTTACAACTTGATGAGGAATTTATTCTAGAAAATTATTACATGGAATCAAAGCTAGGAGACAAATTTGTATTTTAATCAACTAAAATCCATGCATTCCCAAAAGATTATTTCCTATTCTAGAAGGAAAATAAGAAGATTATTAAGTAAAAATAGAATCATACATCAATATAGAAGGATAATAAAGATTTGAATGAATCTCATATACCAGAGAAAGTGATGTTCCACTTTCCTTTGATTCCTAGACTTCAAAAACTTTTTATGGAAAAAATGGATGATATATGGGATGAAATAAAGAGGAAATAAATAAGGATAATTATAAAACAATTCATCCTATATATGGGTTATAATGGTATAAATTTGATACAAAATACCTTGATTTTGTATCTAGCCAAAAAAATGTTATATCAGGATCATCATGTGATGGTTTCAAATCATTTATCCAGATAAATACTACACAAAATTCTAAGCCTATTTTCATTCACGTTTATAACTGTCAACCATTGATGTGTAAGAATAATTTATTTAATATCTTTATTATATTTATATTTTTACCCGTTGATCCTAGAAATGATATTGACATATACTTGCATCCATTAATAGATGAGTTGAAGAAGATTTTGACCATTGGCATTAAGGCATATGATCCATTTACATAAGAGTACTTTATGTTTTGTTATACATTATTACGGATGATAAATAATTTACCTACATATGGAATAATGTCAAATTGGAGTAAAAAGAAGAAATTATTCTACATTATTTGTATGAAAATTAAATGCTCTAGAAGATTAATGTTTTGATGAACTTTCAAATTTATAGGGAATAAATGATTTCTATTGATGGATAATCCATTTATAAAAATAAAAGACTCCTCAAACCATTTTTTTATTATTTTAAGAAACCACTCTTTGGTTAAGTGGGAACCTTACCAAACCATTCATTTCTATGCCTATACCACACAAACTAGATACGGAATTCAAAATTGAAATTTAAAACCGCAACAATATCACCTCCTTAGGCCACATCCCACCTTGTGTTGCATGCCCTGACACAAAACAAACCCATGGTCGAACCAAATCACTAGTGAGGAAACCACTAAAATCTATCATCGTCATCATTGAGCGCCATCACCATCATCAAAAAAGCAAACAACATGAAGGGAATCACCAGGATAAACCTAACCTTTCCACTTTCACAATGTCAAAAAGAATCGAACCAACCTAAAGAAAACCCCAATGAAGTAGACACAAACCATCATTAAGGGAGAAGCACCACCTTCCTGGAGTCACATTACTTTCCATAATCTAAGGGACCATCACACAAAGAGTTGAAGGAGAAAAACCCCATGCCCAAGAGCCTCCTGGAATATCGTCGTTCGTTCAAACAACACTTCTTAAAGCCTTCTTTAGAACCATCACACTAGAACGGCTTGGATGAGAGCATTGGACCTTTAAGCTAGGGTATAGCTGATTGGATGAAGGGAACACTAGAAAGATGTTCTTTTCAAGAAGACCAAACTAAAAACAATTCCATCCATAATGAAAAGAACCAGCAAAAATAGAACACCACAAATTATTTTCTTGGAAATATTCAATCAAATTTAAAAAATATAAATAATATTCCTTTTAATTATAATAGAAATTTGAGAAATAAAATTATATTCTTTTGGGGATCTATATTTATCATAAAACTTTTACATCACTGCTTGGATGTAATGCATATTGGAAAAAATGTGTGTGAAATGTTACTAAAAAATCTTTTAAATGTAAAGGGTAAACAAAATGATGACTTTTATCACATTGTGATTTAATGGATTAGGGTATAAAACCAAGAATTCATCCTATATTAATTAGTTATAATTAGTGGAAAATTCATTTTTTTATTATTTTTAATGGTATATAGAGAGAAAAAAATCCCTTTAAGTATTGTAAATTTTAAAGGTTCTAGATAGTTATTCAAGAAACATTTTAAAATGGTGGAATACACAAGATATTAAACTAAAATATCTTAAAATGCATGACTATCATGTAATGATTCATGAGTTGATTCCCATTTATATTCAGAAATTACTATCACATATAGTGAGGGTTTCTATGATTCAATTATTTCACTTTTATCAAGAAATTTGTTATAAGAGTATAAATAGAAGTGTTATAAAAAACAACATTAGGATGCACTAGTCATTCTTTGAGACTTATAATTGTTTCCCTATGTCATTTTATACATTTTCAAAACATCTAAATATGAATATTCTGATCGAAGTTCTTTTTAGTGGTCCTATTTTGTGTTTCTGGATATATCCAATAAAAATAATGATGTCGATATTGAAATCTTATGTGAGGAATAAGAATCACCCTGAAGGTTCTACCATAAAAGTTTATTTAGTGAATGAATGCATGGATTTATATTCAATACAATTGGATAATGTCATTATGAGATCTAATTACACAATGAGAGATAAAGATGAATAAAATTATCCTATTGTTCCTATATTTCCATCACTTACCCAAATAAGAGGGATATCTAGATCATATTTATTATGTACTTTGAGGAGGTAAGAGTGGTGAATAGATCATCATATAGTATTTGTAATGACCCAAGTATTAATAGAATAATTTTTTTTCTTTTATATTAATATTTATGAATAAGATATTAATTTTATGTTAAAGGGGAGGTTTTTTCTGACAACGTACTCGACACACAACAATGGGTTTATCTGAAATCTTACATTGCACACAACATTGAGTTATACTGAAAAATAATACAATAATAATATTATTATTTTAAATGGTAATTATAACCTAGCTGTTGGAATGGGTGAAATGAATAATATAAATTGAATTTTTAAATATGGTTTAAACATGTTTAAATAATGATTCAGTTGGTTACCAAATTTATTATAAATGGAAATAAAAACCAATTGAATATAAAAGATGTGTTTTTATGAAAACCTATTTGAAAGAGAATAATTGTGTTTATAAAATCACATCACACTTTATGAATTTTTATTTAATGAAAAATATATGTTATATATTAAATTTAATTTTTTAATGTCATCTTATATGTTTCCTAGATATGATATAAGAACAGATTCAATTTTTCGGATAAAAAAAGTATTTTTCTAAAAATGCAGTTTTATCGCTTTTTAATGGAGAACACCTTTTAAATTTAGTTTTTGTCACTTTTATATGTTAATTTTTACAAAATAAACTTCTTATTTATAATTGGAATATCAAAATTTACTTTGGATGAAATTTTGGTATTTTTCTGATAATGTTCTTTTTTTAATGAATAGTGAAAAATACTACATTTTAATTCAAAACCGCCTTTTTATTTAATTTATTTATGTATTTAGATTGTCATTTTAATTGGTTTTAAAGTGTAATTGGATTAAGTTTTTATAATTTAATCCAATTATGGTCATTGGATGTAATTTAAAATTTAAATTGGATATAAACACATGTCAATCTTTTGATAGATTTTACTTCTTAAAACCCGTTTTTTGGTTTTGACAATGGGAATTAATTTTAAATTAATTTCTAGAAAATATATGTTGTGAATTTGTAAAAATGGATTCCATATTTTGAATCATAAGTTCCAAATTTTGTGAATAGGTACCTTTTATTTTTGGACAATATGAATAGTAACTTTAGTAATTATTTTATTTACCATGGTTAAAGGGTAAATCTGGTAAATAATGGTAAAAATAATATTATAATAATATTAAACTACTCTAAAAAATGTCCCAATCCTATTTTATGAGATATTTCTGACCATGGGAATCCTTTGATCAATTTTGGGACCCCATGTAGCCACTTGGATATGAAAATGGCATTTTATAAGAATTAATTTAAAGTAAAAAGAAATATAACATAAACATGTATCTTTTACTAAATCAATTTTAATATGGTATTATATAACTGATATATTTGACTATAAGTATTCATTATAAATCTAAAATTATATCATAAATCATGGTATTTTATTTATAAATTTTAGACATTAAATAATTTTTTTTAATTATGACACAATGATGATGCAGTGATTGCTCATTAATAAAGGATTCAAATAAGTGATATTATAAGTATTAAAATAAATGTAATTTTATTATTTTGATAACATCCATGATTTTTTGGATGATATTGACATATTATATTTTAGTTAATGCCTTTGGTTCTAAGCAATTAGATTTTTATGAATTTGTAAAAAAGTCAAGTATGAATAGTGTCCAAAATTGACATAATTTGTAACTTAAAACATAAAATAGTTTATTAAATGATATTAAATTCCTAAAAATCTAATATTCTTAAAAATGGTTAAGAAAAGTCCAAATATGTCATAAATGACTTTTTTTGGATCTTTTGACATGATATGGTAATTACATTAACCCACAATGTGTAAATAAGAGGATACAACTATAAGATTAAAAAGGGTAAAATAAGGGTTAAACAAAAAATATAAGGATAAAAAAATATTAAAAACTTGTCTAAAATTATTGGATGATTGGAATTAGAAACAAAATTATCTTATCTTATAATTAAATGAGTTTTGGACTATTTTTAATTGAAATTGAATTTATGATAACTTAATATTTCTAGACATTCCTAAAGTGCCCCTCCTCCCTCTAATAAAAGGAAACCACCTCTACCTACATAAATGACACCTCTTAAGCCCATTGGCTCGTCCAAATTCTGTATAAATAATCTCCCAACATCCCTACCTTACTTTTATAAGCCTTAACGTTGGTAGAAGGAAATTAAAGAATGCCTTTTGGTTCAAATCAAAAGAAGTTACCCGATTTAGGGGTAACATCTTCTCTCAAGTTCCTTTCCTTCATTTTATTTCTCCACAACCTATTATCTTCTTATTCTTTGATTATATAACAAAAAAAGTTTCCTCAATGCACTAGTCTATTTTTATGAGATGGAATCAAACTACACTTACACACACCTCCATCTAATGGATACAGACATATAGTTTCTGTGCATGACAAACTACTCCCTCACAAAATGATGATTGTTTAATTTTATCCTACCACCTATCATGGTGGCCATTATGATGGAACTATATTTATATATGATATATATTATATTTATATTGTCTCTATTGTTTTTTTATTTACATTATACCTTTATTCTTTCCATAATGTGTAAATACGATAATTTCATTTGAGGAAGTGCGGACCACCGCCCCCTCAAAGTGATATGACTCATTCATGCCATATATGGAATGTCTAAAGGATGTAATTAATGAAATTATGTAACATATATAACATAGATATTATACTGGAATTATAATTTACCAATGTATCATTTATTTTTCATTCTTTTAAATATGAAAAATAAATGAAAGTAGCGTTCATGCATACGTATGACCTACCGTCTCCATAAATGGTGCATTTCATTTATTATCTCAAAATGTTATGTAATATTATAAATAAATATATATAATATATATATATGATATTTAAATCATGGATACTATTCTGGATATAATGGAATTTTGACCGCATGGACAATTTGTAATTATAACAAGTTCATTTTTGACTCAAGTACCGAACTTCGACAAAATGACCGATATGAACTTGAATAATTATAAGATTGTTATAGCAAGGTAATAAGTGATATAAAAGGAATAATAAACTTGAAAAAGGTTCTTAATAAAGTATAAATTAACTTAAGTTTATTATTCAAGGAGATAAATAATGAACAAGACAAGTCAGACTCAAGGTAAGAGAACTTTTCACCCTCCTCTTTTAGTCAAAGACTTATTTTATGTTATGTATTTTAATTTACATTTTATTATGTTGGGATATGTTCTTATATATCCTTATTAATGTAAATTTTATGTCCAAGTGAAGATATACCCTTTTTCACTCTCATCAACTCATTTTCTGAATTTGTAAGTGACATCGTTAGGGTGTCAATTTTTTGTAAGGGAACTTCTTAACCCAATTTCCATTATTTAGGTTAATATTCTACTTCTTGATTATATAATTATATGAATATGTGGGAAATAAATTTTGATATCCTATATTGTATTTATACTTGCTACAAATAATTGATATATTTTATTTAAAAAATGATCTTTGTAAGGGAATTTCTAAACTCAATTTCCACTCATTGGGTTTTACACATACTTCATTGATTATATTATGCCAAGATTATGTGTGGAATAAATGTTTATTTATTTATGTTTTAATTTAAAATTAACTTATGTGGATATAGTGTTTCTACACATAATCATCCCATTGATAAATTCTTACGTCATTTATACGATATTTGTAAGGAATTTCGTCTCAATTTACATTCCATTGAGACTTATTTTTCGTTATGAACCAATTAAATTTTATATGGTGTATATACTTCCATTTGATACAATATATCATGAACCTACTTATTCTCATGATATTATATGTTTTTTTAATTTTATTATTCAATTATTTTTATTCAAGTATTTTCTCGAGTGGTAAGGAACTTTGTCTCAATCTCCTTTCATTGAGGCATATTTTGGTTTATACATGACCTTATTTTATACAGTGTATAATTTTACCCTTTTTGTTTAATTTCAATAAATATTTTTCAAAAGAAAAATTTTGTTTTACAAATTTTTTTACTAAATGACAAATGAAATGTTTCTTTTTAATGTATGCAGTGACAACAACCTTTCCGCCACCGCGAGAAATATTTGATATTTGGATTCCTCAATAAGTTGTAATGTTTTTAAAAGGAAAATAAATACCATATAGTCTTTTTATGTATTTTGGTATTGAAAATGGTTTTTAAAAAGCATTTATTATTTCAATATCTTGAAATGATATATTGTGATTGCAATGTGTAAATGTTATATTTCCTTTATGCTTGTTTTATGTGTTATGATTATATTATGGTTCTTGGGAACTATTTACGTATATGGTTGGTTCTGTGATAAACTGAGGGTGGGTGAGCCTGGGATAGCTCTCCAATGAATTGGGTAATGTGAAGGAGGTAAACATTAATGTTTCTCTTAATATATTTATGGAATATACTGTGATGGGTATTCCAAACGTAACCATGAAGGTTATTCCCTATATACTGTGAATGATACAATTTTAGTATGTTATAGAGGCCACAAGTTACCTTTATGATTTATGATTTCTATGAGTTATTCATAAATATTATGATTTCATGAGGCATGATAAAGAGATTATGTTTTATGAGAAAAAATTATGATTTCATTGATTTGTATGGATTCATAGATTAACGTTTTCTTTCTTTATTTTATATCCCTTACTCAGCTTTTTATGATCATTACAAGTTTTTGAAATGTTTTTCATAGGGTATAAGGAAGGGTAAGAGAAATTAACAATTCAAGAAGATTTTTATCAAGAAAAGAATTCTTTTTTTTATTTAAGGAGTTTTATTATTGTTAAAAAATTGGATAGAGTATAAGTGTCAACTTTGTAATATTTGAGATGTAATGTAATAGTTATGGCCTAATTCTCTAAAACTATAAACCTAAAAGGATCCTCAATGTGAATTCTTGACTTAACTCAAGATTAATCAATGTTTAAGGATTGAGCCTTATATTTGTTATCAGAGGTCGGTTTAGATAAATTTAGAGGTTAGGGTGTTATCTGGGTGTAGGTAAAGGATCCCATATAACTAAGAGGGTTATTATCATATGAAAATTTTGGAAGGGTTATGGTAAATTAGGTTGATTGGATAAAAACATGAAAAATAGAGATATAAAAAGTTTGATGGATTATAGTAATATAAAAGTTTTTATGTTATCTTTACCACATAGAGGATTATTTTCTTAATAATAATAATTCTTTTCATTTTTAAGTGTTGATTATTTTCAGTAGATTAAGGATCATTTTTCAAGATGGAAGGAAAGAGATCTTGCACAACCTTTTTATCCCTCCTCAATGATTTGATCATTACTATTATGGAAAAATCCTATTCGAATGATTTTGACAGCTTATTGAGTATTCAAACCACCTGCGATAAATTGTTTGAGTTATGCAACACCTACTCATTTCTAAAACAATTTTATGGGACATGGTATCTTTTTTTATATGATTTCAAGATCTAAAATTTTCAAACTCTATCAAGAAGTGAAATTATAGAAGTGGTGCGAAGCACATGAGCCTCATCCAAGTTGGTGAGGTCTCTCTAAATGAATCTAGAAGACCCAGTTTCGAAACCAAGAGGAGGCATATTTGCGGGGTACTGTAGTAGTATTGTAGTAGGTATTGTGTGGTATTGTAGCAGTTCCTGTAGCAGGTACTATTCAGTATTTTAGAATCTATAACAATTCAACTTGGGACACCGATTTGGGATTGGAGTCCTTAAGGCCTTCGAGTCACCCATGCCTTTGGGTTAGTAGGGATTTTAGGCCACCTGTAAGGCCTTCAGGCCACCTCATGGCCTTCAGGCCACATCAAGGCCTTCGGGACACATGATCAGTGCAGTTTCCCCTATCATACTCTACAAAAAAGGAGCATCCCCAGAGGAGTATTCAGAGCAGGTGCACTCACTAGAACATAACCAATGGATTTGGAAGAATGAGAGGGTATGACTATGCCATCGAGACTAGCCTGTGCTTACACGGGAAGCTTAACCAGACGACCATGCCAAGGTGGAGAGATACCATCATGTTGTAGATGCTGGGGAGGGTCAGTTCCTTATAGTTATAGTTTGGTTGATTCCCTAAGATCTTCAGGTCATGTAATGTCTCTTAAGACAATGGGCCATGGAATCTATAAAGCTTATGGGTCTTGTAAGGGTTCCCCCTCATCCATTGAAAGTGGGGTTATCAAAAATCAATAAAAAAATGAAGGCCTTAGGGCCATTCAGACAGAAGTGGAGTGGACATTTACTTTTTGAAAGTAGGACAACATGCCAAAAGAGGTAGGTAACATCTTGAAGATAATGATGTCTAGATTCAAGGTATGATTTATTTTATTATCCAAAAATAATGAAGCATATTTGGATTGATATTTATAAATGATGAGGATATTAAATATGTAGGAATGATTTATTATGAAATAAGGTGGAAATGCATAGTTAATGAATTATGAAGAATGCTAAATGAGTAAGAAGTATACATATAAGGGATTTAAGATTTATGGTAGATTTTAGGATGATGAAATGTTTAAAATTATTAATTCTCTTTTGATGATGTGATTACTTTGGAAGACATTTTATAGTATGTATAACCCTGATGTTTGATATGTGAAAATATTATTCAGGTAAGAATTATCTTTTCTTGTGTGGACATAATGGATGACATTAGGGGTTCATATGATCTTTTTTTGAGGTGATTAATGGTTATTACATTTTGGGATGCAAAATGAAAGGTATTAGATAACCATTGAGGATAAATAAGGTTATGGTTATTTTTTAGGAAATTATCTTATTTTTGAGAATGTTATAAGAATGATATTGTTTTAGAAAAAGGACAACCTATAGGATGGGTGGAAACCCGTTGCGTCTAGCAAGGCTATGGGAATCGAACCCACAACCGAAGGATGACAAGGGCGCATCGCTTACCACTAATCTACATGAAGTACCTAGTTAGTATAACTTATTCTTTTTATTTAAATGATTTTATGGATCAATAATAAGTTGATTTTTGGAACTTATTTTTAATCAAATGGATATCCTTAGTATAGGAAAATTATTTGGTGATTAAGTGATAAATGTTATTTTAGAATACATTATATCTTTTGGGAACAATATATGCCTAAGTAAAAGAGAATACTATGGGGTTTCATTTGTGGTTGAAATATTATTTTGGAAGAATCTATTTTTTTATTGTGGAAATATGGTGATTTGGGTTTTTTATGGATATGATTAACCTATCATAGAGAATATTTGATTAGGTTAATTATTTTCATTATGAGAATTTAAGTTTAGTCGATGTTATTTGGAGATAAATGTTAAGATTTATCATGGAAGACTATGTGATCAAATCCTTCTTAATTTTGGGTTTCAAACTTATTTCGAATTATTTTTTATTGAATTGTCTTTTTTGAACTTTGGATATTGTTTGTTGAATTTTAGATATTAAGAGTAGTTTTTATTTTTATAAAGGATTATACTTTTTGGGGATTATCATATATTGTACTAACCATTTTGGTGTTGGTTAATGTCAAAAGATAGGGGAAATATATAGTTTATATTTTTTGGATTATGTGATTATATAGAAGTTGATTATAACGCTTCTGGCATGACTAAGTCATCTTTAATACTCATCGTTTGGAGAAAATATGAGTTTGTGGTAGAAATTTACTAAAGGATGAAACTCTACTTGAAAAGTAAGTATATTTCCTTATGTTATTAGTCAATATCATAAATAATTTCCTCAACTTTCTGAAAAGGAACTTAAAACAAAAATGTTTTCTGTTTACTTTTCCTACTGGGGAATCAAAGACTGTTTAACCCATCACAATTTTATGGTTTTATGGTAGTTAACTTTCTCCTGATAATGTTTTCTATCACTTTACATCAGAACTTGATGGTTAGTTTTTCTTTCATATCCATGTTTTCCTACATGGAATCCTAGAATGTGTTATCTCAGGTGACCTTTTTTACTTCTCTTTCTTTATTTTAAAGTGATATTTTTATTGAATCTTTTTTTGATGTGGGATTTTCGATGAAGTTTTCAAGCCCAATTTTAAAATTGTGAGGACACAATTTCCAAAAGGGGGGAATGATGTAAGGACCCAGGTATTAATAGAATAATATTTTTTATTTTTTATTAATATTTATTAATAAGATATTAATTTTATGTTAAAGGGGATGCTTTTTTTGATAGCGTACTTGTCACGCAACAACGGGTTTATCCGAAATCTTATATTGCACACAACATTGAGTTATACTAAAAAATTATACAATAATAATATTATTAATATTTTAAATAGTAGTTAACGCCTAGTTGTTGGAATGACGTGAATGAATAGTATCAATTGAATTTTAAAATATTATTTACACATGTTTAAACAATTATTCAATTGGTTACCAAATTTATTATAAATGTATATAAAAATAAATTGAATATAAAAGATGTGTTTTTATGAAAACCAATTTAAAAGAGAATAATTGTGTTTATAAAATCATATCACTCTTTATGGATTTTTATTTAATAAAAAATCTATGTTATATATTCAATGTAATTTTTTAAATTCATCTTATATTTTTTCAAGATATGATATACGAACAAATTCAATTTTTCAAATAAAAGAAGTATTTTTCTAAAAATACAGTTTTACCGCCTTTTGATGGAAAACCCTTTTTTAATTTAGTTTTTGTAACTTTTATATGTTCTATTTGAAAAAATAAGATTCTTATTTAGAATCGGGACCTCAAAATTTAATTTGGATTAAATTTTGGTATTTTTCTGATAATGTTCATTTTTTAATGAATAAAGAAAAATACTTCATTTTAATTCAGAACTACCTTTTCATTTAATTTATTCATATAGTTATATTGTCATTTTAATTGGATTTAAAGTGGAATTGGATTAAGTTTTTACAATTTAATACAATCATGGTAATTGGAAGTAATTTCACATATAAATTGGATATAAACACTTGTCAATATTTTGATAGATTTTACTTCTTAAAAACCCACTTTTTGGTTTTGACAACGAGAATTTATTTTAAATTAATTTTTGAAAATTTTGTGTTTTGTATTTGGAAAAATGTATTCCATATTGGGGATCATAAGGTCAAAATTTTGTGAATAGGTACCTTTTATTTTTTGACATTATGAATAGTAACTTTAATAATTATTTTATTTACCATGGTTAAAGGGTAAATCTGGTAAAAAAGGGTAAAAATCATATTATAATAATATTAAACTACCCTAACACATGTCATAATAATATTGGATGAGATATGTACAACCATGGGAATCCTTGGGATGATTTTCGGACCCCATGGAGCCACATGGATGTGAAAATGACATTTTATAAGAATTAAATTAAAGTAAAGAGAAATATAACAAAAACATGTATCTTTTACTAAAATAATTTTAATATGTAATTATATAACTCATATATTTGACTATAAATATTAATTATAAAGATAAAATGATTTCTTACATCATGGTATTTTATTTATAATTTTTATATAATAAATAAATAATTTTTATTATGACACAATGATGATGTAATGATTGCTTCATTAATAAAGGATTCAAATAAATGATATTATAAATATTAAAATAAATGTAATTTGATTATGTTGATTAAATCCACAAGTTTTTTGGATTATATTGATATATTAAATTTGATTTAATGCCTTCGGTTTGAAGGAATCAGTTTGTTATGAATTTGTAAAAAAGTTAAGTATGAATAGTGTCTAAAATTGACATAATTCATAACTTAAAACATAAAATAGTTTATTAAATTATATTAAATTCATAAAAATCTAAGATTAATCAAAATGTTTAATAAACGTCCAAATATGTCATAAATGACTTTTTTTGTGGATCGTTTGACATGATATGGTAATTACATTAACCCAAAATGTGTAAATAATATGATACCACTATAAGATTAAAAAGGGTAAAATAAGGGTTAAACAAAAAAGATAAGGATACAAAAATATTCAAAAATTGTATAAAAATTATTGGATGATGGGTATTCATACCAAAATCATATTATATTCAAATTAAATGAGTTTTGGACCATTTTTAATAGAAATTTAATTTATGATAAATTAATATTTCTAAACTATCCTAAAGTGCCCCTCCTCCCTCAAATTAAAGGCCACCACCTCTACACACATAACTCACACCTATAAATCTCCTTGTATCAGCCAAATTCTTCCAAAATAAGTTCCCAACATCGCTCCCTTTCTCTTAGAATCCTTACCTTTGGTATAATGCAATTCAAGAAATCCTTTTGGCTCAAATCAAAAGATGTTACCCAATTTAGAGATAACATCTTCTCTCTAGTTCTTTTCCTTTATTTTTCTTCTCCACTCCCTATTCGTTTCTTATTATTTGATTACATAAAAACACCAGTATACTAAATATACTAGGACATTTTTATAAGAATTATTCTAACTACACTTACACACACCTCCATCTAATGGATACTAACACACTATTTCTGTGTACGATGAATTAGTACCTCACGAAACAATGATTGTTAAATTTTATCAAACCAGCTCTAATGGTATACATTATTATGGAAATGTATTTATATATGATATATGATATATTTATATTTTCTCTATGATTTTTTTTTATTTTTTTTATTTACAACATACCTTTATGATTTCCATAATGTGTAAATACGATAATTTCATTTGAGGAAGTGCGGACTATTGCTCCTTCAAAGTGATATGACTCATTCATTCCATACATGAAACATATAAAATATGGAATTAATGAACTTATGTAACATATATAACACATATATTATAATGTAATTATAAAATACCAATGTATCATTTAGTTTTCATTCTTTTAAATATGACAAAGAAATGAAAGTAGCATTCATGCGTACGTACGACCTACCGTCTCCATGAATGGTGCATTTCATTTCTTATCTCTAGATGTTATATAATATTATAAATAAATATATATACTAGATATATATGATATTTAAATCATGAATACTATTATGGAGATAATGGAATTTTTACCACATGGAAAATTTGTAATTATAACAAGTTTATTTTTGACTCAAGTACCGAACATCGACAAAACGACCGATATGAACTTGAATAATTATATGATTGTTATAGCAATATAATATGTGATATAAAAGGAATAATAAACTTGAAAAATGTTATGAATCAAGTAAAAATTAACTTAATTTTATTATTATTGGAGATAAATAATGAACAAGACAAGTCAGACTCAAGTTAAGGGAACCTTTCACCCTCCTCTTTTAGTTAAAGAATTCTTTTATGTTATGTCTTTTAATTAACATTTTCTTATGTTTAGATATGTTCTTTTATATAATTATTGATTTAAATTTTATTTCCAAGTGATTAGAGACCCTTTTCTCTCTCATCAACTCATTTTATGAATTTGTAAGTGATGCTATTAGGCTGCCGAATTTTCACAAGGGAACTTCTTAAACCAATTTCCACTCTTTGGGTTAATCTTATAATTATTGATTATATAATTATACAATTATGTGGGAAATAAATTTTTATATCCTATATTTCATTTATACTTGATACACATAATTTATATATTTTATTTAAGAAATGATATTTATAATGGAATTTCTAAACTCAATTTCCACTCATTAGGTTTTACGCATACTTCATTGATTATATTATGCCGAGATTATATAAGGAATAAATATTTATTTAGGTTTTAATTTCAAATTCCCTTGTTTTGATATAATGTTTCTACTCATAATCATCTCATGGATAAATTCTTATATCATTTATATGATCTTTGAAATGGATTTCATCTCAATTTACATTCCATTGAGAATTATTTGTTGTTATGCACCAATTCACCTTTATATGATGTATATACCACCCTTTGACATATTATTTCATAAATCTCCTTATTATCATAATATTATATGTTTTGTTTAATTTTATTCTTTAATTACTTTTATTCAAGTATTTTCTCAAGTGGTAAGGGACTTCGTCTCAATATCCTTTCATTGAGGCATATTTTGGTTTATACATGACCTTTTTTTATACGGTGTATAGTTTTACCATTTTCTTTTAATTACAATCAATAGTTTTCAAATGAAATCTTTTTTTTCACAAAGTGTTTTACTAAATGACAAAGGGGATGTTTCTTTTTAATATATGTGGTGATAATGACCTTTCCACCGCTGCGAGAAATATTTGATATTTGGATTCCTTAACAAGCCGTTATGTTTTTAAAAGGAAAATAAATACCATATACTCTTTTTACATATTTTGGTATTGAAAATGGTTTTTATAAATCATTTATTATGTCAATATCTTGAAATGATATATTGTTATTGCAATGTGTAAATGTTATCTTTCCTTTATGCTTGTTTTATATGTTATGATTATATTATGGTTCTTGGGAATTTTTTACGTATACAGGTGGTCCCATGATAAACCAAGGGCGGGTGAGTCCGAGATAGTTCTCTAATGCATTGGGTAACATGATAGAGGTAAACGTTAATGTTTCTCCTAATAGATTTAGGGAATATACTGTGATGGGTATTCCAAACGTAACCATTAAGGTTACTCCCTATGTAGATGTGAATGCTACAATGTAAGTATGTTATGGATGACACAAGTTACCTTTATGATTTATGATTTTGATGATTTATTCATAAATATTATGATTTCATAAGGTAAGTTAAAGATATTATATTTTATGAGTAAAAAGTATGATTTCATTGATTTGTATGTATTCATGGATTAATGTTTTCTTTTCTTATTTTATATCCCTTAATGAGTTTTTATACCCATCTTAAGTTTTTGAAATGTTTTTAAGAGGGTATAAGGAAGGGTAAGAGAAAGGAATAATTCAAGAATATTTTTATCAAGAAAATAATTCTTGTTTTATTTAAGGAGTTTTATTATTGTGAAAAAATTGGATAGATTAGAAGTGTCAACTTTGTAATATTTTTGATGTAATGTAATAGTTATGACCTAATTATCTAAAAATCTAAACCTAAAAAGGTCCTCAATGTGAATTCTTGAATTAACTCAAGATTGTGTAATGTTTAAGGCTGGGGCCTTATAGTTGTTATCATAGTTTGATTTAGATAACTTTAGAGGTTAGGGTGTTATTTGGGTGTAGGTAAAGGATCCCATATAACAAAGAGGGTTATTATCATATGGAAAATTTTGGAGGGTTATGGTAAATTAGGTTGATTGGATAAAAACATGAAAAATGGATATATAAGGAGGTTGATGGATTATAGTAATATAAAAGTTTTTATGTTATATTTACCCTATAGATGATTCTTTTTTTAATAATAACAATTCATTTCATTTTTAAGTGTTAATTATTTTCAGCAGATTAAGGTCAAAATGTAAGGAAAGAGATATTTCATAACCTTATTATCCCTCCCTGATGGGTTGATCATAAATATTATAGAAAAATCCTTTTCGAATGATTTTGATAGCTTCTTGATTATTCAAATCACCTGCAAGAAATTGTTTGAGTTATCCAACACCTACTCATTTATAAAACAATTTTATAGATCATGGTATCTTTTTCATATGATTTCAAGATCTCAAGTTTTCCAACTCTATCAAAAAGTAAAATTACAAAAGTGGAGAGAACATTTACTTTTTGAACTTAGGACAACATGCCAAAAGAGGAAGGGGAAATCTTGAAGATAATGATGTATAGATTCAAGGTATGATTTATTTTCTTATCCATAAATAATGAAGCATATTTGGATTGATATTTATAATTGATGAGGATATTCAATATATAGGAATGATGTATTATAAAATAAGGTGGAAATGCATAGTTAATGGATTATGAAGAATACTAAACGAGTAAGAAGTCTATATATAAGGGATTTAAGATTTATGGTAGATTGTAGGATGATGAAATGTTTAAAAGTATTAATGCTCTTTTGATGATGTGATTACTTTGGAAGAAATTTTATAGTATGTATAACCATGATGTTTAATATGTGAAAATGTTATTCAAGGAAGAATCATCTTTTCTTGTGTGTACATAATGGATGGCCTTAGGGGTTCGTATGATCTTTTGTTTTTGAGGTGATTAATGGTTATTACATTTTGGGATGCAAAATGAAAGGTATTAGATTACCTTTGAGGATAAAGAAGGTTATGGTTATTTTTGAGAAAATTTTCTTATTTTTGATAATGTTATAAGAATGATATGGTTTTAGAAAAAGGACAACCCACATGATGGGTGACAACCAGTTCCATCTGGCATGGCCTTGGGAATCGAACCCACAACCAAAGGGTGATAAGGGTGCATCGACTGACACTAGTCTACATGAAGTCCCTGGTTAGTCTGACTTATTATTTTTAGTTATATGATTTTATGGATCAAGAATAAGTTGATTTTGGGAATTTATTTTTTATCAAATGGATATCCTTAGTATAGGAAAATGATTTTGTGATTAAGTGATAAATGTTATTTTGGAAGACATTCTCTCTTTTGTGAACATTATATGCCTAAGGAAAATAGAATACTACGGGATTTCATTTATGGTTGAAATATTATTTTTGAAGAATCTATGTTTTTATTGTGGACATATGGTGATTTGGGTTATTTATGGAAATTATTAACCTATCATAGAGAATATGTGATTAGGAAAATTATTTTTAGTATGTGACTTTAAGAGTAGTTGATGTTATTTATAGATAAATGTTAAGATTTGTTGTGGAAGACAACGTGATCAAATCCATCTGAATTTTGGGTTTTAAACTTAGTTTGGATTATTTTTTATTGAATGTTCTTTGTTGAACTTTGGGTGTTGTTTGTTGAATTTTAGGGATTAAGAGTAGTATTTATTTTATAAAGGATTATCCTTTTTGGGGATTATCAGATATTTTACTAACCATTTTGGTGTTGGTTAATGTCTAAAGATAAGGGAAATATATAGTTATTTTTTTTAGATTATGTGATTCTATAGAAGTTGATTCTAGCACTTCAGATGTGACCAAGTCATCTTGAATACTCATCGTTTGAAGAAAAGACGAGTTTGTGGTAGAAATTTATTAAATGATGAAACTCTACTTGAAAAGTTAGTATATTTCATTTTGTTCTTAGTCAATATCATAAATAAATTCCTCAAATTTATGAAAAGTGACTTAAAACAAAACCATTGTCCATTTACTTTTCATACTGGGGAATCTCTGACCATTTAACCCATCACAAGTTTATGGTTTTCTGGTAGTTAACTTTCTCCTAATCATGTTTTCTATCCCTCTTCATTAGAACTTGATGGTTATTTTTTCTCCCATATCCATGTTTTCCTTCATGGAATACTAGTATGTGTTATCTCGGGTGACCTTTTTAATTCTATTTCTTTCTTTTAAAGTGATAGTTTTATTGACTCTTTTTCCGATGTAGGATTTCCAATGAAGTTTATGAGCCCAATTTTTAAATTGTGAGGATGCAATTTTCAAAAGGGGGAATGGTGTAATAACCCAGGTATTAATAGAATAATAGTTTTTCCTCTATATTAGTATTCATGAATAATATATTAATTTTACATTAAAGGGGATGCTTTTTTTGAAAGCGTACTTGACATGAAACAATGAGTTTCTCCAAAATCTTAGGTTGCACACAACATTGAGTTATACCGAAAAATAATACAATAATAATATCATTATTTTAAATGGTAGTTAATGATAAGGAATTAGAATGGAAGGAATGAATAATATCAATTTAATTTTGAAATATATTTTACAAATGTTTAAATAATGATTCACTTGGTTACCAAATTTATTATAAATGGAAATAAAAACCAATTGAATATAAAAGATGTGTTTTTATGAAAACCTATTTAAAATAGAATAATTGTGTTTATAAAATCATATCACTCTTTATGGATTTTTATTTAATTAAAAATATATATATACATATTCAATTTAATGTTTTTAATTAATATTATATGTTTTATAGATATGATATAAGAACAAATTCAATTTTTCAGATAAAAGAAGTATTTTTCTAAAAATGTAGTTTTACCGCCTTTTGATGGTGAAACCTTTTTAAATTTAGTTTTTGTAAATTTTATATGTTATATTTGAAAAAATAATCTTCTTATTTAGAATTAGGATATAAAAATTTTATTTGTATGAAATTTTGGTATTTTTTTTGATAATGTTCATTTTTTAATGAATAGTGAAAAATACAGCAATTAAATTCAAAACTGCCTTTTCATCTAATTTATTTATACAGTTATATTTCCATTTTAATTGGTTTTAAATTCTAATTAGATTAATTTTTTTTAATTTAATCAAATTATTGTCATTAGAAGTAATTTCACATATAAATTTGATATAAACACATGTCAATCTTTTGATAGATTTTACTTCTTAAAAACCCGATTTTTGTTTTTGACAAAGAGAATTTATTTTAAATTAATTTCTGAAAATTATATGTTTTTAATTTGGAAAAATGGATTCAATAATTTTAATCCTAAGGTCCAAATTGTGTGAATAGTAACCTTTTATTTTTGGACATTATGAATAGTAACTTTAGTAATTGTTTTATTTACCATGGTTAAAGGGTAAATCTGGTAAATAAGGATAAAAATACTATTATAATAATATTAAACTAACCTAAAACACATCTTAGTCATATTTTATGAGATATTTCCAACCATGGTAATCCTTGGGTTGATTTTGGGACCCCATAGAGCCACTTGGAAGTGAAAATGACATTTTATAAAAATTAATTTAAAGTAAAGAGAAATATAACATAAACATGTACCTTTTACTAAATTTTTTTATTATGGGGTTATATAACTCATATATTTGACTATAAATAGTAATTATAAAGATAAAAGTATTTATTACATCATGGTATTTTATTTATAATTTTTAGACATTAAATAAATAATTTAAATTATCACACAATAACGATGAAATGATTGATTTTTTAATAAAAGATTCAAATAAATGATATTATAAATATTAAAATAAATATAATTTGATTATTTTTATTCCATAAACTAATTTTATAGATTATATTTACATATTATCTTTGATTTAATGTCTTTTTTTTATAGGAATAAGGTTGTTATAATTTTTAAAAAAAATTCAAGTATGAATTGTGTCTAAAATTTATATAATTCATAACTTATAACATAAAATAGTTTATTAAATGATATTAAATTAATAAAAATATAAAATTATTAAAAATGGTTAATAAAAGTAAAAATATATCATAAATGGATTTCTTTGGATCTTTTGACATGATATGGTAAATACATTAACCAAAAATGCGTAAATTACATGATACCACTATAAGATTAAAAAGGAAAAAATAAGGGTTAAACCAAAATGATAAGGATAAAAAAATATTCAAAAATTGTTTAAAAATTATTGGATGATTGTTATTAGAACCAAAATAATATTATATTCTAATTAAATTAGTTTCAGACCATTTTTAATTGAAATTGAATTTATGATAAATTAAAATTTCTAGACTTTCCTAAAGTGCCCCTCCTCCCTCTAATAAAAGGCCACCACCTATTCCCACATAACTCAAACCTCTAAATCCAAACGACTCATACAAATTATTTCCAAATAATCTCCCAACATCCTTAATTTCCTCCTAGAATTCTTACCTTGGGTATAAGGAAATTCAAGAAAGCCTTTTGGCTCAAATCAAAAGAAGTTACCCGATTTAGAGGTAACGTCTTCTCTCAAGTTCCTTTCCTTTATTTTCATTCTCCACTCCATATTATCTTATTATTATTTTATTACATAATGAAACCAGTATCCTAAATATAATAGGATATTTTTATAATAAGGATTCGAACTACACTTACACACATCTCCATCTAATTGATACTAACATGCTGTTTCTGTGTACGACGAACTACTGCCTCATGAAATGATGATTATTCAATTTTATCCTACCACCTCTCATGGTTGCCATTATAATAAAAATGTATTTATATATCACATATATTATATTTATATTTCCTCTATTATTATGTATTTTTTTATTTACAATATACCTTTATGCTTTCCATAATTTGTAAATACGATAATTTCATTTGGGGAAGTGCGGACTACCACCCCCTCAAAGTAATATGACTCATTCATACCATACATGGAACATATAAAGGATGAAATTAATGAACTTATGTAAAATATATAACATAAATATTATATTTTCATTATAATATACTAATATATAATTTTTTTTCATTCCTTTAAATTTGAAACAGAAATGAAAGTAGCGTTCATGTGTACGTATGACTTACCGTCTCCATGAATGGGGCATTTCATTTATTATATCCAAATGTTATGTAATATTATAAATATATACATATAATTGATATATTTGATATTTAAATCATGAATAATATTGTTGAGATGATGGAATTTTGACTACATTGATAATTTGTAATTATAACAAGTTCATTTTTGACTCAAGTAACGAACATCGACAAAACAGCCGATATGAAATTGAATAATTATATGATTGTTATATCAAGGTAATACATAATATAAAAGGAATAAAAAAATGAAAAATGTTCTGAATCAATTATAAGTTAACTTAAATTTATTATTCATGGAGATAAAGAACGAACAAGATAATTTGGACTCAAGGTAAGGGAACCTTTCACCCTCCTCTTTTAGTCAAAGACTTATTTTATGTTATATCTTTTAATTTAAATTTTATTATGTTGGGATATGTTATTATATATCCTTATTTCTGTCCATTTTATGTCCACATTATGATATACCCTTTTTTCTCTCATCAACTCATTTTCTGAATTTGTAAGTGACATCGTTAGGCTGCCGAATATTGGTAAGGGAACTTATTAACCCAATTTCCATTATTTGGGTTAATATTATACTTATTGATTATACAATTCTAGGATTATGTGGGAAATAAATTTTGATATTCTATATTGTATTTATACATGCTACACATAATTTATATATTTTATTTCAAAAATTATCTTTGTAAAGGAATTTCTAAACTCAATTTCCACTCATTGGGTTTTACGCATACTTCATCGATTATATTATGCTGAGATTATGTGTGGAATAAATGTTTATTTATTTATGTTTTAATTTCCTCTTCCATTGTGTGGATATTATATTTCTACAAATAGTCATACCATTGATAAATTCTTACATCATTTATACAATCTTTGTAAGGGATTTAGTCTCAATTTACATTCCATTGAGATTTATTTATTGTTATGCACCAATTCACTTTTATATGGTGTATATACTACCCTTTGAAATATTATATCATGAATATCCTTATTCTCATGATATTATATGTTTTTTTAATTTTATTCTTTAATTATTTTTATTCTTATATTTTCTCAAGTGTTAAGGGACTTCGTATCAATCTCCTTTCATTGAGGCGTATTTTGGTTTATACAATACCTTCTTTTATACGGTGTATAATTATACCCTTTTATTTTAATTTCAATAAATTGTTTTCAAAATAAATATTTTTTATGAAGTGTGTTACTAAATAATAAAGGGAATGTTTCTTTTTAACGTATGTGGTGACAACAACCTTTCCGCTACCACAAGAAATATTTGATATTTGGCTTCCTTAACATGGTGTAATGTTTTTAAAAGGAAATTATATACTATATAATATTTTTACATAATTTGGTATTGAAAATGGTTTTTAGAAATCATTTATTATGTCAATATCTTGAAATTATATATTGTGATTGCAATGTGGAAATGTTATCTATTTTTTATGCTTGTTTAATGTGTTATGATTATATTATGGTTTTTGGGAACTGTTTACATATACGAGTGGTTCCGTGATAAACTGAGGGAAGGTGAGTCCAAGATAGCTCTCCAATTTATTGGGTAACATGATAGAGGTAAACATTAATATTTCTACTAAGAGATTTAGGGAAAATAGAGTGATGAGTATTCCAAATGTAACCATGAAGGTTACTTTCTATGTAGATGTGAATGCTACATTGTAAGTATGTTATAGATGCCACAAGTTACCTTTATGATTTATGATTTCTATGAGTTATTCATAAATATTATGATTTTATGAGGTTTGTTAAAGAGATTATATTTTATGAGTAAAAAGTATGATTTCATTAATTTGTATGTATTCATGGATTAATGTTTTCTTTTCTTATTTCATATCCCTTACTGATATTTTTAGGATTATCCCAAGTTTTTGAAATGTTTTTTATAGGGTATAAGGAAGGGTAAAAGAAAGGAAGAATTCAAGAAGATTTTTATCAACAAAATAATTCTTTTTTATTTAAGGAGTTTTATTATTGTGAAAAAATTGGATATTGTATAAGTGTAAACTTTATAATATTTGAGATGTAATGTAATAGTTATGGCCAAATTATCTAAAAATCTAAACCTAAAAATATCATCAATGTGAATTCTTTAATTAACTCAAGATTATGTAATGTTTAAGGCTGGGGACTTATAGTATTATTCAATCATGGTATGGTTGCTGATTATATCAACTAATTATATGAATAAATATATATTTTTTTTCGTGTAATTTTTTTATATCTTTGGGAATATTAAAATTTTCCTATTTTTAGATAATATATGGGAATTATAAAACAAAAACATCAATATTTATCTATCAAGAGAAAGAAGAAATTGTAAACCAATGAATTTCATATTTGTTTAATGTCAAATGATGATGTGTCTGATGATATAAAAAATTAATTATTTAAAATTTAATCTTATATATTTTAGGTTCAAGTTATACCATTGGATGATGTGTATGATGATATAACAAAATTATTTTTTGGTCTAAACAACGTGACTTGTGATTATAATGTAATGTGAAGTGTCCATGTGGACCGTGATGTAGATATTTGTATTTGTTATTTATTTTCCACATGTCAATGAGGAGAATTCAATATATGTTGGGAGATGATGAAAAGATTAATAAATGAAGTGGTTGAATATTTTGAGATGTGTATTAGAGATTTCATGTGATAGTTGAATGTGTTGTCTACCATTGTATATACAATTGAACATTTATTAATATATTAGAAACGAAATTTGAGTTACTTCCCTAAAAATAAAAAGATAAGTTTATTTCCTTGAGATCACAGATATTCATACTGAATGAAGTATCCTATATAGATTTGACGATTCTAGTACTATGATTTTAATGGATTCATGATATGTAATGAAAGAATTGTAGATGGAAGAACTGTCCACTAAAAGTTTCAAATGAGTTTGAGAAGCTAGCTATGTTGGAGAAGAATCAAGATAGCTAAAGTTTTTATGAATCCATCATTGAATTATCAAGCATTATGGTTACTACAATAATTTGAAAATATCTATTAGATAATAGTTGAATAAGGCTGAGGTTTAAGTTGAGAATAGTTGAGGTAGTGGACCTCTATTTGAAATACATAAGAAGAGTTTATATGATTCAAGTTTCTTTAGGAATTATGTTAAATAGGTTTGATAATATTTGATATATTCTAAATTCATTGGCATTTTTTGGAGATAAATTGGAGTGATTGGAGAATCCCTGATAACGTTTGAATAAGTTTTAATCTTAGTTGAAGAAGTTCTAGAATTTTGAGTTGAAGTTGGAAAATTAGGAAAGGCACATGTATGGTTTTACTTAAATAAGAATGTTGAACAAGTGTTTGAATCTCACTATAATACATAAGAGTACCTCAAAAATTACTTTGGATATGTAAGTGTTGTCCAGACCATGTACTCTAAAAATTAGAAAAATAATGAGAACATAATGTTTTTTTATACTATGATATGAAAGGTTTTCTATCTGTTTTTAAAATTGAAAAATCCCTAAAAATATTTTTTTTTAAATTGTTATATGTAAGGTTTTTTATCTAACTAAAAAACTAGAAATTCCCCCATAACATAAATTTTTCCCACACTGTGATACATAAGGTTGTCTAGAAACTTGAAAAGTCCACCAAACATAAGGTTTTACACACTGTGATACTTAAGGGTTTATATTTGGTTGTAAAATTGAAAAATTATCCAAAACACAATATTTTTCAAATATAAGGTTTTCATAGGTAATATTTTATCAATGATTCATAAGGTTTTCAATTTTTGAAAACTTAGGAAGTTGAAGATATCTTGGAAGTTAAATTTGGAAGTTAAATTAGGTAATGCAACATCATTCTTAATAGGTCAAACATGAAAAAGTGAATCATGATACAAGATGATTTTTAGTATATGAGTTTTTCATCATAGAGAAGAATATCACGCCATAAATAAATCTATGGAAAAAATATAGGCCGAAGTTGTTCTGTAAATTGAGATGCAATCATGCCATAATAAGAAATCCATGTCATAATATGTGATGTTTTAAAGTTTACAGTGAAGTATTATGATACAATGATATGTCATGAAATTTGTATTTCATTACGATTTGGTATGAATGAATAAATCACACTAAAAAATGAGTATTACATTTCAACCATGAAAGACTTGGAAAAGAATAAATTTTATCTCACATCATGAAGATAACTATCATTATATAGTTATATTCTTGCATGAAAACATGCATATCCACATGGGATGAAGAAGGTAATTAATTTTTTTTAATTATATTTATGATCATGGGAAGAAAACCCATATAATCTGTTGAAAATTAAAATAAGTTTATGATAATGGGTGGATGATTCATTGTGATTAAATGAGAATTAAAAACAGTTGATAGAAGTTTCTATAATTATTTTTTAGTTCCTATTTTTTCTGGTAATTCCATAATTCCAAAACATGAAGTAATTTATGTAAGCTAGTAAAAATATAAAATGAGGAAAAAAATAATATAGTGTCAATGAGAATAATATGACACTACATTATACCCAATATCATGTGTATCAAAGAGAAAAATAAGATGATGATATTCTAGAAAGTATAACTCATGTGTGAAACTACCGTTGCTTGTTTAAGTTGAGATACCGATACTGAAACACATGCAACTATATAAGATTATTATTTCTCTATTGAAGACTTTGATTGTTTAAAAAGATCTTCTTTTTTTATACATTGAAATCCTAAATTAAATGAAAGATCTTGTTTAGAAGTAAATTTAGAGGAACTCTAATAAACTAGAGGGATAAAGTTTAAAGGAAAAACTAGGAGACTATAACATTATTAGGATACAATAAAGTATTTTCAAGAGATAGAATATTTGTATTAAATTACATAATAAATTGGAAATCTGCATCTCAAACTCTACTTGAACACAGGAAGGAGTAGATTCTCACATTAGGATCGAACCTTGTAAAAAAAATATTTTCCATGCTTTCATAATTTTTGTAACTCATGCAGTGAGAATGAATTGTATGAATTAACAAGAATATACATATATCTTAACTAATACAAATTTTTTATTAAAAAATATTTGGGAAATCTAAAAGAGTAAAATAATTTGGTAAATTAGTTCACATTGATTCACTCCCCCTCTTAGTGTGATTGCATGAACCTATTGGGGAATTTTACAATGGCCATCAATGAATTTAAATTCAATATAAATAGTTTTACAAAAAACATGGAAACACAACATGATGGTGTCATGATAAGTATACCAATATATTGTTAGGATTGTGTATTAGACATGCAACCTCGATCCGAAAATATACCATATTATTGGGTTGTCAAGGGAATAATATTTTTAGATTACTATATACATTGTCATGTCACAGTGATGAAATGAAAGTGTATTGATTCAATGAAATAAAAAGGTATGCAGAAAGAAGTTTTGGAATTAGAGTTATTGATATGAAACATTATCTTCATACCGATGAACCTTGCAATTTTTCACATTAACATGGAAATTTTTTTTATTTAATTGACCCTTTAAGAAAAAAATTTAGTGTTATTACTGATGTTATTTCAAAATATATTTTTGATGAAGGCATGGATGATAGTAATGTTTTGGATAAACCAGTCAGTATTCACTCAAACATTTCATCAAATGAAATAAATGATATGGTTGTTAGAAAAAAATATGAACTAGAAATTATAAAAAAATAACGCATAATATTGATACGTTTGGAAGTATTTAGTTTATATTATTGTGACATGGTATGTGTTTTTTAAAACTTTTATACATGGTACCTAATAAATTTTGTTAAGTATATTATATAGATTTTTTTGTTTAATTTAAACATACTAACAATTGAAATAAAAATCATATTTATATATGTTGTCATAGTATTAATTAAATATAAAATTATAATCAAATTGATTTTTTTTAGTCGATAAATAATTTAATTAAAAATATTTTGTAAATTTTTATTTTTTATTCAATACAATCAATTTATTTAATATTTTTAATATTTATAATTGTCTGAAATTATTTTTTTTAATTTTTAGGCAACTATGTCCATGTGTGAAGAAGTTAGAAGGAAAAAATTCGGATAATGAGAAGCACTATAGTGATTTAGGGATGACCCCATTGATTAACATTATGAGTATTGAATTTCTTATCCATTGATCACTTTTATGACTAAAAAGAGGTCATAATGTCTGATTACAACCTGGTATATTGATAATAATTTTATCTGTTATTTTTATAAATCTAAAATTTATTTTATCATCCATATCAGGTTAGGTTACTTCATCAAGAAGACAAATCTATTTTAATAAGGGTATAGAGGGCATGCCATGGGATACATTGAAGTATAGGATAATGAGGAAGAATAATTCTACAAAACTAGAAAAATGATCAATGAATATGTTTCTATATCCATTGTTGATAAGACTATGTCCATATAGACACCTACCTCCAGGGGAATATGTTTCCTATTACAGTAGACTAGCTTCAACCATAAGAATTATGGACCATGGCCATATGTTAATGTATAAATATAGGGGTGGATACAAAGACATGAAAAGAAGACTATACATTTATGGGAAATATTTCCCATGGCTATATGTTGATGCAAGAAAGATGTTATGGGTGAGAGAACACTATGGGAAGTTAGTAGAAAGACCCTACGACCATAATAATTTTTCATATGGTTGTAGTACTAATGTATTCCAACAAGGAAATTTTTTATGGTGATATAAACCTATCATCATAGGAAATTTCCATGCAAATAAGTCCACATGAAACCTATTACAGTGAGAAAAATGCATGTGGTGGTAGGGTTCTATTTTCAAGACCTTTTTTCCAGTGGTAATTGGGTCCTTTGTGGGATCATGTAATTCCAATGGAAAAAATGACCATGGTTGCAATGCCAATGTAGGGTTATATTACCACAAACATTTTTCCCATGGAAATAGGGTCCCACATGAACTCTTGTAATTCCATAGGAAAAAATTACTATGCTGATAGGGTTATAAGGACACATGAATTTTTTTCTTATGGTAATAGGGTCGGTGTGGAAACCCTTATATCCATAAAAAAAATTTCTTGTGGAAATGGGGTCCTTTATGGACCCTGAATGTTTTGATCACAATAGAATTTGGTCAACCCCATGCCCAATGATAGTTTTTCATTCAATCTATTAAAAAAAATCATAATAACATAATGATGAAAGAAATAAATCGTGATTATATCTAAAGAGCCACAATGAAGGAATCCCAGAAGTAGGGAAAAGATATTTTACATTAAATTTATATTTAATTTAAAAGGAAAAATTACCTTATCCTTGAGTACATTATTCGATGTAGGTGTTGATCGATCGAATATCCCTTTAGGTTATACCATCATTTCTTCCATAGGATCTGAAGTATAGCCTATCTAGTGGTTATTTAAACAATCTCCTTGACCTCAAATAATTATTGATGGTACTCTAGGTGTTATCATGGCGATACCAATCATATTTCATCACTCACCTTTGATCACAACACAATCCTTAGGTCTTGAAGGATTGATTCTCATTCTCTCATTCTTGAGAAGGAAGTAGGAAGTGGGAGAAATTAACTTAAGTTTGAGAGAAAAAACCAAGACAAGTTCTTCATGGAGAGAATTCTATAGAGAGGAAATCATTAGGAACAAAAAAATATTTCAAAACCCACATAAAAATGATATAATCGGTGTATATATAGATAGGGTTAGAGGATTGGTAATTTCATAAAGGCACTTAGAAAATATCTTAATCATTAGTGAACTCCACACCTAATAATAATAATAATAATAATAATAATAATAATAATTTTATTTCTTTGACGAAAACATTTCTCATGGATAATATATAAATAAATAAATAAATATTTGTTTACATAATATTTACTATATCATTTTCTTTATTGGGAACCTTACTTGGACCATCAACCTTCTTAATAATTTATCGAACCTCAAATAATAAATATTATTCATTCTATAAATAAATAAATAAATATCTTATTCATGGTCTTGTGAATAAATATTTATTTAATATTCAACTCACATAAATATATTGACTAAATATTTGTGATCAATAAATCCAAAATAAATATTTTTTCTTCATCTTAAGAATAATATTTCTTATAATAATTAAATTCAAATTTAATTTAACTGAGATCAAAGGAAATACTAAGTGTGTGATCCTTTAGGCCTCTTACTTAGTGCTATTAGGTGGACATTCCTAAAGTCCAATATCATCATCTAGAAACTCATAAAGGCACCCATAGAGGAATAATTTAATTTGGGAACAACAATAACCGCATATGAACACTCAATGTTCAATATAGTCCCTTTGACTCAATATCTCATGAATCAGGTTGACCGTTAATTTCATTAACCTATATGCTTGATACGTCTTTCTTTGACTATCTAAAATGAACTCTTCAATATACCATGAACATATAATTTAGTTTTATGGTTTCATTCTGATAAAGGGGATGAGATATAATCTTCCATAAATATAGAAGTTAAAAATCATTTCTCAACTTATTCGTTAATAATATATCATTCCTGATGCACCCAACATATATTATTTCATAACGAACATATAGAATTACAGTTTTTGGAAATACATGAAAGTAAGTGAATCATGAAATGTATTAATAATAATCTTAAATTATAAGGATCATTACACATGTTTTTATATAAGACTATTCAAAAACATATAAATATGAAAAATTACAACTTTCTATCCAGTCCTCATAATCACACATCTTGAAGATTACCTTGTAAAAAATTCATAAGATAAATCCTTTTCCACTTATAAGAACCCAAAACATGATAGTCTACGTCATTTTTGTCCTATCAGATGGAGTCATATGACTATAATACTTTTATTTAAGAATATAATCATATCATTTGAAGGTTTTTATTAAAGTGGGGAGCTACAATGTCCTTTTTAATGTCACAAATACTTTAGGAAATTATCTCATTAATGTTATATAGAATAATAATCAATATGTGATAAATTATTTATTAATATTTTGTATTTGAATACCCAAGAAATATAGAGTACAGATTAGTTGGTTCTAGGGAACCAAATCTAATCAAATCCCAGTTGGACTCAATCCAACTACTAGTGAATTTTAGTTCACTATCTCTCATATAATGTTCATGTTTATGGTTAAATATGTATTTATTCAACAGGTCCTCCATGTTGTCTTCCATGGATACTATACTCACTATGAACTTAATTATCTGAGAAAAATCCATTAAGAGATAATAATTCTGAATTTTGGGATTCATCTGCTGAAGTGACCTTTGTTCCCTAGCAAGAGCCACCACTATAGTATTATCACAGTACAATGTGATAAGATTATTACTACCAGGTACAAAATAAAGAAATTTAATGAAATTGAATAACCACACTACTTCTTTAGATTAATCAGAAGACACAATATACCCTGAATCTACTATATAATTGATGAAAACTACTTTCTTTTGGATTTTCTAGCTCATAACACCTCTATTAATAGTTAAGATATATCACAATTATGATTTATTATCATATAGATCTATTTGGAAACTATCACATATATATATATATATCACTTGATAATTATCTTCTAATATCCTCCATAAACCAAGGATATATCCTTAGTACACCTCATATACTTAGGATAATATTAACTTCTACCCAATGGTGATCTCCTATATCTGCTTGATATATACCTATTGCACTTAAGATGCAGGTGAAATCTAGCTTGTTATATAGCATAACATACATGATTAACCCTACTATAGATTCATATGGGATCCTTATCATCATATATATCTCCTCACATATATGTGGACACATTTTTTTAGAATTATTTATACCATATGACATTAGAAATAATACCCTCTTGGATTTCTCTATACCAGATATCTTCAGTATCCTATCAATGTATTTACCTTGACATATTCCAAGTAGTATATCTGATGTATTACAATGGATTGGATCCTAATAATATATACTACTTCATATAATTCATTCATAGATAAGTATGTGTTCAATTAATTTTTAACATGTTGTAATACTGGTATCTCATTTCATATAAGTAGTATGTCATTAACATATACCATCCAAAAAATGATAGCACTCCCACTAAAATATTTATAGAATAAAGGATAAAATTCATTATTTATGAAATTAAATTTAATTATGGATTCATCAAAGAAAATGTTTTATGACCTAGATTATTTATTTAATCCATAAATAGATCTCAATAATTTTTAAACCTTATTAGCATCTTTTGGAGTCACAAACCCTTTTGGTTGTGCCATATAGACATATTCTTGAAGGTTACCATTAATAAAAACTATTTTAACATCCATTTTCCAAATTTCATAGTCATTGTAATATTTTATAGAGAGTATAATTTTGATGTATTTCAATATAGTAGTTATAGAAAAAGTTCCATCGCAGCCTATGCCTTGATGTTTTTAAACCATATTTCTACCAGTCATTCCTTATATGTAATGAATTATAAATCCATTTATAATTTATTCTAAAATAACAATTTCTAAATAAATGGATTTATATCAATTGATGGATATACCAAAATATAGTATTGGGTTTTGTACATGGAATCTACTTCAAGATTCATGGTTTCTTTCCATTTTGTTGCTTTTGTTCCACTTAATGATTTTCTACAGGTTACTAGTTCATTATTATCAACTAATAACGAGTCACCATATTTTTTGTCTCAAAAACCATTTCATTTTATTTATCTAACCTATATTGTACTTCTATATAGTACTTGTGTCTTTGGAACATCCGCTTCTATGAGAATTTTTGGAATCTATTCATGTTCCAACTCTTGTGTATCTTGATCCATGACTTCATCGAAGTTTATCTTGCTCATACTATCTCTTTTAGAGATATGAAATCTCTCAAGAAAGGTGGTAACCTTTTTATATAAGGATTCATATAGATAATATCCATCATCTTCCTTAATATATCTTATAAAGATCCACTTAGTTCCATAAGGTGAAATTTTGTTACCTAAAGAGGCTGTAATAAATGATTTAGAACCCCAAACTCATACATGTGACAACATAGGTTTACTTCCATACCAAAGTTCGTATATAATACTATTCCTATTTAATTTGGAACTCAATTTAGTATGTTTTCCACTATTTATAATGAGTATACCTAAAAAGATAATAAAATACTTTCATGACTCATCATTGATCTCATTATGTCAAGCAAGGTGCAATTTCTCCTTTCACTTACATTATTCCTTTTTGGTGTATAAGGATGAGTGAGTTGGGATAGAATTTCAAACTCCTGTAGATAATCAAAGAAATATTGGTTTATATATTCTCCACCATAGTTTGAGTGAAGTTTCTCTATCTTCATATTAAGTTGATTCTCAACTTCATTCTCTATTCCTTGAATTTTTCAATTTCTTTTGACTTATTACTCATTATGTTGACATATCTATATCTATTAAAGTCATCAATAAAATTCATGAAGTATGAGAATCCACCCCTTTATCCAATAGGAATTTTTACACACATCTCTATAAACCAATTGAAGAATCTATGAGTCCCTTTCACCTTTTCTACTAAATAGGGATTTGGTCATTTTTCATAATAAACAAGCATAAAATATTCTAATTGGTTTTAGTTAAAAAGAATATAAATATTCATCTTGGTATGATTTTTTCCAAAAAAATTCATTTACATGACCTAAGTAATGATTCCATAGTTGGGGTGCGATATGAGTCATGTCATATCGATTTGTTATTGATTTCCATGACCCAGTTTCTATAATCTAATACATAAAGAACATAATTTAGGTGTTCCATACCATAAAAAATTATATATTTTTAAATCAATAACATTTATTCCCAAACATAAAAATAAATCCATTCATATCATGTCTGGATACAAAAATAATTTTTTTAGTAATTGATGGAACATAATAAAAGTTATTTAAAACAAAGATCAATCATTTCAGCACTGTGAGGTGATAATATTCAATTGATACTATAATGAGTCTAAATCTATTGGTGGATTATAGAGATACCTCACCTCATGTATATCTCTTGAATATAATTGGTTCCTATAATTGGATACAAATGTGAGCACCACAAGCTATAACTAATATACAATTTATAGAAAAATATATATTTCAATCAATTATGATTTCACCTAAATAATCCCATAACTTCTTTACTATGATATAGTTCTTCTTATAGTGTCCCTTCTTACCACATATAAAATAGAAAACTTCCTATTTCCTTACATTCCACTTGATTTTTATTCTTAATGAGGGGTGTTTTGAATAAGCCTTAGAATTGGTATTAGTCTTATGGATCTTTCTTTTTCCCTTCCTCTTATTCACCTCATGTACCAAAGGATTTTTATGGTTCATGTACTTATAAACCGGTGATGTACTATAAGAAAATCAAAGGGATTATTCTCAATGCTTTTCATGTTAAAATTCACAATAAAATTGGAGAATCTCTAAGAGAGTGAAGGAAGAGTGATATCAGTACACAATTAATTAGGTACTTTAAACCCTATAATGTATAGATTCTCAATATATCCAACTATATTGAATATGTAAAGGCCAGCTAGCACACCCTCTCTAATTTTACTAGTGAAGAGTACCTTGGAGATCTCAAACCACTTCTATCTAGCTCTTTTATGATAAAGATAACAAATATTCCTGAACACTCTACAAGCATCCATACTCTCAAGAGACTTCATGATTTCATAAAACATGGATGAAATAATTAAACATTACACATATAACACATCATCCATGTGTTTTTTATAGATAACTATTTCTTCCTCACTCACCTCCTTTAGTAGGAATATCATTAATTAGGGAATCTATAATGTAGAGATTATATCAGTGTGTGATTACCTATGAGTCATAGATATGTGTAATTTTGAGCATGGTTAATCACTTTTCTGGTTCAAGAGGCTTTCTAGAGTTGAGGATTTAGAATTTGGAGTTACGGGGTAAATATGCTAGGTGTATGTTTTAGTTGCATGGTTATTAGTAACCATGCGGTAATTGTGTGGGATGAATATATATGTTTTAGAGTTTACTTGAATGATTTAATAATTGTTTTTATAACCATATGAGTGTCCATGAAAACCATGAATATGTTTGAGATATGGTATAGAGGCTATCACATAGCTTGATCATGGTTTTTCTAACCCAGGGACCTTCTCTTGGAAACCGTGTGACTTAATTCTCAAATGACAATGGATACTGCACGGTTAACACACAATTTTTTTAACCATGCATCCAAACTGTGTGACTCGATCCAAAATTCTAAAATGGGATAATTACCTCTATAACCTCACTTTATTTAACCTCTTATCTCATCCCAATTCCTTATTATCCTGAACCAACCTCACCTTGGAACTCTAGGGGGTTCTCTCCTTGGTCTCATATTTATTCTCCATCGATATAGATGGATCACTTCATGGAATGTGTAATTTTTCAATGGATTTATTCTCATATATCTAGATCTATTTTTGGTCTCTCATCTTCTCCATGTCTTGAAAATATATATGAGGTATGATGTCTTGATCTATGGTTCAGATGGAGAATTGATGGTATTTTTCTTAGATCTAGGCTTATGAGGATCAGATCTCCTCATTTCCAATCTCTATTTTCAAAGGAAACTAGATTATCTCCATTGATGAGTTATATGTATCAATATATTGGTGATAAATCATTATTTACTTTATGTTCTTTTAAATTAATTTGGTTTTCTTTTTGAAAATGTGTGATTTTATTCCAAAAAGAGTTATTTTACGAAATTGAATCTTTGATGTCTTGTGAAATTTTTTTGAATAGTTTTTTTAAAAAATAATTTATTCACATTATGTGTTCAATAAAATGCCTCATTGATGGTTTTGACTAAAAATGGGGGTTTTAAGCATGGGAGAAGTTATGATTTACCATGAAACTAATTTATAAATGTGTGAGAATAATTTACTAAATGTTCTGGTGAACATAACACTTTGGGAACCTTGATTTCATCAGGTTATGGACATATATAAACCTTAGTGTGTGTGGAACCAGTAAGGGGTTATGAATCCATTAGGTTTTGGAATATTTTAGATAGGCTTGATACCAATAAATTATGGTAGGACTCGATATTTGTAGGAATCATGTTATGTCATCTTAGTGTTCCATCATGTGTCTTAGTATGTATTCCCATAGGATAGATCCCAAATTGTGCTTTTTTATATATATTATGGTATTTTTTCATGTTGGATTGCTCACATATTTATATTATGGTTTAGTCATGGACATGAAATTCCTAGATTGGATTACATTTTCTTTCTTTAATTTGTCTTTGATCACCTGATCATTTACTAAGATTGAGTTCTTGATTATGGATATCTATATCATTATTCATGTGTATATCCATATTCTTGTGGCTTTGATTATTTATTGTTTAAAAGTATTCCAATGGATGTTTTATGTAAATTTTTTTTCAATGGAAATTTATTTACAAATTATTTTTATTTCAAATCTATTACTAATGGTTTCATGGTGTTAGAACTTGAATAGATTATTTGGTGGTATCCTAATAAGATTTATTGATCACACCCTACCTTTTGCATTTGGTGTTTATAGTTTTTGTTTTTCAGGATACATGTACAAGTAATGGAGTCATGTGGCATGAGGTATTCTCTTGGTTTCCTTCTTAGTGTATTGAGATAGTAGTGATGGATAGTCACAAATAGACATATTTTTGGTCTTGGTTTTTTTTCTTCTAGAACTATCCTTTTTTCTTGTTTTTTTTGTCTTATGGTTGTGTATCTTTCTTCCATAATGTACTCTAATTGTTTATCTTAATTCTAATATAAATGGAATTTGTGGTGCTATATTTCACCATGAAATCTTTCCAAAGGTTTTTCTTCTTTGATACCAAGGTGCTTATCACTATCCTATAGCGATCGAGAACATGATTTGGGACTTGTTCCAAGATATCTTAGGCGACGTGTTAGGTTGAACTAGGTTGGTTAATTATAAATTAGTATTAGAGATACCTAGTCTGAAGTGTGATAACACTGCCTAGGTTTGGGACTTGTTCCAAGCTATCTTAGGAAAAATTTTAGGTTGAACTATGTCGGTTCATTATAAATTAGTATTATAGATACCAAGTATAAAGTGTGATAACATTTCCTAGGTTTGGTTGGGTTTTAATAGACTGGAGTTAGGACTTTTCAGGGATCATGGAGTACATGTCAAGTAGGTGATTGATTTAAACCTTTCGTAATGACACTTGAGTTACCTTAGGAAATCATGATTTAATTTTAATTTGATACTTTCTATGAGATATGGTATGATATGAATATATATGATCCTCATTGGCATGTGCTGGTTTCCTTAGGGGTTGTTCTGGAATTGTGGTGTAAACGGAAAGAAGAATCAAGTTGTGAAGTTGACTTGGATTTCCTAAAAATCTATTCAGTGACTATACAATTGATTCTGAATACGTTAAGGGGGTTGTATAATACTTAGTACATAGACATAAACTATGTTTCTAGGTTGATCATGACTCCACATCCCTTTTATATTGTTACTTAGAAACCATGATTCATGGATTTTTTGAGTGACTCTCATTGACAAGAAAAGAATCTAGGTGGTTCTTGGGATATGTTGATACCATGAATCAGTTTTACTAATATTTATTACATTATTTCACTTGTGTATTTTTGTTATAGATAGGTTTTATGCGTGAAAATGGATTTCATAAAAAATGATTTTAGTTTGAAAAATTAACCTGTATCTATTTTTAAAAAATAATGCTTAGTTTCTATATTATTCTCCTAGAAATGGTTTCTCAATCATGAAAATCTAGAAAATGTTTTGGTTTTAAAACCATTTAATGGTTTAAATGAAATAATTTCACATCCTTTAATCATTTTATTCATAATACTAAAATTCTATAAAAGAAATGTGTTTTCTCCATGAAGGTAAAACCGATGAGTTTTTTATTTTAAGGAAAACTCCAGGATTGTTTTCAATATATAATCTAGAAGAGTAAATGGTTTTGATAGTAGAATAATACATTAAAATAATATTCCAAATTTTAATTAAAATCAAAATTTTAACTTGAGTGGTGGTTCCTTTTTAAATAACTTCAAGCATAGATAATGTAATCGAAGATGAATATGAATCATGTTTAATGATTTGACATAGAAGGTGATAAGTTTTTAATTATGGGTTGTGAAATATTTTGCTTTTGGATTCTTTTATAAAGTAATGAAGTTATTTAATTTTGAAATGGGTTGTTCGTACAAATCCTTTTCAAACTGTTCTTAGAGGTTTTGAAAATGAACAATTTTTGAAATAGGTTTTTGATCTTTAAGTGGGTTTGTTTTTAAACCACTCTAAAGGTGTTTTATTTATTGTTTAATTTGTATGTTTTCCCATAACATTTCTTATGTGTAGGTGTTATTTGATGTTCTATAAAGAACATGGACAAATGGAGTTCTCATATTGTGTTGTTTGAGTGAGTCTTTCAGAGAGGTCATGAGCTTAAGTAATATTCCTTCTTTAAGAGTGGTATTTTTCAATTATTTTTAATCATTCCTAGACTATAATAGTTGGTAAAGGGTTACCTTCTCTCTCGATGTTATCATGATGTAAGGAATTGATATAAATAAAGATGATGTCCTTTGTGATTTGAAAAGATAACATTATAGGTTCATTTGAGTGGATGAGTCATTGATGTATAGTTTTCCTTATTTCCTTGTATTCCTCACGAGGAGTAGTATTTTGGATTCATCTTGTGATTTAGGCACCAATACTTCTAGGTATTTTCTCTATGGTTTTAGAGAAGTTTTGGTTTAGGATATCCATCTTTAACCATGAACTTTGATATTTTATTTGGACTGGTCTATTGAGAGCATCAACCACCTTGATTTTTTGTATTCCTCATTGCTTCATTTCACTCTTTGAATATTGTTTCTATGGATAGATTTATGATAGAATCTATGCCATGGGTTTTTTCTTAGTGCATGGTAATTGAGGAACCTTGGGTGTGTGTATGGGTAATAAGGTTTGGTGGAATGTTCGGTTTGGCCAAGAGATCCATCAGAGATATGTTATTATCAATTGAATAGTGGGGACCATTAGGTTTGGATATCTATACATAAGTTACCATGTATGAAATTTCATGACCCAAGGCTAGAGACATGTTATTTATTATTGTGGTATGTATTAATTTAAAATTTCCCTTGATTATGTGGGGTGTGGTGGATATTGTGATCTATCTTGTGACTTTCTAATGATCATTGGGGGATTTGGAATAATAATCTTTAGAACATTTATTTGGGATGGCACCTCTTCATAGTCTTGATCTAGTTTTCTCTTGGTTGTTTGCCTCTTGTGAGAGCATGTTGGTTTCCCTGGTTAGGTATGGAGATATTAAATATTTTCCTTTTAATGGAATGTGAATCCTCAGTTAACTTGTTGATTCTATATTGTATCAATGAAACTTCTCTTTGTCACAAAATTTTAGATCAAATATAAATGGCGGGGAGAACCATGTTAGGCCTCTATTATCTTTAAAGACTCATATTGGATAATCTGGAACCTAGAAATCCTTTCAAAGGATGGAGGAAAGGTTAATGTTATCTCTCATATTAATTCATGATAAGACAAGTTGGGTCATAATAATGTCACTATATAGCCTCAAGCATGGAGTTGGGATATGTCTTGGTTTTGGAAAATGGGTGACGACTTGGAGAATTTTTCCATCATGTATTCATAGAAAGAATCTATCTCACCATAACATTGAGTTTATAGAAGATGTAAATTTTCTTGGAATTTGGTGACACTACCTCCTCATAGATAAGTTTTTGATATTCTAAGATCATAGAAGTCTAAAGTATACCTTTAACCAAAGAAATATGATCCTCCAATAGAAATTCTGGGTTAAGTGATTTTAGATATTTGATATCGATAATAGGTAAAATCTTATAATATGGGGTGTGGTCATAGGTGCCTTGTATAGAGAATTACCAATGTTGGATGTAAATGAATCAAAGGAGTGATCCATGTTGAAATAGTTTATAAAAAATATATTAGTTTTTTTAGGATTTAGTGTTCTTGTGTGCTCATCTTGTGAAAATTTTTATTCTTCCTTGTGTAATAAGATTCTACTCAAGAAAGTAGTAGATGCCAGTTGATAGAATTTTAATGAAAACTATTGTGGTGGGAAGACCTCAGGTTTTTGGTTTTTTTCTCCCAATAGTGTTTTATGTCTTTAGAGGCTGTTAGTTATTCTAGTTGATCTAAGTTAGTGGTTGAAAGATTATAAACATAGATATTTTTAATTTGTGCACTATGGGGTTACCAATATTTTTCATAATATGAGACGTCAATATTAATAGTTCCGAATAAGCTAGAAAATTTTAGACTTTACGTCACAATTATCTACCCACTTAAAAGTGAATAAGAACATTTCAAAGATACTATTTTAGTGTGGACATATCCATTCCATCATAGAAGTTTTATAAAGGATCCATGGACCTCGTAATGGAACTAACTCAAACTCCTAATGGGGAAGAAAATATGATTAGGGTAATCATTCATTAATTCTCAAAGTAAAATAATATATTTCTAAAAAAATATATGTTTGTGGTAAAAGATCATGAACATTTATATTTCAAAGAGTTATAGAGATCCATGGTATGCTCGTGGTTACCATTTTCATTAGATTTCAATGCTTTGCATCTCAATTATAAAAATGATTGCTAAATATGATGGGTTCTTGAATGAAGTTGAGAATGAATTTCAACCATAATATGGATGATCAAACCAGGAAAACCATCCAATTATTGAGGATATGTTTCAGTCATGCATGCTTGATTTCAATGAATTTTGAGTTTAGCATCTACCCTGGTCGAGTCTTGCCTATAAAAATAGTTAATAGGATTTGATTAAGGAGATTCACTTTGAAGTTTCATATGGGTGACCTTGTGGACTTCTTTAATTTTGATCAGGGGTAATTGAATGGTCTTCAGTAGGACCAACTCTTGTTTATGGGTGATGGTATGGTTTTGTTATCTTGGTAAAGGTTGATAGAAGTTTCAATTCACGAAAAATGTTATGTATACCACCATATTTTCCTATTGAAGGTTTTGGTCTATGATCATGTTGTTCTCTAGGTTTCAACTAATTTGAGATGTTTTCATTAGGGTGACTAGGGAATATGGAATTGAGGTTCTTTAGACCTTTAAAGATCATGGAATGACTTAGAAAGGTATCAAATTCACTTACCATCTCATTGTACATCAATTCATGATGTGTTTTATGTTCCGAACTAAGTAAGTGTCAAACAAACCCTTACCATGCGATCGAATGGGACAAGGGTGATCTTAATCCTGACACGTTAGTTTTTAAATAGTCAGATAATAAGGATAAGGTTTTTCATGGTAAAGTAATTCATTTGGTCCATGTACTATGGTAGTAAAGACATGATATCCATGAGACATGAGAATAAGAAGCATTTATTAGGTGATAGCGGCCTTACCTAATTTCTAGTCCAGAATCCAGAGTGACTTCTAGGGATGTGAATTTTCATGGTTGGGATAATTATGATTCCCTCCTAGTTAGAGGTATGCATAATTTTGAGATTGGTTAATTCATTTTAGGTTCTTGAGGATTTTGTGAGATATGAGTCAAGAATTTAGAGTTTTGGGGGAAATAGGTCAAGAACATGATTTAACTGAACAATTAGTAGTAACCATGTGGTAACTATGTTGGATAGCTCGTTAAGTTTCAGAGGATACTTGTATAGATTAAGAATAAGTTTTAACTATTCAAGTGTCCATAAAAACTATTTGTATGTTTGGGATATGATCTAGAGGATATCAAATGGATTGTGCATGGTTTTTCTAACTTTTAAACCTTCTCTAGGAAACCATACAACTTATTTCTCAAAGGATAGTATCTACCACACAATTAATGAATAGTTTTTCTAATTGTGTGGCCTAACCATGTGATTCAATCCAAACTTCTAAAATTGGAAAATTACATTGATTCCCTTACTCAATTTTACCTCTAATTCTCTCATAAATCTTCATTATCCTAAACCAGTCTTTCCTTAGTGCTCTAAGAGGTTACCCCCTTAGTCTCATGTTAATTATATATTAATATAGATGGGTGTGTTCAAGGTATGTGTTCTTTTCTAGTGTATTTCATCTCCTCTTTATAGATTTACCTATGATCTACCATATTCTCCAAGTCATAAAAACATCTACAGGGCATGATGACCCAATCTATGGTTTAGATGTATAATTGATGGTTCTATTATTGAATCTAGGCTTTTGAATACTGGATATGCTCATTTCCAATATTTGTATTCAAAGGTGATTAGTTTATCTCCATTGGAGAGGTAGAGGTATCTAAACAATGATACTGACTCATTATTACCAGATATTCTTGCAAATAACTTCGGTTTTATTTGTTAAATTGATTGAATTATCATTAAAGAGTGATATTTTATGAAATTGAATCTTGGATGGCTTGTGAAATATTTTTTTGAAGAGTTTTTTCTTTAAAAATAATATATGCACATTATGTATTTGATGAAATGAATCAATGAGGGTTTTGAATCAAAAATATTGTTTCAATCATGAGAGAAGTAAATATTTAACATAAAAATGATTTAAAAAAGTGATATAATGGTTTAATAAATGTTTTGGAAAATATAGTACACTGGGAATCTTGAGTGGAATCAGTTATGGAAATATACAAACCTTAGTGTGTGTGTCATCACTTAGGGTTTAGGTATCTATTAGTATGTGGTATATTTTTTATAGGCTTGATTCCAATAGATTGTGGAAAAACTCATTATTGGTAGGAATCAAATTATACTTAGTGTTCTCTCATGTGTCTTAGTATGTATTCCCATAGGCTAGAGCCCAAATTGTGCTTGGTTTTATACATTATGGTATAGTTTAATATTGGGTTTCTCATATATTTATCTTATGGTTTAGTTGTGAAAATTGTGCTCCTAGATTGGTTTATATTATCCTAGTTTCATTTTTCGTTTCACACCTTGCTATTTATTGATATTGTGTGCCTTGTTATGTATCTCTATATTGTTATTCACGTGTATATCTATATTCTTATGGCTTTTATTATGGATTGTTAAAAAGTAATTAGAAGTATTTTATATATAAATGTTTTTAAATGTATTTTTTTAAAAAATTGGTTTATTTTAAAGCTAGATCTAATGGTTTCATGGTGTTGAAACTTGTATAAATTATTTGGTGCTATCCTACTAAGATTTAGTGATCACACACTATATTTTTCTTCAAGAGTTTTTAGTCTTGGTTTTGTAAGATATAGTTACATGTAAGGGCATCATATGGCATGGTTAATTCTCTTAGTTGGTATTGCCTTCATAGTGTATTGATATAGGGGTGAAAGATAGTCACATAGAGACTTGATTTTGGTATTAGTTTGTTTTTCTATCGATATTATCCTTTTTTTCTTGGTTCTATTTTTTCTCATGGTTATGTATTATTCTTATGAAATATACTCTTATTTTTTATCTTACTTCTATTATACATGGGATTTCTGTTGTTATATTTCAGGGTAAAATAGTTCCCAAGGTTTTATTTCTTTGATACCCAAGTTCTTGTTTCTAGTTTGTGGTGATTAGTAATGAACTTCAGGCTATGTTCCAAGCTATCTTGGGTGACATGTTTGGTCGACCCGGGTTGGTTCGTTATGTACATTATCTTTATTTCCAAAATATATGAGATAAAATAAATTTAATTATCTTATTAGCCTACAACTATATTATCAGGTCCCAACATACCTCACCATTAGACACAAAATGTCACGTCACTTGAAAAATTACTATGTAAAGGATCCAAATTCCAGTTCTCATAATCCATACTATAGACATTAAAATCATAAGAAGTTATTTTGGTTGGTGGTATTTCCAACTACTAATTTGAAGATCCTTGATCTATTGAGTTGACTCACTAATCCTAAAATCTTGACTTAGATTACTCAACACTTACCTCCAAATTTTCAATAAATATACTATGGAAATTAAATTCAATAAAATTTCAATAAATTCAAACCACCATATTTTTTTAGACTTACTAATAAATAAAAATTCCCCTAACTATGGATTGAACCGAAAATTTAATTATGGGTCTATCTAAACTTAGATAATGAAAGGGGTATTCTAACTTAATAGTTTATTGAGGTATTTTTTTTATTATACATATATTTATTTATTTCATATTTTACATGCCTTATTAATATTATGTGGATTTTAAAAAATTAATTAACCATACTATGATAAAATAATCTATTCATAATAATTTATTTTAATTATTTCTTGCATGATTTTTAATTCATTTATTTATGTGATCATGATAAAACATCTATAAAAATTAACCATGAATTAGAAATAAATAAAATAAATATGGTGACTAGATAATGAGATTTCTAATGGTTGATTTATTTAGTAGACAATAAATCTACTTATGACCCTATAGAGAAAACTCATTGAGTCAGTCTTGGATTGAGTTGCAGTATTCCACCATTGACCTTCATATCTTCTTGGTTGATTTCATCTTGGGTTGGGTTTTGAATCATATCCTCTCTTTGTATATTTATCCTTTACATATTTTACTCACACATAGGTGAGGGTAACCAAGGGTTTTGGATACACAAAATAAACCATAGACACATAGGTCCTTTAGAGTAAAAGTATGTGGGGTGACTCATAAGCCATCAAATTTAATTTAATAAAATTTTATCATATAATAAAACCCATGAAATAATATTAAATTAAATAGAAATCCAAAATAATCATTGGCCGTTCAATCTCATGACTAGTCACATACATTAAGAAATACACATTTAAAAAAACTATCATTCATTCCAATTGTTCTTAATCAAGATAAATTCTCTGAATAAATAAATAAAATATCTAAAAAATTAATTAATTCATTTATCTTAATATTCATCCATGTAGTCCTCGAGATTATCATCTAATAAAATTTTAAACAAATCAAACAAATTAATTTTATTTAAAATTAATTAAGTGTATGACATGTACTTAGACGTGACAGAGTGTGTACCTGTCCGAACTACCAACATGTTTTGTTATCATGTATCATGCACTCACATAGAATATAACATACACAACATGTTACAAAATTACATACTATACACTGTAAATTAATAACACATGAACATGTGTTAAATTATGTGTAGTTTAATTCTTTTACTGTACGTGCATTACACAGTGTGTAATAACTATACACAATGTATGTTTTTGAATTTAACCCAAAAATTAATTAAGAATTTAATATTAACCCATCACATAATGTTTAATAACATTTTATAACACATTTACACATGTTTATTAGTTTTAATAGTAAAATTAATATTTTCATTTCCATGTAAATAGGTACGAGATACACAATGTGTACAAGAAAACCACTCATCATATTTCCATGATAATTTCCCAGGGAATCAATGTGAATTTAACCATAGATATTTATGAGGTATATGACATGTATGCCAATAACATGTCATGTAACCTCCGTTATTTATGACTTTCAGTCCCTACACATCATCTAATAAATACAAGGCATGTATTTGATTGCATGGTTTCCATGAATATCACTAGGAAAGTGCATGGAATACATGGAGTGAACATTAGCTACACTCCATGTAGTTTTACTAGACATGTTATATACTGTTCTGGTTAATACACAATGTGTAATTACTCAACGTTCTATTTTCTTTTTATGAAACATCAAAATTAATTCGATGATCATTTTGGTTAAAATAACTTGGATACATAGTGTGTACCTATGGGATACAAACCATGTAGTTATATGTTGTTTGAACATAATCCTCAACACTTATAAATGAGTTCCTTGGATGCTATCATCTTATTCTTAACCCTTTCTTAGTTATATGAAGGTGAATAAAGAATATATATGGAATTATAGTTTAAAATAAGGAATACAAAATAAATAAAAACTTACAAAAAATTAATATAATGATAAATGAATTAAATAATTATAAATTTTAATGTTACCACTCTGATACCACTTGAAGGTTGTAGATATAGAAAAAACATTTCAAGCCCATGGCCAATGATGTTTTTTCATTTAATCTGATGAATAAATCATATGAACATGAAAAATAATGACATGAATCATTGATGAATAAAATATTTTTATATATTTTATTCTAAATTTCAATGTTTTTATTCCCACTAAAGAATTATTTTATAGGAAATTGTCAAAATTTCAAATTTTAGAAGTACTTAATTTTGAAAATAACTTAATTTTTGGAATTTTATGTATATTGAATCAATTTTTTATTTCAGACACAAATTTTTTATACACTAATACAAATTAAAAAAATTATTTTTTAGTCATTTATTTTCATCAGGATTTATTTCATAAAATATAAAAATGAATGAATACAACCTTTTGAGGCCCAAAAAATCTCACAATTCGAGCCTTGGAGTATGTGCCTAGTTTTGATGAATTTTTACAACCATCCCATATCTCCCAAAAAACTGGTAAAATTTAGATAAAAGTTTAAATTGATATAGAAAACTTATATAGGAAAAATTCATTCAATCGTGGATACATGTTATTCAACCTCAATGATGGCCATAGATGTATGGGATTCAGAAGATGGGGAATACCAAGAGTTTCCATGCTAAAAATAATTTTTTTTGTAAATCGACTATATCATTCACCACACATGTAAAAATAAGATGATATTTTTTGTAAATATAGGAGAGATATATGAAAAAATTTAAAGAATAACACATTTCACAATTTATAAATTTAATATGTCTACCATGCATGATTTTTCTAAGGAATATTTTAGAGGGAAATTTGAATAATATTTTTCCTATACAAATGTATGCCATATTCTTTTCAAGGGTTTGACATTATAGTTGAACATTTTAATTATTTTTTCAGTAATGTTATGTTAAAATAGTATTATAAATTTATAATATATTATTATTTTTATTTTTATTCTTCCTCTCATTCATTTATTTTTATCTTTTGTGTTTATGCTACCTTTTTTTTCTCAACTCCATTAAAATGGAGAACAAAACCCTCGCTATCGTTCAAGGGGTGAATTAGCAACGTTTGAGTTTCTTTCACCTAAATTAATTATCATAATTTTATTATAGGATTTAAAAGGTGTTTAAACTAATTATGGTGTGTGATTTTCAAATTTTCCTTTCCACTAACTTCTCATTCTAATTTATATATATTCCCCTCCTTCATCGTTATAATATTGCATATGATGAAGTAGAATTGTGATGGTGATGTGCGGTGTTGATATATTCTAGTCATATTTCTTGAGAGTATTATTTTACATGAATAGATATTGATGTTGGGTAGTAACATTTCGAATGAGAGGGTCTTGTGATAGATTTTTATCACTATATTGAGTAGAATGATGAAACAATTTTTTAAAGAACAATGATTACTTCACCATGAACCCCTAAGAGCAATAGTTTCTTTTTTACTAACTTCTTTGTGTTTGATTTTAATTATGTTTTTCATCTATACATATTAATATCATATATATTCTAAAACCCTATCCACTATATTAGTATTTATCTTTAATAATATATTAGTTGGTTTATAAATAGTGATAATAGAAAATCATTTTGTGTAAGTGGACTCCTCGAGTTTGACACTAATATTGCACTATCCTAAATTCTTTGTAATTATTAATTTATCTATAATGGATCCATGAAAAATCTATCTTATCAATTTCGAACTATTTCTAAGGATGTGCAACACTTTCCCTCACTTAAAAAAAAACACAAAAAATAATAAATTAAAATAAACAATTTTTTCCACGATGTATTCAAATTCATATTATTATGAATGGATTGATTACTAATAGGTGAAACAACAAGAATAATAAGTTCATAATGATTAAAATGATCATTTTTAAGGAATTGAAGATAAAATAAAAAACTTAGATAGAAAAATAGAATGGATAGATGACTATGTTCATGCATCCCAAGATCAACAGATGGAGCAAGAACCAGAACCGATAGTGTAAGAGAGTTATCTACTTATTTTTAAATTTTAATAAACCAATAATTCCTAGAATTAATTCAATGAAGATACATTCAGCCTTTCTCAACCATTTCTTTAGGTGGTATTTGAAGAACACATTCTAGCTGATACAGTTGTGGGAGATAAAACTAAATTAGATGAGTATTGGTCAGATTTTATTGAAGCTAAAAAGGTAAGGGATTATCCCATTTATGAAAATAGAAGATCATGTCCTCTATACCTCTCTCTTACTTTGGAATTAGATAATGAAGACACACCTGTTGAGATTATGGTGCCAGTAGAACAGTCATAAGAGATCAATTTTCAAGTTGACTTTCTTGAAGGGGTAGATTTTTTATTGATTATTCATGTTTTAGTATTATTCAAGATGAATTATTTTTTGGATTCTCATTTTATGAAATTTATAACACCACATGCATGGATAAGACCCTATAAGTTCATGTCAAGGAAGAAGCCATTAAAATTATGGTAAAAAAAGAAGAGCTCAAAGAGCTTGTGGTGTTGTGACTACCTTCTTCACAATAACTTGCATATTTAATTGAGGAGGAAACCACATAAGTCAATAAGGATCACCCATACATTATTTTCCATTCCTCTTTCGACCTCAATTTCTATCTTTCTTATATATTGGGGGTTGGGACAAATTTTATTTTCTTTGGGATTTCTCACTATTGGAATCCTCTTATAGATATTGGGAGAAATAACTTGTGGTGGTATCCAAATCATAAATCCCATCCACCATGTGATTGGGTATAATTCAATAAAACTACCTGAATAGGGGTAGTAAAAACCAAGTACTCACTTGGGGGGTCTAAAACAAGATTTATCACCCTCCTTTTCCCTATCTCTTTCTTTTTCTTTATTTTGACTTCATTTATAATTATATTTATTTCTAAGGTTGTAAGTATAAGTAGCTAGGAGTTTAAATCAAGGATACCATTGGATAATAAACTCCATTTGTGTATTTATTTAGCTTTTATTTTTCTACCAATACCTTTTTATTATGTTAATATTAAATTAGAGGTAGTGAAATTTAGGTGTGGGGGGGAGTGTAATCCTATTTAGTGTTTCTATGTGTTTTTATTTTTTGTTTTTAAATTTTTAGGAACTTTGAGCTTCAAATAAAATTCAATATAATATTTCACACATGAATTTATTTTGATTTGGTCTTATTTATTTTTGAAGAAATAGATTTTAAATGATTATTAGTGTTTGAATTTTTTCCTACAAATTAATTTTCAATCACTTTTATGAGTTTGGGTAATTTTTGAAATCTATTCCCCTAAAACACTGACTCAAAATTTTTTACACATCATATGAGGTATTATATACAATTTTTCATATTCTTAATAATACCAACACTTTATTGGGAGAAATTTTGATTTAGTGAGAAAATAAAACTTGGGTTTTTTTTATTTCAAAGATTTTATTTTCTTAAAGTGTTTTTTAGATTATTGAGATTGTTTTTTGGTAAGAAATATTTTAACTTGATACCTACCATTTCATTTACCCCTGTTTATCTCTTATAATCCATGAATTTTCTTATATGTTTAAGCCACATTATAAGTTGAATTTTACTTACCTACCTTCAATATTAATATTTTTACATGAATATTTGAATTTTGAGAATAAGAGAAGGGCCTTTTATGTGTGTTATATGAGATATAATTTTTTAGCTGGTGTGAGGTGTGTTTCATCATTTTTTGGTTTGGGGGGGGGGATAGAGAGAATCATGCATGATTCTTTATTTCATTCTGAATTATTTTTATCATCCATTTTCTATAAAATAGATAAAAATAAAACGAATCGAAAGAGAGAAAAAATGGGGAAGAGATCTAATTTTCCATTATGATTACCTTTTTTAATCATGTACCACTCAAAAATAAAGGGTAAGAATTTTTATTCAATTTTCATCTCACCCTCCATGAAAAAATGAAAAAAGAAAACAAAAAAAAAGGAAAAAATAAAAAAATAAAAAGAGATAATTGGGATCAATTCATTCATTATATTCACTTTTTTAATCATTTACCATGTAAAAGGGTGTGTGGTGTATATTTTTAATGGTAATTGAGTGAGTAATTTACTATGTTTTCACTAAAATATTAATGTGATTATAATTAATAATTTAACATCATCTTTTTAGCCTTTTAAATTTTAAATTCTTTACCCACCAACCAATCTCCATTGAAATAACATTGAAAAAGTTCTCATGATTAAAAATATTTTATGTCTCATAGTGTGTAGAGATGAGAATTTTTACAAGCCTAGGGTTATACTTTCAATTTATATGCATGAGCATAACTCTAGATTTCATTTACATTGAGTAAAGAGTGACATAAAAATTTGATGTTAGTTAAGTGTGATTGGGACATAGATATATTTTTGAGTTTGAAATAATTTAAATGTTAGAAATTAAAATTAAATTGTATTTTTTTTATAGATTAGGCATGATGAAATTATATTTTATAAAGGTTTTTGGATATTTTCTCACTTTTCATTCTTATGTGGATTTTGATTCGAGGATATTTGATGATTTCCCATGAGTGTAATGGTTAAGTGTGTGGGATTAATGAATTTAATATTTTCATATATTTTATTCTATAATTCAATGTTTTTAAACTAATTGAAGTATTATTTTATGGTAAATTATCACATTTTTAGGTTTGAGAAGTATTTTGAGCTTTATTGTGAAAATAATGTAATTTTGGAGTTTTAAGTATTTTATGTCACTTTTATTTATGTCAAAATTTTTTATATAATAATACAAATTATTTTTTTTTCTTTTTTTTTGGATTCTATGTTCATTAGGATTCACTTCATGGAACTTGATGAAAGGCTAAATCTAACTATTTAAGGCCCAAAATAATCACATAATTTGAGCCTTGGAAAAAGAATGGATATATAAATTTTTTCTAATAACAATTTATTCAATTGTGGATGCTTATGATTATACCTCATTTATGTCCATAAATTTATGGGAAACTAAAGATGGAGAATACAAAGAGTCTCTAGCCCCAAAATAATTTTGTTAGTAATTTACCTATTTCATTATCTACACATGTATAAATAAAAAATAAATTATGGGTTGATAGAGTATTTATATAAGAACAACTTTAAATATGGACACATTTCCTAAATTAGACATTTAACATGTCTAATAGGCATGAAAATTCAATGAAAGGTTTTGGAGGTAAATTTGGCCACTATTTTGCCTATAAAAATGTATCCCATATCCATCTCAAGGGGTTGGCCTTATATTTAGAAATTTTGAGAGTTTTATAGGTTATTTTATATGGTAATAGTATTATGTATTTTTAATATATTATTTTTATTTTTATTTCTCTCATTCATTCATTTTTATCTTTTATATTTCTCCCGCTATGCTTCTTCTCAACTCCATGAAAATAAAGAACTAACCCTTCGTGTTGTTCAAGGTGGTAAATAATGATGTTTGAGTTTATTTCACTTTAATTTATTCTCATAATATTATTATAGGATTTTAGTGTTTTTAAAAATGATTAAGGTGTGCAATCATTATCCTATACTAACCTCTCTATGGTGATCTAGGAGGTTCCCCCTTGGTCTCATGGTGATTTTTCCCTTGAATTTTTATTAAATATTTGGCTTGGAAGAAGATTTTGTTTGTGAAAATCTCTAAAAATATAGAAGTAAATACTAGATCACCATAAATAACACTCTTTTTGTTGTGGTGTTGAGTAATTTGATTGAATTCTTATAAGATTGACTTATCTGTCTACTTTATCATTATATCCCTCTTTAAAGATGTGCGTGGAATAGAGGATGAGGCCATAGACCCAATATGAGTAGTGATATATTCCTAAAGCTTGTATTTCTATCCTAGTAAAGTAATGGATAATTATAATATCAAAAAATTGTTGATATTTTCTCCCCGGATGAATCCTTTTTTTGGTAAACCAAGTAAAATTGTTTTTTCATGCTCAATATTATTTTATATTTGACTATGCTTACAAAACCGACTATAGGTTTCTTTATTAATGTGATGACATGATCTAGTTAATCCAAATAAAAGAATAAAGTTCAAGAATATTTAATTCACCACCCCTAATAGGGTGTACAATGAGACCATGGGGTATAACATTGTATGATATCAATAATATGAATAGTATATAAATTTGATTAAGGATACTGATGTGATGGTGGGATAAACACTAGAGGAAAGCTTTGTACAGAAGATGATGGATATGGATATAGTGGTGGGATGTGTGGAGGAGTAGTGACATGTACATTATATTGTTGGTATGGGTAATAATGAGGGATAAAAGCATGATCACTACCATCCTATATGGTATTGGGTGGAATGTGATATGGAAAATTATTATTCATCATCAGGTAATGAAAATAATGAAATGACATCACTAGTGGATGATATCTTAGTGACTGAAGTGGTATAATGGGAGGTTTAACTATATAAGTAGTTGTACTATCAATTATATAAATAGTATAAAAAAGGGCTACATATGTGGGAAAAAACCATGGTCGTATGCCCAATTACCATGGTTATAGGATACAACCACATGCATTCAGCTTATACCCACTATGGTTGTGGTTATAGGTAATGTTCCTAGGTCCATAGGAAAGATCATGTAACCATGGGCACTGATTGTGGTAGTAATTTCATATTTCTATAGGTATAATCCCATAGCCATGAGTTCTATCTATGGTGGTAAGTTTCTATTTCCATGGGAAGATGCACCTATAGTCAAAAGCATTGCTCGTGGAACTAGGTGCCTATTTCCCTAGGAAGAATCTTGAGCCTCTAAATTTTAAGTTATATCCATGGGAATCTACCCATGAAAATAGGGGGATATTACCATGGATAGATTTACATGGAACTAGTTGTAGATGCTACCTCCATGAACACTTTCCCATGGTGATAATAAAAAATTTAAATATAAACCATGGAGGCTTTGATCCCAGACCCTCATATCTTTTTTCAAACTCATTTTACCACTCTGTTATAATATTTTTTTTAAATGTATATTTATAAATATATGAATTTGTTTATTTAATTATTAAAAAATATTTATTATTATAATTATTTTAATAATTATAGTGGGATACACTATGGAATTACACAAGGTCATGTTGAACCCTATAATAATGGGAAACATGTATATGGTAATAGGGGATAGTACCACTTAAATTTTACCTATGGGGTTCCATAGGTCCATACTGAACCATATTACCATGGGAAAAATGATTTTGGCCTCAAAAAACTATTTCTATATGATTTTTCCCATGGAATTACATGAATCTATTGGATTTGGTTCCCTAGTTTCAACGACTTTGTACTTTAGAATGCGTATATATTCAATGTATTGAATACTAATAAATAAATTATTACATATTGATTATTCTTTTACATAAATTTAATGTGATAATGTCCTAGAGTATCTATCACATTAAAAAGGTTATATTGGTTCCCTATTGTGATGAGAACCTTGAAAAGCTATTATAATATTCTTAAACTTACATCCTATTATGGTATGGTATTATCTGATGGGATAAATATGATACATAATATTAGGTGTTAGATTCCTGTAATCAAGTAAGGATTCATATCATGAAGTTCGCACTTGGAAATCTCTAATATGGGAGGTTATTAAGAAAAATCTTCAAGTAGGAATTCTATATGTTTATATGTCATTAGATATTCATGTATATAAATATATGAGATGATCCTTATACTTAATATTATTAATTCATATCATCACTTACACACTTTAATGTATTTCCCAAAACTGGGACACTATATGTTTGTGGTGTAGTATGATACATTGGGTGTATCATAAATGATATGTTATTAATGAATAATTTGAGAAAGGTTTTGTCCCTTTATCTTTATGAAAGATGATATCATGATCCTTTTATTAGAATGAAAATATAATACTAAATTTCATATCCATGGTGTATTAACAGGTTCATTTTAGATAGTCAAACAAAGACATACCGAGTATATAGGTTGATGAAATAAGTGTGAAACATGCTTGATGATATATGAAGAAAAATGGATTATATTAAACAAAGGGTGTTCATATGTGGTTATTATTCTTGTGAGATTAACTTATAATTTTATAGGTTTCTTTATGTGTTGTTATATGCTAATATTAGAATTTTGGAATTTCCTCCTAATACCACTGAGTAAGAGGCCTATAGGGGTATACACTTATTATTTCCTTTAATGATAATTACATTTTATTTTAATTTAATTATTGGAAAAATTATTATTCTTAATACTGAGAAATAATATTTATTTTGGATTTATTGATTATAAATAATTAGTCACTATATTTATATGAATTTAATATTAAATAAATATTTATTTTAAGGATCATGAATAAGATATTTATTTATTTATTTATAGAATGAGTAATATTTATTATTTGAGGTTTGATAAACATTGAGGAAGTTGGATGGGCTGAGTAAGACTCTTGGTAATGAAAATGATATATTAATAAAAATTTATTTATTTATTGATATTTATATTATTCATGAGATATGTGTTCACCAACGAAATAATAATAATAATAATAATATTGGATGTGGGGTTTGATGAGGATTAAAATATTTTTTTAGGGTCTTTTTGTAATTACCAACTTACTAGCCTTGAATCTTTATTTGTCTAATTATTTAATTTTTGGGTGGGTGTTAAAATATTTTGTTGTGAATAATGATTTCCTCACTAGATAATTCTCTCCATGAATATTTTTTCAATGTTTTTTTCTCTCAATCTCAAGAGAGTTTCTACCTCCTCCTACTTCCTTATCAATAAGAATAGAATGAGAATAAATCCTTTATGCCTAAAGGATTTTGTTCCGATAAATGGTGAGCGACACATGATAATTGGTAATACTTTTCTAGTACTCAGAGTACCATCAGTTATGATTTGAGATAAGGATAATATGTTTATCACTATTATAATTATTCTACTTTGGATATTCTTAATGACATGTTGGTAAAACATGAATAAAGATTCAATTTATTAAAAAATACATCATTGAAATTACTCAATACTGATATAATACTTCACACATGAATTTATTTTGAGATGGTTTTCTTAATTTTTGACGAAATGGATTTTAAACAATTATTGGTGTGGAAAATATTTCTTAGAATTTTTCTTTCAATCATTTTTATGAGTTTAGCTACTTTTTAAAATCCATTCCTATAAAACACTAACTCACAATTTTTTCCCTTCCCTATGAGGTATTATAAACATTTTTTTTCATATTATACATAATATTAACATTTTTTTGAGGGAAACTTGGATGTTGTATGCAAACCAGATCTTGGTATATTTCTCAATCAAAACTTTTCATTTCATAAAGTGTTTTTGAAATGATTGAGGATTTTTTTTTCGAAATTCATATCTTAACTTGATACATACTGATACATTTCCCCATGTTTAGACCTTATAATACATGAATTCTCTAATAGTTTTAAGCCACATTACATGCTAACTTTCCTTACCTACCATCACCATTAATATTTTCATGTATATTTCAAGTTTAAGTTTGGGATAAGGGAATTTCATGTATTTTTTATGGGACATACTTCTCTGATGGGTGGTGTGATGTGTGTTTCGTCATTTTGGGTAGTGTGGGGAGTGAGAGAATCAAGAATTATTTATTAATTCATTGTTCCTTATTTGTATCATCCATTTTGTCAAAAAAATAGAAAAATAGAAAAAATAGAAAATGTAAAAAAATGAGGATGAGAATAAAATTTTCATTATACTTACATCTATTACTCATTTACCACTCAAAAATAAATGGCATGAATTATCATTCATACATTTTATTCAATTATCATCTCATCCCCCATATAAAAAAAATGAAAAAAAGAAAACAAAAAAAAAATGAAAAAAAAACAATTGAAAAAGGGATAATTAGGATGAATTCATTCATTTTATTCACTTTTTAACTCATTTACCATGTCAAAGTGTTCCTGGTGTACATTTTTAATGGGAATTTAGTGAGGTATTTTCTATGTTTTCACTTAAATATTCATACGAGTGTACTTAAGAGTTAAACATCCTCTTTTCGGTAATTTATTTTTTAAATGCTTTACCCACCAACCTATAGACACTGAAATCACCTTGAAAAATTCCTCATGATTGAAAATATATTATGTCAAATAGTTCATATACATGATAATTTACACTATCCTATGGTTATAAATGAAATTTCTGAGTATGTGTATAACCAGAGATTTCATTTCTCATGATTAAAGTGTGACATAAAATTTCAATGTGAGGTTAGTGTGATTAGTACTTGGATGCATTTTTTAGGTTGAATGAATTTAAATGTGATAAAAAAAATAAAAGGGTATTTTATTTCATAGATGAGAAATAATGAAATTCTATTTTAGAAAATATTGTTGATGTTTTGTCACTTTTGATTATTGTGTAGATTTTGATTCATATATTTTATGATTTTACGATATTGTAATGGTTTAGTACAATGTATTTATTAAGAAAATATTTTTATATATTTTATCATTTAATTTAAAGTTTTTAATTCCAATTAAGTATTATTTTATATAAAATTTTCACATTTTTAGGTTTTAGAAGTATTTTGATATTAATTTTAAAAATAAACAAATTTTATAAATTTAAGTATTTTAAGTTATTTTTGTATTTTGTCAATTTGTTTTATATAATAATCCAAATTAAATTTTTTTAGGCTTTTATTTATTTTTGGATTCATTTCATCAAATTGGACCAAAGGATGAATCCAACTATTTGAGGCCCAAAAGAATCTCATAATTTGAGCCTCGGAATCTGTTCCCAGTTTTGATGAATTTTAAAGATCAACCCATATATCACAAAAGGATGGTAAAATTGAGTAGAAATTTTAAATAGAGATAATTTTTTTCTAAGAACACTTTATTAAATTGTGTTTGCACATGATTCTACCACATCCATGGCCTTAAATGAATGTAAAACTAGATATTCTGAATACAAAACTTCTCCTACCATGAAATAATTTCTTTAGTAAGTCAGCTATATATTTCACTACACATTGATAAATAAGGATAAATTCTATGGGTTGATAGATGAGATATATAAGAAAATTTTTCAATAATTATTTTTTTCTAATTTATCCATTTAATGTTTCTACCATGAGTGAACTTTTAGAAGAATATTTTAGAGGGAAATTTAGTCACTCTTTCATATATACAAATGCATCCCATCTCTATTTCAAGGGGTTGTCATTATATTTGTAAATTATGACAGTTTTATAGGTTATTTTATATTATAATAGTATTATTTATTTTTAATATATATTGATAAAATTAATCCTCTTGTTATTTTATTTTTATATTTATGTTTATCCCACCATGTTTCTTCTCAACTTTGTGAAAATGGAGAACCGAACCTTGATATTGCTCGAAGGGGAAACGATGATGTTTGAGTTTCATTCACTTTATTTATTCTCATAATTTTATTCTAGGATTTTAGTGGTGTTTAAACCAATTAGAGTGTGTAATTTACTCCTCTTACCTACCACTGAATTCCTCTTCTTATTTATATATATTCCTCTCCATCACCATTACAATGTTGCATGCGATGGAGTACCATTGAGATGCTGATGTTTGGTGAAGATATCTCCTACCTTTATTTGATATATTATTACCCTACATGTAGATATATTGGTGTGGGGTATTAAAATTCTGAATAAAATGATGCAATGAATTATATTTTGATCACTACACTGAGTAGAATGATGAGACAATATTTTTAAAGTACATGATAACTTACTTGTGAACCCTAAGAACAATAATTCATCCTTTATTAACTTATTTGTTTTTTATTTTAAATGTGTTTTTCAGTTATACATATTAATATCATATATATTCTAAAACACCCTCCACTATATAATTATTTATCTTTAGTATTATATTCATTAGTTTATAAATATTGATAATAGAAAATCTGTTTACGTAAGTTGCCTCCTTGAGATCGACCCTAGGATTGCACTATACTACATTATTAGAAAATAATAATTTATTGGTTAGGAATCCATGAAAAATACCTCTCATCACTCATGATTATATTTCAAGAATCGTAATAAAATAATCATAGAACTATAGAGATGATATTTCATGTTAAACTTATAATTAATTTTATAGTAAGAAATTACCTTTGTCTTGAGTACTTTATTTTATGTAGATGTTGATCGATTAAATATTTTTTTTTCAGTTTTACCATCATAGAATTGATATTATCCAAATTATAATACCTATAGTATTTATCCAAATATGCTCCTTAATCTCAAAGCATCACTGATTGTACTCTAGGTGCTAGCACAGTAGTACCAATCATCTTGTGTTTCTCTCCACTAATTGAAACACAATACTTTTGGATTAAAGGATTGATTATCATTCTATTTTTATTGAGAAGGATGTAAGATGTGGTAGAAAATATCTTGATCTTTAGATAAGAAAAAAACTGGATAAAATCATATTTGAGATAATTCTATAGTGATGAAATCATTATACACAACAACATATTTTAACACCCACAAAAAATGATATAATCAGATAAATATAGAGCTAGGGTTAGAGGGTTGGTAATTACAAAAAGACCCTTAAACAAAATATTAATCCTCGTTGAACTCCACATAAAATAATAATAATAATAATATTATTATTTATTTAATGCGTGCATTTCTTGGGAATAATATAAATATCAATAAATAAATTAATATTTATTTAAATGGTATTTAGTATATCATTTCCATTATTAGGTTTCTTACTCATCCCATCCACCTTCCTATACATTTACCAAAATTTAAATAATAAATATTATTTATTTAGTAAATAAATAAATAAAGAAATATCTTATTCAAGGTCCTTAAAATAAATATTTTTTTAATATTCAATTCACATAAATATAGTGGTTAATTATCTATGATCAATAAATTCATAATAAACATTATTTCTCAATCTTTAGAATAATATTTATTTTAATAATTAAATTCAATTATAATTTAATATAGATTAAAGGAAAAAATAAGTGTGTAACCCTATAGGCCACTTCCTCAATGGTATTAGGTGGGCTTGCCTAAAGTATAATATCAACATCTAATAACACATAAAGGCACCTATATAAGAATAAGTAAATCTCTAAACAATAATAACCTCATATGAACATTCACTATTTAATATAATCTCCTTGTCTCGATATCTCACCAAGAAGCTTGTACACTCATTCCATCAACCTATATGCTCGGTATGTCTTTATTTTACTATCTGAAATGAACCTACTAATACAACATGACCATTAAATTTATCTTGATAGTTTAATTCTAATAAATGGATAATGATATCATCTTCCATAAATATGATGAGAAAATTCCTTTCTCAACTTATTCATTATTAACATATCATTTGGGATACACCCAATGTATCTTACTTCTCCATGAACATATAGAATCATGGTTTTGGGAAATACATCAAATTATGCAAGTCATGATATGTATTAATAATAATATTAAAGTATAAGGATCATCAAACATGTTTGTTGAATGAATATCAAATGACATATAAAAATGTGTAATTTTTACTTGTATGTTTTCCTAATAATCTCTCACATTGGATGTTTCCTTGTGGGAACTTCATGAGATGAATCCTCACCAGCTTACAAGAATCAAAAACCTGATAGTCTAGATCATCTTTATCCCATCATATGACATCATAAATCAATATAATATATGTTTAAGAATATAATCATAACATTTAATGGTTATAATTATAGTAGGTAACCAATTTAACCTTTTTCAATGTGATAGATACTATAGGACATTATCACATTAAAGATATGTAGAAGAATAATCAATATTCAATAAGGTATTTATTAATATTAAAGTCTTTGAATATATATGTATTCTGAAATACAAATTCATTGGTTCTAGGGAACCAAATCCAACAGATCCATGTAATGAAATGGGAAGAAATTCCCATGGAAATAGTGTGTTAATGCCACAACCATTTTTTCCCATGGTAATATGGTCCAACGTGGACCTGTGTAACCCATAGGTTAAAATTCCTAGGTTATTAGCACCCCATTACAACATTGATTTTTCTGGTTTCTAAAGGATTCGACGTGTACCTGTGTAATTACATGATATATTACAATATAATTATTATAATAATTATAATTATAAATACTTTTTAATTATTGACTAAAAAATTGTATATATTCATATATATATATATATATATATATATATTCAAAGAATATCATAATAGAGTGGTAAAACGAGTTTTTAAAAAATTGCAAGGTCCTAGGATCAAAGCCTCCATGGTTTATATTTAAATTTTTTATTATCATTATGGGAAGGTGTTTTTGGATGTATATTTTACAACTAGTTACATGGGTATCTATCTGCGGTACTATCTCCCTATTACCATGGGTAGATTTCCATGGATATAGTAGAAAATTTATAAGCATGAGCTTCTTCACATAGAAATAGGAACTTAGTGCCACAAGTAGTTCTCGTAACAAATTGGGTATCTACCCATAGAAATATAAACTTACCACCATTGGCGGCACTCATGGATATAGGATCTTACCCATGGAAATACATCACTACTGGAATAGGTAGTGCCTGTGGTTATTAGATCTTTCCCATTTCTCTAAGCACATTACCTATAGCTATTAAAGTAGTGGGTATGAGATGAATGCATGTGGTTTTATCCTATAAACCTAGTGATTGGGCCTATAAGCATGTTTTTTCCCATGGATGTAGCCCTATTTTCTACTAGTTATATGATTTCTTGTACTACTACTTCAACAGTTCAACCTCTCACAATACCGCTTTAGTCACCAGGGCATCATTAACCAGTGATTCCATCTCCTTATTTTCATTACCCATTGTTGATCAATCCTTATACATATTACTTTACACCTAGGACTATAAAGAATGGTAGTAATCATGATTATATCGCTCATTATAATCCATACCCACCATCTGTAACACCCCTGACCCTAGTAGCCTAGAGTCAGTGGTAACTTTGTTACATTGGTAAAATATATAAGGAACCTAATCGCAAAGGAACAAAAATTTTATTAGTTTTAGAAAGATAGATACTTAATTTGTCCTTATATTATAATTGAGAATATAAAATACAACACAATAAATCTTTTGAGAACATCATTACTCTCCCAGATTAACTCTGTATATCAACTATAATAAACTTCCTGGTATCCTGAGGGAAAATAAAACATAAGAAAGAGGTGAGATCAAATTATCATTAAGGTTTAATTATAATATAATCTATCATAATTAATAATAAAAAATTATATAAAGGTAAATAACTAAAACACAAGCCCTTTAATTAATAACTTGAGCATAATATGGCTGGAATTAAAGATGATCAAACAATTCCATATAAATAATCAAATGAGCTTGAAAAATCAACCATGGATATTATACTAATTAAAAAATCACATGGAAATAAATAAATAATATCATAATGATATAATTTATAATACCATACATCTAAAACTTAATTCCAAGGCTTCATCCAAGACACTAAGTATAAATAAGTAAGACAAAAGCCAATACCCAAACTAGTTTGTCTCATGAGACCTACCGATACATCAAGGTGATATAGTAGGCCCTGACCTTCAATTACTAATTAAAATAAAGTAATCATATAAAAGGGGTGAAAATAATCAATATATAAATTTTTATTGAATATATCATACAAAATTTAAATAACTTTCCCCATTAAGTAAATATAATCACAAACAATCCTGGGTAATATGGTGAATTGTGTCAAAATAGTATATCACCAGTCAAACTAATAAATAATACTTTAATAAAATATGGAAGATGATATCATAAGATATCAACCTCAATGAAGAATAATATTCAAATAACGATTTTGACATAGATGAAAAATACTTTAAACAATATTATTGAAAAATTCTTAATGAAAATACCCCTTTTCACTTTGAAAATCACTTATGTTTAAAACAACACACAATTATAAAAGAAAATATTTTATTTTAATATGAAACTGTAAAATTATAATTTATGATTCGAAACATTAATGTGTCATGAATGTGGAAAAATAAATTAATGCTGTAAAATTTTAAAAAAATTGCTTCCCTATTTTTATTGGAAAAGTATTAAAGAAACGTTTTTTTGAAAACAAAAAAAATATAAATTTCAAACCATTTTGTAAAAATTCAAACATGATTAAAGATTAATTTATAAAATCATATAATAATAGTAGAAAAAATTTGGAAACAATTTTATAAAACATGTCCATGAAAAAAACAAGTTTTAAGGGAAATTTTAAGAAGATATATTTTTAAAAGAAAGTCCCTTATAAATATCATATCATTGAAGTGAGTGTTAATAAAACGAATCAATTATGTGTATCAGATTTAAATCTATATAAAACAATTTTAAATACAAAATAATTAAATCAAAACTTAATTAACACATAATCCTAGTAATACATTATTAATAAAGTTGAAGTTTAACCCAAAGAATGGAAATTGGGATAAGAATTCCCTTATACTTTGTAACCTGTTGAATCATATAAAACATAAAAGTAATAATTATAAAATAAAAAATATAATATCATGAAGGAAATTATATTTATTATATTATATTTAAAATGGTTATATATACACCACACAAAATAAATTAGTGTTGAATAAGGAATATATCTCACAGAAGTAAAAAGTGATATGAGAAACCCTTACCTCTTGTTTCCCTTTAGTTTTACATAATTTAACCACATGTATTATGGTTTAAATAATTTTATTAAATAATTAAATAACTATATTAATATTTTTAATACTTTATGTGATGATTTTAAGATATCTTATGACCCATTCGTTAATAATATTACATTATTTTCATGGTTTCGGGTGGGTTTGGTTCATGTTTCATGATCATTTCATTTGTGTATAATTATGGATGTTATTGTAAAATAAAATCACAACTCTATAAATGGAATTAAATAGTATTAATGAAATTATATAATTATAAATGATCATATATATCATTTTTCTTTCTTGTATGAGGATGATTCATTTGATATAATGTTAATGATAAATGTTTAGTTTATTTTTGAGGTTTTTCTAAACACTGCCAACTTGTTTTGTTTTATTTAATATTATGAGTATATATTAGTTAAATAAAATGAAATAAGTTATAATTAACTATTAAAATCTTATTTAACTATAATGATACTACTATGACCATCCATGAAGGCGGTAATGGAAAATGAAAAAAATCATTATTCAAAGAGATGGTTAACTACCATAATTTAAACAATGGTTTTCATTTATTTGAATAACTGGAGATGAGAAATGAAATGGATATGATATATTATATTAAAAATATAAAAATATAGTATATACATGATTATGGAATTTTAGTGTCTTTATAAATGAAGTATATGAGGATAAAATAGAAGAAGAAAAGAAAAAATAAGAGAGGTGATTTGAGAAAATTACCTCTTGAATATCTCCTCCTTGAGGGATGCTTTGATGAACTTGTAATTGGTATTTTGGTGTGAAAAGAAACAATTGATAATTAAGAGAGTGAGTAGTATAGGATTTGAAAGATATTTTAGGATCATCATGGCCTGTAGGGAGAAATGGGGTTGTGATGGGTGATATTTATACTTGAGGAGGGGTGGTTTTAGGTGATTAAATAATGATTATTTTATATTTAAAGCCAACCACATTGAGGTGGAATTAAATTAAATGAATTTTGAAGGTAAATAATCTTTTTAAATTATGGTTAGGGTTGATAAATACATCAACCAACCATTAAAATTTGTATTTTTTTAGGTATTTTAACCTTTAACCTTTTAACTTTTACCTGTTTCATTATTTTACATATACCGTGATAAATATTTTTTTTACCATGGTAAATTTTAATGAATAAAAATTTCAATGACATTAAAAAATAATTAATAACTTATAATTAAAAATAATTAATCAATTTTAACAAATTAAATTCATATAATTGACAAAATTATATTTAAAATTAATCCCACAGACGCAATGGGAAACCGGGTTTTAAAAGTGAAAAGCTCAAAAGTTTGATTTTTTTTTACATAAAATTTCAATATAAAATTGATTCCAATGACCTAAATTATATTTAATTATGTATAAATAAGATAATTATACTTTAAAACCAATTTAAAATGTAATTAATCTCTATAAATAAATTATAAGAAAAAGAAATTATCAATTAAAATTCCAAAATTTTCACTATTCATCAAAAAATGAAACTTTTTTGAAAAATACCAAAATTTCAACCAAAGATAATTTTGAAATTCATATTTAAAAAAATAAGTTACTTTTTTCAAATAATATTTATCAATGTTTAAAGATTTAGTTTTAAAACAGGTGCACTGGTAAAAGACGGCAAAATTGCCTTTTAGAAAAATATAGCTTTTATGCTTAAAATTGGATTTATTATTATCTTAAGACTATAAAACTTATTGGATGGATTTAAAAAGATTTTATTGTTTATATAAAATATAAATTTAATTAATATATTCCACTAATAGTGATTAATTTAATTTATTAAGATAAAATTCCATTGTCAGAATAAAAATTGTTTTTTACAAAAACACTTCCTTTATGTTCAATTTGTTTTTATTTTCATTTTTAATTAATTGATAACCAATGATTTAATTTTTTAAACATGTGTAAATAATATTTTCATGATCTCATTCATTTATTCTTTCCAATGGTTATGTGATAACTATCAAAATTAAATAATAATATTTAATCATTTTTTAGGCTCAACGTTCTGTTTAACGTAAGCTATCAAACATAGTGTTCTTAAAAATATCAAGGTGTTATATTCTCCCCTTATTCAAAAAATTGCATCCTCACAATTTAAAATTTTATCTGGTAATCATAGAGTTGTCATTTTAAAATACTCTTGTAGAAATCCCACATCATTAAAAGGGATAATAAAACTTCCTCTTAAAAAGAGGGAAAGGAAAATGTTAAAGTCACCACAAAACCAGTGTCCCGTATAAGAGAATATTAGTGGGAAGTGAAAAAATGGACATGGAAAAGAAATCTAAATATAAAGTTCTAATAGAGAGTGAAATAGAACATGATCAAGATAAGATTAATGAACATAAAACCATAGAAAAAATATGTTCTAGAAAGGTCAATGATATCATCAGATTTGATCAAAATAGGATAACATTTTATTTCGAAATAATTTGGGAAGATATACTTACTTTATTTCATCTCATATGTACAATATCACCCTTTGTTTTTTCCTTTATTAGTATCCACTTCATTTATTACTTAATTAAATAATGTTGAAATTGTAATTCCTATAGAACTAGTGGATCATAAGATCTATAATGGGATGAAAATTCATTCCTTTTTACTTTAGTTATAATGAAAAAATGGTTAGCACAAATTATTTAATATTCACAAATCTTTATACAGTTAAGAAATACATTAATCTCTAAAACCTCATCCAATGTTCAACGTAAACTATTTCATAAATGGTTACCCTCATGAACCTTCCAAAATATTAAAACCCAATTTTTTTTAAAGAAAGTCCCTAAATTTTCAAAATTAACTTATCATTAATTTCTCAAACAACACGAAGTAGTTCTTAATAACCACATACCAAACATGTGAATAACTTCATCATGTGTTATTTTAAGACATGGTAATAACCTAAATTATAATAAATCCTTATTGACAACATGCATTCTTCCTTAAAAAAACTTAGATTGTCGAATATATTACTTAAATCCAATCACGTAGTAAACCCAACAAAGATAAAATAAACCATCAAATCAATAACAAATTTAATGGTAACCAATAATATCCCATAATCATCTCTTTATTATTATCTCAACATTGAGAACATATTAAGTGTTATCCTACCTAAATCACATTTTTTCAATAATATCAACTTTCTACTGAATTACTTTTCCTAGTCATAGGTACCATTCAACATATGCTCTCAAATCCTTAACTAAAAAGTAATGGAGTACAATAATTATATGTTTCATAATTATTATAACAATAATTTCATAAAATATATTTCTTGGATTAAAAAACACAAGCACAATAATCATTCCACTTCAAATGTATGAATAGCATAAGCTTGACCTTAATCCCTTTTCTTCTTCTGGGGTATATTTCCTTGATGCTTGGGGAATTCATTTGTGTAGTGCCCCATATCCTTACAGCTGAAACATTGTAGGATTTCTTTCCTTCCCTTACAATCACGATCCTGGTGTCCTTTCTCTCCACACTTTTAAGAAACTCGCATTCTATTCAAAGAAGTACCCAGATGTTTCTCTCCACAATTATCACATGTGGGAAAATCCTTCTTTCCTTTTGTCCCTTTATCCATCACTTGCTCCTCCATTCTATTCTTCTCTTGATTTCCCTTAAAGTTATAAGACATAGAGAATTATTTCTCTATCTTAATAGAACATGAGACTATATCTTCGTATGATGAGAAAGTTTTGGAGACCATCTCCCTTCAGAGGAATGCCATTAACCCATCAAAGACATGATCAATCTTACTTCTTAGGTAAAGCTTGTAGTCAGTCGCAAGGCTTGCTAACCTTTTAAAGTTGGCTTCATACTTAACAACATTCTCATCCTCCTTTTTTCTCAGAATCAAGAACTGTCTCTCTAAATCTGCTCGTAGTTCGTGAGGGAAATATTTTCACAAGAAAAGATCATTAAAATCCTCTCATTCCATGTTTTTTATTCACACATCCTCCTTAGTGTTTTGAGTCAATGTCCACCATTGATTTGCATCTCTAGAGAGAGGATAAATTACCATGACAACCATATCCCTTTCATTACTTCCCAAAGGGAGAAATATCTTCTTTAAATAACTTATCCATTGCTTAGCTACAAATGGATTTATAGTCCCATTGGACATTGGAGGTTGTTGTTGCACAAAGTGGTCTAACATTATCATACCGTGTTGTAGATTATTCCGCTCCATAAAGGTAAGGTCATTGTTCATAACTCGAGTCAGTTTTTTCAATATAATTATAATTTGTTCAGCTCTAGCTGCACCTACAGCTCCACATTCATTATATTTCCCAAGAGGAGAATCCCTACACAGATTATGTGAATTGACACTGTTCCTATTCCTTCCTCTAGGATCCATTTCTATGGAATGCACTACGAAAAAAAAAACGATTATTTGCGATAGGGTAATTGCGTTGGAGAAGGTTCCCGTCGTAAAAAGTCCATCGGGAGAAACTATTTGTGACGAGACCGTCTACCCATCACAAAAGGTTTTGTGCGAGTTGCACGCCAAACTGCGGGAAGGGTATTTGTGACGGGCATAAGAGCCCGTCACAAATACCCAACGACATCTTTTAGTATTTGTGACGGGCTTTACCTCCTGTCGCAAATAGTGTGTTGGCAGGTTGGTATTTGTGATGGGTCCCATCGCAAATACCTTTTTAACCACCGACCCTAATTAATAGGCATGTTAGTATTTGCAAAGGAAATCCCGTCACAATAATCCCATCGCAACTAATCTAACATATATATACCCCTATCTGTTTTTCCTCTCATTTCACTCCTTTCTCCACTCCTCTCTCCCTCTCTATTTATATTTTCTCTCTCAAAATTTTCTAAGTTAAAAATTTAATTCAGAGCAATATTCGCGGCTTAAATCCTCCAAAAGATTCAGGTTTAAGCTATTTATCTATTTCATTTATTTTTTAGTTAATTCATTTTATTTGATATAAGTTATAATTATTGTTAATTGGCTGCAATTAAATTAAATTAGAATTAGATCGCCTTATTTTGCATTTTTTTTCAATACGTGTGATTAATATTAATTAGTACTAATTAATAGTTATATTAATTATTATTAATTAGTAGTTATAAGTATTAATTAAAAAAATTATTAATAATCATTAATAATTAGTCATAATTAGTAATATTAAGCGATAATTAGTAAAAATTAGCGTTGATAAGTAGTAAATTGAAATAAATATTAATAAATAATAATAAATAGTAATAATTAGTAATAATTGTGAATAATTAGTGATAATTAAAAATAATTAGTCATAATTAGTCATAATTAGTAACAACTAGTAATAATTAGTAATAAATTTGATTAATTAGGAATAATTAGTAATAATTAGAAATAATATGAATAATTAATAATAATTTGGAATAATTAATAATAATTAGGAGTAATTAGGAACAATTAGAATTAATTAGGAATAAATAGTAATAAATAGTAATAAATAGTAATAAATAGTAATAAATAGTAATAAATAGTAATAAATAGTAATAAATAGTAATAATTAGAATTAAATAGTAATAATTATGATTAATTAATAATAATTAAGATTAATTAGTAATAAATAGGATTAAATAGTAATAATTAGGAATAATTACTAATAATAAGTTTTAATTAGTAATAATTAGGATTAATTAGTATTAATTAGGATTAATTAGAAATAATTAGTAATAGTTAGTAATAATTAGTAATAAATATTAACAAATAGTACTCAATAGTAATAATTAGTAATAATTATTAATAAATAGTAATAAATAGGAATAATTAGTAATAAATAGTAATAAGTAGTAATAATTAGTAACAATAAGGACTAATTAGTAATAATTTGGATTAATTAGTAACATTTAGTAATAACTAAGGTTAATTAGTAATAATTAGGATTAATTAGTAATAATTAGGATAAATTAGTAATAATTAGGATTAATTAGTAATAATAAGGATTAATTAGAAATAATTAGTAATAATTAGTAATAAATAGCAACAATTAGTAACAACTAGTAACAATTAGTAATAATAAGTAGTAATTAGTTATAATTAGTAATAAATAGTAATGAATAGTAATAAATAGGAATAAATAGTGATAATTAAGAATAATAAGGAATAATTAGTAATAATTAGTAATAATTTTTAATAATTAGTAATAAATAGTGATAAGAAGTACTAAATAGGAATAAATAGGAATAAATAGGAATAAATAGGAATAAATAAGAATAATTAGGAATATTTAGTATTAATTAGTATTAATTTTTATTAATTAGTAATAATTAGGATTAATTAGTAAGAATTGGGATTAATTAGTAATAATTAGGATTAATTAGTAATAATTAAGATTAATTAGTAATAATTAGGATTAATTAGTAATAAATAGTAATAATTAGTAATAAATAGTAATAATTAGAAATAAATAGTAATAAATAGTAATAAATAGTAATAAATAGTAATAAATAGTAATAAATAGTAATAAATAGTAATAATATTAATAAATAGTAATAATTAGTAATAATTAGGAATAATTAGTAATAATTTGGAATAATTAGTAATAATTAGTAATAATTATTAATAAATAGGATTAATTAGTAATAATTAAGATTAATTAGTAATAATTAGGATTTATTAGTAATAATTTGGAATAATTAGTAATAATTAGTAATAATTAGTAATAATTTGTAATAATTAGTAATAATTAGTAATAATTAGTAATAATTTGTAATAATTAGTAATAATTAGTAATAATTAGGATTAAATAGTAATAATTAGGATTAATTATTAATAATTAAAATTAATTAGTTATAATTAGTAATAATTAGAAATAAGTTGGAATAATTAGTAATAATTTGGAATAATTAGTAATAATTAGGAATAATTAGTAATAATAAGGATACATTAGTAATAAATAGTAATAATTAGTAATAAATAGTAATAAATAGTAATAAATAGTAATAAATAGTAATAATTTGTAATAATTAGTAATAAATAGTACTAAATTGTAACAATTATTAATAAATAGTAATAATTAGTAATAAATAGTAATAATTATCAATAATTAGAATAATTAGTAATAATTAGATATAATTAGGAATAATTAGTAATAATTAGGAATAATTTGTTGTAATTTGTAATAACTAGGATTAATTAGTAATAATTAGTACTAATTTGTACTAATTATTAATTATTAGGAATAATTAGGAATAATTAGGAATAGTTAAGAATAATTAGGAGTAATTTGTAATAATTAGGATTAATTATGAATAATTAGGATTAATTAGTAATAATTAGGATTACATAGTAATAATTAGGATTTGTTTGTAATAATTAAGATTACTTAGTACTCATTTTGATTAACTAGTAATAATTAGGATTAATTAGTAATAATTAGGATTAATTAGTAATAATTAGGATTATTTAAAAATAATTCACAATAATTCTTAATAAATTCTTAATAAATTAGAACAATTTCTAGAAGATTGGTGACAATACTTTTGCTTGACGACTCATCTCCTTATAAATTTCTCCCACTGAAATCACTTAGAAGAATCTGATCCAACATACAAATATCCATTTTCATATTAATAAAAATTGATATGCATACGTCAGAGCAGTTTTCTCATACTGATTTAAGTGAGAGAAATTTGAAAGAAGATGAGTAGTCAGAAAAAAGAGGCTCTTTTTCCTGATGTCTCATCTTCTTGTAATGTTATCCGACTGAAATCACTATAAAAATCTACTTTGACATACATATATCCATTTTCGTATGTATGATATTGGAGAGCAGTATGATGAGGCCTCCCCGCTCTCCATTCCCATTCATACAAAAATGGATATTCATACGTCGAAGCAGATTTTTCATAGTGATTTCAGTTAGAGAAAGTTGCAAAGAGATAAGCCATCGGAAAAAGTGTTACCACTAATCTGCTGGAAATTTTACCAATAAAAATTTGTGGTAATTAGTATAAATTATCTATAATTTCCATCGATTAGAGGTAATTATTATAAATTATTATAAATTAGTGTAGATTAGTATACATTATAAAACAAATACTATAAATAACTATGAAATAATAGAAATTATTTTAAATTGCTAGAAAAACAAATTTAAATTTCTTCTCTTTTTTGGATAGTGTTTGTCTTATATAAAATTATTCAAAAAAACTAATTATATTATATATTTTTTAGAGAAATATAGAATAGGGAAGTCGAAAATAATCATTATTAGATGATAACACTTGGATAAATCAGTGTAGGAATCTAAAAGTTTCTGGTTTAAATATTATATATATTGAGGGTGCTGAAGCTTTCTTATCATTTTTCATCATCAAAAAAAGAATTTGTTTCAAACATGACAATTAAGTATCCTTGTAAAAAATGTGTTCTGAGGACATTTGACACATTTGACAATGTTGGAGGCCATCTATTACATTTTTATTTTCAACTAGATAATGTTTTTTGATATTAAAATGGTGAATGAGGTTTCAGAGAACATACTGATAATTTGGTTTCAGATCCATCATGGTTTAAAAATTTTGTACATGATGTGCCAGGTCCTTGTTTTGAACAAAACTAAAACTTAGGATGATATTGATATTATTTTCCAATATTATTTTATTATTTTACAATATTATTTTATTTTTATTTTTAATATTATTTTATCTTTATTAATAATATTATTTTATTAAATTTTTAAAGTTATTTGCAATGGGACTTTTTACAATGGCCTATCATAAATACTTTTTTAAAATAATTCAGGGAGAGTATTTGTGATGGGACCTTTTGTGATGACCTGTCGCAAATGATTTTTTAAATAATCTTAGGGAAAATATTTTTGATGAGTCCAAATACTGTCACAAATAGATTTTTTTTTGTGATGGGCCATCTCAAAAAAAGATTTCTCGGACACCTTTTTCTGCAACTAGTTATTTACGACGGGACCTCGTCACAAATGAACTTTTGTGACAGGGTCCTGTCATAAATAACTTGTCTTAAATAGTCCAATTTATAGTAGTGATTTAGTAAACTAGATTAGATTATAAAATTATGAAACATAATTTATAATCATAAAAATGCTTAGTTTAAATTGAAAAATTTAAGTATAACTAATCTCTAAATCATATGTTTTGTTTCTTTGGGAGTATATCCAAATTTTGTCCTAGGGTTTCATTCTCTAATCTATATTTTCCTAAATATTTTTTCTACAGTTTCTAGTAAACTTCCTATGATACCAACTATAATACCTCTGACCCTAGTAGACTAGAGTCAGTGATTTATTTATTACATTGACATAATATACAAGGAATCACATCTCAAAGGACCAATTTTTTTTGTAGTTTTGGAAAACTAGATACATACTTGAACCTTACATTAAAATTGAAAATATAAAACACAATATAGAAAATCCTTTGAGAACACAATTATTCTCCTTGGTTAATAATGTATATCAACCACAATAAACTTCCTAGCATCCTGAGGAATAATAAAACATAAGAAAGTGGTGATCTAAAATAATCAGTGTTGGTTAAGTACAATGGAAGATATCATGAATACAAATAAAAAATTATGTCCATATAAATAAATAAAACACAATCCATTTAATCAATAACTTGAGCATAAATAAAATATAACCAAATAATGCGATATGAATAATCAAATGAGATATAAAACTTAACCATGAATATTCTAATAATTGAATAATCATATGGAAATCAATAAATAATCTCATAATGAGGTAATTCATAATTATATATATCTAAAACATACAATCAAGTTTTTTTCTAATACACCATACATAAACGAGTAAGACATAAGCGAATACCCAAAAATAGTTTTTCTCACGAGACCTACCGATGCATCGAGAGGGTATATTAGGACCCGTCTATCACTTACTAAGTCCAATACATTCTTCATATTAAAGGGGTGAAACATAATAAGGAAATAAATTTTTTATTGAAACTATTATAAAAAATGAAAATAACCTTCCCCATTATGTAAATATACTCACAAACTATCCAGAGTAATATGGGGAATGGTGTCAAAATAGTATATCCCCATTCAAACAAAATAATTACCATTTAATAAAATATTGAAGATGGTACCATAAGAGGTAAAACCCAAATAAGAATAATATTCAACAAATCATGTTGACATAGATGAAAAATTATTTAAACAATATTATTGAAAAATTATGATGAAAATAGCCTTTTTCACTTTGAAAACCACTTATGTTTAAAATGATGTGAAATTATAAAAGAAAATATTTTATATGAAGACAACTTATAAAATTTTAAAATAATATTAAAAACATTAAGGTGTCATGATGGTGGGAAAATATTCTCATTCCATATAAGTTAAAAAGACATTCCTAACATGTTTTTGTTGGAAAATTCTCAAAGAACCTTATTTTGAAAATAGAAAAATATACATTTGAAACCATTTTGTAAAATGAAAAACATTAGTAAAAATGAATTTAAAAAATCATTGGAGAATACTAATTTTTTTTTGGATTTTTTTAAAAAACACGGTCATGGAAGAAAAATAGAGTTTTAAGGGAGACTTTAAAAAGATATTTTTTTTTAAAAAAAAGTCCCTTATAAATATCATATCATTGAAGTGAGCGTTAATAAAATGAATAGATTATTTTTATCTACTATAAATCTATATAAAAAAAGTGGAAATAAATCATAATAATGTAAAAATTCAATTCACACATAATTCTATCAAGGCATTATCAATGAAGTTAAAGTTTAACCCAAATAATGGAAATTAGGATGAGAATCCCCTTATACTTTGTAATCACTCAACTCGTACGCACTATAAAAGAAACAATTATCAAATGAAACATTGAATACCATGAAGGTAATTATATTCATGATATTATATTTCAAAGTTTAATATACACACCACACAAAATTAATTAGTGGTGAATATGACATATATCTTACAAAAGTAAAAATTGAGATGAGAAACCCTTACCTATTTCTTCCCTTCAGTATTGCATAATTTAGCCTCCTTTATAATGGTTTAAATAATGTCATTAAATAATTAAAGAACTATATTAATATTTATAATTCCTTCTGTTCTAATTTTATGACATTATATGGCCCATTCATTAATAATATTTCATTATTTTTATGGTTTCAAGTGCATTAGTTTCATAGTTTCATGGTCGATTCCTTTTTGTATAATTTTGGATGTTCTTGTAAAATGGGATTAAAACTATATAAGTGTAATTAAATAGTATTAATGAAATTATAGAATTATAAATATTCCCATATATCATTTTTATTTATTTTATGTGGATTATTCATTTGAAATAATATTAATGATAAATGTTTAGTTTATTTTGGTGATTTTTTTGAACACCTTGAACTAGTTTTGTTTTATTTAATATTATGAGTATATATAAGTTACATAACATGTAACTGGTCAAATTTAACTATTAAAATCTGATTTAACTAGAATGATACTTGTATGACTTGTTATGAAGTATATAAGGTAAAATGAACAAAGTCATTATTCATGGAGATGGTTAACTGGCATAATTTGGACAATGGTTTTAATTTCTTTGAATAAGAGGATATGAGAAATGAAATGGATATTATATATGAAATTATCAACATAAAAATACAGTATATAAATTATTATGAAGCTATCATTCCTTGATGGATGAATTAGGTGAGGAGAAAATAGAAGAAGAAAAGAAAATAATAAGAGAGGTTCATTGAGAAAATTACCTCTTGAATATAACCTCTTTGAGGGACCCCTTGAGGATCTTGGATTTTTTAATTTGGTGATAATATAAGTACTTGTACATGGGTGGAGTTAGGATGAGAGGGGTTTTCAGATATTTTAGGAGAATCAGGGCTTGTTAGGAGAAATGGGGTGGTATTTATAGTGTGTGGGGGGGGGGGGGGTTAAGTGATTGAATAATGGTTATTTTATATTTAAAGCTAACCATATTGAGGTGGAATTAATTTCCATGAATTTTTCTAATAATTAATATTTTAAAGGTAGTTTAAGGTCGAGAAATACCTCAAACACCCATTAAAATTTTTAGTTTTTAGGTATTTTAAACTTGTACCTTTTAACTTTAACTTGTTTCATTATTTTATCTATACTGTGGTAAATCTTTTTTTTACCATGGTAAATTTTTATGTATAAAAATTAAAATGACCTTAAAAAATAATTTGGACCTTATTATCCTAAATATGGAATCTATTTTAAGAAATTCAATTCAAATAATTGGAAAAATTAGATTTAAAATTAATCGTGTAGACGCAATAAGAAGACATGTTTTCAAAGTTCAAAAGTTCAAAATATTGAAATAATTTTATAACCAATATCAGTTTGAAATTTATTCCAATAAAATAAATCAAATTAATGTATGTATAATAGAACTAATTATAATTTAAAACCAATTTAAAATATAATTGAACTATATAAATAAATTATGATAAAAAAATTTTCAATTAAAATTCATAAGTTTTCACTATTCATTGAAAAATTATTATTCTCTAAAAAATACGAAAATTTTACCCTAATATAATTTTTATATTATGATTTAAAAAAATAATTTTATTTTTTCAAATAAAATGTATACATGTGTCGAAAATTATTTTTAAAACAGGTGTGTCGGTAAAAGGCAACAAAATTACCTTCTAGAAAAATATACATTTTTATGCTTAAAATTAGATTTATACTTATATTAAGCCTATCAAACCTGTTGGATGGATTTAAAAATATTTTATTTATTATATAAAAAATAAATTTCATTAATATATTTCACCAATAATGATTAATTTAATTTATTAAGATAAAATGCAATGGTAAGCATAAAACTTGTTTTTTAATAAAAACACAACTTTTTGTTCAATTTGTTTTATTTTAATTTTATTTAATTGGTAAAAAATTAATTAATTTTATAAACATGTGTAAAATATATTTTAATAATATCATTCATTCGTTTCATTCCAACACCCAGATGATAACTATCACAATTAAATAGTAATATTTAATTGTTTGTTTAGGCTTGGTGTTCTGTGTAATGTAAGCTATCAAACATAGTGTTATTAAAAATATCAGGGTGTTATACCATATAATGTACATGTAGATACTCCTCTACACATACCACCACCAAATCCATATCCACAATATTTTTTATAGATATTTCCTCTAGTGTTTATCCCCCAATCACTTAAGTATACTTAATTTATTTTATAGACTAGTCAGATTATTGATATCCCACCAAGTTTTACCCTGTGGTTCTATTATAGACCCTAAGGGAGGGCGGGGGGGGGGGGGGGGTGAATTCAAATTAATTCAACTTAATTATTTTATTTGTATTAACTAGATCATGTAATCATATTGGTAAATACACCTTGAATCATTTTTGTAATCATAATCAAATATAAAACAATAGAGGGAATAAACACACACTTTTACTTGGTTTACCAATAAAAGTATTCATCAAAGGAGAACATATCAACAATTTATTGATATTCCAATTAATCAATACTTAAATTGTATGTGAATTAATATTTTGGAAGATCTCACTTCACATATATGGTACATGGCCTCTTCCTATATCCCACACACCTATTTCAAGAGTGATACAATGATAAAGTAGGCACAAATTTCGATCTTGCAAGAATTCAATAAAAGTACTCAACACAAAAAAATAAGTGTTTTATTCTAAATGATCCTGTGTTTACTTATAGATTTTTAGAAATATACACAAAAAAATATTCTTCCAAGATTAATCTTTAATGAAATTAGAACTGATAAAAAGTTACTAATCAATACCAAATATTAAATTTTATTCACAAATAATCCTATAATCTAGGATCTTCAATCATCCCTATCATATATTATCTATTTGTTAATATTTTATAATTGTACACTACCACCATGAATGTTTTCTTCTAGATATATTGAATTTCAAATTCAAAATTCAAATCAACTTCTAACTTATTATAGATCCAAAAATCACCCCTTGAATTGATTCATAGTTTTTCTTCATAATTGGAATTAGAAAGAGTAGTTATTAGTTGTTTAAATAAACACCAAAACTCTATAATACCATAACATTATCACCCATGCATTGATAGTGTGTAAACCCTGAGATTCAATATAATGTCCATATAGGATTCTCATGATACGTTTTCATGGTACACACCCTTGAATTGATGTGGAATGAAATAACTTCAACTATTTGAGCATCAAATCTATAAAAATACTCAAATATACCTAAATAACCTTTATGGTGAAACCTTCTATGTCACAACATGGACATATATTTTCCAGAATCACTTAAATCCACCTGAGTATTCTTCTCAACATGATCCTCTATATCACATCACAACTATATTATTTCCAAAATCAGATAAATATTCTTTATTCTCCTTTATAGTTTGATATCTACTTCCAACACAATTACCTAATAAACAAAACTATCAAAAACTGATAAAAATCCTTTATAGAATGACCTATAATGTTGTGATGTGACCTCTTCCATTTCCAAAAAAATAATAATAACACACCAAAATTATTACTCAATCATGAGGGAACTTCATGTAAATTCCACCTTATTTCACATAAACTAAAACCTCAATAAAAAATCACTTTAACAATGAATCCAACTAATTTTAATGACTCTACTTTGTATTTTGTTGTCAAATAAATTGTTAACCATACACATAAAATATTATAACCTCCCCCTGATTTGATATATAGAATCAGGTTCTAATTTATTACTATACACTAGTATTTTACCTTTAACCTTTTATCCCACTTTGATAATAAAAATTCAAAGATTTATTTCAATTTAGTTCAAAAAATGATATAAAATTATTTGATGTTGTCACAATTTCATATCTTATCAAGGATCATTAAATTAGTCTATAAGCCTTTTTGAGTCAATGATAGGTTTAAGGAACAAGAGAAATAACCAAATGTATCAATGATATCTTAGAAATATGATAAAAAAATTACATCTTTCCAGTCCCAAGGGATAGTATATCCCTTTATCTTCTTAGTCATAATAAAATACATAAATCTATAAACAAAAATAATAACTAAATATAAAAAATAAGTTCAATGGATAGAGGGAAATTCTGAACCTCTTTAGTTTGTGAGAATCTTTTTACTCTAAGTTTCAACCTATGCCTCTCAAATACATGTACAATCAACAATTTAGTAAAGATATCATCCACTTGATGTTGTGTATGAAAGGACCAATCTAGATCTAAGTGATCATTGAGCGGTGGAGGGGGTGAATGAGTGAGTATTTTCTTTTTATTTTTCAATCTTATGAAACAACCTTTTCCTATTATTAAAATGTAATAACTTTTTTGAAAATCATCACAAATGAAAAATCCATAAAAACATAAGAATTTACAAGGTTTACTACTCATCAAGAGTAAATTTTCCTTTTTATGGTTTTGAAATAATCCAATACCACACAATCCCCTAGAAAAAAATCCTTTTATGTGGTCATTGAAAGCATGAAATATCTTCACACTTGCGTTGAACTATAATCAAACAATATTGCATGTTATCTCCATAAAAATAAAAAATGTAACAAATATTTTAAAACAACTATTATAAACCTTCGCCAATCGGTTTAGTAAGTTATAACTACACTGATTATACTTATTCACTCTTGTACTTTATGAAAAAACATCTTCTTCACTTTCTTGCCCAGTAATCGGAAAAGAATTCCTCATTGGACTTCTTTATAAAAATTCCATCCATTCCACTATTTATTTGGTTTCTTTATTTGGTACTCCATCTAAATAAATACAACCAGTGCCTTTTAAAAACTATTACAACCTTCTTACTCTTTTTCTATCCATTAACCTATGTAAACCCACTTCCATCCATTCACCACCACACATAGTCTATATGATTTTACATGATATTAAACTTTTTCCATTATCTTATGTCTATTGCCTCTGATCATTACTCCTTAGTGTTATTTTAACTTCTTCTTCATCTAATAGATTCCTTGACTAGGATCTTTTCCTACTAAAACTTTGGATTTCATAAATTCATTTAGTATCTATGTCTGATACTATTTATATATCACTTCATATTTTACGTGTTTAAATTGTACACATATTTTTATTATACTTAGACCCTTTTTGTAGATGAATGAGTTGAATAAAAGTAAAGATTTCAATTTAACTTTCATACTAACTAAAAACAAAAAATTTGAAACTCCCACTCAAAACAATTCACTTGGATTATTCTCAAGGCTTCTGGGTCATTCTTAAAGATTCTCATAAACTCAAACAACCACAACCTTCAACTAACTTCTTTCAAACATGGAGTGAATCTTGGATATTCCTTCCATGATATTTATAACAATGAGAGATTAGTTTTTTATCATCACATTTGATATCTTTATGAAAGTTTAAAAATAATTTAAAGATGATAAAACATTATACCACTTATTCTTGTAGTAATTATTCTATATGTTGAGAATTAATATGATTTTTCATGTAAAAACTTTTGATGAACTTCTCAAAATTATTTCATAGAAACTTCCTCTATCTAATGAATTTAATAAAAACAATCTATATGATACCTTCACATGCTAACCTCTATCCGATGAACATTATAAAAATTTATCTATTCAATATTTTCAATCCAAACTAATAGTTGATGACTTGATGACTGTTATCCTATCATCCTAAAGAAAACTTATCTTCAAAACTTTGTATATTCCTATCTGATATAAATTATACAAAATCTTCATTCGGTTTTCTTCAATAAATTTAATTTCATCTGATATAACTTCTTCCGTTTATACTTGTTTTGATTGGAATTTATCCATAAGGACATTTTGGGATTAGGATTTTATCTAATTAAATCCATTAACATATCCTTTCTATAATTTTAAAAAAATTCTCTATTTGAAAAAATTCATAAACATAAAAAAACTCTTCTCAACCAAACCCCTATCCGATAGTTTCTAACTTGTGATCTCTCTATAACTTCATAGTATGAACATTATACATACAAATTAATTCCCCCATTCATCTTAAAATTGGATAATAAGATCTTTTATAACTCATAATTTTTTAAAAATTAAAAATTGAAAATAATCACTGGATTTATTTATCAAACACTCTGTCCAATGGAACTTGTAATTATTATATGTTAAAACATCCTACACAAAACCATGTCTAAAACCCTTAGTCTGAAAACCTTTTTCTAAGGGACTCTATCTTGAAAACTAGGTTTGAATGCCTCTATCAATCCCCCATTTATTGGAAATCCTAACAAATTAATGTGATTTTATATTTGTAAAAAAAATAAAAAACATGGAGCACACCTTATTCAGAAAAACCAACTTTCTTTAAACACCTCACTTCTCCTTTGAAAACACCTCCAAACTTCTTCGTTCTAACAATCCCCACATTTTTATTTTTTTTATTCAAGGAACATAAATCACTAAACATTTTAACACAATAAATATACTACTTATACAATAATTATAAGTGTACATGAGGATCTTATTATAGGAAAAAATAATTATTTAACAACAACACCATACTATCCATACATAGTGACCAAAGAAACTTTTTAATACAGCTCATAAGAAACTTCATCTTCCACTTGAAACATTCATCACATTTTTTTCCTACAAGAATTTTTTTCCATAATCCAATTTAAAAACATCTTAAAATAGTTCACACATAATTAAATCACATCTTACCCCTTTTAAGAACCCCTTAAAGACATGCTTTCTATCAAAATGTAAAAAACATACCAGTGGATAAATTTATGTAATAATTTATTTCCACCTTGAAAACATTATCCAAAGAAAAGATGGAGATGGGACAAATACAACATTTATTATCCTTGAAGAGATGGAGTTTGTACACCCATTATCATACTTAGCTTATGAAATGATTCCGTCAACAATGGTTTTTGAGGATATTAATAATTTTATCCGTTGTAGGAAAAAACTACAGATTCAATTCATTATTCTCCACATGATCTTTAATGAAGTGATATTTTATATCAATTTTCTTAGAATAATAATTTTTCACAATAATTTTAGTGAGATTTATAGAACTTTGATTATCATAACCCAATATAAGAGGAAACTTCATATCAAAAAACAAGTATTACAACTATGTATTTATCTACATAAGTTGTGTTGTAGCTTGGGTGGAATAAACATACTTTGATTCTATTATACCAAGATTCACTTAATTCTATTTATTTTTATTTTAGCTAACCCATCTATCTACCAAGATAAACACCCCACCATATGTGGATTTTCTCTCATCTACCCTTCCTACCCAGTCTACATCTATATATCCAAACAAATCAATATTTCTAATTCTATCATATTTTAACCCAATATCATTTGTGCCTTTTATATATATGAGAATTCATTTTCTAGATATGATATTAGTTTCATGTGGTTCACTTTGATAGATAGAAAAATGTGTAACAACATACAATATATCTGGACTTGAATCCATTATATTTAATAATTTTATAACCTTATTTATAAATTCATTAGGATACACCTCATTTCCTTCCCCATATTTTGAAAACATTGTTCCCATTGAAATTGGTGTGGAAACTAAATTTTAATCTTCCCTGAAAAACATTCTTAAAAGTTACTTACCATACTTTTCTTGATATTGGAAAATATATTTCTTCTTTTATGAGATTTGTAATCTATGAAAGTATTTCATTTATCCTTGCATGGAAATCTCAAAAAAGTTCTTCATCTATTAAGAAAACATTTCACAAGTGTCTTTATAATTCTATATAAATTTTATTCCATCAAAATAAAAAATCATAATGAGGGAAAACTTTTTATTTTACTTTATATATAGGACACTATCAAATCTCCATTTCTTGAAGTTCAACTTCCTTAGGAAAGTATCCAATTAAGAACACCAATATCTTAGAGATTTCTTCAACCCATAATAATATTTATTTAACTCAAACACAAATATTTCATTATTCCCAAGCTTGAAACCACATGATTGTTCAATATGAAATTCTTTATCTAGATCTTTGTTAAGGAAAGATGACTTGAAATCCATCTAAAAAAGTTTGAAAATTCAATGTGGAATGATAAATAGAAATATTTTGATAGTTTCTAATGTTTTCACTAGAGAAAAAGTCTCATTAAAGTCAATGTCTTAAATTTTTGAGTAACCTTTGAAAAATAGTCTGGCCTTGTTTCTTATCACTTCTCCTTTCTCATTCAACATATTTCGAAACAACCAATTTTTACTGATCAAATTCATATTTTTTAGTTTGGATATATATTCCCAACTAATTTTTTTTTTAATTTGATCTATATATTCACTTATAGAATCTGTCCACTCTTTATTCTCTAAAGCTCCATCAACATCTTTTGGTTCAACTTGTGAGTATAAGGATGTATGTAAAACTGACTTTTATATTCTTTTGTTTTGAACGATTTTTAATTTATCTCCAATTATTTTATGAACTTCCACTTCCTTCCTCATCCTAGGATGAAATTTATTTAATTGTTCCTCATTTATTGAGATATACAAGTCTGAATCTTTATCTCAAGAAATATCAACATTATTACTATCATTAATAACTTTTTAATGTTGCTCAATTGAAACAATTTCATCTTCCCTTTATTCAAAATCTATATTTGTGAAAATTTATTATAAGAATATTCTAGAAAACTAACATCTGATGAGTTAAAAAGGTTTTTTTATTTCTTTATTATAGAATATATATCCTCTAAAATTATGAGGGTATCCAAGAAAGATTCATCAACTCCCCTCTAATAAAAATTCCAAAGATTCTCACCCTTGAATTTTATAATACAAGGACTGTTGAAAACCATTAAGTGATTCAAAATTGGGGTTTATTTTTAATACATACCATAAGGATTTATTTCAGAGTTTTTATTATAGAAAAATTGATTCTATACATAAATTTATACTATGATATATTTCCTCTAAAAAATAATGAGAAGTATCATGTTCAATCAAAATTCTTTATGCTATCTCCAAAAAACTTATATTTATTCATTTAAGAAGACTATTTTTATATGGTGTGTACAGTACACTAAACTCATGGATAATCCCATGCTTTTTAATATAATCTATAAACTTACCTCTTGTATATTCACCTCTATAATTAGTTTAAATCTTCTTTAAAAAATATTCACATTCTTTTTCTACACCTCACCTAAAATTATTAAATATTTTGAGATCCTATGATTTATGTTTTAAAAATAAAATACATGTAATGTGACTAAATTCATCAATAAAATAAATAAATTACTTATTTCCATGTGTTTATTGTTTACTCATGGGACCATAAATATTAAAATGTATTAGCTCTAAGGGATGAGTTGAATGTATCTCAACTTTTTTATATACTGAGTTTGTAATCACACATTTTTGGAAAATAGAGAAACACTAATATATTCTACTTTTAATGTAAGAAATATCAATAATACTTTGCCCCTTGATTAGAACTCTCATATTCATTTGAAATATGTTCCCCAGCCTTTTATGCCACAACTGGTTTTCTTCGATCATGCTATGATATCATTAATTTTGTGAGTCACCAAATTCAAACAAGTTTCCCTTTGTTTATTCGCCTATTATTATAACTTTACCATCTTATATCCTATTAAAAAAACTATATTTTCTAAAAAAAATTTCTTACTTACATAAAAAAGTAATGAAATAGCTAACAAATCATGTTTCAACAAATAAAAAAATATTAATCTTTTGGATTTTAACTTTTCTTCCCCAACGATAGTTTGTCTAATGCCTTTGATTAGGAGAGACTCATGGTTTCCAAAAGTCACCATAACTTTTAACTATTTATATTTTTCAATAACATAAAATCTCAGATAATGTTTGAATAATACTTATTGTCTAATATCTAAGTTCTTTATCCTTTCATTGCTTTGAGAAGAGTTTCAACAACTAAGGATTTTTTACAACCTTTTTCTTTATTCTCATGTGGATTTTGAGGTTTTTTATATTTTTTTGTTTTGGAATTAAGATAAGACATCATTTTTCAATATTTAAAGGTTTATTATATCTTTTATATATAGTTTCCAATGGTTGTAATATATTTTTTCAACCGTCAAGCGTACTTTCTTAGGTTTCCTCATTTGAGTGGGTTGACTCCCCCTAAAACTTTTCCCCTAGTTTCTCCTGGTTCAGTATAACATTTGTGATTAAACCAAAACATATTTTTTTTGTATTAAAAAATCCCCTAAAATACCATAAGTTACCATAGAAATAATATTTCCCTCTATAACTTAAACATTGCCCAGAGTTGTGTGTCCACTTTTCATCAACTTTCATACCTTCCACTTTGGTATCTCATTGTGCACCAATGTTTTGGTTATCTTCTAATATTTTATTCCTAGTTTTATATTTATTCTTAGACTCAATATAATCACCTAGAGTAGTATCTTTTGGTTCATGGGTTTAAACCTTAAAAACATCAGTTTTTTCAAATCTTTATACTTTAGCCATATACATAGTCTTATTAACTTCCTTTTTATTCTGAACATATTTTTATTCTTATCAACTTTTGAGTATACCTTTTTTTTATCCTTATTAGGTTTATATTTCTTAGATATTTCATCAACTTCAATAGTTTTATTTTGGAAATTTAAAATTCCTTGATCAGTTTTAATAATATTTTTTCGAACAAGTTCAACACTTCATACTTCAACTTCAAATTTTATTCAAGATTGATGTTGGGATTTTTATTTTCATCATGGAAATTATTTATATAATCAATTATTTTAGAAACTAAGATTTATCTTTAATAAAAGATTATTTATTGTTCGATTAATCATTTTATTTCTCTAAATTATTGTTTTTCCCACCAAGTTTTAAAATATTTGCAAGACATTCTTTCAACTATCTATTTAGCATAAACTCCGTCTGAGTTTCTTCTTCTTCTAAAATACTACTTTCATCACTATTGAATTTTTCATCATTCACTTTTACAATAATAAGTTTTTTCGGAGCAATATCACTGACATTTTCATCTTCCTCTTCACTGTCATAATCTTCCTCACACTTAGAAAAATATCTTCTCTTTTTATATATAGAGAAAATATTTTCATTTCCATTAGTATATGTTTTTTATTTTTTACCTTATTCTTGAGGGATATACTTTAATTTATATCATATTTATCAATTTATTCAACTTCTTTTTTTCATGATTTTTTAGTAAAAGGTCTAGTAGCTTCAAATAAAAAACATTATACTAGTAAATTTCTTTTATACTTTATTATGCCCCATTTTACCCATTTAGAAAACAAAGACATAAATTCATAAAAAATTTTATAGTGTCAGACTCACTACATTTTTATTTAATAAATTTCTCATACTTTCCTTTCTGGTTAGATTTGAAAGAGATCTCCTAATCTTACTTCTATTTATTCTTTATAACCTTTTCTCTTGTCATTTCATAAGCTATGAGAGTGATATATAGATCATCCAGATATAGAGTTTCTAGATCTCTATCTTCCAGTGATTAAAATCTTGAAACAAATTTATCCAAAAATAATTATTAATATCTTTTCAACAATGGTTGAATCTTCTAACTTCTCACTAAGAAATATTATAGTGATTACAATTTCATTTAATCTTATAAATAAATTACCAAAAAAATAATAATCAATCATATTAAGATATTTATACTCTAATATCTATATTTGGAACTTTTCCTTATTCACTTTCTAATCTTCTTCATAGATTTTTTTTAATTTCTCCTGGATGAATTTAGTTGTTACGACTCCTTTAACTATAGGAAAATCAATATCAGAAATTGTGGAAAGTATAAATTTTTTGAATCACCCATCATTTTAAAAAATTTTATAATAAAAAATTATTAGGTGAACTCCGTCAGTATTAGGAAGGAAACCATCTGTAGTAGCTTCAAGAAGTTCATAAACAAGGAACATAATATAGAGAAACATTATATTTTTTTCAAATATAATAGTTATTTCTATAAAATAAGAATCCACCTACTCTTCATTGAATTATGAATATCCATTGTAACTTATCTCTTCATTAAAACATGGTCAAAGTGTAAAAAATACAACCTTCACTTTGATACCATTTGAAAGGACTAATCATGATCTATGTGATCACTAAGAGAATGAGGGTGTGAATTAGTGATCTTTATATTTTTAAATTTTCAAACTTATAAAAAAACTTCAACTCATGTTAAAGGTTTATGAATTTTCTAAAAATAAGCACACAAGAAAAATCTAAATGAACATAAGAATTTATAAGGTTCACTACTCATTAAGAGTATACTGTTCTTGTAATGGTTTGGAAATAATACAATACCACACAATCCTCTAGAAAATATTCCTTTTATGTGGTTAAATAAACCAGAGATTATCCTTAAAATTTTTTTGAACTATAATCAAACAATAGTGCATATTATTTCTGCATAGATAAAAGATATAACAAATATTTTGTAGAAACTATTAGAAACCTTCAGAAATAGGTTTTTGAAGTTTTCACTATGCTTATTATAATTAACTCTGTCCCTTAATGTAAGAAATATTCTTCACTTTATTACCTAATAGTAGGAAAGAACATCTTCCTTGGAATTCTATATAAAACTTCAATCCATTCCATAATTCATCTTATTTCTCTGTCCAATCGTCTATATGAATAACTCCATCCAGTTCCTTCGAAAAACTAACACAACTTTCATAAACTTAGTCTATCCATTCACCTATACATAGATACTTCCATCCATTAACCTCTGCATATTGTCTGTACAATTACACCAAATATATAACCTTTTCATGTATATTTTAATTGATTTATTTGATCAAAACACATTTATCTAATTAAAACTTATTATTCCACAAAGATATTACTTATTTAGAAACATTCTATACTCAAACTATGGATTTCAGATCTTTTTCTGGTATCTCTATTTGATACTATTTCTACAACACTTCTGGTTTTACAAGTGTGAATAGTACATAGCTCTATACTATAATTTCATAATTTTATTGATGCATGAGTAGAAGAAAATGTGAGATTTCAATTTAACATTACTATTTATAGAAAACAAAAAATTTGAAACTCCCAGTAATTTTTTTCTTCGGATTTTTTTCAAGGATTCTAGAGTATTATTGAAGCTTTTAATAAACTAAAATAGCTAAAAAATTCAATTAACTTACTTAAAAATTGGTGAGAACCATATATCTTCCTTCTATGATATTTGGAACAATGAGATATCGTCTTTACATCATCAAATTTGATATCTTTATGAAAATTTTGTAACAGAATTTGAAATGGTAAAACAAAATACCACTTATTCATCTAGTAAAAATTTGTAGTAATTATTTTATATATTATAACTCCATCCAATTTTTCTTGTATAAAATTCATAGAAACATCTTGTAAGACTTTCCCATAAACTTCCTCTATCTGATGAGTTGTATCAAAACTCTCTTTCAAGTGCCTTGATATTCCAACATCTTTTAGATGAACTTTATACAAAGACATCCGTCTGATGTTTAAAAAAAACCAAAATTTTATGACTTGGTGACTACTATCAGATAATCCTAAATAAATTTTATCTTCACAACTTCATACATGTATTCCCGATAGACATTGTACAAAAATTTCATCCAATAGCCTTTGTCTGATTGGACTTCATCTAGTATTACTTCATTATTTTAGACTTTATCCAATTAGACTTTTTCCATAAGGATTTCATTTTATTAGGATTAAATTTAATGACATTCCTCAACATCTCCCTTCTAAACTCTAAGAACATTTCTCTGTCTAGGAAACTTCATAAACTTTAAAAATAAACTCTTCTCATCCAAATGACTGTCCGATGGTATTTGAACAATGATCTCTAGATAACATCATAGTATTTACTTTATACATATAAATTATTTCTCCCCCTTTCTATATATACTTGGATCCTATGATATTTTATAACTCATGATGTTGGAAAAATTAAAAAAACATTGCAACACTAGATTTATTTATCAAACACTCTATCCGATGGAACTTGTAAGTATCAGAGGATAAAAAATTATACACAAAACGTCATATGAAGCCCTTAGTCTAAAAACCTTTCATCTAAGAACCCTATTTGGAAAACATAGTCTAATATCCTTTTTTCCATTATCTATATGTTGGAAATATTAAAAAAGTAATGTGATTTTATGTTTGCACAACAAAATATAAAACATGGAGCACATCTTTATCACCCACACCAACTTTCTATAAACACCTTCCTGCTCCTTTACAAACATCTCCAAACACCCATGTACGAACTATATACCAACAAACATTGGATTTATATTATTTTCTCCACATTCTATTTAATTAAATAATTATAAATTTGAATGTTCATTGTGTGAGAGTGCTATACCAAATTCTTTGTAAATTTAATGGAACTTTAGTTATCACACTAAATGAACATTAGTTTTCATAACACTTCAGTGATATCTTCTAATTTTTTCTTCATCTAGAAAATATTTATAAAATCCTTAACAATAGAGATATTAAATGATTTTTTTCTAAAAGAAAAAAAATATTGTTTATGAGTCTTATAACCTATAAAATTCTATACAATAAAAAAGGATCCAATAATTAATAATTTTCAATCTATGATATCACCATCCCAATATTCATTTAATTTTACAAAAATCAAAATATTGTCTAACCTTAAACAATAAACCATATTTTAGTGTTCCTTGAATACATCTCATAATTTTCATTATGGTTTGAAGATACTCTTTCTTTGGAATTTTTTTGAAACGTGATACCAAGAACATAATTTAAAATTTATATGGTCTAGTTATAGTACCATAGAATAAACTTCCAATATTCTTCTATAAGAATTTGTGTCTTCCCCCTCATTATTTTCTTACATTCTGAATTTCATTCCGACTACTATCAATGTAGAAAAAAGATTTAACTCTTCCTGTTTTAATTTCTTGAACACTTAATTTATATAAATCACTTGTGAGATATATTTCTTCCCCTAATATTGATGAAATTACATTCTAATAAAATACATCAACCCTCTAATCATTGAAATTTCAAATTATGAACTCATTAATTGAGGAAAATTATCAATTAAATTATTTTTATTGATTTTAAATATGATTTCATCTATAAATACCATTAACATGAATTTATCCTCTTATTAAATTTTCATATAGAGGTTGAGAGAAACCATAAATCTCTTGAACTCTAGATTTATCAAGAAAGTATCCAACCATTCATACCAAGAATGGGGTGACTACTTTATTCCATATAAATTCTTTCTCAATCTATATACTTTTGAATCATCATTTCCAATAAAAAATCCAACTAGTTGCTTAATATAAACCTCTTCATTTACAACTCCATTAAATAATTATGCCTTCACATCCATTTGAAATACATTAAAAATTATTTTGACAACCATTGATAAAAATATTTTAGTAGACTCTATCCTTACCACTAGGGGAAAATTATCTTCAATATCAATATCTTCAAATTGAGCATATCTCTTGAAAAACATTCTTTATTTATTCTATATTACTTTTCTATTTTCATCAGCATGTTACTGAAGATCCAATTTGTACCAATAACATTACAAATTTCTGGTATATCCACAAGTTCCCAAGTATAATTTTTTTTCAATACGATCTAATTATTCATTCATTGATTTCGCCCATGATTCCTCATTTTTCACTTCTTCAAATGAAATGGGTTTAACCTTAGATAATAGGGTAGTTTTGTCCATTATCATCATCTTATAGGTCTAAGTTAAAGAAAACTTGTCTCCAATGATATTCCTTGAATAAAATTTAACCCTTTTTCTTCTTTATTGAGTCACAAGTTGACTCAATTTTTCAATTTTTTATTCTAATGATTCAATTTTAGAGTCATCATATGCTTGAAAATTTTGATATTTTCTCAAGTATGTATTTGTTTATTCTAGTTTATTAAACACTTCTTTAGAAATATAAATTCCATAATTTCCATGTGACTCATTCTCAAAAAAAATTACACCACTTATCTCAACAATATTTTTGATCCTATTATTAAAACAATTTTAGGTATTCTTATTCATTAAATAGCCTTGGAATATGACTTAATCTACCAAATCACTATATTTTTCTTGATTAACTTCTCTAATTTGGATGAAAAAATTTCTACAAAATATAATGAGATACTTGAAATAGGGTTTCCTTCGATGAAAAATTTTATATAGCATAGTATCCACTCCTAGGCTGAGTAATAGTCTATTATGAGTATATACAACTACTTGAATTTATTACTTATAGTAGTGAAATGGGATTCCATTACTAATCAAAAATATATTTTCCTTATTTTTTAAAATCCAATTTCTTATTCTCATAACCCCATTCTATTGGAAGTTCCTCATTAAACATACTTTGTATTTAATATATTTCTTTTAAATATAATTTTCAATATCATAGGATGTGTACTCCTTTCCATTATTTGACCTCAAAAGTTTTTAAAGTTCTTATGGTTTCATTTTATGTTCTCTTTCAAAATATCTTTATGCAATATAACACTTTTATCTTTTATTGTATAAACATAGAACACCCCATCCTACTATAATAATACAAAAATAGAATGAAATACCTCCAAACATAGGTTCTTAAATAACCAATTGGATCATACAAATTAGTATAAACAAAATTCAGTAAAACCAATGCTCTCTTATTATTTAGAGGAAATGAATTTCAAACCATCATTTTTTTAAAGGTTGGGGCCGAAGCCTCATTTTTATTATTAAAGCAAAGAAAATACCTATTTAACTGGGTAGAGGGAGACCCATCGTTCCTTGCACAAAAGATTCAAAAATATTTTCTTGATCACTTATCATTTTATGAATATTCACATTAGATTTTAATTTTGATAAGTTCTCTATAATATTTTGATTAAAGTGTCCTAGAATATAATTATATATTCTAATTTTTTATTCCATATTTAGGATATAAGTATTTTCCTTTATATCTATTTGATATAGATTTCCATTTGTCCTCCTACCCTTTATCATAAAATTCATCTACTTTTCTTGGATGATACAGCCCTTCGAACTGAATGTGACATCCAAACATGAATCTAATAGCTGAATTACACTAAATAAAATATGATGAAGTCCATAAATATAAATTACATTAATATTCTTCATTTAATTTCCAGTGTGAAAAGTATTTCCACCACATTTAATCTTAAACAATATATCATTACCAAAGTGAAATATTCAATCAACTTTTACCTTTACATTCTACAACAAATTCATATTACTTAACTTATGGGACAAACCAACATTTTTTAGAATCATGGTCTTTATATTTATTGATTATTTCAAGGAAGTTTCAGCCAAATTTGTGTTCTCTATTTTATTATTTTCCTTTCAATACATTTCCAAATAAGTTGATAATTTCATTGATATTTATTTCATTTTTTGAATATAACGAATAAGTTAAAATTATTATTCTTTAATGAGATTAAACCTTTTTTTTCAATGGAATATAATTAGATTACCTTGCATCCACATTCCTTTATATTATATAAAAAATATTTTTTTACTCCAGTAATCAACTGCTTTATGTAGAAAATTTGAGCTATTAAAATAGTAACCATAGAAAGAATTTATATTATTTTATAAAGCGTATGTTTTAAATATCCTTTTCTAACTTTGAATAGTTACACATCTTAAGTAACATTAATATTCTCCATAATAATACATAGAGTGACCTATAAATCTGAAAAATTAATACTCCATAAATGGAAAAAATCCTTTTTTTCTGTCACTACTCCATATATCCATAGTTTTCTAAGAACTCCTTGACTATTGATAAGTTCTCAATGGTTGAGAAAGTGTTTAAATTATTATTCTTCCCTATTATCTATAAAATAGATGAGTTTTTTTTGATATTCCGATCTCAAAACCAATACTAGTTTTTACCATACCATTTGTCCTCTGAGAACTCATAATTTCATTAAAAGTTCACGTGCCTCATTCAACCCTATTTTTCAACACATCATCTAAAAACTTTCCAAACTAAAGTTTCTTCTTCGATCCATCTATATTTATTTATTATTTGACCTTATTTATTAATTAATCTAATTATTCATCAAGTGTTTCAATATTCTTGAATTTACCTATTAAAAAAGTATCAATATCATTAATGGCCTAGTATATTCCTCAGTCCTCAATATGATATTCACAGTTTATTCGGATTTCAAATGATTCTTCTCACATTAATTCATAATTTTTTCAAGAGGATAAAATTATGCTTCATCTTCATCAACATATATTAAATATCTCTTAAATAATCTTCAAATATTCGTATTCTTTATTATATATAAATCAATCACTTTAAGAGACCCTTCCAATTCTACTTTCATGTCTATAATTCCCTCTAGTTGATTATTTTCCTCAACTTCTGTTTTAGACTTCTCTACTAAATCCATCATGAAACATTCAGCATTATAGATAAATTTATTCTCTATTATTTCCAATATATATTCCTCAACATACAATGATTATTTGATAACTAATACTCTCCTATGAAACTTATTTCCACTTTAATTACAAAAATTAAAATTCCTTCTAGGAGAAAAATTCTTATTTTGTTTTGGAGATTATTGAAACTCACCACCATCTTCATTAAACTTATTTGGACCTCTATATTTGGTATGTAAACCATTTCTGTAGTGAAATAAAGCTAAAGGTGACTTAACTTCAAATCCAAATTTATCACTTTTGAACTTCCTTTCCATGAGTGATAAGAAATCATCACTTATATCTTATTCAATTTCAACTTCTTGAAATAGTTTATTGTAACACCCGAGATTTTTATGAGAAATATATTGTTTTCATATTATATAAATCATAAAAGGAATCTTTCACTACACACAACACTATCTTGTCTTACTTTACACGCAATCACAACCTTCCTCGATAGCTTGCGTTGTACGCAATACCGAGTTTCACTAAACAACGATATGCTATTAAAATATTATTAAAAATTGTCTTTATGAATAGTAATACCCACTTTTTGAAATTTTATAAATTTTATTTTTCAAAATGGACTTCATTTTTGGATTCTTAATATTGAAATTAGCCTAGGGTGAATTTTTGGTATTTTTCTGAAAACTTTCAATTTTTGATGAATAGTGAAAACACTGGGTTACTAGTTAAAAACTAACTTTTTATTTAAATTATATTTTAGGTAAAAATTGATACATAATACCTATATAAGTTCAATGTAATTCATTGGAGTCATTTTATAATAATTTTAGATATATATAAATTTTATTGAACTTTTCACCGTCTTTTACCCACCTCCTAGGAGAATTTCCAAATTTACATAAAACTTAATTTTACCACTTCTATGAGTGGAATTTTGAAAATCTTAGAGAAACGGTTAATATCAAGGACTAATATTTTGTTCAATGAGATGATAATAATTTTTGGTGAATAGTAACTTTTTACTTTTATTTACCACGGTTAAAAGTAAATAGGGTAATTAAAGGTAAAAATGATATTATTATTACCCTAACACATGTCATAATTCTATTGGATAAGTTTAATTCGACAAAAAACAACCTTAGGAATAAAATATGACCATTTAGGTCCACTTGGATTAGATTAGGACATTTATTATTAATTTATTTAAAAAAGGGTTAAAATAGTTAAAATCAAAGCTTAGTAACTAAATAATTTTTAATATAGGGTTATAAATAAAATAAATTCTACTATAAATATTCATTAAAAAGATAAAAATATTTCATAAATAATGATATTTTATTTATAATTTTTATACTTTAAATAATTTAATTTATATATGACACAATGATGATACAGTAATTACCTTATTAAGGAAATATTAACATAATTGATGTTATAAATACCCAAATAAATGTAATTTTAGACTTTTTATAAATTCCATTAATTTTATTGGTTAATATGACATGTTAGTATTGATTTAATTAACTTTTTTTGAACTAATCATGCTGTTATGATTTTCAAAAAAATCAATTACCAAATAGTGTCAAAATTGACATAAAATAGTTTTTAAAACAAATATTATATTATTAATTGTAATTTTATTCCTAAAAATCTAAGGTTCGGCCAAATTACTTAGATAAGGTTATATATATTAATAATTAACAACTTGGGGTTCTTTTGTCTTGTTATAGTAAGTTTATTAACCTTATAGTGTAAGAAAACAAGAAGACACGGTAAAAGTTAAATTATTTAACTTAGAGTTAAATCTAAATGATAAGGTTAAAATAGTAACCTAAACTTGTCTAAAACCCATTGGTTGAGAGGATTTTGACCCATCCCCACATTATTTTCGAAATAAATCAATTTGGAGCTATTAAAAACTGAATATGACTTTATAATAAAATAATATTTTAAGTTTTTCCTAAGGTGCCCCTCTCCTCCCTTATAAAAGGACACCTCCTTCATCTCTTCCTCACACCACTTTGAGCATTCAAGATCAGAAAAACCCTACCAATTTCTCTTCTTCACTTCCATAGATAAATCCTAGAGTTCCTGGTCTTTTTCAAAGACCATCTTTAGTGCCCTAAGAGGAGGTTAAGAAGAGGCGCTTCAAAGAAGAGGTAATGTCCGTTACCGATTATTTAAACTTTATTTCTTATTCTACTTATTCTTATTTAGTTGTTTCATTATGAAGTAATAAAATCAGTATCACTCATATACATATATGTTATTATAAATATGAAACAACCCTATTTCACCTTCTATCCATCCCACGGAAAACGAAATCACCGCGCGTGCGTATGTACGGAATACCGTCTCCACGCCGTGGTGTAATCTGTTTTCCACCACCACCTTACTTGGATGGGTATAATGGTGTAGAGAATAACTATATATGATTATTGTAAAGTGATATTTATTCTTAAATCGTATACATACACTTAAATACAATTCCACAATCATGGGAATGATATCATCGCTCGTGCGTACGTACAACCTACCGTCTCCACGATGTGATGCGACTCGTTCTACATGATCTTCATTACATAATGATTATATAAATGAATTGAATGTATAAATATGGTATATATTACACTAATACCATTCTGGAAATGAGGTATCTATAACCTAAAAATAATAATAATAATTTATTCGACAAAACACACATAAGAACAAAAAGCAATAAACACCCGAATAATAAGTAGCAATGAAATATTACTAATACGAAGTTAAGAATATTACCATATATGATATCATAACACTTAGTAAGATTCTGGAATAAGTCAATAACATTATTTAAATAATTATACAGGAGTTTCAGACACATACGAAGAAAATCGGACCTAAGGTAATGGAAAATCTCGCAATCTCATTTTTATCCGAGATTGCTTATACTTCGGTATTTACTGGGGCATATTTATCATCCACACCCATGTTTTTTAAATATGTAATATTATTTATATCCTCCTACAATTGATTAAATCCATTTTAACCATTGGTTAGTTTTTAGTAAAAGATATGAAAGGAATCTTTGGTCGTTTTTAGTACGATGTACTTTTTGACTTTTCCAAAAAAAGTACGAGGAGAATGTTATTTTTAACTTATATGGCATGAAAGGATTTTTATGATTTCATAGAACATTATTTCCATGAATATTACTTTACAAGTTTTCAAGTTTATTTTTAATCAACTTCTTTTAGTTAAAAATTGTATGACATGTTAAGAAAGGAAAAATGTTTTTGAAGTAGAAATGATATTTTCCTTAAGAATGGAGTTCAAGCGTTTTATCAAAATTATTTTCCATCTAAGATAATATAGGGTTCTGTTTCTATCCCTATTTCTACATTTATTTGATTATGTTATGATGGAATTATTTTTATAATGTCTTTTTATCTTATATGGATTATGTTATGATGGCATGATGTTTGAGAATCCCATTTTTATTACATGGGTTATGCTATGATGTATGATTTATGATCTTGTGGAACACATAAGAATGGTATCATTATGAGATTGGTGGGAACTATATCTCCCTCCAATGAATTGGGTAATGGTTTATATCTCATGAGATATACATGGATGGAATGGAAGGTTAATCCGGTTCAGTGAAACAGGACTGAAACGAGGAGTGAACTCGGTTCAGAAATGGACTTTGTCCGCTAAGATAGTCTTCGCAATGAGTCTTGACTACTAAGAAATGATTCTTTATGATTATGTGTGTATGAAACAAAGTTTCATGATTTGTGTTATGATTTTTGGTATTACATTTCACTACTATGATTTATCCCATGTTATGATATTATGATCTCTTTTTCAGGTTAAGATTTTTGAAATGCTATGTTCTTATGAATATGTTTTTTCTTTTGTTTACCCTTACTAAGAATTTGAGCTCACCCCTTTGTATGTTTTATTTCCCCAGGTCAGGAATAAGTTTATTAAGTAGGATATGCCAAAAATGGACTCTAGATATGATGAAATAAATGGGAGACAATGTAGATACTTTATGAACCAGTTTTTTATGTTTCCCATTTTATAAAGACACTATACCTTTACGGTCCTTTAATGGTTTTCTTATATTTTGTAATAAGTGCGCTTCAATTTTGAAGTAATAATAATGTATGTAAAGTATGGGTTGTTATATTTGGTATCAGAGGAAGGGTATAGTCAACCTTTTGAAACTAGGATGTGAAATCCTTAGTAAGAACCCTAAGGATGAGTCTAAGCATAGAACACAATCTTATTTTTTTAGAAATAGCCATGAATAACCTATTATAAGACCTTAAGTGTGAAATTTTATTCTTGATTATGTGGTTTTCCTATTATAATTAGTGTTTCTCACACCATTATTCTTGGTTTTAGTCAATGGCTGGAACCCGAAGGAACTGTGTTAATGCTGAATGCGACGGGCAATGCAATGATTGTCCCCCTGAGAAACCAAACGTTATGGGATCTAGAATGAAAAATCTTGTAGCCATGCTCAGAAAACTTTCTCAAGCTATGAATCATGCATGACTTCCAAACAAATAAAGGAAGGAGCAACATTCTATTGAATCCTTCATGAGGCAGCGTCCACCTTCATTCAGTGGATCTACTGATCCATTAGTGGCTGAACAATGGATTGGTACCACTGAAAAGATATTTTCAGTTCTTCAATGTTCTGAACATGATAAAGTCATATTAGCAGTTTATCGTTTGGAAGGTGAAGCTTATCAATGGTGGAATCTTATCAAGAATACGAGGCCAAGAGATGAAATTGAGTCCATGGAATGGGACGAGTTCAAGAACTTATTTTTCAATAAGTACTTCCCTTGTATTATTCGAACAAAGATGGAGAAGGAGTTTCTTGAACTAAAACAAAAGGATGATGAATCAGTTGGTACCTATGAAGAAAATTTTACAAGACTTGCAAGGTACGCTTCTGGGATTATTATCCAACCTGAGAGTAAGATTGATCGATTCTTTAGTGTCTTAAAACCAAGTCTTTGAAGGGCGTTAGCCATAAGGGACTTCAATAGCTACGAGGAAATCGTTCGATGTGCTCTCATGGTTGAGATGGAGATTGGAGTAACCCATCAGTCATATGGGTTTGATAAGAAGAGGAAAATGTAATTCAAAGGAAAATATAAAGAGCACACTAAAAAGAAGACGAGTTTTCCCTTATGATCAAAGTGTGGAAAGAAACATGAAGGGAGTTGTCTTAAAGGTACAAGTAAATGTTTCAAATGTAGAAAGGAAGGTCATCGGGCATTTGAATTCCGCAATAATGGGAAGAAGATGTCTAGTGATGCGAACAAAGAAAAGTCTACACAGAGTGCACCTCCTACACTTGAATGTTACAAGTACAAGGAAATGGGGAATTATGATAATCAATTCCCTAATCCAAGGGTTGTTGATGATGATCGACGTCAACAAACTCTTAAGGATAAATACAAAGGAAAGTAAAATGCAATTTCTATCAGTGATGTGGAGTACGATAACAAAGTGGTGAAAGGTACACTTACCATCCACTCTAAAGTAGAAAATGTTTTATTTGATTTTGGATCCACCCACTCTTTTATTTCTGAAGAATTTTCTAAGGGTATCACCGTATTACCTGAACAATTAGATATTGAGTTAGCTGTGACAACTCCTAATGGCACAACAGTCGCATCAAAAGTTTATAATTATTCTCCGATTGAAGTTTGTGGGAAATTTCTTCTTGAAAATCTTGTGATCCTTACTATAGTGGAATTTGATGTGATTCTTGGCATGGATTGGATTTCTTTATATGGAGCTCATATCAATTTCCAAAGACGGGAAGTCGCATTTCATATTCCAGATCAATCTATGATCATCTATGGATGCAAGGATGAACATAACCTTCTAGTGGAAATTTCATCCATCCTATGGGTCTTTATTCCACTAAATGAAGGTTATTTATCTCAAATGGTTGGAGAGAAACTCATGATTAAGAATATGACCATTGTATGGAAGTTTGATGATGTCTTTCTGGAGGAATTTCCTGGTCTTCCACCAAATTGTGAAGTTGAGTTTTCACTAGAACTCGTACCGGGTGCTTTGCCTATTTCAAAGACACCTTATAGAATGAATCCAATTGAGTTGCAGGAATTGAAGAAGCAACACTAAGAGAATCTTGATAAGGGATTCATACGCCCTAGTGCGTCACCTTGGGGATCACCTGTTCTATTTGTTAAGAAGAAAGATGGATCAATGAGACTCTATATTGATTATCGAGATCTTAACAAGATCACTATCAAGAACAAATATCCTCTCCTGCGCATTGATGAATTATTTGAACAAATACGCGGATCTCAATACTTTTCCAAGATTGATCTTCGTTCTGGGTATCATCAATTAAGGGTCAAAAGGGAGGATATACCAAAGACGACTTTCTGTACAAGGTATGGACACTATGAATTTATAGTGATGCCATTTGGTCTTACTAATGACCCTGCTATCTTCATGGATCTGATGAATAGAGTCTTTAGAGACTATCTTGATCAATTTGTGGTAGTCTTTATAGATGATATTCTTGTCTATTCAAAGAGCAAGGAAGAACATGAAGATCACTTGAGAATTATATTTAAGACCCTAAGAAAGGAGAATCTTTATGCTAAATTTACCAAGTGCTAATTTTGGCTTCAAAAAGTTTCATTTTTGGGTCACATAATCTCAAAAGAAGAGATATCTGTGGACCTAGAAAAAATAGAGGTTATTGAAAGATGGTCAAGACCAACAACAATAACTGAGATCCGAAGTTTTCTTGGTTTGGCTGGATATTATCGACGTTTTGTGAAATATTTTTCACGATTATCTAATCCACTCACCAGGTTGACTCAAAAAGGAGTTAAGTTCGTGTGGATGGAGGAATGTGAAGATAATTTCAAGGAGTTGAAAAGAAGGTTATCCAGTGCACCTGTGCTCACACTGCCTTGTAGTGGAGAAAGGTTTGTGATCTATAGTGATGCATCTAAGAAGGGGATGGGGTGTGTTCTCATGCAAAATGATATGGTGATAGCTTATGCCTCATGACAGTTGAAAATCCATGAGAAAAATTACCCAACTTATGATTTGGAGTTAGCTGCGGTAATCTTTGCATTAAATATTTGGAGGAATTATCTTTATGGTGAAAGGTGTGATATTTATACTGATCATAAAAGTTTAAAGTATATTTTCACAAAAAATAGCTGAGTATGTGCCAAAGAAGATGGTTGGAGTTGATTAAGGATTACGACTGATCAATTAATTATCACCCTGGGAAAGCAAACAAGGTGGCAGATGCATTAAGTCGACAAGACCATGCTAGCTTATCCTTGATGAGGATCACAAAAGATCCAATATTTATGGATTTACAAAGGATGGATCTTGGAATTATAATGGAAGGGGAAAAATATTATCTTTCTAAAATGAATGTTCAACCATCTATACATGTGAATATTAAAGAGGCACAAAAAGAAGATGTAGAGTTACAAAAGAAAGTGAGAAATGTTCCAGAATTCAACTTTGATTGTGATGAGATAATAAGGTTCAGGAATCGGGTTTGTGTTCCTCCCATCCCAGAATTAAAGAAGGAGATATTTAATGAGGCTCATAGTTCTTCATTCTATATTAATCCTGGAAGCACAAAAATGTATAGGGACCTGAAAGAGTACTTCTAGTGGGATAGAATGAAAAGAGATGTTGCTGAATATGTCTCTCGATGCTTGGTTTTCAACAAGTTAAAGATGAGAGACAGAAGTCTAAGGGGATGTTACAACCATTTCCCATACCTGAATGGAAATGGGAAAACATCATTATGGACTTTGTCATCGGACTTCCTAAAACATCTAAAGGAAATAATGCTATCTGGGTCATAGTTTATCGTCTTACGAAGACGGCACACTTCGTTGCCTTTAGAGAATATTTCTCGCTAGATCAACTTTCCAGGATATATGTCAAGGAAGTGGTAAGATTGCATTGAGTACCAATTTCTATTATATCTAATCGATATCCGAAGTTTACCTCAAAGTTTTGGTGAAGTCTTCAGCATACTTTGGATACAGAGTTGAGTTTCAGCACTGCTTATCATCCTCAGACAGACGGTCAGTCTGAGAGAACAACTCAAACTCTAGAAGATATGTTAAGAGCTTTCTCTATGGATTTAAAAGGTAGTTGGGATCAACACCTACCTTTGGTGTAATTTTCTTATAATAATAGCTTTCACTCCAGTATTAAGATGGCTCCTTATGAAGCTCTCTATGGAAAGAAATGCAGGACTCCAACTTACTGGGATGAAGTTGGGGAAAGAAATCTATTAGGATATGATATTGTTGATGAGATGGCAAAAAATGTCCGATCTATTCAACAACACATAAGATCAGCTCAGAGTCGACAAAAAAGTTATGCCGATAACTGAAGAAAAGACCTAGTGTTTGAAATGGGTGATAAAGTGTTCTTACAAATATCTCCTTGGAAGAGAGTAATGAGATTTGGGAAGAAGGGAAAGCTGAGCCCTAGGTATATCGGTCCTTTCGAAATACTGGATCGTGTTGCGAAAGTAGCTTACCGATTGGCGCTTCTACCGAATCCCTCTCAAGTTCATGATGTGTTCCATGTATTGATCCTGAGAAAGTATATACCTGAATCCTTCACATGTACTCAACTCAGAAGTTGTACCACTAGAGCAAGATCTTTCTTATGAAGAAAAACCAATAGAGATTCTGGATCATAGCGAAATAGTCATACGGAACAAGACCACTCACTTGGTGAAAGTTTTATGGAGGAACCACAAATTAGAAGAAGCTACATGGGAACTTGAGGATATGATGAGGGATAGGTATCCTCATCTGTTTGTTACAAAGTGACAAATTTCGAGGGTGAAATTCATTTTAAGGGGGGTAGAACGTAACACCCGATATTTTTATGAGAAATATTTTGTTTTCATGTTATATACATCATCAAAAGAATATTTCACTACACACAACACTATCTTGGCTTTCTTTACACGCAATCATGACCTTCCTCGATAACTTGTGTTGTACGCAATACCGAGTTTCACTAAACAACGATATGCTATTAAAATATTATTAAAACTTGCCGTTATGAATAGTAATACCCACTTTTTGAAATTTTATAAATTTTATCTTTCAAAATGGACTTCATTTTTGGATTCTGAATATCGAAATTAGCCTAGGGTGAATTTTTGGTATTTTTCTGAAAACTTTCAATTTTTGATGAATAGTGAAAACACTAGGTTACTATTTAAAAACCGACTTTTTATTTAAATTTATTTTAGGTCAAAATTGATACATAATACCTATATAATTTCAATGTAATTCATTGGAGTCATTTTATAATAATTTTGGATATATAAAAATTTTATTGAACTTTTCACCGTCTTTTACCCACCTCCTAGGAGAATTTCCAAATTTACATAAAACTTAATTTTACCGCTTCTGTTAGTGGAATTTCGAAAATCCGATAGACATGGTTAATATCAAGGAATAAAATGTTGTTCAATGAGATGGAAATAATTTTTTGTGAATAGTAACTTTTTACTTTTATTTACCACAGTTAAAAGTAAATAGGGTAATTAAGGGTAAAAATGATATTATTATTACCCTAACACATGTCCTAATTCTATTGGATAAGTTTAATTCGACCAAAAACAACCTTAGGAATAAAATATGACCATTTAGGTCCACTTGGATTAGATTAGTACATTTATTATTAATTTATTTAAAGAAAGGTTAAAATAGTTAAAATCAAAGTTTAATAACTAAATCATTTTTAACATAGGGTTATAAATAAAATAAATTCAACTATAAATATTCATTAGAAAGCTAAAAATATTTCCTACATAAATATATTTTATTTATAAGTTTTATACTTTAAATAATTTAATTTATTTATGACACAATGATGATACGATAATTACCTTATTAAAGAAATATTAACATAATTGATGTTATAAATACCCAAATAAATGTAATTTTAGACTTTTTATGAATTAAACTAATTTTCTTGGATAATATGACATGTTATTATTGATTTAATTAAATTTCTTCTAACTAATCATGATGTTATGATTTTCACAAAAATCAATTACCAAATAGTGTCAAAATTGACATAAAATAGTTTTTAAAACAAATATTATATTATTAATTGTTATTTTATTCCTAAAAATATAAGGTTCGGCCAAATTACTTATATAAGGTTATATATATTAATAATTAACAACTTGGGGTTCGTTTGGCTTGTTATAGTAAGTTTATTAACCTTATAGTGTAAGAAAACAGGAAGACACAGTAAAAGTTAAATTATTTAACTTAGAGTTAAATCTAAATGATAAGGTTAAAATAGTAACCTAAACTTGTCTAAAACCAATTTTTTGAGAGGATTTCTATCCATACCCACCTTGTCTTAGAAATAAATCAATTTGGAGCTATTAAAAACCCAATATGACTTTATAATAAAATAATATTTTAAGTTTTTCCTAAGGTTCCCCTCTCCTCCCTTATAAAAGGGAACCTCCTCCCTCTCTTCCTCACACCACTTTGAGCATTCAAGCTCGGAAAAAACATGAAAATTTATCTTCTTCACTTACCTAGAAACATCCTAGAGTTCCTGGTCTTCTTTAAAGACCATATTTAGTGCCCTAATAGGAGGTTAAGAAGAGGCGCTTTAAAGAAGAGGTAATGTCCGTTACCGATTCTTTCAACTTTATTTATTCTTATACTTACTCTTCTTTAGTTTTTTCATTATAAAGTAATAACATCAGTATAACTCATATACTGATATTTTATTATAAATATTAAAAAACCCTATTTCACTTTCTATCCATCCTACGAAAAACGAAATCACCGCATGTGCGTACGTACGGAATACCGTCTCCACGCCGTGATGTAATCTGTTTTCCACCACCACCTTACTTGGATGGGTATAATGGTGTAGAGAATAACTATATATGATTATAGTAAATTGATATTTATTATTAAATAGTATACATACACTTCAATACAATTCCACGATCATGGGAACGATATCATCGCTCGTGCGTACGTACGGCCTACCGTCTCCACGATGTGATTCGACTTGTTCTACATAATCTTCATTATATAATGATTATATAAATGCATTGAATGAATAAATATGGTATATATTACACTAATACCATTCTGGAAATTAGGCACCTATAACCTAAAAAGAATAATAAGAATTTATTCGACAAAACACGCATAAGAACAAAAAGCAATAAACACCCGAATAACAAGTAGCAATGAAATATTACTAATATGAAGCTAATAATATGACCATATATGATATCATAATAGTGATTAAGATTCTGGAATAAGTCAATAACATTATTTAAATCATTATACAGGAGGTTCGGACACATACGAAGAAAATCGGACCTAAGGTAAGGGAAAATCTCGCAATCTCATTTTTATCCGAGATTGCTTATAATTCGGTATTTACTGGGGCATATTTATCATCCACATCCATGTTTTTTAAATATGTAATATTATTTATATCCTCCTACAATTGATTAAATACAATTTATCCATTGGTTAGTTTTTAGTAAAAGATATGAAATGAATCTTTGATCGTTTTTATTACGAGGTACTTTTTAACTTTTCCGACAAAAGTACGAGAAGAATGTTATTTTTAAATTATACGACATGAAGGGATTTTTATGATTTAATAGAACATTATTTACATGAAGATTCCTTTACAAGTTTTCAAGTTTATTTTTAATCAACTTATTTTAGTTAAAAATTGTATTACATGTTAATAAAGGAAAAATGTTTTTGAAGTAGAGAGGTTATTTTCCTCAAGAATGGAGTTCAAGTGTTTTATCAAAATTATTTTACATCTAAGATAATATAGGGTTATGTTTATATAACTATTTTTACATTGATTTGATTATGTTATGATGGAATTATTTTTATAATGTCCTTTTATCTTATATGGATTATGTTATGATGGCATGATGTTTAAGAATCCCATTTTTATTACATGGGTTATGCAATGATGTATGATTTATGATCTTGTGGAACACATAATAATGGTATCATTATGAGATGGGTGGGACATATATCTCCCTCCAATGCATTGGGTAATGGTTTATATCTCATGAGATAGACATGGCTGGAATGGCAGGTTAATCCAGTTCAGTGAAACAGGACTGAAACGAGGAGTGAACTCGGTTCAGAAATGGACTTTTTCCGCTACGATAGTCTTGGAAATGAGTCTTGACTACTAAGAAATGATTCTATATTATTATGTGTGTATGCCACAAAGTTTCATGATTTGTGTTATGATTTTTGGGATTATATTTCACTACTATGATTTATCCTATGTTATGATATTATGATCTCTTTTGCAGGTTAAGATTTTCGAAATGCTATGTTCTTATGAATATGATATTTCCTTTGTTTACCCTTATTGAGAATTTGAGCTCAAACTTTTGTATGTTTTATTTCCCTAGGTTAGGAATAAGGTTATTAAGTAGGATATTCCAAAAATGGACTCTAGATATGATGAAATAAATGGGAGACAATGTATATGATTTATGAACCAGTTGTTTATGTTTCCCAGTTTCTAAAGACACTATACCTATACGGTCCTTTCATGGTTTTGTTATATGTTGTAATAAGTGTGCTTCAATTTTGAAGTAATAAAAATGTATGTAAATTATGGGTCGTTATATTTATTATAAATTTATTTAAATGATATTTCTTTAGGTGAATGTTCTAAAGAGATATCTAGCTTCACCCACATCTTATATGAAACCAAATTTATCTATAAATCATTAAGATAAAAAACTCATAGATTCATCTCTTCAAGTGTTGTTGTTTTAAATAGGTGGAAAACTTTTGATAAATTTCTTTACAATATAAAACTATTTGACCTCATTTCCAAATAAATTTATTTCACTAACAAATCCTATGTGGTGGTTAAATAATCCATTTAAGTTTTCACATGGATTCATTTTCAAAACATTGAACCAATGTTAAAAGACTTAAATTTTTTCTTATTTCACTTTTCAATCACCTTCGTAGATTTTAGAATGTTTTTCCAAAACTAATTTTTTATAGAAAAATACATTAAATTAATGTATATTTTATTTTATAGAATTCCCAATAAGGAATTTTGATCCTTGGAATAATCATTCAATAACTTTTTATCAAATTCTGTCATTGATCTTCCAATAATACCAATTACTTGTATCCCTATAACTTCCACCAAGTTTACATCTAATTATAGAGATTATAAATGAGATATGATTCTATTATGAAATATTTAACAATTAAACCCATAAAATAGGGGTACTCCCTTCGAATCCATAATATTATCTATGATAATAATTCCCTTCAAAAAATTTCAGGAATTAACTTATTTCTTTAATACCACTTTTTGTATCATATAGTTCCATGGTACACCCTAAGGGGGGGAGGTAAATTAGGGTATATTAAACTTTATTATTTTATTTGGATTAACTATATATTTTCTTCACATTGGTAAATAAACCTTGAATAATTTTTTTAAGAATGATAAAATTATAAGTGGTAAAGAGCATGGACAAATGATTTTACTTGGTTCATCCATAAAATGATACATTGAAGAAAAAATTATCAAAAATATGTTTATATTAAAATTAAATACTAATTCAATAGTATATGATTACAATATTTATGAATACATCACTACTCATACAAGGACCATGACCACTTCCTCTCTTCTAAACACTATATTCAAGAGGGATATAATGATTAAGTTGACACACAAATTAATCTTATAATAATTTAATCAAAGTACTAAAAACTAAAAACTAGGGAATTATTCATAATTTTATGATCTTTATTTTAATATTTCAAGATACATGAATAGATAAATCATATTACAATCCCAGTATTAAATGAAATTAATGTTGATCACACTTCATTAATCAATACAAAATACTCAACATTCTTCACCAATAATACCCTGATCTCAGATATTCAATCTTACCTATTCTATCTTCTATGTGTGTTATTATTTTATAATTCTTAAAAACCACTATAAAGTATACTTCTAGAGATTTTTAATTTCAAATTAAAAATCAAATCAACTTCCAAATTATTCAAACTTTAAAAATGATCCCTTAGATTGATTAATATTTGATGTACATCATTGAAATTATAAAGGGTAGTTATTAGTTGTTTAAATAAATGAAAAAACTCAATAATACTTCCACATGATCACAATTTTTTTAATTATATAGAAAAAAAGAATCACAAAATAAAATTATTCATTATAAAATGACCAGTTAGTTTCTCCCGTGACTTCTCTCAACTTCTAGATAGGCCGTAACATGTACTAAGACTTTATGACATGTAAAATTTAGGATACATTAGTCATGAACCTATAGGATCCTAATGAAAGGTTATATTGTAATGTATCCTATAACTAATGTATGGAAACATACCTTACATAGTGTTAGCATCAGATCTTTAGAAACACTTGAATATGCATGAATTCCCTTTGCATCTTAACCTAATATGTCAAAATATGGCTACATATTTTACAAAATAACCAAAATATAGTTGAGTATTATTCATGAATAAATCCTCTATATGGTATCATGAACATATTATTTCCAAAACTATATAATTATACTTTATTATACTTCATGAGATGGAATCTACTTTGTGATGAGATGCTCCAATAAACATAACTATTGGGAACTACTCAAGCATCCTTTATGGTGTGGCCTCTATTGTAGCAGTGTGGCCTCTACTATTTATAAAATATTTTATAATATCTCTAAAAAATATTATACAATATTCTAGGAAATTCAAGTGACTTCTACCTTATTTAATATATTCAATAATCCTAATAAAAGACATCCTTTATAAAAAATCCAACCAAAATAACCTATAGTTGTAACACACCACCCAGAGTATATGATACTTCCACTACTATTATTCTAGGAACTAATATACATGGGAAAATAGATCCACTAACTTTTTGTATATGTATAAAAATTATTTAATGTAACCATTGATAACTTTATATATATATATATATATATATATATATATTATTTACTAATTATGTATTTCTAGATCAATTAGATTCTATAAAAATTTATGAGATTTCATAAAGATATGGTAGATATGGAATAGGCATACATAAATTATGGTGAATATAATTAATATGTGGATATAATAGGAAATATAGAAAATTAATGTAACAGTTTTATAGGAAAACATTCTAAAGACAACCACATTGTTCCCTTTCAAGCCATAAAATAGAGAGGAGATAGAGGGAAAATAAAGGACAATGACTAGGTTGAGATTTGGGTATGTAATATTAATTAGACTATATATATATATATATATATATATATCAATTTTTTAAAATTTTTGATAATTTTTTCCCAAGCAGTATTGATATAATCTTCTTGATAGAAATAATGTCAAGACCGTGAAGTTGATGGGGTTGGGAGAAATGGGATGGGAATAAAATTATAACTGGTATCTTCATTGGGAAGATAGAATTTTTATCAAGATTAATAGAATACTAATTTTATAATTTTTTTAATATCTTAGTATATTGAGATAATAGAGTATTGAAAAAATATAGTATTTAAGGTATTGGTTAAATTCATATATAATCATTTGTTTATTTTTTTTAAATTATTAATTACTAATTTTAAGAATATTAAATAAAATTTATAAATCTTTGTTTATAGTATAAATCTGATAGAAATAATATAAATAAAAGTTATGTGAAATACATTTATACTCTCGGGTGCAACACTCTCCTAGATCCTAGGTACAAGAAATTTAATATTGGATATTTCTATAATTCTTGAAAATATTTATGTTTATTAACTTATAATTATAAATGTTGGGAAATGAAATCATGCAACATGTTTTATATATTTCTTGGAAATATTTAGTACATTAGACACAATGACTTAAATTTAAATGTATCTATTTCTTAAAGCCTTTAATAAACCTTAACATGGATAAATATTTTGTACCTAGGACACAAACAAACATGAACCAATACCAAGAAACCCAAATAAACTAAAAAAGAATTTTTATAATAGTATATTCTTATTTCCCAAGAAACTCAAACAAACTTGAAAATAATTTATTTTTCTCCCCATTGACAAGGAAACCAAATATTTTGGGTTCTTTTCTAAACCAAAATCCATTCCCTTAAATAGACTAGTTTAATTCCCAAAACCTCCGTAAAAATAGACTAAAACTTCCATATATACTTTTCTCTATTATCACTTTTCATCTCAAAAAGAATATTTATAATAGTATCATCATAATTACCAACCAAAATTATAGCAAAATTGTTTCCTGTAATCATAAGATTCTACTCTATTGTTTCAAAATACCTAAAATCACCAGGATCGGCTTGATTCTAACCACCATTTTTAGTTTTTTATAATTATATCTCTTAATTTGAACCCATTCCTAGTTATATTCACCCCTAATAAAATTATAATTCAAAATACTTGTAACTCAACCTATTATTAATTTTAAAACCACTTCCGACCATTCTTTCACATACAAATTAAATATAAGAGAACTAAAATCAAAACCACAAGATAAATATTATTAAAGAATATTTTCAACACTTTTGATTAATATTTCTAATTCAAGAACATACATAAATCATGAATTTATACACTAAAAAAACCTTCATATAATTATATAGGACACCACAAAACATGAAATTACATATAATTCTACCATTGTAGTTAGTTATAAGGAATAAAAATAAATAACCAATGAAAAAACATAAGTTTTTATAATTAAGTTTATCATGAAATACAGAAATATTATCCCATTAATTTTAAAATAGTTTAATTCCAACAAAGGGATTACTAATTTTTTTACAAAAACTAAAGACAAAATGACTTCAATAAACCTTTTAATTCATGTTTTATTTTAAAAATTGATCACTTAACAACTTAATCACCTCCTCTAAAGTAATTTAAAATATCTTGGATTTAAACATCCAGTTTAATACACACAAAAGTCTAATTTTACCAGTTAAAAAATAATTTTAAACACATTATACATTTATTGTGAAACTAATAAATCAGAATTAAATATTTATAACAAATCCACCAGCTAAATATCTAAACATGGTCCTTGAAACTTATAAAAATTAATCATATAATGAATGTTTAAATGAAAATTATACAAGTATTATTTTCATTTCATTTAATAAAAATCACATGGAGATATTATATTTAAAGAATGGGATTAAAATAAACCAAGTTAGAAGTTATGAAGATGTAAGTATATAAATAATAATTAAAAACAATTCTTTATTGAAAATACAATCGAACATTTAAGAACCATGAAATACATGGATTCCTTTATAAAATAATTTCTATAATTCACTATAAATCATGAGAAATAATTACATTAAAACTTTTATTACTATTTCAAAGTAAAAAATTATTGGAATTTTAATAAACATCTAATGTGAGAATTATAATTTCAAAATCAAATTTTAATTTAAAAAAATCCCATTCAAATATTAATTGTATATCATGGAGAGAAAACTAAACTGACATGACCTTTACAAAAAAACCCTAAACTATAAAAAAATAATTTAATTATTTGAATACTAAAAATCTGAATTTACCTAAATCAAATAAATATGACTCTAACTTAATCAAATAAATCTAACCAAATTGAATCAAAGTACATTGGGTAAAAACAAAAGTTTTGGAGCTAAAATGAACTAAACTAATGTGATATGACCCAAACTAAATGGATCTAAACTAACAATACTAAAATTCATCCAACTGACCTTACTTACTATAGGTTTCACACACCCATAGATACACACCCATTTTCGTTGGATCTATGCACTAAGACACTTACTATAGGGTCCTACACATCCCGCAAGGGTCAAAAACCCATATGAGTCACAATTAACCCCAATACAAGGTGAAATATTATAACCTTAAGTTCATGGACCAATTGTAGGCATGATATGTAACATCTATCTCTCTAATATATCCAAACCCATATAGGTCTCACATACCATATCCAAGGGTCTCACCACCTGAACTCTCTCTGTAGCCCAAATAATCTGACACATGGTCCAACCACAAAAAAAATGGATACTCATCACCAAAATCCCTAAATACATTTAAATTTATAATTTAATTTAATGAATCTTTACAATTAAAACCAAAATGATTCACATTTTAAAACTTTTCAATTTTCACAAAGATTCCAAATTTTAACCCTTCACCATTTATTTAGATGTTACATTATTGGGTTGGTTTGATAGAATTTCATCCACATGTTATGAGATAAAAAACATTATAATTTTCTTACTAGAACTTTATTTAACCTAAAAATTACTTTAATAATTCATTTATACCTTCCTGTTAACCAAAATCCACTTAAGGAGTTGTTCAAGTTTAATGAAACCATACATTTATATGAAAAATAACCATATAAATGGCCATGTACACTTTAAATAAAAATCCATCTTTATTATTTCTGAGATGGTTCACATCAAATAAATAGAGAAACATATTTCTCAAAGGTAATTTAGTACATATGTAAACATAATACTTAAATAGGATGTGCTACGTAAATGTAACACTAAAGATAATGATCAATATAAAGGGTACATGTGAGATATATAGAGGTCATACCAAAGGAAAAGTGCCTATATCAAGGTTATCTAGACTCCACATAATGGTGAACCGGTACTTGTGTAAAGGTAATTTAGGATTTTAGTGAGGTTAATAAAGGTAGTTTTGATCAATGTAAGGGGGATCATATGACTTCAATAATGAGTGTACAACTTTCATATCGATTGTATGACATTATAATCATCATAATAATTTTAGGGTGCCTATGAGTTTGGACATTATGACTTGATCATATGAATTTAAAGTTATATGAAGTAGAAAAACTAAAATGATAAGACAATCTCTATACAAAAAAAAAGTTCCACATCATATTTCCATCTATATATAGATTTTTAATGATTTAAATAATTAGATTCTTAAAGTATTTTATTGAAGGAAATACCCAAGTTTTTTGGATATTAAAAATTAATACTTGATTGGTAATTCAATTGAGTCTGAATAAAAGATAAATTGAGAATCCCTTGATCAATTTAATTGTGGAGATCTCATGAATCCAAATATAAAAGGAGTTTCTAAAATTAAATTTGGAAAATATCATTGTTGATATTATTTACGTGAATTAAAAAACATTGGAAAAAAATTAGAATACAACATTGATTAAGAGAATTCAAAAACACCATGAAAGAATATTTTGAGAGCCTGATACATCATAATATTAAATAGATAAAGAAGAGTTTTAAGCCAAGACTTATTATAGAAGAATAATAATAATGGTGCCTAAGTTTTTTTATATCCAATAAAGATAATAAAGGTGGAAATTCATGTTTTAAATAGGACCTAGAAATATTGACTTTAAGGTGAAGATGAGTGAGACAGATCTTATATTCTCACTAAGGATGATCAAATCAATTAGTAAAGAAGTAACCAAGAACATATGAAGATATTTATAACTTTGTATCATAATTTAAAAGAAGGATAATTGGGGTGTATAAATAATAAATAATGGAGGATTTTTGGTTGATACATATAAATAATAATGATAGAAGTGTTGGTGGCTAGGGTGGATAACCAGACATATCTAGAGGATCAATTATTAGGGGGTTTAACATGTTGTTTCCAAAGGATGATGATTGGGTATATAACCAATCATGCTCCTATGTGACTCTCAGAATAATTATAGTTGATAGTAATATTATAGTGGAGAAACTCAAGGTTGGGGTATCTAATCGACTAAGAAAAGGAGTAGGATTTTATACCAAACCATGTAAATAAAGTGTGTTTTTTCTCTCTTATTATTTATGAACATGAAGTGATGTTGTGATTTTTTACTAAGTGGTTCAATAAACTTAACAATTTAAATAATTTTAATTAAAAAGGATAATTTATAAAAATATACCATTAATTCACCCCTATGAATGTTCAAGAGAACATGGGCATATCAAGTGGTATTAGAGATAATCCAGGTTTTCTTTGAAAAGATCCATGTTTTACCTACTATATTTAATAAATTTAATTAATTTTTGATCTTAGTAAGTTTATAAACTTCCATATATAGGGAAAAAATAAGACAGTCTTAATGGTACTAATCTATAGATTTTTTCCAAGACTGTGAAGAAAGATGATGAATAATTCACAAGTAAAGGGAGAAAAACCATTAACTAAAGGTAAACTAAGTGGTATAAGTAATAATAATTCTTTTGATCATGATTATTCTAGTAAATATTGTTCAATATGTGATGATTATGTATCACATTGTGATATTCATATAAAAATTAAATATCATCTGAATAAAGTTACAAAAGAGGAGGTCACATGTATATTTTATGTAATTAAGGTAATTCATAAAGAAAAGGAATAACTTGAATAATGTTTTTAAATAAATTTAGAATTCACTAAGTAAGTTGTTCATAAAGTTAATTTATACTACATACCAAGTGAAATAAAGGGATAAATACATATCAATTTGAAAAAATATGTATCTTTATTGAATAAGAATTTCAAATGTGTGGTTATGAGAAAGTGGTCATTAAAATAATAGTTTTGGAAGTATACCATGAAAATAAAATATTGAAAAAACCTCTATTAAGTACCATATTATTACAATAATTTATAATTCAGGAGGGTTTTTAATTTTCTATTAGTGTATGGTTTGTTTTGAGAACCAGGATTTAGATCAATGATCCAAGAGATCAAGCATTCTGATATGATATATTTGGATAATTTTTGAGTCCTATATGTTCCTCGGGTGTTTAGGTGAGTATTAGGAGTGTTGAGATTAATTTTATAGGTTTTTGGAGAAATTGTATTTGGATACATGGGTTGGGTTGTACCATTTAGTTAAAACCATGCAGTTACCCTTACAAAGGAGTGGTTTTAGTTCAATTTATATAGCTCATGGTTGTTTTTCATGATTAGATAATGGTATGGGGAAACCATGTAGATCTTAGATCAAACCATGCATGATTTATTAAGACCAAGGGATTGGAACATGACTTGTGCATGGTCTTAGAAAAATCTTGTGATGTGCTGTAGAGGGGCTCCAGTGATGTTTTTTTATAGTTCGCACATAGTTATTTGACTGTATGAACAAACAATGGGGGATGTTTTTTCTATGTAGTTCCTTGAACATGATTGGTGAATAGTTTGGAAAACAATGTAGAAAACCTTAGGTTTTCCCATATTTGAATTAAAACTAGGAAATGACTAAGATACCCCTATGGTTTTTACAATTGACACCAATCATCCTTATTTAGGAATGTGCGGACTAGGGGGTCTACTTTTTCTTTCCTCATCATCAATCCCATTGATCTTGTTGTGTTTTTGGAATGATTATTCAGTGACTTGAAGTTAGTATCACCCTATACCAACCTTAATTTATCTCATCTCTTATTCTTTATATTTTTTTTGGTCTAGGTTTTAATTGGAGATTAAAATAGAGCATGGTGTAATCACCTGACTCCCTTGGGTATTTTTTTCATCCTTGGAAGAGGGTACCCTATGGTAGTGTTTGCCTATGGTGTCTCGATATTTTATTAAGGTGTGATGATGTAGTGGTTTTTATTATGTTTTTATGCAATTTGGATTTTAAATTAACCATGAAGGTGATGTTTTCTCTTAAGGATTTGGAAAAAAATGTTTTCAAGAGTACACAATGGATGTTTAGAAAGTGTTTAGTTATGGTTCCAATGTAGCGAGAGATTAAATAGGTTATTTATTGATTATTATTTTTTGAGATAATTTTTAATTAATTATATTTTTTTATAATTATTTTTTTGAGATGTTGTGGTTTGAGTTAGGAGCTGGCAGTACAAGCGAGGAACAATTGGGTATAGATGAGGGCATTGATAGCCTAGGAAGAAACTGTTGGACTATGGATTTATTAAAAGAGATTATTTAATGGTATGTGGTTCTTAAATATTTTCTATAATATTGATTGAGTTTATAAGTGTATCTGATGGCAGTCTCACTAATTACTGAGTTATGGACCTTTAAATTAATTAAGTGTTTTAAATTGGAATTTCCTTAGTTTACAAAATTTTCATTATTTGAGTTTTTTGAGAAGGTGGTTCATAGTAGAACACATTGGTAATAATTTTGAACTTGGTAATTGGATAATTAAATGGTGTTTTAAATGGAAATGGAATTTTTTTAAAAATGGAATTTAAAATGGAGATTGTAAATGATATTTGAAACGGTATTTAATAAATGTGTAAATTGGATTAGTTTTTATAATGGGAATTGTGGAATGAAATTTATGACATGTTTTATGTGTTGTAGAATTGGTATTTGAAATTTTAAATTTATTTCTATTTTAAAATGTGATTTTAGAAATGGGATTTGAAATGGAAACAAGGCCTTGATATTATAAATGTTTTGGATAATTGGAAATGGAATTGATTTTAGAATAAAAATGTTAAATGATCTACTATTCCATGTATTTATTCCTCATGGTTGTGATGGTTAAACCTGGGGTGAACATGGAACTCAGGTTCATATGGATGCGATGGTTAAACCAGGGGTGAACATGGCCCTAAAGTGGATGAAATTATTATAGTTAAACTTGAGGTGAACATGGACCTTGGGTAGTTACAGTTGTGGTGGAAAAACCTAGGTGAAAATGGCCCCTGGGTGTAAGCTAGGACCCTAGGAAGGGGTATATTACTACCAGGTTTCAATTATTTGGATGAGGATGGTTATATTACCCCATAAAGAGATGAGTTGGTATGGTCACTGTGACATGCTTAGAGACACTCTAACACTAGACGAAGTAGGTATATACCATTCCCAGAGTGAATCTAGCCAAAGAGTTTAGTGTTTTTTATAATTTTCAATTTAAATGACTTAATGACAGTATTTTTTACTTTTAGATTGAGCACCATTATGTGCATCGTGTATAGAATGGTCATATTTATGGATGACCTAGGTGGTGGCCTACCAAGTTGTACTCACACCCTAATCGGGTTTCCCTGACATTTGGGTACCCAAACAAACACCATTATTGGTCATAGGTATATTTTTTAGGGCTAGGCTCGATGTTGATGATTATTGACTATATTCCTAGGTTAGACTATTAATGATGGTAATAGGAAGGTCTAGGGACCAGTTAGGGATGAGCTCCTAGAATCAATTTTATTTTTCACTTTTAGCACTATTTTTGTATGATCCACCCATGGATGATCCAATTTGGCATATATGACACCTTCATTTATTATTTTATCATGATATTTCATCTATTTAATCATAACTTTCCTTATCTATGATTTTTATCTATATTTTTATTTTATTTAATTATTTATATTATTTTTCACACTCTAATATTGAGGTTATAGTCTCCCCATAATAAGCTAATGGGGCCTCGCTTCTAGTCTGAAGTCTCTGGCATATGAGGAGGTGCACCTAAGGTCATGTGGAAGTTAGATCTAGTTATTCTTTAGAGTGCGCTAGGTTCGGATGTCACAAACTGGTATAAGAGTGTTTTTTTATTTTTATATTATGAATTTTACATGGTAGATAAGAGAAAAGGATGTATTGGGGCATGTTAATGAGCTCGTGCCTAAAAGAAATAGCCCCATGTTCAGAGAAAAAAATCAAGTTTCCATGGGTGGTAATTGTTGTTTTTTTCTTTTAATTTTTACTATTGATTGATTCCCACCTTGAGTGGTGCACATGGGTGTGATGTTATTTATTTATGGTATTTTTACTCTTATCCATTATGGCAAGTGGGTGTGTTCATTCATGCATCATGATAGGCATATAATATTGATATTTCTTCTGATCGATCGTTTACTAGGATTAAAATATATTGGTGTTTTATTTATCATATATAGAATATGTTTTCTAGTTAATTATATCTTCTAATGGATATAAATAATCAATATGGGTTTTTATTTAAAGTGTACATAGCCATTTATATGGTGATTTTTCATATAAATGTATGGTGGAATTCTACTCGAAGAACTCCTCAAGCGACTTTTGGTTAACAGGAAGGTATAAATGAATTATTAAAGTGATATTTTTGGTTAAATAAAGTGAAATTAAGAGAATTATAATGTGTTTTACCTCATAACATTTGAATGAAATTTTATCAAACCAAACCAAGAATGTAATACCTTAATAAATGGTGAATAGATAAAATTTGGAATCTCGGTGAAAATTGAAAAGTTTTAAAATGTGAATCCTTTTGGTTTTAATTGTGAAGTTTAATTAAAGTAAATAATAAATTTTAAGACCTTTAGGGATTTTGGTGATGAGTATCCCTTATGTTTTTTGTTGGACCTTGTGTACAAGTAGTTGGGATATAGAGAGATTTTGGGTGGTGAGACCCTTGGACATGGGATGTGAGACCTTGATGGGTTTGGATGTACTAGAGAGAGGGATGATACTTATCATGCCTACAGTTGGTTTGTGACCTTAAGATTATAAGATATCATCTTGTATTGTGGCTGATTATGAACCATATGGGGTTTTGACCCTTGCAGGATGTGCATGACCCTAGAACAGATGTCTTGGTGCATAGATCCAATTTAAATGGGTGTGTATATATTGGTGTGTGAAACCTAGAGTAATTAGTTTTCATTTTAATTTTATATTCTATGTGTTTTTTAATAGGGGTAGGAGTTAATCCCATAATAAGTGTCTTGTGTGAGACCAAAACTAAGGGTCTAGGCATGAGATCCCATTTATCTTTGTAATATGACTTTTGTAGTGTTGAATCGGCATGTTTGGTAATTGAGGGTGACTGTGAGAGATATTATCCCAGTGTTGTGGGTGCTTTAAATTTGTGAGGCATGGGTAGATTATTTTTATAGTGGTACCAATTCTTGGAAAGGCTTTGTTAAAGGTATGGTTATGACCTAGATCTTTCTAAGGGAGGAACCTTGATTGATAGTTTCTTGTGTTTTAGGATAGTTTGGAATGGTATAATCATTTGGATCCCTTAACCTATGATTTTGATACTATTTTGACATGGTAATTTTCATTTAATATGGGTAGAAAATTATGATATAAGAGAAATTATTGGGATGATGGTTGGTCATGTAGTTAGAATTAACTTATGAGAAATGTCAGGCTTGTGTGATGGAAACATAAATGATGCTCCGAGTTTGATAAGATTGACGAGATGTGAGGCATGATCAGATTTTTAAGTGGGAAAGTGATATTATAATCTATGATTCATGAATTATGGGATCATTGGTATATTTTTGTGAATGATTGTATGGGAGCTTGTGACCCTGGGGTTTTGAAGAGGTCAAGATGGATGGTGCATGCTGGAGATGCACTGTGCCATTAGGGGTATATGTATGGGTGGATCAAGAGTAATAACCCATTACTTTTTGATGAGATCAAGGTCATAAATGATAGCTATATCCAAGACCTATATGGTTTTGGATTAGTAATATGGACCATCTATGTTTATTTTGAAAATCAGTTGGGTTTTGTAGGATCCTGAGTGATGTGGTGGTGGTAGTGCCACCATGAATGTTGATTTATGATAGTTTGGTAGTTATTCGTGAGGATATGGTGTGTCTTAGTTTATGAGTACATCTTGAGTAAATGTGATTGAGATTTGATGATATTATTGTGAGTATGGAGTCTTGGGGAACTTGAATTAGTTTGATATTTCCCTACAGTGAGAGGTGACATCATGGATGGATCAGAGTGCAGCGACGCAACCGATTAGGTTTGAACCAAATAGAGTCTCCAGGGGTCAATTGAAACATTTGGTGTGGATCCAAAGAGTGTCCCATGTGGTTTTAATCTAGAAACATAGAGGTTGTGCTTGAGGAGTGGTATAAGAGAAGTCATATAGTGTGTAGTGAACCATCAATCATTGGTGGGTGAGGCCCTAGTTATGGACCAGATATCGATGAATGTCATAGGTGATATTCTTAGAAGTTAAGAATGGGTGGTATGTGATATTTGTTCTTCCGATCAAGTGTGGGTTAGATGGCCATGAACAATAATTGAGTTTGGTAATTCTTGGAGTTTTGTCCATAAAGATGGTAGCTAATCAAATGAAGTGATGATAACAACAATATTATAGTGGGGAGTGATGTATTAGTTGTGGTCATACAACCCTTATGTTGAAATGTTGTGGGAGTGTAGTATGGACCATGGAAAGGTCATGGTGGAATCCAGATTTTCATGAGGGTCAAATAATATGCATACATGTATTCCTTAGGGAATTAAAATGGGAAATTAGATGCAATTGTGGTTTAAGACCGATTGTTTCCTTTTACATTGAGATGGTTTTAATGTGAACCAAAGGTTCTTGGATTAGATTTTCATTGGTGTGTTTGATAATTAACAACAAAAATTTTTAATGGTTGAGGATATAACCATGGGACATCACTAGAAGTTGGGTATGGACTATAGAGAGTATTTTCATGTGATCATAGGATGCCTTCAGGTGAGAAGTCATCAGAGTTTGGTGAATTTATAATTCATCAATAGTTGAAGCTCATCATTTTCAAGATGAGTCGATCAAGGATGGTCTAAATTATATTTGTGAATGAAGTAGGATGTGGTAAGTTTCAAAACCTACCCGATGTGTCTTTTTATGGATGGAGAATGTATTTAGTATTCATACTAGTATTATTAAGAAAATATGGTACATTTCTAGTTCATGTATAAACAATGGTTTTGAATCCATTATAATTTTGAATTTAGTAATGAGGAATAGTGCAGACATTCAACTGAAATTATCATGTATGTTCTGGTGTAGTGAGTTATAAACCACACTGGTTGTGTTGTTAGAAATATATAGTGGTGTTTTAATAGTTCATTCTAAGGGAATAGGCACCAATGAATTGGTAATGGTGGTTGTAAGATAAATATTATGGTGGGGAACACCATAGGATTGGAGGGTAGTTGAATGATCACACTATCAGTGTTTTGGGATAGATGAGCTCAGGTAAGCGGCATATCAGTGTTTTGGTTGTTCCAAGGGGTGTTGGACTTGATTTTGATAGTATGATAATATTTAATTAGAGGTTTCACCCTGAATGTTCTTTGGAAATTTTTGAATGGAAAATGGTCATTTTATATCAAACTGGTGACTGATGTAGGTCCAGAGATGCGGTTTGGTGACCACTGTGACTACTCATAGATGAGAATTTTTATGGTGTGGTGTTTTAATGTCTTGTGTCCATATGAGTGTTTGGAATTTGAGAGTAATTTGAATATTCTTTTAGTGGATGGTTTATTTTTAGAACTTGGACTTAGATTAATGATTCAAGAGTTTGAGTGTCCCAAGATTATGTTTTTAGATAAGGTTTGAGGCTCGAGTGGTGCCTCAGGTGTTTGGTCAAGTATTGAGAGTTTTATTTTGAATTTTAGAGGATTTATAGAACTTTGAATTGGGTAAAATATTTTTGTTTCATGGTTTAGAGTAAACTTTTTTGTTACCCTTATGTAGGAGGAGTTTAAGTTCAATTTCTATAACACACAATTGTCTAGAAAAATTATAACATAATTAGCGGAAAACCATGTGGATCTTAGATAAAATAGTTTGATCTTGTCTCAGCCTTGGGGATTGGACCATAGTTTCAGTAAAATGGTGCAAGGTGTTGCAAAGGGGTTCTAATACTATTTTTTCTAGTTAGTGCATGGTTAGTGGACTGTGTGACCAAATGATTCTAGGAGGTATTTTCTAGGAAGTTCAATGAACATGGTTGGTTCATAGTTTAGAAAGTCACATGGATAAGCTTTATAGATTTCTAAATGTTCATTAAAATTTTAAAATGAATAAAATAACCCCTCAAGTTCTTAGGCACCCCCGTCTTCCTCTATTGTGTGTGTATAGACAAGGGGGTTTCCTTTCCCCTTCCTTATCCTCCAAGACCTTGATATTGGGGTGTTTTTGGGATGATTATTTTATTATTTGAGGTTAGTAAAACCATATAAAAACCTTCATTGATATCATCTATAGTTCTTTCCAATTTGTTTTCTCCAATATAGGTTTTCATTCAAAATTACATCAGAGCATGGTGGAATCGCATGAATCTCTTGGGGGTTTTGTCCAACCTCAATATATGAAAACCCATGGGTTTTTTTCTTATGGTGTATCATGTTTCATTAAGGTATTATTCCATAGTTATTTTTCTTAGGTTTTTATTCAATTTGGTTTTAAATTAACCATGGAAGCAATGTTGTCATTTAGTTATTTTTCCTAAAATGTGGTTGCGAGTACAGTGTGGGTTTTTGGAAAGTGTTTGGATATGGATCTAATGTAGTGATAGATTATGGTAGGTGCTTTATTAATTATTACTTTTCGATTTAAGTGGAAATTAATTATAATTTTTTTAATTAACTATTTGGGATGTTGTGGTGTGAGTTAGGATATGGGAGAATGGGTGAGGACCTTTTTAGTACAGATGGGGATTAAAGAGCCTAGGTAGTAACTTCTATCCTATATATTTATCTAGATATATTCTTTAATGGTAAGTGTTCTATAATATTTCCCATAGTATTTCTTGTGTTTCTAAGTTCATGTGATTGCAGTCTCACTAGTTTTCGAGCGATGACCATGTAAATTAATTAAGTGTTTTAAATAAAAATTTCATTAGTTAACACCCTATTCATTCTTGGAGATTTATGGGAAGGTGGTTCCTAGTTGAACACATTGGTAATGATTTTAAGCTCAGGAATTAACAAATTAAATAATTTTTTAAATAAAAATGGTATTTTTAAAAAAATAGAATTTGAAATTGAAGTTAGAAATGGTATTTGAAATGGTATGTTAGAAATTGGTAAATTAGTATGTTTTTGAAATAAAAAAGGTGAAATGGTATTAATGACATGTGTTGGGTGTTTTGGAATCATTATTTGGAATGGTAATTTGAAATGTTAATCAGAAATGCAAATTTGGAAATGGAATTTTAAATAGTAAAATGGTCTAGATATTGGAAATGGTTTGGCTAATGTTATTTTGAATCTATTTTAAAAATAAAATATTAAATGATCCATTATGCCTTATATTTGTTCCTTATGGTTTTAATGGTTAATATTGAGGTGAACATGACCTTGAGCATACATAGTTGTTATGGTAAAACGTAGGGTGAACATAGTCCCCAAGTGGATGCTGTGGCCCTAGGGATGGTTATATTACCCCCAGGTTTCAGTTATTTGGAAAGTGATGAAAATATTACCCTTAGTGAGATATGGGTTGGCATAGTCATTGTGAAATGCTTATAGAAATACCAACATTGGCTGAAGTATGTATATACCATTCCTAGGGTGAATCTGGCCCATAGGCTCAACATTAGTTTATTATTTTCAATTTAAATTTTTTAATGGATTTTTTTTAATTTTATCTTGAGAACTACTGATTACAACATGTATAGACTAGTCATATTTAGTTATTTTGTTGGTGGTGACCCATTGAGTTGTGTTGATACCCTATTCAGGCTGCAAAGAATCATGGGTACCCAAACATACACTATTATTATTCTCAGGTGTAGGTTTTAAGGCTAGGATTAATGTTGATTCTTATTGACTGGATTCCTAGGTTGGATTATAGATGATGGTACAAGTTAAGACTCAGGACCAGTTGGGGATGAGATGTTGGACCTATTTTTATTTTTCTCTTTTAGTACTTCTTGTGTGTGATTTTCATAAGGGGGTCTAGTTTGGTATGTATGAAACATTCCTTTATTATCTCCTCTTGACGTTGTATTTATTTTATTGAAACTTTACTTGTTTATGATGTTTATCTAGATGTGTATGAAATTTAATTATTATTATTTTTGTATTGTGTATTAAAATAACAATGGAATAGTTTCCCCACTATAACATCATAGTCTCTTGATTCAAGTTGGTATCTACTAGAATATAAAAAGTCATGCTTGTGTTTATGTGGAAATCTAGTCTGGTTATTATTTAGAGTGAGTTAGGATGGGATTCCATAACTAGTATAGTTTTTGAAAGTGATAAATTAGAGGTTAAATAAAAAATAATAAAAGAGTTTGAAAATTATTTACCATAGTTAAGAAAAGTGCATGAATAAATAATAAATAAGATAAAAGATGATTGAAAATAAAAACTAAGACTAGTTGGGGATAATAATAACTCCTTCAATATGAAGTTACTTGATCTTGAAGCAAGGATAAGAAATCTGATATTTGAACAAGATTGAAATTCACAAGTTGTTGAGAAGATATATATTTCCAAAAAAATTTATATTGAGATTCATAGTCCCAAGAATACTCACATTAGTGCCACAAAGTTATTAATGTCATTCACTGACCATCAAATAAAAAGATTCGTGAAATAGGTTCCATCCATATCAAAATCTATTAAATTTATGAAATCAATTTTTCTATATATAGTTGAATTTAAAGATGGTACAATTATGGATGATAAAAAATGATGATAATTATACACTATGTTTCTAGTGGATAGAATAGTGTGTATAAAAGTTGATTCCTAAAAATAATCCCAAATAGTTGAGAAGAATAACCAAAATTAGAAAACTATTAAGTCTGTATAGTATGTAATTTAGAGAAAATATCTAGATTTATATCACATTATTGGTGCCAGAGTAGGTTTGGGAACAATGAATTGGAATTTTGTTATAATATATTGATTCATGAAAATCATATAAATCTAAAATCACATGGGAGAAAATATAAAGAGGATATAAATCCTATTGAGAAAAAGTAAAAGTAAAATAAAAGGAACATGATTATTCCGTAAGGAAAAAACAAAAGATAATTATTATAAAAATTAGGTGGAAGGGGGTATCATCCACCTGAATGAAAAAGTGGAGAAATAGATAATAAATAGAAACTTTAAGGATACTAAGTGTTTGTGTGTAAGGTACAATATACTAGGATATAAAACCCATAAATTCTTGACACAACTACCTAAAAAATAGGAATTATTTATGAATAAAATGAAAGAACATGAATTATCCTATGATCTAATGGTCAAAGCGGAGAAAATAGTTTCACATAAAAGAGATAATGATGTAGAGAAAGATACACTGATGTAGAGAAAGCTACTCTACATAATGAATACTCTTAAGGGAAGAAAGATGAAAATAAAAATGAAGAGACTCAAAATAAAAATATGATTCCAATTAAATATTCCCATGGTTAGTTTTGAAGAAAGGGTAAACCAAGGTTGAGATAAATATCTAAGCCTCAATGTTACTTTTGAGTAACTAATAGGTACATACTTATTCCCTATATCATATGTTTATTTGGGATAACATGCATATAATTAAAGTATTAGTTTGAATAATTTATGTACCAAATAGAAAATGAGGTATCCTTAATGGTTTTTTATAACTACCATGGATATTAGATTTTGAGTGAATCCCTTGAGGGGAAGAAAACAGAAGTTGGATCTCTTAAGAATTTGTAAGTTGTGTAAATCTATAAATTATGGATAGCTATACCTACTGGAGAAAATGGTACACTGATCACATTATCTCCCTTATCTTTGTTTATATCAAAAAAATTCATGACTAGGGAGTGTTGGTTAATGAAAATAAGATCCAAATGGGGAGTTTTTTTTTTCAATTGAATATTTTAATGTGTTTTTTGAAGTGTGTATTTTCTATAATGTTTTATTGGTTTTATCTTTCATGATAATTCCTAGACATTGAGAATACTTGAATGGTATCACATGTATATTTTTCAATGGATGACATTGTAATACTTGGTAAACTTGTTATTTTTTATACACTATATTTTCCCAAATATACTTAGAGTAGACTAACTAGAGGCTCATTTTGAAGGAAAATGAATTGTTTATATCCTTATCTTAACAATTTTCTAAAGGAAAATCATTCATATTTAAATATGGAGAAGCATCAGTTTTGAAATTTACAAGGAAAATAGAGGAAACCAAATATTCCATTTTCATTTATTGTTAACAAGTGGGAGATGAACTTATTTGAATTTGAAGAAATTGAAATATGTGTTGATAAACAAATAAAAATGGGGAGATTGAAATGCCCAAATGAAGAAGTTTTATTTTTTTAAAAGGTTATTGAGAAGTAAATTAAAAGGGTGATGAATACGTTATGATTTAGAGATTTTTTGAGATGATTTTTTATCATTAATATGTCAATGAGGAAAACCTATAAGGTTCCATATTGATATGAAAATGTTCAAGAATCATAGTTCTAGAGCTACGAATGTTTTTGAAAAAATCTAAAAAGAAATTATCCAACACATAGGATATTTCACTGATGTGTCATAGATTTGAAGTCCCATAGGAGTATTTTTCTAGTTCACAGGAAATTTCAACCACACATTTGACGATTGGAGAAATGAAAAAAGAAATTATCCTATGTGAAATAAAAGTGGAAATTGTATATGATATTTTATCTACATGTATAAGAATTGAGTAAGGTGATCTGCCCACATGAAATTTTAGTTATGATGCAATTTGATAAAGGAAAATTTCATGTAGAGTATGAAATTTTAGTAGTCCATAAGACATTTGAGAAAAGAATCATAAATTTTTATTTCCCATATGATATTTATCTCCTCATATGATATAGACACTTAGAAATTTTTAGAAAACTACAAACTGAAGGAGGTGCAAATTTGTTGTGGAAATATAAGAAATATTATGAATAGAAGGAAATAAATTAGGTAATGATATTAATCCAATATTTATGAATCAAAAATCATGATCCTCTTTAGACCATTATTCAAAAAAATATCAAGGGAGAGTAAAATTTAGAAGAATCTAGTCTGTATGAGATTCTCTATTCTGAAGAAATAGAGAACCATACTGTGTAATATTAATTCAGTACCTACATATAGGTAATCTAGGAATATGGTGTGCTACGTAGTGGTAACACTAAATATAGTGACCTATGCGAAGGTACATGTGGGATATATAAATTTCATCCTTGAGGAAAAGTACCTATATCTAGGTTCTATGGAATCCATGTAAAGGTTAATTATTACCTACAAAAGGTGGTTCAAAATTTCTATGATATGTGTAATGATAGTCTAGATCAATGTGAGGGTGATTGTATGAATTTACACTTATGATTATGACTCTAATAAAAATAATATATATTTTTTATCATTGTAATCCATTAAAGGAGATTAATAATTATAATTTTATGACTTTAATGTCATAAAAAAGTGGAAAAAATGAAATGATGAGATGATTTCTACACCATAGAAGTTGGTTCCACATTATAGTGACTTGAAAATATAGACTTCAAATGATTTAAAGAATTTGGTTTTGTTGATTATTTATGATAAGGAAACACCTAAGTCATTTAGAGATTCAAAAGGAGTGATTTATAGGGAATTCAAATGATTTTGAATGAATGATAAACTAGGAATATATTGACCAATTTAACTAAGGATATTGTCTACATCTAAAGATCAAGGGAGTTTCAAAAATTCTATTTTGGAAATTATCAGTCAAGATATCATTTTTATAAATATAAAATATTCATTAACCAAATAAAAATACAATAATTATTGAGATAACTCATAAAAACTATGTTAGAATATTCTTAGATCCCAAGAAATAATATTATCAAAAAGATAATTTAGATTTTGAAGTTATTATAGAAGAAGAAGACCCATTATACCGAAGTTTATGAATATCTGAGGAAGTTTATAACATTGTACATTAATGTTCTAATGAAAACCTATATGTATAGTTTTGAAGGTGTAAATGAGTGAACTAGATCTTGTACACTCATATATGATGATCATATTAGTTGGTGTAAAAGAAACCATGAAATTTTGGAGATCTTTATACCTTTGGATCAATATTGAAGAGAAGGGTGATTGTGGTGTATAACCAATAAAGTGTGGAGTATTTAGATTAGGGTATATAGAAAAGTGTGGTATAAGATTTGGTTCATGGGGTGGATAAATGAGACATAACTATAGAACTAACTACTGGGGTATATAACCAGTTTCTACCAATGTTTATTGACTAGATATAATAACCAAACACTCTTATTTTTGATTCAGAATAACATTTTAATTGATGAAAATATTATAGTAACAAACCATAGGTTGGGGTTTCTAACTTACTATGGAAAGGAGAAGGATTTTATGTCAATGCTTATAAATACCATGTGTTATTCACTCTCTTATTATTTCTTCACATGAGGTGAGGATATGATTTATTTTTAGTGGATTGAGAACCTTAACAAGTTTAATAGGTTGAATGTAAATTGTGTATTTATTAGATGTGACCACTGATTTACCCCCACATTCAGTGGTCCACTAAACCCAGGCATCTAAAAAATCATAAATATATCTACTAAATAATTTTCAACTATATAAGACACACAAACACATATAATTATGAATTTCTATAATAATTAATCATTAAATAAAATCCAAAAATTCTTTTTATACATTAATTTTTTATTTAAAATTTGGTTAATACTTAAATGATACTGTGATTTTTTTAGTTTCATATTTTTTGGGGGAATTTTATTTCTTTTATTATATTATTATTTGTGTTATTTATTTGATAAATAATTATAATATTTTATTTTAGCTGTATGTATTGTATGTTTGACATTACATGGAAAACTAAGATATGAAACCAAGATTTTTGGATTATCAAGTTAAATTATCCAATGATGCTTTATTTATTTATTTTTACAAAAAAAGAATTGAATATTTAGGGTCATGTTACTAAATCTACCGTATTTAATATATGAACGAAAAAGAAAGATAGAATCATGGTAAATAGTGAGACCCAAGAAACAACTATAAGGATATTTAATTTTCTCATATCCTAATTAAATTTATTTCTTTACATTATTTTTCATTTTTATTAATATAAAATATTATTCAAACGAATACTCTTGATGAAATAGAAGAAAAAGGCCATGAAATTTTAGGTCTAAAGTATTATTTTCATTAGTTATTAGGAGAATATAATCAATAAAGGTTACAATGTATACCTGGGAATAAGATTACACCATCTAAATATTGGACTTGTAATATAATTTATTACAGAAGCAAATATATTATATTTATAGTGTGATAAATTAATATTACCATAAAACAAGAAAAATGAAAAGATGAATAATATTATCTACACCAAAATATGATAAATGTACAAATCCTGATGTCCATGTCCACTATTTCTTCTTCAATTCCACTAGAGATTGATGTAGTGATTATTTTCTTTTTGATGATTATGCACTCAATTTATGGGGGTTTCTCAGCTCCAGTTATTGATTTAGGGGTATATGGAATTGGTTATTCCCTATATGATGGTGATGATAGTGGTGGTGTGAGATATGGTGACAAAAATGATGATTTTAGTGTTTCTATAATATATGTTAATGAGGAGGGTGTAGACTGTTATAGGGAGGGTTTTGATGATACTAATACCGATTACAAGAATCATTTTTTATGTAAACTAAAATTATATTTTTTTTATGATTGGATTGTAATTTATCAAGTCTTTGTCAATGTTTTGTTACATTACTAGTTGTCTTTTAATGGTTTTTAAAATTTTTTCATGAATAGAAAATATACTATTTTTTCTAATATGAACAACATACAACCATGGGCTTGGCCCGTGGTAGCATGGAAACTACCATAGGCCAACCCATAGATATACTTAAGGCCATAGGTCTATCCCATGAGTGTATGTATATTACCATGGGCCAAGACCATGGCTATATCATCCCAAACCATGGACCCATATTACCCTATAAATAAGGTCCCTGGTATTCGTATCCATAGATATTAGTAGTATCCATGATTTTTAAGTCCATGGCCATATTTATTTCTTATAGACATAATCCATTTTTCTAATTGTGTAATAGGATATATTTTGTTTTTACACTTGTGACTTTTGAAGAATAGTGTTCTTTTGTTCCTAAGTGTCTCATAATGAATAATGTTATCATCAATGATACAATATTTCATTAAATGAATATCTAGAATACCTTTAATAAGGGTATTGTGCCTTTAAAACTTCATGCGATGAAGGCCTATGATATAGTATAATGAGGATTATTAGATATTATTCTTACTAACATAGTATTTAGTAAAAATTGTGTTGATATTGTGATATTATGTGTTTGTAATGTATCATACAATATGAATATTAATATAGATATATCTTTATTAATCATTCTTACCTTATGGTTATAAAAAGGAGATCCAGTTTCTCTATATCTTCATATTATCACTGTAGAAGTGTTTTCTAAGATGATTTTATATACACAATCCCAATGTATTATTTATGGTGACCATTCAAGTTTAAGGGGTTTTTATTTTTTCCTATGATAGGTTTCTATTTTTATAGAGTGATTTTATGTAAATGCATAATTATTTTCAGTTTAATTAACAATTATTTTAAGGTTCCTATTTAAAAATTTTATTCTAATAAAAATGAGGTTTCCAAGTGTTGTTTAGTTGGGGGGTGAATGATAAAAGAGAAATACTGTGTATCATAACAAATGTTAAACTTATTGAGAATCAAAATAAATATTTAGTCCTCTCTATATTTAATAGTAAGTCAAAAAAATAAATTTTCTCATTTATTATCAAAAGAATTAAGAAGAGATTTCAAGAATAGATATGAAAAATGTTTTTAATGAGGGTAAAAAGGTTTTATTTAACTAGGTGTCTCAATCTATACCAGCATGTGTTATTTTCATGTTCAATCTGTCAAAGTATCTTATTTATTATCTTTAATATTGTTATAAATATTTTTAGTGGGTTTAAGAGGAGGGGAATAATAAAATTAATTGGTGTTATTGGGATAAAAATTGTATTTATAAATCTTATTGGGTTATTGGATTTAGACACATGGACAATTTAATAATTCAATTCTTGTAAAACAAGGATGGTTTTCCATTTACCACCATGATTTATTGTTCTTTTGAGTTGGTAATTTGAAATATTTCCTAAGATTTCTCATTTTGAAGGATAATGTGGGTTTTATACTATTATATTATAGAGGTGTGTTTTTGAAGTGAGAGTACTTATTGAAGTAGAAATTTATTTGAGAATCACAAATGGGAATATTTTTAAGGTATGGATAGATCCCTGGTTGTGTGATCATAGTGGAAAATTTTCAACCACTTGTACCCCATCAGTGTTTCTGGATACATGCATTCATAATCTTATGAATGATTAAATGATTAACTGGTGTTTTAACAAGGATTTATCTTGATTTAATTATAGGGTTAGAAGTATTATTATGTCTATTCCAATATTTCATATTTCTTCATATCATCATTTGATATGGCCATGTTCAGAGATTAGTGAACATTCGATGTGATTGGGTTATCATCATTCTATGAACATGGTGGTTTCTATAAATGATAATTTTTTAGAAATCTATTTGGACAGTGGGTATTATGCCTAAGGTTTTTCTATTTTGGTATAATATGATCAACTAAATTTTACCAATAATGGAGTCACTATATTTGAAGCATGTTATCCTATAGGATACTTTCCTATAACCAGTTGAGACTTTAGTGTATGTTGAACAATCTATTTATTATTATAGGAAAATTTAAAAGATTCAAGAGATAGAATTTACTTAGTTATAACTATCTCTAGATTGTTTAAATTATGTGTAGACTATATTTAAATTATATAATGAATGATATGACTATAAAGTGGTTCAAGATTCTTGTATGAAAACATGATTTATATTGATGATAAGGAATAAATTATTCTATAAATAAAAGGTCGTGATTGATTAATTTTAGGTTCAAATTGATCTTAACATTACTGATGTTTGGTGTAGGATAAGATAAGTGGTCCCTCAGTATTTTCATAATAATATCTAGACTTGTTGGACACCATTGGGCATTAGGGTTGTTAAAATTAAAGTTGATAGTGTCACTTATGGCAGGTGTTAGTTTAGAATCATTTTTTTTCTATTAAAATTATCTTGGAACTATATTTTTATTTAACACATTATACGATTATTTTGAACTAATGTTCAGTTACTTTTAATGCTAAATAATTTGTTAATACAATGAGTTTTGTGTTTTGGTAGGGAAAAAAGAAAATTGTTTTTTAATTTTATTTCCATGTTATTAATTTCATTTTGAGGTGTGAGAAAAATATATCATCATCACTTCTTATTTTGGATATATTTTATAGAAATAAATTTCTATTGATAACTATTTTTTCCAAATTCTATGTGAAGTTTATGATAATATTTGGTGAGGCTGTGTTTCTTTGTTATTTGAAATATTATGTGTTGATCGATTTTAATTTTAATTGAACATTAATTTTTTCAAAAAAAGTAAATATTATGTTTTAAATTAACACACATGTATATAAATAAATTCTACATGTTATGTGAATTATATAGAAGATGGAGCTATGTGGGAATTTTGGATATGGAGACATCATTATTCTTCCAATTTTATTAATTGAATTATGATTTTTTTCACCTCATATGGATTTGAATATTTTAATCCCATCTTCTGAGGAAGCACTGCTGAGTGAGGAGCTGTCAATCTAGAGAGAAGTATCTTTTTGAGAGATCTTGAGAATGGAATTTTCTGGTGGTAAATATTCAATTAATTCCTCATAAGAGTTAGGTATATCCACATCTGATGATAATAAATTATTGATCACTATTGGTCAAAAGTCTCTCAAGGAGTGGCTTGAATCCTATATGTTTTTTCTTATAGGTAAACTTATCCATGAAAAAGGTACAAACCCCTAAGGGAAGAGGAGAGTAAATTGAAGCTAACTAGGGTCTAGGGTTTTAAAAACCAGATAATCATTCATATAGGTAAAGGAACCTTTTATTTAGTCTTTTAGTATGAATCTTAGCATTCCACAACCTAGAACTTTAGTTTCTACAATCTCAATCATAGATTTTTTATAATTATAAAATGGAAACTGAATATTAATACCCACAATCAAAAGCACTATAATTCCCAAATTTTTGTGGGGATTCATGGAATCATTTGTGTCTTCCTGAATATGTAAATTATTGAGGACATTATAACCTACATTGGGGAACCACTAAACTTGGATAATAGTGTGATTAAAGGTAAGCATGGATTCTATGTTAGTATTCTTATTGATATGGATATCATACACTCTCAACCTGATAGTTCCAATATCATTGTTAATGAAGAAAAAATTATAGTGGAATTTGAATATGAGTATATCCCTACATACTATACTTTTTAGAATCTAGAAGGATATTTCACATGAGCCTCAGCCCGGTTGGTGAGGACTCTTAAGTGAATCCAGGAGACCCGGGATCAAATCCAGGCGAAGACACAATTTCCGAGTACTGCAGCAGTACTGAAACAGTACTGTAGTAGGTACTATAGTAGTGCTATAGCAGGAATTGTGCAGTACTGTAGCAGGTACTATAGCAGGGACTGTACCAGGCACTGTTTGGCACTGTAGAAGCCAGGAATTTCCCCCCGTTTGGGCTTTCTGGCCACCAATTTGGTCTCAGAGTCCTTTAAGGCCTTCGGGCCACCCAAGACTTCAGGCCAATAAGGCCTTCGGGCCACCTTAAGGCCTTTGGGTCACCTGAAGTGCAGATGAAAACCAGATAACCTACAAGGAACGAGCTCTATAAGGATGATGATCAAGGAGCTTTCACCACAGCAGAATCTACATAGATTTCAAGAATGAGAGGGTATGACACCTACAATCAGGACACGCCTATGCATGCACATAATAACCTAGATGAACAAGCCATGCGAAGGTGGAGAGATGATTTCACAATGAAGATACTGGGGAGGAATAGTTCCAAGTAGTTAGTCTGGGTTGTATATAATGTTTGAATCCTACGAGCAATGAATTCCTCTAAGGCCTACAGGCCATGTAATACTTATGCCTACGAGCCTTATAAGGGTTCAATCTCACCCCTTGAAAGGTGGATTATCAAAAATAAATAAATGAAGGTCTTCAGGCTATCAGATGGATAGAAGGTTGTTGGATTTATAATTATAGGAAATTTTAGAAGATCTAAAACATGTTGATAGCCAAGGGAACATGTAAAGGAGCTATGAAATAGTATGATAAAGGGAAGGTTGCTGAGATACCCTATAAATTTTAGGTTATTGGGGTTCCCCTGGATAAACCTGTAAGGATACAAGATGAAACCTCCAGATGCATGGATAAGGATAATATATCTAATATCTTTATAACCAAAGACATGGAGGTGGATGGGAATGAATAGACCCTTGATGAACACAAAAAATAAAATAAGGAAAAATGATTTCTCTCAAAAGGGATAATTTTTTAAAATCTAGATCTCCTTATAAGGGATAATCCTATTACTAGTGTTGGTCGGAGTGGACACTCAAGGGGGGGGGGGGTGAATTGAGTTCCAATTAAAATTTCTGTTAAAAACATTATGATTAAAATCCCCCAAATTATATAAAAATTAAACTGTAGTGAATTTATAAAGAATGTAAGTTTTCAATTAGTTTTTCAAGAGATTGATTATTTCTCAGTTAACTCAATATGAAGATTGATTAACTTTTGAAACTAACTTACTGGCTAACAAAAGTTATAAACACTTGCTAGTTTAACTATCAGAGTTACTTTAAAAATGATTTATATTTAAAGTACTTAGCATTGGAATAGAAAATAACATAAACTAAACATAAGATGCACAGAAGATATAACCAAGAGGTTCAGTCTCAAGCTGAGACTTAGTCCTCTCAAATAGTTTATATAAACTTTGATCCACACCCTGGATCAGGGTTAACAATAGTACACAGACTGTCCAGGTACTAAGACCTCTACCACAGTTCTTCATGGGAAAACAAAACAATAGAACATAGGTTATCCAGGTCACACTTGAATTCTACCACTATCCACAGTGGGAAACAAGAGAGTACGAGAAGGATTGAGTGAGGATTTATAAATCCTCCAGTTCAGCACAGGAGATAGTGTGTGTCTAAAAATACAGATCACACACACTTCTCAAAATGTAAATAAATGAAACACAATAGAGATAAATAGATAGAGATGAGTTTAGAATGCTCTATGTGATTTGAGTGAAGCTTTGGACTCCTTGAATTGATGCAGATGAGGCTTTGATTCCTTCTCTGGTTTTTGTCAAGAAAAAGAGTGTCGTTTTTGTATTTGACTTTCAGGTCCTGGTTGATCAGTCTGATCAGCTTGAGTGCAAGTGAAATCGTTGAAGATCCTTACTCCTTGAATGTTCAGGTTTTATGGATTCAATATGTATTCTTCCTTCTTCTTCGATGCATGTAATTCCTTGAGTATCTCTAGAAGATTGTCTCGTATGTGCATGGAAATACTGACCGATCACCACAACTGGTCTTTAGTAGTTTGAGGTTCCCTTATATAACTTTAGCTCCGGCAATAGGGATGATTAACTTTTTACAGGTATGAGGTACGGTTCCTAAAATGCCAACCACTATCATTAATTAATAGCAGGTGCATCAAAAATATCAAATATGACCGTTGCTAAATAAAAAAATAGAAATAGAGTTTAGAGAAATTGTGACTAATTTCCATCGGTAGCTCTTAGTATCAGTAAGCTTGTATCAGTAGATCTTAGTATTAGTGATCTTGTATCAGTAGCTGTTATCTTTTATAACGGTAGCTCACAGGAATTGGTAGCTTCTCCTATCAGTAGCTGTTACTCTTTATAACATTAGCTCTATGTATCAACAACTCTTTCTATCAGTAGCTGTTATGCATACCGGTGACCTTTCTGTATTGGTGAACGTATGTATCAGCGACCCATATCAGTGAGCTTATAACGGTGGACTTCATAATAGTAGCGGTTATTCTATATCAGTCAACTTGTGCATACTAGTAGACTTATTCTATCAGTAGCTTAGGTGTAATGGTAACTGTCTGTATACCGCTGACCTTATCCATATCGATATACTTCTGTACCGGTGTACTTATCCTTATTGAAAGCTGTGTATATCAGTGACCTTTGTATCAGTAGATGTTTGTATCGGTGGACTTTGTATTTGTATCAGTGGACTTCATATCGGTAGCTGTCTGTCTGTCTATTTGTATCGGTAGCTTGTATCGGTAACTATGTACCAGTGACCTTGTGTCATAGAAGGCTTGGTCTATCAGTGACCTTTCCTTATCGATAAACTATGTACCGGTAGGTCTATATCAGTGACTCAACACTTAATACTTATCTGTTCTTTGCAAATCATATCCAGATTGAGTTAGTACCATAATTAATCATTTCTAAACAGAGATAAACATTAAATAACACATTCCAAAGATCATTTTGATTATTTTATCAACTTAATAATATGATATCATAGAATGAATGAATAATTATTATAAAGATAAAAATTATTTGGGATTATCAAAGCATATTCAAACATAATTGAGATTATCAAAACAAGTGAGGTCAACAATCTCCCCCTTTTTGATAATCCCAAATTATGATATTATAATCCGAAATAATCAGTAATGTATCAGTATAAAATACAATGGTTTTTATTTCTCAGTGTGAGTAATGTCATTTTCAAATGTGAGATTTTAAATGTATCAGAGGATATAGTATTAAAGGAAATTGTATCAGAGGAAAAAATGTACTATAATTATAAGACAAATATATCAGAGGTAAAATATAATGTTTCTTCATATCATAGTTCTCCCCCTTTGTCCTTTACCCATATTTCTCCATATTATTTCCATCATTTCCATTTTATTTCTCCCCCTTTGTGATTAGCAAATAGAAGGAAAGAGATATGATAAAAGTAACAAAAAGTAAGAGAGAATAAAAGCATATATATATCACTTGAAGAAAAAATATAGAGAAATACAGAATTGAAGCAAAATGAATACAAATTATTCCTATCAAATTGCCTAGCCACTAATCAATACACCTCCTTAGCATGTGATTTTCCCTTCGGATCAGAAGAGGATTCATGTTTGGTGGATGTAGGTGGAGGCTTAGGAACACCAGAGATGACCAATGGAGGTTGAGATACTGATACAGTGCCTGGCCTATACTGTGTAGCTTTCTGGGTGATCATAAAAGTGAGACAGCTGATTGCTTGATCTGGAGTCATCTGAGGAATGGGGGCAGACTGAGCAGAGGCAGGAAGAGTTGGAGGTACAATAATTGGAGTACTGTCCACATGCAAAAATGGCAGCAACAGATTCCTAAAGTCCATTATGATCCCTACTCCTCTTTCTATATCAGAAATAAAGTCATCCTTGTTCTCCATAAATTTATCTAGAGCAGGAGTCAACTCCCCCAGCTTGCTGACTTATTCTCTGAAATCCTGATTGACTGGAGGAAGTTTTAGGTTTTCTAACAGAAGCTTGAAATGATTTTTCAACTGATGCTTAGAGTAGAACCTTTGTAAATACAAATCCAATTTGTCTTTGACCTCTTTTTGAGAAGGAGTGGCCTCTATCATAAAATTCTGAACAATTTTCCCGATATCCCTAGTGGTAGTCACCACTTGGGTCAAATCAGCAGAGTCTACAGAGCCACTGGTAGAAGACTATCCAATCTCTTCTCTCATCACAGCTCGAATCTGATCAATATCCAAAGAAGGCTTGGTAGTACTCAGAGGTGCAATAATAAAGGAAACTATTTCTTTAAAGGATTTAGTCAGCCCACTTATGAGATTTTTCATAAGAGAGTCCTTGGTGCTGACATGATGTTCCCTAGAAGTCTTAAATTACTCAAAAACTGATACCATCTGGCCAACTACACTCTTCACAAAAGCCAAGTCTTCGTCAGCTTGAGATTTATAACTCATATAAGACTCTATAGAGACAATCAAATTCTTTTGAGATTCAAAACCTATGCCAAGATTGAAATTTGATTCTGACAGGTCTTGACTTCATCCAAAACACCATATACTAATTCAATCATCACAGACCGAATAGAAGATATTAAAGAGGTTTCCATTCTTTTCATTTCTTCTACAAAACTGGCCTGGAGATCAGACTTCAATTGGTTTAAATCATATTTTCTTATTATGTCCTTAGGTAAAGTTTTAGAAAGGAGATTATAAGTGACAGGAGGTCTATTGATGGGTGTCTAGTTTTCTGAATCAGGATAGTCGAACCCAAACACTACAAAACCTGGGTCTTCAACCCAGTCTTCAATCTCATGAGAAACTGAAACAGTACCACATCTGATAGGATGATCCCCCTCAATCTGTTCATTCTCATGTATAGCAATAGCACCCTCAGAAGCTCAGTCTTCCTCAGAAGAATCCTCCACAACCATCTCTAATTCAACAACATAATGCTCCTCAAGAATAGGTTCAGGTCTATCTACTTTATCAATTTCCTCAGTAGGCATTGAGGAGTTCCCAATCAGTGGACTGAGACTCAAGCAGGCAGAAACAGATGCTTTAGTTTCAAATTATTCTTCTTCTTCATTCTCTGGAGCAGGATGATCTTCTTCATAAATGGGGTCTTCTTCATTGCTTACTCCCAACACTGTTTTCTTTCCAGATGATACAATTTCAGCAACAGGACTTGGAGGCAAGTCCGGATCCCTTCCATCAGCTATAGAAGTATCCACCTCATCAGTATCATTACTATACTGAGGTTCCTCTTCATCAGGTCCCAGACCTGGATCCCTCACATCCTTAGGCCTATAAGGATGATCCATAGGATTAAACTTGTCATACAGCTTCCCTTCATCACTGACCCATTCTCTTTTCCATGGATTCCAATTGAACTTCATGTATTTACAGATAGTTTTGGTAATACAAAAGTTGTCTTTAATAACCACTATCTCATCTTGAGACTTAGCCACACCTCTTACTTTGATCATTACAGTGATCAGTTTTGCAAATAATATAGCATTTGTTTATGATTTTGGCCTGGTCATATCTTCAATTTGAATCATTAACAGTCTACACAGATTTACCTTGACACCATGTCTCAGAAAATGCAACAAATACATATCTTGGTATTTCGGATTTGCAAATTCCCCTCTTCTTGGACTTAACACATGTTGGATGAACTTGAACAGTAACCATTTCTCTCCATCCATTTCTGTAGAAACTAATTTTCTTGGTGTACCATCTCCTATTAATTCTTCCAAAACAGCTTTATATTCAAATATGTCACTGGTAGGAGGTACTTATTTCAAGAAATACCCAAACTCTCAGTGTGGAAATTTCAGGCATTCATCCCACTCAACAGAGAAAAAGGATATTGTCCTGCCATTCACTTCTGATATCATTATGTTCTCAACTTTAGATTTCTCAAAACTAACAAACTCATATAATTCTTTTACCATCTTCGTATAATAAGGACCATTGTTATTCAAAAATAACTCTACCCATTTATGGTCTTCCAGTACTTCTAGAACTAAATACTTACTGGTCATCAACCATTCCGCGCACGACTCTTTCTCAACTACTATCTCCCTTTGAATGAGATGCGGATTTGTATGTTTCTTCACTTCACTGCCACTACTAGACTCTCCATTGAGTATCTTGGCATTCATCTCATCATCCTTTTCACTGACTGATGGTCCCTTCACTCTTTCCATTCTGCGAATTGCGAGGCTTAGGGTTCGAAGGTTTGGGAACTAAGGCGTGAAGGTAAAGGGTTTGAGGTTGATTGAGACGAGGTCAGGACTTAAGTTTGATCATTTAGGAATCAAAAAATAAATAAATAAAGCATAATAAGTATAATACAGATGATAATTATTTAGATGGCTAAAGATACAGAATTTTAAAAACAGCGAAACCTAACGGTAATACATAACGGTGAGGTATTTTTATCGGTGAGGTCCACTAACAGTGAGGTATAGTGGTGAGGTTCATACTAGTGAGGTATAAGAGTGAGGTTTATACCAGTGAGCTATAACAATGAGGTTCTGGCTAGCGGTGAGGTTTGAATAACGGTGAGGTTTGGATAAACAAAGTCTATCAATCCTAACTCATGTCTAATGTAACTTAACCTATCTGAACTTAAAGGTTTGGTGAATATGTCATCTAATTGATGTTCAATACCTATAAATTCAAGAGTAATATCACCTTTTTGGTAATGATCTCTCAAAAAGTGGTGCCTTACATCAATGTGCTTGGTCCTAGAGTGAGACATAGGATTCTTAGAGATGTTAATTGTAGTAGTGTTATCACAGTTAGATACATGTCTAAAATGATATCTTTAGTCCAATAATGTATGTTTCATCCATAGAATTTGTGCAAAGCAACTACCAGCAGTAACATACTCTGCTTCAGTAGTAGACAATGCAACGAAATTCTGTTTTTACTACACCATGATACTATGGACTTACCTAGAATATGACATGTTCCATAAGTTCTCTTTCTATATAAATTTTATCCAGCAAAGTCAGCATCTGAATTACTTATTAAATTGAATGATTGTCCTTTTGGATAAAACAATCCTAAGTTAGCAGTATGTTTAAGATATTTAAAAATTCTTTTAACAACAAGCAAGTGTGACTCTTTTGGATTAGCTTGAAATCTAGAACACATACACACACTAAACATAATATCAGGTCGACTAGCAGTAAGGTAGAGTAGGCTCCCAATCATACCTTTTTAGTTGGTTTGATCCACTGGTTTTCCAGTTTCATCAGAATCCAACTTACAACTAGTACTCATAGGTGTATCACTTTCCTTAATAATATCCAAACCAAAACGTTTTAAAAGATCCTGTGTATATTTACTTTGATTTAAAACAATACCATTTTTATTTTGAAAAACTTAAAATCCAAGAAAATATTTGATTTCTCCCACTAAACTCATTTCAAATTCATTTTTCATACTCTTTGAAAAATCAATACACAAAGTATTTTTAGAATATCCAAAAATAATATCATCAACATAGATTTGTACTATTAAAACATCTTTGGAAATTCTTTTAATAAAGAGAGTTGGATCAGAAATCCCTTTATAAAAACCTTTTGAAATAAGAAAACTACTAAGTCTGTCATACCAAGCTCATGGGGCATGTTTTAACCCATATAAAGCTTTAGAGAGTTTAAAAACTCGATTTGGAAAATGAGGATTAGTAAATCCAGGTGGTTTTTCAACAAAAACATCTTTAATTATAAAACCATTTAGAAAATCACTTTTAACATCCATTTGATATAACTTCAAATTAGGATGAGCAGCATAGGCAAGTAGAATCCTAATAGATTCTATTCTAGCTATAGGTGCAAAGGTTTCCTCATAGTCTATTCCTTCCTCTTGACTATACCCTTGTGCAACTAACCTTGCTTTGTTTCTAATGATATTTACTGATTCATCAACTTTGTTTCTAAAGACCAATTTAGTGCCTATGGTCAAGGTTTCCTTAGGTCTATCAACTAATTCCAAAATGTTTTTCTTTCAAATTGATTTAATTCTTCTTGCATAGCCGTTACCCAAAATTCATCATTGACTGAATCATTGATATTTTTAGTTTCTATCTGTGAAAGAAAGTCTTGATGTTCAACCTAATTTATTAGAGAAGCTCTAGTTTGTGTCCCTCTATCAAGATTACCAACAAAAACATATAAAGGATGATTCTTTAGAATCCTAGTTAATCTGGTAAAGGTAGGACTAGAAATTTCAGGTTCTTATCTATGATCAGATTCACCAGAAGCAGATTCTGGAATTTTTCCAGAACTGGTTGTCTTTACAATAGGTTCACTGACATTATCATTAAGGTTCATAATAGAAATATCTTCTTTAAGATTTTCAAGAGAAGACTTAGGTTCATTCGGATCAGTTTCATCAAACTTGATATGTACTTATTCTTCCACACATTTGGTTCTTTTATTGAAGACTCTATAAGACTTACTGTTTATAGAGTAACCTAGATAGATTCCCTCATCACTTTTAGAATCAAATTTATCAAGATTATCCTTATTATTAAGAATAAAGACTTTGCAACCAAAAACTCTGAAGTAACTCACTTTAGGTTTCCTATTATTCCACAGTTCATAAGGGGTCTTTTTGAGAATAGGTCTAATCAAGACTCTATTTATAATACAACAAGCTATATTTATAGCTTTTTCCTAGAAGTAAACAGGTAGGTCATACTCATTAAGAATAGTTCTTGCAATTTCTTTAAGGTTTCTATTCCTTCTTTCTACTACACCATTCTGTTGAGGTGTCATAGGGGTAGAGAAATTATGATTGTAGCCATTATGTGAGCAATATGATTCAAATTCATGATTTTCAAACTCACGGCCATGATCACTTCTCAGGGTCTTAATCTTAAGTCCACTAAGTTTCTCTACAAACTTGGAGTACTTAATAAAATAAGAGCAAGATTCACTTTTGTGAGATAAAAAGTATACCCAAGTATATCTAGAAAAGTCATCTACTAGAATATAAACACAGTGCTTCCCATTCAAACTAGAAACTCTAGAAGATCCAAACAAGTCCATGTGAACCAACTCGAGAGGTTGAGAAGTTGAAACTTCTTTCTTTAATTTGAATGAAACTTTATGTTTCTTTTCCTTCTGAAAGGGAGTACAAACTTTATTTTATGGGAATTTTAGTTGAGGTAGGTCTCTAAATAAAATTTTCTTAGTAAGTTTTTTAAGTGAGTGAACATTTCAGTGTCCTAATATTCTATGCCATAACCAAGACTATTTATGAAAATAATTTAAATAAGTAACCTTTTGTTTGTCTAAGGAATTTAAATCTACAACATAAACATTTTCATTTCTCAAGGCAGTAAATACCAAAAAAAATTAGAATCAAATACACGGAAAGCATCATTTTAAAATTTAACATTGAAACCATCATCACAAAACTGAGAAATTCTTAACAGATTGTATTTTAGTCCATCAACAAATAATACTTTAGAAATTAAAATTGATCAGCGTTACCAATCTGGCCTAATCTGATGATTTTTCCTTTTGAATTAACACCAAAGGTGACATGCCCTCCATCAACCTTGATTAGGATCTTGAAGCATGAAAAATCTCCTATCACGTGTCTTGAACATCCACTATCCAAGTACCATGTGTTACTATAGGAACTCTTCATGAAAGTCTCCTACAAAACAGGTTTAAATAGAAAATGATTTTGGTACCCAGATTTTCTTGGGTCCAGACAGGTTAGCAAGCAAAGCTTTTGGTACCCATATTTGTCTAATGGGTTTCATATAATCAATAGATTAAAGAGATTTTAAAATATAAACTTTGTTTGATCTATAACTATGTGAATAGCTGGTTGAGACATAAGAGTTTCCAAAGCTGGAACTAGCAGCATACTGTCCAGATTTAGGAATAAATCTATTCTTTGTAATCTGTCTATATCCAGGATGATAGCCTAAACCAGTAATATATTTTTGTGCTACTTGTTTTCCTAGAATTTATGTAAGAGTGTTCTTTCAATTAGTGAACTTCTCCAAATCTATTATAAGTTGATCATTGGACAATTTAAGTTGAGTGTTCTCCTTTAATAGTTGAGCATTCTTTTCCTTTTCTATACTAAGTTCAGATTTAATAGTGCTAGACAAGGCATACTGTTTCTTTAATGATTTTCACTTATCCTTCATCTCATTGCAAGTATCTTCTAACATATTATAGTATTCAAATAATTTGTCACTAGTTATGTTTTCAGAATCAGAATCATCTATAGAATAATAAGAATTTAAAGCAGGATTATCCAATGTTACCTCAAATGTGTTTGTTATGAAACAAATATTAGCATGATTATTTTCAGAATTAGAAACCTCAGACTCACTTGTGTTGTCTTCTGAAGAACTCCGTGTTGCCTTCATAGCTTTCTTATATTTTTTGTCCTTATAATCATATTTCTTCTTGAAATTCAATTTTGGACAGTCATCTTTAATGTGTCCTTTCCTTTTGAATTCATAACACACTATCTCATCAACCTTCCCAACTTTCTTCTAATCTTTATTCCAATCACCTCATTGGTCATACTTACCTTTATAATTTGGTTTTCTGAAAAATTTATTCTTCCTATAGAATTTTGTGAATCTTATAGCTATTTGAGCCATCTCTTCATCACTATCAGAATCTGAACCTCCACTTGTTGAGCTTTCAGTAGGCATGTGAACTTTCTCCTTGTCCTTGCTCTTTGAGGCAGTAGACTTAAATGCCACTGACTTCCTCTTTGGTTCATCATCTTCCTCATTGTTTACCTTTATCTCTTCTTCATACATCATCAACTTACCAATTAACTCCTTAACAGGTAGTGAACTTATTTCACACAATTATCTTATTGAAAATGATGTGCCTCTCCATCTTTCTAGAAGACATCTCAGTATCCTCATGATTTGTTCTTTTGTAGGAACAACTTTTCCAAGTGATCTCATTGTATTTACAATTTCATTGAACCTGAGATACATTTCAGAAATAGGTTCACCAGGATTCATTTTAAAATTATCATACTTAATAGTGTAGGTATTCAATCACATTTCCTTAACATTGGTTGTTCCCTCATGAGAAATAGCCAAAGTATCCCAGATTTCATAAGCAGTTTTACAAGCAGATATTCGATTAAATTATTCATCTCATAAAGCACAATACATTGCATTCATTTCTTTACAATTATTATTGTAAGCAGTTTTTGTAGGTTCATCCCAAGTAGTTCTTTCAGTTTCTAGAATCTTATACTGAGTCTCTATAGTAGTCCAGATATAAAATCCCATGCTTTATAAATGAATTTTTATTTTCAGTTTCCATTGGGAATAATTAACAACATTAAAGAAAGGTGGCCTATTGGTAGCAACACCTTCTAGTCTATTATCCATAATTAGATTTTATAAAATATATTTAAAGAGATAAAATTTAGAACTAACAGAAATTTAAGATCATTAAGATATAACTAAAATCATAGTTGGAAAATAGAGTATTTGGAAATCCTTTATAAATAGCAATCCTCTGATACCAAATGTTGGTTGGAGTGGACACTCAATAGGGGGGGTGAATTGAGTTCCAATTGAAATTTATGTTAAAAACTTTATGATTAACATCCAAAAAATTAAATAAAAATTAAACTATAGTGAATTTATAAATATTGTAAGTTTTCAATTAGTTTATCAAGAGATTGATTATTTATCAGTTAACTCAATCTGAAGATTGATAAACTTTTGAAACTAACTTAATGGCTAAAAAAAGTTATAAAAACTTGCTAGTTTAACTATCAGAGTTACTTTAAAACAGATTTATATTTAAAGTACTTAGTAGCGGAATATAAAATAACTTAAACTAAAAATAAGATGCACAACAGATATAACCAAGAGGTTCAGTCCCAAGCTAAGACTTAGTCCTCTCAAATAGTTTATATAAACTTTGATCCACACCCTGGATCTGGGATAACAACAGTACACAGACTGTACAGGTACTAAGAACTCTACCACAGTTCTCCGTGAAAAAAAAAACAATATCACACAAGCTATCTAGGTCACACTTGATCTCTACCATTATCCACAGTGGGAAGCAAGAGAGTATGGGAAAGATTGTGGGAGGATTTATAAATACTCTAGTTTAGCACAACAGACAGTGTGTTTCTAAAAATACATAGCACAAACACTGATCAAAATGTAAATAAATGAAACACAACAGAGCTAAACATATAGAGATTAGTTTAGAATGATCTATGTGTTTTGATTGAAGCTCTGGACTCCTTGAATTGATGCAGATGATGTGTTGAGTACTTCTCTGGTTTTTGTCAAAAAATAGAGTGTCATTTTTGTATTTGACTTCCAGGTCTAGGTTGATCAGTCTGATCATCTTGAGTGCAAGTGAAATCATTGAAGCTCTTTACTACTTGAATGTTTGGGTTTTATGGATTTAGTATGTATTATTCTTTCTTCTTCTATGCATGTAATTCCTTGAGTATCTCTAGAAGATTGTCTCGTATGTGCATGGAAATATTGACCGATCACCACAACTGGTCTTTAGTAGTTCAAGGTTCCCTTATATAGCTTTAGCTCCATCAATAGGAATGATTACCTTTTTACAGGTACGAGGTACGGTTCCTGAAATTCCCACCACTATCATTAATTAATAGAAGGTACATTAATAACATCAAATATGACCGTTGATAAATAAACAAATAGAATAGAGTTTAGAGAAACTGTAACTGATTTCCATTGGTAGATCTTAGTATCAGTAAGCTTTTATCGGTAACACTTAGTATCAGTGATCTTATATCAGTAGCTCTTCTGTATCAGTAGCAATTATCCTTTATAATAGTATATTGCAGGAATCGGTAGCTTCTCCTATCAGTAGCTGTTACTCTTTATAACAGTAACTCTATGTATCGACATCTCTTTCTATCGGTATCTGTTATGCATATCGGTGACCTTTCTATATCGGTGAATGTATGTATCAGTGACCCATATCAGTGAGATTATAATGGTGGAATTCATAATAGTAGTGGTTATTCTGTATCAGTTGACTTGTTCATACCTGTAGACTTATTCAATCAGTAGCTTAGGTGTAACGATAAATGTCTGTATACCGATGACCTTATCCATATCGATAGACTTCGGTACCAGTGTACTTATCCTTATCGGTAGCTGTGTATATCAGTGAACTTTGTATTAGTAACTATTTGTATTGGTGGAATTTTTATTTTTATCGGTGGTCTTTGTATTTGTATCAGTGGACTTCATATCGGTAGCTATCTGTCTGTCTGTTTGTATCAGTAGCTTATATTGGTAACTATGTACCAGTGAACTTGTGTCACAGAAGGCTTGGTATATTAGTAACCTTTCCTTATCACTAGACTATGTACTGGTAGGTCTGTATCTGTGACTAAACACTTAACACTTATCTTTTCTATGCAAATCATATCCATATTGATTTAGTACCAGAATTAGTCATTTCTAAACAAAGATAAACATTGAATAACACATTACAAAAATCATCTTGATTATTTTATCAACTTAATAATATGAGATCATAGATTGAACGAATAATTATTATAAAGATAAACATTATTTGGGATTATCAAAGAATATTGAAACATAATTGAGATTATCAAAACAGGTGAGGTCAACAACTAGAAATAAGTGTAGTCAATTAATAGAGGAAGAAGTTTCATCCTCTAAATAATATGGCCCTTCTTACAAGGAGGTCCCGACTCATAATGATCCCCTTGAAACTTAAACTAAAGTAACTATAACTCTTGGATAGGATGAACCTTACAAAGGTGGTGACATGGTGGTTCCAAGCCCCACTTTGACTACCTCTAGAAAGTATGATATCAAGAATGAGGAAGGAATTTCTCTCTCCTCAGTAACATAGTAGGTTTTAAATAAGGGAAAATCTAAGGAATATTTTATTACTAAGAGACCAAACTTAGCTGGAAAGGGTTCAAATTCTAATCATAGTAATAAATGAATATCCACTTTTGGAATTTATAGGGGATAACCAATGTGGCCACTACTACTACACTCAGAGGGTTTATCATAAATAATCACCCTACCATAATAAGTATGACTGATCCTAATGACCATATTATCCTCTTCAATGAATTCAAATTAAAATACTTAGGATATAGTATTGTTTAGATTAAACATCACTCATTAGTTGTGGAAACCCTTTGTATTTTGGTCTTTAGGAACGATTTTAACTTTTACATGATGATTCATGTTAGTGATTAGATGATTACTACTATGATAAACATGGTGATATCTACTTATTTTTCATTATTATTTATTTCCTCTCTAATTATCAAGGGAGAAGAGATCTATGGAAGGAAATTGGGAATCTCAAGAATATCATTCAAGGACCATGGATGTTGAATAGAGAATTTAATATTGTTTTTCATTTCATAAAAGAAGGGGGAAACCTAATCTGTTGATTTATAGTAGAGAGTTTAGGGAGTGTATAAATCTTAATGAATTAGAAGAAGTAAAACTTTATGGGTACATATTCACTTGGGAAAAAAATATTCGAATCAGGATATCGATAGTGATCTTGTCTATAGATTTGTTAATTTTAGTGCCCTGGATCAATGGGAGTAATTTCAATTAAGGAATCTCTTATAGACCAATTCTAACCATCATCCTATATTAACATTTATTTTTTAAAGAAGGGTAGGGGTCCCTTTCCCTTTATATTTAATAATTCTTGTTCCAAAAACCTAGAATGTAGGAGGATTGTTCAAGAGGTCTATGATAGCTCTCAAGTCATTGTTGGTCTCTATGCTTGTTTCATCAACCTCAAGAATATTAAAACCAGAATGAGGAAATTGAACAAGGAAGTTTTCTCTAATATGGATGGGGGATATTATGCGTGTTGAAAAGGAATAGGAGGAACTTCAGATTAGGAATGATGAATATTTTGATTTGACTCATTTATGTAGGGAGGTGGATCTATCATTTAAGTTGAATAATAATATTTCCTTGAAGGTGGAAGTCCTCAAGGATAAATTTATTAGTAAATATGTAAAATAGGGGGATATAAATGTTTCTTTATCTAATAATATATAGATATAGAGGAAAACTTAAAAACATATTACCTACAAGAATAATTCAAATGAAATATTCTATGGTAGGAAGGGAATATGTGAACATATTGTCCAATATTTTTAGATCTATTTAATAGTGGTTCCTCTATCAATAATGCCAATCTTAGGGATTTTATTCCTAGGTTCATTGATCATATGTAAAATTTTATACTCAAAATATCTCTAGAAATGGAAGAGATCAAGGATGATACCTTTACTATAATTCTATTAAGCGATTCTAGACTTGATGGTTCCAAAAGTTTTTTATCTAGGAATACGAGGATATTCTACATGAAGATATTAGAAAGATAATTCATATCTTTTTCAAGAATAGAGTGTTTAATAAGGGATTAAATTCCTAATTTTTATTTTTTTATTCCCAATATTTATGTGGATAACACTATCATTGATTATAGAACTATTTCTATTACGAACATGGTTTATAAAATCATGAAAAATATTCTGGATATCAGATTATCTACAAAAATTGGTAAGGTGGTTAAACCAATCATTTTGGTCATGCGATTGAAAAAAAATTCAAGAATTCCTTTTAACTACATATTAATGTATCAATTTGAAGATGAAACATGAGATAAATGGGAGTATTACTCTCAAAATTGATACCAAGAATGCCTTTGGAACAATGAATTAGGATTTCATGATTGAAGACTTGTATAAGTTTAGATTTAGTACATTGTTTACGGATATGATCCTATCTTTTATCAGTTCAATGAGAATCTCCTTTTTGATTAATGGTAGTCCTAAGGGATATTTTTAGTTCTCTTGCGGTATTTGGTATGAATATCCCTTTCTTTATATACTTTTTATCACTATAAAAGATTAATTAAGTAGATAAATCCTTGATATGGTGGAAAATGTCTCATTAATGTACCTACAATCCAAAACATGAGTTAGTGCATCATCACATATTTTTTAATGATGATGATATCATTATTTTTTTCCAGGGGCATAAATAAAATTAACTTAATTGAGGAGGTTATAGAGCACTATGGTGTTATCTATAATAAAAATGTTAGATAGAATAGGTCAAAATATATATTCATACATAATTTTAATTACCATGAGAAGATTAATATTAAGGGGAATATGGAGATAAAGGAGGTAATTTTACCTTAACATATGTTTCCAAACCATTATTTTAGGGAAGGCCAAGGGTTTATCACCTCAAATATATTTTTGACAGTATCTAGAATTATATCAATGTGTGGAAAGGAAACTATTTCTCACTAACTACAATAATCTTCCTTTTACAGGTTATTTCTATGCCTAAACTTTCCTACTATTTTATTTTCTATAATTTTCCCACTGCTATGATTAAAAACCTGATCAAATGAGTTAAAAATTTCATCTAGAGTGGATGCGTATTTAATAAGAAATCTTGTTCTATGAAATAGAGTTTGTGTTACAAAACCATGAAGGATAGAGAGATGGACATTAAGAATATGTCTCTATTTAATAAGGAACTTAAATCTAAGTTTATATAGTGACTTTTATTTTACTATAACAATAGTCATTTTTTGAAGACCAGATTTTGAAGTAGTATTTTCTATGGGAAATTACATTATCCATACTCCTATATTTATCCATGTATTAATAATACATATGATTCTATTATAAATGAATTAATATGGCTTCCCTACCAAATTATGAGAATAAATACTTGAAAGATATCTGGTTTCACACTCCATTGGTGTATGAGTTCCAAGACTAGGCTTAGGAAATTGATGTAACCATCAGGGATAAAATATTTCCTCATTTAGATAATATTCATGTATCTACCAGGGATTCTATTCTTACATTACATTTTATACCTAATAAAGACACACTAGTTTGAGAGACATATTATCATGGGATACTTAACTGTAAAGTTTACGATGGCTTTTGTATGGGAAGGACTCCAAACATTTCCACTTGTCTGATTCACTTTTGTAAACCATGGATTCCTCCATCCCAATACATGATTTTATGGATGAAATACCTAAAAAAACTCCCCACATATGATATTATTATGAATACTAAATTTTATATGTGCTTAAGATATAGTGTGTGAAAATCCGTAGAAGATTCTACCACCCATATTTGTCATGAACCAACCTAGGTACCTTGGTAACCCGAAAACCAAGCTGGTAATGACATGACCTGAAGGGAATTCTTAATCTTTATGGGTCGATGAATAACACCTAAAATCATAAAAAAAGGAGAGTGGGAATTATTTTGACACTACCAATGTGGAAATAAACTAATAAAATAGGTATGAATATGAAAGAAACTTCACTTGGAGTAATGTACCAGAATTCAAACAGGTATAATAACCCAAAGTACTACAAAAAAGTACTATAAAATTGGAAAAACTTCCCAAGTATCAACTCATATACAACTCACCAAGTGCATAGATCAATATCTAGAACCCCCACCAAGTGGAACCTTACCCCTACTTGAACATGGAAGGAGATAATCTAAAAACACTTGAAGACACATGTACAATGTGAGATAAAATCCTAGTAGGGTCTCACCAAGTATTCAATAATAATATTATAATATCAAGTTAATCAAATAGATATTTCCATTTCAAACAAATAGTTTTGGAATTTCAAAGAGCATAAATGAATCAATTCATGATTTACATTTCAAATGATAGAAATACTTTTCAAATGATGGAAATACTTTAAAAAAAGATTCACATTTAAATTGATAGAATATTTCAAAAATAATGGAACTTTTAAAAAATTTCTTAAATAAACACTTTTATATTAAATATTTTATATAAATCATAAGTAATTCAAAACAATTTACCACAATGATATATATTCATTTGAAATAAAAACAAGTGAGAAACATGGTCATATGCATAATAAGGTACAATAGTTCTAGGATATAGAGACTCCACACTCAATGTGGCATGATAATGTGTACATACATCCCTTTGAACTCATGCCAAAGAGGACTCATCACAAAATTCCATGGGATGTGACATGCTTCATTTATGTTTTGGAACGTTGTAAATCATAATGTTTCGTCCAAATAACTCACTAACTACATAAGTATTGTATGTTCTCTAGTAAAAAACAACAATGGACAATTTATTTCAAGAAACCTTAAAACACAGTTAATACCATTATCTATTTAAAATATGCCAATCTCCATTTAAAAACTATTACACAGTTTTTTAATAAGAAACATTATTTTTTCCAAGATAGAACCCAAACGTTCCTATCAAGACCATTATAAATAATTTTAAAAAAATAGAGATTTGAAACCAATTCACAATTCAATTTCACAACGCATTTATAAAAATTAAATTGAACAATTTAATTTCAAAAAAATTCCATCAATTTCATAACAAACCCCCAATTCAATGGAATTGGGGTTTTTCAAAATTTTCCATCAAATCCATCTCCATAATTAAATTCAAAAATTTAATTGAAACAATTTCCATCAATACATTTCCAAAATAAAATTCAACAATTTAATTGAAAAAATTTCCATAAAATATACAATTTAAATTAAATGATTTAAATTTCTCAAATTTCTATAAATGCACCCTAATTCAATGGAATTGGGGGTTTTCCAATTTCATGCCATAAACCAATATTTAAAACCCCAATTCAATGGAATTGGGGTTTTACAACAAACCAATTGAAATCCATTTAATTTAAATGAAGAAATTTTATTTAATTCAAACAATTGAAATTTATCATAGAAATTTAGTGTTAATAATAACTGGTCATCATGATAGAACCACCTACCATGGGATCAACAATACTCATAATTCCAAACCCTAATCGAGATTTTCTAACGACAAATGGAGATAATTTAATTCGAGAAATAAGGATCAAACTAAGATTTATAATCCAAAACAGAGGGTATTAGATTCAGAATTCAACATGATGATATAAAAAACCCTAGGGAGAATAAGAGAGATCATAGGAGATTGAGAACATGAATAGAAAACCTAATGGGTGAAGATTGAAGGGAATTCATCAAGATTCAAATCATTTCTAGGAGGGATCTGAGGGGCCATAAACTCTTATTAGGAGCTCCAAGGAAGGGAGATATTGATTATGGGTCATTCTGATCTATCCAGTACCTAAAAGGGGGTTCATGATTTTTAATCAAAATCCTGATTAACTAAAAACCCATATGCACAATTTATTTTTTAGAGCCACATGGTTTGAAAAACTATGAAGACTAACCGTGCACCTATTTTAAATAATGGGGTGTATGGTTTATCTTAAGGGGGAACATGACTTGACTAACCATGTTCCAACCCTGAAAAATCCCACTTCCTTGGGTTGCATGGTTTTCTATGAGAGGGCACACAATTTAGGTTAATAGTGCACCAACTAGGTATTAGCCTAGGAACTTCCAAAATTTTCAAAAATTAACCTATATAAACCCTAAATGAAACCCAACCAAAGCAAGATAAAAAAGAGGGCTTTAAGAATCCCTAAAAATAGTAACAAGATGTTACAACCTCCCCAACATAGAAACTTTTTGTCCCCAGAAAGCCTATGATGTAGCTTCCATGAAACAAAAGATGAGGCCACTACTCTCTCAAAAACGACTCCCTCTCCCAAGTCTCATGATTATAAAAAACATGCTACCATAAAACTCGAACAAATGATATCATCCTATTATAAGTACCTTGGTTTCAGAATAAAATATCATGATTGGCCATTCAATCATTGATAAATTAGGTTCAACCTCAAGATCACTCCATCTCAGAACACGTGATATATTAGATAGATACTTTCTCAGCTGCGATACATGGAACATGTTATGTATCAACATCAGCTGCGGTGGAAGTGATAAATGGTATAAACTTTTAAAACCAACTCAAAAAACCTCAAAAGGTTCCACAAAACGAGGAGCAAGTTTCCCTCACCTCCTAAGCCATCAATGACCTAACCAAGGTGAAACCTTCAAGAAAACTTGGTCACCAACTGAGAACTCCAATAGTATGAGACAATGATCAACATAATACTTATATATTCTTTTTTACTTTCAAAATCCACTAATTAATCAACTGGATCTTTCTTGTTGTCTCTTGGACCAAGCTCACTCCAACCAAGGAACTTTCACCAATCTCTAACCAACACATTAGAGATCAACATGGATGGCCATACAAGGACTCAAAAGGATCTATTTTGATCAAGGAATGGTAAATATTATTATAAGAAAGCTCAACCATCTCCAAGTGACCATCCAAAGATCCACCAAAGTCGAGAAAAAAAGCACAAAGCAAATCCTAAAGAATCTATATAGCTCTCCCTTTCTGGCCATCTGATTATAGATGGTATATCATACTGAAATGGATGTGAGATCCCAAGGCCTTATGAAGGCCTCTATAAAAGAGATAAGTGAACTAAGGATCCCTATTAGAAACTATACCATAAGCAACTCTATGAAAATGAAAAATCTCTTTCACATATATATTTCTCAACTCCTCAAATTTTGTTGAATACCGAATCAGTATAAAGTGAGATGATTTTCTCATCTTTTAGATCATAAACCATATCTCTTTATTCTTTCTATGTGTACATGGAAACCCAACCATAAATTCTATACGCATCTTATTAAACTTACAAATAGGTACTGTAAGTGTCTAAAGTAAACCTGAAGGTTTCTAGTGCTCAACCTTAAACTGTTGGAACATATAACAATGAGAAACAAACTCAGAAATTCCCCGTATCATACCTGGCCACCAGAACTATCACTACATGTCATAGAACATATTTGTGAATCCTGGGTACACTTCCTACTGGGAACTATGGAAACCCCCCATTACATTTTTCCTTACCGAAGACGATATCACAAAATATTTCTGAAAGAATAAAATGCCCTCTATAGAGAATGACCAATCAAACATGGTCTCCCCACCATTAAGAGAGTATCTAATGCTGCAGAACTCATCATCAAGCTACTGTTCCTAAATAATCAAATTGAGAAGAGTGAATGTGAACTGAACACTGTCCAAGGAAACCTCATCCCTAATTTCTAGACTCCAATATGAAACTATGTAAATAGATCCATCAATTTATACTCTTTCAATGATTCTATCATTGCCTGATTCGAAAGTTTCTTTCTCAAAGAATCTGCAAGGAAATTCCCTTTCCCATGGGGTATAGGCGATTTCAAATTCCAAAGATTTCCAGTATTCCACCCAATTCCTCCGGAGAAGATTTAAATCTTTTTAAGAGAATATATAACTCAAGCTCTTATAGTCCAAATACAATTTAAACCTTTCTCTAAAAAGGTAATATTTCCAAATTTTAAGCGCGTGCATCAAAAACTCAATTTCATGGTCATGGGTTAGATAATTATTCTTATGCAGACTAATCTAATGAGATCCATAAGAAACAACATGATTACCCTATGTAAGAATAAAACCCAAGCTTGAACCCCATGCATCACAAAAGACCACATAGCACTACCCGATATATGGAAGAGTCAACACTAGCATAGTAGTCAAAATATGTTTCAAATCAAAACAATAATTCTAGCATTTCTCATTCTAAGAAAAATTTACTCCCTTACGAGTTAGTGTATTCATCAAATAATCAAACTTTGATAATTCCTTTATGAATCAGTGTTAATATCCAGCTAATCCCAAGAAGCTCTAAATCTTGAAGACTTTTCATGGTTTCTCCCAAGTCATAATAGCCTTCAAATTATTAGGATCAACTGATATTCCCTCTTATGACACAACTTGTACCAAGAAATTCACTTATTAAATCCAGAAATCACATTTTGAAATATTGGAATAAAGTCAGTGATTTATCCACAAACTCAAAATTTCTCTTAGATAATAGACATGCTCCTCCATGGACTTTGAGTAAACAAGGATTTCATCTACAAATACTACCACAACGACATCAAGATACTCAAAGAAAATCCTATTCATAAAATCCATAAAAACTATAGGATAATTAGTTAGACCAAAGCTCATTAAAAGGTACTCATAATGGTTATACGTTATTTGAAAGGTGGTTTTCAAAATGTCAAATCCTTTTATTCTAAATTTATGGTAACCAGATCGAAGGTCAATATTCAAGAACAAATTTTCCCCTTTCAACTGATCAAAAAAATCATCAATCCATGGAAACCAATATTTTTTCTTCACCATAACTTGATTGATATTTTAGTAATAAATGGATAGGTGAAGTGAACCATCAGCTTTCTTAGCAAAGATAATCGACACCGTCCAAGGTGACACCTTCGAGATTATGAAGCCTTTATCAAGAAGATCACCCAACTGAGACTTAATCTCTTTCATTTCATCTAGTTCTATATGGTAAGAGATAATAGATACTGGTTGAGTACTAGGAATTAAGTCAATAAAAAACTCAACCTCACTTACCAGGGGAAAACCAGATTAGTCTGAAGGAAACACATTGGGAAACACGATGAAAACTAGAGGGATACCATTGCTTAAATATTCCCACTTTAGATCAAAGGACAACACCAATATCACTTTCCCCAACTCTGGATAAGAAGGTCTAGCTCTGCTCGACCTTAGGTCCCATTCTACTTGAAAGATATGGTAAACACCAATGGGTGTAGTAAAAGAGACACATCGAAGATAAAAATCAATTTGAGATTTATTAGAAATGATCCAATCCATACTAAATAGGTCTTCAAGAGGTTTCATGTCAAAAATCAGAAAATGATAAGAAATCCCAACATTTGATAGAGAGAAAACATAAGAAGGACTACAAATACCCTACACTCTCTTCACACCAAGGGGTGTAGTAATATCCATTGTACAAGATAAAATATCCATAGTAAGATTTATAATATAAAAAAAACGGGTTGAAATAAATGAATGAGATACACTAGTATAAAATAGATCATTAACTAATAATGAATTTATAGTAATGGTACCTATCATAGTCGCTGGACCCCTATTCGCTTCCTCTGGAGACTTCCACTGCATGAAGAAGACTCATTCTGGATGCCTTTGGCTAGAAACCTTTTTCATGTGAAGCATATTATTGAACTTTAGTTCTAGAAGGTTTCTATGATCCTATTCTACTATGCAGAGTAAAATAAAAATGGAATAATCTCTGCAAGTGACCTGGGCGTCTGTAGGAGCCACAGTTCTTGGGTACCTTAGTGAAAACCCTATTGGAATTTCCCAACTTTCTACACTGTTAACAAACTAAGGGACCTATTATAGGAACTGTAATAGGTCAAGAATGAAACTAGTATAAAAAATCCCCATAATAATCATCACACCTCCTCTTTACCTTAGAGGAATGCACACTTTCACTGGGAGAGAAAGAAACTTCCAATAACCCTGAATTAATAGCTAGGTCAATCTCATCCATCAGTGCTCTATATAGTACATCAACATAAGATGGAAGCTTCAATAAGAAAACATGGAAATGAATATCTTGTCTAAGTCCCAACTCAAACCTTTGAGCCTTCATCTTCACATTTTATACAATATTAGGTGAAAACTACTCAAGATCAACAAAATGATTTTCATAATCTATCATGGTCATGTCATCCAACCCAAGTTTTAAAAACTTAGTGGTCTTGGCCAACAACATCAAATCTAGATAGAAATGGTTAGTGAAAAGAACCTTGAATTTCTTCAACTCTAATACCTCATGTTTCTTCACCACCACAATTATGTCCCACTATCTCTTTCTTGGTACTACCAACACAAAGGTGGCATACTTCACTTTTATTTCATAAGGTGTGTCCAAGAACCCAAAAACTGATCCATCCTACTCAACCAGTCCTCGGACTCTTGAGGATCATTTCAGCCTTTGAATGTTGTTGGATTATAGTGAAGGAACTCTTGAGAAAAAATCTAGAGAACATCCTTCTAAGGTTCCACAGCTAGATATTTAATGAGAACTGAAGGTGGCTCCTATCCCAAATCTTGTAAAGTGCACAAAATCACCTCAACTAGATTCGGTTCCATGAGAAGATTTTCTCTCTAAGGTTCCAAAACAACATCCTCTTAGATTCGATTCACACATCTTCTTAGAGGCATTATACTACACAATATCAACAACCACTAAAGAAAACATCAGATTAACACTCAAACAGAGCTGTAGGGAAACTAATCTCAACAAATAGACGTAAAAGATTCGAGTTATAACATACACAAATAAAAAGCAGGGAAAATAATATTACTAATCCACAAGACATCTTCCCTTAACCACCCCTGTTGAATTACGGTTCATTAATGTGAGAGTTATCCAAACACTAAATTATAACTACCTCGTAAGTCCTAAAAAGATTACAAAAATGCATACTGACATCAATAGAAAAATATGAACCTAGAGCTCTGATACCACTTTGTTATAAACTATCCTGGGAACTCTAGTAACTCAATAACTGAGCAAGTCCTGACATGGCTCGAGGGTCATTCCCAATCCCCACAGGTCGATGACTAGCACCTGCCATTATATAAACAATGAGAGTGGGAATTATTTTCCTCTAATAATGAAAAAACCAACTAAAAAAATAAGTATTCATACAAAAGGAAATCTACCAGGATTAATGTGAAAAAATAAAAAAGGTATAACAACCCAAAGTATTACAAAAAAAGTACTAGAAAATAGGAAAACATCCCATGTCCCAACATTGACACAACTCACCAATTCCATAGATAAATAGCTAGAACCACCTCTAAGCGGTGTTGTACCCCTTCTAAAACCTAGAAATAGATAATCTACAAACACCCGATGCAACATGTAGGGTGTGAGTTAAAATCCCAATAGGGTCTCACCAAGGATTCTATAATAATATTCCAATATCAAGTTAACCAAATAAATCTTTCAATTAAATAAAATAGGTTTGAAATTTCAAAGAGCATAAATGAAACAATTCAATCTTTACATTTTAAATTATGGGAATACTTTTAAACAAAATCTTCACATTTATACTGATTGAATATTTATAAATCAATGAAACTTTTCATAAATGGATTAAATAAAAACTTTCATATAAAATAGTTTATATAAACTATAAGGCATGAAAAATAGTCGACAAAAATAGAATATATTCATTTGAAATACAAAATTTTTAGACATGGTCATATGCCTAAGAAGGTTTGATAGTTCCAGGATAAAGGGACTCCACACTCAAGGTGACATGTCAAATGTACATATATATCTTTGAACTCAGTACAAAGGGGACTCATCACCATCGACTAAGATATGTGACATGCTACATTTATGTTTTGGAACGTTGTAAATCATAAAGTGCAATCAAAATAACTCACTAACTACCTAAGGATTGCATGTTCTCTAGTACAAAACAAGGATGGGAAATTTATTTCAAGAAACCTTAAAATATAATTAATCCCATTATATATTTTAAATATTCTAACTTCCATTTAAAAACCATAACATGGGTTTTTAATAAAAAACAAGCTTTTTCCAAAGATAGAACCCAAAGGTTCCTATAAAAACCATTTTAAATCCATTTTTACAAATAGAGATTTAAAATAAATTCAAAATTCAATTTCACAATCCATTTTCACAAATTAAATTCAACCATTTAATTTCTATAAAATTCCATCACTTTCATAATAAAACTCCCTATTCAATGGAATTAGGGTATTTCACAATTTTCCATCAAATCCATTTCCACAATAAAATCCAACAATTTAATTGAAATAATATCCATAATTCCATTTTTATAATTAAATTAAAAAATTTAATTGAAATGACTACCATAAAATCCACAATTCAAATTAAAGAATGTAAATTTCTCAAATTTCTATAAATACACCCCAATTCAATAGAATTGGGGGTTTTCCAATTTCATTCCAAAAAACCATTTTTAAAACCCCAATTCAATGGAATTGGGTTTTTCCAAATAAATAATTGAAATCCATTTAATTAAAATAAATATATTGCATTTAATTAAAACAATTGAAATTAAAAAAAAGTAATTTAGGGTCAATAATAATTGGGAAGAATGATGGAACTACCTACCTTATGATCAATAGAAATCGCAATGCCAAACCCTAATCATTATTTTTCAACGAAGAAAAATGATCACATAATACAAGAAACAAGGATAAAAACTAGGTTTATAATCCAAAACAGAGGGTATTAGATCCATAATTCAACATAAGGATCTACAGAACACTAGGGAGGAGAAGAGAGATCATGGGAGAACAAGACCTGGAAGAGAAACCCTACCAGGTGAAGATCGAAGGGTGTTCCTCAAGCATTGAATCAATTTTAGGAGGGATCCGAGGGGCCAAAAACTCTTCTTGGGATCTCTAAGGAAGGTAGAAATCGATTATGGTTCATTCAAGCCTACCGATGACCTAAAAAGGGGGTTTGGGAATTTTTAATCAAAATTCATATTAATTAAAAACCTATACGCATGATTTCCTAGGCAGAGCCGCATGATGTAAAAAACCGTGTAGACTAACCATACACCTATTTTAAATAGGTCAGACGATTCCTCCTATGAGGGTGCATGGTTGTTAATAGGTATCCAATATGTTATATAATATTATACAAATTTGATCAATAACATGCATATATAATATTGGGTTTTATGAGGGACACCAATTTTTTAAAGTTAGCATAAAAAGACTCAAAAACCCATTAACACAAGATCCAATAATTTACATTTTAAATAAATGCATAAAATAAAAATAATGAACCTCTATTAGAATAATTAAATCCATTGTCTTCACTATGATTGATGATGATACCTAAGTGGTAGACAATAGATTCTCACTTCCAAATATATCTATTGAAAGTTGAGTCATTGAACTCCTTTGGTATGATTTCACAATATCCTTTTACCTACCAAAAATTTAGTATTAAATGTATAATAATTGAAGAGAGTTGACTATAATATAATTAAATTAATCACCATATGTAACATCATGTCATTGGTCTTGTTATTTAAGTCACGAGGACACTCCTTAAAGGCTATTTATTTGACACTAATCATTTCAAAAACATTCATGTTAAATAATTATGTTATAAACACTTTTTAACCTTTATAATAAACCATTAATGAATTAATCATCTACTAAATGATATAATAAATGTACCATACATTCAAATTTAATATTTATAAACATATGATAACCATATCAGTGATAACATAGTTGATCCCACATCGATAAAGTGTGTAGTTACTAAAAATATATTCTATAAATAATGTTATAAGTATAAAAATATTGATTTAATAAAAACTAAAATTATTGAAGTTAATTAACAAAAGAAATATTTTAAACATATAAAAGAAGAACAAATAGTGAAGAAAATGTTAGTGTTGTCAATATATTTTAGGTGGATTTATATCCAAGTAAATACTCTCTAGATTTGAATAACTATTCATCTAATTATCATCAATACCAAAACTTAATTTCTTATTAGGAATCTTAATTTCACTCAACAATTATTTGAATTATCTTTCTTGGGTGTTACAAAAAAATTGTGAGGTGTTTAAACAAAAACTATTGCTCAAATAAAAATACCATTTTATAAAAAAATCAAGCTATTTTCCCGTGTCGGGTTCCTTAATATAGTATCTCTTATAAGGATTGAAATGGGTACTTGATAATCGGTTACTCTTCCCTACTACACCTAATAAAAATAGTTTTGAGTACCTTTGAATTGGTTTTAGGTTAGGTTTGGATATTAAACATAATTCCTAATTATTAATCTGATTAGGTTTGGGTACCATTCATAGGGTACCCGAAATCTAAATACACACACACACATGTGTTAATACTGACTAGGATTCAAATGAAATTATAAACATATTATTAATTTTTAAGTTATGAAATGAAATTACTATAGAATGGAACACATGATTTTCCATAGGAACATATATAATGAAGAGTGTGCCAATGTGTTGGGTGGTAATGACAACCAATTTCTTAGTCACCCTTACCCTTAAAAAACTTCAAACCACCCAATACCTTATAAATAAAATGGGTATTTAAATGGGTTTAAGTTTTAAATGGGTATTTTTAGGTCCAGTTTCAGATTCAAGAATTTATAAACCGATATAAATCAGATTCAAGTAATATAGTTTCCAAAAGGGTTTAGGTTTGGGTACGTGCATTTTCATGGGTAGCTGACCCATTTATATCCCCAACAACTAATTAGGTCTTAGTCATACATGTATTCAAAGAAGCATTAAAAAATATTAATTCATAAAATTATATGTTTATTTAATTTTTTTTTGATTTAACGATATATGGTGGGTTTTTTATTTAATATATGATGGTTAGTAACAATCATATATCAATATCTTAAATATAAAATATGATGGAGTTTTAACTGTTATAATTTTTTTGACATAACAAGGTATATATGATTATTATTTAAAATAAAAATCAAATCTTATTTAATAGACCTTTAAATACATGAAAAATATTTTAAATAATGATAATATATATAGAAATATAAATTTTATTTAAATAACCATCATATGTGAGTTTTTCAATTAAAATGTTATCTACACTCATACCTCCTTTAATGAAATAATAATAAAAAGTAATAATACAATATAATATAAAGGATAAAAACACATAAATTTTAGAATAAAAACACTCAAGAAAATAAAAATAATTCTCTATAATAAATCTTGAATAAAATTTATATAAAATAAGTGATATAAATCAAATCTTTACATATGAGTGGAAAAGTGAAATAAAAGTAGAATAATTTTTTGACCTGATTTCTATTTCATGGGAGTGAATAATCTCATTATGATGGATGACTGTGTTTTCCTTGGAATACAATGAGTTATGAATAACCACTTACCTATATGAAAATCCTATTTACATCATAAAAAATAAATAGATTTAAATATTTATAAAACTTTCATATCCATATAGAGAGAGTGAGTAATTGAGAGAGATATACCTTGATGATGAATAATAATTTTTTTATTTTAGAAAAAAAATTATAGTTGGGTAAAATAAATTGGAGAAGTAAAAAAATTATGGTATCTAATAATAGAAAATATATTCCTAAAATCATTTAGAAGATCAATCATGGGTTTTATTGAAGTTGGAGTTTAAGTAATAAAGATTATTTTAGGGTTCTTATGAATTATGAGTATGATTAAATTTAAAAAGTTATTTAAATTGAACATATATAACTTGTTTTTAAATAACTATCATATATATAGGTTATATGATGTTTATTTTAAAAAAAATCATATACCGTACTCACTAAAATTAGTTTTTTAAAACGAATATATATATATATATTATTTATGAAAATTATAAATGATATATATATGAAAATTTATTAAATAATTTTCATATACATATATATATAATAATGGTGGTTTTAAAAATATCATATGTTTTAAGAATTATTATTTTCTGTGTTGAAATATGTGATGTATTTAAACAAAACAGTATATATAGGGCATCATATATCGAAGAATATATAGATGTGTTACTCTAAATCCTCTCACTAGAAACTTATGATTCTCTCATGCATGTAATTTATTATAGACTATATAAGTACTATGATGTTCTTTGAATCATGATTAATTTTTAGTTGTCACATGGTCCAACACCAAATCATGTGTAAAATATTCAAATAAAAGAAAAATAGACACATATATAATTAGATGAATAAAAATAAATTCAAATCAATTCAACTTGCAATCAAAAAAAATCACATATAATCATGCATGTATACACCATCACATTTATCAAAACCAAAACACCACATAATTAGTCAAATATGATATCAATAACCAAAAACTTAAAACTAGGAAGATATGTTACCTATGTGTTTCATCTTCTTCATTCTATCACCAATGGAATGTCGACTATGTGAAGTGAATCTCTCTTAGATCTACATCCCTATAGTTTTTCACATTTGTATAAGAAAAACACCATCTCTTATCATAATACTCAATACTTTATCATAGAATACAAAATGCACCAAAAAATGAAGGATAACACACTAAATACACTCTATAAATACACGGATGAGACTAATCATCAAAACCAAATAGTCCTTACCATATGCACAGTCTGTTGATAATTAAGAAGTTAACTCATGAAAAAAACTTCCACCCATATAAACTGCCACATTTTTATCATTTTATATGGAAGTTAAAGTTGAAATGGCTTGGGTTCATAAGGTTTTTACATACTAGAAGCACAAGGTTAAGACATGTGAGGTGGCATGATGGTTTTGGGGCTCTTACCAGTGTCCTACTCAAGTGTAGAAGGTAGAGAGGTGTGATGAACCAACTATAACATGAATAAATATTTCATCATTATACTTGATTATACATTACAGATCAAAAATAAATTAAACCCCCATAACTCAAAGGTTTAGTGTCATTAGATATTATATACAGAAACTTATTATTTTATAATATAATATACATTTCACCCATAATCGCATCACACTTGACTACTTCATAGACATATCATATGTAATATTCTTATTAGTTTGATATGAATTGTAAAATAAAAGTAAAGGTTGATCTCATGTACCCAATAAGGGTAAATATTTGATATATTAATCCAATCAACATAGATGATCATAAATAAGATCAAAAAGGAGTAATCATGAACTGAAAATATTGGTATGAAAAAATAATCATAAAATTATACCCAAAGAAATAAAAACCACAGAAAATAATATGATTCATAATATAAATCAGTATAATAAACATAATAATGTGTCATATACATAATAATATTAAATAATTACTTATTTCAAGTCTGTTTTCTAAGACTATCATTACATAGTAGAAATACATGTCCCATAACATAACATCTCATGAGATATGTTGTCCTCAAGAATGGTAAATACCCTGAGAGGAGGGTAATTTCTTCAAAAAACCATTTTAAATGATCTTTTTCCATAATTAGTAGGAATTCCTTTCTCCATCGTAGTAGATATGAAACGATGAAGAATTTAAGGAGAGCCACATGTAATTTTTACTTGGTTCAGTCAAATTGGGCTAATCTATGGAGTATACAAAAATGATGTACTCATGTACCAAAATTACTAAATACTTATCTTTTTTACAATATTCAAAGTAGAATCATTATCCCCTATATTATAACTAATCACTTAAATAAGTCACTACCTCCTCATAATATGACAACTCACTACTATCTCAATTCAAGTGTACTAACTGATCCTACAAAACATTCCTTAAATGTGTTGAATAAACATATTCTACATTGCATCTAGTTTTTAATTAATCTCTTATTTCATCCAAATGGAAAACACAACTTTACTATATAAATTATAGGAAATGTACTTAAAGTTAATGAACCACTTTTTTTAATGAATGATATTATCATAACACACATTCATACAAGTGATATCTTTTAGAACATCCTTAATAAACATAACTATTGGACAAATAAGTGATTTCATGAAAGAAATATGTTCCTGTGAGTCTTATATGAAAATAGATTTCTTAAATCTTATCTTAGTATTCCTATATATTTAATTATACAATTATATCTCTCTTTATATTTGAAACCAATACTTTCATACATCCCTTCATGCCTGAAAAATTTATCACCTCTATTAATGAATATCACAATATTCACATAAATCCCTTCTGTGAGTCCATATAATTTTCATGAGAGTCTATCTGACTTGTATGGGAATCATTTCTTTACTCGAAATCTTTGCATAATCATCTCAAACAAACTTAAAATAACCCTAGAGAATTTCATTCGTGAATACCCTATGGCCTCCTTCACTCTGGGAGATTATTAACATTATTTTTCAATAACCACAACTCAAAATCTATAAACCATTATATTGAGAGATTTTCCCCAACAATATCCCCTTTGGGTGTTTTAAAAACACTTCAATATTATTATCCATCTTGTTGAAAAAATTTATGCACTTCCTACCTCAAACACCATACTCCATCAACAACTAAAAATAGAGATAAAGTACTTACTCAACACATAGTGTAATCTCTCAAGAGTTAATTTTGGCATGAGATACACTATCAGTATGTAAATAATATCAATGAATTACTCTATTCAATTCTTGATCTCTACTTGATGTTTGAAAACCATGCTTGCCACAAGTTAGCTACTCTATAAGAATCATTTCCCTCATTGATTTAAAATTGAAGAGATTCCCAATTTATTATCTTTACTCACCACTTTATTGGGTTTGATCAATATCCCCCCTTTATCAATGGACCCAAACCTCACTCTATTTTGGGTTTTAAGAGGAATAAACATTATCAGTACATAGGAAAATCCACACCACACCTTGGGGAGTGGGGGTTCCACATACACAATATTTAAGTGTGTGGGGTTTAATATACTTTGATAGATATATGATGTCTCTCAAACACATCCTTTGGTAAGTACTTTTTCATTATATTAATGACTTTAAGTTCAATAGTAACATACTCTATTTTCAGAAACCCATGTTCAACTTTTCTTTGATAAAGTGATACTTGATTTTAATGTGATTCATAATTGAGTAATTTATAATATTTTTCTAAGGTTAATATAATTTTAATATTAAAAGTTTATTATAATAAGATACTGTAATTAAACTCACATATCCCCAAGTTATTTCTTCATCCATAACATTTTCTTAAAATCTTGAGCATCCAAAACATATTTAGCTTCTACAGTACTTAGTGTGATGTGATCATATTTATTTCTCAACCAATAAATAAAAAATCCTCCAATATAAAATCCACCATCTAATTTATACTTTATATAATCTACTAAAATAGACCAATCAACATCTATATATCCTAATAACTCATACTTTTATGTTTCACTATAAAGAAAACTAAAACTCAATATTCATTTGATATACTGTAATATTATCTTCAATGCTAGTAGTTGGATTTCATTGGGATTACTCTGGTATCTTGAGGATTGATAAATTAGAAACAAAATATTGTGCCTTTATTCTATTATGTATAGGAATATCACAATGATTTTCCTATATTCTATGATATTGAAAGCTTTTTCATCATCATCACTTGAAAACTTCATTGAGGAAACAACCAGAATTTTAAATAGATTATAATACTCTATTCCAATACTTTTCAAAACCTCATTGGAATATTTTGGTTGAGAGATGAATATTATATTCCTTTCACGTGTCATATAAAATTTACGAATAAACATTAACTCTTAAATAATCAAAATTTTTAACTCACACCTCATTAATTTTGAAAACATCTTGCAGTATGATTCATTTAATCCAAAAAATATTATGTTGTCAATATACACAAGAACCATTTTTCTTTGAAAACACTATTTATTGTAATATAGGTTATGATCAACTCAACCACATAGAAAATCAAACTTCTTCAAGTACTGATCAATTTGAGAGTACTATGCTCTTCGTGCTTTCTTTATCCCATAAATCACTCTCCTCATCCAGAATTTTTTTTATCATCTTCATTCATAACAAAACCATCCAACTACTTGATGTAAACCTATTATTTTAGTAATCCATTTATAAATATTGATTTGATATCCATATTCGATAACTTTAATCTCTATTTCACCGCTATTCCCTAGAATAATTGAATTGTTTCCAACCTAGACAAGGGAGAAAATGTTTCGTCTACATTTATAACTTCAATATATGAGTATCCCTTACACACAAGTTGTGATTTTTTTAAATCACCATTCCTTATTCATTATTTTTATTATGGAAAACCCATTTGTTTATAATTAAATTATTATTTTCCAGCCATGAAATAATCTCCCATGCGTGAATATTTTTTATTTTTTCATGATTTTCATTCATAGCATGAAAACAATTCCTATATTTACCAGCCTCTTAAAAATTCTATATATCTACTTGAAATAAGAGTGATGTTTTTTGTTGAGACTTCAATCACCTTATATACACTAGCACTTTTTTGTCACCAATAATATTATGCTTATCAACTTATTCCCTTTAATTTTGTTTCCTTGAATCAAATAATCTAACTTTATTATACCCATCATATGTTTATTATTCAAAATCAAAATTATGTCCTTGTACTCCCCCTGATCTACTCAACACCTCATCAATTTTTTTATAACTTGATCAATATTTTGCTAAATATACTAATCATTATCTACTATAGTGATGTAATTGATTTTTAAAATCTTACTAAGATGTTTATTGTAGAACTTAGATTCCTTGATCTTGGTTGAGTAACCAAGAAAAATTCATTTATATCAATGTGACTCAAACTTTACATGTTTTTAATTATTTATAATGATATTGTTACATCAAAAAATATGAAAGTATTTCAACGCCATCTTCTTCCTGTACCATATCTCATATGAAGTCATTTTTTCTCTTTGACACAAGAAATATCTTTTAGAAATATAGACTATTGTCATTACTACTTCCTTAAAATACTTATATAGTATGAATTTATTAATAAGTACTAGTCTATCTATTTTCTTTATGATTTAGTTTATACACTCAACTATAATATTTTATTGAGGTGTTCTCATTACAGAAACTTGGTTCCTCATCCCATTCTTATTGAGATAATTATTTTATTGTATGAGAGTAAATTATATGATAATTTTGGTTTGTAATTATTGAATATTCATCCCAAGAATCCTTTTATCCTTTCTTCAGTATTGAGTAATGAAACTAAACACCTCAGATTCATGGGTCCTAATCATCAACCCTTCCGTTCAATTTTAATAATCAAAGGATAAAATATAATACCTATTTTAATCAATGGATCTTATTGATATAATGCCAAACACATCAAGATACACCAGCACAAGTTTCCTCATTGACATATATTCTTTGGGCATGTATGCATTTCAAATAACATTTAATTTTTTTTAAAAAAACCATGCATTTTTGTATGATCATGTGCAAATTTAGGGATGTTATGAGATACATCATTCATCACCAAATTTTCTAAGTACTATTTTCTTAAGTGGAGAATAATTTTATACCATAATATATTTTATTCTTCCTTTGATAGATTTTATATGATTTATTATACAACAATAAGGTTGAATTCCCCTTTGCATACTTCCTATTCATCATAATAGTACCATCCCTCACATTTATGATATAATTATTTTTTTGTAAAATTAAATTCATGTCCAAAGTCACATAATTTACTTACACTTATCATGTTTTGGAAAAGAATTTTAACAACCAATACATCCTTATGTCTAATATATTTACCACCAAAAATCGATTTTCTTAAGTTAATGATATTCCAGCCTCCATAATTTATAAATATAATGAAACTATATTTATCATACATAATTATTATGATAACATAATTTTTTACTATAATACAAGAAGTAAATCCATATTCAAGGATCCAAACTCTAGCTTTAACATATTGTCTTCAAGGAAATACCCACAACCACTACCTTATTAGATCTTTTTCTGATCCATTTCATTGAAATTACACCAAATGTTGATCAATATTCTTGATCTTCCTTGAAATAAAAAATACAAACATTATCTTAAAAGGTTAAACATTTATTTTAAGTTTTCAACTAGCTTTATTATTCTTTGAGATACTATTTATGAACTCTTCATGTCTCTATACGAACACTTGGTATCTTCAATGATCAATACATTTCCATATAAATATATCCACCACACCAAAAGTATTATCCATCAATATCATACTTGTAAAGATAAAATATAATTTTCTACCTTCATTTATCTTATGACCTCTAGTACCTCTTGGATATGGAACACACATTTTGAGAGTGTCCCATATTTCCATAATAGTAACACCTTATTTGTATTGTACACTTGTGTGTCCGTTATCTAAAACTAGTGGAATTTTGGATTCTAAAAGTGTTCTAATTCTAAGTCATAACCAAATTAACCTTCAACATTGGAGTGGGTGTATGTTTCATGGAATAAAAAATCAACACCCTATGCTTACAATCAAGCCCCGACGCCATCATTTTAATTTTTTGGTGTCTTTTATTTCTATAGAAAATCTTATAGCTATCCTTTTGGACCACCATGATACACATTAAACTTATATACAACTAATGTGATATGATTTATAATTGATATAATAGTATTAAAGAGTCTTCTAATATTATATTTTTCACCACAGACTAATGAATTCTCCCTCAAACTCTTTGATACATTTGACTTGATCTTTCACTATGTTTTTCAAAACATTGATAATCTTGGACTGATTTTGAATCTTGAGTTTTTACTAAACAACATTATCCTAACTTTATGGTTTTTTAGATTTGAGCCTTTAAATTTCTTCCTTCAACCCAAAATTATCTTATTCCTATTGTTGCATGTAGAGTTTTGTGTCATGAACCACTTAATTGGATTTTGTTATCTTGGATCTCCAAACATCTATCTCATCAAGTGAAACCAATAAATCTTTTTTGAAATCAAATCTCCCTTTTACCTTTCCATTATAATCATCATTTTATTCCCTTATATTTGATTTTTCAACAATATACATGAGAATATATTCTTAGAGGTCTTTACATTCCAAAATTTCTACCACTTCTATCTCTTATGAGATATTGTCCTATTGTGAAAGTAGGTTATTCTTCTTGAAGAAGTTGTTCTTAGTACCCCTCTAACCTTTCAAATTATTTGATGATTTATTCATGGGAATTTCAAAATACTTTTCTCCTATTCATATTTAAATAAATTAATGAAATTACTTCATCAGCTACTTCATCATTTTGGTTATTCTCCATGGAATGATTCTTCAATGCTTAGATTTCTACTTCCTTATACTTCCATTTTTTAAATGGATTCATTATTATCATTCCACATATCATAATAAATAAGATTATTGTGAAGAATATATAATGTTGGATCCTTTGTATCTTTATCCTCAAGAATAGATGCTTTTGGGATAAACTAAGGAGGTGATATTCTAAAGATTAACTTGATTATATTCACATAATTGAGGGTTTATCCAAGTCCATAAATAAACTCCACAATCACATTTACTAAATAAAATAATTCATCAACATATTCATTCTGGTGCATCCTCAAGTCCTCATGTTTTTCCATAAAACTTTCGATTTAGATTCTCATACATTAGTGTCTTCTTCATAGACATTAACCATATTTTTTAGCATGGTGTGTGAGGATCTACATTGCATAAGCCTCATATATATTGTATTCTCCAAAGCTCCACATAATGCATTAATTACATTGTTATAAAAATTTAACTCTATGTGATATCTTTTTGATAGTGTTATACTATCCATATTGGTTGATATCCAATGAATAACATATGTGTAAACATCAATGTATAATAATTAAAAATAGTGCCACATCTAATTATTCTAGAGATGAATATTGTTTTCATTTAAGATATGAATCCCTTTGTGATTTATTACTTCCATGGATTCAAAATAGAAGAGAGTTAAACTGCCTTGAATCTTTTTCTCTTATATCACTTGTCGTCCCAAAGAAAGGTAAATACCTATGGGTGGATCAGGGTTTTCCAATTTCATCAAACTAACCTTTCCAATGATCTTGTTCCACTTTTAGTTAGAACACATCTCTCCCTCACAATAGATATTAATGGTGAAGAATGTAAATAGAGAAACAAATAATTTTACTTAGTTCACTCACAATATGCTAATTCAAAGAGAATACAATGATGATGTGCCTATATACCATAATCACTATGTAGACTACTTGTTTACATTTTTTAGAGACAACTCATAGTACCCCTGGTTTACTACCAATAATTACAAGAAATCATAACTCACTTTAAATTTTATAAATTACTAATACCTCAACTAAATTTTACTCACCATTCCTTCATAGGATTACTAAAATATGCTAAATCAACTAGATCTACATCATAGCTGGTATGTCATGATGCTCTAATTTTATCCAAATGTTAAACTACACTTTACCAAAAAAATCTCGGAAATTTCAGTTAGGTTTTATTACACCCTTTTGAAAATTAATGATGTTTACAGAACACACATGTTCACATAAATAGTAGTTTATGTAACTTCTTTACTGCAAAAAAGTTTTGGTTGTGTAAGTTCTCTCATAAAAGGAAAATGTGCACATGAGCCTTATGTTAAAAAATAACTCTTAGATATTCTCATAGTAGTACTATATACATAATGACATTATTTAATCCATATATATAGGAGGTACCAATCCATTCATGAAACCCTTCATGCATGAAAAATTCATCACCAATATTTATAAATTCCACCATGTTTGTGCGACTCCCTTTCCTGAGACACTACTACAACCTGCCCCTTTATCAGTGCTAAAAACCAGCATTAACAGCGCTAGAAAAGTGCTGTTAATTCCGGCGTAGATAAAGTGGTCCTTTATCAGCGTGTGGTGGAGCGCTGATAAAGGTCAACTATATCAGCGCTTCTCGGAGCGCTGATACAGGGTCCCTTTATCAGTGCTCCTCTAGCGCTATTAAAGGTGTCCTTTATCAGCGCTAAAAAAGCGCTGATAAAGGCCCCATCGCCTGCACCTAAAAAACAGTACCTACACACCTGCACACTAGAATACCTGCACAAAGTAGCACATGCACACCTGCACACCATAGCACCCGCACCCAATATTTTGACTGACAACGGTATATACATTTACTTAACATCATGAATACAAAAAAAACACATTGCTATATACATTTCAAACATTGTTTTACATGGTTACATTTAAAATTATTCAACAATAGTTATAAACATTCATGTTTCATCCTTTGATATCCGTGATCCGTTCTCGATGGTATTTGTTGTCGAACAAAGCATCCGAACTCAAGGAAAAAAATTCACCTATATAAAAAAACAAATATTATGTTAGTAATGCAATAATGAAAGAAATTAAAACAGTAATATGAAAGAATACATTAATATGGAAATGTGAAACTAAAATATTAAATTTTAAACTCAAAAGTTTTCATTTTCATAACAATGAAAGGGAATAATGTAAAATCAATATGTTTTGGATTGATTTATCTCATTTAATAAATACTGATTCTTTATCTAATGAAAATCTTTACCAGTCACACCGTGCATCGGATTGAGGTGCGGTCGATTCGTACACGTCAAAAATGAATCGTGGATCGTTTTCCTAAAGTATCAAAACAATCCGAACGCGTTTTCTCGGTTTGGCGTATGTCATTGGTGTTGTTTTCCAAAGTTTATGTCATTTTCAAACTGATATCAGACAATTTTAGCCATACCGGTCACACCGTGCATCAGATTGAGGTTCGGTCGATTCGTACACGTCACAAATGACTTGTGGATCGTTGTCCTAAAGTTTCAAAACAATCCGAACGCGTTTGTTCGGTTTTCCGTATGTCATTGGTGTTGTTTTCCAAAGTTTATGTCATTTTCAAACTGATATCAGACAATTTTAGCCATACTGGTCACACCGTGTGTCAGATTGAGGTGCGGTCGATTCGTACACGTCAAAAATGAATCGTGGATCGTTTTCCTAAAGTATCAAAACAATCCTAATGCGTTTTCTCGGTTTGGCATATGTCATTGGTGTTGTTTTCCAAAGTTTATGTCATTTTCAAACTGATATCAGACAATTTTAGCCATACCGGTCACACCGTGCGTCGGATTGAGGTTCGGTCGATTTTTACACGTCAAAAATTACTTGTGGATCGTTGTACTAAAGTATAAAAACAATACGAACGCGTTTGTTCGGTTTTCCGTATGTCATTGGTGTTGTTTTCCAAAGTTTATGTCATTTTCAAACTGATATCAGACAATTTTAGCCATACCGGTCACACCGTGCATCGGATTGAGGTGCGGTCGATTCGTACATGTCACAAATGACTCGTGGATCATTTTCCTAAAGTATCAAAACAATCCTAACACTTTTGCTCGGTTTGGAGTATGTCATTGGTGTTGTTTTACAAAGTTTATGTCATTTTCAAACTGATATCAGACAATTTTAGCCATACCGGTCACACCGTGAGTCGGATTGAGGTGCGGTCGATTCGTACATGTCAAAAATGACTCGTAGATCATTGTCCTAAAGTATCAAAACAATCCGAACGCGTTTTCTCAGTTTGGCGTATGTCATTGGTGTTGTTTTCCAAAGTTTATGTCATTTTCAAACTGATATCAGACAATTTTAGCCATACCGGTCACACCGTGCGTCGGATTGAGGTTCGGTCAATTCGTACACATCACAAATGACTCGTGGATCGTTTTCCTAAAGTATCAAAACAATCCGAACGTGTTTTCTCAGTTTGGAGTATGTCATTGGTGTTGTTTTCCAAAGTTTATCTCAATTTGAAACTGATATCAGACACTTTTAGCCATACCGGTGACACCGTGCGTCGGATTGAGGTGCGATCGATTCGTACACGTCACAAATGACTCGTGGATCGTTGTCCTAAAGTATAAAATAAATCCGAAGGTGTTTGCTCGGTTTTCCGTATGTCATTGGTGTTGTTTTTCAAAGTTTATGTCATTTTCAAACTGATATCAGACAATTTTAGCCATATCGGTCACACCGTGCGTCAGATTGAAGTGCGGTCGATTCGTACACGTCAAAAATGACTCGTGGATCGTTTTACTAAAGTATCAAAACAATCCGAAGGTGTTTTCTTGGTTTGGCGTATGTCATTGTTGTTGTTTTCCAATGTTTATGTCATTTTCAAACTGATATCAGACAATTTTAGCCATACCGGTCACACTGTGCATCGGATTGAGGTGCGGTAGATTCGTACACGTCACAAATGACCCGTGGATCATTTTCCTAAAGTATCAAAACAATCCTAATGCGTTTTCTTGGTTTGGCGTATGTCATTGGTGTTGTTTTCCAAAGTTTATCTCAATTTGAAACTGATATCAGATACTTTTAGCCATACCGGTCACACCGTGCGTCGGATTGAGGTGAGGTCGATTCTTACACGTAACAAATGACTCGTGGATCTTTGTCCTAAAGTATCAAAACAATCCGAAGGATTTTTCTCGGTTTGGTGTATGTCATTGGTGTTGTTTTCCAAAGTTTATGTGATTTTCAAACTGATATCAGACAATTTTATCCATTACAGTCACACCGTGCATCGGATTGAGGTGCGGTCGATTCTTACACGTCACAAATGACTCGTGGATCGTTTTCCTAAAGTATCAAAACAATCCTAAGGAGTTTGCTCAGTTTGGCGTATGTCATTGGTGTTGTTTTCCAAAGATTATGTCATTTTCAAACTGATATCAGACAATTTTAGCCATACCGGTCACACCGTGCGTCGGATTGAGGTACGGTCGATTCGTACACGTCAAAAATGACTCGTGGATCATTGTACTAAAGTATCAAAACAATCCGAACGCATTTTCTCAGTTTGGCGTATGTCATTGGTGTTGTTTTCCAAAGTTTATCTCAATTTGAAACTGATATCAGACACGTTTAGCCATACCGTTCACACCGTGCGTCGGATTGAGGTGCGGTCAATTCGTACACGTTAAAAATGACTCGTGGATCATTTTCCTAAAGTATCAAAACAATCCTAAGGAGTTTTCTCGGTTTGGAGTATGTCATTGTTGTTTTTTTCCAAAGTTTATGTCATTTTCAAACTGATATCAGACAATTTTATCCATACCGGTCACACCGTGCGTCGGATTGAGGTGCGGTCGATTTTTAAACATCAAAAATGACTCGTGGATCGTTGTCCTAAAGTATCAAAACAATACAAAGGCATTTGCTCAGTTTTCCGTGTGTCATTGGTGTTGTTTTCCAAAGTTTATGTCATTTTCAAACTAAGTAGTAGGAATTCACTAATCTAAGGATATGAAACATAAGAAAGGGAGATCATAGATGCTCAATAAGTGTAAAGGGAGATATAAATGACCATATAAAGATAACATAAGTATTAGGAATTCACCTTCATTATCCTATTTGTTTACATTCTTCGATCAGGTACGCTACCCATTCGTTTCTAAAGACATTTATATCATCTTTTGAATAGGAGTTTTTGCGACAGTCATAGTAGTACTAAAAAAATATAAATACAAAAAGGATTAATAATTATTTTAAATAAAGTAGTAATTATTTTCAAAAATACCTCTTCAGGGATGCTAGTTTGTCCATGAAATACGATCTCTTTCATAAATTTACAAACATAATAACCGCAGTCCTTGTCATTTGTTTGTTTCGGACACTGCAGAAACATCGATAAAAATAAGTAATTTGTTTTGATATGTATTTGGATAGTGAAATATAATTATATATACCCAGATACTTCTCCATTTGTAGATATTGTGGGCATTGTCGTCCTTACGCCCTGGATTCGTTCCAGCCTTTAGACAATATTCATACACCGCCCTATCATAACAAAATACTCATTAAAAGATAATATAAATTATATAACTAGATATTTAGTTCTAAAATGTTGGATCTAGTGTATTACAAATTGAAAATCTCCATCATGTGTGGTCGGTTAGTTGGATATCCATGCAGTGAATCCAGAAAATAAATCTTTGGAGTATCCAAATTGACTGCAAGGAGCATCCAATGTTCCCTAAAAACACAAAAAGAAATAAGTACTGATAGAAATGAAAATATAATTGATATGATTAAAATGTAGAGTTTTACCCTTGCATCGTTGGTATTAAAAAGAGCCTGTCAGTCGTAATTATTCTTTGAAACGTTCTGAGCAGATTTGACATCAATTCAGCCTGAAAATTAGAATCTATTTCTGTTCGTTGTGTAGAAATGGTGTGAGGACTAACGAGTCCAAATTTGTATTCATGGGAAAATACCTTCAATTGTTTTTCATATATACGCCTGTGAAAAATATGAGATGTATTTATCCATAATTATCAAAGTATATCAGCTTCTGTAAAATCAAATCATGAAAACATACCTCATGTATACATTTATAACTGAGGCGCCTAGCCAGTCGTATGTGATGATCTCAGAAACAACGTCTGCACTAACGAAGTCCATTGTTTCCTCTCCGTACATATCTTTTTCACAAACAATTGTATGATTCTTTCCGTATTTCATTTTCGTATCCACATGAGCTTGCAATTATATTAAATGTAGATATAGAACGGGCGGGGTGAACGTGCTCTCAGTAGATCATTTTGATCAGTTGGTTGATCCAATCTTGGAGCCACTCTTTCGTTTTAGCTTCTCCATTTTATCCTTCTGTAATAACATTCATCGGTTCAGCCATTTTCTAATTTAATGTTAAAGGTTCTGCTTGAAAAATGAACTGGAAATTAATACCTCCTGCTCGACGTGTTTTTTTACAAGATTCGACGGCCATGCAACGAATGTTCCAATAGATTTTTCCACCATATGAATGTCGTCATCGTCATTTGTCACGGGTAGCTCGGCGCTCGGCTCATGAGCTACGTTAATTGACACTTTGACATGACCAGTTGGAAGTGGTCTGGAGTGTAGCGTGTCATTCTGCATATTGAACACCGTAGCCCTCGCTATAAGGCGATGGGTGGGAGTTGACATATATAAATCACAGTCATTTTCACCCTGCAGAATATCATTAAATGAAGGGTATTAGTGTCTATGTGATTCACATCTCACAAAAACGAATATTATAACATTGATTACCTCAGTTAATTCAGGTCTTTGAGGGGAATGGATCGCCTCAAAGCTGGTGAGGGGTGGATCTTCTTGCGGGGGTTGTTCTTGAGTTGTTTGTTCTCTTCGCCTCTCCTCCATCAAACTCTTTAGCATCTCTCCCTAAGTTTGGATTAGTTCTTCAAGGGTATCTACTCTATCTATCATTACATGCAATTCTTTAGTTTGTTCATCCTCTTGTTTTTTTTCATAAAATATGTATTGGGTGACACCCCAAAACCCACACCTCTGACGTGGCCATACTGTTCTGGCTGTTTCAAGGCCGTTGAAAGTATGTCTACATCCGGTGTGGGTGTTGATGTTTCCTGTGACTATGTCAAATAGAAAATATGAAAAAATAAGTAAGCATCATTATGTAATAGTGATTTAAAGAAAAACAAGTTTATATTATGTCATACTTACACATGTTTCCCACACTTTTTGTGTGTTTTCATCTATCAGTTTCCCCTCTTTATTAACAAGAGACTCCTTCAATAGCACATGGCGTGGAATGGAAGTGACTTGAGATTTTGCTTCATCAATCTTCTTATAAACAGAGAAACATGGTTACAGTGTTGTTTTATGTCACATAAAATTATTACAGTACTTTTAAAATACATACCAATTGTTTTTCAATTGAAGCGTACCCCAACCTTGCTTTACGGTAGGGGTACGCTGGTTTTGCTGCCCGTTCTTTATTTTCAGCACTCAGTTGCTGTTTCATAAATAAAAAGCTATCAATCAATGTGATGAATACAAGCAACGTTACACAACGTGTAACCAAACACAATGTACCTGAAAATTCTTTTCCGCACGACGGTTGCAAAACGCATCCCACGTTCCTTGGGATATAAAGTGTGCATAAAGAGGAGGCGGGTGCGGCTTGATTTTCCCTTCGGCATCTTTCAGATGATTTTTCGTTAAAATGGTGCGAAAGCCTCTATGAATCCTTCCTGCCAGTCTGAAAACATATTCTTTGTGCGAAACATCTACTATAAATTCACTCTGCAAGAGATGATGAAGGGTTAGTCAATATTTCAATATTTTATTTTATTTTAAAAAATTAAATAGATGATATCGTAATGTTACCGTAATCTCTTCCCACATTAATGTTTTCAACCCGCTGACAACATGGTGCCACGACTCCACGTCAATCGGAACACGTTGTCAAGTGACGATTCCAATGTAGCTACTAAACATGGCTTTGTTGGGGTTTACATGCTGGCCTAGCTTATTCCATCCCACCTCATATTTGATTCCTTTTGCTTTTTCCTTAAGGATTTTTGCTAAAACTGTCAAACTACGGCGCACCTCTTTTTTTTGTGTCGCTGGGGTTTCATCGCCTACCATTTCCTCAGTTTCTGCATCATCATTATGTTTCTCCGAAGCACTAGATTCGGCACTGACACCAGCTGCAACAAGTTGAGAGACCTGTTGTACGTCAGCAGTGGGACCAGCTACAACAGGTTGAGAGACCTGTTGTCTCTCAGCAGTGAGACCAGCTGCAACAGGTTGCGAGACCTGTTGTACGTCAGCAGTGGGACCAGCTGCAACAGGTTGAGAGACCTGTTGTCTCTCAGCAATGGGACTGGCTGCAACAGGTTGAGAGACGTGTTGTGTCTCGGGATTGGGTGCATCAGCAGGTGAAGAAGTCATTATCTGCAAAACTGGTTTAAAATTTAAGTTAGATCACATAAAAGCAGCAGCGAACAGATAATAACATAATGTAACACAGTCTATATTACAATAAAAATAAATAACCTGATTATTGAACTCCCTTTTTTTAAAAGGATGAAGGGATTTGACCCCTCTATCAACTATCCATATCCGTTCATTGTGGTCTCCTCTGACATACAAAACGTCATCTAAATTGGGACCACTGCGAAATGATTGCGAAATCCCAATGAAAGGATCATCTTCCGTTGAATTTTCATCTGACCCTTCAGCTGTTTTGGTCGATAACAGAACAATTGACCAGTTTTGGTTTGCGGGATCGGGAACATAAAATACTTGCACTGCCTGTGATGCCATTATAAATGGTTCGTCTTTCTCCCTTTCCTTACTGAAATCAACTTTCAGAAATCCCAAATCATCTATTTTAACAGCACTCCTGTTATTAACCCACTTGTATTGAAATATCGGAACTTGAAATTCTGTATAATCCAACTCCCATATTTGTTTGATGATGCCAAAGTATGAAATATTCGCATAAATTGGATTTCTGTCCTTAGCACTAGAAACATGCATCGCTTCAGCCACAAGTGTAACCCCACTATTCTACATGGTACTGTCTTCATCATGTTTTTTAGTATAAAATGTATAACCATTAACTACATAAGCATTGTAAGATAATGCATACACACTTGGTCCTCCGGCTAGCCATCGAAGTCGTTCCGAAATAGACTTTGGATTTTCATCTGACTTCTTAAAAATATGATCTCGAAACCATCCTATAAACTGTCGATTATGTGTATCTGATATCCATTTTTCAGCCCTTGATGGATTCAATTGCCTAAGAATTTCTTTGTGGATTTCAACATATGGATCAACGTCCAAACTGTTATGCAAAACATAAAGGTGGGATTGCTCCCGATCTGTAATATTGATTGTGACAACCTTTCTTCCAGAAATTCCTTCACCCTCTAATCTCCCAGTGTGACGAGATTTTGGTAAGCCAATTCTTTCCACACCAGACAAGTATTCGGTACAGAATTCAACGGCTTCCTCAACAATATATCGCTCTGCAATACAACCCTCTGTCCGAATTCGATTTTTGACATACCCTTTCAAAATCTTCATATACCGTTCAATGGGGTACATCCATCTGTAATGTACAGGACCACATCGTCGAATCTCTCTCACCAAGTGGACCATCAAATGAACCATCATATCAAAAAATGAAGGCGGGAAGAACATTTCTAATTCACATAATATGACGGCAATTTCTTTTTCCATAGCTGGCAATTTCGCCGGGTCTATAACTTTGCTGCATATAGATTTGAAGAAGAAACACAGTTTCATTAATGTATGGCGGACATTCTTGGGAAAAATGCAACGTAAAGCAATTGGAATGATATTTTGCATCGAAACATGACAGTCATGTGATTTCAGACCTTTTAACTTCAAGTCGCTCATTGACACAAGGTTACTGATATTTGAAGAATACCCCTCTGGAACCTTTACGTCATTCAAGAAGTTGCAAAACTGATATCTCTCCTGCCTGGAAAGAGTGTAAGCAGCAGGAGGAAGAAATGTTCGTTTTTCAACCTTTACTGGTGCCAACTCTTCTCGTATTCCCATATCAACCATGTCCAACCTAGCCTTAATTCCATCTTTTGTTTTTCCAGATGTATTTAGCAACGTGCCGATAACACTGTCAAATACATTTTTTTCTACATGCATAACATCAATAAAATGTCTTACATACAGACAATTCCAGTATTGTAAGTCAAAAAAAAATTGATCTCTTTTTCCAACTGATTTTCGTAAGGTTTTTCGAAGCCGGTTTACCAAAAGTAGTGTCCAAATTTTTAACTTTCTCAAACAATTGATCTCCTGTTAGTGGAGACGGTGTTGTACGTTCTTCTGAACTTCCATCGAATGATGTCTTCCAAGAACGGTACTTATGTCGTCACGGTAGAAATCCGTGATGTCCTAGAAACACAGTTTTCGATGAATGTTTCAACCTAATTGATTGTGTACCTTCTTCGCAAATGGGACAGCCTTGAGTTCCTTTAATGCTATATCCTGACAAATTTCCATAAGCTGGGAAGTCATTTATCGTCCCATACAACATGACTCTCAAAGTGAAATCTTCCTTTCTGTAAGCATCATACAATGTAACACCTGAATCCCACAATAATTTCAAATCTTCGATCAATGGAGCTAAATAAACATCAATATCATTACCCGGTTGTTTTGGTCCTGATATAAGCATAGATAACATGATGTATTTTCGTTTCATGCATAACCACGGTGGTAAGTTATAATTTATCAACATAACCGGCCATGTACTGTGACTGCTAATTTGAAAACCAAAAGGATTCACTCCATCTGTAGATAACGCAAGACGAAGGTTTCTCGACTCGTTTCCAAATTCAGGATACTCATGATCAATTCTCTTCCACTGAAGAGAGTCTGCCAGGTGACGTAGTATCCCATCTTTAATTCTTGTATCTGCATGCCATGTTAATTGTTCTGCAGTCTCCTCACTTCTATATAGGCGTCTAAACCTTGGAATGATTGGAAAGTACCATACAAATTTAGTAGGACTGGATTCATCTTTCTTGTATCGAGAAGAACCACACTTTGGGCATTCTTTAAGTGATTTGTGGTCCTTGCGAAACAGTATACAGTCATTCGGGCAGGCGTGTTTTCTTTCAGAGATCATACCCATAGAGCGTAGCATTCTTTTGGCATCATATGTTCGGATCGGGAGCTCATTGTCTTCTGGGAGCATGTCATTCAAGAGGGAAAGTAGTTTCGTAAAACTGTCTTCACTCCACCCGTTATCTTCTTTCAAATTATACAGCTTCAGTACGGCTGACAATGCTGTATATTTAGTGCAACCAGCATACAATGGCGTCTTTGCACAACTTTTTAACTTCTCAAACAATTTTGGGCAATCACGAAGTTCATCTTCGAAGGTCCTTGTCATTTTCTCAATACGATCTTCATCATCATTCACATCTATAATCACATCCTCCATACGATCATCTTCATTGTTCTTGTTTGTAATCATATCAGATGATCCATAAAACGCAGTGTCACCCCAGTCACTACCTACATTCGTTGTTTCCCCGTGTTTATTCCAACATGTATAACTTTGATCTATTCCGTGACAGATCAAGTGTTCTTCCAACTCATCTGGACTAATTTGTTTTGAATAACAACAGCGTACACACGGACAAAGGATTTGAGAAGAGTCACATGCATTATCTATTGCAAACTTTATAAATTATTTCATGCCTTCTTCATACTCTTTTGTCAACTGATTGGCATTCATCCATTCTTTATTTATATTCATCCTATTTAAAATCCATAGGATAATTATATAGGTTAAAGGAGAAGGAATATGAGTATAATTTAGATAAAAAACAAGATACTTCAAGGAAATAAAGGAATAAATAAATACCAAAATAAAAAATATATTGGGAACCACTACAATCCCCAAGACTCACATCATCTAGATCTCTAAAACCAATCAAAGTCACTCCAACTCGATCTGGCAACACTGGGACCCAATTCTACCTGACCTTCAATATATGAGGATTTCTTGGGTACTCAGTAGGAAACCACCAATGTGGTTTCATAAATTCTAATTTTTAGTTATATGTGCATGTTTCATGCTCTGAATAAATAAATAATATCTAATAAATAAATAAATAAATCATCATTGATCCTCAGGTTCGTAGCCTCGATCATCCACACCAACTTTGGCTAGTGCCAAAGTGTATTTGAGAACATTGTGATGACTATACCAACCATAACAATAATCATGAGGTCTTTCACCCTAGTATACATTGATAATTACCATAGATATAAACTCACCCTGGTGAATATGATAATAACTTGGAAAACCTCCATCCCATTATCACAACTTGAGTAGTATCCATAATAGTATAAAATTGTTCCCAACAACTTAACCCCAGTAGTGCAGGACACTCAACCAAACAGGCCAAATACACAATAAGGACTGAAATCTCTCACCTATCCACTTTTCATAACAAATATAATCACTACTCAAAATCAATGTCCCTATTAGTAGTATCATAGACCTCACTACTATGTAATTTTTTCCATTTCAATAAAATACCACCTCAAGGTCATTTTTTTAATAAAAGTGGTGACATGAATTGGTCACCTAATTCATTCCCCAAAGGACTCAATTAAAAAAAAGAGTATAAGTAAAAACACAAGGTGAAAAGAACTTACACCAGTAGGGATTGAGATAAGTATAAACCAAAAACACCAAGGAAAATATGGACAAATATCTAGAAGCAATGAATGATCCAAACAACCTATTATCAACTATTCCATGATCTCCAAAAGGGGTTTTACTATCCATGGGGACAACACTAATCCATCTGGCTCAAAGGGAATCCAATTCCTTCATAAATTTTCTTCTCTATCAACTTGAGTTATGTTATTCATGCTGTTATACAGTTGTTATTTTAAAATGATGGGCTGAAATGAAACCTGAGAAAGACCTTAATACATTAAAACCAATGTTTAGAAAGGAAAACCATTAAAGGTTTGGATCAATAAGCTGTTAAGAATGAAGACCATCATTGCAACGTCACCATCCAACAGAAGCACATGATGTAGTGAAACACTCATCGCATGAGAGCATCATATTATTTATCAGTGTCTTACATGGTATAGCCTCATAATATTTACATGGTAATATTCCATACTATAAATAGTCTCAAGAGATGGCTCATGTCCCATTTCAATATATAGGTTTGTTCTGGGTCAGTCTACACATCCAGCCTATCAACAACCTTACAAAGTTATACCCACCCAAGTAGTCACATCCCCAAGGGGGATGTTCACACTCTTTAGGTTCAATTCAATAAGTCCAAGGACTCTGATGTATCACTAGTTCCATAACAAATACATAAAAGCCATAGAATGTATTCCAAGAGGTCTCCGGGTTCCCCCTAACAAGGTCCTCTAAGTCACACTCACTCTAATAACACCCATTAAGGAATTTATAAATCCATAAAGAAATTACCAGGACCACATACCTATTTTATATGTTTCTACTATTTTAATTCCAAGTTGAAAACTTTTCTTAGGCTCGCTAAGCCTCGTCCATTTGTCTACCCCAAGATCAACTCATCAATATAGCTCCTTCCTCTCTCCAAAAAACCAAAATTATTAAATTATAACATTTATAATTAATTATCCAAATCAATTTAAACTTGTTATATTCACTAGAAACTCATCTTGTGGACTTTTCATGTTAGAACCAAGACCAAAAATCCATATAAGATCTGAAGTGGGATCTTAGTTCCATCTTAGGAAAAATACCCAACCATCAGAACCAAATCCATAGACAACATTATATAATTTGATCCAATATCCATGAAAACTACAAAAGGAAACACAAATCCTTCATAATGATTGGTGACTTGCAGATACCATCATGATTCCTCTTATACATGAGGTAGGAAAACACCCCCATCAAATCAATATGATACCACCGTGCTCCAGTTGAATCACCCATAAAACCTAATCTAGATAAATCAAAAATCAATAGAAACTAAATATAAAGAATAAAATGGTAAGGAAGATTGCGAAATCACTTAGAATTGTTGAATAAATACACTAAAAAACTCCCCATGGAAAGGAGAATCAAAGAGGAATAAGGGGGCGGGTCGATTGGGCATTGTATAAGAGGGAGGATGAGAAATGGGGGCTTCCCCTATTGGAATTTCAGAGGGAAAAAGATGAAAATATAATTTTAATGTTCTACACAATTTTCCAAACCATATATTAATAATGTGGTGGCACTGTACAAGAAAACCCCTTAAAATATTTGGTCAACATAGTTTACCAAACTATGCATTAATTATGTAAATTGGAACTACCTCAGTCTACAAAATTTCACATGTTTTGTATGAAATCATGAAAAATGGTATGTTAATCCCTAACTAAAATCCACCTCACATGGTTTCCTCTAAGATATCCCATGGTTAACCTTCACTAACCATGAAAGTCAACTATGTGATTTAGAAAGAGGACTGAAAACCTCCTCATGCTCAAGGTTCTACATTGTTTCTCAAAAAATATGAACACAAAACCATGTTTCATTTGAAAAATCTCCAAAAAACATCATATAAAACTAAAATAAAGCTTGTGAAACTCACCTGAGTACTTGAGGCACCTCTCAAACCGCGGTGGAGGAGGAGGCAGCAGAGTAGGCAGAGGAGGAGGAGGAGGAGGCACCGGTGGAGGAGGAGGATGAGGCAGCGGGCTAGGAGGAGGAAGAGGAAGCGCCGGTGGAGGAGGAGGAGGATGAGGCTGCGGTGGAGGAGAAGGAGGAGGAGGAGGAGGAGAGGAGGAGGAGGAGGAGGTGTCGGCCGGAGGAGGAGAAGAAGGAGGAGGTGGTGGCCGGAGGAGGAGGCGGTGGCTGGAGGAGGAGGAGAAGGAGGAGGCGGCGGTCGGAGGAGGAGGCGGCGGCCAGAGGAGGAGGAGCAGGAGGAGGCAGCGGCCGCGACAGAGGAGGAGGAGGCGGCAGCAGCGGTGCAGAGTAGGGCTTCCGCAAGAGCTTGACCGGGTGCAGGGAGGAGGAAGAGGACCCGCGGGTTTTTAACAAATCCATGTGAGCCTTTATCAGCACTAGTAAAAAGCGCTGATAAAGGATGTATTTATCAGCGCTAAAATGAAAAGCGCTGATAAATACAACCTTTATTAGTGCTAACAAAAGTGGTGATAAAGGTCCACTTTATCAGCGCTAAACAAGCGCTGATAAAGGGGTGGACCTTTATCAGTGCTTTTCCGTTAGCGCTGATAAAGGTAGGCGCATGCCTTGCCCAGTTTTGTGGTAGTGAGACCATATTATTTGAGAGATAGTATTACGAACTTTGGTGAGAATCCTTTATTTACATAAAATTTTTATTAAATTGTATCTAAAAAACTTCAAACTCTTCCAGATCCATTCTTTCATGAACACCCTATGGTCTCTTCCACTCTGAAAACTTGTCAACTTGTTTTTTAACAAACACAACCCTAGATTTATATAACATCTACATGAGGTATTTTTAAGCAATATATTTTCCTAATGAATTTTAGGGATATATAATTCTTGGTATACCCATCAAATAATGAAAAACCATACATATTTATTGTATATGAACATGAAAACAATCCATCTAAAAAAACTTAGTTAACCTACAAAAATAAAATGGGATAGAACATAATTTTCACAAGACATAAAGATAAATCATTAAAAGAAAAAAATTAGATAGTTTTATAAAAGAATAAACCTTCTAGAAAAAAAATAAACATCCAAGGATCATAACATATAAGTTTATTATAATATTTAATGAATTCATCATAGTAAGATAATAAATTTTGTAAAAATAAGGTGAGATACACTTTTCATTCTAACATTATTTCATTAAAACATAGAGATTCTGAATAAATTGTTCTATAAAGTAATGTGAAAGGTAATAAAATAAGTTTAAATAATAAATTAATAATAAAATTTTGGTTGGAAACTTTGTAAATAAGATAGAAGAAAGAGGTGGGAGAATGTGACTAGTTTGAAAATATAATGGGAGGGAGGAAATTTTTTTATCTTCACACCTTTTTAAATAAATAAAAACCATTGAAACATGACTATAATTAATAATAAAATTATTGGAAAAAATATAAAACATATCAATGAAGATAATGAAGAACATATATGTAGAAGGGAAAGGTTCCAACCATTTAGAGAGATAAAGAAACTTCCCCTTAGAAACATCATAATGGGTGAAGTATGAATCAATAAGTGGAGAGTGGTAAAAATATATATAAATCCAAAAAATAACCATAGGAGAAGAAAAAATGGATATATAAATGTAATGTACCTAAAATATACTCAAATGTAAATTTATTCATAGATAATATTAATTGATAAAGATTGAGAAAGATTTGCTTACCTTTACTCTCAACTTCATTGAACAAACTCTAACTCTTTATATAATAAACACTGACTTCTTGATCATATATTTCAAAACCATATTTGTATATTTACACAACCTAACCCATTTTGGTACATCTTGGGACAAAAATAATCCAAACATGCCACCCTATTCCCACTTCTAATAGGCTAGGTGCTGGTGACTAACATTGAGTAGGCATATCACATAAAATCAATGGACTTATCCTATATCAACCTATAAAGACACATATATCCAATATATAAAATAACCAGTAATTTTGGAATTATATATAAATAATTTAACTATATAAAATTCATGCACGAGAAATCACATGGTAAGTACATCACCATATAAGAAAAACACTAATGAAACTATAAATCTGACAAGTTCCCTGAACCTGATGAACATGGAATAAGAGATAATTCCTCCCTACTTACTAGAATACCATATTAGTATCCATATACAATGGTCATTAAAACTAATATAAACCACCATGAATCACTAATATACACCAAGAATCAGTTCTGAAATTTCCAAACTAGCTTCACATCATTCAAGACTACCTCCAAATTACGTATCGTCTGCACAGACAAAACAATTATGGGGAAAAATACCATGTAGGTATGAGTATAATCATACCTAGTAGGATTCATTGAAACCAAAAAGGAAAGGAAAATAAAAAATTCAACTCAAACCTTAGAATGGGAATGTAACTAGAAGGAATACAAGAAAAAATCCTGATATAATCTACTACTAGAAGTCTCAGGGACAAAAGATTCACCTCTATATCAACTATAATAAAAAAGGTAAACATGTTATTATGGATTATGATGGTTTTATTATGAACAAACAAAGACAAAAATTTAGGAATGAGTACTCTAACCTACCCATTACTCCTATTACTAGGTCTACAGGTAAGGGGAAGTTTTCCCTGTAGGATCCTATTATTGTAGGAAACACCCCCATGAGCATGTACAAAGGTTCTGTCGATCATATAGCAGCTAACACCTCTAATGTCCTAACATCGGAAGGATGTGAGGATGTTGTCCTTTCTAATTCCCAAAGTGGTATGTTGATAGATCCTTGGCTGTAGCATAAGACAAGGCCCACTAAATACCCTAAAAGGCAAGTAACCTTGGTGATTAAACACTTGGATCTTCTTATTCACTCAGATGAGGAAATGGTGGAGAAAGTTATGGAGTTGAAAACATCAAATAAAACGAGAATATGTATTTGTGTGAGCATCACTAAGGAGAAAGGTGAGTGGTTTGATAAGCAGACCTGAATTTTTCTCAGGGGATTCAATATGGAGAAGATTAACAAGGAGGAATACAGGTGAGTTTAGGAAAACTTGGCACATCAATATAGTGGCATCTTAAAGGACCACCCCGACTCCCAGGTAAATTCTATCCCTTGGATATTGTTTTGGGAGATTGATTCAAATCGGATCAAATTGTTTTTCAAACAATTTTTTATTTCTTTTGATGTTTAATCTAGCAGCTCTGAGGGTTCTCACTTTCCCCTTAAAAGTTTTTGGAAAATAAAAAAGTTATGTTGGAGTGTGGGAAGCTGTACCTTATCCTAGAATAGTTTTCCATCGAAGGAGTTATACCACTATGGTCATAACTACCTAGCCATATGAAAACCCACATGCCTCAAAGAACTACAAAGGATAAACCATTCCTCATTAGGATGAATACATTTTATAATGGAGTATTTAACTTCATGGATAGAGTAACCACACTATGTAAGTTGGGTGGTTTCTAACTCTATCAATAACGTGGTGGAACTGCTCGTTGTTGGGGCCAAGAAAGTATCAACCCCATGTTTGATCTATAGAACTCACGCCCTAAGTAGGTGGGGGAGAACCAAATTATAATAATAATTTAAGGTACCCATTACTTATTATTAATACATCACCAAGGGATTTTCTAACCCTATATTCAATAAAAAAAATCATTTCCGGCGCTAAGCCTGGTTCATATGGATCCAAAGAAACTGAACATCCAAAACCACCTCACATATCACCTTAGATGAAAAATAGGGATGTACCATCATATTCTATAAGTAAAAAAACATAGGATGGGATACCCTAGTTCCCAAATGAATGTACCTAAAAATAATATATGAAAATACACCAATGTTGGAAAAGTACATGGCATTTACTCTAAGGGTACACTAAGTGTAGCCTCTTGGGAGATATATCTCTATGTACTTCCCTTCATGAGTTGTGTGAATCAAACCTAAATTGTATGAAATATAGTGTAAAATATGTATGGGATTAGTGGAGGAGTTATCGATAAGTTTTCTTGATACATGGGTCCACATCATATTAGTATACACAAACTATCCAAGATGTTATCCAATGTGTGATTCTCAGGAGAGTACTTAGTTTGTCCTTCTAGTCATTTTGGTCATGTAGTTTTATAATATATGACATGTCTTGTTGGTCACATGAATGTGATCCTTGGAGGTATCGTTGGTTTAGTACATTAGCCCTGCCTATATTGTTTTCCCATACATGGCATGTAACTTAGGTACATAACATGTAATCTAGATGGGGTGGTCAAGCATTCAATCTACCAAAACCATGTGATCTCGATATACATGATATGTATATCAAATATACATGTTATGTGATATTTATAACTACAACAAAACCTAGTTATATATCCAGGGTAGTACATGATATATGTTCTTTTAAACTACATGTTGATTAGTTGTGTTCATCAACCTAATTTGACATTTCTCTGATTTTGACACCACAACCATTGGAATCTCCCTTAATCACACCGTTTACATCAAACAAAACTTTATAGAGCCTTTAGGAGTTCTACCCAGTGATATTCTCACCAATTTTCTACCATCTCAAAGCTATCTTACCATCTCACACAAAGATACCCCTACATTAACTAACCATAGACCTATCCATTTTTTATCACCTTAAAATTATTGTTTATCATTCATGATTCACACCCATACCATGATACATCAGTCCTGAAATAGGATAGAGGTTTACACTATTGTGAGGGAGCATGAAAAACAATGGAGGTAGAATAATCATCGTCGATGAAAACTAGAAAACCCAAAGCTCTTATCAAGTAAGAATTCATTGAAAAATGTTAGGGGGGAATCATGAACTTGATAATCTTCAACAAAATGAGGTTTGGGACTCAAAAAATTACTTTTGAAGGGATGAATCTATGTCATAATCCCTATTGTGGAAATCAATACTGTAGAAGAATCACTAGAAAAATGTGTGTTGTCTTGTGATAAAATATTCATCATGGTGGACAAATCAAATTCATTAATTCCTTACTAATGATGATAAGATGAGGACAAAATTAATATCAAATATCTAACTCAATGGAAAATTTCCACATCTTCAAAAATATATCTCTCCAATTTTGTTATGAGTTTTTTTTCATCACTTCTATCATGAATCTAAACTCATTCCTTCGATCTGATGTTGGTTCAACCAATATTTTGTCCCTCTCCTCACCCTCGATCTGGGGTTTATGTCAACTAAGAAGGAGGTTAACATTAGAGAGAAATTATAAGGAGGATTAAATTAGAGGATCTTTTAGGGTTGAAAAATTAATAAATTAATTATTTAATTAATCTATATCATATCTGTGATGATCCCAGCCTGAGACCTAAAATGAAAACTAATATTATACCACTCTTCGGATAAAAACCTTATTTAAAACATAATCATGGTTTTAGAATTTCCATATGATGATATATTTAGGAGATATTGACATCTCCATTCACGATTTAAGTATTTATTTAAATAATAAATATTAAATATCCCTTAAAAATCTACCACACTCAAAATTTGAACAACAACTATCAAAGTGGTAATAATTACACCATGAGATCCATAGAACTATCAATTTTTTTTAAGTCTACTTGCTTGGGTAAATTTACTATTTTAGACCTGGGAATATTCTATGACTCTGAAACTCAAAATTGAGTTATTTATTGATTGGAAAACATTTAAGCCACTACATCCTCCCCAAATTTAAAAACTTTCATCCCAAAAAAGGAAACATTAGATATTTTAAACAAGTAAAATAAAAAAATAATCTCATGGGGAAAAACCATCCACCTTCATACACACTTCCTTCATATTTGACAGCCCAATCACTAAGTGAACTCAAAAAACCATCATCTAAGAAGAAAATATTATCTGTCATCACTAGAGTTATCATCTCCAAATCATTTCAAATAAGAAACTCAACAGAAACATAAATTTAATCTATTAGAGTCTTGTAAAGCCTTAATACTCAAATTTCGTACAACTTTAGAAGATGTAATGAAACCATGAAACAAAAAAAACACCTAGAAATGGAATTTTTACAAGGTCACCTCTCATAGGATCCATTCACTCCACACATTTATTGAAATTTTAGATGGTTTCTGTATGAGAACAACCCATATGTGTTACAATTCACCATTGAGTGATTCATAAATATAGAAAACTAACACCAAAAGAGTTTCAAACTATCACACACCAAGAGATCTATGTTATAATAATCACAATCTCCTCTAAATAAGTTACATACACCCATGTCATTGGCTATATGTGCTGAAGAAATATGGGGCTTCTTTTCCAACCTCTTCATAAATATTTGTGGGAACATTCCATCTATAATTTAATCTTCAACAGGGACTCACCCACTATCAAAGACAACCCAATCATGTTTTAATTGATCATTTATTAAATTTTATAGTGACAACATTATTAAATATCACCATATCCCTCAAACTACTTAGTATCAAACTATTTCTATTTGGGTGGTCTAATATTCCACTATTCAAAGTAGATGGTCTTGACTGATCATATTACCCCACCCTATTAGATCCATACTCAAGGATAACACCTTTTGAAACTCAAGTGAACAAAAACCATGACCTCTAGGGAAAAAATCCTCCTCCAGTATATAAAAAGAGTTTCCATGTGATGGTAATTACCACAAAGGTCCCCTGAACATACCAAACCGATGGCCATGATTAACTAGGGTGGTCCTAACTTAGGATGTCCATTGTGAAATTTAATACAAAAACCAAGGGAAAATCACTATTCCCCATGGTAAGTTGATTATGTTCTCCCCAGATTCAGAAAAACCCTTTAGGTCCATCACCTGAGAACATCTAGTCACACAAGAACACTAAATGAGTATCTCTACCATGGGTCTCTCTCATGCAAGGGAAGAGTGTGGGGAAAGAATCATCTTTTGAATGTTAGAAACATCTCCCTCTCCAAAAAAGAATAAACTATTTAGAATCTAGATAATCAATATCCTACTCTATCAACCCAACATAAAATTCGTTAATAATACCATCAACCAAAACATGACTATTTCACCACAATGATATCACCAACCATACTGGGTTCAATTTCATAAATACCAACCACTACCCAATAAATCTAAAAGTTACACTATAAGAGTTTACTACATAGATAGTACTCTCATATTAGGACTAGTTTAATCACTCAAATACCTAATAGGTTCCACTATGAACTGATAAAAGTAATGGTTTTTTCATTAGGTTCCATAATTGAAGCAATGATGTTCATCATTCATCATAAAAATGCATCAACACCACCTAAAGAGTACAAGATCATATATATGCTAGTCTCCCATCAAGGGAAAACCATGGGTCACCCTAAAAAATAAATCTCACATTTCTTCACATTCATAGTAAGTGAATTATTATTTGGTCACATAACACATAAATTTATGAGTACTATTTAATGGGTAACCAAAAACTACTTCTTAAGGGTTTTTTCTATTCACCACATCTAAGGGTATTCCAATCATTACTGAAGTTGGATATCACATCATTTACCCATCTTCACAATTAATTTCAATACTAGTAAAGGGAATTCAATCCATACCAAGGTAGTCACCATCAGGGATCATCCCTGCCATAATGGAATCCCATTAATGACATTTTTTATATTGAGGTTAAAGTCACTTCACCTGGGGGTGTAAGTGAAATATGATCATCATTATTATAAATTCTCTAGATAATAATGTTTTGGAAAATACCTCCAATAAAATATATAACCCCCAAAAATATTATTTAGGAAGAGTATATCATTCTTAAGATATCTAGTATGAGGTTAAATAAAGAGAAGACACAAATATTACTTTTAACTGTACCCATTGATTCATAACCTTGGAAATACATTACATGCATATCCCTACAACTCTCACTATATACACCTTGTGCTTGATATGAACTAAAAAAGGTAGTGATTATGAGAGTGGATCGATTCATCCCCTACATACAATTTCTCATAAACCACCAGCTCTTACACCAAAAAAATTAATGATAGGTGATAGGACTATAATAGAGAGTTCTCTGATATCAAAGTTATCTTCAATATGGTGGTCTACACACAAAAACGTTATGGCTATCTTCTGGTGAAATTATAACATACTCCCATAACTAAGGTGCATCTCTAAAAAGAATAATGAACTTCGAATTCCCACTTGGGGAACTCTAGAATAGAAGTTGTTGTATAAAAACAGAACCCCAACTAGACAATCCTATATATAGAGGATCCATGTAAATTTTCAAAATTAAAAAATTCCTCTAGGAAATATGAAAAGGAAACACTTCATGAAGTCAGTGGGCCATAGTGCGTACTCATACATGACTATTATTACCTGAAAAGGTACTAATATCCTCAAATAAAACTATATCTTTTATAGGGTCTCAAACTCCAACCATGATAGAGTATTCTCATCATAATTTTGATAAAAGCATCATCCTAAAATAGATCGTTATCTTTTGTAGGGAGATCAACATAGGAATACCTATATATTCCTTGAGAGTCTAAACTAGGTAGAAATATGAGGTTTAGAATCCAACTAATCCAATATCTCCCAATGTTTTGTATCTCTTTATAATCCTAGGAGGCCTTTGTCATCACAACACACATAAAAAATATAACCAATGGGTAGCATATACAACTTAGTGAGAATTATCATTTTCACTAAAAGAAAGTATGCACTATATAAAAATGGGATAGGAACTTCTCATAATTATAAGGAAATAATATTTATTAACCAAGTCTTAGAAACAAACCATCATCACTGATAAATCAATAATGAGAGGTGTAACTATAGGCACAATCACATCACAACCCTACCTCTTCCCACATGAAATCTATATGTGGGTAAAACCCTTTATTCCATGGGAAACACCCATAAATAATAGAGTATATTTGGATGATATAACATGAGTAATACATAAATGATCATAAATTCACACTATATGATTCATATACCAACTTTATTATACCCTATAATCAATCTATTAGAGTTATTGGTTGACTAATATGTTATTGAAGATATATTGAAAGGATACATCAACAATTTCACTTATAATGGTATTTTTTGTTTGATAACTGAACTCAAGACCACCATGACATTGATTCCATAAATTCTTAAACAAATCCTCACATGAATACTAAATATGACCTCTTTTCTTATAACTCAACCACTATAATACCACTATAACATGACCTAACCCAACAAGGCCTACCCAAGATTAATTAAAGACAAGTGCTCCACCCAATCCCAGTTCTATTGGAAATGGTCTAATGCCTAACAATGAGTAGGGATATCACACATAATGGGAGGCCTTAGCCTCTATCAAACTGTAGAAAACACATATATCCAATGCCAAAAATATCCAGCAACATCGATAGTATATATAATAATTAGAACTATATATAATTCATTCATGAAACATAACATGGAAATTATATAAGCATGTATGCCAAAATCATAGAAACTATATATAAGGAATCATCTCTAAACTTGATAAGAATGGAACAAGAGATAAATACACCTTGATATAAGGAATCCTAGATCACTCTCTATCTATTATGGTCACTTCTATTAATAGGAACTAACAATAACCACAAAGAATCAATAAGTTTTACCAAGAATCAATTCTGAACAAGACGCACTAGCTCCAGGTTCACCCAGACCACCACCATACTGTATATCATTTTCATAAACAAAACATGTGTGGGAAAAAATACCATGAAGGGATGAGTATAGATATACTCAATAGAATTTATTGAAACCAAAAAAAGAAAGTAAAAGAAACATTTCATCTCAAACTTTAGAATGGGAATGTAACCAAAAAGAAGATAAGAAAAAATCTAGATATTCTCTACAACTAAAAGTATTAAGAACACATATAAGTCCACATCATCTTAACTAAAATCTATAAAAGATATTTTATAATAAGAAAATAAATATTATTAGAGTACCAAAGGTTTTATCAAGTTTAAATTCAATATCCCAACTATAAATCATATATAGAAGGCAACCAAGGGATGCCTGAGCTGTCACTAGGATCAATGTATCTAAACTGATCAACTCCTATAACTTGCACATTCCTAATGGAAACCATAAATAGAGACCCACTCCTCACTAAAGTATGTTTATTATTCAAGGGATTACCACACCTTATTATTCAAAACTATCACATCTTTGATCTATAAACAAACTGAGGAACCCAAACCTTGTCCTAGAATAGTGTACAATCACGTGAATTCAACCCCTAATTCCATAACTACTCATATATATGAAAACCCACATGTCTCAAAGGACATATAATATAAGACCCACACTTAATTGGGTAGAATACATAGGATGAGACAACACTTGAATCCGTGGATAATGGAACCACTCCTCATGTAAGTGGGGGAGTTCTTAACTCTATCAATTATGTGGGGGACCTACACCTTGTTGGGTCCATGGGAGTACCAACCACACAAATTATCTAAAAGACGCACTCCCCATGCAGGTGGGAGAGTATATAACTCTAGGAATAATTTTGGGGACCCATGCAATATCATTAGTTTATCATCACAGGATTTCCAAACTTTATTTCCACTCTAAATGTCACTCATTAACCAATTCATTGAACATACAAAGAAAAATATACTATATAACCCAAATCACATTACGTATCACGTTTAATATTAAAGAGACACATGCCATCATGTTATATGTGAAAAAAAATTAGGATAATATACTAAAGTTCCTAAATATGAGTCCTAATAAATTAAATAATGTAATGACCCAAACTTTCATTAATGAAAATTCCTCTTGAATGTCTTATTATGGTTATATAAAATGTGAAATTCATTGGTTTTACAATTATGGATTTTAAAATTCCATTATAAATTGTGACCATTGATAATATAGCGTTTGAACAGCGATCACATGATTAGTATAAATGTAGGGCTCTAACAAATCCAATTTACTTAGACAAAGGAAGCGATGACCTCATCTAGTATACTTGCCCCATACGAAGCCCATTTACAGGAGTTCAGAAAAGAGTTGGCATAATTGGGATTCTCTCTTGACCGAGCCCAAGCTGAGCTTGAACACATTAAGCATGATCGGAACCGACTATGGGAGAAGTGGAAGTTAATAGTGATTACCACCCGAGCTATGTTATCCGAGCCACCCCAAGAGTTTTTCACCATCGCACACCTTAACCTTCAGTCTTATGTGTGTGTTATAAGGGGTTATGTAACAATAACCTAGCACTATGAATATGTAAATTATTTTTGTATAAAGAGTGTGCATTCATTTTATTATTGTTACTTTGTAAATAGTTTTTAAAGCACAAATAATATTTTTAGTTAATATTAAAATAATAAATCTATTTTGATGAATTAATGGATTTTTTTAATTAAATTTTACTTTTATAAAATATTATTATAATTAAATTACTTTTTATTAAATATACATGATCATATAATTTTATGAATGCAATTGTAATTTTTATTATGGTTTGAAAGTTGTTTTTGTCAAAACCCATAAATTTTAGATAAATGTTGGTTTTTTATTTTAAAATAAAAAATTCAAATATTTATAAAATTATTTAAATAAAATGAATATTATTTTTGTAATTATTACATCAAAATTATCCAATGGTGAATTTTTCATAATTTTCTGAGACAATCGATTTTTTGGGTAAAAATTAAATAGTGTTTAAATATATAGTGTTTTATGACATCATAATGACCCAATAGTGATGTAATAAAATAATATAAACATTATGTTCAGACAATATATGTTTTATCATTAAAATAATGTGATTTTGGGTTTTTTTTTTGATTTATTTTACGAAGCTTTAGTGGACCCTCCAAGACTTATAAAACATTTTGTCTTTTTTAATTGCTTTCCTTGAGAGTATGACTCACCTCCAAATAATCTACCCTGTTATTTTAAAAAGTTCGGCCATTGGACCTATAAAATATTGTTTTCCACTCCCCTTTTTCAAAAACCTTGGGCAAAACCCATGGTCTGGTTTGTGGTTTTGACTAGTTTAATGTATGGTGACCCAAACCAAAATAATAAATAAATCCCTCTCCTTTTTTATATAAACCCACCAAAGCTCCCACTTCCTCTTTAATCAAAGCCTTTTTAGTTCCAATACCTGACCTTATCTCTCTGTAATCCTCCAAAGGTTCTCTAATATCCCAATAAGCATCTCTCAATCCTATCCCAAGCATTTGGGATCACAATTCCATGTAAGGGATTTCTTCCTTTCTCATTTTGTCCAATTTTCTTTAAGTTGTTATACCATTTTTTTTCAATTAAAAATGTTGTGGTATGATTTATCACCTCTCCATACTTCCCTATTTATGTTTGGATGATGGTATACCCCTTTGTCTCTCATTAATTCCACCCATGTACACCCGTTACCATGTCGAAATTCCATGAGGGATTTCTCTCTCCTCTTTTACATATAAGTAATTCTCTTGTATTATGCATCTAAATTCCATTACATTTGTTAGGACATGTATCTATATGGACCCATTACTTTACATTTCATGTAAATATTATGAGACACCCCTTTCTCTCTCATCAACCTTTTTTATGAGTTCTTATGTCACGCCGTTACGCTTCCGAAACTGCACCGCGATTTCCCAAGAAAAAATCATTGTGTAGTGAATACCATGCCCATTTCTCTATTAAGGGTATTAAAATTTATGAAAATTTACTTATTGATTATATATTTTCATGTATTAATTACTCATTACTTTATCGTGGAATAAATGATGATGTTGTATGTATCCATGTTTTATGATCAATGTGGCACATTTATGCATGAAATGAAATGTTTAAGAAGGGTGCGCCTTGATAGCACTCCAATGCATTGGGTAAAGTATAGTATCATGATATTTTATGTGAAATGGGTGTTGAATCATGCTAATTCAAATTTAATGAGGTTTTAATCGTGCTTCATGTGCAATGAGGGTTTACTCATGCTCCATGTGCAATTAGCCTTGGCTCATGCTAATTCCATGTTAAGTGTTGTTTCCACATTTCCATGTTTTGATTATCATGATTTATCATGCATTTATGTTCATGTTTCTATTGTTCTACATTGATATTTCTATTGTATAACATGTATTTTATTCCTCATGTTATTCCATGTTTAATCCCTTACAGTGATTTATATCTCACCTTTTTCTTATGCATGTCCTCAAGTTATCCCATGTAATGCTAAGTACGAGGGAATGTAGTGGTCATGTAAAGGAAGTTTTCAATAAATACATTGTGTGTTTTATGTTCTAAGATGTTATTTAATGTTACTAAGACTCAATGAAAATAGACCTCTCGATATTCTATATTGTATCAAGTGAATATTTTATGTAATAAATCAGGTTTAAGTGTGTAATAAAAAGTAGGGTTGTTATAAATATGAAACTACCTAGAGATGGAAAAGTACAAGGTATATGATATAAGGGGATATGATATGTATCCAACCATGAGATATATTTCAATAAATTTCCTTTATATTTAATGTGATTATAACCTTCATGGTGTGTAATGTAGTGTACGTGACATGTGGGATCAGTGGGGGATTAATCATTATGTATCCTTGATACACATTTATATGTTTTATTGTTATACATGTGTCCATGATGGTACATGATGTTTGATGTTTGGATTATTACTTGGTTTGTACCTCCAATTAATTGGGTTGTATAGTCCAGGACTATATAATGTGCCTCAATGGAAACATAGTTTGTGATCCTAATAGGTTACTCTAGGTGTGTACTCTGGACAAGCCCATGTTTTTTTCCCATACATGGTATGTATCCTTGATATAGGCCATGTAATCTAGACTAGGTGGATGGGTGTGTACTCTACCGCACCCTGTGTCATGATATTTAGAACTATACGGAGTGTATATCCAATCTACATGTCATATTATATTTATAACCCTAAAAAACCTAGATATGTAGCCATGGGGAGTACATTACATGTGTTCTTCAGAAATACAAGTCATTTAGTAGATTTATTTCCACCAATTATATATTTATTTGATTTTATAACTATAAACACCAGATCCACCCTCTACTATATAGATCACATTAAACACCATTTTCCCAAGACACCGAGGCTCCTTCCTAAATATACAATCAATATAATCACACCCCAAAGAATTCATTCTACCATCTCACAAGAATATCATCCTACATGAACTAAACTCTAACCCATCCATAAGAAATCAAATCCAGCCTTCCATCTCCTATATATAATCTACACAAAAATGACTTTATTTTTTATCAATGAAGAAGTCCAATTATGAACACCATTTTGATGAAGAAAGATAAATAAAGGAGGAGGGAGAATTGTGGTTGTTGCAAACCCGACCCCCAGAATTTATCATCAAGGAAGAATTGGTTTATGAATACAATGGGAAAAAATCAATAACTCAATGATAATTGATGAAATAAGGTTGAGGACTTTGTAAAATATGTTATAAAGGACAAATCTCAATCATTACAACTACTGGAGGAATCAAAACCATACATGAATCATTGGGTGAACACATGCGTTCATGAGATAGATTATTTTTTTGTGAGGAATAATATAAATTAATGAAACCAATAGGAATGATTCAAAGAATGATAAATAAATCAAATTAAAAGATCTAATTTGAGGGTTAATCACCATAGATTCAAAAATAAAACTTATAATTTTTTTCCAATTTCTATTTATCATTTCCAAGTGATACAACCATAGATGTATCCTTGAATCTGGACTTGTTCCTTCGATTTGATGTTAGTTCCATGAAGATCTAATCCCTATAATATCTCTTTATCTAAGGTTATGTCAACGATAAGGTAAAATTTACCCATAGGGAGGATTAAATTGTGGATCTTCAAAGGGTAATAATTTAATAAATCATGTATTTAATTAATTTAATTCACACCTATGATGAGCCCAAATCGGGGCATGGAATGTGTAAAAATATTATACCACCCATAGGGTAAACACCCATTCTAAACACAACCTCGATGTTTGAATCCAAATATATTGATTAATTTAGGATATATTGGCATATAAATTCATGAATAAATATTTATTTTAAAAAATAAATTTTATATATCGCTTATAAAATTTTCTCTCTTTGAAATTTGCTAAAATTAAGCTTGGGGGTAAAAACTTAACCTTAAGATAAATAAAACTGTTGATTTTTTTGAAGGTCATTTTCCAAGGTCAATTTACAAATTTACTCATGTATAGGTCCCATAACTCCTAAAATCAATATTCAGATAATCCTCAGTTGATAAAAAATCAAGTAAATATATATAACTTGTTTTTTATATTATTCAATTATATCAATTTATTACATTTAAATTAGTTAGTTAAAGTTTATTATCGTTATTAGATGTCAGTAATTCTGATCATTTTTTACTTATTTATTTATGGTTATTTAAATCATCATTCAATGTTATTTGGATCAATATTAACTGAATGGTAAATGTAGTAGAATTAAAATATTATAATGAATTATAAATTATGATTCTAATTTCATGTAAGACAAAGTTATGGTTCACCATCATTTAATTCACAATGTGTATGTTTTAAGTAACTTTACTAATAATAACTAGTCACTTTATAATGATTATTCATATAGATTCCCCCAATTTAGAAACATATTAATAATATAATTTATAAATTGATTACATATATTATGACATTTATGTTTTAATAATCGTATATGATGGAAATGATAAAGATAATATATCATTGTTTATGTAAGTGAATGAACTGATCCAAGCAAGAACATGTTATAAGAATGAATGAGTATGAAAAAAAGTTATATTATAATAATATCATTTTTATAGAAGAAAAATGAAGTTAATACACATCATTGGAGTCTTTGGTGGGGTTTAAGAAGAGAGGTTTGTGAATATAAATTAAAGAGACGAAGAGGAAATCATTACTTTGATGAAATCACTTGTTCTTGTTACATGTTCCTTTGTAATGAAGGATTTAGGCCTCATTCATGTTACTAGAAGATACCCAAAACTATAGTGGAATTTATGGGTGGATATTTGGATAGGTAATTAATAGAAAATTAAAGGATATAAGTGGATTTAAATTTGGAGAACAAGGGTCATTTTATATACGAGTGGTAGTGGTATATTTAAAATCTCTAATTCCATAATGGTCAAAGAATGTCATTTTTATATGAAAAGTGACCAAAAAATAAAAAAACCAAGGGGGGGTATAGATTAAACCAATTACTTACATGTTTTTTTTATTATTATACATATCATATTTATTTTTAACCATATACTATATTTTAGTATTTTTATAATTTTTCAACGCAATTCACTATTCACTTTGGTAACTTATTTTTTTCCAAAAATTAAAATTTAATATCGTTGGAACTTTAATGTTCTGATTCCATATATAAAATAAATTTTATAAAATTTAATCTCTAAATGTGTGAATTTTAAATAAAAATACCAAATACTTTAGAAAAATAATTTTCATAAATAAAAACAATTTTCTAGATAATGAATGATTGTATTTTAAATTATTATCATACCTTAATTGTTTAAGGGGTATTTTTTATTTTTTATCCTTGTTAAATATATGATTTATAATACACTATTAGTTTATATAAAAGGATTACATACCCATTATAAAATTTTCAATATACCCATTAGCTATATGAAATGTTCATATGTGGATTGACTATAGTTGAAATGACTATATATCCAATGATCGTATTTCCAATGACCACATTACCCTTTTACAATCATATATATAACCTTACATACTTACAAAAAAAATAATTCATACAATTAATTCATTTACCTATCAAAATTTATATCATATTTAAAATATTTTTACTTCTTTACATAGTTATAATCAGTGATATGATCTTCAAAGTTAATCACAGGGATGAATATTTTAAGCTCAAGGTATTTTTATTTACTTATGGTTTTATTACTCTTTTAATATTCATAATTATGAATCATATTTATTTCTCAAAATTTATTAATTTTCATATTATATTAAAATATTTAACGTGAATAAAATATATTATTTTTTAGTTTATTTTAGTGTTTCTTATGAAATAAGGTAGTCAATATATTCAAGGAATAAAAATTCAGGGTGTTATATTCTACCCCATTAAACCCCCATATAAATTTCATTACATTTATTAAAATAAACGAGGGGACCTTTTCATCACCATATCTTTTGGTTTACACATTTCATCCTCAAAATTATAATTTTTCTAGAGAGATTTGAAAAAATGAGTGGTCATTTTTCATAGGTAATTATATCTATAATACAATATGTCCACTTGTTGTTCCTCACAAGTGAGATAATGTTCAATTTTTACAACCATTGAGTTTATTACATGTGATAGATCATGCGTGTACTTTTTAAAAAGAAATACATGGAACACTCTATAAACTTGTAATAGGTTTTGTGAAATCATAAATTGATACACTATGATCCCAATATAATCAATAATATTTAAGGGGCCATTATATTTAGGGCCAAACATTCATTTCTTCCTAAATCTCCTAACCATCCTCTATGGGGATAATAAATGGAATACATTTTGAGAAACATAAAAATATAAAACTTTTTAATGATTATAAATATATATCTTATGTTTACATTGATCATATTTATTATACTACCAACTTGATTTAATCTTCTATGTCATTACTTGATAAAAATCTATCCCCAACATCTTCTTCCCTTTGTCTTTATCCCAATGTGTCAGATTTTTTAATCTATTTCTACTCATATCCAAATATGGTTCCATTTATATTCTAGAGTGTAAACTATTTTTGTATCCAAAATTCAATTCAAATACAACAAGTTGGATCTCAACATATCTTCTAGATTTTGGATGGTGCTTTTAGATTTAGCATTAGTTTATAGATGATAAATAGTGTTAATGTTTAGTTATGTATCCCATGCTTATTGAAGACTCCTACTAAACATTTAGGTGAATCTCAGATATTGATCATATAAATTTTATTATTCCATACTATTCAGACTTTCTTATTTCTCAATATATATCAATGAAAGTTGAGAGAGTGAGAAATCTTCATGAATTGAAAGGGATTAAAGAAAATTTATAATTTGATCAAGCACAAAAAAAATAGAATTGTTTCCTTTAGAGGTTATAAGAATACCTATGATGAAATACATGATGATGTTCTATTATTTTCATAAAAGTATGGTTATTGGTAATAACATAACCTCAAAATTTTGATATTTAGCCTACGCTTGTTTACAAACCAAGAATCTTGATGCATAGTCCATTGTCTCACTCTTTATGTTTTTACACCATAAATTCACCTTGATATCTTTATAAATATTTATTCTTCTAGGACGAATAGATAATTATGAGATATTCACATCATCTAAGATATCCTTTAGATTTATTATATATGGAACAAATAATAGTTTTCCAAATATTATAATTCCTTCATTATCAAGGTTTAAATCAATAAAGTTTTTGACATTTTCTATAGCTCTATTTCATCATTCCAAACCTATTTAATCTTCACATGGATAGATAGTTTTGAAATCAGTTGGGAAAAGTATGATTTAATCCTTTCACATATGATTTTTATATCCATACTTTGTATATACATGTAAATTGGATATCTTTCAATCCTAATGATGGATAAAGTTTATTAATACTTTCTCCTTAGAGAATCAACAACATTGTTTTCATTTCCAGGTTGGTAATGCATTAAGAAATCATAATCCATGATCAACTCTAACCATTACCTTTGGTACATGTTCAGATACTTCTATGTGAATATATAATTTAAGAACCTATGATTAATATATATTTCAAATTCTCTCTATAAATATAAGGCCTCAAATATTAAATGTAAATATTATCATTTCTATCTTCAAATCACATGTTAAATACTTTTACTCATGAAACTTTTATGGACACGAGGCATAATCTACCACCATATAATTTTATATAAGAACACACCCTAATACCTTGTTTTATGAATCAATGTATATCAAAAACCCCTATCTAATATAGTGTAGTGAGAGTATAAGTGAATTGAGAAACCTTCTCTTAATGTTCATGAAAATTTCATGACATTTTTTATAGGAGAAATATAAATCCCTTTCAGGATATCTTGGTTAATTGATTTGAAAATTGTGAGAAATATATTATAAATTATCAATAGTATTTAGATAATCTAAGAAAACTATATATATTTATTACAATATTTGTTCTAGGGTATTCATTAATCAGCCATGACTTTGTAGGATCTATAAATATACTCTCACATTTGATTACATGAACCAATATTGATACTTTATATAGATAAAATTTATACTTAATGAAATTGGAATACAACTTATTATTTATTAAGGTATTTAACACAATCCTACTCTTCATTATATTCCTTTGTGTTAGAATATATATGAATATAAATTAGATAGATTACAAAAATTCAATTGAGGTAATCTATAAAGAATCTATTAAAAAATACATTATTAAAATGAGGGATTTTATGTCCAAAAGATTTTAATATGATTTCATAGTAATCATATCTTTTAAAATAGTTTATCTTAAATATGTCTTCTATCTTCACCCATAAGTGAGGATATTTAGATTGAATTTATAACTTTGTGAATTATTGATCCCCATATATTTGATCAAACAATTCATCAATATTGGGGAGAGGATTCTTATTCTTTATCATTATTATGTTAACTCATAATAATAAATGCATAAATGCATTGGTCCATCCTTTATCTTAACAAATAGGACCGGTGCATCCCATGGTGAATTAATTGGGAACATAAATCCCTAAATTCTACTGAATTTTTATATTGAATTACTATTATTAGATAGGGGAAATTCTATAAGAGCTCTTGATATCAGCATAACACTAGGTATGATTTCAATTGAAAACTCAACCTCATGATCTAGGGTGATGGAATCAGACAATCCATTGTTAAATACAACAAAAAATAAATATTTTATTAAATGATAAAGATTACAAGCCTTGTTTCATAATAGTTTGAAGTGGTGGGTCTTAGGGGAATCATCATATACAATGAGTTTACTATCGGTAAGGATAGATCCAATACTATAATAGATGATGATATTGTAATACTAACTTCATTTAGAGGTGGGAGTGTGAAATACCTTATTCCCTTCACACGATTAGTGGAGGATCTCCACTTGGTGATTTTTTAAGCATACACATGCTTTGATTACATAGGTAATGAACCAGTGGATGGGGAGGTTTCCATGAAAAAAAACTATACACCATGGATGAATCCATTTCCATGACTACTAAACAATTTTGTATGAATTACACAAATGAAGTCCATTGGGTATGTATTTATCTCTATCTTTTAGAAAATTTCCAAGGACACAGTGTGCACTAAATATTATCACTATTTAACCACTCAAATCAAGAAAAATTCTACCTCTTGTATTGATTACCTAATCACATGATCCATCTGAGTCTAGACTTATTCCTATTATAGGTTGTTTCTAGTAGACCCACTACCGCTATATAATATTAATGTTAGTTTCCATGAGTAATAGACATTATGGGATGAGTTTCTTAATAAATAAAAAATTCTCCTGCCTTTTTACCAAGTATATAAGCTGAAATATAAGTTACTTTACTTTTACATATAGGTATATATGAGAACAACATTTACCCTCATTCACCTACTTATTCTTTGTTTCCCAAATATTCAAAGAACTTGCTAAAATAACCATGTTCTGTTCCCTTGCTTCTACTAATTCGAGTTCAATCCCATAGAAATACATGGATAAGAATCTCTAGATAAAATATCCCAAGATTATTATGCCCAAAAAAAATATTAATATTTTAAATATTAGAATAAACCACTCTAATTAAAAGAATTAATGATGAGTGTTTTCCACATTCAAATGATCACAAAAAAAGAATTTTGAGGCTAATTTGATTCCTTACACTTCACTGCCAGTGGTAATTACATGGTTTTAGACATGAAAAACCAAAAAGTTATACTTATATAGGATATATTTTCACTAAATAAGACTCTCCCATTCATCAACATCCTACAAAGGATGATATGTATTTTTAAAGTTTGTAAAACTGAAATCACTCGATGCATCATTGGTGAACACATCGTGGTCATGTTTTTCCACAAGTTGGATACAGTCAAAGATGGTCTTTTTTTCATTATCAAGGAATTCATTGATAAATTATGTATTCCTATTATAAATAAAAAAATATTATGTTTACAACTAATAATAATAGAAATTATAGGGGATTATTATACCAGTTATTGAACCAAAAGTTGATCTCTCCACATCCCACTTGCCATCATTCATAGATTTAAAGGATGGTTGAGTGCCTTTGAAAAATGTTTTAGAGAGGAGAAACATAACCTTTCAGCTTAATTATATTATATTGGTCTATCCCATACTTTCCATGAATAAATCTTACACATGTATAATTCCATTCAATTATTTCTCATTCCATATTCACTTGTATATAGTGCATGGTCTCAGTAACACTCCTCAATTAGTTGACACTCTTAAATGGGTTTGTCCATACATGAACAACTATCCTAGTTAATCTTCTCATCCTAGTGTGATTCATATATAAATATATTAATAGTGTTATCAATATTTTGGATTATTTACATTGGGAACCTGAGGGTAGAGATAACATGAATAAGAATAAAAAAAATACTATTGGATAACATGATCCTACCAAAAAAATAAAAGAACAAACCTTTCCAATTATTTATGCATGTTACAATATGGTTAATAAGTCCCTCAAAGTTAGGAATGAAAATTCTCCTCAAGGATAGGGAATCCCCCAAATATTCCCTAGGAAAATTATTTCTCTCAATGAATAATTATTTCCCAATTAGATTAAAGTTTTTGGGAATTCATTCCTTCAATATGAAGATATTTATTTTGTCTTGATTTATATTTTGAACACTACATATACTATAATCATACATAATATTATTAAACCCTCAAATAAAACTGAAACACCCATCATATTTTTTGGTTATTGAAGTTTGAATTTTTGATCTAGTGAGGGGTTGATTTTGAGAATTGAAACTTGGTATGATATTCTAAGAGCCTTAATGTCTCAAAGAGTTGTTTTTAGATTGTGTTTAGGGATTGAGTGGTGCTTTGAGTGTTCATGATAGAATAAATGAATGGAAGGGTGGTTGGGATGCTAAAAATCAATAGCATAATTCCATTGACAATGTGACATATTATTCTTTCCATGAATATATTAGGGGTAGATAAAAATTTCCCCTACCTAGTTTGTTCTTGGTTTGAACCTTATTCCACACCGTAAAATTGGGAGGATAAAAGTAAAAAAATGGGTTTGGGCCCATTTTTTGGTTTGGTCAACTAGATGCACAAAAGGAGGGATTTACAACTGGCACCCAATTTTCTTCCCATTAAACTCCTTCATCTAGGATGATTCTGATGGAAATTATATGGTAAATATAAAGTAGGGAATTTGTTCCTTCCTTCATTTTTCTTTATCTTCAATTTCCTCTGATTTCAGATCATTTTTGTTTATGGTTTGAGTTGTAATTCCATTGGAGTTTTCTATAATTGGCCAATCTAGATAGGTATGTTGTTATACTTACATATATGGAATATTTTACATGTTTAATTCTCATTGTTTCATTGATGGTAAGTCACGTGGTGAATTTATTTATGTTTTTTCCTTAATTGGATAAAATTGCCAGTTTACCAGGTGTTGTATTTTAGGGATTTTTGGTAGGATGGTGATGAAGGTGAAATTTTTACATATGTAATACTTTAATTCATTGTTATTAATCATAATTTAGTTTTATTTTAAAGGAAATTATCATATTTTTATGTTTAAATAGTATTTTGATCTTAATTGAAAAAATAGCCAAGTTTTGTTTTTTAAATGTTTTATTTTTATTATGTATTTCATCCATAACATTTTATACACTGAATACAAGTGTTAAATTATTTTTTAGTCCTATAGAAATATTGGGATTCATTTTATTCTTTTAGAACCAAATATCGATAAATCATTTTGAGGCCCACAACTAGCTCATAATCTGAGCCTTGAAAATTGTGTGCATATATAGAAAATTTTATTGATGGAACCATATATCCCATGATAAAATTCAAAATCAGATTAAATTATACATGAAGATGGAAAATAAATCAATGAAAGTTTTTAATAAAGGGGGAAATTCCTGATTCTACCTTCCTTAAGGCCATAGATGCATGAGAAACTTGATTCGAGGAATGTGAAGAGTCTATATGGATAGAGAAAATTTCTAGAGTAAAATAATAATAACTATTAAATCTTGTTTCTAATGGAAGTGAAATATTTTAGGATCACATTATAGAAATAAAGGAACAAATTTAAAAAATACACCATTTCCCAATTCTTCTATTTAATGGCTCTAAAATGTGAAAACTTTCTAAGGATATTTTGGTATTGAAAATTCCTCTCTCATGTCCCCATAAAAATGTGTCTCAACTCTTTTTCAAAGAGTTGAAAATGTTATGTCCATTTTGTTTATATTTTACATTCTTTACTAATGTATTATATTTTTATAATTTTAATATATATTATATCTCTTCTTCATACCTCCTTTATTTTATTTTATTTCTATTTTTTCTCCCACCGTTTTCCCTTATCAACTCCACTAAAAAAAGAGAACTAACCTCAACATTTTCTCAAGGAAGATAATGGAGGTTTTATTGAGTTTATTGTTTTTATTTTTTTCTCCTTATTCTATTATAGGAATTTTGGTGGTGGTTAAATCGATTATTGTGAGCATTTTACCTATTTTCTCTACTGTCCAATTCTTTGTCTTGTTTATCAATTATCCTTCCCTTTACTATTTGTGTTGTGAATAGAGCTGAACATGGAATGGATTGTGATGGTCAGGTAAATAGTCTCATAGATGAATTAATTAAGAGAATTACCCTGTATTCAGAGGTCATGGTATGGGGTGATGACATTTCAAATGAGAGGGTGTAGTGTGATCAGTCTTGATCACTACATTGAATTTAATATTGAGATTCATTAAAAAATGATACCACTCACTGTAAAATCACAAGGATACTTCCATTCATTCATTATTATAACTTAATTTTTTTTTCAAATTAAATTATTAAATTATTATTTTATATTACATGAATATTTCAAACCCCTCTAGATAATTTTGTTTTATATTAGTTAGATTAAAAATGTTGATAATAGAAAATACAGTTCTTGTATATGGTGTCCTTGTAATTAAACCTAGTTTAAACCTCTATGATACATTCTTAGAAAGATAAGAAATTAATTTACCAGGGATTCAAAAAAATCCCCATGCATCAGATGGTTCTAGGGATGTGCCATGGGCATTCCATCGGTGATTGGTTGAGGTTTCCATGTGATGATGATGCTTAATGTGTTTTTTGTCTATGACAAATCCTTTGTTTAATTTAAATAATTAATTGTAAAATGTTATAATTAATTATATATGTAGCTTGGCATGATATAGGAGATTTTATGAAAGTATGATCTTGGAGGAGGAATGAATGGGCTAGGATAAGGCTCAATAGAGCTTTACATGGGTGGAAACTCTTATTTAGAGGTTGGTGGTCACATTAATCTAAATTTATATGATTTTTTATGAATGTGTGTACTTTCCAACATGTACTTCACGGGACTGGATGTATGAATAGGGACTGAGAGCATTATAGAGAAAGAGTTAGGATAGTGTTTGGCCTCCAATGCTCAGGATGAGTGTTGTTTAGCACTTGGGTGAGCTGTGATCTCCCTAAGACTACGTATCCAAGGGTATATGGAATTGGTTAAGCTAGAGGTAAATACTTAAGAGGTTATGAGATGTGATATGAGTTACATAAATATCCTAGGTTGTTCTCTAGATATATTAGGACTGACATGAGGGTCTTAGGATTATTAATAACCAACAAGATGATCATGCATCTCGTGTGTGATGGAGAGTGCACTATTTGAGGATAGAGTGGAACTTGATGACTATTTTTTGCGTGATGATACCTCTTTTTGTAGACATTTGGGATGTATATTTGGTTCCTCTAAGTGATAAGTTGAGTGCTCTCCCATAGGAGACGTGGGTCGAGACTCGAGTGTGTGTTGTGGGTTTTTTCTAGGGACTTGGAATGAGGTTGGAATGGTATTTTAGGTGAGATGTCTTGGGAAGATTTGTAGGTTATTGGGACCAATTTAGGATGCTTCCGGGGATGAGTATTGGACCCCACATCTTAAATCTAGGGTTGTGATGAGCCTACTGGTTGTGGGGTCAATATGGGGCGATAAAGATGGGCTGGTATTGATGACTAGATACTATTCTAGGTCTGTATGACTTAGTAAATGCCTTAACAGGTGAGATATGATATTATTCATAGAGGGTATAGGTCTCAAAGTACTAGAAACATAGGATTTGATAGTGAGTTGTGTGATGGGTTGCAGAACCCATGTGTTGGTATATGTCTATGTGTGTGCTTGTAATTATGATAGGTGGAAGACTCCATTATGGGTGATGAATCATGATGAATTTCCCCACTATTAGTGAGATAATATGGGTGGGGCTATAGTGGTAAGTTATATTCCATGACAAATATGTGAAGTTCATTCTAATTGTGGGTAAGATGGTGTGGCTCGGGCCAAGTTAGGCCTTACTATGAGTGATATAATGTTTTCGGGGCCACCATGAGTGAGATGGAGTCCGTGACATAGGAAAAATAGTACAAGGTTAGATGATGGGAATTAAATTAGTGAGATTTATTTATGGATATTCTATGGAAAATGATTAGACGATGGGGCTACCATGAGTGATATGGGGTCTGAATTTTGATATGATACAGGATTGAATGGATAAAACCTACCATGAGTGAAATGGTAAAGGTTGAGCTTTGGGTATGGGTCCACCTTGTGTGAGAAGGTGAGTTGAAGGCCTGTAATTTAGGACCTACCATTCCCCTTCAAGAAGTTTCTCATACTTAGATGATTCTCGACCCTAAATATGTTGGTATATGCTAGACATCAAGTATGATGAAAATATATAAATGTGACAATGATGATAATTCCAATATGGAATCAAAATAGGTATAACTAGGTACCATGGATCCATATTTAGCATAGGGTGTGACTTGGTGTAAATGGAGTCACGATGGTCTGTTTAGCACATGAAATCCAACACACATGTATTAAATGTTTATTTTATTCCTCATAAAAACATGTATATGATGGCGTATAATAGGGGAACTTGGTGAGACCTTAATGAGATATATTTTTCACACTCTACATTGTTATACTGATGTGTGTGCATAACTTATGTATGCTTTTTAGGTTAAATCATAGGATATACAGAGGATTGATTTGGGAAAATCAATGGGTATTTTAAGATAAGGTGTGTGTAGCCTGTAGATGGTAGTAGGGCTAATGTGCTTGTATTGTATTTTTTTTATTTTTATTCGGTATCATCTTGGTGGTAAATTAGTATATGTATGACTTTATGACTTCCACATGGTAAATTTTATATAACAGTATTTTTATTTATTATGTGTTATCTAACTATATGTTTGATGTTTTAGTTATTTCCATTATTGTATGACTCTGATTCGAGGGAATAGTCTTTCCATTGTATAGATTAGTCCCTCACTTCTAGTTGGCTATATCTTGCATGTGAGGATGTGTTCTTGAGGCCATGTGACACACCAGATCAGACATGAATTTTGGGTCGGGGTGTCTCTAAGTGGTATCAGAACATTGTTTCTGTTTTATGATTTGGGTAGATAGTAGAAAAATAGTCTATGAATGTGTTAGATATTTTGATGGACCCTGGAATAGGGATTCATGAGAACCTTTCTGATAGGAGGTCCTAGTTATGAGAGCAAAAAATTTAATATTCTTTCTTTGCGGTATTATGGATGATATGTTTATTGAATCTGATGAATTTTTAGATATTGTAACTTATGTTTTTGAATCTTGTCTTGTTGGTAGGAGTCTTGAGTTCATGCATCATATTATTAGCATAGGATTCACTTAAAATATATGTTCCTATGTGTGATAGGATTTTATAATGAGAGAGTTCAGTTATTTAAAGTGTCGAAAAAAAATTATAAAACATTTTTCCATATACTTTTTTTGTGGAATTATACTCAATTGAAACCAAAATGATTTTTTCTGATGAAAGGTCATGTGGGTCCATGTGTATAAGGTTATCTAGTGATTGTATTGTATTTTATTCATAAAGGTATGTATGGAGACCCTTAATGGGTTGGTGGTGGAATCTTATTCCTAAGTAATGGAACACTAGTGGGTTCGTTACAAGCATAGAATTCACAATAAATGGACTAAGGATGGAAAAGGTTTTCCTTGGGATTGTGGGTTTGGTTACTTAAATTTTCAATAATAGCCTATATGGTGTTTTCTTATATAAAATCTTGGAGACATTTTACTTAACCAAACAAGGTATTTATTCAGAAACACTGATCAAGATACAAAAAGGCCTGAGTGATATGCCTTAGGTTGTGATGCGGGGCAATGGAGGTGCTCTATGTATTGATGTTTGTTTCAAAGGGTAGGATTGGTATGTTTCCTCTCCATGTGGTTCTTGATATTTTCTTTTGTGTGGTGTGTTAGGATCATGGGTTTATGCTCTTGGTTTTGGGAATAATTCATGTGTGGTGGGTGATCATGTGGTTGTACATGGAATGAGTGGGATGATTTGGGTTGTGGGAAAATACTAACATGAATGGGGGCCATAGTCAGTGTGTTAGGTGCTTGAGCTTACATTTTATGGGATACGACTAAGGGGAGTATGAGTCAGGGTGTATGATTAGTTTGAATGAGAGTGTGTAACCATTGGGATCAGGTGAGACAAAGTAGGATCGTGTGAGAGAATTGGTGAGAAGGTTCATTATGGATCACTCTAACATGAGGAAAAGAGTGTGGTGTTGGTGAGGATTTTTGGGAAATGTATTAGTGTGTTATGGAAAGTGTATACTACTTAAGAATGGTACCTAGTTGTGTTATGGATTTGTGAATGGGTTAGGTTTGGATTTGATGATATTGGGTTGGTTTGTGGATTAAACCGAGTATTTTTACAGTGGTGAGATTCTTATGGGAGTAGAGAACCATGGTTTTGCTCCTTGACATGGGTATTTTAAAGGAAGATTATTGTTGGGACTTATTTAGGTTAGCAATCAAGGAGTGTTTTAAGATAATCTATATGGTGGAGAGTAAACCATTATCTGTTGAAGAATATCATTCCTCGCAGGCTAGGAATGGGGAGAGTTGATGTTGGTTTTGGTTCTAGAGTATGAGAAGGATGGTCAAATTTGGTCATTGTGTGTGGTGATTAATAGATCTAGGTTGTGTATTTCAATAATTTTAATTTGGTAGGGAGATGAAATCGATACTCTTGTAGTGAAAAGCATCGTATTGGTCATAGGCGGATGACTGTTGTGTCTGAAGGGTCATGGTTTCAATGAGATCGATTAGTGAACAATTGAGGTGCCATTGAGATATAATTGTGTGGGAGGATCTGATGTGATTTGGTTCCTCAATTATTACCATATTTAGAATTCATATGTAGTGTTAGTTGGAGTCATTGGGTTTCCCTCAAGATTTGGATGGTCTTAAAGTGATCTGAGAGAGAGTTTGATCAGTGGTGTGTTGGTGCTTGGGTGAGTGCATGATTGGTGGAGTGAGCTGTTGGTGATTCAATCATAAAATTAAACTAACTATTTGGTTTTTAATTTATTGTGGGAGTTTGGATGAAATTAGTATTACTTTAGGGGTAAAGTCATAATGATTTAGTAGTGCGATGATGCACCGATATGTGAAACCAATAATTATCAATAAAAGTAAACTAGAGGAGGTACATTGTGTGTATTGATTAAAATTTCAATAAAATGTTGAATAAACTGTTTTGGGAGTATAATGTGGTGTGTGGTTTAGGTTGTACATGGATCAAACCAAGATTTTTAGATAAATAGTTAGCGGATCCATGATTTGTGTATAGAGTTACATAGTGAATTTGTGTTTTGTTTTCAAAGATGGAACATGTCCATTTAGAATTTAATTACCTTCCATTATAGGATGAGAGATGTAGTTTGAGGACTACCATGGATTATCATGTATTAGAAGAGTTGTTTTAGGGAGTTTATAATTCCCCGTGTATTTTTATGTCATTAAATTTTAGAGGAAGTTTGAATTTTTGATTTGGTTAGGGGATCATTAATAGAACTGAGGCTAAGAATGGAAATACAAGTGCTTGAATGTATCTAAGATGTTTTTTAGATTTCTTTTAGAGCTCAGGTGGTGTTAGAAGTGTTCATGGGACTTTCATAGAAGGGAAAAGTGGTTGATTTGTTGAAAATAGTAGTTACAACACATACACAACATAGTACATTAGTAATGTCATGAATATGTTGGGGGAAGTGGGAGGGTCCCCTTACAAAGGTGGTGCATGGAGTAAACCATGGTTTATTCCATAAAAGGTTTCTTGATGATTTTTTTTAAAAAATAAAAAGGTTTTCTACCTCCCTTATTGGTTTAGTCAACCAGATGCATGTGGGGAGGGCCTTACGATTGTCCCACCTTTATTCCTTCACTTTTCCCCCTTGATTTTGGGTGATTCTAAGGGAGATTATATAGAGTATTTGTGGTAGGGTGACTATTACTTACTTTTTTATTCTTCATCTATGATGTATATAGATTTTATCTCATTTTGGTTTAGGGGTTTAGTCTAGATTCCACAAGAGCATGGTGGAATTGGCCCATTTGGACTGGTTTTTTTCTTCAGATTTCATAGATGGAATACCAGAGTGATGTATTCATACTATTGCTTATAATTAAATTGAAATTATGTCACATGGTGAATTTATTTAGGGTTTCTTCTAAATATAATGAAATTAATGGTTAAAAAAGTCTTATGAGTTTGGGATTCTAGTTGGGACTCTGCCAGGGATGTACCGTGGACCTTTCACATGCATTTCGTTGAGGTATTAGTGCGATGAAATTACTTGATGAGTTTTTCACCCAATATTCCTAATTAATTTAATTTAAATAATAAATTATAAATTATTATAATTAATAATTAATATTACTTGGAATGATCTAGGATCTTTTGTGGCAGTGTGATCTTGGGTGATGCACATATAGGCTTGGATGAGGCTTGACAGAGCTTAGCGTGGGTGGTAACTCATATATAGAGGCAGGTGATCCATTTAATATAATTTCATATTCTTGTTTATGCATGTTTTTTATTTCCTACATGAATTTTATGGGAATGGTTAGATGTATAGGTAAAAATAGTTCCCTATAAAAATAGATAAAATGACATTTGACCTCCTTTGCTCAGGATGAGTGTTGTCTAACATTTGGCTGAGTTGGGATCACACTGTGAATATGTCACCAAGGGGAGAGGGAATTGTTTGAGATTACAGGTGACCTCTATGAGGTCCTATGATGTGATATGAGTTGTGAGAATAGATCAGGTGATTCTGTATAGATATTTGGGTAGGTTTGAGGGGCTTAGACCCAAGAATGACCAATGAGATGATCATGCATCTCATGTTTGATAGTGGGTTAACTTATGAGGATGGAATGTCTCTTAGTGAGTTTTTTTCATGGGATGATCACTCCTAATATATAAGTATGGAATGAAGATATGGTTCCTTCTAATGATGGGTTTAATGGTCTCCCCTGGGAAATGTGAGATGATACTCGAGTATGGGTCATGGGTATTGGACAAGGAATTAGAATGGGGTTTCCAAGGAGTATGAGAAGATATGAATTGAAAAAGTCTTAGGGGTATAGTTAATAGGTTTGGATGTTTCTATGGATGAGGATTGGAACTACATCCTAAGGATAGGGCTGATATGAGCCTACATTCCCTGGGGTCACTGTGGGGTGGTGAAGATGGGTTGATGCTGATAAGAAGAGACCATGATGTGTTTGGAGGACCGAATTGATTACTTCATGAGTGTGATGTGATGTTATTAGGGGATAGGAATGGTCTTGAGTAACTAGTTCCCTGGGATTATCTGGTGATATGTGTGATGTTTTACACGTATGTGTGTGTTTTTTCCTGTGATAGGAGACAAAGTTCAGAGTGGTTGATGGATTAGGAGGCCTTTCCTGACTATGAAAGAGATAGTGTGGGTAGGACTACTTTAGTAAGGTATATTCATTTATATATATATATATATGAATTCCATTCCAACCATGATTAATATGGTGTGGATTTAGATTGTTTGGGCCTCTTTATGAGTGATATTACATAGGCTGTACTTCCATGATTTAGATGGAGTCCCCAAAATGGTCAAGATGTAAAAGATAAAATTATGGGACTTAAATGAGTGAGATAGGGCCTAATATATTCTATGAAATGGGATTGGATGATGGCCTATGATGAGTGAGATGGGGCCTAGGTTTGTATGTGATGCAGTATTATATGGATGGATCCTAGCATGAAAGAGATAGAATCAGTCAAGCTTTAGACATGGGACCACCTTGAGTGAGAAGGTAAGTCTAGAGCTTAGTAACAAGACTTTATCCTGCCCCTTCAGGCAGTGTCTCGGACTTGGAAGACCCCCTAACTTGAGTCTTTTGGTATGTTCTAGACATTGATTTTGACAACATGATATAGATGAGACGATGATTTGTATTTCAGCATAGCAGGAAAGTAAGTATGATCAGGTGAAATGGTGGCCTAGTTAGAAAATGGGGACCTAACAGACCTAGAGTCATGGTCTCCTTGTTATCACATGAAATCCAATGCACATGTGTGAAATATTTATTTTGTTCCTCAGAAATACATGTATATGATGGGGTATACAAGGGGAATTTGATGAAACCTTATTGAGATTCATTTCTCACACCCTGTAAGGGAATCTAGGTTTTTGTGAAGAATTTATGTATACTTTTTAGGTCATATAACAAGATGTATATGGGATTTAGATGGGATACTCAAGGGGTACTTCGAGATAGGGTGTATGAGGATCGAGGATATAATAGGGAAGTGTGTGTGTGTTATATTTTTGGTTTATTTTGTATTTTGTATTAGCCCAGTGGGAAACTAGTGTAAGTATGGATGTATGAATTATACATGGTACATTTGATAAAAAATTATTTTTATTGACTATGAATACTATAATTATATGATGTATTTTATGGTTATTTTTATTATTGTATGACTTTCATTCATGGGAATAGTCTTCCAATTTTATGAATTATTCCCTCACCACTGTTCAAAAAACTCTAAAATATTTTACAACATGCTTGAGGCCACATGGAACACTGGATTAGGTGACCATTACCAGAAAGGGAATTTAAAGGTGCTGTCGTGGGTTCCCTCAAATGATTAGTGGTTTTTGGGTACTTAGGTGCAACAGAGTGGCTGACCAAGGTCGTCTCTCAAAGGAGGAAGTAAATTAAAACAACTTCTTAAATGTATTATAAAAATAAAATAGAATATAATTAAAACAATACTTTAAAGTATGGTTGGGGGTTTTTTATCATTTATAAAACATGAATAAGTTTTCTGGAAGAAGATTTCACTTTTTTTGTTTTTAATTTTGAAATGAAGTTCGATTAAAAATACGCAACAAGAAGATGTTTTTTAGAAAATATTTTAAAAGGCGTAATCGATATTACTATAACTCTTCATTTACATATTAATCATTATAATTTTAATCAATATCCACTTAATTATGATCCTCTAATTTTTTAACCCTCGAACCCTATGGGAGTTTACTTAACCACAAAGATGAAATTACTTAAACCTTAGGCTAGCTTCAGAACACGCAATCACAACACCTTGATTTGATTGATGTTCTAAGGTTAGATTATGGTCAGTGGTTAATTATAGAACATATAAAATCTATAAATGGGTATTAAATGAGTTTATGGATTATATTTTAACTCTACAAACTTATCCTATGTGGTCATTTATTACCGATTAAGTTCGCACTCTCACAATTTACACAAAACCTCGACCTCACGTGATTTGTGTTTATTGTTAAATTTCTTGAATAGTTTGATTTAAATTGAAAACTCAATTAATAGATCATATTAATTGAATTAAAGTACCTCATTCATTCAAAATAAATGAATGAATAAGGTAATAGGTATATCGATTACTAGAAAACTACTCTTCTATGGGTGATGTGGTCATCGTGGAGACGTTTTGCATGAGCAAAGGATTGAAAGGGTAGAACCCAATCTCGTCTCAAATCTTGACTGCAACCCAATTAGGAAGATTAAGATAAGAATAAATTTTAATAAAACATAATAAAATATAAGAAATAAAATAAGAACAAAGAATTTTATTACACAAATGAAAACATTACAATATGATGAAGAGAAGAAGGCTTCGATGAGGGGATCCTTGCTTCAAGAGCTACCCCTCTTACAATGGTTGGATATTTTGGGTGAAACCAATTATCCTCTGCCTAAAATATACTAATGCATGTCCCAACCACTCCAAATGAGAAAAACACTAATTTATAGAGTGTAGGGGAGGCTAGGTTACAAGTGGTTTCAAGTGTGAATGGGGAAATTCGGCCAAATATTTTAATCCAACTTGCACCATCCATTTGACCACCAAAACGCGTGAATCATCTCTCCTTATATAAGGATTATTTGTGATAAATTCTATATATCCTTTCAATAGTTGGGCCTAAAACAATCATAGATAAATATGGTATGTCCCAAATACAGAACCCATGTCCATTCTGGCGTGTCCAGCCCACCATTGACTTAATGGACCATTTACTCCATAACAATTCACTCTTTAGCTCTAGTGTCCTGAATAAAAGTTTTATAAAATTAGGTTAGGAACACAATTAAAAAATTTTAAGTTCAACTAAATCATATTAAAATATTAATGTGTGAAATAATATAGTTCATTTTAAAAGGGTAAAACTCAAATTTTCATCAAATTTTCAAATGAATGATCTAATCCCAAATATTTCATAAATGAATATATTTAGCACAATGTGAGGAAATTATTTCATTTATAATCAATAAAATATTCAACAAAATAGTTTTTTATCAACTCTCCCACACTTACCCTTTTTCACTCCTAGGAAAAACCACATATCAAGTAAACATCAATATCAAATCGAAACAAATTTTAAAACACATATCCTTGAGATCCAAAAATTACACACTAAGAAAAAAAAGATATCAAGCCTCATAAAAAAAATTATTTCAAGTTCTCCATTTATATCATTCAATATATTTCCATTTCATTTATCCTCTGATGTACAAAACACTTACCTCACAATAATTTTCTCTTATCACACAAATGCAAATTTTTTAGCAATGTCTTTCTCATAAAAACTCATACAAGGGTCACCATAGGCTTGATAAATTTATAAATCACCACCAAATATGAGTCAAGGACATATGTTTATCATGAGGAATTTTCAGGGTTGTTCTGTGGCTTTCGGTTGGTATGATTAAGATGTGAAAAATTCTGAGGCTAAATGAGGGGGGGTTGACTCTTTTTGAAGAAAAATTGCATTAATCTAATTTTCACTGAAATATGGTCTCCTCCTCAATCCACAAAGAATAAATTCATATTCATAATCCTGAAAAATAAATGAATGTTCACACCAATCAAAATTTCAGGAGTAAAAATGTCAATCTTCTCAAGAATGATTTTCTTGAAAGCTCCATATTGGCACAACTTTATTCCTCTATTAGATGCTCCAGAAAGGCACAACTTCAGTTATCGTGAAAGCTCTAGAAGAGGCATAAATTTCAAAATAATTATTTTCTCCATTAGCAAACATGTCTCTTTAGAATTTAATTTTCCACCCGAAGTATCACAAAATGTGGTAGCACAACACAAGACAGCTTCCCCCACAATTAAGTTCAACTAGATTATGCAATTTCACATCAAGAGTTGGTCGGATAGGGAAAATTTGATTATAATGTGGATAACCTAATAAGATGTTTGTGGCCTCTAAGGGATAAAGGGATTAAATGTTCAAGGTATTCCATTATAAAAAATGATTCTTTTAAATATGGGCATTAATACCAAACAAATTCCTCAATCATTTAAAACATAATTACCTCATACCCTCAGTTTTTGATAGGAATAAATCAAATTATGGTTAAATCAAGCATGGTTTGGTTCTCTAAAGAAGTGAGGTGAATGTGAACAATATGAAAAGAATGGTTCAGAAGCCTCACAAGAGAGTGATTTCAAATATAAAGATAGTGAGATGTGGCATGGGATTCAAAATTCAGAGTACTTTTCCTCAAATTACTAAAGATTTGAACTTGAAACAAAGTTATTTTCAGCATTCATTTAAGCTCGGTTTCATGGGAAATTTTTTTTCACTTATTGATATGGATTTAAAAAATGGTTATGAGAATCATTTCAGCTCAAAAGTTTTAAAAACACACAAAAAACTGAAAAATAAACTCTCAAAATTTGAAAAACACAATTTTTTGAAAATCATTGAAAAACAAAAAAACAATTTAAATTACTAAACTAAAAGGCTCCCTCCCCCATTCTTAAAATATTTAATTTTACTCAATGTGAACCCATTAGATGATATATGCACATGGAATGTATAATTTTAAACAAGACAAAGAATAAAATAATGTGAAAGGGTTAGGAACAACCTGATATGATCAAGTGATGATTGGGTCATGCAATGTGATGAAATCCACTGCATCAGAAGGAAGTCCCTAAATTTATTTCTTTAAACGTTTCATATTGAATATAAATCTACTTCCAGTGTTCTATTGTGTGATCTCAACTGCACCATATGGAAAAACATTAGTCACGACATAAGGACTTAACCACCTGGAATACAAATTACCAGGAATCAACTTCAGTCGTGAACTATAGAGCAAGACTTTCTATCCAACTTGAAATTATCTATTTTGGATCATTTTTTCATGATCTACTTTTGATCTTTACTTGAAGATCCTTGAGTTCTCATATGAAGACAATCAAATCTCCTCAAGCTCTTGAATTTGAAGCTTCCTTTGGATTCCAGCTTGGGCCAAATCCATGTTTCATTTCATTATATCTCAATAAGCTCGATGCTCAACTTCCACAGGTAGATGGCACACTTTCCCAAAAACAATATGAAATGGGGACATACCGATGAGAGTTTTTTATGCTATACTATATGCCCATAGCGCATTATCCATGCACTTTATCAAATCCTTCCTATTTGGCTGCACTGTTTTCTCCAAAATTTGTTTCAACTCATGATTTGAAACCTCAACTTGGCCATTTGTTTGGGGATGGTATGGTGTTGATGTTTTTTGTGTCACCCCATACTTCCGAAGAAGGGATGAAAAATTCCGATTCCAAAAGTATATCCCTTGGTCACTGATGATGGCCTTCTGTACTCCAAACCTACAAAAAATCTGGGCTTTGACAAAGTCTACAACAACATGGGAATCATCAGCCCAGGTGGCCTTAGCCTCCACCCATTTACTCACATAATCAACAGAAATAAAAATATACAAAAAACCAAAGGAACTAAGAAAAGGACCCATAAAATTGATTCCCCACACATCAAAAATATCACAGAATAATATGAGTTGTTGAGGCATCTCATGTATCCTAGAAATGTTTATCATGTGTTGGAAACGTGAGAACGACATACAATACACACGAGAATCATGGAATAAGCTAGGCCAATATAACCCAGAGTCTAAAACATTCCTAGTTGTCCGTTGGGGTCAAAAGTTTCCACAACAAGAAAATGTATGACAGAATTGTAGAACAGACTTAAACTGATGATCAGAAACACACCTCCTAATAACTTGGTCACTACACATGCCCCATAATTATGGATCATCCCAAAAATAAAATCTTGATTCACTCTTTAATTTTTGGACTTGATGTTTCTTTAAATTTATAGGGATTTCAGAGGCGACAAGGTAGTTAACTAAATTTTCATACCAAGGATGCATACTTGATATGGAATAAAGATGATCATCGGTGAAAGTGTCCCGAAGTGGTACCTAGCCCAAGGTGTCATCCTATAGTGTGTGAGTAAGCCTACTCATGTGGTCTACCACCAAGTGTTCTGACCCCTTCTTGTCCTTTATCTCAATAGAAAATTCTTGAAGAAGGAGAATCCATTGGATTAGCCCGGGCTTTGCGTCTGGCTTCTTCAAGAGGTACCTCAGAGCTACATGGTCAGAAAAAACAACTACTTTAGATCCCAATAAATATGAACATAATTTATCTAAAGAAAATATGACAGTAATAAAATTCTTTTTCCGTGGTTGTGTTGTTTGATTGGGATTAATCTAGTGTCCTCGATGCATAGACAATCAAATGCGAACGTCCCTCCACCCTCTGAGATAAGACAGCTGAAACCGCGAAGTTGGAGGCGTCACACATAATCTCAAAAAGAAGTTACCAGCATGGGGGCTGTATGATTGGTGGATTGGTCAACCACTTCTTTATATCATCAAAGGAAGTCCTAAAATAATTGTCAAACAAAAAATCAGAATCCTTTTGAAGTAATCATGACATAGGAAGATCAATCTTACTAAAATCTTTGATGAAGCACTGATAAAATCCTACATTCCCTAGGAAATATCTAACATCATGCACACATGAAAGATATGGTAAGGATGAAATAATATCTACCTTAGATCTATCAACCTTTATCCCTTGTTTTGACACTACATGCCCTAAGAAAATTACATGCTCTAACATGAAATGACACTTTTCAAAGTTCAAGACCAGATTATTCTCAATACAATGATCCAACACCTTTCCCAAACTACGTAGAAATTCATCAAATGAAGACCCATACACTATAAAATCATCCATGAATACCTCCATGCAGGTCTCAATAAAATCAGAAAAAAATACTCACCATGCATCTTTGGAAGGTACCTGGGGCATTGAAACGTCCAAATGGTATCCTTCGGTAGGAAAATGTGCCAAAGGGACAGGTGAATATAGTCTTCTATTGATCCTCTAGAGCTATAGAATCCTGAAAATATCCAAAAAATCCATCCAAGAAACAATATTGTGTCTTCCCAGCTAGTCTCTCAAGCATCTGATCAATAAATGGGAGGGGGAAATGGTCTTTCTGAGTGGACTAATTTAGTTTCCTAAAATCAATACACACACGCCAACTATTTTTCACCCTCATTGGAACTGACTCATCTTTATCATTTTTTACAATAGTAACACCACTTTTCTTAGACACAACCTGAATAGGACTTACCCACTTATAATCTAAAATGGGAAAGATTGTACCTACCTTGAGAAATTTCTCAACTTCTTTTTAACAACTTGCAGAAGGGTTGGATTGAGTCTCCTTTGTGGTAGCCTAACCGATTTAGCCCTATCCTCCAGGAGAATCCTATGCATGCAAATGGAAGTGATAATACCCGATATGTCTTCCAAGTTCCACCCGATTGCCTTAATGTTCTCCCTGAAAAGATTCAAAAGTTTTTCTTCATGTGAAAAAGGGAGATTGTTATCAACGATAACATGTAATTTTTCACCATTTAAAAAGTATGAGTATTTGAGATTAGGTGGCAATGGCTTGAGTTCCAATATGGGGGGGGGGTGTGATGTATGGATGAAGAAATTTAAGGAACTAAAATATGTGCACATTGAACATCATTATCAGAATATACATCTTAAAATCAGAGAATAAAGCATCAAATCCATTAGCTTACTCAAAAACCATGTCATAATCAGAGTTCACATAATCAAAATTAGAATATTATTCCATTTAAAAATCAAATCTAAGAGAGTCTTGTGTATTATAAATAGGTGCTGAAGTACTCTTATACATTAAACTAGAACCAATAATCAAAATCTCCCTAAACATAGGAAAATAAAATTCTATGGGGTTTTTATTTGGTAGTTCAAAATGGGAGATAAAAAATGCAGAATGGTCCTATGATGGGTACTTCATGGATTCCATAACATTAAATATCACAAATTCATCTCCAAACTCCTTGGAAAGTGTACCCTCATTGACATTTATGATAGTTTTTGCAGTTTTGAGGAAGGTACTACCTAAGATAATGGGATCATGAGAACTTACCTGATCATTCTCCATGTTAAGTACATAGAAATCTACTGAAAAGATCTTTTCTTTTACCCAGAAAAGTACATCCTCAAGGACTCCTGCTGGATATGATGTAGCTCTATTTTCCAACTGCACCACTACTCTCTTGGGCTTCAGCTCACCAACCTGAAAATATGAAAATACAGAGTGAGGCATCACATTTATAGAATATCCTAAATCACAAAAATCATGAGAAAAGTGAAACTCCTATATGGTGCATGGTATGGTGAATGTCTGTAGACCCTTACACTTTGTTGGAATTTCTAGAGTTGGGGTAATGAGTGCTGACACATTCTTTCCAATATTGATACTCTCATTTCCCTTGAGCCCTATTCGATTGGTACAAAGTTATTTTAAGAATTTGGCATACCTTGGTATTTTTTTAATGGCTTCAAGTAAAGGGATGTTTATCTCCACATGCTTTAATGTTTCCAATTTTTTTTTCATCGCCTCCTCAACCATCTTATTGGTTTGTACAACCCTGTTTGGAAATGGAAGGGGTTTAGGAGGCACATCATAAATATTTTTCTTACCTTTATCTTTCTCTTTTGATTTCTCTTTAGCTGGTCTTGAATAGGGATTCTATAGATTTGAGGTGAATCCCGATGGAACGATAGGTGCAGATGTATTAGTTGTTTGCTTCCCACTTCTCAATGTGATGGCACTGACCTTCCCCTTGGGATTTGAAGTAGTTTGGTATGGTAGATTTATATAATTATTACTTACCAGTTCATGGAGGTCAGTGGAAATCTGGCTCATTTGAGTCTTCAACTCCCTCAGCTCCGAACCTTGAATCTTCACCTCATTCTATCGATTAAGAAAAATTTGTTTCAAAAGTTCATCAGTGTTAGAATCTACCTTGGATGGTGGATTCCATTGTTGTTGGATTGTTGATTTTTGGGTTTCAATCACCTTCGTAGATTTTAGAATGTTTTTCCAAAACTAATTTTTTATATTAAAATGCATAAAATAAATTTATATTTTATTTTATAGCATTCCCAATAAGGAATTTTGATCGTTGGAATAATCATTCAATAAATTTTTATCAAATTCTGTCATTGATCTTCCAATAATATCAATTAATTGTATCCCTCTAACTTCCACCAAGTGTACATTTAATTATAGAGATTATAAATGAGATATGATTCTATTATGAAATATTTGAAAATTAAACCCATGAAATATGGGTACTCCCTTCGAATCCATAATATTATCTATGAGAATAATTCCCTTCCAAAAAATTCAGGAATTAACTTATTTCTTTAATACCACTTTTTGTATCATATAGTTCCATGGTAAAACCTAAGAGGGTGGGGTCAATTAGGGTATATTAAACTTTATTATTTTATTTGTATTAACTATATATTTTCTTCACATTGGTAAATAAACCTTGAATAATTTTTTTAAGAATGATAAATTGATAAGTGGTAAAGATCATGGACAAATTATTTTACTTGGTTCATCCATAAAAGGATACATTGAAGGAAAAATTATCAAAAAATTGTTTATATTAAAATTAAACACTGATTAAATAGCATATGATTACAAGATTTAGGAATACATCACTACTCATACAAGGACCATGACCACTTCCTCTCTTCTAAACACTATATTCAAAGGGATATAATGATTAAGTTGACACACAAATTAATCTTATAATAATTCAATCAAAGTACTCAAAACTAAAAACAAGGGAATTATTCATAATTTTATTATCTTTATTTCAATATTTCAAGATATATGAATAGCTAAATCATATTACAAGACCAGTATTAAATGCAATTAATCTTGATCACACTTCATTAATCAATACAAAATACTCAACATTCTTCACCAATAATACCCTGATCTGAGATATTCAATCTTACCTATTCTATATTCTATATGTGTTATTATTTTATAATTCTTAAAAACCACTCTAAAGTATACTTCTAGAGATTTTTAATTTCAAATTAAAAATCAAATCAACTTCCAAATTCTTCAAACTTTAAAAATGATCTCTTAGATTGATTAATATTTGATGTACATCATTGAAATTATAAAGGGTAGTTATTAGTTGTTTAAATAAATGGAAAAACTCAATAATAATTCCACATGATCACATTTTTTTTAATTATATAGAAAACAAGAATCACAAAATAAAATTATTCATTATAAAATGACAGGTTAGTTTCTCCTGTGACTTCTCTCAACTTCAAGATAGGCCATAACATGTCCTAAGACTTTATGACATGTAAAATTTAGGATACATTACTCATGACCCTATAGGATCCTAATGAAAGGTTATATTGTAATGTATCCTACAAATAATGTCTGGAAACATACCTTACATAGTGTTAGCATCAAATCTTTAGAAACACTTAAGTATGCCTGAATCCCCTTTGCATCTTAACCTAACATGTCAAAGTATGGCTGCATATTTTACAAAATAACCAAAATATGGTTAAGTATTATTCATTAATAAATCCTCTATATGGTATCATAGCCATATTATTTCCAAAACTATATAATTATACATTATTATACTTCATGATATGGAATCTACTTTGTGATGCAATGCTCCAATAAACAGAACTGTTGGGAACTACTCAATAATCCTTTATAGTGTGGCCGCTATTGTAGCAGTGTGGCCTCTACTATTTATAAAATATTTTATAATATCTCTAAAAAATATTCTACAATATTCTAGGAACTTAAATTGACTTATACCTTATTTAATATATTCAATAATCCTAATAAAAGACATGCTTTATAAAAAATCTAACCAAAATAACCTATAATTGTAACACACCACCCAGAGTATATGATACTTCCACTACTATTATTCCAGTAACTACTATACAAGGGACAATAGATCCACTATCTTTTTGTATATTTATAAAAATTATTTATTGTAACCATTGATAACTTTATATATATATATATATTTTTTATTTACTAATTATGTATTTCTAGATCAATTAGATTCTCTAAAAATTTATGATATTTCATAAAGATATGGTAGATATGGAATAGGAATACATAAAGTATGGTGAATATCATTAATATGTGGATATAATAGGAAAGATAGAAAAATAATGTAACAGTTTTATAGGAACACATTCTAAACACAACCACATTGTTCCCTTTCAAGCCATAAAATAGAGAGAAGATGGAGGGAAAATAAAGGACAATGACTAGGTTGATATTTGGGTATGTAATATTAATTAGACTATATATATATATATATATCAATTTTTTAAAATTTTTAATAATTTTTTCCAAAGTAGTATTGATATAATATTCTTGATAGAAATAATGTCAAGACTGTGAAGTTGATGGGGTTGGGAGAAATGGGGTGAGAATAAAATTATAACCGGTATCTTCATTAGGAAGATAGAATTGTTATCAAGATTAATAGAGTACCAATTTTATAATTTTTTTTGAATATCTTAGTACATGGAGATAATAGAGTATTAAAAAAATATAGCATTTAAGGTATTGGTTAAATTCATATATAATAATTTGTTTATTTTTTTAAAATTATTAATTAATAATTTTATGAATATTAAATAAAATTTATAAATCTTTGTTTATAGGATAAATCTGATAGAAATAATATAAATAAAAGTTACATGAAATACATTTATACTCTCGAGTGCAACACTCACCCAGATCCTAGGTACAAGCAATTTAATATTGGATATTTCTATAATTCTTGAAAATTTTTATGTTCATTAACTTATAATTATAAATGTTTGGAAATGAAATCATGCAGCATGTTTTATATATTTCTTGGGAATATTTAGTACATTAGACACAATGACTTAAATTTAAATGTATCAATTTCTTAAAGCCTTTAATAAACCTTAACATGGATAAATATTTTATACCAAGGACTCAAACAAACATGAACCAATACCAAGAAACTCAAATAAACTAAAAAATAATTTTTATAATTGTATATTCCTATTTCCCAAGAAACTCAAAAAAACTTGAAAATAATTTATTTTTCTCCCCATTGACAAGGAAAACAAATATTTTGGGTTCTTTTCTAAACCAAAATCCATTCCCTTAAATAGACTAGTTTAATTCCCAACACCTCTGGAAAAATAGATTGAAACTTCCCTATATACTTTTCTCTATTATCACTTTTCATCTCAAAAAGAATATTTATAATAGTATCATCACAATTACCAACCAAAACTGTAGCAAAATTTTTTCTTGTAATCATAAGATTCTACTCTATTGTTTCAAAATACCTAAAATCACCAGGATCGGCTTGATTCTAACCACTATTTTTAGTTTTTTATAATTATATCTCATAATTTGAACCCATTCCTAGTTATATTCACCCCAAATAAAATTATAATTCAAAATACTTGTAACTCAACCTAGTATTAATTTTAAAACCACTTCTGACCATTCTTTCACATACAAATTAAATATAAGAGAACTAACATCAACACCACAAGATAAATATTATTAAAGAATATTTTCAACACTTTTGATTAATATTTTTGATTCAAGAACATACATCAATCATGAATTTATACACTAAAAAAACCTTCATATAATTATATAGGACACCAAAAAACAAGAAATTACATATAATTATACCATTTTAGTTAGTTATAAGGAATATAAATAAATAACCAATGAAAAAACATAAGTTTTTATAATTACGTTTATCATGAAATACAAAAATATTATCCCATTAATTTTAAAATAGTTTAATTCCAACAAAGGGATTAATAATTTTTTTACAAAATCTAAAGAAAAAACGACTTCAATAACCATTTTAATTCATGTTTTATTTTAAAAATTAATCACTTAACAACTTAATCACCTCCTCTAAAGTAATTTTAAATATCTTGGATTCAAATATCCAGTTTAATACACACACATGTCTAATTTTACCAGTTAGAAAATAATTTTAAACAAATTATACATTTATCGTGAAACTAATAAATCAGAATTAAATATTTATAACAAATCCACCAGATAAATATCTAAACATGGTCCTTGAAAATTATAAAAATAAATCATAAAATGAATGTTTAAATGAAAATTATAAAAGTATTATTTTCATTTAATTTAATACAAATCACATGGACATATTATATTTAAATAATGGGATTAAAAAAACCAAGTTAGAAGTTATGAAGATGTAAGTATATAAATAATAATTAAAAACAATTCTTTATCGAAAATACAATCGATAATTTAAGAACCATGAAATACATGGATTCCTTTAGAAAATCATTTCTATAATTCACTATAAATCATGTGAAATAATTACATTAAAACTTTTATTACTATTTCAAAGTAAAACATTATTGTAATTTTAATAAACATCTAATGTGAAAATTATAATTTCAAAATCAAATTTTACTTTAAAAAATACAATTCAAATATTAATTGTATATCATGGAGAGAAAACTGAACTGATAGGACCTTTACAAAACAACCCTAAACTATAAAAAAATAATTTATTTATTTGAATACTAAAAATCTAAATTTACCTAAATCAAATAAATATGACTCTAACTTAATCAAATCAATCTAACCAAATTGAATCAAAGTACATTGGGTAAAAGCAAAAGTTGTGGAGATAAAATGAACTAAACTAATGTGATATGACCCAAAATAAATGGATCTAAAATAACAATACTATAATTCATCCAACTAACCTTACTTACTATAGGTTACACACACCCATAGATACAGACACAATTTCATTGGATCTATGCACTAAGACACTTACTATAGGGTCCTACACATCCTGCAAGGGTTAAAAACCCATATGAGTCACAATTAACCCCAATATAAGGTGACATATTATAAACATAAGTTCACAGACCAACTATAGGAATGATAGGTAAAATCTCTCTCTCTCTCTAATATATCCAAACCCATATAGGTCTCACATACCATATCCAAGGGTCTCACCACCTGAACTCTCTATGTAGCCCAAATAATCTGACACAAGGTCCACCCACAAACAAAATGGATACTCATAACCAAAATCCCTAAATATATTTAAATTTATAATTTACTTTAATGAAACTTTACAAATAAAACCAAAAGGATTCACATTTTAAAACTTTTCAATTTTCACAAAGATTCCAAATTTTAACCCTTCACCATTTATTTAGATATTACATTGTTGGGTTGGTTTGATAGAATTTCATCCACATGTTATGAGATAAAACACATTATAATTTTCTTACTCGAAATTTATTTAACCTAAAAATCACTTTAATAATTCATTTATACCTTCCTGTTAACCAAAATCCACTTAAGGAGTTGTTAAAGTAGAATGAAACCATACATTTACATTAAAAAGAACCATATAAATGGCCATGTACACTTTAAATAAAAATTCATCTTTATTATTTCTGAGATGGTTCACATAAAATAAATAGAGAAACATGTTTCTCAACGGTAATTTGGTACATATGTAAACATAATACTTGAATAGGATGTGCTACGTAAATGTAACACTAAATATATTGATCAATATAAAGGGTACATGTGAGCTATATAGAGGTCATACCAAAGGAAAATTTCCTATATCAAGGTTATCTAGACTCCACATAATGTTGAACCAGTACTTGTGTAAAGGTAATTTAGGATTTTAGTGAGGTTAATAAACGTAGTTTTGATCAATGTGAGGGGGATCATATGACTTCAATAATGAGTTTACAACTTTCATATCGATTGTATGACATTATAATCATCATAATAATAATAGGGTGCCTATGAATTGGGACATTATGGCTTGATCATATGAATTTAAAGTTATATGAAGTATAAAAACTAAAATGACAAGACGAGCTCTATACAAAAAAATTAAGTTCCACATCATATTTCCATGTATATGTAGATTTTTAATGATTTAAATAATTAGATTATTAAAGTATTTTATTGAAGGAAATTCCCAAGATTTTTGGATATTAAAAATTAATACTTGATTGGTAATTCAATTGAGTTTGAATAAAAGATAAATTGAGAATCCCTTAATCAATTTAACTGTGGAGATCTCATGAATCCAAAGATAAAAAGAGTTTCTAAAATTAAATTTTTAAAATACCATTGATGATATTATTTATGTTAATTAAAAAAAATTGGAAAAAATTAGAAGACCACACTGATTAAGAGAATTCAAAACCACCATTAAAGAATATTTTGAGAGCCTGATACATCATAATATTAAAGAGATAAAGAAGAGTTTTAAGCCAAGACTTATTATAGAAGAATAATAATAATGGTGCCTAGGTTTTTTATATATAATAAAGATAATAAAGGTGGAAATTCATGTTTTAAATAGGACCTAGAAATATTGACTTTAAGGTGAAGATGAGTGAGACAACTCTTATATTCTCATGAAGGATGATCAAATCAATTGGTAAAGAAGTAACCAATAACATCTGAAGATATTTCAAACTTTGTATCATAATTGACAAGAATGATAATTGGGGTGTATAAATAATAAATAATGGAGGATTTTTGGTTGATCCATATAAATAATAATGATAGAAGTGTTGGTGGCTAGGGTGGATAACCATACATAGCTAGAGGATCAATTATTAGGGGGTTTAACATGTTGTTTCTAAAGGCTGATGATTGGTTATATAACCGATCATGATCCTGTGTGACTCTCGGAATAATTATAATTGATATTAATATTATAGTGGAGAAACTCTAGGTTGGGGTATCTAATCGACTAAGAAAAGGAGTAGGCTTTTATTCCAAACCATGTAAATAAAGTGTGTTTTTTCTCTAATTATTTCTGAACATGAAGTGATGTTGTGAGTTTTTACTAATTGGATCAATAAACTTATCAATTTAAATAATTTTAATTTAAAAAGATAATTTATAAAATATACCATTAATTCACCCCTATGAATGTTTAAGAGAACATGGGCATATCAAGTGGTATCAGAGATAATCAAGGTTTTCTTTGAAAATATCAATGTTTTACCTACTATATTTAATAAATTTAATTAATTTTTGATCTTAGTAATTTTATAAACTTCCCTATATAGGGAAAAAATAAGATAGTCTTAATGTTACTAATCTATAGATTTTGTCCAATACTATGAAGAAAGATGATGAAGAATTCACAAGTAAAGGGAGAAAAACCATTAACTAAAGGTAAACTAAGTGGTATAAGTAATAATAATTTTTTTTATCATGATTATTCTAGTAAATCTTGTTCAATATGTTATGATGATGTATCACATTGTGATATTCATATAAAAATTTAATATCATCTGAATAAAGTTACAAAAGAGGAGGTTATATGTATATTTGATATAATTAAGGTAATTCATAAAGAAAAGGAATAACTTGAATAATGTTTTAAATAAATTGAGAATTCACTAAGTAAGATGTTCATAAAGTTAATTTCTACTACATAACAAGTGAAACAAAGGGATAAATACATATCAATTTGAAAAAAATATGTATCTTTATTGAATAATAATTGCAAAGGTGTGGTTATAAGAAAGTGCTCATTAAAATAATAGTTTTGGAAGTCTACCATGAAAATAGAATATTAAAAAAACCTCTATTAAGTACTATGTTATTACAATCATTTATAATTCAGGAGGGTTTTGAATTTTCTATTGGTGTATGATTTTTTTTGAGAACCAGGATTTAGATCGATGATCCAAGAGATCAAGCATTCTGACATGATATATTTGGATAATGTTTGATGCCTATATGTTCCTCAGGTGTTTGGGTGAGTGTTAGGAGTGTCGAGATTAATTTTAGAGGTTTTTGGAGATATTTTATTTGGATACATGGGTTGGGTTGCACCATTTAGTTAAAACCATGCAGTTACCCTTACAAAGGAGTGGTTTTAGTTCAATTTATATAGTTCATGGTTGTTTTTCATGATTAGATCATGGTTTGGGGAAAACCATGTAGATCTTAGATCAAACCATGCATGATTTATTAGGACCAAGGGATTGGAACATGACTTGTGCATGGTCTTAGAAAAACCTTGTGATGTGCAGTAGAGGGGCTCCAATGATGTTTTTTTATAGTTGGCACATGGTTATTTGACTGTACAAAAAAACAATGGGGGAGGTTTTTTCTATGTAGTTCCTTGCACATGATTGGTGAATAGTTTGGAAAATAATGTAGAAAAACCTTATGTTTTCCCATATTTGAATTAAAACTAGGAAATGACTAAAATACACCTAAGGTTTTTACCATTGACACCAATAATCCTTATTTAGGAATGTGCAGACTAGGTGGTCTCCTTTCTCTTTCCTCATCCTCAATCCCCTTGATCTTGTTGTGTTTTTGGAATTATTCTTTAGTGATTTGAAGTTAGTATCACCCTATACCAACCTTAATTTATCTCCTCTCTTATTCTTTATATTTTTTTGGTCTAGGTTTTAATTGGAGATTACACTAGAGAATGGTGTAATCACCTGACTCCCATGGGTATTTTTTTCATCCTTGGAAGAGGGTAACCTATGGTAGTGTTTTACTATGGTGTTTTGATGTTTTATTAAGGTGTGATTCTGTAGTGGTTTTTATTCGGTTTTTATGCAATTTGGATTATAAATTAACCGTGAAAGTGATGTTGTCTCTTAAGGATTTGGAAAAAAATGTGTTCAAGAGTACACAATGGATGTTTAGAAAGTGTTTAGTTATGGTTCCAATGTAGCGAGAGATTCAATAGGTTCTTTATCGATTATAATTTTTTGAGATAATTTTTAATTAATTATATTTTTTTATAATTATTTTTTTGAGATGTTGTGGTTCGAGTTAGGAGCGGGCAGTATAAGTGAGGAACAATTGGGTATAGATGGAGGCATTGATAGCCTAAGAAGAAACTATTGGACTATAGATTTATTCAAAGAGATTATTTAATGGTACATGGTTATTAAATATTTTCTATAATATTGATTGAGTTTATAAGTGTGTGTGATGGCAGTCTTACTAATTACCGAGTGATGAACCTTTAAATTAATTAAGCATTTTAAATTGGAATTTCCTTAGTTTAAATTTTTTTCATGATTTGAGTTTTTTGAGAAGGTGGTTCATAGTAGATATAGAATCCCGCCTTTTTATAACATAAACTTTCATTTCATTACACAAAACTGAGGATCTTTAAGGTTTAGTGTCTTGGAAACCAGGAACAAAAAACATGAAAACATAAAAAATTCTTCTTAAACACTTGAAAGGCTTCTCCTCATGTTCATACTAGGTTCATTACTGCATCTCATAACCTGGGGACATACATCAAAAGAAAGGGTGAGCAGAATGCCCAATAAGGGAAACAAGAGAAACATTTTACATGTGAACTTGAGATACTTCAATAAGGTCATGATAAGAACTTTAAGGCATGAGAAATAAATCATGAGATATATCATAATAAAAATAACATTTTTCATAACTTTAAGATGTGGATAAATCATTTAACATAGACAATCATGAACATATCACCAAGGTCCATCCCCAAGGTGTCATTTAAAAATTACCAAGGTTATTCACCAAGATATCGTGAAAATTGTAATCTCTAGTGGTTACATCATTACCCAATGCATTGTGTTAAGTCAAAAGTCCTCTTTTGGCTTTTACATCATGTTTTGGAAATCACAAATATATTCTCTGTCATGTTTTGGAAATCTCAAATGTATTCTATCATATGTTTGTAAATAACAAATTGTCTTTTATCATGTTTATCGTATCGTACGATGTTGATCGTACTGACCAAAATGTTTCGTACTGACTCTGTCAAACGTATCGTACTGACTCTGTCAATCGTATCGTACTGACTCTGTCAATCGTACTGACTCTGTCAATCGTATCGTACTGACTCTTTCAATCGTACTGACTCTGTCAATCGTATCGTACTGACTTTGCTATTCAGATGATCATTATTTGTTTTGGTACTTTGTCAAAAACTCTCTGCATATAAATCGTACTCATGTTTTACATTTCTATATATCTCTTATCCTAACAAAACGATGTCATTGAGTTAGTTATATACTAATCAAAACGATGTCGTGCTTTCTGTTTCAATATGACCGTTGGAGGCAATATGACCGTTGGAACCCGAGGCCTATAAATAGGAGGTCATTTGAAGCTGAGAGAATACTGATGAACGAAGAGACTCTGTGAACAACGAAGATTCTAGAGAGAGACACTGTGACTTCTCTCATCAGCCTTGTGCGAGCCGATCATCGTATCGAGGGCTTTCAAGTAATTGAAAGACAGAGGTGCCGATTACCTGCAAAATCGAGGGCTGCCGGGGATAGGCAGACAGACGAGCCGATCATCGTATCGAGGGCTGCCGGGGATAGGCAGACAGACGAGCCGATCATCGTATCGAGGGCTGCCGGGGATAGGCAGACAGACGTGCCGATAATCGTATCGAGGGCTCACCAAGGTGTTGGTGAGATAGACCTTTTATCCTAGGTGAAAGTTTAACCCTTCTCTTTGGGTTAAAAGAATTGTATTACTTTTACATTTCCGCTGTTGTATTAGAAAGGGATTTGTATTGTTTTCTTTCTTTCTTACATATTCAATTGTAATTGTTTCAATTACAATCATTCCATTACATATTGTATTGATTGGTTCTATACGCTTTAAGGTAGAATCATTAATATCTGTATTACTCTGATTATTGTGTTCATCTTGAATACAATTGTTTTACATAACATTAGTATTACAATACATCATACCTTTTACATTCAATACAATTGTGGGTGTTTGTATTTGTACTAGTTTAAGTTCTTTTAAACTAATCTCTTTGTTACTAAAACTCAAGATTTTTAAACCTACAATTCACCCCCCCTCTTGTATTATTCCATCTAATAGACTTTTATATCGACTATTCGATCCAACAATTGGTATCAGAGGAGGTTTTCCACTGATTTGTATTACTAGCTTTATTTCTTATTACTTTCTTAAATACTTACTACACTAACGTGTGGAGTGGAAAAGTTGTTTTTGTTATATTAGATGGCAGGAATGAATATCGGATCAATAGATAATCTGAATCCTTCTAGACCACCAATCTTTGATGGGAATGATTATGAGTATTGGAGAGATCGTATGAAGACTTTCATCATCAATACTGGTGTAGACAATTTTATTATGCTTACTGGGGGTTATAAAATTCCTGACAAAGAAGTTAGTACTTTCACCAACCAAGAGAAGCAAGAATATCAACTGAATTACAAGGTACGCAATACTTTATTATGCTCTATGACCAGGAATATATATAGTCAGATATCTTCATGTGAAGCAGCCAACTGTATTTGGAAGAAATTAGAAGTCACTCATTTTGGTACATCCAAGGTTATAGAAACAAGGAGAGCAATGCTTCGAGCAGAGTATCATGGATTTGTTTTTCCTTATGGAGAGCCAGTATGTAAAGTGCAAAAAAGGTTTATGACAATTGTCAATAGCTTACAATCTATGGGAGAAAAAGGTCTTGATGATGAAGCTCTTGTTGATAAGATTATAGATATTATGCCAAATGAATGGGAGTCAAAAAGAACAGCTATTGATGAAAATAGAAAAGTTTCCTAGATTACTCTTGATGAACTCTTTGGAACTCTTCTACAGCACGAGACAAGAATGAAAAGAGATGCTGATTTCAATAAGAAGAAGAATGGGAATGGAAGTGTAGCTTTTGCATCTAAAGCTAAAACACCTGAAAGGGTTACAAGGTCTAAATCCAAGAAAGTTGTTGTTTCTGATTCAAGTGATTGTAATCTTTCAGACAATGAGTTAGCTAATCTTGCTCGGAGGATGAACAAGATTGTGGGAAAGAAAGATTTTCAATATAGATTCAGAAAGAAAGACAGGAAAGATAGGAAAGATTCAGAGGTAACTTGTTATGAATGCAAGAAAGCAGGACATATAAGGCCTGATTGTCCTTTACTGAAGAGGAAAGATAGAAAAGAGAAACACTCTGACAGAAACAAGAAAAAGTTTTATAAGACGAAGAAAGGCTTGAAAGCAAATGATACATGGAGTGCAAGTGGTAGTGATTCCTCAGATGATTCTTCAGAATATGAGACGTCAGGACAAAGGAATATTGGACTTCTAGCCAGATTACCAATTGAAGATTATTGTCTCATGGCTAAGGTACATAATGCTGAAGCTGTTACAAATGTCTCTTTAAATGCAAATTATGTTGATAATAAATATTATGAATCTTCAAATGATGAACCCTCATCATCAGAAGATGATATTTTACCTTCTTTTGAAGAAGTCTCTAGATTTGCTAAGTTACTTGAAAATGAAAATTCTAAACTCAAAAAGAGATTTGAAAAAGCAAATTCTAGAATTTCTATTTTGACTAAAGAAGTATCAGATCTTTCTAAAGATCTTGATGGGAAAACTTCTGATTTTGAAAGTATTTTGAAAACCCTTGAGAAAGTCAAATCTGAAAAAGATAAACTTTCTAAGGATCTTGAAACTGCTATTTCAAAGAAAAACTTTTTAGAGTCTAACTCTAGTTCTAATTCAAATGTTTTAGAAAACAAGAATTTGGTTTTAAAACTAAAGTCAGAGATTTTATCCTTGAAAAAGTGTTTGTCAAACTTTACTCATGGAAAAGAAAACTTTGATAGGATGTACTCTCAAATAAGACCTTTGAGAAATCGTTCTAGTCTTGGTTATACTTATTCCAAACCTGTTTTTAGTAATAACTATTTTGTTCCTCAAAAAACCATTTTCTGTTCCAAGTGTCAATGTGGTGGACATTGGAGAAGAGATTGTTCTCTTAACAAAACTCAATCCTTAGGATTTCATAAAGCTCATTTTGCAAAACAAATGTGGATTCCTAAAATTCTTTTATCTAATCCTTCTGGATCCAAACAAGTTTGGATTCCGAAAATCTAATTGTTTCTTTTTCAGGAAAACGAGAAGTGTATCAATAAGAACATTTGGTACATGGATAGTGGTTGTTCTCGACATATGACTGGAAACAAAGATTTCTTTGAAAAGGTTATCAAAACAAAAGGTGGAAAAGTTACCTTCGGAGATAATGCTCAAGGAAAGATTGTTGGTATAGGTAATATCGTTTTTCTTGGAAAAGTTCTTATTTCAAATGTTTTGTTTGTTAAAGGTCTTAGGCACAATCTCATCAGCATAAGTCAATTATGTGATGAAGGTTACCTTGTGAATTTTAGAAATGATAAGTGTCTAGTTCACAATTCCAAGGATGAATTCATTCTATCTGCCCATAGGCAAGAGAATGTTTACACTATTAACTTAGAAGACCTTAGGAACCAAAACTTACCTTGTTTAAGTGTAATAGAAGACCAATCGTGGCTATGGCATAGGAGATTAGGACACTGTAATTTGAGAAACCTAAGAAAACTCTCAAAGAAAGGTCTTGTAAAAGGGCTACCGGATCTTAGATATGATTCTTCAAAAGTCTGTGATCCTTGTCAATTTGGCAAGCAACATAAAACTAGCTTTAAACCAATTAATGAAGTTTCAACTTCTAATGCATTACAGCTTGTGCATATGGATCTGTTTGGTCCTTCACAATCTGGAAGCATTGGAGGCAAATACTATGTATTTGTTTTAGTTGATGACTTTACTAGATTTACATGGGTCTACTTTCTCACAAAGAAATCTGAAGCCTTTTTCTATTTCAAAATTTTTAGAGCCCGAGTTAAAAATGAGAAAAACCTACCATTGATAACTATTCATAGTGATCATGGTGGTGAATTTCAAAACTCAGATTTTGAAACTTTTTGTAGTAAGAAAGGTATTACTCACAATTTCTCAGCTCCAAGAACTCCTCAGCAAAATGGGGTTGTTGAAAGAAGAAATCGTATTCTTCAGGAAATGACTCGAACCATGTTGAGTGAATACTCAATTGCTAAGCACTTTTGGGCTGAAGCTGTAAGTACTGCCTGTTATACTATAAATCGTGTTTTAACTAGACCATTTCTTAATAAAACTCCTTACGAGTTATGGACTGGCCGAAAACCTAAAGTTTCTTACTTCAAAGTTTTTGGATGCAAAGTATTCATTCTGAATACAAAAGATAATTTACACAAATTTTCACCAAAATCTGATGAAGGAATCTTTCTAGGCTATTCCACAACCTCTAAGGCTTATAGAGTTTTCAATAAAAACACTTGTACTGTTGAAGAAACAGTACATGTAAAATTTGATGAAACTAACCCTTTTGTTTTCAACCAATCCAATCCTACATCCTCGGATGTGTTTTCCAAAAATGTTTATCAACCTATATTAGAAGAACATTCTGATAAGGAAAATGTTCAAGAAAGTGTTCCTGAAACATTTACCACAGAAGATTTTCTACCATATGTTGATGAACAGGTTTTACAAAACCCAAATCAATTGTTTCTTAGGAATCATCCCAGTGATAATATCATTGGTGATATAAATCAACCTGTAAGGACCAGAAATTCCTTAAGAAACGAAATAGAACATCTTGCTTTTCTTTCCCAATTCGAACCTAAAAGTCCAAGTGAGGCCTTAGGTGATGATGATTGGATCAAAGCAATGCAGGATGAACTAAATGAATTCGAAAGGAATCAAGTCTGGACTTTAGTTGAAAGACCTAAAGAAACAACTGTAATTGGTGTAAAATGGGTTTTCAGAAACAAGTGTGATGAAAATGGAATCATTGTAAGAAATAAAGCAAGACTTGTTGCTAAAGGCTATAATCAACAAGAGGGAATAGACTATGAAGAAACATATGCTCCTGTAGCTAGACTTGAATCTATTCGTATTCTATTAGCCTTCGCAGCATATTTCAATTTCAAACTATTTCAAATGGATGTCAAATGTGCTTTTTTAAATGGTTTTGTTCAAGAAGAAGTTTTTGTCGAACAACCTCCTGGTTTTCAAGACCCAAAACATCCTGATCATGTCTTTAAACTTACCGAGGCTCTATATGGTCTTAAACAAGCCCCTAGAGCATGGTATGATAGACTTACAGGATTTCTTTTACAAAACAATTATAGAAAAGGTACAGCTGATCCAACTCTTTTTATCAAAATGGAAAACAAAAATGTTTTGGTTGTCCAAATCTATGTTGATGACATCATATTTGGATCAACTCAGAAATCTTTAACCGATTCTTTTGCAAATTTAATGAAATCTGAGTTTGAAATGAGTATGATGGGTGAGTTAACATTCTTTCTAGGTTTTCAAATATCTCAAAAACCAGAAGGAACTTATATATCTCAACATAAGTATATTAAAGACTTACTCAAAAAGTATGGATTTGACAAAACTAAAAGTATTAGCACCCCAATTGGTACCTCAAATACTCTTGATCTTGATGAAACCGGGAAACCAGTAGATCAAACAATTTTTAGAGGTATGATAGGAAGTTTGCTATACTTGACAGCTAGTCGACCCAACTTGATGTTTTCTGTATGCTTATGTGCAAGATATCAATCTAATCCAAAAGAGTCTCACTTAAAAGCCGTAAAGAGAATCTTTCGGTATTTAAAAGACACTATGGATTTAGGACTTTTCTACTCTTCTGGAAATGATTTTGTTTTAAAAAGTTTTTCAGATGCTGACTTTGGTGGTTTTAGAATGGATAGAAAAAGTACATCTGGAACATGTCATTTATTAGGAGATTCTTTGGTTTCTTGGTCTTGCAAGAAACAACACTCAGTAGCACTCTCCACTGCTGAAGCTGAATATGTAGCAGCTGGAAGTTGCTGTGCTCAAGTATTGTGGATGCAGCACACACTCACTGACTATGGTTTGAGTTTCTCCAAAACTCAAATTCTGTGTGATAATACAAGTGCCATAGCTCTTAGTAAAAACCCAGCACATCACTCTCGTGCAAAACACATAGATGTTAGGCATCACTTTCTTAGGGATCACACACAAAAAGGAGATATTGTTTTACAATTCATCGGAACGCAAGAACAACTTGCTGATATTTTTACAAAACCTTTACCTTTCGATAGATTTGAATTTATAAAACAGAAGCTAGGAATGATTACATTAAAATAATCATTCATATCTACTTCCTGTTTTACATCTCTCCTAATAGTAAGAAACTCCTCGTAGAAAGGGGGAGGATATTTCTTTATGTCTTTATGTTTCTGATCTTTAAATATTTACTCTATATATGTTTCTTTCTGTTTATCGTATTGACAGTTATTGTTTCATTTTAAGTTTTCCTGTTTATCGTATTGACCATTTCAGTTTTTCTGTTTATCGTATTGAAATTCTTTCCCATCGTACCATTCAATAATTTTTGAATTGACCGATGATGGTATTGAAATTCTTTCCCATCGTACCATTCAATAATTTTTGAATCGACCGATGATGGTATTGAAATTCTTTCCCATCGTACCATTCAATAATTTTTGAATCGACCGATGATGGTATTGAAATTCTTTTCCATCGTACCATTCAATAATTTTTGAATCGACCGATGATGGTATTGAAATTCTTTTCCATCGTACCATTCAATAATTTTTGAATCGACCGATGATAGTATTAAAATTCTTTTCCATCGTATCATTCGATTTTTTTTGTATCGACCGATGATGGTATTGAGATTGTTTTCCATCGGCATCATGATTTTTTTTTCCTTCTTACGAGTGTGTTTACTTTCGATTCATACCAAAACCAGCAATCACCTTATGTTCTCCGACAGGTTTTTTTTTCATTTTTTTTATTTTTTTTTTGTTTTAATCCTAACCATTGATCTGCTATTATCTAATCCTGACCGTAGAAGTTCAACGGTCATCTCTTTTTTTCCTATAAATACCCCCTCCCCTCCCCAAACCCACATTGATTGTCCAGGAATTGAGGCGAAGCTCTGCTCCCCCAGCTATAAACAATCGTACGATCTTCTCAATCGGCATCATCTTTATGTCTCAATCCTCTGCCAACACTCCCGCTGAAATGTCTTCAAAGACCTTTACAGAGAAAGACTTTCACAGAGAAAGGTTAGTATCCCGAGAATTTTTCGATACGTACGATTCTACAATCAAGAGGATTATTTTGTTTCAAGGATGGGAACATCTCTGTGTGGAAAAGCCTGATACTCAAGATCCAGTTCTTTTTGATGAAGTTTGTCAATTTTACAAAACCGTGTCTTTCGACAAAGATATGACTATAAACTTCGCTGTGTACGATAGAAAATTATCCATGTCTGTGAAACAAGCGGCACACTTTTTGAATGTTTCTATAGAAGGGGATTCATTCTGTCCATCTCACAAACTACCAGAGGAAGTTGGTACGTTTAATAGAGAGAGTGCTGAAAAATCTTTGTTTGTTGTTAATGAGGGAAAGATGAAAGTTTATCATCTTTCACCGGACAATCGGTTTGTTACCTTATGGATGAAAGGTTTTCTTGTTCCAAGGAAAGGGGATAGAGAAACTCTTAAAGTTTCTGATGTCTTTATGCTCGATTATCTTGTGAATATGAGGAAAGTGAATCTCATGGGATATATTTTTGAAACTATCAAGAATGTCAAGAAAGGAGGGATTAAATCCCAGATAATAATGTATCCAGCCATCCTTACGAAATTAATTCTTGAGAGTATGAAGTTTTGTAACATTCCTTTGAAAGGAGAACCTATGGATTTGTGGCCGTCTTTCATTAATAAGAGTACAATGAAAAAGCTGAATGTTTGTTTTGATTCAAATTCAAAACTTTTTGTCAGAGATGTAGAAGCAGAATTGCCTGAAAATCAATCGGCACCTATGCCAGCCAAAGACAATCAGTCCGCCGGTGTTACTCGAAAGTCTGATCCGCAGACTAGTTCAAAGCCAAAGAAGAAGCCGAGGTACAGTAAGGAAGTTGTAGCCAAATGGAGAAAGGACAAGGAACAAAGAAAAGAGGGTGATCCGAAGTTTGGACTTGACCCTGCTGAAGCCTTTGCAGAAAGGATAAGGGTAGAAGAAACCCTTCAAGCTGAAAAGAAAAAGAAGACTCTTTTGAAAAGAAAGGCTCAGGACTTTGATATTTCTAAAGTCTTGAAAGCAGTTGAAGATGCTAGTGCTCAACTAACTATGGAAGTGCATCAAGAACCCATCGTACAGAGTTTTCCTGAGAAATAAAAAGGAAAACAAGTGATAGAAGAAGTAGAAGAAGAAGATTTTCTGTTAGAATTTCTTCAAAGTTCAAAGAAAAGTAGAGAGGAATCGCTTCAAAAGCTGAGCGAAGGTGTTCAACAAACTCCTCATGCCGATCAGGAAAGATCTCAGGACAGAATGTCATCTCGAGAAAAGAATGATGCTCAATCCTCTCATTCTGATAAAGTAGTTGTCATTAGTGACAAAGTGGAAGATGAAAGAAAGCAGAAAGAAAAAGCAAAAGGGAAACAGCCAGTTGTTGATTCAAGCAGATCGTATGAACTAGCATCGTACGATGAAGATACTGATTCAGAGCATACAATCTCTCTCAAGAAGAGTGATTACATTGTTCAAGTTTTGAGAAGGATGGAGAAAACCATTCCTTATTTTCCGAGGCTGGAAGGGAAGATTGATTTCATTACTGAAAATCAGAGAAAGAAGTTTGGATCTGTGAAAGAGTTGAGGAAGAAAGTTTTGTCTGTAGAAGCCGATTTAAAAGTTCTTTCAGAAAGCTCAGTTGCTCATAAGAAGGCATGTAATAAGATGACTAAGTGGTCGTACAAAACAGAGAGCTCAATCAATGATCATGAGATTGCTATTGAAGATATAAGGAGGTTATCAAATGAGCTAGCAGTTGCTTTCAACAAGCTTGATAAAGAAACGGTTGAAAGGCTGAACCTTTTATCTTCTCAAAGAGCCGATGTTCCTTCAGTGAAAGATTTGCAAGAGAGGATGAATGTTTTCCAATCAGAATTCTCGAAGGTTTCATCTTTCAAAGATGAAATGGTTTTACTGAAGAATCAAAATTCCGAGTTGTCCAAGGATAACAAGACTCTGCAAAACAGAATTGATACTCTTGAAGAAGTAATCAGAGTCCAGGAGGAAACCATCAGAAATCAAGATCAGATTTTTGCGGATCAACAAGAGCTTCTCAAAACTCAGGGTGAATCAATTTCTGAAGACAAGAAGGAGATCAAGAAGATGAAAGCTGTGCTTCATGAGCTTATAAAGAAAGAGAAGGAAAGAGAAAACAAATGATTGTTGTATTTGTTTCTTTTGGAACTTGTTTGTTTTGTAATAACTCTTATAAACCTTTCTCTTTTATCCATTGTCTTGTATTACTTCACTAACTCTTCCAGACAATTCGAGTTTCCTCCTTTCTTTTTGTAAATCACAAAGGGGGAGAATATTTACAAAGCAAAGATTGTTTTACAAAGGGGGAGAATGCATTACAATACTCTTAAGGAAAATCTATGAATACAATCCTTAGGAAAGTCAATACCTAAGGGGGAGTTAGTTGTATTCAATTTCTTATTCAGAAGAGTTTTTTAACTCAGGGGGAGATAAGTATTTCTTGTTTCATTTACTTTGTGTGTTTGTGCTTTCCAAAAAGGGGGAGATTGTTAAGTCAAAAGTCCTCTTTTGGCTTTTACATCATGTTTTGGAAATCACAAATATATTCTCTGTCATGTTTTGGAAATCTCAAATGTATTCTATCATATGTTTGTAAATAACAAATTGTCTTTTATCATGTTTATCGTATCGTACGATGTTGATCGTACTGACCAAAATGTTTCGTACTGACTCTGTCAAACGTATCGTACTGACTCTGTCAATCGTATCGTACTGACTCTGTCAATCGTACTGACTCTGTCAATCGTATCGTACTGACTCTGTCAATCGTACTGACTCTGTCAATCGTATCGTACTGACTTTGCTATTCAGATGATCATTATTTGTTTTGGTACTTTGTCAAAAACTCTCTGCATATGAATCGTACTCATGTTTTACATTTCTATATATCTCTTATCCTAACAAAACGATGTCGTTGAGTTAGTTATATACTAATCAAAACGATGTCGTGCTTTCTGTTTCAATATGACCGTTGGAGGCAATATGACCGTTGGAACCCGAGGCCTATAAATAGGAGGTCATTTGAAGCTGAGAGAATACTGATGAACGAAGAGACTCTGTGAACAACGAAGATTCTAGAGAGAGACACTGTGACTTCTCTCATCAGCCTTGTGCGAGCCGATCATCGTATCGAGGGCTTTCAAGTAATTGAAAGACATAGGTGCCGATTACCTGCAAAATCGAGGGCTGCCGGGGATAGGCAGACAGACGAGCCGATCATCGTATCGAGGGCTGCCGGGGATAGGCAGACAGACGAGCCGATCATCGTATCGAGGGCTGCCGGGGATAGGCAGACAGACGTGCCGATAATCGTATCGAGGGCTCACCAAGGTGTTGGTGAGACAGACCTTTTATCCTAGGTGAAAGGATAACCCTTCTCTTTGGGTTAAAAGAATTGTATTACTTTTACATTTCCGCTGTTGTATTAGAAAGGGATTTGTATTGTTTTCTTTCTTTCTTACATATTCAATTGTAATTGTTTCAATTACAATCATTCCATTACATATTGTATTGATTGGTTCTATACGCTTTAAGGTAGAATCATTCATATCTGTATTACTCTGATTATTGTGTTCATCTTGAATACAATTGTTTTACATAACATTAGTATTACAATACATCATACCTTTTACATTCAATACAATTGTGGGTGTTTGTATTTGTACTAGTTTAAGTTCTTTTAAACTAATCTCTTTGTTACTAAAACTCAAGATTTTTAAACCTACAATTCACCCCCCTCTTGTATTATTCCATCTAATAGACTTTTATATCGACTATTCGATCCAACACATTGGAGCGTTATCAGGGCGCACCCTTAAATTTGCCTTTATTATCATGTGATCCACATATATCATCATCAAACATTTCATAAATAACCCATATAGCATAAAATAAATGGGTTTCATTTCATAATCATAACGTTTTAAAAACTGCTTTAAAGACATGATCTTTACGTCACTTTAAACCCACGGAAGGGGAGAGCGGGTCTCATGTATGTAAATCCCAGAATTTAAAATAGAAAATTTTGGTATATATGTGAATAACCCTGTATAAATAAGAGCTTTGAGTATTCATTTTATAACATAAAATAATTTTGAGAAAAGAGAGAGGCATTTTGAGACGAAAATTCTGCAGCATAACGGCTATGTTTCGGGGTTTTAGAAAACATTTAAAAGAGAGAGGACATGGGTCCAACATTCATAAATGACCCATAAAATAGTATAGGGGAAGAATAAGAAGTATATATGAACATGTTAATTAAATTTGAAGGACATACCATTTGAAATGAAAAACATGGAATTAAGAAAAAAATTAGATTTCTCTTATGAAAATTCGGCAGCCTAACGACGTCACTTAAACTTCAACAAAAAAGATTTGAAAAGATCAAATAGGGTCTCTCATCATGTGAACATAAAAGTTCAGTATGATAGATATAGAGATAATACCCCAACATAAAAAAAGGAATTTGAAAGACTTGACATGAAAGTAGAACTTTGAAAGGAATGAGAAGGGTGAAAGAATCTCCTTAAAAATTCGGCAGCCTAACGACGTCACTTAAGCCTCAAAAAAATGAATTGACAAGATCAAATAGGGTCTCTAATCAAATTAGAATAAGAGTTAAGTATGATAGATATAGAGATCATACCCCATCATAATAAAAATGAACTTGAAAGACTTGACAAGAAAATAGAACTTGAAAATGAGAAGGGTGAAAGAATCCGTTACAAAAATTTCGGCAGCCTAACGGCGCCACTTAAACATTCATAAAATAAAATTATGAGAGAAAGAGGGGGTATATCATCATATGAACATAAAAAGGACAGTATAATGAATATAAAAAGACATCCTCCAACATATGAACATGGAGCATAAAAGAAATGACATAAAAGAGATCACTTGAAAAGAAAGAGAGAGGTCGGATCCCTTACCTTAAAACGTAACTCTTAAAACTCAAAGGTTGGGACCTTGAAGGCTTGGGGGCACCTTGGGAGGACTCCTTGGGAGGTAAGGAGACCAGAACTTCGTTGAGGATGGTTTTGGAGTCGAACAGATGAGAGGAGGGCTTGGTATTTATAGGGAAAGTGAGGGGACAAGGCATTAATGGCCAAGGGACACCTCAAAAGTGGTTTTCTCAAAAGCATGGGCCCTCCCATGGTACTTCCCATAGAGTTAGGCCACATGGGGACCCCCAAAAAATACTACATCCTCTTTAGTCGACCATCCTTTAAAATATCCCATGACATCATCATGACACAATTATGATGTCATTAAACATACTGAAACCCTAAAACTGTATTTTTACTATTCACTGAAAATCCAACTCTCTCAGAAAAATCCCAAAATTTCACATTAACCAAATATTAATTCTCTGATTTCAAAAATGAACTCTATTTTATAAAAATAATTTTCTAAATATTTTTAATTCATATTTTAAATAAACACACTATTCACCGAAAATTCATTTTTTTTTTCAGAAAAATCCCCAAAAATTACCTTAAAATAATATCGATGCTCTGAGTTCAAAAATGAAATCCATTTTATAAAAATAATTTTCTAAATATTTTTAATTTAATTTTTAATTAAAAAACACTATTCACCCGAAAAAAACTAATACTTGAATAATAATTTATGAAACTGTTATTTACCCATTTTATTGAATCTCATTACTTAATCTAGGTGTATAAATTATATTAAAACTTTCTTTGAGTGAAATTACTAATCCATTTGGTCACATTACTAATCCTAAGCGTAAAATCACTATTCATAATTTACTATTCAACAAAAATCAAGTTGATCTTATTAGAATCGAAATTTCGTGCTGAACATAATTGTAGAAGAACATTTTTTGAAAATCATTACACATTTTTATTTATTTAAGGTTTTCATAAACATTTTTAAAATATCCTTTCTCTAAAATTCATCAAAAATATGCATACTATATTTATCCGGACATTTGAAAATTCATAAACTTCATCATAAGAAGAAATCCCAATTTTTATTTAAAACAAAGGATTACACAAGGCAGTTACGGTCTCCATACATAGCCCCTTATCACACAAGCATAGGACCTAAGTGTAAGGTGTGCTAAGGTGAGAGAATCTATGGGAGGCTCGGCCAACATCGCACGAGTAGTAATTTCTATCAGTTTGAACTTCTCGTGAAGGCAATCCCTTTCTAGCTTTACACGATGAAGTTCAGCTTGGGTTTGGTCCAGAGCAAAGCCCAGTGGTGCTACCTCCTTCCCAAGTTCTGTTATATGGGCTTCGATTGGTCCAATACTACTGGGTGAGGCCATCAAATCTTCTTTCTATATTAATTAACCAAGATTGCTTGTATTTAGAGACAATAGTAAAAACGTTTAGTTTCCAGTGGTCATATTGACCAATGGTCAAATAACAGACAAAACCCAACAGTCTCATTTTAATTATACTCATGTTATCAAATGAAACATTTATGTTGAGTATAAAAATAAAATAAAATAACACATAAAATTAGGAAACAAGATTTATTTAAAATTTCGGGTCGTTACAATCTTTCCCGCTTAAGAAATTGCGTCCTCGCAATTTTTAAAATTGGGTTTTGAAATTTCATTGAAAGTCCCACATCAGAAAAGGAGTCAGTAAAACTATTACTTTAAAAGAAAGAAAGGGAAGTACAAAGGTCACCCGAGTTAACCCACACTAGGATTCCATGTAGGAAAACATGGACATGGAGGAGAAAAGAAAGGGTCAAGTTCTGAGGGAGAGTGATAGAGAACATGATTAGGAGAAAGTTAACCATAAGAAAATCCCAAATTTATGATGTGTGTAAACGGTCTTTGATTACCTAGTAGGAAACCTAAACCAACAACATTTTTGTTTTACGTTTCTTTTCATAATTTTGAGGAATTCATTTACTACATAGAACAAAAACATAAGAAAATAAACCTACCTTCATGTAGAGTTTCATCCTTTAATAAGTTTCTACCCAAAAATAATCTTTTCTCCAAACAATGAGAATTCAAAAACACTTGGTCTCATCAAAACACAAGAATCAACTTCTAGAGAATCACATAATCCACAAAAGATTAACCATCTATTTCATCTATCTTTAAACATTATCCAAAAAACATAAAGGGTAAGGTAAAACAACTCTTCAAAAAGAAATAATCCCATAGGAATGGAAACTACTTTTAAATCTTCAAAGCTCCATGGTACTACCCAGAGTTCATCATAGACCATTTCGTAAATAACTGTCCTTAAAAATCCTCAAAATGAACCAAACTAAGATTGAAACCCAAATACAAGAAGGATTTGATAACATAGTCTTCCAAGGTAAACTTTATCATTCATCTCCAAACAACATCAACCACTCCTAACATATTATAACAAAAGTAACTAACCTAAACATATTTACCCCAAGATAGGTTAATCATTTCCATAAGTAACCTAAATTACTATAAGTCTGCCTTAAATTCATCGATTCTTCAAAATATAAGTCAACCTTACTCCTCAATGAAAACACCGTAGTAATCTATTTACCTCGATCATATAGGGTCCCCAAAATAGTGAACGTCTTCCAAAATAATAATAATCTTTTAATCCCCTAATCATCTCTGTCATATTAATACAGAAATCATCGCATTTCCTATCACATTGGATGTTGGGACATGTTCTTCCATTTCCCACCATTAACTAAGAAGATAAAGTATAATTAGGGGCTTAAATACTTCGCCAATAATCATGAAAAGGAAACATTAAGCATAAAAGGATAAACTTGTAGAATAAAAGTATATCCTAACTTGAGATCCCCAAGGTTCCAATCTAGGTTATCCATGATCGTATATTCTTGTGTGAATCTTTATTTTATTTTATCTTTGTTCCTTTAATAATGGTTCATACTAAGCTTATGAATTTACCAAAGCATATCCCCCGGGAGTGTCGTAACCAAGAGTACAGCAAGGCCCGTTGTCGTGTACCAGTTCCCGTTCGAGTCTAGCTCAAAGTGGTGTTTTCGGGTTTTACCCCTATGTAAATCTGTGCTAGATCCACCTCTACCGGCTCGTATCCAGACAGGGATGTATTTGCTTGGCAACCCCTTACTCAATACTCGCCAAAATATCTGGAAGATTTCCTATATTTAAACTTTTCTATAGGGTTCTTCCTAAAGTTTTCATATCCTAATTTCCACAAATAACTAAACCATCCTTTGATACCAACTATAGCATCCCGCCTTTTTATAACATAAACTTTCATTTCATAACACAAAACTGAGGATCTTTAAGGTTTAGTGTCTTGGAAACCAGGAACAAAAAACATGAAAACATAAAACATTACACTTAAACACTTGAAAGGCTTCTCCTCATGTTCATCCTAGGTTCATTACTGTATCTCATAACCTGGGGACATACATCAAAAGAAAGGGTGAGCAGAAGGCCCAGTAAGGGAAACAAGAGAAACATTTTACATGTGAACTTGAGATACTTCAATAAGGTCATGAAAAGAACTTTAAGGCATGAGAAATAAATCATGAGATATATCATAATAAAAATAACATTTTTCATAACTTTAAGATGTGGCTAAATCATTTAACATAGACAATCATGAACATATCACCAAGGTCCATCCCCAAGGTGTCATTTGAAAATTACCAAGGTTATTCACCAAGATATCATTAAAATTGTAATCTCTAGTGGTTACATCATTACCCAATGCATTGAGCGCTATGAGGAAGCACCCTTAAATTTTCCTTTATTATCATGTGAGCCACATATATCATCATCAAAAATTTCATAAATAACCCATATAGCATAAAATAAATGGGTTTCATTTCATAATCATATTGTTTTAAAAACCGCTTTAAAGACAAGATCTTTACGTCACTTTAAACCCACGGAAGGGGAGAGCGGGTCTCATGTAAGTAAATACCATAATTTAAAATAGAACATTTTGATATATATGTGAATAACACTTTATAAATAAGAGCTTTGAGTATTCACTTTATAACATAAAATAATTTTGAGAAAAGAGAGAGGAAATTTGAGATGAAAATTCTCCAGCATAACGGCTATGTTTTGGGGTTTTAGAAAACATTGAAAAGAGAAAGGACATGGGTCCAAAATTAATAAATGACCCATAAAACATTATAGGGGAAGAATAAGAAGTATATATGAACATGGTAATTAAATTTGAAGGACACACCATTTGAAATGAAAAACATGGAAGGGAGACAAAAATTATATTTCTCTTTTGAAAATTCGGCAGCCTAACGACGTCACTTAAACTTCAAAAAAAATGATTTGAAAAGATCAAATAGGGTATCTCATAATGTGAACATAAGAGTTCAGTATGATAGATATAGATATCATACCCCAACATAAAAAAGGAATTTTAAAGACTTGACATGAAAGTAGAACTTTGAAAAGAATGAGAAGGGTGAAAGAATCCCCTTAAAAATTCGGCAGCCTAACGGCGTCACTTAAGCTTCAAAAAAATGAATTGACAAGATCAAATAGGGTCACTCATCATATGAACATAAGAGCTAAGTATGATATATATAGATATAATACTACAACATAATAAAAATGAACTTGAAAGACTTGACAAGAAGATAGAACTTGAAAATGAGAAGGGTGAAAGAATCCGTTACAAAAATTTCGGCAGCCTAACGGCGCCACATAAACATTCATAAAATTAAATGATGAGAGTAAGAGGGGGTATCTCATCATATGAACATAAAAAGGACAGTATAATGAATATAAAAGTACATCCTCCAACATAAGAAGATGGGGCATAAAAGAAATGACATAAAAGAGATCACTTGAAAAGAAAGAGAGAGGTCAGATCCCTTACCTTAAAACGTAACTCTTAAAACTCAAAGGTTGGGACCTTGAGGGCTTGGGGGCACCTTGGGAGGACTCCTTTGGAGGTAAGGAGACCAGAACTTCGTTGAGGATTGTTTTGGAGTCGAAAAGATGAGAGGAGGGCTTGGTATTTATAGGGAAAGTGAGGGGACAAGGCATTAATGGCCAATGGACACCTCAAAAGTGGTTTTCTCAAAAGCATGGGCCCTCCCATGGTACTTCCCATAGAGTTAGGCCACATGGGTACCCCAACACAATAATTCATCCTCTTTAGTCGACCATCCTTTAAAATATCTCATGGAATCATCATGACACAGTTATGATGTCATTAAACATACCGAAACCCTAAAACTGTATTTTTACTATTCACTAAAAATTCAACTTTCTCAGAAAAACCCCAAAATTTCACATTAACCAAATATCAATGCTCTGATTTCAAAAATGAACTCTATTTTATAAGAATAATTTTCTAAATATTTTTAATTCATTTTTTAAATAAACACACTATTCACCGAAAATTCATTTTTTTCAGAAAAATCCCCAAAAATTACCTTAACATAATATCGATGCTCTGGGTTCAAAAATGAAATCCATTTTATAAAAATAATTTTCTATATATTTTTAATTTAATTTTTAATTAAAAAACACTATTCACCCGAAAAAAACTAATACTTGAATAATAATTTATGAAACTGTTATTTACCCATTTTATTGAATCTCATTACTTAATCTAGGTGTATAAATTATATTAAAACTTTCTTTGAGTGAAATTACTAATCCATTTGGTCACATTACTAATCCTAAGCGAAAAATCACTATTCATAATTTACTATTCATCAAAAATCAAGTTGATCTTATTAGACTCAAAATTTCATGCTGAACATAATTGTAAAAGACCATTTTTGAAAATCATTACACATTTTTATTTATTTAAGGTTTACATAAACATTTTTAAAATATCCTTTCTCTAAAATTCATCAAAAATATGCATACTATATTTATCCGGACATTTGAAAATTCATAAACTTCATCATAAGAAGAAATCCCAATTTTTATTTAAGACAAAGGATTACACAAGGCAGTTACGGTCTCCTTACATAGCCCCTTATCACACAAGCATAGGACCTAAGTGTAAGGTGTGCTAAGGTGAGAGAATCCGAGGGAGGCTCGGCCAACATCGCACGAGTAGTAATTTCTATCAGTTTGAACTTCTCGCGAAGGCGATCCCTTTCTAGCTTCACACGATGAAGTTCAGCTTGGGTTTGGTCTAGAGAAAAGCCCGGTGGTGCTACCTCCTTCCCAAGTTCTGTTAGATGGGCTTCGATTGGTCCAAGACTACTGGGTGAGGCCATCAAATCTTCTTTCTATATTAATTAACCAAAATTGCTTGTATTTAGAGACAATAGTCAAAACGTTTAGTTTCCAGTGGTCATATTGACCAATGGTCAAATAACAGTCAAAACCCAACAATCTCATTTTAATTATACTCATGTTATCAAATGAAACATTTTTGGTGAGTATAAAAATAAAATAAAATAACACATAAAATTAGGAAACAAGATTTATTTAAAATTTCGGGTCGTTACAATATTCCCCCCTTAAGAAATTGCATCCTCGCAATTTTTAAAATTGGGTTTTGAAATTTAATTGAAAGTCCCTCATCGAAAAAGGAGTCAGTAAAACTATTACTTTAAAAGAAAGAAAGGGAAGTACAAAGGTCACCCGAGTTAACCCACACTAGGATTCCATGTAGGAAAACATGGACATGGATGAGAAAACAAAGGGTCAAGTTCTGAGGGAGAGTGATAGAGAACATGATTAGGAGAAAGTTAACCATAAGAAAATCCCAAATTTATGATGTTTGTAAACGGTCTTTGATGACCTAGAAGGAAACGTAAACCAACAACATTTTTGTTTTACGTTTCTTTTCATAATTTTGAGGAATTCATTTACTACATAGAACAAAAACATAAGAAAATAAACCTACCTTCATGTAGAGTTTCATCCTTTAATAAGTTTCTACCCAAAATAATCTTTTCTCCAAACAATGAGCATTCAAAAACACTTGGTCTCATCAAAACACAAGAATCATCTTCTAGAGAATCACATAATCCACAAAAGATTAACCATCTATTTCATCTATCTTTAAACATTATCCCAAAAACAGAAAGGGTAAGGTAAACCAACTCTTCAAAAAGAAATAATCCCATAGGAATGGAAACTACTTTTAAATATTCAAAGTTCCATGGCACTACCCAGATTTCATCATAGACCATTCCCTAAATAACTGTCCTTAAAAATCCTAAAAATAAACCAAACTAAGATTGAAACCCAAATACAAGAAGGATTTGATAACATAGTCTTCCAAGGTAAACTTTATCATTCATCTCCAAACAACATCAACCACTCCTAACATCTTATAACAAAAGTAACTAACCTAAAAATATTTACCCCAAGATAGGTTAATCATTTCCAAAAGTAACCTAAATTACTATAAGTCTGCCTTAAATTCATCGATTCTTCAAAATATAAGTCAACCTTACTCCTCAATGAAAATACCGTAGTAATCTATTTACCTCGATCATATAGGGTCCCCAAAATAGTGAACATCTTCCAAAATAATAATAATCTTTTAATCCCCTAATCATCTCTGTCATATTAATATGGAAATCATCGCATTTCCTATCACATTGGTTGTTGGGACATGTTCTTCCATTTCCCACCATTAACTAAGAAGATAAAGTATAATTAGGGGCTTAAATACTTTTCCAATAATCATGAAAAGGAAACATTAAGCATAAAAGGATAAACTTGTAGAATAAAAGTATATCCTAACTTGTGATCCCCTAGGTTCCAATCTAGGTTATCCGTGATCGTATATTCTTGTGTGAATCTTTATTTTATTTTATCTTTGTTCCTTTAATAATGGTTCATACTAATCTTATGAATTTACCAAAGCATATCCCCCGGGAGTGTCGTAACCAAGAGTGCCATAAGGCCCATTGCCGTGTACCAGTTCCCGTTTGAGTCCAGCTCAAAGTGGTGTTTTCGGATTTTACGCCTATGTACATATGTGCCAGAGCCACCTCTACCTGCTCGTATCCAGATAGGGATGTATTTTCTTGGCAACCCCTTACTCAATACTCACCAAAATATCTGGAAGATTTCCTATATTTAAACTTTTCTATAGGGTTCTTCCTAAAGTTTTCATATCCTAATTTCAACAAATAACTAAACCATCCATTGATACCAACTATAGCATCCCGCATTTTTATAACATAAACTTTCATTTCATTACACAAAACTGAGGATCTTTAAGGTTTAGTGTCTTGGAAACCAGGAACAAAAAACATGAAAACATAAAACATTATTCTTAAACACTTTAAAGGCTTCTCCTCATGTTAATCCTAGGTTCATTACTGCATCTCATAACCTGGGGACATACATTAAAAGAAAGGGTGAGCAGAAGTCCTAGTAAGGGAAACAAGAGAAACATTTTACATGTGAACTTGAGATACTTCAATAAGGTCATGAAAAGAACTTTAAGGCTTGAGAAATAAATCATGAGATATATCATAATAAAAATAACATTTTTCATAACTTTAAGATGTGGATAAATCATTTAACATAGACAATCATGAACATATCACCAAGGTCCATCCCCAAGGTGTCATTTGAAAATTACCAAGGTTATTCACCAAGATATCGTGAAAATTGTAATCTCTAGTGGTTACATCATTACCCAATGCATTGGAGCGCTATCAGGGCGCACCCTTAAATTTTCATTTATTATCATGTGAGACACATATATCATCATAAAACATTTCATAAATAACCCATATAGCATAAAATAAATGAGTTTCATTTCATCATCATAACGTTTTAAAAACTGCTTTAAAGACATGATCTTTACGTCACTTTAAATCCACAGAAGGGGAGAGCGGGTCTCATGTATGTAAATCCCAGAATTTAAAATAGAACATTTTGATATATATGTGAATACCCCGTATAAATAAGAGCTTTGAGTATTCACTTTATAACATAAAATAATTTTGAGAAAAGAGAGAGGCATTTTGAGACGAAAATTCTGCAGCATAACGGCTATGTTTCGGGGTTTTAGATTACATTGAAAAGAGAGGGGACATGGGTCCAACATTCATAAATGACCCTTAAAACAGTATTGGGGAAGAATAATAAGTATATATGAACATGGTAATTAAATTTGAAGGACATACCATTTGAAATGAAAAACATGGAAGGAAGACAAAAATTAGATTTCTCTTATGAAAATTCGGCAGCCTAACTGCGTCACTTAAACTTCAACAAAAATGATTTGAAAAGATCAAATAGGGTCTCTCATCATGTGAACATAATAGTTTAGTATGATAGATATAGAGATCATACCCCAACATAAAAAAAGGAATTTGAAAGACTTGACATGAAAGTAGAACTTTGAAAAGAATGAGAAGGGAGAAAAAATCCCCTTAAAAATTCGGCAGCCTAACGGCGTCACTTAAGCTTCAAAAAAATGAATTGACAAGATAAAATAGGGTATCTCATAATATAAACATAAGATTTAAGTATGATAGATATAGAGATAATACCCCAACATAATAGAAATGAACTTGAAAGACTTGACAAGAAAATAGAACTTGAAAATGAGAAGGGTGAAAGAATCCGCTACAAAAATTTCGGCAGCCTAACGGCGCCACTTAAACATTCATAAAATGAAATGATTAGAGTAAGAGGGGGTATCTCATCATATGAACATAAAAAGGACAGTATAATGAATATAAAATAACATCCTCCAACATATGAAAATGGGGCATAAAAGAAATGAAATAAAAGAGATCACTTGAAAAGAAAGAGAGAGGTCAGATCCCAAACCTTAAAACGTAACTCTTAAAACTCAAAGGTTGGGACCTTGAGGGCTTGGGGGAACCTTTGGAGGACTCCTTGGGATGTAAGGAGACGAGAAATTCGTTGAGGATGGTTTTGGAGTCGAAAATATGAGAGGAGGTCTTGGTATTTATAGGGAAAGTGAGGGGACAAGGCATTAATGGCCAATGGACACCTCAAAAGTGGTTTTCTCAAAAGCATGGGCCCTCCCATGGTACTTCCCATAGAGTTAGGCCACATGGGGACCCCCACACAATAACTCATCCTCTTTATTCGACCATCCTTTAAAATATCTCATGACATCATCATGACACAGTTATGATGTCATTAAACATACCGAAACCCTAAAACTGTATTTTTACTATTCACTGAAAATTCAACTTTCTGAGAAAAACCCCAAAATTTCACATTAACCAAATATCAATGCTCTGATTTAAAAAATGAACTCTATTTTATAAAAATAATTTTCTAAATATTTTTAATTCATTTTTTAAATAAACACACTATTCACCGAAAATTCATTTTTTCAGAAAAATCCCCAAAAATTACCTTAACATAATATCGATGCTCTGAGTTCAAAAATGAAATCCATTTTATAAAAATAATTTTCTAAATATTTTTAATTTAATTTTTAATTAAAAAACACTATTCACCCGAAAAAAACTAATACTTGAATAATAATTTATGAAACTGTTATTTACCCTTTTTATTGAATCTCATTACTTAATCTAGGTGTATAAATTATATTAAAACTTTCTTTGACTGAAATTACTAATCCATTTGGTCACATTACTAATCCTAAGCGTAAAATCACTATTCATAATTTACTATTCATCAAAAATCAAGTTGATCTTATTAGACTCGAAAATTCGTGCTGAACATAACTGTAGAAAATCATTTTTTGAAAATCATTACACATTTTTATTTATTTAAGGTTTACATAAACATTTTTAAAATATCCTTTCTCTAAAATTCATCAAAAATATGCATACTAAATTTATCCGGACATTTGAAAATTCATAAACTTCATCATAAGAAGAAATCCCAATTTGTATTTAAAACAAAGGATTACACAAGGCACTTACGGTCTCCTTACATATCCCCTTATCACACCAGCATAGGACCTAAGTGTAAGGTGTTCTATGGTGAGAGAATCCGAGGGAGGCTCGACCAACATCGCACGAGTAGTAATTTCTATCAGTTTGAACTTCTCGCGAAGGCGATCCCTTTCTAGCTTCAAACGATGAAGTTCAGCTTGGGTTTGGTCCAGAGCAAAGTCCAGTGGTGCTACCTCCTTCCCAAGTTCTGTTAGATGGGCTTAGATTGGTCCAAGACTACTGGGTGAGGCCATCGAATCTTCTTTCTATATTAATTAACCAAGATTGCTTGTATTTAGAGACAATAGTCAAAATGTTTAGTTTCCAGTGGTCATATTGACCAATGGTCAAATAACAGTCAAAACCCAACAGTATCATTTTAATTATACTCATGTTATCAAATGAAACATTTTTTTAGTATAAAAATAAAATAAAATAACACATAAAATTAGGAAACACGATTTATTTAAAATTTTGGGTCGTTACAATCTTCCCCCCATAAGAAATTGCGTCCTCGCAATTTTTAAAATTGGGTTTTGAAATTTCATTGAAAGACCCACATCGGAAAAGGAGTCAGTAAAACTATTACTTTAAAAGAAAGAAAGGGAAGTAGAAAGGTCACCCGAGTTAACCCACACTAGGATTCCATGTAGGAAAACATGGACATGGAGGAGAAAACAAAGGGTCATGTTCTGAGGGAGAGTGATAGAGAACATGATTAGGAGAAAGTTAACCATAAGAAAATCCCAAAATTTATGATGTGTGTAAACGGTCTTTGATTACCTAGAAGGAAACGTAAACCAACAACATTTTTGTTTTACGTTTCTTTTCATAATTTTGAGGAATTCATTTACTACCTAGAACAAAAACATAAGAAAATAAACCTACCTTCATGTAGAGTTTCATCCTTTAATAAGTTTCTAACCAAAAATAATCTTTTCTCCAAACGGTGAGCATTCAAAAACACTTGGTCTCATCAAAACACAAGAATCATCTTCTAGAGAATCACAAAATCCACAAAAGATTAACCATCTATTTCATCTATCTTTAAACATTATCCCAAAAATAGAAAGGGTAAGGTAATACAACTATTCAAAAAGAAATAATCCCATAGGAATGGAAACTACTTTTAAATCTTCAAAGTTCCATGGTACTACCCAGAGTTCATCATAGACCATTCTGTAAATAACTATCCTTAAAAATCCTCAAAATAAACCAAACTAAGATTGAAACCCAAATACAAGAAGGATTTTATAACATAGTCTTCCAAGGTAAACTTTATCATTCATCTCCAAACAACATCAACCACTCCTAACATCTTATAACAAAAGTAACTAACCTAAACATATTTACCCCAAGATAGGTTAATCATTTCCATAAGTAACCTTAATTACTATAAGTCTGCCTTAAATTCATCGATTCTTCAAAATATAAGTCAACCTTACTCCTCAATAAAAATACCGCAGTAATCTATTTACCTCAATCATATAGGGTCCCCAAAATAGTGAACGTCTTCCAAAATAATAATAATCTTTTAATACCCTAATCATCTCTATCATATTAATACGGCAATCATCGCATTTCCTATCACATTGGTCATTGGGACATGTTCTTCCAATTCCCACCATTAACTAAGAATATAAAGTATAATTAGGGGTTTAAATACTTCGCCAAGAATCATGAAAAGGAAACATTAAGCATAAAAGGATAAACTTGTAGAATAAAAGTATATCCTAACTTGCGATCCCCTAGGTTCCAATCTAGGTTATCCATGATCATATATTATTGTGTGAATCTTTATTTTATTTTTTCTTTGTTCCTTTAATAATGGTTCATACTAAGCTTATGAATTTACCAAAGCATATCCCCCGGGAGTGTCGTAACCAAGAGTGCAGTAAGACCCATTGTCGTGTACCAGTTCTTGTTCGAGTCTAGCTCAAAGTGGTGTTTTCGGGTTTTACCCCTATGTACATCTGTGCCAGAGCCACCTCTACCTGCTCGTATCCAGACAGGGATGTATTTTCTTGGCAACCCCTTACTCAATACTCACCAAAATATCTGGAAGATTTCCTATATTTAAAATTTTTGCTATAGGGTTCTTCCTAAAGTTTTCATATCCTAATTTCCACAAATAACTAAACCATCCTTTGATACCAACTATAGCATCCCGCCTTTTTATAACACAAACTTTCATTTCATTACACAAAACTGAGGATCTTTAATGTTTAGTGTCTTGGAAACCAGGAACAAAAAACATGAAAACACAAAACATTATTCTTAAACACTTAAAAGGATTCTCCTCATGTTCATCCTAGGTTCATTACTACATCTCATAACCTGGGGACATACATCAAAAGAAAGGGTGAGCAGAAGGCCCAGTAAGGGAAACAAGAGAGACATTTTACATGTGAACTTGAGATACTTCAATAAGGTCATGAAAAGAACTTTAAGGCATGAGAAATAAATCATGAGATATATCATAATAAAAAAAACATTTTTCATAACTTTAAGATGTGGCTAAATCATTTGACATATAAAATCATGAACATATCACCAAGGTCCATCCCCAAGGTGTCATTTGAAAATTACCAAGGTTATTCACCAAGATATCGTGAAAATTGTAATCTCTAGTGGTTACATCATTACCCAATGCATTGGAGCGCTATCAGGGCGCACCCTTAAATTTTCCTTTATTATCATGTGAGCCACATATATCATCATCAAACATTTCATAAATAACCCATATAGCATAAAATAAATGGGTTTCATTTCATAATCATAACGTTTTAAAAACTGCTTTAAAGACATGATCTTTACGTCACTTTAAACCCACGAAAGGGGAGAGAGGGTCTCATTTATGAAAATACCAGAATTTAAAATAGAACATTTTGATATATATGTGAATACCCCTATATAAATAAGAGATTTGAGTATTCACTTTATAACATAAAATGATTTTGAGAAAAGAGAGAGGCATTTTGAGACGAAAATTCTACAGCATAACGGCTATGTTTCGGGGTTTTAGAAAAAATTGAAAAGAGAGGGGACATGGGTCCAACATTCATAAATGAACCATAAAACAGTATAGGGTAAGAATAAAAATTATATATGAACATGGTAATTAAATTTTAAGGACATACCATTTGAAATGAAAAACATGGAAGGAAGACAAAAATTAGATTTCTCTTATGAAGATTCGGCAGCCTAACGACGTCACTTAAACTTCAACAAAAATGATTTGAAAAGATAAAATAGGGTATCTCATCATGTGAACAAAAGAGTTCAGTATGATTGATATAGAGATCATACCCCCACATAAAAAAAGGAATTTTAAATACTTGACATGAAATTAGAACTTTGAAAAGAATGAGAAGGGTGAAAGAATCCCCTTAAAAATTCGACAGCCTAACGGCGTCACTTAAGCTTCAAAAAAATGAATTGACAAGATCAAATAGGGTCTCTCATCATATGAACATAATAGTTATGTATGATAGATATAGATATCATACCCCAACATAATAAAAATGAACTTGAAAGACTTGACAAGAAAATAGAACTTGAAAATGAGAAGGGTGAAAGAATCCGTTACAAAAATTTCGGCAGCCTAACGGCGCCACTTAAACATTCATAAAATAAAATGATGAGAGTAAGAGGGGGTATATCATCATATGAACATAAAAAGGATAGTATAATTAATATAAAAGTACATCCTCTAACATATGAAAATGGGGAATAAAAGAAATGACATAAAAGAGATCACTTGAAAAGAAAGAGAGAGGTCAGATCCCTTACCTTAAAACTTAACTCTTAAAACTCAAAGGATGGGACCTTGGGGGCTTGGGGGAACCTTGGGAGGACTCCTTGGGAGGTAAGGAGACCCTAACTTTGTTGAGGATGGTTTTGGAGTCGAAAAGATGAGAGGAGGGCTTGGTATTTATAGGGAAAGTGAGGGGACAAGGCATTAATGGCCAAGGGACACCTCAAAAGTGGTTTTCTCAAAAGCATGGGCCCTCCCATGGTACTTCCCATAGAGTTAGGCCACATGGGGACCCACACACAATAATTCATCCTCTTTATTCGACCATCCTTTAAAATATCTCATGACATCATCATGACACAATTATGATGTCATTAAACATACCGAAACCCTAAAACTGGTTTTTTACTATTCACTGAAAATTCAACTTTCTCAGAAAAATCCCAAAATTTCACATTAACCAAATATCAATGCTCTGATTTCAAAAATGAACTCTATTTTATAAAAATAATTTTCTAAATATTTTTAATTCATTTTTTAAATAAACACACTATTCACCGAAAATTCATTTTTTTCAGAAAAATCCCCAAAAATTACCTTAACATAATATCGATGCTCTGAGTTCAAAAATGAAATCCATTTTATAAAAAAAATTTCTAAATATTTTTAATTTAATTTTTAATTAAAAACACTATTCACCCGAAAAAAACTAATACTTGAATAATAATTTATGAAACTATTATTTACCCATTTTATTGAATCTCATTACTTAATCTAGGTGTATAAATTATATTAAAACTTTCTTTGAGTGAAATTACTAATCCATTTGGTCACATTACTAATCCTAAGCGTAAAATCACTATTCATAATTTATTATTCATCAAAAATCAAGTTGATCTTATTAGACTCGAAATTTCGTGCTGAACATAATTGTAGAAGAACATTTTTGGAAAATCATTACACATTTTTATTTATTTAAGGTTTACATAAACATTTTTAAAATATCCTTTCTCTAAAATTCATCAAAAATATGCATACTATATTTATCCGGACATTTGAAAACTCATAAACTTTATCATAAGAAGAAATCCCAATTTTTATTTAAAAAAAAGGATTACACAAGGTAGTTACGGTCTCCTTACATATCCCCTTATCACACCAGCATAGGACCTAAGTGTAAGGTGTGCTAAGGTGAGAGAATCCGAGGGAGGCTCGACCAACATCGCACGAGTATTAATTTCTATCAGTTTGAACTTCTCGCGAAGGTGATCCCTTTCTAGCTTCACACGATGAAGTTCAGCTTGGGTTTGGTCCAGAGAAAAGCCCAGTGGTGCTACCTCCTTCCCAAGTTCTGTTAGATGGGCTTCGATTGGTCCAAGACTACTGGGTGAGGCCATCGAATCTTCTTTCTATATTAATTAACCAAGATTGATTGTATTTAGATACAATATTCAAAACGTTTAGTTTCCAGTGGTCATATTGACCAATGGTCAAATAACAGTCAAAACCCAACAGTCTCATTTTAATTATACTCATGTTATCAAATGAAACATTTTTGTTGAGTATAAAAATAAAATAAAATAACACATAAAATTAGGAAATAAGATTTATTTAAAATTTCGGGTCATTATAATCTTCCCCCCTTAAGAAATTGCATCCCCGTAATTTTTAAATTTGGGTTTTGAAATTTCATTGAAAGTTTCACATCGGAAAATGATTCAGTAAAACTATTACTTTAAAATAAAGAAAGGGAAGTACAAAGGTCACCCGAGTTAACCCAAACCAGGATTCCATGTAGGAAAACATGGAAATGGAGGAGAAAACAAAGGGTCAAGTTCTGAGGGAGAGTGATAGAGAACATGATTAGGAGAAAGTTAACCATAAGAAAATTCCAAATTTATGATGTGTGTAAACGGTCTTTGATTACCTAGTAGGAAACGTAAACCAACAACATTTTTGTTTTACGTTTCTTTTCATAATTTTGAGGAATTCATTTACTACGTAGAACAAAAACATAAGAAAATAAACCTACCTTCATGTAGAGTTTCATCCTTTAATAAGTTTCTACCCAAAAATAATCTTTTCTCCAAACGATCAGCATTCAAAAACACTTGGTCTCATCAAAACACAAGAATCCTCTTCTATAGAATCACAAAATCCACAAAAGATTAACCATCTATTTCATCTATCTTTAAACATTATCCCAAAAACAGAAATGGTAAGGTAAAAAAACTCTTCAAAAAGAAATAATACCATAGGTATGGAAACTACTTTTAAATCTTCAAAGTTCCATGGTACTACCCAGAGTTCATTATAGACCATTCCGTAAATAACTATCCTTAAAATCCTCAAAATAAACCAAACTAAGATTGAAACCCAAATACAAGAAGGATTTGATAACATAGTCTTCCAAGGTAAACTTTATCATTCATATCCAAACAACATCAACCACTCCTAACATCTTATAGCAAAAGTTACTAACCTAAACATATTTACCCCAAGATTGGTTAATCATTTCCATAAGTAACCTAAATTACTATAAGTCTGACTTAAATTCATCGATTCTTCAAAATATAAGTCAACCTTACTCCTCAATGAAAATACCGTAGTAATCTATTTACCTCGATCATATAGGGTCCCCAAAATAGTGAACGTATTGCAAAATAATAATAATCTTTTAATCCCGTAATCATCTCTGTCATATTAATACGACAATCATCGCATTTCCTATCACATTGGTCGTTGGGACATGTTCTTCCATTTCCCACCATTAACTAAGAAGATAAAGTATAATTAGGGGCTTAAATACTTCGCCAAGAATCATGAAAAGGAAACATTAAGCATAAAAGGATAAACTTGTAGAATAAAAGTATATCCTAACTTGTGTTCCCCTAGGTTCCAATCTAGGTTATCCATGATCGTATATTCTTGTGTGAATCTTTATTTTATTTTATCTTTGTTTCTTTAATAATGGTTCATACTAAGCTTATGAATTTACCAAAGCATATCCCCCAGGAGTGTCATAACCAAGAGTTCAACAAGGCCCGTTGTCGTGTACCAGTTCCCATTCGAGTCTAGCTCAAAGTGGTGTTTTTGGGTTTTACCCCTATGTACATATGTGCCAGAGCCACCTCTACCTGCTCATATCCAGATTGGGATGTATTTTCTTGGCAACCCCTTACTCAATACTCACCAAAATATCTGGAAGATTTCCTATATTTAAACTTTTCAGTAGGGTTCTTCCTAAAGTTTTCATATCCTAATTTACACAAATAACTAAACCATCCTTTGATACCAACTATAGCATCCCACCTTTTTATAACATAAACTTTCATTTCTTTACACAAAACTGTGGATCTTTAAGGTTTAGTGTCTTGGAAACCAGGAACAAAAAAAATCAAAACATAGAACATTATTCTTAAACACTTGAAAGGCTTATCCTCATTTTCATCCTAGGTTCATTACTGCATCTCATAACCTGGGGACATACATCAAAAGAAAGGGTGAGCAGAAGGCCCAGTAAGGGAAACAAGAGAAACATTTTACATGTGAACTTGAGATACTTCAATAAGGTCATGAAAAGAACTTTAAGGCATGAGAAATAAATCATGAGATATATCATAATAAAAATAACATTTTTAATAACTTTAAGATGTGGCTAAATCATTTAACATATAAAATCATGAACATATCACCAAGCTCCATCCCCAAGGTTTCATTTGAAAATTACCAAGGTTATTCACCAAGATATCGTGAAAATTGTAATCTCTAGTGGTTACATCATTACCCAATGCATTGGAGCGCTATCAGGGCGCACCCTTAAATTTTCCTTTATTATCATGTGTTCCACATATATCATCATCAAAAATTTCACAAATAACCCATATATCATAATATAAATGGGTTTCATTTCATAATCGTAACGTTTTAAAAATTGCTTTAAAGACATGATCATTACGTCACTTTAAACCCACGGAAGGGGAGAGCGGGTCTCATGTATGTAAATCCCAGAATTTAAAATAGAAAATTTTGATATATATGTGAATACACCTGTATAAATAAGAGCTTTGATTATTCACTTTATAACATAAAATAATTTTGAGAAAAGAGAGAGGCATTTTGAGACGAAAATTCTGCAGCAAAACATCTATGTTTTGGGGTTTTAGAAAACATTGAAAAGAGAGGGGAAAAGGGTCCAACATTCATAAATGACCCATAAAACAGTATAGGGGAAGAATAAGAAGTATATATGAACATGGTAATTAAATTTTAAGGACATACCATTTGAAATGAAAAACATGGAAGGAAGACAAAAATTAGATTTCTCTTATGAAAATTCGGCAGCCTAACGGCATCACTTAAACTTCAACAAAAATGATTTGAAAAGATCAAATAGGGTCTCTAATCATGTGAATATAAGAGTTCAGTATGATAGATATAGAGATCATACCCCAACATAAAAAAATGAATTTGAAAGACTTGACATGAAAGTAGAACTTTGAAAAGAATGAGAAGGGTGAAAGAATCCCCTTAAAAATTCGGCAGCCTAACGGCGTCACTTAAGATTCAAAAAAATGAATTGACAAGATCAAATAGGGTCTCTTATTATATGAACATAAGAGTTAAGTATGATAGATATAGATATCATACCCCAACATAATAAAAATGAACTTGAAAGACTTGACAAGAAAATAGAACTTAAAAATGAGAAGGGTGAAAGAATCCGTTACAAAAATTTCGGCAGCCTAACGGCGCCACTTAAACATTCATAAAATGAAATGATGAGAGTAAGATGGGGTCTCTCATAATATGAACATAAAAAGTACAGTATAATTAATATAAAATGACATCCTCTAACATATGAAAATGGGGCATAAAAGAAATGACATAAAAGAGATCACTTGAAAAGAAAGAGAGAGGTCGGATCCCTTACCTTAAAACGTAACACTTAAAAATCAAAGGTTGGGACCTTGAGGGCATTGGGGCACCTTGGGAGGACTCCTTGGGAGGTAAGGAGACCAGAACTTCGTTTAGGATGGTTTTGGAGTCGAAAATATGAGAGGAGGGCTTGGTATTTATAGGGAAAGTGAGGGGACAAGGCATTAATGGCCAAGGGACACCTCAAAAGTGGTTTTCTCAAAAGCCTGGGCCCTCCCATGGTACTTCCCATAGAGTTAGGCCACATGGGGACCCCCACACAATAATTCATCCGTTTTAATCTACCATCCTTTAAAATATCTCATGACATCATCATGACACAGTTATGATGTCAGTAAACATACCGAAACCCTAAAACTGTATTTTTACTATTCACTGAAAATTCAACTTTCTCAGAAAAATCCCAAAATTTCACTTTAACAAAATATCAATGCTCTGATTTCAAAAATGAACTCTATTTTATAAAAATAATTTTCTAAATATTTTTAATTCATTTTTTAAATAAACACACTATTCACCAAAAATTCATTTTTTTCAGAAAAATCCCCAAAAATTGCCTTAACATAATATCGATGCTCTGAGTTCAAAAATGAAATCCATTTTATAAAAATAATTTTCTAAATATTTTTAATTTAATTTTTAATTAAAAAACACTATTCACCCGAAAAAAACTAATACTTGAATAATAATGCATGAAACTGTTATTTACCCATTTTATTGAATCTCATTACTTAATCTAGGTGTATAAATTATATTAAAACTTTCTTTGAGTGAAATTACTAATACATTTGGTCACATTACTAATCCTAAGCGTAATATCACTATTCATAATTTACTATTCATCAAAAATCAAGTTGATCTTATTAGACTCGAAATTTCATGCTGAACATAATTGTAGAAGACAATTTTTTGAAAATCATTACACATTTTTATTTATTTAAGGTTTACATAAACATTTTTAAAATATCTTTTCTCTAAAATTCATCAAAAATATGCATACTATATTTATCCGGACATTTGAAAATTCATAAACTTCATCATAAGAAGAAATCCCAATTTTTATTTAAAACAAAGGATTACACAAGGCAGTTACTGTCTCCTTACATATCCCCTTATCACACCAGCATAGGACCTAAGTGTAAGGTGTGATAAGGTGAGAGAATCCGAGGGAGGCTCGGCCAACATCGCACGATTAGTAATTTCTATCAGTTTGAACTTCTCGCGAAGGTGATCCCTTTATAGCTTCACACAATGAAGTTCAGCTTGGGTTTGGTCCAGAGCAAAGCCCAGTGGTGCTACCTCCTTCCCAAGTTCTGTTAGATGGGCTTCGATTGGTCCAAGACTACTGGGTGAGGCCATCGAATCTTCTTTCTATATTAATTAACCAAGATTGCTTATATTTAGAGACAATAGTCAAAACGTTTAGTTTCCAGTGGTCATATTGACCAATGGTCAAATAACAGTCAAAACCCAATAGTCTCATTTTAATTATACTCATGTTATCAAATGAAACATTTTTGTTGAGTATGAAAATAAAATAAAATAACACATAAAATTAGGAAACAAGATTTATTTAAAATTTCGGGTCGTTACAATCTTCCCCCCTTAAGAAATTGCGTCCTCACAATTTTTAAAATTGGTTTTTGAAATTTCATTGAAAGTCCCACATCGGAAAAGGAGTCAGTAAAACTATTACTTTAAAAGAAAGAAAGGGAAGTACAAAGGTCACCCGAGTTAACCCACACTAGGATTCCATGTAGGAAAACATGGACATGGAGGAGAAAACAAAGGGTCAAGTTCTAAGGGAGAGTGATAGAGAACATGATTAGGAGAAAGTTAACCATAAGAAAATCCCAAATTTATGATGTGTGTAAACAGTCTTTGATTACCTAGTAGGAAACGTAAACCAATAACATTTTTGTTTTACGTTTCTTTTCATAATTTTGAGGAATTCATTTACTACATAGAACAAAAACATAAGAAAATAAACCTACCTTCATGTATAGTTTCATCCTTTAATAAGTTTCTACCCAAAAATAATCTTTTCTCCAAACGATGAGCATTCAAAAACACTTGGTCTCATCAAAACACAAGAATCATCTTCTAGAGAATCACATAATCCACAAAAGATTAACCATCTATTTCATCTATCTTTAGACATTATCCTAAAAACAGAAAGTGTAAGGTAAAACAACTCTTCAAAAAGAAATAATCCCATAGGAATGGAAACTACTTTTAAATCTTCAAAGTTCCTTGGTACTACCCAGAGTTCATCATAGACCATTCCGTAAATAACTGTCCTTAAAAATCCTCAAAATAAACCAAACTAAGATTGAAACCCAAATACAAGAAGGATTTGATAACATAGTCTTCCAAGGTAAACTTTATCATTCATCTCCAAACAACATCAACCACTCATAACATCTTATAACAAAAGTAACTAACCTAAACATATTTACCCCAAGATAGGTTAATCATTTCTCTAAGTAACCTAAATTACTATAAGTCTGCCTTAAATTCATCGATTCTTCAAAATATAAGTCAACCTTACTCCTCAATGAAAATACCGTAGTAATCTATTTACCTCGATCATATAGGGTCCCCAAAATAGTGAACGTCTTCCAAAATAATAATAATCTTTTAATCCCCTAATCGTCTCTGTCATATTAATACGGCAATCATCGTATTTCCTATCACATTGGTTGTTGGGACATGTTCTTCCATTTCCCACCATTAGCTAAGAAGATAAAGTATAATTAGAGGCTTAAATACTTCACCAATAATCATGAAAAGGAAACATTAAGCATAAAAGGATAAACTTGTAGAATAAAAGTATATCCTAACTTGCGATCCCCTAGGTTCCAATCTTGGTTATCCATGATCGTATATTCTTGTGTGAATCTTTATTTTATTTTATATTTGTTCCTTTAATAATGGTTCATACTAAACTTATGAATTTACCAAAGCATATCCCCCGGGAGTGTCGTAACCAAGAGTGCAGCAAGGCCCGTTGTCGTGTACCAGTTCCCATTCTAGTCTATCTCAAAGTGGTGTTTTCGGGTTTTACCCCTATGTACCTCTGTGCCAGAGCCACCTCTACCTGCTCGTATCCAGACAGGGATGTATTTTCTTGGAAACCCCTTACTCAATACTCACCAAAATATCTGGAAGATTTCCTATATTTAAACTTTTCTATAGGGTTATTCCTAAAGTTTTCATATCATAATTTCCAAAAATAACTAAACCATCCTTTGATACCAACTATATCATCCTGCCTTTTTATAACATAAACTTTCATTTCATTACACAAAACTGGGGATCTTTAAGGTTTAGTGTCTTGGAAACCAGGAACAAAAAACATAAAAACATAAAACATTATTCTTAAACACTTGAAAGGATTCTCCTCATGTTCATCCTAGGTTCATTACTGCATCTCATAACCTGGGGACATACATCAAAAGAAAGGGTGAGCAGAAGGCCCAGTAAGGGAATCAAGAGAAACATTTTACATGTGAACTTGAGATACTTCAGTAAGGTCATGAAAAGAACTTTAAGGCATGAGAAATAAATCATGAGATATATCATAATAAAAATAACATTTTTCATAAATTTAATATGTGGCTAAATCATTTAACATATAAAATCATGAAAATATCACCGAGGTCCATCCCCAAGGTGTCATTTTAAAATTACCAAGGTTATTCACCAAGATATCGTGAAAATTGTAATCTCTAGTGGTTACATCATTACCCAATGCATTGGAGCGCTATCAGGGTGCACCATTAAATTTTCCTTTATTATCATGTGAGCCACATATATCATCATCAAAAATTTCATAAATAACCCATATAGAATAAAATAAATGGGTTTCATTTCATAATCATAACGTTTTAAAAACTGTTTTAAAGACATGATCTTTACTTCACTTTAAACCCACGGAAGGGGAGAGAAGGTCTCATGTATGTAAATACCAGAATTTAAAATAGAACATTTTGATATATATGTGAATACCCGTTTATAAATAATAGCTTTGAGTATTCACTTTATAACATAAAATAATTTTGAGAAAAGAGAGAGGCATTTTGAGACGAAAATTCTGCAGCATAACGGCTATGTTTCGGGGTTTTAGAAAACATTGAAAAAAGAGGGGACATGGGTCCAACATTCATAAATGACCAATAAAACAGTATAGGGGAAGAATAAGAAGTATATATGAACATGGTATTTAAATTTTGAGGACATACCATTTGAAATGAAAAACATGGAAGGAAGACAAAAATTAGATTTCTCTTATGAAAATTCGGCAGCCTAACGGGGTCACTTAAACTTCAACAAAAATGATTTGAAAAGATCAAATAGGGTCTCTCATCATGTGAACATAATAGTTAAGTATGATAGATATATATATCATACCCCAACATAAAAAAATGAATTTAAAAGACTTGACATGAAAGTAGAACTTTGAAAAGAATGAGAAGGGTGAAAGAATCCCCTTAAAAATTCGGCAGCCTAACGGCGTCACTTAAGCTTCAAAAAAATGAATTGACAAGATAAAATAGGGTCTCTCATCATATGAACATAAGAGTTAATTATGATAGATATAGAGATCGTACCCCAACATAATAAAAATGAACTTGAAAGACTTGACAAGAAAATAGAACTTGAAAATGAGAAGGGTGAAAGAATCCGTTACAAAAATTTCGGCAGCCTAACGACGCCACTTAAACATTCATAAAATTAAATGATGAGAGTAAGAGTGGGTCTCTAATCATATGAACATAAAAAGGACAGTATAATGAATATAAAAGGACATCCTCCAACATATGAAAATGGGGCATAAAAGAAATGACATAAAAGAAATCACTTGAAAAGAAAGAGAGAGGTCGGATCCCTTACCTTAAAACGTAACTCTTAAAACTCAAAGGTTGGGACCCTGAGGGCTTGGGGGCACCTTGGGAGGACTCCTTGGGAGGTAAGGAGACCATAAATTCGTTGAGGATGGTTTTTTAGTCGAAAAGATGAGAGGAGGGCTTGGAATTTATAGGGAAAGTGAGGGGACAAGGCATTAATGGCCAAGGGACACCTCAAAAGTGGTTTTCTCAAAAGCATGGGCCCTCCCATGGTACTTCCCATAGAGTTAGGCCACATGGGGACCCCCACACAATAATTCATACTCTTTAGTCAACCATACTTTAAAATATCTCATGAAATCATCATGATACAGTTATGATGTCATTAAACATACCGAAACCCTAAAACTGTATTTTAACTATTCACTAAAAATTCAACTTTCTCAGAAAAATCCCAAAATTTCACATTAACCAAATATAAATGCTATGATTTCAAAAATGAACTCTATTTTATAAAAATATTTTTCTAAATATTTTTAATTCATTTTTTAAATAAACACACTATTCACCGAAAATTCATTTTTTTCAGAAAAATCCCCAAAAATTACCTTAACATAATATCGATGCTCTAAGTTCAAAAATGAAATCAATTTTATAAAAATAATTTTCTAAATATTTTTAATTTAATTTTTAATTAAAAAACACTATTCACCCGAAAAAAACTAATACTTGAATAATAATTTATGAAACTGTTATTTACCCATTTTATTGAATCTCATTACTTAATCTAGGTGTATAAATTATATTAAAACTTTCTTTGAGTGAAATTACTAATCCATTTGGTCACATTACTAATCCTAAGCGTAAAATCACTATTCATAATTTACTATTCATCAAAAATCAAGTTGATCTTATTAGACTCGAAATTTCGTGCTGAACATAATTGTAGAAGACAATTTTTTGAAAATCATTACACATTTTTATTTATTTAAGTTTTAAATAAATATTTTTAAAATATCCTTTCTCTAAAATTCATCAAAAATATGCATACTATATTTATCCGGACATTTGAAAATTCATAAACTTCATCATAAGAAGAAATCCCAATTTTTATTTAAAACAAAGGATTACACAAGGCAGTTAAGGTCTCCTTACATAGCCCCTTATCACACCAGCATAGGACCTAAGTGTAAGGTGTGCTAAGGTGAGAGAATATGAGGGAGGCTCGACCAACATCGCACGAGTAATAATTTCTATCAGTTTGAACTTCTCGCGAAGGCGATCCCTTTCTAGCTTCACACGATGAAGTTCAGCTTGGGTTTGGTCCAGCGCAAAGCCCAGTGGTGCTACCTCCTTCCCAAGTTTTGTTAGATGGGCTTTGATTGGTCCAAGACTACTAGTTGAGGCCATCGAATCTTCTTTCTATATTAATTATCCAAGATTGCTTGTATTTAGAGACTATAGTCAAAACGTTTAGTTTCCAGTGGTCATATTGACCAATGGTCAAATAACAGTCAAAACCCAATAGTCTCATTTTAATTATACTCATGTTATCAAATGAAACATTTTTGTTGAGTATAAAAATAAAATAAAATAACACATAAAATTAGGAAACAAGATTTATTTAAAATTTCGGGTTGTTAAAATAGAACACATTGGTAATAATTTTGAACTTGGTAATTGGATAATTAAATGGTGTTTTAAATGGAAATGGTATTTTTTAAAAAATGGAATTTGAAATGGATATTGTAAATGATATTTGAAACAGTATTTAATAAATGTGTAATTTGGATTAGTTTTTATAATTGGAATAGTGGAATGAAATTTATGACATGTTTTATGTGTTCTAGAATTGGTATTTGGAATTTAAATTTTATTTCTATTCGAAAATGTGATTTTATAAATTGGATTTGAAATGAAAACAAGGCCTTCATATTAGAAATGTTTTGGCTAATTGGAAATGGAATTGATTTTAGAATCCAAATGTTAAATGATCTACTATTCTATGTATTTATTCCTCATGGTTGTGATGGTTAAACTGGGGTGAACATGGAAGTCAGGTTCATGTGGATGCGATGGTTAAACCGGGGGTGAACATGGCCCTCAAGTGGATGAAATTATTATAGTTAAACTTGAGGTGAACAGGGCCCCTGGGTAGTTGTAGTTGTGGTGGAAAAACCTGGGTGAAAATGGCCCCTGGGTGTATGCTGGGACCCTAGGAAGGGGTATATTACTACCAGGTTGCAATTATTTGGATGAGGATGGTTATATTACCCCATAAGGAGATGAGTTGGTATGGTCACCGTGACATTCTTAGAGACACTCTAACACTAGACGAAGTAGGTATATACCTTTCCTAGAGTGAATCTAGCCAAAGAGTTTAGTGTTTTTTATAATTTTCAATTTAAATGTTTTAATGATAGTATTTTTTACTTTTAGATTGAGCACCATTATGTTCATTGTGTATAGAATGGTCATATTTATGGATGACCTTGGTGGTGGCCTACCAAGTTGTAATCACACCCTAATCGGGTTTCCATGACATTTGGGTACCCAATAAAACAACATTATTAGTCATATGTATATGTTTTAGGGCTAGGATCGATGTTTATGATTATTGACTGGATTCCTAGGTTAGAGTATTAATGGTGGTAATAGGAAGGTCTAGGGACCAGTTAGGGATGAGCTCCTAGAATCAATTTTATTTTTCACTGTTAGCACTATTTTTGTATGATCCACCCATGGAGGATCCAATTTGGTATGTATGACACCTTCATTTATTATTTTATCATGATATTGCATCTATTTAATCATAGCTTTCCTTATCTATGATTTTTATCTATATTTTTATTTTATTTAATTATTTATATTATTTTTCACACTCTAATATTGAGGTTATAGTGTCCCCACGATAAGCTAATGGGGCCTCGCTTCTAGTCTGAAGTCTCTGGCATATGAGGAGGTGCACCTAAGGTCATGTGGAAATTAGATCTAGTTATTCTTTAGAGTTCTCTAGGTTTGGATGTCACAAACTGGTATAAGAGTGTTTTTTTAATTTTTATGTTATGAATTTTACATTGTAAATAAGAGAAAAGGATGTATTGGGGAATGTTAATGAGCTCGTGCCTAAAAGGCATAACCCCATGTTCAGGTAAAAAAATCAAGTTTCCATGGGTGGTAATTGTTTTTTTTTCTTTTAATTTTTAATATTGATTGATTCCCACCTTGAGTGGTGCACATGGGTGTGATGTTATTGATTTATTGTATTTTTACTCTTAGCCATTATGGAAAGTGGGTGTGTGCATTCATGCATCATTCTAGGCATATAATATTGATATTTCTTCTTCATATTTCTTCTGATTGATCATTTACTAGGATTAAAATATATTGGTGTTTTATTTATCATCCATATAATATGTTTTCTAGTTAATTATATCTTCTAATGGATATAAATAATCAATATCGGTTTGTATTTAAAGTGTACATAACCATTTATATGGTGATTTTCATATAAATGTATGGTGGAATTCTACTTGAAGAACTCATCAAGTGACTTTTGGTTAACAGGAAGGTATAAATGAATTATTAAAGTGATATTTTTGGTTAAATAAAGTAAAATTAAGAAAATTATATAGTGTTTTACCTCATAACATTTGAATGAAATTTTATCAAACCAAACCAAGAATGTAATATCTTAATAAATGGTGAATAAATAAAATTTGGAATGTCGGTGAAAATTGAAAAGTTTTAAAATGTGAATCCTTTAGGTTTTAATTGTGAAGTTTAATTAAATTAAAGAATAAATTTTAAGACCTTTAGGGATTTTGCTGATGAGTATCTCTTATGTTTTTTTTGGACCATGTATACAAGTAGTTGGGATAGAGAGAGATTTTGGGTGGTGAGACCCTTGGACATGGGATGTGAGACCTTGATGGGTTTTTATGTACTAGTGAGAGGGATGATACTTATCGTGCCTACAGTTGGTTTGTGACCTTACGATTATAAGATATCACCTTGTATTGTGGTTGATTATGAACCATATGGGGTTTTGACCCTTGCAGGATGTGCATGACCCTAGAACAAGTGCCTTGGTGCATAGATACAATTTAAATGGGTGTGTATATATTGGTGTGTGTAACCTAGAGTAATTAGTTTTCATTGTAATTTTATATGCTATGTGTTTTTTAATAGGGGTAGGAGTTAATCCCATAATAAGTGTCTTGTGTGAGACCAAAACTAAGGGTCTAGGCATGAGAGCCCATTTATCTTTGTAATATGACTTTTGTAGTGTTGAGTCGACATGTTTGGTAATTGAGGGTGACTGTGAGAGATATTATCCCAGTTTTGTTGGTGCTTTAGATGTGTGAGGCATGGGTAGATTATTTTTATAGTGGGACCAATTCTTGGAAAGGCTTTGTTAAAGGTATGGTTATGACCTAGATCTTTCTAAGGGAATCACCATGAGTGCTAGTTTCTTTTTTTAGGATAGTTTTGAATGGTAGAATCATTGGGATCCCAGAACCTATGATTTTGATACTATTTTTACATGGTAATTTTCGTTTAATATGGGTAGAAAATTATGATATAAGAGAAATTATTGGGATGATGGTTGGTCATGTGGTTAGAATTAACTTATGATAAATGTCAGGCTTGTGTGATGGAAACATAAATGATGCTCCGAGTTTGATAAGATTGACAAGATGTGAGGCATGTTCTGATTTTTAAGTGGGAAAGTGATATTATAATCTACGATTCATGAATTATGGGATCATTGGTATATTTTTGTGAATGATTGTATGGGAGCTTGTGACCCTGGGGTTTTGAAGAGGTCAAGATGGATGGTGCATGCTGGAGATGCACTATGCCATTAGGGGTATATGTATGGGTGGATCAAGAGTAAGAACCCATTACTTTTTGATGAGATGAAGGTCATAAATGATAGCTATATGCAAGAACTATATGGTTTTGGATTAGTAATATGGACCATCTATGTTTATTTTGGAAATCAGTTGGGTTTTATAGGATCCTGAGTGATGTGGTGGTGGTAGTTCCACCATGAATGTTGATTCATGATAGTTTGGTAGTTATTCATGGGGATATGGTGGGTCTTAGTTGATGAGTACATCTTGAGGAAAGTTGATTGATATTTTATGATATTATTGTGAGTATGGCGTCTTGGGGAACTGGAATTAGTTTGATATTTCCCTACAGTGAGAGGTGACATCATGGATGGATCAGAGTGCGGTGGAACAATCGATTAGGTTTGAACCAGATAGAGTCTCCAGGGGTCGATTGAAACATTGAGTGTGGATCCAAAGAGTGTCCCATGTGGTTTTAATCTAGAAACATAGAGGTTGTTCTTGAGGAGTGGTATAAGAGAAGTCATATGGTGTGTAGTGAACCATCAATCATTTGTGGGTGAGGCCCTAGTTATGGACCAGATATCGATGAATGTCATAAGTGATATTCTTAGAAGTTAAGAATGGGTGGTATGTGATATTTGTTCTTCCTCTCAAGTGTGTGTTAGATGGACATGAACAATAATTGAGTTTGATAATTCTTGGAGTTTTTTCCATAGATATGGCAACTACTCAAATGAAGTGATGATAACAATAATATTATAGTGGGGAGTGATGTATTAGTTGTGGTCATACAACCCTTATGTTGAAATGTTGTGGGAGTGTAGTATGGACCATGGAAAGGTCATGGTGGAATCCAGATTTTGATGAGGGTCAAATGAGATGCATACATATATTCCTTAAGGAATGAAAATGGGAAATTAGATGCAATTGTGGATTAAGACCGAGTGTTTCCTTTGACATTGAGATGGTTTTAATGTGAACCAAAGGTTCTTGGATTAGAGATTCGTTGGTGTGTTTGATAATACACAACAAAATTTTTAATGGTTGAGGATATAACCATGGGACATAACTAGAAGTTGGGTATGGACTATAGAGAGTGATTTCAAGTGATTATAGGATGTCTTCAGGTGAGAAGTCATCAGAATTTGGTGAATTGATAATTCATCAATAGTTGAAGCTCATCATTTTAAAGATGAGTCGATCAAGGATGGTCTGAATTATATTTGTGAATGAAGTCGGATGTGGTAAGTTTCAAAACCCACCCGATGTGTCTTTTTATGGATGGAGAATGCATTTAGTATTCATACTAGAATTTTTTTTTAAAAATATGGTACATTTATAGTTCATGTATAAACAATGGATTTGAATCCTTTATAATTTTGAATTTAGTAATGAGGAATAGTGCCGACATTCAACTGAAATTATCATTTTTGTTCTGGTGTAGTGAGTTAGAAACCACACTGGTTGTGTTGTTAGAAATATAGAGTGGTGTTTTAATAGTCCATTTTAAGGGAATAGGCACCAAAGAATTGGTAATGGTGGTTGTAAGCTAAATATTATGGTGGAGAACACCATAGGATTGGAGGGTAGTTGAATGATCACACTATCAATGTTTTGGGATAGATGAGCTCAGGTAAGCGGCATATCAGTGTTTTGGTTGTTCCAAGGGGTGTTGGACTTGATTATGATAGTATGAGATTATTTAATTAGAGGTTTCACCCTGAATGTTATTTGGGAATTTTTGAATGGAAAATGGTCATTTTATATCAAACTGGTGACTGATGTAGGTCCAGAGATGCGGTTTGGTGACCACTGTGACTACTCATGGATGAGAATTTTTATGGTGTGGTGTTTTAATGTATTGTGTTCATATGAGTGTTTGGAATTTGAGAGTAATTATAATTTTTCTTTTAGTCGATGGTTTATTTTTAGAACTAGGACTTTGATTAATGATTCAAGAGTTTGAGTGTCCCAAGATTATGTTTTTAGATAAGGTTTGAGGCTCGAGTGGTGCCTCATGTGTTTGGTCAAGTATTGGGAGTTTCATTTTGAATTTTAAAGGCTTTATATAACTTTGAATTGGGTAAAATATTTTTGTTTCATTGTTTAGAGTAAACTTCTTTGTTACACTTATGCAGAAGGAGTTTAAGTTCAATTTCTATAACACACAATTGTCTAGAACAATTATAACATAATTAGCGGAAAACCATGTGGATATTAGATAAAATAGTTTGATCTTGTCTCAGCCTAGGGGATTGGACCATAGTTTCAGTAAAATGGTGCAAGGTTCTACAAAGGGGTCCTAATACTATTTTTCCTAGTTGGTGCATGGTTAGTGGACTGTGTGACCAAATGATGATAGGAGGTATTTTCTAGGAAGTTCAATGAACATGGTTAGTGCATAGTTTATAAAGTCACATGGATAATCTTTATGGATTTCTAAATGTTCATTAAAATTTTAAAATGAATAAAATAAACCCTCAAGTTTTTAGGCATCCCCCACTTCCTCTATTTGGTGTGTATAGACAAGGGGGTTTCCTTTCCCCTTCCTTATCCTCCAAGACCTTGATATTGGGGTGTTTTTGGGATGATTATTTTATTATTTGAGGTTAGTAACACCATATAAAAACCTTCATTGATATCATCTATAGTTCATTCCAATTTTTTTCCTTCAATATAGGTTTCCATTCGAAATTACATCAGAGCATGGTGGAATCGCATGAATCTCTTGGGGTTTTTTTCCAACCTCAATATATGAAAACCAATGGTTTTTTTCCTATGGTGTATCATGTTTCATTAAGGTATTATTCCATAGTTATTTTTCTTATGTTTTTATTCAAGTTGGTTTTAAATTAACCATGGAAGCAATGTTTTCATTTAGTTATTTTTCCTAAAATGTGGTTGCGAGTACATTGTGGGTTTTTGGAAAGTGTTTGGATATGGATCTGATGCAGTGAGAGATTATGGTAGGTTCTTTATTAATTATTCCTTTTTGATTTAAGTGGAAATTAATTATAATTTTTTTAATTAACTATTTGGGATGTTGTGGTGTGAGTTAGGATCTGGGAGTATAAGTGAGGACCTTTTTAGTATAGATGGGGATTAAAGAGCCTAGGTAGTATCTTCTATCCTATATATTTATCTAGAAATATTCTTTAAAGGTAAGTCTTATATAATATTTCCCATAGTCTTTCTTGTGTTTCTAAGTTCATGTGATTGTAGTCTCACTAGTTTTCGAGCGATGACCATGTAAATTAATTAAGTGTTTTAAATAAAAATTTCATTAGTTAACACCCTAGTCATTCTTGGAGATTTATGGGAAGGTGGTTATAAGTTGAACACATTGGTAATGATTTTAACCTCAGGAATTAAAAAATTAAATAATTTTTCAAATGAAAATGGTACTTTTCAAAAAATATAATTTGAAATGGAAGTTAGAAATGGTATTTGAAATGGTAAGTTAGAAATGGGTAAATTAGAATGGTTTTGAAATAAAAAAGGTGAAATGGTATTAATGACATGTGTTGGGTGTTTTGGAATCATTATTTGGAATGGTAATTTGAAATGTTAATCATAAATGAAAATTTGGAAATTTAATTTGAAATATTAAAATGGTCTAGATATTATAAATGGTTTGGCTAATGTAATTTTGAATCTATTTTAAAAATAAAATACTAAATGATCCATTATGCCTTATATTTTTTCCTTATGGTTTTGATGGTTAATCCTGAGGTGAACATGACCTTGAGCATACATATTTGTTATAGTAAAACGTAGGGTGAACATAGCCCTCAAGTGGATGCTGTGGCCCTAGGGATGGTTATATTACCCCCAGGTTTCAGTTATTTGGAAAGTGATGAAAATATTACCCTTAGTGAGATATGGGTAGGCATAATCATTGTAAAATGCTTATAGAAATCCCAACATTGGCTGAAGTATGTGTGTACCATTCCTAGGGTGAATCTGGCCCATAGGCTCAACATTAGTTTATTATTTTCAATTTAAAATTTTAAATGGATTTTTTTAATTTTTTCTTGAGAACTACTAATTACACCATGTATAGACTAGTCATATTTAGGTATTTTGTTAGTGGTGGCCCATTGAGTTATATTGATACCCTATTCAGGCTGCAAGGAATCTTGGGTACCCAAACAGACACTATTATTATTCACAAGTATAGGTTTTAATGCTAGGATTAATGTTGATTCTTATTGACTGGCTTCCTAGGTTGGAGTATAGATGATGGTACAAGTTAAGACTCAGGACCAGTTGGGGATGAGATGTTAACCCTAGTTTTATTTTTCTCTTTTAGTACTTCTTGTGTATGATTTTAATAAGGGGGGTCTGGTTTGGTATGTATGAAATATTCCTTTATTATCTCCTCTTGATGTTGTATTTTTTTTATTGAAACTTTACGTGTTTATGATGTTTATCTAGATGTGTATGAAATTTAATTATTATTATTATTATTGTATTGTGTATTAAAATAACAATGGAATAGTCTCCCCACTAACATCATGGTCCCTTGATTCTAGTTGGTAGCTACTATAATATACAAAGTCATGCTTGTGTTTATGTGGAAATCTAGTCTGGTTATTATTTAGAGTGAGTTAGGCTGGGATTCCATAACTAGTATAGTTTCTGAAAGTGATAAATTAGAGGTTAAATAAAAAAGAATAAAAGAGTTTGAAAATTATTTACCATAGTTAAGAAAATTTCATGAATAAATAATAAATAAGATAAAATATGATTTAAAAGAAAACCTAAGACTAGTTGGGGATAATAATAACTCCTTCATTATGAAGTTACTTGATCTTGAAGCAAGGATAATAAATCTGATATCTGAATAAGATTGACATTCCCAAGTTGTGGAGAAGAAATATATTTCCAATAAAATTATATTTAGATTCATAGTCCCAAGAATACTCACATGAGTTCCACAAAGTTATTAATTTCATTACCTGACTATCCAATAAAAAGATCTATAAAATAGGTTCCATCTATATCAAAATCTTTTAATTTTATGAAATCAATTTTTCTATACAGTGTTGAATTTAAATATGGTACAAATATGGATGATAAAAAATGATGATAATTATACACTATGTTTCTAGTGGATAGAATAGCGTGTATAAAAGTTTATTCCTAAAAATAATCCCAAACAGTTGAGAAGAATAACCAAAATTAGAAAACTATTAAGTTTGTATAGTATGTAATTTAGAGAAAATATCAAGATTTATATCACATTATTGGTGATGGAGTAGGTTTGGGAACAATGAATTAGAATTTTGTTATAATATATTGATTCATGAAAATCATATAATTCTAAAATCACACGGGAGAAAATATAAAAGGAAGATAAATCCTATTGAGAAAAAGTAAAAGTAAAATAAAAGGAACATGATTATTCTGTAAGGAAAAAACATAAGAAAATTATTATAAAAATTAGGTGGAAGGGGATATCATCCCCCTGAATAAAAAAGTAGAGAAATAGATAATCAATAGAAACTTTAAGGATACTAAGTATTTGTGTGTAAGGTACAATATACTAGGATATAAAACCCATAAATTCTTGACACAAGTGCCTACAAAATAGGAATTATTTATGAATAAAATGAAATAACATGAATTATCCTATGATCTAATGGTAAAAGTGGAGAAAATAGTTTCACATAAAAGAGATAATTGTGTATAGAAAGATACACTAATGTAGAGAAAGCTAATCTACATAATGAATACTCTTAAGGGAAGAAAGATGAAAATAAAAATGTAGAGACTCAAAATAAAAATATGATTCCAATGAAATATTCCCATGGTGATTTTTGAATAAAGGGGAAACCAAGGTTGATAGAAATATCTAAGCCTCAATGTTACTTTTGAGGAACTAATAGGTACATACTTATTCCCCATATCATATGTTTATTTTGGATAACATTTATATAATTAAAGTATTAGTTTGTATAATTTATGTACCAAATAGAAAATGAGGTACCCTTAATGGGTTTTTATAACTACCATGGATAGTAGATGTTGAGTGAATCGCTTGAGGGGAAGAAAACAAAAGGTGGATCTCTTAAAAATCTGTAAGTTGTGTAAATCTATAAATTCTGGATAGTTATTCCTATTGGATAAAAAGGTACACTGATCACATTATCTCCGTTATCTTTGTTTATATCAAAACAATTTATGACTAGGGAGTGTTGGTTAATGAAAATACGATCCAAATGGGGAGTTTTTTTTTTCAATTGAATCTTTTAATGTGTTTTTTGAAGCATGTATTTTCTATAATGTTTTATTGGTTTTATCTTTCATGATAATCCCCATACATTGATAATACTTGAATGGTATCACATGTATGTTTTTCAATGGATGACATTGTAATAATTAGTAAACTTGTTCTTTTTTTCTATACTATATTTTCCCAAATATACTTAGAGTAGACTAACTAGAGGCTCATTTTGAAGGAAAATGATTTGTTTATATCCTTATCTTAACAATTTCTTTAAGAAAAATCATTCATATTTAAATATGGAGAAGCATTAGTTTTGAAATTTACATGGAAAATAGAGGAAACCGAATATTCCATTTTCATTTATTGTTAACAAGTGGGAGATGAACTTATTTAAATTTGAAGAAATTGAAATATGTGTTGATAAACAAATAAAAATGGGGAGATTGAAATGCCCAAATAAAGAAGTTTTATTTTTTTAAATGGTTATTAAGAAGTAAATTAAAATGGTGATGAATACGTTATGATTTAGAGATTTTTTGAGATGAGTTTTTATCATTAATATGTACTTGAGGAAAACCTATAAGGTTCCATATTGATATGAAAATATTCAAGAATCATAGTTCTGGAGCTATGAATGTTTTTGAAAAAATGTAAAAAGAAATTATCCAACACGTAGGATATTTCACCGATGTGTAATATATTTGAAGTCCCATTGGAGTCTTTTTCTAGTTCACAGGAAATTTCAACCACACATTTGAAGATTGGAGAAATGAAAAAGGAAATTATCCTATGTGAAATAAAAGTAGAAAGTGTATATGATAGTTGATCTATATATACAATAATTGAGTAAGGTGATCCGCCCACATGAAATTTGAGTTGTGATACAATTTGATAAAGGAAAATTTCATATCGAGTATGAAGGTTTAGTAGTCCATAATACATATGAGAAAGGAATCATAAATTTTTATTTCCCATATGATATTTATCTCCTAATATGATATTGACACTTATAAAATTTTTGAGAAAACTATAAACTGAAGGATGTTCATATTTTTTGTGGAAATATAAGAAATATTATGAATAGAAGGAAATAAATTACGTAATGATATTAATCCAATATTTATGAATCAAAAATCATGATCCTCTTTAGACCATTATTCAAGAAAATAACAAGGGAGATTACAATTTAGAAGAATCTAGTCTGTATGAGATTCTCTATTCTGAAGAAATAGAGAACCATACTGTGTAATATTAATTTAGTACCTACATACAGGTAATCTAGGAATATAGTTTGTTGCGTAGTGGTAACAATAAATATAGTGACCTATGCGAAGGTACATGTGGGATATATAAATTTCATCCTTGAGGAAAAGTACCTATATCTAGGTTTTATGGAATCCATGTAAAGGTTAATTAGTACCTACAAAAGGTGGTTCAGAATTTATATGATATGTGTAAAGATAGTCTAGATCAATGTGAGGGCGATTGTATTAATTTACTCTTATGATTATGACTCTAATACCAATAATATATTTTTTTATCATAGTAATCCATTAAAGGAGATTAATAATTATAATTTTATGACTTTAATGTCATAAAAAGTGGCAAAAATGAAATTATGAGATGATTTCTACACCATAGAAGTTGGTTCCACGTTACAGTGACATGAAAATATAGACTTCAAATGATTTAAAGAATTTGGTTTTGTTGATTATTTATGATAAGGAAACACCTAAGTCATTTAGAGATTCAAAAGGAGTGATTTATAGGGAATTCAAATGATTTTGAATGAATGATAAACTAGGAATACATTGACAAATTTAACTAAGGAGATTGTATACATCTAAAGATCAAGGGAGTTTCAAAAATTCTATTTTAGAAATTATCAGTCAAGATATCATTTTTATAAATATAAAATATTCATTAACCAAATAAAAATACAATAATTATTGAGATAACTCATAAAAACTATTTTAGAATATTCTTAGAGACCAATAAATCATAGTATCAAAGAGAGAATGAAGATTTTGAAGTTATTATAGAAGTAGAAGACCCATGATGCCGAAGTTTATGAATATCTGAGGAAGTTGATACCATTGTACATTAATGTTCTAATGAAAATCTATATGTATAGTTTTGAAGGTTTAAATGAGTGAACTAGATCTTTTACACTCATATATGATGATAATATTAGTTGGTGTAAAAGAAACCATGAAATTTTGGAGATCTTTCTACCTTTGGATCAATATTGAAGAGAAGGGTGACTATGGTGTATAACCAATAAAGTGTGGAGTATTTAGTTTAGGGTATATAGAAAATTATGGTATAAGATTTGGTTCATGGGGTGTATAAATGAGACATAACTATATAACTTACTATTGGGGTGTATAACAAGTTTCTACTAATGTTTATTGATTGGAGATTATAACCGATCACTCTTATTTTTGATTCAGAATAACATTTTAATTGATGAAAATATTATAGTAACAAACCATAGGTTGGGGTTTCTAACTTACTATGGAAAGGAGAAGGATTTTATGTAAATGATTATAAATACCATGTTTTATTCACTCTCTTATTATTTCTTCACATGAGGTGAGGATATGATTTATTTTGGGTGGATTGAGAACCTTAACAAGTTTAATAGGTTGAATGTAAATTGTGTATTTATTAGATGTGACCACTGATTTACCCCCACTTTTAGTGGTCCACTAAACCTAGGAATCTAAAAAATCATAAATATATCTACAAAATAATGTGAAACTATATAATACACAAGAACACATATAATTATGAATTTCTATAATAATTAATCATTAAATAAAATACAAAAATCCTTTTTATACATTAATTTTTTATTTAAAATTTGGTTAATACTTAAATGATACTATGATTTTTTTAGTTTCATATTTTTTAGTGGAATTTGATTTCTTTTATTATATTATTATTTGTGTTATTTATTTGATAACTAATTATAATATTTTCTTTTAGCTGTATGAATTGTATGTTTGAAATTACATGGAAAACTAAGATATGAAACCAAGATTTTTGGATTATCAAGTTAAATTATCCAATGATGCTTTATTTCATTTTTTTACAAAAAAAGAATTTAATATTTAGGGTCATGTTACTAACTCTAAATTATTTAATATATGAATGAAAAAGAAAGATAGAAGCATGGTAAATAGTGAGACACAAGAAACAACTATAAGGATATTTAATTTTCTCATATCCTGATTAAATTTATTTCTTTAAATTATTTTTCATTTTTATTAATCAAATATATTATTCAAACGAATACTCTTGATGAAATAAAAGAAAAATTTGATTAAATTTTAGGTCTAAAGTATTATTTTCATTAGTTATTAGGATAATAGAATCAATAAAGGTTACAATGTATACCTAGGAATAAGATTACACCATCTAAATATCGGCCTTGTAATATAATTTATTATAGAAGAAAATATATTATATTTATAGTATAATAAATTAATATTACCATAAAACAAGAAACATTAAAAGATGAATAATATTATATACACCAAAATATGATAAATGAACAAATCATGATGTCCATGTCCACTATTTCTTCTTCAATTCCACTAGAGATTGATGTAGTGATTATTTTCATTTTGATGATTATGCACTCAATTTATGGGGGTTTCTCAGCTCCAGCTGTTGATTTAGGGGTATATGGAATTGGTTATTCCCTATATTATGATGATTATAGTGGTGGTGTGAGATATGGTGATAAAAATGATTATTTTAGTGTTTCTATAATATATTTTAATGAGGAGGGTGTAGACTGTTATAGGGAGGGTTTTGATGATACTAATACCGATTACAAGAATCATTTTTTTATGTAAACTATAATTCTATTTTTTATGATTGGATTGTAATTTATCAAGTCTTTTTCAATGTTATGTTACATTACTATTTTTATTTTAATGGTTTTTAAAATATTTTTGTGAATAGAAAATATACTATTTTTTCCAATATGAACAACATACAACCATGGGCTTGGCCCGTGGTAGCATGGAAACTACCATAGGCCAACCCATAGATATACTTAAGGCCACAGGTCTATCCCATGGGTGTATCTATGTTACCATGGGCCAAGACAATGGATATATCATCCCAAAACATGGACCCCTATTACCCTATAAATAAGGTCCATGGTTTTACTATCCATAGATATAAGTAGTATCCATGATTTTTAAGTCCATGGCCATATTTATTTCTCATAGACATAGTCCATTTTTCTAATTGTGTAATGGGATATATTTTGTTTTTACACTTGTGACTTTTGAAGAATAAAGTGATTTTGTTCCTAAGTGTCTCATAATGAATAATTATATCATTAATGATGCAATATTTAATTAAATAAAGATCTAGAATACCTTTAATAAGGGTATTGTGCCTTTAAAACTTCATGCGATGATGGCCTATGATATAGTATAATGAGGATTATTAAATATTATTCTTACTAACATAGTATTTAGTAAAAATTGGGTTGATATTGTGATATTATGTGTCTCTAATGTATCATACAATATGAATATTAATATAGATATATCTTTATTAATCATTCTTACCTTAAGGTTATAAAAAGGAGATCTAGTTTCTCTATATCTTCATATTATCACTGTAGAAGTGTTTTTTAAGATGATTTTATATAAACAATCCCAATGTATTATTTATGGTGACCATTCAAGTTTAAGAGGTTTTTATTTTTTCTTATGATAGGTTTCTATTTTTATAGAGTGATTTGATGTGAATGCCTAATTATTTTCAGTTTAATTAACAATTATTTTAAGGTTTCTAGTTAAAAAGTTTATTCTAATAAAAAATGAGGTTTCCAGGTGTTGTTTAGTTTGGGGTGAATGATAAAAGATAAATATTGTGTATCATAACAAATGTTAAACTTATTGAGAATCAGAATAAATATTTAGTCCTCTATATATTTAATAGTAAGTCCAAAAAGGAAATTTTCTAATTTATTATCAGAAGAATTAAGAAGAGATTTCAAGAATGGATATGAAAAATGTTTTTAATGAGGGTAAAAAGGTTTTATTCAACTAGGTGTCTCACTCTATACCAACATGTGTTATTTTCATGTTCAATCTGTCAAAGTATCTTATTTATTATCTTTAATATGGTTATAAATATTTTTAGTGGGGTCAAGAGGAGGGGAATAATAAAATTAATTGGTGTTATTGGGGTAAACATTGTATTTATAAATCTTATTGGGTTATTGGATTTAGACACATGGAAAATTTAATAATTCAATTCTTGTAAAACAAGGATGGTTTTCCATTTACCACCATGATTTATTTTTCTTCTGAGTTTTTAATTTGAAATATTTCCTAAGATTTCTCATTTTGAAGGATAACATGGGTTTTAGACTGATATATTATAGAGGTGTGTTTTTGAAGTGAGAGTACTTATTAAAGTTGAAATTTATTTGAGAATCACAAATGGGAATATTTTTAAGTTATGGATAGACCTCTGGTTGTGTGATCATAGTGGAAAATTTTCAACCACTTCTACCCCATCAGGGTTTATGGATACATGCATTCATAATCTTATCAATGATTAAATGGTTAACTGGTGTTTTAACAAGGATTTATCTTGATTTAATTATAGGGTTAGAATTATTATTATGTCTATTCCAATTTTTCATATTTCTTCATATCATCATTTGATATGGCCATGTTCAAAGATTAGTGAACATTCGATGTGATTGGGTTATCATCATTCTATGAACATGGTGGTTTCTATAAATGATAAGTTTTTGGAAATATATTTGGACGGTGGGTATTATGCCTAAGGTTTTTCTATTTTGGTATAATATGATCAACTAAATTTTACCAACAAGGGAGTCACTATATTTGAAGCATGTTATCATAGAGGATATTTTCCTATAACCAGTTGAGACTTTAGTGTATGTTGAACAATCTATTTATTATTATAGGAATATTTAAAATATACAAGAGATGGAATTTACTTAGTTATAACTATATCTAAATTGATTAAATTATGTGTAGACTATATTAAAATTATATAATGAATGATATGACTATAAAGTGGTTCAGGATGATTGTATGAAAACATGATTTATATTGGTGATAAGGAATAAATTATTCTATAAATAAAAGGTCGTGATTGATTAATTTTAGGTTCAAATTGATCTTAACATTACTGATGTTTAGTGTAGGATAAGATAAGTGGTCCCTTAGTATTTTCATAATAATATCTAGACTTATTAGACACCATTGGGAATTAGGGTTATTTAAATTAAAGTTGACATTGTTATTTATGGTGGGTGTTAGTTTAGGATCATTTTTTTTCTATTAAAATGATCTTGGAACTATATTTTTATTTAACCCATTATACGATTATTTTGAACAAATGTTCAGTTACTTTGAATGCTAAAGAATTTGTTAATACAATGAGTTTTGTGTTTGGGTAGGGATAAAAGTAAATTGTTTTCTAATTTTATTTCCATGATATTAATTCCATTTTGAGGTGTGAGAAAAATATATCATCATCACTTCTTATTTTGGATATATTTTATAGAAATAAATTTATTTTGATAACTATTTTTTTCAAAATTCTATGTGAAGTTTATGATAAGATTTGGTGAGGGTTTGTTTCTTTATTATTTGAAATATTATGCATCGATAGATTTTAATTTTAATTGAACATTAATTTTTTCAAAAAAGTAAATATTATGTTTTAAATTAACACACATGTATATAAATAAATTCTACATGTTATGTGAATTATATAGAAGATGGAGCTATGTGGGAATTATGGTTATGGAGACATCATTATTCTTCCAATTTGATTAATTGAATTATGATTTTTTTTCACCTCATATGGCTTTGAATATTTTAATCCCATCTTCTGAGGAAGCACTGCTGACTGAGGAGATGCCAATCTAGAGAGAAGTATCTTTTTGAGAGATCTTGAGAATGAAATTTTTTGGTGGTGAATATTCTATTAATGCCTCATAAGAGCTAGGTATATCCACATCTGATGATAATAAATTATCGATAACTATTGGTCAAAATTCTCTCAAGGAGTGGCTTGAATCCTATATGTTTTTTATTATAGGTAAACTTATCCATGAAAAAGCTAAAAACCCCTAAGGGAAGAGGAGATTAAATTGAAGCTAACTAGGGTCTAGGGTTTTAAAAACCATAGAATCGTTAATATAGGTAAATGATCCTTTTATTTAGTTTTTTAGTATGAATCTTAGCATTCCACAACCTAGAACTTTAGTTTCTACAATCCTAATCATAGAGTTTTTATAATCATAAAATGGAAACTAAATATTAATACCCAAAATCAAAAGCACTATAATTCCTAAATTTTGGTGGGGATTCATGGAATCATTTGGGTCTTCCTGAATATGTAAATTATTGAGGACATTGTAACCTACATTGGGGAACCACTAAACTTGGATAATAGTGTGCATAACGGAAAGAGTGGATTCTATGTTAGTATTCTTATTGATATGGATATCATACACTCTCAACCTGATAGTTGCAATCTCATTGTTAATGGAGAGAAAATTATGGTGGAATTTGAATATGAGTATATCCCTACATACTATACTTTTTAGAATCTTGAAGGATATTTCACATGAGCCTCAACCCGGTTGGTGAGGACTGTTAAGTGCATCCAAGCGACCTGGGATCAAATCCAGGAGAAGACACAATTTCCGAGTACTACAGCAGTACTACAACAGTACTGTAGCAGGTACTGTAGTAGTGCTATAGGGGGAACTGTGCAGTACTGTAGCAGGTACTATAGTAGGAACTGTACCAGGCACTGTTTGGCACTATAGCAGCCAGGAATTTTCCCTCGTTTGGGCTTTCAGGCCACCGATTTGGTCCCCACGTCCTTTAAGGCCTTCGGGCTACCCAAGCCTTTGGGCCAGTAAGGCCTTCGGGCCACCTTAAGGCCTTTGGGTCACCTTAAGTGTAGATTCAAACCAAATAACCTACAAGGAACAAGCTCTATAAGGAGGATGATCAAGGAGCTTTCACCACAGCAGAAGCTACATAGATTTCAAGAATGAGAGGGTATTCCACCTACAATTGGGACACGCCTGTGCATGCGCATGATAACCTAGCTGAACATGCCATGAAAAGGTGGAGAGCCTATTTCACGATGAAGATGGTGGGGATGAGTAGTTCCTAGTAGTTAGTCTAGGTTGTGTGTAATGTTTGAAGCCTACGATCAATAAATTCCTCTAAGGCATATGGGCCATGTAATACTTATGCCTACGAGCCTTATAAGGGTTCAATCTCAATCCTTGAAAGGTGGATTATCAAAAATCAATAAATGAAGGTCTTTAGGCCATTAGATGGATAAAAGGATATTGGATTTATAATTATAGGAAATTTTAGAAGCTCTGAAACACGTTGACATCCAAGGGAACAAGTAAAGGAGCTATTAAATAGTATGATAATGGGAAGGTTGCTGAGATACCCTATAAATTTTAGGTTATTGGGGTTCCCCTGGATAAACCTCTAAGGATACAAGATGAAACCTCCAGATGCATAGATAAGGATAATAGATCTAATATCTTTATAACCAAAGACATGGAGGTGGATGGGCATGAATAGACCCTTGCTGAACTCAAAAAATAAAATAAGGAAAAATTATTTCTCTCAAAAGGGATAATTTTTTTAAAATCTAGATCTCATTGTAAGGGATAATGCTATTACTAGTGTTGGTCGGAGTGGACACTCAATAGGGGGGGGGGGTGAATTGAGTTCCAATTAAAATTTCAGTTAAAAACATTATGATTAAAATCCCCCAAATTATATAAAAATTAAACTGTAGTGAATTTATAAAGATTGTAAGTTTTCAATTAGTTTTTCAAGAGATTCATTATTTCTCAGTTAACTCAATATGAAGATTGATTAACTTTTGAAACTAACTTACTGGATAACAAAAGTTATAAACACTGTCTAGTTTAACTATCAGAGTTACTTTAAAAATGATTTATATTTAAATTACTTAGAAGCGGAATAGAAAATAACATAAACTAAAAATAAGATTCACATAAGATATAACCAAGAGGTTCAGTATGAAACTGAGACTTAGTCCTCTCAAATAGTTTATATAAACTATGATCCACACCTTGGATCGGGGTTAACAATAGTACACAGACTTTCCAGGTACTAAGACCTCTACCATAGTTCTTCGTGGCAAAACAAAACAATAGCACACATGTTATCCAGGTCACACTTGACCTCTACCACTATCCACAGAGGGAAACAAGAGAGTACGAGAAGGATTGAGTGGGGATTTATAAATCATCCAGTTTAGAACAGGAGACAGTGTGTGTCTAAAAATACAGAGCAAACACACTGCTCAAAATGTAAATAAATGAAACACAATAGAGATAAACATATAAAGATGAGTTTAGAATTTTCTATGTGATTTGAGTGAAGCTCTGGACCCCTTGAATTGATGCAGATGAGGCTTTGAGTCCTTCTCTGGTTTTTGTTAAGAAACAGAGTGTTGTTTTTGAATTTGAATTCCAGGTCCAGGTTGATCAGTCTGATTAGCTTGAGTGCAAGTGAAATCATTGAAGCTCTTTACTACTTGAATGTTTGGGTTTTATGGATTTAGTATGTATTATTACTTCTTCTTCTATGCATGTAATTCCTTGAGTATATCTAGAATATTGTCTCATATGTGCATGGAAATACTAACCGATCACCATAACTGGTATTTAGTAGTTCGAGTTTCCCTTATATAGCTTTAGCTCTGGTAATAGGGATGATTACCTTTTTACAAGTATGAGGTACGGTTCCTAAAATGCCAACCACTATCATTAATTAATAGTAGGTTCATTAAAAACATCAAATATAACCATTACTAAATAAAAAAATAGAAATAGAGTTTAGAGAAATTGTGAATGATTTCCATCGGTAGCTCTTAGCATCAATAAGCTGGTGTCGGTATCTCTTAGTATTAGTGAGATTGTATCGGTAACTCTTTTATATCGGTAGCTGTTATCTTTTATAACGGTATCTCGCGGGAATTGGTAGCTTCTCCTATCAGTATGTGTTACTCTTTATAATAGTATCTCTATATATTAGCAGCTCTTTCTATCGGCAGCTGTTATGCATACCGGTGACCTTTCTGTATCGGTGAACATATGTATAAGCGACCCATATCAGTGAGCTTATAATAGTGGACTTCATAATAGTAGTGGTTATTCTATATCAGTCAACTTTTGCATACTGGTAGAATTATTCTATCAGTATCTTAGGTGTAATGGTAACTGTCTGTATACCGGTGACCTTATCCATATCGATAGACTTCTGTACCGGTGTACTTATCCTTATCGGTAACTGTGTATATCAGTGACCTTTGTAATAGTAGCTGTTTATATCAGTGGACTTTGTATTTGTATCAGTGGACTTCATATCGGTACATGTATGTATGTCTGTTTGTATCGGTAGCTTGTATCGGTAACTATTTACCAGTGACCTTGTGTCACAAAAGGCTTGGTCTATCAGTGACCTTTCCTTACCAGTAAACTATGTACCGGTAGGTCTGTATCAGTGAATCAACACTAGATACTTATCTGTTCTTTGAAAATCATATCCAGATTGAGTTAGTACTATAATTAATCATTTCTAAACAAAGATAAACATTAAATAACACATTCCAAAGATCATTTTGATTATTTTATCAACTTAATAATATGATATCATAGATTGAACGAATAATTATTATAAAGATAAACATTATTTGGGATTATCAAAGCATATTGAAACATAATTGAGATTATCAAAACAGGTGAGGTCAACAATCTACCCCTTTTTGATAATCCCAAATTATGATATTATAATCCGAAATAATCAGTAATGTATCAGTATAAAATACAATGGTTTTTATTTCTCAGTGTGAGTAATGTCATTTTCAAATGTGAGATTTTAAATGTATCAGAGGATATAGTATTAAAGGCAATTGTATCAGAAGAACAAATGTACTAGAATTATAAAACAAATGTATCAGAGGTAAAATATAATGGTTATTCATATCATAGTTCTTCCCATTTGTCCTTTAACCATATTTCTCCATATTATTTCCATTATTTCCATATCAGTTCTCCCCCTTTGTTATTAGAAAAAAGAAGGAAAGAGAGATGAGAAAAGTAACAGAAAGTAAGAGAGAATAAAAGAATGTATATATCACTTGAAGAAAAAATACATAGAAATACAGAATTGAAGCAAAATGAATACAAATGATTCCTATCAAATTGCCTAGCCACTAATTAATCCACCTCCTCAGCATGTGATTTGAAATTGGGATCAGAAGAGGATTTAGGTTTGGTGGATGCAGGTGGAGGCTTAGGAACACCAGAGATGACCAATGGAGGCTGAGCTACTGATACAGTGCCCGACCTATACTGTGTAGCTTTCTGGGTGATCATAGAAGTGAGACAACTGATTGATTGAGCTGGAGTCATTTGAGGAATGGAGATAGACTAAGCAGAGGCAAGCAGAGTTGGAGGTACAATAATTGGAGTACTGTCCACATGTAAAAATGGCAGCAACAGATTCCTAAAGTCCATTATGATCCCTACTCCTCTTTATATATTATAAATAAAGTCATCCTTGTTCTCCATAAATTTATCTAGAGCAGGAGTCAACTCCCTCAGCTTGCTGACTTGTTCTCTGAAAGCCTGATTGACTGGAGGAAGTTTCAGGTTTTCTAACAGAAGCTTGAAATGATTGTTCAACTGATGCTTAGTGTAGACCCTTTTGAAATACAAATCCAATTTGCCTTTGACCTCTTTTTGAGAAGCAGTGGCCTCTCTCATAAAATTCTGAACAATTTTCCCTATATCCCTAGTGGTAGTCGCCACTTGGGTCAAAGCAGTAGAGTCTATAGAGCCATTGGTAGAAGACTATCCAATCTCTTCTCTCATCACAGCTCAAATCTGATCAATATCCAAAGAAGGGCTGGTAGTACTCAGAGTTTCAATAGTAAAGGAAACTGTTTCCTTAAAGGATTTAGTCATCCCACTTATGAGAATTTTCATAAGAGAGTCCTGGGTGCTGACATGATGTTCCCTAGAAGTCTTAAATTCCTCAAAAAATGATACCTTCTGGCCAACTACACTCTTCACAAAAGCCAAGTCTTTGTCAGCTTGAGATTTAGAACTCATATAAAACTCCATAGAGACAATCAACTTCTTTTGAGATTCAAAATCCTCTTCCAAGCTTGAAATTTGATTCTGACAGGTCTTGACTTCATCCAAAACACTAGATGCTGATTCAGTCATCACAGACCAAATAGAATATATTAAAGAGGTTTCCATTATTTTCATTTCTTCTACAAAACTGGCCTGGAGATCATACTTGAACTGGTTTAAATCAGATTTTCTTATTATGTCCTCAGGTAAAGTTTCATAAAGGAGATTATAAGTGACAGGAGGTCTATTGATGGGTTTCTCATCTTCTGAATCAGGATAGTCTAACCCGAACACTACAAAACCTGGGTCTTCAGCCCAGTCTTCTATCTCATGAGCAACTGAAATAGTACCACGTCTGATAGGATGATCCCCCTCAATCTGTGCATTCTCCTATATAGAAATAGTACCCTCAAGAGCTCAGTCTTCCTCAGAAGAATCATCCACAACCATCTCTAATTCAATTGTAGGAGGATCCTCCGGAATAGTTGTAGGTCTATCTACTTCATCAATTTCCTCAGTAGGCATTGAGGAGTGCCCAATCAGTGGACTGAGACTCAAGCAGGTAGAAACAGATGATTTATTTTCAGATTCTTCTTCTTCTTCATTCTATGGAGCAGGATGGTCTTCCTCATAAATATGGGCTTCTTCATTGCTTACTCCCAACACTATTTTCTTTACAGATGATACAATTTCAGCAACAGGACTTGGAGGCAAGTCCGGATCCCTTCCATCTGCTATAGAAGTATCCAACTCATCAGTATCATCACTATACTAAGGTTCCTCTTCATCAGGTCCCAGACCTGGATCCCTCACATCCTTAGGCCTAGAAGGATGATCAATAGGATTAAACTTGTCAGACAACTTCCCTTCATCACTGACCCATTCTCTTTTCCACGGATTCTAATTGAACTTCATGTATTTACAAATAGTTTTCGTAATACAAAATTTGTCTTTCATAACTACTATCTCATCTTGAGACTTAGCCACACCTCTTACTTTGATCATCATAGTGATCAATTTTGCAAAGAATATAGCATTTGTTTATGATTATGGCCTAGTCATATATTTAATTTTAATCATTAATAGTATACACAGATTTACTCTGACACCATGTCTCGGAAAATGCAACAAATAAATATCTTGGTATTTCAGATTTGCAAAGTCCCCTCTTCTTGGACTTAGCACATGTTGGATGAACTAGAACACTAATCTGTTCTCTCCATCCATTTCTCTAGCAACTACTTTTCTTGGTGTACCATATCCTGTTAATTTATCCAAAGAAGCTTCATATTAAAAGATGTCACTGGTAGGAGGTACTTATTTCAAGAAATACCCAAACTCTCCTTCATGTGGAACTTTCAGGCATTCATCCCACTCAACAGAGGAAAAGAATATTTTCCTTCCATTCACTACTGATATCATTCTGTTCTCAACTTTAGATTTCTCAAAACTAACAAACTCATAGAATTCTTTTACCACCTTCGGATAATAAGGACCATTTTTATTTGAAAGGAACTCTACCCATTTATGGTCTTCCAACACTTCTAGAACTAAAGACTTACTGTTCATCCACCATTCCGCGCACGAATCTTTCTCAACTACTATCTCCCTTTGAATGAGATACGGATTTGTATGTTTCTTCACATCACTGCCACTACTAGACTCACCTTTGAGTATCTTGGCATTCGGCTCATCATCCTTTTCACTGACTGATGGTCCCTTCACTCTTGCCATTCTGCGAATTGCGAGGCTTAGGGTTCGATGGTTTGGGAACTAAGGCTTGAAGGTAAAGGGTTTGATGTGGATTGAGACAAGTTCAGGACTTAAGTTTTATCATTTAGGAATCACAAAATAAATAAATAAAGCATAATAAATATAATACAGACGATAATGATTCCGAAAGCTAAAGATACAGAATTTTAAAAACAGCGCAACCTAACGGTAATACATACCGGTGAGGATTCCTAACGGTGAGGTATTTTTATCGGTGAGGTCCACTAATAGTGAGGTATAATGGTGAGGTTCATACTAGTGAGGTATAATAGTGAGTTTTATACCAGTGAGCTATAATAGCGAGGTTATGGCGAGTGGTGAGGTTTGAATAATGGTGAGGTTTGGCTAAACAAAGTCTATCAATCCTAACTCATGTATAATGTAACTTAACCTATCTTAACTTAATGTTTTGGTGAATATGTCAGCTAATTGATGTTCAGTACCTATAAATTCAAGAGTAATACCACCTTTTTGGTAATGATCTCTCAAAAAGTGGTGACTTACATCAATGTTCTTGGTCCTAGAGTGGGACACGAGATTCTTAGAGATGTTAATTGCAGTAGTGTTATCACAGTTTATAGATATATGTCTAAACTGATATCTATAGTCCAATAATGTATGTTTCATCCACAGAATTTGTGCACAGCAACTACTAGCAGTAACATACTCTGCTTCAGCAGTAGACAATGCAACAGAATTCAGTTTTTACTACACCATGATACTATGGAATTATCTAGAATATGACATGTTCCAGAAGTGCTCTTTCTATATAAATTTCAACCAGAAAATTCAGCATCTGAATAACTTATTAAATTGAATGATTGTCCTTTTGGATAAAATAATCCTAAGTTAGCAGTATGTGTTTGATATTTAAAAATTCTTTTAACAGCAAGTAAGTGTGACTCTTTTGGATTAGCTTGAAATCTATCACACATACACACACTAAACATAATATCAGGTCGACTAGCATTAAGGTAGAGTAGGCTCCCAATCATACCTCTATAGTTGGTTTGATCCACTCATTTTCCAGTTTCATCAGCATCCAACTTACAACTAGTACTCATAGGTGTATCACTTTCCTTAATACTATCAAAACCAAAACGTTTTAAAAGATCCTTTATATATTTACTTTGATTTAAAATAATACCATTTTTATTTTGAAAAACTTGAAATCCAAGAAAATATTTGAGTTCTCCCATTAAACTCATTTCAAATTCATTTTTCATACTATTTTAAAAATCAATACACAAAGTATTTTTAGAAGATCCAAAAATAATATCATCAACATAGATTGGCACTATCAAAAAATATTTGGAAATTCTTTTAATAAAGAATGTTAGATCAGAAATCCCTTTATAAAAACCTTTTGAAATAAGAAAACTACTAAGTCTATCATACCAAGCTCGTGGGGCATGTTTTAAACCATATAAAGCTTTAGAGAGTTTAAAAACTCGATTTGGAAAATGAGGATTAGTAAATCCAGGTGGTTTTTCAACAAAAACATCTTCAATTATAAAACCGTTTAGAAAATCACTTTTAACATCCATTTGATATAACTTGAAATTCAGATGGCCAGCATAGGCAAGTAGAATCCTAATATATTCTATTCTAGCTTCAGGTGCAAAGGTTTCCTCATAGTATATTCCTTCCTCTTGACTATACTCTTGTGAAACTAACCTTGCTTTGCTTCTAAGGATATTTACTGATTCATCAAATTTGTTTCTAAAGACCCATTTAGTGCCTATGGTCAATGTTTCCTTAGGTCTGTCAACTAATTCCCATACTTTTTTTCTTTTAAATTGATTTAATTCTTCTTGCATAGACATTACCCAAAATTCATCATTGATTTAATCATTGTTATTTTTAGGTTCTATCTGTGAAAAAAAGTCTTGATGTTCAGCCTAATTTCTTAGAGAAGCTCTAGTTTGTGTCCCTATATCAAGATTACCAACAAAAACATATAAAGGATGATTCTTTAGAATTCTAGTTGATCTGGTAAAGGTAGGACTAGAAATTTCAGGTTCTTATCTATGATCGGATTTACCAGAAGCAGATTTTGGAATTTTTCCAGAACTGGTTGTCTTTATAATAGGTTCACTGACATTATCATTAAGGTCCAGAATAGAAAGATCTTCTTCAAGATTCTCAAGTGAAGACTTAGGTTCATGTGGATCAGTTTCATCAAATTTGATATGTACTGATTATTACACACATTTGGTTCTTTTATTGAAGACTCTATAAGACTTACTTTTATAGAGTAACCTAGAAAGATTCCCTCATCACTTTTACAATCAAATTTATCAAGATTATCCTTATTATTAAGAATAAATAATTTTCAACCAAAAACTCTGAAGTAACTCACTTTAGATTTCCTATTATTCCAGAGTTCATAAGGGGTCTTTTTGAGAATAGGTCTAATCAAGACTCTATTTATAGTACAACAAGCTGTATTTATAGCTTCTACCTAGAAGTAAATAGGTAGGTCATACTCATTAAGAACATTTCTTGCAATTTCTTGAAGGGTTCTATTCCTTCTTTCTATTACACCATTCTGTTGAGGTGTCATAAGGGTAGAGAAATTATGATTGTAGCCATTATGTGAGCAATATGATTCAAATTCATGATTTTCAAACTCACGGCCATGATCACTTTTCAGGGTCTTATTCTTAAGTCCACTAAGTTTCTCTACAAACTTGGAGTACTTAATAAAATAAGATCAAGCTTCACTTTTGTGAGCTAAAAAGTATACCCAAGTATATCTAGAAAAGTCATCTACTAGAACATAAACATAGTGCTTCCCATTCAAACTAAAACTCTAGAAGGTCTAAAAAAGTCCATGTGAACCAACTCGAGAGGTTGAGAAGTTTAAACTTTTTTCCTTTAATTTGAATGAAACTTTATGTTGCTTTCCCTTTTGAAAGGGAGTAAAAACTTTGTTTGATGGGAATTTTAGTTGAGGTAGGTCTCTAAATAAATTTTTCTTAGTCAGTTTCTTAAGTGATTGAACATTTCAGTGTCCTAATATTCTATGACATAACCAAGAATCTTTATAAAAAGCATTTAAACAAGTAACCTTTTTTGGCTAAAGAATTTAAATCTATAATATAAACATTTTCATTTCACAAGGCAGTAAATACCAAAAAAAGTAGAATAAAATACATGGAAAGAATCATTTTAAAATTTAACATTGAAACCATCACCACAAAACTGAGAAATTCTTAACAGATTGTATTTTAGTCCATCAACAAATAATAATTTAGAAATTAAAATTGATCAACGTTACCAATCTGGCCTAAGGTGATGATTTATCCTTTTGAATTATCACTAAAGGTGACATGCCCTCCATCAACCTTGATTAGGATATTAAAGCATGAAAAATATCCTATCACGTGTCTTGAACATCCACTGTCCAAGTACCATGTCTTCCTACAGGAACTCTTCAAGCAAGTCTCCTACAAAATAGGTTTAAACAGAAAATGATTTTGGTACCCAGATTTTCTTGGGTCCAGACAGGTTAGCAAGCAATGATTTTGGTACCCATATTTGTCTAATGGGTTTTATATAATCAGTAGATTCAATATATTTTAAAATATAAACTTTGCTTGATCTATAACTATGTGAATAGCTGGTTGAGACATAAGAGTTTCCAACACTGGAACTAGCATCATACTGTCCAGATTTAGGAATAAATCTATTCTTTGTAATCTGTCTCTATCCAGGCTGATATCATAAACCAGTAATATATTTTGGTGCTACTTGTTTTCCTAGAATTTGTGTAAGATTGTTCTTTCCATTAGTGAACTTCTCCAAATCTATTATAAGTTGCTCATTGGACAATTTAAGTTGAGCGTTCTCCTTTAACAGTTGAGCATTGTTTTATTTTTCTATACTAAGATCAGATTTAATAGTGCTGGACAAGGAATACTGTTTCTTTAGTGATTTGTACTTATCCTTCAGCTCATTTCAAGCATCTTCTAAGATATTACAGTATTCAAATAATTATTTACTAGTCATGTTTTCAAAATCAGAATCATCTACAGAATAAAATGAATTTAAAGTAGGATTATCCAATGTTACCTCAGATGTGTTTGTTATGAAACACATATTAGCATGATTCTTTTTCCGAATCAGAAACCTCAGACTCGCTTGTGTTGTCTTCTAAAGCACCCCATGTTGCCTTCATAGGTTTCTTATATTTTTTTGTCCTTATAATCATATTTCTTCTTGAACTTCAATTTTGGATAGTTAGGATTAATGTGTCCTTTCCTTTTGAATTCATAACACACTATCTCATCATCCTTCCCAGCTTTCTTCTAATCTTTCTTCCAATCACCTCATTGGTCATACTTACCTTTATAATTTGGGTTTCTGAAAAATTTCTTCTTCCTATAGAATTTCATGAATCTTCTGGCTATTTGAGCCATCTCTTCATCACTATCAGAATCTGAACCTCCACTTGATGAGCTTTCAGTAGGTATGTGAACTTTCTCCTTGTCCTTGCTCTTTGAGGCAGTAGACTTAAATTCCACTGACTTACTCTTTGGTTCATCATCTTCCTCTTTGTTTACCTTTAGCTCTTCTTCATACATAATAAACTTACCAATTGACTCCTTAACAGGTAGTGAACTTATGTCACACAATTCTCTTATTGAAACTGATGTGCCTCTCCATATTTCTGGAAGACATCTTAGTATCCTCATGATTTTTCCTTTTGCAGGAACAACTTTTTCAAGTGAGCTCATTGTATTTTCAATTTCATTGAACCTGAGATACATGTCAGAAATAAGTTCACTAGGCTTCATTTTGAAATTATCATACTTAATAGTGTAGGTATTCAATCTCATTTCCTTAACATTGGTTGTTCCCTCATGGGAAATAGCCAAAGTATCCCAGATTTCATAAGCAGTTTTACAAGCAGATATTCGATTAAATTATTCATCTCCTAAAGCACAATACATGGCATTAATTTCATTACAATTATTATTGTAAGCAGTTTTCGTAGGTTCATCCCAAGTAGTTCTTTCAGTTTCTAGAATCTTATACTGAGTCTCTATAGCAGTCCAGATATCAAATACCATGCTTTATAAATGAATTTTAATTTTCACTTTCCATTGGGAATAATTAACAACATTAAAGAAAGGTGGCATGTTGGTAGCATCACCTTCTAGTCTATTATCCATAATTATATTTTAGAAAATATATTTAAAGAGATAAAATTTAGAACTAACAGAAATTTAAGATCTTTAAGATACAACTAAAATCACAGTTGAAAAAATAGAGTATTTGGAAATCCTTTATAAATAACAATCCTCTGATACCAAATGTTGGTTGGAGTGGACACTCAATAGGGGGGGGGGGGGTTAATTGAGTTCCAATTAAAATTTCAGTTAAAAATTTTATGATTAAAATCCCCCAAATTAAATAAAAATTAAACTGTAGTTAATTTATAAAGATTGTAAGTTTTCAATTAGTTTCTCAAGAGATTGATTATTTCTCAGTTAACTCAATCTGAATATTGATTAACTTCTGAAACTAACTTACTGGCTAACAGAAGTTATAAAAACTTTCTAGTTTAACTATTAGAGTTACTTTAAAACAGATTTATATTTAAAGTACTTAACAGGGGAATAGAAAATAACTTAAACTAAAAATAAGATGCTCAACAGATATAACCAAGAGGTTTAGTCCCAAGCTAAGTCTTAGTCCTCTCAAATAGTTTATATAAACTTTGATCCACACCCTGGACCGGTGTTAACAACAGTACATAGACTGTACAGGTACTAAGACCTCTACCACAGTTCTTTGTGGGAAAACAAAACAATAGCACACAAGCTATCCTGGTCACACTTGATCTCTACCATTATCCATAGTGGGAAACAAGAGAGTACGAGAAAGATTGAGTGAGGATTTATAAATCCTCCAGTTTAGCACAAGGGAAAGTGTGTTTCTAAAAATACATAGCACAAACACTGATCAAAATGTAAATAAATGAAACACAACAGAGCTAAATAGATAAGGATGAGTTTAGAATGATATATGTGTTTTGAGTGAAGCTCTGGACTCCTTGAATTGATGTAGATGATTCTTTGAGTCCTTCTTTGGTTTTTGTCAAGAAACAGAGTGTCATTTTTGTATTTGACTTCCAGGTCCAGGTTGATCAGTCTGATCATCTTGAGTGAAAGTGAAATCGTTGAAGCTCTTTACTCCTTGAATGTTTGGGTTTTATGGATTCACTATGTATTATTCCTTCTTCTTATATGCTTGTAATTCCTTGAGTATCTCTAGAATATTGTATCGTATGTGCATGGAAAGACAGACCGATCACCATAACTGGTGTTTAGTAGTTCTAGGTTCCCTTATATAGATTTAGCTCCAGTAATAGGAATGAATACCTTTTTACAGGTACGAGGTACGGTTCCTGAAATTCCAACCACTATCATTAATTAATAGCAGGTACATTAAAAACATCAAATATGACCATTGCTAAATAAACAAATAGAATAGAGTTTAGAGAAACTGTGACTGATTTCCATCGATAGCTCTCAGTATCAGTAAGCTTGTATCCGTAACTCTTAGTATCAGTGAGCTTATATTGGTAGCTCTTCTATATCCATAGAAATTATACATTATAACAGTAGCTCGCAGGAATTGGTAGCTTTTCCTATCAGTAGCTGTTACTCTTTATAATAGTAGCTCTATGTATCAACATCTCTTTCTATTGGTATCTGTTATGCATATCGGTGACCTTTCTGTATCGGTGAACGTATGTATCAGTGACCCATATCGGTGAGATTATAACGGTGGACTTCATAATAGTAGTGGTTATTCTATATCAGTTGACTTGTGCATACCGGTAGACTTATTCTATCGGTAGCTTAGGTGTAACGGTAACTGTCTATATACCGATGACCATATCCATATCGATAGACTTTTTTACCGGTGTACTTATCCTTATCGGTAGTTGTGTATATCAGTGACCTTTGTATTAGTATATGTTTGTATCAGTGGAATTTTTATTTGTATCAGTAGAATTTGTATTTGTATTAGTGGACTTCATATCAGTAGCTGTCTGTCTGTCTGTTTGTATCAGTAGCTTGTATCGGTAACTATGTACCAGTGACCTTGTGTCATAGAAGGCTTGGTATATTAGTAACCTTTCCTTATCACTTGACTATGTACTGGTCGGTCTGTATCAGTGACTCAACACTTAACACTTATCTTTTCTATGCAAATCATATCCATATTGAGTTAGTACCAGAATTAGTCATTTCTAAACAAAGATAAACATTGAATAACACATTACAAAGATCATTTTGATTATTTTATCAACTTAATAATATGACATCATAGATTGAACGAATAATTATTATAATGATAAAAATTATTTGGGATTATCAAAGCATATTGAAACATAATTGAGATTATAAAAAAAGGTGAGGTCAACAACTAGAAATAAGTGTAGTCAATTATTAGAGGAGGAAGTTTCATCCTTTAAATAATATGGCCCTTCTTACAAGGAGGGCTCGACTCATAATGATCCACTTGACACTTAAACTAAAGTAACTATAACTCTTGGATAGGATGAACCTTATAAAGGTGGTGACATGGTGGTTCCAAGCCCCACTTTGACTACCTCTAGAAAGTATGATATCAAGAATGAGGAAGGAATTTCTCTCTCCTTAGTAACACAGTAGGTTTTAAATAAGGGAAAATCTAAGGAATCTTTTATTACTAAGAGACCAACCTTAGCTAGAAAGGGTTCAAATTATAATCATAGTAATAAATGAATATCCACTTTTTGAATTTATATGGGATAACCAATGTGGTCACTACTAGTACACTCAGAGGGTTTATCATAAATAATCACCCTACCATAATAGGTATGACTGATCCTAATGACCATATTATCCTCTTCAATGGATTCAAATTCAAATACTTAGGATATATTATTATTCGGATTAACCATCACTCATTAGTTGTGGAAACCCTTTGTATTTTGGTCTTTAGGAACGATTTTAACTTTTACATGACGATTAATGTTAGTGATTAGATGATTACTACTATGATGAACATGGTGATATCTACTTCTTTTTCATTATTATTTATGTCCTCTCTAATTATCAAGGGAGAAGAGATCTATGGAAGGAAATTGGGAATCTTAAGAATATCATTCAAGGACCATGGATGTTGAATAGAGAATTTAATATTGTTTTTCATTTCATAAAAGAAGGGGGAAACCTAATATCTTGATTTATAGTAGAGAGTTTAGGGAGTGTATCGATCTTAATGAATTAGCAGAAGTCAACCTTTATGGGTATATATTCACTTGGAAAAAAAATATTCGAATCAAGATATCAATAGTGATCTTGTATATAGATTTGTTAATTTCAGTTCCCTGGATCAATGGGAGTAAGTTCAACTAAGGAATCTCTTATAGACCAATTCTAACCATCATCCTATATTAACATTTATTTTTTAAAAGAATGGTAGGGGTCCCTTTCCCTTTATATTTAATAATTCTTGTTCCAAAAACCTATAATGTAGGAGGATTGTTCAAGAGGTCTATGATAGCTCTCAAGTCATTGATGGTCTCTATGCTTGTTTAATTAACCTTAAGAATATTAAAACCAAAATGAGGACATTGAGAAAGGAAGTTTTCTATAATATGGATGGGGGATATTATGCGTGTTGAAAAGGAATAAGAGGAACTTCTGATTAGGAATGATTAATATTTTGATTTGACTCATTTCAGTAGGGAGGTGGATCTATCATCTAAGTTGAATAATAATATTTCCTTGAAGGTGGCAGTCCTCAAGGATAAATTTATTAGTAAATATGTAAAATAGGGGGATAGAAATGTTTCTTTATCTAATAATATATAGATATAGAGGAAAACTTAAAAACCTATTAGCTACAAGAATAATTAAAATAAAATATTCTATGGTAGGAAGGGAATTTGTGAACATATTGTCCAATATTTTTAGATTCTATTTAATAGTGGTTCCGCTATCAATAATACCAATCTTAGGGATTTTATTCCAAGGTTCATTGATCATATGTAAAATTTTATACTCAAAATATTTCTAGAAATGGAAGAGATCAAGGATGATACCTTTTCTATAATTCTAGTAAGTAATTCTAGACTTGATGGTTCCAAAAGTTTTTTATCTAGGAATACTGGGATATTCTACATGAAGTTATTAGAAAGATACTTCATATCTTTTTCAAGAATAAAGTGTTTAATAAGGGCTTTAATTCCGAATTTTGATTTTTTTTATTCCCAATATTGATGTGGATAACACTCTCATTGATTATAGAACTATTTCTCTTACGAACATGGTTTATAAAATCATGATAAATATTCTGGATATCAGATTATCTACAAAAATTGGTAAGGTGGTTAACCTAATCAATTCGGGATGCGAATGAAAACAAATTCAAGAATTCCTTTTAACTAAATATTAATGTATCAATTTGAAGAGGAAACATGAGATAAATGAGAGTATTACTCTCAAAATTGATACTAGGAAGGCCTTTAAAACAATGAATTAGGATTTCATGATTGAAGCCTCGCATAAGTTTAGATTTAGTACATTGTTTACCGATATGATCCTATCTTTTATCAGTTCAATGAGAATCTGCTTTTTGATTAATGGTAGTCCTAAGGGATATTTTTAGTTCTCTTGTGGTATTTGGTATGAATATCCCTTTATTTATAAACTTTTTATCACTATAAAAGATTAATTAAGTAGATACATCCTTGATATGGTGGATAATGTCTCTTTAATGTACCTACAATCCAAAACATGAGTTAGTGCATCATCACATATTTTTTAATGACGATGATATCATTCTTTTTTTCCAGGGGCATAAATAACATTAACTTAATTGAGGAGGTTATAGAGCACTATGGTGTTATCTATAATAAATACTTTAGATAGAATAGGTCAAAATATCTATTCATACATAATTTTAATTACCATGAGAAGATTAATATTGAGGGGAAGATGGAGATAAAGGAGGTAATTTTACCTTAACATATGTTTCCAAACCATTATTTTAGGGAAGGCCAAGGGTTGATCACCTCAAATCTATTTTTGATAGTATCTAGAATTATATCAGTGTGTGGAAAGGAAACTATTTCCCACTAGATACAATAATCTTCATTGTACGTGTTATTTCTATGCCTAAACTTGTCTACTATTTTATTTTCTATAATTGTCCCACTTCTATGATTAAAAACCTGATCAAATGAGTTAAATATTTCATCTAGAGTGGATGCGTATTTAATAAGAAATATTGTTCTATGAAATAGAGTTTGTGTTACAAAACCATTAAGGATAGAGAGATGGACATTAAGAATATGTCTCTATTTAATAAGGAACCTAAATCTAAGTTTATATAGTGAATTTTATTTGACTATAACAATAGTCATTTTTTGAAGACCAGATTTTGCAGTAGGATTTTCCATGGGAAATTACATTATCTATACTCCTATATTTCTACATGTATTAAGAAGACATATGATTCTATTATAAATGAATGAATATGGCTTCCCAACCAAATTATGAGAATAAATACTTGAAAGATATCTGGTGTCACACTCCATTGGTGTATGAGTTCCAAGACCAGGCTTAGGACATTGATGTAACCATTAGGGATAAAATATTTTCTCATTTAGATAATATTCTTGTATCTATCAGGGAGTCTATTCTTACATTACATTTTATACCTAATAAATACACACTAGTTTGGGAGACATATTATCATGGGACCCTTAACTGTAAATTTTATCATGGCTTTTGTATGGGAAGGACTCCAAACATTTCCACTTGTCTGATTCACTTTTGTAAACCATGGATTCCTGCATCCTAGTGCACACTTTTATGGATGAAATACCTAAAACAACTCCCCACATATGATATTATTATGAATAAAAAATTTTATATGTGCTTAAGATATAGTGTGTGAAAAGTCGTAGAAGATTCTACCACCCATATTTGTCATGAACCAACCTAGGTACCCTGGTAACCTGAAAACCAAGCTGGTAATGACATGGACTGACGGGAATTCTCGATCCTTATGGGTCAGCGAATAACACCTAAAATCATACAAAAAAGAAGAGTGGGAATGATTTTGACACTACCAATGTGGAAATAAACTAAACAAATAGGTATGAATATGAAAGAAACTCTACTTGGAGTAATGTACCAGAAGTCAAACAGGTCTAATAACCCAAAGTACTACAAAAACGTACTATAAAATAGGAAAAACTGCCCAAGTATCAACTCAGATATAACTCACCAAGTTCATAGATCAATATATAGAACCCCCACCAAGTGGAACCTTACCCCTACTTGAACATAGAAGGAGATAATCTAGAAACACCTGAAGACACATGTACAATCTGAGATAAAATCCTAGTAGGGTCTCACCAAGGATTCCATAATAATATTCTCATATCAAGTTAATGAAATAGATATTTCCATTTCAAACAAATAGTTTTGGAATTTCAAAAAGAATAAATGAATCAATTCATGATTTACATTTCAAATGATAGAAATACTTTTCAAATGATGGAAATACTTTAAAAAATAGATTCACATTTCAACTGATATAATATTTATAAAATAATGGAACTTTTAAAAAATTTCTTAAATAATCACTTTTATATAAAATAGTTTATATAAATCATAAGGAATTCAATACAATTCACCACAATGATATATATTCATTTGAAATAAAAACAAGTGAGCAACATGTTCATATGCATAATAAGGTACAATAGTTCCAGGATATAGAGACTCCACACTCAATGTGGCATGATAATGTGTACATACATACCTTTGAACTCATGCCAAAGAGGACTCATCACAAAATCCTATGGGATGTGACATGCTTCATTTATGTTTTGGAACGTTGTAAATCATAAAGTTTCGTCCAAATAACTCACTAAATACATAAGTCTTGTATGTTCTCTAGTAAAAAAACAACAATGTACAATTTATTTCAAGAAACCTTAAAATACAGTTAATACCATTATCTATTTAAAATATGCCAATTTCCATTTAAAAACCATTACACAGTTTTTTAATAAGAAACATTATTTTTTCTAAGATAGAACCCAAAGGTGTCTATCAAGACCATTATAAATAATTTTTCAAAAATAGAGATTTGAAACCAATTCACAATTCAATTTCACAACGCATTTATACAAATTAAATTCAAAAATTTAATTTCAAAAAAATACCATCAATTTCATAACAAACCCCCAATTCAATGGAATTGGGGTTTTTCACAATTTTCCATCAAATCCATCTCCATAATTAAATTCAACAATTTAATTGAAACAATTTCCATCAATAAATTTCCAAAATAAAATTCAACAATTTAATTGAAATAATTTCCATAAAATATACAATTTAAATTAAATGATTTAAATTTATCAAATTTCTATAAATGCACACTAATTCAATGGAATTGGGGGTTTTCCAATTTCATGCCAAAAACCAATTTTTAAAACCCTAATTCAATGGAATTAGGTTTTTACAACAAACCAATTGAAATCCATTAAATTTAAATAAAGAAATTTTATTTAATTCAAAAAATTGAAATTAATCATAGAAATTTTGTGTTAATAATAATTGGTCATCATGATAGAACCACATACCATGGGATCAACAATACTCATAATTCCAAACCCTAATCGGGATTTGTTAACGAAGAATGGAGATAATGTAATTCGAGAAATAAGGATCAAACCAAGATTTATAATCCAAAACAGAGGGTATTAGATTCACAATTCAACATGATGATATAAAAAACCCTAGGGAGAATAAGAGAGATCATAGGAGAACGAGAACATGAATAGAAAACCTAATGGGTGAAGATTGAAGGGAATTCATCAAGATTCAAATCATTTCTAGGAGGGATCTGAGGGGCCATAAACTCTTATTAGGAGCTCCAAGGAAGGGAGAAATTGATTATGGGTCATTCCGATCTATACAAGACCTAAAAGGGGGTTCAATATTTTTTAATCAAAATCCAGATTAACTAAAAACCCATACACACAATTTATTGTTTAGAGCCCCACGGTTTGAAAAACTGTGAAGACTAACCGTGCACCTATTTTAAATAATGGGGTGTATGGTTTATCTTAAGAGGGAACATGACTTGACTAACCATGTTCCAACCATGAAAAATCCCACTTTCTTGGTTTGCATGGTTTTCTATGAGAGGGCACACAATTTAGGATAATAGTGCACCATCTAGGTATTAGCCTAAGAACTTCCAAAATTTTCAAAAATTAACCTAAATAAATCCTAAATGAAACCCAACCAAAGCAAGATAAAAAAGAGGGGTTTAAGAATCCCTAAAAACATTAACAAGATGTTACAACCTCCCCAACATAGAATATTTTTGTCCCCAAAAAGCCTATGATGTAGCTTCCATGAAACAAAAGATGAGGCCACTACTCTCTCAACAGTGACTCCCTCTCCCAGGTCTCATGATTATCAAAACCATGATACCATAGAACTCGAACCAATGATATCATACTATTATTAATTACCTTGGTTTCAGAATAAAATATCATGATTGGCCATTCAGTCATTGATAAATTAGGTTCAACCTCAAGATCACTCCATCTCAGAACACATGATATATTAGATAGATACTTTCTTAGCTGCGATACATGGAACATGTTATGTATCAACATCAGCTGCGGTGGAAGTGATAAATGGTATAAACTTTTAACACCAACTCAACAAACCACAAAAGGTTCCACAAAACGAGGAGAAAGTTTCCCTCACCTCCTAAGCCATCAATGACCTAACCAAGGTGAAACCTTCAAGAAAACTTGGTCACCAATAGAGAACTCCAATAGTATGAGACAATGATCAACATAAGGCTTATATATTCTTTTTTACTTTCAAAATCCACTAATTAATCAACTGGATCTTTCTTGTTGTCTCTTGGACCAAGCTCACTCCAACCAAGGAACTTTCACCAATCTCCAACCAACACAATAGAGATCTACAAGGATGGCCATACAAGGCCTCAAAAGGATCCATTTTGATCAAGGAATGGTAAATATTATTATAAGAAAACTCAACCATCTCCAAGTGACCATCCCAAGATCCACCAAAGTCGAGAACAAAAGTGCAAAGCAAATCCTAAATAATCTATATAGGTCTCCCTTTCTGGCCATTTGATTGTAGATGGTATATCATACTCAAATGGATGTGAGATCCCAAGGCCTCATGAAGGCCTCTATAAAAACGATAAGTGAACCAAGGATCCCTATCATAAACTATACCATAAGAAAATCTACGAAAATGAACAATCTCTTTCACATATAAATTTCTCAACTCCTCAAATTTGGTTGAATACTGAATCAATATAAAGTGAGATGATTTTCTCAGCTTTTGGATCATAAACCATATCTCTTTATTCTTTATATGGGTACATGGAAACCCAAACCTAAAGTCTATACACATATTATTAAACTTTTAAGTAGGGAATGTAAGTGTCTAAAGTAAACCTGAAGGTTTCTAGTGCTCAACCTTAAAATCTTGGAACATATAACAATGAGAAAAAAACTTAGAAATTTCCCGTATCATACCTGGACACCAGAACTATCACTACATTTCATAGAACAAATTTGTGAATCCTGGTTACACTTCCTATTGGGAACTATGGAAATATCCCATTACATATTTCCTTACTGAAGATGATATCACAAAATTGTTCTGAATAAATAAAATTCCCTCTATAGATAATGACCAATCAAACATGGTCTCCCCACCATTAAGAGAGTATCTAATGCTGCAGAACTCATCATCAAGCTACTGTTCCTAAAGAATCAAATTGAGAAGAGTAAATGTAAACTGAACACTGTCCAAGGAAACCTCATCCCTAATTTCTATAATCCAATATGAAACTATGTAAAGAGATCCATCAATTTCCACTCTTTCAATGATTCTATCATTTCCTGATTCGAAAGTTTCTTTCTCAAAGAATCTGTAAGGAAATTCCCTTTCCCATGGGGTATAGGTGATTTCAAATTTGAAATATTTCCAGTATTCCACCAAATTCCTCTAGAGAAGATTTAAATATTTTTAAGAGAATATATAACTCAATCTCTTATAGTCTAAATAAAATTTAAACCTTTCTCTAAAAAGGTAATATTGCCAAATTTTAAGTGCGTGTATCAAAAATTCAATTTCAAGGTCATGGGTTAGATAATTACTCTTATACGGACTAATCTAATGGGAGCCATAAGAAACAACATGATTACCCTATGCAAGAACAAAACCCAAGCCTGAACCCCATGCATCACAAAAGACCACATATCACTACCCGATATATAGAAGAGTCAACACTAGCATAGTAGTCAAAATATGTTTCAAATAAAAAAAATAATTCTAGCATTTCTCATTCTAAGAAAAATTTACTCCCTTATGAGTTAGTGTATTCCTCAAAGAATCAAAATTTGATAATTCCTTTATGAATCAGCGTTAATATATAGATAAGCCCAAGAAGCTCTAAATCTTGAAGACATTTCATGGTTTCTCCCAAGTCATAATAGCCTTCAAATTATTAGGATCAACTGATATTCCCTGTTCTGACACCACCTGTCCTAAGAACTTCAATTATTAAATCTAGAAATCACATTTTTAAATATTGGCATAAAGTCAATGATTTCTCATAAAACTCAAAATTTCTCTTAGATAATAGACATTCTCTTCCATGGACTTAGAGTAAACAAGGATGCCATCTACAAATACTACCACAATGACATCAAGATACTCAAAGAGAATCCGATTCATAAAATCCATAAAAACTATAGGATAATTAGTTAGACCAAAGCTCATTCTAAGGTACTCATAATGGTTATACCTTATTTGAAAGGTGGTTTTCAAAATGTCAAATCCTTTTATTCTCAATTTATGGAAACCAGATCGAAGGTCAATATTCAAGAACAACTTTTCCCCTTTCAAGTGATAAAAAAATCATCAATCCATGGAAACCAATATTTTTTCTTCACCATAACTTGATTGATATTTTATTAATAAATAGATATGTGAATTGAACCATCAGCTTTATTAGCAAAGATAATCGACACCGTCCAAGGTGACACCTTCAAGAGTATGAAGCCTTTATCAAGAAGATCACCCAATTGAGACTTAATCTCTTTCATTTCATCCAGTTATATATGGTAAGAGATAATAGATACTGGTTGAGTACTAGTCATTAAGTCAATAGAAAACTCAACCTCACTTACCAGGGGAAAACAAGATTAGTCTGAATGAAACACATTGGGAAACATGATGAAAACTAGAGGGATACCATTGCTTAAATATTCCCACTTTAGATCAAAGGAAAACGTCGATATCACTTTCCCCAACTCTGGATAAGAAGGTCCAGCTCTGTTCGACCTTAGGTCCCATTTTAATTGAAAGATATGGTAAACACCAATGAGTGTAGTAAAAGAGACACATCGAAGATAAAAATCCATTTGAGATTTATTGGAAATGATCCAATCCATCCTAAATAGGTCGTCAAGAGGTTTCATGTCTAAAATCCGAAAATGACAAGAAATCCCAACATTTGATAGAGAGAAAACACAAGTAGGAATACAAAGACCCTACGCTCTCTTCATACCATGGGGTGTAGTAATATCCATTATAAAAGATAAAAGATCCATAGGAAGATTTATAAGATTAAAAATACAGGTTGAAATAAATGAATGAGATACACTAGTATAAAATAGATCATTAACTAATAATGAATTTATAGTAATGGTACCTATCATAGTCGCTGGACCCCTATTCGCTTCCTCTGGAGACTTCCACTGTGTGAAGAAGATTCATTTTGGATGTCGTTGGCTGGAAACCTTTTTCATGTGAAGCATCTTATTGAAGTTTAGTTCAACAAGGTTTCTATGATCCTATTCTACTATGTAGAGTAAAATAAAAATGGAATAATCTCTTAAAGTGACCTGGGTGTCTGTAGGAGCCACAGTTCTTGGGTACCTTAGTGAAAACGCTATTTGAATTTCCCAACTTTCTACACTGTTAACAAACTAAGGGACCTATTATAGGAACTATAAGAGGTCAAGAATGACACTAGTATCGAAACCCCCCATAATAATCATCACACCTCCTCTTTACCTTAGAGGAATGCACACTTTCACTGGGAGAGAAAGAAACTCCCAATAACCTTGAATTACTAGCTAGGTCAATCTCAACCATCAGTGCTCTATATAGTACATCAACATAAGAATGAAGATTCAATAAGAAAACATGGAAATGAATATCTTGTCTAAGTCCCAACTCAATCCTTTGAGCCTTCATCTACACATTTTATACAATCTTACGTTAAAACTACTCAAGATCAACAAAATGATTTTCATAATCTATCAAGGTTATGTCATCCAGCCCGAGTTTTAAAAACTCAGCAGTCTTGGCCAACAACATCAAATCTAGATAGAAATGGTTAGTGAAAAGAACCTTGAATTTCTTATACTCTAATAACTCATGTTTCTTCACCACCAAAATTATGTCCCACTATCTCTTGCTTGGTCCTACTAGCACAAAGGTGGCATACTTCACTTTGATTTCATAAGGTGTGTCCAAGAACCCAAAAAAATGCTCCTTCCTACTAAAACAGTCCTCAGACTCTTGAGGATCATTTGAGCATTTGAATGGTGTTGGATTTTGGTGAAGGAACTCTTGAGAAAAAATCTAGAGAACAACCCTCTGAGGTTCCACAGCTACGTCCTGAATGAGAACTGGAGGTGGCTCCTATCCCAAATCTTGTAAAGTGAACAAAATCACCTCAACTAGATTCAGGTCCATGAGAAGATTCGCTCTCTAAGGTTCAACAACAACATCCTCTTAGATTCGATTCAAACATCTTCTTGGAGGCATTATACTACACAATATCAACAACCAATAAAGAAAACATCAGATTAACACTCAAACAGAGCAGTAAGGAAACTAATCTCAACAGATAGACGTAAAAGATTTGGGTTTTAACATACACAAATAAAAAGCAGGGAAAATAATATTACTAATCCACAAGACATCTTCCCTTAACCACCCCTGTTGAATTACGATTCATTAATGTGAGAGATATCTAAATACTCAATTATAACTACCTCTTAAGTCCTAACAAGATTACAAAAATGCATACTGGCATCAAGAGAAAAAGATGAACCTAGAGCTCTGATACCACTTTGTCATAAACTATCCTGGGAAATCTAGTAACTCAATAACTGAGCTAGTCCTAACATGGCTCGAGGGTCATTCCCAATCCCCACAGGTCGATGACTAGCACCCACCATTATATAAAAAATGATAGTGGGAATGATTTTCCCCTAATAATGAAAAAACCAACTAAAAAAATAAGTATTAATACAAAAGAAAATCTACCAGGATTAATGTGAAAAAATAAAAAAGTTATGACAACCCAAAGTACTACAAACAAAAGTACTATAAAATAGGAAAACATCCCATGTCCCAACTCGGAAACAACTCACCAGGTCCATAGATAAATAGCTAGAACCACCTCTAAGCGGTGCTTTACCCCTTCTCAAACCTAGAAAGAGATAATCTACAAACACCCGATGGCACATGTAGGGTGTGAGTTAAAATACCAGTAGGTTATCACCAAGGATTCCATAATAAGATTTCAATATCAAGTTAACCAAATAAATCTTTCAATTAAATAAAATAGGTTTGAAATTTCAAAGAGCATAAATGAAACAATTCAAGCTTTAGATATTAAATTATGGTAATACTTTTAAACAAAATCTTCACATTTCTACTGATGGAATATTTCTAAATCAATGTAACTCTTCATAAATGGATTAAATAAAAACATTCATATAAAATAGTTTATATAAACTATAAGGCATGAAAAACAGTTGAAAACAATAGAATATATTAATTTGAAATACAAAAATTATAGACATGGTCATATGCCTAAGAAGGTTTGATAGTTCCAGGATAAAGGGACTCCACACTCAAGGTGACATGTCAAATGTACATACATATCTTTGAACTCATGCTAAAGGGGACTCATCACCTTCGCCTAAGAGATGTGACATGCTACATTTATGTTTTGGAACGTTGTAAATCATAAAGTGCAATCAAAATAACTCAATAACTACCTAAGTATTGCATGTTCTCTAGTACAAAACAAGGATGGAAAATTTATTTCTAGAAACCTTAAAATATAATTAATCCCATTATCTATTTCAAATATTCTAATTTCCATTTAAAAACCATAACATGGGTTTTTAATAAAAACATGATTTTTCCAAATATAGAACCCAAAGGTTCCTATAAAAACCATTTTAAATCCATTTTCAAAAATAGAGATTTAAAATCAATTCAAAATTAAATTTCACAATCCATTTTCACAAATTAAATTCAACCATTTAATTTCTATAAAATTCCATCACTTTCATAACAAAACTCCGTATTCAATGGAATTAGGGTATTTCACAATTTTCCAATAAATAAATTTCCACAATAAAATCCAACAATTTAATTGAAATAATTTCCATCATTCCATTTCTATAATTAAATTCAAAAATTTAATTGAAACAACTAACATAAAATCCCGAATTTAAATTAAAGAATGTAAATTTCTAAAATTTCTATAAATACACCCTAATTCAATGGAATTGGGGGTTTTCCAATTTCATTCCAAAAAGCCATTTTTAAAACCCCAATTAAATGGAATTGGGTTTTTCCAAATAAATAATTGAGATCCATTTAATTAAAATCAATATATTGAATTTAATTAAAATAATTGAAATTAAACAAAACAATTTAGGGTTAACAATAATTGGGAAGCATGATGTAACCACCTACCTTGTGATCAACAGAAATCACAACGCCAAACCCTAATCATGATTTTTCAATGAAGAACAACGATCACATAATCCAAGATACAAGGATCAAAACTAGGTTTATAATCCAAAATAGAGGGTATTAGATCCAAAATTCAACATAAGGATTTACAGAACACTAGGGAGGAGAAGAGAGATCATGGGAGAACAAGACCTAGAAGAGAAACTGTACCAGGTGAAGATCGAAGGGTGTTACTCAAGCTTTGAATCACTTTTAGGAGGGATCAGAGGGGACAAAAACTCTTCTTGGGAGCTCCAAGGAAGGTAGAAATCGTTTATGGTTCATTCAAGCCTGCCGATGACCTAAAATGGGGGTTTGGGAATTTTTAATCAAAATTCATATTAATTAAAAACCTATACACATGATTTCCTAGGCAGAGATGCATGATTTGACAAAATGTGTGGACTAACCATACACCTATTTTAAATAGGTCACACGATTCCTCTTATGAGGGTGCATGGTTGTTAATAGGTATCCAATATGTGATATCATATTATACAAATTTTATCAATAACATGCATATATAATGTTGGGTTTTACGTGGGACACCAATTTTTTAAAGTTAGCATAAAAAGACTCAAAAACCCATTAACACGAGATGCAATAATTTACATTTTAAAGAAATGCATAAAATAAAAATAATGAACCTCTATTAGAGGAATTAAATCCATTTTCTTCACTATGATTGATGATGATACCTAAGTGACAGACAATATATTCTCACTTCTAAATATATATATAGAAAGTTGAATCATTGAACTCCTTTGGTATGATTTCAAAATATCCTTTTACCTACGAAAACCTTAGTATTAAATGTATAATAATTAAAGAGAGTTGACTATAATATAATTAAATTAATCAGCATATGTAACATCATGTCATTGGTCTTGTTATTTAAGTCATGAGGATACTCCTTAATGGCTATTTATTTGACACTAATCATTTCAAAAACATTCATGTTAAATAATTATGTTATAAACACTTTTTAACCTTTATAATCAACTATTAAGGAATTAATAATCTACTAAATGATATAATAAATGTACCATACATTCAAATTTAATATTTATAAACATATGATAACCATATCAGTGATAACATAGTTGATCCCACATCGATAAAGTGTGTAGTTGCTAATAATATTTTCTATAAATAATGTTATACGTAGAAAAATATTAATTTAATAAAAAATAAAATTATTGAAGTTAATTAACAAAATAAATATATTAAACATATTAAAGAAGAACAAATAGTGAAGAAAATGTTAGTGTTGTCAATATATTTTAGGTGGATTTATATCCAAGTAAACACTCTCTAGATTTGAATAACTATTAATCTAATTATCATCAATACCAAAACTTAATTTCTTGTTAGGAATCTTAATTTCACTCAATAATTATTTGAATTATCTTTCTTGGGTGTTACAAAAAAATTGTGAGGTGTTTAAAAAAAACTATTGCTCAAATAAAAAAACCATTTTCTAAAAAAATAAAGTTATTTTCCCGTGTTGGGTTCCTTAATATAGTATCTCTTATAAGGATTGAAATGGGTACTTGATAATCAGGTACTCTTCCCTACTAGGCCTGATAAAAATAGTTTTGGGTACCTTTGAATCGGTTTTAGGTTAGGTTTGGATATTAAACATAATTCCTAATTATTAATCTGATTAGGTTTGGGTACCATTCATAGGGTACCTGAAACCGAAATACACACACACACACATGGGTTAATACTGACTAGGATTCAAATAAATTATAATCATATTATTAATTTTTAAGTTATGAAATGAAATTACTATATCATGGAACACATGATTTTCCATAGGAACATATATAATGAAGAGTGTGCCAGTGTGTTGGGTAGTAATGACAACCAATTTCTTAGTCACACTTAACCATAAAAAACATCAAACCACCCAATACCTAATAAATAAAATGGGTATTTAAATGAGTTTAAGTTTTAAATGGGTATTTTTAGGTCCAGTTTTAGATTCAAGAATTTATAAACTGATATAAATCAAATTCAAGTAATATAGTTTCTAAAAGGGTTTAGCTTTGGGTACGTGAATTTTCATGGGTAGCTGACCCATTGCTATCCCTAACCACTAATTAGGTCTTATTCACACATGTATGTAGAGAAGCATTAAAAAATATTAATTCATAAAATTATATGTTTATTTTTTTTGATTTAACGATATATGGTGGGTTCTTTATTTAATATATGATGGTTATTAACAATCATATATCAATATTTTATATATATATAATATGATGGGTTTCTAACTGTGATAATTTTTTTGACATAACAAGGTATATATGATTATTATTTAAAATAAATATCAAATCTTATTTAATAGACCATGAAATACATGAAAAATATTTTAAATAATGATAATATATATAGAAATATAAATTTTATTTAAATAACCATCATATGTGAGTTTTTCAATTAAAATAATATCTACACTCATACCTCATTTAATGAAATAATAATAAAAAGTAATAATACAATATAATATAAAGGATAAAAATACATAAATTTTAGTATAAAAACACTCAAGAAAATAAAAATAATTCTCTATAATAAATCTTGATTAAAATTGATATAAAATAAGTGATATAAAACTAATCTTTGCATATGAGTGGAAAAGTGAAATAAAAGTGGAACAATTTTTTGACCTGATTTCTATTTCATGGGAGTGAATAATCTCATTATGATGGATGACTGTGTTTTCCTTGGAATACAATGAGTTATGAATAACCACATCCCTATATGAAAATATTATTTACATCATAAAAAACAAATAGATTTAAATATTTATAAAACTTTCATATCCATAGAGAGAGAGAGAGAGTAACTGATAGAGATATACCTAGATGATGAAAAATAATTTTTTGATTTTAGAAAAAAAATTATAGTTGGGTGAAATAAATTAGAGAAGAACACAAATTATGGTCTCTAATAATAAAAACTATATTCCTAAGATCATTTAGAAGATCAATCATGGGTTTCATTGAAGTTGGAGTTTAAGTAGTCAAGATGCTTTTAGGGTTTTTATGAAGTATGAGTATGATTAAATTTAAAAATTTATTTAAATTGAACATATATAACATGTTTTTAAAGAACTATCATATATAGAGGTTATATGATGTTTATTTTAAATAAAATCATATACCGTACTCACTAATATTAGTTTTTTAAAACCAATATATATATATATATATTATTTATGAAAATTATAAATGATATATATATATGAAAATTTATTAAATAATTTTCATATACATATAAATCTAATAACGGTGTTTTTAAAAATATCATATGTTTTAAGAATTATTATTTTTTGTGTTGAAATATGTGATGTATTTAAACAAAATAGTATATATAGGGAATCATATATCAAAGAATCTATAGATGTGTTACTCTAAATCCTCTCACTAAAAACTTATTATTCTCTCATGCATGTAATTTGTTATGGACTATATAAGTACTATGATGTTCTTTGACTCATGATTACTTTTTAGTTATCACATGGTCCAACAAAAAATCGTGTGTAAAATATTTAAATAAAATAAAAACAGACACATATATAATTAGATGAATAAAAATAAATTCAAATCAATTCAACTTGAAATCAGAAAAATCACAAATAATCATGCATGTATACACCATCACATTTATCAAAACCAAAACACCACATAATTAGTCAAATATTATATCAATAACCAAAAACTTAAAACTAGGAAGATATGTTACCTATGTGTTTCATCTTCTTCATTCTATCACCAATGGCATGTCGACTATGTGAAGTGAATCTCTATTAGATCTACATCCCTATAGTTTTTCACATTTGTATAAGAAAAACACCATCTCTTATCATAATACTCAATACTTTATCATGGAATACAAAATGCACCAACAAATGAAGAATAACACACTAAATACACTCTATCAATACACGGATGTGACTAATCATCAAAACCAAATAGTCCTTATCATATGCACAGTCTGTTGATAATTAAGAAGTTACCTCATGAAAACAACTTCCACCCATATAAAATGCCACATTTTTATCATTTTATATGGAAGTTAAAGCTGAAATGTCTTGGGTTCATAAGGTTTTTACATACTAGAAGAACAAGGTTAAGACATGTGAGGTGGCATGATGGTTTTGGGGCTCCTACCAGTGTCCTACTCAAGTGTAGAAGGTAGAGAGGTGTGATGAACCAACTATAACACGAATAAATATTTCATCATTATACTTGATTATACATTACAACTCAAAAATAAATTAAACCCCCATAACTCAAAGTTTTAGTGTCATTAGATATTATATACATAAACTTATTATTTTATAATATAATATACATTTCACCCATAATCGCATCACACTTGACTACTTCATAGACATATCATATGTAATATTCTTATTAGTTTGATATGAAATGTAAAATATAAGTAAAGGTTGATCTCATGTACCCAATAAGGGTAAATATTTGATATATTAATCCAATCAACATAGATGATCATAAATAAGATCATAAAGGAGTAATCATGAACTGAAAATATTGGTATGAGAAAATAATCATAAAATTATACCAAAAGAAATAAAAACCACGGAATATAATATGAGTCATAATATAAATCCTTGTAATAAACATAATAATGTGTCATATACATAATAATATTAAATCATTACTTATTTCAAGTCTTTTTTCTAAGACTATCCTTACATAGTGGAAAGACATGTCCCATAACATAACATCTCATGAGATATGTTGTCCTCAAGAATGGTAAATACCCTAATAGGAGAGTAATTTCTTCAAACAAACCTTTTAAATAGTCTTTTTCCATAATTAGTAGGAATTCCTTTCTCTATCATAGCAGATATGAAGCGACGAAGAATGTAAGGAGAGACACATGTAATTTTTACTTGGTTCAGTCACATTGGGATAATCTAAGGAGTATACAACAATGATGTACTCATGTACCAAAATTACTAAATACGTATCTTTTTTACAATATTCAATGTTGAATCATTATACCCTATATTATAACTAATCACTTCAATAAGTCACTACCCCCTCATAATATTACAACTCACTACTATCTCAATTTAAGTGTACTAACTAATCCTACAAAATATTCCTTAAATGTGTTGAATAAACATATTCTACCTTGTATCTAGATTTTAATGAATCTCTTATTTCATGCAAATGGAAAACACCACTTTATCATAGAAATTATAGGAAATGTACTTAAAGATAATGTAGCCACTTTTGTGAATGAATGATATTCTCATAACACATGTTCATACAAGTGATATCTTTTAGAACATCCTTAATACACATAACTATTGGACACATAAGTGATTTCATGAAAGGAATATGTTCCTGTGAGTCTTATATGAAAATATATTTCTTAAATATTCTCTTAGTATTCCTATATATTTAATGATACAATAATATATCTATTTATATTTGAAACCAATCCTTTCATACATCCCTTCATACCGCAAAAATTTATCACCTCTATTAATGAATATCAAAATATTCACATAACTCCCTTCTGTGAGTCCATAGAATTTTCATGAGAGTTTATCTGACTTGTATGGGAATCATTTCTTTACTCAAAATATTTGCATAATCATCTCAAACAAACTTAAAATAACCCTAGATAATTTCATTCATGAATACCCTATGGCCTCCTTCACTCTCGGAGATTGTTAACATTATTTTTCAATAACCATAATTGAAAATTTCTAAACCATTATCTTGAGGGATTTTCCCCCAACAATATCCCCTTTGGGTTTTTTAAAAACACTTCAATCTTATTATCCATCTTGTTGAAAAAACTTATGCACTTTCTAACTCAAACACCATACTCCATCAACAACTAAAAATAGAGATAAAGTACTTAATCAACACATAGTGTAATCCCGCATGAGTTAATTTTGGCGTGATATACACTATCATTACATAAATAATATCAATTAATTTCTCTATTCAATTCTTGATCTCCAATTGATGTTTGAAAACCATGCTTGCCACAAGTTAGCTACTCCACAAGAATCATTTCTCTCATTGATTTAACATTGAAGAGATTCCCAATTTATTATCTTTACTCACCCCTTTAGTGGGTTTGATCAATATCCCCCCTTTATCAATGGACCCAAACCTCACTCTATTTTGGGTTGTGAGAGGAAAAAACATTATCGGTACATAAGAAAATCCATACCACACCTTGGGGAGTGGGGGTTCCACATACACAAAATTTAAGTGTGTGGGGTTTAATATAATTTCATAGATATATGATGTCTCTCAAACACATCCTTAGGTAAGGCCTTTTTAATTATATTAATGAATTTAAGTTCAATGGTAACATACTCTAATTTCACAAACCCATGTTCAACTTTCTCCTTGTTAAAGTGATACTTGATTTTAATGTGATTCATAATTGAGTAATTGATAATATTTTTTCTAAGGTTAACATAATTTTAATCTTAAAAGTTTATAATAATAATATACTGTAATTCAACTCACATATCCCCAAGTTATTGCTTCATCCATAGCATTTTATTAAAATCTTGAGCATCCAAAACATATTTAGCTTCTACAATACTTAGTGTAATGCGATCATATTTATTTCTCAACCAATAAATACAAAATCCTCCAATATAAAATCCACCATATAATATTGACTTTTTATAATCTACTAAAATAGACCAATAAACATCTATATATCCCAATAACTCATACTTTGATGTTTCACTATAAAGAAAACTAAAACCCAATATTCATTTGATATACTGTAATATTATCTTCAATGCTAGTAGTTGGATTTCATTGGGATTACTCTGGTATCTTGAGGATTGATAAATTGAAAACAAAATATTGTTCCTTTATGCTATTAAGTATAGGAATATCACAATTATTTTCCTATATTCTATGATATTGACAACTTTTTCATCATCATCACTTGAAAACTTCATTGAGGAAATAGCCAGAATTTTAAATAGCTTATAATAATCTATTCCAATACTTTTCAAAACCGCATTGGAATATTTTGATTGAGAGATGAATATTATATTCCTTTCATGTGTCATATAAAATTTACTAATAAACATTTTCTCTTAAATAATCAAAATTTTCAACTCACACCTCATTAATTTTGAAAACATCTTGCACTATGATTCATTTAATCCAAAAAAGATTATGTTGTAAATATATCCAAGCACCATTTTTATTTGAAAACACTATTTATTGTTATATATGTTATGATCAACTCAACCACATAGAAAATAAAACTTATTCAAGTACTGATCAAGTTGAGAGTACTATGATCTTCGTGCTTTCTTTATCCCATAAATCACTCTCCTCATCCAGAAATTGTTTTATGATCTTCATTCATAACAAAACCATCCAACTACTTGATGTAAACCTATAATGGTAGTAATCCATTTATAAATATTGATTTCATATCCATATTTGATAACTTTAATCTCTATTTCGCCGCTATTTCCTAGAATAATCGAATTGTTTCCAACCTAGAAAAGGGAGAAAATGTTTCATCTACATTGATAACTTCAATATATGAGTATCCCTTACACACAATTTGTGATTTTTTAAAATCCCCATTCCTTAGTCATTATTTTTATTATGGAAAACCCATTTGTTCCGAATTAAATTATTATTTTCCAGCCATGAAATAATCTCCCATGTGTGATTATTTTTTATTTTTTCAAGATTTTCATTCATAGCATGAAAAAAATTACTATATTTACCAGCCTCTTAAAACTTCTATAGATCTACTTGAAATAAGAGTGATGTTTTTTGTTGAGACTTCAATCACCTTATATACACTAGCACTTTTTGGTCACCAATAATATTATTCTTATCAACTTATTCCCTATAATTTTGTTTCCTTGAATCAAATAATCTAACTTTATTATACCCATCATATGTTTATTATTAAAAATCAAAATTATGTCCTTGTACTCCCCCTTATCTACTCAACACAACATCAATTTTTTTAGAACTTGATCACTATTTTGTTAAATATACTAATCATTATCTACTATAGTGATGTAAATTATTTTTAAAATCTTACTAATATGTTTATTGGAGAACTTATATTCCTTGATCTTGGCTGAGTAACCAAGAAAAATTCATTTATATCAATGTGACTCAAAATTTACATGTTTTTAATTATTTATAATGATATGGTTACATAAAAAAATATGAAAGTATTTCTACTTTGTCTTCTTCTTGTACCATATCTCATATGAAGTCATTTTTTCTCTTTGACATAAGAAATATCTTTTATAAATATAGACTGTTGTCATTACTACTTCCTTTAAATACTTATATAGTATGAATTTCTTAAAAATTATCAGTCTATCTATTTTCTTTATGATTTAGTTTATACACTCAACTATAATATTCTACTGAGGTGTTATCATTACAGAAACTTGGTTCCTCATACCATTCTTATTGAGATAATTATTTTATTGTATGAGAGTAAATTATATGATAATTTTGGTTTGTAAATTCTGAATATTCATCCCAAGAATCCTTTTATCCTTTCTTCAGTATTGAGTAATGAAACTAAACACCTCAGATTCATGGGTCCTAATCATCAACCCTTCCATTCAATTTTAATAATCAAAGGATAAAATATAATACCTATTTTCATCAATGGATCTTATTGATATAATACCAAACACATCAAGATACACCAGAACAAGTTTCCTCATTGACATATATTCTTTGGGCATGTATGCATTTCAAATAACATTTAATTTTTTTAAAAAATCATGCACTTTTATATGATCATGTGAACATTTATAGATGTTAGGAGATACATCATTCTTCACCAAATCTTCTAAGTACTATTGTCTTAAGTGGAAAATAATTTTATACCATAATATATTTTATTCTTCCTTTGATAGATTTTATATGATTTATTATACAACAATAAGGTTGAATTCCCCTTTGCATACTTCCTATTCATCATAATAGTACCGTCCCTCACATTTATGATATAATTATTTTTTTGTGAAATTAAATTCATGTCCAAAGTCACATAATTTACTTACACTTATCATGTTTTGGAAAAAACTTTTAACAACCAATACATCCTCATGTCTAATATATTTACCCCCAAAAATCAATTTTCTTAAGTTAATGATATTTCATCCTCCATCATTTATAAATATAATGAAACTATATTTATAATACATAATTATTATGATAACATCCTTTTTTTACTATAATACAATAAGTACACCCATATTCAAGGATCCACACTCTAGATTAACATATTTTCTTCAAGGAAATACCCACAACCACTACCTTATTATATCTTTTTCTGATCCATTTCATTGACATTACACCAAATGTTGATTGATATGCTTGATCTTCCTTGAAATAAAAAATAAAAACATTATCTTACAAGGAAAAACATTTATTTTGAGTTTTCAAATAGCTTTATTATTCTTTGAGATACTATGTATGATCACTTCGTGTCTCTATAGGCACACTTGGTATCTTCAATGATCAATGCATTTCCATATAAATATATCCACCACACCAAAAGTATTATCCATCAATATCATACTTGGAAAGATAAAATATACTTTTCTACCTTCATTTATCTTATGCCCTATAGTACCTCTTGGATATGGAACACACATTTTGAGAGTGTCCCATCTTTCCATAATAGTAACACCTTATTTGTATTGTACACTTGTGTGTCCGTTATCTAAAACTAGTGGAATTTTGGATTCTAAAAGTGTTCTAATTCTGAGTCATAACCAAATTAACCTTCAAAATTGGAGTGGGTGTATGGAATAAAAAATAAACACCCTATTCTTACAATCAAGCCCCAACGCCATCATTTTAATTTTTTGGTGTCTTTTATTTCTATAGAAAATCTTATAGCTATCCTTTTGGACCACCATGATACACATTAAACTCATCTAAAACTAATGTGATATGATTTATCATTGATATACTGGGATTCAAGAGTCTTCTAATGTTATATTTTTCACCACAGACTAATGAATTCTCCCTCAAACTCTTTGATACATTTGACTTGATCTTTCACTATGTTTTTCAAAACATTGATAATCTTGGACTGATTTTGAATCTTGAGTTTTTACTAAACAAACTTATCCTAACATTATGGTTTTTTATATTTGAGACTTTAAATTTCTTCCTTAAACCCAAAATTATCTTATTCCTATTGCTGAATGTAGAGTTTTGTGTCATGAACCACTTAATTGGATTTTGTTATCTTGGATCTACAAACATCTATCTCATCAAGTGAAACCAATAACTCTTTTTTGAAATCAAATCCCCCTTTTACCTTTCCTTTATAATCATCATTTTATTCCTTTATATTTTATTTTTCAACAATATACATGAGAATATATTCTTAGAGGTCTTTACATTCCAAAATTTCTACCACTTTTATCTCTTATGAGATATCATCCTATTGTGAAAGTAGGTTATTCTTGTTGAAGAAGTTGTTCTTGGTACCCCTCTAACCTTTCAAATTATTTGATGATTTATTCATAGGAATTTCAAAATACTTTTCTCATATTCATATTTAAATAAATGAATGACATTACTTCATCAGATACTTCATCATTTTGGTTATTCTCCATGGAATTATTCTTCAATGCCTTGATTTCCACTTCCTTATACTTCCATTTTTTAAATGTATTCATTATTATCATTCCACATCTCATAATAAATAATATTATTGTGAAGAATATCTAATGTTGGATCCTTTGTATATTTATCCTCAAGCATAGATGCTTTTGGGATAAAATAAGGAGGTGATATTCTAAAGACTCACTTGATTATATTCACATCATTGAGGGTTTATCCAAGTCCATAAATATCCTCCAAAATCCCATTTTCTAAATCAAAGAATGCATCAACATATTCATTTTGGTGCATCCTTAAGTCCTCATGTTTTTCCATAAAACTTTCGATTTAGATTCTCAGACATTAGTGTCTCCTTCATAGACATTAACCATATTTTTTTAGCATGGTGTGTGAGGATATACATGACATAACCCTCATATAGATTGTATTTTCCAAATCTCCACATAATTAATTAATTACATTGTTATAAAAATTTAACTACATGTGATATCTTTTTGATAGTGTTATACTATCCATATTGGTTGATATCCAATGAATAACATATGTGTAAACATCAATGTACAATAATTAAAAATAGTTCCACATATAATTCTTCTAGATATGAATATTGTTTTCATTTAAGATATGAATCCCTTTGTGATTTATTAATTCCATGGATTGAAAATAGAAGATAGTTAAACTGCCTTGAGTCTTTTTCTCTTATATCACTTGTCATCCCAGAGAAAGGTAAATACCTATGGGTGGATCAGGGTTTTCCAATTTCATAAAACTAACCTTTCCAATGATCTTGTTACACATTTAGTTGGAGCACATCTCTCCCTCACAATAGATATTAATAGTGAATAATGTAAATAGAGAAACAAATAATTTTACTTAGTTCACTCACAATATGCTAATTCAAAGAGAATACAATGATTATGTGCCTATATAACATAATCACTATGTACACTACTTGTTTACTTTTTTTAGAGGTGACTCATAGTACCCCTGGTTTACTACCAATAATTACAATAACTCATAACTGTAACATCCCAAGTAAGTAATGAATAATAGATATTTTTATCTATGTATATTAATGATTAAGATAGTGTTTTAGAGTCTTAAAATGAAAATAAATCCAATCTTAAGCATGGAATACACTAATATTCTTAAAAGATTGTTTTACTGTCTTTTGATGGCAAACCATTTTTAAATATATATTTTGACAACTTTATAAGCTATGTTTGTCAAGATAAAACTATTCTTTATGATTGGGACATCAAAATTTACTTTTTGTGAATTTTTGGTATTTTTCAGACAATGTTCATTTTTAATGAATAGTGAAAAATACTGCATTTTACATCAAAACTGCTTTTTAATCTAATTTATTTATATGATTAGATTATCTTTTGAATTGGTATTAATGTGTAATCTGAATATATTTTTACCATTTAATCCAATGGTGGTCATTGGAATCAATTTCACTTTCAAAATAGACTTAAACTGGTGTCAATCTTTTGATACTTATTGTTTTATAAAAACACGCTATTTGCTCTGACAGCGGGAATTAATTATTAAATTAATTAATGTGACTTATATGTTTTGAATTTGGTAAAATAGACTTCATTTTTGAATTCGGAATATCAAATATAGCTTAGGGTGAATTTTTGGTAATTTTCTGAAAAACTTCAATTTTTGATGAATAGTGAAACCACTAAGTGGTACTTATAAAAACTGATTTTCCGTTTAAATGAAATTTTGCCATCATTGTGTTTTGAATTTCAAAAATCCGACATACATGGTTGTCATTAAGAAGTAAAATGTGGTTCAATGAGATTAAAATAATTTTTTGGTGAATAGTAACTTATTAAGTTTTTAATCGCAATTAGGGGTAATTAGTGTAGTTTAAGGTAAAAATAATGCTTTAATAAACTAAGATGAGCTTGAAACATGTCCTACCCTCATTGGTTGTGTCATGGCCGACCAAGAAAAGCCATGGGTCAACTTGGGGACCCCATGGATCTACTTTGGTTGGGAAATGACATAAATAACATTTTATTTAATGTAAAAGTAAAAATGACACAAACATAATATGTTTTACAAAAAAAAATTTTACATGGGGTTATAAAGATAATATTTTTGATTATAAATAGTAATTGGAAAGATAAAAACATTTCCTACATCATAGTATTTTTTTTATAATTTTTAGACTCTAAATAAATTAAATTATTTATGACATCATCATGATGCAGCGATGACCTCATTATTTAACGATTTAAATAAAATGGAAAGATAATGAAAAATATAAAACCTACACATGGCCAAAACAAATTGGATGAGTGGATTTCGAACCCTTATCACCTTACCCACGAATTATATCAATGTGGGACCTTTTAAAACTGAAACACATTTTCAAATAAAGTAATATTTCTTTACTTTCCAAAAGTGCCCCTCCTCTCCTCTTATAAAAGGCCCCCACCTCTACCTCATTTCACACACTCCTCAAGTCTTTGGCTCGGCCAAACCCTGCCCATTTACTCTCTCCACATCCCTCTCCTAATCCTAGAGGATTCCCTTTGGGCAGAATCCTTTCAAAGGAAGCCTTTAGGGTCAAATCAAAAGGAGTTACACTTTTAAAGGTAATTCATTCTCTCATGTTCATTTGTTTTATTTTGCTTCTCCAACCCCCTAAACTCTTTTTATTTACTTATTTTGTAACAACACCAGTATCTTCAATACACTAGGATGTTGTTATAAGATTTATTTGAGCTAAACTCTCACACAACTACATCAAATGGTTAAAGAACATATGTTTTCCGTGGATGGCGAAATTCTCCCTCCCGAAACGATGATTGTTAAATACTCATTTAACACCTTCAAAGGTGGACATTATGATGTCACTATTTTTATATATGATATATAATATGTTTATGTTTTACTTAAGCTTCTGTTTTTTTTTCATTTTGGGCATACCTTTATGGTTTCCATTATGGGTAAACACGATATCTTCATTTTAGGAAGTGCGGACTACCACCCCCTGAAAGTGATTTGATTCGTTAATACCATATGTGGGATGTGTAAAGGATAAAGTTAATGATATTATATATGTTATTATACTAGAATTATAATATACTCTTATATCATTATGATTCCATTCCAGAAAATATGAAATAGAAATGGAAGTAGCGTTCATGTGTACGTACGGCTTACCATCTCCATGAACGGTGCATTTCATTTATTACCTCTAAATGTGATGTAATATTATAAATACACGTATATGATGAATATATATGATATATATGTTATCCAAATCATTAATATCATTCTGTATATAACGAACCTTTGACCAAATTAACAACATGTAAGTGTAAGAAGTCTATTTTTGACTTAAGAACCAAATACCGACAAAATGAACATTATTAACTTAAATGATTACATGATGTCCATAACATTGTATAAAAGGAATAATGAAATTGAAAAAGGTTCTTAAGAAAGTAGAGATTAACTCAAGTTTATTATTCAGGATATTAAAGAACGGTCGGGTCAAGTCGGATACGAGGTATGGGACTTCGTCTCAATCTCCTTTCATTGAGGCATATTTTATTTTATACACAAATTTCTTTTATACGGTGTATAAACCCCCTTTGAATTTTCCGTTTATTCAAAAGGAATATTTTTATACGAAGCGTTTACTAAACGACAAAAGGGAATGTTTTTTTCGTACGTATGCGGCGACAACGACTTCTCCGCTGTCGTGACCATTATTTGAGTTTCGGCTTCCTCTACAAGCCATAACTTCTTTTTAAAAGAAAAATAAATACCATGTTTTAATTTTCTTTTATTTTGGTATCGAAAATGGTTTTCATAATGTCTTTATATCAATGTGTTGTATTGATATCTTGTGATTGAAAGGTGGGAATGTTATGTTTCATTTATGCATGTTTTATGTGATATGATTATGTTGAGGTTCTTGGGCATTATTATGAAGACGGGTGGTTCCGTGATAGACTAAGGGCGGGTGAGCCCGATATAGCTCTCCAATGCATTGGGTAACGCGAAGTAGTGAAACGTTAAGGTTTCTCCGAAGAGATTTAGGGAATATACTGTGATGGGTATTCCAAACGTAACCAAGAGGGTTACTCCCTACGTAGAATGTTATGAATGCCTCAAGTTACCTTTATGTCTTATGATTTCAATGATTTACTCATGATTTGATGAGGTATGTTAATGTGCTTATGTTTTATGGGTAAAGTATGATTTCACTCTTATGTATATATGTACCCATGTTTCCTTTCCATGTTTTTATAACCCATACTGAGCTTTTTATGCTCATCCCAAGTTTTTTTGAAATGTATTTCACAGGTCAAGGGAAAGGTACATGATATGATGATAGTGTCAAGGAAGTTTCAAGAAATAATCCATGTTTTATTTTAAATGTGTTTCCATTGATGGGAATGAAGAATACTATCTTTATGTAACCACTTTGTTTATATGTGGAATGTAATGCAAGTTTTATGATCTAATTCTCTAAAACTCTAAACCTGAAAAGATCCTCAATGTGTAATCTTGTAATAACTCAAGATTAAGTAAGTTTTAAGGCTGGGGCCTTATAGTTGGTATCAGAGGTCGGTTTAGATAACTTTAGGAGTTACAATTCTATTAAATGATTATCCAAAAAAAATTGAAATGATATAGCATTTGAAGATTACCATGTTGCTTCATCTAAGACATGTTTGTTCAGAATGGTTTTCCGCAGAGGAAATAGGGAAGCAGTGCGAGGAAGGCAAACAGAAGGAAATAACCTTCCGAATCAGCATCCAGAAATGGTTGGAATTGGAACTGAACAGTTTGTTGCAGTAATGGCGTAGTTGACTCAAGAGATAAATGGTGGTGGTATCCATGCACAAGATCATCCAGACCAACCGCAGAGGAACATGTCAGTAGTGGAACATTTCATGAGGCAACATCCACCATCATTCAGAGGATCATCTGACCCTGTGCTAGCTGAAGGGTTGATTAAAGCACTGGAGAAGATTTTTGATGTCATGGGGTGTTCAGACAATCAAAAGGTTAGTCTTGCTATTTACCGTTTGGAGGGTGAAGCAGATGAGTGGTGGTCTATGGTTAAAAATATCAGGGACGCCGATGAGATTGATTCTCTTAACTGGGATGAATTCAAAGGTATGTTTCTTGAGAAGTATTTTCCTAAGGCTGTTCGACTTAGGATGGAAAAGAAATTCTTGGAATTGAGGCAAGAGGAAGACTCAGTGGCTGCCTGTGAAGAAAGGTTCACTCGATTGGCAAGGTATGCTCCAAATTTTATCCGAGACCTTGATAGTAAAATCAATCGTTTTTACTCAGGATTAAAGACAAAATATCGAAGGGTATTAGGTTCTCGTGAGTTTAAAAGTTATGAAAAGCTTGTTCGATGTGCTGAGAGGGTTGAAATGGAGTTTGCCGATGACCAAGTGTTCTATAACAACCAGCAGAAGAAGAGACCGAGGTGGCAGGAGAAAGGTCAGAATTCTTCAAAAATGTCTGATGGTAAGAGAACTAAGTTTCCAGTTTGTGATAAATGTGGCAAAAGGCATGCTGGGGAATGTCTTCTGAATTCTGGAAAGTGCTACCGATGTGGTAAGATGGGACATAAGGCTCGTGATTTCACTGAAAAGGATCAAGGTGAAGGTAAGAACAAATCTGATTTACAGTTAGTGAAATGTTATAAGTGCAATGAGATGGGTCACTATGCAAACGAGTGTCCGACAAAGAGCTTGAGTGATGGTAAGCAGTTAGACTACAAGCAGAAAGGGGTGGTGAAATCTTTTGCAACTACTTCAGCAGATGTCGGGCCATCAAATGAAGTTGTATCAGGTACTTTGTTTGTTTTTTCAGTTTATGCTAGTGTGTTGTTTGATTCGGGGTCTACACATTCTTTCATCTCTGAAACCTTTTCTAGTAAGATGGGAATACCATCTCAAGAAATGACTCCTGAACTTTTGGTAAAAACACCTGGGGGAAATGTTGAGGCAAAAAGAATTTATAAGAATCTTCTTATCCTTATCTGTGGAAAGAACCGACTTGCAAACCTTATTGTTCTACCTCTAGTAGAGTTTGATGTTATCCTGGGTATGGATTGGCTCACTATTTACCATGCTAAGATTGACTGTAGAGCTAAAGAAGTTTCTTTTCAGAAGGACTTTCAGTTTGTTTACAAGAATGAACCCTTACTTTTGATAACATATCAAGAGGCCGAGAAACTTGTAAAAGATGGAAATGAATGTTACCTTGCACACATCGTTGAAAATAAAGGAACTGTTCAAATTAATGATGTGCCAATGGTAAATGAGTATCCTGATGTTTTTCCTGATGAGTTTCCTGGAATAATACCAGATCGGGAAGTTGAGTTTACTGTTGACTTAGTTCCTGATGCTAAGCCAATTTCAAAACCCCCTTATCGAATGTCTCAAATTGAACTTTTAGAGTTGAAGGAGCAATTGCAAGATTTATTAGAGAAAGGTTTCATTCGACCTAGCACATCACCATGGGGTGCTCCTGTTTTATTTGTTAAAAAGAAAGATGGTTCTATGAGACTTTGCATTGATTATAGATCCTTGAATAATATCACTGTTAAGAACAAATATCCTTTGCCTCATATCGATGATTTGTTTGATTAGCTCCAGGGAGCTCAGTTTTTTTCAAAGATTGACCTGAGATCGGGGTACCATCAGCTGAAGGTAAAGGAGGCAGATATTCCGAAGACCGCGTTTTGTACGAGATATGGCCATTATGAATTTGTAGTAATGCCTTTTGGGCTAACCAATGCACCTGCTGTATTCATGGACTTAATGAATAGAATTTTCCATGAATTCTTGGATAAGTTTGTGGTGGTTTTCATTGATGATATTATGATGTTTTCTAAAATTAAAGAGGAGCATGAAATACATTTAAGGGTTATCTTGCAAACCTTAAATGAAAAGAAACTGTATGGGAAATTCAGCAAGTGTGAGTTTTGGTTGCAACAAATTTCTTTCCTTGGTCACATTGTTTCTAAATATGGAATAACTGTTGATCCTACAAAAACAAAAGTTGTGGAAGAATGGACAAGACCCACAAATGTAACCGAGATTCGTAGCTTCCTTGGTTTGGCAGGCTATTACCGAAGGTTTGTTAGAAATTTTTCACGGTTATCTAGTCCAATGACTAAGATAACTCGGAAGGGTGTTAAGTTTATCTGGACAAAAGAATGTGATGATTGTTTTCAGGAACTGAAAAGAAGATTGGTGAATGCTCCAGTTTTGGCACTACCTTCCAGGAATGGTGAGTTTGTTATATACAGTGATGCTTCATTGAAAGGACTTGGTTGCGTCCTAATGCAGAATGATCAGGTAATTGCTTATGCTTCACGACAGTTGAAAACTCATGAGGTAAATTACCCTACACATGATTTGGAATTAGCTGCTGTTGTTTTTACTTTAAAAATTTAGAGGCATCATTTGTATGGAGTAAAGTGTGAAATATATACCGATCACAAAAGTTTAAAGTATATATTCAATCAGAAATAATTGAACATGAGACAAAGGAGATGGCTAGAATTAATCAAGGATTATGATTGTACAATTCATTACCATCCGGGAAAAGCAAATAAAGTGGCTGATGCTTTGAGTCAAAAAAGTAATGCTTCATTAACAATGTTGCGTTTGGAACGTGATCCTTTGGTTAAGGATTTGATGAAATTTGGCATAGAAGTTGTTGGTGCAGGGAGTCCTTCTGTTTTGTTTCAGGTATCAGTGAGATCATCTCTATCAGATAGAATCAAGCAAGCACAGAAGCAAGACAATGAGTTGCAGAAAAAGGTAGAGCTGGTTCAGAAAGGTAAGTTGCCTGAATTCAACATTGATAATGATTGTGTTTTGAGATTTGGGAAGAGATTGTGTGTGCCTTGTGATTCACAGTTGAAGAGAGAGTTGTTATGTGAAGCTCATAGTTCTCCGTTTTCAGTTCATCCGGGCAGTACTAAGATGTATAGAGATCTGCGGGAGTATTACTGGTGGGATGGAATGAAAAGAGATATTGCAGATTTTACTGTGAAGTGTTTGACTTGTCAGCAGGTTAAAGAAGAGCGGCAGTTACCGAAAGGGATGCTTCAGCCTTTACCAGTGCCAGAGTGGAAATGGTAGAATATATCCATGGACTTTGTTGTTGGATTACCGAAGACATCTCGAGGTAATAATGCAATATGGGTTATTGTTGATCGCTTGACCAAATCTGCTCATTTCCTTGCTATACGAGATACTTTCCCTCTTGATCAACTTTCCCGTTTGTATCTTAAAGAGATAGTCACGTTACATGGAGTTCCTCTCTCCATTGTATCAGATCGTGATCCCAGGTTTACTTCTAACTTTTGGAAAGGCCTTCAGAAGTCATTGGGTACTGAATTAAATTTTAGTACAGCTTTTCATCCTCAATCAGATGGGCAGTCAGAACGAAAAATTCAGACCTTGGAGGATATGCTACGAGCTTGTTCTATGGATTATCAGGGAAGTTGGGACCAACATCTTTCTTTGTTTGAGTTTTCATATAATAACAGTTTTCATTCCAGTATAAAAGATGTCACCATTTCAGGCATTATATGGGAAGCGGTGTCGAACTCCAGCTTTCTGGGATGAAGTGGGTGAAAGGAAGTTGATGGGACCAGAATTGGTAGAAGAGATGGCAGAAAAAGTTCTGCTGATTCAGAAACACATGAGAACAGCTCAGAGCAGGCAGAAGAGTTATGCGGATAACCGGAGGAAGGATCTATCTTTCGAGGTAGGTGATCATGTTTTTCTAAAGGTTTCTCCTTGGAAAAGTGTGATGAGATTTGGTAAGAAAGGAAAGTTGAGTCCAAGGTTCATTGGACCATACGAAATTCTGGAGAGAGTTGGATCAGTTGCATACCGAGTGGCTTTACCTCCGAGTTTATCTCAGGTACACAATGTTTTTCACGTTTCCATGTTGAGAAAGTATATGCCAGATCCATCTCATGTTTTGAGTCCAGAGGTAGTTCAGTTGGAAGAGAACCTATCTTACGGGGAACAACCGGTCCAGATTCTTGACCATAGGGAGCAAGTGTTACGGAATAAGGTGATTCACCAGGTAAAGGTTTTGTGGAAAAACCACATGATTGAAGAGGCAACATGGGAATCTGAAAATGCAATGAGGGATAAGTACCCCCATTTATTTGATAAGTAAATAAATTGCGGGGACGCAATTTTCTAAAGGGGGGAAGGATGTAACATCCCAAGTAAGTAATGAATAATAGATATTTTTATCTATGTCTATTAATGATTAAGATAGTGTTTTAGAGGCTTAAAATGAAAATAAATCCAATCTTAAGCATGGAATACACTAATATTCTTAAAAGATTGTTTTACAGCCTTTTGATGGCAAACCATTTTTAAATCTATCTTTTGACAACTTTATAAGCTATGTTTGTCAAGATAAACTTATTCTTTATGATTGGGACATCAAAATTTACTTTGTGTGAATTTTTGGTATTTTTCAGACAATGTTCATTTTTTAATGAATAGTGAAAAATACTGCATTTTACATCAAAACTGCTTTTTAATCTATTTTATTTATATGATTATATTATCTTTTTAATTGGTATTAATGTGTAATCTGAATATATTTTTACCATTTAATCCAATGGTGGTCATTGGAATCAATTTCACTTTGAAATTAGACTTAAACTGGTGTCAATCTTTTGATACTTATTGTTTTTATAAAAACACGCTATTTGCTCTGACAGTGGGAATTAATTATTAAATTAATTAATGTGACTTATATGTTTTGAATTTGGTAAAATAGACTTCATTTTTGAATTCGGAATATCAAATATAACTTAGGGTGAATTTTTGGTAATTTTCTGAAAAACTTCAATTTTTGATGAATAGTGAAACCACCAAGTGGTACTTATAAAAACTGATTTTCCGTTTAAATGAAATTTTTCCATCATTGTGTTTTGAATTTCAAAAATCCGACATACATGGTTGTCATTAAGAAGTAAAATGTGGTTCAATGAGATTAAAATAATTTTTTGGTGAATAGTAACATATTAAGTTTTTAATCGCGATTAGGGGTAATTAGTGTAGTTTAAGGTAAAAATAATGCTTTAATAAACTAAGATGAGCTTGAAACATGTCCTACCCTCATTGGTTGTGTCATGGCCGACCAAGACAAGTCATGGGTCAACTTGGGGACCCCATGGATCCACTTTGGTTGGGAAATGACATAAATAACTTTTTATTTAATGTAAAAGTAAAAATGACACAAACATAATATTTTTTACGAAAACAATTTTTACATGGGGTTATAAAGATCATATTTTTGATTATAAATATTAATTGGAAATATAAAACGATTTCCTACATCATAGTATTTTTTTTATAATTTTTAGACTCTAAATAAATTAAATTATTTATGACATCATGATGATGCAGTGATGACCTCATTATTTAACGATTTAAATAAAATTGAAAGATAATGAAACATCTAAAACCTACACATGGCCAAAACAAATTGGATGAGTGGATTTCGAACCCTTATCACCTTATCCACGAATTATATCAATGTGGGTCCTTTTAAAACCGAAACACATTTTCAAATAAAGTAATATTTCTTTACTTTCCAAAAGTGCCCCTCCTCTCCTCTTATAAAAGGCCCCCACCTCTACCTCATTTCACACACTCCTCAAGACTTTGGCTCGGCCAACCCCTGCCCATTTACTCTCTCCACATCCCTATCCTCATCCTAGAGGATTACCTTTGGGCAGAATCCTTTCAAAGGAAGCCTTTAGGCTCAAATCAAAAGGAGTTACACTTTTAAAGGTAATTCATTCTCTCATGTTCATTTGTTTTATTTTGCTTCTCCAACCCCCTAAACTATTTTTATTTACTTATTTTGTAACAACAATAGTATCTTCAATATACTAGGATTTTGTTATAAGATTTATTTGAGCTACACTCTCACACAACTACATCAAATGGTTAAAGAACATATGTTTTCTGTGGATGGCGAAATTCTGCCTCCCGAAATGATGATTGTTCAATAATCATTTAACACCTTCAAAGGTGGAAATTATGATGTCACTATTTTTATATATGATATATAATATGTTTATGTTTTCCTTAAGCTTCTGTTTTTTTCATTTTGGGCATACCTTTATAGTTTCCATTATGGGTAAACACGATATCTTCATTTTAGGAAGTGCGGACTACCGCCCCCTGAAAGTGATTTGATTCATTAATACCATATGTGGGATGTGTAAAGGATAAAGTTAATGATATTATATATGTTATTATACTGTAATTATAATAAACTCTTATATCATTATGATTCCATTCCATAAAATATGAAGTAGAAATGGAAGTAGCGTTCATGCGTACGTACGACTTACCGTCTCCATGAACGGTGCATTTCATTTCTTACCTCTAAATGTGATGTAATATTATAAATACATGTATATGATGAATATATATGATATATATGTTATCCAAATCATTAATATAATTCTGGATATAACGAACCTTTGACCAAATTAACAACATGTAAGTGTAAGAAGTCTATTTTTGACTTAAGAACCAAATACCGAAAAAATGAACATTATTAACTTAAATGATTACATGATGTCCATAACATGGTATAAAAGGAATAATGAACTTGAAAAAGGTTCTTAAGCAAGTAGAGATTAACTCATGTTTATTATTCAGGAGATTAAAGAATGGTCGAGTCAAGTCGGATATGAGGTATGAGACTTCGTCTCAATCTCCTTTCATTGAGGCATATTTTATTTTATACACAAATTTCTTTTATACGGTGTATAAACCCCCTTTGACTTTTCTGTTTATTTAAAAGGAATCTTTTTATACGAAGCGTTTACTAAATGACAAAAGGGAATGTTTTTGTCGTACGTATGCGACGACAACGACTTCTCCGCCGTCGTGACCGTTATTTGAGTTTCGACTTCCTCTACAAGCCATACATTCTTTTTAAAAGAAAAATAAATACCATGTTTTACTTTTCTTTTATTTTGGTATCGAAAATGGTTTTCATAATGTCTTTATATCAATGTGTTGTATTGATATCTTGTGATTGAAAGGTGCGAATGTTATGTTTCCTTTATGCATGTTTTATGTGATATGATTATGTTGAGGTTCTTGGGCATTATTATGAAGACGGGTGGTTCTGTGATAGACTAAGGGCGGGTGAGCCCGATATAGCTCTCCAATGCATTGGGTAACACGACGGAGTGAAACGTTAAGGTTTCTCCGAAGAGATTTAGGGAATATACTGTGATGGGTATTCCAAACGTAACCAAGAGGGTTACTCCCTATGTAAGAATGTTATGAATGCCTCAAGTTACCTTTATGTCTTATGATTTAAATGATTTACTCATGATTTGATGAGGAATGTTAATGTGCTTATGTTTTATGGGTAAAGTATGATTTCACTCTTATGTATATATGTACCCATGTTTCCTTTCCATGTTTTTATAACCCATACTGAGCTTTTTATGCTCATACCAAGTTATTTTGAAATGTATTTCACAGGTCAAGGGAAAGGTACATGATATGATGATAGTGTCAAGGAAGTGTCAAGAAATAATCCATGTTTTATTTTAAATGTGTTTCCATTGATGGGAATGAAGAATACTATCTTTATGTAACCACTTTGTTTATATGTGGAATGTAATGCAAGTTTTATGATCTAATTCTCTAAAACTCTAAACCCGAAAAGATCCTCAATGTGTAATCTTGTAATAACTCAAGATTAAGTAAGGTTTAAGGCTAGGGCCTTATAGTAACTCTCTTAAAATTTTATAAATTACTAATATCTCAACTAAATTTTACTCACCATTCATTCATAGGATTACTAAAATATGCTAAATCAACTAGATCTACATCATAGTTGGTATGTCATGATGCTCTAATTTTATCCAAATATTAAACTAAACATTACCAAAACAATTCTAGAAAATTTCATTGAGGTTTTATTAACCCCTTTTGAAAATTAATGATGTTTACATAATACACATGTTCACATAAATAGTAGTTTATGTAACTTCATTACTGCAAAAAAGTTTTGGTTGTGTAAGTTCTCTCATAAAAGGAAAATGTGCACATGAGCCTTATGTTAAAACATAACTCTTAGATATTCTCATAGTAGTCGTATATACATAATGACATTATTTAATCCACATATATAGGAGGTACCAATCTATTCATGCAACCCTTCATGCATGAAAAATTCATCACCAGTATTTAGAAATTCCACCATGTTTGTGCGACTCCCTTTCATGAGACCATATTATTTGAGAGAGATTATTACTAACTTTGGTGAGAATCCTTGATTTAAATAAATTTTTTGTTAAATTGTATCTAAAAAACTTCAAACTCCTCCAGATAAATTCTTTCATGAACACCCTATGGTCTCTTCCACTCTGAAAATTTTTCAACATGATTTTTAACAAACACAACCCTAGATTTATATAACATCTACATGAGGGATTTTTAAGCAATATATTTTCCTAATGAATTTTAGGGCTATATAATTCTTGGTATACCCATCAAATAATGGAAAACCATACATATTTATTGTATATGAGCATGAAAACAATCCATTTAAACAAAACTTAGTTAACCTACGAAAATAAAATGGGATAGAACATAATTTTCACAAGACATAAAGATAAATCATTAAAAGAAAAAAATTAGATGATCCTATAAAAGAATGAACCTTCTAGAAATAAAATAAACATGAAAGGATCATAACATATATGTTTATTATAATATTTAAAAAATTCATCATAGTAAGATAATAAATTTTGTAAAAATAAGGCGAGATACACTTTTCATTCTAACATTATTTCATTAAAACATAATGATTCTGAATAAATTGTTTTGGAAAGTAATGTGAAAGGTAATAAAATCAGTTTAAATAAAAAATTAATTTGAAAATTTTGGTTGGAAACTTTGTAAATAAGATAGAAGAAAGAGGTGAGAGAATGTTACTAGTTTGAAAATATAATGGAAGGGAGGAAAAAATATTATCTTCACACATTTTTAAATAAATAAAAACCATTGGAATGTGACTATAATTAATAATAAAATTATAGGGAAATATATAAAACATATCAATGAAGATAATGAAGAACATATATGTAGAAGGTAAATGTTCCAACCATTTAGAGAGATAAAGAAACTTCCCCTTAGAAACATCATAATGGGTGAAGTATGAATCAATAAATGGAGAGTGGTAAAATATATATAAATCCAAAAAATAACCATAGGAGAAGAAAAAATGGATATATAAATGTAATGTACCTAAAATCTACTCAAATGTAAATTTATACATAGATAATATCAATTGATAAAAATTGAGAATGATTCGCTTAACTTTACTCTCAACTTCCTTGAACACACTCTAACTCTTTATATAATAAGCACTGACTTCTTGATCATATATTTCAAAACCATATTTGTATATTTACACAACCTAACCCATTTTGGTCCATCTTGGGACAAAAATAATCCAAACACACCACCCTATTCCCACTTCTAATAGGCTAGGGGCTGGTGACTAGCATCGAGTAGGCATATCACATAAAATCCATGGACTTATCCTATATCAACCTATAAAGACACATATATCCAATATATAAAATAACCAGTAATGTTGGAATTATATATAAATAATTTAACTATATAAAATTCATGTATGAGAAATCACATGGTAAGTACATCACCATATATGAAAAACACTAATGAAACTATAAATCTGACAAGTTCCCTGAACCTGATGAACATGGAATAAGAGATAATTCCTCCCACTTCCTAGAATACCATATTAGTATCCATATACAATGGTCATTAAAACTAATATAAACCACCATGAATCACTAATATACACCAAGAATCAGCTCTGAAATTTCCAAACTAGCTTCACATCATTCAAGACTACCTCTAAATTATGTATCGTCTGCACAGACAAAACAATTATGGGAAAAAATACCATGTAGGGATGAGTATAATAATACCTAGTAGGATTCATTGAAACCAAAAAGGAAATGAAAATAAAAAATTCAACTCAAACCTTAGAATGGGAATGTAACTAGAAGGAATACAAGAAAAAATCCTGATATATTCTACCACTAGAAGTCTCAGGGGAAAAAGATTCACCTCCATCTCAACTATAATAAAAAGGTAGACATGTTACTATGGATTATGATGGTTTTATTATGAACAAACAAAGAGAAAAATGTAGTAATGAGTAATATAACCTACCCATTACTCCTATTACTAGGTCTATAAGTAAGGGAAAGTTTTCCCTGCAGGATCATATTATTGCAGGAAACACCCCCATGAGCATGTACAAAGGTTCTGTTGAGTATACAACAGCTAACACCTCTAATGTCCTATCATCAACAGGATGTGAGGATGTTGTCCTTTACACTTCCCCAAGTGGTATGTTGATAGACCCTTGGTTGTAGCATAAGACAAGGCCCACTAAATACCCTCAATGACAGATAACCTTGGTGATTGAACACCTGGATATTCTTATTCACTCAGATGAGTAAATGGTGGAGGAAGTTCTGAAGTTGAAAAAATCAAATAAAACGAGAATATCTCTTTGTGTGAACATCACTAAGGAGAAAGGTGAGTGGTTTGATAAGCAGACCCGCATTTTTCTCAGGGGATTCAATATGAAGAATATTAACAAGGAGGAATACAGGTGAGTAAAGGAAAACTTGGCACATCAATATAGTGGAATCTTAAAGGACCACCCCGACTCTCAGGTAAATTCTATCCCCTGGATATTGTTTTGGGAGATTGATTCAAATCGGCTCAAATTGTTTTTCAAACAATTTTTTATTTCTTTTGATATTTAATCTAGCAGCTATGAGGGTCCTCACTTTCCCCTTAAAAGTTTTTGGAAAATAACAAAGTTATGTTGGATTGAGGGAAGATGTACCTTATCCTAGAATAGTTTTCCATCAAAGGAGTTATACCACTATGGTCATAACTACCCAGCCATATGAAAACCCAAATGCCTCAAAGAACTACAAAGGATAAACCATTCCTCATTAGGATGAATACATTTTATAAGGAATTATTTAACTTCATGGATAGCGTAACCACACTCTATGTAAGTTGGGTGGTTTCTAACTCTATCAATAATGCGGTGGACCTGCTCCTTGTTGGGGACAAGAAAGTATCAACCCTATGTTTGATCTATAGAACTCATGCCCTAAGTAGGTGGGGGAGAACCAAATTATAATAATAATTTAAGGGACTCATTACTTATTATTAATACGTCACCAAGGGAGTTTCTAACCTTATATTCAATAAAAAATAATTTCTGGTGCTAAGCCTAGTTCTTATGGATCCAAAGAAACTAAACATCCAAAACCACCTCACATATCACCTTAGCTAAAAAATAGGGATGTACCATCATGTTCTATAAGTAAAAAAACATAAGATGGGATACCCTAGTTCCCAAATTAATGTACCTAAAAATAATATATGAAAATACACCAATGTTGGAAAAGTATATGGAATTTACTCTAGGGGTACACTAAGTGTAGCCTCTTGGGAGATATATCTCTATGTACTTTCCTTCATGAGTTGTGTGAATCAAACCCAAATTGTATGAAATATAGTGTAAAAAATTTATGGGATTAGTGGAGGAGTTATCAATAATTTTTCTTGATACATGGGTCCACATCATATTAGTATACACAAACTATCCAAGATGTTACCCAACGTGTGATTCTCAGGAGAGTACTTAGTTTGTCCTTCTAGTAATTTTGGTCATGTATTTTTATAATATATGACATGTCTTGTTGGTCACATGGAATGTGATCCCTGGAGGTATCCTTGGTTTAGTACTTTAGCCCTGCCTATGTTGTTTTCCCATACATGGCATGTAACCTAGGTACATAACATGTAAGCTAGATCGAGTGGTCAAGCATTCAATCTACCAAAACCATGTGATCTCGACATACATGATATGTATATCAAATAGACATGCTATGTGATATTTATAACTACAACAAAACCTATTTATATATTCAAGGGAGTACATGATAGATGTTTATTTAAACTACATGTTGAGTAGTTGTGTTCATCAACCTAATTTGATATTTCTTTGATTTTGACACCACAACCATTGGAACCTCCCTTAATCACACCGTTTACATCAAAAAAAACTTTATAGAGCCTTTAGGTGTTCTACCCAGTGATATTCTCACCAATTTTATACCATCTCAAAGCTATCTGACCATATCACACAGAGATATCCCTACATTGACTAACCATAGACCTATCCGTTGGTTATCACATTCAAATTGTTGTTTATCATTCATGATACACACCCATAACATGATACATCAGTCCTGAAAAAGGATAGAGGTTTACACTATTGTGAAGGAGCATGAAAAACAATGGAGGTAGAATAATCATCTTCGATGAAAACTAGAAAACCCAAAGCTCTTATCAAGTAATCATTCATTGAAAAATGTTAGGAGGGAATCATGAACTTGATAATCTTCAACACAATGAGGTTTGGGACTCCAAAAATTAATTTTTAAGGGATGAATCTATGTCATAATACCTATTGTGGAAATCAATACTGTAGAAGAACCACTATAAAAATGTGTGTTGTCATGTGATAAAATATTCATCATGGTGGACAAATCAAACTCATGAATTCCTTAGGAATGATGATAAGATGAGGAAAAAATTAATATCAAATATCTAACTCAATGTAAAATTTCCACATCTTCAAAAATATATCTCTCCAATTTTGTTATGAGTTTTTTTCATCAATTCTATCATGAATCTAAACTAATTCCTTCGATCTGATGTTGGTTCAACCAATATTTTGTCCCTCTCCTCACCCTCGATCTGGGGTTTATGTCAACTAAAAAGGAGGTTAATATTAGAGAGAAATTATAAGGAGGATTAAATTAGAGGATATTTTAGGGTTGAAAAATTAATAAATTAATTATTTAATTAATCTATATCATATCTGTGATGAGCCCAACCTGAGACCTAAAATGAAAACTAATATTATACCACTATTCGGATAAATACCCTATTTCAAACATATTCATGGTTTTAGAAATTCTATATGATGATCTATTTAGGAGATATTGACATCTGCATTCATGATTTAAGTACTTATTTAAATAATAAATATTAAATATCCCTTAAAAATATACCACACTCAAAATTTTAACAACACCTATAAAATTTGTAATCATTACACCATGAGATCCATAGAACTATCAATTTTTTCTAAGGCTACTTGCTTGGGTAAATTTACTATTTTACACCTGGGGATATCCTATGACTCTGAAACTCAAAATTGAGTTATTTATTGATTGGAAAACATTTAAGCCACTACATCCTCTCCACCTTTAAAACCTTTCATCCCAAAAAAGGAAACATTAGATATTTTAAACAAGTAAAATAAAAAAATAATCTCATTGGGAAAAACCATCCACCTTCATACACAATTCCTTCATCTTTGACAGCCCGATCACTAAGTGAACACAAAAAACCATCATCTAAGAAGAAAATATTATCTGTCATCACTAGAGCTATCAACTCTAGATCATTTCAAATAAGGAACTCAACAGAAACATAAATCTAATATATTAGAGTCTTGGAAAGCCTTAATACTCAAAGTTCGTACAACTTTACAAGATCTAATGAAACCATGAACCAAAAAAAACCACCTAGAAATGGAATATTTAAAAGGTCACCTCTCGTAGGATCACTTCACTCCCCACCTTTATAGAAAATTTAGATGGTTTCAGTATGAGAACAACCCATATGTGTTACAATTCACCATTGAGTGATTCATAAATATAGAAAAATAAAACAAAAAGAGTTTCAAAGTAGCACACACCAAGAGATCTATGTTATAATAATCATAATCTCCTCTAATTAAGTTACAGACACCCATGTCATTGGCTATATGTGCTGAAGAAATATGGGGCTTCTTTTCCAACCTCTACATAAATATTTGTGGGAACTTTCCATCTATACTTTAATCTTCAACAGGGACTCACCCACTATCAAAGACAACCCAATCATGTTTCCATTGATCATTAATTAATTTTTCTAATGACAAAATTATTAAATATCACCATATCCCTCAAACTACTTAGTATGAAACTATTTCTCTTTGGGTGGTCTAATATTCCATAATTCAAAGTAGATGGTCTTGACTGCTCATATTACCCCACCCTATTAGATACATACTCAAGGATAACACCTTTTGAAACTCAAGTGAACAAAAACCATGACCTCTAGGGGAAAAAATCCTCCTCGACTATATAAAAAGAGTTTCCATGTGATTACAATTCCCACAAAGGTCCCCTGAACATACCAAACCGATGTCCATGATTAACTAGGGTGGTCCTAACTTAGGATGTCCATTGTGAAATTTAATACAAAAACCTAGGGAAAACCACTATTCCCCAAGGTAAGTTTATTATGTGCTCTCCACCTTTAGAAAAAGCCTTTAGGTCCATCACCTGAGAACATCTAGTCACACAAGAACACTAAATCAGTATCTCTACCATTGGTCTCTCTCATGCAAGGGAAGAGTGTGGGGACACAATCATCTGTCGAATGTTAGAAACATCTCCCTCTCCAAAAAAGAATAAACTATTTGGAATCTAGATAATCAAGATCCTACTCTATCATCCCAACATAAAATTCGTTAATAATACCATCAACCAAAACATTACTATTTCACCACAATGATATCACCAACCATACTGGGTTCAATTTCATAAATACCAACCACTACCCAATAAATCTAAAAGTTACACTATAGGAGTTTACTACATAGATAGTACTCTCATATTAGGACTAGTTTAATCACTCAAATACCTAATAGGTTCCACTATGAACTGATAAAAGTAATGGTTTTTTCATTAGGTTCCATAATTGAAGCAATGATGTTCATCATTCATCATAAAAATGAATGAACACCACCTAAAGAGTACAAGATCATGTATTTGCTAGTCTACCATCAAGGGAAAACCATGGGTCACCCTAAAAAATAAATCACACATTTCTTCACATTCTTTGTAATTGAATTATTATTTGTTCACATAACACATAAATTTATGCGTACTATTTAATGGGTAACCAAATACTACTTCTTAAGGGGTTTTTCTATTCACCACACCTAAGGGTATTCCAATCATTACTGAAGATGGATATCACCTCATTTACCCATATTCACAATTAATTTCAATACTAGTAAAGGTAATTCAATCAATACCAAGGTAGGTACCATAAGGGATCATCCTTTCCATGATGGAATCCCATTAATGACATTTTTTCTATTGAGGTTAAAGTCACTTCACCTGAGGGTGTAAGTGAAATACGATCATCATTATTATAAATTCTCTAGATAATAATGTTTTGGAAAATACCTATACTAAAATATATAACCCCCAAAAATATGATTTAGGAAGAGTATATCATTCTTAAGATATCTAGTATGAGGTTAAATAAAGAGAAGACACAAATATTACTTTTAAATGTACCCATTGATTCATAACCTTGGAAATACATTACATGCATATCCCTACAACTCTCACTATATACACCTTGTGCTTGATATGAACTAAAAAAGTTAGTGATTATGGGAGTGGATCTATTCATCCCCTACATACAATTTCTCATAAACCACCAGCTCTTACAACAAACAAATTCATGATAGGTGATAGGCCCATAATAGAGAGTTCTATGATCTCAAATTTATCTTCAATATGGTGGTCTACACACAAAAAAGTTATGGCTATCTTCTGGTGAAATTATAACATACTCCCATAACTAAGGTTCATCTCTAATAAGAATAATGAACTTAGAATTCCCACTTGGGGAACTATAGAATAGAAGTTCTTGTATAAAAATAGAACCCCAACTAGAAAATCCTATATCTAGAGGATCCATGTAAATTTTCAAGATTAAAAAATTCCTCTAGGAAATATGAAAAGGAAACACTTCATGAGGTCAGTGGGCCATAGTACGTACTCATACATGACCATAATTACCTAAAAAGGTACTAATATCCTCAAATAAAACTATATCTTTTATAGGGTCTCAAAATCCAACCATGATAGAGTATTCTCATCACATGTTTGATAAAAGCATAATCCTAAAATAGATCGTTATCTTTTGTAGGGAGATCAATATAGTAATACCTATATATTCCTTGAGAGTCTAAACTAGGTAGAAATATGTGGTTTAGACTCCAACTAATCCTATATCTCCCAATGTTTTGTATCTCTTTATAATCCTAGGAGGCCTTTTTCATCACAACACACATAAAAAATATAACCAATGGGTAGCATATACAACTTAGTGAGAATTATCATTTTCACTAAAAGAAAGTATGTACTATGTAAAAATGGGAGAGGAACTTCTCATAATTATGAAGAAATAATATTTATTAACCAAGTCTTTGAAACAAACCATCATCGCTGATAAATCGATAATGAGAGGTGTAACTATAGGCACAATCACATCACAACCCTACCTCTTCACACATGCAATCTATTTGTGGGTAAAACCCTTTATTCCATGGGAAACACCCATAAATAATAGAGTATATTTGGATGATATAACATGAGGAATACATAAAGGATCATAAATTCACACTATATGATACATATACCAACTTTATTATACCCTATAATCAATCTATTAGAGTTATTGGTTGACTAATATGTTATTGAAGATCTATTGAAAGGATACATCAACAATTTCACTTATAATGGTATTTTTTGTTTGATAACTGAACTCAACACCACCATGCCATTAATTCCATAAATTCTTAAACAAATCCTCACATGAATACTAAATATGACCTCTTTTCTTATAACTCAACCACTCTAATACCACTATAACATGACCTACCCCAACAAGGATTAACCAAGCTTAATTAAAGACAAGTGCTCCACCCAATCCCAGTTCTATTGGAAATGGTCTAATTCCTAACACTGAGTAGGAATATCACACATAATGGGAGGCCTTAGCCTCTATCAAACTACAACAAACACATATATCCAATGCCTAAAATATCCAACAACATCGATAGTATATATAAAAATTAGAACTATATATAATTCATTCATGAAACATCACATGGAAATTATATAAGCATGTATGCAAAAATCATAGAAACAATATATAAGGAATCATCTCTAAACATGATAAGAATGGAACAAGAGATAATTACACCTTGATATAAGGACTCCTAGATCACTCTCTATCTATGATGGTCACTTCTATTAATAGGAACCAACAATAACCACCAAGAATCAATAAGTATTACCATGCATCAATTCCGAACAAGACGCACTAGCTCCAGGTTCACCCAGACCACCACCATAATGTATATCATTTTCATAAACAAAACATGCGTGGGAAAAATTACCATGAAGGGATGAGTATAGATATACTCAATAGGATTTATTGAAACAAAAAAAAAGTAAAATAAACATTTCAACTCAAACTTTAGAATGGGAATGTAACCAAATAGAAGATAAGGAAAAATCTAGATATTCTCTACAACTAAAAGTATTAAGAACACATATAAGTCCACATAATCTTAACTAAAATCTATAAAAGATATTTTATAATAAGAAAATAAATATTATAAGAGTACCAAATGTTTCACCAAGTTTAAATTCAATATCCAAACTATAAATCATATATAGAAGGAAACCAAGGGATGCCTGAGATGTCACTAGGATCAATGTATCTAAACTGATCAACTCCTATAACTTGGAAATTCCTAATGGAAACCATAAATGGATACCCACTCCTCACTAAAGTATGTTTATTATTCAAGGGATTACCACACCTTATTATTCAAAACTATTACATCTTTTATCAATAAACAAAATGAGGAACCCAAACCTTGTTCTAGAATAGTGTACAATCAAGGGAATTCTACCCCTAATTCCATAACTACTCATCTATTTGAAAACCCACATGTCTCAAAGAACATATAATATAAGTCCCACACTTAATTAGGTATAATACATAGGATGAGACAACACCTGAATCCATGGATAATGGAACCACTCCTCATGTAAGTGGGGGAGTTATTAACTCTATGAATCATGTGGGGGACCTACACCTTGTTGGGTCCATGGGAGTACCAAACACATAGATGATCTGAAGGACCCACTCCCCATGCAGGTGGGAGAGTATATAACTCTAGGAAAATTTTTGGGGACCCATGCAATATCATTAGTTAATCATCACGGGATTTCCAAACTTTATTTCCACTCTAAATGTCACTCATTAACAAATTCATTGAACATACAAAGAAAAATATACTATATAACCCAAATCACATTACATATCACGTTTAATATTAAAGTGACACATTCCATCATGTTATATGTGAAAAAAATTAGTATAATATACTAAAGTTCCTAAATATGAGTCCTAATAAATTAAATAATGCAATGACCCAAACTTTCATTAATGAGAATTCCTCTTGAATGTCTTATTATGGTTATTTAAAATGTGAACTTCATTGGTTTTACATTTATGGAATTTAAAATTCCATTATAAATTGTGACCATTGATAATATAGCTATTGAACACCGATCACATGATTAGTATAAATGTTGGGCTCTAACAAATCCAATTTACTCAGACAAAGGAAGCGATGTCCTCATCTTGTAGACTTTCCCCATACGAATACCATTTATAAGAGTTCGGAAAAGAGGTGGAATAATTGGGATTCTCTTTTGACCAAGCCCAAGCCGAGCTTGAACACATTAAGCTTGATCGGAACCGACTACGGAAGAAGTGGAAGTTAATAGAGATTACCACTCGAGCGATGTTATCTGAGCCACCCCAAGAGTTTGTAACCATCACACACCTTACCCTTTTGTCTTATGTGTGTGTTATAAGGGGTTATGTAACAATAACCTAGTACTATTACTATGTAAATTATTTTTGTATAAAGAATGTGCATTCATTTTATTATTGATACTTTGTAAATAGTTTTTAAAGAACAAATATTATTTTTAGTTAATATTCAAATAAGAAATCTATTTTGATGAATTAATGGATTTTTAATTAAATATTACTTTTATAAAATATTATTATAATTAAATTAATTTTTATTAAAAATAAATGATCATATAATTTTATGAATGTTATGGTAATTTTTATTATGGTTTGAAATCTGTTTTTGTCAAAACCCATAAATCCTAGATAAAAGTTGGTTTTTATTTTAAAATAAAAAATTCACATATTAATAAAATTATTTAGATAAAATTAAAATTATTTTTAGAATTAGTACATCAAAATTTTCTAATGGTGAATTTTTCATAATTTTCTGAGACAGTCGATTTTTTGGGTAAAAATTAAATAACGTTTAAATATATAAAGTGTTTTATGACATCATAATGACCCAATAGTGATGTAATAAAATAATACAAACATTATGTTTGGCCAATATATGTTTTAACATTAAAAAAATGTGATTTTGGGGTTGTATGATTTATTTTACGAAGCTTTAGTGGACCCTCCAAGACTTATACAACATTTTGTATTTTTTAATTTTTTTCCTTGAGAGTGTGACTCACCTCCACATAATCTACCCTGTTATTTTAAAAAGTCAGGACATTGGACCTATAAAATATTGTTTTCCACTACCCTTTTTGGAAAACCTTGGGCAAAAACCATGGTCTGGTTTGTGGTTTTGACTAGTTTAATGTATGGTGACCCAAACCAAAATAATAAAGAAATCCCTCACCTTTCCTATATAAACCCACCCAAGCTCTCACTTCCTCTTAACTCAAAGCCTTTTTAGTTGAAATTAATGAAATTATCTCTATTTAATCCTCTCAAGGTTCTCTAAGATCCCAAGAACCATCTCTCAAGCCTATCCCAAGCATTTGGGATCACACTTCCATATAAGGGATTTCTTCCTTTCTCATTTTGTCCAATTTTCTTTAAGTTTTTATACCATTTTTTTTCAATTAAAAATGTTGTTGTATGATTTCTAACCTCTGAATACTTCCCTATTTATGTTTGGATGATGGTATACCCCTTAATCTCTCATTAATTCTTACCATGTACACCTGTTACCATGCTGAAATTCCGTGAGGGATTTCTCTATCCTCTTTTACATATAAGTAATTCTCTTGTATTATGCATCTAAATTTCATTACATTTGTTAGTAAATGTATCTATATTACCCCCTTACTTTATATTTCATGTAAATATTATGAGACACCCCTTTATCTCTCATCAACCTTTTTTATGAGTTCTTATGTCACAACGTTACAATGCCGAAATTGCACCGCGATTTCCCATGAAAAAATCATTGTGTAGTGAATACCATTCCCATTTCTCTACTAAGGTTGTTCAAATTTATGAAAATTTACTTATTGGTAATATAGTTTCATGTATTAATTACTCATTACTTTATCGTGTAATAAATTATGATGTTTTATGTATCCATGTTTTATGATCCATGTGGCACATTTATGCATGAAACAAAATGTTTAAGAAGGGTGCGCCCTGATAGCGCTCCAATGAATTGGGTAAAGTACAGTATCATGGTATTTCATGTGAAATGGGTGTTGAATCATGATAATTCATGTTTAATGAGGTTTTACTCATGATTCATGTGCAATGAGGGTTTACTCATGCTCCATGTGCAATTAGCCTTGGCTCATGCTAATTCCATGTTAAGTGTTGTTTCCACATTTACATGTTTTGATTATCATGATTTATCATGCCTTTATGTTCATGTTTCTCTTGTTCTACATTGATATGTCTATTTTATAACATGTATTTTACTCCTCATGTTATTCCATGTTCAATCCCTTACAGGGATTTATAGGTCACCCTTTTCTTATGCATGTCCTCAAGTTATCCCATGCAATGCTAAGTACGAGGGAATATAGTGGTCATGTAAAGGAAGTTTTCAACAAATATGGTGTGTGTTTTATGTTCTATGATGTTATGTAATGTTCTTAATCATAAATGACACTAATTCTCTCGATATTCTATATTTTATCAAGTGAATATTTTATGTAATAAATCAGGTTTAAGTGTGTAGTAAAAAGTAGTGTTGTTATAAATATGAAACTCCCTAGAGATGGAAAAGTACAAGGTATATGATGTAAGAGAATATGATATGTATCCCACCATGAGAGATATTTCAATAAATTTCCTTTATATTTAATGTGATTATAACCTTCATGTTGTGTAATGTAGTGTACATGACATGTGGGATCAGTGGGGGATTAATCAATGTGTATCCTTGATACACATTTCTATGTTTTCTTGTTATACATGTGTCCATGATGGTACACGATGTTTGATGTTTGGATTATTACTTGGTTTGTATCTCAAATTAATCAGGTTGTATAGTCCAATACTATATAATGTGCCTCAATGGAAACATATTTTGTGATCCTAATAGGTTACTCTAGGTGTGTACTCTGGATAAGCCCATGTTTTTTCCCATACATGGTATGTATCCTTGATATAGGCCATGTAATCTAGACTAGGTTGATGGGTGTGTACTCTACCGCACCCTGTGTCATGAGATTTAGAACTATAAGGAGTGTAAATCCAATCTACATGTCATATGATATTTATAACCTTAAAAAACCTAGATATGTAGCCATGGGGAGTACATTACATGTGTTATTCTGAAATACAAGTCATTTAGTAGATTTCTTTCCACCAATTATATATTTATTTGATTTTATAACTATAAACACTAGATCCACCCTCTACTATATAGATCACATTAAATACCATTTTCCAAAGACACCTAGGGTCCTTTCTAAATATACAATCAATATAATCACACCCCAGAGAATTCATTCTACCATCTCACAAGAATATCATCCTGCATGCACTAAACTTTAACCCATCCATAAGCAATCAAATCCAGCCTTCCATATCCTATATATAATCTACACAAAAACAACTTTATGTTTTATCAATGAAGAAGTCCAATTATGAACACAATTTTAAAGAACAAAGATAAAAAAAGGAGGAGGGAGAATTGTGGCTGTTGCAAAACCGACCCCCCGAATTTCTCATCAAGGAAGAATTTATTGATGAATACAATGGGAAAAAATCAATAACTCGATGATACTTGATGAAATGAGGTTGAGGACTTTGTAAAAATATGTTATAAAGGAAAAAACTAAATCATTACCTCTACTGGAGGAATCAAAACCATACATGAATCATTGGGTGAACACATGTGTTCATGAGATAAATTATTTTTCTTTGAGGAATAATATAAATTAATGAACCCAATAGGAATGATTCAAAGAATGATAAATAAATAAAATTAAAAGATCTAATTTGAGGGTTAATCACCATAGATTCAAAAATAAAACTTATAATTTTTTTCCAATTTCTATTTATCATTTCCATGTGATGCAACCATAGATGTATCCTTGAATCTGGCCTTGTTCCTTTGATTTGATGTCAGTTCCATGAAGATAAACTCCCTCTCATATCTCTTGATCTAAGGTTATGTCAATGATAAGGTAAAATTTACCCATAGGGAGGATTAAATTGCGGATCTTCAAAGAGAAATAATTTAATAAATCATGTATTTAATTAATTTAATTCACACCCATGACGAGCACAAATCGGGGCATGGAATGTGAACAAAGATTATACCACCCATAGGGTAAACACCCATTCTAAACACAACCTCGATGTCTGAATCAGAATATATTGATTAATTTAGGATATATTGGCATATAAATTCATGAATAAATATTTATTTTAAAAAATAAATATTATATATTTCTTATAAAATTTTCTCTCTTGTAAATTCTCTAAAATTGAGCTTGGGGGTAAACACTTCACCTTGAGATAAATAAAACTATTGATTTTTTTGAAGGTCATTTTCAAAGGTCAATTTACTTATTTTCTCATGTATAGGTCCCATAACTCTTAAAATCAATATTCAGATAATCCTCGATTGATAAAAATTCAAGTAAATATATATACCTTGTTTTTTATATCATTCAATTATATCCATTTATTACATTTAAATTAGTTAGTTAAAGTTTATTATTGTTATTAGATGTCAGTAATTCTGATTATTTTTTACTTATTTATGTATGGTTATTTCAATAATCATTCAATGTTATTTGGATCAATATTAATTTAATGGTAAATGCAGTAGAATTAAAATATTATAATGAATTATAAATTATGATTCTAATTTTATGGAAGATAAAGTTATGGTTCACCATCATTTAATTCACAATGTGTATGTTTTAATTAACTTTACTAATAATAACTAGTCACTTTATAATGATTATTCATTTAGATTCCCCCTATTTAGAAACATATTAATAATATAATTTATAAATTGATGACATATATTATGACATTTATGTTTTAATAATCGTATGTGATGGATATGATAAAGATAATATAGCATTGTTTATGTATGTGAATGAACTGATCCAAGCAAGAACATGTTATAAAAATAAATGAGTATGAAAAAAAAGTTATATTACAATAATATCATTTTTATAGAAGAAAAATGAAGTTAATAACACATCATTATAGTATTTGGTGGGGTTTAAGAAGAGAGGTTTGTGAAGATAAATTAAAGAGATGAAGAGGAAATCATTACTTTGATGAAATCACTTCTTCTTCTTACATGTTCCTTTGTAATGAAGGATTTAGGCCTCACTCATGTTACTAGAAGATACCCAAAACTATAGTGGAATTTATGGGTGGATATTTGGATAGGTAATTAATAGAATATTAAAGTATATAAGTGGTTTTAAATTGAGAGAACAAGGGACATTTTATATACGAGTGGTAGTGGTATATTTAAAATCTGTCATTCCATAATGGTCAAGGAAGGTCATTTTTATATGAAAAGTGACCAAAAAATAAAAAAACAAAGGGGGGTCTAGATTAAATAAATTACTTACATGTGTTTTATTATTATACATACCATATTTATTTTTAACCATATACTATATTTTAGTATTTTTATAATTTTTCAACACAATTCACTATTCACTTTGGTAACTTATTTTTTTCCAAAAATTAAAATTTAACATCGTTGGAACTTTCATGTTCTGATTCCATATATAAAATAAGTTTTATAAAATTTAATCTCTAAATGTTTTAATTTTAAATAAAAATACCAAATACTTTAGAAAAATAATTTTCATAAATAAAAACAATTTACTAGGCAATGAATGATTGTATTTTAAATTATTATCATACCTCAATTGTTTAAGGGGTATTTTTTATTTTTTCTCCATGTTAAATATATGATTTATAATACACTATTAATTTATATAAAAGTATTACATACCCATTATTAAATTTTCAATATACCCATTAGCTATATGAAATGTCCATATGTCCATTGACTATAGATGAAATGACCATATATCCAACGATCGTATTTCCAATGACCACATTACCCTTTTACAGTCATATATATAACCTTACATACTTACAAAAAAAATTAATTCAAACAATTATTTCATTTCCCTATCAAAATTTATATCATTTTTCTAATATTTTTACTTCTTTACATAGTTATAATCAGTGATATGATCTTCAAAGTTAATCACATGGATGAATATTTTAAGCTCAAGGTATTTTTATTTACTTATGGTTTTATTACTCTTTTAATATTCATAATTATGAATCATATTTATTTCTCAAAATTTATTAATTTTCATATAATATTAAAATATTTAACGTGAATAAAATATATTATTTTTTAGTTTATTTTAGTGTTTCTTATTAAATAATTTAGTCAATATATTCAAGGAATAAAAATTCAGGGTGTTATATTCTACCCCATTAAACCCTCATATAAATTTCATTACATTGATTAAAATAAATGAGGGAACCTTTTCATCACTTTATCTTTTGGTTTACACATTTCATCCTCAAAATTATAATTTTTGTAGAGAGATTTGAAAAAATGAGTGGTCATTTTTCATAGGGAATTATATCTATAATACAATATGTTCACTGGTTGTTCTTCACAAGTGAGATAATGTTCAATTATTATAACCATTGAGTTTAGTACATGTGAAAAGAAATACATGGAACACTCTATAAACTTGTAATAGGTTTGGTGAAATCATAAATTGATACACTATGATCCCAATATAATAAATAATATTTAAGGGGCCATTATATTTAGGGCCAAACATTCATTTATTCCTAAATATCATAACTGTCCTCTATGGGGCTAATAAATGGAATACATTTTAAGAAAGATAAAAATATAAAACTTTTTAATGATTATCAATATATATCTTATGTTTACTTTGAACATATTTATTATACTACCAACTGGATTGAATATTCTATGACATTACATGATAAAAATCTATCCCCAACATCTTCTTCCCTTTGTCTTTATCCCAATGTGTTGGATTTTTTAATCTATTTCTACTCATATCCAAATATGGTTCCATTTATATGCTAGAGTGTAAACTATTTTTGTATCCAAACTTTAATTCAAATACAACAAGTAGGATCTCAAAATATCTTCCAGAGTTTGGATGGTGCTTTTATATTTATCATTAGTTCATAGTTGATAAATAGTGTTAATGTTTCGTTATGTATCCCATGCTTATTGAAGACTCCTCCTAAACATTTAGGTGAATCTCAGATATTGATCATATAAAATTTATTATTACATATTATTCAGACTTTCTTATTTCTTAATATATATCAATGAAAGTTGAGAGTGAGAAATATTCATGAATTTAAAGAGATTAAAGAAAATTTATAATTTGATCAAGCACAAAAAAATAGAATTGTTTCCTTTAGAGGTTCTAAGAATACCTATGATGAAATACATGATGATGTTATCTTATTTTCATAAAAGTATGGTTATTGGTAATAACATAACCTCAAAATTTTGATATTTATCCTAAACTTGTTTACAAACCAAGAATCTTGATGCATAGTCCATTGTCTCACTCTTTATGTTTTTACACCATAAATTCACCTTGAGATCTTTATAAATATTTATGCTTATAGGATGAATAGATAATTATGAGATATTCACACCACCTAAGATCTCCTTTTTATTTATTATATATGGAACAGATAATAATTTTCCAAATATTATAATTCCTTCATTATGAAGGTTTAAATCAATAAATTTTTTGACATTTTCTATAGCTCTATTTCATCCTTCCAAACCTATTTAATCTTAACATGGATAGATAGTTTTGAAATCAGTTGGGAAAAGTATGATTTAATCCATTCACATATGATTTTTATATCCATACATTATATATAAATGTAAATTGGATATCTTTCAATCCCCCTGATGGATAAAGTTTCTTAATACTTTCTCCTTAGAGAATCATCAACATTGTTTTCATTTCCAGGTTGGTAATGCATTAAAAAATCATAATCCATGATCAACTCTAACCATTACCTTTGGTACATGTTCAGATACTTCTACGTGAATATATACATTAATAAACTATGATTAGTATATATTTCACATTCTCTCAATAAATATAATGCCTCAAAATATTAAATGTAAATATTATCATTTCTATCTTCAAATCACATGTTAAATACTTTTACTCATGAAACTTTTATGGACACGGGGCATAATCTATAACCATATAATTTTATATAAGAACACACCCTAATACCTTCTTTTATGAATCAATGTATATCAAAAACCCCTATCTAATATAGTGTAGTGAGAGTATAAGTGAATTGAGCAACCTTCTCTTAATGTTCATGATAATTTCATGACATTTTTTTGATAGGAGAAATATAAATCCCTTTCAGGATATCTTGGTTAATTTAATTGAAAATTATGAGAAATCTATTATAAAGTATCAATAGTATTTAGATAATCTATGAAAACTATATATATTTATTACAATAGTTGTTCTAGGGTATTAATTAATCATCCCTGACTTTTTAGTATCTATAAATATACTCTCACATATGATTACATGAACCAATATTGATACTTTATATAGATAAAATTTATACTTAATGAAATTGGAATACAACTTATTATTTATTAAGGTATTTAACACAATCCTACTGTTCATTATATTCCTTTATGATAGAATATATATGAATATAAATTAGAAAGATTACAAAAGATCAATTGAGGTAATATATAAAGAATCTATTCAAAAAATCCATTATGAAAATGAGGGAATTTATGTCCAAAAGATATAAATATGAATTCATAGTAATCATAACTTTTACTATAGTTTATCTTAGATATGTATTCTATATTTACCCTTAAGTGAGGATATTTAGATTGAATGTATAACTTTGTGAATTATTGATCCCCATATATTTGATCAAACAATTCATCAATATTGGGGAGAGGCTTCTTATTATTTATCATGATTATGTTAACTCATAATAATCAATGCATAAATGCATTGGTCCATCCTTTATCTTAACAAATAGGACAACTACATCCCATGGTGAATTAATTGGGCACATAAATCCCTAAATTCTACTGAATTTTTATATTGAATTACTATAATTCAATAGGGGACATTCTATAAGAGCTCTTGATATCGGCATAACACTAGGTATGATTTCAATTTAAAACTCAACCTCATGATCTAGGGTGAGGGGACCAGACAATCCATTGGTAAATACAACAAAAAATAAATATTTTATTAAATGAGAAAGATTCCAAGCCTTGGTTCATAATAGTTTGAAGTGGTGGGTCTGAAGGGAATCATTATATACAACGAGTTTACTATCAGTAAGGATAGATCCAATACTATAATAGATGATGATATTGCAATACTAACTTCATATAGAAGTGGGGGTGTGAAAAACCTTATTCCCTTCACACCATGAGTGGAGGATCTCCACTTGGTGATTTTGTAAGTATACACATGCTTTGATTACATAGGTAATGAACCAGTGGGTGGGGAGGTTACCATGGAAAAAACTATACACCATGGATGAATCCATTTCCATCACTACAAAACGATTTTGTATGAATTACAGAAATGAATTCCATTGGGTATGTATTTATCTCTATCTTTTAGAAATGTTCCAAGGACACAGTGTGAAGTAAATATTATCACTATTGAACCCCTCAAATCAAGAAAAATTCTACCTCTTGTATTGATTCCCTGATCACATGATCCATCTGAGTCTAGATTTATTCCTATTATAGGTTGTTTCTAGTAGACCCACTACCGCTATAGAATATTAATGTTAGTTTCCATGAGTAATAGACATTATGGGATGAGTTTCTTAATAAATGAAACATTCACCTGCCTTTTTACCTAGTATAGAAGCTCAAATATAAGTTACTTTACTTTTAATTATAGGTATATATGAGAACAACGTTTACCCTCATTCACCTCCTAATTCTTTTTTTCCCAAATATTCCAAGAACTTGCTAAAAAACCATGTTGTGTGCCCTTGCTTCTACTAATTCGTGTTCAAGCCCATGGAACTACATGGATAAGAAGCTCTAGATAAAGTATCCCAAGATTCTGATGCTCAAACAAAATCTTCAGGTTTTAAATATTAGAATAAACCACTTCGATTAAAATAATTAATGATGAGTGTTTTTCACATTCAAATGATCACAAAAAAGAATTTTGAGGCTAATTTGATTCCTTGCACTTCACTGCTAGTGGGAATTACATGGTTTCAGACATGAAAAAGCAAAAATTTATACTTATATAGGATATATTTTCACCAAATGAGACTCTCCCATTTATCAACATCCTAGAAAGGATGATATGTATTTTTAATGTTCATAAAACTGAAATCACTCGATGCATCACTGGTGAACACATAGTGGTCATGTTTGTCCACAAGTTGGATACAATCAAAGAGGGTATTTTTTCCATTATCAATGAATTCATTGATAAATTATGGATTCCTATTATAAATACAAAATATTATGTTTACAACTAATAATAATAGAAATTATAGGGGATTACTATACCAGTTATTGAACCAAAAGTTGATCTCTCCACATCCCACTAGCCATAATTCATAGATTTAAAGTATGGCTGAGTGCCTTTGAAAAATGTTTCAGAGAGTAGAAACATAACCTTTAATCTTAATTATATTATATTGGTCTATCCCATACTTTCCATGAATAAATCTTACACATGTATAATTCCATTAAATTATTTCTCATTCCATATTCACTTTTATATAGTGCATGGTCTCAGTAACACTCCTCAATTAGTTGACACTCTTAAATGGGTTTGTCCATACATGAACAACTATCCTATTAAATCTTCTCATCCTAGTGTGATTCATATATAAATATATTAATATTGTTATCAATATTTTGGATTATTTACATTGGGAACCTGAGGGTGGAGATAACATGCAAAAGAATAAAAAACAAATACTTTTGGATAAAAAGATCCTACCAAAAAAATAAAGGAACCAACTTTTTGAATTATTTATGCATGTTACGATATGGTTAATAAGTCCCTAAAAGTTAGGAATGAAAATTCTCCTCAAGGATAGTGAAGCCCCCAAATATTCCCTAGGAAAATTATTTCTCTCAATCAATAATTATTTTCCAAATAGATTCAAGTTTTTGGGAATTCATTCCTTCAATATGAAGATATTTATTTTGTCTTGGCTTATATGTTGAACACTATATATACTATAATCATACATAATATTATTAAACCCTCAAATAAAACTGAAACACCCATCATATTTGTTGGTTATTGATGTTTGAATTTTTGATCTAGTGAGGGGTTGATTTTGAGAATTGAAACTTGGTATGATATTCTAAGAGACTTAATGTCTCAAAGAGTTGTTTTTCAGATTGTGTTTAGGGATTGAGTGGTGCTTTGAGTGTTCATGATAGAATAAATGAATGGAAGGGTGGTTGGGATGATAAAAATCAATAGCATAATTCCATTCACAATGTGATATACTATTCATTCCATGAATATCTTAGGGGTAGATAAATGGTTCCCCTACCTAGGTAGTTCTTGGTTTGAACCTTATTCCACACCGTAAAATTGGGAGGTTAAAAGTAATAAAAATGGGCTTGGGCCCATATTTTGGTTTGGTCAACTAGATGCACACAAGGAGGGATTTACAAATGGCACCCAATTTTCTTCCCATTAAACTCCTTCATCTAGGATGATTCTGAGGGAAATTATATGGTAAATATAAAGTAGGGAATCTTTTCCTTCCTTCATTTTTCTTTATCTTCAATTTCCTCTCATTTCAGATCATTTTTGTTTATGGTTTGAGTTGTAATTCCATTGGCGTTTTCTATAATTGTCCAATCTAGATAGGGATGTTGTTAGACATACATATTTGGAATATTTTAAATGTTTTATTCTCATTGTTCCATTGATGGTAAGTCACATGGTGAATTTATTTATGTTTTTTCCTTAATTGGATAAAATTTCCAGTTTACCAGGTGTTGTATTTTAGGGATTTTTGGTAGGATGGTGATGAAGGTGAAATTTTTACATATCTAATACTTTAATTAAATGGTATTAATCCTAATTTAGTGTTATTTTAATGGAAATTATCATATTTTTATGTTTAAATAGTATTTTGATCTTAATTGAAAAAATAGCCAAGTTTTGTTTTTTAAATGTTTTATTTTTATTTTGTATTTCATCCATAAAATTTTATACACTGAATACAAGTGTTAAATTATTTATTAGTCTTATATAAATATTGGGATTCATTTTATTCTTTTAGAACCAGATATCGATACATCATTTTGAGGCCCAAAACTAGCTCATAATCTGAGCCTTGAAAATTGTGTGCATATATAGAAAATTTTATTGATGGAACCATATATCCCATGATAAAATTCAAAATCAGATTAAATTATACATGAAGATGGAAAATAAATCAATGAAAGTTTTTAATAAAGGGGGAAATTCTTGATTCTACCTTCCTAAAGGCCATAGATGCATGAGAAACTTGATTTGAGGAATGTGAAGAGTCTGTATGGATAGAGAAAATTTCTAAAGTAAAATAATAATAACTATTAAATCTTATTTCTAATGGAAGTGAAATATTTTAGGATCACATTAGAGAAATAAAGGAACAAATTTACAAAATACACCATTTCACAATTCTTCTATTTAATGGCTCTAAAATGTGAAAAAATTCTAAGGATATTTTGGTATTGAAAATTCCTCTCTCATGTCCCCATAAAAATGTGTCTCAACTCTATTTCAAAGAGTTGAAAATGTTATGTCCATTTTGCTTATATTTTACATTCTTTACTACTGTATTATATTTTTATAATTTTAATATATATTATATCTCTTCTTCATACCTCCTTTATTTTATTTTATTTTTATTTTTTCTCCCACCGTTTTCCCTTCTCAAATCCACTAAAAAAATAGAACTAACCTCGACATTTTCTCAAGGAAGATAATGGAGGTTTAATTGAGTTTATTGTTTTTATTTTTTTATCCTTATTCTATTATAGGAATTTTGGTGGTGGATAAATCGATTATTGTGAGCAGTTTACCTATTTTCTCTACCGTCCAATTCTTTGTCTTGTTTATCAAGTATCCTTCCCTTCACTATTTGTGTTGTGCATATAGCTGAACATGGAATGGTTAGTGATGTTCAGTTAAATGGTCTCATAGATGAATTAATTAAGAGAATTACCCTGTATTCATAGGTCATGGTATGGGGTGATGGCATTTAAAATGAGAGGGTGTAGTGAGATCGGTCTTGATCACTACATTGAATTTAATATTGAGATTCATTAAAAAATGATACCACTCACTGTAACATCATATGGATACTTTCATTCATTCATTATTATAACTTTATTTTTTTTTCAAATTACATTATTATATTATTATTTTATATTACATGAATATTTCAAACCCCTCTAGATAATTTTGTTTTATATTAGTTAGATTAAAAATATTGATAATAGAAAATATAGTTCTTGTATATGGTGTCCTTGTAATTAACCCTAGTTTAAGCCTCTATGATACATTCTTAGAAAGATAAGAAATTAATTTACTAGGTATTCAAAAAAATCCCCATGCATCAGATGGTTCTAGGGATGTGCCATGGAAATTCCATGGGTGATTGGTTGAGGTTTCTATGTGATGATGATGCTTAATGTGTTTTTTTCTATGATAAATCCTTGTTTTAATTTAAATAATTAATTTTAAAATGTTATAATTAATTATATATGTATCTTGGAATGATATAGGAGCTTTTATGGAAGTATTATCTTGGAGGAGGAATGAATGGGCTAGGATAAGGCTCAACAGATCTTTACATGGGTGGAAACTCTTATTTAGAGGTTGGTGGTCACATTAATCTAAATTTATATGATTGTTTATGAATGGGTGTACTTTCCAACATGTACTTCATGGGACTGGATGTATGAATAGGGACTGAGAGAATTATATATAAAGAGTTATGACAGTGTTTGGCCTCCAATGCTCATGAAGAGTGTTGTTTAGCACTTGGGTGAGCTGTGATCTCCCTAAGACTATGTATCCAAGGTTATATGGAATTGTTTAAGCTAGAGGTAAATCTCTAAGAGGTTATGAGATGTGATATGAGTTACATAAATATCCTAGGTTGTTTTCTAGAGATATTAGGACTGACATGAGGGGATTAGGATTAGTAATAACCAACAAGATGATCATGCATCTCATGTGTGATGGAGAGTGCACTATTTGAGGATAGATTGGAACTTTATGATTATTTTGAATGTGATGATACATCCTTTTGTAGACATTTGGGATGTAGATTTGGTTCATCTAAGTGATAGGTTGAGTGATCTCCCCTAGGAGACGTGAGTCGAGACCCGAGTGTGGGTTGTGGGTTTTTTCTAGGTACTTGGAATGAGGTTGGAATGGTATTTTAGGTGAGATGTCTTGGGAAGATTTTTAGGTTATTAGGACCAATTTAGGATGCTTCCGAGGATGAGTATTGGACCCCACCTTCTAAATCTAGGGTTCTGATGAGCCTACTGGTTGTGGGGTCAATATGGGGCGATAAAGATGGGCTGGTATTGTTGACTAGAGACTATTCTAGGTTTGTATGACTTACTAAATTACTTAACATGCGAGATATGATATTATTCATGGAGGGGATAGGTCTCAAAGTACTAGAAACTTAGGATTTGATTGTGAGTTGTGTGATGAGTTACAAAACCCATGTGTTGGTATATGTGTATGTGTGTGCTTGTAATTATTATAGGTTGAAGACTCCATTATGGGTGATGGATCATGACACATTCCCCCACTATTAGTGAGATAATATGGGTGGGACTATAGTGGTAAGTTATATTCCATGATAAATATGTGAAGTTCATGCTAATTGTGGGTAAGATGGTGTGGCTCGGTCCAAGTTAGGCCTTACTATGAGTGATATAATTTTTGTGGGGCTACCATGAGTGTGATGGAGTCTATGACATAGGAAAAATAGTACAAGTTTAGATGATGGGAATTACATTAGTGAGATGTATTTATGGATATTCTATGGAAAATGATTAGACGATGGGGCTACCAAGAGTGATATGGGGTCCTAATTTTGATATTATGCAGGATTGAATGGATAAAACCTACCATGAGTTAAATGGTAAAGGTCGAGCTTTGGGTATGGGTCCACCTTATGTGAGAATGTGAGTGGAAGGCTTGGAATTTAGACCCTAACTTTCCCCTTCAAGAAGTTTCTCATACTTAGATGATTCTTGACCCTAAATATTTAGGTATATGCTATACATCAAGTATGATGAAAATAGATAAATGTTACAATGATGATAATTCCAATATGGAATAAAAATAGGTATAACCAGGTACCATGGATCCTAATTTAGGATAGGGTGTGACTTAGTGTAAATGGAGTCATGGTGGTCTGTTCAACACATGAAATCCAACACACATGTATTAAATGTTTATTTTATTCCTCATAAAAACACGTATATGATGGCGTATAATAGGGGAACTTGGTGAGACCTTAATGAGATATATTTTTCACACTTTACATTGGTATACCTATGTGCGTACATAAATTATGTATTCTTTTTAGGTTAAATCATAGGATATATAGAGGATTGATTTGGAAAAATCAATGGGTATTTTAAGATAAGGTGTGTATAGCCTGTGGATGGAAGTAGGGCTAGTGTGCTTGTGTTTTATTTTTTTTATTTTTATTTGGGATCATCTTTGTGGTAAATTAGTATATGTATGACTTTATGACTTCGACATGGTAAATTTTATATAACAGTATTTTTATTTATTATGAGTTATCTAACTATATGTTTGATGTTTTAGTTATTTCCTTTATTGTATGACTCTGATTCGAGGGAATAGTCTCCCCATTATATGGATTATTCCCTCACTTCTAGTTGGCTATATCTTGCATGTGAGGATGTGATCTTGAGGCCATGTGAACACCGAATCAGACATGAATTTTGGGTCGGGGTGTCTCTAAGTGGTATCAGAACATTGTTTTTTTATGATTTGGGTATATAGTAGAAAAATATTCTATGAATGTGTTAGATATTTTGATGGACCCTAGAATAGGGATTCATGAGAACCTTTCAAATAGGAGGTCCTAGTTATAAGATAAAACAATTTAATATTCTTTCTTTGTGGTATTATGGATGATATGTTTATTGAATCTGATGAATTTTTAGATATTGTAACTTATGTTTTTGAATATTGTCTTGTTGGTAGGAGTATTGAGTTCATGCATCATATTATGAACATAGTATTCACTTGAAATATATGTTCCTATGTGTTATAGGATTTTATAATGAGAGAGTTCAGTTATTTAAAGTGTCGAAAAAAACTTATAAAACATTTTTCCATATAATTTTTTTGTGGCATTATACTCAATTGAAACAAAAATGATTGTTTCTGATGGAAGGTCATGTGGGTCCTTGTGTAGAAGTCTATATAGTTATTGTAGTGTATTTTATTCATAAAGGTATGTATGGATACCCTTAATGGGTTGGTGGTGGAATCTTATTCCTAAGTAATGGAACACTAGTGGGTTCGTTACAAGAATAGAATTCACAATGAATGGAATAAGGATGGAAAAGGTTTTCATTGGGAATGTGTGTTTGGTTACTTAAATATTCAATAACAGCCTATATAATGTTTTCTTATATAAAATCTTGGAGAAATTTTACTTAACCAAACAAGGAATTTATTCAGATAAACTGATCAAGATACAAAAAGGCCTGAGTGATATGCCTTAGGTTATGATGCGGGGCAATGGAGGTGCTCTATGTATTGATGTTTGTTTCAAAGGGTAGGATTGGTAGGTTTCCTCTACATGTGGTTCTTGATATTTTCTTTTGTGTAGTGTGGTAGGAGAATGGGTTGATGCTCTTGGTTTTGGGAATAATTCTTGTGTGGTGGGTGATTGTGTGGTTGTACATGGAATGAGTGGGATGATTTGGGTTGTGGGAAAATACTAACATGAATGGGAGTCATAGTCAGTGTGTTATGTTCTTGAGATTACTTTTGATGGGATACGACTATAGGGAGTATGAGTCAAGGTGTATGATTAGTTTGTATGGGAGTGTGTTACCATTGGGCTCAGGTGAGACAAAGTAGGATTGTGTGAGAGAATTGGTGAGAAGGTTCATTATGGATCACTCTAACATGAGGAGGAGAGCGTGGTGTTGGTGAGGATTTTTGGGAAATGTATTAGTGTGTGATGGAAATTGTATACTAATTAAGCATGGTACCTAGTTGTGTTATGTATTGGTGAATGGGTTATGTCTGGATTTGATGATATTGGGTTGGTTTATGGATTAAACCGATTATTTTTACAGTGGTGAGATTCTTATGGGAGTAGAGAACATTGGTTTTTCTCATTGACATGGGTATTTTAAAGTAATATTATTGTTGGGACTTATTTAGGTTAGCACTCAAGGAGTGTTTCAAGATAATCTATATGGTGGGGAGTAAACCATTAGCTGTTGAAGAATATCATTCCTCGCAGGCTAGGAATAGGGAGAGTTGATGTTGGTTTTGGTTCTAGAGTATGAGAAGGATGGTCAAATTTGGTCATTGTGTGTGGTGATTAATAGATCTAGGTTGCGTATTTCAATAATTTTAGTTTGTTAGGGAGATGATATTGATACTCTTATAGTGAAAAGCATCATATTGGTCATAGGTGAATGAACGTTGTGTCTGAAGGATCATGGTTTCAATGAGACCGATTAGTGAACAATTGAGGTGGGATTGAGATATCATTGTGTGGGAGGATCTGATGTGATTTGGTTCCTCAATGATTACCATATTTAGAATTCATATGTAGTTTTATTTGGAGTCAGTGGGTTTCCCTCTAGATTTGGATGGTCTTAAAGTGATCTGAGAGAGAGTTTGATCAGTGGTGTGTTGGTTCTTGGGTGAGTGCATGATTGGTGGAGTGATCTGTTGGTGATTCAAATATAAAATTAAACTAACTATTTGGTTTGTAATTTATTGTGTGAGTTTGGATAAACTTAGTATTACTTTAGGGGTAAAGTCATAATGATTTTGTAGTGCGATGATGCACCGATATGTGAAACCAATAATTATCAATAAAAGTAAACTAGAGGAGGTACATTGGGTGTATTGATTAAATTTTCAATAAAATGTTGTATAAACCATGTTGGGAGTATCATGTGGTGTGTTGTTTAGGTTGTACATGGATCAAACCAATATTTTTAGATAAATAGTTAGCGGATCCATGATTTGTGTATAGAGTTACATAGTGAATTCATGTTTTGATTTCAAATATGGTACATGTCCATTTAGTATTTAATTACCTGCCATTATAGGATGAGAGATGTAGTTTGAGGACTACCATGGATTCTCATGTATGAGAAGAGTTATTTTGGGGATTTTATAATTCCCCATGTATTTTTATGTCATTAAATTATAGAGGATGTTTGAATTTTTGATTTGGTTAGGTGATCATTAATAGAAATGAGGCTAAGAATGGAAATAAAAGTGCTTGAATGTCTCTAATATGTTTTTTATATTTCTTTTAGAGCTCAGGTGGTGTCCCAAGTGTTCATGGGACTTTCATAGAAGGGACAAGTGGTTGAGTTGTTGAAAATAGTAGTTACAACACATACACAATATAGTACATTAGTAATGTCATGAATATGTTGGGGTAAGTGGGAGGGTCCCCTTACAAAGGTGGTTCACAGAGTAAACCATAGTTTCTTCCATAAAAGGTTTCTTGATAAAAAATTTTAAAAAATAAAAAGGGTTTCTAGCTCCCTTCTTGGTTTAGTCAACCAGATGCATGTGGGGAGGGCCTTACGATTGTCCCACCTTTATTCCTTCACTTTTCCCTTTGATTTCTGGTGATTATGAGGGAGATTATATAGAGTATTTGTGGTAGGGTGTCTATTAATTAATTTTCTATTCTTCATCTATGATGTATATAGATTTTATCTCATTTTGTTTTAGGGGTTTAGTTTAGATTCCACAAGATCATGGTGGAATTAGCCTATTTGGATTGGTTTTTTCTTAAGATTTCATAGATGGAATACCAGGGTGATGTATTCATACTGTTTCTAATAATTACATTGAAATCATGTCACATGGTGAATTTATTTAGGGTTTATTCTAAATACAAAGAAATTAATGGTTAAAAAAGTATTATGAGTTTGGGATTCTAGTTGGGACTCTGCCAGGGATATACCGTGGACCTTTCACATGCATTTGGTTGAGGTATTAGTGTGATGAAATTACTTGATGAGTTTTTCACCAAATATTCCCAATTAATTTAATTTAAATAATAAATTATAAATTATTATAATTAATAACTAATATTACTTGGAATGATCTAGGATATTTTGTGGCAGTGTGATCTTGGGTGATGCACATATAGGCTTGGATGAGGCTCGACAGAGCTTAGCGTGGGTGGTAACTCATATATAGAGGTAGGTGATCCATTTAATATAATTTCATATTCTTTTTTATGCATGGTTTTTATTTCCTACACGAATTTTATGGGAATGGTTAGATGTATAGGTAAAAACAGTGCCCTATAAAAATAGATAAGATGGTGTTTGACCTCCTTTGCTCAGGATGAGTGTTGTCTAACATTTGGGTGAGTTGGGATCACACTGTGAAAATGTCACCAAGGGGAGAGGGAATTGTTTGAGATTAAAGGTGACCTCTATGAGGTCCTATGATGTGATATGAGCTATGAGAATAGATCATGTGATTTTCTATAGATATTTGGACAGGTATGAGGGGATTAGGCCCAAGAATGACCAACGAGATGATCATGCATCTCATGTTTGATAGTTGGTTAACTTGTGAGGATGGAGTGTCTCTTAGTGAGTTTTGTGCATGGGATGATAACTCCTAATATATAAGTATATAATGAAGATATGGTTCCTTCTAATGATGGGTTTAATGGTCTCCCCTGGGAAATGTGAGATGATACTCGAGTATGGGTCATGGGTATTGGTCAGGGACTTAGAATGGGTTTTCCAAGGAGTATGAGAAGATATGAATTGGGAAAGTCCTAGGGTTATAGTTAATAGGTTTGGATGTTTCTATGGATGAGGATTGGAACTACATCCTAAGGATAGGGCTGAGATGAGCCTACATCCCATGGGGTCACCGTGGGGTGGTGAAGATGGGTTGATGCTGATAAGAAGAGACCATGATGTGTTTGGAGGACCCAATTGATTCCTTCATGAGTGTGATGTGATGTTATTAGGAGATAGGAATGGTATTTAGTGACTAGTTACATGGGATTATATGGTGATATGTGTGACGTTTTACACATATGTGTGTGCTTTTTCTTGTGATAGGAGACAAAGTTCAGAGTGGTTGATGGATCAGGAGGCCTTTCCTGACTATGAAGGAGATAGTGTGGGTAGGACTACTTTAGTAAGATATATATATATATATATATGAATTAAATTCCAACCATGAGTAAGATGGTGTGGATTTAGATTGTTTGGTCCTCTTTATGAGTGATATTACATTGGCTGTACTTCCATGATTTAGATGGAGTCCCCAAAATGGTCAAGATGTAAAAGATAAAATTATGGGACTTAAATGAGTGAGATAGGGCCTAATATTTCTATAAAATGGGATTGGATGATGGCCTATGATGAGTGAGATGGGTCCTGGGTTTGTATGTGATGCAATATCATATGGATGGATTCTAGCATGAATGAGATAGAATCAGTCAAGCTTTAGACATGGGACCACATTGAGTGAGAAGGTAAGTCTAGAGCTTAGTAACAAGACTTTATCCTGCCCCTTCAGGGAATGTCCAAGACTTGGAAGACCCCCTAACTTAAGTCTTTTGGTATGTTCTAGAAATTGATTTTGATTACATGATATAGATGAGACAATGATTTGAATTTCAGCATAGCAACAAAGTAGGTATGATCAGGTGAAATGGTGGCCTAGTTAGCAAATGGGAACCTAACAGACCTGGAGTCATGGTCTCCTTGTTATCACATGACATCCAATGCACATGTGTGAAATATTTATTTTGTTCCTCATAAATACATGTATATGATGGGGTATACAAGGGGAATTTGGTGAAACCTTGTTGAGATGCATTTCTCACACCCTGTACGGGAATCTAGGTTTTTGAGAAGAATTAATGTATCCTTTTTAGGCCAGATAACAAGATGTATAGGGGATTTGGATGGGATACTCAAGGGGGTACTTCAAGATAGGGTGTATGAGGATCGAGGATATAGTAGGGAAGTGTGTGTGTGTTATATTTTTGGTTTATTTTGTATTTTGGATTAGGCCAGTGGGAAACTAGTGTAAGTATGGATGTATGAATTATACATGGTACATTTGATAAAAAATTATTTTTATTGACTATGAATACTATAATTATATGATGTATTTTATGGTAATTTTTATTTTTTTATGACTTTTATTCGTGGGAATAGTCTTCCAATTTTATGAATTATTCCCTCACCACTGTTCAAAAAACATTAAAATATTTTACAACATGCTTGAGGCCACATGGAACACTGGATTAGGTGACCATTCCAAGAATGGTAATTTAAAGGCGTTGTCATGGGTTCCCTCAAATGATTAGTGGTTTTTGGGTACTTAGGTGCAACATAGTGGCTAACCCAGGTCGTCTCTCAAAGGAGGAAGTAAATTAAAACAACTTCTTAAATATATTATAAAAATAAAATAGAATATAATTAAAACACTACTTGAAAGTATGGGGGTGTTAATCATTTATAAAATATGATGATGTTTTCTGGAAGAAGATTGCACTTTTTTTTTAATTTTGAAATGAAGTTCGATTAAAAATATGCAACAAGAAGACGTTTTTTAGAAAATATTTTAAAAGGCATAATCGATATTACTATTACTCTTCATTTACTTATTAATCATTATAATTTTAATAAATATCCACTTAATTATGATCCTCTAATTTTTTTAACCCTCGAACCCTATGGGAGTTAACTTAACCACAAAGATGAAATTACTTAAACCTTAGGCTAGCTTCAGAGCACGTAATCGCAACACCCTGCTTTGATTGGTGTTATAAGGTTAGATTATGGTCAGTGGTTAATTAGAGCACATATAAACTCTATAAATGAGGATTAATTGAGTTTAGGGATTATATTTTAACACTACAAACTTATCCTATGTGGTCTTGTATTACCGATTACGTTCGCGCTCTCACAATTTACAAAAAACCTCGACCTCACGTGATTTGTGTTTATTGTTAAATTTCTTGCATAGTTTAATTTAAATTGAAAATTGAATTAATAAATCATATTAATTGAATTGAAGTATCTCATTAATTCAAAATAAATAAATTAATAAGATAAGAGGTATATCGATTACTAGAAAACTACTCTTCCATGGGCGGTGTGGTCATCATGGAGATGTTTTGCATGAGCAAAGGATTGAAAGGGTAGAACCCAATCTCGTCTCAAATCATGATTCCAACCCAATTAGGAAGATTAAGATAAGAATAAATTTTAATAAAACAGAATAAAAGATAAGAAATAAAAGAAGAACGAATAAGTTTATTACACAAATGAAAACATTACAATATGATGAAGAGAACAAGGCTTCGATGAGGGGATCCTTGCTTCAAGAGCTACCCCTCTTACAATGGTTGGAGATTTTGGGTGAAACCAATTATCCTCTTCCTAAAATATCCTAATGAATGTCTCAACCACTCCAAATGAGAAAAACACTAATTTATAGAGTGTCGGGGAGGCTAGGTTACAAGTGGTTTCAAGTGTGAATGGGGAAATTCGGCCAAATATTTTAATCCAACTTGAACCATCCATTTGACCACCAAAATGTGTGAATCAGCTCTCCTTATAGAAGGATTATTTGTGATAAATTCTAGATATACTTTCAATATTTGGGCCTAAAACAATCAAAGATAAATATGTCTTGTCCCAAATACAGAACCCATGTCCATTCTAGCATGTCCAGCCCACCATTGACATAATTTCCCATTTACATCATAAAAATTCACTCTTTAGCTCTAGTGTCTTGAATAAAAGTTTTATAAAATTAAGTTAGGAACAGGATTACAAAATTTTATTTTCAACTAAATCATATTAAAATATTAATGTGTGAAATAATACAGTGCATTTTAAAAGGGTAAAACTCGAATTTTCATCAAATTTTCAAATGAATGATCTAATCCCAAATATTTCATAAATGAATATATTCAACACAATGTGAGGAAATTATTTCATTTATTATCAATAAAATATTCAACAAAATAGTGTTTTACCAACTCCCCCACACTTACCATTTTTCACTCCTGGGAAAAACATCATCTCAAGTAAACATCAATATCAAATCGAAACAAATTTTAAAACACATATCCTTGAGATCCAAAAATTACCCACCAAGAAACAAAAGATATAAAGTCTCAAAAAAAATTATATTAAGTTCTCCATTTATATCATTCAATATATTTCCATTTCATTTATCCTCTAATGCACAAAACACTTACCTCACAAGAATTTTCTCTTATCACACAAATGTCAATTTTTTAGCAATGTCCTTCTCATCCAAACTCATACAAGGGTCACCATAGGCTTGATAAATTCCTACATCACCACCAAATATGAGTCAAGGACATATGTTTATCATGAGGACTTTTCAGGATTATTCTATGGCTTTTGGTTTGTATGATTAAGATGTGAAAAATTCTGAGGCTGAATGAGGGGGGTTGACTCTTTTTGAAGAAAAATTGCATTAATCTAATTTTCACTTAAATATGGTCTTCTCCTCAATCCACAAAGCATAAATTCATGTTCATAATCATGAAAAATAAATGAATGTTCACACCAATCAAAATTTCAGCAGTAAAAATTTCAATCTTCTCAGGAATGATTTTCTTGAAAGCTCCAGATAGGCACAACTTTATTCCTCTATTAGATGCTCCAAAAAGGCACAACTTCAGTTATCATGAAATCTCCAGAAGAGGCCGAAATTTCAAAATAATTATTTTCTTCAGTAGCAAACACATCTCTTTATAATTTAATTTTCCACTCGAAGTATCATAAAATGTGGTAGCACAATACAAGATATCTTCCCCCACACTTAAGTTCAACTAGATTATGCAATTTCACATCAAGAGTTGGTTGGATAGGGAAAATTGGCTTATAATGTAGATAACCTAATAAGATTTCCATGGCCTATAAGGGATAAAGGGATTAAGTTTTCAAGGTAGGCCATTATAAAAAATGATTCTTTGAAATAGGGGCATTAATGCCAAACAAATTCCTCAATTATTTAAAACATAATTACCTCATACCATCAAGTTTTGACAGAAATAAATCAAATTCTGGTTAAATCAAGCATGGTTTGGTTCTCTCAATAAGTGAGGAGAATGTGAACAATATGAATAGAATGGTTCAGAAGCCTCACAAGAAAGTGATTTCAAATATAAAGATAGTGAGATGTGGCATGGGATTCAAAATTCAGAGTACTTTTCCTCAAATTACTAAAGATTTGAACTTGAAACAAAGTTATTTTCATCATTCATTTAAACTCGGTTTCATGAGAAAAATTGTTTCACTTATTTATATGGATTTCAAAATGGTTATGAGAATCATTTCAGCTCAAATGTTTTAAAAACACACAAAAAACTGAAAATTAAACTCTCAAAATTTGAAAAACACAATTTTTTTTGAAAATAATTGAAAAACAAAAAAAAAACAATTTAAATTACTAAACTAAAAGGCTCCCTCCCCCATTCTTAAAATATTGAATTTTCCTCAATGTGAACCAATTAGATGATATATGCACATGAAATGTATAATTTTAAACAAGACAATGAATATAAAAAGTAAAAGGGTTAGGAACAACCTGATATGATCAAGTGATGATGGGGTCATGCAATGTGATGAAATCCACTGCATCAGAAGTAATTCCCTCAATTTATTTCATTAAAAGTTTCCTATTGACTATAAATATCCTTCTAGTGTTCTCTTGTGTGATCTCAACTACACCATATGGAAAGACATTAGTCACAACATAAGGACTTAACCACCTGGAATACAACTTACCAGGAATCAAATTCAGTCGTGAACTATAGAGCAAGACATTCTATCTAACTTGAAATTATCTTTTTTGGATCACTTTTTCATGATCTACTTTTGATCTTTCCTTGGAGAGCCTTGAGTTCTCATATGATGACAATCGAATCTCCTCAAGCTCTTAAATTTGCAGCTTCATTTGGATTCCAGCTTGGGCCAAATCCATGTTACATTTCATTATATCCCAATAATCTTGATGCTCAACTTCCATAGGTAGATGGAACGCTTTCCCAAAAACAATCTGAAATGGGGACATACCGATGGGAGTTTTGTATGCTATCCTATATTCCCATAGTTCATTATCCATGCACTTTATCAAATCCTTCCTATTTGGATGCACATTTTTCTCCAAAATTTGTTTCAACTCATGATTTGAAACCTCAGCTTGGCCATTTGTTTGGGGGTGGTATGGTGTTGATGTTTTGTGTGTCGCCCCATACTTCCGAAGAAGGGATGAAAAATTAAGATTGCAGAAGCGTATCCCTTGGTCACTGATGATGGCCTTCTGTACTCCAAACCTACAAAAAATCTGGCCTTTGACAAAGTCTACAACAACATGGGAATCATCAGTCCGGGTGGCCTTAGCCTCCACCCATTTACTCACATAATCAAAAAAAATAAAAATATACAAAAAAACCAAAGGAACTAGGAAAAGGACCCATAAAATCAATTCCCCACACATAAAAAATTTCACAGAATAATATGAGTTGTTGAGGCATCTCATGTATCCTATAAATGTTTCTCATGTGTTGGAAACGTGATCACGACATACAATACACATGAGAATCATGGAATAAGCTAGGCCAATATAACCCAGAGTCTAAAACTTTCCTACCTGTCTATTGGAGTCCAAAGTGTCCACAACAAGAAAATGTCTGACAGAATTGTAGAACATACTTAAACTCATGATCAGAAACACACCTCCTAATAACTTGGTCACTACACATGCCCCATAATTATGGATCATCCAAAACATAAAATCTTGATTCACTCTTTAATTTTTGGACTTGATGTTTCTTTAAAGTTGTAGGGATTTTAGAGGCGACAAGGTAGTTAACTAAATTTTCATACCAAGGATGCATACTTGAGATGGAATAAATATGCTCATCAGTGAAAGTGTCCCGAAGTGGTACCTAGCCCAAGGTGTCATCCTCTAGTGTGTGAGTAAGCCTACTCATGTGTTCTACCACCAAGTGTTCTGACCCCCTCTTTTCCTTTATCTCAATATCAAATTCTTGAAGAAGGTGCATCCATTGGATTAGCCCGGACTTTGCATCTGGCTTCTTCAAGAGGTACCTCAGAGCTACATAGTCAGAAAAAACAACTACTTTAGAGCCCAATAAATATGAATAGAATTTATCTAAAGAAAATATGATAGTAATAAAATTATTTTTCCGTGGTTGTGTAGTTTGATTGGTCTGAATCTAGTGTCTTCGATGCATAGGCAATCACATGTGAACATCCCTCCACCCTCTGAGATAAGACAGCTGCAACCACAAATTTGGAGGCGTCACACATAATCTCAAAAGGATGTTACCACCGTAGGGGCTGTATGATTGGTGGAGTGGTCAAAAACTTATTTAGATCATCAAAGGAAGTCCTACAAGAATTGTCAAACACAAAATCATAATCCTTTTGAAGTAATCATGACATAAGAAGAGAAATCTTACTAAAATCTTTGATGAAGCGCTGATAAAATCCTACATTCCCTAGGAAAGATATAACATCATCCACACATGAATGATATGGTAAGGATGAAATAATATCTACCTTAGATCTATCAACCTCTATCCCATGTTTTGACACTACATGCCCTAATAAAATTACATGCTCTACCATGAAATAAAACTTTTCAAAGTTCAAGACCAGATTCTTCTCAATACAACAATCCAAAACCCTTACCAAACTACATATACATTCATCAAATGAAGACCCATACACTATAAAATCATCCATGAATACCTCCATGTAGGACTCAATAAAATCAGAAAAAATACTCACCATGCATCTTTGGAAGGTACCTGGGGCGTTGCAAAGTCCAAATGGTATCCTTCGGTAGGAAAATGTTCCAAAGGGATAGGTTAATGTAGTCTTCTCTTGATCTTATGGAGCTATAGGAACCTGAAAATATCCAAATAATCCATCCAAGAAACAATAGTGTGTCTTTCTAGTTAGTCTCTCAAGCATCTGATCAATAAATGGGAGGGGGAAATGGTCTTTCTGAGTGGACTAATTTAGTTTCCTAAAATCAATACACACACGCCAAATGTTTTTCACCCTTATTGGAACTAAGTCATCTTCCTCATTTTTAAGAACAGTAACACCACTTTTCATAGGCACAACCTGAATAGGACTTACCCACTTAGAATCTAAAATGGGAAAGATTGTACCTGCCTCGAGAAATTTCTCAACTTCTTTTTAAAAACTTGCAGAAGGGTTGGATTGAGTCTCCTTTGGGGTAGCCTAACCGATTTATCCCTTTCCTCCAGGAGAATCCTGTGCATGCAAATGGAAGGGATAATACCCGATATGTCTTCCAAGTTCCACCCGATTGCCTTAATGTTCTCCCTCAAAAGATTCAAAAGTTTTTCTTCATGTTCAAAAGGTAGATTGTTAGCAATGATAACAGGTAATTTTTTACCATTTAAAAAGTATGAGTATTTGAGATTATGTGGAAATGGCTTGAGTTCCAATATGGGGGGTGGTGATTTATGGATGGAGAAATTGAAGGAACTAAAATATGTGCACAGTGAACATCAGTATCAGAATATAAATCCTCAAAATCAGGGAATAAAGCATCAAATCCATCAGCTTACTCAACAGCCATGTCATAATCAGAGTTCACATAATCAAAATTAGAATATTATTCAATTTAAAAATCAAATCTAAGATAGTCTTGTGTATTATAAATAGGTTTTGAAGTACTCTTAGACATCAAACTAGAACTAATACTCAAAATATCTCTAAACATAGGACAATAAAATTCTATGCGGTTTTTATTTGGTAGTTCAAAATGGGAGATAAAAAATATAGAATGGTCCTCTGATGGGTACTTCATAGATTCCATAACATTAAATATCACAAATTCATCTCCAAACTCCTTGGAAAGTGTACCCTCATTGACATTTATGATATTTTTTTTAGTTTTGATGAAGCGTCTACCTAAGATAATGGGAGCATGAGAACTTACCTGATCATTCTTCATGTTAAGCACGTATAAATCTACTGGAAAAATCTTTTCTCTTACCCATAAAAGTAAATGCTTAAGGACTCCTGCTAGATATGATGTAGCTATATTTTCAAACTACACCACCACTCTTGTGGGCTTCAGATCACCAACCCGCAAATAAGAAAATACCGAGTGAGGCATCACATTTATAGAATCTCCTAAATGACAAAGAGCATGAGAAAAGTGAAACTCCTCTATGGTGCATGGTATGGTTAATGTCCCTGGATCCTTACACTTTGTTGGAATTTCTAGAGTTGGGGTAATGAGTGCTGACACATTCTTTCCAAGATTGATCCTCTCATTTCCCTTGAGCCCTATTCGATTGGTACAAAGTTATTTTAAGAATTTGGCATACCTTGGTATTTTTTAATGGATTCAAGTAAAGGGATATTTATCTCCACATGCTTTAATGTGTCCAAAAATTCATTTTGCATCGCCTCCTCAACCATCTTATTGGTTTGTACAACCCTGTTTGGAAATGTAAGGGGTTTTGGAGGAACATCATCAATATTTTTCTTACCTTTATCTTTCTATTTTGGTTTCTCTTTAGCTGGTCTTGAATAGGGATTCTATATATTTGAGGTGAATACAGATGGAATGACAGGTGCAGATGTATTAGTTTTTTGCTTCCCACTTCTCAATGTGATGGCACTGACATTCCCCTTGGGGTTTGGAGTAGGTTTGGATGGTATATTTATAGAATTATTACTTACTAGTTCATGGAGTTCAGTGGAAATCTGGCTCATTTGAGTCTTCAACTCCCTCAGCTCCGAACCTTGAATCTTCAGCTCATTCTGTCGATTAAGAACAATTTGTATCAAAAGTCCATTAGTGTTAGAATCTACCTTGGATGGGGGATTCCCTTGTTGTTGGCTTGTTGATTTTTGGGTTTCAAATCTTCTTTGGGGTTTTTGGAAACCCTAATGGTAAGGTGGAGGCTGCTGGATGTATTGTTGAAAAGGGGACCTTTGTTGTTGTCCAAAGCCATAACTCATGTCTGATTGATCCTTCCACACTTGGTTGTATGTTGGAGCAAATGAATCAATCTTCTTTTGGGGATATGTCTATTGTTGTTGTTGATATGGTCTCCTAGGGAAAAATTTTATGCAATCCTATGTCTCTTATTGATGTGGGAAACAGTCAGTTGGGTGGCTTGTCTCAGTGAAAATGCCACAAGGCCTTGAAGAAGGGTGTGGGGATGTCTTTTGAGACAAATCAATCTATCTCACAATAATTGTCATTTCTTCCAACTTGGTATCAATAAAATTACTTTCAAGAGAAGAAGGACTTACTTGATGTACTCCCCTGACATGCAGTGTACCTCGATCACCAAATTGTCGAGAGTTTTGGGCCATCTTATCAATCAACACACATGAATCTACTGGTTTCTTGTCCACCAATTCTCCTCCAGCCGCAACATCCACCATGCTTCTCTCCATAGGTGTGAGACCTTTGTAGAAGTATTGGATGTGGAGTTACTCACTGATTTGATAATGTGGGAATCCTGCACACAACTACTTGAATTGTTCCCATTACTCATACATTGACTCTCCATGGGATTTCTTGATCCCTGATATCTCCTTTAAAATGTATGTGGTCCTTGAAGCTGGAAAAAATATTTTCAAGAAAATACTTTTCAAATCATTCCAACAAGTTACATCTTCATGTTGTAAATAATACATCCAATCTTTCGCTGATACATCAAGTGAGAATGAAAATTCTCTTAGTTTGATTTGATCTTTAGAAAAATTTATAGGTTTAAGGGTTGAGAAAACCACATTAAATTCTTTCAAATGTTTGTTTGGATCCTCACCAGATAATCCATGAATCTTTGGAAGAAGATGAATTAACCCATATTTCAGTTCAATGTCTGATTCGAGATTCGGGCATGCAATACAATTTGGTTGATATTTAATATCTGATGCATAAAATTATCAAATAGTTCTATTAAGTTCATTTTAATTATTTTCATCCATTTTTTATTTATTTATGTTAGAGTTATAAGTGTTAACAATTTCATTGTTCTTGGAGTGGAGAAATTCTCCAACAATTTGAATGTTGAAACTTCCCGTAGACTGAGAATGTTTGATTCGAGCCCAAAGGCTGTGTTCAATATCAGGGTAAAGATCTAAGAGATGTTATGGATTAGATCATGTCATAAATCAAATAAAAATGAAAATAATAAAAGTGGACCATAGTAAAATAAAATTGAGAATTTTGAGTTGATCGTCCAAAAAATAAATAGAAGAAAATAAAAATCCAGATTGGGTAAAGAAGGAAGAAAAAAGGAAGAGAATAAAATGTAAAATAAAATAAATACCTCTAATTAGTTGAAATAATTACTTGACTCCCCGGAAATGGCTCCAATTTTAAAGGCTTTGTCTTGGGTTCCCTCAAATGATTAGTGGTTTTTGGGTACTTAGGTGTAGCATAGTGGCTGACCAAGGTCATCTCTCAAAGGAGGAAGTAAATTAAAATATCTTCTTAAAGGTATTCTAAAAATAAAATAGAATAGAATTAAAACACTACTTGAAAGTATTGGGGGGGGATATCGTTTATAAAACATGAATAAGTTTACTGGAAGAAGATTTCCTTTTTTGTTTATAATTTTGAAATGAAGTTCGATTAAAAAGACACAACAAGAAGAAGTTTTTTTATAAAATATTTTAAAAGGCGTAATAAATATAACTCTACTTATTAATTTACATATTAATCATTATCATTTAAATAAATATCCACTTAATTATGATCCCCTAATTTTTTAACACTTGAACCCTACGGGAGTTAACTTAACCACAAAGATAAAATTACTTGAACCCTAGGCTAGCTTCGGAACACACAATCGCAACACCCTGCTTTGATTGATGTTCTAAGGTTAGATTATGGACAGTGGTTAATTAGAGCACATATCCACTCTATCAATGAGGATTAATTGAGTTTAGGTATTATATTTTAACTCCAAAAACTTACCCCATGTGGTCTTGTATTACCGATTAAGTTCGCGCTCTCACAATTTACACAAAACCTCAACCTCGCGTGATTTGAGTTTATTGTTAAATTTATTAATTAGTTTAATCTAAATTGAAAAATCAATTAATAGATCATATTAATTGAATTAAAGTATCCCATTAATTCAAAATAAATGAATGAATAAGGTAATAGGTAGATCGATTACTAGAAAACTACTCTTCCATGGGCGGTGTGGTCATCGTGAAGACGTTTTGCATGAGCAAAGGATTGAAAGGGTAGAACCCAATCTTGTCTCAAATATTGATTCCAACCCAATTAGGAATATTAATATAAGAATAAAATAGGATAAAATAGGATAAAATAGAATAAAAGATAAGAAATAAAATAATAACAAATAAGTTTATTACACAAATGAAAGCATTACAATATGATGAAGAGAAGAAGGCTTCGATGAGGGGATCCTTGCTTCAAGAGATACCCCTCTTACAATAGTTGAAGATTTTGTGTGAAACAAATTCTCCTCTAACTCCAATATACTAATGCACGTCCCAGCCACTCCAAATGAGAAAAAAACTAATTTATAGAGTGGAGGGGAGGCTTGGATACAAGTGGTTTCAAGTTTGAATGGGGAAATTCGGCCAAATATTTTAATCCAACTTGCATCATCCATTTGACCACCAAAACGCGTGAATCAGATCTCCTTATAGAAGGATTATTTGTGAGAAATTCTAGATATCCTCTCAATAGTTGGGCCTAATAAAATCATGGATGAATATTTTATGAACCAAATATAGAACCCATGTCCATTCTGGCGTGTCCAACCCACCATTTACTTAATGGCCCATTTAATCCATACAAATTTACTCTTTAGATCTTGTGTCCTGAATAAAAGTTGTATAAAATTAAGTTAGGAAAATGATTAAAAAATTTATGTTCAACTAAATCATATTAAAATATTAATGTGCGAAATAATACAGTGCATTTTAAAAGGGTAAAACTGGAATTTTCATCAAATTTTCAAATGAATGATCTAATCCCAAATATTTCATAAATGAATATATTTATCACAATTTGAGGAAATTATTTCATTTATTATAAATAAAATATTCAAAAAATAGTGTTTTTTCAACTCCCCCATACTTACCCTTTTGCACTCCTAGGAAAGACCTCATATCAAGTAAACATCAATATCAAATCGAAACAAATTTTAAAACACATATCCTTGAGATCAAATAATTACACACCAAGAAAAAAAATATATAATTACTCATAAAAAATTATTTCAAGTTCTCCATTTATATCATTCAATATATTTCCATTTCATTTATCCTCCGATGCACAAAACACTTACCTCACAAGAAGTTTCTCTTGTCACACAAACGTCAAATTTTTAGCAATGTCTTTATCATCAAAACTCATAAAAGTGTCACCATAGGCTTGATAAATTCCTATATCACCACCCAATATGAGTCAAGGACATATGTTTATCATGATGAATTTTCAGGGTTGTTCTGTGGATTTTGGTTGGTATGATTAAGATGTGAATAAATCTGAGCCTGAATGAGGGGGCTTGACTCTTTTTGAAGAAAAATTGCATTAATCTAATTTTCACATAAATATGGTCTCCTCCTCAATCCCAATAGCATAAATTAATGTTCATAATCATGAAAAATAAATGAATTTTCACACAAATCAGCATTTCAGTGGTAAAAATGTCAATCTTCTCCAGAATGATTTTCTTGAAAGCTCCCGATAGGCACAACTTTCTTCCTCTATTAGAAGCTCCAGAAAGGCACAGTTTCAGTTATCATGAGATCTCTAGAAGAGGCACAACTTTCAAAATAATTATTTTCTTCAGTAGCAAAAACATCTCTTTAGAATTTAATTTTCCACCCGAAGTGTCACAAAATGTGGTAGCACAACACAAGACAGCTTCCCCCACACTTAAGTTCAACTAAATTATGTAATTTCACATCAAGAGTTGGTTGGATAGGGAAAATTGGATTATAATGTGGATAACCTAATAGGATGTTCATGGCCTATAAGGGATAAAAGGATTAAATGTCCAAAGTAGGACATTATAAAAAATGATTCTTTGAAATAGGGTATTTAATACCAAACAAATGCCTCAATAATTTAAAAAATAAGTACCTCATAACCTCAAATTTTGATAGGAATAAATCAAATTCTGGTTAAATCAAGAATGGTTTGGTTCTCTCAAGAAGTGAGGTGAATGTGAAAAATATGAAAATAATGGTTTAGAAGTCTCATAGGAAAGTGATTTCAAATATAAAGACAATGAGATGTGGCATGGGATTCAAAATTCAGAGTACTTTTCCTAAAATTACTAAAGATTTTAACTTGAAAAAAGTTATTTTCAACATTCATTTAAGCTCGGTTTCATGGGATAAATTGTTTCACTTATTGAAATGGATTTAAAAATGGTTATGAGAATAATTTCAACTCAAATGTTTTAAAAACACACAAAAAACTGAAAAATAAACACACCAAATTTGAAAAACACAATTTTTTTTTAAAATCATTGAAAAACAGGAAAACAATTTAAATTACTAAACTAAAAGACTCCCTCCCCCATACTTGAAATATTGAATTTTCCTCAATGTGAACCCATTAGATGATATATGCACATTAAATGGATAATTTTAAACAAGACAAAGATTAAAAAAAGTGAAAGGGTTAGGAACAACCTGATATGATCAAGTGATGATGGTGTCATGAAATGTGATGAAATCCACTACATCGGTAGGAATTCCCTCAATGTATTTCTTTAAACTTTGCCTATTGACTGTAAATATCCTACCTGTGTTCTCTTGTGTGATCTCAACTACACCATATGGAAAAAAATTAGTCACAGCATACGGATTTAACCACCTGGAATGCAACTTACCAGGAATCAGCTTTAGTCGTGAACTATAGAGAAAGAATTTCTATCCAACTTGAAATTATCTTTTTTGGATCATTTTGTCATGAGATACTTTTCATATTTCCTTGAATAGCCTTGAGTTATCATATGAATACAATCAAATCTCCTCAAGCTCTTGAATTTGCAACTTACTTTGGATTCTAGCTTGGGCCAAATCCATGTTGCATTTCTTTATATCCCAATAAGCTCGATGCTCAACATCCATAGGGAGATGGTAGGCTTTCCCAAAAACAATCTGAAATGGGGACATACTGATGGGAGTTTTGTATGCTATCCTATATTCCCATAGCGCACTATCCAAGAAATTTATCAAATCCTTCCTATTTGGCTGCACAGTTTTCTCCAAAATTTGTTTCAACTCACGATTTGAAACCTCAGCTTGCTCATTTATTTGGAGGTGGTATCATGTTGATGTTTTGTGTTTCACCCCATACTTTCGAAGAAGGGATGAAAAATTATGATTGAAGAAGTGTATCCCTTGGTCACTAATGATGGCCTTCGGTACTCGAAACCTACAAGAAATCTGGGCTTTAACAAAGTCTACAACAACATGAGAATCATCAGTCCGGGTGGCCTTAGCCTCCACCCATTTACTCACATAATCAACAGAAATCAAAATATAAAAAAAAACCAAATGATCTAAGAAAAGGACCCATAAAATCAATGCCCTACACATCAAAAATCTCATAGAATAATATGAGTTGTTGAGGCATCTCATGTTACCAAGAAATGTTTCCCATGTGTTGGCAATGTGATAATGACATACAATACACATGAGAATCATGGAATAAGCTAGGACAATATAACCCAGAGTCTAAAATTTTCCTAGTTGTCCGTTGGGGTCCAAAGTGTCCACCAAAAGCAAGTGTATGGTATAATTGTAGAACAGACTTAAACTCATGATCAGAAACACACCTCCTAATAATTTGGTCACTACACATGCCCCATAAATATGGATCATCCCAAACATAAAATCTTGATTCACTCTTTAATTTTTGGACTTAATGTTTCTTTAAATTTGTAGGGATTTTAGAGGCGACAAGGTAGTTTACTAAATTTGCATACCAAGGATGCATACATGAGATGGAATAAATATGCTCATCGGGGAAAGTGTCCCGAAGTGGTACCTAGACCAAGGTGTCATCCTTTAGTGTGTGAGTAATACTACTCATGTGATCTGCCACCAAGTTTTCTGTCCCCTTCTTGTCCTTTATCTTAATATCAAATTCTTGAAGAAGGATCATCCATCGTATTAGACCGGGCTTTGCGTCTGGCATCTTCAAGAGGTACCTTAGAGCAATATGGTAAAAAAAACTACTTTAGAGCCCAATAAATATGAAAAATATTTATCTAAAGCAAATATGACAACAAAAAACTCCTTTTCTGTGGTTGTGTAGTTTGATTGGGCTGAATCTAGTGTCCTCGATTCATAGGAAATCACATGTGAACGTCCCTCCACCCTATGAGATAAGACAGCTGTAACCAGGAAGTTCGAGGCGTCACACATAATCTCAAAAGGAAGTTACCACCATGGGGGGTGTATGATTGGTGGAGTGGTCAATCACTTATATAGATCATCAAATGATTTCCTTCAATAATCGTCAAACACAAAATCAGAATCCTTTTGATGTAATCGTGACATAGGAAGAGAAATTGAAGGAAGTGAAATATGTGAACAATAAACATTATTATCAGAATATACATCCTCAAAATCAGAGAATAAAGCATCAAATCCATCAGCTTACTCAACAGTCATGTCATAATCATAGTTCACATGATCAAAATTAGAATATTATTACATTTAAAAATCAAATCTAAGAGAGTCTTTTGTATTATAAATAGGTGTGGAAATACTCTTAAACATCAAACTAGAACCAATACTCAAAATATCCCTAATCATAGGACAATAAAATTCTATGGGGTTTTTATTTGGTGGTTCAAAATAGAAGATAACCAATGCATAATGGTCCTCTGAGGGGTACTTCATGGATTCCATAACATTAAATATCACAACTTCATCTCCAAACTCCATAGAAAGTGTACCCTCATTGACATTTATGATAGTTTTTGCAGTTTTTAGGAAGGTTCTACCTAAGGTAATGGGAGCATGAGAACTTACATGAACATCCTCCATGTTAAGCACATAGAAATCTACTGGAAAGATCTTTTCTCTTACCTGGAAAAGTACATCCTCAAGGACTCCCGCTGGATATTCTCTAGATCTATTTTCCAACTCCACCACTACTCTCATGGGCTTCAACTCACCAACCCTCAAATAAGAGAATACAGAGTGAGGCATCACATTTATAGAATATCCTAAATCACAAACAGCATGAGAAAAGTGAAACTCCTCTATGGTGTATGGTATGGTGAATGTCCCTACATCCTCACAATTTGTTGGCATTTATAGAGTTTGTGTAGTGAGTGCTAACACATTCTTTCCAAGATTGATCCTCTCAATTCCCTTGATCCCTCTTCGATTGGTACAAAGTTATTTTAAGAATCTTTCATAAATTGGTATTTTTTAATGGCTTCAAGTAATGGTATTTTTATCTCTACATGCTTGAATGTGTCCAAAAATTCTTTTTACATCGCCTCCTCAACCATCTTTTTGGTTTGTACAACCCTGTTTGGAAATGGAAGGGTTTCAGGAGGAACAACATCAATATTTTTCTTACCTTTAGCTTTCTCTTTTGGTTTCTCTTCAGCTGGTCTTGAATAGGGATTATATGGATTTGAGGTGAATCCTAGTGGAAATATTAGTGCAGATGTATCATTTTTTTGCTTCCCACTTCTCAATGTGATGGCTCTGACATTCCCCTTGGGATTTGGAGTAGGTTGGAATGGTAGATTTCCAGAATTCTTACTTAGCAGTTCATAGAGGTCAGTTGCAATCTGGATCATTTGAGGCTTTAACTCCCTTAGCTCCGAACCTTGAATCTTCAGCTCATTCTGTTGATTAAGAACAATCTGTTCAAAAGTTCATCAGTGTTAGAATCTAACGTGGATGGGGGATTCTGTTTTTATTGGCTTGTTGATGTTTTGGTTTCAAATCTTCTTTGGGGTTGTTGGAAACCCTAATGGTAAGGTGGAGGCTATTAGATGTTTTTTTGAAAAGGGGGACTTTGTTGTTGTCCAAAGCCATACCTCATGTCTGATTGATCCTTCCAAACTTGGTTTTATGTTGGAGAAAATGAATCAAACTTCTTTTGGGGGTATGTTTGTTGTTTCTACTAATATGTTCTCCCAGGGAATACTATTGTGCAATAATTTGTCTCTTGTAGATGTGGTAAATAGTCAGTTGGGTGGCTTGTATCATTGAAAATGCCACAAGGCCTTGATGGAGGGGGTTGAGTTGTCTTTTGAGCCAATGCAATCTGTCTCACCATAATTGTCAATTATTCTAATTTGGTATCAATGAAATGACTTTAAAGAGAAGAAGGACTTACCTGATGTACTCCCCTGACATGCGGTGTACCTTGATCACCAAATTGTTGAGAGTCTTGGGCCATCTTATCGATCAACACATGTGCATCTACTGGTTTCTTGTCCACCAATGCTCCTCTAGCCGCAACATCCACCATGCTTCTCTCCATAGGTGCGAGTCCTTTGTATAAGTATTAAATGAGTAGTTGCTCACTGATTTGATAATGTGGGCAGCTTGCACACAACTTCTTGAATCATTCCCAGTACTCATACATTGACTCTCCATGGGCTTGCTTGATCCCAGAGATCTCCTTTCGAATGGATGTGGTCCTTGAATCTGGAAAAAATATTCGCAAGAAAAGACATTTCAAATCATTCCAACATGTTACATCTTCATGTTGTAAATAATACATCCAATCTTTCACAACTCCATCAAATGAGAATGAGAATTCTCTTAGTTTGATTTGATCTTCAGAAAAATTTATAGCTTTAAGGATTGAGAAAACCACATTAAATTCTTTCAAATGTTTTTCTGTATTCTCACTAGATAATCCATGAAACTTTGGAAGAATATGAATTAACTCAGATTTGAGTTCAATGTCCGATTAGAGATTCAGGTATGCAATACAATTTGGTTGATAGTTAATATCTGATGCATAAAATTCTTGAATAGTTCTATTAAGTTCATTTCCATTATTTTCATCCATTGGTTCTCTATTTATGTTGGAGTTAGAAGTGTTACAAATTTCATTATTCTTGGAGTGGAGAAATTATCCAACAGTTTGAATGTTGAAACTCCCCGTAGACTGAGAATGTTTGATTCGAGCCCTAAGTCCGCGTTCAATATCAGGGTCAAGATCTAAGAGATATTCTGGATTAGTTCATTTCATAAATCAAATAAAAATGAAAATAAGAAAAGTGGACCATAGTAAAATAAAAATGAGAAGTTTGAGTTGATGGTCCAAAAAATAAATAGAATAAAATGAAAGTAGAAGAAAATAAAAATCCATATTGGGTAAAGACGGATGAAAAAAAGGAAGAGAATAAAATGTAAAATAAAATAAATACCTCTAATTAGTTTAAATAATTACTTGAATCCCCGGAAATGGCGCCCATTTTAAAGGATTTTTTGTGGGTTCCCTCAAATTATTAGTGGTTTTTGGGTACTTTTGTGTAGCATAGTGGCTGACCAAGGTCGTCTCTCAAAGGAAAAAGTAAATTAAAATATCTTTTTAAAGGTATTATAAAAATAAAATAGAATAGAAATAAAACACAACTTGAAAGTATGGGGGGGTTATCATTTATAAAACATGAAGAAGTTTGCTGGAATAATATTTCATTTTTTTGTTTTTAATTTTTAAATGAAGTTCGATTAAAAAGACACAACAAGAAGAAGTTCTTTTAGAAAAACATTTAAAAGGCTTAATCGATATAACTCTAACTATTCATTTATATATTAATCACCATCATTTAAATAAATATCCACTTAATTATGATCCCATAATTTGTTAACCCTCAAACCCTACATGAGTTAACTTAACCGCAAAGATAAAATTACTTAAACCCTAGGCTAGCTTGGGAAAACACAATCGCAACACCCTGCTTTGATTGATGTTCTAAGGTTAGATTATGGTAAGTGGTTAATTAGAGAACATATCCACTCTATAAATGAGGATTAATTGATTTTATGGATTATATTTTAACTCTACAAACTTATCTCGTGTGGTCTTGTATTACCAATTAAGTTCACGCTCTCACAATTTACACAAAACCTCGACCTCGTGTGATTTGTGTTTATTGTTAAATTTCTTGCAAGGATTAATTTAAATTGAAAAATCAATTAATAGATCATATTAATTTAATTAAAGTATCTCATTTATTCAAAATAAATGAATGAATAAGGTAATAGTTAGATCCATTACTAGAAAACTTCTCTTCCATGGGCGGTGTGGTCATCATGGAGACGTTTTGCATGTGCAAAGGATTGAAACGGTAGAACCCAATCTCATCTCCACTCTTGATTCCAACCCAATTAGGAAGATTAATAGAATAATAAATTTTAACCAAACATAAGAAAAGATAAGAAATAAAAGAATAAAAAATAAGTTTATTACACAAATGAAAACATTACAACATGATGCATGGAAGAAGGCTTTGATGAGGGGATCCTTACTTCAGGAGATACATCTCTTACAATGGTTGGAGAATTTGGGTAAAACCAATTCTACTGTTTCTCAAATCTCCTAATTCATGTCCCAACCCCTACAAATGAGAAAAACAATAATTTATAGAGTGGATCGGAGGCTAGGTTACAAGTGGTTTCAAGTGTGAATGGGGAAATTCAGCCAAATATTTTAAACCAACTTTCACCACCCATTTGACAACAAAACGTGTGAATTAGCTCCCCTTCCAGAATGATTATTTGTAGTAAATTGAATACTTGAGATCCTATCAAAATTTTGGCCTAATCCAAGAATGGATGAATAATTTATGGCCCAAATATAGAACCCATGTCCATTCTGGCGAGTCCAGCCCACCATTGACGTAATGGCCCATTTACTCCATCCAAATGCACTCTTTAGATCTAGGGTCATGAATAAAAGTTCTAGAAACATAATTTAGCAACACTGTTAAAAAATTTTAAGTTCAAATAAGTCATATTAAAATATGTATGTGTGAAATACTACAGTTTATTTTAAAAGAGTAAAACTGGAATTTTCATCAAATTTTCAAATGAATGATCTAATTCCAAATATTTCATAAATGAATATAGTTAGAACAATGTGATGAAATTATGTCATTTATTATCAATAAAATATTCAAAAAAATAGTTTTTTTATCAAGAATCATAAGAAATATGAATAATGTAGATTAATAAGTTCCTGTTATTCACAAAGAACAGGTGGAAAATTCAGAAAAATCTAGGCCTACCTCTTAATTGGATGAAATCACATTCAACAATTCCATGGGTGAGACCTCTAATGAGAGCCTCATTACCCAAGATAAACAAAATATGTGATATTTAATCAACTCACTAGAGCATTCACACTGACTTAAAGAATCCAATTTTTTTATCCTTGGGTGGAATAATGAACCTTGAATTTGAATAAAATTGGAAGAGAAAGTCAAAGAACCACATAGAGAATCCAAATAATTTAATTATCATTGGAATTAAATTAAATTTCATCCAATTTTTATCCTTGTCTATGTACACTTCGATCATTATATTAGACCTGACTATCTTTCTATTGATATTGGTTATCGTTTATTAAGTTATCCCAAAATTCCCTTCCATACTACTTTCATTAAAGAGTCCATTTGGTTCCTCTAAAACAAGTTCAGGAATCATATATGATAAAATTTTGTTAATGATGAAAGAAAAACATTTATAAATAAAGTTATAGAAATATTTATTCATAGAGATATAGTCTTTAACCTTTGGTATTAGTATAATAATGGATGCACATACTATTTTAGGAAGAGCACCCCTAGAAATAAATCATTTACTAACTCCTTCAATATAAATTTAATAATATCCTAGGATATAAGGTAGAATAATATGATGAAGCCATCTAGTCCCGGATCACTATCCAGATTACAATATTAGTCTTCTTCCTTAATTTTAGTCTCCTTCAAGATTCTTTTTAGCATATCAATGTAGATTTCTTCCACGATCCATGGTATATTACTGAAAAAGGGGTGTCATGATCCTCTATTGTGATTACTTCTCCCATTAATTCCTTACACCTCAATGAAAAGTCTGGAAGTGTGCAATAACCATTATACCCACCACCTCCAAGTCAATTACATATGATCCATTAGTAAGGAGTAGTTTCAGACTCCCCCTAGTTTCTTCTACTCAATACACACTTAGAATTATGCAGTGTTTATATCCCCTATTTTATCAACAAGGATCTAGAAATCTCTTTGATGTTTCTTTTTTTACATCAAGAGGTTTTTTAGATAGGCATATCTTTTTACTAGGGAGGAGAAAAAATATCTCATCCTCCCATCATTCCTAAAATTCTATATCCGGTTTCTTGATATCAAATATAAGAGACTCTATATTGATACATAAGAGGGATACTATTCTTTTTCACTCCCAAAGATACTCCTTGAGGAATCTGAGTTTATTAAATAGACTTACCCGTGATTTCTCATACATGGGTCACTCCCAGTATTTATGAAATTCATGGGTTAAATTGATGTCCTGTATCCACTTCTTAAAGAAGAATAAGAGACTGTTACCCCCATGAGCAGTTTTAAGATGTATTAAATGAGGGGAATGATTATAGATCGCCCTATATATATGGGTCATTATTTATTAGGGAATTAATGTTATTACCTTATATAAGGGAAACTTAATATTATATATTTGTTTATTTATCTTCTTGTTATTTCTTAACATAAATTTCTCTCCCATAAATCCCAAATCTAATAGATTGTTTTGAGATATGAAGGAATTTAAATCTTGTATCAACTTCCTGGAATATATTTATCCCCATACATTCAAATATTTATATAGGAAGATATTTAAATCTCCCCTTTTAAACCAAGCTATGATGGATAAGTTAAAATAGTAAAGGTTATTCCCGAGCTCATCTATTTATGATACATCACATTTAGTAAAAATGAAATATATGAGTATTAAAGAAACATCAATAATAACACTTATAGTGATATGATGGGGGGATTAATATACATTATTTTTAGTTATACATGAATTTAAAAATAGTAAGACATGTTTATTAATTGGATTTTCATGAACTAATTTCCTAATTCCCATTCTCAATTCAATGACCTTTTGAATACCTGGTTTCTATTTCATTTCTAGGACCATAATCAGAGAAGAATGGTTATTGTGAAGCTTGTTTTAAATAAATTAAAACATTTAATAATAACTTATTCTTATGAAATTCCATATGATAAAGGAAATCATTAATAAGGATGGTGGTGGGACCAGAGGCCAGAAGCCACAATGCATCAGGGAGAAGATTTTGAAACTTTTGAAGATGATCATGTACTAGATATAGAAGGAACACCATTGGAAGAAACACTCATGGTTCTCCCATTACAAAAGTTTCCACTTGTATATAAGATCAATATTAATAATTTATAAATATATATAAACACTTTAAAAAAATAGTTTATAGAATGGGTGTGTCAGGCATGAATTCAACAACTGAGAGCTATGAATCCTCAAGAAAAATACAAAGGGATAGGGCCTCAAATACCCCATCATGTAGAGTGAAAGGGTGATGGTTTAACTATAATGAAATAATATTCTCCAATTAATTGTGATAAGGTTATAGGTTTTCAAAAAATACTCTTTGGAAGGATAGTATCCAAAATACCCATGTATTTTATAGGATATGGTGCCCCCCTTTCAAATAAAAAGACTTTACCAAGGAGTTTGGATACATGCTTTGTGTAATGTGTAAAAAACATACTATGGGGGAATACATCCACCTATTTAGAGGGGTAACCATGATACTTGTTGTTTGAGGATTACCAAGGGGTGATTAATTTGGATGATTCACATGGGAAAATGACATGTCATTTCTCAAGGAATGCATCTATGATTGTTGGGGGAACCTCCAATAAGCATGCCACCTCAAATCCAAGAAAAAACGTCTTGAAATTGGATAGTGAATGGCCTTGAAGTAGGAAATTATAGTGTAACCCCACCTTATAAGGAGGTATATCTTTTTCCACAATGAGATGGAATCACCCGCTAAAGAAATATGCAGGGGTGATAGGTTCACTTACACACATAAGCACACCATTAAAGTGTTTTTCATGTTCAAGGTGCCTTCCTAAATGAATAATAAATGGAAAATAGAATATATAATTCCCTTGAGGATGGAGGGGTTATAGAAAGGTAGGGGAAACCCTAGTAACCATACCCACACAATCCCATTTCTAGGATCCATACTAGAATTATTTTCTATAGTATATCTAAACATGATGAAATTAAATATAATACACACATAAGATAACCTTTCCCAAGTTATCATGAATTAATCATTATATAATAAGTGAAAATAGAAAGATTTTCTTTTAATCCCTGATATGACCACCACTAAATAATTTACCAATGAGTTAATAATGTGTTGGAAGAACTTAAGTGACAACCCCTCCACACCAAAATTATCTATAAAAGTCTATTTATGATGGTCTAACACTGAATAAAACTCATTTTTAGACATAAAGAAGGATGGTTTGTCATCCAAAAGTTCTTAACACTGAGAATCTATCTAGATAGTCGAGATCTTGGTGGGAGGTCTTTCCATATGAATGTTTAAGGGCCATAAAAAAATATACTTGAAGGATACTTGGTGAGGATCAACTATATTACTCAATAATAAAGTTACTACATAAGAATACAGATCCACCAAAGGGTCCATATCAGCAAACAAGTAGGAGACTCCAAGATAAAATCCACCATAACTTCTACTCAGTGAGGCATGTACAAGGCCATCTCCATTGAGTTAGAGGTGAGATACCACCATCATAACAACTGAGAGTGAATGACCTGGCATAATGGTCAAAATATTTTAAATCATTGGAATTTTTTGGAGTATGTACTCTGAAGGAATCAGATTTTCTCTATCATTAAATCACTCATTAGATAAATATATTAACATATTCTCTCACAATTTTCATATTCTCAATGTTGTGCTTATTCTTAACCATTTTATCTAAATATCTCTATTTATTTGGTATTAATACCCATATAAGGGAAATGGTTTCCATAAATAGTTAACAATTATCCTTGTATTGATATATGATCATGGGATGATTTGGGATATGAAAATATATTTCTCTATCCAAGAAATTTATATGAGTTCTATGTTGAGAGTGTCAATTTACCCTTAGTATTACATCAAATTAGACCAATAAAATAATAATAATATTATTAGTAAGTATCTTCCAAAAAAATTAATCAAAGAAGAGTTTTATACTTGTATTAATTTTTTTTTCAAAACATAGTTTTTTAATTGATAATTAAATATAGAATCCTTAGGGTGGTTAATTAATCTGGTTTGAAAACTTTCCAAAAATAATGGTGCAAGTAAAACAAGAATTTAATAATATTATCATGATTCTTGAATATATAATATGTGTACTTATCAACCCTTTATATTTATTATTCTAGATCCAATCATTCACTAAAAATAAAATCCCAGTTATAGTATTTTAAAATATTATCTAGTGAAAACAATCATATGAAAATCAATCATAAGATTCCCTAACCTATCACACCATCTTATGAAAATTTAGATTTAACCTATGTTTATTATGGGTTTATCCTTATATTATCTATAACCAAATACCAAAAACTAACTACTCCAATACCCACTAATACAACACAACCATAAAATTAATACATATTTAATTATTATATGTGATTATACATTAAAAATCCTAAATAAATCACACCCCCATAACCCGAAGGTTTAGTTTCCTCAAAGATAAGTTAAACAAACATCAAATTTTATAACCCAAAGTATATTTTATAAACAATTAAATCAAAATTGAATCTATATAAGACATATAATATGTACAATTATTTATTATTACCAAAGTAATGGAAAACATAAGAAAAAGGTGACATCAGGTGCTTAGTAAGGGGTTAAACATAAGAGATATAAAGTAAATCAACATAAATTATTATAAAGTAAATCATATGGGAGTAAGCATAAAAAAATAAACTAGTATGAGAACGTAATCATAAAATTATACCCAAAGGAATTATAAACATGGAACATAATAAGAATCATAATAGAAAGCTATATAATAAGCATAGGATTGTGACACATATATAATAATATAAAATAATAATATATTCCTATCCTCTCTACCAAAACCATCATCATATAGTGAACAAAAATTTCCCATCTCATAATATAATAGGATAAAATCCCATTTACCATAACAAAAATTATCATGAGATATAATATTTACCCGATTAATTGGAGTGATATATAATTTTGGGATCAACCTTCACTTAATGAGAAACCATATATATTTGTGCCACATGAACATGAAAACAATCCATCAATATATATCATAATAACCCATGAAAATAAAATGGGTTACCTAAAATAATTTATAAGTCATGATGATAAATCATCCAGAGGAATAAAGTTGAGGATTTCATGAAATAATTTACAGGGTGAAAAAAATAATCATTAATGGATCATAACATATAATGTCATTTATATAGTTGAAAAATTATTTAGATGAATATGGAAAATTATATAAAAATTAAGTATAAAATTAATTTTCATTTTAATATTTTTTTAAAAGATATATATTATTAGTAATTTTTTTTAAAGGAAGTATAAATTCAATAAAAACGTTTAAATAACCATGTAATAAGAATTATTTTTATGGAAACTTTATAAAGAAGATATGAGAAAGTAGTAAGAGAAAGTGGAATGGAAGAAATTGTAAAGGAAGAGAGATACAAAGATTCTCTTACCACCTTTTTAAATTATTAAAACCCTTTGTAAAGTGACCTCTATAAATCATATAAGTAGATGTAAATATTTATAATATTTAATTTAATATCATGATGAACATGAGCATGAAATAGAAATGTTTAAACCAATAATATGTTTAAGGAAACTTCCCCTTACAAGCATCCTAATTGGTGAAGTATGAATCAATAATTGGAGAATGGTAAAAATATATATAAACCCACAAAAAACCATAGGATAATAAAAACAAGAGTTTAAATGGAATCAATATACCCCAAATTATAAATTTAGACATATATAATATCAATTTAGAATGATTGTGTGTGAATCCCTTACCTTTATTTTTGACTTCCTTAAACACTCATTAACTCCATATATAATAAATTTAGACTTAAACCTTTCAAAAACATATTTATATTTATTATCCTTAATCTTAATCAATTTTATTCATTTATTATATATATATATATATATTAGTTATTTATATTTTACTTTAATAAACAGAAGTTATAAGTTTAGACTATTTCATATGTCTTTCAATATGATAATTTTGAACATTGTTCTATGTTATTATGTTCATCATTCCCAAATTAGTCAAGGTAATGGAATAATAATATTTTAATGATCTATAAATTCTCCTTTTCATTTGATAGAAGATATGGGTTTGGATCACAATAATGTAATTCATAACATTCATGTTTTGAGTAACCTTAATAATTATAAAAATTTAAATTATAATGACCATTCATTTTGGATCCAACATTTTAGAACCATATTAAATTTTTACTCATTTATGTAATATATTACCTTTAATTATGTTTTGGTACTCATTCATAATGGAAATGATAAGGACAATATAATATCATTAATTTTGGTGTTTTAACTAACTAAAATTAGAAAATTCTATTTTTTTAATAGGTATAAGGAAGGTAACTTTTATTAATAAAAAAGAAAGCCTCTTTTGAAGAATGGTCAAAGAGGAAACCCATTATAAACATAGTGGAAACCATGACATAAAAATCCAGTCCCAAAAGGATGAAATACCATGATTCATGATGAAAATGAGGTATATAAGTTGTATAGGATGGGTAGAGGAGTCGTAATTTTGTATATTAGTTTGAGGGACATATTTGTAATTTTTCATTCATTAATGGTTAGGAAGGTTATTTTTGATATGTTTATTAGGATCAGATAAAATTTATTCATATAGTAGAATTCCTCAAATAAAAATAAAAACTATGGTATCCATGCTATAAAAATGAAACCATGTATTAATTTAAATGAATAACATGTTTAACTTACACTAAAAATGGACGAACCTTTAGTATTCAAACAAACATTTGATGAAGATCTTGGAGAATCTTACATATGAATCCATTTTATGGAGTGCATCGATGAGGTGACATAGATCACTAAATTTTTGTGTTGGATTCTCCTTTACACCATAATATTATAGTATCTCTTGATTCAAAGGAATAAGGATAGAGCGAGCTTCAAGAATAATTAACAAGATGAGTATACACCATCTCTATAACTATGATCTATTTATACAATCCTCAAGAAACTCCTTGAACCGTTATGATATTTAATCAATTTTTATGAAACATTTAAGTAATTATATATGTTTATAAATTATTTTTAAATGTTTAACAATAATTTCATGGAATTAAAATTCATCATATATTCTCCCCATGCATTTCATCATATGAATGTTTAATAATAGAATATATGTGTGAAGTGATCTAAATATTAACAATTAATGTTTAAAAAACTTTTATCAATTATTGGATGCAATATTAGTTATACCATATGATTAACCCACACCATTGAATTATTATATTTCTAAACCATATAGTAAAATCTGTATTAGGTATATATGATAGGAAATTACATATGATAACCAATGAAATACCCTTAACAATTTTATATAATATGAATTCCCTATATTGTATTTAGTGATATAGAACAAAAACATCATATGTTTATTTGACATTAGGGAATTACATCCATCAGTATTTCACTTGTGCTAATGCTTCATAGAATTTGCCTCATTTAACCTTACATTTTATAATGTATAATAACTTATCAAAACATACCAAAAAATACAATTATAAATATTTATAAAATATTTTTTCAAAGCTATAATTTTTTTTTACTTTGTATCAGAACATATGTAATTATTTGTGAATATCCATATAAAACTCATTTTGGATAAACTCTATAAAACTTATATAGAATGTCTATAACTTTTATAAAACTTAATTCATATTCATTCAACCCCAATCTCTGACCCCATAAGTCTTTATATCATTAAAACTTATTATTAATTCCCAAATTCATAAATAAAATAAAATAGTGGTCTTAAGAAAAGAATTGGTGTAACTTAATATATAAAGTAATTAGGCATTATATCCATCAAAAACATGTATCATGAGTCATTTGTCCACTAGTTGTATCATATACAAGAATTTATAATAATATGATCACTTTGTTTAAGATATTGAGTAACTGAAGTTCCTAGTGGTTTTTATTTTGAATTTATAATTAATAAGTGCCAATATGTATATCCTAATGATGTTCGGTTATGGAAGAATAATCCACCAAAAAAATAATAATGAAGCTACTTACATCATAAATGGAAAATGATGAAGAAGCTACTTGGTGAAAATCACTTAGTTGTGATGATTATTGATATGATTTGTATGGGTATATGACAAGTGTTAATGTAATATTTATATAAATGTATATATTATGTTACGGTGGAGTTTAAATAATCCAGATACTTGAACTTTTTATGGATAAATTTTAAATCTATAATTCAAAATATTTTAAATTTTTTCAAATATATTGTATGATCTTGATAATAGTGGATAAATTATCCAGGAATTCCATATCATGAGTTCTTGTGAAATTAGTGAAGAAATATCTCTTGGATGAAGGTTCTAGATGATATGAGTTGAACAATTTAATGAAAAGGCATCAAAGGTTATTAAAATAATCTAAATTAAGTATTTAGATAGTAAAAAGTACCTTGGATAAAATATGAAAGAGTTTATAATTATTCTAATAAATTATATAATTATTTGAAGCTATTTTAAGGTGACTTGAAGTGATTAAGAACACCTAAGATTATTTTAGAATGTTTTTGAGTTAACTCAGAGAATTATAATGTTTTTGATATTAATGATGAAAATTCACTTTCTCAAGAGTACATATAAGTAATCTCTAATCAGTGTATGTTACATTTAGAATATTACTATGTGTTATTTCCATAGATAAATGAAAATTTTTCTAAGTCTAGAGTTGTGTATGAGTCATCTGGACATGTATACAAGTCATTTATTGGAAAATTAATTTTTATATGTGTCATCTAAAGATGAATACAAGTCATTTGTAATCCCTTGTAAGAATCATTATAAAGAAACACAATATTAATTCTTGAATCTATAATGAAAATTGAAAAATCATCTGACTCAATATATGAGTCAACTAATTCTATGTAAGAATCATTTTAATTTGTGTAAGATTCATTATTGGATCATTTATAAAAACTTGGTAAAGGATGAGACTCTATAAGCATGATGATATATTTCTTAATGATAGAGTATTTATATGTAAGAGTAATTCTTGACCTACACATGGATCAATGTGGCTGTATAATGATCATTCTATGTAGAAATTTTGAGAAGCTAACATGGTGAAATATGAGTTTCTAGAATTTATATTTTAAAGGAGAATTAATTTTAGAATATGTTAAAGCAGTAATTTCATTTTCAAAAAATCATGATGCTATGTTGAGACATGATTTAATATTGAGATTAAGTACATTAAATTATAAGGTATTAAAGTATCCTTATTTCCCTATTTTTGATTTCCAAATGAGTATTTTTGGAAATCAAAATTAGTGATGAAAAGTGAAAAAAATAATTGATACCTAAACTTTGGTTTATTGGATTAAATATTACAAACTCATTTGCAATTTAAGATGGAATAAAAGAGAATATTTAGATGTGATGATTTTTCAGATTAAAATATTCAAGATAAATTTGTATAGTATTCATGAAAATATATCATTCCATAAAAGAGATTTTCCATTCCATCAATTTTTTACTATATATTCTTATATATAGCTTTGAAGAAATTTTATTTCTCTTTGGGTTGGAGATATTTTTTATAAAAAATTTCTCAAAGTCTATGGGGAGAAATATATGGAAGATCATTTTCATTGATAGAAAAATAAGAATAAATATAAGAAGGTTACACATGGAATTTTATAGGAGTCAAATATTGATAAATAATAATAACTGAGACCATGGGAAAACCCCACATTAATGAGGTTGAATAAAATGTTAATTGATATCATGAATCTGAATTTTATTTGAATAATTTATATATTATTTCTATAAAAAACATATTTATGGTGTTGTATATATAAAAATGAAAAATTAAAAAGTGTGAGGCATGACTTATAGAACTCATCATAAAGAGAACCCAAGAGATCTCTATAAGGATAAGAAGTAACTAATCTTATACTATAGAATATATACTATCTAAGTATCAAAGATAATGAAGAATAAGTGAAATATAACATGGTTATATTAATTATATCTAATCAAAAATGAGAAATAAGAATAATAAGAAGTTCCTAGGATACTCTGTATTTATAAACCAATGAGAAAAGAAGAATTATAAGGAAGAAATTATTATAGAATATTATATCATCTAAAAGAAATTTTGAACCATTATATTTAGTTATTAGATCCATTAATAAGATTTTAAAGAAGATATGGGAATTATTTTGATAGTAGAGGGTGAGTTTCATGCATTCTTTATGGATGTTTTAGTTAAAATGAAGAGTCTATAATAATGAAGAAGAAAATTTTATATTCATGATAAAGTGGTATCAATTTCTATCTATAGATGTAATTTTAAGTTATAGGACTTGTTTTAAACTTCTTTGAGAGAGCACAAAGAAACCATGGGGGAAGTTGTGACTGAACTAAGTAAGATGGTGATAATTGTTTTAGGATGGAACCTGAACCCCTATAAAGCGTAGGAAAAAAATAAGTATAGGATACTCTCTACCCAATCCACTGTAATTAATCATATAACTATTATTATAAAATATGTGGCCTTGAATAATAATCATATTGAGAAAGGAGAAGTTTTCTAACATTAGGGTTGAACCTTATAAAAATACTATTTGTCAATCTCTCTTTATATTCTAAATTTCATGTAGTATTATAGGTTGGCATTGAATAAAAATAGATACATTCAAATTTTGATAGTTAATAGGGATTCAAATACCAAAGGTGGTTAAATATTAAAATAGAAATTGGGATTTTGTAACATTATTTATCTAAACCTTATTCACCCCCTCTCAGGTGTCTTCACTAGTCAAAAGCAGTATCAGACTTAACAAATTTCCCTCTGATTGTATCTATTTATTAAACGCATGTGTTTTTACATGAATTTATGAAGTGAATATATGAAATGATTTATATTATCCTCATATGAAAATTTTATATTCCATACTTGTCAAATATATTGAGGTGTTTTCCAATAAGGACGACCTAAAGGTTACTAAAGAATTATTTCAGAGGAGTAAGATTTTAGGGCATGAAGAAATTAAGAGTGTGAAATGGAAATATTATAAATATAGATTATTTAGATATATGGGGAAATCCACAATGAACCTTAATAATAAGAATAAAACTATGAAGAAGGAGTCTACAAACAAAAATAAGGATGGCCATATACTAACAGAGTGCTTGACAATATGGCTAGCTCTATTAAAAATAGACAAAGAAGATAGAGAAAGTTGAAAACAATAAATGTTCCTAGGAATCACATACAAGTTAAGAAGAAATCCAAAGAATATAATAAATCCATATTTCGTAATTTGGTTTGAATCTGGAAAGATAAATAAAATTCAGTCATGAAGAGATCTATAAATTTTAGAGCTTAAAAAAATGATATTTCAGGTTGAGAAACATTTTTTATCCCTATTTCTCACATTAACAAGTTTATGGAAGCTCACCTTATCAATATTTATGTTTATTTGTGAATTTTGAAATATGGAATTGAATTTGAACGATGAAATATGATAACTGGTGATTGATGTGATTCTAAAATAATTTGAAAATTTAAATCCATCATAATAAATGTCAAGTTATATCATGGTAATTTCTAGAGAAATATTATCCATGAAGAAGATAATTGAAGATAGTACCTTTAGGGGTAACTAACTAAGAGTAATCTACTAGTGTTTATCATTTTATGGTTAAATCTTGACTTTTGGCCAACCCCTTTTAAATGAAATCTATGATTTTCAATTTTGAAATTACATTTATACTTATATTTATTATGAGTATAAATGAGGGGTGACTATCTAAAAAAATAAAGTATAAAATTACTTTTCACTTGAAATTATTTTATGTGTTTGTTTATGTTGAGTTAAGGTTCATGAAATTTCTTGAAAAGATTTTGGAATATTCCCTAAGAAGTAAAAGTCAATGTTAACATCATATTGTGGTTTATTATTGGAAAAAATTATTATCTAAATTAATGAGTCTTGTTTTCTATATTGGGTTATACCAAGTAGACATAGAGTTGATTTGTTAATGAAAAAATTCAAAGGAAAATGTGGTGACACCCTTATCTCAAGTGAAAGTGACATATTCTCTCAACAAATGCTAAAACTATAAAAAATAGAGAAGGTAATTTTTATAATTTATAAGAGAAAAAGGTAGAATAATTTTCCATTATAGGGCCTTATATTACACCCATGATACCAATAAGGGGGGAAAACCTTTCCTCTATTGTATTTATTGTTCATAAGGGGGGGAAGAAATGTTATATTATAAAGAAATATTGATATATATTTGTGAGAAGCAGTTATTAGTATTGAAAAAAAACATAAAGGGGTATATTTAAGTTCCCAAAGATTTATGTTGGGTATATATTTTTATCAATGTTTATTCCCTTATACATATGGGTGATAAAGAAAGATCCACCCACCAAAGAAGAGCGATGTTTCTTCCATAATAAATGAAAAATTATGAAGAAGACACTTCGTGAGAATCTTTTAATTGTGATGATTGTTGATATTTTTTGTATGGATATATGACAAGTGTTAATGTAATGTTTTTAAAATTGTATAAAAACATGTCAAAATGGAGTTTTAATAATTTATATACCGAATATAGTTGTGGAAAACATGTAAAGATATAATTAAAAATATTTAATAGGGTTTAAAAATATTGATAAGAGTTATCTAATAGTGGAGAAACTATCCATGTATTTATTAGAATTAAACCTATTTAAATTGGTTAAGAGACATACATTGGTTAAAAGTTCTACATGAGTTGAGTTAAAAAATGGAATGAGAAGGCAAATGAGTTTCTTAAAATACTCTAATTTGGGTATTTAGATACTATAATGTACCTTGGAAACAAGGTGGAGGAGTTTTGAATTATTCTAATACTTCTCCCAATTTATAAATCTATCCAAAGTTTTATATGATTCATTTTCAATTCTGTGTATGAATAGTTCTAAAGCTGCATAAGAGTCATTATTGACACTGAGATGAAAATTGAAAAAGGAACCAAACTCAATGTGTGAGTCATTTAATTCTCTGTAAGAATCATTTTCATTTGTGTAAGATTCATTCTTGATCCTATGATGATTTTTTAAATGGGTGATACTTTGTAAGGAGGATCCCCGAAGATATGTAATTATGATGTTCTACATTAAAAGGATGAAGTATATCTTTCTAAAAATCATTCTAGACCAATGTATGGATCATTATGTATGTGTAAAGATCACTCCATACAAAAATTATGAGTTATATAGGATAAAAATATGAGATTTTTAAAATTTATATTATTAAGGAGAAGTAATTCCATAAGATTCTAAAATGGATCCTTCGTGTTCAAAATATCATAATTCTATTTTGATCCATGATTCAAGATTTATATAAATAATATTGAATTCTAAGGGGTGAGAGGATCATTACTCCATTATTATTGATTTCCAAATGGAGAAATTTAGTAATCAGTTATAGTAATTAAAAGTTAAAATGAAATTAGTTGATGTTGGATATTTTCTTCAAGGGATTAAATATTAGAAACCCATTTTTGATTCATGATAAATGAGAATAGAATATTAAACTGAGATGTTATTTATATATTACAATATTCAAGATCTGTCTATATAGGTTTCAGGTAGTGATCTTATTCCAGAAAATATATATACTATGTGGAAAGTGCTATTGCTATATATTTTTATATAAAACATTAAATAAATATTATTTTTGATTGGAGCATAAATATTTTTAGAAAAATATTCTCAAAGCCTAATGGGGGGAATATCTAGAAGATTTAGTCATCTGAGAGAAAAATGAGATGAAATATATGAAGGTAACTCTATTAAATTTTCTGAAGATAATCATCAAGACAATAATAATAAACAAGATATTTAGAGAACCCACATATAAGAGGTTGAGGAAAAGGTGAAAGGAGATCCTTGAACTAAATTTTATTGAATATTTTATATATTATTATATTGAAAATATATTTCTAGTGGAATATATATATATATAATAGAAAGAATAAAGAGTGATGTGATACTTTTAGAACTCTTAAAGAAGTGAACCAAAGATCCCTATACATGAAGAAAAAGAACCATATCTTGTGATAAACAATATATAACTTCTGGGATTTGAATAATAGGAAGAAGAAATGGAATTTTACTTGGTTTTATTTAGTAGATCTATTCGAAGTAGATATATAAAAAGAAGAATAATAATAAGAAGAAGTTTATATGATAATCTATATTACTGAACTAGTGTTTGAATAAGTTTGAAAAGGTCAACAAGAATGCAATATATACTATCATATAAGGAAATTCTTTAATACTGATGTCTGAGTGATCAAATCTAGGTAAAAAATTCTAAACAATATTTGGTAACTATGCTAAAATTAGAGAACAAGTTGCATGCATTTTTTAGGAAAATTTTAAAGAAGTTAAGGAATCTTTTATGAGAAATAATCTAATAAAAAATTCATTATATAGTTACATCCAATTATATTTATAGATAAAATTCAATATATTATGACTTGTTGTGAATTTTTGGGATTGATTACAAATAAACCATGGGAGGGGCAGTAACTAACACATGTAATATTATTAGAACCATTTTATGATGGTACCTCAACCCCTTTGAATTATAGGGAAAACAATAGGGTATAGGATAGACCCTTCCAAATTTAATTTAATTAATAATAATATCATTAGTGGTAAATATGTGGCTTGAGATATTAATTGGAAATAATAAGGAGTAGGTTTCCCACATCAAGACTTAACCTTATAGAAATAATGTGTGACGATATCTATTTATATTATACATTGAATCCGGTATTATGGGTTGGTGTTAAATACAAATATATCCATTAATTTCCTAAAAAATAATATGGATTCAAATACCAAAGGTAGTTAAATCTTAAAATATAAATTTGTATCTGGTAAAATAATTTAACCACACTTGATTCACCCCCACCACTGAGGTGTATCCATGAGTACACTAGGACTCATAGTAACCATGGGACATGGATTATGTAAATCCTATATAGTTATTCATTCACTATTGATTATTTGTGTATATACTAACTAGGTAGAATATTAAAACATATAACATTCACCTTGATGGATGATCATACTTCATACAATTAACAAGTATATCATATGTCACTTATCTAAGTATGACCATACACCCATTTATCATATCTTAATCGAGGGACCAAATTCCATACTTTTCATTTGATAGGGAAAATACCTTTTTGATTAAACTCAACTAAAAATATGATATGTAATATACCTAACCACCCCTAATTAGATCAAACTCAAGGATAGGATAAAAAAGGTATCTAAATATGAAGTATCTCATGCTTGGTATCTTTTATAACCATATAAATTAGCTAAATAACAATATTAAAGTTTCATATCTTGTATACCAAATTCATAGTGCATGACATTCCATGTGATATACTTCATGTGTCATATAGCACAAAAAAAATCACTTTGTGTCTCATGAGTATATTATGGATGGTGACATAGAATCCTACACATGTTAACCTTAATTTTTCATCAAAAACTATAATACTCCATGATAAAAAAATTTAGGGATAAATCAAAGTTATACATTAATAATTTCATTATCATTCTACTTTATACTTCAGATAAATCTAATATAATTGAAAGATAAAGTAAATATTCCTTTTGTATAATATGATACAATTTATTATATTCCTAATATCTTTAAGAATATAACAACAAAACCCTTTATTATAGATATTATTATATATCATATGAAATACTATCATAATGCATTATATTTTTCCCATTTTAGGGTTTGTTAAACTTAATACACCTTGAAATAATTCTTGACACATATATATGCAAACATTTGAAAAAAAACTCACACTAAAATCCTTTAATGAGAATTATATTTGGATAAATCCAATTTGAATAATCGTGAGATTAGGAATCATATTCCAAGTTCTTAACACTTTAAACAATCATTTAAAGTTATTTACATTGAAACATCTAATGTTACGTGGATAAGAACTTCTATTTTCACCTTATAACTCTTTATATGTTTATCAACAACCTCAAAAAACATTTCCTTATTTACATTTCCTTTTATATTATTTTTATAACTAAATTAAACACATTATATTATTTTTCTACCAATATAAAAAAATATTTTTGGTTATTAATTGATATTCAATTTAAATTTTGATAGGTATAATATTTTATATGTTTAATTTTAAACTTATGAAGTTTAAATATAAACTAACTTGCCTCTTAGAAACTACATTATCATCAGAGTATCATTATATGATATGAAAACATTATTCATGTCCATGAAATTAAATTTATTTATTTATAATGGGAATAATTAAAAAATAAAATATTACCAACCATATCTCATATGTAATTCTATGTATTTGGATCAATTATTGTAAAATAATACTTTGTTTATTAAAATACTCTATTTGTGGGTGGTATAATCTAAATTAATTATATTTTAATAAATGTGTCAGATATACAATTCTATCTAGAATGAATTTTTTTAACCATGTTTTTTTTCAAAAATGTTCTAGAATTTTAGGAATCATAAACCATGTGTATCAATTCCTTTTATTCAAAACTACTTATTACCAAATAAAATTTACTAACACAAAAGAAAAATTATATAACTATTGAAATACTTTATATAATTCCATTTTTTCATTTTAAAAATATAAAATAGATATTTTTTATATATATTGAATTCAGACTACAAGTTCTATAAATTATTTCATTGATTTTGAACTCCTGTATATTAATAACATTTGAAAAATATACATTTGGAATCATATACCCTTCAAAATCAATGAATTGATTCTATAACACTGATACCCGACATGAAGCTTCCAAGGAATTTAGTAATACCATTTAGGTATCCCAGGAAATTAAATCCAATTTAATAACTACCCATACTTTAGAATACATATTTTAGATTTCAATAACCCAAACTGATAATTGAATCATCAAATATGCTTCTTTTTGGCTTAAAATTTTACACATTTACAATATCTTTACAGAACCTAGACATCTCATGCCAAGTCCATCTATACTCAACACTATAATAATATAGGGTAAAACTTTATTTAAACTATTCAATTTTTTAGAACATTTCCACTAATGATTACATACTGAATTCTGTATCCAAAACAATACATATAGGAAACCTTTTTCTCTATAATTCATTAATATACCCAATAATATTAAGTACATGAGTAAAAAATGAAGTTACTTTTGTCATCTTATATTTTATCAATTCCTTTGAAACCTTAAGTTAATCCTCCTATAATTATCACAAGTCTCATATATCCACTTGTTGAAAAACTTCAATATACAGTTACTCAGGAAGGTATTAGTTGAACACAATTTTTTTTCTTATTTCTTAAGAACAATTATTATAAATATATACTATTCTATAAAGTTTATTTCATTAAGATAACATTTCTTAGGAATTGATCCCAGAGTCATGTTTGATGATAATGATTACATTTTATCTACAATTTAAGAATTTATCAGATGAGTATTAGGTTTTTCATTCATTTAATTTGTACTTTTATTATATGTTCTCCCACTAAAATGTTGAACCCTTTTAAATTTCATATCATATATTATAGTGGTCTATGATCCATATTTTATTAATTAATAAGTCTTCTTTAGTGTTACTCTCAACACTTAGGTATATAGGTATATCGTTATGCCAATGATATTTTATGACACACATGGATAATTTAGTGGAAAACTCATTTCCCAATCCATCATTATACATATGATAGTTATATATATAGTAGTTGGTATATCAGGTTATTTTTGGGTCATTTCAACCACCTACATGAATGATGCTATAAGAATATCATTGGTTTCGGCATGAATAACCACCAAGACGTCAATAATGGTAATAAATTATATTAAGGAGTAATTTATGTTAAGTATATGGATTTTGAATGATAAAAAAATGAAGTGTTGTTATAAATAAACATGTTCTTAGTAAATTAACCAAAACTTTCTCAACACGGATTCCATTCAAGTGAACTATACATATAAATTATATCAAATGAACTTGGGAATAAATAAATCATTGAAAAATGATTACACAGCCTTGAATAATCGAATAATGATGAAATATTTATCAAATATTTATGATTTACATCCCTATTATGAAACTTGTATATAACAATCAAAATTACTAACATCTGGTGATGAAAATAAATAATAACTAATTAATACGTGTTGAATAAATGAGTATAATTTAAGTGTATAAATGGTGATAGATATGAACAATTTTATTATACAAGTGATTAATATGGTTATCTTTATTATATAGGAGGTTAATTAAAGTGACTTCAGGGAAAGAAGGAGTAAAGGTTAGTGTTTCTTTTCTAATATCATATTGAAATAAAAAATGTTTATATTTATGTTCCCATTGAGATAAATTATATTTTATTTCTCTCTATTTATTTTATTTTATTCTCCTCTAGTTATTTTTTTTTGTTTTACATGAATTCTTACCATTTCCCCTTCTATAGGATTATAATTTACGCAAAATTAATCTTTTATGTGAAACCGGCATTTTCTCTTATTTTATATCATGATAATTTTTCATTAATGTCCATGTTTTTCATATTAATTTATGGATTTACTTATCCATAATTCTATGAAAGCTTAAGGTCATTACCTTTAACTTTATTTTTAAAAAGTTTAAAATTAATCATTTCAATTTTTTATGTATAATCTCTTTATCCTCTTGTTTTCTTTGGTTTTCTTTTTGAAGTTTCCTTTTTTATGTTTTCTTGTTATCCAAATTGATCTTTATTGAAATTATAATTCATTTTCTAATACTATTATTTCATAAATAATTTTCCTTTAAAACATAAGTAATCTATATTTCTTCTTATTTTTTATAGAAATTTTCCAATGATATTATAAAGCGTTTCTCATCAATGTTAATATACTTTAGTGTTTCTTATGATTACCCAAAGATATGATCAAATGAAACTATCTAACTTATTTTTATATAGGTATTATGATCACTTATTATGAAATTTTTCATAACACTAAATTATTTTTCATGGGTTAACTAATCCATGATGTAATTATAAATTTTTTCATGTGACACAAATATATATGTATTTTCATTATGTGATGGATGGTCCCAGGATTATATAAACCTAAGATGCATTGGATAAAAATTTATATCTCATGAGATGGCATTTAAGGGAATTCAGAGTTAACACAATCCACTATGGGACTATTTCCACTATGTTAAATGGAGTAGGTAGTGAACCCATTCCAATATAAGACTCTACCCATTATATCATAATGGTATTGGAATAAAAACTTGACAAAAAAATGACACACTTGTGTATATTCCACATTAATTTTATACATCTCTATGTTATAAAAAATTCATATATTATATTTATCATGGATCATTATTATTGAATCATATTTCCACACCCCTATGACTCATGTATTATGTTTTGTCAAATATATTATACCATGAATCATGATTTATAATCTATGTTTTATAGGATAACAATTTATTATGTTATGTTCAGGAACCTTGATTATGTTCTCATACCCACAATATTATATTATTCTCACTTATAATTTTTGATTTTTATCTCTTATATTTTACCTTACATGGTGTCTGAGCTCAAACTTTTCCTATGTTTCCATTCCTCAGAAAAAAATATATGTATTATTTATAATATTTTTAAAATTATATCATGTGTAGAGAATTTTATGGGAGATATTGAAGACTTATTAAAAAAGAGGACCATGGATACTAAGTCAATAGGTTCTGGGTGTGCGATTAATTATGATGTATAATTAATATTCTTGTGAAATCATGTAATATGTAAGTATATTATGGTTGGGTTATCTCATTTGGTATCATAGTGGTGATTAGTTATTTTCTTAGGATTAAATTATGAAGAATAAGGGGATAAAACTAAAATCCAGCCATGTTGAACCTAAAGTGATGTTGGATGAACATGAAATTCCCTTAGTTAAAGTAAAGTTAGAATAATTTAATACATATTAGGATTTATTTTCATTATCATATAATTTATTACTTTGGTTATTATTTCTTAATAATTACACACAACACTTTAGTTTATTACGAGACTAAAAAAATATCCATGAAATTAGTATAGTGATTTGTATAATCACATCTTGAAAATTGTCTAAGACTATTAATTTAGATCTAAAATAATACAATATTTAATTACTAGTGAAAACTTATATTTGTGTGATTTTTTTACCCCAAGCCTATAAATCATCTCTTATATAAGATTGTTGAAATTTTCTTCCTATAAATCTTATTATTCTACCTTTAGTCAAATTTGATGTAATTTTGGGCCCAAATTGTCTATCTCTACATAGGTACTATTTTAATCAGAGGGATATGGAAATGAATTTTAATATCCAAAATCAAATTATGTTCATCTATCATGGATACACTAAATATGAACTCCCTATGTAAATTACTTCCACTATATGGGTTTTAATACCCAATCATGAGGGTTATTTGGCTCTAATGGTTGGGGAGAAACTCAATATTGAAAATATTAAAATTATAAATGAATAAATTAACGTTTTTATGTATGAGTTATCTAGTATTCCATATAGAATGAGTTATAGTCTTCTAAAGAAATAATTTAGAGTGTTAAGCCTATATCACAGACTACTTATAGAGTCACCCAAATTTAATATAATGAATTGATAAATAAAATCCAAGATAACATAGGTATGGATTTAAATGCCAAAGTGCTTCACCATGGGATGAAAAAATTATCCTTGTAAAGAGGAAGGGTGGATAAATATGTCTCTAAATTTATTATCATGAACTTATCATGATCACAATGAAGAATTAGTATCTTATACAATGTATTGACGATTTTTTTGATCATGTATGAGGGGATCAATACTTACAAAATATTGAGATTTGATATGGATATAATAAATTAAGTTTTAAAAGAGAGGATGAACCCAAAATAGCCTTATATGTAAGATATAGAGTCTATGAATTCATATTAATACTATTTGGAATCAAATATTCTTTTTTCATATTTATGGATCTAATGAATAGAGTCATTAGAGATTACCTTGATCAATTTGTAGTAGTATTTATTGATGATATTCTCATATATTTCATGATTAAGTAAGATAATGATTATAAATTATGGATTATGATGAAGACCTTGAGAAAGAAGAAATTGAATTCCAAATTTTGAAATCATGAATTTTGGCTATATAAAGTATCATTCATGGGTCATTATTCACAAAAAATGGTATATCTATAGATCCTTCAAAGATATAGGTGATTATTGAGTGGCCTATACCAACTAATGTAATAAATATCCATTGTTTTCTTGGATTTTATAGATATTATTGACACTTTTTAAGAAATTTATCATAATTCTTAAATCCACCAACCATGTTAACTTTGGAGGGAGTCAAGTTCCTATAGAAATATAAATTTAAAGAAAATTTCAAGGATCTTAAGAGAATGTGAGTCATTTCATCTATACTCACACTACCCTATATAAAATAAGGGTTTGCGATATAAAATGATTTATCAAATAATGTATCAGGATGTGTTCCCATAAAAAAATGTGTTAGGACCAATTTTTATTTTTAATGACCCAAACTGTTATAAATAAATTCCCTTATGATTTATTTTTTTATTTGTAATATGGTTATAAAAACACATGCACTTTTTTTTAGATCTAATTAGATTAAAAAGACCATTAATAATATTTACCATTTATAATATAGGCATTAAATATTGATCACATTATTAGTGTAAATACAGGTCTTAAATGAATCCAATTAACATAAAAAATGAAGTGATGACCTCATCTAGTATGATTATACCCTATGAAGCCCATTTATCGGAGCTTCTGAGGGAGATATAATCTCTAGGATTCACCCTTGACTAATCCCAAACTGATATCCAACAACTTAATCATGAGTGAAATAATTTATGGGATAATTTCAAGCTCATCGAGATCACGACCCAAACCATGTTCACCAAAAGACCCCATGAAAGTCTCAACCTCACACACCTTACTTTTAGGTCATACACCAGTGTAATAAAGGGGTATTTATCAAGAAATATATAATGTGAATATGTATATTTTATATAATAATGAATTTATTTTCATTTTTATTATTACTTTATAAATGATTTTGATTTTGATTAAATTAAACCCAAATTGTATTTTCAGTAATTATTCAAATGAAATTAAGGGGATTATTTTGATGAATTAATAGATTTTTGAAAAAAATAGTATTATAATAAAATGTTATTATTAAATAAGGTTTATTAATTATAAATGGTCTTATAATTTTTAGTATGTGGAATGTAATTTTTATAAGGATGCAAAAATTGTTATTGTCAAAAACCCCACAATTTTTCAATAAATGTTAAATATTATTTTAAAAGTGAAAATGAACATATTTATAAAATTATGTATATAAAATAAATATTATTTTTGGAATTATAACATTGAAATTATCCAATGGAGAATTTTTCATAATTTTCTGAGATAATCAATTTTTAGGTAAAAATTAAATACCATATAAATATACCGCGTATTTTATGACATCATAATGACCCAAAAATTATTTAATAAATACTATAATGGGTATACTTGGAAAAATAGATGTTTTATACTTAAAATAATGCGATTTTATGTTTATTTGATTAATTTTATAATTCCTTTATGAATCATCCAAAATATATAATATATTTTATGATTCTAAATTCATTTCTTTGAAAAAGTGACTCACCTACACATAAGAAAGGGTAATATTTTAAAATTATCATCCCTTTTCCTAATAAAATAATTTAAACCTCCCCAATTTGAGAAAAAACATGGTAAAAACATGTAAAGGTATGTGGTTTTGAATATTTTATTATATAGAGTCCAAAACCTACGTTTGTGAAATGTTAAAGAAATACACTATCATTTCATATATAAACTCACCCAAGATCCCACTTATCTTAAATAAAGAGTCATGTATAACATAATTAGTCTTTAATACTCTCTCTATAATCCTACCAAGGTTCCCTAAGCTCTCACCAATCCCCTTTTTAAGATTTTGGATCCACACACTCATGTAAAGGTTATTTCCTTTCTCATCTTTATCAATGTTTCTTTATCTTGTTATGCCCTTTTATTTTTCAATTACTAATTATAGGGTATGATTTAAAAAATCCCCATACTTCCTTTATTTTGTATAAATGATGAGATACCTTTTTATCTCTCATTAATCCCTCCCATGTACACCCATTACCATTCCAAAATTTCATAATCATCCTTTCCCTTTCCTTTTTTTTCACGCTTATTTATTATCGTATGCATTATTTTTTTAATTATATATTTGTGGAAATGTCCTTACATGTACCTATTAATTTCCAATTCATTTCCAAATAATTATATACCCATTTATCTCTCATAAAACCATTTTATTAACTTTTATGTGATGTCCTTATGCTGTCGAATTTTCACCACGATTTTTCATGCCAAACCAATTTTTAGTGAATACCATACCCTTTTCCTATAAAGGGTGTTCACATTTATGCACATATACCTTTTTATTGGGGACATACATGTTTTTATTTGACACTACCTGATCATGGAATAAATTATGATTATGAATGAATCCATGTTTCATGATCTATGTGGCACACATAAGAATGAGAATGAAATGAAAGTGAATGGTGCACTCAACATTTTATAACACTCCAATGCATTGGGTAATGTTTAGTATCATGATAAATCATGTTGGGATAATGGTATAACTAATTACTTTATGGGAATTTCTCTACCATCATGTCTTGGTGGTTTAGCCTTAACTTATTTTTATGATGAAGTGTTTTAAGTTATTCTTATATTTCCAATGTTATGATTATCATGCTATATCATGCCTTCTTATTAATGTTCCTTTTATTCTTCACTAATATGCCTTTTCAAACATGTATTATCATATTCATGTTATTTAACCTTTATTATGTAATTCCATAGGTTATCCAATGCATTTTTAATCTCAATAATGTTAAATAAGTTTTCAATAAATATGTTGTAATTAATGTTTAAAGTTGTAATACAATGTACCTAATTCCCAAAGACACTAGACTTATCAAATTTTTGTGTTGTATTAAGTTTAATTTTATGTGATTAAATAATGTATTAATGTTTAATTAATATATGGTTTCTTATAGTTTGTATCAGAGGAAAATTTTAGTTATTTTTTGGATTTGGATTAGAAAACTCTAGAGAAATCCTTATAGATAAGACTAAGTATAAGAAAACATCACTAAATATTGGTTAGTATAGATTATGTAGTTTATCAAGAAAATACATATATTTTTGGATACTAAAAGTTGATGTGGTTCTGGAATAGATGTACCTAGGAGTAACAACTCCAACAAGGTGTTCCAGGATTAACTCAAGGTAACTTGGTACACAACAATGGGCCTTACTGTACACCTAGTTTGATACTCTCATGGGATATGCTTTGATAACTCATAAGATTATTACAAAACATTTTTAAGGGATTAAAAAAATGTCCATAAGAGTATACATTAGGAAATATATCATGGATAACAAAGACTAAAACCTATAAATCCATAAGTTAATTAAATACATATAAGTTATAATTTAAACCTTTAATGTCACTAAATTCCCATTTATGTGTTTAATAGTTAAATATAATCATCCTTAATTTTACTTTTATTATATCATATTTCTAGAAATAGAAGGAATTAGGTAAAAAATCAATGTGAAGAGAAATGTGATGACTTCCCCAATCATATGCCCATCCTGATGGGAGCAGAAACCAAACACTTCATGACGATAATCTCTATGTTGAATCAGGTTCAGAATAGAAACCTAGATCTAGAGGGGTGTATAAACCCCCCTAAGGGATAACAAGATGAAATAAAGATCTTCATGCATCAAATTCCTCCTACTTTAAATGGGTCATATAATCCCTTAATCGTGTAAAAGTGGATCAAATCAATTAAAAAGATCTTCTCCATCGTTAAATGTTTTGAACATGAGAACGTTCTACTACATGTTTATCATATAGAAGGTGAATCTTATTAGTGGGTGAAATTTATAAAAAATACAAAGTCTCTGGAAGAGATCAAAGTAATGGTGTGGAGGAATTATCAAAAAATGTTTTTTGATAAAAAATTTCCTTACACACTCTATCTTAAAATGGAAAGGTTTTCTTTTCCATTAAGAAAAAAGAAGACAAATCTATTGGAGAGTGTGAGGAAAACCTCACAAGCCTTGTATGATATGCCTCCAGCTTTGTTGTCACCCCAATGTTAAAGGTTGACTGCATCTTTTGTGGGATAAAACCTATCCTACAAAAATCTCTGGAGATTTGTGACTTTGATAGATATGAGGAAATTATATATTGTGCCCTCAAAGTCGAAATAGTGATTAGATAATCTCAGAGGTATCATGGGGATAAGAAGTAGAAATTAGAGATAAATTATGGCAGTCTGATAGAGAGATCTAATGGAGCCAAAAAAAATTACATCCCACTTACCAAAGTTAAGAAAATAATAAACCATGAAATTTTATAAAGGGGATGAGGAAATGCATTAGGTGCAGGAAGGAAAGGATCTTAGTTAGTGATTTTCAGTAAAAAAACCCACTACTGTGATGGAGGAAATGAATTCTCTAGTCAATCCTCAGTGTATTGTTCATTCCTACAACTGAAAGGAACTAAGGAATTTTTCAAACCAATGCACTAAGCCAAGGGTTTTCGGAGACAAACAATAACCTCCAAAGAGGGAAGTGTGATATTTTTCCATCACAACTACCGAAGTGGATCCCAAAAATGAGGTGGTGACAATTTTTCTAGTTATTCATTCAATAATAGAGAACATAATTTTTTATTATTGTTCTACACAAAACTTTATATGATGAATGTTTAGTATAACTATTCAAACACCATAAAAAATATTGGAAGTAGTGATTTCGGTAAAAATGAAAACTGAGTAAATTATTGCATCCCAAGTATATAACTTCTCCCCTATCAATTTTTTTGGGATGAATTTCCCAAATAATCTTTTCATACATATTTTGGTGTAATTTTATGTAATTATAGGCAAGGATTGGATTTCCCAGTATAGATCCAACATAAATTGTGGTTAGATGGAAATACCTCTTTGTATTGCGAATTGATCCTCGATTCTGTACAATTGAAAGGAGGAAGATGAATCTTCTTTAGAAATATAGTCTCAAGCATGGAAACTATTTCCCTATGAGAAATCATATCTAGACCAACTGATTGAGTATAAGGAAAGAATCATCCTTGAAGAAATTCCCATTGTGAGGGAATACACTGATGTGTTTCCCAAGGAATTGAATGGTATTCCTCCTAGTCAAGATGTTTAATTTTCAATCGAGCTTATACATGGGATTTTTCTATTATCCAAGAATCCATATAGAATGGCTGTTGTGGAATATAAGAAGATGAAGAAACAACTATAGTAGAATCTGGATAAAGGTTTCATATTCCCAAGTGCTTCACTATGGGGTACACAAGTCCTCTCCATCAAGAAAAAGGATGGGACAATGCACCTTTGCATTGATTACTGTGAGCTCAACAAGATCATGATAAAGAAAAAGTATGCTCTACCTCAGACTAATGAATTGTTCGATCAGTTATGTGGATCCCAATACATCTACAAGGTTGATCTATAGTCAGGATATTCCCAAGTTAGGGTGAAGAAGACGGATATACCCAAGACTTCTTTTCGTACGAGGAATGGGCACTATGAGTTTGTAGTGATGCATTTCAGACTCATTAATGCTCCAGAAATATTCATGGACTTGATGAATATATTCTTTATATTATCTAAAAAAAGTTTTGGTAGTATTTATAGATGATATTACAATACACTTAAAAATTAAGAAGGATCATGAGGATCTATTGGATGATCCACATAGCTCAACCTTCTCCATCCATCCAAGAAGCAGAAAGATGTATCGAGATCACTGAGAATACTATTGGTGGGACAATATGCTGAAGGAGAACATATAATATACATCAAGATGTCATGTATGTCAGAAAGTGAAATAGAAAAGGAAAAAATCCAATGGGATGATGTAACCATTACCCTTACCTACATGTAAATGGGAAAACATCACCATATAATTTTTCAATTATCTTGCTACGGCATAAAGATGGAATAATGGTATATGGTTTATGGTGGATTTTCTTAAAAAGACTGCATAATTCATTGCGGCATGAGAGGAATACTCAATGGATCTAATTACACAAATATACATCAGGTAAGTGGTCAGGATGCATGGAGTACTATTATCAATTATATCTGATCGATATCTAAGATTATTCTCTAAGTTATTAAAGAGTCTCCAACACAATCTGAATACTCTGTTGAACTTTAGTATGAATTATCACCCTCAAAATGATGTCCAATATGAGAAGACTCTCAAGAATCTTGAGAACATGTTGATAGCATGATGAATAGACTTAAAAGGAGGATGAGATAAACATTATCCTTTGGTTGAGTTCTCTTACCATAACAATTTCCACTCAAGAATCCAAATGCCTCCCTATAAATCCATTTATGGGAATAGGAACAAAACACCTACATGTTGGGATGATTTTGGGGAACCAAAAATACTAGGTTTTGAAATGGTCAAGGAAATGGTAGAAAAGGTTAACACCATTTAGTAGCATATCAAGGCTGCTCATAGTTGAAAAGGATCTATACTGAAAATAATCAACAAGGCCTAAAGTTTTATGTCAGAGACATGATATTACTCCATATATCTCCATGGAAGAAAGTGATGAGATTTAGGATTAAAGGAAATCTTAGTCTAAGATACATCAACCCCTTTTAGACCCTTGATCACAATAGACTAGTGGACAATCAACTTACACTCCCAACTCACATATATTGAGTTCATGATTTATTCCATGTATCACTCTTGAGGAAGTACATACATGAACCCTCACATGTACTCAATCTGGAGGTGGTACCACTGTAGAATTATCTTTCCTATGAGGATAAATAGGTGAAGATCTTATATCATAGAGAAAACTTCTACGAAATAAGACAATGAACCTTATAAAAGTTTTATGGAGAAACTATAAGTTTGAAGAAGTAACATGGGAACTAGATGAAGTGATGAGATAAAATAAACCACATCTGTTTTAAGGGGGTGAAATGAAATTTTTTAGGGTGAAATTTCTCAATGGGGGAAGATTGTAATGACCTGAACTGTTATAAATAAAATTCCTTTATGATTTAATGTTTTATTATGTAATATGGTTATAGAAAACACATGAAATTGTTTTGTTTTATCACTTGGATTCAAAAGACCATCAATAATATTTACTATTGATAATATATACATAAAATAATTATCAAATGATTAGTATAAATATACAGCTTTAATGAATCCAATTGACACAGACAAGGGAAGTGATAACCTTATATAGTAGGATTGTACCCTATAAAACCCATTTATCATAGCTTCTGAGGGAGTTTTCCTCACTGGTATTTTCCCTTGACCAATACCAAACTAAGATATACTAACTTAATCTTAATCTAAACCATTTATGGGATAAGTTCAATCTCATCGAGATCATGTCCCAAACATTGTTCGTTGAACGACCCCTTGAAAGGCTCATCATCACACACCTTACTCTTAGGGAATACACTAGTGTAATAAATTGATATGTATCAAGACCATAATAATATGAATATGTATATTGTATAGAATAATTAATTTATTTTCATTTTTACTATTAGCTTATAATTTTTTTTATTTTGATTCAATTAAAAACATATTGTATTTTTGGGTAATATTAAAATGTAATTAAGGGAATTATTTTGATGAATTAAAGGATTTTTGAAATAAATATTATCTTAATAAAATTTTATTATTAAATAATTATTAATAATTATAAGGGTTCATATAATTTTTATGAAGTGAAATGTACTTTTTATAAGGGTTTTAAAACTGTTATTGTAAAAAAACCCATCACTTTTCAAAAATGTTGAATATAATTTTAAAAGTGAAAATGAACATATATAGAAACGTTTTTAGATAAAATACATATTTTTTTGTTAATATGAACATCAAAATTTTCCAATGGTGAATTTTTCATAATTTTCTAAAAAAGTCAAATTTTTGGGTAAAAATTAAATACCGTATAAATATACGATGTTTTTATGACTTTATAATGACCCAAAAATGATTTAATAAATACTATAATGGGTATCCTTGAAAAAATTATATGTTTTCCCCATTAAATAATGTTATTTTATGTTTATTTTATTAATTTTATAATGCCTTTATGAATCCTCCAAAATATGTAATATATTTTATGATTTAAAATTCATTTCATTAAAAGAGTGACTCAACTACACATAAGAAAGGGTAATATTTTAATATTTTAGTCCCTTATCCTAATAAAAGAATTAAAAACTCCCCACTTAAAAAAACATGGTAAAAAACCATGGAAAGGTTTGTGGTTTGGAATATTTTATTATATAGAGTCCAAAACCTATGTTTGTGAAATATTAAAGAATTCCCCTCTAATTTCCTATATAAACCCACCCAAGATCCCACTTATATTCACTAAAAATCCTTTTATAACATAATTAGTCTTACCTAATCTCTCTATAATCCTCCCATGTCACCCAAATCTCTCAAGAATCCCCTTTTCAAGATTTTGGAGCCACACACTCAAGTAAGGGTTCTTTCCTTTATCATCTTTATCAAAGTTTCTTTATCTTGTTATGCCCTTTAATTTTTCAATTAATAATGATGGGGTATGATTTAGAACCTTCCCCATACTAATCTTATTATTTCTAAATGATTAGTGACCCCTTTCTCTCTCATAAAGTATTCTCATGTACACTCGTTACCATGCTGAAATTTCGTAAGCATCCTTTCCCTTTTCTTTTTTTCAAGATTATTTATTAACATATTCCTTCCTTTTATAATTATATATGTGTGGAAATTTAATTACATGTACCTATTACTGCCAACTTCATGTATAGATTACAAGAGTCTCATTTCACTCTCATCAACCCATTTTATGAACTTTTATGTGACACCATTATGATGTCGAATTTTCACCAAGATTTTTCATGACAAACCAATCATGTAGTGAATACCATATCCATTTCCTATCAAGGCTGTTAAATTTTATGAACATATACCTTTTTATTAGGTACAAAATTGTATACATTATACACTCTGTGATCATGGAATATATTATTATGATGAATTAATCCATGTTTTATGATCTATGTGGCACACTTAATCATGAGAATGAAATGAAAGTGATGGGTGTGCCAAAAATTATATAGCTCTCCAATGTATTGAGTAATGTTTAGTATCATGGTACATCATGTTGGGATAGGGGTATACCTGATTTGTTATGGGACCTTGTCTACCATGAAGTCTTGGATGTTTATCCATGACCTATGTTTATGATGTAGTGTTTCAAGTTGTTTCCACATTTCCCATGTTATGATTATCATGTGACATCATGCATTATTATTCATGTTCCTTTATGCCTCACTGATGTGCCTTTTTCTAACATGTATTATTATCTTAACATTATTTCATGTTTATTTTGTTACTATGATTTATGTATTACCCCTTTCTTTTGTAATTCCATAGGTTATCTAATGTATTTTTAAGATCAATATTGTTAAAGAAGTTTTCAATAAATATGTTTTAATCCATGTTTAATGTTGTAATGAAATAAACCTAATTCCCAAAGACACAATAATTCTTATAATTTTATGTTTTATTAAGTGCAATTTTATTTAATTAAATAATTTATTAATTTGTAATAAATATAAGGGTTGTTATAGTATTTTTTTGTTAATATATTAGTATGTTGAGAAGATTATGGATGAAAATATAGATTGAAGAAAGTTTCCAATAGAATCCAGATGAGAATAAAATCCAGATAATAAATGGATTTAGAACATCTGGAAGAGTCAATATAATCCACCATATTGGGATGTTGATAAAAATATTTTTCTAAAAATCCAGAAGCTACTAGAGAAGGTTTTTTGGAAATTTTAATATGTTTGTTGTCTTCTGTTGTCAAAGAAATGTCAAAGGAAATGAATCACCTCACTTTGTAATTTTTTTTGATTTGACTCAAAAATCGTATTTAAGAATCCTTACTCAAATATCATATTCATAAATTCTGACTCAAAATTCATATTCAGGAATTCTAACTCAAAATGTATTCAAAAGTTTAGACTCATAGTGATTAAGAAAGTCCATAGTGTTGAGAAGACTTTTTTTAGAAGGAAACGTTCATTGGGGTTAACTTGGGTTCAGTATAAAAGGAATGGGAAGTTCTAAAACTTTCCATTATAAATCTAAAAAGGATTAACTAATCTTGCAGTTATCGTAAATCATAATTATTCTGTAAAAATTGTGATGAAATTTTGATAAAATAAAGGGGGAGGAAAGATTCTACCAATCGTATTTAGCCATATCATGATCATTACAACTTTATTTGGGATGAGTAGGAAATAAATATGTTGCTAGAGGAATGATAAGTTAAAATAGTTCCCATTATATGTTAAGCACTATTAAAGCTGATATTCAACTTATTCATAGTCATTAATAAATTCATGATACTTTATAAAAGTTTAGAGAAGAAAGATTATGAATCAGAAGATTTTTAGTCATCGTAATAAGTTCATCGAATTCATATTTTTTTGAAGGATGGAGAGTTTTTTGGAAAATGTGAGAAATAGAAGATGCTGGTTTTTAGTCAGAAAAAAATACAAGAGATATAAATCATCAGAGAAAGAAGCTAACTGATTTCATAATCAGAAAAGATAAAAAATTTGAGTATTAAAAGATCATTGGTGTTGTATTCAAAAAGAAAATAATCCACTGATACTAGTTCCTCAGATTCTATATGTCAATGTATTCATTAAAGGAAGAAATGTTTGAAACCAATGAATAAGAAAAGAAGTTTTGTATTAAAAATGATTCAAGAACCATTAGATTGAAGAAGACTCTAGGTGAATCCTAGACCAATCATCAATCTGATGGAAAGAAGAATAAGAATTTCACTTAGAGTTAGTTGGATAAGTTATCAAAGGGGGGTCTTGAAACTTGAAGGGAATTATGTTTTTTTGGTGCAGAGAAATGTATTGAGAAATCTGTTTTTTTACATTTTTCTTCATCATATTAAGGTATATCTTAATGAAAATTGAGAATCAGAATAAGAATAAGGTTTAAAAATTATATTGAAGTTGTCTATTTCTTTATTCATATACCATGTATGGAGCATCATAATGAAGAAATCATACTGATAAAATAAGAATGGTGAATCATAATCTGACTGATGATTGTGAAGAAATTATGGAGAAGAGATGACTTTTTAGATGATTCGAGAAGGATTGAAAATATTTGAAAAAATCAGAAATGCATTCAAAATTCAATGAGACATTCAAATTCAGAAAATTTGGTTTAGAGGGAAATAATTTCAAAATCCCGCTAAAACAATTTTTGGGTGAGTATTAAATGTTAAAGTAATTTTTACTTTCTAACAAACATAATATTCATTAATAAAGAATGAGAAGCTCGTACGTTATAGAGAGAGAAGAAGTGGTTTCCAGATTATTTTCTAGAATAAGTTGTGATAGACAGAGGTGAAAGGATAAGAGACAAGATCACAACATATTCGAATGATCTTCATATTTAGATGATTATCATATTCTTCTTTTCATTGTATTCATATGGTCATCATATCAGGATGGATAATTTGATTAGGGAAATTGTATTTGGTTTCTCGGACAGAGGAAGAAAGTGTTCATAATTATATCAACCGTATTCTAACATAGTCATATTTTCCATATTTATCAATCAGATTGGGAGTATCATATTAGTATAATCATATTGGAAAATTAGACTAAGATTTATTACAAAGTCCATGAGTTTATTACCAATGTTTGGGTTAGAATGTAAATAATTTTTTTGAAGGATTATATTTGTGAAATTTTATAAATAAGCACTGGAACATGGATTGTTAAAAAAATTCTATATTACATCATTTGTTCTAGAAGGATAACATCAACTATTGGATTTTTTACATAGTTATGCATGAGTGAAAGGGAATATCATACTCATTTTATTCCAATAAGAAGGATTGTTTTCTATGTTGATTTTATGGTGTTGGATTATTTTCTATCCATTACAAGGATGTAGATATTCTTATTAGATAGTTACACCTATAAATAATTGTGTTCCGATGGATGTGTGCTTTATTTGTTTTCAGTAGGGAAATAAATATTTAACTGGAGGATAAGGTTTCTTCATTTTCAAGGAAACATAAAAGAAAAATTCATCACTGATTCAACCCATCCCCATCCCAGTGATACAATTTTTCTTACTATGAATTATAATTGTTATCAAAGGTAAAGGTTCCCTTCATTTATTCTTTGCAGAAGTTTTGAAGAATAAGTGATGATATATAATTTGATATGTGTGAATGGTAAGGGGATTCTAATATTAAATGATAGGAATTATCATATCTAAAAAGTAAGAATGTTTCTATATCTTATATCTCTTGGGTATGTTATTTCAAAAGCTATTACATATGGTCTCCCTCCAAATATTGAGAATGATGCTCTCAAAAATGTTGATAAGAAAAGCCTTGATAATTATGGAAGAGATAAGAATGATTTAATCTCATCACTTTCTGAAAGAGAGTTTGAAATAGTAATATGAGTTTCTATTAACAAAGTTATCTAAGATAAGCTAAACAATATTTATGAAGGAAATAAAAAAGTAATGAAGTAAAAGTTACAAATATGGATATTGAAGTATGAATACCTCAAGATGGGTGAGTATAAATCTATCGATGACTTTTTTACTAGGTTAAATGAAATTGTGAGAACTATTATATGTCTTGGGGGAAATTTATACGATTCTACTATTATTGAATAGATCTTGAAAATTTTATTGATATGTCTGACACCAAGGATTCTTTGTTAGAAGAAAGAGATCCAGAAATATTATATATAGATTATTTGTATAGTACTCTCATTAATTATGAAAGGATAAGAGAGAAATCTATGAAAGGAAAAATAATTGATAGAGAAATGTCTTTCAAGGATGTCAAGAAGGAAAAATCAAAGAAGATTCTTTAAGAAGAAGAAGATATAGATTCTGAATCAAAAAATGAGGCATGTAAGAATCTTGATGAATTTTTATTCTTTTTTTCTAAGAATGTGAAAAAAGGAACAAGGAGGTATAAATGGAAACTCCCCTTAAAATGTTTTAAATGGGGATCCATTGGTCATTTCGTTTCCAACTATCCTCGAAGAGGCGATGAAGAAGAAATTGATGAAGAAGAAAGTGAAGAATAAAAAAGAAGGCCAAGAAGATCATGTAAGAAAAAGCTTGATAAAGAAAAATCATATTCTAATAGAGAAGATAGGAAGTTATAAAAATCCAAAAGGATAATTTTTTTATCTAAGAATGATGATATTGAGGAGGTTAAAATGGTTTTGAAGAGAATACTTTTATTGCTATAGTTAATAAAGAAAGTTTTTTTAAAAGTGAAAGTAGTTTTTATGAAGAAAAATAAAGTGAAGATGAATCTAAAAAATATATTAAGCATGTTGGGGAGAATAATTTCATTGAAATAGTTAAAAATGAAGAATTTGGAAGAAACATTTCTGAGGAAGAAGAAACTCAATTAGAATATCATCTTCAAGAAAAATTTAAATAATGTATGAGGAAGATTGGGAGACTTGAAAAGGATATATAGGGGTTGAAAAGTGAAAACTATTCAAAAAAAAATCAAAAATGTATTCCTAATGATAAATTCAATCTAATGGAAGAGATTGATGTTTTGAAGAAATATCTTTAGGAAGAAGATAATTGTAATGAATGTATGGAAGTGATGTTGATGGAGAAAGAATAAGATTTGGAACATGTCCAAAAAAACTTTCTAAAGATGAATAGAAAGGTAAAAGTTTCAAAAAATCTATCTCTAAATTTTCTGAAAGTTCTAATAAAGTGAAACCTAAGAAGGATCAAAAAAATATACCTTCAAAGGTTGAGAATAAATATGGAATTGTTTTTAAAAATAAAAAAGTTGGGAAAGTTATGTATATGGAAAAGACAAAAAAAGTTAGGAATCAAGAGTTATTAAACATTCTAAGTCTAATTTTTTATTGCGTTTTGTTTTGATAAGGATAAAAAGAAAATCAAGCTGAAGATACAGGTTCCGATTGAAAATAGAAAATTTGGTGATCGAGAAAGTTCGGTTAAGAATACTTCTATGAAATATATTCACATCTCCTGTCAATATGCAAGTTACAAAAGAAAATACTCTTTCTATAGATATTTCTGGAATTGTGGTGGATTTGGGCATAGATGTATCATATGTTGGTTCAACCAACAATATTACAATTATTCCACAATCTATAGAACTAAAAGTTTGATGGGGAGTCAATCCCCTCAAGGAAAGAATTCTAAGAAACATGTTTGGAAGAAAGTTGAGAAGGTTATTATTAAAATTGAAAATAGGTTATAACCTGTAGAAACTGTGTGTGAAATATGTGACAAACATAGGCGTCTTTCTAAAGGATGTCTTGTTTTATTACTGAAAAAACCAAAGTTTCTGAATAATTCTCTAAATTCAGATGTTTAGTAAGTTAAGAAAAACAGATTCGTTGTGTCTGAAAAGAAAGAGTATTTAGTTATATGTCCAAAACACGTTGACTTGGATAGGAAATTATAGGAAGCACAAAAATCAGTGAAAGAATAGGGAAAAAACTTCTAATGATATAAGAAATTTTGAAAAAAGTTACCAACAGATTTTGGATATGTCTAAGAAGGGAATGATATCAAAAGTTGTTCAAATATGATTCCCGAATAAAATACATGAATGGAAAAAAATTTATAAACTAATTGTAATAGAGATTTTACTAAAGATGAAGAAATTATAACATATTTATTAGAATATTATATATATAAGAAGAATGTTGTTATAAAATTTGAGAAGGATGAGGAGACAGAATAAAATAAATCTAATAAAAAATATAATAAGAAGAAGAAAAATTCAATACTAAGAGAGGAATATCAGTCTGATTTTTGTTTCATAGAAACAATCATGGTTCTTCATTATTCCCAAAGTATTATTTTTAAAATTATACTAACTTTAAAGGAATTAATGGATTTGAAATAAGAAAGAATAAGTTGTTGAGTCTCTTACTATTCTTGAAAAATAATTTAATGAGGTCATGAAAAATATTATTTTATGAAACCTTTTTCTTTTACACACCTAAAATTTCTGATATGTTCACTATGGGAAAAACCGCTTATTGCGACAGGGTATTTGCGACGGGAATAATGCCCGTCGCAACAACTCCGAAGAAAAGCGTATTTGCGACGGGAATATATTCTTGTCACAAATGGACGATTATTTGCGACGGAAATACAGGACCCGTCGCAATAGCTATGGCGCGGTTTGCGTGCCAAAACGCAGGAAGCCTATTTGCGACGGTCTCCTTCTACCCGTCGCAAGTACGTGGAGATGGTAAATACTATTTGTGACGGGTAAATTGTCCCGTCACAAAAAATATTCTCCAGGTGTTATTTGCGACGGGTCTTGTCGCCAATACCGGCAGTGGTAAAGCCTATTTGCGACGGTCTCAACTACACTGCGGCGGAAAATACTATTTGCGAAGGGTAAATTGTCCCGTCGCAAAAAATTATTCACCAGGTGTTATTGGCGATGGGCCCCATCTCCAATACCGGCGGCAACAAATAGGAATTTGCGACAGGGATATCCGCTCGTCGCTAATGGTGTGTCGGCAGGCAGCTATTTGCGACTGGCCCATCGCAAAAAACACTTTTAACCGCTGCCCGTAATTAATGCGAGCGAAGGTATTTGCGACGGGGCCCATCACCAATACCGGCAGCAGTAAATATAAATTTGCGACGAGGATATCCGCCCGTCGCTAATGGTGTGTCAGCAGACAGCTATTTGCGACGGGCCCGTCGCAAAAACCCTTTTAACTACCGCCCATAATTAATGTGGACGAAGGTATTTGCGATGGTATACCGTCGCAAATACTTGTATTAGCGACGGGATCCCGTCGCTAATAAGTCCGTCACAAATAATCTAACCTATATATACACCCCATCTGTTTTTCTCCATAACATTCAGATCTCTCTTCCTCTCTCTCTCTAACTTTCAGTTCTAAGTAGATTTTTTTTAAATTTTTTCTTCCGAGAAGAGGAGAGAAGGAGTTAGAAGGAACAGATTACTTCAAAATATCGAAGGTATTTATATATTTTTTATTTTTAAATTATTTTTAAATGTTAAATTATTTTTAATTGTTAATTTTATTTTTTATTTTGTTAATTTTAATTCTTTTAATAGAATGTTTAGTTGCTATATAGTTTAATTAGATTAAGTGGTTGTACCAAATAATCCTTGTCTCGATATGAACAAGTAGAGGCGGGTCTGACACAGATGTACCTAGGAGTGAAAACTCTGACATGGTGTTTTGAGCTTGACTCGGGGTAACCTGGTACACGACAACGGGCATTGCTGAACTCTTAGTTCGACACTCACGGAGGATGTTTTGGTAAAAATTATAAATAAATATTTAATTATCAAATAATGAAGAAATAATTAGATTTAATTAGATTTAATTAAAATAATTATCAAATAATTAGGAAATAATTAGATTTAATTAATTATAAATAATTCATAAACAATTAGATTTAATTAGGAAATAATTAGAATAATTAGGAAACAATTAGATTTAATTAGGAAATAAGAAATAATTATATTTAATTAGATTTAATTAAAATAATTATCAAATAATTAGTAAATAATTAGATTTAATTGATTAGAAATAATTATGACATAATTAGATTTAATTAGGAAATAATTAGAATAATTAGGAAATAATTAGATTTCATTAAGAAACAATTATATTTAATTAGGAAACAATTAGATTTAATTACGAAACAATTAGATTTAATTAGGAAACAATAAGATTCAATTAAGAAACAATTAGATTTAATTAGGAAATAATTACAATAATTAGGAAATAATTACAATAATTAGGAAACAATTACAATAATTAGGAAACAATTACAATAATTAAAAAACAATTAAATTTAATTAGGAAACAATTTTAATAATTAGGAAACAATTACAATAATTAGGAAACAATTATATTTAATTAGGAAACAATTAAATTTAATTAGGAAATAATTTTAATAATTAGGAAACAAGTACAATAATTAGGATACAATTATATTTAATTAGGAAACAATTATAATAATTAGGAAACAATTAGATTTAATTAGGAAACAATTAGATTATTAGGAAAAAATTATATTAATTAGGAAATAATTAAAAATATTTAGGAAACAATTAAAAATAATTAGGAAACAATTAAAAATAATTAAGAAACAATTAAAAATAATTAGGAAAGAATTAAATAAAAATATAAAAGAATTAAAAACAATTAGGAAAGAATTAAAAACAATTAGGAAAGAATTAAAAACAATTAGGAAAGAATTAAAAAAAAATAGGAAAGAATTAAATACAATTAAAAATAATTAAAAACAATTAGGAAAGAATTAAAAACAATTAAGAATGAATTAGAAACAATTAGGAAAGAATTAAAAACAATTATGAAAGAATTAAAAAAAATTAAGAAAGAATTAAAAACAATTAGGAAATAATTAAAAACAATTAGGAAAGAATTAAAAACAATTAAAAAAGAATTAAAAACAATTAAGAAAGAAATAAAAACAATTAGGAAAGAATTAAAAACAATTAGGAAAGAATTAAAAACAATTACGAAAGAATTAAAAACAATTAGGAAGGAATTAATAAAAATTATGAAAGAATTAAAAACTATTAGGAAAGACTTAAAAACAATTAGGAAAATTAGCAAGCGTGATTGACCGCTCATATACACCTCAATTTTTTTTTCATTTGTGTGTTGAGGCTTGACAGGAAACTTCTGCCTCCACATGTAATATTTTCTTTTACTATCAAAATTATCAACCTCCTCGCCAACATAGAGGTGAGGAGGTTTATAATTTTGAAAGTGAAAGAAAATATTACATGTGGAGGTAGAAGTTTCCTGTCAACCTCAACACACAAATGAAAAGAAAATTGAGGTAGATGAGCGGTCAATTACGTTTGTTTTTCTATTCAATGATTGATTAACCACCTGACCTATATGAATATCTTCTCATTTCTAATTAGTAACAGAATTAGTAATATAATTTGTAACATAAATAGTAACATAATATGAAATCTTATATTACTATAATATTAATAATTAAATAATACTAATAATATAATTATTTTATTATTATATGTTTAATATTTAGAAAAAAAATTAATATTATTAAAATTATAAAAAAGTTATAAAATATTACAATTATAAATATTTTCAACAAGTTTTTCTTTATTCTTAACATGTTCAAATCTTAAAGGGTCGCCAATTTTCAGGCCATGCCCAATAAAAAGTTTGCATCAACCGTGTCCAATGTAAACTCTATAATTGTTCTTGCTTGGTTGATCAACTCGCAAGTAGCATTACAATAGGAAAACCCAAGTTATGTATTTCTCATCTATAAGAATCATATCACATGACTCTTTACATAGACCATTCTTTCTTGAAAAAGTAAGGGAAAGATACTGAAGTTCTCTTAATTTTTCAAGGAAGAATGATCTATGTAAAGGGTCATGTGAAATGATTCTTAAAGACAAGAATAAAATTACTTATGTCGTCCTATTGCAACACTACTTACGAGGTGATTAACCATGTAAGGACAATTATAGAGTTTAAATTGGACATGGTTGACGCAAACTTTTTATTGGGGATGACCTGAAAATTGACGACTCTTTAAGATTTGAACATGTTAAGAATAGAGAAAAATCTGATGGAAATATTGAGATTTGTCATAATTAGTAATAATTAATAATAATTAATCAAAAATAAAATAAATTCAAGTACATGGTTATAAATTGGCACAATTTCCAGCAGATTGGCTGCTACCTTTTGTTAAACGTCTCATATCTTTGCTACTTTCTCTCACTGAAATCAGTATGAAAAATGTTCTCTAATGTATGTCAGAGCAAGTTTTTCATACTAATTTTAGTCGGGAGAAAGTTAAAAAGAGATGAGTCATCGGACAAAAGAGGCTCTTTTGCCTGACGACTCATCTCCTTGCAAGGAGATGAGTCATCAGGCAAAAGAGCTGCTGCCAATCTGCTGGAAACAAATCAGAATAATTAGTAATATAATCTCCACAATGATGATTACAAAATTTTATTTCATTATTCAATCATATTTCATTTTTCTAAGTATTGCTATGTATTTCTAAATTAATAATAATTAGTGGGGTTGATTACAAACTAACTATGTCGCCAATAATTATTTGTAATTACTAATAAATAACTGTAATTATGTATCTTCTATTTTTAGGATATTGTTTTTCTTATATAAAATTATTTAACAACAGTAATGGTTTTAAATTTTGTAGAAACATATATATGAATATGGAACAAGGAAATCAACATCAATCATTATTAGATGATCGTGCTTGGATAAATCAGCGCAAAAATCCAAATGGTTCTAGTTTAAATCTTGTATATGTTGATGGTGTTGCCACTTTATTATCATTTTCATCATCAAACTTGGAATTTTTTTCAGAAGGGAAAATTAAGTTTCCTTGTAAAAAATGTTCTCTGAGAACGTTTGAGACATTTGACATCGTTGGAAAACATCTCTTGCGTTATGGTTTTCAATCAGATTATATTTTTTGGTATCAACACGGTGAATGCAGTTCCAGATAAGATACTAATAATTTGATTCTGGATCCATCACGGTTTCATAATATAGTACATGATGTTGCATGGTCATCCATTCAACAAACTGAAATCGAGGATGATGTTGATTTACCTCCCGAGTTGGCACCATCTGAATTTGCTGAGTTGTTCAGGTCTGCTGAGGATGCATTATATCCTGGTTGCGAGTTAAGAAAATTAGAAGTAGTTGCAAAATTTATGGCTATTAAATTAGATAATGGAATGTCAAATAACTGTTTTGATCAGATATTTTCTTTGGTTAAAGCACTGTTACCTGATGGAAATGTGTTGTCTGCTAATTATTATGAGATCAAGAGACTAGTTCGTAATATGGGCCTTAGTCATCAGAAGATCCATGCATGTTCAAATGATTACATCTTATATTCTGGTGAAAATGAGTTGTTGGATAGTTGTCCCACATGTGGAAAATCGAGGTATAAATAAGCTCAATCAGGGAAGTCTGGATTGATTAGTGTAAAACAATTGAGATATTTCCCGCTTACACCCAGGTTGCAACGTTTATTTATGTTTCAGAACACAGCAAAAATGATGTCATGGCACAAAACCAATATTTCAAATGGTAAAAGCTTGATTCATCCATCTGATGGTGATTCATGGAAACATTTTGATCAATTACATCTATCTTCTGATTTAGAATCCCAGAATGTGCGATTGGGCCTTTCTACTGATGGTTTTTGTCCATTTGGATCTTTTGGTAGTCAGTATTCCTGTTGGCCTGTCTTTATAACTCCGTACAATTTTCCTCCATGGATGTTAATGAAAGATCCTTATATATTTTTGACATTATTAATCCTAAGACATCTGAAAAAGAATATTGATGTTTATTTAAAACCATTGATTAATGAATTAAATTTATTGTGGAGTCATGGTGTTGGTACATATGATGCTGCTACGAAACAGTATTTTGTAATGAAAGCTGCTTTGATGTGGACAATTAGTGACTTCTCATCATATGGCATGTTATCTGGCTAGAGTACACATGGTACAAAATCATGTCCTTACTATATGGTAGACAACAAAGCATTTATGCTCGTGAATGGAAAAAAACCTTGCTATTTTGATTGTCATCGCAGATTTCTTCCAATCGATCATTATTTTTGGAGGAATAAATCTCATTTTAGAAAAGGCAGAATTGAAAGAGATGAACCTCCAAAAATGATCTTAGGTACAGATTTACAATCAGTTGTATTTTCATTACCTTCCATCACTTTTGGACCGACAATAAACCAACAGAAAATTCGTGGCTTTGGGAAAGAACACAATTGGACAAAACGGATCATTTTTTTGGAATATTCTATATTGGTCTGATTTGGTGGTCCGACACATGTTGGATGTCATGCATATTTAGAAGAACTTTTTTGATAATTTACTTCATACAGTTTTGGATACACCGGGTAGAACCAAAGATAATGTAAATGCACGATTAGATCTTGCCCAAATTTGCAGGCGACCAGAACTTGAATTGTTTGAAAATGTCAGATCACAGAGATTAATGAAGCCAAAACAGCTTATACACTGACCAAAGAGAGTCGCTTATTATTTTTTCAGTGTATTGCAGATTTGAGACTTCCATATGGCTATGCTTCCAACTTGGGTAGATGTGTTAAAATGGTCATATTACCGGATTAAAAAGTCATGACTGTCATGTTATAATGGAAATACTTATGCCTATTAGATTAAGAGGTTTGTTGAATTCTATGATTTGGGATTCGATAACAGATATATAATATTTTTTCCGAGACATGTGTGTGGTGACAACAGACTACGATACACTAAGAAAACTAGAAGAAGTTGTTGTTGTAATTATATGCAAACTGGAAAAAATCTTTCCGCCGGCTTTCTTTGACTCAATGGAACATTTGATATTACATTTTCCACATGAAGCAAAATGTGGAGGTCCGGTTCAGTTTTGATGGATGTACCCATTTGAGAGATGCATCCAGAAATTGAAGAAAAAAGTCTGTAACAAAGCATCCGTTGAAGGCTCAATTGCTGAAGCTTATTTACAGGAAGAAATTGATTTATTCTGCTCTCATTATTTTGAATCTGAATATCCCTCAAAATTTAACTGCATGGGCCAGAACGAGGAGAATGTTGATGATGATATGAAAAATCAATTATCAGTTGTCAATCAACCTGAACTTGGCTTTGGTGGAGTTCATGATAGATGGCTTTCAGATGATGAACATCATAGAGCTCATACATATGTTCTACTCAACTGTGAAGAAATGTCACCAATTGTACAGTGAGTGATCCTATCCCTTATTCTATATATTCTATTATAGTAAATTAATAATATTGTATTTGTAGGTAATATGGTGATCATATCAAGAATTAATTTCCACAAATTACAGCAGCTGGCTTAGAAGAATATCGGAAAAAAAAATTTTGCCTACTGGTTTCAAAAACTGGTAACATACATTCTTTTTTGGTTTTACATATAAAATCAATTTATTACTTGTAATAGTGATAAATGTTTTACAAATTTTCAGGTATTTGTACATGCTGATATGATTGATAGTCGATTGCGTATATTGAGTAGCCCACCATCCAAAATGGTTAAATATTATAATTCATATGTGGTGAATGGTTATCGCTTTCATACACATGAATATGGGGAATCAAACAAAACAATGAATAGTGGTGTTTGTTTGAAGGGATCACATCATAGAGATATTGAAGTTGACTTTTACGGCATGCTTGAAAAAATTATTGAACTATGTTATTTAAGACAGAATTATGTAACAATGTTTAAATGTCGATGACTAGATACTGAGAGAGGCTTGTGTATTCATCCAACTCATGGAATTGTTGATATTAAACATAAAAGTCTTCTTACAGTAAATGAACCATTTTTATTGGCTCATCAGGCACATCAAATTTGTTATGTAAAATATTGTGCTACTGCAAAAGAGTTGGATGATTGGTGGAGTATAATAAAAGTTAAATCTTGAAAAAATCAGTTTACTCAAACAGAATGTGGTTCCACTGAAGCGCAAGGAAATGAAATTTTTCAGGACACTCCTCAAAACACATATTTTTCACAAAGAGACATGAATATCGAGGATGAAACCCCACAGTTAAGGGTCGATGGTGACGATGTTGTCAATGATGTTACAACTGAATTTGAAATGACAAGAGATGATGAAAGTGAAACTAATATGGAAATTGATGATTTTGATGAGGAAGATGAAGACATTTACATTGAAAACTATGAAGATGATGATGAAGATGAAAATTGACACAGTAAAATGCTGGTTAGAATCATAACAAATATATATCTATACATAATAGTTATTTTCAACTATTTTCTAATAACAATCACTTCATGTTTTAGATGGACTCTGAAACGTTTTGTCAGTTGCTGGAGGCTGATCTACGTATGGATGATGAGGTTCTTGAGTCATCTGACCCTCAAGATATTGGCACTATAGGTAGCTCTCGAAGGGGGCATGGTCTTTCCAGACTGATGATTCCAGATCATATCCCAGAGCGATGTCCACCTCTTGGATTCGATGCGCACATGCGGTGGTATGGTAACCTGTGTATTTTAGTTATCTTTCATTATAATTTATTAATATTCTAATTGTTTGATTATTTGTTCTTTTTCCACAGTTTTACGCATATAGTTATTGGAATGGGGAGCGCTATCTTGCGCAATTATTTTTCTTAGCCCTGGATCACATGGGATCAGATTCCCGCTGATGTGCAGGCCGCCATGTTCGATCATTGGCTGGTACGTAATTAAATATTATTTAATTTTAAATTTAATTCATTAATAACTTTATATTAGGGTTTATGGTATCCCATCGACGAGAGCATGCGTGCCACTATCCAAGCAGCATGGGTGGTGTCTATGCGTGACCGTTTCTGTCAGTTTTTGCATAATTTGAGAAAGATGACTATGAAGAAAGCCAGAGTGACAGAATTTGATGAGTCCTGTAGAGCCCACCAACCAGAGTACATTTCATATCAAGTTTGGGATGGATTATGTACACACTGGTTCAGTGGTGGGTTTCAGAGGAGATCTGCATTGGGTCGACAGAATCGGGGGAGACAAGAGGTGACGCATCGAGCCAGTAGTCGTACATTCAGTGCGCATAGAGAGCATCTGGTAAGTACTTTTTTTTTAATATTTTATACAACTTTAAATATAAAAAATTTATTTTATATTCATATAGGAAGTCGAGAAACCCGGTATTATGACGTACGACGTTTATCAGAGGATGTACACTGACCCGGCTACTGGAGAGATTAGAGGTGACCGCCATCGTCAGATTGTGGCCAATATTATTTTCTTTTTAGTTTGAAAATTAAATGCATATAATCTTTTCATTATTTTAATTTCTAATTGAAACTTAATGAGTCATATGAGGCCACGACCTCTCAGACACAGGCAGAGAGTCAAGACGAAACGGGTGATCAGACTAGTGCCCACCATTTTGATGAGACGACATGGATGCAGGCGACCCAATATGGATTTGAAAAGGGCCGAGTAGTTGGTATCGTCACTCATTTGACTCCTGCAGCTTATTATGGTACTGCTGCGATGTTGGCGTCCAGCTCGAGAGGATCTCGTGGAGAGACATCATCTTCTGCCTCACAATATCAGGAGTAGCTGCGTGCTCAGAGTCAGCTTATAGAGAATTTGCGTCAGGGGCCGGAGCAGATACGTCAGCAGCACGATGAGGAGATGCGTCGATGGCAGGAGCAGATGTTTCAGCAGTAGGACGAGGAGAGATGTCGATATGAGGAGCAACATCAGGAGCAGATGGAGTATATTCATCGTCTGACTCATAGTTTAGGGATGGAGTTTCCTCCACCACCTCCTCCAGGTCCTCCAGATTATCCACCCCCAGTGATTTTTTAGATGTAATATATATTTGAGTTCATAGTTTATTGTCATATTAACTATTTACAATTCCTCTTTCATATTGGTACGAATATTGCATGATTTAATTTGTTTTTATTTTTTTTAATATTTTATTACTTATTAGTATTATTTTTAATGTCTGCTTATTTTTGTAATATTACATTTAATATTTTATATTTATTGTTAATATTGAGAAGTTTATAATTTTACAATTTTATTAATATTAATATTATTAATATTATTTTTTTCATAAATATGTATGTTTATTTTAATAATAATAATATAATATTAATTTTTTATATTAATAATATTAGTACTACTATTATTATTTTTTAATATTAATATTTCATAATATATAATATTATATTATTTATATTCATATTATTTTTTTTATATTAATATTTCACAATTATATTATATATATTTTTTGTTATTAATATTAATAATATTATTATATACATAATTTAATAATAATAATATTATATTAATTTTTTATATTATTAATATTAGTATTATTATATTATATTATATTATTTATATTCATATTATTATTATTTTATATTAATATTTCATAATTATATTTTATATATTTTTTTATTTATATTATAATAATATAATTTTTTATATTATTAATATTATTATTTTTTAATATAATATTATACAATTTGTATTAATTATTATTATTTTTATTTTTTTTAGTATTTGCGATGAGATTTCCCGTTATAAAAACTTTTTTTCTGTAAAATTTGCGATGGGAAGAATACCCGTCGTAAAAACATTTCTGCGACGGTCCGTCGAAAATACCTTCACCGCAAATATTTTTTAAATTTACCATTTGCGATGGGTTTCTGACCCGTCGTAACTAATATATCTGTGACGACCCGTCGCAAATACCTTTTATATATATAAATGAAAACCTATTTGCGATGGGGGAAAAATACTGTCGCAAATACTCTTTTTGCGACGGGGCCACCGCAAAAACACCTATTTGCGACGCCGTTTTCGGCAATGGCTTTTGCGACGAGGCTCTGTCGCAAATCGCCCGTCGCAAATATTCAGTTTTTCTGTAGTGGTTTGTTGAGATGGTTGAAGGTCACTTTTATCTTAAAAAAATTATTTCAAGGATACCCTTGATCATTAGAATGCTGAATAAAACATGAAATGATTATTATATTAATGTTGTGCAATAAAAAACATTGAAAACCTTGATTATTCACTCTTGTTTTCTACATCGGTCTCACCCACGTAGACGTTGGGTTGTCAAGATAAAGGTTTTTTTGTTAATAAACTCATGTGATACCTATGTTGAAGAAGATTTACAAGACTTAGAGAATAAAAGTTCCGACCCCTGGAAATGAGATCATTTGTCAACAAGGATGAAAATTTTCATAATGGCCCCTTTTAATTTGAGTTTCAATAAGGGGAGAGATAATAGAAAGGGGGATAGAAAATAAATAGGGGGAGAACTAAAATAAAAGAGAGAAGAAACAGTGAGAAATAAAAACAATATCACATGTTGTTTTAAAGTGGTTGTAGTGGGTACTGATAGAAAACATAAAGTGGGTGATTGTTAGGACCAAATTGTATTTATTATAAATAGATCAATATGTTGAGAAGATGATAGATGTAATTCCAAATTGAAGAAAATTTTCAATCAGGTCTAGATGAGAATTATATCTATATAATAATCGGATCCAAAACATCAGGATGAGTCAATATGATCCATCATATTAGGATGTTGATAAAAATATGTTGCTAAAAATTCAAAAGATGCTAGAGAAGGTTTTTGGAATTTTTAAGATGTTTGTTATCTTCTTTTGTTAAATAAATGTCAAATGAAATAATTCACCTCACTTTGTAAAATTTGGTGATCTAACTTAGAAATCATATTCATGAATTCTAACTCAAAAATCATATTAAAATTTTTTTCACTCAAAACAATTTTCAGAAATTCAGACTCAAAATGCCTAAGTGAGTCCATCGTATTGAGAATAAATTTTTTGGAAGGAAAGGTTCATTGGGATAACCATGGGTTTAGTATGAAAGGAATGGTAAGTTCTAATACTTTCCATTATAAATCTGACGATGATTTTCTAATTGTGGAGTTATCATAAATAAAAAGTATTCTATACAACTTGTGATTCCGGATTGGAAAAATAAAGGGGTAGGAAATATTCTTTCAATCATATTCTACATGATCGTAATCATTCCAATTTTATTTAGATTGAGTAGGAAAGAAAAATGTTGCTGGATGAATGAGAATTTACAATACCTTCCATTGTATGTTAGGAACTATTAAAGTTGATCCTCAATGTATTCCATGTTGGGAAGGAATTAATGATTCTTGCTAAAAGTTTGAAGAAGAAAGTTGGTGAAGTCAAAGATTTCCTGTCATCGTAATATGTTCGTCGGATTAATATTTGTTTAAAAGCTAGAAAGGTTTGTGAAAAATGTGAGAAACTGAAGGTTCTAATTTTTAGTCAGACCAAAAGCCAAGAGATATAAATCTTTGGAGAATGAATTTGATGTGAATCATAATAAAAAATGATAAATAAGTTGAGTATTGAAATATCATTGGTATTGTATTCAATAATAAAAGAGGACACTGACACCGGTACATCAGATTCAATATGTCATTGTTTTCATCAGAGGGAAAATTGTTTGAAACCAATGAATAATAAAAGATATTTTGTATTACAAATGAATCAAGATCCATCAGACTGAATAAAACTCTATTTAAGGCCAAGACCAATCATTATTCTATATTAAAGAATAATAATAATATCACTTATATATGGATGGATTTTTTTTCAAATGAGGATCTTGAAACACAAAAGAGATTATGTAAATTTGGTGTAGAGAAATGTAATGTGGAAGCAGTTGTTTTAAAATTTTCTTCATCTTAATGAGGTAGATCATAATGAAAATTGAGAATCAGAATAAGATTGAGGTTTTACAAGAATATTTAAGTTGTCTATTTCTTCATTCATACATCTGGCACGAAGCATCATAATGAATAAATCGTACTGAATAAATCATAATGGAGAATCAAAATTATACTGATGTTTGTGAAGAAATTATGAAGAATATATGAAGTTCTTGGAATATTCGAGAAGATTTGAGAAGCATTGAAGAAGTCATAAATGTATCTAAAATTTAAGTAAGCATTAATGTTTTGAAAGTTTCGTTCAATGGGAGACAATTTTATAATCCTGCTAAAACCATTTTTTGGTTGAGTATAAAAGGAGAAAGTACTTTGTAATTTCTTGCAGATATACTGTTCATGAGAGGAATAATGAGAAGATCCAAAGTTCTAGGGAGAGAAAAAGTGGTTTTTGTATTTTTTTTCTTGAATAAGTCATACCGAACATAGGTGAAAGGAAAAGAGACAAAATCACAATATATTCAATTGGTCATCGTATTTAATTGATTGTTGTATTATGCTTGTCATTGTATTTGACATGTCATCATATTATGACATATAATTGGATCTGGGAAATCATATTTGGTTTTTCGGACTACAGAATAAATTTTTCATAATTGTCTCAACCATAATCTAATAGATCCATATTTTCTGTATTGAGAAATCGGACAGTGGGAATCAAATTGGAAGAATCAAGCTGAGTTTTATTACAAAGTCCATGAGGTTCTTACCAGCTTCTGGATAAGAAAGTGATGAATTGTTTTAAAGGTTTATATTTTGAAAATTTATCAATAAGTAATATAACATGTTTTATTAAAAAAACTTTTTATTATATCAATTTTTCTAGAATGATCACACACATTATTGGATTGCTTAAATAGTTCCACACAAGTGAAAGAGAATATTCTACTAGTTTTATTCCATACAAAATGATTTTTTTCTAAGTGGATTATGTGATATTAGATTATATCGAAACCTTACCAAGGAATTATATATTATTATTTAATAGTGAACCTTGTAAATACTTATGTTCCTTTAGATGTGTTTTTGATTTTTTCTCCGTGGGGAAAGAAATATTTAACAAGAGGTGGAGGTTATTTAATTTTCAGGGAAACATAAAATAATAATTTATACTAATTCACACCCTCCCCCTCTCAGTGATATATTTATCCTAATTGGGAAATTACAAAATGAAATTGTGGAATATTTTTCCTCATGTCAATTAAATATTAATTTGAAAAATTTCCTGATACATGATTTGGAGCTAGTTGAGGTAACATCTTCATTAAAGATATCAAGGAATTATATCTATAGTCAGAAGTGTTATATATATAATCATCGCCATATTTTTAAGTATATATTTACAAAAAAGTATTTGAACATTCAAAAAATTGTATGGTTATAGTTGATAGAAGACCATGAATTCCCAAAACATTACCACCCTAGGAAAGAAGATAAAGTGGTTAATGGTTTAAGAAGGAAGGATAAAGCTACCTTATATATGATGAGGATTAAAAGATATTCAATACTAATGGATTTGAAAAGGATATACCTTGAAATTATTAGGGAATGATAGAAATACAATCTTTCTCAATAATTGATTAACCATCCATCTATGTGAATACTAGGGAGGAACATATAGAGGATATGAAGATATATAATAAGGAAAAGAATTTTCTCAAGTTAAACCATTAAAAAGGCATGATTATACGATTATAGAAATGAATATGTGTCCCTTAAATAAAAGAATTTAAAAAGGATCTATTGGATAATTCACATAGATCATCATACTGTATTGATCCTGAAAGTACAAAGATGTATAGAGATATCAAGAATAATTTTCTGCGGTACAATATGAAGAGAGATATTGTTAAGTATATATATCAATTCTTGGGTTTAAAATAAGTTAAGGCTAAAGACCATAAGTATAAGGGGATGATGAAACAATTACCTATACCTGTATAGAAATAGGAGAACATCAATATGGGTTTTGATATAGGTCTTAATATGATGTATAAAGGATATAATTCCATTGGGTTATAGTTGATCACCTTATAAAGTAAACACATTTCATTTATGTTCAATAATATTTATCATTTGATCTAATTTTTAATATATATATATATATATATAAAGTATTTGTTAATTTTTCATGGAGTACCACTCTCAATTATATTTGATTGAGGTCAGAGTTTTGACATTGGATACAGAGTTGAGCTCTAACACTACTTATCATTATCAGGCTGATGGTAAATTTGAAATCACATTTATAACCCTATAAGACATGATAAGATCTATCTCGATGGATTTTAGTGGAGGTTGGGATAAAAAAGTTCATATTTTAGAGTTCACATAATAACATTTTCCATTCTATAACTCTAATGGAATTATATGTGGCTCTGTATGAGAAGGGGTTTGGAACTCAAATATGTTGGGAAGAAGTTTAATATTCTAAGACAATGGGACCGTACATTGATAAAAAATGTTAGAGAAAATTAAAACCATTTAATGAAACATTAAAACTATATAAATTTGAAAAAATATCTATACTAATAATCATCTGTGAGATTTTTATTTAGAAGTCAAAGACTAGGTATTCCTTTAAATACTACCATGAAAGAGGGTTATGATATTTATAAAGAAGGTAGGGTTGATCTATTAACCAATTTAAAATCCTCAATAATGTGGGATAATATATTATAATCTTGAACGTCCAATAAAACTCTCCCAAGTTCATGTTTTGTTTGACATATCCCTTTTGAGAAAGTATATACCTGACCCTTCACATGTACTTAACTTAGAAGTAGTGAAACTGGAACACGATTTCTCTTATGTGGAATAATCTGTAGAAATCTTGGATTATAGAGTTAAAGTACCAAAAAACAAGACCAATCACTAGGTTAAAGTTCTTTGGAGGAAAAATATGTTTGGGGAATTAATGTGGGAATCCAAATATATAATGAGTAAGAATAACTATAATTTTCTTTCATCTAATTATTGAACTTTTTAGGGAAAAATGATTTTATGGGGGTATAATGAAATACCTCATTATTTTAGTATGTATAATCCTTTAAATAAATATTATGTTTTATATCTTGTGATATACACAACACAAAAATAAAAAATATCAATGCTTTATTTCATTATGGTAGAATACTATAATACAAAAAATTGTTACATTACTATATTATTAAATGTATCATAATTAGTAAAATTACTAAAATAATGGAATTATAACTAAACAAAAATTCTATAATGCTGAAATTTTCATTATCACGATCTTCCTTACAGATAATACTACTGGTGATTACTAGAGAAAGAATAAAACATGTTACAAATATGATAAGCATCTTGAATATGAAACCTGAGAATGGGATGAATAATTTTATAAATATATGTAAGTCTATATATATGAATTCAATATGATTATTATTTATATGATCATTAAATATATGATTGTTAAATATATGGTCATTGGACATATGGTCACTGGATATATGGTTGTTGGTTATACGGTCATTATAAATACTTGTATCTAATATGTCTTTTAATTTTTATTAATTGTTAGTAAAAAATAATAATTAATATAATTAAAAAATAATAATCTTGGAATAAAATAAAATAAATAACTAATATATTTTTTTATAAAAATTTATATTTTTTTGTTACATATTATTATAATTATTATTTTCAAAACAACTATTTTATGGATTTTTAAAATTTTAAAAAATATTATAATACCATTATATTGGAAAAATTTAATCTTTATAAGATAAATAATTTTAATGAGATGTGATTAGAATCAATTAATTCTAAAAAATGAAATTTTTATCAAATAATTTTTTTTTCTAAGTGTTGTGTATTTTTATCTTAATAAATTAAATTGATCACTTTTAAATGATTATTATGTTGTAAATTAATGTTTTAATAAGTAATATATATACATTAACATTAATTTATTTAAAAATTGATATTAAATAATATTAAAAACACATATTGTTTTAAAATTCCCTTTTTCTATAAAAATAGTTTTTTAAATATATTTTATGTTTTCAATTAAATATTTAATTTTGGATATTTATAATTTAATTAGTTTAAATGGAGTAAAAAAATTAATCATCGTGTTGAAATTTTTAAAGAGTCCAGTGTCATTTTAGGCATCAAAATAATATACCAAGGTGAATAGTGCATGAAAACAATAAACTGTAACAACAATTAAATACTATATATGGTTAAAATGATGTAAAAACATATAAAAACAAATATAATAGTGTATAATGGATGTAATCTAAATAATAATTTGTTCTTTACATGTATGGGTCACTTTTCATTTGAAAACGACCTTCCTTAACCATTAAGTAATGAGAAATTACAAATATACCATACAACTAACCTATTAAAGGACCTATCCTCCACCACTTACAAACCAATCATATCATTTGGTTAACTCTTGAATACATGAAAATTTTCATCTTCTAAATTCTACTTATAATCTTGGTTAATTAAGTTCCCAAGACAAAGGCCTAAATCCCCCATTCCGAAAGAACTCGTTTAGAGGAGAGAATTCATCAAAGTATCTAGTTCTTAACCATCTTCTTGCATTAACTTATCACATAAAATATTTATGAATTTAATTAAGGACTCTAATTATGTTTTATAAATTCATCTTACATCTATAAAAATTATACTACTATTATATAACTATAAACTCTTACTCATTTATTAGTATAATATATTCTTGTTTGGGTCATTTCAACCAATTACATGGAAAGTTCTATGACAAAATCATAATTTTCATAATTAATAAGTATAAAGAAATTAAAAAAATATAATCTATGAAATAAATAATTAATATATTTCATGAATATAGTTCTATAAGGGTGAAAAAATGGTCATTATCAAGTAAAATATTACTATTTGTAAATTACATGAAACATGCTCATAATGGATTCCATTCTCATGAAACATACCCATAATTTACATAAAATTACTAGGGAACTAAATAAATAATTTTAAAAATTTATTACTCTATCTTGACTAATCTTGGAATGATGAACTTTCTATCAATGAATGAGGATCAATATCGCCATTATGCAATATGTATGAAATAGTCCAAATTACTAACATATGATGATGAAAATAAACAATAACAAACTAATATATGTGTAATAAATAACTATAATTGAATATTATAAATGTTCATAGATATTAATATGGTTCTATAATAAGTGATTTTGATATATATATTTATTAAATAGGAGGTTAAAGTGTATTCATTGAATTCATAAGAAAAGGTAAGGGTTTATTTTTCAATATTTCTTTTAAATCAAGATTTTACATTTACAAGTTACTATTTGGGGAAATCATATTCTATTTCTCTATAAAATCCCACTCTTTTTCTTTTCATATGGTTAATTTTTTGGGTTTACATGAATCATTTCCATTTCTTCATATTTTGGATTTCAATTCACCTAATATGATTATTGTATGTGAAAATAAACTTATATCTTGTTTTTAATTAGTAATATTTCTCCTTAATGTCCATATTTTTCATATAATTTTATGTATTTACTTATCCCTTCATCTATGATAACATTAGGTCAATTAATTTTAATTTTGTTTATAAATTTTTTAAATAAATCATTTTTTACTTTATACACACAACTAATTTATTCCACTATCTTATTTAATTTTCTTTAGAAATATTTATTTTTACGTTTTTGTTGGTTTCCATTTTTTTAATTTACCATTATTTTTCAAAAAAGATTTTTTTATAAATTATTTCTTTTTAAAATAAAAGTAAATTATATTTCTGATTATTTTTTGATGAAATTTTTAAATGCTCCTATAACGTGTTTTTTATCTATGTCAATATCATTTAATGTTACTTATGATTCAGTGGTGATAGTCTCTAATTATATCATCCACTATATTTCCCTAGATTTATTATGATCATGTATTATATATGTTTTCATGTAACCCATTTCCTTCTCATGGGTTAATTAATCTATAATATACGTATGAATGTTTTCATGTGGCACACATATGTATTGCTTTTCATTATGTGGTGAGTAGACCCATAATTACATAGGTCTACAATATATAAGGAAATTTTTATATATCATGAGATGACATATAATGAAATTGGTAGTGAACCCAACCGACTATGGTATTATGTTCACTATGTTTAAGGGAATGGGTAGTGAACCCAATCCATTATAGTACTCTTTCCACTATTTGATGATGGTCTTGGAAGTATAACTTGAAATAGTAAATGATTTTCTATGATTATGTATATTTTACATTAATTTTACACATATCTATATTATATAAAATTCATGTATTATATATTTCATAAATCATGATTACTGACTAATGTTTCCACACTCCCATGACTCATCTATTATGTTATGTCAAAAGTTTTATTCCAGGAATCATGGTTCATGATTTTTAATTTATTGGGTATTGTTTTCTTATGTTATGTTCATGAAACTTGATTATTTTATCATAACCGCAATGTCATATTATTATCAATTATGATCTTCACTGGTTATCTCTTATGTTAACCCTTATAGGGCATTTGATATCACCATTTTATTAGGTTTTCATTCCCTATTAAATAAAGAAGAGTCTTATGTAAAAGATGGAAAGAAGTATATCACATGGGGATAATTTTTTGGGAGATATTGAATACAGATTATAAAATAAGAAGTTTATGCATATAATCTCAATATACAGTAAAATGAATGGTTTTGGGTGTGTGATTTATTATGAGTTGAAATGAATGTTCTTGTAAAATTATGCACTATTTATGTATATGGTTAGAGAATCTCACACCTAATAGTTAGGGTAACCTATACTGAAGGACCAAGGTCTTAGCTTGTGTTTACTTTGGAAGGAATCTAAAAATTAGTATTTTTAAGTATTTTTAAAAAATCCCATCATATTATCCCATTCATTAAATTTTACTTGTATTCATGCTTATTGTGATTTATTTTTTAATCTTCATTCCCACACCAAATCTATATGTTTAAAATTTAATGATGTGCACCTATTTACATAACTCTTATCTTGTGTTACTTATTGAGTCATTTTTCAAAATTACTTCTTTTGACTCCATTATATTGACGAATCACAGTGCACTCAATATATTACTTGTACTTACTTGAGGTCTTTGTTAGTTCTATTTTTTTTATAGTTTTAACTTCCAAATCATATTGTTATTGATGAGTTGATTCTGAAAATTTAAATTTTAGAACATCTTGAAGTCACTTAAACTCATTTACAAATAGATGATCATGTTATAGAATCCATGTTTGTTAGAAGTCACATCTTTTATTGAATATATTGAAGTTCATTATTTCATGTTTGTTATGATAAATTCCTATAAATAGGATAATAATGTTTTTAGGAACAAATGATAGAATACCTTTATATAAGATATTTATACTACCTCAATGTCTGAGTGATTCAATTTTTTTATGTTTTTTAGTGTGATCTTAGATGTTCCATTTATATGAGGTTTTAAGGTAAAATCTATAAGTTTACCATTTAAATCATTTTATATTGATCAAATTGTGATGAATATTTTTTGGGATATGAACTATTGATTTTGAAATTGAACACATAATTTTCTAAATTAGAAAAGAAATGTGCCTGATTGGATTTCTTTTCTTGATTAAGTGTTGAACATATATGATTTTAAATTCCCACAGTGTTCATTTACCAAACCATTACATTATAAAATAATCAAATATATTAAATAAAATATGAGTATGATCAATGTTAAGGGATCATAAATTCAATTTACTATTTTAAATTCTCCTGACATTGAAAAACTCATTGAGGAAGGATGAGGAAATTCTTTATTTATAAATAACTGTACTAAATCATTCAACAGGTACTTTATATATTTTGGAATAACATTGAATGAAAATTATAAGATGTGTTTTAATTTTTTTCCAAAACTATAACTTGTGAAAGATTTTTTTTTGATAAAAATAATGGTAGATATATTAAAAAAGTACCTTTTAGTTAAAGTGATTTGTCTTATGAACATCCCCTCTATAGTTTAATTTATTCTTATGCAACAATGATATATGAAAATTCCAAAAATTTTAACTAATATTCATTGAAATTTACCCTCAATTTCCATTATGAACTAAGTAATAATTCCTTTTTTATAATTATTTAAATTTGGAAGTTAATTTATAAATGGCTTAATTATTGGTTTTTATACATTTTATTCATTTTATAATTTATTTTAAATACATAAATATAATCTCTAGATTTTTGAATTAATTTTTTTGAAGGTATGTTTTGAATATTCTTATTTATTTATGTTTTTTCTATATTTTATTTTCAATTAGGCCATTCCTGAATTTTGTATTTGGGAGAACATTGATTAAATAAAATTAATTCTAAATATTAAAATAATTTCTTTGAAATTATTCTCGAACAATTAATTTAAACTTTTGTAAATAGTGATTTTTTGGGGAAAATATAAGAAACATAATTTGGTATTGCATAAATTTTATTTTAATTATATTTGATTAAATTTTATTTATATTTGAATTTTCAATAATTAAATAGAAAATAAAGGTTAAAGAAGAAAAATTGGAAGTTGTCAAGGTGACCAAGCCCAACTGACCGCACCCAGGTAACTCATGGCCAGTCAATTGATTGTGAGCTATATCAGCCTACCATTATCAAAATATGAAAAAGGGTGAAATTGAAAAAATGTGAAAATTTAATGTGGCCATATGAATCTTCACTATCAGTGTACTGACTGCAAGAATAAATTGTCCACCTACCATGAAGGATGATCCCCAATCTTACCATAAGAGAAAATTCGACCCGCCATGTAACCACCTAAACTTTTAGGAATAAATTTACCATTTTTTATTTAATTAAATATATTATTGATATATAAAACACATGCACTTATTTTTTTATTATATCCAATTTTATTTAAATGATTATTAAATATCTTTACCATTGATAATATAGATATTGAATAGTGGTCACATGACTAGTATAAATACAAGGTTTTAATAAGTCCTTTTGGCACAGACAAAGGAAGCGATGGCCTCAACTAGTATGATCATACCCCATGAATCCCATCAATCAGATATTTTGAGGGATATAACATTTTTGGGATTTTCCCAAGACTAAGCCTAAGATTATATACAACAACTTAAGCATGAGTGAAACTGTTTACAGGAGAATTTTAAGCTCATCGAGATCACAACCCAACCCATGTTCATTGAACGGCCCCATGAAAGCCCCACCATCATGCACCTTACTCTTAGGGAGTATGATAGTGTAATAAAAGGACATGATTAAGATCATTGAATTATGAATATGTACATTATTTTTCTATAGAATATTGAATATATTTTCTTCCTATTATTTTTACTTTTTAAATAATTTTTAAAGAACAAATAGTATTTTTTGGTTAATATTATAATTAAATTAAGAAATATATTTTTATGAATTAATGTATTTTAAAATATAAATAATATATTAATAAAATATTATTATTAAATTACTTTTTTAAAATATAAATGATCATATAATTTTTTATAAAGTCAAATGTAATTTTTATTAGGGTTCAAAAACTGTTATTGACAAAACCCATCATTTTCAATAAATGAAATTTCATTATTTTAAAAGTAAAAATTCACATATTAATATAATTATTCAAATAAAATGAATATAATTTTTGGAATCAGGACATTGAAATTTTCCAATGGTGAATTTTTCATAATTTTGTGAGAGTCAAATTTTTGAGTAAAAATTAAATACCAAATAAATATAAAGTGTGTTTTATGACATCATAATATCCCAATAGTGATGTAATGAATACTATAAAAGGTATAGTAGGATAATTATATTTTTTTATTTAAAATAATTCAATTTTAATTTTATTTGATTTATTTTATAAATCCTTAGTGAATCTTCCAAGACTTATAAAATATTTTAAGATTTTAAAATCATTTCTTTGAAAGTGTAACTCACCTCCACATATTAATGGGAAATATTTTATTATATTCTGCCCTTGCAATTATAAAATAATGTATTCCCATCCCCTTTTACAGAAAAAATGGGCAAAATCAATGGGATGGTTTGTGGTTTTGAATATTTTAGTATGTAGTGTCCAAAACCTAAATAATAAAGAAATCCCCTTCCTTTCCTATATAAAACCACCCATGCTCACATTTACCTTAACTCAAACTAATTTAAGATCATCCATACACTGAAATATACTCCTTAGAGTCCTTCCAAGGCTCCCCAAGCTCCCAATAAGCCTCCCCTAATCCTATGGAATCCCACATCCATGTAAGTGATTCTCTCTATCCTATTTTTATCAAGCACTGCATTTATGATATGCCGTTTTGATTTCCATTTGCCTAAGTTGTGATATATTATTACCTATCCCCATTAATTTAAATTTTATATTTGAATGATGGAATCCATTTAACTCTCATTTATCCCTCTTATGAATCCTTATGTACACCCGTTGCTATGCCGAAAGTTTGTTAGGAATCTCTCACACTCCTCTTTTATCAATAATTACTTTTATGTTATGTTTTCTAAATTCCATTTACCTATGTTGGGATACATTCTTAAATATCCCTCTTATGTTCCATTTCTTGTCTCAATGATGAGATACCCATTTCTCTCTCATCAACCCATTTTTTGAATTTCTATATGACGTCGTTATGCTGCCGAAATTGCACAATGATTTTCCATGCCAAAATCATCATGTAGGGAATACCATACCCATTTCTCTATCAAGGGTATTCAACTTCAAGAAAATATAATTGTTGAATAGGGATTTACAATTATGTATTACAAATTCTTAGATTGTGTAATAAATTATGATTTTTAATGAAACCATGTTATATGATCTATGTGGCACACTTAAACATGAGAATGAAATGATTATAGAGGGTATGGCCTAATAGCGGTCCAATGAATTGGGTAATGGATAGTATCATGATAAATCATGTTGGGATATGGAATTTACCTAATTCCTTTATTGTAATTCTTCCACCATGGAGTCTTGGTGGATTTATCCTTGATCTATTTATGATGTAGTGTTTTATGTTGGTTCCATATTTTCCATCTTATGATTATCATGATATATCAATCCTTATTATTTATGTTCCTTTAAACCTCATTGATATGCCCTATCTAACATGTATTATTATCCTCATGAAATTCAATTTTTATTACCTTACAAGGCTTTATATATCACCCTTTTTTATGTATGTCCTCAGGTTATCCCATGAATTGTTAAGTACGAAGGAATGTTTTGGTCATGTAAATGAAGTTTTCAATAAAGATGTTGCTTTTCATGTTTTAATTTGTCATGTAATATACCTAATTTCCAAAATACACTATACCTATCAATCTTATTAGTTGTATTAAGTGAAAATTTTATGTAATTAATAATGTTTAAAAATGAAATAAACAGTAGGTTTGTTATAGTTTTCATTAGAGGATAGGTTTAGTTATTTTTGGTATTAGGATTAGAAAACCCTAGGGAAAACCCTTAGGTATAAGACTAAGTGTAAAAAAGTTTCCCTAATTTTTTGTTTGTATAGAAGATTTGGTTTATCAATAAAATACATCCCTGTCTGGATACTACAAGTGGACATGGTTCTAGAACAAATGTACCTAGGAGTAACAACTTCGACAGGGTGTTCTAGGCCAAACTTGAGGTAACCTGGTGTACGAAAATGGGACATACTGTGCACCTGGTTTGACAATACTAGGGGATATTATTTGGTAAATTAATAATCACATTACAAACCATTATTAAGGGGAAAAAAATTCCTATAAGAATATGTGTTAAGAAGTAGATAATGGAAAACATAAACTAAAGCCTAGAAACTCATAAGTTAATGAGATAAATGTAAGTTATCCCTTTAATTTCATTGGATTCCCCCTTTATATGTTTAAATATTTAAGATAATCATCCAAAAATTTTTCTTTATTCTATCTAGTGGCCAAAAATATGAGGAATTGTGCTAACAACAGATGTGAAGTGCAGTGTGGGGATTTCCCCAACGAGATTCCCAACCAGATGTGTAACACCCCGGGTAAAAAAAGAATATGACATTTTTATATTTATCCCTATTTGTGAATAAAATGTTAATATTAATTTAAAGGTAACTCTATGCTCGATGTCTTACCCAATACGCAACAACGAGTTCCTTTGAAATCTTACGTTGCACTCTAATAATAAAATAATTTTATTTTAAATGGAAGTTAACACCTAGATGTTGTAATAAGGTGAATGAACATAACTAACTATAAAATGATTATATATTTTTGTCAAATATTTTTACTTTTTACAATAAATGTTAGAGGATTAAAAATGTGAATGAATCCAATTTTAAGCATAAACATTCTAATATTCTTTAAACGGTCGATTAACCGCCTTTTGATGGCGAACCGCTTTTAAATCCACTTTTTGACAATTTTATGTGTTATATTTGAAAAAGTAAAATTCTTATTTAGAATCGGGACATCAAAATTTACTTTCTGTAAATTTTTGGTATTTTTCCGATAAAGTTCATTTTTAATGAATAGTGAAAAATGTTGTATTTTAATTCAAAACCTCTTTTTAATATAATTTATTTATATAATTATATTATCTTTTGAATTGTTTTTAATGTTAAATTAGAATATATTCTTACCATTTAATCCAATAGTGGTCATTGGAATTAATTTCACTTTGAAATTGGACTTAAACTAGTGTCAATTTTTTAATAGATATTGTTTTTTAAAAACACGCTATTTGTTTTGACAGCGTGAATTAATTATTAAATTAATTAATGCAACTTATTTGTTTTGAATTTTGTAAAATAGACATCATTTTTGAATTCGGAATATCAAATATATCTTAGGGTGAATTTTTGGTATTTTTCTGAAAAACTTCAATTTTTGATGAATAGTGAAACCACTAAGTTGTAGTTTAAAAACTGATTTTTCGTTTAAATGAAACTTTACGACTTCTGTGATTTTAATTTCAAAAATAAGAAAAATATGGTTTTCATTAGGATGTAAAATGTGGTTCAATGGGATTAAAATAATTTTTTGGTGAATAGTAACTTTTTAGTTTTTAATCGCGGTTAGAGGTAATTAGTGTAATTTAAGGTAAAAATAATGTTTTAATAATATTAAATGACTTGACACATGTCCTACCCTTATTGGTTGAGTCATGGTCGACCAAGAAAATCCATGGGTCAACTTGGGGACCCCATTGAGCCACTTTGGTAGGAAAATGACATTAAAACGTTTTTTTCAAGTTAAAATTAAAAGGTCACAAACATGTGTTGTTTTACTAAAAAATATTTTACATGGGGTTATAAAAGTAATATTTTTGACTATAAATATTCATTATAAAGATAAAAATATTTAATAAATCATCATATATTTTTTTATAATTTTTAGACATTAAATTAATTAAATTATTTATGACACCATGATGATGCATCGATTACCTCATTATATAACGATTTAAATAAAATAAAAAGATAATGTAAAATCAAAGACCTACACTTGTAAAAAACCAATTTTATGTGTGGATTTCAAACTATTATCACCTTATCCTCAAAATATATAATTGTGGGACCTTTAAAATCCGAAATACATTTTATAATAATGCTACTTTTCAAGACTTTCCAAGAGTGCCCCTCCTCTCCTCTTATAAAAGGCCCCCACCTCTACCACCTTACCCACACTTCCAAATCCTTTGGCTCAGCCAAACCCTTCCCATTTTGTCTCTCCACATCCATATATTACTCCTAGAAGTCTCACTTTGGGTAGAAGTCTTTCCAAGGAAGCCTTTGAGCTCAAATCAAAAACAATTACACGATTTAAAGGTAAAGTCTTCCCTAGTGTTCTTTTATTTTATTTTGCTTCTACAACCCCCTAAACTCTTTTTATTCCTTTCTTTTATAACAACACCAGTATCTTAAATATACTTGTATGTTGTTATAAGAATTATTCGATCTACACTTACACACACATCCGTCTAATGGTTAAAGAATATATTGTTTCTGTGGATGGCGAATTACTGCCTCACGAAACGATGATTATTCAATATTCTTTTAACACCTTCAATGGTGGAAATTATGATTTCACTATATTTTATATATCATATATATGGTATTTATGTTTTCTATATTCTTCTGTATTTTATATTTAAAACATACCTTTATTCATTGCATGTTGTGCAAATGCGATAATTTTATATAAGTGCGGACTACCGCCCCCTCAAGTGATGTGACTCGTTCATGCAATACATGGAATGTATAAAAAATGAAATTAATGAACATATGTGACCTATATAACATATATATTATACTGGAATTATAATATATATAAATATATGTCATTTTTTTAGTTCCGTTAATATGACAGGAAAAAATGAAAGTAGCGTTAATGCGTACGTACGGCCTACCGTCTCCATGAACGGTGCATTTCATTTTTTATCTCCAAATGATATGGAATAGTATAAAATGAATATGTAATAGATATATATGATATTTTAATCATTAATACTATTCTGGAAATTATTTACTTATAACTACATGGGCAATCATTTTTCAAACAAGTTCATTTTTGACTCATGTACCAAACATCGGCAAAAACGTCTGATATGAACTAACATTATTAAAAAATTATTATAACATTATAATATGTTATATGAACTGAATAATAATATTTAAAAGAGGTACTTAGGCAATTATAAATTGACCAAAGTTTATTATTCAGTAATATAAAGAAACGAACAAGACAAGTCAGACTTGAGGTAAGGGATCCTACCCCTCTCTTTCTTTTTAAGTACACTCCTTTATGTCATTTCTTTTAAGCTCATATTTCTTATGATTGGGATGTTATTTTATATTCCTATTTCTGTAAACTTTATGTAAATATTATGAGAGACCCTATTTGATCTCATCAATCAATTTTTGGAAGTTTTATGTGGCACCGTTGGGCTTTTGAGTTTTCGTAAGGGATTTTTCATCTCACTTTTATTCCTGTGAGATTTATGCTACATTTTCCTCAATTTCCTTTGAGTGGTGTATGTACTGCCCATTATTTTACTCTTTGTGTAATATAATTTTGTTTATGAGTATTTACATCAATGTCGTATTGTCCTTCTTTCATGGGGTGTATGTTTCGAAAGATACCCAAGTCGGTAAGGGAACCTTTCACCCTCCTCTTTTTAAAAGACTTCTTTTGTTGGGTCTTTTAATTTACATATTGTAATGTTGGGATATGTTCTTCTATATCATTATTGATGTAAATTTTATGTCCAAGTGATGAGATACCCTTGTTATCTCTCATCAACTCATTTTCTGAATTTTGAAGTGACGCCGTTAGGCTGTCAAAATGTTTGCAAGGGAACTTCTTAACCCAATTTTGATTCTTTGGGATAAGCTGGTACTCCTTGAATATGTCATTCTATGAATATGTGTGAATAACCTCTGATTTTTCTACACTTAATATCCACTTATATTTGGTGTATTCATTTGTCACACATTATTATGTAATTGATTTTTCCTTAATCCAAGGATACCGTCTTTGTATGGGACTTCGTCTCAATCTCCTTTCATTGAGCCATATTTTTTTTTATACACAGCCTTTTTTTATATGGTGTATAAACCCCTTTGACTTTTACGTTTAACCAAAAGGAATATTTTTTATACGAAGCATTTTACTAAACGACAAAAGGGAATTTTTTTTGTCGTACATACGCGGCGACAACGACTTCTCCACCGCCGTGACCATTATTTGAGTTTCAGCTTCCTTTACAAGCCATACCATTTTTTTAAAATAAAAAAAAAGTACCATGTTTTACTTTTCTTTTATTTTGGTATTGAAAATGGTTTTCATAATGTTTTTATATCAATTTGTTGTATTGATATCTTGTGATTGAAAAGTGGAAATGTTATGTTTCCTTTATGCATGTTTTATGTGATATGATTATGTTACGGTTCATGGGAATTATTATGAAGACAGGTGGTTCCGTGATAAACTAATGGCGGGTGAGCCCGATATAGCTCTCCAATGAATTGGGTAACGTGAAGGATGTTAAACATTAAGGTTTCTCCGAAGAGATTTAGTGAATATACTGTGATGGGTATTCCAAACGTAACCATGAGGGTTACTCCCTACGTAAGAATGTTATGAATGCCTCAAGTTACCTTCATGTCTTATGATTTCTATGATTTATTCATGATTTGATGAGGTATGTTAAAGTGCTTATGTTTTATGGGTAAAGTATAATTTCATTCTTATGTATATATGTAATCATGTTTCCTTTCCATATTTTTATATCCCTTACTGAGCTTTTTATGCTCATCCTAAGTTTTTGAAATGTTTTTCACAGGTCAAGGGAAAGGTACATGATATCATGATAGTGTCAAGGGAGTGTCAATAAAGAATCCATGTTTTATTTTAAATATGTTTCCGTTGATGGGAAAAAATTAATACTATCTTTTATGTAAACACTTTGTTTAAATGTGGAATGTAATGCATGTTTTATGATCTAATTCTCTAAAACTCTAAACTTGAAAAGATCCTCAACATGTATTCTTGAAGTAACTCAAGATTAAGTAATTTTTAAGGCAGGGGCCTTATAGTTGGTATCAAAGGTCTGTTTAGACAACTTTAGGGATTATGAGTTTTTTTTAGACACATGATTAGTCCCTATATCCATTATTTCAGTTAAATCCTTCTTTTATAACTTTTTTCGGGTCAAGTAAAGTCAGTTGCGAATGGAAGGAGAAGGATCTCAAACGAAATTCCTATCTCTTCCTGATGACATGATTGCAATAATTATTGCAAAGTCTTGTTCAGATGATTGTGAAAAATTTTCTAGCATACAACTCACTTGAAAGCAGTTGTTTGAGATATCAAACACCTCCACTACACCTCGTTATCATCGTGGATCATGGGTTGTTTTTAGACAAATAATATTTTCACAATATTCTCATATTTTCAAGAAAGGTAAATATTATCAAGGTATTATCAAATATTTTACCTTATCACAAGAATTTTAAGCATATTATGATTTTAAAAATGGTGCTGAGGAAGGAGACCCTTGCGCAACCTATTTATATTTTCTTTTAAAATATAGTCTCTCAGCACATACTTATGGTATTTTAAAAGGACCAATAATAGAAATTTTCAACTCAAATTCTGTCTGACTATTTTATAGAAATCATGTTTTATCCGATGTTTTGGAATTTTATGTCATACATGATTATTTTCCAAAATTGTTTTTCTGTGAACACCCATATGACCCATGTTGTACAAGGTGTATTTGGATGGAGGAAGAAAATTATTTTGAAGGATCACTAAATCATTGCTGTAATTCATGGGACTTCTACCTACGTGAGAAAGATGACGATGAAACCGAGTTGACTCCATGATCAAGGTATGCTGTTATTAATTTTGGGAATCATTTTATTTTATCTTATGGTGGTGAAATAAGACTTCAAGAATTAATATGTTGAGATCGTAACGAATTTGGTTGAAAATGAGAGGTATAAGGAAACTATTGAGGTTAAAAAATGTTATGGTTATTTTTGGAGTTTTATAAAAAGGACAACATGTAGACCATGTGACAACCCGTCGCGTCGGACAAAGCTGTGGGAATCGAACCCACAACCAAAGTGCGACTGGTATTTATTTCCTACCACTGGACTACGTGAAGTCCCTGGTTAGTATGACTTATTATTTTTAGTTAGATGATTTTATGAATTAAGAGTAAGTTGATTTTGGGTTATCTATGGAAATTATTAACCTATCATGGAGGATATGTGATTAGGTTAATTACTTTTCAATATGAGACTTTAAGAGAAACTGATGTTATTTGGAGATAAGTGTTAATTTTTCCTTGGAAGAATATGTTATTAAATCCTTCAAATATTTGGGTTTCAATATTAGTTTGGTTTACTTTGAAGATTTTTATGGAAAAATTGTTTATCGAATGGTCTTCGTTGAACTTTGGGTTTTGTTGGACAAATTTTGGAGATTAGGAATAGATTTTCTTTTTATAAAGGGTTATCCTTTTCTGGATTATCTGATATTGTTCTAATAATTTTGGTTTTGGTAAGCGTCTAAATACATGAGAAATATATAGTCCTCTTTTGTGGATTAGGTGATTCTCTAGAAGTTTATTGTAGTACTCTTAGTGTGAACAAGTCTTCCTAAATACTCATCATTTGGGGAAAGTATGAGTTTGTGTAAGAAATCAAGTAAAAGTTGAAAGTCAACATGAAAAGTAAATATGTTTCCTTAAGATCAAAAATAAATTCCTCAATGAAAAGTAACTTAAAACAAAAATGATTTCTATTAACTTTTCCTACTGGGGAATCAAATACCGTTTAACCCACCACAAGTTTGTGATTTTCTTGTGGTTAACTTTCTCCTAAACATGTTTTCTGTCACTCTCCCTCAGAACATGACACTTTGATTTTTCTTCTATATCCATGTTTTCCTACATGGCATCCTAGTATGGATTAACTCAGGTGACCTCTGTACTTCACTTTCTTTCTATTAAAGTGATTGTTTTTCCAACTCTTGTTCCGATGTGGGACTTTCAATGATGTTTCAGAGCCTAATTTTAAAATTGCGAGGACGCAATTCTCAAAAGGGGAGAAGGATGTAACACCCCAGGAAAATAATGAATACGACATTTTTATATTTATCCCTATTTGTGAATAAAATGTTAATATTAATTTAAAGGGAACGCTATGCTCTATGTCTTACCCAATACGCAACAACGAGTTCCTTTGAAATCTTACGTTGCACTCTAATAATAAAATAATTTTATTTGAAATGGTAGTTAACACCTAGCCGTTGTAATGAGGGGAATGAACAGAACTAACTAAAAAATGATTATATATGTTTGTCAAATATTTTTACTTTTTACAATAAATGTTAGAGGATTAAAAAATGCGAATGAATCCAATTTTAGGCGTAAACATTCTAATATTCTTTAAAAGGTCGATTAACTGCCTTTTGATGACGAACCGCTTTTAAATCCACTTTTTGACAATTTTATGTGTTATATTTGACAAAATAAAATTATTCTTTAGAATCGGGACATCAAAATTTACTTTGTGTAAATTTTTGGTATTTTTCCGATAAAGTTCATTTTTTAATGAATAGTGAAAAATGTTGTATTTTAATTCAAAACCTCTTTTTAATCTAATTTATTTATATAATTATATTATCTTTTGAATTGGTTTTAAAGTGAAATTATAATATATTTTTACCATTTAATCCAATAGTGGTCATTGTAATTAATTTCACTTTGAAATTGGACTTAAACTAGTGTCAATTTTTTAATAGATATTGTTTCTTAAAAACACACTATTTGTTTTGACAGCGAGAATTAATTATTAAATTAATTATTGAAACTTATTTGTTTTGAATTTTGTAAAATAGACATCATTTTTTAATTCAGAATATCAAATATAGCTTAGGGTGAATTTTTGGTATTTTTCTGAAAAACTTCAATTTTTGATGAATAGTGAAACCACTAAGTGGTAGTTTAAAAACTGATTTTTCATTTAAATGAAAATTTACCAATTCTGTGATTTAAATTTCAAAAATACTACATACATGGTTTTCATTAGGATGTAAAATTTGGTTCAATAGGATTAAAATAATTTTTTTGGTGAATAGTAACTTTTAAGTTTTTAATCGTGATTAGAGGTAATTAGTGTAATTTAAGGTAAAAATAATGTTTTAATAATATGAAATGACCTTGAAACTTGTCATACCCTTATTGGTTGAGTCATGGTCGACCAAGACAATCCATGGGTCAACTTGGGGACCCCATAGAGCCACTTTCGTAGGAAAATGACATTAAAACCGTTTTTTTAAGTTAAAATTAAAAGGTCACAAACAAGTGTTGTTTTACTAAAACAATTTTTTACATGGGGTTATAGAAGTCATAATTTTGACTATAAATATTTATTAGATATATAAAACTATTTCCTACATCATGATATTTTTTATATAATTTTTAGACATTAAATAAATTAAATTATTTATGACACCATGATGATGCAGCGATTACCTCATTATTTAACGATTTAAATAAAATAAAAAGATAATGTAAAATCTAAGACCTAAACTTGTCAAAAAACTATTGGATGTCTGGATTTCAAACTATTATCACCTTATCCTCAAAATATATAATTGTGGGACCTTTAAAATCTGAAATGAATTTTATAATAATGCTACTTTTCAAGACTTTCTAAGAGTGCCCCTCATCTCCTCTTATAAAAGGCCCTCACCTCTACCACCTTACCCACACTTTCAAAGCCTTTGGCTCGGCCAAACCCTACCCATTTTGTCTATACACATCCATCTCTTACTCTTGGAAGCCTCACTTTTGGCATAAGTCTTTCCAAGGAAGCCTTTAAGCTCAAATCAAAAAGAGTTACCCGATTTAAAGGTAAAGTCTTCCCTAGTGTTATTTTGTTTTATTTTGCTTCTCCAACCCCCTAAATTTTTTTTATTACTTTCTTTTGTAACAACACCAGTATCTTCAATATACTTGGATTTTGTTTTAAGAAGTATTTGAGCTACACTTACACACACATCTGTCTAATGGTTAAAGAACATACTGTTTCTGTGGATGGCGAATTACTGCCTCACGAAACGATGATTGTTCAATATTCTTTTAACACCTTAAAAGGTGGACATTATGATGTCACTATATTTTATATATCATATATATGGTATTTATGTTTTCTATATGGTTCTGTATTTTATATTTAAAATATACCTTTATTCTTTGCATGTTGTGCAAATGCTATAATTTCATATGAGGAAGTGTGGACTATCGCCGCCTCAAGTGATGTGAATCGTTCATGCAATACATGGAATGTATAAAGAATCAAATTAATGAACATATGTGACCTATATAACATATATTTTATACTGTAATTATAATATATATATATATATATCATTTTTTATAATTCCATTAATATGACAGGAAAAAATGAAAGTAGCGTTCATGCGTATGTACGACCTACCGTCTCCGTGAACGGTGCTTTTCATTTTTTATCTCCAAATGATATGGAATAGTATAAAATTAATATTTACTGGATATATATGATATTTTAATCATTAATACTATTCTGGAAATGATTTACTTATAACTACATGGGCAATCATTTTTCAAACAAGTTCATTTTTGACTCATGTACCAAACATCGACAAAAACATCTGATATGAACTAACATTATTAAAAAATTATTATAACATTATAATATGTGATATGAACTCAATAATAATCTTTAAAGGAGGTCCTTAGGCAATTAATAAATTTAACAAAGTTTATTATTAAGGAATATAAAGAAATGAACAGGACAAGTCGGACTTGAGGTAAGGGATCCTACCCCTCTCTTTCTATTTAAGTACACTCTTTTATGTCATTCCTTTTAAGCTCATATTTATTATGATTGGGATGTTATTTTATATTACACTTTCTGTACACTTTATTTTAATATGATGAGAGGCCCTATTTGATCTCATCAATCAATTTTTGGAAGTTCTAAGTGGCACCGTTGGGCTGCCGAGTTTTCGTAAGGGATTTTTCATCTCACTTTTATTCCCGTGAGATTTATGCTACATTTGCCACAATTTCCTTTGAGTGGTGTATGTACTGCCCATTATTTTACTCTTTGTGTAATATAATTTTGTTTATGAGTATTTACATCAATGTTGTATTGTCCTTCTTTCATGGGGTGTATGTTTCGAAAGATACCCAAGTCGGTAAGGGAACCTTTCACCCTCCTCTTTTTAAAAGACTTCTTTTGTTGGGTCTTTTAATTTACATATTGTAATGTTGGGATATGTTCTTATATATCCTTATTGATGTAAATTTTATGTCCAAGTGATGAGATACCCTTGTTATCTCTCATCAACTCATTTTCTGAATTTTAAAGTGACGTCGTTAGGCTGTCAAAGTTTTTGCAAGGGAACTTCTTAACCCAATTTTGATTCTTTGGGATAAGCTGGTACTCCTTGAATATTTCGTTCTATGAATATGTGTGAATAACCTCTGATTGTTTTACACTTAATATCCACTTATATTTGGTGTATTATTTTGTCATACATTATTATTTAATTGATTTTTCCTTAATCCAAGGATACCGTCTTTGTATGGGACTTCGTCTCAATCTCCATTCATTGAGGCATATTTTGTTTTATACACAACCTTCTTTTATAAGGTGTATAAACCCATTTGACTTTTACGTTTAACCAAAAGGAATCTTATTTATACGAATTGTTTTAATAAACGACAAAAGAGAATGTTTTTGTCGTACGTATGCGGTGACAACGACTTTTCCGCCGCCGTGACCATTATTTGAGTTTCGGCTTCCTATACAAGCCATACCCTTTTTTTAAAAGAAAAATAAGTACCATGTTTTACATTTCTTTTATTTTGGTATTGAAAATGGTTTTCATAATGTTTTTATATCAATGTGTTGTATTCATATCTTGTGATTGAAAAGTGGAAATGTTATGTTTCCTTTATGCATGTTTTATGTGATACGATTATGTTATGGTTCTTGGGAATTATTATGAAGATGGGTGGTTCCGTGATAAACTAAGGGCAGGTGAACCCGATATAGCTCTCCAATTCATTGGGTAACGTGAAGGAGTTAAACATTAAGGTTTCTACGAAGAGGCAATATACTGTGATGGGTATTCCAAACGTAACCATGAGGGTTACTCCCTACGTAAGAATGTTATGAATTCCTCAAGTTACCTTTATGTCTTATGATTTCTATGATTTATTCATGATTTGATGAGGTATGTTAAAGTTCTTATGTTTTATGGGTAAAGTATGATTTCATTCTTATGTATATATGTAATCATGTTTCCTTTCCATATTTTTATATCCCTTACTGAGCTTTTTATGCTCATCCCAAGTTTTTGAAATGTTTTTCACAGGTCAAGGTAAAGGTACATGATATGATGATAGTGTCAAGGGAGTGTCAAGAAAGAATCCATGTTTTATTTTAAATATGTTTCCGTTGATGGGAAAAAATGAATACTATCTTTTATATAACCACTTTGTTTAAATGTGGAATGTAATGCATGTTTTATGATCTAATTATCTAAAATTCTAAACCTGAAAAGATCCTCAACGTGTATTCTTGAAGTAACTCAAGATTAAGTAATGTTTAAGGCTGGGGCCAAATATGATGGGATCGGGAATTAAAAACATTGTCACAATACTATCTCAGTTAACTCAAGTTATAAATAGAAACCTGGACCAGGAAGAGAGCACATCCCCACCCGAAGAGAGAGAAACCTATAGTCGAGAGAAATATATGACAAAGCCTCCTACTTTCAATGGATCATCTGATCCCTTAATCATGGATAAATGGATCAATTCCATTGAAAAGATCTTCTTCATCCTTAAATGATATGAAAAAAGAGACAGTTCTTATGGACGTTTATTTTATGAAGGGTTAATCTTATCTGTATTGGAAATTGATTAAGAATATGAATCCCGAGGAAGAGATTGAAGCAATTGAGTAGAAGGAATTCAGAAAAATGTTTTTTGATAATACTTTTTTCCACACCCTCTATATTAAGATGGAAAGAGATTTCCATGCACTCAAGAAAAATGATGATGAATATGTTGGGGGCATATGAGGTAGAATTCACAATACATTCACAATATGCCTCTAGTTTTTTGTTACCCCTGGATACAAGGATGACCGCTTCTTTGGTGGGATAAAACATAGTCTAGGAAAAGCCTTGGTAATCTGTGACTTTGATAGCTACAAGGAAATTTTCCAATGTGTCCTCAAATTTGGGATTACTATTAGTGAGTCTCATGGGTATCATGGGGATAAAAAATGAAAGTGGATATTAATTCTAGCAATGTGATGGATAAATACAACTGTGCTAAGAAATTCTAGCACCTCAATTGTCAAAGGTGCATAAAGAAGAACCTTGTAAACTTGATAAGGGGAACAAGAAAATGATTTATGTGTGGAAGATAAGATAACCTAGAAAATTATTTTTTATGGGAGAAACCAACCAATGTGATAAAGTAAAGGAATGATCTGTTCAACCATCAACATGTTTTTAGTGCTTCAATTGAAAGTAACTAGGGAACTTGGCAAACTAGTGAACTAAACCAAGGGTTTTTTGAGGAAACCAACAACCTCCAAGGGCACAAGGGTGAGATTTTTCTATCACCACCACTAAAGTGGATCCTGATATTGAAGTGGTGATAGGTATACAGGGTATTCATTAAATAATAGAGAATATACTTTTTGATTCTAGTTATACACATTCCTTTATATCATGAAAGTTTTGTATAAATATTCAAGCACCACTAAAAAGCATGGAAGTAGAGATGTCTGTGAAAATGACAAATTGGGAAATTATTGAAACCCATGTATATAACTCATACCCTATCCCAATTTTGGAATTGAACTTCTCAAAAAACCTTTTCATACTTCCCTTGGTGGAATTTGATGCAATTCTGGGCAGGGATTGACTTTCCCTAAATAGAGCCATCATAAATTGTTGTGAGAGGGAAATCACACACTAAATGGTGAATCGACCCTTGATTCTATACAAGTTAATGGAGGAGGATGAATATTATTTAACACCATCATCTCAAGGATTCATATTATTTCCCCATGATAAATCATATCTAGATAAAATAGTTGAGTCTAAGGAACAAACCATCCTCGAAGATATGCTTATTCTAAGGGAATTCATTGATTTGTTTCTTGAGGAGTTTCCTAGTCTCCTCTAAGTAGGGAGGTCGAATTTTTTATTAAACTTATACCTAGGGAATTGCGAATTTCCAAGACTCTTTATAGAATTAATATTGTAGAACATAAATAGATAAAGAAACAACTACATGATAATCCGAATAAAGGGTTTATATGCCCAAGTGATCCACCATGGGGTGAACCAGTCCTTTTCTTCAAGAACAAGGATGGGTTAATTCACCTTTGCATTGATTATAGAGAGATACAAAAATCACGATAAAGAACAATTATCCGTCTCCAAGAATTGATGAATTGTCTGATCAAATATGTGGAGAAAAATACTTCTCCAAGGTGGATCTATGGTCAGGATATTACTAAGAAAGGGTGAAGAAGGAGGATATCCACAAGACTGCTTTTTGTACAAGGTACAGGCATTATGATTTCATAGTGATTCCATTTAGACTCACTAATTCCCCAAAAATATTCATGGACTTACTGAATAGAGACTTTAAATAATTCCTTGACAAATTTGTGACAATATTTTTAGATGATATTCTAATATACTCATAAACCAAGGAGGATAATGGGGAGCATCTAAATAATGTTTAAAAGACATTTTTAATGGAGAAGCTATATGAAATGTACATAAAATGTGAGTTATGGATAAAATAATTCTCATTCTTGGGGAACATCATAAAATGATAGGGATGGCTGAGGGCAACATTTGTGATAGATATTCATAGTTTCCTTGGGTTAGAAAAATAGTATCTCCAATTTTTGAGAAATTTATCATGATTTTAAAACCCTATTAAAAATATATCTCATAAGGGAATAAAATTTTATTGTAATGATTAATGTGAAGAAAGATTTATGGAGTTGAAAAGGAGGCTCGTCACTACCCCTATGCACACACTACCCACAAGTGGGGAGTTTTTTGTAATTTCCAGTGATGCTTTAAAGAAGGGATTGGGATGTGTGTTGATGAAAAATGAAAAAATCACTTCCTACACCTCAAGGAAGCTGATAAGGTTTGATAAAAACTATCCCACAAATGATCTAGATTAGGAAGATATGATTATTGTGTGGAAAATCTAGGGGCATTATCTATTTGGGGAGAAGTGTGAAATATATATGGATCACAAAAGTCTAAAATATATATTCTCAAATAAATAGATAAATATATGAAAATAAAGTTGTTTAGATCTCATTAAGGATTAGGACTACTCAATCCACTACCATCTCGGGAAAGAGAACAATGTGACAGATGCTCTAAGTAGAAAGGACCCAACAATTATATCATTGATAATAATTTAGAAGGATATTGTCTTCTTAAATTTGAAGAATATGGACATGGGAGTCATAAATAAAGGAATATCATAAATCCTTTCACAAATTATTTCTCAACACTCTATTTTGGAAAGGTTAAAGGATTATCAAAAATATGATGTGGGAATTTTGATCAATGTAGAGACTATCAGAAAATGGAAATCCATGCAGTTCAATGTTAATAAAGAAGGAATTGTGAGATTTGGGTCAAGACTATGTGTTCTATAAAATACTAAGTCAAAGAAAGAACTTTTGGATGATGCACATAATTATACCTTCTCCATTCACCTAGGAAACAAAAATATGTATCGACATCTCTGAAAGCAATATTGGTGGGATAAAATGAATAAGTAAATCACTGATTATACGTCAAAGTGTCTGGTATGTCCTCAAGTGAAGGATGAAAGGTATAAGTCCAAGAGGATGATGCAACCATTACCCATACCTACATGGAAAACAGAAAACATCACCATGGACTTTTTCATAGGAATTCCAAATAAATCCAAGGGAAAAAATTATCTGGGTTGTAATGGTCATCTTAAAAAGACTTCACACTTTATCATGATTCAAAAGGATTTCTCATTGGATCAATTGGCATGGATATAAATCAGAGATGTGGTAAGGCTATATGGAGTACCACTATCAATTGTGTCTTGTTGAGATCCAAGATTCACCTCTAAGTTTTGGAAAAGACTCTAGTATGTTCTAAACACTAAGATGAACTTCAATACTGATTATCACCCTTGAAATTATGTCTAATATGAGCAAACTATCCAAAAAAAATATTTAAATGTTAAGAGCATGCTCAATGGACTTCAAAGGTGGATGTGACCAATATATTCCTTTGGAGGATTTCTCTTACAACAACATTTTTTACCTGAGCATCCAAATGGACCCTTATGAATCCCTTTATTGTAAGAGGCAAAGAACATCAACATGTTTGGATGAAGTTGGGAAAAAACTTCTTGGTCCTAAAATGGTTAAAGAAATGTTGGAGAAGGTTAAGACCATGCAACAACACATAAAAGCTTCTCATAGTGAAAAAAAGATCTATATTGAAAATCATCGATGAGACCTAGAGTTTGATGTTGGAGACATGGTCTTTTAATGTATATCTCCATGGAAGAGAGTGATGATATTTGGGAAGAAGGTAAATATTATTCCAAGGAACATTAACCCTTTTGAGATCCTTGATTGTATCGGAGCAGTGGCCTATCGACTAGAACTCCAACCAAACCTGTCACAAGTACATGATGTATTTCATTTATCCCTCTTAAGAAAGTACATACCATACCAATAACATGTACTCAATCCAGAGGTGGTACCATTGGAGAATTACATTTTTTATTAAGAGTAGCCATTGAAGATCTTAGACTATAGAGAAAAAGTTCTATAAAGAAAGACAACTCCCCTCATAAAAGTGTTTTTGAGAAACCAAAAGTTTGAAAAGTCAATGTGGGAACCATAGGAGGTGATAAATTAGAGTTACCCACATCTATTTTAGTGTGTGAAAAGTAAAATTTGAGGATAAAATTTCTAAAGGGGGAAGATTGTAACAACCCAAACTTTTATGAATAAGATTTACCTTTTTATTTAATTAAATGTTTTATGGATATAGAAAACACATAAACTTCTTTTGTTTTATTACATATAGTTGGATTTAAGCGATCATTAAGTATCTTTACCATTGATAATATATCCATTGAATAGTGATCACATGGCTCATATAAATATAGGGTTTTAATAAATCCTTTTGGAACAAACAAAGGAAGTGATGACCTCAACAAGTAGGATCGTACCTAATGAATCCCATCTATCAGATCTTATGAGGGAGAAAACATTTCATAACTTTACCCTATACACAATACCAAGATACGATCCCACAAGTAAATCATTATTTAAACCGTTTATGGGTTAATTTCAAGCTCCTTGAGATCACAACCAAAACCATGTTCACCGAATGACCCCATAAAAGACCCACCATTGTGCACCTAACTCTTATGGTGTATGCTGGTGTAATAAAGGGATATGTATCAAGACCCTAGAATTAAAATATTTACATTATTATTTTATACAATATTTAATATATTTTCTTCCTATTATTGTTACTTTGTAAATGTTTATGATGTAGTGTTTTAAGTTGTTTCCACTTTTCCATGTTATTATTATCATGCAATATCATGCCTTATTATTCATGTTCCTTTACGCATCTTTGATATTCCTTGTCTAACATGTATTATTATCCTCATGTTATGCTATGTTTATTCCCTCACTAAGATTTATATCTCACCCCTTTCTTATTTATTTCCTCAGGTTATCCCATGCAGTGTTATGTACAAGGAACGTTTAGGCCATGTTAAAGAAGTTTTCAATAAAAATGTAACTTTTAATGTTTTAAGTTGTTATGTAATGTAACTAATTTCACAAATACACTATACATATAAATATTTTGATTTGTATTAAGTGAAAATTATAGGTAATAAATCATGTTTAAAAATTAAATAAAGACCAGGGTTTTTCTACGCCATGGGAGTCTCCTTTAACTTATTTGATGATCACATAATGATTAGTGAATTGTCCATAAAAGACCCTAAAATCCCACCATAAGTAGAGTATCACAAACTAACAATAAAATATTGTTGAAGTTTTCATGCAACCTTTATGGTCACTTTCCATGTGACCACATCTCTACTTCCAAGCTACCACAAGAACTTTTATAACCTACCACAACATTGAAATTCAGGGATTGCACCCACATATTTAGAAAAAAACATCCATCAACATACCAAAAATATATCTTAAAACTAATTATAAGATTTTCCCCAACCTATATTTCCATTTCCTTTATCTCAAATGATATAAAAACTCCACCAAATCAAGTTTCTCCAAATCCACACTGCATGATCATCTTTATGACCATCTACGGAACCAATCAATTTTCATGCACAAACCAGGTCAGTATGATCTCCCTTAACCATGGAATAACTTCCACAAACCAATATTTTCGATGAAGATAATTGGAGATAGAACCCAAGATCATTCTTGAGGAAAAAAGAACTAGTTTTAATCATGTGCAATTTTAATGAAGATGAACACGAAGTAAATGATCTTTTATCTAGGTGTGATCAATGGTAGATCCTTGAAGCTACATGAACTTGATTAAAGTAGATAATGGAAGTATACTAAAGTATAAATTGATTAAATCAATGAATTGCCCATTTTTATTTATTAAGAAGAATAAAAAAATATATCAATTGGGTGGGGGTCGTTTGAGTTCCTCCACTAACAGTCTGATCTTCCAACACCTTCAAGGATGATCTTTGTTCAACCATTCTAAGGCTAAAGTTGGTACACATGACAGATTCCATAAAAAAGTTTTGATCACTAGATTATATTTTCAAGTGAATTCATTAAAGGAGACAACCTCAAATCTTTATAACGGTATGAATTTAATGGAATAAGAGATTGAACAATAGATGATCATTGAATTAAATCATCAAAACTTGGCTGATGTTCCCACATTTGATTCTATTCCTGACCATTCTGATCAACTAATAAATCAAATTTAACACATATCACCCTCAATTATTCATCCTATATCATTTCATAAAATCCTCTCTTTTCTTGATTCAAGTTTGATGAAAAATACAAATTTCATGAGTGATCAACCCACACTTCATGCTAGTCCATATCTACTTACAAATAGCCATATGAAATATAAATTGGGTTAGATACCAAATAGACCCAATATTGGAGTGATTCAGAAAGAATCATGAATAAATATAGTATTATAAAAAGAATGACATGGAGCTCGAGCGCATATATTTTTCAAGGCCCACTTTTCATGAAGCCCATACTGGTTATACGTATAATTCCTCACATGATATTATCAAATAGCACAAAATTTCTATTATATCATTGAATCATGAAAAAAAATTCTATAATTATTATCAAACCACTATAGTGCTCGATGATATAGGGAACTTTTGAGCAAGTATGAATCGAGAAAATGACCCAATAAAACCATCCAAGCTGTACACATGGAATCTATTCAATCAAAGATACATCTCACTCTCAGCACTAAAATTCCTAGAGAAAGATGAATAAGATTGTAAAAAACTTATAAATATTATCCTCTCCCATTTTTGGAAATTATTCACCTCCTATCCATTGTATCTAACAATGTCTATAATTATCTTATGCGTTTTAATTCCAATTCCAATATGTTCTATTCATTATTTCAATTTTTCTTTTCTCCCACTAAACTCTTTAGGTTTTTTTCTCAATCTCCATGATTTAAGTGTGATCTATTTAACCCCATAAGAATGGAGAGTTGAACCAAGGTCTATCACTTTAAGGGGGATCACACAAACACTCCAAATAGATATTCTCAGTTCAATAATTTTTTTATTATTCATAATGCAACAATAAATTAAAGGAAAGTAGATAGATGATACTTATATAATATTTCCATTGATCTACTGCATTATTAAATTTATTGAATAAATTATCCCTCTTTTTTCTCATACTATATAGTATAATAGTGTAACTGTGTGGATTGGGGGATGAATAACATATGATATATCTAGGTGTAGAGATAGTGGATCAATTAAATGAGTCTATTCATTGCTTCTTTTAAATGGAGGGGTTGTAACTAGATATACATTGAGGGATATTTTTTGTGTTCATTAAGAATTGAAAATTAGATCAAATAGAGAAATCAGTGAAGGATATTGATTGAAGTGTCAGATGAGAACAATGGTGGATAATGAAGAAAAAATGTAATCAAACCTGGATCTAACCACTTTCAACCTAACTTTGTAAGCTTACTATTTTTTAAACTAATCAAATAGTAATTCTATAAATACATATATAGGATGATTTATACTTAATAAAATATATATATATATATATATATAAGTGATTTGATAGTGAAGTCAGCACAACCCACTCATTGAGAGATGACCTTGATCATCCACTAAGATGTATTAGGAGTAATAAAAATTTTGTTTGATGAGTCCCCAAGACAGGACCTTCCACAAACTTGGTATCATTTCCAGGGATTATGGTTGAGTTTTCTTTGTCTTAATCACCACTTTAATTAGTTTGTTTCTGGATTTACTTCTCTTATATTTCATTATTTTTTTCCTCTTTCTCTCTTTCTTCCATTTTGGGAGTAACATCATGGTGTAACCATTATTTAATCGATCACCAATTTTTATACCCATAATATATTCCCATGGGAACATGAGGTGAGAAATTTTAAATTGAAACATGAATAAAAACCTTCAACATAAACTAATGGGTGGGAGGTTGGAAGCTACTACTTGAACAAGACCAACTACCATTAATAAACATTCCAACACACCCTCATAATAATAAAGATCTTGAACCAATGTATATTACAATATTTTTATATATTCTAAAGAACCTTTAAGTTAAATAGAAACCACATAAAGAAAAAATTAATGATTTTATAGGAATTTTTCCTTCAATAAGCACCACCCATAAAGAACTCATGGAGCCAATTCAATAATAAGAATTTCTATAATAATTTCCCATAGCCTTTACTCAAGTAGACATAAAGGAGGTAGATGGAAAGTATTAAGGAGTATAAGATATTTTATTATTTACCACTGATCCCATCTTTCCATACCACAAATTACTTGAAAATAATGTAAATTTAAAACTACTTAGGGAGACTCTTTTTAAAACTTTTCTTTCTCAAATTTTACTGAAACATAATTTCCTATTGATTTCCCTTCTATTGAAAATAAAATCACATGATAAAATGGTTTGTTATAGACCCTGTATATTGAAGATTAAGTGAATGTGATCAGACTCTAAGAGAATTTGGAATTCCCACTATCTCCCCCATCTACACTTGAAGACTTCCATGTGGCATTTCACTTATATAATAACCTACATTATAAAGATTATTAGGGGGATACCACTGATGTATATTCATTTAATTATAAATTTGTAAAAGTTAAATTATCTTATAACCTCTATGGTTATAATTTTATAAAATCAACTCAATTGATAACCATCATGGATGATGAATAATAAGAACCCTAGGAATCCACTATATAATAGAAATTGGATCTAGAAATCAAAGAAGTGATTTAACTTACTGATGAAGAAGAGCTAGAAGATGTCCGATTTGAATACTTGCTCAGTTTTTCATTTGTGGATAGACAACCTAGAACATTCCATAATATTGGACAATTTAAAGAACAATTGAGGAAACTATCCCATGAATATGAACATAATGTTTCCCAGGAAGTGGATGAAGACGAAGAAGATTTAGGACCTATGATGAATCAAGTACCCCCAAAACATCACCTTGGATATCAATTGGAGAGATTCACAAAAGAAATAGAATTACCAGTGGTCTCTTATGATGAAAAAAATGTTCACATTTATATATTTAATTGGAAGAATTTGGATTTGAACTCAAAACAATTTAATCATAAATGATGAAAATTGTTTTCAAACTCTACCCTAGATGAATATTGCAAAGAATCGTTAATGGAGCTTCCACCAGATAAATTGGCCATAATATATATAGCTGAGGATACCCCATACATCATCCTACCAACCTCACTTTATAAGATACACCTCAATGCTGAGGGGCTGGAATTGAAGATCTTTATAAGTACCCAAGTAAAGATATTACCTCGAACCTACTCTAAATAATAGCAGGTTGGGTCTATCCTACCCCTTTATTTTGACACGGTTTTATTACTAATATGTTAATCATCGATAAATTTTATGCTGAAAATAATATAGGGAAGTGTCATTAATAAGTTTGGTGGAAGAGATTCAAACATATTTAGGACTAGTTTAAAATATTTTTTTGTAACTATTTAGGTATTTGAAAATTAATTTTCTGTTCTAAGGAACTATTTCAGTGGGTATATTTTACCAAAAAACCAAAAATAAAAAAACCAAAAAAAATGTTCTTCCAATAATATACATAGGTATTTTTTATAGTTTTTATGTTTTGTTTTCAAAAAATAATTGAAATTAAATCCTACCCTACCATGAATTAATACCATTTAATAGTGGAATTATATCATTGGTTCAAAAATTGTGAGAGATAAAGGGCTACTGAATTGGTTTAACCTTTGTTTTCACATTCATTTTTTTCTGAGAAATAGAAAAATAGTTGTTAATAGAAAAGAAATTAGTGGGATAAAAACTATAACATGTGGTCATTAATATTTCTAATTTAATCAATGGTAACTTGCAATTTTTAAAAAAGAACACATCAGGGAGCCAACTCAAAAAGTTACTTTGCACAGTCCTTTGAAACTTAAGTAAAATTGGAAATTGGAAACCCATGATGATTATATGAGATTGTTTTTTATGATTTACACTAAGTTCACATGTTTCACTATTATTTCACAAAATTCATACTTTCCAAAGGTGTGAAACCTCTTCCCCCATGGTTGGTGATGTTGACTCCTTGATCAAAATAAGTTGATGGAATTTTGGTTCCTACTTCCATGGATTACTCCATAGAGCTCATCACATAATATAAGTATCTCTCATAGATTTGAGTCATGTTTTCGAAATTCATTCCTAGATCTATATCAAGGTGTACTATAGTAATTTACATTGCTCTTATCTTGATAGGGTAGAAACCTTTGGTCGGAGTAGAAGATAGTGTTGGGAATCTTTGGGAATTTTTTATATGTTTGACATATTGGGAATATATTAAGTCTTCCCATTTTTGGATTAGTTTAATCTCTCATATGAGTGATATTAGGTATATAACCCAAGGTATCCCATATCAGCAATGGGGTATTTTATTCCTGGGGAATAAGGTATCTGAGGATTTTTACCTCAGGCATCCCATGTTTATTGTATGAGGTATATATTTTTGGTGGACAATAATTTTAATGTATTGGGGGATAGGTTAGTCATAAATTTTAATGTATTGTGGGGAAAGTTGGGTCATAAGTTTAGTGTATTATTGGGATAGAGAGGTCACAAGTTAATATCTTGTGGGGATGGGTAATTCATAGGTTTAATGTTTTTTGGGGGCATATTGTTCACATGTTTAATGACTTTTGGACATAGGCAGGTCATAGGTTCAATTTATTTTAGGGATATGTGGGTCACAAGTTTAATGTATTGTGGGAACATATTGGGTGGATTTTAGTGTATTCCTATTGAAAAAATTATCACACATTGTATTTTATGTCTTATGAGTGGAAGACATGTAGATTTTATAAGAAGGCTGGGGTGTTGGGATTGGACCTTAGAGAGGTATCCCATATATTTTGGTATGTTGGGATTGAAAATCATGGAGATTTATTATGTAACCTATTAAGAGATAGGGATAAAAAACCATGTAGTTCAATGCCATAGTTCAAAGTCATGTGATAGGACCAGTCTTTCTAGTTTAACATCACGTGGTAAGGATGGACACACCACAGAAGGAGTCACAACAAGGGAGAGTGTGAGGCCTATGCATGAAGGCTGCCTAAAACTAGAGGATCATCACATGGTGGGGCATCTATGATGATCATACATGGGGCATCCAATGTTTTTCACTCAAGGTGGGAGGTGAGGGATCATCCCATTCCATTCATATATGGGGCATCCAGTGTTCACCACATAGGGTAAGGCTACAGTTTTACATCATGTGATGAGTATGTTTTCATACAGTTTAATGTTGTAAAAATAGGATGTTGGGATATGTAGTTTTATTTCATGTAGCTTCAATTTTGGGTATGAGTTGGGTTTATTCAAATGGGTTTCCCGAGTGCTTCTATGGAGCAATAATTGTATAAATGGGGATTATGCAGCTAGTCTTCCTTGGTACAATATGGATTAGTGATGGTTTGGATAGGGGTTATATATCTAATATTCTTTGATGATACTAGTAGTAACAATGGTATAAATGGGGCTTACAATGTTTTTCCACTGGGGTGTTGCTAGGAGAAGTGATGATCTGGATAGGGCTTATGTAGCTGGGATACAAGAGTGCTTATATAGAGCAATGATGGTATGGTTGGAACTAATGAATGGAAGCTTACTAAATGAAGGGTTATCTTCTCATTCATATCACATAAGGAATCTCATGATTCTAACATGAGGCAAACTTCTCTTAATACAACGGGTATCCTAGGTTCATTGTATAGGATATGACCATAGTTTAATATTATATATAAATACATTGTGTGTGGGGATTAGATATTTAGATGCCCATCCTTACATCCATATGTTAAACTATGAGGTAATATCAACCCACTTGTGGGTTGAGTAATATTGTTGGGGATTACACCTAATGAAGAGGCCCATATGGAACGATTCAGGGTTATCTCATGATGATTCAATGAGGCATCATATGTTTGATTCATAAGGAATATCATGTTTGTTCCTCATAAGAGGCATCCTATTCTTGTCATATAGGGTATAATATAGTTTACATCTTGTAGTGAGGACTTATAGGAAGGATATTCCTAGAAATGGATGATGCGGGACTTATGATGAAGTGTTCCTTAGTGTTTCGACCTAGAATATGAGTTATGTGAAAAGGTTTCTAGAATGGAATAAGGTAAATTTTAAATAAATACATTCAAGGAGACCAAGAGGATATTATCAACTCATGTAATGGGAAATGTAAATGGAGAATTGTGCTAACTAAAGGTATTTTTTGAAGTGTAGATAAGCATCTTGACTCATAGTATAATATGGGGTGGACATTGCAGATGTATAGGTTGCAACCCAAAATTTCCCTAACACAAACTGAAAAGATCACGGTGTGACCCTAAAATTATCAGGGGTAGTGAAATAAGTGAATGGAATGAGATAGAGGTCTAAGACTGCATCTCGACACTGATTTCGAGCAGGGGTATAGGGACATTTACCCTCTATATGAAAAAACGAGTGCAAAGTTAGGGTTTTCATGAAAGATAGGGGTTTCACAAAGATATGGGTTTGGATAAGATTCTAAAATTTCACAAAATAATATTTAGTGAAAGGATGGGTCTAAATATATATGGAAAAAATCATTTCATGAAACATTAGAGTTTCCTAAATATTAGAGTTTTGTGAGGTATGGATATCTAATGCGAACAATGTTCTTCATAGGAAAAATTTTCTTGAAACATCCTCAAACAATAACACATACATCATAGGGCTCACATGAGGGAATTTTTGAAATATTACCCATGGGGAAATGGGTTATGAAAATTAATGAGAATATATAGAGTTTCATGAATTAGTAGAATGTTGTCACGGTTCAGAGAGCCCCCCTTGAAATGATGTCTCGATGGAGGTTTTATAGATTCCTTAGAGGTGGAGAGACACATTTTGTAAATTTTATCATTTTTTAATAAAATATTAATTTTTTATATTCTATGACTTCCATTCCCAAAATTTTGAGTTTTTTAAAGTTTGAGTTTATAGAAATTTCGGGTTTTGTGAATGTTTACGTTTCATGTTATTTTAAACTTTTTAAGAACCTCTATTTCCTACCATTTTCAAAATTTTAAATTTATAAGGCCATAAATTTTGAAACATAAGTTTTTTTGGGCTACAATACTAGTCAAATTGATGACTACAAAATGAACTACACTCCCATATTAGGGTCTTCAACATTTGGTCCATTCCTGGATTCATTTTTTATGGACCAAATGGGACATTAAGAACCGATTGTTGAGTAAATTCAATTTTGTATATATTCAATAAGTTTCTTTTCAAATTTATTTTCTCACATATTCCTATGAAATATTTAAAAAAGGGGAATCAATAAAGTGTCTAATAGTCAAAAATGGATTCATTCATGTGTAAATAATATTTAACCCAAATGAAGAAGACATCAATTATATTATAACAAATTCATTTTATTTGTATAAATAAAGTGGAAATTCAAACTATAGTTTAAGAAACTTACAAATAAGGGATAAATGAAAATTCCACTCATTTTCATTTTGATTCACTAGGATCTATTATATTCATAACATGAAACTATAACTTGAGTGAAAATTGAAATGGTATAGTGTAAAAATTCACATATAAGGAATAAAAATTCACTAATGAATAAACCTATGATTTTTTTCTTCTATATCTTTTACATTTTCATCTATTTAAGGAAATATTTTTTGAATAATATCAAATAAATGTATTGCCAAGAAATTTAGTAGTAAAGTGTGAATGAGTGATGAGAGCTGAAAATTCCAAAAAAAATTATTCATTGAGAATAACCCTTAATTTCTATTAGAATTCTATTTAATAATTTATTATTTATAATATTTTTAATTTTATTTTTTTATTTTTTTATTTAATTGAAATATTTGATAATTGTTTATTTTATATGTTTTATTAATTTTAGAATTAATTTTTATGCCATGAATATGATCTCTGGATTTTTGAATTAAATTGTTTGAAGGACCATTTTTCTGATTTTTCATTGTTTATATTTTTTATATATTTAATTTTTAACACACCAATAGTGAATTTTTTATTTAGGAGATAGTTTTTAAGACAATTAATTTTAAATTTTAAAATAAAATACTAAAATTACTGTTCAAAAAATAATTTTAGCTTCTGTATATAATAAAATTTTGCGGGGAAAATATTTGGAACTTAATATAGTACAGCATAAATTTCATTTTAATTAGTTTTATTACAATTCAATTTATATATGAATTTTCAACTATTAAATATAAAATAAATGTTAAATAATAAAAATTAGTTTTCATCAAAGGGACTGAGCCCAACTGATCGCACTTAGGTAACTCATGGCAAATCAAGTCACCGTGACCTCTCTCAATATATGATGGTTGAAATATGAAAAAGGGATGAAGTAACAACACTTTAAAATTTAATGTTATCATATAAATTATCCCCATTAGTGTACTGAACATAATAATAAATTGAAAACCTATTTAGAAAGATGATACCTAAACTTACTATGAGAGAAAAGTTAACCGACCAATGGAGTCACATTAAAATTACCAAAATATCACCTCACAATCCATTAAATGGATATAAGAATCCCCTAAAAACGTACATAAGTAGAGGATCACAACCTACCATGGCCCTCCTTCTAAATTTTACATGAAACATTTATGGTCACTTTCAAAGTGACAATACCTTCACTTCCAAACTACCATAAGATTTTATGCAACCTGGTAGGGTATAAGAATTCATGTGAATGCAACTTCATCTTTATCTAAAAACATCCATCAACCTACCAAAATTGTCTATCAAAACTAAAAATGAGATTATTCTCAACTTTTTTTCCCATCTCCTTCACCTCAACTGAATTCAATACTCCACCATGTCATTTTTCACCAAATCTACACCACACACTCATCTTTTTCAACTACCAAATACTCAGTCAATTTTCATGCATGAACTAGGTTTGTCTAACCTTGCATCACCGTGTAATAAATCCCCCACATAATTCATATTGATAAATCCAATTTGATATAGATATTGATTTCAACCATGAATATGAAGCCACAAGTTTTTATTGTGGGTGTTTTTAACAAAGGTTAACTGAAACAGAATGAGTTTTTATCTCATGTGTTCAACAACTGCTCTTTGAAGCTACATAAACTCAAATAAAGTGAATAAGAGAAGTTGAATCTAGATAAAATTTAACAATGTGATAAATTAACGATTATTATTTCTTATACCTAATTTAAAATTTGTTAAATTTTTGGGGTGTTTGGGGGGTGGGGTCATTCAAGTTCTTCCAACAATGGTATGAGTTATCAAAATCTTTAGGGTCAAGATTCATTCAACCATTTGAAGAACAAAGTTATTATGTGAGCATGAAATTATGAAGAAATTTTGATCATTGATTAATTTATTTTGAGTCTAGTAAATAAAGTTGGGGGACTCAAAGATTCCCAATTTTATGATTGTGATGGAATAATATATTACACACCAACTTCTCATGGAATTTCATTAATGAAGAATGGTTGACACTGCCACATTTGATTAAATTTTTTACCATGATAATCACCCAAGAAATAACATTCACTACATAGAGTTGATGATTCAACCTAAAACATTTCATAAAATCCTCCTTTCTCTTTATTTAAATAAATGACAAAGACAAACACTGAGAGTGATCTCACCACAATTTAAGCATGTACATACACCCTTCCAAACACCAACATGAAAGCTAAACTTGATGAGATACCAAATAGGGCCAATATCTTAGTAATGTAAAAATAATCATGAATAAATATAGTGGAATCAAAATATAAACTAGTATCTTGATCCCAAATATTTTTCAAGGCCCAATATTCTTAAATCCTAGAACGATGGCATGTGAAATTTCTCACTTGAGATTTCTGAGTAGAACATAATTTCCACCAGAGATGTGAAGTATGGAAATAATAATTCATTGATTATTCTTGAACCTAAATGGATCTCAATGATAGAGAGAACATATAAGGTAAGAATAGTTGATAAAATTACCACTAAAATACACCCTAGTTGTACATATTGAATCTTTCCAATAAAAGAGAAATATCACTTGTGGCTCTAAAATTCATGAATAATGAGGAAGAAAAGAAGATAATGATTAAAAATATTCTCCTCTCTCATTATTTGAAAATATTAATCTCTTTTTAATTTTATATATATCTCTATTTAATTCAATTTTACATTTTTAATTCAAATTCCAATATGTTTTGTTCAATCATGTTGTGTTTATTTTCTCCCACTTAATTATTACTATTTTTTCTCAATATCTATGTTATGAATGTGATCACTTAAACTCCATAATTATGGAGAGATGACCCAAGGGATAAATCCTTTGGGGTGATCACATAGGAACATTGAATATCTATTTATAATTCTATATTATATTTTTCTCATCGTTATCACAATAGTGAATTGGAGAGAATAAGATAAATCATATTCATATTTTAATTTTGATGAGATATTGAATTCTCTAATTTATCAAATAAATTCTCTCTCCCTTATTTTTGTCTACAAAATATAATAGTGTAACTATGTGGAGTGGGGATGAATTTCATATGATATATCTAGGTGTAGAGATATTAGATGCCTCAATTGAGTGTGGTCACCACCTCTTTACTATAGAGTAGGTGTAAATGGATATGCACTAGGATTTCTTTCTATGTGAATTCAGAACCAAAATTTAGATAAAACAGAGTAATCAATTAATGATCTTGATTCTATTTACATATGATAACAACGGAGAATAATGAAGAACATGTGTAACAAAACTTGGATCTGACCACCTTCACCCTAACATTGTGTATTTTATACTATTTTTTTTAAAAAAATTAAATAAAAATTAAAAAATCCATCTCTACACTACTTTCAATATTAAGAAAAAATACATAAGTGATAGTAGAGTGAATATCCCATTCCCCACGCCATGAGAGACTACCTTGGTTAGCCATTAGGCTATATTAGGAGTAAATAAAATTATGTTTGATAAGGACTTTCAAGTGGCTTTCCACCATGCATGCTCATTTTTTATTTTATGTATTAATGATATTAGTATTTACTCTTACATATTCATATGTTTACTCATATGTATTTATATGTTTAATTTTATGTATTTATTAACAATTTCATGTTTATTCTTATGTAATATTGAAATTATTCTTATACAGAATTTTATCTTATGATCATCACTTGTTCATAACTCTCATTATTTTCCTTAGTTAATGTTATTTTAATATTTTTTTATTTTTTTTATTTTTTTGATAATCCCAAAGGAGAAGAGAATTGGAATAGAAGTGTTAAATATGGAGATAATGTTGAAATTAGTCAGAGAAATGTTTGTTATCCATATTAAAAAGGGGGAAAGTGCATCCTGGAGAGAAATTTTTATGGGTGAGAAGTTTTAAGTTAAGGGAGAGAATGTATGTATGTTTTTTAGATTCATTAAGGGGGATAAGATAGGATAAATATTTTGTGGGATAAGTTATAATAAAACATCTGGGGGAGAAAATTTCTTACATTTGTTGCATATCTCAAGGGGGTAATTTTAATAGATGTACATATAGTTTTATACCTTTCTTTATTTTATTTGAATTTATTTTTAATATAATTATCTTATTTAGTGATTATCAAAAAGGGGGATATTTTTGAGCCATTTTCTAAAATGACATCATTGGGATAGTTTATTTTGATGAATCAGAACACACTCTTTATTTTACATGAACATAATTATTTATTTTTTTGTTTCTTTTCTCTTTGTAACATATGAATAACATTTTTTGGTAGACTAATTAAAATATAACTATGTTTTTTAAAAAAAATTAGTCACAATAAAATACATCAAATGGAATATAGACTAATTCTTTTTATTTTTTGTAACCATACCTGAAGAACTCAGAGGGAGTTTTTCACATTAACATATATAAATGAAAAATAAGTAATTAAGATTTGGAAGATAATTACATTAAATTATGAGAAGATATAATGAGTTTAGTTGATTAAATTTGAGAGTTAAACTAACTTAGTGACCTTGACATATTAGTTTGTAGTTTCTTTCTCAGAGTTTTTTTCATAGATATTCTATTTTGTGAGGACTGTTGTAAAGTATATAAGTGCTTCTATTTGTAATTGTTTTCTTCCAATCCCTTGAAATCAAATATATTCTAGGTAATGAATTATAGTTTTCTTCTGAGTGGTGGAGTTTAAAAATATTTGGGTTTTGGAATTACTTTTGGTTTGATTTAACAAATAGAATATTAGTGATAAATATTTCTATTGCGGAAATTTTTCAAAGTGGTTCTAGATTTTAGAACTTATACCTTACTATCAGGTATGTAAAATAATTTTTCGGTTTCTAAAATCGCCATCCATAGATTTGGATACCAATACTCTTACTTCTTTGGGATAAAAATGAATAATTTATTCAATTCTAACTGGTGGTAATATAGGTTGAATATATCTTTTAAAGGGGATCAAGGATTTTTATCCTAAAATACATTGAATTTTTTATATTTTTCATATTTCGAGTTGGATTTACTATCTTTGTTATGTATTTAACTTCCAATATTTTTAATTTCCACCACATTTATATAATTCGGTTTTTGTTGTACTCTAATCTTTTTAGAGTTTGAAACTTCAATTATGGAGGGAATTTTGGATGAATCCAGGGTAAATTTTATCATCCAAATATCAAAGGAAAAAAGTTTATCCCAATTCATCCCACGGGGAGATATTGAAGGGGGGAATGTTTTAAGTTAAGGGAAACAATTTATGCATATTTTTTCTAATTCAATAAGGGTGAGAAGTTAGAATACATTTTTTGGGAGATAATTATTTCTTACATTCATTTCATATCTCAAGGGGGTGTAAGTTTTATAAAATTTTAAGGATCTTTATTCTTTACTTTATTTCATTTGAATTTATGTTTTTATCTATCTATCATATTTTTTAATTATAAAAGGGGGTATTATTGGGGATATTGTGAGTCATTTTCAAAAATGACATATTCTGGATCCTTTTTTTGATGAATCACAACACTGCATGTTTTTCATGAACTTACTAGTAGTTTTGTTTGTTCTATTTTTGTATATATTATAACTTCTGAATCCCATATTCCGATGAACTGATTTTGATACAAGTATATTCTAAAACATTATAAAGTCACACTAAACTACTCCAAAAAAAATATATTGAATATTCTGATTCAAGAGTAAGAAAATAAACCTATGAATATATGTTCTAATAATTAACCAAGACATAAATAACACGTTGGCCTCCAATTATCCTAGTTTGTATAGGTTTGAAAAGAGCTATGTGCACTAACTGTAAAGGTATTAAAGTTGAAATTTCACATATAGGTTTAATGATAGACTTATGTTTTTTATGGTATTTTCAAGTATCATATAATATAAAATAATTAATCTTAAGTTCTGGTAGATCCTTTATATGAACCTTCCTAGAATGTTTAGCTAAGGTATAAACATTACTATTCCCAAACCTTTTGTTCCAAAGATTAATTTCATCTTTAGTCACACTGAGATAAAGAATGTTCTATAAATTATGGTATTCTAGGACATTAGCATATACATTATCATGACTATTATTAAATAAAATGTTAAATCCTCTTGAACTTCTGATGGTGAATCTTTCATTCCCAAATTTCTCAAAGTATATATGATCACATACTTGAATTATTTTAACAAGGATATGATTTATCCCTAGAACACGAATATAATTTAAAAGTAGAGTATCATTGAGAAAAAAAATCACCTATACCCATAATATGACCTATTGTATTGTCTATATATGTAATATATCCACCGATTACCATTTATAATTTATAGATGATATAATTGTTTCCAATCATGTGCTATATGTAACCAATATCCATGTACAAATTATTTCATCTGTTTGTACTCAGACTTTTCTCTTGAAATTAATGAATCTAAAATCTTGGAACCAAAAACTGTTTGAGTACTACAATATTAGAAAATACCACTTTCATAACCCACCTCCACTAAAACCTATATTGTGGAAAAATTGATATCTCTTTAGAAATATAATCCCTATATGTTCAGAATTATTGAACCTTAAACTTTTGAGAGATTGTGTGGTTATAAATCCATAGTTAAGAATGATTGGACTAGATTAGTATCGGGATGTGTGACCTCATAGGAAGTTTCATAGGATGTGTGAGAGAGAGAAAAATGTATTATAAAATAACATGTATTTTCATATTGGGACAATCATTAGTCCAATGATACATTCAAGCATGTGGGTGGGCCCTAGTGAGAACAACACATGTTTTTTATGGAAGTAGGGGCTCTTGGTGGGACTGGATGTAATAAACATATTAAAAAGGTGGGGTGACTATGTTCATGGTCCATTCTAGTTATTACAGTTTTGATTGGTAGAACTACCATATAAAAAATATGATTCTTATACAAACATGTTAGTGTAAAGAAATTTTATAGATAAATTATCTAAGGCCAAGTATATCAAACAAAATTATAGAGAGTTTTTGTAATGAACCTGCCCGATCTACCCTTAAACTGGTACCCGTGCTGGTTTCCATAAGACCCAAAGAGAATTATCTATTTCCAAAGGTTGGAAACTAGTGCCTAACCATCATAAATTCACATATATGAATGGTTTTTTCAATATTATGATTATAAATGAATCAAAAAAACCATTCCATGAATTTTACAGGGTGTGTCCACTCATTAGACCTCTACGCATTTAAAGTAAACAAAAGTAAATAAAAAAATACTCTAAAAAAGTTCAAACCAATTGGAATGATTCAAATCATTTATATAAAAATATAACATCAATTGAATACATCAATAGGTCCTGATATAAAGAAAAACGAAACATATATTCATCATACTCACCTAAACCAGGAAAGACCAAGCCAAAATTACCAACTTCTGAATTAGTTGATACATCAACATACCCAGAATAAATTAAAAACTAGATACACCACTCAAACATCTCCATGTGATCCATGATTTATGATGCACCTGATTTGTGTATACATTTCCATATATATAATTGACAATAAAAACAAGTTTTCAGCAAATATTTGTTGATTTATGAACATATTCTTTGATTTTGGTGAATCTGTATACTTTCAGGAGCATTCTGGATAAATACACGGATCAAGGGAAGTCTGTGAAAATTCTGAAACTACATGGCGTGTACTTTTATACACGCCGTGTACATCCAGGCAGGTACATGGACCGAAGGAGGGATTACACACCGATGTCACCAGGCAGAAGATACACACCGTGTGTGGCGACACAACACGTCGTGCCGATTTGTGTATACATATCCATATATATAATTGACAATAATAACATGTTTTCAGGAAATATCTGTTGATTTATGAACATATTCTTTGATTTTGGTGAATCTGTTTACTTTCAAGAGCTTTCTGGCTAAATACACAGATCAAGGGAAGTCTGTGAAAATTTTGAAACTACACGACGTGTACATTTATACACGATGTGTACATCCAGGAAGGGACACAGACCGAAGGAGGGAGTACACGCCCATGTCACGAGGAAGAAGATACACTCCATGTGTGGCAGCACTACATGCCGTGTACTACTTTCTAGAAGCAGTAGTTGCCGAAGAAAATTCCACACGCCTATGTGGTCGTTGATGAAGGCACGACATGTTTGAACTTTTACACGTCGTGTCTTCTATTCTAGAAGGGTATAGCGGCCAAACTTATGATCCTACACGCCGTGTATGGCGGCGCAACACGCCGTGTACACCCAACCACCAAGCGGCACCATGTTCAAAGGTCAAAGACGGCGTGTGAGGCCGCCTACCTGTGGAGAAATTGGCGCCAAAGCGCGTTGACGAAAAGTACACGGCGTGTACTTTCTATACACATCGTGTACTTTATTTTTCTATAAAAAGAGGCCTTGGCCTACGGATTTGGTAGTTCAAAACAATTGAGAGGAAAGAGAAACTCTGTTATCACCATTCCCGAAGCCACCAAGGTGTCGTCACTCCGCCATTCCACCTTCCGACACTCTACCTCAACCCCTACACGATGAATCTGTCAGGTATCACGTGTGTCATTTCTCTCCCACTTTCTATGTGTAACTAAACCCCTCGTGTTGGGGTTGTGGATGATGGGATCATAATTTATATGTTGGTTTATAAAGTTTTGTTTGAATCGTTGTAATTCATCCTACTCTTCTTAAACCACTGTCTAATATAACTGAGAATTCTTAGCTGGACCAGGGGAAGGATTCTTAGCAATACAAAAGAGAAGTAATGGTGAAAACATCCATGACCATTGGAAGGATTTCACCGATTCAAATAATGGACTGAACGTAATATAGAATTAAGAACACTGACTACCGGACCAAGGAGTCAGCTGCTCTAATTCCAAACAAGAGGAACCGGACCAAGGAAATCTTGTAACAAAATAAAATCCAGAATGATTGAATTATTATGAACAACACAACCATTTAAACAATCTCCATAAGAACTCTTTATTCACCACAGCCCCGACACGTCTTTCCTTTCCATTTTAAAAACTCTTTGAATTTACCCGTTGTTTTCTTTCAAACTTTATCCATTTCTTCAAAGTAAATCAATTTAGTTTCAATCAAAACCCAAAACCAACCCAATCGATTCTAAATTCTTCATACTTCACCTAATTAAGTATTTACTCAATTGAATTCACACATGCCACGGTTCCCTGTGGATCGACCCCGAACTTATTCTATACTAAAGTTCTAAGAACGGGTAATTAATTTGGGACACATATAACTTCAATCAACAACAAGCAAGACCAAATTTTGGCGTCGTTGATGGGGACACATCTAGTTTTAGTGAAAAGATTTCAATTTTGTTAATAATTTATTGAAGTGAAAATAAAAATCAAAAAAATTATCAAAAATCTCTTTTCTAATCCCATTTCAAATTTTCTCTTTTTTTCCCTTTTACGCCTGGTTTTTGTTTTTGTGTTGTGCAGATCTTAAAGTGTATGTTTAGATGTTTTACACGATCCAAAAGCGCCGAGTCTTCGGAATTATTTCCGTTTGACCTAGAAATCAAACGGACCTTGCTTCATCGTTGGCATACATGGACAGAAAATCACAACCATCAACCACAACCCATGGAGAACAAGGAAGAGGGAGCACCAGCCGTAGATGCTGCGACTGAGTATCAATACCAGGATCAGCAGCCTCCCGCTGCTGGTCTACCGGAGCAACCTCCTGGAGCCTTCATGGAATTCCTCCCAAGGGATTACCAACGGCCGCTGCAGTAACTCTTATCATGGCCATACTTCGCCCCTCAAGAGCAGTTCATGCAAGCTCCACCCCATCAACAATAACCACCAAGACGTACCCTTATATAGTACAGACTTCCATCAATTCATGGAGCTGATACGGGCATCGTTCGTCCTCATGTTCAGGCACACCACTTCGAGATCAAGCATGCTATCATGAAGCTAATCCAGAACACAGTCCAATTTGGAGGCCTGGCCAGCGAGGACCCGAATGCCCATCTCTCCAACTTTATGGAGATCTACGACACCTTTTGGTACCATGGCATGTCCAAGGACGCCATCCGTCTTCGCCTATTCCCCTTTTATCTATGGGACAAGGTGAAGGACTGGATCAAGGGGCTGCCACAACGATCTATCCTCGCATGGGAGGAGCTAGCACATGCGTTCCTGTCTAAGTACTTTCCACCATCCAAGACGGCGAAACTCCAGAATGAGATCCATAACTTCCAGCAGAACTACTCTGAGTCGTTGTACGAGTCCTGGGAACGCTTCAAGGAGATGTTACGAAAATGCCCCCACCACAGACTCCCACTCTGGATGCAAGTCCAGACCTTCTACAGAGGACTTACCACAAATACCATATCTGTGGTGGACGCTGCTGCTGGAGGCACGGTGATACGAAAATCCCTCAAAGAAATATTCGAACTACTGGAAGACATGTCAGCCAACAGCTTCCAGTGGCACTCCGAGTGGGGGACTCAAAATTGAGGTATGGACAATATTGACGCTACAACTATGTTAGCTGCTCAGTTGGATGTTGTATCCAAGAAAATCGACGCATTGAACCTCAAAGGAACATCTCAAATTCATGGGGCGAACCATCCAGCATGTGGTGACTGTGGTGATAACCACATCATGGGAGAATTCCCGGGTTCGAATGGAGGCCCTTCGATGAGCGAGGTGACTTATGTTGCCCAAAATCGAGGGCCCAACCAGTACCAGAAGTACCAGAACCCGACATGGAGAGATCAACAGAACAAAGGCTGGGGCCAACAACAGCAGAATCCTCCACCCCATCGGCCGCCCAGCTACAACCAGCCTCCATATGAGAACCAATACCAAAGGCCGCAACAACCCCAGTAGGGTCCTTATCAGCAACAAGGGTATCAAAACCCTCGTCCATAGCAGCCACGGCAACCACCTCCTCCACCGGCTCAACAACCACCTCAGCAGGAGAACACCTCAAGGATAAAAGAACTGATGACTAAATTCATATCTACTGTTTAGACTCAGTTCCAAAATCAGGAAGCTTCGATTCTAGTCTTGGAGAATCAGATTGGTCAGCTGGCAAACCAACTTTTAGAGAGACAACCCGGTACACTACCGGGGAACACCGAAAAGAACCCAAGGGAGGAGGCCAATGTTATCATTCTCCAGAGTGGAAAGGATATCCAACAGAACCAATCAGCACATCAAGGTGCCTCCACACCCACTGTTGGTGAAAAAGGTACCAATACTAATCCCTCCTCATCCAAAAGCCCACAGAAGGAGGCTTTTCAAAATAAATAAAAGGAGGTAATCCAACCATTCAAGCCTACCTTACCCTTTCCGAAAAGATTTAAGCAAAGGAAGCTGGACCACCAGTTCAGCAAATTCATGGATGTGTTCAAGAAGTTACATATCAACATCCCATTTGTAGAGGCCCTGCCTCAAATGCCAACATACGCCAAATTCATAAAAGAAATACTCTCGAATAAGAAGAAGATAGAGGATTTGGGCGTTATTGCACTAATGAAGGAGTGCTTTGTGGTGGTTCAACATTCCATTCCTCCCAAACTCCAAGATCTAGGTTGTTTCACTATTCATTGTACGATTAGATCCTATGAGTTCGTAAAGGACCTATCCAACTTAGGGTCCAGCGTGAACCTCATGCCCCTCGGAGTTTTCAAAAATCTAGGACTCAACGAGCTCAGGCCTACCCGCATAGCCCTTCAACTTGATGATCGATCCATCAAACACCCTAAGGGACTACTAGAGGACGTACTGGTCAAAGTGGGTAGGATGATTCTTCCTGCTGATTTCATCATCCTCGACATGGGGGAGGATCCGGAGGTGCCACTTATTTTGGGAAGACCTTTCCTCACCACTGGGAAGGCACTCATTGATGTGCACCAAGGAGAGATTATTTTTCGAGTAGGAGACGAGAGAGTCTCCTACAATTTTCTCAAAGCCATCAAGCAGACATCATTGTTCGATCATGAGGATTGTTCTGCAATAACTACTATGGACGATCGCCTGGTGGATGATCTGGTATATTCTTATATTTCTGATAACTTTAACATTCCAGAAATTCCTGTTGATGAAGAGCCTAAGAATTTTCAACTCCTGGATCGCCAGGGCAACCACTATTGGGACCATTATCCACCGTAAATATCAGGTAGCGAGGTAAGTAGGTCGAGCCAACGACCTAAAACAAAGGCACTTCCTGGGAGGCAACCCAGAGGTTACACGCCGTGTCCCACTAACATACACAGAGTGTATTGATATTTTTAATTTATAATCTTAATAGTATAAATCTATAGAATAAAAAATAAATAACAAGGGATGATGTCAGTGATGATGGAAAAGTCACTGGAGTTTCTTCGAGCCGTCCTCGGTTCGAATCCTCCTGACCTACCTTCGGCATGGGGTTCCTCCTTTTAATTACACGACGTGTGTGGTATCTTCCATATATATATATGTGTGTGTGTGTGTGTGTGTGTGTGTTTAATAAAACCCATGGTGGGGATGGACCGGTTGGCTAGAATCGTAATCCGGTTTCAAAAGACCCGGGTTTGAATCCAGACAACCGTCCCATTTCCATCATTTGTTCTTTTAATAAAACCACATGACGTGTACTTCGATATATGTCGTGTGTGCCAGGATTTTTCAAATATAAATTAAAAAAGATTTAAAAATAAGAAATTACATGCAGGTGAAGTTGGCAGATTGGAAAAGTCTTGGAACTAGGTTCAAAAGAACCGGTTTCGAATCGCACTAATCTCCCCGATTCACCCCCATCCTTTCCGAAATAAAAACCACACGCTGTGATTTTCTTTCTTTCCATGTGTATAGGCCACATAGAATAAATATATATATATAATAAATACAGACAACAGAACAACCTTTTCTCCAGTGGGTGAGGGCATCCGTTCGAATCGGCCGATCGCCGGTTCGAATCCTGCCCAAGCACCGGACCAAAGGTTGTACTACTATTTTTCTCATTTTACAATACACGGTGTGTACTTCCCGATATACGTCATGTATAGGTTTATGTATAATAGAATTTGTAGCTATATCTATTTTATTTTAATTATTAATAATAATTATTATCTAGTTTACTATAATAATTATATTTATTTATATGTTAAAAAAATTGGGATACACGGCATGTATCGTACATACACGCCGTGTACCTCGGCTATATAAGCCGTGGTCCAACCGTCTTGAGGCAGTGTCGCACGGGCGCCCCATTTTTCCCCTTTCTTCCTGTTTCTTCTCCCAAACGCCACCCGAACCCCCCTTCTCCAGATCCGTCGATTTGGGGCCTTTTAAGTTCTGATTCTTCTCACATTGTGATCCTCAGTCCAGGGATTCCATTCTGCACCCTCTATTTCAAAGTTTTTAGAATCGTTTAGGTTGTTTATCAGATCGGCCGACCGTTCGGCTTCCGCCTGTACACGGCCATGAAATGAAGAACACACGCCGTGTACTTCTGTACACGGCCACACACAAAATCTTTCGAAATTTGCATATACATGGTGTGTATGTTCGGTACACACCGTGTTCTTTTTTATTTTCGTCGTACCCGAGTACTCCTTTGCACACGGCCTCACACACCTTTTTTTTCATACACGGTGTGTATGTTTGGTACACACCATGTAGACCATTTCCCTTGGCCCCTTTTTGTGTGGCGCATAACAAGGCCTGTCACCCCATGTTCCAGAACACGTCGTGTATGTTCGGTACACGCCGTGTCCTTTATATCTGTAGCAGGACCGTGTTTACCCTCTGGACGGTCTATCACCCTATATTTCTACACGGCGTGTGTACTTGGTACACGCCTTATCTGTTAGATGTTTTGTCGGCCCGTGTCTCACCCTCTACACGACCATGTTCTTCATGTGCAGTACACGTCGTGGCCTGTACCTACACAGCGTGTATTGTTTTCTTTGAACTGATAACAACATGGTCATGTAATTTATAGTACATGACCACCTGCACTTTGAGTGAACACAGTGTGTATGTTCGGTACACACCGTGTACTGTTACATGGTCTATTTCCACTCTCGGCGTGTCTTTCCAGAGAACACGGGATACTCTCCATTTCTGACAACACGTCGTGTACTCTGGAGTACACACCACATACTTTTATTTTCTAGTTTTCTCACATATTATTTGTTTTATTTTATTCATTTTTCTTTTTTCTTTCGTTTTGTTTTGTTTTTCTTTCTATTTTAGGATATGGAAGATCATGATCCTTCTCGTGGGAAGAGGCCAGCCTCCACCACCGAGGGCGAGAGGCCCATCTATCATCGGATCCGACTCCAACAACCTACGCAGTCGGACGTCGACGCTCCAGTCATTGATATCCCTCCATTGGCCATTCTCCCCCACTCACTCCCTCAGATGAGGCCGAGCCTACTTCTTCTACACTAGCTGCCACTTTCCCTATACTATCATCCTCAGCAGCTGGTCCCTCTTCGAGCACACCTTCCACCGAGCCACCTTCTTCTTCGGTAGATCCACCTCCAGAGCCAGATGTTGGTGCTGCACAGGCACCTGGGCCGGGACCTGTTGGTGCTCCCTATCCCTGCTCGGTATTCCCGGTCACCGACCTCGCATACGACAGGATCTAATGCTTCTCTCGTCGGCCGATACCATTGAGTGGTCAGTACCTTAAAAGAAGAATTCCGCATCGGCTCGATATTTTGGAGGAGTTGGAGGTGCTTCTCGGGCACACCGCACTCCTCAAGATTTTCTAGGTCAGCACTCCTGTGTTCCATGATTTATTTTTGGAGTTTGAGGCCTCCTTTTAGTTCGATGGAGCGGAGTGACAGGAGACACCTAGCGATGCAGTACCCGTAGTCTGATTCCAGCTATCCGGCTGACGTTTCTCTCTTACTATAACAGAGTTTGGTCGAGGGTGCGACTTTTCTCCCCATAATATCACCCCACCCCTCGTTTCTGACTTGACCTGGCCCGAGCACTCTGACGTTATTTCCATGTGGCAGGAGATCGTTGGGCTTGACCACTGGTACTCACCCACTTCCCAGAAGAGTACTCTTATAGCCGACCATGTCCTTCGCTTCACCCACCAGTGCTTCAGCGCCATCCTTTTCCCCCGCCATGAGGATATGGGGGTCATGACCGACCGTGACATGGAGCTTCTTACCTGTTTCCTCCGGCACGCCTAACCGGACCTCCCCTATCTTACCGCCTCCTATTTCCACTCCATGTTTATCGGCCGTCCGGGCAACCTGAACGGTGGGTTTTACACCACCCATCTTTCCCACCACTTAGGGATATTTGAGCCCTCATTACCTCATGACTTGATAGGTTCACCCCCGCGGATGGACTTCCTCATGCTCATTCATATAGGGTTAGTCCGGAAGCAGGGGGTGCCTACATCCTTGCTCAGGCTCAAGCTCCACCACCTGCTGACCCCCTTCCCCAGCTGCTGACCCCGCTCCTCCTTCCCCACCCACTCCAGCTTCTCCACCTCACCAACCTTCTACTGAACCCACTTATTCTGACCTTACTTCTTCTGTCCCATCCCCTATCCCACCTACCCCCGCACCCTCGGTCGATCCGACTCTTTCCCTCCGCCTAGCCACGATGGAGCAGAAGTTAGCTCATATTATCAGCCACCAGGACACCATTTTATGTCATTTGATTTGTCTGGACGGCCGCCAGGATCGGATGGAGCATCTGTTGGTACACATTGCTCAGCATCTTGGTGTTCCACTGCCTCTGCCACCAGCCTCTGCCTCCATTCCTAGCCCTTTTGCTGCTGCTCCACTGCCATCTCCTATGCCGGCCACAGATTCCGTTCTAATGACTACAGTGAGCTCTGCTACTGCCACTTCTGTCGGGCCAGGGCCTACTGATGAGCTTCCAATCCCGAGTCTAGCACCTGCGGCTCCTACTTCTTTAGCTTCCCTTCTCGATGCAGAGTCAGATCCTCCCACTTTCACACCTTCTAAGCCGTCTTTACCGGCCGATTCTGTACAGGATGATGCCTCCCCTGAGGCGACCCCATGATAGTGACATTTTTCTTTATCTTATATATCTCTTCTGTCATTTTCTGTGCTTTGATGTTGTGACTGTTTGCAGTTTTCTTTTTCCTCGCCAGTCACAGGTATCATGGAGCACCTTGGGAATCACTTTTTCACGAGGGGAGTATTTATCCATTTCTATTTTCTTTGTTTTTGGATTTACTTCTTCCACTGCTTTCCCTCGTTTTCCCCCCATTTCTCCCTATTTCCCACCCTTTACCTTAGTATTTCACTTGGTGGGACATGTGCAGTATTAAGTGTGGGGGAGCATCTATATATTTCACCTTAGTCTTTGCCCTTAAACTAACCTAGGAGACATCATTATTACATTATATATTTGAAAATTTGAAGCAATTTTGGTTAATCATTCTTATAAATGCTAGAGTTATCAGTATAAACTTTTAGAAAGGTTACATGATTATTAGTTTTTAAGTATTTTAAAAATGATTGTTGATATAGTTTCAATTGCAAATTTTTGTCCATGATTAAATTACATTGATTAGGCTAATAATTTATATGCATGTCATGACCTAATTTTATCTTTATTATTTTTCCACTCCTGAGAGGTATTCTTAACCCTTTTTTGTATTTCTTTTCTAATACCCTCTTTCTTGATAAATTCTTAGGATATGCATCACTACCATAATTTTCAAGTTTTTCTTTTCGAAACATGAAGAAAGTTTTGAATTACTTTAACATGATTGAGGCATTAGATTATTTCAACCCCTTTATCTTGAGACCTACCCTACATTAAATCTTCTTTAAGCCTATAGAAGCCATGAACATCCTTTATAGGAAGCCACATTACAAGCCTATTTCTCTTCCTACCCTATTTCTTTTTAAACTTTGCATGATTATCCATTTATGCTTTAAAGAGGGTGTTGGAAATACATGGTATATTTTTGTATACAGCCATGAAATAAAGTGTGGGGAAGTGCCTCTTGATTATTTGGGGCAGAATGGGTTCCAAACATATACTCATTTTATTCATAAGGGTTTCCCTTATTTTTTGTTGTTAAAAAAGGAATAACAAAAAAACAACAAGGGGACCTTATGCTTATTTTCCCATGAACCCTACTTGCCTAAGGAAGATGGTGATGATTACAAAAGCATTTGACTGAGCTTTTGAAGGATGTATTTTCAGTGATCTTTACTTTGAATATCATGAAATGTTGTTTAAAGGAATTATCCATCCTTTTTTAAGCCTCAGAATTTATTTTCACATATGAACCAACCAACCCTTAGCCATAGAAACATCTTAACCTTATTGATAAAGCCCTCATGATTTTTGTAATTCAATTTTTCTGAAGTAGAGAACAAGATATCTTGAAAACCTATGGATAGAGTGTATATACCTTGGATTGAGCATAACTTTGAATAAAAATTTCTTGAGTGTGGAGTGTGATTTTGACTGGTAAGGTAAACCATCAAATGGAATGCTTATTTTTTAAAGGTTGAAAATGTGTTAAAAGAGGATGAGAGTAGTTAATTGCATTATATATGAGGCAAGATTTTAATTTCTTATGAATTGAATTTTTTTTGTGCCTTTTAGAATATTACCTCAGTAACTTTATCAGTTATACGTTTGATTAATTAAATGCCTTCCTTTTAAATTATAGGCTCTCTTAATTAGATGTTGAGATTTTTCTTGAGGGCAAGCAAATGACTAAGTGTGGGGGAATTTGACGCACCTAATTTGTGTATACATTTCCATATATATAATTGACAATAAAAACATGTTTTCAGAAAATATCTATTGATTTATGAACATATTCTTTGATTTTGGTGATTTTTTTTACTTTGAGGAGCTTTCTGCCTATATACACGGATCAAGGGATGTCTGTGAAAATTTTGAAAGTACACGGCGTGTACTTTTATACATGTCGTGTACATATAGGCAGGGACACGGACCGAAGTAGGGAGTACATGCCCATGTCACCAGACAGAAGATACACGCCGTGTCTGGCGGTGCTACACACTGTGTACTACTTTCTAGAAGTGGTAGTTACCGAAGAAAAGTCCACACGCCCATGTGAACGTTGATGAAGACACGATGTGTTTGATATTTTACACGCTGTGTCTTCTATTCTAGAAGGGGTTGGCGGCCAAACTTATGATACTACACGTCGTGTATGGCGTCTCTACAGGCCGTGTACACCCAACCACCAGGCAGCACCATGTTCAAAAGTCAAAGACGGCGTGTTAGGCCGCCTACCCGTGGAGAAATTGGCGCCAAAGTGTGTTGATGAAAAGTACACGACCTGTACTTTCTATACACGCCATGTACATTATTTTTCTATAAAAAGAGGCCTTGGCCTATGGATTAGGGAGTTCGAAACCATTGAGAGGAAATAGAAACTCTGCTATCACCATTCCTGAAGCCACCAAGGTGTCGTCACTCCGCCATGCCACCTTCCGACACTCTACATCAACGCCTACACGATGAATCTGTCAGGTATCACGTGTTTCGTTTCTCTCCCACATTCTATGTGTAACTAAACCCATCGTGTTGGGGCTGTGGATAATGGGATCATAATTTTTATGTTGTTTTATATAGTTGTGTTTGATCGTTGTAATTCATCTTACTCTTCTTAAACCACTGTCTAGTATAACTGAGAATTCTTAGCCGGACCAGGGGAAGGATTCTCAACGATACAAAAGAGAAGTAACGGTGAAAACATCCATGACCATTGGAAGGATTTCACAGATTCAAATAATGGACTGAATGTAATAAATAATTAAGAACACTGACTACCGGACCAAGAAGTCAGCTTCTCTAATTCCAAAAAAGAGGAACCGGACCAAGGAAATATTGTAACAAAATAAAATCCAGAATGATTGAATTATTATGAACAACACAACCATTTAAACAATCTGCATAAGAACTCCTTATTCACCACAGCCCTAACACGTCTTTCCTTTCCATTTTAAAAACTCTTTAAATTTACCTGTTGTTTTCTTTCAAACTGTATCCATTTCATCAAAGTAAATCAATTTAGTTTCAATCAAAACCCAAAACCAACCCAATCGATTCTAAATTCTGCATACTTCACCTAATTAAGTATGAACTCAATTGAATTCATGCACACCATGGTTCCCTGTGGATCGACCCCGAACTTATGCTATACTAAAGTTCTAAGAATGGGTATTTAATTTGGGATGCATATGACTTCAATAAATGACAAGCGAGACCAATTTATCACCATATACATAACATCCATAAATAGACTATACAAATGATATCAAACAGTGATCAATTCCAAGGAACCTATATACATCATTTGAGTTGTAGATGCACAATCACACACATGTGTGTATGTAGGGAGTGATAAAAACATGCACAATAGAATTCAACAAGGATTATATGAGATTTATTTTATAAGAAAATTCAAAAATTATATTTTTAATTTCATTTATAAATTATTGTTTTCCAAATAATAAGAAGAACAAAAATGAGTATCATACACCAATCTTTTCTATAACTAGAATGATTTTTTTTTTGAAAACAAAACCACATTCAATCATAAAAGTCAACATTTTTGAGATCCTTGAAATGAGAAAAAAATTATTTTAAAATATATTTCAAAATAAACTTCTTAAAAAGAGGTAAATATCTACCATTTAATATAGAAAACAATTTAAAATGTTCAAAAAAGTTAATTTACATGTATATATAATCAAAACTAAACTATTTACCTTATTTAATTTTTTTCCCAAAATACTTTTTTCATTGAACATGTTGGAAGGTAAACTCAATTATGACAATAGAAGATATATTGATCAATTGGGCACCATCACATCAATAAATCATAATGAAAGAAATTGATAATAAACAACTGTTCCATGAATTCATGAAGAGTAAAAGGGGATACATTCAATGAATGGAGTGGGTACCCAATAATCAAATCAAGAAATATGAATAATAGGAAACATCCTATGACTCAATGTAATATGATCCTATACCCGGTATCTTAGAACACTTAGATATAAATATGAACCTAACAATTCTATGAGTTCTATTGGTATCACTAGTTCACAATTCTATTCTAGGATTTCTTTTATTATTATTGGGTCATAACCCTATAGCCAGAGCACAATCTAAGCTAGGGTAACAATAATATAATTATTCTACTTAGATTCATATGGATGCCAATATACTGATCAAATAGAGATTATGAAACAAAAAAACCCAAGATCATATCGTAAATCAAATTTTAAAACATCAATAAATCTCATTATACCTCCAACATCCTCTCAAGAAATAAAAAATTTAATATTAATCCAATAATTACATAATAATACCCCATAGGGAAAAAATTCAATAAATACATAACATAAAACAAGGGGATCAACTACCAAGGGTATCAAAATTTTAAGTAAAGTCTTTTATGAATTACTGAACATGCCATTAAAACCAATATGAGAAATAGTCTTATAAGTGTTATTTAAAAAAACATGAATCAATACATTGAAAATGTTGATTTCCTCCCATAAGAGTCACTTAAAATCCAAAATAGATATTTGATTTTCATAAAACATTTAAACATAGGTTTCTTCCTTTATCAATTAAAATTTGTATAAAACCCTTAAATTATCATCAAATCCATTTTAATAGTTCCACATATGGATTTTCATAAACAAATATCATGCATCACATTTTAATTTAGAGAATTTATAAAAATTTCATAGAAATTATTTTATACCAAGTATTGAAAACCATGATTTTTTTTATAAACCCATCATGGGTATCATATATTGGTATAATTTAATAAAGGAATTATTAAAAAAGGATCAATAATTTAATGAATTTTTAAATAATGGAGATACCTAAAAATACCTACATAAACCAAGTGTAAGCCACTCTCCTTTAATGATAAAATCCAAACCACACAATAGGAAAACATCTATAATCCCTAGATAACCAAAACCCTATGGTTTGAACCATACCAAACCCAAAATTAGATCCCGTAAAATTATTAGGTATCAAAGAAGAAAATACAAACATTGTGTAATGGAATAATATATAATATTATTGAAATTAATAAGTAATTACCTTGAGGAAATACTTAAAATTGAAGGAGGGAATCCATGAAAGCATGGAGGAAGAATGGGGAAAGCTCTAAGATATCTCCTATGATTTGACCAAAAGGGAGGGGGAGAAAAGCGAGTCAAACCTCTTAAAAAAAGAGGGGTGTAACTAGAAAAAAAAATTAAAATTCAGAAAAATCTTATTACAACACAACCTCCCATGAAGCAATGTGGAATTCCTACATTGAAGTGGGAGAAAATATTGGTCTAAATACCCAGGTCACATCACAGTGTGAACACTCTATTCACAACATGATAACCCATCACTAGAAATTATTAAAAGGAGAAAACCTTATGTAGAGGATCCCATACACTAATCATGACACGATCCATCCATGTCATGACAAGACCCATTTCAACCAATGTTATAGACCACACAAAATTCCTACCACAATAACACCCACCTATGTCGTGGTGTGACCATTCTGTAGTCCAATATTGAAGAACTAAAAAAAAACTAAAATTCCAAAAATTTACAAAATATTTCCCAATTATATAATATTAAATAGAATTTTGGCATATGAGTTTCATAATTCTTCCCACAATTCTACTTTATTCCCCTATAAAGTTGCAATAAAAAGTGAACAAAATGAGAAACAAAACCCCGGTAGAAAACATAAGAGGTGGGATGGTTGAGAAAAACTCAAGAGTTATAGTATGAAAATAGAATTATACAGAAACATAATTACTCAAAATAATAGAACAAAATCCTCAATATCACTAACCATCTCTAAGCATAATCCATACCACTATCAAAAGACATGAAGCTCAAAGACCACAGTGATCCACAATAGATATCCCTATAATTTAAAATTCATCTAAAATGGTGAGACTGAGGATAAACACTCATACCGGAATGATATCATGATAGCTAATTTTTTTTCTCAAAATTAGGAAATAAAAAATAATCCTTCATAAACTATAAAAAGCATCCAAGAAATGATTCAAAAATAAAAAAGGGAATACGACCCAAATGAATACCCAAAAAACCCTAGAATAAAAGGTTCAATAACCATAACCACCTTATAAAAGAGAAATATAAAGGATACCTCAATCAAATACATTCTTAAAAAAATAAAAATATGATCCTTGAACTGGGGAAACAAAGTTAAGGAAAATTTAATTAGTCTAGGATCATGGAGAACCCTCTCATATTGAACCTTATAGTAACCCAAACATTGCATAATCTTAAATTGTGTACCATAAAAACTATAATATATACTGGTGAAGTTCCAAAGGATTGAATAAAAACTGATATGGGGGTTTGAATTAGTTGTTCACTTTTTATGAGTTTAAAAAAATTTAAAAAATTAACCCCTGAAACTTGTTAAGATTTATCTCCTTATCAAATTTTAGTAAATACTCATACATAAAAAAGTAGGAAATAAAATTAATCACACAAGATTTACAATGTTTTACCTCATTGTGATAACTTACATCCTTTCCTAATCCACTCTCACGAGTCTATAAAAATCCACTATTATTAAGAAGTGAATATAACTTGTGCCAAATCCCATTAGACACCTTCAATATCTCGATAGGAAATATTATACTCACTCCCATCAGTTTAAAATGTTTTATTATAAAACAATTCATCCAGAAGTAATAATAAAGGCTTTGTTAAAACTGATCTATAATTTCATAGTCCAAATCCTCAGTTCGATTTGGTTGGATCCGATTTTCTTATTTCGATGAGTCGAGATCTAATTATCTCAATTTGATGAGTCTCAATCTGATTCTCTCAATATGATGAGTCAGAATCTGATTCTCTCAATATGATGGAATCAATATGATGAACCCATATTCAATATAAAAAACTAAAATTCTACTCAAATTCTCAATACGATGTACCTCAATCTGATTGACTCAATACGATCCTCTCAATATGATCTTGCTAAATTCGGTAAACAAACATTCAACTGTCTGATCGTCCTCATGTGATATCTAGATAGAAATGACTATCAATTTATTTGTTCAGTAGTCATACTTTCCCACTTACGTTAAATTTTTTAATAATAAACAAATGATATGAGAAAGTATTTATAGGCAACTCATAGAAAAAAAGCTGGACACTTGAAAAATTTATCTGTCACGACCCGTCCTCAGGACCCGTTCCGTGACTACCCCAAGCCCGCCTCCCATAGGCCAGGGGCTGGCGAGTAGCACCAAGGCATAAATTCCAACAAAAAAGGGGAAGGCATTGCCTTTATAAAGTAAACAAACACCACAGAGTAAGCAAGCATAAGTAAACACTAAGTAAAACAGGGTCAAAAAGTAGTGCGGAAAAGTAAGTGGTCCAGAATACAAACCCAAACTGAAAGTAAAGTACATCTGGAAAGAAAGTACAGCAACTGAAATTAAAGCAGCAACGTCGAGCCATCCACTGGAAGTCCCACCTGAAGGGTGGGTACATATAGCCTCCTCAGTCCCTCGGGTCCAGCCGTCTACTCCGTGTACGTTCTGACCAGTGGTCCACCTCCAGGTACCAACTTGCTCCAAAGGCCTCAACCACGATCAGCGCTGTCTGTCGTCTGCATCCAACACAACGTAGTGCGGTCATAGCCCATGTAGGGGTGAGTATACGCTACTCAGTAGGGACCCCGAGACCCCCGATGGTCTCCAATAATCCACAAAGGATAATCCAAAAAGGAAAGATACAATCACGAAGTAACATCCAACACTACTTAGGTATATGCCCATACATATACCTAAGTCATCAATTCCAGTTTGTCTCCAACATCCGAGCCCAAGTTCGATCACGTCCACATAGGATAGTACAACCCAAACCACACGGGATAACACAAATCAATCCACATAGGAAAAAAAAGTCAATCATATCAATGATATTGATTGAAATTCAAGACTCAGCTCACACAGGTATACTTCTTCGGTGATAGAGATGATCAGATATAACCACTGATTCATCTAAGTTGGGACCCATGTAGGATACTAAACCAGCCAAGCTGCCGAACCCACATAGGATTTCAGTGCAGTCTTTATTTCCATCGAACCCAAGGAGGATTTCAGTATGGTCTTCATCGCTGCCGAACCCACATAGGATTTTAGTGCAGTCTTCATCGTCGTCGAACCCACAAAGGATTTCAGTACGGTCTTCATCGCTGCTGAACCCACATAGGATTTCAGTGCAGTCTTCATCGTCGTCGAACCCACATAGGATTTCGGTACGGTCTTCATCGCTGCCGAACCCACATAGGATTTCTGTGCAGTCTTCATCACCGTCGAACCCACGAAGGATTTCAGTGCGGTCTTCATCGCTGCCGAACCCACATAGGATTTCAGTGCAATCGCCACAGTCGCAGTCGCAGCCAACTCTAGGGTTCCCGCACACAACATGCTCGTTTCTGGGAGGGTCCGCTCCACGGGCCAAGGGGTCGATACATCAACTGACACATATTTTGGAGTTGATGTATCTCAAAGTTCCATGTCGATAAGAGGAATTCAACGTGACAGACAGCGCGTCAATCGGACGCCCGGTCTGAGAGTTATTGGCTTTTTCGTTCCAGGGGCCCGGTTGGTTTTTAAGTCAAAACTAACCTGACCACACTCCAACTGTGTCCAAACTTCAATCAGAGTAATCCAAAATGTCTGTCTCACTATGAGGAATCCAACAAAGTCGATGGCACGTCAATCGGACGTCCGAAGCTCAAGTTATAAGTGTTTCCGCTCCGAGGGCCCAGTTGGTTTCGTGTTCGAACCAACCCGGCCATACCCAAAGTTCTCCTAAACCTTGAGTGTAATATACCGAAACGACCTTCTCAATCCAAGGATCACATCTCATTTGATGGTGCATCGATCGGAGGTCTGTAGCCCAAGATATGGTCAAAAAATGCACCTGTTTGGATTTAGGGGGTTTTGGGACCGGACCGACCCGGCCCGAGACCCCCTGGGTCGGTCCAAACTGGGTCCGAGTCCAGCCCATTAGGGCGCGTCCCAGCCCGGCCGGTGCGGCCCGGCTCGGGCGCGCCCCACACGGCCAGCACCAAGCTGGCCGTTTAGTTGCGGAAAGGGGGCGCGGCTGCCCCCCCTTGATTGAATTCGCGACCCCCGTGTGGGGGCCGCTCCTTGCCAGCGGACGCGGCCCAGCACCACGTCTCCCTCGATCACGCGCGGCTGTGGGACCAGTCGCCTGCCACCGCAGCTTCAGTCACGGTGGTCCCTCCTAGTGGCGCACCGGGACGCCGCCGGTGAAGTCCGCGGGCCACCGGAGCCACTCCGGTGGTCCGTTCTTGCTCCCATCTATGCCTGGGGTCGTCTCGGGACCCGTAGATTACTGTGACGGCCTCCAATCTCTCAACGGTCCCGTTTCATCATAGCCCAACATTCCGCGCATCAAGAACATATAATCGGTGGGTTCAGACTTGTTCGTTGGTCCGCACCCACCGCGTTAGAGGTTCGAACGACTTTCAACAAATTTAATCACATGTTGAGGATATTATCCACATAAATTATATTAAACCAAACCCCCAAACTCGATGAAGTCGTCGAACAAGGTTTGTCGTGGGAAAGGGATGTCGCGGAATACGGCGTTGTTGAAGAGGATCGTGGGTGTCGCAGTACACGATGTTACAGGGAAAAGGATCACCGACGTCACAAAGAAGAGGATCGTGTGCGTCGCGGTACATGACGTCACGGGGAAAAGGATCGTCGGCATCGCGGAGAATAGGATCGTCGGCGTCGCGGTACACGGCGTCGCGTCGTCGATCTCCGAGGAAATAGCGTTCTTCGTCGTCTTTCGTCGGAGGCGGGCGTTCTTCATCTTTCTTCGCGTTCTCCAACGAAGAAGATGAAGATTCGAAATCTTTGATCAAATCCTCTCCAATCCTTCATGCACAACGAAACACCCAAAAACAAAATAAGGTGTTGCCTTATTTTATTACTCAAGTCATCCCTTAATTGAAATTCAAAAATTAAAACATGATTTAATTATCGTGCATTGACAATTTATGAGGCCTTTAATAATCCAATTAAACGCGAGAGTTGACTTGGAATTAAAGAGGGGGGTTGCAGGTGAGTTACCAAATTAAATGCACATGGGTGGAAAAAGGAAAATAAAGGGGGTGGGGCTCGTGTGGGCCCCACCTCACTAATATCCTACCTAGGAGTTACGGTATTAGCGGGTCCCACTCCAACCACCATGCCTAGGTTATCATTACTTAGAATAAAAATAAAATTGTAGCACAATATTTTATTTTTATTCTTTAGTTAACCAAATTTAATTATTAACCTCACCCGAGAAAATGCAACTCCGAAAAAGGTGTTCTTAAGCAATTATTGGCACTGCGATTACATCGGTGCCCTCAGAATTCGATTCCAAGAACTGGTTCAAAAGTTAGGAAAACCCGCTTGTTCGTTCACTGAACATACCCAAGCTAAACTTTGAAAATTGATTCCAGGCACACCGGCCCTCAGAATCAAGTGCCGTCAGAAACTGAGTTCTTGTAAAATCCCAAAGAAAGTTAAAAAAATTCCCTTGAATTTTACGGGTCTTTACATTTCTCCAACCTCAGGTATTTAGGTCCCCGTAAATATACATCATAAAGTAGGGGAACAAATGTGGGTACTGTGCACGCATCTGAGCCTCCCACTCCCAAGTTCTCTCCTAGAGGTTCACGTGCTGCCATTTGATGCATGCTAGAGGTATCGACCGTCCACGTATGACCCACTCCTGTCGATCCTCTATCTCCACTGGGACCTCCGCAAAAGTCTCCCCATCGTCAATGTCCAACTCCCCATGGTCGATGATATGCGTCGGGTCATGTACGTATCTCCTCAGTAGGGATATGTGGAAGATGGCATGCACCCGGTGCAACTGAGGTGGTAGAGCCATGTGATAAGCCACCTCGCTTATCCTGTTGAGGACCTGGAATGTTTCGATAAAGTGTGAAGATAACTTGCCGCCTCAGCCAAATCTCCGTAATCCAAGTCGAGGTGAGACCCGCAAGAAGATGTGGTCGCCATCCTCGAACTCTAGTGGCCTCTGACTCCTATCAGCATAAGACTTCTGCCGGCTCTGAGATGTCCTCATCTTCTCCTGGATGACCTGGACCTTCTCTGTTGTGGCTTGGACCATCTCAGGTCCCACAAGTGCTGACTCCCCAAGCTCTGTCCAGCACGGAGGTGATCTGCAAGGTCGGTCATACAATGCCTCATATGGTGCCATCCCGATGGTGGAGTGGTAGTTGTTGTTGTACGCGAACTCGACCAAGGGTAGGTGGTCCTCCCAGCTGCGACCAAAGTCGAGGACACATGCACAGAGCATGTCCTCGAGAGTCTGAATGGTCCTCTCTGTCTGACCATCTCTCTGAGGGTTAAAGGCGGTGCCCAGACGTAGCTGTGTCCTGAATGCCTCCTCCAACCCCTTCCAAAGCCGGGAAGTAAAGCCACCATGTCGATCAGAGACGATAGATGATGGAACACCATGAAGCCGTATGATCTCCCGAACGTGGAGGCTCTCCAAGCTCTCCACTGATCCCTGCTCTCTGATGGGTAAGAAGTGGGCCGACTTGGTGAGTCGGTCAACAATCACCCAAATGGAGTCATGACCTCTGAAATTGCGTGGAATTCCAGTCATGAAATCCATAGATATCCCATCCCACTTCCACTCCGGGACCTCCAAGGGCTACACAAAGCCTGCTGGTACCTGGTGCTTCGCCTTCACCTGCTGACAGGTGAGACATTGAGAACCAAACTCTACCACAACCATCTTCATACCCGGCCACCAGTGCTATCATCTGAGATCCTGGTACATCTTCTCCACTCTAGGATATACCGCTAAAGGGGAAGTGTGAAACTCTTTCAACACCTCCTCCTTTAAATCAACTGGTACCATGGTACGTCCTCTGAAAAGGACGACGTGCTCTCCTCCTACAGAGAATCCATCAGGTGCATGTCCTAAGGATATCTGCGCACGCCGCATCTCACAGTCAGCGTTCCCATGTTGTGCCTCTCTGACCCGCTGCATCAGTGGAGGAGTGACTGAAGAAAGGTTTCTCCATCTCTATCCATGAAGGATATCTTCAAAGCGGCTAGTTTCTCCGTTGCCTCACCGAGTAGTTGAATGCCTGTCCTCCTGCTGAGGGCATCGGCTACCACGTTCCCCTTTCCAGGATTATAGACTATCTCAAAGTCATAATCCTGGAGGAACTCAAGCCATCGTCGTTGTCTCAGATTCAGGTTCTTCTGCGAGAAGATGTACCTGAGACTCTGGTGGTCAGAGTAGACTGTAAAGCGCTTTCCCATCAGATAGTGTCTCCACTTCATCAGAGCGAAGACCACTACTGCTAACTCCATGTCATGGGTAGCATAGATCTTCTCATGCTTCCTAAACTGACGTAATCCATAGGCAATCATGGACCGCTCCTGCATCAGGACACATCCGAGTCCGGTCCCTGATGCATCACAGTAGACTATGTACCCTACTCCCTCCTCTGGTAGTCTCAAGATAGGCGCACTGGTCAATCTCTGTATCTGCTCCTGGAAGCTCTGCTAACATCTGTCTGACCACACGAAGGGTTTCCCCTTCTTCGTCAAAGCTGAGAGTGGTGCCGCAACTCTGGAAAAGTTTGGCACAAATCTTCGGTAGTACCCAGCTAGCCCCCAAAAACTCTGCACCTCCATCACGCTCTGGGGTGGATCTCAAGCTAGCACTGCCTCGATATTTGTAGGATCCACTGCAACTCCCGCCTCAGAGATGACATGTCCCAAGAAGTAGACCTCAAGTAACCAGAACTTACATTTCGAGAGCTTTCCATAAAGATAGTGCTCTCGGAGTGTGTCTAGTACAACCCGCAAGTGGTAGGTGTGCTCCTCCTCAGTGGTCGACTATATCAATATGTCGTCGATGAAGACCACGACAAAAAGATCGAGGTATGGCTGAAAGATCATGTTCATGAGACCCATGAACACTGCTGGAGCATTGGTCACGCCGAAAGGAATAACCAAGAACTCATAGTGGCCATACCGACATCTGAAGGTAGTCTTCTGCACGTCCTCCTCTCGAACTCTGAGCTGATGATAGCCTGATCTAAGGTCTATCTTTGAGAACCACCATGATCCCTTGAGCTTATCGAAGAGGTCATCAATCCTCGGTAGCAGATACTTGTTCCTCATGGTCACCTGGTTCAGGCGACGATAGTCGACACAAAGTCACAAGCTCTCGTCCGCCTTCTTGGCGAACAATATCGGGGAAGCCCAGGGTGAAACACTGGGTCAGATGAATCCCTTGCTCTGCAAGACCTCCAGTTGTACTCATAGCTCTCAAAGCTCAGTGGGAGCCATCCGATATGCTGGAGTGGATACCGGGGCTGTCCCGGGGTATAGGTCGATATAAAATTCTACCTATCTGCGAGGAGGTAGTCCTGGAACGTCGTCAGGGAAAACGTCCACATACTGATCCACCACTACAGGGAAACTAGGACTATTCACGTCAACTGATCCTAGGATGAGGCTAGCCAACTGATGAGTGATGGGCTGTCCTCTCCTCTGCGTGAGTCCATCCTGTGCTGCAAAGGCTCCCTTCTCGTCGGTGAAGGTGAACATGCTCCCATCGGTGTGAACACACCGCACATTGCGCCTAATACAGTCGATCTGAGCATGGAGTGTAGATAACCAATACATGCCCAAAATGATGTCGTAAGGCCTTGACACCGCTATAAGAAGATCCCAGCCGAAGCTCTCGCCTCCTAGAGTAAACTCACACGGTCGGCACCAGTGCGTAATCGTCGAGTCTGCTCCCGTAGGAGTCTCTAGCCGTAAGGATCAAGCCAACGACTCCGTTAGAATCTCCAAGCTCTGAACAGGGGAAGTGGCAATAAAGGAATGACTCACTCCTATGTCTATAAGAATTGCAGAAAGGGTGGAGTAGACATAGATAGTACCTCGAATCATCTCTGGCGCACTGTGGTCGTAGGCCTCTACTGCCTGAAGCTGAGCCTATCTCTGCCCGCCAGCTCCATGTGGTCGGGGTGGACCTCCCGGTGATGGTGGTGGTAAAGCCTCAAAGCGTCGCCAACCACATTCTGCTCGGCCAGCTCCCCTGCCTCGTTCGCCCACTCTCGGCGGACCACCACGGTCGACCCTCTACCTATTCCTGGGTGGCCCCTCAACCGTCTGCTGCTCCTCGGCACGGCGGGTCGGGCAGTCACGAGCCATGTGGCCCTACCCGCCGCATGCGTAGCACTACCTGCTCCTCGGAAGCCTGGATATGTTCCCTATACCCCACACCTCTGAGCCAGTGTCCTGAGGTCGTCTTCCTGATGGTCCGGTCCACCTGGACCCCTGTGACATCCGTCAACTGCCAGCTATAGATGACTCTGCTATGTGCCGCCCTGTGGTAGGTCTCGCTGCTGGCGTAGGCTTGGCAAGAAAGCTCTCTATGAGAAGATCTCACTCTAGTACTCATGCCTGTGTCAGAATGCTGAGGGAGATCATCGATGCCCTGATCTCATGCCTCAGTCCCTGCTCGAAGGTCCGGGCCCGGAAGAATGGGTCTCATACCATGTCCGTCGAATAGAGTGAGAGGTCGGAAAATCTCGCCGAGTACTGGGCGACTGTCATGCTACCCTGCTGCCATTGTAGAAGCTCCTGGATGCGCACCACACGGAGGGTAGCTGTGATGAACTCCGAGCGGAAGAGGCTCTCAAAGTCCGTCCAGAGGAGTGATGCCTCGTCGGGCACCTGGAGCATAAAGCTCCACCATCTACCTATTTCCGCATGCAAGAGGCTCACTGCGAGGATCACCATGAGGTCAGATGGTGTCCCCACCAACCTGAAAACTCACACAACCGCCTCCAACCAATCCTCAGCTGCCTGAGGGTCCATCTCCCTGCGAAACATGGGCGGTCTCTGACGCTGAAACTCATGAAGTGCACTAAGGAAACATGCACTATCAGCGGTTGAGGCTGGTAGCATCGGTGGATCGGCGGGTAGAGGTACCGCCAGTAACTCCACTGTCAAAGGGCCATGCACCGAGGCCTTGTCGCTCGGTGGGTTGTCGTCTCGCTCAAAGCTCGGAACCCTAGATGGCTGCCATCGTGGGGCCATCCTGAAAAGAAACAGGCACGGCACAGTCAAAATAGTATACCTGGTGAGCTGACACAAAGTAATCACAAAGAAAACTTTTGAAACACACATGCAATCAATGTTTTCGTGCATTGAGTCGGAAATCGGAAGTCAGGGTCCTGGTGTACGGATATGTCGGTCACCGCACCAACACTGGACTCCCTGGACTGATAACCACACTCAATACCCTTAACACTATTGCTTAACATAGAAGAAATATCAGAGCCCTGAGTTATTCGGTAAAACCGAACTCCTCTGATACCAATTTGTCACAACCCATCCTTGGGACCCGTGTCGTGACTACCCCAAGCCCACCTCCCATAGGCCAGGGGCTGGCGACTAGCACCAAGGTGTAAATTCCGACAAAAAAGGGGAAGGCATTGCCTTTATAAAGTAAACAAACACCACAGAGTAAGCAAGCAGAAGTAAACACTAAGTAAAACTGGGTACAAAACGTAGTGCGGAAAAGTATGTGGGCCAGAATGCAAACCCAAACTGAAAGTAAAGTACACCTGGAAAGAAAGTACAACAACTGAAAGTAAAGCAGCAACGTCGAGCCGTCCACTAGAAGTCCCACCTGAAGGGTGGGTATAGATAGCCTCCTCAGTCCCTCGGGTCCAGCCGTCTACTCCATGTACGTTCTGCCCGGTGGTGCACCTCTAGGTACTGACTTGCTCCACAAGCCCCAACCACGATCAGCGTTGTCCATCGTTTGTATCCAACACAACGTAGTGCGGGCATAGCCCGTGCAGGGGTGAGTATACGCTACTCAGTAGGGACCCCAAGACCCCTGAAGGTCTCCCAGAATCCACAAAAGATAACCCACAAAGGAAAGATACAATCACGAAGTAACATCCAACACTACTTAGGTATATGCCCATACATATACCTAAGTCATCAATTCCAGTTTGGCTCCAACATCCGAGCTCAAGTTCGATCATGTTCACATAGGATAGTACAACCCAAACCACACAGGATAACACAACTCAATCCACATAGGAAAGCAAGTCAATCATATCGAATATATTGATTGAAGTCAAGACTCATCTCACACAGGTATACTTCTTCGGTGATAGAGATGATCAGATATAGCCACTGGTTCATCTAAGCTAGGACCCACGTAGGATACTAAACCATCCAACCTGCCGAACCCACATAGGATTTCAGTGCAATCTTCATTGTCGTCGAACCCACAGAGGATTTTAGTATGGTCTTCATCGCTGCCGAACCCACATAATATTTCAGTGCAGTCTTCATCGCCGTTGAACCCACATAGGATTTTAGTACGGTCTTCATCGCGGTCAAACCCACATAGGATTTCAGTGCGGTATTCATTGTCGTCAAACCCACATAGGATTTCAGTACGGTCTTCATCGCTGCCGAACCCACATAGGATTTTAGTGCAGTCTTCATCACCGTCAAACCCACGGAGGATTTTAGTACGGTCTTCATCGTTGCCGAACCCACAAAGGATTTCAATGCAGTCGCCACAGTCGCAGTCGCATCCAGCTCTAGGGTTCCCGCACACAACATGCTCGTTTCCGAGAGGGTCTTCTCCACGAGCCAAGGGGTCGATACATCAACTGACACATAGTCTGGATTTGATGTATCACAAAGTTCCGTCTCGACAAGAGGAATTCAACGTGACAGAAGGCGCGTCAATCGGACGCCCAGTCTAAGAGTTATTGGCTTTTTCGTTCCAGGTGCCCGGTTGGTTTTTAAGTCAAAACCAACCGGACTGCACTCCAACTGCATCCAAACATTGAGCGGAGTAATCCAAAAGGTCCGTCTCACTATGAGGAATCCAACAAAGTCGATGAAACGTCAATCGGACGTTCGGAGCTCAAGTTATAAGTGATTCCGCTCCGAGGGCCGAGTTGGTTTCGTGTTCGAACCAACCCTGCCATACCCAAAGTTCTCCGAAACCTTGAGTGCAATATATCAAAACGACTGTCTCGATCCAAGGATCGCATCTCAACTGACAGTGCATCGATCGGAGGTCTGTAGCCCAAGATACGGGAAAAATAACGCACATGTCCGGTTTTAGGGGGTTTTGGGCCCGAACCGACCCGGCCCGAGACCACCTGGGTCGGCCCGAATCAGTTCGATCCGAACCAGGTCCGGGTCCAGCACCTTAGGGCGCGGACCGACCCGGTGGGCACGGCCTGGACCAACCGGCGTGGCCCGGCGCGGCGCGGCCCGGCCTGGGCGGCCCGACCCGGTGCGGCCGGTCCGGCCTGGGCAGCCGGTTGGCCTGGCACGGGCGCGCCCCGCAGGGCCAGCACCGAGCTGGCCGTGCCATTGTGGAAAGGGGAGGTAGCTGCCCCCTTGATTGAAGTCGTGACCCCCGCGTGGGGGCCGCTCTTTGCCAGCGGACGCGGCCCAGCGCCGCGTCTCCCTCGGTCCCGCGCGGCCGCAGGACTGGTCCCCTACCGCCGCTGCTTCAGCCGCGACGGTCCCTACCGGCAGCGCACCGGGACGTCGCCGCCTCTGGCCGCCGGCACCGCCGGTGAAGTCCGCGGGCCACCGGAGTCGCTTCGGTGGTCCGTTCTTGCTCCCGTCTGTGCCTAGGGTCGTCTCGGGACCAGTAGATTACTGATACGGCCTCCAATCGCTCAACGATCCCATTTCATCATCTCCCAACGTTCCACGCATCAAGAACAAAGTATCGGTGGGTTCGGAATTGTTCGTTGGTCCGCACGCACCGCGTTAGAGGTTCAAACGACTTTCAACAAATTTAATCATATGTCGAGGATATAATCCACATTAATTAAATTAAACCAAACCCCCTACCTCGGTGAAGTCGTCGAATGAGGTTTGTCGCGAGAAAGGGACGTCGCGGAAAACGATGTCGTTGAAGAGGATCATGGGTGTCGTGGTACATGGCGTCGCTAGGAAAAAAATCGTCGACGTTGCGGAGAAGAGGATCGTCGGCGTTGTGGTACACGGTGTCGTTGAAGAGGATCATGGGCGTCGTGGTACATGGCGTCACGGGGAAAAGGATCATCGGCGTCGCGGAGAAGAGGATCGTGGGCGTCACGGTACACGGCGTCAAGTCGTCGATCTCTGGGGAACTAGCGTTCTTCGTCATCTTCCGTCGGAGGCCGGTGTTCTTCATCGTTCTTCATGTTCTCTAATGAAGAAGATGAAGATTTGAAAGCATTCAGCAAATCCTCTCCAATCCTTCTTGCACAACGAAACAACCAAAAAAAATAAGGTGTGGCCTTATTTTATTACTCAAGTCATCCCTTAATTCAAATTCAAATTTTAAAACACGATTTAATTATCGTGCGTTGACCAATTAATGAGGCGTTTAATAATCCAATTAAATGCGAGAGTTTACTTGGCATTAAAGAGGGGGGGGTGCGGGTGAGTTACCATATTAAATGCACGTGGGAGGAAAAAGGAAAATAAAGGGGGTGGGGCTCATGTGGGCCCCACCTCACTAATATCCTACCTAGGAGTTAGGGTATTAGTGGGTCCCACTCCAACCACCATGCCTAGGTTATCATTACTTAGAATAAAAATAAAATTGTAGCACAATATTTTATTTTTATTCTTTAGTTAACCCAATTTAATTATTAACCTCACCCGAGCAAACGCAACTCCGGAAAAGGTGTTCTTAAGCTATTACCGGCACTGTGATTCCATCGGTGCCCTCAGAATTTGATTCCGAGCACTGATTCAAAAGTTATGAAAACTCGCTCGTTCTTTCACTGAATGTACGCAAGCTAAACTTTTGAAATTGATTCCGGGCACACCGGCCCTCGGAATCGGGTGCCGTCAGAAACTGCGTTCTTGTAAAATCCCAAAGAAAATTAAAAAAAATCCCTTGAATTTTACGGGTATTTACATTATCCTCTTCCTCAAATTTCAAAAAACATAAAAAATCTCTCACATTTAAACTTAAAATTTGAATTTTTTAATCCTCTTTAAATTTCTCCAACATTTATGAAATATTGAATTCGAAGTTTGACCACTTCAACTCTTTATAAAACTTATAGAATTTTATTTTTGAGTCTTCTTTTTTAATCAGTTCATTAAGAATCTGTTTTCTTATCCAATCATTACGAAACTATTTCTTCTCACCTCATTAAGATTTTTTTTCTTTATTAGTGATTATTAATTCTAAATCCTTCTTAGAGTCAGTTTTATGGATTACTCATTATGATGGAATTACCATTATGATGGAAATCCCATTATAATGAATTTTCCATGATGATGGAAAGTATTTGATTTTATTAATATTTTCATGACTTATTATATACTCCATTTACTTATTTTATATGAAATGTGCATAATTTTTGTGAAATATTAATGTCTTAATACTAAGTATAATTTTGAGCATTTTTTGAAGTAGTCCAATTGAGTCAGTTTACTATATTTTTTATAACTCTCACCCTGACGATCCAAATTGTTTGGTTATTTTTTTATAGGGTTACTAGTTCAATATACAACATTTCATTAGAAGAAATCATGACACAATTCTTCCATTTGAAGGGTCATATATATCACATAAGAAGGCCCAAAGAATTTGTGAACAAACTGTACCAGCCTTGAAGATTGATTTACTGGGCTCAGTACAAAAGTCCAAAAACATTAATTCTCCAGCATAATTTGGGGGGAACTATATTTAATCTTGGATAAAAATTTTAAGGCCCAATTCCGAGTAAAAGGGGCTCAACTGATTCATTTAAATAAAGCCCACCATTCTGGCCGAGAAATGAAATCAGCACACAAATATTGACATTTCTCTTGATGTGGACATCTATTCGAGCTGATATTTTTCAATGTGAAAGAAGAGATATGGACGGACAACTATTTTGAATAATTTTTTTTTATTTTTGGGCATATTCCTATTACAAAATCCATTCACATTATGAGCTTAGAAAAAGTCTGGATTGAAATAGGCAGTTTACATTTGTTTAATCAAACTGCCATAACATTGGATACAAATTCTATTGGCCGCCAAATTTTCAGGGTGGACAGAAGACATCTATATCTACATCTTTGAAGAAGACACCAGCTTGTGATTCATCTGTATATATTGCTAAATCTACGGTTCAAGTGGTGGGATAGGTTTGGAATGCAAACCGTCCACTCCTTGGGCTATAACTACATCCCCTCCTCTCATTTCAAAAGGGTTGGAATTTCAGAAGATAGAAGATCCTATTGGCACGAACAAAGCCTTTCAAAGGATTTGGAGGACCTTCGATACTCAATTTTTTACTTGAGAGGCCTTTCATACTCTCTTTGTTTTCACTTACTTTCGTGTTCTTCGTTTTTGTAATCTTGTAAGTCTCTTTTTTGTAATTCTGTTTTAATGAAAGTTATTTCTTCAATATCTCTTATTCTCATCCATCCTCTGTAGTTTAATATTTATGTTCTTAAAATAGTTTAAATTCAGTTGAATCACCTTACCTTTTTTTCTTCTTCATTCAATCGAAAATCCGTTTTTAATTTTCTTCATCGTTTGTGTGTGTGTTCGGTGCACTACTCTTATCTTTTCCCTTTATTTTTCTTCTCTTTATAATTAATCACCATAAACATATATTACCAGATTAATAACCATATTAATGGATAAGTAAATATCTCATTGGGGTGAGTTTTAATTTAGGTATGTTAAGCTATTGAGAGCTTTCGCTCGATGAGTATTCGTTGAATTAACATTGTGTATCTTGGACTTAGCATGTCATGGATTAATGACTTGTTTTGTTTAATGTGTGGTTTTCATGGATTATTGGAACCATAAATACACTAACATAAATAATATATGATCAATATTAGAACCCTAAGTTAATTTAAGGCTGGGATTAAATCCTTAACACTTGGGAATTCAAATCAACGTCAACTTGTGACATGGGTGTTAATTTAAATGCAATATAAAGCAAAGCTCAAAGATATCACAAGCTTAACTAACCTAATGATGAACTCACCCCAATCATTATCAATTTATTAAATAAATCATAATCAATTAGTCATTTCAATTAAGCTTTGAAAAAAAACCCCCAATCAGAATACAATCAACTAAAAACAAACGACTATTTCAAAGTATCATCGCCGAGGATTCGACCGGAGTGCTGCTTTACACATTAGTAGAGCACTGGAACTTTGACCGGTCGATAGGAGACAATAGGCCATGCATTTCAAATGGTTCTGTTTTTAGGGATGGTTATTTATATAGTCATTAGTTTCTGGTTATTGTAAAAGAAACCCTAAAAAACAAAATTTAAAAACAAAATTGAAAAAAAACACAAAGAAAAACCCGTCTTCCTCTTAAAAATCATAAATTGAAAAAAATACAAAGAAAAACCTGTCTTCCTCTTTCTTCAAAAATCTCTCTGAATTCCCTGTAGCCTTCCAAACAATCCCTCGGATTTCTTTGACCTTGAAATTGAGCGAACACTTCTCCAACTTAGGAGGAACATAAGAGATAATCAAATAATTCAAGAACCACTCTTTATCCAACCAGTTGAATTGGATATGGCCAATCCTAGGGAACAAACACTTAAAGAACTTTCTGCCCCTAATATGAATTACCATCCTCTTGGTATTCAATATCCAAACATAGAGTCTGACTTCAAACTCAAATCAGGTTTGATTCATCTTCTTCCTCATTTCCACGGGCTAGCCGGTGAGGATTCACATCTCCACCTTAAATAGTTCCAAGTGGTGTGCTATACCATAAAGCCTTAAGGGGTTTTTGAAGAACAAATCAAGCTTCGAGCATTCCATTTCTCCCTAGATGAAACTGCTAAGTCATGGCTCTACTACCTTCCTCCTTGTTCCATAACCACATGGAATGACATGAAGCGACTCTTCTTAGAAAAATTCTTTCCTGCTTCTCATACTGCTTATATCCGAAAGTAAATAAGTGGTCTCCATCAATTCCCAAGTGAATCACTCTATGAGTACAGGGAGAGGTTCAGAAAGCTTGTCGCAACCTGTCCACATCACCAAATCTATGACCAACTCTTGATCCAATACTTCTATGAGGGGTTATTGGATATGGAGAGAATTCTCGTAGATGCCGCAAGTGGTGGTGCTCTTGTTGATAAAACTCCTCCAGCTACAAGAGATCTCATAAGTAACATGGATGCAAACACACAACAATTACATACTCGAGAACATGCTCAAGTCAAACAAGCCCAAGATAATCAATCAATTGAGCCGAACAAGATGACTGAGTGGATGAGTGAACTTACATGTATTGTGCGACAACTAACTGTGGCTACCAAATCCCCAACCTCGTCTTCTCCGCAATCAATGTTTTCTGGACCTGTCAAAAACTGTGGAATCTGAAACTCTCCATCTCATCTAATTGACACATGTCCACAACATCGCGAGGATCAATCTGATTCATCTATACCAATGGAGCTCAATGCAGCATATGCTCAGAGGAACACCTATCCTCAACTATCAAGTTAGTTTGTTAGAAATTTCAACCAACCTCACTCTGAGCCCATCTCTTCTTCCTATAACCAAGGCCTGAGGTATGGTAATCCCGTCTCTCATCCCCCTCAATTCCCTCCTCAAAACCCAAACCAGTCTCAATACAGTCAAGGTGTTGGTAACTTCCAACAACATTATCCTTTTGTCCCTCAACCTCAAAGGATCAATCCTCATATTCCTCCTCCTGGATTCCACTATCCTAGTGAGACTTACCAATTCCCAAACAAATTCAATCGATTTCCCAAGAACCAAAATCAAGGCAATCCCAATCCGGGACAAGCGTCTTATTCCAAGAAACCATGGGAAAGTGCAGTGGAAGATCTTTCCTTCTTCACCCGTTCAAGCCTCAAGAACATTGAAACCCAAATTGGTCAACTTGCATCCCACCTTAGTCAACAGCAACCATCCAATTCTTCCCAACTTCTAGTTCAACCATTACCCAACCCCAAGGGTAATGTAAGTTCAATTTGACTTAGATCAGGAAAGAAAATTTCTATGCCTCAAGATAAGTTCTCAAGCCCTCTTTTGAATGTTGACCTAGAAAATTAAAAGAAAAATAATCTTGAAAAAGAACCTGAAACAATTCCCCCATCTCCTTCAATTCCACTTAAGAATCCAATTCCTTTTCCTCAAGATATTTCTAAACCAAGGATGTCCTTTGAACCTGATCCTAAAATGCTCAACATGTTTAGATGTGTTGAAGTCAACATTCCTCTGTTAGATTCCATCAAACAAACTCCTAAGTATTCCATGTTTCTTAAGGAATTGTGCACCCACAAGAGGCAACTTAGGACCTTTGAAAATGTTTCCACCCAGCAGTCTATTCTCATAAAGTGCAAAGATCCAGGGACCTTTACGGTTCCATGCCAAATTGGAAGTTCCAACTTTGATGATGAACTCATAGACCTACAAGCCTCAATTAATGTCATTCCAAAATCCAAATTCTCCAACCATGGTCTGGGTCACTTACATCCAACGGGTGTTGTCATTCAGTTAGCCAATTGAAGCACAGCCAGTCCTGAGGGAATAATTGAGGATGTACTTATCTGAGTCAATGATCTTATCTTCCCTGCTGATTTCTATGTCCTTAACATGGAATGTGAGACAAAATCTTATCGATCTCCCCTAATTATAGGAAGACCATTCCTCATGACTGCGAGAACCAAGATTGATGTCCATTCAAGCATCCTATCCATGGAATTTAGTGACCAACTGGTCAATTTCAACATTTTCCAATCCATGTGATACCCATATGAGGATCACTCTGCATTCTTAATCCATGCTTCTGAGGACACTTCTAAGAGTCAATCGAACCCCAATCCACCATGTTCATCATGTTCTAATGACAAAGGATCTTGTGAAATCTGCACCATGATTAACAATTTCATAAATGGTGAAGTTGATGTGGACCTTTCATTCATATACTCCATCAATTTAGAGGATCTTGAAAAATCTCTTGAATCCCATCTCAACGCTGATCAAAACTGCTCCACCATGGACAGTATTGGGAAAAATTAATTTGAATCAACTGAAGTACCATCATCCATTTCTGAGTTTCCTAACCCAAAAATGAACGATGAGACTAATCGGAAACCCCTTCCTGTACACCTGAAATATGCATTCCTCTTCCATAATCACTCATATCCTGTCATTATCTCTGCCACACTTATTGAAACCGAGGAGTCCAAACTTGTTCAAGTGTTAGAGGAAAACAAAAACACTTTAGGTTGGACCCTAGATGACATACCAAGAATCAACCCTGCCCTTTGCATACATCACATCCATCTGGAGGAGTCATCCAAACCAATTAGACAAACACAAAGAAGACTCAATCCACTCATACTTGAGGTAGATAGGGAAGATATATCCAAGATTATTCAAGATGGTATTATCTACCAAATTTCTGATAGTGAATGGGTTAGTCCAATTCAAGTTGTACCTAAGAAGGGTGGGATAACTGTTGTCACAAATGATCACGGGGAGCTAGTAACAACTCAAGTGAAGAACAAATGGCGTGTGTGCATCGACTCTAGAAAATTGAATGTTGAAACCGAAAAAGATCACTACCCTCTTCCATTCATTGATCAAATTCTAGAACGATTAGCCGGAAAGTCACACTATTGCTTCCTTGATGGATACACTGGATACATCCAAATCCCAATCTCACCTCAAGACCAAGAAAAGACTACTTTCACATGCCCCTTTGGAATAAATGCATATATAAGAATGCCTTTTAGACTTTTTAATGCTCCTGAAACATTTCAGAGGTGTATGGTGAGTATCATTTCAGAATTCATTGAACACTGCATGGAAGACTTCATGGATTACTTCACCATTTATGGTGAGTCATTTGAGTCGTTCTTGCATTCACTCTCTCTAGTCCATCAAAAGTGTGTCAAGTGAAACCTTGTGTTAAATTTTGAAAAATCTCACTTCATGGTTGCAAATGGGATTGTTCTAGGGCACATAGTTTCAAAATATGGTATTGAAGTCGATCCTACCAATATCTAAGTGATCCAATCACTTCTTGAACCCACATCTGTTCGAGACATCTGTTCATTCCTCAGTCATGCCGGTTTCTATCGGAGATTCATCCATAACATCAGTAGGATTTCCCTCCCACTCACTCGGTTTCTCCAAAATGATGTAACTTTCCATTTCGATGAGGTTTTCAAGAGAGCCTTCATTGAACTCAAAATAGCTCTTACATCTTCCCCAATAATCCAACCCCCAGATTGGTCCTTACCATTTGAATTGATGTGTGATGCTTCTGATAGAGTTGTTGGGGATGTTCTTGCTCAAAGAAGAGAAAAGATTCCTCATGTCATCTATTATGCCTCAAAAACATTGGATGAAACTCAATCTCACTACACTTTCACTAAAAAATAACTTTTAGCAGTGGTTTTTGCCTTAGATAAATTCCAGTCCTATCTCTTAAGTGCCAAAATCATCATCTTCACAGACCATTCTACTATAATGTTCTTACTCAAGAAAAGTGATTCCAAACCGAGGCTAATAAGATAGTTCCTAATTCTCCAAGAGTTTGACATTGAAATAAAAGATAGACCAGGAAAAGAAAACCCTGTGGCTGATCACTTGAGTAGAATGTCTAATTCTTCTCATTCTGAAATCATCGATCCTAAATTCCCCACTGAGCACCTTTCATCTCTTACTCCAAAGTTACTGTGGTATGACCCAATTGTAAATTACTTGGTTTCTGGTGTTTTTCCTGAAATATTTTCCAATGAACAGAAAATGAAGTTGAAAAGTGATTAAAAATACTATTTTTGGGAAGAAAATAAACTTTGGAAAACTGGGGCAGACATGGTAATTAAAAGATGTGTTGATGAAGATGAACATTCCTTTATCTTATAATTATATCACTCAATGCCTGGTGGTACACACTTTGGACCACAAAGGACCTCCCGAAATGTCCTAGACTCTCGAGTCTTCTAGCCTTCACTCTTCAAGGACTCACATGATTTCTGTCAATCATGTACCACTTTCCAAAAGTTTGGCACAATTTCCAAGAGAAATGAAATGACCCAAAAACCTTTAATTTTTTGTGAGGTATTCGATGTTTGGGGTATCGATTTCATGGGACCATTTCCTCCTTCCAATGGATTCTTATACATCCTTCATGAAGTTGATTATGTTTTTAAGTGGGTTGAGGCTAAACCCACTAGAAAGGATGACTCACATACTGTTAGTGAGTTCCTAAATACACACATATTTCATAGATTTGGCATGCCTCATGCCTTGATTAGTGACTTAGAAACCCATTTCTGTAATAGAACCATGGAATCTCTTTTGAAAAAGAATGGGGTTGTACATAAAAATTCAACTGCATATCACCCCCAAACAAATGGCATGGCTGAACTTTCTAATAGAGAAGTGAAAAGAGTTCTTGAGAGAATTGTAAAACCCACCAGAAAAGACTGGCCTGAAAGACTTGGTGAAGCACTTTGGGCTTATCGAACTTCCTATAAAACACCCATTGGGATGTCTCCTTTTAGTCTAGTTTTTGGTAAAGCATGTCATATACAAGTTGAAATCCAACATAAGTCTTTTTGGGCTATGAAAACCTGTAATTTTGATTGTGAAAAATCCGGTGAAGAAAGACTGTTGCAATTGGCTGAACTGGAGGAGATTCAACTTGATTCTTATGAGAATTCTAATCTCTACAAGAAAAAATACAAGGCACTCCATGACAAACACATCCTGAGAAAGGTATTTCAGGATGTTGAAAAGGTAATGCTCTTAAATTCTAGATTTCGGCTCCACCCAGGTAAGCTTAATTCTCCTTGGGAAGGTCCTTTTTTTATTTCTAATGTTTACCCATTTGGTGCAGTGCAAGTCCAAGACCCCTCTTCCAAAAGGACATTCATGGTTAATGTACATCGGTTAAAGCATCACCATGAGAGGACACACAATCCTGGATCATCATCGACTTCCACTGTATCCCCAACTTCTCCAGTTGACTAACCACTAGATGGAGATGGAAACCCGCCAAATCCAAACCAGGGGGCACCTCTTTCCCTTTAACTCTCTCCCTATCTATCTTCCTCCCTCTACCTCTTTCTTCCTCCTCCTCTGTCTTTCATTTTTTTTCCACTTTCTTTTTCAAACCCTTTATTTTTCTCTTTCTCTTTTGTGTGAGTGTGTCTTTATTAAAAAAACTAAAAAAACCTAAAAAACAAAAAAAAAACAAAAAAAATAATATTTAAAAAAAATAATACAAAAAAAATCAAGAGTCATGCTTACTCACCATCGAGTTTTGAAATTTTTTTCCAACCTTTTTGGGGAGTCAACAGGCATGTTTTCATCTCAAAAAAATTGTATTTTCATCACGACTTTGGATAAAGAATTTTGTGTCAAAACCAACAAATTTTGAATTCTCAATTTTTGATTTGGAAAATGATTTTCCCCAACCGTGAGAACCAACATTATATTTCATACCAAGGCTACCTATGACCATCTTTTCAAAATGTGTGTTTTCACCCCCATTTGTGAGTCATGATTTTATGGACCTTCGAGTTGATTTCCTACTTTAGTGTGCATTAATATGATAGAGACATTTTATGAACCACATGAGAATCACAATAGACAAATAGCCTCCCATTAACCACACATTAATCCTCATTTTTAAAGCCCCTTCGAGCCTATGAAAACCTTTTCATTGATAGCCACATTACAAGCCCAATACATTTTCCCACCCAATATCAACATGGATTTTCATTGCATATGTTTTTGAAATTTAAGTGTGGGGGAATGGATTTCATTGTTTGGGTACTCTTTTATTGATTTTCAATGAGTTATCATCCGCTTGAGGGAAAGAATCTATTTCAGTGTGGGGAAGATGTTGTCATTCAGTGTATTTTGGGAAATGTAATGTACTTTCATTTATGTAAATTTGTAAATGTTATTGACAAGTGTTCAAAAAAATCAAAAAGAAAACGAAAAAAATTGGGTTGTGTCTTGGTTAGGTCAAAAATAACTATTTATTAGCCTTTGATCTTGTTATAAATATTATAATTAGTTTCATGAGGAGATTAAACATGGGTTGGGAGATGAGTGTGAGATCTGTTTCAGGTTCAAATTTAAAAAAAAGAAAAAAAAAGAACACTTGAATTTTATTCCTATATCATTGGGAGAAGTTTTGTGTTTTGTAAATATTACATATTCTTATTACCTTCATATTTTCTTCCTATATTGTGACAATATTCACACAATCATTCCCTTGTAAATATGTGTTTTTATTTCCTTCTATGTTTTATTTCAAAAAAATGTGCATTGTTTTTCTATGTTTGTATTTTAACCCTCTTATTCTCTCTCTTGGACATTATATTCCTACAGTCCCATAGCCATAGAAAAACCCCTTCAAAAGACCTCTTGATTTTTGAGCACTTTGGATAGGGAGTGGAAGCAGAGAGCTCTTACAAACTCTATTATTTTCACTTTTGGTAGGTGAAAGAGAGAACCTCCACAAATGAATTTTATCATCTTGAGAGGTGTGAGTTTTGAGTGTCCACATTTTCCATTTCTAAATTTGAGCATGAAAAAATGAATTAGTTTTGGAACATTTTCTCTCTAACAACTTGTGGTGGATCCCAAAATGGATGAGTGAAATAGTCTAAACCTCCCCTGGTTGAAGAAAACAAAATTTTAATATTTGTTGGTGAGTGAAAATGATTTTGTCATGTTTTTATATTTATTGCACATGAGGACATTCACAAAACTAAGTGTGGGGGAGTTGATGTTATTAATATTTTCATGACTTATTATATACTCCCTTTACTTATTTTATATGAAATGTGCATAATTTGTGTGAAATATTAATGTTTTAATACTAAGTATAATGTTTGAGCATTTTTTGAAGTAGTCCAATTGAGTCAGTTTACTATTTTATTTATAAATCTCACCCTTATGATCCAAATTGTTTGGTTCTTGATTTTTAGGATTCCTATTTAAATATAAAATATTTCATTAGAAGGTATCATGAGACAATTCTTCCATTTGAAGGGTCATATGGACCACACAATAAGGCCCAAAGAATCTGTGAACAAACTGTACCAGCCTTGAAGATTGATTTACTGGGCTCAGTACAGAAGTCCAAAAACTTTAATTCTCCACCATAATTTTGGGGACACTATATTTCATCTTGGATAAAAATTTCAAGGCCCAAATAAGAGTACAAGGGGCCCTACTTATTCATTTAAATCCAGCCCACCATTCTGTCCGAGAAATGAAATTAGCACACAAATACTGACATTTCTCCTGATGTGGACATCTATTCGAGCTGATATTTTTCAGTGTGAAAGAAGAGATATGGCCGGAAAACTATTTTGAAGAAATTATTTTTATTTTAGGGCATCTTTATATTACAAAATCCATTCACATTATGAGCTTCGAAAAATTATGGATTGAAATTGGCAGTTTACATTTGTTTAATAAAACCACCATAACATTGGATACAAAATTCTATAGGTGGCCAAATTTTCAGGGTGGACAGAAGAAATCTATATATAAATCTTTGAAGAAGACACCAGCACGTGATTCATATGTCTATATTGGTAAATCTGTGGTTCAAGTGGAGGGACAGTTTTGGAATGCAAACAGTCCACTCCTTGGGCTATAAATACATCCGCTCCTCTCCTTTCAAAAGGGTTGGAATTTCAGAAGAGAGGAGATCATATTGGAACGACCAAAGCCTTTAAAATGGCTTGGGAGGTCCTTCTATACTCAAGTTTTCAATTGAGAGACCTTTCCTCCTCTTTGTTTTCACTTACTTTCATGTTCTTCATTTTTGTAATCTTGTAAGTCTCTTTCTTTGTAATTCCGTTTTAATGCAAGTTACTTATTCAATATCTCTTATACTCATCCACCTTCTGTAGTTTGATAATTGTGTTCTTAAAATAGTTTAAATTCAGTTGAATCCCTTTCCTTTCTTTTTCTTCCTCATTCAATCGAAAATCCATTTTTAATTTTTCTTCATCGTTTGTGTGTGTGTTCGGTGCACTACTCTTATCTTGTCCCTTTCTTTTTCTTCTCTTTATAATTAATCACCGTAAACATATATTACCAGATTAATAACCATCTTAATTGCTGAGTAAATCTCTCATTGGGGTGAGTTTAAATTTAGGTATGTTAAGTGATTGAGAGATTTCTCTCGATGAGTATTCGTTGAATTAATATTGTGTATGTTGGACTTAGCATGTCATGGATTAATGACTTGTTTTGTTTAACGTGTGGTTTCCATGGATTATTGGAACCATAAATACAGTACCATAAACAAGATATGATCAAGATTAGAACCCTAAGTTAAGTTAAGGCTTTTATTAAAGCATTAACACTTGGGAATTCAAATCAACGTTAACTTGTGACATGGGTGTTAATTTAAATGAAATATAAAGCAAAGCTCAAGGATATCACAAGCTTAACTAACCTAATGATGAACTCACCCTAATCATTATCAATTTTTTAAATAAATCATAATCAATTAGTCATTTCAATTAATCTCTGCAAACCCCCCCCCCCCAATCAGAATACAATAAACTAAAAACAAACGACTATTTCAAAATATCATCGCTGAGGATTCGACCCGAGTGCTGCTATACACATTAGCAAAGCATGGTAACTTTGACCGGTCGATAGGCGACAATCGGCCGTGCGTTTTAGTATTCAATGATGAATACATTTATAAAATTTTATCTTCTTAAAACTTCATCATCTTCACTCATTCTAACTTATGGATCTAATTTTCTTAAACATTATATCGTTGAAATATTTATTTTTAATTATGGAATCACCATTACGATGAAATTATCATTATTAAATAATTCCCCATTATGATGGAATTATTTACTCTACAATTTCAATTTCTTCAAAACTCCCCAACATTTTTTCAAAATATTTTATCATGATGTTTTTCAGGATTTTTGAGTAATTCATAATCAGAAAATCATTATCTAGCTTAGTTTGGAAAGTTTGAAAAACATTTCTAACTCTTGAATTCACTTCCATCAATAAACCAATTCAGTATTATTATAACATAATTACTCAGCAACTTCTTTCTTTCTCTGATTAAGGCAAAGAAAAACTTCAAGCAATCAATAATTTCTGCCTCCAAATCTTTTATATCTAATGTCGATGGACCTAAGTCTTATTATATGAGTCTGAAAAAAAACAAAAAATTTATCCCACTTTATCTTTGGATTAAAACTTTAAAAAACTTTTATATTTATTGCAAATCTTATTACGATGGATAGAGTTATCTTCCTGAATAACAAAATCATTCTTATACAAAAAGGTTAGTTGTTAAAAAAATTTAAAAACTTTTTTAAAACAATTTATCACAAAGGCTCTTCATTCCACCCCTTTTGATTTGTTTAAAACACTCATTAAAAACATTTTCAACTCTCATAAACTGTTCAAAAACTCATATTTTGTAAACAACTCATGTTTCTGAATTTAATCAAAACATAGCCTTTCTCAAAAGAGAGTGTCCTGACAACAAACTTTTGGGTAAAGTATCATTTTTGAAATAATTTCATCCCTTGATGGAAGGAAAATTTTTCTTCCATGTAATGATAAACTTTCCTCACTTTTATATTCTCCTTTATCACTTTTCTTTTTCCCTCACTTTTCATTTTCACTCCCCCATTTTATGATAACCATGATTTTAGATATATAAAAATGATAAGTAAAAACATAAAATGTTGTTAATTTCTCTCACCTTTTTTCAACATAATATAAAGAACGGTGGGGGTAATTTCTTATGAGGTTTAGGAAGACATGGGAGAAGGAAGAACATGAAGTTGCAGCCTCAATTACACAATATTTTCATTCATCATTTCTTTTGAATAGATATCAATAATCTGATACTTTTCTAAAATATATTTCATCAATACATATTCAGTAGAAACTTTCTATTTTATAATGTAAAACTTTATATCAACATGTTTTGATATTTAATGTTGTACATGATTCTTATAAAGATCAATTGCTCACTAATTATCACAAGTTATCTTCAATGTTATAGAAACTTTTACTTTCAAGTATTCTAGCTGAACTTTCATCTATAACATTTGAGTAAATCCTAAGTAAATGCAACATATTCGGATTCAGATATGCTCAAAGTTAATGAACTTTGTTTCTTACTATTATTACTCACACAAAATTCACCCAAGAAAAATGTTCCCCATGAGGTTGATTTTATATCATTATAATATCCATCCCAATCGATATCATTATAACCAAGAAACAACACCTTCTAATTTCTTTTGTATAACAACCCATGTGAAGTTATTCCTTTGAAATATCTCAGAAATAATTTTTCTTCCAACATATGTGATTCTTTCAGATTACTTTGATACCTGACACACAAATTCAAAACATAAACAATATCAAGTATTGAGGATATAAGATAACTAATACTTTTTATGAGCTTCTGAAAGCCATTTTACTTCACACTTATTCCATATTCATCTTTACTCAACTTTTTTCTCAATAAATAGGAGTAGAAACTTATTTGGATTCTTCCATCCCAAACATTTTTAACAATTCCATGGAATACTTTTATTGAGATAAGAAAATGTAATTTTCTATGTGATGAACTTGTAAGCTGAGGAATAAATTTAATTCTCCCAACATTGACATTTCAAAATTCTTCTTAATTTCCTTAGAAAAATCCTTGAAAACTTTTTCTTCCTCACCAGCAGAAATTATATCATCTTCATAAACAATTATAATTACTATTTCAGAGTCAACATATTTCACATATAATTTACTATCAACTTTAAATTTATAAATGTTCAACATTCTCAAAAAAAATTCAAGAATAGAATACCATTCACATAGAGCTTGTTTCAACCCAAAAAAATCCTTCTTGAATTTCAAAACTTTTTTCATCCTCATCATGTAGAAACCCACATGGTTTTTCAATGTAAACTTCCCCTAAATATTACCATTTAATAAATATGACTTAACACCTATCTGATAACCCTTGTAATTTCGATGTGCGAACAGTAAAAGAAACATTCTAATAGTTTCTATTATTGAAACAAGAGAAACAATTTATTCAATATCCATAACTTACACATATGCATAGCCTGCCAATGAGCATGTACCCTAGTGGTACATGCTTCTACTTGGAATCCAAAAGACCTAGGATCAAATCTAGGAAGGAAATTATTTCCGGGGTTACTGTGGAGGTAGCGTAACTGTAGCGGTGATGGTACTATAGCAGCCCGCGTACTGTAGAAGTACTATTCACCGAGGGGCTCTTTGAGCCATAAAAATGAGCTTTTAAGCCTAGTATTCAGGTCACTTGGCCTTGGGCCTTTGGGCTATGTAATGGGTCTCCCACTACCTAGTCTAAATAGGTCTTTTCTTTAAATAATAAAATGAGCCTTCGCCCCCCCCCCCATAGCCTTTACAAATAAGCATGGATTTGTTTCTTGAAACTTCTCTATGATCATTTAACTTGTTTATATAAACCCACTTTGTTATCATAACATATTTATTTACTGGTCATGAAATAAGTTCCCATCAGTAAGTATTATCAATATAATCCAACTCTTCATTCATATAATCCACCCATTCTTTGTATTGAATAGCCTCTGAAACTAATTATGGTTCAACTTTTGAGAAAAGTGAAGTCTATTTTTCTAATATGAACATCCTTATGGTCTAAACTAGAGACTTCTAATTCCCAATAAGTTTTTCTGATTCAAAATGTTTTTTTATAGTAAGAAATTTCATGTTTTCTTTCCCAAATGAAATTTCCTCATCACATGATTCTTCTGAATCTTAAAGAATTATGTTTTGAATTACTTTTAATATTATTAGAAATCTCTAATTTATCATACTAATCATTCTTAACAAATTTTGTTAAAGAACTTTAATTTCCAATTACCTTCACACCATCTGAGTCCACCGTATTTTTTAAAGGTTTGTTCAAACATTTGTAACTTCTTCCATTTGGTGAATAACCCATAAAAGTTCATTCCTCAAGTTTATCTTCAAACTTTCCCAAATCCAGATTTCTGATTTTGACCAAACATAGAATTCCAAAAAAATTGAAGTATTTCCAAGAAGGTTTTTTATAAAAAATTTCATAAGGATTCATGTTATTTTATGGTCATAAAAAGCATCTATTTTGAACATGTAAAACAGTAATAATAGCTTCACTTCAATATAATTTTGAAAGTTTGTATTCTACTAACATACCTCTTCCAATTTCCACTAAACTTCTATTATTTCTTTCTTCTAATATATTTTTTTTGTGGAGTATAGGGATCACTATACTAATGTTTGATACCATTCTTTCTCATATAGGTTTCAAAATTATTTCTTGTGAATTCAGTACCATGATCATCTCTCGACCATTCTTTAGAAACCATCATTTATTTCTTAACATAATTTCGAATAATTTTAACATTTCAATATCCTATGACTTATACTTCATAAACATGATGTTTTTTATTTTAGTGAAATCGTCAATAAAAGTGATAAATTGTTAATATATTTTTTTGATTTATTTATTATCATCCAAAATAAATCATAATGAATAAGTTCAAGAGGTCTGGTATATTAAATCCCAATTATCTTATGAATTTTGTTAGTCATATTTCCTTTCTAGAATGTAATACAAACATATTAATCTAGTCTATTCGATTTTTGAAAACTCTGAATGACATAAAATTTAGAATGTTTGTTTATAATATTATGTCCAAGCTTCCCAAGTCTTCAATTAACCAATTTGTTTTCATATTCTGCACTCAAGTAATAGGATTTGTGAATTCTTATATTTGGAAAAGATTCTCACTCATTTTTTTCCTTTTGAAATAACTTTTCCACCTTTCACACTTTTTATGATACAAAAATCTATTCTGAAAAAAAATTATTTTCTATAATCACAAATTTGACTTACACTAGGTAATTTTTGTTATAGCCCATTAACTAATAAAACCTCTTTATATTTCAGCTTTCTTGCTTCAATATCAACCATTTGGATTCCTCTAATATTTAAAGAACTATCATTCCAATAGGTAACTTATCCTACATCATTAATTTCAACATGTTTCAAGGTTTTATATCACCTTTAATATGTGAAGAACATCCAATATCAAGTATCCATGGTTTGTTCCTTTTACATGCTTTCAAAACTGTTTCAACAACAAAATCTCTTTCCTCAAATTTCTTTTTTTTAGCTTTCTTTTATTTTCTATCCTAAAAAACTTGTCCTCAAAGGATTTTCATACATCTTTTAGCATGAAAACCAGCCTAACCACATATTCTATAGAATTCTTCCAAACATTCTAATTGATTTTTTGGGAATGTTTCTAACATCTTTATAATCCATATTTTAAACTTTTTTTATGTAAGAAAAGTTTCTCATTATACGTTCACTATTTCTTCCACTTTTCTTAAAGCTTCTTTTAGATAAAGATAATTTGTGAGAAAAATTATATTATATGTTCCAATAGATTCCACAATAATATCAATATCCATCAAATATTTATTTTCTATTTAAGAAATATCTTTCTCTATAGAAACATTTTTGGGGTTGGTAACTTATTTTAACTCTAACATACTATGATGTGGACCATATTTTCTTTTGAGTGATTTTTCTAATTTTGTAGATTCGATAGGTTTATTACACCCTTTATCAACCCAATATTTCCAAATAATTTTTCAGAAAACTAAAATGTTAAAAGAATCAGATGAAAAATTATTTTTGGTAAGAGAAGATTTCACCTCATTCTCATATTGAGCCTTCTAAATAACTTTAGATGTCTCATATTTTATTTTCAATGAATTTTTAAAGTTTTAATTCATCTTCATCAAGGTACGTTAACACTTAATATGTTTTGATTGAAACTTGTTAACTTCTGCTTTATTATCTTCTATCTTCTTACTAACATCTTCAATCATCTTTCCATGCTTAGCATTTCTAAGTTTGTAACTTAAAATTTCATTGATGTATTATTATTCCTGTTTGATAACATATTTTCTTCCATCATAAACTTCTTAAATATATTTCTTCAAAAATGTAATTTATTTCTTGAGAGTTTTTTTATAAAGACATAAAGAAAGTTATTTTCTAAGTTGATACTCTCCAAATGATTCTTCACCACCTTATTTTCTCTCAGTATTTTTTTTCTCAACTTTTATAATGACGTTTATAAATTTTTCTAAATTTTCAGATTTAAAATTATTGTTATTATTTGATTCTAATTCAACATTCTTATTCAAAATACTTATTTTATTTCCAGAAAAATTATTCATGTATTTGTCGGAATACTTTTCTTCTTTATCATTTTTTCCACTTATTCCATCAATGGTTTTCATTGAAATAATCTCAACATTCTCCAAATTTCTTCATGGGGAAATTCATAACAAAGTGTTTGATTCCACCATAGTTAAAAAAATTATAGTAAGTTTACCTCCATACTTTCATCTTCATCTTCGATGGATCTTGGATATAAGAGACATGATTTTTTCATTCAATACATCATCCTATTTATCTTAAAACTCACAAGGATTAGATTCATCATCATCTTGCATTTTTACCTTTTTTATAGCATCAAAATCTATTTCATATTTCATATTATTTTTAAAAATTCAATCTTTCCTCATTTTATAAGCAATAATGATGTCATGGAATTCATTAAGAGATTAATCGTCCTTATATTTTAAAAAATAAATTTTAGAATCAAACCTATTTAGAAATTATATCGTTAGTTTCTTCACAATTTTAGAATCTTCCAAGACATCTCTGAATCCTCTAATGTTATAAAAAATTTCATTTATTATGATAAAGTATTCATTAATTTTTTCTTCATCTCTTATTCTGGTGTCTTCATACTTACTACGCCAGTTTGTCACTTTTCTTCCTTAACATTAGTATTCCATTTGAAAACACTTTCTACATTATCCCATATACTTTTTGAAGTATCGAGACCCATCACCTTCTAAGAAACTTTATCTGATAATCACATAAGGATTTCATTTCTATCCTTTCGATAAAATTATATATTTATCTTATTAGTAAATGTCAAAGGCGAATATTTCTCAATAGTTTTAAAACCAATAGTAGGAGCATAAATAACTTCTTGACCAAGATATAAGAGATAATGAATCATACTATTTTTTCATCAATAATAAATTTTCCATCAGATGTAGGAATTACTCTACTATTTAAAAATTGATATTATCCGTGATAAGGATTCAACAAGGGGACCTTCCCCTGATACCAATTGAAGTTCCAAAATATTTAATAAAAACTGATAAGGGGGGGGGGGTTGAATTAGTTGTTCAATTTTTATAAATTTCAAAACTTTTAGAAACTTAAACCCAACAACCTGTTAATATTTATTTTCATATCAAATTTTAGTAAATACTCATGAAGGAAAAAGTAGGAATGAAAGTAAAGAATATAAGATTTACAAGTTTCAGACTGAGTGTGAGAACCTACATCATTTCCATATCCACTCCCATTATTCTATATAAATCAACTATTATAGAGAAGTAAATACTACTTATACTAACTCTCATTAGATACATTCTATATCCCGATAGGAAATATTATACTAACTCCCATCAGTTTACAAAGTTTTATTATAAATTAATTGATTCAAAAAAATGAATAAAGACTTTTTTGAAACAGATCCACAATTTATCAGTCTGAATCCTCAATACGATTTGGCTGGATTCGATTTTCTCAATCTGATGAGTCAAAATCTGATTCTCTTAATACGATGAATCTAGATATGATTCTCTCAATATGATGGACTCAATATGATAAACCAATTATCAATCTAAAAAGAATAAAATTCTTCTTAAATTCTCAATATGATGTACCTTAGTCCGATTGATTCAATATGATCATCTCAATACGATATTACTCAATCTGGTAAACAAATATTCTTATGTCTGATCCTTCGGACAAGATCTTTGTCCAGAAATGACTTTCATTTTATTTCTTTAGCGCTCTGCCTTTTCCTATTTTTGTGAATTTTTATTATAATGAACAAATGATCTGAGAAATTATTTATAGGTGATTCAGAAAACAAAAGTAGGGAAACTTGAAAACTTTCCCCACTTCATCAAATTTCAAAAAATTATGGAAATCTCTCTGTGAAATCCCGGTATTTTATGAGATAGATTATTTTTAATTTATTTGACGTCTTGTGTTCTATGCTTCACCAAGATTATCTTGTGTTATATGAAACACCATATTAGCTTTCAATATAGGTAGCACTATGTCTGTCTTGTGTTACAAACAAGTTTATGTTTTCTTGATATAATTCATTTCATTCAAGACCGAGTATAAGTGAACAACTAAATATTATTATGTTATCTTATAACCTAATTGTTAAAATGGTGGGAATGAAAAATATTAATTTATTTATGAAAATATTTTTTACACATGTATTTAATTAATTCTTTTGTGTACAATTATTTATAAATTAAAATAATACCTTTTTTATTTAAAAAGATCTTTTTTTCTAAAAAACTATTTAAATGAAAATAAACGAGTGTATAAAATAATAAAATCAATATTTATGGATTTTATTAATGAAATATATATTTAATAATTAAATTTAATGTTTAAAATTCATCATATATGTTTTCTACACATGATTTAAGAACAAATTCAATTTTTCAGTTAAAATATGTATTTTTTTCAAAAAAAATACGGTTTTACCGCCTTTTGATGGTAAAACCAATTAAAATCTAATTTTTTTCACTTTAATAAGTTATTTCTAAAAAAATAATATTCTTCTTTGGAATCAGGACATCAAAATTTATTTTGGTTTAAATTTTGGTATTTTCTATTGAAATTCATATTTTAATGAATAGTGAAAAATACTACATTTTAATTCAAAGCTACATTTTTGTCTAATTTATTTATATAGTTAAATTACCTTTTGAATTGGTTTTTAAGTATATTTTGATTATGTTTTTATCATTTAATCTAATTTTGTTCATTGGATGTAATTTCCCATTGAAATTAGATATAAACGCATTCCAATCTTTTGATGGTTTTTACTTTTAAAAAAACCTATTTTCTCATTTTTGACAATGGGGATTAATTTTTAATTAATTAATACCAACTATATGTTTTCAATTTGGAAAAATGAATTCCATATTTGGAATCATTAGGTGAAAATTATTTAAATAGGTCGCTTTTATTTTTTAGACGCGATGAATAGTAACTATGATAATTTTTATTTACCACGGTTAAAGGTAAATCGGGTAAATTAGGGTAACAAATAATATGATAATGATAATAAAATAACCCTAATGCCTAAAAAATCCTATAAGATCAATAAAATTATAACTTTAATACCTATGGATCAAAATTTATTTGATTAATGTACTTTTTTCATTAAAGTTATATAATTATTATTAAAACAAAAGAAAGTGACAACATATCACTCTCTTATCTCTTATAAGTATAAAAAAATTAATTTAGTGTTAAACTTGATGAAACTATAAAAATAAGTAATATAAATAAACATAATGAAATTATCTACATCATGAGAATTTATTTATAATTTTTGGAGATTAAATAATTACCATAAATATTTACACAATAGTGAAATAATAATTTTTTTATTAAGAGAGATATCATATAAATGATATTATAAATATTAAAATAAATATTATATAGAATAATTTATGGCATCCCTGATTTTTATAGGTGAATATTACATGTTAAAATACTATTAAATTCTTTGATTTTTGAATTTAGCCCTCTGTTTGGATTTTATAAAATTCAATGAAATTAATACTGTAAAAATTTACATAATTGATGTTTTATAAAAATAGTAATTTATTAAATTATATAAAAATAATAATAAATAATTTAAAATCACAAAGTGATTATTATAATGTTGAAGATTTAATTAAGTGTCCAATTATTGGAAATTTATCACATATACATAAAATTAATATTCTCTTAATAATTAAAATATTGTTACCACAATTAAAATTAAAAGAGAAGAGTGAAGGGTAAACCAAAAAAATAAGATTTAAAATAAATTAAATACATGTATCAGATTATTGGATGATAGGATTTAAAACTATCCTCATATTATATTCAATATATCTCAAGTTAGATCCATTTGGATTAAAAAATTCTTTTTATTAATTTAATATTTTAAGAATTTCCAAGTGTTCCCCTCACCTTAATTTTAAAAGGGAACAACCTACCTTGCTTCTTCACATAAATTTGAGCCTTCAAGCTTGGAAATACCTTCCCCTTTCATTTCTAAACTTTCCTAGTTACATTTTAGAGGTTCTGTTCTTCTACAAAGACTAACTCTAGTGCTCTAAGAGGATATTTTTAGGAAGCATGTCGAAGAAGAGGTGATTTCGACTACCAGTTCTTTCGAACTTATTTCTTCTTCTAATTACTCTTCATGATTTGTTTCATTATAAATTAATGAATACAGTATCAATTATATAATGAGATTTTATCATAATTATGAAACAACCATATTCCACTTTCTGTCAATCCTATGAAAAAAACAAAATCACCATACGTGTGTACATACGGCTTACCGTCTCCACGCCATGGTGTAATATTTTTTTCACCACCACCTTACTTGGATGGATATAATGATGGAAATAATAAATATATATTATTATTTTAAGATGATATGGTTTTTGTAACAACATATATACCATACACTTCCATGTTATCTCATAATTATCAGAATGATATCGTCACTCGTGCGTACGTATGACTTACAATATCCATGATGCGATGCAACTCATTCTACAAGATATCCATTAAAAATGAATATATAAATGTAAATAATGAATAAATATGATATTTATTATATTAATATCAATTTTTAATATATAAACATGACATAATAAGGAGAACAAGACCTTAGTCGTTAAAACATGCAGAAGAAAAAGAAGCAGTTTTTACCCGAATGACGAGTAAAAATGGAATATTATTACCAAATAGATGATAATATGATCATATATGATATAATAATAATTAATATGATTCTATAAAAATAAATAACATTATTTAAATCATTATATAGTAGGTTTGGATATATTCAAAGGATATTGAACATAAGGTAAGAGATAATTTTGCAATCTCATTATTATCTGAGATTGTTTATACATAAGTATTTACTGGGGTATATTTATTATCCACGTACATGTTTCTTAAGTATGTAATATTATTTATATACTTATATAATTTTTTAAAGTTAATTTTATCCTTTGGTTAATTTTTATTTAATGGTGTGAAAGGAATCTTTTATCTTTATTCGATTCGAGGTACTTTTTGACATTTCTGGAAAAAGTATGAGAAGAATGTTTTTTTTAACTTATACAGAATGAACATATTTTTACACTTTCATAACTCCTTATTTGTATGAAACTTACTTTATAATATTTAAAGTTTATTTTTAGTTAAATTCTTTTCTTTTAAAATTTCATGGCATTTTGAGAAAATAAAATGTTTTTGAAGAAGAAAGGATATTTTCCTCAAGAATTAATTCAATGTTTTTTATCAAAATTATTTTCCATCTAGGATTAAGAATATTTTTCAAGTATAATACCCCTATTATTATTATGGTTCTAATATTTTTATGATGGAATTATATTTATTAAATCTATTTGTTTTACATTGATTATGTTATGATGTAATGATGTATAAAAAACCCATTTTAATTCCTTAAGTTAAGCTATGATGAATAATTTATGTTTTTGTGGAACATTTCAGAATGATTTAATTATAAGATGAGTGGGACCTCTATCTCCCTCTAGTGCACTATGTAATGATGGATAACTCATGAGGTATATATGTTATGTTTGAACCTGATTTCAAGTTCACAATTATATGTGTGGACCTATTTTTCATGTCCATAATTTTATGAGTAGACCTGGTTTCCATGTCCATATGTTTATGATGGGGTCTGGTTTCATGTCCTTAATTTAATCAGAGAACCTATTACTATTTATACATGTTCACAGAGTTATAATATTATGTGTATTCCAAAATTTCATGTATTATGTTACAATTATGATTTTATGTATTATTAACTTTGATTTCCCTTATGATTCAAGTTTTACATTGATATGTGAGGCATGATATTATAATGTTATGATCACATTCTCATAACCATTCTGCTCATGTTTATGTTTATATATCACACTTGTTTACCCTTACTGAGCATTTGAGCTCACCCCTTTTTATATTTCGTTTACTGGGATTTTAAGAAGGGTATTAAATAAGATGTATTAAAAAGGGGTCCTACTTATGAAGGATAAAGAAAGAGATGATATAGATGTTTTATGAATCAGTTTATTACGTTTCCCAATTTCCAAAGTCACTAAACTAATGTGGTATTTGGGAGAATTTTTTTTAATGTATTAAGTATTACACAAAAGAAATATAATGTCCATGTACGTCAATCTTGGGTCGTTAGAGTTGGTATCAAAGTGAAGGTTTAGTCAACCTTTGGAATCTAGGATATGAAACCTTTAGTGAGATCCCTAGTGATATCATTAAGGATGTGTCTTGGGATGTCCTAAGTATACGTATAATTATAGGTTAAAGTCCAATAATTATGTAATGATCAAGAATAAACTAGGATTAAACTTCAGATGTTAGTGATTGAAAGTAATCCCCCTTGATTGTGATGTTTTCCAAGTATGATGTTTTCCTCTCACACTGTTCTTTTTGGGTTTTATATAATGTCTAAAACCCAAATTAACAGTGTTAATGTTTAATTAAATGTGAAATGAAATGATTGTCCTTTTGAGAAACCAATTTTTATGAGAGATACAATGAAAAATCTTATCTCTATACTCACACAATCTATAAATCATGTTGGACATACAAATCATTATAAGAGTGATAAAATTTCTATTGAATCCTTCCTAAGGAAATATACACCTTCTTTAAGTGGGTATTATGATCCAATCGTTGCTGAATAATGGATCAATACCACTGAAAAGATATTTTCCATCCTTCATTGTTCTGAACATGAAAAGGTTGTGTTGGATGATTATTATCTATAAGGTGAAGTTTATTAGTGGAATAATCTTATTACGAAAACATGGAATAAAGAAGAAATTGAATCTATGGAATGGGAAGAGTGTAAAGGGATATTTTTTAGTAAGTAATTCCATTGTATTATATGAAAAAATATGGAGAAGGAATTCATTGAGCTTAAGAAAAAGGATGAAGAATATGTTGGAACCTATGAAGCTAATTTTACCAGACTTACATGGTATACTTATTGGGTTAATAATTATCCCTAAAAGAAAAATTGATTGAATCTTTGGTAGCCTAATACTGAGTCTCTTAAAGGATTTAGCCATAAGGATCTTTGGAAGCTATGAAGAAGTCATTCATTGTGCAGTAAAATTGGGAATGGAAGTTGTTAATTCTCATGGTTCTAGAGATAAGAAAAGGAAGATGGAGATTCATGGAAACTCTAGTGGTTTTCTACAAAGAGAGAAGAAAAAGTCTGAACCGTATACTTACCAAACATGTGGAAAAGATCACTCAAGGGAATGCCTAAATGTAACAAGAAGATACTTCAATTATGAGAAGCCTAGCCATAGATCTAAAGAGTGTTAGAGTTATGTAAGAAGTCCATTCAATGTAGAGAAAGCTAAATAAAATTCAACACCAATACTTCAATGCTACAAGTGAAAGGAAAGGGGAATTATTCTAACCAATTCCCTAATCAAAGGGTTATTGGTGATGATTTACGTTAATAACCTCTTATGGACAATGACAAAGAAAAATCATATGTGTTCACTATTGGCGATGTTGAGTATGGAAATGAAGTGGTGGAATGATTGAGTGTTTATGTAATGGGATTCCAGAATAATGTTATAAAATCACTTTTATGGTATTATGGAATAATGAAACAACTATGTATTAGTCCGCTATAGTTTTTTCATAAGTATTTAAGACGATATACTAAATAGTACTAGTAAACATAACAAGTGATTGAGGTAATAAGTTTATGTCTTTAGAAAAAACAAGATTCATGTAAGGATAACCCTTAATATTAGCATGATGTTGAGATAATGATATTTAGATAATGATATATTGGACATGAATAAGTAAATTAGACAGTAATGATTTCCTTAGAACTGATTAAGGATTTTTGAAACATGTTTTATACTATCAAGGATTATGATTATATCTTTTTGGATTTAAGCATAAAGAAACGTGCATGCTTTCAATAAGGATGTATGGTAAATAGAATGCATGATTAAGGTATTCACATTCTTGGAATGTGACAAAAAAAGAACTGAGTTATGAGATATGGGAGAAAAAATCTAAGTCGATTTAGTTCACCACTTTCTAAAGTTTTATATTTTCAGTTTTTGGAAGGATTGTAAGGTTATCCATTTATGGATAGTATAATTTAAACTTTGGTTGATGTTTTTTAGATTAATGTATTATCTCACTATAGGTGGATTTATGCATATTTGATAAAATGCTCTGACCTTTTTGTTGAGACATATGGAATGACCAATCATTATATTTATTGATCACATGATCTGATAACACTTCAATAATGAAAAATTCAACATCATTTCTTTGAATAAGAGATGAATTGTAATTTTTTCAAGGAATGATCAATGGTGAGATTGTATCGAAATCAGGTAAGTATTTATTCTCATGAAAAATTGTTTAACTTTAGGAAAAAGACATTGAAACCAAAATTGTAATCCTAGTACCTTTTTATCCCATGAATCAGATGGTCCTTTAAATCATAATAGATTTATAGATTTTTGATTTTTAACTATCTCTTAACCTTGTTCTATATCACTCTCCATAATTACATGATGGTTATATTTTTTCCAGATCCATGTCTTCACTTCCCACCTATGTTCTCTTATGTGGAAACCCAATGATGAGTTACTTTGGGTAACTGTTATATTTCTAAATTTACCTTTTAAAATGATGTTTTAGTATTCCTTTTTATTATTTGGGTTTCTATAAAATAAACTTTCAAGTAGTAAACCTTTCATAACCTTGATGAATTTCGATGGAGAAATTCATTTTAAGGGGGGTAGAATGTGACACACCGAGATTTTATGAGATAGATTATTTTTAATTTATATCATGTCTTGTGTAGTACACTAAACCAATATTAGATTTCACTATATAAATCACCCTATTATCTTCTGGTGTACACAACACTATTCTTGTCTTGGGATACAAACAAGTTCATGTTCTTTTGATATAATTCATTTCATGTAAGACCGGGTATAAATGAAAAAATAAATATTATTATGTTACCTTATAACCTAACTGTTAAAATGGTGGGAATGAAAAGTATTAATTAATTTATAAAAATATTTTTTACGCATGTATTTAATTAATTATTTTGTGAACAATTACTTATAAAGGAAAATAAAACCATTTTTATTTAAAATGAAATGTTTTTTTTGAAAAACTATCTAAATGAAAATAAGTGAGTTTATAAAATATTAAAATTAATCTTTATGGATTTTATTAATGAAATATATATTTAATATATTAAATTTAATGTTTAAAATTCATCATATATGTTTTCTACGAATGATATAAGAACAAATTAAATGTTTCAGATAAAAGAAATATTTTTTTCAAAAAAATACAGTTCTACCATCTTTTGATGGAAAACCCATTTTAAATATATTTTTTTACACTTTTATAAGTTATTTTTGAAACAATAATACTATTATTTGGAATTGGGACATAAAATATATTTTGGTTTAATTTTTGGTATTTTTTTGATAAAATTCATATTTTAATGATTAGTGAAAAATACTGCATTTAATTCAAAACTGCCATTTTGTCTTATTTATTTATATAGTTATATTATATTTTTAATTTTTTTAAAATATATTTCAATTATGATTTTTTAATTTAATCAATTTTTTGTCATTGGAAGTAATTTCACATTTAATATGTATATATAAATGCATGTCAATCTTTTGATGGTTTTTTACTTATAAAAAACATATTTTCTCGTTTTGACAACAAGGATTGATTTTTAATTAATTTCTTCAAATTATATGTTTTTAAATTTAACAAATGGATTTAATATTTGGAATCATCAGGTACAAATTATTTAAATAGGTTCCTTTTATTTTTGGATATGATGAATAATAACTACGATAATTTTTATTTACCACGACTAAAGGTAAATCGGGTAAATTAGGGTAACACATAATATGATAAGGACAATAAAATTACTATAACACTTTAAAAAATTATATTGGATTAATAAAATTTTACATTTAACACCTACGAATAAAAATTGATTCGTTTAATGGAATTGTTTCATGAAAGTGGTATAATTATTATTTAAACAAAAAAAGTGGCAACATGTCACTCTCTTATGTCTTATAATTATAAACCTTTAATGTAGTGCTAAACTTGATGAAACTCTGAAAATAACTATTATCTAGAAAAATAATGAAATTATATATATCATTTTAATTTATTTATAATTTTTAGAGAATAAATAATTACCATAAATATTGACACAACAGTTATACAATACTTATTTTATTAAGAAAAATATCAAATAAATGATATTATAAATATTAAAATAAATATTATATGAAATAATTAATGTCATAAAGGATTTTTATAGGTTACTATGACATGTTATAAGACTATTAGATTCTTTGGTTCGAGGTTATCCCTAATTTTAGATTTTATTTAATTTCAATGAAATTAATAGTGTAAAAATTGACATAGTTGATGTTTTAAAAAAGTAGTAATTTATTAAATTAGTTAAAAATCCTAAAAAATATTTTAAAATATAAAATTGATTATTATAAGTTCCAAAATTTTATTAGGTGTCCAATTATAGGATATTTACCCAATATAAGTAAAATTAATATCCTATTAATAATTAAAATGTTATTACCATAATTAAAATTAAATGAGAAAAATTAAGGTTAAACCAAAAATATAAGGTTTAAAATAAATTCAATACATTTCTAAAAATTATTGGATTAGAGGTTTTAGAACTAAAATAATATTATCTTACTCTTGTCTCATGTTGGATCCATTTGGATTAAACAATTAACTTTTATTAATTTAATATTTTAGTAATTTTCCAGGGTGTCACTCACCTTAATTATAAAAGGGCACCTCCTCCCTCACTTATTCATAGAAATTTGAGCCTTAAAGCTCATTCATCCCCGGAAAAATTACCTTTTAAACTTCCCTAGTTACATTATATTGGTTTTAGTGATCTTAAAAGATCATGCGTAGTGCTATAAGATGATATTTAGAGGAAGCACATTGAAGAAGAGGTAATTTCCTCTACCAATTCATTAAAAATTCTTTCTTCTTATACTTCCTTTTCATGAATTTTTTAATTATAAAGTAATTAATAAAGTATAATTTATATAAAGAGATGTTATTATAATTATAAAACAACCATATTCCACTTTCTATCCATCCTACAGAAAAAAAACAAAATGACCATTCGTGCATACGTACAACTTATCGTCTTCATGTCATGGTGTAATTTGTTTTCACCACCACCTTATTTGGATGGATTTAATGATAGAGATAATAACTATATATAATTATTATAATATTATTTTTTATTTTTTAAGAACAAAATATATCATTAACTTCCACACCATCTCATAATTATCATAATGATATTTGCGCTTGTGCGTACATACGACCTACTGTCTCCATGATGCGATGTGATTCATTCTACAAGATGTACATTAAAAATGACTATATAAATGTAAATAATGAATAAATATGATATTTATTATTTTAATATAATTTTTTAATGATATATATATGAACTAATAAGGATAACCAAATCTTATTCGGCCAAACATGACTAAGAAAATGAAGCAGTTTTTACCCAAATAAGGAGTAATAATGAAATATTGTTACCAAACGGATGATAATATGATCATATATGATATCATAAAAATGAATATGATTATAAAATAAGTCAATAACATTATTTTAATCATTATAAATGATATTTGGATACATACAAAGGATATGAGATCTAAGGAAAAGGATAATTTTGCAATCTCATTACTATTTGAGATTGTTTATATGAAAGTATTTACTGGGGTATAATTATCATCCATGTCCATGTTTCTTATGTATGAAATATTATTTATATAAATATACAATTTTTTAAATTTAATTTTACTCTTTTTTGAATTTTTATTAAATGATATTAAAGGAATGTTTTGTTGTTATTCTATTCAAGGTACTTTTTGACATTTCCAGAAAAAATAAAATGAGAATGTTTTTTAACTTATATGACATGAATATATTTTTACGCTTTCGTAACATCTTATTTTCATGAAGCTTATTTTAAAATATTTCAAGTTTATTACCAATTAAATTATTTTATTTTAATATTTCATAGCATTTTGATAAAAGAAAATATTTTTTAATAAGAAAGGATATTTTCCTCAAAAATTAATTTGAAGTGTTTTATCAAAATTATTTTCCATCTAAGATTAAGAATATTTTTCAAGTATAATACCCCTATTATTGTTATGATTTTATTATGTTTATGATTTATTTATATTTATTAAATATATTTATTTTACTTGGATTATGTTATGATGGAATGATGTTTAAGGTACCCATTTTAATCCCTTGGGTTATACATTGATGAATAATTTATGTTTTTTTGGAAAAGGTAAGAATGATATAATTATAAGATGGGTGGGACCTATATCCACCTATAGTTCATTTGGTAATGATGGATAACTCATGAGTTATATATGTTATGTGGGAACCTGATTTCGTGTTCACAATTCTATGCGTGGACATGGTTTTCATGTCCATAATTTTATGAGTGGATCTGGTTTCCATGCCCATATGTTTATGAAAGGGACTAGTTTCATGTCCATAATTTAATTAGTGAGCCTATTAATATTTATACATGTTCAAAAAAAATTAATATTACATGTATTCCCCAATTTCATGTCTTATTTTATAGTTATGATCATAGGATTTTGATCCTTGATTTTTCTTATGATTCAAGTTTTCCATTGATATGCAGGGCATAACATTCTAATGTTATGATGAAATTATCATAAACTTTATACTCATATTTATATTTATATATCACCCTTTTTTACCCTTACTAAACATCTGATCTCACCCATTTTTATGTTTCTTTTCCCTAGGATTTGAAGAAAAGTTTTAAGTAAGATGCACTAAAAAGGGTCCTAATTACGAAGGATAAACTAGGAGATGATGAAGATGTTTTATGAACCATTTTATTATGTTTCCTAATTTCCAAATACACTAAAATAATATTTTATTTGGGAATATATTTGTGTATTGTATTAATTATTCTGAAAAATAAATGTAATATCCATGTACTCAAGTGTGGGTCATTAGAATCTTGCATTTAAACTACAACCATGACTTCTTAAATCCTACTTATATTTATCCTAGATTTATAAAAAAATTAATTTCAAGTTTATCCTCTTCAAATATTAATAAAACTTAGGGAATTTCATTTTTGAGTCTTCTTCATAATCATCACATTATGAATCTATTACCTTATCAGATCATTAAGAATCTATTTCTCTCTTAGATAATTAGAATTTTTGTTTCATTATTATTGAGTATTAATTTTGTATCCTTATTAGAGTTAGTCTAATGGAGTCCTCATTACATTATAATTTTCATTACGATGGAAATATCATTATGATAATTTTTCTGTAAAGATGGAAAGTATTCAATGATGAATCCATTTAGAAACTATGATCTTCTTCAAAATTCATTAGCTTCACACATTATGACTTTTGGGTCCAATTTTATTAAACATATTTTCATAGATGTATTTATTCAAAATGATGGAATGCACATTGAGATTAAATAATCATTACAATATAATTCCCCATTATGATGGAATTATTCACCCTGTAATTTTTTATTTCTTCAAACCCCTGAAACATTTATTCAAAAGATTTTAACATGAATGTATTCATGATTTGTGAGAACTTCATAATCAAAAAATAATCATTTGACTTAGTTTAGAAATATTTAAAAAAACTTTCAAACTCCTAAATTCACATTCCTCAACAAACCTCTTCAACATCATTGTTAATTCACCACTTAAAAGCATCTTTCTTTCTATGATTATAGTAAAGGAAAAATTCTATAAATCAATAATTTATTCCTCCAATTATTTTGGATATGATTTTGATGGACTTATGTCTGATTCTATGAGTCTATAAATAAAAAACTAAACTTTTCTCCCCATTTGTCTTTAGATTTAAATTTCAATCAAATTTCAAATTTCTTACAAATATAATTATAATGGACTTAGTGTAATTATTGAAAAACAAAAAAATTACTATAAAAAAAAGGATAGTTGTAAAAAAATACAAAAACATTGTTAAAACAATTTATCACAAAGGTTCTTCAACTGGTATGTCTCTCATCCCAATCATCCAAGTAGGCACCCAAGGCTTCCCATGTAAAATTAATCAAAAGTCCATGTCTCACCACATAGATCACATTAAATAAAAATATCAAGAGGTATAAAAAACTAACAAGGAATGATCACAAAAAAAACTAATCAACACCACTCCAAATACGAATAAATGAAAAACTCACTGAATACATCAATCCAATATTACCTTAAATCTAAAATTACACTAAATTCATCAAGAAAAAATCCCAAAATAAATTATCATCCAAGTATTCATTACATATTAATCCCCCTCTCAATCACTTACTAAAAAAATAATATGAAAATATCATCATAGATATTATATGGTTTGTAAAAATTCCTCTCCAATGACATAATTTCTCAAAAGTTCATCAAAAACTAGATTAGTGGGAAAAAATACACTACAAAATGATCAACAAAACCCTTCACCATTCATTAACCCTAAAAAAGGATCCTAAAATCATTTTCATTCCAAAATAAATTTCATAGGGATTATACATAATTAGATCTTCCCTAAATCATTTATTAGCATTCTATCTCTTAAATCACCACAATCACCATAGAAAGAAACCTGAAAATTATTCAAGAAGACTAAGAGTATTAAAGGTTCCGACACAACCACTTTATTCAATGTCCATGTGGGTCCAAAAGTAGAAAAATATATCAACTAAATAATATGAGTAATCATATTAAGGATCATCCATTAAATCAAGTAATTTACACTCCATCTAGACCTTTTTAGGAGGAATATCCAAATAACATGTTTTATTATCCCAACCCATTTATTCTTTACCATGAAAATAAAAAAAACCATTAAATCCAAGGTATTAAACCTAAAATCACATATCTCTAAATAATATCTCACTACAAAAATCCCTTTCTTTAAAATCACCAATTTTTGTAAAGGGTCCAAAAACACATTTCACATGGAAATACACTATTTAAAAACAAACAACCACAAGAAATCTCTTTATTTACTTTTTTAAAATTTATAAAATCCATTTCAAAAAAATTTCAAATTCCAACCCACATACTAGGTAATTTTTAAAGAATTTATACAGGCTTTGAAAACCACCAAATTATTTAAAATAATAAGTCTTCTGGAACTTTATATGTTTTCCCTTAAATTCAAATCAATCTATTAATTTCACGATAAAACAAAAAATTCCTTGTAATTCAATTTCATTTTGAAATAACATCAAATTTTCATAATGAAATAAACCACATTAGAAAATACCACATGAATATCACAATCCATTTTAAAAAAACCACCAAATAAGTCTCATAATCAAAATAATTCATGAAATTATTTTTTCCGGGAAAACTATCTTTTAAAAAGGTAAACATTAAAAATAATCACATCCCACATCAAGAAAAATAAACTCCATAATTATCAAAAAATCATCAAACCATATTTATTCCCACCTCAAAAAGTGAAAACCACCCTAGGATCCATTAAAAATCAAAAGAGGTCTAAAAAAATCTATGAAGGATGCACAATTGTGCACATCTTAGTTTACCATGCACCAATAATGTAAAATCCTCTTAGATGTTTCTAGCACTGTGTGAAATGGATCCATATAGGTTTCCAGATCATGTGAGAAAATAGATAAACTCTAGTTTCCTTTTACCTTTACAACAAAACTCAATGATGACAACCAAATTCTCCTATATAACTCAATGGGAATAAAAATTCCATCAAATCTGTTAGGAATGAAATCCAATGTCAGAATCCAAATCTTGAATACCCATAAAAGATCAAGTTTTGTCACAAAAGGGGGTTATTAATCACCTACTCATGACCTAACCCTAAATTTTTGACAGTACTATATCTACACTACCTAACTCCCAAAATAAAAATATAGATTCTCAAGAACCTAGGAATTATAAAACCTATGATATGATACCATTTTTCATTGAACACACCCAGTCTACCCTTGAACGGGTACCTGATTCTGTCCTCTATAAGACTTGAACAATGCTTTTGATCCCCATGAGATGGAAACTAATTCCTGACCATCAATAATACACCCTATAAATGGTTTTACCTTCAAATGATAATAAAAAAGTAGAAAAAAAATATTTTTGAGAATATAGCATTATTCATGTATACATTTGACCTCCATGTATATAATATAAACAACTTGAAATAAACTGCCAATCCAAATGAGTTATACCCAATGGGAATAATGAAAATCATTTATATAATTATAAAACATCAATTTAATATGCAAATAGATCCCGACATAATAAAAACTGAAATATAAAAACACCATAATCACCCAAAATAGTATTGACCAACCAAAAAACACCACTAGAATAATTGGATGATACATCAACATCCTAAAAATAAATAATACACATGAACCACCCTTGTAATATCTCAATTATACTAAGTTCATAATAACTAGAACCCTTCTTAGACATATCATACTTAAAAACTTTATTTATATCCATGGGAAAAGAAACATATGAAAGCTATGCTCTGATGTCTAATAAGAGTAAACAATAGATATATCAATGATCACTTAAACAAAAAATGAGCATACATGTATTAGAACATTATCAAAACATTTAAAAAACAAACTCTATATATCCCATATAATAATCTCGATTCACGATATAAGGATTGGAATTTCATAAGACATGGATCATAAAGGAATAAAAAAACATGGGACACAAGGGAATAACATTGGAATAAGACACAAGTTTGTGGAATACACATAAGCATAGAAAATCACTCCCTTAGTAGTCAAGGATCATTGTCAATAATATCATAGTGGATTGGTTTCACTCCAAAAAACATTATATCCTTAGTCAATGTTCACTGCAAAGGCTATTATAGTGGACATAGTCCCTTACTGAAGTCGGTTCACTCCTCAATCCATTACTTATTATCTCATGAGATATCTATCTTTAACCAATGAATTGGAGGTAAATATAATTCTAGGACCACCCATCACATAATCATAATGCATTATTATGTGTTCCACAAGATCATAAATGATCATCGTATATCATAAACCATAAAAAGGAAATGGGTTTCATAAACATTTCAACAATTAATCATGGCAATACCCATAGTAAATAAACGGGATTTATAAACATGTCACCATAATAATAAAAAACCATCTATTGAAATAATAATGATGGTATCATTTAATCATATCCACAGTAAAGCATAGGTAACATCAAAGGATTTCATCTTATATATAAATTATTTTAAATGATCTCTTGGAATATTTCTTGAGGAAAACACCCTATTTGCTTTAAAATAACTTATTTAAAATGTCAACATTTCTAAAATATTATGTAAAATAATTTTTTTGAAAATAAACATGGAAACTTTTATAGTAATCTTTTAAACATTGAGTGGTATTGATGGTGGGAAATTTTGTTCCTATTGTGTACATTAAAACAATAATTCCATTCATATTTTTAGTTAAAATCAAAAGTACCTTATTTAGAAAATTAATAGAAGATTACTATTATTTTTTTTGTAAAAAGTAAAGCATGTGTAACCATGACTTTAAAAAATCATTTCAGGGTATTAATAATTGATGTGGCAGTGTTTTCACACTCTTTGTTACATCCTTTTTGTATTTTTATTGACTTTTTATACCAAAATGTTCTTTTTTATTAAATAATTGATAATTTATGATATTTTGTACTTTTCTGTGTAAAATAATCAATTTTAGTTTAAATCATGTGTTTTTAATATTCATTATTGTCTTTTTAAATAATTCTTAGATTAAATTAGTCATGTGAATTTGACTTTTATTTTTTTTATTCTTTTATTTTTTATAAATTTTCATTCTAGTTAGTTTATCAATTCATTAATTTAATTAATATTTTGTTTGTTTTAATTGTAAATAAATAACCCATTTTAGTTTTTAGTATTTTAACAGTTTAATTAGTTTTAACAATTTAATCTTATTTAATTAATATTTTTATTCTTTAATTTAACTAATTCTTTAATTAATTGGTTAATTAATTTAATCACGTTATTGTGAATATTTTAATTTGTTCTTGAATTAATTATTTTATTTTATTTAATCCAAATTAAATTCTTTCTTTTATTCTTTTCATAATTATTTTTATTATTTAACTTAACTTTGTTTTATTTATTTATTATTTAGTTCTTAGTAAATTCTTTTAATTTTTGGTGATGTGTATACTTGCATGTTTGTTTGGATGGTCCTCTGTTGTTGTTCCATCACAGTGCAACTGTCTTGCATCCCCTGCCAACATTTCCAAGACTCTCTATGCCACCGTTCTCCCCAATCACTGTTTTAGCCTCACAGTCTCACTATGACAGTGTTGTCTCACCGTGCGCACCCCCAACCACTATTCCGTCACTCAAACTGTGCCACCGCTTCATCCCATCATGGTGGCACCATACCTCTTGACTGATCCACCATTTACACTTTGTCACTTTTTCATCAACGGTTCCAGAATCCTTGTGCCAATATTTCACAACCCTATCCACCATTTCATTCCTCACAGTGGAACAACAAACCTTGCCATCATTTCTAACTGCATATCATCCCTATTCTATATCTTTCCACTGCACCCACCTCCACTCACTAACGCATCAACTCCAACATCAAAACAAATCCCGAGCAGCATATAAAAATTGACACAACAGAACAATAGGAACCACAACAAAATATCAAAATCAAACCTAGAGCAGAATAATTCATCAAACATTGCAAATCTTAAACTAGTATAAATCATATTTTCAGATCCAGAAACCCAAATCAATTTCCTTAACAAATCTTCTTCAACATGAGCTGCCTGAACCCCCTAGCTCGCACCGCACACTGCCACGCCTTCTCCCCGATCCACAATCCCAGTGACTCGCCATCTCCCACTCCAAGCCATGACCTCGCCTCGGCTCCCCTGCATCGTCACTACCCATGTGCATCGAAGCACCCTTCTCCCTTCGAACATCATCGTCGCCCCCTACTGGAACACCCAAAGCCCGCATTTCCACTCATGCACTCTCTGTCACCGTGAACCAGTTGTCGAGCCACCACCATGCTACTACATGAATCTGTCAGGTCCCTCTGCTCCATTCTCCTCCATCTGCCTCACCTGAACCCCATCCCTCGCCGCATTCCCCTTCTACCCCTCCACATGAATAGAACCCCCCTTTCTTATTTCACTTTCATTTTTCTTTTTATTATTATTATCTTTATAGTATATTATAACATATAATAACATATATTTATAATAGACAATAATCTGGATAATAACATATATAATAAATATCCTCCAAATCCATTTTTTTCATTTTCAAAATATCCACTTTAACTAGAAGTGGGAACCATTACAAATTACCAGTCAGAAGTCGAACCCATCCCAAAATCCACATTTGAAATTCAAAATATACCAAAAAAATCCACATTCAAAATTCAAAATTCAAAGAAGAATCACACCTCGAGCCATGAACCTTGAGCGAAATGAGGCCACATGCCGCCCAATCCATCATCATCACTGTTTCTGTGGATGTTGACACCATCATAGCCCGAATCGTTGCACCATGCCAGTAATGCCAAAACATCACTGAAGTATACCTGAGGCTGCATCGACGCTGTCGAACTTCCGTTGCGGAACAAAAACCCACCCCATCACCACATTATCATGTCACAGGAAAGATATCGCATTCAACATCACCATCCAATCAACACAAGAAGCATTAGGGAATACCATCACCAGAGAACGAACACCGACAAGATCACCATGACGTTGATACTCTTGAACTCATGACCCAAGGAACCATCAAGACTACCCCACAGATCCGCCTCGGATAGAGAGGTGGAGTTTTGGAGCAAAGAGTATAGAAACGAGCAGATAGAGACTGGTCATAATGTCGGTGAGACTCACCAGAATTTGTCATCGCCAAAAGACAAAAGACACACTACCAAACACAGAAACTACCATAAAAGAAAATGCTATCAAAGAACAAACTGCCATCAAAGAAGAAACAGGATGAAACAAAGGGGAAACCAGTGGGATGAAACCCTGAAATAAAAGTAAAGAAGATGCAAAGAAAAACCATAACCGCCAAACCATTAATCCCAAAACCTCTAACTATTCGTCTATCCAGATCCAACCTGGAGAGGAGCAGTGAGACGTGAGGTCAGAGCAAGGTTGCGGTGGACGGGGAAGAAAACACAACGCCTTCATCAAAGAAAAATCGAAGAACGGGGCCAGAAGCGGACCAACTGCGGGAGAGTGAGAGTCGGGAGAGAAAGGGATTCACCGGAAGTCACCGAGCAAGGGGACGACAGAGAAGAGGAGGAAAGCCAGACATATCTCTCACCACGAGTGACTATGATAGGGAGGGAGCGGCGACGCTAGGGGAATCCCTAGCGCGAGAGGAGGAAACCCGGAGACTCAGGAGCCATAGAATAGGCTCCCCTAATAAATATAATTAGTATAACATTAATAATATTGTGTACATTATTTTAATATTATGTGTTATATATCATATACAATATAATAATTATAATTATAATATGTATATTGATAAAAGTATATACACTTATATATATAATATTAATTTCATATATATCATATATGTTATTAATAGTTATTATTTTAATAATAATATTATATATTAGCATTTTTATTTTAGTGATATAAATATATAGTATATATTAAGATAGTTTAATTTTTTTGTATCTGACTGATGTGCGTTTTTTGCAGAGGGAGGGTTGTGGCTCACCGTTCGTGCACCATTTCATTCACATAGGAGCAACTGCTATAGTGACTAGTGCTAGAGGAAGCAACAAAATAAAAGGTCCACGTAGAGGCCATGGAATAACTCGGGTGATATTCCAGAGACTTTTACAAGTCATTAGAATTCTTGACGGGAAGAAGATCATTCAGAGACCCGAGGGACAGGACACTGCAGGGGGGATCATCGATCCAGACTGGGGAAAGAGAGTGAGAAAAACATATAGCATCACAGAGGCTAGAAGATTGGAATACCAAGAGTTGCAAATTATATCAATTTAGACCTCGATTCCTAGGGCGGGACATCGAGTGGAATTCAATTCTGCAGCTACCATTGAGTAGTAGGGGTTAGAACTTTCAAGAGAATTAGCAGGGAGTTTGGACATTTTTATTTTTCATGTGCTCTGTTTTTCTTCAACTTATTTCAACATGAACTTCATTGATCTTAGTTCAATTTTAGCACTGATTCCTACCGCTATGTCCAGCTAAATTTCTTTTGAGGGAATTAAGATGGATGGTTATATTTTTTTTACTCTTATTCATGGGCTGCATCATTTTTTTTGGAACGTCTCTCTCACTGATTGAAGAACAGATTTATTTTTAAAAACAATAAGGTTGAGTGAAAACCGATCTTGTTTGAACCTTAATGAAAACTGTTCCAATTTGAGGAGCTCACTGAAAATTGAGTTATGCTCAAATGAGAGAGACACACTGAACTAAACTAACAAGTTGAGCTCAGTGACATCTGACTTGTTAACACCATTGGATGGAATGATTTCTTATAATCGAAGGTCTATAAGAGTTATTTCATCACAAACTGACCAAACGAAAAATCTGGAAAGTTACTTTTAAGTCGGATCCATATTTCTTAAACTTATCTACATGAACATGGGTATGAAATATTGAAATCATCCATTGGAATTTCTCCCCCTACTCATCTATTGGTTGTTTTCACCACAATTTCTCTTGTTGTCTTGTCTGCTTCCTTGCACTCACCAGTTCACTTTCACTTCCTCACACACTAATTCTCACACACTCCACTTCACCACCACCAACTATTTCTTCTTGTTCTTGTGTTTGTTTTTGTTTAGTTTTTTTTTCAGTTCGCCAAACACTACATGAGGCCTCACTCTGGCTCAACCCTGTCTTTCCACTATTCTAAGTAGTAAGTAAGTTATAAATTATAGTTTTTCACTCATTCTCAATGACGCTCACGCATGAAAATTATGGCACCATTATCAGGGTGGCATGGTGCAATATTTAAAAAAAACCAACAAAAATTCACATATTAAATAAAATAAAAAAATTAAAAAAAATAACTTAAAATATATAAAAAGAAAATTGAAATTAAAAAAAGTGTGTGAACCTAATGCATGAAAACTAGGTCTAAGTCTGAATACTTAGTACCTGGTAATCCTGAAATTGATAAGAACCTCAAGGATGTGAAAAAGAATAAAGACAACGTCAAAATGGAAGATAACAGAAATGAAAATTTGAATAACCCACTTCCTGAGAATTTGAACCAACCTGGAATGATGAACCCACCTGAGAATGAGATAGGTGAGAGGCACAGTTTGAGAGAGTTCTTTCTACCTCTAGTGTCTAGTAACCTTTCATGCATTAGACACTCTCTTATGTCCAATAATTATGAGATCAAGCAATCTATGCTTAGTCATATGCCAACATTCAATGTAATGCCTAGTGAAGACTCTATTGACTTCATTAGAGAATTCTACTGTAGTGTCCAGCAGGTACCACTTAGGGGTCTCACTGAGGAAGATCTTAAACATAGAGTGTTCTCCTTTTGTCTCAAGGGAAATGCTAGGACTTGGTTTCAATATTTATAAGAATAAATATTTGTCACCTGGGATCATGTTTACAATTCTTTCACAATGAAATTATATCCTAGGAGGTTGACATCTGAAATTAGGAAAAAATAACTGGATTCTTTTAGGATAAAAGAGAACTATTTTATGAATCCTGGGATTGGTTTAGAGGTTTTATTATCTAGTGTCCAAACCATCAATGTGCACCCCAATTACTCATGGACACCTTCTATAATAGCCTCACCCCTTACCACCAAACCTTGGTGGATCAATATTCTGGAAGAGACTTTAGTGATTGGACTGTTGTGGAGCTCAAACAAATCTTTAATACCTTAGCTCAAAACTCCCAGCACAAATTCTCTAGGAGGATAACCATTGTGAGAAAGAAAATTTCCCCTGCTTCTCAAGATGAAACCCAAGTTGTTGGGTTATTTAATGAGAACCCACATCAAACCCTTAGGGAGCAGTGCCCCCACTGTGGCATGTATGTCCATTCTTAAACCTGTTGTCCAAACATTGATTTTCCTATACAGACTGATGAGAGTGCTAGAATTGTTGGATATGGACCTCATATGCATCCTAGGGAAGATTTTTTTTCCAACACCTATAATAAGGGGTATAGGAACCATCCGAACCTTTCATGGAGAGAGTAGGGAATCCTCTGACCTACTGCCTCTCCTGGATTCCAGCAGCCTCCTAGGCAGCAAATCCAACCCCAACCCCAACCTATGGATGAGTCATCCAACTAAAAATATGTGGTGAGGGACATGTTCCATCAGTTGATAGGGAGTTTTTATGAAAAAAAGACCAAAAATGATTATGATAAGGTTTAAATGGATGCTAGAATGAAGAACATGGAAATTCAAATGGGGCAATTGGCTAGGGATGCTAGTAATAGAGAAAACGATAGGCTTCTAGGCACCACTAAAGACAATAATAATAAGAAATCCATGGTTGTGACCACCATAAGTGGTCTTAAAACTCACCAAGAGGCTAGTAAAGAACCCCAAAATTCTGAAAATGAGAAAATAGATGAAGCTGGAAACTCAATTATGAAAGAACCTGAATCTGGAAAACTGGATAGTACCACTGGAATCCCTCTAGTTCCTGTTTTTCCAACTAAAAAACCCAAATAAAATGGCTTGAAAAACAAAGAAAATAAAGGAAAGAAACTTATTGAAGAGGAATCTGTAAAGATTCCCCAAATTGTGAGTAATATTTCCCCTGCATTCCCTTTCCCACAAAGAATTAAGAAGCGAATTCATGATCCTGAACTGTTGAAATTTTTAAAAGTGGTTAAAAAGTTGAACATTGATATCACATTCACGGAAGCCTTAATTCAAAGCCCGTCATATCTAAAATCACTCAAGAAAATATATTCAAACAAAAATACATTGAAAGAATTTTCCACCAATAGATTAACAGAGGAGTGTAGTGCAGTCTTGCTCAATAGGATACCTCCAATGCTTCAGGACCCATGAATCTTTGTCAAGCCTTGAACTTTTGGGGATAGAGGTGGTAAGTTCAACTATTTGTGTGATCTGGGTGCTAGTATTAATCTGATTCCCCTATCACTTTTTCAGAACTTGAGATTAGGAGTTCCCCAACCCACCACTGTTGTGTTACACCTTGATAATATGTCCATTACTCATCCAGTGGGTAGGGACGATTATCTATTAGTGGGAGTAGGCAGACTCTTTTTTCCTACCGACTTTCTTATCCTTGATATGGAGTGTGACCAAGAGGTTCCTATCATTCTTGGTAGGCTGTTCTTGGCCACATGGGGAGCTGTTATAGATGTGTCCAAGTGGAAACTGATTTTCAATATGGGTGAACAAAAATAATAATTCAATGTGTTTAAGAAAATACAAGAACCCACCCATCTATTCTTACCCAAATATGAGATGTTATTTGCTGAGAGTAGTATCGATAAGGAGGAAGAAGAGTTTCTGAGGATGATTGATGAAATCAATAGTGAACCTGAAACACCTTCTGCTGCCTTCATGGGGATTAGCTCAAGTAAGGAGAGAGAAATTGTTGATGAGTACGAGGGATAATTCTTGGAGAACCTAGATGTGTTTGTTTTGGAGCACATTCTTACCCTAAGAGAGGAGTCTAAGTTTGAGGAGATTTTTTTTTGAAGCTCTAATGATGAGGAAGAAGCCTTCTCTACTTCCCTCTTCAACAGACAGCATAAAGACCTTGGGCCACCTAGTCCCAAGTGTCTTCCCTCAAGCTAGTCACCACCCACCCTTGAACTAAATCCCCTCCCAACCCATATTAAATATTCTTATTTAAGAGACAGTTCCACCCTCCCTATTATCATTTTATCCAACCTGGAGGTGAGTCAACATAAATATCTTCTTAATGTTTGGAAGAAATACATGTCAGTCATAGGCTGGTCAGTTGATGATATTAAGGGGATAAGTTTAGCCTTATGTATGCATAAAATTCCAATGGAACATGAGTGTAAGACTAGAGTATATGCCCAAAGAATACTCAACCCCAACATTAAGGAAGTTGTGAGATAATAAGTGATTAGTTTGCTTGATGATGGAATACTTTTTCCCATTTTTTGATAGCTCCTAGGTCAGTCATGTCCTGGTGATAACCAAAAATAGTGGAGTGACAGTGGTCACTAATGAAAGGAATGAGAAAATCCAGACAAGAGCAGTAAACAAATGGAGATTCTATATAGACTATATAAAATTAAATGCTACCATAAGAAAGCATCACTTTCCCATACCATTTTTGGATCAAATGTTAGAGAGACTGGAAGACAATGAATTATTCTACTTTCTTGATGGTTATTCTGGTTACAACCAGATTTCTATTACACCTGATGACCAAGATAAAACCACCTTCACCTGTCCATTTGGGACATTTTCCTACCGGCGGATGACCATTAGCTTGTGTGGTGCTCCTTCCACTTTTTATAGGTGGATGATGGTAATTTTTTCAGACATGATTGAAAGGATAATTTAAGTGTCCATGGATGATTTTTCTGTTGTGGGAAATAACTTTGAGAACTATCTGAAAAATCTAGAACTAGTGTTAGGAAGGTGCCAAGAGACCAACTTAGTCTTAAACTGGGAAAAGTGCCAATTCATGGCCACTAAAGGCATAATTTTGTGAAAAAAAGTTTCTAAGAAGGGGTTTAAGGTCAATAATGCTAAAATTGAGGACATACAAAAGTTTCCCCCACCTAAAAATGTCAAAAAAAAGATGTTTTTTGGGACATGGTAGGTTGTACAGAAGGTTCAGTAAGGACTTTTCTAAGATTACTAGACCCCTATGCTCCCTACTGGTTAAGGACACACCCTTTTTATTCGAAGAGACATGTCTAGGGGCTTTTAGTCTGCTCAAAGAGATGTTGACTACTTCACTTGTAATCACTGCTCCTGACTGGTAGCTTCCATATGAGGTTATGTGTGATGCTAGTGACTTTGCAGTAGGAGCTGTGTTAGGATAGAGGAAGGATAAGAAACTTTATGTTATTTACTATTAAAGAAAGTTGTTGGATGATTCCCATAAGAATTATTCCACCACTGAAATTGAGTTGGCTGTTATGATGTTTGCTTTAGAAAAGTTCAGGTAGTACTTGATAGGATCAAGGATAATAATTTTCACAGATCATTCATCCCTAAAGTATTTGCTGGCTAAAAAATACTCAAAGCATAGACTCATGAGGTGGAACTTGTAGTTACAAGAGTTTGATTTAGTTATTGAGGATATGAAAGGGGCTGAGAATGTAGTTGCAGATCACTTGTCCCGATTACCCAATTCCCCAAGTAAGAAATCAAAAGAGATCAACATTTTTTCCCTGGTGAAAATTTTTTTTTCTACCTTTGTACAGTAGTCTTCTTGGTTTGAAGACTATGCCAACTTTCTGGCAGCTATAGCCATGCTCATGGATCTCTCCCATAACAAGAGGAAGAGGTTTATATCTGAACTGAAATATTATTTTTGGTATGACCCTCTTCTCTTTCGAAGATGTGTTGATTGGATTTTGAGAAGATGTGTGGTTGAGGATGAGATTTTTTCCATACTTGAGATCTTTCATTATTCACCTTGGGGTGGCCACCATGGAGGAGAAAGAAATACTCAAAAGGTCCTACAGGCTGGTTTCTATAGGCCAAAACTGTTTAAAGATTCTATGAGTCTGGTTATTGGCTGTGAAAAATACCAAATGGTAGGAAATATTGGAAGAAGGCAGGAAATACCCCAAAAAGGTATTTTGGAGGTTGAAATCTTTGATGTGTGGGGATTGGAATTCATGGGAACATTCCCATCTTCTTTTGAGAATGAGTACATTTTGGTTGTTATATATTACGTGTCTAAGTGGGTTGAGGTAGTAGCTCTACCCGACAATTCAGCTGTCGGTGTTGTGAAATTGATCAAGAAAAAAATATTTTCCAGATTTTGTGTGCCTAGAGAATTCATCACTGATAATGGGGATCACTTCAATAATTATAAGTTCAAAGGTTTAATGGAGAAGTATGGGTGCTCACATAGGACATGCACAACTTACCACCCACAGTCCAGTGGGCAAGAAGAAGTTTCAAATAGAGAGCATAAATAGATTTTAGAGAAAACAGTGTCTAGCTCTAGAAAGGACTGGTCAAGGAAGTTGGATGAGGCCCTTTGGTCCTATATAACTGCTTATAATACTCCTATAGGGATTTCACCATATAGTGTACTCTTTGGAAAAACATGTCATTTACCTATTGAGTTACAACAAAGATATTATTGGGCAATGAAGGCACTTAACTTTGATTTTAAGTCTACTAGTGAGAGGAGACTATTAGAGCTAAGTGAGATAGAGGAGATTCTAAGAGAGTCCTACGAGAATGATGAAATTTACAAAGAAAGAAAAAATTATTTTCATGACTCAATCATTAAAAATAGGAATTTCAAGGTTGGTGAGAGATTCCTACTTTTCAATTCTATATTGAAGTTGTTTCTAGGAAAGTTGAAGTCCAAATGGTCAGGACCCTTTACCATTGTTTGAGTTTTGGTTAATGGAGATGTTGAGCTATTTGGAGAAGAGAATCAGCCTTTCTTAGTCAATGGTCAAAGGATAAATCACTTCTTTGAGTGGTAGCCAAAGGGCTTGGCTTCTATCTCTCTGTTGGAAGAATGAACTGATCCAAGTCTAACTGAGGACTATAAACTCATTATTGCATGGGAACTAACCCATGGTTTCTTAGTTGTTTAATTTTATTTTTGTTTGTCAATAAAGTTTACCTTCGCTTATTGTTATCTATATTAACTTCTTAACTACTTGATTGTGCCTCATGATCTACTTTTGTTTTAGAGAAAGAGTTGTTGCTATGAGAAACTTGGCCATGAAAACCCTCACTCCTTTGGGTTACTTATCTTGAAATTAAAACTCTAAAATCTTATTTTACTTATTTGAACATGTAGGTTAATGAAGAGGAGTAACAACCCAGTGCTACTAATGAGGATCTGTCTATGGAATTCAGTTTTAAAGATCTAATAATTCAGGGAAGTGTTGCCTTGTCCTTTTTCACTTTTCATTACCTGCTTAATCTTCACTGGGAATTATGTTTGGGGGAATTCCCCCTAATCTATGAAAAATAAACATGTTCTCTTTCATGGGTGTTTAGCGGCTAGTATCTAGAGAGTTAAAAAAATTATTTTGAGCTGATTTGTGAAACATGCTTCCACCCACTTCTTTAAATTTCATTATAATACTGCTGCACATCACTGTTAATCATACTACTCTTTTAAGTACATTGATAAAATCTTTTTTCCACTCACAAATTCAAAGTATGAACTTTTCAAAAGGAAATATACTTGTCTGCTGGTGATGGTTGGTGGGGTTGGGTTCTTCTGTTTGTCTTTGTTTGAAATTTTCTTTTCCTTCTTTTTTTTGGTGTGGAAAATCAAATTTTTGAACCTCATTGCTACCCTTCCATATCCTATTTACGCAAAACTGTCCATAAATCATGAACTATATTGTCTCCCACCTTAAGAGTCAACATTGGAGACAATGTTGGGTTTTAAGTGTGGGGTAGAGGGTTCATTCTAGTTTCATGTTGAATTCCACCTTATTGAACTTGAAGAACCTAAAGTAATTTAAAAAAATGGTTAATTTTTTAATTTTTTTTAAAAATGTTCAATATAATAATGAATTTTCAAATTCCTTCATCACTTGATGGTCATTGTAGGTTCATTGGTACTTAATTTATATCTTGTTTAGTGGATAAATCCTTGATGGATGTTGAGAGTGACACTTAGTCAGAAACGGTTAAGCATGAGTGATTTATGAGTGAAATTGTTCACTGTTTCTATATACCTTTCTGTTTAGGAACTAAGGATTACAGTGTGAAAGGATATGTTTTGTGGAATTATGATCCTAACTTATGATAATTAGAAGTTCTCACAGGAACCTAGGGGACTCACAACTTTTTCAAAAAAAAAATATTCAATCACTCTAGAAAGTCAACTTGATTGATTATTAATTAGGTCCTTTGTAACTGGAGTAAAATGGGAAAATGGGATCCCATGGTGAGTATCTGAGACAAGGTGCATTGGGTGTGTTTCTAGTAATAAATAAAGCCAATTTTGATCTTAATAAGTTCTATGCACAATTATCTACACATAGAATATGGCTGGGAAATATTAAAATAAAGTTCCCTTGTCAAAAATGATCTCATTAAGGTGAGGGGGATTTCGAATCCAGATGAAGAAGGGAGCAATTGATTTGGTTAATTTTCATTTGAGTTTAATCAGTAAAGTGACATAATTAATGGATATGATTAATGGACATAGTTTGTTGGATCCTGGGGGAAGGTGATAATGGAAGGTTCCCTTGGTTAAGTTATAAATTCCACTTCATCTAACCTATAAACACTCCTTGAATTAGAAATTGAATTGGAAGGTGAAGTAGGACAGTTAATGAGTACATATAGGAGACATGACATACTTGACAGTATATAAATTTGTGAGGATTTTGACTTCTATTGAGTTTTTTAAGCTAGGAAGGATATCATTTTTGAACACCTTTATATAGTCTGACCCACAGTTTGGTCCTGATCCTCTGGGTACCAATGTTTAATCATGAACTCTTTTTGAACTGAAACTCTCATATCATATTTCTGTTTTAAATTCAAAGTCATGTACTTGTTTAAGGACAAACAAAGTTTTAAGTGTGGTGGAGTTTGATGTGGTAGTGTTTTGACATTCTTTTCCACATCCTTTTTGTATTTTTTTATTGACTTTTTATACCAAAATGTTGTTTTTTATTAATTAATTGACAATTGATGTGATTTTGTACTTTTCTGTTTAAAATAATCAATTTTAGTTTAAATCATGTGTTTTTTAATATTCATTATTGTCTTTTTAAATAATTATTAAATTAAATTAGTCTTGTGAATTTGACTTTTTTTATTCTTTTATTTTTTATAATTTCTTATTCTAGTTATTTTATCAATTCATTAATTTAATTAATCATTTATTTGTTTTAATAGAAAATAAATAACTCATTTTAGTTTTTGTTCTTTTAATAATTTAATTATTTTTAACAATTTAATCTTATACAATTAATATTTTTATTCTTTAATTTAAATAATTATTTAATTAATTGGTTAATTAATTTAAGCAAGTTATTGTAAATATTTTAATGTGTTCATGAATTAATTTTTTTTATTTTATTTAATCCAAATACAATTTTTTCTTTTAGACTTTTCATAATTATTTTAATTATTTAACTTAAATTTGTTTTAGTTATTTTTTATTTAGTTCTTAGTAAATTCTTTTAATTTTTCGTGATGTGTATGCCTGAAGGTGTTGGTCGGACGGTCCTTTGTTTCCATTCTATCACGGTGCCACTATCTTGCGTCCCCTGCCACCGTTTCTAAGACTCTCTATGCCACCAGTCTCCCTAGTCACCATTTTAGCCTCACAGTCTCACTGTGACAGTGCTGTCTCATCGTTCGCACCTCCAGCCACTGTTCTGTCACTCAAACTGTGCCACCGCTTCTTCCCCTCATGGTGGAACCATACCTTTTGACTGACCCACCATTTACACTTTGTCACAGTTTCATCAAAAGTGCTAGAATCCTTGTGCCATCATTTCACAACCCTATCCACCATTTCATTCCTCACGATGGCACAACAAACCCCTCCATCGTTTCTCCCTACATATCATGCATCTGCACCATCCTTCCACTGCACCCACCCCCACTCACTACTACATCAACTCCAAAATCAGAACAAATCCAAAGAAGCATATAAAAATTGACACAACAGCATAACATGAACCACAACAGCATATCAAAATCATATCCAGAGTAGAAGAATTCATCAAACATTGAAATTATCAGACCCGTATAAATCATAGTTTTTGATCTAGAAACCCAAATCAATTTCCTTACCAGCTCTTCTTCAACATAAGCTGCCTGAACCCCCTAGCTCGCACCGCATGCCACCCTGCCTTCTCCCTGAGACATAATCCTAGCGACTCGCCATCCCCCACACTCCAAGCTGTGACCTCGCCTCGTCTCCCCTACTCCATCACTCCTCCTATGTGCTGGAGCCCCCTTCTCCCTTCCAACATCGCCTTCACCCCCTGCTGGAACACCCGAAGCTCGCATCGCCGCTCGCGCACTCCTCGTCACTACGAACAAGTTGCCGAGCCACCACCCTACTGCTACCAGAATCCACCGTGTCCCTCTGCTCCATTCTCCTCCATTCACCTCACCTGAACCCCAGCCCTCGCCGCATTCCCCTTCTACCCCTCCGCACAAACAGAATTTCCACCCCTTTCTTCTTCCACTTTCAATTATCTTTTTTTAATTATTATCATTATATTATATTATAACATATAATTACATAGATTTACAATAGACAATAATCTTGATATTAACATATATAATAAATATAATTAGTTTAAAATTAATAATATTGTGTACATTATATTTATATTATGTATTATATATCATATACAATATAATAATAGTAATAATAGGTATATTAATAAAATTATATACACTTATGTAGGGTCCTGAAAATTCCGCAAGGGGGAAATCCAATTATCCCAAGACTTGGAAAAGGACCGAACCAGTCTGTGCACCGGCTCCTAGCAACAGTACGCGGCCAGTTCGACAAACCTCCCTCCCGCAATTCTGCGGACTAGTGACATCTGCGAAGTGGAGGCAGAACTCCTCCGAGGGCGTGAAGCAGCACGGATTCCAGGCTAGTCCACTACTGCGAACCGCGACAACTGGCCCATTCCGCACACGCCGTCATTCGCGAAATGGAGGAGGAGCGCCTATGCGGCCGCTGACCACTGTCGTCCGCGGAATAGAGGTGGAGTGGTGCCCAGCCACGGAGCAATTCTGCGGATCTCGGTTCCTAAAATCCCCAGTTGACCAAGTCATCCACGGGTGGGGACTCCTACATGGTCTTCCACAAATCATGTCGTTTTCCCATCAATATTGCCTCTTCGTGACTCTATAAATAATCATCGAGGGGCACAGAGAAGAGAGAGAGGAGGATGGGTGAAAACCCGTGGAGAGATGCTGGAGAAATCGCTCCCAGCGGTAAAGTTCTGCGACCATCCATGGACACCATATCGTCCGCAGATGAACTCCTTCGCGGACAAAAAGTCTGCGAACCACATGCGGCTAGCTCCTCCGCGGCTAGCCCGTAGCGGCCATTTCCTTCAAGGATAGTCCCTCCGCATCCACCCCCTCTGAGGACCAGTGTAGTTCATGAAATGGAGGCGGGAACCCCTCCACAGGCGTGAAGTAGGACGGGCGCCAGCCCCTTTGCAGACACCCTTCGCAGATGGCCATCCTTCACGGACAACACCCTTCACGGACGACCATCCTTCGCGGACAAACTTCTTCGCGACCTAGTCCTTCGCGGCCTGCTCCCTCACGGCCTGCTCCTCCGCGGACACCCTTCATGGACAACCAAACCGCGAACCACATGAGGCCATCCCTATGTGGCTGGCTCTTTCGTGGACAGCCCCTCCGCGGCCGTCTCCTATGTGGCTAGCTCTGCCACAACCATTCCCTCACGGACAACTCCTACATGGCCCGCCCCATGCGGAAAACCCCATGCACTTTTCGGGACTGCATCCCGGAACTGACCCCCATGAAAAATGGAGAGTCACACCGTGAACTTTTCGGGCCGGGTCAACAGTACTTTACATTGCACCCTTATGCCGCACCAACATCCTTCCTATAAATTCTGTGAGTCGAGCTACTCCTCATGGATCTCCTATAACCCCATTACCTATCTCCTTTTTCTAGGTTCATCCAGAAAGGGACACCCTTGTGTAAGTCCCACACCAACCATTTCTAGGTCTCTCCTACCTAGTCATCTGGACCACATGACGTTAAACTGTATGGCCATCGTCCTGACCACATGACGTTAAACTGTATGGCCCTCGTCCTATCCCTATAACATTAAACTATATGGAAATAGTCCTCTCTACATGACTATAAACAGTAGTTATCCCTATGTTCCAAACACAAGATTCCTCTTGTTCCAAACAAGATATTCCTTATTCTCCAAGCATAAGATGCCTCATGCCATGCTTACAGTGGCGTAATTTCTAGAGCGTTGTAATCCATTCAAACATTCCATCACTCCACCTCACGCTTTGCATGTCCTTCATTCAGATATCCATCCTCTTTCATGTCTTAAGGGTCCCCCTAACGGCCCGGCCTCATGCTGCATCGGCTCACCTACCATCTTGGGCCAACACCCTGGAACAATTTGGACAACACTTCGAGACAGGTCCTGTGTTTTGAACACTGTCAGCAGTCCAACCTCATTTGTTTGTCCCCATTCCAGGATAACGTGATGTGAATGCTGTGTTTCGAACATGGTCAATAGTTATCCTCCATCACCATTCCACCCTCATTGTGTTCCGAATTTCGGGCTTGTAATTCACACTTTTCATCTCCCTTTGTTTGGACTGACTCCAATGCCCTTGGCGTTATCCCGCTTGTACACTCACGCATAGGCTCATCCTGACCACATGACGTTAAACTGTATGGCCCTCATCCTATCCATATGACATTAAAATATATGAAAATAGTCCTCTATACATGACTATAAACTGTAGAATTACCTATCATTAAATAATTGGATTCCTCTTGCTCCATGCAAGATATGCCTTATGCTCCAAGCATAAGATGCCTCATGCCATTTTTACAGTGGCATAATTTCAAGAGCACTGGAATCCATTCAAACATTCCATCACTCCACCCCATGCTTTTCATGTCCTTCATTCGGATCTCCATCCTCTTTCATGTCTGAAGGGACCCCCTAATGGCCTGGCCTCATGCCGCATCGGCTCACCTACCATCCTGGGCCAACGCCCCGGAAGACTTTGGACAACACTTCGAGATAGGTCCTCTGTTTCGAACACGGTCAGCAGTCGACCCTTATTTGTTTGTCCCCATTTTAGTCTAACGTGATGTGAATGCTATGTTTCGAACATGTTCAACAGTTATCCTCCATCTCCATGCCACCTTCATTGTGTTCTGAATGTCAGGCATGTAATTCACACTTTTCATATCCCTTTGTTTGGACTGATTCCAACGCCCTTGGCGTTATCCCGCTTGTGCACTTGTGCATAGGTGTTGGCCCCCATTATATTCCTCAACCAACCAATGGGTTGGGATTACCTCATGTCCAGACATGAGGAAGTCACATGGGCCTCCTCAGAGTGTAAGCCCCAATCTAACATCGTGGGCCGCCCTCATGTGTAAGCCCCACTCTACTTCTCATGGATGCTCCTCTCGCGACGTGATCCTCTGGTCCCTGCTGCCTCTTGATTCTCACACAGAGCATGACTCACATGGGCTTAGAGTAAGCACCGACCATGACATCCTCTTATGGGCCTCCTCATAGTGTAAGCCCCAATCCGTCACCCTGGGCCTCCTAATAGTGTAATCCCCAATCCATCGCCCTGGGCCTCCTCAGAGTGTAAGCCCCAATCTATCGCCCTGGGCCTCCTCGGAGTGTAAGTCCCAAGCCAATGCGAACTTCGTGGACTTTGATCCCTGCCTCCTAGGCAGGGTACGTAGGAAACCTCTAAGAGGTTCAAGCCCACCACCCAGTTGTTCTGACAATCTTTACGTCGGTTCGCCTTCGTCCCGCATGATGATAAACTGTACATGTGAACTACATGGACTTTGATCCCTGCCTCCTAGGCAAGGTACGTAGGAAGCCTCCAAGAGGTTCAAGCCTACCAACCGGTCAATCCGACTACCTTCACACCGGTTCACCGCGCCACTTCTAGTGCCTCATCAATGAGTTCTGATTCCTCGAGGTCATTAATCCCACAAGGGATGGTAAACCTTGGGCATAAATGATTCTAAACCCATGCGTTTAGCTGACCATTTCCAACCAGGTCAAATCTGTGGATACTATGCTTGGGTATAAACCAAAGATTCGTGAACATATGAATACGTCTTAAACCTATAAGAGAGTCCCAGAACAAGAAATAATTCTCCCCAAAAGGGTGCGATGATCCCGACTTCCCATCCTCACGACCAATGTGAGTTCTTAAGTGTCACTGGTCAGACCATCCAGTGAACGCCTTCCTTTGTAAAGTAGGTCCATGCGTCATCGGATACGGAACCGTTGGGCGTTTAGACACCGAAACCGAAAACAACTTATATATAAAAAATTAATTTCTTATATATCATATATTTTATTAATAGTTTTTATTTTAATAATAATATTACATATTATTATTTTTATTTTAGTGATATAAATATATAGTATATATTAATATAGTTTCAATTTTTTTATCTGACTCACGTGCGTTTTCAGAGGGAGGGTTGTGGCTCGCCATGCGCACACCATTTCATTCAGTTTGGGGAAACTGTTCCAATGACCAGCGCGGGAGGAAGCAGCACAATGAAAGTTCCACGTGGGGGGTAGAGAATAACTCGGGTGAGATTCTAGAGACTTGTACTGGTCATTATCATTCGTGATGGGCAGAAGATCATTCAGATGTCCAAGGGGTAGGACACGGTAAGGGGGGGGGGGGGTGGAATCATCGATCCAGACAGGGGAAAGATAGTGAGAGGAACATACATCATCATAGAGGCTAGCATATTGGAGTATCTAGAGTAGCATATCAGAGCATTTCAGACCTCAATTCCCAGGGTGGGACATCGAGTGGATTTCAATGTCGCAGCCACCATTGAGCAGAAGGGATTAGAACTTTCAGGAGAATTATCCGGGATTTCGAACATCTTTATTTTTCTTGTGATCTATTTTTATGAAACTTATTTCAACATGAACATTATAGATCTTAGTTCTATTTTTTCACTGATGCCTACCGCTATGTCCACCTCAATTACTTCCGGGGGGGATAAGCTAGCTGGTTAGATTTTGATTGCTCTTATTGATGTGCTGAATCATTTTTTTGGAACGTTTGTCTCAATGATTGCAGAACCGATTTATTTTTCAAAACAAAAAAGGTTGAGTGAGAACCGATCTTGTTTGAACCTTAATGAAAATTGTTCCAATTTAAGGAGCTCAGTGACAAGTGAGTTATGATCCAATGAGAGAGACAGACTGAACTAAACTGAAAAGTTGAGCCCAGTGACATCTGACTTGTTAACACCATTGGATGGAATGATTTCTTATATTCAAAGGACTGCAAGAGTTATTTCATCACAAACTGACCAGACAACAAATTCAGCCTATTACGTTTAAGTCTGATCCATATTTCTTAAACTTCAGTGCATGAACAACAGTAAGCAATATTGAAATCGGCCAGTGGACTTTTCCCCCAACTCATCTATTGGTTATTTTCACCACAATTTCTCTTGCTATATTGTATGCTTCCTTATACTCACCAGTTCACATTCAATTCCTCGCACACTAATTCTCACGCACTCCACTTCACCACCACCAACTGTTTTAGCTTGTTCTTGTGTGTGTGTTTTTTAGTTTTTTTTTCAGTTCTCCAAACACAACATGAGGCCTCCCTGTGGTTTGACCCTCTCTTTCCACTATTCTTAGTAGTAAATAGGTTATAAATTTTAGTTTCACTCTTGTGCACAATGATGCATGCACATGCAATAATATCCTTGAAAACATTTTTATAAAACATGGACATGTAATAAAAAGGATTTTTTCCGAAGAAATAAATAATGTAAATTTTCCTTGAAAACATTATTTTGTTCTATTGAGTAGATAAATAGAGGAAAATTAAAAAAATACATGTAATATCTATAAATAAAAATAGTATAGGAAAATTAATGAGAATTATTGAGAGGTATATCATGAAATTTAATCATCGAAAACTTTATCATAAATAATCCTAAAAACATTTATATTGCATTATAAAACTATTATAGCTTTAGGGACCTGTGAATAAAATACTCAAGAAAGTAAGAACCTTATATAGATTTATAAATACATATAATTTTCATGAGAATAAATATAAAATAAATTCATGGGAATTATATATTCTATAAAAAAGAAAAAACTTGTGAATATGGAATGTATCTAACAAAAATAAAAGTGAGATGAGAAATCCACTTACCTTGATTTTGAATTGCTTTTATAGACATTTAACATCATATATAATAAATTTAACATTATTATTTTTCTATAAAACAATAATTTTTATCCTCATAAGTTCATATACGATCTGCATATAATATTTTAACATTAATTTATGAATAATTCCTTATTAGAAATCATCATTTCTAGGTTTTAACTATTTCGATTTAAAGAAAATTTCAATTCAGTAGTTTTGATCATTATACTTTGATCGTGGATCCAAAATATCCATAGTTTTAATCATGTTATAATTATAATATTTCTAAAATTTATAAAATTTATATTTTTATATAAAATTTTGATATAGAAAAATGAATTACACCATTCATGGAGACGGTATGTCGTACGTATTCATGAAAGATATTTTCACTTTTCGATGGATAGAAAAAAGAAAATAAAAAATAATAAACCCTTAATAAATAATTTTCATATCATATATATCATATATTTTGATTTAATTTACCCTTATTAACATTCATGAAAATATAAATTGAAAAATAAATCACATCACTTCGTGGAGGTGGTAGTCCACACGAGCGACATTATTATCTTCCAACAGATAGGTAGATGTTGAATAATGGTTTTTACAATATAATAATAAAAATTTATTATATTTAAGATACTGAAATTATTATCTTAGAATGGATTCCATGAAGTTATAGGAGGTTTAAGAAAAAATAAAACTGAAAATTCTTGGTTAATAGTTATTCCTCTCTGTTGAGAAACCTCCTTTAGCTTAAATCTTTAGCCAAAGTGGGACATTATTTTGTAAAAAATCAAAGATGTAGGTTGTTTTAAAGGAATATATGAAGTTATTATTATAGGTATTGGATGAGATATAATGATCATGAAGTGTGGGGAAGGTAGGACAGCTGGTATTCTTTTATAGAGGAGGGAAATGACACACTTAGAATTACTTAAAATATTAAATAATAATATTTATATATATAATAATCATGTAGAGTGGAACTAAGGCCCCATAAATTCAGATGTAATTTGTTATAAGATATAAATAAACTTAACTAATCACATTTTTACAAGTTCTGGTTACATTTTAAGCATTATATTCTAGTTAAACCACTTTAAATCCATTTTCACCTTAATTGGGATAAATTAACTTTTTTATATTGATAAATTAATTAAATGATCAAAATAAAAAAAGGTCATTATAATTTTTTTTTTAAAAATTATGATTTTAAAATTTTAATTCCCTTTATTAGATTTCATTTCTATTGGGTGGTATAAATTTCTTTTAATATAAGAATAGAAAACAAATGAAAATAGTTTTTAAAAAAATATATGATTTAAGAGTAAACATTATTTAACCTTGAAATAAATTAATGAATTATTTTACATGATTTTTTTGTTAAATAATAAAAAAAATTAAGGTTTTTATATTTTTCGGACAAAAAAATAGAATGAAATCTGACAACCATTCTATTAAATGAAAAGGATGAAAAATAGTTTTTAATTTGAATAAAATATAACTTATCTTTACAAAATTCAATATAGGGTTATGAAAATGAAAATTATGATTTCAAATAAATTATTTAATTTCTCAAGGATAGCTATTTTTGGAAAATACTTATCTAATAGGAAAAACTCAAGTGTTAGGGTTATTTAAATTTTTAACCCCATGGTTTTAACCAAATTTATCTTCTTTTATCGAGGTGAAAAATATTTAATGTGGTCACTATTAATAATGATAAAAAATTAAGTTTTCACTTTTATTATAATTATTCTAAATATGGAATCCATTTTACCAAATTCATCATAAAAAAGTGGAAGAATTTAATTTTAAATTAAATCTGTAAAACACTACGAAAAGAGGTTTTTGTAATGAAAAATTTTTTCGAAGTAAAAAACTTTCTATATCATAATTCAACATAAAAATTTATAGAAATAACCTAAATTGGATTATTAAAGGTATAATTAAACTAATTTTACTTTGAAAACCAGTTTAAAACAAAATTTAACTTTTTAAATTCTTTAAACGAAAATGTAGTATTCAACAAAAAATGAGTATTTTTCATTATTGATCAAAAAATAAACCTTTTAAGAAATTTATCAAAAATTTACTCTAAAATAATTTTGACACGAAAATTCATAAAATTAAGTACTTTTTTTCAAATAAACTTTTTAAATATGGAAGAAATTATTTATTTTATTTTTTTTAAAGAAAGTAATAATAATATTTTTTGAGGAAAATAGTATTTTTAAAACATATAATGACATTACATAAAATTGATTACTTATTTATCAATACATTTTCTTTATTTAAAAATTTTATACAATCTTTTCAAAATTTGGTAATTCCTATTCATTTTCCAATTCTAATGGGTTGGTTGTAATAGTCACGTTTAAATAATAGCATTTTTATAGTATATTGTGGTTCATCAAAACATTGTGTTGCATGTAATGAAATATATCAGAGTATTAAAATTTATTTAATGAGAAATATATTCTAAAATATTAAGTTGTAAAAGGTGCAACAGATGAATTCTTATAGGGATTTTTGTATACACCCCTAATTTGGGATTTGTGTATATATATTATATAATGTATTTTTCTTATTATTTCTAAACATATACCAACTATGTAAAGTATTTTATACCAATAATAAATTTTTTGGTTCTAGGTTTATTAACTAATTTAAATGTTGGTGTCTTAAAATATCATACTAACCCCTCTCCCATGCTCTCCCTTTAGCAGTAGACTGGTTGTGATGGCCTGAGTTTGGTACGATCATGTACGGTGTGGTAGTAAATGTAGTGTACCTAATGATATGATGATGTTGGGATGATATTTTTGTGGTTGGTATAAGGACCCGCACTTATTTCATACATAATCTTGAATTTATTTAAGAAAACACGTCATTATACATTGAGGATCTTTTCAAGTTTAGAGCTTTAGAGAATTAAGACAAAACATTCGTAACATTACACATTGTTACATAGTGGATACCATAAAATCAGTTTCCATTATCCTCAGAATATAAAACATTAAATCACAAAACAAGACTCCATGACAAATCTTCAACATTTAACATGTCTTCCTTCCTTGTATTACTCATCATTAACCTGTGAAAAATCATTTAAAAACTTGGGATGAGCACAAAATCTCAGTAAGGTATGAAAAAGTGGGAAAAATCACATTAGTCCATGAATACGCATGACGTATGAAAACATTTTCAAAAGACATGCTTTCCACCCATAAAATCTTACTTAGCGTAACATGAGATTTACACAAGATCCACACAAACATAATTATAATCATATAGGTATATTGGGGCATTACTTACATAATCTTGTAACCATCTTGGCTACCTTAAAATTTGTAACCATCACAGCTACCTTACTTTGTGTAACCATCACAGTTACACTTGGAGTAACCATACGACCGACCTCCAACTTACTCATACCCAATGAATTGGAGGGAAATATAGGTCCCACCCTTCATCATAAACAATTCCCAATAACCAAAACATAATCATACAACATAACCAATAGCATAAAAACATTGCCTTTGAATCTTATAAAACAGAATTTTAAAAGAGGATTTTAGAAGAAAAGTCCCTTATAAACATCATATACTTAAAGTGAGGATTAATTGAGTGGATGGAATATTTATATACTCTCTAAATACACATAATTAAACATAATATAAATATAACCCATCACCCAAACAATTTAAATAGCACATAAATTATAAAGTAGAAGGTTAACCCAAAGAATGGAAATCGGGTTAAGAATTCCATTACCTTGGGATTGTCTTACATCAAAATTGTTTAAACCTCCTGTATAATGGTTAAAAGAGTGTTATTAGTACTTTAAAGAAACATGTTCATGTTTATAACATCTTATATGGTCATTTCATAACCTCATTTCACCCCTTAATTGTTAGGATTTTGTTCCTTGCATTATTTTGGGTGAGTTCTTTTGTGATTTTCACAATCGGTTCATGATGAATCTTTCTTTTTGATTGGAAGTGAAACTCCAGAACTGGAATGGAGTAGTATTTACATAATTATAGTACCATAAATTATACCATTTATCACTTTGGTGCTTTATATGATGATGATTTATAAGTTAAACATTAATTATGTTCGTTTAGATAATTTATGTGGTTCTTTGATAATTACAACTTCATTTAGTCTTGTAAATTTGAATCATGAGTACAAAAGAATTCCAGAACCTTATATGATTCATAAAACATATATTATAACCTGGTTCAACCATATAAATGGTTTCATGACCAGACTTGAAAGAATTAATGGAGATTGAAAATACATCGTCCACGATATCGGTAATTCGACACAAATGGACAATGTTTTTTGATTCTTTAAATAAGTGAGAGAGGAGAGAAATAATGATTTGTAATTTTCCATAAACATTACAACATCCAAAATATACATGAGTCTGGAGATTTCATGCCTCTTGGATAAGAGTGGGTGAAGAACGAAGAGAAGGGAATCTTGAAATGAAGAAAACATGAGAAATTTCTTACAAAAATTCGGCAGCCTAACGGCGTCTCTTAAAATTTCATAAAAATAAGATTGATGAGAGGAATGGAATATCTCATCATTCATACAAAATTTGGACAGTAAGGGGAAATATTAAATGAAATATCCCAACAAAAGACAAAAGGGAAAGGAAGAGAATAACATAAAATGGAAGGAAAGAATGGAAATGAAAGAGGATGTTTACCTCTTGATCTCTTCTCCTTGAGATCCTTCTTAAGGGCTTTGATTTTGGTCTTTTGGTGAGACCAGCAGCTCTAGGACGTGGAGAAGAAGATTGGGGAGGGAATTTGGAAAAAATTAGACAATGTTCAAGGATTGAGAGGTGTGAGAGGAAGAGGGGAGTGAGGGTGGTATTTATAGTGTAGGAGGGGAGGTATTTTAGATTATTTTAATTATTATTATAATATTTTTATCAAGACTATGAATAATCTCAAATCAAGTGGCCCTAAATAATATCATGTGATTTCGAAGAAAGTGGCCTTGCATCACTTATGATGTCATAAATAGTGCATTTTTACTGATAAATTGATTATACGGTATTTTACCGTATTTCACTATTCACCGAAAATTCAAGAGTTTTAGAAAAATACCAAAAATTTACCCCAACCATTTTTCGATGTGAAGAATTCAAAAATGAACTCCATTTTTCAAAAATAATTTTCTAAATATTATTAATTTAATTTTTAAATAAGGTCACAGTTAATTCAAAAAATAACAAAATTGAAGTGCAATTAGTTTTATGTGACATTGAAAATTAATTAAGATCTCATTATCCTTTTTCCATGGGAAAATAAAATAATAATATTATTTACCATTCATGAGGTCATATTACTATTCATATTACTATTCATAAGGGCATGTTACTATTCACCAAAAAAACAAGTTTTTTCCATCAGACTCTAAATAACATACTGAACACAATTGTACATGACAGTTTCTTGAAATTCAAAACATAGAAGAAATAAAATTATGTTTAAAGGATACTTATAAATATATACCTTAAACAAAATTTCAAGCATTTTCAATTTATTTTTAGAAAACCTTGGGATGTTACATTATCCCCACCTTCTTGAAATTGCGTCCTCGCAATTTTATTTACTTATTAAACAACTGAGGGTATTTTTCCCTCGTAGCATTTTCAGACTCCCATGTTGCTTCTTCAACCATGTGGTTTCTCCACAAAACCTTTACCTGGTGGATTACCTTATTCCGCAAAACCTGTTCTCTTCGATCAAGAATCTGAATCGGTTTTTCTTCATAAGAAAGGTTCTCTGCTAGCTGAACTTCTTCCGGCCTCAAGACATGTGATGAATCTGGAACATACTTTCTCAACATCGAAACATGAAAAACATTGTGTACCTGAAACAAGCTCGGAGGCAAAGCTACGCGGTACACAACTGTTCCAACTTTATCCAAGATTTCAAAAGGACCGATGAACCGTGGACTTAGTTTCCCTTTCTTGCCGAAACGCATCACACTTTTCCAGGGAGATATTTTAAGGAAAACATGGTCACCTACCTTGAAAGATAATTCTTTCCTTTTGTTATCTGCATAACTTTTCTTCCTGCTCTGAGCTATCCTCATGTGTTGCTGGATCATCCTCACTTTCTCAGCCACTTCTTCTACTAATTCTGGCCCCATCAACTTTCTTTCACTGACTTCATCCCAAAATGCAGGAGTCCGACACCGCTTTCCATACAAGGCCTCAAAAGGTGCAATCTGAATACTGGAATGGAAACTGTTATTATAAGAAAACTCAACTAGTGAAAGATGTTGATTCCAACTTCCCTGATAGTACATTGAACAAGCTCGAAGCATATCCTCCAAAGTTTGAATCGTTCGTTCTGACTGCCCATCTGATTGAGGATGAAAAGATGTACTGAAATTCAACTCTGTTCCCAAAGACTTCTGAAGTCCGTTTCAAAATTTAGAAGTGAACCTGGGATCTCGGTCAGACACAATGGAAAGAGGAACTCCATGTAACCTGACAATCTCTTTGAGGTACAATCGATAAAGCTGATCTAATGTCATTGTATCTCGAATAGAAAGAAAATGAGCAGACTTTGTTAGTCGATCAACAATAACCCATATCGCATTGTTACCTCGAGAAGTCTTTGGTAGTACCACCACAAAATCCATGGATATATTCTCCCATTTCCATTCTGGCACCGGCAAAGGCTGAAGCATCCCCTTCGGTAACTGCCACTCTGCTTTAACCTGCTGACATGTCAAACATTTCATTGTAAAATCAGCAATATCTCTTTTCATCCCATTCCACCAGTAATACTCCCGAAGGTCTCTGTACATCTTAGTATTTCCAGGATGAATAGAAAATAGAGAACTATGAGCTTCACACAATAATTCTTTCTTCAGCTGGGAATCACAAGGCACAAAAAACCTTTTTCCAAGCCTTAAAACACAATCTTTATCAAGATTAAATTCTGGAAACTTACCCATTTTAACCAATTCTACCTTTTTCTGTAGCTCACGGTCTTCCCTCTGCACTTTCATAATTCTGTCTGACAACGAAGACTGCACTGAAACCTGAAACAAAATAGATATATTCCCTGCACCAACAACTTCTAAGCCAAAATTTATCAAATCATTAATCAAGGGATCACGTTCCAAACGTAGCATGGTTAATGATGCATGATTTTTCCGACTTAAGGCCTCCGCTACTTTGTTTGCTTTTCCAGGATGGTAATTAATCGTGCAGTCATAATCCTTTATCAGTTCTAGCCATCTTCTCTGCCTCATGTTTAATTCCTTCTGAGTGAATATATACTTAAGACTTTTATGGTCAGTATATATTTGGAATTTGGTTCCGTATAGATGATGCCTCCATATTTTCAAAGCAAAAACCACAGCTGCCAATTCCAAATCATGTGTGGGATAATTCAGCTCATGAGGTTTAAGTTGTCTCGAAGCATAGGCAATTACCTGATCATTCTGCATCAAAACACAACCAAGTCCCTTCAAAGAAGCATCACTGTAGATGAAAAACTCACCATTCCGGGAAGGTAAAGCCAAAACTGGAGCATTCACCAATCTCTTCTTTAGTTCCTAAAAACAAACATCACATTCTTCTGTCCAAACAAATTTAACCCCTTTCCGTGTTAACTAAGTTATTGGGCTAGATAACCGTGCAAATTTCTTAACAAAGCGTCGGTAATAACTTGCTAATCCCAGAAAACTACGAATCTCTGTAACATTTGTGGGTCTTGGCCATTCATCAACTACTTTTGTTTTGGCGGGATCAACTGTTATTCCATCCTTATTTACAATGTTCCCAAGAAAAGAAATCTGTTGCAACCAAAAATCACACTTGCTGAATTTTCCATATAGTTTCTTTTCTTTTAAAGTTTGTAAAACAACCCTTAGATGTTTTTCATGCTCCTCTTTATTTTTAGAAAAAAACAGAATGTCATCAATAAATACAACCACAAACTTATCCAAGAACTCATGAAATACTCTATTCATAAGATTCATGAATACAGCAGTTGCATTAGTTAACCCAAATGGCATAACAACAAATTCATAATGCCCATATCTAGTATGAAAGGCTGTTTTCGGGATGTCATCCTCCTTCACCTTCAGCTGATGGTATCCGGATCTCAAGTCAATCTTGGAAAAGTACTAAGCTCCCTAGAGCTGATCAAACAAGTCATCAATATGAGGCAAAGGATACTTTTTTTTAACAGTGATGTTATTCAAAGCTCTATAATCAATACAAAGTCTCATGGAACCATCTTTATTTTTAACAAACAAAACAGGGGCTCCCCATGGTGAAGTACTGGGACGAATGAAGCCTTTGACAAGCAAATCCTGCAACTGATTTTTCAATTCAAGATGTTCTATTAGAGCCATACGATATGGGGGTTTTGAAATTGGCTTAGCATCAGGAACTAAGTCAATTGTGAATTCAACTTCTCGTTTAGGTATGACACTGGGTAACTCCTCAGGAAAAACATCAAGGTATTCATTTACCACTGGCACATCATTGATTTGAATAGTTCCCTTGTTTTCAACAATATGATCCAGATAACTTTCATTTCCATCTTTCAGTAGTTTCTCAGCTTCTTGATATGTTATCAATTGTATGGGTTCATTCTTGTATACAAACTGAAACTCTTTCTGAAAAACAACTTCTTTAGCTCTACAGTCAATCTTAGCATGATAATCAGAAAGCCAGTCCATCCCCAGAATAACTTCAAACTCGACTAAGGGTAAAACAACAAGGTTTGCAGGTAAAGTCTTTCCACATACCACAATAGAAATATTCTTATAATTCCTCTTTGCTATAAAATTTTCCCCTGGTGTTTTAACAACAAGTTCAGGTATCATTTTTTGAGGTAATATTTCCAAGTCACTAGAAAATTTCTCAGAGATGAAGGAATGTGTAGACCCCGTATCAAACAAAACTTTAGAAAAATCTGAGTGAACAAACAAAGTACCTGATACAACTTCATTGGATGGCCCAACATCTGCTGACGTAGTCGCAAAGGATCTCACTACACCTTTCTGCTTGTAGTCTGGCTTCTTTGCATCATTCGGATCCCTCTTTGGACAAGCATTTGCATAGTGACCCATCTCACCACATTTAAAACACTTTACAGTTTTCTTATCAGGATTAGTCTTTGGATCATTTTCATTGGAATCTCGGGCCATATTTCCAAACTTACCACTTTTAAAACACTTCCCAGTTTTGATAAGACATTACCCAGGGTGCTTCTTGCCACACTTTTCACAAACTGGAAACTGTATTTTCTTACCATCAGATTTCATGGGTTGATTCTTACCCATTGCTTTCCAATTTGACCTCTTCTTCTCTTTGTTTCCAAATTGCATGTGATCGTCAGCAAACTCCATCTCTACCCTCTCAGCACATCGGACAAGTTTCTCGTAACTTTTGAATTCACGGGAGGCCAACGCCCTTCGATACCTTGGCTTCAATCCTGAGTAAAAGCGGTTGATTTTGCTATCGAGATCCAGAATAAGATTTGGAGCATACCTCGCCAGTCGGGTGAAGATCGCCTCATACAAAGCCACTGAATCTTCCTCCTTTTGTTTCAGTTCAAGGAATTGTTTCTCCATTCTAAGTCGCACCACCTTAGGAAAATATTTTTCAAGAAAAAGACTTTTAAATTCATCCCATACTAAGGCATCAAAATCCTCTCTACCCCTGATATTCCTTACCATTGACCACCACTGATCAGCTTCCCCTTCAAAACGATAAATGGCAAGACTTACCTTTTGATTGTCTGAACATCCCATAACATCAAATATCTTTTCAAGGGCTTTAATCCATCCTTCTGCTGCCACTGGGTCAGAAGATCCACTGAATGCAGGAGGATGTTGTCTCATAAAATGTTCCACCACTGTCATGTTCCGTTGGGGTACTTCTATTTGTCCTCTTGCATGGATTCCACCACCATTTATTGCCTGTGTTAGTTGAGCCATTACTGTCACAAACTGCTCGGTTCCAATCCCTACCATTCCGGGCTATTGATCAGGAAGGATGTCATTCTGTCGGTGCCTATCCTCTTCAGCATCCATGTTCCTTCTGCGGACAACCATTCTAAACAAACATTTCTTAGATGAAGCAACATGGTAATCTTTAAATGCTATAACAAATTAAACATAGGGTGAGAATTATTTATGGTATTCTATTAGCATCACCTTAACCCCTAAAGTTATCTAAACCATCCTCTAATACCAACTATAAGGACCCGCACTTATTTCATACATAATCTTGAATTTATTTAAGAAAACACGTTATTATACATTGAGGATCTTTTCAAGTTTGGAGCTTTAGATAATTAAGACAAAACATTCATAACATTACACATTGTTACATAGTGGATACCATAAAATCAGTTTCCATTATCCTTAGAATATAAAACATTAAATCACAAAACAAGACTCCTTGACAAATATTCAACATTTAACATGTCTTCCTTCCTTGTATTACTCATCATTAACCTGTGAAAAATCATTTAAAAACTTGGGATGAGCACAAAAGCTCAGTAAGGTATGAAAAAGAGGGAAAAATCACATTAGTCCATGAATACGCATGACGTATGAAAACATTTTCAAAAGACATGCTTTCCACCCATAAAATCTTACTTAGCGTAACATGATATTTACACAAGATCCACACAAACATAATTATAATCATAGAGGTATATTGGGGAATTACTTACATAATCTTGTAACCATCTTGGATACCTTAAAATTTGTAACCCTCACGGCTACCTTACTTTGTGTAACCATCACAGTTACACTTGGAGTAACCATACGACCGACCTCCAAATTACTCATACCCAATGCATTGGAGGGAAATATAGGTCCCACCCTTCATCATAAACAATTCCCAATAACCAAAACATAATCATACAACATAAACAATAGCATAAAAACATTGCCTTTGAATCTTATAAAACAGAATTTTAAAAGAGGATTTTAGAAGAAAAGTCCCTTATAAACATCATATACTTGAAGTGAGGCTTAATTGAGTGGATGGAATATGTATATACTCTGTAAATACACATTATTAAACATAATATAAACATAACCCATCACACAAACAATTTAAATAGCACATAAATTATAAAGTAGAAGGTTAACCCAAAGAATGGAAATCGGGTTTAGAATTCCCTTACCTTGGGCTTGTATTACTTCAAAATTGTTTAAAACTCCTGTATAATGGTTAAAAGAGTGTTATTAGTACTTTACAGAAACATGTTCATGTTTATAACATCTTATATGGTCATTTCATAACCTCATTTCACCCCTTAATTGTTAGGATTTTGTTCCTTGCATTATTTTGGGTGAGTTCTTTTGTGATTTTCACAATCAGTTCATGATGAATCTTTCTTGTTAATTGGAAGTGAAACTCCAGAATTGGAATGGAGTAGTATTTACATAATTCCAGTACCATAAATTATACCATTTATCACTTTGGTGCTTTATATGATGATTATTTATAAGTTAAACATTAATTATGTTCGTTTAGATAATTTATGTGGTTCTTTGATAATTACAACTTCATTTAGTCTTGTAAATTTGAATCATGAGTACAAAAGAATTCCAGAACCTTATATGATTCATAAAACATATATTATAACCTGGTTCAACCATATAAATGGTTTCATGACCAGACTTGAAAGAATTAATGGAGATTGAAAATACATCATCCACGATATCGGTAATTCGACATAAATGGACAATGTTTTTTGATTCTTTAAATAAGTGAGAGAGGAGAGGAATAATGATTTATAATTTTCCATAAACATGAAAACATCTAGAATATACATGATTCTGTAGATTTCATGCCTCTTGGATAAGAGTGGGTGAAGAAAGAAGAGAAGGGAATCTTGAAATGAAGAAAACATGAGAAATTTCTTACAAAAATTCGGCAGCCTAACGGCGTCTCTTAAAATTTCATAAAAATAAGATTGATGAGAGGAATGGAATATCTCATCATTAATACAAAATTTGGACAGTAAGGGGAAATATTAAATGAAATATCCCAACAAAAGACAAAAGGGAAAGGAAGAGAATAACATAAAATGGAAGGAAAGAATGGAAATGAAAGAGGATGTTTACCTCTTGATCTCTTCTCCTTGAGATCCTTCTTAAGGGCTTTGATTTTGTTCTTTTGGTGAGACCAGCAGCTCTAGGACGTGGAGAAGAAGATTGGGGAGGGAATTTGGCAGAAATTAGACAATGCACAAGGCTTTAGAGGTGTGAGAGGAAGAGGGGGGTGAAGGTGGTATTTATAGTGGAGGAGGGGAGGTATTTTAGATTATTTTAATTATTATTATAATATTTTTATCAAGACTATGAATAATCTCAAATCAAGTGGCCCTAAATAATATCATGTGATTTAGAAGAAAGTGGACTTGAATCACTTATGATGTCATAAATAGTGCATTTTTACTGATAAATTGATTATACGGTATTTTACCGTATTTCACTATCCACCGAAAATTCAAGAGTTTCAGAAAAATACCAAAAATTTACCCCAACCATTTTTCGATGTGAAGAATTCAAAAATAAACTCCATTTTTCAAAAATAATTTTCTAAATATTATTAATTTAATTTTTAAATAAGGTCACAATTAATTCGAAAAATAACAAAATTGAAGTGAAATTAGTTTTAGGTGACATTGGAAAATTAATTAAGATCCCATTATCCTATTGCCATGGGAAAATAAAATAATAATATTATTTACTATTCATGAGGTCATATTACTATTCATATTACTATTCATATTACTATTCATAAGGGCATGTTACTATTCACCCAAAAAAACAAGTTTTTTCCATCAGCCTCTAAATAACATACTGAACACAATTGTAGATGACAGTTTCTTGAAATTCAAAACATAGAAGAAATAAAATTATGTTTAAAGGATACTTATAAATATATACCTTAAACAAAATTTCAAGCATTTTTAATTTATTTTTAGAAAACCTTGGGATGTTACAGTTGGGGTTGTGTGTGGTAGGAGTATGTCATGAGTTTTATGTCCTTCCTACTCATTATACCATAATGATATGGTTTTATGATGTGATGGATGTAGTATGTTGTTTATTATGAGATTATGTACTTGATATGAGGTTTTCTCTAATTCCAAAATGATATTTTAGACCTTGTGAATGTTTGGTTATGTATTTTTATGACCTGATCCACATCATGTATGAAGGTATGGATGAATATAAAGTTTGACATTGGGGAATGAGAGTGTAAAACCGGTAAAGAAGTGGTTTTGAGTAAACTATGATTATATTCTTGTGAAATTATTTTAATATACCTTGGATGTGATAATTCTTAAGAGATCCTTGGTGAGTTTAGGAATAGGTATTTAACCTAATAGGTACTTAATGATTCAACTCACAACTCACTAGAGCATTAATATTATTTTCTCACATTTTCACTAGAGATGATAAGGAGGATACGACTAAGTATACATGTTATTATCACCCTATATATATATAAACTATTTATCATGTTTCCATGAGAGTTTTTTGTAACAGAGATGGACCAGGATAGCTTAAAGTTTAAATTATTTTCATATAGCTGTTTATTGGGAGTGGTTTTGGTTTTTTATTTTAGAGATTTATTCTATATGACATGTAATGTATTGGTATATTTATTTCTATGGATCATGGTTTATTATATATGATGTGGTGTTGATTTGTATTTATCCTCTTATCTTTTGTACTTAACTTACATTCTTAGGGTAATTCTTCAAATCATATGTTTATACCCTCCGTACTAGTCACCAACCCAATACCTTCTAGAGGTAAGATTCAGGGTCATTCCTTATCTTTATTACAATCCTAATAGGTTTACCATTGGATGGTGGGGGTTGTGAGAAAGAGATATCATAGATGATATTTGAGAGATGTTATCGAAATTGTTTTTGGGAACTGTGAGGATTGTGTGGGTTGGTAGGGGAATATTATTAGTTGATTTTGGTGCATGAAATAGGCCAGAGAGACATTATAGGATATAGGATTTTAGGTCTAGACTTTGTATTATTCAAGGAATCTGAGTCTACCCAATGATTAAGTGAATTGGTACTTCTTGTAGGGTAGAGACCAAGGAAATATACATTTAATATATCTATTAATGTTTATGTTTGAATTGGGTGATATTCATAATTTAAAAAACATAATCAAAATAATTTGAATGAATTACATGATAATAAGATTAAATATCTTTATTATGTTGGTATCATATATTTTTGATTTAATAATTGAGTAGAGGGAAACCTATTCCATTATGAATCATTATTTTTAGGAAATGTTTTAATGTTGTTTGGATGAGTTAGGGACACCCAAAGCAGAAAATATCCTGATATGGTGATTGGATTACATTTATTAAAATGCTTATGGTATCCCTATTCATGTTGATTTTGAGAACATATTCCTTTTTCTGTGTTATTATGTGAAGCTATGTTTAATTTTTTTTAACTAAATTGATTAGGTCATTATATACCTTGTTTCCTAATTAATGACATGATATTTTTTAATGATGGTTGTAATGATTCTAAAGGTAGTATTGTATCTTGTTTAAATAATTTTATGGATTTTTTAACTTTTTGTATTAAAATAAGATTTAAGGGGTATATCAAAAATTTTATAAAGGGTAATTTAAAAGTTTACCATAAAAAACTTGTATTTATATTATTAAAAACTTTTTATTCCTAAATTTTAGGGAATAGATTTCATGATTTAAAACTGGGGTTTTTCTTAATTCCTTTTAATTTTTTCCTTAAATTGAATAAAATTATAAGGGTGAATGCATCATTTTCAAAGGTTTTATTTAAATTTAATGTTTTATTTTTTTTACATTTTAAGTGTTTAATATATTTCATATAATCATGTTTTATTTATTTTAAATAATTTAATTTATGATTGTTAAAATATACTTCCTTACAACACTTTATATGATATAATATTTTTTTTCTACCTTTCATGATATACCATGCAATTTTTTATTTAATGATAACTACATGATAATTAAAAAACTTGTAAAGAATGTTATAAAATTAAAAAAATGGGTTTTAAAATTAATGAGAGTATCATGTTAATAAGATTTCATGAGACATGTCTAAAAGACTATATGTTTCTTGAATATTTTTTCTATAATATCTCGATTAAAGTGTGTTATTGATGATTAATTACTAATTACTATAAATTATTTCAGAAGAAATGTTTTAAACATCATGTTTTAGATTTTATTATTTATTAACATGAAATATTACATAATTTCATAAGAAAAATTGGTAATTAATTTTATTTGGAGATGAATTCATGTTATAAATATAAGTACATCTAATTTGAAATCATGTTGGAAAATATGAATTCATGATTACATTTATTATAAAACTAAATTATATTTCTTGATTTATAATTAATATTTATCATGATTATATGAAATTAAATAAACATGATTTAAATTAAGTAATGTGATATGTGTAAATTATATATTATGGACTACATGTAAAAAAATTTGTAAATAAATGAAGTATATTAGTATTCAAGTATGATTTTTTTGACATTTAAAATGTTGATCATTCAATATTAAACAAGATAAGATACAATTTTTATGAATTAAAATTGTTTCGGAATTTATTATTATATGTTTTGATTATGTATAAATCATGAAAGGGTACATGTATAAATTGGGTGATAATTTAAAATAATGATAAATGAGTATAAAGAATGTGGAGTCTTTCATTTGAGAGAATGCTTATGTAAAATTTGTTTAAGTGTTAGACATGAATATTTATTCTAAATAAATTTGGTGATATTAAGAATGATCCATGATGTGTTGTTTGATTAATTTTTTCTTTGGTAATATTGAACTTTTTTATCTAAAAATATGTTTTTTGATCCATATATAATCAAACTAAAACCTAGATAACAAAAAAGTCTTTCACAAATAAAATTCTTTCATGAAGATTTTATATCATATGTTTAAAAATAATTATGGAGTGACTATTTTTGAAAGGTATTACCTTCTATGGGCTTTATATTTTTTTATGATTGGATTGATGAAATCTACTCATATAAAATAATAATCACTAAATAAATTAGTTTTCTATTAATCTAAATTTGGGTGATGAATTTTTTGTTGGAAACAACTAATTTGTGTGAAAATAATGACGAGAAGGGGGATTTATATGCATTGTTTGTTGGATTTATATAACTTCATGTGTGTTATTTGACTTAATTTATGTTAATTTAATGTAAATTGTTGTGGAAGTGTGAAATACTTGAACCTTTGACCTTATGTTATCCCTTATGTCTTGATTGTAGTTTCATTACTATTTGAGAGGTATCTTCCATAGGTGCCTGATCATGGAGGTCAGTGTCACCAATTTTATGCTCCTCATCCTTCTTAGGCAGTGGTCATATATTTTTTTATAGTGAGGTTTTTTAGATATTTATTTTTGGTTTTTTGGAACCCATTTCTCCTTCATTTTTAGTTTTTTTTATTCTAAAGGATGAGAATTGTTTTAGAGGTATCTATTATATAGGCTCATATTTCTATATCACCCATTATTTTAGTTGTTTGGAGGTGTTTTGAAAGTGGGTGATCATTTAGGAGTTCTTATGATGTGTTTAGTGCACCAAAAAGAGTGAAACATAAGGGGTAGTTGTTTGGGAGTGTATTTTTATGGGAAAACCACTTGTGTAAAATAGGTAATGGGAACACCCAAGGCATTGGGTGTGTTAGCATGTGAGGCTGTGGTGAGATCAAATACATAAGTGTGGGAGGAAAAATTAGTGGGTGGGGGCTCTATACCATGGACTTTAATGTGCGAGGTCAAAATGACTAGGGCCTTTGCACTACACCATCTTAGATATCATGGTATCTATTTAGTGTAACTTATTTATTGTGTGAGGGTAAAGTAGAATATTATAAGGTTCAGTGGTTTTTTCAATTATCTTTGTAAGGATTTTCCTTATTCCTGTTTAAAATTCATGCAAGGATTCACATGTGGGTAGACTGAAGTATAAGAGTAGTGAATCTATGACATTAATTCTCATGTAAAGGTCAGTAGAGTTTTTCATACTGTTTGTGTAAGGGTAATTCATTTTACCCTTATGCAATAAGTATCTTTAATATAGGTATTTTACTTGGAAGCTACATAATGATTTTTACCACTTGCCCTTACACAATGTATATAGGTCCTATAAGTGTAGCAGGTTTTTTATAGGAATATGATTTTTATTCCCAGTTACATTTTGAAACTCCTTTTTTCTAATATTTAGTCTTTTTTAGCAGAAAATTCATGGATGAAAATATTTGAAAAAAATATTTAATTAAATCCTCAAAGTATTAATTTTAGGATATTAAATTGTATTTTTGGGGTTAATTAAAGTCAAATTGAAATTAATTTTAATTAAAAAAATGAATGTTTGGTGTGTCATTTGGAAATATCTAAGAGAGGGAATTCTTATATGCATTTTCATTATAACACCAAATGGTTTTTTCTCCCTTTAGGTTTAATCATTTTATCTGGAACTTGGTTGGTACAAAAAATCCTCATTCAAGATCAGTGAACCTTCTCCATTAAATTTTAGTTTCTTCTTCGTGTTTCAAGTATTATAATCATCATAATAATACTCAAATTTATTAGAAAAAAATGTCAAATCCAGACAAGACCACTATAAGAGACAAGGAAAAGAAACATATGATCATGGAGGTCTGATGTAGTGGATCCCAAGAGTAGTTAATGGAAATAAATTATTGTACATATTTTTGGTATTTTTGTGATATTTTTACCTCATTGATATTGAAGAATGTTTCTATCATGTTTCACTTATTAGTATAAACCCCTCAAATTTTATGCATTAAATTTTGTAGAAATCATGAAATTATTTTGTGTTTATTTTCTATAAACTCCTCATACACATGAATAATAATTACCACTGGTAATTTAATGGGTTTTTGTATGATTGTGACTTGAATGAAATTGGACCATGTATTGTTTATTCTTGGAAATATGATTATTTCCTATTATTGTGTGTGCTCTATAATGTGAGTTGGTTGGTATATTACGTGCACATTTTTAGTGAATCCTTGTAGCATGGTATGAGATGAGTAAATAAATTTAGAAACTAGGTTATCATTGGAATATGATGTTTTGGGATATTAATTAAATTTGGATAAGTGGAATGTTTGAAAATAAATAGGTGCAATCTATAATTGATATATGAATGCATGAATAAATGAGTAACATATTGGAATAATTTTGGGTGATGGTTTAGAGTGTAATGTCATTGACCATCTTGCCTCTTTGGCCATCCAAGTTTCCAATGTCACATGTCTTCAAACAATCACTAGCTTTAAACCTGAGGGGGTGAATCCGATTCGAGGGGATTCCCTTGGTCTCCAATACTTTAAAACCCCCTAGGCCTCGTTTTTTTTCCAGTGTCCCTTGTCCCTTGACCTATTGGAATAAAAATATAATTTTATGATGATAAAGCTTTTTGATTCACCCATAGTCTAGGATTTGTGTGTATTTATTATGCCTTTTATTTTATTATAATTTCATAACTCACCCAACTTAAGTGGAGTATTTTATACTGACTCCAAATATTTTAGTTCTAGGTTTTTCCCCAACATCTAGGTTGGTGAGGTTAGATAGATGACTACTCCCTATTCCCCTATCTTCTTACAATAGTAGATTGGTTTTGATGGAATGAGGTTGGTACGATCAACCAAGGTGTGAGAGTGGCATGCAGTGTACCTGATGAGGTGTTGTTTATGGGATGATGGTTATGTGATGTGGATTGTGTCTGGTAGGAGTAGGGAATGTGGTTGATATATTTTATGTTCGAGATACCCTACTGCTCTGGTATTATGATGTGATGGATGTGGAATGTGGTTGGTGATGAGATTATGGACCTGATATGAGGTTTTCTCTAACACCAACATGAGATTTTGGACCTTGTGAGAGTTCAGGTCGGAAGGTTTATTACCTAACCCACATCTGATAGTGAGAGAGAGTAAAAGTCAATATCTTTTGGGGTGTAACTATGAAAACCCAATGGGGATGTTTTTGTGGGGTACATATGATTATGTTTTTTGAATATTATTTTTGTATACCCTAGATCCTATACTTGGTGAGTTAGATTTAGTTAGGATGGTGATGGGTAGTTGACCTAATTGGTGCATATTGTTTCTACTCAATACTCCTTGGAGAATAAGTATGATTTTCTCAAATTTTCATGATAGGTCCTCAAGGGGATCCTACTTAGTATATACATTATTATCACACTATGCACAAATAAACTATTTTTCAGTTTATTATGAGGGTTTTTGTGATCGAGATGGACTACACTATCTTGGTGATGGAGTTTCTATTTTGTATTTTCTTATTAATCATTGTTTTGTATTTTTATTTTAGAGATTTATTCAATTTGATGAGGATTTCAATGTTTTATTAACTTCTATGGATCATGTTTATTTAATTTATTATGGTGTTGTTCAATGTTTCTCCTATTATCTCTTTTATTTAACTTATATTATGAGTTTAATTCCTCTAATTATATGTTTTATACACTTGATGCAAGTCACTAACTTGGGACATACTGGAGGTGGTCTTAGGGATTATTCCTTCTCTTCATTTCTAGACCATGAGGAGTACTAATGGAATATGGGTCACGAAGTAGATATGGGATTTCATCTTCCCATTATTTTTATGATTATATGAATTTTATTCATGATATTTTTTAATTCCTCAAATTAGAAATGTGAGGAAGAAATACTTAAAAACACAATCCTCAAACCATTATAGGATCTTGAGCAGGATATTCTAAATTAGTTCATCATTAATAACTTCCAGTATTGGTTTGACTCAAAAATTTTGTATATATATTCAAAAAAAATGAACTCAATTATTCTGGATATATGGATATTTTGACTCGGGGTGTGGTTTTCTAGGTACATAAAAACAAAATTATTGAAGCCTATGGTAAATCAGTTACTTTGTTATTATATAATTTCACATCAGGTTAACCATTTTTGTTTCCTATACAAAATGTGATTTTAATCCTAATGATTGATTGTTAGAGTTTTAGTATGTTTTCACAATCATTCTCATAAATTTAACCATTTTTTATGATGGAAAAGCTAAATGAATTTTGATTCTATGAAAAGATAGAAGCATTATTTCCAAAGGCATAAAGCCATTAAGATTCTGTTCCAATGAAAATTAGGAACTCCCATTGATCAAGTGGATGGGAGGTTAGGCTCATCACAATATATTGGGGGTAAATTATTTCATAATCTTAGACTCTCTTATAGAATTAAGATATGTTCATTAATCCTTACCAAATCCTGGTATATATTGGTTAACCCTACACTAATGATAGGATTCAAACTGCGTGTTTATGGGAAAAACTACATGTATCACATGATCTACATTATTCTTTTATTAATTTATGATTCATTGGTTTATAACTGTGACTAGGGAATCTGGATTCCATCACCGTCTAGGTTGGAAGTTAGTGTTTTGGAATTAAGATTGGACTTGAATGATTCATCAAATGTATCCTATGAAAATTGGAATCAAACCCCTGTAATTTAGTTGAATATATTAGGGGATGAAATTGGATTCATACCTCAATGGGAAATCCAACATATCATGTGATAAGAATCAAAATCAGAGCTCACATAGTTTAGGTGACATAGTTTAAGGACATGTAATAAGGACATACCATGTATTTTAACATCTTGAGGTAAAGATGTGTGTAAGAAATTTGAAGGATATGGGTGGTCAATCTATGTAGAGGTATCCTAAGGAGGAGTCCCATGTTGGGGGAATTTGTATCATGAAAATGGAATGATCACTGTAAATCCCAAATCCTATGTGAATCATGATCATTGTAAGAAACAAAAGATATTAAAAGTTCTTTCCCATTACATAAGATAATAATATTGAATATTTGTAGGAATTACACATTGAGGTTTCCTAATATTCTTTTCTAGAGAATATATCCCTTTAAGGAAAAAAAAATAAGCTCGTGACTCAAACATACTATAGGTTCCCATAGATAAGGGTATCTTTTCTATCATAACGGAATAATCATTATAGATTCATAAGGACATGTGAGGCACTATCAGTGTTAAAAACAAGAGATATCCAGATATTAAGAAAATTTCATGAGGGTTAAGGGCTTTCAAACTAAGGTTTCCTAATGATCATGAGTCATATAGAAAATATAGATCTACTAGAGAAGGTATGATCTTTGATCGGGAATATTTTAATGAAGAAACTATATATTGGGAATTTGAAAGTAATTCTATGAATTTTATATGTTCTCTATAAGGAATATAGCCTTAGTATATGAATATGTGTTGTATATAGAGCTTGGAACTTAGAAAGGTTTCTTAAATATCTTATGAAGGAAGGAATCCGAGTCCTCTTAGTTTATATATCGTGCAGTTTGATATCATACAACAAGGATTTTAACCATGTAGTTTCACGTCATATGGTGAGGAATATAATATTAAAAGGGAATACATAAATGAGTAAATTGTATTATATATATAATGAATGAAATTTTCTATGGGTAATATTTCCACAATGAAATATATGATATATATGAGGGTGTTATAGCATTTTATAAGAGGCTAAAACCTTGGAAATGTGTCCTATACATCCTGATTATAAAAGGAATAAATTTACCCATACATTATATACTACTTTCCCATTTTTGGGTAAGGATTTATGATTGGATCCATAGGTATCATATCACTACATTATATGTAATATTTTTAGTTTTTTAAAAAGAAGACAATGTTCGATAGCATATAGAACACACAACACTGAGCTTAAAAAATATGAAGTATTATTATTTAAATATCTCCATTATAACAAGGCGATGAATTGGTAGGAATTAATTGGAATAATAATATTATTAAGTATATTTAAAGATCATATTCAACACTAATTTAAGTTTAGGATATAAAAACTCAATTTTTAGTAATGTTATTTTATTCTTCAAAAATATGTTTTCTTTAAAAATAATTTTTATTTATTTTCATGGTAAAATAAATTTAATTAATTTTTTATAATATTTTTATTTTTTTAAAATAATATTATAAAAATTATCTTATGTTTAATCTTTGGATTTTTTCTAAAAAAATCAATTTTCCAGTCAATAGTGAAAAATGTTACTTGTTTATTGAAAATTATATTTTTGTTTCAACCAGATCAAATTTATATTTTATTTTAAAATGGTTTCAAAGTAATATTAGTTATAATATAATATTAATAATCCAATTAATTTAATTATAACCAATTTCATGGTATAATTTGGTATAAAAACATTTTTACACTTAAAAAGACATTTTTATGAAAAATAGTTTTTCATTGCATTTTAAAGTTTTAATTTTAAATTAAATTCTATAAATTTTGATTGTTGAATTTTAGAAAAATAGATCAAATATTTGTATTCATGTGGTAAAAATTTATCATATGGTTCCCTTTTAGTTTTGGTTAATATGAATAATAACTTTAGTAATTCTTGTTACCACAGTAAAGGGTAAATCTGGCAATTAAAGTCAAAAATAAAATGACAAGAACATGAAAATGACTCTAAAACTTTCAATAGTATTATTTTATCGGTATTTTTCATCTATAATTATCCAATATTCAGTTTTATATCATGTTATTTCTAGTTTGATGAGATTATGACCTTTATTGTATTTTATTTCAAGAAAAGTCAAACATGTCACACTCATGTTTTTAATAACTATATTATTTTTAATATGGAATTATTCAGAGGATATGTCATACTATAAGTTTTATTTTGAAATATAAAATATTCATCTTTATCATGGTAATTAATTTTTACTTTTTAGTGAATAAATAATTACCTTAAATGCCTACAAAATTATGATGCAATAATTGTTCAATTAATGGAAGTATCAAATAAAAGATATTTAAAATATTTAAAGTAATATAATTTTATTTAAATAATGTGATCCACAAGTTTTTTTGATGATAGTGACATATTATGGATTTGATATAATACTTGGTTTGATCTTTATGTTCCTTCTTGATATTATTAAATTCAATGTAATGAATAGTTATGAAAAATGACAGTATTGATATTTTATAATAAATAATATTTTATTAAATGATTAAAAAATTATAAATATATTAAATTATTCCAAAGTAATGAGATATGGTTAATTAAATCTACCATGTTCCATTTAAGGGTCTTTTTTTATTTTATTGTTTTATTATTAACCCTTAAAGAGTAGAAAATTTTAATAGTGTAGTAATTGTCAGAAGGGTTAACATGGGGTTAATACTAAAAGATAAGGGTGAAAAATATCTAAACAATTTCCAAATTATATTATATGAAATTATTTATACTTACCCAAACCTTATGTTTTAATTATTTTCATTTGGATCCTTTTTTACATGAGAAATAATTTATATTAATTTAATATTTTAATAAGTTTCAAAGATGCCCCTAACCTCAATTATAAAATGGAACCTCATTCCTCACTTATTTAAACTATTTAAATCCATATATATTGACCAAAAAATGAAAATTACTCTTATAAACATATTTATATAAGTCATATAGGTTCTGATAATTCCAAAAGACCAACACTAGATCCCTTAAGAAGATATATAAAGGAACTCCACTGAATAAGAGGTAATCATCTTTACAAACTCTTTCATGTTTATTTCTTCTCCTAATTTATTTTCATGTGTTTTTTACATCATAATTTAATAACATAAAAATAATATTTATATGAAGTTTCTATTATTATTATAATAATTAAACTGTATTCCACCTTGTATCATCATATTAAAAATTAAAGCACTGCACGTGTGTATGTTCAACTTACCCTCTCTACGCATCAGTGCAATTTGTTTTTCAACGCCACTTTTCATGGATGGTTATAGTGATGAAAATAATGGACATATATGATACTTATAAAATTATATTTAATATTTAAAATTAATATATCATCAAATTTCTTACCATATCGATCATTTAGAAATGATATCATCGCTCGTGTGTATGTATGACTTATCATCTCCATGAAGTGATGCGACTCATTTTTTATATCGATATTTCAAGAATGACTCTAAAAATATATATAATGAATAAATATTATTTATATTACCTTAATATAAATTTGGATATGATTAAACAATATTCTATAAATAATAACCAGACCTTACTTAACAAAACATGCATGAGAAAATGAAATAGTTAACACATGAAACAATGGTAATATTAAAATATTATTAAAAAATGTGTGATAAGATGATATAAGAGGATCATATATGATATTAAAAATATTAATATGGTTATGGTATAAATTAATAACATTTTAAAAACCATTATAATTGAGGTTAAATCACGTTCAACTAAAGGGAAGTGTGAGGTAAGGGATTTCGTCTCAATTCCCACTCTATTGAGACATATTTTGTATTATGCACCTGATTATTTTTATGTGTTATATATAATACCCCTTTAATTTAATTAAAACGAATATATATTTTAAATTTTACTTCATTTTAACTTTCATAAATAGTTTCTGTATTTTCTTAAAAAAATTTATATCTTTAGAACTTGAATCAAGTAAAGAGATGTTTAAAAGAAAGACCAATTTTATTTCTCTTTTGATCAGATATATTTTTATTTTTATTCATATTTTATATAAATGTTTCCAAAAATTTTTTACACTTAATCATTTATTTATCAAAATAAATTTTTACCCATGTTTTTTCTCTTTAAAAAATGGTTTGAAAGGAATGGGTTTTTTTCATTTTCTAAATGAGGTATGTTGTGAATTTTCCAACAAAAGTATGTAAGAAATGATTTCTAACTTATAATTCATGAGTTTATTTTCCCTCCATCGTGACTAATCATTTATTTGAGGTTTCCTTTACATGTTTACAAGTTTATTTTCAATGAATTTTTTTTACTTTATATTTTCTCCATTTTTTTAAATAAGTGATTTCAAAAATGGAAAGGTTATTTTCCTAAAGAATGTTTTAATGATTATTTAATGGGATTTATATTCATCAATGATAAAACCCTTTATTTTACTCATTAAAAACTTGGTATATTTTTTAATGATACCATATTATTAAAAATTCACTTATACTCATTGGATATCACATTTATTTTAAATATCCATATTATTTATATCATGGATATGAATATTTCCTAAATTGAATACCATTTGACATATGGTGTTTTAGTATGGAAATTATTTTATTTACTAGAGAAAATGTTGATAAATCCATACCCTTTATTCAATATGGATAGTTTTTTATAAATCATATTGTTTATAAATTTAATATATCATTCAATATATGAGGAATTATTTAGGAATCTAGTGACAGGAGAGGCCTCATTATAGATATCCCCTCGATGCATTAATAGGTCTCATGAGAAAAATAAATTGGAAAAATTAAAGGTATATTTTACCATAGTTTAAAACTTTCATTTGAATGGTCTTTAAATTAGAGTTATCATTAGGCCTGAGATCATGACATCCAATATTAATAATTTCAATACTTGAGAATTCAGATAATTTTTTACACATGATATTTTCACATTGATATTATATATGGATGCATTTCATTCTCATGTTATTGATTAAATGGAATCTTTTTTCAGGTATTTAACTTTCCATATTAATTATGCCTTATTTCCTCAAAGTAGTTTCCATTGTAAGTAATCTGTATTGAGTGTTTTTGATCACCATTAATTTTTTTCTGTCCTCGGGATATTAATATGAAATATTTGAATGTTTTAAACTATTAAAATTACTATCCTTTTTTATATTATATATTTTATTACCAATATAATAAGGGATCCATGTATGCATATAATTGTTCAATACTATTGTTTTTTATGCTTTTTCTGGGGCATGCATTTGTTATTTTTGGAGGGAATGATGATCTGTGGCCCCGCATTCACGCTTTCCAAAGGTGGGTAGCATATGTAGCTTATTCAAAGACATTTTCTCTTTGATCAAAACAGGATGATGGGATGTCGGTTCCTCCTTCCATGGATTCCTCATCGGAACTCATTACCTAGTCCGGGTCACCCACATATACTTAAGATGTTGTTCTTGAAACTCTTCCCAATGCCATGTCTTCATGGACACCAGTTAATTAAGCTACTTCCATCAAGACATTACAAATGGGTCGTGAAAGGGAAACAACCTTCAGTCGGGGGAGTTGTGACATTAGACATTGAATGCGTGTTTGGACGCTGGAACACTAGTGCGTCTGAGTTTTTTACCATATTATAGGGCTTCTCGAGGGCATGGAAGCCTAAGGCATCCCACATTGTGTGCAGGGAATTATATTCCATAGCCATGTATCTATAGTTTTCCTCAAATTACCATGTTTAACACATGGTATGCTGTGAGTTTAACATTTTGGAGAGAATGATAAGACTAATCGGAAAACTGATAAGAGTTGATCAGATGGGTGAAACCCTAGGAGGGAACATTGATGTTGGTGCTAACATGTGGTTAGTTACCCGACTGCTACTAGGAGTAGTGAGAAAGTGGGTGATATGATCTCACTGGGATGTGGTGTCTCAGGTAAGGATCATTATGGATACATATGGTTGATATAAGTGGATGGGGAATGAAATGGAACCAATGTGGGGATGACGGTGATGTTGGGATTGTGCCTCAAAGAGAATTCCTACGTATCCCCATGGTAGGGAATAAAAGTCCACGTAATTTGGTGGGGAGATGAGGGACATGAGGAGGCGATTAGTGAGAATAGACACATTGATGGGATCTAGAGGAAGTAGAACCTCTAGGTTGGGGAATGACCTTCCCAAAACACATAATATCGAGGGAGAGAAGCCACGATGGGACATAAGTGATAGGATTGAACCTTAGGGAGGATTCCTATGTATCCTTATGGCAGGGAATCAAAGTCCACATAGTTCAAAATGGGGTATATAATTGGGGTGTACACGAAGGACAGTGACCCGAAAAAAATCTTGGGATTACGCATGGTTAGTATCCCAGGTTGGTTTGATGCTCAATGAGTGGACCAAGGATGTGGGTCCCAATATGGGGGACACTAAAGTTTACTAGTCTTTGGGGTTGAACATCAGGGAGGATTTTTGTGTAGCCTACCTAGGAGACGGGGATCAAACCCACGTAGTTTGTATGATGTTGGGTGCTACAATGGCTTATTGCTGGTTGTGGTTACAACAACTTACCGATGGATGGGGTAAAATGGATTACTATTGTATGGGGTTACAATGTATTACTACTAGATGTGGTTACAATGGATTACTACTGGATGGGGTTGAACCTCGAGGAGGCTTCCTACGTACCCTATCTAGGAGACAGGGATCAAATTCCATGTAGTACAAATGGGTAATGTTTAGTTCCATACGTGATGAAAAGGGGAATACAGTTTGACTTCATGCAGGATGAGGGTGAACCAATGAGAAGTGATCGGTACTGATTTGTTTTGGGTTCGAACCTCTGGGAGGCTTCCTACTGACCTTTCCTAGGAGACAAGGATCAATTTCCATGTAGTTCGGGATGATACAGTTTAATGTCATGTGGGAAAAAAGTGAAATGATGTGAAGGAGTCGGGGCAAGTAGGTATTGGGCTTGAACCTCAGGGAGGCTTCCTACATACCTTGCTTAGGAGACAAGGATTAGTTTCTACGTAGTTTAGTATGATACTGTTTAGCATCATGTGGGATGAAATTGAACCGATGTGAAGGGTTCAGGACAAGTAGGTGTTGGGATTGAACCTCAGGGAGGCTTCCTACATACCTTTCCTTGGAGACAAGGATCAAAGTCCACATAGTTCGGTATGATACAATTTAACGTCATGTGGGATGAAAGTGAACTGACGTGAAGTGGTCGAGACAATTAGGTTTTGGGCTTGAACCTTAGAGAGGTTTCGTACATACCTTTCCAAGGAGACAAGGATCAAAGTCCACGTAGTTCAGATGATACGGTTTTACATCATGCGGGATGAAAGTGAACTGATGTGAAGGGGTTAGGACAAGTAGGTTTTGGGCTTGAACCTCAGGGAGGCTTCCTACGTACGTTGACTAGTAGATAAGGATCAAAGTCCACGTAGTTATGAATGATATAGTTTAACTTCATGTGAGATGAAATTGAACCAATGTGAAGGGGTTAGGAAAAGTATGTGTTGGGATTGAACCTCAGGGAGGCTTCCTACATGCCTTTCCTAGGAAACAAGGATCAAAGTCCACGTATTTAGGGATTATATAGGGATTACATGCTAAGGAAACCCAGAGATGATGTCATGGTTGATGCTTAATATAAGACCACGAGATTCATGATTGGTTTGAGAAACAAAAGGCAGTAAATATATGAAAATCACGTCGTGAAAGGTGTGTCCATGGGAAGTGGAGTGGGTCTTACACGTGATTAGTGGAAGAAAGAGGAAACAGGGGCTTATGCGTGGTTAGTGGCCCATGGAGATGGAGATTGGGACTTACTTTAGGATAGAGGTATAATGGCAGAAAATCCCAGAGGGAGAGGGATGGGTGAAGAAGGTCTCTGTGCCTATCTCCCCTTTGGTATTTGGCACCTAAGAAGAGAGGAGGAGTAGGAATTCTATCTCCCACAAGTAAGGATATGGGATTACACTAGAATGGTTTCCATTCCTCACGGACAAACATCGTTCAAACAAAGAGGATCTCATTTCATGTGAGGAAGATCTCACCCCTATAGAGAAGAGTGGGCATGGAGAATTTCCAAGATGGGGCACCCCATGTATATTGCATGAGGCAAGGCCATAGTTTAACTTCATGGGCTGAGGAATATGGTACTTTTCAGTTTAACATCATGCATCTCGAATGATGTGGGTTCACTCCGCACCCCTATGACTTATAAAACCGGTGCGCTTTAACCCTTGGTGAAGGGAAGGCACCAGAAATGTTGTGGTGTTGGGTTGTTTTGGAGTGATCAATTGAGGGTCCCACATTAGTGTGGATATTTTAAGAATCAATAGTCGTTAGCATGACTAAGCGAAGAAGCATAAGGCTACGTAATGCAACAAAAATCACTACCCAAGGGACCTTGAAATCACTTTTTAAAAACATGGAGGGTTGTACGGGAGAAATGTTATTGACACAGATGTGTTGTGCATAAGAGGGGATCAGACATACTGCCTTAGGGTAAGGAATTTACATGGAGTGCAGAAGGAGGGACACACGCAAGATGCGAGGCTGTGTGAAAGATAGAGCAGTTGCATGCAAACCAGATAGATGAGTTCAAAACAAATCCAATATAGGGGAACTAGTGAACAAGAGGGTTTTTTTAGAGAAAATGACTTAGGGTGAAAGGAAATGGATGTGGATCAAGCCTGAGAGGTCCCACCCAAAGGAGGACCCCTGGGAGACCTGTCGCACAAGATCCAATACATTGACGCCATTGTGTTTTTCGTGAGATCGCAGAAGAGGTGTATTTCGCATAGAAGAGAGGAGGTTTGTCTTATATAACCATCCCCGAAGGGTGGGGGTATTCTTCATTTTATATCCAAAAACCCTAGAGGCAGCGTGCAAGAGGGGCTGCGCACAAGGGACCTTTTGACATCACATTGGGCGTGTAAGGGTTTACACACCTAGGGGAAACATGTGCGCCAGACTCTCTTCCTTCACTCCCTTAACTTGGATGTTTTTTTGAGAAGTTTTCCACAAAAGGGTTCCTTTGACATCATATTGGGAATCAAAGGGTTTGCATGCCATAGGAAATATTTCACGCACACCAGGACTCTTGCACGCCAGTGCCCTGGCATGTTTGTGGTGGGTCGCTGCGGAAGCCTTCCTTTTACATCACATTGGGCGCGCAAGGGTTTTCACACCCAAGGGAATATTTCACACATTCCATAATTCTTGCGCGCAATTCTATCTCGCATCTCGGAATAATCTGTCCAGTCCCAAGATGCCTTTGGTTTTTTAAAAAGATCTCCCTAATGGACCTATTAGAAATTTGGTGTCAAAAAATGCCCCCCTTAGAATCAGGGCTTATGGGGGACCCGAAGGTCGGATTATGAGGGTCATGTCAAAAAATAGAGACAGACCCATTCATTGCACGCACAAAATGGTGTTTGGGCACACAAACCACTTCCACATGCTTGCTAGGTATGGTATGCACCTATAAATATGTTGGGGCCCCCTTAGGTCCCCAATTTGCCTTTTCTATATGAAAATATTTTGGTCTAGTGTGCGGAAAAGCTCCACATCCACGCTCAAGTTTTCGCAGCCGATTCAGAGTTCTTCCTGCACCCCGGTCACTTTCGTGTAGACCGAAATTCTTGCGCACCACCAGCTATTTTGCACACTAATTCTCCATTCTTTCTCTCACAGTCCTTTGGGTTTCTAAAAACTCGATAGAAATGGATGCTGAATAGACTGATGCCGAGAGAGAGTCTACCACAGCTGCAAGGAGGGCTCATATGATCATGAACCCCTAGATTCTTCACCCGAGGAGGGCTGTGTCTGATAATAAAATGCTTTTTGGCATGCTTACACAAGCTCAAAAATATTGTGTTCTGAGTGATAGCCTACCGATACAAAACTTTCTCACTTTAGAGGATGTGCTGATGCTTGGATTTGAAACTGATACACCGCAGTCTTGGGTGACATGTGAGGATAGTCTTCCATAGTTCAACATCACGAACAATTTCCATCATGCTAGGGAAACATAGAATACAACCATCTATGTCCTGAATCCTAAGACTAGGACTATTGTAGGGAGTGATCTGGTTCCCATGGAATCTCTCATTCTTTATGTGATCACCTTTAGAAGTAGCATTACTAATGAGACGAAGGGATGGAAGGAATGGGACTTCAGGTCTTGGGAAAACTTCACAAGAGAATGGGCATGAGCATACTGGGTACGCGAAACATGAGAGGAATTCGGGGTAGAGCTACGGTCTATCGGGATTTTTGAAGCTGTTTGGACATCCCAATTTCACTTCTACTAGTAGCAGGACATGGTACCAGAGCTATTCAATTCATGGTCTCTCAATGCCCACACCTTCCACCTCCACTATGAGGAGGTAGGTATCAGTCTGTGGTATGTCCATTGTATTGGGGGAATCTTATTGGAGGGGTACCAATAAGACGAGTTCCTCCCAACAGAGAATGTTTGGGGGGATAAGACGTGCACCCTCATCCTAACATGAAATCTATTGGCACTGGATAAGAATAAATTGCATATAAAACATGTTTTGAAGGACATATCTTATTCAGGTTGATTCAATATTTTTCTGACACATGGAAAGGCTGTGAATATATCGGTCCGAAGGAAGCAATGCTCAAACACATCTTAGAGATGAAAGGTGGAATCATATTGGATGGTTGAGGCAGGAGAGTATCGATCATGGGGCTTTAGCATAAATGAATGTCGGGACCCAAATGTGTGATATGTTGGGTACCTTGATATATTCTTATGTGGGTGTCTATTACCAGTGAGGGATATGAGGATGGGGGTGTGCCTAGGGACACTAGTGATGGCTGGGATCATGGCAGAGAAGAACAAGGTAAACCTGAGGGTGTCATATTGGATAGGCTATTTGGAATTCTAGGGAATATCTTGGGGGTAAGTACACCCATATGGATATGTATACCATTCCAGATTCTTTATAGTTGGGTCACATCCCACTGCGGGGGGTATGACTTCCCGAATACCATTCTCCCTCTAGGTGACGTTATGCAGCCATAACTCTTGAACATTGTTGGAATCCACCCACTGACAATCAGAGAAGAAGGGATCAAGCTCAATATAAGTAGCCATACCCATTTCAACTTTCACCCATTCTGAAAACCAGCTGGTCATATGGTAGATGATGGGAGGGGCCCATTGGAGTATAGGGAGTACATGTAGAGCATTAAGGGCGGTGTTCTAGTAGGACGAATCGATGGAAAAATCTTTTATGAACTATATGTGTTGACTAGGTTTTCCAAGAAATTCAAGTGCATGCAACAGATGTCAACGAAATTATATACTGAGGTTTGGGAAGAGTTACATACTTTAATTCTTCGTGAACTGTGGCTCATTTTCACAATTGCAAGCCGGGGTGAAACCATCACTCTTCCCCCTACTGATGTCTGTGATGGCCTATCAACAGAGTATGCTAAAAACTAGAAAAAAATGTTTCCCAAGTCTATTATATGGGAATTCATTTGGTAAATGAAAGCATCCAGTGTGGATCCTGAAGAGCAGGGAGGTAAACAAGGTGCTACGGGAGAGGTGAGACGAAGAACAAACTAGAATACTATCACGGCATGAGATAAAACATTATCTACAGATGCACCGCAAGGTGGGGACGTTCTTCCACCTTCTGAGGAGGGGTGGTCCCACATGCGGCCCCGTGGCCAGCTAGGGAACTTCCCGGGAAGTAGCTCAGACACCTCCTAAATCCAACTACCAACACTATGTTCCCGTTTCTCTGGTCTTCCTGGAGGACATTGTGACAATCCATTTCTACCAAAGAGATGTGGTGGATACTGGTGAATATCAAGCTCGACTTTCCAGACACATGGCACATCCAAGTGACCGATAGGGTAAACTTTCATCACCAACATGCATACATGACAACCATGGATATGTACACATGCCAGCAGGGGTGGTATGAAGAGCCGCATCTCCTGGTGAAAGTGATGCTCGGCCAAGAACATGACCCATAAAAGATTCCATCTGAGGATGAAGATATAAAGGAGGAAGAACAGGAAGAAGAAGATGAAGAATAAGATGAAGATGATGAAAATGAAGAAGAATAATAGGAGTAGGAATAAATTGAAGGTCTCTATGGTAAAATACCTTCAGAAACAACCGCTTAGTAGCGAATCCCCCGTGAGAGTGGTGAGATTGTAGGATTCGATGAAGAACTGGATGAACAGATTGAGGTGAGTTTAAATCTTGTCTCCACTGACATCTACTAGCCTCTCTCTTCTCAAAACCCTAACCTACTGACCAAATTCTATCATATTTATGAACACATGGATGATGGTGACTTGGTAGCCTTCCCCATAGGGGACGAAGTTATACCCCTAGAGGTAAGAGAATTCCGTAGGAACCTGTCCACAGAGCCGATCAAGGTGGTGAACCAAATATGGTTGGAGCAGGTGGCAATGATCCGGAAGGAAGAGATGAAATGGAAGCCTCCGAGTTTCATGTCGTTCCCATCATTCAGGAGGAGCCGATGATGGTGATTGAGTTTACAAGTGACGAGGGATCTGATATGGTGGAGACTCCCACTATAATGCATGCACTAGATAATGTTGTGCTTGTCTCCTATAAGTATTTATATTATTTGGATCTCCTTTTTTATTAGAAAATTCAGCTAACTAAGACATTGATTCCCAATGCAATTATAGAGAGGATGGAGGCTTGACAGACCATCGAGTGTAGAACATCTATAGGAGCCTTGCCAGTGATTACATCAGCTCTTCTAGAGCCAACTATTCAAGATGGCCCCTCCATAATACTCGGTGAAACAGAGGCTATAATCATGGGAGATAATTATTCCAGGGTGGGGCTCTAGTTCGGTGAGGGCGAAGTCACTGAAGAAGAAAGAAATCTAGAATAACACCCTGTTGTAAAACTCTTAACTTCTTTTCCTGAGTATAGGTCTGTAGACCCCGAGGAGATAGAAAATTCTAACTCAGATGTGGCTAAGGAGAGCCAAATGATGTGACAAAATTTGTGGAAGTGAATCAAACACTTTATCTGTTAGCCACAACTAGAATGGATAAACTGGATGGGGTCTCTTCGCACCTAGCTACACTTTCTTCGTGCTAGAGGGGTAGATGCTCACCGTCTAAAAAAATGATCCGTGATTACCTGGATGAGAAAATACAGAAGAATAGCTAATTCTCTAACATTTCCCTATGCCAGAAGGAGTCACGGAATACCTAGTAATTCCTTAAGGTTGAGCAAGAAGTCTGATGCCTTGAAGAGCAAGCAAGAGAAAGTAAGGAATTTATCACAGCCCGCTCTGAGCTCATTGAACAGTTGAGGGCCCAACTGGCGGATGCCCATAAGTAGGTAGTATAGGTGAGTCACCAAATGATTGATCTCCAAGATGAACAAGTGTGAGAATAGGCTTGGGATAATTATTTATGCTCTGCAGCCACGGATGAAGAGATGGATCTCAGGGGGTGGGAGGCAGTCCTGGAGGCCATAAGCTAGAAGTCAGCCACACTAGAGAAATCTATCAAAGACGCTGATCCTTAAGGGACCTATTTTGGTCAAACCCATAAACCTATCCTTCATAGTTTCTTTTTATTCTGAGCTGTGTGCATGGATAGATCATTTTTGTCCAGTTTATTTCAATGCATTTTGACCACAATCGTGAAGTGATTAATAATCGATCCGTAAGCTCACGTGGGTCACATCTGATGTGAGAAACAAAGGATGACCATATCGTTTCTTCACTTGAATGTGGGAGTTCCAACAAATCATCTGGATTTCCGGTTGTAAATGACCCATCCAGGATTTCAGGAAGAAGGAGGGAAACCTAGCTGGAGAATGAGATTCTCAGAACAAGAAACATGTGTTTCCCAACATGCTCCAGTACATAAGCGGGGTAACACCATGGGTGTTAAAATTGATCCGAACACAGGGGAGTGGTATGTGTGAATCACGATACCAAAAATTCAGAACATTGTAGGGATGGTATGAAAATGAAGGATAACTGTTGATCGTTTTAGAAACATAGAATCCCTATTGCGTTATCCAGGTATGATGATAACAAATGAGGGACAACCGATGAACATGTTTGAAACATGAGGCCTGACTCAAAATGATATCCATTAGCCTTCTAGAACAATAACCTAGGATAGTAGGGGATCCATAGGCCAAGCATATGTACTATTATGGGGTTCTTTCAAGCATGAGAGAGGATGAGGATCCAAATAAAGGGAACACAATGCATGGATTGTGGAGTGATGGGTTGTTCGAATGCAGTCCAACAATCTTGAAATTACGCCACCGTGGTGGAAACGCATTGGGTGAATGCATTGGTTTGATCAGGGATCATACCTATTTCCAAACAGGACCTCTCTGTTGAAGACCTAGAACGACTTCCAATTTTACGTCATACCAATAATGATGATAGACACGAAGTTTAAACGTTGTATCTTGAGAACAGTTCACATAGTTTAAAGGACCTGGGGATGGGCCCAAGGCGAATTACAAGGACTTCACTACGCACCCCATTATGGCAGGGATAAATCCATACGCAGTTCTAGAAGTGGCATGGTAGGGTACCAATGCCAAGAACATTACTATCATGTGGGTCTGGCCCACACACTAGAAGAAGAGGCATTTGATAGATCTTGTTTGTTCTTTAGGATGGATCTATGTTTTTTCTGAAGAGATGGACCAAGGACGGATAATACATGCATCTCTACACAAATAAAGCCACATGTAGGCCTTCAAAAATGTTATGGTGGATGACGGATACCAAACATGATGTCCCCTCGAGTGAGGACATCACAATGTGGTGCTGTTTTCATCGTGCGGCTAGGATGATAATTTCATAGTTTAGGGTTGTATGATAGGACCAACCCCTACATTTTAACGTCTTATAGTAAAGATGCAACGGTTTAAAGTTGTGTGGGACTAGGCAGCATAGTTTAAAGTCATATGGCTCGGACACAGGAGAAGAAGCAAGGTTTTGAAGGGAATACACATGGTGTGATAAAGCATACTCAACATGAATGAGGACGAGGTCCACACCTCACCACGTACAATTCTAGGGAAGAAACTGCTTGCTAAGGGGCCAGAAAAGGTTAGAGAACACTATAGGAAAAAGGGCTTTTTGTGATGGGCCTTTTGCGACGGGAATAAATCTCATCGCAAAAGGTTTGTCCAAGAGGTTATTTACGACGGGGGTAACGACCGGTCACAAATAACCAACTATTTGCGACGGGATTTCGCCTCCCGTTGCAAATAGTTTGGCGCGGATAGCGTGCCAAACCGCGCGAAGGTTATTTGCGATGGTGGGATCCCACCGTCGCAAATAGTATAGTATTTTCGACGAGCCACATCGCAAATAACCGGCGGCTGTTTATAGCCTTTTTGCGACGTGATGTCGTCCCGTCGCAAAAGGTGTGTCGGCAGGGACTATTTACGACGGGTCCCGTCGCAAATAATTTTTTAACCGCCGACAGTAATTAATGTGGTCGCAGGTATTTGCGACAGGTCCCGTCGCAAATAACCAGCGGCAGTTTATAGCCTTTTGCGATGGGATGTCGTGCCATCGCAAAAGGTGCGTTGGTAGGGACTATTTGGGACGGGTCCCGTCGCAAATAACTTTTTAATCGCCGACAGTAATTAATGCGAGCGTAGGTATTTGCGATGGGTCTCGTCACAAAAGATACTATTTGCGACTGGTATCCTGTCGCAAATAATCTCGTCGCAAATAATCTTACTTATATATACCCCAATCTATTTTCCCTCTCATTCCTCTCAAATTTTAGATCCTACTTCTCTCTAAACTCTGATTTTAAAGAGAGAATTGTTCTAAGTTAGTTTTTTTGTTCATGAAAAAGTTGTGAAGCCGTATGTATCAATAGAAAATCTGTCTTAAAGGTATTTATGTTTTTTTAATTTATTATTTATTTCATTTTTTATGTTAACTTTTTTATTGTTAATTAGTTGTAATTAAATTAATTATATATTGTTTTTTCATTAGTATTTATTTGTACTAATAAATTAAAATTTTTAGTATTAATTTTTAATAATCAGTAGTAATTATTAATAAATTGTAATAATTAGTAATAAATTGTAATAATTAGTAATAAATACTAATAATTTCTAATAAATACTAATAAATACTAATAATTATCAATAAATACTAATAATTAGGAATAATTAGCAATAATGACAAATAATTAGCAATAATTAGAAATAAATAGCAATAATTAGCAATAATTAAGAATATTTAGCAATAATTAGCAATAATTAGGAATAATTAGCAATAATTAGGAATAATTAGCAATAATTAGCAATAATTAGCAATAATTAGTAATAAATAGCAATAAATAGGAATAATTAGTAATAAATATGAATAATTAGTAATATTTAGGAATAATTAGTAATAATTAGGAATAATTAGTAATAATTAGAAATAATTAGTAATAATTAGGAATAATTAATAATAATTAGTAATAAATTGTAATAGTTAGTAATAAATACTAATAAATACTAATAATTGCTAATAAATACTAATAATTAGCAATAATTAGGAATAATTAGGAATAATTAGCAATAAATAGAAATAAATTGCAATAATTGGCAATAATTAGGAATAATTAGAAATAATTAGCAATAAATAGAAATAAAAAAGCAATAATTAGCAATAAATAGCAATAATTAGCAATAAATAGAAATAAATATTAATAAATAAGAATAATTAGTAATAATTAGGAATAATTAGTAATGATTAGGAGTAATTACGAATAATTAGGAATGAATACTTATAATTAGTAATACTTACTAATAATTAGTAATAATTAGCAATAATTAGGAATAATTAGCAATAATTAGTAATAATTAGAAATAATTAGCAATATTTAGCAATAATTAGTAATAAATTGTAATAATTAACAATAATTAGCAATAATTATCAATAATTAGTAATAAATTGTCATAATTAGTAATAAATTGCAATAATTAGTAATAAATTGTAATAATTAGTAATAAATTGTAATAATTAGAAATATATACTAATAATTAGTAATAACTACTAATAAATACTAATAATTAGCAATAAATACTACTAATTAGCAATAAATAGCAATAATTAGCAATAAATAGAAATAATTAGCAATAATTAGCAATAATTAAGAAATAACTAGAAATAATTAGGAATAAATAGAAATAATTAGCAATAATTAGATATAATTAGCAATAATTCGAAATAGCGAAAATTAGCAAAAATTAGCAAAAATTAGCAAAAATTAGTAATAAATAGTAATAATTAGTAATAAATAGCAATAAATATTAATAAATAAGAGTAATTAGTAATAAATAGGAATAATTAGTAATTATTAGGAATAATTAGTAATAAATACGAATAATTAGTAATAATTAGGAATAAATACGAATAATTATTAATATTTAGCAATAATTAGTAAAATTTAGCAATAATTATAAATAATTAGCAATAATTAGGAATAATTATCAATAATTAGGGATAATTAGCAATAATTAGTAATAATTAGCAATAATTGTTAATAATTAATAATAAATACTAATAATTAGTAATAATTACTAATAAATACTAATAATTAGGAATAATTAGGAATAATTAGGAATAATTAGCAATAATTACCAATAAGTAGGAATAAATAGAAATAAATAGGAATAAATTGTATTAATTAGAAAAAATTTGGAATAATTAAAACTAATTAGCAATAATTAGAAATAAATAGAAATAATTAGCAATAATTAGGAATAATGAGCAATAATTTGGAATAATTAGCAATAATTAGGAATAATTAGTAATAAATAGGATTAAATTGTAATAATTAGTAATAAATTGTAATAATTAGTAATAAATAGTAATAAATATTAATAAATAGTAATAAATAGTAATAAATAGTAATACTTAGTAATAAATAGTAATAGTTAGTAATAAATTGTAATAGTTAGTAATAAATTGTAATAGTTAGTAATAAATAGTAATAAATAGTTATAAATAAGAATAATCTGTAATAATTAGAAATAAATACTACTAATTTTGAATAAATACTAATAATTAGAAATCTTTTGCAATAATTAGTAATATTTAGCAATAATTGGTAATAATTAGAAATAATTAGGATTAATTAGCAATAATTAGGAATAATTAGAAATAATTAGTAATAATTACTAATAATTACTAATAATTACTAATAAATACTAATAATTAGCAATAATTAGAAATAAATAGTAATAATTAGATATAATTAGATATAATTAGATATAATTAGTAATAATTATTAACAATTAGTAACAATTAGTAAAAATTAGTAACAATTAGTAATAATTAGATATAATTAGATATAATTAGATATAGTTAGATATAATTAGATATAATTTGTAATAATTAGTAATAATTAGATATAATTAGATATAATTAGTAATAGTTAGGAATAAATTGTAATAATTTGTAAAAATTAGTAATAATTAGATATAATTAGTAATAATTAGATATAATTAGTAATAATTAGTAATAATTAGATATAATTAGTAATAATTAGATATAATTAGATATAATTAGTAATAATTAGATATAATTGGTAATAATTAGATATAATTAGATATAATTAGATATAATTAGATATAATTTGTAATAATTCGTAATAATTAGTAATAATTAGTGATAATTAGTAATTATTAGTCATAATTAGTAATACTTAGTCATAATTAGTAATAGTTAGTCATAATTAGACATATTTATTCATAATTATTCATAATTTTTCATAATTAGTCATAATTAGTCATAATTAGTAATAATTATATATAATTAGATATAATTGTCCTTGGTTGGTTGATGAACTTTCAAGTAGCATTGCAATAGGACAACCCAAGTCATGTCATTCTCATCTATAAGAATGATCTCAGATGACCCTTTATATAGAACATTCTTCCTTGAAAATTTAAGGGAAAGATACTGATGTCCCCTCAAATTTTTAAGGAAGAATGATCTATGTAAAGGGAGCAAGATGATTCTTAGAGATGAGAATGACATTACTTTGGTCGTCCTATTGAAACCCTACTTGTGAGGTGATCAACCATGCAAGGAATATTATAGAGTTTACATTGGATATGGTTGACACAAAATTTTTATTGCGCATAACCTGACAATTGGCGACCCTTTGAGATTTTAACATGTTAAGAATGGAGAAAAGCCTATTGCGAATATTGATAATTTTAATATTTTATTTTTTTTATTATTTTAATAATATTAACATTCTTTTTTCATAAATTTTGATAATATAATTTTTTTATTAGTAATAATTAGATATAAATATAATTAGTAAACGAAAACTGCTTGGATAATGAAGGGAAAATTTGTAATCATCTCCAAAATGATGATTACCAAATTTCCTTTCATTATTCAAGCAGTTTTCATTTTGATAAGTATTGCTGAGCCACATTAATATATTACTCTCGGGTTTTCCCTCCGCTCTCTCCCATGGAACCCTAGGCGCAGCGGTGTCTCCCTAGGGCGGTGACGATGGCTGATCTGCCCGACCCCCCCTCGCTTTCTCCCTTCTCTCCCTTCACTGATCTTGCCCCCCTCTTTGATTTTCCCCCTATCCGGCTTTGCCCGAAAGTCCCTAGTCTTCACCATGGAGCTCATTCCCTTCTTCTTTCCTTACAGGAGTTTACAGAGGTTACAATGCTCCATGGGCTATCCCCAATGGCTCGCTTTGGTTGGCGCATGCCGTCGCTCGATAGTTTTGATCATTTTGTCTATAACACCTGGCCTCTTCAAGGAGGCGTCGCAGTCGGCCTGTTGGATCCGCGTAATTTTCTTCTGCGTTTCTCCTCCGATGTTGATATGGCCACAACGTGGTCGAAGGGGAGCAGATCTTGTGATGGCTTTCGCTTCTCCCTACTCAAATGGAGCTATGAATTTCACTGGAGACGGGATCTTCCCCTTGCGGCGATTTAGGTCAGTTTCCCTAGTCTCCCTCTTCTTTTCCAAAACCAAGAAATTCTTCAGATGTTAGGTAATCTCGTCGGTAGATTCCTAGCCTTTGAAGAACGCTCAAGATCCTTATGTCATCCCATTTCTCCCCGAATATGCGTGGAGGTGGACACCTCGAAGCCTCCAGTTCAAGTTGTCTAGATTGAGGTTTGCAATGAACTACGTTATCTTCAATTTGTGGTTTTTGATAATTGGTTCAAATTTTTCCTGTCATGTCGATGTTTTGGACATCTGCAAAATGATTTCCGCGCATATCACACCCTGGTTTCATCCGTGATTGCTCCAAACTGTGTTGCCCCTCGGTCGGAGGTGGGGTTGCACCAAGAGAGTGTCCAACAGAGCGGGGAAGACCATTCTGCTCCTCGGGTGCAGTCTTTGGGTCCTCAGGTTAACCCAAGAATCTCTCAGATTTTTCAGCATTTGAAAGTTGATCTTGGTGTTGCATCAGACAATGATGTTGCACCTCTTAGTGAGGTATGCGATCAGGGAAGGGCTAGACAAGAAGTGAGGGGAAGCTTTCTGGATGTTTCTCAGGCATTGCAACCAGCACCTCCAATCACTACCAATACTGCGGAGTTGGATGAGGATGCTCGTGCAAGTAAAGTTAATGGTGAGGCTTCCCAGATATTGTCCCAGGAGGACATACCATCAGTTTTCTAATTTATGGGTCGAGGTCTAGATCAGACAGGAGCTTCAGGGAAACAAATGCAGGTCACGCAGGATAGAATTTCCTATGCTGCGAAGCTCAAATATGGGGGATCATATGTGTCTTCTCAAAACCGATTTGTATTGTTAGGGGAAGAGTACAGGAATGTTAATGAAGGAGTAGGAGGAATGGATAATGGAGAGTATCCTCTGGTGGATGAGGAAGTAGCTTAAGAAGAAGTGGATGAGGTCTCAGATTCCGTTGAGTTCAAGGAACTGGTCATAGAGGAAGACTACATTAGATCCTCCTCACGGAAGGGAAAGCACAAATTTATTGATTCATACGACTTCATTATGAATAATAGGAGGGTCCGACATAGAAATGAATACTCTTATCTACCTAGTCCTCCACTTACTAGAGCTGCTGCTTTTAAGGTTAAGGTGCCTCTGACGACTCCTATGCCTGAAGGTAAGTCCATCTTGAACAGTTAGCATGTTGAGGCTGACATCCCCAAGGACCCGGTGGAGGACGGATATGAGGCCGTGGTCCCTGAAATTCCCACGGGGGTTACATGGCTGTTTGACCCGGGGCAACATCATGAGGCATGCTCTCTTGAAGACCCTTAGCAACAGGTATCATCGGTGTTGGAACACCTGGATCCTCTTATGAACTCAGATGAAATGATTTAGGATGCATTGGTTTTTAAGGCTTCGATTAAGATGAGACTGCTTGAGGTGACTACTTATAAAGAACAAGGCGAGTGGATTGATAATTAGACCCGCATCTTGGTTAGAGGACTCAATACGAAGAAGATTAGCAAGGAGGAATGAAAACAAGCTTGGGAAAACTTGACACATATTTATGAAGGCATCTAAAAGGACTGTGCGGACACCCAGGTACAATCTATCCCTTGGATTCTGTTTAGGGAGCTTGATTCCAAACAACTCAAATTGTTCTTCAATGATTCCATTCTATCATTTGGTGTTGAAACAGGTAATGTGTGAGGGTTCTCACTTTCCCTTAAAAGTTTTTGAAAATAAAAAATTTAAGTTGGAATGGAAAAAAAATAAGTATTTCTGAGTATTGAAAAATTATTAATAATTAGTAATAAATAGTAATAATTAGTAATAATTAGTTAGGAACAGTTAGAAAGAAATTTTAATAAATTTTAATAAATTCCAAGAACCTGGCACAATTTTCAGTGGATTGACAGCACTCCTTTTTCTCGATAACTTCTCTCCTTTCAACTCTCACCGACTCAAAACAATATGAAAAATGTGCTGCTACATAGGCATATTCAATATCATATACATGAGATTGGATATGAATTCGTAGGATAAAATTTTTATAATGTTTGCAGGCAGTTGCAGTTGGAAGAAGACAATTCATCAACGAAAAGGGGGTTGTTTTGTCTGACGCTCATTTACTTGCATCTTTCTCACACTGAAATTACAATGAAGAATCTGGTCGGAGCTACGTATATTCATTCTCATGAATACGAGAATGAATATGTGTACCTCCAACCAGATTATTCATTGTGATTTCAATGTGAGAAAGATGTAAGTAAATGAGCCATCACAAAAAAGAGTAGCCTTCAATCCACTGGAAATTTTGTCTCCTTTAATTAATGGTAATTATTAATAAGTAGTAGTAATTATTTATCTTCTTTTTTTAGATGGTATTTTTATAATTTCAAATTATTCAAAAATAGTGATGATTTTATATTTTGTAGAAAAATATGGAACAAGGAAGTCGACATTAGTCATTATTAGATGATTTCGCTTGGATAAATCAGCACAGAAATCCAAATGGTTCTGGTTTAAATCTTTTATATATTGAGGGTGTTGAAGCATTCTTAGAATTTTCACCATCAAAACTAGAATATGTTTCAGAAGTCACAATTAAGTGTCCTTGTAAAAAATGTGCTTTGAGAACATTTGACACATTTGACAAGGTTGGGGGACATATCTTGTGATTTGGTTTTCAACCAGATTATTTTTTTTGGTATCAACATGGTGAACACAGTTCCATAGAAGATACTAATAACTTGATTCCAGATCCATCACAGTTCTAAAATTTAGTACATGATGTTGCAGGTCCATCTGTTCAAAAAACATAAACTCACGATGATATTGATTTAACTCCTGAGTTGGAACCATCTGAATTTTATGAGTTGTTGAGGTCTGCTGAGGATGAATTATATCTTGGTTACAAGATAAGAAAATTAGAAGTGGTTGAAAAATTTATGGCTATTAAATCAGATAATGCAATGTCAAACAACCATTTTGATCAGATATTTTATTTGGTTAAAACACTGTTACTTTAAGTAAATGTGTTTCCTGCAAATTACTATGAGAGAAAGAGGTCGGTTCGTAATCTAGGCATTAGTTATCTGAATATTCATGCATATTCAAATGATTGCATCTTATCTTCTGGTGAAAATGAGTCATTGGATAGTTGTCCAACATGTTTAAAATTGAGGTATAAAGAAGCTCAACTAGGGAAGTCTGGATCGATTCCTATAAAATAGTTAAGATATTTTCCCCTTACACTCAGACTACAATGTTTATTTATGTCTCATAACACAATGTCAATGATGTCATGGCACAAAACCAATATTTCAACCGGTAAAAGATTGAATCATCCATCTGATGGTGATTCATGGAAAAATTTTGATCATCTGAATCCATGTTTTTCTTTATAATCCTGAAACGTGTGATTGGGTCTTTTTACTGACGGTTTTTGTCCATTTGGTTCTTATGGTAGTCACTATTCATGTTGGTCTATCTTTATAACTCTGTACAATCTACGTCCATGGATGTTGATAAAGGAAAACTATATCTTTTTGACCTTATTAATCCCTGGACATCCAAAAAAGAATATTGATGTTTATTTGAAACCATTGATTGATGAGTTAAATGAATTATGGAGTAATGGTGTTAATATATATGATGTTGCAGAGAAACAAAATTTTACATTAAAAGCTACATTAATGTGGATGATTAGTGACTTTCCGGCTTATGGAATGTTATCTGGCTGGAGTACATATGGTCCGAAATCATTTCCTTACTCTATGAAAGACAATAAATATTTTATTCTCATCAATGGAAAAAAACTATGCTCTTTTGACTCTCATCGTAGATTTCTTCCAACCGATCATCCTTTTCGAAGGAACAAATCTCATTTCAAAAAAGGAACAATTGAAAGGGATAAACCTCCAAAAATGATCTTAGGTATAGGGTTAAAATCAGTTGTATTTTCATTACCTTCAATCACATTTGGGCCAACAGTAATCCAAAACAAAATTCATGGCTTTGGGAAAGAACATAATTGGATAAAATGAAGCATTTTTTGGGATCTCCCATATTGGTCTGATTTGTTCGTCTACCACATGTTGGATGTCATGCACATTGAGAAGAACTGTTTTGATAATTTATTTCATATAGTTTTTGATACACTAGGTAAGACCAAAGATATTGTAAAAGCATGAATAGATCTTGACAAAATTTTCAGGCGTCCAGAACTTGAACTATTTGAAAATGTCAGATCACAAAGGTTAATGAAGCCAAAAGCAGATTATACACTGTCCAAAGAGAGTCGTTTATTATTTTGTCAATGGATTTCAGATTTGAGACTTCCAGATTGATATGCTTCCAATTTGGGTAGATGTGTTAAGAATGGTCATATTACTAGATTAAAAAGTCATGATTTTCATGTTATAATGGAAAGACTTATACCGATTGGATTTAGAGGTTTGTTGAATTATATGATTTGGGATTCGATAATAGACATATGCTATTTTTTTTGAGACATTTGTGCAGTGACAACTGACTATGAAGCGCTAAGAAAACTGGATAAAGATGTTGCTGTAATTATATGTAAACTGGAAAAAATCTTTCCACCTTCTTTCTTTAACTCAATGGAACATATGATATTACATTTCCCACATGATTCTAAATGTGTAGGTCCAGTACAGTTTCGATAGATGTTCCCATTCGAGATATGCATGCAGAAAATGAAGAAAAATGTATGTAACAAAGCATCAGTTGAATGCTCAATTACTGAAGCTTATTTGCAAGAGGAAATTGCTTTTTTTCTGCTCTCACTATTTTGAATCTGAATATCCCTCAAAACAAAACCGCATGGGATGGAATAAGGTAAATGTTAATGATGAAATGGACAATAATTTATCATTTTAGTCAGCTAAATCTTGGATTTAGTGGAGTTCAAGAACGATGTCTTTCAGACGATGAACATCACAGAGCTCTTACATATGTTTTGCTCAACTATGAAGAAATGATAGAATTTGTATTGTGAGTGCTTCTATCACTTATTCAATAATTTCTATTAAAGTATGTAAACTTATTTTATTTGTAGGTTATATGATAATCATATCAAGAAACAAGTTCCACAAATTACAGCAGCTTCTCTTGAAGAACGCAGACAAAAAAAATTATCAATGGTTTCACAAGCTGGTAACATAAATTATTGATGGTTTAATATCAATTCAGTTTACTATTTATTATATTGATAATTGTTTTACAAATTTTCAGGTGTCTCAACATGCTGATAAAATTGATAGGTGACTGTGTATATTGAGTAACCTACCATCCAAAATGCTTAAATCTTATAATGCATATGTGTTGAATGGTTTTCGATTTCATCAACGTGCATATGGGGAATTAAAAAAATGAATAGTGGAGTTTATTTGAGAGGATCGAATCATAGAGAAACTAAAGTTGACTTTTAAGGCATTCTAGATGCAATTATTGAGCTATGTTATCTTGGAAAAAATTACATAATGATGTTTAAATGTCTGTGGTTAGATACTGAGAGAGGCTTGTGTGTTCATCCGACTCATGGAATCGTCGATATTAAATATAAAAGTCTTCTTGCAGTAAATGAACCATTTTTACTAGATCAATAGACACATCAAATTTATTATGCAAAGTACTATTCTACTTCAAGAGACCTGGGTGATTGGTGGAGCATAAACAAAAATATCGGGAAAATGGATTTAATCAAACTGAATGAGGTTCCGGTAAAGTGGAAGAAATTGAAATTTTTCAAGAGACTACTCGAAATCCATCTTTTTCACAAAGAAACCTGAATTTTGATGAGGACACCCCACAATTAAGGGTCCATGGTGACAAAGTTGTTAACGATGTTACAAATGAAATTGAAATGACAAGGGATGATGAAAGTGAAACTCATATGGATATTGATGATGTCGAGGAGGAATATGAAGATATTGACATCGTTAGATATGAAGATGCTGATTAAGGTGAACATTGACATAGTTAAATGCTAGTTATGATCATAATTAATATATATATATATATAATAGTTATTTTCAACTATCTGCTACCAACAGTCATTTTGTGTTTCAGATGGACTCTTATCTATTGTGTGAGTTAGAGGAGGGTGAGCTACCTTTGGATGAGGGGGATGTGGGATCATTTGACCCTCAACCTACTGGTGGTTCAGGAGGTACGTGGAGGGGGCGCGGACTTGCGCGACTGATGATTCCTAGCCCTATCCCTGAGTGATGTCTACATCTTAGCTTTGATCTATGCACATGGAGGTATGGTAACCTGTATATTTTAGTTAGATTTCATTAATTTATTTATATATATACTAATTTTTTGATTATTTATTCTTTTCTCATAGTTTTGAACATGTAGCTATTGTAAAGAGGAGCGCTATCTTGCACAATTATTATTCTTAGCCATGGACCACATGGGAAAATATTCCTATTGATGTGCAGCTTGGAATGTACAATCATTGGTTGGTACGTAAATAAATAATATTTATTTTGAAATTTATTTTATTAATAACTTGATATTATAAATTATTTTTAGGTTTTATGGTATCCCATCGATGATAGCATGCATGACAATATCCATGCATCATGGGAGGTGGATACGTGTGAGTGTTTGCATCCGTTTTTTCACAATTTGAGAAAGACAACCATTAAGAAAGCAGGAGCGACAGTATTTGATGAGTCTTGTAGAGCCCACCGACCAGAGTACATTTCATCTCAGGTTTGGGATGGATTATGTGCACACTGGTTGGGTGGTAGATTTTAGAGGAGGTATTAATTAGGTCGGCAGAACTGGGGGAGACAGGACATGACACATCGAGCTGGTAGTCGTATATTCAGTAAGCATAGAGAGCATTTGGTAAGTATTTTTTTAAAATATTTTATATAACTTCAAATTTAAATAGTTTATTTTATATTCATATAAGCAGGCGAGCATCACGATATTACAGAGTATGATGTTTATCAGAGGATGTATAGTGATCCAGACACTGAAGAGATTAGAGGTGATCGTCAACGTCAGATTGTGGTTAGTTTTATTTTTTTCAGTTTGACAATTAACTGCATATAATATTTTCAAAATTTTAATTTCAAATTGGAATTGAAGGAGTCATATGAGGCTGCGAATTCTCAGACACATGCTGAGGGTCAGGACGAGGCGATTGATCAGACCAGTGCCCACCATTTCGATGAGGCGTCATGGATGCAGGCGACTCAGTATGGCTTTGAAAAGGGCTGAGTAGTTGGTATCAGCTCTCATGTGACTCCTGGTACTTATTATGGTAGTGTTGTAATGTCGACTTCCATCTTGAGAGGAGCTCATAGAGAGGCATCATCTTCTGGCTCACGAAATCAGGAGCAGTTTCGAGATCAGAATGACCTTATAGAGAGTTTGCAGAAGCAGCAAGAAGAGATGCGTCAGTAGTAGCAGCCGCACGAGGAGGAGATGCATCGATAGCAGCAGCAGCAGCACGAGGAGGAGATGTGTCGATTGCAGCAGCAACATCACGAGCAGATGGAGTACATGCACCATCTGAATCGTTGTTTAGGGATGGAGTTTCCTCCACCATCTCCTTCATCTCCTCCACCTCCTCTAGAAGAAGACCCCCCTAGTGATTTTTTTATGTCAAAAAAATTTGAATTTAAATTTGTTTTAATATGAACTATTTACAGGTTCTCTCTTTTATATCGGTGCGATTATTACATGATTTAATTTTTAATATTTTATGATTTGTTTTTGTGAATATTGAGAATTTTAATATTTTTTAATATTTTTTATTATTTTAATAATATGAATATTATTATTTCATTAATCATAATTTTATTAAATATATTTTTTTAGTATTATATTTTTTAATATTTGTTTTTTTTACTAATAATAATAATAATAATAATATTTTACGATTTTTTTATATTTTTTGTGAATATTGAGAATTTTAATGTTTTTTATTTTTTTATTTTTTTAATATTATTAAAATTAATTTTTCAATAATCATAATAATATATTATGATTTTTTTATATGTTTTTGTAAATATTGAGAATTTTACTATTTTTTATTATTTTTATTTTAATAATATTAAAACTAATTTTTCAATAATCATAATAATATTTTATGATTTTTTTATATATTTTTTTGTGGATATTGAGAATTTTAATTTTTTTAATTTTTTTTATTATTTTAATAATATTAAAATCGATTTTTCAATAATCATAATTTTATTAAATTTATTTTGTAAAAAAAATTATTTATTATTTCCGATTAGATCTATTGCGACGGGATCCCGTCGCAAATAGTGTAAATAATTTTTTCTTAAAAAAGGTATTTGCAACAGGATTACGGGCCCGTCGCAAATAGTATTTGTGATAGGCCCATCGCAAATAAAAAAATATTTTCAAAAATCATTTGTGACGGGATTACGGGCCAGTTGCAAAAAAGTATTTGCGACGGGCCCGTCGCAAAAGAGCTTATATATATATATATATAGTATATAATCGGAGACTTATTTGAGATAATGAAGTTTCTCATTGCAAAAAATATTATTTGCGACGGGCCTGTCGCAAATAATATTTTTTGCGACGGCGTTTTCTGCAACAGGTTATTTGCGATGGGGTCTCGTTGCTAAAGCTTATTTGTGACGGGATCCCATCACAAATAACTCGTCACAAATACCTTGAATTATAGTAATGGAATATGGTGATGAACTTGAAGATGAGACGTCTGGGTGTTCCTATATATCCCATGAGGATGGAAATCAAGCCATACGTAGTTTTGAAGGTATAGTTTAACGTCATGCGGGACAAGAGGCAGGAGAGACTAGCTCCTAGAAGTGGAGTACGTGGTGTGGCTATTGAAAACCTGATGTGAATGAGGATGTAATCCCACACCACACCACACCACGCAATCCTATGAAAGTCCGGTCTAAAAGGACGAACATAAGAGGTAATTAGTGGAACCAGAGCTAGACCAAAAGACAAGATGTCAGGGTGTTCCTATATATCCCATGAGGATGGGAATCAAGATTTATGTATTTCTAGGAGTGTTGTGCAGTTTTACGTCTTGCGGAAAGGATGCAGAGAGATCTTAGTTTTAAGGTCTTAGAGCTCGGACCATAGTGAAGTGAGACTCTTCCAAACATGTGCAAACCTCAACCAAATCCCTAATCCCCTGTGAGCTAAGCTCGATGTGGGAAACAAGAGAGGATAATGTCTTTACAACACATGGAATACATTAAAAGGGGAAATTAGTGCGGAGTGCTGAATAATGCCTCACTATGGCTTCATCCTCCTAATGTAAAAATGTGCACCGAGGGATGGCACCATGAGTGTCAAAATTCCACTTGGACATGATGAAGTGGAAAAGGACCAGAATCATGCAACCAACATTTAGGGATTGATGGGGTTGGCATGATGATGGAGGATAACTGTTGACCATGTTCGAAACACAATATCCATATCGCGTGACTTGAAATAGGAACTGCAAATGAGCATCGACCGCTGAACAAATTCACAACACGGGACATGTATCAATTTTTCGTTCAAGATCCTAAGGACATTTCCCCAAAATGGTTATAGATCCCTAGGTCTTAGAATCCATGCTGTTCAGGGGTAATTTTGGTTGTGAAAGACGATGAAGACCCAAACAAAGGGGTTGTGTGAAGCGTGAGCATGCCTGTTCAGTTTAACATCATGCAGGACAACAAAAGAGGTGGAGATCTCTAGGGAGAGGGATACATGGTGCAGTCATGATGAACTTGACATGAATGAGGGAAAGATCTTGAAATACACCATGTGTTTCGACCCAAGGAGAGATCATGAATTTGGGGTTGGGCCTACAGAAAAAATGTCCATGCATTCCTACATATCCCATGAGGATGAGAATCAAGACATACATAGTTCTGAAAGGGCCATGCAGTTTGATGTCAGGGGGTGAGGATGTGGGAGGATAAAAGAATGATGAGGGGAACATGGTGTGATCATCCTAATCCCGACATGGGTGGGGACCAAAAAATCCTACATTACACCATGCGGGATCCTCCAAGAGAACTACACCCAATGGGGTAGTCAAAGAGAAGTGTTTGAGGGTTGGACTCGAGACGAGGCATCTGAGAGTTCCTATATATCCCATGATGATGGGAATCAATCCATATGTAGTTCTGAAAGGGCCATGTTGTTTGATGTCATGTGGTGATGACGTGGGATATATAGATATCTTAGTTTAAGGTCGTAGAGCTCAGACCATAACGTTATATCTACTGCTCATAGTTCAATGTCATGATAGATGGATGCTGAGTAGTTTTACATCCTTTAGTCTAGATGAATCACACATTTTAATGTCACATGAAGATCAAAGAATGGTTTAAGGTCATGTGGGACCGTATAGATCTTAGTTTATGGCCATAGAGGCCAGACCTTTTTGTAGTTTATCATAATGTGGGATGACAAATTACTTTAATGTCATGTAGGATGTAATAATTTAAGGTCATGTAGGACTGTGTATTACTCAGGAAAAGTATTTCTTCGGGAATATGGCATTGGTGGGAGGATTTATATACTCAACATCCATGGTAACCAGGGAATACTAGCCATTGGGGTAAACCTTGTGAATGATGTAAGGTCCAACCCATTTGGGATCCAGCTTGGGTGGTTTCCTTCAAGGTATCGTTGAGGTTATCAAGGCCAACACCATTTCACCCTGTAAGAAGGATCATGGGTGTAAATTCTTGTTTAAATATCTAGCTATCTTGTTTTGATGCCTTTCCATATTGTCCAAGGCATAAAGCCTATTCTAGTCGAGTGCTTCCAATTCAGCCAGATGAATTTCAACTACCTTATCTAGTGCTTCATGATCATAGACAATTTTTCATAATGGATTCAATTGAATATCGATGGGAAAGATGGACTCTATTCCATACACTAGGGAGTATGGTGTCACCTGAGTGGAATTGCGAGTCGTTGTATGATAAGCATAAAGGGTGTTGGGGAGTTTGTCAGGCCGTCTTTTCTTATTCTGACCAACCATCTTTTGCAGAATGTTGGTGAGGGTTTTTTTGAATGCCTCAATATTTCCATTTGCCTTAGCATGATAGTGGGAGGTATGATTAGAACAGATTTCATACTTAGCCTATAATTTCTACAACTCAGTTGCCCAGAAGTTGGTGCTGTTATCGGTGAGGACGGTGTGAGGGACTCCAAATCGGTAGATGATATTGGAGCTCACGAATTCAAAAATAGAATGTGCCTTGAGTTCCTTGAGAAGAAATTCTTCTACCCACTTGGAAAACATATCCGTAGTTGTTAGGATGAACCTGCACTGGTGAGATGTCATTGGTGGACAAGGTCCCATGACGTCGAGTCCCCAGACCGCAAAGGGCCAAGAGTACTTGGTGCTGTAGAGAGGCTCCGACAGTCGATGGACAAAGTTTGCATGGATTTGGAAACCATTTCACCTCTTGGAAAACTCAATACAGTCACAGATCATGGAGACCCAAAAATACCCCAGTCTCATGATCTGGTAAGATAGTTTAGGCCCTGTCTGATGAGCCCCACAGGAACTATCAATAACCTCCTACACGACTTGATAAATCTCAACTCCATGAATTAAACAGAGGATAACCCCATCAAAACCATGATTTTATAGGATCTTCTCAAGACTAAGATTGCTCTAGAGGGTAAACTACAACGTGTGACATTGGATTCGCTCACACTTGGCTCGATCTGTTGGGATACTACTGTGATGAAGGTACTTGATAAAGGGGTTCCTCTAGTCTGGAGTCACCTCCAACACAACATTATGGGGGCCTGGGGGCCCTGAAATGGAGGCACCAATGGTAAGGTATCATACCTATGTACTATCCTCGTAGTCTGGAGTGATAGGGGTGATGACTTTCTGGTGTTCCACGTGGATAATCAACTCATCCTGATTAGGCTCTGCCAGTGATGCAGCTAGTCTGGTCAAGGTGTCGGCATGACCATCCTAGGATGGAGAGACATGGGTAACTTCTGTCCGAGATGGGAACCGGGCCATCAACCAATGGGTACATTCCAACAATGGTATAAGCTTTGGATTTATGATGAAATAGTCACCATTGATCTGCTTGATGACTTGTTCAGAATCCCCTTTCACATGAAAGTTGGGAACATCTATCTCAAGGTCCAGCTCATGGACAATAATGAGAGCATGATACTCTACCTCATTGTTGGTACAACCTTCTGACAACATGAATGAATATGGAAGAATTATAAGTGATGGAGTGAAGAAGACTATACCAAGGCCCACTCTGTTGAGTTTGGAGTCATTGAGTCTTCTGTTAGTAAGGCTTTGGGAAGCACCATCAAAGTGAATTTTCCAACATGGAATGACATGATTAACTAAGAGGATTTCCTCATTCGGAAAATCAAGGTCTAGGGACTGGTCTATGAGAGATGGATGGGAAGAAAAGAATTATACCAATGCATTCCCCTTAATATCCTTTTAGGGAATAAATCTGATATCAATCTTCTGGAGGTTTACTACCCACCGAGCTAGACGACCAGTCAACATGGGGAATTTAGGATGTACTTCAGTGGATTCACCTGGGACACTAACTATATCTCATGGTCTTGTAGGCAATGTTGCAATTTCTACACTGCAAATACTAACAAAAGGCAATTCTTCTCAATGGAGGAGCATCTGGTCTCCATATTATGGAGCATGCAGCTGAGATAATAGAGGATTTTCTCCATTCCTTCACTGTTCTTTTGGGAGAGAAGGGAACCAGGAGATAATTCCAGGGCAGTCACATAAAGTACCAACGACTTTTGGAAAATGGGTGGCATCAGGACCAGAGTATGTAACAAGTATTTTTTGATTTCCTCAAAATCATTCTGACATTCCTTGCCCCACTAATAGACAGTTCCTTTATTCATGAGACAAGTAAAGGGCTTACACTTTCCTGCCAAATTCATGATGAATTGGTGAATCTAGGCCAAGTGGCCTTGAAATCCTTAAAGCTCCCGAATGTTACTCAGAGGATACATCTGAATAGTGGCCTTAATCTTCTATGGATCAATCTTGATGCCCCTATATCTAACAATGAAGCCAAGATATTTTCCAGAGGTGGCCTCGAAGGCACACTTCAATGAGTTCATCTTCATATAGAGAGATTGGAGGAAGCTGAACACTTTCTCAAGGTCTTTAAGATGGTCCTGACACTAGAAATATTTGACCACCAGATTGTCCATGTTATATTCCACCAATGTCATGACGATCGGCTTAAATATATGGTGCATGGCATGCTGATAGATGGCACCTACATTCTTTTGATTGAAGGGAATTATCTGGTAATAAAATGTACCTTGTGGTGCCCTGAAGGTAAAAAACTCTTCATCATAATGGGATATTCTGATTTGGTTATACCCGGAATACCCATCCATTAAGGAGAGGTCTTGGAACCCAGTAATGGCATCAATCAACAACTCCATCACAAGTGGAGAAAATCATCCTTCAGACAGTGATGATTGAGATCCCTGAAGTTGATATAGACTCTGATCTATCCATTCTTCTTCTTGATGGGAACAATGTTGGCTAACTATTTGGGGTACTAGACCTCCTAGACGAAATTGGATCTGATGAGCTTATCAACTTCGGCCATGACCATAGCACCATGAGAAAGGTGTATCTTCCTAGGAGGCTTTTTGAAACCATAATTATTTGCTAGAAGGCCAATGTGGTGGAAAGCAACCTGAGGATCTAGTCCTGGAATATCATTATATCTCTATGAAAACACATCACAATGTTGCTTCAAGAAATCCACGTACTGCTATTGATCTTCGATAGACATAGAGGTGCTGATCAATGTGGGTTTCGGTTCCATCTCACTACTGAGGTTCACCTGTACCAATTCATCAACCGTGGAAGAGACAACCTATTTAAAAGTAGGAGGAGTATCTTCCAAATCCTCTTCTACACATATGGAGAAGGGGTCCTCAGTGGGGGGAGATCCTCTGAGCCAACATATTCTAATGGGAAGTTGGTTCTAGCCTGAGCGGTGATAGACACTACATCATGGGATTCTTGTGATACCAAAACCATGGTGATAAACGATGACGACTCGATCGCATCAACTCATCAGACCAAGAAACCATTATTGATAATATCAAAGAAATAGTGGATCATTGGGTTGAGATGGTTTATCCCAGCCCGACGAAACAAGAAAGTATTATGTATTTCTATTTCCATGGGGCGGACATCCCAATGCCTTATAAGAGTAGGGGGCTTTTGGATCACCTGAGCCAAATTTGTGTTGGAATACAAGGTGATATTCCAGTGTCCCTTAGACATGGGAATTTTCATCCCCCACATTCCAAAAACAACAAAGCATTATTCCAGATCCAGGGTCGTAGCCTCCAATCAGTGGATCGGAAAAGTGTAGGCACCATCCAGGTCTATCCATGGGTCGGTCATAGCCATAGAATGTTCAACCTCGTTATCCTGGATTTTCTTGTCCTTTCTCTTATAATAGTCGGAATCCAGGTAGTGTGATTCACAAGAGTAAAAGGGATACATTTCACCTTGGAGTATTTCCACTCGATCATTAAGGGAGTACTTAAGGAATTGGTGATACGAAAAGGGGACCTCTGCGTGCAGGTGGAGCCATGGCCTACCCATCAATGCGTTGTTGGCAGTGTCTTGGGAAACAACAAGGAACTCAGTGCTAGAAACTAGGCCACTGAACTGGGTCTTTGGGTAGATCTTTCTTGACTATCATATGTTCTATCCTATCATAACCTTGATTTTTTAGGTTTGAGGGACTCAGATCACCCATGAAAAACCCCAATTTTTGGAGTTTCTGTGTCAGGATTAGGTTGATTCCTGAACCTGTGTCAATAAGATAGTGACGAACCTCCATGAAATTAAAGTGTCCTATGATGTAAAGTGGGAGGATGTTCCCATATATGGGAGATCCTTCATATTATCTGTAGAAATAGATGATGGCCTCACATTCTGCATGCTCGGCTACCTCAGCATGGTAGGATTCTACTGCTGCTACCTCCATCTCAAACTACAGTGGGCTTCTTAAAGATTCAACGAGGGATTCATGCATATCCAATGATAGGAAGAGGGCCTCAAGGATAGATATCCTCTCAGGAATTATGGAGAGGTTCTCAAGGATATCATACTTTTGTGCCAAGCATGAACTTCTGCTTATAGGAGGTCATTCTGTGGTATGGGGTATGACAGGCCCTTCCAGCAAACCCGACGGTAGACTAGTTCTATGAATGTACCAATGCTCTCTAGTCGAAGCTCATAGAGTGACTACCATATGTGGGCTAGATGACTGAGGATGGTCTGTAACAAAGCATGGCTAATCGCGGTTTGGTCAGGGTTTCTCTGCCTGATCAAGTAATACAAATGGTGGCAAAGGCGGACCTGATGATAGTATATGAGAAGGATGAATGTGCTAATATCTAGACTGGGCCTGCTGTCTGGTTTTGGTGGGATGCACAGCCTGACTAGAAGTACTTATCGAGGCACTCTGACAACCCATATAGCCATGGATCTGTTGGAACTAGCAACCGTCAGGGATGTTGGGAGGATCCTTATGGCGCTCCTCGCCATCAGAAATAATGTAGGGGTTTACCAGCTCTTTGGTGTTAACTAAATCATACCCTTGACTATCACTTGAAAAATCCTCCACTAATGGATGGATTCTGGGGATAATTTCCTTATCCAGGGTCATGAATTCATTGAGACTACGGGATGATAATGACATTGGTGGGGGAATTTTTCCCCTTACGTCAACAATGCTTGCTCTTCTAAGAAAAGGGTTCATGAGTCGTTGACGTAGATTTACTGGTTGTGGGAGACACGACGTCTTCTAAAGGCTCAAGTCAATTCAAACATGCACGGATAATACCATGGGCATGAGAAACTACTTTATGAACCATCTAGTCATCATACTTCTGGGACCCGCAGTTAGGAACCAGATTCCACTCACCTTTGTTGTCATTTCCACTGTCTAGCTTCACGAATATACATGCCACTTGGGCTGGAGCTGGGACTAACCTGAATATTTTGTTATCAACATGGTCTTGAATCTAGTCTTTAAATACATAGAACTGTTTGAGGGTGTTCCCCAGGATCCATTGATAAGGGCAGTAATTGGGGAAATCAGTGAGATTCACCTCTTTGGGCCTCCTACATTCGGGCTATCATAGAATTACCTATTCCAAGGAACTTTAGAAATAACTAGGGACATGAGCCTCGTTGAATGAGTAGGTATGATTTATTATTTCTAGGAAGGGGGATAGAAGAGCATGGCCCTGATGAGGGGCTATAGGAGCCTGTTGAGGAGGCGGAACTTGGTTATCTCACCTAGGTAGTAGCAATGCATTTTACAGGGGTGCATGTTGGTTATAGGGTGGGCACTACGGGGTCGGAGGCTACGCCTGAGGTAGAGGACCCCTATGAGGTTGCAGAGGTGGATCCACTGCTAATAACTCCAACTGCCTGGGGACCACTATTTGGGCCACCGTAGTGGGCTCATACATAGTGGCTCTTCTTGCAGGAATTAAAGGAGGATACAGATGTGCCTTCTTGGCTTGCTGTAAGGCTTCCTCTATACATTGTTCCTTATTAGAGAAATCTCAGAATCCCCCTAGATAATTCATAGTAATGATATAGGGGACCAATTTAGTTTTACATTCCCCACACAATTTTTCAGAAGTTGTTTCTGAGTTTTCGGAATATCTAGGGAGTAGGTGAGGCATTTCCACCGAGTGACAAAGTCTGCGACGCGCTCATCTGGCCTCTTCTAGCACTTGAAGAGGTATGCAATACTCGTCTTCTAGGTGGTAGAGTTGAACTGGTAAAGGAATTTTCTAAAAAGATCTTCCCACCCAGTGACCGACCCAATGGGTAGCTGGCTGTACCAGACAAACATGGTCCCTTATAATGTTTATACGAAACACCAGAGTTTGGTGGCATCATGCTACACTGGAGTTCCCAGCCTAGGTCCACACCTTGAGATGAAGTGGGGTAGTTGATACAGTGGGTCACCCGTCCCATTAAAAGGGGAAAATGTGGGGTTTCCAAAACTTGGGGGTGTTGGCATATCATCCTACCAAGCAGGATATGGCTTGCCATCAGGAGGGATTTCCACCTATCGAGTTTCCAACCCCTTGAGGAGAGAAATGAGCACCACCATTGGATCATCTAGGTGGAAATTCCAATCTTGAAGAGGATCCCTGATGAGTAGTGCATTGTTAGGTTATTCAACATCATAAATAGGCCTGATGGCTCAAGGGGTGGCTGGTTGGATGACTTGTGGGACTGTCGGGGGAACAACCTATGGAGTGGCTTGGGGAGCCTGAGCTGGGTCCCGAAGGTTATCATGTCACTCAGGCAGATTTGGTTATACTAACATGCCCTCATTCCATATGTCCCATCCTCTATCCTGTCTATGTGGATAGGATGGTCAGGGTCACTTGGAGGAAACTCGCTAGGGGAAGGTTGTACCTACCACTGCTTCCCCAGTCGAGGATCACTGTAGTCTAGCTGCTAATCCGCGGAACGTTCAACAAGGAGTTCGTCAACCATATTTTGTTCTCCACTATTTTTTGGTGCAATTCATCTTTTTTGGGATCATCTTCCTTCTTCTTGACTAATCTAGATGGGTTAGAGGGTTTGAAATCCCCGAGATTCTCCTTTCCTTTATTAGGATTCCAACAGAAGACTAATGCCTCGGTGGGCATAGGAAGACCTAGTATATTTCTCAACTGGCGATTAACCCTTCACAATGGATCCAATAGTTTTGTAACTCCCTTGGGGGGTAAGTTATCACAAAATAGATTTGTCTCTGTCTCTTTCCTTGATAGACCGTCCATGTTAACCGTGACTCAACTTGGAGCCATATCTTTAATATCGCTTGGAAAATCAGGCTATTACTGGATAGAACTGAAGTGAATGGTAGCATACTACCCCCATCTAGGGATCTTCACGTGGGGGAAAGCTTCCTTGATAATTATACATAGCACTTTAATTCTCTGGAAACATCGTGGTTGGAGGGTCCAATGGCGACCAGGTGAATCAAGGCACTGGGCCACATAGAGCGCGACCAAGACAACCATACATAACTGTTAGATAATGTTTTTAAAGTGTGCCTGGATTTTGGGGAAAGAAACTTGTTGATGAAAAATAAGGAAGTGCATCTCCGAAAGGGTTTGGAAAAAACACCTGACTTCCTCCTGGGTGTGTGATTCCGGCACACTAAAGTTCGCTGTTGTAACTGGCCAAAACATATTCAAGAAATGGTCAACCACAAGGATGTCCCACAAGATCCTCAGCTCAAAATTAGGGTATAGACCTTGATTTCCCCACACATCTACTGGGGATGGATGTATGACCGACAATGGTACTCAATCATATCATTGAGAGGATAGACCATATGGTGGAGAATATAATGAATGAGATGACAAGCCGCCATGTCTTGGGTTGTCTTGTGATGAATGAAATGACTAAGCCACCACATCTCGGTAAGAGAGACAAGAAACCATGGATTCTAGTGCAAGGTCTGTGGTTACTAGTGTTAGGACATTTTGTTTTTCATCCTCTACCAGTCCCAAGAATATCTCTTTATGATCTCTAGTCAAAGCATAGAATGACCCTGTGGACGATAGGAAAAATTTCACAGCCAGGCCTTGAGAAGGGGCCAAATATTCCTCCTCCTGGATATATCTACAGAGAGAGGTGGGAATCCAATGGACCTAAAATGCCAAAATGATAAGGCTAATATGCCTCATTCCTTCCCCAGTCCATGAAAAAGACGATCGAGGTGAGTGTTTCATTACTGAGTCACATTCCTCCTTAGAATCTGAGAAATAGATAGGTTTAATTGTCGTCTGAATCTTCTCGGCGTTCTTTTTAAGGCATCAACAACCCACCCTCCTGCCCAGGGTTGGATCTTCAGGACAGAGTATATTTTTTGATCGAGTAGGGCCTTCGACCAAATTGATGCGGAGATAGAGATGGATTTCGCCTAGATGACCGAGGGTATGAGGAGCACCTGGAAAAATGTCAAAGGGAACATGGGGAGGACCTCTGTGTCCACTAGATGACATGTGGAGGGAGTCTCCGTGGGAAGTGTTGGAGTGGGTAAGACCTCCACTGGAGCTGGTAAGAGCATGGGCAGGGCCTCAAAGCTTATTTTTTTGGCAGTGTTAGTGCAAGGAGGGTCCTTGTACTGGACGAGCTGGACACAGGTAGGACCTCTGTGTCGGGTGCCCATGAAGTGAGGCAAGATTCCACTTATTTTATTACTAGGTTAAGGAGGACCTTCGTCGGTCACTGTAAGGATATGAAGAAGACCCCCACACTAAAGGTTGACTGGGCAGGTAGTGTCTTCACATCAGCAACCTATTACAGGAGGAACGACTCCATACCTGAGGTCATGGTTGTAGAAGAGGCTTCTGTACCGGGTGTCAATGGAGTAGGGAGGACCTTCACTCAGATTTAATGTGGCACAGGGAGGACCTCCACACCGATCTTGGGAGTGGGGAGGTCCCACACGCTCATTGGTGATGGTACAGGAAGGACCTATATACTGGATGTCATTTTCACGGGATGGCCCACGACGGACACCACCTATGTCAATGACCAGGAGGGTCGACCCAGCCTGCCCATGGGATAGTTCGGGCCTTGACCCAGGTTAGGCGTATGAGTGCCCCCGATCTGCATAAAAAGGGGACTGATGGTATGCATCAGCGGTGGCATGGGCCACAGTAGTCGTTGATTCTGACACCCCTCGGTAGGTGTCCTCCACAGCTTGCGCCCAATGTAGGCGTCGAGTCAAATGGACTCGGGCCAGTGGTGTAGGCACATAACTCACCTGCTCCTCAACTCATGGGGTCGGGTGGTGGAGCTGACGCAGCCTGATGGGAGCCCCTGGAGCTGGATTCCAGCAGGCCTAGCCTAGAAATCCCTCACCTCATTAGTGTAGGGGATAGAGTTATTGAAGCATTCTGAAGAGAGGCTCCCGAAATGAATGTACATGAGAGTGGGGAGAAGTGGCTTCTTGTCTAGCCTTTAGGGGTGACAATAGTGATGGGGAGAATAATCTTATATGTCTTGTAACACCATATCTCAGGATGGGATAATCCCCTCCACCTCGTATCGTCGAACAAGGTCATTAATTACCCTTCTCTGAATTAAATCATATGGGGAGATAGGGCATGGGTGTCCAGCAGCTGTGGATGTGGAGGCTTCCATGGGGGAGATGATGTTGCACGATATTGTCGCGTTGACAATGCCCCTACCTATGAGTTGGTGGGTGGGCAATGATTGGTTCTCTATCATGACAGTTTGGATCAATGTCACAGACTGGGATGTCCAACATTCAACTGCCCCAATTTCTGGTGAGTTTTATGCCATGACCACTATTTTCATGGTGGGACCTGGCACCAGATAAATGGATTTGGTGACATGATAATACACTTATGTCTCAAATGCTACTAATCTCCACATTTAGAAGAATAGATTTATGTTGGGTTCACCATTTCTTTTTCAGATGCTTACGTTGGGGCACACATCTGTTCTTTTTGAAGGACGCACTGGCCTGTTGCCCCACATTCCCACATTCCAAATGTGGGAAACATCTGTCACTTATTTAAGGACATTTTATCCTTTATCAAAATGGTATGATGGGATGTTAGTTCCTTTTTCTGTGGATTTCTCCTCATATCTCATTACCTAGTCTGAGTCTCCCTCATAGACTTAAGACATTTTCGTGAAACTCTTCCCAGTTCCATGTCTTCATGGACACCACTTAATTATGCTTCTTCCATTAAGAAATTATAAGGGGTATTGATAGGGCATCAAACTTCAGTCCAGGGAGTAGTCACTTTGGACATCACTGGCGTGTCTGGATGCTGGAACACTAGTGCATCTAGGTTTCTTCCCCTTATGATAGGGATTCTCGAGGGTGCGGAATCCTAAGGCATCCCATGTCGAGTGCAGGGAATTATATTCCATAGACATGTCTCTGAGATTTTCCTCGGCTTCCCATATTTAACACAGGGTATGCCGCGAGTTTAACAACTGACAAAGATAGATCAGACTTATCAGAACATTGATGAGAGTGGATCTAATGGTTGAAACCCCAAGAGGGAACACTGATGTTGTGTCTAATGCACGTGTAGTTACTTGATTGATATTATGAGTAGTGAGAAAGTGGGTGAAATGATCTCATCGGGATATGGAGGCCTAACTAAGGATCATGATGGATACATATGGTTGATAGAAGTGGATGGGGAATGAAATGGAACCGAAAAGGGGAAGAAAGTTATGTTGGGCTTGAGCCTCAAAGAGACTTCCTACATATCCTCGTGGAAGGGAATCAATGTCCACGTAGTTTGGTGGGGTGATGGGGGACCTGAGGAGGTGACCCGTGAGAATAAACACATGGATGGGATCCAAAAAAGTAGAACTTGTGGGTTGGGGCATGACCTTCCTGAAACACATAGGCTCTAGGGAGAGAGGCCATGATGGGACATGAGAGATGGGCTTGAACCTCAGGGAGGATTCCTAATTATCCATGTGGTAGGGAATCAAAGTCTAGAAAGTTCAGTATAGGGTATATAATCAGGTTGTACACAAAGGAAAATGAACCAACAACATGATGGGTCTTACATGTGGTTAGTATCCCGGGTTGGTCTAACGCTCAAGGGGAAGACCAGAGATGTGGGTTCCAATATGTGGGACACTAAAGTTTACCAGGGTTTGGGGTTGAACCTCAGGGGGGCTTCCTATATACCCTACCTAGGATATAGGGATCAACCCCATGTATTTTGTATAAAGTGGGGTGGTACAACGACTTACCACTGGTTGGTGTTACAACAGATTACTGCCAGATGGGGTACAGCGGCTTACCATTGGATGGGGTTACAATGGCTTACCACTAGATGGGGTTACGACGGCATACCACTGAATGGGGTTGAACCATGGGGAGGCTTCCTACGTACCCTACCTACGATACAGGGATCAAAGTCCACATAGTTCGAATGGGTATAGTTTAGTGTCATGCAGGAAGAAAAGGAGCATATAGTTAAACGTCATGCTGGATGAGGGAGAACCAACGTGAAGTGGATGTGACTGATGGGTGTTGGTCTTGAACCTCAGGGAGGCTTCTTACGTACCTTTCTTAGGATACATGGATCAAAATCTACATTGTTCGTGATGATATAGTTTAACATCATTTTGGATGAAAGTGAACCGACGTGAAGGGGTCGAGACAAGTAGGTGTTGGGATTGAACCTCAGGGAGGCTTCCTACATACCTTTCCTATGAGACAATGATCAAAGTCCACATAGTTTGGGATGATATTGTTTAGCATCAATCAGAACAAAAGCGAACCGACATGGAGGGATTGGGACAAGTAGGTGTTGGGCATGAACCTCACAGAGGATTCCTACGTACCTTTCATAGGAGACAAGGATCAAAGTTCATATAGTTCAGTATGATACAGTTTAATGTCATGAAGGATGAATGTGAACCGACGCCAAGTGGTTAGGACGAGTAGGTGTTGGTCTTGAACCTCAGGGAGGATTCCTACATACCTTACCTAGGAGACAAGTATCAAAGTACACGTAGTTCGGGATGATACAATTTAATGTCATGTAGGATGAAAGTGAACTGACATGAAGGGTTCAGGACAAGTAGGTGTTGGGATTGAACCACAGGGAGGATTCCTACATTCCTTTCCTAGGAGACAAGGATCAAAGTCCACATAGTTCAGTATGATATAGTTTAATGTCATGCGGGAAAAAAGTGAACCTACGTGAAGGGGTTGGGACAAGTAGGTGTTGGGATTGAACCTCAAGAAGGATTCCTACATACCATTCCTAGGATACAAGGATTAAACTCCACATAGTTGAGGATGATACAAGGAAAACACGCTAAGGAGGACCTAAGAGGATGTCATGGTCGATACTTACTCTAATCCCACGTGAGTCATGCTCGGTGTGAGAAAAAAGAGGAATCAAATACCTGATGATCAAATCAAGAAAGGTGTGTCTGATGGAAGTGGAGTTGGGATTACACATCGTTAGTGGCCCGAAGAGGAAACAGGGGATTATGCAATGTTAGCGGCCCTAGGATAGGGAGATTATTACTTACTCTAGGATGGAGGCCTAATGGAAGAAAAGCCTAGATGGAGAGGGACAGGTGATGAAGGTCCATGTGCCCATCTCTCCTATGGTATTTTCCCCCAAAGAAGAGAGGAAGATCAGGAATGATACCTCCTGCAAGAAAGGCTAGGAGCTCACACCAGGATGGTTTCCCTTCCCCACAGACAGATGCCACTCCAGCAAAGAGGATATCATTCCATATGAGGAAGATCTCACCCCCTTGGAGATGAGCGGGCATATAGAATTTCAGATATGGGACACCCAATGTATGATGCATGGGGAAAGGACATAGTTTAATATCATGTGATGAGGATGAGGATGCTTTACAGTTTAACATCCTACAGGTTAGATGAGGCAGGTTCACTCTGCACCCCTAGGACTTACATTACCGACACGCTTTAACCCTTGGAGAAGGGAAATCACTGGAAATTCCATGGTGTTGGGGTGTTGTGTAGTGATCCATTAGGGGTTCCACGTTAGCGTGGCTATGAGAATAAGTAATTTTTGTTTTCATACCTATGCGAAGAAACATAAGTCTGTGAAAAGCAACATAAATCACTACCCAAGGGACCTTGAAATCACTTCGCACAAACCTGGAGGGTCATACGGGAGAAAGGTGTGAGACATATATGTGTTTCTCATAAGAGTTATCGTAAATGGTGCCTTAGGGTAAGGATGGAACATGGATCATACAAAGAGGGACGCACGCAAGATGATAGGTTGCACGTAAGATAGATAAGTTGCATAAAAACTATACGGATGCATGAAGAAAAAGTCCGATGTAGGGGGACATTGTGTGAAATAGGGAGCTTTTGCACACAAATGACTTATAATGAAATGAAATGGATGAGAATCAATCCCAAGATGGCCCACCCGAAGGAGGTCCACTGGGAGACCTGTCACGCAAGATCCAATACCTTAAGGCCATGGTGTTTTTCACGCAGTCATGAAAGTGGTGTCTTTCACACAGCAGAGCGGTGGTTCATCTTCTATAACCATCCTAGAAGGGAGGGGTTATGATTAATTTTATAGCTGAAAACCCTGAAGGTGGCATGCAAGAAGGGATACACACAAGTGAACGTTTGACGTCGCATTGGGAGCATAAGGGTTTGCACACCTTGGGAAAACTTTTTCACCAGAATCTCTCCCTTAGTGCCCTTTCCTTGGAAAGTTTTTTATAAGGTTTTCATGAAAGGGTCCCTTTGAAATCACATTGGTCATGAAAGGGTTTGCACGCCGCAGGAAATATTGCGTGCAGACTTGGACTCGTGTGCGCTTGTTCCTTGGTTTGTTTGTGGCAGGTCACCACATAATCCTTCCTGTGACATCGCATTGGGCGCGCAAGGGTTTGTGTGCCTAGGGTAATCTTGAACACACTCCATAATTCTGGTGCGTAACTCCCTCTTGCATCATAGAGTAATCCTTTTAGTCCCAAGATTCCTTTGGTTTTTTTAAAAAGATCCCCCTCATGGATCTATCATATATTCGGCGTCAACAACTACTAAACTAATAAATCCTTGGTTATGTTATCCCTATATATTATGCCAATGTAATAAAATAACTTCAAATTTTGGGCTTCTGGAATTGGGGTCATTATAGTTGGTATCAACTGAAGTTTAATAGAAACCTTGGGAACTAGATTTTAAATAACCATAACTAACATGATAATTATGAGAATTTATTATATTGTTTGAAATTTTTTACCATTAGATAAATTTTCATTTTGTGGTTCAATATTCATGATGATTATGAACTAAATCATTGGGTGCTATTAGTTAGTGATGAATCCTAATGTAAGAAAGGGAATCAATACTCGTGGCCAATGTAGGGATTACCCCGCTGAGCAAGACAATACAATTAGTGTTGGAGCTAAGTAGATCATAACTATATTAGAGAAACTTACTTTGGTTATGGTGAATAAACTTTCCTGAATGGGTAACATGATACTTTATGGCATGATACACCAATGTTGGATCGTTTCATACAGAAGAAGCCCTCATATTTTCATGGAACTACTAATCAAGTGGAAACCGAAAAATGGATCAATTCCATTGAAAATATATTTCTACATTTGGGATGATATAAAAGGGAAGAGGTTTTACTAATAGTATATCATCTCATGATATATTTTGATCAATGTTGGTCATTGATCTAGAATAATAGGGAGTAAGATGAAATAGAAAACATCAAATGTGTAACATTTAAATAATAATTCTTCAAGAAATATTTCCCTCATGAGAAATGAATTTAAATGATGATAAAGTTCCTTAGATTAAATCAAAAGGAGGAATATAGTGTTGCACAGTATGATGCTACCTTTACAAGACTAGACAGGTATGCTACAAATTATATATGTAATTCAGAAATCAAGATTGATCATTTCTTTCAAGGTCTCAAGTTGAGTCCTGAAGGTCATTGGCTTCTCAAATTTATTAATCATATGATAAAATAGTGTGATGTACATAAAAATGGATAATATATTTACTTGATAAAATGTGTTCATGGGAAAGTAATAAAATAATAGGTCAGATAAACACCAAGTAAAAGGGAAAATGTCCATGAAAAAAATAGATTGATGAAATTTTCATCATGTTAAAACTATGTAATGAGTCATCCAAGACAATATTTGAAGGGTATGGGAGTTTGTTATAAGTGTGGATATAAGGGTAATCAAGATTATGAGTGCATGGGGTAGAATGAAAACACTGTTATACAGTTATTTAATTTTTAATAAATAGGGAATTATTCTAGCCAATTTCACAAGCATCAAGGGAACTTACCAAAAAAGAGGGTGAGGGAAGAATACCAAGCTTATTTGATTACTAATACAGAGGTTTAAGTCCCTAAAAATATGGTTAAATGTACTCTAATAATATTTTCAAATTTATCTAATGATTTATTTGATTTTAGATCACGACACCCTTTTGTATCTTCCATATTTTGCAATAAAATTAGTTATCCCCCATGCACCTTAATGAGAGCATTTTCAATCAAAACACCTAGTGGAAATATCATTGAAATAATGATCTGTCACACAGTTATCATTATGACATAGAAACATGATCTATTTGTTGACTTTATTATCATACCTATGGTTGAATTTGATATAATCTGTGTAATGTGTTGGATTTATAAATATAATTCAAAAATTTATTTCAAAGAGAAGGAAGTTACGATTCATGATATAAATATGGATTTTTTTATATTTAGAGAGAATACTTAATCAGTTAATTCATTCCTAGACCCACCCCCAGCAGCTCATCTAAATGAGATCCTTGGGGAAGAAGGAAAAATGAAATATATGGATAAAAAATATAATCTAAAAATAGATTATGTACCAATTTTAAAGGAATATATTGATTTATTTCTTGGGGGATTACCTAAAAATCCACTAGAATGTGAAGTGGAGTTTTCAATTGATTTAATCCCTGATTTGAAACCTATATCAAAGACTCTCTATAGAATGGCCAATGGGGAATTAGTGGAGTTGGAGAACCAAGTGCAAGAGTTACGTAATAATTGATTCATACTCCCTAGTGCTTCACCTTGGGGACCCATGTTCTTTTTGTAAAAAATAATCATGGATCAATGATGATTTTTATTGATTATGGGGACATCAATGCTATTACGATGTAGAAAAAATCTCATCTTCCTTGCATTGATGACTTATTTGATCAACTTCATAGATCTTAGTATTTTTCAAATATTGACATTAGTTTTGGGTATGATCAATTGTGAGTGGATAAGGAAGATATTTTGAAAAAAACATTCCATATAAGGTATGGACATTATGAGTTTACAATAATACATTTTTGATTGACTAATACACCCTCTATTTTTATAGATCAAATAAACAGAGTATTCAATGAAAATATTGATAATTTTTTGGTGTTTCTTGATGATATATTGGAGTCTCTAAAACCTACGAGGATCATAAAAATAAAGTGAAAATTATTATTAACACCCTTATAGAAAAGGAATTATATGGGAAATTTAGTAAGTTTTAATTATAGATATCGAAATTTTATTTTCTTGGCAATATTGTCTCCAAGGATATAGTGCCTCTTGATCTTGTGAAGACAAAACCAGTCAAAGAATGGATTACCCCAATGAGCATAACTAAGGTATGTAGTTTCATTGGTTTGGTAGGTTACTATCAGCAATTTATTAAAAAAAATTCCCAATTAGAAAACCTTTTAACCAAGCTTACATGTAAATGGTTTATGTTTATATAGACAAAGTAATGTGAATAATGTTTTGAAGAATTGAAGAATATATTGGTGAATGATTAAACTTTGAATCTACCATTATAAAATGATGGATTTTTGATATATAATGATGCATCAAAGAAGGGACTTGATTGTGTCCTCATACAAAATGATAAATCTATTTTATTGGTATTAATATGGTATCCCACGTTTTTATTACATAACTTTTCATTACATGGTATATAGAGAAGATATTTTAAGGATTATTTTCTTGGAGATAAGGTACATAATACATAAAAACTCAAAAAAATCCCCTAAAAATACTTGAATAAATCCTCACGGGTTCATTCTATGTACAATTACTGCATCTCATATCCTGTAGACATGCATCAAGGGAAAGGGGTGAGCATGAGGCCCAGTGAGGGAAACAATTTACATGTGATCATGTGAAATATCAATAAAAACACAGGGAATATAATTATGGAAAGATGAAGGGAACATGGGGAATATCATAATTAAAATAAAATGGATCATAAAATTGAAATGTGGCTAAAAAAATTCATTGAGACATTCATAAACATATCACAAATGTTTTTCACCATGGTGTCATAAAATGAAAATTATGAAGGTTATTCAACAAGGTATTGTAAAACATATCATCTATAGAGATTAAATTATTTACCCAATGCATTAGAGTTATATCAGAACACAACCTTCATATGAATTAATTAATTTTATCCACATAGATCATAATAAATAATTTCATTAATAACCTCTTGAGAATAAATAATTGTTTTGTTATCAAAATCTTGGCATACAAAAGAGCTTAAAGACATTATAATTATTTCATTTTTAACCCGTGAAAGAAAAGGTGAGATTAATATATATATATATATATACATTTAAAATAAATAATTTTTACATATAGGTGAATAACCATTGAAAAAACCAGTTTGGGTATCCACACCAATAAAATAGAAGAGAATATTTTGAGGGGAAGAGAGAAATTTTGAGAATTAAATCTGATAGTGTAACAGGTATAAAATGTGGTTTTTGGAAAAGGGTAAAACGATAAAGGGAAAGGGTATCACATTAATAAAAAATAATTTTGAAATAAGGTTATGAAAACAATGGTAATAAAATAGAGTGACCATAATATTTAGAAAACATATATAGAAAGAGGTTCTTGAATTAAAGAGAAAGGAAGGATAATTCCCTTACCTTGACGAGTTACTCCTAGATCTTGAGGAATGGAACCTTGAGGGATTCAGGACACCTTGGGGGGACTCCTTGTAAGGTAAAACCACCAAAACATCATGTAGGATGGATTATGAGTGAATGTAAATGGATAAATTGGTGAGTATTTATAGAAATAGTTGAGGATTGGTTTAATAATTTCCATGTATAGGCCCTGAAAATCTAGGTTGTGGAAAATGCAAAACCATTGGATTTCCCATGGTTTTTTTTCATGGTTTTTGAAATTTGGGTCATATTTTAAGTTATTTTAATTCAAAATAATCATGAATAATTCTTTATAACTTATTTTGACATGGAAAAGTAGATTTTCTATCATATAATGTTTTTAAAGTTAATGTTTCCATTTTAGACTTTGGAAAGTTACTTATAGGTTTTCAAATTGATTAAAATATATAAAAATTCATGATATTAATAAAATAAAATATTTTAGGTCATAAATTGTGGTTAATTAATTATAAAATCATTATGAAATAATTATGAATTTTTTAAACATACCAAAAACCACAAACTGTATTTTTACTATTCACAGAAAAATAAATTTCTTTAGAAAATTATCCTAAATTCACCCTAACCTAATTTTGATGTGCTGATTTAAAAAATGATGTTTATTTTATCAGAATAATTCTATAAATATTATAATTTTAGATTTTAAATATAATAATCTATATTTATCAAAAAAATATCAGGTTGTAATGCATAGTCAAATTTCTGACACTTAACAATTTACCATGACAAAATAAAATTATTTTATCATTTCTATTTAAAAGAAAGTGTTTATAACACACTATTTCATTAAAATAAATATTATTAAGAATAACTCAGTTTATTATAAAAAATATATATCTTTTCTAAAAATAAAAATTAGTTTCTAAAAATTTCAATTTATCAAATTTATCTCAATTAAACATATATTTTATTAAGAAAAACTATTCTTAAAATGGAATTAATAGAATAAAAAATTAATTTATGCAAAGGAATTAAATATTAATTAACCAAGGGTAGGACATTTAACCCCTTATAAAACCCACCTATGACATAAGGTTAAGGCATGTGATGGTGATAGATTCATGGGGCATCTTAGTTAACATCAACCGAGTGGTAATTTCTACTAACTTGAACTTCTCCTGTAGGTAATTTCCCTAAAAATTCACTTATAGAAGCTCAGATTTGGATTTAACAAGGGTGAACCCCAGTGATGATACCTCCCTCCCATGTTCGGACAAATGGGCTTCATATGAAATGAATTTACTGGTTGAGGCCATTACTTCTTCTTTCTGCATTAATTATCCTTTTCCATTTCTACTTATAAACACAAATTATAATGTTAAAATTTTTACAAAGAGTTTAGTTTCCAATTTTCATATTAACCGACAAACATATTTGACCAATGATCATATAACAGTTGAATCATGATGGGAAAATTTCCCATTGTACTTACTTTATTATTAAAGTGATATAGTTTTGTTGTGAATAATATTATATAGCACACATTTTCTTAGGAAACAAATATCATTTAAAAATTATTGGTCGTTACAATCAAGGAATTTAAATATTCAAGAACAAAATTATCCAACCCATGATCTTGAGTTGGTAGTAGTAATATCTACTTTGAAAATTTGGTGAAATTATAACTAAAGAAATATTAGAGATATAAAATGATTATGATATCCTGAAATATATATTTTCACAGAAAGAGATCAATATGTGGAAAAGGATATGGCTTAATCTACTCAATGATTATGATTTCTCAATACAATACAATCCAAATAATCCAAATAATGTGTAAGATGCATTGAGAAAAAAATATCATGGGGTCTTGACCGAAATAAGGATTAGTAGATATCTTATGTTCAGGGATTTATTGAAGTTGGATATGGGAATAGTTAAGGAAGAAGTAGCATTTCTCCTTTTACAAATGATTACAAAATCTTATTTACTGGAAAATAAAAAATCTTCTCAATCTATTGATTAAAATTTTCAATGGGAAATTAAATACATAAATGATGGAAAATTTAAAGACTTCTTATTTGAAGATTGTTTTTTGAAATTTGGAAAGAGACTACATGTTCCATCTATACCGGAGCTGGAAAAGGAATTGTTGGATGATCTTCGTAGGTTAAATATCTCTATAAACTCTTAATGCACCAAGATATATAAGGATTTGAAGGAACCTTTTTGATGGAATAACATAAATTAAGTAATTATTGATTATGTATCATGATTTTTGGTTTGTGAACAAGTAAAGGTCAATATAAAGAAACCTAGATAATTCATGAAACCTCAATTTATTCCTATGTGGAAGTTGGTATGTATTTCAAGACTATATTACCAAATAAACCCAGAAATAATGATTCAATATGGGTTATTGTTGATCAACTTAGAAAATAATTGTATTTACTTTATATAAGAGAATATTTACCTCTTAAGTACCTTGTATGGATCTATATTAATAAAATTTTAAGACTTCATAACAAGACTCTTTAAATTGTGTATGGTCATGATCCATGATTTACATCAAAATTATGAAACATTATTTATAAGGATTTGGAAATTGAGCATCATTTGTGTACTTATTATCACTCTCAAACTAATGTATAGTCCATAATGACTATTCAAAAATTGGAATCCATTTTTAGATTATACACACTTGACTTTGAATGTATGTGAGATCGGTATTTACCTTTAGTATAATTCACCTATAACAATAGATTCCATTAAAGTATTAAAATATCACTATATGAAGCATTATATGGAAGGAGGAGATAATAATTTTGGTGAAAGGAATCCTGTATGTTTTGAAATTGTTGAGTATAAAACATTAAAGGTAAATAATATTTATACTCATATTAAAGAAGATCAAAGTAGGAAAAAGAGTTTTGTTGGTAACTATAGAAAATTTGTGGAATTTCAAGTGGGAGATCATGTTTTCTAGAAATTATCTCCATGTAATGGTGTTGTTAGGCTAGGTAAGAAAGGGATACTAAGCCCTAGGTACATCAGATGCTTGGAAATCTATGAAAGAATTGGGATTGTGGATTACCATTTGGAAAAGTCTCCAAGTCACTCTAAAGTTCGTGATGTGTTCTATATATCATTATTAAGGAATTACATGCCAGAACCAACACATGATATCCCAGCTGAAACATAAAATTAGTACAATATCTATCTAAATGTGAAGATAATATCCATATTCTTGACACTAGAGAGTAAGTGTGGATGAACCAGATGACTTGACTGGTAAAGTTACATGGGAGAAATCATAAAATGGAGAAAGAAACATGGGAACCGGAGGATAATATGAAGAAGGGCCACTGTCATTTTTTTAAAATTTAATAGTCATGAAATATATTAGGATGAAACTTTTTTAGTGGGGTAGAATTTAATATTTTGAGTTTTTTAAAAGAATACTATGTTCGATAATATATATAACGTGCAACATTGTGTTTAAACAAACCATGATTTTTTTCTAAATATGATCATTATAACATATCCATTGAATTGGATATAATGAATAGTAATGAACATATTATGAAATATATGTGTAGGTCATATTCAATACAAATTTTTGCTTAGTAAATAAACATTCAATTTTTAGTAAAGTTATTTTATTCTTCAAAAATATGTTTCTTAAAAAAAATATTTGAGTTTATTTGCATGAAAATATTAATTTAATAATTTTTTTACACTTTTTGTATATTAATTTTTGAAATAATCCTCGAAAAGCCATATTTTGATAAATTTTTGGTATTTTTCTGAAAAGATTAATTTTCCTGTGAATAGTGAAAAATGTTTTTTATTGAAAATTCTATTTTTGTTTCAACCATATGAAATATAATTTTTTTTTATAATGGTTTTAAAAAAAACTTATATAATATTATTAATAACCCTACTGTTTTCATTGAAATCAATTTCATTGTCGAATTTAAAAAAAACATTTTTACAATTAAAAGGCATTTTTATGAAAAACTAATTTTTGTTGTGTTTTTACAGATTAATTAAAAATTAAATTCCTCCACTTATGTGTATTTAAGTTTTAAAATTTATTTCATATTTGGATTCATGAGGTAAAAATTTATTAAATATACCCCTTTTATTTTTTATCAATATGAATAGTATCATCATTAATTTTTGTTACCGCGTTAAAGAGTAAATCTTGTAATTAAGGTTTAAAGTAAAATTTTAGCAACTATAAAATAACTCTAAAAGTTTAATTAATCTTATATTATGAGTTTAGTTCGTCCATAATCATCCAATATTCAGTTATATGGAATTTTATGTCTTTTTGAATGATATTATGACCTGTATAGTATTTTATTTCAAGAAAAGTCAAGCATGTCATACTCTTTTCTCAATAACTATAATTTGTTAATATGGGTTTATCTAGAAGATATATTCTACTATAAATAATATTTTTAAATATAAAATATTTATCTTCAACATCATAATTTATTTTTAATTTTTACTGAATAAATAATTACCATAAATGCTTACACAATGTTGAAACAGAAATTATTCAAGTAATAAAAATATCAAATAAATTATATTTAAAATATTAAAAGATAAAAAATTGAGATAAATAATGTGAAATAAAGAACTTTATTAATGAAAATGTAATTTTAAGGATATAATAAATAAAATTGGTTCAAATTATATGTTTTTTCTTGATATTATTGAAGTCAATGTAATGAATAGTTCCATAAATTGATACTATTGATATTTTATAATAAATAATATCTTATTAAATGATAAAAAAATACTAAAAATATTAAATTCATAAAAAATAATGGTATATGTTTACCATGGCCCATTTAAGGTTCATTTTTAATTTTATAGTAATATTACTGACTCTTAGAGAGTAGAAAATGTTGATAGCATGGTAATTATCAAAAGTGTTTGTAGGAGGTTAAAACTTCAAGATAAGGGTCAAAACATATCTAGAGACTATAAATATTTTATTATATTAAATTATTTCAACTCATGTTCACATTATAATATAATTATATCCATTTGGATCCATTTTTTCAAGAGAAAATAATTTATATTAATTTAATATTTTAAGAATATCCAAAGATGCCCCTCACCACAATTATAAAAGGTAACCCCCTTCCTCACTTATTTACATCACATAGAGCCATCTATATTGACCAAATCTTGAACATTACTCTTATAAAAATACTAATTCATGTTTTATAGGTCATTTTCATTCCAAAATACTAACCCTAGATCCATTAAGAAGAGATATAAATGAAGTCTACCGAAGAAGAGGTAATCATCTTTACCAACTCTTTCATGTTTATTTCTTTTTCTAATTTTTTTCACATTTTTTATATTATAAATTAATAAAATGGTATCATATATAAACTAATATGTTATTATTATTATGAGACAATCATATTACACATTTTATATATCCAAAAAAAAATTAAATCACGTCACGTGCATACATATGCCTTTCTGTCTCCCCAAAATGGTATAATTTGTTTTTCATCATCACTTTAATTGGATACTTAAAATTATGAAAATAATTGATATATATGATAATTATGAAATTATATTGATTTTATAAAATTAATATATCATCTAATTCCTACCCTTTAAATCATTTAAAAATAATATTGTCACTCATGCGTACATATGACTTACCTTCTCCACAAAATAATGTGACTCATTTTCTATGTCCACCTTTCAAAAAAGATTATAAGAATATATATATATATATATAGTGAATAAATATGATATATATAACCTTAATATAATTTTTTATATAATGTAACTATATTCTATGCACAATAATTTGAATATACATGACAAAACATGCATGGGAAAATGAAGTAGTTAGCACCTAAAAGAAAAATAATAATGAAATATTATTAAAAAACGGGTGATAAGATGATATAAGAAGATCATATATGATATTATAAAATATTAATATGGTTATATTATAAATTAATAACATTTTTGAAACCATTACATAGGAGGATATATCACGTTCAACTGGTGTAAGGGATTTTTTCTCAATTTCCACTCCATTGAGACATATTTGGTATTATAAATTTATTTATTTTTTGGTGGTCTATATATAGCCTATTTGAGGTAATTACATGTATATATATTATAAATTTCATTTCAAGTTTACTCTCTTGAAGAGTTTCTATATTTTATTTTAGTTTTTAATCTCTTTAAAACATGAATTAAGAAATAAATGTTTAAAAGAAAAGCTCATCATATTTCACTTTTTATTAGATATATTTTTATTAATATCAATATTTTCTATAAAATGATTCTAAATTTTTCTACAATTATTCAATGATTTATCAAAAATAAATTTTTACCCATGTTTTTTCTTTTTTTAAATTTGTTTAAAGGAAAATTTTTTTCATTTTCCAAATGAAGAACTTTGTGACTTTTCTGAAAAAATCATAGAAGAAATGTTTTTTAACTTGTATGTAATGTGAGTTTTTTCATGCTATCATAAATAATAGTTGATTTAAATATTAAATAACATGTTTACAAGTTTATTTTAAAAAAATTATATTTGTGAAGTTTTTTCAAATAAGTGATTTCAAAAATAAGTAAGTTATTTTCCTAAAAAATGATTTAATGATATTTTAATGGATTTTCTATTCATCAATGACAATAAACCTTTACTTTAATTATTAACCCATAAGGATATGTTGTAATGATTCTATTCTATGATACATTCACTTATGATCATTGGATATTACATTTTTCTTAAATATCCATATTCATTGTATTATGTATATGATTATTTCCTTAATGATATACCATTTAACATATAATGTTTTAATATAGAAATTATTTTATTGTTTAGAGAAAATGTTAATAAATATTTATCCTTGATTCAATACTGATTTTTAATCATAAGGGATATTTTTTATAAATTGAATTGATCATTCAATATATGGGGAATTATTTGGACAATATGTGATGAGTAGGGATCAGTTAAAGATAACTTCTTGATACATCTGTAGGTCTCATAAGACAAATAAGTTGGAAAAGATAATGAGTCTTTAACCATAGTTTTAAGATTTTTTAGGAAGGTTCTTGAATGTAGAGGTATCATAATTCATAACATCATATTGTCCAGTATTAATAATTTCATTCATTGAAAAATCAATTATTTTTTATCCATGAGATTTTCATATTGGTATTATCAATGGATTCATTTTATTCCCATGTTATTGGTTAAATAAAATTCCATTTTAGTTATGTACCTTTCTATATTGATTTTTCCTTATTTACTCTTAATATTTTCCATTGTACGTAACCTTTATTGAGAATTTGAGCTCATACTAATTTTTTTTCTTTCCCCATGATAGGAATATGAAATATTTTAATGATTTCAAAGATAAAATTTACTTTCCTTTATTGTGTTCTATGTTTTATTACCAATATAATAAGTGATCTATGTATGTATCTAGTAATTCAAGACTACTAAACTGATCAATCCTTGGTGATGTGATCCATGTATCTTATACCAATGTAATAAAATAGGTACATATTTTTGGAGTTTGGAGTTGGGGTTATTAGAGGTTGTAGATCATTATATTATTTGGGACTTATAAAATTTTGGATAACTAATTAGTATTAATCTATAATGACAAATTGAGTTTTGAATCATGATGTTTGCTGAAAAAATGTGGTATCTCAACTTATGGAATATATGAAAAACTAAAAGGAGATGTCTTAGATTAAGGCGTTCAAGGGAATTTATAGATATTGACTTAAGAGGACTCCCATGTATATACCTATTCCTCATCTGCTGGCAGATGAGGAAATATTATAGAAACAAAGGAGAAATTTTCCCTATGATCTTGAATAATCTGGGGCTTACACTAAGTGGGTTTCCATGTCATATATTCATTCCTTATCCTATGATGGAGGAGGGAAGATGAACATGAATGAAAGTTCTATTAAATATGATTTTAAAGTATATATTCCTTATAAGAGCATGGAATGAAAGAACCCCCTTCCTCCATTTCTCCACAAGGGTTAGTCGATCACATGAACAAGTAGGGGTCACATAATCACTTGAACCAAAGGGTATCATGCAATCATAAGTAGATCTATTACAAGGTTTTTGTGATAAGGAGGGTATGGCCAATGTTTTCACAATCATAGGTTCACAACCCCTACAACATGAACATGATTTCATGAAGCCATGGGTGTATACCCCCCCCCCCCCCCCCCACACAATCACACACACACTACATGGATACATCTTAGGAAAAGGGGGGTTCTCATCCAAATACTCATAACTAATCCATATAGGATTATGATGCATATAAAAGGGATATAAAGCCTTCTTTATGAATAGGGATCATATCACAAGGTCACATAATCAATGGAACATGGCCATGATTGCAGGATAAAGGCCAAAAAACTAAACCAATAGGGCAGTGTTGGCATAACTAGGGCCATAAGATAGATATGTATGGATACTCTATATTCAAATTGGGTGCATGTACAAGGGAACATGACTGAGCCACATTGACTAAGGGTTCATGGCCAAGAGCACATGGCTACATCTCATGAGGAAGGATTCTCAACAAGGGGTGAATTTCTAAGGTTTAAATCTTGCATGAAAATTGGGAACTTGACTAAGGGTGAAATAATGTGTTGTGTAACTAAGGTTTAACATGACCCTAGTCACAATAAAACATGTCATGAATCCACTTCACATGACTGCACTACAAAGGGATTATCCACTTACATGTTCCCCAAGGAAGGGTTGTATAACTATGGGTGCATGTACATGGTTTTATGAGGGTTTCTCTTGATGATCAAATCATCATGGGATTGTGTAAAGGTTAAGAGATCTCATAAGGTAGTCTCATGTAGTTTTCAGTTACCTAGAGAACATATCTAATTGCATCAACCCTTTAAGTTCTCTATGTTCATCTCTATGCCAATGTGCTTCCTCCTATCTATGTTTCTTTCTTCCTGTATTCATCCCCCATTATCCATTTTTTGAACAGGATCCAAGGGGGTTTGAGATCACCACCTACTGGAATAAAGAATGATCATTGTGTATCAGATTGAGGGGGTGGAGATCTAGTGAAAATACATGTTCATCGCATATCGCCTGATCCAGTTTGATGTCTGGGGAGAGTCATATAGCCCTAGTGGTTTCATGATATCACTTGATCTATGGGTATAACATGAAGAATAATGAGTGAAAACACCTTTTGTCATGGATAACTTTTATCACGTTATGAATATGGGTTATGAAATAGAATATCACAAGCCATCATAATAAGAATAGTGACTCTGAGACCCTTATGTCTCAAGAAACCTCTTCTAAAATCATCACATGATTCTTTTGAGGTCTAATGATTATTTATCCCCACAGGGATAATGTGTCTCACACTTCCCTTTCATAAAAAACTCAATCCATGGAAAAATACGACATTCTAGACAAAAATTTAATGCATAAGGATTCAAATATGGATTCATTCCCATGGAATGTCAATCAGAGACTTTCAGAGTGATGATTATCATGTGCTAAAGATGAGTGCCATCGCAAACCCTCATCGAGAGGTTAAAAATGATAATCAAATGTTGTAGCTTGTCTTGGTCAAATATTACATGTTATATTATTTTCATTTTAACATGTAAAATATATCACGTGTATCAGTCATCCCACATCAAAAATTAAAATGGCGGTTTCTTCTTAATAAACAGACCTTCTCCCTCTGCCTCTCAATTTTGAGTATTTGGTTCTACTTGGGGCTTCTTCTAGAACCACACCATGTTGTCACCTCTTTCACACTATTTATCAATGGGGCATAACTTATCCCTCAGTGTGAGAATATGTGTGCAAACACCCCTACAATTGAGGCTTGTTGTCTTGATGGCTCATTGGCATAGTGGATGCAACTCCCCTAAATTCTTAGTTGAGATGGCTAGCCATCCATCCATGTCTAACCTATTTACTATTAAAATACACTAAAAACAATTTAAAAAAATAGAAGTATAATATTTCATAAGAACTAAAATAACTTTCACTATAAAATTATTCTCAATCCATTATTATTAAGATTTCAACCCCCAAGAATCCTATATTCTAAAAAATCTTGTATGAAAAATATAAATATGTTTTTCATGGGATTCTCCATAATTCCCCAGTAACAATCTCAATGTACTTCATTAAAAATATTTTTAATGGGATTCATAAATTCTTAAATACCCCATAGAAAAGTGTATGGCATGAATTTATGGGTTCCAAAAAAATAACCCCCTTAGAATTGGATTCATTTGGAACAAAATGAATTCAATTATAAGGTAAATATAAGTCACATTTCCATGTATTTTGATATCTAATGATATTTTTCATTAAAACCTATTATAGGGTTTAAAAATATAATTGTATTGAATAAATTATTTTGCGGGTCTTCAATAGGAGAGTCTTGACCATGAGTACTTGGGTTCTTGAGATGGATAACCTTTGGATTTCCAAGATGAACAATATACATGAGGCATTAGGTTTCCAAAAAGAATAATCTCAGCATGGGGAAATACATATCCTAAATTAAAAAAGGTAAAAATTCTAGTGTGAAAAATAGATTGGGGTGGAAAGTTATATGTAATGGATCTAAGATAAGAGGTTTGGACACTGCTACATATCCCATGAGAGTAGGAATCAAGTCACGTGTAGTTCTGTGAAATGAGTCCTATAAAGATCAAGCTCATGAATGTAGGGATATAATTTTCAATATAGGTTCATAGATAAAAAAATATATGATGAAATATACTACTTATATCCATATAATATTTATAATATTCGATATCATCACTTTACCATGGAATCATGGGTTTGTACCCATGATTCAGTAGAGATATTGTATAGATTTGTCTCTCATGCCACAATTTCTATCCACACCGGATAGGTTGTTCTAAGTAGTTTAATGTGATTCTAGATAGACCATATGTCATGTAGTTCCAATTCATGATGAGATTAGGTCAGTTCTTGATGAAAATAGTTATTCTCTTACTCTTTCTTAGGTTAGTAGTGTTAGTAATCATAGTTTTTTTCTAGGGGTAGATAATGGTCCATATATATTTTTGTTATCTTTTATCTATACCATAACTTATTTATATTACATTGAATGGGGGGGGGACTAGTGGTCATGGAATTGGATTTTTCTTAGGTTTTCTCCCAATCTGAAATTTTTACGCATCTTACACTATTATTTTAAACACTCAATATTTTTCATAAACTCTTAAAGAGTGATTCATAGTGAGAAAAAACTCATCTTTTGGAAAGGGATCCATTTGTGTTTTTTAAACCTAGAAAGTATAGTGTCTATTTCAATAAGTAGTTTAAGGTCTTGAAAGTTGGACTAATATAACTAATTTTTAAGTTTGATTAGATTAGTCCTAATAATCCAAAATTTTGAAGTCGTATAGCTTAGACCTTAAGATGATATAGTTTAATGTCATATAACTTGGACCTTGGGATGAGATAAAAATATTGCATCTTGAATGGAAGAGTTATATAAATGGAAAATCATGTACCAAATGGATTGAACCAAGTATGATGATATAGGGAAGTGATTTTGGGGATAATCAGAAATTAATTTGACTTGAAAAGTTACAATGTAGTGTGGTTAGGGACCACAGGGAATAGAGGGACTTTTTATAAGGAAAATATGCCTTTTATTAGTGGTTTAGAGTCCATTATATAGATCCAACTCATTAATAGTTAATCAATGGGGTACCTTGAAGCTTACTAATCTCCTTACCAATGGCCATGGATGGTTTTAATGGATTCAGATACATAATACATGGAGTTTTTCATGGAGGATTATTTTTCAAGAAGGGTTATAGCACCCCACAACATAGCTTAGGTCATAGAGGATTAATATTAAGGAAGGAATCTATCACTATGCATCCACACCTAGGTTAAGGAGAATAATTAATCATTAAGGGTTATAGAACCTTGCATCTTTTCTTAGGTTATGGAGGACCAATATTCCAGAATGGTTCTATCACTCGATATCATTGTATCAAGAATGAGTATGGTGTCTAATCACATAATGTCAAGGATGTTAAATCCACATGGATAGATGGATTATGGGATATGTAAATCATGTCATAAGGGGCTTGAACCAAGGATGATGAGATGTGGAAAACATGTTAGGGATGCTCTCAAATCACTCTGAGGTGATGATTTCATATGTTCAATTTTTCTAGGGATCATATATATATATATATATATATATATCCAACACATGTGTAGTCAAGTAGAGGGTTCCAATGAAGTTGGAAACTCTCCTTTTCAAGATTCATCAAAGGTTTGAGAAGATTAAAACACCTGATAATTGATGTTGGTCATGGATGATGAATATTCATGAAGGGTTATATCTGTGTGATGAACACATTATCATAGTGGAGGGATGTGGTAAGTCACTGATCGAATTTTTTCCTAGACTAGAAGGGTCCATCGATCTCAACTCATTTTTTTACGATCATAAAACAGACCATGTGTGCTTTGTGATTCTTTTATTTACTATATAACTTTTTCCAAATATCCTAAAAATGGGGTTCTTATAAATTGGATATTTGACTTTTTATTATACAACCCTTTTTAGGTTTCAGTCTAACAAGTTTTATGTATCTTTAACTGTAAGTATAGGGTCTTGTGATTTGGACCATCAAGGCCTCATGTTTATGGTCATATGACTTTGACTAACATGCACACAGTTTTAGCTCATTACATATATACCCATGATGCCTCCCTTATTTATTGATGTTATTCCTAGTTATGCTAAATGGGTCACCCAAGCCCTCTAATATCAAGTGAGTCATGCTTGGTGTTAGAAATAAGAGGAAGTCTGAGAATAACCCATACCATACTTGAAAAGGGACCATGATGTAGATGGATATGAATCAAGGGGGTATCTTACCCTTTCATGGGTCTACGAATGAGAGAATCCATGGAGAGGGATCATGAATTGATATGGCTCATACATAGGAAGATTACCCTTTATCTTTTTAGATTTTTCTTGAATTTTATTTGTACATGTGGCCAAAGAAACTTATCGTAGTACTAGAAATCAATAAAACCCATCGCAAATGATGATTGATTTTATCATGAATCAAGAATAGTTGGTGGAATTCTCAATTTTTGTGGTTGGTCCCATATAAATATATTTATACATACTATAAAGACCAGAATCAATCCACATATAGTTTTTTAAAAGAAAATACTCTCTATAAATATGGATCGAATACAGATTGGGGAAATCGTTTTTATACATTGTACTTGATCCCAATATATAAGGCCTAAATTTCACAACGTACCCTATAAAGATAGGTATTAAGACACTCATATTTCTTTTATTTCTCCCTATATAGATCAAATTTATGTGTAGGGAGAGGGAAATTTGTAGTTTAATTTTGAAGTTGGTCCTGGTATAGAGAATCATGACATCACAATATATCATGTGATAATAAGAATCAAACCACACATAGTTATTATATGGAACCCAACATAGATCAAACTCTTAAATGGGGAAAGTATAATTTTTATAAATATGTAAAAAATATTTATTATAATCCAACAATAGAAATATAGATCATGTGTATGGAAGGAATATTAAGTCCTACCTCAGTGTAGGGTCATAGGGGAAGTGCAGTTTCGTTGTAAAGGCTCAATCACTAAGGTTGGAGGGGGTATTTTGGAAATTTGTGGTTGGGATTAGGATAGGAGTTCTGAACATAACTGCATATTATATGTGAATAGGAATTAATAAATATGTAGTTCTTGAAGAGAAGGTTCCCAACACATATCAGGGTCTTATGTAGGGAAGGTTCACCTTATTGTGTATCCTTTTAATGAAATGATGGAGGCCTTGTTAAATTGGGGGGATTTTCATACTTTATTTTCTAAAGATGATATATTTGGTGGTAGGAATAAATTTTCTCTACCTTAAAAACATCTATATTAGGAGAAGGGAAGAAAAGGTGGTACTATTACTATAAGGATTGAGTATGGGCCCAAGATGTAAACTCTAGGAATCACTACATATCCTATTTGGAGAGGAATCAAGACACACCATGTTCTTTCAATAGAAGTCCCCCTATATATTTATGACTCATATTCCGGGAAAATAGGCATTTTTCCTTAATATAAAAGATACCCCCATCATCTAGGTGCATGGTCTCTGATTTTCATGAAGGTGAAGAGCTATTTTGATGGGTGATACTTTCACTTTTATGAGAATCTTCACAATTTTTCATCTAAACAAGGGTGATATATTTTGATATAAACAATGAAAATTAAAGGGTTATGATGGTGATGAAATTACAGCTGGGATCATGTTAATATACTTAGGTTTCACTATATAGTAAGGAATGTTAGTATTTAATCCATGAATTGTTCTTGAATAGAAAGTTCCCCACACAGATCGAGCACTTATGCAAGGAAGGGGAATTTCAATCATGCTATTGTTGGGTCTAAGATCTAGGATCCAAGCATCACTACATATTTTGTATGCATATCAATCAATACATTTTTATTTTTTGGAAAGAAAATGATCCCCTACACAAATTTGGATCATATGTAGGGGAATGAAAAAATAGGGAATTATTATTTTGGACATTGTGGTTGGGCCCCAGATTAGGGGACCTGGAAGTCCCTACATATCTTTTTTTTATTGAGAATAAATACACATGTAGTTCTTGGTAATAATTATCCCATGCATAGATCTGAATCATATGCTATAAAGGGGAATTTTATTCCAATAACTATAAAATATATGTTGAAATATCATATCTAGATCTGGATTATATGTAATAAGGGACATGTTTGTATTATAATTATAAGAATAGCGGTTGGTTCCATGGTAGAGTTCCTAGATTTCTCTATATATCCCATAATGATGGGAATAAATCCTACACATAGTTATTTTCAAATTTTATTCCTTGTATAGATCTAGATCTTATGTGAGGAATGATGGCATTAATGTTCTACGGTATATACCAACCATGTTTCAAGGACTAATAAATTGACAAAGATCTCATGTAGATGAGAAAGAGTCAAAAAAGAATGATCCACTCAGAGTAGTTTTATATTCATTTAGGTTGGACTTCAACCTTTTATTTTAATGTCATTTATCATGTATTGTGACCATGCATTTTAATTCCATACAATAAGGATTTTAACTAAGAATTTTAATGTCATAAAGTGGGGATATGGGTGTTATATTGTTTAAATTATTTCTTCTAGGACTTATGATTATTTTCACATGGTTATGATCCCTATGTAAAATATAAGAACTATAAGTTTTTATTGGGTATATAAAAATACCAACATAATTGAGTTAAGTGTAAATCATTGAGATAAGGTGGGGAAGTTATATGAAAATAGTAAAACTTAGCAGCTTTTATTTTATGAATTTTTTGATGGGTATATGATAAAATATTTAGATGTAACTATATATCCCAAAGGTATGTGAATCAAAATAAAAAATAGTTTTTTGAAAGAAAATTTCATGTACATTTCTTGATCACATGCACAGAGAGGGAATTTTCGAGTTTTGGTTCTTATAGAACAAACCCTTTCAAACTATATATGGTCATGTTGGAAGAACTAAGGATTATATGTAGTTTAAATTCATACAACTAGAACATGGGTTTGGTATCAAAGATAACATATTACTAGGTCCAAGACAGGTGAACCTGGACATCACTGTGTATCCTGATTTTCATGAATCAATCAATACATAGTTCTTGTTATGATGTTATCTCTATACTGATTAGGTTAAAATATTGGGGAATTATTTATTGATTAAATTTGTGATTTTTCCTAGGATAGGGATCCAAGAATAAATATTTATCCCATAAATAGGTGAATTAATTCACATGTAGTTCATATATAGAATCTCTATATAGATCTTTCTCATATGCAGGGATGGTAATGTTTTTTTCACTACCTCAGTGAACCTTAACATCATAGTCAGCTAAAGGGTCCCATATATATATTGATCTCATAAATAAGGGAGGGTAATTTATATATTCTATCCTGATATGGGATGTAAAATTTAACCCTATTGTATATTTATGGATAGGGTAACAAGCCACATATCTTTACATGGATCTAGATCTCATATTGGTAATGGGTTCCTTAGGATGGCCCCCTCTAAGAAGTTTTAGGTCTTTCAGGATGGAAAAAAGTCATGAAGTTTATCATCATGTGTTAAAGACTATTTAGGGATGATGTTTATGGTATTACACCTTTGACGATGTGTGATTCCCAAGAGTATTGACTAACTAAAGGTCTTTATATCTTCATAGAGGATGCATACCCCTGAATGAATGGTTACAAGTATATGATATTATAATATTTCTTTGATTATGGGTATGATGCATAGATGTGTAAAATTGATGGTATTCAAATAAAATTGAATATTAGGTTTATAGAAGGTGTAAATCAAAACCTAATATCCAATGATGAGTGGGGACTGGTGATAGTAGGTCAACCATTAGTAATAGTGGAAAATAATGTCACACATAATCAGAAAAAAAGCTCATGGGTTTAATGGGACCTTTCCTCAAGGACCAAAACATCCCCTAGGTTATATTATATAACGAAATTGTGTTATTAACCAATGAGTACTAGTGGTATCCTTTCATATTAGTCATTCCCTAGTACCAATATTCTATATTAGGGGAAACCATGATAAATGACTCAATGTTTTGGGATTCAAAGGGAAGTGTATCAGCTTAAGGGCTTTGTGAGTATTAACATAGTTATTAGAGACATGAATTTTTTTTATAGATAATTGAATATCTAATAAGGGTTTGATAACCCTAATGGTTACACCAAAATGTATTGAACACATTTTTCTGTAATGGGATAAAACATGTATTTCTTGAGTACACCATCCTCAAAAGGGATGATCTACTCAATAATAATACCTCATGTCATGCAGTGTATCATCATGTAACAAGGATGACGTTTCCTATATTTAGATAAAATGAATCACAATTTCACTAGTCCAAGTAACTTTAGAGGTTATCTAATCTCACATGACCCATTATCGATGTAATAAAAAAGAGACAACTAGAAAATTGATTAAACTGCGTGATGGTGCACGATTGATAACATGCATGAATATTTAAATTTCAATAGGAGTGGGAATCTATAAATTAATTTGACTCTCATAGAGGGACATGGTTAAAAGTGATGAATATCCTTTGGTGGTCCAACAATAAAATATCCATGTGTTACTACATATCTCACAATATGGGAATCAAGACACATATAGTTCCTATATATTGTTCATATATTGATATGACTCTCAGATAGGAATGGGGGAATTTTATTTTCCACATAGATATGGATCATTTATAGTGAATTTCAAGTGAAGAGGTATCCAATATTGAAAAGGAATGAAACATAATGTGGATGAGGTCTCGGGGTTAGGATGAGGTGATTTTACTTTATCCTAGTGTAGGTTCATTAATCAATACACATCATTAGATAGAAAACCTTTACACCAGAAACCTTCTACATAGATCTATATCACAAGTAAAATGAAAGGAGGGTCCCAAAAAGTGACCACATTTCATGCATTTTAACTTTGTGTGGAAAGGACAAATATGTTATGTTGTTTGAGATCTTATAGGCTGAATTTCTATTATGCTATTTAAATTCATAGTGTGACGACATAAGTTGTCCTACTGTTTAACATTATGTGACCAAGACTTGTACTTTTTAGTTTAACACCATGTGAAAAGGATATAAATTCTAACATAAATCATCACAAATGAGACTCTTTTAATGGATCAAGGATGAATCACATGTAGGTTGAATGAGTATCATGATTCTCTAACTCTATCAAGTCATCCTCTACTTTATTTTAGATTATGTCCATGATGGTAAGGAATCCTTCTTCCATATTCCCTAAATATTGATTATAAAGACAATAAGTGAGATGGTAATAAAATAATTCCCCCTAGGTTTATTGTTCCTAGGGATCTTGAGAAGATAATACTCTAATAAACATGTAAAATATGTAGCAATATAATTAGTTTTAAAATAATATATCTTTTTCACCACTTTATGAGATATTATCATCTATTGTAGAGACATAGGTGACCCATATTATATTATGTGACTTGTGTGTTATATTCAGAGTGTTCATAATATTGAAGTGGAGATTTTATTTTCAGTGGCTCTAATATACCCTCATGTGTCTGCTTATGAATCTAACACTTAAAGTAAAAGTAATTCTATTTTTTCTTCCTTAGACGTTAATGGTAGTGGAAGTAATATATGTGGCCTATCAACTCTGTCTCTTCAAGTTTCCCCATTATTAAGAGCTTCAATAAATCATTCTCTATTTAATAGGAAAAATAACTAAATACTTATTCCACCTAGAAGGAATACACCTTTATTTTTCTATCATCTGGATATAGATAACAGTGCTTCTTCACCCTTTTAGGAACATTTTCTAAAGAATTGGAGGCCCTAGATGCTGATGATGTCTCTCATATATTGGAGGACTCTAACTCTCCTAGAAAATCTATAGAAACTACTGAGGTTGAATAGTGTCTATATTTCACCTGATGAGTGTGTGTAAAATATGTAACCCTCCATCCCTATGTCCTGAGGTGAGGTGGAATGGTTTTTATAATTCTCTTTATGAGGGGGTGAAGAATATAAAAATTACCTTAACCTTGTGGTATGGGGGACATCAATTCTAGGAGAAACTCCATGGGAGGGCACTAGTATATCATCTCAGTGTAAATATCACTGAGGAATTCCCACAATTATTTTATAGAGATCCTCAATTTCTTATTGGATTTAAGTGTACGATGGGTGGATGATGATTGGAACCAGGTCATGGAGGTTGGATAATGGATATTCTATTAAAATAAGGCATATTCTCTATCAAAAGTATACTCTGACACATCAACATAGTCGATATTCCTCTTGTAATGGTGGGAGATGTTTCACTAAGCCCTTATTCACCAATGTTGGGGGTTAAAAATGAGTCCACCTATTGGGTCTCATGAGATTATAGGGGAGTAAAATCATCCTCTTTATGAGTAAAATCATCCTAACTTGGTGGAGATTTTTCAATATTGTTTTATATCATGTTGATAGAGATGTAGGTGATATAATGCTCTTTATCAATGGAGTATCTTATTTGTTGAGTCAACTCCCACTATACCATTTGTTGGGATGGTGGTCATTGTACCATTTGGTAGGATGATTCCTATATCAGAGATAAACCTATGGTTATAAATTATAAAAATTACTCAATCCATATTGGATAGGGTTCTCTCAAGGATTCCATAGTAACCAAGGTTAATTGTGGTAATACTTCAATCATCTAATTAGTGGTGAATTGGAATTGGATTAGGTTTTTTGTTGGGATATAGAAATGGGCCTTAGAGGTAATGGAAGTTTCGAGGATATGTACCTACTCTGAATTCTTAGTGGTTGGATGACTCAAACAGGATCCCCTTTCATATTTTCTATCCATGATGACCTGGGGAGGAAAACAATACTCTACTGCTTCATTTAGAATTAGAGGTAAACATTGATAATAAAGGCCAAGGTGGATAAGAGACTTCCTATGTAGCACCTGGGAGGTTTCCTTTACATAAAATGTGTCCTATTACCCCTACATAATATTAGGAAGGTATTTATTGTTTTAAAATTTAGATATTCCCCTAAAGTTTTTGGATGTGATAATAGGGGGCCACCTTCGTCTCTGTGGCTAGTTAGGGGTAAGATGGAATATGGTGCTTCATCCTATAGATGATTTAACGAGATTCCTTCAATGATGGTATGGATCTGTTGAGATGGTACACTCTGATAAAAATTTTCACCAACTAGAATTGATTGTTTTGGGTTAGTGACAATGTACATCAGGGCCTCAGAGCCATGGATACCATTGTGGATGAGCTTTTTGATCGACATTTTTTATAGTTATGTGTTATAGCAAGAGGTGTTCCATGGGATCCATATTTTATAATATAATTGGAACTCATTTTTTCATATGGTGATTTCATATGGATTGTATGGGGTCCTAGAAAAACTATAGGGAAATAAAGAAATATGTCGATCAGTACAACATCATATATAAGAGTGAATGTTCGATCAATCATCTTTACTATTAAAGGGTATAAAATCTGTCTTTTTTTATATGTGAGAATATTTAAACTATAAATTTATTCATTTTTAGTTTGACAAATTTTTTTGACCAGGTATGATGTTTTCTAGGTATGGAAAACAAAATACGTCACACATATGGTAACTCATTTATTTGGTTATCATATACTTTCACTTTTGGTTTTCCATTTTTATTTCGGCCTGGGATACAATTTTAATGGCATGTTAAGAAAAATTATTGATGCATATAGTAAATTAGTTATTTTTTATCATATAGTTTCATGTTTGGTTCACCATTTTAGTTTCACCTGGGATGTGGTTGTCTAGGATAGTTTCCAACATGGTTCATTCATTGAACTAGAAACTCCCAATGAATCTCATATCTATATCGATATACGAGCCATATTTCCAAAAGTAAGTAATCATTAGTGTTTTAAAACTGAATCATAGGCACTGAATTGGTTGGGAGGATGAGTGGCCAAGCTCATCACACCCAATTTGGGGAAATTATTTCCTACTAAGGGGCTCTCTTATATATTTAAGACATGTTAATGAATATTTCCGTAGATCCCAATATAATACAGGTTACCCCAAAATTCACAATTGGTTTTTTACTTTCACTGATATGACAATATATACATATTATAGGAATCTCATTGATATGACCATCTGTATATCAGAGATTCGCCATTTTTTATGCATCATTACTTGAGATGATGATTTAGGGATTACTATGTTTTTAAACCATTTAAATAGGTGCACTAGAGTTTATTTTCATCAATTAAGGTGATCAGTGTTGATGGTGTTTAGATTGGTCCCTTGAACATGCTTCTTATATTTCCTGGTAACATGAATTAGAGCCCACGTATTTTAGTTCCACATTTTACCTTTTATGGTTGTGTGGCAAGGATTGATCCCTTTTGGTTAGCATTGTGTGGTAATGTAATCTAGACGAAAGGTTCCTAATAATGGTTTGTTTGGGACTTGCACATGAATGACTGTATCTGGTTGGGATTAAAAGGAATATTTCCCAATGGGGATGATTTGGTTTCATGAGGTGTATGAACCTATGAAGATATATCCCATTTGGAGTATGGGATAAATATAATGGATGGGAGGATGATGCTATCGGGGATTTTTCTCGATTAAAAATGGTTTGTAGAAAATATGGTCCTAATAGATATGACATCTGAACTCAAAAAAGTATAAGAAGGACATAAATAATCTCAGGAGGAATATATCCCAATGAGAACATCTATTGAAGGTCAATGGTGTTTCTCTTGAGTCCTAGAGATGCATCCTATGTATCCCATCAAATCAATAACCAAAACCCACATATTTTGAGTAACATAGTTTAAAATCGTGTTACAGGACCATACCATTTAGCTTAATTCCATGCGGTAATGTTTTAGATGAAATAATTTGAATATTGGATAAAGGAATTGAGCCTTATAGAGGAGTCATATGTATCCTATGAAGATAAGAATCGGAGTCCACATGGTTTTGATATGATGGGTGTCTGCAACGTAAAAGTGAAATGATATAGGTTTGAGTGGGGATAATGTATATAAGGATTCCCTAATATTATTCATTAAGAGTATGTCCCTATGAATCTATGCAGGGCTTACACACTGAGGCCTTAATGAGATTTTTTATTTGGAGTATAAACCTTTGAATGAAAATAGATCCATGATTTACACTTAAAGAGGAGGCCTATAATGGGGATATTTTTATCGTGCTAATTACATGACCATTGTAGATCTCTAAGCCCATGTGAGTCTTGATTAGTGTGATAAATAAGACATAATATGAGATTAAACACATTTGACGAGGGATTATGGATTATACACTAAGGATTCCCTAATGGAAACATGGTTATGAGTCCCCTAAAGGATATGGCTGTATGAGGAGATGCATGATCTTTCACAAGATATATTATAATGTGAAGGATATATAGTGTAATTTGATAGTAGTTTCATGAGAATTGCAATGTTCTTATGGGATATTTATCCTTATATAACTTCCAATGCAATTATAATGGATATGGAGCTTAATCCTTAAAAAAAATCCACCATATCCTATTTCTTAACCTGAATTGGAGTCCTGATAGTTAATATGGTTCCTTTCCTTGTGGTGGATAAGGAATCACAACTAAAATCATAGGGATACATCCCATGAGTTAGGAAAATTTGGAAAGAATATTAAGAGATATTGTATTATAATAGAGTAAGAAAATAAGGACTTAATATAGTTGACACTCTTGGAATCAAGTAGATCATATAAAGTCCATGGAGTCATGTGATTTGAGTAAAGGATCGTGGGGGTCATATGACCGTATAAATTCTAGAAGGTATTAAGATTGCATAAAGGTAAGTAAAGGTCATTGTGAAAAGACATAGGGGTCATGTAATCATGTATCTAGTATTGGGTTAGGTTATCACATGACCCTATCACATGATCAATAGGTCACCATGTGATTTCATGATTGATATGTCATTATGTGATCACATTACTAAGGGGTCATCACATGATCACCTCTTGTGCAAGTGGTTATACGATCAATCCTCACATGACCAGTTCGTGTGTTCTCAGAAACTTCATCCATTTTTTCAAAATCCCTAAATATTTACTTACCAAATTTCCTCTAGAAGGATTTGAAGCATTTTGATTATCCTTAGCACTCTTCACCTATCATTTTCTCTATGTTTTCATCTTAACTATCTCTCCATATATAATTTTTTAGAATCATGAGAGTTGGATTATAGACATAACCCCACACCCTATATATATTTCACTTCATATGGTGGGATATCTATATACCCAGGCTCTTGTCGGAAATGTATTGTCTATATAATTCGTCCAATGATTGTGCACTGCATGTTACAAGCCACACATCATCAATGATGTCCCCCAATGCATGGTATAAAAAACAAAGTTCATGGGAGGATTTTTCCATTGGTATCCCCACCACAGATTTGATCAGATAGTTCATTTTTTTAGGGAGATCATATGACTATGAGTGTACTGCGTAAAGAAAAAGGACTGCTTAAATGGACCACCTCAAACCACCTTGGTCACCAAATTCATTCAGGGTTATGAGATCATAGACTTGAGTCATCATATGAAAAATATCATACACATGAATGGTTTATCTTAGGCATACTTTTTCACATAATGAACTTGGATTTGGTTAATCACTTATCCAGGGTATTGTATGAAAATCATTGATCACATGATAAACCTTTCACAAATAGACCCCTTCACTTTTACTCAAGGCATTGCGTGAACCGACTTAGGGGTCATGAGATCACAAGATCCCATCACGTGACCCTTAATTGGTCATGTTATCAAGGAATAAAATGTGACTTTTTTATTTTCATTTTAAATAAAATAGAACTTTTATTTTTAGGTATTTTTCCTACTTCATTATGATAACTTTTTCTAGAGAGGGTCAATAAAGGGCTACCACACAATCTTGAAATTTATATCCTCTAGAATTGACAGATGAATATCTATTCTAACTTAGATGTGCACATTTAGAATTTATCATGGAAATATAGTTCCCCAACAAACTCAATGGATGTTTCTAATATATCATTGGATGATGATCATAAACCTCGGGAGAAATCCAAGACTTGGAGAACAGTCCAATATCTTCATAGATGAGGCAAGCCTAAGCATAAGGGTTTTAGAGAGAAAAACCTGAAATGACTTGTTTATATTTTTGTCTTGTGCACTTTTTTTGTGTTTCCTTTATGAGTGTAGTTTTGCATTGTCTGACCCCATATCCCATTGTAATTCTTTTTATTTTATTCAATAAAGGAGTTATGGGTTTGGGTCTCCAAATTATTTGCCTTATGTCATTTCAAATATTAAATAAGTTTTAATTATGGCTTAATAATGTCATATTTAATATAAAAATTAATAAATACAGAATTAAAAAATAGACATAATGTATAAACATAAAAAATAGTGGAAATAAAATATTATTAAAATACAAAATATTATTTATTATTAAATATAACATTAAGTAAAAGAATATTTATACAGGTAATTTTTATTTAATAATAAAAATATATAATAATTTTATTTTTATAATTTAGTTGAAAATGAAATGAAAATATTAATTATTTTAATAAATAATCAAGAATATTGTATTTAATAATAACAATATTATAGTTAATTTTATATTAAAATTATTTTTTTGAATAAGAATAATATTTAATAATAATACTATTATTTATATCATTATTATTAGCATCATTAATATTATTATTATTCATAAATATTATATACGAAAAAATTACGTGGAACAAAACATTTTTTCATATCAATAACAATAGTAATAATAGTAATAATAATAATAATAATAATAATTAACTATACTAACAATAATAAAATTAATATTAATTATATTATTAATTAATAAAAATTATTTTAAAAAAATTATTTATATTTCAAATTAAATAATTAATATTTACTATTAGAAATTTATAATAGTTAGATTTTGATTATGAATTAGATTATTAATTTCATAATTTAAAAAAAATCAATGATTATTTATTATTTTAAAAATATTAATAATCATTATATTAACATCAATAATCAATAATCATTAAACCCATCTAAATAGGGTTGACTACATGGACCAAACATCACCAATTATCTCTATAGAATACCATATTTTCATTGAAACCATTTAGAAAAATATTGACTTCAATGAGCTGTTTAAGAGTCCTTTTAGGTTTAACTCTACCTATTTTAATAAATAAATTGTTCATTAAGATAACCTTATTAATAGGTGTATCCTTATATATTATCTTAAAATATCCAAACCATATTAATATTGCCTCAGTCATCTTCTTGTTAATTGGAGCCTCTAAAATTTTCTCTGGAATTAACTCTTTCCTAATCAAATCCATATTATTTTGTAAACAAGTCCATCATAAAATTTTCATTTCTTCTAAACTTATTTTTGGTTCAAGAATCAAAGGACAAAACTCACAACAATATCGAATCATATGTATAATAACTATCCTATAAAATTTAACCTATAATTTCAAAGGAATTTTATGACCACCAAGTACCCCAGAATCCTTTCTCCATTTTATCCATCCATATTTAATCTTATGAGTGACATTTTCATTAATATCTCCATCAAATTATATAAATTAGATTAAATATAAAGAATGAATTATTTTTGAAATAACGCGGTTTCCCAATCTCACATAAAAAAACTACTAGACAATCCTTTTCTAAAAACACACTCCATATATTTTTTCTTATCCTTATTAAGATGGCCTTTTGATTCTACCAAATTACTAACTTTAACTTAATAGTATCTTTAGGTAATACAAATATTACTATAACATATAAAAAAAGTAATTAGGTATCACATATTGAATATTATTTATAAGTTAATATAATACTAAAGAAAATAGTGGAATGGGTATAAAGATAAACATTGATGTAGTCCAACTGAGATAGGGAAGTATAGTGTTACCTAATGTAGTTCTAAATTGATTCAAAATTAATTCATACTTTTCTTAAAAAAAATTAATATACTCAACCAACATCCATTTTCTTTCAAGATATATAGATAAAACCTGTCTAGGAACTTTATCATATGTCTTTTCCAAATTAATAAAAATCATATAAAAATATTTAGGTATTTTTTGATTATACACCATCAACCCTCTAATCATATAAATTTCTTCTGTGGATAAATATTGAGTAATAAAGCTAAAATTATTATAAAAAACATTAGTTTACCTTTTAATCCTTTATTCAATCACTCTCTCCCAATGTTTCATGGTATGACTCATATTATAAATTCCACTATAATTCCCAGAACATAAAATGTTTTCTTTTATTTTTATACACAGGTACTAGAGAACACTTCCTCCATTCAACATGAATTTTATTATATTTCATAATTTCATTAAATAACCAAGCGATCCAATTAATACACAAATACCATGAATATTTTAAAAATTTAATGAAGATGTTATCTAACCCAACCAACTTATTATTTTCCATTATTATTAAAGATTATTTGACCTAAAAAGGAATAACTTGTTGATAATTATTGTAATTTAGTTCCTTACTAAAAATACATATATTATTTATGTACAATCCAAAAATCCTCCCTTTATTGAAGAGATTATAAAATTAACATATCAATATTTTCTTAATTTTCTCATATTTAAAAATGTTATGTCATTATTCATCTTTTATACATAGAAATAGATCTAAATATCTATATTTTTCTCTCTACCTCTAGCTAAACTAAATATATTTATTTTAGAATTGTTAGTTTATAATGAATGTAACAACTCCTCAAAAGTTGAGATTTATACTCACTAACTTCTATGAGAAAAATTATATCGATCTTAAGTATATTCATTACTAAAAAAGTTTAAATATTTCAAATACTCATGTTTTGATTTAAGTATATGTTGAACATTATAATTCCACCACCATGATAATTTTTATTTTAAATAAAACCCATTTACTTACTACTATAATAGAATTATCTATATTTAAAAGACTTTAATAAACCTTACCAACATGTTATAGGTGGTTCCATGAACTTCACAATTCACTTATTTCCAAAAAATTATTAAATTCTATTATAATTATTTCCTTTAGGTTCCACTATCTGATTCTTAGATTACTTAATTGTTTCATATTTCCCTTAAAATCCATTAACATGAGGGTATAAAACTAGTAAATTATATTTGGTGCTCATACTTTCATGAGGTATAACCTTAAAATCATTAATAAATTTTCTATCTGAACTTTTTCCAAATAAATGATCATTATGGGATCTTATGACTCCACTTTCATAAGTAAAAAATGTTCCTCTTATTTCCTAAAGATAGTATTAAGTATGAAAAAATTAAAACTATTGGAAATGTTTAAGATATATTATCCTTCATCATTTACTACATCCAAACCAAACCCTCTATGAAAATCATTACAGACACTAGAATCCTTTCCAACATTCCCATTTAGGTCACCACTTCTTACGATTTTCTTATATTGTAGAAAAATATGAATAAAAGTTTTTACTTAAACAAAAAAAGTAAAATTATATTGTACATAAAGATATAAATGAGGTATATAAACACTAAAAAATATAAAATTATTGTTTCTTATAACTGTATTAATAGATATGATTTTATCCCCTACTATTTTGAAATCAACCACTTTATGTCTTAGTGTTCTATCCACAATAATACCAACATCATTTATAGTCATAGTTATACCTGAGTACCAAATTTTGAAACCGTAGCTATCTAATTATTTTTTCCTCTTCTCTAACCCATTTTTGTCTCTCATTATAAAATTACACTAATATCTCTTAAAATCATAGTATCTACCAATACCATATATTTACCCATAAATGTTTTAAAATGCCAACTAGTAATCCTATTCTTACAATTTGGGACAATCGTGCTACCCCAAAATATTTATAGAAATGTGTGATGACCCTTTCTTATTATTCACTACACTCGGGAGTAGATGTATAATCTCTAGATCTTTCGACACCACACTCGATTAATACAACACATTTCTTCCAGACAATGACTTTGTATTATCAAATTGATACATTATGATAATTAATTTATTAATAATAATTATTATAACGTTATTAAGTACTATTTATTAAATTATTAAATAATAATTAATTATTAAAACATTGATATGGTAATTAATTTTATATCAATAATGTGTTATATAAGTAATATATTACTAATTTAATGTTGGAAAAGTGGTTTTTGAATCCCACCGTGAAAATATGAAAAAGATGGAAAGGACCACCCCCTTATAAAAGGATAAATATGTGTGGTTTTAGTGGTGTAATATTTTCATAAAATTTTAATGAAAGTAATGTTTAATAATAGAATAATTAAGTATTGTTTAGTTTTTTGAATATACATATACATAAAATAAAATAATTTTTAAAAAAGATGGTGATGTCTGGAATAATGCCTTCTTTGAGGGGTTTTCATAGAAGGTGTAGTACGAGGAAACACCCTCTTTGAAATTATTTTTAAAAAATATTCTATATATGACTATTCATTCTTCAAAAGAGTTTCAAATAATGTGATATCCGTGATAACAGTCACCCTTCAATGAAAATAGTCATACCCCCTTGGTAGATTGGGAATATTTTTCTCTATCACAGTTAATCAAGATTTTTTTGTTATATGAGAAAATTTAAAATCAATGAACCGTCATTTAGGAGAACATAATTATACTTAAAATAATTTAATTATTTAGTAAAATTTTTATTTCATCACCAATTTTGGATGGGAGTGATATATAAATGAACCATCGTTCACTGGAAGTGATTCTTATGCACAAAGTTTTTCCATGTCAATAGTGGTCATAACGATGAAGAGAATTTCTAGTTGGGGACATATCAATTTATATTAAATAAATATCATTAAAAAATTCATTATCTATCAAAGAAACATAATTTATGGAATGTTCTAGTTCAACACCATCATTGGAAACAGGTTTTACATAAAACCACAATTGTTCAATGGATATGATTCTTGTGGTCCAAGCTTGTCCTTGACAATATAATTCATGATGATGAAGGATGTTTCTTGTTGAGGATATATAAATATGTAAGATTAATATTTGGACCTATTTCCCACCTCTATTTATTTTCCACATCATTAGTTATTCAAACTTATCCATGTAAATTGATATTCTTTATTTATCCTCAAACCAAAAACCATATATGTTTACCTTGTTTTCCATCTCCCTTATGTACCATCATCCACCCTAGTTTTTGTAGTCTTTTTCTCTAGTTCTCTCTATACACACCAAGTGTTTGATGTTACTCAATGCCACTATATCCTCTATTTTTTTCATTCATTAATTCCTTCCACCTATCATTTTCTTAACCAAAAATCCACCTTCGATTTATGTGTTACAAATAAGTAATTGTTTTATGATCAAAATAGTCATGTTTCCCATATTACACTTACTTCATAGGGAATATATGGGTAATATCCACCTATTACAAACCTTACACAATTATCTAACCTTAATCTATCTAATATTAGTCCTCATGAAAAAATCAAGAATTAACTCTTTTAATCCTTTAATTTTTTGACATAATTAATATGAGAATTAATTATCTTACCTGGGAATTCCAAGCTAGGAAATTAAGTAATTTGGTTCACCTAAAAATTAGTAAAATAGTTTTTAGGTTCTCTCCATGGTTTTATTATCAGCGGTCTTAGTTTCATTTGATTGTTGGATTTCTCATTCAATGCATTTAATGAATAGATAACATTGGGTCTTAGAGCACATTCATGGTTATAAATCTTCAATTCAAGCATTAAGAGTTATCCCTAAAGTTTTAAAAATAAATATATGGTGCATTGGGATTTATAGAACTTAATTTACCTTTAAATAATCTCATGGAACTATATAAAAACATGCCTTTAGTGGAAATTTTAGAAAACACTGCTCCATATTAAATTAGTTATTTTTATTTAAATCATAGTATAAATTATGATAAACCACCATTATATTTTTTTAAATAATTTTTTAATATTTATATATGGTCATAAATAAATAGTGCATTATTATTTTTACAAAAACAATCCACGTCCCTAACACCCTACTATTTTTAGTCCCCCTTCTCCACACGACCCCAACCTCCAATTATATCCCAGAACCCCCAATGGTGACCCCCAACCCTGATGACATCCATCCTTCTCCCCATGACCAGGGATCATACACTGACCCCAACCCCTGGTGGTGGCCCACATTCTCCCTAATCCATACCCCCAATGTAACCCCTGATGTTGGACCCCTTCTCCCCAACCCATACCTAGTTCCCTAACCTTGATCCTTAGAAAACATATACTCGTCCATCCACACTCTACCTCAATACTAATCCTTTGACCCCATGTCCATCCCCAAGTTTGACATTGCTAACCTCACCACCCCAATATTCTCACATGTTTCTACCCTCCACCCATTGACCATCACTCTATCACACCAAAAGACCACTCCTATGATATATTACCCCTAACATATTAGGTAGTGTTTAATTGATTGTAATTATCAACAATTTTTTTATTTTAGAGTAACAAAAAATTTTAATCATTTAATAGTATTTTACAAATAATTTTAATAGATTTTTCAATTTTTATAGTTTTAAATGATATTTCTTATGAGTATAATGTTATTGAAGAAATGATTTTTACATAGTGATATTGTGAATTTATTGTACTTGTTTGATTAAACATTTATGTATTTATTTTTGAATGTATAGGGAGAAGGGTGGTAATCAAATACATATGGATAAACGTTCAATGTATTTTCCCCCAAAACACACCTCAATATGCTAAGGGTTTGGATGAATTTTTATATTATGAAATAAAAAAAATCAGTGGAATTTAGATTAAAATTCTTGTTACTAATTGTAAATTCAAGCGATGGTCGATATAAATGATTTATATATGTACATGATATTGAAATAGTTTCTTGCTCAATATATATATTCAATTTTACATGGAGAATAAATTTTTATGGAAATCCAAATCTTCAATTATCCAATCAATAAAACACAAAGTTACCATTCATAGGAAAATTTAGTTTGAAACAAAATAAACGATGATTTTTCCCTTATAGGATACAATTACTTGAATTTATTTTATGAACAGAAACTTTAGTCAATCATGGGAAAATCAATCATTCTGATAACATCATCTAGGAAAAAAATATTTTTATAAATTATTTGAATATGGAGATAAATAATTATATGAAGGGGGTGCCAATTATTGAAAGTTGTCTTTTCTACTCAAGTTGCAATATGTGAAATGTATTTAGGGAATTATTAACAAATAAATGTCTATTATTTTCAGGTTTCTTCATGATGCATTTAGTGAAGCTAATATCCCTGTATCATTCTATGAGATTAAGAATTTTAACAAAAATATTGTCCATAATTATTCAAAAAACATGTATATCGTAATTATTGCATTATTTTTCGGATAGAAGTGTTTAATAAAAATAATGAATAATATGTAATATAGGTAAATGGATATCAACAGTAAGTATTTATATTACAAATAAATGTAACACTATTAATAGGAAAAATAATAAAACCCCTTAAATTTATTGTGTTACTTTCCTCTAAAATCACAGTTTAAAAGTTTATTCAAGTCATATAAGACTAAAAATGAAATGAAGTGTCGTTATTTTGAAAGTAACAATGATTAATTGATGATTCTTATAAAATATTCAATGTAATTAAAGGTGTTTGATTCATTATATCCATATTTTTATTTGGATCCTAGGAATGTATGTTTGGGATTGGATTCTGATTGTTTTATCCCTTTCCATACTTTAAGAACTAATTATAGAATATGGCCAGTTGTTTTGATCCCTAATAATCTACCTCAATGTATTTCTATGAATAATACAACTTTAATTATTTAGATGAATATTCCAATAAATAAAATTCCTATAAATTACATTGATGTAGTCATTTATCCTCTAATTAAATAATTAAGAGAATTGTGGGATGAATTCAAGGTATTATTTGATGCATCAATGAGAATATTTTAAAATTTTCAGGTTGAATTTATATGTAAAATTAAAGACTATCATAGACTAGGAAACATAACTAATTAGAAAATTCATACTAGTTTAGATTTTGGGGTTTTTAATTTTAATTATGAACCTCAATTATTACCTCCCATTAGAAAATGAGGATTTATGTTTCATTTTGGATTTCTTGATGCATATCATAAATTTAGGTTTAACAAGACATAATACAATGGAGATATTGAATTGATAAATTCACCAAAGGTGTTATCTAGTTTAGAAATATTTAGATAATGAATGAATGTCTATATTTAATTTAGAAAACACAATTTGTTTAATGATGGGGTAAAAGGTCTATGATAAAATATTCAAAGAAGTTGGAACACAACAATAGAATAAAATGATTATATATTTAAAACATCATTATTATGAGTTTAAATTTCAATTTCATGACCTTTTCATACTATTTATTGAGAAAAAATAATTTTAAAATGTGATTTTTACATTTATTAATGAGAAGGGTAAATTGAAGGATCGCCTTAATGCTCTTAAGTACATGGAAGCAATGAATATAAAGAGTGGTTTGTGGGTAAATGATAATGGTGAGTATCATTGGCTATTTTTTCAATGAAGAATCATGACAAATACATATTCCTTTAAACATTAAATATTTTAAACTTTCTAGATAGATATTCAAGTAACATTTCAATGAAAATTTAATTAATACATCAATAGTTACATGGATTTAAAATTCATGACTCAAATATTTTTATGGTTTAATTTATACCCTTAGAATTTCATAATACATTATCTAAAAAACTAACTATAGTTCTAGTTGATTTATTCAGCTTATTTATAGATATTTTTTAAAAAACATTAAATCCAATCGACCTTTACAAAATTAGTAAAATAATTGTGTTGACACTTATTTTATTTGAATATTTTATTTACCCCTTAATTTTTCACTATATTGATTAATTTTATTGTTCATTTAGTTGGGGAAGCTAAACTTAGTAGACAAGTACACTATTTATGAATATATCCAACTGAGAGGTATGATAATATTATTTTTATTTTTATTAATAAATTAAATTTTATCAAATAGCAATGTAAAAATTATTAATATGTTTTTTTATTTTGTACTTAGGTCATTTGAAGTCATATGTGGGGAATAAATATCAACTATAGGATGACTATTTGGAAAGGGATCAAATTTTACACTGACTAAGTTGGAGTTAATAAAATCAAATAGATATGTATTACTCAATAATCCTATTGTAGATCATTTTTCAAATAATTTGTATTTCAAACACATATACAACAAACAGTTCAAGCTTAAAACAAAATGAAATTAACAAAAAAATTAAGAAGGAGATTATTCAACGGTTTACCAGCATTATAAGTACATAATAAAATTTATATTGTTAATGTGTTTTGATTTTTTTATATGTTAAAAGTAATACCTTAAATATTAATATGTATATAATGAAGTTTGATAATAAATATAAAATATCCAATGATTTTATGTTTTTGGATCAAGGCCCTATAATTCATGCTAAAAGATTAAATTCAAATAATATTCATGAATATAACTTTTGTGCAATCTATCAAAAATAATTATAGAAAAATAAAAATAGTGGATCATTTACACTTATAGAGGTTTTATACTATGAAAATATAGTTGATACCACCAAATTAAACTATCAGAGTAAATGTTTAGTTGTCTTATACAAATGTAAGTGTGTCAGTATTGATAGGGGTATAACAAAAGATTTGTGACATTTCATATAACAACCCTGACTCCTATAACCCTAAGATGAAGATCACTTTCTAATGTTGGTATTAGATAAAATAGATTAAATCATAGAGGATATCATATTTTAGCTGTCTTGTGAGACTAAATACATTCATATTTTCTATATTACATTATAAAATTTAAATGAAAACATTATAAAATTCTTGAAAACATTATAATTTTTAATGCATCCTTGAATACATTTAAATATCCCTTATTAGGACCCTAGGGAAAGTAAATAAAACAAAATTGTGATCTTAGATACCCAGTAAGGGGAATAATAAATTGGAAAATATCATAGTTACAAAAAGAATAAAAAATATGGAGGAGTGAATAATCAATAAATATATCGCATAATCTAAGATTAAAGCATAAAATATATTCATGGATAACCTATTAATGTAAATAATCACATGCATAACAATAATGTATTTCATAGTGATTGAATGCATAATTTCAAACATCTTAATCTTTCCTTCAATGCCTAATACCTAGATAACATGATCTTACAATCAAGGGCATATTCCAGGACATCACGATCTTACCATAAAGGCCATATTCCAAGACATCATGATCTTATTATCAAGGTCTCATGCCAAGACATCATGATCCTATTGTTAGGGCCCCAGGTAAAGGATATGTTAATAAATGGGTAGGAATACACCAAAATACCCATATTATTTTATATCATGAGACTTATCGATGCATCAAGTAGATATATAATTCTAGTCCCCATCCATCACTTAATTAGTCCTGATGTATTCACCATATAATATTGGAATAATATACATATGGTATGTCAATTATTTTCTTATTCAACAAATTGAAAAACATGATCATAATTCATCTAGATAAATATGTTGTATTCTATCATTGTAACTAATCCATAGTGAAATATAAGAAACATTAAAGGATGTTGAAATATATGAAAACACCTTTACAAAAGCATTAAAAATTTACTCTGGGAAAGAATAATAAATAACATATAAAATTTTATACAATTTTTAGAAATTATTTTACAAATAAAAGTCAATATAAATTTCATTGAATAACCATAAAAATTTGGAGATGGAGTTTATTAAATAAAACCAATAAATACAATGGGAAAAATAGTATAGAAAATTTTAAAACGAATATCCTTTTCATATTTTATAATTTCATTCTAATTTAATTGAAAATGAAGTCACAAGTAAAAATTAAATATAATTTTCCAAAAGATGAGAATAATTATTTTTAAATTATTATTTAAAAATAAAAATATTAAAAAACATAATTTTATAAATAAATAGAGGCTTTTTCTGTAAATGTGGAGAGGAAGATAAAATAAAATAACATAAATAATATTCCAAAATATCTTTTTTGAAACCCACATCATTAAAAGATTAATTAAATTTATTTTTTAAAAATAATTAAAGAGAAATATTATTATCATAATATATAATAAATATTTTTATTTCGAACTAATAATTTAGAATATTGGTAGGAAGAATAATATGGATATGGAGGGGGGAACGATTCCTGACCAAAATGAAGTGAGATTGGAAAAGAAACCCTTACATATTTGGTAGATTTTGTATCAAAATAACTTGAAAGAGAAGAAATTAAAAATACATTTAAATACCACGAATAATTATATTTATTGTGAAATATGAAAAAGGGGTAGTATATACTTCATATAAATGAAAGTAGGTGTATTATAAAAAACATGTATCAAAGAAGGGAATTTCAGATAAAGAACCCTTACCACTTTGGTAAAATTTAAATTCAATTCCATTTAAAAAATGAATATGAAATTAAATTTTTAATCAATTTAATTAAATTAACACTTTATTCATGTAACAATATATAAAATATAAAAATAATTAAGCAGGTGAATATAGAACATATATCAACAAATAAAAATTGAGATGAGAAAGCCCCTACCTTTTAATGTTGACTTTAATGAAATCTATTTAATATCATGTATAATAAAAATAACCATATTATTAACTTATTTAATATCCTGATTCTTATATATTATTTTCTATTCTTCAATTTTATTCATTAAATATAGATATTTTAGTCAGTTAATGTTTATTTTCATCATCGAATATTTGTAATATCGATTGTTTCATACATGGTTCTTAATAGTAAAGTCAAAAACTATTCAATAATAAAATGTTGATCATTCATATATTATTCAAGATAATATAATATTTTTTCACTAGTTTATACATTTGAATTTTTTTTCTATATAAGTCATGTATATGGTTTTCAAATATCGAGTCCATAATGAGTTTATCCAGATAAATTTACTGATGTCAATGAGTTGATTTATAATGATTAGTCATTACCTTTTATCCTTAAAAAACTTATTAATAAATTATATTACTCTATAATATAATATATATTCATAAAATAAAATATTATAACCAACCATTTATGTTGGAGAAGAAAAAACACATTAACTATAGATGTGGTAGTTTGCTTATACACATGAGCGATGTTTTCATTTTTCAATGGATGGAAAGAAATGAAGTAAGATACTAATTTATCTTCAAAGAATATTATTTATGTCATAAATATATTATTTAATCATAAAATAAATTCAGAACCATCCATTTAAGGTGGTGGTGAAAAACGAAACACGTTTTCCATGGAGGTGGTAGTCTTAACGTATGCATGAGTGACGTTATCATTTATTGAATGGTTGGAAGAAAGGTAAAAATTATTATTACATAAACATAATAAAATTTTAGTATAATAATGATACTTATGTAAATATTTTATTATTGGTAGAGGCATAAGAAAATATAATAAAGTAATATAATTGTAAAAGGAGTGATGCTGAGTTTTTACCTAACTCCTTTGGACAACTCCTCGAGTCTTATTATATTGGTCTTTTTGTGAGGCCATAACCTCTAGAACATGGGAAAGAGGTATGGAAATTTAGTTTTAAATAATTAAGTTGAGAAAATTTTCTTCTTTTTTTGGATAATTGGGGTTGGTGAAGGAATCATTTTATAATTGAGAGGGATGGAACTTTTGTAAACATTTATAACGTTATATTAAAGTAATGTAACTTTCAATGGAAAGTTGATCCAAAAGTGTAAAATTACTGATGTGGGTCAACCCTTGGTATATACAACTCTCATACACATAAATAAAGGATATTTGTTTTATATGTTTATTCCATTTCCCCTAAATTTAACATTTTACTATAATTTAATTTTACAATGGTGATATATTGTTTTACCCTGACATTTTCTTTCTATGATAAAATATTTAATGGATCTTATTAAATAATTTAAATATGATGGTTTAAAACATGATATCCATTTCAAAAGAGTCATCCTCAATAGGTATTAACAATTAATTTTAATAAAAGTTCACTTAACACAACAAAAAATGTTTCTAGAAAAAAAATCAATTTGAGCCTAAAAATAAATTTACATCAATATAATGTATATAATGTATCCCATTGAAAATTTATTGGTATATAATTATTATTTATTATTTATTTGATATTAAATATTATCCAAAACTAAATTTATCATTTTCATTACTTAGTTAAAAAAAGGGTCAAATTTGTTCTTTTATGAGAATTCAAAATCACTTCGATTCTAAAATTTCAAACATAGGCTTCTAAATTCAATATAATAGTTTTAAATGTTTTATTTTAGTCCTTGAATATATATTTGGTCAAAAAAAGTTTTCATAAGTTTTTTGGTCATTATTATATCCTAATGATGTCATAAAGTCAAAGTATTTGTAAAATCGATATTTTGTACTATTCCCCTAAAAATATTTCTTTTTAGAAAAATACCTAAAATTTTTCATAATATTAATTCGATATGAATAATTTAAAAATAATTTTTTTTCTCTAATTAAAATTCTAAAATTTATTAATTTTAACATTAAATGGAGACATAAAATATATTGAAAATTGTTTTTATATGAAAATCACTTCATTAAAACCTTATTTCTTTAATATTAATTCATATAAATTATAAATTTAATTATTGTTAATAATTTTTTTACTTTGAATAATTTTATTTGAATAAAAATATTTAATTAAATTTATTAAGTTAAAAATACATAATATACATAGAAATAAAATCCTTCAAAAATAGATCATAAATGATTTTATTCTTAATTATTTATGATTGGTCAAATTTTTTAATAAGTTTTAATTATATTTTTTAAATAAAATTATATTAAATAAAAAAATTATTATTTAGTTAAATTTTTGATTAATATTAAATATTTTTGGAAAAAAATGGTATAAATTAAATGTATTAATCTAAAATTATTTCAATCATAGTTTTAGTATTACAACCATTGTTGTAGGTGATTAAATTTATTGACAATATTCATAAAAAATTACGGTGGAGAAGTGTTGATAATAGTTTTTAATACTATAGGTATTGATAATATTTGGGAAAGGAAAGGATTTATAGTGTTTACTTAGCATATTTGGAGACGGAAATTTTTAATAGTGTTTCCTAGTGTTTGATATCTTTAGTATAATTTATCAAATGTTTTCATGAAGGCTGAAAGAGTTTTTTTAACATTATTTAAAGGCTAGGTTAAATATAGTTTTTGAAATGATTGATGATATAAAGGATATTTAAAGTATGAAAGCTGGATAACCTTCATTGAGGTAAGTTTAAGAAACTTCTGGTCAATCTAGATTTCTTCATGCGGTAGCTTGAACTCAATGTGCAGTCAGTTTAGGGGTTTGTTAAATTTTAAATCATTGAAATCATACCTTAATGTTCAGATGGGTTGTTTTCATCATGAGGTTGGTTGAAGCGAGAATGATTGGTTGGAACTCAATGTGTAGTTGATTGGTTTTCATTTTTTATTTATTTGAAGTAGGAATGATTGGTTGGAACTCAACATGTGGTATGTTTAGGACTTTGATAAATTTTCATTCATGGAATGTTGGTTCAACATATGGTCTATTAAGAAAACATAGTTGGTTATTGTTTTTTTGTTTTCAATTGGAGTTCAACATGGGGTCAGTAGGAATGGTCAATTAGATCCCCTAATATGGTTAGTTGGAGTTCAATGTGTAGTTATTTGAATAGGCACAATCAGTTGGGAATGTTTCTAAAAATGGAAAAATAACCATGTATTATTTTTCCTATTTAATATAATTTTACACATATCCAAAATCATCTATATAGAGGTTCTACATAATGGAATTCCATTAATGTAAGAGAATCTAGAAGTGTTCAAGTTCTTTGTAATGAAATTTTGGTGATGTAAGATAATCTATATATGTGAGGGAATTTATGTATCCACAAGCTTGGAATAAGAAAATTTATCTATGTTAGGAGTCATTTATGAAAATTCAGATACATAAGGGTAACATAAGATAATTTAGTTACATGAAGGAATTGACCTGTGTAAAGGATCACGTATGATATTTCAGTTATGTAAGGGAAATCACATACAAAAACAATTGACGTATGCCAATTTTTCTATATTAGAAACCATTTGTTGGTTTTTACTACATATGTTCTCAGGAAATTTCACCCAGAGCCATGCCACATCATTCAAATCATTGTTTTTCAGAAGCATTAAAAGCATTGTTTTAAGGGGAATTAAAATGAGGAAAAATACCGAATCTTAAGGATGTTTTAAACATCCTTGAGTCAAGATATTTGATGAATTACAAAGATAATATTAAAAACTATAAATATCTTTTAGATTTAAAGAAGAAACTTTTCAAAAAGATTCCATGTCATAATATTTACGGAATAAAATAAAAAATACCCTTGTATAATATTTGGATATTTTAGGAGGTGGATTTAAAAGGATATATCCATAGGTTAGATATATTTATGTATTTAATGTGATTAATGGTTGAAAATTATTTATCTAATTGATAAAAAAAATTGGAAATGGTAAAGGATAAATATCATGGAGATTTATTTGGGAGGTTTGAATATATGTTTGACTAAAAATGTGTGAAGTTATTATCATAGGAAACTGGGAAGGTTTTTCAGGGAAACTAAGAATTATAGAGGCATATTATGGGTGTCCTTAATTGAATTTAAATAGGTTTATCATATAGAAAAAATGGTTGGGTTTAAGAAGATTTTAGAGATATTACTCATATAGAAATATCTATATGGATGAATTAGGTTTTAAATAAAATCAAAAGAGAGGATCTTGAACTTGAGAATTATAGAATAATTCAATATTAAAAATATGGAAATAATATTTCATGTTCCCTTTATATAAATATCATAAACGGGTTCCATTTTAAGTGACCAGTGGGGGGATCCTGAAAAGTATAGAGCGTGGTGTGATCTAAACCATGGGTTGATATATATTGAAGTCAAGCATTCATGAATAAATAATGTGTGGAGAAATTATATAAAGTGGAGATACATTCCAATACTGAAGATCTAAAAGGGTAGAAAAGAGATTGCACATATTGATACATCTTGTTTATCTTAAAGAATGCGCTCAAGGAGAAGTTATAGAATTACAATGAAATACCTTCTTCATTCTGAATAAGGGGATCGATAGAAGAAGATAATTTTACTGATGTATCGGGTCTAAGAAGGGAAGATATAAGATAATTCATAATTAGAATTATCCTCATCTGGAGAAGAATATTTATACTTTATAAAATACATAGAGTTATCCTCACCGATAGGATTCTCTAATCTAGTGTTGGAAGTTAATTTCATAATACTAAGCTCTCTGAAAAGAGTTAGTATCATCTAGACTAGAAGAAAAGGAGAGCAGTAAAAGGAGGTGTATAATAGAGAATCAACTTGGTGATACATATGCAAGAGAAGTCTCACATTGGATGGTGGCATACCAAAAATTCCTTAAACTAGTGAAGAGACCCTAAAGTATATAAACTAAATCATCCCTCACTTGAGCAGAGAGTGATATTAAAGAAAAGACATTTCTTTTAGGAATGATAGTGATACCTTCTCGAAGCCATTATAATATCCCTACATATATTATTACAACCCCTGAAACATCAAAACGTTATGGGTGTGCTCTCCTTGGAGTATCCCTTAGTGTTGAACCATGTAAAATATAGGTTTTCTTACGTGATTTACATTCTACACATATTCAGGATGTGTGTTGTGGATTCATTAAAAAGAAATAATTTTTTGAATTAATGTTCCTAAAAAATCAGGGATAAAATCAGGAAAGTAAAAGATAAAAAATTTGTTGCACCTCGGATTCACCCGTACCCTGTTAGCCTGACTTTATTTCAAACAAGTGGTATCAAAGGGTAATGGTTCTTATTTTTCATTCAACCTATATATTTTAATTGATATTTATTGTACATATGTATCATATGTTATAGCCTATGTTTTTCAATGGATCTAACTTCTAGGTTTGGAATAGTATATGTTTATATTTCTATAGAATTGTGTCATAGAAGTTATAGAGATTATTTAAAGAGTTTAAGATTTAAAAAATCATAATTAAAGATAAGGGGATGCAAGGTTAGATAATATCAAAGAAATAACTCTGTTGAGTGATGTTCATAAGTAACTCATCCATTGTGGTGCTATTTTTAAAATATAGAAGACTTTATAATTATTCTATGGGAAAATGTAAAATTAAATAAGAAATTTATTTTTATATCCAAACTATATGAACAATGCATTTTGAGAAAAGTAAAGAAGTAGAATAAAACCAATAATAATACACCTATAAATATTGAACCTCTAAATGAAGTGAAAAAATATGATTTTATTGAAATATATATTTCTGAAACTCTTATGGAAAGTGCATGAAAATTTGTTATTATGTAATCCATCACAAAATTTGAGATTATTGAAGAATACATGGAAGAATTTTCAATGTTATAAAGCCATAAATCTGAATTTTGTTCATGTGGAAATCAAGACAAGATCCAATCCTTACTTAAAGAGATGGATTAAAAATATGTCATACCCTAACTGAATTTGGATTTTATTAAAGATTATGTCATGGAGATTAAAAGGATGAATAGGGTTAAAGTATCCCTAAACATTTACATCATGATGATGGGCATGATAATGAAGGAAAAAAGTGATATAATTAAATAATAAGTAGAATGAATTTCTAAACACAAAACATAAACTAAAAGAAACAATACTTCCTCTTAAGAAAAAACTTGAAGAGAGTAAAATATCTAGATTATAATTAAATTCTAGGATGAAGGATTGGTACATGCAGTTAAAATGAAAAGTTAAGAAGATAAAAGTGCTTGAATTTGATATTATCCCATCAAAATTATAAGATAATATTATGATCTATTTTATGTATGCATCTACAAGTAGAGAAATTGTAATTTCAAATCATATAACCTGTGAAAATAAAGTATTTAAAAATATAGAATTAGTGAAAAAATATAATATTCATGACAAATATAATAGATAATGGTCTTAAAATAAGGTATAATTATAATGATATTACTATGGAAGAATGGGGTACACCATGAGTGTGTGCTCAGAATACCTAGGGATCAATGGTGGAAGAATACAAGCTGCATCAAAATCTCAACTGGCGAATAATCAAAAGTGGTATAATTTTTATAGGTTATATATTATTTGTTCTAACCTTGGATGCATGAAAATAAATTACAATAGAATGAGAAAAAATAAAGTTGTATGGAACACCTCTATTCTTATAAAATACTTGGGAAGAACTTTCTCTATAAAAAATAAATTTACCTATAAAATAGATTCACTAATTTTAAGGATAAATATGATAATAAAAGGAAGGCCCCTAAAATACCTATTATGTTTCAACCACAATATCCATCTTAGAGATAAAGAAAGAAAATATGGAAACTAAATAAGTTTGAGGATTCCATTTTAATTGTGGGGAAAAGTATAAAGTAATTAAGGAAGTATTCACTAAGTATGCATAAGTCTAAAATGACTACAATTATTTTTTAAGAAGAGGATAATCATGAAGTATGCCTTTGTGTTCATTAATATCACACCACTAAAAAGTATATCAAAGTTGGTGGTTGGGTTATCCATTAGAAGATGAATCGTGTTTAAGGATTCAAGTAGAATACATCAAGAAAAGAGAAAATTATAAGTAGGATTACTCATACAATGGAAAAGGAATCTAAGACTTGGAAGTTATAGAAACTAGTAGGGAACATCCATAACAAAATCTACACAAGTGGTGGTGTAAGAGTAACCAATATCACTTATTGTAGGATCATAAAAACAATGGGTTGGTTCCCCTTGTCCAACCACTATCCATAAACTAAATAAGTTTGTAAGTAACCCTTTACTCTTGGACATTATTGTTATATATAATAATTGGAGTGATGTGGGATTATGTGGGAGATAATATTAAAGGGGTAGTTATTCCAAAATAAAATGTTTTGATTGAGGTAATGGATAATCAGATAAAGATACCTGATGGAATCAATTATTAAAAAAATATGGTTTTAAACATAATAATAAGCACCGAATAGGTGGCAGTGTTTCTAAAAGGAGTAAATAAATGTGGTGATTGAATTTTATACCTTTAAAGAGTTAAAGATAATATCTTTTTTACTTTTCATATTTTCAAAATTCATAAATACCAAGGCTATTATGAAGTGGTACCAGAGTCAAATCCTTGTATTTGTAGATCCCAACAGTGGTTAGACATGATTGAAAGTCTCTAAATATTATTTCATGAGATATATAATGATGTAATACCCTAAGTAATTGATAAATAGTAGATGGAGAATTAGTGACATTTAATATTTCATGTGTATTTTTTATGTGCCAATATTATGGTGTCATATGATTGATTTTAAAGATATCTATATTTTTCTTGAGGTAGAGAACACTAATAAAAAGTGGTCCCAATACATGAATCACATGCTAAAACCATTTCAAAAAGTGTAATATAGATATAAGCATTCAAAGGGAGCTAAATATTTTCATTAATATGTTTTCAGACTCATTTGAATGTAATAAGTTACATAATAAATAAATTTAAGATACAAGTGGAATCACTTTGTGTTGAAAAGATATATTTATTGACGTTTCAAGTGGTATGTTACTCACCCATGTATTTTAAATGTTATAAAATAACTATTTTGGGAGATATTTCTTAAGTTTTCAAGTGGTTAATGTGATCATTCTACATATGGTTTCAGAATACATAGTGAAGTTAGGATAGAATACATTGAAAATGTTAACTTTGAATTTTTTCCCCTATACAAAGATTTTTCTATGTGGGATTAAAGATTGGTTTATAGGTTTTTTCTAATAGGTGTTTTACTTATTTTATTTTTTAATAAGTTGGGTATTTTTAATAAAAAATAAAAAGGATTATGAAGTATTGATTTATAATTGAGTGATACATATGGTTAATTTCTCGAAATCTAGAGTCCTTCAATGTGATATAAAGTGTTGAGTTTCAATAAATGTTGAATTATGGGGTGTTATAAGGAATATATGTTTTCAAATATGGTGTTAGTATTTCCTAAATAATGGTGAAAGAAGAAAAATTTTATTTTATTAAAAAAGGGGGAGATTTAATTAATATATAATTGGATATTGTCAACAATAATACAAAGGTGGGGAATGTTGCAACTAGGGTTTTAAGGTTACAACCATAGTTATATTTGATTTTAGTTTTAGAAAATATAGATATAAAATTGTAGGGAAGTGTTGATAATATTTTTTTCAATATGGGTATTTAGATTATTTATAAAAGGAAAGGTTGACAAGTGTTTTATGATTAAATTGAAAAAGGGAAGGTTTGTAGGGTACAAGAGCCTCAGTCTAGTTGGTGAGGACTCGACAAGTGCATCCAAGAGACCCGAGTTCAAAACCAGGTGGAGGCATATATCTAGGGTACTGCAGCAGTACTGTAGTAGTCACTGTAGCAGGCATTGTTCGTTACTATAGCAGCCAGAACTATTCATCCATTAGGGTTTTCGGGCCACCGGTTTGGACCATGGGTCCTTTAAGGCCTTTGGGCCACCCAAGGCCTTTGGAACAGTAAGTAATTTGGGAAACCTCAAGTATTTCAGACAACCTCAAGGCCTTTGGGCCACTACAAGTAATTCAAGCCACCTCAAGGCCTTCGGCCTACCTTAAGGCCTTCGAGCCACCAGAACTTGTGCTGAAATGATCAGACATACTCTACAAGAAGTAGACTCCATATGAGGATTCATAGTAGGTGCATTCACCATAGAATATTCTAGGAAGATTTTCTATAATGAGAGGGTATGGCATTTCCATCGGGACCAGCCTATGCTTACAAGGGAAGCCTAGCTGAAAAGCCATGTGAATGTGGAGAGCTGATATAATGACGAAGAAGTTGGGAGAAGGTGTTACAAGTATAGTTTTTATATTTCCTACGACCTATGGGTCTTGTAATCTCTAATCCTATGATCCTTGTAAGGGTTCCCCCTCATCCCTTGAAAGGGGGGTTATCAAAAATCAATAAAAAAGAAAGCCTTTGGGCCATTCAAGTAGGAAGGTTTTTTGGGGTATTGTGGTGTTTTATAGAATTAGTATAATTCAAAAAATATTTTTATGAAGGATAAAGGATTTTTTGAACTTTTTGAAAAATCATGGTCAAATATAGCTTTCAAAAAAATTGAGAATAAGAAGGTACTATAAAGGTTGGATGAAAAAAAAACTAATATAATAGTAAGGTTAATGTACTTTTGGTCGATCTATAATTATTTATACAAGATCATAAACTCAATATGTAGAAAATCTGGGAATTTGTGAAATTTTCACTCTTAGTGGGTTGGAAATCAACCTATGGCTAGTTTATTATCATCATATAGTCAAATAAATCAATCATGATCTATTGAAATTTAACATTTGAATTTTTTGATTTCATCATGTAATCAGTTGAAGTAAGAACAATCGGTTGGAACTAAACATGCGGTTTGATTAGTATGTTGTGAATTTGTTTATTCATTGTAGCTAATTCTAACATGATGTCAATTGATTTATAATTGATGATTAGAGTTGTTTATGAAATCAATTGTATTTCAATATGTATTTATAAGGAATGATCAGTTAGATCCCTTCATGCATCATATTGGAGTTCAACATATGCTCTGTTGAGTATGCATGGTTAGTTGGGAGTGTGTCTATAAAAATGGATAAGTGCCCACTTATGGGTTTTACCAAATTATAAAATTCACCACATTAACAAAAGTGGACATGTAGAGGTTATACCTAAGGGAATTTTGGAAATTTAAGTGAATTTGGATACATAGAGGTTCTACATAATAGAATTTCCATAATTTTATATAATATATATACATGAGGGAATTCACATATACAAAGTTCTGGCATTGGAAAATTCATCTATGAAAGGATTCACATATATAAATTTAGGTATGAAAGGGTCACATAAGCATATTTGATTATGTGAAGTCATTTTCTTATGTTAAGGGTCACATATGTGATTTCAGCTACATAAGGTAGCTCATGTATGTGAATCAATGGCTTGTGGGAATTTAGATATGTGATCCACCACGTATGGGTTTCTCGCATAGGTGGTTTTTGGGAATTTCACTTCGAGCGACACGACATAATTTAATGTGGTGTTTTCAAAAAGCATTGAAAGCATGTTTTTTTGTAGGGAATTAGAATAAAGATAAAGAAAAACTTTTAAGGAGGTTTTTATGAACCATGACTTGATATATTGGATAAATTCCTTAGAGAATATTCAAAAAAGGAAATATCAACTAGGTTTAAAGAAAAAAATGTAAATAAAGATTAAATTACATAATATAAAAATAATGAAATTAAGATATCCTTGCATGATATTGGAATATTTTAAGGTGTGTATTTAAAAGGAGATATCCATATATTATGTGGATCGTTGGTTTGAATACAAATAATGGTTGAAAGTGATTGATCAATATTAGACTGAAAAATAATAGGAACTTGGTAAATTCCAAAGATTGTGGATATTTTTTGGGTAGTTTGAATATTGTATTGACTAAGAATTTAGGGACTTATTATCAGAGGATATTGGGAAAGTTTTTCATGTAAAGAAAATATGCAGACTATGGATATATGTATATTAGGTTCTCTTATTAGAATTTAAATAAGTTTTATCACATGGGATATATATTTGTGATCAAAAAGAGTGTATAGAGAATACTCATATAGAAATATCTAGCTGGATGAATCATATATTAGGCAAACTCAAATGTGAATCTCTCAATTCATTGAATTTTATAAGAACTCTATATTTAAAATATGGAAAGAATATTTCAAATTCCTTTTCAAGAAAGATCATAAACATGTGTTATTTTAGGTGACCCAAGGAAAGATGATGAAAAACAGGGAGCAATGTGGTGTGGTCTACACCATGGGTTGAAATGAATTCATGTTGAGGATGTATGTATAAATACTTTATGAAGCAGTTCTAGAAAGAGAAGAAACATGCCAATATTGAAGTTCTGGTGGTGGAGGAAAGGGATTGTGAATAATGATACATCTAGTTTATCTTGAAGAAGGGGTTGAAGAAAAAGATAGTGGATTATACTATAATGTATGATTCATTATGATGAAGGGGATTAAGAGAAGAAGAGGTTTTTACTATTCCATCATGTCTAAATAAAGAAGCTATAGGATAATCCAAACATAGAATTATCCTCATCCAGATAAGAATGATATTGTTGAGAAGACACAAATTTATCCTCACTTGTAGGATTATGTCATCTAGTGTTGGAAGAGTAAGGGAAAAAACTATACACCCAATAAGTATTTAGTCTCATCTAGATGTGAAAAAAAGGAGAGTAGAAAATGGTGGAACCTGATAGAGAATCTACCTAGTGATACAATTGGAAGTGGGGTATCTTACTTGCTTGAGAAATAAAAAAAGACATTAAAATGGAAAAGAGACCCTAATTTATATAAAATGACTTATTTATCACTTGATTAGTTTGTGAGAGTAAAGAAGAGGCATTATTTCTAGGATTGATAGTGATCCCTTCCCAAATACATTGTAATATCTCTACAAATATTATTAGAGCCCTATAACATCAACACAATGTTGGTGTGTTCTCCTTGGAGTATCCCTCAATGATGAACCAAGTAAAATACTGATGTAACTATGTGATTTATATTCTATATATGTGCATGATCTGTGGTTTGGAATCATTTTAAAGAAATAACGTGTTGAATGAATATTCTGGGAAACTTAGGGACAAAATACTGAACGTAAAAGATAAAAATGTGGTGCCACCCTAATGCACCCCACCCCTCTCATGGTAAATTTGGTTCCAATACAAAATTATTATATGATATGTTTATATCCTCATAAAATATACTAATAAATATCCCTAATACTTCTGAATAATATCTAAGGGTATTATAAGTGGAGGTGGTTATCGTGGGTGGTGGATCAGTTAATATATATCACATAGTTATTTTCACAAGATTTAAATTATCCATTAAATTATTTTTATCTAGCTGTAATTGATGGAGATGAGATTGTTCTTGTTATAGGGAAAAACATATGGATGCTACCTACCTTCTAATCTTGGATAAATGATCCTTGTAAGGAAGAATTATACTACACGATTCCATTGCATATTCTTTCTACATATATTTCTTAATGTGGTTACATCTGTTTAAACCCAGTAATTTAATGAAAATATTATAACGATAATATTTAATATGTAAAATTTTATCTCGATAAAATGTATCATGTTTTATTTCGGTTTTTTGTTCCATGTAAAATAATTTATTCATAATACTATTTATTTCATGGGAAATTAATGCTGAAATTTCAGGGTGTTACATTTTACTTCAATTAACAAATATCACTTGATCTATGCTAGTGAGCGTGAAGAGCATGATCCATTTATATTAAATTTAAAAATTAATATGGTTTATTATGTGGATAATGAAGTATATTATGGTTGGGGTGTTATTTTACACTTAAAAAATAGTGCCTTTGATGATATAGGAAATGAGGCTCAATTGGTAATTTGTGACACTTAACCTCATCAACCATAAAACATTCATCAGTTTTTCAAAATAATATTGAAACAATATAACTTATAGGGGAGGGTGAAAATGAATAAGTACTCATTACAATAGAGGTTAAAAAAATTAAGGACAATGAAGATTAATATAATTTAACATATAAATGGGTAATGAAACTATATTACAATTTCCCATCTATACCTATTTTTTACATATATACATTGTTATACTTTTATTTTATTTTTTTATTTTATAATTCTTTTTCTTCTAATTTTTTGTACATTTATATATATTAAGACATTAAAAATTAAGAAATTATGAGATTTTTTTTGAGATCCCATACAATTATAGTCTTAGATAACACCACCTCTAACATCACCTCCAAGGGATTTGAGTGATTCAACTATACTAGAGACTATTAAAAGGCCACAAGCTTCCCCAGATGTTGTTGGTATCTCACCATTTGATTCTCCTCTAGTGGTGGAGAAATTATTCACTCCTCCATCAAGGGGATATTGTTTGGTTACCATTAGTTGTATGTATATCATTACATAAAAAACTATATATTATTATTAAATGATTAATTCCATTTCCAAATAGATAAATATAACAACACAAGTGATTCAAATATAAAATATAAGATACATAGAACCTGAAAGAAATTAAATATTCTATTTCATTTGATTAGTTTAGTGTTCCTATAGTGATGTTGTCGGAATATATTGATAAATTCTTGGGAAACATGCTGGAGATATGGGGAGACTTCCCATTAATTATAAATATTTGAGACACATTCTCATTTCTTGGAAGAATGAGGTATTTGAAAACCAAATAAAGTTAAAACTAATTTATTATTCAGTGATTAGTAATTTAAAATCTGTGAGTAAAATTATTAATATACTTATAAATTGATTTGTTTTTTATTTCTGGATATTTTTTCATTTCAATGTACCTAAATCTGTTTCACACCCATGGTTCAAGAAATGGTTGGTTATGAAATATAAAATATAAGAAGATATAATTTCACAAGTTAAATTTCACTTTACTTAGAATTCAACTGATTTATGAGATAATACCTGAATGCATGTCACATGAGCAGTGAATGTTGATTGTTGTTATTAATAGGCATGTGTTTCATGTGGGTTTTTTCATATTTTAGAGTAATTTACTAACATAAATACCAGAAAATTAAAATTTTGATAAATTTTACTATTTTTAAAGAATTATATAAAAATTAAAAATGAATCATGAAAAAATACATTCCTCATGTCGCTTGGTCGTAAAGTTTATTCAGAAATAGAACAACCATGGTTGAATTTTATTCATTATTATTTAAATTATTTTATTATATCTATTTATATTTTTTTATAACTTGATATATATATATATATATATATATAATACCATGATTTAGGTTACCTAGTTTGAAGAATGGATATTTTTCTTAATGTTAATTAGAAATCTGATGATATTTTCATGAATGAACCTAACAGAGACATTAGAGTAGGTATGTTTCATTAAAATTCAACTATATTTTATTACCATAAAAACAAAATAATTAAAAACTAATTAATTATAAAATATTATGATGATTAAATAATTTATTAATTATTTTTAATAATGTTATATTAACTTGTTAAAATTCAAGAATCTTGGGATGTGAACCCCACAAAATCATTAGCAATTTCCTATAATTATGTTGTTCTAATAATTTTAGGGAAAGAACATCTTGGGAATTCATGGGGTGTGGTTTCTAGGATTACCTCATTAAATGTATTTGGTAGGTCACCATTATCCTTTACAATTACACCATATATTAGGGGTTTAAGAAGCATCGTTGATTGGGAAGCACATAGGAAAATTTTGAGGCTGAAATAAAAATGCAAGAAAATGAATCCTACAGGAAATAAAGGATTAGTGGTGGTCAAAAATGGAAAATAACTTAATTTTTATATTCAAAAGGATAAGGGGAATATTCCCTAAGGAAATTGTTACTCTTATAGATCATCCTATATAGTGAAATTATAAACTCAATTGATGAAATATCTAAATGAATATTTTCATTATATCTATGATGTTATTGTATCATGATTGGAAAATTTATATGATATTTATAAAAACCTAAGTAAATTTATTTGTGAAATGTAGGAATTGAATCCATATCAATCTAATTTATAGTTTTCCCAGTATTTACTTAAATACGTTTTCTTGTTTGAAAAATATAAAATAACCTTGTAGTGGTAAAAAATATTGAAAAATGATCAAATTAGTTTGAAATAATGGTACAATAATTATTGAATAATTTTTTATGTGTACGAGAATATGGTACATCAATATGACATTTAGTGTGCTCATGATTAATCAATAAGTAATTTTTAATTATATGAATGTTTTTAAAACATGAATCAGGGAGAAAACCCCAATAAATTAACCTTTTATTTCCATGAAAACATAATATAATGACTATAGATAGATTTTTGAAATGTAGGAAATGAAAATACATCAATATAATTGATAGAGTTCTTAAGATGTCCATAAACACATATTTTCTATTTTAAAACTCTAAAACGTGTTTTTAATGGATATAAAAATATATAAGACCTATTATTGGAATAAAATAATGGAAAAATTAGTTTTGAATCATTTATTATGTTTATGAGTAAATGAAAAATCAATATGATGTGAAGTTTTCTTGAAATTACTCTGTAAGTAGTTTTTAAATATATAAATGTATTTAGAAACATGCATAAAGGGGTCAAAACCAATAAAATGAACTTGGATTATCATGAAATAATTGAGAAAAGATTGTATATTATGTTTTAAAATGTAGGAACTAATGTCACATCAATATAATTGATGGTCATCTTGATATGTTTATAAGCATATTTTTGTGTTTTGAAACACTAAAACATGTGCGTAATGAAATAAACCATAGAAAACGACCATATGTTGGTTTGAAATCATGGGAAAAAGTATTTGAATCATTATTTTACTTGTATGAGTACAAGAAACATAAATCTGACATTTGTTTTTCTCATAATTACTCATTGTGTTGTTTTTAATGATACACAAGTCTTTAAAAGCATGAATCATGGGGAAAAACCAATAAAATTACCTTAGATAATTGTTAAATCACAGTAAAATGATAGTAGATTGATTTTGAAATATAGGAAGTGACTCCATGTTAGTTTGATTGATCATTTTCTTGATATTTTAGGAATCTCATTTTTTTAAACTCTAAAACATGCATGTAATAGTAAGAACCATAAAAAATGACCTTGGATTGGCATAAAATCATGGGAAAACTATCTTTGAATTATTTGTGATTTTTATAAGTAAAATAAACATCAATATAACATGTTATTTACTAATAATTACTCAATAATAAATTTTTATTGATATGAATGTATATAAAAATGTGCATCATGGGGTCAAAACTGAACAAACGACCTTAAATTTCCTTGAAATCAAGGGAATATAGCTTTAGATTTATTTTTAAAATGTATGAATTGATTAAATATATAAATATTTATAAACTGATAATTAAATCATTTTGATCACACCACACATCAGTTTAGAAACTATTTATAATGTTATAAACACATCTATTTCATGTTATGAGAGATAAATAATATCTTAAATGAATATTTGTATATTTTCAATGTTTATTGGGTGATTTTGGAGAATTAATTTCCTAGAGTGTTTTCTTATCTTCATTCAATCTATCATGTCTTGGTTGATATATTATTTTTTTGTTCTGAAATGTCACATGTCTTATTAATAAAATGAAATAAAAATTATGCATGATTCTGAATATATTTTGTGCATATTTTTTTATATTATTTTTTTAAAATATACTAGTTTTTATTGGTGTTAATAGACACAAATAGTATGAAAGAGGTTGATTGTTCTGATCGATGACACTTTTCCTAAGGTAGTTGTGTGATGGCCCATATTTTTTATCATGTTACTTTGTGTCATTTTGGGTGGTGGGGGTACTTGGATGAGGCTTGAGAAAAAACTAGTGGATTTTTAACTAGAATATCTATTGGTATAAGAGGATGAATCATAGATCTATGAGATATGGAGTGGTGGTGGAACTTACAGTGTAGTATAGGACTTACATTGTTGAGGATTGAGATAATGGGTTTCGGTGGATCTCCCAATTTTAGAATAGCTACAATGTGAGGGTGGGCAGTTGTGTATTGAATTTTTGAAGATGAGTTGTGGTGTAGAGTTTTTATTATGGCATGGACGATCAAGGGGTCCTATTTATCATGTCTCTTCTACCTAATAGATGGTTTTTTCTTAAAGGGGAGTTATGGTGGGATCCCTAGAGAGGTCAGTTTTGTATCTCTATTGATTTTTGTGTAGTTGTGGCCTGGTGGATTGGTCACACCATATCCTTACCATGGAAAAATATGATATGGGAACCTATTTCAACATGGATTTCAATGTAAAGTTATACCAATAGAGATTTTAGCATTTCTATATTTGTTGGGTTATAGTCTTAAATGAAGACCTAATTATTTTAGTGTATCCATGGGTGTTGCACCATGGCCTTTTAATATATTAGTGGGGTATAAATTGGAAAACCCCTCCAAAATTAATCATTATTTTAAATTTTCTATTGACTCTTTAGTGACCTAGGTGCATCCTTGGGAGTTATTTCGCTAACTTTTCAATGTATTTGATCAACACCCTCAAGTGATTGGTTCTTGGTGATCTAAAGTGAGTTCATCTTCTTTCATCTCTTATTTTCCTCATCTTTCCTTGTCTCAATAAGGATGTGGTTATGGAAATGGATGGTTTGGGTGATGTTGTGGATAGATATTGAAGGGTATTTTTTGAGGTTTTTGATACATTCAAGGTTTGATATTGTTAATGTGATTATTTTCTTCTTTCTTAGATCATGTACATTGATTTAGAATATCATGGTTGAGGTAGAGGATTGTTATTACCTCCCTATTACTTTGATTATTTGGTTATGACATGGTTTTTTTCATTTTGGTGGATATTATGTATTATGTTAACAAACTAAATTAACTTAAATTGAAAAGGAAGGGTGATGATTTTGCATGTATTTATTATTTTCCTTATTATTTCCACTTTCTTGTCCTAGATACTTGATGTTACTGAGATTATACTTTATTATTGATATTCAATTTTTGTATTGTATATTTTTTATGAAACATTTATTTGACTAATAGTATTAAATCACCTATCAAAAATTGTGAAACACTTATATACAGATAATGAACAAGTTTTTTAATGAATCTAGAAATTGTGTGAGAGAAATCATCCAATAGATGATGAAATGGTGTCAAATCCAACCATGAAATTGAACTAGTGGAAACTTTGGATGCTAAAATATATTGTAATGTTCATTTATGTTCATTTTATAATTTTAATGTGGTTTCTTTATCCTTTTTATACTTAAATGGTGCTGGTGGTGACCAGATCATTTTTGTAATATGCTAAGGTAGTGGGGTTGTGGTTGTTTGGCATGTGATACATTATGGGTTGAGTTATAATTTTTAGTTGATGGTTGTTAGTACATTATTGTTAGGTTTCTATGATGGTTTGTGAATGAGATCTACTATTTTTGTTATGATAGAGATGGCCATTTTTTATAGTATGTTTTTTTTACTATGTAGTTATGGGATGAGGCTAGTAATAATAAAACAGTAAGGATATGGGTCGAAATTGAATATGTTAAGGCTAAATTATTTATATAGAAATTTATTAATGAATTAAGTATTGATAAATGAATGAAAATAAAAGTAGGTGATTAATAGATTAGTTTTTAATAAAATATAAATTTAAATAGATTATTGAACTAAACATAGTTGTTATGTCGGAAAATATAGGAATTTTTCAAACCTATAAATTAAGAAGTAAATTGTGGTATGTATATGTCTAATTCTTGTGGTGAGTCTCATTAAATGGTGGAAGTTGTTGGTGGAGGATATCATTAGGTGATGGGGTAGTGGTATGGGTTATTCTAGTGGTTTTCGATGTGAACCTTATGTTGGGTATTGTGTGTATCTATTATACCATGTATTTTCATTTGATATATTTACACAGCCCACCCAATTATGATAACCATACTAACGCCCAACGATTTTTGGAGCATAGTGTTTTCGTAAAAATATTCAGGTTAGTGAGAGTGGATAGATGACTACCCACTCTTCCATGATCTCCCTTTACTTGTAGTACACACACTATAATAGTTGATGTCATTGATACCTGGTTATGTATATGACAAATGCGATGGGGCCATACATGGTAGGAAGATCTTAAGAGGTGTATATACTTTATGTTTATTATAACCTATTGTAAGTGGATGATGGTATGTGGTTGATTAAGAGAATAAAAAAATGGTATGCATATATTGATATGAAAATGCTTTGTAACTTATATACATTCACTGAAGCCAGCATAAGATGATGGGCCCTGCGGGAGGTTAGGGTGGGTAGGGATGCATCCAGACCCACATCAAGCTATGAATGGATCAAGCTTACGACATTTTATATTATAGAATAAGAGCCTAAAACCAGTGGGGAAGTGTTTATAGGGCATCCTGAATTGTTATATTTTGGTATTATCTTGGTAGTTTGTATGCATTATTTGGTGGGTGAGCCTTGGTGAGGTTGGGGTGAATTAATTAAATAATTTTAGTGTGGTTTGTTCACTGGATCATTAGTATGGTATTTAAAAAAAATTCATGAGATTCCATGTGTATGATCATACATGATATTCTCATCCTATGTATATATAATCTATTTTATAGGTTACCCAAAGGGTTTTGGATATTGATCTGGACATTATATGCATTGAGGTTGGTGTTGTTATGGATTTTCTTCCTTAGGTTTTCCACTTGGCACTTTTTTATTTTGGAGTTTTATTTGTATCTGTTGACATGAATTATGATATGTTGGTCATTATATATTTATTACATGGTGTTGATTGGTTTCATCCATATTATCTATGGTCCTTAACATATATTTTGAAGGCAATTCCTCCCATTGTATGTTTTATACACTTGATGCTAGTCACCGACCCAGATCCTATTGGAGGTGGGATTTAAGGTCACTCCTTCACTTAAATTCTATCCTATGAGGGTATTAAATAGAGGTGGGGTAATTATAGAGTGGAATAAAAGATAATTATTAAGATATATTATAGATAATAGATTTATACACTATAAGGAATGCATGGTTTGTTAGGGAAATGATACCAATTGATCTTGGTGTGTAACATAATCTAGAGAGACTGGTTGAACACCCAATTTTAGGTCCCCCATGCTCCAATATAAAGAATATGATTATACCAAATGAACATGTGAACTAGTATTAATTTTATATTAGATACCCAGAAGAGGTACATCCATCATAACTGTTTGTGCTTGTGGTTGAATGGGGTGATTTAAGGAGTTTAATAAACCTAACTGAATGAATTTAAATGAATTACATGTTATAGGATTATGGATTTTTCTTATTCTAGTAATGTATGTTATGAATTTAATAATATGAATATAGATAAATACCCCCCACGTCAAGACACGTTCTTTTCATGATGTGATTTAAGGTCTCACATATGATTTGAGACCACCCAAAGCAGAAAATATCTTGGGGTGGTGGATGGGTTACCTTGATTTTAATGCTATTAGTTGCTCTCTTTTTATTGAGGAAAGTTTGTATGTATTTTTATGAAATTAAATGTGGTGTTGACATAAAAATATAATAATTAATTAAGTGTATATGTAGTAAATGGTAAATAGAAATGCTTAAATCATTTTTTTTTGTTTACTTGGGTGTGTTCTTGGTAATTATAGATTTATTGGCAAATTTGGGTGATCTCTAAACTTGATAAAGTAATAGTTTCAACCTCATGTTTAATGATTCATGTTTTTTTTATTTTGTATTATCTAATTTTGAAGTTATGCATGTTTATATTAACTCAAACGAAATAATTATAGGATTTCATTAGTTCAATATACAAGTATTATAAAATTATTATTAAAGTTTTTATAGTGATGGATGAACTATTAATAAAATTACTTACATGAAAATTTAAAATAAAAAATACATTGATAAGTTATGTGTGTTAAATTATTAATTGGATATTCCTAGAGAACTGTATTGAATTTGAGCATGCTGATTTCGAGAAAATAATATGTGTTATCTAGTGGTATGTGGAGTAACATTTGTTGTCGTTTTTTGACTTTATTTAGATCATGAAGCACCACATTTCTTAATAAAGTATAATTTATCTTTAAATAATGGGTTTAATTATTTTAAGAGTGGTCATGTAATTGGTTAAAATTGTTTTATTAAATATTTTGTTAGCCTCATGATTCAATGTAAATTTTAATAGTTCATAACAGAATTATTTTAAAGGAATATTTAAGAAGTCAAACATCTAAATAATTTTTTTATCTTTTAAAGTTTTTAATGCATGGGTTCCAAGGAATAATTCATACATTATAAAAATGATATTTTTCTAGTATTTTCAAGCATACTATAACTGATTTAAATTGTATATAGTACATGAAAAATCATTATTGTTGAATCTAGAATTTGACTTGTGAATTTGTGTATAGTATTTAATTTTTCTAAAGTGTATTGATATGATGTGGCCTTTATGATTAGAATTAATTAATTTTAAACTGAGCCATTCTAGTTAAATCATGCCTTACTATTAATCCTACAAAGATAAGACACATAGTTTCTTATAATGATATGTCTTGTTTGTTATGATATGTGAACATTTAAAGTGTGTTAATTAAAAAACATGTTAAGGCTTATTAAATGTTAGTAGTTTTGTTTAAACTAATATATGTTGTATTTTAATTTGTTTCTATTATTAAATAGGCTTGTATAAAAGATTAAATTATCCATTTTTTAAATAATTTTCTCAATATTCATTGATGGTAGATTTTTGATTTTGATGATAATGTTTGAATATATTGATTTGGATTATAACATCCCTAAATTGAAATTTTATTCTATGAATAAGGCTAAATTTACTAATAATTACCTAAAAACTATAATTATGATTCATTTAATTAAAGGCACATTCTAAGAGTCATGAGATATCGTTGATTATCTTGTGTGACTTAAAGAAGATTCATAATTAATGCCTGTTTTTTCCTAAGTATTTTGGTTTCAATTATTTTCAATGTTTTAGTACGTGATTGAAGGAAAAAATTATTATTTAAGGAATTTATAGAAGGGGGTCCTAGAAGGACTTCACGTAATGTTTGTGAAGTAAAAAAAAGTTTGATGATGCTATTATGACTTCAATGTACCAAAAATTATTATCACTCCATGTTATTAATGATTTTATTTGAGTTTTTTTAAGGAATAATTTTGGAAAAATGTGAATGTTTTGTGGGAGAAAAGTATGTTAACCTGAAAGAGTTTTAGAAGAACCTTTGTGTGTTCACATGAAGTAGATCTACTAGAAGACCACTTTTGAGTTCCATAAAAGGATTTATAAAAGATCATTTTTATAATAAAATTTCTAGAATAATTGACATGGGTTCAATAGATTGAATAAATATTAATATATATATAATAAATTTTGGAATAAAATTTGTGAGTTTAATAGAAGGAAGTCCAAAAGGATAATTTATTATCTTACTAGAAAGATAAAATATATGTCAAAATTTCCAGTTGAATAAATTTATGGTTCTAGAAGAAAAAAATTCACATATAATATATATCGTAAGGAGAAGGCTAAGTCGGTAAAATGATATGATATTGATTTTATCAGAAGAAAAATGTGAGATAGAGCTTGAACAAAAAATTAAATATCACAATAAATGAGTTGTATAAGGTAAAACCGAAAGGATCAAACTAATTACATCAGAATAAAATTTTCTATAAAGAATGAATGAAGTAATTTAAATTGTTCTAAAGTTAAAATTTCTGATGATGTGGAGATATATACACAAAGTCCAATATTCATGAAAATAATATAATGATTATAGAAAAATATGAGGATGTTTTTAAAGATGTGTTAACACCCAAAATTTGAAGAGAGTTTATAAATATTATTGACTTCTAAACTATATAATATTTTAAATATATTTCCATCAAGAATTTTCATGTCATAAAATCTCATATTTTAGTTATTTTAAAAGATATGTTGAAGGTGTTCAAAATGATACTTATAAATCCGTAAAATTCAATGATTTTAATTCAACGAATTTATTAGTAATGTTGAATCTATACCAAGGACTAATCACATTCATAGATGATGATGTGTGTACACTAAAATTGATATCATTTAATGAATGTGATTTTATGATTTTCCAAATGAAATGATTCTGTGAAGTTACAATGTCAAAGAAGAACACATGGGAGGATAGAGTTTCAAAAGAAGAGTATTAATTAGTTAAAAATAATTCAAGATATATAGTAAATTTCAAGATTATAAAATATTTCTACGAAAATTTTCATGATCTGGAAGAAGTTTTAAAGAGGCTATGGTGATCCAAATTTATTATAGAGGAAGACAAACAAATGAATATGATCTTTTTATAGTGGATAAACTATGAAAAGAATCATGTAGTTAGTGTGTCTAACCAGCAGCTGGAGGCTTGTAGTTGGGGTGTATAACCAATCACCGAGGGAGTTTTAAGTTGGGGTGTATAACCAATTGTTGAAGAAGGGGTGGTGTGTATAACCAGTCATAGGAATGGTATTGATTGGTTGTATAACCAATTACAAATAATGTTAGTGGACAATCCAGGTTGGGGTGTATAACCAATATGTAAAGAAGTAGTCTCTTATTTCAAACTTTTTAAATCCTTATGTTTTTTGTGCTTTAATTTTCATAAGTATGAGGCTTTAACCAGCCATAGAGGTTGAAGTTCCTAAAAGAGAGAAACATCGTAAAAGTAAAAAAGATCACTGATTCACCCCATTCCCATCCCAATGATCCTATATAACATGATTACTTTAATTGGTATTAAAGGTAACACTCCTATACAAATCTACTCAGTGATTATGGAGAATTTAAATTTAGTCAATAATATAGGTATTCCTACATTCAAAAGCATGAACTATCATGCATGAAAAAAATAGGATGATACCATATATTATTTTTCTTAGCCTAAGTATTATAGTTGTGGAAACTATTATATTTACACCAAGATAAAAATATTCACCAATTATTTTTTTCAATAAAAAAATTTAGGGAAAAGGAAATGGAAGAGAATGATAAAAAACCATTCAAAGTATTGGAATTATGATGATCTTGGACACTTTTTCTATGAATATCCAAGGAAGATAATGGAACAATCTAAAATTTATGAGGATAATGAGAAGAACTAAAAATAACATGGGATATGAAAAATAAGAAACATTCTAGTGGTAAGAAAGGGGATTTAATTAGAAAACATGATAAATATAATTCATCATCAAGTAACTCTTCTGATAATGAGAAGAATTTTCTTACTATGGTTGTAAAAGGTTTTCATAAATCTATAAGTGATAATGATGGATAAGGTAAAACAAAGTATAATTTAAACTGAAGAATGAGTTGGAATCATGTATTATGTAGGTTAAAAAAATATAGAAGGAAAATAAAAATAATAAAAGTATAAAAATAAGTTTATTGATGGAATGTAAGATTTCTTTAAAATAGAATAAGGGTATCTTGGGGAAATTAATTTCCTTAAAGTTAAAATCATTTTGAAAGTAATTATATTAATAGTCCATGATGAGAAACTATCTAGAAAAGAATAAGAATTATTAAAGGTTAAATTAATGTTCTTGGAAGCTAAAAATCCTTGGAGAAGTTGGACAGATATTTTTTCTAATAAATGAAATTTAAAATAAACTCATCAAGAACTTCTCAAAAATGAGCATTCATAAAGTGGTTTAAACTAAATATAATTTTATAATATTATTGAAGTTATGTTTAATTTTTTTAGGTTAAATTATTTGGAAGTAATGAAGGAAGGATAGTAAAATAGTTTCTCTATAAAAATGAATAACTTTTTGACATGGGATGAGAATTGTTGTTAATTATCAAGATAAATTAAAAGGAGACTGCAGATTCTTGAAAACAAAATTTCCATAAAAATGATGGAGGAGGTCACATTTTTGGAATAATCTCAATATTAACATCATGATAATTATTTTTATAGGGGACCAAACCCCAATTGGTATTATTAGTGTTGTGTAACTTTTGTGCATAAATCACATAATTTTCAGCTCAATATGACTTTACGAGAGAAGAGAGAAGAACCAAGGGGGGTTTTATGTGAGAAAATAAAGACTAAATTCAAGATAAAACCTTATATTAATAGATCTTCATCTAATCTATCCAATAAAAATGAATTTTAAATTTTGATGGATTTTTTTGAGAAGTGTGGATTAGTATGTCAAAATGCTATAGATTTCAAGACTATTCTTCAAGTGTAAGTTCCTTATGATGTAAAAGGGAATAAAATTCCCATGATTATAATGGAAAATTAATATGATGTTAATTATTATAAGAAAAAATGTGATAAAATAGAAGAATATGAAACTCAAGATAATTATAGGGAAATAATTTCATACTATATGAGAATAAATAAATTCTTGAGGATTCTTACATAAGTGGTGATTTGAAAATTCCAAAGAAGAATGGTGATATAAGAAGGAAATAATGGGCAAGGTTGAGAAGAAATTATCATCCTGAATGTTGCTTCTAAATCATAAAGAGGTTCCTCTTTATCCCCTATCAGTTTGTGCATTTTTTAATAAAAAAATAGGGAATTAATATAGATTCATGAAACATTAATTGGTAGTATAATATAAATAATTATTCTTCATGGAGTTTTTGAAACTATGTTGAAGAAGATAAATCAAGTGTGTCCCTTGTGAGGAAGATTATATAAAGAAAATTTTGTCAAAAGTTATTATCCCATGAAAACATTAAATATATCTTTACTATGAGGTATGAAAATCACACTCTCATCTCTTGTTCAAGAATGTATTAATAAAGGGTGAGTTATTGGATGATGAAAAGATGAGATAAAGGGGGGATTGTTTTTCCTACATTAGAATTTTCTAATGTGTTTTTCAAAGTGTGTCCAGGATTAATTTCATTGAAAAATCAGATTACATGAAACAACCAAAAGGATATTTGACAGTTCTTGAGAATGGTAATATATGTGATTATTTTTATGGAAAGAATATAAAATTACAGTTATCTCTCTCTTATTTTATACACTGGTATTTCCCACATAAACTTGTAGTTGTTTAACTAAAGGCTTTTTTTAAGAATCATGGCATGTTTTTCTTAGAAGAAACTTCAAAATATCCCTATGTTATCCTTTTCATTTTATTTTTAATAAGGATTAGAAAAAAAATTCTCATATATTGGCTTCATTGATGTGTGGTGATATAAAGAACTTAAAAATTGGGATATTTTTGTTCAAAAAGTAATTTGTTTGTATTTTTTATCAATATATCAATATGTAATTGAAGTAAAAATGAGTTTCTCAAGTATTTTATAAAAGGAGGTCGCAGAAGGACTTCACATAAATTTTGTGAATTCAAAACAAGTCTGATGATGATTTTATAATCTTAAAAGTACCAAATATCATGATAAATCAAGGTTATTCATGATTGTATATAAGTTTTTTAAAATGAATGATTTTGGAGGAACATGAAAATTTTGATGGAGAAAAGTAATTCCATTTAATGGAAATTCAAAAGAACCATTTTGAGTTCACATAAAGGAATTTTAGAAGAACCTTTGTGGTTTAAAAAGAAGAAAATACTTTAGAATATTTTTTTTCAATTCAATAAATGTATTTTGGGATGAAAAAATTTTAGAAGAATATATTCAAAATAGAATATAAGAGTTAAATAGATGAAAGAATGATCAATGGATGGAATGAATTCTAAAAACAGTTGAGTTGAATAGATTTAAATATATAAGGATAATTTATGATCATATAGAAAAGATAAAATACATGTGTATATTTCCAATCAAATAAATTAAATTTTCAAGAAGAAAAAATAGGTAAATATAAAATAAATTGGAAGGAGAAAGCTATGACGGATAAAGGATATGAGTTTGAGTTTATCCGAATAAAGTTTTGAGATAAATATTGAAAAACAATTAAATATCACAATATATTATTTTAAGAAGTTATAACCATAAGGATATGAATGATTACATCATTATAAAATTTTATTGATAAAATTATTGGAATTTACATTTTTTTAAATTCAAACTTTCTGATGATATTGAGTTGTATGTTCAAATTTCAATATTCAAAAGAAATACCTGATTCTTGATAAGTTTTTATAATGTTTTGAAAGATTATTTGACACACTTATTTGGTATAGATTTGATAAAAAAAATTAATCCTTAATTAAAGGATATTTTATATGGTATTCAACCATGAATTTTAATGTGATAAAATATAGGTGTTTGGAGATTTTGGAAGATATATTGAGCTTTTTGAAAATGAGATGTATAGATCATTGGAAATAAAATATTTGAATTCATTAAATTCATTAGGAAAGTTGAGCCTATAAAACTGACTACAAATATTCATAGAATATGATGTGTGAGCACTAAAATTGTTAATGTTTTGTGAACCTAAGATTGTGAGTTTACAACTGAAAATATTCTATAAAGTTACATGGCTGAAGAAGAGAAACTAGAAGGAAAAGGTTATAGAATAGGAACATTAAGTATATATATATCTTCTATGATCTAGAGGAAATTTTAAGAATAGTATATTTTTCTTATAATATATTGAAGATATTAAATAATTTGTACACAAGCTTAGGTGATCCAACTTTCTCACAGAGGAAGACCTTATAAAGAAGAATATCATTCTACAATGGATCAATTCTGAATGGGATCTTGTGGTTGTGGTATATAACTGAATTACATAGGCTAGTGGTTGGGGTGTATAACCAATCAATGAAGTATTTTTTATTTGGGGTGTATAACCAATTATTGATAAAGTTTTTTTGTCTATAGCTAGTGGAATGAAGATTCTAGTTGGGTTTTATAAGTAATTAATATTAAAGTTGGTGGAGAATCCATGTTGGGGTATATAACCAACATGGAAAAGGATATCGTTTTATTCCAAACCTTTTAAATCCTTGTGTTCATGATTTCTTTTGACATTTGAATATTTATGAGGTGCAGATAAGTTTTTTAAAGGAGTTTTTATTGAGGCTTTAACAATCCATAGATGTTGAAGTTCCTAAACGAGATAAAAATCATAAAATAAAATGATATCACTAATTCACTCCTCCCCCACTTAGATATCATATAAAACTGTCATGACCCGACCCTACTCAGGCTAAAGCCGCAACTACCCCAAGCCCGCCTCCATAGACCAGGGGCTGGCGACAAGCGCCGAAGGCTAAACAACTCAGGGAGGCCTTTTCTTGAGTACCTGTGCACACGCACGCAGGAAACTCAATGCAAAAGTGTAGAGTAAAAGGAAAGACAAGAAACGTAAAGTGAAACTGTTATAACCCAACCACAAGTATGCATCAAACCTCTATACAGTAAAAAGTGAAAGATGAAGGAAAACCAAAAAGAAAAGGAAAAAACACGCACCCAACCATAAAAGTGCCACAACCCGGCAATAGGTAAATAAAAGAAAAAAACAGCTGGAAGGGTTCCCCTGCCTGGAACCTGACTTCGGCCACCGCACGCGGTCCAAGCCCATGAACTTATAAGCTCCGCTGAATTCATGACCAACATGTTCGTTATATGCAAGGGAACACCAAGTGCGGCCAAATACCAAGCAACGGTGAGTATAAAAATACTCAGCAGGATGCCCCGAAGGCTCGAGGGAGCAACAAAGGAGGTACTGAAGAGGTGAGCAGTAGATCGAACAGAGAAAAGTAAGGGAGTACAACCGAGAGTTCATTAAAGAGTATAGCTTAACCTAGAAAGAGGAAGGAAGTAGACTCGTCCAAGCACAAGGAGCTAGAAACGGTGAGAAGATGAACTTCTCGTCGAGTCTTCATTATTTATAGCAGTAGGGTAGACTCATCCAACCATGAGAAGCTAGAAACGGAAAGCATGTGGCATACCCCGCGCGTCTTCGCCTCTCCTGGAAGAAGAGTAACCAAAACCCAAGAAGTGGGTTTCAGAACAAGGTATATATATATTCATTTTCTCAAAAAATAATCCCGAACAAGACCGTAAGGGGATCTCCATCCTATAGCTCAGCCCAAGAAGTGAGTAGCCAACAGTCCCAAAAGTAACCATCATCGATGCCCAGTATCCGTACGTCTACCCCGAACTACAAGTCAAGGGGCCCAAATCACCGCACCTTGATACTATCTGCTTTGGATGACACTGAATCGCCTGCATGGTTTTAGGTCGCGTCACAAGGACGCGTCTCGATGGGGAAAGAGCCCCTCATACTTGAGAGTTCTAGGTTAAGTCAAACCACACCTTGTCACTGTCACACAGTCGAGAGGTCTCCTCAAAGTCAAGTTTGTCCCATCCCGGACCCGTACAACCAAGGGTCCCGCTCCGGTAGTCACGGAGAAAAGTCACCGACTAGCCTCATAAGAAGGCTTGAGTTTGTAATGCCAACGGGCGACCCACTGCCCAGCCCTGTTGGAGGGTAAACCCTAATAAATCATCAGGCGACCCACTGCCCAGCCCTGTTGAAGGGTAAACCCTAATACATCATCAAGCGACCCACTGCCCAGCCCTGCTGGAGGGTAAACTCTAATACATCATTAGGGGACCCACTTCCTAGCCCTGCTAGAGGGTATACCCTAATACATCATCAGGAGACCCACTGTCCAGCCCTACTGAAGGATTAAACCTAAGAAGTCGATGAGCAACCCACTGCCCAGCCCCACTGGAGAGTAAACCCGAAGATATCAATGAGCAACCCACTGCCCAGCCCCACTGGAGGGTAAACCCAAAGAAGTCGATGAGAAACCCACTGCCCAGCCCCGCTGGACGGTAAACCCAAAACTTCTCTAACCATCCCTACTTCATGGTACAATGCTGGCCAACAGAACTCGGAGGGGGTATCGTGCAACCACCCAACTCCAGAACAAAACCAGGGGAAACCACTCAACCCTACTAGTCTAGACAATCGTGAATAGGAGGACCCTCTATGTCACGAGAGGTCAATGGTACGTGAAGTAGAACACGACACACATATGGGGCCCACACGACGTGTGGCCCCAGCTCATCTCCCAACAAGAACAAACTTTCTCAGGCACATACTACATCATGTACCTTCAGGCATTCCCGTATACTCCCAGAGTATCCCACATCTCTATCCCAAAGGCTATCGTGCTCATGGCACCCAACATCAACACGAAAGGTGAAAACGTAATTTCACCAACCTAATTCCTCCACGGCCCTAGCACGGCCAACCACATCTCTTTAAGAATCACCTTCACTCACACGGGAGTGAACGCAATCTCACGCCAAGGGTTCGCTTTCGAACACAGCAAGAAGAACCGTCGTCGGAGCACCTCTCATATTTTCACATTTAATGAGATCTCAAAGGAGTCTCCGTACATCCAAATGGATCATACCATTGTGATCCTCGTGAAATAACAGGCGAGATAGACTATTTACTCGCCTGAAACGGTAAATCGGTGAATATGGTACTATTCACCGTAGCTAGCTCATGTGGGGCCCACCACAAGAGCCTAAAACTAACCAAACGGATCACACCACTGTGATCCCCTCCGAAAAACACATGGGATTGACTACTCGATCGCCCAAAATGGACACCCGGTAAAAAAGGTACTATTTACCGTAGCTAGGTCGGGTGGGAGCAATACCACAATCCCGAAAAAGGTCGGGCGAACTTCTCCATCGCAATGCTCTCAGAAAAACCCGTCAAATTGACTGCTTACTTGCATGGAACGGATGTCCGGAGAAAAAGGTGTGTTCCCACATACCGAACATGAGCGGTGATGTGTGGGACCCGCATCCCGATCCCGAAACGCTGCCAACGGATCACATCATTGCGATTCGCTTGAAAAATTAAACAAGTTCAACTAACCACTTTTCTAAAACGGACACCCAGTGATAAAGATAGAAATCACCGCCAACTCCTGAAACGGCCCCCGTGGGGCCCGCACCATCGTGCGGAATAAAAGCGGGCGTATTGCACCATTGCAATTCCCTCGGAAAAAACACCCAGCATCGACTACTCACACGCCCCGAACGGACGTCCGAGTAAAAAGCTGTAAAGCGCTACACACAGCTCGAAGTACGGGTCGTGGGGCCCACGCTTCAACTCCGGCTTCAACACCTGAAACCATACTGGAAAACTTTGCCTCAGCACCAGGGTCCCAACGCGACTGATAGCGCTCAAAACGGACGTTGGATGCGTCTGCGCCGCTCAGAATACGAACCCCCCGAAAAACATCAATCCACTTAACACACGTGACGTGACACTGAACCCTCCGTTTCGGGAGTTAAAACCCCCCGAAACCATCTCAAAAGCATTGACTCGACGCCTGGAGTACACTGCCGCAGAAGGCACGCAAAACGAACACCCGTAGCGAATGTTACGGGTGCCCGAAACCAGGGGCGAACCCCTTGGGCTGGACCGGCCTGGGCCGGCCCGCGGTCCACGCGCAGACCGGCCCTCGTGGCCGGTCGCGCCTGCCGCATGAAGACCCACTGGGGTCGCGCGCCGCAACCCCGGCGCTGCCTCCCCCGTGCCGTCGCACACGCCCACCGCTTGAGGACCCCGCCGACGCCGCCCGCTTCCGGCCTGCCCTGCTGCTGAGCCACCGCAGACCGCCCGGCTGCCTGGGAATGCCGCGCTGCATGCCCACAGAAGCTGTAGCCGCCGCTGGATGTCGTCGCCGCCACTGTAGTCCGCCGGACCACCGCGCGAGCTGCCGGAAAACCTTGAAAAAGGCCGGAATACTTCCCAGGGCTACCCTGGACGCCCCGGGACTCGGATTTTTTATCTGAAAAGGGCGATGGAAACCTCAAATCAGGATCTAAATGAAAACGGCCATCGCTCAATGATTTGGCAGCAATTTGACAATTGAAAAAAATGATTTTGAAGGTAAATGCGGGAACAAAAATGCAAAACGTAACCTCCTACCTCGTTGGGCGTAGCCCGGAGGTTTACCATCGATCCACTGGAGCCGCCACCGCCTGTCGGAGGAATGGAAGAGAGGATAGGGGTTCCTCTTTCATTGGGAGCTCCTTGCGCCAGGGAAGAACAACAAAACAAGGGGGGCTGGGGAGTGTTTAAATAGAAACACTTAAACTCCCGCACGTCGGTCCCAAACCCGAACCCTCAGTAGGGTCGAGGTTAAGCCTCCTATAGGGTAAACACCACCTCTTGAGCACAACGGAGGTCTCAGAATTTTAATCTGAGGCCCCGTTCAAAAGTTATTAAACTCAATGTCTGAAGCTGCCAAATTACAAAAATGCCCCTGGGGCCATTTTTCACAGAAGGCCCGCGCCCGCAAAACTTATACCCCTCCTAGGGTAAACGGCACGTTCCGAACACAACGGTGCCCTTAGTTTCCCAATCCAAGCCACTTTTTAAGAGATACTTGAGTTTAACCATTAAACGAATTAATTAATTAATTAATTTACCCGTTTAACGTTCCGGAAGCGAGCGAGGGGTCCAAACATCCCGCGCCGACATGCTTTATGTCATTACTAGGGTAAAAACCCCATTTCGGACCCATCCGTACTCTCAGATTTCTGATCTGAAACTCTGTTTAGGAGTTATCCCATTTATTTGGCATTCCTAGTGTGAACGCACTGAAAATTTAATTTCGGCCACACCAGGGCTCGGAATCGCACGCCGTCTGAAGGCGCTGCTCTGGAATGACATCAAGAATATTTCAAAGTCTTTTATAGCCAAAAACCGGGTTCTTAAATCATTACCTCCTTCATGTTTTTTGTCCCCGAAATGAAAAACCAGGGAACAACTCAGGGTACTAAGCCCACACCTGGCTCTTCCGTACCCAAAAGAACTCTTGCACAGTCATGCGTCACCGCACAACGACCAAAGGATTGATCTGTTTCACACGAGGTCTTCCCTCACCGATGGCGTGCATTGGGACATGTACACATCTTCTCAAGTGAGTCACGCGGGAGAGATCGTGCACCCACTCTAGACTTGGGTTTAGAGAAAGGAAGTAGGGAACCTCACCATCCCTTTGCACGGTCTCAAAAGGTCCGAAGGACCTCGGGGGTAGGTCACATCCCTGATCCATCCTCTACATCGCATGCCGCGACTGGAATCACCGCCCGCACCTGGAACAAGGCCCGGTGATTCCCTCATTCAGAATATCCATATGGTGAAACAGCCAAGGATATCTGGTCACGAAAGATTTCACAGTCGATGTCCCACAACCAAGACCCTCTTACATGCTCGAAAGCGAAGGATTCAACACCATCGACTAAAGAGAAAGGTCCTATGCCTCTTACCTTACCAACACAGGGTTACACTGATGCCCTGCGCCACCCAGTTGACAACTCAAACAAGGAGTAGGGAGAAAAATCATTTCACGCACAGAGCCTAAAAATTATACTCTAAAAAGTATAAGAGCTGTAGAGTGTACCTCTTACCACCTAATTCTCTACAGGATCATAGATATCCAAAGATCGTGGATGTCCAAGGTCCCAACTGTCAGCTCCCGGAGCCTGACGTGGACCACCTAGTTGTGGTGGGAAGACCTTTTAAGGTCATCCTCCACTTCCATATCCTCCCACTCCTCTACTAGCACCACCTCTCTGGGTACTACTCCGATCAGGGCACTACCCCCATCATGGTGGTGCACCTGCTGCCTGCACGAAGCTCTCTGCATGCCTGGTCGGGCAGTCCCATGCCAGGTGACCCCACCCATCGCAAACATAGCACTGACTCTCTCTGGGCTACACTGGTGCCCTCCGGCGCCACTATAGTGTACGACTATGCCCCTGAGTCCAGTTTTCAGAAAGCCACCTTTGTCGAGGTTCTGCTTGTCGACGCCCGCTAGCTGCGGCAGACGTCTCAGCTCCAACGTGCCTGCCACCACCACCAACTCTAGACCGTGAAAGGAAGATCTTTGTCACCAGCACCTGCTCTAGCACCCCGGAATATGTGGAAATGACCAAGGGTACTATGACAGCATGAATCTCTCGGCGGAGACCCTGCTCAAACATCCACACTCGGATGTTGTTGTCCTGGACCAAGTCCAGGTAAAAGTGTGCACGGTCTGCGAAACTAGCCGCATACTCAGCCACCTTCATCCCTCCCTGCTGAAACTGTAGGAGCTCCTGAATCCGAACAGAGCGTAAGAAGGAGGGGAAAAACTCCTCACGAAACAACAACTAAAAGTTTCCCCATGAAAGAAATGACTCGTCAAGAAACTGAGTCACCAGACTCCACCAACGCCAAGCTGCTCCGCGGAAAAGGCTAGTGGCCAAAGCCACCATATGATCTAACGGTGTCTGCACAAGTCTAAAAAGGAAAACCACTATCTATAGACAAACTTATGCTACTTGAGGGTCTGGATCACCACTGAACCTCAACGGTCTCTGCCGCTGGAACTCACGGAGCGCGCTCAGCCTGCGCTCAAGCTCAACCTGCTCTGCTGAAGCTGTCTACTACTCAACAGGTGGGGGTGCTGCTACCGGCCCACCCAGAGAAAGGGGCTCGCATGATGGGTCCTGGACTGTGGCATTGTAACTCACAGGGTCGTCGTCACGAACCAAAGCTAGTATCCTAGATGGCAGTCTTCGCGGAGACATCCTGAATATTATCAAGGAATGTCGCGGTCAGATGAGAATATATGTATATAACAGTAACAACAATGGGGAGATGACTCAAGAAGGACAGTCAAAGACTCAATCCTATGTTATGGACAAACCAATTTTCCCTGCAATGAGTGTCTCATCATGCCGAGTCGACAAGCGGGTTATCAAGGTCCTAGTGGATGGACACGTCGGCCTCCGCACCATCACTGGACTCCCTGTCCTGAGAGTCGCTCTCGAGACACGTTGAAACCATTGCCCTAAATCCCAACCAATTCCTTTTTAGGGACATCCGAACAACGTCCCAAGGAATGAACCACCTCTGATACCACTTTGTCACCACCTGACCCTACCCGAGCTCGAGCCGCAACTACCCCAAGCCTGCCTCCATAGGCTAGAGGCTAGCAAAAAGCGCTGAAGGCTAAACAACTCGAGGAGGCCTTTGCCTGAGTACCGGTGCACACGCACGCATCACACTCAATGAAAAAGTGCAGAGTAAAAGGAATGAAAAGCAAAGTAAAGTGCAACTGCTATAACCCAACCACAAGTATGCATCAAACCTCTATCACTACTACAAAAACGGCCAATATCAGCGCTAAAAAAGTGCTTTAATAGCGCTAAAAAAGTGTTGTAAATCTCATTGCTAATATAGGGGGTACCTTTTATCAGCACTCTGAAAAGCACTGATAAAGGCCACCTTTATCATCGCTAAAAAAATGCTGATAAAAGACCCATTTTTTAGTGATTTTTTTAGCGCTGATAAAAGGGGCCTTTATCAGCGCTTTTTAACGCAGATAAAGGTCATAAAAAATAAAATAAAAAAATAAAAATAAAAATAATGCGGGGAGTTCTTTTATCAGCGCTTCACGCCCCTTTTATCAGCGCTAGTAGTTCTCCCGCACGCTGTCTTTCCTACGCATCCTCATACGCGCACACCCCCCTCTCTTCCACCTGAACTCGAACCCAGGACCTCCCCCCTTTCATTGCTGCACCTTTACCACTATTCCATTTCATTTTGTTCTCTATTTAATGATATATCTATATATATATAGTTATATTTATTCATATATTGATGTAGATTCATATTAATATAAATATATTTATTAATATATTAGTATATATATATTAATTCGTATATTAATATATTTATATATATATTTTTAGTTATAATTTTTTATACATATATTTATTTGTATTTTAATATATAAATATATGATTAGTTTTAAATACATTTATGAAAAAATATGTTATTTATGTGTGTTTATAAATAAATAAATACATACAGACATACATACATAGATACATAGAGACATAGATATATACAACACATAGACACACACAGAGAGACACACACACAAACACATATATATTTACAAATAAATACATATATATGTGTATTTGAAAAGCCATAGAATGTACTTATAAAGATTAGTTTTAAATACATTTATGAGAAAATATGTTTTTGATGTGTGTTTATAAGTAAATAAATAAATAAATACATATATACATATATACAACACACAGACACACACATAGACACCCACACACACACAGACACATATATATTTATGAATAAATACATGTATATGTGTATTTAAAAAGCCATAAAAGGTTAAAATGACCATAAATTATAATCTATAATTCCATTTCAATGCCACAACTAGTCAAATCGAATAAAATGAAACAATCTTTGATATGATATGTGGTACAGGCCTAACGGACATCCGGATCAGAAGTTATACTTGTTTGAATGTTAAAAAATCAAAGTATCCCGACTAAAAACTCATTTTTGGAGGCCTTCTGAGCCTTTTTTGGGCTCGAAAAATGTGACAAAGGATTTGCCTTAGTTATTAGTGCGTAGATCTTGTCACATGCTTCGATTTGATATGTTGTAGAGCTCAAAAAAAACACCCGGATCAAAAGTTATGGTCGTTTGAAGTTTGAGTTTCATTTTCAACATATTTTATATCTTTTATTAATTGTTTTGAATTTTTGTGTCCTCAAATTATTATTAAATTATTTTTAATCAATACTAATTAGAAAATTATTAATTAATAATATTTTTTAAAAATATTTTGAAGCCATTTTCGTTAAATTTACTATATATTAAATGTAATAGTTTATTTATACGTATCTATAACATATTTAAAAAATATATATTGTATTTATATCAATATAAATATACTTATATAACAAAATATTATTTTTCATGAAAAAATATTTTTTTTGAAACATAACATTTATCAGCGCTCGGCAAAAGCGCTGATAAATCACCCCTTTTTCAGCGCTAAAAAAAGCGCTGATATAGGGGGGCCTTTATCAGCTCTAAAAAAAGCGCTGATAAAGGCAGCCCTTATCATCACTTTTTTTAGCACTGATAAAAGGGACCCTTTATCAGCACTTTTTTTAGCGCTGATAAAGGCCCCCTATATCAGCGCTTTTTTGAGTGCTGATAAAGGTGAAGCGCATACCTTGCCCGTTTTTGGCGTAGTGTATACAGTACAAAGTGAGTGATGAAGGAAAACCGAAAAGAAAAGGGAAAAACACGCGCCCAACCAGAAAAGTGCCATAACCTGGCAACAGGTAAACAAAAGAAAAAAATAGTTGGAAGGGTTCCCCCACCTGGAACCCAACTACGACCACCGCATGTGGTCCAAGCCCCCAAACTCCTAAGCTCCGCTGAAGTCGCGACCAACATTTCTGTCGTCTGCAACGGAACACCATGTGCGGGCAAAGCCCAAGCAGGGGTGAGTATAAAAATACTGAGTAGGATGCCCAGAAGGCTCAAGGGAGAAACAAAGGAGGTACTGAAGAGGTGAGTAGTAGATCGAATAGAGAAATGTAAGGGAGTACAACCAAGAGTGCAGTAAAGATTACAACTCAACCCAGCAAGAGGAAGGAAGTAGACTCGTCCATGCACAAGGAGCTGGAAACGGTGAGAAGATGAACTTCTCGTCAAGTCTTCGCTACCTATATCAGGAGAGTAGACACGTCCAACCACGAGAATCTTGACACGGAAAGCACGTGGCATACCCCGCGTGTCTTCACCTCTCCTGGAAGGAGAGTAACCAAAACCCAAGAAGTGGGTATCATAACAAGGTATATACATATTCATATGCTCAAACAAGAATCACGAATAAGACCGTAAGGGGATCTCCATCATGTAGCTCATCCCAAGAAGTGAGTAGCCAACAGTCCCAGAAGTAACCATCATCAATGACCATTATGGGTATGTCTGTCCCGAACTGCAAGTCAAGGGGCCCAAATCACCACACCTTGATACTATCCGCTTTGGACGACACTGACTCGCCCGCACGGTTTTAGGTCGCATCACAAGGATGCGTCCCGGTGGGGAAAGCACCCCTCGTACTTGAGAGTTCCAGGTTAAGTCAAACCACACCTCTTCACTGTCACACAATCGAGAGGTCTCATCAAAGTCAAGGTCATCCCATCACTGACCCGTACAACCAAGGGTCCTGCTCCAGTAGTCACGGAGAAAAGTCACCGACTATCCTCATAAGAAGGCTTGAGTCTATAATGCCAACGGGCGACCCACTGCCCAACCCTGCTGGATGGTAAACCCTAATACTTCATCAGGCGACCCACTGCCTAGCCCTGCTAGAGGGTAAACTCTAATACATCATCAGGCGACCCACTGCCTAGCCCTGCTGGAGGGTAAACTCGAATACATCATCAGGTGACCCACTGCTCAGCCATGCTGGAGGGTAAACCCTAATACATCATCAGGAAAACCACTTCCCAACCCTGTTGGAGGGTAAACCCTAATACATCATCAGGAGAGCCACTGCCCAGTCCTACTGGAGGGTAAACCCTAAGAAGTCGATGAGAAACCCTCTGCCCAGCCCCGCTAGAGGGTAAACCCGAAGATATCGATGAGCAACCCACTGCCTAGCCCCGCTGGAGGGTAAACCCGAAGAAGTCGATGAGAAACCCACTACCCAGCCCTGTTGGAGGGTAAACCCGGAACTACTCTGGCCATCCTTATTGGATGGTACAACACTAGCCAACAGAACTCGGAGGGGGTATCTTGCAACCACCCAACTCCAGAACAAAACCAGGGGAAACCACTCAACCCTGCTGGTCTAATCCATTGTGAACAGGAGGACCCTCTATGTCACGAGAGGTAAAAAGTACGTGAAGTAGAACACGACACACACATGGGGCCCACACGACGTGTGGCCCCAGCTCATCTCCTAACCAAGCACAAACGTTCTTAGGCACATACTACATCATGTACCTTCAAGAATTCCCGTATACTCCTAGAGTATCCCACATCTCCAGCCCAAAGGCTATCATGATCACGACACCCAACATCAACATGAAAGGTGAAAATGTAATTTCTCCAACCTGCTTCCTCCACGGCCCTAGCACGGCCAACCACATCTCTTTAAGAATCACCTTCACTCACACGGGAGTGAACGCAATCTCACGCCAAGGGTTCGCTTCCGAACACAGCAAGAAGAATCGTCGTCAGAGAAATTTTCATATTTCCACATTTAATGAGATATTGAAGGAGTCTCCGTACATCCAAACGGATCATACCATTGTGATCCTTGCGAAACAACACGTGATATATACTATTTGCTTACCCGAAACGGTCAACCGGTGAATATGGTACAATTCACCGTAGCCAGCCCGTGTGGGGCCCACCCCAAGATCCTGAAACTGAACAAACGGATCACACCACTGTGATCCCCTCGGAAAAACACACGGAATTGACTACTCGATCGCCCAAAATGGACACCCGGTGAAAAAGGTACTATTCACCGTAGCCAGGTCGGGTGAGACCCACACCACAATCTCGAAAAAGGTCAGGCGAACTGCATCATCGCAATGCTCTCGGAAAAACACATCAAATTGACTGCTTACTTGTGTGGAACGGATTTCCGGAGAAAAAGGTGTGTTTCCACATACCGAACATGAGCGGTGTTGCGTGGGACTCGCATCCCGGTCCCGAAACGCTGCCAACAGATCGCACTGTTGCGATCCTCTCAAAAAAGTACACATGTTTGACTAACCACTTGTCCAAAATGGACACCCGGTGATAAAGATAGAAATCACCGCCAACTCCTTAAACGGCCACCGTGGGGCCTGCATCATCATGCAGAATTAAAGCGGGCGGATTGCACCATTGCAATGCCCTCGGAAAAAACACCCAACATCGACTACTCGCACGCCCCAAATAGATGTCCGATTAAAAAGTTGTAAAGCGTTGCACGCAGCTCGATGGAAGAGTTGTGGGGACCACACCTCAACTCCAGCCTCAATGTCTGAAACCATACTGGAAACATTCTCCTCGGCACCAGGGTCCCAACGCCACTGACAGCGCTCAAAACGGACGTCGGATGCGTCTGCGCCGCTCAAAACACGAACCCCTGGAAAAATGTCAATCTGCTTAACGCACGTGACGTGCCACCGAACCCTCCATTTTGGGAGTTAAAACCCCCCCAAAACAATCTCAAAAGCTTCATATCTAAGCCTGAAGTACACTGCCACAGACGGCACGCAAAACGGACACCCGTAGCGAAAGTTACGGGTGCCCGAAACCAGGGGCGAACCCCTTGGGCTAGACCGGCCTGAGCCAGCCGGTCCACCCGGCCTGAGCCGGCCCACGGTCCAAACTCGCGGGCCGGCCGTGGACCTGCGGTCCACGTGCAGACAAGACCTCGTGGCCGGTCGCACCTGTCGCGTGAAGACCAGCCTTCGGCAGGTCTTGTATCCCCCGCTGGGGTCGCGTGCCGCGACCCCATTGCTGCCTCCCCCGTGCTATCGCGCACGCCCGCCGCTTGAGGACCCCGCCGACGCCACCCGCTTATGGCCTGCCCTGCTACCGAGTCGCCGCAGACTGCCCGGATGCCTGGGAACACTGCGCCGCTCACCCATGGAAGTCGTCGCCGCCGCTGGATCTCGCCGCCACCGCTGGAGTCCGCCGGACCACCGCGCGAGCCGCTGGAAAACTTTGAAAAAGGCAGGAATACTTCCTGGGGCTACCCCCGATGCCCCGTGACTCGGATTTTTGATCCGAAAAGGGCGATTGAAACCAAAAATTGTGATCTAAATTAAAACGGCCTTCGCCCGATGATTTGGTATCAATTAGACAATTGAAAAAAATGAGTTCAAAGGTAAATACGGGAACAAAAATGCAAAATGGAACCTCCTACCTCTTTGGGTGTAGCCCGGAGCTTTGCTGTCGATCCGCCGGAGCCGCCATCACCTGCCGGAGGAATGGAGGAGAGGAGAGGGGTTCCTCCTTCTTTGGGAGCTCCTTGCGCCAGGGAAGAACAACAAAACAAGGGGGGTGGGGAGTGTTTAAATAGAAACACTTAAACTCCCGCCCGTCGGTCTCGAACCCGAACCCTCAGCAGGGTCGAGGTTAAGCCTCCTCTAGGGTAAACACCACCTGCTGAGCACAACGGCTATCTCGGAATTTTAATCTGGGGCCCCGTTCAAAAGTTATTAAACTCAACGTCTGGGGCCGCCAAATTACGAAAACGCCCCTGGGGCCATTTTTCACAGAAGGCTCGTGCCCGCGAAACTTACACCCCTCCTAGGGTAAACGACATGTTCCGAACTCAATGGTTCCCTCAGTTTTCCAATCTGAGACACCATTTAAGGGATAATTTAGTTTAACCATTAAACAAATAAATAAATTAATTTACACGTTTAACGGTCCGGAAGCGAGTGAGGGGTCCAAACGTCCCGCACCGACATGCTTTATGTCATTCCTAGGGTAAACATCCCATTTCAGACCCATCCGTACTCTCATATTTCTGTTCCGAAACTCCGTTTAGGAGTTATCCTATTTATTTGGAATTCCTAGTGTGAACACACTGAAAATTTAATTTTGGCCACACTAGGGCTCGGAATCACACGTCGTCTGAAGGCGCTGCTCTGGAATGACATCAAGAATATTCCAAAGTCTTTTATAGACAAAAACCGGGTTCTAAAAAGAAAATTGTTACATCATAGGTTAATGTATATTGTATCTAAAATGGAATATGTGGTTCATGATTCAAATTGAGAAAGGATGTACTAGAAATTATTAAAGAACACTATAAACAAATTTATGAGAAAGTATGTTAACTTATGAGATATATTTTTCATTAAATGTTACAAATGATAAGTTATGAATGTTTTGAATTACATATTCTTCATGATTTTCAATAATAAGTTTTGAGTAAGACTAAATCATAAAAGTTAAACATGTAGAAATAATGTGATGAATTTAAATCCTGATAATATATTAGAAAAAAAGGTAATATAGTGAAACTATTGTAGTGAATGAGCCCGAGTCAACTCGACCCATCACCTGAGTCGACACACCACAGATCTCGTTGCATGTTCCTAATTTCCATAGGATATAAATGAGAATCCAGGAATAAAAAATAAAACATTTGGATAATTTTTTACCACAAAAATCATATATCAACCAACCATGAATTGGATGGCCATGCATACTGAATAAACTGGATCAACATATATAAATATACAATATAGTGAATAGAGAAATGAATAAAGGATGATATTACAGTCACCATTACACCACTATATATTAAAATTTATATACAAGAAATATACATGATATTTATAGTCAAAATATCCAATCTAAAAATAGGGGTCAAGAACCAAATTCTAATTACATAACATCCAAGCCATATAAAATCTAAAAAATAGCTCATAATGTGATAAATCCCATGATACCATGTCTCCTTCAACAAAACAACCCTGTAAGGTGGTAATCATGAAGAGCCATAAAAATGCATGGTGCCCTTTCCTATACCTGTGTCTTATAAAACAAAAACTTCATAATCCCAAAAGAATATATAGGTTGTGAGACACAAATCCTTGTAGGATCCCACCATGATTCTATGTAAAGATTTTTACCATACAAACCGATATGACCAATTTAAAATTGATTTCCAAAACTGAATTCACTTTTTTTAATATCACATGAAATAAATATTCCCTTTTTAAATGACTTTGTCTTTTCTTAAAACAATCCATGTTTAAAAAGAGATTAAATAAGGATATGTAACAAGATAAATCCCCACTACCTAATCATGATCAACACACCTAAATAAGAAAACAAGGTTATAACTATAAGGATCATCATATAACTAAGTGAAAATAGGAATAAAACATGATATCTAAATCAATAAAGGTACTAATATAATGCATGAAATCATATAAATCAATAGAGAATAAGCAATATGTAGCATGGTCTCAAACAATAACGGTCTAGTGTGACTTAAAAAAACATAGTTTACTAGCCAGTAATGAAAGTATAACAAGTTGGAATCTCTCTCTATCTTCCTTAGGCCTAAACTTACAAGAACTCACTTGGTTATATAGTAAACATTTTGGAAGCTCACTCGATCTTCTTCCAAAAGGGTCACCCTGTCCCTTGGAAAACATCTTAGAAGCTCACACACACCCAAGGTTTCCCATGTGATACTCAATGGTAAAAATATCAACCTCAACAAGTGTTAATCATTAAAACCATTTTAAAATATAATATAACAAAACAATGTTCCCATTTCAATTCAAAAATATACCCCAGGAAAGACCTCTTTAAAATCCATTTCTAAAACCCATTTAACATCATAAAACCTATTTGGTCCATTTTCACAAACACATAGTTTTTATTAAATACAACTCCCTTTGAAAACCAATTTCACGCTACAAAATTTCCAATAAGATCCATACATCATATCCAATATAGATAAATCATCAATCATAAATAATTTTGAATGAAATTTGATAAATAAAAACCAAAGGAAATAATTAATTAGAGTTTAACAAGGGAATACACCCTTAAATAGAGACACTTACCTTGAAATCAATTCCAAACATGTATCATTCAAGGTAAAACACTTGATTTGAGTAGAAAGGGTTCTCAAAAACCTAAACCACAAAGAAAAAAACATAAATCCCAACTATTAACTTAAGATTCAGCCATGGGGCATTCTAGGGATTTACATTTCCATAAAAAAGGATGAACAAATGTGGAATATGGGAAATGAAAGAGATATTATGGATAAATGAGCTTACCTCAAGATTAAATCACCAAGATCCAAGATGAATCAACCAAAATTGAATATGGGGAGCTACCAAGGCTTAAAGAATATGTTTCAATTAATAGGTAGAATAAATGAGGTAGAGTAGCTTAAAAAAATAATAAGGGAGTTTTGGTAAAAAAAATGAAGTATTTAATAACTTGGAAAAACTATGTTCCAATCACGTGGGAGCCAATATAACCTAAAAATAAAAGGCACATGATTTATACTAAAACTCACACATTTAGAAAAAACTATTATCAAGACAGTAAAAATGTCTCTTTCCCCAAACATTCTTCTAACATGGTCATATGCATGGTGAGATAAATCATGTGTTGACCATATATTTGGGTCTATTTCAACTAAAAACAAAATTTTCTAACCCCCAACACCTAGTAACTCCAAGAAAAATTAAAAAAAATAAAATTCAAATAATACATACTAGTGACCCGATGGTTTTCAAAAAACTTCCCACTATTTCAATTTATGCCCTTACAAAGTTCCCATGTATCCTCAAAATAAAATCGGTGAGGCCACTACTCCTTCACCATGGATTTTGGATCCCATGTATCATGGATATCACCTATATGATTTTAAATCACATAGACTAATGGGATACATTTTCCATAAATATTCTTGTATTGATAATCCAATATATGAATAGGCTAATCTGTAATAGTGAAATTAGGATCCAACTCCAAATCATCATACTTTATGACATGATATGGGTCTCAAATCATATATTTTTAACTATGATACATGAAAGAAGTCATGAACATATGTTATTCATGGAGAAACTATAATATTCCATCCTAAGATGCTCTATAATATGTAATTTCTTGATATAACATGGAGTCAACTTCCCCTACTTTCCCAAGCAATAAATTCCCAGTTGAATGGATTCTCGAAGAAATGCCTAACCACCAACCACAAACTCGAATAGAAAACTACATAGATTAGTGTATTATTTATTGAGACTATGAGATATTGTTAATACTTTCTAAATAAACCAATATTTCTCCATATTCTCCAAGATGAGGTTTAGGCCAAAACAGGAATGCTCACCCACCTCATCCAAATGTAATAGGGACTGGAATGGTTTCCCATATAACACCTCAAATGGGGTCATCCCAATTGAGGACTGAAATTTTTTATTATAATATAACTCAAACCACAATAGATATCTTTCCAATGAACCCCCAGAGTTAAGCACACACACCCAAATCATATCCTTTAGATTACGGTTGGTCCACTTAGATTAACCACCCTGTTATGGTTGGTATGTTGTGGTCCACCTCAAATTAGTTCCAAAAGATTCCTGGAGTCCCTTCCAATAATGAGAACAGAAATGAGCATACTGGTGAAACTATCACTATGTGAACTCCATGAACCATAAAAACCTCTTAGATATAATGTTTCTGGATCCTCTCTATATTCATTTATTCTCTAATGGGATTAAAATTGACTTACTTGGTCAAAAAATCAACAATCACACTTATGGCATATTTTCCACATTAATTATGAGGTAGGAAGATCCCAAAATCCATATAGAGTTAATAACACATCCACACTGGGATATGAAGATAATACAACAACCTTGATGGTCTTTGAGTATTATATTGGATCCTCTTGAAAGTTAAATGAAAAGAAACAAATCAATAATTGATCACCTCATCTCGAGTCGTAGATGCCTCACCGTTAAGGTATAAATCATCTTTTTAGCCTTGGTTTACATTACCCAACAAGAATTATTCCCCTCATGCATCACCTCTAGACACAAGGTCAAAGGAATAACGATACACTTCTTGAAAAAAAATAACCATTGGTATACTGATACCAATCACCTAAGGACACCCAACTATTTAAATCTCTACTAACCTAGGGGAATTTAGGTTCAGATCTCTACTCACATTGAACCTAATTGATAGGAGAGGATGTGACTTGAACATTTTCCAAAAACACATGATCTAAATCCTCCTACACCTCTAAGTACAAATTAGTACACATATTCATCAATCTCTACTCATCTTCTAATCCTTGAATAACCTAGACTAGAGACATCCTTCTCAAACCATCGATGAAAACATTCCCCTTCCCAAGGGTATTGGCTATATCAAAATCAAAGGTTTTAAGACACTCTACCCGGTATCTCTATATGAGTTTTATGTCTCTTTGGTTAAAGATATACTTCATGATATTCTATTCTGAATAGGTTGTTAACCATTCCCCAAAGAGGTAATGGAACCATGAATTCAATGAATGCATCAAAGATGCATACTCCAGGTCATGGGTTGGATAATTCCACAAATTTGGATGTAGATTTTGAAATCCATATTCCACCACATGGTTATCTTGTACCATCACATACCCTAGCCCCACACTTGAGGTGTTAAAATAAATTTTATAACTATTACCATGGTCTTGATGAATCACAATTGTTGAAGATATAAAATCGGCCTAAAATACCTCAAAAGAACTCTATAACTTCTCACTCTACTGAAACTTCACACCTTTTTAAGTCAAAACACTCAAGGGAGAATCTATCTGGGAGAATTCCTGGTAAAAATGTCTTTAATACCCTGTTTATCACAAAAAATTTCTAATATCAGACACATTCTTGGGTTTCTCGCAAGACAAAACTACTTTTATATTCTCAAGATCCACTGAAACCCCATTCTTGGAAATCACATGGCCCATGAACTCACCTCTAAGATCAAAAAATTACATTTGGAAATTTTTTTATAGAGAAAATATTATCTAAAGACCCCAGAAATAACCTCCAAATGGTATGGGTGGTCCTCTTCTATCTTGGAATACACCAGGACGTCATCAATAAACATAAACATGAAGGAGTCCAAAAAGCGATGGAATATTTAATTAATTATGTCCATAAATACAACACGTGCATTGGTAAGTTTAAATGGTATAAACAAATACTAAAAATATATATAATTCCTATAAATTGTGCTTGTATAGATATCATCCTCCCAAACACTCAACTAGTGATACCATGATCTCAATCTGATCATAAAAAACCAACAACCTCCTCTAAGCTAATATAATAATTATCAATTATAGGAAATGGTTATTTTCAATTTACAGTCACTTAATTAAGATTATAATAATATATAAAAATATGGATACTCATTCTTTTCTTCTTTGAAAATAGAACTAGTGACACCCATGGTGACATTCTTGGGTGAATAAATCCCTTGCACTCAAGGTGATATAACTGAGCTTTCAAAATTTTCAACTCGTCTAGAGCCATCTGTTAAGATGGTAAATAAATGGGTCTCATCATAGGGAGTAGTTTGATAGTAAAATCGACCTCTAATTGGGGTAGAAACCAATAAAAATCCTTTGAAAAATCATTAGGGTACTAGTACACAAACCCTAGAAGACAACCTATCGATATTGATGATGAGATAAAAAACATTCAAGTCCATCATGAGGAAATCCCACACGAATTGCACATCAGTGACTAAAAAATAACAATATGGGAACTTAAAACATTGTTCCTTCCTCCTACCCACCAGCAAAAGAAAACTACACGTAAAATGTATCATCTCTACTTTCATTCTCAAAACATCAAGAAACCTCTATGAGATAAATGAATGGGAAATACCTATATCAAATAAAACTAAATCCATGTAATAATTAGTAAACATCGTACCTCTTAAAGTGGTCAGTCCAAAATCATTGTCCTCAGGTTCCATATCTATTGCATAATAACATCCTCACACAGGACCACCCTAATAATTATTCACCTGGTGAGAATCCCCTTTAAGCCCAAGGAAATATTTGGTAGCCTTAAAAGCATCTAATCCCACTTTTTAACCCTTAGATAATTATAAACAAACTCCAATGCCTAGTGGGGTAGTCTTATATAAGTGTTGAAGATGACCCAGATTCCCGCACTGATTTCATGTCCCCAATGGCTCTGGGAAATTAGGTTTGGTATGGTTGGACATTCAACACTAATAAAAAATCTCCAAATTATACCCTACAGAATCCAATGTCCCATAGAATAATTATTATTGAGTTATACTTCCACTACATTGATTAGGTTCATCCCAATTCATCTATTATCTAGATATATATTTCTAGAAAAGACCCACTGAAGGAACACCACTGAGACCTATCTTCCCATCCATGTCCACCTCTTAAATAGATACCTTATCAACCACATTAGTTTTGGTTGGAAAATATATAAGTATAATCATCAACCAAATCTCATCCTCAAATACAATTTCAAGATTCTGGGATTTAAGGTAATCATTTCTGAGGATCTCAAGAGGCATAAGAACCAACTTTTCAAACTGAGAAGCATACTCCATAACTAAATGATCTCCTTTCTCCTTCATCAAAAAACTCACATGGTTTCACCATCCTAAATGTATCTAGATAGAAATACTGATTAAAGGACACTTTAATGGTATTCTATATGAGATCCTCATACATATTTTCTAGAAATATGGATTACCACCATTTACTACCTGGTCCTTCTAACATATAAGTGGTTAAGAAATACTTTTAGGTGTTCAAAATTGAAAGATATACATGGTCTATTCCAGCCACTCCTTAAGATCCTAGGTTTCATTATCACCATAGAACACCATTGGGGTTTTTATAGGGAACTCTTGAGTGTGGTCCACCGTCTCAATCAAATATAGACTACCCACATGGACTAAGGACTAGATCATAAAAATCATTGACTCTAATAAAGTTAGATCAACTAGATATTTTTCCTATGGGATATTATCTACAACTCCTTCTCTATGACTAGATGATTCCATTCTTGGAGTCATTTTATATAAACCCAAGACACAAGGTCAATCAATACACACTTGATTCTCAATCAACATAAATTAAATAAAAAATAAATCTCATAATAAACCTCAAACAATGAGAATAAGCATTAATAGAATATTCAAATGAAAACGTACAAAAAACATCACAAATTTAATAATTTTTACACCATGAATGGTTTGGAAACACACTTAGGATAACCATAATCCAACTATGTATGTTCTATTTGAAGGTAAGAGAGAAGGACACATGGGTTCCACATGGTTACTAATAATTATTCACCTAAACCATGAACCTCCTGTGGAACTCTCTGTTTTACCCCAAAACTCAACATAACTCTTGGTCTCACCCCATAACTCCAATTGAATAAGGATATACATAAAATCCAAAAAACCCACAAATAGGCTCAAAACTAAAGCATAATCCTAGAATACCCATTATAACTTGTGGTTCAATAGGAAGAAGAGTTGTTCAGACACTCCTCTAATCCTGCCTCTCAAGCTATGAGGATAATGGCTCTATCCTACCATTGACCACAAAATAAAAACCTAACGTTTATACCATTTTTTAGTGAACTAGACTAGTTCAACTTGACTTATCACCTGAGCTAGTATGGCACAAGTCTTGAAGCATATTCTTGATCTCCATGTGTTGGAGACATGAACCAATAAATAATAAATAAAATTTTTGGAATGGGTTTTCCTTGAAAACATCACATGACCCATCCATGGATTAGATAACCACACCAACTGAATAAACTAGATCAATGGATATAAATATAAAAAATAGTGAATGAATTAATGACTAATGGAAGATATCAGAAGCACTATTGCATCACTATATATATAAAGTCATATAAAATACATATAAAAGTTATGTGTATTCAATAGCTCTAAAATAGAAATAGGGATCAAGACCCAAATACACAATACATAACATCCCAACCATTCAAAAATATAAAAAACATCTCCCTGTGATCTAAACACCTTGATACTGAGTCTCCTCTAATAAAATAACCTTATACCATGGTAATCATAAAGAGCCACAAAAATACATGGTTACCACTCCTTTACCCATGTCCTACAAAACAAATTTTTTATATACCCAAAGGAATATACAATATTTGAGGAAGAAAATATAATAGGATATGACCATTAATATATACAATTATTTTAACCATTTAGACTAATAAATCCAATTTAAAACTCATTTTCAAAAACAAAGTTCACTTATTAAAATAAGATCACTTGAAAAAATCTTCCATTTTTAAATCCATCGGGGTTTTCTCAAAATAATCCATGTTCCATATATGAGTATACATGGAACAATGATGAGATAAATCCCCATTGAATAATAATGCTCAACACACCCAAACAAGGCAGTAAGGGTATAAGTATAAGCTGAAATATATAACCAAATAAGTGGAAATGGGAAAAACACATGATATCTCAATCAATTAAGGAACTAAGATAATGCGTAAAATGTTGAGTCAATAAGGCTTTCCTTATGACTTTTTCATTCCTTCTTGTTTTGAAAATCACAAACACCTTTCTTAAGGAAAAATTCTTTCTTAAGGAAAACTTCTTTCTTAAGTAAAAATGATTTCTTAAGGAAAAATTCTTTCTTAAGGAAAAATGCTTTCTTAAGGAAAATTGATTTTATAAGGGAAAATGCTTTTATAAGGAAATTTATCTTTATTATATTTTCATCTAGATTTTTCTTAAGTATGAGATTCAGATTCATCTCTATTTTCTCGGAATTGCTTGAAACTTTGATAGATGTATTCTGTTTTAAAATCCGGATTCTGGATAAGAACTGTGATAAAGTTTCACTCCAAAATCCAGAATGAGAACTGTGATAAAGTTTCATTCCGAATTCCAGATACAGTTTTAATCCAGATTCAGAATACGAATTCTTATGAAGTTTGATAATGAATTCTCATTACGAATTCTGATGAGGAATTCTCATTACGAATTCTGATGTTGAATTCTCATTACGAATTCTGATGAGGAATTCTCATTACGAATTCTGATGAGGAATTCTCATTACGAATTTTGATGATGAATTCTCATTACGAATTCTGATGAGGAATTCTCATTACGAATTCTGATGATGATTTCTCATTACGAATTCTGATGATGAATTCTCATTACGAATTCTGATGAGGAATTCTCATTACGAATTCTGATGATGAATTCTCATTACGAATTCTGATAAAGAACTCTCATTCCGAATTCTCTTATTAAACAGAATCTGATTATCTTTGTTTTATACACTCTTAATTAATTCAGACTCTGAAAAATATTTTGGTTAGACTCTGAACTTTTATTCTGCTTACATTTCTATAATTTGTCTAATATTTATTATTTCTATTTCACTCCGAAGTATTCATTCCAAACCTTTTAGTTAGAATTAAAACGTTGTCGTACATTCTGTTACACTTGTTTTGTTATAAAACGATGTCGTCTATTTTGTTATAAACTAACCGTTGTCTAAGTGACACGTGTACAGGTCCCTCCGATCATTAAGGAAAATATGACCGTTGGAGAAGGATCCGACCTTACCTATAAATAGGAGCTCATTTGAAAGAGCTCAGTAAAAAAGGCTGACTGATCTTCGACTCATGTGATTACATACTTGAAGTGATTTCTAGAGAGAGAGGCTCTTATTAACTCTCAAAGCTTCGTGCAACTCCGAATGTTGGTGATTACATTCGAGGACTTCCGGGGATAGGAAGACAGAGGTGCCGACTACCTTGAAGTTTGAGGGCTACCTTGCTGAGGAAGACAGAGGTTGCCAACTACCTTGAAGTTGAGGGCTTGCGGGGATAGCAAGACAGAGACTCTGATCTTCGTATCGAGGGCTTACCCTGCTGTGGGTAAGACATACTTGCCTGAAAGTATAAATCAAGGGACCTTTATCCAAGGTTTTTGGATACCCTTCTCTTTGGGTTAAAAGACTTATATCTTGGTACTTGTAGTTCTACTACTTGTTTATTTCCGTTGCATTGTGTATTATAAGGAAAGTATAACTTTCTTATATTTCCTTACTTGTACTCTGTTTCATTTAGATTCTATACGCTTTAAGGTAGAATCTCATATTGTAACTTTTGTTAAGTTTCAATTTCCAGAACAATATTTCCGGAACCTACTTTCGGAATCTCTTTCTAAGTTTGCATTCGGTGTTAGAGGTGTTGTGAATTTACTTAGTTTAACTTTGTTAAGCTTAGCCCTTTCCTTTGCTTAAGGAAAACATAGTTATTCATAACTAACTTTAAAGGTTCCCAAGGAATTTTTAAAGTTTACAATTCACCCCCCCCCCCCTATTGTATATTGAGCATCTACATCACTATTTCGATCCTACAATTGGTATCAGAGCAGGTTTCTGAAATACTTATACTTACGAATAAGTTTTTCTTGCTCACTTTTCAATTCCGAACTTTCTCATTCCGAACTTTCTCATTCCGAACTTTGTTATTACAAAACTTTTGCTACTAACAAGGTTGTGTGCCAAAGGTTACTTCTAGTATGGAAGGAATTAATGTTGGTTCGATTGATAATCTAAATCCTACAAGACCACCTATATTTGATGGTAATGATTATGAGTACTGGAGAGATCGAATGAAGACTTTTATTATCAACACTGGAGTGGACAATTTTGTAATGCTTACTGGTAATTATAAAATTCCTGACAAGGAAGTTAGAACTTTCACTAACCAGGAAAAGCAAGAATATCAACTTAATTATAAGGTACACAATACTCTACTGTGCTCAATGACCAAGAATATATATAGCCAAATTTATTCTTGTGAAGCAGCTAACTGTATCTGGAAGAAGTTATAGGTTAAACACTTTGGGACTTCTAAAGTGATTGAGACTAGAAGAGCTATGCTTAGAGCTGAATATCATGGCTTCAACTTTCCTTATAGAGAACCAATCTGTAAAGTTCAACAGAGATTCATGACTATAGTCAAAAGCCTACAGTCTATGGGAGAGAAAGGTTTAGATGATGAAGCTTTTGTGGATAAAATAATTGATATTATTCCCAATGAGTGGGAATCCAAAAGAACAGCTATAGATGAAAACAGGAAGGTCACTCAAATCTCTCTTGATGAGCTTTTTGGAACTCTTCTACAACATGAAACCAGAATGAAGAGAGATGCTGACAACATCAAGAAGAAGAATGGAAATGGTACTATTGCTTTTACTACAACATCAAATCAGATGAAAGCTAAGACTCCTGATAGAGTAACCAGATCAAAGTCTAAGAAAGTTATTTTCCAATCAGAATCTAGTGAGAGTGAAATATCTGAAAATGAATTAGCAAATCTTGCTCAGAGGATGAACAAGATAGTTGGCCAGAGAAATTTCCAATCCAAGTATAAGAAAAAGGAAAGGAAATATAAGAAAGATGGAGAAGTTACTTGTTATGAATGCAAAAGAGCTGGACATATTAGACCAGATTGCCCTATGCTCAAAAAGAAAGAAAGGAAAGAAAGACATTCAGACAGGAACATAAAAAATATTATAAAGATAAAGATAAGAATGTTTTGAAAGACAATGACACCTGGAGTGCCAGTGGTGGTGACTCTTCAGATGAATTTTCTGATTATGAATCTTCAGGACAGAAGAATCTTGGTCTTATAGCCAGATTACCTATTGATAATAATTGTTTTATGGCTAAGGTACGAAATGCTGAATCATTGACCAATGTTTCTTTAAATTCCAATAATAGTAAGTATTATAACTCTTCTAATGAAGAATCATCTTCTGATGGGGAAAATACTTTACCTACTTATGAAGAAGTCTCTAGGTTTTCTGAACTTCTTGAAATTGAGAATTCCGAACTCAATAAAAAACTTGATAAGGCAAACTCTAGGAATTCTATTCTTACAAAAGAGATATCAGATCTTTCTAAAGATCTTGATAAGAAAAATACTGATTTTGAAAGTATTTCAAAGAATCTTGAGGAAGTATGTTCTGAGAAGAAAAAACTTTCTAAAGAATTAGAAAAAGTAATTTCTAATAAAAATGTTTTTGAGCCTAAATCTAGTTCAAAAACTAATGATTTTGAGGATAAAAACTTGGTTGTAAAACTCAAGTCCGAAATTTTTTCTTTAAAGAAGTGTTTATCAAACTTTACCCATGGTAAGGAAAATTTTGATAAAATGTATTCTCAAATACGACCTTTAAGAAATAAATCCGGATTTGGTTATACCCATGCAAAACCAATTTTCAGTAACAATTATTTTGTTTCTCAAAGTGCCCCATTTTGTACCAAGTGTCAATGTGGTGGTCACTGGGCAAAGAATTGTTCCTTAAACAAAACCCAATCTTTAGGATTTCATAAATCTTACTTCTCTAAGAAGATGTGGATTCCAAAAATTTTATTATCTGGAAATCTCAGATCCAAACAAGTTTGGATTCCGAAAGTCTAACTTTCTTCTTGATTTCAGGAAAATAAAGAGAGTACCAGCAATAATACATGGTACATGGATAGTGGATGTTCCCAGCACATAACTAGTAACAAAAGCTATTTTGAAAAGATTATCAAAACGAAAGGAGGAAAGGTAACTTTCAGAGATAATGCTAAGGGAGAGATTGTTGGTATTGGTAATATTGTTCTTCTTGGTAAAACCTTGATTTCAAATGTTCTTTTTGTTAAAGGTCTTAAGCACAACCTTATTAGCATAAGTCAGTTATGTGATGAAGGTTACCTTGTGAATTTTAGGAATGATAAGTGCTTAGTTCACAATTCCAAGGAAGAGTTTATTCTCTCAGCCAGTAGGCAAGAGAATGTTTACACCTTAAACTTAGAAGACCTCAGAAGCCAATATTTACCTTGTCTAAGTGCAATGGAAGATCACTCCTGGTTATGGCATAGAAGACTAGGTCACTGTAACCTTAGGAACCTATGTAAACACTCTAAGAAGAAACTAGTTAAGGATCTACCAGAGCTTAGATTTGATTCTTCTAAAGTTTGTGATCCTTGTCAATATGGCAAGCAACATAAATCTAATTTTAAATCAATCGGTGAAGTCTCAACAACCAATGCATTACAGTTAGTGCACATGGATCTTTTTGGTCCAACACAAACTGGAAGTATTGGAGGCAAATACTATGTGTTTGTTCTAGTTGATTATTACACTAGATTGACTTGGGTTTATTTTCTAACAAAGAAATCTGAAGCGTTTTCTTATTTCAAAAGTTTTAGAGCTCAAGTTAAAAATGAGAAAAACCTTCCATTGAAAACTATTCATAGTGATCATGGAGGAGAATTTCAAAATTCTGATTTTGAAACTTTTTGTAGTAAAAAAGGTATTACTCACAATTTTTCAGCACCTAGAACTCCTCAACAAAATGGTGTAGTTGAAAAAAGAAATGGAATTTTTCAAGAAATAACTAGAACCATGTTGAGTGAATATTCTATTGCTAGACATTTATGGGCTGAAGCTGTAGGTACTGCTTGTTATACTATAAATCGAGTTTTGATTAGACCTTTTCTTAATAAAACTCTTTATGAGTTATAGAATGGTAAAAAACCAAGATTATCCTACTTCAAGGTTTTTGGATGCAAAGTATTCATTTTGAATACTAAAGATAACTTACATAAATTTTCACCAAAATCTGATGAAGGAATTTTCTTAGGTTATTCCACAACCTCTAAGGCTTATAGAGTTTTTAATAAAAATTCTTGCACTATTGAAGAAACAGTACATGTATAATTTGATGAGTCAGATCCTTTTGTTTTTAAACCATCTCTACCTACATCCTCGGATGTGTTTTCAAAAACTGATTGTCAACCTTTGATAGAAGAACCTTCTGATAAGGATAATGTTCAAGAAAATATTCCTGAAACATTTACCCCAGAAGACTTTCTACCCTATGCTGATGAACAGTTTTTACAAAACCCAAATACACTGTTTCTTAAGAATCATACCAGTGATAGTATCATTGGTGATGTAAATCAACCTATAAGGACTAGAAGTTACTTAAGAAATTAAGTAGAACATCTAGCATTTCTTTCCCAATTAGAACCTAAAAGAACTGATGAAGCTTTAGGTGATGATGATTGGATTAAATCCATGCAAGATGAACTAAAAGAATTCGAAAGTAATAAAGTCTGGACCTTGGTTGAAAGTCCTAAGGAAACTTCTGTTATTGGAGTAAAATGGGTCTTCAGAAATAAATGTGATGAAAATGGAGTCATAGTAAGAAATAAAGCTAGACTTGTTTCTAAAGGCTATAATCAACAAGAGGGAATAGACTATGAAGAAACCTATGTTCCAGTAGCTAGACTTGAATCTATCCGTATTCTACTTGCCTTTGAAGCATTCTTTAATTTCAAACTTTTCCAAATGGATGTGAAATGTGATTTTCTTAACGTTTATGTTAAAGAGGAAGTCTTTGTTGAACAACCTCCTGGATTTGAAGATACAAAACATCCTGATCATGTTTTTAGACTTACCAAAGCTTTGTATGGTCTTAAACAAGCCCCACGAGCATGGTATGATAGACTTACTGTATTTTTGCTTCAAAATAACTATGTTAAGGGAAATGAAGATCCAACCCTTTTTATAAAGAAAGATAAGAAAAATGTTTTGATTGTTCAAATTTATGTTGATAACATCATATTTGGTTCAACTCAGCAATCTTTGACCGACTCTTTCGCAAGTCTAATGAAATCTGAGTTTGAAATGAGTATGATGGGTGAGTTAACTTTTTTCCTTGGTTTTCAAATTTCTCAAAAACCAGAAGGAACCTACATATCTCAACATAAGTATATTAAAGATCTTCTTAAAAAGTATGGTTATGAAAATACTAAGAGTATAAGTACTCCTATTGGTACCTCAAACACTTTAGATCTTGATGAAGTTGGAAAACCAGTAGATCAAACATCTTTTAGAGGTATGATAGGAAGTTTACTTTACTTAATAGCTAGTCGACCAGACTTAATGTTTTCAGTATGCTTATGTGCAAGATATCAATCCAATCCTAAGGGATCTCACTTAAAGGCAGTAAAAAGAATTTTTCGCTACCTTAAGGGAACCATGGATCTTGGATTATTTGATACTTCTAGAAATGATTTTGTTCTAAAAAGCTTTTCTGATGCTGACTTTGGTGGATGTAGAATGGATAGAAAAAGTACATCCGGAACTTGTCATTTCTTAGGAGATTCACTAGTTTCTTGGTCCTGCAAGAAGCAACATTCTGTAGCACTCTCCACTGCTGAAGCTGAATATGTAGAAGCTGGAAGTTGTTGTGCTCAAGTGTTGTGGATGCAACACACACTCACAGACTATGGCTTGAGTTTTACCAAAACTCAAATTTTGTGTGATAACACAAGTGCCATTAGCCTTAGTAAGAACCATGCACATCACTCCCATGAAAAATACATAGATATTAGGAATCACTTTCTTAGGGATCACACACTAAAAGGAGATATTATTCTTCAGTTTATCGAAACACAAGATAAACTTGCTGATATTTTCACAAAATCTTTGCCTTCTGATAGATTTGAATACATTAAACGAAAGTTAGGGATGATAACCGTAAGGTAATATTTCTTAATTAACTTTTTGTTGAAAAAGTCTCCTTACAACAATAAACTCTTTTTCATAGGGTGAGTACATTTGATTGTTAGTTTAACAAAGTTTTTTTTCCAAAGTTTGTTTTCAAACTTTTCGGAATGAAGATTTCCGGAATGGAATCTCTGGAACTACAATTTTTCCAGAATGGACATTTTTGTACAGGATACTTCTGGAATGGAAGTGTTCATATTGAAAACATCCAGAATGGAAATTTTCGTACTGGTACTTTCATGACGAAACTTTCGTACTGAATCTTCCATAATAAGTTTTAGTTTTTTTAATGAACTTTTCGTACTAAGTTTTTTTTCAAATTTGTTTTCCGTAATGAGTTTTTCATACTGAGTTTGTTTTCCATAGTAAAGTTTTTGCGAACTTTGTCATTTCGTAATAAATTTTTCTTTTCGTAGTCATCTTTATATTACCCATTACGAATAATCCTCCTAAGCTAATCTGAAAGGTATGTTTACCTTACTCAAGTTTTCGTAGTCATATTTTACTTGCTGGCATTTTCTTTTATTTTGTTTTCGGGTTTTAGCTTTTCTTAATTATTTGTTTTAATAAAAACCTCAAAAAGATCGGATTCAAGTTGTAAACCGTTAGATCTGATCTCAGATTATCACAACTGTTAGATCAACCGAGGAAGTTGAACCGTCACTCCATTGCCTATATAAAGGGGACCCAAATACTCGTCCCACATCGATTTCAAGCTCTCGCATCCCGAATCTCTGCCTCTCTGATTTAAGGCCGTTCCGAACTTCAGATTTCTCCGTTCCAAACTTCTCAGAGGACTTCAGATCTGAATGTCTACAGAGTTAGCATCTCAAGAAATTTCATCCACCAAGCCTATTTCACAATGGTTAGTTTACAGAGAAAGTTTAGTCCATCCGTATTTCTTCAACAACTATGATTCTCTTATTTCGAAGAACATTAAGTTGAATGGGTGGGAAGATATTATTGTATCCAAACCGGGGAATCAAGAAGATGTTTTTTCGGAGTTACTTGTTGATTTCTATGAATCAGTTTCCTTCTTTCAAGAATATAATAGGGAGAAATTTTCTTTTAAGTCTTATGGTAAGACTTACAAGCTTTCTTATACCAAGGCAGCAAGTTTGGTAGGGTTGTCCTATGAAGGAGAATCCGAGTTTATATCTCACGTTTTGCCAGATTCTAAGGGTAGTTTCGACAAAGAAAAAGCCCTGAAAACTCTCGGACTCTCAGATGACAAGGCTCCGAAGATTTCTAGTTTGCCTACAAATTTCCGGATTCTAGAGTTGTGGGTGCAAGGTCTTATCATACCGAGGAAAGGTGATAAAGACAGCTTGAAGAAGAGTGAGATCTACATCTTAGATTTCCTGATAAATATAAGGAATTTTAACTTCATGAGGAACATTCTTATAACCATTGAGAATCTTAAGAAAGGAAATCTCAGAGCCCAGATCATAATGTACCCAGCAATTTTATCGAGGTTGATAGGTCGGTGCCTTGATTCCTTCAAGGAAGCTTGCAGATCTAAGCCAAGGGTTTGTAAAATTTTGTTGGTTAGTGATGATACCCTTAAGAGGATGGATGTGGCTTTTAACAAGGAGACTGGTGAGTTCTTCGATCTTTCTAATCAAGAAGAAGCGGTTCCAAAGTTTGCTGAACCAGAATCATCTAAGCCAGTAAAGAAAAGAAAGTTGAAGGAAGTTGCAGCTCAAGTTGAGGATCCAAAATCTAAGGAAGCTCAAATCTCACCTCCCAAACCAAAGAAGAAGAAGACTTTTCCTGATGAGGTTGTTGCGAAGTGGAGAGCAGATAAAGAGAAAAGGAAAGAAGGGGATCCGCAGTTCGGACTGGACCCTGTGGAAGCTAAGGCATTGAAGGAGAGAACTGCTAATGAACTTGAATAACAAGTAAAGGAGAAGAAGCTCAAGAAGAAGTTGTCAGAAGATGAGGCAGTCCAAGCGTTGTTAAAGTTTAATGAGATGGTATCCAGAAGCATTCCAGTTCTGAGATCTTTCTCCTTGGAATCTCTACCTGAGACTCCAGGAAGAAACCTTGATTTTCTGGAAGAGATTACAACCGAACATGTTGAGCAACTCGAGCAGGTTCAACAAGTGGAAGAGGAAGAACAAGTTTCTGAAGTAAGTGGTGAAACAAGAGACTTATTGAAAGAAGTAGATGAGTATAAGGGGTCGCCTTCAGAACATTTGTCACTCCGAACTTTAGAGGCTGAATCCTCTAAGTTAGTAACTCCAGAGAAGGATAAGAATGAGGAAGATGTTGTTCAAAAAGTAGTTGATGATATTGTTCAAGTGTCTACTGGTGAGCAAAAAACCCCTGATCAAGAGTCGATTCCGAAAAAAGACAAGGGAACGCAACTCCTTGTTGAGACTCCAAAATCAGTGGCTAGCAAGAAAAGAGAATATGGTGATTCGTCAAAAAGGAAGTTGGAGCTTATTGAGGCAGAAAATTCTCCAAGAAAAGTTTCAGATTCGGAATCATCCTCGGTGGGGCATGACTTTGTTGTTCAGTCGTTAAAGAAGTTGGTGGGATCCATTCCAACCGTCTCAAGTATTGATTCAAGATGTCAGATGCTCCAACATGCTTTGAATCAGAAAACTGACTCTGTATCTATGGTTATGGACAAGTGCGTTGAGATTGAGGCTCAGTTCAAAACCTTCTTTGTTGGCTACGAAGCTCATAGAAAATCTTTCAAAAGGATGAAAAATGGGTCGAAGAAGACTGTTGAAGAAATGAGTTTATTCGATGAGTTCCAAGACAATGTTAAAGATGCCTTTGAGACTGAGGACAGGAAGATAAATGAGCTGACTTCCTCCTTTGAAGAGAAGCTCACAGATGAAAAGAACTTCCAGATCCAAGAAGTCAGAGATCTGAATGGGAAACTGAATTCTGTTTCTCAAAACTGGAAATTTGAAAGGGATCATCGGATTGTATTTGAACAAAGGATGAAGGCTCAGGAAGAAAAGATCAAAGCTCAGGAAGAAAAGCTGAAAGCCCAGGAAGAAAATATTGAAGCTCAATCTGCAAGAATAGTGGTCTAAGAGAAGCAAGCTAAAGAAGATCATAAAGACCTGAAGAAGATCAAGACTATTCTTAAGGGCTCATTTCGAAGGAAAAAGATCCGAAATAACCAAATCCGATATTTTTGTTGTAATTTTTTTTGTTACTAAGATTTCAAACTTAATGAAATTTGTGATTCTTGTTTCTTTTTTTGTTACTAATTTTTCAGGTACTTTGTTTTTTTTCCATTCCCTCAATTTCTTTTTGAAAATCACAAAGGGGGAGAAGGAAAAGATCCTTAAGAAAAAGAATAACTCTAATGAGAGTTTATCAAAGGGGGATAAGGAAAAGATCCCTATGGAAAAAGAACTCTAATAAGAGTTTGTTTAAGGGGGTGTTTTTCATTTAAGAAGACATTCTTATTCATAATGAAATGCCACTCTGGAAATCTAGAATACGATCCTTAGAGTTTCAAAGCCTAAGGGGGAGTTAGTCGTATTCATCAATATCCTCAAATAAAAGGGAGATAAACCTTAATGTTTTTCTTTCTTCTTAGAATTTTTTTTCGTAAGGATGTTTGTGCTTTCCAAAAAGGGGGATATTGTTGCGTCAATAAGGCTTTCCTTATGACTTTTTCATTCCTTCTTGTTTTGAAAATCACAAACACCTTTCTTAAGGAAAAATGATTTCTTAAGGAAAAATTCTTTCTTAAGGAAAAATGTCTTCTTAAGGAAAAATGCTTTCTTAAGGAAAAATGCTTTCTTAAGGAGAATTGATTTTATAAGGGAAAATTCTTTTATAAATAAATTTATCTTTATTATATTTTCATCTAGATTTTTCTTAAGTATGAGATTAAGATTCATCTCTATTTTCTCGAAATTGCTTGAAACTTTGATATGAAGTATTCTGTTTTAAAATCCGGATTCTGGATAAGAACTGTGATAAATTTTCACTCAGAAATCCAGAATGAGAACTGTGATAAAGTTTCATTCCAAATTCCGGATACGGTTTTAATCCAGATTCAGGATACGAATTCTTATGAAGTTTGATAATGAATTCTCATTACGAATTCTGATGAGTAATTCTCATTATGAATTCTGATGTTGAATTCTCATTATGAATTCTGATGAGGAATTCTCATTACGAATTCTGATGAGGAATTATCATTATGAATTCTGATGATGAATTCTTATTACGAATTTTGATGAGGAATTCTCATTACGAATTCTGATGATGAATTCTCATTATGAATTCTGATGATGAATTCTCATTACGAATTCTGATGAGGAATTCTCATTACGAATTTTGATGATGAATTCTCATTACGAATTCTGATAATGAACTCTCATTCCAAATTCTCTTATTAAACAGAATCTGATTATCTTTTTTTTATACAATCTGAATTAATTCAGACTCCGAAAAATATTTTGGTTAGACTCCGAACTTTTATTCTGCTTACATTTCTATAATTTTTCTAATCTTTATTATTTCCATTTCACTCCGATGTTTTCATTCCGAACCTTTTAGTTAGAATTAAAATGATGTCGTACATTCTATTACACTTGTTTTGTTATAAAACGATATCGTCTATTTTGTTATAAACTAACCTTTTTCTAAGTGACACATATACAGGTCCCTCCGATCTTTAAGGAAAATATGACTGTTGGAGAAGGAGCCGACCTTACCTATAAATAGGAGCTCATTTGAAAGAGCTCAGTAAAAAAGGCTGACTGATCTTCGACTCATGTGATTACATACTTGAAGTGATTTCTAGAGAGAGAGGCTCTTATTAACTCTCAAAGATTCATGCGACTCCGAATGTTGGTGATTACATTCGAGGACTTGTGGGGATAGGAAGACAGAGGTGCCGACTACCTTGAAGTTCGAGGGCTTCCTTGCTGAGGAAGACAGAGGTTTCCAACTACCTTGAAGTTGAGGGCTTGCGGGGATAGCAAGACAGAGACTCTGATATTCGTATCGAGGGCTTACCTTGCTGTGGGTAAGACAGACTTGCTTGAAAGTACAAATCAAGGGAATTTTATCCAAGGTTGTTGGATACCCTTCTCTTTGGGTTAAAAGACTTATATCTTGTCACTTGTAGTTCTACTACTTGTTTATTTCTGTTGCATTGTGTATTATAAGGAAAGTATAACTTTCTTATATTTCCTTACTTGTACTCTATTTCATTCAGATTCTATACGCTTTAAGGTAGAATCTCATATTGTAACTTTTGTTAAGTTTCAATTTCCAGAACCATATTTCCAGAACCTACTTTCGGAATCTCTTTCCAAGTTTGCATTCGGTGTTAGAGGTGTTGTGAATTTACCTAGTTTAATTTTGTTAAGCTTAGCCCTTTCCTTTGTTTAAGTAAAACATAGTTATTAGTAACTAAATTTAAAGGTTCCAAAGGAATTTTTAAAGTTTACAATTCACCCCACCTCTTGTATATTGAGCATCTACATCACTATTTCGATCCTACATAAAATAATATAAATAAACTAGGAACATGCACAATGAAACATGGTCTCTAACCATAAGGGTATAGTGTGACATATACTAAAACGCCGTTTACTAGCTATCTAAGCAAATATTATAGTTGGAATCACTTTTGGTCTTCTCTAGGCCAAAAAATTCAAGATCTCACTCAGTCCCTCGGTCAAAATTTTTCAAACTCACTCATTCTTCCTCCCAAAAGGCTCACTAAATCCCTTGGACTATTAAAACCCATCCTTAAAACATTACATAATCTTTAGTTTTTAGAAAAAAATCACTTTATTACATTCTTTATGTCCTTTTTAGTTTTGTAGTTTTAATAGATCAGGCCATAAATATTACATATCAAACACATACATTGCAAAGTGGAAAATTCCACCCAGTATCCATTTTTCCCACAATATAAAACACTGAAAATGAATAACATTTTATTTCCATGAAAAATATTTATGACTTTCAACAAGATTTATTATTTTTTATTCTTATGCATCCTTAAACCCTGGGGTAAACATTTGAAAATTGTAAGATAAACACAAAACGTTTAATAAGGGATATAAATAAAATAAATTTTTTAGTCCAGTAAAAAAAATGAAAATTCATAAAAATTTTACCATTACCATATTATTATTTTAATAGTGAAAATATATCATATCTTAATGGGGGAAAATTCTCAAAGAAAGCCTTTTAATCCAATAGTAGAAAAATTGAAACCCTCATAGGAATTTTAGAGAATTGTATTAATAATCTATTTTTACTCATTTAAAAAATAAATGAATCCTATTTAAATAAATAGGATAAATCTACATTATTAACTACCACCTTATTTTCGTTGATTAAATGGAATATTACACAATGCATTGGAGATATATATCAATCTCACTCATCATATATGTTGTATATGGACCAATAGTCATATAAGATGTATATGGTTCACCGTATTATTATATAATTATCAATAACCATATCATGAATAAAAAAACTTCAATTGTTCACTTTTCATCATTTAAAACGTGAAAAACTAATTTTAACCCATAATGGAAGACCATTCCATTTTTACATTAAAATATGGAGAAATATCTACTCCTTTTAAGTATGCTCTTAAAAATCAAAAAAAAAGTATCTAATATTATATAATAAGATATTATTTGAAACCCCATATTTACATATAGAGGAATTGTGAGAATTAATAAGGGCTATAGAAGTAGAAAAATATGATAAATTCATATGTGTTAAAAAGAATTATTTTTACACTTTTGTAAAAAGTTTAAAATAATCAAGATGGAAATATTTAAAAAGACCCTTTTAAACAATTTTAATGAAAGTAAAATATAGTAAAAATCACCTTTAGTAACCTTTTTATCGTAAATAATAATAGTATTTATGCATTTATAAGAACATGGATTTGGAGGAGAAAGAGTTAAAATCATTTTAAATAACCTTTAAAAAGAAAATCCATTAACTTGAGTTTCATCTATCATTGTATGTTCTCTGAATCAAAAATAATAAAATTATATTAGTTTTCTAGTTGATTAATATAATTTTGAAAGTTAATTTAATTATAATTATTCATTTTTATTCACTTTTTATCATGTTTCATTTCGTTACTAAAATGGTTAAGTTCATGTTGGTTTTTTTGGGGTAGCATGATTTATAACTTCAAAATCACATCAGTGCATTGACCATGGTCAAAGGGATTATGATAAAATTATATACATAATATTAAACATTCTATATTTATCTTATTTTTTAATTATATACACTAAACCAACCATGTAAGGCAATCATTAAAAATGAATCATATTGTTTAATGGGGACGGTAGTCCGTACGTACGTACGAATGAATTTTTCATTTTTTTATGGGTGGAAAAGAAATAAAGTGGATAATAGTTTAAGTTTTTATAACTATATATATTTTATAAATGTCATATTTAATCATTATATCCATCCTCATCACCATACTTATATGTTGGAAATTAAAAATTAACCACATCTCTTTGTGGAGGTGGTATTCCACAATTACGCACAAATGATGTCACTATTTTTCAATGGATAGAAAGGTAATAAAATAGATAATATATTATATTTAAATAAATATAATTAGGTCTTTAATATAATAAAAAATCATTTTTAAATTATTTTAACCATCCATGATAGGTGGTGGTGGAAAACAAATTACACCGGTTTGCAAGGCGGTAATTTGCAGATACACACGGACAATGGTTTTGTTTCCAATTTGATAGAGAATGATATGAATAAATGCTTATAACATAAAAATAATGAAAATTTTGTATTTTCAAGATATTTATTTTATTATATCACAGTTTTTAGGATATTTTTAAAGGATTTATAAAATGAAATAATTTTAAATCACTTGGTTAAGAGTTATACATGTTTTTCAAACAACCACTTTTGATTTATAAGTAAATCCTTCATAGGATGATATTTAGATAAAACTAGGACCTCTATAACATGGGTAGAGATGTCATGAAAATATATGGTCAGGTATTTTATAAGTTAATATTCTCTTGATGTGTGTAAAAGACAATATATATTGTGTTATTTTAGAAGTAAGAGAGAAGAAAGACTTAGAATTTTTCAAAATATTAAAATATATTGATGTATTACTCATGCCAATAAGGTATAAAATGGATTATATTCAAATATTAGATGATATGGGGTATAAATATGACTATAAAAAAATATAGATACATGTTTTTAGTCTTTTTTCAAATTTTTTTTATTTTAATGTTTCTAACTCGTTTTAACTCTTACCGTGGTAACTGACTTTTTTTCACCAAAGTTACTATTCATAATAACCAAAAATGAAAGTGGACTCATTAAAAAATATATATATTATGATTAAAAATATGGATTCCATTTTATATAATTCAATTTATATAATTATTATAAACTACTTTAAGGATAAACCTTTAAAACATGATAAAAAATAGTTTGTTATAAAAATGAATTTTTAAGTATAAAAATATGTTTATACCAAAATAAAATGTAATGTTGATTATAATGAAATTTATTGGATTCTTTTTAATAAAAATGAACTAATATGATTTTAAAATCAATACAAAATATAATATGACTTTTTAAATAAATTAAATAAATGACACCTTTCATAAAATTAATATTTTCGACTATACAACCAAAAAATCAACTTTTTCATAAAATTTCCAAATATTCAATTTATGATAATTTTGACATGTTTATATAGAAAATATAATTTATTTAAAATTAAAATTCTAAAATTTTAAAATTAATATTTTCAATAAAACCATTTAATAAAAATAATTTTTTTGTAAGAATAAATTTATTTCCTTTTTTATTTAAAAATTACTTAATATTATAATAATTAATATAAATCTATAAAATTTAATTCATGAATATTAATAAGTCATGAAATAAATTAAAAATTAACATTACTAGGGTTTTAACATTATTCCCCCTAGTTAGAAATTGAATCCTCACAATTTTATTCACTACCTACACTAGTAGGTATAATTTTCCTTCATAGCATTTTTTGATTCTCATGTACACTTCATCAGTCATATGGTTTTTCCACAAAACATTAAATAAGAGATTAAACTTATTCAATTACATATTCTCTCTATGATTAAGAATATGTATCGGTTTTTGTTTATATTAAAAGTTCTCTTCCATTTGTACTACTTCGGGGCTCAAGTCATGATATGCACTGGACATATATTTCCTTAATAACAAAACATGAAATGCATCATATACCTAGGATAAAATCATATATAAGTACACCTTAAATGAAACTGATTCAACATTCATGGTAATTTAATATGGTCTAATGAATCAGATGCTTATCTTTCTTTTTTTACTAAACCACGTAGCACATTTCCATGGAGATACTTCAAGGTAACATGATTTCCTAACTTGAATAAAATACCCTTCCACTAGTTATCTTCATAAAATTATTTCCTACTCTAAGATTATATCATATATTGTTGAATGATATTTACCTTTTCATCCATATATTCTTCCAATTCTCATCCAAAAAAAAATTCTTTCATCTACTTTATATCAATAAGATGGAGTCTAACACCACCTTCCATATAATGCCTCAAAAGGTGTCATATGTATATTGTAACAAAAAATATTGTTATAATAAAACTAAAATAATGAAATATATTGATTCCTATATACTTGGTAATGCATTAAACAATCTTTAAGCATGTCTTCAAAAGTTTGAATCGTTTTCTATGACTTTCCATCAGATTCATGATGAAAAGTTGCACAAAAAATTAATTTAGTACCTAAAAAATTATAAATACATACAAAAATTATAAGTAAACATGGGATCACATTTATATACATTGTAGAGAGGAAATACATGTAACATGAATATATCCTTGAGATATAGTCAAGAAAGCTAATCTAAATACATAATATCTTAAATATGAAGGAAATGCATAGATTTATCCAATAAATCAACAATATCCCAAATTGAGTTAATATATTGAGATTTATATAGAAATCCCACCAAAAAATCCACGGATATATTTTCCCATTTCCACTCCCTAAATGTTAAAGGATAAAGTATCCATTATTGTAATTTTTATTTGGATTTAACTATTGATAATTGAAACATTTCATGGTAAACTATGCTATATCTTTATTAATTACATACCACTATTAATACTCATGATGGCCACTATACATCTTAATATTTTCTAGATTAATAGAAAATGGAGAGTTATTATATTCACTCATTAATTCATTTTTCAACTGGGAGATAGTTGGGACACTCAACCTTTTTCCAAATATCAAAACACCTTCCTTTTAATGTTAAATTCAGTCAACTTACTATTTTTTACTTGTTTTATCTTTTCTTATAAATCACATTCTTCTTTTTGAGATTTCTCAATTATGACTGAAAACGATGACTACACTGAGACATGAAATAAAAAAGAGGAATTTAATTCATGAAATATTTATAATAAAACATTTATCAAATAATTTACAAAAGTATAATGTTCCAAAAAAATCATGGTTAATGATACATTATAATTTTTACTAAAAGAATCATATAATTTTTCTTCTTTTCCTAGATGGAAATTAATTGTGTAATTATAATCCTTTATTGGTTCAAGGTATCTTCATTACCTCATGTTTAACTCTTTTTGAGTGAATATATACTTAAAACTCTTATGATCATTGTATATTTCAGATTTTACTCCATATAAATTATGTCCATATATTTTTAAAGCATAAAACACAATAAACAATTCCAGATAATGTGTAGGATAATTTATCTTAGGAGGTTTCAATTGACATGAGGAATAAGAAATCACCTAATCATTATACATAAAAAAACAATTCCTTTAAAAGAAGTATGACTATAGATAATAAATTTTCTATATCTATAAGGTAGATACAAAACCAGATCATTCACCAATATTCATTTCAATTCATGTAAACATTCATCACACTACTTTATCCTGATGAATTTAACTCCTTTCCAAGTTAACTTAGTCAGCGGGTTAGATAACTGAGCAAATATTTTAATAAAATACCAGTAGTAACTCATTAATCCAAGAAAAATATGAATATTAATGAAATTTTTAGGTCTTATACATTCTTAAAAAATGATTTTTTTGGGGTCAAAAGTTATACAATCTTTTTAAAAAAATATTTCCAAGGAATGAAATCTTCTACAAAAAAATTCACATTTACTAAAAAAATTTTATAATATTTTTTCATTAAAGGTTTGAAAAAATCCATAGGTTTCTTTCATGATCATAATAAATTTTTTAATTTAACAAAATATCATCAATAAACAAAAAAAAAACATTTCCAAATAGTCATAGAAATATCTATTCTTAAGATTCGTGAATATAGTTGGTGCACTAGACAACCCAAACGGAATAACCATAAAAATATAATTCCCATATATAGTCTGAAGCACCATCTTCAGAATATCTTCCTCATTCAACTTGAATGAATGGTATTCTGACATGAGATAAATATTTGACAAATATTATTCTCCCTTGACTTATCACAACTTTATTACATGGCCCAACATCAACCATGGTAGTATAAAATAATTTTTCTACACCTTTTTCCATTATATCTTAATGATTTATCCCCTAAATAACTAACTTTAGACATTCATTTGAAAAATTCCCCAACTCATTGAAATTAGAACATCTTCTTTGATTGGCTGAAAATCTATTACCCCATTCTTATATTGATCGTGACTCTTTTTTCTGTAGTCACAAGCCACATGACCAAACATACCACATTGGTAATAATTGCCATGTCTAGTTTGAAATTCCCAAAAATATATTTTATTCACATGGAACATGATGGGGGGTTAACTCTATGTTACATAGTTTACTAATTATCTATTTATTTCTACCTTATATGTTCTTTACCATTATATTCATGGGGAATATGTGTGTTAGAAAACTCCATCTTAAATTTATTAACGTAAAACAATTTCCATTACTTTTAAATTCCCCTAAGTCCAATGCTATTCATAAACTTGGATTCAATCATGAGTAAAATCTATTAATTTTAATATCAATGTCGCAAATACAATTCAGTGCATACCTAGAGAATCTTATAAAATTTACTTCATACCTAAATACTAAATCCTATTCACTTTGTCTAAATTAAAATAATTCTTTCTCCATTATGAGTCGAACACCAAGATTATATTCTTAAGTTTATCTTATTTTATGAAATAAAGCTTATCTGTCTACATAATATTCTTAATTAATGACCATAAGTGACCATATTTTCCTTAAAAAGGTAAATAGAAAGGGGTTCCTTTGGATGTTTTAATATAACTTGTAATTTAATGTCATTTTTGAGGAATTGATCCATAATTCAATTACCTCTGGCTCTTAGGTTCCAATGAAATACAAAGGATTTTGTTTCATGAAATTTTCAACTATTGGAATGTTCCTCCATGGTAAAACTATTTTCTATCTAGCTTGGATGACCCCAAAATTTATAACATGAATTAAATGATCCCCCACTATGAAAAACTTCATATTTCCTATTCCAACTATTATAGGATACTGATTTGGAATGATATTTTCTCTTGATACCTTTATACTTCAGATTCTTTGTTTCCTATTTGAAAAACCCTTCATAAGAAACATATATTAGATGAATCATAATGATAATCTTCAAAATCTATATTATTTTATCATAACCATAACATAAATTATCTCAATGGTATTCTATTAACACTTTCCTAACCTATAAAATTATCTAAACCTTATCTATATTACCAACTATAAGGAATATTCCTTAAAACATTACATAATCTTGATTTTTTATAAAATAATTCACTTTATTGAATTCCTGAGTATTTTTTTAAGTTTATAGTTTTATAGGATTTATTCATAACTATTATATATCATATCCAAACATTAAAAGTGGGAAATTACACTCAATGTACATTTTTTCCAAAATTTGAAACATTTAAAATGAAACACATTTTCTATTCATGATAAATCAGCATGACATTCAACATTATTTATTATTTATTCCTTCTCATCCTTAAAACATGTTATTTTTTTAAAAAACATGGTATAAGAAAAAAAATTAGTAAGTTATATAAAGGGAAAAAAATTGTTAGTCTGGAAAAAAAAACTTGAAGATATATAAAATTTATATCTTTTCCATGTTATTATTTGATCATATAAAATAAATCATATACACATGAGTAAAAAAATCTCTCAATAAAAATATTTAAAACCCATATCAATCAAATTGAGACAATTGTAATAATTTTTGAGTATTATGTTCATAATTTGTGTTCATCCATGTTAGAGATAATTGTTTCTCAGTTAAATCCATTAGATAAACATCCTTGGTTAACTCCATAATTCTTACCTTTGAAGACAAGGAACACTTCACAATGCATTGGAGATATATATCAGGCTCACCCATCATATAAATTAAATTAGGATCACCTATCATATAAGTTTTATCAGGATCACCTATAATATTAAATAATTATCAATTACCATACCATGAGTAACAATTTTTAAAGATTTCACTTTTTCTTCATTAAACCCTTGAAAAACTCTTTCGATCCCATAATCAAAGCACATTCAATTTTTCCATAAAATGAATAGAAATTTCTCTTCCTTTAAAAAAAATATTAAAAATGAAAAACCATTGAAGAGTGAGAATATGATATTTATTTAAAATCATGTTAAATTTTAGATGAATCATTATTATGAATAATGGCTATGATTATGGTAAAGGAAGGTCATGTTGTATATGTTAAAAACATTCTTTGTTTACTTTTAAAAAAAATTAAAAAATAAAACATATAGAACACATTGAAAAGATTAATTTTTAAAACATTATAAAGAAATTAAAATATAATAAAAAAGACCTTTAATAATCTTTTAATCTTAAATTTTAATATTTTTTAAACATTTTAAATAAAATGGATATGGAGGAGAAAGAGTATAATAATGTTTTAAATAACATTTTAAAATAAAATCCCTTACCTAAAGTCTCATTTAACTTCATAAATTCCATATATAATAAATAATAAAACTATATTAGTTTTCTAAATACATAATAACATTTTTCATTTCTATTTAATTCTTATTATTCCTTTTATTTCATTTAATTAAATGTTTTATTTAGTTACTAAAATGGATAAGTTTATGTTAGACATTTTGGCATCATTTGGCTTATAACCTAAAAACCACATTGGTTCATTAACAGTGGTTAAAGGGTTCGTGTTTACTTTATATAAATAAAATTAAATATGTTATATTAATAATATTTATACATTAGATAAACTTTTATAACAAAGAATGTTAGGTGATCATAAAAAATGAACCACATCATTTCACGGAGATGGTAGTTTGTACATATACTTGAATGATGTTTCTGATTTTTATAATAGATGGAAAAAAAATTGATAATATTTTACTATTGAAGAATCATAAATATGTTATAAATTTAAATCTATTCGTTATATCTATCCTTTTTAACATCCTTATAAGGTTAAAATGAAAAATTAATAACAACTCTTTGTAGAGGTGGTATTTCACACGTACGACTGAATGACATTATCAATTTTAAATGGATGGAAATGTAAGAAAATAGATTATATATTATATTAATATATTTATAATTATATCATTAATAACATATATATTCATTTTTTTCCATCATTTATCTAGTTTTGGGGGCAATGATGGAAAATTATTTACATCAGTTCCTGAGTAGATATGTCCCACGTACTCACGAATAATAGTTCAGTTTTCCATTTGATGGATAAAGATATGAAACAAAGGTTATAAAATAATCATAATAACATTTAATTATATGGTATGTACTTTTTATATTATATCATAATGGTTAGGATAAGTTTGAAGTAGGTAAAAGAAGAAATAAAATGACAGCACTTAGTTAAGAACTATACATCTTCTTCAGAGAACCTCCTTATGTTTATACATAAAGACTTACAAGGATGATATTCTTATAAAAAATGACCGATAATAAATGTATCATAATTTTAGGAAAATATTTATTTATTGTATGATCTAAGAGTCTCATAATGTGTGTATAATAGAGGATAGGTGGTGTCCTTTTATAAGTGGGTGAGAGGAAGAACATGGAATTTTTCATGTGATTCAAATATATTAATGTATTACTCAAGAACAAATGATATAAATGTCTCATATTAGAAAAGGATATGATATAAGCTTGAAATATTACCATAAAATATAACATAGATGAGTTTTTAGGCTATTTTATCCCTTATCATTTTAGTTTAAACCCTTTTAGCCCGTTTTAACTCTTATCGTGGTAACTAACTTTTTTTAACAATGTTTAATGTTCATGAAGAAAAAAATTGAAAGTGGAATAATTAAAAAAATTAGAAATTTTGATTCCAAATATGGATTAAATTTTTGAAAATTAAATCTCTATATTTATCAGAAATTACTTTTAAAGTAAACACGCAAATGTTACAAAAACTACTTTTTGGAAAAATGCATTTTTAAGTATAAAAATGTTTTTATAACAAAATAGAGTGTAATTTTGATTAAAATGTAAATTATTAGATTATTTTTGATAAGAAATAAATAAATAATTATTAAATCCAATCAAAAATAGAATTTATTTTTTAAAAATATGAAATAAAAGACATTTTTTGTAAAAATATATATTTTGTATTATTCATCCAAAAAGAATCTTCTTCAGAAAACTCCCAAAAAATAACTTTAAGATGAATTTTAATTTCTTATATAAAAAATGATATCCATTTTTTCAAATTAAAATTATAAATTTTTTAAATAATTTTTTTAAATGAAACCATGTAATATACGTAAACAAATTTAGTAAGAATATAACTATTTCCTTTTTGATTGAAAAAATACTTAAGATTATTATAATGAATATAAATATATAAAATATAATTCATGAATATTAATAATTCGTGAAATTTAGTTAGTATTCCCATTACCTATATTTTTACATGCAAAACATATTATAATCAAACACACACCCAAAGTTCCTCGTGTTCTACTAAATGCCAAATATATCAACATCAATAAGTGCCAATCATAAAATCCATTTCAAAAGACAATTAAACAAAAAAATCCCATTTAAACTCAAGCATAAAAACCATGATTTACCAATTTTGAAACCCTTTCAAAAAATCATTTTAAATCATAAAAAATCTTTGATCCATTCTACCAAACACATAGAGTTCATTAAAGTAGACTCAGTTTGAAAAACCATTTTAAGCTATCAAATTTCCAACATAAACAATTCATCACATCAAATGTAGATAGATCATCAAGAATAGAAAAATTTAACGGAAATTTTATGAATAAAAACCAAAGGTGATAATTAATTAGTGGTTATAAATGTAAAATACCATTAAATATATACACCTATTTAAAAATCAATTCCAAACTTTTAACCTTCAATACAAACCACTAGATTCAAGTAGGATTGGTACTCACTCAGCAAAACCAAAATGGAATAAACCAAAATACCCTTTAACTATAATATATCCAGCCATGAGAAATGATAGAGTTTTACACTTCCATTAAAAAGGAAGAACAAAGGTATAATGGGATAAATGAAGGAGAAATCATTAAGAAATTAGCTTAGTTCATGCTTAAATAACAAAGATCCCAGAGGAGTTGACAAAATTGAAGAGGGGTAGATCCTATTGATTGGGTAAGAAACTACACATTATGTGGGGAATAAATTATGGGGTAGCATAAAAACTAATAAGATAATTTTGGATAAAACCTAAGTTTTTAATGACCTAGAAAAATCACATGTTTTGTTCCCATAGTTAGAAAAACTGTGAGCCAACTATGTGGGAACCACTGTCTCCCCAAAACGAAATTCATCTAGTTTCTTTTAAAACTCACACGGTTAGAAAAACTATACTTAAGAAATAAAAATGGATCTATCCCCCAAACATTCCTACCGTATGGTTAGATATATGGTTATAAAATGTGTGCTCCAACCATGTTCTATGGTCTGTTTCCCAAAAAAAAGATTTTCCAACCCTTGTAAAAAAATCCAAGAACGAACTAATAGATAAATAAAAACGCAAACAAGAAATATGAATGACCTAGTGAGTGTCACATGTGCTATAAGCATGTGATGATTATTAAATTATTATACATGAAACATTCTAGGAGAACCTACCATGATATGTTGTTATAACATTTTGCATTGGTTGTTGATATTATGTTTTATATAACATATTTCCCTTTAAATTGTATTTCCTTGTTATTGTAAAATTTTTGTAAAATATAGAACTATTTTGGTGATAATAAAATTATGCTTGCAGTGCTCGTATTTTATAGTTTTTAAAACCATAATAAATTTTTTTTCTTTAATATATACTCCATATTGTTGGACTGAAATGAATATATTTAGAGCCATTCTTATATGATTCTTATTTTTGTGAAAATTATTTTTCCATGGGTTACACTCCACATAAAAATTACTACATATATGCATAAATTATTTATTATGAGGATGATTTTTGGTCATTTATTTCTATAATCCTTGAAAATAGACAAGCATTCTTAGTGCTAACCGATTGGAAATTTGAATAATTTTACATAAATGGATCTACTTATTCTTTTAAATAATGGGTAATATTTTTTTATTCCAAAATATATGTATGAATTCAAATACATGTGTTGTTTTTGGTAAATATATAAATATGTTTAAGGTTAGGATGTTGATTTTTTTATTTGGATCAATTATAATGATAAATAATATTTTTGTGATTTTTTTGGGGGCGCACTATTATAAATATTTTCAAGAATTTTTTCTGTTCGAAATTTCATAAAAATACTATATAAGTGAAATGTAACACCCCCAAGATTTCATAGTACGTTATTTCTTCAAAGTAATTCAATAACTTTCACTATAGGCAACACTGAGTTCTAGCGCACCATGACTTACCAAACAACCCGTTCAAAAGCAGTTATGAATAGTATTAACTGAATTTTAAACTTTATATAATCCTTATAATTTTAGAATCCATATTATGATTTTATTAGACATAATGTAAGAACAAATACATTTTTTTCAGATAAAAGAAGTATTTTTTAAAAAATGCAATTTTACCGCCTTTTAATGGAGAAGCCTTTTTAAATCCAATATTTAAAACTTTTATATATTAAATTTGACAAAATAAACTTCTTCTTTAGAATCGGGAGATAATAATTTAGTTTAAATAATGTTTTGTTGTTTTTCTGATAACTTTCATATTATGGTGAATAGTGAAAAATACTATATTTTAACTAAAACAACTTTTTTAATCAAAATAGTTTATATTGTTAAATTATAAATTTTATTGGTATGGAAGTATAAATAGATTATATTTTTACCATTTAATCCAATGATGTTAATTGTAAGTAATTTCACTTTGAAATTGGACATAAACAAGTGTCAAACTTTTAATAGTTATTATTTCTTAAAAATAGGCCTTTTGGTTTTAATAGCGGGAATTAATTTTAAATTAATAAATGAAACTTTTATGTTTTTAATTTGGTAAAATAGACTTAATTTTTGAATTCAGAATATCGAAATTATCTTAGGGAGAAATTTTGGTACTTTTCTGATAACTTTCATATTTTGATGAATAGTGAAAATTACTAAATTTTAATTAAAAACAACTTTTTAATCGAAATAATTAATAGTGATAAATTATGAATTTGAGTGATTTTAAAGTATAATTAGATTATAATTTTACCATTTAATACAATTTTTTTCATTTTACATAATTTTATATTTAAACTGAACATAAGAAAGTGTCAATCTTTTGATAGTTATTATTTATTAAAAACATGTTTTTTGTTTCGACAACGGGAATTAATTTTAAATTAATTTCTGCCACTTCTGTGTTTTGAATTTGGAAAAATGGATTCCATATATAGAATCAGGATTTCCAAATTGTGAAAATAGATAACTCTTATTTTTAGACATTTGGAATAATTACTTCGGTAAATATTTTATTTACCAGGTTTAAAGGGTAAATCCGATAAATAAGGGTAAAAAAATAGTATTATAATAATATTAATTTACTCTAAAACGTATCCTAACCCTATTTGTTGATACATGTCCGACCATGGGAATCTTTGGGTCGATTTTGGGACCCCATGGATCCACTTGTAAGTGATAATGATACTTTATATTAATTAAGATAAAATAAATACAAAAATGAAAAAAGCATATATCTTTTAGTAAAACAATTTTTACATAGGGTTATATATGTTATATTTTCTACTATAAATATTAATTATAAATATAAAAAGATTTCTTACATAATAATATTTTATTTATAATTTTTATAAATTTAATAATTAAATTTATTTATGACAAACTAATGATGCAATATTTTTCTTATTAATGAAGGAATAAAATAATTGGTATTATAAATGTTAAAATAAATATAATTTGAATGTTTTGATGACATCCATGAATTTTATTGGTTAATATGACATGATATTATTTCTTAAATGATTTTTTTTGAATTAATAAAGTTGTTAAGACTTTAACAAAAATCAATTATTGAATAGTGTCAAAATTGACATAAATGAGTTTTTAAAAAAAATATTATATTATTAATTGATATTATATTCCTAAAAATCTAATGTTCGTCCAAAGGACTTATATCATGATAGGTGTATCATTAATGGACCACTTGGGGGTCTCTTGGATGTATATATTAAGTTTATTAACTATATAATATAAAAATACAAAGTGACATGGTAAATGTCAATCTAATTTACTAAGAGTTAAAATTAAAAGATAAGGTTAATATAATGACCCAAACCTGTCTAAAATCTATTGGTTGAAATTATTTCTACCAATACCCACATTAGACTTTGAATAATACACTTTGGAGCCATTATAAACTGAATATGAATTTATTATAAATTAATACTTTAAGTTTTTCCTAAAGAGCCCCTCCTCCCCCTTAGAAAAGGACACCACTTCTAACCAATTATTCACACCTTGAAAGCCTTTTGGTTCGGCCAAAACCTGCCCAAATATTCTCCCAACTTACCTCAATTCAACCTACATGCCTTATTTTGATCATAAATCCAACCTAAGGAGCCCTTTTGATCAAATCAAAAGGAAAACCCCGAAGAAGAGGTAATTTTTTCACCACCCTCTTTCAAGTTCCTTTCTTCTTCCACTTCTTCTTTATTTGTTATTTCCATTCTAAAACAATAAATCCAGTATATTATATATACTGTGATGTTATTATAAATATGTTACAGCCATATTCAGTATTCTATCCATCCTTTGAATGATATGTCACCATACGTGCGTACGTACGGCTTATCGTTTCCACGTCGTGGTGTAATTGTTATTCAACACACTATTATTTGGATGGGTATAATAATGATGTGTAATTCATGTAAATAATAAATATAACATGATAATTATTCTGTATATGTATATACCATCCAATTATATATTATTATAATATCAAAAGAATGATATTGTCGCTCGTGCGTACGTACGGACTACCGTCTCCACGAACGCGATGAGATTCATTCTCCATCACATCCATTCAAGTATAATTCTCATTTGATGATTAAAAATAATTTTTAAGGACATGATATCATTATGTATATTAATAAAATACAACCTATATATAACAAACACGGCTTATATAACAAAACACATAAAAGAAAACGAGTAAGTTAACACCTGAAACGACGATAATACTAAGATATTATTAACAAAACAATGTTAAAAGATCATATATGATATCATATTAATGTATATTATTATTGTATAATTTAAAAAAAATTATTTCACCACTATATAGGATGTTAACCTACCCCAACCACGGAAAAGAACAAGGTAAGGGGTTTTCATCTCACTCCTTATTCCCGTGAGATTCATGCCATATTGCCACTATTACCTTTTGTGTGGTGTATGTACTACCCATAATTGTATTCTCTATGTAATACACTTTAATTTAAGTTTATTTACATATTCATTTTGTGATACCTCTTTTATGGGGTGTATATTTCGTAAGTTACCAAATTGGTAAGGGTTTATTTCATAATCTCTTTATTATCCAAGATTGTTTATACTTAATTATCTACTGGGACCTCTTTATCATCCACATCCATGTTTCTTAAAAATTTATTTCAAACCATTATTACTATTTTAAATAATATGTGTTAAATTCATTTATACCCTTGTTTGAATTTTTATAATAATTTTATAATGGAATCTTTCCGTCATTTTCCAAACAAGGTCCTTTTTAACCTTTTCGACAGAATTAAGGTAAGAATGTATTTTTTTAACTTATACGGCGGGTGAGGCTATTTTCCGCCATTATAAAATCTTTTAAGCTTCTCTTAAAAGTTTATAATAATATCTTCAAAGTAAATTTTTTCTTTTATATTTATGTAACTTTTAAATTATTTCAAAAAAAGAGATATTTCTCTCAAACATTTTTGATTTCATCTATGTCAACATCCTTTGATAAATATTACACTTGTTTGAAGTTGATTTATTATGATACAAATATTCCATATTGTATTTAAGGTTTTGTGATATGTTTGACTATGGATGAGTTATTTTTATTCCATTTATGGTTTATGATTAATGTTTTGGAATTTTGTATGCTAGTTTTAATATGAATGTTTATGTTATATTTCATCCTCTTCTTAAGATGAATGTGTTGGACTAGTATGTTCTGGGTTGGGGACCGGTAAAAGTAAGCCCTCCGGGTTGGGGTTTGGTTACAGCAGACCCTCCGGGTCTGTTTCCGGTTATTAGAGGCACTCCGGGTTGGTGTCCTGTTATTAGAGGCACTCCAGGTTGAGTCTGGTTACAGAGGCTCTCCAGTATGGAATCCGGTTACAGAGGCTCTCCGAGTTGGGTTCTGATTACAGTTATCCCTTAGGTCTTGGCATGAGGCCTTGACACAGAAATTAAAGTTCGGCATTATGCATTCCATCATTATGAAAGTGGTTATTGATATTTCATGTGATTATTAGACTAGTATAATATCCATGTGAATAATTAAATGGAATTATTTCATTTTATTTTTTCCATATTATGCTGAAGTTAAAGTTTAAAAGGCTTTTGTTTTAGTTATACATTGCCTTAAATGTTTATGCTTATTTATGAAAGTTTCTGCTATATTGTTATCCTTACTGAGAATCTGAGCTCACCCCTTTCTATTTTTTATTTTTCCCAAGATTCCAAGAAGTGTATTGTGATTGATATGAAGGGTTAAGTAAAGGGAATAATGTCGTTCATAAATGATTATTTATGTTGTTTTGTATGTTATAAAGTTTAATGTAACGTTCATGTATGTAATCTATTTTCCAAGACTGGTAAACTGATCGGTCCTTCGGGACTTGATTCCTTGTAATCATGCCAATGTATTAAAATAATGCATCGACTCTGGGTAATTGTGGTCGGGGCATTACAGTTGGTATCAGAGGAATTTTAGTACAAACCTTTGAAGTTAGATTTAGATAAACTCTGATTAGAGAACATAGACCTAAAATGGACTTTGAGGATTAGTATATAAGAACTTCCTAGAATTTTGGTATTGTAGATATTTTGTGAGTTTTCTGAGCAATACATCCCTGTCTGGATACGAACAGGTAGAGACAGCTCTGGAATAGATGTACCTAGGGGTAAAACTCGAAAACACCGCTTTGAGCTAGACTCAAACGGGAACTGGTGCACGACAACGGGCCTTGCTGCACTCTTGGTTATGACACTCCCGGGGGATATGCTTAGGATAATTATCATTTTCCTTACAAACCAATATGAAGGGTTTATGAGTATATACTTACTCAAAGAAAACATTTTTATGATTATGGATTAGATCCATAAACTGTTCAATTTACGTTAGGTATTTTACAAGATTGGAATTATTCATTGTAATTCATAAACTGACCTAGTTTATTCCATTGTATAGAAATGGCACCCAGTATAAATATTGTGAACTCCGAAAATACGTATGATCCAAAGAGTAAGAAGGATCATATCTTTCATGGTATTAAGCTAACATTTAGAAAGGGAAATAGCCTCCCATGTATTCTCAACATATGAAGAAATAGTATCATGTGTTAATAAGATAAGTAAAGTATTCTCCGAGTCTTATGGATTTGAAGGGAAGCAAGAGAAGAAAAGGATGGAAGAGAGAAGGATGGATAAAGGGAAGAGGGAAAAGAATAATTTTACCATATGTGATAACTGTGGGAAGAAACACCCTGGAACTTTCTTTAAAGGAATGGGAGTTTGTTATAAGTGTGGAGAAAAAGGAAACCATGTACGTGACTGCAAGGGTAAGAAAAAGGTTTCAAATGTACAATGCTTCATCTGCAAGGAGTTGGGACACTACGCGAACCAATGTCCAAATCATCATAGTATGCCCCAAATGATGCTATTGGATAATAATCAAGTTATGATACTACCATAGATGAGAAGGAATGATTAGAGTTATTATTAGAGAATTATGTCATTTTAGTGTTGTGTCAACAATGTACTGGTTATAATAATTATGGAGATAAATTAGGATTGTACTGCAGTACTATTTCATTGAGGATTTGAGATTATATGGTACTTTGAAAAGTGACTCAACAACAAGTTAAACTTTTTTTAAAAAAATACATGGTTGAAGGAAAGTTAATACTTAATATGGTCTTGATAATGAGGTAGTAATTATGGAATAAGATATGGCTGTTTTGGATAAATTATATTGGATATTCTTGACTACCTTGGCACTGATTAATGGTTTGTTTATTTCATCATTGTTGGAATATTCAATATTTTTTTATATAAGGAATATATCTATTATTCTATAAGGAATAAGAAAGAATGAATGTAATCAATAAGGTTTTATGGTAATTCAGGGTGTTACCATATTTTAAAAGAATACATGATGAAGGTATTCACATGTTATTACGTGGCAAAAAAAATCTTCATTATATTTATCTTCCTTATAAATTTTGGATTGTGAGTTTGGACAGAAGTAATTTGGATAATTCTAAAGGTTGGAATGGATTATATTTTACATTTGATACAATTGTTAAGGTTAAATCATTTCTGAATATTATTTTTGGATTGTTATAAAAAGTACATCCTGGAGGTCGGACGGCAACCCGTCGCGTCCGGCAAGGCCGTGAGACTTGAACCCACAACCGAAGGGCGACAAGGGTGTATCACCTGCCACTGACCCACGTGATGTCCTGGATTTAATAATGTAGTTTTTTTAATGGTTCTTCTAGATGAATTATAAATTCATTTTTTTGAACCCTATACGAATAGGATAAATAGAATATTATTTTTAAGTTCTATTATCTTTTAGAGTGAAAGATGAGTTTGTGGTAGAACTTAGTTAAAGGATGAGACTCTACTTTTCAAGTGTATATTTTTCTTCATCTCTTATTCAATTAAGAAATTAATTCTTATACTTTAGTGAAGGGGATCTTAAAACAAAAAATGTGTTATCCTAATACCATATGTTTTGTTGAGCCGATGGTATTTTAAATCATCATAGATTTGTGAATTTAAGGCCCTCAATTTTACAATTGTTTGTGATTAATGACCTCAATCACTACCTATAATTATTTACGTTTTCATCCAATTATATGTCTCTAAATTCCACCAATTTTATCCTAACCGATATCATAATTTGGTGGTGACCCTTTCATTTCCCATTTCCTCATATTAAGACTAAATTTTACTAACCTAATTACCGATGTGGGTTTTTCCAAAGGTATTTTCTATTTTCAACCTTTTATTTTAGAAAAATAATTTCAAATTGTGAGGACGCAATTTATTGAAGTAGGTAATAATGTAACACCCCAAGATTTCATAGTACGTTATTTTTTCAAAGTAATTCAATAACTTTCACTACACGCAACACTGTGTTCTAGCGCACCATGACTTACCAAACAAGCTGTTCAAAAGCAGTTATGAATAGTATTAACTTAATTTTGAACTTTATATAATCCTTATAGTTTTAAAATCCATGTTATGAGTATCTTAGACATAATTTAAGAACAAATACATTTTTTTTTCAGATAAAAGAAGTATTTTTCAAAAAATGCAATTTTACCGCCTTTTAATGGAGAATCCTTTTTAAATCCAATATTTGAAACTTTTATATATTAAATTTGACAAAATAAACTTCTTCCTTAGAATTGAGACATAATAATTTAGTTTTAATAAATTTTTGGTGTTTTTCTGATAACTTTTATATTTGGGTGAATACTGAAAAATACTATATTTTAACTAAAAACAACTATTTTAATCAAAATAGTTTATATTTTTAAATTATAAATTTTAAGGGTATGGAAGTATAAATAAATTATATTTTTACAATTTAATCCAATGATGGTAATTTTAAGTAATTTCACTTTGAAATTGGACATAAAAAAGTGTCAAACTTTTGATAGTTATTATTTCATAAAAATACGCCTTTTGGTTTTAATAGCAAGAATTAATTTTAAATTAATAAATGAAAATTTTATGTTTTTAATTTGGTAAAATAGAATTCATTTTTGGATTCAGAATATCTAAATTAGCTTAGGGTGAAATTTTGGTACATTTCTGATAACTTTCATATTTTGATGAATAGTGAAAATTACTAAATTTTAATTAAAAACAACTTTTTTAATCGAAATAATTAATAGTGATAAATTATGAATTTGAGTGATTTTAAAGTATAATTATATTATAATTTTACCATTTAATCCAATTTTGTTCATTGGATATAATTTCATATTTAAACTGCACATAAGAAAGTGTCAATCTTTTGATAGTTATTATTTGTTAAAAACACGCTATTTGTTTCGACAACAGGAATTAATTTTAAATTAATTTCTGCCACTTCTGTGTTTTAAATTTGGAAAAATGGATTCCATATTTGTAATCATGATGTCCAAATTTTGAAAATAGGTAACTCTTATTTTTAGACATTTGGAATAATTACTTCGGTAAATATTTTATTTACCATGGTTAAAGGGTAAATCTTGTAAATAAGGGTACACAAATAATATTATAATAATATTAATTTACCATAAAACGCGTCCTAAACCTATTTGTTGATACATGTCCGACCATGGGATTCTTTGGGTCGATTTTGGGACCCCATGAAGCCACTTTTAAGTGATAATGAAACTTTATATTAATTAATTTAAAATAAATACAAAAATGACATAAGCATATATCTTTTTGTAAAAAAACATTTACATAGGGTTATATATGTTGGATTCTAGACTATAAATATTAATTATAAAGATAAAAATATTCTCTACATAATTATATTTTATTTATAATTTTTAGACATTTAATAATTAAATTTGTTTATAACAAAATAATGATGCAGTATTTTTATTATTAATGAAAGAATCAAATAATTGGTATTATAAATGTTAAAACAAATATAATATGAATGTTTTGATGACATCCAAGAATTTTAATTGGTTAATATTACATGATATTATTGCTTAAATGAATTTGGTTAGAATTAATAAAGTTTTTAAGATATTAACAAAAATCAATTATTGAATAGTGTCAAAATTGGCATAAATGAGTTTTTAAAACAAATATTATATTACTAATTGATATTATATTCCTAAAAATCTATGGTTCGGCAAAATGACTTATATCATGATAGTTGTATCATTAATGGAACACATGAGGGTCTCTTGGATGTATATAGTAAGTTTATTAACTATATAATCTAAAAATAAAAAGTGACATGGTAAATGTCAATCTAATTAACTAAGAGTTAAAACTTTAATATAAGGTTAGTATAATGACCCAAACCTGTCTAAAATATATTGGTTGAAATTATTTCGACCCATAACCACATTATACTTTGAATAATATACTTTGGAGCCATTAGAAACCGAATATGAATTTATTATAAATTAATACTTTAAGTTTTTTCTAAAGAGCCCCTCCTCCCCCTTATAAAAGGAAACCACTTCTAACCAATTATTCACACCTTCAAAGCCTTTTCGTTCGGACAACCCCTGCCCAAATATTCTCTAAAACTCCCTCAATTCAACCTATAGGCCTTATTTTGATCATAAATCCAACATAAGGAGCCCTTTTGATCAAATCTAAAGGAAGAATCCGAAGAAAAGGTAATGTTTTCACCACCCTCTTTCAAGTTCCTTTCTTCTTCCACTTCTTATTTCTTTGTTATTTCCATTATAAAACAATAACTCCAGTATCTTCTATATACTGTTATGTTTTTATAAATATGGTACAACCATATTCATTATTCTATCCATCCTTTGAATGACATGTCACCATACGTGTGTACGTACGGCTTACCATCTCCACGTCATGGTGTAATTGTTATTCAATACACTATTATTTGGATGGGTATAATAATGATTTGTAATTCATGTAAACAATAAATATAACATGATAATGATTCTTTATATATGATATAACATCCAATTATATATTATTATAATATCAAAATAATGATATTGTCGCTCGAGCGTACGTACGGACTACCGTCTCCACAAACGCAATGAGATTCATTCTCCATCATATCCATTCAAGTATAATTCTCATTTTATGATTAAAAATAATTTTTAAGGACTTGATATCATTTTGGATATGAATAAAATACAACATATCCATAAGAAACATGGCTTATGTAACAAAACATGTAAAATAAAACGAGCAAGTTAACACCCTAAACGACGATAATACTAAGATATTATTAACAAAGCAATGTTAAAAGATCATATATGATATCATATTAATGTATTTAATTCATTTATAATTTAATAACAATTATTTCACCACTATACAGGAGGTTAACCTACCCCAACCAAGGAAAAGTACAAGGTAAGGGTTTTTCATCTCACTCCTTATTCTTGTGAGATTCATGCCATATTGCCACTATTACCTTTTTTGTGGTGTATGTACTACCCATAATTGTATTCTTTGTGTAATACACTTTAATTTATGTGTATTTACATATTAATTTTATGATACCTATTTCATGAGGTGTATTTTTCGTAATTTACCAATTTGGTAAGGGTTTATTTCACAATATCTTCATTATCCGAGGTTGTTTATACCTAATTATCTACTAGGACCTCTTTATCATCCACATCCATGTTTCTTAAAAATGTATTTCAAAAAATTATTACTATTTTACAGAATATGGGTTAAATTCTTTTATACACTGTTTTGACTTTTTATAATAATTTTATAAAGGAATCTTTCCGTCATTTTCCAAACAAGGTCCTTTTTAGCCTTTTCGATAGAATTAAGGTAAGAATGTATTTTTTTAACTTATTTGGTGGGTGTGGCTATTTTCTGCTGTTATAAAATCTTTGAAGCTTCCTTTACAAGCTTATGAGAATATTTTCAAAGTAAATTTTTTCTTTTATAATTATGTTGCTTTTAAATTATTTCAAAAAAAGAGATATTTCTATCAAATAGTTTTGATTTCATCTATGTCAACATCCTTTGATAAATTTTACACTTGTTTGAAGTTGATTTATTATGATAAAAATATTCCATATTGTATTTAAGGTTTTTTGATATGTTTGAATATGGATGAGTTATTTTTATGCCATTAATGGTTTATGATTAATGTTTTGGCATTTCGTATGCTAGTTTTAATACGAATGTTTATGTTATATTTCATCCACTTCTTAAGATGAATGTGTTATACTAGTATGTTCCGGGTTGGGGACCGGTAAAATTAAGCCCTCCGAGTTGGGGTCTGGTTACAGCAGACCCTCCGGGTTGGTGTTTGGTTATTAGAGGCACTACGAGTTGGTGTCTGGTTATTAGAGGCACTCCGGGTTGGAGTCCAGTTACAGAGGCTCTCCAGGATGGATTCCGGTTACAGAGGCTCTCCAGGTTGGGTTTACAGTTATCCCTTAGGTCTTGGCATGAGGCCTTGACACATAAATTAAAGTTCGTAATTATGCATTCTATCATTATGAAAGTGTTTATTGATATTTCATGTGATTATTCGACTAGTATAATATCCATGTGAATATGTAAATGGAAATATTTCATTTTATTTTTTCCATATTATGCTGAAGTTCAAGTTTAACAGGCTTTTGTTTTAGTTATACATTGCCTTAAATGTTTATGCTTATTTATGAATGTTTCCGCTATATTTTTATCCTTACTAAGCATCTGAGCTCACCACTTTCTATGTTTTATTTTTTCCAGGATTCCAAGAAGTGTATTTTGATTGATATGCAGGGTTATGAAAAGGGAATAATTTCGTTCATAAAGGATTATTTATGTTGTTTTATATGTTATAGAGTGTAATGTAACATTCATGTATGTAATATATTTTCCAAGACTTCTAAACTGATCGGTCCTTCGAGACTTGATTCCTTGTAATCATACTAATGTATTAAAATAATGCACTGACTTTGGGTAACTGGGGTCGGGGCGTTACATGAAAGCTTGTTCACTTAAATGTAACATGAATGAATTTTTCATTGGTATAAATTTATTAAAATTTTGTTTAATTCAAGAATGTCAGGCCTAAAACAAGAGGATACGGCATGTGAATATTTTCTTTTGTGAGTATTACTAAGTAATGTTTTTTGAAGTACTATATATGATGATTTCTTATAAATTAATTTAATGAAATATATAAATTGAGTATGCATGGAATGATTGATGAGAGTAATTCCTACATGAATTTTCATTATAATTTGAAATCATTCCATGTGTTAATATTTAAATGCAAGGTATGCTAATTTCTTTGAATTATGACTTGGTAAAGTTGAGTGTTGTATATGATGTACTTTTTTATGAATTTTTTATTTAAAATACTATTATATTTTTACTAAAAATATGGGTTTTGAATTTTAAATTGTCATGCTAAAGGCTAGATAACATGAAATTATTCCTTAATGAAACTTGAGATTGGGAATCCTATGAAGTTCACTTAAAATCAGGGTAAAGTGGTATTGTTCCTTGATGTTGTGTAATGTTTATTCCTTGATTGGATTGATGAAATAACCTTACATAAAAAAATAATCATTTAAAACTATTAAGGAAAACTATTTTTTTTAAATATAGTTTTGGGTGATGATATTATTTGTAGATTCACTTAATCCAAGTGAGAAGAATGTTAATAATGTTGTTGATTGATGTTATTTGTTCTTTAGATTTTCTACAGCTTCCTGTGTGGTATATTTGTGGTTTTTATGAATTTAATTGTTATATTTATATAGTCGGTAGGGTAATAATATTTTTTACGCTATGAGGCATAGGCTTGTTACCTTGGTGAGTATGATATGTGTAATGTCAGGCTCATTAAATTAGAACTCATGTGGTTCTATGTGAAATAATCAAGTCATTAATCTTTAGTTATTCCTTGTGTTTAATTGGTGGAATCATTTAATTTGATAGTTATCTTCCTTAAGGTGTACTTTTGAAAGAAGGTGTGGATTTTTTCTTACTGTCCTATCCACTATGTGTTGTGGTCATATTCTTTTCATAATGAGTTTCTTAAGAGGTATCTCATAGGATGGTTTTTAGTTTTTTATTTTCCATTTTCCTCCTAATTTTTTATTTATTTTCAATGAATATAATCATTTGATAGGTATCTAATGTGATGGTTCAGATTTTGAGACCTATTACATGGTGTGGTTTTGGGTTTTAGGGGTCCTTCGAGGAGGCTTGAGGGAAAAATGGTGGATTTGGAGCCGGAATGTCCACTAGAGTTATAGGTAATAGTGTGGAGTTGTGAGCTACGACATATTAGAGACCCTTGTATAGTAATGGAGGTCATTCAGGGTAAATGCTTGAGATGATGGGTATTAGTGGATATACCCATTCATGAATGGATACTATGTTAGGGTGATTTTTGGTGTGACGTGGTTTCAAATATGGGTATTTCAATGTGGATTTTTTCTTATAGCATCAAAGATTGAGGGGCATGGTTTCCATTATATATCCTTCTTGAGATGTGGTTGTTTCGTAGTTCCTTGAAACATGTATTCTAGTTTTAAGAATCATTATTTCCAGGTAGTTTCCATTGGATTTATTTATGGAATCGGAAACTCCCAACTGTTCTTTATCCAAAGGGGACATGCTTTCCAAAGGCAGGCATTCATTAAGTATTAACTTTACGATACTTAAGAATGTGCATTGGTCTAGAGGATGGGAGGTCGGACTCATCACACCTTTTTTGGGGTGGAATTATTGTCTACTCTAGGACTCTCTTTGAAATTTTAATATATTTTCATGAATCCTTATTAATTCTCCAAGTATATCATAAGTATTCCTTGGAATTTAAAATCACTTATTAACATGTGTAAAATTTAGAATCATCAGTACACATTCAAGGTTCTTCATCAATGGAAACATCTGTATGTATTCGAGGTTTTCTATCAATGGTATCCTCTAATATACCGATTAGAGATTATTTTAATCATTTTTGTGATGGTACTGGTTTTTAAGACACTCAGTGAGGCACTTTGGAATTTATTATCATCTAGGGAGATGAAGGTTTGTTTTTATCTTGGGATCATGACCATAAAATGGGATACCTATGTATCCTTATAAAAGTAATCAAAACCCTCATAGTTCGGTGTCGCTTAATAGGACACATCAAACCTTTTAAGGTCATGTGATAAAAACCTCTAAGAGAAAGGTGCTTAGTCAAAATTTAGTGTGGGGATTATGTTGAAGCAGCCCGAGGAACTTGGAAAGGATATGAGTTTCCAAGTAGGATCAGACCCTATTGGGAATATGGACCAAGGAGAACAGGGTTGATTATAAGTGTTGGGTTTGAACCTCAAGGAGGCTTCATACGTATCCCATATTAATGGCAATAAAATCCCACGTAGTTCGATAAATCTCATAGGAGAGTATAGTCCTCTGAGAGAGATGAGTTTGGGCTTACTTACTGAAAAGGATGGCTTGATGATTTGAGGATTGATTTTGGGGATTATTTCCTAAGGAGGATTCACAAATTGGGGGAATTATGGTTGGATTCTTGAGGAGTATATTCTATGAGCTCGGACCCTGAAAGAGCTTCCTAGGTATCCTAGTTTGAATGGGAATCATAATTCTCGTAGTTCCTTACAATGAGTGTTTGTGCATATGTTGTAACCATCACGTATCTATAATCCCACGAGAGTCATGCTCGGTGTGTGAAACAAGAGGATGTGAAAGATTCAACAATGACACTTCACACTTTTCTACCTCCGCTGATGGAAGAGGGCGTGTCAACAATGGAAGAGGGAGAGGTGATGAGCCTTCCTTCTATTCTATTTTCATTAGACAAGGGTCCAATTTAAGTAGGAAGGGATGAAGGTGAGGGGTTTATACCATGATGGCTACCCTGAAATTGGTTTTGGTAGGAAAGGGGGACTTATCCTTTTCTTGTGTAGAAATGTAAGTGTGAACTGTACCTTCCCTATCGGAGACCTGAGGTTTCGGGTCACCTCTTTGAGAAAGGAGAGGCTATGACTCAACCCTCCTCCAAACCTAGAAATTCCCAACACTATTTCTGGGAGAAAGGTCCATGTGACTGCGGATATACAAACCCATAAAAATCCCATGAATCCTAACCTCATTGTGAAATGAATGTGGGAAACCTCTGACTGTGGATATACAAACCCAAAAATGAGGCATGCTGATGTGCCTTTCCCAAAGGTTTGATAAGTTTAGAGGTTTCGACGGAGGCTTTAAATTAGTCCCTTTCAGATAAGGGAACCATGTACGGAGATACCCTACCATGAATGGATTTTAAAAAGGGTACCTGAGTTGGTCACGTAGGTCCCTCAAATAGGTATACCGCGTAGGTACCCTGCATTGTTGTACCGTACAGGTATACCATACAGGTATGGCGTGCTGGTATATTGTGAAAGTATGGAGCGTAGGTATGGAACACAGGTATACTGTGAAAGTATAAATGATGACTGAAGAATGTGAATACATTCAAAAAATATTTATCCCATTTAATTATCTCTTCTCTCATGGTCTAGAGAACTACCTGAGACAATTTTAGGGATCTAGGTGAAAGAGCTACCCAATGGGAGTTTCAGAGATTCTTTCACTTTTTTTCAGTCCTCAAATAGAGAGCCCAAGGGCTCTATTTATAGGAATGAATGGGGCTTGGTTGAAGAGAAGTAGTTCGCACAGGTCCTTCACACAGCTCCACCACATAGGTATTCTGCGTAGGTGCACAAAACATCTTCAGGTGCGGAGATCCGTCATGGAGTTCAGTTGCACAGCTCCGTTGCGTAGGTCAGTCGTGCAGCTCCGTCACGCAGGCCTGTGAAGCTAGTCCATCACGATGCTCTTTGGGAATATTTTGTTTTTCCTTTTTACTCTTTGAACTTTTCATTGTGATCTAAAATCCCATATGTTTTCTTCATAGTATTTTTGGTTACATTCTTATGTAGTGTCAACAAAATCCCCCCCTCAGGATTGGATTTGAAATGTACAAAGAGGGTCATGTCTGGAGGAGAAAGTTTCCGAACATCGCAGATTTACCGTGCAGGTGCTTCGTGGAGGTATGGTGAGAAGAGGTTTTGTGCCTTCCGGATGCATAGGTCTTCAGTTTCCTATAAATATGTCTCACCATTTGCGATTATTTTTCTTCATCTGTGCTTTCTCCAAAATTTTGTAGCTCTCATTGCATATCTTGTTCACCCATCTCTTATTGTGTTGTGCTCTCACATAATTTCCTTGATATTTCTTCAAGGTAAAATTATTTTTAGCGATGTAGATATTCCAAACAACTTCATTGAAGGATTTCTGCTAGGACCCTTGGTGAATGACCTATGAGACGAACCTCATCGAAGGACCTACGCGATAGGCCTCGTCAAAGGACCTACGCGACAAGCCTCGTCAAAGGAACTACATGAACAGTGTCCTTTACCAAATATCTGATTTCCCCTTTAAAATTTTGACCTACACGTTTGGTAATTTTTTTGCAGGAAAGAATGACTCATTTGATGACACATACTGAAGAATCTAAGGCTCGCCAAAATGAAATGATGAAGATCGTCAGACCAGACTATTATGATATTGTGGAGAGTACTCTTACTGGTCTTTGGAAGGGTCTAATTCTGTACCAACGTGACTAAGAACAAATTACTTATTTACCTTTCTACGAGCATGGGATTTTGAAAGATTCCCATGTTCCATATATTAAAAAGTACTTTCAAAGGAATTGGTTTCTTTAGTATTCCAAATGTAACTGTATGAATATTAGTTCAAGGGGGTTTCAGTGTAAGAAGGAACTATCCTTATTAGTTGCATCCCTCGTCATAGTGGTTGCACTCCCTATATGAAGGATCTTGTTGTAGAGCCAATACCACATTGTTATGATTCCACTTTTCAGGCTTCTCAAACAGATCAATCTAATGATAGGGAAGAATATTAGGACCTTTGTTCTAGAGGGGGTTTAAAACCCGAGTGGATGTGGGAATTCTGGGTATGTCGGATTTGTACAGAATTCAGAAAAGAGTTATTAGATATTAATATATACGGATCTGTTTGGATGGGGAAAACTTATGTTTAAAAAAATGAATTCATTCCAAAATTACTGAGTCGATGGAGTCCACAAATGAATTCCTTTTATTTGACGCATGATGAAGTTGGTAATAGTCTCTGGGATATTTACAAAATAGCTGGAATTCCCATTCTTGGGGAAATGTATGACGAATTCATTTTTCCTACTACAACATGGGGTGATGCTTCAAGAACACCACTGATGGCTCGTGAATTATTTAAGATAGCAAAGAATTTACCAAAGGACAAGAAATATATCTATGCTAGAGTGTGGATGGAATCCTTCTTAGAACCCACAATAGAGGATAGTTCAACCTGTGGATGCCCTACTGTTTGTCCTTCTACGGATAATTGAGGAAGTTCAGGCACATATTGGCCTACGCTGGAAAGTGGCGATTATAAGCACTGGGGCTATAAAGTCCCAACCCGATATAGATGAAAAAGTACGCTTAACTACCTTCCTTTCTATGTGGATAAGAATTTATTTGCTTCCATTTCGTGAATCCAGAGGTGGTGTAAGATCAGGAACATTCATCATTGCAGCTAAATTGGTAGAAGGGAAGTATATTTGGTTAGAAACCCCTATATTAGAAATAATTTACCATCTTCTACTACATTTATATAATAGGAAGGCTTCATTTAGAATTTAGGGGTCATTACAAGTGTTGTGGGGCTGGATTGCTGCAGATTTTTTTTCATACTCAGTGTGGAATTCAGTCAGAGTTCCCAATGGTCGATTCACACATTTTTACAGAACGTTTCTGGTATTAATCCTCTGAACTTGAGACCTAATGAGGTGCTAAAGGTATTGAATATCTTAGGAGAATTCATCTTTTTTCCTTTTGGTAACCCACCAGTTGGAACATTTATTGATGATGGTAAAGAAAATAATTATGAGATGAGATATTATATGATGGCTTTCAGGGATGGAATATTATCAACCAAGATTGATGGTGAAATTATCTGCGAGGATTATGTCCCCTATAGGTTTGCTCATCATTTCAGATGCCTTCAACAATCAAACAATTTTCCACCCACATATGTCAGACATGAAAAACACCCAATGGTAGCATGAAAATTATGTATTCTAATAGATTTAGAGGTATCCAAATTTTCGATTACATTACCTCCATAAAATGCATTGATCGGGTTGGAAGCTGGGTATGCCAAAGCTTTGGTTTCTTCATATCCTAAAGGGGCTTTGACAAAAGTAATATATCAAGTGGCGGCTACAAATACTGTTTCATGTAGAAATCATGGTAAGAAGTCCAAGGTTAGATATGATACATAAGTTTCATAGCTTTTAGATCCCTCAAAACCTCTTCACATGAGTTATACTAGGAATACCAGGTAAAGAGAAGAAAAACCTCCAACGTCAAGGAGATCCAGTCGCCACCATCAAATAGAGACTCCTATTCCATCTGTTGAACTTTCTGAAGAAAGGAGGCCTGAAGAAGTTCCCCAATCAGAAGTTGTTGAATATCCTCCACAGTAAACCATACCAAGATTGAATTATGTGCGACCTTCAGCCATTCATCATTGGGAGATTGTAACCCGAGATCTTAGGGACGCATGGGCATTTCTCCAGCATGGCATTCGAATACTAGATATTGGTGACATCAAGGCACCTTCTGATTGCAATCTAGACAATAACTTGGCTGAAGTACAGAAGTATATTTCGGAGCTATATATTTCTATATATGCAAATGATGAACAAATCCCATCCTCTAAACGAGTATCTAATATTCTAGACTTAGGAGTCCACGAAGGGGTAATTATCGACTCTGAGGAGGAGTGAGATATTTATGTTAATTCTGAGAATTTAGTTCCCTTTTTCTTTTGTATCAACTATGTTTTACCATTTATCATCATTAATCTTGATGAAAATGTATTTGTGAAGCTTGAATGTAGAGAAGGAAGCTCCAGACCAATTCTCGAATCACCTAAGTATGGTCCTGCAGGCTCTCCTATTGACGCAAGAAATGATCCTCCCAGGTGACTATAACTTTCTCTAGGAGCAAGAATCGTGAATGGGGTAATGGATATAGATAATCCTCAACTATTACGTCAAGTTTCTCCTACTAAGAGGAGTGTTTCAATCTCTCCCCAAGCTTTTGAACAAAAACGAAAGAGAGAAATGAGATTGATTTTAAGTGTTTGCTGAAGGAGTAAGTATTTATATAATCCTTAGGGAATACAACTTGCTCAATATATCCTGGTAACCATTTTTTATCCTCTTGTAGGATCTATGTCTCTATCCTATATCAAGGTATTAAGAGCTGATTCTTCAAGACTAGAAAAAGAATTCTCAGGGGAAACCCAGGTTCATGCGGAAAAATATAAAATTTTAGTAGATAAACTATCAAAATATTCAGTTATACCTACTCCTGGATCTTCTGAGAGAGAGGAAATCCATGGTAAGATTAAAAACATTCCTCAGTTGATTTTTTCAAAGGATCCTGAAATAGTCAACACTGATATTACTATTACTTTATAGGAAAGGAATGAAGATCCAGGGTAATCGAAGACAAATATTGATGTTGACCCAAACTTGGAAAGACCTGATTATGTTGTGCCAATTAAAGATCAAATAGAACAAAATGGCATTGGGGCCAATTTGGGCATCAACCAACGTTTGTTGGATACCTTAAATGGTGAGGATACTGTAACATTTTAGGTTATATACACTGAAATTATGGACACCCTTAATCCAAATATTTATATTCTATGTTCCATCAATGAGTTTGGGGATTTTCATGAGGAATTTCGAGGGTGTAAGTCCCTATTCGTGAATTTTCCATACATAATTTTTCCTTTAACTTGATTCTTTACATAAAAATTTACCTTATACAGCTTTATCTATAGAAAGTGTTGCAAAGTATCTTCAGGAATAGAGTGTTCCACTTTATCCTTTCACTGGAGCTGGAGAAAAACCTACAGAGGATCCTTCATCAAGAGATGTTCCAGAGCCTTCAAATGTCATAATTGATCAAATTCAAGGAAATAACCCTTCTCAAGAAACATCCGCTCAAAACACTGAGGCTGAGAATACAGGGAATGAATCCAATCAAGTATCTGACTTATTATTGGGTAAATACAATTAGCTATTTGAATCATATTTGTTTCCTCCATTTGAAACTAATAATGACCGAGATTTATCATTTAGGGTTATCATTTCCTAGATCATAAGGTGAAGCTTCTACTATCCCAAGAGAAGTAGAACAAGGCAATTCTTTAAGCGACCTATTTCCAGAGTACATTTTACCCCGTGGTAGTGACTCAAATTCAAACATAGAGATGCAATAGTCTCTTGGCATGGCATGTAAGAATACATGGAAACATATTTGGAGCATAATTGCCAAAAATCATTTAGATGAATTATTGTCCCATTTTTCAAAACTCCCAGCATTATTCTGCGTATTGGGATTTGGTGGATTTAATTATCGGCCAGTCTTTGATGCCATGAAAGAGAATATTCGCTGATGGGAGCAGGAGCATAAGCTACAATAAGATTTTTAAGAGGCTAAAAAATCATCAATATTGAGGTCTTTCAAGATATAGTAGTTGAGGCGAAGGCAAATAATAATAATAAATCACTCAAAATTAGCCAAAAAATCAAAGAGACCACAAAGGAGTTGTTATATCTTCAACAGAAATTGGATGTTGTTCATAACAAGCTTGAGCAGTTGAATCAAACAATGGTAGAAACCCAATTAGAGGGAACAACTGTCATTTGAACTGCTAAGCAAGAAATTCATCAAGCTGAGGAGACTGAAGTTTCTCAACTATCTCAACTTCAACAGGAAGCTGATAGAGCTTATGAAGCGGTCCAACAAATAAAAATTCATATTGAGAGTTTATTCTAAAACATGATAGAGATGTTCCATTTTGTGTATGGCCCTCTATTTTCATATGAATGAAATAATTTTTTTTTTCAATCATATAAATCTTCATTCCTCCTTTTCATGATTGCAATATGGAAGGTAAATGATGATAATGATTCCTTTATGTTAAACAATCATTATTATAATAATAAGAATGAAGTTCTCAAAATTTTCTTATTAATCGGAGGGACCTAATGAGAATAATTTGATTTTTTCTAGGGTTATACAGATAACCCCACAAATTTTGTATCTTTCACCAATTTTTTTTATTTCCCAATATTATCTAAATCATAAAAAAATGTATGTTTAGTGAGGTAGGACTTGAATTTTGTTCAGAGTGACCTTCACAGGTCCTAAATCTAATGAGCACCAATTATTTTGTTATTGGTAGTTTAGAGTCATGCATGTTTAGTCACAAACCAACCCGGGTTGACCCTGAGCCGGACACCCGAGCCAGTCTATGACATGACCCAAAGGGCATTCCTGATCACCACGGGCTGGAAACTAGTGTTGGGCATCAAAATTTAACTGTTGGGAATGATTTGGTCCATAAGAAAAATATAAGCAATAAACAAAGTGACGATAAAGATAAAAACTGGCAACAGAAAGAAAACAAGACTGCACATACCTCCACATGACCTCTTGGTCACCTCCAACAACTAATAGTCTTCATATCACGGGCAGACGAAACAAGAACCTAAACCAAATAGATGAACCTTCATCTGAAAAGGTAGGATACACGTGAGAATTAAAATCCTCAGTAGGAATTCCAAAATTAAACCATAGAACCCATGCATTTTCCAATTCCAAAACAGCCCAATAATACTAGTTTGAACTATAGTTATAAAAATAAGGTTGTCATATTTACACTGCATTTTGAAAACTAACAATCACAAATCCATTTCCCTTATAATTCAAAAACAGAAGTGAAAAAACAAAAGAGGGGATCACCCAAAACTTTCCAAAAACAGTTACTTTGAATTTCATTTTAAAACCAATCATACACACAAAACTTTTCCAAGAAAACACCAAAACCAAGTTCAAGGGTATGATTCCACACACAACAAGGGAAATGGTACTAATAGTGCTCATATCAAAGGATCACGAAAAACCTAGGAACTCAGAGGAAGATAATAATGCACTATACATGTGACTCATCCTGAAGGCATGCCTACTCTTGATGATGTCATAACGCCCAAACACTCAGTATCGCCCTGCCTAGCCTAACCGAGGGGCCCAATCCCCTAGAAGATTATAATCCTTACTAAGGGCCACTACCCAGTGCGTAGTCTAAACTAGTGCAGAAATCGTTCTCATAAAACCCCCTTGCTATGCTAAGTTTATGTTCTATGTTAACAATGAGGTGTCCCAAACATTAAAATAACAAGCCATATATATATAATCATGCACGCAACACAATATGGCGCCACCCTGACCACCTCATGGTTAGTCTAATGCCTTAGAATAAATATTCTCAAAAGGAGGCTCATACGGAGGACCCTCATGTCACATGATCGACAGACGAGGCAAAGGGGCTAACCAAAGAGGGGTTTTCCAAACACATAATTTCAACAATGCCAAACAGGCCTCATGAAATTCGCACACATCAAAACTTTTGTAAACAGCCGATCTAAAATATCAAATAGGCCTTTAGCTTTACCTCATCAACCATTTACCAAAACATTTAGGAATGTTTCCAAAATAGTAATAAACATCATTTTTTTACAAACATGGTCAGAAAGACCAAAACATGCCAATATCCTTTCACAAAAACATGCATTTACCAAAACACACATTTTCAAAAACATGCCAAAACAATAAACATTTACGAACCATTTTCAAGAAAATTTTAAACACAAAAACATGTTTCGAACCAAATGGTCAAACCTTAAAGAACCCATTAAAAACCGTGTTTTCCAAAACACTTAATGGAACACAACAGTTTTCTAGTCATTATATAAACAAATCAAACAGTTCATTAAAAATTATATTAACAGATCAAAAAAATTACCCAAGCTAGAAGATAATGTAACAACTACTTTTAGCAAGCCCAAAAGAAAACTTGAAAACACTATATCAGGTTGGAAAATTAATTTTCAAAGATACTAATATAGTAAAATAATTGATTAAAAACATGAAATCATTAAATGGACTTATTTTAAAATGGTAAAATGAGGATTCACATACATCAAGGAAGAACCAGGTCATGTATAACACTTTGGAACTTGTCAAAAAGGGTGGCGACCACTCAAAATCGGCCCGCACTCGCACGTACATACCTATATATATACATATATCCATAATCCAATGCATATATTCCCCGCACCATGAAGGAATACGTACTTGGAGGACATATATATATTGTATATATACACACCTTAGGTTTATGCGTGCGCGTCCTCGATCACTGACCCTAAATTCACTATAACAACAAAAGATACCCAAAAATAAGGCGGCAAGGACCAACACACACCTAAATAAATTATTAAGGAACCATAAAAACTATACAAAACCGTTTTTAATGATCTAAGCCACCATTTTAAAACAAACTCATTTACAAATCCAAAGGTCCTTAATCACTATGTTTTTAGGGATAAACCTCATTTGAAAACCCAATACATACTTTAAATAAATTTAGAAAAACATTTCAAATGGGGACAACCTCACTAAACCATCCAAATTTCACAAATCCACCAAAGAACAAGTTTAAAAACATTAATAAAAAGCCTCTAAAGGTAAAACCCCACCTAAAACATTTAACAAAACCATTTCCAAAACAACTTCACTTATCCAGATTCAATTAAAAAGACAAAAACATGTGAATGAATGGAAGGACATGGAAAATCCTATTTTTAGCAAGTCAAACCAATGATAAATCATTACCATAAACTAACTACACTTGTAATATAAGTGTGAATCAAGGTCTAATAATTAAATACTAAAACACAAGCATCACATGGAAAAACAATTTGAAGAAAAGTCATGGAAGCATGTGCCTCAACACGTACGAATGCAAAAGAACCTCAACGGAGGGAAGAGCATCGCTCTGTGGACCAACCGCACAACCTAGATGCCGAAAAAAGGGACGTGAAAACATGACCCAAGAATTCAGAATTTTGATTAAAGTGAAGAAAAAAACACCAAAGGAAATAAGGATGATTATACCAAAAGACATGAGGGCCTCTGGCAAGGGGAACCGTGGTTGTGCCAGAATAGGATGAGAGTGATGCACAAGAGAGTTTTGGGCCGCACCGAAATAGGATGAAGTTAGGGGTTTGGGTTGGCTGGTCATGCTCTGAGTAGGGAGGAGTAATGGTGAAGTGGAGTTGTGTCATGTCGGAGGATGGAGGTCGCGCTGGACCAGGAGAGGTCGCACCCGACCAAGAGGGGGTAGTCACGCCGAACAAAGATGGGGGTCGCGCCGGACTTCTATACGGGGGCTGTGCCGGATGGGGAAGAGCGGTGAAGGCTCACGCCGGGCCATAATAAAAGGAGGCAGATGCTGGGAGGAGGATGGAGTGGCGGTGGATTGCACGGCTAGGCGGAGAGACTGTCGGCACAGGGGGAGAGTGTCGAGCGAGAGGGGTGACGGGATTGGAGGGGGGGTGGTCGGGCGTTGTGCGTAAGAAGACAGGGGAGGGCTAGGTCGTTCTGTAGAAGGGGGGAGGGAACGGGGAGCGCCCCTTTGGGGTTTTACCCAAAAGGGAAGAAAAAAAGGAATTAAAATAAAATAAAATAAAAGCTAACTAAAAAAATAAAATCAAATAAAAGTTAACTAAAAAATAAAATCAAATAAAAAATATTATTATTATTATTAATATTAATATTAATAATATTAATGCTAAAAATATAGAAATGACACTTCTAACAATAATTAATAATAATAATAATAATATAACAACTCAATAATAAAAATCACAATAATAAATTGTTCCATTTCATTTTAAATAATAATAATAATATTTATAACAGTTTAGTAGTAATGATAATGTTATTATATAAACAAGATATTATTATTTTAAGCATCAATCAACCGCACAGTCATCCGGGCAGAATGCATAGTCACTGCTAATGGTCCGGTCTCTGTGCACTGACCCAAAACCCATTAAAAACATCAAACTTCAAAATTTTAAAACTGGGACCCGACTAAGCATGGTATAAACAATGTGGGACTGAGTAAAGAATAAAAATAAAATAAAATAAATAGGTTTCTGAGGTTGGGGTGTGACAATTCTCCCCACAACAGACACTTTCTGCCCCCAGAAAGTCATCAAGCCAACAATTGACACAACTAGATTCCATGCCCAAACAAAACCAAAGGAAAACAAGAGCCTCAGAGTAACTATTACCAACAAATGTCACACCCAACCAATTCAAGGAGGAAAACGACCCAAGATTGAGGGAAAAAATGAGAGGGTTATACCCACCACAAGAATTCACTAATACAGTAACCCTTGAAACCTGAACAAACCACCCCCTGGGAGAGGGGCCAATGCGGGAACTCCCAAATAAAACTCATGCCACCTTCTCAACGCTAATTGAATAAATACACCCCTAGTATTTAAAACGATTATGGTGAAAATAAGCACACAGGGGCACTAGGATGGAGGAATCCCCTTCAAAACTGAAACACACTAAAGAAAAACACATGGAGAGGTGATCGAACTAAGAAGGGTCCTAGAAATACCACCCATTAATTCATGAAACCAAAAACTACCCTAACAAATGCAATTGAGACCAAACTCAGAATCAGAATGGGTCCGCTATTCACCGGACCAACACCTTTGAAAGAATAAAAAAAATTAAATTCCACATTTATAGTGGGTCAGGCCTCTTGGATTGCGGTACAACAAACTCATCACACCACAAAAACGAGGATGAGTTTACAAAGGAGACAAGAATCGAACAAGATAACCTTGGATATTTCCATCTGAAGTTGAAAACAATATCTGATCTGATGTTCCACACACCCTCGACAACTTTTAACTGTGCGCGACCTTCACCCCGAGACCTGTTGCTGGGGCTCTGATGGCTGAAACATCTCCTGCCTCACAGTCAATAATTTACATACTTTGGTTCCTAAATCCTTCTTTCAGAACGAAGATTCTTTTAGAACTATTCCTGGTGGCCCATACAGTCACACTATAGCAAGACTTCAGAGGGATGCGACAAGGTGTCTTAGAATGCCTGAACCAGCCACACTAGTGGCATGCAACAGAACGGTCCAACAAACTAGAAGTTAGTACAGACAAAGATCATTGCTAGATGGGGAACATTCAAAAGGGCCGACCCCTACCAACTACACCTTAGACTCTAATGATGATGAGACATCCCACCTTTACTAGTCCAGAATAGAACCCTCAAATAACTATGGGATAGTACGAACCTTAACTACCCTGGGAGTTCCCAACAAACTGAAGACACACTATCTTTCCAAACTATACAACTACCTCTAACAGAATTTGATTACCTCGATAAGTAGGCAATACATGAAAAGAACCGAGAACTGGGCATAACTCATTAACAACTTTTGGAGGCTTTATGGGCGGCATACTCATAACCACAAGAAAAACACCATCGAAAATGGAATCAAGACAAAACTCAATCAAAGAAACAAAAAAAGCCAAGGGAAATAGTCCCATAAGACAAACATATACAAACACAAGAAAAAATCCATTTTTCCAAAACCGCTATCTCCTTAAAATTTTAAAACTCACCTATGGAAACTTATGAACCATCACATGTGTGTTCATTCAATCTCACTCACATCATCTGTGAACAAGTTCCCCACGCACTCTCCATACATACCCACACATGTGTGACCCTCCATAAGGAGTTACAAGGTTCAAACACTTATTTTACTTACCCAATCCCAACACATACCATGTTTTTTCAAAACGATACACTAGCCCTTTAAAAACTCACTTCACCAATTTCAAAACAAATTGAAAGAAACACTTTTAAATTTAAAAATCAATTTCACTTTTAACGCACACTCGCATCAAACGAGATTAAAATGAAACACCACCAACAAAAACCCACTGGAATGAGGAACTAGTGTATACACCTGATCTAGAGACATGGTGGTGAGTCATGCCCCAAGTAAGGCATAACACTAAGAGGACCTTGCATTGGCACTTGGACTTCACATGGTTCACCACCCCATGTGAGGCCACAACATGAACTAATCTGCCTTCATTGTCACCCCTCAATCCAAAACCACCAAAGAAAAAAGACACTAAACCCGGACTACCCCTGGTAAGTCAGGTCTCGTCGTGAGTGGTCGTGATCAGGCACCGACCCGTAACCTACCTCATGAGTCCCAAAAATCTTAATCTCCTTCTACCAGACACCTCAAATAACAAGAACCTCATCTGATACCATTTTTTCATGAACCAACCCGGGTCGACCCTAAGACGGTCAACTGAGCCGGTCCGCGACATGACCCAAAGGGCGTTCCCGATCCCCACAGGCTGGAAACCAGTGATGGGCACCAAAAATTAACTATTGGGAATGATTTGTCCCATGAGAAAAAGATAAACAGATAAAAAAACTGACAATAAAGATAAAAACTGGCAGCGGAAAGAAAACTAGACTGCACATACCTCAATGCAACCTCTTGGTCACCTCCAACAACTAACAGCCTACCTCGCACGGGCAGACGAAATAAGAACTTGAACCAAATAGATGAATCTTCATCTAAAAAGTTAGGATAGGCATGAGCATTAAAATGATCATTAGGAATGCCAAAAATAAACCACAGAACCCATGCATTTTCCGGTTCCAAAACAACCCAATAATACTAGTTTGAACTACAGTTATAAAAATAAGGTTCTCATATTTACACTGAATTTTGAAAACTAACAATCAGAAATCCATTTCCCTTATAATTCAAAAACAAGGGGAGAAAACAAAAGAGGGGCTCACACAAACCTTTCCAAAAACAACAACTTTGAAGTTCATTTTAAAACCAACCATACACACAAAACTTTTCCGAGAAAACATCAAAACCAAGTTCAAGGGTATAATTCCACACACAACAAGGGAAATGGTACTAATAGTGATCATATCAAAGGAACACAAAAAACCTAGGAACTCGTAGGAAGAACATAATGTAATATAAATGTGACTCATCCTGAAGGAATGCCTACTCTCGATGACGTTATAACTCCCAGACACTCGGTATCTCCCTACCTGGCCTAACCGAGGGGCCCAATATTCTAGAATAGTATAATCCTTACTAAGGGCCACTAGACAGTGCATATTATAAACTATTTCAGCAATCGTTCTCAGAAAACCCTCTTTCTATGCTATGTTTCCATGTTATGTTCACAAAGAGGTGTTCCAAACATTCAAATAACAAGCCATATATATATAATCATGCACGTGAAACAATCTGGAACCACCCCAACCACCACAAGGTTATTACCATGCCTTAGAATAAATATTCTCAAAAGAAGGCTCATACTGAGGACCCACATGTCACATGATAGACAGACGAGGAAATGGGGCTAACCAAAGAGGGGTTTTCCAAACACACAATTTCAAAGATGCCCAACGGGCCTCGTGAAATTCGCACAAATCAAAACATTTATAAACAACTGATCTAAAATACCAAACAATCCTTTAGCTTTACCTCATCAACCATTTACCAAAACATTTAGGAATGTTTCCAACATAGTAATAAACATCATTTTTTACAAACATGGCCAGACAGACCAAAACATGCCAATATCCTTTCACGAAAACATGCATTTACCAAAACACACATTTACAAAAACATGCTAAAACAATAAACATTTACGAACCATTTTCAAGACAATTTTAAACACCAAAACATGTTTCAAACCAAATGGTCAACCTTAAAGAACCCATTAAAAACCATGTTTTCCAAAACACTTAAAGCAACACAACAGTTTACTAGTCATTCTATAAAAAAATCAAACAGTTCATTAAAAATTATATTAACAAATCAAACAAATTACACAATCTAGAAGATAATGTAACAAATACTTTTAGCAAGCCCAAAAGAAAACTTGAAAACACTATATCAGGTTGGAAAATTACTTTTCAAAGACACTAATATAGTAAAATAATTGATTAAAAACTTGCAAGCATTAAATGGACTTATTTTAAAATGGGAAAATGAGGATTCACCTACCTCAAGGAAGAACCAGGTCATGTAGAACACTTTGGAACTTGACAAAAAGGGTGACGACCACTCAAAATCGGCCCGCACTCGCACGTACATACCTATATATATACATATATCCCTAATAAAATGCACTTATTCCTCGCACCATGAGGGAATACGTACTTGGAGGACATATATATATATTATATATACATAACATAGGTGTATGTGTGCGCTTCCTCGTTTGTTGACCATAAATTCACTATAAAAACAAAAGATATCCAAAAATAAGGTGGAATAGACCAACGCGCACCTAACTATATTATTAAGAAACCATAAACACTATACACAACCGTTTTTAATAATCCACACCACCATTTGAAAACAAACACTTTTACAAATCCAAAGGTCCTTAATCCCCATGTTTTCATTGATAAACCTCATTTGAAAACCCAAGACATACTTCAAATAAATTTACAAAAATATTTAAAATGGGGACATCCTCACTAAACCATCCGAATTTCACAAATCCACCCAAGAAAAGTTATAAAAACTTTAATAAGAAGCCTCTAAAGGTAAACCCACATCAAAATCATTTAACAAAACCATTTCCAAAACAACTTCACTTATCCAGATTAAATTGCATAGACAAAAACACGTTCATGAATGGAAGGACATGACAAAACCTATTTTTAGAAAGTCAAACCAACGATAAATCATTACCATAAACTAAATACACTTGTAATATAAGTTTGAATCATGGTATAATAATTAAATACTAAAACACAAGCATCACATGGAAAAAAATTTAGAGAAAATTCATGGAAGCCTGTACCTCAACACACGTGAATGAAAAAGAACCTCAACGGAGGGAAGAGCATCGCTCCATGGACCAACCACACAACCTAGATACCAAAAAAATGGATGTACGAACATGACCCAAGGAATCAAAATTTTGATTAAATTGAAGAAGAAAAAAACCTAAGCAAAGAAGGATGATTATACCAAAATAGATGAGGGATTCTGGTATGGGGAATCGCGGTCGTGCTGAAATATGGTGAGGGTACTGTGCAAGAGAGTTTTGGGCCGCACCGAAATAGGATGCGGTTAGGGGTTCGAGTTGGTTGGTCATGCTCCGAGCAGGTTGGAGGAAAGGCGAAGGGGAGTTGTGTCATGCCGGAGGAGGTAGGTTGCACCAGACCAGGAGAGGCCACACTGGACCGGGAGGGGGGAGCTGCGCTGGAGCAAGATGGGGTTAACGCTGGACTACCAGATGGGGGTTTTACTAGATGGGGTGGAGCAGCAGAGGCTCGTATAGGGCCAAAACAGTAGGAGGCCGATACTAGGATGAGGCTAGAGTGGCGGCGGCTCGCACGACTGGGAGGAGAGGCTACTGGTGTATGGGGAGAGTGCCGAGCAGGAGGGGTGATAGGATTGGAGGGGGGTGGTCGGGCACTACTCGTAGGAATCCAGGGGGAGGGCTATGTCGTGTCGTAGAAGGGGGGAAAATGGGGAGCACCCCTTTAGGGTTCTACCCAAAAGAGAAGAAATAAAGGAATTAAAATAAATTCAAATAAAAGTGAACTAAAAAAATAAAATCAAATAAAAGTGAACTAAAAAAATAATAAAATTATAAAATTATAATTGTTATTAATACTAAAAATATAGGAATGATACTTATAAAAATAATAATAATTAATAACAATAGTAATAATAATATAACAACTCAATAATAAAAATCACAATAATAAATTGTTCCATTTCATTTTAAATAATAATAATAATATTTATAACAGTTTAGTAGTAATGATAATGTTATTATCTACACAAGATATTATTATTTTAAGCACCACGCAACCACACATTCATTTGAGCAGAACGCACGGTCACTGCTAATGGTCTGGTGTCTGTGTACCAGCCTGAAACCCATTAAAAACATCAAACTTCAAAAATTTCAAACTGGGACCCAACTAAACCTTGTCCAAATGATGCAGGACTGAGTAAAGAATAAAAATAAAATAAAATAAATAGGCGTCTGAGGTCGGGGTGTGACATGTTGGACTATAAAGGGATAATAATTAGGGTCGAATATCTTTGATAGTAAACATTGAATTAAATCCCAAACAAAACATTGTGTCTAAGAATTTCATTAATATTCTTTATACATTTCCAAGGGGAATCTTGGGCCATGATTTTTTAAAGATACCAAATTTGAATCTTGTATCAACATAATGGGTGTATTTTCTAGGAATAAAGTTACCATTATTTGACAACCCCGTTATGGGGGTTGTATTATGCAGGGCCAACTGGGGCATATTCTGCATAACCAAGTAGTGGAATCTTTTGACTGAGAGGCATTTTTTGTATGAAACTTATGCAAGACCACTGAAGGGCACATGCTACATAGTCAAGTAAAATAATTCATTAGGAATTTAATGTTTTGTTGTTGATAGATAGGGGAAATACGATTTGGGTGACCCAAGACCATAATGGGTGGTTTTTCCAAGGAAATTAATTTTAAGAATGAAAGATATATTTTTTACCAACTTATTTCATGAATAGGAAAACCATTTATATAAAAATTTGGTGTATGAGAAATGGATAATGATTTATCAGAAAATGGGATATTTTTGATATTGTACTGTGCAGTTTTAAGTCATGCAGTGAGGACATTGGTACTGTGCAGTTTTAAGTCATGCAGTGAGAACATTGGTACTATACAATTTTAAGTCATGCAGTGAGGACATTGTTTGGATTTAATTTAAGGTATTTATCTCTAACCAAAGGTATGTGAAAACTCTCCCAATTTCTTGATAATTTTTTTGGAAACGTACAATCATATTCAGGTATGTAAGGGAAAACTGTAAACTGTGATTTAGGAATTTTTGGAACTAAAGAATGATATGGGAAAAGGGCTAAAATAATTAAAGGAATCATTTTCTAAGAATAAAGTTACCATTAATTGACAAAACCGTTATGGGGGCTGTATTATGTAGGGACAACTAGGGCATATGCTGCATAGCCAAATAGTGGCATCTTTTGACTGACATGCCTGTTATGTAGGAAACTTATGCAAGGTTGCTTAAGGGCACGTGCTGCATAGTCAGGAAAAAGTTATCTCAGAAGTTTGACGTTCTTTTTCTAAAAGATGAAGAAATTTTATGGAGATTCAGATTTTTCAAAGTATAGAGTTTAGTTTATGGAGAAAGGTACCTGAATATGGAAAGGGTATTTCTAATAAAGATATCCAAATAATTGGAGGAATAGTACTTTTATGAAGGTCTGACCCAAACGTAAAAGATATGGTGTCTGTAGTTTTAGGTCATACAACTAGGACCAGAAATAGAAACAATATATAACATGTGTCCAAGTTATTTAAAGGTTATTTCATAGTGCATTGAACACATGGTGAGGAAAATTTATAAACCATGGTCTTGAAGACTTTCAGGTTATGGGAAAGATAATGGGGCAGGTATACTTGAATGACTATTTTAAAATATAGATTCTTGTATATTTTAATCCAAGATTAAAGGGGATGAAGATATATAACCAAGAATGAAGTTATCGTTAGTTGAAAAAACCATTATGGGGGCTGTATTATGCAAGGAGAACTGGGGAATATGCTGCATATCCAAATAGTGACATCTTTTGACTGATAGGCATGTTATGTAGTCAACTTATGCAAGGCCTCATAAAGGAACATGCTTCATAGTCAAGCAAAAGTGATCCCAGATATTATCAACCTTGTCACTAGAAATAGTAAGAAAGATTATGAAAATATGGATATATTCAAGATTACGAGTGCGAAATATGGAAGGGGTTTATGCCCAATGCATATGAGAAATATTTGAACTAATATTGGCCATGAGTTTTCTGTCCTTTACATGGATCTGACTCATATGTAAAATGAAGACTTTCATTGTTTCCAATAAATTAATATGGTGATGTGTAGTTTTAAGTCACGTAGTGTGGACATTTTCACCCCCATAAGGAATTGAAACACATTACTAATATAAATAAACCTTTTACCCAATTCCTAATCTCACTTGAGCTATGGTCGGTGTGAGAAACAAGGAGTAGTAAGGGTCTCTTTTATAATACAACAGTGACACAGATGAAGAATGGGGTGTTAGATTTCCATGTAGTTTAACGTCATGTGGTAAGGAAAAAGATGAACTGATGTGAAAGGAAAAGACATATTGTAACTTGGTTAAGGGATAACACTCAAGTGTCACTATATGTATTGATGGGGAAAGGATCAAGTCATACATAATTCTTACAAAATTTCCTATGCAGATTTAATTCTTATAAAAGAAATAAAGGGGATTTTTTTATCATGTCTGGGCACAAGATTGGAGATCTAGGCATCTCTACATATCTCAAAATAAATTAGAATCAATCTGTATGTATTTCTTTAAACAATTATTCCTTACACTAAGTTTGGCATGAAGAATGGTGCTTTTAACATGTTCTGAGAGAATGATAAATCTTTAAGACATAAAATGGTATAACGACCAAATCATATATCTTAAGTAAACTCTCTGTATAGATATGATTCATACATAGGAGGAGAAAAGAAAATAAGAAGATTTTGTGATTGTGGTTGGGCCCAAAATTGGAGATTTAGGCGTCTCTACGCATCTCATTGAAAATGAGAATCAAGCCATATGTAGTTCTTGAAACATGGTCTCTATGTAGATCTGACTCCGGCATCAGAAAGAGAGGGACTCATGTACTACTAATGAGTAGTGATGAAATCAATGACATTTTCTTATGGAAACTTCTAATGTATTATAGAGAAAACATTCGTTGTACAAATTATGTCATGAAGTTTAACATCATGTGGAAAGGATGAAGATGATACACACTTTAACGTCATGCATCATCGACGCTTATGGTTGTTATGTAGTTTAATGTCTTGCAACTAGGAAATAGGGGCTGTGCAGTTTTAAGTCTTGCAGCAAGGACATGGGGGCTGTGCAGTTTTAAGTCTTGCAGCAAGGACATGGGGGCTGATCAGTTTTAAGTCTTACAACAAGGAAATGGGGGCTCTGCAGTTTTAAGTCTTGCAGCATGGACATGGGGATGTATAATTATAAAAATTATTTATTCTATAATCTTGCATTGGTTGGAGTTGTAATGAGCTCTCCATCCATTGAGATTAAATCATAGGCTCTATTTAAATATACCTTATGTATGGAATAAGGTCCTTCCCACTTTGGTTCAAGTTTTGGAGGTTTCTTCCCTGGTATAATTGGATTCCTAAGGACCAATACCAATTCTCCTTAAAGGAATGAATGAAGGAAAACGTTCTTATTAAAATCTTGTGTTATTTTGTTCTAATAGACTTCTAAGTGATGAAAAGTATGCAATCTTCTCTTGTCTAATCTTTCCAACTCATCGAACCTTTTCTAATATCTTTCATCTGTAGACAACTAATCGCAGATTGAAACTCTAAGTGAAGGCGATTTTATTTCAATTGTAAAAACTTCTTTGGTTCCATATACCAATGAATAATGAGTTTCTTGGGTAGTAGTACGGGTAGTTGTCCAATAATCCCACCGAGCATTCAAAAGTTTACCAGGCCATGACTTCGTATCTTTATCCGCCATCTTCTAGAGTATATTTGATAGAGCCTTATTGAATGCCTCTATCTGTCCATTGGCCACTTCATGATAGCGAGATGAGTGGTTGGACGTGATATTATGTTCTTGATATAACTTTTTTACTTTAGAAGAAAAAAATCGGTGCCACTGTCCATAGAAATAGTATGAAGGATGCCAAATCTGGTGATGATATTAGTTTTGACAAAACTAACAATGCTTCTGGCTCTGACATCCTTGAGAGGTATTTCCTTAGCTCATTTATAGAAGAAGTTAGTAGTAGTGAGAATATACTTGAATGGCTTAGCTGTGGCTGGAGGATAAGGCCCTACTACATCCATTCCCCATATGGAAAATGGGTAGGAGTATTTATCTGTATGTAGAAACTCTGGGGGTTTATGAATGAAGTTAGAATTCACTTGACATGGATGATATTTTTTAGTGAAATTTGTACAATCCTGTGTCATTGAAGGCCAAAAGTATCCAAGCCTTCATATCTGATCAAAGAGTCTATACCCAGATTGATGGGCCCCACAAGCTCCTGAATACAATTCTTTCATGAAAACTGCAGTCTCTTCTCCATCAATACATATGAAGAGAATTCCATCAAATCCTCGCTTGTAAAGGATATTTTGTTGGTCTTGACTATCATAAAGAGTGGAATTGGCTGTTTGTCGCCGGATCTGCTCCTTCTCAGCCTTATTTGGTGGAAATATCCCATTTTGAAGATATTCCATGATGAATGTTCTCTATCCCGTGGTATGACCATATGGTTCAGAAATAGGGTTAATTTCATTAATTTCCTTTATTCTGGTAAACCACATGGAGATGGGTTATGCTGATAACTGTTTCATCCCGATTTGGATCTTCCAAGGCAGTATTAGCATTAGCCAGTGCATCTGCTTGGTAATTTAGTGATCGTGGGATATATGACAACGTTGGATCTAAGGGAAATCCAGCCATTCACTCTCTGTCATAATCACACAAAGGTATTAACTCTTCTTTTCAGATAGATTATTCCTCATTGATTTGTTTGATTACCAATTCTGAATCACCTTTTACCCTTAAATGACCCATTTTTATATAAAGTGTCAATTCCAAACCTGTGATGAGAGCTTGATATTATGCTCCATTAAGGTACCACCTTCTGATAATAGGAAAGAATGAGGCAATACTACCTTTTCCAAGGAAATAAGGACAATTCATAATCCAACCATGTTGAGTTTGGGGTTTTCCAGTCTCTTCCGTGTTGGAATTATAGAAGCACCATCAAAATAAATTTCCCATGTTTGGTAATTATCATGAATAGAGAATAATTATTCATTAGGAACTTCAGTATTAAATGATGTATCTTCCATAGATGGATGCTCATCAAGGAAACTAGCTAGATCTTAGACTTTTATTTCCTTTTGAGGCACAAACTGGATATCAAACTGTTTCAAAATAACCACCCACCATGCCAGACGTCCAGTAAGAATAAGACGTGTAGTACCCCCGGTTTCTAGTATTAAACCCTTACTTGATGCTTTTCTTGTTGTAAATGTTAAGGGTGAAGTTTGGGAGAGTCGGGAGATCCTGGAAGGAGTTTTGGGGAAAAAAGGGAAGTCGCACGGGAGGCATAGGGTTTGTCTAAACCATGCGGCCAAACCATGTAGACTTGGCTGAGGAGGCAGTGGCTTCCACATGGTCAGTGCACGGTTAAGGGAAACCATGCGATGAGGCCGTGCGTGAAGGATGGTCGAGGCAGAAGCTAACGCACGATTAGCGCACGATTTTCCAAACCGTGCGGTCACTTAAATTTAGATCCTAAAATTGTGTATCTAACTCGTTTTGCCTTTAATTTCCTTGTTTAAACCTTCTAAGCAGCCCTAACTCAGTATTTCTCTCCCTTTAAGGTTGGAAGACTTCTCCCAAGCGTTCTAGAGGCGATCCGAAGGCTTATCTTGGCGAATCGAATCCGGATTCTTAAGGTATGTGATCGTTCTTAATCAGTTTCTTAGATCTACTTATATCTACTTCTCCTCTTCTCAATTTTTCTTATATCTACACCTGTTATAGGTAGATCTAAGGGTGTGGATTCCAAATATGACAAGATTTGGTTTGGGTTATGTTTGGAGAAGAGATATAAGGAGGGTTTTTGGAGAATCGGCTCGGTTTTGTTGGCGTTCTTTGTCCGTTGGTTGGTTTCACCCAACTTGTTGAGGTAGGTGGCTTCAATATCGATTCCTCATTCTTAGAAATTGAAGTCTTAGTTCAAATTGATTTAATTTCTTGGTTTTGATTTTGAAATTTTGGTGAAAAACATGTTATAAATCTTCTTTAGTGTTGTTTTTTGGGTTTTGATGAAATTGTGGAAATTGAATGAATGGTTTGTGCAAAGAATTTTGGTTCCTTGATTTTAAAATGGTGATTTTAAAATATGGATTTTCTGGATTTGGAAAATGGTTTGGGGAAAAAGGTTTTCAATCAAAGTGTTGTTTTATTGAAATGGTTTTGGCATGGTTGAAATGGTGTGGTTTTTGGGCATACTTGGTGTGTGTGTTCATATTTCATTTACGAGGATTGGTTGAAATATGACCTTGTTCTTGGTGCCAAAAGTTTAATGGAACATGGGGAATAATTACCTTGTGAAGACTTGGTAGATCAATGAGAGACCGCTCATGAGTATGGAACTGTCATAATGATGCATGCATGGGTAATGATGTGGTTATGTGTAATGGAATGGTTATGCCAAAGTGTAATTGTGGTTTTGATTTGGAAACTTGGTTTGGTTGTTTTTCTTGGAAATGATGGTTTTGGTTGGAAGATTGGGTTGGTTGAAAAATGTTTTTGATTTGGAACTTGCTATATTGTGAACCGTTTTGGAATTGATTTATATAAATTGTTTTATATAAATGTGCTAACATGTTTTATCCTAGAGGCATGGGTTGGGAAGTCATCGGGGAAAACCTACTGAGTTTCATTACTCATGCTCTGCTTTGTCACGATGGTGCTTTTGCAGATGTCATATACTGGGATGTTGGAAAAGGTAAAGTGTCACATCTTTATAGCACCACTTCGTGATGCTTGGGCTGGTTCATGATGTTGAAGCATAGATCTTGTGGAGATTTGGAGTCTTCGTTGTCTTTGAGTCTTGCCGGTTGTCTTTATACTATTTACTCTGATCTTGTTTTGGTTTCCACTATTGCACTTTGGTTGGTTTATTATGAAATAAATGGCTGAACTACCTTGGGTTTAAATCATGCATCATATAGTGGTTGCTTGGAGATGTTTATGTAGTTCTCATGGTTTGATGATTGTTTTATTTTAAACGGTAAATCGTCCCCCATGTGTTCTGAAACCCTTCGGCATTTATTGCCAGCCTTTGTCATCTTGGGGATGTCGCTTAAGGCCAAGTAATGACTTGTTGATCTCTCAAGCCAATGAGAATTGGCGGGTCATTACAAGACGACTCAGGATAAATTTGAGTGGATTATTACGAGACACCAGTTGGAACTCATGATGTTATAGTTAGTGTATCAATTTTTTAACTACAAATATTAATGCCAGGAATCACTTCTCAATACTCTAATACCAAGTTTCCACATCAAGCATAGTTCAACTGAGATAATAAAGGTTGATTTCATTCCCAACATCATTATTTTGGGCTATGAAGGCACCTAGTGATCGCTCTAAAGTTGTCACATAGAGAATAAGTGGTCTTCCTTCAATAGGCGGAATCAATATTGGTGTACTCAAGAGATATTTCTTAAGGGTATTAAATGATTCTTGGAAATCTTTAGTCCATTGGTAAGTGACTCCCTTCTTCATTAATCTGGTGAAGGGTGAACACTTGCCTACCGAATTGGCGATAAAGCGTCGAATATAGGCCAAGTTTCCTTAGAGTCATCTTAATTCCTTTAAATTTAGAGGATGTGACATACCAAGGATATATATTTTTTTCTCAAAATCAACTTCAATACCACAATGGAATACAACAAAGCCAAGGAATTTTCATGAGGTTACCCCGAAAGCACATTTCAAGGGGTTCATCTTGAAACTGTGTTGCCGATGTTTATTGAATATCGTTTCCAAATTAGCCAAATGATTAGAATATTGTTTGGATTTGACTGCCAAATCATCCACATAACATTCAACAAATTTCCCTAATAAGGGTTTGAATATATGGTTCATGGCACGTTGGTATGTTGCGCCTGCATTCTTTAAGACAAAGGGCGTTACCCGATAGAAAAACACACCTTAAGGGGCTCAAAAGGCTGTAGATTATTCTTCCTCTAGGGACATTCAGATTTGGTTATACCCAGAGTAATCATCTATAAATGAAAGAGATTCATATATTGTTTTTGCATCAATTATAAGTTTTGTAATTGGGACTGTAAAACCATCTTTAGGATAATGCTGGTTAAGATCCCTGAAATCAATGCTGACCCTAATTTTCCCATTATTATTTTTCACTGGGACAATATAGGCTAGCCATTTAAGATACTGAAATTCCCTAATAATGTTATCTTTTATAATATTATCAACTTCAACTTCAATTTTAGAGGCATGAGTTGGGTGTGTCCTTCTTGCTGCTTGTTTGAATCCACGATGTTCTTTTGAAAAAACCAAAAGATGGGTGGCTACATCAGGATTAAGACCTGAAATTTATGTATAATTCCAAGAAAATAAATCTCTTTTTTGCTTTATAAAGGAAGTATACACCTCTTTCTCTTTAGAGGTCATGGCCGCACTAATTAGAGTGGGCATGGATATTCTTCTATTCCCATATTTATTTCTCTGATTTCATCAACGGTGGTAGAAACACCTTCATCAAATTCTAGAGGAGCATCCCCAAGATCTTCCTCTTCTTCTTCATTATGTGTTACCTATTATATTTCCATTTTCATGGTAGATATCAAGGCAAAACTCCCATAATTAGGGGAGGAGTCAATATTTGAACATTTCAAAGAAGAGGCCAGTATATCTGACCCTACTAATAAAAAAGGGTCTTCATGTGGTAATAAAGAGGGATTGATGGATTGAGAATCAACATATTTGTATTCGCCTATCATTTCTACAATTTCTTCTACTCTAATTGATGAAGTAGAGGATTTTTTTATTTTAGAAGATGAAATGAAAACATCTCCATTCAGGCTTCCATCATTGCTTAGTGTATCAATAATTTATCCCATGTTGTCAGGATCAATTTTCACAATTGACATTATGGAAATTACTAGATTAGTACATGTATTTGGTTTTAACCATTCAATTTGATTGATGGGTAGTACATAATCTATACTCAAATGCATGAATGGATTTTCTGGAATCTTTTCCAGTCCATTTGGAGCATTAACTCTAGTTATTTACTTCATCATAGACTTCGTTCATTTTGTGTGATAAAACTATGCCTCAATGTATTGAGACTCACATGTTTTTAATGGATCCTTATCACCATATAATGTCCCAATTTGACCCTTGAAATAGTATTTCAGACATTGATGGTACGACGAAGGTATGGAGGCATGTTGATGCAACCAAGGCCTTATAAGAAAAATATTGAAAGTTGTGTCCTGATGAACAACCATGAAATCTGAATTATACAAAATATCTCTAAACCGAGTACTGAGTGTAATTTTTCCCAGAGGTTCTTGTTCATTATTTTTATATCCTTGCAACATTAAAGTCGAAGAAGATAAGTTAGATTCTATCAGGACCAATCAACAAAGTGTATGAACGGGAATGAGGTTGACCCCTGATCCATTATCAATAAAGGATCGTCGGATATCTATGTCATTGACCTTTCCAGACATATAAAAAGTTCTGATATACCCATGTACCACATGGTCTTCATCTTCATCTATAAAATATATAACTACATGACATTTTGCAGGATCATTCTCTATACGATAAACCTCAGCAGCATCAAATTTAGTTTCAATCTCTTGAGGACTTGACAAAGCCTCAATGAGGACCTCTAGAAGATATTTTGATAGATTCAAAGCATCCAGAATTGAAAAATTGGATGGTACTTGGGCAAATTGTTTCAATATGTCATACTTTTGTCCAAAAGGTTTACGTTTCCCATAATGGAGATGCGTTTTTGTAGGTGATTTAGAAGTTGATGCCTCTGATGTAGTCGTATTCTTTGTTGAAGCAGAAGTGGGAGATATTCCTAACTTTGGAAGATTAGACTAATTGGGTATATTCACTTGTCAAGAGGAAGATGGTGTTACTTCTAATCAGTCCTCCAAAATAATTATTTCAAAACTGAGCCTGTCTTTTATAGAAGAAAATCCTTGTTCCTGTTGATCCTGTTGAAGGGCTCTTCCACGAGTTTCTATCGTATATATAGTTCAAGCAAGTGTAGAATTAAAATAGTGGTTTCTGGAATTCCCACATCTTCCCCTGTATCCTCAACCTTGGCCCCTTCTGCTAATTCCCCAATTAGGAACAAGGAATTCTAGTTTAGTACAATCAGAATCACCATTTTCATCAGGATCCATTAAATGTATAACATTAACATAACCAAAGATTAATTCTTCATCTGAAGAAGATTCTTCTTGATAGGTTAGTTCTTGTTTTACCGTTTGGTGGGGTGGTGCCTGTGATTTTTAAACAGATGGCATAAAATCTGCCAGGGTTAGGGACAAATTTGGTCTTGAGACAATCTCATCTTCTTCTAACTTATCTTTACCTTTATCATCACTTTTCTTCTTTGAGAAATTGCCTTTTGATGAAGATGTTTTTGCTATGGCAGGAGTGGTAGAAGACGCAATTGGTTTTTTCAACTATGTTTGAAAAATAGCATGGGTCTGGTTGATCATTTTCCTGATCATCCAATCATCATATTTTTTCACACTTTTACTTTTAACCTCTTTCCATTCTTCCACTTCCTCTAGATTGGTTGCATTAAAACATGCTACTTGAGCTGATGAAATTTTCAATTTCACTTGTCCAGAGTCTACCATCTTTTGCAGAAGGTCTTTGAAAACAAAGAACTCCTGAATGGGGTGTCCCAACATCTGATGAAAGGGACAATAATTCGGAGGATCTTCATCTCTGTCTTTATTTGGATTCTTAGACCTTGGAAACTAAACCAAATTGTTTTCTAAGGATGAGATGAAGTAGCTAGGAACTTTATCATTCCTAAAAGAATAAAATTTATTCTTTAATTCCTCAAAATATTTCTACCTTTGATCTATTTGATCATCTTGATGAGGTGGTATTTGTTGTTGATGCTCAGGAAGCGGAGCCCTTCGGTATGATGAAGGTCTTGAAGTAAAAGCAGGTACAGGTGCCTGTTTGAGTTTGACTATAGCAGCTTCTGCCTTTCCTATTCTAATTCTTGGAACTGATGGAATTACATGAGTTTTAGCCTTAGTTTCTATAATAAAGTCTTATATCTACTGAGTGATTTAAGTAAGGTCTTAAAACCCTCCTGTGTATTTCACAGGGATCAATGGTGTGCATAATTCATCACACAGATTTTCCACACAGATTGTCAGCAACTCTTCTTGAGGGAGTGCTAAAATTAAGGAATATGTTAATCCCTTCCATCGAGCAATGAAATATGAAACTCTTTAATTCTCCCTTTTTTTAAAATTTCTAAGATCAAAAACTATCTTCTTTGGTAGTGTTGAGGTAAATTGAAGAAGGAATTTCTAATAGAGATCTTCCTACCAAGTAATTGATCGAGATTTAAAACTTGTGTACCAGAAAAAAGCTGGTCCTTGTAATGAATTCACAAAACACCTAAGCTTAACTTCTTCTTGTTGTTGAGAAGTCCCCATCATAGGATCATAATGAGAAACAAAATGTGTTAAGTGTTGTTCCAGATCTCTCGAACCATTAAAAATTGGGAATGTGGTATTCACAAAATTTGGTGGGAGAGGAATTGCATCCACCCATTCTGGGTAAGCTCTCTTTTCTGGCTGAACTGGTGCACATTGTTCCTCCATAGCTTCCAACCGAGTCGTTAATGCCTCAATTTTGTTCATAAGAATTTGGGGAATATCTGTATGATCTGGATTCTATGCAGGTATAGAAACTGGAGTTCGAGCTGGTGCAATGACCGGTAAGACCACCGATGGTGGTGCTGATATCTGCCTTGGATAACCCACAGGAACAGGTCTATCAATATGTATGTGGTGCGGCCTTGATTGTATACCCAATAGAGGGAATTCATTATCTGCATCTATATTTACTACAAGTCCCCTTTTCTGAGGAGATTTTATAGGATTTACAAGTTGAGGACTTTTCTGGGGAGTATGTCTAGCAAAAATGTTGTTTCAAAGTAACTCTATATTGAGGCTTTTCAACTCCTTAATTTCCTCTTCTTACTGTGAAAATATCTCTTCAAGTGAAAGAGATTGACCTTCTCTACTGGAAATGTGAGATGCAATCTAACTTTTTCCATTCCCCTTGTTAGATGTCTTTCGAAGAAGGGGTAGTTGGTTATTTGAAGGAATACCTAGATTCTGGGTAAGCCTTTGATTTAGGGTATGTATACCTTCTTCATTTTCCTTGGTGTGTACTGTATTATGGAAAAGAACTTCATCTTCTGATTCCCCTAAACTGGAATTATTTTCTGGATGATCTTATGCAATGGTTTTAATAACATTCATTGACACAAAATGCATTAATGGCATTCTGTCAGTGTTTCTGCTAGATCGTCTCCATTTTTGTCATTCATGAGACTCCGTTCTCCTATATGAAGAATTACCTGGAACTTTCTGGTGGATAGTAACATGAAGGGATTCATTGGATAGTTCAATTTTACACTTTCCTTATGACTTCTTACCTAATCGGGAGAAAACTTACTCCCATTGAGGTGGGTATTGTAGATGTGAAAAATCCCCCAGCCTTGCAAGTTGGGGATTATCTTGGTCTTATTCTTCAAATCCTTGAACATTGTTTAATGAATTTGAAGGTTTAATTAAATGATCCCTCAGCCTGGAAAGCTGGGGTGATTCTTGAACTGCTATAGGTGAAATTTGTGTAACTTCTCTTCTGATTTTTCGGATTTTGGTTCGGACATTAGCTGGGTGCATCATCTGAAAATCACTCAAATCATCTGTTTCAGAAGATCATTGTTCCATTTCAGACATTTTCATCCTCTGATGCCTAACATACTTTAAATGGGATGCCTGCTCAAGATTCTCATAGGCTTGATGTAAAAGTAACTCAACAACCTCTTTTCTTTGGACCTGATTTTGATGAGAAGTAGTTTAGGCCTGTTCTTGAGTATACATTTGATTACATAAAAATCCTATTGATTGGCTTTGGTCGTGGGCAATAACATTGCATGAGACCACTTTTGGAGTACTTTTCTGATTTTGGAGTGCAGTGAAATGCAATGCTCCATATTCACCCCATCCTCTGATGTGAAAAATGGATGGGGAATCAGAAATTAATTGGTGTAGCCTCATTAGAGCATTGATACATGCTCTCTAAAGGGTTCTCTATTTTTTTCAACCCTTGGATGTTGGGAAACCGAAAGAGATTCCAAGTCAATTTGGTTTTGTAACCCCTCTATTACCTTTACATGATTTTGATATTCATCATATGGTAAGAATTTAGTTTTGAAATGACAAAGATTTTTCCATAAGTTGAGACTAATTTCATGAATACAATCTTCTATCATCAATTCTGGAATATCAAACTGAGAATTTTCCAAAGGCCGGAACATGATTTAGATTTCTCCTTTAGCTAATTGTTTCCTCATGTTTAACACATCTTCATCATCTTTAAAAAGTGGTTTCTACACATGATCTGACAAGAGTGGATGATCTGTATTATAAGATAAATTACCTAAAGGAGGTTCAGATAATGATCATTCCCTTAAGACATCTTCTATTTGATAAAGTGTTTCACCCATCAATGATAAGACATCAAACATGAATGACCTTGTGTTTTCAAGTTCCTCGAGATAGGAGGGCTTTCTCATTGCTACATTGTCAATTATGGAATCATTTTAACAATGAAGAATACAATTGCAGAGAGTAAGTTCATAGTGAATTCCATCATGGGGAGGATCACCGTGGTGGATTATAGCAAGGGATAAATCTTCTTGCTCCTTGGTCTTCAGGCCACATGGAGGGTTGTCATGTCTCTCATCCGGAGAAAAACACTCTAGATTGACCGAATTTTAATGAAGAAAGCCTTCTTGATGATGTGTCTGATGAGAAACTTCATAATTACAACTACCAATCCCAAAAATTAGTAATGAGAGGGTAGAATCTTGAGTTGAAATAGATAAATGTATGAGGTCTTCAAGAACTCCAACATTGAGTGGAGCTAAATCACAGCTTAACTCTTTATTTTCCAACGGTGTTTAACGAGACTTTTTTTGGATGTTCTCTTATACTTATTTGGGGCCACCTGCTGGGAGAAGTGGTTATAATGGGTAGGTGTATGTGCCTGCCTTGGAGTAGTTACCAGAATGGACTGATTAACTCCAATTGGAAAGGGTGTATGCTCTAAATCTTGTTATCCGTATGATATGGGGGGATATGCCCCATGACCCTCCTGGACTAGAAAATAGGTGTGTATCTACTCTGGGATGGCATGATGATGTGTCATCTCATGTGTGGGGACCTATTTATATGTTTGTTCCCCTGATACTATTGAAGTAGTTGTTAAAATATCCTGGCATGCTTCCAGAATAATGGGTTGGGATATGCGTCTGCCCTTTCACCATTGATAAGATGTGTTCGGTGACTTCAGCGGCCGAAACAGGAATAGACATCCATTTCCTATATGAAGTAGGTGTATGTGCATACCCTTTACCTCCTTTTCCTGTCAATGGATATTGATAGTACTCATACATGGGGACAGAGAGTAGGGTCTGCCCCAAATTTGTCATCGGTTCTTTTCAAATGACTTCTCTGGGTGCTTCCAAACGAGATTGTTGGCAAGATTGATGAACATTGGCATGTGTATGTCCCTACTGGTTGTTTTCTGTCAAGTACGGTTGATGGACTTCCTTCAATATAGGCAGATGATACTGCTGAAAAAATTTATGATTTAAACAGGTGTATGTTCCTATTTACCAGTTGCTACCATATTAGATTGGTGGGCCTCTTTAAATGCAGTCAGATGAGACTACTAACTGGATGATAACTTGTGATTAGGTGTATGTGCCTGTTCATGGTACTCCACCGAGTTTATCTAGTGGGATTGGTGGGTTGCTATCAAACGAGACTATTGAGCAACAAAATTATAATGGACGGGTGTATGTGCCTGCCCATTGTTTTTCATCAAGTTAGGTCGATGTTCTTCTCCAAAAGTGGTAGAGGTGAGAAACTACTCCTTATTTACTGGATGTTGTCCCTGGCGGTTTTTCTTGAATTCTCAGGTTTGAGAGACCTGGGCCAAACTTCTAGAGTCAACACCCCCATCATGTTGGGGGTGCACTACCGCATGATTCTTCTGGCAGTGATTTTTTATGGGAGTCCTTAATAAAAACTCCAGTTTTCTTGAATTGAGGCCTTAATTGACCTCTTGATCCACCTCCCTATAGTACAGAAGGGACTGGTTATTACATTCCAGGGATAAAGACCTGAAACAGTTGGAGACAATGGTTCGCACCATCTCGTTCTTGATCATTGGTCGTCATTGGCTAGATGAACGAGGATTATTTTTGACCTGTAGGGCCTGTTGAGCATCCTCCAAAGTCAGGATTGTACCATGCTAGAAATATTACTTTATAATCACATTAGATACCCAATTATGAAGACGTTGGGTTGGTGATAACATCCTTCCTGGGGATGGAGATCCAGTTTGAGTAGTAGTCGGGATGTTCACAGATGTTGCCTTGGAGAAATCCATTATTTGTATTGAAGGTAATTCGGTGTAAAATGAGAATAAAATCAATCTCTATTAAAGAAAGGTCTTTTTAGATTGAAACACGCGTGATTAATTCTTTTTTCTGGCCTTCCTTTATCAATTTATAGAGGCCTAATAGGTGGGTAACATTATTAACTTGGTTAAAGATTCACATCAGATTTATTTATGGAACCATAAACTCCCAATAGGTATTTATCTAAAGGGTACCTGCTTTCCAAAGGTAGGTGTTCATTATGTTTGAACTTTAAAATACTTAAGAATGTGCATTGGTCAAGAGGATGGGAGGTTGGACTCATCACACCCTTTTTTGGGGTGAATTATTGTCTACTCTAGGATCTCTTTGAAAATTTAAGATATTTTCATTAATCCTTATTAATTCATCAAGTATATCATAAGTATCCCATGGAATTTACAATCACTTATTAACATGTGTAAAATTTAGAATCATTAGAATGAATTAAAGGTTCTTAATCAATGGAAACATCTGTATGTATTCGAGGTTTTCCATCAATGGTATCCTCTAATATACCAATTATAGATTCTTTTAATCATCATTGTGATGATATTGTTTTTTAATCTACTCAGTGAGGCACTCTGGAATTTATTGTCATCCAGGGAGATGAAGGTTTTTTTTATCTTGGTATTGTGCCCGTAAAATGGGATACCTATGTATCCTTATTAAAGTAATCAAACCCCCCGTATTTCAGTGTCACCTAATAGGACACATAATACCTTTTAAGGTCATGTGATAAGGACCTCTAAGCGAAAGGTTCTTAGTCAAAACATAGTGTGGGACTTATGATGAAGCAACCCAAGGAACTTGGAAAGGATATGAGTTTCCAAGTAGGATCAGACCCTATTAGGAATATTTCCAAAGGAGAATAGTTTTGATTTGAATTGTTGGGTTTGAACCTAAAGGAGGATTCCTACATATCCCAACTGAATGGGAATCAAAGCCCACGTAGTTCGTTAAATATCATAAGAGAGTATAGTCCTCTGAGAGAGACGAGTTTGGGATTACTTCTTAAAAAGGATGCCTTGATTATTTGAGGATTGAATTTAGGGATTATTTCATAAGAAGGATGCCCAAATTGGGAGAATTAAGGTTGGATTCCTAAGGAGGATATCCAGTGAACTCGGGCCCTAAAAAAACTTCCTATGTATCTTGGTTTGAACCGGAATCCAAATTCTCGTAGTTTCTTACAATGAGTGTTTGTTCATATATTGTAACCATCACGTATCTCTAAGCCCATGTGATTCATGCTCAGTGTGAGAAACAAGATGATGTGAAAGATTCAACAATGAAACTTCCCACTTTTCCTCCTCTACTGATGGCAGAGGGCACATCCACTGTGGAAGAGGGTGAGGTGACGAGCCTTTCATCTGTTCTATTTAAATTGGACAAGGGTCTAATGTTAGGAGGAAGGGATGAAGGTGAGGGGCTTATACCAGGATGGCTACCTTGAAATTTCTTCTGGTAGGAAAGGGTGACTTCTCCTTTTCTTATGCGGAAAAGTAAGTGTGAATTATACCTTCCCTACTAGAGACCAGAGGTTCTGAGTCACCTATTTGAGAAAGGAGAGTCCAGGACCCAGCCCTCCTCCAAACCGGGAAATTTCCAACACAGTTTCTGGGAGAAAGGTCCATGTGACTGCAGATATACAAACCCACAAACAACCCATGAATTCTAACCTCACTGTGAAACAAATGTGGGAAACCTCTGACTGCGGATATAAAAACCCAAAAAGTAGCACACTGATGTTCCTTTTCCAAAGGTTTGATAAGTCAGGAAGGTTCGGTGGAGGCTTGAACTTAATCCCTTTCAAATAAGGGTACCAACGACGGAGATAACCTACCATGAATGGCTTTTAAAAAGGGTAATTGAGTTGGTCGTGTAGGTCCCTCGCACAGGTATACCGTGTAGGTACCTAGAATTTTTGTACCACACAGGTATACCATGCAGGTATAGTGCGCAGGTATACCACGCAGGTATGGTGTGCAGGTATGGCATGTAGGTATGGCGCGCATGTATACTGCACAAGTATAAATAATTACTGAAGAATGTGAAGACCTTCAAAACAAGCTTATCCCATTTAATTATCCCTTCTCTCATGGTCTAGAGAACTACATGAGACAATTTTAGGGATCTAGGTGAAAGAGCTACACAATGGGAGCTTTAGAGAGTCTTTCACTATTTCTTTAGTCTACAAATAGGGAGCCCAAGGGATCTATTTATATATATGGATGGGGCCTGGTCAAAGAGATGTAGTCCGCGCATTTCCTTCGTGCAGCTTCGCCGCACAGGTATTCTGTATAGGTTCACAAAACATCTTTGGGTGTGGAGATCCATCGCCAAGTTTAGCCACGCAGCTCTGTCACATAGGTCAGTCATATAGCTCCGTCACGCAGGCCTATAAAGCTAGTCCATCACAAAGCTATTTGGGAAAATTTTTATTTTCCTTTGTACTCTTCGAACCTTAATTTGGGATCTAAAATACATGGAGTTTTTTTCATAGTCTTTTTGGTTACTTTCTCAAGTTATGTCAACAGTGGCTATAGTGTGAAGGAGAGCTATGGTGTCAAACCCTTGATAGGTGTTTTTTTGTCTTTTTATATATAGTGGTACATATTCCATGTAGTTTTGGTTGTTTCATAGACTTACCCTAGGTAAATAGGATCTGAGCATCCACTTCACAATGGATTATGAATGATATTTTGGCTAGGGTCAATTATTTTATAACTTTTGTTGTTATAATGTAGTCTAAGATAAAAACCTAATGATTATAGTGTATCTAGGGATAATGTTCCATGGTATTTTAATTAATGTTCAAGGTATAAAATAGAAACCCCTACAAAAAATCATTATTCCTACTTTTTCCCTGACTAGTGGGAAACCTAGGTGGATTCTTAGGAGGTATTTAACCCCATTTTCATTGGATATAATCTTGAGTTTCAATATATTCCTTCATAGTGCTCTATATTGAGTTCATTTTATTTTCTCTCTTATTTTCTTCCACTTTACTCATTCTAAGATGGATATGGTTGTCATAATAGTCGTTTTAGGTGCCGTTTTGGCTGGTGATTTATGGGGAATGTTGTGTCATTTGTTTTTGATACCTTCTAGGTGTGACCTTGGTCTTTTGATCATATTTTTCTTTATTAGATCTTGTGTAGGGAGTCTAAAAGTTATGATTAAGTTTTAAGATCCTATTTATCTCTGTATTACATTTTTTCTAGGGGTTTAAAGTTCTCTGGTTTTCTTTTGTTAGGATAGTATGGATTGAATTAATAATATAATGAACCAGATGAAATAAAATTGAAAAGGAAGGGGATGAGTTCACATGTGTTTATTTGTTTCATTATAGTTGTCAATTTCTCTTCCTTGATACTTGATACTATTTAGATGATCATTTATTGTTTTTATTCCATGCATGGTTTTTTATGGGTTATGAACCATTATTTTGATTGATTATTTGAAACCACATTTTATAAAAGTTTAATAGTATACATATACATGGTTAATGAGATAGTTTTTTTGAATATGAAAATTATGTTAGATAACCCATGTAAGAGATGATGGAATTTTGTGAAAGATTCCCTTGAAAATAAAGTCATGGAAACCATGGAAGATAAAATATATTATTATGTGTGTTAGTGTGATTATTGTAATTCTATTATGCTTGTGTTATTCTTGTGTGGATTGTAAGATGGTGGCGATGATCAGATCAAGTGTGGAATATATTGAGGCAACATGATTGTGGTTGTTTGGCATAGGATACATTATGGGCTGATTCATGGTGGTTAGTTTATGGCTATTTATGTATAATGGTTGGATTATTTTGATGTTTCATACATGAGATGTGTTGTTTTTGTTGTGATATGGACTAGTTGTTATGTAGTATGACATGTGTTATAGTTTCCTTCTAGTTATGAGATGAATATAGTAATGATGAAATGGTAACAACATGGGATAGAATTTAATAAGATTGGGTTGAAATTATTTATGTGGTAATTGATTAATTAATTAAACATTGATAAATGAATGTGAAAAAAGGTTATGGTAGATATATTGGTTTGTAATTAAATATATAAATAAATGTATTAATTAATGGAACTCGGTTTGTATGTTAGACAATCTATAAATTTTTTAAACCAATAAATTAAGAAGGAAATTATGGGTTGTTTATTGATGATTTATCAAGTGAGTTTCATTTAGAAGTGGTATAAATTAATGGAGGATTCTATGAGGTGATGTGGTAGTGATGTGGGTTATGCTAGTGGTGATAGATGTGAAACCTTATCCTAGGTATTGTGTGTATCTATTATATTAAATATTTTATTGTGATTTCATTTAACACCCCATATTAATTGTATAACCTTATGGATGCCTAAAGATTTTGGGATCCAGATGTTTTCCTCAAAAATCTAGGTTGGTGAGTCTGGATGGCTGATTACCCCATCTTGGCCAATATTCCTTTAGAAGTATTAATCATGCTACAATGGTTGATGATAATGATTTTTGGTTATGGATATGAGATATGAAATGGGGGTCATGAGGGGTAAGATTACGGAATGAGGTTGATTTCCTTCGTGATCATGATGCCCTCATATACTGGGTTGGTGGGTATGTGGTTGATGATGAGGATTGACAAGCAGTATGTGTATGATGATATGACATTGGTATGTAACATATGGATATTCACTAATGCCAAAACAAGATGTTGGGCCTTGTTGGAGGCTGGGTTGGGTAGGGATGCATCCCAAACCATGTCATACATGGAAGGTATCAAGCTCAATATGATTGAAGTAGGGGTGTGAGAGCAGAAAATTAGTGGGGAAGTGGATTCAAGGTGCCTTGAATTATGTTATTATAATATTATCTTAACACTTTGGATACTATATTTGGTGAGTGATCTTTAAATAGGTTGGGGTGGGTTAGTTGAACTATTTTGGTGTAGTTGGATCTACTATTTGTTCATTGGATCATTAGTATGTTATTTTCACATTTTAACAGGATACCTTTGGTATGATCCCACTGAGTATACAGGTTATTCTCACCCTACATGTACATAAAATATTTTTTAGGTTTCCTAGAGGGTTTTGAAGATCACAATGGACATTAATAGAATAGAGGTGGGTGTTGTTGTGGAGTTTCTACCTTAGAATTTCCTCATGGAATTTTTTTATTTGGGATTTTTATTTTTATCTCTTACATGAATTATTAGATGTTGGTTAATTTATTTTTATGAAATGGTGTTTATTATTGTATTTCTTCTTATCTCTGGTCCTTGACTTATATAATGAGGGTAATACCCTTGGTGATAATTTCCAACTTGAGGCCTATTCGAGATGAGTTTCAAGGGTAACTCTTTATCTTCATCGTTAGCCTAGGTGGGATACTAGTGAAAGGGGGTCATGAAAAGTTGTGATTGTTTATAAATATTTAGGTATGGTTAACGTGTAACATCCCAACTAGGTAGCCACTGAACTAGTTAGTCACATGGCCTCAAGTATTCCTACCCATATTCCAGAGGCTCCCAAATAGCGGTGAGTGTCCAATAATGGTACGATGGGGATATTATACCCTCATGATCACAGTACCATTGTAGTAAATAATAAATAAATCAACAATGGAAGTAGTAACAAATAAATGAAATGGAAGTAACTATAACAATTGATAAAATGGCCAATGCCAAATACATATTACCATGCTTGTCCATGTGATTCCACACTATGTAGGTAGAATACCTAAAGTATAAAATAAATATACAATACACAAGGAAAAGAAAAAAATCCTCAAGGCTATCTCTATGATCATCTTGAGCTCCGGCTTATTCATATTCTCCTAATCTCCCATATCTAAGATCCTGATCTTGCAACTATGAGGTCTGTTTGGGTACCCCAATGCAATGGCTTCCCAAACAGGGTGTGAGATATACTCAGTAGGACAACACCAATGGTGTATAATTATATCTAGTATTTTATTATAAATTAAATCAGTGTACAAGAATAATAATAATTTGTGACTAAATAAATACAAATGAGTCAGAACAAGGCCCTTCACAGGACACCTGGCCGACCATACCTATTTCTTCCTAAGCCAGAATACCTCTAATCATGTGTCACTGTGTATATTGGTATATATAAGGTATGTATGTATATATATTTACTATATGTGTGAGTACATATATAGCCATATATATATATACATAGTACTATTTAGGACCTGAGTCGTAACTCAAAAATCCTGTATATTTATAATAATTGTAAGAGACAAAATGCACATGTATCATAAGTAATATAAGATACCATGATTAGTATGATGAGTAATATATAATTCCATTATAAGTATCATAAGTAATATAGAGTTACATTGAAATTATCATTAGTAATATAATAATCCATGTCGAGTATCATAAGTAATATAGAAATATATTCCAAGTATCATAGTAATAATAATAATAAGGGTGATGACCAATATCCTAATATAGGGGGAGTGGAAAATCATTCCTAGTAACCCATGTAATGTGAAACACCATGTTAAATATCATTGAACAAAGGGTCTTGAAATTATCTGTCCAAAAATCTAACCGAGGTCCCTCTGTATCAATCTAGTATTAGGTGGTCTCAGTAGCCCTATGACCCCTTAACCTATTTTTTCCATAAATAGAAACCCAACATCACTCATGGTGCAGTGAACCTTCATTAATAAGCTTCATTTATTATGTAAAAACAAACCATTTTGATTTAATAATGAAAATTAAATATGACTCATCAATATTATTCAATTTAAAAATCAATTACAAATAAATAAGATGGCAATGTAGTCATCCATGCTATGAAATACTTTTCCAAATAGGTATATCAAGTGAGACAAGTCATCCATTACATTTTGAAAGAATTGTTATTTCATTTATAGGGGTCTCTAGCATAAAAAAAACTAATGATAAATAGCTATTTGGGTCATCCACACCACTTCTAATTCATGTAATTCCATTTAACCATTTCATTTAATGGAAGGAAAGTTAACCCACCTTAAAGTGTGGTTTTAATTCCAAATCTAGGCGTAATGGTTATTTAATATAAGTAACACACCCCAAAGGATAATTCAAAATGAGGTAGGAATCCTACAATGATGCATTTTAGTATACAAGGGATAACTGATTTGAGGTAGTGAAATTTAAACAATTAATTTTACATTTTAGAGGCAGTGCATAGAAAATCCGATGCGCGACTCAATATAATATTTTATAAACAAGAAGGTATTAAAAGAAAAATCCATAAACCATCTACCCTATAATAAGGATGATTACCTCTTCCAATAATTATATTTTATTAGAACCACATTGAGAGAAATTTAATAGATAGAAAAATACCCTAAAGATAGGGAAATAGATCTCACATTTAAATAGAATTAAATATGATAAGAGAAACTGATAAAAGAGGAAGGTGGAGTTGTATACTCGCCGAGGTTCTTCCAACATGAATGATGGTGAGTGACTCAGATGTCAAATTAAGAATAAATATAGATTCCTAGAGGAGATACCATGGGAGGATTTGAGTGGATGGCATCCATGGGAGAATTGGGAATGAAAAGTGGGAAAGAAAAAAACATGGGAAAATTATAATTTCACCCTACATTAATGACCCATAGAGTTTATCCACACAGTTTGGCTAATCATGCGCCAACTATGCACTCATACTATCTGAAGGGTCACCCCCCCTCGCATCAGCACATAGTTTTTCAAACAATGTGCTTCCCATGAAACCGCATCTAAGACTTTCTATAGACAATATTCATGGTTGTGAACCACCTCTCACATGGTTATTCAAACCTTATGCGACGCCCTTTATAGCTGCACAGTTTCACCTAGAGTGCTACACTATTATCAATAAACTATGTTCCCCTGCCTACCTTTCCTGAAAAACATCCTTCAGATACCAATGCTCTTGAAAGACAATGGGAGACCCAAAAAACCTCTTGGTCCTTAAACCATATCTAAAAACAAAACCACTAATTATTACAACACAAATATTTACATTTTGAATCTTGGTTTAGGAAAAGTCCCTTACACCAAATTAAAGGTTCATATTTCTTTAAAAATTACATCCAATCCAAAACATAGGATGCTACAATCTCCCCACCATAGAGTTTCTCATCCCCAAGAATCTTTGGGGAACAACAAAAATACCTAACTTAGTCTGGTTGAGGAATTTCATTAAAAAAACACGAGTTGTGTTTTAAATTCCAAACACACCTGTAAGAATTACTTATAATACTATGATACATAAACCATTTAATCTTGATCCAATGATCGTATTGAAAAATATAACATTGACATAGTGCTTACCTAATCCCATTTAACTCGAGACATGGTCACATTATAATCACTTTCACCAACCTTCCTATAGCGCTTCCCACCATAGGTTTCATCTTGAACTTCCAATCCTGAGTTACAGTACCTCTACCATCAGAATTTCCTATTTAAAAATCCCCTTATAATTATAGTGACACACATTGGAATTACTTTTAATTGATCAAATGGTAAATTCCTAATTGACAACATTTATCCAAGATGAGTTGGTTTTTCATTTAAAATCCTTAGATGAACCTTAAATTTCACTCATCTCATCTTGGAAACATTCTTGTAGTGAGTTTTCACAGACCATATTCAACTAAACACAAGGAAATAAAGTCAAGTGACTACTAGAAGACTACCTAAAAATCTAAACATAGATGGCCAGAACATTATAAACATATATTCTAATGCCTTCAACCAAGGAATAATGAGAAAAATTTTGAACTTGCTCACTAAAGTTCATAAATGACTTCGAATAATGTATCTTGGTCCTAGCCCCATAATATAATGGAATATAAGTACCTAAAATACCACTCGAAGATTATCCTCAAGATGGATTCTTCTCACAATATGATCCACTCATTAACTAGAAGGTATTTTGATTATCTCGGTGTAATATTGATCTTATTCAAGTGTACTCAAGACTATGTTAAGGTAGGAGACATTCTCATTAGGAAATCAGGAGTACACTAAGACATTATTAATGATTACTGATAAGACTTGAGACACTCCCATAAAAATATAAGATGAAGTTCCTGACATGGTTTCCGAACAACCATACGAAGCTATCAGTAAGAAGAATAGTCGGACAACCGCTGACCAACTTCTTCCAAGGGCTCGGTTGCACCTATCAGTGCATTGTCATTAACCAACCATGATTACCTCACTAACGAGGAATCATGTGATCATTCAAGGATATCTAGAAAGGTTCCACCACATTAATGGTGTATTCAATGGTTGGATACACAACCAACCAATTTATCATCATGATGCCTTTTCAGCACTGACATTCCTCTGAATTGTTACATTCTATGGCCCGTACATTCTCCTTGAGCCTAAATATAGCATCCATACACCATGAGAACACATAACTGAGTTTTATTTCTAGTTTCATCTCAAGGACTAGATACACAAACTATAAGACTCATAGTATCTCAGAATCCATTATGAGAATTTCCAACGATCCTCTTTCAGTTGTGCTTCCCCAACTTAGAAGGACATGCTTTCGCCATATCAATATGATGCTCCCCACCATAGGATGTGTAGGTCATCTTTTATTAAAAATGGGAACCCATCCCATGGAATACACCCCATCCACCATCAAAAATGCTTTACAGATGTGGGAAACAAACTTTTTCCAAGAGACAACACAAAAAGGGAGGGGAACCGACCACTTAGAAGCACACTATATTAGATTCATCTTCAGAAGCATGCATGTTTGTCCTTCCAAGACACATGGATGAACATCATTATCATTAAGAATACAAGACAATACTAAATTGATCGGTAGTGTTTCAAAACCCAATCTTCTTGCAGCAGCATCCCCCAACATAGAGATAACTCCTAATTATTTATACATCCAAGTAATTCTACTCCATAAATGACCTAAAAACAAAGTATAACATCTTAAGGATTAATGATTTTCATTGAACCCATGGAATTAGTTTCAACACCTTACCATATTCATGGGTACTACGTGTATTGATGCATATTACCCTAGGATTTGTTCAACATAACAGAGCATCATTTGATACCACCCATAGGTCTATCCACCCTATGCATCCCAGTATTGATGGACCATACATATGATTTATCCTAGAATCATATTATCCCATAAAACTATTAATCAGGTTGAATACCTCTTGAGTCATCTTTTAGTGAATAAGAAGAAGGGTTACATGTCGTACTGAGCATCCGACCTTGCCCTGGTAAAGTAAAACCCACTAAAATGGAAAATTACAAGAGTGTCACATATCTAAAAAGGTTCAAATCACTAAACATCTGCCTTTATAACTAGGGGGTGTCATCTCATCACTAAGAGTCCTACCTAGGACAAACGACACCCAAATGACACCTCACACCTAAAACTTATCCCATGAATTTAAAAAGAATTTATGTTATAAGGGAGCTACCTATATATAGGTATCCCTATAATAAGATAGAAAATGATGAGCCTATGACTAGGTCACATTGAAAAGGTCATTTTTTTTAATATCCTATCCATGTAGCTAACCATAAAAGGTAACGTCAACTGAGACCAATGGGAAACATACTTGTTCTCATCTAAGTCAGAACTCTGTGAAGGATTTAACCTACCGCTACATGAAGGTTCAAAATATGATCAAAACATTGAGGTTTAACTTAATCCATTTTACCAATGAAAATATGATTTTTTTTATCATTTAAATAGGATCAATTAAATAATATCAAGTTCTGATAATGAAAGAAAACTATACTTGGAACTTTATTTAGACAATTTCACAAGGCACACATGAAAGTTATATAAAAATTCGTTTCAAAAATCAATCATTTAGATTAAATCTCATCACATTTTAATAAATTCATCCCATAAATTCCCTTTCTCAATTTTATTCATACATAAAGATCTCACAATTGGGATTGGTTAAATAAAATGGCGATTCCATGATATAGAGGAAAACACCCTTTATACTATAAATGAAAATTCAATTAACTAACATCACATATGTGTACAAATAAAAAAGTAGATAAAAGGTCTTTATTTTAGTTTAAGGGGGATTGGTTATGTTATATAACACCACGCGCCTATATGTCACACCATATAAGTGGTTGTAGACACATTAAATAACCAACCCATAACATAATTATACCCAGATGGTGTTAAACACTAAATCATAAAAGATAAGTGAAAACTAGGAGGTTCACATCATTATAAATTTGTCCCATATAAAATCAAACTAATATAGGTTTATTTATTAAATATTAACACAACCTTAGTGGTTTTATCACATAACAATATTCCCCCACCAACCTACTTAGGTCAAGTTGTGCATTTAAGAATTTAATCATATGGTTCGTCATGCCAAAGTTACATAGGTACTATCCTTCATAAAGTCATCCATTTATACCATGGTTCAATTATATGAATATCCATTTTAAATTTATAAGGGTACTTTTCCTTCTAAGTTTAAATGTAACTACAACCATTTTTTTCTCATTTTGAAATATATAGTTTCATATATAATAGTTTGATTATATAGGCTACCCTTCCCAATTTTCAAAGGCCCATACACTTTATAAGTTTCAAATATAACCCATTTAATCATGACCATAAATGTTTCATCACTTGAAACGAGTGGTAAATAGCTCAAACATTTCATAATTGGTTAATTAAGGTTCCACCATCAAGATATATGGAAAAATTCTATTTAGGTTGATGCAGACACTTTAATAACAAATCATATATCACAATTATAACCATACATGCTATCACATAGTAGTAAAGAACATATACATATAAACAACTCACCCCAAGAGCATGGTATATAGTAATGCATGCTAAATAACATCCTAAACATGGTATATTGGTAAGCATACTGCTAAATAACACAAGTCACATCCAATATATATTAGGAAAACAATAAATATAATATACATGGAATGACATATTCATGGAATATGAATATATATGTTATTATAATGATACATGTAATTATACTTACTTTCCACATTAGGCCAAGGGTAAAATACCATAAATATCATAAACATGTAAGTTTTAGTAATCACATAAATAAGTAAAGCTGAAATAATAGCCAACTATAATAAAAAAATAAAATGAAAAATATTCCCATCCCTGTATACTTGGAATTTTCCCCATAGATGGGTTGATCACTCCCAAACATGAATATTTACCAAGTGTCGACACATTCCTAGTCTCCTATCTAATAGCTCAAAATAGTAAGAAAAATGAAAATATCCTCTGATACCACTTTGTAACATCCCAACCTGGTAGAAACTGAATCATTTCCCTAAGTCGGTCGATCAAATGGACTAAATTGTGGCTCCCTATATGCCAGAGGTAGCCAACTAGTAGTAAGGGTCCAATGATGGTATGGTAGGGAGAATATACCCTTATGATTAGAGTATCACAATAATACATAATAAATAAGTCAACATAAGAAGAAGTAACAAATAAAGGTAGCTGAAGAAACTATAACAACTGATTACATGGCCAGTTCCAAATACATACTGCCATTAATGTACATTTAATTATATACTATGAAAATATAATACATGCAATAAAAAAATAAATATACAATACATAAGGAATATAAAAAAATCATCAAGGCTATCTCCGTGAGTATATTGAGCTCTAGCATAGTCTTGTGCTCCAAAGCTCCCATGTCCAAGAACCCGATCCTACAACCATGAGGTTTTTTTACTCATGTGAAATAGAGGCCTAAACATATTATAAGATATACTCCATAAGCATAAACCAATGTTGTCTAATTCTATCTGGTCTATGAATATAAACTACAATTGGGTGTGGGTACAATAATAAGTAGTGTGCAAATAAATATCAATGAGTCAGGCCCAGGCTTCTCATAGGACACTTGGCAGACCATACTTGCTTAAGCCTAAGCCAGAATACCTTTGAGAATGTGTCACCATGTATATAGGTATATATATATATAATTATATATATATATGAACTATATACATAAGGACATATATAACCACATATATATTGATACATAATACTCTCCAGGACATGAGGCATAACTCAAGAATCATGTATAATTATAAGGATAGTAAGGGTTTCTATGCTTAAGTATCCTGAGAAATATAAGATTCCATGCTGAGTATCATAAGTAATATAGGATTCCATGTTGAGTGTCATAAGTAATATAGGATGCTATTTCGATTATCATATGTAATATAGGATTTTATGGTGAGTATCAAAGAAATATAGGACTCCATGACAAGTATCATAATAATAATAATAATAAGGTTCATTCCCAATATCCTAATCATGGGGGCATGTAATTTTATGCCCAATAACCCAAGTGATGTGAAGAACCATGTCAAACATCCTTTACCAAGGGGGGTGGAAACACCATATCCACGACCCTTACTAAGTTCCCTCTATATCAATCCACTATGAGGTGGTATCACTTGCCCTATGAGCCCTTAACCAATAAATTCTTTAAAGATGAACCCACCATCACTCATGGAAAAATGGACCTTCGTTAATAAATTACATTTATTTTGTAAAAACATTCCATGAGGATACAATAATACCAATTAAATATGATTCGTCAAGATTATTCAATTAACAAATCAATTAATAATAAATAAGATGTCCATGTAGTCATCCATTCCATGGAACACTTTTCGAAATAGGTTTATCAAGTGTGATGGGTCATGAATTACATTTAACAAGAAGGTCCATTTCATTTATAGGTGATATAACATGAAAATAATAATTATCAATAGCTAAGTTGGAAATCCAATCCAATTATAATTCATATAATTCCATTTAATCATTTAATTCAATGTAAGGAATGTTAACACACCTTAATGGGTGGTTTTAATTCCAAAGCTTAGCATAAGAGTTATGGAATATAAGTGATACCCCCCCAAAATGTTTATTCAAACTGAGGTAGATGACCTCCAATGGTACATTTTAGCCTAAAATGGATAAATAATTTAAGGTAGTGACATTTATATAATTATTTTTACTTTTAAGTGGTGATGCATGAAAAATATGACACATGATACAATAGTTTATTTTATAAACAACTAATACTTAAAGGGAAAATACATAGACCACATACCTTATAATAAGGACACTTCACTCATCCAATACCATGAATTGATTTTAACAAGTTCAAGATAAATAAAATAGATAGAAAAACTCCTAAAGATATGTTAAAAGAGATTGCATTGAAATAACATTCAATATGTAAAGAGAAACTAAGAAAGGGGGAAGTATGAGTCAAAGACTCACTGAGGGGATTATAATGTGCTATATGGTGAGAGATTCTAACACCCAACAAAGAATAACTATGGATTACTAAAGGAGAGCCAAATGGAGGAGTCAAGTGGATGGTGTGCATGTGAGAAGAGGGTAATAAAAGTGGGAAAGGATAAATAAGGAGGTATGGGTCAAATCAAAAAAAATTCCCCACTTTAATGAGCCGCATGGTTATTCTAATTAGTTTGGATTACCATGTGCCAACTGTGTGGTGCTATTGTCTGAAGGTTCACCCCCCTCACATATCCAGGTGCACAATTTTTCATACCATGTATAACCCATATTCACTCCTCTGTAACTTTTTCCAACCATCCTCAAGTTCATATGGCTCCTTGCACACATTTTGTGAAACGATGTGCCTCCCCGTTAAGGATGTATGGTTTCAAATAGAGGGATACATGGTTTAAAAAAACCTTATTCCACTTTCTACCTTTCCCAAAAACCATTCACTAAAACACATAAGGATTTTAATAGTGCTATAATAGGTCTTTGTCAGTGAAAAAAGCACCGACAATCGAAGATACCTTAAAATCCTTATGCCTTTATTACTGATAGAAAATAACTAATAAAGGGATAATTTATCGGTTTTAAAAAATCACTGATAAAGGCCACCTCTATCATCCCTTTTATTTAATAATGATAAAGGATCCCTTTTATCTATGATTTTCCTAACATTGATAAACAATCCCTTTATCAGTTCTTTTTCTAGTGTTGATAAAAGATTTCATTATCGGTGTTTTTTCTAGTGATAATAAAGGATCCATTTATTAGTTCTTTTTATAGTTCTGTGAAAGGGGAATACTACTACAGTGTGCTCTTAAAATTACAGCACACTATAGTAGAATAAACATGGAGAAAATAGAGGGAGAAAATATAAAATTTAATTGAAATAAAATTTACAACATGAAAACAAGAAAAAACACAATATTATAGACATTTCAAAAGTTGTTTTCTATAATTACATGAGTAAGTACAATTTATCAATAACATTCAAAAACATCAATGTTCTTTATCTTCAGCCCCTGAAAATTGGTTATGCTATTAGTTGCTGAAAAAACTACCCCAACTTGAGAAAAATAATGAATCTATATAAGAAAAAAAATCTTATATTATAAATACTATAAATAAATAAATTAAACACAAAGTGTCAATTTTAAAATAAAAATATATACTTTGAGTAATACTAGGAAAACCATGTATTAGATTGAGTTAAGGTTAATTGTTACACATCACACCATTTCCCTAAAAATCTGGTGATCTTGAATTGGATAAAATATGTGGCGAGAAAAAAAATCACTATGGATGTGAGAAAATTCAAGACCACTTTCTTTTTGAGAGCAAGCCTTCAACTGTCACACAATTTCTTGTTCATCATCAAGAATTAACTCTATGAGTATTAACTAAATAAGTATCAAAATAAAATGATAAGAAAATTAATTAATTAATTGTATATAAAAATATGTGGAAATAATATAATCTTTTTATGCTCAGTTTTTCCTATTTCATACTCATTTTAAACTAAAATGGAACTTAAATATTAAAAATATGCACTTCAAGTCATACCGACCACATCATGTATCAGATTGATGTGACATTAATTTATACATTTCACAAATGAATTATACATTTTTTACAAAATTTTGAAAATAATATGAGCTCATTTTCTTGGTTTTGGATAGTGAAGTGCATTTTAAACTAAAATGGAACCTTTATATTGAAAACACACTCTTTGAGTCACATCGATCAAATCATGTGTTAGATTGATTTGTGGCCAATTTTTATACATCAAAAATAAATTATGGACCATTTTCCTAAATCTTGAAAACAATATGATCTCTTTCTCAAAGTTTAGGTTATTTGATGTATATTTTAAACTATAATGGAACTTCTGTATTGAAAACACACACTTAGAGTGATATTGACCACATCATGTGTTGTATTGATGTGTGGTTAGTTATTATATATCATAAATTAATTTTGGATCATTTTACTAAATTCTAAAAATAATATGAGATCTTTTTCTATGTTTTGGTGACATGACTTGCATTTTAAACTAAAATGGCACTTTTGTAATGAAAACATGCACTTCAAGACATACTGACCACATAGGGTGTTGGATTGACATGAGGTTTATTCTTACACATCAAAAAATAATTATTGATCATTTTCCTAGTGTTTAAAAATAATATTAACTAATTATCTCCATTTTGTGTATTCGATGTGTGTTTAAAACTATTTTATTGAAAACAGGCACTTCGAGTCATACCGAACACATCAGGTGTCGAATTGACATGTGGTTAATTCCTATATGTCATAAATGAATTAAGGATCATTTTTATAATGTTTGATAATAATATAAGATAATTTTCTTGGTTTTGGTAATGTGATGAGTTTTAAACTAAAATGACACTATTAAATTGAAAATACATACTTTGAGTCATGATGACCACATCATGTGTCACATTGGTGTGCAGTCAATTACTACACATGAAAAATAAATTATAGATCATTTTCCTAAATATTTAAAATAATATACTCTCATTTTCTCAGTTTTGGGGATGTTACACATGTTTTAAATGAAAATGGAACTTTTATATTGAAAAGACGTACTTCGAGTCATACCAAACACATAGGGTTCTAGATTTATGTGTAGTTAATTTCTATAAATCAAAAATGAATTATAGATCATTTTTATAAGTTTTTAAAATAATTTTATCTTGTTTCCCTGGTTTTTCTATTTGATTCATGTTTTAAACTAAAATAAATATTTTTTTATTGAAACATGCACTTTGAGTCATACCAACCACATTGGGTGTTGGATTTATGTGTGGTTAATTACTAAATTTCATAAATGAATTATGGATCATTGTAATAAATTTTGAGAATAATCCGAGATCATTTTCTTGATTTTGGATATGTGATGTGTTTTAATAAAATGAAACTTTTATATTAAAAAATGTATTTTGAGTCATACTGACCAAATTTGGTATCATATTGGAATGTAGTCAATTTATAAGCATTAAAAATGAATTATGGATCATTTGAATAAGTTTTTAAAAAAAACTAAGGTTTTTTTGGCTATGTGACGTGCATCTTAAACTAAAATGCCACCTTTATATTGAAAACATGCACTTTGATTCATACCAACTACATCAGGTGTTAGATTGATGTGTGGTTGATTCATACAAGTCACAAATGAATTATCAATCATTTTCCTAAATTTTGAAAACAGTTAGATCTCATTTTATTGGTTTTGGTTATTTTATGTGTTTTTTATTCTAAAGCAACACTTTTGTATGGAAAACATGCAATTCGTGTCATATCGACCACATTGGGCTTTATATTGACGTGTGGTAAATTCCTACATGCCATAAACTAATTATGGTTTATTTTTATATTATTTTAAAACAATGTAATTTAAAACACATACTTTGAGTCATACCAACCACACTGGGAGTCAGATTTGTCTGAGGTCTATTCCTACACATGAAAAATAAAATATGGATAATTTTCATAAATTTTGAATACAATATGAGACCGTTTTCTCAATTTTGGTGATGTGTTGCACATTTTAAACTGAAATGACGCATTTATATTGAGAACATGTACAAGGAGTTATACCGACCACATCAGGAGTCATATTGATATGAGGTAGATTCCTACACATCAAAAATGAATTATTTATCATTTTACAAAATTTTAAAAACAATCCGATATCATTTTCTTGGTTTTGGATATTTGATATATTTATTAAACTAAAATGAAACTTTTATATTGAAAACACACACTTTGAGTCATACCAACCACATTAGGTGTCAGATTTATGTGTTCTTGATTCCTACATATCAGAATGAATTATGGATAGTTTTCCTAAAGTTTGAAAATAATATAATATTTTTTGATCAGTTTGGATATGTGATTTGTTTTAAACTAAAATGACGCTTTTATATTGAAATCATGTACTTCATGTCATACTGACCACATCATGTGTTAGATTCTAATGAGGTCAATTCCTACACAAGAAAAATGAATTATTGATCATTTTCTTAATCTTTGAAAACAATCCAAGCTTGTTTTTTTAGTTTTGGAAATGTGACATGCATTTTAAACTAATATGGAACTTATATATTAAAAACATGCAATTTGAGTCATACTGACCACATCGTGTGTCAAATTGGAATGTATTCAATTTCTACACATCACAAATTAATTATGCATCATTTTTCTAATGTTTCAAAAGAATCATATATATTTTCTTATTTTTGTATACTAACACGTGTTTTAAACTAAAATGATACCTTTATATTAAATATAAAAACTTTGAGTTATATCGATCACATCATGTGTTGGATTGATGTGTGGTTGATTATTACACATGAAAATTAAATTATGGACTGTTTTACTAAAGTTTGAAAACAATATGAGATCATTTTCTCAGTTTTGTCTATTTGATGTGTGTTTTAAACTAAAATGGCACTTTTGTATCGAAAACATTCCCTTCGAGTCATATTAAACACATTCTGTGTTGGATTGATGTGTAGTCGATTCATAAACATGAAAAATGAATTGTGGATAATTTTACAAAAGTTTAAAAATAGTATGAGCTAATTTTATTATTTTTTTGAGATGTGACACATGTTTTAAACTAAAATTTCACATTTTTTTGCAAACACACACTTTGAGTCATACTAACCACATCAAGTGTCAAATTGATATGAGGTTGATTCCAACACATCAAAAATGAATTATCGATCATTTTTTTAAATTTTGAAAACAATCCAATATCTTTTTCATAGTTTTCTCTATTTGATATGTGTTTTAAACTAAAATGACACTTTTTAATTGAAAAAATCACATTGAGTCTTACCGACCAAATTGGGTGTCAGATTGATGTGTATTTTATTCTACAAATAAAAAATAAATTATGGATCTTTTTTTAATGTTTGAAAACAATCAATGATCATTTTCTCATTTTTGATATATTTGATGTTTTTTAAACTAAAATGAAACTTTTATATTTAAAACATGAAATTTGACTTATACCAACCACATCTTATGTCAAATTGGTGTGCATTCAATTTCTACATGTGAAAAATGAAGTATAAATCATTTTTAAAAATTTTTAAAACAATCTTAGCATTTTTTTTTCTTGGTTTTTGTGAATTGACTTGTGTTTACAACTAAAATTAATCTTTTATATTGAAAAAATTCACTTCAAGTCAAACTGACCCCATCAAGTGTCGAATTGACATGAGGTCAATTTCAATATGTCATAAATGAATCATCGATCATTTTTCTAATGTTTTAAAACATTTAATACTTGTTTTCATTGTTTTGGTGATGAGACACATGGTTTAAACTAAAATGAAAATTTTATATTTAAAATACATACTTTGAGTCATATCGACCATATCACATATCATATTGGTTTGTCATCAATTCTTGCACATGAAAAATGAATTATTTTAGTTTTCCTAAAGTTTGAAAACAATTTGATCTTATTTTTTTAGTTATGGTTATGTGGTGTTCATTTTAAACTAAAATGACACTCTTATATTGAAAATACATACTTTTATTTATACCAACTATATTAGGTGTCATATTGACATGCAGTTTATTCCTACACGTCACAAATGAATTATGGATATTTTTTCTAAATTTTTAAAATAATACGAGCTCATTTGATCAGTTTTGGATATGTGATACACATTTCAAACTAAAATGACATTTTTTTTATAAGTTCATCGAGTCATAATGATCACATAATATATCATATTGATGTGTGGTCAATTCCTATATATCAAAAATAACTTATAGAACCCTTTCTTAAAGTATCAAAACTATCTGTATTTTTTTATAGGTTTGATCACATAACGTTTGTTTTGAAGAAATGTGTCAATTTTTAAAAAATAATTATCATATAAAAATTATAAGTAAATTAACTAAAAAATAAAATAAAATGATGAGAAAATTAACTAAATAGTTAGTAGGAATTAACCTCATCATGATGTTTGTTTACATTTGGACACCTTGTATTCTACCCATTCAATTCTAAACAAAATTATTTTCTCCATTATACTCCTCCTTGAGAAATAGATTAAAAATAATATATAATAATTCATATACTAATTATTCACATCCCAAATATATTTCCAATTTCATATCCCATACTAGATCACAAACATAATTGGAAATCACTTACACTTAATGTTGATAAATTTTATGACACCATGTTCTCTACCCACTCATATCTAAAAATTATACCTCTTATTTTGAGTGTGTAGATTGTTGGAAATATTGGTAGTGATGAGAAAATATAGGGAAAAGATTAAAAAACATTTTTAATGAAATTGTATTTAACTTCAGAAATTATATATTCAGGGATGCTAGCCTTTTGATGGTATATGATATCTTTTATAAATTTAAAAACATAATATAAATTATCATTTTCATTATATTTCTTCAGACACTGTAAAAACATTGAACAAAATTAGTAAATTGTTTTTAAATATGTTTTGATAGTTAATATTTCTATATATACATTAATATGCTTCCATTTGAAGAAATACATAGGCTTATTTTTTTCAATGAACGACCTCATACCTTGATTTAGCCTATATTTATAGATCTTCGTATCATAACAAAATTAACATTAAAACACGAACTGAAATATATAATTCAATTTTTATATGTAAAATATTGATTATGGTGTATTAAAAATTCACAATACAAATAATGTGTGGTTAATTTGATGGAAATCCATGGATTGGATCCAATAAATAATATTTATGGTATCCAAATTGATTGTGATCAACATCCATTACTTCCTAAAAAATCAAAATCAAATAAGTAATAAAAAATGAAAATATATATTACATAATTAGATTGCATATTTTAACCCCAACATTGTAGGTATAAAGAAGAGTATGTCTTCAATTATATGATTCTCAGACACCTTTCTTAGTTCATTTTTTTCTTATCAATTTATTTCACTTCCAAATAAATATATTGCATAGAAATGATACATGGATTAATAAATCAAAATTGTTCTTCGCATGGTTTTTCCATTATATAGTAGTAATATAAACCATTTTATCAAATATGAATATTTTTAAACTTTAATAAACATATTATATCATTTTTTGGAGAGAAATATTATGAAAATTTACCTCATTTATGTATTCACAACTGATACACTCATCCATTCAAACCTAATAATCTCATTTATACTCTTGAGACTAACCATGTGTGTAATGAAATTTCAAAATATGTGTTCTTAATAATGAATATAGGACATATATACATCATTTAATGTTGTGTATTTATGAACTCGTAATGTTAATATATGCTACATTGTAACTAGTGGGGAGAAGATACTCCTAGAATGTACTTTTATTTTCTTGGTCTGTTCACTTGATTGTATTGATCCAACCTTCTATTCCCCATTATTTTAGTCGTATGTAATACCATACCTTGCTTCAGATATTTTTTCATCAAATTTTACAGGTTTTTCATTTTTTTAAAATTGTTATCTACATACCTCATATGTCTTTATAAGATTAGATGACCATGATACAAAAGATCTAATAGCATCATTGAACATTGTGATATTTAGACCATCAAGTGGAACATAAAACTCAATGCTTGGATCTTGATCCACTTCAATCCCCACTCTCCTATGATCTTTTGGGAGTTCTTTATTGAGTATCATGTATTCTATGGTATTATACATCATAACCATCACAACAAGGTGGTGTGTAGGTGTTTATAGATAGAAATCAAATACAACTTTACCCTATAGTTTTTTAGTAATATAATGTTATCAAAAATAGTTTGATTCCCATTTAGGAGAAAAAGTAAAGAAAAAATTAATAACCTCGGGTAAGGTATGTAGTTGAGGGGAATTACTATCCTTAAAGATAGTGGAGTAATTTGGTTGTTCATGTGCTGATATTTCGGGTTCACTTTGTTTTGATTTTATATATTGGTTTGAAAAACTATACCAGACAATTATATCATGAAATAAATATGTTTTCACCCGTAATCATTTCATCATCTGATATGTATCTTCTTTTAGTTTTTTTTTCTTAAATTATGTTCTAGGTGACACTCGAAAACATACACCTCTAACATGAACCTATTGTAATGACCACTTCAAAGGCACTTAAAGTAGTATTTTTTTAGGTATGGTCATTTTCGATTCTTATGTCTAAATTGTATAAAAAACCTACAAACCTAAATAAATATTTTTATTTAATATTTTCATAAATCATACTGATTAGCCAATAAAAACACATATTTTGATTACATTTTAATGTTATTAAATGTTTATTTTTGATCTTATGGGCCTGATTTAGTGGATTTTAATTTTCAACATCTATTCTCTTCATTTGTGCACTCCATGCCTAATATGCACCAATTTAGGCCCAATGTTTCATATGATTTCAAAGAATGTAATTATCCATATTTTAATTTGATATTTTTGTAAATGGATATAAACTTAAATATGAACATTTTTCATTCAGGAATCAATGGAGGATTCAAAAAGTATGATGAGGATTTTTGGAAAAAAAGGAAACAATTCTGGAGAAGGCATATTGGATATCATCCCACTGATTGGACTGTGGGTCCCACAATACAGGCCCAATGAAGCCCAAAATTCATGGGAGGCTAGAAGACATATATAGGAACAAATAATTATTCTGTAGACAGTGCTAATTCGTCTTCAATGGTTGTGATTAAGGCGTTACAACTTGAAGATTCAATTCTGGGCCAGATTCTGCGGACCAGAAAAACATCCCACTATTTCAATAATATCTCCCGAACCATAAAGTATTTTGGGCTGCCATTTTACAGGATGTTAGGGGACATCCTGGGATTCATTTAAATATTCTAGGACTCGCTCAAATTCGGCCTTATTGAAGGTCCTTTAGGAGAGTCTTTTCGGTGGATGCAAGCTGGATGCAACTTCGGGGCAAGAAGTGGAAAAGTCTCTCATCATTAATGTTCCACCCACCTTTCCCCAACATAATTAATTAAAGGCACATGGGATGTTGGGGGCTCGGCCAAGGCTTCATTTTTTCCTATTTAAGGTAGTAGTGGTGGTGGATTTAGGGATCTTGGAGCTTTGCTTTCATTGTAATGTTATTATGCCAAATTGTCCTTGTAGCGTTTTTCCTTCTCATGTAAGTTGTTTCAATCACCTTAGTTTTCAATAAAACTTCTTATTATTCTCTTATTCTGTTCTTCATATTTTTACCTTGATACCATTGCCTCAAGGTGTGAATTTATTCACACCAGCACTTGTGAATTTATTCACACAATAGTGGAGTGATCATTGTTGTTGTTGTTGTTTTTGCTTCTTCAATTCTGCCCCTATGAGTCTGCTTTCCGCTTCCTTTGAGATCATAGAATCAATGGAGGGCTAAACCCTTATGGGTTGGTCCTAGGGAGTTGCATGGGGAATATTGGATGTTATTTTATGATCATAATTTCTGTAATCATTTCATTACTTTAAGATTTCCATTTGATGATTTATTTTCTTCTTCGTCTTCGCCAACTTTAACAATGACACATTTCGAGTGCTAGTGCGATCCAATTCATTGGAGTGATCAATAAATTGATCCTACAAGTGCATTGGTGATTAGCCTTGGAATGGTGTTGGGATTAAATTGGTGAATGATGTTGAATAATTATATCATTTTTTTTATACATCTTGAATTAGTGAAACGAATGTTATAAGAAAATAAATGCATCCAATCTAACCCTAGTAACAACTTAGGATCAACTCATCTCCATTAATTGTTTTAGACTAAGTAATTTTATGTGTTAATTTATTTTCTTTAGTTTAAATCAGTAGTTCTTCAAATCAATTCAATCTGAATAGTTGTCCACTTCATAGCCAAATCCTTCCAAGATCAGAGTGTCTTTAGGTTCCTTCTTCGGTCCATGTGGATTCGACCCCTACCTGTACTACAACGACCGCATACCTGTAGGGTAAATTTGGGCGCAACCACATACCAAATTACTGTTATGTCATACTTATACATGTTTCCCATACTATTTTATTTCATCAACTAGTTTACTCTCTTTATTTATGTGGGACACCTTCCATATAACATAAAGTGGGATAGAAGTCGATTTAGTTTTTCATTCATCAATATATATATAAACAGAGGAATATATGTTGTTTCATATCACGTAAAAATTTATTATGTATTTAAAATACATACAATTTTCTTCTCTATTAAATCATACCCCCTCAATTTTTGTGATAGGGTTACATTAGTTTTGATGCACGTTGTTTATTTTCATCACTCCATTTTTGTTTCATAAATTAACAATTTTGAATTAAATTGGATAAAATAAGTAATTTCAAATAATATATTATCGAACATAATACTCCAAAAATGATTTATCATTAATAAGAATGATGGAAGCATTCCGTGTTCCCTTCTTTATAATATGTGAATAACTAACTGGTGGATGGGGATTTATTTTCCCCTCATCATCCCTAAGATGAATCATGGTAAGAAGTGTGCATAAGCCTCTATGGGATTTACCAGTGGCCATTAAGACATATTTATTATGAAAATATTCAAAAATAAATTAAGTCTTCAAGGGATAATGAAAAAAAATCTACGTTTCAGTATATATATTTTTGGGTCAAATAGAGAAAGTATATTGTAACATTACCTTAATATCTTCCCAAAGGGTTTACTTTGTTACTATATAGACATGGAATCATGAATCTCTATCAATTATAACATTCATTCTAATCATGACCCTAACATAACTAATGAACATTAATTTGTTTGGGTCAACGGGTTAGTCACGTTGATTCCATATACCCTTAAATTTTATATCATTGCTTATGGTCTTGATAATTTTAGTCAAAATAGTGATGCTATGTCATTCTTGTTTCTTTTCATCAACATGTTGTCGATCTCTTAATAATTATTCATTTTTAGCATCAACCATATATTCTTTCCTAATATTTGTAACATCATCATGTATAGAAGTCACTTTCTACAAGATTATTCAAACATTTAATTTATATTATTTTCATATAGTAGAGAACACATAATAATATGAGTAAAAACAAAGTATATAAAAAAACTTTAATATGCTCATTGAAATCTCTTTATTTTCTTTAATAGTTGAATTAATTTAGCTCATTTATTAAGAATCAAAATCCCATATTTGTGGTCCCCTATAATGTACAATAAATTTTCTATATTGGTACTTACATGAAATGTTTGTGACCCCCCAATGAAAGGTACATCCTTGATTGAATTTTCATATATCCCTATAGTTGTTTTAATCACCAGTAGGACAATAGACCAATTCTTTTTTTCTAGATCTAAGACATAAAATATCATCACTACTTGTGATTCCATTTTGAATGGATCATCCTTATACCCATACACACTTAAATTCACCTTCATGATGCCATTTTCATCAACTTTAACTACACTCCTATTTTCTACCCATTTGAAATAGAAAATCGATAATTGAAATGTCATATAATATGACTCATATATCTATTAAATGATATTAAAATATGACATATTGAGATAAATTGGATTACTATACTTGGAACCATATATATTCATCACTTCCACCACAAGCTTAACTCCACTATTTTGCATCGTACATGGGTTATCGTGTTTTATATATAGAATATATAACCAATACATACAAAAATAATGTAATATATAAAATTTGAACTTGGTCCTTGGATAAACATTGAAATAATTCAGAAATTGAATTCTTATTTTTAGATAACTTCTAATAAATATGATCTCGGAACAATCCTATAAACTTTTTATTTTTTGTATTTGATATCCACCCTTCATCCCATGATGGATTAAAATGTAAAAAAATTGATTTTTAGGATTGAACGTGTGGATCAATATCTTCCCTATTATGTAAAATGTAAAGGTGGGATTACTCCTACTCCATGATGATAATTATAAAAACATATCTTCCAAAAATCACTTTACCCATATGGAATATTCTATGATGAGACTTTGGGAGACTGGTTCTATCAACATATAGATGGTAATCAGTATAGAATTCAATAGCTTCTTCAATAGTATATCATTCTATAATACATCCTTCTATCCAACTTCGATTCGTGATATACCCTTTCAAAATAATCATATAAAGTTCAATGAGGTACATCCATCTATAACTTCAAATTAGTCATTGAAACGAAATTATTGATATCTGATGAATACCCCTCAGTAACTTTTACACCATTAATGGAAATGAAGAATTGCAATTTTTCTTAACTAAGTGGAGTGTAAGCTAGTGGAGGAAGAAAAATATGCCTTTTAGCCTTTATAAGTGCTAACGCTTCTCTTATTCCCATGTCAATCATGTCAGACCTAGCCTTGATTCCATATTTTTTAGGAAAATTTAGTAATATGTTGATAACACTATCAATTAATTTTTTTTCTATATGCATGAGATCAAAAAATATCTGACTTATAAACAAATCTAGTATTGTAATTTAAAGAAAATTAATCTCTTTTTACAAAATGATTTTATATGGTTTTGTTAAAATGGTTTACTAAAATCAATGTCAAAAAAATATACTTTATCAAACAGTAGGTCACCAATTAGTGGAGATAGAGTTATACCTTGTTCGATATTCCAAAAGAAAGGTGTTGTCTAGGATCCGTATTTATGATGTCATGGTAAAAAATTATGATTTCTAAAAAACATAGTCTTTGAGGAAATTTTCAACTAAACTGAGTGTGAATTCATCACAAATGAGACACCCCAATATTCTATTAATTCAATAGCCGGAAAATTTTCCATAAGATGGAAATTCATTTATCATCCTAAACAACATGATCCTCAATGATAATTCCCAACTTCAACAAGAATCATATATTATAACACTTGTATCCCGCATCAATTTCATATCTTAAATCAATGGAACCAAATATAGATCAACATCATTACCATATTTTTTTATTTAGATATAAGCAGAGATAATATAATGTATTTTCACTTCAGGAATAACCATGGAGCAAAGATATAATTTACTAACATAATTTTCCATGTGAGTACAACTATATACACAAAAAGTATTTATTCCATTTGTAGATAATGTAAGGAAAAGGTTTCTAAGCTCATTTCCAAATTTAGGATAGTCACAGTCAATTTTCTTCCACTGAGGAGAGTCTGATGGATGACATTATTTCTCATCATTAATTCTTTTATCGTCATTCCATGTCAATTGTCTCACGATTTACAAACATCCATATAGTCTTTTAAACTATGGAATGATTGGACGGTACCATACATCATTCAAAGGAATTGATTTATCTTTCTGGTATTGATTTGTTCCATAGTTAGGGAATTTTATGATTGATCTATGGTCTTTGTGAAAAAAATATGAAATCATTGGAAAAACATGTATTTTTTAGAGATCATTCCCATTGAATTTAGAATTCGTTTAGTGTCATATTTTTGACAAAGAAGTTCATTTTATTATAGTATAATATCATTTAGGAGGCCAGGTAGTTCTATAAAACTTGTGTCGCTCCATCCACTACCATCTTTCAAATTATATAACTTTAATACAACTAACAATGTTTTTTATTGTGTATAACCAGTAAACAATAGTCTCTTAGAACAACTATTTAACATCTCAAACAACTCTAAACAATCATGAAGGCCATCTTCAATTTCCATAATCCTTAATTCCATATGATATCCATCATCATTTACACTGGTATTCACATCAAATGATCTATAAACTATAGTATCATCCCAATTCGTGTGTATGTTGAGTTTTACCCTATATTTAGTCCAAAATTTATATCTATGATCTATTCCATGAAAAATTAAATGTTATTCCTACTCTTATAGACTATTTTTCATTAATAGAAACAATGTAAACATAGACATGGGATTTGAGAATATTCATATGCATGTTCTATTGTAAACATGATGAACTATTTAACTCCATATTCATACTCTTTTGGCGTATGATTCACATGAATCCATTTTTGATTCATATCCATCTTATTATATTCATAAAATATTTATTTTGTTTAAAAATTAAATAAATAAAAATAAGATATTCATAATCAAAGGATAAAGTAATAGAAAAATCTAATAAGGGGAACCCATCATTTGAATTTTATTGTTATGATTCTTGAAAAGTTATCATATTACAAAAAGGTGACATGAAAATAAACAACTTGGTGTAAACATTTGGTTATTCATATAGGTTCTCTGTTTGATGTTGTGTGGTAAAAAATTTGTAGTACATATATTGGAAAGGCAAATTTATTTATTATTTAATAGAATAATTCCCTTGGAAATTATTTTTATTTCTTATCATTTAATAATTACATGGATTTCTAATTTTTTATAAAATTATCTTCCCTTGGAACATATAAAGTCATGTAATCACTATATTTTGACATAGGGTCATGGATATTGTAATATCATGTAATGAATGGAAGAAATTATTATTGATGAGGGAAGTGAATTTGGATTCCATGCTACTGCATTTTTCTATAGATTATTCTTGACCATGTATTATAGGAATACCAAAAAATATATTTGTATTATAACCCATAGATGAATCCTTATTTCAAAAATAGTATATCTATCAATCTTATGTATATTTCATATTTCTTACAATATCCAAAAACACAATTCAATTACCTTAAAAACACCACAAATACTTTCCATTAATAAAAATTCCAAAAAAAAATCAATTAGCATGGATTTCACATCATTGAGCTCCAAAAAATTCTAATTCCACCTCTAATAATGAAACATATCACTATAAGATATCTCCCACATCTAGTAGTCAAAGACACCACAAGCATATCCAAAAGAGTACACTCGGTCCTAATAAAATCCCTACCACATGTATGATTAGGGGAGATTAAAATAAACACTATAAAATTATCCCATAATCTTCTAATCCTATATGTATCTGTGATAAATTGTTTTAAATTAGAACTTTGTATGGGTGACACTCAAACCATTCCTAATGATACACAATAGATCAAAATAATAATATTATTATGTACATGGCTTATTCAAAATTTATAATGTTATAAATACGAAGATGAAGCTTATACATACCCCCACACCTCAAACCATGAAAAAAAATTCCTTTTCCACCCCTCATATTTAAGGTGACTGGACAAGAAAATGAATCAGAAAAATCATCTTCGAAATATCTATATTAACCAAGGAAATCTTAAAATTCCTTCAATCTTAGGAGTGTTATTCTAATACAAAAATAAATATAACACTCTAAAATAATTTGAAACCTCTCTTGTAATTGATAATTCCATTATATACCAATATTCTAGAATGTAAGGTGAAAAAGGGTTGAATCAAAAAAATGATTTTGTGTTCTCACATAATGGAAAAACCCCACACCCATTCAATAATATCTAAACATTATATAGACCATATATTATAATATAAAAAATTATATAAATAAAACCTTATATATTAAAATGATCATATCCTAAATACCTAAAATAGAACACATGATAAACCCCAATATGAAACCCATTTTATAGGCCTCTAAATCATAGATAAGATTAATCAAAACCATGTGTTTACATTTAAAACAACATATTATGATTTTTATCCCCAAAAAAATAATTTAATGTCTATTTTCACAATAAATGACCATTTACCCATTTAATCAAGTAATGAATTTAGAAATGAATTTTATAAAATCCTTAACTATTCTTATTCATTTTCAAAACCAATTCATTGAATCAACATTAAAACCATTTCACAGAAATCTCCACAAAACAATAAAATTTAATTACCATCCTATTTTTGAATTTTAAAACCCCAAAAATCTATTCTTACATTTAAAATATTTTCAAAATAAATAGTAAAAAACTATTTTGAGTTTTGAATCTAAATAACCAAAATCTAGACTTTTAAGAAATTATAAAATCAACCTTCAAATAATACATATATAAACAAAACTCTAAAAAAAGAAAAAACATATTCATTCCTTTAATTAAAATCAAAGTAATTCTCATTAATGTCTTGGAACAACCAACCAATAAAAAATCTCTAAAATGAAAATTATAACATTGATTATTTGATGAAAAATAGATTATATTTATAAAATTTCAATTAAATTATTGACTTTATAATATCTAAATAATTAAAATAAGTTTAAATACAAATAAAATAAATTAATTGGTTTTCTATTTATCACATGTTTATCTCAAATAATTAAGAAGAGTCGCGGATACTGACTTCATATCACATTTATAAATCGATTTACTTATACATTTTATATCATAATCATCACATGAAATCTCCCCTATAAAAAAACTTAAATCTTATAATAATAATTTGGAGAAAATTATATATTAAGTGATAAAATCTTGAAGACAATACCTAATGTGAATTAGAAAAATCTGGAAGCCAATCTCCCACTAGTTTGGATACAAAAACAATTCATTGAACAATTATTTGAGAAAACGTTGGTGGCGAGGTGGTTAGGAAGGGAGAGTGGGAAGGCTTGCTATGTAGGTTGGCTGAGGGAGTCGAAGATGGAGAAAGGGTTGTTTCTAGAGGGATGCTTTGTGATGGTGGGTGGTTGACTCACATTGAAGGCAGTGGCGACCTCGAGGTGAGGTGGAAGAAAACAAGAAATAAAGGAGAAATAATAACTTGGTTTAGCATATGTATGCGTGAGAGAGCTGATTGACGACACTGATAAATGAGAGAGGAGGAGAAATAATAACATACCTTAGATTTGAGAGAGTTTATTCATCCAAGAGAAGGTCGAAGGGGAGCAGCGATAGAGATAACCTTCCACAATATCTTGAATGGCGCAAGGAAAATTAGTTCGGTTAGAGTTCTATTTAAATGATCAAGACGAGTTTTATGAGTGATACTAAAAAAGAACTGATAAAGAGGTGTTTTACTAATGCTAAAATAAAAAATATTCATAAAATATCACTTTATCATCACTTTTTTAGCAGTGATAAAGATTGCTTTTATCAGTCCTTGTTTAGCGCTGATAAAGACCTATATAATTAATTTTAACAATATAATTAATATAATTATAAAATCTAAATGTATATAATTGTATGTATATATAAATTTATATAATTATAATTATATTTAATGAATTGTAAATATTGATTTACAAATATAATTATAGATATATATTTATAATTATAGTTATAAATAAATATATTTGTAAATATATTTATAAATACTTGTGGATGGAGAGTCTCTCTCTAAATGGAGACCTTCTCTCTCATTGTTTCCATGGCGATTGTCGAGGCATTCACAGTGGATGAAATCATTGTCCATTACGATCTTTTTTCTACGTGTGGTACAGTGTTTAGCCAGTTTAAATCGTGGCATGCGGTCTGACAATATATGGATCTGGTCGAGGATGATCCTGGCGATGAAGGCCTACATGCACCCAGTGAAGCCTCGTTGGAGGCGACTGGTGCCAAAGACTTGATGGTGGGGGAAGGCGTTGGAGTCGTGTCTGTGGTGGATGGTGTTGGATGGTTTCAAAGCAACTTTCGATGGATGGAGATGTTCTTGGAGAGTGTGGTTCGGATCTTGGGTCGCAGGTTCTCTTGGCGATGATCTCAGGCTCAGATGCTGGATATCGGCAGATCTTGGGGCATGGGTGATGACTTCAGTAGCGGGATAGGCTTGACCGGATTCTGCATGGGCATTCGGCTTTACCATATGCGTCCGACAACATTACTCGCCGTTGCTGTTACGATATGGGCGACGATGATTTCGGGTGACGACGACGTTAGTGGAGTGCAGCTTTCTGGGATCCCGGTTACACCTCTTCAACTGACGATGGGGAGGTTTGTGTGCGACCCTGGAGGCGTAGGCGGTGGTGTGTGCGTCTACTGGTGGTGGGATGTGCTTCTGGTGACCCCGATTTGTGTTCTCGGGCAAGGACGATCTGACGATGGTCGGTGTGTGGGTGGCGACACGGACGATGATTGGATGGATGTTGGATGGCAGCAAATAGTAGCGTTGATAGAGATGGTGTGTGACCTCGGGATGGGTACTTCGACTACGGGAGTAGAGATGACCACGCGACCAGTTGCTAAGTCATGTGGTGGTCCTGGCCCTCATAAATGTAATATACATTTATTTATTATAATAAATAAACATTTATTAGATATTTATTATAAATGTCATATATATTTATAAATGTAATTATTTATTTTAATAAATATGTAATAAATATAAATTTATATAAATGTAATATACATTTATTATAATAAATATGTAATGTACATTTATTATAATAAATATGTAACTACTTATAAATGTAATATACATTTATTTATATAAATATATATTTATTATAAATGTAATATACATTTATTTATTTAAATATACATTTATTATAAATGTAATATACATTTATTTATTATAATAAATTTACATTTATAAATGTAATTATAAATATACTTTTATTTATTATAATATTCATTAATAAATATACATCTATTAATTTTCATTAATAATATTTATTAATAATATTTATTTATATAAATTTACATTTATTATAAATGTAATATACATTTTTTATATAAATATACATTTATTATAAATGTAATATACAGTTATTTATTATAATAAATATGTAATTATTTATAAATGTAATATACATTTATAAATGTAATTATAAGTATAAATTTACTTATTATAATAAATGTAATATGTAATTATTTATTTATTATAATAAATGTAATATGTAATTATACATTTATATTTATTATATTTATTATACATTAATATAATTATAAATAAACATTTATTATAATTAAACAATAAATGTATCATATTACATTTATTATATTATATTACATATTACATTTATTTATAATATAATTATATAATTATAAATATAATAAATATAGATATGATAATTATATAATAAAGATAACTAATTACATATTACATTTATTATATTATAATTAAAAAATAAATGTATTATAATATTTATTATACATTTATTGTACATATTTATTATAATAAATGTATAAAATAAATGTAGATTTGTTATAATAAATAAATGTATATTTATTATAATAAATATTATAATATTTATTATAAATATAAATATAAATATACATTTATTATAATTAAATATTATAATATTTATTATAATAAATATACATTTATAATAAATGTATTATAAATATTTATTATACATTTACTATAAATTTATTATACATTTATTATAATATTTATTATAATAATATTTATTATACATTTATTATAAATGTATATTATAATAATATTTTTTATAATAGATATTATAAATGTATATTTATTATAATAATATTTATTATACATTTATTAGATATTTATTATTATAAATATTATAATATTTAATTATAATAAGTATTTATTATAAATATAAATGTATTATAAATATTTATTATACATTTATTGTGCATTTATTATAATAGTATTTATTATACATTTATTAGATATGTATTATAATAAATATTATAATATTATAACATTATAATATTTATAATAAATGTATAACAAATGTATATTTATTATAATAATATTATAATATTTATTATATTATTTATTAGATATTTTTATACATATTTATTATAAATAAATAAATTTTTTATAATTTTTTATTTATTATAAAAAATATAATTAAATATTTATTGTATTTTTTTATATTTATTATAATAAATAAATTTATTATATATATATATATATGGGGGTGGCTTTGGGGGTGGTGTGGGGTCAAAGCGTCACTTCAAGTGGCGCTTTGCCCACTTTTTGTTCAGCGCCACTTGAAGTGGCGCTCAACAAACCCATTTCTAAAATATAAAAAAACTCTACCTCATAAAACTAAAAAAAACTCACCCACCTAAATTACCCGTGTGATGACCTATGGTCACTCCAAACATTGGTGGTATGAGACACCAATTGGTTGATCAAGTCTGACTTTGAAGTGATGGTGCATGGATGATGCACGGGGGGTGACGCTAATGGCACAATGATGCACTTGGGGTGGAGTACGATGGGCGGTAGCACGATGACGTATGGGCTTTGGGTGAGTAAGGTTCTTATTAGGTGGCGAGCTGACAGTGGTCGCTTGGGATCCCATAATGGGCTTTTGGCCCAGTTCCCAAGATGGGATTCATACTGGTTTTGTGGGCCTTTAGGTCGTGCATTTTGGGGATCCTTGGATCTCACTCTTGTTGGGCTTCTTATTAGCATTTTTCATATTTGGGGTAATAGTTGTGTCCCTTTGTTGTTTCTATATACTTTACTTTTTCCTTAATAAAATTTGGGGACCTTGGGCTAAAACTCATGTTCTGCACCTGTTTGAGTATTTATAAATACTTGTATATAATTTTAAATATATTTATATAACTATATATATTAATATAATTATATAAATATATAATAAATATATAAAAATATAAATATAAATATAGTAAATATATTCATTATTTAAATACATTTATTATAATTTTTTAATTATTTAAATATATATATATTTATTTATAATTATATAAATACTTTTAAAAAAATATATTTAATTATTTAGAGTTATAAATATGTAATTTAATAGATATAATAAATATAAATTTATTAATATATTTACTTATAAATATTTATTTACAAATATATTTTTAAATTTTTTAATGAATATATAATCTTAAATGCCTAAATGTTAAAAATGAGTGAAATTGAATAATTAAAAATGAGTAGAATTTAAAAATATTAAAAAATGTATAATTATTATTAATTGTACAAATTAACAAAAAAATAAAATATAGATATATATATTAAAATGAAGATGAATAAATATTGAAAACATTAAAACATAGTAAAAAAGTATGTACAAATAAAGGTTAAGAAATGATTAAACTCCAAAAAAAACTAAAAAAATTAAAAATGAATAAATAATACTAAATAAAATAGTATTAAAAATAAAAAAAATTACGGATTAAAAACATAATATATCCAATATATTATGGTACTAAATGAAATTCTAAAATCAATATTAAAATATGAATAAATTGCATAAATATTAGGTGTGTTGGTTTCTATATAATATTTTATTTGTTACACCAACATTTTGGTGTGTGAAATTAATGTATATATATATACAAGTTTGATATATGTTAAATTGAAAAATTACATTATATAATATGTAAAGTCTACTAATGTAATAAATAACAGTAAGAATGAATAAATTTAAAAAATGAATAACTCTTATTAATTATATAGATAACTTAATCACATTAAAAATGAATATTTATATATGCTGGAATAGAAATGAATACATATTAATTATATAAATTACAACCATATTAGACACATTAAATTTTAATGAATAAACATGTATAAATTTGTATTAGAAAATGGATAAAATTGCGAATTTATTGAAAATTAATAAATTACAAAAATATTAAACATATTAATGAATAATTTTGTCTAAAAACATTAAAAATAAGTAAATTATGAAAATATTAGCTGAATAAATATTTAAAATCTATAAATCATAAAAACAAAACTAATCATACACTTAACATTAGTAAGGAACAAATTTTATTAAATGAATGAATGTTAAAAATGAGTGAAATTTAATTATATATATCATTAAACAATTAATATATATTTATAATGAATAAAAAAAATAAAATTATTAAAAAAGAATAATTTTAATATATGTTCCAATATATAGTATATTAAATATTTAATTAGTATGTTATGTTTTTAATTAGTGTATATCAGTAAATAGTATATTAATTATTTAATAATTTTATTCATTATTATTAATTATAATCAATATATTAATTTTTTAATTATATATATATAATTAATATACTATTTATTACTATATATATATATATTAAATTTAATAAATTTAATTATAAAAAATTTAGGGGTTGGCCCAGTCCAGCTCATGAACCCCCATGAATACATGTTTAAATAAAAATGAATATATATTAATTATGCAAATTGTAACTTTATTAAAAAAAATTAAATGTTAAAATGAATTATAAAAAAAATATTGATGAGATTTGTGTTAATAAAGTTGACTAAATTTAATATATATATATATATATAGTAATAAATAGTATATTAATTATTTAATAAATTTATTCATTTGTATTAATTATAAAAGTTGTATTACTTACCAGTAAAGTTCAGTTGCCGAGTGAAAGCTCGGTCCTAAAATTTATTAATGAAAATAAAAGAATAGAACAATGTTACAAATCACGTGTCATAGACAGTACCACCAATCAAAAACACGAAAACCGGTGGCACCCAGAAAAACCAAAGCAAAGACCCAAACATAATTGGAATATGAAGACCCCAAAAAATTCACACTCCATAGAACCAAGATGAATCGACCATAAGACCACCATATCAGCCAAGCATTCGGCCCATAAGCCAGGACCCAGTTTCACATCAAGAGCCCAACATGCCAACAAAAGCCTCCTACCGCCCACTTGTTTCCATCATTGCATCCGAGGTCATGTGCACTCTCAAGGTGAAAAAACACCATCCTGTGGCCATCAACCCATCCCAAGGTCGCCTCCCAAGTCAAAGCATGCTGAGCCTGAGGTTGCCTCCCACCTACATCTAATCGTTGTCTTGCCAGCCCGTATCCACCATGACCGCTCCATCCCAAAGTCGTTGCCCACATATCGAGGAACCTACTCCTTACCCCAGTCTCGCACACAGTCGCCGCAAACTCCCATTGCTAGCCAGCAATTAATATTCCATCCCCACCTAAGTGTGGGGATTCCATCGTCACTGTCGCAGGGTGCCATCACCATTCACCAAGATAGCCACCCGTCACCGGGCCTTCATCATCGCCTCCACCGATAACCAACATCGTTAGAACTCGACACCATCAGCCACTGCCCGGATCCCACACATGCAACCAAAAATGATCACCTGCTTTCCAATGCCGAGGACATGAATATCACTGGTCTCCACCATCCTGTCGCCAGCTAGGATCGCCCACCACCATCAGCTTACAACTACTTTCCAAAGGGATTCTATCAGTTCCATCTCCCATCGTATACCCACACCCAAGATTCATCCCCACTGTCAATCGGGTCCCCCGCAGTCATCCCCGTACACCACAATTTCTGTTAGAAAAATAGGTTGGCAGAAAGAGAAGACGAATATAACCTTGATGCTTGAATTTAATTCATTGTCCAAAACAGTTTGATCCACCCCCACATTGATGGTGTTGGATTCTCGGTGGAAGTATCCCTCGAGGATTTCACCAAAGATTGGGGAAAATCGAAAACCAATTTCTGATTACCCCACTGAACCGATGTTGGGAGAACTGTGGAGAATTTCTAGGATTGAAAAATTACTTAAATCATAAGCAATCTGATCATTTCTTACTTATAAATTAGAAATGCTGCGAATTGCATTGGTTTGGTCAAATGCCACATTGGTTGGACAAAAACAAGAAAAATCTTGATGAGGGACACACCGCTTAGATCTCACCATTTTGATCAAAGAACACATTGGTTCAACCGAAAAGACACAACTCTTGGTGAGAGACACACCGGTTCAAATTTGAAAAAAACACTCTATTTATTTTAATAAATAATTTGAATAAAATTATAACAATAAAATATTTTGAATAAAATATATAAAATATTTAACAATCCCCAAATTTTTTTCATAAATATTAATTCTCCAGATCACTGGTGATTCATTATACATAATAAAGGTATCTTTCGATTTAAACCTTTACATTGTATCAATATCTCAAATTTTATTAGATTAATAAGTTGTCGTAACAATAAACTTATTAACCATTATGATAAACCATATAAATCATACATATAATGAACTTTCATCCAACATCTCATTTTGTAGCACTTTTAAGGCCATTTGCTTATATCATTTACATGAACTCTCTAAGGAGTAAACCCATTAACTCCTGTAAGAAGCGGAGCCACTTCTAAGTTCACATAGGAAAAATATTACAATGTTCTTCTGTTATTAGAGAACATAACTCATTGAGTGTTAATATTTTGTTAAGAGTTTGAAACTCAACCTCTTGTCATAACGGACAATATTGACACTAAAAATTAGGGTTATAATTATCAATATCAACAATCATCTTCGTTACTTGTTTTTACCCATTAAAAACATTGATTAAGATCTACCTAGAGAAAGTGTTGGGTTTCCATTACTGAAATGATTTATTCTATGAGTTTTAACCCCACATCTTTATTAGTTGCACGAATAACCACTCTCAGCAGAGATTTTGTAAACAGATCTGCTAGGTTTTTACATGATATCACATAAATAATTGTTATGGTACCATCTTGTAACAATTTCCTCACATAATCGTGTCTCAAACTTATATGTCTATACTTGACATTGTACATGCATTTATATTCCCTTGATAATGTTGTTTCACTATCACAACTGATAGAGATAGGAGGCATCATACTAGACCACAATCTAATATACAATAATATATTCTTAATCCATTCAACTTCCTTTCCACATGCTGCTAAGGTGATAAACTCCAACTCCATGGTCAAATGTGAAATAGATATTTGTTTCTTACTCAACCAAGAAATAGCACAACCTCCAGGAGTAAACAACCATCCATGAGTGGATTGGTTATCACCAATACTGGTAATCCAAATTGCATCGGTGTATCCTTCTAATACATCCAAATAATCATTATAGTATAAACATAAACATTTGGTCCTTTTTAAGTATCCAAAAAATCTTGTTATACATCTCCAATGATCAACACTAGGATTATTAGTATATCTACTCATTTTACGTACCGCAAAAGCAATATCAGGTCTAGTAAAATGCATCACATACATTAAAGAACCAATTACACTAGCGTATCCAAGTTGTGCTATAGCTCTACCCGTATTTATAAAAAGTTTAACACTAGAATCAAATGGATTATTGACATTCTTGAAACCAAGATGATCAAATTTATTTAACATTTTTTCTATGTAATGAGACTGACTTAAAGAATAACCGTCACTATGTTTTCTAATTTTAATACCTAAAATAGTATCAACTATTCCAAGATCATTCATTTTAAACATAGAAGATAGTTAATTATTTATATCAACTATACCAAACATATTGGTTCAAAAAATTAACATATTATACACATATAAAGACACAATAACTCCATATTATTTTGTAAACTTTGAAGAAACACATTTATCCATATTATTAGGATAAAATCCATTAGATAAAATAATAGAATCGAATTTCTAATGTCATTGCTTCAGAGCTTGTTTAAGACCATAAAGATATTTAGCTAGTTTATATACCTTGTTTTCATTACCTTTTAAAACAAACCCTTCTGGTTGTTCCATGTAAATCTCTTCATTTAATTCTCCATTTAAAAAAGTAGTTTTTACATCCATTTGATGAACATAAAAATGATTAATTGAAGATAAAGAAAATAATATCCTTATTGAAGTAATTCGAGCTATAGGGGAATATGTGTCAAAATAATGAATCCCTTATTTTTTGTCTAAAAACTTTGGCAACCAATATTGCTTTAAAATCTTGAATGTTACCATTGGAATCATATTTCTTTCTGAATACCCATTTACTACCAATACATTTTGAACCTCTTGGTAAATCCATAATAACCCAAGTATTATTCCCTATAATAGAATCAATTTCATCATTAATTGCTTCCTTCAAAAAAGAAACATATCTAGAAGACATGGCCTCTTTATAAGTCTTGGGTCATCTTATATAGTAAAAAACATAGGATACTTATTTAGAAGAAGATTATTTTGACCTCCTTCAACAAGAAAAATTATGGAATCGGGAGAAATAAAATCTAGATGTAGATATTTCTCCTTCATAATTCTTGTACTCTGTTTAGGTTCAACTTGAGAATGATCATAATTCTCTACTATTGTATTTGAACTAGAGTGAGTATATGATATAGGGATATGAGGAATAACTTCCTCCACATCATATTTATACTTTTTTTTTCAAAAAACTCTACATCCCTCGATACAAGAATTATATTATCTCCTAAATCCACAATTCTATATGCTTTATTGTTTTCTGAATATCCAAAAAAACACCTTTAATTTATCTAGGACCGATTTTAGTTATTTTAGGATCAAGAAATCTATAATACACTAAACACCCTCACACTTTTAAATAAGAAAGATTAGGTATTATTCCTCTCTAAATTTCATAAGGGGATAACTTAGTTTTTCTTGATGCAATCTTATTATGAATATGACATGCAACCAATAAAGCTTCGCTGCATAAATTTAATGGTAACTTAGATTTATTAATCATGAAATTTTCTATTTCTACTAAAGTGTGATTTTACTTTCAGCTAAGCCATTTTACTGAGGTGTGTAAGGAGCAGTTCTTTGGTGAATTATACCATTTTATTCATAGATTTCATTAAACTCATTTATAAAATATTCATCACCTCTATCTGAGCATAATAATTTAATATTTTTTTCTAATTGGGTTTTCAACTTCTTCTTTATACTTCTTAAACACAATAAGGGCTTCATCCTTGGTTTTAAGAAGATATATATGTAAATATCTACTGCAGTCATCAAAAAAAGTAATAAAATATATTTTCCCTCCACGTGTTAATAATCCATTTAATTCAAAAATATCAGAATGCACTAAATCTAATATATTATAATTTCTTTCAACACTATGAAAATTATTCTTAACTATTTTAGATTATACACATGTTTCACATTTATTAAAATCATTATTAAAATTAATCATGTTTAACTTCTTCATTACTTTTAATGAATTATAATTAACATGTGCTAAACGATCATGCCACAAATTAGAAGATTCAATCAAATAAGTAGAAAATTAAATCATATTATTAATAGATAGTTGATACATATCATAATTTGAATACCCTTTCCCCAAAAACATGCCTCCATTCGACAAGATAACCTTGTCAGATTAGAATGAAGCCCAAAATCCCTTTTTGCACAAAAGGTCAGTTGAAACTAAGTTCTTTCGAATTTCGAGATCATACCACACACTGAGAAGGGTCAACTTCTTCCCAGAAGTAAATTCATTCTCTACACTTCCTTGTCCACTATTGTTGATGCATGAATTGTTTCAAAGATGTACTTCCTTCGTGATAGTTCAAATGTTTTAAACATTAAATGCTCCTTGCACACATGCACCGTTTCTCTAGAATATAGCCACCATCCCATCTTCATCGAAGTCATATTGACTTTGGATATCATTGTGACAAGATTTTATTCAGTCAACTTATTTGTAGTGGGTTTGTCAATTTTATTTCGATAGCGACATTCCCTTGCAAAATACCCTGGTTTCCCACAGACGAAGAAATATCCCTTCTTCATGGAATGATTTACTTTCTTCTTAAATTGTTGACTCTTCTTCTTGACATGTAAGGAAGAATTTGGTTGTAGATTTCCATCAATGATATTAACCTTGGTATCAAATTGAGAATCCATACCCACATCTATTAACATAAATTATTATTCAATACTAAGAATCTTTTTCAATTGCTCCAAGTAAATATCATCACTTTTCTTAATAAGTGACTTACCGAAATCTTTCCACATAGGTTGCAATTTAGCAACAATTACACCCACTTGAAAAATTCCTAGTATATTGATCTTAAGGGAAAAGTGTTTATTTGATATAACTTGAAGCTCACGAATTTTCCCCAACACAATATTTTTATCAACCATCTTTTAGTTTAGATACTTTTAAAAAGATATTTATAGGTTCCTTCTTCCTTTGATTTATACTTAAATTTGAGTGCATCCCAAATCTCTCGAGCGGTCTTCATTTGGTGAAAGTAATCATAGAGACGATTTGATAAATTATTGAGAATGTTTCCTCAATAGAAGACTTCATCATCTTCATGTTTCTTCCTCATTTCCTGAATTTTCTTGACTTGAGTCATGTCAACAGGTGAGCCATCAATATTTGAGATGGGCTCATCGGGTATGGGAGGAAGATTCAGTTCCAGAATGTAAGAAATCTTCAACATTGTTAGAAGAAATTTAATCTTGTCCGGACACCAGGAGAAGTTGTTCCCATTGAAATGGTCAAGTTTTACCATTTCCTGGTTCATGACTTTGAGAGATTCAGAATCCATCTTATAGGTTCTGCCTTGCTCAAACCCTTTTGATTGTTAGGAAAATAGGTTGGCAGAAAGAGATGACGAATAAAACCTTGATACATGAATTGAATTCACTATCTAAACGGGTTTGATCCACCCCCACTTTGATGGTGTAGGGTTCTTGATGGAAGTATCTCTGAAGTATTTCACCGAGGTTTGGGGAAAATCGAACACCAATTTCTGATTACCCCGCTCCACTGATGTAGGGAGAACCCTGGAAATATTCTAGCATTGGAAAAAATTAATTAAATCATAATAGATCTCATCATCACTTATTTATAGATTAGAAATGGTGAGAATTGCACTGGTTTGGTCAAATAACACATTGGTTGTACCGAAACAAGACAAATCTTGGTGAGGGACACACCTCTTCAATCTCACCATTTTGATCAAAGAACACATTGGTTCAACCGAAAAGACACAACTCTTGGTGAGAGACACAATGATTAAAATTTGAAAAAACACTCTATTTATTTTAATAAATAATTTGAATAAAATTATAACCATAAAATATTTGATTAAATTATATAAAATGTATAACAGTTTCCAGTGGAACTGCATCATCACAGGTGCTCCCACAATCATCCCTGAACTTCGCCATTTCCAGTGACACTACTTCATTGCGGGCGTGCCCACAGATGTCCCAGGATTCCATCATTTCCAGTGGCACTGAATTGTCGTGGGCCCCTTCAGTGAGGTGGGGTTCTAATCATAGGAGGTGCCAAGCATATGTGCTCCAAACCCCTTTGCATAACTTCACCAATCTAATCTCTTCTCATGGGGAACCCCGCAATGGTCATACCTTCACCAACAACAATCTCTGTATGAATATTATCAGGTCTTTTAGGAACCGATGACACGGTAGATTGATACCCATGACCACAAGCTGAAAAAATTTCAAAATTCCCAAAAATCTCATCTTCATCAACAAATTTTGTGCCTAAAACAGTAGATCGCCAGACCAATCCTTAGATTTAAGAGAGATAACATCTCAATTTATGACAGAGAATCCCTCCATCCAAACAACTCTATATCTATAATTTTTTGTATTGATACAACGATCACAATGGTCTAAAGTGTAATACTTACTTAATTATATATATACTATTTTTTTAATTTATTAATTTATTAATTTAATAATTAATATACTATTTATTGATAAATATCAATATATATATATATATATATATATATTTATTAATACATATCAATATTCTATATATATCAATATATATTTATATATTTATATTAAATATATTAATATATTTTTTTATATATGAAATAATAATTTATTTATAATAAATGAATAAATACAAATAAATATTATTGAATGAATAAATTTTGAAAAATATTAAACAATTTTTTTTAAAAATAATAATAATAATTATATACATTTTTAATATATTATTATATATCAATATATATTTTTATATATAAAATAAGAATTTAATAAAAAAATTAATTAACTCAGCTAACCCTCAACAAGGAAGGCCTACTAAGTGTGGACCACAACAAGTACAAGGTGGGTCAATGCTTGAGGGGCCCGTAGAGAGTGGACCGCTGCAAGCAAAGGGTGATCCGAGGCCTGTGTAGGCTCTTGTGTGCAGTCATGGGATAATTTAGGTGTGTGAAGAGTGTATGGAAGAGATCATCCCCAAAACATTATTTTGGTTTTATTATTCCGAATAATGATATTAAAAGAAGCGGTCAATCATATGCAAGTTCTATGTGGGACTCACGTGTTTACCTTATCAGCGCTTTAACTAGCACCGATAAAGAAAACCATTATCGGTTCTATAAAATTCACTAATAAAAGATAACCTTTATCAAAACTAAAAAACATTGATAAAAGCTAGTACTGAACAAACCTAATTATGTAGGAGTGAGCCTTTAGTGCCCGATGCTCCCAAAACTCAACGGGACACCCGAGACACCTCTTCTATCTTAAAACCCATCTAAAAATGACACTTTTAAGTGTTCCAATGCTCCAATTTATATTTAGAATCTTGGTTTAGGAAACAACCCATCCACCCATTAAAAATCTCAAATTACTTTAAAAATTCCTTGCAGTCCAAAACACGAGACGCTACTTAAGCACTATCATGGATTCTAGTGTAATTATTATTTATTGTGTTCAGTTATTCTGAATTCTATATTATTTTTGTTTTGGTTGATATGATGGGGATACATTCATTTTTATGTGTGATAAGGATAGCTAAGGAGGTGGTCGAATGCAGTGGAGGTGGAGAGATTGATGTTATGGGTTGAGGGTGGACCTTGGAGTTATTATATATGCATGATAATAAAGTTTGTGATCGAGAGTTGTGGACTTATGCAGCGGACTGGGAGATATGAATGTGTGTTTTATATACATGTTGTTTATATTATTATATATTTAATATTTAAATTAATTATTATTTATAAATTATTTTTAATTTATTTTTCATATTTATTATTTTAAATGTTTTCCAAGGGCTTATGTGTTTTTAATTCACTAATATTTTGCTAAATTATTTGTTTCAAAATTTATTTTTTAATATATATATATATATATATTTTAATATTCAGTGTTGGTTTATGTAAAACACTATTAAAATTCAAAATGTTTTTTAAATTTCATTGTTTAGCGGAGGTTCTAGTAAATTGCCACTAACAAGAGCCACCACTAAATTAATTAGAGGAGGTTAGTTTATTTTTCCACCTTTTATTAAATAAAAAATTTAATGAAAAAAACTACCCTAAATATAGAAAAATACACTTCCCTAGACAACCTATAATTAAAGTCAAACTACCACTAATTTATTATTAACAGTAAAATCAAGGGGGTTTACATAACCGTTGCTAAATGGTTTTTCAGTAGTTTGAACTATATTGAATTTGAAAAACACTGTATCTAAAGTATGGGTTTAGTACAATGTGGAATCGAAATACAACTTCATAGTTCACATTTCTAACCTCACTATCCTTGAACTCTACTTCAATAACCTCTATAGAAAACTCCCATGTGATTTTGGAAATTTTTCCAACATACAAATAATGATCCTTAGTATGTATAACTTTAGTAGTACACTTCCAAATTTTTTTCTCAACTGCACAAATATCATCCAACCATGTCTCTTAGATAATCCATTTTAATGAAACATGAAATCTATGTATTTCTCAAAACTATAGAAGATTACAATTCTTTATCTTGTCTATAACAACTTTACATTCTAATTTCCCAAAAGTATTTATTCGTGCAATTCATTAAAGGTGATCAGGTCATCCCAAAACAATTTTAGAGGGAAAATTACATTAGATTTATTGGCTTTAAAATCCATCATAATCCTTCAATTTTCTTCCATGGGATTGACTAAAATTTAAAAAACGATCAGTATTCTTTTTAACTTAAGAATCTCACAGTTTTAATTATATAATTAAACATTATAAATGAGGAGTTACCTAATAATTCTAATCAAATTGGATTCCAAAATTTCAAACTTCTAGGAGTTGACGGTGTCATGTAATGGTAGGGACCTCTCAGGTCCATTTCTTTGTGAAAATATAGTATTGGAGGTGTTATGAGGAGTTATGTTGACTCATTCCAAGAGTTTTCCAGTTTTTAGTTTTTCAAGCTCACCGAAAGGTGGCTCGACAAACGATGGATTGCCGAACGACGGTTCACTGAATGGGGACTCAATTAATTGTGAATTGACGAATAGGGACTCACCTAATGGTGACTCATTGAATGGTGAATCACAGAATGGTGACTCACTGGATGGGGAATCATGACCGGTATCTCACGACGGTGACTCGCCCAACAATGAGTGAAGGTTTCAGATGTAGCAGAAGCGTGGTTGGGACGACACTCAACTTTGATTTTTACCATGATCAATAATTATTTTGGGATCAATACAATGATGAATTCTAGTCTCTACTAAATAGAATCAAAGGTTTAGATAAATAATGAAGAGGCCTGAAACCTTTAGAGAAGATCTTGAATAGCATGTTTATAATTAATTTAGTTAATTTAATTAAGAAAATAATACATGGATATTAGGTATTTTCTTTATTGATGATGTTGATCATATGGAATGAACCTTTCGGATTATCTTGTTGCGTTTTCAAGGATCCAAACTAGAATCCATCTAGCAGTGATCCACATGTGCTCCGATGGCCTTCGATTGACACCGCTCATTCTCCAGGTGCTAGCACGGTGAAGCGAGATTCTTATATTGGTCATTCTTGATCACTTTCTCTTAATCCTTGAAGAACTTCTCTCATTATTTAGAAGAGAGGGAAGAGGATTTGAGAGAGAAATCTTTTAGCTTAACAATTCTCAATTCCCTAGGTGTGTGGTTCGGTACCTGGCACAATAGATGAATGTGTCTATTTATTGACTTGGGGATTCAATTACAATATTTAATTGCATAATAGCAATTAAATACATTCATAACCTTAGAGAAAACCCATTATATTAATAATAATACCATTTCATTATTTATGGTGTTCTAACTTGTGCAAAATGGAATTATAAATAAAATTCTACGTCTCAAAATAATAGCAGTGTTACTTTAATTTGTACCAACATGTTTAATAATTATTTATCATCTTGAAAATAATTATTTTACTACTAGACTACCCTTTTTCCTCTAGAACTCCACTTCCATTTATTGAACACCTTAATAAATAAATAAAAAATTTATTCTTTAAAATAAATATTTTATTTACAAAATTGTAAATAAATATTTATTAAATGTTCAATAAAATAAATAAATAAAATTTCCCCCCAATCCAGGGAATAAATATTTATTTAATTTATGCAATCATTTTAACTTGAATAAAATTATTCCATTGTTTTGAGAATAATATTTATTAATTAAATTAAAATAGAATTTAACCGAGATCACCATAAACACTTAGCGTTTGACCCTCTAGGATTATTTCTTGTTGGCATTAGGTAGGATTTCTTATAGTCCAAGAGTACTATCTACAAATGGGTCAAGGCACCCAAGATAAATAACTTAAAGTCTAAAAAATGAAATCCACATATGAATGCTCAATGTGTAATATAATGCCTTTGTCGCAATATCTCATCAATTAGGTTTCATGATAGTGTCATCAACTTTTATGCTTGATATGTCGTTCTTTAACTACCTGAAATAAACTCATCATTACACCATGACCATGGAATTTCATGAAACAATGCTATTTCAATCAAAGTGATGAGGTATCAACTTCCATAAATGGATGGTACAAATCCTTCATTGACTTATCCATCAATAGAATGCAACTCGTGATGCACCCAACGTACCCTACTTCCCGCCAACTATCTTCACGACAATTTTTGTCAGTAAATCAATGTGTGTGAGTCATGACACATATTAATGATAAAATTAATGTCTAAGGATCATTACACATAGTTACAAATATAAATATTTGATGTCACCATAACATGTGAAATTTTTACCAGTGGGTCTATTCTCATAATCTCTTGTCTTGGAGATTACCAAGTGTGAAATTCATGAGAGGAAGTATCATCTACTTATGAGTACTCACACCTGACAATATGCAAGTTATATGTCCCATCATAGTATTAAATTGAACAGTATAATTATATTTAAGAATATTGTTATATCCTTTCAAGGTTTTCATCATAGTAGGGAACTACCACGACCTTATCAATGCAACAAATACTCTAGGACATTATTAAATCATGGTCATGGATAATAATGAACAATATGTAATAAGATGCGTAATAATTAAATAAATTAAATGTATATGTAACCAAAGTAAAACCAGTTGGTTTTAGGGCACCAACTCTTACAAAATCTCACTTGGACTAGAGCCAACTACCTACGACTTTCAGTCCGCCAGACCTCACATAGTGATCATGTTTCTGATGAATCAATTCTTTAGTCAAGGGGTCTTCCATGTTATCTTTCCTGGAAATACTACTCACTGAAATTTCACCTCTCTACAAAAAATCCCTCAAGATATGACACTTCCGAAGTATGTTATTCGTCCGCTGATGTGACCTTGGATATTTTGTGAGAGCCACTACTGTAGTATTATCACAATACAATGTGATGGAATATTTACTTCTAGGTATCACATCCATCTCCTAGATGAAGCTTCACATACAAACTGCTTCTTTAGCTGCCTCAGAAGTTGTGATATATTTGGACTCTGCTGTAGAATCTACAACCAAACTCTTCTTTGAGCTCTTCCAGCTCATTGCACCTCCATTCAAAGTGAAGATGTATCCCGTTTGTGACTTCATGTTATCTTGATCAGTTTGCAAACTAGAATCTGCATATCCTCTGATGACTAGTTCCTCATCTCCTCCATAAACTAGGAACATATCCTTTGTATGCCTCAGATACTTTAGGACAATATTTACTGCCATCCAGTGGCGGTCCCTTGGGTTATCTTGATATCTACCTACCACACTCAATGTGTTGGTGACATCCAGCCTAGTACATAGCATGTGATACATGACTGACCCAATTGCTGATGCGTATGGAGTTCTTGACATTATTTTTATTTCCTCATGTGTCTGAGAAACTTTTTTCTAGGAAATATGAATGCCATGTGATGCTTTCAACAATCCCCTATTGGATTGTTCCATACCGAATCTCTTCATTATCTAATCAATGTATGTAGTTTGACTTAATCCGAGTAATATATTGGATCTATCACGATGGATCTTGATCCCAAGAATATATGTTGCCTCACCCAAGTCCTTCACGGAGAATCATTGATTCAACCATGCTTTAATATACTGTAAGATTGGATCTATCTCTCTCCCACTATCTCTTTTAGAGATTTACTCCCTCTCATGGAATATGGTGTGTCTTTCCACTATAAAATTTTTGTATGAGGGTTTGTATAGGTAATATCCGCTTGTTTCCTTAGGGTATCCTATAAATGTACACTTTGTGCCTAGGGGTGAAAGTTTGTTACCTGATGAGGCCTTAACAAACACATCGTTTACCCACAAATGTAAATTTTAATATATGGATTTCTTTATACTCTAGAACTCATATGGAATACTATTTATCGATTTAGTTGGTACTTGGTTTAGTATGTGAACCGCTGTTTGCAACACATATCCCCAAAAGGATAATGGAAGACTCAGATGACTCATCATTGATATCACCATGTCTAATAGTGTTTGGTTCCTCCTTTCACTCACACCATTCCACTGGGGCGTGTATGGAGGAGTGAGTTGGAATAGGATCCCAAACTCTCATAAGTAATCAATGAAGTCTTTATTAGTATATTCTCCACCTCGATCTTAGTGGAGTTTCTTAATATTCTTACCAAGATGGTTCTCAACTTCATTCTTTTATTCTTTGAACTTATAAAAAGAATCTGACTTATACCTTATTAAGTAGATATATACATATCTACTAAAATTAGCAGTAAAAGTTATGAAGTATGAGTACCCTCCCCTTGCTTTAACTGGAAATGGTCCACACACATCTGTAAGAACCAATTCGAGAAGTTATTTAGCCCTTTAAAATTTTCCACTAAATGGGGCTTTGTTCATTTTTCCTTGTAAACATGCATGGCATATACAGAGTGGTTTTAGTATGAAAGAATCTAAATATGAATCTCGATGTAACTTTGTCAAGAGTTTCTCATTTAAATGACCTAGCCGCTGATGCCAAAGTTGGGTGTGGTATGAGTCATGTGAAGAATCTTTGTAATCTATTTTCATTACTTGGTTTGTGTAATCCAACATGTAAAGACCTTTGTATAAATTTTCCCTACCAAAAAAAATGCTATATTTGTAATAGAAGAATCATTCATTTCCAAACTTGAAAACAAATCCATCTGTATCTAATCTAGATACAGAAATAATGTTTTTAGTAACAGAATACATATAATAACAACCCTTTAACACCACGATCATCCTAGTTGTCAACATGAGGTGGTAGTCCCCAACATCTATAATAGCAAGTCTGGATCCATTGGTTTCTCATAGATCTACCACCCCTCGGTCAATCTACCTGAATCTACTTGGTTCATATATTTGGATACATATGTGAGCACCACATGCTGTATCTAATACCCAATTTGTATAAATAGATATACTGTATTTGATAAAAAATGCACATGAAGCTTCCCCTTGCTTCTTAGGATGGGTGCAGTTCTTCTTCTAGTGTCCCTTCTTGCCACATGTGAAACGAAAATCCCCCTGTTACCTTGCCTCCCCTTTGATCTTCATTTTCATGGAAGGTCGTGAAGATGCTTTGGTCTTAAAGATCTATGCCCTCCATTTCATCTTATTCACCATAAGGACAGATGGATTTTCGTGCTTCATATCTTTTTACACTTGGTGAATGAGGATAAGAAGATTAGATAGAGATTTCTCAATGTTGTTCATATTGAAATTGAAACAAAGTTAGAGAAGCTCTAAGGGAGTGATGCGATAATTAGATCAATTCCTAGATATTTTGGGAGTTTAAAACCAAGAACCTCTAGGTACTCAATGTAGCCAATGATCTTGACTACATGAGGTCCAACCGGGGCACCTTCTCCAATCTTACTCTGAAAGAGTTCATTAGATATCTCAAACCTTTCCCATATTTCTATCTCCTATAAAAGACCACATAGGTGATTGATCATACTATAAGCATCCATTTTTTCATGAGACTTCATGAGCTCACTAGACATTGATGACAACATTAAACATTGAACATTGACCACATAGTTCATATGTTTCTCATAAACTAGGAAATCCTCATCACTCGCCTCTTTGGTAGGCAGATCAGGTGATGCTGACTCCAGCACATAAGACTTCCGTTCATGGAATATGATAACTTGAAGGTATCTAAACCATTCCAAGAATTTACTGTCGGTGGGGATGTTGTCTTTATCCAAAATTGATCATAGGGATAGTGTGGTTGACTAGATTTTCATTTGTATTCTAAAATTAAAAGATAATATCATTAGTACATTATAGATTACATTTTATGAGAAATAATAAGTTTTTATTAAGTTTCCCACTATTTTATCAAGTCCCAATGGCCCTCACCATTGAACTCAGAATGTCCAGTTTCCAGAACATTCTAGAGACAAGGATCCATATTCCCCCTCGTATAACCTCAACAAGGGTTGGTCAAGCTATTTGAAAGTATTTAGGTAGCCAGGTCTTTGCCAACTCTGGGATTCCAGCTCCTTGATCTGTTGAGTGGACTCCCAAATCCTGAAATCATGACTTTGGATATCCTCAACTCTTGCCTCCAATATTACACCAAGTCTAGAAAGGGATACTCCTCTTGATGTAATATGGTTATGTCAAACCGAAACCTTTCATTAGAGATTCCTGTATAAAAGTAAGTGTCCCAACAAGGGTTGGTCAAACACATAGTTTTATTGAGTTTTCCCTTAATCCAGTATCGGAAGGCTTGGTCTGACTTAATATTTTATTTGAGGGATTATTATATCTTATGAGTGAATTGTTTATAATCATTATCACATGCTTATTAATATTAAGTGGAACTTACTTAAGATATTAACCATGTCTCGATAATATTTACGTGTAATTATGGTTTATTTTAGTTCTATCTTGCATGCTTGTTCAATTCATTAATTATGTGATTGTGACAACACATACAATATGATAAACCATGAAACTGACAAAAATAAAATAAATAAAATGATCACGAGCTTTTATAATGGTTAGTTTATATAGCATTTGATAAACTAACCCTGACCTAGGGGAGAAACATCTTAAACCTTTTGGGTTCTTATTTATAGCTTTCCACCTATCCACCTCTGTATCTCTTGGGATTGGTTTCGTATCAGCTCCAGCTTGATCCTCCTCCACTAGATTGGGAGTTCCATCCATTACATATGCCTTTTTTAACTCACATGTAGGTGAGGGGTAAAAAGAGGTTTTACATAAAAGAAACATTGGGCATGCATGACCTATATATTAATGAGGATAAGGCTCACATGCCAAAAAAAATTAATTTAAATAAATTAATTAAAATAAACCACCTTCATACAAAGGTCTTGGTATATCTCATGATCATCTATACATGCAAAAATATTTATGAATAAATAAAACTAGAATTCAATTCTTTAATTGTTCTTTTTTAAGATAAATCATGCTTGAATCAATTAATTATCATCTTTAGTTAATCAATCTTTTTATCTTAATCCCTTTTCTGAATTTCCTAGAGATTCTCATCCATCATAATTTTAAACAAATAAATTCATTTAAAATTATATTTGTACGTAACTTGTACCTTGGAGGTAACCCGGTGAATTCCTATTCATAACTACCAAATGAGTAGAAATGAACATTGCATAGATGTTAAATTAAACACATATATATAAAACTTTTATCACATGTTGTGCCTCAGATTTACATCCTCATGATGGTAAACATCTCAAGGGTTTGTATAATATAATAATAAATTTTAATAAATCTTCATAATTTGGATGAGTAAACGACGTGTAGTTCCAAGTACATGATGTGTACTTTTTTTCACCGTCCATCCGAAGTACAGACCCAGGGAAACGACATGTGAGTGTAATATGGAAATCTTTAGTGTACATGGCATGTTCAGTAGGCCACACACTATGTAGTTCCTCATTACATGGTCTCTAGTTGGGAAAGCTGTGTATGGGGTAAACGGTCTAACCCTAACCTGAAGGGACTACACATCATGTCCAGTGGGCCACATGATGTGTAATCCAGAAACTATGTTCCACCTGTTCTTGGTCAACACACGAATTCATTACGTCTTAAACAAACTCCAATGACATGGATTGGTTTGGCGGACCATACCCAGTGCATTGAACCTTGGCTACACAGTGTGTACTACCGAATACATGCCATGTGTTCTAGTCTTGTATGGGCAGGAAACTTTAGAACCTCCAGATGAGATCCACTATTTTATTTTAGTCAAAATAAAATAAAAGATAATTTCTGCAAGGTGAACGATAAAAGAAAGAGGAGTAAAAGATCTCAAGATTCATATTTTTATAGCGATTAACTTTAATTAAAGAAACTAAATTATTAAATGTGAAAATCATCAACAAAATATTTAAATAATTATAAACTATGATGTAATCGCTCTGATACCACTTGAAGGTTCTGGGCGTAGCAGAAGCATGGTTAGGCCGACACCCAACTTTGATTTTTACCATGATCAATGATTATTCTAGGATCAATAAGATGATGAACTCCAGTCTTTATGGAATATAATCAAAGATTTAGATAAAGAAGGAAGAGGCCTGAAACCTTGAGAGAGGATCTTTCACATCATTTTTATAATTATTTTAATTAATTTCATAAAGAAAATAATATCTCGATCTTTAGTATTTTCTTAGTTGATGATTATTATTGTCCAGAATGACCCTTCTAGATTATCGTGTTACGCTAGTAAGGATCCAAACTAGAATCCCTCTAGCGGTGATTCACACGTGCTCCAATGGCCTCCGATAGACATCGCTCGTTTTCTTAGTTCTAGCGCAACAAAGCGAGTGTATTGTTTCAGTCATTCTTGATCTCTTGTTCTTCATCCATGAATAATGTCTCTCGTTATTGATAGGGGAGGGAATAAGATTCAAGAGAGAAATTGTTTAGCTCAATAATTCTCAATTTACCGGGTGTGCGGTTCGGTACATGGCACAATAGACGTATTTGTCTTTTTAATGACATAGAGATTCAGTTACAATATTGAATTACGTAACAGAAATTAAATACATTTATAAACTTAGATAAAATCCATGCAATTAATAATAATACCACTTCATTATTTATGATGCGCCAACTTGCGCAAAATAAAACTATAAATAAAATTATGCATCCCAAAATAATAGAAGTGTTATTCTAATTTTTACCAAATAGTTAAATAATTATTTATCATCTTACAAATAATTATTTTACCACCAAACTGGTCTTGGTCCTCTCGAAATCCACTTCCATTTATTGACACCCAAATAAATAAGTAAATAATTTATTCTACAAAATAAATATTTTATTTAAAAACTAGTAAATAAATATTTATTAAATGTTCAATAACATAAATATATATATTTTATCCACAATATGTTGAATAAATATTTATTTATTTATGAAATCATTTTTAGTTGAAGAAAATTATTCCATTGTCTTGAGAATAATATTTATTAATTAAATTCCAATAGAATTTAACCGAGACCACTAAAAACACTTAGTGTGCGACCCTATTGGATTCTTTCTCATTGGTATTAGGTAGGCTTGCCTAATGTTCAAGAAAACTGTCTAGCAATGGGTCATGGAACCCTAGAGAAAGAACTTAAAGTTGCAAAAATTATATCCACATATGAATGATCACTGTGTAATATAATCCGCTTGTCACAATATCTCATCAAAAAGGTTTCAAGATAGTGTCATCAAATTTTATGCTTGATACTCCATTATTTAATTACCTAAAATAAACTTGTTGTTACACCATGGCCATGGAATTTCATGTGACAGTTCTATTTCAGTCAAAGGGATGAGATATCAACTTCCATAAATTGAAAGGAAAAATCCTTCCTCGACTTATCCATTAATAACATGCCACTCGTGACACACCCAACATACCCTACTTCCCGCCACCTGTCTGCATGATAGTTTTCGTCAGTAAATAAAAGTGTGTGAGCCGTGACACACATTAATGACAATCTTAAAGTCTAAGTATCATTACACATGCTTGCGGATAGAAATATCCGATGACACCAAAATATGAGGAATTCCTACTAGGGGGTCTGTTCTCATAATCTTCTATCTTAGAGATTACCAAGTGATAACTTCATGAGAGGAAGACTCATCTGCTTACGAGTACTAACACCTAACAGCCTACATTCTATGTGTCCCATCATAGTATGACCTCCAACCATATAATTATATTTAAGAGTATTGTTATATCATTTTAAGGTTCTAATCATAGTGGGGATATAAGGACCCGACCTTATTACATTACATAATCTTGAATTTAGTTAAGAAAACACTTCCTATTAAATTGAGGAAGTGTTCATGTTTAGAGCTATAGAGAATAGGAAATAATATAATCCTAAAATTACACATTAATATAGAGTGGATACCATAAAAACCATATTCATTTCTTCCAAAATATAAAACTTTTCAAATATAAGATGATTTTCTTTGAAAATTCTTTAATAATTTAACTTAAATTCTTTATTTTTCCTACACATCCTTATAACCTATGAAAATCATTTAAAAACTTGGGATGAGCACAAAAATATCAGTAAGGGATATAAAAATAAGGAAAGAACACATTAGTCCATGAACACTTGTAACGTATGAAATCATTTTTAAAAGACATACTTGTCACCCATATATACTTACTTTGTGAAACAAAATATTTAAAAAAGATCCAAACAAAACATAAGAACATAAATATAACCATAAATGTGTCTTGGGAATTTACTTACATAATATTTTAACTCTCACGACTACCTTATAATTTGTAACCCTCACGACTACCTTACAATTTGTCTAACCTTCACAGTTACACATGGAGTAACCATACGAACAGACTCCATCTTACACTTACCCAATTCATTGGAGGAAGATATAGGTCCCACCCTTCATTATAAACAATTCCCAAGAATGAGAACATAATAATACAACATGAATAATTATATAAAACATTTACATCGAATTTTGTAAAACAAAATTTTAGAAACAGATTTTAAAAGTAAAGCCCCTTAGAAATATCATATTATTAGAGTGAGGCTTAATAGTGTGGATGGATTATGTATACAAATGATAAATATATTCAACATAATATAAATAAAAACCCATCACACAAACAATTTTAATACCACATAAATAATAAAGTATAAGGTTAACCCAAAGAATTGAAATTAGGTTAAGAATTCCATTACCCTGGGTTTGTCTTACTTAAAACTTATCTAAAACTTCTGTATAGTGGTTAAAAGAGTGTTATTATTATCTTATAGAAACATATTCATATTTATAACATCTTATATGATCAATTTATAACATCATTTCACCCTTTAATTGTTAGTATTTTGTTTCTTCTATTGTTTTAGGTGCGTTCTTTACTTGATTTCCATGATTGGTTCATGATGAATGTTCTAGTAAATTGGAAGTGAATATCCAGGATTGGAATGGAGTAGTATTTACATATTTATAGAACCATAAATTATACCATTTATCATTTTTACTTCTTACATGATGATGATTCATAAGTTTAAACATTATTGATATTTTTTAAGTTATTTAGACGATTCTTCTATCATAAAGAACTCATTTTGTTTTATAAATTAAAACCATGTGTAAAAAAGAGTTATTGAACCATGGATGAGACATAATAAATATATTATAACCTGGTTCCACCATAAAAATGATTTCATGAAATTTATTTAAGGAAGTAAATAAAATTGAAATCACATCATCCACAATGTCAGTAAATCGACACATCACAGATGATGTTTTAATTTCTTGAATAAGTGGGAGAGGAGAAGAATAATTATGAGTTTTCAATGAACATGAGAAAATAAAAAATATAGAATATTTATGGAGATTTTTGACTCTTGGATAAGAGGAGGTGAGTCAAGAAGAATAAAATAAATGAACTCAAAATAAAATAAGAGTTGAGAAATCCATTATGAAAATTCAGCAGCCTAACGACAGCGCTTAAAATTTCATAAAATATTTTGATGAGAGAAAAGGGTTATCTAATTATTATTACATAATATGGGAATTAATGGGGATATGTAATTTAATATCCCAACATAAGACAAAGTAAATTATAAATAATAACATAAAATGAAATAAAATAAAGAAAACAAAAGAGGATGTTTACCTATTGATCTCTTCTCCTTGAGATCCTTCTTAAGGCATTTTCTTTTGGACTTTTTGTGAGAACATAAGATTTAGGATGTGGGGAAGATTATTGGGAGGAGTATTGGGAAGAACTTAGATAAGGTTCATGGTTTGAGAGGTGTGGGTGGAAGAGGGAAATGACTGTGGTATTTATAGTGGAGGAGAGGGGGCATTTTACAATATTTTAATAATTATTATAATAATTTTTCTCAAGACTATGAATAATCATAATTAATGTGACCCCAAATAGTAATAATGTTATGTGAGTTCTTACTGAGTGGTCTTAAATCACTTATGATTTCATAAATTTTGTATTTAACTGATAATTTGAATATACGGTGTTTTACCGTATTTCATTATTCTTAAAAAATTCTAGAATTTCAAAAAATTCCCAAAAAATCACCCTGACCATTTTTTGACGTGTAGAATTAAAAAATGAACTCCATTTTTGGAAAATAATTTTCTAAATATTAGTAACTTAATTTTTAAAGAAAATCATACTTAATTCAAAAATTAACAATTTTAATTCTATAACTTCTTTTATATCTCAGTGAAAAATTAACCAAGATGTTATTATATTAAATCCTTAAGAAAATAAAACAATAATATAATTTACTATTCACTAGGGTCATATTACTATTCATATTACTATTCATAAGGTTATGTTACTATTTTCCAAAAAAACAAGTTGGTTCCATTAGACACCAAATAACTTACTGAACTCAATTATAGATGACTGTTTTTCAAAAATCAAAATATAGAAGTTGAAAAATTATATTTAAAGTATAGTTATAAATATCTACATAAAATAATGTTTCATTCATTTCAGTTTATTTTTTTGGAAAACCTTGGGATGTTACATTATCCCCACCATTTGGAAATTACATCCTCACAATTTTATTTAATTATTAAACAAGTGATGGTACCTTTCCCTAATATAATTTTTAGACTCCCATGGTGATTCTTAAACCATGTGGTATTTCCAAAAAAACATTTACCTGGTAGATTACCTTATTCCAAAATACATGTTCCCTTTAATAAATTATTTGAACAGGTTTCTCTTCATATGAATGGTTACCTTCCTACTGAACTGCTTTTAGGCTCATGACATGTGATTAATCTGGGACATACTTCCTTAACATCGATACATGTAAAGCATTGTGTACCTATGAAAAACTCAGAAGCAAAGCTACTCGGTAAGCAACTAGTACAACTTTCTCCAAGATTTCAAAAGTACCGATGAACTGCGGACTTAACTTCCCTTTCTTACCAAAACACATCAAACTTTTCCAAGGAGCGATTTTAAGGAAAATATGGTCACCTACCTCAAGAGAGAAGTCTTTCATTCTATTATCTATATAAAATTTCTACCTGCTCTGAGTTGTCGTCATGTGTTGCTGGATCATCTTCACTTTCTCATCCACTTCCTCTACTAATTCTAGCCCCATCAAGTTTCTTCCACTGAATTCATCACAAAACTCTAGAGTATGATACCACTTCCCATACAATGACTCAAAAGGTTCCATCTGTATAATGGAATGAAAACTATTATTATAAGAAAACTAAAAAAAAGAAATATGTTGATCCCAAATTCTCTATTAGTCCATTTAACATGCTTGAAGCATATCCTCCAAAGTATGAATCATTCAATATGACTGGCCATTTGATTGAGGATGAAAATATGTACTGAAATTTAATTCTATGCCCAATGAATTCTAAAGGCCCTTCTAGAAGTAATAAGTGAATCTGGGATCCTGGTCAGATACAATATAGAGAGGAACTCCAAATAACCTAACAATATCTTTGAGGTACAATCGAGAAAGTTTATCCGAAGACATTGTATCTTGAATAAAATGAAAATGTACAGATTTTGTCAGTCAATCAATAACAACTCAAATCGCATTATTATCTCAAGAAGTCTTAGGTAGTCCCACCACAAATTCCATGGATATATTCTCCCATTTCCACTATGGCACTAGAAAAGGCTGACGCATTTTATTTGGTAACTACCACTCTGTTTTAACCAATTGACATGTCATGTATTTCACAGTAAAATTAGTAAAATCTCTTTTCATTCCATCCCACCAGTAATACTCCTGAAGGGCTCTATATATCTTAGTACTTCCAAGATGATATGAAAATGGATAACTATGATCTTCACATAGAAAATCTTTTTTCAACTAACAATCACAAGGCACACACAACCTTTTTCCATATCTTAACACACAATCCTTATCAAGGTTAAATTATAACAACTTACCCATTTTAACTAATTATACCTTTTTTTGTAGCTAAAGGTCTTACTTATGCACTTTCTTAATTCTGTCTCATAACAATGACTTCAATGATACCTAAAACAAAACATATGTATTTCCTACACCAATAACTTCTAATACAAAATTCATCAAATCATTAATTAAGGGATCATGTTCCAAACGTAACATGGTTAATTATGCATGATGGTTTCGAAACAAGGATTTCACCACTTTGTTTGCTTTTCCTAGATGGTAATTGACCGTGAAATCTTAATATTTTATCAGTTCAAGCCATCTTCTCTGCCTCATGTTTAATTCCATCTGAGTGAATATATACTTTAGACTTTTATGATCAGTATATATTTTACATTTGGATCCGTATAAATGATGCCTCCAATTTTTAAAAGAAAAAACCAAAGATTCCAATTCCAAATCATGTGTGGGATATTTTAACTCATGGGGTTTTAGATGTCTTGAAGAATAAGAAATTTCCAGATCATTCTACATCAAAACACAACCAAGTCCCTTCAAAGAAGCATAACTGTAGATGAAGAAATCACTACTTCAGGAAGGCAATGCCAAAACTAGAGCATTCACTTATCTCTTCTTCAATTCCTAAAAAAACATCATATTATTCTATCCAAATAAATTTAACCCCTTTTCACGTTAACTTTGTTAGCATGCTAGATAACCATGGAATGTTTTTAACAAACCGTTGATAATAACCTAGTATTCCAAGAAAACTATGAATCTCTGTAAAATTTGTAGGTCTTGGATATTTTTCAACCACTTTTTTTTGGCATGGTATACTGTTATTCCATCCGTATAAACAATGTGCCCAAGAAAAGTAATTTTTTGCAACCAAAAATCACACTTTCTGAATTTCCCATACAGTTTCTTTTTTTGTATGGTTTATAAAACAACCCTTAGATGTTTTTCATGTTATTCTATATTTTTAGAAAATACCATAATTTCATCAATAAAAATAACCACAAACATATCCCAGAACTCATAAAATATTATATTTATAAGATTCATGAATACAATAGGTGCATTATTTAACCCAAATGGCATAAAAAAACATAATTCCCATATCTATTATGAAAATGTAAAGACCCGGAAATCCTTTGGAAATTTTTTTCTTAAATATATGTGAATTTTATGAGTCTGTAGTTTCTGATGGCACCTGATTCTAAGGCCTGGTGTGCCCGGAATCAATTTCTAAAGTTTTGTTCAGGTACGTTCAGTAAACATTCATGCGAGATTTTATATCTTTTGAACCGGTGCTTGGAACTAAAATCTGAGGACACCAACAAACTCACAGCACCAGTATTCTCTTAAGAGACCTTCAACGTAGTTGTGTTTTGTCGAGAGTGGAAGTTAATTTTTTGGTATTCTTAATAAATTAAATAAAAATTATGTGTGACATAATTTTTATTTAGGCGGTGGTTAATTTCTCCAAAGGGAAGTTGGAGGAGGGGCCCACCCGCACTTAACCTCCCATGGAAGGATATTATGTGGTGGGGCCCCCATGAGCATATGACCCTTCAACTCCCCTTTAACTCCTTGAACTTCCAATTAAGGAGGATGAAACTCTCTTTATTTAATTTGGAGCCTCTTCATCTCCTCCCTCCCATTTAATGATCCAACCCATCTTTTTATTTAATGGGTGTGACTTAATGAATTTGAATCTCTTGGAATTCATTAAGCCATCCTTTTAATAAGTGGTGTTATTTTATTTTATGGGGTTGGACATAATACCTTGGGAAGCTTTGGAGAATTGGAAAGAAATCATTCTTCCCACAGAGAACAAAAAGAACTTATCCAATGACCTCCATCTGCATTAGAGGAGTAGACGCCGCCCGCAAAGAACGTCACCAACGACGACGTCATCTCCTCCTAACGTCAACGGAACGATGCCGTCTTCCCATGACTCCACCGAGCGAGCACCGATTATGAGGTAGGGATTACTTTAATGTTTGATTATACCATCCATTCTACATCATTAAGTTGGTGGAATGATGTGTCGATTGTTATTATTATAATGAGGAGGGTTCGGACTGTACGAACACAGCCTGACCCTCCCCTTTGTTGTTTCTATTTGATGATGTCGGAGGCGGAGCCGAAAGGGCGTGGTTCCGTCACACCATGCCAGAGAAGAACCGTTGCGGATGAAGAAGCATGGTGTCGTCACGCAGTGCGGTGGACCGCGCGGAGGGAAGCAGGACCGCGGTGCCGTCGCGCCATGGTGGAGGTGCAGAGGCGGCCGACCGAGCCTGCCACCGTAGAGCCGGACAGTGGGATGACCAGCCATCCGATCAGCTGGCCCGCTGGAAGACCACGACACCCGAAGGAGCCGCGTGGAGGGAGACAGTGGCCTGCATCCACGGGTCGCTTTGCTGGGCGAACCAGCTGGCCACCTACCAGCAGGGCAGGAGGACCACGGTGCCCGCAGGCACCACGCGGCAGAGAAGACCATGGCCCGATTCTGTGGGCCGCACTGCTGGGAGAACCGGTCGGCCGCCTGCCGGCCGGGCTGGAAAACTATGGCGCCCATAGGTCCCACGTGGGAAGAACCGCATCCTGCAGCACAGGCCGCGTGCGCCAGGCAGAACCGACTGGATTTGGCTAGCCGAGCAAGGGAGGAGGTGGCGCTGCTTGGCACCGACGGGCGAACCGGACCGGCTCGCATTGCAAGCCGGGTCTGCAAGTGGGTCGTGCCCCACTAGGCTGGGCTGACAGCCGGTTCGGACCCGCCGAGCCGGGCCGGGCTGACCTTCCATCCAGGTCAGACCCGCCGAGCCGGGTCGGGCCGACCCACCAGCCCACTGGGCTTGACTGGCCGGGCCCGACTTCACTTAAATATGAATATCTCTTAGACCGCGCATCCGAGCGACGCACCGTCTGTGGCACTGGGAACCTCGCGATGAGGCGGTCCTTTTACGATACTATAAGTGAGTTTTGGTCAAATTTGGAAAACATACGGATTTGGATTGGGTGTAAATTCAACAGGGCCTCTAGAACAGAATTGCCAATAACTCTTAGACCGGGCGTCTAATTGACACACCATCTTTCATGTTGGGTTTCTTTTTATGAGACAGAACTACGAGATACATCAACTCGAGATTTCATGATAGTTTATGTATCGACACTTGACTCGAGGAGCGGACCCTCCCGGAATCGAGTGTGTTGTGTGCGGGAACCCTAGAGCTGGATGTGACGACTATTGTACCGGAATCCTCCGTGGGTTCAACAACGATGACTACTAAACTGGAATCCTCCGTGGGTTCGACAACGATGACTACTATACTAGGATCCTCTATGGGTCCGACAGTCCTGACTTCTGTTCCTGTATGCTGTGTGGGTCCAACCGAATGGCTGGTCATGTATCATGTGTGGGTCCTACAGCTTAGCTGGTCCTGTATCCTATTTGGGCCTGATAGCTAAGATGAATCAGTGACTACATATGATCATCTCTATCTCTCTATGAAAGATGTATACCTGTGTGAGCTGAGTCATGTCTTTCAACCATTATCATCATGCTGATTGACTTTGCTTCCTTTGTGGACTGGGTTGTGTTTGTGCTCAAGAGTTGGAGCTGGGACTGTGACTGGTAACTTAGGTATATGTATGGGAATATACCTAAGTAGGTTTGGATGATACTTCGTGTTTTTATATTTCTACTGTGGTTTATACTTTGTGGATTCTGGGAGACCTTCGGGGGTCTCGGGGTCCCCTACTAAGTATTGTTATACTCACCCCAGCACGGGCTTCTCCCGCACCTTATTGTGTTCTGTGCAGATGAAAAATAACAGTGATCGAGGCTGAGGGTGATGGATGAAGGCTACTCGGAGATGGATTAGACAAGACATACCACAAGGATGAATTGTTCGAGTTTTGTACCTACCCTTCTGGTAGGATTCCCCGGTGGACGATCCCAGAGTTGTTTTCCCTTTTTACTTGTACTTTTACTTGATGTTCAGTTGGGTTTGTATACTGGCCCTCTTACTTTCAGTACACCTTAATTTTCTATTTTAGTACTTGTTGCCTCTACTTCTTGTGTTCAGACTATGTGCGTGTTACAGGTTAAAAGGCAATGCCTTCCCTTTTTATCGGGATTACACCTTTGGTGCTAGTCGCCAGCCCCTGTCCTATGGAAGGTGGGATTGGGGTAGTCACGACACAGGCCCCGAGGACGGGTCATGACAAATTGGTATCAAAGGAGTTATTTCTACTACAAAACTTAGACTGTGATTCTTTTAAGGGAAATAATGTTAAGTGTTTTGGGTGTGGTTATCAGTTTAAGGAAACTGGTGTTGGTGTGGCAGTTGACGCATCCATACACTAGGACTCTGACTTATGATCTCTGACTCAGTGCACGAAAACACGGATTGCATGTGTGTTTCCTTGAAAAAGTTTTCTTCGTGATTACTTTGGGTCAGCTCACCAAGTATACTGTTTTAACCGTGGCACACCTGTTTCTTTTCAGGATGGTCCCACGAAGAAAGCTAGCTAGGGTTCCAAGTTTCGTATGATATGGTAGCCCACCGAGTGACGAGGCCTCGGTGCAGGGACCCATCACAGCGGAGGTACCAGCGGTACCACTACCCATTGGGCCACCGATACCACCAGCTTCAGTAGCAGAGACTGCATGCCACCTGAGTGCGTTGCACGAGTTCCAGTGCTAGAGGCCACCCAGGTTCTGGGGAGAGACGAACCCAAAGGCAGTTGAGGATTGGATGGAGACTGTCGTGAGAGTTTTTAGATTGGTAAGGACACCAGACGACCTCATGGTGATCCTTGTCGTGAGTCTCCTGCATGCAGCAATAAGAATATGGTGGATCCTAATTCTCCAGGTTCATGAAGAGGCATCATTACTCTGGAGAGAATTAGAGAGTCTCTTCCACTCGGAGTTTGTTCCAGACACCCTTTGTGCGGCGTGGATTCAGGAGTTACTTCATCTACAGAAAGGCCGCATGATAGTAGCTTAGTACTCAGTGGGGTTCACCGACCTCTCATGATACTCCACGGATATGGTACATAACCTGTTCTTCAGGTACCATACCTTCGAGTAGGGACTCATGCATGAGATCAGGGCTTCTATGATTCCCCTCAGCATTCTGACAAAGGCGGGAGTGCTGGAGCGATCCCTTCTAGTGGAGAGTTTTCTCGCTGAGCAGTCACCAGCGGCGAGACCCACCACAGGGCGACATGTAGAGGAGTCTTCTGTAGACGAAAGTAGACAGATGAAACAACGGTCCAAGTGGACCAGGTCATTAGGTGGGCGATCCCAGGATACAGGTTCAATTGTGTGGGGGCACACGAGACAGATCCAACTATACAAGGAGCAGGAAGTGCTATGCATGGGGCAGGTAGGGCCACATGGCTCGTGACTGCCTGACCCGCCATGCAGATGAGAAGTAGACAGTAGAGGGATCTCCAAGGTAGAGGCGGAGGTTCGACCACGGTGGTCCACCAGGAGCAGGCAGGCGTGGCAGAGGAGCTGGCCGAGCAGTGGGTGGTGGACGATGTTTCGATGCTCTACCACCACCACCACCACCAGGAGGTCCACCCCGACCATAGAAAGCTGGAAGACAGAGGTGGGCTCAACTCCAGGCAGTCGAGGCCTACGACCATGGTGCACCTAAGATGACTTGAGGTACTATATGTGTCTACTCCACCCTTGCTGCAGTAGTTATAGACACAGGTGCAAGTCATTATTTTATTGTCACTGCCCTCGTTCAGAGCTCAGAGATTCCGAAGGAGATGTTGGCTCAATCCTTACAGCTAGAGACTCCTTCGAGAGCATACTCGATGATTATGCACTGGTTCCGGCAGTGTTAGATTACTCTAGGAGGCAAGATATTTGGCTGGGATCTTTTTCTAGTAGCGTCGAGGCCTTACAACATCATCTAGGATATGTACTGGTTATCTACAGTTCTTTCTCAGATTGACTGTATTAGGCGCAAAGTGCAGTGTATCCGCACATATGGGACCAGGTTCAACTTCAACGGTAAGAAGGGAGTCTTTTCAGTGCAGGATGGACTTACGCAGAGGAGGGGGCAGCCGATCACAAATCAGTTGGCTAGTCTTTTCCTCGGAGCAGTTGATATGCAGAGTCTAAGTTTTCCTATTGTGGTGGATCAATACGTGGATATTTTCCCTGATGATGTTCTAGGACTACCTCCTCGCAGAGAGGTAGAGTTCTACATTGACCTGTACCCCGGGATAACACTGATATCTACTCTAGCATATCGGATGGCTCCCGCCGAGCATCTTGAGCTGTGGGTATAGCTGGAGGACTTGCTGGGGAAGAGATTTATCCGACCCAGTGTTTCACCCTCAGAATCTTTGATTTTGTTCTCCAAGAAGGCGGATGGGAGATTGCGACTCTGTGTTTAATAACGTCTCCTAAATCAGGTGATCATGAAGAAAAAGTACCCACTTATGAGGATTTATGACCTCTTTGATCAGCTCAAGGGAGCACGATGGTTCAAGAAGATAGACCTCAGGTCAGGCTATCACCAGCTCAAAGTTCGAGACGAGGATGTGTAGAAGATGACCTTCAGGTGTCGGTATGGAAACTACGAGTTCTGGGTTATGCCCTTCGGCAAAACCAATGCTCCAGCAGTGTTCATGAGTCTCATGAACATGATCTTACAGCCTTACCTCAATCACCTTTTCGTAGTCTTCATCGACGACATACTGATTTCCTCGACTACTGAGGAAGAGCACACCTACCATTTGTAGGTAGTATTGGATACACTCTGAGAGCATCATGGTAAACTCTCGAAGTGCCAGTTATGGATTTGAGAGGTTCACTTTCTAGGACACTTCATCTCAGAGGCTGTAGTTACTGAGTATCTAGTAAAGATCGAGGTAGTACTTGCTTGGGAGCCACCCAAGAGTGTGACGGAGGTGCGGAGTTTCCTGGGACTGGCTGGGTACTATCAGAGATTTGTGACAGACTTCTCTAGAGTTGCAGCACCGATTTCAGTATTGACGGAGAAGGGGAAACCCTTCATGTGGTCAGATAGATGCCAACATATCTTTCAAGAGCTGTGACAGAGGTTCACCAGTGCTCCCATCTTGAGGCTACCAGAGGAGGGTGTAGGGTACGTAGTTTACTGCGATGCATCAGGGACCAAAATCGAGTGTGTCCTGATGCAGGGGCGAGAAGTGATCACGTATGGTTCACGATAGTTGAGATAGCATGAGTAGAACTATGCTACCCATGAACTTGAGTTAGCAGTAGTGGTCTTCACCTTGAATATGTGGTGGCACTATTTGATGGGAGAGAATTTTATAGCCTACTCTGACCACCAAAGTCTCAGGTATATCTTCTCGTAGAAGGACCTGAACCTAAGACAACGATGATGGCTCGAGTTCCTCCAGGACTATGACTTAGAGATAGTTTATACTCCAGCGAAGGGGAACGTTGTAGCAGATGCTCTCAGTAGGAGATCAGGAATTCAACTGCTAGGCGAGGAGATGGAGCAGCTGGCCGCGTTGTAGATATCCTTTGTGGATAGATATGGAACAACATTTCAACAGTGTCTCACAGTCACTCCTCCACTTCTTCAGTGAGTCAGAGAGGCACAATGTGGAGACGTTGACTATGAGACGCGACGAGCTTAGATATCCTCATGGCAGGCACCTGATGGGTTTTCTGAAGGTGGGGAGCACTTCTTCCTCTTTAGAGGACATACCATGGTACCAGTTTCACTACAGGAGGAGGTGTTCAGGGAGTTCCACACTTCCCCTCTAGCAGTACATCCAGGAGTGGCGAAGATGTATCAGGACCTTAGACGACAGCACTGGTGTCCGGGTATGAAGAAGGCGGTAACAGAGTTTGTATCGTGATGCCTCACTTGTCAGAAAGTGAAGGTGTAACACCAGGTTCCAGCAGGCTTGGTTCAGCCCTTAGAAGTCCCATAGTGGAAGTGGGATGGGATATCCATGGATTTCGTGACGGGACTTCCACGTACATCCAGAGGACACGACCCTATCTGGGTGATTGTTGACTGACTCACCAAGTCAGCCCACTTTTTATCGACCAGAGAGTAAGGCTTGTTAGAGATCTTGGGATTCCTTTACATACAGGAGATCGTAGAGATTCATGGTGTGCCATTGAGGATCGCCTCCGATCGGGATGCTCATTTCACTTCCCGGCTATGGAAGGGGTTGCAGGAGGATTTTGGGACGCAGCTTCACTTGGGCACTGCCTTCCATCCTCAGACGGATGGTCAGACTGAGAGGACCATTCAGACTCCTGAGGACATGCTCCGTGCATGTGTCCTTGACTTTGGTTGCAGCTGGGAGGATCACTTACCCTTGGTGGAGTTTGCGTACAACAACAACTACCACTCCACCATCGGGATGGCACCTTACGAGGCACTATACGACAGACCATGAAGATCACCACTGTGCTGGACTGACCCAAGGGAGTCAGCACATGTAGGAATAGAGATGGTACATGCTACGATGGAGAAGGTATAGATCATCCAGGAGCGGATGAAGACTGCATAGAGCAGACAGAAGTCCTATGCTGATAGTAGATAGAGACCACTGGAGTTCAAGGATGGTGACCATGTCTTCCAATGGGTCTCACCTCGATGAGGTCTATGGATATTTGGCTGAGGCGTCAAGTTATATCCGCGATTCATCGGACCTTTTTAGGTCCTCAGAAGAGTAGGCGAGGTGGCTTACTGCCTGGCCCTTCCACCTTAGTTGCACCGGGTGCACGACGTCTTCCACGTATCTCATTTGAGGGGATACGTGCATGACCCGTCCCACACTATCGACCATAGGGATCTGAACATTGATGAAGGGGTGACATTCACAGAGGTTCCAATGGAGATTGAGGATCGACAGGAGGGGGTCCTACGTGGACGGTCGATTCCTCTGGTGCGCATTCGTTGGCAACACGGGAACCTCCAGGAGAGCACATGGGAGTGGGAGGCTCAGCTCAGATGCGTTCTCAGTACCCACAATTGTTCCTTTAGTGTGTGTTGTAGATTTCAGGGATGTAAAGCCCTGAGGCGGGAAGAATGTGAAGACCCAGAAATCCTATGGAATTTTTTTTCTTAAATACATGGGAATTTTACGAGTCCACGGTTTCTAACGACGCCTGATTCTAAGGCCCGGTGGTCCTAGAATCAATTTATGAAGTTTTTTTCAGGTACGTTCAGTAAAAATAAGTGTGGTATTTTATATCTTTTGAACCGGTGCTAGGAATTGAAATCCGAGGACACTGATGAACTCGCAGCACCAATATTCACTTAAGGAGACCTTCACCACAGTTCCGTTTTGTCGGGAGTGGAAGTTAATTTTTGGGGATTCTTAATAAATTAAATAAAAATTATGTGTGAAATAATTTTTATTTAGGTGGTGGTTAATTTCTCCAAAGGGAAGTTGGAGGTGGGGCCTGCCCCCACATAACCTCCCATGGGAGGATATTATGTGGTGGGTCCCACACGAGCATCTAACCCTTCAACTCTCCTTTAACTCCTTGAACCCCCCAATTAAGGAGGATGAAACTCTCATTATTTAATTTGGATCATCTTCACCTCCTCCCTCCCATTTAATGAGCCAACCCATCTTTTTAATTAATGGGTGTGACTTAATGAATTTGAATCTCTTTGAATTCATTAATCCATCCTTTTAATAAGTGGTGTTATTTTATTTTATGGGGTTAGACATAATACCTTGGGAAGCTTTGGAGAATTGGAAAGAAATAATTCTTCCCATGAAGAACATGAAGAACTTATCCAATGACCTCCATCCGCATTAGAGGAGTAGATGCCACCTGAGAAGAACGTCACCAACGGCGATGTCATCTCCTCCTGATGTCAACGGAACGACGCAGTCATCCCGTGACTCCACTAAGCGAGCTCCGATTACGAGGTAGGGGTTACTTTAATGTTTGATTTTACCCTCTATTCTACATCGTTAAGTTGGTGGAATGATGTGCCGATTGTTATCAATGTACCAAGGAGGGTTCAGATAGCATGAACATGACCCGATCCCTTTTTTTGTTTCTATTTGATGACGTCGGAGGCGGAGCCGAAAGGGTGTGGTGTCGTCGCACCGTGCCAGAGAAGAACCGTGGCGGATGAAGAAGTGCGGAGTTGTCACACCACGCAGTGGACCGCATGGAGGGAAGCAGGACCGCGGCGCAGTCATGCCGCGATGGAGGTGCGGAGGCGGCCGACCCAGCTGGCCGCTGTAGAGCCAGACAGTGGGACGACCGGCCGACCGGCCGGCCAACCGGCCAGCCCGCTGGAAGACTGCGGTGCCCGAAGGCACCGTGTGGAGGGAGACAGTGGCCCACATATGCGTTCCACTTTGCGGGGTGAACCGGCCTGCCACCTACCGACCGGGATGGAGGACCGCGGCGCCCATAGGCGCCACGCAGCAGAGAAGATCAGGGCCCGCTTCTGCGGGCCGCTCTGCTGGGAGAACCGGTCGGCCGCCTGCTGGCCAGGAAAAAAAACTACGGCGCCCACATGTGCCACGTGGGAAGAACCGAAACCTACAACATGGGCCACGTGCGCCGGGCAGAACCAGCCGTCTACGGCCAGCCGGGTAGGGGAGGAGGCGGCGCCGCCGGGCGAACCGAACTGGCCCGTAGCGCAGGCTGGGTCCGCAAGTGGGCCGCACCCCACTGGGCCGGTCTGACCCCCCAGCTGGGTCAGACCTACCTAGTCGGGCCTGGACGACCCCCCCAGCTGGGTCGGACCCGCCGTGACAGGTCGAGCCGACCCACTGGCCTTGACGGGCCGAGCCCGACTTCGCTTAAATATGAATATCTCCTAGACCGCGCATCCGATCGACACACCATCTACGACACTAGGACCCTCTTAAAGAGGCGGTCCTTTTGTGATAATCTAAGTAAGTTTTGGTCAAATTTAGAAAATTTCCGGGTTTGGATCGAGCGTAAATCCAACTGGTCCCCTAGAACGGAAATGCCAATAACTCTCAGACTGGGCGTCCGATTGACGCGTCGTCTGTTGCATTAGGTTACTTTTGATGAGGCGGAACTATGTGATACATCAAATCGAGACTTAGTGATAGTTGATGTATCGACACTTGACTCGAGGAGTGGACCCTCCTGAAATTGAGCGTGATGTGTGCAGAAATCCTAGAGCTGGTTGTGATGACTATTGTATCGGAATCCTCCATGGGTTCGACAGCGATGAATACTGAACTAGAATCCTCTGTGGGTTTGATAGTGATGACTACTGTACTGGGATCCTCCGTGGGTCCGACAGTTCTGACTTCTGTTCCTGTATCCTGTGTGGGTCCGACAGAATGGATGGTCTTGTATCCTGTGTGGGTCCGTCAACTTAGCTAGTCATGTATCCTATGTGGGTCCAACAACTTAGATGAATTAGTGACTACATATGATCATCTCTATATCTCTATGAAAGATGTATACCTGTGTGAGCTGAGTCATGTCTTTCATCCATTATCATCATGGTGATTGACTTTGCTTCCTTTGTGGACTGGGTTGTTTTTGGTCTCGAGAGATGGAGCCGGGACTGTGACTGGTGACTTAGGTATATGTATGGGAATATACCTAAGTAGGTTTGGTTGATACTTTGTGTTTGTATCTTTCTACTATGGTTTATCCTTTGTGGATTCTGGGAGACCTTTGGGGGTCTCGGGGTCCCCTACTGAGTATTTGTTTACTCACCCCTACACGGGCTTCGCCCACACCTTGTTGTGTTCTGTGTAGATGAAGGATGACAGTGATCGAGGCTGAGGGTGACAGACAAAAGCTTCTCAGAGATGGACTAGATGAGACATACCGCAGGGATGAGTTGTTCAAGTTATGTACCAACCCTTTAGGTAGTATTCCTCGGTGGACGATCCAGGAGCTGTTTTCCCTTTTTACTTGTACTTGTACTTGATGTTCAGTTGGGTTTGTATACTGGCCCACTTACTTTTAGCACACCTTAATTTTCTATTTTAGTACTTGTTTCCTCTACTGCTTGTGTTCAAACTGTGTGTGTGTGTGTTACAGGTTAAAAGGCAATGCCTTCCCTTTTTATCGGGACTACACATTTGGTGCCAGTCACCAGCCCCTGGCCTATGGAAGGCGGGCTTGGGGTAGTCACGACACGGGCCCCAAGGACAGATCGTGACAGAATAGTTGTTTTTGGTATGTCATCTTCATTCACCTTCAACTGATGGTATCCAGATCTCAATTAAATCTTGGAAAAGTACTGAGCTCCTTAGAGATGATCAAACAAGCCATCGATGTGGGGCAAATAATACTTTTTTTTATAGTGATATTATTCAAAGCTCTATAATCAAAGAATGTCTCACGGAATGATATTTATTTTTAACGAACAAAACATGAGTTCCCCATGGTGAAGTGCTAGGACGAATAAAGCCTTTATCAAGAAAATCCTGCAACTGATTTATTAATTCAAGAAGTTATATTTGATCCATACGATATGGGGGTTTTGAAATTGTCTTAGTAACAAGAACTAAGTCAATTGTGAATTCGACATCCCGACCAGGTATGACACTTGGTAAATCATCAGGAAAAACATCAAGTTATTCATTTACCAATGGCACATCAATAATATGAACAATTACATTACTTTCTATAATATGAGCAAGATAAATTTCATTTCCATCTTTCAAAAGTTTCTCAACTTCCTGATATGTTTTCAATTTTATGGGTTCATTTTTGTATACAAACTGAAACTCTTTCTGAAAAAAAACTTCTTTAGATCTACAGTCAATCTTAGCTTGATAAACAGAAATCCAATCCATTCCTAGAATAATATCAAACTCAACTAAGGTAAAATCAACCAGTTTTGTGGGTAAATTATTTCCAGAGACCATAATATAATGATTCTTATAATTCCTCTTTGCTATAATATTTCACCCTCGTGTTTTAACAACAAGTTCTAGTCTCATTTTTTTAGGTGATATTTCTAATTTACCAGAAAATTTATAAAAAATGAAGGAATGTGTAGACCCTGTATCGATATTTTTTTCCCAAAATCTAAGTAAACAAACAAAGTACCTGATAAAACTTTATTGGATGGCCCAACATCTGCTGACGTAGTCATGAAGGATCTCTCTACACCTTTATACTTATATTCTAGCTTCTTTGCTTCATTTAGATCTATATTTAGGGTGGCATTTGAATAATGAACCATCTAACCACATTTAAAAAACATTACATTTTTCTTATCAGAATTAGTCTTAGGATAATTTTCATTATAGTCTTGGGACATATTTCCAAACTTACCACATCGAAAACTCTTCCAAGTTTTCATAAGACATTCCCCAGGGTGCTTCTTTCCACACTGTTCACAAACTAGAAACTGTATTTTTTACCATCACATTTATTTGTTTGATTCTTAACCATATATTTCCATCTATACCTCTTCTGATCCTTGTTTTAAAAATGCACGTGATCATCAACAAATTCCATATCTACCCTCTTAGCACATTAGAAACATTCCTCATAACTTTTTAATTCAAGGGAGGCCAACGCCCTTCGATACCTTGTACTCAATCCTGAGTACGGTTGATTTTTCTATAAAGATCTAGAATAAGGTTTGGATCATACCTCGCTAGTCGGGTGAAGTTATTTTCATACACAACCACTAAATCTTCATCCTTCTTCCCTAATTCAAGTAATTTCTTCTCTATCCTAATTCTCACTACCTAAGGAAAATATTTTTCAAGGAAAAGACTTTTATATTCATCCCACTCCAAGGCAACAATATCCTCTCTATCCCTAATATTATTTACCATTGACCACCCCTGATCAACTTCACCTTCAAATTGATAAATTTCAATACATACCTTTTGATTATCTGAACAACCCATTACATAAAATATCTTTTAAAGGGATTTAATCTATTCTTCAGCTACTACTGGGTCAGAAGACACATTGAAAGTAGTAGGGTGTTGTCTCATAAAATGTTCCACAATTGTGATGTTCGATTGTGGTACCTATGGTTGTTCTCTTACATGGATAACACCACCATGTATTTCCTATATTAGCTTATCTATTACTATCACAAATATCTCGGTTCCAATCCCTACCATTCCAGGCTACAGATTTAGAAGGATGTCATTCTTTCGATGCCTCTTCTCTTTAGTTTCCTTGTTTCTTATGCATAAAACCATTATGAAAAAACATGTGTTACTCAAAGAAACATGATAATATTTAAATTCTATAACATTTAAAATTTACCATAGAGTAAAAAAAACATTTATGGTATTATATTAACATAATCCCAACCCCTAAACATATCTAAACCATTTTCTGATTCCAATTATAATGACTCAGCCTTATTACATTACATAATATTTAATTTAGTTAAGAAAAAAATTACTTTCACGTTGAGGATATTTTCATGTTTATATATTTAGAGAATATGACATAATACAGTCATAACATTACACATTAATACAGAGTGGATACCATAAAAATAATATTCATTTATTCTAAAATATAAAACTTTTTAAATATAACATTATTTCTTTGACAATTATTAAATCATTTAACTTGGATTCCTTATTTTTCCTACAAATCATTATAACCTATAAAAATTATTTAAAAACATGGGATGAACACAAAAAGCTTAGTAAGGTATTTAAAAAGAAGGAAATAACACATTAGTCCATGAACACTTGTAACATATGAAATCATTTTCAAATGACATACTTGTCACCCATATATACTCACTTTGTAAAATATGAGATTCACACAAGATCCAAAAAAAACATAAGTACATAAATATAACCCTAAAGGTATCTTGGGGAATTAATTACATAATATTTTAACCCTCATGGCTACCTTATAATTTGTAACCCTCACAACAACCTTACAATTTGTGTAACCATCACAGTTACAAATGGAGAAACCATATGACCCACCTCCAAATTACACATAAACAATGTATTGGAGGTAGATATAGGTCCCAAACTTCATAATAAATAGTTCCCAAGAAATATAACATAATCATAAAACATTAATAATTACATTAAAACATTGCCTCTGAATTTTGTAAAATAGATTTTTAAAAGAGGATTTTAAAAGAAAAGCCCCTTAGAAATATCATATAATTCAAGTGAGACTTAATAGTGTGAATTGATTATGTATAAAAACTATAAATATATATAATTAAACATAATATCAAAAGTAACCATCACAAAAACAATTTTAATGGCACATAAATAATGCAATAGAAGGTTAACCCAAATAATGGAAATCTGGTTAAGAATTCCCTTACCTCAGGTTTGTATTAATTAAAACTTGCTTAAACACATGTATAATGATTAAAATAGTGTTATTATTATCTTAAAGAAACATATTCATCTTTATAACTTCTTATATGATCAATTTATAACATCATTTCATGCTTAAATTGTTAGTATTTTGTTCCTTACATTGTTTCGAGTGTGTTCTTTACATGATTTCCATGATTGGTTCATGATGGGTGTTCTTGTCAATTGGAAGTGAAACTCCAATATTGGAATGGAGTGGTATTTAAATATTTACATAAACATAAATTTTACTATTTATCATTTTGAATTCAAACTCGAGGATTATTCATAAGTTAAAACAATATTGATATTTGTTTAGGTTATTTTGGCGATTCTTCTATCGTAAGGAACTCATTTTTTTATAAATTAAAACCATGTGTAAAAAAGAGTTACAGAACCATGGATGAGAAATAATAAATATTTTATAACCTAGTTCAACCATAAAAATGGTTTCATGACCAGTATTTAAGGAATTAAAGGAAATTTAAATCACATTGTCCACAATGTCGGCAAATCAACACATCACAAACGGTGTTTTAATTTCTTGAATAAGTGGGAGAGGATAAGAAAAATGATGGTGAATTTTACATGAACATGAGAAAATACAGATGGTACAAGATTTATGGAGATTCATTCCTCTTGGATAAAAGGATGTGAGGAAAGAAGAATAAAATGAAGGAACTCAAAATAAAATAAGAGTTGAGAAATCCCTTTATGAAAATTCTGCAACCTAACAGCGTGACTTAAAATTTTCATAAAATGTTTTGATGAAAGAAAAGGGGTATCTCATTATTCTTACATAATATGGGCAGTAAGGTGAATATTTAATGAAATATCCCAACATATTCCAAAGTAAATTAAAAATAATAATATAAAATGAAATAAAAGAAAGAAAACAAAAGAGGATGTTTACCTCTTGATCTCTTCTCCTTGAGATCCTTCTTAAGCCTTTGGTTTTGGCCTTTTGGTGAGACCAGAAACTCTAGGACATGGGGAAGAGTCTTGGGAGGATTATTGGGCCGAACAAAGGTAAGGATCAAGGAATATAGGTGTGAGAAGAATAGGGAAAAAGGAAAATATTTATAGTGTAGGAGAAGATGTATTTTACATTATTTTAATCATTATTAAAATATTTTTTCTCAAGACTATGAATAATCTTAATTAATGTTACTCGAAATAGTAATAATGGAATGTGAGCTCAAAAAAATTGGTATTAAATCACTTATGATGTCATAAATACTTTATTCAACTAATAATTTGAATATACGATATTTTACCGTATTTCACTATTCATATAAAATTCTAGAGTTTCAAAAAATTTACAAATATTAAACCTTCCCATTTATCGATGTGTAGAATTAAAAAATGAACTCCATTTTTTGAAAATAATTTTCTATATATTATTAACATAATTTTAAATTAAATCATACTTAATTTGAAAGTTAACAATTTTAATTCTATAACTGCTTTTATATCACATTGAAAAATTAACCAAGATGTCATTATCTTAAAGCCCAAAGAAAAGAAAATAATAATATAATTTACTATTCATTTGGGTCATCTTAATATCCATAAGGGTATATTACTATTCACCAAAAAAATAAGTTGGTTCCATCAGACTCCAAATAACATACTGAACACAATTGTAGATGACAGTTTTTCAAAATTCAAAACACATGAGAAAAAAAATTATGCTTATAGGATAGTTATAAATATCTACTTAAAACAATGTTTCGTGCATTTGAATTCTTTTTGAAAACATTGGGATGTTATAGGGGAACTACCATGAACTTATCAATACAACAAATACTATATGAAATTATACATCATAGGTACGCAGAACAATGAACAATATATTATTAGAGATTTAATATTTAAATACATTAAATTTCCATGTAATTGAAGTACAACCAGTTGGTTGTAAGTCAATAACTCTTACAACGAGTAATTTATGATTTTTTCAATTTTTAACCTCTTTGACATTAAATGAGTTACCTGTCATGTTTAAGCATTTCTTAAGTTGTTTCCAACATCTTTTAGGAGAAGTATTATATATCTAATATCCTTATGCCCCCTATACCTTGAAATAACCAATCCGTGTGGTTAAATCATGATCTAAATTTTATGTACTTTGCATGTATATTCCTTCTGTTGATTTAGGATCTGAATCTTCTAATCTGAGATCTTCTTTTCCCCCTGTGTTTCTGTTATCTCTAGGTGTGTCCATAACCTTTTTACCCAAGGAGTCCCATCTGTTTTATATCCATTGATCTAGTTTTTCCTTGGAGTCTTTAATGTAACTCACGCACCATATACATTGGTGGAATAATGGGTTTCTGATCGCCTATTGTTCGAGGTAGGTTACTTTGTGTATCATGCGGTGTGGGTGTAATAATGACCTCTTAGTGAAAATGACTGAATCTAAATTTAATGAAGTACTAAATGAGGGGATGAGATGATGATGATTATGTTGGGTTTTGTTTTATCTCTTATCTTTATTATATGTTGTGAATTGTTTATATCATATCACCTCTGAAAATCATGGTCGTTTGTGGTATTGGTTTGTGCACCTGTAGTGACTTATGAATACTTGTTGTTGATACCCTATTAAATGAATATAAATATGAAAATCTAGTTAATCAGGTATATTTGTTTGAATAAATGGATTCCCCAGGATCAAACTTTTCTGGTGATTACCCCTGAATTAATAATGTATAAATCAAAGCACAAGTGTTGGTCAATTTTGAATACACTCTGTTTAATAAGTGTGGTTGTGTGCTGTGTATGGTTCTGTTTAGTTTTGGTCCCTTGTGTGGGTTGTATGGTGTTCCATTAATAATCATGGTTGTAGGTACAGGGGTGGATGATGGGGGGGGGGGGGGGGTTGGCTCTGTGTTACTGGTGTGGTATGTTTGTGCAGTAGGGCTGTGACTTGGGTGATGGTTGTTGCAGGTTTCGTGTATGGGGTGTTATAGGTGGCATAATGTAATATCAGGTTGAGAAGATGATTGATTGTGTAATGGATGAACTTATTAAGTAGTGGGACTGTATTGGGGCTGTGTTATGGTTGTTGAGCATGTTACATTTGTGTAGTGGGATCACAACTGTATTTTTTGTTTTATTGAATGTGGTGTTTTTGTGTAGCAGGACTGCCAGGGATGGTTGTGATGTGATAATAGAAGCAGTTGTATGGGTGATGAAGAGAGGGGAGTGTGGAGTGGGATGTTTCACCTTGGTCCTTCTTCCTAGTGTGTTATGGATGACTGTGTGGTTATTTCTTGTGCTATGTTTGGTAGTTTCTTAGCTAGGGATGGGATAAATATATGGGTTGTTAAATAAATAACGACTATTGGTTAAAATAATTGGATAGGGGTTATGGTTTGGGTTTGCGGCTATTTGTGTGGTTATGCATTTATAGGTAGCAGAAAATTTGTTTTTTTGTGGGCTGGTTGGTTGTTTTGAAAACCCATTGGTTGGGATGAGTGTCTGGTACCTACATATATACTTGTATTTCCTTAGGATTTCTATGTGTAGTCCACCCTAGTTGAGAAATATGTGTCGTAAACCCCCATTTAATGTGGGAGTGTGTTACTCCCAACATCCAGGTGGAAGAATGGATGGCTGGTTATTGGCTCTTCTCTTCCCCCTTTTCTTGACATCGGTAGCCTAAGACTCTTTAGGCAGGTTGTGGTGATATTGTGAGGCCCAACTGTCTGAGATCAAGGTGTGCTTTCCCAGGTGTCTTCGGGATGAGGTTGTGGTTTGTGAAATACGTGTTTGTGGGTGGGATGTGATGTGGTTGTGGCCTAGGTGTTTGTGGGTGGAATGTGGTATGTGGCCCAGGTGTGTGCGGGAAGTTTGTGATAGTGGGGCTTGTAGAGGATCATGGTAGAGTTAGGAAGTTCTCCGCTAGGAATGAGCAGTTAACTAGTGGGAATTGGTGTGGGGTACCCAAATATCGATGTTCTTAATATATTACATTACATGGATTATGTTATTTTGTGAGTGTGCCTTGGTGAGGTTGGTATGGTTAATATTCCTTGTTAGGGGCTAATGGTTTTCTATTATTTTCCCATAGGGTCATTAGTATGTCTCCCCACTTTTACATGAGATAATTTGGATTTTCCTACTGAGTATACTTGTATACTCACCCTAAGTATACAAAAATATTTTCAGGTTTCTAGGAAGATTATGTGGACCGTGATGGACCTTACTAGACCAACCGTTGGGATAATTGACGTGTTTCTTCTTATCTTTGTTCTTTTGGTACTTAATTTTGAGTTTTTATTGTAATTGTAAAAGTTTTACTTTTGAACATGAATGTAAGATGGATTTTGGTTTCTTTTTTATATTTAGTGATTGGAGTTGTTTGGGGGGTCAGTATCTCCCTTTCTTCATTGCCAGCCCAGGAGGGGTATCTTTGGAGGGAGGGGGTCATGACATAATGGTATCAAATCTAATGGTTGAGATATTTAATAGAGTTTGGAGTTAGGCACAATGAGGATTGCATGGGTTAGTAGCAAAATAGCGTTAGGTGACCTTGGTGTGTGACATAGGCTAGCAAAGGCTGGCCAGGACATTGGATTTTATCCCCCTGCGATCCGATGAAAGGACTCTGAGTCTACTGAACGACCAAGTGAGGATACACTTTGTGAAAGGTAGAGACCCTAGGGAAAGTACATTCATTATAATCACTTGTGTTCTTATTTGATTTTGTGAATTTTGGGAAATTCAGAATAGTTAAAGAATTAAATGAGTTAAAATGGATATTAAATAAAATTCCATACAACTTGGGCTTAGAAATTCCTTTTTTACTTTCAGCAATGGCACCCTCATGTCAACCACATGTGGATCAGGCAGTTAAGGCTTGGTAAGCCGATCTGTTTGATCAGCTGAGCATTGAATCAGTAGAGGAAGATGATCAGTGTCAGAAGATTCTTCGTGTTTTCCTGCAACATACTATGGGAAGGTACAAGGGAAGCATTTTGAACATGGAGACAGAGATTTGGCTTGTGGAGTTTGAGATCACCTTTAGTTTGGGTTTCTTTTGCAGTGATCCATATGAGAGGAGCTGGATGTTAGTGGTGGATGCTGTACTTGGGGGAGAGAAAGGAAGATTATGTTTCGTGGGTCGATTTTGAGAAGGAGTTTCCGGAAGAAATCATTTCCTTGGGGATGAAGGCTGAGAAGAGGTAGGAGTTACTCTCCCTCCGGTAGGGGAGTATGTTAGTATGGGAGATGTGGATAAAGTTCAAGGATATCCTTAACTTTTCACTGGATCTCTTTATAGATGAGGAGTCTCGGGAGAGATTCTTAGAAGAGGCACTTCTTCCTTCTCTTGTGTATGAAGTTTTTCCCTTCACCTTGCCGACATACTTAAAGGTCTAGAAGAAGGAAAAAGTGGTTGAGAGGATGCACTCGTGAGAAGATATACCACAAGAGGTGAGACAATAGGTTTCATTGAAGGGAAAGGCTTCTAGCAGTATGTATTAGGCATCCGGGCCTTCGAGGTTTTATCCAGTAGGGATTTAACCTCAGCAGTTACCATTTCGACCTTATGGATCTCATCCTTTTCTTATAATATTGGGACAGAGGTGTTTTTATTTTAGAGGCTATGGGAACCTTCATATTTATATCCCAATTTGAGTTTATTATGGTCGAGGTGGGTAGGTTTAGTGCCCAACTCAGCAGTAGTTGCTGGCCTGGCCATTTCAGCAGTAGGGACAGCAGGATCGTTCTCCACTGAGGGGAGATAGAGCAGGTGGAGGTAAACTTTAGTGTATTCCAAAGGGACAATGACCATGGCATGGTCAGGGAGGTGACCGTTAGTAGATGGGTAGAGGAGTTGGGTGTGGTGAGTTTCCTACTACAGAGGCAGTAGTTTCGGTAGGGCCAAAGATCGTTCAAGTTATGATCAATTTTTTTAGTACACTTTCTTGTGATTTATTTGATTTCAGAGCTTCACAGTCCTTCATTTCACCCACTCTATACCATGCCCTGGGACTAGACAAAGAGAGGATTATTATTCCACTAGTGTTGAATACGCTAGTCAGAGGCTAGACCAACTTGTTTGATGTCACCTGGGGTTGTAGACTGATGTTGGGGCCACATGAGTCTTGCGGGGATCTCTTTATTCTATAGATGTAAACATAAGATGTTATAATTGGAATATATTGGTTGTTTTTCATGCAGGCTATCATCAACTACTTCTGGAGGAGGGTTGTGTTTTTAGACATGGATGACCAATGTGTAGCTTTTGTTGGAGAGCAGAGTTTTCAAGTGGGCAGCCAGCGTGTAGATCCCCTTCTTTCCTTGTTGGCCGAGATGATAGTGGTTTTAATGGATTATGGTATGGTGGAGGTTCACTACTAAAAATATGTCCTTTATAAGTGCTAGAAAAGGGCATTAACAGTGCTATAAAAGAAATGTTAATCAAGGAGAAGTTGGGGTGGGGGTCCCTTCTATAAGTTCTCAGAAAAATCACTCATAACGGCCCCTTTTATCATCACTAAAAAAGCGCACTCATAAATGGTGTCCTTTATCAGTGCTAAAAAAAAGAACTGATAAATGGGTCCTTTATGAGCACTTTTTTAGCGCTGTTAAAGGACCCCTTTTTTCAAAGCTTTTTATAAGAACTGATAAAAGTTAAAAAAAATTGAAAAAAGGTTAAAAAGAAAGTAAAATGCTCAAGGAACTTTTAATAGTGCTTGATCCCCTTTTATTAGTTCTAGGCAGACCCCCTCCCACTCACCCCGCACGCTGCACTTACCATGCATCCCCCTCCCACTTGCCCGTGCGTGTGGCCCTGATTCCACCCGAACTCGAACCCGACACCTCCCCCTTGTGCGCCTGCACCTTTACCACTAAGCTATTTAGTTTTTTTCTCCATTTAATGATTTATATATATATAGTTATATTTATTTGTATATTAATATAGATTCATATTAATATAAATATATTTAGTTATATTAAAACATATATATTTATTCATATACTAATATATATTCATATTAATATAAATATATTTAGTTATATTAATACATATATATATTTATTCACATATTAATATATATATATATATTTATTCGTATATTAATATATATTTATATTTATTTATATAGTTATATTTATTTTTATATTAATATAGATTCATATTAATATAAATATATTTAGTTATATTAATACATATATATTTATTCATATATTAATATATATATATATATTTGTTCGTATATTAATATATATTTATATTTATTTATTAATATATATATAATTATATTTATTTATATATTAATATAGATTCATACTAATATAAATATATTTAGTTATATTAATACATATATATTTATTCATATATAAATATATGTATATATATATTTATATATATGGTAATATTTATTCATATATTAATATAGATTCATATTAATATAAGTATATTTTGTTATATCAATACATATATATTTATTCATATATTGTATTTATGTATTTATTCGTATATTAATATATATATATATATATATATTGTTATAATTTTGTATCCATATATTTGTTTGTATATTAATATATATTTATAAGATTAGTTTTAAATACATTTAAAAAATATTTTTCTATGTGTGTTTATAAATAAATAACTAAATACATACATACATATATACAACACACACACACACACAGACACACACAGACACAGGCACACACAGATATATATATTTACGATTAAATACATATATATGTGTATCCGAAATGACATAGAATGTTAAAATGACCATAAATTCTAATCTAGAAGTCCATTTCAACTCCAAAACTAGTCAAATCAAAGAAAATGAAACAATATTCGATATGATATGTAGTGCAGGCCTATCAGATATCCAGATCATAAGTAATAGTTGTTTGAATGTTAAAAAATCGGGGTATCTAGACTAAAAACTCAGTTTGGAGGACATTTTGGACATTTTGGGCCATAAAATATGTGAAAAAGGTAACATTTAATCACTAGCACATAGAAATCATCACATGGTTCGATTTGATATGTAGTAGATTTGAAACAGACACCCAGATCAAAAGTTATGGCCATTTGAAGTTTGAGTTACATTTTCGACTTATTTTAGATCTTTTATTATTATTTCTGATTTTTTGTCTTCAAATTGTTATTAAATGATAATTAATCGATGATAATTATCAAATTATTAATTAATAATATTTTTTAAAATATTTTAAATCCATTTTCACTAAATTTATTTTATATTAAATGTAATAGTCAATTTATATTTATCTAAAACATATTTAAAAAATAAATATTATAATTATATCAATATAAATATACTTATATAAGAATATATTATTTTTCATGATTTTTTTTGAAATATACACATTATTAGCGCTAGAAAAAATGCTGATGATGCCCCCCTTTATTAGAACTACTAAAAAAAGTACTAATAAAGGGGTTCCCTTTATCAACGCTAAAAAAAGCACTGATAAGGGGGGAGGGGGCCTTTATTAGCACTAAAAAACCGTTGATAAAGGGTCAATTTTAACAGAGATTTTTTTAGCGCTATTAAAAGGGCACATCATCAGTGATTTTTTTAGTGCCAAAATCCCGCCCTCTTTATTAGTGCTTTTTTAGCACTGATAAAGGGTGGGGCTGCATAAACATAGTTTTGTGGTACTGGTTCTCAAGGTTGTTGGAGAGTTATTGGTTGTGTTCCCCAAGGAGGTTGTGACTCTACCCCCCTAACGTGATGTTGAGTTTGTGATAGACTTACAGCCTGGTGTCAGTCTAGTTTCCATGGCCCCCTATCAGATGACACCTTCTGAGTTATGAGAGATGTGGATTCAAATTGATAATCTGATGAAGAAGGGCTTCATCTAGCCTAGTGTATCATCATGGGGTGCATCATTCTTGTTTTTGAAGAAGGAAGATTGTGGTCTGAGGTAGTTCATAGACTACCAGAGGTTGAATCAGGTAACGGTCAAGAACTATTACCCTCTCCCAATGATAGATGATTTTTCGACCAGCGGAGGGGAGAAAGTTGGTTCTATAAGATTGATATGCAATCCAGGTGTCTCCAGTTGAGGGTGAAGGAAGGTAACATCCAGAATACTGCTTTTAGGTGTTGGTATGGGCACTTTGAGTTCATGGGTTTTCCATTCAGTGTTACAAACACACCAGTTGTGTTCATGGGACTTAGGAACTCCATTTTCATTGTGTTCCTAGACAATTTATTCATCATATTCATTGATGACATTCTGATCTACTCCAAGTAAGAGGAGGAGAATACCGAGCATATCAGGTCTATCTTGGAGATTCTTTGACATCACTAACTCTATGAGAAGTTTTCTAAGTGAAAGTTATGGACATGAGATATGCACTTCCTTGGACATGTGGTGTCTCAACAAAGGATAGAGGTTGACCCATCAAAGGTTTAATAAGTTGTTTCTTGGGAATCACCAAAGAATTTGGTATAGGTTTGAAGATTACTTGGTCTAATAAGATATTACCATAGGTTTGTACCCGATTACTCTCAAGTTGTAGCTTCTTTGATAGGTTTGACCAGAAAGGACCTAGAATTTATGGGGAGTGAATAGTGTCAGGCAACATTCAGCTATCTGAAGGAGAAGTTGGTTAGTGCTCCAGTGCTATGGTTTCTATAGGAAGGGGTGATGTTTGAAGTGTTTTGTGATGCATCCCGTCTGGTCTTGGGGTGTGTGTTGATGCAACGATGGGAAGTGATATCTTATGGGTCTAGGAAGTTACATCCCCATTAATTTAACTATGCCACCCATGATTTGGATTTGGCAGCGGTTGTGCTTTCGCTGAAGTTATGATGGAATTACCTCATTGGAGATCACTTTTTGGTCTTTACGGGCCACAAGAGATTAAGGCATATCTTTTTTGATAAATATTTGAACTTGCGATATCAGATGTGGATAGAGTTTCTCCAAGATTATGACATCAAAATATCCTACACCTTAGATAAAAGGAATGTCGTGGCTAATTCCTTGAGCAGGAATTCACATAAGGAGGTAGTTCGGGAATCTGTAGATTCTTGGATGGTGATGGAGGAGTTGTCCCCCTTTCACCTAGATGAATGAGTGGATGGTGGTAGAGGCTGTTTGTTCCATAAGATAGTGGAGTCATCTCTGATGTGATAAGTGGAGGAATCTCAGTGGGGAGATTCAAATGTAGAGGTGATTTGTGATCACGTTGACTAGGGTGATGATATGGAGGGATGTTCAGAGGATGGTTAGAATCATATTTTATTCTATGGAAGACTATTTATCTTAGTGACAATACAAGAAGAAGTTTTCCTTGAGTTTAATAGATCACCCTTAATGGTACACCCTTGAGTTTCCAAGATTTATAGTGGCTTGAGGGAACAATTTTGGTGGCCCAGGGTGATGTGGGAAGTGATAGAGTTTATGAAAAAGTTCTGAGTGTGATAGTATGTGATGGATTAGAACTGTGTTCCCGATGGTATGTTGTAGCCCTTAGATGCCCCTAAGTGTTAGTGGGATTAAATATCGATGTATTTTGTCATAGGGTTACCCAGGGATCAGGGAGGCTATGATGATATCAGGGTAGTGGTGTATTAGCTAAAGAAATAATCTCACTTATTAGCAATTAAGGAGTCTAGAACAGTGGATTCTTTGGCCACGAAGTATGTGGATGAGGTAGTACGACTTCACGGGGTTCTGAGATCCATCTTATCATATTGGGATGTGCAATTTACCTCATGATTTTGGAGAGGATTACAATATGATATTGGCAATTAGTTGTGACCTAGCACTGCTTTCCACCCTCAGACAGATGGGTAGATAGAGCAGACTATCCAAACATTAGAGGACATGATGTGGGTATGCATCTTGGATTTTGGAGGATATTGGGTATGAAACTTTCCCTTGGTAGATTTCTCATACAAAAATATCTATCACTCTTCCATTGACATGGTTCCATTTGAGTCATTTTATTGGAGGCCGTTTCATTCACCCTTGTGCTAGACAGAGGACGTGGAGATAGATGTTCTTGGTCCGAAGGTGGTGCAGAGCACGAATGAGAAAGTTTAATAGTGTGTGAGAGCATGAAGGTAGCTTAGGACCGGCAGAAGTCATATTACATTTGTAGGAGGATGAATTTGGAGTTTGAGGTTGGAGTCCATGTGTTCTTGAAGGTTTCCCCTCGATGTGGGCAGTGGAGGTGCGAAAGAGGGAATAAGATTTCTCCTAGGTTCATTGGACCTTTCGAGTTGTTGGGATGTGTTGGTGAGGTGGCATATCAGTTGGAAGTTTTACAAAAGTTGGAAAGGATCCACTATTTATTTCACAACTCTTAGTTTCATAGGTATCATCACAATGAATCCCATGTCATTGACCGGGGAGAGTTAGATATCAGGGATGATGTGGCATTCATGGAGAAGCTGGTGGAGATCTAGGATTTTCAAGAGAAGGTGATGTGTGGATTGTCTATTCCCTTGGTTCATGTGTTGTGGAGGCATGGTGTCCTGTTGGAGAGTACTTGGTAAAGGTATATGCAGATACATACCTAGTACCCAGAGTTGTTTTGAACTATTATTGTTATGTTTGTCCTTTTAATTTAATGATTGAACCTTCGTTGCTATGAGAAGAGTTGTTTCCTTTTTCTATAATGTGTATTAAATTTTTGGCATATGAAGAGGGGAGGACCTAATTCCTAATCAAGTCACATTAATGTATATGTGATTAAACCCATGCGGGTGAGTCAGTTCCACCCAAATCAGAAATTATCTTGACATGGATGAAGGAATTCCCCAATTCATGTGTTTGGGCATTGTGGATATTGGTGCTTGAACAACTGTTGTGTGGTTGTTTAGGGTAGTGGATACTAGAGGAGGTGTTCTTGGATGTTGAGGTTTCACTCCAAATTTCAAACAACACAAGATGGTTTATCATTGGACCTTAGGGTGTCCAAATTGTAGCAGTTTTTCATGTATGGAATGATCCTTGTGGGGTATCATATGTGGTGGTTGCTTTTACCCCTCTTTATTTTGGGTTTTGTTTTGAATTATCGAGGGAAAGAATAGTTTGAGAGGTATCTGATTTAATAGACCGGACCTCTTAGGTCCATTCATTTGTGAAAATCTAGTGTTGGAGGTGTTCTAGGGAGTCACGAAGACTCATTCCAAGAGTTTTCAAGTTTTCATTTTTCCAACGATGACTCACTGAACTATACCTCACTAAATGGTATCTCAAAGAACGATGAATCACCGAACAATAACTCACCGAATGATGAATCATGGAAAGAAGACTCACCAAATGAGACCTCACCAGATGGGGCCTCACTGAATGGTGGCTCACTGAACGGTGGATCACTGAATAGTGGCTCACCGAACAGTGGCTCAATGAATGGTGGGTCACTAAACAGTGGCTCACCGAACGATCCCTCACCAAAGGGTCGCTCACCGAATGATTGATCACTGAACGATCACCCATTGAACGGTCTCTCCCCAAATGATAGCTCATCGTACTATGGCTCACCAAATGGTGCCTCACAGAACGGTGCCTCACTGAACTATGCCTCACTGAACGGTGCCTCACCGAAGGGTTCCTCACCAAATAGTGCCTCACTGAATGATAGCTCACCAAATGCTCTTTCACTGAACAGTTTCTCACCAAATGGTGGCTCACCAAACTTTGTCTCACCATACTGTGGCTCACCGAATGGTCCCTCATCGAAAAGTTACTCGCTGAAGGGTGCCTCACCAAACGGTGACTCACTAAATGGTGACTCGTCATCAGTATCTCATGACAGTGACTCACCCAACAATGAGTAATTTCTTGTTTTTTTTTATTTTCTCCCCTCTTTGATGTTAAATGAGTTACCTATAATGTTTAAATATTTTTGAATTTATTTCCACCATCTCTAATGAGAATTAGTATATCTTTAATAACCTATCTCCCCCATAGACCTTGAAATGACCAAGATACATTATTAAGACATGATCCAAATTTTATGTACATTAAAACCATATCCCTTTTATTGATATGAGATTTATCTATTCTAATCTAATATCTTCTCTTCCCCATGTGTTTTCGTTTTCTCTAGGTGTGGCCCAAACCTTTCTTCCCCAAGGAGTCCCATCTATTCTCTAGCCATTGATCCAATTTTCCCTTGTTGTCTTTCCTACTACCTGCACACCCTCCACTTTGGAACAATGAAGAGTTGATGATCACATGTTTTTTTGATGTAGGGGTTTAGTTAGTCTCTCATTACTTTGTGTATCCTGCAGGGTGGGTGTAATGATGTCGTCTTGGTAAAAACAACTGAATCTGAATTTAACGAAGTAATAAATGAGGGTATAGGATGATGATGATGATGTTGGTTTTTATTTTATTTGTTATCTTTGATCCATTCTGTGAATTTTTTCAGTTGTATTGCTTCTAAAAATAATGGTTGTTGGTGGTATTTGTTTGTACACCCATAGCGACTTATGAATACTTATTGTTGATAACCTATTAAATGACTGTAAATCTGAAAATCTAGTTAACCACATATATGAAGTTGAATAAATGGATTCCCCAGGATCAAACTTATTATTTTATCACCCCTAAATTAAAAAATTGGAAATTAAAGCACAAATGTCAGTCAAATAGAAATTAACTCTTTTTTATAGGTGTGGCTGTGTGTTTTTATGGTTCTATTTGGTTTTGGTGCCTTGTGTTGGTTTTATGGTTCGGTAGTTGGAAGCAAGGTTTTAGGTAAAGGGGTAGATATGGGGTGGATTTGTGGGCATGGTGTGGTATGTTTGTGCAGTGGTGTTGCAACTTGGGTGATGGTTGTTGTGGGTTTCGTGTATGGGGTAGTAAAAGTGGCATAATGGAATCTCAGGTTGAGAGGATGATTGATTGTGGAATGGTTGAACATGTTATCTAATGGGAATAAATCGGGGTTATGTTATGGTTGTTGGGAATGGTATGATTATGCAGTGGGACCACAACCGGGTTTTTTTTTTATTTTGATGGATGTGGTGTTTTTGTGCATTAGAGCTGCCGGGGGTGATTATGACGTGATAATGGTAGTAGTTAGATGGGTTCTCAAGAGAGGAGAGTGTGAAGTGGGTTGTTTCAACTTGTTCCTTCTTCCTGGTGTGTTATGGATGATTGTATAGTTGTTGCTTGTGCTGTGTTTGGTAGCTTCCCGAGTATAGATTGGATAAACAGATGGGTTGTTAAATAAAGAATTATAGTTGGTTAAATGAATTGGTTGGGGGTTATGGTTTGGGTTTGCAACTAATTGTGTGGTTGTGCATTTAGAGGCATAATCAAAGATGGTTTTGTGTGGGATGTTTTTTTTAAAAACCCATAGGGTGGGCTAAGTGTTTGGTAGCTATATATATAATTGTAGTACCTTATGATTTCTATGTGAACCCCACCCATGTTGAGCACTATGTTCTGAACAACCCCATTTCATGGGGGAGTTTGTTTTTCCCAACATTTGTGCAGGAGGATGTATGTATGGTTATTAGATCTTCCTAGCTCCCTCTTATAGGCATTGGTAACCCAAGACTCTTCAAGCAGGTTTTGGTGGGGTTGTGTGGCACAAGTGTCTGTGGGTGAGGTGTGCTTTCCCAGGTGTCTTTGGGATAAGGTTGTGGTTTGTGGACCACGTGTCTGCGAGCAAGATGTAATTTGGTTGTGGCCCAAGTGTTTGCAGGCAGGATGTGGTATGTAGCCCAGGTATGTGTGGGAAGGTTGTGATAGTGGGTCTTGTGGAAGAGCATGTCAGTTTTAGAAAGTTCACCATTAGCGATAAGTAGTTAACCAATGGGAAGTGGTTCGAGGTACACAAATATTGATGTGCTTACTATATTAATTTATTTGGCTTGCGTTATTTGGTGAGTGTGACTTTGTGAGGTTGGGATGGTTCATATTCCTTGTTAGGGGATCTTGGTTTTATAATATTTTCCCATAGGAGAATTAATATGTCTCCCCACTTATGCACGCGAGACATTGGGTTTTCCTTCTGAGTATACTTGTATGCTCACAATATGTATATAAAACTATTTTCATGTTTCCAAGAGGATTACGTGGACGGTGCTGGACCTTACTAGCTCTGTCATTGGGATAATTGATGTGTCACTACTTAGCTCTGTTCTTTTGGTACATACTTTGGAGTTTTTATCGTAATTGTAAAAGTTTTTCTTTTGAACATACGAGTGGCATGGATTTTGGTTTCCTTTTTATATTTAGTTCTTGGAGTTGTTTGGGGTTGACCATCTTATCTCTGGATATTGTTACTATAAAAAGGGAAATTACTTCCTTTTTGTGAGATTATATAACCTTGGTACTAGTCACCACCCCGAGACCTTCTGAAGGTGAGACTCGGGGTTCATTATCTGCCTTTCTCCATTCCCAACCCAGGAGGGATATCTTTGGAGGGAGAGGGTCATTACATGCCAGCTCATAGGCTAGGCTCCCATATGGTTAAAAAATATATACATTTTATGGTGTTGGAATTAATAACAGTGAACTCAAAGGTTAAATACCAAGATAGATAGGGACTCTCCCAAGTATATTCTCCTTCAAATAACATGACAACTTGATTTCATGATAATTTCCTCAAACACTTACAAAACTACATGAAATACTACACGATTTCTCCCTCACTGAACATAATTATATATATATTTCAATAATCCATCCAAATCCATTATCAATGTTTCTATGGAATTCCAAGAAAATATACAATATGATTTACAACATCCAAAAAATAGTCTCTTTTTATAATAACAACCTTTAATGTTCGATCCCCATCGAGATTGGTAGATTGAAACATATAATGAAATTGGATCTTAGTAATAATGGATTTTCCAGAGAAATCCCAAATCAAATCTCAAATATTTCCAAAATGGAGATCTTGGAACTTTCCCAAAATCATATATTAGGGTAGATCATATAGTTTCTTGGTGTCCTCAATTTATTTCCATAGTTTAATTTTTCATTTAATAATATGTGGGTCCAATCTTGAGCACCACACAAGTCTTGACACGTCTACAATTTTAGGGAATTTAGGGTTGTTTGGTGATCTATTTATCAACTTAAACAGTTATCTGAATCATTTGGTAAAGGAGAATAATGGTGATTGAAATAGTGGTAAAACTTATTACTATGATGTTGGGATATACGTGAGAGTGTGGGTGGGATTTTTGTAGGGGTTTTATGCAGCGGGTGGGATTTTGTGGGAGAATCCCTGGTGCAAGCCCACATGGTACAATTTATAGAGAGTTAGTATCAAATTACTCTAAGGAAAACCTTCTAAGATCACCACATATTCCCTTGGGGGGTTCCATCCTAAAAGTAATTGCTGATAGTATGAGTAGTCCTTCCAAAACTACATGACAAACACTCCTCATAAAAACCAATGTGATATAAGGTTTACTACCAAAAATCATGTCTTTAAATCAAATACCACACATTAATCAGGCCTTCCCTTCAACAATAATACACCTAATCCAATCATCTTTCACTTTCACTAAAATAATTTTCTCAACATCGAGATAGACCACCTGGTCACTATTTTCAAGAATTTATTAGACACATAGCACCAACATGGATCCATGCTCAAACTGAGCCACCCTGACATTGTCAAATCGATTCAAGGATTTACCACCCAGATCATCCATGGGCTATAACCTAGCTATGCTACCACTTTTTAGGATTCAACTTATCCATACTAGACCTTCTAGTTATAAAACATATGATCTTATTGGGTTCCATCCTAAAACCAATTGGTGATAGGTGGAGTATCCCATCCAAATGGAGTAGCTTATTTTTTCTTTAGTTTTTTATCTAAATATTATAATATTAAAATGATATAAAAGTTAAGGGTGTAAAAAAACATCAAACATAATATTGTGAAATAACATAGTTTTAATCATTAAAAATGGTGACTAAATCAAAAAAATTAATTGATTGAATAATAACTTCTATAATCTATAATTATATTAACCCTTATAATTTCTAATACATATGTCAACACCTCCATTTTTACCCACCAATCTGTCATCAATGTTTTTTCATACCACCTCTCTCAGATGATTCTTCTATCCCCCCTTATCCATCATCACCTTTACACCTCTCTAACTCTCATCCTCCCAACCTTCACCTCTGCCTCAACATCTTCGCGTCTACCTCTGCCTCATTCTCCCTATCATCTCCACCTTTTTCTACCTCATTGACTCTATATTTATCCTTATTTGAATGGGGTTTCATCTATATTCAATCTTATAAATTCCTCATAATAAAACCAACTCACAAAAACCTCCATCATTTCTTTAGCAGTCCTGACTCCTCACGTTGGTATCCAATTTCTCATATCAGGTAGGGTTTCATTGATTTAAGATCCATAACCACCAGGTATGATTTCATATACATAACCTCCCAATTAGGTTAGTATTATTTGTGTAACAACCCAATATTTTAAAAGTATAACATTATTTTTTATAGTGTATGTGACACAGAACATTGAGCATAAACAACCCATGAAATCTATTTCATTAAATTTAATCTCATCGATAGCTTGCGCAACATGCAACCCCGAGTCTAAAGAAACCATAATATAGTATACCACAATAACCTAGACATTAAATTTTTGGGTATGAATAGTACTAAATAAATTATATAAATTATTTTTATAAATTTATTATAAATAAAATAACAATCATTTAAAAGAAATTAAATGTTTTCTGAAATTTTTTTTCTAAAGGAAGGTTCAGTCACACTTTTCAAAAATCATTTAAAATTAATTTTTACCAAATTTATGATTTTTTTTGATAAAATGTATTTAAATTTTAAATAATAATATCATAAATATCAAAGAGTGAATTTTTAGGATTTTTCTGAAAACTATCATTTTTGATGAATAGTGAAAAAATGCTGAATTTTAATTCAAAACTTCATTTTCGTTCAAATAATTTATAATTTTAAATTATATTTTAAATTATTTTTAAAGTAAAATTAGTTCTATTTTATATCAATTAATCCAATTTATGTATTTTTAATAAATTTTCAACTAAATTTTTAAATAAAAACTTTGTAATATTTTGATCATTTTATCTCTAAAAACCCTCTTTCTTGTTGTGGCTATGTGATTAATTTTAAATTAAAAATTTCCAATTATATTAAATTATTTTTGAAAAATTGATTCCATATTTAGAATTATTATAATTTTTATTATCTAATAAGATCAAATTAATTTTTGACCAAAATTAAAAGTGAAAACATTAAAAATTAATTACCATGATTAAGGTTTAAATGGATTTAACAGGGGTTAAGCTAAGAATATAAGGGTTTAAATAACCTAAAAACATGTCTAAAATATATTTCATAGACACATTTGGACCTTATTTTGTCTAATTGTTGATAATGTGGCATTTAATACCCTTGTGTAAAGTGAAAAACATAGGCACACCTTTTTCTATCTTAAAATTACAAGTGTGCCACCACTACTGCAAATTGGTCCTTTTATAATTCTAGTAAAAGGGAATTATCAATGCTATAGAAGCAATAATAATGTAAGAAATTTTAAAGGGTTATATTTAACAGTGATCATAAAAAGAGTAGATAAAGGTGGCCTTTATCAACACTTTTTAGTGCTGTTAAAGGCCAACTTTATCATCACTATTTTTAGAACTGTTAAAGGATGCTTTTAATCCCTAAAAAACCACTAATAAAGGCCCCAATAATAAAGGGTTTACTTTCTTTCATTCCCCCTATTAGAACTCCCCCATTTATCAGTGCTTCCCCAACCACTCTATTAATGCTTTTGATAATCCCATGCCTAGCGCATGCCTTTACCTCCATCGAGTTTTGAACTTGAGACCTCCATCTTATACACCAACGCCTTTTCCACTCCCTTATAACATTTTGTTTTACATTTTATGATATATTTATATATTTTTATATATTTCATTATATTTTTTATCCATATAATTATATATTTTTATATATATTTTTATATATATAGTTATATTTTTTTTCAAATACATATATATATATATATATTTTAAAATGTTTATTTACTCTAAAAAACCTTAAAATACAAAAAAATGTTAAGAAACTTTGAAAAACCTAAAACCCCTAAAAAGCCCAAAAAGATCATAAATTTTGATCCAAAAGTTCATATGAGATCTAGAAATAGTCAAATAGAATATCATTAAATAAGCTTAGATATTATATATAGTACTGGCCAAACGAACACTCGAATTAGAAGTTATAACCGTTTGAATTTTAGGAAACTGCGGTCAGCGACAAAAAACTCAGTTTTGGATGTCTTCTAGGACTTTATGGGGGATTAAAACCAGAAAAATCTTTTACCTAAGTCTAAGACCTTATATAGAATAGAGATTATTGACCAATTTTATTTAATATGTGGTAGATCCCAAATAGTCACCTATATCAAAAGTTATGGTCATTTAAAGTTCGAGTTTGATTTTTGACTTTTTTGAAACTATAATATATTTTATTCCTTTGATTATCACAAGATTTAAATCTCAGGTGGTTTTTTTCCTTTTATAATCTTTTATTTTACTAGTTGTGGAGCTTAAAATGACTCTTGGAGAAAAATTTATGATCTTTTTAGGGGTTTTAATGTTTTTATGGATTTTATGGGTATTAAGGGTTTTTCACATTCTATGAACTTTCAAACAGACATAAATTCTGAACCAAGTGTCCTTTTTTCCTCTCCCAAATATCAAATAAAATATTATGATAACATCTATGCCTCAGTGACCTACATCAACAGTTGAGTATCTCTATTGTGGCCAAAAGGCCCATATGTTCTCCAAACATGCATAACTTCTAATATTGTTGTCCATTAATGAAATATTTTTTTTTTGAAATATACCCTTTATCAGTTCTAGTAAAAAAGAACTGATAAGGGGGTGGGGGTCTTTATCAGAACTTATAAAAAACATTGATAAATGACACCATTTTATCAGCTCTTTTTTAGAATATAAATACCCTAATTTATCAACGATTTTTTTGAAGCGCTGATAAATACCCATTTTATCAGTGTTTTTTTACTAGCGCTAATAATGGGGATTTTTCAGAAATTTTTTTAAAAGAGATGATAAAGGGACCCTTTTAACATCACTTTTTTAGCTTAGTTAAAGACCCCATTTAACAAAACTTTTTCTATCAATGATAAAGGTGGTTTTTAATTACACTTTTAGTGAGCACTGTAAAAATTCTATTGCTGGATAAACCCAATTATGTAGTAGGGCACTCACCTCACTTATAAAAGAAAACTCACCATCCACTCTTATTTACACCATGAAACCCTTTTGGATCCACCATGAATTGACCAAATAACATAAATACTTCCATATTCTCATCATATAAGCCTTAGTTTTGTGAGAAACTATCCTAAGAATGCTTTGGTGCAAACATAAGGAAGATACCTGAAGAAGAGGTTACATTATTCAATGAGTGTTTTTGTTTTATTACTTCCTCCACCTCCTTAAATTATTTGTTAAACCATGATTATATAATAACCTCAGTATATTAAATATAATTATATGTTTATATGTTAATTTCATAACCTATAGCTACCTCCAGTTCCAAAAAATGTGTTATGAAATCATCATTCGTGTGTACAGTGGACTGCCATCTCATGAACTGATGTCATTTGTTTTTCTTTTACCAAATCTCATGGTTGGGTATGATGATGGAAATAAAATAAATATATTATATTTATAATATAATTATATATATGGATTAATTATACCATATATAAAATTTTTAATTCTTATTCAGTAGGAGATAGAATAATGTCACTCGTGGGTACGACGGACTACCACCTCGCGAAGCGATGTGATTTGTCTTTCACTAACGCTTTACATGGAAGGTGATAAGGAAAAAGTTAATGATTATATGTGATATGAATGAAATAATTATGATATTAGTGACATATTTTTCATTCTGAAAATTTAATCTACATAACATTTTCTTTCTTACCATTTCACTCAATAAAATATGATAATGTCGTGTGTGTACATAGGGACTACTTCTTTCACGAAATGATGTGACTCTATTTTATCATCAAACCACATGGATGATATATATAAGTACATTTAAATAAATAATATAGTATATATGATATTATTATCATTTTTAAAATTAATATTTTACTTACATTATTCCTATAATGATCTTTAGAAAATGGAATTGTTACTTATACGTACGTATGACATAACCTATCCATGATCGTAACGTACCTCATTTATCAAAATAGTCTTTAATGATTAGTATTAAAAGATTAATTAATTTATAAATTTTATAATTATTTAATTATTAATATTCTTAAGATTATGATACTATATAATATTTTAAATATATATATCTTTCATGACGAAATATGCATGATAAAACAAGGAAATTAACACCTAAAACAATAAAAATAATGAAAGAAAATTAAAAAATGAGTGATAAGATGTTATAAAAGGATCATATATGATATTATAAATATTAATAAGGTTCTTATATAAGTTAATAATATGTTTAAAACCACTATACACAAGTTTAAATCACATTTAACTAAAAGGAACCATAAGACAAGGGATTTCATCTAAATTTACATTCCATTGAGAATTATTTGTTATTATGTTCCAATTCACTTTTATATGGTGTATATACTGAACCTTTTACTTGTAATATCATGATTAATTAATAATTTATGGTATTTTAAGTTTCAATTTGAATCATTTCATCCAGTGAGATTTGATATGAAAATTAAATGTGGTAAAAGTTATTGTACAATGTCACTTTATTTTGTGATTGTTAAATTTATCTTAAAACAATCATTTTTTTGAAATAATTTATTATTGTAAATTATATTTATCTTAAATATCCATATTCATGCATGTTTTATAGGATTAGTTCATAAAATAGAAACTATTTTAACATATAGTTTTTACTTTGAAATTTATTTGATTAAGTGGGGAAATATTGATAAATCCGTATCATTTAATCAATAAAGATATTTTATGATAAGGAATATTGATTCATGAATTAAATAGATTATTTTATATATGAGGAATTATTTATATATGAAGTTATGGGAAAGGCTTATTATTATATATCACCTTGATGCATTAGTGTGTCTCATGAGACAAATCAAGTGGTTAAATTAAATAGGTTTTCACATATAGTATACATTATCTTATAAAAGGTATTGATAGTAGAGGTATCATGATGCCTAAGATCATGGAATAGAATAATTAACAATTTCCTTCATTAAGACTTCAGTTATTATTATTTTGATATTTCCACAATGTTATTATTTATTTATGTATTTCATTCTCAATTTATTGATTAAATTAAATGTGTTTTTAGTTATTCACATTTCCATATTGATTATTACTTATATCATCATGACAATCATGTTATTTAAATGACATGTGTGTTCAGTTATTTAAGATGTCATATTTATTATTCTTTATTGATTCATGATAGTTTCCACTATAAATAACCCTTACTGAAAATTTCATCTCACCCTTATTTTGTTTCCTCTCCACAAGATATAGATAAGATATATTTTAATGAGTTTTCAAGGATGTAGTTCAACCTTTTTATTATGTATTATGTTTTATTTTTTATTACTAATGTAAAATTGGTATCATGTATATATCTAGTCTACTAATACTATTAAACTATTTAGTCCTTTGGGATGAAATTCCTTATATCTTATGAAAATGAAATAAAGTAGACAACAGTTCTGGGAAACTAAGGCTGGGGTCACTACAATTTGAACTCTCTCCTTTCCCCTTTAAACATTCACTCACTTGTGTAGATTACCTAATCATGTTTGTTCCTCCTCTATGAATACTGGACATTCCTCATCCATATAGGTTTTATTTCTCTCTTCCCCATAATTTCCTTTAGTTCATTCCATAATATCATGAATGAGTTATTATTGATATATACATTTCTATATATTATTATATCCTCTTCATTAATTTATTTGATTCCTCATTCCTTGTATTTCTAAAAGGACATAATTGTTTTTAAGATATTATATAAGTCTTTTAGGTTTGTTATTGGATTCTATTTCACTACTATGTATAGAATTTAATTATTTCATGACTAGGATTGTTCTTAAATGATATCCCACAACTATACATAGAGATATGTTCTTGAATTTCATGAATTTTATAGATTTTGAGTGATTTTAAAATTCAAATAAGTACTTTCTTGATAATTACTTCCTTCTATATACCAATTTATTTTCAATTTTTCTCTCCCTTTTGATTTGGAGTTTTAGTCTTCCACTTTTTCTCTCTATTTTGATTACTCTTAGAAAATTATTTCCCATTATACATATGCACTCTCTTTTTATTAAATATTTTTAATATTTAATAATTTTCTATATTAATTTATTGGATGTGTTTCTAGTACGCATTAACTATATGAATTTCCTTGTTTTTAGGCATTTCAAGTATACATATTCTATATGAACTTCCAAATTTAATGAAAATTTATTTTAATGAATTTTAAGTTTCAATTATTATATAATACATTTTCAATGTCTCTCTTATTTAAGATGAAAAATTTAAGGGTTGTTTTTTTATGAATTTATCAATTTTTTTATAAAAAAATCCACTTATGAGTTTTTATAGACCTGTTATAATTTTTGTTTTCATATCCTTTAGATATGGTACTTCTATAGTGATTATTCATCATTTTTTGTTTTGAGGAGTAGTTGTTATTTATATCATTTATTTTCTTCAAACCTAAATCATGAATAATTTTTTTTTCATATTTTTTAATATTGGTTCATATTTGTTAAAGAAATATTTTATTCCACTTCAATATATATATATATATATATAAATAATTTTTTGTTATTTTATTAAAATATTTTTTATATTACCAATAATTTTAATGCAGGTTCATATATTTTCATATGTTATCAAACATGTTCGTATATATAAAGAAATAAATATCTCCTTAAGTCAAATTCTGTTGAATTTAAATTAATTAGTTATTCAATTTTTTTTATTGTAAGATCAATTTTATATTTTTTAATAAAATGATTTATTTCACTTAAATATATAAGTTCATATTTTATTCACTATTTTTTAAAATTATTTGTTCATACAGGTTCATATTTATTAAGAAAATAATTTATTCCAATGAAATATATATATATATATATATATTCATATATATATATATATTCCGTATTGTATAACAAAAGTTTTATTTTAATAATATTGTTTTTTACAAATGTTTATATTTGTTCATATTTTTTATATAGGTTGAAATCTTTCCTACAAGTTCATACTTGTTAAAAAATAATTGATTATTCTTAAATATAGAGGTTTATATTTATTAAATTTGTTAATATTTTAATTTTTTCTTCATATCTATTCATATTTGTTAACTTGAATAAATATGTTTTTAAATTTTCATCATTTTATAAACATAATTATATTTTTTAATAAAATTATTGATTCCACTTAATTTTAAAAGTCCATATTTTTTTTAATTATTTATTCACATAATTTGTTCATATTTTTTTCATGAATTTTTCTATTTTTTTATAAAATAAATGATTTCATATATATATATATAGGTTCATATTTTTTTTAATTTCATATCAATAATTTTATTTTAACAATAATTTTACACATGTTTATATTTTTTCATTTTTTTCATACAAGTTTGTATTTGTTAACAAAATAATTGACTCCACTAAAATATCCTAGTCCATATTTGTTTATATTTTTTAATATATGGACTTATATTTTAATATTTTGTTCATATATTCATATATTTTTTCAGACAGGTTCATATTTAAAAAAAATATTTTATCATTTTTTTAATAGTGATATTATTCTAATATACACATTTATTAAAATGTCGGTTTGAATTTTTTTAACCAAAATATTCATTTATAATGAATTCACATGATTCATTTCTCATCATTTTTCCTATTAGTTACATATTTGTAAAAAATGTTTGAGTCCAATGTGATATAAATGACATGAAGAAAAATATCTCTTCATAGGGGTTGTCATCAAGGATTTTATCATTGAACAACCAGCCATACTCACATGATAACTCAGTATTAACATGGTGTGTTACTCCTCCTTCGATTGATATTTTTTTATAATATTGAAATTTTTTATTTCAACCCCTATTTCATTATATTACATTTCATCCTACTATTTTTACATTTTATTTTGACTAAAGGTGACACTATTGAAGGTAAGTTTGATATATTAGACACTTCTAAAATTTATAGATGCATCTTATCTCACTTGACACATAAATCATTCATATTTGAGTTACCTATTACTAAAAATATATCAAGTCAATAAATTTTGGGTAAACTATAATGTTATTTGTATCCAAACTATTCTAAGTTGATTCATCATCACTATTGGTGCAATGTTTATAACTATGTCCTTCTCTCAATACTTGTTATTGTGAAGTATATGATTTACATTTTATAGATTCTATTGGAATTAATTTTGATGATATTGTTTTAGGTTTATCATTTTTCTTAGTTTTTTTATTATAGGAAATGAGAGTGTTACCATAGTCAATTTCATATTGAAAATATAATGAAAAAATATTAACTTTTTTGAAACATAGGTTTTTAGATGCAATTATCAACACTAGACTACAACCATGAGTGCACTGAATCAAGTGGGGAACATTTTTTTGGTCCATCATTTACTATTAATTTTATTGATGCTGGCATACTTGTGAATATAGACAAGTATTTATAACTACCTATATTAGCTTCATGTATTTTTTAAAAAAGAGGCAGGTTAATATAATTTATTTGATGATATCTTGAAAACACATTCTTTTACACATGATAAAAAAGGTAAGATATTTAAATATCTAATAAAAGATGACTTCCATCATATATATATGATAAGACATAAAAACATAGTCAATATTGGATACCTATTACAATAATATTTTTTATACATTCTATATATTGGTGTAAAAACAATCTAGTGATTTTTAGTGTTGACTTGATGAGTACAAGTGTGTGATTTATAAAATTCTAATTATATTTATTAGATATGATGTTTTTTTGGAAGATATCACTATTGAATATCAATTTATGGGTGAAGATATTAATAATGAGTGTGATATAACCAGTTATTAAAATGGCATACATTACAAAAAAGAAATTATTTCTATTTCATTTATTCACTTCAAAAAAATATTTACACTATAACTTTATTTAAATTAATATTATTTTGTTTTTATTTGAATTAAAAAAATATTTTTTATATTCATTTTCTTTAGAATGTTATCTTATAAATGTATTGTTAATGTTTTTTTCATTTTTGGTAATAAATACATAAGGGTTACAAATAATATTATATTGCTCTCACTTTTATTCAATTTACATGAAGAATATGTTTTCTAGGTATAGATTTTTAATTCAAAATGTTGATAAATTGAATGGTTTTGTGTTTGTGATTCATTTTCTAAAAATTTTAGACTGCCAATTCCCATTATTTTTTTTCAATCCTTTTATAGGATGAAATGTTCATTCTTGTTTAGTTTTATATAGGCTCATGAAACTCTATTAAAATTTTAGGTCCTTTTTGAAATCTATTTTTTTTATAAAAAATGAATAATTATATGTGACCTAAAATATAGTTTTTATATGAAAATTTATATATGTTTTATTTTATTACTGTTCTTTAGAACATTAATAAGGTTTTGGATAATTTTTATGATATTTTTCATGAAATTGATAGTGTGATTAATTTTTGTGGGGATTTATTTTATACCCCATTTTTTGGGGTTTTTCAGTTTTTGGTCTATCCATAAAAGCTTGGAGATTTATTTATAATTCATTATTCATGTTTTTTTCATGTTCTATTTCAATAGTCTTAGTTATCACTTACTCCAAATGTACTCCAACCTTATACATTGCTCATTGTTTCCTATTTTATGTTCACAAAATTCACATTTTTATTAATTTTCATCTTCTACTAAGTATATAACTTAATTTAATGTCTCAAATATGAACTATGGAATTTCATTTTATAAATAGTATATTACTATGAAAATTTATTTTCAACAAGTTTACTTTAGGGAAGGAATATAATTGATGGGTATTATATTTAGGCATATCCTTATGTGGTATGATGCAGACGATGTATACTGATTATTCTATGATTAACTACAAGATATCATGCATGAAATTATCTTTACATGAGGACACATCAATCAAGTAGAGGTTTTAAAGTGCCTCTCAACTGGTAGAAGTTATTTAATAAGGATCTTCTCGGGAACACTCTAGGTAGGGATAATAAATCAGATGTAGTTATTTCTCTTCAAAAACTGGTCCTTAAATTTTTGATTTCATTCTTTAATATTATGAAATATTAAATATTACTCTTTATAATAGAGGCCAATGGAATGTTGAAAGGAACCACCCCTAATTTCATAGGGAAATCCAAATCTCTTCTCCCTGCATATGAGTTGAATTTCAGAAATTATTTTATGAGTTGTTTTTTGGATAGTTATTTGTTTCATATTATATATTTTTGAGCCTCTATTTGATTTCATTTGAAGAGTCTTATAAATGGTAGTTTTAATATTCAATGTCCAAAAGTTGATTATTTGTTTTTGTTTTCTCTATATTTTAATTAAATCTTTTTGGATTATAAATTATTATTTAAAATTTAATATAATATTATTAAAACTCTTTAAGTGTTGAGATAGTTTTAGTATGAGGCCAAATCAATTTAATTATAAGGATTTTTTTATTATAATAATATTTATATTAAAATTATTAACGTGTATTTGATAATTCATTATAGAACTTAATTAAAGCTTTTACTGATTTTTATTTGTTGAAATACTTGATCTCATTGATTGATTTTGTAAATTGTGATATTATAAATAGATTGTAGAATACAATGATCAAACTCACTTTATAAATAAAATATTATAATTTTTAAATAGTGATCCATGTTTTAGAATCAAGATAATACAAGTAAATTTGGAACAATATCATTATTTTCAGACAACATATTTACATAATCATTTATTCAACTACACATTTTATTTTCTGTGAAAATACATAAAAAGCATGGTATTATTTTGTTTTCCATATACTGAATAGAAATTTCTACCAATACATAGTCATGAAGTTAATTAGTTGATACACAAATAATTTTCATTCACTCACAATCTAAATTACTTCGAGGTGAAATTTTTGTGCAATGTTTAAGTACATCTAAGAACCCTATTCAACCTTATTTCAGTACACCAACACTAATATATATATGTTTTTTATTAACACTATAATTTTAATTTATCTATACTAAAACATATTTTATAAAAGTTACCATTATCAATTCAAAAAAATAATTGATAAACAAGGCCTTTATTAGTGTGTTTTTAACGTTAATAAATGTGATTTTCATGAGTATTAATTAACATGACTGATAAAACTAAAAATATATATATATTTTAAAATATAGGAACAAAATTATTTTAACATTATTAGAATTTTTTTTAGTGTAAATAAAGTTTTCTTTTATCAATGCTAATTTATAGCACTAATAAAACTCAAGAAATATTTTTTAAAAAACACATGTGATGCCAACAAAAACTATATCTCCACTCACCATTATCAGTTCTTATTCCACCATATATTTTGGATTATACCACAAATAAATTTCCTAACAACCATTCTCAATGATGCATTCTTTTGAATATTCAAATCAGTGAATGCCTTGTGGATGGTGAATTCCCATACCACTGCTCCATCTTGTTTTCTATTCTAAATGATCTTTTCTCTTTTATTATACCCTATAAAACTATATATATATATATACACACTCATATATATATATATATATTCTTAAAATCAATTATTTTTTTATCTTTAAATATGGTCAAATTGATAGTAAACTAGCTGTATAAGCTAATTTGGACACCGGAATACAGTAGGAACATAATCCTTCCTTTGTTAAAGGTAATGAGAAGACTATGTTTTTTTATTTTTAATTAATGAAAATTTCCAAAATTTATCCTTTCTATAGAAATGTTTATTATGGAATAAGTTCTTTTTCTTTGGAATAGAGCAATTTGGGGGGGGGGGGGGTTAAAGATGGTTTTCTACACACACATGATCTATCCTTTATCCATTCTACTAGAAAATCCTATTCTAGGAGGACTCAAGACATGATCATGACAATTAATAGGGAAATTTATGTGGATATTGAATTAGTTAGAAATAAAAAATTTAAAAGAACTCTCTCTAGAGGTATCCAATCCATGGTTGATGTATTTGGAATTTAGATCATTTTAGATTCTTCTTATCATGATGATGATTTATCCAAATCCAATAAGGATGAAAATAAGTTCCTAGGAAGGTTTGATTCCAAGGAAGGACCAGCTATTAAAATGATTAAGGATGTTGATTATCAAAATATTATGATCCTGAAACCTATTATAAAGATGGAAGCTATTAGTGTTCAATATAAATAGAGCCGATACTTTTTCATCTATTCATGGACCTTAAAAATCACGTGCTTATATGAAAGGTTTATCTAGTGTAGATATTATGGGAAATCCAGGTCTAGTTACTTCCTCAATTATGTCCCCTTATAAATGATTTAATTACCTTAGTTAAACTAATTAAGGAAAGGTGGCATGTAAATTCTCCACTAATAATTATTTTGACTTACTCAACATAGATCCTACTATTTGAAGTAATCATTTGGATTTTAAAAATTGTTTTAAGACTACCAATTTGGTGGGGATCATTTGAATGATTAATGATACATATATATAGGAAAACTAAAATGAATAATAGAACCATTGGAAACCTATTAAAACTATTAGTATCCATTTCTTTTAGATCTAGATCATTCAGGACCATCACATAAGCCCTACCCAGGTTCTATCCTAAAACCCATGGGTGATATGATGAATTTACCATACAAGATTATATGTGAGAAAAAATCATTTTAGGAAACTGATGTAGGATTGAGTTTATACCTAAAACCCTTCTCCTCAAAATAAATTCCACAGAACTAGGCCTTCCCTTAAATGATAATCCATCTAGTTTAAATCATATTTCACTTGCACTTCCATTTCTCACTCCATTGGGACACAATACTAGCCCACTGTTATAAAAAAGAACATAGATACAAAGCACCACCATGGATCCACATACTCCTATTTAAGCCATCATTATTGTTTTCAAACTTCTTTTAGGGAATATGCCACCGTATATCATACTGGGGCTGCACCATGGCTCTAATTCCACTTTTCATGGTCTATTATTTTATCCATAGATCTTTCAGTCCCAACACATAATCCCTTCCAGGGTTTCATCCTAAAACTCATGTAATCTAGGGGGAATTATCATCCAAGTTTATATACGAGGCACTATCCTTTGTGGAAACCGATGTGGGATTGGGTCTACACCCAATAAAAACTTATATGAGAGGTCAATTCCCTAGTGGTTGGTGTTATTGTGAGGCCTAACAGCACATGATTCCTTGATCATAGATACAATTATAGGGTTTCTTTATCATAATTGAAAGGGTTTTTATTTTTGCGTTGATTATTATATTCCTTAGAAGACTGTTGTATCTATTTCTGTGAGAGGCCATGAATTTGGAAATAGGTGGATCTAGATTGGTTTGTATTTTAGATAAACTCATGATAATGTTGATTCATAATATTGTTTGTTTCCAATGAAAATATTCTATGCTTAATTATTTTATTTTCATGGTTAGGGGATACCACTAACAAAGAATTGAGATATGTGGAATATTCACTAACCTTGATGAATGTTTGTCATTTTTAATGATGTTTAGGGTGTGGGGGTATATTATAGATATAGTTTAACTAGAGGGATTATTAGGTGTAGTTTTAGTTTAATCAAGAGGGTGTAGGGGTTTATTTTGATTGTTAAAGTACAGTATTCATTAGTTTATATCCATGCTCAGCGGTATAAGTTAGTTCAAAGTGTACGGTATGTTTTTTATAATGTTGCAGTCTACATTGGGGAATTATAAGCCTTTTAGTTGATAGGAAATTTTGTAATTATAATTTTTTTTGGTTTTTTTATACTGGTTTCTATTGAAATATATATATATTATTTTTGGAGGAAGTTCATAGTTTTTGAAGTCTTTATTAATCTCTAAACTTATGATTTTTTTAAGATACAAAGGTTGGTTATTATGGAGACCATATGACTGATCAATATTTTGGGAATATTAGTTTTATTTATTATAAATGAATTTATGCCTTTTCTCCATATTTGTATGTGATTCCCCAGAGCGGTTGAGCATTAGTCTCACTATCACCTTTGGGAGTTTTATTCTTAGTTTGATGATTTCATGCTTATGAAATCTTTTTGTTTGCTAATTTTTTTGAGGTTGTTAGATTTTTATTGATGTCATAATGTGGGATTAATCAATCTCATATGATGATTAGCTTTAGATGGAATGATTTGTTTCTAAAAACAATCTTGGTTGATTTTAGTTACAAGTTGGAATAGAATGTATTAAGAAAACACTGGATATGATATAGTCTTGGATTATTACAAGCTCCCGTAACTAATTTTAATGTAACTAAGAATGAAATGTTTTAGTTTAAGATCAGAGGATTCAATTTAGCATTAACACTTTCATTTTACCCACAGGTTGATGATGGTTTAAAGATCAAGGAAATTATTTTCTTGATTAAATATAGATGATTTGTTTGTTTTGTGATTGGTGGATTTTATATTAGTGTTAGATGTAAACATAATTGTTTTATATTTTTCCATGGGTATGTTACACCTTTTAATCCTCACATTTATGTTGTGTGTGTGTGTGTTTCTAATATTTTTTTTGGTTTATGGATTTGGTTTAAAAAATATATAGATCACATAATTTCTAAAAAAATTATAAAATATTTTTATATATTCACACACACACACATATATATTTACATATATATTTATATTTTTTATAATGTTTTTGTAAAATTTATATTTTTTGTAAATACATTTATGTGTGTGTGTGTGTTAACAGATAAAACTCATTAAAATGAGGATAGATGATCATAATCTACAAGATAATTCTTCCATAAAGGGAAATTAGACAACCAAACATGATATTCACCTAAGAGACCAGGGGTCACCAACTGGTGAACCTCCTTATTTTCTACTCTTTTGATAAAGGCGAAGTGGAAAGAAGAAAAAATATGACACAAAGAGAAGATATTTTTAACAATCTAACCAAATACTGAAGGAAAATATCTTGGTAAGAGATGGAGTTGAAAACTGTTTGACTGTCTGAATCTAGGATAATCAAGCTCCATATTTTATCAAAGGAAAAATCTATACCAATAATTATTTCTCGAGCTTAAACAATAGGTGGAGACCATTTTTCAAAGAAAGGTTTTTCAAAATCAGTAAGGATAAAACCTGAAGAGGTTTGTGCGATCACACCAAATTCAGAAAAGGATCAAACTAAGATCAACACATTGACAATGATCCTCAACACCTTAATTGGGAGTGGTTTCAAAGAAAAATGACACTTCAACACATTGTTGCAGGCATGCTAGACATTGGGGACATTCCAAGAAGAAATACAAGTGGTGGCTCGATCAAACCAAAAAGTTAATGGTCTGGATGAATGATTAAAGATGAAATCATTTCTTTGGATCCATATAATCCACACCAAAGTGCACACGGAATTCACCAACTACAAAGGAAGGGTGGAATATCATCTCATTAGGGTCCCTAAAAATAAAGTTGGTGAATTCATAAAAGAGTCATCCTTATCATTCTAAACATTCTAAACATCCACAAGCTCAAGGTATTCAAGAATCACATGAAACATGTATTCTATTGTATCCATACAAAGTGTGAAAAGAGGGTAGTTGGAGGAATGGTTGGTGCTGATGAATCTCATAATGGGATGTATCCCATTTTAGACCTTTCACTAGAATAAAAATGACTTGGTAGGGATCAATAGGCATCAAATGGTTTTCTAGGTCATCACTGAACTCATCTACGAGATATCTAGCTCCAACATGTAACAATATTTCACAAAGAAATCACTAGAGGGGTTAATTCCCTAGAAGATCCAGTTCATCCCCATCCCTATTTCCATTAGAATAATAATAATAATGTTTCTTTCATGTCCATTAAACTAATCATTCTAGGAATCCATGCACCCACCATCTCCATCGTCATTAAATAAAGATTTTACTTTTTTGTTTTCCATACCTGCAATAGCCCTTGATGTTACCAATGAACCACAAAAATCAACCAGACAAGGTTCTTTCAAAATATCTACATTGTATCCATTAACAATCCACCAATAAATTACATTAAGAATAATCTCTTGAGACACCCATTAACTTCTCCACAAAAATCATGGTCATTGACCAAGTTTAGAGCCTTTGAAAACCAAATGCGGGAAGTATATGGCATAAAAGATCCGGGAGAAGAGATAATAAGGATTCACTAGAAACCTACATCCTTTATTATTGAGAAGGGAATCATTAAAAATTCATAAGTCATAGAACCCCATGTCGCTGCATGACTTAGGAGTGCAAAGCATAGTCCAAGACATATAGTGGGTCTTATATTTTCTATTATTCAAAACCCACTAGAAGTTTTCCAATTTATCATGCATTTGATCAATAAAAAATAGGCAACATGGATAAGGACATAACATAGGTGGAAATAGCATGGGAAACAACCTTGATAAGGATCTCCTTACCAGCCTTTGATACCATTTTATATGACCACACTTGGATATTTTTTTCCACCCAATCCATAATTATAGAAAATACATATATTTTAGAACTCCAAAACACCATAGGAAACCTAAGGTATTTTTGGTTTTTATCAACCACTCTAATATTTGGATCAAATTGAAAAACATCCCTCATATCCAAGGGAAAACCCAAGATAAAGTAAATATTAGATTTGTAGAAGTTAATCAACTGACCATATTCTCTATCATAATAATGAATATTTTATCATATAGTATTTCATTCTTCCAAAGTATATCTTGAGAAATGAAGGATTTCATCAGTGAAGATGATATAAGAAATAGGTGGGATCTGATGGAAAACCTTTACCCCATTCACATGATTTTACCTAGATTACATAAAGATAAATTTGGAAAAGACATGAGAAACCAAATTGAAAAGAAAGGGGGAGAGAGGGTCACCCTGGAGGAGACCCCATAGAGGAAAAAACTGTCTAATAGAGGCACCCATTGATCTTAACCCTAAAATAATACGAGGAGAAACATTGCATAATAACATCAAACTAGTTATTATAAAACCCTATTTTTCTAATAACATCATGGAGGAAAGGCCATTCAACTCAATCATATTCCTTGGTCATATTAGGATTCCAGGCCATGATACATATTTTAGAGATAGATTCGGTTTTCATAGAGTGGAAAACCACATACGCAATAATGGAATTATCATAGATAAGCCTCTTGGGGACAAAATCACTTTGGTTCTCAGAGAAAATAGAAGGAGGTAGAAGATGTAGATGATTGGACAAGAATTTAGGAAAAAATATGTATGTCACATTTCATAAGTTTATGGGCCTAAAATCCATTACCAAAAAAGGATTTTTGATTTTTGGTATGAGAAAGATAATGATTTCATTAAATGAATGAAAAATAGAATTACCCTTCCAGAGATCTTTTATGAGACCCAAAACATCAGGTCTGACAATGTTCCAGTATTTTTTAATGAAAAGAGTATGGAGTCCATTCGGACCAGGATCCTTGGTTGAGTGAATTTGCTGAAGGGCCCAAAATATTCTACAACTGAGACATCAAAATAGGGTTGGTTGTTCACAACATCAATAATAAATTTTTCAATACACTCATCAATTCTATGAGAAGTGATAGAATCCCCCAACATGGAGAGGTCCTAGTATATGTGCTTGATAATATTACAAATCCCCTTATCATCGGAAACTAAAGTACCATCAGAATTAGAAGGGAATGAAATTGAGTTCATTATTCTTCTCACTGAGGCTTTATGTTGAAAGTAATATGTATTAGAGTCACCCTTCTTAATGTGGGAAACATAGGCATAAATATACCGAAAACCATATCTAACCCTAATAGAATTACCAATATCCTCTTATAGTTTTGTCATAAAAACTAAAACTAAATTAGTGTGGGGGGGGGGGTAAGAGTATAAGACATGTAGACTTATTTCCACCACATTTCATTGTATATGAGGGTGGGGGAATTCTTGATCACTCTAGTACTTTAACTTATAATCCTCCTAATGTATATTATTTCTAATACCAGGGTCACCCGCCTTCTAGAATGTGAGGATGGTATCTTCACACATTTTTTCATGTGCACAAAAGCTCTCAAATATGAAGATTATATGTTGGATTAATTTCTTAAACATCAAAAATGGGTTAATAAGTATTGAGCAGTGGTTTAAAGAAGTAGTGGAAAGATGAGACACTTGAAAATAATTAAAATGTTTGATCTATTCATCCAACCCCATAAACCTATTTAGTCTTTTAGTGATGCATAAATGTTCATATTTACCATAAAATCATATAAAAGGAGAACCTGAATAACCTAGGTCTGAGAGTCCCAATAGATTAGTAGCTTGTTGGAATTCTAGTACGGATGAGTAATATCTATTATCACCTCCATTATTCTCATTCTGGAATAAAATTTTAATAAAGTTACCTCCAACAAGGAGGAGTCTGGGAAGGGTTTCTCAAATATTTTTTAGCTGCTGCCATATTTTATGTTTCTTAATCTGAGAAGGACAACCATAGAATCCTAAAAAATCTCACTTTGGTGCGTCAATTTAGTGAATGATAGCATTAATGTTATTTAGAGAGGAAGATTTTACCCCAAAATTAATCTCTTCCCTCCAAAGGACATCGACACCATCTGTATGGCCTTAATGAGAGACTGATAAGAAACAATAGTAACCAATTGAAATGGATAATAAATTTTTATTTTAAAGAAAATGAATAATAAAAGTTAATTTAAATATGGTTTATACATTTAAAAAAATGTACATTTAAATATGTTTAAATATTTATTTGTATAATTGAATTTTTATATGTAATTATATGAAAATATGTATATATATATATATATTAATTTATAAATAACACAACAAATAGTTAAAATATTAATGTTTTAATAACATATATATATATATATGAATGTAATATTAGTGAACAAATTTATTATCTGCTAAAAAAAATATAACAATATCATATTAAATGTATTTTAAATTCAATTGAATGTTCCAAAATTCGGTTATCCCAACATAGAACTCATGGTTAGTGGACTTTTGGTCTTTTTAATCAGTAAAACCATGAGATACTTTGTAAGACTCATAATATTTGTAATATATCTCTTTTTATGGTTGGATTTGATAGTTCGTGGAGCCCAAACTGACACCTAGCTCAAAAGTCAAGGTCTTTTGAAGTTCAAGTCCTACTTTAAACTTATCTTAATATATTAATTAATTTATTTATTTTTTCTATAACCAAATTATTTTTTAATATATACTACTCAATACTAATTAGTAAATTCTTCATTAATTTAAATTTTTAATTTTTTTATACACCAGTTTTCACTAAATTTGTTATATACTAATTATAAATAAATATTTTGTATTATATAAATACTATTTAATAAAATATATTATATCTATTTAAATATAAATATATTTATATATTATAATATGATACGTAATAATATATAAAGTTCTTTTCATGAATTTATCCTTTTATTAATGCTAAAAAAGCACTTTAATGTTGACAAAGGTCACACCATTATCATGAGTAAAAAAACCAGTCAAAAATAGTGTTATTTTACAAGTTCTTTTTTAGTTATAATAAAGGTCAACTTTATCAACACTTTTAGGTAACACAGATAAAATTACCCCCTTTGTCAATGGGGTTTTTATCACTAAATATTTCAAAATCTGTAATAGTGAAAAACAAGTTATTAGCAGGTTTAAATATTTCCTAACTGAAATATTTATTCATAATAACTTATCATGCTTCACTTATCCTTATTTTTTCTCTTAGGAACATATTTAAAGAAAACTTTTGAGTCCAGTGAGATGTAAATGAAATGAAGAAAAATATTTCATAGGTGGGGATTTCATCAAGGGGTTCATCATGAATTTAGAAACAAAATACACCATCTTACATCCTATTAACATGGTATGTTAATCCTACATGGATTGATATTTCTTTATAATGTTAAAATTTATTCTTTCAAGTCGTATTTCATTTAATTAAATTTCAATATACTATATTTACATTTTGTAGTGATTGAAGATGAAACCATTGAAGGGATGCTTCATTAGACTCTTCTAAAATATATAGATGCATACTATCTTTCTTGTCATATAAATCAATCTTATTTTAGTTTTCTATTACTTAACATATATCAAGTCGATAAATTGGGGGAAACTATAATTTTGGTATTATCCAAACTGTTCAAAATTAATTCATCATTAATATTAGTGTAACGATGAAAACATGGTCTTACTTACATGGTTTGTTGTTGTAAAGTACATGATTAAAATTTTGTGGATTCTCCTAGAATTAATATTGATGATATTATTTTAGGTTCATTAGTTGACATGGTTTTTTTATTATAGGAAATGAGAGTGTTACCATTATCAATTTATTCTATAAAATATGATAAAAAATAGTAAATTTTATAAATGATGGTTTTGTAGCTGCACTTATCAACCATGAACTATAACCATGAGTGCACCAAATTAGGTGGAAAATATTCATTTTGGTCGATAATTTTTCAATTTTTTATGAATGCATACTTGTGGAGATAGCGATGTATTTATAACTACCTATATTGGCTTCATGGATTTTTTAACAAAGAGGCATGTTAATATAATTTGTGTGATGAAAAATTTAAAACCTATTATTTGGTATATGAAACCAAAGGTAAGCTATTTAAATATCCAATAAAATATAAAATAACTCAAATATATCTAATAAAACATAAAAACATGATCACTATTGGATTCCTATCAGATTCTACTTTTCCAAACATTTGGGATGTGGGTGTAAAAATAATCTCTTTATTTGTAGTGTTGAATTTGATGAGCATATGTTTTTAATTTATTATATTCAAATTATTTTGGCTGGATATGACTTATTTGGGAGAAATCAATATTAACTATAAATTTATGGGTATAGATTGTTGGTTAGAGAACGAATGCACTAAGATATAATAGGGGTGGAATGATTTATTGAAATTTAATTATCTTAAAAACCACCACTTTAATGCATAATAATTAATAACATTTTATTAAAATAAAAAATTAGTAGAAATAAAAAAAGTAAGAAAAATATCACATGCATTAGATTTATAGTGGTTCAAAGAATCAATATTGCATAGTCTAATCCACCAATGATCAACTGTTACAGCTTGGTGATTTTCACTAACACCAGTTCTTTTCTCATTGAATTCCCAACTTAGTGCATGTTTTCATAGCTTGGTACACAACTAGGATCTTTTTTTGAGATCCTACCAAGATTTTAAAAATGCTAGCCTTTGAAACTCAGTAGAAATATCTCCCACTTCCAATAGTATGAAATAATATTTTTTTTGGTTTTAAAAATTAAGCACATAATTTTATGATGAAACTAATAGATGAGAAGAGTTTTCTAGGAGAGAATATAAGAGTGAATAGTATCTTGAGGATAATATTCTAAAATTTATCAAGGTGGATCTTGATAGCACAAATTTATTAAAAAAAATTTATTATTATTTTTCATATCACATAGCAATAATATAAAAAGATTCAAGGGAGAGAGAGAGAGTACTAGTGCTTTCTTATATTATTATTTTTTCTCTATATTTATCTTCTTTTTTGAGTACTATTATATTTATTCTTCATTTATTACATAAAATGATATCATATAAAATTTATTCTCATAATTATATTCTAGATTTACTTTTATCAAAATACCTCAGTAATTTGACTGATCAATAATTTATTTTAAACAATTTTATTCTTTTAGTACTTGTAAAATTTTAGAAAAATGATTTTTACAATTAAGTGATTGAACAATATTTAATTCCCTAACAATACCATTAATTTCCACTTAAATTACTCCAATAGTAATAAATATATCGATTTCATAATGACATAACTGATTATATATCACCACGTAGCTGAATTCATGGAATTTGAATCCACATAGTTGTTCTTCATGTAGAAAATTTCCTTAAGTAGAAAAATCCCATAGCCATATTTCACACATAGATGAATATTAAAATATGTGACTAAATCACATAAATAATTTGAACAACATATTCAAATATGTGAAGGATCTAAACTATGTAGTTGATTACTCTATATAGTAGATTCACATAGGTATTTCATCAATGTATTTGTTTTCTCATGTAGGTGATTCATCAACTTAATCATTTTCTATATAGTCATTTCAATGATTTATCTATTTTAAATTTGAAATTATTTTATGTAGCTAATTAATGAAACTGATTGCTCGATGTAGCCAAATATACAAATAGGCAAATTTATCACATAGAAGAATTTTCTAGACTTAGGAAAATATCATGAAAATTATAGAAATTTATAATTACAACTAAATTGACTTAAAATAATATATAACATAATGGAAATATGTCATTTTTTATTAAAAACATATAAAGATTTTTTTGAGATTATAAAAACATATATCACATGGGATATGTTGTAACAACATTAGTAGTCCAACAATATCATCCTTTTTGATAATAAAAAAACCATTAAACATTAAACATGTAATTATAAAATAATTAAGGATTTTAAAAAAAATATAAATAATATATATTGCATTTAAAATTCTGTTTTACCTTTTATTATCTACCTTTACCCCCTTAATCTATCATATCTATCTTCTCCCTCTATTGTGACATTAAAAAGGAAGGGTAGGGAGGAGAAAAAAACATTTAATATAGGACATTGAGTTATAAACTAATTGAGTATACAGATAAATCTAAATATGAATTATGTTAGGACTTAAATTTAGAAAATATAACAAGTAAAATATTCATAAATTTGAAAAAAATTAAATAAAGATAATTGTTTAATAACCAAAAAGATAAATAGTGATTTCATTAATCAGTACACATTTACAAAAATACAAGGATACAATATTCAAAAAATACATTAGTCATATGACTCAGATTTATAGATTTTCTTGATTAAAGATGGTGGTATGATTGGATTTTTAAAGAAATTAGGAGAGGAGGAAGATAATCAACACATAAATTAATACCCTTGATGGTATTAGATTTTTTGAAATCAATTTGTTTTTTCAGATTGTCTCTACATTTGAGAAACTGTTGCTATAAGAATGTTCATCACTCCTTTAAAGGATTTAATTTTTTCAATAGAGATACTCTAAGAAGTACTGGAAATGGTATCTAGTTGAGGAGTATATGGGGTGGAAGGACGTTCTGAAAATATCCTTTTCTAAATCTTGTCAACTAAAACTTGAAAACTAATTAGCCTAACTTCCAAATAAATCAACCTGCGATCCAAAATTTCTAAATGCTCTACCAGGATTTAACCAACATGATGAATATTTTTTCATGGTGTTTGGGTAACTGGAGAACTATCAATAGCTGAAAAAAATAAAATTTCACCGAGGAAACTAGAATTAGAGGTCTGTATACTATAATCTCTTGTTCTATATATGTAACTGTTATAGTAGAGGATTCCAGAGACATAGAGGGACTAGAATCCTCCTTTGAAGAGTCTGTTTATAGATATATAATTTCATCATATATATTATCCAAAATAATTTTAAAACGCTTATGTTTTATGTTTATTGGATCAATCAAATGTGAAACCAAATATCTTACTTCATTGGATACTCTCAAGGTATCTTATATATGAGCACCAGTAGAAGAAACAAATTCCAGAAGATAGCACACCATGTCATTTAGTGACACATTAGTCCCAAGAACAATTATTTTTATAGATTATTTTGTTTCCATAAACTCATTTAACAGATCATTTTTGAATTGTTTAATAATAACATTGGTGAACATGTCATGTTGAAGTGACTTGATCTAATAAGAAACTAAATTTCAGATATGAGGATCACTTTTCAAGTGTATTCTAAAAATCAAGAACCACTGATGTTTGTAAGGTGGTTGTGGAACTTGGTTGAAATATTTGGATAAAATAAAATTTAATCACAACCACACTCCTTATAGTGTTAAAGATATATTTAATATCATTCTAGAAACATTGAATTTCATCAAGTGAATCCATTGAAAGATATTATTAAACTAGTGGAATATTCTGAACCATGACCCATTGAGAATCCACAAGCATTCCATGTTAATTTATTTCATACTAGATAGCATAAATTAATCTATCCTCACTAAAATTATTTAAAAACCACAATGTATAAATATCTTACACCAGATAAAACAGGTTTCACTAGATGGTGGTTCTGAAAAATGGTGTAATGGGCATCCATCATCCCAACTATCTTTCCAAAATATTCATATAAATTAAAATCTACTTAAGATGTTTGGTTACATATTTGTAAGATATAATGCCCATTTTAAACTCATCATAATCTCATTTTATATTTTAAAAATCTATCATCAAAATTGATAAAAAATTCTATATGAGTCTTTTAACATCAGAATCTTCATAATTTTTTCTTACAGATGGTGATTCTTCTTACACATGAGGAGGTGATGGAATGGGGAGTTGGATATGTGAATTATTAGAAACATCCTCTATAGAAACATCCTTGATCCATATCTATCAGTAGTTGGTGATCAAATGAGTGGATCTACCTCAAGTTCTACTCTTACTTCAATAATAGGCACACTAGTCACAATATCAACTGGAATTTCATCATTTGCTCAAGCAGTTGTTTGAACAAATCACACATCTATTTAAATATAATCAAAAGAAATAAAATATGTAACCTCTTTTATAAAAACTTCTTCCACTACTGGTATGACTTATGGAGCTATAATATTTCATCTAGTTACAAGATTCTTCTACAATTCCCTAGTAGGAACCATCTCTGTAGGTGTTTCAACCCTAGGAGGTTAGGTAGTGTATGAATTTCCATGAGTTGAAGAAGAAAATGCAATAACCACCTAAAAAAATCTCCTTGTACAGTAGTTCTTAATGTTCTTGAGTTACCATTCCAGTTGTAATGAAAATATTTCAAGAGAACAACATAAAATGTGTTACTTTTATGGCACTTTACATACTCTCCTTCATTAAGATCTACTTCTTTACTTTTTAATACTAATGAGATGTTCCTTCCATAGGGATACTAATTCAACTTCCCTTTACCTTGTAAACTGTGTTATATGAAAATAATCCTGTACCAATCTATAATAAACTTGATATTGCTGATCATGATATATAATAGGTACATGTTCTTAAAAATTATTTTTCTATCTCACTATCCCTATGATAAATTGTAGTATGAATACAATTATGTATCACTTTCTACCATAAATCTAAGTTCTTCATAGTATTCTTTTTAAATTAATAAGAACCAAACAATAACTTAAAGAATTTAGTGGGTTCAATTAAGATCATTCCAAATCATCTTGGATAAAACTAAACTCACCCTCATGATGAAAGTGCATGATTTCAAAAATTTCCACTAAAGAGATAATCAAAGATTTCACATTCATATTCAATGAGAGCACATAATCTACTTAACCAAAATGAAACTCATCATTCCTTATGAATTCAATAACGTCATCCTCAAATATAAAATCTGATTTATTCTTATTGAAAATAAATTCCAGTCCTTGGAATTGGAAAATTTTCTTTAACAATATCTCTTTTCCTTTCAGTAAATCCATATCCATAGCCTTTCCCGCAAGTACACGACACAGAGCACCACCAATATCAACTTTCTCAGAATATCATAAACCATTATTGTCCTCTCACTCCAAATTCTCTATTTTATAGAGATTATTTATAGATTATTATAATTAAATTTTACAATTTGACTTTAGGGGAAAATAGACATATGCCGGTGGAAAGGGAGGAGAGGCTTGATTTTGGGTTTTAGGTTACAAACCCAATTTGTGAAGGAGTTACATTGCTGATTTAGGTTTCGGGTCATGTATGACTTAAATTAATGGACTAAATAAAAGAAAATAAAAAAAAAATTAATTTTATTTTTAAAATTAAATGAAAATTACTTTCTAAAATTAAATCAGGAATGCATAAATATAAAAACAGAATAAATTTATAGTGTGATAAAATATAAAGAAATTAACAATAAATACATAAATTGAAATTCAAATGAAAATTAATTAAATTAAAACATTTTAAATTAAAATAACCATAATTCCATATTAATAAATTCAAAATTATCAAAATCAAGGTTCTTATTAATGATATCCGCTAATTGATTATTGGTAGTGATAAATTTTGGAGTGATATAACTTTAATGAGTGTGATCTCTCATGAAATTATGTGTTATATATATATATTAATTATTATTAAATGGTTTATTGGATTATTTTAAATGTTGGTAGAACTATTTTTATCAAATTTAATTGAAACTAATTATAATTGAATCCAAAATCCATCAAGGTGTGTTTTATCCATAGTACACATTCATAACAACTACCAGTATCAATGTATTATTATTCTATAGTTGATAGAGAAACTAAGTGTTTTTTATTTCTAGATCAGGATACCATATATTTATCTAGAAAATGGTAGGTTACTAATTTAATATTCCTATATAGTATATAACCACTAAATTTAGTGTCAGAATAAGAATTAAAATTAAAATTAATGGGTTTTTAAAAAGTAAGGAAAGAGAAATTGTTTCTTTTAAATACCTTAAATTTTTTTTACAGCTTCCAAATGATATTCCTTTATATTATTCTTGATTCTAGCACATAGTCATATTGTAAATATAATTTGTAGTCTACTATATGTTAAATATAGTAAACTCCCAATTATTCCCCTATATAACTTATTTTTTACAAGTTTCCTAGATTCATCGTAATTAAGATTCTCATTTAAACTCATAGGAGTTACATGTACATTACCATTTTCAAGTACAAATCTATTAAGTAAGTCAAGTTTGTATTTTTTTTATTCATCACATTTCCAAAGTCTTTTTTATAAATCTAAAAACTAATTAAGTAATTCAACTCATGAATTATACTCATTTCAAATTCATTTTGAATAAGTATTGAAAAATCATTACACCATTTTTTTATTATTTGAACAAAAAATCATATCATCAATATATATTTGAACTAAAAAATATCTGAAGTTGGAGTTTTCTTAAAAAGAGTTGGATATTCTACCCCCACTAAAATGATATTTCATAAAATAAACCAAATTAAAAACCTATACCATGTTTTAGGTTCTTCTTTAAGTCTATAATGTTATTTGGTATGTTTAATATTTGAATTTGGAAAATAATGATTTTCAAAACTAGGAGGTTGTTCAACATAAACTTCCTCTATAATAAAACCATTTAAAAATGATGATTTAACATCCTTACGATATAAGTTGAAATCCATGCATGATGAATAATCTAGGATAATCCTAATGGTTTCTAATCAATTTATGAGTGCAAATGTATATTCACAATCCATCACTTACCCTTTGTTATACCCTTTACATACTAGTCTATAATTATTACTTGGGATAAAACCATGATAATATTATTTATTTATAAAAATATATTTTTCCTACAATAGGGTAATCATAGGGTATATTAACTAATTCCCATTACTTTTTCCTCTTATACTGGTTTAAATCTTCTTGTGTAGATAATATCTAACTCTCCTTAACTAAGGATTCTTCTATGGTTTTAGGTTCTAGTTGAGATAAAAAAGAAGAAAATTATACAAGGTTTTCTATACTTATTTTATTCTTCATACCTTCATAAAATATTCTTATAACTATTTATAAGGGTTGGATTTTCAAGGATCTAGGAAGCGTACTTTTAGTTTCACTAGTATCCAAACTTTTGTGATTTGGTGTAAGCAAAATCATGTTTCAAATAATAACCAATTCTATTGTCAAAGAGAGTTTCAAGTTCTGTTTTCAAAAGAATAACTTATCTCAATCACTTGAGTCATTTTATGATCAAACATATAACTCTCATCAAATTTCACATGAGTTGATTATTCAACAATGTTCGGCCTTTTGTTGAAAACCCTATAAGCCTTAGAAGTGAAAAAATAACCAAGAAATATTCATTCATTAGCCTTTGGATCAAATTTACTATGATTATCCTTGGTGTTCAAAATTTAAACATTTCATCAAAACACTTTAAATATGATACTTTTATCTTCATGTTATTCCATAACTCATACAGTGTTTTCTTCAAAATAGACATAATTAAGACTCTATTAATGAAATAACATGTTCTATTTATAGATTCATACCCAATGTGAGTGGTAAGGTTATATTCCAACAACATTTTCCTACAATTTTATTGCAAGTTCGTATTCATCATTTCAATAAAACTATTTTGATGAGGTGTCTGGGGGAAAGAAAAAGTATGTTCGATTAAATGTTTTGAAAAATAATAATTGAACTCATGGTATTCAAATTCTGTTATATTGTCAATTCTAAAAGAAGTAATTTTTTAATCATTCCATTTTTTAACAAATTTACAAAAACTTATAAAAATAGAAAAATCTTCACTTTTAACACTTAAAAATAAAACCCAAGTTAATCAAGAGAAAAATTAAACTAAAACATAAACAAATATTTTCCTCTTAGGATTTATATTCTAGGAGGTCTCAAAAAATCCATGTGGATAAGTTCTAATGGTCTAGATATAGAAACCACTTTAATTGATTTAAATAATGACTTTTGTTTCTTTCCCATTTGGAATTCATCATTTTTTTCCCTTTGTTCAATTTAAGTTGAGGTAAATATGAAATTAAAATTATATTATATAATTTTCTCAAAGAATAAACGTTATAATGTTCTAGTATTTTATACTAAATCCAAGAGTAATTTTTCATCATTTAAACCATTAATTTTTTATCTACATAAATAATTAATATCTAAGGCATACACATTCTTACTTATAGGTGCCTTAAATTTAAGAGGTTTATTTTTGAAAATAGAAATTTCATTATTTGAAAAATAAAAAAGATAAAATTCATCCCAAAGTTGTGAAATAATTATAAACTTGTTCTTTAATACTTCAACATACTAAAATTCATCGATGAAGACTGATCTTGGATTTATAACTATTCAAACTCTCAATATTTTTCCTTTGGAATTTTCACCAAATGTGACATAACCTCCATCAATTTTGTGTAAGGAATGAAAATTTGAGATATATCCACTCATGTGAATTGATAAGACACAATAAAAATACTATTTTCATTGATACTTATATATATTTTCCCTAAAAAGAAAATCAATAAGAAATTATTTTTACCCAAGTTTTCTTGGGTCCATCGTTATTAGAAACCAATTATTTAGGAACCCAAATCCACTTATGATTTCAAGAAATTACATTACTGAATTATGATATATTATTTGAAATAAAAGTGTGCTTAAATCCATAATATTGAGGGTTTCTTAGACTTCAACTATTATAATAACTATCTAGTTCTATATAATGAAAAAAAATTCAATGACTTTTTTATTCTTGGAACTAGGAATAAAATAATTATATAAAACATTACATTTTTCACATTTTATTCATATTGAGAAAATATTTTTCTGGACATTATTGTTTCTAAGAATATTATTTAAGTAATTTTCTCCTTTTGTGAAAAATCTTGTGAAAATTTTAAGGTCTTGACCTTATTTTGGTAAGATTTAATTTTTTTACCATTTAAACACATGATTTAGCATAATTTTCCATCTTAAAATTAATTCTTAAAATTTTCTTATTCGATTACTTCTTTTCACTTGAAAAAATATTATAATAATTATTGAGGTATTTATTTTTATTCTTCATGTTTTCATATTTTTTTCAGCATGGTACAATATTCATTTAATTATCTAATAGGGAATTTTTAATTTTTCAAATCAGATTCATTCTCATTATAATAAAATGAGTGCACCACATAAGAGTGTCCCATAAAAAATATGTTAGACTTATTATCAAATGTTTTAGCTTTTGATACTGAATATAAATCATCATTATAATCCTCAGAATCAATCCATGTTGACTTCATGGATCTTTATATATTATTATATCTTGACTTCCACTTATAATTTTTTATAGTTCTTCTTATCTTGTATCTTTGAAAAATCTGGTTTGATGTATCTATGCTTTTCAAATTCCTTAGACCATACTTCCTTATAACTTCCATAATATTTCTTGTAATTTATAGAGGGTTTATTTAATCCAATTAACTTATTGAATAAAATTTGAAACTTCCTTGAAATATGAGAAAGATCACTTTGTAAAGTAGAATTTTTTCTAGTATCTTCATCTGTTGACTTGTAAATTTTTATTCCTTTTTTCTCTTTATCATCTTTTGAAGTAGATATTTTTAGAACAAAATTCTCCTTATTAATCTATTTTTGATAACCAACTTCAGCTTCAATCACCACCTAATACATAATTAGTGTTCCAATGATATTTTTTATTTTTAAATCATTTACATTAACATATTTCATAATAAAACTATGATAAAACTCCACTTAGATGGTATTACTCAGAGAAATTTTAGGGATTTTTTAGATTTAGGAATTGGTTCTCCAAGAGAAGAAACATTATTCAAAATATCTATGAACCTTCCATTTATTTGTGTTATGGTTTCTTTATCAACCATCTTAAATGGGTCAAACTTTATCTTTATAGTGTTGTTTCTGAGCATTCTTACATTATCAGTACTTTAATAGGCTACTAATATTTTTTCCACATCTTATGTGTTATAGAAAACTTTGAAACCCTATTAAATTCATCAATACCTAGTCTATGTATTATAAAATTAATATATTTTTACTTTAGATCATAATAAATCTCCATAGTAGAATCCCACTTCTCTATTTCTCCTCTAGGAATAGTGTATGGATTCACAGATTTTAAATGAACCTTTATACCTAGTTTATTTAATAAGATGATCATCCATTCCTTTGAAACACAATCATTTTCTCTATTGAAGTAGGAAGCTATTACCCTAGACATACCTTATATGTTGTCATACATGACTACAATTTTGAAAAAGATATTTATATTTTAACTATTTATAGTTTAGAACTCAAAAGTCAAAAACCTCTTGTTCGAGTTATTGGTTGGAGAATGCCTACACCAAGACTCAAGAGGGGGGTGAATTGAGTTCTTGAAATTTTATTATTCTAAAATAAACTCTCTTTAAGGTATGATAAGTTATGATATTTTCCTAATACACGAATTAGAAGAAATAAAATGTGTAAAAAATACATAGGATACTATTGTGTTTTGGGGAACAAATATACCATTTTCCACTCCACCAATGCTAAACTCCTAATGCTTTGTGATTTTCACTAGCACTGGTCCTTTTCCAGGGGACTATCTGACTGAGTGAAAGAATCTGTCACTTGGTACAAAACTAGGAGATATTATTGAGATCCTATAGGGAATTAAAAAGTATCAACCATCAAGAATTAGTATAAGGAGTTATTACTTCCCATAGGAGGAAATAATAATGATGGTTTACAAAAATGAAGCTCATAGTTGCAAGATGCAACTAACAGATGAGAAGAGTTATCCAAGAGAGAAGATAAGAGTAACGAGTAACTCGAGGATCATCTTCTAAAATAAATCAAGGGTGATATTAATATCACATATATATAAAACCTATATCATCAAATTTTTATTCTTAGAATATAGCTGCAATATAATCATTTTTAAGAGAGTGATAGAAAGAGAACATGAGTGAAACTACTTTCTTCTATTCCTGTTTCTTTTATGTATTTCTATTATTATTTTGTTACTCTTATATTTATATTTCCTTTAATTCAAAATAAAATATAACATAAATCAGGTATTGGAATTAAATTATAGACTTCCTTTTCTCAAAATTCCTTGGAAACATGATTGATCAATAAATTATTATATACTATTTTCTTATCTCGGTATTTTAAATATTTTGCGAAAAATTATTTTTTTCATTAAAGAGATAGTAAAATATTTAATTAATTAACACAAATATTAATTTTATCATAAAGTACTATGATGGTAATAAATTTGCAAGTTTTAAAATGACATATATTATTTTGGATCGCCGTGCAGCCAAATTCTACAGCTTTGAATTCACATACCTGGTTAATCTATGTAGTTTCTTCTTCATGTATCAAATTTCCTTACACAGCCAAATCACATAGCCACATTTCTCAAAGAGATAAATTTTTACACAAGAAAAAAAACCATTTAGCCTATTATAACCACTTATCCGGATATGTAATGGATCCAAACCATGTAGCTGATTGCTTCATGAAGATGATTCACATAGATATATCATCGATGTATCCATTTTATCATGTTCTCAATTCATCATATTTAATATATTTTCATGTAGTTGTTTCGAAAATGTTATCATTTTACATTGGTGGTTCCTTCATGTAGCTGATTAACATAGCTGATTGCATGATGTATCCAAATATCCATGTAGGTAAATTTCTCATGTATCTAAATATTCCATACTTGAGAAAATTTTATCAAACTTATATAATTGTAGAATTATAGGTAAATTGACTTAAATAAAGATAAAACCTAATAAATACACATAAAATAATCATCAGAAACATATAAAGGGTTTTAAATAATATAAAATCATAAATCACGTAGGATATTTTGAAATAACATTGATAGTCCAAAATAGATATCAAAAATGAGTATGATATGAAGTGTTATAAAAATGAAGTAAATTACTAAAAATATATTATTTATATTTTATTTTTTCATTTCAATAATTTATTTACACCAACACTAAATTTAACTTAATACTCTTTTCTTTTCCATTTAATTAAAATAATGTTATTTAGTTATTCATTTTCTTTGGAATGTCATCTTATAAATACATTTTTATTGTTTTTTTCTTTTCAGGTAATAAATAAATGAGGTTTGTAAATAATATTGGATTAATCAGTATTTTCTTTACTATACTTGGAGAATCCATTTTCTAGGTACAAAGCTTTTGTTTAACTCACTTGATGAATTAATTTTTTTTGTGATTTATTTTCTCAATATTTTTGAATTCTAATTCTCATTCTTATTTTCTATCAACTTATAGAAATAAAAGTTCATTTTTTAATTTTCTATAGGATCATGACTTTCTATGAAAATATGAGTCCCTTTATGAACTCATTTTTTATATAAAATAAATAAATAAATAGAGGCGACATACAATTTGGTTTTTAATTGAAAAGCTATATGTTTTAATTTTTTAATGGTATATATAATATTAATATGGTTTTTGATAATTTAAAAGATATTTTTCAAGAAACTGATGGTGGGATAAATTCTTGTGGGGATTTATTTTATACACTATTTTTCAGGTTTAGTTATTTTTTGTTATATCCATACAATTAGGAGGAATTATTTATAATTCATTATTCTTGTTTTTTACAAGTTCCATTGCAATAGTCTCGGTCATTACTTACTCCAATATTACTCCAACCCAATACATTTCTCATATTTCATTATTGTATATTCTATTCTTAAAATTCATATTTTTATTCACTTTTAACTTCAACTGATAAAATAACTTCAGATATATATAAAATAATAAATGGTCACATTCATATATATTAGACACTAAAAGTTTTCATTTTTATAATTTCTTTTAATTTTTCTCCAAATTTATAGATTTATTTCAAGTCTTAAAGATTAATTGTAGATTTTTATTTTATTAATATTTGATTTCTATGGAAATCTATTTTCAACTGTTTTACTTCATGGAAGGCATGGGATTTTTGGGCATGATATATGAATTTTTTTAAAGGGGAATGATACAAGCAATGTATATTGATCACTTCATTCTTAGCCACAAGTTATTCATATATCACACATATAATTCTCTTCACCTGTGGATTCATCATTTAAGTAGTGGTTTTCAAATTCCTCTCAAGAGGTAAAAGTTCATTATTAAGGATCTTTTAGGGCATGCTCTTGATAGGGAAAATCATTCATATGCATTTTTATAGCTTTAAGCACTGGTCTTTCACTTTTTATTTTCGTTATCTAATTTTATTATGCATTAAATCACCACCATTTAAATAAATTCTAACAACCAGATAAAAGGAACCACCACTGGTGTCATAGTAGAAGTTTGGTCTCTACTCCTTGCATGTGAGTTGTTTTGCTGCAATTATCTGATGAGTCAATTTATAGTTCATTATCTGTTTTAGACTGTGCATTTGGAAAACTTAATTTTATTTCAACTAAATAGGATTATAAATGTTTGTGTTAGTTTTAAATTTCCACAATTGTTTTTTTTGTTTCACCCTATATTTTGATTAAATACTTATAGTTTCTATATTATTATTTCCAATATTTTATAATTTTCTTAATACTCTTGAAGAGTTGATATATTAGTGGTATGAGGAGGAATAAATTTAATTATAAAGAAAAAATTATCTTATAATAATATTTATATTAAAATCATTGAGTAGTATTTAATAATATGTTATTCATGTTGTTTGATACTATGACATATTTTAATTTGTTGGCATTCATTATTCCCATGATTTATTTTTAAAACCATTCTTTCATAAATAGAACATAGAATTATATTATCAAAATCACATTATAATTATTAAATATAGAATTATTGGATAGTTATTCATTTTTCAGATTGCAGACACTATAAGGAAATTTTTTAAAATTAAATTTTTTAGTAAATCCTGAATAAAGAATCATTTGGTCAAGTGAAAATTTTATTTACTTCTCAAAAACATTGAAACTAATAATTTTTAAGTTTTCTAGCTACCAATGAATATTCAAGAAGTAAATTCGTTGATGTTTAGAGAAATTCTAATCATATACAATCTCCATTCTTTGAAGTTAAAATTTTAGTGCAATGTTCAACTCCATCCAAACACCCTATTCAACCTCATACCACTATATGTATAAAAATATAGATAAGTATTTCATTAACACTTGAAAATTATTTTATCACTTTTAAAAGAACTAATAAAATACTACTTTATGAATTCTAAAAAAGAATTGATGAATGAAGCCTTTATTAGTGTGTTTTGTAACGCTATTAATGGTGAATTTTAGGAGTAAAAATTTCTAGAACTAATAAAACTAAAAATATTTTTTAGTAAACATTCAAGATCCAATAAGCACAACCATTATCAACATGGTTTTTATAACAATTAATGGACACTTTTATCTATTTGAATTTCTAGCACGAATAAAACTAAGAAAATATTTTTTAAACATCGGGGATTCCAAAAACCACTATATCCCCCATTCCCTCCTCTTATAAGTGCATAATCACCATATATTGGTGGTTATAACATAAATAAATTCACCAAAACATGTTCAATGATATATGATTTGGAATATTTGAATCAACGACACCCTTAGGCATGGTGGATTCCCTTACCACCACTCCATATTGTTTTCTATTCTAAAAGAGTTGTCTCTTTTTTATTGTAACCAACATAACCTTAAATATATATAATTATATAATTATTACCATATATATTTGTTAATTTTTTTATCTTTGAATATGGTGAAACTAATAGTTAAATTCACAAGTTGATGTGATAATTGAACTATGGAAGGAACATGAACTTTCCACTATTAAAGGTAATGGGAAAAATATGTTTTATGCTTCCTATTAAATGAAAAATTCTAAAAATTATTTTTCTATAGACCTGGTCAGGATAGAATAATATCTCCTTATTAGAACATAGAAATATGGGGGTTTAATATGGTTATCTAGACATATAGGATCAATCCACTTTCAAGCCTACTAGGAAATCCTATTCCAGGAGGACTCAGGACATGATCATTCCCAATGGTAGGGAAGTGGGTGTGGAAATTGAATTATTTGGAAATAAAAATTTAGAATTATTGTCTATTGGGGTAGCTCATGAAATGTTTATGGGTTTGAAATTTATGGAATGACATCTACCTCTTCACATTAGGATGATTCATTGTGAATCCATGAACACACACTTCTGAATTCAGTGCTAAAAACATGCTCTATTTTTTTTATAAAAGGAAACAGAAAAACACTTAGTGATTTATACAATCGAGGACCTTTTACAGTCTAGGTTTTGGAGGATTACAAAAATATACTAAATTTTATAAAAACTATACAAAAATAAAATAAAACAACTAAATTTCTTCATGTGTGCTAAATCTACAAGCTAAGGGATCACCTTTGGATAATTTTACCAGAATAGTGTAAAATTAATTTAAAACATATATTGATCATTAAATTTCCTAGTAAGGGTTTTTGAAAAACAAGAGTAAATTATTTTTAGATACTTTGAAAATACTTTAGAAAAACATTTTATATGAAATACAAAAAATTTGAAATAATTTATAAACTTGGTTTTTTATAAAAATTCATAAGAAAACACCTTTTAAAACCTTTAAAATACTTATTATTTAGAAAACCCATTTTAAAATCAACTTTGGAAACTCTTGGATTTCCCCCTAAAAATCATTTGAAAATAATATCTCATTTGTGGATTAAAATTTTATTTGATAGGTCTTGTGAAAACCATGTGGCTACTTGAAGTGTCAATTATAAGACATCATCCCCTTGATTTCCTGGGTTCACCCTACATACAGTGTCATCTCATATGATATCATAGTGCCAAATTTTATGAAAACATTTTAGATCACCTGCCTTTCTCATTCATAACCCACTAAAAACATTTCAAAATCAAACATAAATTATTTTCATGGAAGAAAATAATTGTAATACTTCTCGCCATGAATAAATATTTTTTTTTTAAAACTAAATATATTTGAAAAAATACACCTTTCAAGATGAAATACTTACATTTAAGAAGGCATAAACATAAATGATTTCAAATTGAAATAGATTATTTCATAAAAGTTTACGATAAGTCGGAAAAAATTATAAATAGTTCCTATATATACAATAATGATTGAAAATAAAATCATTTCCATGAAAATATAAAATTATATTATAAAATTAACACTTTTAAAATAATCCCTTTTCATTGAGTCTGACTCGTCATATACGTTTCTTAATCTTCTTCTTCTTTATAAAATCAATTTTTTTAACACCTTAAGATTCTAAGGGTAGTGTTATACCTAAACTATGACCTCTAGAATGTGTATATGGATGAGGAGAAAATAATTTGACATAGTATGGTTGATAATGAATGCTCTAGGTGATGCAATTAAGTGAACGAATGAGTCCCATTTTATAATTGAGGTGAGGAGCAATTTAGAAATTACATAAAATATTAAAATATAATAAGTCAAATATAGGGTTAAAGACTTTAAGAAAGACTAAAAATCATAGGAGTTCACATTTTCGACAAAACATTATCATTTTTGTCCTTTTTAATGATTTTTTTGATTTTGAAATAATTTAATAAAATATTTTATTCATGAAAGATAATTTTTGATAAAACAAACACTATTCATAACTATGACTTTAAAACATCAAAATAAAGTTTAAAATTTGCAAAAAATTATTAAATCCTTGAAATATAAAATTAATCTAGAGAATTTATGGAATTATTAAAAAATCTCAAATTATATTTATTCTATTATTTTTAATATCATTTTTTGATTTTTTTCATTAATTAAATAATTATTGTATCATCATTATGAAAGGCTTTAATGTATTTATATTTTGCAAAAAAATTAAAAATAAATTATCATAGAGAATAAAAATTTATTATATTTGAAATAACTATTTATGGTTGAATATATCTTATAGAATATATATATATTAAAATAGTATACTAATTAAAATATATAGTGTGAACAACTTAACATTATTTTAATTAAAATATTATTATGGTCTTAAATTGAATTAATTGGGTTCAAAAGGGTCCCAAATTAAAATAAAAAAAATATTGTCTGAAAATTATGCATCCAAATTGTTTTATTCAATTTCTAGGTCATTTAAGGTTGGTTATAATTCTAATTAAAATCCTTTTATTTATTTTTCTTCTACTTGCACAAGCACTGCATATGCATTTCATAAGAATTAAATTTAAGTGTTTCATATATAAAATTTAAAAATAAATTCATATAAAAAAATAACTTAATTAAGTTCAAGATAATAATTTAAATGTTAATTAAGTATATTTACTCATATCCATGTCAATACAACTTCTTTAAATTGTTAATTTTTCTTTTATTTTTTTATATAAACATTGCACATGCATTTGGATAAGACTCAAGTTATATAACTATAAAATTAGAAAATATAATCCAAAAACATCAATTACACATAATAATAAATAAATAATTCATGAAAATAATTTTTTGAACTTAATTATTATCTATAAAGAAACAAATTTGACTTTTCCATTGCTACACAGGCACTGCGCCAGCACTTACAATGATATTTATACTTATCAAGAAAAAAAATTTAATTTACACGTTATGAATTATTTATTTTAAAATATTTATTTTATAGATTCATAATTTAGAAATTATATAAGTTTAAAAAATTTTAAATCATAACTATTCCATGGTTATCTCATAAAATATTGTATTTTTTTACCATTCACTCAAAGTATAAAATTTTCAGAAAATTATCAAAATTTCACTATCGAATAATTTTGATATGATGATTTTAAAAATAGAGTTATTTTTTTAGAAATAGTTTTTAAAGAATATAAATTTTTTTATTATAATATTTATTGATAAAAAGAAATAAATATTATTTTTGAAGAAAACATATTTCTGATAAATAAAATGAATTTACTAGAAATTAAGTTATTATTATTTAATCATTTAATAAAACAATTATATTGTGTTGTATAATTATTTTTATTTCATAAATTAGTTATTCCTTTTCATACCTACTAATTTAATGGCTAAGTTATAGTGGTCATGTTTAAATAATAAAATATTGATTTCCATTTAAGCTTGATGTGGGTCATTTCATGCACTATTGAGTATATTGTTTCCTTTAAAATCTTGAGATGTAACATTTTGACCCTTTAGTTGAATTTCTCCTTCACAATTATTTCAACACACATAAAATTTGAATTTATTTATTTTTAATTAATAAAATATAAATATTTGAAGGTAACTTAATTACCTGTATGTTCATAAGAAAATTCAATTTCTTTGATTTTTTTAAGAAGACCACAATGTCTAATCTCCAAAGTTGTCTAGACCGTTCCTATGATACCAAATATGAATACCTGAACCTGTATATCCAGATTTAGTATTAAAAACATGTTGTTTTTGTTTTCAAAAAATATAACCAAAAATATGTAGTTCTTTATACAATCGAGGACCTTTTTCTTTCTAGGTTTTGAAGGATTAGACAAATACATTACATTTTATCAGAATTGTATAAAAATAAAATAAAATAAAATAATTGAATTTGTTCGTGTGTTGTAACATTATAAATGAAGTAAACGCCTCTAGATAATTCTACCAAATCTATGGAAAATTAATTTAAAACATAGGATGAGCATTAAATTTACTAGTAAGGGTTTTTAAAAAAGAAAGACAAAATCCTTTTTAAAAATATTGAAAATACATTACAAAAATATTTTATATCAAATAAAAAACATATGATATAAATTATAAACTTTTTTTTCACAAAATTTTATAAGAAAAAAACGTAAAAACATTTAAAATACCGATCTTTTGGAAAACCCTTTTTAATATCATCTTCGAAAAACACTTGGATTTATCCTTAAATATCAATTGAAATTTATAACTCTTTTGCGGATTAAAATCATACTTAAAAAGTATTATGAAAACCACGTGGATACTAAGAGTATCAATTATATGAAATTTTCCCCTTTAGGTCATGGGTTCACTCCCTATATCTTATCATCTTATATGATACCCTACTACCTAATTTTAGGAAAACATTTTAGAAGACCTGCCTTTCTCATTCATAACCCACTAAAAAATTTTAATAATCATACATAAATAATTTTCATAGAAGAAAATATTTTTAATAATTCTGAAAATTAATAAATCGCAATTTTCTGTAAACTAAATATATTTGGGATAAATCCAACTTTCAAGTGGAAATGGTTACATTTAAGAATACATAAACATAAATTCTTTGAAATTAAAACAGATGGTTGTATAAAAGTTTACAATACATCACTAATAATTATAGATGATTTAAATATCTAAAATCTTTAATTAAAATAAAATATTTTAATTGAAAATATAAAATAATATTATAAAAATAACACTTTAAAAATATCCCCCTTACCTTGAGTCTAACTCTTCACATACGTTTCTTTATCCCTATATTTTTTAAAAAATCCAATTTCATAACACCTTAAGACCACTAAGGTGGTGTTCTACCTAAAATATGACCTATAGAGTGTGTATATGGATGAATAGAAAACAATTTGATAGAGTATAGTTGATAATGAAGGCTATATGTGAAGTAATTAAGTGAATGAATGAGACTCATTTTATAACTGAAGTGAGGGGCAATTTAGGAATTAAATAAAATATAAAAATACAATAAGTCTAACATAGGGTTAAAGACTTTAAAAAGGTCTAAAAATCACAATATATTACATTTTAGACAAAATATTACAATTTTTTGATTTGTTCAAGATATTTGTGATATTTAAAAAATTTAACAAAATATTTTACTCACGAAAAATATATTTTTTCAAATTAAACACTATTCATAACTATAACTTTAAAACATTGAAATAAATTTTGAAATTAAAATTACAAAATCTATTTTATATCATATACATATAAAATTAATCAATATAATTTTATAATTACCTTAAAAATATCAAATTTCATTTAATTTTGTTTTTATTTTTAATATCATTTATTTGATTAGTTCATTAATAAAATAATTATTGCACCATCATTTTGAAAGCCTTTAAGGTATTTATTTGTAGCCTAAAAATTAAAAATAATTTTTCATGGAGAATATAAATGTATTATATTTGAAATTAATATTTACGGTGGAATATATATTCTAGAAAATCTTATATTAAAATATTATACTAATTAAAATCTACAGTGTGAACAACTCGACTTTTTTTAATTAAAATATTATAAATGTCTTAAAGTGAATTGAGTGTGTCTAAAATAGTCCCAAATTGAAATAAAAATAAAATATATTCAGAAACATACACATCCAAATATATTTATTATATATTTGGATCATTTAAGAATTCTTATTATTTTTAATAATATCATTTTATTTATTTTTCTTCTTCTTTTACAAGCACTACATCAACATTTTACAAGAATTAAAGATTATATTTAATATATAAAAATTAAAAATAAATTAATATCAAAAAAATATCTTAATTATGTTTAATATATTCATTTATATGAGTTCATTATGTATATTTACTAATATCCATGTTAAGAAAACTTATTTTATTTGTTAATTTGTCTTTTTCTTGTCTTGTGCAAACATTGCACAAGCATATGTATAAGACTCAAGTTATATAACTCAAAAAACTAGAAACTACAATACAAATACATAAATTATACATATTAATTAATAAATAGGTCATGAAAATAATTTTTATCACTCAATTATTATCTATAAAGAACCAAATTTGACTTTTCTAACACTACACAGACACTACGTTAGCACACAATGATTTGTATACTTACCAAGAAAAAAATATAATTTTCATGTAATGAATTACTAATTGTAAAATATATTTATTACAATTTCATAATTTATTAATTATATAAATTATATAAATTTTATATTATAACTTTTTCATGGCGATTTCATAAAATACTACATTTTTAATTATAAGTGTATTTTTAACTATTTATTAAAAATATAACATTTTCAGGAAATTCTCAAAATTTCACGAGAGAATAATTTTAATATGATGATTTTAAAAATGAAGTTAATTTTTACAAATATATTTTCAAAAAAGTTGAGAAATTATTCTTTATATTTTTTTCATAAAAATAAATAAATATAATTTTTAAATAAAACATATTTTTGTTGAATACAATGAATTTAATAGAAATTATTTTGCCTGTCTAAATGCCTAAAGGAGTCATTTTTTAATGATTTTTTATAATCCCCTATTAAAGGTTGAGGGGTAACCTTTTCACATTCAATAGAACTAGAGGCATTAATCTTTAAATACATGTCCATTTTCAGGTCCAAGGATCAAACACTCAATTGTCATCCCACCTAGCAGATACAAATTGTTGGTAATAACGACAGACCTACTAGTCACTCTCAACTAGAAATACCAGTGCTTTACTACATGTGACATTATATTTATTTCATAAATCATTTATTCCTATCCATACATTCTAAATTAATGGATATGTTTTAACATTAATATTTAAATAATAAAATTTAGTTGTCTATTTAAGATTGATGTGGAATATATCAAATGATATCAAGCTTAGTGTTTTCTTTTAAAATATAGTGATGTTAAATTATACCCCCTTTAAATTAATTGTGCCCTGATATTTTATTCAACATACCTAAATCATAATATCTATAATTATAATTAATAAAATCTAAATATTCTCTGGGAAATTAATTACTTATATGTTCAAAAGATAATTCTATGTCTTATTTTTTTTAAGAAAATGACAACGCATAATCTATAAAGTTGTCTAGACCGTTCCTCTGATACCAAATGTAAATCTCTGAACCCGTACTTCAAAATTCTATGTTAAAAACATTTTTTTTATAAAATATAACTAATAAATACATAGTTCTGTATACAATCGAGGACATTTTTCGGTCTAGGTTTTAGGGATTACACAAATACATTACATTTAATCAAAAATGCACAAATATAAACTAAAATAACTAAATTGATTAATTTTTTATAACCCTATAGGAAATTTTAAGCCCTTCAGATAATTATACTAAACCAATAGAAAATTAATTAAAAACATAGGGTGAGAATTAAATTTATTAGTAATGGTTTTTAAAAAATAAGGATAAAATCCTTTTTAAATAATTTGGAAATAATTTATATAAAAATATTATATAAAATAAAAAACATTTGATATAATTTATAAACATGATTTTTTATAAAAACTAATTAAAAAAACATTCAAAACATTTAAAACACTAATCACTTTGAAAACTCATTTTAAAATCATCTTTGAAATACACTTGGATTTCTACTTGAAATCATTTGAAAATAATAACCCTTTCATGGATTAAAATGATACTTGATAGGTATTATAAAAAGCATTTGGCTACTAGAAGTATCAGTTGTATAAAATATCCCCCATTGAGGTCATGTTTTCACTCCTTATACCCTATCATATCATACGATACCCTAATGTCGAATTTTATGAAAACATTTTAGAAGACCTCTCATTCTCATTCATAACCCACTAAACAAATTTCACAATCATACATAAATAATTTTCATACAAGAAAATAATTTTAATACATATAATAATAAATAAATAAAAATTTTATTTAAACTCAAGTGATTGGGGAGAAATCCACCTTTCAAGATGGAATAATTACATTTAAGAAGACATGAACAAACATGCCTTGAAATTAAAACATATGATTGCATAAAAGTTCCTGATACGCCACTAAAAATTATTGATGATGGAACTATCTACAAAAATTAATTAAAATAAAATATTTTACTTGAAAATATAAATTTATGTTATAAAAATAACAATTTTAAAGGAATCCACTTACATTGAGCCTGACTTGTTGCATACGTTTCTTTATCATCCACTTCTTCAGAAAATTCCTTTTCTTAACCACTTAATACCACTAAGGGTGGTGTTATACCTAAAATATGACCACTAGAATGTGTATAGGGATGATTATAAAATAATTTTATAGATTATGGTTGATTAATAAGGCTATATATGATTAGATTAAGTGATGTAATGAGACCCATTTTATAATTAAGGTGAGGGTAAATTTAAGAATTACTTAAAATATTAAAATATAATATGTCTAATATAGGGATAAAGACTTTAAAAAGGCCTGAAAAACATATGATATTCCTTTTTAGATATAATATTATCATTTTTCCCTTGTTAATATTTTTTTTTGATTTTAAAATAATTTAATTAAATATTTTATTCATGAAAAATATTTTTTTTCAAATTAAACACTATTCATAACTATGACATTTAAACATCAAAATAATGTTTCAAATTCAAAACCAATTTTTTTATTATATCATATACATATATCACTAATCTATAGTATTCTTTAATTACCTTAAAAATCTTAATTTATATTTTTATTATTGTTTTTATATCATTTATTTGAATGTTTCATTACTTAAATAATTACTACATCATCATTGTGAAATTATTTAAGGTATTTATTTTTTTCCTAAAAATTTAAAATAAAATTCATGGAGAAGATAAATTTATTATCTTTGAAATGAATATTTATGGTTGAATTTATAGTTCATAAATCTAGATATTAAAATATTATAATTATAAAAATCTATAGTCTGAACAACTTGACTTTATTTTAATTAAAATATTATAAAGATATTAAAATGATTCAAGTGGGTCGAAAAAGGTCTAAAATTCAAATAAAAATAAAATATTTTATGAAACATACACATAAAAATATATTTATGCAATTATTGTGTCATTTAAGGGTTCTTATAATTCTAATTGAAACCATTTTTTTAATTTTTATACTCCTTTCCCAACCATTACATCAACATTGCATCAACAATATTGATAATTATTTTAGGTATAAAAATTAAAAATAAATTAATATCATAAACATAACTTAATTAGGTTAAATATAATCATTTATATGTCATAATTAGTAATATTTACTCATATTTATTTCAATACAACTTCATTAATTTGTTAATTTGTCTTTTCTTGCCATGCGCAAGCCTTGCACATGCATTTGGATAAGTCACTAGTAATATAAATATAAAATTCAATAATGTAGTTAAAAACATCAATTATACATAATAATTAATAAATAAGTCATGAAAATAATTTTTATCACTAAATTATTATCTATAAAGAACTAAATTTTACTTTTCTAACGCTACATAGGCACTGCGTCAGCACTGACAATGGTTTATATACTTATCAAGAAAAAATATAATTTACATGTTATGAATAATATATTGTAAAATATTTATTTTATAGTTTCATAATTTTGAATTTATATAATTTTAATAAATTTTATATCATAATTATGTCATTGTGATGTCACAAAATACTGTATTTTTTTACAATTCACTAATAGTATAACATTTTCAAAAAATTATATAAATTTACCCATAGACTAATTTTGATTTTATGATTTTAAAAATGAAGTCATTTTTTACAAATATTTTTTAAATAACATCAAAAAATTAATTATAATATTTATTGGTAAAAATAAACAAATATCATTTTTGAAGAAAACATATTTCTGATGAATAAAATGAATTTTCTAGAAATTATGTTATTACTATCTAATCAATTAAAAAAACATTTATATTCTGTTTTACCATTACATTTATTTCATTGATTAGTTATTCCTATTCATACCTACTAATTTAAAGGACAAATTCTTGTGTTCATATTTAAATAATAAAATATACCTTTCTATGTAAGCTTGATGTGGTGCATATCATACACTATCGAGCATAATGTTTCCTTTAAAATCTTGGGATGTAACATTATCCCCCCCTTAAATGAATTGTTCCTTCTCAATTCATTCAACATGCATAAAATCAGAATTTATATATTTATAATTAATAAAATATAGATCTTATAAGATAGCTTAATTACCTAGATGTTCAAAAGAAAAATCTATTTCTTAGATTTTTTAAAGACATCTACAATACCTAATCTCCAAAGTTGTCTAGACCATTCTGATGATACCAAATATGAATCCCTAAACCCTCACATCCATATTTAGTACTAAAAACACATTGTTTTTGTTTTCATAAAATATAACTGAAAAATACACGGTTCTTCATACAATCAAGGACCTTTTTTAGTCTAGGTTTTGGATTATTAGACAAATATATTACATTTTATCAGAATTGTAAAAAATAAAATAAAATAACTAAATTGATTTATGTTTTTTAATGTCGTAAATGAAGTGAACACCTCTAGATAATTTTACTAAATCTATTGAAAATTAATTTAAAACATAGGGTGAGCATTAAATTTCCTAGTAAGGGTTTTTAAAAAACATGGAACATACCCCTTTTAAAAACATTGAAAATACATTAAATTAATTTTATATCAAATCCAAAACATCTGATATAATTTATAAACATGTTTTTTTATAAAAATTCAAAATAAAAACCTTTTAAATACTTTAATATATATAGTATTTTGTAAACCCATTTTTAAAACATCTTTAAAAAACACTTGGATTTCTCCTTAAAAATAATTTGAAATTAATAACCCTTTTGTAGATTTAAATGATACTTAAAAAGTCTTATGAAAACCATGTGGCTAAAAAGAGTATCAATTGTAATACATTTTACCCTTTAGGTCATGGGTTCACTCCCTATACCTTATCATCTCATAAGAACCCTACATCCCAATTTTAAGAAAACATTTTAGAAGACATGATTTTCACATTCATAACCCACTAAAACATTTAATATTCATACATAAATAATTTTAATAGAAGAAAATATTTTTAATATTTATCAAAATGAATAAAACTCAGTTTTTTTGAAACTCAAGCGATTTGGGACAAATTGACCTCTCAAGTGGAAATTCTTACATTTAAGACTACATAATCATAAATGCTTTCTAATAAAAATATATGATTGCATAAAAGTTCATGATAAGTCACTAAAAATTATAGATGATATACATATATAAAATCATGAATTAAAATAAAACCTTTTCATTTAAAATATAAAATTATATTTTTAAAATAACACTTTCAAAATAATCCCCTTACCTTGAGTCAGACTCATCACACACGTTTCATTATCCATCTCTTTTTTAGAAAACCCCTTTTCTTAACTCCTTAAGACCACTAAGGGTGGTGTTCTACCTAAAATATGACATCTAGAGTGTGTATATGGATGGGGAGAAAATAATTATATAAATTAGGGTTGATAATTAAGGCTCTAGGTTATGGAATTAAGTGAATTAATGAGAAGAATTTTATAACTGAGGTGAGGGGAAATTTAGAAATTACATAAAATATAAAAATATAATAAGTCTAATATAATGTTAAAGACTTTAAAAGGCCTAAAAATCAAAATAGATCACATTTTAGAAATAATATTATAATATTTGGATTTTTAAATATATTTCTGATTTTTAAATAATTTAATTAACTATTTTATTCATAAAATATATTTTTTGTCAAATCAATCACTATTCGTAACTATGACATTAAGAAATCTAAATAATGTTTGAAATTCAAAACCAATTTATTTATTATATATTATACATATAAAATTATTCAAGATAATTTTTTAATAACCATAAAAATATAAAATTTCATTTATTTTATTTTTTTAATATCATTTATTTGATTAGTACATTAATTAAATAATTATCGCATTATCATTGTGAAGGCCTTTAAGGTATTTATTTATTGCCTAAAAATTAAAAATAAATTTTCATATAGAATATAAATGTATTATATTTGAAATTAATATTTATTTCGGAATATATCTTCTAGAAAACCATATATTAAAATATTATATTAATTAAAATTTATAATGTGAACAACTTGACTTTATTTTCATAAAAATATTATAATGTTCTTAAAGTGAATCAAGTGGGTCTAAAAGAGTCCCAGATTAAAATTTAAATAAAATATTGTCTAAAATATACACATAAAAATATATTTATTAAATCTTTGGGTAATTTATGTGTTCTTACAATTTTAATTAAAATCATTTTACTTGTTTTTCTTCTTCTTGCACAAGCACTACATCAGCAATTCATAAGCATTAAATTTTGTTATTTCATATATAAAAAATAAAAATAAATTAATATCATATATATAAATTATTTAGGTTCAATATAATTATTTATATGAGTTCATTATGTATATTTGTTCATATCCATGTCAAGAAAACTTATTTAATTTTTTAATTTTCTTTTCTTATATTGTGCAAGCATTGCACAAGCATTTGGTTAATACTCATGTTATATAACTCTAAAATTAAAAACTATAATCCAAATACATAAATTATATAGAATAATTAATAAATAGGTCATGAAAATAATTTTTTTCACTCAATTAGTTTCTATGAAAAACCAAATTTAACTTTTCCAACACTGTACATACACTACATCAGCACTCACAATAATTTTTATACTTATCAGGGAAAAAATAATTTACATGTTATAAATTATTAATTGTAAAATATTTTTTTTATAATTTCATTATTTACTCAATATATAAGTTTAATAAATTTTATATTATAACTATTTCACGGCGATGCCATAAAATACTGTATTTTTAATTAAAATAGAATTTTTTTTACTATTTTTTAAAAATATACCATTTTCGGAAAATTCTCAAAATTTCACCATAGAATAATTTTAATATTATGATTTAAAAAATTTAGTTAATTTTAAAAAACATATTTTCAATGATTTTGAGAAATTAATTGTTATATTTTTTCATAAAAATAAATAAATATCATTTTTGAAGAAAACTTATTTATGATGAATAAAATCAATTTAATAGAAATTATTTTGCCTCTATAAATGATTAAAGGATTCATTTTTTTATTTTTTATAATCCCATGTTAATGTTTGAGGGGTAAAATTTAAATAGTCTATAGACCCAGATGTGTTAATCCTTAAATACATGGCCATTTTTTAGGTCTAAAGATCAAACACCCAATCGCCATCCCACCTAGCTGATACAAATTTTTTGTTACAACGACCGACCTGCAAGGCACTCTCAGCTAGAAATTATAGTGCATTACTACACGTTCCATTATATTTAATTCATAAATATGTTATTCCTATTCATACATTATAAATTAACGGCTAAGTTTTAACATTAATATTTAAATAATAAAATTTAGTTGTTTATTTAAGCTTGAGGTGGCATATATCATATGCTATCGAGCATAATGTTACCCTTTAAAATCTCGAGATGTTATATTATACCCCCTTAAAAAGAATAATGCCCTCAAAATTTGTTAAAAATATATAAAATCAGAATTTTTGTATTTATAATTAATAAAATCTATATCTTCTAAGGGGAATTAATTATATAAAAGTTCAAAAGAAAATTTTAGCACTTAGTTTTTTTAAGAAAATGACAATGCCTAATCTTTAAAGTTGTCTAGATCATTCCTATGATACCAAATGTGAATCCAAAAACTCACACTTCCAGATTTAGTGTTAAAAAAATTCTATGTTTTTTTATAAAATATAACTGATAAATACATAGTTATTTATAAAATTGAGTACCTCTTTCAGTCTAGGTTTTGGAGGATCATAAAAATACATTAAATTTTATCACAATTGTCAAAAAATAAAATAAAATAAAATAAATAAATTGATTAATGTGTGCTAAATCCATAAGAATAGTGAATACCTTTAGATAATTCTACTAAACCTATAGATAATTAATTTAAAACATATGGTTAGTATTAAATTTCCCAGTAAGGGTTTTTAAAAAACAAGGATAAAATCCTGTTTAAATAATTTGGAAATAATTTATAAAAACATTTTATATCAAATAAAAAACATTTTATATAATTTATAAACTTTTCTTTTTATAAAAATTCATAAAAAAACATTCAAATCATCTAAAATACTTATCACTTTGAAAACTCATTTTAAAATAATCTTTGAAAAACACTTGGATTTCTACTTAAAATCTTCTGAAAATAATAACTCTTTTGTGGGTTAAAATGATTCTTTATAGGTCTTTTTAAAACCATGTGCCAACTATAAGTATCACTTATATTAAATATTTCCCTTGAGTTCATGGTTTCAATCCTCATACCCAATCATATCATACGATACCCTTGTGCTGAATTTTAAGAAAATATTTCAGAAGACCTGTCATTATCATTCATAATACACTAATTTTTTTATAATAATATATAAATTATTTTCATAGAAGAAAATAATTTTAATAGTTATAATAATGAATAAATATAATTTTTTTTAAAACTCAAGGCATTTGGGATAAATCCACCTTTCAAGATGAAATACTTACATTTAAGAATACTTGAACATAAATTCTTTGAAACCAAAACATATGATTGCATAAAAGTTATGGATACTTCACTAAAAATTATAGATGATGGAAATATATAGAATAATGAATGAAAAAAATCTTTTACTTGAAAATAAAAAAAATATTTTATAAAAATAACAATTTTAAAATAATCCCCTTACCATGATCCTGTCCTATCACATACATTTATTTATCAACCTCTTCTTTAGAAAATCCATTTTCTTAACACCTTAATACCACAAAGGGTGGTGTTATACCTAAAATATGACCTCTAGAGTGTGTATAGGGATGAGAAGGAAATAATTTTATAGAGGATGGCTGAGAAATAAGGCTCTAGGTGATAGGATTATGTGAATGAATGAGGCCCATTTTATAATTGAGGTTAGGTGAAATTTAGAAATTACTTAAAATATTAAATTATAATATATCTAATATAGGGTTAATGAATTTAAAAAGCCCTAAAAACCATGGGATATTAAATTTTAGATATAATATTATCCTTTTTTTCCCTTTTCACTATTTTTTTATTTTTTAATAATTTAATGAAACATTTTATTCATGAAAAATATTTTTCTTTTCAAATTAAACACTATTCAAAATGATGGCATTAAAAAATCAAAATAAAGTTTGAAATTTGAAATTTTTTTATTATATCCTAGAAATATCTCATTAATCTATATAATTCATGAATTACCTTAAAAATCTCAATTTATATTAATTTATTATTTTTTAATATCATTTATTTGAATGTTTCATTAATCAAATAATTACTACATCATCATTGTGAATGACTTTAATGTATTTATTTACTTCCTAAAAATTTTCAAAAAAATTCACAGAGGATAAAAATTTATGATATTTGAATGTACTATTTATGGTTTAATATATATTTAGGAACAATATAAATTAAAATATTATACTGATTAAAATATATAGTGTGTACAACCTGAATTTATTTTAATTAAAATATGATAAAGGTCTTAAAGTGAATCAAGTGGGTTGAAAAAGGTCCAAAATTAAAATTAAATTAAAATATTGTCTTAAAATTACACATAAAAATAAATCTATTCAATATTTGGGTCATTTAAGGGTTCTTTTAATTTTAATTGAAATCTTTTTGTTTATTTTTATTCTATTTTCATAATCACTACATCAACACTGCATAAAAATTAAAGATAATTAGTTCATGTATAAAAATTAAAAATAAATTAATATCATAAAAATAACATAATTAGGTTCAAAATAATCATTTATATTCATTAATTATGAATATTTACTCATATTAATTTCAATAAAACTTCTTTAATTTGTTAATTTTCTTTTTCTTGTCTTGTACAAGCATTGCACATGCATTTAGATAAGTCAGAAGTTGTATAACTATAAAATTAGAAACTATAGTTAAGAAAATATCAATTATACATATTTCTAATGATTAAAACTAATTTACTAGAAATTATCTTATTATTATCTGATAATTTGCCAAAACATTTATAATGAGTTGTGAAATTATATTTATTTCATAAATAATTTATTCATATTCATACCTACTAATTTAATGGCTAAGTTATAAGAGTCATATTTAAATAATAAAATTTAGTTTTCCGTTGAAGCTTGATGTAGCATATATCATACGCTATCGAGCATAGTGTTTCATTTTAAAATATCAAGATGTTATATTATACCCACATATATGAATTTATCCTGTGTAATTAGTTCAACATACATAAAATTCAGAATTTTTATATTTTTAAATTAATAAAATCTAGATCTTCTAAAGAAACATAATTACCTAAAAGTTCAAAATAAAATTACATCTCTTATATTTTTTTTAAGAAAATGATAACGCCTAATCTCTAATTTTGTGTAGCCAATTCCTATGATACCATATTGGAATCCAAAAACCCATGATTCAAAATTTAGTGCTAAAACATTCTATGTTTTTCCATAAAATATAATTTAAAAATATGCAGTGCTTTATACAATCGAGGAACTTTTCTAGTATAGGTTTTTGAGAAATTAAACAAATACATTACATTTTATCAGAACTATAAAATAAATAAAATAAAATATCTAAATTTATTCATGTTCTCTAACTACTTAAAAAAAGTTAAGACATTTAGATAATTCTCCTAAACCTATGGATAATTAATTTAAAACATTGGTTGAGAATTCAATTTCTTAGTAAGGGTTTTTGAAATACAAGGATAAAATCCCTTTTAAATAATATGAAAATACTTTAGAACTTTTTTAATATCAAATCCAAAAAAATTATATAATCAATAAACTTGGGATTTTCAAAACAAAAATCATAATAAAACACCTTTCAAAACCTTTAAAATAATTATGATTTTGAAAATATTTTTCAAAATCATCTTTGAAAAATACTTAGATTTCTCCTTAAAAATCATTTGAAAATAATAACTATTTTTTGAATTAAAATGATACTTGGTAGGTCTTATCAAAACCATGTGTTCACTAGGAATATAAAATGTAGTAAGTCATCCCATTGAGGTCATGGGTTCGTTCCACATACCTTATCATCTCATACGATACCCTACTACCAAATTTTAAGAAAACATTTTAGAAGACCTACCTTTCCCATTCATAACCATACATAAATTATTTTCATAGAAGAAAATAATTTTAATACTTATTAGAATGATTAAATTTGAATTTTCTTAATACTCAAGAAATTTGGAAGAAATCCACCTCTCAAGAGGAAATACTTATATTTAAGAAGATATAAACCTAAATGATTTGAAATTAAAACTGATGATTTCATAAAAGTTCTTAATACATCACTAAAAATTATAGATAATTACCATATATACAATAATGAATAAAAATAAAATATTCTTCTTGAAAATATAAAATTATATTCTAAAAATAACACTTTCAAAATCATCCTTTTATCTTGAGTCTGACTCATCACATACATTTCTTTATCTTCCACTTTGGAAGATCCCTTTTCTTAACACCTTAAGACCACTAAGAGTGGTATTCTACCTTACTATTGCATCTAGAATGAATATAGGGATGAGTAGAAAATATTTTTATAGAGTATGTTCTAGCAAGAAGGCTCTAGGTGATGGAATTATGGGAAGGAAGGTGACCCATTTTATAATTGAGGTGAGGGGTAATTTAGGAATTACATAAAATATTAAAATATAAAAAGTATAATATAGGGTTAAATACGTTCAAAATGACTTAAAATCATAAGAGACCACATTTTAGATATAATATTATCATTTTTCCGTGTTAAATATTTTTTTTTTATTTTTAAATAAATTAATAAAATATTTTATTCATGAAAATTATTTTTATCGAAATAAATATTATAAGTTACAATGACATTATAAATTATAAAATGTCTTAAATTTTATTTTTTATTATATCATATATATGTAAAATTTATCTATATAATACATAAATTACCTTAAAAATATCAAATTATATTTATTTTATTATTTTAAATATCATTTATTTTATTTGTTCATTAATTAAAAAATTACAAAACCATCATTGTGCAAGAATATAGGGTATTTATTTTTTTTTAAAAAAATTAAAAATAAATTTTCCTAAATTTTTTAAATTTATTTGGTTTTTAATTTAAATTTATGGTTGAATATATTTTATATAAAGAAATATATTAAAATATTATACTAATTAAAATCTATATATTGAACAACTTGACTTTCTTTTAAATAAAATATTATAAAGGTCTTAAAGTGAACCAAGTGGGTCCAAAAATGACCCAAATTCAAATAAAAATAAAATTTTGTCTCAAAATTACACATCCAAATATATTTATTCAATTTTTGGGTCATTTAAGGGTTCCTATAATTTTAATTAAAATCATTCTATTTATTTTTCTTCTTCTTGCACAAGCACTTCATTATCATTGCATAAGCATTAAAGTTAATTATTTAATATATAAAAATTAAAATAAATTAAAACCATACAAATAACTTAATTAGGTTCAATATAATAATTTATATTCATTCATTATGTTTATTTACCCATATCCATGTCAAGAAAACTTATTTAATTTGTAAATTTTCCTTTTCTTGCCTTGTGTAAGCATTGGACTTGAATTTGGATAAGACTCAAGTTTTATAACTCTAAAATTGTAATATATTATCCAAAAACATAATATATACATAATAATTAATAAATAAGTCATGGAAATAATTTTTATCATTCAATTATTATCTATAAAGAACCAAATTTGATTTTGCCAATGTAGTGCAGGCACTGCATGAGCACTAACAATGATTTTTATACTTATTAAGAAAAAAATATAATTTAAATTTTATCAATTATTTCTAGTAAAATATTTATATTATAATTTAATTATTTATACATTATTTAAGTTTAATAAATTTTATATTTAACTATGTCTTGGTGATGTCACAAAATACTGTATTTTTAAATAAAATTGTATTTTTTTACTATTCACTAGTAATTTATCATTTTCAAAATATTCTAAAAACTTTACCATAGTATAATTTTGATATGATGATTTAAAAAATGAAGTTAATTTTTCATAATACATTTTAAAAAGCTTCCAGAAATTAATTATAATATTTATTCATAAGAAGAAATAAAAAACATTTTTAAAGAAAATGTATTTTTGACGAATAAAATGATTTTACAAGATATTATGTTATTATTATCTAATCATTTACCAAAAAATTAATATTGAGTTATTCCCTTATATTTATTTCATAAATCAATTATTACTATTCATACCTGAGAATTAAATGACTAAGTTATAATGGTAATATTTAAATAATAAAATTTAATTGTCCGTTTAAGCTTGACATGGGATATATAATACTCTATCAAGAATTGTGTTTCCTTTTAAAATATTGGGATGTTACATGAATCCATATATATAAAGTATGATAATATGATCATGGTTATCTCTACATTCAAGGAAGTATCTCTTGTTACAATCGTGAATAATGTTGGTTTACAATAGACTATGAGAACAACAACTATGGTTAAGCAAGTAACTATTAGTGTTCAACCAAACAAATATGACCCTTCTCCATATAGTTATGAAACTTCCAAATCAGGTGATTATATGATAGGACATGTTAATTTCAATAGAATTAGAACTCCATTTTTAGTTTCTTCCTCAACTCAAGCCTCGTCTAAAGGTATTAATGACCTTGGTCAACCTAATGAAGGATACATGATATTTCAGGTCTCCACTAGTATTTCACTTGAATTTCTCAATCTAGACATTATTTTTAAAAGTGAAATTTTGGATTCTAAAAATTGTTTTAGGACTACCAGTATGATGGTAGAAGATTCCAATATTATTTATTTCTTTAAAGTGTAAAAATAAAATTATCAAGGTGATATTTGGGCACCCATTAAAACATATAGGATAGATTGACACCCTAGTTTTTAGGTAGGTTGTGACGCCAACCACTATATGAATCTCCGATCATAGAATCGGTTATAGGGTATCATTATCCATATTGAATTGATTTTTGATTTGTGTGACAATTATTAAATTCATTGAGAGAATCTAGTTTCTATTTTAGTGAAAGGCCTTGAAATTGGGATGAGGTGGATCTATATTGATTTTTTATTTGAGATAGATTCAGGGTGACACTAAAGCATGAGTTTTCTTTATTACTAATAATATCATATGTATAATTGTTTTAATTTCTTGGTAATTGGATATTACATATAAATAATTGGGATTTGTGGAATATGTAATGATCATGGTGAATGGATGCCATTTTTTTAAATAGTTTATGGTGTGGAGGCCCGCTACAGATGATGTTTAATTAGAGGGATTCTCAGTTGGAATTGAAGTGTGATGAAGAGGATTAGGGCATTTGGTTTGGTTATTAGAGTGCAGTCTTAATCGGTTTCCTTCCATGTTCACTAGTATATGTAGGTTTAAAGTGTATTGAAGGTTTTATCTAATGTTCTAGTCTATATGGGGGAATTTTAGGGCTTCATAAAAGATAAAATATTAGGTATTTGGATTTTTTTGGTTATTAGTATGATGAGTTATACACACCTATTGATATGAAAGTGTTGGAGATAGGTTGTTGTAGCTGATGGTATTACTAGTATCTAGGCTTTTTATTTTTTTGTATATGTAGAGGTTAGTTATTTTTCAGAAAATGTGAATGATAATTCAGTTGGTAAAGTTTTTGTTTCTCTAATGATGGAAGATATACCAAATTTCTATCTCTGTATATGTTTTCTGGGAGAAATTGAGTTGTAGTCTCACTGTCACCTTTTAGAATTTGATACTCAGTTGGATGGTTGAATACTTATTCTCATTTGTTTTTTGATTATTCTATTTGTATGTTGTTGGGTTTTTCTGTATGTCCTAATGTGGTATTACTCCTTTTTACATTAATATTTACTTTAGAGGTAATATAATGTTGCTAATAGAATTCTTGGTTACTTTTAGTTTCAAGATGGAATGGACTGTTTATGAAGACACTAGATAGGATATCATATAGGGTTTTTGTTGGCTCTTGTGGCTGATTATGATGAAAATGAGAATGAAGTGTTATATTTTCTTATCAAATGAATTTATTTGGTGTGTAAGACTTCTTTTCCATTCATGGTTTTATGATGATTTGAAGATCAAGGAAGGTATTTCCTTGATTACATGTAGGTGATTTGTTGGTTGTGTGTTTTCTGGATTTTATGTTGGTTTTTGAGGTAAAAATTGTTGTTTATGGGGTTTTTATGAGTACAATGCACCTTATAATCCTCACTTTTTTTGTGTGTGTGTGTGCATTTTTAATAAAATTTTATGGGTCTATGGAATTAGTTTTCCAAATCCATAGATCCCATCATTTCTACAAAAAATTCTAAAATATATTTATATATTTACATATATATATTTATATATTTACATATATAATTATCTATTTATGTATAATTGTATATTTACTTATAATTTTTTTATAATGTATTTATAAAATGAATATTTATTGTAAATACATTTATGTTTGTCTATATATATATATCTGTATGTGTGAGCGAGTCTCTCTCCCTCTCAATATATATATATATATATATATATATATATATATATCTCTGTGTGTGTGTTTATGTGTGTGTATTTTTATATATGTGTGTCTATATAGATAAATGTATATATATATATATATATATATATATATATATATTAATATACATTTATTGCAATGTATAAAGATACATGCCTATATATAGGAACACAAAAAACACAATCTTCATTAGCCTAGAATATCTTACATGTTACTTATATAAATATTTATAAATATGTATATATTTTTCAATATATTATTATTTTAATATATATATTTTATTATTTATTTAAAAACATTATTTTAATATATTTCTAAATATAAATTTGTTTAGTGACACTCTCACAAACACATAAATATTTATATATAAACATTATATATACATTTGTATATGTATATATATATATTAATAAATTTTTATAAGGTAAATAAAATGTATAATTTTATATATAAAATATATAATAAAAGATATTTTCCACATGGTTTATATATTTAAAAATAAATTTTAAATATAAATATGTTTAAATATTTATTTATTCAGTTTAATTTTTATATGTAATTATAAAAAAAATTGTATATATATATATATATATATTAATTTATAAATACTACTAAAATATGAAAACATAAAAATATTCAACCCATAATATCCATATGAATGTAATATCGGGGAATAAATTCAGTCTCTACTAAAAAAAGACAATAAGACCATATTAAATAAAGTAGAAATTCCACAGAATGATGCAAAATTATGGAATCCCAAATTTACACATAGTTTTAGAGTCCTTAAGGACCTATTAAACAAGAAAAAATGAGATCCTATTCAAACCTTACTATATGTTCCATAGATGTCTTCACAAGATTCGATGTGATTTCTTATAGAACTCAAAGAGAAACCTATTTAAAATGTTATGGTTATTTGATGTTCAAGTTATGTTTTAAACTTATTTTAAGATATTAATTAATTGATTTATTTTTTCTATAAACAAATTATTATTAAATATCTAGTAGTCAATATTAATTATTAAATTTTATGTTGACATTAATTTATAATTATTTAGAAATTATTTTTCACTAAACCTTTTATATATTAAGCATAATTGCATATTTAGTATTATATAAATCATATTTAATAAAATATATTATATATATATATATATATTTTAATATAAATATATTTATATACTATAATATGATATTTAATTTTATATAAAGTTTTTTTATGAATTATACCTTTCATTAAGGGTAAAAAGAACTTTTGTCAAGACCCCCTCCCTTCAAGGTTTCCCTCCTAGGCTGGAAATAAAGGAAGAGAGATAATGCCCCCCCGAGTCCCGCTTTAAGTAGGCATCGGGTTGGAGACTAGCATCAAGGGTATAAAAGTCTCATATAAGGAAGACATTACCCTTAATAATACAATGCAGGTCAGGAGATAGGATAAATAGAAACTAATAAAACTCATCACATAACACAGAAAGATAAACTCAATCATCCAATAATAAATGAACAATGTTAACAAATATAAATAGAAGTCACGAAATAAATTCCAAGGAAAGACAAGTCTCGTGGCATAGAGTCAACAAGAGCTCAAAAATACAAGCTAGTAATGTACAACTTGTTCATTTAAATCCTCCTAGAAACCTATAAAATAGTTTATATATATGTTGGGTGGGTTTAAAAAATACTCAATATGATCATAACAAATGTCTCTCATGCTCATATGAAAAGATCATTCTAATTCACTCAGAAATAAAAAGTAGAACCAACATGAAATTAAATAGGTTAACCGACCAATACCAGTCTTACTATGACATGATCACCATATAATGCACCCAATACAACAACATAGTATCAATAGAAACTAAATAAAAGACACCACATAACAACTTCCCAACTGATTTCCTCTCTCATGCCCCAATGCTGTACTTCATGTTCTATAATACCTTCCATGCATATCAAATCATTTAACTGTCAATCTATGATGTGGGTTAAGATTATTACCTACCCACCCATCCTCACAAGGTCTATCATCTCATGCTAGAATTAGCAACTATCCATATATCACAGCCTCATCACATCATCACATATCATATACAAGAAAGTAGGGTATCATGAACATGAATAAAATCAATACGAACCCCTCCTACCACACTTGACTCTCACCGTAGATCACATCCTAATCCTCATAGGTAGAAATCCAACACCAACATATTATCACTAGGTGATCTCTAAAAGTAACCCATATCATAATTACTACTACCCGTGTAAGATAAGGGCGAAGGGGGTAGCCATCCATCCAATTCACTACCATCCATGATATTGGGGAAAACACCTAAAACCCAAAACATTTAGGTGTTGGTAAGGTTATCCAACTTATGTGGGGTGTGTATAGAAATTAAATATTAATAAAATGTAGAAATATATCACATATGACCTAACCAAGAGGTTAACATCAACTACACTATCATAATCCACAACACCACCACTGCACCCCACAACATATGCCCAAAATAATACCACTACTAAATACATCACAACACACAACCACCACACATAACCATGAAATTTCAATATTTAATTACACGTTATTCTATTTCCCAGAATTTACCAATTATAATCCAAACATCATTCATTGCTATTTAATTAACTAATTTGATTATAACATATTAAATTTCATAAAACACCTCATTCATTTACCAACCCAAGTAATTTATCATTTTATTCATTTATTCCAATTACCACACATCAATTTTAGACCATATATATTTAAATTTTTCTCATGATATTTCAATTGTATCATTTCAATTCATTCCATGAATAATAGAGAAACTTACACAACCATACCACATAACAATTAACCCATGTCACATTAACCATCGACTTAATATAATATATACAAAGATATAACCATATACCAACCATATCATTGCAACAACCATGTAATAAAAGTCACATAAATCAAATGATGAAAATAAAACCTCATTACATCCCATTAGAACCAACCATCACTTCACCACCCAAAACATTCCGTATTGAACTCATTCACCACCATGACCAGTAAAAAACCCCACAAAGTTCCCATACATCACATGATAATACATATTAACAACATCAACAAATAGGATAATATTATATCTACCACAATTTATCCAAATTCCAAATAAGAAAAAAGGGCTTTCATCACTTTACCTCATCACTTAGCAGGGGTATCCTCACACAATTCTAGAATTATACAGGAAACAAAATCATTATCCATGTATAAGTTCTTAACCTTGTATTCCAGGTGAGATAAAATAATCAACACAACATGGGTTTACAATCATATCAACTAAAACACAAACAAAGATCCCAATATCTTTGATTTCATGAAATAGTAACTAAAAAGTATAATTACCTTATAAATTTCACAAACCAATAAATACATGTTAATAAACCCCTTTCCATTCAATTTAAGTATAATTCAATTAATTATATTCTTATGATGACCCATATTATCCACCCAATGGAAGAAAAGAGCCTAAAATCCCTACACATGTCCCTAAAAAGGAGAGAACAAGGATCCCCAACATCAATGATGATTTTTTTAATCACAATGTATAAAAGGGAAAATAAGGAAAAATTGGAAGAGAATAATCACACAAGGAAAATCTATATCAACTTGAATCAAACCAACAACTGATCAAAATCACATCCCCAAACACACCTTGAATACAAAATCATAACCACTGAGAATTTTTCAATAGATAAATAGGTGGAATCAAAGGAGAAAAGAGTTAAATTCACCACAGATTTCCAAATGTTAAACTCCTGAAGCCTAAGATGAAATCTAGAAAAAGGGGGTAGGAAGATCCTCTAAAATTTCCTAGGGCTCGCCCAAACACTGAGTGGAATGAATGAAATAAGAAGATCTCTATTATTTATAGAAAATATGGAATCCGAAACATTCATGGAATTAAACACTAATTCATTCCATGAAAATTCATGATTCCAATCAATTCAAGTTGTGAGACCATGAATGACTTTAATTTAAAACCTAAATATTTTCACTAAATGTATTGGTTCCTAAATATGGAATTCATTCACAATTTAAATAATAATTTCACCTCATGAATCAACTATGAATATAATTCCTTTTTTAAACTTTTATCAGTGAATTTATATCCACTTAGTCATGAAAAACCATTCACACCTTGAATAAAATTTAACACTTTGAATAACCCTATAAAATATAAATTTATCTTTAAACAATATTAAATGCTCCATGAGCCTTCTATTAACACATATAACTCTAAAACAAATAGTGTAATGACATTATAAAGAAAATACTATTACATTAGTTACCTAAAAAATCTTTCTTGTCCTCCAGAAACCTCAAAATTAACTTTTTTATTTTCAATCACATTTAAGGGGTAAGTGAGAACCCACACATTTAAAACAGATCAAGTAGAAAAAGGGACAATTCACTTATTAAAGACATGTCTTAGATTATTGGAATCACATTCCCTAAACAATTTATAGTTAAAGGAATTTACCAGACTATCTAGATCATTCTTTATGATATCTTAATAATGATATTCTAGATAGTCCCAAGCTTGCATGTACTATTTTTTACTAGTCTTCCCCATGTTGATGGATTTAACCAATATGCAGTCTTGTTTTTCAATCCACTCACATTGATACCTGGTGGTATCCACTCAGAGTAATATTCCCATCATTTGATCAACATCTTCCTTCATTTCCTTAATCATCAGAACGACCTCCACCATTTCTTCATCAGAGTGCATGATTAGATCCATATTATGATCCAGATCTATGACCTTCTATCACTAAAAGACATCGGGATTCCCTTCCTCACACTGTTATCTAGGTGGGAGAGAATCCTCCTTCAACAGCATCACCTACTCAGATTAAAGATGTATCTCCCCTCATTGATCCACCAACATATTGTCTGCATCCCCATGAGGGGTCTCCAAAGCTACTGAGGTACCTTCTACCTCTTGAGACCTGATGTCTCTGACTTGTTGAACCTCCTCATATTCCACTCTCTCTACCTCATGTTACTTGGGTTTACCATCATTTTTTGAGGACTTAGTCTCCATCGGCCTAAGAATATAGAAGTAGTCTTTTTACCCCTTTGGATTATGCTTCTTGGAAACAATGAAACTCCCTAGGTCCCTGTTTTTTTATTTACCGGCTTCCTTCTTGGAATATGCATTCCTTTACTAACCCTCCTATAACATTTTCATATGTGGTTTGTCCATCTACATCAGACTTATCTTCTTAGGGACAAATGGAGTTGACTTCAATCTCTACCTCGTTACTCAAACACTCAAATTGGTTGTTTAAGTTGAGACTAGCCAAAGTCCTCATCGTATTGGTTCCCTGAATGATAATAAGCTTTCTTCTTACACCATGTGATGTCTTCTCCCAAACCTATCCATCCATAGACTGTATAGTCAGTTAGATCACCATTTTAGAGTTGTTACTACTTCCTACATGCACAACCATAGTATAAGTGCAAGGATTTGGGATCACATCACCCTTATATTTTAGACCATCAGATTTAACTGAATACATTAGAGCTTGTGCACTAGTATTATGCATATCCAAATTTACTTCAACCATTACACTGACATATGCACCCATTGTAATCAAATTGTTTCCAAGAGGACCCAATAGATCGCTCCTCAACCATTTAAAAATTTCAGAATCCCTTAGTTCAGGAGGTAAAAACATAACTAGTTTTGCCTCACTACTTCTACTAAATAAATAATATCATCATTATTTCTAGAAACACAACCAGATCCTTTATATCCATCAAAATACCCATCATCAACCATATCCAGGTGCTTTCCATCATAATGAGGAGAACCGCTCAAGACCCTATTCACCCAAACCTCCATAACAGCTCCCAGTTTCATTGTCAAACGCCTACAGACTGCCAAACTATGTCCTATATTCTTGAACGATAAACAATAATCACACCAGGATTAAAAAATGTCTGACTACTTATATCATAATTCTTCATCGATGATAATCTTGAAGGATACACTGAGAGCCTTGGACACATCAACTTCTATACATACCGTAGGTGAAATCGGACGACACACTGCTCGAGTTCTACTATCAATGTAGAGGAAATTCCAAACCATATTTACAAGCATATGCATTATATGTGGATTTTGAAATGGAAGAGGTATTTCCAAAAATCTTACCCAAATCACCATCGAAGAAGAATATCATTTCATATAAAAATCATAAGACCATTTGAAAAGAAGGAATCGAGAGACATCAAAATAGATAGGGTCACTTGACGTGGAAAGAATCAAGTCTTATTTAGATAAAAACCAAATCATAATGTGTCTGGAGTCAAGAAGACCTACTGTTGCTCACTCCTGCACACCCCATGTTTCAAAAATCAAGCATTTGATGGAATCCACCAATGGTCGGAACTGATTGGGTCATGAAATCAAGGTCAGATGTAGTAGATAGGATGCTTCATTAAATACCAAGGTTGAGATCAGAAATTTAGGGGATCCTTATAAGCCTTCGAGAACTTTTGGGTAGATAGAAATTTAAGGGAAGGAGAATATGAAATCATTGTTTGAGTAAGGCATTAAGGGAAGATGATGAACACCAGTAATAGGTGATGGAGAACCCTCCTCCATCGGGGGGGGGGGGGGGGGTCATCACTTCCTAGTGCATGGAAGTCCGCGGCGTCGAGAATAGGGTGTGTTACCTCTTAATTAGCATATCATTTGGGATTCCTTCTTAAGAAACCAAAGCAAACCCTGATTAATAAAAAAACCACCAAACAATCAACACACTCTTAGGGAGGTCTAAATAAATATCATGTGAGATAACTCTAAATTATATCATTTTAACTAAAACAAAACCACCAACCCAACACAATCTATAAAGGGAAAAGGAAAATATCATAAATTATCACTATTCAAGAATTATATCATCAAATAAAAACAAAACCTGGAAAAAATAAAAGAAAATATAGGTCTGATGAAGGCATCTATGTCTCCTACTCCTAAGTACTCTCCTCCTAGAAAAAATGGATCCATACCACACGAACGAAATGGAAGGATCATCTACACAACAACTTCTCTTGATGAACCAATGTCTCTACTATTCACTCTAGAAATTTCATGTCATCCTTAATATCTAACTATCCTCAGTAAATTAAATGGGATTCATTGTGAATATTTTGAGAGAGCTAAGATATGTGGAAGACATCCTCGACCATTTTTAGCTATAGTGGGAGAACCAACTAATAAGAAACCTCACAAATGTGCTCCAACACCTCCAAAGTCCTATGAATTGGAGGGAAAGAATACTCCCTCTATCAAAAAATCACTACCCCCCGATGAGAAGAAACCCTAAAGAACAAAAAGTCTCTAACCTAAAACATGGGGGGATTCTACCTATGATTAGTGTATACCTTCTAATAGTCCCAAATTAACCTCATCCTCTCTCAGACTATTTGAATCTTCTTTTTCATGATCAACATTGCATATGGGATAAGAACCACTAACTCCACAACCACTTTCTAGAACAATGGATAATGATATAACTACCCATAAATGGTCTCAAAAGGGGACATGATAATGGGAAAGTGATAGATATTATTATATTAAAACTCAACCATTGGTAGGTTTTCCATCAATGATCCACAAAAACTATCTTCTCAATCCACAATACATCTTAAAAACACCAGGATGTACAACTACGAGTGATCTTGTGAAACTCATGGAAAATACCCTCATGCATTTCAAATAGAATAAAAAACCCCTGTGGAAATAATATATGGTTCTAATCATCCATAACCATACCTATGAATCATCACCCTGATCAAAATTGTCTCACATCACCTCTTCATTCATCTCTTCCCATTGTTACTCCACCACTTAGTATATCAATAATGATTCCACTAGAATTTAATAAAGACAACCACTTACACTAACTGCACCTATATAAAGATTCATAATCATAATATCCCCCATCCCTCTCCAAAAATCCTCATACTCTTAATCCACATATTCCCAGGACATCTAACTCAATGCATTAGTAACTATATTCCCCTTTCTCAGAGTGTAGTAGATTATAAAATCTTAATCTTTGAGAAACTCCATCCACCCTTACTGATGAGAATTTAGACCCCTCATAGTGAAAACATATTTTATGATTTTTTGGTTTTTGAAAACTACAAAGTTCTCACCAATGTGGAAATTACGCCACATCTTCATTGCAAACAAAATCATCACTAATGAAAAATCATGGGTGGAACAGGTATGCTCAAGGGAAGAAACTACCTAATTACAAATGAGATTACCATCCTCTACTATATTAAGACACATCCCAAGCCCATATGGGAAGAATAAAAAAACCATAACCATCTCCCCTTATTTAGTGAACTAAATCACTGGGGAACTGATCAATATCTCTTTTAGTTAATAAAATACTACCTATAAATGGCTAGTCCAAATAAAAGTATGGATTTTATTTTCCAGGGTGGTAAATGGGGCTACAATCTAGGAGAAATCAAACAAAAATATGTAGTAATATATCACAAGAACAAGGGAAATAAAAACCTCCATAATGTTCATTGGGTTTCCCCATGAGAAAAATCCTTGATCTATGATATGTATATGAAATCACCATACCGTGACACTGCAATACAAAGGAAATTCACCTCTCATGTTTAAAATTTTTACATGGATGGATTTCCATAGAGATAGTGGTGTCAAAATAATTGCAAGACGGATTTGATATAGTAATCATGCTCCTCTCATAACCTCGAGTGGGTCATGATATCATTAATTAACACGAATATGAACTAGTATAGGAACTAATGAAACAAAATTTTCATGATCCACATGAAAATAGTTGATGCATTCATGAAACCTAATTACATTACCAAAAACTTGAAGTGCACATACGTACATCAGAAGGAAGTCTTAGGTATATCATCATCCTTAACCCTATTATAATGATATCCAAACCAATTTTTTTTTAAAATGAAATGGATCCCTTAAACAGGATGAATAGAATATCAACCATAAAAATGGGGTAATGGTTCTTGATCGTCACTTGATTCAACCTCTAGTAGTATACACACAACCTCAGAAAACTATACACCTTCTTGGAAAACTACACTTGATCACCCTAGGGAGATATAGTGGGTCAGATGAAACCTCTATGAATTAGATCATCATTCTGTAGTGTCAACTCATGCAGCTTCATAGGCACTATTATATCAGGATCCTTCAAAATAAGAGACATGATCGGTTGTAACAATATCCCGAACTCGAAGTCATGCTGAAGGGAGTGCGGTAAAAAACTTGTCTAGGAAGACATCAATAAACTTCTATACATCCTTGGGAATATCCTCTTATATATATTTCACTAAAAAATATTCCAACTATGATAATAGATTCTCCACCTTCCTATCACCTATATGATAACTCCACTCAATAACAAAAACCCCTTATTGGACTCAACGTCAAAAAAATGAAACACTCCTCTAGAAAAAATTGATGATTTAATTTTCATAATATATATAATCTATGATAAGGATTACTTTATATAGTTTTTTAATAGTAATAAGAAACCCCCACTGATTGGTGTTTCCCTATTAACAGTATACATATGTGATATACATCAAAAAAATCATTCTATCTTCCAACTATCATGATAACACAAGGGGAACTCAAAGTATCTCCACCCACTCTCCCAAAGAAAAAACCAAAATATGGGAAATAATGTAGCGTGAGGCTCTCAAATCAAATATGGTAAAAACTGAGGCATATTATAAACTAGTCATACCTTAGAAAACCTTTAGCCTTGATCTTGTTAGAACCTACATCACATGCATCTTCCCACACCCATATCATATGTATCTCTGTTAATGGACTCTATGACCATGCATTTTCTTAGGTACCTAAGGATGGGGACCATCATGAAGTTTAAATATTCCATATCCATTTTCCATTTCGTGGAAAAATCTTTCTACCATAACTTCTAAAAAAATCCCAATGTCCCATACTACTAATACCGCATTAATGGGAATTGTTGTTGTTGCTGAAAAGGGGTCTAAATGCTTATCTAATATTGAAATCCTTGACCTGTCAAATGCTAAATAAGAAAGTGGACATGATCCCCATAGTAATTTTCTGAAATTGTAAAACCCTAGATAGATTCTAAGGTTTCACTAGCCCTAAAATGGAGTGACAAGGTATACCGAGGTCGGTTATCTTTCAGTTGGAACCTAGAATGCCTAGACAACCAAAATCCACTACCTAAATCTCTACTTCTCACGATGCCATACTGTCCACCCTCTAGAGGCTCAACCAATAAAGAATTCATCAAGTTGATAATATTTTCCTTCTTCTAGACTTCTAAACATGCATAAAGAATAAATGGGGTGACTGAATATCTAATCATTGGGTGGAAACCACCTCCAGGCATCTCAACTTAGACTCCTCATATAGGAATACATTTAGAGAAAAATATAAGAGGTCCAAAACTTGACCCAAAGATCCAAAAAACTCAAGATCCGCCACTAAAGGGAGAGTATATACAACCTATTTTCTACCTTCATCGTCAATGATAATAATTAAAAACAGAACCCCTTTTAAAAATCTAACCATGCGACATTTTTCTCCCCTTGATAATTGAGATAAATCACCCACAACTTACATGTTTCTCCCCACATATGTATAGCGTCCCGCATTTTTGTCACATAAACTTTCATTAAATTATACAAAACTGAGGATCTTTAAGGTTTAGTGTCTTAGAAACCAGGAAGTTATTACATGAGGAAAAAAAATACTTCTTCAACACTTGAAAGGCTTCTTCATTTGTTCATCCTATGTTCATTACGAAATCTCATAACCTGAGAGCATAAATCAAAGGAAAGGGTGAGCAAAAGGCCCAGTAAGGGAAACAAGGGAAACATTTTACATGAGAACTTGAGATACATCAATAAAGTCATGAAAAGAACTTTAAGGCATGCGAATGAAATCATGAGGCATATCATAATAAAAATAACGTATTTCATAACTTGAAGATGTGGCTACAACATTTAACAAAGACAATCATTTCCGTTTCACCAAGGTCCATCCCCAAGGTTTCATTAAAAATTACAAAGGTTATTCACCAAGGTATTAGTCAAAATGGTCATCTCTAGAGATTAAGTCTTTACCCAATGCATTGGAGCGTTATCAGGGCGCACCCTTAAATTTGAATTTATTATCATGTGAGCCACATATATCATCATCAATCATTTCATAAACAACCCATATATCATAAAATAAATGGGTTTCATTTCATTATCATAACGTTTTAAAAACTGCTTTAAAGACATGATCTTTATGTCACATTAAAACCCACAGAAAAGGAAAGTGGGTCTCATGTATTTAAATCCCAGAATTTAAAATAGAACATTTTGGTATATATGTGAATACCCCTTTAGATGAAAGATATTTGAGTATTAAATTAATAAAATAAAATAATTTGAGAAAAAAAGAGAGACATTTTGAGACGGAAATTCGGCAGCATAACAGCTATGTTGTAGGGTTTTAGAAAACATTGAAAAGAGGGGGGACATGTGTCACCCACTCATAAATGATCCATAAAACAATAGGGGGAAGAATATAAAGGATTTAAGAATATGGTAATGAAATTTGAAAGATATACCATATGAAATGAAGAACATGAAAGGAAGACAAAAATAAGATTTCTTTATGAAAATTCGGCAGCCTAACAACATTACTTAAACTTCAAAAAAAGTGAATTGACGAGATCAAATAGGTTCTCTCATCATATGAAAATAAAAGATCAGTATGATAGATATAGAGATCATACCCCAAAATAATAAAGAGGAACTTGAAAAACTTGACATGAAAGTAGAACTTGAAAATGAGAAGGGTGAAAAAATCCCTTAAAAATTCGGCAGCCTAACGGCGTCACTTAAACTTCAAAAAATTGAATTGATGAGATCAAATAGGGTCTCTCATAATATGAACATAAAATATCAGTATGATAGATATAGAGATCATACCCCACCATAATAAAAAGAATCTTGAAAGACTTGACAAGAAAATAGAACTTGAAAATGAGAAGGGTGAAAGAATCCATTACAAAAATTCCGGCAGCCTAACGACGCCACTTAAACATTCATAAAACGAAATGATGAGAGTAAGAGTGGATCTATCATCATATGAACATTAAAAGGAAAGTAGGATGAATATAAAAGAACATCCTCCAACATAAGAACATGGAGCATAAAAGAAATGACATAAAAGAGATACTTTGAAGGAAAGAGAGAGGTAGTATCCCTTACCATAAAACGTAACTCTTAAAACTCAAAGGTTGGGACCTTGAGGGCTTGGGGGAACCTTGGTAGGAATTATTGGGAGGTAATGAGACCAGAGCTTCGTTGGGGGAGAGTTGTTAGTGAAAACTAAAGGAGGAAAGGGTGGTTATTTATAGGAAAAGTGAGGGGACAAGGCATTAATGGCCAAGGGACACCACATTGGTGGTATTGGCAAAACCATGGGCTTGCCCATGGTATTTGCCCATTGTATTGGCCACTTGGGACACCTCATACCTTATCTTACTATTCATAATTCGAACATGTTGATTACATACTTAATACATCATTTAATGATGTCATTAAACACACGTAACTTAAAAACTGTATTTTCACTATTCATCGAAAATTCAACTTTCTCAGAAAAATCTCAAAATTTCACCTTAACCAATTATCAATGCTCTGATTTCAAAAATGAATTCCATTTTATAAAAATAATTTTCTAAATATTTTTAATTTAATTTTTAAATAAATACACTATTCACCGAAAATTCATTTTTATTAGAAAAATCCCCAAAAATTTACCTTAACCAAATATCAATGCTCTGATTTCAAAAATGAACTCCATTTTATAAAAATAATTTTCTAAATATTTTTATTTTAATTTTTAAATAAATACACTATTCACCAAAAATTCATTTTTTTCAGAAAAATCCCCAAAAATTACCTTAACATAATATCGATGCTCTGAGTTCAAAAATGAAATCCATTTTATAAAAATAATTTTCTAAATATTTTTAATTGAATTTTTAATTTAAAAACTCTATTCACCCGCAAAAACTAATTCTTGACTAATAATTTCTAAAACAGTTATTTACCTATTTTATTGAATCACATTACATAATCAAGGTGCCTAGATTATATTAATACTTTATTTAAGGGATTTTACTAATCCATTTGGTCACATTACTAATCCTAATCATAAAATTACTATTCATAATTTACTATTCATCAAAAATTAAGTTGATCTTATTAGACTCTAAATTTCATACTGAACATAATTGTAGAAGACCATTTTTCAAAAATCATTACCAATAATTAGTTATCTAAGGTTTACATAATTATTTTCAAATATCCTTTTTCTAGAATTCATAAAATATATGCATACTATATTTATCCGGACATTTGAAAATTCACAAACATCATCACAAGAAGAAATCACAATTTTTATTTAAAACAAAGGATTACACAAGGCAGTTATTGTCTCGTTACATAGCCCCTTATAACACCAGCATATGACCTAAGAGTAAGGTGTGCTAGGGTGATAGAATCTTGGGGTGTCTCGACCAACATTACACGAGTAGTAATTTCTATCAGTTTGAACTTCTCACGAAGGTGATTCCATTCTAGCTTCACACGATGAAGTTCGGCTTGGGTTTGGTCTAGAGAAAAGCCCAGTGGTGCTACCTCCTTCCTAAGTTCCGTTAGATGAGCTTCGATTGGCCCGAGACTACTGGATGAGGCCATCAAATCTCATTTCTATATTAATTAACCAAGATCACTAGTATTTAGAAAAATCTCAACATTTAGCTTCCAACGGTCATATTGACCAATGGTCATATAATAGTTGAAACCCAACAGTCTCATTTTAATTATACTCATGTTATCAAATGAAACAGTTTTTTTGAGTATAAAAAAAATAAAATAACACAAAAAATTTGGAAACAAGATTTATTCAAAATTTCGGGTCGTTACAATATGACTATCCACCAATGGAACACGTATCTCATAAAAAGAATGGGTTAAAAAAAAGTGATCTCAAGCTCTTCCAACTCTTTCTCCATCACCAGATTGGAGATGATCCACTAATATTACCCCATGAAATGTCATTGAAAGAAACATAAGGTCCTATACTATGCCTCATCATCCTATATCAATTAAATCCTTTGATGATAAATTTAATCTAGCAATTGGACCTATAATAATTGATTTACACATGGGAAAAGAACAAAATCCTTTCCTCAAAACACAAGGTGAGACTCTAAGCCTGATAGCATATAATTCTATCAATTTTCATTTAATCAATTCCTATTTAATTTTACAAATTCACCCAATTCAGACATGAATACTAACAATGATGATGCATGTACCTTTCCTAGATTTCTACACTACAATTAGAACCAAAAAACTCAATAATTTTATAGAATAAATTTCTTTAAAATGGATCATGGGTGGGGGGGGGGGTATAAAATCTTTTGACCTAGATAGTCACCCTGGTCGATGTCACACACCAATATCAACTGACACTGTTTCCCCATCAACCCATGTAATCCTCACTATTCCAAACTCCAAACTATATATTATTTATATACCTTTCCTTTGATACCACTTTCCCAGACCCCCTACCTCAATGGTTCCCCTCATAGGATATACAAAAAAGGAAATATATAACGACACACAAGTCCTGCCTTTTGTAGGCCCTAGGTTCGTGACCAATACCAATGGTATAAAAATATCACATATGGAAGGAATTTATATATATAATATAATGTGGGTTAAGAGATAGGATAAATAGAAACTAATATACTCCATCATATAATATTAAAATAGAAACTCAACCATCCCATAATTAATGAATAATGTTGAAAAATACAAAAAAAATTCTAAATAAATACAATGAAAATACAAGTCATATGGAAATGACTCAACAAATTCTCTAAAATATAACATATTAATGTCCAAATTGGTCATACAAATACTCATGGAAACTTGAAAAATATTATATATATATATTTAATGTGATCATTACATATATAATCAGAATGATCATGCCAAACTTCTATCCTGAAAATGTGAAAATATTATACCAATGAACCAATGAATAAAAAAGAAAACCCAACATGCACCTAAACCAACCAACAAACAAATACTGGCCTCACCGTGGAATGATCACCAAAAAACACACCCAATAAGGTAACATAGTATCAAAATAAGATAATGGAAAGGATCCTTGAAAACTATACCCCATTGATTTGATGCTTTCAATCCCCAACATCGTACATCATGTGCTTTCATCCATTCCATGCACATCACATCACATAACCATTCATCATGTGGGTCAGAATGAATCCTTACCTACCTAACCGACACATTGTTTATAATATCATTCTAGTATTAGTCACCACACACATATCACAACTTCATCACATTGTCACATATCATATCTAGGGTAGTAGGGTATCACAAATGTGAATGAAATTAACCTTATTCCCTCATCTAAACACGAATCCCCCCATATCAGTACCTCATCATCACTGGGTGATCTCCAACACTGACTTTTCATCATTGGGTGATCTCCAACACCAACCCACATCATCATAACTATTTCTAGAGGAATAAAGGGGAAGAGGGGGTAGGAATCCATCTAATTCACCACCAACCTAAACATTAGGGAAAATACTTGGAACCCAAAACATTATGGTGTTAGTAAGGATATCCAAAATGGGTGGGATGTGCATATAAATAACATAAAAACAAGGTTGATATATATCTCATAGTAACCAACTTAGGGGTGAACATAAAATAAACTAGAATATTCTAAAAAATAACCTTTTCACCTCACAACATCTTCCACAACCACTTCCACCACTAAAAGAATCACTCCACACTACCACCACACTTGCCTACATAATTTCCACTTTCAATTACATGTTCTTAAATTTATTAGAATTTAATTATTACATTCCAATATCAGTTAATTAGTATTAAATTTACTAAAATATTATATTTTGGACCACACCTCATTTATTTAAAAATCCATGTCATTTATCATTTGATCCATTTAACCTAATTAACATATATCAATTTAATCCCATTCCTATTTAATTTAAACTGATGATATTTTGGTTCAATATTTCATTTAAATCCATGGATTACTAGTTTAATAACATAAAAAACCACACAATGGATTACTGATGTCACATAAACCATCACCCCAACACAGTATATGACATGGAATACCCATAACCCAACCATATCATCACAACAACTGTGTAGAAAAAACATCATAAATCAAATGATGTACATCATCCCTCATCACATATTATGTTAACCAACCATCACTTTGGTACCAAATACGTTCCATATTGAATTTGGTCACCACCATCACTAGAAAAAATTACTACAAGGTTCCCACACATTAGAAAAGAAAATTAAACAAACACATCAACATATAAAAGCACATTCCAACATCCACAATTTACCACAAATTAATATTCAAGAAAAATGGATTTTATCAATTTAATTCATTAATTAAAATGTGTATTATATCAAACTTATAGATTTACATGGGAAAACAATTAATAATACATGTATAAGTTCATAAACATTTATTCATGGTGATGTAAAACAATTGATAGAATAATGTTTTGCAATCATAATAACTACAACACAAACTGGGCTCCCAACAACCCTGATTTTTAGAAATAGAAAATGAAAAGTATAATTCCATTAAAAATATCAAAAATGCAGTAAATTAATGAATATAATCTCCTTATGGTTCAATCTCAATTTAAGATAATAAGAAATGGAAAGTAAACAAGTCCAAATAAAATTCCACCACTAAGAGTTTGAAAAAAAGTACAACTTGAAAGTATAAATGGGGAATTTTTTCAATATAACCAAAAAAAATTAGCTCTATATATATGAATCACTAAGAAATACCTTTTCCAAGTCCATATAGGGCTCTGTCAAAAGTTGGATCATATTCACAAGACATTACACGTGTGAGCAAAGACCATTCATGGGTGAGTATAGAAATACCCGGTAGGACACCCCAAAATAACTAAGAAGATAAAATCCAAAATATAAACCATCTCTAAACATGTATATGTCTATAAAACATATAACAAGAATATACAGATATACTAAAAAATGATACATATTCTCAAGGTAAAGTACTAACTATAAAACTACCCTAGGATTTCTGCTTGAAGGTTCCACATAACACTCATTAGGGAGAACACACTCCACGAGTTAGATAGCACTAATGATGTCCAATCAAGAGGTCATTATCATCAGTTATCTTCATAAGAACTATACGACGGATGATTTAAGATATAAAATACACAAATGAGGATCACACCTAAGTCCATGGGTTATACTAACAACTCAATCTAGAATAATCCTATAAGTAGAGGATCAATGCTCACATGGTGTTGGTCACAAAAACATGATGAACTCCACATAGGGAATGAAGATGATAGAGGATCTTACCCAAGACCTCATAGAAGGATTCCATCAACTCCATTCAAGAATTCCTACTGAAGGGATCACTATCCTATATGTAAGACATGATTCAAAACTAACTCTTAGGGAGTGGATATAGAGAACACATCCTAAATAAACATGTCCACAATATGGATGATAAGGGATTTAATCCATCTTTAAGGAAGTACATGGCGTGTCCCTTCGACATCATGTTATAACTGTGTAAATGGACCAAATCTAAATATATTTCAAAGTACATGGCATGCCCATTACCATGATCTTCTACCCATTTCCATGAACATGGTTTTTCCTGTGTACACATTGAATGTCCATGTTCATGTGGGAATACCTAAAATGTGCATGACCATATACTCCTGGTTGTGTTTTATACCCTCTGAGGTTCAGTCTGAGCTTTCCAGGTCAATTTACACCCCGTGTGACTGAGTCACATTGTGTGTGATATTTAATTTCACACAAAAATCTTAGCCTCCCCACAAGGGTCCCACATGGCATGTGTTCCAAAAATACATTTCCTGTAGATCGAGATTTTACAGAACCAACTTTTCTTCCTCCCATAGTGTCGTCCTCTCCCCTAGTGCTAAATTTGTCCATGTATTTCTCGAAAAAGGGTGGATTTGGTTTGGATGACCCTTTATATCACCATTTTTTGGAATCAGAACTTCTAAAATATTTAGGAAACTCTTATCATTGGTTCCCATCACTGTCGAATTCCTTAATCAAATTGGCGGTCTCAAATATATCATCTATCCATTATTTACATCACTATATCATGATATTGTTGTCATAAAAATCCTAGATTCACAATATAAAATTGTTGTTCTGAGAAATGGTGTGCAATGGTTAATCCATTTGTATTTGTTGAACCATAAGCCAATGTATTTTCTTGTGACGAATGAAGAAATAGGGTAGATATGTATAGTAAAAAACACAAGAAATGAACCTCATCCAATGTTCATGTTGACCTCTATTTTTTTTTCATTATAATGAAAAATGAAGATAATAAACAATAATCACACATATAATCCCCAAATCCTAGATAAATCTAACATTGCCCCTTGATACTCATGATCCACTGATCAATTTGTTTGTTAATTGATTTTTTTCACTGTAGGAATCAAAAATGGGGATATATCCAAATGAAATAAACATCCTACCTGGATTTGGATCAATCAATGATGAAGAAAAAAATCTGTTTTGTTGTCATTAGTTAGATACATAAACCCCATTGTGCACTGATCGTCAAACTAGGATCTGGCTATTGCTCACCCATGGAATCTCCTCCAACGGCTCTATAATGATTATATAGATCTTAATTTTCTTGAAGATAAACCTAATAACCCCCCATTAATGTATACTTACAGAAGAGGTTAGGTTTAGGTGTTAACAAATAAAATAAAATAATTTGTTAATTTTACTCCCATGATGGATTTTTCTCAAACACCTTGCACCGATAAAGGTTAGTCATGACTAAGGTAAAAACCACATTCTGAACTCAACAACACCATAATATTTCTGATATAGGCCCCAATTAGTGATTTATTCAATTTTTTTTGAGAAAAAATATAGGAACATGACATTTAATATGTTTCAAACATTTATTAAAGACAAACCAGGCCTCAGAATCACGTGTCATCTCAATGCCTAACCTCAAAAATAATCTATACAATATCAAAAAAATAATACATGGAAAACTGGAGTCTCTAATTTCTCTATATCTTGAGGATTTATATCCTGAAAACCAAAAAAAATTCTACACAAAGATATGTGGGTACTAAGCATGCATCATGGCCTCCTGCTCCAAAGTTTTATCCTTAAGATTCTTATGTTGTCTTTGGACACACACTAATTGAATTTCACTCCCACAAAGGATACTATCCTACTAATTGATAGAGTTAATATTTTAAATATGTTTCATGTCTATTTTAATAATTTAGTC